>CM050449.1:97496675-102496675 GCA_027563935.2 Costus lasius | reverse complement strand
TCACGAAATCCTTCACGTTCAACAAACTTAAATGGCAGCTCATCCACAATAATCATTCTAGCAAGTGCTTTTCCTACAAGTTGCTTGATTAAAACTATAAGAAGCAATTGTACTTTTTCCATCATCTTTTTTATTTAATTGACCAATTGCTTCTAAAGTCTTTTGTCGCTTATCCGCATTAAATGGGTACTTCTTACATCTACCCAAATGATTGCTCATGCCACTGGTACCATTTGATGTAAGACAACTAATTGAAACCTGACAATAATTGCAAACAGCATTTTGTTCTTGTTTGTTCTCACTTTTAATCTTAACAAAGTGTTCCCAAACCCAAGATAGCTTTCTACTTGGCTTAGGACAATTCATAGAGGTAGAAGTAACATCCAATTATTTATCACTAGGTTCAGATGTTGGTGTTTCACTTGAAGTAACAACATCAGTTGAGGTATGATAATCTCTATCAATTTCTCCAATACTTTCCATCTAATAAATATTGAATACAAAAATATAAATCAGTTGGCGTATTGTTGACGTATTGAATACACAAATATAATATCAGTTGAAGTAAGGACAAATAAGTATAATATTCAAAGAATGCAGTGAAATTTGAAGAACAAAAACTGATGGCTCAATGATTATAGCGCTGAAACAACATTCAAACTGATGGCTCAATCAAGATCAATGGAATTGATGGGACAATTGTTACGCCCGTGACACTAGACTACAAAGGGGCAATGTAAACTGAATAAAATATTAATAGTTAAACCTGACTGATGTGATTGACGGGACTCGTCAATGCTGCCGTGATTGGAACCCATTCCCCTTTGTTTCCTTACTGTGCGCCCGTGATTAGCCGCATGAGCCTTGCTATTTTTCCCCTCCGCCTCCGCTCGTCTCCTTCACTGAGCGAACGAGCGAACGCCACTGCTGCCATTCGACCCAGCCTCCCTTCTCTTTGTGAACCTCCACCTGCTTACGACGCCTGCCCCGACGAACTCCTTTGCCGGTGACGACGAGGTTAGAATCGGCGACGAAGCTCCTTCTCCTTCTTCCACTCGTGTGGCGACGTGAAACGACCGGAAACCATAGTTCCGGTGCAAACCTTGCCTCCGGTGGTGTTGGTGACCTTCCTCACCACCGGCGAGCATTCCCACTCCCTCCCAGCTATTTTCCGACGCTTCCTTCTCCGGCTCCGGCGAGATCCACGAACGTCGCTGCCCTGGTTTTTCCCAAGATCCCCGGCGATTCAGGCAGTTTTTCATGAAAAGAACCGTACAACCGAGTTCCTCTCGGCGTCGGCTTTCTTTCCCCTCTGTTTCCGGTGAGATTCGTGTTCTGGCGACACTGTTCCGGCAGTGAACAGTAACTCCGATGAACTTTTCGGTGAACTCCGAAAGCTTTGCCAATGACTCTGTGTTACGCGTTCTGGTTGGTTCTGACGTATTCTCGACGACTCGGTGGTATTTGCGTTCGCACAAGGCTGCGAACTAGGTTAGTACCCGAACCCCCTTCGTATACGAGTAAACGAATGCATGCGTAACCGAACCTGGATCTGGACATAAATACCTGACGAACTTGGATTAACATGTTAACTAGTAATTATGATTAAAATGGATTAAATGGAATATTGTGGACTTATACCTTGATTAACCTGCTAGGAACTGTTGATTGATTACGTACGCCTGGTTGGTTCTGTTTTACTGTACGTCTGCATCTGAGGTAGGGATTATACCTCCTTCCTTTGTTACGGTGCCAACCGCATGTGTAGATTAGCGACACCTTCTTGTTGTTGATATCACTGTTGATTACTGTTCTGATTCCTGTTCTACTCTAGTCTTTATCCGTTGACATATACTGTCTGTATGGCACATTGTATGAGTATCGGTATTGCATGCTAGTCTGTAGAGATAACTGGTATGAGTTATGTTATACGTATGTATGAGGGCTGAATGTCTAGCAATAGATACTTCAGTGTACCTCGATGTATTGCCTGTGAGATTTCTGTTGAGACACTATGTGATCGTCTCTGACCGAGAGAGTCCGATGTTATGGGCTTGAGGTTTGTTATCAGCCCAATAAGGGGTTGTACTGAGTGTAGGACGCTACACTAGCGGGCTGTCGACGGACAGTCGTCTCTACTGTTCGGGGAGCCATCAGTAGGGACCACTCTATTTATAGAGTTGCGGGTCATGGACCACTGCTGTACCAGCTCCCAGTTTTATCTGTCTGAGGACACGTATATTGATACGTATTTGAGTTTGACTATACGATATACGGGACATGTAGAGTTATTATGGAAATCTAGTAAACCCTTACACTCTGATCATGCACCATGTGATTTGTTGTATCCTTACTTAGCCTCCGGCTAACCCCCTTTGTTTTGCCTCCAGGTTCAGGCGCAGCTCCTTCGGGGGCAGATTAGATAGATAGTTTGGTGACCACCAGTCCGGTTTAGTTTTGCATTCTGTCGGTCTGTTGTTTATTATATTTTTGTTATGTTGGACTCTGTTGACTGCTGCGCCGGTCGTGTATCTGTTGGTTCTGTTGACCGCTGCGCCGGTTATGTTATCTGTTGGTTTGTCGACCGCTGCGCCGGTCCTGTTGCTGTTAATTCTGTTGACCGCTACGCCGGTCTTGTGTCAGTATTATTGTTTTTGGATATTTAAGGCCGGGCTGGCCTCTGGTTATGTTATTTTATTCAGTCTGTACCTTTCAGTTGTCAGGATTGATTTGACAGGTACAGTGTTGTGCATCCCGAGGTCCGGGATTTCCGGCGCGGGTTCCAGATGGATTTTGGGGCGTAACAACAATAATCTTTCAGATCTTCTTCTAGCAAATTATGATCAGAAATAAAGAGTAATAATTTGTTTCATGCTATATGCTCAGCCTACTACATACATTCAACATATGGCAATCGAATGTCACCACGTTTTAGAAAAAGCAACTCATTGAATATTGGTTCGTAACATAGCATGTAATTACCTTTAGAAAAAAGCTTGGAATATAAGCACAGACTGGTAATATCTTCCTTACTGTGGATCTGCTGAATGCTTTATTGATTTTGACCTCCTTACTTTCTTATACAGCTACAACCTGAAGAGCTCAAAGGCTGAAAGAAGATCTATTCAATCATCATACTATCAAGAGGAAAGACAGCAGGTATCAGATCATTATTTTCCCTTACAATTCCTGCTCGTTATTCCTGTTGGAAACTAGAGCCTGTGGTGGCGAGATGCTTGGTGATGGCGAGGCTCGTGAGTGGCGAATGGCGATGGAAAGATGCGTCAATGGCGAATGGAATTCTGGCAAGACAACAAGAGGTTCGCACTTAGCATTTTAGGGTTTCAATAAAGAAGAGAGAAAAGGGGGAACCGAAGAGAAGGTAACCTGGAAGGCTAGAACTGGTGTGATGGCAGCGTCCGACGAAGAGAAGGTGAACTCCTTCAGTCCTTTGCTTTGGTGTGATGGCGATTGGCGGCGTCCGTCAAAGCTCCGAAGAGGCGAAGAGTCGAAGTCTCGAAGACGAAGAGTCGAAGCCTCCCTCGAAGGCTTTTAGGCTTTTAGGCAGCCAATTGATATTACGGTTCGCTCATTTATTTAATATCACCGGTTCGGTCGGTTAACCGCCGGTTTGGTGACTTCCTGAATCGAAACCGAACCGAGAACCGGTGGCTATATAAAAAAACCGACCGCTTACTGAACCATCGGTTCAGTTAATCGGTTTTTCAGTTCGGTTCGGTCCGATTAACTGCGGTTCACCGGTTAGAACGATTTTTCTGCACACACCCTACTGATGAGCACAAATCTCAAAGTAAACTCATCATCACAAATCTCAAAGTAAACTCAATGATGAGGATTATACATGCTGAAGATTCCTAAGCAGCCGGCCTGCCTAAGAAATTTTTTCTTTAAAAATAATATTCATATTTATAATAAATACTTGAATTAACTTTTTTTATTTGGTATCAAATATGGATCATAATATTTTCAACATATATTATATTTTTATTAAATTATCTATATTTTCAACATATATTATATTTTTATTAAATTATCTATTTTTTTTAAGTTCATGCTTACCATTATAATTAACTTCATAATAGATCATTGACCTCTATCAATTTCTCCATTTGAGCATTGACTTTATATTATGCTCTTAATTACTTAAGTAGAGGTGAATCTAGGACAACCAGTATGTGAGGGGCATAATATATATAAAAGTTCAAGAGATAGACTCGAACTCTTAACATCCACCACAGGGTAAACCACTACCTCTCAGGCCTCCCTCCCGGAGGTGTGAGGCTAAGTTAGAATCTAATTTTAAGGATTCTTGTGGTTCTAGAGAATTCAACTACATGAGAACTAAAAACGGAGAGCTCTCCCTTATAGTTCTTAAAATTTGTTCTCTTGTTTGTATTGTTCATCAACACTGTTAGAGTTAATAAAATGCTAAAAATATTTCTTGTTTTATATATATATATATATTACTAAAATGCTTTCTTCCTCTTCTATTAGATTAAAATGCACTTATGTAATGAAGGGCTTAAGATTAAATTATATGAGCAAATTTATAATTTGTTTTTTTAATAATTTATAAACTTAATGTGATAATAATATAAATTTAGAAAAACATAGGAAGTTAGATATGTTTATATTATCATAAAGGCCTTGACATAATTATGTTGGAGAAAAATTTAAAACTTCTCCAATTAATTATACTTATTAATGTGTTAGACGTTACAATTATCATATATTAATGCGCGACTATTGTGAGTCATCGTGCATTAATATATGATTGATAGGCCCCACAAGTGCACGGTTTCTATCAAAGTAGTAAATAAGATCGTTCCCACAAGGAGCAGGTGTCAAGTACCGACTTTACGCGTCATTGTTAGCTAGATAATTCGAACTCAAAATGAAAGAACTACACTAAACTAATTTTATCGATCCAAGAAGTTGACGACCGGGAAAATACAATTTAAAAGATGTTCGGAACTCTAGATTTCATCGCGTTGAATGTTTTTAATGTAAAACATTGAATCTAATTAGATTAAAACAAACGGATCTCCTTCTCTCGAAGCTCAATCCGACAATAAGTAACTTAAGGCAATCTTTCCTATGGTACGGGTTACCTTCTCTTGAAGCGTAAACCGGTATCTCGCATAAGCTAATTCCCTACTCTCGTAGCAAAATTAGCCCTGAAAGACCCATTAGGCTCTATGAAAGATCGTGAGTCCTCGAGTGACGTCGAACGACTCTTGTAATTCTAATGACAAGTTTAAATGAGCACGATCGAGTGTTACGATTCACCTCTCGGTACTTCTCGTAACACTTAACACATATAAATTGTCTATACACAACAATCATACGCAATAAGTGCAACTCATTTAAATAAGCTAAATTACTTAACAATTTCACTGAGATTCATAATAATGTTTTACATGAGGAGAATTGTTCAACGGGCTACGCCAGAGTCCCGAACTAGGGTTTTACTCTAGAAAATACATCGTTACTCAATGAAAACCCAATAAAATATATTCGAAAAGAGGGGAATTACAGATTAAGGGTAGGAGATGATGAATCTCCAGTCTTCTCTCGAAATCCCCAAAGAATTTCGTCGAATCGAGCCTTCAATCAAGCAAAAACGCCCTTTTTTGCCCTAGGTCGCCTCTCTCCAAAGTTCGACCCCCCCCCCCCCCCAAAACCACTCCAAAAATCCTATTTTATGGTTCTATCTCTTCCTTGGGAAGTTAGGAAGTTTCCTCCAAATTTCAGCCAATTCCGAGTTCGGAATCACTCAAATCGGGCGAAAAACCGTCGAAAGGTCGATCTACGCGGAAGCTGTCACGGCCGTGCTAATAAGCACGGCCAGGTCGTGCTTGGCTCTGGAACATGCGACGAAGTAAGCACGGGCGTGCGTCTGGACACGGGAAGGACATGTCGACTTCGGCGATCTGCGGGTATATAAGCACTGCCGTGCTTCTGAACACGGGCAGGTCGTGCTTCTTTCGCCGAGTGCTGATTCTGAAGCCGTGATGAACACGGCCGTGTTCTCCATAGAAAACTCCAAAAACTCTAAAATTTTGCCTGTAACTTCGCCGAACTATTACAAATCTTTTCGTAATATTAGATCTTCAAAATTCTTCATAAAAATGTGGAGAAATGAGCTGCATTTCACAAATAGACGAAAAAGAGTGAAGATTGCATACTTTACAAGAAAACATATCAAAATTTGACATAAAATAGAACTTAAGCCTATAATGATGGTATTGATATGACTCTAAATCCTATAAAAATAACACCTATCAAAATATCACAGACTTAGAATCTTGCTTGTCCTCAAGCAATTACATTATCTGAACTAATCAGAGAATCAAGAAGACTACATATTCAAAAGCTAAAGTAGAAACCTCATATGACAACTTTTATACTGAATCCTAGGTTGAATAAAATACACTGAGATATGATCTATACTGAAGCAGAGAATAATGTTCACAAGGTCAAACCACAAATCTGAAATAAGAAAAACACTCCACCATGTTAAGACTATTCATACTCATCATTTCCTTCTAAACTCAGCCAATCAAGTATAGTTGCATTAGATAACTTATTCTACACATTTAAACTTGAAAACATGAATTTTCAATCGGTGGGTTCAAGCTACTTCCCTGAATTCATTTTCAACCTTGTCGCGCGAAGGACAAACATTTGTGATGAATGCACCCCCGGTACTTAGTTAGAGAACGAACTCAAGGTGGATGCATCACATAATGCATACAAACTCATTTCTTCACTATAAAGTAGAAGAAAGAGGAGTTGTTCACTTTTCCCTCACCCCTTCTTTTCTTTCATGTTCCTTTCTTTTTAACTTGTCGACAGTGCCAAGTTAGATGAAGTCTTTGGTTCATTGTCACTTAGGTACCACTGCCCCTTGTTTTCAAATATTGTTTTTTTTTGTTTTTCAAAATGTTTATAAGTGTAATGCAACTAGATTGAAAAACTCTTGTAATAAGGACTATGATAAGCATGAACAGTCAATAACATAATGTCGTGATAGAAGTAATTCAGAAAAAGAAAGATTAACCTCAGAAACATCAGGTAAGCCACAGTAAGCATACTCAAGTATAATCTAAAACCAAGGATTCCTAAGCATAAAAGTAGTCATATTTAGAATTTCATTCCCTTAACTCAAGAGACAGACATATCTTCATAGTTCTCATCATGAATCAGAATAACATAAAAACTGAGGACAAGAATGAGGAATACCATACCATCACAGACTTAATTCGTTGCAATCATCACAGGGAAAATATAATAAGCATGCATTCTATGGAATCTTAGAAGAACAACACATGCAAGCACAATAGAAGTTTTAGAAATAACGAGTACATAACACAAACAACACGAACAACACAAACAAAGAGGGAAACCCTCTACCCACGGCAAAGAACTGCATAGTCTCCTATGCAGTCAAAAGTACATGATAGAAATAAAAAGAAAGTAAGCAACTTACTAAGGGAATAAAACACGGAAAAGAATGCCGTGTTCATTCGGCAGAAATACTCCAAACACTGACGAGACGATCACTGCCATGACCGCCGGCATGGCCAGGCCGTGTTCATCGCGGCAACTGGTAAAAATTCCTGGAAAAATTGTAGCAAATTCCCAATATTAGTAACATGCTTTTCAATGTATAAAATCATAAAAATTTTGCCATGAGATAACACAAGAATTATCAAAACAAATAACAGTACAACAAAACAAACAATCACAACTATAAACATCAAGTCTATTTAAACAACACAACATAATAAAAGATAAATACTTGGGGTGCCTCCCAAGCAACGCTGTTTTACGGTCACAACTTGACCAATGACTGTGCCTTATTATGGCACGTCCAATGGATTAGAGATAGAAGAAATGGCATATGCATGCCCCTTTCTTCGTCGCCTAAAATTCACACCTATAGAGATAAGCAATAAGAGCAACAGGTGTACATAGTAAAATGTCCTCAAATCATATGAAATAAGAACTTGTCCAAATTCAAAGTCTGTCTTCCCAGAAACTAATAAAGACTTCACATCATCACCACTACAGAACATTGGCGCGCAGCCAAAATCGGGGTCTGCAGTAAACAAGTCTTCAAGAGTAGTCCATGCATCCCTCTTCGTTATAGCACTTGCGCCCAATTCAGCACAACGGTGGGACGCAAGAAAATCCCACTTTTGGCATGAACAATGTGCAAGCGCAGGCACTGTCTCAACACTACAACGCGAGCCTGCAAAAGGAAAATCTGGCATATCAACTATTAAATTAAAGTGTAAAGTAGTATCACAAAAGTTCATAGATAACTTCCCTCTCTGGACATCTATAACTGCCCCGGTGGTAGCTAGGAAAGGGCGGCCCAAAATAAGTGGTAATCTTGAATTTTCGGACATATCCAAGACTACAAAGTCGACTGGAACAAAGAGTTCCCCGACTTTAATCGGCACGTCCTCTACTATTCCCACTGGGCGATGTATAGAGCCATTTGCGAGTTGCAGAGCTACAAGCGTGGGTTCCAAGCCTCCCAAGTCTAAACTTTGGAACAATGAGAGAGGCATGATTCTTACACTAGCCCCCAAATCACAGAGAGCTCTCTCTATAGAAATATCACTGATACTACATGCAACAGAAAAACTGCGAGGATCAGGAAGCTTCGCAGACATCAGCGAGTTGTACTGTCCTGTCAATGCCGTGGCCAATCTCTGAGGACTGGAGACAGGTGGTGTGAGAAGTGGTGACGAAATGATGATCAGTTCTGGCTTGACCTGAGACTCTACGGGTAGTTCCTCTGAATACTGGGGAGCTGAGCTATCAACGTCTGCCTCGCCAACAGGACACTCTCTGAGGGACACATGTGGGGCTTCCAATTGAGTTCCACTACAAGTCAGAATCGCGTTGCAGTGTTCTCTTGGATTTGCCTCAGCTTGAGAAGGAAGCTTCCCAGAAGATCGCGCAGATGAACTTGCCTGTTGGGCAATCTGGTTCTCCAGCATCCTTGAGTGTGTGATCAATGAATCCACCTTTGAATTCAGTTGCCCCATCGTAGAACTCAATTGCCCCACCATAGAACTCAGCAGCCTAATAGACCGTTCCACATCATCATTTTTCTTAGACTGCGTGATGACAAAGTTCTCTAGTAGTAGTTCCAAATTGGACTTCTACTGTTGATTGAATGGTCGCGGTGGAAGTCCAGGTGGTGGCCTAAAGGATGACTGGGGAAACTGATTGCCAAAATTTTCCTGGGGAGCCTGATTGTTGAAATTCTAGGGAATGGCCTGGTTCTAGTTGTTTCGGTAGGAGAAGTTGGGATGATTTCTCCAACCGGAATTATAGGTGCCTGAGAAAGGATCATTCTGTTGCCGCTGATTGAAATTGCCTATAGCATTCACATGATCTACAGACACATCAGAAGAAGAAGAAGGTGTCATTATCTGGCAGTTAGTAGCACCATGTCTAGAATTTCCATAAATTTCACAAGTAATTGAATTAAGAGACGATGCATTAAAATTCATTGAAGTAAGTTGGTGGGACAAAGAGTCAACCTTTGCCGCCAACGAACTCAACATATCTAAGTCATGCTTACCTCCTCCTCTTACCGGGACGTTCCTGTCACTCGTCCACTGGTAGTGATTGAGGGTCATGTCCTCGATTAAATTCATGGCATTGTCTACATTCTTCTTCATTAGCGCACCCCCTGCGGCTGTATCCACAGACAAACGAGTTTGATACAAGAGACCATTATAAAAAATATGCACAAGTACCCATTTTTCCAGTCCGTGATGCGGGCACATGCGTAGCAACTCCTTAAAACGGTCCCAGGCTTCATATAATGACTCACCTTCCCTCTGGCTGAAATTCGTTATCTGGGTCCTCAATTGAGCGGTCTTGCTCGGCGGGAAATACTTGGAGAGGAACGCGTGGGAAAGCTGTTCCCATGTTGTGATTGAGCCTTGGGGAAGAGACTGTAGCCATGCTCGTGCGCGATCCCTAAGGGAAAAGGGAAAAAGACTTAAGCGTATTGCATCAGATGTTACCCCGTTTATCTTCAGGGTATCACAGTATTCAAGGAAAATGGACAAATGAAGATTGGGATCTTCATGTGGTGAACCGCTGAACTGGTTCTGTTGAACCATATGCACAAGGGCCGGGTTGATCTCAAAATTATTTGCTTCGACCAAGGGTCGAGCAATGTTAGAGTGCAAACCCTGTACATTAGGTGAAGCAAAATCATGTAGTGCGCGGTTCTGGTCCATTGCAGTTGACAGGTTCGGATGGGCTTCCTCAAGCTGTTGATCCTGAATTTTCCTCTGAGCTCGGAGGGTTCTTTCAATCTCTGGATCTTCTGGCACTAGCTGACCTATTCTAATTGTTCTTGGCATGCACAAGGTTAGCTAACCAGATAATACAAGCTTGAAGAAAGGAAGACAAGAACTATTAACAAAATGAACTAAAATAAATAAAATAAAAAGAAATTAACAAAAAGTATCTAGTCTATCAACTCAACAGTTAAATCAATATTGACAACACCTTGCTCCCCGGCAACGACGCCAAAAACTTGATAGGCCCCGCAAGTGCACGGTTTCTATCGAAGTAGTAAATAAGATCATTCCCACAGGGAGCAGGTGTCAAGTACCGACTTTACGCGTCATTGTTAGCTAGATAATTTGAACTCAAAATGAAAGAACTACACTAAACTAATTTTATCGATCCAAGAAGTTGACGACCGGGAAAATACAATTTAAAAGATGTTCGGAACTCTAGATTTCACCGCGTTGAATGTTTTTAATGTAAAACATTGAATCTAATTAGATTAAAACAAACGGATCTCCTTCTTTCGAAGCTCAATCCGACAGTAAGTAACTTAAGGCAATCTTTCCTATGGTACGGGTTACCTTCTCTCGAAGCGTAAACCGGTATCTCTCATAAGCTAATTCCCTACTCTCGTAGCAAAATTAGCCCTGAAAGACTCATTAGGCTCTATGAAAGATCGTGAGTCCTCGAGTGACGTCGAACGACCCTTGTAATTCTAATCACAAGTTTAAATGAGCACGATCGAGTGTTACGATTCACCTCTCGGTACTTCTCGTAACACTTAACACATATAAATTGTCTATACACAACAATCATATGCAATAAGTGTAACTCATTTAAATAAGCTAAATTACTTAACAATTTCACTGAGATTCATAATAATGTTTTACATTAGGAGAATTGTTCAACGGGCTACGCCCGAGTCCCGAACTAGGGTTTTACTCTAGAAAATACATTGTTACTCAATGAAAACCCAATAAAATATATTTGAAAAGAGGGGAATTACAGATTAAGGGTAGGAGACGATGAATCTTCAGTCTTCTCTTGAAAGCCCCAAAGAATTTCGTCGAACGCCCTTTTTCGCCCTAGGTCGCCTCTCTCCAAAGTTAGACCCCAAAAACTGCTCCAAAAATTCTATTTTATGGTTCTATCTCTTCCTTGGGCAGTTAGGAAGTTTTCCTCCAAATTTCAGCCAATTCCGAGTTCGGAATCACTCAAATTGGGCGAAAAACCGTCGAAAGGTCGATCTGCGCGGAAGCTGTCACGGCCGTGCTTGGCTCTGGAACTTGCGACGAAGTAAGCACGGGCGTGCGTCTGGACACGGGCAGGCCGTGTCGACTTCGGCGATCTGCGGGTATAAAAGCACGGCTATGCTTCTGAACACGGGTAGGTCGTGCTTCTTTCGCCGAGTGCTGATTCTAAAGCCGTGATGAACACGACCGTGATCACAAGCACGAGCAGGCCGTGTTCTCCATAGAAAACTCCAAAAACTCTAAAATTTTGCCTGTAACTTCGCCGAACTATTACAAATATTTTCGTAACATTAGATCTTCAAAATTCTTCATAAAAGTGTGGAGAAATGAGCTGCATTTCACAAATAAACGAAAAAGAGTGAATATTCCATACTTTACAAGAAAAGATATCAAAATTTGACATAAAATAGAACTTAAGCCTATAATGATGGTATTGATATGACTCTAAATCCTATAAAAATAATACCTATCAATGATCCGTGGTTATGAGTCACCACACATTAATACATGATAATTTCGACCATTTCAGAATTAATTTTGACTATTGGGAATGTGCATAGAAAAAAGTGTCTACCCTTCAGTTAGAGGATATTCCTGACATTTCCTTCTTCTCTTCTCTCTTTTTCTTTCTGCTTCTTCTTGAAAAAGGACGATTGATTAGCCTCTCTATGATCATGTCTGGTTGTATTCTGGGTTTTCAATCTTGATTTAACTCGCATGAGAGCTTTAATTTATTTTAACTTAAGGACAAGCTTTAACGCGTCTTTATATTCTACCTTTCTAAATTTCTTTTTTATTGAGTTACATTTCATTTTTGTTGTATGAATTTAATTATCTGAAAATTCTATCAATTATAAAAGCCTCTCATGACAATCTTAAATAATTATTTCTTTCTTATTTAAATAATATTCTAAATAAAATTTTAGAATAACAAATTACTCACATTACACTCCATATAGATTTATCAATGTCATTGAACATTAATATATTTTTTTCAATTTTTATCTCAAAATGTCAAAGACTATTAATAATCATAATAATATTAATCAAAATCATAGTCATAATAATAATAATAATAATAACAACAACAACAACAACAAGAATAACAACAACAACAACGTACAAATTTCTAATAATGTTTTTATTCAAGAGGCACCACCATTACATGAGTTGGTACAAATACATCAAGTGAGCTTCTTCCTAAGAGAAGCATCATTTTCACAACGTATAAAGCAGAGGCATATAATTAGTGGGACACACTTGCCCAATTCATAGCCTTCCTTCAAGCATGCTTCATTGCATTTGCTATTCTTCACACAAATGCCATGAAATGTCTTGCTCACCCCCACACAAGTCTTCGCTTGCACATGTGTCACATCTTCTGACGATAACAATAACAATAATAATAACAATTAGAAGAAAAAAATAATAACTTCTCCATAAAAAATAATTAGTTCAACTAGCAAAAGATATTTGTCTTGATAACAAGATTTTGAGTCAAACTCTGCTCTCATTACTTATGTGTAAAATAGCTACAAGATGATGGATCTATGATTGGAGTATACAAAAAAAATTATATATTTTATATTACTATTAATATATTTTTTGCCCAAATTTCTAGACCATGCATCAATAGCTTATTCAAAATATATAGGAAACAAATTTTAATATGTCTGTCTCCCTGAAAATTTGATTGCTAGATTTTGGTGCATGTTAGACGAGATACTAAAATGCACCATAGTACTTGCTTTAATTCTAAGGGTGACATATGTAAAATCAACAAATTATCAAAAAAGCCCATGTATTTTCAATAAAAAAACTAGATAACACTTACCTAATCTATAAAAATGAGGGAGAGATAGAGAAAGAGAGAGGGTTTAAAAGCATAATACCAAAAGCCAAAAGTAGGACAAGAAAGAAAAAACATAAGAATGTCTTCTTGGCCTCCATTGTTGAGAAAAGAGAGATACTTGTAGTTGTAGAGAGTTGTGAAGCTAAACATGGAGGGATCCATCTATTTATAATGCTAAAAGGGGGAAAACAAAAGTAAAATCACATTTAAGTCCTCCTTGAAAAACCATAAAATTCTTTTCTCTTAATACCTACTTAATTTGTCCGTTTGGTCTAGAAAAATGGTGAATAAATTACAAATATAAGGAGAGTGAAAAAAATCCTTAATTTTATAGGATTAGCAAAAAAAATTGCATTAATTAGAAAAAATTGAGAAATTAATTTTTATTTTTTTTCTTTTTGATAGATTGCTCTAACTTAATCGATTAATTAGTAATTGAAATTTGAATATATTTCTTAAATATTTCCTTTATCTACAAAAAAAATTATTTTCTTGTTGAGAATTGGTTTCGATCAAGCGTTTGAATAAATCTCTAATATATTTATTTGGGAAGGAAATTTATGAAAAGTTATCTCATGTAATGCAAAAGAAGAGTATTAATAATTACACAAAGGAATCCATTAATTATTTATAATTACACTTGGACTCCATTAATCATTTAATCAGTGTACGACTAACACATGTCCCATTGTAATGAATTCTTTCATTACTTCACAAATATTTTACAGTCAGCTGTCAGGCCCGCATTAGCTTAATCACCCGTTAAGCTCGACTAACACATGTCCCATTGTAATGAATTCTTTCATTACTTCACAAATATTTTACAGTCAGCTGTCAGGCCCGCATTAGCTTAATCACCCGTTAAGCTTGCCACGTCTGCAAATCCACTGATTTGCCCTAGATTTTGACTCCGCACGTTGACCCACTCTCTCCTTGCTATGAGCGTTTGGTTCGAGTCGTCTTCCTTGCGAACGTCATCGAAACGGGGAAAGGGGCCTACGGCAAGGGGAAGGGCCACTCACGCCCTTCGCCCCTCAGCCGCATCGGCATCCCGCCAAATGCCGAAGCTCGCCGGTCAGAAGCACCAAAACACCGAGAACGGAGGGGAAAGTTTCACTCTTTATTCACCCAAAATCGAGCTACATAAAACCCCTCCTCTCCTCTCTATGTACACACTCAACTCAACTCCTCTCCTCTTCGTCCGACCACACCGCCGCTGGAAACACTTGTCGGCACGGTCGCTGGTCCCCGCCTGAGGGGAGGAGGAGGAGGCGGCAGACCTCCGTCCGCCGAAGAGCCTCTGTACGCCACACCGAGAGCCTCCGCTCCAAGCGATTTCCAAGAGAGGGAGCTCGCAGCCCCTCGTCCTGCTTTTCTTCCTGTTCTAGCCGCCTACTTCACGTCCCGTCCACCGCCTGGATCAGACGTCCTGCAGCATGCCAGCATCACGTCCACATCTGCTAGTGTTGCGTGCAGCTGGATGGATCCACCTACTCCGAAGCCTGCTCCAAGCTTCCAAGCTCGTGGGCCTCGTGACGCGTTGTATTTACACCATATTTTTACTTACATTTTATACTATATTTTAGGCTTTAATTGCATGATTTTATGCTAATTTTGGTATTTTTACTTCACTTGGCACAGAATCTTTACTTTTCTTAGTTTTATTAAAAATGCAGGTAAAAAGACAAAAAAATGATGGATTTCGTGAGCTTTAAGACCATAGCACGATTCCCGAGGAGATCACGAGCTTACACATTAAATTTGGAGCGAAAATGGTAAAGATTTCGATTTTCACGGCCTTGGTCGTAATTCTGGGTTCGGCCGTAATTTTGGCGTTCGAACAGAGGCGAAATGCGGCTAAGTGTGGAAATCCATAGAAACTTTCACGGGTGAAGCCGTGAATCCATCACGGTCCATAAAACTTTTAGTGTACAAAGGGGTGTAGACACATAAGTATTTACAGCCTCAACCGTAAACTCATTACGGACTGTGAAAACGTCCGCCCTTCGAGTTTTTCACTTGATTCGTCTCCAAATCGAACCGGATTCGAACCAAACTTTATAGAAACGTTTCTTCATGGGTTCTGGACCGGTCACATTATAAAAGATTGGATTTTTCGAGGGTTGAGAAGAACGTTTCGGACAAAGACAATCGACGACGGTGACCTAGGTGAAATTCTGATTCCTGAGTAGATTCCGGTGAGATTTCACGCAAAAGAGAAGTTTGATTGGCTCTTTTTCATCTTCAGATCAAGGGGAAGCTAGCTTAACTATTTTCTTAGTGATTTTCTTGCGATTTCGAGAAGAATTCATGCTTGTTCATCATATAAACATGTCGTTTCTTAAGAACATGAGCGAGTAAACCTTTATTTTGGGATTAAGGACATAGCCCGCTGACGATTATAAGTTAATCTGTATTCTTATTTCTTTGATATGATTATTTTATCATGATTTGATTGAAATTATGCTTATTTCATAGTTTACACTGCCCACGTATAATTGCGATTTAGACGTTGCGAGAAGTACCGGGAGGTGATTCGCAACGCTGGATCTATTTTAATCAAACCTGTGAATCCAATCACGAGAGTAGTTTGGATTAGTTTGTAGGATTTATTAGGCTTTTCACAGAACTTAATGGGTTTAGGTACTGACACTATCCGCAAGTGCACGAAAATGTCACCATAATACAAAAGATATCGATCCCACAGGGAGCAAGGTGAATACTAGAAAGTCTAATTTTTCGGAATCCAAGCTAATTGAATCGTGGCTTTTAGAACTTTATAAACTAAAATTAAGCGAAATCGCAAGCAAGAAATCAAACAACTAGGTAGGGAAAATATATAAGAGAGAATATCAGGGCAAAGGTTTCCACCACTCTGACGATCTTATATGCGCTATGAAATAAATAACGATTATTTGGATTTACAGGTCTGCATAAAGAATCTACCCTATTGAACGAAGGTGCCCTCTTTCGAGTGTACACCCCGGTGCTTGCCTAGAACGTCTCCTACTTTCTCGGTGGACCGTTTTCGACAAACCCAATGGGTTCCATGGTAGATTATGGATTCTCGAGCGAAGGGCAAGCACTTTCGCGTCAAGCCTTCATAAGATTCACATAGAGGTTCGGTCGTTACGGTCCTACTCTCGTTATGAACCGTAACCACTATAGCATGATAATACTTGGCCAGAGTACAAATCAAGAAATAAGTGCATCAAGTAAATATGCTAAAGATATGATCTAAATAACAAAGTTAATACAAGAGTTGCATATAAAGATCGTCAGAGGGCTTTAACCTAGCCCTGAAAATAGGTTTACGCTACAACCATTGTCACAATGCTCAAAATTCTCTCTTTAATCATAGGAAAATCACTAGAAAAGGTTTCTAAGAGGGAAGAGATGATAAACCGAATGGAATAACCAAGTATTGTTGAGTTCTGACGCTCGAATCTCCGAAAATCGCCCCAAAGTCGCCTGTTCACTGTCGACTTCCATCCTAGCCGCTTTTGTCGCCTGATTGCTCAATTATTAGGGCACGGAAATTGGGGCTTTTATATTCCATCTGTTCGTCTTCGAGTCAGCTTTTCAAAAAATCCTCACTTGCTGAATTTGGAGTTGAATCGGACCGGGAATCAGCAAAAGACTGAGTGGAGGTCGTGCTGTTCCGATGCCTTCACGGGTGAACCCTGCGGGGTTCACCAGGTGGTGAAGTGCTCGGAGCTCTTTTGTTGCAAAATAATCACAGGTGAACCCCGTGGGGTTCACCTACCATAGAAATTTTTGGCGTACTTATGTGCAGGTATTTTCAGATGAGATCACGGGTGAACCCCATGGGGTTCACCTACCAGTGAAGTGTGCGGCAGCTTTCAGAAATCTCGACATCATCGGTGAACCCCGCCGGGTTCACCAGGCAGTGACATGTGCGCTGAAATCCTTCCTTCGGCAAGATCACGGGTGAACCCCGTAGGTTTCACCTGGCCGTGAAGTCCAGAGAAGGCTCCGATTGAGCCCAAATTTTACGGGCAGCTTCGTCTTCTCATAAGGAATCACCCCATGCTTTTAGATTCTTCAAAAAGGCTTCAAAATTGGGTGATTTTACCTAAAATTCAATAAGATAGACGAAAAGTGAAGATTCTGAAGTTTTTAACTACATAAGTCTTAAAGGAGTGTGAAATCATTAAAATAGACCTAAATTCATCATAGAATAATAGTAAAAAATTACTACTAAAATGCAAGGTGTCAGGTATGTTAACTGTCACGAGAGTAGGGAGTAGTTTGATACTGGGTTACACTTCGGGAGGAGGTAATCCATATATTTGGAAAAGTCCCTATCATGATCATAATTTTCTGTTCAAAGAGTTATTTCTATATGATTCATAATTCTCAGTGTGGTGAAACCTTAAGTCCCGATTTTCTAGAATTTGAATCTCCCCAAATGCTATTTCTGTTATTTCTCGTACTTAGAGTTCGAAACAAACCATTACTTGATTTTTGCCTAGATTCAAAGAAGTCGAAAAGTTGGAACTTGACCGCCTAATCCTCTAGGGAACGATCTTATTTTATTACTTTGATAAATCTGTGCACTTGCGGACGCATCACCTCGCAAGGCCTACTCGATGCCCCACGGCCCGGCCCGGCCTGGAGACGCTTGGGCGTCATACCCTCCCCCTGCTGAAGGGGACGTCGCCTCGGCGTCCGGCTCTCCTCGGCCTCTCCACCGTAGCTGGAGCCGTGCTGCATGCCGGAGTCTCAGGCACCTCTGCGCCTTTGCTAGACTCGCCGGAGCTTCAGTGGCATCCCCATGTTTGTGCTCCACTCGTCGAAGCACCAGCGAGAGAAAAGGGGGAGGCGGCACACCTCCGTCCACCGCTGCTAAATCAAAAGGGGGGACACGCTCGTCTCACCCGGCGCTCGTGAGGAAGAGGACCCTCCGGTCCTCCTCTGGTGGCTCCTCGTCGCCGCCGCTCGAGGAGGGACGACGCGTTGAGACGGGAAGGGGGCAGCGTCTCTCGCCTCGTCCACCTCCGTCACCGCATCAGCCAAGACACTTCTGCGCAGTTTACCAAGTCGGGCCGGGTCCGGCTCTTCCATCAGACCCTCGTCGGGCACCCGCTTGGGGATTGCCTCGTCGGACACCTCGACGTCTGAATCAAACCAAGCGCTCGTCGCCTGGCCGAAGCTCTCTGCACACGCTCAACTCAACTCCCCTCCTCTACGTCTGATCTCCCGTCGCCAGAGTGCTCGCCGGGACGTCGCTGGATCACCGCCTGAGGGAGGAGGATGAGACGGCGGACCTCTGTCTGCCAAGGAGCCTCTGCTCCCAGAGAGTCCAAAAGAGGAGGAGCTCGCAGCGCCTCCTGCTCCAGCCGCTTGCTTCACGTCCCGTCCGCCGCCTGGATTAGATGTCCTGTAGCATGCCAGCATCACTCGGTTATATAAAACCCCTTTATCCTTCGTCCGCTGCTTGGGGAAGGCGGAACCCTCGTACACCTGTCATCGTCCTTGAGGAATACAGTAGGCAGAAACCTTCTACTCCCGCAGGGGTAGTCAAGAGGCGAGCCGGGGCAAGGTGAGGACGCATAGGCGTCTTCGTTGCAGAACCAACAGCGGCAGCGGCGTCCCCTCCCCGAGCAGCGATGCAGGCAATCAGGCGGTTCTGCCTTCCCCGAGCGGCGGCGACGGCGCAGAACCAGCAATGGCAGCAGCATCCTCTCCCCGAAGTCGGGCGGTTCTGCCTTCCCCGAGCAGCGGTGACGACGCAGGCGGATGAGCGGTTCCGCCTTCCGCTGCCATCCAGTGGAGGAGACGGTGAGGGCGTCGTGTCTTCCTCCACGAGCTGCAAGTGTTGACAACGGCGGGGGCCGCCTCCTCCTTCCTCCAGGTGGAGACTAGTGGCAGCATTCCGGCGAGCATTCCGGTGATGCAGGGTCAGACGTAGGGAAGGAGAGAGCACCTGCTGGACCTAACCTTCGACCAGTAGTTGCGGGGTGCAACACCCTCAACCTATTCTCAAACTTTAAATACGTAGGATGGTACAACTGCTCCGGTGAGCCGTGTCGTGGAAGCGAGAGCTCCAAGTGGGCCATTTTTGGTATCAGAGCTCGGCGATCCCGGCGGCACGAAGGAGGTCGATGTCGAGAGGCGAGGAGCGCCTCTCTCCATCCAAGCAACGGAGACAACAGGGAGAACAGAGGCTCCTTCTTCACGCGGAGCCAGTGACGACGAGAGTCCACTCCACACGACTCCCTCCCCATGCACTGCGACACAGACGAGAGGCAACTGCTTCGCCAGGAGTCGGCGACGAGGAGCCGGCAGAGGTGCCAGGGGGCATTTGCAACTCCGACCAGGAGTCGAATGCCGAGGATGGCATTCGCTTCAGCCGGGGGAGGGTGTGACGCCCGAAGACCAGATGGGTCTTGGGTCGAGCCAAGATGCCCATTCGGAGGCGGGCCTGGGCGAAGGCCCAAGGCTGAAGCAAGATCCGGACCAGATCTGGGCGACGTAAAGAGGCAGATCTGGCCCTCGTTCCGTCGACAATCGCGCAGAAGCATGCAGCGGTGGCTTCCCGAGGCAGGCGGCGACGTAGATAGGAGCAGAGGCATCGCGTCCCGTCCGGGACAGCGCCTGTTGGTGCAGAGGCGTGGGTGGCGTCCTTCCCTAGCAGGCGCCGTTGACAAGCGACAATGGGAGCAATAGAAAAGGACCAGAGAGGTGAGGAGCTCTCTGGGAAGGGAGGCGACGAGAGAAGCGGAGGAAGCAGAGAGGGTGTCTTCTCCCGGAGTCGGAGAACACGAGTGGCGGCTCACCCTTTCCCCAGGCGAATGAGGCGAGGGTGTCTCGCCCCTGTGTGGCCCGACAAGAAGAGCTAGAGCTGAGGAGCTCCTCTAGGATGGTTTTCGGCATCCTGATGACACCAAAATATATAGTATATTTTGTATCATTTTAGATATCTTTTCATGCTAAATTGAAGATCTTTTGCTTATTTTTATGCTGAATTCATCAAATATTGCAAAGTCTACTTCTATTTTAGTTTTTAATGATTTTCAGGCAAAAAAGCACTATTTTAAGACGTTTTCAAGTAAAATCAAATACATGGAAGAGTTACCATCATCAAGAGGAAATCACCCAACAAATTTCACGTAAAACAGAGCAAACAAACCAAAATACAGTAGGGCCGTAAACTATATTACGATACCATATTTCCACACAATACCGTAATATCGAGCCACTGCCGTAATTTGGAGATATTCTGAACAGAAGGTTTTGTCGAAAATACGGCACTGCCGTAAACCATTATACTGGTCGTATTTTGCAGCGCCTTCAGAACAGTGCCGTAAACCATTATACTGGTTGTATTTTGCAGCGCCTTCAGAACAGAAAGTTTCATTGATTTTACAGCACTACCGTAAACTTTGACACGGGCCGTATTTTCCAGACGTTCCCGACTAGAGAGCTCAGCCGATTTTACGACAGTGCCGTGAACCATATTACGGTACCGTATTTCCCAGCACTTACGGAACAGGAGACTCAAGCGATTTTACGGCAGTGCCGTGAACTATTACACTGCCGTATTTCCATTTTTGAACGCGACTCCCAGATCAATTTTGACGCCCGATTTTTGCGGAGATTATTGCGAGCGATCCAGAACTCTAAATTTGATGCTGTAAGAAGAAGAAAGGGAGCTCACGAGGAGAGGATCACATAGACACCAAAAGCCCCAAATTGCATCCACTATCAAGAGAGAAATCACGATACACGCCGCCGCTTAGGGTTCCGCCACCGCGATCAATTCAGAGCACCTCCGGGCGTGATTTTCATACTGAAGCTTCGCCTGGAGAAGGAGACAACGTGCCAGAAGTTTCAGAATGAAAGGATATCAATTTGAGGAGAAATCAAAGGAAGAAGAAGCGCCGCCACTTTCATTGCAAATTACGGCTGTGAAATATTTCACAGCCATGCTATATTTTCCTAAAACTCCTATTCTGTTGATTTTTAATCTTCTAAAATTATGGTATTTTGCAATCCCTTCACCATGCTAGCTTAAACTTAATTTGGGACATGGGGGAGTAATCCCCTTTGATTTTCTTAATGATTAGATAATCTTTCACTTTCATCATGATTATTTTACTTTGATAATTTTACCTATGCGATTATTGCTTTAAGATTCTCCTTAGTTTACTTTTTGTTATCATGATTTAGAAGTTTTCGCAATAAGGACAGAAAGGTGATTTGCTTGAGAACTTGGAACCCTAAAATTGACAAATAGGAACTCACCGTAGGAAACTAGGTTAAGTTCTTATTTCTTTATTTTAGTAAGTTAAATTGCCATGATGATATTAATAAACTTAGGATTGAGTTATTGTGTCAAACGTGGAGATCTTGCACGAAAGTGAAGATCGGAACGTTGGAGAATCATAGGTAGAACGTGTGTTGAGTCTCGGATGCACGAAAGTGATCCTTGAGATTCCACTCGAGGTAATCAACTTAAAATTTGGATGCACGAAAGTGATCCTTGAGTTCTTTGTCTGATGGTTTACCTATCTATAGCTTGGGATGAATCTTGTGCGAAAGCGAGGATTTATTCTTGCATGGTTATCTGCATGAGAGTGAGATAACCCCTTTTTAAGGTAAATTATGCCTTTATCATATTAGAATTTGATTGATGAACATCTTTATATATCTAATCATTGAAAATCAAAGTGGATGAAACTCTAGTCCCAATTTCTCTCTGATAGTAATTTTTCGCGTGTTTTCGATTCTTACTTTGCTATTATTCGATCGCCTAGATAGTGAAAAATCAATTATTCGGTACTTGACAATGCAAGTCTTTCTGTGGGATCGATATTTTCTTTATTACTTCCAGTATCCGTGCACTTGTGGACACCACAAGTTAGGGACAACAAGTTTTTGGAGCCGTGCTAGGGAGTGACAATAGCCCTGTACGCCAATACCTTTGGTCGCGACACCTGAAACGAGTCTACCTGCTTGTAGTTAAAAGTGTGTCCTTTCGGATCACATCACATCCAGAGGGGACGCCGAAGAGGCTGAGGGAGAGGGTCGGAGGATCCTCCCCTGCCGCAGGCCCCTGTTCCCTTCCGGCGATGCTTTCGGCGGGCGTACGCGACGGCATCGAGCGCGAAGGAGACGAAGCGATGGTCAATGTGCAAGTCAAAATTGGGTGCAGACAACGTGCCCTCTTGACCATGATCCAGCAGAATCAATTTGGAGGAGATCCAATTGAAGATCCCTATAAACACTTACATCTTTTTCTTGAATATTGTGATACCATTAAGATTTATGGAGTTTCGGATGATGCGTTAAAACTAAGATTATTTCCTTTTTCTCTCAGGGACCGAGCACGATTTTGGCTACATTCTAGACCTACTCGTGCATTTACTACATGGAAATAACTGTCAAATGCTTTTCTGACGAAGTACTTTCCACCAAGTAAAACCGTCCAATTGAGAAATCAAATCGTGAACTTTGCACATAAAAATGGAGAATCATTTAACAAGGCTTGGGAGCGGTTCAATGATTTACTACGGAAGTGCCCGCACCATAGCCTTGAAAACTGGACTTTAATTCATACGTTTTATTATGGTTTACTTTATGATACCCGTCTAATTGTTGATACTGCTGCAGGAGGAGCTATTATGAGTAAGACTGTGGATGATGCTTTTGCACTATTTGAAGAAATGTCCTTGAATCATAACCAATAGGATCCTGAAGAAAGAATATTACAGAGTCATCATCATGGTAAGAATGAAAGTGAGGAATTGCAAACTCCAACGGAAGAGGTAAATTCTTTTTGTGTAGAATCTTTGCTTGACAAGTTTATGGCTAATCAAAACAAAGAAATTGAAAATCTCAAGGGATTGGTTAGTCAACTGGCCTTTCAAGTAGAATCTTTAACTGCCCACAAGAATTTCATAGAAAATCAGATACCTAATGAACACTGTAGTGTTGTTGTCACTAGAAGTGGTAAGAAATTGGAGAAGCCAAAAGAGAGAATTGAGAACAATAGAAAAAGGCTTAATAATAAACACAACCAAGAAGTAGGGTTAGAAGAATCTTATGAACAGGAGCATTCCCAAAATAGTTTATCATCTCATAAGGGTGATGAACCAAGAGGTAATATGCTCAGTCAGAAAGATATTTCTAAACCTAATTCTTCTACCCCGCATAAGCCACTTGTACCTTTTCCTCAAAAGTTAGTACAGAAAAAACTAGACAAACAATTTGGAAAATTTTTAGATATTTTGAAAAAGCTTTACATTAACATTCCATTTACTGAAGCTTTATTGCAAATGCCTACATATGCAAAATTTTTAAAAGAAATTCTGTCTAATAAGAGGAAAATAGAAGACCATGGTATTGTGGCTCTAACTGAGGAATGTAGTGCTATTATTCAAAACAAGTTGCCACCTAAGTTGAAGGATCCAGGTAGTTTCTCTATCACTTGTTTTATTGGTAGTATGACTTTTGACCAAGCCTTATGTGATTTGGGAGCTAGTGTGAGTCTAATGTTATTCTCTATCTGCAGGAAATTGGACATGGGTGAGCTTAAATCAACTTCAATATCTTTGCAGCTAGCTGATCGCTCAGTTAAATATCCAGTTGGGATTCTTGAATATGTGCCAGTTCAAGTAGGTAAGTATTTTATCCCAGCAGATTTTGTAGTTCTTGAGATGGAGGAAGATGCAAAAATCCCCATCATACTTGGTAGACCATTTTTAGCCACAGCAGGTGCACTCATCGATGTAAAAAATGGTAAGCTTTCACTTAACATTGGGGGTGAAAAGATCGAGTATGACTTGCATGAAACCATGAAAAATCCTTCAATTTCTGAATATTGTTGTAGTATATATGACAGAGATGACGTTATTTATGATCTTAATGATTTATTTGATGAACCTTCCGAATATGATTCTGATTATATTCTTAAGAAAGAAACTAAGCCTGAAATTGAGGAATTTCTAGATTGCAAAACTTGTGATGAAAAAGAAAAAACTCCAAAAATAGAGCTTAAGACTTTACGTGATAACCTTCGTTATGAGTTTCTTGGTCCTAATTCTACTTATCCTGTTATAGTTGATGCACAGCTTGGAGAAAGGGAAACGGAGTTACTTCTCAAGGAATTAAGGATTCATAGAAAGGTAATTGGGTATTCTATTGATGACCTAAAAGGAATTAATCCTTCTTTTTGTATGCACAGGATCTTGATGGAAGAAGAGCACAAGCCACATGCAGATTTCCAAAGAAGACTGAACCCCTCCATGAAAGAAGTGGTAAAAAAGGAAGTTCTGAAATTGCTGGACGCATGTATTATCTATCCTATCTCTGATAGTAAATGAGTAAGTTCTGTACATTGTGTTCCTAAGAAAGGAGGGGTAACTGTAATGAAAAACAAAGATAACGAACTAATTCCTGTTTGAACTGTTACTAGTTGGCGCATGTGTATAGACTATAGAAAACTGAATGCTGCTACTAGGAAAGACCACTTCCCTCTACCTTTTATTGATCAAATGGTTGAAAGACTGGAAAACCACTCTCACTTTTGTTTTTTAGATGGATATTCTGGTTTTTTCAAATCCCTATACATCCTGATGATCAAGAGAAAACCACCTTCACTTGCTCCTATGGAACTTTTGCATATAGGAGAATGCCTTTTGGTTTGTGTAATGCTCCTGCTACATTTCAGAGATGTATGATGTCTATTTTTTCTGATTTTATTGAAGATTTTATGGATGTATTCATGGATGATTTCTCAGTATATGGTTCCTCTTTTGATATTTGTTTAGCTAACTTATCTCGGGTTTTACAGCGGTGTGAAGAAACTAACCTTGTGCTTAATTAAGAAAAATGACATTTCATGGTCAAGCAAGGGATAGTTTTGGGGCACTTAATCTCAGAAAGAGGAATTGAAGTGGACAAAGCTAAAGTTGAAGTGATAGACAAATTGGAGCCACCTACCACAGTGAAAGAAGTCCGAAGTTTCCTAGGGCATGCAGGGTTCTACCGGCGATTCATCAAGTACTTCTCTAAACTTGCTAGACCTCTTACACATTTACTTTGTAAAGATGTCAAAATTTCCTTTGATGAGAATTTTTTATTTGCTTTTCAGGAATTGAAGAAAGCTTTGGTTTCAGCACCCATTATTCAGCCCCCGGATTGGAACCTACCCTTTGAGCTCATATGTGATGCTAGTGATTATGCAGTAGGAGCAGTTTTGGGACAGAGAAAAGATAAGAAACCTCATGTTATTCACTATGCCAACAGAACTTTGGTTGAGACACAGAAGAATTACACTACCACTGAAAAGGAATTATTGGCCATAGTATTTGCTTTTGATAAATTTAGGTCATATTTAATTAACTCAAAGGTGGTAGTGTACACTGACCATACAGCTGTAAGATACTTAATGCAGAAGAAAGATACTAAACCCCGTCTGCTCAGATGGATTCTGCTTTTACAAGAATTTGATTTGGAAATTAAAGACAAAAAAGGATCAGATAATTTTGTTGCAGATCATCTCTCAAGGATTATGGTAAACACCGAGGAAAATGATGTAATTAATGACTCCTTCCTCGAAGAACAACTACTGACCATCGAACAAATCAGAGCCCCTTGGTATGCTGATATTGTGAATTACCTTGTGGCCAATATTTTTCCCCCTGATTTGAGTTATCAAAGAAAGAAGAGATTCTTGGCTGAAGTGAAACACTATTTTTGGGATGAGCCTTATGTATTTCGAAGGTGTGCAGATGGTATTTTCAGGAGATGTGTACCTGAGGAAGAGGTTACTAATATATTGTTTCAATGCCATGGATCTTCGTATGGTGGGCATGCCGGTGCTGAGAAAACTGTCTTTAAAGTGTTGCAATCAGGATTTTATTGGCCCACAATTTTCAAAGATGCTAGAAACTTCATCTTATCTTGTGATAGATGTCAAAGGACAGGCAACATTAACAGAAGACATGAAATGCCATTGTCTAATATTTTTGAGGTTGAAATTTTTGATGTTTGGGGAATTGGCTTCATGGGACCCTTCCCATCTTCCAGAGGTAACAAATATATTCTTGTAGTAGTGGATTATGTTTCAAAATGGGTTGAAGCTATTGCATCACCAACCAATGATTCCAGAGTTGTCAAACTGTTCAAGAAAATTATCTTTCCAATATTTGGAACACCACGAGTTGTAATAAGTGATGGTGGTTCACACTTCATAGAACACAAATTCTCAGCTTTACTCAGAAAGTATGGAGTAAATCATAGAGTAGCTACACCCTATCATCCTCAAACAAGTGGGCAAGTTGAGATATCAAATAGGGAAATAAAAGGGATTTTGGAAAAGACAGTCTCGCGCACAAGGAATGATTGGACATTCAAACTTGATTATGCACTACGGGCATACCGGACAGCTTTCAAACCAATTGGGATGTCCCCTTTTCACTTAATCTATGGTAAATTTTGCCATCTACCTGTAGAACTCGAGCATAAAGCATTCTGGGCAATTAAAGCATTAAACTTTGACTTAAAGAACGCAAGGGAAAAACAGAAGTTACAATTGAATGAGTTGGATGAAATTAGACTCTCAGCCTACGAAAACGCAAGGATTTACAAAGAGAGGACTAAGAGATGGCATGATCAGCATATTTTTAGAAAAGATTTCCAACCAAGTGACTTTGTTCTTTTATTCAATTCTAGATTAAGACTTTTTCCTGGTAAACTCAAGTCCTGTTGGTCTGGACCTTTTCAGGTGAAGAAAACTTACCCCTACGGAGCTGTAGATATATGGAGTGAGGATACAGGAGAATTTAAAGTTAATGGCCAAAGATTGAAATATTACCATCAAGAAGAACTGATTGAAGAAAGAGAGAGCTTTTACCTGGATGAGCCAAGATCAAATCTGAGCATAAAACGGTCAAGCTAATGACCTTTAAATTAGCGCTTCTTGGGAAGCAACCCAAGCTTTCTAACCTCCATTTGCTTTCTTTTATTTTACTTTCTGTTTAGGACTAAGTTTTCTTTTAATTTTATAGGTAAAAATGTGATTTGTACAAATTATGGCACCACCATAAAGTATTTTACGGTACCGTATTTCCAATCCATTTTCGACCAGAAAGTTGCCCCGAAATTACGGTAGTACCGTAAGGTATTCTACGGTGCCGTATTTTGTTGTCATAATCAATCCGAGAGTTCTGTCATTTTTACGGTAGTACTGTAATATATTTTACGGTACCGTATTTCATCAAAAAAAAATTAGGGGATGATAGAAAGGAGAAAGAGGCTACTCTAATGCTGTCCATTCTACCCTTGAAAGCGCAAAAGAAATCAGAACGACCAAGAGATGAGAAGATGCTTTGTGAGTATTACCTTCCTTTATTTCTTCGCTATGCTATATTTTTCTATATCCTACTGTCGTTTCATATGATGAAGGGAAGAATGATGCTTTACGACCACCACCATTGCTATTCTTTCGATGATCTACTTTTCAATATGATTGTACCATGTGATGATGATATTTTTCTTCGATGATATGATCAATGACGTTTTGATAATGATGAGTATATTTTTGTTTTATATTGTTGATGAATTGATTGATTGATGATGAATGGATTCAAATTCATGATTAGAGAAAAACCCTATCATGTTAGATTTACTTCATCAATGCATATCTATCTTTGAAATTCCACATTGGTTGATGCATGAAATTTTGGGTAGATGTATTATTTGAGGAATAAGATCTATGGTGAACCTATTCTTTTGAATAAAATGAGTATATGAGTATAATTTGTGAATTGATATCAATTGATCAACCTAATAGATGTTTAGTCTGTTTTGCTATTTGTTGGGAAATAAGAATCCAAGATCCACAAAAATAGTGAAAGACTCCCCTACTTGGCACTATGTAAAATTGATAGTGGTACCTAAAACATGGGTTGAAGTCTATGCATGAAAAATAATGAGAGATAAATAATAATAATAATAATAATAATAATAATAATAATAATAATAATAATAATAATAATAATAATAATAATAAGACTCCTCTACTTGGCACTATGTAAAATTGATAGTGGTACCGAAGATAAGAGTTGAAGTCAAAAATAAAAAGTGTGTATCTATGTGGGCACATTCCATCTATGCAAAAATAACAAAATCCATAAAAAAGAAAAGAAAAATTTTGTGTGGAAAAAGATCTTGGAAAACTTAATTTCTGTAAACAAAATCATGATGGATTTGAATTGATATTGGGTGAAATCATGAGATTGAAAATTCTATTTATTATACAAGTTGCAAGGTTTTATTTGATTGAGCTAGGGATCTAGAAGATTGAATTCTAAGGATGATATGTTTATTTGAAGTTTTGTGAAACAATTGATGAAAATTTTCATTAATAGGTTGTATTTTAGAAATTTGTTGAGCATGAAAAGGTTATTCTTCTAATCAAACCTTGATTTTAAATTTTAATTTTTGCTTGAGGACAAGCAAAGTTTGAGCCTTATGTATTTTGATGACACCAAAATATATAGTATATTTTGTATCATTTTAGACATCTTTTCATGCTAAATTGAAGATCTTTTGCTTATTTTTATGCTGAATTCATCAAATATTGCAAAGTCTACTTCTATTTTGGTTTTTCATGATTTTCAAGCAAAAAGGCACTATTTTAAGACGTTTTCAAGCAAAATCAAATACATGGAAGAGTTACCATCATCAAGAGGAAATCACCCAATAAATTTCACGCAAAACAGAGCAACAAACCAAAATACGGCAGGGCTGTAAACTATATTGCGGTACCGTATTTCCACACGATACCGTAATATCGAGCTACTGCCGTAATTTAGAGATATTTTGAACAGAAGGTTTTGTCGAAAATACGGCACTGCTGTAAACCATTTTACGGGCCGTATTTTGCAGCGCCTTCAGAACAGAAAGTTTCATTGATTTTACGGCACTACCGTAAACTTTGACACGGGCCGTATTTTCCAGACGTTCCCGACCAGAGAGTTCAGCCGATTTTACAGCAGTGTCGTGAACCATATTACGGTACCATATTTCCCAGCACTTACGGAACAGGAGACTCAAGCGATTTTACGGCAATGCCGTGAACTATTACACTGCCGTATTTCTGTTTTTGAACGCGACTCCCAGATCAATTTCGACGCCCGATTTTTGCGGATATTATTGCGGGCGATCCAGAACTCTAAATTTGATGTTGTAAGAAGAAAAAAGGGAGCTCACAACGAGAGGATCACGTAGACACCAAAAGCCCTAAATTGCATCCACTGTCAAGAGAGAAATCACAGTACACGCCGCCGCTTAGGGTTTCGCCACCGCAATCAATCCATAGCACCTCCGGCCATGATTTTCATACTGAAGCTTCGCCTGGAGAAGGAGACAACGTGCCAGAAGTTTCAGAACGAAAGGATATCAATTTGAGGATAAATCAAAGGAAGAAGAAGCGCTGCCACTTTCATTGCAAATTACGGCTGTGAAATATTTCACAGCCGTGCTGTATTTTCCTAAAACTCCTATTCTGTTGATTTTTGATCTTCTAAAATTATGATATTTTGTAATCCCTTCACCATGCTAGCTTAAACTTATTTTGGGACATGGGGGAGTAATCCCCTTTGATTTTCTTAATGATTAGATAATCTTTCACTTTCATCATGATTATTTTACTTTGATAATTTTACCTATGCGATTATTGCTTTAAGATTCTCCTTAGTTTACTTTTTGTTATCATGATTTAGAAGTTTTCGCAATAAGGACCGAAAGGTGATTTGCTTGAGAACTTGGAACACTAAATTGACTAATAGGAACTCACTGTAGGAAACTAGGTTAAGTTCTTATTTCTTTATTTTAGTAAGTTAAATTGCCATGATGATATTAATAAACTTAGGATTGAGTTATTGTGTCACACGTGGAGATCTTGCACGAAAGTGAAGATCGGAACGTTGGAGAATCATAGGTAGAACGTGTGTTGAGTCTCGGATGCACGAAAGTGATCCTTGAGTTCTTTGTCTGATGGTTTACCTATCTATAGCTTGAGATGAATCTTGTGCGAAAGCGAGGATTTATTCTTGCATGGTTATCTCCATGAGAGTGAGATAACCCCTTTTTAAGGTAAATTATGCCTTTATCATATTAGAATTTGATTGATGAACATCTTTATATATCTAATCATTGAAAATCAAAGTGGATGAAACCCTAGTCCCAATTTCTCTCTAATAGTAATTTTCCGCGTGTTTTCGATTCTTACTTTGCTATTATTCGATCGTCTAGATAGTGACAAATCAATTATTCGGTACTTGACAACGTAAGTCTCTTTGTGGGATCGATATTTTCTTTATTACTTCGAGTATCCGTGCACTTGCGGACACCACAAGTTAGGGACAACAAGTTTTTGGAGCCATGCCAGGGAGTGACAATAGCCCTGTACGCCAATACCTTTGGCCGCGACACCTGAAACGAGTCTACCTGCTTGTATTTAAAAGTGTGTCCTTTCGGATCACATCACATCCAGAGGGGACGCCGAAGAGGCTGAGGGAGAGGGTCGGAGGATCCTCCCCTGCCGTAGGCCCCTATTCCCTTCCGGCGATGCTTCTAGCGGGCGTACGCGACGGCATCGGGCGCGAAGGAGACGAAGCGATGGTCAACGTGCAAGTTAAAATCAGGTGCAGAGATCCGACGTGATGCGATTAGGTTGATCGGGGTCTGACACCAGTCCATTTATTTCTATCCTTATGCTTTATACGACATAAAAGGGACGGATTTGTGAATTTTTAAGGGTTCTAGAACATTTTTGTAATGTTCATGTATCTTGGTCCATTGAAAATTATTCAACATTTTCATTTTTTTTAAGAAAATTAAAATTGTTATGGAGAGGTGGCAATTCAATTTCTTGCATACCGTGGCTCATTTAACTCAAGCCAAAATTGACTCATTTATGAATTAAATCAAATTAAGAATTTCAATTGAACTCGAAATAGTTGAGTACAAGATCTAACTCAATTACTTTGTATCGGGTTCTAGTAACTGATTAGCTAAATGAGATGGATATGGATTCAACTTAGATGATTGGAGTTTATGTTTAAGGGTATATAATTAAAATGTAAATATAAATAATTTTTAATCTAGAAAATCTATAATTAATCATAAATTATATATATGATTTTAAGTTACAATTATATATTTTATATAATATTTTAAAATAAAAATTAAAGTTTGTTTTTTATTTAATCAAATACCTACGTTTACTCGTTTAAATATTTGAGTCAAATTTGAATTATGTGACAGAGTACTTGACCTAGGTTTAAGTAAGTTCAAATTTCGGGTTAAAAAAAAAATCAAATATCTAATCTATTGTCATCCCTAACGCTGTGTATACAAGTAAGGATAGAAAAAGTGTGGAAAAGAAAATTCAGAAAGAAAAGAAAATGAAGGGAAAGGAAAGCTAAATCACGTGTGAATCATGTGATAACAACTTCCGCCTCCGTCGCCCATCACGCTCTCCATCGTCCTCGGCCGCTCCGCCTCCGTCAGTGCCGGCGAGGCGACGAGGCAACGAGGCGGACGAGTCTTCGTCGGCCTCTTCGGCTCCGTCGGTGCCGGTTTCGTCAACGTCGACGAGAAGCGGAAGCGGCAGCAGATCGAGCGGCTCGTCCACTCTCCATCGCCTTCGGCCTCTCCACCTCTGTTGGCCTCTCCGTCTCGCATTTCCAGAGCGGAGGCGGCAGCAGATCGAGAGGCGACGAGGCGGGCGGCAGCAGATCGAGAGGCGACGAGGCGGGCGGCAGCAGATCGAGAGATGATGAGAGGCGAGTGGAGGGAGGCGGCAGTAGATCGAGAGGCTCGTAGGCGGCCGGCTTCATCTCTGTCGACGAGAGGCGAGCGGAGGCTTCGGCTTTGTCAACGAGAGGCGAGCGGAGGCGAGCGGAGGCGAGCGGAGGCTTCGGCTTCATCTTCGTCGACGAGAGGCGAGCGGAGGCTTCAGCTTCGTCGACGAGAGGCGAGCGGAGGGAGGCCGCAGCAGATCGAGAGTCCTTCGTCTCTGTCGAAGAGTCCTTCCTCACGTCCGTCGAGCAGAGAAAGGCGAGCGGAGCGCAGGGAAGCATCCTTCGTCTACAATGCTTTTTTAATTTTTTTTCTTTTTCCGTCTGAATCGGACGGATCATCAAATTAAGGAAAATGGGGTTAATTTTCCTTCTGTTTTCCTTCTGAACCTTTTTGTCTGTGCCGGTATACAAAGGAAAATCATGTTTTCTATCCTTTCTCCCCTTTTTCCCTTCTTGTATACACTGCATAAATCAAACTAACTTGAACATGACCTCTAAGGAATTCAAATCTAACCCTTGGATTATCTACATAACACATATCAGCCTTTGGATTAAAGTAGTTGTCATTGTACACTAGGATGACAACAGGGTGGGGTGAGGGCAGGGAGTATCAAACTCAACCCCGACCCCCTAACCCTATACTCGACCAAGCCCTTGAACCGATCGAGGTTGAAAAAAACCCATCTCAAACCCCGATCCCATTGGGGAATCAGGTACTCGTGTGGATACTTGACTTCGTAGTAATGTATGAGCGGAGCGATAGCGACGGGGACGATGTGTCGATGTCATGGGTGGCGAGGGTGGGGCGGCATGAGTGGTGGGGTTAGAGTTAAAGTTTTGTTATTTTAGTTATGAGGTATAATTATAATTTTTACACGTGGGGCTTCGGGGTTGGGTAGTAAAAATCTCACACTTGACCCTGACTCAGACCCAACTTCTATAAGTCAGATTTTAACTGAACCCGATCTGACCCCTCGGTTAACGCAGGTTTTTCCCAATCAACTCAAGATGAGATGAGGATGAATTTTTATTCCATTCCTAAGTACATTAGCATTACTGCTAATAAGTACCAAAATATACAAATCATATACAAATCATATTGTTTCTTCTTCTGTTCCAAGGGCTCGAGGAGGTGGGCTCTCCAAATATCATTTTTTTTCATATTACACCCTATATACATTACTTAGGATATGGGCATAGTAAATGATAGCATTGTGTCTCCTTCACCATTTGGGTATTATATAATAAAATAATTATATTAATTAGAGTAAATATATACTCGATAATTATATATCATTGTCTTTTGAGGTTATTTTTGCAATCTTAGATTGATTGCTACTTGGTACTTTTGTTCTTATACTTTAGATGATCAATTTCTACTTAATAGTTCTTAAAAATATTTTGTGTTATATTATGTTTTTCCTAAAAGACTTTTGCTTCCTTCTCTTAATCTCTCTTTTTACACTAAAATGCACTTACATAGTGAAAGACTTAAAGACTTAAGTATATGACATAAAATTAGGGTGGATTTTGCCAAACCCAACCCCGATCCTTAACCCTATCGCTTATACTCAACCCCCAGTAGGGAATCAGGTTCTCATGGCAAAACTCAACCTTGTAGAGAGTGGCGAATAACATGCAGTGACGAGCAGCGAGGGGTAAGCAACGAGCAGTGATGAGTGGCGAGTGGTAAGTACAACAAGTGATAAGAGCAACGAACAACAAGCGACGAGTGGCGCATGACAAAGGACAAAGCAATGTGAGCCAGATGGGCAAATGGGACGAGCGGCAAGCAACTATTATGGTAGATTTTTTTTGAATAAAATATTAATTCGGATCAAGTGCGGGGTTGTTGATCGCGTTGGACGAGATGCAGAGAGGAGAAGATAATCTGGCGGCCTACCGCCCCGAATAGCGTGCCGAAATCAGAATTCGTCACCTGCTGAATTCCAATTTCGTTTCCAAAGGGGTGGCAGGATTTGCTTCTGCGGATGTTGCTGGCGGAGAAGGAGATGTCGCTGGCGTTCTCCGCGAACGGGGACAGCAGACGCGGGTGAAAGAAGATCGGCCGACGAAGTCTCAGGCGTCGAGCGGATCGAGCAGTGCTGCAGCGGACGACGATGGAAGCGACGAACAAATTTCGCGTTGATTCTCGCTAATTCGTCAGATACGAGGCACTGATCCGCCAAGCTCGTGCGGCAACAATGGCGACGGCAGCAATGGATACGAGTTCGTTTAATGCTTCGGCAGGAAGAGGACGACGGTCGCGGTGGCACACTGCGGAAACGGAAGGCAAATATGTTACGCCCGTGATGAATGCAGACAAAACAAAAGTAGAAAAAGGGATTAAAATAGTACAAAAATAATGAAATTGATGGGACTCGGTACTGTGCACGCGTGACCGAGCCCATCTCGTCCCGTTGCGTGCCCGCGTGCCCTTCCTCCCTCATTCTCCCCGCTTCGCGTCCATCTCCACCCATCCTCTTCACCGAACGAGCGCTGAGCCCTCGTCTTTGACCCAACCTCCCTCTCTCGTTCTTCCACCCTCATCCGGCGACTCCTCCAGCGAGCTTCCGCCGCCCTTCTCGCAGCTCCGGTGGCTGAGAACGACGGACGAACCGTCTTCTTCCCCTCTCCGCGCGAGCGGCGCCAGATCGACGGAAAAACTCCAGATCCGACGTCCGACGCATCTCCGGCGACTCCAGCGACCTTCCTCTGGCCTCGGCGGACGTTTCCGCCACCAGCCGACGCCTCCCTGGCCATCTTCGTCTCCGGCGCCGGCGAGATTGCGAACGCCGCCGCCGACCGGTTTTTCTCAGATCTCCGGCGATCTCGACCTCCGTTCGCAACGCCGACCGTACGACCGGAAACCCCTCGCCATCAGCTTTCTTTCCCCTCTGTTTCCGGTGAGATTCGTGTTCCGGCGACACTGTTCCGGCGGTGAACAGTAACTCCGGTGAACTTTCCGGTGAACCTCGAAGTGCGTGCCGATGACTCGTATTATGCGCGCGTGGTTGGTTATTGCGTTCGCACGTGGCTGCGAACTAGGTTAGTACCCGTACTCCGTCTCCGTACACGTATTATACGAACGCATGCAAGCATAACCCTGGACTCACGTATACCTGTCAAACTTGATCTAATAACTTGGTACGACTTGATTAGCATAATGAAACCGGATTAGCATGTTAATTGTTGTTAAATGGATTAAAATAGAACGGTGTGACTTATACACGATTTACCCTGTTAGGTCCTGTGGATTGATACTTGACACTGTGTTGGTTTGATCTGTACTGTTCGGCTACTGTTGAGGTAGGGATTCTACCTTCGTTCTTTGTTACGGTGCCAACCGCATGTGTAGTTAGCGGCACCTCCCTTATTGCTTATTGCACTATTGATTACTGTTCTAATTCCCGTTCTACTCTGCGTACCTTCCTGTTGACATAAACTATTGCATGAAACATGGTATGAGTATTTTCGGTTCTTGCATGATTACTTGTAGTTGGTAGGTGGTATGAGTTCTGTATATGTATATTGAGGATTGACTGTCTAGCGATAGACATGTCAATATACCTCAGATACTGCCTGTGAGATTTCTGTCGAGACTGTATGATCGTCTCTGACCGAGAGAGTCCCACGTTATGGGCTTGAGGTCTGTTATCAACCTAATGAGGGGTTGTACTGAGTGTAGGACGCTACACTAGCGGGCTGTCGACGGACAGTCGTCTCTACTGTTCGGGGAGCCATCAGTAGGGACCACTCTATTTTATAGAGTTGCGGGTCGTGGACCACTGCTGTACCAGCTCCCAAATTTTATCTGTGTATGGGGATACATATAAATTGATATATATGTTGAGATTTGATTATACTCTATATGGTCATATAGAGTCTTGGTAGTGTTCTGGTATTTCCCTGTATCTGATCATGCACCATAACATTGTAATATCCCTACTTAGCCTCCGGCTAACCCCCCCTTCGGTTTGCCTCCAGGTTCAGGCGCGGCTCCATCTGGAGCAGAGTAGATAGTTAGTAGTTGGCCACCAGTCTGGGTGGGTTGTGATGCATCTTGGTCTGTTATTATTTTATGTTATGGACTCTGTTGACCGCTGCGCCGGTCATGTTATCTGTTGGTTGTCGACCGCTGCGCCGGTCCTGTTGTTGTTATTTCTGTTGACCGCTGCGCCGGTCTATATTTCGTATCTGTCGGTGTTGTATTATGGATATTTAAGGCCGGACTGGCCTCTGTTTAAACTATTTTATTCCAGTCTGTACCTTTCGGTTGTCAGGAGTGATTGATAGGTACAGTGTTGTGCGTCCCGAGGTCCGGGATTCTCGGCGTGGGATCCGGGTGGATTTTTGGGGCGTAACAAAATATCTCTCGCGCTACTGGAAGGAATTGCCGGAAGAAGGAGTCGCCGCTACCTCGTGCTGGAAACGAGTGATTGGCACTTCTTTCCGACGACGCACGGGGCGGACGAGTCGGAGAAGGACAGAGTGAGAGAGCTGTCACTTAGCGACGGGTTTTCAATGTCACACAGAACGTTACTCTCGGATTCGAAGACGGAGCCACGCCTGGATGAAGACGGAGAACTGCTCTCTCGGTGGGAGGGAGAGTTGCACGTCACTAGCGGAAGACGTAATCTTCTGATCTTGCGGTGGGATTCGTCGTTGCAGACGGCAGGGCAGTGGCGATGGAATCTTGGTCGGCATCACAAATCGTGTGACGATACCTCGTCATACAGATGTTGTCACGAAGGAAAGAAGAGAACTGATCTCTCGAAAATTTGTGGCGAAGGAAGTTGTGGACGCCTGATGTTGCCGAAGATGCTGGCATCCGCAACTAACTAAGGTGCGTTTGGGATTGTAGGTGTGCCTGTAGGTCTCGTGGGGCGCCGGTCAACACGCTTGATTTTGTTTGGCGCCGAGGTCACTTTGGCGCTGCTTATGCGCGTTGACCGCTATTGACCGGGCGTTTTTCGCCCGGCTCGGCCTACAGGGGTCCCCTTGTAGGTTGCGTGGGTGGAAAGTCCTCCTCTTCGCAAACTCAGCAGCCTCCGTGTCCCGTCGATGAGCGCGACGTCCATGGACGCCGCCTTCCGCGGCGAGTTGCGGGAGGGGCTCGAGGGCTTCGCGTGGGTGCGCAAACTCGACACCCTCCTCCTCCTCTTCCGTCGCCACCGTCGTCCTCGGAAGCTTTCGAGCCGCCACCGCCGGGTCTCCCCTCCCACCTCCTAGCGGCACCCCTCCATCTCCCGCTCCTCCTCTCCTAAACGCGTGGTGCGGAGCAGGCTTTCGAGCCAGGTCGCCGCTCTACTTCGAACTCACACCTCCTAGCGGCACCCCTCCATCTCCCACTCCTCATCTTCTGGGTCGCGTGGGGCGGCGGCGGACGTTGAGAGGAGGAGGGGACGCTGGGAGGGAGGGAGGGCGACGGAGCGGAAGGAAGGGGAGATGGGCGGCGGACGAAAAGGAGCGGACGATGGAAGGAGAACCGAGCGAGAGGAGAGAGGCTAGAGGAGTGAGGAGAGAGAATAAAAATAATATTAATTTAATCATTTTATTTTCCAACCGCGCTTTTACCACCTACAACTTTTAATCCTACAGCGCATTACTTTTACAACCTACAATACACCACCTATCCTACAATCCCAAACACAGTCAAGACACCAGAAAACCCTAATCTTTGATACCATGTTAAACATAAAAGTATGTTTGTATTAACTTAATCAATACAATATTTACATAGTACAATTATATAGAAAACTATCCTAGTCTATATTTAGTAAAGACTAATATTAACACAATTAATATTAACACGACTAATATTAACACGGGGTTCATGAAAACTTTTAAAAATTCTATGCATCACCACCACAAGAACTATAAAAGTCAAGTTTTCTTTGAACCTAACCTAACACTAAGTTAACTTAGGTTTTTTCCGATCAACATGGGTTAGGTCAGGAATTTTTTTTTTCGCCAAACCTAGATAAAATGATATAAATTTCCAATAACTTTATTTTATTCAAGATGTATTATCTGATACAAATACATCAAACAAGCTTCTTCCTGAGAGAGGCTTCACTTGCACAGGTTTTATAGCAGAGACAGGTAACTAAAGCGAAACACTTGCCCCGTTCATAGCCTTCTCCCACGCATGCCGCATTGCATTTGCTATTCTTCGTACAAAGGCCATGAAAATGTCTGTTCCAAATTATGCATGTCGCCGCTTGCACGTGCCCCACATCTTCCAACAAAAGAATAGTAATAACAATTAGAAGAAAATAATTAATATATTCTCTTTAATAAAAATAACATTATGCACATGAATAAATAGAGATCTAGGACTTAGAATCCGATTTCAAAACTTTGTTATTGACAACAAAAGTCTGCTTAAGGTTTCGCCTATCTTTGTACGAAAAGAGAGCGAAGAAAATAATACTTCCGTAGAGGTAGTAGACATGTATATACTCTACTAATCGTAGAATCAACATTAGTAGTCATAAAAAAAAATAGTTTATTGCATACATATATAAATGTATAAACTCTAAAACTTGTAAAATCAACACAAATGATCAAAAAAGCCCATGTGTTTTTTTTAAAAAAAAATAGATAGCAACAACTAATCCATAGAAATGAGGGAGAGATAGAGTTAGAAAGTATAAAAATATAATACCATAAGCCAAAAGGAGGATAAGAAAGAAAAAACACAACTTCTTGGCCTCCATTGTTGGGAAAAGAGAGCTACTTGTAATTATAGAGAAATATGAAGCTAAGCATGGATGGATTCATCTATTTATAATGCTAAAGGGAGCAAAAAGTAAAATAAAATAACAAGTACTTAATTTTTTTGTTTTTAATACCTACTTAATTTGTTTCTAATTTTTCCACTTGATTTATAAAAAATGTTGTATAAATTATAAATACAAGGAGAGTGGCACAAAAATAAATCCTTTAATTTAATAAGAAATAATAAAAAAAATCTAATTTTCTTTGTGTAGATAGAATGATTTCTCTTTCGTTTAATCATTTAATTGAACACATAGTAATTGAAATTTAAATATATTTTTCTTAAATTATTCATATATCTTCAAATGATTTTTTATATTATTGAAATTGGTTCCTAATATATTTTTGGGAGGTAATTTATGAAAAGTTATTTGATTTAATGTAGACAGAGAGTATTAATACTTACACTAGGAATCCATTAATCATTTTAAACAGGGTAACACTGACCCATACACCAGTGTAATTAATTCTTTCATTACATATTCACAAAAATTTTACGGTCTAGTCCCTTTATTTCTATCTTTTTTTTTATATACAGCTTAAAAGGGGACGATTTGTGAAGTTTAAAGGGTTTTAGGGCATTTCTGTAGTGTCGGTGTGTGAAAATTCTTCAGAGTAAAAATATTAAGTTTAAAGGGTCCGCATCTGTCTGATTACAGCCGGCGGTCTCTTATTCTTCTCTCTTTTTTTAATTTTTTTAATTTTTATGTATTTTTTTCTCTCTCCTTTTCTCTTTTGGGCTGCTTCTGACAGATTGCGCCAAATCCTACAGTGATCAGACTGGGCAAAACAGACCACGCCACGCCTAAGAAAAAAAAAAAAAAAAAAAGCAGACCACGCCTGCTAGAACAGTATCAGACTGGGTTGGCCGAGGGGCGAGGGCTATTGGATCAGATCGAACCGTGTATTAGACTGAGATTGGGCTGGCTGGCACTGTATTTTTGGGCCGGACTGGGCTGGGTGGCACTCTAGTTATGGACTGGACTGGCCTGCGAGCAGATTGGGTCGCCTGGTGTTACGCCCCGGTCGGATCAGCCCTGAACCGGCACTTATCCGCTGTCTCAGAGTAGTCCGGCGGAACACCGGAACGTGATCGCGCTAGGGTTTCCGGGTAAATCTCACCCCGAATTCGAAACCCTAGTTCCTCGCTCACTTTTATTCCCCAAATTACAATTCTCACGAAAGAAACCTTAATCCTAATTTAGAGAAAAGTCGGAAAGAACGGAAACCCTAAATCAATTTACCTCACTGGTCAAACTCAATTTTGACCAAACAGAATCGCCGAATTTAATCGCCTCGCTGACGTCAGCGACGAAATCGAAATTCGATTTCGATTTCCGCCTCTTCGATTTCGTTTGCTGACGTCAGCGCTCGAACTCTTTTCCTCGCCGCGCGTCGTCGCCCGCCTTCCGATTTTGACCCGGAAGCGGAATCTCCTGTTCACCTTCGTCTTTGATGCGATTGCCGCCGAACGCCGCCTGCGTTCGTGGATTCGCCGGAGAAGGAAGCTGTCGAGGGGAAGAGGTCGCCGCCTCTCACCCTTGACTTCGCCGTACACCGGATCCGAAGAGAGGTGTCGCCGTGCAACCCAGAAACAAAGCGCAGCTGGGGAAGATGGAGGAGAAAGCTTCTATTCCTTCGTTAATCAAGCTACAAAACTCCTCCCTCACCTCTCGTCTCTCTTCCTCGCGTCTGCCCTCAATTACAGGCTCTCAAGCTCTCTTGTTACTCGCCGATCGTCCTAGCTCTCCGTTCCGTCGCTCGAACTCGCCACCACGCGCTCCCCCTTTCTCCTTCGCCTCGTCGCTGGCTTTAAAGGGGCAGAGGCGGCGCCTCCGCCTCTACTATCTTTGGTGACGTGGAACGAGTCCGCCGCCCGTATCTCGGGCTCGAGCTACTGCTGAAGACTCGGTCCGTCCGTACCATTCGCAACCGCCATCCGCGTCTCGATGAAGACTCCGTCGTCAAGGTCCTAGCCGCCTCCGAGATCTCCGTTGCTGCCGTCGCCCGCGTCCTCCGATGGAGAGTTCTCTACTCTCCCAAATCGGGCAGCCGCCTCCCAAGTCCCGCACCTCGTGCCTGCATCCGCAAGCTTCGCTGGAGGCGAGCTCGCGTTCGAGTATTTTGGCGAGGTGCTGTCAACAATTGGCGTTGACCAGCCGATTTGGACTCTACCGTGGTATGGGCTTGGGCTTGGATCAAGCTCCCTCTCCTCTGGGCTGAACCGGGGAGCCCAAGGCCTAACACCTGGTATAGTAGCATATCACACTGACCTGCAGGATTGAGTTGGCCCGAGCGCCACAGTATTGGATCAGACCGATGCTACGGTAAACCGGTAGTAGGCTAGATAACTAAACAGATCAATTAATATATATATATATATATATATATATATATATACATTTAGTTTATGTGGGATATTACATTTTAGCATATTTTAAGTAATTTAATATATATAATATATTTGTCTATATTATATTCCATATGATGTGAATCTTTGAAATGACTAATTACTTTCTTAAGATGACACAAAGTTAATTTGCATGGATTCCTAGCAATAAAGACCTTCCCTAAGAATGAAGCCCTAATTAACTGCATAAATACCAACACAAGCATTTGGATTAGGACACGCACCAAAATCAAAACCCCTAACTAGGATCTAAGAAAACGTGGCTCCCAAAAACTCCACCTGCTCTTTCTTCTTATCCTTGCCTCTTGTTGTAGAACACAGTGCAGGCAAGTTGTTTTTATAGTCAATTAAACTGATGCATTTTCATCATATTTTAGTTGTATAGAAAAATGAAGTAAATAAAATTATGTTGGCATGTAGATGGAACAAGAACAGAGTACGTGATGCCTCAAGCAGAGTGTGCGTATACATTGATCCAAGCACGACGTCGGAGTGCCTTGGATGTTCCTACTGCACACCCCAGCCAATAGGGAAAAATTTTCTACGAAGGGGGCTGCCAAGGATTTATTAGTCAGCGTCTCCTAGAATTCAAGTACCGAATAAGTCTTTAGATTTTGTGGATCTAAAAAAATAGTCAATCTCGTTAACGCTATGTTACTTAACGCTATGTTACTTATCGCTGTAGTTATTTATAAAAGATATTTGTTTCTATTGAATATTTATTTGTAATAAATATTTATTTATAATATATTAAAAAAAAATCATGGATAGAGTTTGGATAATCATGAATATTAAAAAAAATCATACATACAACCTACATGATCGTAAATATAACTTGCATATTCGTGAATATTAAAAAAAATCGTGGATACAGTTTGCGATCGTGGATATTAAAAAAAATTATAAATACAACCTGCATGATCGTGGATACAGCCTGTGTGATCGTGGATATTAAAAAAAGATCGTAAATATTTGCATGATTATGGATACAGTCTGTATGACTATGGATATTAAAAAAAAATCATAAATACGGCCTGCATAACTATAGATATTAAAAAAAAATTATAAATATAACTTGCATAATTGTGGATATTGAAAACAAAAATGTGAAAAATAACAAAGCGTTAATGGGGCTAACTGTTTTTTAAGATTCATAAAATCTAAGTATTTCAAAATTCGATAATTCGAATCATAAGAGGAACTGCCGAAAAAATCGTCAGCAGCCCCCTTTTTTTTTCGGCCAGTAGGGGACGATCCCATTCCTCAATGCTACAATTGCTGTTGTGTTATTGATGATAACTAAATTTTATAAAAATCATATATGCTATATCGAAATCTATGTAATATTGTTCAATTGCAATAATAGCATGTTTAATGCATCGCCATGAGTAAGGGAAATATCATCATTAAGAATCTTCTGCCTCCTCTTTTCTTTTCAAATAAAAAAAAAAAATCTTCTGCCTCCTTATATATGCACCACGTTCAATTATACATTAAAAATATTATCTTTAGTTACTTCTTTATGATAAGAGTTGCCATTTAAAAATAGAATCCTAAAACTAAACACGTAGCATTCTGAAGCAAAAATTAAACCAAGTGGTGCCGACAGAAAAACTGATATTTGGTCTTATCCAACTAGATTTTGATAGAAAATATCTTAATATGTCAGATTCAAGTAAAATCTAATTGTTATTGATCAAATCAAGTTGAGTGTGAGATTTTAGATTTTTAGATACCCATATTAATCCAACCCAAATCTGCCCTAAATTAATAGTTTATTAAGAAAAGAAAACTAACCTTCTTACCCCCTCATCCCTTGCCCATCATAAGGATCTCACCTGAAGCTTTCTGAATTCGAGTTCAATACAGGATTGCAATGTATCAGCAGCTATATCACTTGCTCCTTCAGCTATTGATTTTGATTTAACTATCCAAAATGTCCACTCCTTGAACAAGAAATAACTAAACAGATAAATCTGTGCGTGTTTGAAATCTTGCACACATCTTTCCTTTTCAAGTTCATAAGCAAGCACCAAACCATGGAATTTACTGTCATGGACATCAACTCTTAAATACTAAAAATTTGGATGGCTGAACAGCATCCTACATAACAATAAAAGCGGCTAAACGATGCAATAAACCTACATATTAGAGCCACAGATTTGATTGTGTGGGCTGAACTAATAGACGGCACTTATTTTTAGATAACATGGTAAAAGAAAGAATTTATGGTCATGGCAATTATCACAGAAGAAACAAAAGGAATAGACATAATTCAAACATTTGACAATAAGCAAACGATAGAATCAAAATATGTTGTGCATATATCCCTTAACCTATCAATTTCACTAATAAATATCAACTTTGACATGCAAAATGATTAAGTGAATCCCAAAATCTTTTGGATTGTTTGAAAAATGAGATGAAACATACACATGAATCCAAAGGGCTTATTCCGTTTGTGTGATAGCAGAAGCTCGTGTCCATGATCCAAAAAAACAAGATAAATACAAGTTACAACCACATTGATCCTTTCAAGTGTCATGTACGATGAAAAATGGAGCACGTGAATACTATAGCTTGGGAATTTGTTGATACGGAGAGAATTCTCGTGTACCTTTCGTTTTGCATGGTTAGTTACAACAAGAGAACATCCCAGTGGCTGCTGTCTCACTGAAGACTGATGGTTTCGCCACAAAGTTTCCCAACTTCTACTTCCAGAAGCTGTAACAGTTTGGCCTTCGTCCTCCTGTACACCCAAGTATTTTCCGCTGCATCCCAGTCAAATCTTGAAGGACCGCTACAAGAAAATCAAAATGCAAATTTGGTGAGAAATGACAGCTGAACTAGCTACGGGCCACAAGATTTGCAAATGCCATGGTAACGATGATGCAAGTAGAATATATTCACTAAATGAATGAAATGACAGCTCCAGAATAATCAACCTTGTAATGCGACTTTTTATAATACTACACCCCCGTCTTGACTGTTTATATCTTTGATGTATTTAACAATCTTGTCCACGTTTATATCCACTTAAAAAAAATGACTATACATTAGAACGCTAAAATTTTTATTTCAATTTCTAGATACCAATAATAACAGCTTGCCTACTCTTCCCGCCAAAAGAAACAACCCATATCAATAATAAACTAAATGGAATAGACCACCCAACTTGTCATGTTTACATTACCAAACTAAAGTGAACGCTAATGTTTCTTCTCAAGTTTACCATTTGAAAAAATTCATGAAATTCATCTTTTTTCTCCTACCAAATGCTAGACTTTGTATGGTTTAAGATACCGGTCTGAACCGGTGTACCAGTCTAGGCTTGAGTCGGTTTGCTACAGTAAAATAACACTATACTACAGTAAAATCAGTTGTACTATGCTAAAGTAAAACTAATTCAATCTAGGACCGGTACAAACCGGCCGGTGCTGGACTGGTATCTTAAACTATGGACTTTTGATCTATTTTATAACTTAAATCACACTAGTATCTTAAACTATGGACTTTTGATCTATTTTATAACTTAAATCACACAGTTATAGTGCACCCTTTCACTAATGCAAAATAAATAAGCAACTAAGAAAATTAGTTGATTATGAAATAATTTATTGCTTGCAAAATAAATAAGCAACTAAGAAAATTAGTTGATTATGAAATAATTTATTGCTTGTGTAATATTCCAAGTATAGCAAGCCATTAAAAGGTAACCCAATTCCAATTCAAATATTCATGAAGCCAAGTCTCTATAACTGTACTACAACGCAAAATAAACCCAGACTAAGATGTTGGATGACTTATCGGGTGGCACAACACTGAACCATTGAATTCCTTTTAGATAAAGAGAATTTATAATTAGGGGTGACCATACATCTTATAATGAAATGAAAACTTAGCCTCTTTTGGTTCATGAAGCCGCAATTCAACTCAGTGTTCACCAATGAAAATTCAGTGATGTTAATGATCTAAGCAAGGAGGCCCACTAGCTCATCCCACCTCTGCATGGCGAAAACCTATCAAAAACAAAAAGCAAAAATGATTAGCTGCCACTCTCTTGGGTTGATTTGGCAACCTCTTCCTACACATCGTCTAGTCATAGAGATCTTTGATCCCTGACGAACTTAAGGACATATATGATCCGGTAGTTTATTGTTGGACTTGCAGCTAGTACCCAACCTTACCTCCACTACCCACTAGGGCTGTGCATGGGCGGTTAACCGAACCGGTTGACCAAGTCAACCGGTTAACCGAACCATTCAGTTCGGCAAAAACTATGAACCGTTCCCGAACCGGTTTGACCGGTTAACCAGTCAAACGGTTAACAGTCATAAATTTTTTTTCCTAAATTATCTCATTTGATCGGTTAACCGCTAGTTTTCGGTTAACCGATTCGGTTAACCGCTAGTTTTTCGGTTAACCGCCGATTAACCGATTCGATTAATTATATAAATAATATTATTTTTATATAAAATATTTATTTTTATATATAAATAATATTATTTTTTTTAAAAAATATTTATTTTTATATATAAATAAATATTTTATATAAAATATATTATATACCGGTTCGGTCGGTTAACCGGCGGTTCGGCCAAGTCCCGAACCAGTAACCGTTGGAACCGCCGAAAAACCGACCGGTTAAGGAACCGTTGGTTTGGTTAACCGGAAAACCGGTTCGGTTTGGTTCGGTTAACCGCGGTTCGGCGGTTCCAACGGTTTTTTTTGAACACCCCTACTACCCACGTGCCAATGTTGAACCCAATCAAGCTAACAAAGGCCAAATTCTAATTCCACTAACTTCTTTGTAAGAAGAATCTTCATGACAAAGCAATTTAAGATTCAATCTGAACAATGTTGTCAGCAGGCAATCATCAACGACCTCCCATTCATGTTGACATGTCATTAATTCAATCCACTACCAACTGATTCTGCTATCCTCAGAGTCTCTTTGATGAGTCAAAATACCCTCACCCATAAATCCAAACATTATTGCCTCTACAACCATAAGTGAGCTCACTTTTTACAAAGTAAAATCGCTGTTAGATCTTCATCAAACAGTCCAGATTATTCAAAGCCCCTCTTGCTTTAATTCCACATGTTTATTATGAATTGATGGTTCAGATTGATCGAGATCTTGTTTCACTGCCCAAAACATCAATAAGAGAAAAACATGTTTTAGATCAGACAATCCTTATTGATTAGTATAAATCTGACAAATTTTGATCTCTGACCAAAGGTTGTACTGTCCAAAACAATTATTTTACACGATCTACATAGATCCACTATTGAATTTAGAATCATAAGCCTAAATTATCTTGGATCTCAATTCTCAACAAACCTATTTTAAGCTCTATTCATATTTGACATATGAAAAATGATCTGCAAAGATCTAAATTGATTTAGGTTAGATTTGAGGTGATTTTTCTTTATCAGGCTCACCTTATCATGAGCAATATGGAGTGTTTGTTTCGAAAAATATTGACAATATCCATATAGTATTATAGTCCATATGCTCAGATGCATATGCAAATGCCTCTTCCACCCCAATGTAAGTATTGTATCTCTCCTTGTGTTTACATCTAATAGTTTATTGTTTCCTAATTGCAGTTACTCTCATTGCTCATTAAATACTTTAGTTACCATAGTTCATCTCCACAGTTTTCTAGTTAATATGCCCACCTTGCACTTGTAGAGCAGATTGGTCCACTAATCTATCAAATTTGTTCTCTATAAAATTAAAATTCACCCTATAAGAATGCAAAAGTGACTAACAAAAGATCAATTGACAATCAAACATTTATTGTAATCGTGCATTGGTCTAAGCATAGAAAGGCTATGGAAGGTAGCTCTAAATCCCCAATTCAAATATTCAAAATTTGCAAAATCATTAGAGCTTAATCATAATATAAAATAAACTTTGCAAAATAGCTACCTCTTCTAGTGTGTCTTTTCTATTTCATCTTAAACTACCGCTTGCTAAAAAAAATGAAATTTTCTCTATAGGCATCTAATGCATTATCTCATCTATAAGTTAAGCCTTAAACCCAAGTTTCATCAACTATGTCACCCGAGTTTATAAGACACTGTCACAAGATGAGAAATGCAATGTAAGCAAGCTTCTGCTTAAGGGAAATCATGCATCATCCCTATATCTAAGTCAATTATCATCATTCTTCTATTTCAACTATCATATCCATCATTTGGGTCAATCAGCTCCAATGATGATCTTCTTTTCCATGAAAAAGTAGCTTCAAGATCAATACTTTGCCATCCAAGTTAGACTTTGAATATGTACTGAGCAAAAATTCCAAAGGCTTATTGAATATCACTATCCTAGCAATTTAAAAAAAATAATCCTAAAGCCAAATATCATACAAGTGGCCATCCTTTCCTTTGGCCCTTTACCTAGTACAAACAAAAATACCTAAGAACAAGTAGGTATCAGATTCAGAATCAATTTGAGATGAATTGAACAACTCATATGCAAGCACGTCTAACTGAATAAAGAAACTCCGTGTTAGAAAATTAGAACTATGTAACCGTATAACTTAGCAATCAAATATTCAAACATTTGCAAGGGTCCTATTATCTAAAACAGTAAAAATGAATGGATTAAGGTATAAAAACGCCGTGCTTCATACTCTCAGTACCTTACTGGTGAAGATAACCAGATTTGTCTGTTTGGAGTCTGCTTGTTTATGACATATGTGCCTAAAGCACCCAGCTTCAGCGTCAAAACATGATTCTGCTCAAAATGCATTGCTTAGTCAACTAAAGAATCTGAAGGACAGGTGAGAAGAAGAAATTGTCAAAGACATCTCACTCCATAGTCCACTTCGTAACCATCCACTTGGACAGAGTCACCATATTCCTACCAATGAAAGAACTTATAAATACGTAATTTATAGGATCACCAAACTTGAGAACTTCATAATAACAAAGACAAAAAAATCTGTCCGCTAGATAGTAGATAAATAATCGAAATTACCTCAAACTTATCAAGTAAATCATGTATCGTATCATCAGCCAACCTATGAAACTCCTCCTCAGACATGAGAGATCTGCAATAGAAAGTAAATAACAGTTATATTTCATATCCAATAGGGAGAAATGTGTTTAGAGCGAATTAAGTGGATCTATCCAATTTCTTTAGATCAACCACACCTAAATCAAAGGGATTATTTGGGGAGAACCACGCACCGGTAATCTATAGAGGCCGGGTTCTGCCCTTGGTCAAGCACTGACGGCCGAGTGGAGAAGAAAGCCCCGGCAACACAGCGATCGATACACGACGTCCAAGGCGTCGGTGGAGAGTGCAGACCGCCATCACCGATGGCAGTGGAAGCCAAGGAGACTGCGAAAAGAGACGAGGTCGGTTGAGCTCTCTTCGGCGCCAACAAGCGTCGGAGGAGAAGAAATCTTGGAGAAAAGGGCGACACCATCGCCGCTCAGGACAGACCGAGACCAGCGTGATGGGCAGACCCGAGACGCTCGAACTCGATTTAAAGGAAAAAATTCTAATACCCAGCGAAAGAAGCCGTCGCTGTAAGAAAATAAAAAGGGCCGCTAGCCTCTTCCTAACCCTAACTCCCCTGCCCTCTTCCTTCGACTACACTGGCCTGCCTGCTTGTCCTGTTCGTTGAAGCCGCTACGCTGCAAGAGGCGAGCAGCGAGGCCGGCGAAGGAGGCGACTGGGAGGGCGAGCAGCGGCAAAGAGGAAAGGCGAGCGGCGAGAGAGGGGAAAGGCGAGGCGAGCGTGGGCGGAGAAGGCGACGAAGGAGGGAAAGCGAAGAGCGAGGGCGAAGAAGGCGACGAGGGAGGGGGAGCGGCGGCGAGAGGCAAAAGTGGGGACGGGGAGGCGAGCAGCGGCGAGTAGCGAGGGCAGGGACCTTTTTTAAAGAAGAGAAGGGTCCCGATTTTGGAAAAAATTTCTTGGCAGCGAGGTTGCACAAATAAAGTTAATGGTCATAAAAAAAAAAATTTATAAAAATATTTATGATAATCTACACAGTTATCTTACGGTACTAAGTTATTGTGGATAAATCATAAATGTATCCACGATAAGAAATCATGATTCGAAAGATTATAGAAAAATCACTATTACTATAGCACATCATATCCACGATACTTGTATCATGGATACTAGGGGTGTGCACGGTTCGGTTAACCGAACCGTGTGTCAAAAAACCGAACCGAACCGGTGGGATCGGTTCGGAGAAATTCCGAACCGATCCCGAACCGTTTGTACCGGTTAACCGATGTTCGGTTAACCGGTTTTTCGGTACGGTTAACCGAAAACCGACGGTTAACCGTATTATTTATATATTTAAAAAATATTTACAAAATATTTAAAATTATAAAATAATTTAAAATTAGTAAATAAAAATATTCTCGGTTAACCGTTGGTTTTCGGCGGTTAACCGTTGGTTTTGACGGTTAACCGGTTCGATTTTATATAAAATATTTATTTTTATATATAAATAAATATTTTATATATAAATATTATATAAACGGTTCGGTTCGGTTAACCGCGGTTCGGCCAAGTTCCGAACCGTAACCGAACCGATAACCGGTCACAAGTAAAAAACCGAACCGATTAAGAACCGTTCGGTTCGGTTAACCGGAAAATCGGTTCGGTTCGGTTCGGTTAACCGCGGTTCGACGGTTCGACGGTTTTTTTGCACACCCCTAATGGATACATCCATCCATAATAATCTTGGTACCGTTGGATAAGTTAGGATGTGTAGAACATCATGGATATTTTTATTAAAAATTTTTTTTTTTGGCCAAATGGCCATTGTGCTTAACTTTCCTTGTGTAGCCCGCTACCCATGAAATTTTTTCCTGATTTTGTCACCAAGTGGATTTTTTTAAAAAAATAAAAAATATCATAATGATATGCTTATAAGAGTTATTCAACGGTACCAAAATTATTGTGAACTAAATCTTATATGATGAAAAAAAATCAGGAAGTATAGTAAAATCTATATATGTTACTATAACACAGATTCTACTATACTTACCGATTTTTTTTCTCATCGTATAAGATTTGGTTCGTGACGATTTTGGTATCATTGGATAGCTCTTGATGAGTATATCATCATGGTATTTTTGTTTTTTTAGATTCATTTGGTACCAAAATCGGGACCTTCTCTTCTTTAGAAAAGAAGGCCCCCGCCCTAGCCATTTTCTCGGCAATGGTGGCGAAGGTGAAAAAAATGGCGTGCGTAGGAACCCCTGTCTTTCAATCAAAAGCAGGGTCCCGTCATCTTGCTTTCATGCATCTTAAAGATGGGATATACATGCAAATCTCAAAGTAATCCTAAAATTCACATAATCTAGGTTACAGTAGATAACGTAGAATCTGAAACAAATAATGTAGAATTTGGAACAAATAATGTAGAATTTGAAAAAAAAAAAAACGTAGATTTTGACCAAATTACAATAGATAATGTAGAATCTGGAATAAATAATATAGAATCTGAAAAAATAACATAGAATTTGGAACAAATAACGTAGAATATTGAAACACTAAAATAATGACATCAATCAGATTACAATAAATCACTGAAACAATAGAAGAGTTAACCTGGGTCAGGTTTTGGGATTTCGATTTTTTTTTACCCTAGAAGAGGTAACCTGAGTTAAGTGAATTTTAGGGCTGCTTTGAAATTTGCATGCATATCTCATCTTCCAAGTTCTACATTATTTGTTTCAGATTCTATGTTATTTGTTCTAAATTCTACATTATCTACTGCAATTTAGTCGAATTCTACGTTATTTTTTCAGATTCTACATTATTTGTTCTAAATTCTACATTATCTACTATAATTTGATCAAATTCTACGTTATTTTTTTAGATTATAAATTATTTATTCCATATTCTACATTATCTACTGTAACCTGGGTTAAGTGAATTTTAAGGCTGCTTTGAGTTTAGCCTGCATATCCCATCTTCAAGATGAGTGAAAGGAAGATGGCGAGACCCTGCTTTTGATTAAAAGGCAGGGTCCCTATGCAGGCCATTGTTTTACCAAGGTGCTAACGCTGCGTTTCGGAGAAGGGAAAGAAATCAGAAAAGAAAGGAAACAACAAGGGAAAGGAAATAAGGGAGAAAGGAATTATTTCCATTCTCTTTTATGCCTCATGTTTCAATGGAAAGAAAAGAATTATTTTGACCAATTGACCAAGTCAAAATTGAGTCTTCCCCCTTCTTCCACTTCTCCTTGCTGCGCAGCGTGCGTGCCCTTCGGCTGGGAGAGGGGTCGACTGCGAGCTCGGACGACTGTACAGGGGAGAGGGGTCCACTGCGAGAGGGGAGGGGCAGCTAGGAGAGGGGAGAGGGGAGGGGCGGCGAGCTCGGGCGGAGGGGAGGGGCGGCGAGCTCGGGCGGAGGGGAGGGGCGGCTGCGGCGGAGAGGGCGAGCTCGGGAGGGCGGCTACGTCGGGAGGGCGGCTGCGTCGGGCGGTGTCTTCTCCGATGCTCGGGCGAGCTCGGGAGGGGCGGCTGCGGAGGGAGGGCGAGAGGGGAGGAAGGACGCAACGGGGAGGGCGAGAGGGGGCGGAGAGGGCGGTTGCGTCGGGAGCGTCGGAGAAGGCGGAGAGGGCGAGAGGGCGGCTGCGTCGGGAGGGCGAGAGGGGAGGGCGGCTGCGTCGGGCGGGGTCTTCTCCGACGCTCGGGCAAGCTCGGGAGGGCGGCTGCATCGGGAGGGCAAGAGGGGAGGGTGGCTGCGTGGCGAGGTCTTCTTCGACCCTCAGACGAGCTCGGGAGGGCGGCTGCGTCGGGCGGGGTCTTCTCCGACGCTCGGGCGAGCTCGGGAGGGCGGCTGCATCGGGAGGGCAAGAGGGGAGGGCGGCTGCGTGGCGGGGTCTTCTCCGACGCTCGGACGAGCTCGGGAGGGCGGCTGCGTCAGGCGGGGACTTCTCGAGGAAGGAAGGGATGAGATGGTTTTGGAGCGAGACGAGGGAACGGAATTGATTTCCGTCTCTTTTGGAGGGGATGGTTTTGAAGGAAAGGAAAGGAAATGTTTCCCTTCTTTCCTTTATTTCTCTCCTCTGAAACTAGGGAAATAGAAGGAAAGGATTCTGTTTCTTTCCTTTCCCTCCTTGTTTCTCTCCTCTGAAATAGGCCGTAAAGGCGAGCAATGAGGGCGAGGCAGTGGACAGACAATTTATAAATTTATTTATTTGTTTGTTATTATTATATGATAGATAGATAGAAACCAGCGGCTGTGAAATAAAAAAAAATTTCCATATAAAATATTTAATATTGTTAGTGAATGTGTAATTGTTTAATTGACTCACAATTATGACAATTTTACTTTTAACTTTAATTTCAATTCTAATTAATTGATATTCTTTCGTTACAATATCGTGTGGATATATAATTTTTATATCATAAAGAAATAAACAATCTATATAAAAAATTAACTTATTAAATAAAAAATCAAATTATTATAATGGTTTGTAATAATAATCAATTAATTACTGTGACAATAATTAATTTATAATTTGTCACAATAATTTAATGTAACAGTAATTATTTTATTATTGCTAAATTATAATTTTCTTTTTAATAATAAAAAATTTAATTGAATGTTTATGCCAATTAAAAGAATATGCAACTATTTATAATAGTTTATTTAATGTCATATTATTATTCTATTGGTCACTGTTTTCTATTTGTAACAAATTTGATGCACGGTTACTATTGAATGTTATGGACAAATGATACTAATGTGTAATTTAAATGTTTATAGATAATATAAATGTCATAATATATTTGATATTCATAATAAAACTAAAGTTCATAATATACATTATATAATCATAATACAAAAGGCAAAAGAGAAGCTATTTGGACTTTTAGCATTATACAAATTTTTTATAATATTTATGTAACAATAGTTGAATAAAATATGAGACTTACACATATTTCAATGCTATAGGTTGAAAATATTTTGCTGAAACTTTTTAGCAGCAAACTGATATTAACTATGATAAGTCACAACTGAAAAATAAGTGAGATTAATTAAAGACAAATTAGAAGTTATAAAAAGAATTAAAAAGGAAAGGAGACTTAGCTAGGATAAAACCCCAATTAGAAACTATGGATGCACCAACAGGTGCGCAACAAAACTTAGGTATGTTTTAAATTTATTAATATGAAAGTTTAAGATGAATTTATTATTAATTTGACATATATAATTGCTACTTTGATAGGTAAGTAAAAAATATGCCAAATTTTGAAAGAAGATATTCATCTAGAAATTGAGAGTAAGAAAAAAATTATGTTTGATAACACTCTGACGATAGGAGTCAATTATTATGTACCAGGAATGTGTTCACAGGAAGATCATAATATAAGTATAGACAATAAAAAATATAGTTTGCCCTGATACAGGAAGTGAAGCTGGTAGGTACATTCATCATAAAGGGCCAAGTCGGCTAGTAAGAGAAAAACTAAAAATTCAGATGTAGGAAGATTAAGTGACAACTAAATTTCTAGAGCTTATTCAACAACAAAATGAAATGAAAATGTGTTACTTCCTCTACTAATAGTAATATTAAAGATATTATAACTAATTTCAAGACTCTTACTCATGTTTCTAATACTAATAAATTATTTTATATCGTCACTCTTATGTTTGAGCAGAAATCGAAGAGGGAGTTATGGACCACTCTTGACACTCTGAAACAAAATTTAAGATGGTTGGATTTTCAATATGACTTATATAAGAAGTTTGGTTGATTTTAGATTATATGCTATTTAAATAACTTGCTATTTCAAGCTGACTTGTATACTATTTTAGTATAACTTCTATGTTATTTACCACTTGATAGACATTTTTAATTATGTTTGGCTTGTAAAATTTGACACTGTTTATGTTTTGTTTAGTATGATTTCACAATTTAACTATATTTATTGCACTATTTATGCATGTTTTTACTGATTAATGATAAAATATTTCTCATTTTATTATATGTGGCTGATGTACAAATAGATATAATTCTAAAAATAATGATAATAAAGACAAAGTATTTCAGAAGAATAACTGAATTTACTTTGTTGTGCATTGAAATTGTTAGTTCTTTCTTTATGGACTATTGTAATATTACACCATGCATGATGTCTGGATATACTGGTATCAAGTGGATGAATGACATCTTGCAAAACCACCTAGAGAGATACAAAAGGATAATGAGAATGGAGGTATGTGATTTTTTATAATTATGTAATCATTTGAAACAATCTTATAGTGTAAAAAATGGAGATATGTGATTACCAACATTCACAGGAAACAATTAAGAAAATCTTTCATGAGGTTTTACTTTCAGCATATAAATTGAGTGAAAATTTAATTAAACTGACCTATCCACATGTCAGAGCAATCTCACCACAATATATATAACAATAAGCCTTGTATGCCTCATTTTAAGATAAATTGTAAGGTATAATTTATTTTTTAGCTATATATTAATATTTTTTAAATTCTTTTATATCTTAAAAGATTGTATTTGAGCCATTGATGAGACTTATATTGATGTTATAGTGCTTGTTTTGGAGTAGGTTCATTATATTGGATGAAAAGGTCGGCCAACATAAAATATCTTAGTTGTATATAGTTTTAATATAAAGTTTGTGTTGGCTAGTTTTGAGGGTACAGCTCATGACAGTTATATTTTAACAAAAGCAATCAATACACAAGCATATAAATTTCCTAAGCACCAGGTATGTAACTATTTCTATAAATGTAAAATTTATTGTTATTTATATATTTTACCTTGATTTTTATGATTACCAAAGAAAATATAATTTAGTTGATGTTAAATATTCACAAATGAATGGATACATTAGGCGATATTGAGGAGTAATGTATTATCTCACTAATTATCAATGTGGCCGCCCACCATAAGAATACAAAGAAATATTCAATAAGCACATGCCTCTTTGATAAGTTGTATTAAAAGAATATTTAGAGTATGAAAGAAAAGATGGGCGATACTCCATGATATGTCGTATTATAATTATAGAACTTAGGTGAAGATTATGGTTACAACGATGAGATTACATAACTATATTAGGGGAATAACATGTAATGATACAATTTTTCAAGAGGTGAATGATGATCCAAAGTTGGATGGATTTTTTTTTTTTTGCAAAATTGGAAGAGTAATCGATATTGAAGGTGCAAGCCTGTCAAAACTTGGGCAACCTTTTACATCTAGAATCCAAAGCTGAAATGCAAGTAATATTGATTGCACAAGCAAAATACTTATGACACTCCCATAGTAGACAAATAGTAAGGGGTCTATGTTGTCAAAAGGTATCCCTTGTAGGGGTGCACATTTGTCTCAGTTGTCTCTCTTAGGTTTTTGGGCACATCGCAAAGAAGCTATCAGATATACTGAAAAGTTGACAAATCTTTAACAGTTTGAAGTTAACATGTTGAGATTTCGAAATCACCGGATGATAAAAGATCAAATCAAATCTGGAAGATTCAGCGTCAGCAAATTCCTAATCTATCAATGCTTTGAATGTATATTATTTATTGACTTATAAAGAGAGATAGAGATAGATGTATATATATATGTAGCGTTGTAATTCATCCAATAAAAATTAAGATAGAAAACATCTTCAATATCCTTTTCTTTATGGTATCAGAGCGACCAGCCAAGGCGACGAAACCACGCGTTGCAACCCTGATCGAAATCCGGCGCCGTCCTATTCTCTAGATCGAGCATCGAAGGCCGTAACCTGCTTCCGCAAAGAAGATCCGCCTATATTACAGGCGACGAAGAAGAGTCTTGTTGCAATCCTTGCGACGAGAAGCAACGAGCGAAAATCCGTCCGTCATACAGGCGACGAGAGCTTCTGACGAAATCTTCCCTGATTTCCCCTTCAAACAGACGAACGGCGAAGACAAAAATTCAGGCGACATCTTCTCCAGATTTGACATCCATCATCTCGCTGACGAGTAACACCAACAGAAGAATTATTATTATTATTATTATTATTATTATTATTATTTTTGGCTTCTCAGATAAGGAAAGAATTATTTTGGGCTTGTCAATTTGAGTGATGTCAACTCCTGCTTACATCAACAAAAGAAACAAAATTGGGAGTCAAAATCAACCTTGACCAGAGTACTCTAATCGGATATTATGAACGGTGGTGCAGAAGTCTCACCCAACATCATGGCAAATCATATAGATAACACATCCCATGTGAGCAACTTCTCAGGTACAACATTTTGTGTCTTTATCGCTCATAGAAAATTAAGTTGGATACTAGACACGGGGGGCAACAGATCATATGGTTAACTCAGAAAACTTATTGACAACAAAGTCCATTGTCACTAATCGAGTTGTGCATTTACCCAACGGAGAAATTGCTTCTGCCACACACATAAGAAGCATTTATTTTACAGACTTTACCCTGCATGATGTTTTATGCATTCCCTCATTCAATTTGAACTTAATCTCAGTTAGCAAGTTACTACAAAATCCCTCATATCTTGCTTCATTCACAAGTAAGACATGCATTCTGAAGCACCGACAATCGGGAAAAATGATTGGGACAGGAACTGAGCAAGGAGGACTCTACTACCTTAATGTTCCACAACAATCCAAAAGTAATATTGCACAAATACCAAAATCCTCCTCAGGTATTTGGCACTAACGCCTTGGACACCCATCAAATAAAGTATCTACTTTACTTTCACACATTATTATAGACATGGAGGTTCATTCTGATTGCTTGGTTTGTCCATTAGCTAAGCAAACTCGTTTGCCTTTTTCAATTAGTTCTATTCGCACTAAAGCACCTTTTGAGATAATTCATGTTGACATTTGGGGAGGTTATCATGTTCCTTCAATTACTGGAGCAAAATATTTTCTCACAATAGTAGATGACTTTACTCGTTGCACATGGACTTATTTGATGAGGCATAAATCAGAAACTCATACACATATTATGCAATTCGTCAATCTTGCGGAAACACAATTTGCCACAAAGGTCAAAATTCTCAGAAGTGATAATGGCACATAATTCATTATGAGAGATTTTTACTCAAGGAAAGGAATCATACATAAAACCGGTTGCGTCTCCACCCCGCAGCAAAATGGAGTAGTTGAGCGAAAACATCGTCACCTTCTTAATATGGCTCGAGCCTTACTTTTCCAAGCTAGTTTACCAAAGGAATTTTGGGGAGATGCCATCTTGACAGCAACATACCTCATTAACTGACTCCAACGCCCTTGCTACAAGGTAAAACTCCATTTGAAAAACTTTTTCATAAAACTCCTGCATATAATCATTGTCGAGTGTTTGGGAGTTTGTGTTTTGCTTCAACACACCATCATCATCCCACCAAATTTGATCCTAGAGCAACTCAATGTATCTTCCTGGGCTACCCATATGCTCAAAAAGGTTATCGGGTCTTTGATCTATCAACTAGAAAGGTATTTGTCTCACGAGATATTATTTTCTATGAAAATATCTTTCCTTATACATCCATACCTCCAAGAGTTCAACAATTGTCACATGCAAAGGATAACAACATTATCTATCCTACTCTTAACAATGAAGCTTTTATGCCTGATGAGCAAGATTCCACTCACATTGATCAAGTTACTACAGTAGAAATTCCATTATCCATTGGTCAGCCAACACCAAACTTATCTTCTAACAGGGAAACAATTCGACTACGACCAACACGTACTACAAGATTACCAAGTTATCTAAGTGAATATCATATTGAAGCTTCTCTTCCTTCAAGAAATGTCCCATCATCAAACTTGGTTACAGGCATTAAATATCCATTGAATGATGTTCTTTCATATGATAGATTATCTCCCCAACATTGAGCCTTCACTGTTTCCCCCTCAGCCGAACGAGAACCTTCCTCATATCAGCAAGCAATTTCTGATCCAAAATGGTGGGCTACAATGCAAGAAGAGCTTGATGCCCTTCAAATGAATGGGACATGGTCATTACAAACATTACCAAGTGGAAAGACACCAATTGGGTGTAAATGGGTGTACAAAATAAAATTTCGAGCCGATCGCAAAGTTGAACGTTATAAAGCTAGATTAGTGGCAAAGGGATACAACCAAGTGGAAGGTCTTGATTACCAAGAGACATTTGCGCCAGTTGCAAAACATGTGACAATTCGTCTCCTTCTAGCAATAGCTTCTACTAAACAATGTCATATTCATCAACTTGATGTCAATAATGCCTTCTTGAATGGAGACCTTGATGAAGAAGTTTATATGTCTTTACCACCTGGTTTCGGACGAAAGGGGGAGACACGGGTTTGCAAACTCCACAAGTCATTATATGGGCTCAAACAAGCATCACGCCAATGGTTTATTAAACTCACCAATGCCCTCAAACAAGCAAACTTTAAGCAATCAAAGGCTGATTATTCACTCTTCGTCCGATCTCATAATGGTAAATTCATAGCTCTTCTCATTTATGTTGATGATGTCATCACAAGGACACTCGTTCAAATGGCTCTCTCCCTCTCTCGCGATCGGCTCCCTTCTCCGACCACACCCTCCGGCGCCAATGATCTCGTCGTACGACTCTCCGAGCTCCTCCTCGCGTAACCGGTGGTGCGGGTGGGTGGAACGGTTCGCGACGAGCTCCTGGTTCTCCTTCCCGCCGTCCCTCTGCTTCCGACGTCACCACCGCCGGCGACTGGCCCAGACAGCCTCGGAAGGCTCTACTGCCACCACGTCCTCGACTTGAAGGAGCTGGCATTCTCTTGCCGAGGTACATCCTCGCCGCTCTGGCGCTCCCTCGATCTCCGTCCCAGTGGTCCGCTTCTGCTCCGGCGACGCCCCTTTATTTCCGTTCCGTCTGCGTTACATGCCTGCGTTTGGCCAAGTCTCCTCTCGTGCTCCCCTGCGAGCCCCTCTTCCTCTCGTCCCTTTTCGGGTTCCGGCTCGCCTACGCGCGATAAATCTCGGACCCGGCTCGCCTGCGTGCGAGTTCGCCGGTCGGCGCCTCCCTTCGCCTGCGCGTGGGTTTCCCTCCACTTTCTCCTCCCTCGGCCTCGCGTCCGCCGCTGGGTTGCCACCTTCAGCCAAGCGAGTCTCGTGGTGCTTCCCACGGCTGTCTTTCCCTATTCGCGAACGGTGGAGTCGCCCGTTCGAGGTGTGAAGACTTGAGGCCTCCCGTTCCCACCGGCCCCAAGTTCCAGATCCACTCTTCTTCCTCTCCGATGAAGCTGTTCTCTGGCCAGTCCTCTTCCAGCCGACGAGCGGACGCCTCCTCCGCCTCCTCGTTGTGAACAGAGGCAGTTCGCTGCCTCTTTGCCTGTCTTCTTGTGCCCTTCTCCTGGGCGCTGACCGCATTGGTCTCTCCTCTGTTCCCCTCTGTTCCAATGTGCGACGTCGAGGACTGGACGATCCGCTGACGTAAGTCGCCGGTCGTTCCCTCAACGTGAAGATGTGCCGAATCCTTAGTCCGAGGTTTCCGGCCGTACGTCCACGTTTGACTTAGAGTGCGAACGCGTCACTCATAACGTACGCGACGTGGTAATGTCTGTGACGTCCTCGACGCTGACGTTTCGGTTGACGCGTTTGCGCTTCTGGTGGACCCCGCCTGACGTAGTCGATTCCGGGTGAGTCTACCGGGTTTGGGCGAATTAGGTCCGGCTCAACGACTCTGGCCGCCAATAGTTGACGAGCAGTGACCTGAATTCGGTTGGGATGGCAGAGATCCACGCCAAGTCCCTGGCACGGCTAGGGTCCGATTCGAGGAATCGTTCCCGCTGGTCGTGCCCAATCTCGTGGTTTTGACCGTGGTGCCCCTGCGTGGGCGTGTATGGACTCGAGTCAAGTGTTGGCTCATGTGTATTCGGATTAAAAATTTATTATGGTAAATAAGGGCGTAACACTTGGCATGGTTTCCTAGCCTAGATAGGGGTAGCAAAAATACCTAACTTAGTCAGGTGTCCAACCCGACCCGCCCGTTTAAGGTGGATTCAGGTACCCAGTTATCTAAATGGGTTGAGTTCAGGTTTCAATGCGTAGGTATTTGAAATCTAAAAACCGATTTAGAAATAATATATATATATAATAATAAAATAACTATTAGTTCATATATTTATTATAATAATAATTTATAAAATTAAATTTTATACACTAATTTAAAATTAAAAAATAAATAATGAAAGTTTTTTTATTTAATAAGTTATCCACGAGTACCCATTTAAATACTTGAGTACGGTTTAGATTGCATAATAGTGGTACCGGATTCGGGTATAAACAACGGATTGGGTACCCATATGAGCCGTGAATCACACGAACCGGTTCATGGAAAGACCTACCGATATAAAATGTGTTTTATGTTGATTGTGCCAATGTGGATCCCGTTATATATCTCACCGTTATTTTGCTTTCCCCTTCTCCCGTCCTCGAGCCCTATAGCCACCTGGAAGGTTTGGTTCTTCTCGATCCGATCTAGGGTTACAGTTCGTTCTTCGGACCGAAGATGCCGCAGCGGCACTCGAAGAACAACAACGACCTCGCCTTCTTCACCTACGAGGAGAAGCGCAAGCTCGGGTTCGGCACGCAGCGGGAGCGGCTCGGTAAGGATTCCATCAAGCCCTTCGACGCCTGCTGCCTCTGTCTGAAGCCCCTCATCAACGCCCTCTGCTGCCAGAAGGGGCACCTCTTCTGCAAGGAGTGCATATTCGAGTGTCTCCTCGCCCAGAAGAAGGACATCAAGAGGTGGGTTTGTCTTCCCTAAATCTCCCCTTTCGATGCTTCGTTCTTGCTCACCTGGTGTTCTATCTTCTGATTGATTCAGATTAGATGCTTAAAGAGGGCACTTCGGTTTTTTTTAATAAAAAATTCAGGGCTCATTAGTTCAACTGAGCAAAGAATGCAAATTCTGCTGGTTGGAGCAAATTTATTAGTCGATAATTTGTGGTGCGGTTAATACATCATATTATGTTTGCCTTAAGTTGGTGATCTTACATGGAAATGATTAAGATGGTTTGGAGGCTCGTGTTTAGTGATTGTCTCGATTTCAATTTTTGACGGAGTTCATGAGAGCTTGTTGGATGGTGGATATGTCTATTTAGCGATAATGTTATACACATGCCGCTAACAAATTGGGTTTTTGGAAGCTCCTAGTGTATTTGAAGTAGCATTTTTGGGATTCATCCTAAAGTATGGATGTTACTCGTTGCCATGTTTGTTTTGAAATTATGAATATGAATCTAGAAGATTTTGAATTACATATGCATTGACAGATATGTAGAGTTATACACCTTTCTTCTTCTATTCGTTTTCATGTTGGTTACTGGTAATTGTATAGTTTCTTTTGCATGGTGCCAACTGCCAAAGTTGTGGTTAACTTTTTCTAGGTTCTTGTGTATTGTCTATGAATTTCTGCATGTCGTCTTAGATTTCAACCAATTGTTGAGTAATTTGAATCAGTAGTATTCATCTCACGGAACTTAAATGGGTAGTGCAGTGAGTTGGTTTAAAAATTCTTACGAATGGGATCTTATGTTCTTATATCTAGTAACCAAACGTTGGTGGTTTATGAATTTGGAAATTCATGAATGGAGGATTAGGATATATGGTCACTGATACAATGACCATCATCTCCTAGCTCTAATTATCTTACTATTGTGATAGTTGAATATTAATTGTGAAAAGTTGTCTCATATATGTAAGTTATATGAAATTTGTAGGTAAGAAAATTAGTGCAGAGTATTCTATTTGTCATGAGTCGTGTTGGAACATTCTCTTTAATCAAATTTCATCATGACTGTCTTGGGGATGGGAGTGATCCGGTGCTATCTTGAAGAGTTGAGAGTGAGGATACGAATGTTTGATATCTAGATATTTTCAACCTCAGCTCTTTTTCAGGTTAGAGCAGGTAACCTTGGAAGTTAGACAGGTTAGTTTAAATAAAAAATGTCTTAGCTTTTTAGACAACTTCCTCTCGTGTTGGCAGAAGCAAAATGAGACTAGTAAAATCTCATGCAAGTAACTTTGAAATTAAATTAAGCACAGGAGAATAAAACATGATTAGAGCATATCCATCCTAACTTGAAGTTATATTCATCATATAATGAATATGATAGAAACTATCGTGCAAGAGCACGCCCAAGAGGAAATAACAAGACTCTAGACAAATCCTAATACAACTCTAAGGCCCTTATTTATAGATTCTTACTACTTAGCGGACTGGGTATGACAAGCCAACCCGGATCCACTTATTAATAACATACTAACACTACTGGGCCCGTAACAATTGCCCCCCTCTTGAACTAGCCTTGTCCTCAAGGCTGAAAACTTCCTCTTGCGTCGTCTCCAGGGTCCCACGGCACGCGATCCTCTCCCTCTAGATTTTCATCTTCAGCTAGCAACATCACCCGGAATTGCTTGTTTGCGCATCGGTGCATTGGATGATATGGTTGATCACACTGAAAGCATAATCCTTTCTCTCTCTTATTGATATACTCTTGGTGGGACATAGCTCGACTCCTTCTAGATCGATCATAGGTGCTTGACGATGTGCGTTGACCCCCTACCTCCTTGGAACCATTTTGAGATGGCACACCTCCTTTTCCCTCAGCAGGCAGTGTAATGCTAGAATTTACACTAATGTTCCTTCTCGGCTGTTGGACACTATAGGCCGAAACCACTTGGGATGGTAAATTCGGTATAGTTGGATTAGGAGGAAAGCTTCCTCCCCAAGAATAGTTGCCACTGCCTGGGTGGCTTTTGCTTTCCACCCCTTCTGTCCCTGTCCGCCCTGGTAATGTGGATCCCCCAACCAGCTCTCTCTCAATGACTCGAGCGAGAGTCATGGCACGCATAACAGTAGTGGGTAAGAACTCGCACCTTAGTGCTGATTAGGCTCTTTAAGAAGAAACCCGCGTACTGCTCCTCAGAAGCTGTGAAACAATCTCTTCAAAAGCTCCAATGTGCTCGGTCACAGTCAGGAGACCCTGTTCTAAGGCTGTCAGACGCTCATAGGCTGAAGTGGCTGGGAACTCACTATAGCGCTGTAGCATTTCTCCTTTCAGCCTCTCCCATGTTAGGTTGGAAGTCCTCCGTCTCAACCATCAAAACCAGTGTCCTGCTGATCCCTCCATATTCACGAAAGCCATCGGGACCTTGTATTCATCTGTCGTTCCCTTGATATCAAAGTTCTGCTCAGCCCGTGCAATCCATCCTACGGGATCAGACTCATCAAATCCTAGCAGCTCTATGCGCTTATGGATCCATCGCATGTTCTCCCCCGAAGTCATCCCCTATTTGGTTCTCCTCCCCAGTGCACTCCACCTTCTAATCTGTCTTCATCAGTGATTTCTATTCCGTTTGGCCTCATGTTTGCCTCTAGTGGTGACCAATGCTCCCGTGAAGGCGGTGGGCGGTATGGCTCCTTGTCTGGGCGATGATGAGGGCCCGTTGAACCCTCCCTTTGCTCATCTCGTTTGCCTATTAATGTTGCGGCTAAGTTCCTCATCTCGTTTGTCAACACATCAATAACCCCCCAGTGACGATCCATCTCATCCTGTCGCTTAGTAAGAGCCGCTACTTCCTCTCGATATTGACTCCGCTCTTCTTCGATTGCCAGCACTTCAATCCTCCTTTTCTCCCATGCAGACTGAAGTTCCTCTTGTATAATCACAAGAGAACAATGCACTTCTCCTACTGTTTTCTCCAAAGCCTCCAATCTAGCCTCACTACGTGTAGTCATCTTCAGATTTTTTTTTCCCCAAAAACTCTAGCTACAGTGGCATCTTCACGCCCGCGTTTGCTTGCCTCGACCGCGTGCGCTGGCGCTGGCGTCGCCGGCCACAGCTCCAGCCAATTAGGGTTTCCGGAGCCTGCTTCACCGCCGCCGACTAGGGTTCTGGCTGGTAGCTACTCCCCTCACTTCCTCCGCCTGACGCCTCTACTGTCGTTGTCCGTCGCCTGATGTCCCGACGCTCGAAGCTCGTGCGCGGCCTAGGTAGACCAAACAGAGGGAGAGTTTCCGATGGCGATCCGGAGGAGATCTCCACTCGTCGCGCCCCCCCCCCCTCGCTGTGGCTCGTGCCGTCGCGAGCTTCAGATGGCGTCGCCTCGGTTGTCCCAGCCGAGGTCTACTTCGAGTAGCGATTCGGCGATGGATCGGAGCAACAGGAAGGTGTCGACGAAGAAGAAGACGCGTGCTCGTGTCCTCGTGTTGACTCCTCGTTTCACCCAGAAGACTCTCGTCGCCCGCCGATCCTCCTGAGAACGCCGCCTGGGAAGGATGCCGCCTGACGCTGCCCGATGCCCTTAACGTCTGCCCGATGCCGACTGTCACACGAAGGCCGCCGGAGGGCAGATCGCCGTCGGGATAGATTGCTCTACCTCCTCCCTAGGGTTTAGCTGGATTTCCCTAGGGTTTTTTTTTCTCTTCAGCTTGATCAACGATAATAGATCCGCTGATAAGATCTACTACCGACAACGGAAACTCCTTCCGCCCTTATCCGTCGCCGGACCACTGGTTCCCGGGCGATCGATCCGGTAGGTCGGACCAATTGATAGAAACTATGGTGCAAGAAAGAGCACGCCCAAGAGGAAATAACAAGACTCTAGACAAACCCTAACACAACTCTAAGACCCTTATTTATAGATTCTTACTACTTAGCGGACCGGGTATGACAAGCCAATCCGGATCCACTTATTAATAACCTACTAACACTATTGAGCCCGTAACATAATATATACCTATATCATATAAGTACTTGATACAAGTATCCATCCTAACTTTGAGTTATAATATAATGTTTTAATGTTTCCTGTTCAGATGCTTGAATTGTTGGAAGTCATTCCATGGTTTTTATTTTGTAGAAATGTCATGTATGCTGTGGCTCCAGACTTTACTTCCGTCCTACCTAATGTAATAGACAAATTTTAGGTGAATGCTTAACTGATGTTAAAATGATATATTTCGATGGTGTCCATGAGTATTTTCTTCTAAGCTCTTGATTATTCAGTTCATCTTGGGTGATATTAAGTTGATAGGCAATCTTCGTACTTACAGGAAGCTTGCTGCACATGCTGCTCAACAGAAACAAGAGAAAGAGGAACAAGAAGAAAAGCTACAGTTGCAAAAGGCTAGAGAAATTGATGCCTTCGACCAACAGAATCACGGGGCTGTCCCACAGTATAATGACAGGAGTCAGGTACGTGACAAGAACGGATTCCACGGAGCAAATAGTGTGAAAGTAACCTCGTACGAAGAAGAAGCTTTACGCAACATGAAGGCCTTTTGGCTTCCATCTGCAACCCCTGAAGCCCCAGTGAGGGTGGACGCTCCATCAACTGATACCACTTGCCCTGAAGGCAAGGAGAAGCTCAAGCTGAAGTCACTCTTCCCAATCTATTTCACAGAAGAAAGCAATGAAGAGTCGAAGAAATCTAAGGCCCTAGAAAGCAGTTACATATGCCCTAGCTGTAAGGTCACTCTCACCAACACGCTAGCGCTCGTGGCCATTAGCACATGTGGTCATGTCTTCTGCAAAAAGTGTTCAGATAAGTTTTTAGCTGCTGACAAAGTTTGCCTTGTTTGCAACAAGGAATGCAAGGAAAAGAACCTAATTAGGTTGGAGAAAGGAGGAACTGGTTTTTCTGCACATGGAGATCATTTGGAGGCAACAGATTTCAAACATTTGGGCAGTGGTACTGGTTTGGGATTGTGGAAACCAGCGTCAAAAAGTTGAAGGACAAGGATTTATATCATTATATGCTCGCTTTTGCCCTTTGTTTTTTCTGTGAACTGCAACGTAGAAATGCATGACAGTGTATGAGAAACTGCTTATATTGGTAATATAACTATTTCTCCGTAACATTAGCTTAAGCAGTTTATTCATGCAAGCTAATATTTTATCTCTTTTTCTAAAAAAAAGGACAATCCAATTTCAATACTTGGAACATATTTGGGTCATGCTAGCTCTGCTCTTGATAAATCCTCACGACACCTGCCATATGTCAACTAGAATAGGAATCTTATTGTTGTTTTTGGAAGTTCAATGCCTGTGCATACTTCAAGATGGATATCTATGATTTTATCTATGAACAAGAGCGAGAATTTTGTTCAAAGGTCAACAATTTTTTATGTTCAACTTTGCTCCAGTACAGTAGGCATGTGGGATCGATATAGATGGAGTTATCTACAGCTAGATTCTTATTCTATTTGTGCGGACTTTGTTTCTTCTCCCTTTTTATGTATAATTGTGACGGCTGAAATGTCATGCATAGTTTGGAAGCTTTTTTGTTTTTATGGAGGTTCATAATTTGATGCAATTTAATGGTGCCCGGATTGCAGAATATTGAGCTTTCTTTACTGTTATTGTTTCAGAACTGACCAATAGAAATTATTCAGATGTTAGAATATGTGAACTATTTTGATTTTTGCTGTGCATCATCCCTCACTGACAATAACTTGTTATGCTCCTTTAATACATTTGTTTCCCTCACACAGTGCCGGCGTGTGTATGGCTCCGATGACTTTTGCGTGCCCCTAGCTCTTTGGATGTTTCGAGGCTTTACTCTTTTATGGCTCAAATATGAGAACTTACTTTCCCTCAACTACCATTGATACTGATATGCAATGGGGCTTCTCACTTTTTAAATTGACCTCTTAAAAAAATATTATTTCTGAGCTCGCTCACTGAGAAGACATGTTCTTTTACAGGAGAATGGTGCGGGGTTCTTTAACCTAATCCAATGGTGGCCTGGTTTCAACCCTTCTAGAATCGTATGACCTTTATATCTTCTTAATTTCAAAACATTAAGGCTGTGTCTCCTATAAACAAAAGAAAATTTACAAGAGAAGAAAAATATGGTAATAATTTATTTTTTTTTTGTATTTTTAGAAGGAATAAAAAATAAAGTATCAAATTTATATCTCATTTATGTATTAAAATAGGATGATATTTGTATTTTATTTCTATTTATTACCCCATCAATTTGTTAGCTAGTAGGTAAAACATTACCTCCAGTTAAGGCAACGACAACAATCTTATAACCAAATACGAGTTGCAGCGGCAAGCGCACAAGCACAACAACAAAGAAGGGATGTTGTGGTTGTGAATACTACAGTAACAAAGAAGAAGGGATGTTGTGGTGGTAGCGAATACTACAATAATAGAGAAGAAGAGATGTTGCATCGACGATAAGTTGCAGTAGCAGCAATGACAAGGTGCAGTAGTGGTGGTTAATGCTGTAGTGATAGAGAAAGACTGTTATGGCAGTGGCGACAAGTTGCAATGACGGTGGCGAATGGTGTAATGATAGAGAAGAAGAGTGTTGCGGCAGCAAACTCTATAGGAATGAAGAAGGGACACTACGATGCAAAGCAGAGGCAATGAATCAAGTGCATTAGTGTAGGAAAAATAAGACGAGTTTATCTATTTATTTTTAAGTAAGATGCTTAAGGAGAATAAGAATCAAGGGGAAATCATGTATCTATCTCCTTTCCCTCTAACTCTGTTTCTATGGAGGGAAAAATGTGAAGTATTTGGCAACAGTTCCTCATCCATAGGTTGGTCACTTAGAAGTTGATGAGGAATCTTTTTAAGTTTTGAAGGAATGAAATGTGTGTGGAGATCAATCTAGATTAGCAATTTTATGAGGGAATATGGATTGACAAACAATCCCAAGATCTTTTTCTAAGTATTTTTTACAAGAAAAAAATATATTGTAACTTTTTGTTTTGTAGATGTGTTATGCACAATCAAGAAGATAGTAAGAAAAATAGAAAAAAAATGGTATAGTTGAGTACTCTAATATGTATTTCATGAATCTAAAGTCACACAGGAAAGACATAAATCTTAAAATTTTAATATACTTACTTATTAATAGATCTTCCATCAATGATAATTATTATTGTTGATAACTTTTAATTTAAGATATGTCAATAATTATAATAATTATTGTTGATAACTTTTAATTTAAGATGTGTCAATAATAAATTAAGGTATATCAATGTTAAATTAAGTATGTCAATGAAATTTATCATTAACATGGCTTAATTTGTGACAAAATTAATAGTTATGAATGATAATTATCATTGACGGAAGGTGTGTTAACGATATATTAAGACTTATGAATGATAATTATCATTGACAAATTGACGTCTATCAATAAAAAATTAAGATATATCCGAAAAATTTGTCAACTATAATTTTCATTGATGTAAAGTGTATTAATAATAATTTTCGTTGACATAAGATATGTTAACAATTTAGCATATGAAAATCTTGAGATTTGTATCGCCATCACATAACTTTAAGATTCCTAAAATGAATATTAGGATTAACATTTTTTTAAAAAATAGAGATTTTGGATCTATATCCTTTTGACTGCTGATGGTTTTATTGGATCTCCTTGCTAAAGGGGTTGCTTGGGCCATGGATCAGAGTGTAACGCAGCCACATAAGTCAAGGTAGAGCCTCACTTCAACTAATCGTGGTGTAATCTCATTAAGTAATCATAAAATCAGTTCATAAACTTAAATCAAATTAATGAATTCAAAATAACGTAACTTTCGTATTTCTTTAAATTAAAGATAATGAAAGGTATTCCAATCAAGTGGGACGTTGGTTTGATCCAGTCAGGTTATTTTGACAGGGAAGGAGATAACGATGCGGCGGCGGCAGACTTGGCCAGCTGTCACGTAGCAAAAAATCAATTTAGCCGCCAAAACATCTTTATTTAGATTTAGCCCCTTTTCCTAAATTTTTATATTCATTTGCTAGTTGCTACTGTGACATCCAATCCTAACAGAATAAATTTGATGGAAAATTGATATATTTTTGTAAGATTCTTAAAGAAGATGAATTAACATAAATTATTATTATTATTATTATTATTATTATTATTATTATTATTATGCGATTTGAATAAATTTTGTCATTCGAATTTGAGTGCTTTAGCTTGCTTTAGATGAATTATAATCTTCAATGGATGCCTTTTTTCATATTGATCTTTCATAAATAAGATAAAAGTCTTAAAAACTACAACAATATTCTTTCTCGTACCGATAATATTGGGCTCAAAATGTAAATTTAAAAATTTAAGTCGTATAGTTTACTTGTCCTTTCCCTCAAAATAAGAATTTATTATATGTGGTAAAATAATTAGATTTTTTATCATTTAGTATAATATTAGATCCAAGTTTTATACCTTCATAAAAAATATGTTTGAAGGTTTTTGGATTTATGTTTAATTTCATGGTTCGACGGGGACTGGAATAAAAATGTCCAGCAGAGCATGGATAATGAACCGAAGGAGGTGGGACCCGCGCACAGTTAATGAGCTAGCCGCCGCCACGGCGCCCCCAACTAATCGATCGGTTGGTTGCCTCTCGTCCTCATTTCATCTTCCTAGCACGCAAGCCGCAAGCGGGACAGAGAAAGAGGATCGATCGCCTCGTGAGCGAGGAAGAGAAGGAGTGGGTGAGGCAGAGACATTGCCTGGCGAATGGCGATGGAACCGATGGGGAAGGAGGCGGAGGAGGGGAGAGGCATGGCGGCGGGGGCGGCGCTGGATTTCGACTTGCTGTGCTCCACCGTGGCGCTCCAGACGCAAGGGCTCACCGTGCAAAAGCTTCGCATGAAGGAGGCGGGAGGCGAGGAGACAGGGACGGAGTTCGGTGGCGTGCAGCGGATGTGGGAGGGCGACGTCGTAGACTGCTTCGATGACCGGCGCATCGCCATCGAAGCCGCTTGGTGGGTCACCGTTCGCCTTTTCCAGCCCTACTTTCTGGATAAAGAACTTTGATTTCGATTTTGAATTTTTTTTACCCTGATTAGCTCATTTCACTGCGGCTGGATATCCTTGATGAAACTGCTATATGAATATTTTAGGTTCTTATTTCTGGTCTTTATAGGATATAATGGATTCGATTCTGTTTGCAGTTGCCCATGCTATCGGTTTGGGAAGAACATGAGAAGGGCCAACTTAGGAACTTGTTTTCTTCAGGTGACTCTTCTGTTTCTTTCCTATTTGCTTCAGTCTTGTCAATTGATCTTTTTTTGGAAGAGTTTATTCGATGGAATATCACGGAAAACGATTTTTTTTTTTACTTTTAATTTTATTCCAAAAATTATTCCTATGGTGGTTAGGTTTCTTACTGAAAATCTCTTAGTTTCTTTAGGAAGTATACTTGAATCAAAGTGTGCATTCTTTCTATGAAGTGCTAATTTCTGTGAAGAAAGTATAATTTAGGAAGGCTCTTATAAACATATTTTTCCCATTAGTTCACTAATTAGTTTAAATTCTTATTTCAAGTAATATAATTGTGAAGTTATTTATATCTTCACTTTTTACTTAAGAAGTGTGAATTTCTCCACAGGCAACTATATATTTTGTCTTTATGGTTTCCACCGTGGCCAACTTCATTGCTTTTGGTATCACCCATCAACACCGGTTCCTATATGCCGGAGTTGCTTCTGCCATCTCATCAGGATTGTATTTGGGTTATTTCCGCACTAGGATAAAGAAGCAGTTTAATATAAGAGTAAGTTTGTTCATCATTTGTTTTCTTTTTGTTTATATGTGCTTCAAGAGTTTGTGATTTGTTGTGCTTAGAGTCCACCCTTTTCCTACTTTGCTAATTCACACAACTAGAACGTTACAAATTTAATTAACCAGTTATATAGATGCATCTTGGTCTCCAGTGAAAGGATTTAAGGGTCTTCATTTAATATGTTGGTTATTCAAGTTCTATGCAATTTCAGTTCCATACTTAGGTTAGAAGTCTTATGCTCTGGTAGCTCCATAAACAGACATGCTTATAACTTTCAACTTTTGTAGCTCATCCTTGATTTTGCTATTCTAAACAAAACTAGTTTCACGGAGTTGTCTTTTGGCTTCTATTCATCATTGTTGTTTGTTTGATTATGTTAAAGAATTTGTGATTTGTTGTGTTTATTGTGCTAATTCATACTAATTATAAATTAAAAATTTAACTAACCAGCTATACAGCAGCAGCTTGACATCCAGTTAAGGGATTTAAGGGTCTTCTTTTACTATGTGATATATTCCGTGTAAAAGTTGAGATTCCTGCTTCGGATAGAAATCTTCTGCTCCAGTAGACCCACAGATAGACATGCTTATGACTGTAATCATCTATGCGTCATCCTTGATTTTGTTATTTTACATAAAGTTACTATAGGGGAGTTGTCTTTTGCTTATATTTTGCAAGCCCCCGTCTTATGTATATCAAATTGGAAAGACATTACTAGAAGCAGAACTCCTCACTATAATTTATCATAGCATTTATGTCTACTCTGTGAGATATTTTCTAAGAGACTCAACATTTAAAATTTATTTGTCAAAGTTGAATGATATAAGCTTTTTTCTTCTTTGGACATGAACTGTTCTTCAGTTTAGGACCAAAACACATGAGCTAAATATAATTTGAACTGGAATTCAAGCCACTTCCATCACATGACTTGGAGAAAATCAAATTTTTTTTGACAGGCAAGTTAAGGAACGAATGCGGTACTCGACCCAAAATTTTGTTTTCAACAACTAAGGTTCTTATCGGTTCTTACCCGTTAAACTAATATCATAGATAGTTGTATACAAGGTTGAGGATGAAAACTGTGATATTTTTCTTGGTGGACTTCCATTAGATGCCCAGGATATGGATTATAAGTAATAGCTTTGCGGTGTAATCTTTAAAATTAGTCTTCTCATTCCAAAAATATGTTTAACATCACTAGCATTCATGCCTCAAGGTATGAACCACAAGACTTTTGGCAACATAAAATGTCAATCTTCATTTTGAATGGGGAATGCATAAACATGTTGTACCAATATTGCTTTCAAACATCGTTATAATTTTTCTTTATGTGTTATGACAATAGTTTCTAACCAGTGTATCATTTCATCAGTGAATGAATACACAATTCTAGTTTTCTGACATTTGGACTTTTTGTAATCCATAAACTTCGATTCATCTGACCGTGAATGATTTGAATCATTTCGTTTGTCTTCCTCTTTTTGCAGGGAAGTGCTTCTTCGTTGAATGATTGCCTAAACCATCTCATTTGCCCTTTTTGCACATTATGCCAGGTAAATACAAGATTCTAGGAAGAATGCTCATCAATAATCTACTCTTCAAGATGCTTGATATGGAATTATATAGCATGTCTTATTGGGTTGAGCAGGAATCAAGGACACTGGACATGAACAATGTCCAAAATGGCGTTTGGCATGGCCGAGGTGATGCAATATGCTTAGCTAGTGGTGGTGGAGGTAGCAAAGGATTCATAACTCTCCAACAGCCGCCTCTATTTCCAGCCAGATCTCCTGCCATCTGTAGCATGGAAAGAGCATCAACTAGCAGTGAGCATGAGCACTCATGGAGTTCACATTCGAACCATTCAGAACCTCTAGTTCAATCTCATTGATTATGGCAGCTTGCTTAAGCTATGATTAGGTTGCCTGATGTGGCACTAGAAATTGGTTGGTGTTTGTTTTCTGGAGGGAATAGCAGGTTGATTTTTTTTTTTCCTATGGTTAAAATCTAACCATGCATGAGAGTCTTCGTACAAGCAATTGTGGCATGAAGTAGTGTGAACTAACTCTGGTAGCAGTAGTACCAATGATGTTCATATGAAAAAAGACGTACAATCTGGAGTCAAATCAGCAATCAGGCTGGTTGAAGAATTTTTTGAGTTCTAACATGTGATGTTTGCTATAAAAGCATCTTGGTGGTTGGTTTGAAGACTTGCTCATTAATGTTCGAGTCAGACGGAGTATTCTAGAGTGATTAAACATGCTTTGACATGTCATACCACTATTTTATAGTGAGGCAAGTGCCGCAAGTTAGCTATCCTTTTTTCCATGGCACGTGGGTTGAGCAAGGCACTAGTTGTCCTGCCTTAAATTATAATAATATTTTTTTTAATATTTTACCCAAGAGTTAACGTTTGACTCGAATCCAAATACGTTAACGTAGGTATCACAACGGTCGAAACTGCTGAATTAGGCGCGACTGGCGGAATCGGTTCTTCCTATGGACTCAATAAGGATCGCTGCCGTTCCAACACGGCTTAGGTCAACGCTGACGATTCACCGGAGATCGATGTGGTCGAGTCGAATCGGGTTCACCCGAACCCAAAAGAGATGCACCCATAATCGACCGCGTCGAACGGGGTCCACAGATCAAGCTGGCGCCCGGCGATCACGGACAGGTTTGCTACACGACGTCGCACGCCAGTGAAGGAAGGAATCTGGTCGGCTCCTCACTCGTACTTCGGCGAAGAGGCCGGACGACGCTCCGTGGGCAATGTCCCCGTAGGTGACGAAGGACCAACAGACTCGTCCTTCCCGCGCGTAGGCGAGAACGACCGGAGGGGTGCCCCACGGGGCTGTACGTACGTATGTACGCATCTACGCCGAAGGGATTGAGCTGGCTGAGGGACCCGAAGGCCGGCCGCTTGCGTCCACCGAACATGTCGTGCTTGCGGAAGCCGGTTGGCTGGAGAGCAGACGGCCCTCCCCTTTGACGCGAGGAACACGAGAAAGCGGAAGAGCGTCCTCCGGCGACTGGCGACTGAAGAGCTCCACACAGGTGGCAGGGTAAGGAAGTCGACCTGGCGACTTCAGCTGACAACGGACGGGAGGAGACGGGAGGTTGGTGCACGATGCCAAGGAAGCAGGTTCACCGACCTTCCACACGGCCGGAGAAAACCTCGCCGCCCCACCTAGTCTACTGCCGGACGAAGGAAAGCCCTGCCGCGCGCAGTCGGCGAAGGAAAAGGCAAGCAAAACGTCGCACGCAGGCGACGCCGACTCCGGAAGTTCTCGCACGCAGGCGAGCCGGCAGCCGAGAGGGAAAGAGGAGGAGGAGCTCGCCGGAAGGAGCACGAGTCCACGGCCAAAACACACATGCGGCGTAGAAAAACGGAAAGGAAAGGCGGCGTCGCTGGACCAGAACGCAAGGTCAGGACGAAGATCGAGGAAGGCACCGGACCAGCGAGAACGTACCCGGCGATCACACGGCCGCCGGCTCCGTCGAGTCGATGAAGCGGTTGTGTAGCCGCCTTCCGAGGCATTCTAAAGATCCGCCGCCGGCTGTGTCGACGACGACGTACGCGAAGACTAAGACGGCGAGCTCGAGGGAAAAGGGGGGGTTCTCCAGCGCCTCCGACCACCCGCCCACACCACCGGAAGCTAGGAGAACTACCGCCGACGGGCGTCTGACAAGGGAGGCCGATGGTCGACGGAGAGGGGAGCGGGCGATCGTGAAAATCCAAAAAAAATCCAATGAAGCCGCGTCGCCACCTGCTTCCCGATTTTCTTCACCCCCGTGCCATCGCGTACACGTCGCACGCGGCTCGAGAACTCGACCCATCGTATCAGCCCACGCCGCCACACAAGCACGCGTGGAAAATTTGATAGACGTTGGTTTAACGGATCCGGGCAGCGCCCGATCCGATCCGCTGTAAACCCGCTTTGCTTGGAATAGCAAAGGTGGGCTGGGTTGCAATTGGGCTAGGTTTTGTGCCGCGCCTAAAATTTGGCCTGAAGGCCTAACATTCTCCCCCTCCGGAGCGAGTCGCCGCCCTCGGCGACTCCAAGTAACGTCGGATCTCATCCTCGAACTACCACAGTTCGGATGCCCTACACCATGTAGCTCCTTCCCCCGGAGAACCTTACCATCGAACAAGAAATTCTGTTCGTCGGTTCATCCTGCCATGTCCCAAAACTCGGTGATCTAAGATCTCTCCAATCCTTTGGTCGAACTCCGTTCGAACTGTCGGAGGCGCACGAAGCGAGACCGAGTTGGATCCCCTTGATCCTTATGAAATCTCTTTAGGAAGCTCACATGGAATGTCGGATGCAGCTTCATCTTGTCGGGGAGCTTCAGACGATACGCAATTGAGCCAACTCGATTCAAAACCTCGAAAGGTCTATCGTATCTCTGTATAAGACCCTGATGTGCTGCCATCGCAGATATCTCCCCATATCTGCGGGATCAATCGTAGAAGCACTAAGTCGCCCAAGACGAATTCTTCATCCCGACGTCGACGATTCGCATAATATTACATTCGTCTAACCACAAACTCGAGGCTGACTCTAGCCTCCTGGAGCGACTCCACTCGCTCACTAGCTATCCGTAGGATAGCAGGACATCTCCCTTCGGAGGTCCTTATCGCAATACTAACTGAAGTTAGGGATTGTCTCCCTAACACAAGCTCAGACGGGCCGTGCCCCGTAGACGGCGATCTGTGGAGATTATAGGCAAATTGTGCCGAATCAATCCACTTCACCTAGTCCTTTGACTCGCAGTCACCAAAATGACGAAGGCAGTCCTCCGTGAGGACATTAACCCACTCCATCTGCCCAAATACTATCATCGGACCGTACCCGACTTGGTCTGCTCAACAGACTTTCGATATTCCTTATCGATCACAACTGCTATTTTTATCCTCGTAAGGAGATCCCTTCCACTCTGGAGATCGCTAAGCGAACTAAGGCGTTTAGCCTACTTAGTGCATCAAGCACTACCTTAGCCTTTCCAGGCTTGTGTTCCCACCGGAACTAGAATTCTGCTAGGAATTCCTACCATCGGGCCAGTTTGGCCGACAATCTCTTCCGAGTGGTGAGATATGTATTCACCACCTTATCAGTTTCCGCCACGAAGGCGATACCCAGGAGGATTCTCTATCCTCGGAGGCAATGCAACACTGCAACCATCTCTTTTTCCATGCGCAGAGTATCTTTGCTCCACCCCACTTAACTTTCAACTATCGAAAGCTACAGGATGCCCATCCTGTATCAACGCATCACCTGACGCTTGATCCGAGGTATCAGATCTCCTTGGCGCAACCCTGCAGCTAAGGCGTTCGCCAATAAAAGCACTCCCTAGAAGTTCCTCTTCCTTCCATTCTTTGACTCCTTGCTCTCAATGCACGGCTCGAGCCAAGGGAAATCCTCATCGTATATCTATATCTCATACAGATAAGACCTCACAGCTATCTCTGCCTTGACCAAAAGTTCGAGGCCAAAGACTGCTTCGTAGTCTGGAACATTCGGAATCTTCGGATGGCAGCGGCCTTGCCGACTGCCGATTACGATATCCATATCGTACGGTACCCCGAAGGTCTCGGGGTCCACTGCACCAACCGACCTCCCTCGATTCTAGGCTAGAGACTTCTTAAGTCCAGATCTTTTAACCGTACATCGTCCTAGATGAATCTTCTAGTGCGACTCGACTTGAACTCAAAATTCCAACTAAATTGTGGAAAAGGGTTCTACAATACCCGCGATCGAATCTGATCGCATAAGTTCCCAGGAGACTCGTCCAACATTGTAACTTGGCCACGCCTAAGTCTCATCCTTTTCGAAGGCGTCCCATACTGAAGGGTCCCCTAATCTAAGGGGGGCGAAACCCTATAGGCGCATATGGAGGTTAAGATGCAACGGAAAGGGGTTTCTACGATCTTTGCATGCGTTATGATCAACTTATAAAATTCTGATTGAATGAAAACGATTCATACCATAGCCATTTCCAGATGGCGTCTTGGAAGCAAAAGATGCAAGCGCCTCTTCTCCAAAGTCTCGCACACAAGATGAAGATGCGCTCCTTCCTTGATGCTCCTTGTGCTAGCAAGGATCGTCCAAGGTGTCTTGATCGCTTGAAGGGAAGAGAGAGTTCTTTCTTGCTTGGCGTCTTTTCTCCTTGTCGTCCACCACCCACGAAAATGTGAACTCTCGTCAAGAACTAGAGCTAGCGACGAACCAAGAGGAGAGGCGTGAATGGAGGCTATCGTGAGGCATGGCCACGATTAGAAGAAGTGCTATCTAAAAATAGCAAGTCACTTCTCAAGTTGCGATCATGGGTTTACCCAATCGCAAATCCAATTCACCCTTGAACCATGCGCTCATCCATTGAGCCGGTTCACTTGACTTTGGTTCAATAACCAAATAAACCAAGCAATCAGTCCAGATCATAATAAACCCCTAAGGCTTAAGATCTGACCGTTAATCTCTTGATGCTCCTGATCTCACCGATCTAGCATCCATTCTCTCAATCGAAGCTTACCGATCTCAAGCCCTAATCAATCAAACATGATCAGACCAGATCTCACTTACAATCAGAGATTAAGATCCCTTTAAACTGAACCCAAACAATTCAGTCCACACGATCTGACTTAAGTAAGCCATATCATCAAATTGTGCGACCCTGAGGGTTTCCTTTAAATGTCGGTAACGATAACTCACGTCATCACGATCAGTGAGGGGTATCTAGCAACACATCACTGTCTCCCGATAGAAAGGAAAGAGTCTTCCAAGACTACACCCAAAATACAGCACAAGTGTGAATCCAATTCACCAGGCATGCATAATTCCTTTGCCACTAGATGTTCTTATTGGACAAGCATGTCAAGCCTGTAACTCCAATATGATGAGCATGATTAGATCAGATGAACATAGTCATCTGGGTATGGCCATACACTTTCTCAATCATCTCATCCAGGGCGCCCCTTTAGAACATCACACTCCTTAAACAAGGAGACGGCAATCCTATGTCTATCACTAGTGCCCTAACCTGACTCAAGCTCACCATCCAAGATAGTCTATAACCATTATGTTTCAAATGATATTGAACTACCTCAAAACAATGACAATCATCATTTAGAAAACACAAGTGATCTCAAGTCAGAGGAAATGTGCCACTTGTTACAATCAAGGATTATTCACATTGTGACAAGCAATTGAATAACCTAGTAGGGTCTGTCCAGTACATCCAATGTACCCATGAGTCTACATCTTATTCCATGCTCGAAGTATCCTATAAGATTAGAACACATATTAGTCTTAACCATATCAAGGCTGTCTCATGTTCACCAAGATATCTTGACTAAGGACATAACTGCATGTCAGCCTAGCTGAACAGCTTTGAGACATTATTCAGAAGTACATTTATTGCAGCAGACAATGTAAGAAACTGAATAATAACCATGCCTTTATAAACATAAAAGTTTATTACATGATACTGATACAATCCCAAGGCCTCAAACATTAGCCTTAAGGGCATACCCCAACAATCTCCCACTTGCACTTAATCTAATGGTTGAGAAATCTCAAACCCATATTATTACAGTGCTTCTCATGCTTCTGCTGCGCCAGAGGCTTGGTAAGCGGGTCTGCTAGATTGTCATCTGTATGAACCTTGCAGACTTTGATCTCGCCACGATCAATGATCTCCCGGATCAAATGAAACCGTCTCTGTATGTGCTTGGACTTCTGGTGCGACCGTGGTTCCTTTGCTTGTGCGATTGCTCCAGTGTTATCACAGAAGATAACCAAAGGATCTGCACTCGAAGGAACAACACCAAGTTCTCTCACGAACTTACGAATCCACACTGCCTCCTTGGATGCTTCCGAGGCTGCAACATACTCGGCTTCTGTTGTGGAATCAGCAACAGTTGACTGTTTGAAACTCTTCCACACCACTGCTCCTCCATTCAAGCTAAAAACATAGCCTGATTGCGATCGGAAATCATCCTGGTCAGACTGGAACGAAGCGTCAGTATATCCTTCAATACTGAGTTCTTCCTGACCACCATATATCAAGAACATATCTTTGGTCCTCCGCAGATATTTTAAAATGTTCTTGACTGCAATCCAGTGCGCCATACCTGGATTACTTTGGAACCGACTGGTCACGCTTAACCCGTAAGCAACGTCTGGGCGAGTACACAACATCGCATACATAATGGACCCAATAGCCGAAGCATAAGGCGTATTGTCCATTTCATCTTTCTCAGTCTGTGTTTGTGGACACTGACTCTTCGAAAGATTCAGACCATGTCTGACTGGAAGATATCCTCTTTTAGAATTCTCTAAATGAAATCTCTCCAGGACTTTATCGATGTAAGTACTCCGGCACAGCCCGAGAAGCCTCTTAGATCTATCCCTGTAGATCTTCACACCTAACACATAGGCTGCTTCTTCTAGATCTTTCATCTGGAAACATTTCCTTAACCATGCCTTAACCGCATGCATTTCAGGAATGTCATTTCCAATGATCAAGATATCATCGACGTAGAGGACTAGGAATGTAATCACGCTCCCACTAAACCTCTTATATACACACAGGTCATCCTCGTTCTTGATGAAACCAAATTCACTGATTGATTCATCAAAACGAATATTCCAGCTTCTCGATGCTTGTTTAAGTCCATAAATAGACTTCTTTAATTTGCATATCTTATGACGATCTGATGGATTAGTGAAACCTTCTGGTTGTGTCATATACACATCCTCATCCAGATTTCCATTCAGGAAAGCTGTTTTCACATCCATTTGCCAAATCTCATAATCGTAATATGCTGCTATCGCGAAAAGAATCCGAATAGACTTAAACATGGCTACAGGTGAGAAAGTTTCATCATAATCTATCCCGTAGATTTGTTTGAAACCTTTCGCAACTAGCCTGCCTTTATAGGTAACCACGTTACCATCCATGTCAATCTTCTTCTTGAAGGTCCACTTACAGCCTATAGGGATAACTCCCGGAGGCGGATCAACCAAATCCCAAACTTGGTTATCTGACATGGAGTCCATCTCGGCGCGCATAGCTTCAAGCCATCTCGCTGACTCCGATCCACTAACCGCATCCGCATAAGTGAGGGGTTCATCATTATCAATGATGTAGACTCCGTCATAGCGCTCAGGCTGTCGACGGATCCTTCCCGATCTTCGCGGTTCCCGTGATATCTGAGCCTCAGGTTGTTCATTAACCTGTCCTACCGGCTCAGGCTCATCCAACTGTGCTTGAGCACTTTGTCCTTCCTCTGGATTCTCATCCAACTTTATTTCTCTCCCACTGGCCCCTTGCAGAAGAAACTCCTTCTCAAGAAATATGGCCGTCCGAGCAACAAATACCTTGTTCTCTTTGGGATCGAAGAAATAATAACCCTTAGTTTCCTTAGGGTAACCGACAAAGATACATTTCTCAGATCTGCTCTCTAGTTTCCCAGAGGCGAGCTTTTTGACATAAGCCTCGCAGCCCCAGATCCTGATAAATGTCAAGCTCGGCTGTTTCCCATACCATAACTCATATGGAGTCTTAGAAACTGCCTTGGATGGCACTCGGTTTAGTACCTTTGCAGCTGTTTCCAGTGCAAAACCCCAAAAGGAATATGGAAGAGTAGCCTGACTCATCATAGAACGAACCATATCAAGTAACGTTCTATTTCTCCTTTCGGACACACCATTCCATTGCGGTGTTCCTGGCGGAGTGAGTTGTGAGATAATCCCACACTCCTTTAGATAGTCAGTAAACTCTCGACTTAGGTATTCTCCACCTCGATCAGAACGAAGTGCCTTGATATTCCGGCCAAGCTGATTCTGTACTTCATTCTTGAACTCTTTGAACTTGTCAAAAGATTCACTCTTATGTCTCATAAGATAGACATACCCATATCTACTGAAATCATCAGTAAAGGTAATGAAGTACTGATAGCCACCTCTGGCATGTTTACTAAATGGCCCACACACATCACTGTGTACAAGGTCAAGTAAACCTGAAGCCCTTTGACCTTTGTTAGGAAAAGGTGACTTCGTCATTTTACCCATTAAACAAGCTTTGCATGTATCAATCTCCTCATAGGAGAATGATCCCAGCAGTCCATGATCATGCAACCGCTTAATGCGTTTCTTGTTAATATGGCCTAAACGACTATGCCATAGCAAGGTGCTGTCATCAGCATACTTGGCTTTCTTAATATCAATATTGTGTATAGAACATTCCATGTCTAACATGAATAACCCATTGTTAATTGAACCAGTAGCATAAACTATATTATCAAAAGTTAAAACACACTTTGAAATATTGCATTCAAAGGAAAATCCCTTCCTGACAAGAGCAGGAATGGAGATAATATTTTTAGTAATGCTGGGAACAAAATAACAATTGTTCAGTTCTAATACAATTCCAGATGGCAAAGAGATGAAATAGTCTCCTACAGCAACAGCAGCAACCCGTGCCCCGTTTCCAACGCGTAGGTCCACCTCATGCTGTCCCACCTGCCTTCTTCTCTTGAGTTCCTGCACATTTGAACAAATGTGAACTCCACATGCAGTGTCCAACACCCATGAAATAGAAGAAGATGAAACCATGACTTCCGTCACGTAAATACCTGAGCCAGAAGCAAAGCTTCCCCTCTTATCTCCTTGGAGCGCTTTACAGTCCTTTTTCCAGTGACCTAGCTGGCCACAGTGGAAACATCTGTATTTCTTTGACCGCTTAACTTTTTGCTTCAGAGCCTTGCTGTAACTCTTGACAGGGGCCTTGCCCTTCTTCCCCTTCTTCTTGTTCCTAGAAGGAACCATTAAGACAGAGGTTGAAGGCTTTCCCTTCAGAGTTTCCTCAGTAGTCAAGAGCATATTCAGGAGCTCTGCCGGAGTACAGTCGATTTTGTTCATATTAAAGTTAATAATGAACGCATCGAAAGAGGGCGGGAGAGACTGCAGAATGATGTCTACAGCAAGCTCCTGATTGATGGTATGCCCCAGTTTCTCTAGAGCCTCCTTGTGCCCAATCATCTTGAGCACGTGAGCTCCCACTGGGCTCCCTTCAGCCAGTTTGCTCTGAAAGAACAGCTTTGTCAGATTATAGCGTTCTGTCCTCGCCTGTGCAGCATACAGCATCTTGAGGTTCGCTATCATGTCTATAGCAGACATATCCTCATGCTGACGCTGCAGCGGTGGCGTCATAGACGCTAGCATCAGGCAAGCGACATCAATGCTATCATTGACGTGCTTTTCATAAGCTTCCCGAACCGCCCTTGCGGCGTTCGGAGCGGGCTGAGGCGGTATCGCCGTCTCGAGGACATACAGTTTCCTCTCTGCCTTAAAAACAATCTTAAGGTGTCCGAACCAGTCTGAGAAGTTCGGCCCAGCAAACTTCTCTCTTTCCAGTAGGGATCGCACATTGAAGCTCATGGTGTTCGTTGCTGCAGGTATCTACAACAATGCAAGAACAGCAAGGTCAGTATCAATGTTAAGAATCAATCAGGACTTAAGAAAGATTCTTTTTCTCACTATTTTATCTGGCTGAAAAATCCAGCAAAACAGCCCGAAAGAGTAGTACTCTTTTAGTGAGATGGGATCCAGATTTCATACTTGGTCTCCGCGTCCCGCTCAGGCGAGATAAGATGCACAGAGAGTACAAGCACTAATTTCTGGTAGGCTGTCCCAGCCAATCGCCAACCCGTGCGATTCCCCTTCATCTGGGCAATCCAGCAGATTGTGCCAACTGAGTTGGTACAACACAATCTCTGACCCCACAGATGGCTGCCTCCATGCGCTACCATATGCGCCACATATGTAGCCTACATGGTCAAGCTGACCCGACCTACTCCCTGGACCACCACGTGCTATGCTGAGCAACGAGAAGCGATAAATCCCTTCTCTGTAACACGCAGGTGTAATCCCGCACCGTCTGAAGATAGAAGGACGTGCCCACTGAGTGGGTACAACACGGCTCCAACGATAGTCAGAACAGTGAGGTTTCGCGTCAGAAGGCTTACGAGCTTGATATTTTAGCGTTGGATTTTAACGGTCTTTTATCTTCTTCACTATCATGCAATTCCTATGGTGATAGCAGAAGATAAATAAATCATGCTGTTCTACTTATTTAAACAATAAAAGAAAGCATGGATCTTATGTGGTAAAAGCCCATAGCCTAAGTAAGACCTTAATTAACTTAAGTCTTCACTTGCTTTTCTTCATGGGTCTTTTGCTGCTCATCTGGCCCAACCCCAGGGCCCAAGCGCCATCTGCAGCTCAGGTGCACCTACCAGGGAAAATGCGCCTGGTCCCAGAGTCGAACCCTGGACCTCCCATCTGGTCAAGCCACTGCTGCATGCGCCACTGCCAAGTGTGCTCTGTGCTCTTGTCTGACTAATTTACAAATTAATCTATCTAGACAAGATTGACTCGCAGGTCAATAACATTTTATAAATTAATTAAACTGTGATTCGCAGATCACAAAAATAAGAATTAATTTACAATAAAATTCCAGGCACGCAGGCCCCAGCACAGCACACATTAGACGGGCAGCCCACATAAGATTAAATAAACATACATATGGTATCCAATCAGCATGTGATCCAATCATGAAAAATAAAATTTTGAAAAAACCCCATTGAGATTAATTTTATTTTTCCCTATTTGCCCTGCTGCCTTACGACGGTCCATTACTAGGGATCCACTCATCCAGCCTAGTCAGATCCACTGCCCTTGCATGCACCAAGTCCTAACTGACTTGAGTCGACCTAATGGTCAACCATGCATGCGCAAGGGCTGAACGACCACAATGAGGTCTGGCAAGCGGGTGTGACCCCGGGCCTAACTCATGTGCGTTCATAGGTTGTCTCAATCAGGTATCCCTACACGCCTTTGATGCAGTCGACCTATAGCCACCTCGTGCTTGCGCACAGGTGCTATCTGGTCGACCCATCTAGGCTGTCAGATAGTCTGATCAGACCAGTTGGATCGAACCTAGAGGATGACTTCAACCCTAATAACCCGTCTAAGGGTTTAAAGCAGGCGCCTCTTAGATCTAATGAGAGTCGCGCATGATATAAGTTTTTTGAAAAAACCTAAGATGCGCCAACAAACATGCGCAAAGGAAATACATATATAAGGTTCGCAAGAAGCAACATAACATGTACATTTTCGCATGTTCTAGATCTAAGCATACAATGGCACCCATGGATCACATAACATTTAAGCAATCATAAAAACATGCATTAACGTGCCTCTGATACCAATTGAAGGGTCCCCTAATCTAAGGGGGGCGAAACCCTATAGGCGCATATGGAGGTTAAGATGCAACGGAAAGGGGTTTCTACGATCTTTGCATGCGTTATGATCAACTTATAAAATTCTGATTGAATGAAAACGATTCATACCATAGCCATTTCTAGATGGCGTCTTGGAAGCAAAAGATGCAAGCGCCTCTTCTCCAAAGTCTCGCACACAAGATGAAGATGCGCTCCTTCCTTGATGCTCCTTGTGCTAGCAAGGATCGTCCAAGGTGTCTTGATCGCTTGAAGGGAAGAGAGAGTTCTTTCTTGCTTGGCGTCTTTTCTCCTTGTCGTCCACCACCCACGAAAATGTGAACTCTCGTCAAGAACTAGAGCTAGCGACGAACCAAGAGGAGAGGCGTGAATGGAGGCTATCGTGAGGCATGGCCACGATTAGAAGAAGTGCTATCTAAAAATAGCAAGTCACTTCTCAAGTTGCGATCATGGGTTTACCCAATCGCAAATCCAATTCACCCTTGAACCATGCGCTCATCCATTGAGCCAGTTCACTTGACTTTGGTTCAATAACCAAATAAACCAAGCAATCAGTCCAGATCATAATAAACCCCTAAGGCTTAAGATCTGACCGTTAATCTCTTGATGCTCCTGATCTCACCGATCTAGCATCCATTCTCTCAATCGAAGCTTACCGATCTCAAGCCCTAATCAATCAAACATGATCAGACCAGATCTCACTTACAATCAGAGATTAAGATCCCTTTAAACTGAACCCAAACAATTCAGTCCACACGATCTGACTTAAGTAAGCCATATCATCAAATTGTGCGACCCTGAGGGTTTCCTTTAAATGTCGGTAACGATAACTCACGTCATCACGATCAGTGAGGGGTATCTAGCAACACATCACTGTCTCCCGATAGAAAGGAAAGAGTCTTCCAAGACTACACCCAAAATACAGCACAAGTGTGAATCCAATTCACCAGGCATGCATAATTCCTTTGCCACTGGATGTTCTTATTGGACAAGCATGTCAAGCCTGTAACTCCAATATGATGAGCATGATTAGATCAGATGAACATAGTCATCTGGGTATGGCCATACACTTTATCAATCATCTCATCCAGGGGGCCCCTTTAGAACATCACACTCCTTAAACAAGGAGACGGCAATCCTATGTCTATCACTAGTGCCCTAACCTGACTCAAGCTCACCATCCAAGATAGTCTATAACCATTATGTTTCAAATGATATTGAACTACCTCAAAACAATGACAATCATCATTTAGAAAACACAAGTGATCTCAAGTCAGAGGAAATGTGCCACTTGTTACAATCAAGGATTATTCACATTGTGACAAGCAATTGAATAACCTAGTAGGGTCTGTCCAGTACATCCAATGTACCCATGAGTCTACATCTTATTCCATGCTCGAAGCATCCTATAAGATTAGAACACATATTAGTCTTAACCATATCAAGGCTGTCTCATGTTCACCAAGATATCTTGACTAAGGACATAACTGCATGTCAGCCTAGCTGAACAGCTTTGAGACATTATTCAGAAGTACATTTATTGCAGCAGACAATGTAAGAAACTGAATAATAACCATGCCTTTATAAACATAAAAGTTTATTACATGATACTGATACAATCCCAAGGCCTCAAACATTAGCCTTAAGGGCATACCCCAACACATACCACCTCCGTCGAAGACTAACTTAGCTCGCCCCAATTACCATTTTGTCCCTAGGTCTCCTCCACTCATACAGGCGTCCCTATATGCCGAGGAACCCTGGACTGTTTGCAAGGATTTTTCCTTGCTGTCCTCCTAAGCTTCCCTCACATAAGGCATCCCTTTATGTGAAGTTGGCTCAGTTGGACCAAGGAGAGAGATCTCTTTTGTTTTAGTTGGACCTCGTCCACCCTCCGTGTCCCCAAATAGCAGTTTTAGAGTCTGCTAACTCTTCCTCAATTTGTCTCCAGAGAGATTCGCGATGCAAGCTTGGGCTTGCTCCCCCTCGGGGATCTGAATAGAGTGGAAATATGTTACCATATCTCAAAGGAAGTTCACAACTTCCGTGGAGCAACACACCCCTCCAACCTGTGGGTTAAGGGTCCACTCCCACGACGTACGCAAACCCCATTGGCTAACGGGGTCGGATCCAGATTCGGGCAGCGCCCGATCCCGTACCCCAACCCGAGCAATATGAGCGCTCAAGTAGGCCGTGGACCGAAATGTAAGTCGTCGCACGACGGTCTCTTGGCCGCAATCGGCCATGGTCGATACTATCGAAGTCACCGTAGTACGCTTCAGCATCGCAACCTCTGCCTAAGATGCCTCTAGCTCCCGGTGCGTCGAGTCACCTGAGCTACGAGACACTCGCCCGAGACGAGCCGCATGGAGATGATCTCCACTGAGATGTAAGAATCCAGAACCCCATCTCTGACCATGTCCTGGAGGGACAATAGTCCGGGGTTCGACGCAGATCCCATCTGCGCACTATCAGTTAAGTGTGACAAGACCCAAGTACGACGCACGTACGAGTTGGAACGTGCAGTAACCCCTCTGATACCAAGCTGTCACGCCCTAAATTACGGTAATATTTTTTTTTAATATTTTACCCAAGAGTCAACGCTTGACTCGAGTCCAAATACGTCAACGTTGGTATCACAACGGTCGAAACCGCTGGATTGGGCGCAACTGGCGGAGTCAGTTCTTCGAACCGACTCCCAGCCCAACTATGGACTCAACAAGGATCGATGCCGTTCCAACTAAGGAATTGCTTCCTATCCCATGGAGATAGGGGCAGATTGCTTCCTATCCCTCAAATCCACTAAGGAATCAGCTACGGCCATAGCCTCTTTGAGAGTTAATGGGCTATGTCTCCTAACTTCCAACTGTGCCCATGTCTGCATCCTCTCTAAGAAGAAGTACAAGCGATCCTCTTCTTCCATTCGTGGTATTTCGAGCATGGCGGCAGAGTAAGCTCGAACATACTCACGAACTGTCCCCGTGTGTCTGATCTTATGTAAAGAGTCTCTAGCAGTCTTTGAAGTGTGTGTCGGCAAGAACTGGTTCTTCAGTTCAGCTTTCAACTCATCCCATGAGATGTCACGTGGCACCTCTTCTCCCGGAGGGGTCACTAAGGTACGCCACCAGAGCTTGGCGTCACCTGTCAGATATGCCGAACACAATTGCGCTCTTTCATAATCAGGCACCTGAGCAGTCCTGAAATAATGCTCCATATCCCAAAGAAAATTCTCAAGTTCCTTTGCACTGCGTACCCCACTGAAAGTAGAGGGCTCGGGAACACGCACTCTAGTGGTCTGCGGCTGGGAACTCCCAGCGCCTGCGGCTGAAGTAGAAGCACGGGCAGCAGCCTGCCCCTTCAAACTAGCCACCTCCAATGCAAGTCCACCAAGGGCAATGGAGAGACGTGCCAACTCAGAATCCAGGCGGGTCCCAACGGACTCGACCGCCGACCGAAGTGCCTCGAGATGCTCCATGATTGTAGCGTCTCCATCGAAGTTCCCTATCGCAGTCTCCAAGTGGGAGATGCGCTCTGCAGCTGTAACCATTGTGATCGTGAGAAGTAACTCTGAAGTTCTGCTGGTGGAATGAGATCTGATGGTCTGACCTCTGGGTGCACTGAAAAGAGCTAAGTAGTGCTCGGTCTGTGTCGGAACTGAGCGATCAGTGAAGAGGCTGAGAGACTACGCCCCGGCGCTAGGCACCGACGTACGCACCCTCCAAACAGCGTACACCGACGTCGATATCCCTGACAATAGACTTACACAAACTTAAGCTCTGATACCGGTTTGTTATGGGCAAATTTATTTTTTTATAATAAACTTAACCACAACCGGCAGATCCCCTCGCGGAGATCTCAGCCCTACACTAGAGTGGCCCGCGACCGGTTAGGATCGCGTTGCGGAAGCTGGCCCAGCACTTTTACAAGTCCTCACACCACGTGCGCGAAGGGTTCGGTATGAATACCGCCCCTCGGACACGAATACAAATCTCTCAACTGTGTCAAAGTGATGGAGACTCTCCAAAACACTTTGCACTCACAGAAATTTCCTCATCCCGCGCTCCTTTCTCTACACAGCCGAGATAGGCACCGGCGCGGCCTCAATCAATCACAAGGGGACGGTGGCGAACACCTTCAAGGGTGCCGGCACACACGTCCTGGACTTTGCAAGCAAGCAAACAGTACCTACAAATAAGCACAACCCGCACTACACATATGCGGGCGCAGATAACGCAAAGAACCGTCCGGACGAAAAGCCACACGAAGTCCGGACGGCGGTAAAGCCTCTATCCACTACACACGAGAAACCCGTCCTACTACCACTACACACGATAGATCCGGGGAGGGTTTACCCTTGTAGCGTGCCACCACTCCACGAGCCGAGCCCACTGAGATCCTCCGAGAAGCTGCGTCGGAAAGTCCGGTCGGAGACGAAGCGAGACGCGCGTACGAACCCGCGCGTCAACCCCCTCTCTCCTCCCTTCTCCCTCTCCCGCTCGCGTCCGAACCAACGCCGAGCGTTGGCTGAACCAGGGGAAAGATTCCCCTCTCCCGTCCGTCACCGTTCGACCACCGGAGCTGCGCCGGAAGGTCGGGATCTGGTGGCCGACGAGAGGCGAAGTCGCTGCCGGAGTATTGTCGCCGGAGGAGTCACCGCCGACGAGAATTCAAACCCAATGGAAGCTGTCGCTGCGTGGAACCGGCGATCGGAAAATCCGATCGCTCTCCCGCGTCTGGCTGCCGGCGCCGGAGGAGATGGTCTCCTCGTTACCTCAGGGCACCGGTGAGTCGATCTGAGAGGGAACGCCGACGAGTCCACGGCCGGAGCCTCGTCGCCGACGCCAAACAGGATGCTCTGTTCCCAGATCTAAATCTCGCCGAGAAATCGTCGTCGCCAGACCTTGCTCAAGGTCTCCGTTCGCTTGATTGCAACCGCCCCTCGACGAGGATGGGATTTCCATCTTCGTCGACCACGCAACCGCGATCTCCGCCGGTGATTGGCCGGAGATCTCGCTTCCACCGGGGCGACCTCCAATCGTCGCCCTGGGCTCGTCCACGTCGGAGTCCACGCCCGATTTCGCTGCCAACGTCTTCGCCACGGAGGCACGAGTCGCCAGCCACCTTCCTTTTCCGGTGATCCCCCTCCAGCTGGCCGGAATCGGCGCCGGAGACAGCGCAGGTGGAGAGGAGGTGAAGAACAGGGGAATTTTCCCCTTCGCGTGCGAGCGAAACACCGTCGACCGGATTGAACCGGTTTGGTTCAACCTGGAAGATGGGTTCAGGTCCGGTTCAAGGCTGATTCGACCTCAGAATCGCCCCACGGTTGACCCTCCTCGATGCACACGCTCGCAAGCTCGTGCGAGAGGGTCTGGGGTCCATGGGTCGAGTCAGAAGCCCACATCCACGTGTGAACCCACACTCCGTGGTTTGACTCAACCCTCGCCCTATGGACTTGTGTCAGCCTCAGTGACACAATCGCACACCCGAGTCGTCCAACACGGCTGATGATGAGGTGTCCCGCCATCGCTCCATCTCAGTGTGCTTTGGGATTTGTGCTAAATCCCGGGAGCATCACATACTCCCCCACCCAAGTTCGTTGTCGCCCTCGACGACAGGCTGTCCATGTAGATCTTCAACTCCTCTTCAAACTGCCACAAATCAGAAGCTTTTTCCCACTTAGCTTCTTCTATGGGTGTTCCTTCCCACTGCACAAGAAATTCCATCCGCCTGTTCCTCCTATACTGTCCAAGTGTTTTGTAATTCAAAATCTTTTCAATCTTTTTATCAAACTCTGCCCGAACACTAGGAGGAGCCCGACGCCCCTGAGAGCGACTGGGGTCGGTCTCGTCGGTATGAAACTTTTTCAAAAAGCTTACATGAAAGGTTGGATGAAGCTTTAATCTGTCGGGAAGTTTCACCCTGTAGGCTACAGCACCAACCCGTCTCAAGACCTCGAAAGGTCCCTCATATCTCTGAATAAGGCTGCGATGCGCAGTCTTGGCTGAGATCTTTCTCCACATCTGAGGTGTCAACTTTAAAAGCACAAGATCTCCAACTTCAAACTGTTCATCGCGTCTACTCTGATTGGCATAATGCTGCATCCTTCTTGCAGCGTGCTCTAAGCTATCACGAGCCTCCTGGAGCACCTCGGCATGATCTCTCGCCACCCGATAAGCTGCTGGGCACTCACAATCGGTGTGCTGCACAACATCAGCGGGGGTGAGAGGCTGTCGTCCTAACACCAACTCAAATGGTGTCTTGCCGGTAGCTGAAGACTGCTGCAAGTTGTAGGCAAACTGCGCCGTGTCGAGGAGAGACACCCAGTTGCGCTGGCTTGCCGACACGAAGTGACGAAGGTATTCTTCAAGTAGTGCATTTATCCTCTCCGTCTGGCCATCGGTCTGAGGATGGTTCGCTGTAGAAAACTTTAGCTCGGAACCAAGAGTCTTGAACAAGGACGTCCAGAAGTTACCAGTGAACCTGGCATCTCTGTCAGAAACAATGTCCAGAGGAAGCCCAAAAAGCTTCACCACATGCTTGAAGAATAGGTCAGCCGTCTCCTTGGCTGAACAAGGCTCAGGTGCTGCGATGAACACAGAGTACTTAGAGAACCTGTCCACCACAACAAAGATAGAAGCCTTCCCTTCGACCTTCGGTAACCCAGTAATAAAATCCATGGAAACTGAAGTCCATGGTCGTTCTGGAATAGGAAGACGCTGTAACAATCCAGCTTCGCGCCTCCTATCGACTTTATCCTGCTGGCAGATCAAGCAGGTGCGGACATAATGATCGACATCAGCTCGCATGGAGGGCCAATAACAAGATCGGGATAATAGAATCAGCATCCTGCGCTGTCCCGGATGTCCACTCCATGCCGAGTCGTGAAGCTCTCGCAATAACTCGCGTCGAAGTCCGCTAGTCGCCGGAACAAGTGGCCGACCGCCCTCGGCCATCAGAAGGTCGTCGCCCTGAAGATAGTAACGACGAACCTTGCCTTCTCGCACGTCGGCGATCAGCTGCTGGTATTTGGCGTCGAGAGCAGCAGCTTGCCGAATGCGATCGAGGAGATCACCCTCAATCCTCGATATAGAAGCAAGCACCACAGTGCACATCCTGCTGAGAGCATCTGGAACCACATTGGAGCGCCCCGGTCTGTGCTCCCAGGTGAAGTCAAATTCAGCGAGGAACTCCTGCCATCTCACTTATTTAGGTGAGAGCTTTTTCTGCGTAGCGAAGTATGTGTTGGCGACATTATCCGTCTTCACTACGAAAGCGCTACCGAGAAGATAGATGCGCCAAACTCGAAGGCAGTGGATCACGGCGACCATCTCCTTCTCGTGAGCTGAGTAACGCTGCTCCACCGGACTTAACTTCCGGCTCTTAAATGCCACTGGATGCCCCTCCTGTAAGAGCACTCCACCGATCGCTCTGTCAGAGGCATCGGTATGGACCTCAAAGGGCCGACTGAAGTCCGGCATACGAAGAACCGGCTCACTGGCGATCCTGCGTTTCAACTCTGCAAACGCAGTCTGATGCCGTTCTTGCCATAGCCATGGAGTCTCCTTCCTCAGGAGGTCAGAAAGGGGAGCTGCGATCTTGGAGTAGTCCTGGATAAATTTCCTGTAGAAATTCGCCACTCCCAGGAAAGATCGGAGCTCAGTAGGGGAAGTAGGTGCGGTCCACTCGACGATGGCACGCACCTTCTCAGGATCCATCTGGACAGTGCCATGGCCTACCACATGGCCCAGAAACTGGGTCTCAGAAGCAGCAAAGGAGCATTTCTCCCTCTTCACATACAGCTGGTGTTCCCTCAGTCTCTGAAACACCAATCTCAGATGCTGTAAATGCTCCTCCATCGTGGCCGAGTACACCACGATATCATCAAGGTAGACGACAACAAAATCGTCGAGTAACTGTGTCAGAACATTGTTCATAAGGTGGGAGAAGGTAGCCGGCGCATTGGTTAAGCCGAATGGCATAACCAAGAACTCGTAGGCGCCGTACCGGGTGACACAGGCTGTCTTCGCCTCATCTCCCTCAGCTATGCGGACCTGCCAATAGCCTGATCTCAAATCAAGCTTGGTGAAGACAGTAGCGCCCGCTAGTCTGTCGATGAGGTCCTGGATATGTGGAATCGGGTATCTGTTCCTGATGGTGATCTTATTTAAGGCACGGTAGTCAACACAGAAGCGAAGACTACCGTCCTTTTTCTTTTGAAACAGCACAGGAGCACCAAATGGAGACTTGGAGGGTTGGATGAACCCAGCTGCCAAGAGTTCATCCAACTGCTTCCTCAGCTCTACGAGCTCTGCAGGAGGCATGCGGTATGGGGGTCGGAAAGAAGGAGCTGCCCCAGGAACCAACTCAATGCGATGATCAATCGCACGTCTGGGAGGAAGCTCCTTAGGTAGCTCAGGCGGAAGAAGATCCTGGAACTCCTCAAGTAAATTCTTCACTTCCGCTGGTACGTCGTCTGGACCTTCTACAGGGGCCATCACCCATGTAGCCAGAAAGGTCCGCTCGCCCCGACGTAAGCCTGTCTCAAGAGTAGCAGCCGATATGTATGTACTCTGAGCCTTCCCTGGTCGCACTGACTTATCCGACCCAGCCAACTGTAGGCAACGAACAAAGCAAGGGTATCTCTCATCCATCACCTAGACACCCTTTAGATGAGGGACTATAGCAGCCTTCATCTTCTGTATCAACTCCAAGCCGACGATAACATCATAATCGTCCATCTGAACCACGCGTACATGGTTCTTACCCTTCCACTCCCCGAAGACAAGAGGAACATCATAGGATATTCCTGCGATCTGCTGCTCCTCAGCGTTGATCGTCTTGAAGCGGTCCTGAGCAGGGGACATGCTCAGCCCTAGCCGCGTCGCCATGCCATGAGCCACAAAAACATGAGATGCACCACTATCGATCATGGCATGAACTCGATGTGAGTTCACCCTCATCTCCACGTACATCAACTTGGTCTTCATTGTGGTGGAAGTGGCAATGGCATTGATCACCAAAGGATTCACAGTGATCAGAGGATCCTCAGATTGGGCAGCCTCCCGCTGAACAATGGCTGCAAGTGTATCTCCCCGAGGACAATCACGCATGCGATGAGGACCTCGGCAAAGGAAACACTTCAGCTGCTGCTTGGGAGCGCCCCTAGGAGGAGAACCGGCTGGTATGGCTTTCTTCTGGCCGGTTCCTGAAGAGGTAGCTCCTCCCTTTCCCTGCTTCTTCTTATACCCACCCTTGGGTCCTGGAGCTGGACGCTTCCCCTTATTCCTCTGAGGGGAACGTGACTTAGATGGACGAGAGGAGATAGGGGCAGATTGCTTCCTATCCCTCAAATCCACTAAGGAATCAGCTACGGCCATAGCCTCTTTGAGAGTTAATGGGCTATGTTTCCTAACTTCCAACTGTGCCCATGTCTGCATCCTCTCTAAGAAGAAGTACAAGCGATCCTCTTCTTCCATTCGTGGTATTTCGAGCATGGCGGCAGAGTAAGCTCGAACATACTCACGAACTGTCCCCGTGTGTCTGATCTTATGTAAAGAGTCTCTAGCAGTCTTTGAAGTGTGTGTCGGCAAGAACTGGTTCTTCAGTTCAGCTTTCAACTCATCCCATGAGATGTCACGTGGCACCTCTTCTCCCGGAGGGGTCACTAAGGTACGCCACCAGAGCTTGGCGTCACCTGTCAGATATGCCGAACACAACTGCGCTCTTTCATAATCAGGCACCTGAGCAGTCCTGAAATAATGCTCCATATCCCAAAGGAAATTCTCAAGTTCCTTTGCACTGCGTACCCCACTGAAAGTAGAGGGCTCGGGAACACGCACTCTAGTGGTCTGCGGCTGGGAACTCCCAGCGCCTGCGGCTGAAGTAGAAGCACGGGCAGCAGCCTGCCCCTTCAAACTAGCCACCTCCAATGCAAGTCCACCAAGGGCAATGGAGAGACGTGCCAACTCAGAATCCAGGCGGGTCCCAACGGACTCGACCGCCGACCGAAGTGCCTCGAGATGCTCCATGATTGTAGCGTCTCCATCGAAGTTCCCTATCGCAGTCTCCAAGTGGGAGATGCGCTCTGCAGCTGTAACCATTGTGATCGTGAGAAGTAACTCTGAAGTTCTGCTGGTGGAATGAGATCTGATGGTCTGACCTCTGGGTGCACTGAAAAGAGCTAAGTAGTGCTCGGTCTGTGTCGGAACTGAGCGATCAGTGAAGAGGCTGAGAGACTACGCCCTGGCGCTAGGCACCGACGTACGCACCCTCCAAACAGCGTACACCGACGTCGATATCCCTGACAATAGACTTACACAAACTTAAGCTCTGATACCGGTTTGTTATGGGCAAATTTATTTTTTTATAATAAACTTAACCACAACCGGCAGATCCCCTCGCGGAGATCTCAGCCCTACACTAGAGTGGCCCGCGACCGGTTAGGATCGCGTTGCGGAAGCTGGCCCAGCACTTTTACAAGTCCTCACACCACGTGCGCGAAGGGTTCGGTATGAATACCGCCCCTCGGACACGAATACAAATCTCTCAACTGTGTCAAAGTGATGGAGACTCTCCAAAACACTTTGCACTCACAGAAATTTCCGCAGCCCGCGCTCCTTTCTCTACACAGCCGAGATAGGCACCGGCGCGGCCTCAATCAATCACAAGGGGACGGTGGCGAACACCTTCAAGGGTGCCGGCACACACGTCCTGGACTTTGCAAGCAAGCAAGCAGTACCTACAAATAAGCACAACCCGCACTACACATATGCGGGCGCAGATAACGCAAAGAACCGTCCGGACGAAAAGCCACACGAAGTCCGGACGGCGGTAAAGCCTCTATCCACTACACACGAGAAACCCGTCCTACTACCACTACACACGATAGATCCGGGGAGGGTTTACCCTTGTAGCGTGCCACCACTCCACGAGCCGAGCCCACCGAGATCCTCCGAGAAGCTGCGTCGGAAAGTCCGGTCGGAGACGAAGCGAGACGCGCGTACGAACCCGCGCGTCAACCCCCTCTCTCCTCCCTTCTCCCTCTCCCGCTCGCGTCCGAACCAACGCCGAGCGTTGGCTGAACCAGGGGAAAGATTCCCCTCTCCCGTCCGTCACCGTTCGACCACCGGAGCTGCGCCGGAAGGTCGGGATCTGGTGGCCGACGAGAGGCGAAGTCGCTGCCGGAGTATTGTCGCCGGAGGAGTCGCCGCCGACGAGAATTCAAACCCAATGGAAGCTGTCGCTGCGTGGAACCGGCGATCGAAAAATCCGATCGCTCTCCCGCGTCTGGCTGCCGGCGCCGGAGGAGATGGTCTCCTCGTTACCTCAGGGCACCGGTGAGTCGATCTGAGAGGGAACGCCGACGAGTCCACGGCCGGAGCCTCGTCGCCGACGCCAAACAGGATGCTCTGTTCCCAGATCTAAATCTCGCCGAGAAATCGTCGTCGCCAGACCTTGCTCAAGCTCTCCGTTTGCTTGATTGCAACCGCCCCTCGACGAGGATGGGATTTCCATCTTCGTCGACCACGCAACCGCGATCTCCGCCGGTGATTGGCCGGAGATCTCGCTTCCACCGGGGCGACCTCCAATCGTCGCCCTGGGCTCGTCCACGTCGGAGTCCACGCCCGATTTCGCTGCCAACGTCTTCGCCACGGAGGCACGAGTCGCCAGCCACCTTCCTTTTCCGGTGATCCCCCTCCAGCTGGCCGGAATCGGCGCCGGAGACAGCGCAGGTGGAGAGGAGGTGAAGAACAAGGGAATTTTCCCCTTCGTGTGCGAGCGAAACACCGTCGACCGGATTGAACCGGCTGAACCGGTTCGGTTCAACCTGGAAGATGGGTTCAGGTCCGGTTCAAGGCTGATTCGACCTCAGAATCGCCCCACGGTTGACCCTCCTCGATGCACACGCTCGCAAGCTCGTGCGAGAGGGTCTGGGGTCCATGGGTCGAGTCAGAAGCCCACATCCACGTGTGAACCCACACTCCGTGGTTTGACTCAACCCTCGCCCTATGGACTTGTGTCAGCCTCAGTGACACAATCGCACACCCGAGTCGTTCAACACGGCTGATGACGAGGGGTCCCACCATCGCTCCATCTCGGTGTGCTTTGGGATTTGTGCTAAATCCCGGGAGCATCACACTTAGTTTGATGGGAGTTTGATGCAAATTCAAGGAGGTCAAGCTCCACGGATCCATTTTGCATCCTTTCTAGATTAATCAATCATTATCTCTTATTTGAAGTACTCAAAATATTTAAGAGAAGTTACTAGATTACGTGAAGCCTCCAACAAGCTAAAGGTGTACCTTAGGGTAAATTGCTGTTCCCAAGGAAAAAAAAGTCTTTTTATTAGTTACTACTACGCAAGCTCATCGTTCCTATTTTTCTTAATGAACCCAATTTTACAGTTAACAAAAGAGCTCCAATAAATATTACAAAAACTTGATGTATTAGCAAGAATAGTAAAGTAAATTGTGGAGCTAGAGGAGTCAGAATATAATATTTTTTAATCACCTTGATCGTCAACCAAGACTTTAATGCTTGTGAACATCATCATATAATATCCCAAGTCAAAGATACATTGATAGAGAATAATGTATCTCAACCAAGATGATAATTGGGTCCTGGATAGTTAAATCACACAATCCTAAAGAGAGATATGAAAAATATCAACTACCCTAAAGGGGAGAATTTTGACTATGAATTATGATTTAGTTGACAATTTTAGCATCAATATTGGAGTGAAGGTTGAAGACATTGATCATCCATAAGATAAGCTTCAAGTTAGTCCACGTACCAACAGGGCAAAATAAAACAGCTAATAGTTTCCAAAATTGCTGTCCTCCCACGGCTGAAGTCAATGAGATGATCCTTATCAAAGATAGTGATTGAAGGTTTAAAGCTTTTTTTTTTGCATTCAATCAAAAAGCCCTAAGATCGTCTCTAATAAGTACCTTTCGTGGATAATTATTTTCTATGTTATTAAGCAGTATAAGCATCAGTAATATCCAAGGGAAGCATTAGGGACGTTAATAGTTTGTCCTTGAAGGACAAGTTAATGTCATAAACTACACCAAAAGTCAGAAATTTGTTTGTTTTGTTTGTCATCTACTCCAAGTATTTTTTTTTCTTTTATTTTTTTTAAATAAAGCAAGCAATAATTAATAATAAAAGTAGGATTTGAACTAGGATTTTATTTTAGGTATTTACTAGTCAAACTAACTAGTAAATTTAAGAAAATGATATTACTTAATAGAATTTATTGAGATAAATCAAATAGCGATTTAGTGCAAAAAAATCCTATGAAAATGGTTATACAGCTCCATATGACAATAAGTCCAAATAAGGTTAAGCAAAGACTGAAGTCGGATCAAACGTCCGATTTGAATCTTCAAGAGAGAGTAAGGGGTATATAATTCCGAATAAAACTACATTTTCTGCCAAATGAAAAGCAAAAATGTGGGACACCACCAGCTGCCGAGAAATTGCAGCGGTGTCAGCGAAGCTAAGGAAATGATGAAAGTAAGGGGTGTCACCAATGGCATTGATCAAAGTTGGGTGGAGGTAGACAAAGGTCTGTGAAACTGTCGCTCTAAAGAAAAAAAAAGAGAATGTTGATGAACCTGATGGAAAGTACACCACTAGGTCGGTAAATTCGTGTAGAAACTCCTGACGTCTTTGCGGTGTGAAGTATCTGGATACTGATGATCTCATTTGCCTCGACAATTTTTGTTGTGTGAATGAAGTGGATTTAGCACCAGATCTATTCTTCCAAAGATTATTGGTTGTTGCATAGCTAAAAAGCAAACACAAAGAAAAACAAAATAGTTAATCAGAACATTACAAAAGAAATAATATCCAAAATTAACTATTTTCACTATTGTAGAGAACTCTTGCAGAATGTGTACTGTAGTGAAGAATGCTAATACTGTGGACAAATGCATCACAGAAGAGGCACTATCAACTTCTATCAGAGGGGTCAACAAAGGAAGTAAGTCCGGCTTCTATACAAATACAATTATGCAGTCAAAGAGCCAAGATTCAATTTGTTACAGCAGCAACTGCAAGAAGAGCTGCTTCGTGTACATCTGAATCATCTTGAACTAACGGCACAAGTCCACCTTCTGCGGGCCTCCTTTTTAGAACCAGCAAATTCTATAAATGCTTTCTTTACATTCCTGAGTCGCACCTTCAAATTCTTCCAGAATGAACTTTTATACTTTGGAAACTCTTCTTCAAAGTTCATATTATCAGGTTGTCTCACCTCAGAAACCAACTCAGCATGATTATCTAAGATTTCCGTTTCCTGATCAAACTCCTTCAACAGATCTAGAAGTGTAATACGAGGTTTATTCGTCTTCCTTACTTCCATGAGATCAAAAGCACTGGGCAACGTTGACTCTGTTCCGACAGGTAATTGAGTCTCAGCAGAACCTTTATCTTCAATTATTTGAGCATCAATATTTGACTGCATCCAGAGATAAGATTAATTAGCTTTGTTCACTAACTTTTACTACCTATTTATACACAGTCAGACGGTCTCATCAAATTTGATTGTCATGGTTCCTTACAGATATAAACAGTGCATATACAGAAAGAAATATGAAAACTGCATTATCTAGGCCGCAATAATGGCACTGATCAGCAAAAGAATTTGTAAAATAAACAGTTGCCATGATAACTTTTTGTACTAACAGATGGAAGCAGAACTAGTCATGCACAATGGATCTCATGGTTCTGGTCTAATGTATAATCAAGTTGGAAATTGACCTGTAACGGAGTAAGCTCTTTCATATAGCTTTTCTTCATAGATTTCATTTGGAATTCATAATTTGAGCATCTTATCTTATACTCTTGAATCTGCCGTTTCAAATGGGCAATGTGCTCGTCTTTTTCTTTCAGTGAAGCTTCTTTCTTGTGTATTTCACTCAGAAGTTCAGCTAGAATACAAGGGTGATGTTGCTGATATTTATCATAGATATCCTGCAAAATAAGATCACTTTGAGCCATCCAATATTTCAACCATATCCATCTACGTCGTTCGATCAAATTTCAATTCAGAATTAGTTAATTCCCTTTGAATGACGCAACACACAGCTAGAAACATTGAGCCTTCACCAAAATAAGCCAAATCTTGTCATCTAACAAAATAATTATATCTTTTTTAAGCCACCCAACACTCAATCAGATTTATTTGAGTCATCTTGCAAACCATAGTCAAAATTCTTTGAACTTCTTTGGGAAATAATTGGATCCTCTTAAATCCTCTAACTTAAGTCAGGTCCCATTAGGTTATCTAACACATTTAAAACCTGTGCATGCAAAAGTCAATATGATATTGTTTACAAGTCACGTAAGTGCTAAGATACCTTTGCCAACATGAGTTAGAATCCCATCCAATCAGGAACCCAATGTTCCTCCGACAAAAATAGAATATTTCAAAATGATGAAAAGAATGGGAAAACAACTAAGAAAGGAGAGAAGGCTTTACTTAATGTTCTTAGGGGTACGCATTGGTTAAGCTTTGTAAACTCGTATGTCCAAAGTAATGTAGATCAAATTTGTTTCGTGCACATTGAATATTTTTTACATTGCAATACGCAAACATTTCTTACTTGAAAAGTTTCCTTGACATTCCTAGAATCCTAGAGGTAATTATCGCAAGAGTTTATGCTCGCTAAAAGTCCCAAATTCACAATTCAACAAAAACTTACTCCTCAAATACGTAATTCTTACAAGTAGCATAATGTGTTCAAACTTCAAAATGGTATAAGAATCTATGGTTCACTCATCACTAAGGAGCACAATTTTTTACACCACAAACATGTCAGAATGCTTATTACAAAACAAGAAGGTATTTTAATTATACCAATCCAGATGAAGGCAAACAAATTGATCAAGATATCTTTAAAATCATTTCCTTGAATGAAATGTTTGGCATATGAATATATTATCTTTCAATTTGCAATCAAAACAACTTGATCAGCAAATCTTAAGACATCACTTGTCTCATAGTTATGGTCTGAGGTGTCAGTCCTAACCAGGCAACCAATTCCTGTCAATACAATGGGAAGTTAGCAAATGGACTATGTGCTAGTTAATTCATTCAATTTGATGCATAACCAACACTAATATCAATACTGCATATTGTGTGTCAATGTGGATATACCAGTACATACCAATCGATGGTCACCAATTAGATTCCTAATGTTTGGACCATTTTCTAAATGGTCATAAATCTTTTCTGTGATTATATTACTTTAGTATTTGAGGTGTTTAAAACTAAATAATCCCTACTCCAGTCTCATTTGAAGTTCGCACAACCTAGAGTTCTCAAATTCTCCCAAGCTATCTCCAACTCTTTCTAACAGCCATAATCATTATTCTGTAGCTCATAAAACGCAAACTCATGTGATAGCACGCTTTAAATTTAGTTGCTGAAACAACATTTTACTGACAGTTACTCCCGATGTTGCCAATTGCATTGAAGTTCCACCAAAATTTAATAATATTTAAAGAGGACACTAGATGCCAATAGATCAACAAGCATTGTCATGCTAGGAGCATAAGAAATTTGATCGATGAACAATCGGGCTCCCATATGTAACCAACATGAAAAACTCACAGATAAAATCACCCAAGACCTTAAGATAGAAGAAGCTCCTCACACTTTGGGAAAGTTTGACACTTCTCTTTGATGCAATATGCCAAGTGACCCAACCATGGATCGGTAGGAGAGTAGGAAGTGTTGTCATATCCACCTTGATCGCATATATGATGAGGAGGACATACATGATGATTGCTAGAATTTCTTTGGACTTTGGGAAAGACGCATGAACCTAGTTTCATTTATCTTAACTTGAGAGACTTCCCATCCTAGGTTAGAAAATCTAGGCCAAGATTGGAAGTTGGATACTGGTAAGTATATCAATATGATATCTCTTCAACCACAACCTTTTGCATGTGACTAGTGACACCTACTACCATAACATAGTGTTCAAGATCTAAGATATTAGTTCCAATATCAAAATTTTAAATATATATGAGATCACCAACAATTACCTTGATGATGCAGTAAAGGAATGCCTCTCATGGATTCAAAGCATGAAATAATAATGGATTAATCTTTGCAACATGTGAAATTAGATCATTTTAGATGAATAATATGCAACCTCATTGGATGAGAAGACGATAGGGAAGATTGGTCTTAATAAGTGAAATTGGAAGAACATGCATAAGGTTATAATCGATTTGGAGCATCTTTATGTCATTTTTTGCAAGGTTAATATGGAAAAACTAGTAATAGAAGTCTATTACATGATTTAGAAAGCCCAAGGAAAATTGTTAAGCTCTTCAAAGCACAAAAAATACATCATGTCACATATCTGAGATGCAAATATACAAAAGACCACGGAGTTGGTATGCTTTTATTTTACCTATACTTGATTTAATCATTTTATTTTCATTGCTAATCAACTTATCAGTTAACTTACAACATATAACCAAAATACATGTATCAATATTAGTATAACCTAGGCACACAATAAGATACTCTAAATACTAGTTAATCAATTAACTCTTATCTCTTGAAACCAAGTTTCTCAAAACTGGTCCGAACCAACTGGTGTTTCTGGTTTGGACTAGTCCGATGAAGGTCGAGATCGGACCATGGAAACGGAGCAGCGAAGCAATAGATCAAGCGGCAACATGAGAAAGAGAAGAAGGAGAAGAGGAGAGGCAAGAGAAGAAAGCGGGTAGGTGGCGGCAGGTGCGAGCAGCCGGCGCAAGCAGAGGTTCTTCTTTCTCTTCTTATTCTTCTTTCTTCTTTTTTTCTTCCATTGCTCCGCCCTTCGTTGGTTCCACTATATTTTCATCCGGTACGACCAGTATGTACCGGTATGACTGACAATTGGTACATCTATTCAAATCGGATCTTCAAACATTGCTTGAAGCTATGATTATAGCAATTGGGGAAGAGCACATATTTTAATAGGTTGATATGTCCTGCAATGATAGTATGGCAATAAATTTAAGATGTAAAATACATCATGGTAAGTACTGAAAAATATTGTTACTTATCTTTATAAGTTGTAATTTTTTATAATTTATAATAACATAATTTGCTTTTATAAATTATCATTAAAAGTTGCAACCTTTTATAATTTATATTAATACAATTTACTTTTATTTAAAATTTTTAGGAGTCTTATGTTGCAATTTGGGATACAAACCTTAGGTTTGCACAAGTTGTTGTACACAATGAATCCTATTGTCAACTCAAGAAGATGTTCCACATGTATATAACATACAAATGAAGCTACAAATTTTTATAGCAAGAACATGAGTAAGGGATGGGAAAAGCTATTGACTCATTGAGCTCATCATTTGTCAAGCACAAGAAGAACCTTATGTACAATGGTGGTTTCAATCAATGTAAAAGATCTAACAATGGACAAGATAAGAGATACACAAAATTTCTCTCAATATATTTCCATACTAATTTATAATATCAACACAAGTGCATTTGAGAACCAACACAATACACACAAAATGAAGAAGATGATGACTAGGTAGGCAAAGAACCTTAATCCAGCTTACATGTCCCAACTGCAACATCAACCCTCACATTATGCTTGAATAGGAAACCAAGATAATGAAATCACCTCTTTCAAAAAAGCTCCATTGCAAAATATAAATGATGATAGAGCTAGAGGGAGCAATAGGGAGACTTAGGTGCTATCAACTAACAAAACATCATGTCATGAACCTACTTGATCCAATTCACCCATGCCAATTAACCAATATGAAGATCACAATGCTAGTAAAAGTAACTTCAAAAATATCATAATGACACTCAACAACTATAATAAGATTGAGATCGAACCTACCTAATGTTGAGGAAAATAACTTGTTATCATAGTCGCAATCTAAATATGGATTAAAAATATTTCATGACTCTTCATATGCCTACATGTATCTAATTGTTAGAAGTATGTCAATTCTAAAGCCAGCTGCAATTTCAACATTCTAGAGCATTGCATTGACGACAACGCTTTACTACATAGTGTAAACAATATATCAATGCTAAATGTATTCGGAGGATTGTAAGTATGGACTTCGCTCAACTTTGCTAATGGACATTCATTTTCGATATAATTGGCATTCAATTTATTCTTAAGATATAAAGTTTCACAATTTAATATCTTGTGTTCTTTTCATTCCAAATAGGTAACTTTAATCTTAACCCTAAATAATCCTACTAACTAATTTAATATTGTACAAATTAACACAGATTATAATATGAAACTGAAGGGTGGGATCCATATTCTAAGGCTGAGTTTGGTTTAGCTGTACTACCGTAGCTGTATTGTAATTGTAATACATATTGTTACAATTTTTAAGGGGTGTTTGGCAAGCTGCTGGGCTATTACTATTATACTGTTGTTGTTAATGTTATTTTGAGTTTTAAAATTATAATTAAATTATAAAAATTTATATTTTTAAATTATAAAAATTATAAATTAATAAAATATAAAGTTATGTATTGATAATATAACAAAATTTTTTTTAAGTTTCATATTTTTAAATAATTAATTTATATTTTATAAAACTATCAATATATAAGTTAACGTATATATTAATTATATGTAACATATATGTTAATTAAATATATATCAATATATATAATAATAATTTTTATTTATTAATATATATATATATATATATATATATATATATATATTATTACTTAATACTATAATAATCGCAATCTCTTACCTTACATTTGGCGGGCCCCGGGCCCCATGCGCACAGCTCCAGCAGCAAGAGAAGCAGGTATTTGAGAGTTTCAGAACAGTAGATTTTTTTCACTGTTCTCTCAAGCGAAGCTGAAAGTTTTTTTTTCAGATTTTAGCAGCTTCGCTACTAACTTCTGAAGCGCAGTAGCGCCAAAAGGCCCCTACGTTGTCTAAGGTGCACAAGATAGTACCGGTAAGTTTCCGGTTCAAGACTAGTCCAACAATAGCTCAAACTAATATTTTAGATCTTGCTTATAAATTATAATTTCCATCTTACAAAATGTTTGTAATGATTCTATCCAATGATTACATTTTGTTTGGTGTAAAGAATCTTCATTGCATGGATTGGATGTTCGAAAGCGACAAGACAACTAATCATACCATCTAATAAAAATTTCCAGTTTAACTCAAAATCATTTCCCATGATGGGGATTACTTTGGTATCATTACCCTTCAAATACCCTAGTCATTCGTGAATCCACTTATTTGAAGGCAGCATTTGGAATGAATGACGTTATAATCACTTGAAATTAATCATCCATACAGCTGATATTCTAAAATAACGAATGCAAAAGATAAGAGAATAGTTCGTAAGTTTAATAATCATATCATATTTGATACTCAAAAGACATACGTTTTTCAAATATGAAATATGTTATATAATGAGAATGCCAATATAAACATCCTACTAATCTGGTTCATGATTAAAAGTTGCATGGACTTCTGAAGAAAAATGTCCATTGACTATACACTTGGATAGTTGAAGTAACAAGATGTAGTGCTGGACTGTGTGATTGAAGTATAGGAACATGTCAAAATGCAGATTACAGAACAAACAAATGTATCCTGTTCACTGCATGACCATTGAAGAGCCTAAGCACGCCTCTGGGCTGTGTAAAAATGATCAAGATAGACTCATCATTATATCTAAGATAATAAGAGATAACATACTTGTGAAACATCATTTTTTGTATGAACGGACCATCATCAATGATTTCCAACCAAAACAACTTGATCATCAGAGGTTAAGCTTCCACTTGTCAAATAGATTCCATATTGTGAAAAGTTTGCAATGAGTTCATCTTATTATTGCATTTAACTTTTTAGTAGAAAGTGTCTTCATTACATGAAATGCTAGCACCAAAGCCGTAAGATAAAAGTAATTACACTATTTAATCACAATTTCCAATTTAACTCAATCATTTTCCAAGATGGTACCCTAATCACACTTGACGATCTTCAAATTTATCCGAACCAGATTGTCTAATGGTGGCATAGTGAATAAATGGCATCGAGCTATTTGAGATTAATAATGCGTACCGTTAATATGCTAATAATGGACTCGAGATGTTGGTATTTGTCTGTAGTTTGAATAAGCATTGGTGTGTGCCTATTACTGGAATGAAGTAATCTAGATTCTTAGAAATAGTGAGCAACATTTATTACCTCACTAGATAAATTGTCGACTACACCGCTGCATTCTAACTCAGCATCTGCAACAACTGTTTGTTGGAATGGGGCAATCGGTGAATATGTGGATCAGAAACCTCTTTATGAAAACAACTAGTTTCTTCTCAAGTAAGGTCAATTAACAAACCTCTAGGCGCCACTTCCCTTTCATTCCTTAGTGTCTGCTCATTACCGCTGCTTTCGGATTTATCACACTCGTTCAACGAAAGCCAGGGCAGCGCTCTGATTCCAAGCCCGACGTGTAAAGGTACAGTCCCTTTTGCGGGCGGGCGCCCTGTAGACTTTGGCCGCAGTGGCAAAAGCGGCAGAAGATTGCTGGACCGCTCATCCCTCTGCCTGATCTCATCCAGCAGCCTCTCCAATGTGCACCGATCATCCATCGCAGCCATTCCGACCAACCATGACAGACTCAAAACACCTACAACCGACGGAAATAACTTCAAGAATCCAGGCATTGTCGATTTAATATCACAAGAATGGAAACCTTTCTCAACCGCCTAGAATTGAAATTGAGGTCAAGCAAGAACGGCGTCAAACGCAAAGCAGTACCTGAAACCGATTTCTCATACGCTTTCGATCCTCTTGTATTGATTCCTCTTCAAGAACACTCGTATAAAAGAATAAAAGAAGCTGAAACAGTCGCCGATTGAATTCAAGATCCATGACGGATCTTTGAGTTTGAGTGTTGCATACTTGCATCTGTGGAAATATAAAAGGTCCAAAGAGACTGGCAGTTCTGTTAATATTTTGAAATGAGGAGCAGATCTTTATAAGAAAGAGAAGAGAAATGAATTTTAATAATAATAATAATAATAATAATAATAATAATAATAATAATAATATTTTTATAAAAAAAAAAGAAGGGGAGAGGATGCCGTTTACTATTTTTCTCAATATAATTAAACATAAAATTTCAGTAAATAATAAACTAAGCATATCCTATCTCTCTTTTGAGAAGGGATGAGAAATATGTAGGTTTTAATCCAAAATTATTAAATATCTCAGTTAAAGGAGTCTGTTACATAATTTAAATTGGACCTATTTATGATAATAACAAATATTTGAATTGTATGAATTAACATTCTAATCTTAAATTATTCTATAAAATAAAATAATTCTACATATTTATGCAATAATTTTTTTTATGATTATGTAGTTAAGAATTTAATTTTCCGTCAACGGCAAGCGAGGCGATGGCAGCGATAGTGAAGGAAGAGGCAGTAGCAAGGCGTACAACACAAAATCAATTTTTTGTTCAATTTAAACTGATAAAAAATAAAAAAAATAAAATTATTTTATTTTTCCTCATTTCCTTCCTAGTAAACAGAGTGCTAGTGTCTCCCGCACCACACTATTACTATCTCTATTATATTGTCCATGTTTATATATGCACTAGTATTGCCTTCACTAGTGATACTATTAATCTATTACTTTTTAGGTCCTTAACTAGATCTTAAAATTTCTATTACTTTTCAAAGTGATAAAAGAATCATTTTATAGTTGGTTCTCTTTTTCATTACATATTTGTCATTTATCTTCCTCTTGTTTTCTTTCAAGTTGCACCAACTATCATTATTATTTTTAAATCCTATCATAATACTTCATTAGTATCCTAATAGAAAATGAGATTCAAGCCTTCACCTTGAAGGCACTGGACACTTGTCTCCCATTCGCCAGGGCTTTATTTTCTACGGATGACAAAAAAAAAATTAGAAGGCATATAAAAATAGAAGGATAAAAAGGTATTAAAAGTTTTCTTTGTTAAATTTCTTTAAAAGGAAAGAAAAAAGTAATAGAAGAATTTTATTTGATATTTGTACCTAATCTATGTATTTTTACATATTTTTTACAAAATAGTATTGAATACTTTAAAGTTTATATAAATTCTATAAAATCTATATAAATTATAAAAAATACTATAAAATTACTAAAAAAATTATACAATTATTATAAAATATTATAAATTTTAGATTACCATAAATGATAAAATTCATTTATAAAATTATAATTAATATAAAATTCATTAATAAAATTTATTATGAATTACTAAAAAATGTCCACAAATTACTATAAATTATAAATTCATTCATTCATAATTTATAATTAATATACTTTAAAAATATGATAAAATTTATTATATCATATATGGAATTATAATTTTGTATATCATCCACCAAATAATGTCAAGTAGTAGTTCACCAACAATTATATCAAGTAACGACACAAACAAAACAAGTATAATAAGTAACACAAATTTATATCAAGTAATACCAGAAAAATAACAATACAAAATACAAAACAAGTTTAACAATACAAAACATTTGCATCACAATACAAAACAAGCATAACAAGTAACGCAAACAATTATATCAAATAACACCACAAAAGATTATCAACATAAAACAAGTATACATCACATAGTCAAAACAAAATAAGCACCTAAAAAGTATAACAAAAATTGTTTTAACATGTGTCCCATCAAATTTCACACCATCAAACTCAAAAAGTCTAGAGATAGTTACAGTAATAACCACAATCAACACATTAACTAGTCAGTCATTCATAATCTCATTAAGGACTTCATATCGTACTTCGTCTGGAGCAGAGAAAAAAAGCCTAGTCTTCTCTTTACTTTTCCCAAGAGCCACATAAGCACGGGCTATTCGATGACGTGGGACTCCAATCTTTTTCAACTCTTCATATATCTCTTTTTCAGTATATTCTTTCTCTTCACAATCAGGATCAAATTGTTTACTTATAGATTCATTTGCTTGCTTCATACAATTTACTATTTCATTTAGCTTTTCATTAGTATCATCCAATCTTAATAGTGCAGCTTCTTGAAATGTAAAAGTATATTTTCTCTTACTACTCTTGGATGACGTAGAATCACCAATAGTTCCTCTAAGGAGTGGAAGGGGTGGCACATCAGCTGGACTTGTTTCATCAGCATCTTCACATGGTGTATCGTGAGATGCAGACAGTAAACTAATAGCCTCACGATCTTCACTTTCCTTACCCCATGTCTTCATAAATTCTTTACAAGTGTTAGACATGCCACCTATAGCTCGATCTTTTGAGAAAAGCGCTTCTAACTTATCATAATTATGAATAATAGTGCTCCTCCACTTCCTTATAAGAGGATTAGCCTGCAAAGATAACAAATCAATAAATAAATGCAAAAAAAACAGAAAATGACCACAAGAGAAATGAAAATCTAGCGTACCACAATAAGCTCGTCCCACACTTGATTGTCAGCTTCAAACATCTTTGTTTCACTACTCCATGAGATCCCGCTCTTATTCTTAAATAACTCATGACATGTGTTGTAATTACTTTTAAGAGTTTTGATCCGATTTTTTAAATGACCTTTTGTTAAAGCTACACCAAATGTTTGTGCACATACGGTTAGCATATTTTTATATGCAGCTGAGGTAAATGTACCATCAACTCTAAAACCTCTTGATTGTTGCTCTAGCATTGCATCAATAAAAACATTGTCCATTTCTTCCGTCCATTTGAGGTTCTCTTTCCTTGAGCTTTCAGGGGACTTAGCTTTTTTACTCATCTTACATTAAAATAAATCAAATTTGTTAGGCTATTATGAATCTAATATTGTTAAAATAAAAAAAGATGACAATAAATCATTATGAATGTAAAGAAATGAAATATAGCAATACATCATCTAACATTAACATTATTAATTGAAGTTCAAGAAATCCAGAATTGTCAAATTACAAATAACATACTCTTTATCACTTTTGCAGTAAACTCATTACTAATCGAAGCAAAAAAAAATACAGAAATGAAAACTTTATCTCATGTCTTTACAAGACAATCATTCTAAATTGCATTTGTCATACGATCTCTAAGTAGAATTTCTTTCTTAGTATCTTCATCTTTCCATACCAAAAGCTTCTTTACTTATCGTATTTGATAATACTTCATCAACTTGAGCAATCATGCTATCTTCAAGATTAACACCCATTAAATAGTTATTGGAAAACACACCATACTAAGATAATGTGAAGAGGATAATAGGGTCCTATTTCACTTGCTATAATTAGAAAATAATAATAGGGTCCTATTTCACTTGCTATAATTAGAAAACTCTTATTTAATACATCGAAAGCTCTTTTGATAATATTATGAGTAGATGGATGTCGATGGTTAAAAAGTTTATTTACATTTTGTGGAGCATATTTTGAATATTCTTTAAAGTGATAGCAGACTCTTCTATAAGTGTTAAGCCAACTTTTAATCTCAAGTCTAACATCACTTAAATAGTATTTTCCTATAATAATAATATGTATATTAGAATTTAATAACAAGACTATAGACTAACAAGGGTAGTTTTTAATGAATAAAGGCAAAAAATTCACCTACTAGAATTTTTAAATTATCAAATCTAGTAGGGGCATCTTTTAATATGCATGAATCAAAAGTTGTCTCTTTCTACCCAAAGACAATTAAATTTCATATCAAATGAACATGCTCTCAAAACATTTATCATTGACCAATCATTTCTCCCCTTTATCTAGGTGCATCACTAGAAGACACTCTTGCACAAATGTCTCGTCAATTACTCCTACATAGTCCTACAGTTTTATGCAATTGATTTAATAATTGAAAAAGTATTGTTCACACTAATATACTTCTAAAATATCATACCTTGAAGGATACAATATGTTATTGTATATCTCAAAAGGATCCATTGAATATGCATGATAAACTGCTCATATAAGTTAATAGTAGCTCTTAACACCTTGTGAAAGTGACAACTAATACTTCTAAGAGCGTGATGAAAGAAAAAGCAAAATTTTTTATTCTTGACATTATGGGCTATCAAATATAAGAACGTTGTGACTTTTTCCTCAATGCTATAATTTTTAGTATCTTTGACTTGATCTATGCCTCATAGTATCGTACACAAATATATAAAGGCATTCTTGCTTATTTCTAAAATGTTATGACAAATTTGATCATAATTAGTTAATATTTTTAAAAGATCCTTTCGCATGCTATCCTTGTATTCATTACACTCTACTGATGGCTTATCCACATCTATTAAGTAATAAAATGACAATATGGTTTAATTGTGGAATACAACGTCCATCTATAGGTGTAACTTGGCCATGATGGAGGTTGTGTAATAATACAAATCTCTAGACTCATTATAATAAAACCTATAAATGAATTTTTTTAAAAAAACAAGTTATAGAAGTGACCTTAAGAATCAAAAGAATAAATCAATCAATCAATGTAAGAAATATGATTACAATAAATCAAATCACGAGGTTAAGACTAAAATAAATTTGATCCTAGACCAAAGTTCATCATCCCATGGAGTTATGTATTTGTTTCACTTTTCGATAACATGCACAACAAACTACTCTGGCCATGACATTTTAATTATGTTAGGTCTCAAAGCACTTTTTGGTAAGTGAAGGAGATTCAATCCACATCATCTCAAGCACTTTTTGGTAAGTAAAGGAGATTCTGATTATGCATTTTAATTATGTTAAATTAGTTCAATGTTAGATCTCAAAGAATTTTTATTATGATTTTATTTGATAACCTCCAAATTCTTTAATCTTATGTTGAAAATTCTATGATACTCTTTTATCACTAACTTCTGTGTAATAGAAAATATAGTTCTTTTTATAATTTTTAGAGGAAAAAAGATTTTTGTATTAATTAGGTCTTATTAAGGGCCTTTTGTCACTAAAATGTATAATATAATTCATGATGTGGTAGTACATTTCCCTAGTAGGAATTATATGAACTAAGTGAGTAGTTTCAATGGTACTTAATTCACCAAAACTCATTTATATTTAATGGCTAGTCTAAATAATTAATGCAAAATCCATTTATGAATAAAACTATTTGAATATTAATAAGGGTAAATTTGGTAGATTAAATAGTCTCCAATCCATGTGATGAACAAAGTCACTCAATACATCAGATCTCTTAAATAAATTGTAATATTTAATCTGAATCCTAAAAAACTTGTGACTGAGTGGTCAACACTATATAAATGTAATGTGTTCAAGTTACTTGAATGTCACTGCATGTAATTAGCCCTCTAAAAATTCTATATAATGCATCTCAGGTCGATCAAAAGCGAAAAAAATTCCTAGGCAAGGTACTTGAATGTCACTTGCCTAGGATTCTTAGCCAGCATTACAACTCTACCACCCATCACTTCAACAATAAAAATCTTAAAGCAGTCACATGAGTTTTGCTTTAAGATTCTCATATCAAGTGCATCCTGGGATATGAACCTGCCTAAGAATCTTAGGCAAGGACTCTTTTTCATCACAAGCTACTACAAGTAGTTGACTTTCAGATCACTTGGCACGGATCATAATGTGTTTCTGTTATTAATGTAATCCAAAATCTACATTAGTGGAACCAATTTAACTATTCTAGATGCAACATAATGTTCTATCCTTTTACATCCAACTGGTCAAATGCTCCTTCTCATCAACTGAGACCATGTAAGGTTGAACAAAAACTTCATTGCATTGTTTCGCCAAATTGTGGGATGCGTAGTGAATGTTCAATACTGAGAAAGTCCATCCCATTTACCACAGAATGACAGAAAGGAACCAAATATCGTAGACTAGTGAAGCAATTTATTGCAAGGAGAAAATATTCGCATATGAAGTAACAGCGTTTGTTTACGTAACAAGTGTTTAGATAACAGTGCTAGCTGGTGATTTTGCTGAGAAAGTCCATCCCATTTACCACTAAACTGTTATATGTCAGATCTGGTGATTTTGCTGCCATTAGGTTGTTTAGGTAACAGTGTTTAGATAACAGTGATAAGTGGTGATTTTGCGGAAGGAAGGGGGAAGATCAAAGTTACCTGGAAAGAGGATCGGAGAAGAAGGGATGAGTTACAGCGGCGGCGAGCAGAGAATCGGGCGCGGCGCGGGCGATGGAGAAGAAGACGCTGCAGCGGCGGGCCCAGTGATCGGGCGCGGGCGCAAAGAAGAAGACGCTACGGCGGCGAGGGCGCGTTAGGGTAGAAAAGATTGGGTGAGATTCGTTTTTTTTTTCTTTCGAGCATCATGAATCATGATCGGGCCGAAATTTTCTACGCAGTAAAACTGCCTAAAAATTTTTCGCAGGATCACAGCCATTCATTACTGCTTTAAGATGTGTACTAAATCTTTAGTTTAGGGACTTTTTTGGAGCGCATTTTCTATGCAGGACCCTACCTAAGAATTCCTATAAGCGGCTTCGTTTTTATAGCAAACATATTTTTTTTAAAAAAAAAAATTGTATATTCTTAATCTACACATTCTAAGCTATCCAATAATACCAATATTATCATAAAAAAGATTATGCATGATAAGAAACTATATAAAATATTATCATAGGAAAAATCACCTAAATTATGTATAATTTTTCCTATAATAATGTTTTGTATAATTTCTTATTGTACATAATCTTTTTCATGATAATATTAGTACCATTGGATAGCTTAAAATGTGTAGATTAAGAATATATAATTTTTTTTTAAAAAAAAAATGTGTTTGCTATAAAAACGAAGCCCCTAAGTAGAAATTCTTAAGTAGGGTCCCTATATAGAAAATGCGCTCCTGTTTCTGGGTGGAGAGAAAAAATAGACAAAAAAATAAAGAGATAACAAAAAATGTGAGGGGAAAAAAAGTAAGAAATCAAGTGTGGACGAAAGGGATGTGTGTCATTGCTCTCGCGTCCCTCTTCAGGCGACGAACCGAGCTAGCAGCCGCGACCAAGAACTTGTGCCGGCCTTCCCTGTCTCCTTGTGGCGGCATTCGATGAGCAAGCAACATCGCTCGTCGGGCAAGCGATAGCCACTTCAGCGAAGCAACGAGGACAGGCGATGGCATCTGGAAGTAGGCGATGGCTAGGAGCACAACGGCGGCAAGGACGAGGCAGAAATGGAGGAAGCAGCGAGGACAGTGGTGAGGACAAGGAGCACAGCCGTGACGAGGAGCACGACGGCGGGGACACGGCAGAAATGGAGGAAGCAGTGAGGACAGCGGCGACGACGAGGAGCACGACAGTGGGGATGCGGCAGAAATGGAGGAAGCTGCGAGGACGGCGACGATGACAAGGAGAACAGCCGCGATGAGGAGCACGACAACGGGGACGCGACAGAAATGGAGGAAGCAGCGAGGACAATGGCGATGACGAGGAGCACGACGGCGGGGACGCGGCAGAAATGGAGGAAGCAATGAGGACAGCGGCGACGACGAGGAGCACAGCGATGACGAGGAGCATGGCGACAATCGGGATGTCGGCCAGGAGCATGGAGATGGTGGGGATGTCGATCAGGAGCACGACGACGGTAGGAAAACTCCACTGGAGCAAAGGTGATGACAACGACGTGGGCAAGGAGCAAGGAAACCGCATCTTGTTTTTTCTTTTTTAGCTTTATGCATGATTCGAGCAAATCCAAAATGAGGGGAAAGCTATTGTTTTTTGAAAATTTTTTTGAAAGGATTTACACGCAAAAATTGCAGCACTTGAAAGGATTTACACAAAAAATTTCTTATAAAATAGTGCATAAAAATTTGTATAAAATTTATACGAAAATTTTTGTATAAAGACCCCTTTGTGAGAGGCTTTACATGATAATTTCATATAAATTTTATACAAAAATTTTCGTATAAAAATTTATACAAAAATTTTGTATAAACTTTATACGCTAGCACTCACAGCGCTGCAATTTTGTAGAAAGACCCCCTTCTGCAAAAATTTTTTCTTATTTTTTCCTCCTTTCTTCTTCTTACCCTTCAAGGAAACAGAGGAAAAAGTAACTTTTTCACTATTTTCTCTCTGTTTTTTCTCTCTAGAAAACATAGTGCAAGTTTCACACTACTACTCAATCCTTCCTTTAAAATTGGCACACTATCAAATCTTAGGGTGTGTTTACTAAGAGAGAGATTTTTAGGGGATGAAAACTTAAGAGGAAAGGACATTTAGATGAAAAGAAAAGTGTTTAGTAAAATCCTTTCTTATGAGAAAAATAAAAAGATTTTATTAAAATTTGTCTTTATGTTCGTGTCGATTGCTCTTTTCGTCCAATTTGAGCGAATTAAAACAAGAGATTTTCCTCATTTTTATCCCTCTTATTTTTCTTTATTTTTGATTTGTTCTTCGTAGAAAATAAAAAATTTTATTAAAACTCATCTCTTTTTTCCTTGAAATCTCTCATAGTAAACCGATCCTTAAAGTGAAAAATAAAGGATATATATATGACCCTACTGAAAATTCCTAAACAGTAATTTTCCTTTTCAAAGTATCACTCTTTTCACTCGATTTTTTTTTCCTTTTAATTTTCATCTGCGTGCGATACGAGAAAAATATATATTATTTTTCCTCTCTACTTCATACAAAACACAGCATGTTCATTTGATCAAGTAAGCATAACCCATTGAACACCTCAATCATATCCACCCAAGTCATCTACTGACTCCAATCTCCAAAGTCAAGTATACTAAAAGTGTATTTCCTGGAGCTCAACTATTTGACTTTTGTTAATTAGATAAGTGTTAAAAAAGTTTTAAATATTTAATACTTTGCCAAATCAATTCATTATTTTTTTAATAAAAATTCTAAATTCTAAAATTAGATAAGAACAGTTAAGCTTTAGATTGTAATTATAAAACCTCGATTTAAATATGGAGCTATTTTGGGTAGATTATTGTGCTATAATGTAGGAAAAAACACCAGACTTTTGTAGTAAAAATATTGTTGAATGCTTTAAAATACAATATAATAAATATCTATTACTAATGACTCATTAATAATGAGTTAAAAATCACAAAATATCTTGATGATAGAAATTGTCCTAATGTATTAAGGAATAATACTGCTGCAACTAAACTTGGCAATTCAAGTCAGTGAGTCATAAATGAGTCGTATCAACTATGACCCACGACCCGATTAAGCTAACTCGAATACGACCAATTTAATTAATTGGGTCAAAATGTCTAACCCGAACAAGACCCGAATATAATCGAGTTAACTTGACATGACTTAAATAAATTATTTATTAAATAGGTCATACATTAGCCTGATTTGCTTAACTTGACACAATCCGATTATAAATTTGCCATTCACATTTTATACGTAAATAACAAATTAATAAAATTTTTATTAAAATTTAATAAAATTTGGGTTTTGTGGGCTTGTGGTGTGGGCCAAAATTTGAGTTAAAAGAGGGTTATAAGAGATTTGAGCTTATGAGCTAGCACTGAGAGTTGAGTGGACCTATATTTAAAATTTATATGTATAAATATACATTGCAATATGGGCTAATTAACTCGTTTACAACTTGACACGACCTGATTATTTTCAGGTCATAAACAGATTGACTTGTTTTTGACCCAAATACAATTATAGCGACCCAAACCTGCCTAACTTCGTGCCGAGTCAGGTCGGTTCAAATTTTGTCAGGTTTAATTGCAACACAAGCACCACAAAAAAAAAGAGATTGTTTTGAAACCCAACACAAACCCAACTTCTCAAATTTGACTCGAGAACACAACATTATTAATGTAGTAGAATCAGGCGCGAAAGCAACACCCACAAATGCTTTACCGATAGCAAATCTGGATAAGAACCTCCGCCAAACAGGCCCTAAATCTCTTTAAGCTATTCAAAACTTTAGCTAGAACCACTTATTGTGTGATTGAGTACAAATTTCAAAAATTAAGGCACGCAAGATTAAATTCTTCATTGTTGAGCTCGTAACCAGCCCTCCAACAAAATCGAGCTTTGGCTTTGAGGGCACCCAACTCTGAATAACGATGCAACTCGAGTGTGATATATGCTAGTAAGCCACCAAGTCAAAAACGACTCCTCAAATATGATGGAAAAAAAAAATCCAAGTTCTTGATCAAGGTTCGAGGAACCAGTCCGGCGACCGATATGGTACCGGCGAACTGGCCGGCAGCAAAAACTTTGTTCCACCGTCGCTGGAAGCTTTGAAGCTTCCGTTGCCTCCGCTATCACCGCGCTGTCATCTGCTGCTCCGACCCCCATTTTGATGCCAATCCCTTGTCGGATCGGTACCATCCAGAGGAACTGGCCAGTTCCTCAAACACTGTTCTTGATAAAAACCCTTCAAATTTGAAGCAAAAAATGCATGGCAATAAGTCATTTCGCTCAATCTACAACAATAAAGCCATCTAATATGAAACAAAGCCAGTTCACATCGAAGAGAACCATTCACTAGCAAGCTTTCACATTCTCAACAAGTTATCAATTTTTCAGAAAGCTCTTAAAGAAGGCATCATATTACTAATTTTAATACTGAGCCATCCAGCACTATAGAATAGCATTTAGTGCACATCATTCGTTGAGATAAATCGATGGATTTAAAAGCCATCAAGCTGATATCACATAATTATAACCCTACATTAGGTCATAAACGTGGTCATATTTAAGTCAATTTCTTTTGGCCCCTTTTCCGGCCGACTCAAGCTTCTTGGTGTATCCAGAGTGTTCTGAATGTAAGAGAGGTCTATGGTTAATGTCACGTCCACGATTACAGTAATGAAAATTTTTTTAAAATTAACAAGCCAGAAGCCTAAGAGATGAGTCACACAGGACTCAGACTAGCCAAACCCACATTGAGAAAGGCACGAATGTCAGAAGGCGGAAGCAACGAACAACAACTGGCCAGGGCGCGACCGGTAGGTGGAAGGGACACCACCTCAGCCTCACGAGAAAACAGCAGAACAAAAGAAACCTACACGCAGGCAGGAGGGAGCGTCGAAACAGGAGACGCCGAACTAGAGACGAGTTGTATGCAGACAGCAACAAAAAACTCACACTTCCACGCGCAGGTGGACAAAGAACACGGATACAGGAGACGAGAGCACACACAGGTGAACAAGAAACAGAAAACACATACAACAGACTCGAATGAACACGCGACAATTGAGACCACTACGAACGCGTCCACACGCAGGTGGACGAAATAGAGCAAAGAAGAAATGTACGCAGCCGCTCATCGAACTCGCGTCGACGAGGAAGAGAAGTAACCCATGAAACCCGGCGACTCCGAAACACAGGAAGAGGACGACAGAAGAAATGGGGCGTCGAAAATAGAAGTAGACGAGGAGAGAAATACCTCGTCGGAGTTGAGTCGTCGACTCCGCCACAACTCTGCCGAGCCGGAGAAGAGGAAGAACGCCAAACAGGGGGCACAGGAGCTCCTTCGACACTGCACCACCCACAACTGTACCACTGGACGTCGAGGGAATGGCCGAGGGTCGCCGCCGACCGTCGGACCGAGAGAGACGTGGGGAGCTGGAGCAGAACACAGGGTTAGCCGAAAAATCACCGAGAGCTGAGTGAGAAGAGCAGGAAGAAACAAGAACGAAGCTAATGTCGCCTCTCGCCCTGGAAACGATGCATGTTTCCATTTTGTTCCCTGCTGTGACGCTTCGTCTCCCCCCGTTTCCAGCCTGGTGGCCAGGTGGACGAACCCACGCTTGCCACTGATACACACCGCAAGTGCACGGTGTTATCGAAGTAATACAAAAGATATCGAATCCCACAGGGACCAAGGTGAGTACCAAAAAATCTAATTCTTGGAATCTAAGCTGATCAAATCGTGGTTTCTGGAACTTAAAAACTAAAATTAAGCGAAATCATAAGCAAGAAATCAAACAACTACGGCGGGAAAATATATGAGAGACAATATCAGGGCTTTGGTTTCCACCACTCTGACGATTCTAATTGTGCTAAGACATAAATATCAGTTACGTGGATTTACGAATATGCATAAGGAATCTACCCTATGGTACAAGGTGCCCTCTTTCGAGTGTACACCCCGGTATTTACCTAGAACGTCTCCTACTTTCGCGGTGGATCATTCTAGACAAACCCAATGTGTTCCGTGGTAGATTATGGACCCTCGAGAGAAGAACAAGCACTTTCGTGTCGAGCCTTCGCAAGATTCACAAAGAGGTTCGGTTGTTACAATCCTACTTTCGTTATGAACTGTAATAACTATGACATGATAATACTTGGCCAGAGTAAATATCAAGAAATTAATACTTCAAGTGAAATATGCTCAGAATATGATCCAAATAACAAATTTAACACAATAATTGCAAATAGAAATCGTCAGAGGGCTTCAACCTAGCCCTGAAATAAAGTTTACGCGACAACCATCATTGAATCACTAAAAATTCTCTCTTTGTACATAGGAAAATCACAGGAAAAGGTTTCTAAGAGGGAAGAGACAATGAACCAAAAGAAATAAATAAGAATCATTGAGTTCCGATGGTTGAATCTCCAGAAATCGCCTCGAAGTCGCCTGTTCGCCGTGTCCGTCCGCCCTAGCCGCTTCGTCGTCTGATTACTTGATTGTTAGGTCATGAAAATTGGGTCTTTTATATTCTATTTGTTCTCCTTCGAATAAGCTTTCCATAGAGTCCTCACTTGCCAAATTTGGACTTGAATCGGGCCCGAAATCGACGAAAAATAGAGTCCTCACTTGTCATGGGTGAACCCCGCCGGGTTCACCTTGCCGTGAAATCCAGAAAAAGCTCTGGTTGAGCCCAAATTTTACAGGCAGCTTCGTCTTCTCATAAGGAATCACCCTATGCTCTTACATTCCTCAAAAGGACTTCAAAATTGGGTGATTTCATCTGAAATTCAATAAGACAGACGAAAAGTGAAGATTCTGAAGTTTTTAACTAAATAAACCTTAAAGGAGTGTAAAAATATTCAAATAGGCCTAAATTCATCATGGAATAATAATAAAAATTACTATAAAAATGCTAGGCATCAAATACTCCTCAACTTAAATTTTTAATTGTCCTCAAGCAATAAAATAAGTTGAAATACATACTTGGTATAAGAATAATCTTTTGTGTTGAAGTTCGCACCCAAGTTCAAAAAAAATACTCTTTTTAGCAATCCAAGATCTAATCAGAAGAAATCAACTAAAAGGAGTGTCTTAAGGATTCACCAGTTTGGTCCCATAGTTTTTAGATGTCAACCAATTTAGAAAGCAGTAAACATGGGATTCAATCAAAGCATACACAACATTCATCTCATTCCTATCCTTCCAATTCATAATGTTGGGGTTAACTCAAATGTTTTATTCGGGATATGAAACACTGATCATTGCATTAGACTTCAACTCATATCCTTAGGTACCATTGCCAATTTTTCGCAATGCCAAGTAGAGGAGTCTTTTTATTTCAATTCACATTTCTTAGATTTCAACTCATATCCTTTGGTACCTCTGCCCATTTTTCGCAGTGCCAAGTAGAGGAATCTAAGTGTGATTTTTTTTTTTTATGAATATATTTCAGAAGTCAACATATCCTTTCCTTTAACAAATGCAGTGTCTCCCCAATAATAGAAAAGAATTCAAAGTTTGAAAAGAGATTATGTATCTTGATATGTATCGAATATAAATTGCAAACCAAAATCAATTGAAGACTCATGAAAACGCTTGACCCACTAAATGAACAACCTAAAATCAATCCACTTAGAGAATTTCTAATCCATAGAATATATGGACATGACTATTGAGTAAATTTCCAACAAATACTACATTCAACATGTCTTGATAAATTCTAACCAATCATGCATTTAACCAATCATGACTATTGAGTAAATGTTTTATTCGGCGACTCGAGGTAGCTCCTCAGCTCACCCTCGAACTACCATAGTTCGGAAGCCTTGTGCCAGGTTGCTTCCTCTATGGGGGATTCATCCCATTGGATGAGAAACTCCGTACGTCGGTTCCTTTTACTTTGCCCTAGAATTTGGTGATCTAGAATACTGCCAATCCTCTAGTGGAACTCCGTCCTAACCGTCGGTGGGGCTCGGTAAGATTGGGACCGAGAAAGATCCTCCGGATCCGAGTGAAACTTCCTCAAGAAGCTCACATGGAATATATGGTGCATCTGCATTCTCTTAGGGAGTTTCAAGCGGTATGCTACTGAGCTGACTCGACTCAGTATCTCAAATGGACCATCGTATCTACGTATAAGACCTCGATGGGCCTCCTTCGCTGAGATCTTCCTCCAGATCTACGGGGTGAGTCGGAGAAGAACTAAGCCGCCCACCGCGAATTCTTCGTCCCGACGTCGGCGATTGGCATACCTTTGCATCCGTTGCGCAGCCAACTCCAAGCTATCTCTAGCCTCTCAGAGTGAGTCAATTCGTTCCCGAGCTTTCCGTCGAGCTGCAGGGCACTTCCCCGCGGAATCCCTTTGCACCACGTCAACGGGCGTTAGGAGCTGTCTTCCTAACACAAGCTCAAATGGGCTGTGACCAGTGGTGGATGACTTCTGCAAGTTATAGGCATACTGTGCCACATCCATCCACTTCACCCAGTCCTTTTGACTGGCGGTGACAAAGTGACGGAGATAATCTTCCACAAGAGCATTCACTCGCTCGGTTTGCCCATCCGTTTGAGGATGATTGGCTGTGGAGAAGTTTAACTTAGACCCCAACATGTTGAACAATATTGTCCAAAAGCGTCCAGTAAAACGAGCATCCCTATCGCTCATGATATCCACTGGGATGCCAAAGTGCTTCACCACATTTTGGCAGAATAACTCTGCAGCAACTCTTGCTGTACAGGGCTCAGGGGCTGGGATAAAGACTCTATACTTGGAGAACCTATCAACCACCACCAACACTGAGCTCTTCCCGTCAACTTTAGGGAACCCACCAATAAAGTTTATGGACACACTCGTCCAAGATGTCTCGGGACCAGGCAGTGGTTGTAACAACACTGTCTCTAGTCTCCGATCGATCTTGTCTTGCTGGCAAATAAGACAAGTGCGAACATATATCTCAATGTCTGTGCGCATATCGGGCCAATAGCACGATCGTGCCAACAAGGCAAACTTTCTGTGTTGCCCTGGATGCCTAGCCCAAGGTGTATCATGGAGCTCCCTCAGTAGCTCCCGGCGCAGTTCGCCCGTCGATAGGACTAATGGCCTACCGCCTCTGGCCATAACAATGTTATCTGGACCCAGATAGTAACGTCGGATCGAGCCCGACCTAATCTGCTGAACTAGCTTTTGATACTTCCCATCAAAAGCAGAGGCTGCCTTGATTCTGCCTAGCAGATCCCCTTCCACTCTGGATAGGGTGCAGCACACAAGAGCATTAAGTCTACTGAGCGCATCAGGTACAACGTTGGCCTTACCCAGTTTGTGTTCCCACTGGAACTGGAATTCAGCCAAGAATTCCTGCCAACGTGCCTACTTTGCGAACAATTTCTTTTGCGTGGTGAAGTAGGTATTCGCCACATTGTCGGTCTTCACCACAAAGGCACACCCGAGAAGGTAGACTCTCTAGGTCCGGAGGCAATGTACCACTGCCACCATTTCCTTCTCATGAGCCGAATATCGCTGCTCAGTCTCATTTAGCTTTCGACTTTCGAAAGCTATAGGATGTCCATCCTGCATTAAGACACCACCGATAGCTTGGTCCGAAGCATTGGTGTGAACCTCGAAAGGCAAACTGAAGTCGGGTAACTTCAGGATCGGTTCAGAGGCGATGCGGTGATTCAACTCCTGGAAGGCCGACTGACACTGATCATGCCACTCCCATTTCGAGTTCTTTTCAAGCAGATTACTGAGGGGTGCGGCTATTCTTGCACAGCCGGTGATGAACTTGCGATAGAAGTTCACTACACCGAGGAAACTCCATAACTCGGTCTGGTTTGAGGGGGCGCGCCATTCCGCAATGGCTTGGATCTTTGCCTGATCCATGCGCACTTGTCCGTGGCCCACCACGTGTCCCAGAAATGTTATCTCATTTGTCACAAATGAGCATTTCTCCAACTTTAAATAAAGTTGGTTATCCCTCAAAGTCTGTAACACCTGCCTCAAATGGCCCAGGTGCTCCTCAACGCTTGAGGAATAGATGACGATATCATTTAAGTACACGACCACGAACTCATCTAAGAATGGGGCTAAAACTTGATTCATTAGATGGCAGAACGTGGCGGGTGCATTTGTGAGTCCAAAGGGCATCGCTAGGAACTCAAATGACCCATATCGTGTCACACATGCGATTTTCTTTTCGTCGCCCTCGGCGATTCGAACTTGCCAATATCCTAATCTCAGGTCTAGCTTTGTGAAAACCTTAGCTTTCCCAAGTCGATCTATCAGATCGGGGATAAGCAGAATAGGATAACAGTCCCTCACTGTTATCTTATTCAAGGCTCTGTAATCAACACAGAACCTAAGTGAGCCATCCTTCTTCTTTTGGAAGAGGACAGGGGCCCCATATGGTGAAACCATAGGCCGGACAAATCCTGCTTCTAGCAATTCGTCCAATTGCTTACGAAGCTCGGCTAACTCAACCGGAGCCATACGATATGGAGCCTTAGAGGGAGGGGTAGATCCCACCACAAGCTCTATCTTGTGGTCGATCCCTCTCCTAGGGGGAAGGTGTTTAGGAAGCTCCGAAGGCATCACATCGGAGTACTCTTCTAACAAACCCTTCACTATCGAGGGGACTTCTCCTTCGCATGGAGAGTCATCAATCCAAACAGCCATTAAGGTTGTGTCACCTTGACGCAACCCTGCCGCTAAGGCATTGGCCGACAAGGGAACCCCTCTTAAATCCCTCTTCTTTCCCTTTATCGTCGACGTGCTTCCCATGCACGGCACGAAACCGGGGGCTTGCTCATCATAAATCTGTATTCCATACAGATATGACATTACACCAATCTTCGCTTTTCTCAAAAGCTCAAGTCCAAAGATAGCTTCATAATCAGCTAACTTCAAACCTTTATGTGGCAACGGCCCCGCCAATTGCCCACAGCAATATTAACATCATAAGATATCCCCAAGATTTGAGGGTCTACCTCACCGACCTATCTAACTCGGTCCCGTGCGGGAGATATCTTAAGGCCGATTCTAGCTGCTATCGCTTGCCCTATAAACAAGTGCGAAGCACCTGTATCGATCATAGCATTCACATGTTGCGCATTTAAAAGACAGTCGATATAAAGCAAAGTAGGTCTTTCATTAATAGTTGAAGAAGTTGCAAGTACAAGAGGGTTAAGGAGTCCCTTGGGCTCCTTTACATTTTCTTCTTCTGCCACCAAGGCAGCCAAGCGATCCCTCTTTAGGCAGTTCTTCATCATATGTGGACCTCCACAAATGTAGCAGGCCATGCTGGTGCTTGCTGTCTTCATTGGCCCTGGGGTAGCTGGTCAGCCCTTCACCGACTTGTACTCCTTTGGTGCCGGGCGGCTTTTCCTCACAAAGGGCTTCTTTCCCTTAGCCGCATAGGGGATCCTCGACCTCGAGGAAGATGTGCCATTGTGATGATGAGAGAGTGGGTCCCTCGACTCCTTACGATCTGTAAGGCCTTCAGCAGCTATCATTGCCGCCTTAAGAGTTAGGAACTCTTGGCGGCGCAGTTCATCCTGGGCCCACCCTTGGAGCCCATCCATGAAGTGGTAAAGTCGGGTCTTCTCCGACAGGTCATTGATCTCAAGCATGACTTGCGCGAATCGCTGGACATAGTCCCGTAATGCGCCAGTGTGCTTGAGTCGCTTTAGTGCGTCATGCGCCGCACAATAAGAGTTCCCGGGCAGGAACTAATTTTTGATCACCTCTTTGAGCTCTCCCCATGAGAGCTTCCGGGCGGGATCCTGCCCAAATAAGCGGGGTGCGGCCTGAGTTCACCACCACAGCTTTGCGTCTCCGTGGAGATACGCGATGCAGGTATGCGCCTGCTCATCTTCGGGGACTTGAGCATTCTGAAAGAATAGCTCCATGTCCCACAGGAAGTTCTCAACTTCCTTAGTGAAGCGTATGCCTGTAAAGGGCGAAGGTTCATGGACGCACCGTCGCACAGCGGTCACTTGGCCACCCTCGGCCTGAGGTTGCTGCTGGGTAGTAGTGCGTTTTAGGAGGATCACCTCCATTTTGAACTGCTCAAGCTGCGCAGCTTGGTGATCCATGCGGATCTGCAGATCTGCATTAGTTGCAGTCAAGGCGTTGTTAGAGGCAATAAGCCCCTTTACCAGATCCACTAGGGACTGATCCCCTAGTCCAGCAGCATCTTCTAGGATGCTGATGCGCTCACTTTTCATCATCACCATTTTCGCAACTTCTGTGTTCTGTGTAGTTACAGCTTACAATACAGCCTACTATTCTGTTTTTTACAGAACCCTACAGAACAGAACTACATAACAAAAAGACCAAACAGCAGCAGAAAATACCCAAATACAACCTGGAATGTGAACTGGGCTCTGATACCAGTCTGTCACGCCCACGAAGGAAAAAACGGGGTTATGGGGTCAAAATTGTGCTATATTAAAGAACGCACTATGACCATTTCAAATTCACCTTAAATTAATAAGGCTTTTTGTTTATGGGTTCTGGCTTCCAATGTGCGCAAGCGCTCATTGTTAATTACCCCTAAAATTAGGGAACCTTTGATTAAGAGATTTATAGTATGCAACGGGACAAGAGAAACAAGTTGAACAATATCATTAATAAACGTGATGAAAATACAAAATTTAGCGTGATATTTAAACGGTAAGAAAATGGGCTTTTTCATCAATTTGAGTATCTTGTGTCCGTCGGGCGTTTGGCTTTGAAGCATTTCATTGAGTGATATCTGGTCTAGGCAGCCCGATGTTATATTGAGGAGCTACGCCCCGATGGTAAACATCGACGTACACACCTTCCAAACAATATTCCACCGTAGTTGCATTTAGACGTGTCGGATATTTGGCTTGGAGAATTACTCGGCCTTACGGCGTACTGAGTAATTTAATTTGGAAATTACCCGGCTTTGCGGCGTGTTGGATAATTTGATTTGGAAATTTATCCAGCCTTGCGGCGTGTTGAATAATATAATTTGGAAATTTACCCGGCCTTGCGGCATGTTGGATAATTTAATTTGGAATTTTTTCAGCCTTGCGGCGTGTTGGATAATTCGATTTGGAATTTATCCGGCCTTGTGGCATACTGAGTAATTTAATTTAGAAATTACTCGGCCTTGCGTCGTGTTAGATAATCTAACTTGGAAATTATCCAGCCTTGCGGCGTATTGGATAAGTTGATTTAGAAATTTACCCGGCCTTGCGGCGTGTTGGATAATTTAATTTGGAATTTATCTAGCCTTGCGGCGTGTTGGATAATTTAATTTGGAAATTATCCGGCCTTGTAGCGTGTTGGATAATTTAATTTGGACTTCAACCGTAACGAACACAACGTCATACTGAGGAGTTACGCCCCGACGATAAACGTCGACGTACGCATCTCCCAAATAATATTTCGTAGCGGTACATTAGGGCCTTTTAGTATTACAAATATTCAGTCGAGAGTATTTTCGATAAGTGGACATAACTTAGTTAAGCATGAATGGCTAACCCCTCGCCGCCAGCACTTCATCAGCATTTCATTACCACGCGTAGTTGTTATTATTATCTTCATTCTCATTCTTATTTTGTTTATTATTTTTGTTCCTACCACAGAAGAGTAAAGTCGCTCTTCTTTGCGACTCGGCGCTGGTTGATGGGCGCAGCCGAGGCACTATCCCATCTCCGACGGCGTTGGCGATTTCGGCAAGATGGCGTCGGCGAGCTTACTACCGTCTATGGCATAGGTAGAGGACGTTCGCCTGCCTTTTGGAGCCGCGACGACGTCGGCTTGTCGCTTCAGGCGACGGTTGCTGAGGAGATAACGGGCTCAATGATTGGACAAGGAAAGGGGGATCGGCAGATCCCGTTGCGAAACGGAGGCTACATTGCCAGATCCGGGCTCCAGGAGAGGCAGGAGGTAGGGCATCGGTGAGCCCGTTGGTGGGATTTTGCCCGTGACCGAGGCAAAGGCGTCGGTGAGCTTATGGTGGCATCAGGACTGGCGTAGGTGGTTATTGAGATGATGAGGTGTAATCGTTGCCGCGGGCGGCGATACGGAAGGTTCTAGAGCGATCATCTCCATCCCGATTGGGCGGCGAAAGGGGCTAGGATCATTGTCGCAATTCGTCCGCCGGGTTGAGAGTGCGCTGTGCGTCGCTTGTCGGAAGCTTCAGCGTGTAATTTCAACATCAAGATGGGTGACTGTGAGGTGATCCGTAGAAGGCATATTGGGCCGGATTCAGCAGATCAAGCTGGGTCCGACGATGCTACGGGATTTCGGGTTTGAATTGGGGCCTCAGTCAAGTTTAGCTCTGACGCTGAGCTTTGCTAGTGCAGATCGACGAGTGAGATCCTCTTCTCTACCCTTTTAGGTTTTTTTTTACTTATTTTAGTCCCCTGGTAATTCCAAGACGTCCGGTTTCCCTTTGTTTCTTCTTTCGTTTCTTTCCAGCATGGGAAGGCCATGAAAGATTTCGCAATCATAAAATCGGTTGAGTGCTGAGCGGAGAACTCCATGCCAGGGTCGTGGAAAATCTCGTGGCTGATTGATTGGTGGCATATTTGTCGAGTGGAGGAATGTGGGAGCCGGGATCAATCAGAGAGGGGTGCTCCCCAGCCTTCCAGAGACCGTGATGAGTTCCAACGGGTCGGGTCCAACCTGGGTTATGACTCGTTAATAAAATGGGCTCGGGTCTGTTCATTTCTTCCCCCTTTTTATCATTTTTTTTAACGGCTCTATTTCTCTTTTGGGTCATGATAGGGATTTTCTGAGTTCAAGTTTGGGTGCTTTTGAAGCTTCTGACGCGCGGCGGCAGCCGGTGATCTTTGCCGAGGTAGAGCATACTGATGGCTTGCTGTGTTTTGAGTCTTTTGCTTTTCTCCTCTCCCCCCTTTTTATATTTCTCTTAATGATCTCTACATGATTCTTTTTGCCATTTTCATTCTTTAGCAATACGGTGAAGCAATCTTTCCTTGAAGCTTGGCGTTGCCAAAAACACACTCTTTTCTGTGGAGGCTCAGGAGGTTTACCAGGTGAACTCAAATGGTTTCACCTTTCTCCCTTCACTTCCTATCATATTTCTTTCAGTGATTTTTCGTAACTCATTTGCCATTCTATCTCGTTCAAGGGTTCAGGTGGCGATAGAACTCCCATTTCACAGAGCTTCTTGGCAAGGTGTTCTATCGCCGCGTTGCTGTGATTTTTTTTGAAGACTGGGTCTTGGAGTAACCAGAGGATTTTAAACAGGTATTACATTTCATCATTTATACATTTTATGGTTTGGACGCTGATTCTGTTCCGCATCTCCGCTTCATTCTTCTTGCATGATCTTTCATTTCTGAACTTCCCAGCTCCTCTCTCTCTTTTTTCTATTTTCTCTTTTTTTGATCCAACTCCTTCTTTCCATTCTTCAGCCCCTTTGCATCCTCTTTTGTCGTTTTCTTTTTTTACGCAGAGGTATTTTTCTCTTTTTTTTTGGAACGTTTCTTCATAATCTTGTTGTGACCCTCTCCCGAGGATTCTACGGCCTTCACTGCCTTCTTCTCTTCTTCTTTTTTTATGCTTTTGGGCTTTTAATCTTTACTTCTGCCCGATCTTCTGCTTCTTCGCATTCTCTTCTTTCCCCTTTTTTTATGCTTTTGGGCTTTTAATCTTTTCTTCTGCCCAATCTTCCGCTTCTTCGCATTCTCTTCTTTCCCCTTTTTTTATGCTTTTGGGCTTTTGATCTTTTCTTCTGCCCGACTCATTTTTTTTATTCTTTCCCTTCTACTTAATTTTTTTTTCCACGTCAATTCTCAGAATCAGCCTTTTGGCTGCTAAACTACTTCTCAGGCCCACCGCATATGTGAGGCCTCAGAAGGAAGATGAGTGTAATGTATATAAAAGAAAGAAGAGACTTCCCTTCATTTTACCTTCTTCTTGCAGTCCTTCTGTTCTCTTTGTGCTTCGCTCTGCCTTCTGTGTGTCTTCGCCTCTCTTCTCTTCTTCTTTTTTTCGTTTGGGCCAAGGTCCCTTTTATAAGCCTCAGCCGATTAGCCCTTGTGTTTTTTTTTGTTCTTGCCGACTGCCATGACCACTCCTCTCATTTCCCTTTTCAATCCCGGCCATCCCCACCTGTTGACTGTTTCGTCTTCCTTCACTAACTGCTACACTTGTCTCCTCTCTTGTCTCCTCCATGTTTGTTGAGAAATTGTCTTGTTTCCGTATGGTCAGTGCCCCACTTGCCTTATTCACGTTTCAGGTTTTCCCCTTATATTATACGTATCATCACTTTTTTTAATGCTAGTAACTGCCAGATTTTTGGTTGTAATTGGGCGTGTTTCCCAATTCTATCTAGAGTGATTAATTAGGGATTGATTCGTAATTAACCTTGATTTCAATTTGCAGCAGCTTGATTGATTTCTTTTTGATTGGTCTTGTCTATAAATCACTCCCTTACTTGTTGGCAGATTTTGTTTATTTCGAAATCTATCCCTGTGTTTCTTTCCATTACACGCTTCCTCATCGGGCGCCTGCCAATTTTGTCAGCCTCCTTAGACGTTCGCTTGTCATTTTTTTTTTGCCATTTTCTATTGTACCTGCATGATTAGTGGCTTGACTGCCATGTGTTTCGCTTAACTTCGACGTCTCCAAAGAGGAACACGTATTCATCAACAATTCTTTTGTCATGCATTTTGCTTAACTTCGACATCTCCAAAGATGGACACATATTCATCAACAATTCTTTGGCGATTTATACCCTTCAAGGATAAGCTGAAATCATTCATTTGACAATTTTGTAATTATGTTGCTAGGCGTTCATACACATTATTTAGAAGTAATTGGGAGGAGGAGCTTGCTTCAGATAATTGCTTTGGACATACCACACTGAAGAGGTACTAAAGAAAATGACCCACATTTCTTTTGAATATATCTTTCTCCTTCGGAATTACTGCACCTTTGAAGTGCTATTCTTCTCTCAATATTAAACATGCATCTTTCCATCTTGTTACTTTGGTAATTTGTATTTGGAATTTTGAATTCTCGAAAGTCGTGTAACTACATTGATACATTGTATCACTTGACTTCCGATTTTAACCATCACAAGACATTGCTGTGGTTTAGAAATTGATACGGTAAATGAACAAATGCTATGCATGCGGCTGGAATTTAAGGGTATAATGATAAACATTATCAAATTTTCCATAGGTGGGCCAGATTTTTTTCAAATTCGGGTCGATTTCACTGAAATCCTGCCCTTTTCTGTTCATTAAACTGCATCTTAATTTTGGAAGCTTCATTATTATATCAACACATTTAAACGCTCACCTTTTGATTTCAATCCTTGCAATTATGGCTAGGATTTGAAAGCCAAGTAATAATCATGTAATTTCTGGACATAGTGGCTTTCCACAACCCCTGTATTGGAGTATGTTGCACACATGATTGAAATTTAATGGTTCAACAAATTGCCCCCCCAATGGATTTTGTACAAGCGATAAGCGCATGCAAATCCATTGGAAAATACATTTCTAGACTGCTCTTTTTGCTCTTGTCATCATCGATAGATATATAAGGTGGTTGGATCAAACTCTAAGCTCAGTAGTGATTTTTGATGTGTTTTATTTAACATTTTCGTTCGCCTCTTTCCCTTTCTTATTGTTCCTTACCCCTTAACAAATGTTTCCTTCTGTTCTTTATTTCCACAGCGTATGGCCTTTTTATGGTCTCGCCGCCCTTCTATGCTTTTAGACGAGCCTGATGATGATGCGATTCTGAAATATATTAGGAAGTTTGATCCTCCAGGCTACTTTCGGGGAAGATGGCACGAATGGCGTGACACAATGTTGGAGGGACGGGACACATTTCATGGGAAGATACCTCGACATTTGCTAATTCCTTTACTGCCCACGGGCCATAAGCTCATCCCGCCCTTCGAAAGTAAAAACTGGACGCCTTTGGAGCGTAGCACCACCGGGGTGAGAGAAAAAAAGTTCCACATCTTCAACCAAGGCCCGGACTTATGCTTGTGCCTCGGGCCAATTGTTCAGACATCCTACCAAGAGTTAGCCTTTTTCTTAGGCCTGGAAATGGTTTCTAACCGCGTACCTAAGTGGACCTCCCAGTTCAACATTCATGGGAGTATTAGGCATTATCCTGGCTATGTAGAGTGGGCACGGTATATTCTGTGCAGTGAGAGGAGAGTGCTTAGGAATACAGGGATTCATGAAGCTATCTTATTATCTTTGTTTAACTATGAACATGACTCCAACTTATTAAGGAGCTTCTTGGAACACCGGAATCCGATTACGAACACCTGTTATCTTTTCGATGAAGAGATTTTTCCCAGCCTTTGGGATATGAGGAACGTCTGCGGGCTTCCTATATTGGGCACCCGATATGACAAACACGTGCCTGACGAAAGAATGCTTTTTGGTGAGACCGCGCACGGTGAGTTCCGATGCTCTTCCTCTCTGAAAGCTATATTCTGCCACTTTTATGAGATGCTCCGTCGACATTCTGGAGCGATCTTTTTGTCGATCTTGCTACCTCATATGAGACTAGCTTTCCCTTGCCCCGTGATCCTTTTGGGATCGGCTCTGAGGACATCTCGGTGCAAGATTATGATGCACCTTCCCGGCCCTCCATCACCGCGAGGGAGATGGACCAAGCCACCTTTCTCACTGCATTTCTGGTCTGTTGGCTATGCTATTTCGCTGTGCCTTATAGACATTCTGACCGCATTAGACCAGAAGTTTTTGTTATGGCCGACAAGTTGGTGCATGGTGTTCGTCTCTCCTTAGCGCCGGTGGCATTATCAAACTTGTTTAGGTCGTTGAGGGAGGCCTGCACCGCTGATTTTCTAGGCTCTATAGACACTCTGATTCCGCTTCACTACTTATTTGGATGGTTTAACTTGCAATTCCAGGGGTTATACAATACTGTCATTTCTGAAACTATGAAGCATAAGTTACCTCCCCTGATATGCATTGTCGGGCTTTCCCAATTTATTTTGGAAATTTTGAGGCGCGCCTATTTTTTTGCAAGAACGAAGTCTTCGGGCACAGACGAGTGGTATTCCCCAACAAGGTAGGACGTTTAAATGAGCAAGTTAACTGTCAGGGCAGTCCGATTGATGTTTTGACGGAGGGCAGGTGGGCTACGACTGAGTTTCTCGTGAGTATCTATGTGGGTTGGCTACCTTTCCGAAGTGGGAATTTCGTATCTTTGGAAGTGTACAACCCGCACAGCTGTGCCCGCCAATTCGGTTTTGACCAGCTCGTTCCTCAGAATGCTCTTGATCTTGGGAGATTATCCGGTGATCATGTGACACTTGCTGCTTGTTGGCGCATGTTGCTTCGACGGGGGACCGATTCGTTATTCACCATCCCAGCCCGTAATCGGACCCCTAAATGCGGCTATGAATACTTACGATGGCACTCGATGCACTTGAAGGCATTCTTCAGCTACAACATTACAGATATATATAGTTTCGCTGGAAAATCCCATCCCAGAGGGTTTCTAAAAAGGGCAACTAACCGGCGGACATATGGCTTCGAGTTTGACCTCTCGCAATCTGTATCTACAAAGCGGTTAAAGGCCTCCAGTTCGAAGGCAATGGCAATCGGCCCAAGTGAGGTAACATCCTTTTCTCTCTTTTCGTTTCCTTCTTCTGTTATTAATTTGACGAGCCCTTTTTCTCTTGAATAGGATGCAAGCCATACGCGGGCACCAAAATTTGCTACTACTGTCAGTGAGCCACCTCATACGGATATGGCTCCCTTGCAAATAGAGGAAGACCCTTCGATTATTTCAGGTTTTCCCTCCTTCCCATACACCCGTCTTTGTCGATGCGTGATACGATGATTAATTCTAATTCTAACATTCTTGCTTCCATGTTTCTTAGGGACTTGAGCAGCAGTGGTTACCGAGCAGGCAAATGTCCACATTTCTGACGATATATTTGATGGAGACGGCGCTTCAGATACCGCTAAATTATTGAAGCCTGACTCCAGCGATTCGGCGGATGATGTGATAGGAGCCTTGAGAGGGAGTATGTGTATTCGAATTGCGTAGACATGGTTTCTTATGACTTTCTCATGACGTAATATTTGACGCAGTCATTTGTGCGCTGGAGGGGCTTACAAAGAATCCGAACACTTGTGTTGGTTCGCCGAGTTCTCCCATTGATTCGGGGACAGGTTTGCAACTGCGTATCTCTTTTCGTTTATTGTTTTTTATTGCTATAATGCCATGGCTTCAATTGCACCTTTTCATTTTAGCAATAATTTTTGATGGCTTGTTATCTTTGAACCAGCTTCGATTTCAAAGTTTGCGTCAGGCATGGAGAACGCACGCTCCCTGGACAATGGTATTTCTTTTTCCTCCTCTTTATGTTGGCAAGCACCCCTTTTAATTTCTTTTGCTTTTCTTCCTTTGTATTAGAATCATGCCTAGCTTATGACAATTTTAAGTCTCGTACTGAATGTTTGGGTTGGAGGGGGATTGGGTTATTTTTAACTTGCTGTGCTGTAGTGATTCTTTCAGCATCTACGTTGGAAGGCCAAGACGCCATCGTGCTGAATGAGGATCCTGTAAAAGATGGTAATCTTCATCACCATTTTACTTAGCCGACTCCTGCTATCACTGTCACGCTCTAATTGTGTATGATCGTCCTCACTTCTTGGCTCTACGCGACTCATTATGATAACAAGGGAGTTTTTTTTTTTTGCCAGATCTCGCATCATATGCTGAACAAGCTGTCGCAAGAGTGGAAGATATGCAAGGTAAGGGTATGTCTTCTTTATCTTCCGTAGGTATGCGATTCAATAGGCTCTTTTAATGGTGGCAATTTGATTTGTACTATTTGTTGAATAACTTGCTTTAGTATATGTGATGAAACTTTATGCATTCTTGCCATATTGGTAATCTATTTTAGTATATAATGAGGCCTCATGCATTCTTGCCATGTTGGTAGTCCATCTTAGCTTTGTGGTAGGCATTGAGAAGACAATTAGTGAGGGTGGTTGTTCGACCAAGGATGATGACTCTCTGTGTACCGATCTCCCTAGCGATGGTAATGTTAGTTTATTCTTGCACACATAGTGAGTCCCATGCGCCACATTGCACTGACAATCTGTCTCGAATTTGCAACAGGCACCACGAACGTAACTGCCGGAGGTGGCAATTCATTTGATAATGGCAATTTTCAACATGGCAACCCTCCAGATGATGGTGATGTCAATCTGCCTTAGTACATAGTACAATTCATGCATTCTGTTGTGCTAACAGCTTATCTCGGGCTCATAGCAGGGGCTGAGGAGATCGCTACTAGAGATGGTGCCCCACCTGGTGATGGTCATATTCCACGTGCCGGTTCTCCTGACGGTAGTAATTTCAACTGATTACAGCACATATTGTGATTTACGCACCTTGCTATGTTAATGGTCTACTTTGGATTCACAACAAGTGTTGAGGAGATCGCCACTGGGGAGTGCAGTTCGTTTGATAATAGCAGCGTGCGATGTGTTAGTCTCCTTGAACAAGGTAACCCTTGTTGTGTACGCGCAATATATCATACGTCATCATCTGCTCCAGACATTTTAATGTATGCTGTTGTTTTGGCGGTCACAGGTGAAGCTCACAAAGTTATTAAGCCATCAATTCCCCAGCCGGCCGTTCCTCGAGTCCCAGAAGCCATCCGGCGCTCACAAGAGAGAGCAGCCTGCTTTTTTGTTTCCGACTATCTTGGTGTATTTCGTAATGAGAACACACTTCCCACAATGGAAGAGTTCATGGCTTCTTCAGACAGTATTTCACATACTTTGATTAATTTTGGGGCCTTGGGGGCTACTTGGGAGAGGCTGAGCCAGAAAATAGTAACCATTCTAAAGCAACTTGAGGTTGAGCAAAGCCTATTGGCTAACCTGGATATTTCTGATCTCGATTCTCAGATTGACAAAGAGACAGTCGTTGTGGAGGATTTATGGTCCCTCCAAGATGCTTTGATTACCGAGAGGAATGCTTCTATGGCCTCCCGCGATTCCGTTAGAGCCAGAATAATGCGGATTGATGCACAGGTAAAGTAAATTGACGAAGAGAAAGCGAGACTTATGTCGGAGAGGTACACGGCCTTTTTTGAGTTGCAAGAATGCGAAGGTAGTTTGGTGAACATCGAAAGCGCTCAAGAGGGGAACACAGAATTGATCGATAAATCTGAAGCCCAACTAGCTTCTTTAAAGGTACAACGTGAGGCAAAGGAGGTTGAACGTGGTAAACTTGCTTCTTCGATTGAAGGTCAAAGACTCGCTCTCCAAAAAATTGTAGGGAATTTTGATGTATCTTTCTTCTTGTATCCCATACCTAGGTCCTCACCATTGCGTTGGTGTGGTTTTTGTCACTTGGTAATTTCAGGTTATAATTTGCATGTACTCCCTATCTCATTTTGTATTGGTGTAGCTTTGTCACTGTTAAGTTCAGATTGTAACTTTAACTTGTATTTGGCTGAGAATGGTTTTACTTCAGTGACTGGTGTTCTACCAATTTCCTGGAATCATGTGGTAATCGGTATGATGACGATTTCTTCTTTTAGTGGATTGACTTCTCTATGTCAAATTATTGTAACTTTGCATGACATCACATTTATATTGTTAAAGTGTTGCTTGACAGGATAGCGCATGCGATATTGAAGGGGAACTCTTGCAGTTTTTTTTGTTGAACAGCCAATCTCATTTAAATCCAACTAATGTATCAGCGTGGTGTTTTTTTTTTTTTTTTTTTTTTTTTGACGACCTAAGTTTGAACATGTTGATATCAGGCAAGGAGAGTCTATACACTCCTTCTTATATTCTGTCGCGGTTCACTAGTGAGAAAGAATGCGTAAATTAAAGATACTCTCTGGCATAGAGCCACCCTTGCATTTCTACAGCAGCCCATCTCTCGTAGTTCCATATAGCATTGTTGTTCCGTCCCTCGCCGAGCTTTTCAACCGCACTGTCACTGTCGCATTAGCCGCGGCCGCGGTGACAACCGCCAACGCAATGGCGTACTTACTTACATCCCCACCGTCGTCATATAATGACCTCAGCTAAGCCACGTCTGTGGCACCACCGGGCTATGGCTTACGCTATCAGCTTGCCGTGGCTTCGTAGAGCTCCATCTTTTCTTGTCAACTATATGGTTTTTTTATCATCTTTCCTGTCCACTACTCACAGTATCCTTCTGAACCTTCGAATCTTTTCTCCGAAGACAACCGTGGTTTTTTTTTTTTTTTTTTGAACAATAGAACCAGGGGGAACTTGCATTTACGTCCTCCAACTGTGGTGGATAAGAGTATTAGGAGGCTACATGGTTTTAGCAAGTGATCAAACGGAAACGGTCTCGATACTTTTGATCTTACTATTGCTTGGTCAGGATTAGATTTGCATAAATTTGTGTCTTAAGCATGGTATTTCTTTAGGAAGCGGCCATTAATGGGTGGCATCAGGTGCACCCCATCTTGATCTGTCAATTGATAGGCTCCCCCCTCGTAGACTTTTCCTATCACATAGGGCCCTTCCCAATTAGGATTGAATTTGCCCTTGGGTTGTATATCGAAGAGTACCGCCAGTCAATTTTATAACGCTCCGCGAATTTATAGACCGAGGTGTTTTTGAAAGCTAAGCCGTTGTCAGATATGATCCTTCTAGGGGTCCCAAACCGGCTTAGTATATTCTCGCGGAAGAAGTTAACAACATTATTGGCTTTGACTTCTCTTAACGGGATAGCCTCTGCCCATTTGAAAAAATAGTCTGTTGCTGGAAGTATGAAACGGTGCCCCAGAGAAGAAGGAGGCTCTATTGGCCCCACTATATCCGTCCCCCACATTTCAAACGGCCATGATGAAACTGTTGGGTGAAGAAGGTTGGGGTGCTTATGAATTAAGTTTCCATGTACTTGACACAAATGACAAGTCTTTGCACACTTTATGCAATCTCGCACCATGCTCGGCCAATAGTACCCTAACCTCTTGATCTTCAGGTACATCTTAGGCCCTGATTGATGAGCGCCACAAAGGCCGAAATGGATTTCATGTAACACGTGAGCGATTTCATCCTTCGCGATGCACCTGAGCTAGAGTTGTTCGTATGATCGCCGATACAATGTATCGTTTACAAACATATACTGAAGAGCCCGGTTCTTTAATTGTACTCTTTGAGTCTTATCCTTGGGTAAAGCACCATCCTTGAGATAATTTATAAATGGTTCCCTCCAATCATGCTCTTATGTAAGGGTAGTCATCATGGCGTCCGATGTTTCTTCCTTGTGGGCGTCATGACTTTCGGCCGGTGCGATTAGTTTCTTGTCCCTAATCGTAATGTTGATTTGGTCAACGGAGGGTCCAGCCAACTCTTTAGCAAATTTTGCTAGCGCATCTGCTCTACTGTTAGCGGCCCGAGTCACGCAAGTCAAAGTGACATGCGGTACTTTTCCCATGAGTTCCACGGCCTTCATATGGTACTTATGCAATTCTGTTTTCTTGACTTGATATTTGCCCGCTACTTGCTTGATAATGAGTTGAGAGTCTCCATATATATGCACTCTTTCGATTTTCATCTCTACTGCGAGCTCAAGTCCGGCGATTAAAGCTTCATATTCCGCTTCGTTGTTGGTACAGGGATCAGTGAGGGCTAAGGAATATTGTAATATTCCTTTCTGAGGGGTGATGAATACCAGGCCGATCCCTGATTTTACTTTTGGAATGTTTGGGGGGATAGCCGGTTGAATCGAGGACGCTCCGTCGAAATAAAGTTCCCAATATTCGTCGTCGGCTTCAGCATTTAATATCTCCTCGTCTGGGAAGTCGTAATTCAGGGGAGAATCATCGGGGACGGGATGTGCTGCTAAGAAATCAGCGAGTACTTGCCCTTTTATTGCCTTTTGTGATAGATACGTGATATCAAATTCCTGGAGTAGGACTGCCCATTTGGCCAACCGCCCCATCAAAGTCGGTCTCGTTATCAGATACCTCAGAGGATCCACTCTCGATATAAGATGAACTTTATGTTCGAGGAGATAGTGTCTTAATTTCTTAATGGCGAATATCAATGCCAAGCATTGTTTTTCGATCGGAGAATAGGAATGTTCCGCCCCCACAAACATCTGACTAAGGTAATACAGGGCGGTCTCCTTCCCGTCATCATTATTTTGGGCCAGCAATGCCCCCAAGGAAGTCTCCAATGCCATGGTGTATAAAATCAGCGGTTTTTCGGCGATAGGTGCCCCAAGGACCGGAGGGCACGAAAGGTATTCCTTGATACTTTCGAACGTGCTTTGGCACGCGTCATCCCAAATAAAAGGAGCATTTTTCTTTGTCAGTTTTGAAAAGGGGTGGATCCGCCCGGACAGGTTGGAAATGAACCTCCTGATATAAGCCAGTCGTCCTTGAAAGGACCTGAGCTCCTTAAGATTCTTTGGTGGTGGCATATCTTTGATTGAGTTTATCTTCGCAGGATCGATTTCAATTTTTCTATGTTTTACCACGAAACCTAGGAATTTCCCGGACGACACCCCAAATGCGCATTTAAGTGGATTCATCTTGAGGTTGCATTTGCGAATGCGAGTGAACACAGTCCTCAAGTCTCAACAGTGCCCTGCTTTAGATCACGACTTAACCAACAAGTCGTCGACATAGCACTCGACAAGTTTGTAGATTAAATCATCAAAGATTTTAGTCATCGCTCGTTGGTACGTTGCCCCAGCATTCTTTAGTCCGAATAGCATAACAGTATAGCAGAAGATGCCGATTGGTGTGCGAAATACAGTGTGCTTCTCGTCTTCAGGCATCATCTTAATTTGATTGTAACCGGATGATCCGTCCATGAATGAGAACATCTCGAAGTTCGATAACTAGTCAATCATTACTTCAGTAACGGGGAGCGGAAAGTCATCCTTTGGACATGCATTGTTCAAGTCCCTGAAATCCACGCAGATCCGGATTTGCCCATTTTTCTTCTTCACAGGGACGATATTCGCTATCCAGTCTGCGTATTTCTCCTCCCTTATAAAACCTGCCTCGATTAATTTCTTTATTTCAAATGTGATTTGTTCTTCAAGCTCTATCCACATTCTTCTCGGTGCTTGCTTCACCGGAGTGATGTCAGGATTAATCGATAAATTGTGGACGACAACTTCCGGGTTAAGGCCCGACATCTCTTTATACATCCATGCGAAGCAATCGCTAAACTCACAGAGTAGTTCTTCTAACTGGTCCTTCTCTTGTTGGGATAGTTGCGCACTTATATAGGTAGGCCTAACATCTTCTGCTAATCCGAGGTTGATCTCGATCAACTCATCGCAAGTAGTTTGCCCCTCATCTTCTAGCTCCTTCGGTGCTTTTCTAAGTTCTTCCTTTTCTTGCTCTATCGCATATACATCATATATTGTCACCATGTTGCATGTATATGAATGAAACCCAAGAGCTTCTTCACTTGGTTCTGTATACCCCAAACCGCGGGTATCGGAGATCTTTCCGTTTGGTAGCGTGATATTTCGTGGACTTGGGTTCCACAACTTTTCGAATTGGCGTAACTCGCTCTTCAGCCGAGGCTTCAAACAACCATACTTTTTTACGAGGTTTTTTAAGTTTGGAGGATAATAAGCAAATGGGGCAACTTCAGCAAGTTGCGTCGATTCCAGGTCATTCTCTTGGCTCGTCTTGATGTGGCGAATTTCATCTGACCGATAGAAGTGTATGGGCTTATGGACGAAAAGCTTTCCTTTTGTACATTCTCTCTTGGCGGGGACAATAAAGGTTTTCATCTCGAAGACTTGGGATATATTAAGAGGAGTGAAACCTTTAAAATAGCCTTAAGGAACTCTTAGAACTTCTACCTCGCGTCCCATCATATTTTGACACGGCATGAACCTTTGTGAACAACTTTCCTTCTCATGAGTCTCAACCACGTCACATGCAGAGGCTGAACAGTCACTAGCTTCTGACTTGGAGTCACTCCCAAAATGAGGGCATGCGGACAGAGTTGTCTTCTTCAATTTAGAAATAATCGAGCTTTGTAGTGGCAATTTCGAGGGCCGTTCTATCGATCCTATGAAGTAGTGCGCATCTTCATATTTAATTTCATGTACCGAAAAGGGTTGGATGTCCCCATCAATGCACTCTTCTTTACCCTCCTTCAAGTATTTTAAACTTTGATGCAGAGTGGAGGGGACCACATAGTTCTCGTGCAACTAGGGCCTCCCAAGCAGCGCCTTATATGATGTGTCAGTGTCGATGACATGGAACTTAACCTCGGTCTTTAAATCATCGAGTTGCAATGGCAGGTATATAGAGCCTAAAGCCTTATGGCTGTTTTTGTTGAATCCTTGGATAACAACTTTTTCGGCTGTTAAATTACGAACGTTTAGAGAAAGACCTTTTAGAGTTCGCAGCGTTATGAGGTTAATCGACGACCCTGGGTCAATCAAGATTCTGTTTATCCTCATCCCTTCCACATCCCCGGTTACGTATAGTGGCCGGTTATGCTGCGACGTTCCTAGCAGCATGTCGTCACTGTTGAAAGTCATGGATGATGTAGTATATGCACTCAATGCCTCCTTTATGTCAGCCTCCACGAAGAATGCTTGAAATTTCTGAGGGTTTTGCAGGGCATAAATAAGAACATCCCTTAACTCTTGTGACATCATTAAAGCATCATATATGCTGAGGAGAGCGGGGACTCTCCTCAAATGAGACAGTATATTATATTCAGAAGGGGACAACTTTATTGGGAGTACCGCATCGTCGCCTACTTCCTGTGTTTCAATTTGCTTTCCTTTGAGTTTCTCCTTTTCTTTGTCTATCGTACGCCCCATTATGACTTTGCCGCTTCTGAGATTCATTTGACATGATTCATTTGCTTGCTTACTGCTTTCAGCGGCAGGTGCTTCTTCGTATAAGTAGGCGGGTAAGACCTCATCTTCGGAGTCACTCCCCAGGTTAATCGCGTTGCAGACACCCATCTTTGCGGTAGTGATGGCTTTAGCTTTGTCAATTTCGTCTTCTTTCTGGGGTTCCGGGATCATAGATATCATCCTACAGGATTCCACCTCGTACTCCTCATCTTCCGAGTCATCTTCCAGGAGTCCTTCCCACATCTCTTCAGTGATGTAGTGACGAAGTTTTATAGGCCTAGGCATTTCTTGTACATACTCTTCAAGCGAGTCGATATATTTTTCAAGATCGCTCTTTTCTTGCACCTTAGTTGAAAATGCTGCTTTCTTGTTTTTCTTCTTCTTTGATTGAGAATTCTTTTTCTTTTTCTTTCGATCCTCACTCATTGGCGGATGTGGCCTCGATGGTGCGCATTGCGGAGACAAAGGGTCTTTCCATACAATGCCTGACATCTGTTTTAATTTTCGTAGAAGTCGTGACGTCTTTCTCGACACCACGACATTCCACTCTTCCCCTTCTTCGGGCGCCGGATCTATTCTTGTTTCAATAACATCAACTTCCTCGGTTTGGGTTTCATTCAGTACTTGCTTCGATAAAGTTATCTTCCCTATCTTATATTGTTTCTCCACCCAATCTTTGAAAATATAACAGTCTTCTATTGTGTGCCATAGTACGTGGTGATAAGGGCAAAAGTTGGGATCGTCAGTTTTATTGGATTCTTCAGGGCGCTTCGGCTCTGGTAGCTGCAAACCATTCTTCAAAGCGTCCCTAAAAATCTTCATTGTCTTTTCTCTTTTGAAAGAATAAGTTTTATTTTTTCTTTCTTCAAGGGTCAAAGGCCATTTTCACCAAGTGTCGACACTTTTTTAATTCGGGGTATGTTCGCATTATGAACCTCCACCCTTTTGCCCCTGCTAGCGACATTTGTATAAGTGATCTTGGGATCATTCCTCCTTGGCTCTTCCCTTTTGAACCTCCACCAACGGCCATTTGATGGTTCGTTCGTTCGAGCTTCACCACTTGGGTAATCAACTCTTGAAATGTGGAAATATTGTTAGCGCAAAGGAAAGGGGCCATCCAATTGTCAATATTGCGGACCAACAATTCCATAGCTTCGGTTTGCTCTAGTGATTTTTCGCATTTAATACTCAAATTTCTCCACCTCATGATGTAATTAAGGACAGTCTCGTCCTTTTTCCTCTTCGTATTTGCTAGGTCTGTGATCGTAATCTTATCGCTTAACGAAGCGAACTTCATCCTGAAGGCCTCCTCCATGTCAACCCAAGTTCTGATAACTTCATTTTCCAGGGAGTAATAGCACTCAAAGGCGACCCCCGAGAGACTTTGTGGAAACTGCCGAAGCAATAAGGCGTCGTTACCTCCAGTATTCCCACAAGTTGCAATAAAATGGGCTAAGTGCTGGTCAGGATTCCCCATTCCATTAAACATTTTAAAGTGTGGTACGATGTATCCTTTGGGATAAGGGATATCAACGTACACGGCTGGATAAGGTCTCCCCCGCCTTCTTCGCGGAGCAATTTTGGCCTCCTCCATTTGTTTCAGTTGGTCCATCACCAGTTCCTGTACTTCCCTCCTAGTTAAAGTGACAACATCGTCATTTGACTGAGCTGGTGACTGAGCTGGTAGGGAAGACACTGTCGGAGCGTTATTCTGTTCTCGCGGCGGCTGCTCTTGGCGTAACAGCATCTCTTGCGTTTTTGCTAGAACATTCGTCATCTCCTCGAATTTGGCCATGAGGATGCTCATGTCGTTGTCTCTCTTTTTGAGCTGCCTCTTGAGGTCGGCAATAGCTTCATCTCTATGATCATGATTAGTGGTCATGACAGGTTCTTCCTCTTCTTCTTCCTCTTCGAAAATTTCTTGGTGTAAAGGGGTTGCTCCTCATTCATATCGCTGAACAGGCTCTTGGATTATAATAGAGGCCAACTTTTTACCTTTGGCTTTCCTTGCCATGGTTCGAAGGGTATCCTCCTCAGAATTAGAGTCGGCCTCCCGTGTATGCTCTACCATTTGTACCGTGTGAATCGTATAGCCCTTTGTCTCCTTATGGTTAATCCTGAAGCGCCTCTCCTTCCTCTTTATAGTCATTTGGGTCCTTTTTTAGACCTCATAGGCCCTTTACGATATCGTCTTTGGAAAAGTGGCACCTCCAGATTTCGGGTGTGGCTTGCTTTGCACGTCGGTCCGCAACCATAGTCCTTCTACCAAGTTAGAGTTCCTTTGGACTGATAGGAGTGGTGCGAACTTGTTTTCCACCATGGTCTCTATTTTAGGGGTGGAGTGACTATGCCTTAAAGTGGTTAGGCGGCTTTGCTTGGAGAGTCTAGCCCTCTTCTTCCTCAAGGCTTGACGTTCCTACTTCTTTATCATTTCAGGGCTTGCGAACACGAGTTGGTCAAGTTCACCCTCATTAACAACAACGACAATTCCTCTTCTTCTTGGTTGAGCATGCCCCCCTGAATAGTAATAGAGGATTCGCTTTCCTTTTTTACAATGGTCTTCTGCTTTTTTAAGACTGTCTTGTTCTTGACAGCTGGGATAATCTTCCCTTTGATGTTCTCTGAGTCTTTAAATGGCACATATATGAGCTCAGTCACGTTGGGGATGCTGCCGAACTTTATCTCCCATGCATTGTCCATCACTCCCTCCACGAAGATGCTGATCTTGCTTGCCATGTGAGAAAATTGCTGCACGGAACAAGACAAGTATGAGAATGAGGGCACAAACGTCGCTGCGTAGTATAAATCTCTGAGATGAAAGGAGAAGCCAGGTCCCACCGGGCGTGCCAGAATTTGTGGGGTCAAAATTGTGCTATATTAAAGAACACATTATGACCATTTCAAATTCACCTTAAATTAATAAAGATTTTTGTTTATGGGTTCTGGCTTCCAATGAGCACAAGCGCTCATTGTTAATTACCCCTAAAATTAGGGAACCTTTGATCAAGAGATCTATAGTACGCAACAGGACAAGAGAAACAAGTTGAACAATATCATTTATAAACGTGATGAAAATACAAAATTTAGCGTGATATTTAAACGGTAAGAAAATGGGCTTTTTCATCAATTTGAGTATCTTGTGTCCGTCGGGCGTTTGGCTTTGAAGCATTTCGTTGAGTGATATCCGGTCTAGGCAGCCCGATGTTATATTGAGGAGCTATGCCCCGATGGTAAACATCGACGTACGTACCTCCCAAACAATATTTCACCATAGTTGCGTTTAGACGTGTCGGATATTTGGCTTGGAGAATTACCCGGCCTTACGGCGTACTGAGTAATTTAATTTGGAAATTACCCGGCCTTGCGGCGTGTTGGATAATTTGATTTGGAAATTTATCCAGCCTTGCGGCGTGTTGGATAATTTAATTTAGAAATTTACCCGGCCTTGCGGCGTGTTGGATAATTTAATTTGGAATTTTTCCAGCCTTGCGGCGTGTTGGATAATTTAATTTGGAATTTATCCAGCCTTGCGGCGTGTTGGATAATTCGATTTGGAATTTATCCGGCCTTGTGGCATACTGAGTAATTTAATTTGGAAATTACCCGGCCTTGCAGCATGTTAGATAATCTAACTTGAAAATTATCCAGCCTTGCGGCGTATTGGATAATTTGATTCAGAAATTTACTCGGCCTTGCGGCCTGTTGGATAATTTAATTTGGAATTTATCCAACCTTGCGGCGTGTTGGATAATTTAATTTGGAAATTATCCGGCCTTGCAGCGTGTTGGATAATTTAATTTGGACTTCAACCGTAACGAACGCAACGTCATACTGAGGAGTTACGCCCCGACGATAAACGTCGACGTACGCATCTCCCAAACAATATTTCGTAGCGGTACATTAGGGCCTTTTAGTATTACAAATATTCAGTCGAGAGTATTTTCGATAAGTGGACATAACTTAGTTAAGCATGAATGGCTAACCCTCACCACCAGCATTTCATTACCACGCGTATTTGTTATTATTATCTTCATTCTCATTCTTATTTTGTTTATTATTTTTGTTCCTACCACAGAAGAGTAAAGTCGCTCTTCTTTGCGACTCGGCGCTGGTTGATGGGCGCAGCCGAGGCACTATCCCATCTCCGACGGCGTTGGCGATTTCGGCAAGATGGCGTCGGCGAGCTTACTACCGTCTATGGCAGAGGTAGAGGACGTTCGCCTGCCTTTTGGAGCCGCGACGGCGTCGGCTTGTCGCTTCAGGCGACGGTTGCTGAGGAGATAACGGGCTCAATGATTGGACAAGGAAAGGGGGATCGGCAGATCCCGTTGCGAAACGGAGGCTACATTGCTAGATCCGGGCTCCAGGAGAGGCAGGAGGTAGGGCATCGGTGAGCCCGTTGGTGGGATTTTGCCCGTGACCGAGGCAAAGGCGTTGGTGAGCTTATGGTGGCATCAGGACTGGCGTAGGTGGTTATTGAGATGATGAGGTGTAATCATTGCCGCGGGCGGCAATACGGAAGGTTCTAGAGAGATCATCTCCATCCCGATTGGGCGGCGAAAGGGGCTAGGATCATTGTCGCAATTCGTCCGCCGGGTTGAGGGTGCGCTGTGAGTCGCTTGTCGGAAGCTTCAGCATGTAATTTCAGCTTAAAGATGGGTGACTGCGAGGTGATCCGTAGAAGGCATATTGGGCCGGATTCAGCAGATCAAGCTGGGTCCGATGATGCTACGGGATTTCGGGTTTGAATTGGGGCCTCAGTCAAGTTTAGCTCTGACGCTGAGCTTTGCTAGTGCAGATCGACGAGTGAGATCCTCTTCTCTACCCTTTTAGGTTTTTTTTCACTTATTTTAGTCCCCTGGTAATTCCAAGACGTCCGGTTTCCCTTTGTTTCTTCTTTCATTTCTTTCCAGCATGGGAAGGCCATGAAAGATTTCATAATCATGAAATCAGTTGAGTGCTGAGCGGAGAACTCCATGGCAGGGTCGTGGAAAATCTCGCGGCCGATTGATTGGTGGCAAATTTGTCGAGTGGAGGAATGTGGGAGCCGGGATCAATCAGAGAGGGGTGCTCCCCAGCCTTCCAGAGACTGTGATGAGTTCCAATGGGTCGGGTCCAACCTGGGTTATGACCCGTTAATAAAATGGGCTCGGGTCTGTTCATTTCTTCCCCCTTTTTATCATTTTTTTTAACGGCTCTATTTCTCTTTTGGGTCATGATAGGGATTTTCTGAGTTCAAGTTTGGGTGCTTTCGAAGCTTCTGACGCGCGGCGGCAGCCGGTGATCTTTGCCGAGGTAGAGCATACTGATGGCTTGCTGCGCTTTGAGTTTTTTGCTTTTCTCCTCTCCCCCCTTTTTATATTTCTCTTAATGATCTCCGCATGATTATTTTTTCCATTTTCATCCTTTAGCAATACGGTGAAGCAATCATTCCTTGAAGCTTGGCGTTGCCAAAAATGCACTCTTTTCTGTGGAGGCTCAGGAGGTTTACCAGGTGAACTCAGATGGTTTCACCTTTCTCCCTTTGCTTCCTATCATGTTTCTTTCAGTGATTTTTCGTAACTCATTCGCCATTCTATCTCGTTCAAGGGTTCAGGTGGCGATAGAACTCCCATTTCACAGAGCTTCTTGGCGAGGTGTTCTATCGTCGCGTTGCTGTGATTTTTTTTAAGACTGGGTCCTGGAGTAACCGGAGGATTTTAAACAGGTATTGCATTTCATCATTTATACATTTTATGGTTCGGACGTCGATTCTGTTCCGCATCTCCGCCTCATTTTTCTTGCATGATCTTTCATTTCCGAACTTCCCAGCTCCTCTCTCTCTTTTTTCTATTTTCTCTTTTTTTGATCCAACTCCTTCTTTCCATTCTTCAGCCCCTTCGCATCCTCTTTTGTCGTTTTCTTTTTTTACGCAGAGGTTTTTTTCTCTTTTTTTGGAACGTTTCTTCAGAATCTTGCTGTGACCCTCTCCCGAGGATTCTCCGGCCTTCACTGCCTTCTTCTCTTCTTCTTTTTTTTAATGCTTTTGGGCTTTTAATCTTTTCTTCTGCCCGATCTTCCGCTTCTTCGCATTCTCTTCTTTCCCCTTTTTTTATGCTTTTGGGCTTTTAATCTTTTCTTCTGCCCGATCTTCCGCTTCTTCGCAATCTCTTCTTTCCCCTTTTTTTATGTTTTTGGGCTTTTGATCTTTTCTTCTGTCCGACTCATTTTTTTTTATTCTTTCCCTTCTACTTCATTTTTTTTCCACGTCAATTCTCAGAATCAGCCTTTCGGCTGCTAAACTATTTCTCAGGCCCATCGCATCTGTGAGGCCTCAGAAGGAAGATGAGTGCAATGTTTATAAAAGAAAGAAGGGACTTCCCTTCATTTTACCTTCTTCTTGCAGTCCTTCTATTCTCTTTGTGCTTCGCTCTGCCTTTTGTGTGTCTTCGCCTCTCTTCTCTTCTTCTTTTTTTCGTTTGGGCCAAGGTCCCTTTTATAAGCCTAAGCCGATTAGCCCTTGTGTTTTTTTTTTGTTCTTGCCGACTGGCATGACCACTCCTCTCATTTCCCTTTTCAATCCCGGCCATCCCCACCTGTTGACTGTTTCGTCTTCCTTCACTAACTGCTACGCTTGTCTCCTCTCTTGTCTCTTCCATGTTTGTTGAGAAATTGTCTTGCTTCCGTATGGTCAGTGCCCCACTTGTCTTATTCACGTTTCGGGTTTTCCCCTTCTATTATACGTATCTTCACTTTTTTTTTAATGCTAGTAACTGCTAGATTTTTGGTTGTAATTGGGTGTGTTTCCCAATTCTATCTAGAGTAATTAATTAGGGATTGATTCCTAATTAACCTTGATTTCAATTTGCAGCAGCTTGATTGATTTCTTTTTAATTGGTCTTGTCTATAAATCACTCCCTTACTTGTTGGCAGATTTTGTTTATTTCGAAATCTATCCCTGCGTTTCTTTCCATTACACGCTTCCTCATCGTGTGCCTGCCAATTTTGTCAGCCTCCTTAGACGTTCGCTTGTCGTTTTTTTTTTGCCATTCTCTGCTGTACCTGCATGATTAGTGGCTTGACTGCCATGTGTTTCGCTTAACTTCGACGTCTCCAAAGATGAACACGTATTCATCAACAATTCTTTTGCCATGCGTTTCGCTTAACTTCGACGTCTCCAAAGATGGACATGTATTCATCAACAATTCTTTGGCGATTTATACCCTTCAAGGATAAGCTGAAATCATTCATTTGATAATTTTGTAATTCTGTTGCTAGGCGTTCATACTCATTATTCAGAAGTAATTGTGAGGAGGAGCTTGCTTCAGATAATTGCTTTGGACATACCACACTGAAGAGGTACTAAAAAAAACGACCCACATTTCTTTTGAATATATATTTCTCCTTCGGAATTACTGCACCTTTGAAGTGCTATTCTTCTCTCAATATTAAACATACATCTTTCCCTCTTGTTATTTTGGTAATTTGTATTTGGATTTCTGAATTCTCGAAAGTCATGTAACTACATTGATACATTGTATCACTTGACTTCCGATTTTAACCATCACAAGACATTGCCGTGGTTTAGAAATTGATACGGTAAATGAACAAATGCTATGCATGCGGCTGGAATTTAAGGGTATAATGATAAACATTGTCAAATTTTCCATATGTGGGCCAGATTTTTTTCAAATTCGGGTCGATTTCACTGAAATCCCGCCCTTTTCTGTTCATTAAACTGCATCTTAATTTTGGAAGCCTCATTATTATATCAACACATTTAAACGCTCACCTTTTGATTTCAATCCCTGCAATTATGGTTAGGATTTGAAAGCCAAGTAATAATCGTGTAATTTCTTGACATAGTGGCTTTCCACATGCCCTGTATTGGAGTATGTTGCACACATGATTGAAATTTAATGGTTCAACAGGGGCGCCGAAAATAGAATTAGACGAGGAGAGAAATACCTTGCCGGAGTCGAGTCGTCGACTCCGTCGCAACTCTGCCGAGCCTGAGAAGAGGAAGAACGCCAAACAGGGGGCACATGAGCTCCTTCGACGCCGCGCCGCCCACAACCGCACCACTGGACGTCAAGGGAATGGCCGAGGGTCACCGCCAACCATCGGACCGAGAGGGACGTGGGGAGCTGGAGCAGAACAAAGGATTAGCCGAAAAATCGCCGAGAGCCAAGTGAGCAGAGCAGGAAGAGAAAAGAACGAAGCTAATGTCGCCTCTCGCCCTGGAAACGACGCATGTTTCCTTTTTGTTCCCTGCTGCGACGCTTCGTCTCCCCCCGTTTCCAGCCTGGCGGCCAGGTGGACGAACCCAAGTTCGCCACCTGGTTCCATGTAGGGAAGCGGAAGCGAGTGGCGCCAACCTGGCAACCACCTCGACACCCGCCGCCATCGCCTCCCGTCGTGACGCGCCACGCGGCCGCCACCCGCAGGAAGTCGCGTCGCCCGTTGACGCATGCTCGCACGCGAGTTCGGGAGGAGTCGCCATTGCCGACCATGCCTCGCCACGCGGCTAACCGATGCCTCAACCGAAGCTCCTCATGCCGCCCATTCTCCAACCCTGAAGACGACGCCTCGTTGTCTGACGGCGTCGCCCACTACGTACGCGCCACGCGGAATCCCCGCCCGCCGACGAAGCTCCACGTGTGTCCGCCGCATCTGCCCGAGGTCGCCGCCGACCTCGTTTCCCCTCGTCTGAGCACGCGCCTCACCGGAACCGAGTCGCCACGCCGCCCATTCCACGTGCTCGAAGATCTTACAGGATCTTCTCCTCTCCGCGTGCTCCACGCGTCGAGCTCGCCGCCGGACTCCAGCCACCTATCATCGGCCACCGCAGAGCTCGAGGGTGACGGACGCCGTCGTCCGTTCCGACGCTTCATCAACATCAGAACCCCTAATTTCCGCTCGCGGGTGAAGCTCTTCGCCCGATTTTGACCAAGTCAACTCACCTGTTGACTGGTCCAATTTGGGCCCTAATTCTGGGCCTAACAGTTGATATGGTTGGCTTCCAAATAGCTAATGGGAACTTAATACGACTATGGCTAAAGTCTAAGGCTCTCTATACACTAGTTCAAGATTTTGGACTTGAAAACCCTAAGAAGGGATGCCTTAGTTTGATAATATTTAACAATGAATGGCGCATCCCTCAGCCCCACTCATCTAGACTTATTGAAGCTTATAACTTGATCTCCTCTATTGATATTGACAGATCAAGGGACGATAATAGAATTTATTGGAAACCATCGCCTTCTAGTAGATTAACTATTGATATTGACAGATCCTCCTTTATTTTGTGGCTCTTATGTCTTATGTGATTATCCACCCTTGATAGGCCCTAGAAATGGGGCATTACTAGCTGTCATTTATGTGCGCTCTACCAAGAAGGAGATGAAACAATGTCTCACTTATTTTTTGATTGTAAGAAAGTATAGGCTCTTGGAGGATAATCAAACAGTTATGTAACATCCCTTGCTGAAGCAATTCATGGGCTGATATTATAGGGTGCTGGAACATGTAACAAGAATAACTCAATTTTGGTGGTCAGGAAATCATTGCATCTTCCAAAACATGTGATGCTACTCAATGATTTTTTAGAGCAATCCAAACAATGATATCTTTTCTTATACTTGCCAACAATCTAGACTGTGATGCTTGTACATAGATAGAACTATAGAGATCAAACATCACGTCCCTCTCATAGACTGAAAATGATCCAACTGGCGGCGAGATGGATAGTTGCATAGTAGTTGTGGTGTATACTTGCTTTAGCGTGTTGTACGCTTTCTGATCCTCCTTACTAGATGCATTATTCTATTGTCTTGTATTTGATTATGTACGTGAGTATTATATTATATTATATTAAAACTGGGGGCAGATTTTGGGCGATATCTCTCCATTAATAAAACTCACTTGGCAAAAAAGACAACCAATTTCAATTAAAAGAAAAGTATGCAAATTGTCGTGACAAATTTTACTAGAATAAAAGCCAAGTAAATACCCTCAATCTGATAGGGCAGTTTTTCCATACCATGATGGGAATGGAACCAATAAGAATGAGAGCTGTCTTTTAATGACCAACTGTAGAAATCACTATCTTCAGAAGGGAGAGACTCTTAAGCCTTTTGGGAGAATGAGGCACTCAAAAGGGATCAAAAGCTGGAAGTCATAGCCTCAGCATCGGTCCCCAACTCAAAGTTGCAAAGATCACGAAGAATCAACCAAAGAAATCTAACGACACTTCAAAAGTTTCGACAAAAACAAACAGCTAGATTTCCTCGGCTCACTTTGACAAAAGATAGAGATAACTAGGAACACAAACGAGTGAACGACTAAAACAAGAGTACAGTTATAACTTGAAACGAGTACATGCGTTTATATATTAAATTAATTAATACACAATATACAGCAACTAATAAGAGTATCTATCTCTTACCAACAAAATCGGGACTTCAACTTTATAAATCAAAAGTTTACTATCCTTTCTTATAGCAGGAAGATATTATGCAGCCCACAACTCAAGCTTATTTTGGAAAATTGCTACAGAAAGGTCCACAAGCCTCAGGAAAGTTTCGGTAAAACACTTGGAAATAATGGAAGCAAAAAAAAAAAAAACAAATGATTCAAACAAGAAATGGCTGAAGTAGTAAAGTGTGCCATCTTATTGCAAGATCCTGATCCTATATTCTCGATTTCTCATCATAGATTAAGAGAGTATGAGCAACAAATTATTAAATCTGTCAGGTGGAACAACAGATGAAGTGCTACATTATCTTTGTCCAAATTACAATATAATAAAGGAACTTGAACGTCCAGAAGAAAAAAAAGGAAAAAGATAATGTCCATGATGTGGTACAATCTATCTTTCGTTGGTACTCACTCATTCTTCTTATTGGCTTTTGCTGCATCTGCTCCAGTATAAGGAGCAACACTATAAGCATACTGCTGGATGACAGAGAAGACCACCATTTCCAAGATAACCAAGACATTTTGTATAGCTTCCTGGATATGCTCGACATCCAGCCAAAAATGATGTGATTGGATAATTCCTGCAGCAGCCAAGACTTCAAGTGCTATTCCCTGCAACAAAACTAGTTCAAATCATCTGTATAAAAGAAAGGATGTATATAATCTGGAAATTTATTTCAAAAAATTGTCAAACAAGGGAAAACTAAACAGTGTTGTAGCTTAACCACATTATAGAACAAAAATTTATTTTCTTTTCCTGGGAATATGATTGCATGGCTACAAATTCTGTCGTAGGTTCATAATTAAAAGTGTCCAATTCCTTTGGTTTATTCTATTTACCGACTTCAGGGAATGGTTGGTGATATCCAAGTAAAAGAAACTACTATCAATGTTACCTTGATTAATAACTCGGTTACTAAAACCACGTGATAATATCTGTTTCAAAATAGTATGTAAAGTTACAGTTACCAAGGTTTTCAGCTTAATTTTCTATCAGATATATTTATCCATAAATATCTACATATAACAGTAAGTCAATAAATCTCGTGTAAAATCACAAAAAAGTCTCTAAATATTGTTTATTATAACATAAGATAACCATTACAATAAGCTCCATCAAAATATATGAAAAGAAAACAATTATGATTAACTAATCATTAACATTTTCAAAGACACAAATAAGATTTAAATTATTTAGGCCAACAAGAAAAAGGCATGTGATTGGAAATTCTTTATGTCAGATGAAAATTGAAATTCAACCCCACAAGTAACAATTTTGCATACTCCCAAAATGGAGAACCGGATAAATTTTGGTCTTATTATCCAACCCAAGGATAGAAATCTCACATTTTTCTAATAATCAAACTCTTTAAACCACACCTAAATTCAGGGCGAATATACCAAAGTTTTAAATACTGCCAGTTCATTCCAACACACAGTATGAACAGGACCAATTGATACTATTAGTATATATATATATATATATATATATATATATATATATATATAAAAATATATAAGGGCACACATCTTTCTTTCACTGGTAGCAGGACAAGATCAGGTGGCACATAACTGGTGTGTACCACCTGTAGTAGGTTTATATGGACCAGTTTCTAAAACCTTGAAACATACTTGGTCTAGTTCAACTTGACCTAAGTTTGCTAGTGCATATCTAAACAAGCCATACATTATCTTTGGGACCTAAATTGACAAATAATCATGATTTTGTTGAACAAAATTTCCTGGGATAAAACAGTATTTCGAATGCAAATTACTGATATTGATCTTATATATTGCAGTTTGATGAGCCAATGGTTCTTTTTGTCCTCATTATTCTCACAAAAACATTTATTCACATATGCTACAATCTTATCTTTTGAAACTTTTACTCAAAACTGGATATGCTAGCTTTTGACTTAAGTTCATGTTGGATTCACAACAAAGAAGGATCAAATGATTGATATTTTCAACTGAATATATAGACAAACACCTGCATGTACAATTATGTAGTGACCTACTTATTAGTATTTACAATAGCCAGGATCCAAAGACAAAACGGTTTACAATCTCAGTCTATATTATCTGGATGTACTAGTGTAATGTTGAAATGGTACCGATACATACCCATACTAGTAGTGTATCAATACTTGTCATACTAAGTCCAAGGTTTGAAAAGCTGATGTGGACCGGTATACTAGCATGCCGGTCCGCGCTCGGACTGGTACGTACCCGTCTGTACCAGATGAAATCATCCACCGTGCCGTGCTTCATGCTTCAAGCGGGAAGAAGAAAGAAGAGGAAGAGAAAGAAGAAACTAAGAAGAATGAAGAAAAAGAAGCGGCGGTACCCTTTTCCATCCGCCTCCACCGCTTACTCCATGTTTTTCTTTCTTGTTCTCCTTCTTCCTCACTTTCGCTACATGTCCTGCTCATAGCTCGGACCAGTGCATACCATCTCTACTGCCCGAATTGAAACAAATTGCTGACAAGCTTGAAACAAATTGTATCACACCGATGACCCAGGCCCCATGTCATTTGTGATTGGGTTAACATAAAATTCGTGTAAAGATAAGCCGCTTACGACCATTTGTTTGCAGCAATATCGTAGCTCTAAGCTTGTAAGCATGGTTTAGATGTACGAGGCAAGTACAGTGAACTGTACTGTCCAGTACAACTAAAAGAACTGCTTAGGGCCTGGAATGTGTACTACATTATAGTATGGCACAGTACAGATGTACTAGGCGGGTACTACTGGAAGCATTGTTTAGATTTATTCGGATGTACTAGGCAGATTCACTGAACGGTACTGTCCAACAGAACTAAAACAATTGTTTACAGCCTAAAATGTGTACTGCAGTATAATAACAATCCTTGTCAGACCATTACTGAGCAGAGTAATCGATTGTTAGAAAACTGAATTCGAAACTTCAGCCGCATAATTTCATTGCTGCCGATGAGTCATGACACCAGGCCAGAATGTTTGCTGAAAACTTGTGACTCAGGTTCTGCTAACAATCGGTAAGAACCAGTGATATCTGAGATCATCAAGCACTAACGAAGTTCTGGAAGTCTGACAACGATATCATAAGATATAACTATACAGAAAATTGACTAAAAAGTGTACCTGCCAAAAGCAAAAGAACACGATTCCTTTAATGCACATGAACTTTGCAAGAGGCTTATGCGGTGCCAATTCCTTTGCAAACACATGGTAAAAAACCACCAAAGCATACAATGCCATAGAAACTGAAATGTTCAGTATAATGGTGAAAGTCCAACTAATCCAATTGGTGTACAGCCCGAGAATTTGAAGTGTGACCATCAGAACAGAGCAGACCGGCCGAATTACAACGAATTGCCATGTCCAATACTTGAGAAGCTTTAATGTATGATGCTCTAATCTAACAGTTCGAGGCTGCAATTACAGATGAGCTCATCAACTTTGTTGGATGCAAATCATTAATACACATCTATATTATTCTAAACTTAGATGACAAGCAGCTGCCATGAAGGCCTCATTATTGAATCTACAGATAAATCAAATATTGTTTAACAATATAGATTACTGCATAACAGATATAAATTGGAATCCAGAGAAGACAGAAATGCTTGCAACAACTAATGCAGTTGACATATTTGAATTTTAATAAACAAGCCAAAAACTTATCATATAAGCTTTTGTTAGTGATCCAAACATAGTTGATCATCCATAACTAGTTACCACACAGAAGGTGCTGATCTTATGGCCCACCTATTTTGGTTATTCAGATCAGAACATAAAGAATCAATATTATATTCCACTACAAAGTAGCTTCTTGATAAAAGTGAAAAAACCATAGATACCCGTAGAGGGGCCAATTAATATATCCTTATCCTCACATAAGGATAGCTACTCAAAAGAATGAATGCCCATCTCAGAAATGATTCAAGAATTTTATTGTAAGGTAATGTGAGACCGAGAGTAGGCAACTGCAAATCTTTCTTAGCCGTTGATACAACTATTTATTTCCATCCTGGTTGTTCATATGCAGCATCAAACACATAACGCCTCATTAGAAATAATGATGATATTTTGGAAGTCAACTTTTCGAATGTATCAATTTATTAGATTGTAAATGACATATTCTAGAGAAAAAGGATGGTTATTTCAAGGCACAGCAGAATGCTGACTTATGTGGGGTCCTATACTTTGCAATCCATTTCATGGACAGCAACAAACTGTTCTGCTAGATGAAATGCATAAAGGGTTAGCTCCAACATGGGTTAGCTGTCATATGCTCAGCTCCATATATTTCCAATAATATTTATCAAAACTATCTTGATTGAAAGACATGAATCGACGTTGATTTGGCTATGAGCATTTTTTCCATGAGTACTTCACTTTAGTCCTAGAAATTATCATGAAAACATTTTGAGCTACATGCTTACTGCTTTGAAAGTATACAAAGAGTCACAAGATTATATTCTGGTTCCAATCAAACAAGACCTATAACATACCAGAAAAAGAGATACAGGGAATGAATGATGAATTTCTCGCCCCTTAATTCCATCTGGCACGATGTTCTTACTAAGAGATATGTTCAAGTAACTATACATCAAGGCCATGAACTTTGCAATCACCTGCACATTAGAGAAGAAACTTCTGCAACAATTTGGCAAGAGAAACTTCCATGGTGAAGGACATGGATTGATGGAAATACATATTATATTAGCAAATAGGGTACCAGAGCTTCATAGCATTCTTTAACTGAGTCCAAGAAAGTGAAGAAGGCTTTGCTGCCTTGAATATCTAATAAACCAACAAAGGAGTCGGTAGCATACAAAGGAGCCATGAGAATAATGACTATGATAGCCTTTTGTTCCTTCGGATTTTTCCAATAGAAGAGATGCTGAGATAGTAACTGTACGGTGAAATGAACTGTTAACATCACACAGCATGCTGCCCCTAGCAAAGTTAAAGTTCCTGGATCCATCTTTGTCAGATCAATTTCTGGAAACATTGTAGCTGGAGAAAGTGTACAAATAAGGGATAACATTATTAGGCTAGCTACCATTACGCACACAAAAGCAAGAAAAGCACTTGCAGGACTAACAACTTTTGCTCTTCAACTAAAGCCAACAAAATAGGAAATTGGATAAGAAATTACTTAATACTCATTCCTGAAACAAATGACTGAGAATAGGAAGTTACTTTACTTGCACAACTATGACCAAAAGAAACAGCAGCAGAGGGTAGAGAATAGGAAGTTATTGACTAATTACTAGAATGATAACTCAGGAGAAAAAATCAAAGTGCAAAAGCATGTGAAGAGAAACTATTTTGAACAAAGTCGGTTGCCATATCTCAAAGAAGTTCCACAAAACACAATTCCTAAATTTGCACCATTATTTCCATAAACATATTTTTTTAATCATCGACCAAAACTATGTGGTGTAAATCTAAAGCAAATCAGTCAAATCACGCACTTGAACTGAATAGTTCCATAGTGCAGGCAGGCCATATGCTGTCTCAGGAAAGATCAACTCTCGGTTAAAAATTATGAAACAGAAAATGGGTAGCTTTCTGTGATACAAAACAAATGAAAACAAGGTGAAGATGATGTAATCACGGCCTAAACTGGAGCGAGAATCCATCTGCAATGCGCTCCAGATTGCAACAGGAGTAAACTTATAACTCAGGAATATGGATGGATGCCCCTGGCAGCTTGCCACGTTGTCATGCAACCTAGTAGATTAAATTAGATCATTGTTAACATAAGATGATAATGATGATCAGACTTCAGAGACTATTTTACTGATATTTTATTTGGTTTCCCGTTGACTATTAGTCTATTACTCAAATCTTGAGCAACAGTAACATATGAAGTGCATGTAAAATGCCTAGGGTAATATATGTTTCTTTTTTCCATCATCTTCTAATTTACCACTGATGAACCATCTCTCCCTCTTTAGTTTATATCCTTGGGAAGTTTCTCTTGAATGGGAAAAATGGGACTTGAGAGAGTCAATCCTAACATTCTTAGTTTTGGCATAAAAAGTTGCAGACAAAGAACATTCTATTGATTATAATAAATTATGTAAATTTAGGTAATTATTCTGGAGTATTGTAAAAGTGAAAATAAAGAGAAGCCCTTTTCTATGACATATAACCAGGACTCTCATCCTTTATCTTGTTGTAGCTCATTGTCTAAATCAGTTAATATCTATGAAAAGATAGTTCACTACTTGTTGACAAACTTCTATCTACCAAAGAAATATTATAATGCTGCATCCAGTAACCAAATTAACTTGAGATTGGAAGCGATTTCGTTGTGAACACTCTCCCTTACCTAGAATGAGCAGCCTCGCTAATATGGAGATTTCTAGAGTCAGATACCGGTATATCTAGATTGGCAAGGGGAAAAGGGGCGATTTGGTTGATTTTTCGAAATGGGCTACTCGCTTTCCCGGCAGGTAGTAGGGAATGTATGCAGCTGCTGAGCTGCACCACTTCTCAAATGCAAACTGAACAGCTTCACCGATCAAAACATCAACGTTACGACTCTATCTTGTCTCCTATCTCCACCGAAAACTTTTGTTCTCACACCTAAAGTGGAAAAAGGTATCTAATTTTGTATTTTCGTAAACAAATTAAGAACAAATCATTCGTAAGTCTTAACTTCATTCTACTTTATATGCAATCAACACCTCAGCTCACCAAGGTCACCGTAACCTAGCTCTTCAGCTACCAATTCGCATCAAAAGATTATTCCCATAAATGATTGCTTAAAATAGGTAAAAAAAAATTCAGTAAGCTGTCGAGGAGGTAAATTGACAATCTTCAACACCAACAGAAGACATCGAAAACAAAACAACAAATCGACTGAAGGCACCGATTCGATCATTCAAAACCGACGGTGAGCGAGTCGTAATAAGAGATTGCGCGACTGGAGGAAAGATTCATGGATCATACGAAGATACCGGAGTTAAAGAACACAGTTGTCGGATAATGGAACTTGATTCACCGACCGACGACCCCAGAGAGTCGCGAACTGCGAAGCGGAATGGGAGGAAGGGGTTAATTGTTAAAATTAAAGGCAAGAAGAAAATGTTGCAGAAATCGACGACCCACGTGCGGAGGTTTCTAGAAGAAGCGACCAAACACTGACACGATAGTAATGGATAATTTAATAGTCAAATTTAAAATTTTTAAATTTTTTAAGATACCAAATTTTAATTATATATATTGTGCATATAATCCCGTTAAATTTGGTTCCTTCAAATTTCTAGCTATCTCCGGACTCCCTACAAAATGCACCTTGTAAAAATTGACTCTAATCCTATTAGATACAAATGTCAATTAGACTTGACTAATCCAACATGATCACATCTATACTCAATTAGTTAAATGAAAAGGATTTAGATTGGATAAATCATCAAATCAAATTGAGTTGAGTTCAAATTTAAGTATGGATACATTTTTTTTTAACTTAAAATAGATATTATTGAAGCTTATTAAGTTATAGCATCAGAGTTTACAAGATTGGCCAATTCCAAAGGCCAATTTTCGGTCCAAACATTCATAGTCATATACTCCTATGCCTCTTTGCATGACCCGTCAGCTAGTTTGCAGGTTGATTTGCATTTCTACTAGTGTACATAATTGCATGCGGTCCTCCTTGTGAAAATTTGTATGTGCATATCCCATTGCATTGCAAATAGCTAGAAGCTCGGACATAAGAACTGAGGAACAAATGTGGTGGGTAGCTGCTGCTATAAGTGGCACTCCATTTGAGTTACGTGCAATGTAGCCAATTCCAGCATCTTGATCTCTTCCATTCCAAGCCCCATCAGTGCTCAATTTTATCTGGTTAATATTTGACTTCTTCCAAACACAGATATTCTCTTGATTGGTGTCCTTTGATTTATTTGTTAATGCTGATTGCATCAACTTGTAGTCTGCAATCGCTTCTCTACTAATTTGAGTTGGATTTGGTTGAGCCCCTTTGAACAACATCTCATTTCTGGCCTTCCAAACTTGCCAACAAGTTATCAAAATTAGAGCCTTGAGTTGTGAATCTTTATCTGGCAAAAGTGTTAACCATGTGTCATTCTTCCATTTCTCAACATCAAAATATTGAGTCCTAGTTTGATGTGCGTGCATTTGCCAAACCTGTTTAATGAGATTACAATTATGAAAAAGATGTGCAACAGTTTCCTCCTTCATGTTACAAAGGATACAATTCTTGCAAGATCTAAGACCCGTTTTGTTAAGTCTGCCCAAAGTAGAGAGTCTTTAGTGTATGAGTTTCCAGCCAAAAAGTTTGATTCTTGGAGAAGTCTTAAGTTGTCAGAGAACCTTCGACTCACTCCAATATGATGGATGAGAAATTTTGTCCTTGAGGAGGGTGTAGTAAATAGCTTTTGTCAAGGGCAGCCCATTTGATCCCTCCATCCATGTCCAATTTACATCATCCTAGGTGCTAGGTGGGACATCTCTCATGTCTCTGCTAGAAATAAGATAAGGCCTTATGATGTCAAGGTCTTTAACAATGTCTTTCCAACCAAGACTAGCTCTCTTATGAATGCTATGGTGACTAGGGTTAAGAAAGTCATATTTTGCAGTAAAAACTTTAACTTATAACTTGTCTTCTCTATTTAGGATGTCAATGACTCTTTTACAATTAATAGCAGGCTTCATAAGTGTGAGATCTTTAAAATATAAACCGTTTTGATTCTTAGGCTTAATGACATTGTTCCAACTAATAAGATGCATACCTTTTCTATCCTTGTTATTGGACCATATAAATTTACAAAGTTGGCCATTAAGATTTTCCAACTGAGTGTAAGAGAGGCCATTAGTGATTAAGTTATGAAGGGGAATAGAGGACATAACATTCTTGGCAAGGACCACACGTCCCGCCTGAGAAATGAATCTACCCTGCCAAGTTTGAAGCTTACTCTCCATGTAAGGATGCATTTGTGATAAATGTTTTTGGCATGACTTCTCAGATTAGTGTAAATCCCAAGATATTTAAAAGGATCGTCACCATAAGAGATGTTCATCCAATTAGAAATTTGGATCTTAGTGGGATGAGGCGTATGAATAGGAAAGTAAATTTTAGACTTTCTACTATTAACCTTTTGGCCAGTAATATCTTGATACTTATCCAAGATTTTTCTAAGATTGACACAAGTTTTTTCATTGGCTCGAACACAAATGATAACATCATCGGCATACATGAGATGAGAAAGTTGACATTTACCATTAATATTATAGGGAGTGATCTTTCTATGCTTGATGCCATCATGAATGAGCAAGCTAAGGATATTAGCAGTAACCACATAGAGGTAAGGTGAAAGTGGGTCACCTTGCTTTACACCTTTGCTACCAAGGAAGTTGGGTGAGTGGATGCCATTTATGCTACAAGAAAAGATAGGAGAGTTGATATAAGCTTTAATCCATTGGATGAACCTTTTGGGAAAATTCAAATATCAAGGGCAAAAGCAATGGCTTTTCTCTTAAGAGTATCAAAAGCTTCTCAAGGTCAAGCTTGATTAGGATAATTGGGTTCCTTCTCTTAGAATAATGTATACCATGGGCAATCTCTTGCACAATTTGAATATTATCATGGATTTTTCTGTCTGTAATGAAGGCAGATTGCTCCTGACTGATAAGATCATGAAGGTAAGGTTTCAAGCGGTTGGCAAATGGCCTTAGAAAAGAGTTTGTATATAACATTACACATTGCAAGAGGTCTATAATCATTGATATACATCGGATTAAGAATTTTGGGAATAAATATGAGCTGAGTCATATTCCAAGAAGCAGGAATGCGGAGATCATGCTAGAATTTAGTGAGTGCATCAGTGATATCTTTCTTAATAATGTCAATTATGCTTATAGAACTCCGCAATAGAACTCCGCAGTGAATCCATCGGGCCCTGGGCTCTTACCATCTTTTAACTCTTTCACAACACTAGTTATTTCTTCAAGAGTGAAGTCTTGACATAACATGTTGTGTTTAGCATTGTCAATTTTGGTTTTGCATTGAATCAAAACCTTTTTATCTCTAGCTGATAAGAAGGGTTCATGTTGCTTCTCAGTCCATAGCCTAGCATAGTGATTAATGAAATTCTCTTTGATGTCAGCAATATTAGTGATGATAGAGCCTTCATTAGTATGCAGCTTAGTTATGAGATTAATTCTTTTTCTAATGGTGATAAGGTTTTCATAGAATCTTGTGTTGGCATCTCCATATCTAATCCAATTGCATTTAGACAAAGTATGACATTTGATATTGATTTGCCTAGTCAAGGCTTTGGCTTTGTTAACAAGACTTAGGAGCCTATTCTCCTCATCAGGAATTAAGGCTCTCTTGCTCTCTTTAATTTCCAGATCTTTGATTTCATTTTGTGTTCTAACAAGAAGCTTTTCAGGTTTGCCAAGATGTTTTCTATTCCACTCGATGAGTTTAGTTTGGATTTTGTTGAGTCTCAACTTAAAGTGGGGTCCAGATATTAGGGATATCTCACTCGTTCCTGATAATGGCTTAGGACTCTTCAAACATATTCCATATAGCTCTATATCTAAAGGTGTTAGAATGGTCACGAACACTAGGATAGATGCGAATGAAAAGAGGATTGTGATCATAGACCCTTATGGGATGATGAGTGATAGTAGTGTTACCAAACATCCTGAGCCAACAGCTGTTCGCCATGGCTCTATCAAGGCTGCACATGATTTTGTTAGAGCCTTTTTGACTATTAATCCAAGTGAACGGACTTTTATCATAGCCTAAATCAACAAGGCCATGAGTATCAATGAAATTGTTGAATTTAGTAATGACACTGTTAAGGATGAAGGGAGATCCACCACATTTCTCCTCCTTCCTAACAATGCAGTTAAAATCATCACAGACCATCCAAGGTGTGTCTGCAAGGTTGGCCTTTATAAAATTATCCCACATGCAATTATGAACATATTGAATATGGCTGGCATAGAAAACAATTAAGATCTAGGGAGTGTACCTTCTATTCTCCACTATCAAGCTAATGAATTGATCAATTGATGTGATTACCTTCATGCTTATGCTTCTTTCATTCCAAGCTACATAGATACCTCCAGAAGCGCCTCTTGCTGGCGACAAAGCATGGTTCCATCTCTTGCCTAGCTCCTTAGTAAGGCTTTGGGCTCCCTCTTTGTCCAGGTGGGTTTCCTGCAATGCCAGGATGGAGGGGGTCAAAGTTTTCCTCCAAAAATTTATTAGGTCACGGGTCTGCCTTCTACCTGCGCCCCTACAATTCCATGATATAAGTAACATATTTGACATGAAAAGTGCTAGAAATTAAGAATAAAAAGGACACAAAGAATAAAAAGGATGGAGGAAGAACTCCCTCTTGCGCTTTGGGCCAAACAGGCCCAAGTAGAAAAAGCTACAGCCCAACACTTAGCTGAAATAGATGTTGACTTCATGCCCATGGAAGCAAAAGCGCCTTCTAGTGAAGACCTTTCAATGGCGCTTGTTCCAATCAGCAGCGACACTAATGTTCTCAAAGGGTTCAGTTAGAGTAGTTCCGACAAGCTTTTGTTAGAGAAGGTGGCTAGGAATTCAACACAAAAGGGCTATGCTTCAAGCCCTAGACCTAAGGATTAAGTATGGATACTTAATACCTCATTTTTAAAATAAATAAAAATATTTTTATATTAAAAAGTTTAAAATTATATTTCGTAAAGAAAATTAAAATTCTAATTTTTTTATTTAATCAAGTACGTATATGTACCTGTTTAAATACATGAGTTAAGTTTAAGTGATGTAATAGGGCATCCAATTTTAGTTTGAAACTGAGTTCGGATATCAAGTTTTTATAATCGTGTAGGAATCGTATATTGCATAAAACTAAGTACCCAACGCATTATTATCCTTCTATACAAAGTCGAGTGATTTTGAATGAACTATGTGCTTAGTATCATTTCAAAAACCCACAATTGTTGATCTAAACTAAACCGATTCGGATATCAAGTTTTTATAATTGTGTAGGAGTCGTATATCACATAAAAACTAAGTACCCAACTCATTATTATCCTTCTATACAAAGTCAGGGTGATTTTGGATGAAGTATGTGTTTAGTATCATTTCAAAAACCCTTTGATCTACACTCATTGTTGATTGTCTAGTGTTATTGTTGGTTGGCCATCATCGACCCAACAAAGCTTCAACGGACTGTCATGCTATGGAATATCTTTTGCCAACATTTTCTTTATATCTATATCCATAATTTTATATTGATCTATTATTAATCTGTTATTTTTTTTATAATTAAGAAATTCGAGTAAGCACCAAACCTTTCAACGATGAGCCTAGGGTTGGTAAGAAAACCTAAACCCACCTCGACCTAACCCGTCGTTGATGGGGAAAACCCAAGTTGACCAGATTTCAGGGCGGGTTCAGATAAAACCTTAGTTTTCATTAAGAGGGGTAGAGTTGGGTCTAGGTATTTTGGAACCTGTCTCGAATCCGACTTGAAGTGTAATTTTACCAAATTATCCTTATATACATAATAAAATTAAAATATTAAATTCCTTACTCCTTTCGTCACTTACTTCACTTCTTAGTTTACATTATATATATTACTATTAGAAGAATTTTTTTTAGTTAATCTTTTTTATCAAGGTTATGTTTTCCTGTGGAGACCTAACTCCCCGATGGGGTTGGGTATCGAATACAATTTTTTAACATCGTCGAGTTTGATAAAACCCACCTCGTTGGCATTCTTATGCGCTCTTTTGCCTCGCATTAAGTTTGGCTCATTGTATATGCATCATTTTTTTTCTCATAACATAACATAACAATCCATTCGAACAACTTAGCTTTTGCTCCTAAATATTTTCCCAAATAGCGCTTCCAACCCGAACAACAACAAAAGAGGTAAAAATAATCTTTTTTACTCGCAACAGAGTTATATGTATCTCGTTGATATCATCTATTTAGAAAAGTATATTCTCTATAGATTTAAGGTTGCAAAATTGCACATTTGATGCTCGTCCAATGAGTACCCGCCCAAAGGTGAATACTAGTAAAACCCAAGTTTCTCACACGTGTACACAAAGGACTTAATCTAGAAATCTTATAGAGAGTAAGATCATAGTGGTCTATCTCTTACACCGTGTTTACTAGAGAAGAAAAAGGAAAGAAAGAAAAGAAAAAATTTTCTTTTCTTTTGTTTACCGGAAATGAAAGAAAAATTAAAAAGAAAAAACTCTTTTGATTTTCTTTCCAAAAACCTTCAAATGCAATCCACCCAAATCGAACGGAAAACCATGTTCGCTTTGTCTACCTCGTGTCCGCTTCATCGCCAGCTCATCTGCTTGTCTGCGCCCGCCTCATCTGCCTCGTCCAGCTCGTCCGTCTCGTCACCTCATCAAATGTCTGCAAGCTTCGTTGTTGTTGCCATCATCGAGGGGGACCTCCACCGCGTCCTTGCGTCCAAGCGCACCTACTCCGGATCCAAGTACCTCTCCTCCCTCACCACCCGATTCTCCTCTGTTTTCCTCCACCGCGGAAGCAAGAAGCTAGATGCTAGATGCCTCTGCCGATCTCCACGCTACTCCTCCCCCTCCCCCTCCCCCTCCTCCTGCCAAGCGATGCGCCAAGGAGGTGATTAAGAAGTACGTTAAGAAAGTCAAGCCCGTCTACGAGAAGCTCTCCTCCCTCCAGCCAAAGCACAGCCACCTCCGCCGCAACAACGGAAGAGGACTTTTCCTTCTCGATCAGGAAGGAGCAACTGCTTTCTAGATCCGGAACCGTCAAGAAGGACGAAGCGTGTGATGCATTTGCCAGCACCCACACCACTGTGTCGTGCTCGTAGTCCTTGTCCTTCTCTAGGAACCTGCTCAGCCATGCTACGAGGACCAAGCAGTGGGCGGCGAGCTGCTTAGCCACCTTTGTCTCTAATTGGAAAGCTGATGGAGGTTGGGGACTGGTGGCGGTCGCAGCCACCGCCGTAGCAGCTCAAAACGCCACCAACGCCATCTCTTCCTCCTCACTCGATCTGCTGCCGCCTCTGCTCTCTCTTCCATTTTTTTCTCTCTATCCTCCTCGCTGGGTCAACACGAGTCAACTGTCTTCTCTATTATCACGTGATTTAATTTTCTTTTCCACTTATTTTTTTCTTTCTAATTTTTTTTTATCCCTTTTTTATCTTGTTACAGTAAACACAACCTTAATATATATGAATTTTAAAGCAATATAAAAGTGATTCTTACTAGATTTGTGTCCTTCGTTTAAAAATTTGATAGAGAACAATGTTTCCTTAAACAAAATGCGAAAATAAGATAAAACATATTGAATCTAAGTAGCAAATTTTTCTACTTAGATTCAATATATTTTCTCTTATTTGTAGATTTTGTCAAAAAAAAATCCACAGCAAAAACAAGGAAGTAAAACAAATCTAGTAGATTTTTTGCTACTTATATTTAATATGTTTTTTCTTATTTCTGCTGTAGATTTTGTCCAAGAAAATATAATATTAGTAAGTATGAATCTTAAAACAATATATAAGTAATCCTTCTTTAAGATTCATAATTTTAGAGTGATCAACACATCATATCTTTATCCTAATTTTATCGAATCCATCAAAGTTAAAAAGGAAAATTTAAAAATAAAATTTAAAAATTTCGAATCAACCCCTGCTGCGCTACATGACTTCATCACGTAATTTTTGCACGCACGTTACGACCCGTAGCCTCACATGCAATTTGTGCATGGGGGAAGCACCTATCTCGTTTCATATGATCTCATGTGCATGAGTTCAACGTCGGATCATGTGGCAGTTACATAGAGTGAGACTTTTCACGTTTTGCACTCTTTAGTTATTTATTTTTATTAAATTTTAAATAATATCACATAGAGAATATTTCCTCGAAAATTTTTTTCCGGAGTAAACACTCCGCCTAGCATTCTCAAGCGCACTTACATCGCACCCTTTAATATTGCTTTAAAATTTGTACAGTATTGATTAATCTCTACTTTATGATTTTTAAAGCAATATAATATCAAAGTGCAGAATCCATGCGACACTATTTACAGGGAAGACTCTATCAAAAATTTTAGATCCTTATACGGATGAGTGGGTGTTTGTGTTTGTACATATCCCGTAATATTTTTCTTTACAGCTTATAAAAATTTTCTTCTTGTCTTTGGCAAAAAAAAAATAAAAATAAAAAAAATAAATAAATCAAGGTGCGTTTAACAATCCTACCCGAGGTAAAATTTTCTATTTCTTCACATTAATAAAACAAAGTGGGATATGCTGATATGGCACAAACACAAAATACCACTTAAATTGAACTTACTATGCTTTAACCGAAATATTCATTACCGTTACTAAATCTAATTTATCGGTATTAGATAATTATTTTACCCATCAAAAAATTGTGTTATTATCAACCAAAATGAAAAAAATTACTAAATTTATTAAATTTACAAACTTTCCATACTTAATACTAATTTTTTTATTATATAAATTATTTCAGTAAATTTAATAAATTATTTGGATTGAAAAATATTTACTAAAAAATATTACTGAAAATGCTAATGTTACTTATAAATTCACTATTTATTATTTCATATGATTTCATGTTTTTTAAATAATATATTGTTTTTGTAAATGATCATTAATCCAAATTAGATCACTCACAACTATTTTTATAACCACTCCTCTGTCTCTCCTCTAGATCTGCAAATTAACCCTCTGCCTCTCGCTCTTTCCTCTGCAGACCAACACTGAAACTAAAATGGCATCCTCCGCTCCATCCAACCTCAGCAATGGCGTCCACATCGACGACGAGGCGGCAGCGCAGGATGCTGTGCCTCGGCCTTTGCCGGATCGGCGCAAGGTGGCCCTCATCACCGGCATCACCGGCCAGGACGGCTCGTATCTGACGGAGTTTCTCTTGGAGAAGGGATACGAAGTGCACGGCCTCATCCGTCGCTCCTCCAACTTTAATACCGCCCGCCTCGATCACCTCTACGTCGACCCCCACAACGCCGCCAAGGCCCGAATGAAGCTCCACTACGCCGACCTCTCCGATGCATCCTCGCTCCGCCGCTGGGTCGACGCCCTCCTCCCCGATGAGGTCTACAACCTCGCTGCCCAGTCGCACGTCGCGGTCTCCTTCGAGATCCCCGACTACACCGCCGACGTCGTTGGCACAGGCGCGCTCCGCCTTCTCGAGGCCGTCCGATCAGCCCGCCGCCCCGCCCGCTACTACCAGGCCGGATCATCCGAGATGTTCGGCTCCACTCCGCCGCCCCAGTCCGAGTCCTCCCCATTCCACCCTCGATCCCCCTATGCAGTCGCTAAGGTGGCCGCGCACTGGTACACCGTCAACTACCGTGAGGCCTACGGCCTCTTCGCCTGCAATGGCATCCTCTTCAACCACGAGAGCCCCCGCCGCGGGGAGAACTTCGTCACCCGCAAGATCACCCGTGCCCTTGGTCGTATCCGCCTTGGCCTCCAGACCAAGGTCTTCCTAGGAAACCTCTCCGCCGCCCGTGATTGGGGCTTTGCGGGCGACTACGTCGAGGCGATGTGGATGATGTTGCAACAGGACGAGGCCGGCGACTATGTGGTGGCTACCGAGGAGTCCCACACCGTGGAAGAGTTCCTCCAGGCCGCATTCAGCTACGTTGGTCTTGATTGGAAGGACCACGTCGAAGTCGATCCCCGGTACTTTCGTCCCGCCGAGGTCGACAGCCTCAAGGGCGATTCCACCAAGGCCCGGAAGGCATTAGGGTGGAAGCCGAAGGTGGGATTCCAGGATCTGGTAAAAATGATGGTGGATCATGATCTCGAGGTCGCTAAGAAGGAAAAGGTTCTCGCCGATGCCGGATACATAGATTCCCAGCAGCAACCCTAGAATCGATTATCACAAATCCTGAAATCTTCTTTTATCGTCGTATGAAGGTCAAAATTTGGTTTCTCCTTGTTCAGCTCGCCCAGGATAGAATTGATGTCTCACAATGATCAAATGCCTTGTGTTATTGTTTCATATTCTGCTATAATGGTTTCCGATGATTGCATAGTAATGATATAAAATTCAAATCTTGCTATATGTTATTTCCATTTCATTGATCTACCCCTGAACTTGGCTGTAGTGCTCTCTTAAAATGCAATAATTTCTTCAGATCTAGAAGCAATTGTCGATTTCCAATGTTCTGTAGATGTGCAAAGTTATATCGCATTGCTTGCATTGAACATAGTCTGCATTTCACAGCATCTTGCAACTGCTTTATTTGAAGCTAAGATCTTGTTATCAACAACTAAGTAATGAAGGCAGAATTGAGGCAGAGTTAATCCAGGATTTCTTCATCATAGTTACCTAAGAACTCCATAACTTTCATCTTTGTGAAATAGTGGAATAGGGTCTGATTTGCACAACCCTGGGCCAAGGTTGACAGATGTTCCTACTTTTTCTTATATTATTTCTTGCTGAAGACATTCCATACTCCAGTTGCTTGTCAGCATTCCTACTTTTTGTGAAATTATTCATGCTTGAGACTTCTTGCCATCCGACACCAGCATGTGATGTGTCCTTTATTTCCATTTTAGTATCTTCGGCAATCAGGTACAGGAAAAAAGTTTGTTCTTTTTTTTCATTTTTAGCTTAGTTTTCTACTTTTAAAGCTTCAAGTTGTTGGGAAGGACAGAGGAACAAACTACGCAAGTCCAAAACCTGTAGCTGCGACTGTATCAAATATGGACCCAGCCTGGAACTTGGATATGATATGCAATTGTGTATAACAGTAGGGCCGCCGTATATGACGCTGATCTTGGCCTCCTTGGTGCTGATATCAGGTTGGAGATGCTACTATATGCCCATTTATGCTATGCCGATTATGGAACTCCCACGTCATGTCATGTGTAGCTTGTTGTGTAGTATTTTGATACATTTATCAGAGTTTTTGTATGTGGTGATTAGTTTGTGTATGTCAGTCTGATGATGTTTTGTAGGGTCTTACTGCATATAAATAGGTCATTTAGTGTTCTATGACTTGTTCTGTTTTCGTGTACGGTTCTAACTAACAATTCCAAGTTACTCTTGTTAATTGTGAGTGAGAGAAGATTTGATCCAGGATCTTACTAAGTGCCAAGGAAATTGAATATGCCTGCAAACTCCAGAGCTCTGGTATCCTTTGTGACTGAGCTGGCTGGTAGGTACTTCACAATTGATGGCGCCGACGCCTGGTCTAAGGTGAAATTTTTTCCTGAATTCGATTATGATTTCTATAATAAATATGTCGGCTGCTTTCTTTTCCCTTGCATTGTGCAGTTTGTTCTGTCTTTTCCCCATTTCTGCCTATTAGTTTTAGTCCTCTGCAACATCTGATAACAGTATGCATCTCGACTTATATGAGCAAAGACAATCATCCGTGTTTAATCTCTCTTAGGATGATCAGTTGAGCAATTGCCGGGTGTGAATTCCTTCCGGTTATAAGGTTGAACGGTTCTCCATGTTGTCGCCAGACTTTTGGATATCGATGTAACATGAACATTCACTCAATAAATTCTTTTCCTTACATGAAAAGAAAAAAACACTTTTGCCAATAAAAAAAAGGTATCTGATATAGTGTAGGAAGTCCTCAACATAAGCGTATTGGCTGGGATTTGACTTTACTAGAGAGGATATTCCTCCATTAGCTTATGATATTGTTATAATTTTGATGGTGCTATGCCCGTTTAGAACTTTAGGTGGAGTATTTCAGGATTCTAATATAAAGTTAATCTTTGCCTCTATTTCTTTTTTCTTGTCCAAACTTGGCTTCTCCTTCGCTGTGTCAAAAAAAACGGCGGTGCTGAGTATGCCTCTGTATAATGTCACCACTCACCAAGGCGGCACTCTTATTTAGGATTTTTCTCTAATTTATCTGTCGAAGAAAGAATTGCGATGCTGGAGTATTTCAGGATTCTAATATAAAGTTAATCTTTGCCTCCTCTATTTCCTTTTTCTTGTCCAAACTTGGCTTCTCCTTCGCTGTGTCAAAAAAAACGGCGGTGCTGAGTATGCCTCTGTATAATGTCACCACTCACCAAGGCGGCACTCTTATTTAGGATTTTTCTCTAATTTATCTGTCGAAGAAAGAATTGCGAAGCATCCTCGTCGAAAAAATTTTCTGAGCACAGCCCCTTAGGAGTCCAGCACATGTCTAACTTTGTGAATCTCAAAAAAGCCTACAGTAAAAAATAGCTTAATAAATTACTCAGTTAACAGATGTTAATAGCTTCATGTACATGCATACAACACGATACTTTTTGGTTGCATCCACAATGATCGTGGACACAGCATCCACAATCATAGATATTAAAAAAATGATGAATATTTATATAGGTTGCATTCACGATAATGCAGGCTACATTTTCGTGGATGCAACCTATATTATTATGGATGCAACCTATATAAATATTCATAATTTTTTTTAATATCTATGATCGTGAATGTTGTGTCCACGATCATGGACACTATCCATAATTTTTTTAATATCCATGATCGTGGATGCTGTGTCCACGATCATCGTGGATTCTGTGTCCACGATCATGGACACTATCCATAATTTTTAAAGCACTTACGATCTTAAGATGCTAAAAATATCATATTGAAATTCATATTTTTAGATCATACTAAAAAATAATGTGATGTTAAAAATAACGTGCATCTTAATATGCTAGAAATGAAAAAATAAACGTACATCTTAAGATCATAATAAAAAATAACGTGTTCACTACTGTACATGAAGCTATAAACGTCCGTTAACCGAATAATTTATTGAGCTGCTTTTTATTGTAGGCTTTCTTGAGATTCACAAAATTAGACACGTGCTGGACTCCTAAGGGGCTGTGCTCAGGAATCCTGTGCAACGGGGTTACTTAGAAAATTTTTGCTTAGGAATCCTGAGCAACGGGATTTTTTCATCCTCGTCCTGCATATGTTATATATTTTTTAATCCGACCCTGCATCCGGGCTAATTTCCTTATCCGATCCCGCCCCATTTGGCTGCTATATTCTATTTTTTTTTATCTAGGGTAACATGGATTCTAACGGCAATCGAAGTTTAATTTGATTTTTTTTATAAAAAAAAGCCGATTTTTATTTTGACCTTCAGGCTCTTTTGTATTTTTTTTTCTTTAATTAATAAATAGGTATTATTTTAAAAGCCACATTAATCATGCCAAGCTGTCTACCTCATTTAAGCTGTGTCATGCTTAATAAAAGAGCGTGGAAGATTCTAATTTCTTGTCCTTATGTCAAGAAAATATCGAGATGCGACACTTTTTTTTCATCATATCGCTCTCTTGATTTTGTTTTCGTTTTCGTTTTAATACTAAAGAGATATATCTTTTAGGTTGTATATCTTTGAAACGAATCTACAATAGACAGAATGAAAAAGTACTTTAATTATTACTTTGATAAGGTATTTTTTTTATTGTAGATTCCTTTCAAGGAAATACAATCATTTAATTATATTTTTTTATAATATTTTTTATCTATAGGAATGAATTTAATTTATTTTTCATTAAAAACCAAAGGTTAATGAGTTTTTTTAATAGTTTTATGGTATTTTAAATCATATTTAATTCTAATTCTTTAATATAGAGCTAATATTTCTTTAACACTGTGTTTACTTGTACGGATGAAAAGTGCAAAGAAAGAAAAAAAAAAGATGGATACAATGTGTTATAGACTTTTCTTCCTTGTGTTTACTTGGAAGGAAAGAAAGTTTGAAAGATTGATATATACATCCTAATTTTTATTTTTTTCACTCATATTATATATACTAATAATATCATAAAATTATTAATTATTAAATATTAAATATAAGCAACGATGGTGAGGACAAGTAGCGACGGTAAGAACAAGCAATAGCGGTGAGCTCAAATAGTGGTGATAAGCTCGACCAACAACAATAAGGACGAGTAGTTGAGGAAAGCTTATAGTAAGCGAGGACGAGCAACGATACAGTGAAAAAGCGAGCTGTGAAGTTAGTAAAGTTAAGGCGTAGTTTCAGCTTTCCGCCCAATTTAGGGGAAAAACAAATTGAGGGATTAATGCTTAATTTTCCCCTATAAATTATCCATCCGCCCAAGTAAACAAGTATATACTATTTTACTTTCTTCTTTCTTCTTTCCTTTCAACTTTCCCTCAAAGTAAACAAACCCTAAGCCCTAAATGTAGGGGTGAGCAAAATTTTAGTAAAAAAAAAAAAATCTAAATTTATCGATTTTACAAAAAAAAATAGTAATAGATCTGGTAAGACAAATAATTAATGAAGGCATAACTTATTTCAAGATTTTATTATGAATAACTAATGTCTTAACTAGATAAATTAACTAACACCTTAGTATGAACTTGATTGAAAGCAATTTGATTCTCATCAGTTCAAAAGCTAATGTGATAACTTTGCACTTTGGTAGTTACAACTCAATGACTCATCATCTCGCGATTTGGTTCTTGAAATCAAATTATGAACTTGATTGTGTTAGTTTTTCTCTACTATTATAGTGTAGAATAATGGAAATACTCAATTAGAGGTGAGTATTCGATAATCGCTGAATTACTAATTATTTATTAAATAAAAAATAATTTTAAATATAAATTCATATATTTTACTAAATGGGCTAGTGTGGGTGGGCCAAAATCATTAGGCTGATGATGGTCGAGTCTCAACTTTCAATTTTATATAGATAGATATATATATGTAAATCAGTAAATTATAGAATTAGAAAAAAAATTTATTAATACCAAATTTACTGATTTACTAATTGATAAAATCGACAATACCGATTTGAGCTTATTTTGATAAGAGATATAATGACACATGATTGATTATACACTATTGATAAGAATATTCATATGTAACACAAATATTTTTCTTAAAAATTATTTACTTGTATATATATATTTATTAATTGTATAATAAATTTTACAAATTTTACTATTTATAAATAAATGTCAATAAAACATATTTATGTTGAAACTTTGAAAAAAAATCTAATGCTAAATATCTTGGGGAGAGAAGGAGAAATATCTCTCCATTTTGTGGTGATGAATTGATGAATGCCGCCTCTTTGTTACAATATAATCTGGGAGAGGCAAGAGCGAGGCGAGCTTTCATTCCCATAGCCATGGCCTCCTCTCTCTCCCCTGTCTGCCTTCCTTCCTCCTCCTCCTCGTCTCCCCTCCTCCGCCATAGCCGCAACTCCTCCGCCTCCGTGCCACCCCTGTCCACTTCTTCTCCTTCGGCCCAAGGTATGCTTCTCTCGCAGCACATGTAATCGGCACCTCTTTTTGGAATTGTTATTGCCTTGAACGAAACAAATTTGCTGGTGTATCGCGTGTGATTCTTTGTGGAATCGCGTTGTCAAAGAGAATTGTCATGAAAATCATTGAAACCCAGAGTTTACGTTGCCGATTGTTTTTTCAGTTTCCCTGCGCAGGATCATGCTTTTCTGCTAGGGTTTAGGTTTTGTTCCCTGGATTAAGTTTCTCCTCTTTCTTGTGGGATCAAATCTTTGAACAAAGTGAAGCCTTTTTTTTTTCTTTCTAAAAGAAGTGTTTACATGACCGTTAAGTTGTATTGAAGGAAATAATTGAAAAGATTGTTTCTGAACGTAGAAATATGGGTTCTCATCCAGTAGTATAATGTCTGCCATCATATTGGTAAGAGTTTCTGACTTCAATAGCATGACTCTTTGAGTTGCTTCTGATCACATGGTGACGAACCTTGAGCTTCCTACTTTTTTACTATACCAAATCTCACTAGCAAATTGTTTTGTGAAGCTGCTGAGTTTGCTGGTGCATGCTTCGTGTCCTACCAGCACAAGAAAAGGTTGCTTAGGAGAATCCAAGTTGCCACTATTGCTGCACCATCAACTGTGGAGGAAGTCAAAGAGTAAGAATTTAAATGCCTTTGAGTTGATGTCTTCGTGAAATCTTTTAGAACACCATATATTACTTTTACTGTCAGCGGTCAATATCAGTTACTTCTTCTGTGATTGTAGTCGTACTTACACTGAATTGCGCTTTTTACAATAGGAAAAATTAGGCCATTCAAAATGACAGTTACATTCTCAAACTGATTCTCCAAGAGCAATAGTGTTCGAAGAAAATTCAAAAGCAATGGTGTTATTTCCTTGCAATATTTGCAATTTTGTAAGCTATGCCATTATGTGATCTTTGCATACACCCTTCTCTGACATATAATAAGGAAGCAAAATGAAGACGTTTTCTATGATGTTCCTGATATGCTAGGGTTGAACAATGTTTTTGTTAAAGTATGTTGCCAAGCTGGCTATCAAAAACTATCGAGAAATTCTTCCAATTGCATTGTTTGGATTTGCACAAGGCTTCTAAAACTGCATGAGCCTCAACCATGAAGGGTGAAGATGCAGTTATAGATGTGACTCTGTGGCTGTCATATTTCTGGAGCTGCTGCAACATGAACAGCAGATCCCACCTTTCTTAGTGGTGTATACTGTACTACATTCCATGAATTTTAATAGTCACATGAAGCATGGAACTTGATGACCATACTTTCTGAGACCAGATGTTTGGTCAAATGCGGAAAAGTTCTTGAAGGAAAACTTTTAACTCTACTTAAATTTTTAGGTTAATTACACTAAACCAACCCCTTGTTGTTTAGCTTTAAGTAAACTGCACTTGGACTTTTTCTACTAGAGAAGAAATTGGTTAGAAGTGCATCAGCGCTTGGTCCAAACTTGATCCGATCATAATATTTTGGGCCAAATTTTCTGATACGAGACCCCACCCATTACTAATCCATGAAACATAACTTGACCTAAGTCACATTTGATATTTGAGTTGATTTCTTGTCAAGAAAATTTATATACAAAAATAAAATGAATGAATGGAGAAGGATGTTTTCAAATAAATAAAAATAACTAAATTAACTGAAGTTTGAGTCAAAATGTGTAAAATTAGGAAATTATACCTTTTTGATTACAAACATATAAATTGGATCTATTTATTTCAGGTTAGATTGGTTTTTGTTTATACAAAACTAGAATTTAGGTCCATTATGCTTGAGAGGAGAGTTGAATATGACTGTCTAAAAAAAATCTAAGAACCAACTCAAAAGTTACCCTATAATTAGGATTTTATTCAGATCAAGTTCTTGTGTCCTCTAGTTTTTTTTTTCTCACCCCCATCCTCTATATTTCAAAATAGATGATCAATTGCTTTGTTTTTTTTCTAATCATCTTCCTTTAGCTAATTCTTAAGAATAGTCTTTTGCTACCACGGGGCTCATGTTTCCACTTCCTTTTGTCTAATTCCTTCATTGCCACCTAAGCCTTTTTCTCTTATACCTTTTCTAGTAGATTCTTACCCAAAGCAGTGACCCTCAATGTGCTAGTGCACTACTTCCATAAGGTAAATCATGGAAACAAAATCCATTTTTGAAGAGATTTTCAAGCAAGATTTTCTTCCTACATTGGTGATCTTTGATGCACTTAACAATTGTTATTGCAAATTTGGAACTTGGAGGTCGGATTTGAGTTAAAATGTATATTGTGTGGGCATTGGTCATAACGTATTCCTTTGGAGCTCTATGATCAATAGCTGTGTAATGTGGGACAAATTGGAGGGTGTCAACAATTGTTTGATGAAATGTACGCTAAAGATTCAGTACTAGTTTGCAAGTACATGGATTTGAGGGAGACAAATTGGCACAAAAGATGTACGAGAGAGGAAGAGAAAGGTTAGAGAGAAGCTGAAAGAGGGGAAATTAGGTTTCATTTAATAAAAAATGTACATAATTACAACATTTAAACCTTAAAGTAGGCTTTGCCACAAATATTAATCACATTAATCCTCACATTAACACAAACTAAAATTTCTTAATGACTACTAATAATAACCATATATATATATTAATTAAGATATCATTCTTCCTCACTAAAAGGAACTCGACTCCTGACGCTCTAAACTTTTGCTTGATTTGAGTGCCAACTGCAGATGCAAGTACATGAGTACTAATCAATTTCAGGAGATTTTAGTGCAAACTGAAAAATTTTTATTGATTTTTAGTCATTGGTAAACTTCAAAATAATTATTAGGTTCTAAATTGGACAACTATACTTTCAGAATCCATGCATTATCTTAGTCAAATCATCCACTTTGTCAAGATTACACCTATATGTTTTTTGTAGCGATAGGATTCTCTATCTATTCTAAAGAAATTATGTACATCATTCATGGTAAAATGTCACACCATATCCTATTAGTGTAGTCCCCCATTTGGGTGAGCACATGATCTATCTCTTCTGTAGACAAGGAAGTCCCAAATTACATTGTATGTGTGAAGATCTAGTTTAGATCTATGCTTGAAACTATAAAGTGTGATGGTCGAAATCACATTCATGAAACTACTTTCGTTGCTAACTATCTTATACATCTTATCTCTACATTCTACAAAGGTGTAAAAAATATTAATTTGCTTCTACGTATTATCAAGTATAGGAACAGACAATATGCAACACATTACATTAAGCCTTATGATATCATTCAAATCCTCATATTTACTTTCTCAAATGGCTCACCTAGAGGTTAACATGTTACTCAACCTTTGTTGTGATTCTCTATATTGTATAAACAATGGTCAACTTGTGGTGAGAACATCATAATGCAATGAAACTTTGACTATGACAGTGAAACCACTTAACGTTGTAGTTGGTCACTTGAAAACTTGGTTTTGAGGTTCTTGTCTTCTAGTCTCTTGTGCAAATGTGTAAAGACAATATTGCACCTGTTGGATAACTGATCCGAGACAAAGTAGTAGCAACTTTCTTTCCTGATGGGTGTGTACCATTTGGTAAATGGTTTATAGTTCAGGATATGACATGTTTAAATGTAGATGACCTTTTCTTCAGAAGATTTCTCTACATATTTATGAGAGTGCAACATGACTGTTTTATAAATGTCTATTCTAAGACCACTAGAAACCTATTAAGTTTCAACTTAGATTCCTCATAGGCTTTAAGTGTATTTGCAACTTTTCAGACTAACTAAAATATATCTCTGTAGGTATAGAGTTGATTTTAACATCAGTTTAAGACTTTAAGTAGTGGCAAAATAATTTTGAAGGGTAGTAAATTGATTTCTAAGGTTTTAATTTTTTCTTGTCGGACTTCTTGGGTTTCAAGAGCTTCTCTCATAGTCATGGTGAAAAATTTCCTTTTCTTTTTTGCTCTCTTTTTAATAGTTTAGACAAAATGCTAAGTAGTAAAACAGATGCTAATGATATGATGGAACATGTATAATAAAAAAAAATACATGAATAAGATGGATGTTGGGAAGTCACTTGATATTTTTTTTCTCTTTTCTAAAATGAAATTAGGTCTAATACTAAATCAGTTTGCTACCCCTACAAAATTTTAATAATTAATGTCGTTAAATTTGTACATGTTTTTTCCTTTCAAATTCTAATCATATTATGATCCCAAAATTTTAGTAGGAAGATAAAAAAAATCTGCAAATTTTTATTTTTATCCTAATTTTTGTTGTTGTATGTTGTGTTAGATAGCCTTTTTCCTTTTTTTTTCTTTACTGGTTACTTATGTGTTTTTTAACCTTTCAATTCCACCAAAATCGTTAGAACAAATGTTCAACTATCTACTCAACTCAATTATGCAACAAATGCAAGTATGCAACTATGCCTCCTTGGTAGCAACTCTAGGTGATAATTGGAGAGCAATAATGATAGAGGTGACCTCATACGAGTGACTTTGGGATGATCACAATGATGGTTTGTGGGTGGAGATGGCAGTTTTTGGAAGGTGTGTGCTATAATCATAAATATAATTCATAAGAGATTAAAAAGCTACTATTTTATTTGGCTCATGTGAGCAAAGATTTAAAACCAGTCCGCACTGTTCAATATAGGTGGTATGGACTGATTTGAGATTAGTTTGATGCTAGTACAGACAATATTGGTACGTCAGATACGTTCTGATCTCATATAGGACCTGTAAAGATCTATGCTTCTTTTGTTAGTTTAGGATTTTTATAGTTTTTAATAATTTTGACTACTATTCCATGTTTAACTAGTGTAGGTCTTTTAACCAGTGTTTTAAAAATGAGTTTGTATTGATCTGACCTTATAGTAATATCGATACAAGTTGGTATCCCATGTATATTTATATATATATTTTAACAGTACCGTGTGTTGTTGGTATGAATTGGAACAATGTGCACACTAGTTCAGCCAATATTTAAAATCTTGTTTTTAACCAAGTAAAAGATGGTGTACTATCAAAAGGGTCATAAAGCTAAACTTTTTTTCATTGTCATTTACGAGCATCATTTTAGTTGGAATAAGCATTAATCTGGGTTGTGTTTTCTGGTTCTCTCCTCTATATTATTATTTCCTCATTAATTAATGTTCACTTCCACACTGCATCTCTCATCTCTTGAGATTAGCTTTTCCTCCAAAACCTTAATTGATGGTACTAACATATGTCATTCTAGTAGAGTTTTGTTCACTTTCTCAATATTCCAGGTATAGGCTTCCTACTTGGGCCGAATTCGAACTAGGAATTGCGCCAGTCTTTTGGAAAACTGAGAGCGGTCTTCCTCCTACTTCTGTATGTGAGGATATAAGCTTATTATAAAACTCTCTTTTTTATTCTTCACTAAGCATCAGCATAAGTGTTTCGCAGGGGGAAACTTTGACACTTTTCTATAATCCTGTAGCCACTAAACTTATCCCTAATGACCAATACGGATTTGCCTTCAACGGTATTGAACTGTTGCCAGCAGATATATATTCCCTTTTTTACTTTCAATTTTTGACATGATTATCGACAAAACTCAGGAGGATTTAATCAGCCCATTATGTGCGGTGGTGAGCCAAGGGTAATGACAAGGAGAAGTCGGGGGAAGGCAGATCCTCCCATTTTTACAATAAAGATATGTGTGCCTACGCATGGTCTGTGCTTTTCTGTGGCTTGGCCAATAGCTTGGTTAATGGAAATTGACTTACTATAACTACGATATTCTAATTGTGTAGCTGTCAACCTAATTTTTTCCTTCACCAATGGAACTGAGTGGGATGGTCCTTACAGACTGCAGTTCCAGACCTTGAGGAGGTGGCGGAACAAACCATTACGCTTTTTCAATGAGGTATACTTTCTCTACAATTTCTTTGAAATACTGTTATGAGTATGTACTTCAGTGACATGACTTCTAGCTTCTTTGGAACGGGCTTAACTGAGTAAGCTCACTTGAGAAGGCTTGAATTCTTCCTCCTTTGACTTGTTATTATGGATCTTCATTTTCTGTTATTCAATCTCTGATTGAATACACAACTACGATCAAAGGTAAACATTCAGTGAATTTTCATGTAGGGTTTAGCTGAAGAGCTCAGCATGGAAGGTGCTTGTGAAAAAGCCATCTTTCCTGATCCAAACAATTACGTTGCAAGCTGTGCAATTGGAAACCTTTATGCTCAAGGAGTAAGAAATAATTCTCTATTTTCACTTAATTATCTTTTGTCTTTTTATGCTTATGATATTGTCTAAAGCAAAGATTTAAAAATCATTTCCTACCACCTAGTATGGGCGCCATCATATATATATTAACATATAAAATATCGGTCTACATGGCATTGACCGGTACCGTATATTGGTAGTATGTTACTGGTCGAGCGAATTTTGTAATATTAGTATACTCGAGATTGAAAATTTTGATCTCAAGTAATACTTTTAGGCATTAGGAATGTATATCACTTAGACATTGGATTTAATGCACAGGGAAGTAGCTGCAAGTTGAATCTTGTGCCTGGTTGCATGGATCCAAGTTCGCCATTCTTCAATCCGCTGGCAAATGTTGATGATGGGTCCTGCCCTTTGGAGGTGGAATCAGATGAAGAATAATGTAAGTCGCAGTAAAAAATTTCAACAACAAATGGGTATCGCAAGCTTAAGAACAATTTTACATGTAATATAGTTGATTAATTTATACTGCAATTCAAATGCTTTCAGTGCTGCAGTTTCATGTACAGCAGAATTTAACAATTGCAGGCCCTTGTTGCTTCACATATCTCAACTTGATGGGAACATTTGCATGCTAATTCCCCTTCATGATACAGATTTGTTCTTAGACTTCCAATATATTCAATATTAAGTTGGGCATTGTTTTCCCTGACTTCTGGGTGGCTTGGATGTTGAAAAATGGAGCATAGATTGCTCTCCTTGCCTCTCTTCTCCATGGATTCCCTCAAAGACCTCTACTTCCCTTCCCCTCATCCTCTTTTCTGTACATATTATCATTAGGCCACTAATATAAAATTGATAACACAATAACTATATGGCCCTGTCTAGATACTTCATTTAATTTGGATCTTCATGTTGATGTGCATAAGAGGCAAGTAAAATGTCCTCTTTCAAGAAGAGCATATCGTTTATTTTTAGGGGCTTCTCAATGGTGGTTGCTATCGCAGATATGGCATTCAGTGCTCAATATTGTACTCTGCAACATTGGAACACTATAGAATAAGACATACACCCTATGGTTTGAAGTCTTAACTCATGTCAGTATATTAATTTTGTCGGGCGACACATTTTAGACATATTGACATTGTTTTTGGCACCATCTTGATCGGTACTCATGATCCGAACTAATTTTTGATTCCTTGGAGACTCCTGTGCCAAAGTTAGAACAAGGCTACAAATGAGTACAAATATTCCGGACTACAATTGAAGAAGACATGAGTAATTTTATTACTCAAGCTTATTCATCCTACATTTATATCTCTCATTTCTTGGTTGAGGACTTATGAATGATACACCAAGTGAATACATTACAACTTTTAATAAGAAAAATAGAAATTGGATGCCATCGTTGAGCAAATCCTTTTGATGCTCCAAAGACATATTTAGAAGAGGCTTTGAAGAGAATCCCTAGAGAACCCTTTTGACATGTACCGACAAATGAAGGATTCTGTTGAGCAGATTGGGAGGAACAACTCGTACAATTTCATCGAAATCAGAGGTTGAATTGCCATCGTATTGGTGCAGGACAGGAAGAAATATAATTTTGGATGAGTCAGCCTGAGCACGGAGTTACTGAACACCCCAAATATTGACAAATAGGTATGAATGACGCATCAGGTTTTCCTCCATTTGTTTTGCTTAATGAACAAAATTTGAAGCACAAGTTGCAACTCTCTTGATAATACCCTACCAATAATCATTACATGAACAACGACCTTCTTTGAAATGGTGGAATCGAGTCCTATCCCTAATAATCACCAGCCTATTATACACAGAAGACAAAACTTTTGCAAAATTGTGGCAATCAATGCAAGTTCTCAGGTTCTTTGCAATCCTGATTGTTCTACCTGGTGGGGTTGCAAGAACACCGAAGGCTATTGCTAACTTCTCACTGTGACAAGAAAGTGCACTCTCCTTCTCCCCCGCATCCAAATTATGCAACTCAGATGTCACATTTGCAACATAGCCAGCTATCTTCAACTGGCTAGTTATCTCATCAAGCATTCGATAAATCTCTGCCTTTCTCGGATGTGAATCGTCGTCGACTACAAACTCATGAACTACTCCGTTCAACTCCATAGTGCTGCAGCCAGGACTTGTTTGGATTCCTTTATCTTTCATCAATCTCCTCACCTCTGCCACCCTCTCCCATTTACCTGCAGATGCATAAGTGTTCAGCAGCAGGACATAATCTCCAGCTTGCTGTGCTTTTAGCTCAATCAGGTGGTCAATTACTCTCTCCCCGAGTTGAGTGTGGCCATGAATCCTGCAAGCTCCAAGAAGGGTCCTCCATGTTGTAGCATCTAGCTTAACAGACTCCTCCTTTGCTATCAGTTCATAAGCCTGATCAAGCAAACCTGCACGGCCCAAAAGGTCAACCATGCACCCATAGTGACAAGCGTTTGGGGCTATTCCATACTTGTCTTTCATCATGTCAAAAAACCTTAGTCCTTCATCAACCAAACCACTGTGACTACAAGCCGACAGCACTCCAGTAAAGGTCTGCCCATCAGGAGTAACATCATCATTCAACATTGCTTCAAAAGCTTCAAGAGCATCTTTTCCGAGCCCATTCATTGCCAACCCGGAAATCATGGCACTCCAGCTAACCACACTCTTCTGAGGAGTATCAGAAAACACTTCATAGGCTTTCTCCACATGGCCGCACTTGGAGTACATAGCTATGAGGCAATTCTGCACATTAGGAGCACGAGCGTACCCATTTCGCACTGCGTATTCATGGATGCGCTGGCCGAAATCAAGCGCGCCCAATTGCGAGCAAACCTGAAGCAAAAGCAGGCAGGTGACGTCGTCCGGCTGTGAACCATTTTCCGGCCCCTGCATTTCGTCAAACAACTGCAGTGCATCTTTGCTGCGGCAGTTCTGCGCGTAGCAAGAGATCAGAACATTCCATGTGACGGTATCTCTAATTGGAATTTCATCGAACACCTTGCGGGCGTCTTCACAATGGCCGCACGTTGCATAAAACCCAATCAGAGAAGTAAGAAGGACAGTATCCGATTGGTGGCCGTCGCGAAGGAGGTTGGCGTGGACCTGCCGGCCGCAGGCCAGCGAGCGGAGACTTGCACAGGACCTGAGGACGAAGGAGGCCGAGAAGGGGTTGCCGCGGACGCCGAGCTCACGCATGCGGTTGTAGAAGCGGAGGGCCTCGGCGGGGTCGCCACCCTCGGCGTAACTCCGGAGGAGGGCGTTGCAGTGGAAGACAGTGGGGCGCGGTATTTGCTGGAAGATGAGGCGGGAGTAGTCGAGGGCCCGAACCGGAGCGAGGGCAGCGCGGGCGAGGAAGGCAGTGGAGACGGTGGGGTCGGTGATGAGGGCGGAGCGGAGGAGGTAGGCATGGAGTTGGAAGAGGTGGGGCTTGACGGAGCAGGATTTGATGAGGGGAATAATGGAGTTGGATTCAACGGAGAGGACGGAGAGATGGCGGCAGTGTAGAGGGAGATTCGTGGTGGCGTGAGCTAAAGCCATGCGTGGAGAAGTCCTGGATTCTCCATAACATCCGGAGCCGCTGCGGCGTTCACTCGCTCTAATAAATGGGTAATTGCGAATAGCCCCCTCTGGCTCTCACTCACATTTGCATCTTATACCTTATAATTCAAAGAATTGCAAATTAACTCCTGCACTTTTAAATGGGCAATTGCGAATAGCCTCTTCACCAATACATGTACACTTCACTCCATCCCGCTTCCCAGCGGCCTACCCCGCCTCGCTCACCGTCCGCCCGGCCCGCAGCGACGCTCCCCACCTCTGTCCGTCTCGCTCATCTCCCCGCGAACGACTCAAGCTCCGGCCGGCGACAAAACAAGCCCTCAACGCCACCACCACTTCACCTCGCTCACGCGTCTGCCCCGCCTCCGTCCGCGCATCTACCCGCCTGTGCCGTATGCCCGTGCATCTACAGCCTCCAATCGGTTTCCGCCACCCCTAACGCGTCCCAGGTGCCTCAACTACAGCCTTCCCTGCTCGACCAAGAATCGAAGGATCCAATAGTCCGTAGCGCGATAACGGAGATGATTCTGTGATTAGTCAGAAGTAGCAAAGGGGGTTGTTCTTGCTCAGTTCGTCACCCCCAAGCTCCGGCCGACGGGCACGCCAGGAAGTAGGGTTTCAACAAAAATTTTGGGTCACGTGTATAACACGTGACTAACTATTTTATGGATTATGTGGGTCAGCAGCTTCAATCACACATCGCTCTCCTTGTTCCAGTTCTTGAGATTTTTCATTCCATTCACTTTCCTACCTAACAGCTACCGCACGCAAGTCACCGCTTTGCAGATGGTGGAATTCGTCGGACCCACATCTGTTCTGCGTAGTTGGCATGGGTAAAGTGCTTCGACGCGTCAACGATCGAATCTAAGGACTCTGAGGTCAGGGAGGGAGCCAACGTCCTCTAAATTATTAATTATTCCCCACCGAGCTGCAAGCTTCATCTGCTCTCGGACTTTGCCGCCGTTTCCTCCCCTTCCTTCCTCCTTCCACCCGTTGCCGTGCGCCGAAGGTAACAATCCCTCAACTCCGCACACGCATTCTTCTTCTTCTTCTGATCCAGGAAATGTTCGTTTCTTCGTTGATTGAGTTCGATTCGGCTGTTGCGTCTATTGGTTTTGATTGAAAAAGAAAAGGAATTTTAGGGCACTGGACGCATTTATTTCATATGTAGAGATCTAGAAATTGATGAGTGGGATGAAACTAGATTGTAATTAGATGTTGGAATTTACTTACGTGAATATCTAGAATTTTGATTTGCTAGAAGATTTTGTCAACCCAGAAAGCTGTAGGAGCTGGGAAGGGTTTCTATTTAACGGATGAGACCTGACATATTCTTTGAGGAAAGCAATACAGACTCGGGTTCTTTGGGAAAGAAGTGATTGTGCTTTTTCTATTCAATGGTATTTGTTTCTTAATTAATTCGTGCATTGAAACTGGAAGAGTAATTGGTGCAAGCTGCTGTGAAGCACCTCATGTCAGCATTATTTAGGATCTCGGATAGGAGGTGGTTGGCTTTGGGAACTCTCTAAGAAAGCTTGCATTCAGGAGGTACTCCTATAATGCTTTAATAAAAGCCTGAGGAATTAATTCCATCTGAAGTCACCTAGGTTGGCTGTTGGCGCCATGGAGAATAATACTATTAGTTGCTTTATTATAATTTGGATGTTCAGTGTGGTCCTCAAGGGCTATTGATGTGATGCATTTATGCTTAACATTTTCATATACTATGAAATATTTTTTCGGTTAAATTGTCGCTTTTGCATCATCACTTTTACTTAAATTCTTCCATATGCACGGAATCTACACAAGATCTGGTGTTATCTAACTTTTCAGGAAATTCTGAAAAGACTGAAGCTTTCACAGCCAGGTTGAGAAGATTTTCCCAACCTGGGAAAAGTTCCGCCTGTCACGAAAACCAGCTCGACTCTAACTCGGTGGGCTCCAAATCTTAGGGGTACTTTGGTAAATGTTAATCACGACTATAGGGGGATAAAAGGAAAGCTTTGGGACTTTAATCGGGATAAAAATAAAACCCTAACCAAGTGAAGGGAGAAAAGGGCGGAGGACGTGACTTGGGCGGTTGGAGAAGACTAAACACGATTTCAAGGAAAAAAAGAGCCCTTCGAAGCCCCTAACAAAGATCTCTTCATCTACTCGGAAAGGGGAGTCAAGATATCCCTTAATCCTTCATTTTCATTGCTGTTTCTAGCCTCCAAATGGATTTCTTGAGTGTGAGCTTGTTGTCGAATATTCATGATGTCTCTAAGATGATTGTAGCTTAAAGTACTATCGGGGTTAGGGCTTAGCCCTATGCCTAAAACGCATTCATGAAGTAGTTTATTATTTTGATATGTGAGTTTGATTTAGTTGACCTAGCATATGTGTTTGTCATTTCCTTACAACTCTTATTGCATATTATTGATCTCTGATATCGAGAGAAAAAGCGACAGCCCAATCTCGATATCGGTGTTTGTATGTTTTGGACGTTGGGAGAAAAAGCGACAGCCCAATCCCGACGTCGGATCTCGTATGCTTGGGCGCGTGAAGAAGAGCACGAGAGTAGCCTTTCTCCCACGTGAGAGAACAACTATTCATCCCTCGCCCAATGGGCCTATGTAAATTTACAAGCCACGAAAGTAGGAGGTAGATTTGCATATGCACCGAACCGTGCTGCTGAAAGGGGGCGGTTTGTACCATTTGATGGATTTCTTCAACTTATCAAACCTTGCATATCACGAAGTCACTACTTTCATTTGCGGATTGGCATAGCGGTGAAACCCGACACCCCGATATTCTCCCATAACAGAAATCCGATCGTTTATCTGTCCGCTTGTTACTTTCCTTGCTTAGCATTTACCTATTAATTGTTAGTTATTTCGATCGCTTTAAATCAACCCTCGATTTGTCTAGACCGCGACTCAAGGATTTACCAGTACTTGACAAATTGGTCTCTGTGGACGATATAATTTACTACTTCGATTAGACCGTATACATGCGGGCCTATCAAGTTTTTGGCGCCGTTGCTGGGGACCAATTTCGCCATTATCGATTAAATCTGATAAATTCGCGGGATTAGAAAAAAAAAGAAAAAAGAAGGGCTTGTGCATGCGCAGAACACTTGCTCTCTATTTTGATCCATCTTACTGTTGAAAATTTGATAATCTATCTTGAGGCTTGTGCATGCGCAGGACTTTGCGGAGTGAACATTTGATCGACGAGGATTCGGAGATCGAAAAAACATTCCAACTCCGACGCAAGCAAGCTCGAGCTAAAGCAAAAGAGAAGCAGAATTCAACAGAAATGGACCAAAACCGCTCACTTCGAGATTTTGCATCTCCCTCCATGCAGGGACTTCATTCGAGTATTGCTCGTCCGGCTATCGAAGCTAACAACTTCGAAATAAAGCCGGCATTCCTTGCCATGCTACAGAAGGAACAATTCGGGGGAATGCCAAATGAAGATCCTGCACTCCACCTCTCAATGTTCATAGAATACTGTGATACGTTCAAAATGGGAGGGATATCCATCGATGCTCTGAGATTGAGACTCTTCCCCTTTACCCTAAAGGATCGAGCACGTGCATGGCTTCAGTCACTGCCGAATGGAGCGATCACCACCTGGGAAGGGCTATCACACTCATTCCTCACCAAGTACTTCCCACCGAGCAAGACAGCTCAATTGAGAGGGCAGATCACTGGATTTAAGCAAAGGGACGACGAATCATTATATGAAGCGTGGGATCGTTTCAAGGAGCTTCAACGGATTTGTCCACACCACGGCCTCGAAAAGTGGTTATTAGTTTTTTCCTTTTACAATGCTTTAAATTTTAACACTCGAATGACTGTGGATGCAGCATCAGGTGGAGTCTTCATGAACAAACGTGTTGAAGATGCTCTAGAACTACTGGAGGATATGACACTTAACCATCATCAATGGACAAGTGAAAGAAGCATCCATACAAGGGTCACTAGTAAGACTGATACCGATACCATGGATTCTTTGGCGAAGAAGGTAGACTCTTTATCTCAAGAGTTAAATGCACTACGTTTAAATGCTTTTTCATCATCTTCTCAACCTTCTCAATTGTATCAAGTTAATGCAGTTGCCTGTGAGATATGTGGTTGTACAGGTCATAAATCATATGAGTGTCAATTTGTATGTCTCACCCAAAATCAACCTGAAGAGACTATCAATGTAGTGAATCAATTCAACCAAAGGCCTCAAAATAACCCATTTTCAAGCACGTACAACCCGGGATGGAGAAACCACCCCAACTTCTCCTACCGGACAAATCAACCCCAGATTTCCCAGCCCGGTTTTCAACCACAGGCTTCTCAACCGGTACCTCAAGCAATTTACCACCAACCACCAGGTTTTCAGCAAAAACCATACCTCCAACCCCAGAAATCGAATTTGGAGGCTATGCTAGAGAGTTTGGCTATTGCGCAGTCGAAACAAAATGAGATCATCAATCAAATGAATTCCAAGATGGATGCCTTAGCAGCTCACAACAAAATGCTGGAAACCCAGATTGCCCAGCAAGCTACCGCCTCATCCCGACCTCAAGGACAACTGCCCGGTCAACCAGAAGAGAACCCACGTGAGCACTGTAACGCTGTGTCCACACGCAGTGGCAAACAGTTGGTTGAGCCTGAAATGGACAAAAATCATGGAGATGGACAGCAAGGTGGAAATCAAAGAGATCAATCACCGTTGGAAGAGTCTGATCGCACATATGATGAGCAGCCCGTTTACACTCCACCACCACCATATGTTCCACCTGTACCGTTTCCTCAACGCTTGGCGAAGGCCAAATTGGACAAACAATTTGGAAAATTCCTTGAGGTACTCAAAAAATTATACATCAATGTCCCTTTTACTGATGCATTATCGCAGATGCCGACCTACGCAAAATTCCTCAAGGACATCCTCTCCAATAAGAGAAGGATTGATGAACAAGGAACGGTGGCGCTAACCGAGGAGTGTAGCGCAATCATTCAAATAAGCTTCCCCCGAAGCTTAAGGATCCCGGGAGCTTTTCCATACCGTGCTCCGTTGGTGCCATGACTTTTAACCGTGCCTTGTGCGACTTGGGCTCGAGCGTCAGCCTAATGCCCTACTCCATATTTGAGAAGCTAGAACTTGGAGAACTCAAACCGACTACAATCTCGCTTCAACTCGCCGATCGCTCGGTACGATATCCGGTGGGCATATTGGAAGATGTGCCCATTCGAGTGGGTAAGTTTTTTGTTCCTGCTGATTTTAAAGTTTTAGAAATGGAGGAGGATAACCGTCTCCCAATAATTTTAGGGAGACCGTTTTTAGCCACTGCAGGCGCGATCATTGATGTGAAGAATGGGCGACTTACCTTGAAGATAGGTGAGGAAATCATCGAGTTTGATCTTTCAGAAAGTCTAAAGAAACCTTGTCTTGCAGGTTCATGCTGCAGTATCGATGTGTTGGAAACCATACCGGACGGCTCCGATGTGGTACGAAGTCGAGAAGACCCGCTTGAGAGGTGCCTGCTCAATGAAGAAGATACTAGTGCCGGAGATGAGAAAGAAGCATACACAAAATTACTCGACTCCACTCAAAAAATTGAAAGCAAGAGAGAGAAGTTGGAGTTTCCAAGTGTAGTGAAACCGGAGGTAACCACTGCACAAAAGATTGAACTTAAAGTCCTACCAAATAACCTAAGGTATGAATTCCTTGGTGATAACTCCACCCTTCCGGTTATCGTCGATGCGAACTTAAGTAAGTATCAAACTCAATTTCTTCTTGAAGAGCTTAAACAACGAAAGAAGGTAATTGGATATTCTATTGATGATATCAAAGGTATTAATCCATCTCTTTGTATGCACAGGATCTTCCTAGAAGAGGGAAGTAAGCCCACCGTGGAATGCCAAAGACGTTTAAATCCTAACATGAAGGATGTTGTCAAAAAGGAGATACTCAAACTTTTGGACGCCGGGGTGATCTACCCGATCTCGAACAGCAAATGGGTTAGCCCCGTTCATGTGGTCCCAAAGAAAGGGGGAGTGACAGTGGTCGAGAATGAAAATAATGAGCTGATTCTTACGCGAACGGTAACCGGATGGCGCATGTGTATAGATTACCGAAAATTGAACACAGCCACCCGAAAAGATCATTTTTCTCTTCCGTTCATTGATCAAATGTTAGAACGCTTAGCATGTAACTCACATTTCTATTTTTTGGATGGTTTTTCAGGATTCTTTCAAATCCCGATACATCCGGACGATCAAGAAAAGACAACGTTCACATGCCCGTTCGGGACATTCGCATACCGACGCATGCCATTCGGGTTATGCAATGCACCCGCCACGTTTCAACGGTGCATGATGACAATTTTTTTCGATCACCTTGAAAAGATTATGGATGTGTTTATGGATGATTTTTCAGTTTATGGATCCTCTTTTGATGCTTGTTTAACGAACTTATCAAAGATTTTGCAGAGATGCGAGGAGGTAGACTTAGTCCTTAATTGAGAAAAATGTCATTTTATGGTTAAAGAAGGTATTGTCCTAGGGCACTTGATATCTGAGCGCGGCATCGAGGTGGATAGAGCCAAAGTAGATGTTGAAAAGATGCCACCTCCCTCTACGGTGAAGGGAATCCGTAGCTTCCTTGGACACGCTGGATTTTACCGTCAGTTTATCAAAGACTTTTCCATCATTTCTAAGCCCCTTACTAGTCTCCTTGCTAAAGATGCTCCATTTATTTTTCATCAAGATTGTTTGACTGCTTTTTGCAAACTGAAGGCATCATTAACTTCTGCTCCTATCATGTAGCCCCCAGATTGGTCACGCCCATTCGAGTTGATGTGCGACGCGAGTGATTTTGCGGTTGGCGCAGTCCTAGGGCAGCGCAAGGATGGGAGGTTGCATGCTATCTACTACGCGAGTAAAACCTTGGATGGAGCGCAAGCCAACTATGCCACCACTGAAAAAGAACTATTAGCGATCGTGTTTGCATTCGATAAATTTCGCTCCTACCTAGTCAATTCTAAGTTTATCGTTTTCACTGACCATGCAGCTATCCGATACCTTATCACCAAGAAGGACGCTAAACCGAGACTCATCCGCTGGATACTTCTACTGCAAGAATTCGATCTAGAAATCAAAGATAAAAAGGGAACTGAAAATGTAGTCGCGGATCATCTTTCGCGCCTTAGAGAGGAACAATGCACCGAAGATGTTGTAAATCCGCCGATAAATGATATGTTCCCCGACGAACACCTTTTAGCTGTCACTCATTACGGCACACCCTGGTATGCTGATTTTGTAAATTATTTGGTATCTAACATTCTACCCCCAGATCTAACCTTTCAGAGGAAGACGAAGTTTCTTTCAGATGTGAGACATTATTATTGGGACGATCCACTCTTGTATCGAAGATGTGCAGACGGTATTTACAGAAGATGTATACCGGAGTGGGAAGTTTGGGATGTTCTGTATCAATGTCACACATCAATGTATGGAGGACATGCAAGCACTTCCAAAACCACCTTTAAAGTGTTGCAATCCGGTTTCTATTGGCTAACCTTGTTTAAAGATACCTGGAGTTACGTTCGCTCTTGCGATCAATGCCAACGCACCGGAAACATATCAAGACGTGACGAAATGCCCATGCACACTATTTTGAAAGTTGAAGTATTTGACGTGTGGGTATTGACTTCATGGGACCCTTTCCCTCCTCCCGCAACAATAGATTCATTCTCGTAGCAGTTGACTATGTGTCAAAGTGGGTGGAGGCAATGGCTTCACCAACTAATGATTCCCGTGTAGTCATGAGAATGTTTAGCAAAATCATTTTACCAAGGTTTGGAACACCAAGGGTGGTTATTAGTGACGGGGGATCTCATTTCATGGAGCGCAAATTCAAAACCCTTATGAAGAAATATGGAATTCTGCACAAAGTCGCCACACCATATCATCCCCAAACAAGTGGCCAAGTAGAAGTATCAAATAGAGAAATTAAGCGGATTTTGGAGAAAACAATTTCTCGCTCAAGAACGAATTGGTCACTAAGATTGGATGATGCCTTGTGGGCCTACCGTACCGCGTTCAAAACGCCCATCAGTATGTCCCCCTTCCAGTTAGTGTATGGTAAATCGTGCCATTTACCCGTGGAAATTCAGCACAAAGCATTTTGGGCAGTCAAGCTCTTCAAGATGCTGAGGATAAACGAAAATTGCAAATCAATGAACTAGATGAATTTCGACGGGAGGCTTATGAGAATGCTAGAATTTTAAAGGAGCGAACAAAGAATTGGCACGATTCTCGCATTGCCAAGAAAAGTTTCCAAGTTGGCGATCATGTACTGTTGTTCAACTCTAGGTTGAAGCTTTTCCCCGGAAAACTAAGGACGAGATGGTCTGGCCCTTTTGTTATTCAGCACATCTTTCCTCACGGAGCTATTGAAATATGGAGTGAGGGCACCGGTAATTTTAAAGTAAATGGACATTGCCTCAAGCATTACTTCTATGGAGATCCGATAGAGAAAGGGACGTCACATACCTTGTACGACCCTACCTGAATGCCAGCCACGGTTAAGCTAATGACCTAAAACTAGCGCTTCTTGGGAGGCAACCCAAGAATCTCTCCTCCTTTTCATTTCCTTTTATTCCGTCTTTTACCCTTATGCAACACTTTTTGTTAGTATTGTTTAGTTTACTAAGTTCTGAATTTCTACATTCGTCTTTGTTGGGTTCACCTCAGTTGCATCATTATTGAGTCTAGTTTTCCAGATTTTAGTCTCATCCTTCCTATTCTGCACTTGTAGCTGACACATTTTTGAATTGATTCTTGGGTTTAGTGCACAGGCTACTTTCAATCTTTCCTCTAGTTCTTTTTAAGTTTTTAATTATTCTACTGAAGTTCTTAGAAAAGAATTAGCTAAATTTATTGTTTGGGATGAACAACCATTTTCTTTAGCAGAAAATTATAAATTTGAAAAATTTATACATAAATCACTACAACCTAAATATAAAAAAGTAAGTAGACAAACCATGCGTAGGGATGCTATAAAATTTTTTTCTGAATATAAAACTAATCTTTTACAAACTTTAATTACATTAACTTCTTGTATTTCTTTAACATCTGATATTTGGACCAGTAATTATTCTGATCAGTCATACATGTGTATTACGGCACATTGGATAGATAGTGAATTTTTTATTAAAAAAAGAATTATTGCATTTAAAATTTTTGAATATCCTCATACTGCAAATGCTATAGTTAGATAATTTCATAGCATTTTACATTCATATAATATAATTAATAAAATTTTTTCAATTAGTTTTGATAATGCAAGTAATAATGATAGTGCAATTAATAAATTAAAAAGATTGTTAAATCCAATATTTAATAGTGTTTTTTTTCATATACGATGTGCATGCCATATTCTAAACTTATGTGTTCAAGATGGAATAAGAGAAGTAGATGAACATGTAACTAAATTAAGAAATGCTGTTAGATTTGTTACTTCTTCTACTTCTAGAAATCAAGATTTTAGACAAATATGTAAATCTTATGGTTTGTCATATAAAAAATTTAAATTTGATATTAAAACACGATGGAATTCTACTTATGATATGCTAACAACATGTTTTCCATTTAAGGATCCTCTTATATTATTTTATAATGAAAGAATGCTTGATGGAAATATTGAAGAAAATGATTGAGATAAAGCAAAGTTATTACATAATATTTTAGAAATTTTTTATAATGCTAGCACTCATTTATCTGATGTTTATTATCCTACATCATGTTTAATTTTAGAACATTTAGTTTTAATTAGTGAAATTTTTCTCAATATAGACATGATGAAAATGTTTTTCAAATAATTTTTAAACTGGAAATAAAATTTAAAAAATATTGATAAAATATATTTCCTTTATATTGTTTAGCTTCAATTATGGATCCTAGATTAAAATTAGAAGGTGTTCATATTTTATTAGATGAATATTATAAAAATATGGAACTTGAAGGAGTAGATGAGAAAAAAATGAAATTTCTACCTTATTAGATGAAATGTATAATGTTTATAATTTAAAATTTGGAAATACAATGAATCCAACATTCTTTCTAACTAATGTATCTACTAGTAGTAAAAATATTACAGGAAGAATAAGCTCAATTTTAAATAGAAAAGGAACATCAACAAGTCGATCTAGTAATTTTAATGAATTAACATTTTTTTTAGAAAATAATCATACATCTTTACTCACAGAAGAACAAATAGATAATTTTGATATTTTATCATGGTGGAGATCACAAGGAAAATCATATCCTGTGGTTTCTGCCATGACACGTGATCTACTAACTCCTCCGGTGTCTACAGTAGCATCAGAGTCTTGTTTTAGTGCAGGCGGCAGGGTGCTGGACGAGAAGCGAAGCCGAATGAACGAAGAAAGCGTGGAAATGTGTATTTGTCTTAAAGATTGGCTAGATGCTGAAGATCGTCTTCAAGATAAAGGTGGTTATTCAACTTCATCGGATGATGATGAACAAAGTCTTGGAAGTGCAAGCGGAAACAACAATGGATAAACGTTGTAATAAATAATTATAAAAAAGGTTGTAAAAAAGTTGTAAAAAGAGTTGTAAAAAGAGTTGTAAAAAGAGAACTACGTATACCTGATTCCTCCTTTGAGTGGGGTACGTAGGCAGCCTGTAATGGGTCCGGTCTAAAATATATAAAATTTTAACATTTTTTCAAAAATTTGTGCAATATACATTCTCAATTTCTCAATTTTTTTTATTTTTTTATATTTTATATATTTTAATTAAGTAATAATTTACTTATTAAATTAATTTATTTTAATTAAAATTTATTTTTTTTAAATTTGGCACCCTGGCCCATGGGCCACAATCGGGCCGGGCCAAACATAGCCCGCGTTCCTCATTTGGCCCGTTGGGCCGTATTCGGCCCGCGTGCCGAAGCCAGCCCACGGGCCGTGCCTGGCCCGCGTGCCGGATCCGTGCCCAATCTTCGGCGGAACCGTGCCCAATCTCCGACGGAACCGTGCCTGGGTCGGCACGCCTAATTGGGCCGCGGGCCGTGCCGGGCCCAGCAGTTTTCCCGCCGTGCCATGCCAGGCACGACACGATTTGAAACGGGCCGTGCCAGGCACGGCCCGCTAGGAACCGGGCCGAGGCGGGCCCGGGCCCGGGCACGGCCCATGGCCACCTCTAATTCCTAGTTTAATTCAGCTAGAAACCATGTAGTCGACAACCACACCCAATTGTAGCATAGTAATATTAACCAAGAGTTGGTTGCAAAGGCGTCATCAAGGTCAAGAAGAAACTTGGTTATAAGAAAAGCCTTGGTTTTCCTTCTGGCACACTTATCACTATCAACATGAGGAGGATAGATAGGGCGATCATTCCACTTGGCATGAAGCATGAAATCATGCATCGAGAGTGGTCAACCTATTTTCTTTATATTGAATATTTTTTTTTATAAAGGGTGTAAACCTGAACTAGGTTCTTCTTAGGTGAATAAATCTTTGTAAAGAGGTTTTCTAGATTTCTTTAGTGGAGGATAGGAAAATAACTATGATTTGAATATGAGGCTTTGTAGTAGTGATAAGTCTTACAAGGGCAACATAGACACTTGCCAATTTAAAAATTTTAGAGAGTTGATAAGATAGAGTCCACCATGCAAACCAAAGAAAAACTGAAGAACTTGAATCAAAAGAGATCTTTGACACTATTAAACTTGATTGTTGTGCTAGGAGGAGCAATGAACTGCAAATCCAACAAAGATCTATAGAAGCTCGTTGTATCCAAAAGAGGAATATGGTGATTAGATCCTATGGTTAGTGAGAGGACTCACTTATTCTACCACTAGGAAAGAGAGGATGAGGATGACAGAGAAGGTTATAAATGAGTTGCTTATGATGACTATTGGTGCAAACAACTTGTGGCAGCATCAGTGTTATTAATAGTGGATCGCGAAAAATAGTGAAAAGCTAAAAATTTATAATATGATATAGCCGATGGCGTTGTAAGCAAATAGTAGAAGTCACGTAACGTTTGAAATATATATTATATTCATAAAAATTAAGTATAATGATTGAAATATATTATTTACCTAATAAATTAATCTGCATAAAAATAAAATAAATTATATAAAGAAAGATAATATATTATTAACTCAATTCAAGTCATAATTTTAATTTCTCAAATTTCAAAATATAATAATGGTGGTCCAATCCGCTATAGCTATAATGTTTCATAGTGGATTGCTCAGAAACTGCTAGAAAAAAAATGCTATAGTGCTGCTATTGCAGCTATTTAACAACACTAGGTAGCATGCGTTGAGGAGGGGGAGCGTAGGCTAGTGAGTGAAAAAGCTGGGTGGGCAAAGGTGTTGTTTTGTGTCCTAAAGACTAATTATTGGGTGATAGTTTTAATATACATTTTATTATGTTCATATTTACATCTTAATAAAGGTATTGCCAATATTAGATTTCCTTGATATTTACTTATATTAATATCCTTGAAATAATATAATTATTCTTAAATGTCCCTATTTAAGTATTATTATAGATTGGGACAATAATAATATACTAAGATTAGTATGTCATGATAAATTGTCATAATATGAGATATTAAGCCAACAAATAGGTATATATTAGAAGATATTGTACTAGACAAACTGTCATGAGAATGCTACATGGATTGTTATATAAGGGTCATAAGTATTCTCATTGTAATAATGATGTATCAATCTTTAGACTTGAGGTCACAATAGATTTTTAAATGATTAGTCATATACTTTAATACTATCAAATGATTAAATGTTACCCGTAATTGGATGATCTTAAAGGTTGTAATTGGATATACCACGAATCATAGATAGGAATGTAAGTAATTAAGAGAGAATTTCTCTCTCCCTTTTAATAGGAGTGTTGGTATCTTAGACTTCTTCATCAAGTGAGTCTAAAAATGCATAGTCATGCTCAAATGAATCGATATGAGATATCAATTACATTTCTTATATTATTTTACTTGGGAATCAAGAAATATAATGAGATTATAATGTTACTGCTAATGTCATAACTCATAAGGACCTAACGGGTCTCATAATTAGATCAAATTGCAATCTCAATGTTGACAAAATGACATAATGTTGATAGTGATCACCAAGTTGCAATAGGTATTGGTTTTGAACCAACATTTCTTTTTTGCTTAATCCAATTAAAGAGTTTAAATGAATTTTGAATTAAGTGAATATGTCATATGTGGCATGGCACCACTCATTCAAACACGTGAGATACAACTCTACATTTTTTGTTGGAGGCGCTGTCACATGTAAGCCCTAAAAATACACAATATTCTTCAATAAGAGGCGCCATCACGTGTAAGGTGTATGATGTGAATAATAATAATTATAAGTTTTCTTATCGTCACCTCCTTCTATTGCCGCCGCCATCCTTCTACACGTGAGACAAGTAGAAGAGAAGATTATGGCTTTTGATTTTAGTAGTATAGATTAGAAGAAAAGATTCTATTGATCGTGTGGGAATACCATTGAGGTAAGAGTTGAGACACCCATGTGTTCTTGCTACAAAGGTTTTATCTTGTGATGCCTAAAAAGTATAAATTTTGAACTACGGAAAAGTATAAATTTTTTTTTTCCACTACGTTGTAGGATGATGCTCTTTCCTCAACAAAGGGTAGAGAAAACAAAGGAAGGAGCAGGTTGAACTAGTGAGAAGAGAGGATAGCTTGACCATTAGGGTTAGGTTAATCTGCTTTGTTGCCAAAATGCATGGAAATAGTTCTTATATTTCATTCATATAAACTCTAAGCAAATTGTAACATATTGAAATAACTCATTCTAACTCTAACATACTATGATGATTTATTCTATCATTCTAATTCTAACACACAAACATGTATATATGTACTTGCCAATTTAGTGGAAATATTATGTAGAGTACTAATCATTCTGATAATTTAGTATTGTCTTGACAATTTATATGATACGTGTGCAACTATTATAAATGGGTTTTCATTGTTACATGTTAGGATGTATAGAATGACATGTAAATGCTATTCTTTTGATACTTCTTCCTGCATTATCTTGCCACCATCATTCTTACTTAGCACATTTCTTTCTGCTAATCTTCTATTCTTCTAGTCTTGCTCTACCTTACTGATACATAAAATGCTGACATTTTTTGAAATATTATCTACATTATCTTGCCACCTTCATTCTACTTGGCATATTTCTTTCTGATAATTTCTGAGCCTTTGCATCAGTAAGGTTGAGCTAGACTGTTTACACTCATAGAGGTTCTTCTTCAGTGGCTTTTAAGATTGCATCACTGTTTTGAGCACCGTCATTGTTTTTTTTTTTTCATTTTGTTTATCTGATGATTGAGTGTTTCCAATTTTGTTTTCTTAGAGATCTTCTAAACAAACTATGTGTTCAGTGTTATGGTTTTCTTGAAAAAATGTTTATTTGAAAAATGGTAGATTTTAATGCTTGTTTATTTTGGAGTTTTATTTTATTGATTTCTGTAAATCAATCATAATTGTATTGGTTCACTTATTACGAAGCGTGGAATTTTCTGGTTGTTATGGTTTTCATTTATGTTCTTTATTGCGATGTGTTTAATGAGTATATGATGTTCAACTGACATACCACATTCTTTTCTTTAATCTTGATTTTGTTCATAGTTCCGTTGGACCTTTTTTTATGCAAATATGTTGTTTTTTGTTGATAGTTGGTATTGTCGCAAAATTGCCACACATTGGGTGATAACTGGTGGTTTACATTGACAATTGTTTGGGGCGTGGCAATAGTTGTGGTAAAATAAGATAAATTATCAGGATGCTCATGGAATTTCTGGGCTAGTTAAATAAAATTCCCTGTGAACAGAAATCTATGTGTTCATTTGATCAAAGCCCACAATTAAGTGATTAACCTTTTGGCAATGGTCAACTTTAACAGGGAGTTAGTCAGTCAGAATCAGCATCTGAAGAATTTCTTGGCCTTGTTTCCGAGTTTGAAAATCCTCAATGGCAAGACCATCAAAACAAAAAACTTCATCAGTTTACCTTTACATTCCCAATATTATTGGTAAGTTTTTTGTTTTACAAATCTTTAGTTATCTCTTTCATCTGCCAACATCATGCATTAGCATGCAACAATAAAAACATAGAGGAGCATGTTCTAATTTAAAAAATTCCACTAGGAATAGTTAAAGTTTTCTTTCCTTTTTCATTCAAATATGTGCACAGGCATCTCAAATTGGAACATTCCAGAATGTAGGCCTGGATGATGCTGTATATCTATCCATATGTGACACAAAGTGCTGTTCCATCTAATCTTGTCGAGATAATTTTAACTTTTGCATTTTACTTAATAAATACGTTTGTAACTTTCCCAACTTTGTTGCTAGCAAAGGTTTCATATATTTTAGCTTTATGAATCAAGATGGAGGCTCTCTAAGATTAGGATAGGGTCAAAGGGAAAATCAATTTAGAAATTTACAAGTTTCATGATCGTGGAATTTTTGGCTTATATATCTATTACATGGTCATTTAGGATCTGAAATTTACTTAATTAGCTTAGAGATTTAATACATTTCTGCCTTGTAAGTAATATCTGCTTAATTTATATGTAATAAAATTTTTATTATTAATGCATTAAGTCTCGTGCCTCATACTGGCCAAGGACTCTAGGAGTATTTAGCATAATCTAGTTTTTAGTTGTTTAACACAAATTGGTCTAATGTTGTTAACATGTGTAATTATATTTCACAATTTTGATATCATAGTAGAAAAAGACTACAAGTTACATGGAGTCATCTATTTGATGGTTGTATATATATATATGATGTATGTATTATCTCATCTATTAGTCGAGGAAAAAAATATAATAAATTAAAACATTTTCCTTTAGTGCATTGATTTGGGAAATTAAACTATTCAAAATGCTTGACATGGGGTATAAATGAGTGGTTAGTATAAACTTGGAACAATCCGACACGCTATATTTACTTCTCATACTGCAGCCAACTTACCGATTGAAAAATAGTGCTTAATGTTGGAATGAGAAAAGCCATCCAATTCAGCGTTCTCTTCTTTACTTTAGAAGCAATTCCAATTTCCAACCCATCTTTTCAGATATCCCACAAAAAATATATACTGGGAGGCCAGGGTTCAATACCATTCCATAGCATTTGGTTGAATCTCTCTAAGTAAGATAATAGTTGGTTAACATGATGCATTTTGTAAATGAGCATGTGAACGTTGACTTGCTTTGCATAGTTTGACAGTTTTAAAATGAGCACAGCTTTAGTCTTTCACAAGTACTCCTTTAATTGGATGCTTAATCACGAATGATTCTTGTGCTCAATAGCTCCCTTTTTGCTTAAAGATGTTTTAATCTGGTATAAACATTTGTCGTGTACTTTTCCTTTATATCTATCCTGCAGGATACGTAAGAGTCATCTTGAATTGTGTGGCATTTCTGTTTGCTATACCCAGAAATCTCTCTTTGCAGCTCTTTATGTGATTAGGTAAGGATTATAATTAGATGTAGCTTCTCTGAGTTGCAATGCTAGATTACAAACAATGTATTAATATTACATTGACTGCATTTTTTTTACTTCAGCTTTGTCTGCGATGCATTGGATGGTTGGTTTGCCCGAAAGTTTAATCAAGGTAAAGAAGATTCTTTTTACCTCTAAAAATGAGATTTCTTTTTTCTTCGGTGTTTCCTTTACGGTTGCATCAAATTAATCATTTGTCTCAGTTGTTCCTCGAGATTATATATAACTTGGGATGGCTACTTTTACATGGAAGAATGTCTGTCCCTTTTATTTTTAGGGAGAAGGCAAATAAATCATGAAAATATGACTGATCTACTTTATCTAATAGATTTGATCATAACTAATCTGATAAACCAGCATTTGAACACGTATATGCCTAATAAGCTATATTGAGCGTATATGCCTAATAAGCTATATTGAGCTATCGACAGTGCAATACACTTGAAATAGAGAAAATGTCTTAGGCTATGCCTAGGAATCTTTGGCACGTGCTAATCCACTGTTAAATGAATCCTAAAGATCCTTTTTCATGTACACATTCCAAAGTTGTGAGGCACGGTGGATTAGCCATTGTGCCATCTCCATCCGTCAATGTGCCGTCACCGTAAATGAATCCATTGCCATATCCCTCTCGTAACCCAACTCAACTGCGCTTCTCCTCTTTTCATTTCTCTCATCCTGCTCTCGCCTGCTCCATTGCGAAAAACCCTAAACTTCTCCCGCTTTGACTTCATCTAGCGTCTCTCGCCCAAGAAAACAAAAAACCCTAAACCCTTTGCCGCTTCGTCGATAGGGTTTTGTTGGCTGAGCATCTTCGTCTAGTGTTCTCGTTTAGCATTGTCGCCCTTGTCTCCGTTGATGCCGTTTCCTGCTTCGACTTCATCTAGCATTTCCGTCGATAGAGTTTTGTTGGCCCAGCATTATCGCCCCCGTCTCCGTTGGTGTCATCTAGGGTAAGAACATTTTCTCTTTTTTATTGCATTATTATCTCCCTTCTCACACATTGTGCTGTGCTAACCCCTTTCGGTGCTGTGGACTTGGATGCAATTAAACATCGCAACCAACTCTTCTATATCTTCTCGGAGCAAACTCCAACAATGTAGGTAGGTAAGATATATTACATTTCTATATAATATAATATGAAAATTGATCAAGTGAATGAGATGTTGTGTGAACGTGGAGATGTTATGTCGGTTAGAACGTAGGTTTCATAGTCGAACTTATGATTTTATCGTCGAACTTTTGTGAAACTTGTAATCCAACATAGCACAATATTTGAACATGTGAATCCAATACAATTACTAACAAAACCAAACTCATATTTTTGCATTTGCACTTATTGTCAAACTTTGTCATATATCATTGAACTTGTCTGAAAATTGACCCAAACTTGCATGTAACCAATGGAAATAGTGTAGGGTACCTTCCTGTAAATTCTAGTGAATTTTTCATATTTTTTTCTTTATTATTTTCATTAATTTTTATATTTTCACTTATTATCAAAATTTGTCATATACCGACGAACTTTAGTAAAACTTGACCCAAATTTGCATGGAAGCAATGGAAAGTACCTTGGTGTGAATTATAGGGAATGTTTCGCTTTTATTTTTTTCATTGCTTTTATTTATTTTTGTTTTATATCGAATTTATGATTCTATTATAGTGAGTTGTAATTGAGTAATTACAGTTCTACCGACAGTGAGTCTTATCTTAATACAAATGCTAAAGATGAAAGTTTTGCTGGTAAAAATCAGCGTCGGCTTTCTTTAAGTAGATGTTTAATAAGCAGATTACACAATTTCATTAATAAGGTGTCAACTGGTAATCATCCGAAGTAATAATTATCAGAGACTCCTTTTGGAAGAATTTTTGAAGGCCCATCTGTTAGACTGGAAATGATGGGCTAGAATACATGGAATCATGAAGAAAAAAAGATTCGCATTGAATCAAAATTTAGTTGAATTTTTAGTGAGGGATGTCAGCTCTAATCCTTGGATTCCAATTAAAAGGAGAGTTAGTTATTTTTATGGTGGTTAGCTAACTACACCATTCTATTTAAAAGAATTTTCAGGTGCAATAATCAAAGTGGCTTGTTAGAGAAAAATATGACAAGGAAGCGTATTGAAATTGTAGATAATGAAAGACACTTAAGGTTGAGTATTTTATATATCTTCTTTACATTTATATTCACACGGGTGAATTCCGCTATTCCGTCATCACTTGCAACTTATGTTGAGGACATCACTATGTTAAGTAAATTTAATTAGTTGAGACTATTATTTAGTAGAAGAATTGGATAAGAATAAGAGTAGGAAGAAAGGAGGTGTCAGGAGCATTGTAGGGTATGACATCCTTCTCAATGTAAGATTACCCTTAACTGAGTAATTATAATATTTTGTTTATGATTGTAATGCTTATCTTTTCTACATATATGGTTATATGGTTATATGAATCCTGCTCTTTATAGAGAAAAGATATGGAGTTATTTGTTGATCTAGAGGAGAAAGATTTAATGAAAATGAAAAGTGGAAAGTGATGAAGGAGCAAGTATGTGAAGTCCTATTTGGAGAATTAATTGAAGACGGGTAAGTATAGTCAACCAAATGTTTTACTTTTTTTTTTTGCTAACACATATACTAATTAAGTAAAACAGTTGGTTGACTATACTTTTCCGGTCATTAGTTAATTCTCCAAATATGACTTCACATATTTGCTCCTTTGTCACTTTCCACTTTTCATTTTCATTAAAATTTTCTACCTCCAGATCAACAAATAACTTTATATCCTTTCTCTATAAGGAGCAGTGTTCATATAATCATATATGTAAAAAAGACAAATAAGCATTACAATTACAATCATGAACAAAATATTACAATTACTCAGTTAAGGGTAATCTTACATTGAGAAGGATGCCACACCCTGCAGTGCTACATCTCATTTCTTCCTACTCTTATTCATATCTAATTCTTCTACCAAATAATAGTCCCAATTAAATTTACTTAACATGATGATGTTAAGTTGTAAGTGATGATGAAATAGTGTAATTCGCCCATGTAAATAAAAATGTACAGAAGATGTATAAAATTTTCAACCTTAACATAGTGTTTACTAGAATGGAAATAGGGTAGAAAGGAAAGAAAATTTGATTTTCCTTTGTTTACTTGCATTGACAGAAAAGCTGGAAAGGAAAAACAGAGGAAAATTGAGATAGTTTTCCCTAGTTTAATAATCTGCCCGATTCGGGCAGAAAACAAAAACAAATCAACGAGGTGCTCTTCTTGTTGCCGTTCGTGTTCCCTGCGTTTGCATTCGCATCTGCATCCCTGCCGTCGACGGAGACAAAGACGAGGCCACTCACCTCTTCTCCTTGCCGTTCTTGTTCCCTACATTCGCGTCTGCATCCCTGTCATAGACAGAGATGAAGACGAGGCCATTCGCCTCTCATCCTTGCCGTTCACATCACAACCCTGCCCAATCCCTCGCCGTCTGCCTCGCCACCTCATGAGCCCACCCAAGATGCTTCGCTTGCCTTCCCAACGAAGCTGCATCGGTCCGCTCTGCCCACCTCGCCGCCCAGCTTGCATCGCCATCTTCCCAGCTCGCTTCGTCGTCCACCTCACGAGCCCGCTGCCTCGTTGTCCACCTAACGACCCTGCCCATTCCTTCACCATCCACCTCACCACCTCACGAGCCAGCCCAAGATGCTTCGCTTGTCTTCCCGGCGAAGTTGCTCCGGTCCGCCCCACCAACCTCGCCGCCCAGCCCAAAAAGAATTCAAGAAGCGGCAACAGTAGCAAATGACTACAACGAATAATGAGGAAGAAAGATTCGTGTTCTCCTACCTGGATTCGCTTCTCAACATCGAGCTAGTGGTGGAAGGGGGAAGGAATCTGTCCGACGATGAGATCGTGTCACAGACATGACCCCGACCGTGTTGCAATGGATAATGGCAGAGTTGGTGAAGCACCCACACATCCAATCAAAGCTTGGAGAAGAAATCCGAGGAGTTGTAGGAGAGGACAAGGAAATCAAGGAAGAGGAGCTACACATAATGCCATATCTGAAGGCGATGGTCATGGAAGGGCTGCAGTGACACCCACCCAGCCACTTCGTGCTTCTGCACACGGTGATAGAGGACGTGAGCCTGGATGGCTATCTAATACCCAAGGAGGCATCGATCAACTTCTTCGTAGCGAAGATAAATCTGGACGGGAAAGCGTGGGAGGAGTCAGCGGAGTTCAAGCTGGAGAGGTTTCCTGGGAAGGGGCGGTGGTGGACATCACGGCCAGCTGGGCGTTGCGCTCTCGCCCTCGGAGCTTCGCGAGACACCTTACAGGATTTTTTTATTATTTTTCCAAATCATGTGAAAATAACATGATTCACTTTTCCATTCCGCTTATTTTCTTTTCTCTCTTAGTTTTCCTTTCCTCCCCTTTTTTGTCTTCTCTAGTAAACACAACATAAGAGTCTTTCATTATCTACAATTTTAGTATCCTTCCTTATCATCCTTTTCTCTAACGGGCCTCTATTGATTATTGCACTTGAGAATTCTTTCAATTAGAATAGTGTAGCTGACTGACTACCATGAAAAACAACCAACTCTCCTTCTATTTGTAATCCAAGGATTAGAGTTACATCCCTTTGTAAATTCAACTAAAATTTGATTCATGCGAATCTTCTTTTTTCATGAAGGAATCAAGTACTCTAGACCCATCATTTTTGTCTAACGGATGAGCCTTCAAAAATTCTTCCAAAAGGAGTCTCTGACAATTGTTACTTCAGATGATTACCAGTCGATATCTTGTCAATGAAATTGTATAATTTGTTCATTGAACATCTACTTAAAGAAAGCTGACGCTGAGGCTCGCTGTTGGTAGAACTGCAATTGCTCATGATTGCAACTTACTACAAAAGAATCATAAGTTTGATATAATGCAAAAATAAATGGAAATAATAAAAAAACAAAAGTAAAAAATTCACTACAATTCACACCAAGGTATATCATAAACTACTTTCCATTGCTTCCATACAAGGTTGGGTCAAGTTTCACAAAAGTTCATCGATATAGACAAAATTTGACAATAAGTGCAAATGCAATAATTAATGGATATAATGAAGAAAAGAATGTAAAAATTTCAATAGAATTTACAACAAGGTATCCTACACTATTTCCATTGGTTACATACAAGTTTGGGTCAAGTTTCAGACAAGTTCAGCAAATGCAAAAATATGGATTTGGTTTTGTTAGCACTTGTATTGGATTCACCGGTTCAAATATTGTATTGGATTCACAAGTTTCACAAAAGTTCGATGATAAAATCATAAGTTCGACCATGAACGTACATTCTAGCCGATATAATGTCTTTACGTTCTCACAACATCTCATTCACTTGATCAATTTTCATACTATATTACATAGAAATATAATATATCTTACCTATCTACAAGGGCGAGAACGCTGGACGAGACAAGGGCGAGCTGGACGAAGACACTGGGCCGACAAAACCCTATCGACAGAAACGCTGGACGAAGTTGGAGCAATAAATGACATTGATGAAGATAGGGGTGACAACGCTGGACGAAGATGCTGGGCTAACAAAACCCTATCGACGGAGATGCTGGACGAAGTTGGAGTGGTAGAGGGATTAGGGTTGGGCGAGAGACGTTGAATGAAGTTGGAGTGGGAGAGGTTTAAGGTTTTTCATGACGAAGCGAGCGAGAGTGGGACGAGAGAAATGGAAAGAGGGGAAGCACGGTTGGGTTGGGTTACGAGAGGGATACGGCGACGGATTCATTTACGGTGATGGTGCGTTGACAAATGGAGACGGCACGGTGGTTAGCCACCGTTTCTCACCATGCCATCATAGCTTTGGGATGCGTGCTTATAAAAGGATCTTTAGGATTCATTTAACAGTGGATTAGTCACCTGCCCGAAGATTCCTAGGCACAGGCCATGCCTAGGACATTTTCGCATTGAAATATCCTCCATTAAGTAAAAAAAATAATTATGTTCTATTAGTATTTCAATAAGCTAACTAACCTAAAAGATTAAACATTGTTTGTTTGAGATAAAAGGAATCTTATTGGAAAACTCTGGATGAAAGAGATTTGATAATTTGAGTTGCAATGGGCGAGTATCTTTGAAAGGAAGCTGGGTTTATTTGCAAAGATATGGGAGTAGAATTTGTGTATTATGCAAGAATGGACAATTATCGTGGTTGCAAGAAAGTTGGCTGAATTGAATGTTGAATGCTATAGACTTGAAAGAAACTCCATAAAGTGTAATATAATATTTATGTTTTATCAGTATTTCATTCAGCTAATAACCTAAAAGATTAAATGTTGTTTGTTTAAGTTTAAAATGAATATTATTGGAAAACTCTAGAGCCATATGAAGGAGATTTAACAATTCAGTTGCAAACGGGCAAGCACGTTTCAAAGTAAGCTAGGTATCTTTGCAATGATATGTGGACTGGGAGCTGTCTCTGCTGGAATCGACAATTACCATGGTTGCAACAAGAAATGCTGAACTGGTTGTTCCTTCATGGATTTAGATTATTTTAGTAAAGAAACCAAGGAGTGGTAATTTGTATTGGCAAAAATGTTCCGGTATATTTTGTAATTTAATTATATTAATGTGTTAGTGGAGTTTAACAGGTCAAGTTTCAGTGGTATGTTTATAGTATGTGGTATACATTTAGTTATGCTTCGTTTAAAAGCCTATATATAGGATTTTGGACATTGTAAGAGGAAATATATGATGAATTGTTGAATTTTTGCTAATTTATCTCCCTTCTGAACCTCCCCCTCTTCTCACTCTCCAGCTCTATCTCCTCTAACTCATCCTCTCTTATATCTCTCTTCCTCTCTTCTCTCTCTCTCTTAGTTCTATTTTGCATCATTTAGGATCATAGGCCAATCCGTGATTCTCCTGTTTAATGTCGTTTATAGTAGGCCACTATGTTGCCCTCCATACTGCCTCATTGTACCATTAAGGATTTGCCTTCTTCGAATCCGTATCCATTTTAATCACTCAACCTTCATGCAAAACCATTTGTTCACCATATCAGTAATAAAAAAGGGGAGAAACTAGAAGAACAGGTCAAGAGGGTTAGGGGCAGGGTAGTGATGTACGGGGAAGAGGCTAGCAAATAAGATGAATCTAAGAATGCAAACTTGCATGCGATATTAAACTACCGGGTTTTCAAAAATAGTTTTTTTGTATTTTTAAGATAAAAATTGAATTTACACATGCAACTAAAACTACAAAAGAAATTACACCTAGCTAGTAACTACTAAAGGGCTAAACATGCATAAAATAAACTACACTAAGCATGCAAATTACGAGTCTACTGCTAAGCATGAAATTGCAAGGAAAATGCATTAACCTAAGAGAATGCTCACCTTGCGACCAGAATAAATGGGCCGACCGTCCCGATCTTCACCAGTTGATGGAAGACGGTTGTCAATTACAAGCCTCCAACCAACAAACCCATACATGCATGGGCATAAAAAATTATTACAACGTATTGTTTAAGGGACTTTACAATAAAGAGATTCAAGAGGGGAGGTTAAGCCCCCAGATTCTTCTGGTTAACAAGTTAGAGTAAGACTAAAGCCAAGCTTTCTAATTATCTAAGCAACTAGAGATTATACCATTTATTTTGAAAAGTTTCATGCACGAAACTTTATTGTTCTTTCTCATTCCTTAAGGTGCCGAGAGCTACAATAAAAAATAACACACATGAGCATGTACCAAGTTCCAAGAAAACAAAGTTAACAAATTCAAAGAGGGAGAGAGAGATTAATTAAATGGTGCGCCAAGGTTCCTTGTTCTTGGATCCTTTTAATTATGATTTTGGTTGACATGAGGATGGTGACTTCCTTTGCATCCGCCAACACAGCCAACGGTGCACAACCATGAAGTTCACGGGCACCTATCTGCATGCAAACAATAAACTAGAATTATTTCCATATCTGCATCATAGTTATTGGGTTATTTTTATGTTTGTTGTAGGAGTAAACCTTTTTATCAGGCACTCGTGGTTTTTTATTGATTTTCTGTACCAACTATATCCAAATGCAGTAAATTCTGGTACCACTAAATGATTAGATACAACATTTGACAGAATAGAGAAGGGCATTTTTTTTATATTCAATTGACTCGTTTTTATATTCTTATTTATGACTCAGTGTCAACTTTTGGAGCTGTTTTGGACATGGTAACAGACAGGTGCTTCTTTAACAGACTCTGTAGTCATTCTTTTTCTAGAAATTCTTTAACAGACTCTATATTCTTTCTAATCTAGATGCTACTAGACACTAAATTAATCAATTAGCTTCTGCATGCATATCATTTTTTTTTATTTTTTTGCTTCTGTTTATTCTTCAGGGTGAGCACTGCATGTCTACTCGCTGTTCTCTCACAATTGTACAGGTACTTGTGCCTTTGTTGCATCACATGTCTCTGCAGCAGACTTATATTTGTTAAATTTCTTTGCAGACCAGGCTTGATTTTCCTGGCGTTGCTTGCATTGGACATTGGCAGTCATTCGTTGCAGCAAATGTACAGGTAGTGTTCTTCTATTTTAAGGCTGACCAATAATAACAACTTAGGATTTGATTCATAGAAGTATATGTGTTTAACTAGAACTTCAAAAGTGATGCACCACTAATAAAATTGATGGTTAATGTTGCCGCCTTTGTATAGTTGACTCACTTTATCTCACTGTCATTTAAAATCTATTGCATAACCCACATGTGCTATCCTCTGTTATCACATTATCCCTTCCTTCCTATTAAACATTGTTTTAAATTAGAGAATATGTAGGATGCAAGGACAGTGTGGGTTAGTTACAAAACATGTTATTCCATTTTAGCTTGATCAAGAGGGCAGTGGTGCCACCTGCGCGAGCGCGAGTTTTAATTATTTATCCATCTCCTTTGTATTTATAATAATGTTTTTAGTTCTTTCTTTATGTTTCTCATTACCACTCAATCCTCATTGGTTCACGTTTGTGTCAACATTGCATGACTAGTTCTCCTTGAGAGTAGGATGCATTAATTGCTAGTTTCTATCATGGTTTAAAAAATTGGTCAATACTGGGTGGTACATTTGCTAGTATTATATTTGCTTTATGCTAGTATACATGTGTATGTGTGTGTTTTGTTGGTATGGACCAATATTTAAAATCTTAGTTTCTAGTACTTGTAAGGACATCTATAGCACTATCATAGTTCTTTTATTTTTTAACTAACTTCATGGTAAAATTTGACCCATGTGGGTTAATCTAGTTTAACTGAGGTGAATGGACTCAGTATGAGTCAAATCAAGATGATTGGTGCCATGATAAAAATATGAAAATTTAAGGAAAAAAGAAGTGGGAGATGCTGCATAATCCCCATTTTGATTTTGCCTCTTTAACTTTCCTTGAGTGCATAAGCGTGCAAGTTAACTTGATGGTTAAGCCTAGTCAAACGAAGGGCAAATTGATCAAGTATGTTAAAAATTTATCATGAATCCACAATTGGGGTTTGACGTAGTCAAAATTTACATAAGTTGACTTAATTGGCCTTTGAAGCCATGCAGAGAACAAAAGGAAATTCCGTAATTATATCCTCAGTCTTAAATATGACCCACCATATCCATCACATTCCGTATTATATTTTACCCCATCTCTAAGCAATCACACTCTGATATAAAATCTCAGTTTGTTCCTATTCACAAAATAATATATTTTTGTTTACCATGTGGGATACTCACGTTTAAATATAAATAGAACCCTAGCATCTACCCACAAAGGGAGTGTATGCATATAATAAAGACTAGCACAATGAGGTTTAATTCTGTCAAATTCTTTGCCATCATTATTTAAGCTTCATAGATTGAATCTTAGTTGGGTATGCAAAACCATTTTGTATCAGCGCTTTACTTGCATTTTTTAGTTATTTTGCATTCTTCATTTCTCCCTCTTTAGTTTCTTCAATTTTAAAATCAATTATCAATGTCTGGAGGCGCAAAGAATGGGGATATTATCCAAGCTTCAAGACGTGTTTCATGGCTGTCTTAATGCTATTGTCGTCATGCCACCTTAGAAGGAAGAGAAAGGCTGTCCTTACAATGCACAACCAACTATGATTTGTGGCTCTCTTGCACAACCAACGACAAGTGAACTCCACATTGCTACTATTGATGAATTTCCCATCACCAAATAGCTCTAGTTGTGCCATGTAAGAAAGGTGGGGAGGCTGTTGAATCTACCTAGCTCACATAGCCTATGCTCATGCCACCAGTGTCTGTGCATCATTCATGTTGAAAGCACCCCTTAGCATACCAGCATACCATCTCTTTATCTCCACTGAAATTTGCTTTGTTAACACTTACACCCTCTTTACTACAAAGGAAAGAAGGTGGGAAGGAAAGGAAATTAAGGAGGAAAGGAAAGATAGGTGGATAGAAAAACATATAACATTTTCTGTATTTATTTGGAGGGAAAGAAAATTTGAAGGATGCAATTTATGTGATACGAATACCCCGAATCTTTCTATTTTTACACTTATTACATAAATACTATTAAATACCATAAAATTTCTAAATATTATGTAATACTATTAAATATTATAACATTGAATGAATACTATGAAATAATATAAAATTTATAAATACTATTAAATTACCAAAAAAATAGAAAAAAATACCACATCATAATAAGGATAACATTTCCCTGACATGTTCATCTGCATCACATAATACCACATTATAATAAAGAAAACATTTTCATATGTATCACATAATACTACCTCATAATAAGGATAACATATGAATTATTGACAATGATACTAGAGAGGTTATGTGTAAAGACTATACAAGAGTTATCCAAATATGTTGATTAATAACATCATCTTTACACTCATCATTAGGTTGATAGATTATATTACCAAAGCAAACAAAGATCATATTACCAAATATCATTAGACAAAGTAAAATATACTATGAAAAATGCTGCAAAATATTCAACCATTATACCATGAAGTGAGAAAGGGGTTTTTACTTGTGGAATAGGAGATGCTGGTTTGGGTGAATGTAGCATGGAGCCTGAGCGAGGTAGGCAACGGTGAGCAGGGGCAGGCAGTGAACGAGGAAGCGTCGGTCGTGAGTGAGCAAGCGAGGAAGTGTTGAGCAAGCGGTGGCGGCGAGCGACAACCTTTGCACCAGGAGCGAAGGAGGCAGCAGCGGGTAGGTTTAGCAAAGATGTGGTTTTTGCCTTATTTAGGCAGATTCTAAAATGAAGAAAAACAAGTATATTTTCCTTCTTTCCCTTAATTTTTCGTCCACCCTAGAGAAAAAAAATCATTTTTCCTCCTTTCTACCTTTCTATCTGCCCTAATAAATGCAGTGTTATACCCTTAGTGGATTGTTGTGTTTGACAAAACCCCTTTATCACCATCAAGCATTGTTTTAAGTACCACCATTAGCGGTAGTGACCTCAAATTTGTGTCTTAGCAGCTTGGGCATTCTCACCCCTTGCTAGCACCTAGTTTAGATTCATATAAGGGAAGAGAAAAAAGATTGTTAGAGTAGAAAGTAAAAGAGATAGAGAGAGGAAAGAAGAAGAGACATGAAACCCTAAAGGGCTATATTGTATTAATATTCTTATTCATCATACACAATAGATAGAACCTCTTTATATGGAGGTATTGAGAACAGAAATAATAATATTTCAATTATTACTATATAAATATATAACATGATTCCTAGTATTACTAAGTCTAACTATTATCAATTCTAACAAAAATGGCAATAGAAAAATAAAAACAAGAGCAGAATATTTCTGTTGTAAAATAAGGGGCAGGGAATAAAAAACATATTACATGCAGCTTGCTAAAAATACTTTCCTTGAGAAGCATGTCTGTGTTCACCTGTCGCTCTTGAGCAATTTGAAGAATGCGCTTCATTTATAAAAGGATAAGTAGCATCAAGTTAAACTGTGTTCATGATTCAATTACCCGTTAAGCTTCAATCCCAAATACTAATCACTTTTGTTAGATTTATATTTGGCTTCCACCATAAATAAAGCCACAACAATCATGTCATATCTGATTGGGCTAAGGAAGGAAAAAAATTATCAAGAGGAAAAAGAAAATAGAATTGAAAACCATAAGTCACCTTTTGTGTGTTGCATTCAGCTCCATAATGAAATTTACTTTATTCTTCTCTTCAATTCTATCGAAGAAAGAGAAACCATCTGATCTTGAATGATCCATTTACCACCCTTCCTTTCGTTCCTTTCATAGGAGGAAAAATATAAAAAATGTATAGAACCTCCTAGAATACCAAGTTGAAACTAATTAAAGTCTTACTAAAATTGTATCTGTAATTTGTGAAAATGTAGAATACATAGGTTAATGTAGAGGATATATCAGTGGGCTAAAAGTTTTAATTGTCCAATATGTAGCGCTTGTTTGAGATAGTATTTTGAGTCAAAAGCTGAGCTGTCTTGGGTGGATTGCTATGTTGTGCTGCGAGAAAAATATTGTACAATGTTAAGTATAATACTATATAATATTTAAAATAATAAGATAAATAAATTTCAGAATATTTTGATGATAGAAAATTTTTTTTGAAATAAATTTATGTTTATAAAATGCATTATGTTTCAAAATATTTGTTATTAGCTCACTTTAAGGCTCAAACGGCCTCCGCCAAATAGGAATCCGAAAAGATCCTTATTATTCTGGAACATTGATTATAATAATATCGCAAAAATCTACTATACCTTATGAACACTGCAATAAATTGTTTTAACATGCATCTGACTTTTCTATTGCTATGCTTTCAGTTCCTTCTTATCTGGCAAAGCTAGCCACAAAGATGTCAAGGACTCATAGTTGGCTTTTCAAACTGTAGTATGGAAATCGCAAGTTCATGGCCTTCTGCTGTGTGGGGTCAGAGGTATTAGGGTTTGCCGACTTCTCTGTGAAGTGTATGTTCAAACTTGTTCTATTGAATAAAAGTAATATTACACATCACAGGTTCTTTACATAATCCTCTACCTTCTCGCTAATGAGAAATCTGAACGCCTGATTGATGTAAGCTTTCTTGTCCCATGGCATTTCTATTTTTATTTTTATTGTAAATTGAGAACTGCTGCGTCTGATCCTCCTACTTGGCAGGTTTATTTGAATGTTCTCACAACAAAGCCACTCCTTTCTTTGCTGTTACTTTTTGTTTCTATTGGATGGGCAATTAAGCAAGTGGTGAATGTGATCCAAGTAATTTCGTTTGTTTGTTGTTACTTTTATTTATTTGGTGCTCATTACTATTGATAATTTTGTTGGTTTAAAGTCATTTTTAATCTGTTTAGGATAATTTTCTGTAATTTATTATAAACTTTATCTAAAGTAATTCTGTCGCATTTGTGTGTTTGTAGAGCTGTATAAAAAAGTTGAGTACCTTTGTTGTTCGTAACAAAATCTTGGAAATGAGTCTCACCTTCATCAAATACTTGCCCCAAGTGTATATAAATGTTGGTTATAGTACTCCCATGAGTGATATGGAGAATAAATACCACACATCACAGCAGCACATTACAACTTCATTAATGAAGTCATCATATGAACACAACGGTTAATTTTAATTAACACTACAATAATTAGTTCATATAACAAAGTGACATGAGATATTTAAAATTCAATTCTCATAATAAATAATTTACTACAAGCTCCATACGTAAGATTGAATCCAACTCCAACAATTAAATCACATTTATAAATTCTAAAGAAAACAAAATACTGATGACAAGTTACTCTTACTGTCATGCCCTTGATTTAAATCTTGATTAACATAAAACAAGGGTTATAGATCTCTTATTTGATGCTTTATCATGTATAAAAATACCAACCTATCTTGATATAAAAGCATCAAAACAATCATCTGGTGTTAGGGAAAAGCCTTCTTAAATTAAAGCACTGCGGTCGGACTTCACGCTCTTAAATACACCCATATCAAGTTCAATGTTTCAGCATTTATCACTATTTTGTCATACAAAAATATAAAACCAATCATAAACTCTAACATCTAGGGCTTCAATCCCATTCAACTTCATAGTAAAAAAATCTCAATATCTAGGTTAGAAACTGCCAACCATTTTGGAAATCATGTTCTAGCTTTTTTCTTCTCTAGCCAGAATTCCTGCTAGAAAGAATCAAATCACCAACTTCTTTCCTTCCCTTCATGCCGCTCTTTTCCTCTTTCTTTGTAGCAGCAGGAGTAAATCATGGATTGGTGGAGTAATTACTTACTAACTACATTTATAGGTCAAGTCTTGTTTCACTTATTTGTATCTTTCCTTTAGTATCATATTAACATATTTTACTTTAGTTTGGCATTTTTTAATATTTGCTGCTAAGCTTATGTATTTTTACAGTTCAAGTCCTCTTCTCCAAAATGGCATTAAACACTTTTAAGTTGAAAAGATAACACACATCATTTAACTTTTGATATGACAAACAAGCACGTGCAGTATACGCTTTCCACGCAAGCACAAAATGAAAACGTTATTCATTGAAACCTACTATGTGCTTTAGTACTCTTCTTTCATGTTCATCTTTCACTCATCATTAACTTGAGGGAAATAGATTGATGTTCATAATTTTTCTCACTTTTGCATTTTTTAGTCACCAAAAATACCTTCCAGTTTCTAAGTTCAGAGTAAATATAGGAAAAGACAGGAATATTAAGTCACGCATTAGTAAAGTTTGAAACTATACTATGCTTCACACCAAATGTCATTCTAAAAAATCCTGCCATTTGTTTTATTACAAGAAGTCATGTTTTGACTCTACGAACTAGTGTACCAGTTATCAGGAACCATTATATAGTGGGCAACCTATTCCTAGTGTACTTGAACACAAAAGGCCTGTATATATGGTGAGATTAAAAACGCTGGATATTCTCACATACAAGTAAAGAACCCGTGATAAATAATCAGGGAACTAACTGACACACAATGGCTACAGCAAAGATAAATGTAAAAAAAAAACAAATATGATATTTGTAAGCTGCTATTTTTAAGTAGCTTAGTGCGATTTTGTTGAAGTAAGCAATGATGACTGACAGCCATGTTCAACAACAAAGTGGTAAGTTCTCCATTAACATCTGTGTTATAATCACTTAAACTATTGAGCACTTTTATCAAAGTTCTAGATCTTCCATGATCAACGGTCTCACAAACTAGTTGAATCTATTATCTGGATATCCTAGATTTTTTAGGATCTCCTTGGTTATATTAGGCATTTTGGCTTCGACTATTACATGGTTCCTCGACAAAATGTTCCCTTGGTGAATAAGAACTTGGTACTGTTTTTTTTTTCTTTCAGATGAAGTCAGCTGCTGATTCTTGCGTCAATCATGACATGAAAAGAAGCAGTTAAGCATGGACGCTGATGAACGAAATGGCTCCAACTGTGGGTAACAGAAGGCTTGTCAATTGCTCTTGTTTCATGTGTCTCTCATATGTGAAGCCAAGTGTACTCGGGTTCGACTGAATTAGAACTAATCAATACTGTTTCAGATTTGAGCTCAACAAGTGGGATAGGTGTGGGGGGCTTAAACCGCAATCAGCACTAGAATTTTTGTAAATTGGAGCTTGAGCCTTTAAAAGTTTATTTTTTTGCTCGTCTTGAAATAACGTAATGGGATCATGTTGTTAGCGTTTTGGACACAAGTTTTTGTCTGCTATTGTTTGATTTTTTTTATTTTTTCTAAAGAATGACAATGGATTATGTATTCAGTTTTCTACCTAATATTTGAACCCGACGTAATTATAAAAACTAAATTCAAACAGGGTATATAATGTGATCTCGACTCGAGATATTTAAAGCAAAACTTGATTGAATATTTTGAAATATTCTATATTTATATATTATTTTAATAATAAATATGCTTGCATAATAATTATTTTATTTTTATTATTTTATATTGTAAATAATAAAAATATTTTTATTTATTTTAAAATTGTGTCTGATATGTAATACCTTAACCCGATTGAAACCAAACTCGTCAAATTTAAACTCATTTCATTTATTTAATCAAAGACTTAAATTTGTCAAAATACTTGGGTTGAATTGCCGTTTTAAGTGTTATCTATTTATTTTCAATTCTGTTTTACTTCAATATTCTATATCTAACCGGTAGACACCAAGTGTTAGGCCTATCCAATAGGCCTAGTCAACTGGGCAGTTGACTGAGTCAAAATTAGCCAAAAAATCCAAAATCGAGATCAAGTCGCTTGTCGATTCTAGCCGATGATTGGTGACGTCCCTGGCAACCAAAGGCCACGGGCTCGCCGAAGGAAGTAGCGTTGACATGGAGATCATTGTCGGGAGGCACGTTGATTGAGGCATCGGTCTCGATGTAGGCGACATTAATGGCTCGGCAAAAAAGATGACATGGGAAGCATGTCATTCGGCGTCTAGCAGCAACAAACCCTCCTCCGTCCGGTCTCATCTCCAGTAGCACGCCCCGCTAACTTGGCAGATCATCACGATCGCGTGACACGAACGTAATCGACTCCCGCACATTGACACGATCGAAGTACGGTGGCAACGCTCGATCCAGCAGGGCAAATGGGCGGCGACGCTCAGACTAGGCTGATGAGGGAAGTGGTGTGGCCAACTACGTGCAGCATGGGACGATATGGGCGGGGCATCGGGCGTAGTATGGGCGCCGCCTGCCGTCGAGTTGACATCGTTCGCATGCATATGTACGAGCGGCGGGAAGACGAGGCCAGGATGCCTATAAAAGGGGCAGTTGATGAGCTCAAACGGCTGAATTAGGGAGGAACCACTGATAGTGGAGAGGCTGAACTAAGGGAGGCGAACGGCTGAACTAGAGTGGGCAACAGGAACCAGGTAAGATCCGGTTGGCAAGGTTGAGAACGAACCTTGACCAACCTTTCCTGTTCGCTCGTCCTTCCGCCGACGACTCAGTGACTCTGGCGAAGGCAAGCGGCAGCCCTCGTCTGACGCGCTTCGGTGGTGTGGGCGGTGTGGTTCGAAGCACACCCAACGTCGACTCCCTTCGGCGAGCTCCCTGTTTTCCCCTCCCGCCGTCCCCTCTCTTCCGCACAGTTCCAGCGAGCTTGGGACAGTGGCCTCGGTTGAACAACGAGCTCACCTGGAGATGCGAGGACTCGTCGAACAAAGGGAGAAGCTCGCTCGCCGGAACACGCGAGCCTTTCGTCGCGATCACAAACGTTGTGAGGCAGCAGGCTTCGAACATAGACGACGGGCTTCCTCGTCTCGCATGAATGCCGAACGCGGCAACCGCGCGTGCGTCGGAAGGATGCAACGCCTTCCCCCTCTGCTCATGCGTGAACTTGGCTGCAAGTTCAAACGCGGCCGAGGTATCGAACGCGAGCGTAGCCGTTGACCGCCCCCTCGGTGAGCGGGCGGACGCGACTTGCGAACGGGTTTCGGACGTGGTTGGATTCGGGTTCAGATTCGGGTCGAGGATCCGACCCAATTAAAGGTATAATTTTCCTGTTCGTTTATTCATTTTAAATGCTGACGTGACTTTCTCTTTCCTCTCCTGTTGGTCGCGTTGGACCTGGACAAATCGATAATTTAAGCCTTGCGTGGCAACAAAACTATTGTAATAATTAATTAAAATTAATTTATTATATTTGTATAATATAAGGCGTGACAGACATTGTTGGTATAATCCACGAGACGGGCATCATTTATAATCGTTTCAAATGGTAGCAGATGTAAACGATGTCCTAACTTCTTAATAATGTATACCCTGCATTTTAGAAGGGAAAGACAAAGTGTAATGAAAAAAGGAAGGCAAAAATGAAAATGGCGTAATTGGTTTTTGTTCAATTTTGATCAACAAAATGAGAAAAAAAAGAGAGTTTTACTTGCATTATTTTCTTTTTTCCGTGGGGGAAAATTTGAATTTCTTTTTTGTTTCATTTGATTTTTCCTTCGATAATACACTGTATACGAGTTCAAGGTTAGGTGCAATGCCTGCTCAATCATGTTGCATTGCTGCCATTTCTATAAATTTATTTTTCTATCTGCAAAGTAATTTTCAACAACATATGTATAGTAATAATACTTTTCATTCCTACAGATTGTCAGATTGTCTTGGAATAAGATTGCATTTAATGACGAGAATTATATGTCAAAAATATTGGCTATTGAAGATTGGTGCCTCACATGCGCACCAAACTACCGGGTAGATGCGTGTCAATTAGAAATGACATTGTAGGTTGAAATTTGAATAATCAGCACTTCAAAGAACTCCATTACCTTGCATGGAATTGAATTGGAAGGAGAAGAGTTTACTCTTCAAAACTTCAAGACGTCGTGTTGTAACTCAGAATCTTTCCAATATCAGTGGAGCCCTAAAGCTGAACTAAACCGAAACTTATTCCGGTGATCTCCAGATTCAATGGACTGCATTACTCATCCGACACCAGTTAGAACCAGTTCACGAAGTAGAAAACTTCTGCAAGTAATATCTAACTTCTCTGCAGCCTATATTGGAAGACAATCTTATTCTCGAAATCTTGGTATCAATATATCATCAAGATTGCAGAATGAACTTTAGATGATTCGGCACTTTAGTTCTTCAAATTCACTTACGTGCAAATAGACTGTTGAGTGTACAAACCACCAACCGCATTTGTGATTTCTTGTTTGTTTCTTCTCTTTGAGACCATAGTAAGCCCTTCAGTGTCTTTACTCGTACTCTTCTCTGTTTGCCTCAATAATCCATGATCGTGGAGTTGAGAACTGTAACCCGAATTTACTATATCACTGTTGTTTCCTGCATTTGTTTTACTATGATTTGGTGAGACAACAGTACTGCTTTGAGCTTTAACTTGCGAGCTGACACTGTTGCTTACTGACCTAACAATGAAGCCAAGTAGAATTTGTCTAGCAAGCTCGGTCTTATCTTTGCTTTTACTGATCTTGTTCTTTCCTTCATCAGAAACTTTTTCAATTTCTGATTTCTCTTGTAGAAGAATTACAGTGGCTTCATCATCTGCAGTCTTTGCTGGTTCCGGCTGCAGTTTCAGTTCGGTTGAAGAATTTTGTGCTTCCGGACTAGCATCAATATGATCTTGTTGCTCCCAAACTTTGGCAGGCACAAACTCAGCTGCATGAGGGTTCATGATGCTATTATTAGGGCAACTTGTGCTTGCAAATGCCTTCTGGGAATTGGAAGATAAATGTTTCCTGAGGAAAGAGTGACCAGTTCTGTAATACAATGTTGATCTTGGGCCACAAGGTACTCTGTAGTAAATCGATTGAGTTGAGGGAACCTCCAATAGTTGAGGTATTGTGTGATGAGGAACACTTGTGTCATACAATCCTCTAGTAACAACTGCGTTGTATGGGTGAGACATGGACAACGGTGATCCTGGATTGAAAGGAGGAGCTGAAGCTGAGAGTTTGCTTCCACTAGTTGTGACAATCTTGGATGCTACCAAATCCTGCACTGTCGCAATATCGGTTTTCTCAATTAAGTTTGATGCGTCTTTGTCACTGGATTGAGCCTTCTCGCTATCATTACTTGATGTTTCTCCATGTGAAGTATATTCTTGTTTCTTTACTTCCTCTGATCTCTCTAGCAAACTCGGGGTTTCCTTCTCGTCATTGCTCGAAATCCCTGCATGTGAAGTATATTCATGTTCCTGGACTTCCTCCGATTTCTCTAGCAAATTTAGGGCTTCCTTTGACTTATTCGTTTCCACTTTTTCTTCTTCTTGGTCCAATGTTGTCTTCAAAACTCTTCCTGGAGGTGAGCTCGCTATTTCTTTGTAAGATGTCGACCTTGAAGCAGCCAAGGCAAGCTTACCAGAGTCAGAGGCTTTTCCGTGTTGTTCTGTTGCGCTATCTGTATCAAGGCTCAAGATCTGTGATTTATTCCCATCTTCAATATTCAAATTTCCAGCTCTGGTGGCTTTTCCCACATAATAAGATTCAGCTGGATAAGTTCTGGGTGCTAGTTTTGGTGCTTGCGGCAAAGTTTTCTTGGAATTAGCACTCGAGAAGCTTGCAGGTTGCGAGTTGCTTGATTTTAGTTTGGAGCTATCTGGCCGTTCTGGGCGGAAACTTCTTCTAGTATGTCCTAAACGCCCTTTTGAGGTTGCCTCTTGCCAGCCTTCATCAGAAGATTCATTATGAGATACCACATCGTCTTTTGTGATTTCACAGAGGACTACATTATTGTGTTCTTTTGACTCCTCTGAAGAGTTTTCATCAAATCTTCTCATCTGATTTAGTTCTTCTTTCACAGTCTCAATGCTTGATAATTGTTCATCATTTCTAGCATCTTCTACGACTACACGACTGGAACTACTATTCTGCATCAGAAACCATATAATGTGATCAGGCCTTAGAGAACCGAGAAGACGTTCTCTTGGTCAGTAAGAGTACATTGAAGGTTGAAGAAAAAGGAAATTTTTGAAAAGATCAAGTAGATTCAACAGTAACAATAATAATTTTTAAAGTTCAGGAAGTGTATCAAAAGATTAGTGAAACAATAACTGAAACTGATATCCCTCGGGGACTTATTAAAATATTTTCCTAGGCATAGTAGTAGAGCTCCATAGATATTTAGTCTTGTAGACACTCCATGGTGCCCCGTGGATGTGGGCTAACATGCACCATACTTCTGTGAACTATTTGGTGCATGTGTTGTGGTTAAACTGAAACCACTTTGGTTAAATTTTTCTGGGCATAGTAGTAGAGCTCCATAGATGTTAGTCTTGTAGACACTCCATGGTGCCCCGTGGATGTGGGGCTAACATGCACCATAATTCTGTGCACAACATTTGGTGCATTTGTTGTGGTTAAACTGGAACCACTTTGGTTAAATTTTTTTAGATATTAAAATTAGTCAAGTTGGTCCAATTAATTACATTCTTTAAAAAATTTTAGAGCTTATTATATTTATTACAATTTAACAAAGATGCCTCGAGTGTTGGATATGGTTAAAAGAGAGAACTTGATCTAGTAAAGCTTGAAAATTTATAAAATAGATAATTAAGGTGTTACCTGACTAAAACTAATGTTATTTGACTTAAGTATCATGGACGGGTCTTGGAAAAGAATTAAAAAAAATTGATAAAAATATTTTCTACATCTCTTCTTTATATACCATACTATCTCTAATTTCATGTCATGTTTTACTTCTCATAACATATTTCACTCTATCTCTAAAAAATAAAATATATTTATTTCACCAATCTTCTCTCATCAAATGCTATTTAATTTATAATTCATTCAAAAACTATTGACACTCTTTTGAGCATTGCTCACCTTGTCTTATGGATAAGATTCTCCACCTTTGTGTAAGATATATTGTTGGAATATGCCATAAAAACCAAATATTAGATGATAGTTTTAGCATTATATTTTAAAAAAATATATTATCATTATTATATTTACATGATGTCTATGTAATATAAGTAATTACAATAATATTCCTAGAATAATATGATTACTTTTAAATGTCTCTAGTCAAATATTATTATAGATTGGGATAACAAAAATACACTTAGACTAAAAGGTGTTGTGATTGATAATAAGGACTTGTTATGATACAGATATAATTCCACACACAAGTATATGTTAGAGAACGTTATACTAAATAATCCCACTATGAAAATGCTATATGAATTTTGATATGAGTGTTATAAACATTCTCATTATGATAATCATGTATGTGATCCTTAGACTTAAGGTCACCATAGTTTCCTACTTAGCTAGTTATATACTTTGAAGTAGTCAAATGTCATTTGTAATTAAGTGGAAAAAAAGATTGTAATTGAGTATGTCATGAATCATGGAGAGGAATGTGAGTGATCAAGACAACAATGTCCGTATCTTGGGCATTTTGATTAAGTGAGACCAAAATGGATGATCATGCTCAAATAAATCAATACGAGATATCAATTATATTTGTAATATTAGTTTACTTGAAAATTGAGAAATATAATGATTGGACAATATAAATATGACATATTCTATCACTTAGGGTCAATTTAGATACCAAAGACAATGGATTAAACTTCAAGGGAATATTATCACAAAACATTTATGTCATATCTCGACATTTGTCATAAGTAGCGGTGATGCGTTACTAGGCACCATTAATTGTCTACGATATTATATTACTATTATGGAATAAAGTACAAATCAGTATCTTAAACCATGATTACTATTAACTTCTCAATAGCCTAATGGGTCACACTTAGATAAGATTAAAATCTCAATTATGATAATAGTTGTTAATTGATATGATAATGATTGCAATAACTAATCAACAATAGTTCTTAGTTATAAGCCACAAACATGCTAGTTAAATTAAAGAGTTTAATTAAAATTTTAAAATAAGTCAACATGTCATACTTGGAGACATCAAAGAATGAAATACCATTTAAATCGACTAATATTTCTGGTTTGTATCAATTTGAGCTTAGACTGGTACATGGAATATGTTGATTAGGATCGATTTTATATATGCATCAAGCAATGAAATACCAATTCAAATCAACTAGTATTTTCAGTTTGTACCAATATAACCTTGGTAGACAAAGTCATATGGACTAGGTGCATATAGGGGAGAGCAATCGGGACCAAACTCCCGAACCTCAAATTATAGGTACCGATATTAGTACCGAATTCTACTTCGGGAGTTCGGTACCGGTACCGATTTTCCGAAATCCTGAATATTTTTAATTCTAATTTACGTATTTCGGTATTTGTATTAAAAAAATACCGAATATTAGTATATAAATATTATTTTTTAATTAAATAATACATGAAAAATCGGGACTTCGGTACTTTGGGATTTTCCCGAAATAGTTTTTAGGTACCGGTATCGGTACCGCTTTCCCGAATAAAATTTCAGTACCGGTACCGAAGTACCGAAGTACTGAAATATCAGTACCGAAGTACCAAAGTACCGAAAAGTTCGGTACGGTACTTCGGTACCGGTACCGTTTGCTCACCCCTAGGTGCATATAGAGGGAAAATTCAAAATTAGAAAGTATTGGCACTTGAAGCCCTAATTATAGGTGCGACTCAAAATATAAAGGCGCACTATGCAGTTTACTAGATGTGCCATCACATATAAACCCTAAGCATACATGATAATCTTTTATAAAAGAAGAGGTGCTATCATGCTTAGGCTATATGCATCTTCTAACAAATCAATGAACACCTCCTCATTCTTTTGCATCGTTGTTTTGCTTTGCCACCACCTTTTACGTGTAATGAGTAGAATACAGCCTTTAGCTCTCGATGCTAGCACTATAGAGTAGATGAAAAGATTCTGTTTGGTTGTGTATGAATATCTAGAAGCAAATGCTCATAGAGAGGGATGACAATGGGTTGGGGTAGAGGCGGATAGTGCCAAACCCAACCCTCCCAAACCCTATACCTCATCCCAAACTCGATGGATTTCAAAGACTCCACCCTCACCCAACCTTGATGGGGATCAAGTCCCCCTAGGGAAACCCACCCCCGATCCTGCTTTGTAGACAATGAGTAGAAAGTAAGTGGTGTGAGTGGGGAGGGTAGCAATGTGAGTAGAGAGGAAAGGGGAGGGACTAGGGAGGAGAGGGGAGTGGAGGGAGATGGGAAGGGAGTCTCTGCTCCCCAAGCGGGGAGGAGAGGGAAGGGAGGGGGCGGCTAGGATTAGTTTTAGAGGCTATTTAAGTTATTTTCTATAGGCATGGTGCGTTCAAGTTTGGGTTTGGGGCAAAAATATAAAATCCCATACCTGATAACAATCATGTTTTACCTGAACCTGACCCCAAATCCAGTCAACTCGGGGTTTACCCATCAAATTTGGGTTAGGTTAAGCTGAATTGAGTATGGGTTTTTTCGCCATCTCTACACACAGGGCCACATGCTATAGAGATTCAATCTTGAGATACTCTAACGATGTATGTCTTTAATACTAATTGTCTTCTTCTTGGTATGGGTGCTTGGTGCAGAACAAAAAGAGAGACTAAAAAAGATAGGCTAGTAGTAAAAGGAGATCACTTGGTTGAAAAGACAACATTTTATCTCCACCACTAAAAAGCTCTTTTGCTAGCTAAAGAATCCACTACAATATTGAGGAGATTTAAAACATAGTAGAAAGAGAAGAAGCAAAGCACGATAGACATGAAGTTATATTGAAACCTAACCAAATTATCTATTAGTGCATGGCATAATATACTTTCTCTCTCATATCTAGTAAATAAAATTAATGGAGGAAGATATGGAAACATATCTTTTGCTTTCTCTTCTCACTTATAATAGCAAATAATATATTAAAAAACAACTCCTTCAAATAGGGAGATTCAACAAAAAATTCTTGCAAAAATTTATCCCAATGCCATAACTTATAATAGATCACTTTTAACTTAATCATGTAATCATGCCATAAATTAAAATGTGCAAAGAAAAGCAACATAGAAGAGAATAGTGGGAAATGACCTTCCCTTTTTCTCTTGCCACGGGTTACAATAAAAAAAAAACAAGCAAGGAGGAGGAGCAACCCATCTCATCCAAGACAATTATTACAAATAGATGGTATAGTTCTACTTTCTCATATCCTAGAACAAACACATAACAAGCGAATCTTCAACCACAAACAAAACAAAACATAAGAGGGATTGCGCCAATGCCATGCATCTCGATGTCACTAGAATAATTGAGGCCGATATGATAAAAAAATGTTCATAAATAAGGAGACTGATTGTCTAAAGGAGCTACCACATGGAGCTTTATCAAGGAGGCCAAGCAGTCCTTCCTATGATCTAGTTGAAATTCAAAGGGAGAAAACCTTCCTTTTCCATCTCTACATGAAGGCCATCAAGATCAAATCTCCTCATCCACCATTAGAAGAGGCAATCATTCTTGTACCTATCACCAATCCATAACTCACAAAAAGAACATATCCTCTATATTGTCCTTATCGGACTCATATCCCTTGTATCAAAAAAAAGGGGAAATCCCCCTTCTTCCTCCTTTGTTGACAACTACTATTAAGGGGATCACTTATAGACATCTAAGATTGAGGGTTCTAGCACCATATTGGTAGGATAGAGTTTATGATGAAAAAGAATTGGAGAACTTTGTTTTTAACCTAAAGTAGGGCTTCAAAGTAAACATAAATCAAATCACAAGAGCTTTAAGTGACAATATGAAGTACTTATTAGAAGATGCCAAACTTTAGTTACAAAGGCAATATAACAAGATATAGAATGGGCTTTGTAGAATCAATATATGATAATTTCAACTATTTAGGAATATGCCAAGTGGGTCTTTGCTCTAATGATGGGCATATGCTTGAAACCTAGAAGCTTTTCAATTTTTAAATGAATTACAATCATGAATGTAACAAGAATTAAATTGCCAAAATGTTACAGATTTTATGGTTTCAAAATAATATTAGAGAGGCTCATAGATTTCATTATGCTCTAGCAAGAGGAGAAGAGAGGGTCTTCTAATGATACTCAATCTTCTAACATAGAGCAGAGTTCTATACAGACACTTGAAGTTGCCAACGAAAAATAAAGGAAATTGTATTTTATGCAGGGACCATGCTAGGTAAAGAATTATTCTTAGAAATAAGCCCTTGTGCCTTGGCAGCAAAGACAATGCTAATTGACATAAAAAAAAAAGGACTAGGAGAAGGTGCAAACACTTTCAACTTCAAGTAGGTATCATATGTTATCTGTATTGTACTACCTCATTTAAATGGAGCAAAAGCAAGAAAGGTAAGTATGTCACTACAAAGAATAGGATGCTTAAACTACTCAATGCGTTTTGAGGAGTGGACAAGTTATTAGTGAAGTAATCTTTGATAGAAAATTGGGAGCTAATGTTTGTAAATATCAATGTCAATAGTTGGTAGATTATTACTAAGGTAGCCGAGAGGACAACTCAATTTCATTGCCAAGTAGGAGGCAAAGTGAACCAGCTTGTCACTATAGAAAAAACAAGTGTAATTCAAAATCTACTCTAATTTTAGGAGCAATGTAAAATGTTGATGTCAAGATCATAGGAAGGAAAGAATATATTAGCTTAAGGAAGTTCCACTGATGATTTCTAGGTGATTTTCAGATTATAGCTTAAGTAGAGGGAAAAAATAACACCTATACCATTCCTTAATTCTTTGAGATTTATAAGCAAATAATGTATATGATCTCCATAGCTCAAAAGGAAGAGCGGTTAACTGTATATCTCACTAGGTGTAAAGTAACATCATTTGACTCAATTTTCAGAGGAAAACACAAAGGCATAACACATTCCACTAGGGTGATCCTTTATTAGCTGATCAACAAAAGGTAGACACAATGCTTAACCGGTAAAGATGGCTAGATTCTCAACACTATATACTATATTTTTTTTCTAGTGTGATATGCAAGTAACATGATACTACATCAAACTTGCACTCTTATGGCTCATGAGCACATTGAGTTTTATGTACTGGGCGATATGTGGTTTTTGTGTTCCTAGTATTGAGGGTTAGATGAAAGTAACAAGGCTCGACATGGAAATTTTTGTCTGCTACTCCAAAAGTGTCTAAGCCAAAAAGTTTTGGATCTATGTGGGTCTAAATAAAAAATATATATAAGACAGTCTTATGGTGTAAATCCAAGGGATTGGATGAATACTTGGGAAGATGCACAACTTTATTTATCTTCATAGTGGAGCACTGTGAAAGGCAATTCATTTACTATGTCAAGCATAGAGAAATTGGTTGTTTTAGATGGCCACACAATTTGAAGACTCTTTAAGCTACCTGGGAAGATGACCACACAATTGGAAAGAAAACACTTAAACCTATTGTCAAGTGATGTGAGCCGTGAGGCCCATGAATCTCTATCTAGCCACTTACATGATTAATAAGAAGAAATTTTACGAAGACATTATGCATGGTTAGAGAGGTCATTATCATGTCTAATACATGTTATGACCATTGATCATATGAAACTTCTATATTGGCTATAAAAAAATTTCAAGTTGTTTTGCCAATTTTGTGAAGCCAACCACACTGTCCAAGGAAAGGTATCATTAAGTAGCTCAATTTTTTGACCTTATACTCTCTCTTCCACATGATTACAATTTAGGCAAAACTTTTTTAAAGTAGCGTATACTCAACCTACAAGCTAAAGTGGATGAAGGAAAGTGTATGTTGAAGGGGCTTTCTTATTTTACCAACAATATAGAGTTGTCAAATGTATACAACTAAATCTAATTTAAAAATAAACATTAGGCATCACTAGGAATGTTAGAGACAAAATGATAGATAGTATAGCTCTTGTATTTATTACCAATAAGCATTCATTTAATTCATTACTAATAAGTCATATCTTCTATAGGGTAAATTTTGAGGTTCACATAAAATGTTAATTGGTATCTAAATATTAAGTTTGTCTTCTCTCCCTAAGAGGGGCAGCAATCTTTGCTCCCATTACATGAATATATTTTTTTTCCTTGAAACACGAAAAGAAAATTCTAGAGAAGTTATTTTGAATGAAAATTCAGTTTCATTCAATCATATCATTTTTATCTTAATTGAAGTAGAACAAGCAACATCCTTATACCATGGGACTTCTAAGGATACCACTTCAAAATGTCAACACCTTATCTGAAAGTAAATAAGATGAACAGGTTCTTACATCTCTGAGTAATGCTAGAAAAATCAACATCTACGCTTATTTATTGCAATGGTTACTTAAAAATGATTTTATAAATATAATTTTTTTAACATACAACAAGCATAGTGGAGAACAATGTTTACCCTTGGATGTCGTTGCTTTCTTCTACTTTCCCTTTCTTTTGAATCTTGATCAGCGTTTATGTAATCAAGAAGGTCTGAAACACTGTTAGATGAATATTTTTAGTTCCAGGAGCATCATTCAAATGAACAAAAAAAATGTATCAATAATAACATGGTTTACCTCAGATGACCTTTGCTGGCAATTGATGCATCAGGCTTTGGGATACCTCTACGAACAGCTTCTTGTTGTTCCAAAGCTTTTGATTCAAAGTATTCAAGCCATGAAGCAGCATCCTGAGTTATACAGCCTGAAGTCACTTTCTGAATTTTGCTCACAATATAGAACTAGTAGAAAATTAAATGGATGCAACCTGAGTGCGAAGATCCTCTGATCCAAGTTTGGCTTGAAGTATTTGTAATGTGGTTTGTTCATGTTGCGCACTGAGTGTATAGGCTTCCATCATCGAGAGGGCTATGGCAATAGCGTGGTAGCTTGCAGCAGTCTGTAAAAGTAATCAATAGACAGCCCTATGGTTACGGTCCCATGGAACAGCTGCAATAATTCGTTCAACAAAATCATTCTAGTAGAATTAATTATAGGAGATCAAAGATAATTCACTTATTTGGAAGATCAGTAATCAGTATGAATGTACTTGTCTGTTCTTGTATACACAGACATCCATATAGAAAAGATTTGTCATACTGACAAAATCAATCACGAGCCAGTGTACCACAATATTATAATCAGGTGCGTGATTGTTTTCATCTTGTACTTTAAGGTTGTGTTTAGTAGGAAAGAAAGAAAGTTGAAAAGAAAGAAAAGTAAGAAAGAAAGGAAAATAAAGAAGAAAGAAAATAATTAGATTTTCTCTATTTGTGTTTATTTAGAGAGAAAAAAGTTAGAATGATTGATAAATCACACCCTATCTTTTTATTTTTTATGCCGACAAAGTTGATGAGAGACAACAATAAAGAGACAACGATGAGAGGTGAGAGGCAATGGCGACGACAATGATGATAGCAGCGACAACGGCGATGGCGACAACAACGGCAGTGAAGAACGTTGCAAGAGAAGCACGAGAGGGGAAGTGGACATAAAAGGGAAGGGTGAAAATAGGAATTAGAAGAGCACATCCTACTTTCTGCCCAATTTGGGCAAAAAGTAAATAGGGCTATTTTTCCTCTCATTTTCCTTTCATTTTCCCTCCCTTATTTCCCATCCATCATACTAAACATGATTTAATAGCTCTCCTTCTAACTTTCTATCTATTCCCTCCTCCTTTCCTTCCTACTAAACACAGCAATCACTAAAGAGAGAGGAGAGAGAGAGAGACCTGTATGTGATCAGGTCCTAGTAACCTTGTATTACATTTGAGGGCCTCATGAAGATATCTAAGTGCAACGTGGACATTTCCCATGCCCTCCTCCATCATTGCCATATTTATATACGTTGCAGCAGAATTTGGATGCGAAAGTCCACTTGAGAAGTATAGAAGATATAGTGCACGATGGACATACCTGCAGATGTATTTTTATCAGACTAAAAACACAATTGTAAGTGTTTTGTTCAAGATAAACAAAAATAGTAAATATATGATAAAACTAACGAAATTTCATAATGAATGTTGGATTTTACTTAATTAGTTCCCTTGATACAATGCTTTGGTAAATGGGTTAATATTATTTTGGTACATAAACTTTTCCCTCAATTTCATTGTGGTACTCAAACTTCCAAACTTTTAATTTTTTTACATAAACTTGCATGAGTCTTTCAAATTAGATCATTCCATCAAATTAATTTCATGACATGTCAATGTGGTTGGCGAACTCAATGATATCACTACTTTGCATTGTCATGTCATGCCATTAGTACTAGAAGATGAAGTGGTAATATGCCACAATATCTATAAACAATGATTGAGGCAAATGACGTGGTGAGAAAAAGGTGGTCACAACAAGCAATTCGTTAGCCACACGGGCAGATTGCCAAACTAATTTGAAGGAGGACCAAATGAAACACTCATGCAAGTTCATCTACCAAATTGAAATATATCAAAATAAAATAGAGATGAAAGTTTATCCACCAAAATGGCAATTTATTCTTTTGTAAATAGATGATTTCTTTACCTGCACACTCACTTTGTAGTTTGTACCCTCACCTAGTGTAGGCAACTACCTCCGCTCAAATTTGGGAAACATATTTATTATACAAGGTTTATAGTATATATACTATAAAAATTTAAACAATAAGTTTATTATTGTCCACTCAAAAATCGCTTAAAAATATACTTTTGCCCCACTTACATTGGGTCCTGGATCCGCTTGATGTAGGTATTAACTTTTTTTTCTTTTCTTCAGAATTATTATAGTAAAATGAGTTACTACCATATGTCGCATGTTACTTGTTTCTTTAAGCTTCATGTGAGGCTGAGTTTATATATTTGTATTCAACCTCTTAGTAAAAAGTGAACCACTATATACATGCCACTTTCATGACAAAGCAAATGCTCTTACCACTACTTACAAACTGACGTAGATTGCATACTTAGATGCTTGCATGACTGTCTCTTCCCATAGCATGGACAATAGTGCTCTTATTGTCATCACAAAAGTTAATGCAAATTGTGTGTGATAGGTAGGCGACAATTAACCATTTACATGCTTCTTCTCACATGCATAGACAATAAGATTTCTATATTAACAAACATATATACAAATTGAGTGAGTATTATACATAATATTATATTAAGTTTGCTCCAATGAGTTTCCAAGGGAATGTTAGGATTGTTATATGTTAGAGTCGGTTAGTATCACATGTATAGTCCACTACAAGGTTTTGAATACAAATCCATTATATTGATATTGGACTAGACTGGTATGGTCCAGTACATATTGACACACTTAATATTTTATAATACATATACAATCTAGTATAGAGTTGGTCCATGCTGATGCCAAATCATATCGGAATGTACCTAGTTTAGAGCATGGAATGGACCGCTGTTAAAAATGTAGGTCCTACATTGATTATTTTTCTTAGCTTATGTGTGTCAGAGTTTATATATTTGTCATCTACCTCTAGGTTCAACGTGAACCACTAGAATTGTTTTTTCCAACTGCTTGAATCAAATTTTACCAAGCTACAAAGACATGGTAATGTTGGAACAATTATCCATAATAATGTGCTAGGCTAGCTTATCTACTTATAAAATCTATGGCATGATTTTGATGACAGTTTAAATGCAGTTAGATTAAATCAGAGAATTGAAAAGAATGGGATACTACTTTACTTGATTACATGAAGACAACTCTCTTTCTGTAAGGCATCCACTTTTATCACATAACATGAGAGAAAAAAAACACATTAAAGAATACCTTTGATAGAATCGATTAATACTTAAGCATTGCTGCTTTATAGATCTCGGAGTCACTTTAATCATATTAAACATTTTTATAATATTGTTCTCCAAGTACTGAAGTGCAGTCGAAAGAGGAAGGGATATGTTAAAAATAATTTTATTTGTTCAGAAATAGTTAATAGTACAATAGAAAATTTTGATTGCTTCATTATAGCTTTAATTCATCATTTATAAATGATTGATCACGATATGGTACTTACTTCAGAGCCAACTCAATGTGTTGGAGGCGGTAGTAGAAAACAGAAAGATCACCGTAACATTTTATGGTATCTGGATGATCAAGCCCGAGTTCTCTTTCATTAATATCTAGAGCCTTTTGCTGATATATAGTTGCCTATGCAGAACATTATGGGATTAGAATCTACAAAAGAAACATATTTAATGTTTTAAACTGAAACATATTCTTCATAATCTGACATATAGCAAATAATCTGAACATTATGGTAGAAGAGTTTGTATAGTGCTTGATTGGAGAATAAGCTTTGACCAAACAAACTAGCAAATTGTAGACACTATCTAGCAGAAATGACTTCCAACAAGCTTTATATCTTTGGTTTTGCATGCAGCAATAATATGACAATCAATTTCACATCTCAGTTGAACAAAAGTGTTGAAAATGTTAGTACCTGATTAAAATCTCCTGTATGGTACAGAACTACTGCAAGAAGACTGTAAGCACAAGCAGTCAATCGATGGTATGGACCACAAACTGCTATCATCTTTGCCAGTGCCTTCACAAGAAAAATTAAAGATTTAGCTGATGAAAACCATGCAGCACTGACAAAATAAAGATTTAATTGTCTGATCTCAATTGTCTGTGATGTTCTGAGGATGTTATAGACCTATGTGCATTCAATTAAAAGAAAAAAACATATCCACCTTCATGCCAAAGCTAACAGCATCGTCAAGCTTTCCCTTGTCCAAAGCTGCCTTTGATGATTCCAGTAAATTCCGACCATCAGCAGAAGATGAGACTACATGCTACAGGAAAAAATAGAATACCTTTTTAATGATCTTAACTAAAAAAAGTATAAAACAATGTTGCAGTGTCTTGCACCCAAAACTTTCATAACCTACTTTACACACAGGAACTATGCTAATAATATCACATTTCTCAAACGGGTTTGGAGTATCCATGTCATAGTTTCTAGCAACCAACTCCAGTCCAACCTGTATCAGAAGGTTTTGATCTATAGGTGACACCTTAAGCAAATTATAGAAATCCACTGAAAGTTGAAATTTATGTACCTTTTGGCATAAACCTCGGAGAATCACAAATTTACGTAAATGATTAAATTCATCCCTTATCCTCCAGCCAAACCTTTTCAAAAGGAAGATCTCTACCCATTTCAGTTTCAGGCTATGTTCGCTAGTCGTGTTGTTGTCACAATCTTCACTTTTCGGCGTGCCAGTTAAGATGTTCAAAGTTTCAGCAATTGATGCGGGCAAATCTGACAAGTTGTCTACAGCAGCAATAACTGCTCTAATTATGTACTTGAAAGATCGAATAACCATCTCGTGAATGCATATGGACTGAATATGTGGTAGCTTGTCTGCAAGTTCAATCTGTTAATTTAAATGGAATGGATTATGTTTTTGTATTGAATAAATAAGAATGTTGAAAATTTTCTTATACTACTTCAATGCTCACCACTTGTCCTAAAGAACACATCTTTAGTCCCCTCGTATGCATGAAATCAGTAAGAGTTCTTCCATCAACCGGGGACAGCTCAAGTGACGCGAAATCTGCTACCTGCATAATTATAATTTTTAGTAACCATAAAATAATTAATGTAATTCAAACCATAGTTTAAGATACCGGTCCGGTGACAGTACATACCGCCAGTACTAGTACCAGCTAAATATCAGTTTTTTATTCAAAAATATTTTGGATAAAACCGATTGAAACGTTTTGGATAAAATCGGCCAGTTCATACCGGTACCGGTACCGGCCAGTTTTTATAGGCTTAGGCTAAAATCAACAGTTTCAGCTTGGTCCGAGACTTAAATCGGCCAGAAGTTATATTTACCAAAGCCTACTATGTAAGTAGTTACCAGCTTTGGAAGTGCAATATCATTGTAGAATTTGTGGGCCATCTTGGTAAGCTCCTCAATTGACTGTTTTATGATGGAAAGAGGAAAAAAAGGATCAAATAATTTGAAAAAATAATAAAGCACTATGGATTAAATACTAAACCTTGTAGTTAATGGTTTTTAGATTCACAATGAATAAATACCTTTTTCGGAAGTACAGTTTCTTGATCTTTCAAATGGTTGAAGTTTTGCTCTGATAGATATTTCCTTAACTCTTCCACCTTGTTCAATTCGCTTTGTTTTAAGTTATCTGAATCTTCAGTGTCGCTGATAATTTTGTTACCAGAACTTGAATCAATTTTACTATCAGCACTTTCCATCTTTTTGACTTTCTTTAGCTGTTCAAACTGCTTCCCAAGTCCTTTAACGATTGGTTCATCTGAATTATCTTTGATATGTCCCTTTGGTTCCATTTTTGCTGAAGTAGCCTGTTGCTGCAAGTGCTGCAGCCAGTGAGCACCAAGCTCCCATCTGATTGACCTCTCCTTACAGAGAGGTAATGCTTCTAGCTTTGCTAAGCTATCGCTTAGTACTCTTTGTACTAATAACTTTGCTGAATTTGCATAATTTGAATTGGAAGAATAATGACATTTCCCTAATGGTTCTGAATTCGATGATCTGGGTAGTAGAACCCTTAAGCTGCATTAGGAAAAGGAACTTTGAATTCACAAAAACTGGTTGTTAAAATTACAGAAATGTAATGATTTTAGATAAAACTTATGAAGCCAAAAATATAGATGCACATAATTGTAAGGAAAACTCACCCAGAATTTTAAAAAAAAAGAAAGTAAGAGCAACAAGAGTAAATTACATTGTACAGCTCCAATCTCATACATGAAAATTTTATTGGTTCTGTATGGCCAAATAAACTTTCAATCTAGCTTTAATATAATACGTACATTAATTTTCTTCAATGGAGTGATGATGTGTCAATGGAGGTGTTGATTGTCATGCCATGTGAAATATCATGCCAGTAAAAAAAAATCCACATACGCAAATTATGAAATTTTGTTAATTTATTAGTTTTTACTATATGGCATGTGATACGACTCACAGTCAGACACCATAGTTAGCTAGGTCAGCAATATGTTAAAGAAAAACAAAGAACGTATGATACTGAAATTGGATTGAACTTTTGTACATAAACAGAACTGGGAAAAGATTGTATGGAATTGAAACTGGGAGCAAAATTTAATTATCTATGTTACTTATCCAAACAAAAAAAAACAAAGATTATGAGGAAATCTGATGCTGAGTCAAGAAACACTAAGATCCTTTACTATTGTATATTCACTTTATCTTCTGCTAATGCACATCATGTTTTGACTTTTAAACTGTTGCTATCAAATGTACAAACTCGATTGCAAAAACCACAGAAACATTATTCACTGGAAACAAGTTCATACTTGAGATACCTGTTAATATTCAAAGCATTGGAACCTCCTGGTTGTTCAATTATGATCCTATTCTCCGTTGCATGATTACTGTCTTTCAAAACTTTTGCATGAGGCAAAACAGTGACTGTGGCAGTATATCCGCAATGTTTAACTATGACAACTCCTAAAGTTGTAGTGTCCTACAAAGCAGTCATTTTATCTTAGCAATTCAGTGAGAGGTGTAAATGATGGACAAGCAATGGATGTGAATTTCTTACTTGTGCAGCCACACATTCATCAGCTGTCAACCCTTTGAGAAGATTCCTTATGGAAACATCCTTTGTGCAAAGGTCAAGCAATTGACTCCCATCAACTGTATCCCTTAATTTAATACTAGCATCATTCCAATCCCTTTTTACTTCTATACTGAGGTCTCCTATTTTCTCTTCATGAAGTTTTAATCCTTGCAAACTAGACGGGTGTATACTGGAGTTCATGAGACATCGAATTGTAGACACTGCTTTAAAAATTGCTGTGTCAACAAATAGGCTGTGCAGTAAAAATGCCTTCCTATCACGGATCAACCTTTCCTCCTCCGTTTTACATTGAATCTTTGCCAATGTCAAAAATTCTGTAGCCCAAGGTCTAAGAACATTTTTGTCATCTCCCACATGACCACCTCCGTTCCCTCCCCATTTCTCATCTTCAACCGGAAGAGGACTTGCCGTTGAAGAATCCACAAAAATAGGACGCACGAGCCACGTGTTTGCACGGAGACCATATGGCAGATTACCAAACTGAAATACAAAAAATAAATACTTAAAAGGGAACTTCTATGTGTGCAATATGGAGTTCTATTTTCAGAAGCCACAATTAACTAGATTTGGTGTTCCGACCTTGTTGTGGTCTACAAAAGCTTTCATCAACGAGTCATATGCCTGCAATTGATGAGAAAGTGATAATTAGATTTTTTTTTTTTTTTTTTTTACTCAGAGAAGAAAAATATTTCCAACACGTTAGGAAAATTTCAAATAATCATATTTTTCTCTAAAAGGAGAAATTAGAGTAAGATTGAAAGTTTATATGGAATAATGTAAAACATGGGACAAAAAAGGTATTTGACAAGAAATTAGACACGAATGAAGTCACCCAGTTGCTTACATTTGCAAATGCCCTGCTAAGCCGCTGCAACAAATCCACCAGGGAGTGGCATATGATGGAATTCTTTCCAGTGGTATAAAACCCTTTGACAGAGGCCACCACTATTATTAGCTTTCCATTACAAATCTTTACCTGCAGAGTTTCCAAAAACATCATCGAAAGAAACTCAATGCGATGACAAGCTCTATCGAGTGTGATAGACTAAAACAATTCAATTGAATTGCCATTCGACTTATAACAGAACCTCAAAGAAGGAATGCATCTTTCTATAGTTTTCTACAGGTATCTACTTTCTATGAGCTTTTCCAGGTGAAGTCTCGTGAAATATTTGTCTTGGTTAGAAACAAAGACACCTTTGGATTGAACCCCTGATACACGTACAAGTGGACATGTCCGGAAACTACAAGTTAAAATTCCTCGATTCATCCTTTGACATCATTCCTTTGTGGAACTGTGAAATATCTATATATCATGACTCAAAACAAGTGTATTCGCTGTGCAATTTTGTGACATAGTTGACTGAATCAAGGCATCAAGTAATGAGCATATCAATATCGAGGATGTGGGAGGTATTCACCTCTAGTTCAAAGTAGTCGCCTTCCCTTCTCTCCCTTGTAATCTCACCATCACGTCTCCGCATAACTGCAAAGGAGGAAAAGTGGCAAACGAATGAAAATTAACCAAACGGAAGTTAAGTTCTTCAAGAAAAGAAAAGCAGAAGTTCAGAACAAGGGAGATTACAGATAATTGGAGAAGTGAGGTGGGAGAAGGAGAAGAAATCATAGAAGTCGGCGAGCTTGGGAAGCGGGTGGATCGCCGCCATGTCGAACTTGTCAGAGATAGCAGGAAAGGAAGCTTCTGGAGCCGATTCCGACGAGTCAATAATTGCGCGGGAAGGATTGTTCAGCTGCCTCTTGTGCTTTGAGAATGCTGTGATGCACGCGACGATGTCCAATAGCCTTCGCACGTGCGCAACGGCCTGCTCTTCCGCCGCGTACTCCTCTGCGCGTGTAAATTAAGTGTAGGTCATCCTTTTTTGTTATTTTTAACATATAGGTCCTTTGTTTGATAATAGTGCGCAGTAATACTGAAAACTCTGTTTATTTACTTCGGTAACTCTAAATTTTAATCCTCTATATTTAACCACTAACAATAAATTTACACATGGATGCACCATGCAATGTTGTGGTCGTGGACTCGTGGTAAGCGTTTAAATTGATATTATTTAAAGAAATTTTAGGCCTCTAGCTAGTTCCATTCTCTGCTTTATACAGAATGTCTTTTACGAATAAAAAATAGCTAAACGGAGTGATCACAGGAGAGACATTGGATTTGAAGATGGTTTTCAATTAATAAACAAGCATGCATAACATGGAGATATATTCTAAAGCAAAATTCAAATGTATCAAGAAAAGGTATTTGCTACAATATATTGCCATTGCTTTTCTTGGGGCATTTTCTCGTGTTTTGAACAAATTCAGTCGTGAATCCACAAAATTTAAATTGAAATTTTAGACAGGATATAGTTATAGTATGATTCTAAAAATAAGATATTTTATCTAAAAGGAAAGTAACCGGAAAGATTTTAGATGTTGCAAGAAATATATGAGATACCTGATTTTCACTCTAAATTCGAATCGACCTAATTGCAAAACCTGGAACTCGGGTTGATATCCTATTATATAATCTAAAGTCAAGTTAAATATTTAAACGGGTACTTAATTAAATAGAAAATATTATTAATTATTATTTTTATTTAAAAAATAAAATAATAATAAATATATTTATATAATAACTATTTATTATTATTTTTATATTTTAATAATAATATTAAATATTTATATAATAGTTATTTTTTATTATTTATATTTTAATAATAAAAAATATATATTTATATTTTTTTTATTAAAATCGAGTATCAGAGTACTCACATCTCTAAATCCAAACTTAATTAAAATCTGACTCATCAAACTAATCAGGCATTTAAACCCATCATAAACGGGTTGGGGTCGGGTTGGGTACCCAAACTTGATGGGTGAAATTGCCAACCCGTAAACTAATTCAATACTAAATTAAATTCAAAAACGACTCAATTAAACTATTTAACATCAAATCAAATGAACCGGCCCTCAAATCAAATAATTTGACCTGAGAAGCTATATATTATCTGTTCGCTGTTAATGTCAATGAATTGTGTGATATTTCAGTATTTCTATATCAGGGGCAAATCAATGCATCATTTAATTTCTTTTTCTCTTCTACTAACTGCAACCGAATTTTAAATTTGCATGTTGCTACTTCTATTATACCTAGTGTTTGACATTATATAGGATATACATGCATTCTCCAAGGCCATGGAGTGAATGGGTGACCCATAAATTTCGTAACAAAAAACAAAAGAGAGAAGATTTATCTATGCAACAAGAATTAAAATCTTCCATGCATATCCAAAACTCATCTAACCTTCTTTAGATGCAAATTTTATAATATTTTCCAAATGATCGTAATATAAATCCAAAATAATGATCTTCATCTTGAGATGGTTTTTCACATTAAATAATATTTTTTAATTAACTCTAATGATTTCGTTTATAATTAGTTTTTCTAAACAAATGTGTAGATAAAGTCTAAGAATTACTATCGAAGTCCAGCCATTAATACCTCTCAAACCCATCCTCCTATGTAAATATCAACAATATCTATCTATTTATCTATTATATAGGTGTGTTTAAGGGTTTAAACGTGTATATTTATATAGTCTGATACACATGTATATTGTTGTACTCGTGTAATATATTTCTATAGTCTGATACTGGCTGCTATCAAATTTTTCCTAAGGATGGTGCACGAGAGGAACAAACTCAAATTGATATTCTTAACCATAATAAGCCCAGTCGATGGTGGGAAGGGGCAAGTGGGCAAGAGGAGAAAATCTCTCCATATCTAGTTATCTACTTTCCAGCTGCAAAGATTTGTTATAAATAATGACAATGATGTGCCCTGCAACAGGCCTAAGTAATGGGCCAAAGTCTAATCTGAGTTGACGACGAAACAAGGTGGGCCAATGATGTGGCTCATAGGGGACGGTCAGTTGCATTTTACACACCGTCGTGTAATTAATGAATGACAACTGAAAATACGGCCGAAGCACGGCGTTAATTAGACAAACAGTATGAGCAGGACAAGGACAAGCACGTTGACAGGTGTACGTTGACGCCAACGGCTGCGAGGCTTGGTTCGAATGAGTCGCTCAAGGAGCAATTCAGCGACTTTCATTTGACCATCCTAATGGTGGACTTACACGTGACGCCTCCCAAGTTATTGGGCCATGTGTTGTCTACTTGTGTGAGGAGTGGGCTCCACTATTGGAGGGGAGGAGAAAAGAGTCAAAGGCAGGAAGATGTTAGCTCGTCTTCCGTGGCAACTTGGATGTTCTGAATCAGGTGTGCATGTAGGCATACAATGATGAACGTACACGCAGTGCATGCATCTGGGCTGGACCAACATGAATGTTACTATTCAGAACCAATATATGAAAGCGACAAGGTATTATTATTTCAATGAAACTCATCATGTAAACACCAGAATTTATTAGTGTCGCTTTCAAAAGCCAAGCAGTACCCAATAACCACTTAAACTTAAACCAAAACCGATCACATCAATTTCATTTAAATTTTGAACGAAAAATCAGCCTAAGCTTTATAATGTAATCCAAAATTGGAATCAAGTTTTGTTATCGAACCGGATACCAGTTAGACTGTGATTCAGATAACGCCTAGCAAACTTTATATTGAATGATTAGTTTCACTTCAAATCTGATCTATGTTTATTGTAACTTTTATATTCGACTGGAAAAAGATAATTTTTCACACCGAAGTACTGAGAAGAAAGTAATTCACAACTAAGAGTTTTTTTAGACGCCCCAGTAAATAACTCAACCGGTCGTACAAATAAATAAACAGTTAAAAAAGATTCGTAAGTGCGAGCAGAAAAGAGAGGACATTGGAGTGCCAAGAGGAATATACATAGAGTGGAACTTTAAGCAAACAAGATTCCCCTCAGAGTCATAGTTTGGCTCAAGCGAGAGATCATTTGGTTGCATGACATTATTGGAATATTGGATGGAAAAGAGAGTTGGATGCTGAATTGGCAACCAAATGGACTAAGAAAAAAGATTATAATAATCAAGTTGCCAATTTGTTGCTAATATTTAGATAGAGGACAAGATAGTGCGGTGGAGAGCCGACTTAAATGTTGTCGGATCAACCGCTGCTTCCTATTTTCAATACTATAGTACCAGAGAATCAAACTTTGAAAACTGTAGACAAAGAAAGGCCTTAGAGTCAGCGTACAGAAAAAATATACATGTAAATATATTTTAATGAGAAAAGACTTGAGAATAATGACAAAAATAAATGTTGACGGCGATTTTTTTTTCTTAAATTTAGTGAACTAATCTTTTTTTATTTTTATACTTTTTCTTTCTCCTTTTCATTTTTTTTTTTTTTAGAATCTTGACCTGTTAATATTCCGAGGTAGGTGTAACAAACTGAGTGTCCAAAGTCATCTGTGCTATTAGTACAAGAAGGGAATCGATCCGAATTTTTTGTCCATTTGTGCACCGCGTCCAAGTTGAGTGCTGGAAAAATCTGGTAGGTTTTGAATAGGAGGAACAAATGTAAAACACAAAATGCTATTAAATGACAATATGTTTTAGGATACTAACGACACTAAATTATATGTTTATGTAAAGAAAATAAATGAATAAATACAAATTGGGTCATAAAATTTATGCTTTTACTCAATTCCGTCCTTAACCTTAAATTTTAATACTCAACAAATTGGCAGATTTACGAGACTATTTTATATCATTTGTCTCAAACTAATTATATTCAAATAGGTTCCTTAACTGCTATATATTATATTATTTAGCCCCTAAATTTTAGTTTACGTTAATTTGATCCTTAAACTACTTGTAGTTTAATCTAACCTAATACCCAAATATTGAAAAATAAAATCCTTTTATCAATAAAATTGACTGATAATAAGAATTAAGGATATAACCATATATCGATATAGATCAACATACCCAGTCTGTTCAATAGTAAAAATTAAAAATTAATTATCTTCTACTTTAATTGTTATGGAAGATTGGTCATGCTAAACTTGTATTGACATACTAAACCCAAACTTTTCTTAATTCATTAAAAGATTAAATTTCTAATTGTAATTTATTTATTTGTTATTATTATTATTATTATTATTATTATTATTATTATTATTATACTACAAATATTGTTTTTTAAGCAGCAATAGTCCATATTATATCTAGAGAAAAAGTAATAACATATTATAGCTTCTTGAGTCTTGTTGATTATTTCTCTACCATTAACACTGTTCCCAAAAAATGAAAAAAATATATAAAATTTTAAAAAAATTATTATATGGTTTCTGCCGATTTTAGATAGAGAACCAAAATAACTTCTTGAGTTTCTTTCCTTCATTTTACTTTTTCTTCCCCCCTCCGAATAGACAAAATAGTTCTTTTCATCATACACGCATCAAAAGTTTATAAGAATCTATTAATTTAAATATTTTTTTATTAACGGTGTAAATTCTAAGCCCTTCTAAACACAAGATATAGACACAAAAGTACAAAACTAAGATTGTAAACAAAAGAGGTTGAATTAAGCCAAGTCAACGTAAGCCAATATTAATGAACAGAATGGTAACAAGTTACAACTACAATGTTGAATCAAGAATTAACTCCAATTAATTACAAAAAACAAAATTAACTCCAGAGTCAATTAAATGCATAAATATTATAGAGCAATGTACTTATCATCAAAAATCATCCCATATTAGCTACTAAAGTTCAGGACAGCCTAAATTATGACAGATATTAATGTTATGCTCCCCTTAATTTAGAAAACTATACGTATGACCTACAAAATTTACGTAAAAAAATCCATGAAATAAATGAAAGTGCATCATTCATTATTCCAACAATGGGGTTAATTGTGTAGGCAGTGACTCTCATGTGGTCCTCTTGAAGGATAGGTGCGGGTTTTGTATTTAATATCCACCTATTTTAAATGTGAGGCTGGAAAATTTAAAGCCTTCTTAATTCCCGTGAGTACTGAGACGACAAGTTTATATATATATATATATAAGTGAATGAAATGTCCTATCCCAGCTCACAAAGTGCGACGAAGTCCTACTCGGCCAGGACAAGTGCTATCCTTAAATTGTATACAAACAAACCTTTCACTCGATTGAGTTATACAGGGCATTTAGATCAATCATCTTATTGTCTAAATTCCTAATAGCTTGCGAAAAACCAAAAATGTCTAATGAAGAATTCTTTGCAAAACCAGTCCAAGTTCAATTGAAAGCGCACATAAATGTATAGCAAATGTAACAACATCACCTACCTTCCACCATCCGTAGCACACACGGTCTGAGAGAGACGATATCGACGCCGTCGCTCAAACGCCGCCCACGTGCCTGCCACATGCGAACTCATAAGCCAACAGCAAATTTCAATCTCGATATTTCTCCTTCTCCCCGACGAAGAAATGAACACAAACAAGGGTCAAGTTCTCGGTACCAAATGCATCAAAGAGTAATTCGTGAAATGGCAGGTCTGCACATTGGATCCCAGCAGCCTCCTCACATCCAGAATCCTATCCGTCGAAACCCCCTGCAAAATAACCGACGATTTTGTTACTCAATCAACCGATAAAGAAGAAGCAAGAACAGCTTCGAGATTGCATTTTCATATTTCTGTGCTGTGGATCCAAAGAGAATGAACTTATCCATCACTCCTCTTCCATTAATAGATCGGTGAGAATGAAGTAGTACCTTGAGTATCACCTCGGACTCATCGGGCGTGACCACAGTCACGTCCACAGCGGCAGGCACAACTACAAACCAAGAAAACGACCTGAAAATTTTGAAGGAGAAACGACGGATTGATTGATGGATTGAGGTTTATGTAAACATTACGCTTCTCTTCCTTCTTCTTCTTGTCGCCTCTGCCTCTGTTCGCTCTGCCTCGGCCGGTCTTGGGCGCCATGGGAAAAGCCTAATTGGATTTCGAAACCCCAACCCTAAGCATGGAAGAAGGCGAGAAGGCGGCTAGATGGAGGGGGCGAGAAGAGAAGGCTCGAAGGCTTGTGAGCGCCTCCTCCCGGATTGCTCTCAAATCCTCGCTTCATTTCCCTTCACTCATGGGGCCTTTTTATTGTGCGCGGCAGCAGCGCCAAGGGCTCCGCTGCTGCGGTGTCTGGTGTACGAGGATGGACCCCATGGCATGGGGCCAAATGGGAGGCGAACGGCCGAAAGAGGGCCACATGGCCGTGTGCCCGACGGCTCGCTATACCAGCCGTTGAGACGCTGATGGAAAACTCACCAATGGGAGAGGCCACTTAATTTAGCGGGGCCCGGGGGTCTGTCTACGGTGCATGAAGCATGTATGGGGTGGAAAGTAATGCTTGGCACGTGCTGCTGTTGAGCATAAAAAACATAACAATAATTAAAGAAAATATATATTGGGATCGTATTTTTTTCTCACAATTAAAATTATTAAAATTTATTAATTAATAAAAATGTAACACTATTTTAATATATTTTTAGTAAAAAATAATCTAAGAATTGAAGCATCAATCCATACAAATCTATTGTTTCTGTTTTTACTATTATTATTTACATTATAATAATTTTATATTATAAATTAAACAATTTGACCAATTCAACAATGAAGATATTGTTTATATCTTAAAACACTATATTTTAAATAAAAAAATAATATTATTAAATATAGGAGTTTATTTTCAAAAAGAGTTTTCCTCTATAAATAACTATTTATATATTTGATATAAAAATAATTAGGATGTGTAATTCCAAATTATATGTAAAATAAGTATATTTATATGCTAATTACCCTTAAGTTTTTCTAATATCAAACTTTAATATTATATTTTGCAAATGGTTGACTATTGTAAATATCTACTTATAATTTGGTATAAAAAGTAAATTTATTAGGTTTACCATTCATTTTATATAGGCAACGAGTAAATTATGCGTATGAACTCAAGAAATAATGAGATGAGAGGCTAAGAAAATTAAGAGGTAGAGGAAACAAACTATATGTAGCTGAAGGGGTGAGTAAATGGTACTTAAGTATTACATTAAAATTTTTGTTACTTAATATTTTGATACCAGTACTGTTATGCCCTGGCAAAAGGTTTCATTATGGACATAAAAGTTTAAAATATATAAGCCAACATAATTATAATTCACACATTAAACCACAATATAATTTTTTTATTCTCAAAAATTCAAAATTAAGTTTTCAAAACTTACAAACTATATAGAGACAAACCAAAATATGCATATTGCAACATCTTTCAACAAAACTCAACGTTTGACAATAATGCCAAATTACAAATATAACAACTCAACAAAATTTATTTTCCCTAAGACCACAGTTTCTATCTAGCTATTCATTTTGAGGTTGAGCCAAATCTGAACCTGGAGGCAAAACAAGGGGTTAGCTAGAAGAGCCAAATAGAAATTACAAAATATATGCAATATAGGAAAGTTAATTAAATCAATTTTTACTAATCTATATGGTAAACATTATGTCCATATTGTCGTGTAAATCGGGAGCATAACCACAATATAACCTCACTCTTGAGTCCGCACTCTTTGCTAGAGTATTTCCATAGTTGTTCAACCGATGGAACAACACAACTGCCCTCAGACAGCTCAGAGGATGTTGCGTCTAACATCTAGGACCCCGGTTAGTCTAATGATTTCTCGTCAGGTGACCTCTAGCTAGCACCTCTATAGCCGATCCATACTTGGCACTATAGAGTCCATAGTGGTCTAGCTGGTATAATATAACCCAGCATAAGATCAGTCAATGCCACGATATCAAGCATACAAAAAATGTACTAAAATTATTATCACAGGGTGTTTTAACAAAAACAAGTAATGCAATTATCAAGCCATGTCATACTCATCACAATGCATCATTAAATGAATATGGTTGAGTACAAAGGTAAAGAAGCAATAATTATAAGATTTAGCAAAAAGATAATACAACATTTAAGTAAAACTCAAAATATTGTATTGAAAGGTGAAGGAATAGATTCCTATCTCAATGGTTGATTTTTTTGCCAAATGCTTACTAATTCTCACGGCCTTTGAATCTCCTTAGTTTCCAGTCTTGACTTCCATGTTACCTTAAAATTTTATAGAAGTTTATTATTTTTCATTCATGTCCACTAAGGTATACAAAAATTCTAAATATCTTGTTAGTCAATTTCATTTATCTTACCCACAATTTCCTTAGTTTCCTGACAATCCTATCTGAGAAGTCCAGAAACACTAACATTTCAAAATCAAAAGAAAGGAAGAGGGAATCCTTGCCACGGTTCCAAGAATACATAAAGGAATTTACCTAATTCTAAAATCCGTAAACAAAAGAAGATCCAGGAATTGTTGTTGCGCACCTCTTGATGCAAATCCAAGGTGAACACGCTGCCGATCAAGCTTTCTCCGCACAAATATCAACAATCAAATAGAGAAGAAGAGAGGAAATTTCATTTGAGGAAGGAGAGGAGGAAAAATAGTCGCCAGAGAGAATTAGAAAAAGAGTCTCGAAGAGGAGAAGAAGGGTTTAATAGGGTTTGTGCCAATTTGCACATTAGCCCTAAGTTTCTAAAATTTACAATTAAACCCTGCATTAGAAAATAAAATTAATTAGTTCAAAAAATTAATTATAACATTCTTCCTCTCTAAAAAAAAATTTGGTCATCCAAATTGGTTTACCTTACTCAAACAAATGAGGGTATTGTGCCCTAACGTCTTCTTCTCGCTCCCAAGTTGCTTCGCTTTCTAGGTGGTTTTGTCATTTAATCTTGACAAACTTGACTGCTTTGTTCCTCAATTGATGTTCTTTCCTGTTAAGTATCTAAATAGGAGGCTCAATAAAAGACACATCTGATGCAATCGATGCATAACTCTCGCTAAAGATATGAGCCGGATTTGGAATGTATTTCCTCAACATGGAAAAATGAAAGACATTATGTACATGACCAAGTGATGGAGGCAATACTAATCTGTAAACTACAGCACCCACTCTCTCTAGTATCTCAAAAGGTCCAATATAACAAGGGGCTAGCTTCCTTTGCTTTTCAAATCTTGTGACTCCCTTGACTGGAGAAATTTTCAAAAACATATGATCTCCAACTGCAGACTCAAGGTCTCGTCTCCTCCTATCTGCATAACTCTTCTGCTTACTTTGTGCAGTCTTTTTAACCTTTGCCAAATCTATTGAATTGTCTCTACTTTGCCTTATAATATCTAAGGACCCAATAACTGCTTCTCGCCTGTCTGCTCCCAAAGCACATGTGATCTACATCGTCTTCCACAAAGTGCTTCAAAGGGTGTCATCTGAATTGTTGAATGATAGTTGTTATTGTATGCAAATTTAGCTAAATGTAAGTGACTCTCTCAACTCCCACCAAAGTCCAAAACATAAGCCCTGAGAAGGTCCTCTAGTGTCTGAATGGTTCGCTCGGACTGACCATCAATCTGGGGGTTAAAGGCTGTACTAAAGAAAAGTTGAGTACCCAGTGCTCTCTGTAGACTGCCCCAAAATCTAGACGTGAACCTCGAGTCTCGATCAGATATGATACTCATTGGAACTCCATACAATCGCACAATCTCCCTGCAATAGAGGTCAGCTAGTCTATCAAGAGGATTCGTCTTTTTAACTGCTAAGAAATGGGCGGACTTAGTCAATCTATCAACAATCACCCAGATTGAGTCATGCCCTCTCTGTGATCTCGGAAGTCCGGATACAAAATCCATAGTGATGTGTTCCCATTTCCACTTCGGAATAGGGATGTTCTGCAATGGCTCTGTTGATTTTTGGTATCTGTCTTAATTTGCTGACACACCAAGCAACATAAAACAAAGTCAGCTATATCAACTTTTATTCCGTGCCACCAATAAAATTTCTTGAGATCTTTATACATTTTAGAGCTACCAGGGTGAATTACAAATTTAGACCTATGCGCCTCACTCATAAGTTTTTCTTTCACACGATGATTTTGAGGTACACATAGTCTATCTCTAAACTGAACAACACCCTCTGAGTCTGTTACGCCCCGGCGAAAAACTTCACTAGGGACATAAGAGTTTAACAAACACATGCCAACACATTTACCAATTACACACCAAAACACAGTATAACATCTATTAACAAAAATTTGTATATGCTTCACATCTCACAATTCATATCAAAAGAAACAAACCAGATTATGCATATTATAATGTCTTTCAACACCTTTCAACAAAATTTAAAGATTGGCTAACAATGCCAAAACACAAATGTCAAAACTCAAGAAAAACCACTTTAGCTATTATTTCCCCATGACTTCTATCTCTATCTAGCTATTCATTTTGGGGTTGGGTCGAACCTGAATCTGGACCTGGAGGCAAAACAAGGGAATTAGCAAGAAGAGCCAAGTAGGAATCACAAAATGCATGTAACAAGGAAAGATTATTAAAAACAACTTTACTATTATATATGTAAACATCACATCCACAGAGTCGTGTAAATCAAGAGCATAACCACAAATAATCCTCACTCTCGAGTCCGCACTCTTTATTAGAGTGTTTCCATCGTTGCTCAACCGATGGAACAACTGCCCTAAGACAGCTCGGGGGATGTTGCATCCAACATCCAGGACACCGGTTAGTCTAATGACTTCTCGTTAGGTGACCTTTAGCTAGCACCTCTATAGCCGATCCATACTTGGCACCATAGAGTCCACAGTGGTATCATAAGATCAATCAATGCCACGACTACAAGTATATACCAAATGTACTAAAATTTTCATCACCAATGTTTTAACAAAGCAACTAATGTAACTATCAAGTCATGTCATGTCATCATAATGCATCAATAACTGAATAATGCCGAGTACAAAGGAAATGAAACAATAATCATAGGAAAGAGCAATAGGATAACACAGCTTTTAAGAAAAACTCAAAATGTTGTATTGAAAGGTGAAGGAATAGATTCCTACCCCAAAGGTTGATTCTCTTTGTCAAATGTTTACCAAGTCTTTGAATCACCTTAGTTTCCAGTCTTGACTTCTATATTACCTTAAAATTGTATTACCATGTCTTGTTAACTACTTATTAAAATATGAAAACCAAGTATTAAATATACACATATACCTAACTATTTTGAGGCGAAATGGTCACTTATTCACTAATTCAATTATATCCTTAACATTTAATGGAATAGAATTGTACACACATAAACTAAACGGACATATTCATTTAAATATGCTTTTTCCAATTCAATTTCACATTTCATAATTCAGATTGACTTCAAGCAATAAAGAATTAAAATAACATATCCAACCACAATAATTCCATTCATCATAATATAGTTGAATACAATTTTTCTTAGATTAACAATGCATCTATGCAGTTGCTGCTTAAGAAATAGAATGGTAGTAGATGCATTAGAAAATAATTTTCAAGATGACTTGTGACTCTTTAAATACATAAGTTGATTATCCTGGTAAAGATTCTTGAGAAACATTTAACAACGTTTTATGCTTGCTGCAGTAAAGGCATTTGAAAAGGACATAAAGTGCAGGAACTTCATACCTATCAAAAATCAGTTTATACACAAATATTGATTAAGTATATATATGTATATGACATTTGTTAACAGTGCAGTCCAACAATCCCTAAATCAATTTCTAAAGCTTATGAGTGTTGCAAGAATTTAATTGACCCCCTATCCAGCCCATCTAATTAACATTTATCAACTATAGCTGATGAAAAGACTTGAAAGAATAAAACTAATTAAGCTAACTGAATATGGAATTAGTTCATGTTTCAATTACTTTACTAATTCATGAGATAAGAATATAGGAGTAACATCCAAACAAAACTAATTTACAGCCAAATGCAACAATAAATTCTTACTGATTAAACTAACTACTTGAGTGTTCAACGCCTAAACTTACTTTATAAAAAGAAAATGTCAAAAGTTATCAAGTCCTCTACTCACTGTACAATTTCACAATTTATGGAATTCATCCTACTCTACTAATTTCCACAGCACTAAATTAAGCTCTATTCAAAACAGAAATCCAACAGCAGGTTTATACATGCATCCTAGTTCCATGATGTAAATCTAATAAGGCGACACTAATAGCCTCAATTTTTCAATCAAGAGCTTCACATTATTAAAAGTTGAACCACAATTATTTAATTTCTAATCCTAAATAACAAATCCAACCCAAAATGATACGTATGTACTTTGAATGAATTAACAAAATACATCATAATCCCAAAATGTAATTAACACATTCACTCAAGCAATATAAACCAAATCAACATTATAAGAACTTCGAATAAACCTTCCATGAAAAATTCCATCAAAGATTAGCAATAAATAGGTGACAATTTAAGTGAAGCTTCATGAATCCAATTCCATTAATCTATTATCCAACACATATTCCCTAAAAATTTTCAATAGAATATGTACACTTGTCTTTAGCAAAATTCTTTTGCTCAAATCATTAAAATCTCTTAAAACAACATATTTATATATACACTAATGAAGGTGTAAATGCTGCTTGAGAAGACAAGTGAGATTTAATTATAAAAAGTACTTACAAAAATATAAAAATATGGTATTATAGTTGACCAACTAAAGAACAACTTTATCCTCTAGAAAAGCATGAACGTTATAAGAAATACCTAACACAAAGAAATTAAGGGCAACCAAGCAAAACCAGGATTTATGTACATCTAATTAATACAGGTTATCAAAGGAGAAGAAAAGTTTGATCAAGGCTGTGTACATTAAAATAAATAGGAAAGCTATCAGGGAAATCATTTGGAGAGAATTTAAAATATCCTGACAATGGATCTTTAGAAGAAAACGTGAGTTAATTGTAACAATTTCATCCAAGAATTCTAAAAAACGCTAACATCTCAGAATCGAAAGAAAAGAGGAGGAAGTTTTGTCACGGTTCCATGAATATGCAAAGGAATTTACCTAACTCCAAAATCTGCAAGGAAAAGAAAACCCAGGAATTATTCTGGTATGCCTCTAGATGTAGATTCTGGTATGCCACTGAGTGTTCAACCGCTTGACGCAGCGGATGTGTAGGAGGGTTCCTTAAATCAGTACTCTACGGTGGGGGAACCATGATACATAAATCCGAGAGAGGGTCTTGAGACAAGGGAGGAAGAAAAGCGTGCGATCGATGAAAACCCGCGGAGAAACCCGATGGAAACAACGTAAGATATGATTTGAGCAACACTCGGAGCGAAACGAAACCACGGATCGGACTTCTAATGGAAAATACTCACCTCGATCGCATAGCCAAATTTTTAGTTGCAAGCACACGCGCATGGGATCTTCACGATGCTACGGTAACCGGTCGCTCTAGCTCGCCAAGACACAAACGCAGTGGGGTGCAAGTTGCAAAGGACTCGGCGCCCTAGCGGGGTTCGCCGGGTGTTTTGATTGAAAACAGAAAATCAGCGTACAAAGGGGAGCCGAGGGAACTCTAGGCGAGCTCATCGGAGTTTTGCTGGACCTAAGGCCTTCCAAGGGGTAGGCGCAAACTACAATAAAAGCTACTAAAGCACAGCCCCCGGCCCCTCTTTTATAGATCAAGAAGGGAGGAGGGTCACATGAGAAACATGTGAGGCGGTTAGAGAAGCCAACCACCCCAAAACTAACTAAATGAGGGTTAAGATGCCCTCTAACTACCTTAAAGCAGCAGCTACTAACTATTCTATGACAGATTCCTGGTGGGGTGCGAGGTGTCGAGCGGAAGAGTCATCCACATGGCCGCTGTCCGGACCCGAGTGGCACTACACCATCTCCGAACAAGCTGGCACAAAGTAACAGAATTTGCTGATGGTGGGCTGGTTCTGGATGTTGTTAGTGGTGTCTTGTGCTGAGTTGAGAACTCGATTGTTGTAGCGGTCGGTGGGCTGGTCGCGGTCAGCGGTCAGGTCTCGAGGCGGCCCCGAGTGAATTGCAACGGGTGAAGAGATGTCGTGGATGCAGGAGAAGCCACGTTGACGAAGCGGATTGGGCATGTCGTTGCTGTCGAGGGGCTCATTACTCCCACAAAACGGTCCGGGGGGTGCGAGGACCGCTGCGAACGTCGAACGAGGTGGAAAATCACTGCTTGTGTCTTCCTGGGATTGAACACGGCCTGGCCGTGTTTGTCGTCACGGCTGTGTTCAGTATCTGTAGTCGGCACAGTGGCGGGCACGGCTGGTGGCACGAGCGTGCTGGTTACCTGCGAGCTCGTCACGGCCGTGTCTTCTGTCACGGCCTCGCCGTGATGGGGTCGAACAGGTTTCACAGCAGTGCCGTGAACAGGATCACGGGCCGTGATTTGAGGTCCAAAACCTACAGAGGCGGTCACGGCCTGGTCGTGTTCTTCCTCACGGCCGTGTTCATCAAGTCCAAAACCCACATAGGCGGGCACGGTCGGCGGCACGGGCGTGTCGCGAGCCGTGCTGGTGCTCGCGTTTCTGCTCGTTCGTGTCACGGCCATGTCGGCCGTCACAGCCTGGCCGTGTTCAGGGCGGTAGAGGCGTTTTTGAGCAGGAAATTGGTGGGTGTCTTCCTCAGGTCCTGGGGAGTCTTCCCAAGCGTCTTCTAGAGGGAGGTGGCCCTTCCCATTAGCGTCTATGACTCTGTCACCGTTGCAACACCACTCCGTTGCAGACGGGTGCCATCAGTGGATCCTTCTTAGACCAGCTCCTTGGCAAACCTTCCGCACCATATCCTCTATGGACGAATCACCACAAGCTCGCTCTGCTACAGACGGACGACACTAAAAATCCGCCCACCTTTAATCACAGCCATCTGCATCCTCTTCGCCGTGTCCACCTCCATAGCCAGCGCACGGCTCATGGATTTCGCAACCAATCACGCCTTCCCTGTGATTCGTTGCTCCGTCCTTGAAATCGGCACTATCTACACCCTTATACACTACCGAGCCATCTCCTCTGTCACCGCCTTCACCGCCTCTGCCAGCCTTAGTGCCACCTCATCTTCAACTTTCTTCAATCTAGACGTCGCTACTGAAATCTGTCGCCGCCTAGAATAATGTCGCAACAAGCTAACGCTGCTGCTATTGCCGATTTTCGCTACTTCCCCTCCTCCAATGGATTGTCGTAAGCCCAATCAAATCTATTTTGCTGCAGGCAAATAACACCAAGGGATCCATCCTAGATTGTCTTCTCAGCAACCGCCGCCATCTCCCCTGCTACCGCCTCTGCCTCTGCTCACAGCATACTCCCCCCACGCTTTCGTTTGCTGCATCTAACACTCGCTGATGCCCCCACCGAAAGAATCAGAGACCTAAACTCCTGCCGCTTCCTGGATTTAGAATCGATGTCGTGATCTTCATGAGACATCTTGTAGTTGTAATCGCTGGAGCTCAGTAAAGCCATTGGAAGCCTAGTACCGCCGAGAATGTAGCGGTGACACCGCTACTTTTCTTTTGTCGACTTCGCCCTTCAGCAAGCACCAAGAAGTGTTCGTGAAAGAGTAACATTAGAATAAATAATAATAATAATAATAAATAATGATAATAAATAAATAAATAAATATTAAAAATATTAAAAAATAAATAAAAATAATACGATGAGGCTAATATAGTTGATTCGCTACTACGAACGTAAACCTATATCGCGTCGATTTGAAATTAATTAAAATGTCTGACTCTAAGGACATGCCCACGTAAACATACTAAAAGCCTTGACGCATTGTGAAGAAGTATTGTTTGGGAGGTGCGTACGTCAACATTCATCATTGAGGCGTAACTCCTAAATATGACATTGCGTTCACTAAGGCCGAAGTATATTTCCTCAAATTCAAATTATCCAACAAGCTGTAAGGCTACATGTTTTCCCAAATTCAAATCATCCAACAAGCCACAAGGCTATGTGATTTTCCTCAAATTTAATTATTCAACAAGCCGCAAGGCTGGGTAATTTTCAAAAATTAAATTGTCCGACAAGCTGCGAGGCCGGGTAATTTCCTTAAATTTGAATACCCAACACGCCGCAAGGTAGGATATTTTCCAAATTCAAATTATTTAACAAGACGCGAGGTCGGGTAATTTCCCAAATTTAAATATCCAACAAGCCGTAAGGTCGGATATTTTTCAAATTCAAATTATCCAACAAGCCGCGAGGCTAGGTAATTTCCTCAAATTTCAATATCCAACACGTCGTAAGGCTGGATATTTTTCCAAATTCAAATTATCCAACAAGCCGCGAGGCCGGGTAATTTTTCAAATTTAAATATCCAACAAGCCGTAAGGCCGGATATTTTCAAAATTCAAATTATCCAACAAGCCGCGAGGCTGGGTAATTCCCTCATATTTGAATATCCAAGACTCCGCAAGGTCGGATATTTTTCCAAATTCAAATTATCCAACAAGTCGTGAGGCCGGGTAATTTCTCAAATTTAAATATCCAACAAGCCGTAAGGCCGGATATTTTCCAAATTCAAATTATCCAACAAGCTACGAGGTTGCGTAATTTCCTCATATTTAAATATCCAACAAGCTGTAAGGTTGGATATTTTCCAAATTCAAATTATCCAACAAGCCGCGAGGCCGAATAATTTTCTCAAATTTGAATATCCAATACGCCGGAAGGCCGGATATTTTTCCAAAATCAAATTATCCAACAAGCCATGAGGCTGGATAATTTCCTCTAATTTGAATATCTGACACGCAACAAGGTCGGATATCTCCTAAATTCAAATTATCCAACAAGACGCGAGGTCAGGTAATTTTCCCAAATTTAAATATCCAATAAGCCGCAAGGTCGGATATTTTCCATATTCAAATTATCCAATAAGCTGTAAGGCCAGATAATTTCCCAAATTTAATTACCCAACAAGCAGCAAGGCCCGATAATTTTTCTCAAATTTAAATATCCAACAAACCGTAAGGTCGGATATTTTTCTAGATCAAATATTCAATGCCTTAATGCATTTTGATGAAATATTGTTTGGGAGGTGCGTACGTCGATGTTTACCATCGGGGCATAACTCCTCAATATGACATTGTGCTGCCAAGGCCGGATATTACCCAAAGTTCAAATATCCAATCAGCTATCGCAAGACCAAACACTTGACAAATACAAGTTGTCCAAATTGATGAAGGCTTTCTCTTTTGGCCTATGTACCATGTCAAATCATGTATTTTCATAATGCTTATGAATAAAATTGTTTAGTTTGGTCTCTCATTTTATTTCATAGTATAGATCTCTTAATCAAAAGTTCCCTAATTTTAGAGGTAATTAACAATGAGCACTTGCATTCATTAGAAGCCAGAACCCATTAAACAAAAAGCCTTATTAATTTAAGGTGAATTTAAAAAATGGTCATATTACATTTTTAATGTAACACTCTTTCTTAACCCTACAAGCATCTTTCAACAAAACTCAACATTTGGCAACAATGCCAAATTACAAATGTAACAACTCAACAAAATTTATTTTCCCTAAGACCACAGTTTCTATCTAGCTATTCATTTTGAGGTTGAGCCAAATCTGAACCTAGAGGCAAAACAAGAGAGTTAGTTAGAAGAGCCAAGTAGGAATCACAAAATGCATGCAACATAGGAAAGTTAATTAAATCAAATTTTACTAATCTATATGGTAAACATCATGTTCATACAGTCGTGTAAATCAAAAGCATAACCACAATATAACCTCACTCTCGAGTCTGCACTCTTTGGTAGAGTGTTTTCATCGTTGCTCAACCGATGGAACAACTGCCCTCAGACAGCTCGAAGGATGTTGAGTCCAACATCCAGGGCCCCGGTTAGTCTAATTACTTCCATTTCAGGTGACCTCTAGTTAGCACCTCTATAGTCGATCCATACTCAGCACAATAAAGTCCATAGTGGTCTAGCTGATATAATATAACCCAAGTGTAAGATCAGTCAATGCCATGACATCAAGCATACACAAAATGTACTAAAATTATTATCACAGGTGTTTTAACAAAACAACTAATGCAATTATCAAGCCATGTCATACTCATCACAATGCATCATTAAATAAATATGATTGAGTACAAAGGTAAAGAAGCCATAATCATAGGACAGAGCAATAAGATAACACAGTTTTTAAGTAAAACTCAAAATGTTGTAGTGAAAGGTGAAGGAATAGATTCCTACCTCAATGGTTGATTTTTTTGCCAAATGTTTACCAATTCTCACGGCCTTTAAATCTCCTTAATTTCCAGTCTTGACTTCCATATTACCTTAAAATTTTATAGAAGTTTATTATTTCTCATTCATGTCCACTAAGGTATACAAAAATCCTACATATCTTGTTAGTCAATTTCCTTTATCTTACCCACAATAGCCTGTAGCTTGACTTTCTAACTTATCAAATATTAGCTATCCTCTTTTTCTAATCATTTCAAAGAGATAGGATTACTGTGTGCACATAATTAAAATTATTTTATTAATTCTTCCACAATAAAGTTATGCATGTATTCAATTATTCTTTAATGACATAAATCTTAATGTTCTTTTACAAGATTCATTCTAGACATGCTTTAGTTATATTTGCACATTAATTGTTGTCCAGCTCTAACAACAACAGTTCTGTTTGTTTCAAATAATTAATTCCATTTGGTTACATATATTTGATATTCTTTACTATTTATAATTGATTCCAAATACTTTCCTTGTAATTCTAACTCACTGTACACATATACAAAAATATAAAAGGAATCAAATCCAAACAGAATTAATTTGTAGCCAAATGAAACAATAAAATCTTAATGATTAAACTAATTATTTTGAGTGTTCAACGTCTATACTTACTTTATAAAAAAAATGTCAAAAGTTATCAGATAAGTTTTCTACTCAGTACAAATTCATCAATCTGAAAATTTATTCTACTCTACCAATTTTCCACAGCACCAAATTCAGTTTTATTCAAGAACAGAAATCCAAACAATAGATAAATATAGCTCTAATGTTTATACATGCATCTTAGTTCCATTAAGTAAATCTAATAAGGCAACGTCAACAACATCAAATCTTCAATCAAGAACTTCACATTATTAAAAGTTAAATCAAAATTATTTAATTTCTAAACCCTAAATATAGATTCAACCCAAAATGGTACATATGTAATTGGAATGAATTACTAAAATATATCATAATCCAAAATCTAATCAATGCATTCACTTAGGCAAAATAAATCGAATCAGCATTACATGAAACTTCCAACGAATCTTCCACGTAAAATTTCATTAAAGATTAGCTACAAGTAGATGACGATTTAAGTGAAGCGCAACAGCATATAAAATTTCCACAAAATCTTTACACTCGTCATTAATAAAATCCCTCTGCTCAAATAATTAAAATTACTTAAAACAATATATATATATATATATATATATATATATATATATATATATATTAATGAAAGTGTAGATGCTGCTTAGGGAGATAAGTGGTAATTAATTATAACAATTCCAAGGAAACATGACTTGATTTTTTTTTTTCCTTAGGCAATCTTATCTGCAAAGTCAAGAAACACTAACATTTCAAAATCGGAAGAAAGGAAGAGGGAATCCTTGCCACGGTTCCAAGAATACATAAAGGAATTTATCTAATTCCAAAATCCGTAAACAAAAGAAGATCCAAGAATTGTTGTTGCTCACCTCTTGATGCAAATCTAAGGTGAAGACACTGCCGATCAAGCTTTCTCCGCACAAATATCAACAATCAAATAGAGGAGAAGAGAGGAAATTTCATTCAAAGGAGAGGAGGAGAATAGTCACTTGAGAGAATTAGAAAAGGAGTCTCGAAGAGGAGAAGAAGGGTTTAATAGGGTTTGTGCCACTTTGCACATTAGCTCAAAGTTTTCAAAAAATTACAATTAAACCCTGCATTAGAAAATAAAAATAATTAGTTCAAAAAAATAATTATAACAAGTACTTTGGTATTTCTGTAATTCAATATAGGTATGGAATTTTTATTTGGGATTGTGATATCAATACTGATACCCAAAAACTCAATTCATGAAATTCTCAAACTTTCAAAATTAATCGTTTAAATTTATTTTTAATTAAGTTACCTTAGATGTGTCATATGTTCCACTTCAAGGCTTCCACCTTCTAGTGGGCAACGATGCGACCGCGACTCGCAACTTTGCGAAGGTGACTTCGAGTAGTTGATGACAAATGACAACTCTGCGATAGCAATTGACCTTGAACAATTGACTGAGCATCCTTCTCTTCCTCCATAGCCCTAGTCTGGTAGCCCTAAAGTGCTTACCATGTTTTTTTTATTTAGAGATTCCAGTATCAATATCGACATGAATTTTAGGAGTGTGGTATTGATACCGGCACTTAAAATTTATAATTTCCAAAGTTTATATAAAAAAAATTTGATATCAATACTAGCGTTGAACTCTCCTTTGCTCATCCCTAGTGGCGACCCGTGTAAGATGAGTAATGAGGTATGTATAACATACATTAGCATATTGCTATTGTGCATCATGCACCTATATGTATGGGGTAGTAAACTTGACTTGTTTAAAGTTGCACATGAGCTAGCCAAGTACATGAAGTTTATTCTAATAGATTGAGAATTTGGGAAGTGGGTGTGTTTGGAGCAGTTGTCCAACTTTCGCTGTTAAGAATACAATTGCTATAGTAACAAAAGTTGGATAAATCTAACTTTGTTAAAAAGCCTCTAAAAGCTAGTTCAGTAGCAACACGAAAAACAAGCGAAAGCTCTGCCTAACGCACTTGTAATGAGAGTTCGAGCATTCTAAAAGAATCCTAAATATAAGCACTTCAGAGATGCTTAGGGCTAAAGCAATCAAGAGATAGCAAGTGCTGGGCACTTGCGAGATGCCACATTTTAGTCTCATGACTCTAAATTGCTAGAGTCCACTGTAACAATTGATTAATTACTATATGTATTAGAACAACTAGTAAAATAAGTTCCTCCTTAAAACTCACGTACAACTTATGATCACTAGATTCTACAATGACCTACAAATACTGATAAATTAACCTCAAGCTAATTGATAAGCATTATAAGGATATGACATGTTATTATCATCATCGAGACAAATTTGTGTTGTCCGCAACTGCCTCCACTAAAATTTAAGAAGTATACTTAACGTATAAATAGTAGCTAGTATATATGTAGTATAAAAACTATAACACTGCCACTAATTATCATCCACTAATCTATGATGACAATGCCAGTTCATCAAAATCCCTCAGTTTCGCCGCCAGAGTGTTTCTCCAATAGCGCTCTGGGTCCGACACTTTGTATAGCCCATTGCCACAAAGAGTAGATTATGCGAGTGCGAGAGAAGAAGTCTATCAACAGGCTACCAAACCGCCGTCACCTCTCGCGCGCCTGTCCTTTTCTTGCGGTTAAATGGATGATATGGACCATCCGATCCGGCTCATATAAATATACTCCGTCAGATTAAAATAGAAGGGAAATTTTGTCTCTTCTACTCTTGATCAGACGGTTCACCTCTCAGATCAGTTTCAAGCGAACGGACCTCATTGTCCTTGGAGTTGCCCAGCTACTCCATAAAGCGTGCGCCAATCGTTCCGTTATTCGAAATCAAAGTTCATCGCATCGCCTTCCTTCTCTGTCCCTCCTTCCGTTGACAAATTTAGAGAGAGCGAGAGAGAGTGGAGCGATCCTCTACGCATCAATGGCAAGGGGTTCGGTGGTGCTGGCGGAGTTCAGCGGCGGCGACAATGGAGCGGGGGCACGGCATATACTGGATCTCCTACTTGATGGGCCGGCACATCTTCCACGTCTAGGGCACCGACGGCATTGTCGCCCTCTGAGCAGCCGATGAGATCGCCGCCAGTAAGTCCCCCAAATTCTTTTTCTCAAATCAATCAAATTAGAGTTCTAATTAATCCACTGCTTCCTTATGATTCACGGATTTATAAAGTTTAAAGATCTAGCAATAGTATGCTGGTTAACTGAACCGTTCTCTATATTATTCGGTAGTGAGCAGCAATAGCAATAAAAATAAGAGTAGATGTGTTAGTATCTGCACGAGAATGAATGGAATAGTGTTTCACAATTCAGCCTAGAACAAGGACTTTCATATGTCAATTAGGGCTGCAGATTTCTCTTTTTACCACCAGTTTCTGCATTAATGGCGTTGAGCAAGTTTAATTTGTCTTGAAGCTACCAACATAATCAAATTAGTTCAACTTTTATATGTTCCAAAGGCTTCCTGATACTCAACTTCGACAGAACAAGAAATCACTTAAAAGAATGTAGAAGCCAATAGTAGATCTATAGTATGTGATATCTTCTTCCTGTTAGCATCATAATAGAATCAAAGAATGAGTGCTCAGGAAATGAAATAAAGACTATGATGAATTGTTTATTGGAGCTCAGACAACCTTTGGGAACGAGAGAAGTATTGGAATGGAAACTTAGCCTACTCGTTTGAATTGAAATGTTGATGAATAAAGTCCCTTTATCTACCACAAATATCTATCAGCCGGAGGAGTGACATTCTCCCCAAAGTATCTCTCTCTCAACCTTCCTGATACATTATTTAATTACCTGAATAGATTCAGATTTAACATTCAACACTGTTGTCTTAAGATGTCAAAGAATAAGGAACAACATAGGCAGGTGATGAAATATGGACAAGTCAACTAGTAATTCCGATGTCTTGAAAGATTAGACAGGAGAATGCCACAATAGAGTTAAGTTTAACAAGAGTATTAGCTGTCCTGTTACTAGTCAGGTAAACTCTGAGAAGTAATTACGAGGTACAACCCCTTAGAGGAAGAAATAATAAATAAAGCAAAATTGTTAAATGGAAAAAAGAATTTATCAAAGTTTTCCATCTGATCAGTAATAGGAGCCATAGTTTTTAATCTTAATCCATTCTTTAAAAAAAATGCAAGGCCAGTAAAATGTATACTAAATTATTTCATTAATTTTAGTGGAAAATGTGAATCACAGAAAATAGTGAAGAAGCCCTACCTTCAATTCTCTCATTTCTCTTCCATTCAAATTGGAAAAATTGAAAAATAAAGGATGTAGAGTGAGTATACATTAGTATATAATATAACTTTCTATTAATTACAAAATTAACTCTCACAAACATGCACCTATCTTGATACCTTCTTGGGTGTGTATATATACAATTGGATTGACGCTAACATTATCTTGTTACTTCAGAAATAACTTCTCTTCCGAAGTGTCATTCCACTTCAATCCTTTAAAAATAACTCCTCTTCTGAAATGCCATTCCACTTCAATTATTAAATATCTTTTTAACGCATGGGCAATAGAAGAACTTAAATGTTTACGTAGAAAATGAGAAACGCAATTATTCTTACACGTCTACATTGGATGGACAATTTTGCAATAAACTCGATAGCTCACTACTTACCCCAAAGTCCCTGGTTTAAAAAATTTAAGTTATAATTAAAATTCAAGAGTTACACTAAAATGTGCATCAACGAAGCTAACGATCTAAGAATTAAAATAACATGAGAAATTTGATTACAATAAATTAGGGGAAAAAAACTTGGGATGATAAGTCCATCATGCTCTAAAACAACGAATACATGATAAATTACTCAAGAAGATTTTCCAGAATATTTATACTCCACTTTCATTCAAACCAGCATAACTAAAGAGAGTATAATAAAAGCATAAATAAACAAAATTAACAGATTTCATTTTATTCTCATATCTTATTTAATACCACCTGCAACAAAAGCCAATAAGAATGCCAGAGTTATCACAATCCAAGTTCTGAAAGAAGCCTGCGCCATCTTGGTGTCTCTTCTTCAAAAATATAAGTGAGATTTGAAACCAAGACCCCACTGCCCCCAATCTGCAAAAGATTGAAAGGGATAATCCCTTAGATGTCTTATAATTAATGCAATAAGTAACAAATGAGTAGACATGGCTATATGGTCATTGAATTGTTATCTACAGAAGCTAAGTTGAGTAATTCAAAGAATTTGAGGATCAATCCCAACAAAATCTATCCTCACCGATCTCAGTTGCTGGACGGACTTGTAAAGCTCCTTTTGGGGCACACAAATGACTATGGCGAATAAGCCAACAGCAACCTTACCATCATGTTTGCAATACACCGGACTTATTGTTGGCCCCTGTTGCCATGACCCAAACGGTGTCAAAATATATATGGAATGTGGATTGCAGTTGAGAGAAAAAGAGGTGATTTGACTATTAAGCCTCCGCAAATTGACTAAAAGAAATGAGAACCATGCTTGCCGGCACAATAAGATATATCACTTTGTTAATGCTAACTAGCTAGCGAGCGTTTGAAGACTCGAAAACATAAAATACGTTGATAATATAAGAGAGACTGATATTATTTATGAAGCTCTGATTACAAACAATTTATAGCCCACAGCTTACACATAACCTATGTCTCTCTTGTACGCAAATGTTATTAGAGAATACAAGTCACAAGATAAATAAAAAAAATGGAAGATTCACCGTCAGTAATTGGAAACTCTGATACACAGAAACTATGAAAGAGAAAGTATGGATATCAAGGTTAATTAGGCATAAGATGTATTCAGCGAATTGCACCTGCAAACCAGATAATGATGGTTGACTGAGAACTCTCTCAGCCACTTCTTCTGCACTGTTGCCCCTCATATTTGCTACGACCTTCAAATTTAATTTACTCATGAAAGCTCAATACGCGATGAGCAAAGCAATGAGATGAAGAAGATGAAAAAACAAAAATACTTTTAATGTATATACCGTCATCACTCCGACAGCCCTTAAATGTGCCTCCAGTCGTTCAAGCATCTCGTGGGTAATTTCAAGTGCACCCTTCCGTGTGTTCAATGACCTCCTGCTTGCAACAAGAACAGCCTGCAAAACATCCAGTATGCCACACAAGCTGTATAGTGGAGAATAAATTTTGTAGAATTCCAACGGCAATGCCACTCCACAATATCATAACTAACGTTAGGACTTACTTGGCTTTCCAAGACAATGCCACCTTCAATTTCTTTTAGATTGTTTTCTCGTAACGTTGTTCCACTACTCACAAGATCCAGAATAGCATCAGTTGTGCCCATCTAGATCAACATACACCAGATAATGCAGAGAGTTTGGAACTTTTACCAGTACTATTATTAACTTACTGAAAGCAAACAATGGTTCCGATTTGGAAATTTAAGCTATAGATATTGGCTTGAATCAGCAACAGAATAGCTATCAAGGACTCGCCAATTTGTAAGCACAAGTCAATTAAGTGGATGCTGATATTAGCTTAAATAACTTGTCAATGGAATATACAAACTAGTTACTAGGTGTAGCTGAAATAAAACAAGTGTTTTACTGCAGAAACTTAATGTCAGAAAATAACATTTGGAAGACCAACAAGTCAATTTTGTTTTAGCATAATTTAAGATTAAAAACACAACTAAATTTTGGGACCAAAAGGCAACGAAAGTGTACACCAGAATAACATCCCAAATAATTTATCCCCAAGTATTCATGGAAAGAAGAGGATTGCAACTGAATGGTTTCACCAAAAAAAACAATTATAAGTATATCTGACTTCATACACTTAATGCTCGAACAGATGCACCGTGCTGAGGAGAATGATGCATTATTTGTTCAAGTACATCAATTAGTAGTTCATACAAACACTAAATATCTGTGGTTATTATTAACCTTATGTTAGTGGATTAGTATTAGGCTTAGATAGTGGTGGTATATTTGTTTGTGGTTAATCTTTAGTTATGTTCAAAGCCTACATAGGCTTGCAACTTGGACAGTATATAAGCAAGGAAATATTTATGGCAGTCTATCCCAATCAATTGCAAAGTAAGATTACCTCCATTCTCGATATGAAAAAAGTCCCCTACCAATTGGATATCTGGGATCCCTCGTCTCTAAATGGGTTCCCTATGCTAAATCTGTTGCATATTGAGGGCGTATGGTAAAATTTCTTCGCTTTATGGTTTAGGGTCCTTGGGTGGCAGAGGATTAATAGGGTATCCAACTATCCACAAAATGACTTTGAATACTATTGCATTTCACATTAGAGAGAGAGAGAGAGGATTAGGGCTTTGGATGGTCGAGAGAGAGAGAGGATTAGGGCTTTGGATGGTAGGCCAAAAAAAAAGGCATGCCTACCTAGGACTACTTTGAGATATTCTTCACCCAAGGACCAAGGAAAGTCCTTAGGTGAAGAATACAACATGAAGATACTAAAGAAATGACACTATCTGAACAGTGCCACCACCCCATATTTGCTCCTAGTGTTGGGGAAGTATATTGGAGTTAGACACAAGGTTCGAAAATCCGGTCCGGCAGCTCGGTCCGATGAGCCGCCGGACCGGTACGGTACCGGCATAGTACCGGTGTACCAACGTTCGAACCGGCGGGAGGCGGGAGCAGCGATGGTGGCGGAAGTTTCGAACGAAGCTTCCGCTGTTCGAAGCTTCCACCGGCTTCCAGCCTTCTTCCGCCGCCCGCAGATGCTCCGCATGCTCCGGAAGTTTCCGGTGCCGGTCCCTCACCGGACCGGTACAAACCGGAGGTACCGGCCGATTTCGGACCGGTACCTCAAACACTGGTGAGACACCTAATCATACATTTGTTTACGCATGGATGGATTCTTAGCATCCTAAAGGACTCCTGTATGAGCTGATGGAAGTCATTGTATTTGGAAACCTACAAGGTAACAATTACAGGTATCAAGGTTATTGAAATTACATGATGGGTTATCACAATTACAAGTACCATTTTACTCATCTTAGTACACCAATATATCCTGAATATTACGACTATCCATGCAAGATGGAGGAAGCTAAGGTAAAGTAGTGCATGGGGGAAGAGTCCGGTGAAGAATACCACACCAAGATACTTGAGAAATGACGCTTGCTCAACAGTGCCAACACACACACATATAAATATATATAAATACAAACATATATACATATAATATATACACATATGTAGCATATGCATATTGGCACTACATATATATATACAAATATAAACAAACAATGTATACACATATAATCAATATATATATATATATATATATATAGTATATATTATATGTATATATGTTTGTATTTATATATTTATAACACACACACACACACATATATATATATATATAAGTATATATGGTTATATACATTACATGGATCGAATGAGAGCAAGAACTGATCGTAATATATGAATCCTAAATTAATTGAATATATACATATATTGACAAGACATATTTTAGATTGAATATCAATATACATGTGTGCATATATATACATACATCATATATAAATCCTAAATTAATTTAATATATATTCATAAACGTATTTTAGAGTAAGATTTTAACTCAATAATTATTGACATAAAATCTTAGCCTCCGAATACGTCAATAATTAAATAAGTATGACTTATGAATATTGTTTTAATTGAGTTAAAAATTTTAGGGATACTTATTGGCTTAATAATAATTATCATATATATATAATTAATAATAAGTTTTTGCTCTCAGTCCATGTATCACTCTTGCTCTCTCTCTATATATATATACATATATAAATACATATATATGTATGCATATATACGCAAATGCACATATATACATATGCAAATACATATGTAAATGCGTGCACACACAAATATATATATATATGCATACATATATATACATGCATACATATATATACATGCATACATATATATACATGCATACATATATATACATGCATACATATATATACATGCAAGTGTGTATATTCACCCAGCCTATATGACAATGGTTGAATTTGAGAAGAAATAATACAACCCAAATTGGCAAGCAAACCATCAGATCAGTGCCAAGAACTAGAAGTCAAGGATCTGGGACACCCGAAGCTCAATCTGTAACAAAAGAGAGAAATCTGCCAAGACATCAAAGATTTAATATGCGTCCGAGTATAAACCCATGAAGGAGATCAATTAAGCGTGGAGGCATGTCTTGGAACAAAGTATTATGAGAGATATTATGTGTGGAAAGAAAAGATTCCCAGATCATTTTCAGATGACGAAAGTAGGTGCTTTATTTTTAGAACGAACATCAAAAAAGAGATCCCAGAGCAACCTCAGATTCTGCCTACAAGTCTTCCTACAAGTATTGCAAACGACTCTAAAATTCTGGTTCATCCCAGTATGATAAATGATGCTATGAAGAGAAAATGGCCTATGTTGGGCACCCAGCGGAGAATTTCTAGCCCGGGTGCCTTAATCGGCTGCCTACAAATCACAAAGCTTGCTGGCTGCCACCTGTATCCTGATGCCCAAAGCCACTGTTTCAACACTGTGCATCCAACTGTTACCGTCGTTGTCCACCTCCTGTAACCAGCTGTTACCGTCACCCATCACCGCCCGTTATCTCTCTCTCCTTAACCTTAGTTAACGCATTAGGATTTTACCACTTTCGAAACAAAAAACCTGCACCATTTCGTCTTCCAAAACATCCCGAGCCCGCACCTTTCGTCTTTGTGCCCTAGCTTCGACAATTCTTTGTCTCCGTCCTTGTCTATGGCCAAGTCTCCCTCGTTCGTGCCCCATTCTCTCCGGTGAACGCTCTTCGAACCTCCCAACTCTTGTCCAACTTGCAAGTCCATACTACATATACTTTATTCATTATTTCTTCTTCTATCCTTCCATTCTAAGTACAATAGTCTGTAGCTTAAATTTTTTGTTACTGACAACTAACATCGTGTAACGGGAGCATGTCTTCATGCCCTAGCTCCGGCGATTCTTCTCCTGCCTATGCACGTTTGACCTGCAAGACTTGCTTCTTCCAATTATTTCTATGGCAACAAATATACTTTATTCATCATTTCTTTTTCTCTTTAAATTTATAGTTGACATACGACTTTTTACAGTCAATATAAATTTTTTATAACTGATATCAATATAATATAATTGATATCAACCATATTATAATTGCCGACCATATAAAAGACATATAGGTTTTTTTATTATGTTGATATTAACCATATCATGTTTGTCAGACAATCATAATATGGCATGGTTAATATCAACTATATAGTTGTCAGACTGACCTTTTATAGACCATTTAAATTTTTATAATTAATATCAACCATATCATAGTTGCCCGACAACCTTCTACTGTCGATATAGGATTTTGCAGTTGGTATTAACCATGTTGTCAACCTTTTACAAGCCATATAGGTTTTTTATAGTTAATATCAAACATATCATAGTTGTCCGATGACCTATCGATATAGGGTTTTTGCAGCTGATATCAACTATATAGTTGTCAAATGATCATTTACCGGCTATATAGATTTTTTATAATTGATATCAACCATAATATAAATAGTTTGTTCTCATTTTCTCCTATTGTTTGATAGACATGTCATCATTGAAGAATTGGAAAAATGAGCATCTTAAGCCAATATTGATAAATTTATCTTGGTTCCTCACATCTCAACAAAAGAAAAGAAGGTAAAAAAAAGCAAGCGGCCAAATTTTAATAGGTACTCCATGTTAAGACTCCACAGCTACATGAAAGAAATATCAAAGGACAATAATTTGATTGAGATATTGGCCCGGACCCCCTTTCGCCAAATTTTACAAGGCCCTAAACAGAGAAATAATTGGGATGGCAAAAAAAAGATTCCTCATTAATGGAATATTCCTAGAATTCACCGTTAAGGATGTAACAGTCATCCTAGGGCTATCCAGTGTTAGAGAGCTTGTTAAATTTAATAATAAAAGCAAGAGTATAACATTCTACAATGAGAAATTCAAGGGCTTATTAATATCAAGGAGAGTACTTGAAACTTAAGGGCTTGGTAGGGGAGAACGGTAAAATTTTGGATGAAAAGAAAATTCTGAAACATAGTATTTTGTATATATTTTACACATTCTTATTCTGTAGTGTTAGCTGCACCTTGAATTTTTTATTTGTTAATTATGTGAAGAATTGACAACTCTACATATGCAATTGGGCTGAGGCTGTACATAGATACCTTATAGAAGATCTGTCTAAAAGCCTGATGAAAAAAAAAGTCTACAATTTTCAGGTTGTAGCATCCTGCTTAATGTGTCTATTTGATGCTACTATATTTAATGAATATCATAATATCTATCGAGCCGCTAACTTGTTTATTTGCAGGTGTGGCTATATAAGTACTATCAATTATTTATCGATGTGAAGGTTGAAAGTGCTCATTCTCACCTATGTTGGTGGGTCAATGTGAGGTTTAGAAGAAAAAACACATTTTTTAATTTATTCAAAGATGTGAATAACTAAATGGTATGTGGCGTAACTTGTGTCCTCACTAAGACCTTTATTCAAATATCTAATTAAGGTTCGATATCGTATATGCAGATTATTTTTGAGATTGATTCAAAAGCTAATAAGCAAAAAATCATTAGGAAATAAGTTGTTACACAAAGAAAAAAATATACCAAATGTAGATAAACAGCTAGTTGGACGAAATGTAGATACACAACTAATTGGGCCAAATGTAGATACACTTTTAGTTAAATATAGTGAGCTTGTAAATAGAGTGAAATATTTATGTACAGTTATAAAAAACAATAGCCTGAAATATGATTTAGCCATGTTAACAGTAGAAAGAGATGAGGTTCTCAGCATGTTCTTTAATTTTGATTTGTCTGAAGAGATTAACCAGCTTAAAGGTGATCTGGATGATTCCGTTAGCAAAATTAATAGGCTTATTAAAAAGAATAAGGATGCGCAACAAGTCTTCGAAGCTCAATCTTCTAAATTTGAGTCTGCAATAAAGGACCTGAATGATGAGAAGAAGGGCTCATTGCAGCCTCCGAAGCCCAAAGTCACGAGTATAAAACAAAATTTAAAAACTAAGAGCTGAATATGAAAAGTAATTGCAGGATATTACAGCTTCATATAATAGGTTGAAAAAAGAACACTTGAAAGCTTCCGATAATCCAGAAGAAGATGATGATGATGCTAAAAAGGAGCAAAACCCCGAAAAGTTGAGTCCAAAGGGAAAGGGAAGAGGTGACAATTTTCGTTGTGGGAACTCGCCTCACCTTATTCCCAAATGCGTAAAAGGAAGAAGCTTGTACAGCCTACAAAGGCAATTGCTATTGATAAAAAAGCCCCGAATAAACCGTGTGTATATGAGATATTACTCGATAACATGACCATTATTCTCAATATGTTAGTTATTTCATTAACAATGATTTGTTTTTTGTAGTATATGGGCAGAATTGATTATTGTGAATATGATAAAATAAGCGAGACAAATGCAACCTAATAAAGGCGATATGAAGGTCCCAATAGAAACTTCCATCCAGGCAAGCCTTTCGCCATAAATAAATCACAAATATATGATACATTGTTTGGTAAACGAGTAGAAAATGTAAGTGTTACCTAGGAATAAATTCTTAATACACCTTCTAGTAGTCTCATTTGCTTATTTTCTTTTGTAAGCTCTTAATGCTTACGCCTCCCTTCTCGTAAATAAAAGTAAAAATAACAAAATGAAAGAACAATATCTAAATATCGCTTACATTTCCTCCTTGTTTTTTTACTTTGTATGAAAATTGGCAATTTAGGTTCGCCTATAAATACGTGAAACATATAAATAAGAATACTCTGAAGACCATATACAGAATTATGGTCAATGTGTGCAACGACAATTGGTGGCTCATATATATGCAATAATAATAATAATAACCCTTTATAATTCTTTATTGACCTCAAGGAGAATAAACATATCTGTCATACAGTGTATGGTAAGTTGTTTCATTGAATAAGTTTATTTCTATAGACCTTTTTTTTTAATTATTTAATTATTTATTCATATAGATTGATTTATTGAATTCACATATACTATGTCGGACAAGACGTCAGAAGTATTTTTTAAAATGAGATTTATCAAAATACATAAGATAGGCTCCAAACTGCCCACAACATGATTTTATTAATTGTAGCATTTTTAAAATGAAATATATAAATTATCTAACTTGTAATAAGCCAATAAATTTTAGTCAAAATAATATGTAATATTATCGGGCTATCATAAGTGTGAGTAATTTACAGGCAAAGCGAGTGATTTAATTCATTAACATTTGTATTCATTAATATATTCATTTCTATAATTTTACTCACCCATGGTAATGTATAAGTTGACAGACGGTAATTTATAGTAGTGCATTGATATTTGTATTCCTTAATATATTCATTTCTATAATTTTACTATTTTATAGTTACTATTAAACATAAAATAGTAAAATTACAAAATTGAATACTTTAATAAATACAAATGTTAATGCATTAAATCACTCACCTTCTAACCGATATGTAAACAACTCAAGACCTATGATAGCCCGATAATATGATATATCATTTTGACTAAAATCTATTGCCTATTATAAGTTAGACAATTCATATATTTCATTACAAAAATGTCACTGTGGAGGGCAATTTAGAGCCCATGTTGTGCATTTTGATAAATCCCATTCTGGAGAACACTTCTGATGTCTTGTCTAGCGCAATATATGTGAATTCAATAAATCAATATGTATGAACAAATAACTAGACAATAAAAAAATAATAGTCTATCAAAATAACCTCATTCAATGAAATAACTTACCACTCTGCTGGACAAATATACCTATTCTCTTGGGATCAAGAAAGAATTATAAAGGATTATTATTTTATTTTCCCTTTGTATGTACATGAGCCACTAATGGTCGTTGTTGCACACTGAGACTATAATTCTGTACATAATCTTCAGAGCATGCTTATTTGCATGTTCCACGTATCTATAGACGGCCCCAATTTGTCTATTTTCATACAAAGTACAAAACAAGGAAAAAAATATAAGCAATACTTAGATACTATACTTTCCTTTTATTATTTTTACTTCTATCTGCGAGAAAGAAGGCATAAGCATCAAGAGCCTACAAAAGAAAATAAGCAAATGAAGCTACTATAAAATATAAAATATTAAGAATTTATTTCTAGCTAACACTTACATCTTCTCCTACTCGCTCACCAAATAATACAGCATATATTTGTGATTTCTTTAAGGAGAAGAAGTCGCCCGAATGAAAGTCTTCTATTGGGACCTCCATATAGCCCCTTACTAAGTTGCGTTTGTCATGGCTTATTTTATTATATCCACAATAATCAATTATACCCCTATCCTATAAAAAAACAAATCATAGTTAATGAAATAGCTGATTTACTGAGAATAATAATTATGTTATCGAGTAATACCTCATCTACATAGGGTTTATCCGGGGCTTTTTTATCAATTATAATAGCCTCTGTGGGCTATATAAGCTTTTTCCCTTTAGGCAAATAAAGTGCGGCAAGTGCCCACGACAAAAATCGTCGCCTCTTCCCTTTCCCAATGGACTCAACATTTGGGGGTTCTGCTGTCAACATTTGGTGGTTCTGCTGCTGCCCTTCAACAGCAGTAGCATCGTCATCACCACCATCTTCTTCTTATGGATTATCGACTCAAGCTTTCTTGTGTTCTTTTTTCAGCGTATCTTATGAAGCAGTAAGACCCTGCAATTTCTTTTCATATTCAACTCTTGGTTCTTAAATTTTATGTTTATACTCTTGACTTGGGGCTTCGGAGGCTATAATGAGCCCTTGTTTCTCATTATTCAGGTTTTTATTGTAGAGTCAAATTCAGAAGACTGAGCTTCAAAGGCTTATTGCACATCCTTGTTCTCTTCCATAAGCCTGTTTATTTTACTGATATAATCATTCAAATCAGTTTTACACTGGTTAATATTTTCAAATAAATCAAAATTAAAGCATGTCCTAAGAACCTTCTCTCTCTACAGTTACATAGCTAAATTATATTTCGGCCTATCATTTTCTATAATTATACTATATATTTCATTCTATAGACAGGCACACTATATTCAACTAGCTGTTTATCTATTTGGTCCAACTAGCTGTGTATCCACATTTGGCATATTTTCTTCTTTCTCTAACAACTTATTGTCTAATGATTCTTGCTCATAAGCTTTTGACTCAATCTCAAAAATAATCTGCACACACGATATTGAATCATAATTAGACATTTGAATAAGAGTCTAAGTGAGAAAGACATAAGCTACGGTGCATTCCATTTGGTTATTTATATTTTTGAATAAATTAAAAAATTTTGTTTCTTCTTCTAAACTTCATATCGGCACACCGAAATAGGTGAGGATGAGCACCTTCAACCTACACATCGGTAAATAATTAGTTGTGCTCATGTAGCCACACCTACAAATAAATAAGTTATAATATTATGACATTATTAGATATAGTGGGATCAAAGAGATACTTACATTAAGCAAAATACCACAACCTTAAAATTGCAGACTTTTTTTTCTTCAGACTTCTTGATAGATTTTCTATAAGGTGCCTATGTACAGCCTCAACCCAATTTTGTATATGGAGTTTTATCAAGTCTTCCACATAATTAACAAATAATGAATCCAGACCGTAATTAACACCACAGAATAAGAATGTACAAAATATATACAAAATATAGTATTTCAAATTCTTCTTTTCATCTAAAATTTCACCATTCTCCCTTACTAAGCCCTTAAGTTTCAATTCAAGTACTCCCCATGTTATTAATAAGCCTTTAAATTCCTCATTGTAGAATATTATACCCAAGCTTTTATTATTAAATTTAATAAGCTCTCCAACATTGGATAGCCTAGGATGACTACTACATCCTTAACGGTGAATTTTTGAAATATTTCATTAATGAGGAATCCTTTTCTTTACTCATCCCAATTATTTCTCAAATACTCAATATCTAGCATATCCAAAGCTATGGTCAGATCTTGTAAAATATGGCCAAAGAAGGTCCGGGCCAACATCTCAATCAAATTATTGCCCTCTGATATCTCTTTCACGTAGTTATGGAGTCTTGACATGGAGTGCATATTAAAATTTGGCCGCTTGCTCTCGTTTACCTTCTTCCTCCTTTTTGTCGAGATGCGTGGCACCAAGATAAATTTATCAATATTAGCTTAACTAGCGCTGCTTATTTTTTTATTTCTTTAATGATGACAAATCTATCAAAAATAAGAGAATATTATGATTGATATCAATGGTTGACAACTATAAAAAACCTATATGCTCGGTAAAAGGTCATCGGGCAACTATATAGTTGATATTAACCATCAACTGTAAAAACCTTATTTGATTGTGGATCGTCGGACAACTATGATATCAACTATAAAAAACCTATATGGCCAGTAAAAGGTTGTCTGGAAACCATATAGTTGATATCAACTATAAATATGGTTGATATCAAATGTAAAACCCTGTATCGACTATAGAACATCGTCGAGCAACTATGATATGGTTGATATCAATTAAATCAACCATAAAAAACCCAAGTGGCCTATAAAAAGGCCGTCTTGCAACTACATAGTTTATATCAACCATATTATGGTCGTCCCGCAAAGCCGATATGTTGATATCAACTATAAAAACACCTATATGGCATGTATATGGTCGTCTAGCAACAATAATATGGTTGATATCCAATATATGTATATACATGTTTATATATGTATATTTATATAAAGATATGTATACATATGCATACAAATATATATATATATATATATATATATATATATATATATATATATATATATATATATATTTACAAGTATATGTACATAAATATTTATGTGTACATGTATATATGTACATATGTATTTACAAGTATATGTACATAAATATATGCATAAATGTACAGATATACATATGCTTGTGTCAACAAGTATATACAAGTATATCTACATATACGCATATGTACATATGTATGCATACATATACTTACAAATAAATAAATATATATATATGCATTTGTATATATATATTTATATGTATATGTATATACATATACATATAAATATATATAAATATATATATTAATAAATATATATATATATATATATATATATATATATATATATATTTGTATGCATATGTATACATATCTTTATATAAATATACATACATAAACAAGTATATACATATATGCATAAATATATGTATATACATGTTTCTGTATGTATATTTATATAAAGATATGTATACATATGCATACAAATACATATATATATATATATATATATATATATGCATACATATGTATATACAATTATGTGTACATATATATGTATGTGCGTATATATATATGTATATACAATTATGTGTACATATATATGTATGTGCGTATATATATATGTATATACAATTATGTGTACATATATATATATATTATATATATATATATATATATAATTATATATATATATATATATATATATATATATATATATGTGTATATATACAAGTATTATGTATATATGTATATGTATATATACACATATACATATGCATATGCATATATGTATATATGTATATGTATGCATATATTTATGTACATAATACTTGCATATGCATATATGTATATATGTATATGTATGCATATATTTATGTACATAATACTTGTATATGTATACATATATATGTATGTGTGTATAAATATATGTATATGTATATGTACGTATATTATTACATATATATATATATATATATATATATATATATGCATATGTGTATATATATGCATATGTGTATATATATATACATATGTATATATACATATACACATAATACTTGTATGTGCATATATGTATAAATGTATATGTATGCATATATTTATGTACATAATACTTGTATATGCATATATGTATAAATGTATATGTATGCATATATTTATGTACATAATACTTGTATATGCATATATATATATATATATATATATATATACTTGTATATGCACATATGCATATGCATATATATATATATATATATATATATATATATATATGTTTATATGTATATATACATAATATATAGTTGTACATAAATACATATGTATACATACATATGTGTAATAAATTTTTTAATTATTGACATATGTTTAGGGTATATATATATATATACACATATGTCTATATATACACGTATTTATAAACATATACACATATCTATATCTACATTGCTCTAGAACATTGTCTAGAACATTGTCATGTGGCATTGTATGCATGGAGTAAGATTACAAGGACAAAAGAATTTTCCATGCAGAATCCAATATTGGGTGGTTCCTTCAAGGGTTAGAGTAAGATTTAAGGTAAAGCTTTGTTGTAATTCACGATACCACATGCAACTAGTAAATAAGAGAGAGCCCAATGAGCTTGGTGATGTAATAAAATCAATTTAGAACCCGGTCTGGTCCCGACACTTCCGACACATGAGTATATCGGTACACATCGTACCAACACAGTATTTTATACTAGTTTTATCTCAGACTAGTATATATCACCCATGTGGCCTAAAACCCAAAACCATACATATCTCTACAGTTCATACTTGCTTTTTGCTAAAAAAAAGGCTTACATATAGACTTATGCCATTGTAATGGCAGCTAAATCAAGGAAACTTTGAATTATCCCCCTTGGTTCCATCTTCTGTATCTTTCCAGCTTCTCTTATATTCATCTTTTATTTCTATGCTCCTTAGCTTTATCCTATATAACAATATATATAGATATATAAGATCCAACGCCTGTGAATATGCCCAGACAAAATCCGCGGCTGAAAGGAGAGAATTGTCACTCAAGCATGGAAAGTAGTGTCACAAATAGGTAGCCAACTAGAATAAACGTTCTGCATTGCAATAAAGATGTGGGGTTGAAGCAAAAGAAATGGCTTAACATGACAATCTATGACATAAATTTTATTATCTATGCATAACCTGGCAGAGTAATACTTGAGTATAAAAAACTTTTGACATAGAGAAGAGTTTTAAGGATCTTACAGCAGGGTAAGCCTCAAGTGCTCCTTCTGATCGTTGGAAGCTGACGTGCTTAAAGCCGTTCTCTTTAAAAAATTTATCTCCTAGCTGTGAAAAAGATTTAAACAACTCAATTATGAAGCACCTAGCACAAGAGGAGCAAATAACAAATATAGATAGCCAGCATACGTATGAGAATCCAGTTTCTATTCGCAAAGGTCTGTCCATTGTCCATTGAGGCATTTTTGATAACTCATCCAGGGAATCTATGCTTTCAAATATTCCGTATTTGGGTATCTGTTAGAAGGAGTTTATATTTAAGATGTTAATTCTAGAGAAACCACAAAATCATTGAGTAGATACATACCGCAATTGATAACCGACAGGAACCAAAACCAAGGGCCTCATGAGCAACAATCAAATCATTGTTTCCCTGCAAGTTTAAATTGCAAAATAGCAAAACTTCCAATAATATACATTACATAGAAGAGGTAGTGATTAAGGATGGCAAAATACTGAAAACATATAGTATCAACTAAAATCCTAAAGCAGCAACTTTAGGTTTAACCAAAAGGTGTTAGATTAGTAAGGCAATGGGCTTGTCCTAGAAGATTGCCTGCTAGCCAAACCCAAACTTTATTAGTTCAATCCAATTCAACCCAACTAAATTTCCACCCTACCCAACCCATATTTAGTATATGGTTAATGGGTACACCATGGATGGTATTGTGTTGGGTCCGGTTGGGGCAGGTTTTGCCAAACCCACCCCCGCCGGATTAGATAAAACCCATCCCCCTAACTCACAGGGGAATCAGGTACCAGGAAAACCCGACACCACCACAGAAAACCATGGTAAATAGGGGCAGTTAGTAGGGCAGTGGCGGCAGACAAAAACAAGGGGAGCAGGTGTGGTTAGAGTTTTAATTTTGGTTAGGGGTAGTCTAGTAATTATATAATACATGACAGGTTTAGGTTCAGAATCAGGTTTAAGGCTAGTTTTAAAAGTCGCGTACCCAACCCTACCTGACTTATAAAAGTGGGGTTTTTACCCAAACCCAACCAAATAGTTGGTCAAATTATTTTTCCCATCAAAATTAAGTTGGGTCATTCAAGCTTGGGCTTTATTGCCAAGCGTAGGCACTGGCATGAATATAATGTTTTTAAAGTCAAAACCAAACTGGGTATTTTTTCCTAGTTTTGCTACTTGAACTCAATTAAATGTACCCTGGCTTATGCAGGTGTAATCAAAGGAACACAGAGATAACCGCATTGCCATCCATACTTTTTACGTTTTTACTATAAAAATAGGATTCATCTCCGAATGCCATAAATTATACGTGCCAATCATATTTTATATGGTTATCATTGGTTGATTTTACTTTGATTCTTTATAAATTTTTTGGAATTTGTTTTTGAATATCTAGGATTTTAGTAAATTGACTATGATATAATTCATGCAAACTAACCAATCCAACCAACCCATCCGCATCATCCTTTAATCAACCCCGAGCTAGATTTTTTTAGCAGGAACATCAGATCAAAGACTAGAGTGAGTTTAGAACAATGCAAATTGGTTTCAACTGAATGTTAAGCAATCAATACCTGCTCAAAGAAGCCCACTAAGTTTCAGAAAATGTCTGCTTATCTGTTTTTCTAATTCAATTGCTGCTTTGGCCAAAATTTATTTCAAATAAGACATGCTTTCCATAATGTTTATGAAGAACTTAATATATGGTTTCTCTTCTAGTTTTCACTTTTCTCTTGCATCTTTTGATTGCATTCAAGATTTAGTTTTCTGTATGTGCCCCCATGACACAGACTAAACCTATCAGTTCAACTAGGGACGCACAAATGAAAAACAAGTATATCAAGATACCAGAAGAAACTGAAATCTTTGTCAGCGGTTCATTTTCCAAAAAGATGCAATTTTATTTATAGTATGTCACCATACAAAATATTGGCGAATGCATGTTAAGCTCTTTACATGCACATATTCGATAGTAATGTTCCTTACAAGAGCTTTGATCTACTTTAGGAGTTGGATGATTTCATAAGAAGGAAATCTTTTCTTATCCAGAATCCAATCATATACCTCGAGTCTGTCTCCAAAATTTACTTGATTCCTTCCAAAGTATAATTTGTGGTAGCATACTTTAAAAGCTACCCCCTGATCAAAAGGAGCTGTGTGTGAAGGGCTAACTGGCTTGAAGTATGAGCTGATGCAGCAATACTGCAATTTCCAGTAGGGTCTCGCACCAAGCTCCATCAGTATTTGATCTTCAAAGCTCCTTCCAGTGGGGTAACCATTATTCCTTCTTGGAATTTCCGAGTCTTCTATTGTTTGCTGGTCCCTCAAGTCTTCAGCATGTGGTGCATTCACTAAATTCCTTGACGGCCTCCCAACAACATAGTTTAGGATCTGGTTCAGATCCTCTAACACTACAGTTGTTCCTCATTTGGAAAATGTTCCAGAAATTAGGAAGAATAAAGGCAAAAGATATAAATAAACATATCATATAGTTTATTAGTTACTCAAATAATAGAAAATAAGTATAATGCATTATAACTGACTGTTTTTTCTATAAACGTTAACTAAAATAAATACAAATAATTAAGTTTTTAGCTTATACATTGCATGAACTATCTAAATATTATATTAGCTTACAAATTACATTAGTTATATAACAAATTTATCAATTAAATAAACAAGGATCATAGTTTTTATACCATGGCCAAATAATTAACTTAACTTCGATATAGGTATTGGTTCTGACATATAATCATAAGCAACAATTTGATAATTAAATAGAATGCACAATAATTAATAACATGCGCGATCAACATGACAGTAGATGGTATTAGTCCACAGAATCGCTGAAATCAGCACCAAACTAAGCCTTAAATCCATGATTGAATTACTACTTGTCATGCCTTCTAGAATTGGCAATTACAGAAGTACCATGTCATTTGATGAAAATTACACACAAGTTTAAGAGATATAAAATGTTTACCTGCCCACATTCGCAGACAGTGTCAAAACCAACGATACCCAGATCCAGATCACCTGACTGTATTTTGCGAACTATATCTTTGGGTCGCTGAAACCATACCTCCAGGTTTGCAAGCTGCAAATAACATGTTGATGTCACAAAAAATACCACATGAAAATTCAAACCTAAGAACAAAATTTCTGTCAGAACTAAATAAGGAAATGTTAAAAAAGCAATTGAAACCTATATTGGTACAAATAATAATAAGGCAATTGAAGCCTGCAGAAGTTTGTAGTAAGGATGGAGTCCAGGTCTATAAGAATCCAGTGGTGGGAAAAAAATAAACAATGAGATTGAATTTAATATGAAGTACTACTTTGAATGCTTATTCAGATCATATTACTTGAATGTGGCTGACAATAAGATAAAATTTAGTATCACAATCGAGTTAAATTGGTAAATTAGACCGATCATCCATAAATATGACAGTTTGATGTAACCATACAAGGTAATTCAAATTTCTTGAATTGTTTGATCAAATTAATTAGATTTTTTAACTTAGTTTACCAATTCTCTATACTATGTTAAGAATTAAGATTTGTTATAATATTTTACTTTATAGGTTTGATTTTTATAGCTAAAAAAGTCGCCAACTGAATTTACTCTCACACAATCCCGGAGAATTTTCGATGAAGAAATAAAGCAAATATCCTCATACTTCAAATAACATAAGTTCAAAATTTATAACATTTCGCATGAGCTTCTTTTGCATCATACAATAGACACATTCGTCTAGTGTCATATACTACAAATAACGTCAATGTCAATATCAAAATAAACATGTTCCACAAATGTTTAAGCATCACAACAAATAACATCAATGTTTATATCAAAATAAACACGATCGACAAATGATTAAGCATCACAATCACAGCATACAACATCAAAATAACATAGTTCACAAATGTCCAAGCATCACAACAAACAAAATAAACATGTTCCATAAATGTTTAAGCATTACAACATACAACATCAAAATAATATAGTCTACAAATATCTAAGCATCGCAACAAACAAAATCAAATGTCCATTAGTTCGTTTAATACTACTAAATGAATATCTGTCGGTGCAGAGAAAAATAGTCTGGCTGCATCTTTATCACGTCCAAGAATAACATAAGCACGCACTGTGCAATGTGATGGCACCACAATCCTTTGCAACTCATCATATATCTTTTGCAACTTCATCGCCTTCTCATTTTCTATCTCTTGCTCTTTTTCTTTCTCAACAACATCATGAGAATAAAATGTGCGATTATTAAAAATTTATACACTTTACCATTTCATGAAGTTGCGAATTTGTATTATTTGTTGTTGTAGTTGTTGTAGAGTACCTTTCCTCTTACTGCTATGAGATGATCTAGATTCATCAGCATTCATTGTTTTATTTATTGAAGGACTTGGCACTTTAATTGGTGTTGACTCATCAATAACAACAAAATCATTAATAACAATGGGGTCTTCCCTATCCCTTGTACATGCTTTCATAAAATCCCTATAGGTGGTTGGCTCGATCTTTAAAGAAAAAATCTTCCAATTTGTCCTAATTGTTGACAGGAGTAGTCTTCCATTTCTTGATATTAGGATTAACATGTAAAGACGAAAATAAAACATAAGTGCACATATTAGAAATAAACATAAAAGAATAAATGTTAACTAACATATCTTTATAAGATCATCCCAAACTTCATCATCAGCTTTAAACATCTTCGTTTAACTATTCCATGTTATGTCACTCTTATTTTAAAAAAGCGTGACAAATACTGAAATTGCATTTAAATGTTTTGATTCTATTCTTCAAATAATCTTTTGTTAAATTTATTCCCAATTTTTCTCCAATTATGGAGACCATATTTTTTTATGCAGCCAATGTAAATATTATGTCTACCCCAAAATCTCGCAATTGTTGCTCCAACATTGCATCAATAAATACATTATTCATATCAGTCCATTTGATATTTTCTCTTTTTAAGCTCTCACCTGTTTTAGTTTTCTTACTTATCTTATATTAAAAAAACATTATTATCATGCTATGAATATGTTAATGAAATGACAACTATAAACATATAAAAGAAATAAACATACAAACTAAAGTTCATAACTACAAAGTACATAATCAGCCCATTTGCATAAGTTCAAAACATAACATAAGTTTCAAATTACAAAACATAATCAACCCACATTGCCGATGCTATAGAATCTCCAAGTTCAATCCCTTTTTTACAATCTTCATCTATTCTTTCCGAAGGGATAATATCTTGGCTTATTGTATTTGTTAATTATTTATCAACTTCAGCAATTAGTCTTTCGTCATAACCTCATTATCCTATTAGGACACAGAGAAATTATCCTTGCATGTTGTGTTCTACACAACTACTTATTGGGTGTTGATCTTGATGAAAGACTGATTGCTGATAAAAAACTAATTGCTAAAGTTGATGATGAACTAACAAATACAATAAGCCAAGATATTATCCCTTCGGAAAGAATAGATAAAGATTGTAAAAAATGGATTGAACTTAGAGATTCTATAGCATTGGCAATGTGGGCTGATTATGTTTTGTAGTTTGAAACTTATGTAATGTTTTGAACTTATGAAAATGGGCTGATTATGTACTTTGTGGTTATGAACTTTAATTTGTAATATTATTTCTTTTATATACTTGTAGTTGTCATTTCATTAACATATTCATAGCATGATAATAATATTTTTTTTAATATAAGATGAGTAAGAAAACTAAGACATGTGAGAGCTTACCTCTCAAATGGACGGATGAAATAAATAACGTATTTATTAATGCAATGTTGGATCAACAATTGCGAGATTTTAGGGTGGACGGAGCATTTACATTGGCAGCATACAAAAATATGGTCTCCATACCTGGAGAACAATTGGGAATAAATTTAATAAAAGATCGTTTGAAGCATAGAATCAAAACATTTAAATGCAATTTTAGTATGTCACGCTTTTAAAAATAAGAGTGGCATAACATGGAATAGTCAAATAATGATATTTAACGCTAATGATGAAGTTTGGGATGATCTTATAAAGATATGTTAGTGAATATTTATTCTTTTATATTCATTTCGGATATATACATTTATGTTTTATTTTCATCTTTACAAACTAATCTTAATATAAAGAATTGGAAGACCACTCTTGTCAACAATTATGACAAGTTACAAGATCTTTTATCCAAAGATCGAGCCATATGGGCCTTTTCAACCACCTATAGGAATTTTATGAAAACATGTACAAGGGATAGTGAAAACCCCATTGATATTGATGATATTGATGAGTCAACACCAATTGAAGTGTCTAAGTCCTTCAATAGGTAAAACAATGAATGCTGATGATTCTAGATTATCTCATAGCAGTAAGAGGAAATGTACTCCTACAGCAACCACAACAGATGATATAAATCAGCAACTTTATGAAATGATAAATTGTATGAAGCTATTAGTTAATCGCACATCTGACCCTCATGATGCAGTTGAGAAAGAAAAATAGCAAGAGTAGGAGAACGAGAATGAGAAGGCGATGGAGTTGCAAAAGATATATGATGAGCTGCAAAGGATTGCGGTGTCATAGCATCACATAGTGCATGCTTATGTGATTCTCAAACGTGATAAAGATGCAATCAGACTATTTTTTCTCTGCACCAACATGTTCGTTTAGCAATACTAAATGAACTAACGAACATTTGATATTGTTTGTTGTAATGTTTAGACATTTGTAGACTATGTTATTTTGATGATGTATGTTGTGATGCTTAAACATTGTAGAATGTGTTTATTTTGATATAGACATTGATGTTATTTGTTGTGATGCTTAGACATTTATGGACAATGTTATTTTGATGTTGTATGTTGTGATGCTTAAACATTTGTAGAACATGTTTATTTTGATGTAGTCATTGATGTTATTTGTAGTATATGACACTAAAGGAACATGTTTATTGTATGTGACAAAAGAAGCTCATGCGAAATGTTATAAATTTTAAGCTTATGTTATTTGTAGTAGGATATTTGCTTTATTTCTTCATCAAAAATCCTCCGGGGTTGTGTGAGAGTAAATCCAGTTAGTGACGTTTTTTAGCTATTAATCATGTTTTAGCATTGGGATTTCAGATTATCGTTCATGATAGATTGGATTAGTGTTTCCAAGTTGGGATTTCCATTTTTTTTAGCTATTTCATATTTTTTTACTAATTTTATAATACTTAATATTTTTAATAATTTTTAACTAATTTTAAAATATTTAATAGTTTTGAATATTTTTTAACTAATTTTATAATATATAATAATACTAAATAGTTCTTTTGTATATTATTTGATAATATTTATATAATAAGAGTATAGAAAGAAAAAAAAGGTGTCTATATTAATCCTTCAAATTTTCGTAAGAAATACTCTTATCCTTTCCACTTTCCGTGCCCAACTAAGCACAGTGTAAGGTCAAACCGGTATACACAGCCCATACTAAGCAATTCATACTGCTTTTTAAATCTTTACTTTAATAAAGGTGAGCCCCAAGAATAAAATAAACAACAATAAGAGAAATAGCTCAAAACTAAATTCTTCGAGAATTGCAAACTATTGACCTATGGGTATGATTGTGCTTATTAAATAAGGTTACCAATTATCCTAAATGCTTAAGCTGACTCAATTCATATATTATAATGTCAGATCAATTTAATAAAGAATATCACTGAAAGGTACAAGGAGTGACAGAAAAAAAAAGAGCCAGTAAAAAGTTCAAAATGTTTAGTTCATTGAATCTTATTATGAATAACAAAATAAATAAGCAAGACGTAGGTTGGAATTATTGAGAAAAGGCAAGGGACAAATGTGGTCAAAATTTATACAGAGTAGGGAAATTTTATCATGACTGAAATAAGATCTACACCTTACCAATGAAGTAAAACACTAGGTGTCCATTCTCAATTATCTATGCTGTAACCTGATAGAATATACAAAATTTATAGCTGATGTCAATAAAAATGAAGCTTCTCAGCATAAGTGATAATCTAAAGGTATGTTCCATGGGCTACAAGAAACAAGAAGCCAAATCGTTTTTCCAATCCATACAACATGAGCATAGTTATTCCTCGTAGCACTATAACCTAAAGCTTCATATCTAAGTTTAATTTTCTAATGAACACCAATTACTGGCATAGTGCAATTACCATGGTATACTTACAAAATTAAATGTTATAAAGGAATTTTCTCATACAATTGGTCGATATACTACTCCGGAGCCATCATATTTTTATAGCATAACTATCAGTCAAAAAATAAACATAAAAGAGCATCAGCAATGAAGGAGAAATACCTGTGGGATGTCAGCTACATATTGTCGAGGATTAAGTTGCCTTACAGACAACTGGCAATTCTAACAACAGCAAAAGGAAGATGAATCAAAGAAAACCACAATGGAAAATATATAAAAACTAGAATAGAAACTAGTCCAAGAGAACAAAGTAAAGGTACCTTAAGAAGATTTAGTGTTTCATCTGCCATACGCCCCTTGCTGGGGAGACCAAGACGAACAACTTTTCGGTCGCATGATTCTGTGCCAGTGAACATACTGTGGAGCACTAACGTGGAGGAGTTGCCAGCGGAGCAGCATACACTAAATGATGAGGAGGGCATAGAGGAAGACCAACTAGAGAGGCGTATTTGAAATAAGCATGATAGTTCCAAAGAGTTCATCATCCTGAAAGATTCAAGAGAAAAATAATAATTTAAAACATTTTGAAATGTTATACATAGAAATTTAACTATAATCGTTTTCATGCTTCGAGAATAAGAGGCTGAATTTCATCTATTGAGTTTTCATATGTTTATCCTAATAAATCTTGCAGACCAAGGTTATTAGGGACTTGTATGCATCGTATGATCTTATGATCCTCCAAACCAAATTAGACTAAACGACAACATGAGTAGAATGATCTTAACAAAAGTAGGAACAGTAAGATCTCTCATGCCACATGAAGAATTTTTTATTCTACAATCCATTTCCACAGTATAGGTGACTCAAGTGTAAAATTCACTTAATTCCTACTTGTTAACTTACTAAATGCTAACCCAAGCCGAAAAGTAATATAAATAAATATAATAATAAAATATAATTGTTTCATTTGCTTGTTCTATTCATGACCCTAATTGACCAAAAATACTTAAATGTCATCACTAACTTATCTTTTTCTTTCGTTGATTCACCATCGACAAACATTTTGAGAAATGACTATGGGCAAACATTTTGACAAATGCTTCAAGAAATGCTTCAAAGGATAGCTTCAAAAAATGCTTTGATAAATAACTTTGCATCTTTGAGTTTTAAACTTCAAAAAGATATATCTTGAATCTTTCCAAATTTCATTATTCTTGTTGTCATCTTTAACATTTTTGTTATTATCCATGTCGTTTTTGTTAGTCATCTTCCTCTTGTGTCTTCATAAATTAGCTTAAATTTTTTTAAGTGGCATTGTCTTCATAAATTAGCTTTAATTTTTTTAAGTGGCATTTTGCCTTAACTTCATTAAGTTCATTGGAGTGTGCAAGCCTTTTAGGGTTCATTACATATAGTTTTCATCCCTATAAACTCATTTGTATCACCTTCATTTTACAATTGACACTAAATAATATTACTACCAATTAGTTTGGTTAATGTTGTATGCCGACACAATACATTGGACCTTGGTTGGATTATTACAATATCTCTTAACTCCTAATTATTTATGGCCTTATGGCCGATATGGGTTATTTTATTATTAAGCTTCATTAAGAAAATATTACTAAAGCACTAATCAAATTAATTCTTGATTTTAATTTTTAACATAGTAAATGTCCTCTTTTATATTTATTACACATGAATATTTGCAAAATTACATAATTTAGTTGATTATAAAATTGTAAATATCTTTGTAGTTGATGCATCATAGACATTTATTATTTTTTTATTAGTTGTTAATTGTTAAAATATTCATATTACTTTTAACATATGAATATATTTTTTAACAAACGTATTTTTGGTCTTTCATTAAGATCTTGTGACCATAAGTACCGATCCTGCAAAATATTATTGTTTCTTGGTAGGAACCTTCTTCCTAACAAACTTGTTCTATACCACTAACCATGTTGACACTTCAGAACTTGCCAGATAAAACCAGTTCATGTTGAACTTATCATTTACTACTGAGAGAGAAGCACTAAAAGAAGATTAATAGAACAGAAGCACCATAATTTTTTAAAAAAAAAATAGGGACCAAAATATGACTATTGAATGTGAAGAAATCATGGCTTCAATGCATCACACAAAGGACGCAAGCAGGGGTAAACACCAAAAACAACTCAAGAAAAAAATAGTACGAGCATAACTTGCTCGAAATCGGAAAACCCCTGGACACAAACTGATCTTTTGCTAACAGAACGCAAATACATGTCTTTGATCCGCCTCAGAGCATTGCGAGGTTCAACAACCGACCACGCAAGCAGCGGGCAGTCCCTTTCGCTGGTTTGAAGAACTAACATCACGATGTGACCTGGGCGCACAACACATTTAGTTTTGTTGCTAGTACTAAATACGATTCCAATCACAACAACATTTGTTTATTTTTTGAATTAGCAGTCTCCAAGACATGAACTACATGCTTCCAGATTTTCCTAGTCATCTACTATGAGCTACTTGTCGCAAGAACATGCATTTTTCTCGAGTCTTTAGCATATGATGCATGGTTTCTGCAGTCGAAGAAACCCCAGTATTGTCAAATAAAGAATGGAATCAATCAGCACACGGACATTTCGATAAAGGAACTATGCATTGTCGGTTATCAAGATAGATCCACAACTTACCTTTAAATCCCTTAAACCCTAGCTAAACTCCGCAGCCGGCGAGAGGAGAAAGGAATGGAAGCCGGAGAGAGGAGGAGAAACGGAGTCTGGAGGCAGATGACGGAGGAGATGGGGGGATGGCGGCGGGCCGCCAAGGGGGCGGGGGAGGAAGGCGAGCGCGAGGCCCACCCGGTGTCCACATTAGGTTAGGGTTTGGGTTTTGCAGGTGGGCCCCGGTTTAATTATATTTCCAAATATAACGAGTTGAAATGAATTCCCACCTACCTTTGTACGTTAGTGCCACACAAAAGATTTTTTAGTGCTTGTGTAGTACGTTGCCTATGAAACATAACTAAATTTTTATTAGATCTAAAAACTCCGTATATTTGCCATTCGATATGGTATATGTACTGAATGATGAGGGACATGTTTTGTATTGTATATAAGATTACTTAGCCAACACATTCTTCTAAAATTATTGTTTACTTAAATATTATGTAGATAAAGACTATATCGAAATGCCCCCTAAATTATTTTGAGGATTTTCACTTTGCATGAAGTCTTAGTAATTTTGTTTTATTTCATGATTTCATATATTTTGGTTTCTTTGGCTCTTTCTTTTGCATCATCTAATACTTGCAATATAGATCTCTTATATTTATGCCATGTTAAATCCCACTATTAATAGTTTTATAATTATGTTGTATTGTACTATTAAAATTTATAAAATATTTAGAAATTTTAAAATAATAAATTAATTTTTTTATTTTAAATTATTTAAAATAATAATATATTTTATTTTTTTAATATTAAAATTTTAAATTTAAAATAATAATATTTAAAATTTTAAATAAAATTACATGAATTATTTATTTAGAGAAATAGAAAATAAAAGTTATCATCAAATTATAATTTTCCTAACTTCTATTTTTTTACTATTTTTTCTATATCTATTTTTTTTATTACCAAACAGTTTTTTAATTCAGTTTTTGATTTTCGGTTCGGTAATTTACCGATTTACCGAAATAAATATATATGAATAATTGAATATATAAAATACCGATTATTTAAAACCGAAGAGGCTGCCGAACAACCGAAGCATACTGATAACCAATTATTTAATTTCAATACAAGCCAATACTGTCCAACGTGGGTTCAACACTTCAACCGTTCAAGAGTCAAGACTTCAAGTGCCGAGTCACGAGTGCCGACTACAAAGTACAAAGTCCAAACCCTAGCTTCAGCGAGTGGCGAGGTGACTCCTCTCGCCCTGACCTCGCATCCTCAACTCCTAGTGCTCTGGTGCTCCCGGCGGCCAGCTCCCCGTCGGTCGTCGCCATCAACCAAGCACCTCGCATCCTCGGCTCTTAGTGCTCCGGTGCTCCCAGCTCCCCGTCGGCCGTCGCCAACTCGCCATCAACCAAGCAACTCGTGTCCTCGGGTCCTCGCTCAGCCAGTCAACCTACCACTTGTTCGCAGCAAACACCAGTCAACAGCCCACAACTCCAAGCCTCCAATCGAAGCCATCGTTCCCTTGCCCCTTGCCTCCTCAATACAACACTACGGCTAGTTCGTCTGTAGCCTCAAATGTGAGTTATTTAAATGTTTGTACATTAAATTCTATTTTTACACATAAATTTTGTGTTCATCTAAGCCATCTTGCCCTGTTTTTACATTAATTTTATTCACATTATAATTCGTAGATGCTAAAAGAAGATATGGAAAATCATAACACATCTCAAGATCTTACACAATAGACTCAAGATCCTACACAACAGACAACACATACTGATACTACAAAACAAATTGCATCTTCTTCAAGAGCAAAAAGATTTCTAAAATCTAATAAAATATCATAGGTATGGGATCATTTTATTAAGAATGTAAAGAAACATGGTTTAGTGGTTGATAAATGTAAGTACTGTGAAAAAGAAATTAGGGCAAATCCAAAAACAAATGAAACTTCTGGGTTAAGAAATCATATGAAAATATGTAGGAAACATCCTTGTAGTGTTGGCGAGCAAACAGAACTCAATTTCAATGTAGATGATGAAAATAATAAACTAGCTTCTGGTAGTATTTGGAAATTTGACCAAGAGGCTATTAGGAAAGCATTAATTGAAATGATCATTATCAATGAGCTGTAATTTAAGTTTGTTAAAACTAAAGGTTTTAAGCGTTTGTTATCAATTGCATGTCCTAGATTTAGGATGCCATCATGATGAACAGCTTCACGAGATTGCTTGCAACTTTATTTGAATGAGAAGTTGAAGTTAAAAAAGTTTTTTGAAAAGTCAAAAATAAGAGTTTCTTTGACATCTGACACATGGACTTCTTTACAAAAATCCAATTACATGTCTCTCACATCTCACTACATTGATGAAGATTGGAAATTGCAGAAAAAATTATTAAATTTTTGTCAAGTTCATGATCACACTGGTAGAGGGATAGGCATAGCTATTGACATGTGTCTTCTTGATTAGGGCATTGATAAAGTTTTTTCTGTGACGGTTGATAATGCTTCTAGCAAGAATGTTGCTATCAATTACTTGAGAAAAAAAATAGTCAACTGGAGTTTTAGTATTGCACATGGAAAGTATATGCATATGAGATGTATTGCTCATATAGTTAATCTGATTGTACATGATGGGTTGAAAGAGATTGGCTCTTCTGTTTATAAAATTCGACAAGTTGTTCGTTATATACGGTCGTCTCCATAAAGATTAAGTAAATTTAAAGAATGCATTTAAATTGAAAAATTTCAGTCTAAGAGTTTATTGTGCTTAGATGTAAGCACTAGATAGAATTTAACATATCTTATACTTGATGCTGCTCAAAAATTTGAAAGATACAAAGTCTTAGATCCTAATTTTTGCTATGAATTAGCAATGGATGATGGCACTGATGGAGTACCTAGCCATGGAGATTGGGAAAATGCACGGTGAACTATTCATTTTTTGGAGAACTTTTATGCTCTTACAGTCAAAGCTTCTGGTAGCTTATATGTGACTTCTACTATTCTTTTTGATGAGCTAATTTTAATTGATAAATTATTGAACAAAATGGGAGATAGTGAAGATTTTGAATTATCAATGATGACTCATTCCATAAGAGAAAAGTATAACAAATACTAGGGTGACACTTCGAAAACAAATAAGTTGGTGTATATTGCTACTATATTTGACCCTCGGCTTAGATTGAAATATATTGAAGGAGAGCTTTGTGCACTATATGAGAAGGAGAGGGGTTTGGTTGTGGTCAAAGACGTAAAGATTGCACTGTTTGAGATGTTTGAATACTTCTCAAAATGGAGCACAATCAAATGAGAATGCTCAATTTCAAACTATTGTTGCTAATGAAACCATTGAGAATGAACATTTTCGTGAAGCAGAAATAAGAAAGAGAAAAGAAAGGATGAAAAGGTGTAGATAAGAATTGGAAGGAGTGGATTCAAAAACTGAATTAGATAGATATATATGTGAAGACGGTGATGAGGATTATGAAAATTTTGACATATTGTCATGGTGGAAGGTAAACAGTCCTAGGTTTTTAGTGCTTTCACAAATGGCTAGAGATATACTTGCAGTTCCTATTTCTACTGTTGCTTCAGAATCAGCATTTAGCACTGGGGGCCGCATTCTTGATCCATTTCGAAGTTGTTTATCTTCAAAAATAGTGCAGGCTCTCTTATGTACTTAAGATTGGTTGAGAGATTCATCATCTGACGCAATTGATATTCAAAAAACTATGGAATACATTGATAAACTTGAAAATGGTAAAATACTTGTTGCATTTTTTTGTTAGTTATACCTTATGATATTTTGATGAAATCATCTTTAATGACATTTTTTGTTTGTGAGTTGAATTTTGTAGAATTTACAACAGCACTAGTTAATATGTAAAGCATGTGTTGGCTGCTTCAGTGCTTGTATAAGGTAAGCATTGTTTATGAACTAATTTTCTGAGCTGAATTTTGTTTATGAACTACTTTGATATTTGACTACTAACTACTAAGATAATTGTTGTTTATTGGTTGTAGGCTTATAGCATTATTGACTTATTGTGTTGGCTGAGGGAATGACATGTTATCTTAAATTTGATGCTTGAAGCTTGAAGCTGATATCATAAATTTGATGTGGTCATGTACTCATGCGGTTGACTAGAGCAATGTCATGTTATTTAATCATCATGTAATGTGATAATGTAAAACAATATGGTGAAAATATTTTGAGTCTGTGAGACATTGAAACTGTGATTGTGTGACAATGTGGTGAAATATTTTGTTACATTGAGACTGTGACATTGTGACAATGTGTCTGTGAGATATTGAGTCGCTGGAATTTGTTTATGAAATATTTTGTTACAATGTGTCTGAGACATTGTGTTGGCTGAGGGAATGACATGTTATCTTAAATTTGATGCTAGAAGCTTGAAGCTGATATCTTAAATTTGATGTGGTCATGTACTCATGTGGTTGACTAGAGCAATGTCATGTTATTTAATCATCATGTAATGTGATAATGTAAAATAATATGGTGAAAATATTTTGAGTCTGTGAGACATTGAAACTGTGATTGTGTGACAATGTGGTGAAATATTTTGTTACATTGAGACTGTGACATTGTGTCTGTGAGACATTGAGTCGCTGGAATTTGTCTGTGAGACATTGTGACAATTTTTGTTTGTGAAATATTTTGTTACATTGAGACTGTTATCTTAAATTTGTTTGGATTCCATGCTTCTTGAGATGAGAAAGTTGATGCTTGTCTAGTCTTATACCTAGTCATTTAAGTCGCTGGAGTTTGTGTACTTGAAATTTAAGTTGCTGGAATTTGTGTACGTGAAATTTATTTAATTTTTTCCTTCTAGTTCACTATATTTTGTTGCCCTTTTTCTGTAGATCCATTTGCCTTTATTATAAAGAAGAGAAAGATCTTTTTGACAATACCACTAATGAAAAAATGCTTTCCTAATTTTACATATTTTTTTATAGCAGCAAGTGATCAGTCTGGTAATTCATTCATAATTCAATTTTACAACAGAATCCGCCAAAGGCTTTTTTTTTTTACATCGAAATGTGTTCCTTTCCTCCAAAACACCATATCTATTCTTATATTGCATGTCTAGCTCTTGGTACACAAAAGAAAATTTTGAATATGTTCGTTAACCTTAGCAGGCTTTTCCAGCTGCAAACCTGCAGTAGTGCAGTGCGTGCCCAGTGTCTTTGATGACTTCTAATCTTGATTCTTCCCCAAATGTCTGTTTCATTAATAAAAATCTCAGAGAATAATGTATAGGAAGGTTAGAGATAATACTTGGGATATGCATTACTCAAAACAAATGTAATGGTCACGGACTCACGGATGTCATTGACGCAATTGAGATAATAAATGAAGTTTGCTTACAAAGAAACAAAGGGAAGTGTGTGAAACACAGAAACAATGAGTACGGAGTACCTTTGTAAATTGTAACTGATGGGCGAGCCGCGAGAGGCAGTGGGAAAATTTCATCCTTGTTACTCCAGAGAATAAGAGTGTCCTAAATCCTAATTAGAAAATAAAACTATCATGCATGCCAAAGATAAGAATCGATAGAAGTGAATTGATCCTAGCACAAACAGTATTCATCAAATGTAAACAATATCATCATAAGTAGTTCAAGGGAAATATTTTTTTTTCTATTCTTTCAGATTAATTAGGTAATATTTTAATATTTTTTAATCGGTAAACCAATCGGTAATTCGGTAATTTACTGATTGATAAATATTAAGTTCGGTATCAATTTCGGTAATAGATTTATCAGTTTCGGTAAATCGGTAAATGCTTATTCGATTTTCGATTTTTTGGTTTTTACCGAATGCTCACTCCTATATAAGATGGTATATTTGCCATTCGATATGGTATATGTACTAAATGATGAGGGACATGTTTTGTATTGTATATAAGATTACTTAGCCAACACATTCTTCTAAAATTATTGTTTACTTAAGTATTATGTAGATAAAGACTCTATGGAAATGCCCCCTAAATTATTTTGAGGATTTTCACTTTGCATGAAGTCTTAGTAATTTTGTTTTATTTCATGATTTCATATATTTTGGTTTCTTTGGCTCTTTCTTTTACATCATCTAATACTTGCACGATATAGATCTCTTATATTTATGCCATGTTAAATCCCACTATTAATAGTTTTATAACCATGTTGTATTGTACTATTAAAATTTATAATATATTTAAAAAAATTTAAAATAATAAATAAATTATTTAAATCCCACTATTAAATATATTATTTTAAATTATTTAAAATAATAATATATTTTATTTTTAGTATTAAAATTTTAATTTATTTAAAATAATAATATTTAAAATTTTAAATAAAATTATATAAATTATTTTTTTAGAGAAATAGAAAATAAAAATTATTATCAAATTATAATTTTCCTAACTTCTATTTTTTTACTGTTTTTTCTACATCTATTTTTTTTTTGCCAAACAACTTTTTTAAATTTTTTTATTTAAAAATAACTTAAAAACGAGGTCAAACAAATCCTTATTATATATATATATATATATATATATATATATATATATATATATATATATATATATATATATATATATATATATATATATATATAAAGCTAGTCATGCTTTTAGCTACTAGACTTTCACCATCAGCATTTATTCCAGCAAGAAGTGCTCTCCCGCAAATTTTTTTTTCTTTTTTTAGAAAAATAACAGGCATGAACTCTCTTTAGGCTTTAGCCATCTTAGAGGTCCTGTCATCTTTTACATCTAAAATCTTAAAGTTAATTTATTTGTATGAATCTCAACACAAGTTTTATAGCACATTAATCAGAGTCCATATATTTTAATCTGATTTTATATATTATTAATCAGATTTTATAGAATGATAACTAAATTTTATAAAATATTGATTATATTTTATAGAATTTCAATGAGAATATTGCAAGACTAAGAATTTTAATATTACCTCATGTATAAACAACCTTTAAGATACTCATGACAAAAAGCTACAAAATTTCATCGTTTTATGAGATCTATGATGACAACCTTAAGATACTCGACAGGTGTTCGTTAGTAACAATCCCAAAAATTTTTTTTTTTAAAATCAACCAATATTGTCAAGCATGCGATCAAGTCAAAATAGGATTCTCGAATTAAAAAGCTTATTACGTAAGCTGAAATCATGAAGTTTAGTAGACAAAATTTGCAAAATAACTACCATTACTATTGCAAATACAATTTATATCAGTAGACGAGAAAGTATGATTTACATAGTCGGTGGTCATCCAAGAAACTTTGGAGAAACCATCGTTTTCCATATCTATTAAAACTCATTACTAATGAGCATAATATTGCTAAAAACTTTGGAGGAATCATTGTTCTCCGCATCTATTAAAACTCATTAATGATGGGTTAACAATACTAGCATGAGTGCATGACAGACATTAATATGTATAATGAGACTAAGACCCTATTTAATTTTGTTTTTAAATTGATTTTAAATAATTTTTAAACAGAAAATAATAAAAAAAAGTGTTTAGTAATAAAAAATAAAATAAAAAATAATAATAAAAAGTAAAAGTTGACAAAACTATAATTTATTTTTTTTATGCTTTTGCTTCTTAAAAAAATAATTTACATGATTTAAGTTAAAATTTTAATTTTGAATAATTTAATTTTTATAATAAAAATATAATATTATTTTTAAAATAATATATATATTTATTATTTTAAATTTTAATATTAATTAAAAATTATTTATCAAATATCTTATAAATTTTGACAGCACGTTACAATACAACATAGTTTATCACAATTATAAAATAATTAACAGTATGACCAAACAAACTTTAAGACTACATTTGACAAGACTTTTGCCCAGCTTAAGGGCCGGTTTGGGATTGCTGGCCGCCTGCTTTTGCGGGTGCGACCAGCGGGAACAGCATATTGATATACCGTAAGGTAGCACTACAAGTTTGGCACGCGTATACCTTGGACTAATCCCCGGCAACGGCGCCAAAAACTTGATAGGATTCCGCAAGTGCACGGAATTATCGAACTAATAAAAATATCGATCCACAGAGACCTACGTGTTAAGTACCAAATAGTTGTATTCTCACTAGCTAAGCAATCGAGTATGATGCGAGTAAACAATAGTAGGGGTGTCCAATCGGTTCGAACCGAACCGAACTGAACCGAACCAAAGTTTTTTTCCCAAATATTGTAACCCGAAACCGAACCGAACCTTTGGCGAACCGAACCGAACCGAACCTAAAAAGTTCGGTCCGGTTCGATTTAGACCGGTTTAAACCGAAAATTTAAGTTGTCTACTTACATTGCTACTTCTATGTTCAGCTTCAAATTTCTAATACTATATTGATGTGTTTCCTTTAGGAAGGAGCTCTTCAAAAGACTTGCTTCATCATTTACTGGCGAAAGTTAAAATTTCTTGCTGCATTAGTTGACAGTTGTTGTGTTTCGTCCAAGATAACTAGATAAGATTTCTGGTGAAATATAAGCAGCCAAGGCTTCAACTTCAAGCAGACTCAGGACATTCGGATTGGAGGATGGATCCGATTCATAAATTTAATAGGGCATGCGTAGGAACAAATAACGTGCACAGAAGTGCCATTATTCAGTACCATGGTATCATAATTTAGGTTGCGAGCAGGCTAATAAAGAAGTAACAAACAAGAATGAAAAAGATAAGGAAATAATTTGTACTAAAATATATATTTTAAAATCACCATTCCTGCAAATAGTGTGCCCATTTGTTGGAAGTGATATCGTTAGAGGAAATATAAAACCCTAAAAATCAAAACTAAACCTAAAAGCTTACCGATGAAGGTGTGAACTGTGCTGGCGAAGGCGGTGAGTCGGCGTCTCAAGAGTCAAGCCTCTCAAGCTCAGCGATGAGAGCGATTGCAACTGCGAGAGCGCGTAGGGTACGCGTAGCTGGAGCCGAGAGGTGAGCAGAGGAAAGGAACTGCGGGAGCCGGGAGCCCGGGAGCCGCGAGCAGAGGAAAGGGACTGCGACTGCCGACTGCGAGAGCGCCGTCGCCCGTCGCGGCGTCGCGCCGAGTGGAGGCGTGGAGCTGTGGAGTTCCTGTCGCAGGTCGCCTGGTCGGCAGTCGGCTGGAGGCTGAACCGCTGAAGGGCGAAGGCTGAAGCGTTAGCGGCGTAGGGTTAGGTTATGCGTAACTTACGCGTAACGTTAAATGTATTTTTTTTGAACCGCTGAATCGTTTATTCGGTTCGGTTCGGTTTTTTTGTTTTTTAAAACCAAAAACCGAAACCGACCCGATAGATTTTTACTCAAATCAAAACCGACCCGAACTCGACCCATTGAATAAAAACTGAACCGAACCGATAATTTCGGTTCGGTTCGGTTTGGTTTACCGGGTTGAACCGGACTTTGGACAGCCCTAAACAATAGGAAAGCTAAGAGATAATCAAAGAGAGATACATGAGACTAGGGTTTCATCCACCTTAACTTCAATGATTATATATAATAAAAGGTTTGTCAATCAAATCTTGCTATGATAAAGACCTAATTTACTTCATAAAAGGATTATCTCACTTTCGTGAAGACAATCACGCAGGGACCAATCCTCGCTTTCGAGCAAGATCTATCCCAACGCTGCAGATAAATAAACCATCAACAAAGAACTCAAGATCACTTTCGTGCATCCGAATTCTAAGTTGATCATCACAAGTGGAGCTTCAAGGATCACTTTCGTGCATCCGAAACTCAACACAAGCTCTACTTAAGGCTTTCCAACGGATCGTCACTCACTTTCGCGCAATAACTATCAACGTTTATAACATTAATTAAATCCTAAATCGATATTATCAAATATGACAATAAATCTACTAGAACAGATCAAATTGGATCTAACCTAAGGAAGGGATCTCAACATGCAATTCTAGGGTTCCAAGTTCTCGAGCAAATCACCTTTCAGTCTCATTGCGAAAACTCTAAAGCATGGATAATAACATAGATCTATGGAAAATTAAAGACAATTCATCACAAAAGTAGAATTATCACAACGAAGATTATTATGACGAAAGAGAAGAATGATCTAATCATTAAAATTAAAGGGGATTACACCCCATGTCCCAAAAGAGTATTAAGCTTGCATGGAGAAAGAGATACAATAAATCATGGTCTTAGAATGATTAGAAAATGAAAGGAACGGAGAAACAACGTTACAACATGGCTGTAAAAGAGTTTACAGCCGTAATTTGCTTCGATGAACAGCGCTGTCACCACTGTTTTGTTGATTTCTCCTCTGATCGGACTCCAAATGCTCTGAAACTTCTGTGGTGTCTTCCTCTCCTCCAAGCAAAGCTTCTGACTGAAACGCGCGGCCTAAGGTGCCCTCTACGCCTCTCGGCGTGAGGCCAAACCCTAGCCACCTCTCTGGCGATTTCTCACTAGATACGTGATAAAAGTTCCTCCTTCCACTTCGTACACCTTCCCCTCTTAAAGACGAGTCCGCATCAACTTTCGGATCCTAATTTGGAGCTCTAGATCAAAAGTTATGGCCCAAACAAGTTTCAGCCGCGGAAAACTCACGATTTTGACTGGGCATTACGGCCGTGTAATACTTTACGGCAGTGCCGTAATATTGGCTAAGTTCTCAGGTCTGAATCGCCTGGGAAATACGGTACCGTAGAATCATTTACGGTCGTGCCGTAAAATCGGCTGAACTCTCTGTTCGCGAACGTCTGTAAATTACGGCCCGTGTAGTTTCTTACGGTAGTGCCGTAAAATCGGGTGAAGTTTCTGTTCTGAAGCTCTCCGAAATACGGTACCGTAATATTGCTTATGGCAGGTACCGTAAAGTCCAAAAAATCTTTCTGTTCGGAAACTTCTCAAAATACCGCAGGGCTCGGATTTTACGGTACTGTCTGGAATTACGGTACCGTAAAATGGATTACGACACTGCCGTAATTTGCTGAGTTGCTCTGTTTTGCGTGAAATTTCTTGGGTGATCTCCTCTTGATGATGGTAATTCTTCTATGTGTTTGATTTTGCTTGAAAACTCCTCGAAATAGTGCCTTTTTACCTGAAAATCATGAAAAACCAAAATAGAAGTAGACTTTGCAATATTCGATAAATTTAGTATAAAAATAAGCAAAAAGATTCTCAATTTAGCATGAAATGATACATAAAATGATGCAACATATACTATATATTTTGGTGTCATCAAAATACATATGGCTCAAACTTTGCTTGTCCTCAAGCAAAAATCAAAACTTGATTAAAAGAATAACCTTTTCATGCTCAATAAATTTCTAAAATATAACCCATCAATGAAAAATTCCATCAATTGTTTTATAAAACTTCAAGTAAATATATCATCTTTAGGACTCAACCCTCTAGATCCACAATTCAATCAAATAAAATTTCGCAACTTGTACAATAAATAGAATATCAATCTCAAGACTTCATCTAGTTTCAATTTATGACTATCGACTTTTGTTTATAGGAATATGATTTTCAAGATCTTTTTCCACACATAATTTTTTTTGTTTGTATTTTGTTATTTTTGCATGGATGGCATGTACCCAAATAGATACACACTTTTCATTTTGACTTCAACCCTTGTCTTCGGTACCACTGTCAATTTTATACAGTGCCAAGTAGAGGAGTCTTATTCTTTTTCACTCTCATTAATTTTTTGTAGACTTCAACCCATGTCTTAGGTACCACTATCAATTTTACATAGTGCCAAGTAGGGGAGTCTCTCACTTTATTTGGATCAAGGAATCTTTCTTCCCAACAAATAGCAAATAGCAAATAACATAAATATCAACTAAATTAATCAATCAACATCAATTCAAAAATCACACTCATATGCTCATTTTATTCAAAAGAACAATTTCACTTTTAGATTTTATCCCTTAAATAACATATCCACCCAAAATCTCATGCATCAACTAATGTCAAATTTCAAAAAGAGATATATATTGAAGAAATAAATCTAACATGATAGGGTTTGTCATGAATTTGATTTTCATCATCAAGAATCAAACAAGTTATCATCAATATATATCAAGAGTATTCTCATCATCATAGAAAAATCCATGCAAGTCATAAAAATTTTCAAACCCCAAAAATATCAATATCGATGTAAAAGGTGTAAAGCAGCAACAATATGAGATGTAAAGTGATATATCTGTATAAACACATAAAGCTCAAACAATGCAAGGGATGCAGGGTGATAGAATTTTTAGGAGAAGAAAAGTGTAGATCAAATAATCACTAGAAAGTGCAAATAATACTCACAAAACTATATAGCAAGCTCTGACCAAAAATACATAGGGCTCAGACCAAAAATGGTGTCGGGGCAGATGCTGCAAAGTCCAAAGATGTGCATTTTTGGAAATTTTCTGCAAAATTTAAGATACATAAGGCTCAGATCAAAAACAGTTTCAAAAAATAATAATGATAAAAAATAATCTCAAGGGAGGATCAGAGATGTCGCCGGAGGTCTGAAGAGTGCTGGTGGAAAAAGCTGAGAAGCAGAGGTGGAATAAATGCTAGCGGAAAAGCTGCTAGTAATGATGTGCTCATGCCGACAGTAAAGTGAGTAATCTCTAGTGGCATGCTGAAGAATATAGTCTTGGAGGTGAGATCATCGGCCAGTGGTGCAAGAGATAGCACTGCAAAAATAAAAAATCAGTCACTAATAAATATTCTACTGCATAAATAAAATAAATGGAATAAGAGACAGTAGAAGAAGTAAGAATCTGCAGATGGTATAATCCAGTGCCGACGGCTAGATACAGTGATGTCAGAGGCAGATGCAGTGGCTAGAGGTGGAATACAGTTGCTCTTGAAGATTTTCTGAATCTGGATGCAAAATAAGCAATAACTGGTAGAAAGCAAATTGTGCAGTTTTTGAATTTTTTATGAAAAGTAGCCCTACCCAAAAATAAGATTTAATGATCCAAATAGAAAATGGATAGAACCACGTAATAGAATAAGAGATATTCTTTTCAGACGTGTGAAAATCAAAGGATCAAAATCTATCAGAAATTTAGGGCATCAGCAGAAAGAAGGCTACTTAGATTAAAAACTGCACAAACTGCACAAAAGTTAATCATTATCGAAAAGTTGCTATGTGTTTTAGAATGATCCATGAACATTAAAATTCAGAAAAAATATCCAGATGATAGACAAAGATGAGTACTTCCATGCTGTTTCAAAGATCAAAAATTTTTATAACCTAGTTTCTTAAAATCACAGCGAGAAAACACCTACTCAATAAGCAGAAAGCAGCTTTAAACTACGGTACCGTGAAAGGCCTTACGGCAGTGCCGTAATTTACAAAGAACTCTCGGATTAAAAACTACTCAATAATACGGTACCGTGAACAATATTACGGTAGTGTCATAAAATTCCAAAAACTCTCGGGTGGAAATCAGACCAACAATACGGTACCGTAAGGAAGATTACGGCAGTGCCGTATTTTGCACAAAATTTTATTTTCCCTGTAAAACAAAAAGAAAAATTAATTCTAAAAATAAACTAAAATAAAAGCAACTAAACTAAGCAAAAGTGCTAGGGTTGCCTCCCAAGAAGCGCTAATTTTAGGTTCATAGCTTGACCAAAAATCAATATCATGGTGAAGCAGGTGAATCAGTTCCAAAATAAAGAGCAAATAATTTTCTGCATTTTCTTTGTCCTAAAAGTTTAGCCACTAATCCAAAAATCCAGAAATTCATATAAATCACAATCAAAGTGGCTTTCTTAAATATGTAGAAATTAAAATCATACTTCTCAAATCCACTCTAAGAAATCTTTATGATCTTCCTATGTTTATCAAAAAGCAAAATCATGAGTCCTTTCTTCAGATTAATATTTTCAATAGCAATAAGAAAAGGACTTTGATCAAAAGAATCAAGTATTGGATCATCAAAATAATAGTTATGTCTTTCATTAGATTCCTCATTAAAGCACAAATTTTTAATTAAATCAAAAGATTGAGCAATAGATATGGGCAAAGCATCAACATGGTGAGATACATCAATTTTTGCAACATTCAAATTTTTATCAAGTTCCTCATGCACTTCATCAAATAATTTATCAATTTCAAAATCATCATCAAAGTCAAGATGAGACTTTTCAAAATTAATTTCCTCATGCCTCCCCACAAATATTTCCTCATCAGAAGAGTCAAAATCGGAATCATATGAAAAATAAGATTTATCAATATTTACAATAGGATCAGAGTTAACCTCAAAAGACTTATCATTAATTTCAACAATATCACCAAAATCACAGTGGGGTTCATCAATGTCTATAATTTTCAAACCTTCATCATGCTCATCAGATTCAACCATATATAAATTTACATCAAAATCAGAATTATCATAAAAAAAAGGGTTTTCAATTTCAATTTTCTCAACCTTTTCCTCAAATAAATTATCAGGTAAATCAATATCAAATTATCAAGATTAGAATGAGATTTATTAATATTCACATAAGGCTCAATCTCAAAACAATCATGATCACAGGGGGAGTTTTGTAAATCAAGCTTTTCTGTTTCGAACTCAAATAAACAATCATGCTGTGCAATCTGGGTTTCTAGCAATTCAGTATTAATAGTCAAAGATTGATGATTTTCCCATCTAGAATACAATTCAGCAGATTCTTTCAATGATAAATTGGGATTTAAAAATGGACAATCAGAGGAATAATGATCAAAATATCCATAAATATCATATCTAATAGAATCATAATGATCATCTTGATACCATGGTGAATTAGGATTTGCATGATTAAATTTGCAATCAGAAGTATAATGATCAGAAGACTTACAAATATTACATGAAACAATATGAGAGTATAATTTCCATATTTCTCCGAGAGTCATCTGTGAATAATCTTTATGCTCACCTTGAGGCATGTATCCCTTGCTTCTTTGAGTTGCCCATGAATTGTGATGAAAAGACATCTCTTCAAAACAAAAAAGATTATCTAACACCAATCAAATAAAACCCCTTTTTTTTCTTTTTCTTTTTTTTTTCAGAATATATAAAAACAAGAAAAAAAACACAAGCAAATAAAAATTTCAGATATCACAGTTCTGCCACAACTATGAAAATATCCAAAACCTGCAAAAACAAAAAAAAAACACAAAGTTAAATCTAAAAACAAATAAAACTTAGTCTAGCAATACTAACAACTATTTTGATATTAACAAAACTAAGGTCCCCGGCAACGGCGCCAAAAACTTGTTGTATCCCAACAAGTAGGTAAACTAAACTTATTCTTAAAGTCGCAGCCAAAACCTAGGTAATGGCGCACAGGAACTTGTCACCCCCTGATACGGCTCTAAAAATTTGTCCGGTCACCACACTTGTTGTTTTATCCACAAGTGCACGGATACGCGAAGTAATAATTAAGATATCGAACCCACAGAGACCTATGTTGTCGAATACCAAATAACTGATTTCTTACTATCTAGGCAAATTGAAGTAGTGAAAATAGCAATCGGAAACTAAAACGGAATTATCGGAGAGAAAAGCTGGGACTAGGGTTTCGTTCATTTTAACTTTTATGACTAGATATGAATAAGGATTTCGTCAGTTCAATTTTATCATGATGAAGATGTAATTCACTTAATAAAAGGATTGTTTCACTTTCGTGCAAACAACCGCACAGGGATTTGTCCTCGCTTGCGCGCAAGATTCGTCCCAACGCTGAAGATAAGTAAATTATCAAACAATGAACTCAAGGATCACTTTCGTGTATCCGAATTCTAGGTTGATAATCTCTAGAGGAGTCTCAAGGATCACTTTCGTGCATCCGAGTCTCGACATTAGTTTTACTCTTGGATCTCCAACGTTCCGATCCTTGCTTTCGCACAAGATCTCCACGTTTGACAATTAGACTCGATCTATAGATACGTGTTATAATCATGAAAATTAATCTACTAGAAAAGATCAAATTAGATCTAACCTAAGGAAGGGATCCTAACATGCAATTCTAGGGTTCCAAATTCTCAAGCAACTACCTTTCAGTCAATAGCGAAAATTCTAAGAACATAATTAGTAACATGGATCTATAGAGAGTCTAAGCGCAATTATCACAAGAGCAAAATCATCATGCTAAGATTAAACGCAACGAAATAGTGAGAAAGAAGTTATTTAATCATTAAAAATCAAGTGAACTACTCCCCCATGTCCCAAGAGTAATTTAAGCTAGCATGGTGAAGGAAATACAATATTCCATAATTTCAGAAAATCGAAAATCAACAAAAGGAAGAGTTTTTAGAAAATACGGCATGACTGTGAAGTATTTCACAGCCGTATTTTGCAAAAGAAGGCGTGAACAGTGGTGGCGATCCTTCTTCCTCTGATTTCTCATCCAATTTGTCTCCTTTCGATCTGAAACTTTTGGCACGTCGTCTCCTTCACCAGGCGATGCTTCAGTAGAAGAATCACGGCCAGAGATCGTTTGGATCGAGCGCGGTGGCGAAACCCTAGGCGGTGGCGTGTACTCCGAATTCTCCCTCGACAGTTAACCAAGTTTGGGGCTTTTGGTGTCTAGCTAATCCTCTCGTCCCCAGCTCCCTTTTCTCTTCTTACGGTATTTTGTTTTAAGCTCTGGATCCACCGCCATCATCTCCGCAAAAATCGGGCGTTGAAATTGACCTGGGAGTCGCGTTCAAAAACAGAAATACGGCAGTGTAATATCTTACGACACTGCCGTAAAATCCATCGATCATTCTGTTCTGAAATTACTGGAAAATACGGCACTATAATTTGGTTTACGACCGTGTCGTAAAATCGGCTGAACTCTCTGGTCGAATTCGTCTGGAAAATACGGCCCGTGTAAATGTTTACGGCAGTGCCGTAATTTCATGCCAACTTTCTGTTCTGAAGACGTCTGGACAATACGGCCCGTAAACTGGTTTACGGCAGTGCCGTAAAATCGGCTAAGGTTTCTGTTCCGAAAGCGCCCCAAAATACGGCCGTGTAAATTCTTACGGCGGTGCCGTATTTTCGCGAAAACTTTCTGTTTAGAAAATCACCAAAATACGGCCGTGATCTCGATAATACGGTAGCCGTGAAAAATACGGTACCGTAAAATCCTTTACGGCCCTGCCGTATTTTTTGTTCTAAAAATAGAAAATCTAAAACACAAGCAAATTCACAAACAAAAGCCATGATAGATTTACAGCTAACGTATTTTACAGTACCTTCTGTTTGTTTTGCAGCGTCGTATGGGATTGATTCCGCTGGGCTCACCAGCGAAATCTAGCTTCCCCATAGAATCAGTCGATTTTCAGCTTCTCGCGGCCCGCAGACTAATTCCACTCTCTCTCCCCTCTCGCAACGCCTGCTTCGCGTAAACCTCTCACGACGCCTCCTTGCTCCCTGCTCCTCGCCGACAGCCGACCTCCGCTGCCTCGCTGACCTCCTGCTCCTCGCCGACCTCCAGTGCCGTCGCCCCTCGCCTCATCAGCTCCCCGCCTCTTTGCCGTCCAGCACCCGCCTCCAGCCCCCGCGCCTCCAACTCCGGCTCCAGCGCCTGCCTCCTTCACCTCCAGTGCATCCTCCACCGCCTACAGCGCCTCGCCTCTGCCGCCTCCAACTCCTCTAGATCTAGCTCCGGCCGACCCTACTCCAACCTCCACATCCAGCCTCCTCTCCGCCGCCTTCCACCTCCAGGTAAGCTCCAACCTCCTGCAGCTCCGCCCCCTCCAGCTCCGACCTCATCCAAATCTCCAGTGCCTCGCCTCCAACTCCTCCAGCTCTAGCCTCGCCGACCTTCAATGCCTCGTCTAGCTCGATTAGCTGCATCCAGACCTCGAGCCTCGCCGACCTCCAGCACCTCCTCCTCCGATATCGAACCTCCCCGCCTGCTCCTTCCTCACTCTCTCATCCGATCTCACTCTCACTTTCTCGACTGCCCTCGACTCAATCCTCGTCGAGCTCGATATCGAACCTCCCCGCCTGCCCCTGCTGACGCTTGAGCTCCCGGTTCCCCGCCTGCTCCTACTCCCAGCCGACACAGATCGCCGCCGACGCTCGAGTTCCCAGCTCCCCGCCTGCTCCCAGCCGACACAGATCATTTGCCGATGCTCAATCACCCGCCGGCCCCTACTTCAATTCTTGTATCAGCATTAGTATAATAGTAATTGAGGTTAGAATTTGTAAATTGATGTTGCAATTTAGTAAAAAAATTGATGTTGTAATTTAATAATTGAGGTTCGAATGGCATTTGTAAGAAATTGGTAATTGATGTTGCAATTTGCATTTTGTAATCATCAATTTATCTTTACTCTTTCTTTAATTAGTATACTAATTTTGAAGCTAACTAATCTTGTATCAAATTATCTTTATTAGACTTAAATATTATTTAGTATACTAATTTTGATGCTAACTAATCTTGTATAAAATTATCTTTATTATACTTAAATATTATTTTGCATGTGAGAAGTATTATTTGTGTTATACGAGACAATTATTCTTAAAATATTTTATTATATTAAAAATTTTTGCTTAATCAAACAACACATCATTTTTGTTCTATTGACCAGCATTTGTAGTTTTCCAAACAGCTTCTGCTTTTCCCAGCCAGCTACCTTTCAACCAGCAATTCTTCAGCTAGCAAAAGCTAGAAGCAGAATTAGCCCTAAACTGGCCCTAAGTTGCCGAACAAATCATGCAACTTCTATTGAAAATAAAAAATAATAATACAATAACAAGAAAGCTTTTTTTTTCTCTATATTCATTATGATGTACTTTTATCCTCATAAAAATTAGGCGAGCTCTTCCTCTTAGGGGACGAGCGGCTCGTGCTATTTCACAATAGTGAGTGAAGCTAGCGAGCTCCTCTCTAGTGGTGGGACAAGTTGCTCATGTTGTTCACAGCAACATAGTGCATTTGTGAGCAACGCAGCATGACGAGCTCCTCCCAATGGCAAGACGAGCCGCTTACACTATTCATAGCAATGGAGTGCAACGGCAAGTAGCGGAGCTAGCGAGCAGTGGAGCATGACAACGAGCACCATTGCTCATCGCCGATCAACAAAGCTAGGTCAATAGGCAAAGATGTCAAGGGAGTTTCAAGATGGGAGCAAGACAAAGGAGAAAAAACAAAATGGAAAAGCTGCAAAAGCAAAGCTGGGTTTTTATGAAAAAATTTCTTGAGCAACCCTCCGTTTCTCAAGAATTCTGAGCAATCTCTCTATAAAAAATTCCACGGTATTCAAAAAATTCTAAAAAAATTCCACGATGTAGTCCACGATGAGAGCTATCCATGGACACCAAGATCATAGATTTTGGATGTATCCACGATGAGATATCGTGGATACAAACATCTTGAATTTTTTGCCCATTTACTATAGCAAAAAATCCACGATGTTTGTATCTACGATATCTCATCGTGGATACATCCAAAATCCATGATCTAGATATCCATGGATAGCTCTTATCGTGGACTACATCGTGAAAATTTTTTAAAATTTTTTGAATATTATGAAATTTATTAGAGGGGGATTGCTCAACTTTTCCTGAGCAGCATGAAATTTTTTTGATTTTTATCACTTTCTGTTTTTTTATCAAAAGAATTGAATTAACTTATTTGAGCAGCAAAAGGGGCGAAAAGCTAATACAAAGCTTGTCCTGTCAACTTCGTTGGGCAACGAATCAAGGCGAAAAGCTCTACCAACCGCCCCCTGAGATTTTATATCCTTGAGGAAACTAAAAAATATATGAAAAAAAAGAAAATAAAAGATTAAAAAATGATTTACACTCAATTCGGACAGAAAAAAATAAGGTAAAAAGCAAAAGAAAATTTTCTCACAAGTTTTCTCGCTCTTCTAATGTATAAAATAACACTCAAGGCAATGGTTCCATGAAAGGATCCATACATCTTAATATAAGTCAATGAAAAATTTATTTAGGGTATTGAGAATCAGTAGTGCCGCCTCAAGGAAAATGTAGATTGCGAGAAATTAGGATTAGCAGGGGTCGATTTTCTGTTTGTTTGTTCACAATAACAGTAGAGTTGAAGGCCTCAAGGATTGGCGTTACTTTAGTTTTTTTTTTTATATCCAAATCGTCATATCAATTGTTAAAAATAGCTTCACGATCAATTCACCGTAGAATCATCACAAAATAGCTTCACGACAGGAGCAGGCGACGAGAAATTTTTTTTCCCACGACAGTATGCATCAACAAACATTCTTTATGAACAAAATGCTATCTTTGACTGCTCACTGACACCATCATCGTTCCATCATAGCCTGACAAGTTTCTCCACACGAATAGGCGACAGATTATGAACGTCAAAATTATCCTTACAATATGCACGTACGGAAATTGGACATTCGATAATTCAGTTTTGCAAATACCTGTTTCCTTAAAACCACCAACTTTTTGTGAATATCAAATGAAGTTCAATACAAAATTATTTTTATTGCGCTGAATGATTGGAAAAATGAAAACTTCGAGTTTCACAGAGGTGCATAACTAACAAACCTTAAAAGACCAAGGCACACGAGATACCAGCTTCTGACGTCTCCATCTCCAAGTAACTGCAAGTGGTGCAGAAAAGAAAATTCACAATGTAATTAGGTGACAGGGCTAGTACAAGAGAAATGAATAGAAATTCTAGACAAAAATTATGCAGAGCACACCTCTACTGTCTGTCTGATATTGGCATGCGCATCAAACAGCAGAGGCGCTGCCCTAGGCAAGGGGTCACTATGATTATTTTCCCAAAGAAACAGTGTCACCTGTGAAACACAATGGTTTTGAACTTGACCGACGAATGAATTATGTATGCGTCTTCAGTTGCCAACACTCAAAAGTCGCAATCAGCCCAACTCAATCCAAGAGGCTACAATATAGATTTTATTTTCAAGTGAGAAAGCTAGATACTTCACAAATTTTTTCCATTCTATCACATATGACATGAATAATCAATGTGAATTGTCTCATTTGTAGGTAGATTACTTTCAAATCAAGATATCCTATAAAACTTCATCCTCTTGCGTGTAGAGACCCATATCAGTTTCGATGGGCAAAGATGGGGGAGTTCCAGGTGGAATGCAGGCAGCTCCATTCTCTCCAGCAAGGGTGCATAGCGCCTCCGCATCTCTAATAATCCAATCAAGATCAATGTTTCCGCTTAGTTCGTTGATAAATTTTAGAAGGGTATCGAAGTCCATCTGCTCGCCCATAATTTTCTTTCGGTATCTCTTCAGGATTGCAACACACATGTACAAGTGGAGGTGCTCTGACAAATAGCGTGTCCACAAAACCTCCCACAAATGCATAATTTGATCGTACTCGAATTCCCTGCAGTTGATAAACAAACAAAATGAAAAAAAAGAAGAAGATAAATTTGCATATTTTACCAAAATTTTCAGCAGGCATTGCGCACAAAACAAGGGAAAAAAAGGATCAAACACCAATTTTCGAAATAATTAAAACAATGTAGTTTTCCAGGGTCATTTTGCAAACCTAAAATATAAACACAGAGAAGGGAAGAAAAGTTCCCTCATAAATATCATATGCCCAAATTATACAATCTAATTGGTTAACGTTCAAAACTACAAATCTGATAATTCTTAGTAAAAGAAAGTTAGGCAGTGAACTTTGTAAAGTCATTTCTCCGAAGACTTGAAACTGAGATCTTTAGTACTGAAAATCTAAATTATCCATATCAACTTGCAAGCCTCATAAGCGTAACTGTAAAATTCCCTTACATAATTTTGTAAAGAAAATTTATCCAGCTTTGGCATAATAGTTGGACAAGGGTATGAGGTATACAGATTTAAAACGTAAAAGAATGTCACGCACACAGTATTGTACCAGACACCAAGTTGCACTATGTCATACTCGTATCATATGCAATAAGTCTTACCGTTTGAACTGTATAAGAATCCAGCGGAAGCAAAAGAAGTAATTCAAACAGTCAGCCTGCGCTAAGTAGTTGTGCAATGGACTGTCTAGAAGCTCCACAAGCTGAAAAGGCAAATAGAAAGTGTTGAACAGGCTAGTTAGATAAAAATAATAAACAAATTAAATAAGTGGAGAGTTGAATAAAACTAGTAAAATAACACTGATATTTAAAGTGAAGATCACGTGGTTTAAAAGATATCAGAAAAGACACTTGTTGGTAAATCTTTAATGATGTTGACAAGCAATTAAGGATCTGCCAGCAGATCAGAATCACAAGTCTAGCACGTGATGATGAAAGATTTGGAATCTACAATATTTTGTTTCTTATATTTTACTCAAGCTCATCTCCTCAACGAGGGTACTGTGTACCCACATTTACAAGTTGTTTACTGTTTCTCTGTTTCTCCCATTCCTCCAACATCCAGTAGTCAATGAAATACAGACATATGAGAGGAAGAAAACACTAGCTGAGGAAAATATGAAATGTGAAGAGAAGAAAGAGGTCAATGGGAATTTACGGAAGACAAACATTTTTAGTTATCTAGCGTTTGCCGCAATCACCCTAGGCTCGAAATCATGTCCTCTTCTCAGTGGAAGAAGTATACTATACTCCCTATCAAGGTTTTAATTACCAGCCTGCATCGATTTACAATCCATAGGGTATCGATACAAAGTTGGACCAGTTTTTAATCCTTTCTCCCTATCCTTCAAGCTCTAATAAAGCATGTGTGCATGTTTTAGAGTTAACAGACTTTATCCACTCTACCTGAAATCCTGACCAGTCAACAAGCCAAGGTATGTGAGATCATTAAGCCAATGAAGAGGTGATCCATGTCAATCCCATAAATAACTACTAGCCCACTATACCGCATAATTGGAAAGAGTTATTATTCTATAGGTTGGTATCACATGAAACCAGGGTTATTTGACAAAAACAAACCGGAGGCGATCTTGAAAGACACAAAAAATCTCCATAAACTCCCAAAATGTTGATAAAATCAATAAGATAAGTAAGATCATGTACTGTAAATGTCATAAACAACACAATCATTTTTTATATAAATTATTGAAACCACAAGAATTTAAAAAAACCATCAAAATTCACAAAGACTGATCGTTAGACATATAGAAGAATCATATCAACGACTAATGTGAAAATCCAACTATTTAGGCAATTTGGGACTACAAGAATCTTTTTTCCTGCTATTGAGCTCTGTGTACTGCCATGTCTTCAGCTATACTAAATCTAAACTCACCTTTTCTTTTTTGCTTTACCTTAACTCTTCTTAGAGGCATTGCTCTTTACTAGAAGCATGAAACAGCAAGTCATAGGCATATATCCAAAATTTGGACCGCTAATATTTTCAACAGCACCAATTAATTCTATCTGTACAAATGAAAAAAAAAACAAACTTTTTAATAAACTTTCTGCTAAGCCTCCCAAGGAAAATCCAAACACAAAAAGTCACTCTGAAAGCAATTGGTACACAAATGGACTCAAAAGAGCTGACAGACAATGATCAACCACCCATTATGACAGCTCGGCATGAAAAAGAACAAATGGGAAAGGACCTAACTAGTACAAAAGTATAATGGTCTTGAATGTCAGCATTCAATTAGACAAACTTCAAAGTATCATATCTAATTACCTAGGAAAATTATAAAAAAAAACAGCATAAAGATATTATTGCTACTGGAAGACAGCAAATTAGAAATCTAATAAACATCTATCTATCAAATAGAAGTCATTAACAGAATTATGTAGTCGCTGGAACATAAAACTGTATATGATAAAATTGGAACTAAAGCAAGTACCTTAGCTAATGCAAAGAGCTGGGAATGCATTCCACTCTGATCCCGGTTAAAATTAGGCCCTAGACGTTCCATCAATGCTACAAAACACCAAAAGGACTCTGACTCATCGTCCATAACAAACAATATAGGCGACAGGAGATCACTCATTCCCTGAAAACCAATGCACAATCAAGATACCAAGAGAACTGAAATTCCACTACGTATGCCATAATTTAAAATCAAATTATCGAGTAGACATATAAAGTGGAACTAGAATTCTTTTGTTTTGAAATTTGACTAATAACAAGTTATATAAGAAAATTTACACTAGTAGCTATAAGGTCAGTCATGCACTTGAATTAAAGAGTGGACCATTAAAAATCATGCGCATAGTTTGGTAGATATGATATATATTTTTCCCTGCCAAGTTCAATGTCAACAATATCATTTATTAGAAAGATACAAAAGTAGGCCATATGTATAGATATCTATGAAAACAAAGCGAAGATACTATAAATTGATATGAATACAAACTAGGAGCGAATATTTCAAAGATAGTCTTTCTAATGATAATATCATACAACTTTTTGTGATATCACCAGCATGATTGTGCTGAACAGATTTGAACTACCCAACTCATCCTATTTCTGGCCAGAATTTAGTCTTTAATTTACCCAGAGCAGAATACACAGGTTGGGTCAATGAAATTGGAATTAAATAAAAGAAAAAAATGTTCAAAACAAATAATAAAGTAATAACACAATTAGTAAATGGTGCAACAACAATATTATTACCTGACAGTAACCCAAGTCAAAGTTGTAGAAGGAGTAAGTCAACAATATATCACGCAAAACTTTTACATTTGGATTGTCATCCCCTTCATAGTAAGCAATAGTTCTGTCTGTTCTCACCTTGACAATGCAACAGATAGAAATCAACAGTTCGTATTAAATGGGTGCTGACTGCGCCGTAATTTTGCTGAAGCAAGTGTATTAAAGAGCATAAAACTGGATCAATTTCTTACCACATCCTTATCAATCAAGCCTTTCCGTTCTCTGAATTTTGTAAATCTTTTAGCTTGTACGGTTGAGATACTCTGCATATGTAAAAATAGGTACCTCTTGAAGACTTGTGGATAATCTACTCAGTATAATGAAGAAAAAAAAATTCAAAATCAAGTATAATAAATATGAGGCGAGACTTTAACATAGAAAGGAATGGACATCTAAAACACCAATAATGTTACAAATAGAGAGTGCAAAAATTACATTATCAGGATAGTCAATACATAAATATACTATAAGTAAAAAACTCATTAAGTGTAAAATAAATAACCAATGACCAATATATATAACATATAAAAAAAAAAAGAACACCCCTCCATCAAGGAGCATAAACATCATACATCATACATGGACATCTGGTCACATAAAAGATGAAACAATAGCAGAGGTAAGTACTTTGGCGATGATATCTTCGGGCTTAGTAAATGGAACACAAATTTGTTTAGTCATGACAGCATCACAAACGAAGTGGCAATCCGTGCCTTACCATTCAAGAAACACATTGTGGTTCGAATATAAATAAGAATTATTGAAGAATAGAAACTAAAGCATAAAATCCTTTACGCGATAATATAGTTACATCATCTCACAAGTAGCATGCAATATATCTTCGTTTTGGCCTTAATTGGACTAATATTTTGTTTCTAGCTTTTCCAAGTGATCAAGTGTCACCAATATAGGTTCAAAAATAGAAATATAACATAAACCATTTGCTTGCATTATCTCCATCGCTATAGGCTTCCACTTTGATATGCTATGTCTCTTATATAAGAATTGTTTTCCATAACATCCTTTAAACAGTGAAGAAAGAGCAATACAATTTCCCAGCAGTTTCTACTTCATGAATTGATTTATGAAGTCCACACCACAAGAATTATCAAGTCAAGTAACAATAAGATGGACAAGTTTCACTAACTGCCAATATGCTCTAGGATCAATCACCTCAAATGAAATATTTGTAGGTTTGCTTCCAAATGAGTCAGTTTCTTTAAGTAAGATTAAAACATACCTTCTCTATGAAAACTAAAGGTTTTGGCCTTAGCATATCACCACTAAGCCCCACAAAAAGCAACACAAATTCTTCCACTAAGCCTCACAAATAGCATGGTTTTCTCAAATTCTTGGTAACAAAATAAGTCTGAAGAGCGACGTTGCCTTTTTTGTTTAAAGAATGCCTTAAGTATCACTACTAGTCAATAAGATATCATCAACATACATAGTTACAATCACAAGCCCTATCATGGTATCTCAAATGAAAACAAAATTATATGTTTTGCTGCACCAACAACTTAACATGTAGCTATTGATGAAAATTTGTAAACTCATGCTCTAGGATTTTGTTTGAGACTATCATATCCCTCTAATCAATACAACTTGGATGTTGCTCCCTAATCACCTTAGTGAGAACATGTCACGGCCAGTATCCTTAGTAAGTTATTAATAAAGTGGATCCGACTTGGATGTTGCTCCCTAATCACCTTAGTGATGGTAATATATAGATCTGCAGAAGAAGGCAGCGATGGTAATAGATCTTTAGCTTAGCGGTGAATATTCTGATAGAATTCTAGAGGTGGATAAAATGGTGGAGAGGTGATAATAATGTGGGGTGGAAAGCAAAGGAGTGAGAATGAAATAAAGGGATGATGATAAGTGAATTGAGTGATAATAAGGCATGGTAGGAACACCAAAAGTAAGGCAGCGATAGAGTTTGTAGAATCAGGGAGATATAGATGGACTTACAGAATATTGCACAAGTTGAAACAAAAACACATTGAGTCAATGTATCAAATCGATGACAATCTTTTTGAGTTTGGGCACCCAAGGAAGATACACCAAATAATCCACAAGCTTAGTATATCTAAAATCCCATACCCAACACATGAACTTAACATGAATACAGAAGATACAAGGGGAAATGGAAAAGGATGATTGATTTGGATAAAGACAAAAGAAGGGTGAAATTTTCTCCAGAGCAACAGTAGGTACGTGGCAGTGAGAACAACAATTCCCTACCTGGGATACACACATGTATAAAAGAAGAGTCTAGGTAACATTAACAAGATGTTGATTTTGCATACTGCATTGTTGAAAGGAACAAGTTTTTAAATGGATACCATGAGATAGATAACAAGAAAAAAAAGGCATTTTGAACTAACTTAAAACAAAGGTTTAAGATGCTAGTCCAAACCGGTGCACCAGATAGCACCATATATTTATATATATATATAGACTAGTACCAGGTGGTACAAAACAAAATTTAATACCTTGTATATATATATATATATCCGGTATTAGACCATGGTCGGATTGGTAGCTGGCGGTATGGAACAAAACTTAATACCTTGCCCTAAACCATTATCAATTCATATACTTTTTAAAGACATTAAAGTGAGTTTTTATTTCTACATAAAAACACTTTCAAATACACCAATGATAGCAAAATAATACTTGAGCAAATAAGTCTAATACAAGCAAAATCAGCAATGCAAGTATCTCAAACCATCTTAAAGAAGAGCAACATCATAAAGAAGAGAGAGAGAGAGAGAGAGAGGAGAACGGAAGTGGCAATGAGTTTAAGGGTGACCCAATATGGGAAGACTAAACTTGATCACCAATAACCAAATAATAAGATATAACGTCTACCAAGGTGAAATATTTAACATAGGCATTGTAATCATTTTACCTAATTGAAGAAAAAAGAAAGCCCCTAGTGAGAAGACTCGCTAGTTGAACTTCTTTGCTATCCAACTTGGGGATTTTATATATAAATTTATCTAAAAGTATTGAATGCAACACTTTGTGCACCAAAAACAAAATTCTAACAATTCCAAGTTACAAGGCTTTACATTTAGACGAACGGAAGTGACAATGAGTTTTAGGGTGAGCCAATATGGGAAGACTAAACTTGATCACCAATGACCAAATAATAAGACATAACGTCCACCAAGGTGAAATATTTAACATAGGCATTGTAATCATTTTACCCAATTGAAGAAAAAAGAAAGCCCTTAGTGAGAAGACATGCTAGTTGAACTTCTTTGTTATCCAACTTGGGGATTTTATATATAAATTTATCTAAAAGTATTCAATGCAACACTTTGTGCACCAAAAACAAAATTCTAACAATTCCAAGTTGCAAAGTTTTACATTAAGAGAGAGAGAGGAGAACAGAAGTGGCAATGAGTTTTAGGGTGACCCAATATGGGAAGACTAAACTTGATCACCAAACCAAATAATAAGACATAACGTCCACCAAGGTGAAATATTTAACATAGGCAATATAATCATTTTACCTAATTGAAGAAAAAAGAAAACCCCTAGTGAGAAGACATGCTAGTTGAACTTCTTTGTTATCCAACTTGGGGATTTTATATATAAATTTATCTAAAAGTATTGAATGTAACACTTTGTGCACCAAAAACAAAATTCTAACAATTCCAAGTTGCAAGGTTTTCAGTTCAGGTTCTGTTAACACAAAAAATGTTTTCCAAAACATTAGACAAAGTACTTATCAAGCTCTAAGGACATTGTTCGGATGAGAACATCCTTAGGTTTAGTACATTGAACGAAGAATGTTGTCAATTTTTAGCTTGATAGATCTCTCTTTAATGCTTAAGTTAGGCCAGGTTCAAGTAAAGAGGTAAGTAAATGGAGTGTTAACATTATATTTCCTTGGAGGGATAAGTAGAAGGAAAAAAAAGGAAAGAAAAGCTACTTTTTTCTCATATATTTGGAAGGAAGAAAGGAGGAAAGAAAAAAGTCACCCAATTTCCTGCCAAATGGGATCCGCCCAAATCGGGCGAAAAACAAAAAGGAAAAAAAGAGTGCTGTCATTCGCTAGAACCTACCCCTAGATGCTAGAACCGCCCACCTTGGCTCTTCTCCGTTGTCTGCCTGCTCCCTCCGTGCCCACACCTGCCCCCGGAGATCGGATCCCCTGTCATCTGCTTATTACCCCCACATCCGCCATCCGCTTGCTACCCTAAGCCACCTGCCCCCACATCCGACGTCCACTTGCTGCCCCTAGCCACCTTTGGCTTCTCTCTCGCTGTCCACCAGCTCCCCCTCCCTTAGGGGTGTCCAAAATTCGGGTCAAACCGAAAAACCGAACCAAACCGAACCGAAATTTTCGGAAATTTCGGTTCGGTTCAAACCAAGTTCGGTTCAGTTCGGTTCGGTTTAAAATAGTTAAAAAAATTTCGGTTCGGTTTTCGGTTTGAAAAGTTCGGTTCGGTTCGGTTTCGGTTTGAACCAAACAAACTCAATTTTAAATATAATAATATTATTTTATATAAAATATAAAATATTATTATTTTTAATTATATAAAATATATTATATTATTGTTTTTATTAAAAATTAATAATATAAAAGTATAAATAAATTAAATATATATTTATATAATAAATTTTGGTTTATTCGGTTTAAACCGAACCGAACCGAATAATTCGGTTCGGTTTTGATTCGGTTTTTACCTAATTCGGTTCGAGTTCGGTTTATTACCATCATAATCGGTTCGGTTCGGTTTGGACAAGTTCGGTTCGGTTCGGTTCGGTTCGAACCGTTTGGACAGCCCTACCCTCCCTTCGGCACCCCCTGTTTGCCTCCCCTCTTCTCCCCCTTGCCCGCTTACTCCTCACATTTCCCAGGATCCCATCCTCTCAATGCCAATCTCTACCATGTTGTCCCCACCTCTGCAGTTGCCTGAATAGCTCTCGAACCCACCTACTACCGCCACCCCTACTTTCAAACCACCGTCCACCTGTCTGCCTACTTTGTTCGCGCACCAGAAGCACGATCACATGGAATCCGTGTGAGTAATTTTCTTTCCTCATTCCTTTCTCTTCCTTCTACCTTTCCTTTCTTCCTATTTTTCCTTCCCCACAAAGATACATAGGCTAAGGTTTTTCAAAAGAGAATTCCCCAAGTATATAGCACGACTAAACTCTTTTATAGTACTGTCATCGTTGGTGTCATCGTTGGTCGCCTGATATGATGGTTGCCTAAAGTGATTATCTCATACTCTACATCGATTTTCCCTCGAATTGCTTACCGCCCCAAAAGCTAATAACAAAAGAGAAAAAAGCTTCATGCCACCCCGTGCCCCCTCCCATCTTGAGCCTACCCTTTGCATCCCTGCTCCATGCTCCTCGTCCACGCCCACTACTCACCTACTCCCCCCCAAACCCACACCCCTACCTCCCGCTAACCTGCGCTCACCACTCGCCTCTCCCGCACAAGAATGTTCGCTCACCCTACCCCCAACCCTACATCCCCGCCGTCCGCCCTACTCTTAACCCTGCGTCCCTATCGCTTGTCTTGCTCCAGACCAAGAACGTGAGTTTGCTCTGCATTCTCATCACTCGCCTACTCCCCCACGCTCATCGGCGGGTATGCCCCATCTCACATGACTAACACTTGGTCACTGATTTTTATTCCATCCATCTATTTTCATCTTCTCTCCTACTTTCTTTTCTATTCATTTTTCCCTCCCTCAAAAGCAAGGCCTAAGAATGTGGGTTAGATCATAGTCCGGTCATGACATGGGTCCACACACCTTAATATAGTTGATAATACTTGGTAGACCCATCTGCTGGATTCAATTTAATCAAACAAACATGAGATTTTAAACTAATTTCAACTCATTAGACATTATGGAGTATAATAGCATGGTGTAGGATAAAATTACACAATTTTAATGACCCACATGCCATCTTCAGTACCTTTTACCCCAATAGGTCCTCCGGTGGAAATACAAGTTGGGAATTTCTATAGAAATTGAACAACGCTCTTAACAATAAATCTTCTGAGTTGAGGTATTCAAATAAGTACAGAGGGGTAAAGAAATAGAGCGTCTTTGAATTCTTTCAAGGATCTTGCAGTTCCACTACTACAAATAACTGCTCCATGTTAGAGAACTATAAAAGACATAATGAATATGGACATGTCAACAGCTGAAGTTGGCCGGCAGTAGGAATAACTGCCCAGTTTCCAGACAAATTAAAGTTCCAGAGTGGTAAGTGGAAAACAGGTAAATGAATAGAAAAACAAAAGGAGAGGAAACATAACAAGTGTTTAGTGGAATTTATGATGAAAAAACAGAACAGCGTGAGATTAGGTTACGATATGAAGGGAAAACCACCAAAGAAAGATAGCATGGTCAAAGAAAATCACAGTAAGTGTGACGAGAAATGAACAAAAAAACATAGAGAGATAGGGGCACGATGAGAACCACAAGATTCCATCAACTGCCTCTGCCTACAATGCTGCCAGCGTATAACTACAGCAGCCTCCTATGCTATCATTGGCAGTTCAGCTCGTCTCCTCCAACTTCCAGCTTGAGCACTATTATCACTACAAAATTACCAGTTAATCTTACTAGTATGAGATTTCATCCATGGTAAATATGTTCTGGAATAATGAAGTTTTCTCTTTTCTTCTCTGTCCTTTTTTTTTTTCCTTCCTTCTCTTTGAGGCACATTTGTTTATTGTATTCCTTGTGAAATGTGTACTCAGTCATCTGTGGGCCTTCTGTTATCGCTCCTGCCCATCAACACTCAACTGAAAACTTTACAGAAGGCCTCAATGTACCAACAATGGTGTTCAAAGCCAGTGGAACGCAAACAGTTATAGCATTCCATCTAAAGACGCTGTGTGGCATCAAGATAAAATAGAAAATGGAAAATCAGTTTGTGTTTTAGAGAATTATCTTGCACATTTGAATTAGACATATTAAAAATAATACTTGTTGGAAAGAAGACCCAAAAATTAACAAATTAGAAAACAAACAAAGAGATTAAAGCCATGCTTCCAAAATCAATATGCTTCACACAGAAGCAGATGCAATTTTAAGTGAAGCGACATAATCTTCTAACTATTAGTAATCATGGACTTGAGTGAGCCAAAGATCAACAAGACCTGGAAATAAACTTTAGGTATATTAAATAGATTAGGTATTGAAATACATGCTCCAAATGTAATAGTAAGGAAGCTTCTGAGCGTGCATCTATACAAATAGTATGATGTAGTGTTGTACTAGATACTAAAGAAAGCAAATTATCTGGAAGGAGTACCTTCAGAAGATAGAATATAAAAGAAAAGGTAAAAGAATTGTCAAAACCTGCCATTGACATTTTATGATTTCATACTCGGTTTTCTTTTCTAAAGCAAGATATTCTCTCTCAGCGTATGTTGAATCATATTCACGGTATCCCAGCAAGAATTTCCAAACCTGCAATTCCAGTAGTAAATTCAATGCTAAAAAATAATAAGCAGCAACAAAGCATCGAGTTGTAACAGTGATTGATAAGCTATAAACCTCTTTTCGCAGATTTTGTTCAACTCCGCCATAAAATATTCGCTCTCTTAATCCCTTTGAATCAACAATACGTCCTTCAGAATCTAAAAAAGAGGTCCACTGCCACAAGAACCCAACATTAATAATAGAATTAACAAAAATAGCAAAAAAACATTAGGCAAGTTCACAAGAATAAATCACCAGCACAATATTAGGCATATTGCAAAGAAACACCTACATATAACAAAATCCATGCAGGTTCACTTGGAAATGAACAAAATAAGCATAAAAGTACTATTTAAATGTAATATTAGAAGATTCTTAGGAAGTAAATGAGAAGGGCTAATAAGATTTGGATAACAATAAGATGTTTAATTATCAAGAATGATAATAATAGGATATCTTTAGTCTTTGTTGCAAAACAATCTTAGCATACTATAGACAGAATCAAAGAAGTTAAAATAGAGGAAAATAATTATATTGTATGCTACATTAAAATAATAATAGCAATATGTAATGTAATAAGATAGTGAAACATATATTGGTAGATACAGATAATAAGGTCGTGTAATTCGAGGATGTTAATGCTATTATATGTTAAAATTAGTCTAATTGCTGAATGCTTAGTCTCACATTGCTTATTTCTCAAAGTCGTGTTGGGTGAGTCTATATGCTATAGATAAGTAATATATCTCTTGGTAATGAATATAACACATTTACCTCAGTACTAAAGTAGGCTTTCCTAAACCCTACTCATTCCTCTTCTCTTCTTTTCCACCCCAAACACTTGCATTAACTCTCTCCTTAGCGTATCTTCCTATGTGACATCATAGTTGTCACCATCAACAACTTTGCTAGTGGTAGTGACTAGTGGGCCCGTGACATATTAGAGAGCCATGGATCTCATTGCAACCAAATTATATTTCTCACCATCAATCACACTCTTTACAATTTGTTGTGCACTACTATGTAAAAAAATGAAGCCAAACCAGGAGGATAAGCTTGAGTTGTTACTTTTGCTATGCTTGTAGTACATCCTCAATGACAACCATAATGTCGTCAACTCCTTTGGCAATGACAACAAGTGCAACAACTTTCTCCTAGTCTATAGACTCTTGATCCAATGCTTCGATGTAAGTTGTTCACTCACTGCCAACACCCTCTAAAGCTCCTCCTTATTGCCCTCACCACCTAGTGTCTCCACTTCTATTATACCTCCCTTGATTGGGTTATTTCCTTCTTCACCACTCTCAATAAGCTTGTCATCAAACACCCCCCTCCCCCCTCACCTACATATAGAACCTCCTCCCCTCAAGGTCCATATCACTATTCTTCAATGCTTTAACTAATATATCTGTATCATCTTAGGGTGATCCTTTTGTCAACGGATGCTCCTATTACACTCGTAGTATGTGAAGGAGGAGAACCCACTATGTAGCATCTACATCGATAATTTAAGCATTGTATAAGTCATTAGTCAAATCTTTTGTAGGAACTACCCATAATACCGAACTACTTGTTATTTGAACAAAAAGATCACAATAAACTTTTGGTAAAAGTTATGTCTTGGTCCGAGTGGGTATAGAATTTATCTTCTGCCTATCTATGGAGTTTTAGAAAATCCAAACATCAGATAGATATAGAGGTAGGAATTTGTCAAATGAACCGCACTCCTTCGTATACATCAGGAGTCCATTGATGTAAAGGGGCTGGGGAAAGCTTGAACCCAATTCCTACAATGATGGATATGCGCACAATTGAAATTCCTGGGGAGTTATACATTTGTGTATTGATAAGACCATTCACTATTTCTTGAAGCTCGATCTCCCCCAGATAAACTATATAGCCAAGAGAAACCATAAACTAGAATAGAAGAGCTTCCCCCATGAGTAAATATTTCGTAGTAGCTTCATTAGACCGTATATCTCTCTTGGTATATCCAAATAATAGGTAGGAACATAAGCTGAAACATTTTGGAGCTACAAAGATAGTTATTAAATTGTTAGCACCATATAAAAATATCCCTCCTAAGTAGCTGTCAATACGAATAACATAAACTCTATTATAGCCATTTCTGTACATTCAATGTACTCTACTGATAGAGGAATACATAGAGTTGAACATAGTAAAATAAGAAATTGAAAGATTTCGTTGAAATTGTTCGTCTGAAAATTGCCCGAAAAGTTAATTATAGGTTCTTCTCTCCATCGGAACAATAGGGCCGTTATGCTTATTACTAAACTTGTTGAAGAGATGAAATAGAACCAAGGTCTATCCTTTCGATCAGAGGTTGAATCGATCATTAGAAGAAGAATTAGGCCAAAAATTAGGATACATTATGGGAAAATGAAACTTCCATGGAAGAGAAGCAAATGAAACGCTTTCATAATAAATTCTCGTAGAATCGAGAATCAAGTTTTCATTTTGTACATGCCAAATCATGAATTAGTAACTGCATCCAATCTCCAAAAAGTCCCAATTGTTTTGAATTTTTTTTGAAATGGGATATTTACGGAATCCCCATGAATAGGATTAAACCTTATTCCTTGATATTTCCATAAGATTCCGCTTCTTATTCTTAAGCAAGCCCCCGAGAGGGCTTAGTTGATCATGATTTATGTTTCATCTTTCTTTTCCTTTTGGTTTATTTTGAGAAAGATATCGTCCGATTCTTTTTCAATTGATTCTTTTCCGACCGAGATGTATGGATCCATGTGTTTATATAGATCCTGTTCATGGATTAACGAAAATGTGCAAAAGCTCTATTTGCCTATGCCATTCTATGAGTCTCTTCCTTTTAGCGTATGGCATCACCACTCCCTTTGGCAGCATCTACGAATTCAAAACTTAATTTGAAAGCCATATTTCGACTCGGACATTTTCGGGATGCCCCTAACAACCACCGAATGACAAATGCTTTTCCTTGTGTAGCTCCTATTTCAATAGGAACTTGATGAGTCGATCCGCCTACGTGTCTTGCTTTTACTGCTATATCGGGAGTTTCTCCATGTATTGCTTGATGTAAAACAGATAATGGATTTGTTTCTGTCTTTTGTTGAATCTTTTTCATGGCTCGATAGATAATTTGATAAGCCAATGATTTTTTTTTCATGTTTCAGAATATGGTTAACCAACATGTTAACTAATCGGTTACAATAAATTGGATTGGATTTTGCAGTTTTTTCTTCTATAGTACCTCGATGTGACATGGACATGAAAGAGGTTCAAGAATCAGTTTTCTTTTTATAAGGACTACAAATGAATTACTTATTTTAGCTTTTTGACCCCATATAGGGTGGATCTCAAAAGATAAGTAAGATCTCCCTCCAAGCCGTACATATGACTTTCATCGAATACAGTTTTCCACAAAATTCTATATACATCTATGAGATCGAGTATGGAATTCTATTTACTCACTTTAAATTGAGTATCCATTTCCCTCCTTTTCCTACAAGGATTGGAAATCCTGTATTTTGCATATCCATAAGGTCTGAGTCCTTAGGTTTTCGAAATAGTATAATGTAAAGAAGTGCTTCGAATCATTGCTATTTGACTCAGACCTATTCTAAAAAGGTCGAGGCATTTCGAATTGTTTGTTGACACGGACAAAGTAAGGGAAAACCTCTAAAATGATTTCAATATTAGACCTTGGACATATAATATAATAGTTTCGAATCCATAATAGTTCCAAATCGAATCTCTTTAGAAAGAAGATCTTTTGTCTCATGGTAGCCTGCTCCAGTCTCCTTACGAAACTTTCGTTATCGGGTTAGCCATACACTTCACATGTTTCTAGCGATTCATATGGCATCATCAAATGAAGTCTTGGATAAGAATCTAGAATGCACTAGAATGCCCTTGTTGATGATTCTTTACTCCGACAACATCTAGGGTTCCTCAAACAATATGATATCTCACACCAGGTAAATCCTTAACCCTTCCTCAATATTACATAATGTTTTTGTAAATTATGGCCAGTACCAGGTATATAGGCAGTGATTTCAAATCTAGAGGTTAGTTTAGTTTTTTGGGGGTGATAGTGGAAAAGTTGACAGATACATCATGCTTACTGTCACTATGGAGAACCATACATGAGATTTTCACCTCATACGACTCCTCGTTCAATTCTTTCAAAGTAATTGGATCCTTTGTTCGGAATCTCCTCCCTTATTCCACTTCGTCCCGAAGAGTAACTAAGACCAATTCAATCACGTTTTCATGTTCCAATTGAACACTTTCCATTTATGATAAAAGGGGAAGATTATTCTTTTTACCAAACATATGCGGATCAAATCACGATTTTACAATAAGATCAATTGTAAGATCAAGAAATCTTTCTCGATCAATCCCCTTGTCCCTTATTTTTCTAGAATCAGAGAGATCCTTTTCGAGTTTGAATTTGCTCATTTGGAATCTAAGCTCTCTACTTATTTTGAATGTCTATTTTTTTTTGCTTTATTCTTTATTTCATTTCGACTTTCTTTCCCTCTCATTTCTTTTTATTCTCTTCTATCCTTCCTTAAGTTCCCATAGATTTGTTGATCCGGTAGAATCTGACCCATTTTCTCATCAAGCAAAGGGTACGAAATAAATCAAATTGATTTTTTGATCAAAAATAAAAAAAGTACTATGTGAAATCTTCGATTTTTTCCTCTTCCTCTATCCCTACCCATGGGTACAATGTTTGAATCAATAGAAAACCCTTTCTTCTTTATGAATCGATATTCTTACATTCCAATTCCTTCCCGATACCTCCCAAGAAAAGTCCCAAATTGGATCCAAATTGACAGGTTAGTGTGAGCTTATCCATGTGGTTATGCACTCTTCAAATAGGAATTCATTTTCTGAAAGATCCTAACTTTCATGCTTTGGTAGGTTGCCCGAGATCCTTTCAATGACCTATGTTGTGTTGAAGGGATATCCATATGATCCGATCGATTGTGTAAAGCCCGCGATAGCAATGGAACCGGGGAAAATATACAGAAAAGACAATTTTTTTCTATTATATTAGTATTAGTTAGTGATCCCGGTTCAGTGAGTCCTTTCTTCTATGATGAACTATTGGCACCAGTCCTACATTTTGTCTCTATGGACCCAGGAGAAAGGGGGCTCAGCAGGAAGTGGGTTGTACCATGAGAGAAGCAAGGAGGTCAACCTACTTCAAATATATAACATGGATTTTGGCAATACAATAGAGTTGGACCCACATGTTGGTCCCAATGAATCAGTCTTTCCACGGAGAGAATAGTTACAAATTCTGTCTCGGTAGAACATGTATTTCTTGTAATTGGAGGATCAGAGATTTCTATATGAAAAATACGAATTGAAGTTTGAAGAAGGGGAAGGGGGCGTCGACCCGCAACATATAGAGGAGAATTTATTCAATCACATAGTTTGGGCTCCTAGAATATAGCACCCTTGTGGCAATCTATTTGATTGTATTGAAAGACCCCATGAATTGGGATTTCCTTATTGGGTAGGGTCATGTTGGGGCGAGCAGACCATTTATCATAAAGAGGATGAGCTTCAAGAAAATGATTCGATGTTCTTGTAGAGTGGAACCATGCGGTACTAGACACAAGATAGATATTCCAAAGAACAAGGCTTTTTTCAAATAAGCAAATTCATTTGGGACCATGCGGATCCATTCTTTTTCCTATTCAAAGATCAGCCCTTTGCATGCGCATGGTTCTTGATGAGCAATGTTATCAGAGAAAATGAGTATATCATCTATGTATACACATATAAAGTTTGAATACTCACCAAAAATCATATCCATTTTTCACTGAAAGATGGATGGTGCATTCTTGAGACCGAAGGGCATCACCAGCCATTCAAAATGTCCTTGTGAACATACAAACGCCGTCCATTCTACACTGTCATCCGCCATTGCTACTTGGTGAAATCCTGATTTCAAATCAAATTTGCTGAAAACCTGCTTATCCTTCACTTTACTGATCAGTAAATCAATGTTAGGTAAAATGTATGGGTCTTTGTACGTATTATCATTTAACCGCTTATAATTGCAAACCATGCAGGTTTTACCTCGTACAATTTCCGAATGCTTGTTGACTATAAACGCAGCTGTCCTGTCCTTGCTGCGAGAAGGTCGTATCAACTTCATGTCCAGCAATTCTCGAATATGTTCTTTGAACTCATTGTTCATCTCTAAAGTTGGATTATAGGCTTGTCTTGTATGATGAGATCTTCATTGATAATGTCAATGTGACATTTCACACTATCTTCTTGCCAGTGTGCCTTTGGATCCATCCCAATATACTGAGATGCTTCAAGATCTTTTAGTGTAGGCAGAATCTGTTGTTCATAGTCAGATAGCTTCCCAAATTGTAATAGCACATGTCTTGTATTTCTGCTAAACTGGCATAATCAAGTGAAATTTCTTCATGAAAAATATTCAGAGCTACTCGAGAACTAATTGGTGTGGTTTGTATTACTTCTACTTTTTTATAGAAGGTCAAAGTTCTTTGTTCAATTCTCAAACCACAATTAAAACTGTGCACAAAATTCATACCTATGATTAATTGAGTTTTGTCTCCAATAGAGAGGGGCAATGCATAGGTAAATAGCATAACGTACTTTTCTTTATTCAGAATAAGATGACCAGCCTTCAATCTTTTCGTGGTCACTTGTACGCTGTTTACTCCGTAAATTGTGTATTCACCGGTGTCTTCATAACAATGTTCTGGTAAAGCCGTAGGTGGTCTATATTGAGCATTCAGAGGAAGGTCAACACTGAGACCTACTCGTAGGAAGTTGGAAATCCTGACGTTTGTAAGTTATTTTGTTGAAAGCTATAAAAGTTTGCTAGTTTGCAAGTTTTTATATTCAGTACTTTGATCTCTGAGTTGTGCATACGCTGTGAGAAAAGGTTTCTAATAGACGTAAGGCGAAGTCTAACAAGGGTTAGCATGTCGAAAAGGTGAAGAAATCCTTAAAACTCATGGTAGATGTACCTCATCGGTTAGAATATCTGAATTTAGAAATCAAACCACATTCTAAAAGGCTGAGTCAAGATAGCTTGAAACTTCCGTGTTTCTTTCCAACTGCTGTACCTCATTGTGGCCATTCTGATACCTCACCACAATTAAACTTTTTGTGTGATTTAGCACTGTTGTTAATCCATAATCAGTCTATAGAAAGAGAGGTGGCAGTACAGAAAAACTATCACAAGGAATTAAGAGAGCTTGGTGAAAAACTTTATCTTAAAGAAGCAAGAGACAGTTTTTACATAAGATTGAAGCTTCTACTACTCAGTTGCTACAAAATCTAGAGCAAAGGATTACGCGACCAGAAGATATTTTAAGTTCATTGAACGACGGAGCGTTTATTATGATTGATGCAAACTTAGTGTATCAAAAGACTCTAGAAACAATAGGTAACTCTTATCCACCTGCCTCCGGATTTGTTAATCCTGAATCTGTCAACGGAACTTCTGCAGATAAGGTTATCATTGCTCAAAATAACCTTATTATTGAGTTACTGCTGCAATTAAATCAGAAGCTGACTTTCAGCCAAAATTCAACAGTCTCTTCTACCTCTACGTTGGTAGAAAATCTCCAACGTAGTATTGAAAAATTACAAGTTTCTGGAAAACCCCCGACTAGGCAGTTTGTTGTTAAAACTGATCCACAACAGTTAGTCGAAGCCTATAAGAGACATCATGGCAGCAAATAGTTCTACAAGTGTTGAGATAGCCTCTACTTCGGATGTAATCCGAAGGTATAACATGTTGACTACTCTTTTCTCTCGCATCAAAAACAAAGATATTGTAGGGTTAGAAAGATTGGTTAACCCTGGGCATCAGCTACAAGTGAGTAAATTTAAAAAGGCAGATCTTGTGCCAGTCGAAATTCTATATGAACATAAGCTATTGGAAACAAAACATAAGGTGTATCAACACTATTCTGAGTCTATGATTACTTGTACCGGCAAATCACAAATACAGGTTTCTTTTATCTCTGATGAGTCTAAAAGAAAGTTGTTAGCCCAAGATTACAAGACAATACATCTCGGGTTATGTTTGATTGGAATTTACGGTTTACATCGAACACAACTAGGATGTAAATGTTTGATTACGTTGGTTGACACTAGATTCAATGATTTAGAAAAGGCCATAATTGGAACTATGGAAGTCGATATGGCAAACAATCGAGAACTTATCTATTTCATCCCTGATTTTCTAATGTCTGTTCAAGATTTTACATGACATATCAATTTATTGATTCAAACAAAGGGTTATGAAAATTTTACTTCTGGACATAATCTTTTGATCACCAAAGGGTTAGTTGCAAGAATTAGTAATCAGGCTCATTGCAATTTCAAGTTATAAATTACTGAGGTACTTGAACATCTGAGTACTCATGGTATTCAGGCCATGCAAGGCAAACGTATCCCTACTTCTGACCTAGAAGAGGATGAATGGAAAATTGAGCTTCCTGAAACATCATCTCTCGCATCCCTTCTCGGATTTCTTTTTGGAAGTCAGGACCTTCTTCGGTCCTAGCCACTTTTCACAATTATTCTTCTCAACCTGAGCCAGAAGACGATCGTGATGTCGTCTTAGTTATTCGTTCTGAATCGGATTCAGACGAATCCTTTTTGAACCCGTGGGGGGAGGAGGATCACATTGAAGCCACGAATAACTTCGATGATGACCCTGTTCCATTACAAGAACATCCAGGATACCTAGATTTCCTTGAATCTGGGTGGTATGATGAAGAAGATTTTATCTGTCTTGCAGTTGTGTATGATGAGGAGCCAGTAGAAGTAGAAAATCATCCGGCTTACCATGATCTTCTTGAGTCCCCATGGTATGAAGAAAAAGATTTTAAAATTGAAAGAATTGCTATGGCAGATGATGAAGGTAGTAGTATTGTGGTCCCACAAACACGGACTACAACAAAACTAGGGTTTGGCCCAGTAACAACTCCCGACACATCATTACAACAACGTGTACGTGAAGTTTTTCCATAAGCCAGTACTTCACAACCAAGACATCCAAGACCCCTGAAAGTAGATACTTTACCTACACTACCATCAGCTAATGCGCATGCAGGATCTATTCTACAATTAGGCGCAGATATCGGTCTTTGGGAAGATGTCATACGTAGATGGGAGTCGAATACTATTACACATTGTGCAAATAAAACATTTGTGGACAATACTGATAAGGTGGTCTATATTGAGAATCTGCTAGGTGAAACGGCAAAGCTATATTTTCAGAGTTGGCGAACTGCTTTTCCAAGAGAATATCAAGAACTAACTATGACTGCAGACGATACGTCGAATGTCACCACACAAATCAGGCAGATGCTTTTGGGATATGATGAATATCGTGGATATACGCAAATGCAAAACCAAGCAGTTTTGGATTTGGAGCTTTTAACAATTCAAAACATGAAAGATATTATCCCATTTTCTAATCAATATTTGTCTTTAGCATCTAAAACAGGTGCTGCTTTCCTCTCAGTAGACATATCAAATAGATATTTTTGGAAGTTGCCGCCACCATTCAATACGAAGATTGCTGAATTATGGAACCAGAAATTTCCAAGGTTGACAGTTGGAGTGGCACCAAGAATAAAATTTACATATTCTGTTTTACAAGAAATATGTAAGCAGAATGAAATCAACAGGCAAGCCAAAGACTTCTCTTTCTGTCAGAACATTGCAATACCAAGAACATATTCTACAAACTCAAGGCCAAAGAAATTTTTGCGGAAAGCATCAACGTACAAGAATCACCCTCACAAAAATCATGTGAGAAAGTTAAAGAAGAAGAAACCAGGCAACGCAAAATGTAAGTGTTTCATTTGCGGTGAAATAGGACACTATGCAAATGAATGCCGCAGTAAGAAGGTGAACAAAGAAAGATTAGCGATTTATCAACAATTAGAACTAGTTCCAGAGTTGGATATAGTAAGTGTTGGTGGAAGATGAAGATCCAGATGACTCGGATCTGCGTTCGTTCTCTGATGACGACGAGGATAGAAATAATAGGATACAAGTAATTCTGATGATGAATGATTTTGACTGGAATCCCAACAGAGCAAATTTCAAGCTCGATCCAGAAATTGAGGCATGTCACCATAATTGGATTTATCATCCAGACTTACGGCCGCATGACAATAAGTGTTTATTTTGCCCCATCAAGGCGGTTAAGTGGGCACGAATACAGTGCTCAGTTTGTAACATAATTGTTTGTTCATCTTGCAGCAAAATTAAATTCCAGATTGAAATACCAGTTGGTGAAGTACCACAACGTTATGTCAAGGTTGACTATCAAAAGCTTACGGAAGAACAAGCCAACCATATTGTAAATTTAGAAGCGGAGGTGAAGAATTTGACAAAGTACAAGCAAAAAGGAAAAGGACCTGTAGTAGTGACTCTAGAGGAGGAAGAAGTCATCTTCAAGGCAGAAGATATAAAACCTAAGAGGTATGCTAGTATTAGCAACAATTTATTGAATCTTACTGCTACTCTAGAGATTGAAGGTAAACAATACAATTTGCAAGCAATTTTAGACACAGGAGCCTCTAAATGCTGCATCACACCTACGGCTTTACCAGAACATTATTATGAAGACACCGGTGAATACACGATTTACGGAGTAAATAGCGTACAAGTGACCACGAAAAGATTGAAGGCTGGTCATCTTATTCTGAATAAAGAAAAGTACGTTATGCCATTTACCTATGCATTGCCCCTCTCTATTGGAGACAAAACTCAGTTAATTATAGGTATGAATTTTGTGCACAGTTTTAAAGGTGGTTTGAGAATTGAACAAGGAACTTTGACCTTCTATAAAAAAAGTAGAAGTAATACAAACCACACCAATTAGTTCTCGAGTAGCTCTGAATATTTTTCATGAAGAAATTTCACTTGATTATGTCAGTTTAGCAGAAATACAAGACATATGCTGTTACAATTTGGGAAGGCTATCTGACTATGAACAACAGATTCTGCCTACACTAAAAGATCTTGAAGCATCTCAGTATATTGGGATGGATCCAAAGGCACACTGGCAAGAAGATAGTGTGAAATGTCACATTGACATTATCAATCAAGATCTCATCATACAAGACAAGCCTATAATCTCAACTTTAGAGAAGAACAATGAGTTCAAAGAACATATTCGAGAATTGATGGACATGAAGTTGATATGACCTTCTCGCAGCAAGCACAGGACAGCTGCGTTTATAGTCAACAAGCATTCGGAAATTGTACGAGGTAAAACCCGCATGGTTTGCAATTATAAGCGGTTAAATGATAATACGTGCAAAGACCTGTACATTTTACCTAACATTGATTTGCCGATCAGTAAAGTGAAGGATAAGCAGGTTTCCAGCAAATTCGATTTGAAATCAAGATTTCACCAAGTAGCAATGGCGGATGACAGTATAGAGTGGATGGCGTTTGTATGTCCACAAGGGCATTTTGAATGGCTGGTGATGCCCTTCGGTCTCAAGAATGCACCATCCATCTTTCAGAGAAAAATGAATATGATTTTTGGTGAGTATTTAGACTTTATATGTGCATACATAGATGATATACTCATTTTCTCTGATAACATTGCTCAGCATCTTCAACATCTATCAAAGTTTTTTGCAAAGGTTAAAGAAACTGGTCTAATCTTGAGTAGAACCAAAATGAAATTGGGTGTTGCCATTATTGTGTTCTTAGGATTAGAAATTGGTGAAGGAACAATTAAGTTACAACCACATATTGTGACTAAGTTGTTGGATTTTCCTGATGAGACACTAGAGACTTTAAAGGGCTTACAGAGGTTTCTAGGAATACTGAATTATGCTAGAAACTACATTCCAAATTTGAGCAAATACACTGGTCCATTGTACAATAAGTGTTCAAAGACAGGAGAAAGGAGGTTCAATAAACATGACTGGGAATCTATCAGGCAAATTAGAAAGATTGTGAAAATTTTGCCACCACTAAAACTCCCTCCTTCAAATGCCTATTTGATAGTTGAAACAGACAGTTGTCTATCTGGGTGGGGTGGAGTGTTAAAATGGAAAACTTCCAAAGGAGATTCTCAAAAGAAAGAGCAAATAGCTAGGTATTGTTCAGGGCAGTACAAAACGAATATTTCAACCATTGATGTAGAAATTATGGCTTGCATCTATGTCTTAGACAAGTTCAAAGTCTTTCTCCTATCAAAAACAGAATTCACACTGAGGTCAGACTGTCATGCAATTGTATCTTTCTTCTAGACAGTGACTGCTAGTAAACTGGCAAAAAATCGATGGGTAAATTTTATAGACTATGTCACTGCAACCGGCGTAGAAGTAAAAATTGAACATATTAAAGGGACAGACAATGTTGGAGCTGACAAATTGTCCAGAATCATTTCTACAAATTCCATCTATTTTCTGACAGACAGTCCAAGTTTTGAAACCTTCAGTAGGAAGATGGGTCTTTTACCCAGTTATCGCTCAGCTTTCTTGGCTCAATTACCAGAGTCTATAAGTGTATATATTCAGGATTTGGCAGCTAAAGCTACTTTAGACAAGCTCATCTCTTTACAAGAGATATTGAAACACCAAGTGGAAATACTCCTAGGAGGTCGATGGATCTCCTTAATGAGAAGATCCACCATATGGATAATACATATTAGCCTAATTCAAGTTGTTTTGTTCTGAAGCAAAGATATCCATCGAGGCCGGTTCGTCCTATTCAGATATTCACAACGACAAGGTACTGGATTCTCTTTCGGATAAGCCCTGAAAGGAGAAGGAAAGTTGGAATGCCAACATATATCTGAATCATATACTTGGGGGTAGGTACAGGGTGAACAATTTCCAAACGGACTCCTTATTCATTAGATAGAGAAGATCGCCAAGATTTCGTGATCCCCCACAGAACCTATTCCAACACCTCGGACTTAGATCGTGGGGATTGCCGGAATACTTCGTATCAACAGATAAGATCGTGGGGATCATGGGGTTTTTGAGTCTCGTGTGTCTACCATTTCACCATCAAGGCATCTTGAAAGTGAATCGTATTTCATGAATATGATATCTAATGTGATATATGGAATATATGACAAAGGTGGAGTGGTGGAGTATTTCTATCGATCAATCATCTCATATAGGCCTGGGTCAGACATCAAATTGCTTCGATTTGAATTATCCGAAGGATACCTTATTTATAACAAAAAGATGTATAATCAAACTTATCTCTCGATTTAATAGAAGCCCAAAAAAGAAGTGAATATGGTACCCAAATACCGATAGATATATCAAAAGCAGGTCCGATTGCGTCTATTACTATGAAATTCATATTTCTATAACTATGAAATTCATAAATGAAAATGAAGTTGGGCTTTAGTCGTGAATAAACACTTTGGATTGTGGAACAATAGGATCAACAAGAAGTTGGGCTTTAGCCGCTGCATAAGAGTCATTCAAAGCTGTGAGAAATCGAGCAATAAAAAATTCTTGACATTTTGAATAGTCATTAATATATCAGCAGTAGGTGGTTGCAACATCTGTAATTAATCTCACTTTCCTTTAAGTATCCGATAAATATCAGGTAAGGGCATATCCCCTTGTTTCAAATTAAAAAGATCTTCATAAAGCTTGTGAACTTGGCACATACTCTCTTGAGGAGCATAACTAGATGCAAGAACGTCCCAAATTCCTTTAGCTGTATCTAAGCACATAGCCTCAATGCTACTGAGGAGGGATGTGACAACAGCCATATCTGAGCGTCTCCATGATTCATAAGTAGAATCTAAGAAGTTTGGAGCAATGCCCGTCAGATGTATGTCTTTCCCATGAGACCCAAGATAAAAACGCATAAATCTAGCCCAAAGTAAATAATTACTACCATCAAATTTTACTGTTGTAGCAATACTAGAGGCAAGCTTTAACTCAGTTGTAGTAGAGAGATCCATAGAAAATAATAGCGAGAAAGCAGCCGGAACAAAAGAGGAACTTGACAAGAGATTTTGATGGCACGCTGCGAAGAAAAGACCTGCAGATGGCGTTGGCGAGAAAAACTTTCAAAACCATGACGGGAAGATGGAAGATAACCGGCGCCTGGAAGATGGAAGATGTCACAGATCGCCTCCAAGATGCCAGCAATGGAAGGAGGTCAAGAACTAAATAACTCCATCAGCCAAGAAGGAGAGACGAAGGGAACCTAGAGCCTTGCCAAACAGAAGGAAGGGAGAAGAGCACAAAGATGAAACCGAACGAGAAGCAAGCGCCCGACGCTGAACAGGAACAACGCCAGATGAACGCGAAGGAGGGAGGCGGCGAAAAAACTTGGCTCCGATACCAAGTTGAAGAAGATAAAATCAAAATTATTATTCTACCCTGGATTAGAGATTACATAAAACCAACATTAAACAAAGCTAGGGTTGAGTATAAAACCCAAACCCGGTAGCTTAGAACATAACCCGTTAAGAGTAAATACACAAGTATAGCTCTCTCAACATTTCTAAATTTGGTCCCAGCAAGACCCACGAACCTCATTGCCTTTCTCTATTGTGGTTTTATACTCAAACTCAGGACCTCAAATATCTAACTTTGATGTGACTTGTAGTATCTCAACTAGCTTGCATGCTACACTTCTTTCTCTAGCATTCATGAATAATAGTATTTCCTTTCTACATAAGGAGTTTAATTACTGCAATCAATAATATCTCTTCTCGATGTAGTGATGGCAAATCTATGCGAACTAGTCCGACTTGTTTATGATGGGTTTAAGTACCCAATTAGCTAAATAGGACAAATTCATATTTGATTGTCGAGTTTTAATCAGGTTCAAGATTATGAGTATAGATACCGGTACTTGATAGTCAATTTAAAAATAAATAAATAATATATTTGTATTATTAAAAAATAAAATAATAATACAATAATTATTATTTTATAATTAATTTAATTTATAAAATTATATTTTATAAAATATTTTAAAATACAAAAATAAATATTCTTTATTTAAATAGGTACTTGTGGTTCCCATTTAAATAACTGAGTTGGGTTCAAAATATGTAATAGGTTGCCCAATCGGGTTCAGATCGGATTTTTATAGTTGGGTTGTGCCCAATCCATTGCCATTCCTATCTCCATGTGCATACATGAATATATGGTACTTCCCTACCTAAGTCATCTCCCATCAAGCACCTGATACCACCGTTATGCCTTCTTTTGTTCCTATTGACAACAATAAGTGGATCTACGAATGCATCATAAACACAAGAGTTTAGCTTCACCATCTTGAGTTTATAGCATCATCTTGGCTTCGCAATTATAGGGTTAGCAAAGATAATTATCACCCTAGCAAATAATTATCACCATGCTATGACTACATTACTCCTTTCATGCACACCATTACCCATAGCATGTATATAAAATCGATATCCATACAATTCAACTTATGCTATGTCTCAATTGAGTGACTATTGTGTTGGTTAATATAGACTCAGGACAGTACTAGTAGAGCAATGACAAGGGGTCCAAGCTATTATTTCAAGATGTTTGTTGCAAGATTTAAATTCCCAGTCTCAGCGTACTAATACCTATAGTGGGGTCAGATGTACCGACATTATGCCATAGTAATACAAATACCATGGTACATTTTTGTCATTACGACAGGATTTTTTATTCCTTGATTTGTTAACCTTCCGGACTTACATTGTTGTATACCTATATTTACCTAGAGTCCAACAGTTTTTCCCATATTCCATGTGAGCAATGCTCTTTCAGCCTTGACAAAACTAACATTTAAAAGATGCAATATTAAACATTTTTACCACTAACTCAAATTTTAAATTAATTTAATATTTTTAAGGAGTCATATAAAGAGATATTTGATATTAAATTGAATTAACCATTGTCTATGTCAGCTCTACTAAATGCACAGAAAAGGTACATAAAAACCAATTATTCATGTTTAATAGGAGGCAGGAACATCAGAACAACTAGAAAGTAAAATAAGACATAAGTAGTTCATCTGATAAACTTTGGATAATCCCATAATTAATTTGTATATATGTATGTAAGTTCATATGCAGATAATTGGAGTACCATATGGGTGGAGTGTACACGTCCGCTGCACGAGTGTATGTATATGTCATCTTGCATTTTTCTTTATAAAAGAATGATGCAAATCAGGGGGACTAGTCCAATATGTTAACGCTATAATCTAGGTAAGGTAAATTGAGGTGTACATTCCACAAAAAAAGAGTTGTGTAAAAACCGTCCTACTAAAGCCCTTTTCACCTTGAACTTTCCTAGAACATTATAACCCATTGGGATAATAGTTGGGTTCAATGGGGTCTTGGTACTTGTCCAAGTTTAAAACCAAATATTTTCCCACTTTCTGCCTCCAATCTCGTGTTACCTGTCTATTATTTTATATATTTTTCATAAATATAATCTTTGGTTATATTCACGAAGCCTTGCAGTACAGATATTTGCTAGAAATTTTACATCGTTTAAGCATATTACTCTTAGTATTATATATTTTGGGCATTGTGTGACGAATTTTTATACCTCTGAGGAGAAGGAAGCAGTTAACCACACAAAATGGGGGAAAAAAATCTAAGTCTGAGATGCCTAATCAACCATGCAACATAATTTAGTGTGTCCTTTGAGTAACGAACTTACACAAAATTCTGAAGAAATTAGATAAGCTATTCTGTATCAGGAGGAACAAACTAATAATAGAAGTGAAATTTATGATATAGTGTGCAAGTGACTTTAAAAGAACACTGTTATTTAGCATACACTGTCAGCAAAGAGACAACCGGGACGTTGGAACCTAGTAGGGTAACTACAAGGGCTTACCTCTTCAACTGTCAATGGCTGCATTCTCTTTTTGCCCCAAATCAGTGGCAGCTTCTCATTCTGCAATACCAAGAAACAAATTAATAGTGAAAGAAAATAAATATAGTTGGTTAAATAACATAGTTAAGTAGAAGAGAAAGAAAGCATTACTTCGATTACAACCAGCAAAGAACTTGAATTGTTAAAATCACATTCAATTATATAGATTATAAGACTACTAAGGATATAAATTCAGTTGCATCAGGCAAATGTGTCACATTGATTTCCATCAACGTTGCTTCTCCAGGAGGGAATTGAGATACCAGTGGAAAATATGAGATGTTTAAAAGTAAAAAAGAGAAGTGAATAGAAACATGTATTTTACAGTTACAGCCTTACAGGTTATAATTCTTACATGCAGGCTGCAGCTAAAGTGAACTGGAGACATCATCCAAGTGAAGCTTCTAAAAAGCATTTTCTTCTCATTCATTCAGAATTTTCACTCGTTAATCAAAAACCGTTTCAACTCATTATCCATGCAGCAATGAATAAAAATCAGAGAAAGAACTGCTTATGGAGCTATTTTGTACATGGGGTTTTCTCTTTCACTGACCGCCCTGACTAGCACAAGCGTAGCTCCTCTTCTGTTTGATTGCTACTCAGAAGTACACATTTGTTGGACCCAAATACTTCATTTCAGTAAAATACTACTAAAATAAATTAAATCACTTCCAAAATAACCAAAAGTATTTTTTATTAAAAACCTAAAGTTACTGCTCATTGATTGCTATAAATTCTCTTGTTGAACAGTGTGCTAGATGAGTCATGCTGAAATCTCATCCATGTCAACTTGTGACAAATTGTTATTCATCAGGAATCTTGCAGACAGTATAGAATAAAATGGACGAAGCATTCAATTCCATGGGAAAAAGTAAAAAACTAGAATGGAAGCCCTATTTCCAGTCTTGAGAGCATAAAGCAACAAAGAGAATCAAATACATAGTTCACGAGGAGGAAATAGTTGAAATGTTGTGATTCATAACTAAAAAGTAATGAGGAAACAAAGACATGTTCTTGTGAGTTTAAAAAATAATAGGGTTGATTCAGTTTTATAGTCACCAATGTGGTTCGAGTCATTTATGTTTTGCCTCTTGTGTTTGATTCACAGCACTTAACTCCTATGCCTTCATTAGCATTTTTCAAGTAGTCATTACCCCTTTAGTTAAGATCATAGTATAAAAAATTGGTTTGCAGTGACTATATATATATATATATATAATACTAGTCTGTACCCCCAGTACGACCGGTTTGTACCTGTCCAAGCACGGAACTTCAGTGAAGAAAAGAGGGGAAAAAAAAGGAAAAGAATTGAAAAAAAAAAGGAAGGAGAAGAAGAAAGAGAAAAAACAAAAAGGAGAGGAAAGACTTGGGTGGGCATGCGCAAACAGACATGCACAAGCGGACGCATTCGGGAAAGTGGACACGGTCCACTTACATAGGCGGATGGCAGATGCGATCCACTCGCATAGGCTGACACGATCCGCTCACACAGGCAAATGGTGGCCGCATAAGGCAAGTCTTCCTATTCCTCCTCTTCTCTCCCTTCCTCTTCTCTACTATATTGCCTATTTCCAATTCCCTCTGGCATGGACCGATACATATTGGTCCATGCTGGTGCAAGTCTCGAACCAAAATTATAAACCTTTTGTATATGTATTTACATACATATGCCTATACATATATGTACATATATACATATACATATGTATACATATATGCATATGTATACATATATGCATATACATACATATATGCATATACATACATATATGCATATACATACATATATGCATATACATACATATATATATATATATATATATATATATATATGTGTGTAATATTTTAATAGTACCAAACAGTACTACTAGACCATAAGTCAATTTGGACTGGTAAAACAATTAGTTGTGAACTAGTACGTCGATACGATTATTATTTAAGACCTTAGTTTGAACGATTACGCTATCATGTACTTGCTTGTATACATGGTATTATCTTTTTTCCCTTTCTTCTTCTCTTTTATTTTTTATTTTCCCTGCTCTCTTCCTTTAGTTTTTGTACTTCCTTTTTTATTTATTTTTCAGTGGCCATGTTTCACATGTGAGCTCCTCTAAACTCTCTTTGATGGTGGCCGATTGGGATTAGGGGCTTGGCCCTACTATACGTAAGGTATCAGGTAGATCAAGGGGCGTCAGCCTTGTGCATCAAGTGGCAGTAAAGGAAAAATTTTATTTTTTAAGGTGGGGGAGGGGGCAACCCCATATCATGCGGCAATAAGAGTATGGCTGCTGCAGGGTGTGGCTGACTCCTTCAACAGTGGCAGCATGGCTTGCAAAGGGGCCCAACAAGCCCAATGTGTGAGTAGCCAGTACCAACAAGCCCTTGCTCTTCATTCATCTGTAGCAGCTGCAAGGGAGGAAGGTATCGATCTGCAGGCTATTGTAATGCACTCACCTTCCGCGCCCTTTTTCTCTTTTTGTTTTCTTTTTTCTTTTTTTTTTCTTTATTGCATTGTTCTACAGTAGAAGAGTGAATTTCATTGGTATTGCATATAGGAAGGACAAATCACCATTAGTGGGGCTCTTATAGCGGATTATTATTATACCCTTAATTTTACTCATATGAGTTAAGACACTTTTGAGTCTTCACACTATCATAAAACTAGTGTACTAGTCTCGTGGTGGACTTAGATGGATAGTTTAGTACAAACACATGGTGTTGATGATACCAGTTATATAATATACACACTTACCAGCCCGAACCAACCTACTCGTATTTAGATGGATAGTTTAGTACAAACACATGGTGCACTAAGCTTGAACCAATACAAACTAGAAATACCATGCGGTTTAGACCGGTATTTCATTCTACGGTAATAATAATAATAATAATATATATACTACGATACACAATTGTCCATGGAGGATGTTGAGACATCGATCCCTATGATTGAATCAGCACATGGGCCATGGACTAAAGGATTGATGGATTAGGATGCTTCACAGACCTGAGGCCCAACTAGCCTGAGCATGCAAATGCAACTAGGCCTAGACCTCACAATTAATTAAAATTATGGACGAGTCTAAGTGGACTGATTCAATACAGTCCCTGATGGAGCCACGTGGTGATGATCCGACATGCCACATGGATAATTGCGTTGGCCGGCGAATGTTATAAATAAACCCTGGTTGTGGGGTGACAACAACGTTGACAATAACAAGAAAACGGCAAACACCCTTGAGCTTGGCTAAGTTATTGGCAAACAACCATGAGAATCCTAGGCGGGAGTGGATAGACCATGTCGATCCCCAAACCTACGCAATCCCCTCTTTCATCTGTGAAGAGAACCACAGTGAACTAGGAGAGAGATGCACACCCTCTCTCCTCTCTCTCTCTCTCTAGGCAATAGAGGAACAGGGAACATAGGCAGCATTCCTTCTCCCTCCTTCCTCTCTTCCAGCAGTGGCGTCCACACGCCAAGGCAAAACCCTAGGTTCTCGACAGCAACGGTGTCTTCTTCCTCGGCGGCGTCTCGCACGTGTCTAGCAGCGAGGACTCGGTAGCAGACGAAGGCCCAAGCACGACAATCTTTCCTCGGATCTCATTGTTGTTCCTTGGTGACGACGATGCGCAACGTTCAACGGGATCTAGTGGCAAAGCAATACGTGACCGAATCTCGTCGTCTCCACTCTAAACTCATGGTGACTCTCGTGTGTGGCAGGCGGCGGGTTCTGAACTTAGCGATGACACCCAACCCCGGATTAGTGCGGTTCTCAAGGTGTCTCTTTGTGAGTGCAAGGAGGGTGAATAGTCTCCTCTCCTTTGCACATGCGCGGTGTGAGCAATCGGTTCGGTGAGTCATCGAACTTTGCAATCGCATGGGTAAACAATAGTGGTCATGGTGCTTCGGCATTAAAAGTGATCTTAATAGATTATCTAACTCTAGATTAGGGGTTTGGGATCTCTATAGAGATCAGCTGGTCTTGGAACAAGGTTGCTAGATAAAAGAAAAATTAGCAATAAAAGATTGTTGATATAAAATACAAGAAAGTTAGCATGAACAGTTCTTTTTCTCAAGTCCAATACCAAATTGCTACAAAAATATTTAGGTGCAAATCCAATGCACATAAAACAAATATGATTCCGGAAAATCTCATACAATCCTAGCATAGAAGAGGAGGGTTCAACTGTTATCACCACATCATAGCTCCATAAAATCAATTAAGCAATATTAAATAGTGCTCAACTTTAAGGTCATGGCATGGTATATCCCTTGGCAACAGTATGAAGTTCAGTTCGGTTCATGTATAGTAATTAATCCATGTCGTGCAGCTTTTGTTTTCTATAAGCTTGGATGATGATCAACCTAAAGTTACGATCTTTAGTTGCATCCACAAGACTATCATATAAGAAATTTGTGTCAAATAAATCAATTAAAATATCAAGATTTGGCACAGTTCTTCATGAATAGAAAACTTGAAATAATAATAGCGTATAAAATATAAATTATAGAAAAGTAACAAATTATTTACTAATTTGTGTTTTAAGACTTAATCTAATATACTGGAACTTTTGGTGGAATAAACTGCAATATTTTACCTCCAAAGGATCTAAAGCCACTGGCGTCACATCTGACACTATTTTCTTGTCCACTGATGGTACACTTTGTTGCTTCTTCTCATAAGCATTAAGGCCATCACTGTGACTTTCACGAAACAGATGAGAGGTTGTCTCACGAGCAAACCTGGTAACTAGAGAAAATTTCTCTAAAACATGAATTGAGATATCTCGAGCAGGATCATGAGATTTTTTTGGCCGTCTACTATACTCAAAATTACTAGATGAAGCACCATCATATGAAGCTCCATTTGATCTCTCTGAATCAAGTGAAGATATTGTAGTGTCAGGTTTTTCAAGGGATGCCCTATTTGCAACGGAGACAACCCTTGGCAGCTCAAGAGATGACAGTGTTCTCTGTAACAAGCGACAACCATTATAATTTAAAGAAAACCAAATTTGTGTATATCTGTGTATATCTGTGTATATTAGCTTAACAACAGTCATATAACATCATTTAAAACCAAATTTGTGGAGATAAGGAAATCAACTTTCTGGAATAGTTAATTAGTTAGTTACAGGCTGGCACTCAAATGAGCATGCACATAAACTGGCCGAGCATTGAAGTTGGTTTCACCGTTTACACATGAATTTTTTACCATTGCAACAATTGAAATATTAAATAACACCGGCTATTAAGTAATTATTTAGCTACTGTTATGCTGCCATGAACTGATATGCAATCAACTCATCTTTTTAAACTTCAGATAATTCAGTTATAAATAGTGTTCTCTAACACAACTCATCCTTTAAACTTCAGATAATTCAGTTATCAAGAGTGTTCTTTAACACATTGCAGATATTCACATGGCAAATATAAAATGGATTACAACAAATAATTAATATGAAATAGTGAGTATATGAATGAATTCAGATAAAGACAAAAAAAAGGATAAATAGTTTAATTAAATAGTACACAGCTGAATTGATGGCAAGTAGTGCCTCCTCCAGGCAAACCTTGTCTCTGCATGTGATGTTCCATGGATAAGTAGGAAAAAAAAAAAGAATGTGCATGGGTTGTGATAGGCAAAATGCTGCATACTATCTATGGTTCCATATGTTAAACACAATTATGTGCCAGGGCTAGCATATGCTTGGCGCATGGCACAATCCAGGTTAATAACGCTAAAAGTACACGTAGGGGTAGAGATAGAAGGTGATAAACTAAAAGATTTCATTCAGCATTTCAGAATGGACTATGAAACAAAAAATTGAAGCTACGTAGTATTCATTAACAAAGCATGACAAAAGGCATAATGATATCAGTTCTTAGGCAGTTATGTCTACGAAACTGAGATTGATTAGGACTGACCCTACGAGATCAAAATCCATTCAAATTACTAAATCAGATTAACCTAGCAACAAAAAACCATTCACTATCCAGCATAAATATCGTAAGGAACAAGCAAAAAACACTCATTATTGATCAAGAATAGACTGATACCCACCTAATTAGCTGAGAAATTTGTTAATTGGCCTAAATGGTTGATAACATTTCAAAATTGGGAAAGCCAAAACCAGCAAGAACAAGCAAACCAACGATAAATCAGAAAAAAAGGGTCAAGTTGAATTTCCAATAAAAAGATAGTTTAAAAATCAGATAATATCTTATTCCATTTTTAATCAGATGAGACAAACGAAGATTTATCAGTCCCAAAACCATGCTTGGCATGACAAGCTTCTAAGACATAGTGAACTTAAACTGTAGAAGATGTATATACACTAGCAGGTAGAATAAATTAAAACTATATAGCAGTTATTAAAGAAAAGTGACATCACATTTAATACCTGAAGAGGGTCCTGAAAATTATTCACCAGAAAAACATTGGCATCATCGGCAGACCTGAAAATATACTATAAGGAACTTATGAAATACAGGTATTATGTATAAAGCTACATTGCAAAATGTGTTCAAAAAATCATATTTGTTGAAAACTATGGTTATGCATGTGCAACTATAGATTGATTATTTTTTATTTAGGAAAGAATTCTATATGAACTTAGCAAATTGACCATTGGGATTGAATGACATGCGTCCAATTTCCTCAAAGAATACACCAAGAAAACTTAGAGTAGTTACTTTACCAACTTGGTGCAAGTTAAACTTAGCAAGTTGACCATTCGAGAGTACTCTCTATTATCCTATAAAATAAGTAAATATAATATTGATCGCATAACTTGGTCCATAGGTAGTCTATGTACTAAATTATGCTCAGATCAGTACATTCTAGGCTCACTACCCTATATAGACCATTATTTTAAACTCTATTAGAGTGTATTATTATCATATGTTTAGTCATGTATTGTTTTTTTTGTCTTATACGAGTATGTCTTTATATTTGTATTCTACCTCTTAGTCTACATAAGCATTTAGGCTGCAATAAGTTCAATTGTTATTTTCCAAGATCCTAGCTCCGTGTTTCGCTTTAGAACAAATATAGTGATTGTTCATAAATTACAACATTAAAAGGTGCATATGCTACGATAACAAAAAATGTAGAGGAATATAAGGTTTGCAAAATAGATCCCAAAGACTCAGGTTGCAAACTTTTTCCATTACTGTTAGAGTTTATAGTCAAAAATATAGTTCACAAATATTGTGCCAACAATGAATGATCCCAAGAGGTAATGGTAATCAGTGGGTACATCATGTATCTCATTTGGCAAGACTAGATATCCTATTTTATGAGTATTGTTAGTCAGTTCATACAAGAGACCAAATTATGTTATTGGGAGGCTGTACTGCACATCCTTTAGTATATAAAAAGAGCATTTAGAGGAGATTGTTACTAAGAAAAATGGACATATCGTTGAAACCTACACCGATGTAGATTATGCAAGTAATGTAGATAATGAATGATCTATTTTTAGGCCCGGCACTTATGTGGTTGAAAATTTAGTCAAGCAAGAAATAAAATATAGTAGTAAGGTCAAGTTGTGAAGTTGAATATAGAGCTATAGCAAAAACCACTTAAGAGATTAAAAACCTATTATAAGACATCAATCTCCATTGTGTTTGGTGATAATCACGCCATGTCTATAGCTGGCAAACCAATATTTCCCAAAAGAACAACAAAGCATTTTGAAGTTCATCGTCCCTTTGTTTAAAAAATATTAAATCTAAACTCCCTATACAAAATCTAAAGAACAACTTGCTAATATTTTTACTAAGACTCTTAGTGCTACACATTTTCATATATTGTATAAGAAGTTGGCAATGTTAGAGTTTATGATTTCTTTTATGTATTTGTTAGTAACTTAAATTATTGGATTTCTTACTAGATAGTTATCTTAGCATATCTCTATGCATTAAAAGTGTGCATTTATGTATTATTGAAAATCAATACAATGAATAATTCCTTTTTTCTTCTAACTACTACAATATATAAACCAAGGTTTGAAATTTCAATTCGACCCATCAGTACACTTAATTTTACAATATGAGACCAAACCAGTACACTAGTTCGGACCGATTTTTTAAACCTTAATATGAACTATTTGCAAGGACTTGAATGAGAATTTGTGCTTTGACTTTCAATTTTTATTTCATGAATTAGCTCTCATGACGTCAGCATGATCCTGAAGATAAGAAAGTTTATAATAATTTGCACAAAATATTCCAATTCAATATGCATCATATCTTTACTCAAATATGTGCTTTGTAACTGGATAAATAAATTCAGAATGGGCCATATGTAGAAATGTGTAATGAAGGATATCATAGAGCATGTTAACCCACAATAAGGTAATATAACAAGGTAGGAATGTGTATAATTGCAAATACAATTTTAAGCCCACACATTTACTGCTACAAACATTAAACTTCTAAAACCTTAATATGTTCTAGTTTGATTATTCTTAATATGTTCTAGCTTGATTATTGCAAATCTTTCTCAAGCCATCATAACAATATATAAATACTTCCATAATGCATTTTTATGTTCTGTAACATTGCCATACTTATAATATTTAGCATTATTTAATAGTTTCAGCTTTTAAGAAAACAAGAGAGAGGTTCAGAGAAAATAATTGAAATCATATCTGGTAGAAAAAGTAGCCAACCTCACAATAAAGACATGGTGCTTCAAAGTAGCAAGAAACTCACGAACCCCACCATTGTAGAAGTAGAAAGGAGGATAAGCTAGCCCTACATACATATGCACATGAAGATAATAACTCATGAAGTGTTATTATTGCATAATGCTGATAAAAGCACAATGAGACTATACATATGGAAGATAGAAAAAGGCATTGGATTATTGTAAGCTACACTACTTGAGTCATGACAAAAAAATATTAGAGTAATTCAATGAATTCTTCAAATAAAAAAAAACATTATAGAAAAACATGCAAGCATTTGTCATTATTCATCCTACAACAGAATTAAAAATTCTTGTAAAGATATATGTCGGTCCCAGAAATGGAAGTGGATACACATTCCAAAGGTGGAATGCTCATGTGACCCCAAATACTACATGTCAAAGAAAACAAATGAAGTTTTCATACCAGCATTCTCATCACCATCGCTCTCAAAACATAGAACATAGAAATGGAGTCTATTCTCATAAGATTTTGAATAAAAGGGTAGTATGTAAAATAGCATTATGTTACTGGTAACCCACAATACTTCAGTAGATATTTAAATCCATTCTACTTTCAATATATACAAAGGTCATAGAAGCAGTGTTATCAATAACGGATCGCGGAAAATAGCGGAAAGCTAAAAATCCGCAATATTATATAGCGGATTGCGTTGCGGGCAAATAGCGGAAGTCACATAGCGTATAAAATATATATTATATATATAAAAATTTATGTATAACGTTTGAAATATATGTTATACACCTAATAAATTAAACTGCATAAAAATAAAATAAATTATACAAAGAAGATAACATAGTACTAACTCAATTCAAGTCATAATTTTAATTTCTCATACTTAAAAACATAATAATGTGGTCCTATCCGCTATAGCGGGGCTATAGCGTTTCATAGCAGATTGCTCAAAAACCGCTATGGAAAAACGCTATAGCGCCGCTATTGCGGCTATTTAACAACATTGCATAGAAGTAAACATGACAAAAACATATCTTTAATCAAATCTTTCAATCGGAGCTCATGTCATTCTAAAAAGATCACACTTTTCTTAATTTCAAGTTTTCAACCAAGGTTGTTAGGATTAAGATCCATCCTTGGAACGATAAAAGTTTTACAAGATTCAACCATAGCATCGGATTATAGAATCGTAAAATCCTACCAAAACAGCAAAAATATATTTGTTCAAAAGTATATTCATATATTAAAAGTAAAAGTAACAAATATTAGTGAAAAAAATAATTATCTATCATGCACAACTACCAAGACATTTTATTTTTGCAACCATTCACATATAGTAAAAATAAAAGAGGACATTTATTATGTTAAAACCAACAAAATAAATAGATAACTAAGTGACAAATATAAATTTAACTAGTACATTAGCAATATTTTTCTAATGAAGCTCAATAATGAAAAATCTTATATAGGTCCTAAATAGTTAGGACTTAAGAGATATCATAATACTCCTGTCTCCAACATAATGTATTAATTTGCAGTTAAATATTACTTGTTATATAATTGTAAAATGACAGTGATAAAATGAGTTCATAAAGATAAAAAATGATATGTTATGAACTCTTGGAACATCTGCATACTACAATGAACTTAATGAAGTTAAGACAAAAATGTCACTTAATGAATTAAAGCCAACTTATCAAGACACAAAAGGATGATGGCTAACAAAAAGATAGGGAGTTACAAAAATGGTAAAGATGACAACAATAACGAAATCGAAAGACGTAAGTTACACCTTCTAATAGTTGAAGACTAAAATATTCAATCTTTTACCAAAACATTTGTTGAAATTATTCTTTGAAGCATTTTTCAAAATGTTTGTCATAGTTATATATTAAAGATGTTCATCGATGGTGAATCAATGAAAGAAGGTTAGCGATAATATTTAAGTATTGTTGGTAAATAAATCATGAATAGAACAAGCAAATAAAACAAGTATATCTTATTACTCTAATTATTTAAAAAACTTATGGCTTGGATTAGCATTTAACAAGTTAACAAGTTTGAGATAAAAGAAACAGAACAGATTGTAGATCGTACCATTCCTACAATCTATTAAAATTCTACCCATGTTCTAGATCATTTAATCTAATTTGGGCCATAATATCACAGGTTCGTAAGATCGAGTTCCTAACAACTTTGACTTCAACAATGACGGAATGACCAAATTTGGAAAAAGAAATGGCTGTAAATATATTAATTTATTACATTTATTTACTCAAGAGGTATAATAAGGCTGACGCGACATAGAACATATCATTTCAACAATCAATATAACTCTAATGTTCTTCAAATTTGAACTTTCACAGCTAATAAGATTTCAGCTTTTAAATCAAACCCAATAGTTAAGATTCCAAGAAAATCCACATGAAAAAATAATTAAAGGAAAAAGAAGAGAAGGACAATAAACTGAATCCTTAACCACATGGGAGGATGTAAGACAAATCTATTAAAAAATTGTGTTAAATGATGAGTTGTAAGAAATTTTTCCATCAATTAAACAGGAATAACATGAGATATCACGGTTTGTTCAATTATTAGTGAAGCATAAAAGCAGGGCTTCTAATTGCATGTTTATTCTGAAACTAAGCACAATAAACAAATTCTAGCATAATTGTGTTGTACCAGCATGTTTATTCTGAAACTAAGCACAATAAACAAATTCTAGCATAATTGTGTTGTACCACTTTTTTAATACATTTCATTGATAATTCAATAAACTAATTTTAAAAAAAGTAAAATACATATCACAGTATAAAATAATAAAATTTTACCTGAAGAAAGAACCACAATTATATACTGCCAACCAAGAGGAGGAGTGTGCCTTCTGATGGAATGTACATCGCTTAGTGGCAACGATTTGATGGTGTAAAGATTTCTATCTACATACCAAATTATAGGATAGAGCATAGATTCACGGGAAATACACCAAATTGCACCTTAAATTTAGACAATAACTTGAAAAGCTACCTTTTTCGAGAGGAACGGAGCTTGAACTATGGCTAGAATAGTCAGCCGCCCCATCAGTGCTTGGCCTATAAGGTATCCATGACTGCAACAACAAACACATCAAGACAAAAGAAACATAGCGAATTTACATAAATTAAAAGTAACAGAAACCATCAAATCAAGATTGGGTTCTAACGAAGTTAATAGAAGAGGACAACTAGTTGTCATCGACACGATAAGGATATCAGTGAAATTGAATAGCAAATTGAACAAGTAATTGGTAGGGCAATACTAGGAACAAGGAGGAGCCTTGCTTGAGGAGACGCAATCGTCCGCTGATGCGCTCAGCGGCGACCTGCGTCGGGTGGATGGCGACGTTGTCCTTCAGGTACACGACCTCAGATCCGGCGGCCTCACCGACGGTGCTCTTCCCCGAATCGCTCCTATGCATGCTACCAGATGCCTAATTCCAACAAAAGTGGGATGAGAAGAGCAGATCCAAGAAAAGTATCCAAATAAACCATCCATCGATCGGCGCGTACGTTGTGGAGCGAAGCGGCGGCGTAATCGGGATCGTCGGAGAGATCGTGCTGCTCCGTGTCGTGCATCGTGATCGCGAAGAACAAGCAGTCGGCGAGAAATGGATTTGGGATGAGTGCTTCGAAGCGAAGGAAAAGAGTCAGAATTTGCTTGCGCCAATTCAAGGCGATACACTCCGGCCCACCAGCAACACTGACTGCTTCTCTCGCCGCATTCTCTCACGTGACTAAAACTGATGGAGATAAAATATTAGAAGGACGCAATTAATATTTTGAATAATATACAATTAAATATTAAAATGTTAAAAGAAAAAATATTTAAAATAATATTTTAATGCACTAAATATCAACTTTATTGTCACAATTTCGAACATAAAATATTAAGCAATTAAAAGAATTTATATATTTAAATATGCATTAAAATACTTTAATATATTTTTTATTTAACTTTTAACCTGTTGTGAATATGTCTTTTGTTTTTATAATTGTTTTTATTAGGGTGTTCTTAGTATATTTGTTTTAGTCAATAACTGTTATATGAAGTATATTTAGGTAAAAACAAAGATTTTTTTAATTATTGTGAAAAAAAAATATAGTGGATTGTTATTAATAATTAATGCAACACAAACATTCTCAATCGTTTTCAATAGCACGCAAAAGTTTATCCGCATAGGAGTCCAACCTAGGTGTCACGCCCCGGTCGGAACGGTCTAAAAACAGCGCTTATCCGCTTCCTAGAGCCGTCCGGCGGAACACCGGAACGTGATCGCGCTAGGGTTTCCGGCAAATCTAACCCCCGAACTCGAAACCCTAGTTCCCCGCTCAACTTTTTTTCCCCAAATTACAATTCACTCGAGAAACCCTAACCCTAATTTGAGAAGATCGGAAAAGATCGGAAAACCCTAAATCAAAATACCTCACTGGTCAAATCAATTTTGACCAAACAGGATTGCCAAATTTAATCGTCCCGTTGACGTCAGGCTGACGTCAGCAACGAAAATCGAAATTCGATTTCGATTTCTGCCGCTTCGATTTTGTTTGTTGCGGGGCCGATGCCCTTCTGGTGAAGCCGCTGTCCGCGTCCGGGTCTCGCGGAGCTCGCCATCGCAGCCGCGTCCACTGAAATCGGAAATCGCCGCACGCGATTTCCCCCAGGTCTCCCTTCCGATTTCTTCACCATGGACGACACCGTCGCCCGCGTCGTCCACTTCAATCGCCGCCGCTGAGCCTCGCCTTGAAGCCGCCCACGTCCGATTCTCCAGCTGACGAAGCCGCATCCCGCTTCGTTCGCGCACGCCTGCGCGCAGCTCGCGGCAATGCATCCCGATTTGGGCATTGACCACGTGTTGACCCAAATCGGCTCCGTTTGCTGGTTGATGCGTGGATGTGGGCCTCTGCCCAATCCACTTCCTCCTCTTGGTTCAGGTCTCCTCTTGCCCTGATGGGCTTTGGTTGGTGCGTGGCCCATTGGGCTTTGGGCCGAACCGGTTGAACCGGGGCCTAACAATTCTCCCCGGCCCAATTTGGACATCGCCCTCGATGTCCGGCACTGGCGCTCAGGTCCGCGCTCGCCATTCTTTCTTTCCTTGCTGGCGGGCAGCCTCATAGCTTTGAAGCCTTTGTTCATACTCTACAGGGTCGGCTAAAGAGGGCCAATACCTCCCTTGGATCTGCTGAGGCATATCATCCCTTTCTATATCCGAAGAATTCGAGGACTTCGGTGGAGCCTTTTCCTCCACTACTTGCCTTCACGTTTTCTTCTCCTCCGGAGATTTTGTATCTCCAGAACTCGTCTTCTGCTCGACATTGTCCTTGTCGACTGCGTCTTTCAGCTCTGCTTCTGCGGGGGTCGGTGATGATCTTCTTGCGACCACTGAGGCAATGCGCACAACTCCTATGCGGGCCTCTACTGGTTCCTCGTCATGCACCACCGCTGGTTTCTCAGCTAGCTCCCGATGCACAATCGCTGCAATTGCGTTCACCCTCTGTCGGTCCGGACAGTCGCTTATCCGGTGCGGTCCCTTGCACAAGAAGCAGGCAATCGGTCTCAGTTGACCCTGCCCTCGCTCTGCAGGTCGAGTATTCTCCTGCCATGCTGGTTGTCCTCCGTTCCGTCGGGGAGAGAGCCTCTCTCTCTCTGGCGCTCTAGGTCTGGGTGGAGATGGTCGTTTCGGAGGCGACCTCTGTGCTCTATGAAAGGTCGTCCCTGAAGGCCTCTGGTCTACAAGAGACTCGGCTATGGCTGCAGTCGTCCTCCAGTCCTGCGGCGCATGTCATCGGACCTCCGTTGCCGCCCAGGGTTAGAGATTCCGGAGGAAGAAGTACCTCCTATCTCCCTCCGCCATCTCGGGTAGCTCCAACATCAGCGTGGAGAACGCCCTGACATACTCCTGGATCATCCCTGTGTGCTTTAGCCGATCCACCGCCTCTCGCGCTTGGTCCACCGAGTTTCCGGGAAGGAACTGCTGCTGCAGTTCCTCTCGGAACACCTCCCATGTCCAACTAGCCGCCTCTGATGTAGAATCAACTTTGGTTCTCCACCATAGTTTTGCATCATCTGAGAGATATGCTGTGCACACCCTCACCTTCTCCTGATCTGTGACATGGTTAGCCTCAAAATATTGCTGCATATCCCAAAGGAAGTTACCCAATACTTTTGCAGATCTTGCCCCTTTGAACATTGCAGGCTCTGGGGTGCGAACTTTCCCGTTGCCGTTGGGAGCCCCATACTCCGCCCTGGTTGCTGTAGGGCCACCCCCTTGTGCCTGTGCCAATGCCATACGCGTTATCGCAAGATCTGCCAATATCTGCTGTTGCGCTGCCATGGAGTTGGTTAACTGCGTCGTCAAGGTCGCTACCTGTTCTTGCAAGGTTGCCACCTGCTGTTGTAGCGCCGACATCCCTTCAAAATTTTGCTGGGCTTCAGCCATCCCAGCCAAAGTTTGTTGAAGGGCAGTAATTTGCAACCTTTGCTCCTCCACCGTGCGATGGATTTCCTCCACCTGAGGAACTACCGCATCTCGGCTATTCCCCGTCAAACCGAGCACCTGTTCGATCCGGGCAATGCGATCTCCTTGATTCACCATGCTGCTGGATCACTTTAGGCTCTGATACCTGTTGTCACGCCCCGGTCGGAACAGTCTAAAAACAGCGCTTATCCGCTTCCTAGAGCCGTCCGGCGGAACACCGGAACGTGATCGCGCTAGGGTTTCCGGCAAATCTAACCCCCGAACTCGAAACCCTAGTTCCCTGCTCAACTTTTTTCCCCAAATTATAATTCACTCGAGAAACCCTAACCCTAATTTGAGAAGATCGGAAAAGATCGGAAAACCCTAAATCAAAATACCTCACTGGTCAAAATCAATTTTGACCAAACAGGATCGCCGAATTTAATCGTCCCGCTGACGTCAGGCTGACGTTAGCGACGAAATCGAAATTCGATTTCGATTTCCGCCGCTTCGATTTCATTTGCTGCGGGGCCGATGCCCTTCTGGTGAAGCCGCTGTCAGCATCCGGGTCTCGCGGAGCTCGCCATCGCAGCCGCGTCCACCGAAATCAGAAATCGCCGCACGCGATTTCCGCCAGGTCTCCCTTCCGATTTCTTCACCATGGACGACACCGTCGCCCGCGTCGTCCGCTTCAATCGCCGCCGCTGAGCCTCGCCTTGAAGCCGCCCACGTCCGATTCTCCAGCTGACGAAGCCGCATCCCGCTTCGTTCGCGCACACCTGCGCGCAGCTCGCGGTGATGCATCCCGATTTGGGCATTGACCACGTGTTGACCCAAATCGGCTCCGTTTGCTGGTTGATGTGTGGATGTGGGCCTCTGCCCAATCCACTTCCTCCTCTTGGTTCAGGTCTCCTCTTGCCCTGATGGGCTTTGGTTGGTGCATGGCCCATTGGGCTTTGGGCCGGACCGATTGAACCGGGGCCTAACACTAGGGGTGTCAGCCTGAATTGGATCGAAATGAGGTCAACTCAAAACTAAAACAAAAAAAAATGCTAAAATCAAAAATATATTTACTCAAAATTTTGATTCAGTTCGTTTAATCTAAATAAAATTAGACAAATAATAATTCTAATACTAGTCATACCAACGGTTGCAAATGTTCTTTAAAAAAATTAATAAAAATAAAAAAGTTGATGTGAACTGAATTAGAGATTGCCTCAAGAAAATGAGACCAGCAATGATTACTAGACAAATTTCTTTATTATTATTATTATTAAGAAATAAATACCACAACCCGCTGAAACTTTTTTGGAGTTCTGCTCCTTGTAATAAAAGTGCATTCTACTAATTAAGTCACGATATGAAAGCTACTAGGATAGTTCGATAGAACCTCACCTTGTACAAGAGAGAGGTTCCGTAAAATCACCACCTCTACAATCACATTCACAATTCACACACTCGTACACACGTGGTAAATGAGAGTAACTTACCCAACACTTCACACTCAGAAAACATACTTTTCCCGCATTCCTTATAATACATAGTTGAGTATTATGGCACTGGCATAGCCTTGCACACAATCACAAGAAGACAATACTCGAACACCTTCAAGGGTGTTGGCATAACTCAAGCGCACCTACAAACACGAACACAAACTACACCCAAAAGTAAGTGTTTTCCATCACAAGTTACTTAAACACCTTCAAGGGTGGCGGCGTAACTCAAACATACCTACAAACACAAACACAAAACTACCCCCTACACATAGGTGAGCTCAACACTTGCATACAAGCAATGCCCTGGACAAAGGTGCGCACAAGAGAACTGTCCGAATGAGAATACCACAGTAAAGCCCATCGGGAAGGTGCAACTGCCAAACACCACTCACACCACCCCTCTCTCTTGACTGAAGTCGAAAGAAATAAGGGAGGGGTTTACTGCTATCACCTCTTGTGCTGCCAAACCCCCTCGCCGCCGGTGAGGTTCACCGCTGTTGACAAGAGGGGACGCACATGCAGAACTAGGTCAGGGGACCCAAGCATGCTTGTCCCCCTCTTGTCGACTTGCCTCATCCGTGACAAATCTAATGCCTCATGTCTAAATTTGGGCAAAGGTTCGTTGGAGGAACTTGTCCCCCTCTTGTCGACTTGCCTCATCCATGACAGATCCAATGCCTCATGTCTAAATTTGGGCAAAGGTTCGTTGGAGGAACTATTGCTGGCATCGGGGGCAAAAACGGCATATGTCAAAGACCTAGTGGAAGTCACTTGCATGTGGAACCACAGACAACCGCCCCTCTCTTGCGTCTAGCCTTGACACCCGAACAAAGAACTCTTTCCCTTACCATACGACGCTGTCTCCTCTTCTCCCATCCAACAAGTCCACGATGATGGTCTCGTAGCCAGAGCAAGGGATGGTGAAGGAGGAATATAGCAACTAGTTGTCATTGAGCACCTCATCTCCTCAGTGACACCGACCGTTGCCTACTACCGCTAGACATAGGCCACGGGATCACCTTCTCATATTTGGCCTCAACCCCATGGTTGGAAAGTTTCCTTTCTCGCAACCATCCACACGCAAGCATCGGAGTCATTGATGGCTTGATGTGCTTCCGCTGAGGCCAGTTTAGATCTAGACCCTAGGCTCACCCAAGTTATCAAATAAACTTAAGATCTATGCCTTATTCATTTCCCGCCAATGTTTCTTCCAAATTTGAACACTCACACCTCAGCTAGAAACATTGGTGTACACTTGATGCATTCTCATACTGCACCAAAGTTGGAACCGATTAAACTAGGCCCCGCATATGCGACACATGTGTGCACAACTCCAGGTCCTTGGGTCAAGACCTCACGTGTTGATGCATGTCCCGAGGATCAATGCTACTTGCTCGAGCCTTATGGACTCGTGTCAACCTCAGTGACACTCGGCACTAGCACCTTTGAGTCATCCACCCCTGGGTCACCGGGGCTACCATCACTTATTTTTTTTTTTTTAACAAAGACAAATATTATAAACGCTTAACCGATGCCGGCGTCGGCATCCAAAATACAGGAAAGGCCAGCAGGCCAGTTGTTAATCCAACTATTACATCTACCTAGTCTAGCAAGCCAGTCGGCCGCTTTGTTTGCCTCTCTAAAGGCAAATAACAGTTTACATTTAGGTAAGCGGGCAAGAAGAAAATTTATCTCCAGAATGGAGCCATGAAGGTTCGGCTCTAAGGAACTTCTGAGGGCAATCATATTGAGGGCCTCCAAGCAGTCGGATTCCAACACAATGCTCACTAAACTCCAGGAGCTTCGATCATATAAAAACCCAAGAGCCAACTTGATGGCAAGGAGCTCCGCATGCAGTGCCGAAACAGCAAGAATCTGGGCAGAGGCTGCATATAAACAAGTACCAGCATCATTTCTTAAAATAAAACCCACTCCCCCAGATGAGTCCTGGTTCCAAGAACCATCAACATTCATTTTAAAGGAGCCTACTGGAGGATTAGTCCAGCCATGAAAACTTCTATCAAGCAAGGAATTGCTTCCCTCAGAAATGAACACATCAAACGAGCTAATAAACTCAAACAGAGCCATTAGTAAGATTTCATGAAGTTCAGTCCGGCGGGATTCAAAAACATGCGAGTTGCGAGCTTTCCAAATAAACCAACAGATCGTAAGGATAAGGGAAGAGACATGGGTGGGTTCAAAGATCCAATTACCCATAACCCAGGAGTTGCGGAAGTTAAAAATAATACCACAATTAGAGACCAGGTATTGCCAAAGCTTGTCCGTATAAACATAGTTAAAAAGGAAGTGCTTAGCATCGTCAGAACCAAAGGAGCAAAAGTGACAAGGAGTAGCCACACCGAGGCCAATGTCAGCAAAGTAGGAAGAGGTTGGGAGTTTGTGGAGAAGAAGCTTCCAACCAAATAGCCGAATTTTTGGGGGAACAATCAATCTCCATAAACTAACCCAAGCTTTGCCAGGAGCGTTGGGGCCCCAGCTGTTTCTCCTCAAAAATTCGTCGGCCAAATTGGAAATAGAGGAGCCAGCAGAAGCCCCTTTCCAAACCCAGCAGTCATCACTGGGATTAACCGGCAGCTTGATAGAACTAATGGCTTCGGCAATCTGACTGTTACCAAGCCGAAGGAGCGCAGTATGATTCCAGTTTTGGCCCATCATGAGGTCGGCAACCATAGGATAAGATTGAAGCGGCAAAGGGTCAAGGAAAGTAGGTGAAAGGGCCAGAGGCAGATCAAGGCACCAGGGGTGGAGGGAGACCGAAGTGCTGAGGCCATTCCCAATCCTTTCAGAGAAACCAGCTTTGAGAGAGTCCAGGTCTTTCATGAGGCCTTTCCAAGCCCTGTCACTCTGGGAAGGAGGATGCTCCAAGGATTGGGAATCCCATACTTGACCGAAACAATGCTGGCCCAAATGGAATCACCACAGTTGATTAAATGAAGGAGACGCTTACAATTTAACGCAGGACGAAGGAGAGTAAAATCTTTTTCTCTTATTCTCTCCAGTTTGCTTTCTTGCTTGACCAGTTGGGTGCCTCTTCGGTCGATGAATGATCTGATTCTACACATAATTTACGTCAATTAGATTTCGTTAGTTAACCATGTTCAACAAATTTTTATTTTTTATTTTTCTGAACACTCATATCTTAAAACACTTTACTGCCCAAATTTTTTAATGCCTAGTTAACCATGGTTCGGTCAGTAAACCATCAGTTAAGTGCTTAATAAAAGTAATAAACAGCGGGTATGGATCCGATTGGTTAATTTTAGGTTCGGTTACTGCATCGCTGGAGTCAGTTGCGACTTGCGACGTGGGATACGTGGGGGAAGTGGTGATTGGTCGGAACTCGGACGAGGATATTTAGGGTTTTAGAACGGCTGGCCGCCTCTCCGGTTGACGAATGATCTGAGTCTACACAAGGCGTCTGCTTCGGAGAGAATTTGAATCCCTAATCTCTTCTTGTCCACCGAAATAAGGAATCGGGTAGATTTGAGACAGCCAGGATGGATTCTGTGGGAGAGCAGTTGGAAAACTACAAGATCATCAAGGAAGGGGAGGCCGAGATCCTCATGCATTCTAGCAACACCGTGTTCTTCAACAAGGCCCAGGTGAACCTCCGCTCGTTGATTGTTTTTGTTTTCCGGATACGTTCGCTAGCCTTCCTTGCGTTTTAAGAGTAGTTGATGTGCGAGACTGCTTTTTTGTGAGTCCATTGTATTTATTTTGCTAGTTTTATTTGATTGTAGAAACAACCTTTCGAAAAAAAAACGATTTTTTTCCGTCGTCAGAGTGACTCTGCTGAAATCACCCAACATAGCTTTGACATACTTCAAACGAAGTAGTTCTACTTCTACACTCTGTATCTAGTTGAAAAAAAATGTAACTTTATGAAGCTTAAACATGATAATTTGACGCTTGTCGAATCTTTGGAACACAAAAATTTATTTTTAATTATATCTAAAATAGATTTTCCCAGTCGTAGAGACGCAAAATTTCATACAATTCTTTTCTAGTAGATTCTGACCTAAATCTCTAGTAATCAGCAGTATCACAAGAGAATCCTCATTGTAGATAATGGGATCGTTTGGGTGTATGATTAATTAATGTGAAATATCTAATTATCTGACTTCTTAAATCACGCTGTCTTTTGTGAGAATTGAGATTAATTCTCATTATACATGTCGCGAAGCATAATCTCACTAGCAGTGCAAGAAATTGACACTGGGTTCATTGCAACTGATGCATGAACCAAGGCTACACAACGTTACAACATTTATTTTAGGGAAAGGCAATTCGCCTCTATTTTGTTATACTGCTCTTTATGTGCTAGTATTTGCTTCCTTTGATTACTATCTCAAAATTGATTTTTGACTGAATGATAAATCATCTTCTTTAGAGGTGTTTGAATGAACAGAATTATCTATCTACTCAGAAGTCTGATCCTACTGTTACTTTTTTCCCAAATCTTTTACTTTTATCCATCTAGTTGTTACTGCTACCCTTTCTTTGTTCTTGTCAAACCTTGTTTTGCATGTTTTATAAAAAGAACATATCCATCACTGGGTGGATGAACATTTCTTTGGAACAACACTTCATAACACAGTTCTTATGAAAATTAATTTGTAGTATACTGCCGACCCATTATTTAAGTCATCATTAGATGTTTGTGTTATTCTTCTACCTGTTGTCTTAAGATCTATTCAGTAGTGTTTAGAGACATGAGTTTGGCTTAAGAGAAGTAAAATGATAATTGTTTTTATGCTTGCTAGATTTCCAAAAGTAATGTGCTGTTTTGTTAGTGCTTCTTGCTCATATCTACTTAATAATTTTGTCACGTGTAACTCTGGCTTAAAAATCCTTCATATTTACAGATTTTTAATTCTAGCAGGACGTTAGTGCTCATCCTACAGTTATCTGCAATGAATAATAGTATAATTGTCACTTGTCAGTAGCACATCTAGAAAATATTATAGATGTATATTGTAAAGTTTGCGGACTCTTATTTGACTTCAAAAGAAGTAAATGACATTTTTTATTCTTACTCAGACCTTTAGATTCATAACAAGATTTTTTCTTCACTTGTTCTTCAGGGGACCATGGTTTAAAGCACCAATTTGGGTCTGATGTACTAGTCATGGATTGAATCAGTATGGCAGTACATACTAGTATGCAGTATGCACTAGTATGTAAATGGCTTGGATCAGTGTCGCTGATATTTTTTAATAATTTTTGTGAACCATATACTTAGTGGGCTTATTGTCTGGTAAAGACCAAATACCTACTGTGAATAGTTTTACATAGCCCTGTTAAAGATGCTGTAACACATTCTAGTGCATTGGTATTTTCTATTCATGAATCACGACAGATGTATAAAACTTACCAATTCTCATTATTTCCTAATATGTTTATATACTTCTGCCTACGACAATTTTGTTTTTTCATGACTTCTTAAGTCAACCTGTTGCTGCGAGCAAAATTATAACAGGTTGTTACATTATTACTTCAATTAGGTTTACAACCGAGACATGTCCATTGCTGTTTTAAGGACTTATATTGCTAAGCGTAAGGAGGAACATGATGCATATTTAAACAAAAAGGGAAAATCTACAAAGAAGGTTCCTGAGGGCAGTCATTCTACATCTGTTTTAGTGGATGAAAGTTGTACAACTCAAGATGAAGCAGCAAATGGAGGTACTGAAGTAAAAGAAAACGGAGAGACTGAAGTACAAAAAAATCAGTCCGTAGGTGAAGCAGACAGTATCACTGAAGGATACTCAAGTACTTCTAAACGTCCACAAGAACTTAAGGCTCCTAGAGTTCTTGAGGTGAGCCAATATTTTCTGTTCCTTTTCTCAAATAATTTACTGAATTTGTGTTAAAGCCAGTTAATTTTGAAGCAAAAGTTTGCATTCTGAAACAAATGAAAAAGGAATTCTGTCCTGTGTTCTATTCGGTGTTTATGTTTTCCTCTGCATGATTGACAGGCTTTAGCAGCTTCAGGATTAAGAGCTCTGAGATATGCTCGTGAAGTAGATGGAATTGACCAAGTTATTGCTTTAGACAATGATAAAGGTATCTTCACTTTTCCTATGTATTATGTTTTTTGGTTATTTTCTTGCTCTGAGATTGAACAGTAGCGCTCATCATTTTTGCAGCATCAGTTGAGGCGTGCAATAGAAATATAAAGTTTAATGGCTCTGTTGCATGCTCAAAAGTGGAAGCTCATCTTGCTGATGCTCGAGTTTATATGCTCACACATCAGAAGGAGTTTGATGTGGTAAACTACGTTGAGTTTATTTGGAACCATTTCTCTTGAAATTTCAATCATTGTTATTTTTTTATGATTGTTAATCTTGGATGACATATTAGTAAATCTAGGTATTAGTGTACTCCCAAGTGTTATATTGGCAAGTCTCGTTCTCTCTGGTTCATGCATTATTACATGGATTTATGTTCAGAGGATGAAGATATGATCTTTGGTGAAATTGTATGAAGAAGATGGATTCGAGCTTGTTGTTAGAGCTAAATTGAGATCTTTGCTTATTTGTTGTTCCTAATAAAAGGTACTGAGTCTATGTCAGTGAGTTTGATACCTTACGTAACTCAACGTTTGTATGCTCTTTTTGAAATATGAATTCTTTTTTATTATTACCAATTCTGTACCTGCATTGACGTCTACCAATGGTGCAGGAATTAGTGCTAGTATTTTCATGATATACAGGCATAATAGAAGTGAAGCCATTGAACATGAGTTACTGTAGCATTCACCTGTAGTAGGTTGGAGCGATAGTCATCTTAGGATAAGATAGGAAAATGGTTAATGTCCAGTTTTATATATCTTACTTGAATTGGTATTTAACAAGTATAATTTGTTTTAATGCATCTTTTGTGGAGTACATATGCTGTAATGGCACTACTATTTCCTGCATCTTGATGTAATTAACATTTATGACATTTTTTTAGTTGAAGAACTGATGCCTTTAGCTACCAACTTTCTTGCAGGTTGATCTTGATCCTTATGGATCACCATCTGTGTTTCTGGATTCTGCAGTACAATCAGTTGCAGATGGAGGCATTTTGATGTGTACAGCTACTGACATGGCAGTTCTCTGTGGAAACAATGGGGAGGTTTGCCATTCAAAGTAATGGTCCAAATGTTAGTGCTTCCCAAATGGTTAGTCTTACAGTAAGATAATTCTAATATATTTATTGTTTAATTAAAAAATTAGGTATGGCTCATATCCTTTGAAAGGGAAATACTGCCATGAAATGGCTTTGAGGATTCTCCTTGCATGTATCGAGGTATTGAACATCTAATTCATTGCTTTCTTGTCTCTATGGTTGATGCTAAGTTGTTTGTTTTACTTACTGAGTTTTCTTTTTCAATGCAGAGCCATGCAAATCGCTACAAGCGATATATTGTTCCTATCCTTTCTGTCTATATGGATTTTTATGTCCGAGTTTTTGTTCGGATATTTACGTGAGTATCTGTAGTCTTCTTCCCTGACACTAGACCTATGCGTTTACTTGGCCAGAACGTTAGGGTTCCATGCATCCTCAGTTTATATATAATTCTCTTTATTCTGTCTAATATGCAGTTCCGCCAGTGCAATCAAAGAGACTCCTCTTAAACTCTCATATGTTTACCAGTGTGTTGGTTGTGATTCTTTTCATCTTCAAAGTGTTGGGAGGCAAATATGTAAGGTAAGTTATTACTCGTATTATTTCAGTAATCTGTATTAGACTCTCATATGTTTCTCTAATTCTGCACTCTGGATATCATGTAATCATCTGATGATACAATTTCATTTGTCTTATTTCATCCAAAGGATAATAGTGTGAAATCTGCACCTGGATATGGACCTGTGGTTCCTCAAGATTGCAGTGATTGCGGAAAGAAATTTAACATGGGTGGGCCAATTTGGTCTGCCCCCATGCATGACAAGGAATGGATAAGTTCTATTTTAGCAAATATTAAAGCCCTGAAGGACAGATACCCTGCTTATGAGAAAATTTCTGCAGTGCTAACAACTATATCAGAGGTTTGATCCTTTTATAAAATAGCTATATTACTATTTAAAGTTACAATATGTACTGTCACATAAATTGATGTAATCGTCATTAACCTTCTACATTGATCACAATTCTCATTCTTTTAACCAATGCTTCTGTTATTATTGTAATTGTGTGCAGGAATTACACGATGTCCCTCTCTTTTTTAGTCTCCATAGTTTATGTTCGACACTGAAGTGTACTTCCCCGCCTGCAGTCATGTTCCGGTCTGCAGTCATCAATGCCGGGTATCATGTCTCGGGTAGTCATGTGAATCCCCTGGCGCTCAAAACTGATGCTCCAACAGACGCTATATGGGACATCATGCGTTGTTGGGTAGTTCTTGATGTTTCTTTTTATTGCTTTTGCTAGTGATCTCAAATTGTTATTCTAGCTTGCGTTTCTATCAAATTGTCATTATATTTAGCTCATACTTTTGTTCATTCCTTGCATATGTTCTACTAGGTCAAAAATCATCCTATCAAGGCACAACAAGCAGACAAGTCGGGGACTGTTATACTTTCCAAAGAACCAAAACTACAAGTATGTTTTATCTTTGTACAACTTTGCATCTTTCTTTCTCTGGGCTTGCTCTCCCAAATCCTTTTCTATTAACTATGATTTTTCGGGGTTGTTCTAAGTTAGTTTTTTGTCATCTAAAACAAAGTTGAATATGATCTTGTCTATATCGGAAATTGCGCTCATCTTTTAAATCAAAGAATTATTTTCATGGATATAGCACGAGGCTATATGGTAAAAACATCTTATTGCCATTCTATGCTTAATATATTGCTATCTATTTTATGCATTTGCCTTGAAACTGAGATGCCTATTTTGTTTTTGTTCTGCAGACATATTAATGCATTTTTGGTATTGCAGGCAAATTTTGCCCGAGCCGTTGCTTCACTCAGCAAAGCACAAGTCAAAAAGGAAGTACGATATCTTCCAAATCCTGAGAGGCATTGGGGGCCTAAGGTTAGAGCAGGGAGGCAAATTACTAGCAAGCACTGCTCTCTACTGGGTCCGAACGCCCCTCTTGGCCAAGATGCTGAAGTTGCATCTGAGGTAAAAGATGATCTTGCTGAGCATTCAAACCATGAAGAACCTGCAACGAAGCGACAGAAGGTTGTTGATTCGTGCCTGCAATCATGATGACACTGGTTGCTGAATGATCACGTTCTTAAAATGAAGCGAGCTGAGTAGGTTTGAATCAATTCCTCTTGTTGCTTTTGACTGCCACGGATGTCCTGCTATTTAAAGTATCTCAGAGAGCCACATATAAGCGAGCTGATTAAGCTAGGAGTTCAAAGTAGCAAAGTCAAAATTATGATTTTCCTGCTTGCTGTGCGTTTCAATTGCATTTCTGTAATTCGATTTTGTATGAGTGAGTTGTACATTCTGTAGAACTCCGAAGCTATTTATCTTTCTGATTTTAAAGGAACAAACACTCGAATCTTATCTAGTGTTCTTTTGATGGTTGCACAGTCGTACTAGTGATGTAAAGCTGCTGAAGCTTCTGACAGAGTTATAGCAATACAATGCTATTGTGTTTGTAACCTTTATTTTTCTTTTAACAATGTGTAATTTATTTCTTTTAAAAAATATGTTTTTTACTTTAGGAATTAATTAATTAATTTTAATTATGAATGGTGCTAGTAAGTTGATGTTTTTGACATAACCCGGTGCACTTCCATTTTATAAATACAAACAAAGAAAGGTTTCTATTTTCCGTTCTTTCTTCATATTAAAGATTTCTTCTTTATTTTTCATTGAATATTATTTATCATTTGATATTAAAAGATATATTATTTATTAATTGTACCATGAGATTATTTCATTCAATTGAATTAAAATGTCTACACCCCCTTTACTCTAAAAAAATAGATTTATTTATTACTCAAACACACTTATATATATAATTTGATTTTTACATTAACTTATTTATTTAAACCTAACTTAATTGTACTACTCGGTTCTAGATGGTTCAATCTATCAGAATGAGTCAACTATTTCTACACCAAAGCAATTCTAAACGGATTTACATGTAATAATCGTGGCATCAAAATTGTGACAGTTGAATGCCTTCTTAAGGCCTATTTGGCTCTGCTTCCATTCAGATTATAATCAGATTTTAAGTAAAAATTTATTTGGAAATAATTTGGTAATCAAAACGTAGAGCGGATGACAACTAGAAAAATCAGAATTTTAGGAAGCTAGAAATCGTAGTTTCCTTCTTATTTTGATTCACTTCAAAAGTGAGAATCAATTTACAAAAGTTGCCATTGCCAAAGTTTCTAATTTTGCCCTTGTAAATTACCTTGTTTGCAGCACCTTTTTTCCTTCTCGATTCGTGTGCAGCCCTTGCCATGCTCGTTTAATTCCCTATAGCCTGTTATTCTGCCCTATTTGCATTTTTCCTCTCCATAGTCGCCTAAGTGAGAAATATATTAACTTTTATATATATATTGTGTATATGTACATTATGGTCATTTTGATATTTAAAAGCATAAAAAGTAAAAGTTTACTAAACAGTTTTAAATTATGACAGTATGTAAAAACAATTAAAAAGTTAATTACCAAACATTTTATAAATTTTGACAGTGCAGTACAGTATAATTTAGCATAATTATAAAAGTTATTAACAGTGAGCCAAACATGCCCTTAAACCCTTAAATCTACTTTTGCAACTGGTAACATCTATATACACAAGCATCATCTCTACAGCCTATTTAAGGGGTAGCTGAAAAATAAAAGGGGAGAAAGATTAATCACCTGCAATGCACCTGATTGATCTTTCTCATTTCTACTTTTAAGAAAATTTGTAACAATCCTATGGAAAACTGCTAAAATCACTTCTCCAATCTAACCATTAACCATGTAACTCAAGATAATAGTTCTTACATTCGAAAAGGTGCTCACAGTTAAATGCATATGATGCTACAAAATTGGACATGCTAAGTTCTTTTTTCTCACAATAACAATCACCTTAAAATCATTTGATTACCATAGAGGGTTAAGGGTGATTAACAGACACTCAGCCAGTAAGTTTATAATCACTTTCCCTGCATCTGTAACGATTTCTCTTCATATATTCCTTAAGGCAAATGAATCATAAATTATTAATCTGACCAATTGTTTCATTTACTTGGATGGAAATGAAGGGGAAACAAGAGAAAGAAATGCAAACTTTTGATACATAGTTCCATTCTTTTAAAAGTAAACTAAAAAAGAAGCAAAATTTTCATTTCATATTGGGACCTAAATATTCATCTCAAATTTAAATTAATTTTTTCTAAATAATAAATTAATTTTCTTTTAACTTCCTTTCTTTTCTTTTCTTGTTGTTTCCTTCCAATATGCAACAACACAAACAAATCAAACATTTACCAGCTAGCTTGTCCAGTTAATCAAAACCTTCTAGTGTGATAAGCAAAAGAAGTAACATGGTACATATCAGATACAATGTCACGCTGCAAAGTTGTTCCCACCTCATCATTAATCTCCAATATTCAATAATTAGAGAAGACTCCCATGACAATACCACTACCACTGGAGAACATTAGTTCTTTTTCAACTTACTAGCAATCGCATCTTTGGTGCAAGAGCATTTTCACAAGATATTTGACTTAATTTTGACTTAGCCAAATTTTGCATAATTATTATAAACCTTGATTGAACAGACTTAGTCAATGTTTATGTCGAAATTTTGAATGCAATTCTAGTTTTCTTAATGAGGCACTAATCTCTTGAAATTATTAATGATTACATGAGGCCAAGCCAAGTGGATGCACACATCAAGTCTAGTTCAAGCTCAAGCCAAGAAAGTTTCAGCTCAAGCTCAATGGGATTTCAGCCCAAATTGCAGCCCAAATCCAAAGCCTTCTCATCTCAAGACCAAAGAAATGAGCTGCTCGTTGCAGCTTAATTGAAGAAGGATTGCGCGTGAGGGGAGAGCCGCCAATGGAGAAAGAAGCAGCTTGCTTTACCAAGGAAGCAAGAGCAGCTTACTCAAAGAGGAAATGAACGTTGGAGACTTGCCTTGAACGTTGCAGCCAATGGTCACAAGCAGCTTCCAGCACATCTCCTTCCTGTGTTCTATAAGATGTAATCTCGTCAATGTATTTACCAGTTTTTAGACAAGACTTTGATGATTTGAAATGGAATAGTTTCCGATTTCTTCCTCTTCTATCGGCTGTCTCTTTTCCTTCTCCGGCGCTTGTGTCGCCATCACCTTCTCCCCCTCTTTCCCCAGTTGATTGTCATCCATCTTCCACCTCTAACCACGCGTGAACAACCTTTCGCCGCTGTCGCAAGCCACCTCTGTCGAACGCCACACCCTGTTTCCCTGCCGAGTCCAGCTTCGGACTCTTGCCTCAACTCGACGCCGGCGACGATCCGACCGACGGATCGTCCCCAAACTCCAACCACCACTCCTTCCCTTCCGACCGAACCCACAATTATTCGGATCGCCCCATCCATCGGCTGGATTACCGGAATCAGGAAGATTTCCGGCAACGCCCTAGCTTCCGCCCCTGTTCCGCCCCATCTCCACTGATCGCCGTCGACCTCCATCGACCAACCACCGAGCGCACCCAAACTCCGGCCACGAGCCCACCCTGACCGGAGGAGCCTCCAGCTGTAGCAGGTCGGAACTTCGTGTCATGACAGACGATCGCCGGCAGCCTCTGCATCCTCCCGCATCATCCCCTGTTGTCGCTAGAAGCTGGGCCACGTTAGCGCTACCCGCCTCCTAGCGTCCAGGCGCCACCGCCAGCCGGCCGTCAAATTGGAATACGTCCATGCAGCCTCGAGCTACCCTTCCCCACGCCTCTACAGCCACCACGTCGACCAGCTCGCGCCCGATTCCCCGCTGTTTCATGAGAACACAGCCGAGACTCTGTTACTGTTCACATTTCTGCATTTTGTTTTAACTTGATTAGCGTTTTGTAATGCAGGTAATTAACGTGTTGGGTGATACTGAAGTACTTGATTCTTCTACGATTGGGAAGAACGTGATTTGCTCTACATCCTGAATTACTTGGGGCAATTGAGCGTTATCAGATCAACCTGCGCATCAAAGCAAATGGCCCCTCCTACATCAGTTGGTATCAGAGGGAGCAAGTTGCCAAATCTTGTCTGGCCACACCGATCCCTGGTTTGCTCTTTGTTTTAATTAACAAAAAAAAGAACTATTACTACATGCTTTCATGTTATTTAGTTGCAAATTTTAAGTTATTTGCTGCTGTAGTTTATTTGAAAAGAAAAATGCTTACCTTGAATTCAATCCTGCACAAAACTACATCTGGTTAAAACTGCATATGATCTATAGAATTTCTCAAAGCTGTATCTCAATATTACTCATCACCAAAACTCAAATCTGCACTGCTTTCAGATTTGCAAATTCTGATTTCTGCAATTCTCATTTTCTGATTGAGTTCAGCCTCTTTGCTGCGCTTAATTTCCATCAAACTACAACAGCTAGGATAACTATCAATACATTTCAGTGTGAAACACCTGATGCATTTGATTCTGATTTTCTTTCTAAATCCTGCACTTTAATTCTGAAATTTTCAACCTGGTTTTCAGCATTGTTTTTCCACTCGATCTGTATCGAACTGCAATCATCAATTTATCTCAGCTTTAACACCTACATGCGCTGCATTATCCATTGGCATTTGCTGTCTTCTAAGTGCTGAAATTCTATTTTTTTTTAAAATAAAAAAAAATTCCGCACATTTGACTTTAGAACATTCGGTTTCAGCATTGTTCCCTGCACTACATCTCTATCAAATTGCAGCCACTAACTAGTTTAGTTTACTTTATACGTGCTGCTTTACTGCTTTATACATGCTGAGTTGAAGTCTTCTATACACCAAGTTTACTTTCCTAGTTTGCTTTAAGTTCAAATTACTTGCTAGACATCATGCGGTACTTTCTTCAAAGGGAGATTATAGCAACAAAGGAATTAATTACTGTTAGGGATAAATGTAAGGTTCTCACACATAGTCCTAATAGTTTTACAACTCATGTTTGGTGCAATGATTATAAAGGTAGAACTATTATTGACCATTTTGTGAAGTTTAATGTTATATCTATTGAAACCCTTGAACAATTTGGCCTCACCATAGAGAAACATCCTAACCCTTATTGTATAACTTGGGATGATTTAACTATAAGTTTGATTGACTTTCAATGCTTAGTTCCCATTCAATTAGGCAATATTAAAACTAAAATTTGGTGTGATGTAATGAGTTTAGAAGGATTTGACATATTATTAGGGAAAGAATTCATGCAAGATTATCAAGGATATCATTTTAGCAAACCCTGATGTTATAGTTTTATTTACAAAGGTTTGGAACACATAATCTACCATAAGGATGAAAAACTAAAACAAATCAACACTAATAGTACCTTTGACAAATTGGCTAAGCAAATTGAGGAATTACAACAAAGGCTAAAACTTAAAGACCAAACCTTAGAGCCTAAACCAATTATTAACTTATGTTTTGATGAAACTAATGAACTTGAAGAAATAAGTCATGAAGAACCAACCCTTCACGTAGGGCCACTACATTCAATTTTAGGGCCCATACCCACAGGTTCTTTAGAAAACATGCCTCAACTTGAGTCTAGCACATCTATTCCAACTAAGGAAACCATCAACTTATGTGAAAATCAAGTGCCTTTAGAGACTCCATTAGGCAAGTCACAACTTAAGTTTGGGTCATTTTCCATTGATAATTTAATTGAGAGCCAAGTTGAACCCCAATTCATAGATCTTCTTGAACCACACTTTGAACCTAAGTTAGCTCCTTTTGACATTGACTTAGACCCTCATCTTAAACCCATAGGAGAAACCTTAGAATTAGAAGATCCTATGAACATTGAGTCTTGTCTCTTATATCCTTCTACCCACACCTTTAATGTACACTTAGAACCTACTCAACTTGAAAATATTGACTTTGTGATGCCTAAATCTTTAGAGCCAATTGAGTTTGTGATAGCACCTCCCATACATTTGAACCATAACATGCAATACTTTGACATTATGGCTATTACTCTCTCCCCAACACATTTCACATTAAATGCATATGATTTTATCATTCCTTCCTCTCTCTTACTTGGATGTTATACTAGACAATATGAGCTTGCTAATACATCTTGTTTAAATATGAATTTTCTTCCACATTGCTCATTGATTGAGAGAAGTGTATTAGGGGTAAACAAAATCAACCAAAGAAAATCTATGCATGATCAACTTCTTTTTCTAGTTACCCTCAAAGATGAATACATTGATAGGCCTCCACCTGAGCATGATAAATTATTAGTTTTCAGTCTAGTAGTTTAATTGTTATTAGTTTTTAATTACCCTAAGTTTCTTCAGGAGTAGAAACATTTTGAACCAGGGGTGTCTGATGCAGGAGCATTTTCACAAGATATTTGACTTAATTTTGACTTAGTCAAATTTTGCATAATTATTATAAACCTTGATTGAACAGACTTAGTCAATGTTTATGTCGAAATTTTGAATGCAATTCTAGTTTTCTTAATGAGTTACTAATCTCTTGAAATTATTAATGATTACATGAGGCCAAGCCAAGTGGATGCACACATCAAGTCTAGTTCAAGCTCAAGCCAAGAAAGTTTCAGCTCAAGCTCAATGGGATTTCAGCCCAAATTGCAGCCCAAATCCAAAGCCTTCTCATCTCAAGACCAAAGAAATGAGCTGCTCGTTGCAGCTTAATTGAAGAAGGATTGCGCATGAGGGGAGAGCCGCCAATGGAGAAAGGAGCAGCTTGCTTTACCAAGGAAGCAAGAGCAGCTTACTCAAAGAGGAAATGAACGTTGGAGACTTGCCTTGAACGTTGCAGCCAACGGTCACAAGCAGCTTCCAGCACATCTCCTTCCTGTGTTCTATAAGATGTAATCTCGTCAATGTATTTACCAGTTTTTAGACAAGACTTTGATGATTTGAAATGGAATAGTTTCCGATTTCTTCCTCTTCTATCGGCTGTCTCTTTTCCTTCTCCGGCGCTTGTGTCGCCATCACCTTCTCCCCCTCTTTCCCCAGTTGATTGTCATCCATCTTCCACCTCTAACCACGCGTGAACAACCTTCCGCCGCTGTCGCAAGCCACCTCTGTCGAACGCCACACCCTGTTTCCCTGCCGAGTCCAGCTTCGGACTCTTGCCTCAACTCGACGCCGGCGACGATCCGACACCACCACTCCTTCCCTTCCGACCGAACCCACAATTATTCGGATCGCCCCATCCACCGGCTGGATTACCGGAATCAGGAAGATTTCCGGCAACGCCCTAGCTTCCGCCCCTGTTCTGCCCCATCTCCACTGATCGCCGTCGACCTCCATCGACCAACCACCGAGCGCACCCAAACTCCGGCCACGAGCCCACCCTGACCGGAGGAGCCTCCAGCTGTAGCAGGTCGGAACTTCGTGTCATGACAGACGATCGCCGGCAGCCTCTGCATCCTCCCGCATCATCCCCCGTTGTCGCCAGAAGCTGGGCCGCGTTAGCGCTACCCGCCTCCTAGCGTCCAGGCGCCACCGCCGGCCGGCCGTCAAACTGGAATACGTCCCTGCAGCCTCGAGCTACCCTTCCCCACGCCTCTACAGCCACCTTGTCGACCAGCTCGCGCCCGATTCCCCGCTGCTTCATGAGAACACAGCCGAGATTCTGTTACTGTTCACATTTCTGCATTTTGTTTTAACTTGATTAGCGTTTTGTAATGCAGGTAATTAACGTGTTGGGTGATACTGAAGTACCTGATTCTTCTACGATTGGGAAGAACGTGATTTGCTCTACATCCTGAATTACTTGGGGCAGCTGAGCGTTATCAGATCAACCTGCGCATCAAAGCAAATGGCCCCTCCTACATCAATCTTCTGCAGGAAATTATGGTTATTCATGTTTCGAGCAATTTACGAAGAAACAAGGAGCACTAGAACAATGTAATTATATAAGAATTCCAGAACAACAACACAAGCAACGGTGTATGACAGGAAGAAAACAAGCCACAGTGGAACAAAAGTACACAGAAGGTCCTTTCAGGTATCCAACCTCAAACAGCAGAAAAGAGAAAGAAGTGATGAAAAAATACTTTCAAATGAAATATGTAACATATCTAAGATTCCTCAAATTGGTCAGGCCTTAGGGAACATACAATAGCAAACTAGAGCAATGCCAAGAATGTTAAATTTCATAACATAAAAATGTAGTTATCAGAGCAAGATCATGTTGTTTACCCGTAGCTTCCTTTTCTATCTCTACTCTTTTATTACTGTCATAATTTTCATCATCTCTCAGAAACCACGATTTTCTTAGCGTCCAATGCATAAGGAGAAAATGGTTTTGCTATAGATTTCTTCACAACACTAATCGTGAAATGGGCTGTAGGCTTGCATCTATAGACTCATTCTCATCAGTATCCAGGCCACCAAACTCGCCCTTGGAAGCCGCAGTGGCAGCAGTAAACATCTTATGTTCTGCTACTGCATTGCCAGCATTTGGCTCCCATGAATAGCAATTCAGATATTCCTTTCTATCGGTAAGAATAAGGTTGGGCGAGAAATGGGTTGCTACCAACCTGCACTTCCCAGCAACGCCATCATTGATTAATTGCTACCCAGCTGTACTGCAGGCAAGCCGCTGCTGTAATCTCAACACAGATCTCTCAGCCTTCTTCCATGTACTTGTTCACCGTTGTCTGCGTTGGCATCAGTTTCGTAAAGACCGTGTGCAGATAAGTGTGGGGATAAAGAACTCGGGAGCCAATCAGGTATGTGCTTTCCGACGGATGCCTCCCTCGATTGAGCAAGCTACCTATAGGCTTGTTTAGCGAGAAATAGAGGGGGATGAACAAATGGGACGTCCACCTCTGCGCTTGCAAACTGGGTGATCCCACGAACAACACTTGAACTCACCCGGCATCGAGAACATCAGACGCCCAGGAGAATCCCCTCACTGTTTCCAAATCCTGCAGCCCCTGCTTACATCAAACGCATCACAGCTCGTTCGGTCAGCCAAATTGGCATAAAAATTCGCATTTCGCCTAGGTAGCAGATGCGTCCGACTGCGACAGCCGCGAGACCATCGATTGCAGACCTCTTCGAGCTGTGAAACCCAGTTGACTCCCAAATCCGAGCGACGGTGATCGGCGTAGCCAAAATCATCACCTTCTACTCGACGCATTTTCTTCGAGCTAACCTGAACATTCTTTGAGCTCTCCGTTCCTCCATGGCTCATGTTAAACTGATCATATTATGGCAGCAAACTCTCCATCTGCTGCTCCTAAAAGGTCCCAGCTCGATACGGCCACTGAATGCGCGCATTGAACCAGTAAATAGGATTGGAGCAGACTTCTTGAAGAATCATCGACCAAGCCCTGAAGAATACTCGAAGCTGTTGAGAGACTTGCGGGCGACTTCTGGAGCAAGCATGAGGTGCCTCCACAGATCTCCACAACTTGAAATCAATTATTTTTCGTGGATAAACAGGAGAATCCTCCGTAGATCTCAATAGCTTGGGATCAAAATTTCCATGATGAACAACGACGAAGCGAGAACGGATCTAGGGTTGACTAATCTACAGAGATCGGGGATTTAGGTTTTGGGAGAGCAAAATCTGGACAAGCCGGTGAGGCAGCTGGAAAGAGCGCTCGCTCGGACCAAAGCAGATCCGGCGAGATAGCGGACCGCGTCATACCACGTTGCCGGGATCGGCTGTATTTGCTCGTGACAGAAAACAGGCCCTCTCAAGCAATGGAGAACGAATGTGCGCTTTAAGATTCGTGCCGATCAATGCGATGAGAAATCGGACGGCCAGTGACCAGAAAACAAGAGACGACTCCACTGGGGATCGAACCCAGAATCTCTGGTTCCGTAGACCAGCGCCTTATCCATTGGGCCATGGAGTCGTTATTGGGCATCATCGTCATTAAACTTACATGTTAATTAGCTCAAGGGCTAAATTATAATACTACAGTATATAAAGCCCCCCACACTACTGGAAAATAGTTCCTCTACCTCACCGAGAAGAGATCGAATTAGGCCGGATCGCAAGCGATCGTAGATGGGCGGCGGCAATGGCCAGAAATCGAGGATGGCTCGCGAGAGGAACATGGAGAAGAACAAACCTGCCAAGGGTATGTTACTCTTTCTGCGTTCCTTTTGAAAATTTTCGATTTTGTCACAATCTCGGTTTCTTTTCGAACCAATCCACCAAATCTGCTACTTTTTTGGGCGCAGGGAGCCAGTTGGATTCGAATAAGAAAGCACTGACCATCCAGGTTTCCTTTTTGCTTCAATTTGTTCTTGGGTTCATTTATCTTTTGCGATTGTGTTCTTCGCTTCAATTAGATCTCTTTGATTGCGCTGTCTGCATAATTGTTTGGGATAGTTTTCTCAATCTGAAAGGGGCAGAAATATTGATTCGGAGTATTAGGAATCTGCCTTTAGGCTCTGAGATAATTGGTGTCCATGTGAGAGATTTCCTTTATTATTTAAACTTATTCGCATTAGGGTTTCTGGAAGATGAAGGAATGCTATCGCTCAGAGCAAACCAATTTAGTCGAGTGCTGTGGGCCTACAAAGACTGCTTTTGTGGAGTAGTATAGATTAGATATTCTATGAATTTTCATACCTTTTATTATCTCTTTGATATAATTTTCGGATAAATAGTTTCTTTCAAGTACCGTCACTACCATTTGCATTGACTATTTGAGTATATGAACTTTCTTTTTTAGTTTCAATCAAGTTCATCCACTAAAATATTTACTGGTATGCAGATATGAATAGCAGAAATTTGGACTAAGATGCCATCTTACATCCGGCATCAGCAAACAAATAATAAAGAATTAATGTTTTAACTGATTAGTGACATTGGTGAAATATTTTATTTTACGAGAAATGGTATCACTGTTAAAGTTCTAATATCCATATTATATACCATTGAAAGTTCAAATTGTCTTGTTTGAAAATAATTTGAAACTTCATTCACCCAAATAGAACAAAACAATTCTGCACCAATTTGGTTCTCAAGGTATAGTTTGTGTAGTGTAATTTTCCTTTTTGTCATATAACCATGAAGTTTTTAATCCTTGAAATATTAATTTTTCCTATGATTAGAGCTAATACGTGATAGGTTTTGGTTAATAAGCAACACTAACTAGTATAAGCTAACTCTAAAATGGTAGAACATTAATTGCCTGCCAAACAATGGTCATTTGATTAGGACTCAACAGGTTTCCAATGAGCTGCGGTTTAAACAAAAATAATTCAGTAGAATATAAATTCACAAAAAGTTCACAAACATGTAAAATATTTCATAAATTTTGTGTAAATATGGAAATAATTCAGCGCCCCTTCTCCCTTGCACAAGAGTTGTAGGCTTTGCAAACGATCTTATTTGTAGTTGGCAACCCTTACAGATCCTCTGGTTTTTGGATCAATTGAGCCACTGGTAACTTGCCTTTAATGTTCTATTTGGTTGCGTTCATTCATATATTTGGCATGCGTTTCCTACAAGAAAGTTAATACTTCAATAACTGTTGTTCATTGGTATTTGGAACAAAGAATTAGACTAATATTGTGTATCCTTGAAGGGAAAGAAAAACCAAGGATAAAATAAAAAAAATAAAGGGAATGAAAAATGGTTACATGGTTTCCATCCGATTTGGACAGAAGAAAAAGAGGAGTTTTTATCCTCCACTCTTCTTTCCCTCCAAGGAAATGAGGGATAACATGACAATATGAAACTATAGAAATTATACATATGCGGTTCTCATGGTGATTATGCCAAATAAGTTAGCACCGAACCAACTGTTCAAACAAGAAGCAATTCCCTAGCAAATTTATATCTAATCTTCAAATGTCTTTTTTTTTTCTTGTGGCCTGAATCATGTGAATGTCATCCATTTGATCATTTACCTGAAATGTATTTGAAACTTATGAAGAAAATTATTGATGAACAAGTATAGTTTCTGTTTGATTACTGAAATTTCACATCTCAGTGCAACTTAGGAGAATCGGAGATGATTTAGGCCACAACATTTTACTGCTCAACCAACACAATTTTTCAGTTGTCATTTGTATGACATTCCACAAGGCTTCTTTCAAGTGCTCAGCTTAAGATGTATCTGCTGAGTTTATTTATTAACATTATTCTTTTTCCTGGTCATGTTTGATATAATGATATGCCATCATAGACTTCCTCTACATATTAATCTCTGGTTCATTTTTTAAAATTTTTTTCTCTACCAATTTAGTGCAAGGTTTGCATGCAAACATTTATCTGTACCACATCTGAAGTGAAGTGTAGAGAGCATGCTGAAGCGAAGCACCCGAAGTCTGATATTTATCAGTGCTTCCCTCATCTTACGAAATAGCGACGCCGCTAGAAGAGGGAGCGACATTTAATATTGCCAATAGGTGGGGGAAATTTCTGGATGTATGGAAATACCATGGGTGAAATCTTAATGATAAAACGTTACTGGTTTGTTCTTATACAATATTCGACAGCAATCAATTTTTGTTGAGGGGCACAAGTGTGCTTTGTTAATGAATTCAAATCCTCCCAATAAATATGCTTGAGATGTGATCGAAATCTCAAGCATGAACCGCTATCTTTTCAAAACACGACTGCTCGTCGGTTTAAGCTTAATTCAAACATGACATGATTAAAATTAGTCATGCTTTGGTATTTTCTTAGATGCCATGCTTTAATCAATTCTTCTGCGTTACTTAAATGTGATAAAATCAGTTGCTTATGTAGAAGTTTCCGTGGCAATGTTGGTTCAAATTTAATCTTTTATTAAAAGTAGACTTCGGATAACCCTTAGTCTTGGTCCAAGCACTTTCGCATATTTTAATTATTTATCATGATGCCAAATGTCACGCTCTAATTTTTTGCGCCTAAAATTGGGTCGTGATGACACAATTTATACACATCTGTGTAAGAAGTTAGTCAACACTTTTCTAAATGAACTATGCAGAAACATGTAAAACTAGCACGCTCTTGGATCGTCTTTCAGCGTTGGATCTCAGACTAGCTTTGCCTAACTCAACTGTGCCTCTGAGCATTCTCCCAACTCTGGCCGAATGCCCTCTGAAGCACAAGCAAGGGTCCAAGGTGGCGGATTGGGACTTCAACTCCCCCAACCACTTTGCACACCTTGGCAAGCGCCTTGAAACTCACACAAGTCGCTGGCAGATAACACATGCTAGCATGGTGATCTATCAAATCGAAGAGCATTAGACACATGCTCAAACCTAATGACAAATATCCACAACTACCGAGGATGCAACCCTGAACAGATATCGACAATTACACAGCGAGACAAGGATGAGACTAGCACAATGTTTGCGCCCACCTATGCCTAAATCCGTAAAGCCGAATCAATGAGAACAATCTCCTCCAAGCTAGATGCTCAGGTATGAGAAAAGTGTTCTCCTCGATGTGGGTGAGAAACACTAAAACTCAACTATAATCAATCAATAATATTGTTCATACAAGAATAACCCTAATCTAAAAGAGTTATACGATAATATGCGCGTATGAACAATGTGGATGAGAACAACCCCCTCCTCCCTCAAGGAAGCCACCCCTCTCAATCTCCTCAATCTCCCCAAGCACAAGTACTTGGGGCTCGAGCTCTAGGGTTGTTGTTGATGTCGCCCGTGAAGATCACAAGCCTCCAAGTGATCCTCTTTGCTTTAGCAAGCCAAAGCCGCCAATGTATGATGATGCCACCTCTCAACCAAGATGGACAGCAAGTTGCCATGGGATGCACTTGCCTCCAAGTGCGCCAAAAGTCTTCCTTGCCTCCAAGGAAGATCATGCCAAGGTTCCTTCTTGCCTCCAAGATGGAATTCGCCAAGCAAGCTCTCACCTTCAACAATGTCGCCAAGGAGAAAGCCGCCCAAGTCCTTGCATGCGTGAGTGATGAGTTGCCACCAAGCCTAGGGCAACTCGCCATCTTCAAATCTTCTCATGGATCGGGTTTGCTCAAGTGGTAAACTGAATCCATTAATTTTGAACCATGATGGATCATCCGCTAAGAGTAAGTGTCAGGATGGATTCCATATAACCTTATTGGATGTGGATCCAATTAGGCTTAATGGATCTTCTCTTAAGTTGTCACATGATAAACATGTGCCAACTTAAATAACATTCCAATTAATGACATCCATGTCCCTGACTGAACATGAACTCATCAACTGGTCTCTGGCACTCCAAACTAAACCCTAATCGAGTCCATCTCTTGCGCCACTGACCATAGTTAAGCTGATCATGATTAGGCTAACTATGGTTAAGTCAACCATGCTCAAAGAAACTCCAATGCACCGCCAGGCCTAGCCTAAGGATAAAATATAATGCCAATGTACAATTCCTCAGTAATGTACCTGCAAAATATCCTAACACAAAGATTAGCATTGCCCTCTTCTCCAATCGGCCAAACACCTCTCTCAAAGTGTCTACTCCCTACTTATACCTCCATGAGTCCATGGGAAGGGTCGAGATATAACTCCATCATACCAGGACTTCACACCAAGCATCCTAAGATCGGTCTTGCATGCATTTAGTATTATTATTAGTTATCAGAACAGCCAAATAAGTTAAACTTGATCATCTTGGCAATTATGCAACTCAGATCATTTTAAGTACGGCGCACGACACGGCTGATTCTGATCGATCACAATAGGTTAAATGGCATTAGCTAGCACCAGATGCTCCATCAACACTAAAGCAAGCGCATAAGATTTTACTTATATATGTACGTGTTAAAAGAATTAGGAAAGAATGTACACATGAAAAAGGCCGATTTGCGAACTCATCTTCCTCAACAGCGCCAATGTAGCGCATCCCAATTGTCAGCCAACTGCTAACAAGCGCCGTAGCCATCCTTCTGAGCCTCGTGAAAGCCAATCATCCATAAATTGTTTGCTTGAAATATTTTTCTATTGAACTGTAGCAGGCCAACACTCTTGTCACGATGAGACGCATGGAGACTGTGATGTGCTGGAAGATAGGTAGCTCTCGTTCATCTTCAAGTGTTGGGGCGAAAATTGTTGCTGAAGCTCGTGGAGTCGGATCTTCTCATGGAGTACTTTGCACTGAAAATATATGGATTAAAAATTTGAACACCAGCAAAGTAAATGAATTTCAAGCTCGACTTTGTCGAGATTTACCTTCAGGTTCAGATCTTTTATATCAGTCTCCAAGGATTTGATCCGATTCTCAAGTTGATACAAAGCATCTTCTGCAGCTGAGGGGCTTGCATTTGTTGCCAGCTCAGTTAAACCAGCAGCCTGCATTGATGTAGCAAAATATTTTATCAGGAAAAAATGTTAATTTACCAAAAGCAGGAACACAGAAATTTAGCATAAACTTACTGACCTTCAAAATCAAGGTACACAAGCACAATAGCTTTTGAGCTAACTGTATCCTTTCCTCCTCGCTTTCCTGCAAAAATATTTTAGTACATGTGTCTGCTAGTTTCTATAACTATTATCATCCTACAAAATGTTTACACACCTCTAGTTTCTTCCTCAATTGCTCCTCTTCATCAAAGTCAATATTGGGACCCTTTCCCAAAGAAGTCCTATAGCGAGCGAGTTCTTGTTTTACTCTGTAAAGAATTTCCTCTGAGCGTTTCAATCTAACATTCAGGTCTTCGTTCTCTCTTTTCAACAACGTGTTCTCTTCCTGTCACATATTTAAGGCAAGATGTTGATTAAGAAAACAAAAGAGAAACACAATTAATTATAAACCATTTGATACTTGTTTATTCCATTCTCGCCTGTCTAACCTTAATTTTAGCATGGTGATGAATACGGTGCTGGAGGTTTTGCTGGTTTGACAGTTTTTTGAGTTCATCTTCGAGTTCCATAATCATTTTCTTATATTTTGTATTTTCTAGCTACAAAGTGAAACAAATTTTTAGTACGGAAGAAAAAAACCTAAAAAGAAGAAATTGATAAATAATATAACTAGAGTTTGCACCATTAACATTTCATTTTCAGCTCTAGCAAACTGTTCTTTCTGTCGAAGCTTTTCAGCCAACATTCGGGCATCCATCATTTCCGTGTGTCTTTGCTTTATCTCGTGCAACCAGCTACAAAGTAATAAAAAAGTTGTAAACATAATTGGCAAAGAGAAGCATCTCCTTGTTCTCGAGTGATAAGATATGGTGGTTCACCGAACTGATCTACCTTTGCCTTTCCTCAATAAATTCTTTGAGCTCTTTCTTAAGCTTGATTACATCTTCTTCCTAGGCAACGTAAATAAAAAAGATTAGAAGAGAATTAAGAAATTTTGTATTTTTATATATTATCAATGTTGTAGTTCAAAAACCTTTTGCTGGCAATTATGATTCTGAGTTTGTGCTGCATCCGGTACCTTCGGCGTTTCTGGTTGGTCTAACAATGACTATTCCAAAGGGGGCAATGTTAGGGGATAAAGAATGAACATACCTCCATAACCACAATGGTGTAAAATGCATAAACAAATTTGTTACGCCATAGTTGGTGGACATTATTTAATTAGTAGAGTAGTAGAGTTAAAAATTCATCATTTCAGAAGAAAAACAACATTACGAGTTTTAGTTTGTATGATTCAACAAATGTTTCTCATAGAAGATAAACTTAATTTAAGGAGTAATAGTTCTTCAACTTACTGTCATGTCTAACTTGACACCAAGCAGATCCCGTATAACATCGTGTGTCATGCTCTCTGCTTGTGCTAGTCTTGTGTTGAGCATGAAAATCTGAGTAGATTCAGATGTTGCTTTATATTGCTATTCAGATTTCAATGATCGTATATGTAGTGAAATGAAACTAAAAAAAATACCTCCTTTTGTCGGTTTGCAGCCAATGATTCGAGTTCCTCAATTTTACACTTCGCTGCAGTTAGCTCCTCATCTTTCTCAGAGTTCATTTGCTGTACTAGTCCTAATCCGATGCATTTAAAAGGGGAACTTGAACCTCTAGGCTTCGCAGCATTTTTTTCTGATTTAGTTGATGTCAAACTTGCAGCATTGGAGGATGCTGGATCTGTAGTAACTTTTTGAGCCAAAGCTTCCAATTCCTTAAACTTATAAATGACGTGAATTTTATTAGTCAAAAAATTATAACTCCACTGACTCCTTCCATGACTATAGAGATATCCAACGGATTCATCTGTATTTTCAAAAATTCCGGCAAAAGGATCCCGTACCTTTTGTTTATACTCTCTTGCTTGCGCTTCGGCGTGCATATTCAGCTCAGAAACGTGGGCTTTGAATTGCGCAATCTGTAAAAGTAGAAGTTATCAAATAATAGGCCAAACCATAGAAATAAAACCTGGTCCGTACCGCCCATGCTGAGCGGTACGCACTGATCCAACTTATAGCGGTATGTATTGGTGCATCGGTTCATTTTTATTGTCTTCAGAATATGAAATTTCTTTGTTTCAAAGCAATTTGTTGCTTGTGACAAGTATTTGCAACAGTGTAAATTTTCCTTGAAGCATTCAACAAGAATTTATCAGTAACGCTCTTAGGATGAAAACTAAAATGATTACGGCAATCAACAGTTTGTTAAGTCTAGAAATATATACATAGATGTGGTATTGTGATAGTATGGTTTTTCAGTACATTTCAACAGACGCGGCAGATATCATATGTATTCATAGTCATACCTCTGCATCTCTTTTTGCAATCTCCTTTTGAAGAACTTGTACATTATGCTGCACCACCTGATCCTTCACTGACTGAAGTTCTATTTCTATTTCCTCTCTCTCTAATCGCTGTTTGTCTGCTTCTGCTTTTACAATATCCACCTTTGTTACAAGATAGATATCAGTCATGCGATAAAAGTGAGCAAGAAATTATGAACAAAAGTAAAATATATATAAGTTTCAGATAAGTTTACTTTGTTTTCCAATGCATACACTGTGCATTCAAGCTCTTCAACAGACTTCTCCAATAGCCTGACCTCCTCTTCTTTTTCTTCTACATATGCCTTCCTTGCTTCTGCTACCTGTAGACACGATTGGAAAGGCTTGTCTCAGATCAGCGGTAATATAGACGATGCAAATTAAAGTTTTGGTTTTATTTACTTGGCGAGCTTCTGTGGCAATAGCTTCATTTTCTTCAGCAAGGGCTTGAGCCATGTCCAGCTTTTCTTTCAGCAGGAGCACCTCGGCATCAAGACAATTCCTTTCTTCTTTAAGTTTGGCTATTTCAATCTGGAAATCTTGAACTAAATTGTTCCTTTCAGCAACTAAAACACTCATATCAAGTATTTCTTCTTCCAATCTTCCAATGACTAACTTCTTCCCTTTTAACTCATCCTCCAGAGAGCATTTTGTGACCAAAACTTGCTCCCTGTGAGATTTCAACTCTGAATTTTCAGCAGAAATCAACTTTATCATCTGAAACTTTTCAGAAAGCTCAAATTTAAATGATGATAGTTCGTCATTTTTCTCCAATAATTCAGCTTCCAGCTTCTTTCCATGAACAATTGCCTCATTAAGCTCTTGTGATCTAGATTCAAGCTCATCCTGTAAAGACTCCAATTTAGCAGCCATCGCCTGGAGCTCATCCTCTTGGTCCTTTGCAATAGATGCTGACTCCTGTAATAATCTCAAATCAAATAGAGCACCTTTTGCAATTTCATCTTTATGCATCAACTCTGACCGGAGAAAAGAATTCTCGGTCACTAAGTTATTTATAGAATTCTCCAAGACCTTTATTTCATCAATAAACTTAGAAGCCATCTTTGAGTAGTCAGTTTTTTCTTGATGCATCCTCTCCATTAAAAGAAATATAGACTCAATTTCGTGGAATAATTTGATTACTGATTGATCCATTGATTGTGATAAATCAGAACCATGATTAAGCGTACAAGCAAGCATGTGAAGAGATTCACTTTTCCCAGTCACTAAAGCTTGTAGTTCTTTTTTCAAAAAATCATTCTCAGACATTAAGATATTTGTTCTCTCACTTTGGATGTCACAGAACTCTGTTTTTGACTCAAGCTCCTTAGATACAACAACATGGGAGTTCAACAATTCTCGCAGTTCTACTTGTTTGTTTTCTAGATCTCTGGCTAGACATGTATTAGAAACATCCAAAAAGCACACTTTTTCATGCAACTTCTTGGTGATCCTCAACTGATCATTGTGCTGCTTATGTAGTTCATCCCTCATGTTTCCATTTTCATTTTGCAAGGAATGCAATTCACTATCTTGCAAACCACCATAAACATTACTTACGATTGCCTGGAGCATAATTTTCTCAACAATTAAAGTGGATATGTCACATCGTCTTTCCAACTCAGCTATGTGCAAGGCCATCTGGTTATATTTGAGTACATTCTGCTCCAGCTCTGAAGCCACAACAAGTAATTCAATTTCTTTGGAAAATGAATGTATTAAATTAGATTCGATACTATCCAGCAGCTTCTTTAGTAGTTCAGATTCGTCACAGCACGATATATTGCTCAGTATGGGAATATCTACGGCAATTTGAAATTTGTTTTCATGATTCAGCAGATCTAATGAATTAAGAAACATATCTTGTACTATTTGTGCCTTACTTAACCGCCGAGTTTTATCCTCTAGCTCCCTGACAAGCACTTCTTTTTCCCTTAAAAGTTCCTCTTGCATCAACATGGCTGTTTGGGTATTCCTGTTCTTATCATCAAACTCTTTAACCAAAACAGCAAGTTCAGTGCCCATGGAATTTGACCTAGCTAACATTGATTCTTCTTGCAAATGCAATTGTGAGATCTTTTTTTCAAATGAATTTAACCTCGCCCTAAACTCAGTTGTTTCATCTTCCTTTTTTGCAATGCGATTGAAACCGTTATTAATGTCAATCAATAATTTACCCTTGAGAATGCTACACATTTCAAGTTCCTTTTTTGCTTTAACATTGCGTTCACTGAGATCAGCAATTACAGAACTAGATCTGCACAACCCATGCTGAAGAAAGCTATTCTCCATGTTCAGCCCAGTTATTCTCTCTATTAGAATTCCCATGTGACAGAGGTGCAGTACAGATAGAGCACAATCTTTTTTTATGATCTCTGACCAGGTGTCTTCCAAATAGCTTCTGATTAGATCGATATCTTTTTGAATATGGAACTTCATCCAATCAATATCACATACCAGAGACACAAATTTTTGTGTGAAAGCAGTCTGTAGATTCCTGCAGCAATCTTCTAGCTCTAGAACTAAACACCTTGCCTCAGCAAGATTTGACTCAAACTTGTCCACTATGTAATTATATTCCTTCTCCTTTGTGTCCATGGAAATTTGTAGATGCAGTACCTCGTCAATCAAACAATTCTTTTCAAAGCATAATGTGGTTTCAATGTTCTGAAGCCTTTCTATATCACGCTTTGCAGTTTCATTTGCTTTTAACAGCATGTTCACCATGACATCAGCATCTTGCATTGTTCCTTGAACCTCCTCAATCTTAGCTAGAAAATGAGTAGCCTCAATTGTTTTCTGGGCTGCAATGGCCTTTAAATCACTGATCTCTATCTCAAGAGCCTAGACAAAAAAAACGTTTATTGAACGCTTAATTTCAGGTGTTCGTAAGAAATAAAAGTAACTGAAAACGAGAGAAGAATAACATGTTTAGAGAAAATGGCAGGAATGAGAAAATCTTAAACAAAGATAGTTATTAGATCTAAAATTAATTCAGTAACGAAAGGAGCTAGACTTTATGCATCACATAAAACAGTTTGGTGCTCATGCTACGGAGAAAACATATTGGAAAAGTAGCATTTGAGGCACTTTTCTGAGCTATCTTCTTTTATGCATTTTAATATTGTATACTTAACATTAAAATACAGATAAAATACCAGTTGGGACACAGTATGTATAAGCCTAGAGGTGCCTGACCTATGAGTCCTTCTATATCAAGACCACATGCATGTATCTAGGCATAGAGAGAGGGGCCTATGCATGGAAACATGAAATAAATCTAACAGCTAGATTTCTAAATGTTTGGAAGTTTAAACAAATGATCAGTAGTTCTTTTTGTGACAATTTGGCTGATTTTTAATATTGATTCGACCTATATATACCCTGCTCCAACCCCTTTTCCATCACTCGCTTATTCTCAATTCAAGATCTAAACCTCTCTTAAACTCTCTATAATATCTCTAATACTCTTCCCATCAACATTCTTCCTTCCAAATCATATCAGCTCAATCCACAATAACAATACCTATGAAAAATTGAAGGAGAATGGCGTAGCAATTCCCAAATAGATTTACTTCAATTAATGTGTGCGTACTTGCAAAACATCATACAAAATAAGTAAATTTTCAATTTGATGTTAAAATCAAGAAATGAACATGAAGTTCTAAAAACTCTTTTAAAGAACTATTGTTAGAGATAATATTAGAATAATGTTAGTAGATTAATAGCACTTTGTTAAAATATTATAGTAAATGGTATGTTGATCTTCGTAAGAGTTGCATTCTCTCCTTTCCTTCAAAAATACACATTATTTTTTCTCTACAATACAAGTCTATATCTAATCCGAGTATCCACTTCTCTTCTTATCTACTATTGTGCCTAACTTATTTTGCCCTAGTTTCACACAACTTAAATTGGAGCATAACCTCAACTTCAAAGCAGACAATATGCAGAGCTAACTCAAAACTTTCATTACCTAGCTTAGTTTGTATATGCTCAATTCGAATAGGTACCACACGTGACACTCAAGTTTCTATCTTCTAACTACAATCTAAAAACATATTTAAAATCTTGTGTCAATATGCTATTGAGCGGGTTAAAACCCACAAGACATAATCTGTGGAATCTTCTGAACCCAAACTATCTCATATCACGACCCAATCCACGTAGGCACCCCTATACACCATGCATTGAACTAGATTCGTGTGACTATTTGGATGAACCAACTTGCCCTGTCTCAGCCCTAGACCAACTAGAATTCAAGTGAGTTCTATTGATAGCACCACCATTCTATAAATTGGTTGAGACAATGTGCACAGCATCTTATTGAAGCTCCGCACTAAAAAAAGGTAATTTATCGCACAGAATCAAAATAAATGCCCAGAAGTAGAATAGTCCACATGATACTCTTTGCAGAAAAACTAATGCGTGATTGATCACAATCATATAAATGCCCAAAGTAATTTATTCCCTCGATAGATTCCCCATCACTTACCACCCCTTTCCTCTCTCTTCTCTAGGACTACAATCATATAATAGCCTAAACCCTAGGGGGTCCTATTTGATCATGGCTAAGAATATATTTAACTAGCTCTCCAATCTAAAAACTTTTTTCCTTAATGCCACAACCATTAAATGTAATAGATATATTCTTTTAGCACAAGCATTTCAATTCTTCCTCATATCACATACAATACTTCATTTCAACTCATGCCATCTATTTTAATGGAAAATGTTAGAATATGTTGTCTTCACTTGGCATTGTAACAAGTTAGAGGACTATATTTAATTCACGATATGCCAATTTCCTTTGCCAAAGAATATGAATGTTTCACGCGAGATATATCCAACTTAGCTTGTGGTTTATGTCTATACTTTGTATAAAGTGCTCTTTAGTCTCAAGCAAGGGTTGAAGAACAAATGGGATAATTTATAGATCTATAATCTCCTCATTAATATGCTCGTGGATCTTTTGAACAACATCAAGATTTTCTTATAGCTAAGTTTATCTTTGGCCTGAGTGATTCTTATATTGGAATTCAAGAGCCAGCGTCTTGGTGATGCCACTTTTCTAGACCCTAAGAATGCTTCTCTAGGTTTCTTAAGATTTTCACATCGAATTCCTACTATGGCATCCCTTCTGTTATTGTGACTAATTTGCCTTTACAACAATCTAGTTCCCATGGATGTAGAAGGGTCAAAACTCTTATACTTCTTGTGTTCATTTTGGTAGAAGAGGTCAAAACTCTTATATTTATTGTGTTCATTTTGGTTGTTCAAACCATCCATTTGAGTATTGCCAGAAGAACTTTTGATTGACCATCATGCAAGTTGCTACTGACCCAATTATTGCTCATGCTACTATTACCGAGCCTACTTTTTCTTAATTGTTAGAATCTCTACAACGAAGTATGAAAGACCCCTTCAATCATATGCTATCTCTTCATCACCATTTGCTTCCATGCTGCCAATAACCTCTTATATAGCTTCCCTAGTTGCCTATACCTCATGAATCCTTAATTCTAGAGCTTCTCTTCATATGGCAGGTTATCATATTCTTATAAATCTCTTCTTGATTGGTATTATTGTTAGATTTTTTTTAAATATAACCTTTTTCCCTATGAGTTATATTCATAAGAGTTCATTGAAGATGAACGTCCTCAAGAAGAAATAAGCACCTAGGATCTATTTACTACTCTTGGCTTTAACCAAGCGCCATGTCAATGGGTATTTAGTCCCAAGTATAATCCTAATAGCCCAATGGAACACAATAAAGTAAAACCTATTGCAAAAGGGTTTACATAAATGTATAGCTTCATCAATTTGCCATCTTCTGCCATGTGGTTAGGCTAAACTATATCACAATTCTCTTTTTCTCTTCTTGTTAATTAGAGTTGGCATGTTGATGTAAAAATGTCTGACGATTTAAGAGAAACTGATAGTTAAAACCTATAGGGTATGTTGCTCGTGGAAAGGATTAAGTGTGTAAAGTCAAGAAGATAATTTGAAAACAAAAACGAAGCTATTTAGTTTGGTTTGATAAATTTTCACATGTGGATACTAGCATTGCCTTTGTTGCAGTAAGGTTGTTCACTCTATCATTATATTAGCAAGTAGTCTTGGTATTTTATTTTAGAAACATATGTTGATGACATTCTTCTGAAAGGAGTGACAGAAAAGCCATTATTAGTGCCAAGAAACATCTAGAGGAAAACTTCATTATCAATGATCTTGGAAAGTCATGAATCTTTCTTGGAATTGAAACTACATGAGCTTTAAAGGTCTATTCTTGTCTCAAAGTATGCTTAGGACTTCTTTAGAAGAGTAAACCTTTTAGGTGCTAACATGCAAATGGTCAATTTTTGCTAGGTTCAGTTTTGTTTTCATAGTGATTCTCAAAATGCTGATCTCACTGAATGTAACTATCTTACAAGAAAGTTGATCTACCTTACCATCTAATATCTTCTTTTCAAAAGGTGACTTTGTTAGTATATGCAAAATACTTCATGGCCTTTTAATAGAAGATGTTCTATTGCACTATTAAAAGGGGCATTTGGTTTCTGTAGAAGAGATGGACATCTTTGTGTTGATTCTGACACTTAAACTAACTATAAAAGACGATCATAATAGGAGGTCTACCTTTAGAGCCCATTTGGGAACTGCGCAGCCCTAGCCAACGGGAGTTGGCATTGTTCTCACGTTGGCTGTGCTCCAAACAGTAAAATTATTTTTACTATTTACGGAAGTGGTGTAAACACACTTTAGTGCTGCGGGAAGAGTATATAAAGTAACATAACATATACTAATATATTTAATTTAATTTAATATATTAGCATAAATATCTTAATATATCATATATTAATAATCATAAAATTAATTATTAATTTTATTAAAATTAGTAATTTAATAAAACTAATTATTTTAAGTTTAAAAATCTTTAATGTTATTTCAATATAAGATATATATGTGGCGAACTATCATCTTTACAAGGAAATATGCATTTAGATTAAAGCACACAAATTGTTAGAGGATAGTACAATAAATGTCACAAGAATGATAAGTTTTGATATCAAATTGCTCTTATTTGATGACATCATAAAAAAATAATTATAACTTTATATATATAATATGTATATTATTAGATTTTTTATATTATATTAATACATAATTTTCTATACTTTTAGAGAAATAAAATTTATTAGAACTTAATTATAATTTCTAACTAAAAATAACACTAACTAACAGAAAAAGTACAATAAGAACAGCACAATAGCTTTATCAAACACCTCAAAAAAAATAAATGTTACAGCTGGTACAATAATATAATAGCTCAGCTAACACTGTCTTAGTTCTTGCACCCATCCGGAGGACAAATTTGTAAGTTGGAGAAACAACAACAAAATATAGTAGCTAAATCTAGAATTGAAGTTAGACCAAAAAACATGGCACATACTACAAGCAAAATGATATAACTAAATATAGGGAGACTTGGTTTTCATTAATACAAAACTTATAACCATGTAATGTATAAGAATGCTACTATTTAGTAATTTAATCTTCCATGAGATGAACAAGAATATAGAGGATGAATATTACTTTATCATTGATGTTGTGACATCGTAGAAAATTTACATGTCATTCACTATTTTAAAAAATTAGTTTGCAAATATATTTACTAAACCACTTGCACATAGTCGGTTCCTTAATTTATGTTTCAAGCTAGCATTAAACTAACACTTGCTTTATTTTTTCAATAATACACTTTATTAGTTCTTTCAGCCACTACAAAATGGTTTTGGTTGTGTGCCATGTTGATGTAAAATGTATTACCTATTTAGAGTGGGGCAACAAACAAATTGGAATGTGAAACCAAAGTTTATAAACAAACACTCACATATGTGGTATAAGATGCACATTCCGCATTTCTCTTTCTTCATTTGTATGTTGTTGTTTCATGAAAAATTGCCAACTCATGACAAATTATACAAATTGGGGATATGTAATAATATAAGGTGTTTATTATGAGGAGAAGTTAATGAAAGTATTGGGCACATATTCTTCACCTATCTCTACTCAGCTGAGATATGGATGCTCCACTATTCTACTCCAGCTTACATTGTGTGGCGATGGATGGTCCACTATTGCCTTACAGATTACTTCTAAACTTATAGATTTTCAAATATAAGCGAAAAAGATGTAGGCAACTAATAGGCGAAAACACTACGAATTTTCCATAGAAACTTGAGGCTTAAGAATGTTCTCGTCGGAATCTTAGAGAAAGGTTTTAACTTGTACCAGTTATGTGTAGGACTAGTACATATTGATTCATACCAACATATGATATCAAACAGTACTTTATATATATATATATATATAAAGGTCAGATTAGTACAAACCACCGGATACATGCGGGACAGACCAATTTTTGAGTCCATGTATACACGATAAATATGATGTGAGGTTTTGATAGTGTGCCCTATAATGTATATTTTCATATTCATTTAATATATCGCACATACAGATTTAGCGAAAAAACATTCATGGGACAAAAACTGAGTCGGAACAAACATCTTAATTAACTTTGTTCAAGAAAATAATTACCTCTTTGGTTCTCCGCCAACATGAACTAGATTCCTCATAATGTTTCTCCACTGCTTCAAGCTTATTTTCCAATTGAAGCACTCCAAGTTTGAAACCTTCTTCTTTTTTAGTGATCTCATGTTTTAATTGAAGAACATCACCTGTAAGTTTCTCGATGCTTGCATAGCTAAGCTTCTCAGACATTTTAAGTTGCTTATTCTCAATATATAATTGGTCCATTTGGGTTTGTATTTCCTGTAGACTTCTAAGTGCAATCTCTACTTCTTCGCTCAGATGCAGAATACCTGGCTGCCATTCATGTGAGTATGCTGACAAGTTTCTGCAAGAAGACTCATAAGTATTGCTCAGAAAATTCTCAGAGCTAATATCCAACAAGGACGGGACAGTTTGTGGTGCAAGGATGGCTATATCTTGGGTATTTTCAATCTTCATCTGCAAATTAAACAGATATATGATCAGTTCAGAATTATTTCATATGTGATCAGTTCAGAATTATTTCATAAGATGGGCAAATTAAACAGATATATGATCAGTTCAGAATTATTTCATATGTTACGGGTTCCAGTTTTTTAGGAATAATAAGTTACGTAATAATGAACAAGAGTTCACGTTTCCGCTTGATCAACAAGCAGGAAAAGTAGCTTACTTGGTCCTTGCTGATGCAGCTTTCACCTTCTGTACGTTTTCCAAGACTCTGTACTTCTGAGCTGCCTTTGACTGGATCTGACACGTCACTTATACAAGATTGTAGTGAATTTACTCTGGATCTAAGATCATGTATAGTTCTTGTAGCTTTTGAAAAATGTTCTATGACAACAGATAAAGCATCATCCTTCTCTTTCTTTTTCATTTGTTCCAATTCCAGTACCTTTGCCTGGTTTTCAGAAAGCTTTTGTAGTTCGGCAATTTTATCCTGAGTTTGCTTTAAATGCATGCTAACAGCTTGTATTTCTTTCTCTGAATCAGCATGCAAAGAAATTTGATGATGTAATTGGATATCCTTCTCAGCTATCACTTTTTTATGCTCCTCAAGCAGGATCTTTACATGTGCAATTTCCTGAAGATGGGCTTCATTCATCTGAGATAACTTATTCACAGTCATGAATGCAACAGTGGCACATAGCTCAGCTTGCTTAACTTTTTCCTCACTAACTTCAATCTTATTCTCTATTTCTTTAATAATAGATGCCTTTTCAGTTATTTCTGATGACAGCTGAAGAATCTCTCTTTCTTTATCACTAGTTTCCTGCATTTGAGCTTCAGTTATAGCCAGTGTTGCACCTCTTAAAGACCTCAATTTCCATTCCAGGTCACACCTTATGTCCTGTGCTTCCTCCAAGCTTCTCTGAAGTTCTTCGATAAGTGTATCTCTTTCTGAAATAATCCTAATCATTCCACCAACCTGCTCACTTATCCAACTCCTTTCTGGAAGGGAATCAGAGATGGCAGCCACCTGCTCAGTTGCCTTTCCAAGAGATGTGTTCCCATCAGCAAGAATTTCTGCGATCTCATATGCTAATTTTTCCCAATCATCACTTAATGACCTTAGATTTCCCTCTTTTTCTTCAACTAATTCTCCAAGCTTTTCATTTTCCTGAGTCACCAGGCATAGGCTTACTTGAAGTTCTTTCAGCTCATTTTCTAAAACCGTTAGTTTATTCTTGGAGATAGACTCATTTCTTTTGCTGTCATCTGCCTGCCTTTGAAGTGCTACAAGTTCATCCTGCAAGCAAATAATCACCTCAGCAGTCTCAACCTCCACCTGTCTGCGAGCTTCATCCATTTCCTGTGCAAGAGATGTTTGAGACACCTGCTCACTTTGGTATCTACAGTTCAGATCTCTTGCCTTTTCTAAAGAAACTTGTATTTTCTTCAGTTTCATTTTCAAAGAGGAATCCACTGTTTCTTGACTTTGATCAGGAATGTTTTTTGAGTCCTCTCCAATGGACAGTTTTCCTAGTTCATTGGAAGGAAGAGCAAGTTGGTTTCTCAAAAATGACACCTCCTGCTCTTGTTTCTTTAGAATCTCTTCTTGCTGGTTGCACTTTTCTCTTAACCCATCAAGGTCATTTATTAACTGGATTTGTTCTGATTCAAGTGCTTCAATGATGGATCTTGCGCTTTCCAGCTCTTTTTGTATATCGTCGTTCTGTTTACTCATATATAACTTCTTTTCTTTTGCCGATTTAAGTTCATTAGCTGTATCATAGGCTCTTTTCTCCACCCCTTCACGAGTTGACTTCTCCTCTGCAAGAATCATTTTCCATAAATCCAACTCCAGCTGCAAATTTAAGTTTTCTTCAGCATGCTTCAATATTTGTTCATGTGAGGATTCTATCCTGTGTTCACAGAGTTGACTGCCTGTTTGAGGTAACTCTGACAGTTCCTGCAAGCATATTGAGATATAGGAATGATATTTTGAAACAGTGCCTCCAAAAAAACAAACATCAGTAATAAACATGCTTTATTGGTATAGTTCATACAGTGATACGATGCTCATGATTGACGTGTTGAACATGGTTTGCAGATATATAGTTATTTAATTCCATATGCAAATTGCTTATTTCCCTGGAATAAATAAAAGATACCAGTGATAGAAAAGGGTAAGTAGTAGCAAAGAATCAATAGTGAAACTGATACAAGTCTGATTTACAATGCGGAGTTGCAATTACCTAGTTAACCTTTCATTTATTTCTAAGCAAGACTGAAGCTCACTCTTGCATCTTTCTAACTCTGATTGAGTTTTGCTTAACTGAAAGGGATGAAGCATTGTTGTTAAATATAATTTAATAGCACAACGAATTTCAAAACTGGAATATATTAGCAGTTCAGCAAACAGACCAATAAAATAATACCTCCAGAACTAGTGATTCATTCTCTTTAAATGTAGAATGTAATAGGGGATTTCCATTATCCTGACTCAAGTAAAATAACTTAAGTAAATTTAAAGAAACATAGAAAAAGCAAGAAGATCATGCACATCAATATTACTTGGAATTCCGTGTCTGACTTCAAATGCTGATCAAGCTCAGATTTTCCATCAAACACATGCATAAGCTGCAATCCAAGCAAAATTGTTTCAATACATAAAAAATTTTAGCCAGACAAGAAAGTTATGTTTATAGTGAGGAATATTACTGAGACCTTATTGCGCAAATCAGATATTTCAGCTAACAAAATCTCTCTCTCTCCCTCTTCGTAGAAGTCTTGAAACCTGTAAAAAGATATTGCAAACATATAATTTCCGTATCAGTCGATTAGACAATAGGAAAATATAAATTTAGATCATTGATCCTTTGTCTTACCTCCGTAGCTGATCCAAAAGCCTGATATTTTCTAGTGCAAAGCGCGTTACTTCAGGATTCCGGTCCACTTTTGCACGAAGCAATTGTATCTCCTCAGAAAGGGCATGTTTTTCTTCCAGTAGATAGGAATCAATCGATACCTGGCCTTTTAGTAGGGTTTCCATGCGTCGAATCTTGTCCTCTCGAAACTTTAGCATCATTTTAGTGCTTTGAGTATCGTCTTCTCTTTGACGAACCTATTGAACATTACATTTATAATACTCCTTAGGCCACCTTATTATTACACATCGAAGCAGAACTTATGCAGTATTCTATATCCCTAAGAAAAAATTACCAGGCGATTCAACTGCTCAATTTCAGCTTCAAGTTGCTTACTTCTAGTATCTGACATCTTTTCTCTTCGCAGTGCACCAGCCAGAATTGCTTCCAATGATCTCAACTGAAGTAAAAGATACAGAACTTCAAGGCTATACTTTAATACCTTGTTCTTATAACAAGAATTCAATGGTATAACAAGGACAACAATGTTACACGCAAGTATCCAACATAAAACACCTAGAATGATTACTGCAATTGCTACAACTTCAGGCACAAGAAAGTAGACCATACACTAGTCTCGCAAATTTACCTGCTTCGTTGAAACTCTTATACTGTTTAAACTTTCATCACTGTGCAATTCGTCAGCATTCTCTTCGACCATTTCTGGCGACTTCTTAACAGCAGAATCCTTACAGACTTCATTCTTAGAATCTTCAAAAATTGCGGTGCGGAAAGATAAAGATCTCGACACGTTTTGACGCTTAAGAACAGAAAGTTCCTCCTGTTACAGAAATTTTTTTCTAATTTAATGACAAACACTACTTTAAGGTTAAAATAGATTTACAGAACTTAGTCCACCTTCAATAAACGTATTTGATGTTGTAACGCAATAACATCCCCTGAAGCATCTTCATTTATAACGGCCTTGAAATTTGAATAAGAATTAGTTATAACAAAAAAGAGTTCAAAATCAGTAAAGCAAGCTAAATCTCAAAGCAATATATAATAATTTCAAAAAGAGTTACATTGTTCTGAATCAGTCTTGCTCGTTGCGCAAATTTAAGGGTACTCAGAGTCTCATTGGCAGAGCTGTAAATACATGATGAGGTATTAGTTTCAAAACATTCAGTCACTATATCACAAATTTAAGCATGAACTAAAATAATTTTAACAAGAATCATGTACCATGTGGAAGGGCTGACATTTGCTATAATCATAGTCTTAGAGTTGCCACCTAAAGAATCCTGTAAGTGTGATGTACATGAAATTTAAACTCTGAAGAAACTGGCGTAGGCTAAAGACAAGCTATTCAAATATTTCTCACTTGGAGCAGAAATGTCAGCCTTGAATCCCTGTAAGGAACATGCCTTTGCTTACCATGAGCCACATCAGCAAGAACCATTATAACATGACTGCAAATATAATTATCAATAGAAGTGAACTGAGGAACTAAAATTTGCAGAAAAATAAAGAAGCAAAAGGTGTTAAATTTTAAAGAAATATTGCGTTATACTAGATACCCAAGTGTTGACAAGGATTTGTTAATACTTGCTGCTTCCTTTAGACGTTCACCTTCAGCACCTGAACTTTTCTGTCTGTTCAAATTGGATATTATCGTTAAAAAAAGCACCCTCTATGTCAAATTCCCATGTCGAAAGTTTAAATAAGTTTTTTTTCAACAATATAGCTACCTTTCAGAACCTGCTAAATCAACAAGATTTAGTCTTGCAAAACGCAAGTTCACAGTAGAATCTTTTTCCCATCTACTCTCAATTATACAAGTAAAAACACTGTGTGAGCGACTACTTTCTCGGTTCATATTTGTGGCTGCAACTTTCCTATTTGCAGCACCCTATGAAGAAGAATTACGCATGGCAGTTTAATAAAACCTAAATTATAAGAAGATTTTACAAAGAAGAACTTTGTAAGATATAAAATTTACCTGTATAAGGAGTTTAAGAATGTCATTGACATTCCCCACTACATATTCAGTAAGATTTTCGACATAGACACCTTTCCTGATATCTTCCCGCAACTATTAACAAGTGGCATATGCAAAGAGAATATAATGCAGCAACATTAGCCGAAGAAAAACAAGATCTTATTGTACAACACAAATTATGAAGGAATCTTTGAAACCACAATGGAGCATACAAGTAAGTTGCATGATGAGGGGTCCAGAAGATCAGTAATTTGTTCATTGTAAATTTCCAGGAACGAACACTTGCAGCTATACTTTAGGTTTTCATCTCTCCTGCTTTCTTCTTCCTGCATGACCGAAGCATAAAACAACATTACTATAGAATACCAACAAAATGACAGCACACTAGCACAATTATATTATTTTACCGCTTTGATTCTAGCAAACAAAAATTCAAATATCCTCGGTGTCATTCCTCGGTTTGGACTTGGCTTCACTTCCAACTCTCCAAACTCACCAAGCATGGTATATGTCTTTCCACTTCCTGTCTACAGTAACATATAAAACTTAGGACAATATAGAATAGCATATGATTATGAGAACAATATGAAAATGAATCTGACACAATAACAAAAACAAGAATCTAGTAGCAATCATGCAATTGAGAACATCAAGGATACCTGGCCATAAGCAAACACGCAACTATTATATCCAGACATGCAATTCTCAACCATTGGCAAACCAGCGACTCGAAAAAGCATCTCCTGCACAAAATACCAAATGTACTAATCAGATAGAACCTTCGACCACTACATTTGTTTCAATTTAAAGCAATACCTGATTGATTGTTTCACATGCTACATAGTCAAACATGAATCGGGTTTCTGGTTGACCGACCCAAGTGATGCTATGAGCACTTTCTTGCTTCAAGCATCTGCGAGAACCTTGCAGGCTCTTCTCTGTGCTATTGGGAGGACGAACACGAATGACAACCTAAAAAGTTAATTAAAATCGTTAAATACTGCCAATGCTTCTACAAATCATAATTTCTTGCTTATGTGGTTGACCATGTAGTTTAAAACTTATTAGCTCTTATTATGCTTTGTAAGTTGAAGTTCCAGAATATATAGATCAAATGCACAGTACATTATTCAAGATATCATTTAACAAAATATTTCTAATTGATCTTCATAGTTGCACTTAAATTTGTCAGAAAGAATAGACGGATTTCACATTGTTGAAAGTCTCCTAAAAGAAGTGATGCATTCATTGTTGTCTTAAGTTTGAGGCCCTTTGTTACTGTATTATACCTTCAAGTTAAATGATAAGAAATTGATGAATTCATTATAGTTTATTGGTTTGAACTTAAATATTTGTCGTGTGTTAAGACATTGGAAAGTCAATTAGGATAAAGAAACTACCTGCACATTATGATCCATCCAGAATGATGGATCCTCCTTGAGCTCAAAGTGAGGAACTTCAGCTGAATTCACACAAGTGGTTGGAGTGGCTAATATTGGTGTTGCCCTTGATGCCGTTCCAAAACTCGCTATCCTAGTTCCCACACTAACAGGAGGACGGGAACTGCTGAAGGCAGAATTGGTAGGCTTCGTAACACTCTTCGTTGGAGTACTCTGAGTGGAACTGCAGTCAGATTGTACGGATGATGCCTTCCCTGCCGTCCTATACGTACGAGGCGTCTGCAACCCATATCCAGCTCCACGGTTCAGAGGTGGAAGTTGACTACTGGGACCGTGGGAGCTCAACTCGTCCGTGCCCTCCACGCCATTCACCCCGGGGTCGCCCCTGGGGCCCCAGCCGAACCTTTGCCGGACTACTATTTTCTCCGGGGTGCGAAACGGCTGGTGAGCAGAATCAGGACACTTGGGCTCGCTCCTTGAGGGGGTTCTATCCCGCTTCCTCCTCCTCAAAGTCGCTCCTTGCTCCGACACAGGCTTAGGGTTTGGCTCTGGCTCCTGGATCGCGAGAAGAGGTGGCCGACACGGATCCGACTCCGGCTGCGACGCCTGCGAATGCGATGGGTCTACGGGTAGGTTCTCATCACCGCTCTCTGAAGCGGGAGCCTTCCCGGCGGTTGAATTCCAGCGAAAAATCCTCAGATCTCTCAACATCCTGTATGAAATTTTCACTAAAAAAATCCATAAAACAAACAAGAAAAAGCTTCCGATTCGGAAACCAAGAAATGGGGGCGAAGCATACCTGAACGAGGAATTCAAGAGCAAGATCCGGAGTGGATGAATCGTGAAGAACGCTTTCTGGATCTCGACTAATAATTAACTAAATTAGAAGCTACAGAGCTCCCAGAGGATCATCGGTCCGGGGAAGGCTACCCTAACGATGTGAGAGGGCGGTAGATCTCGGTCTCAGTCTCTCAGAGATGGAGGAGTCGTCTTTTCGCTTCTCGCAGACTCGCAGTCGAAGCGACTGGGGTTGATAAGTGAGAGAGGGATGGAATTTAAATTCAGGCGGAGGGAGGATGAATCGGACGGCGGAGATTTGATAATGATTTGAAATTGGAGGACCCACGGCGATCAGGGTTTGAATTGGGGTTAATTTTGGAAGAGAGTCGTTGCTGATTTTGGCTCGTTTGTAGGGGTGTTCCTGCAATTAAAGAAAACTACATGATACATTTTTAAGTTGTCGGCCTAAGAAGATTACAATTAGAGAAGATAAAAAAGAAAAATGAAGAAAAAAAATGAAAGAATTATTTGATTTATGAAATAACATGGAAAAAACCAAAAAATGGAATACAATTAAGTAGAAAAACAATCACAATTCACAAATAACATAAATTTACATATGATCGATATAAATTAAATAATAGATATGATAATTAACATGTGGTTTCCTAGGAAGGAAACAAGGAATGAAAGGAAAGAAAAATTCAACTTCCCTTGGTTTCCTTGGCAGGAAAAGAAAACAAAGGGATAGAAAAGCAACATATTTTCCATCGAAATGCTTTTCCGTCCAAAAATGAGAAGAGAAAAATACCTCGTTGCGTCGACATGTTGCTTGCTCCTCACCCAAAGTCCTTGACGTTGCTTTGCGCCCAATTTCTCTTCCCAGCCGTTGCCCTTCTCCCGATGACTCTTCCCAACTGTCACCCTTCTCCCGACAACTCTTCCTAGTTGACTTCCCTACTGTCAATCTGTCATTGCTCCCAGATGCATCACCTTCGCCGCCTGCTCTCACTGCCGCCCTTTTCCTAGTGACGCTTCCCTGTCGTCACTCTTCTCTCGATGATGCATCCCTGCCATCACCCTTCTCCCAATGAAGTTTCCCCATTGTCGTCCTGCTTTCGCCGATGCATCCCTTTTGATGAAGCTTCCTCGTCGTCATCCCTACTAGGGATGGCAACGGGGCGGGTTTTGCCTTCCCCGCCCGACCCCGCCTCTATCAAACCCATCCCCGAACCCGACCCCGACCCCGACGGGTTTATAAAATTGAATCCCAACCCCGACCCCGCCAGGGAATCGGGTCCCCACGGGGAAACCCGACCCCGACCCCGACAAATTTTTGGCCTCAAAAATTTTAGCAGACAATTGCATTCCAAATTTCCAATTCAAATACTAGTATAGTAGTATTATACTACATTGGAAGGAATAACAACACAAGAGAATTGATACACCTGTTGCATATCTAAACATATTCAGAATTGACTAAGGCATCAACCTCAGCTTGTTTTTAGCAGAATAAATACAACAGTATTTTTAGCATAATAACTTCATTTACTGTTGCCACAGCAAGGCAAATCGATCATGTATACTTCCACTAGAATTGACTAAAGCATCAACAAAATCACATCAACAGCAAATCAATCATGTATACTACCATAATAAGCTAGTAGCATAGTTTCACATCAACAAAATCCTTACTCCATAGTTCCACATCAACAAAATCACTAAGCAATTAAGACAAGTCAAAAACAACAAAATCAAGTAGCAAGCAATCATAAATTGCTATCAATCATCTTCTAATCCAAATGTTGCTCGAGCTCCACTTGCCATCAATTCATCTACATTGAACAATATAGATTATATCAATCATCTACATCTAATAAATATCAATCATACATTTAATAAATATGAATCATACCTTCATCCTCAGAATCTATATCATCAAGCATATTTGCAAATTCATCAATTGCTTTAGAATTCTTTCCTGTAAAATGATAAAAACATATGATTTAAAAATTAAATAATAAAAACAAGCAAACTAGTTGAGAAAGATAAATTATATTACTTTTGTTCTCTTGACTCCATAGCCAACTTCTAGCACACATCAATGCCTCTAATGTATACCAATGTAATCGACTACGATGTGGGCTTACAATTCTGCCACTCATGCTGAATGCAGATTCAGAAGCCACTGTGGATATAGGAATTGCTAGCACATCTCTTGCAATTGCTTGTAGTATGGGATACTTAACACCATTCAATTTCCACCATAAAAGAATATCAAAACTTGTTGATCTTGGCAATACGTCTTCTTCTAAATATATATCTAACTCTATTTTGAGAGTTGAAGTTCTGGCTCTTTTTTCACTCATTACAAATGCATCATAATCATTTAATAAGTCATCTCTTGTAGAATTATCAACCTCTTCAACTGGATTGGTATTAAATTCTTGGGTTCTTAATTGATACTCAGAAACTAAATTATAACAGAGTCCTCGAATTCTATGAACTTCAACTGAAGTATCAACCAGATATGATTTTTTATAATAATAAAGAAGTAAGGTCATCTTGTACCTAGGATCCAACACTGTAGCAACTCCCATTATATCATGAATCACATTCCAATAGCATTTAAACTTATCCATCATTTTTGTTGCCATTCTTTGAATCACTGGATTTGGACAAGTCATCCATGCTGATATTGTCAAATTAATTTCACATATCTTAGGGAAATAAAGATTTGCAGTAGGATAACTTGTTCCAGAAAATAATTCTGTAATAGTATTAAAAATTTTTAGCTTTCCACAAACTTCAGCTGCAAATTCCCAATGTGTTGTTGTTGGCAAACAAGTATATTTGTCATCTTGTTGTTTCAACCTATAAAATACATCTTTGTATGAAATAGCAATGTCAAGCATTTTATAAGTAGAGTTCCATCTTGTTGGACAATCCAAACATAAATTTTTGGTATGAGTCATGCGCAATTGTTTTGCCGTTTCTTTGAATTTTTCAATCCTTTTAGGGGTTGCAGTCCAATAAGCAACACTATCTCGAATTTTTTCTACCCCATCTTTGACCACTTCCAACCCATCCTTTACAATTAAGTTTAATATATGCGCACAACAGCGCATGTGGAGTAAAGAACCATCTCTCAACAGAGTATTCAAATTCAATTTATCCTTGACTTTTTGAACCATGGCATCATTAGTAGAACAATTGTCTAAAGTAATTGTAGACAACTTAGTATCAATATTCCAATCTAGTAAACACTCTACTAGAACAGCACTGAGTCTATCACTCGTGTGAGGAGCTGGAACATAAATAAACCTAATATAAAACAAACAACAATTACTATTATTGATAATTTCGAACACTAACTTTAGCAAATCATGAAAAACAAACATATATCATAAAGAATTATGATATATGTAAGAGTTAATAGATATTTACCTCAGAATTTGACTTTGTAAACTCTAGGAAGAATCAATATAATGGGCAGTGATCACCATATATCCTCTTTTTTGATTACTAGAAGTCCACATATCTGATGTAATTGCAACCCTTCCTTCATTACTATCAATTAATTTCAATGCTATTGATTTCTCAGCATCATAAACTTTCATAATTTCCTTCTTGATAGTGTTTCGTGAAGGAACATTGAATACTGGCTGAAGTGCATTTGAATACCTCTTAAAGCCAACATGATCCACTATTGAAAGTGGATATTCATGCAATATAATTGCATGAGCTAACTCTTTCTTTGCATTATCAGAATCATATGTTGTAGCTGTTAATTCAGCTTTGCCTTTTGTTATCTGAGATGTTAGAACTGTTTGCCCTCTCATACTAATCTTTCGTTGAAAACAGAGATCCATATGTTGGTGCAAGTGTTTTGTACCATTTTTAGATTTTCCTCCAAGCAACTTTCGACAATAATTGCATTGAGCCTTGTCCTCTCCATTTACTTGCACCTTCTTAAAATGGTTCCACACCACACTTTTAAGTTTTCCACCTTGTGTACTTGTGGTGTCTTGTGGTTGTGGATCTTGTAGTTGTGAACCTTGTGGTTGTGGTTGTGGATTAGAACTACCTATTTCAAGTGATCGAGATACCTCTTCAATTGGTTGAGAGGTTAATTCATTAGAGCAATTAGCATCAGCCATCTTCAAGTTGCCTGCAAGCTTCTCAGAACAATACAGATGCAAGGGATGGTACCAACTCCCAAGGCATATAATCCCGTTATCCAAGCACTCTTTTGTCTAAATGCTAACCTGTTCTGAAAAAAAAAAAAAATTGAAGCAAGGCAAAGTGAATCCAAAGTTTCATCGTGTTTTGGTGGAAAGATAACCTAGGATTGGTTATACATAAATTAAGATGATAAGTTCATCTGAGATATGCTCTCCTTTTGTTGCTGAACACAATTATATCAAATTGTCTTCTGTACAGATGATATTAAATCATTCGTGTGCAAATCTCATATAACATGAGATTTAATATTATGGTGTATTCAGAAATGATAAGAAAATGAAGTGATTGGCTTTAAATCACTAGATAATGAAATGTTAATATAATTAAAGAGTTAAGTGAAACGAAATTTCTTGAACCGAATGGAGCAAAGGTTTAAATCACTATTATTGTTAATTGCTTTTCAGTAATCGTAAGTCGTAACCACTAACCAGAAACTTACAGCTAATGGAGGCGGCGACTGGCGACGGCGACGACTGGCGATGGAGGCGGCGAGATGGCGACGAATGGCGAGGAGGACGGCAGCAAGAAATTAGTCAGGGTGACGGCGACGAATGGCGATGGAGGCGGCGCTTAGGGCAAGATGAGGAGAACAAGAAAAAGTTGCTACTCGAGAGTCGGGGTGATTTTAGGGAAAGGCGATGAAACTTACAGCTAATGGAGGCGGCGACTGGCGACGGCGACGACTGGCGATGGAGGCGGCGAGAAATTAGTCGGCGCGACGGCGACGACTGGCGATGGAGGCGGCGAGATGGCGACGAATGGCGAGGAGGACGGCAGCAAGAAATTAGTCAGGGTGACGTGACGGCGACGAATGGCGATGGAGGTGGCGCTTAGGGCAAGATGAGGAGCTCGAGAGTCGGGGTCGGGGAGTCGGGGTGATTTTAGGGTAAGGGTAAATTTGAATAGTAAAATTTTTACTAGTATAGGGATATTGATTTCGGGGTATTTTAGTAAATTTATTAGTCGGGGTGGGTTCGGGGTCGGGGTCGGGGCGGATAGTGAAACTCCCATACCCGACCCCGACCCGACTTACATAAGTCGGGTTTTCCCCGAACCCGACCCGACCCCCGGTCAACTCGGATTTTCCCCGTTGACTTCGGGTCGGGTCGGGTCGGGTATGGGTTAAATTGTCATCCCTAATCCCTACCTCAGAACGTGATACTCATATGCTTATTCTTTTTCTTCACCCTAATTTTCTTTCCTCGTTTTTTCTCCCTTCTTTTTTTTCCTCCCTTCTAGGAAGAGAATGTAAATCTAGTTCCTTGAATCATAAGTTCAATCAAGAGACACATTCTAACCTTATAATCAAGTCCAAGTTTAAAAATATAGGTATCAAATACCTAATACTCAATTGCTAATAAAATTATATTTATAATTTTATCCTAGTTCCTTAATCAAGTAATATTAAAAAATTATTATATAACAATATAATGCTATTTTAATTTATAAAATTATATTTTTTTATTAAAAAAATAATTTGATACATAAACCCTAATTGAAGTTTTAATTTAAGAAAGTTAAGCACCCACTAATACCTATTTGAATAATCATATTAGGTGTTAGGCCCAGTTTTGTTGAATGGGCCACGCGCGAGCGCACGCGGCCCAGGCCCAGGCGGCGGCCCATCTCTTCTGCAGCTGCAGATGGCGGGTCGGGCGACCCGTTCGCGCGGCGAAGCTCCGCTTGGCTGGGTAAAAATGCGAAAACGCGTTAGGGCTACAGTAACTCGCGTTTTCGTTCGAACGCGAGCGAGCGGCAGCTGCTCTTCTCTCTCCCCGATTCCTTCTCCCCTCCGTCGAGTGCGGCTCCGGCGAGGGTTCCGGCAGCGGCGGCGGGTTCCGGCGGTCTTCCCCGTGGGTTGGGTGCGGCGGTGCGGGAAGCGTTGGAGCAAAGGGGCGGCGTCCCCTTCCCTTCATCCACCTCTCTCTTCGGCGTCGCCGGTGGTGGAGCCGGCAGACGGACGTCCGCCTAGGTACGTCTCTTCCTCCTCCCGCTCCAGCTCCGTCTGGCGGGCAGGTTGTTGTCGGCGAGCGTCGCCGACTGCTTCTCTTCTCCGCCCTTCGCGCCTCCCTTCTTCTCGCGTTTCCGGCGAAGACGGAGACGGCCGGTGAAGTTGGGGCTTCGGATCCTTCCTCTGGTGACGCCCGGCGACGAGTTCGCCGGCGTCTCTGCGGTTCCGGCGGCGTCCTTTGAGAAGGGACGCGGCCCCCTTCTGTGGTGGTGTCCGGCGACCGTGGGTGGGTTCGCCGGCGCCTCCCTTGCCTCCGGCGAGGTCGGGCTCGGCTGGTTGGTGTTCCGGCGAGCCTTGGGCAGGTCTCCGGCGAGCTTCGGCTGCCGTTCCATGTGCCTCGGTTTGCGTGCACATACTTTGGTTGGCGTGCATGTGCCTCGTTTTCTGTGCGCGTGAATCTAATGGGTTCCAGACGCGGTTCCCGTTCCTGGCCGATCAGCTGCCTCGGTCGGCGTCTTCTTCTCTCCGACTCCTCGAGCTTTGCGCTCCCGGCCGAGTTGTTCTACTCGGTTGGCGTCTCCTCGCCCCTCCCCGAGTTCCGGTCATGTGCGCCGGCCATGTGTGGTGTTGCCCGGCTTTGGCCGGTTTGTTGTGCTGGACGTCTGTGAGACGTTCCTGTTGGGCGAGTGTGTGAGTCTGTTCGCCTGTGTTTGGTTTAGTCGGAGTTAGGGCGTGTGCACGGCGTCCTGCGTGACGTCGTCTCCTACGCGAGTGTGGGCCTCGCCTGCGAGCGAATTTGCTTCTTTTCTGGTGTACCGGACTCGTACGCGCGCTGCGCCGGCGTCGAGTCTCGGGTTATGTATTTTGGTGGACTTTAGAGTTGGAGCGAGCAGCGGTCCTCATGGGCACGTGGCGGTCGATGATTCGTCGAGATGAGAGTCGAGGTGGTCGCCTGAGATAGGCTGAGGGGTACGTCGCGGGACGTGCTCCTGCCGGTCGTGTCTAGATCAGCGGTTCAGTCGCTTAGCCCCTACGTGGGCGTGCTTGGGTGCGAGTCAAAATGTTGACTCAGGTGTAATTTTATTTAAACATTTATTATCCTAATTCTGGGCGTGACAGACTGGTATTAGAGGCTAGGGTCTGCACGTTCCAACTTGTACACCGGCTTTGTATACTTGTTGGCAGCTGTGATCAATACAGTGATCACAAATGTCCACAGCATTGAGTTGCTGGTGGACACTGTCGGATATGGGGGATCTTCGCTTCAAAGATATCGACAGAGTTGGCTTTATCCAACTAGAGCCTCACGGCTCCGTTGTCTTGTCTCCCTAGTGGAGAAATATATTTTGGGGGTTGAGTAGCTGAAGCGTGTGTTTCCATTGCTTCTACAGCATAGACCAAGGCCAGAGGTGGCCATAGGGACTGTCGTGCGACGACATGTCTCGAGAGGCAGTCAAGTGTGCCTATGGGATAATCGTGCGACGATGTATCCCGGACATCAATCGGTGATGTCGTAGGACAGTCGTGCGACAACTTGTCCTAGAGAGTAGTTGCTGGTGGTTGAGGGACAATCGTGCGACGATGTGTCACGGGCACCAGCTCATATCTCCATGGGATCGTCGTGCGACGACGTATCTTAGAGACCGACCGATGGTGGCCAAATAAGTGTTGTGTGATGACACATTATAGGAACTGAGGCCTTTGTAGCCTATGGAATGTCATGCGTCGACATCTTTGGAACTCTAGCCAAGAGTGGCCATATGACCGCCGTGAGACGGTGTGATTGCGAGTTAGCACCCATTTTAGGGGTTTGCGATATTGAGGAAGTTGAGGACTTCCTATAGGGTATTGGAATTGTATTTCCAAAACATCTAGGTTCCTGCTGAGGAGCAGGTGCAGACTTGTATCGCGTATCTCTTTAGAGATACAAAGTTGTGGTGGCGGACTCAGACTGCGCACAACCCTTTTCGAAGTCTAAACCGACCCTTAAGCTCTCGTGAGGAGATCTTAAAAGATGAGATTGAGGTGTAGTTTCTACTTGGGAAACTTATTGTGGGTTGCGTGAGGCATCCTAAAACGACTAAGGTATATTGGGCCACGTGGGACTATGTCCAGCGATATGCCCAGGTGATGCTTGAGATAGAGGGTTTCCTCTGTCAGGCCATAGAGAGGCAAGGGTTGACGACTCTCCTTGCGAAGGAGAGGTTCCCACGTTGGTGAAGGTTTGGTTGGAAGAGTTATTCGACGAGTTATCCTTGGAACTTCCTAAACACCTTCCCCAAAGGAGAGTGATCATCACAAGTTGAGCTTGTGACAGGATCCACTCCTCCACTAAAGGTCTTATACCGTATTTCTCCAATGGAGTTGGCCGAGCTTCGTTAGCAATTGAGTGGATTGCTCAAAGCCGGGTTCATTCGGCCTACGGTATCGCCTTATGGAGCGCCGGTCCTCTTCTAAAAGAAGAAGGGCGGGTCGCTAAGGTTCTGGGTTGGCTATCGAACCTTGGATAAGATAACGGTGAGAGACTGTTATCTTATACTGCTTATCCCTGATCTGAGAGATCGACCAAGGGGAAAGCATGAGTTTTCTTAAGGCTAGACCTGAGAGCAGGTTAACTGGCAAATTCGTTTTGCTGGGGTTGACAAATAAGAAAACCATGTGGGTAACCCGATATGAGTCCTGGAGTTCAAAGTGATGCCCTTTGAACTACTAAAGCCCCTTCTATGTTTTGTCATCTCACGAACAAGTGTTGACCCCTTTGTCTTAGATGACTACATAGTTGAATATCTGGACGATATCGTGGTGTTGAGGGAAAAACCAACTGTAGTTAAAGTTGGAAGAAATTCTCATTTGTGGTGGATGAGATTTCTTTCCTTGGTCATGGGATGGACCATGGACAAGTGCGCATGGACAAGGTAAAGGTCCAAGCCATTGCGGAATGGTGCGCCCCCTCAAATCAAACCGAGTATGGAGTTTTCTCGGTGTGGTGAACTTCTATTGAAAGTTCATCAAAGGCTGTTCGAGGATAGCCTTACCCTCAGTGACATGCTGAAAAGGGAACTCGAAATGGGAGTGGCTTGATCGGTATCAGTCGGCCTTCTATAGTTAAAGGTCCATATCGCCTTTGAACCGATCCTGAAGTTGTCCGACTTCAGTATGTCTTTCGAGTTTCACACCGATGTTTCGGACCAAGCTATCGGTGGTATATTTTTATTGTATGAGCATCCTTTAGCTTATGGGAGTTGAAAGCTAATAGGACTGAGCGACGGTATTTGGCCACGAGAAGGAAAAGGTGGTTGGAGTCCATTATCTCCGGACGCGGAGAACCTTCTCGAGGTTCTGAAGTCCGACAACATTTCACCACATAAAGAAGTTGTCGGCAAATAGGCACGTTGGCCGGAATTCTAGGGTGAATTTCAGTTCCATGGGAAACATAAATCGGGTAAAGGCAACGTGTCTCCTCACAGGCTCAATAGACTAAATGCCCTTACGTGCTGTACCCTATCCCGAGTGGACGGGGATCTGCTAAGCAGAGTAAAAGCAGCCTCAGCTTTTGATAGGGAGGATCAAAAGCTAAGTTCAGCAGAAATTATGTCGGACATGATTCGACACTACTATTTGGGTCCATATGACATTGTCATGGCCAGAGGCGATAGGCCATTAGTCCCATCGATGGGCGGACTGCGCCGGGAGCTACTGAGGGAGCTCCATATTAGAGTTTGGGCAAGACATCTAGGACAAAAGAGGAAAATTGTCCTGTCTGCACGACTGTGCTATTAGCCCAATACATGCACAAACATGAGGATGTAGGTCCGCACTTACCAAAATTGCCAGGAAGGTAAGATCGATTGGAGACTAGAGGTAGAGTTGTTACAACCACTGCTTGTTCCCGAGATGTCCTGGACAAGAGTGTCTGAGGACTTTATTGGTGGGTTTCCTATAGTTGACGGGAAAAGCTCAGTGCTGGTGGCGGTTGTTAGATTCTCTATGGTTGGAATCTTTATCCCAACACTTGAGCAGTGTATAGCAAGGGATGCTATAGGTTTATTCTTCCAAAGTATGGAGAAATATTTTGGCATCCTAGTGGATATCGAGAGCGATATGGATGCCCCTTTTTGGCTGGACACTTTTGAACCGTGTTGTTTAATAAGATTTTGTCCAAGGTAAGTTTCTCCATAGCCAATCATCCTCAGACAGATGGGCAAATTGAGCTGGTGAATGCTCTTGTGGAAGATCTCCCCTGTCACTTTGTGATTGCCAGTCAGGATGACTGTGTGTAGTGGATCGATGTGGCATGGAATGCCTACACCTTGCAAAGGTCGTCATCCACAAGTCCCACCTCATTTGAGCTACTGTTAGGGAGTCAGCCCCTAACCCCCGTTGATGTGGTACAAAGGGATTCCTAAAGGAAGTGCCTTATGACTCAACGGAAAGCTCGGGAACAAATTGATTCACTCCGAGAGGCTAGAGATAGCTTGGAGTTGGCTGCACAATGGATGCAAAGGTATGCATACCGTCGTTGTTGGAACGAAGAATTAGTCGTGGGCGACTTAGTTCTTCTCCGACTTACCTCGCATATATGTAGGAAGATCTCAGTGAGGGAGGCTCACCGAGGTCTTATTCGAAGATACGACGGTCCGTGTGAGATATTGAGTCGAGTGGACTCAGCAGCATACCACTTGAAACTCCAATAGAGAATGTAGATGTACCATACATTCCATGTGAACTTGAAAAAGTTTCACAAGGATCCGGACGATCCTTCTCGGTCATTATCTTATCAAACCCCACCGATGGTTCGAACGGAGTTCGACCAAGGGATATGTGATATTTTATATCACTATGTGTTGGGGCAAAGTAAGCTAAACCAATATACGGAGTTTCACATCTGATGGAATGAATCCCCGATGAGGGAAGCAACCTGGCACAAGGCTTCTAAATTAGACTCCTCGATGGTTCGGAAGAGTTACGATCTAAGGATTGTCGAGATTTGAGCTTATCGACTCTTGGGTCAAAATTGGATGAGTAAACAGTGAGTGCTTCTCATTCATTGGGAGAGATATCCCTGAGGACGAAGCTATCCAGTATGTAGCTTCAAAGTTTGGTGTACGAGGGGTAGCTGAGGAGCTACCTCGAGTCGCCGAGGACGGCGACCACCTCAGGTGGGGGAGAATGTTAGGCCCAGTTTTGTTGAATGGGCCACGCGCGAGCGCACGCGGCCCAGGCCCAGGCGGCGGCCCATCTTTTCTGCAGCTGCAGATGGCGAGTCGGGCGACCCGTTCGCGCGGCGAAGCTCCGCTTGGCTGGGTAAAACGCGTTAGGGCTACAGTAACTCGCGTTTTCGTTCGAACGCGAGCGAGCGGCAGCTGCTCTTCTCTCTCCCCGATTCCTTCTCCCCTCCGTCGAGTGCGGCTCCGGCGAGGGTTCCGGCGGTCTTCCCCGTGGGTTGGGTGCGGCGGTGCAGGAAGCGTTGGAGCAAAGGGGCGGCGTCCCCTTCCCTTCATCCACCTCTCTCTTCGGCGTCGCCGGTGGTGGAGCCGGCGGACGGACGTCCGCCTAGGTACGTCTCTTCCTCCTCCCGCTCCGGCTCCGTCCGGCGGGCAGGTTGTTGTCGGCGAGCGTCGCCGACTGCTTCTCTTCTCCGCCCTTCGCGGCTCCCTTCTTCTTGCGTTTCCGGCGAAGACGGAGACGGCCGGTGAAGTTGGGGCTTCGGCTCCTTCCTCTGGTGACGCCCGGCGACGAGTTCGCCGGCGTCTCTGGCGGTTCCGGCGGCGTCCTTTGAGAAGGGACGCGGCCCCCTTCTGTGGTGGTGTCCGGCGACCGTGGGTGGGTTCGCCGGCGCCTCCCTTGCCTCCGGCGAGGTCGGGCTCGGCTAGTTGGTGTTCCGGCGAGCCTTGGGCGGGTCTCCGGCGAGCTTCGGCTGCCGATCCGTGTGCCTCAGTTTGCGTGCACATGCTTTGGTTGGCGTGCACGTGCCTCGTTTTCTGTGTGCGTGTCTCTAACGGGTTCCGGACGCGGTTCCCGTTCCCGGCCGATCAGCTGCCCTCGGTCGGCGTCTTCTTCTCTCCGGCTCCCCGAGCTTCGCGCTCCCGGCCGGGTTGTCCTACTCGGTCGGCGACTCCTCGCCCCTCCCCGAGTTCCGGTCATGTGCGCCGGCCATGTGTGGTGTTGCCCGGCTTTGGCCGGTTTGTTGTGCCGGACGTCTGTGAGACGTTCCTGTTGGGCGAGTGTGTGAGTCTGTCCGCCTGCGTGTGGTTTAGTCGGAGTTAGGGCGTGTGCCCGGCGTCCTGCGTGACGTCGTCTCCTGCGCGAGTGTGCGCCTCGCCTGCGAGCGGATTTGCTTCTTTTCCGATGTACCGGACCCGTACGCGCGCTGCGTCGGCGTCGAGTCTCGGGTTATGTATTTTGGTGGACTTTGGAGTTGGAGCGAGCAGCGGTCCTCATGGGCACGTGGCGGTCGATGATTCGTCGAGATGAGTCGAGGTGGTCGCCTGGGATAGGCTGAGGGGTACGTCGCGGGACGTGCTCTTGTTGGTCGCGTCCAAATCAGCGGTTCAGCCACTTAGCCCCTACGTTGGCGTGCTTGGGTGCGAGTCAAAATGTTGACTCAGGTGTAATTTTATTTAAAAATTTGTTACCCTAATTCTGGGCGTGACATTAGGTACCAAAATTGAATATTTAGCATGTATTAGTTATTAGGACAATTTGAATTTGAATTTAGGATAAAAACTCATATTTCTATTCATCCACATTCCTATTAATAATAACAATAAGATAGTGACTAGCCGCACCGAATTGATGGATTAGGTAATAGACAAGTCCACCGTTGAGGATTATTGTGGTCTGATAGAGATGACCTCTAATGAATGAAAATTCTCAATCATCCAATCAGGCACATGATAAAAAAAATACAAATTTACATTCAAAATTCTCTCCTATCTTGATCGAATGAACAAAACAAAATTACACTTAATCGGACGACTGTCCCATAAATCTTCGTAACCACAATTAGATGCGCAATATTTTTATCCAGCGCTATAAGTCTCCTCCAGCTTAAGATGTTCTTTTTGTCTGCATGTTAAGCCACATAGACACCTGATTCAGCATCACAGATGGCATGCTGATTTGGCAAGTCAATCTGTTCGTAGAAAAGATCATTGAATGCTGCTGCTGTAAGTGTGTAATTGTTAACGCAACGATGCTAGCACAACCAAGAAACCTGAAGGCCAATTTCCTGATCATTCTAGCAATGCATTCCGTGTTCATGGAAACATTTTAAACTCTCGAAAACCAGGTGAACAGTAAATGGAATCAAAACTCTTAGAATCAGAATATCCCTACTTTTCTGTATCTTTACATTATCCTAACTATTGACCAAATAAAAAGTAATGCAGACGTTTCGTCCGTCAAACAAATTCATTCTTCAAAATCAACAATTGAGACAGGAGAGGCATCTCTTTATAAGACAATTTGATGAACTAATTATACAGATGGTCCAGGTAGTAATCACGCGTACTTTCCTTTCGTCCACCCTGGAGCATAATGTTGTGTCTGAAGTTCCCTAAGATTGGATTAGAAAACAAAAAGATCTGACCTTAGTCATCATCACAAAAGTCTGCTTAGAGACTTAATCAACAACTTCAAATTTTTCCTCGTAGCTTCATCGCCTGTGAAACCGGAGACGTCTGAAGTGATGTTCTGAGAAACACGAGGAGCATGTCAGAATACTTTCATGTTCAGACGTATGAATCAGAAAGAATAAAGATGCTGTCACCTCTATATTCTTCAAGGAAAACATGAGGGTGGAAATAGATTGTCTAATTAATTCAACATTCTCAGGAGTCAAGATGGAAGACTGAACCTCCCTACAAAGTGACACAAGTTAGTAACATCGAGTGCGCACGTCGGTTTAAGTGCTTGCTTGTGTATGGAAAGCGTGGACAGTTCAACTCAAGGTTGAATTTTATATGCTAGTTTCACACAATAGTAATACCAAAAAACTGCAAATCTAAGAAATGTACAAAGAAAATTCTTTTAAGACTGAAAACAAAGGGGTCCACTTTGATCCAAATTCCATAATTTGTTCACCTTGAAAATAGACGCTGAAAATACAAATATAAAAAAATCGACAGATAATTGGCAGATGGGACATTCAGAGTAACCATTGCTAGCTGTTTTAATTGAAATGACGACCATTTGTTTGGAGTTCTAGATAATTGTACCGGCAGTCAAGTTTTCGCTGAATGAAAGATGACGTTGTGTGGCCATATTGACTAACTTGTTAGCCTCAACTCGCTGAGGTTTCCAAAACATAAGGAGCCTTCAACTGCTTAGTGTGCATCCTCGTAACCATAAGGATTTCACAACCACAAAACCAAACATATTGGCAAACTCAATGACAATATAAAACACACAAGTTAACAAAAATATTTTAGATCAACTATATGAACACATGTGTGTATATATATATATATATATATATATATATATATATATATATATATATATATATATATATATATATATATAAGCCAGGCGCAACAATGAAACTAACAAACAAGTTACCGCACTACTGGATCATTCACTCACAATGATAAGCTGTGCATCCTACCAATCAGTTGTTCTGAATACTCGGGGTCTCGGGCAATGCGTTTATACATTCTTTACCCTACCAATCACTTGTTCTACTCACTCGGGCAATGCATTTATACATTCATTACAAATCCAATATATCTTTGCTCGTCGCAGGTCACTTCTCTCGTCAACTTTGGACACTGATCATGTCGAATTCTCCGGCCACAACAACATTCTCATAACTCCTCTCCAATTGTGAAGTTGATGATGATCTCTAGTTCTTCTAGACTATCATCAATCTACCTAGATAATATTAGCTCCTCTTATTCGTGGCCCTTTTTTGGACACGTCTCCACAATTAGCTATTGGTCTTTTATTGAGCTTATAGGATTTGGATGAAACTCCTCATTTCCCAACGTGTCTAACCATTATCAACAATTAAAAATCTCATTGCATCCATTGTGCATAACTACTTCCACTTGTACATAATGTAGTCATACTTTCTCCACAAGCTCCACAAGCTTCCACCTGTCCATGCTTGTCCTCATTTGACACTTGGACAATTTACTCAGGCATGCCCACCCGAATGATCAATGCTCATTGCTTTGTGATGCGATGCTTGTCCTTATTTGACAACCCAAACAATTCACTCCGGCATGGCCACCTGAACGATCAATGCTCATTGCTTTGTGATGTGATGCTTGTAGTGACAACTCAGAATTCACTCTGGCATGGCCACCCAAATGATCAATGCACATTGCTTTGTGATGTGGCTCGACATGCATGTCAGTCTACCATAAGTATCATTTTCCTAGTACTTGACTTAGGTCACTAGTACTTCAATGATATACTTCTCCATGTTAGGCATGCCTATCCAAATAATCAACTCCTAAATTGTGTTTCACTCAAGCTCCTCCCTAGTGTTGCCTTGCATTCCACTTAGACTCCCTCTAAGTGTTTGACTTGCATTCTTCTTGGGCTCCTCCCCAACTTGCACTCTAGTAGTCGAGCTCATCTCTAGTGCCAACCTATGTGTACTTCAATTGCTTATGATTGTCATTCGAACTATTGGGCAAGAGTAACACTCTTTTCCATATCAATTGGCTGGATTGATTAAGTTGCCCTCGACTTACCCCTCACCTAAGACTTTTATGCCTCCATTCAAGACATCTGAAATATCCAACTCGTTCTTTGGCTTTGACCTTCATGTGAATAAATCTTAGATTCCATGTGTCAAGGTATTTGCCATGTGATCCTGACTCATCACAACACAAAGTCAAGTGTCCTAATAATAATATACAACAACTACCAAGTAATCAAATTTCTAGGACGTAATGCCAAATTTCTAGGACGTGAGGCCGGCCTTTACAATTATTAAGCAGCAAATTTTTATTAATCTAAAATCAAATGTGCTTGCTTCTTTAAGGACCATGTCTCCTGAAGAAAGTTGCATTAACACTTAATGGAGGTTTACTGTTTAGCAAAAGTGAAATTATTATTCATGCAATGGTTAATAGACTAGCAAAGGATACAGAACTAGCTTCTAGTTGACAAGAATATTAAAAAAAACGCTGCAAATTTATACGGGATAAAACTTTCCTAATCAGTGGAATCGTCTCCACAGAAAAAGAAGGCGTACAGCACCAAAAATATTTCCCCTATTGGATCATTCCAGTGCGATTAAATGGTAATGGCAATGTGCTGTCAGCTGCTAATTTTAACCAACCACAAGTAGTTGGGAACAAGGACCGTAAAAGTTATATTTAATGTACATTATTTTTGTTACTACCAAGCAGTGTTTGATACCGGTTTGTATTGGTATGAGACCAGTTTCACTATAGCTTATATTGGTACGTACAAAATTACTATAGCACAATGTCAGTATGCACTGTTCATACTAGTCTGGCAGCTAACCGGACCGAGCTATCGGACCGGTTTTTAAAACCATGATACCAACAATGTTTCAGGGTTTTTAAGTGCATAAGCATCAATAGCACTAAATAAGCATATATCCATACTGGCAGTTTAAAAATATTTCAAACTTTGCTCTACCCTTTATTGGTGATGTTAAAAAGTTTACCTCAAACCCTCAGTCGCCTCAGCTAGACTTTTGGTTAAACATTCCACATCCTTCAGCAGAGTACTATCACGTACCTCAGCAAGCAAAGGTTGAACCCCTTCAGCCAAGGCTTCCATCTGTTGCATCACTACAACAAATTCTTCATATTTAAGAATGCAATATTTGCCAAGAATAAATAAGATAAACAACCAAAATTTTTTGTTAAATAATTATATGACCATTATCCAAAAGTTTAAGCTGGTAGCAATCGGGCCATTATATACATTTATGATGAAACAAATAGGATAATAATCAAACACTATCGTACAAACTGAAATAGACTTGGCAACTAAATTCAAGTCCAAGAGAGAAGCATCGATCCACAAAAATAGCCCCCAGAGATGTGATAAAAATAGCAAGAGCATAATTAAGAAAAAGGAGAAAAAACAAGGTAAAATGAGAATCTTAAACAGATTAGCTAAGATCAAAGCTCACTTTAGGTTACCGTTATTTCCAAAATCATGCAGTTAGAGAAAAGGCCCGAATTTACAAGCCAGGATTATGAACTACCATTCTGTTGTGAGGCAGCAATAAAACACTTAAAATTCATGATGAAGGACAAAAAACAAGTTTAAAAAAAGATTAAAAAAAAGATAAAATAGACCACATTGAGAGCAAATCTACTTGAGAAAACGTAACTAATATATACTAAAATATGATAGTTTCAGCAGCTTATTAAGATGGACAATTAAGCTATACTAACGATTAGATAGTACAGGCTCATCCTTGAATTAATAGGTACAAGATGTCTGGTCGCATGAACTAAAAAGGAAATTTCTGAATATAGAAAAAAGCAAACCTCCAGGTTTTTAAGATCCCATGTAGAATTATTGCACAGATTCATTCTACATACATAGCATATCATAATTGTAACACAACTTAGCATGACATAAAAAAACAAACCCCAGCAAAAGGTAAGTGTGTGGAAATGAAGTAGCTGACATAAAGCGAAATGATCACATGATGTGCATCAGTGCATGCATGCAATTGGGAAGAAAATTTCATCTCCAAAATTATTCTTTTCCAATGCACATTAATTTATCCCTTATTCCCTAGGTATTTAATGATTTGATTATAGTTTGACTTCACCTATATAAAAACCCTCCATCCCTTCTCACTTCTCTCCCTTGACTGAAATTTTGGAAGGTGGGAGAAAGAAATTAAAATGAAGGTGGTCATTGCCTAATGAACATGTAGGATTTCCATCTTAACTTTTGCATGCTGCGAAATTTACTAAATGATTAGATTAAATTCTTGAATAAATCTTCTAGTAAATCTAAGAATGAGAAAAATTATAAATATGAAGTTGTGAATTTTTTAATAGTACAATATATTATTAGGAGATATTATATTATATTTATATGTTTATTTTCCTAGCTCATCATGAAGATTTGACAGGCCCCTTATGGTTTGATTTAACTTAATTTTTGTTTATCATTTGATTTAGATTAATTTTGTGTATTTGTTGTTTAAATGGCCAGTTATACATCACTAACAGGTGTCTATACAGTATATACATTTATCTATCTTCCTCTGTAATGGAGGGTGCAATTAGATTGAATGGTTTAGGCAAGAAAAATAGAGGTGTGCAGCATGCCATGAGTGGGTGTTATGTAGAATCATCCTAATAAACTCCTTTATTGCATCCAAAGTTGTCATATAGTATTTCAGTAGTGAGAGCATTGGACTAAAATGGATTTTGGAATTTGTCCATTTTTAAAACTGAAGCTTCTCTACTCTCTTCCTTTGGCCCTTTGAATGTCTTCTCCACTAAAGTTTGTATATTGCTAAGTAACGTAGTTTTATTTTTCTACTTTGGCCTTTTGTTGGTGTTAGCTCAACATTTCACATCGTCCAAGAATATTAGTAGCAACACTAATACAACATAGTATTCTAAAGGGTTCTTTTTTTTTTTTTTTTTTTTGGGGGGGGGGGGGGAGGGAATGGGTTTCACTTTATTTCTTGCTTGACCCTAGATGTGGTGATGTTGGCTAACACGGCTTAAGCAATTGTAGCTAGGAGCAAGCATAAGTTAATGCACCTAGTGGACAAAATAAACCAAATCCAAGTTTGAGTTTGGATGTGGTTTCTTCCTTAGCACAATTTTTAAGCCGATATTTAGGGCATTTTACAATTTTCTTGCTAGTTTAGCTCCTAGTTTTGTGGATTGATCATTGCATCTAAAAGTAAATTTTGGTAACTATTAACCTTTTAATTGTGATATATTGTTTCTTAATGTAGAAAATAATTTTTTATCACAATCAAATACTCTAAGTGTCTAAATAATCTTTTAAAAATAAAGTTTTTTAGCTATTATAATTAATAAAAAAAACTATTGGTATCACATATTTAACATTATGAGCCTAAAGTTTGAATTTGACTTGAAATGCTCAACACACATACTTTCATGAGACTTATGAGCATGTTCTAAGCTAAAATCAAACTAATAAGATACAACAATACTACTCTAGCTCCCCACATAAATGATTCTACTACTATAATAGTGCAGGATTTCATATCCTTATTATTCTTGAAGTTTGTGGCTAGCATTAGTTATCGTGGTGATTCAACATTGAAACTAAAATTAGTATGAGCTTGTGTCTTACATCTATATATTTTGTTAACTGAAAATAATTAAAATTATTAATTATTAATCACTTCAAATAAATGCACAAAATATTATATTTAATGTAAACAATCACTTTGACTATTCCATTGAGCTTAATGTCTATTCATTTGATCTTATTTTTGATGTGCTCGTTGTATAATTAATAGAATATGAATATGTATGATAAATGTATGTAAATGTGTATGAGATAATGTATATGGTGTTGTGCATGTAATCTTTTTTGTAACCTTGGTGCGTATGTCATTCCAAATTTTTAATAACAATCTAACCTCTTATTACTTTGTAGTTACCTAAATAATCTTGACTCCAAATTAATCAGTGCTAGTTTAGACACAGAAATTTTCTATTTAGTTTTCTTTTTATTTCTGTAAGACTTTTAAGAATGTGACTTAAATTATTATACTCTTATCTTGGTATAATATTTTCATAGAGAAAAAATTCCATGTAGAGAAATATTCATTTTTTATATATCATATTTTTAATGTGCTATTCCTTAATTCATTTAGTGACTCGTGACACATAATTAAGGTAATTGAAAATTAAAAATATGATTACTATGAGCTTATGATTCTTTAGGCAAATATAACTTATTTATTTGAAATGATAACAGGGTAATTAATTTGTATAAATATTAAAAACATTCAAATTAATTTTCTCATGCATGGATTTGTTGTTCTTTTGTTCCCTTGTTATTTCATTATTATCTTGTTATTCCCTAATATAACAGATGAAATCTATAAGCTTATAATAAAATGTATGTGTTTGTGATGTGTGATACATTAAGTTAAGTGAAAATATTACTCGTGTTTGCTAACAAAGCATGACCTTTTGAGGATAGTGAACCACCATATTTGGTAGTGCAATTATGACTAGTCTCGAAGAAAATGGGTCTAGTAGTTGCAAACTTATCCCTGAGACTGTTTAGTGGTGTGGTGCATTTGTGTACGTGCATTTGTGTACACAAATGCGTGAACGCACTTGTTGTATATTATATGGATATTACAACATTTTGAGACATGAATGTAATATAATATAAGACAATTTAAATGCATATTTAATCATTTGATTGAATATCTACTATCTTTCCTTTGATTATATCTTATTTTCATTTGTGGAAGCCTAGTCAATGTAGTATTATTTCCAACATATTTTTTTAGATTACCATTGGAAGTCAAAATCATAAGTTTGACCAAAAATGTTAATCGAAATGTGTATGGAAAGAATATTAGTAGCAAGAAATTAGTTTTGTATTATTAATGTGATTAATTATGAAATATTATGATTTTTTGAGCTAGTTATTATGTATAATAGGTTTTTGAAAATTAGCATAGTGAGGAGCTATGTTGTAACAAAAAGTAATAAAACTGAAATTGGTCTACAATTTTTTCAACGTGTATTCCCTGAATACTGCGGTAAACATAGCATTTGCAAATAGCGATTGACCGTAATGACTATGTTAAGGTTTGTTGATAAAGATCACATCAAAACATATTTGATCAGTAGTATCAAGATGAATGTGAAGCAACCAAGTAAAAGTAAGGAACCACTTTGCACCTTTGCAAGGAGCGGCTGTGCTTCCTCAATAACTGATGCCACCTTTTCAGCCAACATAAAACTCCTGGAAACACCAATTTCGTCCATTTCTTGTCCAAGACGGGTAAAAACTCCAACCAATGCATCCAAACTTACCCCTTGTTTTCCTCTTATTTTCTCTTTGTCGCACACAATTAGACCTTCTTTGACACAATCAGAATTAAGAGGACTTGCAGAAGGTTCAGGAAGTGGATCTCGTGGTGTAATATCAATTAAAGTCTCCATAAGAAGGCCAGATTGGTTTACCTCAACCAAAGAATTTCGAGGTACAATAATTTTGTCATCCTCAACCTGGAAACATTGAATTTGGGAAAGTTCAGCTATAAATCTCTAATTTGGAGTCAGCCAACCAAAGATAATCAGTTAAGTATAGCATGTATCTAAGGAAAAGTAGATGCAAAGATTGTATGAATGTTATCCACCAAAACCTACTTTACACTAGATGAGTTGAATAGGCTAGGGTTCATAATGATACAAGGGGTACAGGGTCACAGGGAGATATAATAAAACTTCTTAACAGTAAAAGAATAGATGAACCTAACATAATTGAAACATAAACATATACAACTCAATCTACGTAACTAACCTAAATTGTTGCTATGCGTTAACATCAAAAATTAATATTTAGTTAATACAGAATCATTTTACATGTTGAGTATTGTAAAAAAGAAAATGGCTTTACCTAATATTCTAAGCTTCCAGCACACATGCCTAGCTACAACAATCATATAAGTTCTACAGGATATCTTAAAATGAAATATAGAACAACAATCAATGCAAGTTACTAATGCAGTTAATTTGATTCTAGTTAACTAAACTACAGTAGAAAAGATGTTTCATATAAACTGTTATTTAGTGTCCAGAAAGAATGTCAGTTTGCACAAGATGCAGGATACAAAATCATTCCCAGAAAATATTCAACAAACTAGAGGTGTCCCTTTGCACAATTATAGGGTCTTTGAAAATTTATCCATAAGAGAATTAATGCATATGCAATAAAATTAAGTCGGATTCTGCTTCTATTTTCTTTCTCTTCAAACTAGAAAATTTAGGAATTTTTTCGTGAAGCTTAAATAGGTTTTTAAGAAAAACTTTAAACGACATAACAAAATTGCAAAGCGGCACTAACCTCAGCGACGGCATCGATACTCCTCAAGCTGGAATCGACCCGCACCACACTGCCCACAGTGACCCCACGGATCCGGACGGGGGTGCCCACGCAGATCCCGCACGCCTGGGAGAACTCGAACACCACCTGGTACTTCCTGAACCGCGACCGCAGTTGGACACCCCGCAGCCAAACGATGGTGAGGGCGAAGAGCGCCGCCCCGGAGACCATGAACAGCCCGACGCCGCCCTCCCATATGCTCCGCTTACCGAACCCGAAGTCCCCGAGCGGCTGCATGGTCTGCCTCCAAAGAGTTCGTGGAATCTCAAGGACGGCCGTCAGAGGGCTCTTCGAACTCCCTGAGGGCACTCGGCTCTCGTCGGGACCGGCGGATGCGGCCTTAATCGGAAGGAAACTCTTGGCGGGGGCGGAAATTTTCCGGGTCTGGGCGACCAAGAAGGGAGTCGGCGGCGTCAGAAGCGAATTGGCGAAGGTGATCATCTTGAGCAGGAACGACTCGGGATGGAGTGACTTGGGATGGAGTGAAGGGGAGGAACCCTAGAGAGACAGCGAGCATGGGTTGACGATGGATGGGTTCGATTGGAGGCTGGCCGCCAATGGAGACGAGAGAGAGGCTGGGAATGAGCACGTGAGAATCTGAACAACGCACGTGGGAATCTGAACAACGAACCTGGCACCGCGTGGGTACATAGCAAAAAACACGCCCGATCGAATCAGTTCTAAATTAGCCATAAACTAGTGTCTTAGGATTATACGATAAAATACTAGAGTATGAACTTCATAAGGTTTTCAGGTAAAAACCTCAACCCAAATAGAAAATCATAATTTTCGCAAACAATTTTTATCCCCAAATTATAATTTGCACGGAAAAACTTTAACCCTAATTAGGAAATCAAACCCTAATTTGTACCTCAGTCAACGAAATCCTTCTAAATCAAAATCGCTGTTCGAAATTTCCTTTGCTGACGTTAGATGGCGTCAGCCGCTCGAAATCTCGTCGCGCGAAGCCGATTTTGGAATTCGATTTTGACCGATGTCGCCTTCTTCGTCTTCACACAGCGTTCACTCGTTGCTCGCCGGAGAAGGAAAAGACGCTGTCTCGCCTCACCCTGCCAACAGTCGTCGTCGCCGAAGCCCTCTGTTCTGCTGTCCACTGCCGGACGCGTCGCCAGAGATACCGGTGATAGCGCATAAATCGGGGAACGAAGGAGGAGAGGAAGAAACTTTATTTATCCTTCAAAACTTACAGCTTCTTCTCAAAGCTGGCGACCCCCGTTGTCGGTACCCCCTCTCCCTCCCTCGCCGGTTGACCCCTGTCGCCAGTTACACGCTCGTCTCCCCAAAGTTCACTCGCTGGTGAAGCTGTTTGCTAGGGCTCGGTCCTCCCTCTCTCACCTCCCTTCGATCCCTTTTTAAGGGAAGCACGCTGCACTCCTTTCCCTCTTAGGGCGTCCACCGCTCGACTCCCGCGTGTCTGAGAAATCCGCAATCGACTGCTTCCGCCGTGCCCTTCGCCCGCTTGCCTCCGCTAAATCCGTCGTCGTCCGCGTCTGTTGCACGCGGAGGAGACAGAGACGAAACCGAGGCTTCGTTTAATTTGGGCATTGACCCAGCTCCCAATTTTGACCAACTCTGCTGCGTGGGGTGGGCTTGGATCCGGACTTCGTTTGGCCTAGTGGGCTTTGGGCTGAACTGGCCTAAACCAGGTCTGACAATTCTCCCCGGCCCAATTTGGACATCGCCCTCGATGTCCGTCACGGGCGGATCTCTGGCCACCATTGCTCCGATCCTCAGAGCACCGATCCTCACTTTCTCGGTGTTAATCTCAGCCTCCTCAGCTGGTTCCTGCACTACCATCGCCATGAGTTTTTGTCTGGACGGACAATCCTTCACCCAGTGAGGACCGCCGCACAAGAAGCAACCCTGTGGCTTTGGCTCTTGTCGGCCCGGTGAACCCCTGTTCTGCCGGTGAAGGGGTCTACCCCTCTCTGGAACTCTAGCACTCGGTGGGGTCCATGGGGAGTTGCGCTTTAGTGGTGACCTCTATTTCTTTGGTGGTGTTGATTTGAAATTTCTGTTATCCACCAAGGACTCGGCCACCGCCGCAGCCGCTCTCCAGCCAAGTGGTGAATGTCGTCGAACCTCTGCTTCTGCCCATGGCTGAAGATTCCGGATGAAGAAGTACTTCCGGCCACCCTCTGCCATGTTAAGTAGCTCCAGTATCAACGCGGAGAACGCCCTGACGTACTCCTGGATCGACCCAATGTGCCTCAGCCGATCCACCTTCCCACGAGATTGGTCCTCCGAGTTTTCGGGAAGAAATTGCTGCCGCAGTTCCTCACGGAAGGCCTCCCAAGGCCAACTAGTAGGCCCCGATGTAGAGCTAACTTGGTCCGCCACCAAAGTTTCGCGTCGCCTGTGAGGTATGCGATGCACACTTGCACTCGATCTTCTTCTGGAACATGGCTAGCAAAGAACAATTACTCCATGTCCCAGATGAAGTTTTCCACCTCTCCGGACGATCGGGCCCCCCCCCCCCCCCCCCGAACGTCGCTGGCTCAGGTACTCGTACCTTCGGCTTGGGAGCCTCCTGCTCCACCGGTGCTGCCGTCGATCGTGATACTTGCGTTAGGGCCAAACGGAATACCGTGATCTCTGCATGCATCTCCTCCTTCATGCGAGCCATCTGCTCTGGCAGATCGATCAGACCCTCTATAGTCTGTTGCAGGAACTCGATTTGCAACTTCTAAGTCTGGATCTGCAATCTTTGAGCCTCTACTATACTCTAAAGACACTCGATCTGAGGAATCATCCCGTTGTCCCCAGCACTAGCCAAACCGAGCACTTGCTCAATCTGTGCGATACGATCACCGTGGTTCGCCATCTCTTCGGGTTCAGCCCCCTCCTTGGCTTTACCTTTTCCCTGCTTGGGCCAGACGTCCTCTGACGCTCCCCTGACCCTTCTTCACCTTCGCAGGTGAAGGTGCCGTGTTCGCCGTCACGCGTTAACCTTGCTCTGATACTAATTGTCATTCCCCGGTCGGATTAGCCCTAAACTAGCCCTAAACTGGTGTCTTAGGATTGTCCAGCGGAACACCAGAGCGTGAACTCCCTAGGGTTTCCGGGTAAAAATCTCAACCAAAATAGAAAACCCTAATTTCCCCGAACAATTTTTATCCCCAAATTATAATTCGCACGAAAAAACCCTAACCCTAATTAGGAAATCAAACCCTAATTTTTACCTCAGTCAACGAAATCCTCCTAAGTTAAAATCGCTGTTCGAAATTTCCTTTGCTGACGTCAGATGGCGTCAGCCGCTCGAAATCTTATCGCGCGAAGCCGATTTTGGAATTCGATTTTGACCGGGTCAATCTATTGACTTTTACCTCGTTTCGAACGCCGTCGCGTTCGAAACCGATGTCGCTGATGCATTGCATTCTGGTAGTGTTTTTCCGTTGTATTTCATGTCAAATCTAGACTTATTTTAACACTTTTATACTCATTATAGCCTTATTTCCTTCATATCTTCGGAATCTTCACTTTTTGGTACTTTTATGCAATTTCAGGTAAAAACACCCTTTTTTTCAACATATTTTGAAGATTCTGAGGCCATGAGACGATTTCTCGTGTGAAGACGAAGTCACACGTCAAATTTAGGTTTAAATAGAGTTAGCCTCAAAAATACGGCCAGGTTCACCAGATTCTTTGTTAGGCTGCAGGGACTTCACAGTAAGAATCACGGCCGGGTGAACCCCCACCGGGTTCACCATCCCGGTCGTCAGCCAGTAGAGGTCTAGAAAGCATCACGGCCAGGTGAACCCCACCGGGTTCACTGGTTTTCACTTTGGCCGAGATCTGTCCAGAGAGAAGCATGGGTGGGTGAACCCCACGGGGTGCACCGCGCTTCTATTTGCCCGAATTGACAGAATGAATCACGGGCAGGTGAACCCGGCGGGGTTCACCCGTGATTCCAACCCAGGCGCGAACGAGACCGAGTTCCACTCGGTTTTTCCTTGATTTCTCATTTGTTTGGAGTCCAAATTTAGTAAGTGAGGTGTCTATGGAAAGCTCTTTCAGAGGCGAACATATGGAATATAAAACATCCTTTTGAACACATGTAGTGTCTCCCCAACAATAGAAGGGAAATCAAGGAATAACTAAGCGAATATGTAACTCAATATGATTCTCATGTAAGTTGCAAGCTCGAGTTGATTAAACAATCATAGAAATGTTTGACCCACTAATGAACTACTCAAAATCAATCACAAAATTTCTAAATCATAGAACATATGGATATGGTTCAAACAGTATCTCTAACAAAATGGTATACCCCAGACTTACTTCTTTGATTATTCTTAACCAATCAAGTATTCAACTCAAAATTTTGAAATAGCTTTCATAGGACAAGTCTCATGATAGACACATGAATTCATGAATAATAAGCATCATAACATCATTCAAGATTTTCACAACATGAAATCACAATCATCATAGCAAAGTACTGATATAAGCATGAAAGTAAAGTGCAAAGTGTCATTCATAACTGTCATAGAGTGAGGCCTGAGGATGTGGACTAGGCCCACGAATATAATGACATATAAGATACAATGCCACATAATATCCAACCATCTCAAAATGAAAGTATTAATCCCCAACATCACAAGGTCAAGCAATCACAGTCAAGTAGCCACATGAAGAAAGAAAAAGCAGAGACTGGAGTAAAGAAAGCTCACCCACTCTAAAAGTTTGCATAGTCCTCTATGCAATACCATGATGTGAGAGAAGTGAGTGCTGAAATAGATATCCGGGGGCAGCTACTTCTTTTTGCTCGAGCGGGAGCCAGAAGCTCTCGAGCTCGAGCTCTTCTTCTTCCCACGCGCACTATAATCCGGCTCAACCTCCTCATATGAAGGAAAAACGCTATCGGAGGAGATGTCCATCTGAGCCATGTGCTCCTCAGATGCGAAAGTGAGGCGTTCATCTATCGCGGATAGCTTCCCCCAAATAGAGCTCAACATAGTATGTTGGCGTTGCATATCGGCTTCATTTGATTCCCATCTAGCGGCGTAGTCCTGCTGCATGTGAGAGATAGTGGTGTCCATGTGATCGATCAACTCTCTTTGATGGAGTTGTTCCTCCTTGATTTCCTGCAACACAGATATCATGGAATCGTGAGAAGAGGTACCACCAAAAGAGAATGCTCCCAGTGCTGGTGGTGCTGTGTCAACTGGATCGGGCTGTGCGTCCTCAACTGGCTGGATGCGCCAGTTTCCACGAACTCTGATAGATGTGCACTCCGGGTTTGACAAAGGTAAGCAGAAGGGGTTTCCCTTGAATGTCATACAGTAAGAATCTCCCTTGCGTATAATAAGTTTCATGGCAACGCAAGACTTGATGTCGAGCCTATTGTTTCCGGTAGCTTCCAATGTGCCGTAGGGAATGATGCCGAGGGAAACAGCCAGAGGTGTGATCAAACCGCCAATCACTATCGCCCCCCTCAAAGAACGGGCGACGCAGCTGAAATGCTTTGCCAAATAATATCCTGAATCGACTCTAAAATTGTGGAGCATCCACCAGATATAAAAGATGTCGAATCCCACAGGGAGCAAGGTTGAGTACTAGAAAGTCAGAGTCCTAATAGCTAGGCGAATCGAAACGTGAGTTTTTGAAGACGGAAATCGAAAACAAATAAGTGTAACTACTTCGGTAGAGAAAAGATATAAGAGAGAATTCAGGGCTACGACTTTCCACCACGATGATAATCTTAATCGCACAAGAAAGATATTAGTTATTTGGTTTATTGGTTTTGCACAAGGGGTCTAACCCTAGGGTACAAGGTGCCCTTTCTCGAGTGATATACTCCGGTGTTCGTTTTAGACCGACCTCCTACTCTTGCTGTGGATCGTTCTAAGACGAACCCAATGAGTTCTATGGCAGACTATGGAATCCTCGAGCGAAGACCAAGCACTCTCGTGTCGAGGTCTCGCAAGTTTTACGCAGAGGTTCGACCCTTACGATCCTTCTCTCGATATGAATCGTAACGGCTAACACGCGATATTACTCGGCCAAGGTAAAATCACGAAATAAATATGTCAAAGTAAAATATGCTCACAATTCATACCAAATAACATAAATAGATACAAAGTTTGCAATTAAAATCATCAAAGGGTTTCCACCAAGCCCCGAAATAGGGTTTACGCTACAATCGTCATTGAAACGCTCAAAATATCTCTTTTAATGAAATGAAATGTATAAGAAAATGAAGCTAAGGGGAAGGAGACGATGAACCGAAGGAATCCTGAAGAAATCGTGATGATCGTGTGTCTCAATTTTCGAAAATCTCTAAAAATCGCCTATGTCGCCATGTTCTTCCGCCCGCGCCACTTCTTTGCGTGAATGCTCGATCTCTAGGTCACGAAATTTAGGAATTTTTTATTCTTTCTCTTCGCCTCGAAGTAAGCTTTCCAAAAAGTCCTCACTTGCTAAATTTGAACTTGAATCGGGTTCAAAATCACCAAAATACTGAATGGGTGTTGGTCAACTCGCCCTAACTCCCCTTTTCCTCGATTGCTCCCCAAATATGGCACTAGAATTAGGGCTTTTATGTTCCTTGCCCTCTCCTTCGAATCAGCTTTCCATAAAATCCTCACTTGCTAAATTTGGACTCTAAACGAGTGAGAAATCAAGGAAAAACCGAGTAAGACTTGGACACGCGCGTGAGTGGGTTAGAATCACGGGTTCACCCGGCCGGGATTCTCTCTGTAAGTTTCCTGCAGCTTGGCGAAGAATCTGGTGAACCCCACCAGAACCCCATGGGGTTCACCTGGCCGTATTTTTGAGGCTAACTCCGTTTAAGCCCAAATTTGACGTGTGACTTCGTTTTCACACAAGAAATCGTCTCATGGCCTCAGAATCTTCAAAATACGTTGAAAAAAAAGGGTGTTTTTACTTGAAATTCTATAAAAGTGCCAAAAGTGAAGATTTCGAAGATATGAAGGAAATAAGCCTATAATGAGTATAAAAATGCTGAAATAAGCCTAGATTTGACATGAAATAAATATGAAAATCACTACCAAAATGCAATGCATCAGTGATCGATCCCTCTCCTTAGGGGAAAGTGTTTAGAAAGCTCCGATGATAACTCGTCGAAGAATTCTTCCAACAAACCCTTCACCAACGAAGGGACTTCTCCTTCGCAAGGAGAGTCGTCAACCCTTGTCTCTCTATGGCAAAACCCTACCGCTAGGGTGTTGCTGGCAATGGAAACCCCTCGTTTCCAGCATCACCTAGGCATACCGCCAGATTTAGTCTCGTATGACCCAGTTGACACACTCCGCAAGTGCACGGAAATGTTGAAGTAATACAAAAGATATCGAATCCCACAGGGAACAAGGTGAGTACCAGAAAATCTAATTCTTGGAATCTAAGCTGATCAAATCGTGGCTTTTGGAACTTAAAAACTAAAACTAAGCAAAATCGTAAGCAAGAAATGAAACAACTACGGCAGGAAAAATATATGAGAGAGAATATCAGGGCTTTGGTTTCCACCACTCTTACGATTTTAATTGCGCTAAGAAATAAATGTCAGTTACATGGATTTACAAATATGCATAAGGAATCTACCCTAAGGTACAGGGTGCCCTCTTTCGAGTGTACACCCCGGTGTTTACCCAAAACATCTCCTACTTTCGCGGTGGATCGTTCTAGACAAACCCAATGGGTTCCCTGGTAGATTATGGACCCTCGAGCGAAGAACAAGCACTTTCGTGTCGAGCCTTCGCAAGATTCACAAAGAAGTTCCGTCGTTACGATCCTACTTTCGTTATGAACTGTAATAACTATGACCTGATAATACTTGGCCAGAGGAAATATCAAGAAATTAATATTTCAAGTGAAATATGCTCAGAATATGATCCAAATAACAAAGTTAACACATGAATTGCAAAATAAGAATCGTCAGAGGGCTTCAACCTAGCCCTGAAATAAAGTTTACGCTACAACCATCGTTGAATCACTAAAAATTCTCTCTTTGTACATAGGAAAATCACAGGTAAAGGTTTCTAAGAGGGAGGAGACAATGAACCAAAAGAAATAAACAAGAATCACTGAGTTCCGATGGTTGAATCTCCAAAAATCGCCTCGAAGTTGCTTGTTCGCCGCCGTTTTCCGCCCTAGCCACGTCGTCGCTTGATTGCCCGATGATTAGGTCATGGAAATTGGGGCTTTTATATTCTTTCTGTTTGTCTTCGAGTAAGCTTTCCAAAAAGTCCTCACTTGCTAAATTGGACTTGAATCGGGCCCGAATTCGACGAAAAATCGAGTGAAGGTCAGGCTGTTCCGATAGTGTCACGGGTGAACCCCGCCGGGTTCACCTGGTGGTGAAGTGTTCTGTGCAATTCCGTTTCGAAATAATCACAGGTGAACTCCGCTAGGTTCACCTACCAGTGAAGTCCACGGTATATTTTTGCGTAAGTTTTGTCAGACAGAATAACGGGTGAACCCCATGGGGTTCACCTGACAGTGAAGCGTGCAGCGAATTTTGGATACCCTGACATCATCGGTGAACCCCGCCGGGTTCACCAGGCAGTGAAATGCGCGGTGAGTTTCGTCCTTTGGCAAGATCACCGGTGAACCCCACCGGGTTCACCTGGCCATGAAGTCTAGAGAAAGCTCCGATTGAGGCCAAATTTTATGGGCAACTTCGTCTTCTCATAAGGAATCACCCCATGCTCTTATATTCTTCAAAAGGACTTCAAAAATTGGGTGATTTTATCTGAAATTCCATAAGAAAGACAAAAAGTGAAGATTCTGAAGTTTTGAAGTAAATAAGCTTTAAAGGAGTGTAAAAACATTCAAGTAAGCCTGAATTTATCATGGAATAACAATAAAAATAACTATAAAAATGCATGACATCACCAGTATGCTTTAGTCATTTTAGGGTGCCTTACGCAGCCCACGACAAGTTTCCCAAGTGGAAACTACTCCTTGATCTCGTCTTTTTGAGATCTCCTCACGAGAGCTTAAGGGTCGGATTGAACCCCAAATGGCTGTGTGCCGCCACCATAGCTTTGCATCTTTAAAGAGATACGCGATGAAGTCTTATGCTTGCTCCTCAACAGAAACCTAGGTATTTTGGAAATACTATTCCAATACACCATAGGAATTCCTCAACTTCCTCAACGTAGCAAACCCCTGAAATGGGTGCTAGCTTGTGAACACGCCGTCTCATAGCGGCCACATGGCCACTCTTGGCCAGAGTGCCAAATATCGTCGCACGATATACCTCGGGTCACGATACCCACAGATCTAGAACATGTCGTCGCACGATAGTTATTTGGTCGTCATTGGCTGGTCTCTAGGATACGTTGTCGCACGACAATCCTATGGAGATAACAGTTGGTGTCCGGGACATATCGTCGCACAATTGTCTCCTGACCACCCTCAACTGCTCTCTAGGACAAGTCGTCACACGACTGTCCTATAGCATTATCGATTGAAGTCCAGGATATATCATCGCACGATTATCCTCTATGTACAATCGAGTGTCGTGTCGATTGGGACGTGTCATCGCACAACAGTCCTCAAGCCACCCCTGGCATTGGTCGGTGCTGTAGAAGCTACGGTAACACGCTTCAGCAACACGACCTCCATAACGAATGTCTCCACTAGGGAGACAAGAAAATTGAGCCGTGAGGCTCTAGTTGGACAAAGCCAACTATGTCGGTATCTTTGGAGCGAAGCTCCCCCATATCTGACAGTCTCCACCAGCAACTCAATGCTGTGGACACTTGTGATCATCGTATTGATCACAGCTGCCAACACGTACAATGCCGGTGTACAAGTTGGAACATGCAGAACTTGGGCTCTGATACCAGTCTGTCACGCCCAGAATTAGGGTAATAAAATTTTTAAATAAATTACACCCGAGTTGACACTTGACTCGCACCCAAGCATGACCACGCAGGGGCTAAATGGCTGAACCGTAGATCTGGACACGACCGGCAGGAGTCCGTCCTCGACGCGCTCCTCAGCCTATCCTGAATGACCACCTGTCTACTCTCTCGACGAGATGGAGTCCGCCATGCGTCTCCCCAAGGACTGCTGCACGAACCAGCTCCAACGCGCAACAAGGTACAAACCCGAGACTCGACGCCGGCACAGCGCACATACGAGTCTGGTACACCAGAAAAGAAACAACCGCTCGCAGGCGGTGGCGCACACACGCGCGAGAGACGACATCACGCAGGATGCCGGGCACACACCCTAACTCCGACCGGACTGCACGTAGGCGATCGAATACTACACTCGCCCAAAAAGGACATCTCGCAGACGTCTAGCACACACAAACCGGCAAACGCCGGCGCAACAACACACATGGCCGGCGCACTTGACTAGAGCACGGAGAGAGGCGAGGAGTCGTCGACCAAGAAAGACAACTCGGCCCGGAGCACAAGGCTCGGGGAGCTGGAGAGAGGAAGATGCCGGTCGAGGGCAGCTGATCGGCCGGGAACAGGAACCGCGTCCGGAACCTGTTAAAGGCGCGCACACAGAAACCGAGACGCATGCACGCAAACCAAGGTGTGTGCATGCAAACCGAGGCACATGGATCGGCAACCGAAGCTCACCGGAGACCCGCCTGAGGCTCGCTGGAGCCCAGTCCGGCCAAGCCCGACCTCGCCGGAGGCATTGGCGGCGCCAGCGAACTCACCCATGTTCGCTGGACATCAACCAAAGCCAGGGCAGAACTGCCGCCCAACCGCTGCGGCCAGAGATGCTGGCGAACCCACCCACGGTAGCCAGGAAGAGGGGGAGAAGCTCTGGCCTCGTCGGACGTCCAAGATCTCGCCGGAAGCGAGATATGCGAACGACACGTCGAGGGGAGAAGAAACGGGTTTGGCTACGCTCGCCGACCAAAAACTCTACCCGCCGTACGGAGCCGGAACAGGAGTAGATAGAAGACATACCTCGGTGGACGATCGTCCGCCGGCTCCACCACCGGCGATGCCGAAGACTAAGGAGGAAGAAGGAAATGGGGACGTGCCCCTTTGCTCCGATGTGCCCTGTACCGCCGCACCCAACCCACTGAGAAATGTCGGAGCTGCTGTCGCCGTCGGGAATCCCTTTCGCCGAACGCCGCTCGACGGCAAGGGAGGAGAAGATCGAGGAAGAGGGAGGTGCAGCCGCCACTGCACGCGAACACGTTTCATCCGTACGCCCGGGCTACTGTAGCCCTAAATCCCTCCCGCGTAAGTGAGCTCCAAACAGCGCTCCACTCGCCCAACGGATCGCCCGATCCGAAAGCCGCCCAACTCGTTAAGGAAGAGGCTGAGATGGGACTGGGCCTGGGCCTGGGTTGGCCCAGTACCTGGCCTAACAATAAATATGTTGACCCAATTATAATTCTAAATCTGATCACAACCAATTTTAACCCATCTAATTTTGCAAGTTAGGTTAGGTTATGTAAGTTTTTGCTATATCTATATAAAAGTATATTCTATAGAATAAACATAATAGTTGATATTAATTAAATTTATATTTAAGAATTTTAAGTTGAGAAAATATATTAGAATATGTGAAAATAAAATTTCGACCGTGATAATGACTGAACTAATTATTTGAAATATAATAAATAATATTTTAAACGTGAATTTAGGTTGAATTAGGTCCCATTAAATAGAAATAATTGATAAGGAAAATTATAAAAGTAAAAGCAGGTGTAAATTATAATAATTTAATTTAATTTAGGTTGAATCCTCTTTTACTTTATTTATTCACATATTTTATTATTAATTTATTCCTGAAAACTTAAAAAGTGCATGAAATCTCCCTAAAAGGGTTAAGTATAAAAAAAATGAGTGAGAGAGCAAATATAAATAGGATAAAAGTATAGGAGCGACAATATTTATTTTAGTTAAATAAATTCAAAAAATATATACTTATAAGTATTAAGTGTATGTGAAATAAATTTTATATTTTATAATATAAACATTTAATACATAAATATTCTATATGAATCAATTTTACTATAATAGCTTAATGCTTGAATTTAGATTAGTCTATTCATGTGAAGATAAATTGAGGCATTATAGAGTACCTTTTTCCTTCTCCAAGTAATAAGTGAGTTCACTAGATGGCTGGAACGAAGCTTTTCAAAAGGCGAATAGGGAGAGCTAGCGAATACTTTGAAAGCAATCGTACCGATGAATATCTATTTGTTGGGCCTAAATTTGTGTAATCTTTTAATTAACAAAAATAAAGAGAATAAGTTAGGGTTAGAAACACCTGGAGGCAATCCGAAGATCTGTCTTTAAGCAAATATCCGGTCTTTCACGCGGGATGAAATCCGATCTTTCGCCCGAAGATTCAACTAGGAATCCGCTTCTGCCGGCGTGTCAGTGGAGCAGTTGTCGAAGAGATCTTTCGGCGTATGAGAGCAAAAAGAAGAATTTTTGAGGGAGAAAATAGAGAAAATTTTCTATCTTCTTCTCTCCCAAAGAGTTGCGACTTCTTCACACAAGAAGATACCGTAGTGATAATAAGAAGGAAAAGTTTTCAAATTCCTGCATGTATTTATTTATTTACATTGATTAATTTGTTAACTGCTATAATATTTATTGCTTTATTTAATTATTTTGAAAGCAAATAGAATTGCATGAGTAGAATGTAGAATGTAGTTTATTTTTGTTCATATTCATGCTAAATTTATTGGATAATATTTTAAACATATTGTCAAAATGAACATCACGCTAGTTTTGTTCATAAGGTGCATAATGAATCTTATATGCATAATATATGATTTAATTTAAATTTTAATATCTCAAAATTTTTAAATTCATTTTTAAGAATAGCGATGTCCTTTATAAATTAGGCTAATGGTTCTAAATGTGGGGGTTAGCCTAGTTTATAGTATAACTTATAATTGTATCAGATTTGATCATTTGATTTAACTAAATTTGGCTTGGGCCAAATTAGATTGAGCATAATGTGTAATTTAAATATGTAAAATAAGATTTATAAACATTATGTTGAATATAATATAAAACATAAATGTCATAATATATTTATCTCTTATCATGAAAACTATGTTCATAAGGAATTAAATATGTTTATGAGGATTATAATTAAAATAATTCTTATGGAGGAAAATTATTTTAATAAAAAAATAATTTTCTTAAAATTAAAATGGCTTTGAAAAATTATTTAAGTTTGAAAAAAATTCTTTGAATTAGTTTCACCCTATGATAAGAGCAACTAAATGCCTAATTAAGTTTTAGGTTTTATTGTTTCTTAATATAATTCCTTTCTCTCTTTATAAATTCAAGAAAAGGAAATTTGAACAAAGAGTAAATGATTCAATAATAAATATGAATTACAAAAATTCTAAAGTAGCAATAGACTTATGAGAAAATAAAAAAAAAGAGTAGCCATATTAAAATTAGACATAAGTCTATATAATGGCTTAACTCATAAAAGTTGCAGCTCTTTCTTTTATAAAGACTGAGCACAACAAAGCTTTTGGCATGACCAAAGCTTGCCCAAGATTACAGTCTTGGAAGTATTGATAGGAATGAGATTAGTTTAAAAATAGGCATCTCAGCGATGGGAACTCAACCTCTATGATAGGAGATCCCTTGAAGGAGGTTCAATGTGGTAATAATAAGCGGATTGATTGGCTGGAAAATACTTTAAAAAATAAAAATTATAAACACTACGGTGTATAAAATTATTTATGTGATAGAGTTGATACTCTACACTCCCATTCCTGATGTTACATTTTTGTGCTTCTTATTGTGGAGGTAAGGAAAATTTTCCGAAGTGGTTAATTACCATGAGATAAGCCTCTATACTTATCCCTTGTTGGGAACTTCCTATATGAGAGAGTTTGTATACGACCGCGGCTGAGGACATGGACAATCCTCAGAAGCTCTCATGAAGATACACGCGCACGGCCAAAAATGCGCAACCCCGCGATTGGACAAACCCTGTATTGTGTGTGGATTTGTTGAAGTCTGGGTCAAAGGGAAGTAGTTCAAGACTAGTTCACTATCTTTCCTTCAGATGGAAACATTTTCACTAAGTAAAAGTTATGTCTTTAAATGCACTTTACTGACCGCATGATATAAGCATGAGCAACAATTTAAATTCATGTAATCATCTTGTTAAGTTTAATTATATTCAGAATTTTTTTTTAATTTTGTGGGGGATTGTTGGAATAAAATTAAATAAAAATTAATCTTAACATTAAATGCTAATGCTACTTCTTTTGTTAACAAGCCTTAAAAAGCTTGTTAAAAATTTCTCTTGCGAGAGAGCGAGAGAATGTGGTTCCTTTCCCCCTTTCTTCTTCTTTCATTTTATATCTTCTTGGTTTTCTTGGATTTTGCTGCTTGTTGCTGAAAGGGCGTCCGATCAACTTCTCCACGGTTGTGCCCGCAGGAGAGGAATACCCGGTTGTTTCCTGGGTGTTCAATCCGGATTTAACTCGCACGAGAGCCCAGATTTTTACCTAAGGACAAGCCGCAACGCACCTCCGGGTTCTATGTTTCTAAACTCTCTTTTACATATTATTTGCAAGTTTTATTACTTCATGATCTCTGCTTTTATTTCTGTTTAAATAAAGGTTAGATAAAATTTTAGACCAACACTATCTTATTCGATGTCTTGGGTACTTAACTTCTATGCATTTTGCTAAGTAACATAGTTGGAAAAAAAATTGATTGTTAATCACAACAAGATGGCAGCTTATCAACCACGTCGGAGTCAGCTCGAAAATTGACCGAGGTTGACTTGACCCATCAAATCAGAATTGTTTTAGCTGTATCTGCAAATTGGGTTGCGTTCTCACTTGCCACAGATCAGCATGACTCGTCCCTGCTTAATGTGAACATGCAGCTTCTGGTTTTTCCATGGAAGACTCGTTTCTTTCTCGTCTTGTACTGCTCTTGACTTCAAAGAGGAGGAGCTTCTTCATCAAAGATTTATCATCATTTATATGATTGTGTGGCGTGTCAAATTTAATTTGGCATCGCTACGAAGGCAGGATTATCTTATTTGCCGCAGCTACAATTGTATTGATTTTACGAAAAAATTTTGGCAGCACACCAGGCACCTTAATCTTTCCCCACTTTTTTCAAAACATCTGCATGAATCATGATGCAAGGTCAAAATACACGATCTTCTTATCGGAATACACGAAAATTCTACAGCACTTCTAACTCAAGCTAGGCTAGTTCGGGATTGCAGTGCAGGTGTTGCTAGTGCAGGTACTACTATTGCAGTGCTATAGGGTAAAAAAGCAGTTGATGTAGGAGAAAATATAGAAGGGGAAGTAAATTTTCACACTAGGGTATATAATTAAACTTCGTTATTAATTTCAGGCACATGCAAAATCTCATGAAGCAATAACAGCAAAATTACGATGCAAACAACTAAATAATTATGCTCACAAGTTTAGGTGAAAGTTCTATCAAGTATATGTGTATAAAATATAAAGCAGATACGAACGATATTAATAAGTGAATTTACCTAAATCGGGATACCAAAAAAAATTAGGAATTTGTACTTTTTTAGCTGGTCGATCTCAGGTTGTACGCTGCTAGGATAAATTTACTTGTTCTTTCTTCTGGCCATGTCACGTGAGCAGAATTGGGCACCGGCGTTGGACCAGAAGGGGTGGCTTTATCGGCGTTGGAGCAAGAATTGGCATCGTCGAGGTTTGACAGGCTGGAGGTGGCATTGGTGATGTCTGAAAATACAGGCGTCGACGACTAAAGCCCCGTTTGGAGCTGCCGCGCTTCCAGCGGCGTGGCGACCAATGGTTGCTTTTTATTTTTTTTTTCATCGTTTGGATTTCCAGCTTCAGCGGCATAACAGTGCAATTTTTACACTGTTGGGCAAAGCTGGATTTTCCAGCTTCGAGCGCTGCCAAATTGCCTCGACGCGCGTGCAAGGGTTGGCTGAGTGCGCAGGTTCAATTCCTACTCTCTGCATTGTTTTTTTTTTATTTTTTACTCATACCGTTACGTCTCTCTTCCTTCTCTTTTATATATTTATATTTTCTAATTATATATAATAATTAATTCCTACTTTTTTTATGCCAATGTTAGTGGCAGGAGATAACTCTCTTCAATTATTCACATAAACATGTATACTATATAATATTATATTTGTTTTAAAATTAAATCTATGTTTAGTAATATAATATATAATTATTTTAAATTAATTATTTTAAAAATAGAATTAATAATTGAATTTTATAATAAAATTAATTATTTGATCTCATAAAATAAATTTTATTTTATTATAAAAATATATAATTTTAATTTCTTACTTTAAAAATAATATTAATAATTGAAATTTATATTAAAATTAATTATTTAATCTCATAAAAGTAACAATTTTATTAAAATAATTATTTTAAATTTCAAAAATAAATTTTATTTTATTATAAAAATATATAATTTTAATTTCTTACATTAAAAATAAAATTAATAACTGAAATTTATATTAAAATTAATTATTTGATCTTATAAAAAGTAATAATTTTGTTAAAATAATTATTTTAAATTTCAAAAATAAATTTTATTTTATTATAAAAATATATGATTTTAAATTTAATATATTTTATTAAATTAATATTTATTTATTTATTAACAATACTAATAACCCAATAAATCTACAACATAACTTTAATAATAGTTGTTACAGTGACAACACAGTTAGATTCACCAAACACCATTAACAGCAGGTGCTACAGTGACAGCGCAGCTATCATAGCACAGCTGCGGTAGCGCAGCAGAACCAAACTAGCCCTAAGAAATAGGGGAGAAGATGTTGTCGACGATGATTATAGGCAGCGGCTAGGTCGTCAGAGAGTAGGTGCCTGGCGAAAAGAAGATTCAGCGCCGAATTTCAAGAAGGCGGCCGGGGGAGCAGTGTGCTGCCGTTCGGCAAAGTCGAGTAGGGATTCGCCGCCGGGAGGAGATGGGGGATGTTGAAGGCGAGTTGTAGATCGAGGTCCTGAGGCGGATGGAATCGTAGACGAAGGAGTCGGGCTTGGCGAGCAGACATTAGTGGCGGTAGGGTCGATGGCGGAAGAAGGGTGGCGAGCGTTAATTGTGTGAGGAGATGGAGGTGGCGAACGTTGGAGGCGAAGGGCTCTTCGACAGGTAAAGTGCGGCAGCTTGGCAACGTAGGAGGATGGTGACGATTTCTATCCAGATAGTGAGGGCTGCCGATTTGGACAGGGAAGGGATGATGGCGCGGAGCATTAGGGTTGGGTGGTGTGGGAGTCCTGGACAAGGAAGGGATGACGCGTGCGGCTGAGTTTCAGCAGGGAATAGCAGTGAGTTGCAAAGGCGCGTGGTGGGTGATGATGGATTCAGAAAGAGCGGATAGAACACAAGCCCTCACGGCGAACACCGAGGTGCGAGAATGCAATTTGCAATCGAAAATTTGACTAAACCAAAAAAAGGTTATCCCTCCCCTCAGGGATTACAACGTTTATAGATTACTCAACTAGCTAATTTTGGACAATCGTGTCCTACTAGGACTTGCTAAAAAATTACATGCTAAAAATATAAAATGCCCTAAATTATAACAATAATAAAAAAATAAATAAAATAAAATAAATTCAATTGTTCGTACGATAACGGGCAGGCTTGTGATGACCTGTTTAGATCTTCTGGGCCTGTCTTCTATGTCCTCATCAGCAGCACTATTACATTCAAAATACTATAGATTGCTGTTGGAAGAAGCAGTACTGTTTATATTTTTTTTATTTATATATTTTTATATATGTTTATATATAATATTTATTTATTTTAATATATATATACTTATAAATATTATATAATTTTCATATTTATTTATATATGTTTATATATTTATATATTTTTATATGTTTATATATATATATATATATATATGTTTTTATATATTTTTATTTATTTATATATGTTTATATTTAGTTATATATTTATTGATACATAAATTTCATATGTATATATATATATATATATATATATATATATATATATATATATATATATATATATATATATATATATATATGTTTTTATATATTTTAATTTATTTATATATGTTTATATTTAGTTATATATTTATTGATACATAAATTTCATATATATATATATATATATATATATATATTTATAAATATACATAATATATGAGGTAAATTTGATTCCTTGGTTAGATGGTGAATGGAATTATAAGGTGGAGTGGGGTTCTAACCCCGTCCCTTCCTTCGTGCGCGCCCCGGAGAAATGTTGCTTGCTTGCGTCTTCTCTTGTTCTATCTTCACGCGGGTCTAGGTCTAGTCAATGCCGCACAGCGGGTAAAAAGCCGTTAAGCCCCGGCTCTCTTCTTTTTGTCTTCTTTGCTAGCTCATCTTCTATGATGATCGTTCGCTCTTCATCGTGATTTGCAGAGTTCTGGTAGTCTCCACGCTCTCTAACGAATTTCGACGGCCTCATCCCTCTTCGAAGGCTTTTTTAAGTGTTATATCTTTATTCATTAAAATTTTTCTTTGAATCTCCATCTCTCTCCGCGAATGTTGTCTTCTCCGGATAGTTGCTTCCAAAACCCTAGTTAGGTTTCTCTGGTGATGTTATTTTTTAGCCTAAAATCAGGTAACATGCTAGTATTATAGTTGATAATTCATTTTCTAGTTTGCTTGTCATCTGTGTAATATAACTCGGTGCATATATTTTAAAATATATTTCATTTATACGTTCAAATGGAGAAGGGCAGAAGAAGCCAATGAAGATTTGTGAGATACTTGGGTGGTCATCCTCAATTGATAAACAACATATGTCATTAGATAATGAACAACCTAAACTCACCCGATGAATATAAAACTGGTAAGAAATAATAGAGTGTAATATTTTTAATCATCTCAAATATAATTTTATTAGATATTGCATATGCTTATAACAAGCCCTTATGTTTTTTCCTAAAGTTGATGAAATAATAATTGAATATTCATTTATGGTTCCTTCTGTTGGTATGACATTTAATAGTGAAGATCAAGCTTATATTTTTTATAATGAGTATACTAAGAAAATGAGATTTAGTATAAAGAAGTATCATGTAGAACTTAGAAAAGGACGATAACCTGAAATATTATAAGTTATGTTGTAGCAAATAAGGAACAAAACAAATCCGCAAAGATCATGTTGCTAAGAAAACACAACCCAAGACTCAAACAAATTGCATGATTAACATCGAATTTAAGATTGATAGGAATGATGTATGGATATTTTCGAAAGTTAAAGTAAACCATAACCATTATATGACAAATCCTAATAAGTCCCACATGCTCAAATCGTATGGAAGAATTTTACCTTTTCAGCATTTCTTTATAGACTAGATGACAGAATCTAATATTAAGGTCTATCATGTATATAATTATTTTCAATCCAGTGGGTCTAACAGCGATATTGGTTTCATTAGAGATGATAGTACCAATTATATCTATAGAAGTAGACAAAAAAACTGGATGGTAAGGAAACCCGTGATATTATTAGATTCTTGAAGGTTAGGGGAGCTAAAGATCCTTCATTTTTTTTTCTGCTATGGAAATCGTGTACTCAGGAGAGATTACTCATTTCTTTTGGGCTGATAGTTGATCTATAATAGATTTTGTGTTTTTTGGTGATATAGTTTATTTTGATACTATTTTTCAAATAAATAAATATGACATGCTTTTTGCACCAATTATTAGATTAAATCATCATAAACAAACATATCAAATTACAATTGTACTCATATCTCATTACATTTCCTGTAGATTAAAATTGTATTCATATCTCAAATTACAATGATTTACTTAAAGTTTAGTCTAGATGGAAGTTGAGTAATCATTGAGCACATGCAGAAAGTTGAGAGCGGAGACACCGACAATAAGAGCGAGGAGAAATAGGATCCGACCAACACTGATGGTGAGGGCGCTGCTGAGTAAGGGAGCGCCTGGGGAGAGAGACAGTGGCAGCAAGAGCAAGGAAGCGGAGGAAGATAGCGGCAGCAAGAGTGGGGGAGAAGTCGGGTCCGGTAAGACTGTCAACAAGTAAGCGAGCGTGAAAAAAAATTCTAAGCAGAGAGCCTCATCCAACCATACCTACCATATGGGGATTTATGCATGCACAAATCTCAATGCATTTGGATGTTGGATGGGGCACTCTGCATAGAAATTTTTTCTAGCGAGTGCTCGAGAGCAGGGAGAGAGCGGTAGGTGAGGGATAGATTGTCGAAGAGGGAAAAAAAATCTAAGCGGGGCCCCACTGAGTGAGGCGCCCCATCCAACCGTACCTACTACATGGGAATTCATGCATCCGGCGAATGCTTAGGCTGTGTATACCGGAGAGGAAAGAAACAAGAGAGAAAGGAAAAAATAGAGAAGAAAGGAAAAAGGGAAGGAAAGAAAAGGACATCACGTGAGAATCACGTGATTTAGATAAAAACAAAAATCGGGGTTGGAAGGCAACGCTGAGGCGAGTGTGGGCGACGGGTGTGGATGGCGAGACAGGCAGTAAGGCGGGCTGGCGTCGAGGCAGAAGGTGAGGGGTCCGTCGCTCGTTGCTTTGCGGACGTTGAGGCGTCGAGGCGTAGAGGCGAACGAGGTGGGAGATCGGGATGGCGACTAGGCGTCGAGGTGGGAGATCGGGACGGCGATGAGGCGGACGACGATTTACGTGGTTGCTTTGCGCGGACGAGACATCGACAAGGCGGACGACGACTCGAGCAGGTGGTCGACGATGCGCAGATGACGACTGACAAGGCAGAAGAGGGCGACTGGCGAAGGGAACCTCGGAAGATCGGGCAGCAGCGACATTCGAACCAACGCAGCAACGTTGGAATTTTTTCTCCAACGCGTGATCCGTCCTATTCGGGCAGACCATGAGACGAGGGAAAATGCCAATAATTTTCCCTCCATTTTCTCTTGAGACTTTTCCGTCCGTCCCGGTAAAACTTGGAAAATCTATTTTTCTTTCCTTTCTCTTGCTTTTCTCCTCTTGTAAACACAGTGTTATGGCAAGGGGAGTAAAGAGAGACAATTGAGGGAAAAAATATTGAAAACGGGGCCACTGCTCCATCCACCATCCATAAGTCAAAAAACTTAGCAATGTGTGCATTCACACATCTCAAGGTGTATGTTGACAGTGGATGGGGCCACCGTTGGAAGCGGTTATTCGCAAGAGAGGGAAGATTGTTGGCACAGGGAAGCAGGATAATGTGATTGAGGAGTGAGCCTTTTAGGATTTGCATTTTTTTTTCACTCTTTTATATGCGTGAAATTCGTGAAAAGAATCTCTGGGACCTGCTGATGTCAGTTAAGCGGGGTCCCGCTTACAAGTTTTTTCATGAAAACGGGGGAGAAATTTTATAGGAATCCGCGGGATTCCTAATTTTTTAGGTAGTCACAACTGATTGCCGTTGATCTGCGCACAATCCGAATGCAGATGATGGCGTTAACGTTGACGTTTAAGTTTGACGCCAATGTTAACATACACACAACATTTCCGCGGCACCTGTCTGGTTCCCTTCGGCCCATTCGCCATGGCTGAGACCTGAAAATCATCGCACTCTTTTCACTAAAATCGCTACTGAATGGATTTGGCGCCCCTCTTCGCACTCGCCTTCTTTTCTCTCACTGCCGCCGCGTCCTCCTGCAATCGCACTTACGGTGGTCAGACCGTCCCTTACCCCTTCGGTTTCTCCGCCGAATGCCCGATCCGCCTAACCTACTCCAGCGACGGTGACATCCTCCTCGGCAATTTCACGATCCGCAACTTCACTTCCCAAACCGTTACCCTAGCCGTGCCAGTAAACTGCGACCGCCCGAGTCGCAACATCGCCGGCCTCTTCGGCCCCAACTACGCGATGACGGAAACGAACGCCCTCTTCCTCCGCAATTGCAGCGGCGGCGTTTCGGAGTGCAGAATTGACACTAGCATCATCACCCAACGGCTCAATAAGACGGCCTGCCAGAAGGACGACGACATCCGGTGCTACTCCAACGGGAGTGACAGGCATATTCTTTCCAAAGATCAATTCGAGAAGGCGATGAATAATTGCAGTAGTTTGTTCACGGTGGTGTGGTACGGCTTGAACGAATTGAACCAGACGATGCTCGTGTACGAGGCAGCGGAGGTCGGGTGGTGGCTCGACGGGGAGTGCCGGTGCGCGGCCAACGCCCGCTGCACGAACGTGGATTTGGGGAACGTGAGACGGAAGGGGTTCCGGTGCAAGTGCAGCAAGGGTTTGGAGGGCGATGGGTTCGCCGACGGCGACGGTTGCTGGCCGACCGGTGAGTGCTGTGTCTCAATCATTACTTTTATCGGCTTCTGTTACGCGTGATCGTGACCGCAATTGGAGCTTAATCTTTTGATTTTTCCAAAACTGCCACCGTTGACCGTTTTCTTATTTTCGCCTAAATCTCAATGGAGCGCTCCTTTACCAAAATATTGTTTTGTAGGGGACATATCCGAATTAAATTATGCTGAATTGAGATTTTGTTCAATTTTTGTACAACGATCCGACCGTTCAGATTGAAGAGCACTGAGTCACGAACCTTCTCCTAAAATTTCAGTCTGATTCAACGGTGAACTTCTTGCCGGCGGCTGATTTACACAGATTGCCCTAAGTTCACAGCTTGTCGCTAAAGCTTCTCTTCTCTCTCTTTTTCACGTCTGCTCTCCCATGTGTACAACCACATGCACTCATACATAATAACACCACGTGTCAAACATACACTAACGTATCCACGATATTCATAACCCATCCACGTTAGTGTGTGTCCACGATAACAGCAGTGTGTCCATGATAAGTACTGTACATATCCACCATATCTGCAGCATATCTATGATGTCTGCAGGCTGTCCATGATAAGTACTGTACATATCCACCATAACTGCAGCTGTGTTCATGATAATTTGGGTGTGTCAACCATAGCTGAGGTGTGTCCACTGTAATATGAGGTGTGTCCACCATAATCTGAGGTGTGTCCACCATCTTCAGAAGTGTGTCCACCATGTTCGAAGATCGTGGACAGCATGTCCACGATGTTGCAGGCTGTATCCACCATAGTCTGTAGTGTGTCCATGATGTTGCAGGCTGTGTCCACCGTAGCCTGCAGTGTGTCAACGATCTTGCAGATGTGTCCATCATAGCTGAGTTGTGTCCACCATGATTTGGGATTGTGTACAACATATCCACGATAGCTGCAAAGCACAAACTGAGTTGCTTCATCCACATGGCGTGATTTGAGCCATCCTGCACATGGGTAAACTGAGCCATCACCCAACAGGCAATGGTTCGTCGACGGCGACGGTTGCCGGCCGATCGGTGAGTGCTCTGTCTCAATCATTACTTTTACTGGCTTCTGTTACACGTGATCGTGACCGCAATTGGAGCTTAAATCTTTCATTTTGCTCAAACTGCCACCGTTGACCGTTTTCTTATTTTCGCCTAAATCTCAATTGAGCTCTCCTTTTACCAAAATATTGTTTTGTAGGGGACATATCGGAATTAAATTATGCTGAATTGAGATTTTGTTCAGTTTTTGGACGAAATGAAAAATTAAGCCCTAACTTTTATTACCAATAATTGTATATATTCGATTAATGATGTTATGAAACGCCGTTCCAAGTGAGGGACTGACAAATTGATTTTGTATTGTTTTAGAATTAGAAACGACACTAGTGACTGATTGTATATGACCATGAAGAACTGGAGAAATAGAGATTAAATTAATCCTCTTTCGCCTTCATTTATTTGTTGGTCTGCCTGTCTTGCCGTCTTGGACTTCAATTGCTTCTAGAGTTGCACAATTATTTTCTGTTTATTCTAAGACAAAAACAATATTTGTGTGGAAGTTTTGTTAAGATCGAGATGTTAGAATTAAGAGTACTACCTAGTTGACACAAACAACAATATTGACCCCGTTTGGTAGATCTAGTGGTTTTATTCAAATGTAACTAATTAGTTTATAGTAGGTCTTTTGTATTAAAAAATTGTTTAGGGAGCTAATCTCTTAAAAAACTGATATGTGTTATCTAATAGTGTCAGACCAGATTAATGGAGGGAGCTGGAAGAATGTTGTTTACATTACGGTACCTTTGGTGGTGGCTGCTGCGTCGTTTGTCTGTATTATGTTCATCATCTGCATGAGGAAAAGGAAGTCAACAAAAGTTCTTTGTAAGACAATGGAATAATCAAGTCCCTTAACTTTTCTGATTAGATATATATACGCATATATTTATGCATGAAAAATTCGATAATAAACTGAGGACAAGAATCTATGTATGTTTCCATTACAGATGAGGCGAGTAACATAGATGACATTGATTGCTCGGAGTCTCTACTATTTGATCTTTCTGCACTACAAGACGCCACAGCCAATTTCCACGAAGATAACAAGCTCGGAGAAGGTGGCTTTGGAGCTGTGTATAAGGTTTGATTAATGAATTAGTTAACAGTTTTCCGCCTCTATTTGTTTATTAATTTATATATGTGCAAATATGCATGGATTAATAATTGAAAAAGAAGTGCATTTTCTAGGGAGTCAATCTCTTTACAAATTATAAGAAATCCTATTTGACACCATTGGATCAACTACACAACATATGTAAGCCTTTGGATTAAAAGTACCATGGTGCACCATAATTTATGGATCAATTTTTTTCCTTCGTGATCTAGGGGATGTATTTTCTAAGGAGTTTGTTTTTTAAAAAAATTAAGAACCTAGGGCTCATCTCTTTTAGATTAAAGTAAGTACCATGGTGTATATTTTAAGGATCAGATTTTTTATTTTTTTTCCTGTATGATCTAACGGTGTTGAGGATGCATTTTCTAAGGAGTCAAGTCTTTCTAAAAATTTAAAAAAACCTAGGGCATTACTGTCGAATTACCTGCACAACTGCTTGTGTCTCTTAGATTAAAGCATACACTATAATGCATATGTATGTTAACATTCTTACTAATGTGCACCGAAATTTATGGATTATATTATTTTTCTTCTAATTCGACGATCTAAGAGAGGGAGCTGCCTAAAAATTTTTAGCAAGCGGATCTCCCTATCAGTCTCGTTAAAAATTTTAAGAAGACAGACTCCTAAATTTTTTTTTCTTGGAACAGGGAGTGCTACCGGAAGGGAGAGAGATTGCTGTGAAGAGACTCGCAGCAAATTCTTGGCAGGGACTCAGAGAGCTTAAGAATGAATTGGTTTCGGTTGCCAAACTACAACATAAGAATCTTGTCAGTCTTTTGGGTGTCTGCGTGGACAAGGAGAAAATGATTGTCTACGAATTCGTTCCTAATGGAAGCCTCGACTCATTTCTTCAAGGTGGCCATTAGTTTTCTATTTAACTTCGTCGTAACTGAACCATGTAGATATTTCAATGAAGCTATTTCTGTGTTCTAGATCCTGCAAGACGTGAACAATTACATTGGGGCACTCGATTCATAATCATACGTGGAATTGCTCGGGGCTTGCAATACTTGCATAACGAATCACGTCTCACAGTAGTGCATCGCGATCTGAAAGCAAGCAATATCTTGCTGGATGCAAATATGAACCCTAAGATCACAGATTTTGGCTTAGCCAGACTTTTCCATGGCGAGCAAACTCACAAAAGCACAAGCCGAATCGTCGGAACATTGTAGGTTTTTATGTACACAATTCACTAACTAAACCTTCAGGCATGTAATCTATTCAAAATTAATTGTTCGCGTGCTCGTAGTGGATACATGGCGCCGGAGTATGTGATGCACGGGCAGTACTCCATCAGGTCAGATGTCTTCAGCTTTGGCGTCTTGGTGTTGGAGATCATCACTGGAAGGAAGAGCAATGGTTTCGAGGACGCTCAGCACTCCGACCTGCTCAGCTATGTACGTGTTTGCAATAAGTCTAAATTTATCGTTGATTTTTGAGTTTTATAGTTGGTAATCAGTGGTTGTCGCATGCAGGTCTGGAAGAACTGGATCGATGAAACGATTGCGGAGCTACTGGAGCGATCAGCTTTGGGGGAAGATTGGCCGAGAAGTGAGGTGCTGCGATGCATTCAAATAGGGTTGTTGTGTGTGGAGAAGAACGCAAATGACAGGCCCAACATGTCAACGGTGGTTATGGCGTTGAGTAGCTCGACTGTATCGCTTCGAGCTCCTTCACAACCTGCGTTTTGGACAGGAACCAGATCGCTTGCAGATTTAAATGCTGAATCATTTTGAGGAAGGCTTCAAAGGGATTTAATTGATCCAACAACAACATCATCATCATCCACTGAGCTGGCCTTCCCATAATTTGAACTTCTCTGGTAATAGTTGAATTGTACACCTAAGACAGCGGATTAGGTGTACAACTAAATATCTGAGTTGGGTTTGGGTTTGCATAATAGAGTGCTTGACTAGAGGCAAATTGAGTTTAAGTAGTGGGCAAAGGGTCGATACTCAATCCATTGTCATTGCTAGTTTTAGTAGTAGGCTCAGGGTCGATACACCTAATCTGACAGCAGATTAGGTGTATATATTATTGGGATATTTTTATAAGCGTGGTTCATTTTCAAAGTCATGGACTACTTAAATAAATCATCCTGGTCAACGAATAAAGTCAATATGACTTATAACCAACCACCTAATCTAGCTTAAATAATTTTGGGGTGTAAATGGTTGACTTGATTAAGAGCAAAACACAATTATACTTGATCCAAACAAGATCACACCTAACTTAAACTCATCTTCATGTTGGATTGGGTTGTTTTGGGTGTTAGCAAGTTAGTCGACTTTGCATCTTCATTACTAAAATTACTTTTAATAATGTGTTCATATGGGTGTGGGGACACTGTAATTATGATGTATTGTGATATTTATATTGCACACATTTTTTTTTTATCTATGCTTTTGTTTATGGCTAAAAACTAAGCATACTTATGTCGTATATCATGTATGCAAAGTTCTACACCAAAAAAATAGAGGGAATTTTTATAAAATTTTTTTAGGATTTGTCAATTTTAATATGAAATTTATGTATATACTAGCTCAAAAAAATATTTGTCATTCTATTAAATAATTTTAAATTATATATATATTTTATATTAGAAAAGTTTATGTCTATTATAATTCATAAATTTTAATATCATATTTATAAATTTATTATTTAATAGATATTCTATACTTATAATAATCTTAATTTTTCTAACCCAAAAGCTAGAAGGTCTAACTGCCCCAAAATGGTTTTAGCAGGCAGAGCATAGCAAAATCCTGATGATGTTGGATCGAACAAAGAATAAACTATTATAAAGTCATCCATCTTTTCTGAGTCAAGGATCTAGTATTGAACTAAACGCCTAGGCTAGGCTATAGTAACAGTCAATAGAAGGGCAAAAATAATCAAAATGTTACACTCGTAGACTAATTCCTTGATCGGCTATGGTCTTCACAACCGTCGGGAACTCCTCTTAACGTACAGCCTTAGCTCTCCGCCGAACACATTGGAACCACAGGATCGTCTTGCCATACGATGTTGCCTTGCCCCTCTAGCTTGACCACACAAAGCCAAGCTAGAGGTTGTCCACACTCCTCTTATAGTGGTTTCGTCACTTGTGTTCGTCTCGATAACCCTAAGGCTAACCTTAATATGTGTTTAATAAGGAGGAAAGGGAAAGGGAAAGAAAGAGAAGGGATAAAAAAATAACACATAGGAAGGACGGATGAGAGGGCGAACAAAAAATGATTGCATTTTTCGTCCAAATACGTTCCCCCTAAATTGGGCAAAAAATCTATTGTACACACTCGCCGTCGCCGCTCATGAGCTCGTAGCTTATGAGCTTGTCGCTCGATGCTTGCTGTCGCCCTTCACTGCCGTACGCAATTGCAAGGTAAAATATCACTGCCAATGATGTCTTTAGGTGGGAATCTACACACATGTGCCCTTTTGTATCTCCTTTCTTTTTTTTTCCTTCTCTTTTTCTTCTCTTTCCCCTCTTTTTTCACTCCGTCCTACTAAATATAGCATAGGATTGACACCCTTTATGCCTCGCCTCCCACATTCCTCTAGTTCAATGTCACTGGGGATAAGTTTGCTAGTAGTGTTCGACACGACATGGAAGGAAAAAGGAACATATATGCTTCCGTAAAAAAATAATGCTCATCTTTAGGGTCAAAATATAAACCACGATACACAACCATGATAGTTTGTCATAATTGTCGCATCTCTTTGTTTTTTTTTTTTTTTTTTTTTACTTATCACCAAATATCCTTGATTAGCTTCTACCCTAGTCAGTGGGGGATCTAAGATCTGATGATATACAGGGGAAGTATTATAAAGGATAATATATATATATATAACATAACAAATATGTATATATGTTTAATTATTTAAAAAAAATGAGTAGAAGCACCGCACACACACAGCTCCATGTGGCTCTACTACATATAATAGTATTTTGCATGCGGTGATTATCAGTTATATTCTAGGGTGTTTAATCCGGATAAACTTAGCACAATTAGCTTTAATACACCTCGAATTTTAAATTCTAAACTCCACTTTTACTTTATCTATTCACATATTTTATTATTAATTTAATCTTGAATACTTAAAATTGCATGAGTGTGAGAGAAAATATAAATACGATAAGAGTATAAGAGCCACAATATTTATTTTAGTTAAATAAATTCAAAAAATATACTTAAAAGTATTAAGTGCATGTGAAATAAATTTTATATCTTATAATATAAATATATAATACATAATATTCTATATGAATAAATTTTACTATAATAGCTTAATGCTTGAATTTAGATTAGTCCATTTTTATAAAGATATATTGAGCATGCGTTTTTCAAGCAGGGTGGGGTGCTTAACTTCTTTAAGCAGGATCACTTAGATATTTTTTGAGAATCTTAAAAAAAACATTTTATTCTGACAGCTACATTAAATTTTTCTCTCCACCAGAATAGAGTGGGCGGTGAAAAAAAAAAAATTTGACCGGAGCTATTCTGACACCTCTTAGAAGGGGTTTGTTTCGAAGAAAAATTAGAGAAAAAAAAAATAATAAGTTTTTCATTATTTTTTTTTATCTTTTTTGTAACTTTTCCTCCGAAACTTTTCTACTTGAATCGGACGGAAAAGTTAGACAAAACACAATACCACTTTGTCCGACCTTTGAAATTAATTTTTCTTCTTTTTTTTCTTCCTTCTAAGAAAATAAGATATATATTTTTTTTCCCTAGAATTTTTTTTCCTTGTAATTTTTTATTTTTTATAATTTTTCTTTCCTCCAAGAAAACAGGGCCCCCCATGGGCTTAAAAGATTTTTCATAAATTGAAGCATTATAGAGTATCTTCTTCCTTTTCTAAGTAATAAGAAAGTTCACTACATGGCTGGAACGTCTTCATTTTGGCGCTTTAGTTAGAATTCAATTGTATATTAGCTGCGAGTTTTGAGTCCAATTCTTTAATTACCTCTATCTTGACAATGGTGAATATTTATTTAGGAAATATTTATAGTGGGTGTCCAAATTTTAAATCAATTCAAAAAATTATGTTAAATAGGACCAAGATTTTTAGTATTATTGAAATTTTACTTAAGTCAGTTCATGTTGTTGTCGTTCAATATTATTTTTTTGTTAGGATATAATAAACTAAAATTTTAAAAATTATATTATAATATTATTTATTTTAAAATATTAGATAATAATGTATATAAATAAAATTAAATTTGGTTTAATTTTAACTATAGTAGAAACTTTTTGTTTGATTATTACAAATTTTTTTTAGTTTAGGTTGGAAAACATTTATAAACTCTAGTTTAAATTGTAACAATTCGGGTATGGTTAATTTAATTGAACTGATTGGATAACTCTAGTGCTTCTAATTATAATTGCATAGATTGCTCGATCTTGTCTTGTCGTTCTCTTTCTCTTTTCTCTTTTGTGTGAAATATGTGACTTTTATTATCACTAAATTGATCGTAATCATGCAATCAAAATCATTTTTTTTTCAATAAATACTATGATATTAGTGTTTGTGGTCTTTGTGATACCTTCTTATTGCTCAAACATCTAGAATCATGTCATTTCTTCGTGGCAACTTAAATGATTTGGACTTAGTTATGGAGTTTTGTGAATACTTCGAAAGCAATTGGGCCAATGACTATCTATCTTTTTCGGTGTCTCGGGTATTTAACTTCTAAGCATTTTGCTAATTACCATAGTAGGAAATTTTTTACTGCAAATGGTGATCACATTGTCTAATTTTGCTTACCTTCATTCTTTAGTTACAACTCTCCACCGTGGAAATCAATTTCATTTGTTAGAAATCCATGTGAGCATCTAACTCATATATATAACAGCAAAATACTAGACTCCGCATTAAGTAGTTTAAGTTTAGGGGTGCAGTATTCAAATCCAATAAAATTTTCTCTCCGACTCACACTATAATTTGAGTGAGCAGATGGATATATTTAATAATTTGAGTCAATGGATTATAAATGAGTCATATTAAACTGTGACCCGATTTAGTAAATTCAAATATGATCCATTTAATTAATTAAGTCAAACTATTTAATCTAAACACGACTTAAATATAATTAAATCAATTTGATATAACCTAAATAATCAGTTTATTAAATGAGTCATTTATTAACCTAATTTTAAATTTTGTCAGGTTTAGTTGTAAGCCAATGAATAATTAACCAGATGTCCTTAGCACTTAACTTTCATGACATTATTTGAGTGCTCAACCTACATGGTGTTACTCATGTGGTCCATAATTTAAAATTTTTTTTGCGTGTTTTCAGGTGTGTATATATATATATATATTAGATAAATGACTCAAATTAACTTATTTGACTCTAAATATAGTGCTAATGGTTATAATTTTTTAGTATATAATAATTTTATAAAAAAAAAAAAATGGGGACATCATGGCATGGGTGTTTCGTTCCGGTTTGAGTGGAGAGTACTCAAAAACATGCCTACCCATTCTTAGGGACGGCTTTATTAGTGGATCTTTGTGTCCCACTCGGATCTCATTTTTATTATGCGATCCGCACTCACGCTGTCCTTCCTCTACCTTGCCCGCGTTTTTCTTGCTCATGTTACATATTGCTCACCTTACGCTTACCTAATCGATCAAATTAAGAAAGCTAAAATTTTGATCAAAATAATAATATAGTAATTTTCCTTTTTTTAATTTTAATTACACAAACACATTTTTTATTCTACCTTAATCTTAATTTATTATTATTATTATTATTATTTTGATTAATTAATAAAGACTAGACTTAATCTTAAAATTTTTATCAATTGAATTAACTGACTGTAAAATTTTATTCATATTATTAATTTAGTTAGAATTATATGATAATTTTCTGTATATTTACATATGAATAGTTCAACTTAGAATCTTAGTGATATATGGAAAATATAAAGTATATATTATATTTTATATGTAGTTTTTTGTTAAATGTTATGTCTTTCTATATATTATAAAATTAAGTTATGCCACATCAACATACTTGAAAGAAAATTGAGCTAAATATGACTTGACTACAAACATAATCAATTTGATCCAACATATAACACATATTAGTATGAACTCAATATAAAATCTGCCTTGCATAATAATTTTTTTTTAATAAAATAGATAATAAAAAAATAAAAATTATAAAAAATTTCAAACTTAATGGAATCAATTGCTTAATACTCCAAAAGCTATTATCTTGTCTTTAGGCTTCTTCTATGTATTCATATAAAAATACATCACATCTTTCAACAGACCTCAATTTTGTCTCCATATTTCCCTAGCCTACGCGATGGCAACTCACGCTCACACTATGCGAGAAGGAAAACCGCGGGAAGACGAGGAGGGAGCGACGAGCTGCCATGCCATTTCCCGCGCTCTCTTCCCTTTACTGTAGAACAATTGTTAATCACATGTAAATTATTAACCACATTGGAGTCTGGCCGAAAATTGACTGAGGTTGACTTGACCCATCAAATAGGAATTGTTTTAGCTGTATCTGCAAATTGGGTTGCGTTCTCACTTGCCACTGTTCAGCATGACTCGTCCCTGCTTAATGTGAACAATGCAGCTTCTGGTTTTTCCATGGAAGACTGGTTTCTTTCTCGTCTTGCACTGCTCTTGACTTCAAAGAGGAGCTTCTTCATCAAAGATTTCTCAATTCATTTATATGATTGTGTGGCGTGTCAGATTTAATTTGGCATCGCTATCGAGGTGGGATTATCTTATTTGCCGGAGCTACAATTGTACTGATTTCACCCTTTGACTCTCTCTGCAACACTCATCATCTCATTCAATGTCCCGAGAATCGGCAGCTGTCGCACCAACGAATTAACGATGACATCAACATGGTAATAGTAATTTCATTAACGCGTCTTGCATTTATGACCCTATTCTTCGTTTATTTGCAATTTACGATATAAAGTGCAGGGGGTTAAATGTAAGTTACCAGTTCGGTGCTACTTGGACTCCTTCTGCTGTCTTAACCCATAATCCACGGCTCTGCGGCCGCCTCGCGCTTCTCTGCTCCGTCGTGTAGCCAACTCCACAGCCTTATACCTTTTGGTCCATTCGCCATGGCTGAGACCTGAAAAGCTTCGCGCTCTGTTCACCAAAAACGCTACAGAATGGCTTTGGCGCCCCTCTTCGCACTCGCCTTGTTCTCTCTCACCGCCGCCGCGTCCTCCGCCTGCGATCGCACTTACGGTGGTCAGACCGTCCCTTACCCCTTCGGTTTCTCCGCCGAATGCCCGATCCGCCTAACCTACTCCAGCGACGGTGGCATCCTCCTCGGCAATTTCACGATCCGCAACTTCACTTCCCAAACCGTTACCCTAGCCGTGCCAGTAAACTGCGACCGCCCGAGTCGCAACATCGCTGGCCTCTTCGGCCGCAACTACGCGATGACGGATACGAACGCCCTCTTCCTCCGCAATTGCAGCAGCGGTGGCGGCGGCTTTTCGGAGTGCAGAATTGACACTAGCATCATCACCCAACGGCTCAATAAGACGGCCTGCCAGAAGGACGACGACATCCGGTGCTACTCCAACGGGAGTGACAGTCATATTCTTTCCAAAGTTCAATTCGAGAAGGCGATGAATAATTGCAGTAGTTTGTTCACGGTGGTGTGGTACGGCTTGAACGAATTGAACCAGACGATGCTCGTGTTCGAGGCGGCGGAGGTCGGGTGGTGGCTCGACGGGGGGTGCCGGTGCGCGGCCAACGCCAGCTGCACGAACGTGGATTTGGGGAACGTGAGACGGAAGGGGTTCCGGTGCAAGTGCAGCAAGGGTTTCGAGGGCGATGGGTTCGCCGACGGCGACGGTTGCCGGCCGATCGGTGAGTGCTCTGTCTCAATCATTACTTTTACCGGCTTCTGTTACGCGTGATCGTGACCGCAATTAGGGCTTAATCTTTCATTTTGCCCCAGACTCCACCGTTTTCTCATTTTCGCCTAAATCTCAATTGAGCCCTCCTTTAACCAAAATATCGTTCTGCAGGGGACATATCGGAATTAAATTATGCTGAATTGAGATTTTGTTGTGTTTTTGGACGAAATGAAAAATTAAGCACTAACTTTTATTAAATACTAATAATTTTCTTTATTCAATTAATGATGTCATGAACGCCGTGCCAAGTGAGGGACTGACAAATTGATTTTGTATTGTTTTAGAATTGGAAACGGCACTAGTGACTGATTGTATATGATCATGAGGAACTGGAGAAATAGAGATTAAATTAATCCTCTTTCGTCTTCATTTATTTGTTGATCTGGCTGTCTTGCCGTCTTTGGACTTCAATTGCTTCTAGAGTTGCATTATTGTTTTCTGTTTATTCTAAAACAAAAACACTGCTTGTGTGTAAGTATTGTTATGATCGATTTATTAGAACTTATAATTAAGAGTACTACTTAGTTGACAAAGTCGTTTGTTCTAGCAGACTAACAGGCAGAGCATAGCACAATCCTAATAATATTGGATCTGAGAAAGAATAAACTATTATAAAGTCATGCATATTTTCTTGAGTCAAGGACGTAGGGTTGAACTAAACGCCTAAGCTAGGCTATAATAATAGTCAATAGAAGGATAAAAATAATCAAAAGCTAGGTTACCCTATACTACCATTATGACTTGGAAGTGGCCTCGGATGGTGGTGAAGAATGGTGATTGTTTAATTCCTCCATTAAGGACTAGATCAACCTTGCAGACAGTGGCAACTGCACCTCTTGGATTGGCTTCTTCTTTCTTTTGTTCTAAGATTGACTATATTGATTATGTCATTTTGTGATTCTTTGAGAGGCGAACAACAGCCTGCCAAGCTTCACTTACGTATCAGATTTGACTGCAGCTGTTCATTGTGCAGAACTAATTTGGTGCTGCGACTGTGCAAGATTTAGGATCAATAATTGATACAGACAAACAATTATGCAAGATTTAGGATCAATAATTGATACAGACAAAACCATCCGCGTGACTGATCTCGAATCAACGATCATGTTCAGACTTCTTCAAGTTGAATCTCAACTAGAAGTGAAATCTTATCTTGCTTGTTTTGGTCTAGTCAAGTGTCCTGATGTAAAATCTTTCTTCTGAAAAAAAATGTTTTCTTTACGGAGCCTAACTCAGTTTAGATTATGGTGAATTGTTTGCTATCTTGAACAATTTATCACATTTAATCTTTCTTTTGACGGTACCAGAGTGCAGTCGGTCAAGTTCCAACTCAGATGGTTGCAAGCGGCAAGGTGTCAACGTTGGTGGTATTATTGGAGGTAATATCTCTGTTCATGGCATTGAAACAATCCAATTAAACACTCAAATATGGATGATTAATGGAGTGCAATATTTATAAAAATATATTCATTATTTTTCACAGAATTAGTTGATGATCACATGATCCAAGATTTAAATATAAAAAACAATTTTTTTTAATGCTCAAATTCTCTCGAATGAAGGTGTCGCTGCTGGAGGGTGTTTAGCGCTCGGGCTCGCGCTTCTCGTCTACTGCCACTTCCGCCGCATGGCCCGCTCCTCCGCCTCCAACTCGGAGCAAGCCGCCCACTGCCTCCTAGCTGAGGCATCCTGCCCCATCGCCGTATACTCCCACAAGGACATAGCGCGCGCCACTGCCGACTTCTCCGACTCCCACAAGCTAGGCTCCGGCGGCTACGCCACCGTGTACCTGGGGCGCTTCCCCAACTCCGGCCTCGTAGCCATCAAGCGCCTCAGGCATCCCGACACCGAGAACCTTGACCACGTCATCAACGAGATCAAGCTCGTCTCCTCCGTCAGTCACCCCCACCTCGTCCGCCTGCTCGGCTGCTGCCTGGACAGTGGCCAGCACGTTCTCGTTTACGAGTTCGTCCCCAATGGCACGCTCTCGCGTCACCTCCACCGCGAGCGCGGCGATGGCGCCGCTATCCCCTGGCCTGCACGCGTATATATCGCCGCCGCTACTGCTGGCGCCGTCGCTTATCTCCACACTGCCGTGTATCCCCCGATCTACCATCGAGACATCAAGTCGAACAACATACTGCTCGATTTCGACCTCCGCCCCAAATTGGCGGACTTTGGGCTGTCGCGAGCAGTGATGGTGGAGTCGTCACACATCTCGACGGCGCCGCAGGGGACCCCGGGGTACGTCGATCCGCAGTACCACCAGAACTTCCACCTCTCCGACAAGAGCGACGTGTACAGCTTCGGGGTGGTGCTGCTGGAGATCATCACGGCGATGAAGGTGGTGGATTTTAATCGAGCACCTGACGAAGTGAACCTGGCTGCCCTGGCGGTGCAGAGGATCGGGAAGGGACTGGTGGAGGAGATCGTGGATCCGGCCATTAAGGATGGGTGGGATGCGCGGACGAGGGCAGCGGTGGAGAATGTGGCGGAGCTGGCGTTTCGTTGCCTTGCGTTCCACAGGGAAGCGCGACCCTCGATGACGGAGGTCGCGGCGGAGCTGGAGAGGATTCGGTTGGAGTGCGGATCAGGTCCCCAAGAAGGATCCGAAAGACAAGAGGAGGATAGGGCGGCAATGATGATGGTGGAGAAAGAGAAAATTGTTGTGTCCCCGGTATCGGTTCGGGACCAATGGGCTAGCTGCTCTTCCTCGTCCTCTTTATCCAATGGTTCCTTTCGTAACTCGATTAATCGAACCTAATTTTGCTATATCGTCGTTACGCAATTTGACTGTACAAATTTTCCGTGCTTTTTGATTGTCAACGACGAGACAATAAATGAAAATTATAAATGAAATTTGGCAGTTGGCACTTTACTTGAAAAAGATGGTTTCTATACGATTTTTCTAGCCAAACACCGATATAATCACTGTAATTCGTATATGATATAATGACATGACCACGTTACAAACAGAAAATGAGGAGAGCATCCTAGTCTTGATTAGAGTGGCCGAGAGGCCGTGTGTCAGGACCAAGGACCGGCGGGTCCTCGGCCAAGCGGAGTGGCCTGGCGCAGAGGCCCGCCTTCGGTTGAAGCGCACGGAGGCGCGAACACTACTCTGACGTGACGGGAGCAGCTGGCTGAGGGGAGCAGTCGAGAGCCGGTGAGCTGCTGCAGCGTGGCCGGTGTCCTATCTACGGCAGGCGTGCGTCCCATCCGGTGCAGTCAGCAGATGGAAGGAGATTAAAAGGGAGCGGCAGCTCCCTCTCGAGGCAGGAAGACTCAGCAGTGGGCACGAGCACAGCGGCGGACGGAGGTCCGCCGTCCCTTCCTCCTCCCCTTCGGTGAGAGGGCCGACGTCGACGTCGCGGGCAGTGATCTGGGAAGGGCCCACGAGCGCCCAGTCACACTCGAGAGGGCGGCGAGACGACGGCCGACGAGGGGAGTTCGGCGGAGTCAAGCGGAAGCGTGAGACGCTCCGACGAGGCTGGCGTCCAGGCGTGGACGCCGATGATGCTCAGGTGAAGGGCAGGCGGCCCTTCACTGCCGGTGACTCCGGTCCGGCGTCATCGAGAGCAGCGACGACGGTCACGTGCGGGGGAGCTCAGCGGACGAGCGAAGATGATGACGAGAAATCAAATAAACGCCTACGTGGCGTAGGTGTTGACCAACGACTCCGGGCCAGGCATCACACCGTGGCTCTTGGCCCGCATTAGCCTAGCACTATCTAGGCCCACTACAGCATAGCGGTCAACATGGTGGACACATGGCCCACATGCAAGCAAAGCTGATCTGTTAGAACCAGTAAGAGTGGTAAGAAAGAACATGCAATAAAGCAGCACGAAGGGTCATTGCCTGACCGCGCAGAAACTCGAAGCAAAAGTCTATAATGTTGATCACAGTTCCCTTCCCGATTCATTCAAAGAATTGTCCGCTTCCCTTGGCGCATGTGTATGCTCTATGTGAGAACGTTTATAACAGACAAGCTAAAGATGGATGTATCATTGTTCACAACAAAAGCATGCAATCGACCATTAATTAGCTACACAGCATCTACAATGTGAAAATGACAATCTATCTAGAAAGTGATACTGCCAATGCTTAGAATTCATTCATTAGAACTTGCATATGGCCTCAAAAATAATTATTTATCGAATTGCGATGAGTTTGAATACTTATATTGAGATGGGGTACATTTATATTAAACAGAAACATATAAGCTCGTTATAAGTTTGATTTGGAATGAAAACCAACAGCTCTTGCGAACATTAGCTATAAATTAAAGAACGAAACTAACAATATGAAGAGTATGAGAAGGCAAAAAAACAAAACAAAATAAAACAAAACTAAACTAAATATTAAATGCAACTAAAAGATGTCTTTCCTGTACTTACAAGCCTATTGGTAATTGCAACAACAATTATGGAGTTCCTCAAACCCCTTCGAAATCATCCGGAATCTGGTTTTGAAATAAACACTGCATTCTTGCTTTCATTCGATCAACACAATTTTGTAACGTGCTTCTTTCTTCATATAGTCTGTTCTGTTTACCGGAATCCTACATTTAATGAAGATAAATCAAACATACGTGTATAAATCATGTAAACTAACAGTCATACAAGTGACCTCTCCTACAATATTAAAGCAAACTGCAATCTGCCCATCGAGATGATTGTTTTCATCCAGTGACAGCACAGACATTTATCTTCAAATTGTTGAAGCTACAAGAATGATATATAGACAAGGGTAAAAGACTTTCACATGATTCTTTCTGGCTTTCAGGTCAACATTAAACATTTGGTAAAAAAATGTCAGAAAGTCTATCAACAAAGCTAAGTCAAATATCAAGACAAAATGTTAAGATTTTGTTTTCCAGTTCTAGGCATTATCTTCAATAGGAGACAATCAAACCAAGTTTTGTGCTGTTCATTAATCGTAGAAACCAAAATGTGCATTTTTGTCATACCAAGGACCCAACTACTTGTAGTTTATGTTACAAGTTTAAACAAGCAAGGATTGCTATATGACACCAAAATACATAGTGATACTGCTTGGAGGCACTGAATAATATATTAACATTAAGTTAGTGGTAGAACGAGATACCAGGCAATGCTACTTGAAATGGTACGCGCACTAGGATGCCAGAGTCATGATTTTCCCATGGTACTTGGCATATCCCAGACCAAAATGAATCATACATTCTACTGTGTATGCCCAGTGCTTTTCATGCCAGGTGTATGCCCAAGCAGTTAAATATCAAAATAATATAAACGATCAAAAGCGTAAGCTAGAGGAGATGCATTGGCAACTCAAGTGCTTTTCATGCCAGGTGTATGCCCAGTGCGCCTTTAATATAACTGGTAGGACCAACAACTATGTTTTCAACATTGAGGCATTTTGTTAAATTGTAGATCTCTAGTCCTAGAGAAGATACAAACAAAGTGCTCCAACATATCATGATACAAATAGGATGTCAAGAAGATGATGTGGTTCTCCAAATTAAAAGGTGACTAACAAACTCAAGGAAAATGAGTTAGCTTGTTGAATAGTCCCTTGGCTTAAAATACTTTGTACAAATGGCATAGAAATCAATGTCTCATCAATATTAAAGAACAAAAACAACTTTTGGTATTTTAAAAATGTGGCATGAAATCTCAACATCAATCAGATAGTGATATTCAAAACAACTTCAACCATTTCAGGTGTTTAATTAAGGAACACAAAAGAAAAGCAATGCTTAACTAGTTATTTGACTTAGCTTAGGAAAGCAACATCCAAGTAGACAAATTTATCTTACCCATAAGTCAACAGAATATGCTCAATAGATGATTTACTTCTTGAAAGATTTCTATGGAGTCTCACATAATTAAGTATGACGGTAAGAATAGCTGACACCACATGTATTCGAGATGAGATCTCCATTTCATCTCTAAAGAAGTATTCAGGAGGAAGCAAATGGTAATCTTGTATAGCAAAATATTCAAGTAACCTCAACACGGAGTGTAAGAGGCTGTCACTTTCAATAAAGAGGATGATACAAGGCTTCATATAATAATCAAATGCTGAAGGATGATTGAAAACGGTGAGCCACATCAGCATATTCAGATATGCTTTGCATCAAATCAAACGAAATCGAATTAAAATATTTATGTGAGTTTAGAAAACATAACATTAACTCAAAACTTCAAAAAATATATCATGGTTCGAATATCATGGTTTACATTTTAAAATACTAATCCAAGATCAGATTGTATAGTGATGAGGTACGAGTTCGTTTTGTAGCAAAATGGAGGAGAAACACCTATAATACATCAGGTGGCACCAATCTCTGTGTTGTGATGCATAAATGTTTTAGTAAAAAGAGAATGATTTGTGTGAAGAAACACAAAAAACCAGCCAGCACTCTACTGGTGTCTACATAGTAACATAAATTCAGATCAGCAGAAAGTCAATGAAATTATAATAATTGATTTGATTTGCATGGTTAGTAATATGTGTGAAACAGAAATTTTCAGTTAACTTGGATGTGTAAGCAAAACTTATCTAATAAATGATATTATTAGCCAGGATTAAAAATCGGTATGCACCAAAAGATAAGTCCGTATGTACCAATCTGACAAAAGGCCAAGATACGGACCACCATGATATGAAATATGACTTATCTATATAAAATATAAATATAACAAATACAATACGTATGTAACCAATAAGGTACAGTATTTACAGGCTGACCTTATAGATTAGTATTAAAAACCTTGGTTCTTAGATGATTAGTTAACTAACAAGATTCATTTATATTAGCCTCCATAAGTAGGTAAGAATATGACATATATAGAAATTGAAGCTGAAAATTATCAGTTCTGTATTTCAATTCGTATTAAATCTGGTCTAAATTGTTGGCCTGATTCACAATGGATAGAGAAAGCTAAGTCACCATTCCTTTAATCTCATCAATGAGTTGGAATCTCCTTTTAGGTTTTATAAATTGTCCACTTTCTTCCCTCAAAGGAGGGAGAAGAAATATCAAACTAACAGGTTTACTAATTGTTCATAAATTTACTGTACAGCATAAAGAAATCGAAATCACTGATAAAACAAATACTAATTTTGCAAACATTTATCTATGGCAAAGACAGATACATACTGAAGCAGCAAGAAGCATGTAATAAGAAAGCAACTTGCTTAAGTTACTAATATCCTCGCATCAAGTCCAATAATCATCCTCAGCAATTCGTGGAAATTGTCTATAGCAGGAGAAACTTTTGTAAATAGACCAGCCTTAATTTCAAAGCAAAATATATCAAAGTTATTGAATTAAGAACTAGAAGAAAGCATATCATATCGCATGCATAGTGTTCATCCAAAGCTGTGTTAGCCCTAAAATAAATATAAGGTATTGGTCAGGAATGGAATATACCATTTCACTTAATATTTTCTTGGAAAGCAACTTAAGGATTATAGAGTTGTCACCCAACTGACAACGAAATCCAATTGTTGCACTCGTTAGGGATTTGTAGGTTTCCCAGTTTGAAACTTGCTCATGATTCTTCTCAATAGGAAATCTTCTTGAATTGAAAAGTTGAGGCAGGCAGAAATCAGTACTACAAAAATTGACAAGGTACTTGATAGTAAAGCACATTCAAATCTAATTGATTAAATAAAAAGAAAATATGACTCGCTTAAAATATACAAGTTGACATGTCATATAACAGATATATTCAAGTTGACAGAAGGAAAGAATGAATAGCATAAAATCAAATTGAATTCCTGTTACTTCGAATCTCCTGTGTTTCCTGCTTCCAAAATGCTGTTTTTCCACTGTCTATAGCTTACAAGATTACTTAAATCTGGTGACAATTATTGCTTTGAACATTTGGTTCCTCGTTTAAAAGGAACTCAAGATTACTTGCTTATCCTTTTCCTATTTGTATGTACTGTCACATTTCTGTTTGTCTAATAAGCCATCAGAAGACTACGGACTGTACAAAAAAGAAAGGGATTTTTTTCAACAAACAATACTGCAAACTGCAGCATTCTTGAAAGTAAAGTTTTGTATTTGTTCTAAATGAAAATTTCTATTTCTCACTGTTAGTAAACTCTCTTGTGCTCTCAGGAATATCAGAGTGACGTGGAATGAGGCAAATTTGTATGAGATTGAAGCAAATAAGCCTATTCAGCAGAAAATAAATGAACCGAAGACAAGCCTGCGCCTGAACTGGAAAAGAGAAGACGAGCGGCAGCAGGTTCTGGAAGGCGAGCTCTTGATGGCGACGACAGGAGAGAACTGACCGAGGGATGGTGACGAGTCACCAGCATCGGGTTCTGGAATGCGAGCTTGATGACGACGAGTGACGACGAGAAGCGGAAGGAGACGACGACCGGCAAGCGATGAGGTGTCACACTCCGGTCGGATCGGTCTAAAAATAGCCCTTAACCGCTGTCTTAGGGCCGTCCGGCGGAATACCGGAACGCAACTCACTCTAGGGTTTCCGGCCTTAAATTAGAAAACCCTAATTCCTGATTAATTTTTATCCCCAAATTACAAAGTCGCTCAGAACCCTAACCCGGAAAGTTCGGAAGCAAACCCTAATTTGGAAATACCTCTTTTCTCTGATTTTGACTGAAGTCAAAATCATGCCGTTGCTGATGTCGACGGGACGTCAGCCCTCGATCAAAATCTCGCCGCGCGTGTAAATCATCTTTGCTGACGTCAGCGTGACGTCATCTCCAATTCGAAATCGAATTCGCAATTTTGCTCGAATCCCCGTTTGGATTTTGACCCGGTCAAAATCCACGTTGCTGCCTCGAATGCCGAGCCGCATTCTTCCTCGCGACGCACGACACCGCCGCGTCATTGCTTCTGCCAAGCGCCGCCGCGCTCTGGATTCCGCTGGAACAAGGGGAAGGCCGCCGCCTCCCGTCGTCGTAGAACAGGGGAAAGAGATGGAAAGTGAAACTTCGTTTATTCCTTGAAGAAGACTTACAAGCCTCTCCTCTCGACGCCGACGACCACCGTCGCCGGTGCCCCCATCCCTCCCTCGCCGGTCGTCTCCCTAGACGCCGGTTACATTCACTCTGTTTCTCTCTCTTTCGCTCGTCGGCACCTGCGCACTGACCTTCGCCCCTGGCGGCATCAGAGCCGCTGCTCTGGAAGGGGCGACGGCGCCCTCGCCGTCGCCGATGGAGTCGCTCCCCGGCGCTCCCTGTGGTGTCGCCCTCTGCGCCCCCTTCTCACCGCCTCTACAACGAGCTTTATAGCAGAGCTCGGCTTCACCTGGTCGCGTGGACCACGCCGTCCGCAGATCTCGCCTCCGCGAGCTCCGCGTCCAAGACCTGGTCATCTCGTGTCGCCAACTCCCGTCCGCGTCCGTCGGAGAAGGAGTCCTCGATGCCACGTCCCTTCCGCGTTCGAAGCCCCGAAGACTCGAAGCTGTCGCTCTCCGCTTCTTCCGCTTTGCTCGCGACCGCCGTCGTCGAGCTCGTCCGAAGGATCCGAAGACGCCGCCTTCGTCCAGTTCTCTCGTTGAGAACCCAGTCGCACCGCTGATCTTCACGCGCCGCCCGTCTGCCTTTCTCGGCGAGCCCGCGTCCGCGTCGTGGGGTGAAGGCGGCGCCGAGCGGCTTCCAACGCCGCGTCTGCCGAACCCGTCGTTCTCGTGGACTACGTTGTCCACGCCTTCGAAGTCGCTGAAGCCGCAGCGCGCGAGGAAGATGCCGCTGCCGCTCCGCGTGAAGCTCTGGTCAACATCCTCAGTTGACCAGGCTTTTCCTTTCCGCAGGTGGGTTTCTTCCTATTGTGGGCCTGAGTTTGGGTTGGGCCGAACCGGGTAGACCGGGCCCTGACAATTCTCCCCCACCTGATTTGAACATTGCCCTCGATGTTCGATGCAAGTTGAACACTAGCCCTCCAATGTTCAAAGTCCTCCATCTTCTATCCCCAGTCTGATGATGAATGTTTGCTGCACCATGCTTATAGCGACTTGCATCAACAAACTTGTCAAGGATAATTTCGGACCTGTGGGTCATGGGCCCACAGTAATCTTGCTTCACCATCTTTGCTGAACTCAGCTGAACCTCAATGTCCCTGACACCGGCATCGACGCCCCTGGCGCCGGCATCAACGCTCTCAGACGTTGGCATCAACGCTCTCAGATGTTGGCATCAACACCCCCTGGTGTTGGCATCAACACGCCCTGGTGTTGGCATCAATGCTATGCATTGGCATCAACACGCCCTGGTGTTGGCATCAACGCCCCCTAGTGTTGGCATCAACATGCCTTAGTGTTGGCATCAATGCTATGCATTGGCATCAACACGCCCTGGTGTTGGCATCGGGGCCCCTGCCCTGGAAGAACGACACTCCTTGTCGCCGGTAGTGATGGTGTTACCTCTCGGATCGGCCTAAAAACAGCCCTTAACCGCTGTCTCAGGGACGTCCGGCGGAATACCGGAACGCAACTCACTCTAGGGTTTCCGGCCTTAAATTAGAAAACCCTAATTCCCGATTAATTTTTATCCCCAAATTACAAAGTCGCTCAGAACCCTAACCCTAATTAGGAAAGTTCGGAAGCAAACCCTAATTTGGAAATACCTCTTTTCTCTGATTTTGACCGAAGTCAAAATCATGCCCTTGCTGACGTCGGCGTGACGTCAGCCCTCGATCAAAATCTCGCCGCGCGCGTAAATCTTCTTTGCTGACGTCAGTGTGACGTCATCTCCAATTCGAAATCGAATTCGCGATTTCGCTTGAATTCCCGTTTGGATTTTGACCCGGTCAAAATCCACGTTGCTGCCTCGAATGCCGAGCCGCCTTCTTCCTCGCGACGCATGACGCCGCCGCGTCGTTGCTTCTGCCGAGCGCCGCCGCGCTCTGGATTCCGCTGGAACAAGGGGAAGGCCGCCGCCTCCCGTCGTCGTAGAACAGGGGAAAGAGATGGAAAGTGAAGCTTCGTTTATTCCTTGAAGAAGACTTACAAGCCTCTCCTCTCGACGCCGACGACCACCGTCGCCGGTGCCCCCATCCCTCCCTCGCCGGTCGTCTCCCTAGACGCTGGTTACATTCACTCTGTTTCTCTCTCTTTTGCTCGTCGGCACCTGCGCACCGACCTTCGCCCCTGGCGGCATCAGGGCCGCTGCTCTGGAAGGGGCGACGGCGCCCTCGCCGTCGCCGGTGGAGTCGCTCCCCGGCGCTCCCTGTGGTGTCGCCCTCTGCGCTCCCTTCTCGCCGCCTCTACAACGAGCTTTATAGCAGAGCTCGGCTTCACCTGGTCGCGTGGACCACGCCGTCCGCAGATCTCGCCTCCGCGAGCTCCACGTCCGAGACCTGGTCATCTCGTGTCGCCAACTCCCGTCCGCGTCCGTCGGAGAAGGAGTCCTCGATGCCGCGTCCCTTCTGCGTTCGAAGCCCCGAAGACTCGAAGCCATCACTCTCCACTTCTTCCGCTTCGCTCGCGACCGCCGTCGTCGAGCTCGTCCGAAGGATCCAGAGACGCCGCCTTCGTCCAGTTCTCTCGTTGAGAACCCAGTCGAACCGCTGATCTTCACGCGCCGCCTTTCTCGGCGAGCCCGCGTCCGCGTCGTGGGGTGAAGGCGGAGCCATGCGGCTTCCAACGCCGCGTCTGCTGAACCCGTCGTTCTCGTGGACTACGTCGTCCACGCCTCCGAAGTCACCAAAGCCGCAGCGCGCGAGGAAGATGCTGCTGCCGCTCCGCGTGAAGCTCTGGTCAACATCCTCAGTTGACCGGGCTTTTCCTTTCCGCAGGTGGGTTTCTTCCTATTGTGGGCCTGGGTTTGGGTTGGGCCGAACCGGGTAGACCGGGCCCTGACAATTCTCCCCCACCTGATTTGAACATCGCCCTCGATGTTCGATGCAAGTTGAACACTAGCCCTCCAATGTTCAAAGTCCTCCATCTTCTATCCCCAGTCTGATGATGAATGTTTGCTGCACCATGCTTATGGCGACCTGCATCAACAAACTTGTCAAGGATAATTTCGGACCTATGAGTCATGGGCCCATAGTAATCTTGCTTCACCATCTTTGCTGAACTCAGCTGAACCTCGATGTCCCTGACACCGGCATCAACGCCCCTGGCGCCGGCATCAACGCTCTCAGACGTTGGCATCAACGCCCCCTGGTGTTGGCATCAACACGCCCTGGTGTTGGCATCAATGCTATGCATTGGCATCAACACGCCCTGGTGTTGGCATCAACGCCCCCTAGTGTTGGCATCAACACGCCTTAGTGTTGGCATCAATGCTATCCATTGGCATCAACACGCCCTGGTGTTGGCATCAGGGCCCCTGCCCTGGAAGAACGACACTCCTTGTCGCCGGTAGTGATGGTGTTGCCTCTCGGATCCTTCTGATTCACCTTCATGGCTGAATCTTTCGCTCTGATACCTGTTGTCACGCCCCGGTCGGATCGGCCTAAAAACAGCCCTTAACCGCTGTCTCAGGGCCGTCCGGCGGAATACTGGAACGCAACTCACTCTAGGGTTTCCGGCCTTAAATTAGAAAACCCTAATTCCCGATTAATTTTTATCCCCAAATTACAAAGTCGCTCAGAACCCTAACCCTAATTAGGAAAGTTCGGAAGCAAACCCTAATTTGGAAATACCTCTTTTCTCTGATTTTGACCGAAGTCAAAATCATGCCCTTGCTGACGTCGGCGTGACGTCAGCCCTCGATCAAAATCTCGCCGCGCGCGTAAATCTTCTTTGCTGATGTCAGCGTGACGTCATCTCCAATTCGAAATCGAATTCGCGATTTCGCTCGAATCCCTGTTTGGATTTTGACCCGGTCAAAATCCACGTTGCTGCCTCGAATGCCGAGCCGCCTTCTTCCTTGCGATGCACGACGCCGCCGCGTCGTTGCTTCTGCCGAGCGCCGCCGCGCTCTGGATTCCGCTGGAACAAGGGGAAGGCCGCCGCCTCCCGTCGTCGTAGAACAGGGGAAAGAGATGGAAAGTGAAGCTTCGTTTATTCCTTGAAGAAGACTTACAAGCCTCTCCTCTCGACGCCGACAACCACCGTCGCCGGTGCCCCCATCCCTCCCTCGCCGGTCGTCTCCCTAGACGCCAGTTACATTCACTCTGTTTCTCTCTCTTTCGCTTGTCGGCACCTGCGCACCGACCTTCGCCCCTGGCGGCATCAGAGCCGCTGCTCTGGAAGGGGCGACGGCGCCCTCTCCGTCGCCGGTGGAGTCGCTCCCCGGCGCTCCCTGTGGTGTCGCCCTCTGCACCCCCTTCTCGCCGCCTCTACAACGAGCTTTATAGCAGAGCTCGGCTTCACCTGGTCGCGTGGACCACGCCGTCCGCAGATCTCGCCTCCGCGAGCTCCACGTCCGAGACCTGGTCATCTCGTGTCGCCAACTCCCGTCCGCGTCCGTCGGAGAAGGAGTCCTCGATGCCGCGTCCCTTCTGCGTTCGAAGCCCCGAAGACTCGAAGCCATCACTCTCCACTTCTTCCGCTTCGCTCGCGACCGCCGTCGTCGAGCTCGTCCGAAGGATCCAGAGACGCCGCCTTCATCCAGTTCTCTCGTTGAGAACCCAGTCGAACCGCTGATCTTCACGCGCCGCCCGTCCGCCTTTCTCGGCGAGCCCGCGTCCGCGTCGTGGGGTGAAGGCGGAGCCATGCGGCTTCCAACGCCGCGTCTGCTGAACCCGTCGTTCTCGTGGACTACGTCGTCCACGCCTCCGAAGTCGCCGAAGCCGCAGCGCGCGAGGAAGATGCCGCTGCCGCTCCGCGTGAAGCTCTGGTCAACATCCTCAGTTGACCGGGCTTTTCCTTTTTGCAAGTGGGTTTCTTCCTATTGTGGGCCTGGGTTTGGGTTGGGCCGAACCGGGTAGACCGGGCCCTGACAGTTGGGGCTATTTTCGGGGACAAGAAAACAACGAGTGCGTTTTTATTCGGCCCGCGCGACCTACAGGGCCCGTGGGCGCAGCCCGATGAAAATTGCCCGTGCGAGCCGGGCCGTTTGGTGCAGAGGCGCTTCCTACTGCGCTAGCCCTATTTAGCCGCACCCGCATGACATGTTTCGGAGGATATTCAATGAAAAATTTATATAACTTGGTTACGACAGTATGTTCTTAGGGTTAGTCCTATGTAATTAGGGTAGAGGTACTTATGTTTCCATATATTGGGTCTATAGTCTATATATTCTGTATGGGGGACGAGTGCGGGCATGAAAAACTATTTTGTAGGCTATGATTTTGATGAATTTCCATAACCCAGATAAGGATTTCCTCCCAATCCAAGAGGCTTGAGAGTGCGCAAAATTTTCTTAGCCTAGTGAGGCCAAATGAAGCATTCTATAAACCCATAAGATTTTGTATCCTTGAGATAGCATTGAGAGGGATGGTAGTGCCTAGTTAAATGGTCTATTGGGACAACTCTCAAGTCTAAAACTTTAAGATTTCACACACTTGCCCACTCCACTAATGTCCCTCGGACTAGTGTCTGTGTACTTGTGCCTTTATTAATAAAATACCAGCAAAATGCTTGCTTCAGTCATTTCACCAAGCATTTTACATGTCATCTTGGAAAAACCATTGTGTTGCTTCTGTTGTCTTTCAATTTGCTTGTGTTACCTTTGGATAGCTGCTTCTGGTCATATGGGAATGATTGAACATTGGTCATTGGATGCAGTGGGCAATAATCCCTCGGCATACTATTTGGCCAAGGAGTGACATCGAAATTCAAAGATTGCTAGTACATATTTGGAGAAAACTGTAAAAAAAATAAAGAAGTGGGCAGACCTCGGGAGGCTAACAAGCCTTCAAGAAAGGTGATCTAGTTCTTGTCAAACTTCAACCTGGCTCACTCAGAGTCTTTTGAAGATCTATTCATAAAGGATTGGTGTGAAAGTATGATGGACCCTTTCCAATATTGGAGTAAGTCAGAAATGTTTCTTATAGAGTACAACTTCTAGCCTCACTAAAGATTCATCTAATTTTTCATGCCAGTTGTTTAAAGTCATATCATAAAGATCAAAATGATCCTACCTGAAGAGTTTCAACCCATACAACCTCTACTATCTCATCAGTGGAGAAACAAGTACAAACTATTCTATCAAAGCACAAGAAGACACTCCCAATTGGTGACAAACAGACTGAATACTTTGTTATATGGAGAGGACTACTAATGTCTGAATGTAGCTAGAAAGCGAAAGACAAGCTAAGGCATGCTCAAGACAAAATAGAAGAATTTAGAGAGTCGATGAGGGCATCGACATCTTAAGCAGGAGCAAATGTTAGAGTTTGGAGGATGTTCAATGTAAAACTTATGTAATATGACCCTGACAGTATATTCCTTGGGTTAGTTCTACGAAATTAGGGTAGTGGTACTTTTGTTTCCATGTATGGGGTCTGTAGTCTGTGTGTTTTGTATAGGGGACTAGTGCAGGCATGAAAAACGATGTCCCAGGCTATGATTTTGATGAATTTTCATAACCCGGGCAAAGATTTTCTCCAATACAAGAGACTTGGGGGTGCATAGAATTTTCTTAGCCTAGTGAGGCCAAATGAAGCATTCTACACACCCATAAGGTTTTGTATCCTTGGGATAGCATTGAGAGGGATGGTAGTATCTGGTTAAATAGTCTCTTAGGACAACTCCCAAGTCTAAAATTTTAAGGTTCCATACACCTGCCCTCTCCACCAATGTCCCTCAGTCTTGTGTTTATGTAGTTGTGCCTTTATTAATAAAGTACCGGCAGGGTTCTTAGTTAAGTCATTTCACCAAGTATTTTACTTGTTGTCTTGGAAAAACTCTTGTATTACTTCTATTGCCTTTCAATTTGCTTGTGTTGCCTTCAGATAGCTGTTTTGAGTCACATGGGAACAATTGAACACTACTTATACACTGGGAGAGTAGTGCACTACACGGACGTTAGACACTAAGGAAAGTGCGTTCATGACACGCAGGCCAAGGAAAAATGCACTCTTCATTCGCAATAGGACTAGGTTTATGGAAATTACATTCCTAAATGATGAGAAATCATATACTTAAAAATGACAGTAATTCTCTCTTCTCGTTAAGTTTTATTAACCAAATGCTGAAACACAATTAAAAATTTCAGCCTAAATTATCCCCACACGCCTTTGTAGTAACCAAATGCAAATTCATTTGAAAAACTTTCAATGACTGCATAGGCAAAATGAGTTCCCTCTAGTGTGGGTAGCTTATCAACAAGAACTTCTGCTATTCCTATTGTTCCCGTAGTTGGCAGCCCATTTCGGAACCCACGCATAATCCCTTACGTGATAGCCCCCAAAATCGATGAAATTGTGTTGGATAAATCCTTAGAGCTTCCGAATTTGAATATTTGCTGAATGGTAGAGGGAAGATCATCTGAATGTGACTAGAGAAAAGAAGAAATTTCAAACGACAAGATCGCAGTCGCATCAGAAGTAGATGCAACAACCTCTATCACCAAGAAAAAGCTGGTGAGTATTTTCCATATAAATTTTCGACAGAGAACCATTGCAAGACACTGGTAACCCTTGTAAGCTCCATAAAAAGGATCGATGCAGTTAGAAGAAGCCACCATCGGCGGCGACGGCGAGGTTAACCAAATCCTGAAACACAAAAAGATGAAAGACAATTAAACATTTTGGTCTAAATCACCCCCACACGCCTCCGTAGTAACCAAGTGCAAATCTTTTTGAAAAACTTTGAACGACTGCATAGGCAAAATGAGTTCCCTCAGGTGTGAGCAACTTATCAATAAGAACATTTGCTATTTCTACAGTTCATTTAGCTGGTAGCCCATTTTGGAACCCACGTAGAATCCCTTGTGTGACAACCTCCGAAATCAATGAAATGGTGATGGATAAGTCCTTAGAGCTTTCAAATTTGAACATTTGCTAAATGGTAGAGGGAAGATCATCTGAATAAGACCTGAGGGAAGAAGAATTTCAGACGACACAATTGTAGCTGCATCAGAAGCAGATGCAATAACCTATGGCGCTATGAAAAAGTTGGTGAGTATTTTCTTTATAAATTTTCGACGGAGAACCATTGCAAGTGACTGGTAACCCTTGTAAGCTCCGTTGATAAGGACCGACACAGCTAGAAGAAGCCACCATCGGTGGTGACGGCAAGGGAAGGCGAGGCCCGTCCATCTCATCAATGCTGGTAAGGACGCAACGGTGTTTATTATAGAAGATTGAGAAAGGGCAATTTATTTATTGCCCCAAAATATCATAACTGTAAATAATATCTTAACTAATTATCTGAATAATATATAATATCGTAACTAAAAGGGGCAAAGCTAGAGTTGGTCCCCAAAGTGCCAAAGTGCTTTTAAAGATCTAAAAGCTGTAGTAATCAATGAGCCTGTATTGGGACTACCGGAGTACCAAAAGGCTTTTGAAATTCACACTGATGCATCTGATTATTCTATCAGGGGCTTACTCATGCAAAATCAACATCTCGTAACGTACGAGTGTCGAAAGCTTAATGAGGTAGAATAGAGATACCCAACACACCAGAAAGAGATGACAGTTGTAGTGCACTGCGTAAGGACTTTGTGACATTATTTATTGGGATCCAAGTTCATCTTCCGAACAAATAACATCACCTTGAGTTATTTTCAGACATAAAAGAAACTATCACGAAAGCAAGCGTGATGGTAAGACATACTAGTAGAATTAGACTTGGTTTGTTTTCATGTATTGGGTCTGTAGTCTATGTGCTTTGTCTGGGGGGACTAGTGCGGGAATGAAAAACTATGTCCCGTGCCATGGTTTTGATGAATTTCCATAACTTAGGCAAAGCTTTTCTCCAGTCCAAGAGACTTGGGGGTGTGCAAAATTTTCTTAGCCTAGTGAGGCATAATGAACCATTCTACACGCCCAGAAGGTTTTGTAACTTTAGGATAGGTTTGAGTGGGATGGTAGTGTCTTGTTAAATGATCTCTTTGGACAACTCCCAAGTCTAAAATTCTAAGATTCCACACACCTACCCTCTCCACCAACGTCCCTCGGTCTTGTGTCTATGTAGATATACCTTTATTAATAAAATACCGACAAGGTGCTTGATTCAATTATTTCACTAAGTATTTTACTTATTGTCTTAGAAAAGCTCTTATGTTGCTTCTTTTGCCTTTCAATTTACTTGTGTTGCCTTCGGATAACTGCTTTTGGTCATGTGGGAATGGTTGAACACTACTTCTAGGCTGTGAGAGTAGGGCACTGCACGGATGTTAGGCACAAATAAAAGTGCGTCTGTGACACGCGGGCCAAAGAAAAACACTCTCTTCAGTCGCCACGAGACTAGGTTTATTAAAATTATATTTCTAAATGATGAAAAATCATATACTTAAAAATGACAGTAATTATCTCTTCTCGTTAAATTTTATTTACCAAATCCCGAAACACAGAATGACGAAAAACAATTAAAAATTTTGGCCTAAATCATCCCTACACGCCTCCATAGTAACCAAGTGCAAATCCTTTTGAAAAACTCTGAACGACTGCATAGGCAAAATGAGTTCCCTCAGGTGTGAGCAGCTTATCGATAAGAACATCTACTATTTCTACAGTTCCTTTAGCTGGGAGCCCATTTCGGAACCCACGTAGAATCCCCTGTGTGACAGCATCCGAATCAATGAAATGGTGATGGATAAGTCCCCAGAGCTTCCAAATTTGAACATTTGCTGAATGGTTAAGGGAAGCTCGTTTGAATATGACTTGAGGGAAGAAGAATTTCAGACGACAAGATCGTAGCCGCATCAGAAGCAGATGCAACAACCTCTGTCGCTATGAAAAAGTTTGTGAGTATTTTCCTTATAATTTTTCGATGGAGAACCATTGCAAGAGACTGGTAACCCTTGTAGGCTCCGTTGATAAGGACCGACGCAGCCAAAAAAAGCCACCATCGGTGGTGATGGCATGGGAAGGTGAGGCCCGTAAATCTCATCAGTGCTGGTAAGAACACAACGGTGTTTATTATAGAAGATTGAGAAAGGGCAATTTATTAATTGCACTGAAATATCATAATTGTAAATAATATCTTAACTAATTATCTGAATAATATATGATACGTAAGTAAAAGAGACAAAGCTAGAGTTGGTCCCCAAAGTGCCAAAGTGCTTTTAATGATCTAAAAGCTATAGTAATCAAGGAGCCTGTATTGGGACTACAGGAGTACCAAAAGCCTATTGAAATTCACACTGATACAACTGATTATGCTATTAGGGGCATACTCATGCAAAATCAACATCTCGTAACGTACGAGAGTCGAAAGCTTAATGAGGTAGAATAAAGATACCCGAGACACGAGAAAGAGATGACAGCTATAGTGCACTGCCTAAGGACTTTATGACATTACTTATTGGGATCCAAGTTCATCTTGCGAACAAATAACATCGCCTTGAGTTATTTCCAAGCATAAAAAAACTATCACCAAAGCTAGCGGGATGGAAAGACTTACTAGCAGAATTTGACTTGGTTTGTTTCCACGTATTGGGTTTGTAGTCTATGTGTTTTGTATGGGGGACTAGTGCGGGCATGAAAACTATGTCCCGGGCCATGGTTTTGATGAATTTCCATAACTCGGGCAAAGATTTTCTCCACTCCAAGAGACTTGGGGGTGTGCAAAATTTTCTTAGCCTAGTGAGGCCAAATGAACCATTCTACACACCCATAAGGTTTTGTAGCTTTAGGATAGCTTTGAGAGGGATGGTAGTGTGTTGTTAAATGATCTCTCGAGACAACTCCCAAGTCTAAAATTTTAAGATTCCACATACCTACCTTCTCCACCAACGTCCCTCGGTTTGTGTCTATGTAGTTATGCCTTTATTAATAAAATGTCGACAGAGTGCTTGGTTGAGTCATTTCACCGAGTTTTTTACTTATTGTCTTGGAAAAACTCTTATGTTGCTTCTTTTGCCTTTCAATTTGCTTGTGTTGCTTTCGGATAGTTGCTTCGGGTCATGTGGGAATGGTTGAACACTACTTCTAGGCTGTGAGAATAGTGCACTGCACGGACGTTAGGCACTAATAAAAGTGCGTCTGTGACACGTGGGCCAAAGGAAAACACTCTCTTCAGTCGCCACGAGACTAGGTTTAGGGAAATTATATTCCTAAATGATGAGAAATCATATACTTAAAATTGACAGTAATTTTCTCTTCTTGTTAAATTTTATTAACCAAATCCCGAAACACAAAAAGATGAAAGACAGTTAAAAATTTTGGCCTAAATCATCCCCACACGCCTCCGTAGTAACCAAGTGCAAATCTTTTTGAAAAACTCTAAACAACTGTATAGGCAAAATGAGTTCCCTCAGGTGTGAGCAGCTTATTGATAAGAACAACTGCTATTTCTACAATTCCTTTAGCTGACAGCCCATTTCGGAACCCACGTAGAATCCCCTGTGTGACATCCTCCGAAATCGATGAAATGGTGATGGATAAGTCCTCAGAGCTTTCAAATTTGAACATTTGCTGAATGGTAGAGGGAATATCATCTGAATAAGACATGAGGGAAGAAGAATTTCAGATGACAAGATCGTAGCCGCATCAGAAGCAGATGCAATAACCTCTGGCGCTATGAAAAAGCTGGTGAGTATTTTCTTTATAAATTTTTGATGAAAAAATTGGTTACCCTTGTAAGCTCCGTTGATAAGGACAGACGCACCCAGAAGAAGCCACCATCGGTGGCGACGGCAAGGGAAGGCGAGGCCCGTCCATCTGATCAGTGCTGATAAGAACATAACAGTGTTTATTATAGAAGATTGAGAAAGGACGATTTATTAATTGCCCCGAAATATCATAACTGTAAATAATATCTTAACTAATTATCTAAATAATATATAATATCGTAACTAAAAGGGGCAAAGCTAGAGTTGGTCCCCAAAGTGCCAAAGTGCTTTTAAAGATCTAAAAGCTGTAGTAATCAATAAGCTTGTATTGGGACTACCGGAGTACCAAAAGGCTTTTGAAATTCACACTGATGCATCTGATTATGCTATCAGGGGCGTACTCATGCAAAATCAACATCTCGTAACGTACGAGTGTTGAAATCTTAATGAGGTAGAATAGAGATACCCGACACATGAGAAAGAGATGACAGCTGTAGTGCACTGCCTAAGGACTTTGTGACATTATTTATTAGGTTCCAAGTTCATCTTGCGAACAAATAACATCACCTTGAGTTATTTTCAGACATAAAAGAAACTATCACCAAAGCTAGCGTGATGGTAAGATATACTAGCAGAATTTGACTTGGTTTGTTTTCATGTATTGGGTCTGTAGTCTATGTGTTTTATCTGGGGGGACTAGTGCGGGAATGAAAAACTATGTCTTGGGCCATGGTTTTGATGAATTTCTATAACTTGGGCAAAGATTTTCTCCACTCCAAGAGACTTGGGGGTGTGCAAAATTTTCTTAGCCTAGTGTGGCTAAATGAACCATTCTACACGCCCAAAAGGTTTTGTAACTTTAGGATAGCTTTGAGAGGGATGGTAGTGTCTTGTTAAATGATCTCTTGGGACAACTCCCAATTGTAAAATTTTAAGATTCCACACACCTACCCTCTCCACCAATGTCCCTCGGTCTTGTGTATATGTAGATATGCCTTTATTAATAAAATACTGATAGGGTGCTTGGTTGAGCCATTTCACTAAGTATTTTACTTATTGTCTTAGAAAAACTCTTATGTTGCTTCTTTTGCCTTTCAATTTGCTTGTGTTGCCTTCGGATAACTGCTTTGGGTCACGTGGGAATGGTTGAACACTACTTCTAGGCTGTGAGAGTAGTGCACTACACGGACGTTAGGCACAAATAAAAGTGCGTCCGTGACACGCGGGCAAAAGAAAAACACTCTTTTCAGTCGCCATAGGACTAGGTTTATGAAAATTATATTCCTAAATGATGAGAAATCATATACTTAAAAATGACTATAATTTTCTCCTCTTGTTAAATTTTATTTACCAAATCCCGAAATACAAAAAGACGAAAGACAATTAAAAATTTTGGCCTAAATCATCCCCACACGCCCCCGTAGTAACCAAGTGCAAATCCTTTTGAAAAACTTTGAACGACTGCATAGGCAAAATGAGTTCCCTCAGGTGTGAGCAGCTAATCGATAAGAACATCTACTATTTCTACAGTTCCTTTAGCTGGGAGCCCATTTCGGAACCCACGTAGAATCCCTTGTGTGACAGCTTCTGAAATTAATGAAATGGTGATGGATAAGTCCTCAGAGCTTCCAAATTTCAACATTTGCTGAATGGTAGAGGGAAGATCGTCGGAATATGACATGAGGGAAGAAGAATTTGAGATGACAAGATTTTAGCCGCATTAGAAGCTGATGCAACAACCTCTGTCGCTATGAAAAAGCTGGTGAGTATTTTCCTTATAATTTTTCGACGGAGAACCATTGCAAGAGACTGGTAACCCTTGTAAGCTCTGTTGATAAGGACCAATGCAGCCAGAACAAGCCACCATCGGTGGCGATGGCAATGGAAGGCGAGGCCCGTCAATCTCATCAGTGCAGGTAAGGACGCAATGATGTTTATTATAGAAGATTGAGAAAGGGTAATTTATAAATTTCCCCGAAATATCATAATTGTAAATAATATCTTAACTAATTATCTAAATAATATATGATATCGTAACTATATGGGGGCAAAGTAAGAGTTGGTCCCCAAAGTGCCAAAGTGCTTTTAAATATCTAAAAGCTATATTATTGAATGAGCCTGTATTGGGACTATCGGAGTACCAAAAGCCTTTTGAAATTCACATTGATACATCTGATTATGTTACTAGGGGCGTACTCATGCAAAATCAACATCTCGTAACGTACGAGAGTTGGAAGCTTAATGAGGTAGAATAGAGATACCCGACACACGAGAAAGAGATGACAGCTGTAGTGCACTGCCTAAGGACTTTATGACATTACTTATTGGGATCCAAGTTCATCTTGCGAATAAATAACATCGCCTTAAGTTATTTTCAGACATAAAAGAAACTATCACCGAAACTAGCATGATGGAAAGACTTACTAGCAGAATTTGACTTGGTTTGTTTCCATTTATTGGGTCTGTAGTCTATGTGTTTTGTATAGGGGGAGTAGTGCGGGCATGAAAAACTATGTCTCGGGCCATGGTTTTGATGAATTTCCATAACTCGGGCAAAGATTTTCTCTACTCCAAGTGACTTGGGTGTGTACAAAATTTTCTTAGCCTAGTGAGGCCAAATGAAGCATTCTACATGCCGATAAGGTTTTGTAACTTTAGGATAACTTTGAGAGGGATGGTAGTGTCTTGTTAAATGATCTCTTGGGACAACCCTCAAGTCTAAAATTCTAAGATTCCACACGCCTACCCTCTCCACCAACGTCCCTCGGTCTTGTGTTTATGTAGATATGCCTTTATTAATAAAATGCTGGCAGGGTGCTTGGTTGAGTCATTTCACTAAGTATTTTACTTATTGTCTTAGGAAAACTCTTATGTCGCTTCTTTTGCCTTTCAATTTGCTTGTGTTGCCTTCAGATAATTGCTTCGGGTCACGTGAGAATGGTTGAATACTACTTCTAGGCTATGAGAGCAGTGCACTGCACGGACGTTAGGCACTAATAAAAGTGCGTCAGTGACATGCAGGCCAAAGAAAAGCACTCTCTTCAGTCGCCACAGGACTAGGTTTATGAAAATTATATTCCTAAATGATGAGAAATCATATTCTTAAAATGACAGAAATTTTCTCTTTTTGTTAAATTCTATTTACCAAATCCCGAAACACAAAAAGACGAAAGACAATGAAAAATTTTGGCCTAAACCATCCCCACACGCCTCCGTAGTAACCAAGTGCAAATCCTTTTGAAAAACTCTAAACGACTACATAGGCAAAATGAGTTCCCTCTAGTGTGAGCAGCTTATCGATAAGAACATCTACTATTTCTACAGTTCCTTTAGCTGGTAGCCCATTTCCGAACCCACGTTGAATCCCTTGTGTGATAGCTTCTGAAATCAATGAAATGGTGATGGATAAGTCCTTAGAGCTTTCAAATTTGAACATTTGCTGAATAGTAGAGGGAATATCATTTGAATATGACCTGAGGGAAGAAGAATTTCAGACGATAAGATCGTAGCCGCATTAGAAGCAGATGCAACTACCTCTATCGCTATGAAAAAGCTGGTGAGTATTTTCCTTATAATTTTTCGACGGAGAACTATTGCATGAGACTAGTAACCCTTGTAAGCTCCGTTGATAAGGACTTACATAGCCAGAAGAAGCCACCATCGGTGGTGATGGCATGGGAAGGCGAGGCCCGCCCATCTCATCAGTGCTGGTAAGGATGCAACGGTGTTTATTATATAAGATTTAGAAAGGGAAATTTATTAATTGCTCCGAAATATCAAACTGTAAATAATATCTTAACTAATTATCTGAATAATATATGATATCGTAACTAAAAGGGGCAAAGCTAGAGTTGGTCCCCAAAGTGCCAAAGTGCTTTTAAAGATCTAAAAGCTGTAGTAATCAATGAGCCTGTATTGGGACTACCGGAGTACCAAAAGCCTTTTGAAATTCACACTAATACATCTGATTATGCTATCAGGGGCGTACTGATGCAAAATCAACATCTCATAACGTACGAGAGTCGAAAGCTTAATGAGGTAGAATAGAGATACCCGACACGTGAGAAAGAGATGACAGCTGTAGTGCACTGCCTAAGGACTTTATGACATTACTTATTGAGATCCAAGTTCATCTTGCGAACAAATAACATCGCCTTAAGTTATTTTCAGACATAAAAGATGCTATCACCGAAGCTAGCGTGATAGAAAGACTTACTATCAGAATTTGACTTGGTTTGTTTCCATGTATTGGGTCTGTAGTCTTTGTGTTTTGTATGGGGGGACTAGTGTGGGCATGAAAAACTATGTCCCGGGCCATGGTTTTGATGAATTTCCATAACTCGGGCAAAGATTTTCTCTACTCCAAGAGACTTGGGGGTGTGCAAAATTTTCTTTGCCTAGTGAGGCCAAATGAAGCATTCTACACGCCCACAAGGTTTTGTAACTTTAGGATAGCTTTGAGAGGGATGGTAGTGTCTTATTAAAAGATCTCTTGGGACAACCCCCAAGTCTAAAATTCTAAGATTCCTCATACCTACCCTCTCCACCAGCATTCCTCGGTCTTTGTCTATGTAGATATGCCTTTATTAATAAAATACCGACAGGGTGCTTGGTTGAGTCATTTCACTAAGTATTTTACTTATTGTCTTAGAAAAACTTTTATGTTGCTTCTTTTGCCTTTCAATTTGCTTGTGTTGCCTTCAGATAACTGCTTCGGGTCACGTGGGAATGGTTGAACACTACTTCTAGGCGATGAGAGTAGTGCACTGCATGGACGTTAGGCACTAATAAAAGTGCGTCCCTGACATGCGGGCCAAAGAAAAGCACTCTCTTCAATCGCCACGGGACTAGGTTTATGGACACTATATTCTTAAATAATGAGAAATCATATTCTTAAAATGACAAAAATTTTCTCTTCTCGTTAAATTTTATTTACCAAATCCTGAAACACAAAAAGACGAAAAACAATTAAAAATTTTGGCCTAAACCATCCCCACACGCTTTCGTAGTAACCTAGTGCAAATCCTTTTGAAAAACTTTGAACGACTGCATAGGCAAAATAAGTTCCTTCTGGTGTGAGCAGCTTCTCGATAAGAACGTCTACTATTTCTACAGTTCCTTTAGCTGGCAGCCCATTTCGGAACCCACGTAGAATCCCCTCTGTGACAGCCTCCGAAATCGATGAAATGGTGATGGATAAGTCCTCAGAGCTTCCAAATTTGAACATTTGCTGAATGATAGAGTGAAGATCGTCTGAATATGACCTGAGGGAAGAAGAATTTCAAACGACAAGATCATAGCCGCATCAGAAGCAGATGCAACAACCTCTGGCGCTATGAAAAAGCTAGTGAGTATTTTCCTTATAAAGTTTGCACGGGGAACCATTGCAAGAGACTGGTAACCCTTGTAAGCTCCGTTGATAAGGACCGATGCAACCAGAAGAAGCCACCATTGGTGGTGACAGCAAGGGAAGACGAGGCCCGTCCATCTCATTAGTGCTGGTAAGGACGCAACGGTGTTTATTATAGAAGATTGAGAAAAGGCAATTTATTAATTGCCCCAAAATATCATAACTGTAAATAATATCTTAACTAATTAGCTGAATAATATATGATATTGTAACTAAAAGGGGCAAAGCTAGAGTTGGTCCCCAAAGTGCCAAAGTGCTTTTGAATATCTAAAAGTTGTAGTAATCAATGAGCCTGTATTGGGACTACCGGAGTACCAAAAGCCTTTTGAAATTCACACTGATGTATCTTATTATGCTATCAGGGGCGTACTGATGCATGATGTTTATTGTTGAAATTCACATTAACTTGCTTTAAAATTGTGCTTCTACTTCCTCTACACGAAGTTTTTATAGTTGAAGTATGGTGTTTATCTTTTTAAAGCATAATTACTCGAACATTTGCCATAAATTATAAAACAAAAAATGCATCTTAATTTGTTTGTTATTTTAAATTTTTTTCTTTGCACAGTAGAAGAGGTCATTGGAAAAATAAAATATTTAACTATTTGTGGGGTCATTTTTGGTTAAATTTTAATATAAATTAAAATATTAAAAAAAGTAGTGTGACTGTTTCAAATTCACCAGACTTTTTATTTTAGTAGGTTCTAGCTTCCAATGAACGCAAGCATTCATTTTTAATTACCCCTAAGAAGCTTAAGGCACATTTGATTAAGAGATCTATAATATATAACAAAGCAAAGACCAATGGTTGAAAGAATAATCTCATTCATAATTTCGTGTAACGACACGGTCTACAATTTGGTGCAAGAGTATAACCTCAAGACTAATGTTCATGTGAGATAAGTCATGAAGAAAAATCTGAGTCGCATTGTAACAACGTTGAGGAACTATGCCCTGATATGAAGTATCGACTTACGCACCTCGCAAACAACGTCATTGACAACATGCGTCAAGTATTTATCATCCATAACTATGTTCGAATTAATTAGATTAGTTGAATGCATGAGTTGGATGAATGAGCCGTGAGGCTAAACGTTCGGAATTTGGTTGAACGGGTCGTGGGATCAAACAATCAAATTTGGGTGAACAAGCCGATGACCCAATTGTTCGAAATTGAGTGAATGGGTTGTGGGACCAAACATTCAAAATTGGTTGAATGAGCCATTGGGCCATACATTCAGAAATAGGATGAATGAGCCGATGAGCTAAACGTTCAAAATTGGATGAACGGGTCATGGGACCAAACGTTTGAATTTGATTGAATGAGCCGATGGGCCAAACATTCAAAATTTGGATGAACGAGCTGATAGGCTAAACGTTCAAAATTGGATGAACGGGTCATAGAACCAAACGTTCAAATTTGATTGAATGAGCCGATGGGCCAAACATTCAAAATTTAGATAAATGAGCCGATGTGTCAAACGTTCAAAATTGGATGAATGGATTGGGTGAATGAGCCACTTGGCTAAACGTTCGAGGGTTGTGTTGATTAGTAATTACTATGACTAAGAAATTGCGGTAATACCTGAGGGTTCAATACGTCCATTTGCCAAATGATATCTTCCTGCCATGAAAACAAACGGAAACATTAGTCAGCATATTTAGACTCAGAAGATTGATTATGGTTGTGAATTCTTCGCAAACTCAGATTGTATTCCAATGAACAGCATAGTTCAAGAAAATGTACAACAAACATGCAGTCAGCACCAAGGCATGAAGTATAAGGGGTCCCTAAGCATTAAAATAATAGTTGTCTTTTTTTATAATGAAGCTCATTATGCTATTTTAAAAAAGAGACACAAAACATATATTTCCATTTTTGTAAGCAACTTGGAAGATGTCATTCATCATATATCCAAAATCGTAACTGAGAAAGTGGTACCTCCAAAATGCTAGGATTTTGCATGACTGTCCCAAAAAGTCGACGAGTAAGACCTTTGTACACAATGGTGTTTGTACTTCCATCACCATTTGTCCATGGTAAGATAGGGCAGCATATCTGAGTACTGCTAACAATAGTACTGTTCTTATCGTCAACAGGTTTCCCTTGATCAGCATCTGACACCTGCATGGTTTCTTCAATAGGTTTCCGTTGACCAGAATCTGCCACCTCCATCGTTTCTCCTCAAAATTATGAGCATTATCAGTTTTTCTCCCAAAAGTTTGATGATATGCACCAAACTTTGTCACTCCTGATCGAGTGTATAAAGACATTTTCTCATGAGGACTTCCAGCAAATTGTATAAAATACTTAGATTTGTATGAAGAATCAAGAACTTGTATGTTCTCATATGAATTGATCTGCATGGAATGAGTATTCAATAATTAGATATTTAAAATCTGTCCACGAAAATAGTTGGTTTGCTTATGAAAATTAGGGGTTTGCCTAAGGTATCGGTACCGAAGTACCATACCAAATTTTTCGGTATTCAGTACTTTGGTAGCAATATTTTCTGGATTTTGGGATTTTGGGACCGGTACCAAATTAAATATTATAATTTTCGTACTGGTACTTGAAAAATTTTTTGAGATTTTTTTATGGTTCCGAAGTACCGAATATTATATATTACTAATTAATTAATATATTTGTTTTTATATTATTTACTTATTTAGACACTTAAATGCTTGAAAAAGAAATTAGGAATTTAAAATTTTGGGATTTTGGGAATTTCCCAAAAATATTTTTTGAGAGTTCGGTACCAGTACCAAACTCCTTAATTAGAATTTGCAACCTAACATTCTCCCCTGCAATGGGACTGGGTTTATGGAAATTACACTCCAAAACTCTGAAAAATTAGATACTTAAAAATGACAATAATTCTCTCTTTTCGTTAAATTTTAATAACCAAATGCCGAAAAACAAAGTCAAAACACAAATAAAAATTTTAGCCTAAATCAACCCCTGATGCCTTCGTAGTAACCAAGTGCAAATCCTTTTGAAAAACTCCCAATGATTACACAGGTAAAATGAGTTCCCTCTAGTATCTGCAGCAAATCAACAAGAACTTATGCTATTCCTACAGTTCCCTTAGCTGGCAGCCCATTTCGGAACCCACACATTTTTCCCTATGTGACAGCCTTCAAAATCGATGAAATGGTGTTGGATAAATCCTCAAAGCTTCCGAGTTTGAACATTTGCTCAGAGGGAAGATCGTTTGAATTTGACTTGAGTAAAGAAGAAATTTCAGATGACAAGATCGTAGCCGCATTAGAAGCAGATACGACAACCTCTACTGCTGTGAAAAACTAGGCGAGTATTTTCCATATAAATTTTTGATGAAGAACCATTGCAAAAGACTGGTAACCCTTGGAAGCTTCGTAGAAAAGGAGCAACGCAGCCAGAAGAAGCCACCATCGGCGGCGACAATGAGAGAAGGGGAGGTCGTTCATCTAATCGATGTTGGTAAGGATGCGACGGTGTTTATTATAGAAAATAAAGGGCAAAATTAACTATAAATATCATAACTATAAATAATGTCTTAACTAATTATCTGAATAATATCTGATATCGTAACTAATTATGTTAATAATATCTTTATTATATATACAAAGGCTTTGAATTTAGAGTTCATACAAAGCATGTCTACGAAAATACAAAGCCAATCTATGAAAATATAAAATCAGTCCACGAAAATAATTGGTTTGTTTATGAAGATTAGGGGTGAGCATAATGTATCGGTACCGAAGTATCATACGAAATTTTTTTGTATTCAGTATTTTGGTATCAATATTTTCTGGATTTCAGGATTTTGGGACCGATACCAAATTAAATATTATAATTTGGGTACGAGTACTTCAAAAATTTTTGGGATTTTTTTATGGTCCCGATGTACCAAATATTATATATTACTAATTAATTAATGTATTTGTTTTTATATTATTTACTAATTTAGATACTTAAATACTTGAAAAAGAAATTAGGAATTTAAAATTTTGTGATTTTGGGAATTTCCTGAAAATATTTTCGGGAGTTCGGTACCAATACCAAATTCCCGAATTAGAATTTCTAACCTAACATTCTCTCATGCAATGGGACTAGGTTTATGGAAATTACACACCTAAATGATGAAAAATTATATGCTTAAAAATGAAAATAATTCTCTTTTCCCGTTAAATTTTAATAACCAAATGCCAAAAAGCAAAAAGACAAAACACAATTAAAAATTTCGGCCTAAATCATCCCCCTATGCCTTTGTAGTAACCAAGTGCAAATCCATTTCAAAAACTCTCAATGACTACACAGGCAAAATGAGTTCCCTCTAGTGTCAGCAGCATATCGACAAGAACTTATGCTATTCCTACAGTTCCATCAGCTTCCAGCCCATTTTCGAACCGACACATTTTTCCCTATGTGACAGTCTCCAAAATCGATGAAATGGTGTTGGATAAATCCTTAGAGCTTCCGAGTTTGAACATTTGCTGAATGGTAGTGGGAAGATCGTCTGAATTTGACTTGAGCAAAGAAGAAATTTTAGACTACAATATTGCAGCCGCATTAGAAGCAGATACGACAACCTCTATCGCTGTGAAAAAGCTAGCGAGTATTTTCCATATAAATTTCCGACGAAGAACCATTGCAGGAGACTGGTAACCCTTGTAAGCTTTGTAGAAAAGGACCAACGCAGCGAGAAGAAGCTACCATCGGCGGGGACAGCGAGAGAAGGGGAGGTCGTCTATCTGATTGATGTTGGTAAGGATGCGACGACATTTATTATAGTAAATAAAGGGTAAAATTGCCTATAAATATCAAAACTATAAATAATGTCTTAACTAATTATCTGAATAATATCTAATATCGTAACCAATTATGTTAATAATATCTTTATTATATATACAAAGGCTTTGAATTTAGAGTTCATATAAAGCATGTCTACGAAAATACAAAGCCAATTTATGAAAATATAAAATATGTCCACGAAAATAGTTGGCTTGCTTATGAAAATTAGGGGTTTGCATAAGGTATCAGTACCGAAGTACAATACCAGATTTTTCGGTATTCAGTACTTTGGTAGCAATATTTTATGGATTTTGGGACTGGTACCAAATTAAATATTATAATTTGGGTACCAGTACTTGGAAAATTTTTGGGATTTTGTTATGGTCCCGAAGTACCGAATATTATATATTACTAATTAATTAATATATTTATTTTTATATTATTTACTAATTTAGACACTTAAATGCTTAAAAAGAAATTAGGAATTTAAAATTTTGTGATTTTGGGATTTTCCCAAAAATATTTTTGGGAGTTCGGTACCAGTACCGAACTCCCGAATTAGAATTTGTAAACTAACATTCTCCCCTGCAATGGGACTAGGTTTATGAAATTTACACTCCTAAATGATGAAAAATTAGATACTTAAAAATGGCAATAATTCCCTCTTCTCGTTAAATTTTAATAACCAAATGCCAAAAAGCAAAAAGACAAAACACAATTAAAAATTTCGGCCTAAATCGATGGCAATAATTCCCTCTTCTCGTTAAATTTTAATAACCAAATGCCAAAAAGCAAAAAGACAAAACACAATTAAAAATTTCGGCCTAAATCGTCCCCCCCCCCCGCAATGCCTCTGTAGTAACCAAGTGCAAATCCTCTTGAAAAACTCTCAATGACTACACAGGTAAAATGAGTTCCGTCTAGTTTCTGCAGCATATCAATAAGAACTTATGCTATTCCTACAGTTCCCTCAGTTGGCAGCCCATTTTGGAACCCATACATTTTTCCCTATGTGACTGCCTCCGAAATCGATGAAATGGTGTTGGATAAATTCTCAGAGCTTTCGAGTTTGAACATTTGCTGAATGGCAGAGGGAAGATCGTCTGAATTTGACTTGAGTAAAGAAGAAATTTCAGAAGACAAGATTGTAGCCGCATTAGAAGCAAATACGACAACCTCTGTCACTGTGAAAAAGCTTGCGAGTATTTTCCATATAAATTTTCGACGAAGAACCATTGCAGGAGACTGGTAACCCTTGTAAGCTTCGTAGAAAAGGACCAATGCAGCCAAAAGAAGCCACCATCGGTAGCGACAGCGTGGGACGGGGAAGTCGTCCATCTGATCGATATTGGTAAGGATGCGACGGCGTTTATTATAGAAAATAAAGGGCAAAATTGCCTATAAATATCATAACTGTAAATAATGTCTTAACTAATTATCTGAATAATATTTGATATTGTAACTAATTATGCTAATAATATCTTTATTATATATACAAAGGCTCTGAATTTAGAGTTCATACTAAGCATGTCTACCAAAATACAAAGCCAATCTATGAAAATATAAAATCTGTTCACAAAAATAGTTGGTTTGCTTATGAAAATTAGGGGTGAACATAAGATATCGGTACCGAAGTGCCATATCAAATTTTTCGGTATTCAGTATTTTGATTCTAATATTTTCTGGATTTTGGGATTTTGGGGCCGGTACCAAGTTTAATATTATAATTTGGGTACCGGCACTTCTAAAATTTTTTGGGATTTTTTTATGGTCCAGTAGTACCGAATATTATATATTACTAATTAATTAATATATTTGTTTATATATTATTTACTAATTTAGATGCTTAAATGCTTGAAAAAGAAATTAATAATTTAAAATTTTGGGATTTTGAGAATTTTCTGAAAATATTTTTAGGAGTTTGGTACCAATACCAAACTCTCGAATTAAAATTTGTAACCTAACATTCTTCCTTGCAATGGGACTAGGTTTATGAAAATTACACTCCTAAATGATGAAAAATTAGATAGTTAAAAATGACAATAATTCTCTCTTCCCGTTAAATTTTAATAACCAAATGCCGAAAATCAAGAATACAAAACACAATTAAAAATTTTGGCCTAAATCATCCCCTCATGCCTCTGTAGTAACCAAGTGCAAATCCTTTTGAAAAACTCTCAATGACTACACAGGCAAAATGAGTTCCCTCTAGTGTCAGCAGCATATCGACAAGAACTTATGCTATTCCTACAGTTCCCTCAGATGGTAGCTCATTTCGTAACCCACACATTTTTCCCTCTGTGACAGCCTCCGAAATCAATGAAATGGTGTTGGATAAATCCTAGAGCTTCCGAGTTTGAACATTTGCTTAATGGCATAGGGAACATCGTCTGAATTTGACTTGAGTAAAGAAGAAATTTTAGACGACAAGATCGCAACTGCATTAAAGCAGATACGACAACCTCTGTCGCTGTTAAAAACCTGGCGAATATTTTCCATATAAATTTCCAACGAAGAACCACTGCAGAAGACTGGTAACCCCTGTAAGCTTCGTAGAAAAGGATTGACACAGCTAGAAGATGCCACCATCGTCGACGACAGCGAGGGAAGGGGAGGTCATCCATTTGATCGATGTTGGTAAGGACGCAATAGTGTTTATTATAGAAGATAAAGGGCAAAATTGCCTATAAATAGCATAACTGTAAATAATATCATAACAAATTATCTAATATCGTAACTAATTATCTTAATAATATCTTTATATATATACAAAGAATCGAGAGTTTATGTAATATTTTTTTAATATATATAGATAATATAATATGATTTATATTATATGCTTAATATATTATATTAAATTTATAATACATTTATATATATATATTAATTATATTCAATTTTTCTTCATAATTTTGCTAGTGGCAATTTGGTAATTGCCCTTAAATATCATAACTAATTAGATAATAACTTTATTATTTTTTATATAATATATATGTTTTTTTGAAAATAGTGATAATCAAGAAACCTTTTAATTTGGGTCATATGTATTGTGACCTTTGACATGATTAACCTAACTCGAACATAACCCGTTTAATCTGAATATAACCCATTTATAATCAAGACTGTGAATTATTTAAGGTGTAGAAAAGCCACTTAAGTCACACTGTAACAACAGGGGCTGTAGTCTTGTTTTTAAACAATAATACGAGCGCTTCCATGTCAAAGCATATAGATTGCAAGTTCCTAATTGTAAAAGAAAGAGTTTAAAGCAGTTGCATTTCTATTAAGCTTATAGGAACAAACTCTATGGTTGCCGACCCACTCACTACAACATTGACGCCAAAAGTTTTTCATCAACATGTTGAAAATATGGGCATTGTCAGCAATGACTTCTAAATGGTGAGTTAGCTTATATGTTTCTTCATTCCTATAATTATTGTCATTACATCAATAATATTTTTTTTAATTTTTTTCTGTTGTGTACTTTAAAATTGTAAAAAAATTTAGAGTTTTTATAAAATTGTAAAAACCTAGCCATCTAAGGCTTTGAATTTAGAGTTCATACAAAGTATGTCTATGAAAATACAAAGCCTATCTATGAAAATATAAAATTTGTCCATGAAGATAGTTGGTTTGCTTATGAAAATTAGGGGTGAGCATAAGGTACCTATACCGAAGTACCATACTCAATTTTTCAGTATTCAGTACTTTAGTACCAATATTTTTTGGATTTCGGGATTTTGGGAACGGTGCCAAATTTTAGATTTTAATTTTGGTATCGGTATCAGTACTTAAAATTTTTTTTAGATTTCTTATGGTCCCGAAGTACCGAATATTATATATAACTAATTAATTAATATATTTATTTATATATTATTTACTAATTTAGACACTTAAATGCTTGAAAAAGAAATTAGGAATTTAAAATTTTGGGATTTTGGGAATTTCCCAAAAATATTTTCAGGAGTTCCGCACCAGTACCAAACTCCCGAATTAGAATTTGTAACCTAACATTCTCCCCTACAATGGGACTAGGTTTATGGAAATTACATTCCTAAATAATGAAAAATTAGATACTTAAAAATGATAGTAATTCACTTTTTTTGTAAAATTTTATTAACCAAATGGTGAAATACAAAAAGACAAAACACAATTAAAAATTTTGGCCTAAATCATCTCCCCTATGCCTCCATAGTAACCAAGTGCAAATCGTTTTGAAAAACTCTCAACAACTACACAAGCAAAATGAGTTCCCTCTGGTGTGAGGGAGAATATTAGGGTTCGAAAGATGTTCAGTGTAAAACTTATATAACCTGACCCTAACGGTATATTTCTAGCTTTAGTTCTACATAAGTATAGTAGTGGTAGTTTTGTTCCATGTATTAGGTCTGTAGTCTATGTGTTTTGTATAGGAGGACTAGTGCGGGCATGAAAAACTATGTCCCGAGCCATGGTTTTGATGAATTTCCATAACTCGGGCAAATATTTTCTCCAATCCAAGAGATTTGGGGGTGTGTAGAATTTTCTTTGCCTAGTGAGACCAAATGAAGCATTCTACACACCCACAAGGTTTTGTATCCTCATGATAGCATTGAGAGAGATGGTAGTGTATGGTTAAATGGTCTCTTGGGACAACTCTCAAGTTTAAAATTTTAAGGTTCCACACACCTGCACTTTCCACCAATGTCTCTCAATCTAGTGTCTATGTAGTTGTGCCTTTATTAAAAAAATACCGGCGGGGTGCTTGGTTGAGTCATTTCCCGAGTATTTTACTTGTTGTCTTGGAAAAACCCTTGTGTTGCTTATGTTGCCTTTCAATTTACTTGAGTTGCCTTCGGATAGCTGCTTTGGGTCACAGGGGAATTGTTGAACACTACTTCTATGCTGGGAGAATAGTGCATCGCATGGATGTTCGGCATTAAGGAAAGTGCGTCCATGACACACAGGCCAAAGAAAAATGCACTCTTCAATCGCAATGGGACTAGTTTTATGGAAATTACATTACTAAATGATGAAAAATCAGATATTTAAAAATGACAGTAATTCTCTCTTCTTATTAAATTTTATTAACCAAATGCCAAAAAATAAAAAGACAAAACACAATTAAAAATTTCGACTTAAATCATCCCCCATGGCTCTGTAGTAACCAAGTGCAAATCCTTTCGAAAAACTCTCTATGACTGCACAAACAAAATGAGTTCCCTCTGGTGTGAGCAGTTTATCGATAAAAACTTATGCTATTCCTACAGTTCCTTCGTCTAGCTACCCATTTCAGAACCCACACATTTTCCCCTGTGTGACAGGCCCCAAAATCGATAAAATGGTGTTGGATAAATCCTCAAAGCTTCTGAGTGTGAACATTTGCTGAATGGCAGAGGGAAGATCGTCAGAATGTGACTTTAGGAATGAAGAAATTTCATACGACAAGATTGCAACCGCATTAGAAGTAGATACAACAACCTCTGTCACTGTGAAAAAGCTAGCAAGTATTTTCAATATAAATTTCTAACGAAAAACCATTGCAGAAGACTCATAAAGCTTGTAAACTTCGTAGAAAAGGATCAACGCAGCCAGAAGAAGCCACCATCAGCGGCGACAACGAGGGAATGGGAGGTCGTCCATTTGATCAATGTTGGTAAGGATGCGATGGGGTTTATTATAGAAAATAAAGGGCAAAATTCCCTATAAATATCATAACTGTAAATAATGTCTTAACTAATTATCTGAATAATATCTGATATCGTAACTAATTATGTTAATAATATCTTTATTATATATACAAAGGCTTTGAATATAGAGTTCATACAAAGCATGTCTACGAAAATACAAAGCCAATATGTGAAAATATAAAATCTATCCACGAAAATAGTTGGTTTGCTTATGAAAATTAGGGGTGAGCATAAGGTATCGGTACCGAAGTACCATACCAAAATTTTCGGTATTTAATACTTTGGTACCAATATTTTCTAGATTTTGGGATTTTGGGACCGGTACCAAATTTAAGATTATAACTTGGGTGCCAGTACTTAAAAATGATGAACAATTAGATACTTAAAAATGATAGTAATTCTCTCTTCTCGTTAAATTTTATTAACCAAACGCTAAAAAACAAAAAGACAAAACACAATTAAAAATTTCAGCCTAAATCATCCCCCTATGCCTTCATAGTATCCAAGTGCAAATCATTTGAAAAAATCTCAATGACTGCACAGGCAAAATGAGATCCCTCTAGTATGAGCAGCTTATCGACAAGAACTTATGCTATTCCTACAGTTCCCTCAGCTGGCAACCCATTTCAGAACCCACACATTTTCCCCTGTGTGATAGCCTCTGAAATTGATGAAATGGTGTTGGATAAATCCTCTGAGCTTCCAAGTTTAAACATTTGCTGAATGGCAGAGGGAAGATCGTCTGAATGTGACTTGAGAAATGAGAAGATTTTAGACGACAAGATCGCAACCGCATTAGAAGCAAAGACGACAGCCTCTGTCGCTGTGAAAAACCTAGCGAGTATTTTCTATATAAATTTCCAACGAAGAACCATTGCAGGAGATTGGTAACCCTTGTAATCTTCATAGAAAAGGACAGATGCAACCAGAAGAAGCCACCATCGGTGGCGATAGCGAGGGAAAGGGTGGTCATCCATCAGATCGATGTTGGTAAGGATGCGTCGGGGTTTATTATAGAAGATAAAAGGCAAAATTGCCTATAAATATCATAACTATAAATAATGTCTTAACTAATTATCTAAATAATATCTGATATCGTAACTAATTATGGTAATAATATCTTTATTATATATACAAAGAAGCGAGAATTTATGTAATATTTTTTTAATATATACAATTTAATATAATTTAAATTATACATCTATAATGTTTTTTAAATTTCTTTTGCGGTGTACTTTAAAATTATAAAAAAAAAATTCGAGTTTTTTTTAAAATTGTAAAAACTTGTCCATCTAAGGCTTTCAATTTAGAGTTCATACAAAGCATGTCTGCGAAAATACAAAGCCTATCTATGAAAATATAAAATCTGTCCAGGAAAATAATAGGTATGCTTATGAAAATTAGGGGTGAGTGTAAGGTATAGGTACCGAAGTACCGTACTGAATTTTTCGGTATTCAGTACTTTGGTACCTGTATTTCAGGATTTTGAGATTTTGGGGCTAGTACCGAATTTTAGATTGGAATTTCGGTACTGGTACCGGTATTGGTACTTGAAAAAAATTTTAGGATTTTTTTATATTCCCGAAGTACCAAATATTATATATTACTAATTAATTAATATATTTATTTATATATTATTTACTAATTTAGACATTTAATTACTTGAAAAAAGAATTTAGGAATTTAAAATTTTTAGATTTTGGGAATTTTCCGATATCGAACTCCCGAATTAGAATTCTGTACAGATACTGATACCTACGATTTGAAATTCAGGAGTTCAGGATTAGGAGTTCCATACCAGTACTAGTTTCGAACTACTGTTTGCTCACCCCTAACCAAAATACAAAAGCTATCTATGAAAATATAATACCTGTTCACGAAAACAGTTTGTCTGTCTACGAAATTACAAAGCCTATGTCTGAAAATAGTTGGTTTGTCTATGAAAGAATGGGTCTCTCTACGAAAACAATAGATGTTCCATCTACAAAAATACTAAACATGTCTATGAAAGCAGTTGGTCAGTCTACGAAAATACAAAGTCTTATACAAAGTCTATCTATGAAAATATAAAATCTGTCTATGAAAGAACAAAGCCTATATATGAAAACAATTGGTCTGTCTATGAAAAAACAAAACCTATGTACGAAAATAGTTGGTCTGTCTACGAAATACAAAACCAGAGATTGACATCACCAAAATCTCATACAAAACCAACTAATAAGGAGAGCTTAGCTCCACAATCAAACACCAAAATAGGAGAAAATAGAAGAATGACGATATCTAGACAACAAACTCGTTAAAGCACAAATTGGGGTGCAAAACTCCCTCAACCCCAACAAAACTTAGCAAAACAATATCTCCATATCATCACCAAAAGACCACAATCATATTAGGAACTTAGCAGCTTAAATATCATAGCAGAAGAATGAATCTCAACTCTAAAATCACACCAGAGCATCACGTGAAAACAAAGGAGATGCAAGCTGTTCACGTTGAGCCAAGAAAGGGGAGCGGAAAACTCTCATCTTTACAACAAAATTCAACAAAAATCATCATAAAAATCTATCAAAACTAGCCACCATAGAGAGGAGAAGATATATTAATAATCGTTTCGATGAGCCTTCGCCGAAGATAATGGAGAGTCTTTGCCAGAGACAAGGATAGAGATAAAAATCGTCGATCATGTTAGCTAGGGTATGAAGTGAGCAAATGGCGCATTGTCAAAATTTTAGTTTCAAAAAGGATTAAATTATAACTAGTAACTAGGGTTAAACTAAGCTGGGTAACAAGCGAGAAATAATAGTGTAAAGCATCAAGATTCATGCTTTTACCACTTGGCTTTAAGATTTGTAGACGAAAGATTAGAGCACCCAATTTAAAAATACTAGGATGGGTACCAGCTTAGGATATTTTTTTTTACAAATTTCCCATCCTCAGGAAGGAGATGGGGCGGATCCCACGATGCGCACGCGTGGCTCTGCACTATTCCTGTAGAAACGATTACTTAATATATCTCATAACTATATATCATTTTACGACCCTAAAATGGATATCATCAAATTAAAATTTGTTTAATAATTTGTATGAATGACAAGTCATTCCTTTTTATTCTCAAATACACCTAACACCTTCATGATAATAATAAATCAACTTGTAACTATATATAAAAAAACTTGTATACCGTGCCACCATCCACTACACAATGAACTTTTAAGTTAGCTTGGGATGTGTGCAAACACAAATCCCAAGTGTGTTGTGTGGTGGATGGTGTGGTGGCACCGTATACAAGTTTTTTCCCTATATATACATGTTTCAATTTGCAACGTGATTCATTCCTTTATCTTTACGATAATTCTATATTAAGTTAGGAAATTCACAATTGACCCTTCCTAGTATGCTCTTATGTAAAGTAGACTACTTTTGACTTAATTAAATTAAAATTATTGCACTGGGTATTGAGCTTTTTCTCCTTTCTTCTTTTTGCATGTCTTTTTTTTCTCAAAGACAAAGAAGTTAGGTTCTTTAGTAGATTAGGGGTTAATAAAAAATGCTTCAAGACTTAATATCTATTTATTATTATTATTATTATTATTATTATTATTATATCTCTTTTGATCTTTTAATATTTTCATGTAGAAACTAATAGAATCATTCTCCCCTACTTCTTTGCTATTTAGGACTTTTATATTTTTATTTGCTATTTAGGACCTTTATATTTTTATTTTACATCGTATAACAAGAAAGAAACTGTTAAGTTACACCATTATATTTTTTTTTCTTCAATTTCCTAGGTATTTTGAATAATGCTTAAGATATTTTTCTCTTTAACCATTTATTTATTTTATTATTTTATTAGAAAACCCCTAATAAGCTATTTTTCTTATGGCGTGTATATATTTTATTTCCATTACAAGCCTAATATGTGAGTTATTCACATCTCTAAATGTATGTTTACTTTTGAAAATGTGATTTAGTAATACATATTGTGTTTTTCTTTTATTTATTTATTTATGTACTTTTTAAAAAATATTTTAAAAGTTTTTTTTACATTTATAAGAAACGAAAGGTGAATTATAATTTTAAATAATTTATGCCTATTTTCAGTGTATTTTATGGGCTGTTGCGGGCCGCATTCGGGGCGAGCGGAAGCTCTGCCCTAATTGTGTATGAGGTCGTTGTCCTTTTCTCGTCCGTCGAATGACGAGCAAAGTGGCGGCGGCCGCTTCAGGAGCAACGGCAACGGCCATTGGTAACCAGTATCCATGGAGGGAGAAGGCGGCCAGGTACTCGGGCGAACTCGCGAAGGGGGGTGTGGGGTTACTGGGAGCTTGGTGCCTGGAAGCCGTTGGCCCTCAGCGCCCGCAAGCGAGCGCGGTTGCGTAAGGAGGTTCTCCTTGCTGGAGAGTTCGTTCCTCTCACCATACGCTGTCCTTCCTTTTCCTTTTTTCTTTTAAGCCAGAGTTAGTTTTGTGCTCCTTCGGTTCCACTGCGCTCTGAATTTAGGATGTAGGCAGGGACTGGCCTTATGATCTGCCGAAGAAGAGATGCGAAATAAGAGGAAAGGGCATAAATGCGATCGTGTGGCCGCTGAGAAGTGAGATTACCATTCTCAATAATCTTCGTTTGGGTTTTTTTTGCTTTTCTTTTTCATGCTAAGTTTTTTAAGCCTTTGAATAGGAGGGCCAATACTGCTGAGTTGATGAAGAAGATGCCTGATATGCTACTGGATTACAAGGTTAGAGTCATTTACAAAATTTATCCTCCGAACCCTTTTGCTTGTTTAATCATACTACTATCTTTCATACACTTGCATTTTGTGGGAACATTTAATGTTGCCCTAACCTAAAGACTGGAAACTCATTAGGTTTTATATTTTTCACTTCACACATTGGACTAAAGTAGGATTATATCATATTAATGGTGCCATAACTTTTGCTCTCTCAATCTATAGCGACCTCCTATTACCATTGTGATATTAACCATGGGAGTTGAGTTGAGGGCAACAGACACATGCAAACCGTTAGAGAGAGGAGAAGGTGGCATCGACACTAGCAAATCTCTTGTGCATAGAGGGACGAGAGATAGAAGAGAAAGGGAGGGCTCATCATTGTCTCTCGTTGTGGGCAAGCTCAGCCCTAGAAGAGATAATTGATATTAAAATAATATTTCTGGTAGCTAAAAGTAGCGAAATAGTAATAGAAGGACCATTTTGAAACTAAAATAAATAGTTTGATATTCTCAAATATTAACTCACGATTTGCTTTTAACGATAACACTTTTATCGATGGCTTACTACAGCTCAAATTTCATTGAGAAGTCTAAAGCATTGTTATGTATGCCATGATAGACTCTTTTTTACTATGTTTTTTTGCTATGTTCTCTAAGAACTTCATGATTCCTATTCCTTTTGCTTGTAAAAGTAGGTGTACGTGCTTTCTCACTCTTGAGGTTGTTATCTAGTTTCCACTATCACGACATTAAGGATTAAGGATTGGTTTCTCAAGGTAGTCTTTTATTTTGTGCATTCCTTGGCATGAAATTCAAGTCTGTTATTGGTATGTGATTTTTAATATTTATACTTGTTGCTCAACACAAATCTTTCTTCGCAAGAAGATTTAGAGACTTGATTGTTATGAGAAGATTTGCTCTTCTTTTTTTGCTTGGGCGGCATGAAGTTTGTGAGTTACCTTGCTGTTGCTTGCGTTGCATTCCTCTTGTGAAACACTTTTTGCACATGGTTATAAATCATTAAGAAAATAGAAGAACTTCCCCCCTCTTGGTTATATTCTAGATGTTTGACATTATGTAGAGAAGTATTTCTCATATCTCTAGATGGAGGATTTGTGTTGAACCTTAGCTTCTTTTGAACAGAGTAATTGAATTCTCTAGTAGAAATTGAGCATTCAACTCTTTTTTTTTTTCCATCGCTTTTGCCACCAAAGCTTTATATCTCGACATTTTATACTAATTGATGTAAGCAAGATAACTTGGAAGTATCTTTTAGGTGAAAAAAGAAATTCTTCAACAACTTTTCTTTTGACTCCACTCATAGCAATGCAATTCTAGAATCATCAATTTCGAATAATTGTAAATGTCATCCCCACTAATTTGAGTAGCCTTTAGGAACGCTAATAGTCGTATTGTTTACTGGTCAATTTGTTTATGCAATTGTTGCACAAGCATGTTAAGTATTCTCACTAAAGTAGCTGACATGGTAGCAAAGCATAATATTGCTCATATCACTTCCATTCTCTATATATTGGTTGATATCGATCGTTCATCTTTTGGTGCTTCTCATCTCGTTTATTAGTGTATCTAACAACATTTTTTATGTGTAACTTACATTTCACCTTTCTTGTTAGGTTTTAGATCACCTCACCCTACTCTAATACGTATGCTCAACACCATTTTTTAGTAAGGTGATATGAGTAGTTTTAATGCCAATTACCAGACTTTGATTTTTTTTTTTTCAAAAAAGACATTCATACTATGTCAATGTATAAATTCACTTCTCAAGAGGTGCCGTTTTATTGTTTCCAAGATATATCTTATATTATACTATACAGGGGAATGAACTGTGTCATTAACTCATGCATTCATCGGAATTGATCAGCAAACACGGCTCAAATCGTTGGCAGAAATACAATGTGAGAAAGATCAGGCAGTCATTCATAATTTTATAGTAAAGACACTCCTAGTTCATACTCTTTACAGCTAAAACTCTTATAACTAAAGATATTTCATAAAGCAACTAGAGACAGAAGCGGTGAAAAATTTTAATCTGACCCTGGATGCTGTTTTAAAATTCGTGCACATTGATGTAGAGAGGAGTGCACTTAACAATCTTAGGCAGGGATTTCGCTTAGAAAAATTTTTCAAAAGCGGTCTAGATTAGACGAAGCAGCCTTTGGTCATCTGAATAAAACTTGTAAGCGGGGACCCCATTGAGCCGGCCCCATCCACTCAGCCATTTACATCAGGATTTGGGGTGGATGGGGCCGCTCGAGCATTTGTACTGTGAAGGGTCTTAATTTGGCTATCGAAATAGGTCTAAAAAAAATAAAAAAAAAATATCATAGTGATTTATTCATTGAGATTTATCTAATGGTATTAAAATTGTCGCAATCTAAATTTTGTATACTGAGAAAAAAATTAGACAAGATATAGTAGGTCCTTTTCCATAGTTTGTGGAGGAGAATCTTAATTTGGCCATCAAAATGAGTTTTAAAAAAATATAAAAAAAATACTACAGTGATCTACTCATTGAGATTTTTTTTTTCTTACAAAATTTGGATTGCAATGATTTTGATGTTATTGGATAGATCTCGATGAGTATATTACTGTGATATATTTTTTTTATTTTTTTAACCCATTTTGATGGCTAAATTATGATCCTTTTCCTCACCTTATGGAAAAGTCTCTTCACAGGAACATTTTGCAGCCCGCTCAGTGGTACTCTGCTTTAAGTGGGCCCATTTACGAATCCTGATGTCAGGATTTGTAAGTTACGAATCCTGATGTCACATCAAGAGTGGATGGGGAGCCCTCGCGGAAGAGATTTTTCTGGTCACCTTGCCTTCTTATGACAGGCACACAAGGAGACGGGCCCCACTCTTACAATTGCAAACGGTCCCACTAGCTCCATCGCCGCTTGTTTTGCGCCGCCTTCGCCCCCTCCCCTAGCTGCGGTTCTCCTCCATGATATTTTAAATTATTTACATTAATAATATTTTTGTTTATATAACAGTAACAATATAAAAAAAATATAAAGTTTTAAAGATATTTCTTATTTTAAACATGTTTTTTTTTTATCAAGCATAAGCATCAAGAGCAAAAAAACTCCAATTAGTCTTATGTTTGACTTTTACTTGGTTAAGCTACCCAAATTTAATGTGAAAAATAATTTTATTAAGTGATGAAAGCCGTAGGTCAAATCAACGTAAGATGAATCACTTTTCATTCAATAAATTATAAATCCAAGGTTATCCATTAAAGCTTTCTAGTAGAAAATGACAAACAATTAGTCAATTGTGGATAAAATTAGCCTCTACTTGTTTGACCTATCCTAAATTCAGCTTGACATACTCCATCAAGTGCTAAAGTTTCCACACCAACTTGGGTGAGCTCACTCATCCTAAGTTGACTAAATCTAATAATGACTCAGAATATGTTAAATGTTTTCAAACTCAACTTGCTCATAAAACAAGAATCGATAAAAAAAAATAAAAGATTAAGGAGCAAAGGTTTGACTGTCAATTAAGTAAAAGCAAACATTAATACAGCATCATAAATTCATGATATTCAATCTTATACATGTCAATGCCATAATAATGCAATGTTCAATAAATTTTAGTTTTTAACGTCAATGATTTTCAAAGCTTATAATATTCATACCTTACGTAAAAATTTATTAGTTGCGATGTCAACATCATCAAATGGTCTCATGTTCATCATCTCAAAGCTTCAAGGTTCAATTAATGACATGGGCCTAAAGCTCCAGCCAGCCATGTTTTACCAAGTTCTCTCTTAGTGCAAATTTTATATCTCAAATGGATTGTTGATTTCACATTCGGCTAAGTGAAACTCGAGGAGTTGGTACATGTGAGATCACAATTTAATTAAGGCTGTGTTTGATGGGGAAAAAAAAGAAAATTAAAAAGAACGAAAAGTAAATAAAAATAAAAATAAAAAGAAACGAAAAGTAAGAAGATTTTTTTAATTGTGTTTAATTAGAGAAAAAAAAATATAAAAAGATTAATATAGTTATTTTATTTTTCTTATTTTTACACTCGTATGATATAAATATTATTAATTACTTTAATATTAATTAAATATTACTATAAAATTATAAAAATATTATTAAATATTATAACATTAATGAAATAATATTAATTACTATAAAATTAATTAAATATTATTAAATACTATAACATTAATTAAATATTATTAAATACTATAACATTAATTAAATATTATTACTTATTATAAAATTATAAAAATACTATTAAATATTATAACATTAATTAAATAGTATTAATTACTATAAATACTATGACCTTAATTAAATATTATTAAATACTATAAAATTAATTAATTATTATTAATTATTATAAAATTAATTAAATATTATTAAATATTATAACATTAATTAAATAGTATTAATTACTATAAAATTAATTAAATATTATTAAATACTATAACATTAATTAAATAATTAATTACTATAAAATTAATTAAATATTATTAATTATTATAATATTAATTAAATACTAATATAAAGGTATGAGAGGGGTGAGATTAAGATGGGATTTTTGCTCGCTTCTTGTTCCGTCCAAATCGGACGAAACGATTTTGAGAGAAAGTTAATCAACTTTCCCTTTTTTTTCCCTCTACAATTTTCCATCCACCCTTTTAAACAACTAAATTTTATTATCCTTTCATCTTGGTGGAGCCCATATATTTTTTTTCATGTTTAGAGCAAGTCTTCGACACTTTTACTTGCATCCCATTTTTTGTTACGCCATTGTGGTCAAATTAGTTAATTAATTAATTAATCAATTAATAACTAATTAATTAATAATTAACTAATTGATTTTTTTTTATTTTTTTATTGCACCACCAATGGTCAAAATTTATTTTGATCGGAATATACTAGCTGAATAATTAATTAATTAATTAAGGACTAATTAATTAATTAATTTTTTTTGCCTTCAACACTATTACAAGAACCTTAAAACATAGTTAAAAATGACCAATTTGAGCCAACTTAAGATTTACAAGTTTTTTTTTTTCCATGCTTGTAATCCCAAGACCTATTCTTAGAACCTTATAAGCACTCACAAAAATTTAAATTACATATGTTCCATTTAAATTACTTATTATTCTTTTAATAAAAATAATTAAAAATTTAAAGATTACAAAAAATACCTTATGAAATATAAAGTGTGAGAACACTTGATAGAAGTACAATTCACATTTCTAGCTTATAAACAAGTTATATGATGACCATTTAAATAATTAGAATTTTTTTAAAAAAAATGCGTGAAATAAAATAAAATAAAATAAATGCTTTTAAAAAATATGAACACATTGCTAATTACTAAAAACATCACATAGACGGGTAACTCATATCTTTTTAATAAAAAACGCAAATAAATTACATGGGAGACCATTTACCTTACTTCATTCTCACTCGGAGCGACTCTAAAGGCACATGCGAAACTAAGACATTTGCAATCACAATTCAGAGTGAGAGACTTAGGCAAACCTAAATATTTTTTATGGATTGAAATAGCCTATCGTGACTCAACAATATCATTATCACAATGTAAATATGCCCTTGATCTCTTGCAAAAAAACAGAAATGTTAGACTGTAAACCTGCTGAAACTCCTATGATTCCAAATCTGAAATTTAGTTGTCATAATAATTGACTCTGAGGATGTTAAACCTACCCGGTATCACCAATTGGTAGGGAAACTCATTTACCTTACCGTTACTCGTTCGAACATTTCTTATGCTTTTGGGATAGTCAGTCAATTTATACAGAAGCCCAAACATTATCATTGGGAAGCCACTATGTTTATTGTCTGATATATTAAGAAAGACCCTAGCCTTGGTCTATTGTATAAGAAGAATGGTCATACTATTGTTGAAGCATACATTGATATTGATTATGCAGGGAATATTAAAGACCGGAAGTCCACTTTAAGATTATGTATGTATGTTGGAGGTAACTTTGTCAATTGAAAAAATAAAAAATAAACTGTTGTAGCCCGTTCCAGTTGTGAGGCTAAATATAGAGCTATAGCTCACACTACATGTGAAATGATATGGCTGAAGAGTTTCTACAAAAATTGAATATTCAATGTTATACTCCCATAAAAATGCACTGTGACAATGAATCAGCCATCTTCATTGCCAACAACTCAGTGTTAAAACTAAATATATTGAGGTTAACTATCACTTTATTAGGTAAGCTATTGTCAACAATCAAATTATTACACCTCACACTAGATCTAAAGATCAAATTGCTGATATTTTTATGAAAACTCTTAATCCTACTAAATTTTGTACTTATGTAACAAGTTGGGCATGTTCAATATTTTTGCTTAACACTCAATATTCATATACTATTATTATGCTCAGCTCACTTCAAATGCTAGCTATGTTTTGCTTGGTGCTCGTCGCTCAATTACTTTGAAACTCAAACTCCTACATCTCTTACGTATAAGTGATACTTCTCCATCATACAAGCATGCTATGATATACTTTTTGACATCACTTGCTCCAATCATGCAGTAAGAGTAGGGATTACACCTGTGTCACTTGGTTAAATTCACTATGTCACAAACCCAACTTGTCATGTGCCTAGACTTTCTGTCTTCACTAGTGTCATCTAGCTCATCTTTAACTCTGATCTGTCCACTTAGTCAAATCTTAGAGGTCATGTATTGGGGAGTTTACACCCTGTTTACAAGGATGGAAATTAGGAGGGAAAGGATGGAAAAAGAAATTTTTCATCATTTACTAGGGCAGATGGAAATGAACGGATGGATTAAACAAAGGAAAATCGAGTGATTTTTCGCTGTTTTCCAATCTGCCCAAATCGGGCGAACTCATCTCCTGTCGTGAACCTCTCGTACCTTGCCTCGCCAACACGCCTCCAACCTCGCCCAACCGTCGCCGACCTCGCCCAACTTGCCCCGCTAGCATCCGCGAGCTGTTACCGACCTCGCATGCGTCCGACCTCGCCCAACTCTCGCCAACCTCGCCCAGCTCTTGTCGACCTCACCCGGCCGTCGTCTCGCCAGCACGCCTCCGATCTCACCCAGTCGTCGCCGACCTCGCCCAACTCGCCTCGCCAGCGTCCGCGAGCTGTCCCCGACCTCACTAGCGTCCGACCTCACCAGCACGCCTCTAATCTCGCCCAGATGTCACCGACCTCGCAAACATCCGACCTCACCCAACCGTCGCCGACCTCGCCTCCTGTCGCTTGGCGAGAGCTCTAGCTTGCATCGCCAGCCTCACCGATCTCTCTCCATCTCGTCTGATCACGTGATTTTCACGTGACTCAAAATTTCATCCCTTGTTTTTTCCTTTCCCTTTGCTAAATCCATCCCCTTGCTTTCCCATCTCTGCTAGTAAACAGGGCCTAGTTTTTATCGTCTGATACTGACTTGCCACAAGTTTAGAGGTTTCACACATTGTTCCTACATACTTGTTAATGAAAGTCTATTTGTGCATGCTCCTCCATTGTCTCTAGATGTGTTAAGATTCTTAGTAACAAGGAAATAATTTTCCTAATTGTGGATATGATAATATTGATGGCTGAAGACTATAGTTGCTACATGGCTTTTCCGCTATAGCATACAAACAAAAGTTGAATAAATATAATTAATCCATATCACATATACCAGTTCAATGTGCTTCTTAGGGATGGATCACTCTTGAAACTAACCATTGAATGTCCCGTGCATATCAACCAATACACGATGCAAAGGCTTAGTACCCCACTTTGTTACACTTGTGTTTAACAACTTAATACCCTAGTGTATATCAATCCTCGCCGAGTCACTAATTGTTTTTATAATTATTTAGCCTCTTTTTTTTCTTATTATTTCAACCTACAAACTATCTATTCATCTCCTCTTCTTTACTCAATCTCTAAACTCTCAAATTCCCTCAATCATTCTAGTCTCTCTTAAACTCTCTATAATCTCTGTTGAAGTCTCTTAATCATCATTCTATAGCTAATAAATAATAGGATATTAATCCTACATTGCAACATTGTTTCAGGTTGTAGAACTCTCTATTGGTAATGCATATTAGGGTACAATTGTCAAGGGTCATGTTGCAACATCGCAACGACAACTTTGATGTTGCCATATACCCTACAATTCCACAAGAAATTGTCGGACATTGATGTTGTAGAACTCAAGGAGTGCTTGATTCATACAAATCAATAAACAACAATAAGTTGAGGATTGCCATGAATTCAATTGACATTAATTGATGCCCTATCTATGTAATTAACACTAGTGGTAGGGGCTTCTCTGAAGTAATGAACAAAAGTATTAGCCTGTTAGGTTCTTCATAGAAAACCGCTGCTTACAATTCAAGATATTATAATGTTATACTTTATTGCTTCAATTCAAAATTTCAAATGAAGAATCAACTAGTCAAATGACTAAATATGACTATAAAATCAATTTATTTATTGTTTTGGCATGTAGAACATGCATTGTGGGATTGAATCAAAGGGATATGCTCAAGACATCCAGAATCGCATCTCAAATTTATCGGGCTTTATTATACAATACCAGTTTGCAATTTGGTTGATACATGAGTTATAAACCTCGCAATCATGTATGTAAAAAACAAAGTTTCATGAAGAATCAATTAGTTCTATTTGACTAAATATGACTATAAAATCGATTTATTTATTCACTGTTTTAGCGTGTAGAACATGCATTGTGGGAGTGAACCAAAAATCTAGAATCACATCTCAAATGTATCGGGGGTTATAAACCTCACAATCAAGTATGTAAAGAAAACAAAGTTTCATAATCCCATTAGCTCAATCTTGTCTACAAGGAAACAGATTAAGTACAGAAAAAGTACAATAGACAGATTATTAATGTCAATAATGATGTGATAAGTACAATAAGAGCCAAGATATGTCAAGAATAAGATATTAAGATTAATAAAAAAATGATTTCCCTATGTGAAATAAGAGAGAAAAAGTGGGGAAAAAAAATCAACACCTTCAAATAAAGCACATAAAGGTGAAAATTTTTTAAATAACTAATAAAAAATAATTAATATTATGTATTTCATACTCACTTTTTTGTTCACCTCTCCTTGAAATTCTTCAACAAGATGAGCATCTTTCAACCTATTCAATACCTGTAAATGCATATTATTACGCCATCATATGTTTGCTGAGCAAAATAAGATAATTACACAAAAGGTGAGCCAAATGACTAGTTAATCTTAAATGATAGCTTACACTTCTCCACGCCCTATGCCCAGTACTCTTTCTATAACCAAGAGATGACTTAATGTCTGATACAACAAGAACCTTCAAAGAAAAAAACAACAGAAATCAATGGAAACTAATCTCCTTGGTTGTAATATCAGTATATCCATGTACAAACATAATTGACCTTCCCACATGATTCTTCCAGTTTATCACAAATAGCTTTTATTGCAGGCAGATAATCCTTCACAGACAGATCGCCCTTGGCAAAATCAGCTGAAGATTCACCAACATTTGAAGAACTCCCACCATTATGCCCCATGCCTTCCAAACTATCGCCCTTAGTAATCTCAAATTTCTGTTGAGAATTCAGACTTTAAGTTTTTTGCATACCGGCGTAAAAGCAGTAAATTGGTAGAAACAACAGAAATATTTTTTGGAGCGTTCTCCCCTTCGGCTGCAGTTTCTTTTGCCCTTACGAGGGTTGATTGTCGCACAATCAACTGCTGGCATTCAAGATTTCTCACTATGTAAAAGAAACTATTGGCTTTAATGCCAAATTCTTTAGCAAGTTCACTCTGTGTTACTCCTTTGGTCCTGCAGATGTATGAGATATATTTCAAAGAGGATGTTGGATCCAAACTCATAGTTGGCACATTTCATTTCTCTGATGCACAAAAGATATAGTACATAAAAAACTACAACATAGAAGACAAAAAGAAGTACGATATTTAAGTTCTTGTTGGAAATAGAATATTTTGCTCAAAAATCAAAGAAAAGCATAAGGAGAAACTAATTTTTTCGGAAAAAAACAAGACATTCTGTTAGGTTTCAGTTATAGAATTTTGAAAGTAGAGATTCAGTATATTTTTCAAGGTGGCATGAAGCAATTGCATTCAAGGCAAAGTTTCTGAAGGATAAGAAAGATTTGGAGTTGGCTCTGACAGCAAAAACTCTACCTTCCAGAAAAAGAGAAAGATATATAATCCAATAGGCACAAGCATGGACGATGCCAATTGTGGTAAAATAATTAATGAGTAAAAATTGCTGAAAAAGGCAGCAAAAACAAAGTTTTCAGGCAGTTAGAAGCGGCAGTAGTTTCCAACTATAGAATACATGGTGAGAGTAAATTACTGATAACAGATCAGTAAATAATCACTTTGGACCTTCAGTGCATTTGCTTATCTGCAATTGGAGTACACTATCACTAAATCCTGTTTAGAATAACTAGTCAATTGCAAGTGTTTGATTGTCTACAACTGTATTAATCACAACATATGAGCTTGCAAGTAAAGCCCAATGTGCAGCATCAAAACACAGCAGAAGTTGCCCCCGAGTCAGACTTGCAGCCTGCAAATGATATAGAAATAATCCCTCTTTCCCAAAAGATAAATTGTCGTTTCTTATTTTATTTATTTATTTATTTATAATTCTCGGCTATATTATTGCATCATATAAAAAGTTAATTATATGAAATTTCATTGTTTGTAATAAAACTTAAAGTAAAAAAAACAACACATTAAGTTGTTATATTGCCTATGACGTTTCATTATGGAGGAGTTTGACCATTAACTTTTTTATATCTAAAGTTTTCTTTTTCCCTATTTGGTTATAAAATTAATATTTTTCATTTAGACTAAATTGTTTCCTCAATTTGGTTTATGAAGCATGTTTCCATTTAGTCAGGGACCAAATTTAAGGACCAAATGGAGAAATCTATAGCTTTACAAAATAAGGAAATTGTAAATTTAGGGGCCAAATTAAGAAAGAAAAGGTTAAAATGAAATTTTGTAACTTCAATGATTAAATTGAGAAAACTAAATGTTTAGAGACCAAAGTATGCAAAGTTGTAAAGAACGTTTGACCAAATTGAAATTTTCACATTGTTATATAATCTTGTGTTGCTAGAATCAACACATTTAGTTATCAATATATGCTATTTTAATTTTGATAGACTATTGTTAGTTCAAGCAAAAGTTTCCTTTTTTTCACAATTTAGTTATAAAATTGATATTTTCATTTAGTCTCAATTGTTGCCCCAATTTCGTTTATGAAATATATTTCCATTTAGTCATAAAAACTCAGGGAGCAATTTTAAGGATCAAATGGACAAAACTAAAACTTTACAAAATAAAGGAACCAAATTAAGAAAGAAAAGGTTATAATAAAACTTTGTAACGTTCAATGACTAAATTGAGAAAAATAAATGTTTAGAAACCAAAGTATGAAGAGTTCTAAACTGCATTCGACCAAATTGAAAATTTCCCTTACATTGATAACTAAGCTTGAGTTGCTAGAATCAACACAATTAGTTATTAATATATGCTATTTTAATTTGTATAAACTGTTGATAGTTTGAGCTGTTGTAATTAATTTATCATGCAGTGCACTTATTTAATATTGCAGTTCAGTAAACGATCTATGACTTCAAGTCGCATATTTATTTGTAAACACACAAACAGCTAATTTTCGCTTGCAGCATTTCTACTTGTCCACATGTATTTGCTGCAGTAGAAGTGCTAACAACCAAACAACCCGCTGACATAACAAAAGCAATAATAGTATAAATAAACTTTAAAAGCAAATATAACATGGCATGATCCCATGGACCAGACCTATAACTTTTGTCAATCATCTGATCTATCAGAAGCTGACAGCAATAGCTAGCAACTACTGAACAACTTTGAGTGCAGTTGAATGATAATTAGAAAGGTATATGTTGGTAAGATATAAAATTTTTCATATTTTGATAGTAAAACAGTTAGTTGAGAGTATCGTGCCACAAAAGTGCAATGGAACTAATTTGAGAAAATTTCGCAAGGCTCTTGCAACGTACAGGCACATATAGCTAGTTATATTGTGCTGGCAACGTAAAAAAAATCTTAGTGCCGCTGATAACTAGTGACCAAATTACTATATTTCTGGATCATAACAATGAAAAACCCTACCTCCTCCACCATAATCTAGAATTTAAAATCATCTAAGAATATTTAATCTGATTGGGCATAATAATAAAGGGGAAATTTTAGTTGTGAATGCCCAATCAGAAATTTTCATCATCAGCCAAAATAACAAAGAGTAAGTTTCATCAATGATTTGTGCAAAAGACTTTGACATAATAATAAATTACTATCCAATATAAAGTTTGGGTTTTATATATCTACTCTAATTTTCCAAACATCAATAATTACTCGCCACTATAAAGCTATATTTCTGGCAACACTTTAGAAGGCATTATCATGTCTTTAATACCAAACCACTCCCATAACCACAGTCAAACATCTCGAGTCTTCTTGTTGATTGGTTAGGCTCGAGAGCCCCAGCAGAAGTAATCATTAACATTGAAGCCATTAATTAAGTAAATAACACAGGCTTGCTAAAATTTTTCAGGTGGCCCTGAATAGGCACATTAGAGAATTAGAGAATGAACTAAATAGCACAATTCAATTGAAAGCAAGTCTAGTGAAAGAAAAACTTTTGCAATTTAAGGATGCAAGGGAATAACAACGTAGTAAGGGGTTAAAATGAGCCTGTAAGAGGTAATCGATGCGAACCTAGCAGCAGCCAACCGTTCGAGAACAGCCCTCTGTATCTGTGAAATCTCAGAAGTTGAAGCCTTGAGATCGTAAATCCCAAGGAAACTATCTCTAAGGTGGTCCTCTGCAACTATCCTCACCTCAATTCGCTCGGCCTCCTCCAACGATTGGATGGACGGGTCCTGCGCACAGAGACGCGAACCACGAGCTTCGAACCGGATCCCTTGCTGACCTAGAAATCGAACCCAAATAGCCTTGTGGACGGCGTCGCCTGGGGGGAGGCCGGCTGCCGAGATAACGCCACGGAGGCTCGGCCATAGCTCGGTGACAAGAACGCCGGCCGCTGCTCGCACGCAGACTTGTTCAATCGCCGCGCAGACGATTGAATCCATGGGTGGGATTGTCTAGGGTTCACGGGTTAGGATTGTCTAGGGTCCAGACGATTGAATCAATAGCCGGAAGCGACGTTTTCTCGTTCGTCGACTTTTCTTTCTCGTCCCAGCCGACGAGACTTCGCCGTCCGGTGTTGGCGAAGACGAGCGGCATCCGGCGTTCGCGAGCGTCCGCAAGCGACGACGAGCCAGCGACGCGATCGCCCGCGAGCTCTTGCCGTCTGGTGCTGGCGAAGCTTGGCGGGGTCGGCGGGACTCGAACGACGAACGTCGACGGCGTCTGGAGTCCTCGTGCGTCGCGTGCTGCGGCGACAACCCCAGCGTCGCGTGCGGCGAAGACGCGAGCGGCGCACGGAGATACGCGCGGAAGCGGTGCAGATTTTGGGTCGGGTCTGGCGGTTCGGTTGAACTAGGTTGAGACGGACTATTGGGCATTCGAGCCGATTTTAGCATGAAAGTCGACCTCCACCATGTTAGAGCTTTGTTGGGAGGGCATGTGAGGAGGTGACCAATTGATATGGTCTCTGTTTCTTCATTAATGGTCATTGAGTTAGCCTTTGGAGCAATGTAAAGCCAAATTTCAAAGGAATAGAAGATTAAAATTTGCAGGTGGTGTTGCACTAGTAGTGGTGTTTTGGTGCCGCACTAGTATTTATACAAATAATTAATTGATCTAAATCAACATTACTCCACATTTTAAGCGAACCACCTTGTCCTACTGGCCTCTCCTGCCCAACTGCTACTCTTCATTAAAAGCAAGTCCGATCCCACTGCCACATCATCACCCTCAAACTCACACGCCTCGTCCTCGTCAATCCTCTCGAAGGCCACCTTGCGTTTCGTCCTCTCCGACGCCGCCCTCAAGGCCAAGCTTTGGTTCTTCCTCGCCGACGACGGCGCCGCCCTCGCGTGACCCACCGATGCCGCCCGTATCAGCTCCTTGTAGTCATCCAGATTTTCTCTCCCCGCCGGCGACTGAAACCCCGCCGGCAGAGGCGCCACTGCCGGGTAGCACTGCAAGTGAACGGCGAAGCTGGTCATGCTACGGACGTACAGATCTTGCACGCGGCTCAGTGCGTGTAGCGGCGCCTTCGTCAATCGGCGGAGCCAGCTCGATCTGCCCATTGCTGAAGTGAATTTTGATTCGGATCTGATGTGTGAATTGTTGGAGGCGAGAGGCTCGACCACTAGTTTATAAACTGGAGAAGGAAAGGATATGGACGACGGGTGTCGACGGCGCTATGAAAACCACGGACACTGAAACTATGGATCGCGACTCGCCGATTCTCCGCTCCGGTTTTTTTGATTAAATTGACCAGACCGTCGTCTGTCATGAACATTCCTAAATTTCTTCTCTGCCTGGATGATAATAAAAGAAAATAAAAAATATATATATTTTTGAATTAAAATAAAAATATTTAGGTCACTGATACGTTTGCAAACGCGTCACACGTGCCAATCTGTACATATTGAATACCGTAATGGGCCTAATGGCGTACTAGTGGTTCCAATAAATCGCGCTGAGTCTCCTAATTTACCGCGATGGACCTCTTCCCCTTTCCCCGCCTCCGTCGACGGCGTTGGCTCCTCCTCGCGGCGTCCGCCCTCTTCGGCTACGGAACCTACAAGATTTACCAACTCCCCGCCGTCGCCCTCCGCCGCAGGAAACTCTCGCGTCTCGTCGCCGCCCTCTTCGCTGCCGCGGACGCTGCTGCTTCCTCCGCCGATTCCGTAGCTCTCGTATCATCCGACCTCACCCGCTTCCTCTGCTCCGATTCCGACGATATACCCTCCAGCTTGAAGCAGATCTCTAAAATCGCGCGCTCCAACGAGTTCTCCGGCTCCGTTTCTAGGATTTCCGAAGCTTTAACGGCTGGGGTCGCACGAGGGTTCCAATACGGGGAATCGGATGCGGATTCTTCCGGATTTCCCGACCGTCTCATGGACAAGTTGCTTTCCCCCGCCGGATCCGGGTTTGGCTCTGTGGTGGCTGGCAGCTTTGCAAAGGGGCTCGTAATGGGTTTCTACGCCAGCGAATCGATCGATGGCGAACCAGACTCGCCGGCGGTTCCATGGTGGCTCCAATTGATTTTCCGTGATGACACTAAAGAGCTAATCAAAAATTGTATTCAGGTTTTTGTTAGCACCACCGTCACGGTGTACCTCGACAAGACGATGCACATCAACACCTACGACGAGCTCTTTACCGGCCTCACCAATCCAATCCGCGAGGCTAAGATGAAGGATATGTTAATTTCGGTATGCAATGGAGCAGTTGAAACCCTAGTCAGGACTTCCCACCAGGCGATCACGGGTTCTACTAAAACCGGAGAACAAAGTCATACCCCAGAAGAGGTGTCATGTAGTTCGGCCCTTAACAATACAAAGAACGGTGGTGGCTGGGTGGATCAGATAACGTCCGCATTGGCTGTTCCGAGCAATCGGACGTTTGTTCTTGATGTCACTGGGAGGATTACTTTTGAGACGGTCAAGTCTTTACTTGATTTCGTTTTGTGGAAGATGTATGATGTTACGAGGAGAGAAACCTATATTGTTCAAGAGGAGTTGGTTAGAAGAGGCTTGGAAGTGGTGAGATACTTCAGTGCCAAGTCTGTTTTCATCTTCACCGTATGCCTGTGCCTATGCCTGCACATATTCATGAGGACGCCAGTTTTGATGCCAACTACGGTTGATAATTAGGTTTGACGGATGATTTCAAGGGATAAATAATGTAAGAACGCAAACGCTTTATGTTTTAGAAGTCAATTCTTTTTCGTGCTTGAAGAACGACTATCTGATAGGACCTATAGTTTTCAAGTGTTGTATTACAAAATCTGACATACAGGAAACAGATGAAAGATATCTGCCCTTGTTTCGATATGTTTGATTGCTTCACTATCGGACTTGTTGGTAATCCTATATGTAAGAGGATGATGATGATGAGAAGATGGTGAAGGATATATAAATATGTACCAATGCATGAAGAACTAGTAAACCTCCAGTTGTAATAAGAAAGATATGCTTTGTTCAATTGCTCTTTTCATAAATAATCATGTTGTTTCTTATGCAGTCTATGACAAATTCCATTTTTAAACCTGTCTTCTATTTATTAGGGATTAGTTGACCTATGCTGTTATATATTCATTATGTATGCTTTTGCTCATCCTTTGTGTATGCACATTGAAGGGAGAAGCAGATGAATTTTTCTTGATTCAAAAAGGGAAACGGGGATATGTTGTTTGCTGAATGTATTATTGGTGTATTGTTTAATTTGCATAAAATATTCATTTTGTTATGATATAATCATGCTTACAGATTTCTTAACTTGGTCATACACGACAGCGATATCGATCTTGAAAGTTGAAACATTACCATATCTGAAGAAAATTCACACTGTTGAAATATGTCAGTGACAGATTAAAGAGTTCTATTCCTGCATGAGAATTTTCAAACGAGATGTGAAGTGTACATATACTCTTCATGTTCTAGAAAGGATCACTTGCAGAGATGCTAGTCAATAAGGTATGCACTATTATGTTTTAATGATTGAAAGCATCCAATTCTTTCTTATGTTAACTGATACTTCTTGACATGGAATCAAATCTAGTTCAGTACCTAGTGGTGTGGGTGAGACATATTTGCCCAACAAGTTGGTGGTACTCGGTAGTCAGTACATCAACACCAATACCATTGAGGCGCCTAGTGTGAGTACACTGGGTATTATGTGATGTTCCCGTCAAGCTTACACTTGAGTCATGTCTTGATATTACGATTTGAGACCTTGTTTCTTGGATAGGTTTTAGAGAGTGGACATGGATGATGATATACTTAAAGTTTATGGGTTTTAGATCTCAGTCTTACAATGCAAAGGTCTTATTTTAATGTTAGTTGAAATAGATTCATATTAGTAATTTGATTCATAGAAATTATCATCTAATTGATATAAGTTAGCAAATTCTTAACTTCTTAACGTTGCAGCTATACTTTTAAGTTATCAGTATATTTTCTTCTGGTTATGCATCAAATATGTTGAACTCTGACTTGCACATAACAAACATACCATCAAGTTGCAGGAGATGTTAGATGAAAATATGTAGAATTTATGGTATATATCATGTTTTCACTAGAAATGACTGGTAGAACCAAGGTTGTTATGAACGAGATCCCATGAATGTTCCACAGGATTGTACTGTAGGTCAAAGCAAAGGTTTGTTAAGATAAATTGAACACAAACATACTCAAAATATATAATACCAAATGAATACATTGAATCCACTAAGATCTGGAGCAAGTTTTTGACAACATTGGATAGGACTTGGAGTGTGTGAATTCCCAAGCTTGCGTATCAGGAACAAATAAGGAGCTTCTATGAGGCCATCTTCTTTGAAACTTTTCCTATTTTGGCGTTAGAACTATTATATACTAAGATTTTCAATCTATTGCTGTACTTGTTTGATCTTGGATCGAAACATATCAGATGTATTGGCATGTTGATGTTTATGTGCCAGGTTGACACAACAAGTCTTGGACTGGCCTGTCACAATTTGAGACAAAAAAGCATTGTTACTAACTTATATTATATACTGTTCTAAATATTACAAAAATTTGCAACTTGATTAAAATCAGTGTTTCTTAGAAACTGTGTTTTACCTGTCGTGCTTGCAGATTTCACAAGGTACTTGTCTAGACTAATCCACAAGGTAACATAATGTTGTTTTTGTTCACTCATGAGAACTTTTCTTTCTACTCTTGTTAACTCAAAACATTTACATGTAAAGCATAGTAGGATGAGATTTGCTTTCTAATAGAATCATCTTTGTTATCATTCCATGTATTGCAGTGTTTTAATAGTTTGGTTACTTTATGCCCCATCCATTAGTTTAAATTCAGATGAAAATTTTTTCAACTTCTGCATTCTCCAAAATATTTAAATTTTTCGTGATAACAGAGATAGTTGATGGAAATTTCATTATCTAATTACATCTTTGGTAAGCGTATGTTACATATTATCCATCATGTGACTCGTAAATATTTGATATTCCTGCAAAAAGGATCCTGATAGAAGGGGTTTGGACTTTCGATTCACAAAGAGTGAGAATTAAGTTTCACTTTCCAAATAGTTGTTAAAATCATACATACTGATTGATACCATGAGTTTCTAAAAATATTTTTTAATTTAGGAACATAGGAACAGACTTGGTATCTAACCCTGTTTAGCTTAGTTGCAAACCTAAGTATCATCCTTAGGGTGCCTAATCCCAATTATGGATTTGGTTAGCCAACAAAGGGTGAAAATATTGGGAAATAAATTGGATATCCTAGGTTTCTTACTGAAAACAACAACATATGAACATTTTGAACTTCAAATGAAGTTAGCTTGTGAGCAAGACAACAACTAGTGTATATACATTCAAAAACCATATCTAGTGGTACGCTGGTTTGTACCAGTCTGAATGTGGCCGGTTTGAGCACATTTGGAATTGTATGCATACCACATTTCTGATAGGAGTGCAGTGAAGGCAAATGAGAGCAAGGCGGAAGCTTAAGCTTTATAGGAAGACTTGTCAGTTTTGTTTCACAGCGGAGGCACGACCGCCTTCTGCTGTTGAAGCTTCTACTTGCTTGCTTGCGTCACCACGTGGTACACTCTGGTTCAGGTTGGTACCAATCGGTAGTTCTGGTCTGAGCTTGGATCAAACCATAATCCTGGTATTTCAAACCTTCACATAAATCATTAACCAATTCTCGCGAAGAAGACAAGAAAAAGCTCAGCATTGGATTCAAAAACAAACACAATGCGTAGTAGTGGAAGGAGAATTCCTATATTTATGCCACACAACCTTATTCAACACATTTTTAGTTCCATTGGGAAACATTTGGATTCTCCTAGGCCCTCGCCTTAAAGTAATATTTCATATTATGTAGATTTATAATACTTCATGAATTTTGCAGGTAATGGCAGTATCTCAAATCACCATGGCCATCCTTTTGGAGGAAAAGTTAACTTATAATGATGAGTGAGATGGAAGTTATCTTGTCAATGGTTGGCATGCGGATACCAGTAGACAATCAAGGAATGGATCAGGACTGGTTCAGAAACAGAATTGATAAGAGGGGTAATTTGTCTAGTCAATAGAAAATTGGTTTTCCGGTTCAATTTATCTTGGGCTTTATGAATATAGAATCTTGATCTTTGGAGAACATTGTTTTCGGCACAATCTAGGTTTCCATGTAAGTGAATTGGTAGGAAACCTCAGGCATTGTGATGTTTTGAAGCTTCATAGAAGGATCTTACATCTGTTGAAGACCATCTTCCAAAAAGACATCCATGAAATAGGATAAAATTAACAAAAGTGGTTGCATCGTTAAGTCAATTCATGTAGCTTGTCTGAATACTCTATATGTAACTAGAATCACACGCTGACTATTCATATCAGACAAGCTAGTTTTCTTTTGCTCACTGTCGCTGTCAGTAAGTTTTTCTCTCTTTTATTAACCTGAATACTCTATATGTGCACAAATTACTATGCCGTGAACCACAGTGGATAAGTTAAAATCGATTGAGTCATGAATGTATGTACCGGCAACATATTTTTTCACTGGACAAGCTAAAACTAAGATCCTTACACTGAACTAATTGATGTTCAAAAGGGCTTTCTTGGAAGGCTGTGTGCATGCTGGCTTCAAAATATTTGTAGCGGTAAGGCTTTATTTAATAGGAAAGAAAGAAATTCAAAATATTTGTAGCGGTAAGGCTTTGTTTAATAGGAAAGAAAGAAAATTAAAAGAAAGTGAAACTAGAAAGAAAAGAAAAAAAAAATAGAAAAATAAGAAGATTTTTTTAATTGTATTTAATTAGAGAGAAAGAAAATTGGAAAGATTAATATAGTTATTTTATTTTTTTATTTTTACATTTGTATTATATAAATATAATCAAATACTATTAAAAATTATAAAATAAAAGTAATAAATATTATAAAATTAATTAAATAGTATTAAATACTATAAAACTAATTAAATATTATTAAATACTATAAAATTGATTAAATATAATTAAATACTATAAATCTAATTAAATATTATTAGATACTATAAAAATTAAATAAATATTATTTAATACTATAAAACTAATTAAATATTATTAAATACTATAAAATTGATTAAGTATTATTAAATACTATAAATCTAATTAAATATTATTAGATACTATAAAATTAATTAAATACTAATGAAATATTAATAAATACTATAAAATTAATTAAATATTATTAAATACTATAAAATTGATTAAATATTATTAAATACTATAAAACTTATTAAATATGATCACTATTTTCAAATAGTATTTCAAGAGACCTGAACTAATGGGCTTTCATTTCTCCTATAATTGAATGACATTTTTAAAAATTAACTATAATTTCATGAAAAAAAAGAAATCCAATAGCACTATGAAGCTAGGAGCAACAAAGTCAAAATTTTTCATTCCAATATAGCTCTACTAATTTCCTGGGAAAGCAGGACTTGAATTGATTGGATAAGATGAAACATTATTTTTTTTATCCATATTCTTTGCGTTTCACACTTACAATACTGGCTAATATGTACAGACCTTATAAGAGAAGAAAAGAATTTATCAAACATCGCATAATTGAATTTTGATTACAGGGTGTAAAGTAACATAGTCCATAACAATTTTGACAGTTTGCCAAAATAATTGCTTGAGTTATTGGATAGGTATAATACTAATGATACTCTCGTTCCCATCAGGTTTCTATGTAAATTTGTCCTCACATTCAAGTTCGATTGGGAGGACTCAACTGCATCTTTCACATTCAAGTTGGATCAGGAGGACTCAACTGGACTTATAGCTCTGAATATTCCAAAGATGAAAAAGCTCTTTGGTAGTTTGATAAAATCTGGCAAATGAGCAACAAGCAAAAATTTAGCCATATTTACATAAAGGAACGGGAATGTAGAGCAGTATAGCAAAATATATATCTCAATGTAATGCTTATCCAAATGTAATTCAACATCATTTGCAGCTTTTAATATCAACATAATGCTTACCCAATCAAATTGTCTAGATCTACGGTTAAACAAATAAGTAGTAGATAGGTTTATTTACACACCATGGCCGAGACAATTTATGTTATAAGATTCCTGAAAGAATAATTGAGATTTGCTCATGCCTGTGGTCTTTCAAAATTTACAATTTATGCTACAGGGGAAGGTTAAGACCAACCATTCGTTTGATCAAGCGAATCGTGTGATGGTACTATTCCGTTCCTGCATTGCTTCATCTTCTCAATGAGGAAGAAATTCCAGGTGCAGCCTGCAATAACACAGAACTAAGTATGGGGTAAACAATATTCCTTATCATCAAATTTTAATCTCGGTTGTACTAAAACTCCAAACTAGTTACTCATTCAGTTAACTTAAGACAAAAGCATTTTTTAGGATCTAAGAAGGCATCACTCATAACAGTTGAATTATGCTACCTATAAATAATGTGAGGAGCAGCAAGCACCTCTGGATATATTTACCACAGGGTTAGGATCTAAAACAATACAAAAGGCATCAATAGAATATGACAAATAAAACATATCAATCAAGAAATTGCAAGACTAATACCTCGTGAGTATACTTCTTAAGGGGCACAGTGAATGCTCTACTAATACAAAAACACCCAAACAACTAAACCATCCAAACGTCCAAAACATTCAAAACATCAACAATCTAACAACATCAAAAACACAGCCAAGACATCCAAAACATCGAAAAGCTCAATCATGTAACACATGTACAATATATATAAAACATCAACAATCTGTTTACACATCCAACAGCATCCAAAACACACATTGTCATCCAAAACAGTGGATGGTTTGAACAAATTTGAACAGTGGATTTTAAATCATTACTTCAGAGCAGCAAGACCAAAACATGGAAGAGAGCATGAACGTAAAACAATCAAAGCAAACATCAGAACGACTATGCAAGAATAGTTGCTTCACAGCCCACTCATTTTAGTAAGAATGTGGATTGACAATCAGGACCATAGCTTTATTATACATTCCATGTTTAGATTCCCAGAGGCTATATGACATAATTAGATAGAAAAAAAAAATTAAACTAATGTTGACCTTAAGGCTACTAATCCAAACTTTACGAAGAAGATGACAGAATTTATTTTATATGCATTGAAAGCATATAACATTCTTGTCCTTAGTTGTACCAACTAGTCTGGTAAACGTTTGGCAAGTTAAAATAACTGTTCAAAGTGGCTCATTGTGTGTTGTTTTCCAGATCTGTGTACAGATAAGAGAATTTGCATAGATCACGGTTTAAATCCCAGATCTGGTTTAAAAACAAAGAACCACGTTTTTTTAGGAGTTAAGCGCCCCAGGTGTCACGCCCCGGTCGGAACGGTCTAAAAACAGCGCTTATCCGCTTCCTAGAGCCGTCTAGCGGAACACTGGAACGCAACTGCGCTAGGGTTTTCGAGCAAATCTAACCCCCGAATTCGAAACCCTAGTTCCCTGCTCAACTTTTCCCCAAATTACAATTCACTCGAGAAACCCTAACCCTAATTTGAGAAGACCGGAAAGAAACGGAAAACCCTAAATCAAAATACCTCACAGGTCAAAATCAATTTTGACCAAAGCAATGCCGTTTGCCGAATTCCAAAATCTTCGAATGCTGACGTCTTGCCGACGTCAACCACCAAAATTCCTCCGCCGCGCGTAATCCTTCTACTGATGACGTCACGCTGACGTCACACCTGAAATCGAAATCGAGGATTCGATTTCCGCCGCGGCTTCCAATTTTGACCAGGTGAACACTGTTCACCTTCGTCTTCCTGCGTGAGCGAAGCAAAGTGCCGCCTGCACTCCGAACTTCGCTGGATCTACTGGGAACGGACGTCGCGCCGCCTGCGCTTTGCCCGAACCACCCCGACGTCGCCCAGTAGCCGCGTGCCAACGAATGCGTCGCCGAACCAGGACTGGAAACAGGGAAGGAGTATATAGGGAAAAGCTTCGCTCGATTTATCCGTAAATCCGAACTACAAAAACCCCTCACCTCTCGTCTTTTCACGCCGGCGACGATCTCACTCTCGTCGCCGTTCACAGAGTTCGCTCTCCCTCTGATGGTACTGATCTCCCCTAAAGCTCTCTCCTGATCCTCCTCCTCTCTGCGTCGCTTCAATCGGCTTTATAGAGAAAGGCCACCGCCTTCAAGCCGTCTCTGCGACCGCATCTTCCGCTGGTGAAGACGACGCCGCCGCGCCGCCTTCGCGCCCTTCACTCCAAATCGGGTGTCCATCGCCCGATTCCTGCGTGCGTCCGCGCCTGATGAAGCCGCTCGAGACCGCCGAAGCTGCATCCGCGTCCGAGTAGTTTGCCGACGAACCCGCGCCATTAGCTCTGCCTTCCGCGTTCGAGCTGCGTGGTGAAGAACTCGCGGGCGAAGCTCGCGTCAGCGCCCGCTTCTTCCACGTTGATGCCGCGCCTGGGTGACCTGATGTATCTCCTTGGTCAACATCACACGTTGACCAAGGGATTTGATTCGATTTAGGGCTCCACGTATAGCTTCGGCGTATGGGCTTGGGCTTGGGTTCGGCCCACCCCCTCTGGGCTGAACCGAGGAGCCCAGGGCCTAACACCAGGGAACCTAAAAAACGTACTCGGTTTTTCCATCCACTTTATTAAGCACATTAAAATAGCAATCTTTTCTTCTGTTCTTCTTTTCCCTCCTTTTCTCTCGCCATTTAACACAGCCTAATTGATTGTTCTTCTTTTCCCTCCCTTTCTCTCGCCATTTAACACAGCCTAATTGATTGAACATATCTATATATATAGTTTATTATTAATAACTAAGATATTTGCCCTTTGAACTATTTGATAAATAAAATTACTCCACTAGGTTTTTTAAAAATTCCTGGGCAAGGATGTAATAGATTGAATATAATATATATAGTTTATTATCAATAACTAAGATATTTGCCCTTTGAACTATTTGAACAACATAATTACTCCCAATTGGTTTTTTACAAGGAAAATTCCTGGGTAAGGATGTAATAAATGAATATATATATATATATAGAAAGAGAGAGTTTAATATATTTTCCCTTTGAACTATTTAATGAATAGAATCTTCAATTACTTTCAATAGGTTTTTTACGAGAAAAAAAATTCTTGGGCATATCTGTATTACTTAAATTTGTACATTTTATAAGTTCAAGGATTCAGAGTCTAGTTGCATTGATTTTTTCTAGCTTTTCACCTTCTATAGTTTTCATTGTTGCTGTAAAAGATAATATAGCGAAATTTATTGTACAAAGCCCCGCCAGCCATTTTGATTGATTGTTACATATGACATACTAGATTTAGCGAGCAAAAATTCTTCGCACGACTCACCAATGAATGATCAGCAAAAGCAATGAGAAAAAAAAACACGAAAAACAAAATTGCTTTTTAATATACCGTCACCACTTCTATAGACCTTACTCTGCTACAAAGCTTACAAGACTTACTGCCGCCCTATCATCGCCCTCCGCCAGAGGAGAAATTTTTTTTGCGAAAGGACCCCTTCTGCGAAGGGAAGCGCGATCTTCCAAGCATGAATCTTGACGCACGTTTTATACCATACTTTCATGATTTATGCGTTATCTTTTTATACCATAAAACATTACCCTTATACCATAAGTGATTTTTAACTATTTTACACGCTATTGAATATCTCTTATACTATCTCAAAAGTCAAGCCAACGTTGACTTTTTTGGAACGGCCGTAACTCACAGCAGCTAACTCTAACCTCAGTTGGGTTAGAGTTTAAAACTCATTGCTGATTCATCTCTCTCCCTCGCAAACGAAAATCCGCAGCCCTAGCTCCGACAAAGTTCTTTCGCCAATCTCTTCTCCAACCATCTCTCGCCCCCTTCCGGTGGTCGGCGGCGGCGGCCTTCGACGCCTTTGTATGCCCTCTCAGGGAACCATCTCCCGCCCCACTCTCCCTCGTAAACTGTCTCTGCAACCCTAATCGAGCTCCGACGAGGTTCTTTCAGCAACCTGCACTCTCCAACCATCTCCCGCCCCTCACTGGTGGTCGTCGACGGCTTTCGACGCCTGTGTACGCCCTTTCACGAACGCCGACAGCCTCGACCTCTGTGTACGCCCATTGACCGCCGACGGTAAGTACGTTTGTCTGCCTCCTCCGTTGGTAAGTATCCTTCCCCAATCTCTTGTGTTTAGTATCTAATTTGGATTGTGCTTCCGCTTGAATCCGATAAACTTCTAGGCTGAGGGTTTGAGGCCTCAACGTCTGTCGGCCCTTCACAACCTCCTCGTGAAACCCTAGCTCTCCCAATCTCTTTTCTGTCTTTCTCGTAAGTATATATTTGTTGTTGATTATAACATTCAAATGATAGTGTATTCAACCACACAAAATTCGTATACGGCATATTGAATATTGTATAAAATCAGATATTCAAAGCTCACAAAATTCGTATAAAACATACTCAATATTGTATAAAACTAGATATTCAATATTTCAAACCACTCTAAATGTATGTATACAACAGATATTCAACAATTTAAACCACACAAAATTCGTATACAACATACTCAATATTGTATAAAACTAGATATTCAACATTTCAAACCTTATTGAATTCGTATAAGACATATTCAATAATGTATAAAACATGTTATAATCAATAGTTTAAACCACACCAAATTCGTATAAAACATATTCAATATTGTATAAAACCAGATATTCAACACTTCAAACCACTCTAAATTCGTGTAAAACCAGATATTCAACATAGCATTAATAATGTTAAAAACCTGTTATCAGGAACAGTTCAAACCAGATATTCAATTTTGTATTAAACGAGATATTCAACAATTACAAGTCTGTTTCCACTTGATGAAAGTTGCTTATTATTATACGCTAATTTGTACATGATACTTCATGTCAATTTACACATATAAAATGATAGTGTATTCATACAGAAATGAGTTCTACTTCTACTTCTACTTCTGGGGAACATGATGCTGAATATGTATACAAACGAAGAAAACCCGTTAAAAGGAAAGTACAGATGAGGGGTCATCGTCCAGTACTCAGTAGATGTTCACTGAGTAGGATTCATAATTTCATCTCTGAAGTTGACGGGGGGTAATGTGATTAAAGAACAATTAGCGTTGACCCCATTTGGACATTTATTGCAAGGTCCATCTATACCGCTTGACATGGTAGCGGTAGAATACCTTCAGTTAATATGGGAACCTGATAGGAGGGGGTTCAATATTAATGGAAATTTTGTAGAATTCTCAGTAAAGGATGTATCAATCATCCTTGGATTTCCAACACAAGGAGAGTTGGTTAGAGTTGAGACAGACCGACCAATTACTCCTTTCTGTACAGAAGAATTTGATGGACGTAACATTAATAGAAATGTTCTTGAAGAGAAATTGAGAGTTATCTATGGCATGGGGCAAATGAGGAGTGAAGAGAGAATCCAAAGATTGGGAATATTATATCTCTTCTGTTGTTTCTTGTTTAGTCACTGAGCTATAATCTGGATGCGGGTCTTGTCTATTACGTTGAAGACCTAGGCAAAATTCAAGACTATAATTGGGCAATGGTTGTCCATGAATTTTTATGCAATGAACTGACTACATCCTCAAAGAAGATGTTGCCCTCTGGATTTTCCGGATGTACTATTGTTCTTGCTGTAAGTTGATATTTTCATTGCTAGTTAATAATTTTGTGTGGCTTCAACTGTGAGTTAATATTTTTTTCTTATTTGTGTTTTAGATTTGGTTGTATGAGCATGTAAAAACATATACGGATTTTAGGGTCGTACGTATGTATCCTCGGCTATTTCATTGGCAGAAAGTAAAGATGTACAGACGCAACACATTTTTCAAAAGAATGCTAAAGTTAAACAAACATTCGGTATGATTACATACATAGCTATGAATATGGAGAATAACATTATATGTTTTTATATTTAGAATAATTTTTATTGCTGTAGATTATTTTTGAAATTGTAATAGATGAAGATGAGCATGAGTCAGAACATGGGAATACTCCAAAACTTGAACTCCACACCAACGAATTCAGCATTGTCCCTGTGAGTATGCATATTGTGCAATAAATAACTGAGTGCCTTGGTAATAGGATACTAACAGTGCAATATTTTGAGTTTCAGGTGAGACAAGAAGAAAGTGAAAGCACCCTCTTGCACACAGAAGAAAATATTAAATTAAAGTATGAAATAAAACTATTGCAAGAAGAAAGGGAAAGCTTGAAGTCCAATATACAGCTGTTGCAAGAAGAAGGGGAAAACTTGAAGTCCAAGTTGCAACAGTTGGAAGAAGACAGGGAAAACCTGAATGCCAATTTACACGTTTTGCAAGAAGAAGGGGAACAGTTGAAGTCAAAGTTACAACTGTTGGAAGAAGAAAGAATACCCCTCATACGTACCAGAGATGAGAAAGAAGTTGAGAAGGAAGAATTGAGAATTGGTTTTTCTCTTCAAGCAGAGATCCAAGATGAAAGAATAACGGAGTTAGCCGCTGAAAATAGAAGGCTTCAAGCTGAAATAGAAGCTCTAAAAATGAAGGTCACAGAGGAGGAACTCAGTTGGAGTGAAGATGAGAAGGAAGAAGGCCAAGCCCAGGCCGTCGAAGGCGAAGAGGCACCACAACAAGGGAAGAGAATAAAAAGGGCCTCATGGGCATGTATTAGCCCATTTACTCAAGAGAAGAAAAAAAGCAAAGGTTATGGAGGTATGATATAGTAATTGTGTATACGCTTGGAATTACTAGTATATGCATGAAAGTCAACTGATATATGTTTATATCAATGTTATTGTTTTCATAGGCGGTAGCCGTGGATGAGAACGCTCTAGACATCCCAGTCGTAGATGAGGTAAAATATTGAAATAATTCCTAACCTGAGCTTGGTGTTATTTTTTATGATTTTATTGATTTGCCAATGTCTAAGCACACTAATTTCAGTATGCGGGCAGAAAGGACTAGTGTGGTAGGGATCTAATTTCAGCCCAAATGAGGGACGATATTGATTTGTATATTTTTCGATTTTGACCCCAAATTAGGGAGAGCTGCAGCAGCTGTGTCTCCCTTGCCGAACTCTTCGGACGCAGCATCGACGGTGTCGCAAGGCTCGGACGTGACATCAACAAGCAAAGCGGACGTTGGTAGTGACGGCGCAATGGGTTTGTCAGCGGCAAAGTCGGGGCTGACACGGTCATGGATGTGGAAATAGGTGATGGAGGAAGCGGCTTGGGTGAGGGCATCATGCGTGCTCGCGAAGGACGCGTAGGCGTGAAGGTCGAAGAAAACAGAGGATCGATGGATGATTCCATGCTCGTTAAAAGAGAGAGCGAGCGACACCAGATGGGGGACATCAGTGAGTGGCAAGAACCGAAGCTTAGGGAAGCTTCGGTAGGGTTCTCCGGCGTCTAGGGAGACGCCAACGAAGTGAGGATCTGTGAGAGACTGTAACCGGCTTCTGGGGAGATGACCAGCGAGAAGAGCGAGTGGGATGGGGGCGAGCGATGGGGGTCACCGACTTTGAGAGGTTTTGTAAACTGTTTGAAGGGAAACAGAAAGCTCTTTCCTCTCTATTCCGTTCTCCTATTTCCCGGCTGGCGGTGACGTTTATCTTCTTCGTTTCCATAAGCTGAGGGAGATGGGCGACAATCTCCTTCCCTTCTCCGGCGTCGAGGAGTGGCGCTGAGTAGACGACGCGGGCGGCGGTGTCGGACTATGAACACAGCGACGTTCGACCGGGTGAAGACGAAGGAGACGAACGCGATTCGGTTCGAGGCGAACGAGACGATTTTGACTTGGTCAAAATCAAATCCGAAACGATTTCGCATGGTGACTGATGAGGAGTGACGTGAGCGAGGAGCGAAATCCGAAATTCGATTTCAGCGAGTGGCGCGGGCGGCATTGACTTGGACAATTTTGACCAGGAGGTAAAAATCTAAATTAGGGTTTTTGACTTTTGAATTTGGGGGTAATTTTTCACCCGGAGATCTAGAGTTTCACGTCGGTCTAGAGGTCCGCTGGAGAACCTTAGGTCGGGGCGTGACACTAAAGATGGGGGCGACAACTTCTCATATGGATAGCTTAAAATTGAACAACAGTAAGACGACAACGTATAGTTACAAATGAGGGCTCGAGAAGGAGATAGCGACAATAGAGCAATTTGCGAGGAGGTAGCCATGAAGCATGGGATGATCACCCCTCGCAGCCATTGCCTTTACAGTCGATCAAACCCCCCAAAGTAGCTAGAATTGGTGCCTTATGCAATCACAAAACAATGTCAAAAAAGAGATACACATGTAATTGGTTTATAGAATATTTTAAAAGAAATGAACAGTTCAAATGGTATCCATCAATACTCTTTATCCTAATTAACACAACTCAATTGCATTAATATAAAATAAATTATCTATCAGTTTTTTTTTTACATTATACATGAAATGTATATATAATAGATGCTATGATCAAGTCAAACAAATTAATTGGGGGCTTTGCTTGACTCAACCTCTCCTGCTCTAGGTGACCTGACGGTATGTAGGATTGGGCTTTCAGATGACTAAGGCCCAGTTTGGCGCTCCGTTGCTTCCTGCGGTGAGGCAACGAGCAGCTATTTTTTCAGCTTTTTGTGTGTTTGGAATTCAGCCGTTGCGATGTAACAGTGACATTTTTGTCATTGTAGTTCAAAGCTGGATTTTCCAGCTTTGGCCGCTGCCGCAGGTGCCTCGACGCGCGTGCCTTGAATTTGTGAGAGGGCTAAGGTTCGAATCCCCTCACCAGTTTTAACCAAAATAAAAGCTACTTTTACAAATAGCTTTGATATTATATATTGCATTAAAATAATTATCAACTTTTGTTCCAAAAAAACTAATCTAATGGTATAATATGAATTTCTCTTTGCCCAAAAAAGGAATTATAGCATATTTGTTTCTTATAATACTTATATATAATATATTTTTAAATAAGTATATTAAATTTATATAATAATTTTAATTAATTGTTTTATTAATTAAAATTATTATATAAATTTAATAAGTATATTTTTAAATAATTAATTGTTTTATTTTATTATAAGATTATATAATTTTAACTTTAATATATTTTATTAAATTACTATTTATTTATTATTTAATTAATTATTTTTATTTTATTATAAAAATATATCATTTTAAGTTTAATATATTTTATTAAATTACTATTTAAATAATTGTTTTATTTTATTATAAATATATATATTTTTTAAACTTTAATATATTTTATTTATTTATATATTTTATTATAAAAATATTTTTTATTAAATATTTATTATAAAAATATATATTTAATTAATTATTTTATTTTAAAATATATAATTTTAAATTTTAATATATTTTATTAAATTACTATTTATATATTTTTTATTTAATTAATTATTTTATTTAAATAACTATTTTATTTTATTTTATTAATATATTTTATTTAATTAATATTTATTTATTTATTTATAACACCAACAATACAATAAATTTATAAAATAATTTTAATAATAGTTGCTACAGTGACAGCACAGCTAGATTTGCCAAACACCCTTAACAGCATGTGCTACAGTGACAGCGCAGCTATCATAGCACAGCTGTGGCAACGCAGTAGAACCAAACTAGCCCTAAATTGTCGGAATCGATAGCTTCTCCATATACCCTCCAAGGGTTGCCACTATGAGTTCCAGCCCACCCACCCACGGCACGTAAGCCAGCACTTAGCTTGCAACTTTCGCTATTTTTAGTGCCGCCCAATTATAGCCAATCTGCTCAGCACGGCCACCGACAAAGGGCCTGTTTGGCATAGTTAAAATTTTTAACTTTTACTAGTTAAAAAAGTGCTAATTGAAAAGGAGCTGATTGCAATAATTTTAAGGTATTTAATAAAATAAATTTTTTGACCAATCAGCAGCTTTGACTAGCCATAAGCTGAAAGACAATAGCTTCTCAAAGAAGCAGTTGCTTCTAGATTCTAAATTTAGAAGTTGACAATTAAACACTTCAACTTCTGATACACTCAAAATATGCTAGTTAGGTCTCCCATTTTCTTCAACGTTGCTGCTCTGTTTCTGGCAACGAGTTTTGATTCCTATTTTGTAGTTTTTTTTATTCCTCTCTATAAAAGAGAATTAGTTGTAACATCTAAAAGTCAATCATCCAAGAATCAAACGAAGAATTAGAAGTTTACTAATTTGAGTGTATATTTTTTTATTTCTCTCCTTCTCTTCGGCTGTGTTTCCTATGCGCTATTCTTATTCTTGATCATCGGACATGTTTTCCGCTCGAGGCGTATTTAATATTTATTTTCCACTTAAAAGCCCTCCTAGCCCCGAGTCATACTCGGGTTGGGAAGAGGAATTTGTTTTCTTAAAAACTTTTACCCTAGTCACCTAGCTTACTTCAATCTGGTCCAGAAGCGAGTTTTGCAGCCACCTCTACCGTCAATCACACAGCGTGAGTGAGAAAGGGACGGGAGGAAGGGGTGGTAGAGAAGGGAAGTGAAGAAGTATTGTTAAGAGAAATAGCGAGTTCTGCCATCCCCACCTGCTACAAGAGAAAAACAATCAACTGATTTCATTCAAGTATAATAAATCTCCATAAACCAAAAACAGAAACAAAAAGCTCATTAGCTGAAGTCACTTTTGCTTCCCAAAAGCATATTAAAAAGTCCATTTGCTTGTAGCTAATTGGTGCTAACATCACCCTTCTTTGTCTCCTCTTCCTGAATCCTCTTAGTCCAATACTCCTCAAGAGGAGGCCCGAAAATTGCCCTACCAGAGACCACTCCAATCCTGTAGAGGTCACGAAACCAGTCAGGAGATTACTAACCACGTTCAATAACACGAAACAGTGAAAAAGAAGAATGATTCGAGCAAAATACTTCAGTTAGCAACTAATAAGAAGCTTTAAGTAAGTGCAACAAGAAGAGATCAAAATCGACATTTTTATCATAGGAGACAATAACATATAAAAGCCACTTGGCCAACTCCCAGGCCTGGAACATGACAGATTCTGGAAAAGAAACCAATCGATCGAAAAATTATGTTCTCGTAATATGTGTCTAAACAGAAACTGAAAATCAATTACCAAAACTGGAGCAGGAATCCTCAGTGCATCAAATTCATCCAAGGGTTTGATAAGTGTCCACATTCCAATTCAATCACAAAATTGTTTAAGGGTGACTGCTGATGGGCGGTCTCAATAGTTTTCCTTAAAGCAACAACTTTGGAGTGAAGATTCAGTTTTAGCAGAAAATGAAACACAACATGCATAAATGGGATCCATACAGTGTTTTAATCTGGACGAAGAAAAGACAGCAAGCACTATTAATATTGATTTAAAGAAACCTATATCCAGTTTAGATCAGCAGAATCTCTGGATCTGTTGCCCTGAGGTCCTTTAGAGTAGGGGCAATCAGCAAGTAATAAGTTTCATAGACAATTTTGTAAAATTTGGTGGTATAAAAGAGCCTCCTGCCATGGTGCCAATGATAATCCTGGCATTCTAGAAAAGCCAAAGAATGTATGCAATCACCAAGGAAAATTGACAATATCCACTTCCGGTGGAAAACATTTTAAGAGTCTTCAGTCCAAGATCCACTAGTAATAAAATTATGAACATATTGGTGATCAACACTAGATTTAGGATTAAAGAAAGTAGGCTTTAGGGCTGAGGAATATTGAGATGCCATGGATCATGTAATTAAGAGACAATCTCTCTAATGCATTTTGAAAACCAATTCAGATGCTTTAGTAGCTGGTTAGACTAGCTGTGCGACAATTCATTCTTCACAACATGAGAAAGATTACGATCATAGATAAAGGATTGAAATACCGGTGCAAGCTCGGTATTTCAGTCCTTGACAGAACCAACACGGTTTCATTGATTTTAAATTCTTCCTTCATCAGCCGGTTCCACCCATGCTTTAGTAGTTGGTTAGCTTCATGTGTGACTATTCATTTTTCACAACATGAGAGAGACTATGATCATCAATCAAGGATTAAAATACCGGTCTAAGCTCGGACCAGTACATACTAGATAGAACCGATACGACCTCTCCTGATTTTAAATTCTTTCTTTGTCAGCCACTTCTGCTTGTGGCCCGCTTCTACGGTGAGTAAAGCTTCATTCACAAGCAGCCTTTGCTGATCCTTTGTTGCTATATATAGGTCCATGCTTGGTCTGGTTCATATAGCCGTACCACCTGGTATTTCAATCCTTGTATCTAGATACGTAAACCACAAAGAGAAATGGGTCAATCAACCACCTCCAAAGAAATGAGATACACATTTGGAGGCAGCCTTATCCCAAATGATTTTTTAAGAAATTCTGGAAATTTTGTCAAGTGCATGCTGGGGTTACTAGGTTACCTGGTGAATACGAATTGGAATTGAATTAAGAAATGAATTTATTACGAGAATTTTACCAATAAATACAAGTTAGATTTTCATTTACTAATTTTAGAGTGAAGCTAGAGAGAAGTCAGTCATGATTTGCATCAGGAATTATGTAAGGAGTGATTAAGACAAGTATTTGAAAAGAAAACCACATGCATACCCATAAAAAGTAACATCTATTCTAATGCGCCAAGAAACATTACAAGAGGAAGAAAATTCAGATTTAGCAAGCTTGGTACATTGGTTTGTAAGAGACTAAGAGACACAATGCTTAGATTTTCTTAAGATTACAAAGAAAACAAAAGATGGGAAATGAAAAAAAAAAGTAAAGCCTTAACAAGAAAAGACTTAATTCAATTATCATTGACCTTAGTAAAAATCTGATAGTTAATAGAGAACAAGGAAATATTGAGTAAAACCCTTAACAAGAGTCAGATCGCCAATCTTGGGAAAAAAAAACAAAAGATCTAAATAGTTTAGGTCATCTGAAGGAAGGCAGAGGCATGAAATTAGGGATGGCAAAAAATTCCATCTCCGACCCGACCTGACCCGAAGTCAACGGGGAAAACCCGAGTTGACTGGGGGTCGGGTCGGATTCGGGGAAAACCCGACGGGGGTATAGTCGGGTCGGGGTCGGGTATGGGAATTTAGGTATCCGTCCCGAACCCGCCCCGACTATTAAAATAACAAATTTACCCCTTATAAGTTATAACCTAGTTACTAAATTTTAATAATTTATGTAGAAATGATGATATAATTTATGTAAAATATTTTTTTATTTATATATTATGAATAAAGAATGCAAATTAATTTTAAAATATTATTTATAATATATATTTATTTTTTAGGTCGGGCGGGTCGGGTTTCCCCGTGGGGTCGGGTGTGGGGCAGGGTTTTCTAAACCCGTCGGGTTCGAGGTCGGATTCGGGGACGGGTTTGGGAAAGTCGGGGTCGGGTCGGGGATGGCAAAACCTGACCCCGACCCGTTCCGTTGCCATCCCTACATGAAATTGACCAAATGCCCCGATTTGGGGCAAGAAGAGATCGTAGACCAATAACATACATAAACTTGAAGAGTAAAACCGTCATGCTTAGGACACTTAGCTAGACTCACGCAGCTAATCATGGCCCAATTTCCTTGAGAGAAAAATGTCCGGATGAAGAAAGAGCGGCCAATATTAAGAAGATCTAGCCACATAGGAGACTAAAGATAGAGATATATTAAAGATAGTAATATAATGAAGAAAATGCATTCAAGATTATTAATTGCAAGATTGTCAGAGTTAAGAATGGAGAAAATTCAGTTGTGATGCCAATGAAGGGAAATGTCAATACAGTACACAGTTGTGAATCACCATCATTCACTCATTTACATTTGTCCATGACTTATTTTTAAGGAAAAGTTGTCTAATGAGAACCTTATAAAGGTTGAAAAAGTTGTCTAATGAGATTTTTATAAGGGTAGATGGCATAGTTCAAATTCCTCAGCTGCAAATGGTTTCCTTGGTAATCAAGATGATCAATATTAGCTTGAATTTGAAGGAAGCGAGTTTCAAGAGAACCTAAGTTGCATTATTTTCAATTGGGTAATGGAGATCTTAAGGACTTAAACTTAAAAGATAAATTGTTTAATGGTGATTAAGAACAAGTCCAAGCCTAATAATATTGGCTAATTGATGCAAGAGGCAATAGCAACTCCGCAGAGTATTAAAATGAAAACCTTAATTCAAATAACAATAACATCAGCAATTTTTTGTTTCACAAAAGGATTGGAAATTTGGTTTCTAGAGAAGAAGGTGACGGATATTTCCCAAGTAGACCAAGGTCCCTGTGCTAGGGCATCAGCGACAAGCCTCCATAGAGGTGATTAGAACAATCCTTAAGAAAGGAAAGAGAAGAGGGTTGGCATAGAAATTTACCAATCAAGTGGCTTGGGAAGCTCCAAAAGAGTATCCTCATCAAAATCAATATAATATGAAATAGTGGTGCAAATATTACTATATAGAGATTGGGCTAGTGGAGTTTCACCTGAGGGGCTTTGGTTGCAAGTTATGACTTGAACCGTGATTTGTGAGAATTAGGGTAGCAGTGCCATGTGAAGAGGGTGTGGAAGGCACATGAAAAGCATCAACATGAGGGGTACAATAAGCTAGATCCAGGAGAATATATCGCAAACTAAAAAAGAGGGGGCATTCCAGCCATGGATTTGAGCATTTGACGGCAATGGAGGGGCAAATTGAGAAGGGAATTTGCAAGAGATCACATGGATGAGTGAGAAGAGAAGAAATGAGAAGATAAAACAACCACTTTTCCATTAGAGGAGGAGGGAGATGCAAGACACCCTAGGAAACAGAGGGGATGCATACTTGTCAATTTGTATAAAACATCCAATGTTGAGTTTTCCAATAACATAGAAGACTCTTGGCTAATGAATCTATTTTGGTTAACAATAAACCAGTCAATTTCTGGATACTAGCGATAGCAACAGTTTTTTAAAGGACAAAACAAATTGTACAGCCATATTTTTATTGAGTTCCTATGAGTAATAAGGACGGCAGTGAAGATAGCCTGCACAGTGGCAGTAATTTGCATGTAATCAGAAGATCATTGAAAACATCTAGTAGTATCAACACGAACTAAATTATAGGAATCCATAAAGCAAAGAGAGAAGGCCACTTACTTGAAATGGACTTTAGAGTAATTCAGATAGAATAAAACTTTGAGCTTTGTTTTGCTAAAAAACTGTAATACAACAGATGCTCACCTATTGTTCTTCAGGTAATACATGTTAAAGCGGGTAGTCTACTCAACCTCCACATGGAATTTGACTTAAGTGTGCTGCCTCAATATATTGAGAGTGTCAAATTCTAGTGTTTCCATACATCCTACCATTTTCCTCAAGTTTTTTTCCTTATTTGCTCCACTGTCATTATATAGGGTTAGCTAAGATGTTCAGCAAGACTCAGGATTTATAGACCCATCAATTAATAACTAAAGATCCACCACAAGTATTGTCGTCCCTAGTTCGTGGAATGGCATGAAAAAACAACTAGTAATTTCCATCAATGAACATCAAGTCCCTACAACCGGCTCTCTCGATTAACACGTCCATCATACTCGGCTGTGAGAAAATGCCCCTAGTTTAATAACATTTAGCTCATATGGAACAGCATAAAAATTTGAATCCTGATCTCTGCAGTAAGCATATACAAAGCTCCCTTGTGCAGCACAGAAATATCATATGATTCGATTATAACAGCACAAAAATGTGAACTTTCCTACGTTTTGGACCACAGAACACTTAAAAATCGATTCACGAAACAAAATGTGCACCCTTTTTTTAAAAAAAGAAAATTGTTAATTCACTTATCTATTTTGTATCAATAGACAATTTCCCTATACGAATCAATAAAAATCACGGCGCAAATTTGACGCCTAAACCAAAAGCGCCAGCTCGAGCAGCAAAACTGTAGTAATTAAGAAGCAGGCGTTCGGCTAGCGAGATAAAAAATGCAGTACTCAGGTCTGTAGATTAGGGCTTAAAAAGAAGGAAAAAAAAAACGAGGGGGAATAAGGAAGAAGAGAACTAACACGACCGCGCCGATGACCAAAGGAAACGACAAAAACCTCCCCCGGCGGAACATCTTCTCCTACTTCTCCCCGATTCTTGATCTCTTTGCTCGCCGTCGCAGGCCTGCAGGTCGGAGGCCTTCCTAATTCCTATCATATATAAAAAATGAACATAAAGATACAACTACATGTGTTAATTAGCGAGTGCTGTAAGAACTGAGGGTTTATTTATATATTTTTAAACTATAAGAGTTAATTTGCAAAGTTTCTGAATTCTATATGACCAATCCACAATTTAACTAACTTTGTGATAAAAATAAATTAAATCAAAAATAATTTTCGAAAAAGGCCTCTAGGTCGACCTAATCCCTCGCCACAACAGTCTGCCACTCCGCCGCCGAGCGACGCCCGCGCACCTCCTGCAGCCTTCGGCTCACCGATTCGGCTCCGCGCGGGCTTGGGCATAAATCCCTGCAATCGCTGGCACGCCGGCGACGTGTTCGTGGAAATGCAATTGCCGCCACAGACACCGTCGTAGTAGCATTGGTCCCGCGGCGCGCTCCACCGGCCGCTGATCTCGGAACATTCGCTTTATCGACATGAATTTACTCATCGAACGACGACATTTGCCATGGCGGGAACGCTACTCTATCCACGAACCTTTCCAGGGGCCGCTGCGAAACAATCGTGTCAAATTGGGTGCCCAGCCGGATGTCGATCGCCGCAGCTATGCTGCGGATTTCGGTGGAGAGGTAGAGTAGGCGCCGGGGAAGGGATCGGAGTTCTTTCACGAGATGAGCTGCAGCTGGTGATTTGTTCGTCCTGTACAGCCCAATCTCCATGCGTGGATTTATCAAATTGCTGGGAAGTCAACAACGCTGGAATGGATTTGTTCAGAGGTCAGTTACCGATTGTAGGTTGATATCAATTTACTCTAAAAGTCAATTGTTGTTCTGCTCATTTCAATTTTAGTTATCGAATCCAAGCTTGGAGGCTCAATAACTTGTTCTATAGAAGTTATGACTCAACTAAAACCTATAATAAAATCATAACTTTGACTATATGAATTAAGGATAATTACTCTTGTTAATTTTTTGTTTTACATGTCTATAAACTTCTCATTGATATTATGATCACATGATCTACATGCATGAATGCTTTGAAACAGAAAATTTTCCTTTTTCCATTTCTTTCTTTTCAGTATGCATATCACTTTGGTTCTTAATTCACTAGGCAATAAATAGTTGATTACCATTTGACCCCTCTCATCCCTTTACCTATCTTTGCAACATATGCAAAAGCATTATAAGAGTGACAGATTGAAACCTGGATAGGAGTAATTTCTTTGGGAATTCAAAGTGGGTCTTTCTTTCTTTTTCTTCATTATTCCTTTTGACATCATGATTTCTTCAGACATTTTAGGGACGCTGATTTGGATTAGCATACTATTAGTCATGTAAATATGATCAATCACCTATTTTAATCAATTTTTAACATAAATAGATATGGTAATTAGACTAGAGTCATTCAAGTACTCAATCCGACTTGAGACTGACTTGGATAAAATTTGAGTCTTACAAAATAAATTGAGTGTGTTCGAGTTAGAGAGCATAAATACATTCTACGGACTTAGCTAAGCATAAGTAACATCTCAGAATTAGTAAAAAAAAAACTTAATTGAGGAAAGCATTATGCAAAGGAAATATGATTTTTGGTTCAGAAAGCTTAATGTTGCTTAGGAATGTTATCAAAAGTGCTAGAATGTCAATAAATCCACATAAGACTGCTAGGGCTTTCTTGGATTAACATGGTACCACCAAAAATTCGTCATCCACTTCTAAAAACATTATTACACTACATGTAGTTTTTAAGAATTGTACATGGCTTTGTTTTAATAATCACATCGAGTGGAGTTAAAGTTTTGCTATAGAATCGTGGCTAATGTTATAGTATCAAACTTTCCAGTCCACACAACTACAAAGTACTCATTTGTTCCACAAATATGGCAAACCATAAGATATTAGGACCCAACTGATACAGTAAAAATCAAAGTTTAAGATATCAGGTACCGATAGTACCAATCAATTCTACCTGTTCATATTCGGACCAGTACAAATAGGCTATACTGCCCAATAAGGATCAGTTTATTAAACCACACATTACTCATGACTTGTATTAATATACACAATTATCAAGGCCAATATTCACGCATGCATAAATATTTCTTTTTTTAAAAATATCATATGCGAAGGTTACAAGGAGTAAAATACTCTAACGCTTAATCAAAAACCTATCATAACTATCCATACAAAAGTATAATATGAAAACATCACTATACTGGGATTTGTTCAAAGGTTACATCTCAAATCAACTATACATCTTTCCTGTATAAACTGATGAATTTACTTCTCCGCACTCTCTTCTTGATAATCTGTCTCATCAAAAATCTCTTCCTGGAAAAAAAATCAGGAAGAAAAAGAAAATCTCATCATGTATGCTAAAACAGTAAAATAAAATCTAGATGATTCAACCAGTCTCCACAGAGAAGTCTCTTGTTATACCTGTAAAAGTTCCTCAATGACATCCTCCATTGTGATTATCCCAATCGCCTCCTCTTCTTCAGTTACCTGTGGCAGAGGTTTGTCGTCAATCTCCAAAACATCAGCAGTGCCATCGCGGGACCATTTCCTACTTCTGCTACTGCTTTTGCTGGAGTTTGAGTTCGAAGGATAACTCTGCACCCGGCGCAATGGCTTAAAAATGTCTCTTAAACTTTTCTCATTAGGTTGATCACCATCGATCTCGACCCTCACATCTTCTTTCCCTGTCATTTGAGTTCAGAACCATGATAAGAATCCAAGAAAATAGCATCAATTGGATACATATAAATGTAATAGTTAAAGAAAACGACGGTGGGGAGCTCATTACCATCTTTGTAGTTAATTGGCTGCTCTGTGGGGTTGGTTTGCTTCACTACAACTGCCATGTGACTATGACCCTTTTGAAACTCGTTCAAGATATCATATAGGGGCATATCTTCACGAACTCTGTCATCCAAAATGAGTTTTTTGCAGTAGCCGTATGCTAAAACTATAATTAAACTTTCTTACAGGCCACTAAGCACAGAAATGTCACTGGTTATCAAGACATATAGCATGACAGTGTGGTGCCACCATCAAAAAGTATTGGATTAAGCATCTCACTAATATGTATAATATCTAATTGAACTTTAAATAGGTTTCTTGAATCAACATAGATTGAATCCACAACTCTATTTCTGGAAAAGAAAAGGTTAAACACTCGCTCATAGCCTTGATCAGTCTGCTATTTTTAAAAAAGTTCACTGCCAGCAGAGAAACGAATTGTGAGGAAAAAAAGTTGAAATATCGATTGCCATCATTCATTGTTCAACATTCCTGTACTTCCGTCAATTTGATTATATTGGCCTAGAAGGGTAGCTAGAAACCAAGTTATTAGGCTATCACTTTGGAAATCAAACTTCAAATGAGTATGACCTTAAGCTAATATGAGGATAATTCCCCTAATCAAGTACATAGACATCGACATCAACTTATCCATAAAATGTGAGAGCTTGTTGTAAATGATTGGAACCATGAGATTCTTACATCGTGTAAAGTGCAGCAAGGACATTCCCTTCCATATTTCTCCATTGATTTATCTTGCAGAAAAATCAACGTAATTTACAAGAAAATGTCAACAGTTCAGGAAATACCTTGGAATCTTCCGAATTGTCACATTCCTAACAGGTACCTCATCATCAGGGTGTATACAAAGCAAGTTCTTTACCTGAAGTTTGATAAGGAAAACAAAAAAGCACAAGAGAAGCATAAATCATCTATATCAAACAATTACAATTCTGCCTCTTGAGAATTGAGCAATCTAAAATGAATGAGAATTGAACAACAAAAATGACATTGAAATACAATTATGCTTCTTGAGTTGTAAGCCATATTAATGAAAAATGACATAATTAATAAAAAGATGGATATTAACAGAATACCAATATGAGTCCAATTATGTTAGTTGGTCTTTCATAGTACACCGGTACTCTGCTGTGTCCCTTCTCCAAAATCTTATTCATCAATTGCCTGAAAAGTTCCAAATATAAATGGCATCAGTTTCAAAACACAATCTGAAAAGATGTCAGTTGCTCTTTCGTAATCAAATGACAGAAGGAACCTATCAAGTTTTGCATTGATATCGATTGCAAAAGTTTGAGTTATGGGTGTCATAGCATCTTTGGCTTTCTTCTCTGTAAGTTCCAAGGCTCCAGCAATTATTGTCGTTTCATCATGGGTTAGCTCACCCCCTTTTCCAGCCTACATACAATAATGAAGTACCTTTAAATTACAAGATACGAATATTACAGTAACTTATTGTGAAAAGTTTATAATAAATATCATGTCACACACAAAGCATATTAGCCTAGGCTATCAGGTTTGACAACATACATTTATACAAATTTACATTTAGACCATATGTCCTAATTGTAGCTTCTTCTTGCATAGTTGAAATGATTAAACAAGCAAAAGACATGACAATTTGAGTCAACTGTGACCCATGACCCGAATAAGTGAACCCGAACATGATGTCTTTAATTAATTGGATCAAAATATTTATTCCGAACACGATCCAAATAACTCATTTATTAAATGGGTCATTCATTAACCTGATTTGCTTGACCCGATTATAAATTTATTATTCATATTTTATACATAAATAATAAATCAAAGATAAGCTCATAATTTAGCAATCTTACCTCATTCCCGTGTAAAGTAACAAGTGTTTTCAGTTCAGCTCTACGGAAGAGAGCAGCATGTCCATCCCCTAACATACAATCCAACAACTGAAAACATAATAATAGTCTTGAGAATACAAAAATGATCAAGAAACAAAATTGAGCAATGAAAAGCCATAGCAGGTTAGCCACAAAAAAAATATCTTGGGAGATATGTTTTTTTAGAATTAATGTAATATAAAATAAATAAAAAGAGGATTACTTTGCTTATTGGATATGCGACAGGAAAGCAAATCCACACAAGTACACGAACTACTGGTGCAACTGCTGCGCCAATTGCTAAACCATACCGAGAACAGACAGACTGAGGGATAATCTGCTCATCAGAATAATGAAATTGGCATTATTACGAAGTGTAAAATCGAATTTGAAAAATAAAAATGAGTCATACCGAAGACTCACCTCACCAAAGAGAAGTATCAATGTTACTGAAATCAAGATAGCACCCACTGCCGAAACTAAACTGTCAAGAAAAATGGGGAGTGCCTAAAGAAAGAAGAAACAAAGAGCATTAATATAACACTAAGAACAACTTTTTAACAAAGAAATCATCTAAAACTTGCCTCCATGGCTGCAGCATTGCATATCAAAAGTGTGCATAGTAGTAAATGTTGTCTTTGTACAACTGGCAATATCTTTTCTGCCACAAAAGATTAGCAACTTGAGAAAACTCGATGTAGCCAATGTTTCTTATCTAATAGCAGGTAGCTTGAACTTCATATCACCAAGGGGATAGCTCCATAACTTATTTAATATTTAAAATTTACAAAAAATGATTAATTACACAAATAGGGCAACTATATCCAAAAGTTTATTATACTTCAATGTAATACAAAACTATGATAAATATGACAATCAAGTCCATTTGTCATTAACTTTGACAAACTATTTGTGTGATAGATGGAGAGATAAATTAATTTTATTTAAATTGACATATTTTTTTTAATATCTAACTTAATTTCTACTGGTGACCCAAGCTATTCATCAAAATTATATACTTTATTATCACCCAAGCAATCCATCATTTTATTTTACTAAAATAAAAAAGGAATGAATTGTTTCTCTCATTCATGTAGTTTACTCATGCAAGAATGATGTATTTCTACAAAGAAAGTGTGAGACCCGAGGGGACGGTGAGGGTCTAGATGTCTAGATGTCTAGCTCGATATTCTAGAAGTGACCATAAATGTCCTCACCTAGAGCCACTCATGGACACACCAAGGCCTTCACTACAACATCCACATCATGTAAGGGGCTTTTTCAAGAAGGTTTCACTCACTTGCAGGATTGTAAAACCACCTCAAACTTTTGACATTGAAGTTCATTCGTGTATACTAAAAATTTTGTTCAACCATAAAATTGTCAAAGAATAATAATGATTCAGTTCTCACTAAGCCAAATTCCATGCTTGTTTACAAACAATTTGTTCAGGGTCAGTCCATGAACTACAAATCACGCCACCATAACCATTCTTAATCACCTTTTACCGTGAACAACAGAAAACCACTAACTATTGATTGCCACCCACTTTGCTCCTCCAATTCGAATACCAAGAGAAACCAAAAATAACAAAATTCCCCTAAAATAAATTCCTAATGCATAAATCAAGCTGCCATTAGCTCAAGAAATGGGATCCCAAGAAAACATTAAACACGCATATAAACCAGAACAGAGCAATACAAAATCAACCTAAATAAAGAATAGAACGGCACATCAGAGAATCGTATCGTGTTAATGATCAATTACCGGCATGCTTGCGATCCTGAGGAGTCCCTGACTTGGCAAGGACCTCCAGGTCGACGAGGCTGAGCGACATCAACCCAAGGGTAAGCCCCGACATGAGGCCGGCGAAGAGCACCAGCAGCACTATGATCAATATGTGGATGAAGAAGTCGGCCTCGCAACAGTGGTACTCCACCGCCATCACCCTCACTCTCTCTCTCTCTCAAATCCCTACTTCGATTATCCCAACACCAACAGCAACAACCAACAATCAATCGACTGATACAGTAAATAGAAGAAGATGGAGAGAATAAGAAGATTGTAGATGGATGCAGCGACAACCGGAAGCAGGCCACCACTTTCCTCGCTTGCGCGAATCAAAAAAGGGCGAAATGTACCAAAAAAGGAGACGGGAGATGCGCGGGCGAGTCACCAAAGCGGGAGGAGTGACGGATAAGGGACCGAGCGCCCGAAAGGCGAACCAAGGTAAAGCCAACAAAGCGCGGGAGAGGTGGCGGAAGAGTACGGACGACGAGTGGCGTTCAGTTCCCCCAAGCAGATAATTACGACAACGGTGAATATAATCCTCACAATTCTACCGGGCTTGTTAGTGGCTCAAGGCCACGGGCCTCGCTTTGTGGTCGCTCGCGGAAGTCGGAATTTGTAAAAATGCGAGCGGGTGTGCTTTTAAGTAAAAAGATTGGTCGGACCGGTAAAAAGGAGCTTCTTTTTTGTTTACGTTATAATCACTTTAGGGTTGTTTTCGTACCCGCGGCAGAATGATTCGATTGGGTAATGAGTTGCCGGATTTTCATTTTAGCCCATGCAGCATGTAGATTTAATTTTAAGTCATTATGTAGAGTATTTTTAGTTGAATTTTATACGTTAAGTATTAGATTTTGATTTAAATCAACATTGTATTTTTGTCCCTTCATTCTATTTTAATTTTTTTAAAAATAATATTTGGTCTAGGTCGAAACAAATTTAAATAGAATTCAAAAGTTGGGTAAAATTGCCAATTCAATTACTTAAAAGTTTATAAATGTTTTAAAATAATTTAGAGTAACTCATTAATTTAAAAAATAAATATTTGAACTCATCTCGAAGTTAATGAATCGTGACCGTCCAAAGGCTTTTGAAGCTTGAATCTGAACGTTCATTGTAAGAGTCACAATGTTTCGGGTGTCGAAAAATGTTGTAACAAAAAGCGTTACAGGCTTACAGCACAAATCAAACCGGATCCGGAGTATCGAAAATGTTTCACGGTCGGAGTCGAGTCGCTAAAGCCGCTCCCTCCCTTGTCCGCCGCCACCAATCCTTCCCCTTCTCCTCGTACTCCTCCGGCGGCGACCGACGACCCAAGAAGAAGGTGTACCACCGCGTCCCGGATCTCGATAAGGCGGTCGACCTCCAGAAGAAGCCCGCCCTCCTCCTTCGCCTCCGTTCCCTGATCGCCGCCCGTAGGGATCGGTCTATCCTCGTCCGCGACCTCGAGAAGGAGGTCGGTTTTGTGCAGAAGTGGAACTTATTCCCCCTCATCCAGAGCTACCCCTCCGTCTTCAAGGTCTCCGGTGGCGCCGCCTCCCGCTCCCCCATCTCCGTCCGCCTCACCGATCGAGCCGAAAGGGTGTCCGCCGAGGAGGCCAGCGCTAGGGAACTGATGGAGCCTATCGTGGTGACGAATCTGAGGAAGCTGCTGATGATGTCGATGGATTGCCAGATCCCTGTTGAGAAGATCGAACTGATCGAGTCAGAGCTAGGGTTACCTCCGGATTTCAAGGCTCGATTGATTCCAAAATACCCCAAGTTCTTTTCTGTCAGAAAGGTTAATGGGGTGGATTATCTTTGTCTTGAAACCTGGGATTCTTCGTTGGCGGTCACTGCCCGTGAAGAAAAACTGGACCTTGGACATGCTCCGATGAAGACCAAGGTCATCCCTAGAGATGGTAACATCGTGGGGCCTTTTGCTTTTAAATTGTCATTTGCGCCTGGCTTTAGGGCAAACAAGCATTACCTCGAGCAAATGGTGAAGTGGCAAAAGATGGCGTTCCCTTCACCTTATCTTAATGCAAGGAGTTTCCAGCCTGCCACGCCGCCTGCGAGGAAGCGGGCAGTCGCCGTGCTGCATGAGCTGTTGAGTTTGACGATGGAAAAGAGACTGACATCTGATAAATTGGATGCATTTCATAACGAGTATAAGCTTCCCTGCAGGCTGTTGCTTTGCCTGGTTAGGAATCATGGGATTTTTTACATCACAAATAAGGGTGGTCGCAGCACTGTCTTTCTTAAGGAAGCTTACGATGGATGCAATCTTATTGAAAAGTGTCCTCTGCTAAAATTCAATGATAGATTTACAGCACTCATTGGAAGGACTAGTCCTGATCTGCCTTGCACAATGGCAGTATGAGATGCTGTTTGTGTAACATGTGCTGCTGCCTGGATGCCTATTATTTCTCTGGTAGCTAAGCAGTTTTGGAATTCCACTCAGCTGACATAATATCTGCTCATGGTGGTGAGTGTTCTCAATTCCGTCATTTTGTTTTTATTTGTTGTATTAGTGGTTTTTTGTTGTTCAATAATATGAAGTCATAATTTGGAATTCCATGCCAAAACTTGTAGCTTAGGTTATTGTATTGAAATGAATGGTTGTTGCATATGACACTGCAACCCAAATTTTGGAGGTGATTTGGTTCACAAAATTTGAACACCTACTAGGACAATCTATTCCACAATCACCAAATTACCTTACACATTTGAATACTTATTAGGACAACTGTTCCACAATAATAACCGTTACACCTTCTGTCTATGGTTGTTTTGGAATAAATTAGTTGCTAGTCTTTTGTGGTTATGAAATTTATACATGATAGAGTATTCTTTGGTTTTTGACACCGAAAGATTCAATCTTCTGTAAAGTTACTTAACTTACCTACGTCAAAATAAAAAGTTGTTCTACATTGTTTCACTAGAATTGTGTTTCTGGAAGCTGTCGCAGGTGCAATTGTTTTCCCTTTGAAGTAAGTGATTATTTGCACTTCCACGTGCCTGCTCTATTTACTTGGAAATGGGTAATAATCAAGCATGTGCTTTTGAATAATAGGAAAAGGCCAGCTATAAAACTATAATGCTTTCCGCCTGTGTTCATGAAAATGCACATTGGATGTTCTCATCATGTTCGTAAACAATTTATCTTTTAGTTAGTTAATTGATTTTGAGCAGATTTCCTCGTTTGCTTGATTGCTTTGTTGAACCACACATGAACCTTTGCACCATTTCTATGCATTTCACTCTCATTTACTTTGAACAAACATGCCGTGTGGTGTACTTTCATTTAATATAACATGAATTCAAAATGAGTTGTTGATCCAATGCCGATCTTTTTTATGAATTCTTATGGTAGCTTAAAAAACAAGTTTAAACGGTATTTGGTTAAGGATTCCTTATAAGGAGCACAACTATCATGTTTTTTTTAACATAACTCGATAGATTGAATGATTTGTTTTTGACATACCTCATCATACAATGATACTTGCTGTTGTTTGCATAATGTAAAAAAGATGCTTATAGTTCATCAATTGCCTGCACTAGGTTTTTCTATTTTGTGCAGAATTATTCGCAAACGCAGTTGAGATGGCATTTCACTATGACTGTCTGTAAACTGCCTTGTTTAAGAAAACCTCCTGGATTAATTATATATTTTCTCCTGAGCCTCTTAGCTACTGTCCGTAACACTATGAGCATGAATGATGCAACACGAAATATTAGAAACGTAAACGAACTAGCAGGACTGACTTCTCCTTAACTAGGTTTATTATACTATGATTTTCTGTATTTCTCAGTTGTTACCTGGAAGCTCCATCAAACGAAGACCAGGACCGGACAAAGGCCAAGTCAAATTCTTCTTCTTTTCAAATGTGGTACGGATGCACTCTTCATGCACTTAAGCTGCTGAACTCAAATGTATGCATCAAAGGGTATTGCTGAAGGCATATAAAGAACTCATGGATCCTAAATCTAAAGCTTTTATATGGTCTATGGACTTCAGATGTTCACAGTATTTATGTCCATTAGAACAAAGATTATAAGCTGGAAGATACTATTCCAGTTATGCATTATTTCAAATTCTTGAATGCTAAAGGTTTGAAATTTCCTTGCGATTTGTCGGTGCTTTCAGATAAAACATACGCAGGTAGAATGTTTACCTTAGCTTTAATGATAAGCAGTCTGTTCAACTAAGATTAGAAATGATACAAGATTTATTTTATCTGACTTAGATTTTGATCAGGTAGTTTGAGGTCAATTCGCTTAATCTGATGGCATGAGCTAACCCCTCATACGAGGACAAAATACCTCAAATGCAGAAGAGATCCAGTGGATTGCATTCATTTTCTTTCGACCTGGATTCTACTTCGGTGGTATCAATCTTGCTACTGCACCGTTGTACCTCTTCAAAACTTTCTCTGGAAGCTAGGCGCCTTTTCATACAAGTATTTATATTTATTTATCATTTCGAGAAATTGGCATCCTTTTGTGCTTTCATTCCCTAGACTTCCACAAATTTGTCAGTTCCAATCATATTCAATGTGCTTTTAAAAATAAATTTCACACACATATAGTTCCAATCATGTTTATTTCGTAAGTGGTGGTGAATATAGAATATAATTTCACAATCTTATTATAAAAAAGTTAGTGTCTTTACAATTTAGGTTTAAGCATTCTATTTGCTAAATTTAGGAATGGTTCGGGGTGGTCCTACCATATTTAAAAACCTTAAGTCAGACTAGGATTTGAACATTTTTATATTAAGTTTATATTTTACAAGAAAAACAACCATTTTATCATGTATCTTTTTATTATTTTGATATAACATCCTGGACGTAGTACCCTATTTTTTTGATCTGAACTTCGATCTAAAATATCTTACTACTCTTCTAATATATGAGTATTTATTTTATTATATAGTTTTTTTGTATGTTTATATCAATGGATGTGTTTAGTGAACTCATTTGCAAGTAAGTTTGAACTTGAATTAGTTGTTGGTTATGTTGATTTAAACTCATTTGTGACTCTAAAATTTAGTGTTGTAGGTTTGGCATAATCTAATTGAATCAATAGATCCATAAAAATTTTAAATAATCATTTTGTATAGAATACATTTTTCTCACCTTCAAGTGCAAAAATTTTAGTATACCATTTGATTAAAATGTAAATTTAAGTGAGTTAAGCTGTCCCTCTGCGTAAAAAATATATCCCGAAATGAGGGTGTGTTGAGGAAGAAGACTTCGCCACCACCATGGTGAACTCGTCTCCTATTGAACTTCTCCGTCACTCAAGCCTCCAACAAAGATTTAGTCGTCAATACCATGCCTGATCTCTCTAATGGTGATCTTTGCGATCTTGCTAATGTTGATGGTGGCGACGGTGATCACTCCCACTACGTTATAGGCCTTATCTCATACAGGCTACTTTTATTAGTAGTGTCTTAGGTTTGGCCTTGCTCTACTTTGTTAGATGAACATCCACGCTGAGCCAAACTTAGAGTCTTAGACATTAGTTAGGCCATATTCAAGCTTGTTTGTAAAGAAAATTTAACTGGCCATGAGTTAAAAAAATATTACTATGTAAGTGCATGAGCTAGGCCTATCACATTAACTAAATTGGGTCAGGCTCATATTGGCTTTCCATTTTTATGTTAGGCTCGTAAGGATTGAAGTCGGCTACTCGGTTTATGCCTCAACCAAATACAAATATATGGGTTTAAACCAAGCTTAGACATAATCAAGCTTGTTTCTTAAATTAAGAAAACCTAAATTAACTCAAACTCATTTTTTTATTCAAGGTTGTTTATGAATCAAAATAATGAATTTAAAGTCTTTTTGACTCATTTATAATTTAATTGGATATGCCTATAATAAATTTTAATATTTAAATTATGAGTTGATTAATGCATATTAATACTAAAATTCTTATAAAACTCAACACATGTACTCGTTTATCACTTGGATGAGGAAACAAATAAGTTTATGGGTAATAACTATTTAGGTGCAATTTATTTGCCTACAAATAAATATTTTCTCATGTGTCGTGGTCAATCAATTACGTTTGAAATGGTCTATAGTCAATGGTAAATGGTCAATGTCAATGGTCATTGGTCAACATCACAATTAGCTGCAACTAATAGGTTTAAAGTAAAAAAAAAGATATATTAAATAATAAATATTTTTACTTATCAATGCGTTTGAGTTTAAGCAAGATATTTTATAAAAAAAAAAATAATGCATGGTAATTGTGAACGTTGCACTCATCTAAGATCATTATATGTTATTAGAGAGGTTAATCGTGTTTAGTAGGATGATTGATTAAAGTTATTCAAGTAGATTATTTTATTTCGTTAAGGGTCTATTTGGCTTCACTGTCAATAATTTTATAACTGTGCTAAATTGTGCTGCGCTGTCAAAATTTATAAGATGTTTGGTTAATAACTTTTTAATTGCTGTTAAAATTTAAAATAATAAATAAATATATTATTTTAAATTATTTAAAATAATAATATATTTTATTTTTTTTAGTATTTAATTTTAAATTATTTAAAATAATACTTAAAATTTTAAATAAAATTATATAAATTACTTTTTCAAAAAAGTAGAAGCTGCAAAAGCATCAAAGTGTAATTTTCTCAACTTCTGCTCTTTTACTACTTTTTTCTGTTTCTGCTTTTCATTACCAAACAGTTTTCTATCTACTTTCAGCTTAAAAGCAAGCTGCTTAAAATCAACTTAAAAGCGAGGCCAAACAAGCCCTAAGTGACTCTACCGTCTACACAAATCTATGACATCATAATAACGAATTAGATAATTTGTAAGGATAAAATACTCAATTAAATAAGATTTAATCAAATTAAATATTAGATATTAAATATTATGGCGAAATTAGAAGATAGACTCATATGCCAAGATTGGTGTTTTGGTTTTGTAGGAAGGACCCTTACATTCAAGTGTGTCAGAGATTGAAAAGTATCATTTTGAATGAGAAGTCACGAGTCAAATTATTTGAATAATATTTTTAAAAATTTAAAGTATATAATTAATTACAAAATGTTCTGAAAAGAAATATGCTAAATTTAGAAGAATGAATTTTATTTAAAATAGTTTATAATAAAATAGATTTGATTATTCATGTCATGCCCCATCTAATAACATGTTAATATACACATTTAACCAAATTAAATAATCAACATAAAAAACAACATCTGATATATGTAACTAAACATTAACTATAACATACTATAATAGACCATCATGAAGATACTACCATTATTTTCACTAATTCATCTTTATCAGGATGGAGATCTCTAGCTCTATCTAGTACTCCCTCCAAAACTGATATGTACATAAAAAGCAAGTCAAAAAGAAAGTTAGTATAATGGTTAAGTATAAATTAAATCAACATGAATATATGTACAACAATAAAATATCATAAAGTGTCCAACTAATTCAACGATGCTACGGTCCCAATGTGGCCTACTAGCGAACTCTCACCTAGCTAATTCATGTTTAATAACATATCAAACATACAATGCCTCCAAATCATTTATCAAATTAGGAACACATTTCTCATATGAAATGTCCTATACTAATATGACAATACGATTATGTATCAATTAGATGTCTACTATGCTGTAAAAATTATAATGTAAGAAAGTATGGATCTCAAATCAACCAACACGAAGTTAAGATCATAGAGCCTAAACTCGTGTTAGATGCAATAAGAAGGAAAGAGATGCCTACCTCAACTTACTATAGTGTATCTACTTTCTAGGTCCTTTGAATCTCAATTCTAAGTCTTTTTATTATGTTGACAATTCATACAAATATATGTACTACTAAGAAATTCATTTTATACATTTGTATTTATTATATAACATTTAATAGTCAATTAAATCCCTACACATATAATACTTGGCAAAAAAACCAAGCTCGACCTGACTTGATTTGACCGGGTGTCAAGTTGGGCATGAGATTTCTAAAACCCACCCCAAACATGATTCCACACCCAATCCACATTCAGATTTTATTAAAATATCTAACCTAAGCTAGAAGTTGCTCTCCACTCACCTCATTCGCTCTCACTGCTCGCATCTCTTGCCCTTGCCACTCACTGTGCTCATCGTTTGCTGCGTGGTCGAGCTTTAGTGAAGACCTAATTCTTTTGCAGGGTCAGGGTTGGGTCTAGTATAGGTAGTGAGACTTGACCTAGGTTAGGGTCAGGTTTGACAAAACTTGCTTTCATTCAAACCCATTGTCATCCCTAATTTATATAACTTAAGTTAGTTTTTGTTAGATTAATTTTTTCTGTATTTTCATTATGTAAATAATATATATTATAATTTACATTAGCATTATATCAAGATCTTTAAACTATATAATTTTCACATGCATAATAAAATTCAAGAATAAAATCATACCTTACTCCACGATGATTTGTGAATGATTGATTAAAATAATCTCTTGTTTGATGAAACTAGATTTCTCTCTCTTGACCCCTTTGATGGCTTGTTTCATGATTGAATACCTCATCATCCTTTTATTGATGCAGAATTTACGTTATTGGGTAGAGAGAGGACCCGTTTCTTTTTATCTATTATAACTCACATCCCATCAATGTATAGGTTAACAAATGATTTTGTAACCAACAGGATTTAGAAACTCATCACTTATTAAAATATAATAAGTTACTTTTAATAGCTTAGAACATATGGACCATAAAATAACCTACATTCTCCCACTTGGTCCATATGACATTATCTAATCTTCTAATAATAAATCCATTCTTTAAATTGGTCAAATCATAATCACTATTAAGTAAATACTAATAAGGATCATAGCGGTTGTATGTCATTAGATCGACATAGTCCCTTCTATGTATCACATTATTAGTTAAATACTCAATATAATATGTTAATAAGAAATATGTCATATTGGTCCAACAATAATGTCTTTGTCAATGACAAATTCTGTTATATTAACATAATTCATTCATGTATATACAATAAATAGCATAATGAAACATGATTCATTAAAATATATCAGAAACATGAATTAAATGAGCTCAAAGTGTCAAAAATATAAAATATCATCATGATATCAATAATGGTTTTCAGTAATGCCCATTCTTTTGACATGTGCACCAAACGTCTTTGGTGGCAATACTTTTGTCAATGGATCTACTATCATAAGATTGGTGCTAATGTGTTCAATTGACACTCTTTGTTTCTGAACTTCCTCTTTAACGGCAAAGTATTTCAATTCCATATGTTTAGCACCTCTTGAATACTTGTCGTTTTTAGAAAAAAGACTGCTGCAGAATTATCACAATAAATTTTCAATGGCTTGGCAATACTGTCAACAATTCCAAGTCCTGAAATAAAGTTCCGCAGCCATAAGCCTTGAATAGTGGCCTCAAAGCATGCCACAAATTCAGCCTTCATAGTTGATGCAGTGATAACAGACTGCTTTGCACTTTTCCACGAGATTGCTCCTTCAGCTAGAAGGAATAAATAGCCAAATGTGGATTTTCTAGTATCAACACATCCAGCATAATCTGAATCTCAGTATCCTATCATCTCAAGATGATCGAATTTTCTATAAGTGAGCATATGATCTTTTGTTCCTTGTAAGTATCTCAATACTTTCTTTGCAGCTTTCCAATGATCTAATCCTGGATTACTCTGATATCTCCATAGCATTCCAACAGCAAAACTAATGTCTAGCCTTGTACATGTTTGAGCATACATCAAGCTACCAACGATAGAAGCATATGGAATTCGATCCATTTCTTTACGCTCCAATTCATTCCTTGGGCATTGCATAAGGCTCAATTTATCTCCTTTCTGAATTGGAACAACACTAGCAGAGCACCTCTCCATATTGAATCTCTCTAGAACTTTACTAATGTATGCCTTTTGAGATAATCTCAATATTCCTTGTGATCTATCACGAATTATTTCATTTCCAATCACATAGGATGCCTCACCTAAATCTTTCATTTTAAAGTTCTGTGAGAGAAATTTCTTGGTCTCATGTAATAAACTATAATTATTAGTAGCAAATAAAATATCATCAACATATAGAATTAGAATTATAAACTTGCTCCCACTAACCTTCAAATATATACATCTATCAACAGTATTTTCTTTAAATCCAAAGGAAGTGATGGTATCATTAAACTTAAGATACCATTGTCGGGAAGCTTGTTTAAGACCATATATTGACCTTTTAAGTTTACATACCATGTGTTCCTTTCCTTTAATTATAAAACTCTCAAGTTGATTCATGTATACCTCTTCTTCTAAATTCCCATTTAGAAAGGCAGTTTTCACATCCATTTGGTGAAGCTCTAAATCATAATGAGCTACCATTGCTATAATAATTCTAAATGAGTCCTTTTTCGAAACTGAAGAAAAGGTCTCTTTGTAGTCAACGCCATCCTTTTGAGTGAAACCTTTAGCAACAAGTCTAGCTTTATAGCGTTCGATATTGCCATTAGAGTCGCATTTGGTCTTAAAGACCCATTTACACCCAACTCTTTTACAACCTATTGGTAATTCAACAATATCCCAGACTTCATTATCATTCATTGATTTCAACTCTTCTTTCATGGCATCTAACCACTTAATAGAATTATTACTTTCTATGGCTTGTGAAAATGAAACTGGATCATCATTCATTCCTAAGTCATGTTCTGACTCTTGTAGATAAACCACATAATCATTAGAGATAGCAGGTCATCTTTGTCTTTCAGACCTTCTTAATACCATCTCTTGTGGTTCATCAACTATTGGTTCATTGGTAGCATCTTCACTATGAAGTGTTACATCATGTGTTTGTTGTTCTTGTATGTTGCCTAGTTGTCTAGCAACTAAGGGAACAACAACATTTGAAGAAGTTTTAGGTAAAGAAAACTCTACCAAGACTTCTTGAATTTCAACTTTACGTGGTTCTACGCTCCCACTGATGTCATCATTTTCAATAAATTTTGCATTTCCAGTTTCAATAATTCTTGTGCTATGGCTAGGGTAATAAAATCTATACCCTTTAGATTTTTCTGGATAACCAATGAAGAAACCACTGGTTGTTTTTAAATCCAATTTCTTTTCAAGTGGATTATAAAGTCTTACTTTTGCCGGGCAACCCCATATATGTAGGTGCCTTAAACTAGGTTTCCTTCCTGTCCATAGTTCAAAAGAAGTCTTTTGAATTGCTTTATTAGGAACCCTATTTAATACATATATGACAGTTTTTAAGGCATGCATCCACAATGACAAGGGTAAAAAAGAATAACATAACATGCTTCTAACCATATCCATTAAGGTACGATTACGCCTTTCTGCAACACCATTCTGTTCTGGTGTTCCTGGCATTGTATATTGAGCACATATGCCATGCCTTTCAAGAAATTTAGCAAATGGACCGGGGTGTTGTCCAAGTTCATCATACCATCCATAATATTCGCCACCTCTATCAGATCTAATAATTTTCACTTTTGTATCTAATTGTCTTTCAACCTCAGTAATAAATATCTCTAAGACATTTACTGATTGAGATTTTTCATGTAACAAATAGATATATCCATAACGAGAAAAATCATCAATAAAGGTGATAAAATATTTTTCTCCATCAAATGATGGAATATCAAAAGGACCACATATATCGGTGTGTACAAGTTCAAGGAGTTGTGTGCTTCTTGTGGCTTTCTTCTTATTTGTATATTTTGTGTATTTTCCTTTAATACAATTTACACAAATACCAAAATCTGTAAAATCTAAATCAGGAAGGATATTATTTTTTATTAATCCTTGTATCCTTTCTTTGGATATGTGACCTAAACGTTTATGCCACAGGTAAGCAGAACTTTCATCTATTAAACCTCGTTTGGTACCAAGAGGATGATGCAAAGTTAATAGAGTCTCAGCAAATAGATTATCAAGATTTATTTTATATAAGTCATCATAAAGAACACCAGAACCAATAAAATGATTGTGTTTAAACAAACTACAACATCTATTTCCAAACTTAAAGGAGTATCCAGCTGTGTCAAGTTCTGATAAAGAAATTAAATTACGAGAAACAGAAGGAACATAAAGAGTTTGGAAAAGATCTAAATGATGTCCAGTGTCTAAAATCAGACGATAAGTTCCGATGGCTTCAACTGGAGCTTTGACTCGATTTTCCATAAGCACAAAATTTTCATTTGCGTTTATGGTTTGGGTCATAAGGAATCCCTCTACTTTCGAACCATGCTTTACGTTTTAGGCAATCTTTCTTATGGTGTCCAGGCTTTCCACAAAAATGACAACCATTTTTCTTTTGTTCCTTCTTTTGGATCTGGGTAGATAACTCATTAATCTTCAATGGTCCTTTATTACCCTTTGGATTCTTCTTTCTTGATTTGTTTTTAACTCCTTGTTGACCCATGAGATTAATTGAGTGAGTACCTTGTTTTCTTAATATTGCTTCCTCTTGAATAAGCAAAGTTTGCAATTATGTCACATTCCATTTATCTTTTATTGTATTATAATTTATTTGGAATGGACCATATTGAGGAGGCAAGGAGTTCATGATGAATGTCACAAGGAAGCTTTCATCAACTTTCATTCCCATGGATCCGAATCTTGCTGCTATATTTATCATTTCAGTAAGGTGCTCATGCATGGTATGAGAACCATCGAACTTCATAGTAGTTAATGTACCCATTAATGTTCCAGCAATTGACTTATCAGCAGTGTCAGAATGGGACACACATTTTACTAATTCCATAAAAACTTTTGCACTATCAGTTTTAGAAATTGTTGACTTGATATTCTCTGCTATTGTCATTCGCATAAACATTAAACTCATTATATTTGATCTTTCCCAAGCATTATAGAAAGATATTTGGTCTGCACTACTAGAGTCAGTGATAGCATCAGGCTTATCATCTATAAGTGCTAAATCAAGATCCAAAATTCCTAAGTGAAATTGGACTTGTTCAGACCATTCAGAAAAATTAAGCCCATTGAACTTTATAATAGATGAAGCTTGCGAATGAAGAGAAATAGGACCAAATGCTGCAAATAAATAAAATGCTCATACATTAATGCATCAAGTTTTAAATAAACATATAATACAGATTCAGATGATAAAATTAGATGTGCATTGATGTTCTCAACAATTATCAATGCTTATTATTTTAACATAATTGGTAATTTAAGTATATTTTAATTAGGCATGCCGATAATCTTTGGATGTACCAAACATATCTAACAAAATATATCAATTAACCATTGTCATGTTGATGATTACAAAATAACTAATCGACCTTTGGGTGATTCCTAAATATTTTATAATCAATGAATTTCAATATACCCATTAATATAATATATATATCATCATGTTATCCTTTTAATAACATCACATAATAATGGGTGATTGAAATTTTATTTTGGCATCTATATAAGTATTCTAATTTGGCCACTTTGGTGACTAACTAATTATTCATAATATAGATTCCAAATTAATTGTAATGTTATATAATTTAATAAAAGTTTCTTTAAAAAAAAGCTTTTATTTAAACATAACTATATATAATATTTACACTATGATGTTAATCACATTAACCAATTATAAGGAAGTCATAAAATAAAATTATTTATATAACATAATCCATTATATTTCAAATGTTACTATTATTTGTTAAACTTTATAAATATGTCACAAATGACTAAGGGAGCATTAAAACATTTAAACCAATGAGAAAAACACGTAAAGAATATGTCAATTAAAAATTAGTAAACCAAAATTCATTAGTGCATTGATTTCTATATATAAATCCAAATAAAGAGAAATCATAGATGTAATTTATACAACGTTCATGGTAAATAAATTTTCTATCATAATTATGTGTCCAACTTAAACACATAACTTCTAATTTATTTATATTTACCTGAAATCATTTAAATTGATGTAGAATATATTATCATCATGCCATAAAAAAAATTATTAATGGAAAATTATATGTTCTAAAACCATGGCTCTGATACCACATGTTAGATTAATTTTTTCTGTATTATCATTATGTAAATAATATATATTATAATTTACATTAGCATTATATCAAGATCTTTGAACTATATAATTTTCACATGCATAATAAAATTCAAGAATAAAATCATACCTTACTCCATGATGATTTGATAATGATTGATTAAAATAATCTCTTATTTGATGAAACTAGATTTCTCTCTCTTGACCCCTTTGATGGCTTGTTTCATGATTGAATACCTAATCATCCTTTTATTGATGGAGAATTTATGTTATTGGGTAGAGAGAGGACCCGTTTCTTTTTATCTATTATAACCCACATCCCATCAATATATAGGTTAACAAATGATTTTGTAACCAATAGGATTTAGAAACTCATCACTTATTAAAATATAATAAGTTATTTTTAATAACTTAGAACATATGGACCATAAAATAACCTACAGTTTTCTCTTATCAATGCATATTAATTACCATAAATTACCAAAATTCATTATATGTCCTATTTGATTTATCTAATTTTTCAAAATTGAACTATAAAACTCACGACAAAGCGCAATCTTTAGTAGCCTTCACCTCGTCCGGAACTAAGGGCCCGTTTGATGGCATTTTCCGAGAGGCGAAAAGCGCGAGCTGTCAGAATGCAGTCAACGCGGACAGCGCTCCGGAAAGCGGCGCCAAATGGAGCCTAAGTGCGACATCACACATTGAAGCTATAAAATTTTAGTTTTTTTTTTTTTTTGTGTACAGGAACCCTAACAATAGAAATTAGAATTTATTTACCTAGTGAATCCAAAAGGAAACAACAAGAAAAGATCACGGGAAGCTCGTTGCTGCTTGGAAGGAAGAATACTACTACTATTCAGCGCCGATTGTGGCTGTGGGTAAGAAAAAAGAGAGAGAAAGGGTATCTGCTCATGACACCAAATTTCACGTCGATGCAGCATAGCTATATGTATTGTGTAGGTGTAGGTGATCCGACCTTGGCAAACACGGTTTTTTAGAATTTATAGGGAGATTAGGCCGGGCAAAACTTAACCAGACCCGTTGATTCGACTTGACTCGACATGAAGTTAGGCGGGTTCGGATCAGCCATAACCGTGTTCGGGTTATAAATAAATCAACCTGTTTATGATCCAAAAATAATCGGATCTTGACAGATTATAAACGGGTTGACCCGCTTAACCCGATTACATTATATATGTATATATAAAAAATTTAAATATAGGCTTACCTAACTCTTATTGCTATCCATAAGCCCAAATATCCTTTAACTATCTTTTAACCCAGATTTTGGCCTATACATAAGCCCAAAAATTTATTATTTTAAATAGAATTTTTATTAATTTATTATTTATATTTAAAATATAAATGATAAATGAGTTATTCGGGTCATGTCGGGTTGACCCAATTATATTTGGGTCATGTTCGTGTTAGACAGTTTAACCCAATTAATTAAACGGATCATGTTTGGGTTGGCTTAATCGGATCACGGGTCACAGCTAACACGACCTATTTATGACCCACTGACTCGAATTGCCAGATCTAAGATTAAGTGACTGTTTGATGTAGCTTTTAGTTATTTTTGCTAGTTCTAAAAGCATATTTTCAAATATTTAGGGTCTGTATTGCCCCACTGTTAATAGCTTTATAAATGTACTAAATTGTATGCTGCACTATTAAAATTTATAAGATACTTGGTTAATAACTTATAATTGCTGTCAAAATTTAAAATAATAAATAAATATATAATTTTAAATAATTTAAAATAATAATATATTTTATTTTTTTAGTGTTAAAATTTTATATTAGTTAAAATAATAATATGTAAAATTTTAAATAAAATTATGTAAATTATTTTTTTGAAGAAGTAGAAACTGTAAAAGTATCAAATTGTAGCTTTCCCACTTTTTACTTTTTTACTTTTTTTTCTACTTCTATTTTTCGTTATCAAATAATTTTTTAACTACTTTATGCTAAAAATCAATTTTAAAGTGAAGTCAAATAAGCCTAAGAATTTGACTGTCCCAAAAGCAGAAACAGCTGTTTTCCTCATAAGCTGCCACTCCTATTTCTAGCTAATCAAAACTGCTATTGATCTCTTCGTATATGTAATAAATATTAAAAAGACTTTTATAAAAAATTTTAGAAATATATGCTTAATAGTATAGCATATCTGCTGATCAGCATAAACTATTTACTTAAATACTTTTAAATTTTTTAGTTAATTATTTTTTTAATCTGTAAAATCTAAAAGTACGTTCCAACTCGCCGTTGCTCCCTAAAAAAAGTTGAAAGGGAAAGAAACGTGGAGCCGAAGGAGAAGATGAACAGTCAACAAAAAAAGTCGAAACAACGAAAACAGGAGAATAGGAGAGGGGAAGAGGGAAGACATAGAGTTAATATAGCATTTTACAAAAAAAAATTACTATTTCCACATATTTACAAACAAGTCCATTTTGTTCACAATTCTCTTTGTGCTTAGGAGAAAACTTGTAACCTCCATCTTACCGTGTTAGGAAATGATTTATTAGTAATAGTGGATAAAGAAACAATTAGGTGTTTTTTAGGTATGAGTAATTTAAATTGATCTGATTTAATCAAATCAAATTATGCAAGGACAAATACACAATGTGGCTAAAAAAAAAGGCTTGTATTAAATGCACAAAAACCCCGAAATTTGCTTTTTTTTTTTCAACTAATGTATACGTTTATTTGTTAATATAATGTATAAATTATTTTTTTTTCAACTAATCGCCGCCTGGAGACAAGACCTAAATGAAAACTAGAAGATGAAATTTAAGGGTAAATTTAAAATTTTATAAGCTCAAGGAATCAATTTTGAAAAAGGAGTACTACCCAAAGGACCAAAGTGAAATTAGCATATTTCTTAAATACCAAAATTCCAACTGGACTCGACTCACTTTGTGTACGACACAAAGGCCGCGTCCTCGAAGACTTAAGGCCGAAGGTGAAGACTTCGACGACGACTCCACCACTACGAAGTCCTTGAAGACTTCGACGACGAACCCGCCTTCCCCCCAACTTCTTCATCTCCCCTTCGAGTCCGACGAAGGCGTCTCCGACAAGGATTCCGCAGCCAATACCATGTCCGATCTCTTCGACGGCGATGTGGACAATCTTGCTGATGACGACGGCGGCGATCACAAGGCCGCTATTGGCGGAAATTCCGGGTCCTCCCTTTCCCCCTCCTACCTCCGCAACCGGGCAGGCGACCGCGCGCGCCTCGTCAAGCGGATCAAGCTCCTTATCCGCGAAATTAACAAACCCCTGGCCGAGATCGTCCGCGACCAAGTTCTCCCCCGCCTCCCAGCCCGTTCCCTCCTCCGCCTCCGCGCCGTCGCTTCCTCTTGGGCCCAACTCGCCTCCTCCCCGCTTTTCGTCCACAACCACCCCCAAACCCACCGTTCTATCTCTGGCGTCTTCTTCCACACCTTTCCCAACAACCCCCCCGCGTACGCTCACTTCCCCCCGGCTTCCGCTCACGCTATCCCCGACCCCGCACTGTCCTTCATCCCTGATTCCCCCGTCGACGTCCTCAGCTCCTCCAACGGCCTCCTCCTCTGCCACAGCCACTCCTCCGGCGCCTTTTTCGTCTGCAATCCTATCACTGCTGCCTGGACTGCCGTGCCTCGGCCTCCAATACGCACAGGGAACAACCCCGCAGCCGTCCTCATCTTCGTCCCCGACGTTTATAACTTTCGTCCTGACTTCACCATCGTGATCGCTTTCAAGATCCCCCACTCTGGATTTTTCGGGTTCGCGGTCTTTTCTTCCACGGTTGGAGATTGGTGGGTCTCCAACAAGATTTGCGAGGCCGAGAGGCTGTTTCCCTCATCCGGAGTGGCTGCCGGCAAAGTGGCCTACTGGAGGACCTCGATGTCAACGGTGATTGGCTACGAGCCGGCTGCGGACAAGGTCCTGGCCGTGCCCTGGCCAATGGGGCACAGAGAAGGCGTACATTGGGAGATCGGCGTCATGGGCGGCAGCGGCCGCCTGTACTCCACCTCGGTGACGAATACGGATGTGGAGATCCACAAATTGGTGAGCGAATCCGAACGGTGGGCACTGGTGGATTGCGTGGACGTGAATACATGGAGAGAGGCGGAGGATACCGATGGCAACCAAATGGTAGAGTCGTCGAGGGCATGGCCGCTGAGATTTCAGAGTGGGGAGATGGAGATTCTGCTTTGGGTTTCAGGAAAAGTTGTGGGGATTAACTTGGCGAGCAAGCGGGTGCGAGTGACGGAGGCAGCCAGAGGATCGCCAGGAATTGGTGGGTCCGAGTATGTATCCTACGTCAGCACTCTATCTCCTGTTCCACCTTCCGCCGGAGGAGGAGGGACGGAAGAATCGGCAGCTGACGCCCGCTGCCTCAGCAACGGAACGTAGTGGCTTTCTCACGGTGCTCTGGGCACAGAGGCCGCTGATGGTCATGGCGGTGCCGACAAGCAGTGAAGTCTGTATGTTTTTCTCTCCCTTCCAGGTTTAGAAAGTGCTGGAATAACGCTTTTGAGATTGGAAAGAAACGGTGTGGCGAATAAAGCTTGTGTAATTTTGTGGATTGCACGCTAAATAGTTCTCATTTCACATCGTTCTCTACTTGTCAATTGCAGGGTTTTTGCTCTTCTATTATTTTGTCAATACGGCTTGGAATGAAATTGTCTCACTATATTTACATTGTTTGGTAGGAGTGTTCTTATGGGAAGACAGAAATGAGGAAATGAATATAATTCAAATGGTAAGAACACGCTGTTCATTTTATACACAATTATGGTGATGATTCAGGGTTCTTCAATGCTCCCACTCAAGTTTAGAGTATATGTTTATAACTCCTAACTTGTTGAGAAGAATTTGAAGTTGTGTTGGATTCAACGGCTTGGTGAACATGTCCACTGGTTGCTCTGAAGTTGATATATGTTGTAGTGCAATCACCCCTCGTTGAATCTTTTCTTGTATCATATGACAATCTATTTCTATGCATTTTATTCACTAATGGTAGACAGGGTTTGCGGCTATATGGAGTGCTGCCTTGTTGTCACAGTGTAGTTTAACTGGTTGAGATTGTTCAATGTTTAAGTCTTACATGACAGTCTTAAGTTATATACTCTCACACTATGTGTCTGTTATAAATCTATATTCGGCCTAGCACTTGACCGTGAAATTGTTGATTGCTTCTTGGTCTTCCATGTGATCAATGACTCTTTAAGAAAGATGCAGCACCCTATGATGAATCTTCTCGTGTCACGACACCTTTCCCAATCAGCATCGCAAAACACATTCAACATTATTGAATTTCTTTTATAGGAAAAATAATCCCCGTCCAAGATGTCTGTTTTGTATACCTTAGAATTTGGTGTGCTTCCTTTCAAGTGTGGCACTCTTGGCTCATGAATTGGCTTAGAGTGTGAATTGCACATGCCAAGTCTCGTCGAGTAACTATCAAGTAGCTAGATTCTAGTCCATTGAAGATGTGATTGGTTTAGCTGCAAGATAGCTAACGACCTCAAGGATCTCCGATGCATATTTTATTTATGAGACGACAATTCCTTTGTTTGATCTTATCACCTCTATTATGAAAAAATACTTCAATTGCCCAAAGTACTTTAACTTCAATTGTTTCTTAGGAATAGTTTGACATCTTCAATTTCCTTTACATTATTTCATACTATTTTAACATCATCAACGTATACTAGAAGGACAATGAATTTCATCTCACAAGCTCGGATGAACATGGAATAATCATCTTTTGATTGTTGGAAGTTCGTTCTAATAGCATATTTAAATTTGTTTTATGATTGAATTATAAAATTTTTAGGGACTAAAATGATAATTTTATAAACTTATGGGCTGGAATGCAGAATCTGCATTTCTAGACCCTTCTTCATGCTGCTCTCACGTGGTAGAAGTAGACTTTTCTACCAGGTTCAGGTTAAAAATAATAATAAAAGAAAGAAAAGCAAAAAGGGGTTTTCTTTTCCATCTCCACTCCTTTCTCTCCGCTAGATGCCGAGCTTACCATCACCTCCCAGCAATTTTATCCTCTAAGATTTTCAACACTTTATTTTCCAGCTTCAACTCAGGTACTGTGAGCTTACATCATTAAGCTTTATTAGTTAATTAGTAGGAAAAGAGATCGTAATCCCTTCTCCTTGTTTCTTCTTTTCCTTCATATGTATGTTCTCTTCTTTTCTTTTGCTCTTGCACCTGTTTACTTGCCGCTGCATCTTTTGGGCAAGTAAACAATTTGATTCCAAGCTCAGGTGAGTTTTGTTCAGTTCAAATGCTATTAGGGTTTTAAAGAGAACAATATTAATAATTATAAATGACATGAGACATTGTCTTCTCATCTTATTTCCAAAGAATAGTATTAGATCTAGATGGAAATTTAGGGATGAACAATCGGTAAAAATTAATACCAAATTTATTGAACTGAATTTACAAATTAAATATTTATCAAAAATTTTAAAACTAATAGCTAACCGAATTGACCAAAACTTTTTTAGTAAATTCAATAAATTATCAATTTAAATTATTTTATTTATATAAATATAATAATATTTTTATTTTTAAATATTTACTAAATAAAATTTAATAATTTTAATTCATATTAGTAAATTTAATAATTTACCATACCAAATTGATCAAATTAAATAAAAATCGAATAAACTGAACCGTGTATATATATATATATATGTATATATATTATAGATTGGCAGCTTTTATCTTTAAAGAATACATGCAAATGCCTTGGAGTAGTTGTTGTATCATTCATTGTTATTCCACACTACTTTTCATTGTGCAATATTAACGAATATGAAACATTTCGTTTAAGTCCATGAGGAGAATTTGCCTTTTAATCCCCATCTAAATTTCATGAAGTCCCATTCGAACTTTCATAGTTTTTTGGTTGTGCTGGTATTGTAAAACTTCTTTCATTACTTCACAAGTGTACCTGAGAATGTTGTACATGAAATCTCATTTATCCCATAATCCCTTCAATTTAGTGTAATAGGTGCTTACTCCAAGATTACCTTGCATGCAATCGTATATAGCTTCTTCAATGTTAAAGAGGTGAACACTATTTGTGTAGTCAAATTGCTCTTTCAAGCCACACCAAATTTCATTTGCATTATCACTATATTTTACACTTGCTCCGATCTCTGGTGTAATCGAGTTGAATAGCCATGCATGCACCAAATTGTTGCAGCACCTTCATTGTTAGAAATTTGATGCTCAGAGCCAACAACATGGTGCAACTCCATGTGTTGTAGTTCTCTCCTATGCAACAAGCACAAATCCAGGTTGATCATAGTAATGTAGGTAGAGTGGATTGTTTGGATCGTTGATGTTGTTGGTTGAGTTGAAGCTATCTCCTCTCTCAGCCATGGATTCCGGCAAAAAATTTAGGCTTGCTTTGTTATCATGAAAAGCAAGATTCCAAAGAGGGAGATAGGAACGAGACGGCTTAGAATGAAATTGTCTCATTATTGATTTCTTGCAAAGGGAAAGAACATATATTTACGTTGTTTCGTAGAAGACGTTCCTTATGGGAAGCCAGAATCGAGGAAATAAATATAATTCAAATGACAAGAACATGCTATTCATTTTATACACAATTGTGGCAATGATTCAGGGTTCTTCAACGTAATTAATAATGTCGAGCACTAACATGAAGTCACATAAGTGTGGAAGGGGGTAACTGTCGTGTATGACCTAAGGCTGTTTGGGGTTGCTCTACATTTGCAACCAATGATGGTTGGAGCCGGATAGCAAAAGTAAGAAAGCAAAAATAATGCATTAGGATTCATATATGCACAGATCTGCACATATCCTGATTAGGCTCTGTTTGGCCTAGCTTCTGATTCTAGTTTTTGCTGGTTGAAAAAGTACTGGCTGAAGAAGCAAAGAGGGTGTTTGGATGCACAGCTTATGGTTAGATTATTATATTTATAATAAAAAAAATTTTATTAAAAAATTATTAGGATAAAAAATATATGATTAAATTTGCAGTTAACTATAATTAAAATATTTATTAAAAATATTATGAGTTATATTATTAAAAAATTATTATTATATATAAGGGTTATTGAGCATAAACAGGTGAGGGGCTAGAGAAGCAGCTTCACCCCTGCTTCTCAGAGAAACAACTAATCTATGGGTTGGAACAGAAAAGCTGAAAGGCCAAATGCCTCAGTTTCTTATTTTCTGCTGGCCACAAAGCCATAAGTAGGCCCAGAAGCTTGGCCAAATAGAGCCTATGGATGGTGGATGGGGCGCCCGGCCCAGCGCGGGCGCGATGGGCATATAAAAAGTTGCGTTGCTATGAATAATGTGCGTCGACCCAAATGCACGATATTCTCATTTTTAGTGTCAAACCACTTTTCTTTTATCCATTCATTAACTCTTGTTGCTAGACTGATAACTAGGTGCCCTGATAAATGATCGATAGCTCTGCTTCAGAATACTCTGGCACTTGGTTGTGCTTATGAGGCTCCTAATTGTGACTTATATGAAGTTATGGCTCTTGACTCTTGAGCTTGTTTCATTCAATTTCTACTCCCAACTCAACACCGTCTTCCAACTCGCTTTCACCTTGTACTCGTCAATTTGCTTCATGGAATATCATGGGGAATGGACCTTAGAACCTCCGCTGTACACCTCAAGTTTCTTTTTCTTTCAGTTATCTCATCTGTAACAGTAACTACAGTATCTTCCAATGCTTGTTTCGGCACATGGTGAGAACTACCTCCTCTAATATTTGGGTTACTAACTAGTTCATGCTACCAAGGATCATGTGTGACGGTCATTTTGGTATCAGAAACTCCAGTTCTTTGCTCATTTCTAGTGTGGTCATTACTATCGTTATATAAAACACCTGACTTCATGGTCATCAGAGCAGAGTTGTTCAGATTGAGAATAAGATGATGAGGTTTCTGAGCAAGCACTCTTTGATGTAATAGTCACTGAGACCCGAGAATATCGACTTTGTGAAGTCGACTCCTCCACATCAACTGAGGTTTTAGCAGGTGCACGATGATTGGGGAACTACATTCAGTTTCATTTCCATTGTACGTTGGTGAGGGGCCGTTTTTGCTCATCTAGTTCCAACATTTGGTTGCTAATCTCAGAAAACTAAGAGAATTATAACAGAAACAACATGAACAAGTAAATCAAGTACATAGTAACAAGATGACTATGCAGAAGAACAATCGTGTGAAAGAAAGAACTGGATCAATGCTAATAAAAAAGTAAATGTCAGAAAAATATGAGACCAACCAAATTCAATGATGAATGAAGTAGGGTTGTTCATGGTCGGTTAACCGAACCGTTGACCATAGTCAACCGATTAACCGAACCGAATGGAAGGGAAAAACCACGAACCGTTCCCGAACCGTTCGACCGGTTAACCGGTCAAACGGTTAAACGGTTAACCAGTTCGGTTAACCACGGTTAACCGATTATAATTTATTTATTAAAATTTATTTTAAAAAATTAATTTTTAAATTGATTTTAATTATTAAATATTATTGTATGGTAATTATATATGTAAAATAATTAATTTTTAAGTTGTAGTGAATGAGTTTCGAACTCATGACCTACTAACTCGCAAAACAACTTTTAACCATTGCACTAGATAAACAATCTAAATATAATTTTGAGATATAAATATATATACCGGTCGGTTCGGTTAACCGGTCAAAATTTTTTCTCCGAACCGAACCGAACCATTATACTAAAAAAACCGACCGTGAACCGAACCGATCCATTCGGTTAACCGCCCGTTCGGTTCGGTTCGGTTCGATCGATTTTTCGGTTCGGTTCAGTTTTTCGATTTTTTTGAACAGCCCTAGGACGAAGGTATCATAGTATCATCTTCTAGTGTCATAAAGATTACATGACAATAAACTTCAGGAAAGCCTATTAAATAAACGAAAGAAGAAACCCTATGCATACAACAGAGCATAGTGTAACTGAGAAGTAAACATGTAAAACCTACACAGAAAACACAATGTTGAAAAGCCAGAACATGAGACAATATCTTATAATACAAGGACAAAAATGCCTATAAACAAACAGATAATTTCTATGACTAATGTCCAAGTTACTGAATCTAATCCAACAGTTCAAGCTATCAAGCACGAAGCCTGAACCTAATGGCAAAGTAAGTTTCAACATTGTATAAACTTCAAAATTGGATCCAAGAAAGCATAGGCATATCCTAGTTCAAGAAGTAACTAAAGAAACAAGCAGCATCCTATGCACAAGAAGTAAACATTAGTCGCATAAATTGCAAAAAAGCAAGTTTACCAATTGTGTCATTGCTCACCCTCATTTTGGAGAATTACTCTAAAATCCATGTAATTAGTCTAAAATCTAAATCTGATTATTATCCAATTAGAACATTTCTTGTGTCTAGTCTCAGCATTTCTCCTACGTAACCAGATTTAGCATTTTTCTAGGGCTAAGCAAGCGATAAACGAAAATCAAAACGACGAATGAGAGCGAAATCAATAGTGATTCCCGGAGTGAGCAAACATTAATGAGACAACTAAATCTAACATCGAGGCTGCACAATCCCTTCACGCTCTTTTCCATATGTAACCACATAGAACAAGGATACCAAAAGAAAGGGTGAAGAGGAGAGAAGAAATCGCCTCTTGCCTCTGAGATTGGGGAAAATGAATCAAGCGGCTGTGTGGAAGCTGGCGATCTTCCCTCCATGGCGGTAAGGTTGCGGCAGATCCTCCCACAGCCCGTCTCTCTAATTCGTATGGGGCTGAAGAGGGGAAGAAGTGGTTATAAATTGAGCCAGATTAGGATCCGAATTGCATAACTGATCCGACTAGCAACCCAATGTGATGTGAAGTTGACCCGACCCGCCAACCTTGAGCCAACACAATTAGGCAGATTGATGTTATCATATTCTTGTCTCAATAGGATCAACCTATTTTTATAATAGTCATGTTTATTTATTTTTTTTATTTATTTTTTAAATAAATTTTAAATATGACATTTTGTAATAGTTATTTTATATTTATTTTTTTTATAAATAATCGGATCAACCTATCACGCGAGCGTGAACCCCACAACAAGAGAGCCCTCATGGAGTACATGCACTCAGCGAGTTCGTCCTTATTGGTGAGGAGCTCCCTCCCCTTTATGCCCTTCTTCTTATCGCTCTTGCTTAGGGCCGGCAAAATTACCCATCGGGGTCAGGTACCCGACCTGACCCGACCCATTTACACCGGGTTCGGGTACCCATTTATCTAAACGGGATGGGTTCAGATTTGATGGGTCGGGTTTTAATCGGGTTCGGGTTTAGTGATGCGGGTACCTGGTACCCGATACCTGATTTTCAAAATAAATAAATATAATTTTATTAAAATATAAATAATAATAAAATAACTATTATATAAATATTTATTATTAGTAAAAATATAAAAATAATAATAAATTATTATATAAATGTATTTATTATTATTCTAATTTTTTAATTATATTTTATAAAATATAAAATTGGGTATCCACGGGTATCCAATTAAATACCCGACCCGAGTTTGGATTACAACATAAAATATTCAACCCGAGTTCAAATATCAGATTTTGAATTCAGATCAGATTCAAGTTTTAGATGACAATGCGGGTACTCGACCCGTTGCCACCCCTACTTGCTTAACAAACTCTCCCCTCCTCTCATCCTCATTCTTTGCCCTAGCAATCTCCCTTCACATTGCTCTGGCCTAGCAAGCTCCCCCTCTACTTGTTGTCACTTTTTGCCCCCAATGAGCTCCCCTTCCCCACACCGACGATGCACTGCAAGTGCTACAATAAGTCAATGCCCAGCTGAGCTAGACTAGAGTCAACACTAGATTCGAGTTCTAATCGACTCAAATCAAGTGCAATATAAATTAATTAGATTAAATTATCTTGCTAAAGTGTTCAATAATAATAAATATACATTATATTTTACAAAACACTTTTTAGTGCGCTGCTACAGCTACTATACTGTAGCTACGTACTTCCAAACATATCCATTATCTTTTCAATCATAGTTCACCAAAGGACATCTTGTCAAGAAAGGACGTACATGTGCATCCCACTTCCTTTTTGTGAAGGCACGCATCCTCCTAACTTTATGCAGATAATAGACTCAATAAAGACTCATCTTTCAAGAATCATATTCGCTTTAGAAGAAAGCATAATTAGTCATGATAATAATGGCTACTCCAACTAGGAATGTCAAGAAAGTTAATCGTCGATTTGATCAGATTCGACTCGATCGAACTAAAAAAATAATCTAAGTTAATTGGGTCTTAAGTTGGGTTCGAATAAAACCTGATTAAATAAAATAAGATCGGGGTTAAGTATAAAAATTTAAGTACTTACATTTGATTATTAAAATAATAAATTTACTCAATTTATATTATAGCCAAGTTACTAAATTTATAATAGGTTGATAATTTATTAATTATTTTTATTATTATTTATATAAAAATAATTATGTAATTTATATAAATTTTTTTATTTATATATTATGAATATGTAATAAAAATTAATTTTAAAATATTATTTATAACAAATGCTTATTTTTTAGGGATCAGAGATAGGTGCGGGATTAAATTTTTTAAACTCATCGAGTTTAGAGTTGGGGTTGAGGATGAATTTGAGAAAGTCGGGATTGGGTCGAGAATGATAAAACCCAACTTGACACACCCCATTGTCATCTCTAACTCCAACCTTATAGTTCAATTTTGAACTCGTCTCATTTTACTAATTAAAATCCATCACTATAAACAAATCTATGTTATGTTATATGCTCGATTGACATCCTAATCTTGTCACCAAAATTAATAAACTATAATGAATAAATATTCCCTTTTTTTTTCAACGAGACAACAATTAAACAAATTGAGCCGTGGTAGCTTGCAATACATTTCCCTATCTCCTTCACGCACGTGAAATCCATGTGCCCTTCCAACTCTGAATTTTCTTTTGTAAATTTTCTTAAACCGAGATCTAACCGGTTCTACACATAACCGATATTTAACCAAAATAAAATTTCAATTCGGTTCAAGTTGAATTGAATAAATTTTTAAATAATTTTTATATTTTTAAAAAATAAAATAATATTATAATTTAAATTTTAAAAAATAATTATTTAATTTTTAGTTTAGTTGATTCAAATTAAAATTTCAATGTTAAACTAAAAATTGAACCAAATTTTTTAAAGAATTTTCAACCTGAACCGGGTTTAGCATAAAAATAATTTTCCGACAAATGGACAGCCCTATTAGATCTAGAAGGTTGCTAAAGAAAAATCGAACTATCTTTAATGACATCATTAATTTTTTTAATTATTCATTAAATCGCTGCATCTATTGATAATGTTTATTGGCTCGTCAAATATTATAATTTTTTTAATGTTTAATTTAACCCTTGGCTACATGAGTCGGTCAACATTTTATAATATTTAAATTTTATATAATTAAATAAATTATTATTAGAGATAAAAAAAAAGAAAACTATGAAATTGAGTGGGCCCAGACCAAATAGTGCTCGTTTAAAACTCCCATGTGTTTCTTCACCGCATTTAATGTTCGCACATGTGTCAAATAAACGTGACTCAAAGATAAGCCGACATCAACATGAACGGTGTCAGGGCCCGGTCTACCCGGTCCGGCCCAAGCCCAAGCATCAGCCCAAATCAAGGAAGATTCTGGTCAAATCAGGGTTTGACTGCGAGCAACGCACACGAAGCTTTCGCTTCGTCAGCTCCGCGCGCATCGGACGCGAACGCGAACGAAGCCGCGTGCGTCGACGACTCCGGCGGATTCGGCGGAAGAAACGGGCGTTGGAAGCCCTAAATCGAGGAGAGGCGGCGGCGGCCGTCCTCTATAAAAGGGAGCGGACGAGGATCGGAAGGGATACGCCATCCGCCATTGACGACCACTGAAGAAGCTTGGGGAAGCTTCGACGAGAGTGAACCGAGAGATTGTAATCGGCGATTGGTTCGCCGGTGAGGGAGGGAAGAGGGAGGTCAGGCGGCGAGGGTCGCCGACGAAGCTTGTATCTTCTTCAGAGAATAAAAGAAACGAACTTTCGTCTCCCTTCTTCCTCTGGTTCGTGTTCTCTGTGGTGATTCGGCGACGACAGCAGGCGGCTGTCGATCGGCTTCGGACGGAGGAGAATCACGAGCGCAGGCGGCGCTCGGCGTCGAACGCTCGCGGCGTCGCGAGGAAGACGACGACTCGGCGTTCGAGGTGAAAGTCAACGAAACGAGCAGTCAACGCTCGAATCGAACGAAATCGAATTGGATTTCGATTTCAGGCTGACGTCAGCGAGGCGACGCTGACGTAGGGCGGCGTGCAAAATCGAACGGCGAAAGCGAATTCGGGCGGCTGACGTAGGCTTACGTCAGCGACGGTGATTTACGCGGGCGGCGAGATTCTCATCGAGGGCTGACGTCACGCCGACGTCAGCACTGTGGTGATTTTGACTTTGATCAAAATCAGAGGAGGTAATTGATTTAGGGTTTCGATCGGATTTCTCTAAATTAGGATTAGGGTTTTCCGTGCGAATTGTATTTTGGGGATAAAAATTCTTCGGGGAGATTAGGGTTTCGATTTTGGGTCGGAAACCCTAGGGCGAGTTACGTTCTGGTGTTCCGCCGGATTGCTCTGAGACAGCGTTTAAGGGCTGTTTCCAGGCCGATCCGACCGGGGCGTGACAAACGGCGCACGGACCGTATCCCTGCCTGTTTTTTTTCCCCTTAAATGCGTTGTGGATTCAATTAAATAAAAAGACACACATAATTAAATAAAAATATAAATTAGATAAATTAATTTGAACCGAATCGAATAAGTCCAATTTAATTAAGTTAAAACCGATTAAAACTGATTTACAAATGAGGTAAGATAAATCAATTTGCCAATTTGCCATGTTGTATTACGAAAAAGATCAGATTGAGTATGAACCTGTTTACAATTAGAAGGGGTTAGATAATAATGTTCTCCAAAATTAGTTATAAAATCAATAAAAGGTTAAGATAAATCCTCCATTGGCACAACTACAATGGGCCAGTTTGAGGTTGATTTTATTTCTAGTTTTTACTGGCTAGATAATTGTTGGTTGGAAAGTAACTAGTTGAGGAAGCAAGAAATTGTTTGGGAAACTACTGGTGTTGGTCTGTAATTTTTTAGATAATTTATTTAGTAAAATTATTATAGTTCGTAAAAATTATAAATAAAAATGTTGCATTTAGATACCGTAAATTAAGAAAACACATAAACATAATTAAATGATTAAAAACTTCACCCACAATGCTTGCATAAAACTCTCAGGAATTATTAGCCTAATTCCAAGTTCTTTGTTTTTTTTCCTGAAAGCAGGATATTGAGGTGGTTTAACATTGTAAGTGTTAACCCTATCGCATCTACCACATCAAAAAGCAAGTGCAGGTTTCTGAAAGAAACTAAGCTAATCAAGTGATCCTCTGTAGGCTAGGTTGGATTGTTCTTGAACAGGAGGAGACCTTAAATCAACACAGAGCTTGAGTTCTTTAGAAATAATACTCGATTGTTCACTTTTCAGTTTTCAGGCCATCCGTATAAGCCATATTTGTGCTCTGTTTCTGCAAACTGCAGTGGAAATGTTCCTCCTTTCTCTGATGGGAGAGCACGAAGGATGGAGCGGAGAAGTTCGAGCACGGAGGCTGGATCTGGAGCACAAAGCTGAAGCGTGGAGCGCAGAGCTGGCGACGGAAGGAGATGGAGCATGGATCTGGACGGAAGGCGGCGCTAGGAATCGAAACCGGAGCTGAAGACAGAGCTTTGGCGCTGATCTACCGGCGGGGATCTGGACGATGGCGAAAGAGGATGGCGGCACTGGTTTACCGGCGTCTGGTTGAGGCGGAGTGCTGGCGCGAGGAGGATGCTGCGTGCGGTGTTGCTGCTGCGTTGTGAAGAGGACTGGCAGGAGATGGAGCTGGACGAGATGGGGAGCTGATTCTCAGGCTGCTTATATGGGGCAGCTATTTTCTACGGGTGCGCCCAGCAGAATCAAGTTTTGAGTAGTCTCCACTCTCCAAATCATAATTGCTAATAAGTTCAAGGCTCTAATTCCAGAATGTCAAAAATCTGTTTGACCAAATTAGTTGTAGAATTCAACAGTGAGTCCATTTTGATGCAATCCCGGAAGGGTTTTCACGTGAATTTATTCAAATGCTTCCAAAGAACAGATAGGGAGTTAGGGACACGCACTGATTATATTTTACTAAAAACCTTTTACACCGCTGCTACAGCCATTGCACTGTAACTCCCAAACATATCCATTATCTTTGTATCATAGTTCACCGAAAGACAGCTTGTCAAGCAAGGACATACATGTGCATCCCACTTCCATTTTGTGGAAAAAATTTCCTGACGGCCCCGCTCCTCGGAAATTCCGTATATCGCACGATTAATTTACTTTGAGATTCGTATTGTGCATGAATTTTAAAGCAAAATTAAGCAAAATTAATCGTGCGATGGGAGCTGTGCATGTAGGGATGTCAATAGGTACCCGATCTCACGGGTACCTGATTAGCTAATCAGATCGGATTCGAGTTTACCCTCATGAGTACCAGCGAGTACCCGATACCCAATTATATATAATAAAAAATAAAATTTTATATTTATATATATATTTATATAATAAAATAATTTTTAATAAATATATTTATTATTATTATTATTATTTTATAATTATATTTTATAAAAATAATTTAAAAAATAAAATTTAAATACCCGACTCGAATTTAGTTGGGTTCAAATTTTAGTCGAATCGGATTTAAGTTTGGCCCAAAAGTACAAATATCCAACCCGTTGACATCCCACAGGATTTCCTGAGTAACCCTGTCTTAGGAATTTTTTTTCATTTTGTGCAAGTACATAGCCTCTAACTTTACCCATCACTTTATGCAGGATAATTGACTCAAAAAAGAGTGCTTTCCCAAACCGATTTTATACATGACCGATATTTTACCGAATCAAAAATTTCAATCCGGATTAAGTTGAATCAAATAAGTTTTTAGATAATATTATAATATAAAATTTTAAAAATAATTATTTCATTTATAGTTTAGTTGATTCAAACTAAAATTTCAGTGTTGAACCAAAAATCATACCAAATTCTACTTCACCGGGTTTGGTATAAAAATGCACCAAACCAAAATATTATAAGTCTGCTTTCCGACAAATGGACAGCCCTATAAGGGCTAGGAGGTCTCATCAATCACTCATTATAAGAAAAAAATCGAACTATTTTAATGACATCATTATTTTTTTAATTATTCATTAAATCGCTGCATCTATTGATAATGTTTATTGGCTCATCAAATATCATAAATTTTTTAATGCTTAATTTAACCCTTGGCTACATGAGTCGGTCAACATTTTATAATATTTAGATTTATATAATTAAATAAATTATTATTAGAGATAAAAAAAAAAAGAAGAAACCATGAAATTGAGTAGGGTCAGACCAAATGTGCTTAAATTTTATTCTTATATTATTTTTTTTAAATTTTTTTTAAAAGAAATAATGTACTTCTTATAAGCTTTCCAATGGTATTAAATTTAGGGTATTTTATATAAAACAAAAAAAATTATTTACTTATATAAAAAAATATAATCTTATATAGGGTATTATATATATATATATATGATGTAAAATACTCTAAATTTGATATCATTAAAAAGCTTACAAAAAGTATATTATTTTTTTAAAAAAATTAAAAAATATAATAAAAGGATAAAATTTAAGCATATTTGCTTAAACGCCATCCAATTAGTGCTCCTTTAAAACTCCCACGTGTTCCTTCAACGCATTTAATGTTCGCACATGTGTCAAACACGTGACTCAAAGATAAGCCGACATCAGCATCATCCCTGCTTTTTTATTTTCCCTTAAATGGGTTGTTGACTCAATTAAATAAACAGACACGCATAATTAAATAAAAAGATAAATTAAAAAAATAAAACCAAAAGACAACTTGTTCTAAGGTAAAGATACAATTAGGGTTCCTCTCATCACTAATAAGATGATATGAAAGTATGCCTGCCCATTTCAACTTTTGGAGAATATTTTTAGGACTGGATGCCTAGCTCAAATTTTTTAAGTAAGATATCCTAAATATTATAAAATAGACTTATTTTATGAATTAACAAGTGTTATATCATAAAATGACCGGCTTCTTAGTATAAAATGGTTGCAAAAATATCATAGAATAACTATATAAAATGTCATTCTACGATATTTTGGCAACTATTATACACTAATATATAGTCATTTTATGATATATTATAGTTATTCTAACGTAATTGACACTTAGTTCTTAGAGTCTATTCTATTATAATATATATTGCTTAGAAACTTTGGACAGAGTGCCTTATCCAATTTTTTTTTTCTATTTTTTGAATTATAGATTAAGATATATCTGGACTCATAAAATGACTATAAAATAAAATCTCAGTTGCCTTTTTCTTATAGTGCAGCAAAAAGCTGCATCATTGAAATGGGCTTGGATTAACCCATGCACTTGATTGCACTGAGTCAAAAGCTTGCAAAAGAAAGCTACGTTTGACTGATCCACAATTAGTCCATTAGTGGGTTGAGCCAAAACCACCAACTTAAGCCACTTGAACATGCAACTAACCTTGAATCCTTGATCAGTCCACTATCCATCCCTTCCATTAGAAACCCTAAGCAACATATTATACATTTCAATTTACATGTAAGACCTCTTTATTATTATTGGACGTACAAAAATACTATAGTTAGTAGATGCATACTATGAATCATGTTAAGACTAAAGGCGCATAAAATGAATACTAAAATTCGATATGTATGACCCATTCCTTTCATTGTATCTCTGATGAAAACATTGTCCACTACTAATCAAAACTTTTGACCCCTACCTCTTGCTAATTAATTAATATTATAAATAGGCTAATTAATTAATATTTTATTTCTCATTAGCATCGGCAAAAGATTCACTAGCTAAATGACAAGGCTCATGCATATATCATTCGTAGGGCCCAGCACCAACACCACGCATAAAATGTGGCGTTCAAGCAGCGTGCACCAAAATGAAGCACGTGCTGAATTGTAAACGAGATCATGCAATCACAATTACAAATTAACCCCTAATCAATATAATGAATAAATTTTAGGAGCTAAATGAAAGTTTTGATCGCACTTCATTTAGGTTGGACGCACCTCGGCGATGTGATCGTTCAGTCATCTGCTACATTCGTCCCCAGAAGTTTACCTCCCTTATCACTAGCTAGGAAATTGTGGCAACCGGAATGTTAGATGGAGTCCATCGCTTTTTGGACTTAACAGACGACCGTCCGTGACGACAAGAGCAAAGAGTCAAACGCGGCGGCTGCCACGAAGAGCTAACACGCATGGCGCACCGCCACGCAGCCGCCGCGAAAAGCCGAATCATATCTGATCCCAACCAGTCGGTCCTCCCACTCTCCACTCCATGACAAATGCCGCAGCAGCAGCCCCTCCCCCTCCCCTGCAATCTCCACGAACAGTAGCAACCTCGAGCTCTCCTCCAATGCTCCTGCTCCTCCTCCTCCTCCTTTCCCTCCTTCCCGGCGCCACGCCAGCTCCCGATGAAGAACTTTCCATCCTGCTGGACCTCAAGTCATCTCTTTCCGTCACGAAGTCCAGCGCCTTCCAATCCTGGAATTCGAATGCCTCGCCTTGTGCCTTCGCCGGCGTCACGTGCAATTCCGCCGGATCTATCTCGGGGATTGACCTCGCCGGCGCTGACATCTCCGGCGAAATCCCCTTCGCCTCGCTCTGCCGCCTCCCCGCCCTCTCGGCCCTTTCCCTCGGCTCCAACTCTCTCTCCGGCGGGATCTCCTCTGCCCTCCGCAACTGCACCGGCCTCCGTAGCCTCGACCTCGCCAACAACAGCATCTCCGGGGATGTCCCCGACCTGGCCCCGCTGACTCAGCTCCGTGTCTTGAACCTCTCCAGCAACGCCCTCACCGGCACCTTCCCCTGGGCCTCGCTCGTCAATCTCACCGAGCTTCAGGTGCTCAGTGTCGGGGACAACACCTTCGATGCGACCCCCTTCCCGGAGGTGGTCACCGGCTTGACCAAACTCAATTTGCTCTACCTGTCGGTCTCCAACCTTCATGGCCAGATCCCGCCGTCCATCGGGAACTTGACGGAGCTTGTCGACCTCGAGCTTGCGGACAATTTCATTTCCGGCGAGATCCCTCCGGAGATCGTGAAGCTCTCGAAGCTCTGGATGCTCGAGCTCTACAACAATTCGCTCAAAGGGCGGATCCCGATCGGGTTCGGGAACTTGTCCGAATTGGCATACTTCGACGCGTCCATGAACCAATTGGAAGGCGACCTTTCCGAGCTCCGGGGCTTGAAGAAACTCGTCTCGCTACAGATGTTCATTAATAGGATCTCCGGCCCGTTGCCACCGGAGTTTGGTGAGTTCCGATATCTCACCAATCTGTCGCTCTACATGAACAACCTTACTGGAGAGCTCCCGCCCAAGCTTGGGAGCTGGGCGGAGTTCGACTTCATCGACGTCTCGACCAATTTCTTCACAGGGGAGATTCCGCCGGATATGTGCCGGAAGGGGACGATGAAGCGGCTTCTGATACTTGAGAACAACTTCACTGGCGAGATCCCGTCGAGCTACGGCAATTGCTCGTCTTTGATTCGGTTCCGGGTGAGCAAGAATTCTCTCTCCGGCGTAGTTCCAGCCGGGCTTTGGAGTTTACCCAATTTGAACATAATTGACCTCATCGACAACAACCTCGAAGGCCGGATCGGCGATGGGATCGGGAGGGCGAAGTCTCTGTCTCAATTAAATCTCAAAAATAATAGGTTCTCCGGCGAGCTGCCTCCTGAGGTCGGAGGAGCAGCGTCGATCGTCAACTTGGACTTATCGTACAACCAATTTTCCGGTGAGATCCCGGCCAGAATTGGGGATCTGAAAAACTTGCAGAGTCTTAATCTTGAGAGCAACGCCTTCTCCGGCGAGATCCCAGACGAGATAGGCTCGTGTCTCTCATTGAATTCAATGGACCTCACTGCAAACAAACTCTCCGGACGAATCCCTTTGAGCCTCGGGAAACTAACGCGGCTCAATTCGCTGGACCTCTCAAACAACCAGCTCTACGGCGAGATCCCAGCGATCCTCGCCTCCCTGAAACTATCAGCCTTTAACCTCTCCAATAACCGCCTCACAGGCGCCGTTCCAGCGGCGCTCGCCATTGCCGCCTACAGCGACAGCTTCTCTGGAAATCGCGGACTCTGCGTCAAAGGTCGTGGAGCCGATAACCTCCGCTCATTGAGGCGGTGCTCCATAATCGCAAAGGGATCCACGGAGGAGCTCCGCATCATCGTCACCTCCTTCCTCGCCGCCGTGGTCGTCTTCCTCGCCTGCGTCGGCCTCTACATCATCGTCAAGAAGCGGCGAGGCGACGGCTTCAGGGACCACGGTGCCGTCGGCAAGGACTTGTCGTGGGACCTGAAGTCTTTCGGTGTCCTGGCGTTCGACGAGCAGGAGATCGTTGACGGCATCAAGCCGGAAAATCTTATCGGAAGGGGCGGCTCCGGGGAGGTGTACCGAGTGGAGCTGACGAGCGGGGAGATGGTGGCGGTCAAGCAAATATGGAACGACCCTGTGGGTTGCGGCGCGAAGGAGCGGAGCACGGTGGCGATGCTTGGAGCTCGGGGGCGGAGGCGACCTGCAGAGAAGCAATTCGAAGCGGAGGTGGCGACACTGAGCTCGGTCCGGCATGTCAACGTGGTGAAGCTGTTCTGCAGCATCACCAGCGAGGAGTCAAGCCTTTTAGTGTACGAGCACCTGCCGAATGGGAGCCTATGGGATCGTCTCCACGGAACCGCGGAGGCGCCGCCGGGGAAATTGGGGGTGTTGGGATGGGAGGAGAGGTACGAGGTGGCGGTGGGGGCGTCGAGGGGGCTGGAGTACCTCCACCATTGCTGGGACCGTCCCATCCTCCACCGTGACGTGAAGTCGAGCAACATCCTACTCGACGACTGCCTCAAACCCCGCATCGCAGACTTTGGCCTCGCCAAGGTTCTACAGTCCGCCGCCGGCGGAGGCAAGGAGGCCTCTTCCGCCTATGTCGTCGCCGGCACACACGGCTACATTGCCCCAGGTTAGCATCCACACGAGACTTCTGATAACCAATTCATGAATCTCCATTATTTATATAAAGAAATCCAACGGAATAAGGAGAAAACAAATTTAATCCAGTGCCTAGGATTTCGTGTTTGATTCTTTATTTTGATATTCTGCCTCAATCGAAGTGCAGTAGAATCAATCGCTCGATTCCTTATAAAATTCGTGAAAGATTCAATTCGCATTTGATTCCTTTCCTTCTGCACACAGAGTATGCGTACACATGGAAGGTGAACGAGAAGAGCGACGTCTACAGCTTCGGAGTGGTGCTAATGGAGCTGGTGACCGGAAGGCAGCCGATAGAGCCAGAGTACGGCGACAACAAGGACATCGTGCACTGGGTGTCGAGGAGGATGGACAGCAGGGAAAGCGTGATGAATTTGGTGGATGCAGCGATACCTGAATGGGCGAAGGAGGAGGCCGTGAGGGTGCTGCGCGTGGCGGTGCTGTGCACGGCGGCGCTGCCAGCGATGCGGCCGTCGATGAGGACGGTAGTGCAGATGCTGGAGGAGGCCGGCCGGTACGAAGTTTTTGCAGCGATCGGTGGCAGTAAAGGTGAGAAGGGGGAGAGCGGCGGGTGTGAGGATGCAGAGAAGGCGGCGATTGAGAAGCTGAAGTTCTAGAATCTAGGTCACCGAAAGAGTATCTCTAGAAACTTTTAAATAGGTATGTGGTCTTTGATTAGTAAAGAGACTTAATAAGACAGATTTGAAGAATGAGACTTAAAAATCATGAAGAAAATAAATAAATGCTCTCTTTTAAGAATTTATAAAAGGTTTTTGATAGTGTGATATGCATGCCATAAGTAGTTTTCTCCAATAGTGTGTGACTTATCATCCACTTAGGTTAGGAAAAAAAAATTTTAGGGGTTGGTCTTTTTAAAAATTTTAAGTATATGCCGCCTCATATTGATTGATGTGTGTTAGTAGAGATGCTTAAAGAGTTTTTTTTTTTTTGACATGAGCAAATAATTAACGAAGACAAGAAGACAAGACTCAATCCCCAAGATCTTATTACTAATCCCTAATTCCTATGGGTTAATAGTTTAAGTATGGCTCATTATAGTCTCTAGAGAACACTTTATCCACTATTATATATTAGTCATATACTAACTATGTGGTACTAAAAAAAAGAAATTTATATTAGTGTCTCAAAAAATCTCAAAAAAAATTATCTTTTCAATTTATATTTGAATATCAACCGACAACTCCATAATATATATATATATATATATATTTATTGGCTCTTATTTGTTGCAGACCTAGAAGTTGTATAGGCATTAGGCACATGTAATAATTGTACCTAATCTCATTGGTTGGCACTTATAAAGTGTCGTAAATATTGCTCTAAAAGGGTATATATTCTTTCTATTTGGCCATCCATTTGGGGATGCAGACTAGTAGAAAAGTATAGTTTCAAGCCCAACATCTTAAATAACTACGTCCAAAACTTCCCAAGGAAGCGAGCATCTTTGTCACTGATGATATTGCTGGGAACTCCCCAATACTTCACGACATTCTTCAAGAACAATTATGCCGCTTGCTCTGCAGTGCAATGTAGTGGTGCTGCAATGAATGTTACATACTTTGAGAACTGATTCACTATGATCAGTATGGATCCTAGCTCTCCCACTTTTGGCAGGGCTGCTATGAAGTCCAATGAGGCAGTTTCCCATGGGCCGCTACATGACAAAGATTCTAGAAGTCCCACTGGCTTGTGTCATTCCACCTTGTCCTGTTGGCATGTGAGATATGTATGCTAGGTGTTAGACCTGGGTTAATCCGATCTAACCCAAAACCCACTGGGCCAAACCCAAGCCCAAGCCCACTCCGAAATAGGGAACGTGGAGCCCGGCATGGACGAGAATTCACGTAGTCAACTATTTGTGCTGACCCCAAATCGTCTGCTTCGCCACACTGGTCGAACGGGGAAGCGAGCGGCAATACTGCATTGACTCCGTCGCCAGCTGATTCGGACGCAGAAGCTAAGGCGGCGACGTCGTCGGGTGCGGACGACTTGGAAAGGAGAGATGACACGGCTAGGCGGAGTTCTCAGACGCGGTGGATGCCCTACATCGGGAAGGAGACATGGTCGCGGAAGGCGGCAAGAGGCAGCGTCACGCTGCATTAAAAAGGGGCCGAGTGAGCATCAGGAATAGAGAGAGCGATTAGAGATCAACAGCGATAGAGTTTGAGGGAAGCTCTGAGCGAGATCCGATGACGAGCGCGGGTTGTGGTCGACGATCAGGGGATTGTTGGAGAGTGAGAGCTTTTGTGGAATTTTTGAGAGATTGTAACCGGTAATCAGGGGATCACTGGCGAGGGAGGGAACGGGGGTCGTCGGGGAGCAGAAAGAGGGTTTTGTAACCTATTTTGAAGAGGAATAAAATAGGCGAAGCTTTCCCTTACTTCTCCAGTGAACTCTCTGTTTTCTGTGTTCTTTTTCCACGGCGGCGACTCTCTGGTGAACTACAGCAGCAGCAGGTGGCTGCTAGGACGGCGACGAGACATGGAAAGCTTTCTCGGCCGGCATACTTTCCCTTCTCCGGCGAACCAACAAATGTAGGCGACGTTCAGCGTTGGTCACGCGAGGACAAGCAGGGAAGACGAACGCAGGGTGTTCGCTTCGAGGAGACATTGACCAAGTCAACAAGCCAGGCGGAAATCGAATTCGAGGCGGTCAACGGCAGCGACAAATTCGATTTTGGGGCGACTAACGTCAAGCGTGATGTCAGCGATCGAAATCAAATTGGTTTTAGCGAGAATGGCGGTCAAAATTGGTTTGACCAGGGAGGTATTTGAATTTAGGGTTTGATTTTCTAAAATTAGGGTTAGAGTTTTTCGCTCGTGTTTTCAATTTGGTGGTAAATTTTGAACAGGAAATTAGGGTTTCCAAGTTGGGGCGATTGTGTACCCGGAAACCCTAGGGATTTAACGTCGGTCTAGAGTTCCGTCAGAGAACCTTTAGGCCGGAGCATGACATTAGGGGTGTTCACGGTTTGGTTAACTGAATCGTACATCGATTTTCTGAATTGAACTGAGCCGAACCTATCGGTTCAGGAAAATTACAAACTGATCCCGAACTGATCGAACCAGTTAATCGATGTTTCGGTTAATCGATTTTTCGATATGGTTAATCGTTAGTTTCGGTTAACCATTTTTTTATACATAAAATAAAAATATTTAAAATTATAAACTAATTTAAAATAAATAAATAAAAAATTTTTGGTTAACCGATAATTTTTGACGGTTAACCTGTTTGATTAATTATATAAATATAATTTTTTATATAAAATATTTATTTTTGTATATAAAAAATTATTTTAAAATATATTATATACTGGTTCAGTCGGTTAACCGGTGGTTTAGCTAAATCCCGAACCATAACTGAACTGGTAACCGCTCAAGGGGTAGAAAAAACTGACCGGTTAAGAAACTATTCGGTTCGGTTAACCAAAAAATCGATTTAGTTGATTCAATTAATTACGGTTCAACGGTTCTAATAATTTTTTTTGAACACCTCTAATGTACGCACATATTCATTCACATAATTCCTCATGTCCGCCAATATATATATAATGAAGAAATAATCCTTCTTATTTTCTTTCAAAAAATGAGAAAAAAATAAAACTAGTTTTCAATCTTTTTATTTTTTTTTTCTTCCCATCATATATTCCTTCCCTTTCCATTCCCTCAAACTCAAAAAAACACAATGTCAATTTTTTTTCCCTTACTTGCTTTTTTATTCATTTTTCCCTCCTTTCTAAAAACAAGCCTTACGTAAAAATAGTAATTTATTTATTTACTAATTATTAGCATTATTTAAGATTCAAAAGTTCTATATACCTAATGTCACGCCCACGTTTTACGGTAATATTTTTTTAATTATTTTACCCGTGAGTCAACGCTTGACTCGAGTCCAACTGCGTCAACGTAGGTATCCTAACGGTCGAAGCCGCCGGATTGGGCATGACTGACGGGGAAGGTTCCTCGAACCGACCCCCAGCCCGACGAAGGACTCAACTAGGATCGCTGCCGTTCCAACACAGCTCCGGTCAACATAAACGATTCACCGAAGACTAGTGTCGTCGAGTCAAACCGAGTTCACCCGAACCCAAAATAGGACTCACCCGTAACCAACCTCATCATACGGGGTCCACTACAAAATCCGAATCCACTTACTCATCCACGGATCAAGCCGGCGCCCGGCGATCATAGACAGTCATCCCATGTCGGTAATGGTAGGAATCTGGTCAGCTCCTCTCTCGCATGCCGACGAGGAGGTCGGACGATGCTCCGTAGGCGGCGTCCCCTGTAGGTGACGAAGGGCCCACAGACTCGCCCTTCACGCGCGTAGGCGAGAACGACCGGAGGGAGCCCCACGGGACCATAAGTACATACACAACTACGCCGAGAGGACCGAAGCTTGCTGCTGAACCTAAAGGCCGCTCGATCACATTCGCCAAGCTCGTCAAGCGTGCAGAAGATGGCTGATCGGAGGACAGGCGACCCTCTTCTCAACACTGAAGAGCACAGGGAGGAGAGGGGGTGCATTCTCCGGCGGTGGACGTCACCGGAAGGCGGCCTGGCGGCACCCGGGAGGCGAACTAGCGGCTGAAGGGAGACAAGCGGACAACGGTTGGGGGAACACGCTCAGCGGGAGACGACTCCTCCACTCGTACGATCGAGGGTGACGCCCAGAGAATCGGGGCTGAACAACCACGATGGAAGGCTGCTGGGAGGAAGGGGGTCCGCACGCAGGCGGAAGGCGACGGCGGCCGGCAAAGCCCGGAACACTCGCGCGCGGGTGAGTAGAGCCCGGAAATTTCCGCATGCAAGCGGACCGGAGCTCTCGGAGAGAAGGAGAGGGCTCGCAGAGGACTCGAGGAGCTCGGCCAAACTCTGGCATGCAGCGAAGAACAACGGCAGAAAAGGGGTGTCGTCGGTCCTAGAACGGTAGCCGGGACGAAGACCGAGGGGAGAGGGAGATACCTCGGCGGTCACTCAGGCAGCCGGCTCCTTCTTTCCGATGAAGCGACTACCGGATGCGCCTTCCAAGGCGGTCGGGAAGTGAGGATTCTGGCGAAGCAGCAGCTGTGGGGGCAAGACCGGCGACGGAGAAGACGGCGGAAAGGGGACGAAGCTTCCTCGTGTGTTCCACCTCTCACCCACACCACCGGAACACAGGAAGTACTTCACCGACAAACGTCCGACGAGGGGATAAGGATCGCCGGAGGGGACGAGGAGGAGACGACGTTCGCGAACGAAGCCCGGCTTTTTCTTTTTTTTTTCAGCCGCACGTGAGGAAGACGACGTTCGAGTTGTCTTTTTCTTTTTCCTCTGCTGCCCCATCACCTCAGCCACCGCCCTGACCTGTCGCCTCGCTCCACGTCGCCACGTAAGCACGCATGGGAAAACTCGATGCCCGTTGGCGATTTTGGATCCGGATCCGGGTGACGCCTGGTCCGATCCAGTAACCCGTTGACCCATTTGACAATAGGGTTTTGGGCTAGGTTTGGGGCTTTGGGCTAAATTTTGGGCCGCACCCAAAATTTGCCCCGAAGGCCTAACACCTAATACCAAAACATAACATTATGTCGGTGTGTTTTCCTTATTCATTTATACTCTCATAAACTTAATGTAGCATTTTGATCGTGTTAGTTTATTGACCAAATTATATAACATTAATCTCCCAATTTAGTCCCATATTGATAACTATGTTGTGATAATGATACTTAATCAATACCCTTGCAATACACCCTACCACAAGCGGACTAAATCAATACCAAATATTAATAAAATGGAGTCACACATGTTCATTAGGGCCACACGTGCGCTTGCAATCGCACCGGCATTAAACTAAGAACAAAATCTAAATGTAATTAAACTAAGACATGCACCCATAAATCTAAATGTAATTAGAACATCTATATTTGGTTAAAAGATCGCCAAAAACATTCATAATTTAGGGGCAAGAATACAAAGGGGGCATTTGGTGCAACCTTTTAGGTGCTTTTCTAGCCGTTTTGATGTTTTGTTATCAACTTCTGAGTTTGGAATCTAGAAGTAGCTTCCCTGAGCAGCTGTCACCCTCCTCCTTCTAGTTGGTCAAAGCTACTGACTGATCAAAAAGCTTATGTTATCTAAATATGTTTAAACTTTTTCAACTATTTATTTTCAACTAACACTTTTTTACCAAAAAAATAAAAAGTTTTAGCTATGCCAAATAGGCTCAAAGTTAATGAATCAATTAGATAACCTTAGTGTACTTGTTTTAACTTAGAGTTAGGGATGTCTATTTAGTTAAATTCAAACATAACCAAATTGGAATGATTCAACTTGTACTAATTTCTCACACTGTTTTTTTTTTCTAATCAAACTATAATTGAACTTCTATAAAACTAAACAAAAAAAATAAGTTAAAATTATTGTGGTTTAGGTTAAATTAATTTTAATTTTTATATTTTCTAATACTTATATTAATTTTTAAACAAAAATAAAACATAGATTTTGCAAAAACATAAACTTTATTAAAATAAATCTTTTATTTTTACATATTAAATAAAAATAACATGAATAATTATACAACATTGATAAATAATTAATAAAAAAAATTAGGTTACTTTATTTAACCTTAAATTTTTGGGTAAAAATAAATCCTAAATCAAAGTTGTAAATGTAAACTTGATCTAAGGATAAAATCAAATTGAAAATTTTAAAATTAAAGAAATAAATTTATCATAATTATCACTAATTAATGAAGACAAAAATCAATCACATTTAGAATTGCTTAGCATAAATTAAAAAAATTTAATTCCTATCACTAATTAATGAAGACAAAAATCAAATCCATTTAGAATTGCTTAACATAAATTAAAAAATATTTAATTTCTAATTTCCTGTACAACTGTGCCATGCTTACAATGCACAATGAAACGATAAGCCATGCTAAATGCTCATGGTTGTTGCAACTGTATAAAGAATCCCGGGCGGGACCCACGCCCCCATAAAAGAACAAAGGAGAATGGAAGAAGAACATTAGCACGACACACACTCAACCCCCCTCTCTTCCTCAATAGCGAAGAAGAAAGACGCCAACCCACTTCAATTATCTCCCCTTTATATGCTTCACTTGGATACCTTTTTGATTCCTTCTCTTATTCCTCCCTCCCTGCCTCAACGCCAACCCGCCCCCACTCTCTTCTCTCCCTTCTCAGATCTCAGCTCGGCGACGAACCCTAGCGCTGCTGCGCCCGGATTCGGAAGGAGACACTGCCCCCTTCGCCGCGCGCTCATGCTTCTCCCGATCGGCGACGCCTTCTTCGACCCGGATCTGTTCTCTGGGTGCTAGAATCCAGCCGCCGGACCGCCGGGGGCTACCATGAGGGGACTTAACGACGCCAACGACTTGGGCGACGGTTTCCCGGGTGAGCTCTGGTTTCAACCCTGATCTGTTTCTGCCATAATTTGGTAAATCTGGAACTGCGGTTCGGTAGTTTGGGGGGAACAAGATTTGCGCGATTTGGGGTTTGGTTTGTTTTCTCGAGCGAGAGTTATTTGATTTCTCAATAGTCGCGCATTCGTGATTAGCTGTTGATAGGTATGCAGATTTGTACGTTGTGTTGCCTGTTCTGCTCGTTTGAATCTATGCACATGCGGATTTTAAGGCTGAAATCTGTTTTTCCTGATACTGTTTCGAGTTATAATAGGTTTGTGCCTGAGGTGTGATTTCCCTTCTTCGTGTGATGTTCAGCTGTAGCTTAAGATCAGCCCTCACTGAATCCGATGCATTATGTTTTTGCACAATTTATGACACCTGATGTAGATGTTAATTGTTTGAGCTGGAAAAAGCATTTAATCTTTATGTTTCGCGTCTTACGCAATACGACAGTTTCCATTTCATGTGTTTGCAAGGAGTTCATTCATAATATTGGGTGTCTGATTTTGTACAGATAATGCCCTGTTTGATGCTGCTCAATATGCATTCTTCGGCAAAGATGTCACGAAGGAGGCGGATTTGGGTGGCTTGGAAGATTATGTTGATAATGAGGGTTGCCTTGTTGATGAAGATGAATACAAGTTTTCTTCCATTGGTGATAGAGAGGAGGTAGGTTTCTTTTGTTTATAGAGGTACATCTTACGTTGCCCTGATTAGGACTATTATTCATTCTCACAAGTTACTTGCATTTTTAAGATTGTGTTTGAGCAGTATTGGTTATGAGTTAATCAGTTTAGCTGCTAAATTCTTCAGTCTGATGACATGGTTCATCAAGATATTATTTTTGTGGTGGGCTAACAAGCAAGAAGAGTAACAACAAGGCCCTATTTCAACATAGGGGCAATAAGATACAGACTATAGTTTTGGACATTATTAGCTAACCCAACCTGAAATATCATATTGATTCAGTTGTTATCAATGTTGGGCATGGGAGCTACCACTTGTTTCTTCTTTTTTCCTTTCAAATAAATTGTGCTGATCGGATATATAGATTATTTGCACCACAAATTTTTTAAGCTATCACCTTTACTTAGAAATTCTCTCGTCTTTTCATGATACAGTTAAATGATTTAGCTAATTAGGTATTATAGGGATGGAAATACAGGCTGCCTGTGTGTCTGACTCTGACCCACTTATGCTTTGTTTGGTACTTGCTAATTGGACTCTGGACAGATTCTAGTAGTAAATTAAATACTTGTGACCTAATTCTGTTTTGAGTCAAATTCTTTGTGCCATTCATTGTGTTGAATATACTCGATTTATGTGGGCACAAGCTATGTACCCTTTAGTGGCATGAGTTGAGTAGGGCTTGCAAGAGTTTGGAATTTGTGTACTTCATTTCTTCTTCTTTTCCTCTATGGTTTGAGGATGATGCTTTGATGAATCCAAAATTTTTGTTTATTGTGAAAATGTTAGTATTTACCTAAGCTGGTATTAATCATTGTGTTATTGCTGCTTTATCATGATAGCCTAGAATTTATCTTGTCCCAATATTTTGTAGAATGCATATACATTATTTCACTTGTTTTGACATGCATAAAATTATTCCAATCATGAAAGCATTGTTTGATTTATCAAAATGACGTATTTGCAAAGTAAAAAAACACAACGTATATTTTCCTAGTTAAAATTGGATAACTCGTGCCTTTTGTGCAGTTTGAAGGTTTGGATTCCTTGTCTGAGGTTGATGATCTTACTAGCACCTTTATGAAGGTAAGCACCTCTCTATTACAGTTTTTTAAGTGCACTTATTTGACATAGAATTCATCATGGTTTCTATCTTGAAAAGAAAGATGGTGTTATAATGTTAAAAACACGAGAATTTCACTCATTAGAACAAGAGCTTGCTTGCATTAATTAATAATAATATTCAGAACTACGAGATGATATAATTCAGTATCTATAATTACTTTGAACTTGGTTAAGATTCAGAATGAAGTATTGAATATTCAATCCACATCATTTCATTTGTGATATATTGGCTCCAATATAATCGGACTATCAATTCATCATATGCTTTTCTTAATTTGCTTACTTGTTGGGACTCTTACAATGGAGGATTTTCTAAACTTATATCTTCATTTTTGTCAATTTTTGTAATTTTGCTGTTTTTATTCGTATGTTGACTTTTTTGTTATGCTGTTTACATTTTAAACATAACAGCTGCTTTTCGTGTTGTCCCCTCTGCTTGTGATGGATACAGTATCTCAACAAATGTTTGATTTTCTCTTTCTTGATTTCTTTAATTTTTGGCTTGACTTGTTCTCTATTTATGTTGCCAGTTGAACAGAGTTGTTGGTGAACAGAGGGGCATTGGTGTTATTGGTGATAGGGGGTCTTTTTCTAGAGAAAGTAAGTGTTATACCTTCCTTCATATTGCAGTGTTATCTAAATATAGCTTTCAAATACTCCTTGAATCCGTATCTTTTGTTCTTCTTGCATTTTTTTTTCCTTATGGATTGAACAATCTGTGAGTTTTAAGTCTTTCTGACATTCTAATTTGGTTTATTTTAGCTGGTCCTTTCTCTACATGGATATGGAACGATTGTTTTAGAAGCATATTATTGCTATAACTGCAGACTTAGTTGGTGTATTTCCAATGTGTTTTGAATTGTAAACATAGTTATAAAGTGCTTTTTTAAGTTACATGAAATTGTCTAAATTTTGGAATTTTATTTTGCTATATATATAATTTCAATAAACACAGATTTTTCCTTGTTTCATGGTTTCATGCAAGTCATGGTTCTAGTTTTAGGATGTGTTTTTTTGGGGAGAAAAGTGAGGAGAAGGGAAAGAAGCATAGATTTTTCCTTGTTTTATTGGAGAGAGAGATTTGAGAGGAAAGAAAAGCATAGAGAAAAACAATCCATTTTCTCTCGTTTTAGTTTCTCTCCAATTCAGGGAGAAAACCCATCGCTCGCTCCTCGCGTGTTTTTCCAACCTCCACATCGCCCTCACCTCGCCTCGCCCTCTAGCCTCTGCAGCACCCTCTTTGCCTCATCGCCATGCTCCTCCTCCAAGCCAGCCTCCCAGCTAGCCTGGCCAACCTCCTCCTTGGCCAACCTCCGGTCGCCCTTGTCACCATCCTCGTGTCGCCCTCCTAGCCCTCAAGCCTCGCAGCCAACCTTTGGTCGCCCTTGCCTCCCTACTAGCCTTCGCTCTCCCTCGTCGCCAAGCTTCGAATTTGCCTCTCTTGTCTCCATTGCCGTTGCCGTTGCCGCCTAGTGCCGTGAGCTCCGCCTCCTTGCCACTTGTCCCTGCTGCTCCGCCTATGCTGCCGCCGCCTCTCCTCCTTCCCTGCCTTTCCTCCTATGCTGACTGCCCCTGCTTCCCTATGTTTCTTCTTCCCTATGATCACACGTAACGCATATGATATTTTTTCTTCCCTCTCTTTTTTCTTTCCTCTTCTATATTTCTTTCTCCCCAGATTTCTTTCCCTCGAAAAAACACAACCTTAGGGATTATCGTAAGTAGATAGCATTGACCTAGTAGGTTCTTTGATTACGTGATTGCAAAGCCACCTCAAAATCATGGCATGATAAGTAGAGCTTCCTCAACGAATCTACTACTTTTTTTGGCTAAAAATGATGCCCATCAATTCAATAAACTAGTAAAGGTGAAAATTGTCACGCTTCAATAGGGTGTCGATTTAAAACTCCTGCCAATATTTCCAGTGTGGTGTAACAACTTGTTAATTTATAACCACACCAACAATATATGTAGAATAGAATTTAACCAACAACTTGTATATCAAAACTCACAATATATGTGAGCTGCACTCTTAGAGTATTTTCAATGCTATCTCACATAGTTGAACAACTGTCCAAAGATAGCTTGATGGTGTTGTATCCCGGAGACAACTTATCAATAAGCTCCAGTTGACACCACTATAGTCCAAATCATGGTCTACGGGTCCTAAAACTAACCAACCTATATTATAACTAAATAAGCAATGATAAGTTATAATATGCATAAATATCTAACATTTCAAATAATTCAAAAATAATTAAATGCAATGCTAAAAATGCATTACAAATAATGTTAATGAAAACACAAACAATCATTTACGTGTTTCAAACAATTAGGACCAGGAATGCTAGGAAAAGTAGATACAATATCAAACGGAAGGAACAACAAGGATATCATATGATTAATAAATATGATGATAATTTATACCATGATTTTCAAAGGGAGGGACAAGATTCTTACCTTTCTGATTGATATCTTTCCACTGATTGATATTTTTCCAAGCTCTTTGTTAGGAACAGCTAAAAATGCCACTACATCAGAATCAACCTCGGTCTGACCTAAATCCTTTTCCCCCTTCTAATGCAAGAAGAGAATGTTTCGACTCAGTAATTTCACTAATTGTTAGCCTAAGCACTTTCTATATGTTTGTATATAGCACACTTACATGCTAATATACTTTCATATGTCGGTTAGGTTACCAATTTCTTACTGCACTAATACACTTAGGTATACCCTGAAACGTGTTAGTGTTAGTAATTAAATGTAACCATCTATACAGATCCTTTTTATACAAATTTACAAGATCATTTGCATTACCTAAGTGAATATATTTATATGCAATTACTAAATGAAAATCCTCTTCTCTACTTCACCAAACACCGCAATTAAACCTGATAAACTCATATGAATACGAGATGAAAGGATGTATATGCAAATATATATATGTGCAGCAATAAACCCTAAGTCCCTAACCTGACTCGCCGAGAAGAAAAAATCAAGCAGTAGCAAGTTGCAGCCGACCGTGAGGAGATGAATATGCAAGTGTGAAACTTGGGTGGGAATTTCTGCTGTGAGGAATGAGAGGGAAAGAAGGGAGAAGTGGGGAGAAGACGAGATAGAGGAGAGGTGAGTGCCATAGAGGAGAGATGAGTGCCGGGAAGGAGAAAACGAGGAGGAAAGGGTTCTGTTTCCTTGTGATTAATTAGGAGAGAACGAGATAGAGGAAAGATGAGAGCAGGGAAGGAGAAAATGAGGGGCAAGGGATTCTGTTTCCTTCCCTTATGAATAATTTATGTTTGTTTATTAATTCTTTTTTTTCCTCTGATTTTGCCATGTGACAGAAGCTGGTAGGAAAATCTGAGTGAAAAATGCCTAGGCAGGGTCAGGGTCCTTGCATCAATTAAGAATGCATCTTAAAGTGAATCATAAAGCACGGGTGGGTGAAATTTTCATAGAATTTGATTAAATTCTGTAGAATTTGACCAAAATTTCATAGATTTAGACCAATTTAATAGAATGTTGATCAAATTTCATAAAATGTTGACCAATTTTGTAGAATATTAACCAATTTCATAGAATATTGACTAATTTTGTAGAATTTTGGTCAAAATTTATGAAATTATTCAATATTTTATGAAATTTGATCAACATTCTACAGAATTTGGTTAAAATCTACAAAATTTGGGTCAAAATTTATAAAAATTTGGTTAACTTCTACGTATTTTGATTGAAATCTATGGAATTAGGTCAAATTCTACAAAATTTACTCCTCTCAGGGGTTTGTGATTTGTGCCCATTAATTGTTTTAAGATACGTATATATGTGATTATGGACTCTGCTTTTCTCAAAATTTAGAATGCCAATTTTGCATTCCAGCCCACTATTTTTATAAAACTAAAATTCATCACATAAATAGTCATGTTCAAAGTTTAATTATTTTTGTGTTCGTAATAAAAGTAAAGCAGCCATGTTGGTGGGAAAGGTCAAAGAATTGGTTTTGGTACAAATGTTTACCACCAATCTCAATAAACTAGTAAAGATGAATGTAGTGCTTAGTTCAAAGAATTGGTTTTAGTACAGTTAGAGTTAAGGAAAAAGAGAAAAAAAAAGGGATTGATTCTGGAATTAGGGTTACAAGCATATAAGAGGATAGGGTAAGTATGTAATCGGGTATCAAACCCATTAACATGACCTAACCCGTTAACTAACACAGCATACTCTTAACACACCCCCTCAAGCTGGAGCAAATATATCAATCATGCCCAGCTTGTTACAGAATTCACCCACTTTGGCTGTGTTGAGAGCTTTAGTAAAGATATCTGCGACTTGCTCTTCAGATTTGGTGTATGGAGTGGTGATTTGACGAGTTGAAATAGCATCTCTGATAAAGTGACAATCAACTTCAACATGTTTAGTGCGCTCATGAAAGGATGGATTATTTGCAATAAAAATAGCTGACTGGTTATCACAATGCATAATCATGGGACTTTCCACAACTAAGCCAAATTCCATAATTAAACCTTTGATCCATAATAGTTCACATGTGGTATGGGCCATAGCCCGGTACTCAGCTTCACAACTAGATCTAGACACCACATTTTGTTTCTTGCTCTTCCAAGTGACCAGATTTCCCCCAACGTATACACAAAAACCTGATATAGATTTACGGTCATCCACGTTCCCTGCATAATCAGCATCAGAGTAGGACTCAACAGTGAGGTGTCCATTTTGTTTGTACAGGAGACCTTTCCCTGGGCATTTCTTGAGATATTGGAGAATGCGTAGCACAGCTTTCCAGTGACACTCTTTGGGGGACTGCATGAACTGACTGACTACACCAACTGCAAATGAAATATCTGGACGAGTAACAGTAAGATAAATGAGTTTGCCTACAACCTGTCGGTACAAGAGAGGATCAGTATCGTCAGATGTTTCCCACAAGCTATGTCGTTCATTTGGGACCATTGGCACATCATGGGGTTTGCACTCTAACATCCCAGTGTCAGACAGAAGGTCAAGTACATACTTTCTTTGAGATAAGTGAACATTTGAACCTTTATAGGCAATTTCAATGCCAAGAAAATAACGAGGTTTACCCATATCGCGAAGGGAGAATTGCGAATGAAGAAAAGTCTTGGTCTCATGGATGCCTTTGGAGTCATTGCCAGATAAAAGGATGTCATCAACATAAATAGCCAAGATGATAATACCAGAAGATGATTTCTTGATAAAGATTGAGTGATCAGATTTACAGTGAAGAAAGCCAATCTGAGAGATGATAGTAGAGAACTTCTGGAACCACGCTCGCGGGCTTTGTTTGAGACCATATATAGCCTTGTGTAACTTGCAGACCATCCCCCCCGGCTTGACATAACCAGGAGGTTGATGCATGTAAACATCTTCAGTAAGATCACCATAGAGAAATGCGTTCTTAATATCCAGCTGATGAAGGGACCATCCAAGGTTAATGGCAAGCGAAAGGATAATGCGAACAGAATTCAACCGGGCAACCGGAGAGAACGTATCCAAGTAGTCAACACCATATATCTGTGTAAAGCCTTTGGCTACCAAGCGGGCCTTATAGCGATGAACAGAACCATCAGGGTTATGTTTGACAGTGTACACCCACCGACACATAACCGGGCGAGCACCAGAAGGAAGAGGAACAAGACTCCAGGTGCGGCGCGCTGTAAGAGCATCCATTTCCTCATCCATGGCAGTCTTCCAGTGTGGAAGAGAAAGGGCAGTAGAATGGCTGGTAGGAACAGTGCTCAAGGATAATGTAGTAATAAAGACATTATGAAATGTGGAAATACGGGCGTACGAAACATAATGAGAAATGAGATACTTAGCGGTCGAGCGACGCCCTTTGCGTAGAGCAATGGGCATATCATCCGGAGCGGGACAAGGAGCCTCAGGCAAAGTCGAGGCAGGTGGGGTAGCCGGAGCTGGAGCGGCTGGTGCCCTGCGATGATACACCTGTAAAGGAACAGAAGAGGTACCAGGAGCCAACAATGGCACAGAGGGCACATCTAAGGGGCATGGAGAAGGTAATGGAATACGAAGATCAGTAGTGACCGAATTGGAGAAGTATGGTGTAGATTCAAAGAATGATACATCCATACTCACAAAATACCGTCCCATCTTGGGATCAAAACATCTGTATCCCTTCTGAGTGCGAGAGTAGCCAAGAAATACACATTTAACAGCACGTGGACTCAACTTATCATTTCCTGGAGAAAGATTGTGAACATAGCAAAGACAGCCAAATGTCTTGGGGGGAATGGAGAATGTAGGGCAGTCCGGTGAAAGAATGGAAATAGGAGATTTACCCTGAAGTGTGGAGGTAGGAATCCTGTTGATTAAGTAGTTGGCAGTCAGAACAGCATCACCCCAAAAGTGCTTAGGGACACGCATGTGAAACATAAGAGCACGAGTGACATCAAGAAGGTGACGGTTCTTGCGTTCAGCAACACCATTCTGTTGAGAGGTATAAGGACAAGTAGTTTGGTGATGAATTCCTTGAGATTCACAAAACCTGGTAAAACTTAAACTGGTGTACTCAAGTGCATTATCAGTGCGCAAAATTTTCAACGGTAAACCAAATTGATTTTTAATCTCAAGGTAGAACAATTGGAAAACATAGAGCACATCAGAGCGATTTTTCAATAAATAAATCCAACACATGCGAGAATAGTCATCTATAAATGTCACAAAGTATTTAAAACCATCTCTGGTGGAAACAGGACTCGGACCCCAAATGTCTGAATGAACAACATGAAAGGGAACAACTGTAGGGGGGCTAACACTTTTAGGAAAGGAGGTGCGATGATGCTTTCCAACCTGACATGCATCACACTCAAAGTTAGGACAAGATTTAAGAGACAAAAATTGCTGCACTTTTGTTGAGGAGATGTGACCCAAGCGACAATGCCACGTGTAGGGTGAAGAAGCAGCCGTCAAAACACGAGTGAGGATAGATGCAGGTTCAGTCAACACATAGACACCGCCAACTTTAAGCCCCCCACCAATCTTCGCCTTCGTCCTGAGGTCCTGAAAAACACAAGAGGAAGAAAAAAAGGTGATTGAACAGCTCAGGTTAGTTGTGAGGGCATACACAGAAAGAAGATTAACTGGAAACTGTGGGACATAAAGAACATTATTTAAGGTAATTGTGGAGCTTAAGCGAACGATTCCTATGCCATGAACAGGGATAAGAGAGCCATCAGCAATAGATACTGGGCTATGGTTGGTATCAAGTTGCAGTGAATCAAACAATGAACGATTACCTGAAACATGAGAAGTAGCCCCAGAATCTAAGATCCAGGTATTAGGAGATGCAGCAAGGGAGGCAATACCAGAAACAGCAGGAGTAGTAGCCACCAAGGATGAGGAGGATTCGGCCTGGGCTGCCAATCTAACGAGGCGATCATACTCGGCTGAAGATACGGTGATCGTCGAGTCAGATGAAGGAGGTATAGCAGCCGGTGCAGAGGTAGAGGAACCAGAATCAGCAGCCAACTTGGCATATGTAGGTTTACCAAACTTTTTCCAACACCGGTCTGAGGAGTGATTAGTACGGCCACAGTGTTCACAGGGAATAGTGGATCGGCCACGTCCTCTCCCTCGACTAGAGCCACCAGCACCACGTCGACCATCATAGGGAGCAATAAGTGCACTACTAACCGGGGCGGTAGGAGTGCCCATGAAGACGCGCAGAAGGCGAGAATAAACACTCTGAATTGTTGAGACAGAAGGATCAGCCAGTAGTTGAGCTTTAGCAGCCGCATAAGAGTCATCGAGGGCAGTAAGAAACCGGGAAACAAACAATTCTTGTCGTTGTTGAATAGTCACCGAAACATCAGCAGTCGGCGGTTGTAACATTTGCAATTGATCCCATTTGCCCTTAAGAACCCGATAAAGGTCTGGTATAGACATTCCTGCTTGTTTAAGATTGAAGAGATCCTCATACAGTTGATGAACTTGACCGATAGTCTCCTGAGGAGCATAAATAGATATCAGTGCGTCCCAAATTTCTTTAGCTGTGTCCAAGCACATGACAGTTGATGCTATACTTGTCTCAATGTTGGCCAGAAGAGACGTGACAACAGCCATGTCCGAACGTTTCCAGGACTCATAAGAAGCATCTGAGGGGCTTGGAGGCATGCTAGTAAGATGTAGTTCTTTCCCATGTGAACCAAGATAAAAACGTATAGATCTAGCCCAAAGTAAGTAGTTACTACCATCAAATTTAACAGTGGTTGCAACACTAGAAGCAGGCTTAAATTCATGCATAGTGGAGAAATCCATATAGAGAAGTATCTAGATCAGATTTGATTTCTGCAGTTAACGTAGTGAAGTTGGGCTATAATACCGTAAGGATCCAATAGGAGAAAACGTGAAACCTGCGGCTGGCTGGAGAGAGCAATCGTACGTGCGAACCGCGTGAAACCTGTGGCTGACTGGAGAGAGCGATCGTCCACGCTCAAGGGGGAGGCGGCGAACCGCGAGCGATCGTACTGCAAGAGAGCTTGAGAGAGCGGCTGGCTGGAGCAAGAGAGCTTGACCGAAGAGGAGATGGCGAGCGATGAGGCAGCGAAGGGGGAGGCGGCGATCACCAGATAGTGCGGCTGCTGAGATCGAGCGCCTGGAGGAAACCCACCGGAAGAATCGCGTGTGGAAGATCGCTGGAAGAATGATCGCCTGGAGAATCGCTGGAGACTCGCCTGGAGAATCGCCGGTCAAGCGGTAAGCAGCTCCAGCCGCCGGGCGGATGTAAAGGGCAAGCGGAAGGCGGAAGGGAGTGCCGGGCGGAAGAGACGCGAGAAGTGCCTGGTTGTCGGAGCGAACGGAGGAGGGCGGTTGTCGGAGCGAAAGGAGGAGGGCGGCGACTGTAGCTCTGATACCAAGTTAGAGTTAAGGAAAAAGAGAAAAAAAAAGGGATTGATTCTGGAATTAGGGTTACAAGCATATAAGAGGATAGGGTAAGTATGTAATCGGGTATCAAACCCATTAACATGACCTAACCCGTTAACTAACACAGCATACTCTTAACAAGTACTACATAGTATTTTAAACTGTTTTGGCTACCTGATAAGTTACTATGGATGTTACAGTAGCGCACATGATAATAACTCCATGATTATCAAGAGATGAAAAAAGAGATTAAGTTCTTGCTTGAATACTCTACCTGATAAGTTACCATGGCAATTCGCTGTCAGGATTTCCCAGACCCAATTCCACATTCGGGTTAGGCGTGAGACAAAGTTTTTGAAACCAAATGAGGTTGGGTTAGGGATAGTGTATAGTTGGTGGGGTTTGGGGTCGGGGTTAGGCTTGGCAAAACCAACCCCTGCCCATCCAGTTGCCATCCCTACTCTTGAATCATGTAACTAAAGAGTGGGGAAAGAGCTTTTAGTGCACAGTTCTGTATTCTATACAGTTCTCATGCTATCATACATTGCTTTTGCTCATAGAGAAATTCCATAAGCAATAGGTTTTAGCCCATGCTTTTTGGTTATTATCAAATTTTTTCAACCATTTTGCAAGAATCGTGTTGCACGTATGGTTTCAATTAAGGTTCGAAGTTCCGGTCTGACCTGTACATGTTGATCATACCATACGAGATTTCGGTGGAATCAGCAAAGCAATATAAGAAAAAAAGAAGAGGAAGAGAAAGAAGAGAAGGGAAAAACCTCATCTACTGCCGCTTGGCACTGGCGTTGCTTGCCGCTCACGCTTGATGCTAGCCGCTGTCGCCCCTTCCTCTCCTCTTTTCCTCTTTCTTCTGCTGCTGCGGCATTCTTTGCTCTACTACTTCGAATCGCTAGTTTGATTCGAACCGCCACCCACCTTCCTCTTCTCCTCCTCTTTCTCCTTCTTTCTCTACCTTCTTCTCCTTCTCTTGCTGCCCCCTATCCCGCCCGTTCCACGGCTCCTTTTGCTTGGTCTAGTCCTGACCTTCATCGGACTGGTACATATTGGAAAAACCAGCTGGTACGGATTAGTTCTTTAAACTTTGGTTTTAATTTTAGCCACCAGCTGGTACAGACTAGTTCTTTAAACTTTGGTTTTAATTTTAGCCCCTACCGGTATATTAATCCATTGTCCGACCAATATGTATCAACATATGATACCGGCTAGTCTGAATGTAATATATGTGCAAATATATTGTGTATTGTACATTCTAGGAGTAGTATGTACTGCTTGTATTTGGTGGTATAGATCAAAATTTAAAACTTTGGTTGCAATATTTCATATGCTAATCAGAAGAAGAGAGGAAAAAAAGAAGAGAGAAATAGAGGAGATTGGATTGGAGATTGAGAAAAGTAAGTAAAAAGTGTCGTAATGAAGAATCATTAAATTCTTATACTTGCAAGTTTGCAACAATACTACAATATCACATCACCAAAAGTAAATAAACTTATTTTTTTACAACTCATCGGTTAGCCTACATGAAAAGAGTTACATTAACCCCCAATGTTTATTACTAAAAATAATCCACTTAACATAAAGAATAATGGGAACTCATGTATAAGTGATCCTCTTATTGTTCATCTTCGACACTAAATTGGTACTCAATTGCTCTGAAAAAACATACAATAGCAGATTTAACATTTCTTCTCTAGAAACAAAAAGGTAAGGTTTCAATAACATAATTGAATAGGTTAAAAAAAGATATTACAAATGGAATTATAAGGAACTATCATGTGTCATAAGCCATGTATCATAAATCATGTCATACACTGAATGTTATAAGTAGTGTCGTCGTTATCATCGTCAATTTCATGAGTGATATTATATAACATATGCAAAATCTCTCTTTTGGGCAAAACAAAGCTAACATAAGTTGCACTCATGGTATTGATACTACCACACATAGGACATGTCTTCGAGATACTCCCACAGATAGGACATGTCTTCAAACTCGAAGACCGACTAGGGCTATCCAAATGGTTCAACTCGAACCGAACCGAATCGGTTCAACTCGAACGATGTTTTGTATATTTTTAAAAATCAAAACGGAACTGAATTTTTAAAAAACTGAACTATAACTGAACCAAAAATTTTGGTTTGGTTTGGTTCGCTTCGGTTTAAACCGAAATTAATTTTTTACTAATAATATTATTATTTTTAAACTAAAATAATATTATAATATTAAAAACTATTAAAAAAATGTATATAATTAGTAAAAATTTGGTTTATTCGGTTCAACCAGAAATTTTAAGGTTGAATTGAAAACGAACTGAAATTTTTTAAACCGAACCGAACCAATTTAGTTGTAAACTTGGTTTGGTTCGGTTTTTCGGTTTGAACTGGAAAATGGACCAACTAAATTATTAAAGCTAAGTAATAAAAGCTTATGAATACTTGACTAAAAAGAGTTTTCAATTTTAAAAAATATAGAAAAGTGTTTTAAATAATAAAATAATAACACCGACAAAAGAAGAACTTGATGAACAGGAATAAACTCTTTAAGATTTGTTCATAATTTCAATTTCAACCCTAAACTAATAGCATAGATTAAATTTATTGAAAACAGGGATATTCAAGGTCACAATATAAATAAAATCTTATAAAAACTTATCTGTAAATTAAAATCCCTACATTTTTCTTTACATATTTCATTAGTGTAATACTAATTTTTGACCAATTTCAATTTTCGTCATAATTAATTAGATCATATATTAAAATTACTGAAAACAGAGAAATTCATAATCAGAATATATGAAAAATATAATAAAAATATCTAATCTTTATGTATTTTCATTAAATTAGTACTAATTGAATTAAGAGAATCTTTGGCCCACTTTAGTTTCTACTATTAACTTACTTAAATTACAAATTAAAATAGTTTAAAACATGAATATTCATGAGTAGAACATAAATAAAATATTATACAAATTTTTTAGTTAATTAAAGTCTTTTAAGTTTAACTTTTTTTTTTTGTTTTGACATAGGCAAGTTAAGTAACGAGAGCGGAGTTTGAATCTTGTTATCAACAACTAAGATCCTTACCGGTTAAACTAATTTATAAAACAAAAATAAGTGCACTATCAATAACATGAATAGAAAAGTAGTAAAGCATAAATAACCGTCACTAAATCAAAGTAAGATTATCAATAAAAGATTTTACTATTGTTAATAGTAGTAATAGAAAGGAGAGACAGTTTTAAGAGCCTTAGATTTCACTTTATGAACTGGGATAAAAAGATAGATCAAATAAAGCCAACAGGTTAACAGATAATGGCTTTAACATGCATAAGAGAGAAGAATAACCTACCTATCCAATGCTATCAGCAACAAGTTCACCCTCCTCTCTCGTGAATTTAGAAATTTGAAAGAGAGGAATATATGTATGTTACATATAGTTAACGTAGATGGCACAGAAATCAACCTTGATTAAGGAAATAGAAATGAATTGAGAACAAATAAAGATAGCTATTAAATCCATATAATTATGTAAGCAATTTCATCCTATTAATATCATTACTATTTATTGATTCATTTGTTTATTTTATTGTTGTTAGATTCAAATATATATTTTTGAAAAGTTTTGATATTATTACTTCTTTTTAGTTTACATATTGGAATTTATTTATTTATGTTTTTAAGCCTATCAAAAAGAAATTAGAAGTTATTTGAAAAAAAATCATTATAATGTTAAACTAGGTTGCCTAAATGACACAGCTTCTGAACTGTTATACTCTAGCAAGCCTACACCTTTTATTTCATTACCCTCTTTTTTTGTAAATTAAGCAGATTGACAAACATAGTTCTTGATTTAATCCTCAGAATACAACTATGTTTTTTTTTGTTTAAACTTAAATTGATGTTCTATTATAATGTCTTGTATTCAGGTTCTTCAGCTGCAGAATTGATTCAGGAGGTTGACTTTCAAAGCTGGATTGATCAGCAAATATTAGATGCTGATTTTCAGGAAGGCAAAAGATGGTGGTCACAACCAGATCACTTGTCTGCCCAGCTTTATGATTCTAAACCGCTGCACAGAACGTCCTCGTACCCTCAGCAACAACAACAAAACACAAATGAACTAATATTTCCTGAAGATTTTCAGGAAGGCAAAAGATGGTGGTCACAACCAGATCCTTCATCTTGTCAGCTTCCTGAATCAAAGTCATTGCACAGAACATCCTCGTTCCCTCAGCAACAACAACAAAACACCAATGAACCAATATTTGGACCTACCTTGTCATCATTTGCTTCTGGAGGACAGTTCCAGCCTTCACTAAATCTTACACGCCATTCAAGCCTGCCATCTGTTACTGCTGAATTAAACATGGCCGCTTCATCACCTTATTCTGGTTCTCAGAATCAGTTAGGAGGCTTACTTCAAAGACCTCACTATGGTCATATACAGTTTACAACCCCTGGCCTCTCAACCAATTGCATCTCAAAGAACTGGCTGAATCAAGCTAGCCCATTTGCACTGGAAAACCCCAGCTTGTTACCTAATTTATTGCAACGACAATTACTTAGATCAAATAGCCCAATTCATTCACAAATATTATCACAACACCAACAGCAGAGATTTCAGCAGCTCCAGTCACCACTAGCATATTTCCCGCACTTGCAACCTAATGTATTCAATCCCCATAACACATCACTACATGTAAAAAACAAGTTTGAGGCTGTTGCTGGTACTTCTAATCTGAAAGATCATAGACTGAAAATGTCTCATAGGGGAAGACAAAATAATACACGGTTGTCTCAACATTCTTCTGAAACTGGAAGCATGAAAAGTGACAATAGTTGTCAATTTAAATCAAAATACATGTCAGTTGAAGAGATAGAAAGCATTTTGAAGATTCAGCAATCAGCAACTCATATCACAGATCCTTATGTAGATGACTATTACCATCAAGCTTGTCTTGCAAAGAAGGCTTCTAGTTCAAGACTGAAGCAACAATTCTATCCAAAGGTAATAAAGGATCCTCCATCACGATCACGAACTTGTCATCACTCTCATGCATATGTTCAAGTTGATACACTTGGGAGGGTTTCTTTCTCTTCTGTTCGCAGGCCTCGTTCTCTGCTAGAGGTTGACATGCCATCAGCATCAGGTGATCAGAAGTCTTCAATGAAGCCCCTTGACCAAGAGCCGATGTTGGCTGCTAGAATCACCATCGAAGATTGTATTTGCCTTTTACTTGATATAGATGATATTGATCGACTTTTACATGCTAACCAGCCACAAGATGGTGGGTTTCAACTGAAGCGTAAAAGGCAGGTTCTCCTTGAAGTGATTGCTGGGACGCTCCAACTTGTAGATCCTCTTAGTCCTAGTAAAGGCGACAATTCAATTGGTTTTGCCCCTAAAGATGACCTTGTTTTCCTACGGATAGTCTCTCTTCCCAAAGGCCGGAAGCTCCTTTGTCGATATCTTCACCTTCTCATCCCTGGAAGCCAGTTAACACGTGTAGTCTGCATGGCTGTGTTCCGCCACCTTAGGTTCTTGTTCGGCAGTCTACCATCAGATTTGAGTGCTGCTGAAACGACTACCAATTTGGCCAAGGCTGTACGTTCTTGTGTGTGCAATATGGATCTAAGTGCACTCAGTGCTTGTCTGGCTGCTGTTGTCTGTTCATCTGAACAACCTCCCCTTCGACCTTTTGGAAGTTCAGCAGGTGATGGAGCCAGCATTATTATAAAGACTGTTCTGGATCGATCAACTGATCTTCTGACAGATCCTCATGCTGCAACCAACTATACTGTCTCTAACCGAGCTTTGTGGCAGGCATCATTTGATAATTTCTTCGGACTTCTTACTAAGTACTGTCTAAGTAAATATGATAGTATAATGAAGATGCTGCTTATACAGACACCAAGGACGGCAATTTTGGGGTCCGAGGCAACCAGAGCTGTTAGCCGGGAAATGCCTGTTGAATTGTTACGAGCAAGCCTTCCTCACACCAATGAACATCAGAGAAAAATGTTGCTTGACTTTGCTCAGAGATCCATGACTGTCACTGGTTTTAATACTCACGAGGAACATAACAGGACCGGAAATTCTGAATCAGTTCCTGGTTGATGAATCCAAGGATTTAGAATAGCATCGATGATGTTTTCTTATCTAGGCTTGTTTCCCGTATCAAATAAGTACCTGGTTACTTTAGACGTGCAGGTGGCATATGGTATGTATGTGGTCAATCTTGACAACTGTAGATTTTTTGGGTAAACTCGGATCTTCTCTCTTCTTTCAACTTGGTGGTTCTATCTTCAATGTGGGAACAGAATAGTATTTATGTATATCTAAGTTAGAATGTTGGGAGGTGCAGATGGATTAGATTTAATTGAATTACAACTGTATCTTCTCTTTGAAGGAGCTTGTTTTATTGCTCCTTAGTTCTCCAGGCAAATGTAGTGGAGACAAGTGTATAGGTTCTGCTACAGGCATCCTTCTCTTCTAAAGGATTCAGGGATGCTTGATGTAGTCGTCCTTCTAAGCTTCAGTTAGCAAGGTGAATTTTTTCATACCCCTGGTTAGCTATGTGGAGCTGTAAGGTTCTCTTTGTTCAGCCTTTGCTTCTTTTTTAGTTCATCTTGTGTGGATCGAGCATTTTATTTCTGTGCCCAATCCATTCACTTGCGCATGGGAGCAACATGTACTCACAACTAGCGGCAATGTTCCTCGTTTGTGTTCAAGAAGTAACCAATCATTGCTCTCAATCTAGTGCCAGACCTGTATCACATTACACTTCTGGGTCATTTAAATGATTGCAAAACTTATTTATTGTTGCTTGGTTAAATGTCCTCTTATCTGGTTCAGCTTTTCTGATGGATTTAGTTTCATGCAATTGGAGTATGTGAGGATGCAATTTGTTCGTTCTTTTCAAGAACTGCAGGCAAGCGTTTCCGATGTGGGGATGGTTCCGTCTCTGTTAAGCATGAACTTGGGTTGTTTCCTAATTCCTAGAGTTGTACTGAGTTATTTCTGGCAATGTGGCAGTTACTTGAGTGAATTGTTTAAGACTTTCTATTGCCATAACGAAATTGACATGCTTGATAAAAGTCTATGCACTGATGTTGTTTTAAGATATCTGAATAACTCGACTCAGACTAGCTATCTGACATATATTCAGATATCTGAATAACTCGACAGCATGTTTTCAGTTAGTTACATATAGGGGTGAGCATTACCGATAGTGAATTTATCAAATTTTTTTATACTGAAATATTAAAAATCAAAATTGAATTAAATTTTTTAAAATTGAAAATGAACTGGTAAATTCGTAAATTACCCCCAAAAGTTAGACTAGTAAGAATTTAGTTAATTAGGTGAGGAATAATTGGGAAGTGTAAAAATGGTGGAATTGGCAATGCATTTCATTCTCTTAATACGTCATTTTATATATTTATTTACTTGATGATAAAATAAATCATGAATACTTTCATTTGTTACATAGTTATTTGTCATTTATTTATCTATCAAATGAGCTTAATTGAATTTGACAAATAATTCATGTTATAGCACACGTACAGTGAAGAAGATTACTTAGATAATAAATGATAAATAACTAAGTGTGCTTAGCATTATTATTATTATTATTATTTTATTTTTTTGGTAATGAATGTCTAATACTAAGTGTGCTTAGCATTAATCATGTGTTTGAGGCGATTAGGATAGCATCAAAACCCTTCTCTACCCCAACTTGACTAGGAAAATTCTAATTAATAGGGAGTCAGATCAGGTTCAGGTAAAATCAAACTTATAGAAGTTAGATCGAGGTCGAGTGTGAGATTTTCACTACCAACTTTGAACACACCCTAAAAATTAGGGATGACAGTGGGTAGGATACCTGCATTTTTCATACTACTCGTACCCGAACCCGAACCCGGATAATTCATTTACTATCTATACCCAAATAACTACCTTTTTTTAGAACCCTTACCCAAACTCTACCCTATTAAAAATTTAATTATCTGTTTAATACTTGAACCCTATAAATACTTATTCTATTAAATTTTAACCTATATATGTGGCTATCCAAATAAAATTCGGGTACCTGGCCCTATAAAAATCCTAATAATGGATAAATTTTGGGTAGGATAAAATGGAGGTATATATATATATATATATGTATGTATGTATATATATGTATATATATAATCGGGTTTGGATAGGACAGGTACTTGCTAAAACACTACCAAATGTCATCCATAGTAAAAAAAAATATAAATCTATCCTCTAAATTAAAATAATAAAATTCTAACCCTAATCCTAATCCTAATCTATTCCCTTGTCTCTCCCTCATCTCTCCCTTCTCTTCTCTCTCCTCCCAACTCTTCACCTCTATTCCTACCCTCTCCCTCCTCTCCTCTCTCATGCCACTCGCGCTACCCCACGTGTCGCCCCTTCACCAAAATGAATGTTGCTCATGTGTCGCTTGCACATTACTACGAGATCAAGTTTTCCTATGGGTTAAGGGTCAGGGTTGGATATAAGGCTAGAGTGTCGAGGTCGAGGTTGAGTTTGGTACTTCCTACCCCGGCTAAGGCTAGAGGGGACTCACTTGGTTGACCTAAATTTTATTTTAAATGTGATTTTTGATTTCCTAAAAGCAAATCACTTATGATTATGAAAATATGTATTCTAATCTTTGTCAAAATTATTAGAAGTTGTCGCTTGCTCAACTTTGAATTTTTTTTTTCTTTCAATTTGAACATCGTGCACTACTTGATAATTCTTGCCTAGACACAATCATAGTCTTGCCTAGACTCGATTCGATGACTCGACTCAATCAGGACACAACCGGTTAATGACTTGCTAGAGAGAGAGAGAAAGAGACAAAAGAGAGGAAGAGAGGGAACTAGGGAGGATAGAGAGAGAGTCAAGGAGAGGATGGCTGATGGAGAGAGAGGTGAGAGGGAGAAGGGTAGCGGAGAGGGGGAGAGGTAGACGAGAGAGAAAGAAGGGAGAGGATGGTGGCAAACAAAGGAGGAAGGATGGCGGGTGGATTGACCGGAGCCAAGAGGGAGGGAATGAAAGAGAGGGGTGGGTGGGGTATTTAAAAACGTAGGGATTTTTTTAAAATATTTTAATTTATTTGAGTTATACGGATACATCTGTTTATAATTTGACACTACTTAATTAATTTTGGATCATAATTGAACATGATTACAACTGTCTCCAATCTGCCTAATTTTATGTTGGTTCAGATTTGAGTCACAAGTTATATTAATTTTTGTCAAATTTACCTTTTTCTTTTTGTTGCCGCCACCAGGGCTAGGAAGAAGTCGTCGTCCTTCTCCTCCCTCTTCTGCCACCACTAGGGCTGGGACCCGTCTCCGCTGCACCTCTCCTTCCCTTCCCTTGTGCCGAGTGCAGCACAATCCATCCAAATTGTCATCACGTGAATGCCACGTTATTTTTTTTTTTTCCAACTCTACTTCCGCACGCAATTTTCTCTTTTTCTATTTTTTCCTCTAAATGCACCCATCTCATGAACAAAGAGAACAAAATTTTAATTTACTAAGGAGGCTCGGTCTCATTCTTGATTAGTTCAACAAAATCCAACTTAATAATCCATTGACGTAGGCATTTAGCAAGCAGATAGCAAGAATTTTTATAACTAAAATTGAACGTGCAGTCGCATGGATGGAATCATTTGGGCCAGAAATCATAAAACCGCACTTCCTTTCTTCATGCTCTTATCCTAGGTACCATCTAGAGTAATCTTGAAGGTTCCAGACTAATCCTCATGATTCAGAATATTCTAACAAGCACAAGCCCTCACCCCTATCTATTAAAAGACCTATGAGTATTGAACTACATAGCATAAGCCATATGTTATTTTGCTTTTGACTTTAATAGACTCTTTTTGTCTTTATTTATCTTTTGCTTTTTTTTTTTCTTGGCAATAAACTGATGCCTTGATTCCTTACTGTGTCTGAGGTTCTTAGCCACATAAATAGAAAAAAAAAATTTACTTCATGGATAATTTGCAAAATGTACCAACCACTATGGCACTATCTATTGCCAGGGGATTTTTGCTCAATGACTTAATTGGAAATCGATCAAAGATTGGACTTGGATTTATATTGCAATGTAGCCACTGCCTTTTAATTTGTTAGAGCGGATGATCAAAATTGATAAAGAATTACTTTCAGATCTTTATCTAGACTTTGCTACTTGATGATTTATTAGAAACAACTTAGTCAGCTTCTATTTTCATTCTAATGTGGGCAGTGCCTTTTGTGGATCACCAATATTAATAAAGAATTTTTTTTTCTCTCTCGTATTTGGCAATCTGGTACTCAATGACTTATTGGAGGAGACTCGAACAACTTCAATCTCGTTCCAATATCAAAAAAAATATGATCATGTGTTGCTTGGTGGAAGGATCACTGATAAAATGCTTGAGAGCCATTGGTTTTTTTTTTTTTTAATCAAACCTAACTGATGGGTACAATAATTTAGTATAACTCCAGCCTCAGTGGCTTATTATTATTTTCGTAGATGGCGCATAGAGGATGCAAATTTAACTTATGGAACTTCAGTACGTAGATTATGAAGAATTTGTCATTTAGATTGGTGGCTTATGAAAACTCTAGCTACCTTTGGCTTGTAAAACTCTAGTTAGTGGTTTGTGGAAAATTACGATAAGACTACTATCATTGACTTGTGAAAAGATTTTACCTTTGGCCTATGGCAGATCATTGACATACAAAGGATCTAACCTTTGTCTTAATTGAATTACTAAGTAGCCACTTTTAGAGTTAGAACTCAATATTAGGCAAAGTGGCTTATGGAAACTCTAATATTTGACTTGTGAGAGTTGCCCTTTTCTTAAATTAAAACTAGATTAAAAATAAAAAGAAATCAAGAAGAAAGTAATTTTCCCAAAAACTTTGGCATTATAGCTTATAAAAATCTCACTGATCAGTCTAATTTTTATAAAATATTACCATAAAAGACTAAATTACCTAGAGGTGAAATGTTAATTTTCTACTATATGGGATGAAGTAAAACTAACTTAAAACTAGAGAAACTTGGAGAATTAGATGGAAAAGAAGCCACAGGCTGCGGTTACAACAGAGCATATCATGTAAACAACGGTTAATACAATAACATCAGCGTTTCTTTAAAAGATCGTTGGGCTACAAACTTTGAAAGTCAAAGGGGGCACTCAGTGGAGAACACAAGACAGCTAAACTACACAATACCCGCTGTGCCTTTCTTCTTTGTTCCTTTCCATATACATGGAAGCATCTCTCTTTTAGTTTGCTTCTGTTTTGTGTCCATTTCTCTATTATTTGGCCAACAAATGCTGAACAATGTGCCTATCCATTGTTCACAGTAGATCTCATGATTTCATGATACTCCTATACATGCACTCCTCGCCTTGTTTTCTTGTTCTTTTTCTTTTGGTTTCCCAACGATGCCTGCAGGGTTAGCATGTATAATTCATAAATTGGCAAGCATGGCATTTCTTGTCGCCTCATTCGGTATCTGCTTACAGAAGAATTATCCTGTGGTCCTAACTATTTCCATTCATGGTGATTTTCGCCATGATTTCATGCGTTTGTAGTTGAAATTGAAGGGCCAACTTTTTCTGCGAGATGGAGTCTCAGAGAAGATGCCGGATGCCAAAGCCTGCTGAAACCACAGTTCAAACTCTTCCTCCTCAATCATCTCAGCATCCAATCCCCACGAGTATCTGGAGGAATTAGATCCTACTCCTGTCGTATCCAAACTAACCATGTTCACATGAAAACTTGGCCCATGAGTGTTTGGCCTACATATCATTCCCTGCACACGACAAATTTTGCAGGTCTATATGAAGGACAAACTGTGAGGAATTAGCTTATTGAAAATTCTCTAACAATACATTCGTAATTACTGACATAAAAATAAATATGATGCATTAACATGATATAATCCTAAAAATAATATACTTAATATTATACGACAACTAAGGAAAAAAACTTGATTTTTTATACAGAATGAACCGCACAGCTGTTTTTCCTCCTGTCAGTTATTATGAACTGAACCCTGCCAGGCCATTCAAGTCTATATTTGATTGAACTATTCGTTATGTTACAATGCATTCAAATTTAAGACCAAAAATATACAAAATATGACGAATAACATTATCTTTGCTGGGCACACTATATCATACATTCATGTATTGTATTTATTACCACAATATCCTAAGTCTTGATAACTGAAACCTCATCAAAAGATAAACAATAGCCGCGTAAATTATATAATTGGTGTAGAAACTTTAAGCTCATATTTTAATTTGGTATATTCTTCATTTGTATCAATTTTGCGTCCATACTTTCATTTATTTTCCAATTAATTGTGGCTAATCTAATATTTCATTGTTATTTTTTGATAAATCATTAAAACTTATTTTAAAATTAAAAAATTGATTAATGTAAAGATATATCGGTATATATATATATATACTTATATAGATAGAATATAAGAATATACTACTAGTTTGGTGTATGTACCAACTGTACCACTGGTATATACCCACCTGGTATCTTACGTGAGACTAATGGACTTGTATGAGTATGAACTTTTGGTATTTTTGTGATAGATAATCCCAACTAACAGCAAGAGCTACAGAGATAAAATAGTTTTAGTTGAAGCTATATGTTTCATGAAAGTGCTATGCGAATTACAGTAAAACTCCAATAAACTTTGAACTTTTCGACTACAACTCAATATTATAAAATCTAACAGATTTAATTTAACTGAAAAAGCCTTGAAAGGTAAGTCCACTTGTAGGGGCATATATGCACACAACTTCAAAAACAAAAACTGCTAATTTAACATGAGGATTATGGTCCAACTGAAAGAACACATCAGAAACAATACACTTACAAATTTTACAATAGCATTGAACAAGAAGTGCAACAAGGTAACCAGCACATTTATAATGTATACCTGACAAATTGCCCATTCTGACACATCAAATATCTTGCTCTCTGCACACACAAAAGCACGGGGTATTTCCATCTGAAAACAAAACATGGACATTCAAATGATCTAAACAAATTTGCCAGATCAAACCCCAAGCTTCAAAAACAAAAGTTCTGATGCCTGCAAAACTCTAACTTTCCAAAATATACTTTAGTGGTAAAATAAACAGCATAATATGCATATAGGAAGGCTTTTAGCCACTATCACAATTCCAAATTGGACAGTAGAACCATTCTAAAAGGGAATATACATTGGCATTCCCTATCAAATAGGACTAAAACTCTACATAGACGTAAATGCAAACCTGGTCTACTTTAAAATTTAAATAAGTCTCACATTACATAGTATACGACTTATAACCATCCCTGCCTCCAAATCACCTCGACGGTGAGTAGTTTTTTCTTATGCAACGCTCACAAAAAGCAAAATCTCTGCCAAATCTGGTATCAGACCTTAACTTGGAATTTGACTGCAGTTATTCAAATTAAATGATTTTGTCATAATTGAATGCCCTCTTACAACTTATCATCTTAATATCTTCTATCAAAGACCCAACAAGCTTGGAGGAAATTAAAATGGTGAATTAAATCATTATTGAGTACATGTTACAACCAATTCCCCAAAACTCAAATCCAACATAAACTATTATTCTAACTACAGCATAAACAAGGTTAACAAAAAAAATCTAAAATAATTTATTATAAAACTATTACAAAAGTCTCACTACCCAAAATGTTTCTATACTCAACTCAAGTAGCACCACCATATGCCACACATAACTGTACAACTTATAATTGCAAAATGAAAAAGATCTCTTAGATCAGTCCAACAATGAGTTAGATACTGTGGAGGCAAATAAGATGTTATCAAAGGAACAAATAATAGGAATTCAATAGAGAAGTAACAAAAGGATGATCAAGCATTCATTCCTTACTATATTACAATCACGTCTCAATTTCCATAAGCTAATATTTCACGACAACAAATACATCATATTACTGAGCACTCTTAAGAATAATGTGCATAAGCATCAGACACACTTGCTTCAAGGCTTGCCATATGTATTATATAACTTCTGCATATGCGTACACAGACTATTACATCTGATAGTCCACATCCTAGAAGGGCTACAACTGGTAACATAATGACACATCTTGGTTCACACGCATATTTATACATCAATATATAATCACATATAATCAAAATGATGTCAAGAAATAAGGTCAAGTAGAAGAACAAGTATAGAAATGGTATCTCGATATGCAAGAACTCAATGAGAGCAAGAGATTAGTCCATATAATCACACGAGCACATACAGTGTTTTAATTTAAGGAATCATAATTTGTTACTATTTATTTCACATTTATAAATTTTGTCTCAAAGTTTTATCATTTAACATGATTTATTCAACTTAAATTCATATTTAAAATACTATTTATAAAATCTTATATAAACATAAAAATATCAATACTTTCAAAATTATTGCATGATCAAACTATTAATATATTAAGCTCTTTCACTATTCCTCATTCATCAACGTTAGTGAAGGAAACAAAACATTAATAAAATTAATCCTAGTCACTTCATTGATTTTAGCTTTATTCACGATTTAAGATACTCATTCATACTGGTGTATCAGTCCACATCTAAATCTATTGCTTATACAACTAGAGCGAACACATTGAAAGTTCTTTTGTGAGACGACCAAAGATTTTCAGTACATCATCATAGTTTTTAGTATCTGTATTCTGTACCAACACAATCTAATCAAAACAATCTATTCGCATGTCAGCATCTCATTCTAATTGCAGCAACCATCAGGAATCACAAGAAAGGAGCTATGTGATAACTGCATGCCATAATTGTTGGGCACGTAATTGCCCAGCCCCATTCCTTTTCTTTATGTGCAGCTTTTCATTGTTTACTACACCTTTTGTTTTGGTTTCTTTTTATGGTGATGATGTTGCCATGTAACTTGATCCAAGGGCTGTTATTTGTCAAGCTTTAAGGGTTTTGTTTTTGTTTTGAAGCTGCTGAAAATTAGGGCTGCTTGAGGTGGTGCGTTGTGAGACCTTCTCTTGGGTCAGAAAAGAGAACAAAGAGGGGAATAAAGAGCTGCTGCCCAAATTGTTGCAAAGTGAGAAAGAAACCAGCCTACAACACAAGGAAATGACAAGGAAAGAGAGATAAGCTGTTATTATCTCATTCCAGCTTGTTTTTGATTTACTACTTTGAAGAACAAGCTATGTTGCTGCTGATTTTTTGTAAACTTTAAGCTTTGATCAATAAGCATAAGCTGAATATATTGTGATACTTTATGCCTTGCGAGTGGATTGATGTAAATATTTTTCCGTGTTTTTCCCTTAGGCTATGTATACTTGGACGGAAAATAGGAAGGGACGGATGGATTAAGAAATTTTCCATCGTATACATGGAAGGATGGATTTAGGAAGGAAAAATGGATCAAAATCTATCATTTTTTTATCCGTCCAAATTGGACGAAAATCTCTTCCTCGTCTGTGCCCAGCCTCACCTTCCGCTCACCCAGCCTCATCCGTCGCCTAGCCTCATCCGTCGCCTAGCCTCATCCCTCCAACTTCGCGAGCAGCGGCCCGCACCTCCACCTCTTCCTTGTCTACGCCATCGCCGGTGTTTCTAAGCATTAGGGCTTCCAAGGGCCCTCTTGATCGGCTAGGCCTCATCGGCGAAGCGGCCGGCGAAGATGTGATGCTGGCGTCGTCCTTGCTCTTGCCCCAGCGCTTGAACTTCTGGATGAGGCCCTGCTTCTTGCTAACTGAGCTGAGGCGGCTGGAGAAGCTTTCGACAGAGGCGTTGTCGAAGTCCTCGCTGCTAGGGAGGAAGGCATGGAGGAGACGACGCTCTCCATGTCAGTATCGCCCTGGCCGCGCCTCCTGGAGGAGAGGCTTGGCCTTCTCCTGGGACTTGGGGCTGAGGCTCTTGCTGAGGTCACGGGCGGAGACTTTGCCGAAGGGTGTCTGGTAGTTGCGGAGCTCGTAGCGGAGGCAGGCGTTGACCCAGCGGAGGTATATGAGCTCCTCTACCTCGCTGAAGCGGTTCATCTGCAAGCCTTCGACTTGCTTCATGAGGTCTTTGCGAGCGGCGGACAACAAGTTCGGACGGCGTGCGAGCTGAGTCGTCGAGGGCACACAGCAATCCGGATCACGTGACTTTCACGTGATCCATTTTTTTACATCCTCTCATATTCCATCCTTCCTCTTTTTTCCATCCTTTAATTTTTCCATCCGTCGACGTAAACATGACCTTAATGTTAGAGGGTTTTCCATGTAAATCTTGTGTTGTTAGCTATTAATGTTGGTTGCATTTTTAGTTTATTGCATGAATTCTGCTTCTCATTTTTCTGTTCATGTATATATATCAGCCCCAACAATAATGATCGACTTCTGATTGGTTTGTGTTTAGTCATCTCCCCACCAGCCTGATACAACTAAAGTTTGTTGATAAAAGTCAGTTAAAATGATTAGCTGAATTTTTGAATGCTTTGAAATTCAAATATAGAGCCTAACATATGCTACGTATCTGTTGGCTTCAGTGAGATGTAAATGTATTATAGTTCCTCGTTTTGTTCCAAAATTGGTCAATGCAGCATATGCTTCTAATTTCCATCACCAGAATCCAAAATGAGATGCTATATCCATGAACATGTGTAAATAAAGTCCAGGTATATACTTGCATCTTGGTTAGTAATTAAAACTTCAAAGAAAAAATAATTCACTAATTCTTTTAGCATAAGCACAATTAACAATACTTGAATTTAGGATCACGAAACCTAAGTTTAAGATTATATACTAGAAAGCTGAGAAGTGAAGAAATGGAGGTTCATGCTTAAACTTAAAACCTACTTTCTGAGTTGTAATTGACAAGCACCCACTTTCTACCCACCCGTCTCCATCTTTCGCTGGATGATATTGGGAGCAATCCTAAAGTCAAAGAAACCACAATAAAACATCAGAGATAGTATAGATCCCGTAGCATAAGAATATGTAAGAAAGAACATTACTATGACGGTCTTGTTTAATCTCACCTGACACCACCTAGCCCTGACTTTACTTCTGTTAGTGCATATCCATATATGACAATTTCCACACTTTGTGCACTCAATGCACCTAGATTCTTCAGAACGATACTCGGTTCCTTCCTGTAAATCAAACAAAATAAGATATTTAGCTAAGTTCTGATCTCACAAAAAATTTAGTTTCATTGTGCACAGTTATGGGCAAAATGTAAATTGCATTGTTTCATTGCTTGAATTATCTTCATAAAAGAAAAAAAATGGTTACTAAGTTTACCATCCACTATTATTTAACCCACAGTTGACAAATATTCAACTTACGTAAAGTCAAACTAAATTCTGAGTTGATTCCATAAAAGAATTGAATTTTGTAAAAAATTGAAAACACAATAAAGAAGTGTTGACTTCATAATATCTTTCAGAAAATGCTCCAGGAATATATTATGAGATGAGAAAATATCCAATTATGATGGCAAAATGTGCTCTAGCTTCTGCAGTGCTGCCGGGTGAAATACAAATCACATTATGCTCTTGATAACATTGAAAAAGTCATCATATGTTGCGGACCAGCTTGAATTATTGTTACACCATGTCAAGACAACTATGTGCAACATTTCGACAGTTATCTGAACTTTTAAAACCAATTCCTGCATAAGGCTACCATGAAAGTAACACATTCAAATCCATTAAATCGTTTAGATTCAGTAGCGTGATAGACATTTATTACAAAGTAAATAGTGCAACCCATAAGTACTAGGAAAACTGTCATTCCAAAAGTCATGAGATGTCAAGTCTTTCATAAAATGATCAGATTATGCTGTGGTTACCTGCTGAGATGCAAATGGATTCCTCAGGTACACATTACCAGATTCTTCCTTTCTCAATTGCTCATCATATTTTACCTTCTTTGATAAATCTGATAGTACCTGAAATTTATTTCTTGCTAAATACAAACTAACTTAGAAGATCGAAAGAGGACTTGCTAGCCCTGAATTATTATCTTTCTTCAAGATTCACATAGAAACATAAAACAACTATTTTAAAAGGATATGTTGTACCTCATATGCACATTGCAGCTTTTTAAATGATTCGCAAGCTAATGAACTTCCCAGATTTTTGTCAGGATGCACAAGCAAGATCTAGAAATCCATAAATACGTAGCTTGTGATATATCATGCACTGGACAAGATTATTTTAGAAGAATAAACATTAATGTACCAAGGTACCTTTTTATGGTATTCCTTCTTCAACATATTAGGGTCAACATATTCATCCCTATGACACCCCAAAACTTCATAATGGTTTGAGCTGCTCATTATCCTTTTCATCTCAACCAACGAAGTTGACTGCCTTATGAAAACCTGGCTAGAGGAAGCATCCTTCTGATTATTTGGAAAACCAGATGCCTTGGGTGTTGTGCAAGATGATTGAGAACATGGCACATCTTCAGCTTCTTTGGTTGGAGTGAAATATTCATTCCCAAAGGAGAAATCTTCCACAACATGTTTTGGCTCCTTTTTGTGTGCACCATGTACACCATCATTCAGATCATATCTTTGAAGCAGTTTATTCAACATGTCGTTGGAGACAAAAGAAAGAATTAGTGACAGAAACACTCCATGCAATCCAACACGAGTAGCAACAAAAAAAACTGCATAGACAGTGGCCATTAAAGTCAACAACCGTGCATGTTCATGTGAGACCATATAACCTGTTTGAAAAATAAGTCCACTTAATAAGTTAATATAACCTTCCGGCAAGAGACTGATGCAAATTTAAATAGATTTGGCATACCTCCACCTATTAGTAGAATCGCTGTTATCCAAAAGTGGCCATAAAGACACATCATCGAAATGCAAAAAATCCCAACAATGTAAACTCCTGCTGTGAAAGCCAAATACTGAATGGCTGTAGCCGCAGATCCCTGACACAAAAATGTTTATAAATAAATTTAGCATGACCTACTTGACTTTCTTATGATTTCAAAGCCTATGGTTATTCTTGTAAAATGATATTGTGATTCTTTTACTTCTTTTATTAGTAAACGAAAAAAAGTATTTAGTGTTGATGAAACACCAAATACTTAAGTAACCCAATGAAATCTGCAAGGCGCAGAGCAAAAAATTTCAGTGCCCCACTTCATCTAAATGAGAGACAGACAAAAACAGCACATTGAAGTCAACCAAGCATGATGCAACAGACAAAACCACAAGGTTTCCAACCAATTTCATATATAAAGAAAATATTTCTTGTTTTGGGTCAAAAATGAAATATCAATTAGATGACATAAACTATTGCTTTAACATTGATATCTGCATGCATGCTAGTCGATCAGGTAAAGAAAAACACAGAGTGCCACATCTTCAGTAAGACAACAATATCTTGTCCGATTGACTGCATAACAAAACCTGATTCACTGAAAACTACATAAGCAAAAATATTTCTCAATCACTTCACTTCCTAGCCAGTAAACATAATTCTGACAGCCTGCCGTAAGCATAAGGCAAAGCAGAAGAGGCAAAGGCAAAGTAAAAGGCCCTTAACACAGAAATCAAAGTAAATTATTTATTTGTGACATTAACATTTTAAAAAGCTATATCATTGAAAAATTTTGGAAACTCCATATAAGGAGGTTCACAAAACAAAGTAAATTATTTATTTGTGACATTAACATTTTAAAAAGCTATATCATTGAAAAATTTTGGAAACTTCATCCACAATAAGGAGGTTCACAAAGAAAAAACAATCACATATTCACTTCACATTTTGAAATCTATAACAAAGAAGTTTTGACTGTTTGGTGCATTAACAAAATATGCATGGATATCAATCTTATTTGATCTATTCCCTGGTCGAACATTACTTGCTTGTTCTTGAAGCTTTCAGATAGCATAATGTCAAATCAGTAATGTATCGTTAGTGATGCTCTACTCCAATTCCTCAGCTAAAGAGATTTAAGAGAAAATAGAAATGAATATAATAAGAATATTTTTCTTTCATAAAAGAAAATAACTAACATGGTAGTATACCATAATCATCCTTTCAATGCAGTAGCACGTGTATCTTCTTATATGTATCTCACTTGTGCCTACTTCTATAACATCTATACCCATGTGATGTTATACAAAAGCTGCAACGGAGTTGATAATAAAAAGATTAAAGGAAAATTTGAAGCCCATACTCTACAAATAGCAGTAGCTGATCGACAAACAAGGCTGAGTTATCAGAATAAACATTCAGTTTGAATTTTAAAGATAATGGATTATAGGCCAACCGTCCAATTTTCATGGTGTATTGTCATCTAGTATGTTGTTGTAGTCTCCACAGAAAAGAGCACAATAAAAAGGCTACAATTAAGGACTCAAGGAAATTCTTAACATTTCTCATGGGAATCAAGGTTTACAAATGGCTACTAATAGCAAACACAATTAATACTTTTTCCACTCATATTACAGAATTCATAGTCTTTATACTATAAAATTTTGAATCTTGTGGAAGATTGTCATTCTTTTAGTACGTCTACAGGATTCAACACTGGGAATTAGTTGTTAATAAAACGCTTAAATATTTTGAGCGTTTTTGCTTGGAACATGAGTTAGCCAACAGTTTTAAGACAGTTGTCTTGGATATTGCCTCAGATTGCATTTATAACTATTGGACATTATATGTTCAACTTAGCAAAGAAAAAAAGGACTGGCATCTTCAGTTGTGCAATTTTTTTCTTGTCCATAAAGTAAACATTCTTTTAGTTATTTTATTTTATTTATTTATTTCTTCTCCCTTTGAATGAGTGAAGAGTTAGCATCATCAAGACTGATCTGGCATTGTACTGTTGAAGTGGTTTGAGAATATGTTAGTGGTACTATGGTTTGAAAAACTAGTCCGAATCAATTTACCGATTAAGTCTCGGACCGATTTACACAGTGAAACCTGACACTGTGCTACCATGAAACTGTTTGCACTGACACTGTGTTACCGTGAAACTGCTTGTACCGACATTGTGCTACAATAAAATTGATCTGATCTCAGATCAGTACAAATTAGAAATTTCAGTCAATTCGAACCGAAATTTAAAACCATGAGTGGTACTGCACTTAGGGCATCAAGAATTACCAAATCTCTGTAGTAGTGGAGAAATCTGCTTTTAGTTGAATGCATTTGCTTGCCTTATCAGGCTTCTCTTCATAACATTCATTTTTGTTCAATTTTATATTGATTTGCTCAAAGCATAGGTTAAGGGAATTGAATATTTTAGTTGATCTTAAATTTGACATCAACTAAAATTACTTTAGAGGTCTAAATCTTTTGTCATAATCGTTAATAATAGTAGCATTTAGTTGTATTTGAAAATTTTAAATTGTGATCCTTCTGTGGTATACAAATCTTTATGTTTTCCATTAATCACCATTCAAAACTCATAATTTAATTGTTACTACAAAGTGGATGTACATGTGAATCATATGAGTGCAGTTATGATACAGTTACTCTTCTTTTCATCTAGTCTCTTTTTTAGTGTCAAACTTATGTACATGCTTTGGTTAGTCTGTCCTTAAATATAAATTTGTGGCACTTGGCAGCACCCATGTACTATTGAAGTTACGTGGTTTGAATTAATTTGTAAAAAAATGGAGCTAAAAAATCTGAACAGTTACAAATAGCATCTACTGGTGAACGCCAAGAAGTAGATATAGAGCTACAGAAGCTAGGAACAGAAAGAATATGTATCTAGAAGCTTGCAGAGATCTGATTTGAAAAAACGTATCGAATCATCATTAACCAGATTTGTCTCAAGCATTATCTGGAAAGGCACACAATGAAAAAAATGCTATTGCGAAAGCATAAAATAATATAGATAGTGAGAACAAACCAGGCTTAGAAGCACATAGACAAGTAAAGACATTGAAGTCGTGCAAAGGAAGCAACTCCACAGAATGACAAACAGCGCTGCAGAACCCAAGGTAAACAGAGACTTGAAACCTCCTACAGTACAATCCCTCCACCATAACAGCGACATAAGAAGAAATCTTCCAGCAATAGAAAACCAACTGTAAACCATCGGCCAGTGCCGGTCGATCAGAAACGCCAGTTTCTCACCAGCGCAAGCGACAGCAACTCGGCCACTCACAACGCCCGGCTTCTGGAATTGCATCCATTTCCAGCCCTGCTTGAACAAGCCTATGCCGCCCATTGATCACAAATAGAAACTAACTCAAATACTAATCGCGACCCTTTCGGAACGAAAACCAGAGAAGAGCACGACGCAGATCTTGTCAACTGAACGGCATTGCTGAAGGATCCTGAGATCATTCAGATCCCATGTGCAAACACCACAACTTTCCCGAGATCGCTTTCTTTCTCTCAAGCATACGACCAAATCTGATCGCTGAACTGCACTCCCATAACCACTGCCGTTGCGCGACCATCTTCACTGCGGAAAAAAGAAAACAAAAAACAAGGGTAAAGGCAGTACAGAAAATGATCGTCCCAGCATCAAACCAGCCAAAATCCTGTTTCTCTCTCTTTCCACAACTCGTCTACCCCAAACCCTAGCTGTCCTCCTCCTGACCGGCCGACGATCTCTTGCCGAGGAAGGAACGAAGGAGAACCCAAGATTTGGGGTAAAAGAAAGGGCTCTGGGTGGATGCCGACAGCCAAATCCAAGGTTCCTCCAATTTAAAAAGCAAATTAATAGGATAATGCAGCGAATCCTACCGATCCTGACCTTTGTCGGGTTGCTTTGTCCGGCTTTGGGCACAGCTCGTGAGAAAAATCAGAAGAGTGTAGAAGCGAGGAGGCAGTGGCGATTAACGGCGAAGAAAGAAGGCAACAAGGCGAAACGGAAAGCCGGAGAGCGGATTCGGCGACGGCGAGATTTATAATATTCGCAGCGCTGGAAGGAAGGATATACTTTTTTTGGAGGGAAGGATTTATTTACTCGAAGCGTGGCAGGCGAGCGAGACAGAGCTGCCGCAGTCGCCTCGCTGGTTTCTTGAAACAAAAAAAAAGTACTATAAACAATTAAGCAAATTTGCATATACACATCTGTAATACTGTAAATTACAATCATAATTAAGGGTGCATCATGAGTATTATATCAATAATTAAGCAAATTTGCATAAAGACACCTATAAAACTATAAATTACAATTATAATATATATATGGACTAGGGTTCTACATAACACTTACAACTTGTTTACTATAGAGAAAAAAAAAAGGAAAAGACACCTAAAAAACTATAAATTACAATTATAATATACATGGACTAGGGTTCTACATGACACTTACACTCGTTTTTTTTCAAATTTGTCCAAACTCGATACGCTTAAATCGGGCAAAAAAACTAACTCCAACGCTTGGCGTCTCCTTGCTCTCGACGCTTTAGTGTCTCTCTACCCTCGAGATGCTCTCGTCCGCTAGCCTCGTTGCCCACCCACCTGTCAGCCTCGTCTGCCTACCCTCTCGCCCACCAGCCTCGCTTGCCTCCCCCACCCGCCCGTCCTCCACGCCTGCCTCTGCTGTCCGCCTGTTCTCCTTTCTCCAAATCACGTGATTCATTTTTTTTTCTATCTATTTTTCTTCTCTATCTTTTTTTCTCTCATTTTTTCTTTCATTTTCTTTCTTCTCTAACAAACATAGCCTTAGTCCATGTGTTTTCTCTCGAAAGTACGAATAAGGTTTAGTGAATTCAGTATCAATAATCTCTAAATTATCAATTGAGAATATTTTTATTTAGTTTACTGTCAGTAGTAAAATTCTTTTTACTAAGAATAATTAAAATTAAAATTCCTATTGATTGAATTGAATGATTTTCAATAAATTAAAAAACTAACCTAAGAACACAAATAGTAACAATTCAATGATGAAGTGCATGATCCAAGGCTTTTGCTTTATGAACATATGAAAGTGAGATGCCAAGGAGGAAGGTTGGTGGTGGCTTAAGGTTGAAGTTAGATATGGTGGCACTGAAGGGGAATATTTTGGTGTATAATTTCTATATCAAGGCATAACTTTAGCTTGCCAACTTTGTTGGGCAGTGCTAAAGCAGCTCACAAGGACATGGGCAATAATTATTATTTTTTAGTTATTTTGGGTGCTGGTTGCAAATTTTGTCCCTTGTTAAAAGAACACTCAATAAGGTGCCAAAAGGAAGGTCAGGCTCTAGATTCTTGAGAGCTTGGCTTTTCAAATTTAGATTTGAAAGTTGTTTTCTTTTTTTTATGAGTAGTCTTATTTGGTAAATTTTCTGAAAATGATAAGGCTTGAGGAGGGTATTATTGCATAATGTTTATAAAATGTTAGAGTATGTCTAAAAAATAAGTGGTTGGGAAGAGCTCAAGTATCTTGTGTTAAAACAAGAGTCAATTTAGGGAATAGGAAATAATTAAAATAATAAAAAAAAATCAATATAAGTAGAATATTAAACAAAATTACTGTGCTTCATGAAAAATATGATAAACCCCACAAAGAGAAAGTGTCAAGAGATAAAACATAGTCTAAAAGCTTACTTAGGCAAGGTTTTCTGGCCCAACTTCATTGCTCAGTAAAATAATTCATGATGATCGATTGAGCAAAATATGTAAGAATTTAGAAAGCAATAATTTACTTTCTTTTCATCTATACAATTACAGCTATTGTCCAGCCTAAAATTTTAAAAAAAAAGCAAAGTTTTACCAAATAGGTCCCGGAAGGAGACTAAATCAAGTACCAAATAATTGGGAATCCCCTCTATACTTAGTACAAATATTGATAAACTCTACCATGTGTACTACCTATAGAATCCTCTTAGCTAAAGTACAACGCTTAATTTTCATATGCACTTGATTAATTTGACTTTAAGGGTCAAACGATGGGCATCTTGAATCCCTATAAAATCATTCTCTTACTTGCGGGTATATTGGGGATGAGTTTTAAAGTTTGATCCATTTAGATGAAATGAGCTAAATCATTTTAACGGGATCATCGACGAACAACAATAATTGATCTAAATAGTCACGAATTGATTAACTAAAACTCAAGTCTAGTCATCAACCCTATTTGAGATCTTTTGTGGGCGTATCCAAACCACATGCTTTGTTGAACCAAACTAGTAATGATCAAAGAGAAGCTAATGGCTTAGAGTATAAGTCCATTTTGGGACCCAACAAGCACAAGAAAGGAAAAGACTAATAAAAGAAAAGAAAAAGAAGAGCCTCCGCATCAAATGATGGAGAAAGCTTTGAATACACAAGGAAGGACACATGATGAAGATGCCAACACTTATTCCTCTTTAAAGTTGCTAAAGCTCAAAGCTCGTGGACATCATAATTTTCCACCGACAACAATTTATTACAAAATATTTATAACATCACGCGCACACACATAGGTGAAAGTATACGTACATTTTTTTTTATAAAAAATGTTGAAAATTATTGTAAGATTTTTTTTCTCATATTAATATGAAAATGTTATTTTTTTTTAAATATATTAGTGAATTTGGGTCTAATGCAAGCAAAGATGTGCAAAAGTTTGTGCTTTTTTTTTTTTTTTGAAATTTTTAAATAATTTTTTGACAAATATTTACAAAGCGAATTTAATTATTATTATTAGACATTTCTATGGTGTCTTAAAAAAGAGTATTTTATGCAGAAATTATTTATTGAGTAAAAAATAAATAATTTTTTAATCTAATTTCAAAAATATTCATATTTAGTTGTGATACTTTTTTTTCTGAGAATTTTCTAATGTATAGGGGACAGTAATAGTTTCTGAATTATAGAGGACAAAGTGTACCTAAGTTGAACTTGCAGAGGAAAGACGTCATTAGGATTAGACTATAAATTAATAAAATTTCTAGAAAAAAAAATGAATTTTCTATAAAATGAAGAAATTAATTTTAAATTTTAAAATTTAAATTTTATATAAAATTTACAATTATATAAGATGAAGAAATTAATTTTAAATTTTATATAAAATGAAGAAATTTATGTAAGATGTTTTAAAATTTTCAACTACTTTTTCAAACTGTGATGATTGAATCATAAAACCATTTTAAAGGAACAGTTCCATTCATAAAATGAGATTCTGAGAAGGAAAGGAAACTTCACCAAGAAAATTGAATGAAGATAAACTCGATCAGGTAACATGAACAAATGCCGTGAAATTCTTCTACAAACAAAACAATGCATAATGATAACCTTTATGCAACTTACCACGTGGATCTATTGAACCATTGAGCTATAAAACAATCCCTTCCATTTTCGTTAATTTTTTAATTGCCATTGGAAACTGTGAAGGGGCCTACAAATTGATCATTATCAGTATCTGCCAACACTAAATTTCATCTGAATCTTAAACTAAAAACAATGGCAGACATTTCAGTGCTCCAGTTAACAAGGTTTGATCAGAGCTCAAATGATTGAGAACAGTGTTTCTGAAAATTTTCGCATGGCCGACACAAACCACCAGACTTTCACATAAATGAATAACAAGACACTTTCACATGTTTTCCCCAATCAATACGAAAATTGCATTTTTCTTTCCGGGTCAAAAAGAATTAAGTTATAGAAGAAAGCTGCAGGGAAGAAAAATACATAAAACTCACTGGCTCAAAGCCAATTGCAATGCTATTGCTCGGGATATTAGGGTGGGGTGAATTGGTAAGGGCTGAGGGGAATGTACCATCGTTTCCCTGGTACATTGTCTCTTAAAATTTAAGGTATTGCCTTATGGAGAAAACTCAGAATCCTAGTGGCTTGCATGAGCAAAGGGCAAGTAGTATATTATAAGACCGTCGTCCGCTCTTCTTTTAACTTGATGGAGTGAATTGCAACTCCATTCCGTGCCGATGGAACACGCCCCCATCTGCCCAGGCGAGGTTCCTGTGCAAGATGCAATAAATAAATAATACTGCACTATGCTATGAGACATTAACAATAATCTTGGATCTTATTTGAAGTACAGAAATGGAACCAAGATTGTATAGCTTGCTTCTTGTCCCTATAAATACATTTTCCTATATTTGAGGCATTCATAGTCGTTCAAGTTGTTCAATTGCATAATGAAACACAGATTAGATTGGTTTAATTTTTCTTCAACTTGCATACAGATAATGCAGCAATTTGCACTTTCGCATATTCATGAGTTAGGAGCAGGCAAAACAACGTATTTGCCATTTGGGATTGCACGTCCATTTAACTAGAATGAGCTAAAGATAATATTTCATTTCTGCAAGTATAAGGGTCAAACCCACACGGCACACGCTATAGCAGTTCATTGTTTTGGCTTTCCAGTTTCATTGCCTAATTGGAGAAAAGAATAAAGGTGCAATACAAGATGCCGCAATAGATATTATTGGATTAAAGGTGCATGGTTAAATCTTAATAATTTGAGATTATGAAAAGGATATGAGAGTCAAAATTCACTCTACAATTAGTACTATAAGAACAATGAAGGAAAAATTGTTTATTTCTCTATTTCCTCACAACGAAAGAATGGAATGAACAAAAAATTTTAATTCTTCATTTCCTTGACATGGAAAAAAGAGAAGACTGAAAAACAATAAATTTTCCTAGGCTCAAATCAGTTTCAAGTATAAAAAGGAAAAGGCAGACAGCCCATGCTATGTTACATAGCTGAACCACAGCACAACCAAGTTTTGTAACACGGCAGGACCTGTTATCTTGATATAGCAGGATAACCCAATGGGCCGGACAAACCAGTTAAGCAGGGTTTGACATTGCAACTAACCCAGACTGCTAAGTTGAGCTCGTCATCCAATCAAGTTGATCAAAAGCTAGATGGCCTGTCTGAGTTTAACAGCTGAGCCTAACAATAAAGTCAAACCAAGCTGAAATTCCAGGCCTCGTTGATTGCCTAATTAGGCCAAACAATCGAGTCAGTCAGGATCCCCTGAATAGGCTGGACAACAAGGCTTGGCTGGGGCCAAGTCGGATCAGTTAGGCCACACCAGAAATTTGACCATACAACCGGGCTAGTCATCAAGCTGGATAATGGCCTAACCAGAATCGCTAGGCCTAGCAAGACTACCAAACTCATCCAAATCGCTAGAACAGGCCAGACAGTGGAGCCTTTCTAAATTCTAGATAGCCTGATCACGCCAACTTGCACAACCATGCAGAAAAACTAGGCCTGCCATATCGCTAAGCCAAGCAGGACAGTCGGGTATTGTCAGAATAGGTTGATCGGGACAGATAGTTGAGCTTGACTAGACCGAGCAAGATGGCTTGATTGGGCTGGACAACTGAGTTGGAATAATGAACACACAACCGAACCAGATTGAATGATTTGAATCACTGGGATGTGTTACTCGGTTAGGCTGGTCAGGTCAAATCAACGAACAGATTGCAGGACAAGGCCGAGAAGCCAGTAAGTCAAATTTTCAATAAATGCTCAAGCACTCAGGCCTAACCTGATTGCCAAGCAAGGTCAGGCACATTGCCAAGCAGGGGAAGGTCAAGCTGAGTTGATCGCTTAATCAACCCTTATTGCTATTGCTAGACATGATAAGGTCCAACCAAACCAGATCACTAGTTATGGCTAGATCAGGAAGGACAATCAAATTTGACCAGATCGATAGACTAAGAAGGTTCAAACTACTAAGTTTGCAGGAATCTCCAGACCAAGCCAAATCTTCTAATTTTGACCAGATAGTCAGGTATGACCTAAATGTTAAGTCGAGCTTAATAAGTGAGCAAGACAACCTAATATCAATGCATCATGCTAGGATGTCATACTTAGGGCCCGTTTGGTAACCCAGCTGAAAGGAGCTGGTGCGCCCAGCAGCTTGTAGGCAAATTGGCTGTTTGGGAAGCGCTACTGTTCTCAGTCAGCTGTAAAAACCGGCTTTTGCAGCTTCTCAGATTTCTTCCTCCCAGCCTCTGCAGCTTTTCCTATCGCACGCGCCCCGAAGACGTGCCGCGTCCGCGTCCAAGAGAGCCCACCGCTCTCTTTCTTCCGTCGCCGCTGCACCAGAGAGAGAAGGGGCCGCCGCCCTCCTCTTCGTCGCCGCACCAGAAGGAGGGGCCACCGCCCTCGTGTCGTCGCCGTCGCCGCACCAGGAGGAGGGGCCGCCGCCCTCCTCTTCATCGCAGCACCAGGGGGAGAGGGCCGCCGCCCTCTTCTTCCGCACGCCGCACCAGAGAGGCCCCCGCCTCTCTTCTCCGCCGCACGCTGCACCAGAGAGGCCGCCGCCTGCGTCCGAGAGAGCCCACCGCTCTCTTTCTTCCGTCGCCGCTGCACCAGAGAGAGAAGGGGCCGCCGCCCTCCTCTTCGTTGCCGCACCAGAAGGAGGGGCCGACACCCTCATGTTGTCACCGTCGCCGCACCAGGAAGAGGGGCCGCCGCCCTCCTCTTCATCGCAGCACCAGGGAGAGGGCTAGTTTTGACCAGCTAAAAATTATTCTAGTTTTGACCACTAATTCCTCTTATTCTAATTCTAATCTAGCTTTAATCTAATTCTAATCTGAGTTAAAAATTATTTTGACTAGATTTGACCATTTTGACTGGTTTTGACCAGCTAAAGCTTGATTTAGCTTGATTTATCCAAACAGCATAAAATTTATCCAACCAGTTCTGTTCGAACCAGCTCCAGCTGAACCAAACGGGCCCTAAGTGGTTCAACCTTAATGGGTGGTCCCGTACCACCAAGAAACTCAGACTCGTTAGACATTTAAATAAGTAATATGGCCTTATCAGTGAATGATTCAATAAATGAAAAAATGATCTATTGCAAAATATTAAAAAAATGAATTCTTAATTAAACTGTTCTAAATTCTAAGAAATTAATTAGGGAAGAAAAGAAGTTAAGGGACGGAAAAAGTTTACAATTACTTTTCTCCTAATTTTTTTATATCTAAATTCAATCACAATGGGAACACAAATTAGACTCAATCACAATGGAACACAAATTATAGAATTAAATAGATTTAAAAGGATCTAAATTCAATAAGATATTATCACTTAACTTAGGAAAGAAAGCATTACCTGACCAACACCAGCAACAAGGAAACGTGCAGATTTAGCAAATGCAAGAGAATTAACAAACCCAGCCTGCATTCATCAGATAGCCAATGATTCAAAATAAATAAAAGCACTAAAAGACAAAGCTAGAAAAAGATACTCCATTATCTAGAGTTAAAAAAGTGCAGATACATTAAGGTGATAGCATTTGATGGAATTACCATTTATTATGCATAAATATCAAGCTCAAGATCTAACATGTCATTGTATCTGTCAGAAATTACCTAGCTTGTCACTCGTTTCAATTCGGATCAAAATACTCAGATAGGCATTTGTAAGCACAATGTTATTTACCATCATTAGCATGAAAATTTGCAACAATATAGAGTTTAATCTTTAGATATCACGGGATTTTTCCAAGACAGAAGAATCAAAACTATACGCACGGCACAGTTTTCTAACCCAGAAAGAAGGGGATTAGTGTTATATTAGGAACCATTTTTGGACAAGCTAGGCAAGAAAGAGTAATGAAGTATCATGCCGTTGTTTATCTGGATAATCCATAATTAAACAACAATATTTTTCGATACCTTCCTAAATGACTAGTCAATAACGATCTACAATATTCAAATAGAAGAATAAGCAAGGGAAGACAAAACACAAATATAAAATAAACTTTGATTTTAATCCAACAAAGTCTACGAGTTGAGTAATAGTGTGAAAGCAAGAAATTAACTTGTCATCGTTAAACAAAAAATTTCAGCAATAGCTTCAACCAAATAAAGCACATGAACAATACAACATAACTAGAATCATTTACACAATCATATTCGTCTGTTCCTTTGTATAAATCATAGTTTAATTTATATATAATAATCAGCAAGAGGAAAGAAGTTGAGATGGAAAAACTACTCAAAAGAAAATAATATTAGAGGTGAACCTCCCATTTTTCACCCTGTAGCCCCTTGGATATTCTTATCTAACCTCAACCTATTTGCTTCATTACAAAAACCAAGAGCTAGAAAATCCAACTTAGAAAACACCTCTTTCTAATTCAGTATTGTTGCTACTCGGATCTAAAATCAAGGTAGGAAATCAAGTAGGCTTTCATTCTTAGGATTAAACAGAGTTTTTAATTTCACATAATAACTGTCATAGTGGAACAACAAAAAAGTTGAATTATGAAAAAAAAAAACATGATTTTTTCCTAAATAAACTAAAGATCAAGTCCATCAATGAGATATGCAAGTTATATCAGTAATAACAAACTAGAGAAAGCACAGAGGTTTTGAACAATACCAAAGAATAATCATGTAAAGGCTGGATGCCTCTGCTTTCACTTTCAAGAGCCCATAAACGAACAACACCATTAGCAGCTCCAGATGCAGCAAGATCACTACCTCTACATACAGCAACTGAACTAACCCACGAATGGGCTGAAGAACAAATATCATCACTTTTGCAACCATTTTCTACAGAAAGCCACAGATAGATGCATCCATTAGCAACTGAACTAAACATTAGATGTATAAACCAGAAGGAATATGAGATACTGTGAAGATTTTATTCGTCTTCAGTTTAACAAATAAAAAGAAGACTGTATAAAAGTATAAAATAGGGGACCAGAAACAATTAACAGCAAGACAACAGTTCTGAATCTCCCAAAGGAAAGATAGGAAAAAAAATCTCCAACTTACCCATATTTCTGCCATTGCACATAGCTATTACATCATCTTTACACGAGTGACCATTAGACAAAGAAGATAGAGCATGTGCATTTTTTATCAAGTGCGTAGGCTTTTTGCGCATAACACTCCAAAGCTCAATACTTCCATCATCTGATCCAGACATGAACTCACTGTCGTTAATAAAGCAGCAGCATTCCAACGATGAAGCAGGAGCCCGGAAAACCAGCTGTGATTCCTCAGGCACCTAAACAAAGTGTTAGAAAAACTTTATTAGCAGCATGATTTAGACAGTCTTAAGTAGAACCAAATGAAATGAAACGCCCGTGTTGCTACTTCAACAGCATAACCAAGAGGATCTAACTTATGGCTCTTCCTAAACATTCAACAGTAATTCATTTTTAGGTAAATTGTTAGCACTTAAAAACTATAAGATAGTGATTTCATGATATGTTTATTACTAATGAAAGGCATGAGTTTTTTGTCTAATTGTCCTTAGAGTTCAGTCATAGGCTATTGCACTAAAAGGAGATTAGGTATACTGGAAAATTATTCGAAAGTTCAAATGATAGTATATTCTTAAAATAGATGTTCAAAAAGAGCTTCTGTGGCACATCCCATATGTATCTTACATGCACCTTAAGGACAGGAAATGTATGCCGACCAGAACTTATATACTGAGATAAATTACTAAGAGGTTATAGATCCTATAAATATAAGAAACACATGTATTTTTTTTTTTAAAATACATTTTAGGAAAACATATGAAATTCCCTCAAATGGACAAAACGTAAATCACCCAAAGTCCATGGCTTGCTTCAGATCTTAAATCTTTCATACTAACTACCCCAACATACAAGGAAATCAAAAGAAAGTGCGCTCCTTGCAATTTTTTATTTCTCTATCAAGCCAAATATAAGAAACCTAATTTACAAACCATCGGATGTACTACAACAATCAAATAATGAGAGAGTGAAAGAAAGAGAAATATCACTCGGGAGAATAATTCAATCAATGATCAAGTGCTTGGTTACTAAATATATCCAACTCATTTATAATCACAAACACAAAGGCACAAAAAAGATCTTAAACTCGGATGCCAAAGTTCCAAACTTGATTGCATTATCTGCATCTAAATGTTAATTACATTGTAATGGAAACATTGCTCATATTTGCATCTTTAATCTAATACGTAATATCTGAAAGGAATAGATATCAAAAAAATCTTGCATGTTCATGTATAACATGGAGGCAGTTTATATTCCTTCCATGTCAAGATATCATCGTATTATGGTCAAGAAAAACTAAGCTCACCTTCCACAGTCGCATGGTCCGGTCACGACCCACAGTCAAAAGTCGTTCTCTTCTTAGACAGTCAATTGTCAATATTTCACTTTGATGACCAAACAAATTGTCCATGTGAGTTCTATCTTCAGCATTCCATAGCTTAATCGTTCTGTCAAATGATCCAGAGAAAAGTTGTGACGTCCCCTGTCTAAAAGTAAGACATGAAACTGGGCCTCTGTGACCATGAAATGCCTGTGAAGAATATTCAATAAATCAGTGTACAAATAAATCTTGTAATAATAATCCAGAATATGCTGTACCACCAACAGTATTTCTATGAAGAAGAAGTCTGACTTCACTGTCAAAGCCTCAAAGGATAAACAGTTTTCAAGATAAAAAGAGCACCTTCAAGTAGTCTTGGCAGGAAAGAACAAAGGCATTGTTCTGAAAAAAGGAATTAGGGTGATGAAAGGAGAAAGACCTACATCTCGTCTAGGGACCCCCCCCCCCCCCCACCCTCACTCACCCCCATGTATCATCTCCCCTCCCTTCATTCACTAAAAGTATACCCCAAAAAGTCTGGAGGATGGATGGCATGCAAATATAAGTATGAAATCGTAAGAAAAATGAGAATCATATTAATATATCATATGGACATATGCTTCAACGTTGCCTCTAATTGTTAATATGCTGCTAAGAGCTACCTGGAGATGCCTCCGAGTGCGAGTATCCCATAAATGGATATGACGGTCAAATCCACCACAAGCCAAGTATCGTCCATCAGAGCTGACAGCCAAAGCCAATACAACCTTACTCCTCTTCTTCGTCTGTGGGGATTTTGCATAATGTGACACCAACACATCTTCACTAGGCCATAGGTATTTCTCATATTTCCCACTCTCAACATCCCAGTGCTGAATAACTCCATCTTTGGAAGCTGAAAAGCCCCTTGAATCATCTTCAGTCAAGGCAACAGCAGTAACAGACTGTCGGTGCTTTACAAATAGACGGAACTCATCTTCAGATTCTGGTTTCACAACCCTGCAGGTTTATCATGTTATAAATTAAACAGAAAAGATGAATTCTATCATATCAGGCATCTGATTAGATATACAGTTTGTGATTATACAGTAAATTAGTAATGTAAGGACATTATTCGGAGTAACTTCCCTCATTATTGTGATTCTGGTTTCACAACCATGTAGGTTTATCATGTTATAATATTTAACAGAAAAGATAACTTCTATCTTAACAGGCATTTGATTAGATAAAATTTGAGATTACACAACAAATTAGTAATCTGGGGACATTAATTGCAGTAGTTTTCCTCATCTTCAAGTTCTGATTTCATAAACTCTGCAGGTTTATCATGTCATAAATTATACATAAAAGAGGACTTCTATCTAATCAGGCATCTGAATTGATATAAAGTTTGAGGGTACACAATAAATTAGCAATCTAAGGACATTAATTGCAGTAATTTTCCTCATCTTTGGGTTCTGGTTTCACAACCCTGCGGGTTTATCATGTTATAAATAAAACAGAGAAGATGACTTCTATCTCACCAGGCATCTGATTAGATGAACAGTTTGGAATTACACAATAAATTAGTAATCTAAGCGCATTAATAATTGTAGCTTTCCTCCTCTCCATGAAAGCCAGCATTTAAAAGTATCATGGTGCCAAAGATTGCCCGGATGCAAAAATGCAGAAGTTAGTCCATTCAAACTGTATAAAGTGCAGAACATAAAACAAAAGGCTCTGATCTACCAATGACAAACTGAAGCATTTCTAAAACCTCTATGATGCTAACCAAAGTATTTCTTTTCCGTGACATGGAATCACTTCAATAAAAAAAAAGTGAATTCTTTCTATGGTGGGACAAATACATCCTTCAATCACCTCGACGCGATGAACCTCCGGATGCGACCGCTCTCCTCAAGCTGCTCTTTTTGGAGAATCTCCGCCACCAAAGAATCTCTTTTCCCCTCCCTCTCCTCCCGGCCCTCCTCCTCCTCATCTTCCCCTTCTTCCTCCTCCACTCTCTTCGCTATAGCTCGGATCCTCTCCAAGTGCTCCCTCGCGACCCTAACCCTCTTCTCGTCAGCCGTCTCCTCGGGGACGCCCTCCTCCTCCTCTCCGGATCCAAGGTCTTCCACATCGCCGTCGCTCTCTATGCTCTCGACGTCGTCGTCCAGGGCTCCCCGCCGGACCCGACGCTTGGTATCGGGTTCGAAGAATGCGTCGTCCCCGGACGACCGCATTTTCTTGTTGGCGCCGACCTTCGGCCGCCCGACCCTCTTGCGGCTGCGGACCTTCATCGCCAGGGGGATTATTGTTTCGTGTCACAAGGTTGGATGGCGTTAGGGTTTTTGGAGCGCCGAGAGGGAAAGCAGAGGAGGTTTTAGCGAGCCTAGTTAATGGGCCTGCTTAACGGATTTCCAATCATAAAAATATTGAACCCGTTCGTGCCAACCCCGACAGCCGGAGCGGAAACTCGCTGTTCGAGCTAATGCTAAATAATGCGGGTAGAATATATAACTGATCCGACCCGAAATGTGGTACCACCATGATTGGCGAGGATTAAAAAGTACTAATGCATCTTCCTTGCCCTAATTAATTATTTTTTTTATTTTTTTAATAATCATTTTAATTATAATTAATAAATGTTATAATATTGGTAATATTTTAAATATTTTAATATTTTTTAGATATTATTAATAAAAATTAGTAATATAAATTTTATATTGGTAATATTTTTAATAAATATTTAATTATTCTTAAGAAATTAGTAATGCACCCTGAAATATTTTTAATATTTTTAATATTTTTAATATTTTAATATCTTTAATTATTCTTAAGAAATTTAATATTTTTTATAAATTTTCAATTATTAAAAATCAGTACTGAAATAATTTTTTAACAATTATTTTAATTATAAATTAATAATAAAATTTAGTGATATAACCCTCGTTAGCGGCCTCAAACAAGCCAATATCTGCATAATCACAGCCACCAATGAGATGCCACAATTCTGCCACGTGTGCACTCAATCGTCCCAAAAGATGGGGAATTCGGTTACCTACCGGCAACTCCCTCGCAAAAATGCTCGTTCACTCCTGCATTCCCACCGCCGGCAGGGCCGCCCAGCTGTCGTCCATAAAACCATCAGCTCTCACCCTCCCTTCACCACCGCCCGCCGTCACCCCCACCGCAACTGCCGACTTAACTCTCACGCTGCCGGACCTCCCCGCCCCCCTCAAGGCCAAGATCCTCGCCCTCGAGGTCCTCGGCATTGACGCCGGCCGCGCCCTTGCCCTCAACCCCGCCCTCCGCCCCGCCCCCCTCGACGCCCTCCACACCGCCATCTCCTTCCTCCTCTCCAAGGGCATCCACCACAAGGACCTTCCCCGCATCGTCGGCATGTGCCCCGGCGTCCTCACCGCCTCCCCCACGGCCGACCTTGCCCCCGTCTTTGCCTTCCTCGCCCGAGATCTCTCCGTGCCCGAATCCGACTTTCGCCGCGTCGTCAACAAGTGCCCGCGCCTCCTCGCCGTAAGCGTCCGCGGCCAGCTCAAGCCCGCCCTAATCTACCTGCAAAAATTAGGGTTCGCCGATCTGCGGGCGCTGGCGTACCAGGAGCCAGTGCTTCTCGTGTCAAGCGTAGAGAGGACACTGATGCCGAAGCTGGAGTTCATCGAGGATATGGGAATGTCGCGGGAGGAGGCGGTGGGCATGGTGCTGCGGAGCCCGAGTCTGTTCACATTCAGTATCGAGAGGAACTTTAGGCCCAAATTTGATTACTTTGTGGGGGAGATGGGAGGGAGGGTGGAGGATCTGAGGGAGTTCCCGCAGTACTTTGGGTTCAGCTTGGAGAAGAGGATCAAGGTGCGGCATCGGGAGTTGACAGAAAGAGGGGTGAGGCTGCCATTGGCGGCTATGCTGAGGAGCTCGGATGAAGAATTCATGGAGATGATGGCAAAGATGGAGGTGAGAAAGCATCATCTACATTGAATTGTTGTGCTCATTTTGAAGATTGTAAGTAATCAAAGCAGTGATCGTGGATAATTGGATGAACTGGAAGAAAATTCTCATCCTTTTAGAAGATTACGATCTGCATCATATGCTGAAATTTCCCCCTTGAAGCATTATGCAGCGGTGCTGATGGATCAGAGCTGCATACTCTGCAATTTGTAAGTAACAGCAAATGCACATTGAAAGAACATTAATTCGCATCATTTAGCATCACTCTGTAGATCTCCATCATATGATGTTTTAATCCCCAGGAATCATGTAAACAATCAAAGTTCTTGTTTGCAAACGGAATTTCTATAATTGCAGATACATGTGTTCATATTTTGAGTTGCAAGTGCTATGAATTTGATTTCATTGGAAACATTCAAGCTCCAGCAGATTGTGCTGTTGAACTCTCTTGCAACCAAGTCAGGTAGTTTGATGGGCAAAGTTGCTTAGTCTAACTATCGACCTCAAGATGAAGCTAGTTTAGACTAGCTAGCAGGAATGGCTATTTTTTATTGATACCTAAATTTGACCTATAATTGCATATATTTGTTCTCTGAACGTAAATTAAACCTAAGTTTGGTACCATATTGTATAATTTGAAACTGACTCAAATATTTAAATAAATATCCGTCTTATTTAAAAAAAAAACTTTTTTTTAAGTTTTACATAAAATATAATTTTATTGCTAACCCAAAACGAATTCAAAGTGACTGATTGATTGTAATGCACTTGAGTAAATTGTAGTGGAATATTACACTAAAGGGGCTGCTTGACAACACTATGCTGCTTGTTGAACAGCCTGACCAGTCGAAGCTGGTATTGTGCTCGCGTTTGGTAGCGCAACAAACAATATAATACTAAACTTGACAATCTAAGAAGTATGCTCTTTCTTTGGTTTGTTATAGGTGAGTTTGAAAATTTACAGTGATATATTGTCATTAAATAAACGTCAGAGAAAAATGATAGGGTGGAAAGAACGTTCAAGTATAGAATGCCACAGTATAGTTTTTCCTTTTCTAGGCTTACAAAATGGTTAGATTTGCCTGACTGAAGCCTGGAACATTGAAAGTAGGATGAGCTGGATCGTTGTTCGTAATAAAAGAATGCTTGGATGGAAGCAGAGGATCTATAAGGTCCTTAAATTTCCAGGTCCTGTAATATTGGGTGGAATTCAGTGCTTGCTCCAGACCTGCTCATATACTTGGTTCTAGATCTTTTAAGTCCAGGATTCCTACTGGGAGTTCAGAAGAGGATAAGCTGAGTAATTCAAAATAACTGACAATTGTTGCAGTTCAATCAGCCCGGCAATTAGAGCAATTAGAGTTAGTGAGTTATAAATAGGTCGTATCAACACAACCCGCGATCTATATAAATCTAATTCAAATCCAATCTATTTATTAACTTAGGTCAATTTGACTCAATGAAATGACAAGTCCTAATAAAGTCAATTTGTTTACGTCACATACAAAGATTTTATCGTATCAATATACCATGATAGAGCAAATGAGTATATCTGAATGAAGGCAACACAAATATTTAATTTTTTTCAATCTGCATCTAATACTTCTCAGGATGTTGGATTCATTAGAAAAGACAACAACAATTTGTTTAGCATAAAAAAAAGAGAACAATTACAAGTGAAAGAAACACACGGCCTTCTTGAATATTTAAGAAATAGACAAATATCATATCCTAGTTTTGTTTATGATATTCAATTGCATGAGACAGCAGAAGTTGCTAATATATTTTAGGTAGATGGTAAAGCTATCATTGATTATGCTTATTTTGGGGACGTTGTGTATTTTGACACGACTTTTTAAACCAATAGCCACGAAATGCCATTTGCCCTTATTCTTAGAATTAATCATCACAACCAGACGATCTAATTTTTACTTAATAGACTAAATAGAATATGCTTACATCATCCACAAGCCTCTTGCCAAAAAAAATCTCATATATCAATCGTGTACACAATTTTGTGCTATAAACTTTAATTTTATCCAGAAGAGTTGGTAAAAACATATTTATATCACTACGTTCAGCATCACTTATCAGATATCAATTAACATAGTCTTGTCTATTTAAATACTGAAACAAAGCTGAACCACATTAGCACTTAACCAACTTTACAACAAAAATTTCGAAGCACTATACCGGATTTTCATTTGACGATCCTCTGTTGTATCAGTCACTTCAATAACTGATAGGGGTCCTGCAAGTGCACGGGTCTATCGAAGTAGTAAAATATCGACCACACAGGGACTAATGAGCAAGTACCGACTGATCTCAAATTTATTAGCTAGACAAGGTCGAAATTAGAAAAGTTTAAATGCTGAACTAATTAAATGAGTAAGAACGTAGACAGCAGGAATTGTGCGAGAGAACTTGGATGAAAGATACATCAAGATATGGGTTCACCTCTTTGACTCTTATGAGTGAACAATCGAACTCTAAGACTAACTTCATATCTAGTTCAAGGGAGTCCATACCAAAGATACGGGTTGCTCCTACTGATAGCCCTACACACTCTCATGGACAGGTTATCGGTCTAATTCGTATGGTTCTGATGTGCGGACGGTCTCTCGACATACCTGATGTGTCTAAGGCCCTACACTCTGGGCAGCCAAATACAGTTCGTCAATGGGTTTCCCCCAGATTCCCTAATTTACAAACCTTGACCGGGAGAATGTAGGCTCAAACGCACCCTCTCGGGTTACACAGGCATAGAGCACTATAGGATTAGATAAACCCTAACCCGAATGATTCAGATGTGCAGATGGCCTCTCGGCATACTTGACGCGTCTAAGGCCCTACATTCTAGGTGGGCAAGTATAGTTCGTCAATGGGTTTTCCCCAGATTTTCTGATTTACGAGAGTGTAGGCTCAAGCACTCCACTCGGTTTACACAGGCATAGAGTACAATAAGGGTTAGATAAACTGTAACCCGAATGGTTCTGACACGCGGATGACCCATTCATCTACCGACACGTCTAAGGCCCTACAGTCACACCGAGCGAGTATAGTTTGTCAATGGGTTTCCCCCAGATTCCCTGATTTACAAACCTCGCCCAGGGTAAATGCAATCTCAAGCATTCCCCTCGGAGCGCAGGCATGGTGCGCCATAGGTGTCAAAAAGGATTCAAAATACTTGGAGTAAGGTTATTACACACATAAGATTGTCAAAGGGCTTCCCCAAATCCTGATTTAAGGTTAAGCTACAAGATCCATGTTCATCACATAAGTACAGATAAAGATATGCTCATTCATTTCAAATCTTTATCTAGAAGGTATAGAAAATGAGATTGAAGACTCCCCTAATCCGGATTTGATGCTTGAGATGATCAACCGAGAGTTTTGGGGAGTTCTTCTTCTTCTCCTTGCGCAGCAAATGATGTCTTCGTTCTTGCCCTGCACAGGATTTCAACCCTTCTCCCTTGGCTTCTCTCAAGTTCAGCCGCATCTCCCCTTCTTGCTCTCTCCACTCTCGTGAGACTCCTCTTCTTAAATAGACTGAAGCTTTCCTCCTTTTCTCCTTTAGTTGCTTGAGGTTTGCTGCTTCCCCTAGCTGTGCAAATATGGAAAATCACTCTCTGTTTTCAGTCACCAGAAATCTGCAGCTTTTCTTCTCCTTCTTTAGATTCTTCCCTCTCATTCTCAATCTCCTTTGATCCCTTTTTGAAAGTCTTCTCAATCCCTTTTATCTTCCTCCTAGTGGGCTGATGTCCCTTTACCAGATTCTACGAAATCTCCCTCAGCCGCTACAATTTTTCCAGCAAGAAAATGTCTTCGCTGCTTCTTCCCCAAATCCTGCAAATGCTGCCACCCTTATCTCCATAAAATCATCATTTCTTTTGCTGATTTCTCCCTCCAAAAACTGTTCTAGGTCTTTGATAGAGGGGGAGGAAAGGACTTGGTTGCTCTCCTTCCTTCCCTTAGGTTAAGTTGGAAAAACCCTGGTTAAAATCACAGTTTCAAAATAGGCGGGTCCACGATCACAGGCGTGATTTTGGTCGTGACCCGCTCAAGATTGGTCAGTTGCAGGTTCAGGTGCAGAGATGAGTCGCGGGCATGATTTTGATCGTGACTCGGTCATGATTCTCAACGGAGGCTCCAATAAATCTGAAAATCTCCAGTTGGACTCTTCTTGAATTAGGAAGAGTTCCTCTAATCTCAAAAGTCCCAAAATTCATCCACTTTGTGATCGTTTTAACCTAAAATGTGAAAATGTCAAAAGAGATGTAGATTCCATAGATGTATAGTAATTAAGGCAATAATAGGACGTAAACCATGAAACGGAGACGATTCCGTTAGTAAAATTACACGTAAAATGCTATATAAATTTGTGTAAGCTCAGTGATAATCACGATTTTTATCATGACATAGTCCTTATCTCCTCGGCAAAGTTTCTGTATAGATTTTACAGTCATGACCAGAGTCACAGCTCGGTCGTAAAGCTCTTCGGCGAAATTTTTGTGTAAGCTCAGTGATAATCACAGTCAAGATTTTCATCATGACACGCCCGTGATTTCTGGGAATCAAAGATATTCAAAGTGAATCAAAGATCAAGACTAAAAGTACTAAAGTAATAACACTCAGAAATTTGGGTTGCCTCCTAAAAAGCGCTTGTTTAGGGTCATTAGCTCGACCATGGCAATGTTTATCATCTTTCAGGTGGATCCGAGGTGTAGCGAATAATGTGAAGTTTTTCATCTCCATGCCTCTTTAGGTCACTTTGTGGGCTTAAATTTGAAATTTGTGGTGATGTTTAAGTTCCATCTCTCTTCCCCTTATCTTTCTCATGCTTCAAGTATTCTTCCAAGGGATTCTTAACAGCTTCTATGATATTTCTTTCATTAGGCTTGCTTCCCTCCGCTTCAGTGTATTGGTGAGATCCTGCAAATGAAATTCCTTTAGTCTTTACAGAAAAAATCAAATACTAGTTTTTCCTCTCCAAGATTCATCATTAATTTTTCATTCATCATGTCAATATTGGCACCTGCACTGGCCATAAATGGTCTTCCCAAAATAATTGGTAACTCTATGTTTTCTTCCATATCAACAATTATAAAATCAGTCAAAATAGAATAGTCACCAACTTTAACAGAAACATTTTCAATCATCTCAACAGATTGTTGAATAGAGCCATTAGCAAATTGAAGCACAGTTTTTATATATTTCATACTTCCACTGTCGATCCTTCTAGAAATAGATAGGGGCATTAAGCTCACACTTGCCCCTATATCACATAAAGCATATTCAATATAAATCTTACCAACTTGGCAAGGAATTGAAACAATTCCAAGATCCTTTACCTTTGCTATCACCTTGGCCTCACTTATCTTGCTGCTCCTTGCCTCAAGTTTTTCAATTACAAGTTTTTCCTAATCTGCTCTCAATAGCCTCTGAGGGAAAGGAACTGGTAGAACATATGCAGGCGGACCCACATATTCTTCCTCATTCTCCTCCTCGGGTGTAGTCTCCTTAGGCTTCCTCTCCAATACTTCAGATGCAGATTCTTCAATAGGCTCTCCAGGTTCATCAACATGTTCACCATTCACAATAGTGACGGCATTCTAATGCTCCATGGGATTCATCTCTGGTTGGCTCGAAAGCTTACCAATGGGCCTATTGGAAGTACTTGCCTGCTGAGCTATTTGGCTCTCTAGCATCTTGTTGTGGGTTATCAAAATATCCACACGAGATATCAGATGCTTAATAGCATCAGAGATGTCCTCGTAGTGCTTCTTCTGAGCAACAACAAATCCTTCCAAGAAAGACTCCAAGTTAGACTTCTGGGCTGTCCAAACTGCCTGGATTGAAAGCCTGGTGACGGCCTGTTATTCTACTAATTGTATTGTGGAGGAACTTGCCCTTGATTGTTCTTATATGATAGATTCGGGTGGTTCCTCCAGCCTGGGTTATATGTGGCAGAATAAGGGTCATTCACCTACCTTTGGTTGAAGTTCCCTAAAGCATTGACCTGCTCCTAACAGGAATCATCTTGTGATGAAGCTAAAACTTGACACTCGATGAACTATGTCTTGAAACACCACATACTTCACAAGAAATAGTATTGACCGCAACTAAAGGAGAAGTAAAAGAATCTAACTTTTGTGATAGGGAATCTACCAAAATGATAAACAATGTAAGTAATGAAAGGCACAACAAGGCCAACATAACACTCCCAAAATAACTACAAACTGAATGTCAATACTAGGAATAAATAAGTGAGCAAAGGACAAGCATGGGCTGCATCCCAAGAGAGCTAATTTAGGGTCATCAGCTTGACCACAGCTTCTGTCATCTCAGTACATGAGGGTCAGCGAGAGTCATAGTCATTGCTTGCTCTTTGGTGTAGCTAACATAGGTCTGTGCATTCAGCATGAAAGGGCTTCCTGTGCTCTTCAAGAATTAAAGATACTAAACGTTGTGATTTGCTGCCAAAAGTAAAGAATGGAAGAACTGCATTGCTATAAGGTTATCATCATTATCAGATATCAGAACTTTGATGCAGAGTAGAGCAGAAACTATAATTAGGAGGAAGACCAAATCTAGAATAGATAAAAGTAGGATTTTTAAAATTGATCAATACCTCCTAGTGTCATCTCGAGACATAACAGAATAATCAGATCAACAAAGATTTGAGACCAATCATCAACGAAACTCATCATAAAATGTGAATATAACTAAACTACACAAACCATGAAAGCAAAGAAGGAAAAATGCTGGAAATAAAATCAACTAGAGTGAGATGCTTGGGTTGACTCCCAAAAAGCACTTATTTAAGGTCTTTAGCTTCACCAATGCTTGAATATCATGGTGTTACTGGTGGGTCACTAGCATAGTAAAGTGCATAAAGTCTCCTACCTTTTTGTCGTCCAGAACGAATACCCCCCCAAAATAAATATCATGAGTTTCAATAGCAAGTTGATCACCGTCATGCTAAACATCCTCAGTCTTTGGACAAATTTTGATTCAAATTTTAGATTTTCACTTATCTCAAAGTTAACGTAGTCAAATGTCTCAGCTCCTCCCTTTTCTGCATCGATAGTTGGATTTAAGCTTTGTAGTTGGGGTTTACTTGAATATCAATTTTAGTCACCTCATCATCATCATCAATCATGTCAATTGTCAATGGGTCTTTGTTGATTTGGGTCACATGAATTTTCTCAACTACTTTGTTTGAGATTTCTTTGTTGTAGCATAACCCAAATCACTTACCAGTTTTTCTTCCATCAAACTTTAGGGAAAAGGAATCAGTGGTTCATACGTTGCCGGTAAAATGCACACTAGTTCCTCTTCGTCAACATTTATGATGCTAGTGTTTGATTCTTTCTCATCCAAATTATTTTCCAATTCACCTTCACCTAACTTGCTAATTTTCACTTAAGGCACCTCTAATTCTCCCATGGTTCGGTTAAGCTGATGGGTTGTTGGGCTTTTTGATTCTTCAACATGTTGCTGAGTGTAGTCAAAGCATATGCCCTGGAGGTTATCTCTTTGATTGCTTCAATTATACTGTCAATTTGCTTAGTTTGAGCAACAATCAAGTTTTCAATCTTAGTTTCTAAGTTTGATTTTTGGGGTTGATCAAATTGCCATTGGTGGAAATATGTAGATTCTCTAAAATTCATTTGCAGCAAAGGGTTTGAGTCACTCTCGTAAAAGTTGTTTAGGTTGTTTCCCCAATCCAAATCATAGGTGTCAGAGTATGAGTCAGTGGCAAATGTGATCCCTAATTGGCATTTTATGAGAAAAATGTCTTATACAACCACAAATATCACAAGAAGCATAAGGTAATATTGCAGAATTGATATTTGATGAATTAAGCATCATGCTAAAGTATGGATCAATAGAAAATAGAATCTCCAATTGGCATTCATGAGTAGAATGACAGGTACGTCCACAAATATTACATAAAACATAAAGTAATATTTTTTTTTGAAATTCTAGATGATAGGAAAAATTCAGCCACAAGAAACAAAAATTACAAAAAAGAAAAAGTCTTGTTGAACCACACTATCAACACAAACTATACATCCACATGGATGGACAATATGATGCCTGCATCGGTGCATCGGATCATCCTTTCCGGTACATGCAAGATACACAGATGAGTTGAAAGAGTAGCTGAATAATTGTGCATTTGGCGACAAGGTAGGAACGCGTAGCACACTTTGCTTCCATTCTTTCCCAAAGCTTCAATTTCAATTCAAACTCATGTGACATGCCATCCAGTAAGAGGTCCAGCAAGAGGTCAATGGTTTGGATTCAGAATCATCAAAAAGTTGGAACTTGGAAAGAATTTATACTCCAGCCATTAACCTTATGAAACCTCCAGTCGAATCAAAGTATCGTTCTTTAAGATGAGGCATCGCCTCGATACCGAGGAATGGATTTGTCTTGCCTTGCCTTCTCGAGGCTCAAAGAACAAAGAAGCTAACAAAAATACAGATATATCACAGCCACCACAAATAAACTTAAAAGAAGGAAAAGGAGGATCTCATTTCAAAGCAAAGCAAAAAAAATTTATATGGGAAGACTGAATTCCTCATGCAAGGATTTGTACTTCTCTCCCTCATCTCTCTAATCACATATCTAATAAGGAGGCTCAAACAAAAAAAAACAGAATGAGCCTGCACAGCTGCACCTAGCGTACACATACAAGATTACAGAACTACCAAAGGCATGGGGCTTCATGTCCACCTTACCGTCTCCCAGCTGCGAGAAGGGTCTTCTCCTCGGAATCCTGAGTTGCTCTAGTATTTACAGGCACAAATGGTTCGGGGATTAGAGGAGCTTTTTCTGCCACATCATCTGGAGTTGGAACAAGAGCTGGTTTCTTAGTGTAGCTGAAGGAGAGATCTTTGTTTGCAGCCAGAGCCAGAAGCTCCGACTCCTCCAAGCCCTTGGCTGGCCCGAGACTGCACCCAGCTGTGCTGTGCTTGGCCAATGCATCTTTAAATTTCTTAATCTGCACAATGAACCAAAAAAAAACATCATTAAGTGTTCAAAAGTTGAACTATGCAGCTGCTATAGACGTGAGCAGTAAACATTATTGATGGTAAGGAATGGGGCTGTGGATCTTACAGTTGCATTGGTACAGCTGAAGCTGCACAAGCGACCGTGTGCACCCCTGTAAAACCTGAAGAAGGGGAGAACATGAACACCCAAGCTGTAGCACATGGATTTGTGCTTCTCATAGTTCACTTGAAGAAATTGAACATCAGGATTCATCTCTGCAAATTGGCAGATCTGTCCAAATCAAGAAAGCAAAACTCTTAGAAATCATAAATTGGACGACACTCCAACGGATTTGAGAAGAGAAAGTTCATTAACAAAAAAACACACCTTTGGGTGGAGAGCCCTGCACCCTCCGCATCCTGGGGAAAAGAAATCTACAATGACAAGCTTATCGCCCGCGTTCAGTAAGGAGTCGACAAGGTCTTGCGCCGACTCGATCTCCTTCATGTTGGACTGAAGACCCTTTTTCTACCATTTCAAAGCCTTCCCAATTGTAAGAGTCGTCTGCAAACCCACGTACAGAATATGAGCCATCCCCAGCGTATGTGCCCGCACTATACAGACTGCCACCCTTAACCCTTTCCATATCAAACATTTTAGCTCCAAAGGTGTAGCCGATTGACACAAAGACCATTCCATGGTGGACCAGCTGAGTTATGGCTGTTAGGCTACACCAAAGGCAAAGAGATGGAAGCCAAATTATACTTAACTGCCAACCTGCAGCAAAGCAAGGAGATGACTCAGAGAAGCAGAGATAGAATGATGGAAAGTGTAATTGCCAAACAATGACCAGAATTTTTTTAACGGTGAACTAATACAATTGTTCAAGATATAAGTATATAAGCAAAATCAGTGCCGGATCATTGACCATGCGTATAAAAAAAAGAGAGAGATCAAAATCCATTTCTGTCAAAAAAATGAAATTAGGAAAAAACAAAGCCCAAAAGAAGGGAAAGCCTGGCGTATACCACAAGGAACACAGAAAATGTATCACCAAATCCTGCCAAATAGTCATAAGATAAGACAAGTCTACAAAAGGCAAGACAAGTCTAAGAAAAAACAAATCAGGGAAGAAGGTCTGGCAATGGACAAAGGAGCTGCCAGAAGTAAGGGAATGGAAAAGCTGATACGAAAAAGAAAAAAAGGGAGGGAAAAATAGCTGTTGGGGTTAGGTCAGCTGGAAGCCTATAAAAAGGGGGGGGGGGAAGATCAAAAAGAGAGAAGGAAGAGCACAGAAGCGGCGAAAAGAAGGTAATGAAGGGAAGTCTTTTTCATTTTTGGTAGGCTTCATGGTTGCACTAAGCGACCTGGCTCACAATGGCTACACACACCCACTATGCCTCTTTCTCATTTTTTGGTAGGCTTCATGGTTGCACTAAGCAACCTGGCTCACAATGGCTGCACACACGCACTTCTTTTTGATCGCTTTTTTTTGTTTTAGGGCTTCATGGTTGCACTAAGCAACCTGGCAACACAAAGAAATACTCATACACTACTTCTTTGCTTCATACCAAGCGTCCTACCGCACACTTCGAGTGAAACCAAAAAGATAAAAGAGGTAACACAGGGGCGTGTAAGGAGTAAAGGGGGTACTGAAGGAGATGAAAATGTAAAGGCATAGAAGGAGTTGAAGGAATGTAGAAAGAATAGAAGAACACAAAAAAAAAAAGAAAAAAAAATCATCATCGTGCAGAAGTAGTGTAGAAAGGTCAGAGAGCACAAGAATAAGTAAAAAGAATCATCATCGCGTAGAAAGGGATAGTCCAAAAATAGTAAGAGAAGGGGAGAAGGGTGTGAAATACCTGATTGGAAGTCCCCTTTAATCTTTTTCCTCCCTCGGGCCTTCGTCTGGAATGAAGGTTGCACTAGGTGGCGAAACGCTTTTCGAAAGGGCTTCCGTCAAGAAGCTTACGGTTGCCCTAGAACCTCCAATAAAGTGCTGCAATGAGGTGTTCAGAGATCAATATGCGAAATAAACGGAAGATACAAAAGAAGGGGGGAGGAGATCACCTGTACAGAATCAGGTTACAGTGGACTGTCTGGATCGCCGAAGTTCTGTCTTGATCACCACACGCCGTCGTATGAGTGTTCTCAGCAAGAGGAAAGAAACACGAAAGAGCCGTTTGAAGAAAGGAGAACATAAAAGGAGAGTAATAAAAATAATAATAATAAAAGGGGCATGGGCTTTTCGGGCGGACCTGACCCGGATCCGCCCCAATCTGACCCGTTGTCACCTCTTCCATGGACTTGCGATCTCGGCAAAAAAGGGCTTACGGCGCTATCTCCCCGCGGACGGCACGATCACCGCTGTTCCCAAACCAAGGTTGTCTGAAACCCTGTACCGTCTCTTTCATCGCCATTGCCCGCTCTGTGCGTCCCTGAATATCGGTCTCCGTCTCCGCCCCAGCAGCGCTGTGGAGATCAAAGTCACCGTCGCCCAAACGAATCGCCTGGAATTCGCCCAGTTGCAGGACAACAAAAGAAATGCGCCTCGATCAAAAGTCCCACCATCAGAATACTCACCCACGAAATCAATTTATCGCCGCCTTTGAGAGATTTGGCCACCGCCGATATCGTCGCTTTCGGCAACGTCCTCTAGCGTGCGAGGTCGCCTGAGACGCAGTGCCGACATCGTCCTTCGGCCGGCGTTAAGACGCAAAATGTGGAGAAAGCGAATGCGTCAAAATGTGGAGAAAAGGGTTTAAACAAAAGAGAAACAAAACGCGGAGAGGAAAAGTAAAGAACGCGAAGGGGAAAAGTGAAGAACACGGATAATAAAAAGAACAGTAATAAATAAAGTTACTGAAGTGTCGAACCAACACGCTTATTCCGGCATTTCAAAACCAAAAAATAATAACTGCGCACCGATATGAAATAATCTCGCAAGTCATCAACCCAAGTCGGGTTTAATCACGTGCAAGATCCGCGAGGAAGTCGATTAACAATGGAAGTTTCAGCGTACGAAAGAAAAATCTGTTTCGGGGATGTATACATCCACGTTCGTCGTCGGAATGTAACTCTTCAACGTAATATTATGTACGCCGCAAGGCCGGGCAAATTCCGAATCAAATTACCCACTACGCCGCGAGGCCGGGTAAATTCCAAATTAAATTATCCACTATGCCGCGAGGCCGGATAAATTCCAAGTTAAATTATCCATTACGCCGCAAGGCCGGATAAATTCCGAATCAAATTACCCACTACGCCGCGAGGCCGGGTAAATTCCAAATTAAATTATCCACTATGCCGCGAGGCCGGATAAATTCCAAGTTAAATTATCCATTACGCCGCAAGGCCGGATAAATTCCGAATCAAATTACCCACTACGCCGCGAGGCCGGGTAAATTCCAAATTAAATTATCCACTATGCCGCGAGGCCGGATAAATTCCAAGTTAAATTATCCATTACGCCGCAAGGCCGGATAAATTCCGAATCAAATTACCCACTACGCCGCGAGGCCGGATAAATTCCAAATTAAATTATCCACTATGCCGCGAGGCCGGATAAATTCCAAGTTAAATTATCCATTACGCCGCAAGGCCGGATAAATTCCGAATCAAATTACCCACTACGCCGCGAGGCCGGATAAATTCCAAATTAAATTATCCACTATGCCGCGAGGCCGGATAAATTCCAAGTTAAATTATCCATTACGCCACCAAGGCCGGATAAATTCCAGATTAAGTTATCCACTACGCCGCAAGGTCGGATAAATTCCAGATTAAATTATCCACTATGCCGCGAGGCCGGATAAATTCCAAGTTAAATTATCCATTACGCCACCAAGGTCGGATAAATTCTAGATTAAGTTATCCACTACGCCGCAAGGCCGGATAAATTCCAGATTAAGTTATCCACTACGCCGCAAGGCCGGATAAATTCCAAATTAAATTATCCATTACGCCGCAAGGCCGGATAAACTCCGAATCAAATTATCCATTACGCCGCAAGGCCGGATAATCTTTCTCTACTCCAAGTCATCCAACGTGCCATCAAGGCCGGGTGATCTTTCCAGTCTAATATCCAACGCGCCTTAATGTGTTACGATGGAATATCGTTTGGGAGGTGCGTACGTCGATGTTTACCATCGGGGCGTAGCTCCTCGATATAACGTTGTACTGCCTGGGCCGGATATTACCGAATACGCCGTTATAAGGCTAAAGTTCGACCAACACAAACTGCCCATCTTGATGAAAACTCTTTTCCTCTTATCATGTCAAAATATGTGTCACGTCGAATCAAATTTATGAATGAAATTTATAAATGACATCATCTGATTATCGCTCTCATCTTGTTGCGTACTATAGATCTCTTAATCAAAGGTTCCCTAATTTTAGGGGTAATTAACAATGAGCGCTTGCGCTCATTGGAAGTCAGAACCCATTAAACAAAAAGCCTTATTAATTTAAGGTGGATTTGAAACGGTCATGATACATTTCCAAATGTAACGAAAATGACCCCACAAGTCTAGCCTAGCAAATTTTCAATCTTGTCCATATTGCCAAAATTAGTTCCCTAGCAATTGATAGGAGTCCCACAAGCGCACAGGTCTATCAAAGTAGTAAAATATCGATTCCACAGAGATCAATGGGCAAGTACCGACTGATCTCAAAAGTACTAGCTAGACAAGGTCAAAATTGGTGAAGTTTAAATGCTGAACAAATTAAATGAGTAAGAACGTAGACAGCAGGAATTATGCGAGAGAACTTGGATGAAAGATAAATCAAAATATGAGTTCACCTCTTTGACCTCTTATGAGTAAACAATCGAACTCAAAGACTAACTTCCTATCTAGTTCAAGGGAGTTTGTACCAAAGATATGGGTTGCTCCCACCGATAGCCCTACCCACTCCCATGGACAGGTTATCGGTCTAATTTGTATGGTTCTGAGGCGTCTAAGGCCCTACACTCTGGGCAGGTAAGTACAGTTCATCAATGGGTTTCCCCCAGATTCCCTGATTTACAAACCTTAACCGGGAGAGTGTAGGCTCAAGCGCACCCTCCCGGGTTATGCAAGCATAGAGCACCATAAGATTAGATAAACCCTAACCCGAATGATTCTGATGTGCGGACGGCCTCTCGGCATACTTGACGCGTCTAAGGCCCTACACTCTAGGCGGGCAAGTACAGTTCGTCAATGGGTTTCCCCCAGATTTCCTGATTTACAAACCTTGACCGAGAGAGTGTAGACTCAAGCACTCCACTCGATTTACACATGCATAGAGTACAATAAGAGTTAGATAAACTCTAACCCGAATGGTTCTGACGCGTGGATGACCCATTCATCTACCGATGCCTCTAAGGCCCTACAGTCACGCCGAGCGAGTATAGTTTGTCAATGGGTTTCCCCTAGATTCCCTAATTTACAAACCTCGCCCAGGGTAAATGCAGGCTCAAGCATTCCCCTCGGAGCGCAGGCATGGTGCGCCATAGGGGTCAACAAGGATTCAAAGTACTTGGAGTAAGGTTATTACACACATAAGATTGTCAAAAGGCTTCCCCAAATCCTGATTTAAGGTTAAGCTACAAGATCCATGTTCATCACATAAGTACACATAAAGATATGCTCATTCATTCAAAATCTTTATCTATAAGGTATAAAAAATGAGATTGAAGACTCCCCTAATCCGGATTTGATGCTTGAGATGATCAGCTGAGAGTTTTGGGGAGTTCTTCTTCTTCTCCTTGTGTTGCAAATGATGTCTTCGTTCTTGCCCTGCGCGGGATTTCAACCCTTCTCCCTTGGCTTCTCTCAAGTTCAGCTGCGTCCCCCCTTCTTGCTCTCTCCACTCTCATGAGACTCCTCTCCTTAAATAGGCTGAAGCTTTCCTCCTTTTCTCCTTAAGTTGCTAGAGGTTTGCTGCTTCCCTAAGCTGTGCAAATCTGAAAAATCACTCTCTGTTTTCAGCCACTAGAAATCTGCAGCTTTTCTTCTCCTTGTTTGGCTTCTTCCCTCTCATTCTCAATCTCCTCTGATCCCTTTTTGAAAGTCTTCTCAATCCCTTTTATCTTCCTCCTAGTGGGCTACTATCTCTTTCCCAGATTCTGCGAAATCTATCTCAGCCGTTGCAATTTTTCCAGCAAGAAAATGTCTTCGCTGCTTCTTCCCCAAATCCTGCAAATGTTGCCACCCTTATCTACATGAAATCATCATTTCTTTTGCTGAATTCTCCCTCCAAAAGCTACTCTAGAATCTCTGGTAGAGGGGGAGGAAAGGACCTGGTTGCCCTCCTTCCTTCTCTTAGGTTAAGTTGAAGAAACCCTGGTTAAAATCACAGTTTTGAAACAGGCGAGTCCGCGATCACAGGCGTGATTCTGGTTGTGACCCACTCAGGATTGGTCGGTTGCAGGTTCAGGCGTAGAGACGAGTGATGAGCATGATTTTGATCATGACCCGGTCATGATTCTCAGCGGAGGCTCCAATAAATCCAAAAATCTCTAGTTGGACTCTTCTTGAATTAGGAAAAGTTACTCTAATCTCAAAAGTCCCAAAATCCATTCTCTTTGTGGTCGTTTTAACCTAAAAATATGAAAATGTCAAAAAAGGTGTAGATTCCATAGATGTATAGTAATTAAGGCAATAATGGGACGTAAAACATGAAACAGAGACTATTCCGTTAGTAAAATTACACGTAAAATGCTATATAAATTTGTGTCAACAATAACCTACATAGGACAATTACTTCATCATTATCAACACTCAATTTTAAAAGTAAGGTGAACCATAATAAATTACTTGTTCCACTTTCTTTGGGAGTCTCTTTCACCACCTCTTGTGTCTCACCAGAATTTTGTGGTCCACTATATTGTATAGTCAATGCTTCATTACATATTTGAATTTGTTCTTGTAATTTGTTATTTTCAAGTTGGATAGCAACCAACTCTCACATCCACTCTGCCTTGTTAATGGCATCCTCTTCCTTTGATGGTATATGATGCGTCCGCAAGTGCATGGATTTATCGAAGTAATAAAATAAGATACCGTTCCCAACGAGGATTAGGTAGTCAAGTACCGACTATACGATTCGTCTAAATCTAGGCTATTCAAATTGTAGATTATTTAGGACTCTAATTTCGAAAAACAGTGTTTAGAGAAAATCAGAATTTGAAAGGTCTGGACTCGAGGCTTTGTCACACTGACAATTAAGAATCTTACAAAAATAACTCTTTAAACAGAAAATTATGATCATGAAAGGATTTTTCCTAAGGTACGGATTACCTCCTCCCGAAGCGTAACCCGGTATCTAACTACACTAACTCCATACACTCGTGAAAGTTAACATAACTAGACTCATTAAGTTCTATGAAAAACCTATGAATCCTTCAAATGAATCCAAACTACACCCGTGATTGGATTCATAGGTTTGAGTAAAACAGATCCGACGTTGCGATTCACCTCCCGGTTCTTCTCGCAACGTCAAAGACGCAATTATACTTGGCCCGAATAAACTATGAATTAAACACAATTCTAATCAAATCATGATATAATAATCAAAGAAAAGAGCAAAAATATAATTTTTACTTCATAATTGTCAGCAGGCTAAACCCCTAATCCCGAAATAAGAATTACTCGCATATGTTTTTCGTTAATAGCATGTGTATCAAATGAACAAGCATTAAATCCTCTCGAATTACAAGAATTTTGTTAAGAAAATGATTAGAAAAGCTTCCCCTCGATCTGGAGATGAATAGGAGGTGATCAATCTTCTCTTTTGCGTGAAATCTCGTCATAAATCTGCTCTGAAACCAATTCTTGCCCTAATAGTCGCCGCCACTTGTCTTCATCTGAAAAGTTCCTCCTTAACCCTCTAAAAATTGAGCCTTTTATATTTTGATCGGTTCGGAACCCTTCAAGGAATGAATCTGGAGAGTTTGGATCAAATCCGGTTGGATTTAGAGTCTAATCGAGTGAAAAAACTCGACGGGGTAGAAACTTTCACGGCCCGTAAAGTGTTTACGGCTGAGGACGTAAATGTTTCTGTGAATAAGCCCTTTTGTACACAGAAAGTTTCATGGACCGTGAAGGATTCACGGCCTCACCCGTGAAAAATTTTGTGGACTTTTTAATTTAGTCGTTTTTCGCCCTTCAAACGCCAAATTTACGGCCGGCCAGAATAATTACGGCCAAGGCCGTGAAAGTTGCGTTCTTCACCATTTTGACTCTAAATTTGACATGCAACCTCGTAATCTCTTCGGAAATCATGCTAGGGCTTCAAAACTTAAAAAATCCATCATTTTTAGTCATTTTACTTGCATTTTCATTAAAATCAAGAAAAGTGAAGATTCTATACCGAGTGAAGCAAATATGCGAAAAATTAGTATAAAATCATAAAATATGCCTAAAATATAGTACAAAATACTGGTAAAATGTAGTGTAAATACAACGCTTCCAACTTTCACATCCACTCTGCCTTGTTAATGGCATCCTCTTCCTTTGGTGCTATATGTTATGATCTCACTGTGTCCTGAAGAACCCTAATGTCTTCTTTTAACATTTTATTTTCTGCTTCAAGAGCCACAATCTTTTCCATCAATTTGTCAATGGTCTCTTTCACTTTATCCTATTATATAAAAAAACATAGGATAGTTTAGTTTTCATTATAAGGGTTAATAGTATAACTTGTATTTTTCATATATATAACTGAATACTCACCTTTTTCAATTGGGAAAACATGTTGGAGCATCTGATGTTGAGAAACACTTTGGGGAGCTCGATATAAGAAACAATTGCTCCTCTTTGGCAACTAGGACCAATTCATTTAGTATCTGTAATTAAGAAACTTAGGTCAATACAATATGTAAAAACATTTTCTACCTTATTACATAACTAACTCATACCATATGTTCAGCTATTTTTTTTCATTGTTTTGCTCAACGTAGAATTTCTTGTAAACTTCGCATTGGCCCATCTAAAAAGTCAAGGGTACACATACAATTGAACAATATTTGAACTTGATATTGTATGCTCATAAAACCAAATCTAAAACATCAGCAAGTATATCACATCAATATACAAATGTAATACCACTTACAAAATTAAATATAACAAATCATAAATAGAACTTACATTGAATATAATTGTGTATCCCTAGATACTGCTTGAGCCTTTATTTTTTGACTTGTTCAGTTCATTTATTATAAATCTATATACCAATTAAATTTATTTATTTCATTAATATCACCTATATAACTAACTATACTACTAGATACACTATAATTTTTTCTACAAAAAAGAAATGTACAAAATACATGCAAAACTACTAATTTCTTTACCTATCATGATCAAAATTTTCATATAAATTACAATCATGTTTTATTTTTTTTTCTAGCATTAAACATTTTATACATGCACCTTGGATGAGTGCTACATCATTTATAGAAAATTTTATTAAATTTTGGTTAATAAGAAAACTATTAGTTTGTATATCCCAATTTTTAATTACATACCCTAAATTAATTCCATCTAACTTAATTTCAGGATAATCCCAAAAATAGACAAACAGTGTGTTATCCAAAAGGTTTTCTTCTATTCTACCTATATTATTAAGTTCTTTGAAAAAAAATTTCATTCTATTTATATTACACCTGCTAGGTACCCTACTTAATCTTTTTTTAATTTCATAACTCATTTTCAAATATTAAATACCCGCAAAATATAATAACCAAAACTAATTTAGTTTTTTTCAACAAATAAAGCACATTAAACATTTAGTCTTTAGCACTTCTATGTAATAATATTATGAATATAATCAAATTAAACAAAACAACATAAAGTTACCAAATCCCTCTGGGCTGAAAACGATTGACGTCACTAATACACAATGGAAAAAAACTCTGTTGCAGGGGCGCTGCACAAGCAAGGGGTGCTATACGAGCGAGGCCTACAGCGTCCACCGGCTGGAGATGAGTGTGGAGACGCCAAGACGCACTGGCCGAAGAGGAGGTTCAAGATGCGCCGGCCGCTGAGATGCTGCTGATCAGAGACGACGTGCTAGGCCGAGCTCGACGAATTCCAACTGGAGACAACCATGAAGGGGCGAGCGCCGAGTGCGAATAGTGGAAGCGAAGTTTGGGGAAGAAATCGGAAAGAAGGAAGAGTCGTTGGCGACGGCGAGGTTAAAAATGAACCGTTGGGTCGATGACGGTTTATTTTTTTTCCTTTAACATTTCAAGTTGCATCAAGATTAACAATCGAGATCGGACGGCTGCGGAGGCTTCTGCTCAAGCTGCATTATGATTCGAGTCAATAGAGATCGAATCGCTGTGGAGGCTTTTGCTTAATTAAACATCTACAGAGGCCCTGCAAAGGAGTTTTTTTTCGAGTGACGACCCACTACTATGTAGTAGAAAATTTGTTGTTTGGCTGAACTGAATTACAATCAAATAATTAATTTTTCTGAAAGTAGCTCATATCACCCTCGCCCTCGCTCACCCTCGCCTAGTATCACCCTTACCCTACAAGCTCCCCTCTGCTCACCCTCGCCTAGTGAGCTCCCCAGTCTCTCCCTCCAACCATCCACTCCATCTAGTTGCAACAATCACTCTCCCTCCCCTCGTCAATGTACTATGTGTTGGAACGCATTGATACCTACCCGAGCACTAGACCTAAGTCCTATCAACTCAAATCAAACTTGACACAAATTATATATTGAATCATATTACTACATACAACAACAACAATTTACCTCAATTATCACACAGCTACAAGCCTCATTAAGTGTCAAGCCCGTGGAACTTGGGCCTAGCCCAAACCCAAGCCCACACTGAAGGCATCCACGCGAAGCCCGGCAGCAGAACGAAATTGGGTCAACACCCAATGTTGACCCTAAGTGGCAGCAAATGCGGCTTTCATCTGCATCGATGCCGTCTTCGCCGAGCGGATCAGATGCAAGCAGTGGAATCGGTGGGATGGAGGGCAACAGAGATCTTGGCGGCGGACGCGGGACGTCGTCGACGAAGCTCAGTTTGGCGAGGATCTAGGATGGGCAACGCGAGAGACGCGGGCGCTACGTAGCAGGGAAGCTGCGGCTTTCCTCGTTAAAAGGGAGCGAAACAGGGGAGGCGGGGATAGCAACGAGTGCTGGGAGCAACGCCACCACCGGCGAAGGCGAGGGCGCCATCGTCTTTACTAGAGCAGGGGCTCTGATGCCAATGCCAAGGGGCGTTGATGCTAACGCCAGGGGCGTTGATGCCAAAGCCTGAGAGCATTGATGCCGACGCCAGGGGGTGTCGATGCCGGCGTCAGGGGACATCGAGGGAGAGCTCTGTAAGGACTGAGCGATTGTAACCGACGGCAGGTGTGCCACTGGTGAGAGGTCCAAGAGGGAGAGGGCGGGCGGCAGGGGTCGTCGGCCTCGAGAGATTTTGTAGCTTCAAAAATAGTAATAAAGTTTTCTTCTCTATCTTGATTCCCCTGTTTCCGATCAAGCTTCACCACCATCCTTTCCGGTAGCAGGCGGCTGCCGGGTGGCTATCAGGCGATCGTAACGAGAGGCTAAGGGTGGAGAAGGGTCTCCACCCTACCATCACGCCCTACTCTGGCAAACCCATGAGTGCAGGCGGCATTCAGCGACGACGCGACGAAGGAGACGATAGCAATTTTGACTGGGTCAAAATAGAGTTCGAAGGTTTCAAATTTACATGCGCAGAGTTAATTTTGATAGTGGTCAAAATTAACTTTGGACATGAATTTGGAACCGAAATTAAGATTTCAGCGCGGTATGAAAGTACATCAGAGAATTTTAGGTCTGGGTGTGATATTAAGTATGGGAGGCGCACTAAGTGTCAGGCCTGGTTTAGGTCGGTTCGGCCCAAGGCCTAGTGGGCCAAGATCAAACTCAAGCCCAGGCGAAAAGCGCGTGAGCGCGTCGAGCTCCGAAGAAACAACGTCGTCTTCCCAAAAGAAACCGGACGCGGCAACGGGCGCAGCGCAACGAGGAAAGCTCGGAGGCGACTCGGTAACCTCGGACACGCGCGGCTGCGGATGGTGCGGAGGACACGGAATTCGAAAGGTGCGGGGCCGAGAGGGATTTTCGGACGCGGAGGGATCGGAAGCGACGGACGCAGCAAGAGGCGGCGTCTATGCCTCTGATCATTAAAGCCGCAACGAAGGAGATCGGGAAGAGGGACTATCTTCATCAGAGAGCTTGGAACGGGCGTCGAGCGAGCGATCCAGGAGTGTGCTCAGTGAGCTGTGAGAGTTGAGAGAGAATCTGAGAGTGATTTGTAACCAGAACCAGAGGGTTCCGGCGAGGGAGGGGAAGCGGGCGTCGGTGACAGAGGTCACCGGCGACGAGGAAGAAAGTATTTGTAAGAGACATCAAAATAAAGATTCTTCTTCCTCTATTTCTCTGTTTCCCCTGTTGCGTGCATATCGGCGACAAGGATTCCGGTAGCGGGCGGCTGCTAGATCGGGATCGGTGACGGCTGAGGACGGAAGGTGACCTTCGTCCTGAGTACCCTTTCTCTCTGGTGAGCTCACGAGCGCGGCGGCGCTCGGCAGAAAACGACGCTGCGACATCGTGCGGAAGACGAAGGCAGAACGAGGTCAAAATCGGAAGGCGAGTCAACGGATTGAAGCGAAAATCGAATTCGGTGTTTCGATTTAACGCTGACGTCAGCCAGGTGGATTCGGTGCGCGGCGGAGATTTGGACGCTGACGTCATCCTGACGTCGGCAAACCAAATTAATTCGGCGGTGGCAAGTTGACCAGTGGGTCAAAATTGAAGATTGACCAGGAGGTAATTCTAATTTAGGGTTTCGATTTCCTAATTAGGGTTAGGGGTTTTCTGAGTAACTTATAATTTGGGAAGAAAAATAAATCGAGGAGTTAGGGTTTTTGATTCGGGGCAGGATTTTGTCCGGAAACCCTAGAGAGTGCACGCTCTGGTGTTCCGCCGGACAACCCTAAGACAACGGTTAAGCACCGGTTTAGGGCTGATCCGACCGGGGCATGACAACTGGTATCAGAGGCAGCTAACGTGCTACAGTAAACACGGCACCTTCACTCGCGAAGGTGAAGAAGGGTTTGAAATTTCAGAAGACCACCCACACGGCCAGAGGGGCGTGATAGGTCCCGCAAGTGCACGGTCTATCGAAGTAGTAAATAATATCGTTCCCACAAGGAGCAGGTGTCAAGTACCGATTTTATGCGTCATCAATAGCTAGACAATTCAATTTCAAAATAAAAGAACTGTTCTAAAACTAATTTATCTAAATTATCAAACCAAGAAGTCGACGACTTTAAGGGAAAATTACAGTTTAAGAAGTGTTCGAAACTTCAGGTTTTGCCACGTTTAATGCTTTATATGTAAATCAATGAATCAAGACGAATTAGAAAACGGATCTCCTTCTCTCGAAGTGCAATCCGACAGTAAACAACTTACGGCGATATCTCCTAGGGTACAGATTACCTTCTCTCGAAGCGTAATCCGGTGTCTAGCATAAGCTAATCTCCTACTCTCATAGTAAAATTAACCTAAGAGACCCATTAGGCTCTATGAAATATCGTAAATCCTCGAGTGACGTCGAACGACTCTCGTAATTCTAGTCACAAGTTTAAATGGGAACGATCGAGTGTTACGATTCACCTCTCGATACTTCTCGTAACACTTAACACATAAAAATGTTTGGCCACAACACAAATACGCAATAAGTGCAACTCATTTAAATAAGTTAAATTACTTAAAATGACACTGATATTCATTAGAAAATTGTATTACATATGGAAATATGTTCAACGGGCTACGCCCGAGTTCCGAACTAGGGTTTACACTAGAAAATACATCGTATAACAATGAAAACCAAGTAAATGTATTCAAAAGGAAGGGAATTCACAATACAAGGGTAGACGACGATGAATCTTCAGTCTTCTCTCGATAGCCCCGAGGAAATACGTCGAATTGAGCCCTTGAATGCAGAAATCGCCCCCACTTTCGCCCTAGTCCACGCCTCTGAAAAGTCCGATCCCCAAAACTACTTCAAAAATCCTATTTTATGGTTCTATCTCTTCCTTAGGCAGTTAGGAAGTTTTCCTCCAAATTTCAGCAAATGTTGACTTCGGAATCACTCAAATCGGGCGAAAAAACGTCGAAAGGTCGAAACTACGCGGAAGCCGTCACGAGTGTGATGATAAGCACGACCAGGCCGTGTCTGGCTCTGGAACTTGCGACGAAGTAAGCACGTCCGTGCTTCTGGACATGGCCAGGCCGTGTCTGGCTTGCAGATTGCTGCATAGACGATCATGGCCGTGACGGTGAACATGGCCTGCCCGTGTTCTCTACAGAAAGCTCCAATTTGTCTCAAATTTGACCTGTGACCTCCTAGCATTATGAGGAATCTTCTCGTAACATCAAATCATCAAAAACTTCACAAAAATATGGTAAAATGACCTACATTTCACAATAATGCAAAAATAGTGAAGATTCTGTAATTGACGAGAAAAGATACTAAATTCAGATACAAAATAAGCCAAAAACCTGAAAAGATCATATGAATGGTATTGTAAATTATGTAAAAAATAACACTCATCAGGGCGTCAGAGGACGTCTGGCCTAAGTAGGAGAAATGTAAAGCCAAGGAGACGGTTGAACCTGAAAACATGGCGAGCCACGGAGAATGCATTGTTCAGATCAAGGAAGCACTCGGTTTGGCGGGTGATAGAGACACTGCAATTATTCCCCAGATGGAGGATCTGGTGAAGACAGTCGAAGAGCAGAGATTGCAGATCGAGCAACAGAGGTTGCAACTTGAGACTCAGAGACGGCAAATCGAGTTCTTACAGCGGACCTTGGAAGGTTTGATCGACTTGCCAGGGCGGATGGCACACATGAAGGAGGACTTACAGGCGGAAATCGGGGTACTACGCTTAGCCCTAATACAAGTATCCCGAGCTGCCGCAACGGCAGAGCAGGAGGCTCCTAAGCTGAAGGTACGAGTACCTGAGTCAGCGACGTTTGGGGGGGCCCGATCGTCCAGAGAAGTGGAGAACTTCATCTGGGACATGGAGCAGTTGTTCTCTGCTAGCCGTGTTTCAGAAGAAGACCGAGTGCGGGTGTGCATCGCATACCTCACAGGCGATGCAAAGCTTTGGTGGAGAACCAAAGTCAGGTCTATGTCGGGGGCTACTAGTTGGTCATGGGAGGCCTTCCGTGAGGAACTGCGACGACAGTTTCTTCCCGAAAACTCGGAGGACCAAGCTCGTGGCAAAGTGGATCGACTGAGACACACCGGCTCGATCCAGGAGTACGTCAGGGCTTTCTCTGCCCTAATGTTGGAGCTTCCAGACATGGAGGAGGGAGACAGGAAGTACTGCTTCCTCCGAAACCTTCAACCTTGGGCGGAGGCGGAGGTCAGGCGACACTCACCACTAGACTGGAGGGCGGCTGCGGCGGTGGCAGAGTCTTTGGCGGATAATCGAAAGTTCAAGACATCACCACCAAAGAAGCAACGGTCACCACCGAAGCGCGGCTCCCCACAGACTCCACAGGGGGCTAGAGTTCCAGAGAGGGGGAGACCCTTCTTCCGGCAGAATAGAGGTTCACCGGGGCAACGAGAGCAGAACCATCCTACAGGAAGGACACGAGCAGAACCCAAGGTACAGGGTTGTTTCGCCTGTGGGGGCCCTCACTGGATAAAGGACTGCTCTAACAGATAGAAACTCATGGCGATAATGGCACAGGAATCAGCCGTGGAGGCTGAGCAGATCCCCTCAGAGGTGAGGATCAGTGCCTTGAGGATCGGAGCAATAGTTGCTCAAGATCCGTCCGTTGCCGACATCGAGGACGATGTCCAAATTGGACGTGGGAGAATTGTCAGGCCTGGTTTAGGCCGGTTTGGCCCAAGGCCCAGTGGGCCAAGATCAAACCTAAGCCCAGGCGAAAAGCGCGTGAGCGCGTTGAGCTCCGAAGAAACAACGTTGTCTTCCCAAAAGAAACCGGACGCGGCAACAGGCGCAGGGCGGCGAGGAAAGCTCGGAGGCGACTCGGTAACCTCGGACACGCGCGGCTGCGGATGGTGTGGAGGACACGGAATTCGAAAGGAGCGGGGCCGAGAGGGATTTTCGAACGCGGAGGGATCAGAAGCGACAGACGCAGCAAGAGGCGGCGTCTATGCCTCTGATCTTTAAAGCCGCAACGAAGGAGATCGGGAAGAGGGACTATCTTCATCAGAGAGCTTGGAACGGGCGTCGAGTGAGCGATCCAGGAGTGTGATCAGTGAGCTGTGAGAGTTGAGAGAGAATCTGAGAGTGATTTGTAACCGGAACCAGAGGGTTCCGACGAGGGAGGGGAAGCGGGCGTCGGTCGGCGACGAGGAAGAAAGTATTTGTAAGAGACATCGAAATAAAGATTCTTCTTCCTCTATTTCTCTGTTTCCCTTGTTGCGTGCATATCGGCGACAAGGATTCCAGACGCAGGCGGCTGCCAGATCGGTGACGGTTGAGGACGGAAGGTGACCTTCGTCCTAAGTACCCTTTCTCTCCGGTGAGCTCATGAGCACGGCGGCACTCGGCAGAAAACGACGCTGCGACATCATGCGAAAGACGAAGGCGGAACGAGGTCAAAATCGGAAGGCGAGTCAACGAATTGAAGCGGAAATCGAATTCGGTGTTTCGATTTAATGCTAACATCGGCGCGACGTCAACCAGGTGGATTCGGTGTGCGGCAGAGATTTGGACGCTGACGTCATCTTGACGTCGGCAAACCAAATTAATTCGGCAGCAGCAAGTTGACTAGCGGGTCAAAATTAAAGATTGACCAGTAGGTAATTCTAATTTAGGGTTTCAATTTCCTAATTAGGGTTAGGGTTTTTCTAAACGACTTGTAATTTGGAAAGAAAAATAAATCGAGAAGTTAGGATTTCTGATTCGAGGTGAGATTTTATCCGAAAACCCTAGAGAATGCACGCTCTGGTGTTCCACCTGACATCCCTAAGACAACAGTTAAACACCGAATTAGGGCTGTTCCGACCGGGGCGTGACACTAAGGATAGTTCGAGCGGTAACCACTTAGGGACTGGGAGTAGCTTACCGCTTGAACATATGCATGGAGCTAATAAAAAAAAATACTATGTAAGAGTTCCCATACAGATGTAAAGATCCTACACAGATCTTGGTCTAGGTTTTTTTATCTTAGTAATAAAAACAAAAAACACGTGTGTATAAGTCAACTACCAGCGAAGACTTTGCGAGTATGAAGAAGAAACGGATTTCCAACAACCACAAAAAAAATTCCCAAAATCCATGATTTCTTGTCAACCCCACAAAAACTTGTATTGACAGACCCCGACGAACATACAATTGAAGTGCTGCAAGAATATCAATCATACAGGATTTCCATAGATCCTAGGAACGTGTCGTTTGTTACCAAAACTAATGTTCTCAGGGAGAACTTTAGGTGCGAAAGAATACATATTACAAGAAACCTATCAATAATTCAAATAGTGAAACGAGGATCACATACACACTCATCTATCCAAACAGCTACATATACACAGGTATAACTTCATTTGAAACTGGAGGCAACTTTTGATCGATTCCATCCAGTTGCCAACCACATTTATGTTCGGTTACATGCCGATTTCTCTTTAACCTGATGGCAACCTTTCTTTGTCACTTCAAATTGCCGCTCTTACGCTGACCTCTTCTAATCCTTTACATGTGGTTATTTGTCTTCAAACCGACAAATATGATTGTGCTTGAAAAGAGACTCACGTACCAGAAAAGCCCGGATAAAGAATAGAATTGATCAACTCCTACAGATGATTGTTATATCCAAGCAAGTGATCCGCGATCATTTGATGCTTGAGGCCGGCCCCTGGTTGGTGTTGGCGGTCGATTGGCATTGAGTTCCTGTTGCATCAAAGATCGCTAAACAGGTTAGGAAACAGGAATCTAGAATTGCCACCATTATATGCAAGAATCACAACCGAGGTTCTAGAACGAAAAAACAGTAGAACCTGCATCCAAGTATCCTCCGAGTGATCAGGAGATGCTTCAGGTGAATTAATGGCAGGGGGTAAAGGATGAATAAGTTTGGGGACAACTACAAGGTCTCTTCCTAAAACTAAAATTGCTCCTGCGTTATTTGCAGTTCCTGTACACGGACAACAAAAGAAATATAGTTTAAAGAGAAAAGAAGCTCTGATCAGGGAAGTTGGCAAGGCAAACACACTCCCGTACCACAATAATTCGTTGCCGAGAAAAGGGTAATTAAATGTCCCTGAGCAAAACGCTCAAAACCATCCATGACACACTCATGTGCTCGTACTATCAACTGGAGGTCATTGTTATTGCAAAATTCCATAACACGATCAGGCTGCAGTAACAATAACGAGATTATGCTTTACATACATTAACAAGAAGACTGGAAAACGTAGAAGGAAATAATAATGAAGACTAAAATACTAACCCCAAAGGTAACAAGACCTGGACCCCTAGCATTTGGCCTTAGACCCTCGACACTGTCATTTTCCGTAGGATCGGACCTAAGTTAGGGAAAAGAAAACATGCATTATTTAATGGAAAACCCAAATCAACATCTGAAAAGTCACTTATGGCTGTTAAAATACAAACCAGAGAAGATCCATAAGAACTATTGAGCCAGCTTCCATTGTAATTGGACGTTGAAGGTTCTCAATCTGCTCCACATGATTTATGGACCGACCTATCCCACCATGCATGCAAATAATTTTCTTCTCAATCAATGCAGCTAAAGGCAACCAATTGAAAAGACGATTAAAGCGGTGCCAAGCCCATATCCCATCTCGCTCTCCCTGTTTCCAAGAAAATGAAAGTGATAATATAAAAGTTATGCAAATCCCCCAAAAGAACAAATATCCATTCGTACCATTCGCTCAATGCACTCAATTCGGAAGCCGAATAATGCATTAATGTCTGCTGCTTCATGATTTCCACGAATTAAATGGACATTATGGGGATGCTCAACCTTCATTTACCAAATAAAGTATTCACTTCATCAGTAAAGTCATTTCTTACATAATTATTTCCAAAAAAGACTAAATCCTAGGATTAATAAATACATCCATTTAAAAGTACCTTAAGTGCAAGTAGAAGAGTAATAGTCTCCAAACTATGCTGACCACGATCAACGTAGTCTCCCAAGAATAGATAATCAATATAACTGAAATTCACAAAAGCCATTGCCAAAACACATTGACATTAATACACAAAAAAGTACATCATGAAAAAAGCAGGTAGCTACGAGGGGCATACAACTAGAAGTACATAAGACATTGAACAAGAATTTTAAGCTTTCAGCAAAACCAGAAGTAACGTGCATTTTTATGCCTACACAAAGCAACTGTAATTTTATCACTAACGATCACTTGCAGAGCACGTTACAAATGATGGATCTAATCAAGATACTCACGCTATGTCCCCTGCTGTTGAAGGAGCGCCATACTCATCAAATAGACGCATCAAGTCCCCAAACTGACCATGTAAATCACCAAAGATCTTGACAGGAGCTTTAAGTTGCAGAACACTTGGTTCACTGGTAAATATTCTTTCAGCACTGTCACAAAGATCTGCAATTTCGTTGCAATCTAAGAAAAATTGTCTCTGCACAGGGGGCTTCCAACCGCGAGGTTTCAGAAGATGTGCTATAACCTGGAGAAGCATAAATTAGATCGCGGGACAATAAAACAATATATAATTATATGAGAAACAAATTGAACCTTTGCTCAGATGCTCAAAATTTGAGTTTCTAATTATAAGTTCTAAAAATATTGCTCCAATGCCGTTGCTGTTAGTTTCCAAGAATTAAGCTAACAACTATGAAGAAAACAGGTTTTCTCATTCTATAGCTTGCTTTGTAACTAGGTCTACCTTTTTGGGGACAGTATTTATGGACATTTGCCTATCTAGCAACTTCCTAGCTGCTGTTGCATTCTCAGGAGTACCGTAACCGACTCTTCTGCCTTCATTTTCAAATTGATCAATTGAAAGCTGCCTAACCATACCACCCAAAGCGCCTCCTGTCTCTGCAGCTACAACGATCTGCACTCAAAGTTCCATGACCATGAGCTACTTATCAGATACTAAAAACAAGTAATTTGGATTTAGAACGGTGAAGTGGAAATAATTACAGATACCAAGTAACAATGTTATGATGCCACCTATCTTGATGATGTCTTTCTTAGCATGAAAATGATAAAAAAATCCAAGCTCAAAAAAGAACTATAGACTAAGTTACTTATACATACTGAACAAATATGCGATCAAGTCATCAAACTTGTCACTGTCAATTGGCCATGAAACATGATAACGGAAAGATATCAAATTAGAATGTTGAAATTAATAGACTGACCGCCCTATGGTGAAGCCGAACACCAGTAGGCGGGGTGTTATTTTCCAGAGAAGGATCTGACACTTTAACCATGCTTGATATTGGTTTCCCACTTGGTGTAGCTTCTGAACCGCGGTCTCTATCAGACAATTGATCAACTTCACCATTAACTTGCCTTGCCTTTGCAGCAGCTAAAGTGGCACTAATTGCCTCAGCCTCTGCTGCCGAAGCTTCAACCAAATAGTCCACACCTTTGCTCGATCGCCTGCATCAAAATGAGTAAGTAGAAACATATTTAACAATTAGCCAACAAAAACAAACTAGCAATTTGCAAAATGTCTAAGGAAATTTTATCAAAGTGGAAGAAACAGAAAGCATAAGAACACTACCTTTGTCCTTGCAACATGGCATTTTCAGTGCTTATATCAGTATATATATCGCCATTGGCGGGTGGAGCAACAGGACTTCCCATTACAATTGCACCATCAGGAGCTGATTCAGGAATATCTTGGTTTGTTCTTTCATCAGAATATGTGTATCTAATTGATGCCCTCCCTATTTGCACGTTTGCTGAAGCTGCAGCTGCTGCAGCATGGGAAGCAGCATTTGTTGTTTCAGCAGCAGCCAGATCTTCAGCAGCAAGCAAATCATCAAGTAGCAAACCTGAATCAAAAGCATAATCTTGTTACACCTAAAAATTGCATATATAATGGCAGTCATCAATCGGACTAAAGTACTAAACAAAAGGAACCATCATGTGATGTAAATATGACTACAATATCCCATACCCACATACTTTCAACATATTTTTAAAAAAAGTGTCATTATCCAGTTATACTTGAGATAAACATTTTGAATAAAAGTTCTATCATTGTATGCAATTGTAAACGAAATGATATAAAAATTTCATATGCCCTATGTTGATATTACTAACAAATTAACTTTAAGTTGTCGCCCCTAGATTTGAGTCTTTCTCATTTCAGATCTTGGTTCATTGAGTACTAAAGTACACAATCAACAGGGAGTAAATCTAACGAAATGAAAGGATATCATTTTGAGTTAGAAGGATGTGCAAACACCTTGTGTAAATAAATGTCCTAAGAGATACGCAGCAAAAATTAGCTTCCCACTTTTAGCGCTTGCAATACAGAGTGGTTTTATCATCCAAATAGAGGTAAAACAAGAATTCAAATCTCGGTCCGGTACAATGTACTGGTCTACTCTGGGACCGATATTGATCCAAACATATCGGCACGATCCCAATACCAAACATGCCACCAAACATGCCAACATTGCACGTATTGGTAAAAGTGTCTTCTTAGTCTGGGACCGACATGTACTAGGCGTATTGATATTGCATGATCCTAGTGCCAGACATACCAACATTGCACGTACCGGTTAAGGTGCCTTCTCGGACCGGTATGTATCGCCCGTGGTACAAACTGAGATTTGAATTTGTGGGTAAAATTACCTCAACTCATGCATGCATATCATTCCTTGTTTCACCAATGAGAGAATATTGTAGAACTATTTCTGCCTCCTAGGGTGCATGGCACTGATTACCTTACACATTCTCATCCCCAAAATGCTGTGTTGTCACTGTAGACTACGTTATAGGGCTTCTCTAGCTCACTGTTGATACTTGGGTTATTAGCTAATCACTAAGCTCGCTCGTGAAGAGTAAATGCATCCGCACTAGCAAGGCACCATAAAGGCCAGGGAAGCATGTCCCATTTACTAGTTAATGGGCCAAAGTATGGCTCACATGTGCCTTGGGTTGGAGAGGCCATTTCAAGCAACATGAATTGGGCCTAGCACGATCAGTGATGTAACCATACTCAACATGGCATGTAGGCTTGACTTGGTCTGCCGTATGCTTAGCACAACACAACCCGCAAGATGACACAGCATATGCTTCCGTGTGAAGGAGAGTTTCCTTACAAAAAAAATGCTTTTCCCTATGATTTACAAAACCAGTATGTATAGTACATACTACATAGTACATACCGGTCCAACTTTGTACCAGTACTATATGTACTTTTGTATAATAATACATGTACTAATCAATATGTCCTGGTCAAACCATAGAAAAGACTGGTACTTATAGTCTTGCTTTGCCCTTACAAACAGTCATAAACAATTTAAAACTAGAGCAACTTTTGTCTTTTAAGTATTTTTACCACTGTACCCCTAATAAAAGCTAAATAAATTAAAATAGATTGGTCAAAAATACCCCAAGTTGCCCCTACAAAAACCTTCTCTACCATTCTTTTGCACTAAAAAAATCTACCCCTTATAATTTTGTTTAAAGCTCTCATAATTCTGTTTTACTCACTTAAATTCTCTGTTAGAGGCATAAAAATACTCTTAATTTCTGATTTTATTAACAAGTGGTCAAGAAGTTAAGCAGAATCAAAGGTTCAAAGCAAAGTCTAGTTCTTATTGAGGCAAAAATTAAAATTACAGCATATTTTTGTAAAATAAATCTTATTTATTAAATTTTGTATTTTCTACTAACCTTTAAAAAAAATTTATAATTATTCTTTTTATTTTCATAATCAATGGTAGAATTTACTAGTGAATTGATTTTTTGCAATGGAAAAGGCAAAATGAGCTTATAGAGTCAAACAACCCCAATGTCACTTTCAAGCATGCAAATAATCCTAACAGCTACATCAATATCGACAACATGGTTCTGAGAACGTTGAGCATGATACTAATATTCAATCTCATAATGATATAGAAATTGTTCCTTCCCATAATATTAATTTCAGAAAATTTTACAAAGAAAACATGGAAGTAATTTAAGGAAGAGGTATAACTTCGCCATGGCTGAAAATGAAAAAAAAAGGAGCAATGCAAAAAAATGTAATAAATTAATGTCATAAAAATCATTCAGCAAGACTGGGCACTTGTCCCACCATCTTGGTGGTCACAAGAATGAAATTTCTTGTGCTCAGACCAATGATTGAAAATTCTGTACCGGCCAGTTTGTCTTGGTCCGGTGGAGGACCGGTCACAGACCTTCAGTCGGAGCACGGCCGGCGGTGGACGGTGGCAGACGGCGGGCGAAAGCAACAAAGCTTCCGTAGGTGCTTCAATCCTGCCTCTGCTGCCATCTGCCGCCCACACTGTTGCTACTACTGCCCAGTGCCGCTGTCAGTACGCCGGTACCGTACCGGTCTAGTGTACCAGTACCGTACCGGTCCGGTGGCTCACAAGATTGAGCTACCGGAATGAGACTTCAAACCTTAGCCCAGACTACTATGAACTTTTCCTTTAGGTTATTTAGATATTTATTTATTCACAATAATTACATAAAAAAGAAGTAACTAATTCTATTACTCATAATGAAGTCGCCTTTTAACATAGGTAAAATAAGAAATTTGAAAAATACGTAAATAAAGCATTACCAACTAGGTATGAAATGTTATTAACACAAACTACTCTCAGGATCAAGACATGCTATTCAAACTTTACACTTATACCATTTTTTTAACTTTAGACATTTCAACAAGTAATTATGTTACTCATTCTTATGTTTGTATGCACATTGAATAGACACTAACTTCTTTATGCAACAAGAATTATTTGTTTTAAAATAATTTTCCATACTTCAAATGTTACATTCATGGTTGTCAAACTTGTCGGTCAACTTACCTAATCCAACAATTGTACATTCTATCTACGCAGGTTGACTTAATTGTATAATCACTTTTTAGTAAACTGGTTCAGATAAACTCATGATTATCCATGCAAGTTTATCTGAGTTCACCAAGTTAATAATCATTAAATTATTTAGTGTTTTAAATGCATGTTAAGACCATATGTCAATACTCAACCATAGTTTAACAAATCGTTCCTTACCTGTCTAATCTTGTATTGGTACTTAAAAGTTAGAACACAGGGTATGGAATGTCCAGATGTATGCATGTAAGTCTGTGTACGTCCATATATATCTGCGCACACATATGGTCCTGCATGTTGGTAATGCACCGGTCCAATATCCGATTGGTGTGTTGATACAAACCTCTCACAACACCACTTGCCAACAATTGTCATATTTATGCATCCTCTTGTATGCTCTCTCATTCACCACTCTCTCCATATTAACATTACCTTTGGTCCCTTTATTATTCTCACTGGCACTAGGCAAATATGTTCTTCAATCTCTCAAAGAGATCTCCTCTTTAAGAGTAAGTAGTAAAGTCACCAATGCAATTATTCCATCTCTTGAATTTGGATATGGTATGACATATTATATTTGTACAAAATATTATTTTTAAAAAATATTAGGATCTTATGACTTGAGTCTGGAGACCCTCCATTGTTCCTAAGTAGGAAAAAGTGTTTAACAATCTTAGTAATAATTAGTCAAATTCATAGTGTTTGAAGTACTTGTAATAACTAGCAAAACCTTCTCAATTAGATTTGATAATGATAGGAACAACATTGTTCCTTTTTATACATGTGGATATTAAGAAGTACAATTAATTTTGTTACTTATTCTAATCATAAAGAACATATATTTTAAAAAATATTTTTTAATTTTTGTAAACTATATAAAAATTTAAGCCTCATATTAAACTAGATAAATTCTACCTATAATATGTTAATTATCTGTTTGTTTTATAAAAAACATTTGACTATATTTTATGACAAAAGAATAACACATAAGAATATTGAAAAAAAATTGAGAATAAGTTAAATTATTGAATCACAATTAGATTTTTTACAAAGCTACTGTTCAATTCTTTGGCAATTATTGTCTTGCTTCTTATTTAATTTTAAAATATTTAACTTAAATTAGTGAAATATTTCTCTACAAATGAAAATATCTCTATCATAATTAGGCAAATGGAAACTAAAGTAAAGAACCATTGGTTGCTATTCCAGATTCTAGACTTAAATTAGAAAGTGTATATATTTAATTAGAAGAATATTATGTAAATATGGAATTAGATGGGGTTAATGAAAAATTTTCTAAGCTATCTTTGTTATTTTGAAGAAATGTATAATATTTATGAAACAAAAATATGAAAATAAACTTTTTGCTATCTCATCAAACCATGTAGTTACATCCAAGGGATCAAAAATTGGTCCATACTAAAAAATCGGTCCATAGGGCAATGCATACCAATCCAAGATGATAGCGGTATTACCGCAGCACAGTATCGATATGTCTAGTGGGTCCAAGATGGTAACAATACACCAGTACAGAGCAAGACTTTAGACCTTGGTTACATCCATGGACTATAATCTTGGTCCCTATGTAGCAATATTCTTAGTATAAATCACTTCCAACCTCAAACAAGTACAAGGTCCCTCCTATGTCGATATACTTGATATACTAGGTACCATGTGTGTTCAATACACCTAGTATGTTTAGTCCAAGCCATGAATGGTCCACATTGGAACAAATCAAGAATAAAGACCATGGTTACATCTAGTAGCAAAAAAATTACCAGTAAATACATAACATTTCTTTTAAAAAATTTGTAGGTAGAACTTCTAATTTTACTGTATTTGCCTTTTGTTTAGAAACTATAAATGATCAAACTTTTTATGAAGCTTTGATATAATATTATGGTGGGGATCACAAGGAAAACCTTTCTGTATTGTCTCTACCATGACGTGATTTACCAACTCCTGCATGTATACTAATATTGGTCTTGTTTAGTATTGGTGACAAGTTGGAGATAAGCAAAGAGGAATTAATCGAGATAGTCTTCAAACAAATATGCTAAAAAGACTAGATGACGATCACCCGCAAGACAAATGGTTACTAAACTACATCAAATTAAAAAAAGAGGAGTATGAGCATAGGCGTAATGAAGCAAACAACAATGTGAGTGCTAATAAATGAGATAAAAGAAAGGAGAACTACATAAATCTAATACTTGTATAAATGTTATAGAAGGTAAATAGGAAACCCTAATGAGTGTGATATAAAATAATTATTTTTCTAATTGTAGAAAGTACATAGACAACCCGAATGTGTTCAGTTAAATTAAAAAATAGTTTAATTCAATTTAATACATGAATTATGGTAAATACATCAATTGAATATATCTATCATAAAACTTGACATAGTAGTTAGTACTCGGGTCACATCTGGAATGATTGAATTGAGCACAACACAATATATAGTTTATGTAAAAACCAACTCAGCACTCACACAAATCATACAAATGCATTTCTTTGAAAGTTTGAGACACTTTCCAATATTTTTGTTGAGCAAATTGAAACGTAAAATAATTTCCAAAAAAACTGCTGGAAGAAGTAAATTCATGCAGTTTACCATGAACTTATGGCTTACAGTAAAATATTAGATACCCAAATTTTAAAGAACAATTTCAAGCAATTTTTGGTTAGAATTAAGGACAGGTAGACAAGTGGGTTCACTAAATTGGGCGTTTCTGCTGAATGACAAGCGCAAAAAACAAAATGACACCTTGGACAATACACTACATACCATAAGGATAGTTGTAATAAATTAAATTAATATAAATCTTATCAAGCATCAACCCATAAATTATGGTTTAAACAAAAAAAAAACTACACTCATGATTCTACAAACTATTTCAACTTCCAAGTTCCACAATATAACTCTTTATTCAAACAATTTTCTTCTTTGCTTTTGTAGCATCAATGTTCTCAACCTTCATAATGTAATCAACATTTGTTTTCTACTTAAGTGCATCATTTACAATCTAACATCCTCTTAGATTTATCTTTATAAATCAATTCCCACAACATAGGACAATAATACAGGACATGCAACACTAAGTCATGGCCCCTACACTAATCTTTCCATGTACACAAAGATTATCTGCATTTCTCATAGACATTTTTTCACGACCTCATTAAAATATAAGTTCAAACACTGAAATACTGCTTGAAGACCATAAATGTGCCTTTATAATGCAGATTTTCTCCTTGTACTGCACAACCTTCACATTGCCTGTATGTAACTCGTTACATTCTTTTTTCATATTTAACAATAATCAGAAGAAGCTATTGGGAGTTTGCATACACTTTAGCTTAGCAACACTAAAAATATTACTTAACGCCATATATGGGCCTTTATTAAATTTGCTGATTTTCTCCACTTCTCCTGTACTGCACAACCTTCCATATATAACTCTTTAACGCTAATGAGGAAAATACTATTCACATTCATTTCTCGTATTTAGCAATAATCATAAGAAACTATACTAGGTTCAAATAGACTTTAGGTAAGCAACTAGTGAAAATTTTCTTCATGGTCAATACCAACTCATCAGCTCGTAACTCTACCACTCATTTGGTTTTATATATCTCCATCTTTTCATCTGCCCCAAGAATTCCTTTATCGATCAATTTCTAGCATATGTGACGCAGCGGATGAATAGGAGGGTTCATTAAAGCAATACTCTACGGTGGGAGAACTATGATGCGGAAATCCGGGAGAGGGTCTTGAGACGAGGGAAGAGAAAGCGTGTGCGATCGATGAAAATCCGTGGAGAAAACCGATGAGAATAGCGCGAGATGTAACTTGAGCAACACTCGGAGCGACAAGAAGCCACGGATCGGAACTCTAATGGAGAATACTCACCTCGATCGCGAAGCCAATGTCTACTTTGTAAGCACGTGCCCACGCCCTTCACAATGCTATGGCAACCACTCAAGCTTACTCGTCCAAGACACAACGCAGCAAGATGAACATGCAAAGGACCCGGCGCCCAAGCGGGGTTCGCCGGGTGTTTTGATTGAAAGCTGAAAAGAAGCGTACAAAGAGGAGACGAGGGAACTCTAGGCGAGCTCCTCGGAGTTTTGCTGGACCTAAGGCCTTGCAAGGGAAGGCGCAAACTACAACGAAAACTAAGAAACACACAGCCCTTCAGCCCCTCTTTTATGGATCAAGAGGGGGGAGAGAGGGTCACAAGCTAAACATGTGAGGTAGTTGGAGAAGCCAACCACCTAAAACAAACTAAAGTAGGGTCAAGATGCCCCCTAACTACTGAAAAGTAAAACAAACTAGCAACTATTCCCTGGGCGATTCATTCATGCAAGGGGTGTGAGGCGTCGAGTGAAAGAGTCGTCCACGTGGTCGCTGTCCGGACCCACGTGGCGCTACACCATCTCCGAGCAAGCCGCCATGAAGCAGCAGAACTTGCTGATGGTGGGCTGATTCTGGATGTTGTTGGCGGTGTCGTGTGCTGAGTTGACGACCCGGTTGTTGTAGCAGTCGGTAGGCTGGTCACGGTCGGTGGTCGAGTCTCGAAGCGGCCCCCGAGTGAGGGGTAGCGGGGGAAGCGGATGAAGGGATGTCGTGGAAGCAAGAGAAGTCACATTGCCGGAGCGGATGGGGCATGTCGTGGCTGTCAACGGGCTCATCACTCCCACAAAATAGTCTGGAGGGTGCGAGGACCGCTGAGAACGTCGAACAGGATGGAAAACCACCGTCTTTGGCTTTCTGGGGCTGAACACGGCCTGGCCGTGTTCACCTTCACGGCCGTGTTCTGTGTCTGATTCCTGCGCTGAGGTGAACACGGCTGGTGTCATGGCCGTGTTGGGGGTCTGCGAGCTCGTCACGGCCTGGCCGTGTTCCGCGTCACGGCCGTGTTCGCTGGGGCCGAAATCCACAGAATGTTGCGCTGATTTCACGGCGGTGCCGTAACCTGGAATACGGGCCGTAATCTTGTTCACGGCCTGGCCGTGTTCCGCGTCACGGCCGTGTTCACTGGGGCCGAAATCCACATAATGTTGCGCTGATTTCACGGCGGTGTCGTAACCTGGAATACGGGCCGTAATCTTGTTCACGGCCCGTGATTGCTTGAGCCGAAAGTTGCCGAGCCCGACACGGCGGGTGCCACGGTCGTGTCGCAGGCCGTGTTTTCGTTCGCGTCCGCCTTCAACCGTGTCACGGCCGTGTTCTCCATCACCGCCTGGCCGTGTTCAGGGCGGCAGAGGGCTTCCTAATCTGAATTTTGGGGGTGTCTTCGTCAGGTCATGGGAAGTCTCCCCAAGCGTCTTCCAGAGGAATGTGGCCTTCCCCATAGGCGTCTATGACTCCGTCAATATGGGTATTATATTTGCAAGTAATACTACTCACATATATACCTTATTGGAGTATATGCAATCAATTTCTAATTTTAAGGTTTATAGTTATTTTTCATAAGGTCTAAAATACTTGTCCAAAATGGAGTATCGATCCACTATCGCACCAATACATATGGTATTTGGTCAATATTGGTCTGAATATATATATAGTATGGTACGGATCGGTACTTGACCCTGTACCATATATTGGTATAAGGTTAAACCAATACATATTGCCCATACTAGGAATTTTGGTTTTATTTCTTTCTAATTGTATGCTAACTATTTTTTATCATTCTTTGGATCACCAATATGTCTATCTAATAAGAATTTGGTGATCTCGAGACTCTCCATACTTCTTGGATACAATGTACTAGTAGGTTTCTAGATAATTCCTTGATAGATGAGATTTTACTTTGATGTCTCAAACCTCTTCAAGGTCTACTTGATTTTTCCAGTTCCTATTCCAAAAAATATCAACAAATGAGTCTTTCCTTAAGATAAATACATTTTCTTTAAGTGAATGGTAAACTTAGCATCTCGTAGACTCTTTATAATACACCACAAATACACACATCGTATCAATTGTTCTATTTATCTTCTACTAGTCTCCTACACACCCTTATATTCAAGAAAATATTTAAAATTAGATTTAATATCATAATATATCTCATGTTGTGTCGAGGCATAATATCAAAGGGAACTTGCACGGTTCCAAAAGATAAGTTAGAGATCAACAAACCTATAATGGAGTGAACATTATTTATCAATGTTTAATTCCACACTCATACACCTTATATAGTTGCAGTATTATGAGGGGAATCTTCTACAAGAGAATCTCATTCTCCTTTAAATAGTATTCTTGATTTGATCAAAGAGCATCAACAATTTCCTCTTTGGTCCCCACTCCTTGTCCAAACTTCTGAAACCTTTCAAATATTTCAAAGTTGTATTTTGTTCAAAGTATATACTAATAATATTAATGGCTATTAGTCAAGAGGATGAAGAGAAGTCTTAGAGTGAATCTCGTTCTCCTTTACATAACATATGAACATAATACTCAAGTATTCATTGCCTTCATCCAAACAAAGAGTCTTAATACCAAGAAGGCATGTGGTGAAGGTAGAATTTGATCCCAAGACTTGTTAACAATAACCGAGATCTTTACCAATAAAGCTACCTAGCACCTTTTGTTCTCCACTCCTTGTCAAAATTCTTCAATCGTTTGAAATGTTTCAAATTTGTATTTTACTATTTATATATACGAACAATACTAATGGTTATCAATCACGGTGATGAAGAGAAATGTTCTATCTCGAGAGAATCCCATTCTCCCTTTAAATAATGTATGAACTAATCTTCAAGCTGCACCTTTTTCATCTGATCAAAGTGTCTTAATACTGCTGTATTTGGTTCTTCACTCCTTGTCAAAACTCTTGAAACCTATAAAATGTTAGATGCGTAGTTTATTGAGGGCATATACTGATAAGCTTAGGCTGTGTTTAATAGGGAGGAAAAGAGGCCGGAAAGAAAGAAAAGGAAAGGAAAATGTCATTTTTCCCTTGTTTAATAGGAATGACATATGAGCGAGTGGAAAATGAGAGCTTTTTATGTCCAAATGCGTTCCGCCCAAGTCGGGCAAAAAATCTACAATAGGCATTTGCTCTACACTTTTTTTCCCTCACCGGTGCCCTTGTTGCCGTCCCTTGCCGCTGTGCATGCTCGCCGCCGTCCCTCGCGAGCTCACCCTCGCTATCGCTGCTAGCGAACTCGCCCTTGCCCTTGCCCTCACCCTCACCCTTGCCCTCACCGCTCACGAGCTCACCCTTGCCCCTGCTGCTCTACGCGAGGTCAATGGCATATGCACGTGATACACTCGTGTCTCTTCATCCTCTCCCTCCTTCTTTCTTTTCCCTCCTCCTTCCTTTTCCCCTCTTTTTTCCCTCTGTACTACTAAACAGAGCCTTAGTGATTATCAAAAAAGGTAATGAAGAGCAATCTCCTATGACCCACATACATTAGTGTGAACCCAATTGAAAGATCCTTTAGCACACCCAACTTACATCACAAATGATGATTAAGTCATTTTTCTAAACACAATTTGAACAATATCAATTTGTCAAAGACACATTCAAAAACCATCATCAACAAAAATACATATCCTATACTTAGAGCAATTTCTAGTTTAAGATGTTACAAGTGTCTCACATTGCAAGTTTATCATTATTTTTTTGTCATGATAGACAAGGTTTTCTTGTTTGAAAAGTTACATATTACTACCATGTCCAATTTCATATAAAGGACTATTTTGTAGATGAAACACCTTCCGCACCCAATATTAAACAGGAATTCCACCAAGTCCAATAAATAAATAGCGATAGCATTCATACCATGTATGATGCACAGTAACATTTTTTTAAAAAACTAAATTATAAATTTAAACTTATGCTTCCAATGGATTTAAGGTCTAATGACTAATATTCTAGTGAAGAGCCTACATAATACTAAACAAATTGTATCTTCATTCAACCCACAAAATAATTTGTGTTTCTTAAATCGTTACACTATGGTCGCTCATATTCAGTGTCCTTTAAATTACATTCGTGGTTTGACACCAGTAACAGCTAGCAAGTGACGTACAATGTAACAGCACAATCATTACGGTGAATCTCATTTGAAGGGCGTAGATCACAACGCACAAACATACACACCAAATATACAAAATAACATCAAATACTATGAACCAATAATAGAAAGCCATGGTGTTATTTAAAAAAAACTACTATTTACACCATTACTACTTATTACAAGTTATGAAAACTTTTAAGAGCATTCTCGTTTTAGTTTATTTATCAATAAAATTTACATATAAAAATTAAAAACTAATAATTGGTGGTTATGGGTAAGGTAGGTTGACGGAGCCAAAGAGATCCAAGGAACCCATGGTGACCCAAGAGTTTCAGTCCAAAATGCAAAAGAGGGTATAGCCGCACCCGGGTTCACAACCCCGAAGCTCGGAAAACATCCATCAAGCCCATGGCCCATTGCTCCCAACGGACGACACAGACCCCTGATTGTTTTACTGGGGTTATCAACCCTTTGTCAACTTCAACGGAAACCCTCCACCCAATGAATTTGGCGACAAGACCGCCGAAAGGACAAACCAACGAGCACTACAACAACTGGCTAATCAATACCACCCGAGAGTCGGCCAGCATTGTCTAGAACCAACTGACCATCAGCAAGTTTTGTTGCTTTATCGTCGCTTGCTCGGAGATGATGTGAAGGTTAGCTTCAGCCTAGCCCATTCGTCAGCCTCAGCGCCCCCCCCCCCTTCCTTGCTGTAGGTTGCAAATTCAAGGGTGTGAAAATATTCAGGCCCTGTCCTGAAAGTTTCTATTCTCTTCCAATGCCAGAATTCAGGGGTGTAAAAATATTCAGAGCCCCGTCCTCAAAGTTTATGTTCTCTTCCAGTGCCAGAATTCAGTGGTGTGAAAATATTCGGGCCTCATCTAAAAGTTTCTGTTCTCTTCGAGTGCCAGAATTCAGGGGTGTGAAAATATTCAGGGCCTCGTCTTGAAAGTTTCTATTCCCTTCGAGCGCTAAAATTCAAGGGAGTGAAAATCCTCAGGGCCGTCCTAAAAGTTTATGTGAAGAGAAGCAGTTCTCTGCCAACGTAGGATTCTGGCTACTTTAGTTGGTAACTTTTTGTATCTAGGTTGTTAAGCTTCTATTCGAGCATCTTTTGACTCTTTTGGGTAGTTATAGGATAGTTGGCTTATCCAACAACCCTTACCATGTGTTTTGTGTGAGCTCCTCCCCTCTCTTCTTCTATAAAAGAGAGCTGGAGACTAGTGTGTTTTTCAACTTTGCTAGTAGTTGTAGCTTCTATCGTGTGGAAACCTACAAGGTCCCAGTAGCTCCTAGAGAGTGGAGATCGTGTGGCGATTGGTTCGCATATGGCGATACCTCCTATAAGCCTTCTCGTTTTCAGTCTGAATTAATATCGGGGCGATTCCCCTATTTCCTCTTCACTTGCTGTGTTGTTCTTCTTGCGCTCCCGCCCTCTCACATTCGAGTCCAGTCGAAGTCCATGAATCAAGAGTGTGTCTAGGACGAGTGGAGGCCCGAGTCTTCGCCGCACCATGCCGGAGTTGCTTGTTGTGCTTGTGTGCTAAAAATTGGCTCCCCAGGAGGTGAGTACTTTATTTGAGGGTAGTTGGTTGCCATGGATTCTCAAATCATCTGGTATTGCTCAAGTACGAATTTGTTCAACTATTTCGCTGTGTTTTCACAAGATTTCCCTCCGACCACACTTTAACTTTCCTCATCTCAAGACCCTCTCACGATTTCTGCATCATAGTCTTTGCCACCCTAGGGTACTAAACTTAATAAAAATGGTTTTTAGTATACAATATTTTCTAAAGCATATAAAACAAAAAATGTAAAAGAAGAGTCAGGAAGGATTTTATTTAAATACTTATAATAGTCACACACCACAAGTGGAAGTGGCTAGATGGTCTGTACTCTGTAGCCATACACACTACATATATATAAACATAATTGATATGCACATTATAAAATTTAAAGTAATAACTAATCAACACTCGCATAAGCAAATAAATGAGTAAATGTTCCATTGTAAAATATAAAAATCAGAAGAGAAACTTTTGAAAATCCCACTAGAAACTTTATTTTTAGATATGTAAAACCAAAATTTAATTTTAAATATAATCCGCCTTTTTCTATTGGATAATTTATAGATAATAATTAATAAACTTATGTTTTAAAATTCTTTTGTAGGTTTCATCAAAACTTTATTCCATCTCTATCCAGTATTGCATCATGATTCTCTTTCGTGAAATACTTTTATGAAATTTTGTAAACTATGATGAGTAAAACCATAAATCAAGAAATTCCATTTAGTGAGTTATGCCCTAAGCTTTCATAGAAATATGATTTTATAATATATACTACAGAAATAAAATTTCAATGACTTAAAAATGTGGATTTTATTCCTGAATTTAACATCCTCCATCTAAAATATTGTTCCTTTTGAATCAAAATATAAATGAACAATAAGAACTTTGAGATGATAATGAACGAGTTTAAATGAATAAAAATTTTTCGTGTATTCTAAAATTATTAATTTTGTTAAGATGTGGCTTTGATACCACCATTAGAAATACAAAAAAGATGACTAATTTTTGATGGAATTAAAATTTTATATCTTATAATGCGTTAATCCTTATATCACACATAAACAAAAACAATGAGAAATGATAATCAAATCGTATAGTAAATCTTCTCATAAGAAAAAGTTTTGAAGGCATATCATAGAATTAAGTTAGAATTCATCAAATTGTATCCATGTAAAGTTAGAACATTCACATTACCATGCTAGTGATTCCTGATTAGACCAAAAATTTTAAATGAATGATCTCTTCTTGCTCAAGCAATTTTGTCTTCAAGAAAGAATGATTAGTAGAGATGCAAAAGAGAGGTTTGCCTTCTACAAATGGAACATTGCTCCTTAGTGTGGTATATTACAAAAGATGGAGCAAAAGGGGGTGGAGACAATAGAGGAGAGGGGAGGGCACATGGATCGATTTAAAGCCTTGAACGGCATTCTCCACAATTGTCATCATGTCTTTAGATTTATTTAAACTAGTAGTTACCAGTAAGCTTCAGGCACCCATGGCATGCGTTGGTTGCACATCCCAATTCATCTCATTGTCAACTTCGATTCAAACACACAATTCAGACCCATACCCAATTTAAATCTTGCATGCCATGGGAAACAATTGGACAATAACTAGTTGAAGTCCTTTTCACTATAAAAAAAATCAAAATACTTTTAATTAGGCAATATTTTTTTAATGTATCCTCATCATGTAAAATATCAGTGTGCAACTTATGACACTAAGAATTATTTTTTTATACTTTTAATTAGGCAATATTTTGTTTAGTGTATCCTCACCATGTAAAATATCAGTGTGCATCTCACGACACGTCGACACTAAGAATTATTGTTTTGTTCATTAAAACCTTTTTGTTGAAAAATATCATAGAATCCCATTGTTAATGAAATTTACAAAAGCTAAGCATAAGCTAATATAAATGAGTCATAGTTTATATTATACTCCATCTTTCTCTTAAATTTAGGCTTCCTCTGAAACCAATGGAGCTCTTAAACTTATATGATTCATCATAAAATTTTAAACGTGGTGAAATATTAAGTCTCACTTGATGTGAACTAAGCATAATTCATAAATTCTCTCAAATATTCAATGCCTTAACTAGAATTAATCAAATCTCGTTTCATTAAATCATATGTCTTATATAATAGTGCTAACCTACGTTTTTAAAACCGGTCCAAACCGGCCTGTATTTCTGGTTTCTGGTTTGGACTGGTTGTCTCAGTGCAGCGAAATCGTGAAATCCAGCTGAAGAATGAGAAAAAGAAAGAAAGGAGAAGAAGAAGGAGGAGGAGAAAGAGGAGGGAAGAGGAGAGGAAGGAGACGGCGGACATGAGATGGACACAAGGCAGACCCAAGTGACACAGGCAACGGCAGATGTGGGACAGACGCAGGTGATGGTGGACATGGAGCTGACATGAGCAACAGCATACACAAGCAGGCGAACGGTTTCTCCTTTCTCCTCGTTTTTCTCCTCTTCTTCTTTCCTCTTCTTCTTTCTTCCTCTTCTTCTTTGGCTGGTCTGTCCGATACTGGAATTCCAGTATGACCAGGGTGACCAGTTGTACAGGTCGGACTGGTTTTCTGACTCCATTTTGTACATAACACAGTAGGTTCACCCCAATGCTAGGTATAGGGCCACAAAACCTAGTACATTAAAATGATTGATTAAACATTTTTATTTGACCATTATAAGTATACTAGTTAACCTCTAGCAACAATTCATGGTTCCTAATGTGTGAAATTTGTTTTACCGACAATAATCACCATTGAATAAAGCCATTTCGTCATAAATGTCAACTAGACATAGGAAATAGGATAGTATGGTCGTTCAAATTCTAATCTTCCAGTCTGTGTACCTCATCTTTGAATCAATGACTCTTGGATTAATCCAAAAATCATTTTCCACACAAGCTCATACCTTAATTGAGTACTATGTGGTTTGTGTTTTTTTCTGTTGTGAAGAGTGGCAAATCGAATGTTGATACTCATAAACCTCTATACCAAACAGAACTATACTAAATGTGCATATCTGTAATCTTTCTAGAATTAAAAACATTAACAAAGTGAAGATTGTCTAGCACAAGGCTATTATGATGTCTTAGGTACAAGAATAAATTTGCACAATCACTATCAAAAGAAATACTATTCCACAAAATCCAAAAAGAAAAACTCAATAGGTTAATTTAGCATATACAGTATAGTAACGAACATTCATTCATGTATATCGATATCATCATACAAATAAATGCCAAATAAGATGTTTCCCATTTGACCGTGTTATAATACACTGTTATGCCCTATTTATTGGTATTCATCCACAACAATCTACGCCTAGAAACATTGAGGACCATACTTCAATGATTAATCATGTTTCTTTTAATGATCATCATTGAATATGTGCCTTGGTTCAAGAGTTTAATCCATGGATCCCATCAAATGGATAATATAAGTTATAAAATATTAATATTGCTTAAAAAAGAAATTTTGAAAAAGGTACCAATGTAAAACAATAACACTAATATGCAAGTACCAAGTACTAAAATTTGGTTTTATCCATAATAAAATAGATACTAAGACATGAAAAAAAGCTGAATTTTGAGTGTATGATTCGAAACAAATATATTGCATTTGCCAAACAAGACCTTTTGCAGGGCAAATAGAGGGCAGTTTAGTATAGATAAAATACACAATGATTTTTACCTCCACGTAACCCTCCATAAATGAAGATAAAATCACCAACTGCAGCAGCTGCATGTCTACAACGCCTAGTTAATTCAACAGATGCATCACCACCAGCAGCATCTGCACTATATCTACCTGTTCTGGGACTTGTGACAACAGACTTTGTATCTAACCAAACTCCAGCAGCAGTATCCAACACTAAGGCAAAAGAAACACAGATCAGTACAGACGTTGCATGAGACAGATTACACATTCCGTGAAAATGATATGCAATTTGTGGAGAAGGAGCCAGATAAACATTGTAATATTTCTACAAGAAATCAATAACCACAGTAACACATCAATACAAACAATGAAGAACCAATCTTTTCAATCCATAACTTTTAATAAGCAACAACGATGGTCTGCATGTCACCTGATAGAAAATAACACAACCTACACTTCTTCCTTTAGTAACACATTGCAGACAAAGGAAAACGAAATAAGCCCAAACACACTTTTATCTCCAACAAAAGGGGTAACGTGAACTTAATATAGATATAGCAACAGGGATTACAGAACAACATTCACATATATTATATAATTTATATGCATTAGCACTGTGGAATTTTGTTATGCGTGAGTGTGAACTCAACTGACTCCAGAGATTTGAAGAACCAAAAAATTGTTTAATATACAAAAAATCAAAATAAGAAAATTGCATTACTTAAAGCCTAACAACTGCTATATGAAGAATTTACCAGCAATGCTAGAAGAGTCATCAACTATGCGTCCACCACCAAGAGCGCCTCCAGACACATGAAGCCTCGCATTAACAAAAACCTAAGAGAAAATTGCTTCTTAACACCGACATCTTATATAAAATAAAGCAAGAATGATAGACAAAAGGTGCAAAGTCAATCAGATCTCACCGCTGCATGCTGATATCTTGGAGATGGAGAGACACCAGGAGCTATAGCCCACTCCCAACGCCCATCCCTATGTTTTGCAAGACCATATGCACTTGACAAAGGCTACAAAGTTTGCAAACGTCATTACTAAACAGCTACCCAAAGTAAGACAGTTAAATCTAAATTTAGGTTACAAGGAACAGCAAGTTCACCATAATCTGTTCAAAAAACTAGTACAATTGAAGAATATGTTGATGTTGTGAATTCAATTGTTGGAGAGATCTGTATTCCTAAATAGACTTCCAAGGTAGTTGAAAGAATCAACCCGACAAATGTTGTTGAATATCACAATCTTTGTGAAAAAGCAGGTTTAATTATCCATTGCCAATGAGCCTTCTTACCACATCAAAAATAAGATAAACTTAAATTCCAACACACTCTTTAATCTTATTACTAAAAATATTACAATTGTTCCCTTGTTAGGCCATCAGTTGACTCTATTTAATTAAAGCATTTATGCAGACCAAAAAAGGTTGCTTATTGGTGGTCCATATATAAGACTTAAAATTTATCATTCAAAGTGGAAGAAATTCCTTAAACGTAACGTTGAATCCTTCATATTACCAATTTACCATACAACAATAGGTGATCCCAGGAGATGGTCAGAGCACCAAGAGACCCATGCCAGGAAAAGCACGAGAGCAGTAGTCTCAAACAACAATAAAGTCACTCCACAATTTTAAAGCCAATAATACTTCAAAATAACAGCATCTCAAACATACCACAGCTTTTCTAGGAATGAGCATATCATTTCAAACACTGGAATATACCATAGTATTTCAAATGAAAGCCTCAATACATAATGTAATTGAATAGCATATTCTTCAAAATTCTCATGTTGAAGGTGCAGCTTGTGATATCATAAATGAATAAATGGACTGTTTTCCAAGAATTAAGCTTTAGGATGTGGTAATTAAACAATATTGAAGTCATTTGTGAGAAAATACCAAAATAGAAAATTTTCAATTATTTATTCAATTATTCTTCTACTTTCTCTATAGCAATTATTGATGTACTTGTACAAAGAATTGTAAGCTTGTAGATCAGTTCTGCTCTATTGTATTTCTCTTGAGGATGATGCGCAAATTCCAATACAGTTTTTGGCATAACTGATCACTCAATCAAACTTTTATCTCAAATGCAAAGATGAATGTAACACTTGAAAATCATCCCCAATTGCATCCACCAAAACAATTATATCTATGGCCATGTCCTGGCAAAAACTAAGAAACACAATACTGGCTTTCCACGTTTGGAACTCAAACCGCAACATAAAGGTGATGGTCTTTTTTGTCATTTTAAAGAAATATTTAGCATTATCAAGGTTTTAGGAAGTGTCGTATGCGCCCTCAAATGCAGTTCTGAATATGCATACACTTAGCTAAGTAGTATTGTTCAAAGTAGAGAAGCAAACAAATTACATATGCAGTCTGCTACCTCGAACCATTTAGGCATCATAGTCCTAACTTCCTGCACACAACTTACATTTTGCATGCACTTCAGTAACCCCAAAGAACTACTTTATCGATTCAAATGAAAGGACCAACGTGTGTCAAGGGGCGAAGTCCGAGAGCATGATGATAAAGTTGAAAATTATTGAACATCTGTCTTTAGGCTTTTTACATAAAAACTACATGCTTTTGCTTACTCGTAGAAATTTAAGTAATACTTACTTTTTGTTATTTATCACTTGGTATACATGAACTATTTTTGTATTTGATGTATTTTTATTGACCAACGTATTAAAAATGTTAAAAATGTTCTTATGGATATAAATTATTATATATTTTTAAATAAGGATCGTTTATGCGCACTTCCTATTATATATGAAAGGCTGCAGCATTACACTCGAATAAGCTCAAAACCTTGGAATTTATCATTTGAATAATTATTTTGTATTCCAAAAAAATTTATTCAAGCATTTTCCATAAGCAACAAACAGGGTATTGGTTGGGATTTGGGAAGGGAACGGGTGGAAATGAAGGTACGCACTATACAATTTCCAAATTATAATTCACACTACGCTCGGTGCAGAACTAACTTTACGCTTTCACTGAGTTTACTGATATGCAGGGAAGCATAAGCAACTTCAACCAAGTGGTCCCCTTCAGTTCTAGTATCAACATACAGTTTACACTCCAAAATGTTTCACATAACTGCATGAGCCTTTCAAGAGAATCCTAAACTTTGTTACTTAGGGCCCGTTTGGCCCGCTATAAAGCAGCTTTGAAGCTGTTCTTGAAGAGAAGCAGGTTGAAAATTGTTTGGTAATCAAAATGAAAAGTACCTTAGAAGCAAAAGTTTTGGAAGCTAGAAAAAGATACTTTTCAAGCTTCAGGCAGCTTCTGCTTTTATAGAAAAGTTTATAAGGGCTACACTGGCCCTTATTCCAAGTTTTTAATATTTAGAACCATCTACCAGTTCTTATTTATAATATGCAAATGAAATAAAAGTTTTCTAATGCCACAAAAGAGAACCATGTCACTGAAGTCACTTAGGCTTTCATGCAAACCAAAAGACTCCGTGAAATCATAAAGTTAGTTCTACACAAGTTGTAGTACATTATGCAAAGCGACAGTATAAACTTACCACACTATTTGCATCCCTTCCTCCGCACAGAAGAAGAAGACCATCAGAGCGCGCACTTGCAGTTGCATACCTAAACCAAAAGAGGTTGTCAGGTTAAACTTTGATAATTGAACATGTTACAACTTTGCAACTACTAAACACTTGCAGAATCCCAGTCCTGTAGTGAACCACATAGCTAATAGTCAATAAAAGGACAGCAATCAAAATGAAAATTTGTAATAAATTCCTTCTAGAAGTAATAGTTATAGAAAACATCATAGATCAAAGTTGTCATAGAACTTCTGAAGTAGTCAATAGATGGCAAAATTAATGATAAATTGACAGGCATCATCATCACAATTAGGTTCATCCAACAAGCAACTTCTATAGTCACCTTAAAACTAAAACGTTAAGCTGCAAGGACCAAAATTTGGTGACCTATCTTTTGCCTTAAACCTTAACTTCCATTAGTTACATTGGTTATTCTCGTCAGGATAATAAGCAAGGATCATGATCAGAAGTTGGATCTGAACACAAGTATTAACTCATATACTTTAGATTGCCAACAAAATCATTGACATACCATATCTTGATTTTCCTTATATTTTTTTTAGATATCTGACCTAAATATGATTAATCACAATGGGAACATTTCCTTCCTCGCGACATTCTACAAAATAGCACCTTTGGCCATGTTTTCGAACCTATTTGTCTACCAATGTGCTTGAACTTTAACTGATGGCCTAGCATATCAGTTAAATTGCATGCTACCCGCAACAATTTATCAACCCTATCTTGAGATATTTTATTAATAGTATTAAATCTATAGAAATCTGTACACCAAAAACAAAACCAAAATTACTTCCAGTAAAATGAATCAATGCCTCTGAACACCAAATAAATGATTGGTTGGTCCTGTAGCTCTTTCCCGCCAAAACACTCAAAATCATACATCATTTGGGTTTTCCAAAATGATACAACAGATGATTTAGGTCTCTATTATTAGTCTGTAACATAAAGTAAATCTAATTCATGTTAACCACAATGCAAAATTGCATTACCTAAATGGACTGATTCAAAAAAATCCAATATCAATTTCCATGAAACACTTGCTAAGGAAAAAAAGGCAAAGAGATTTTCCAATATTATATAATTATATCCTGGATTATATCAACTCATTTAGAATGAAATTTTCTATTCAAAAGCAGTTAACAGGGACTAACTAATCTTTAAATAGTAACATTATACTTGCATTATAACCAAAATCCAAAGGAAGAAACACATTGAACGAGAAAATAGCTAAGTAGGTATTGGAATTCAGCTACAATCATAAAACAATTGGATAATAATATCCATGACTTTTTTTCTCTTTTTTAAGGCGAAACAATTGTTTTTTTTTTTCTTTTGTTCTCTCTAGTAGAAATGCTAAGCAAAAAAAATCATACTTTAATTAGATATCAAAATGCTTTACTTTAGAAAGGATCTTTCATATGGCAGCCCCTAATTCTGCCTGTTCTATAGGTATCAACCATTTTTTATACATATATTGTGAAAAGCTCAATTTAATCATTTATGTTAAAGGGTTATTTTACATGTTAACGGGTATGGGCTCGGATCTCTTAACCCGACCCGTTATCCTTTTGATATTTAGTCTCTGTAACCCTAATGATTGAGTAGTAATCTAGTTTTTCCTCTCAACTTGGTATGAAGTTTGCCCTAGTCCCCCTTGCTTTTCGCCGCCATCTTCTTCCTCTCCTCTTGTATTCCTTTCCTCTCCATCTCTTGGTGTGGATAGCGAGTACATCGTTTGTTCCGTGCTGCTGGCGCAGTGAACGTTAGCCTTGGGCATGGCTACGTGATGCGCCCCTTGCCCTTCCTCTTTCCTTGTCTCGTTTTTTGATTCGGGCGTGTGGGCTACCGCTTGCTGCTGTCGAAGGTGTAGTTGTAGTGCTCCGCCTCCGCCTGGTGCTGTCGCCTTCCCTGTTGCTGTCGAAGGACGAGTGCGCCGCCGCACGTTGCCTGCCGCCCTTCCCCTTTTCACCTTGGTCTCTGCATCAAGCACCGTCGCCTCCTTCACCACTGAAAGATGGATGAAGCCCCCGCTCGGTTCGTTACCTGATGAATTGTTTCGGACGATGTGCTATCGCCTGCATCGTCCTCTGGCCGTTGTTTTCTCTTGGATGCCGATTCCATGTTGAACCATTTTCTCGTCCAAGAATCAAGTTTGGAGATGTTGGTGCTCTGATTGATACTCGGAACCTGCAACATCTTTGACAGCCCTTACTTTCGCAGGTTACCTTCTCTCTCTACCGACCGAGCTTTGTTTTGAGATTGTGATTTGTCGCCTCTCAATATGGATTCCTTCTCGTCTTCTTCTGATATTAAGCCCACTAATACCTTTGGTGGAAATATAGTTAAATTTGATGGTACAAATTTTTCATTATGATCTCAATCTGTTCGCCTATTTCTGGGGTCGCATGGCAAGGATCATCATCTCACTCAACCAGTGACCCTACTTATGAGACCTGGCATCGATCTGATATGGCTGTGCTGAATTTGCTCCTTCATGGATAGCAAAGTTGCCTCCACTATTATGTATCAGCAAACCACCAAGTCTGCTTGGGAATTTCTTAACAGCACTTATGCCTCTCGACAAAATTTAAGTCATGTTCTTCGGCTGTATGAGGAGATAATTACTTTACAACAGTCCGGTCGCTCCTTTCAGGAAACTTATGTTTTACTTCAGGGCAAATGGGATGAACACTGTCAGTATTATCCTGCTTCCACTGAAATTGAGGTTACTCTCCAGCAGCGACAGGAGTTCTTAGTGGTCAAATACTTATCTTGCCTTGATCCTCAATATTCTGCTATCAGTTCTCAATTACTAGTAGATTCTACAATCACTACTCTACAGGGGGCCTTTTCTCGCTTGTTGCATGTTACAGCTTCCTCTCAACCAAAAGAGGCTCCCAGTGCTTTGGCCGCTCCTCCTGCCTCTTTCCCCATCGGTCGCGGGTGCGCTTCTGGTCGTGGGCGCGGCCGTGGTCGTGGCCGCGGTTTCCCTCCATGCTCTCATTGTGGTCGCTCGAACCACTCCTCAGACCGTTGCTGGCAAAAGTTTGGACAACCCTCTGCACGGTCTATTGTTCTTCCTGACAGTAGTTCGTCTGGTTCTTCTATTATGCCTGCCGCCGCTCCTACTGTTACCATTTCTGCTGCTAAATATGAACGGTTGCTTCAGTCCACGTCCACTCCCCCACCGACTCATCCACGTTCATCGCTGCTTATGCTCCTGCTTCGGGTACAGCTACTCTTGCTTCATCTGCTTCCACTTGGATTGTTGATTCCGATGCCTCATACTACATGACAGGTAACCGTACATTATTTGTCTCCATATCCACTGGAGGTGTCTATCCTCCTGTTTCTATTGCTGATGGCTCTCTTGTGCCAGTTGCCGGTGTGGGATCTGTTTCTATATCTCTCATGCTTACTCTCACACATGTCCTATACATACCTTCTTTTCCAGTTAACTTGTTTTATGTTCGTGTTTTTACTGCTCATTGTCATTGCAGTGTAACCTTTTTCCCTTCTCATTGTCTTTTTCAGGATCTCCGGACGGGGAAGACGATTGGTGGGGGGCCTAGACAGAGTGGCGTCTATACAGTTGCGGTCTCTATCTCTCCTCAGGCTATGTCTTCTGCTATCGTTTCCCCTCTTCTTTGGCATCGACGTCTTGGTCATCCGTCTCCTGTTCGTCTCCAACAGTTCTTGTTCTTACCGTCGCCGCCCTCCATCTCTTGTGAAGTCTGCGAGCTGGTTAAACATCATCGAGTCTCCTTGCCTCAAGCTGCTGCCACTCGCCACTTACAGCCTTTCCATCTTATCCACTCTGATGTTTGGGGTCCGAGTCCTGTTCCAAGTCATGAGGGTCACAAGTATTTTGTTACTTTTATCGACGACTTTTCTCGTCTGTGCTGGTGTTATGTTTTGGTCAAACGTTCTGAAGTTTTTGATGTATTTCGCACCTTCTTTAATGAAATTAAGAATCAGTTTGGTGTTTCTATTAAAGTTCTGCGTTCGGACAATGCTTTGGAGTATACTAGCACTTCCTTTAATTCTTTTTGCGCTGATCATGGCATCTTACATGAGACCACTTGCGCTTATACTTCCTCACAAAATGGGGTTGCTGAGCGCAAGAATCGTCACCTACTTGATGTGGCCCGCACTCTCTTGTTTCATATGCAGGTTCCACGTTCCTTTTGGTCTGATGCTGTCCTCACGGCATCTTATCTAATTAATCGGGTTCCCACTTCTGTTTTAGGTGGTCGCTCACCTTTCTCTCTTGTTTTTCCATCTCGGGTTCCCTTCTCTCTTTCACCCCGCGTGTTTGGGTGTCTCTGTTTTGTTCATGTTTTTGGGCCCGGTATTGACAAGCTTAGTCCTCGTGCGACTAGGTGCGTGTTTCTTGGGTATTCTCGTACTCAAAAAAGATATCGTTGTTTTGACCCTTCTAGTGGTCGTACCTTTGTCAGTGTTGATGTTACGTTTCATGAGTCTCAGCCATTTTTTTCTTCTGCCTCGGACACGACTGATTTTCAGGCTCTTGTTCCTGTTTCCATTGTCCTTCCTTCTACCCCTGTTCCCTCTCGTCCGGTCGCCTCGCCTCCTTCCACTGTCCCATTGCAGGTCTACAGCCGTCGCCCCAAGCCCCCCCTCATGGTCGCTCCTTCGCCGGAGGTTCCTGATGACGATCATCCCATTGCTCTCCGCAAAGGCAAGCGTACTTCCTCTCATTTTCCTCTCTCTCATTACGTTTCTTTCCATCATTTGTCTCCGGTTTACCGTGCCTTTTCGGTTGCTTTGACTTCGTCTTCTCGAGTAGAAGCAAGCTATGGACGCTGAAATTGCGGTCTTACAGGCTTGCCGGACTTGGACCCTGGTGTCTCCTCCACCACGGTTCGTGTGGTTCCGTGTCGGTGGGTTTTCACAATTAAATATCATGCTGATGGCTCCATCGCTCGCCACAAGGCTCGCCTCGTTGCTAAAGGCTTTTCTCAGGTGTATGGTATCCACTATCATGACACCTTCTCTCCGGTTGCTCGACTTAATTCTGTTCGGGCCTTGTTTTCCTTGGCTGTCAACTGTCATTGGTCTCTTCACCAGATGGATGTTATCAATGTCTTCCTTTATGGTGATCTTTCTGAAGAGGTTTACATGGAACAACCGTCAGGCTATGTTGCTCAGGGGGAGATGATATGCAAACTACATAAGTCTATTTATGGCCTCAAACAAAGTCCTCGCGCGTGGTTTCAAAAACTTTCACAGATAATGACATCAGCTATGGTGTCGCCATAGTCAAGCGGATCATTCCATTTTTATTCATCGATCGGAGCATGACATTATTATCTTAGCCGTCTATGTTGATGATATGCTTCTTACTGGTGATGACATACAAGGGATTGAGAACACTAAACTTCATGTACAGTCTCATCTCTCTATCAAGAATTTGGGCACACCGAGGTATTTTCTTAGGATTGAAATCGCCTATAAACGGAACTGCATCTTTATGTCTCAAAGAAAACATGTTCTAGATCTTCTAGAAGAAATTGGTATGAGTGATTGCAAACCAGCTGACTCTCCTCTTGTTCCAAATCAGAAGTACAGTGCTAATACTGAATCTAAACCTGTTGATGCAACACAGTATAGACGTTTGGTAGGTAAACTTAACTATCCCACTGTTACTAGACCGGGCATCTCTCATGCCGTTGTCATTGTTAGCCAGTTCATGCAGCAACCTAAACAGTGTCACTGGGATGCTGCTACGCGGATAGTTCAATATATTAAAGGGTCACCTGGTCAGGGTTTGAAATACTATAAAAATGAACACACCAGGATTGAAGCTTACTCGGATGCTGACTATGCCGGCAACATTGATGATAGAAAATCTGTTTCTGGTTTCTGCACCTACCTCGGTGGTAATCTTGTCACATGGCGAAGTAAAAAACAAAGTGTTGTCGCTAGGTCAAGTTGTGAAGCTGAATATAGGGCTATGGCACAAACTATGTGCGAGATGTTATGGCTTAAGAACTTTCTACAAGAGTGTGGGATAGAAAGTTTCAAGCCGATGAATATGTTTTGTGATAACCAAGCGGCTATCTTCATTGCCAACAATCTAGATTTTCACGAAAGAACCAAACACATTGAAGTTGATTGTCATTTCATCAAATAGGTCATCAACAACAATCTTATTGCCACACCTTTTTTGAGATCCGAGGATCAGGTTGCTGACATCTTCACCAAGTCTCTTGGACCCACAAGAATCAACCATCTGTGTAACAAACTGGGTTTGTTTAATATTTTTGCTCCAGCTTGAGGGGGAGTGTTAAAGCGTTATTTTACATGTTAACGGGTATGGGCTCAAGTCTCTTAACCCGACCCGTTATCCTTTTGATATTTAGTCTCTGTAACCCTAATGATTGAGTAGTAATCTAGTTTTTCCTCTCAACTATTTAAAAAGATTGGTATACTGTTAGGAGATTCCCTTATAGGTTTCAATCGATTTTGATCGCACATTACATATGGTTTCCAAAAGAACAATAACCAATCAAAAAGGTGTAATACATCACTTCATCTTCAGTAAGTCCACATGAAAATTCTATTAATTCCTCCATTCAGGACCAAAGATCAGCCAATAATAATTTTGGTGGACTTTAGCTAGTTCTTAGAAGGTCATCCAAGTTCAAGTAATCTGGATTGGAATGTGTAAAATAAAAAAAAAAGCTAATGATCTTATTTTGAAAACATTTCTTGCACACGAAATCCTGATTAAACCAAAAGTCTAAAAATCCACATTAGAGATTATAAATTATGCGTAGGAGAACATACTGAAGAAAGATATGCAAGCATATGTTTATTGGACTGAAATTACTTGCTTCCTTGATAATAGCAATTTTTTACCTTGACTACTATTTAACTCAAAAAGAAAAAGAAGAAAGATGGAAGTTCAGAGAAACTATGGGAATTCATTTTTTGCTTGCACTTAATATTTTAGCACTTTCAGAACACAGACAAGTTCGACTCGTAAGAAGATTGAAACCACGCCTTCTGCAGTTCAAAACTATAAACATATTAGCAGCGTGGATTTCCTTTCACCTAGACATGTTGAAATTCCGTTGCATATAGGATTGACAAAGCTAGCAATAATTGCAGGATAGTTGTACACGATCAATGAAGAAACCCTTTAGCAGCAATCTTACATCTTATCACTTGCCGTCATTCTTTAAAAAACAATTTTTACTGTTAGGATAGGATCACTTTGAGGGATTAATACATAAAAAGGCAAACAAATATTAACTGAAACTGATACAGGTAACCTCTTGGACAAAATAAAGTCTCAATTTACTTACATGCATGGCGGTGGACCTTCACCTTCTGGTTCCAATTTCCTCCATTCGTAGGGTTTGGCAGCAGTATCTAGAGCCCAAACATCAGCTAAAGGCCGCTTACCTACAAAAGTTAATCGTTCCCTCGTCAACTTCATATGTGTAAGTATCAATGCAGAAACATGAAGTATTTCTAAATACTCCGTAGCATGCAATTATCTGCACAAACCTACCATCATTTCCACCAATTGTTAATAGAAATCTTTGCCCAACCAAGGCCATCACATGACCATACCGCGGTCCTGGACCAGGTCCTTGAACAACAACTCTATATTCATGAATATATTATTCAGTTTTGCCAGTCAACTAGAGGAAAAAAAGATAGTAGAGATTCATTGCTTGAACTTATAATAACCTATGCCACCGTGGCTTCTGTTGTGTCAAGTCCAGAACGTGAAGATCTTCGGCAGACAAACCTGTAGGCCCAATTCCACCCTGAATAAACACAAAATTGATAAATTGTCCTCAATATCTAGTCTTTAAATGGTTATTTGATATTTTTAAGAATAAAATTATTCTATCACTTGAATGAAAAGCCATATAAACAAATATCATAGATATAACATAGTCTTATAAGAAAAGTTAACAATCAAAATATGAGAGGCTACCTGAATTACCACCATTGTTCCTACAGCAGTCGCAACATGTGCTGCTCTGGGGGATGGTGGTTCCCCAAGAGGTGTCAACCTGATTAACACAACGGCATAACCATCATACTGGAGAAATAATTACAATAGATGTTGATCAAATTTAAATTGTTTCCTTTTTTTTTTTTCAAAAAGAGCATAACTCTTTGAAAAAATTCATGACAAAAATGCCGCACCAACTTATCAGTTCTTCAGCCATGTTACCTGGTCCATTTGTTTGAAAGCACGTCATAACAATGAACATCTGCAGTTGCACCTGCGAGACCTGCAATTTAAGAGCAAAAACATGGCAATTAGGCAAACTATCTAAGTCCATCCAAGTAGATGCTTACCTATAATGGATGTGTCAATTTCGACATGTATATGACGAACTTCTACTAAATCCAACAAGCTTCCACATTCCTAATCTAGAATTAGATTCGCCCCTGATGGATTCTCAAAATCTATATGATTATTGAGGCCGAAAATTGAGGAGAGCACGTACGGATTCCAGCGCTTCCTGATGGAGACGGTGGTGTTGCAGAATTGCCCTCCAGTGCGGTGGCACCACCAAACAGTATAAGCCGCGGGCCGATGAAGCCCGGAGTTCCCTCCTCCCCAACGGCCGGCACAGCCGTGAGAGTGTGCCCGCATCGGCACCCTGGTCCGTCCTCCTTTTTCTCGATGATCGCATTCACTACCCTATAAGTGGGCGCGGGCCTCGGCCCTGCCAAGACGGGTTGTCCCTGCCCCGCCGCCGGAGCCTCCGGGGACGAGGGATCTCCGGATCTATCATGGTGGTTCTCCGTGACAGGATCGCGGTCCGATTCCGTCGACATCGAAGTATCCACCTCCATAGCTCGCGGCTCCCTGTGTGGCATACGAGGAAGGAAAAGCCGTCCTAAGAATCCGGCACCAGTAGACCTCTACCCCGCTCCGCCGCCGCCAAGGCGAGCATCCCGCAGTCCGACTCAAATGGCGAGGGTTTCGAGATCACCGCATCGGCCGCCGCCGGCCCCAATTAATCCCCGAATCCGCCCCTCGCGTCGGATTGAGACCCAAAAATGGTGGGCGAAAGAGGGAGAAGGGATCGCCCTTTCCCCCTGAGAATCCCTCTTTTGTCGCCCCTCGCCTCCCTCACTCGATCGCCCTCTCGGAGAGCAAATGAAGCTTGCAAACGAAAATTACAAAATAAAATTTTAAAAAAAAAGGTGCAACCGGAAATAAACTATAGAAGAAAAACTTTTGCGAGAGAGAAAGGGAACACCGCGAAACAACCCTCTTACTAAAACAATACCCCACTCTTCTACCAAAACATAGACCTCCATTTTAATTGGATTTCTTAAGATGGCCCACTTAATTTAATGCAGCATCCGATGGTACTTTCGGTGCTCAATCGTTTTTGGTCGGTTCGCTCTTATAATTTCGTTGTGTGCCGTCGAGTGTGACATTTGCACTTCGCATCTCACCTCCAATTTACCCGCCTCGTGATTAGCCGCGTCATCCGTGGTCTCCACTTGCCATTTTCCTTCGTGATAGGAAAGGCAAGGAGAACCCATTGGTGGGCGACTTAACGCGTCAAGTGTTCAAGTTCCACGGCTTTCGAATGCGTTATTTGATCTTTTCCTTGGTTCCGAGGAGCAAGCGTCCAAGTGATGCGAGTCGATCAGGTGCGTCGATTTGGATCGTCCGATCATGCCGCGCCACCAGAAGAACCCCAGGCGGAGACTCCGAGGCGTACACCTGGCGGCGGCGGCGACGCGTCGGGGTTACCGGTCGAGCCGGTGTCCGCGCATCTAGCGCGGAAATTAAAGCAGATGCGGGTGGGCGGATGATAAAGCCCACACATTCCCGACACTGTTGGGAGTTTGCCGTCCTTCAAGTGTAGAAAAAAGGTCAACGCATTAGTTGTCAACGGCGTGAGATGAGTTTGACCTAGTTGACAACGAAGGAATCACAAAAAGTGAAACCCACTCATAGGCAATATCGGTAAGTCAGAGCAACTCAAACAATATTATCCATTTTGTTTGATTGGTGATAGTAAAAAAAAAAAAAAAAAAGAGAGAAATTAATTTTAAAAAAATCATTGTCCGATCATGTCCTTCATTTTTAAAGCATCACTTTTTGACTAATATTTTTCAATTAATAGTGTCTAATATTTTAGGAGTATCATAACAAGATTTGGGTCAATTCATAATAGCGGGTAACACTCACCTCTTAGTGCCCATCAAAAAATTAGGTATTTATGATCTTAATTTTATCTCTAATAATGTCATGCCAAATTAGGATTGGATAAACTAATTCATTATTTTTCAACATCATTTTATGTAAATTATTATTTTAATTTTATACTAATTTATAAAACATATAGAATGCTCATTATATTCTTTATGCACTTTCCTTATTTATTTCACTCATGAACTTTTATGACTCATTTACTTTGGGGAAAAAGTTATAAAAAAAATGAAAGAAAATAGAAAGAAAATGAGAGAAAGTAAAAAGAAAAGGAATATAAATTTATTTACTTGAGTAGATGAATAGTTTATGAGGGAAAGTAAGAAAAAAACAAGAGGAAAAATTATGGATTAATTATTCCATTTGCTTTCCGGCTAAATCGAGCGGAAAGTCGAAACTAAGTCTTAATTTTACTAACTTCACATTTTTTTTCTCACTACATTGTTGCTCGTACTCATTCACTACAAGCTTTTCTCAACTACTCATCCTTGTTGTCGCTGCTCGAGCTCAATGCCACTGCTCGTTCTTATAGCTGTTGTTTATCATCGTCGTCATTATTCGTATTTAATATTTAATATTAAATAATTCTATGATATTATTAGTATATATATAATATGAGAAAAAAATAAAAATTAGGGTATATATATCAATCCTTCAAATTTTTTTTCCTTCAAAGTAAATACATGGAAAGAAAACCTATAACATATTCCATCTATCTGTTTTTTCCATTCTTTTCTTCTTTTCTTGTACTTTCTATTCATCCAAGTAAACATAGTGTTAAGATTATCATCATTATAACGATGTTTATCATCTGTAACTTCGTAAATCAATATATATGACGATAAAAATATGTACTAAAGCCACCATAGTGAAATGGCAGTAATTTTAAAAAATAATTAATTTTAAGTTATTTAATTAGTATTTATTTATTTTTTATATGAGGTCATATTAGGATTTATGATATTTTATACACAAAAAAGTAAAATTTAGGATTATTAATAAAAAGCCACATCGATAAGATATAAGTGCGCAACATTGAGCGCAAAGCCTCGCTACTGGCAATTTTTCAACAACGTCGCTTAAATTTAGATTATAAAAAAAAATGATTTACAAGCTATCAAATGGTACTGATATTAGGATAGTTTAAATTATACATAATAAAAAATTATTTTAAATATTTTTATATAGTAATTTTTTTGTTATCTTTTATGTAATAATATTTAGAGTAATTTTTTATTATATATAATCTAAATTATTCTAATACTCGTACATTGGTACATTGGATAATTTATAATGTGTATATCATTTTTAAAAAAAGTTAAATTTTTTTTTTAAAAGTTAAATTTGAGCGAGGCTAAATTTTCAGTAGCCTCGCTGCTGGGATTTGTGTGCCGCAACATTTATCCCCAAACCTGAACCTGCTCGAAGGTTTCTATAAAGTGCATCGGCAGTCTTCCGCTTCCTTTCCGGCTTCTCCTCTCTGTGAAACCATTCGACTCCGAAGGCGTCTCCATGGCCTTGTCTTCGGCCGTCAGAATGATAGGCAAGTGCATTTCGTTAATCCTTTTACTGCTGCTTGATCAATATTGTTTCTTTCTCCAATTTCTTCTGACGGCTCCGAATTGTACCCGCTTGATGGAGATTCATGGCAGACATAGCCGTCAATTTAACAGGTAGGGTTTCGATCCTTAACGTGGTAAAAGGTCTCTTTTTCGCTCTTTAGTTCCGAAGCTTTTGAATCCCCTACAGATAGCATGTTCAAAGGGATATACAATGGCCGGCAGTGCCACGCTCCTGACATACCTGCCGTGCTAGCTCGGGCATGGAGTGCTGGCGTTGATCGCATCATTGTAATTATTCTGCTTTACAACATGTGGTATTTTAATTTGAGAAAAACTTTATTATTATTATTATCATATCATTGTCCTTCTTTATAGGTCACAGGGGGTTCACTTCATGAATCGAAGGAAGCCCTTGCGATCGCAGAGACTGATGGTTAGTGTGATCTCACCTCTTGCTCTGATGTATGTGTTGTTTCTATTTGAAATTATGTAGTTCTATTCAAGCATTAGTATTGATTGTGAGTTATTCGATGTAATGTTTTCCTTAAACTAAGTAATCCTCATCACGTGAAGGTCGGCTCTTCTGTACGGTCGGTGTGCATCCTACTAGGTGTAAGGTACTCTATCTGCCTGATTGTCTTAGTCAACGATCGATTTTTTATGACATTTTAGCTGATATTCGATTGAATTTATGTTTTTTTTGTCAGGAGTTTGAAGACAGTGGGGATCCTGAGAAATATTTTCAGGAGCTTGTGTCATTGGCTCAGGAAGGAATTCAAAAAGGCAAGGTAGGCCTCAAAATAGTGTTGGTTTTGGTCAATAAATCATCCAGTGAAAATGTACCATCTTTTGATTGATAAGCTAAGCTTCCTGATGCATAGATCTCCTTATGGATCGTTTTGTGATTCAATTATAATGAGTACGCCCTGAGTTCTGACTGCTTACTTAACATTCTCAGATACTTCTTTATCTGGTTGTTTATCTTTAAGGTTTAGATAGGTCGTTTTAAGAATTATCAAGTACTTAGCAATACATTTGACTACTTTTGCAGTTTGCTATAGCTGGTTAGAGTAAACACTGCATTATGAGTTCCTAAAAGCATGTTTTCATCCTGTTTGGCTTATTATGTACATGTTACGGGCGGATAGAAACTATCAACTTCTGTCAAGCAATATGGATAACTTATTCAAAGTTTCAAACATTCTTATATCACTTTATGTGGATGCGGAGTAGAGTAAGGTACTTTTAAACTCATGTTGATTTTTATTTTTAAAACCTTAATTGTATGTAGGTGGTAGCAGTTGGAGAATGTGGACTTGATTATGATCGGCTTCACTTTTGCCCTGCTGAAGTGCAAAAGAAGTATGCTGAAAACTTTGTGGATTATTTTATGATTTTTCTTGACTATTCAAATAATTTACACTGAACAAAATATGTGTCTTCATCAAACAATTATTTTTTTTATAATACTTATTCTTTGGCCTGTGACATTTGAAAGTGTTATAATGGCCAATCCTTTCACAAAACTGTGTGCTATAAAATGATAAATGCATTAATTCAGTTTCAGGTAGCACTGAACTTGATGAAAATTTTGGATAGAAATAACTTCTGCCCTTTGCATATTACGGTCAACTATCTTCCAAATATGAAAATACCATTTCATCTTTCAGTTGGCACTAAAGTCTACATGTCTTCTTTTTTTTACAAAAGTTTAACCATTATCCATTGTGACATATTGATGAATTTCAGCCGGTGAGAGTTTTTCATTTTCCCAAGAAATGAGTCTGCTTCTAGCTGACTAATTCATAATCATACTCGCTCCTACTCTTACTCTACTTTCATGGGTTTTCAGACTTACTTATGCCTTCTCACCAAAAAAATGTTAATTCTGGTTAGGAACATGTTGATGCAGATGGTTGCACATATGATGAGCATGCTTCTTAGGGATGCATAACATTTTGAACTTAGATTGATTCATTTGGAAATTTGATGGTGACACATACTATGTTGAATGTTCTCCAACTAGGTACTTTGAGAAGCAATTTGAACTGGCAGAAGTGTTAAAGCTTCCTATGTTTTTGCATATGCGTGCTGCTGCTGAAGACTTCTGTGACATTCTAGCTCAAAATAAAGAAAGGTGCTACTTTATATACATAATTGATTTTCTTTATATTTATAGCGAGTACGCTTACATTTTCTTACATAAATATCGTCTTACTACCACTGAAACATCATCAGACAAGTTTTACAATGTATACATTTAAACAAAACTCATTTAACTACAAAATTTGTTGAATGGCTCACCGAAAATGGAAGATATGTCTAAGAATGGATTTTTTGGGGGCCAAATTCAAGTTGTGGTATGTTGATCAAATAAGAAAAAAATTATACATTGTAGTGTATAATCTCAATGCCTCAGATATTCGCTCCTCTTAATCATTTTAATGATGCATATATGGCGTGTACATGACATCATTACTGCCCTATAATATTACAACATTATAACATTACTATAATATGTATTTTATCTTTCCTTCAAACAACCAAAATTACCTTGTATCACACAAGATTAGTTGTGAGTATTGTTTTAGTGCAAACCCACTTGCATCTTTTTGCCCACATATAATAAACCATTTGATTGATCGACAATTTCTTCATTATGATTATAATATCATTTCCCCGAAGATTAGAAGTAATCCACAAGGTGATTATAGACCATTCACCTCCAACATGAGACAAGCAAGTGTAGAATAGTGTAAACTTCCTTGTGTTGATTAAGAAGCAACAATTGAATAATAAGTGTTTAATGCTTTCGTCATCCTCATTATGTATGATGATAATATCTTTTCCCCGCAAATTAGAGGTTATCCACATGGTGATGGTAGACAAAGTTGTTGGGAACTCATATTAAATCTTATGATGTTCCAAACCTATGGTCCAAATTAGAATAAATGATCTTGAACATAGGTAAGATCTTAATCCTACAATAGGATCTCTTTGATCCTACGATCTGTTTCGTTTTGATTGAGTATCAAATCCACTTCTCTCTAACTTGTTATCTTGCTAAATGTTAACCTCAGCCCATAAGTTATTTAAATAGTTCAATTAATAAAATATAATTATTTCATTCACTTGTTCCACTTATGGCCTTCATTGGCCAACAATAGTTAAATGCTATTGTTAATCTATTTTCTACTGTATTTTTTTGTTTATTCACTATTGATGAACATGTTCAACGAATAACTATAACAAACATTTTTTATAAATGTTTTGTTGAATAGTTTCAAGGTTGTAAAAAATGTGTTTCAGGCCTTAAACATATTCTACGACCCAAATTAGGTAACTTGTTCCGAAACGACTATAGGATCTGAAATGTGATAAGATCTTATGATCCCATGGTCCGGGTCCTAGGATCAAGTAGGATCTTACGATCCATGCTATTCAATCCTAAGTTAATAGGTAGAATAAGTTTAAATTTGATTACTATTATACAAAAAATCAATAATATATTATGCTAAAAGTCTTAAATTGATATATGATATAATTTTTCGTCTTTAATTGTCATTCTTTGATAAACATTCGTCAATTTTAGCTCGTTGTCATCTACAACTATATTTGTCAACGCCGATTATTTATCAGAATCAACTTTATAATCTTCGTCGTCTTTATTTAGTGTCTTTATTTAGTATCTTCATTATCATTTTTGTCATTATTATTGTCATTACCATGTATAATATTCAATTTCATAGTTTTACACTATACTAATATATATGAATAATAGTATAAAATGTTGGATGTATATATTTTAACCTCAATGCATAATACTAGATAGATATATATTAATTTTTTATTACTTATCACTTACTAGAATATTTATTTTACTCTTAAGTCTAATTAAATGAATATATTTTTAAAAAAATATATTTTAGGTAATTTGGTAGGATCTTACGATCCGATCCTATAAAGCCTCTATTGTTTATAGGTAGAATCTCAATCATAATAACTTTGTCTTCAATAAATGCTTTGATGAACAACTTTGAATCTTTGAGTTATAACTATTGAAAGGTGGAAGTTGTGTTTTTCCTAATTATATCATTTTTACCATTTTTGTATTGTCCTCATTGTTTCTATTAGTTATAGTGCTTTTGTGTCTTTATAAGTTAGCTTTATTTCATTAAATAACATGTTTGTTTTAGCTTTATTGAGTTTATTGTAGTATGTGGGTCTTCAAGAGTTCATTACACATTGTTTTCTTCTTTATGAACCTATTTTCATCATCTTTATTACACAATTCCATATTAATATATTGTGGTAGACTATTATGATATGCCTTTAGTCGTAACTATTTAGGGCTTATATTGTTTTTTTCTTGTTGACCTTTCTTAGAAAAATCTTGCAAATGTACTAGTTAGATTTGTATTTCTTACTTAGTTATTTAATTACTTAATAGTAGTTGGTTTTAACATAGTAAACAACCTCTTATTATATGCAAATGGTTGAAAAAATACATAATTTAGTTGGTTATAAGATAGTAAATGTCTAGGCGCTTGATGCATGATAGTCATTTATTATTTTTTACTACTTGTTACTTGTTAAAATATTCATATTACTTTTAATATCTCAACATATTTTTTTAATAAATATACTTTTGGGATTTTGGTAGGATCTTATGACCCTATCTTACATTTTGATCATGCAAAACCTATTCCTAGGTAGGATCTCAATCTTAAAAGCATAACACAAGCAGTGTAGACTAGCATAAATCTCCATGTGTTGACTAAGAAAGTACAAGTGAATAATAAATGCTTAATACTTTCATCACCCTCATTATATGTGATACCTAACATAGTATGAGCAAGAGTAGGATAGTATAAACCTCCATGTGTTGTCTAAGTAGGAAAAGTGAATAATAAATTCGTAGTGCTACCCTCATTGTATAGTAGATTTTTTATCCTTGCATTTTTTCCCCTCATTTGCATAATTTATCATGAGTGGACAATTTTTCATGAAATAGCGTCCAAGTGAGGAATGAGAAAAGTAGTACATGTTCCTTATATTAAACCATACGTATCCAAGTAACCTTGCATGTCTTTGGTTGAATTTCCTTATAATGATTGTAAAGAGAATTCTCCTAATGTATCATGCAACCACTTTATCTTATCTTGCTCTCTCCTTGTGAATAGTGCCATTATCGATAGTTATATACATCGATATTAAAACAAGGGACCTTGTGGGTGGCCGCACATGGGATATGTCATTTAGGCGAGGGAGTGTTTACTCAGTAGATTCACAAAAGGTAAACTCTTTCATCAAATCACATAAAAAACCATTTGGATACCTAGGTCCGTTCATCTTTGTTTGATTCAAGTTTTACTATGTATAGGTTTATAGGATTTGCAAATGTAAAATTAGTCTTGGCGCTTGAAAATTTACTTCTTTAAAATCACTTACCAAGAAATAAAGATATTATGCCCATGCCCAATATGTTCACTACATTACAAATTTCTCCATATAGCTATTCTTTTTTTTTGTTTCTATTTGCTAAATATTTAGTTCTTTGAAATGAAAACTATGAGCAGTATTGAATTCATGCTAAATGCTTTATGTAATGAAAAAGGAACTAAAACATGTTTCTAATGCTCATAACAAAATTAGCGTATGCAAGTTTCTGCATGTCTTCAATGCCTTTCTAGAATTATCCCTTTTAGGAACCAATTGACTAAGATGAGCATTGGTTATGTGCTTGCTTGTCAGGTTCATCGCTGGAGTTGCTCATTCATTCACTGGAAGTGCAGAAGATCGTGACAAGCTCTTATCATTTAAAAGTCTTTATATAGGTTGACAGCCAAAGTTATTTGTTCTATCTAGTAGCAATATTAATATGAATTATAGCACTATTACAGTATATTGAATGTCTATTGAGATCTTCTATTAAAATTGTGGTTCTAAGTGGACTATGATTTCTTTCTCACGATTAATCTTTTTAGGCAGTAGATCTGCCTCTGCTATCAGTTTATTAACGTTGAATAATTATTGTTTATATTACTTATTTATGCTGTATAAAGTTTAAACCTTTCCTTTTCATTTGGTTACATTTACATAGTTTTAATTCAGATATTTATTTTGTTTCTGATCTGTATTATTATATGGCAGCAGTGAAAAATCATTTTCAAAATATAATTATGTTTCTTTCAAAATAATAACGTAAGTTAGCTCTTGTCGGTCCTTGACATAGGCATCAATGGCTGCTCTCTGAAGACACATGACAATCTTGATGCGTTAAAGGGTATTCCAATTGATAGGATGATGATAGAGACAGATTCACCATATTGTGACATCAGAAGCACTCACGCCGGGATGCAATTTGTAAAATCAAATTGGCCCTCTAAGAAAAAAGAGAAATATGATTCTGATTCTACAGTAAAAGGTCGTAATGAGCCCTGTTTTGTTAGGTAATTGAGATTCACTATGTTTTTACTGTTGTATTTTAATTTTTAAACTGGTCTTATAAGGACATGTATTGCTTTTAGTCATCTGACTTTCAAGTTTCTTGCGCTTGGCTAATTGGCTTTAAGTTAGTTCAAATGCACGAACATCTATCTTTTTATTGCATATTATTAGTTTAAAAGAAACTAATCTTTTATGCTGGTATCAATAAATTCTCCTTTACATGAATATTTTTCCTTCTATTTTTTGGGGCAGAAAAATTATATAGGGGCTTTTATATCTCCCTCAATGAAAGGGGTAACTGGACAAGCTATCCAATCAAAATAGAAAGACAAAAACTTTCTCTTCTGTTAATTTGTTTTGATCTGACAACCTCAATCGACTTCCGACTAATCTGATGATCTGTTTCAGGCCTTTATAGAGAGAGCTAATTCTCTTTATAAGGTTTCTACTCATTTTTTGACCTCTTGCTTATCTCAGCACATTACCCTCCCTTGATCATATACCATTCAGCGGCATTTCCGAGTTATAGTTGTGGACTTCTGGGGCTATATTCATTCCAGTTAAAGTTTATTGCGAATATTGTCCTTATCTAAATCCTTGCTAAATTATGTAATATTATCATCGTTTTCTTTCTTGCATAGTTTTCACATTTAGAAAATGCATACAATTTTCGATCATGATGCTTTCCATCTCATGACTAGATGTACAAGGTAGAACAGGTTCATAGTTTTGGTTTTAGCTTTCATCTTGAATATGTATGATCTTTTACAATGAATCTTTATTTCTCAGGCAAGTCCTTGAGGTGGTGGCTGGCTGTAAAGGTACTGGTGACATAGACCACTTGAGCAAAATTTTGTACCACAACACCTGCAGGTAACTTCACTCTTCTTAGTGTTCTAAGATGCATTTGCTATGAAAGAACCTTCATACTGAACAAAGATGACCATTACAAAATTCATTTTTTTTAAAAAAAAATTCTACTTTCTCCTTGTAGATTTCGCATTCTTCTTTTTGGGTCCTCTTCATCTGTCTGACAGCGAAAAGTATTCGTTGAAGTTTTTAAGTTAGCCATTAGAATCCCATTATACTGTTAAACTAAATTTGATATATATATTAGTTAAAATATCAATTCTATTGCACCCAATCTCTGGAATTTATTATATTAATTAAGTGGTTTTTTGTAGAATCATATTTTACTTAATTCATCTGCTTTTCTTATTGCTCTTCATGTTGAAGGCTACTGTATAAGAATACACTTGTAACTCTGGGTTATGCTTATCCATGATTGGGTACCTTTATATATATTTTTGACAGCTTAATATTAATATTTGAAACCAGTGGTCATAGATTCATGCGACCTGTCTTGTTTGCAGGGTCTTCTTTCCCAATGACTTGGACACAGTTGCGGATGCTCTTCTTGAAAGTGGCCATGATGCCGTGACAAGTAGCTAATGAGAGCTATGTAATGGTTAGAGGACCGATGCCTTGATACTCTCTATACTTTCCTTGACGCTTTGGATGATTGTATACTTTTTCTTGAGCGGTCTACTAGGATTCAAATTTATTTGCTTTCAATTCTTTCTCTTTGCAACTAGGATTGTTAAACAACTTTGTTCTTTAGTTCTTTTCCCTCTAGGATGCCCACTGTAAAAGAAATTTTGTTATCATTTTATATTTTTAATAATTTTTTGGTCTTTGCAGTAATTGCAAAAATAGAAAGAAAGAAAAAATAGAAGAAATTTTTTTGAAGGGGATAGAAAAACAATTACGTCAAATCCACGTGATGTACAGGAAATAGTTAGATGATAGTGAAATGCAAATGGACAATTACACATATTTGGTGTCTTATATCAGAAGGCTGTCATCAAGAATTACCTTGATAAGGGCGAAATCTCAGATGGTACATGTATCCTAAGTTTCAATTTTAGTTTGTCTCCTGAACATTGGATTAAATACATTTAATATTAGACCTACAATATTTTTTTTTATTTCACAAATTTTGAGCCTTTATGTCGGGTTACTTTTTATGATAAAATCTCATTCTATCATTTTTATTTATAGTGAGTAAAAAATATATATTTGATCTATATTTTTATTTATTGTGTTTTCTTAGATGAAAAATTAAGAGGAAAGAATAAAAACACATTGAATCTGGACGAAAAATATTATTAGATTTAATGTGTTTTTTATTTTTTATTTTTTATTTTTTTTTAAAAAAACACAGCCAATATTGTGCTATATTTTAATATAGTTATAATACTATTATAATATATTCTATTCTTTTTTACAAAATATAATAGATATATTATGTAACTCTAAGACTTGATTTCCTTGAAAGAAATCCATAGCAGAAAGAGAGTTTCCATCGTTTCCTTGGATGGATAGAAGAGGCAAAGGAAGTTTTCCTTCAAAAATGCTTTCGCTCAATTCTGATGGAAAAGCGAAAATGCGTCGGGCAGAAAAGTGAAAATGTCTATAGTACCCTATTCTCACCTTCATTACCATTACCTTTGCCTTCGCTGTCGTCACCTTGCTTCCTCCGCCCTCGACCTGGCTCTCGCTGTCGTTGCCCTACTTCCTCAGACCTCATTGTCACCGTTGTCGTCGCACATCTTCCCCGCACTTGTTCTCGCCTTCATTACCATTTCCCTCGCCTTCGCCGTGCTTCCTCCGACCTCGCCCTCGCCCTTGGCTCGTCCTCTCTACTTCACTGAAGCCACCGTCGCATCTTCGCCAATACTGTGCTCCCCATTGCCCTGCTCCAGTCGACGTCCTCACTTGTCAAGCTTCGTCCACCTGCTCCTCCCTCCCCCTAGTGCTTGCTACCCTCCTCCTCATCTCTGCCAACTCGACGATATCCACCTGGACGCATGTGATCATCTCTTCCTTTCTCCTTTCTTTCTTTCTCTCCAGAATTCTTTCTCTCAATTTTTTTCTTCCATTCAAGGAAACAAGACCTTAGCTTTGAAAATAAATTTTAGGCATACCATTCGGGGTATGATAATGAATTTAATGATTATTGTGATATTCTTTCATGCAGTGTAATCTAAGGCCCTTACATTTGATGGTAATCATGACCTTGAAATTTTTCTAAATTGGCTTTTTATATCAATCATTTGTTTAACCAACACAAGATAGAAGACCTAGAATTTGCATGAGTGAATCAATTTTAATTGGACCAGCTAATATGTATTAGTTGAACATTAAAAAAATTTATACCAAGAAGAGCTAAATCTAGTCCTATAAACTTGCCATAATGATCCTAACCTAATGGTAAAAAGTTTAAATGTATCCTATGTAAGTCAGAAATTAACAATTTGTATATTCAACTTTATTTTAATATCAGCTTTAATAAAGCTTACATATTTACCGTATCAAAAAGAAAGGAAACATTATTACTATCATACGTATATTGATGTGAACAAATGCGTTTGCCGGCAGTCAAACCCGGGTCCATTAGGCAATTATTTAAACCGTTGGACTATAAACATTATAGTTATGTGTCTTTAGATGAAAAATTAAAAAAATAAAAAAATATTGAATCTAGTAATATCTTTTATCCAAATTTAATATATTTTTTATTTTTTCTTTCTAATTTTTTTAAAAAGAAATACAGCTTAAAACTCTAATTAAGTAGTTTAGCTGTTTAACTTTTTCTAATATCTATTTCAATAAATGTTGTCCTAACCTACAAGGTAAAATGTCTATTTATATCCGAGTGTAAGATAGAAATTAGTTGCTTATATTAATATTAGTGAGAAGGAATGCGTTTGCCGGATATTGTTTGACTAAACGTAGGTGTAAAGATAAAGAAAAATTATATTTTAAATGCCAAGAGTCAAGCCTGGCTTTATTGCTTGGAAGGTAAGCATCCGACTACAAACACTTAACCCTAATAAAATAATTTATATATTTAACTTTTTCTAATATCTAGTTCAATAAATGTTACATAAAGGTAAAAAGCATATTTATGTCCTGGTGTAAGATAGAAATTAGTTACCCGACAACCGTTTACAGTCTATGACTAACTATAGATATGGTTGATATCAACCAATTCCTCGCATGCTTACCCCTATCAACATAATAGTCGACATAGGGTTCCTTATTATGGTTGATATCAACTGTAATATGGTTGATATCAACTGTAATACGGAATCAAAGAATTGCCAGAGTTAGGGCACAAAGACGAAAGGTTGATATCATATCAACCAGATTATGGTTGATATCAACCATATCATAGTTACCCATAATAAGTTTGATATCAACCATAATATGGTTGATATCAACTTTAATCTGGTTGATATCAACTATATCATAGTTACCCAACGCGCCTTGTACAATCGATATAGGCTTATTATGGTTGATATCAACCATCATATGGACATTTTCACAAACCACGGGGTATTACCATCTGAAAGCAAAACATGGACATTCAAATGATCCGAAGAAATTGCCACATCAAACCCCGATCTTCAAAAACAAAAGTTCTAATGCCTGCAAAACTCTAACTTCACAAAATATACTTCAGTGGCAAAGCAAACAGCGTCATAATCTGCATATAGCAAAGCTTTTGGCCACTATCACAATTCCAAATTGGACAGTAGGACCATTCTAAAAGGGCCTATACATTGACAATTCCTATCCAAATAGGATTAAGACTCTACTTAGACATTAATGTAATATCAGTTCGGCTTTAAAATTTAAGTCTCTCACAAAACACACTATATGGCTTTATGACCATCCCTGCTTCCTAATCACCTTGATAGTGAGTAGTTTTTTTCTTGTGCAGTGCACAAAAAGCAATATCTCTGCCAAATCTGGTATCATGCCTTAACTTGGAACTTGACTGCAGTCATTCACATTAAATGATTTTTTTTGTCATAATTGAATGCCCTCGTAATAACTTTTATCAGAGAACTAACAAACTTAGAGGAGATTAAATTAGTGAATTGAATCATTATTGAGTACATGTTACAACTCATTCCACAAAATTCAAACCCAACATATCTATTATTCTAACTACAACGTATACAAGGCTAACACACACAAAAGAAAAAATAATAAAAATCATACAACTATTACAAATGTCTCGTTTCCCAAAATGTTTCTATACTCCACTCAAGTAGCACCATATGCCACACATAACTTTCCAACTTATAATTTCAATCGAGGTTTAGAATCTCGATCTATATCGGTGTACTAGTCCAGTCTTGGACCGATAATTATCGAATGTACCGACATTAAACCATACGAGTACCAGACGTACTCACACTACATATACCTAGTACCATCTTAGACTAGTATGTATTGCCCATACCGGGTTTTTAAACCCTAATTGCAATATGATAAATATAGAAGTCTTAGATCAGTCCAACACTAAGTTGGATTATGTGGATGCAAATAAGATGTATCAAAGAGCAAAAAATAGTTATGCAATACAGAAGTAACAAAAGGATAATCAAGCATTCATTCCTTACTATTTTACAATACGTCTAAATTTCCATAAGCTAATATCTTAGGATGACAAATACATCACACTACGGAGCACTCTTTAAGAATAATGTGCATAAGCGTTAGACACACTTGCTTCAATGCCAATCACATGTATTATATAACTCTTGTGCGTGCGTACACATAGACTATGACATCTGATAGTCCACATCCAAGAAGGGCCACATTCTCTGCTAGGCAACATAATATCAGATCTTGGTCCACACACATTTTATGCATCAATATGTAATCACATATATCAAAATGATATCAAGAAATAATGAATATAGTATATATATTTATTAAAATTAGGAGGAGCATTTACTCCGTACTAGTGGTTTCAAGAAATCGCGTGGAGTCTCCCAATTTCCCGCGATGGACCTCTTTCCCTCTCCCTTCCTCCGTCTACTCCTCGCGGCGTCCGCCCTCTTCGGCTACGGAGCCTACAAGATTTACCAACTCCCCGCCGTCGCCCTCCGTCGCAGGAAACTCTCGCGTCTCATCGCTGCCCTCTTCGCTGTCGCGGACATTGCTGCTTCCTCCGCCGAGGCCGTAGCGCTCATATCATCCGACCTCACCCGCTTCCTCCACTCCGATTCCGACGATATACCCTCCAGCTTGAAGCAGATCTTTAATATTGTGCGCTCCAACGAGTTCTCCGGCTTCGTTTCTAGGATTTCCGAAGTCTTCTTTGCCAGCCTCACCAATCCAAACCACGAGGCTACGATGAAGGATATGTTAATTTCGGTATGCAATGGAGCACTTGAAACCCTAGTTAGGACTTCCCACCAGGTGATCGCGGATTCTCTGAGCAATCGGAGGTTTGTGCTTGATGTCACTGGGAGGAGACGATCAAGGCTTTACTTGATTTCGTCTTGTGGAAGATGTATGATGTTACGAGAGGGTTGGTTGGAAGAGGCTTGGAAGTGTTGAGAGACTTCTGTGCCAAGTTTATTGTCATCTTCACCGTATGCCTGTGCCTGTGCCTGTGCATGCGCATATTCATGAGGCTTGGAAGATGTCATGCATCATATATCCAAAATCGTAACTGAGAAAGTGGCACCTCCAAAATGCTAGGATTTTGCATTAAGTGTAAGCTTTAACTCCCTAGCAATCTTAATACAATCTTTAAATGCCACTTTCTTCTTTGCATCAAGTGTATCCAAAAGCTTCAGTAGCTCCATTCTTTGTTCGGTAGTCATCACTCGTAGTGAAGTCCATGAACGACTACGAAATATCTAACATGCCATGTAAGAGTTAACTCAAATGATTAAAAGAATTTATACATTTGATAGAGGAGAAAAGATATCATGACTTGAGATATTCTTGTTTAGTACTTTAACTAATGATAAGGAGCTATTTATGAAGTATATGGACATGATTGTAGATGAGTAACCTAGTAGGATTAGTTGGTAAGTATATAAATATGTTTCTAAATTAAGATGATTTTCATTTCTTTTGATCTGGCTTACTGCAGTGTTGAGTTTATACTAAACTAACCAGAGATGATTAGATTATGTCATTAGACCATGTTAAATATAATTAGCTGATGATTAGCAGTAGGGTTTAAAATAATAATCTAAGCAACTATGTTAACTACTTGTCAGACCATACCAACACTAGAAATGATAAGAACAAACCAACATAAAGTTAATAAGTTTATTAGTTGCAAAGTCATCAATGATTTGCTTGATATCATCGATGATTTACCATGTGTGAACATGTTTTGTCAAATATAAAATCTAATTAACTAAGGAATAGGTTGATATCAAGCATATCATAGTTACCCGACAACCGTTTACAGTCTATGACTGACTATAGATATGGTTGATATCAATCAATTCCTCGCCTGCGTACCCCTATCAACATAATAGTCGACATAGGGTTCCTTAATATGGTTGATATCAACTGTAATATAGTTGATATCAACTGTAATACGGAGTCAAAGAATCGCCGGAGCTAGAGCACGAAGACGAAAAGTTGATATCATATCAACCAGATTATGGTTGATATCAACCATATCATAGTTACCCATAATAAGGTTGATATCAACTGTAATCTGATTGATATCAACCATATCATAGATACCCAACGCGCCTTGTACAATTGATGTAGGCCATATGGTTGATATCAACCATATCATAGTTACCCAAACCGCCTTTTACAAACGATATAGGCTTAATATTGTTAATATCAACCATACTATGGCCTAGTAAGTTGATATCAACCTTATTATGTTGATATATATCATATCTATGGATACCCGACGACCTTAAGGGTCAGTATATAAGGTTTTGTAAGTTGATATCAACCATAATAAGGTCATGTCAACCATATCTATGGTTACCTGACGAGCTTTACTAGTCGAGCTTCGTCGAACTCACTAGACGAACTCAGGGTTTTCCCCTGATCCATCGAACTTCGTCGCTGTCGACAACGGTCATCGCTCGCCGTTCGATTGCTGCGTCGCTGCTAGAGAAGAAATTCGAAGGCAGTGGGGCAGTAATTTCAGCGTCGGCGGCAGCGACAGTCATCTAGGCTACAGCGACAGAGATTTCAGTGGCGACGACAGGGATTTCGAAGGCGATGGCTGCGGACTTGCGATGCTACTCGCGTGCGGTGTTTAGGGCAAGCGACGTGCGGCGTTAGGGCAAAGCGTGTCTCGTGCAGCAGCTGGCTTGCGGGTACAGGCGACGTGGGCATGTTTGCCCGCGTGCGGATATGGCGAATTTGGGTCGGATCCGAGTTTTGGATCACATCCGGATTTGAGTAACGGCAATGGTAGGTCAAATCTGGGTTCGGGCTGGTTTTGGCTTCGAATCCGTTTCATTAATGGATTTGGTCTTCTTGGATTTGGGTCTAGATTTTGGGTCGGATTTGGCTATTGGGCCAGATCTGTTTCGAATTTAAGCCTATAGTTTGGGTCTGGCACCAAAGCTTGGCTTACTGGGCTTGGGCCTAGGCTGTGCCCTTCTGTTGTGCTATGCGCATGCACAGAAACAATGCTACTGAGCGTAGAAGCAGACTGTTGTGCAGTTTCTGCTGTGTAGGCCTGGTTGGGGCCCAGTCTTCTAGGCTTGTTTTTTTTTTTTTTTTGCTGCGGGCGGAAGCAGTAGAAAGCTCTTTGGCTAGCTGTACTGTGCAGTGGTTGCCAGCTGCCAATTTTCATAAAATTCAGGAAAATAATTTTTTAATAATTTCAAACAATGGCATAATTATTTTTATTATTGTCTCAATAATAAAAAGTTTGACATTATGAAATATATTAATTGAAACAATATGACTATCAAAGTAGCGTATTGTGTAGGTTAATTTATTTTATATTGTTAAGATGGTGTGTATGTAATTCATGCGGGTATTAATCGGCCCAAAGGCTGATACTTGGCCGAATTATGTGCACATATGTGGTAATGACACGTGATGATTATTTAGTTTTCTTGTCAACATTAAGTCGGTCCAAATAAAGGCTTAGTGTTAGATGAGACTTATTATCAGTGTTTGATTACTACAATGAGAGTACCACTTACAAGTTAATATTTATGTCCAAAGATGAAATATTAACGTTGTGCTAGGTATCTTGTTATGCACTCATCATTGTTTGAATTTATTATTGGTTAATACTTGAATTTTAATTTAAGTATGATTTGGAACTAATGTGAGTTTATTCAGTTATTAATTCTGCTTCCAGTATTACTGCTAATATTAATTTCATTCTCATGCTAAATGACAGAAATTTTAAAGTATGATAAGAGAATATTACCATTATTATCAGAGTCATGGATCTAGACCATGCTCAAGGTAGAATGTCCTACTGATCTTACCACTATAAGTTCCTCTAATGATAAGAGGGAGTTGGAAAGATAGGACAATTCAAATAGCATGAGTCTTATGATCATTAAGCGTGTCATATTAGAAGCATTTAGGGGTATACTACTAACAAACCTCATCTCTCTAAGGTATAAGAGTAAAAGATACATAAGAGAGCACATTATGAATATGTCTAGTCTTGCTTCGAAGTTAAAGGCACTTAAGTTAGAGCTGTCAGAAGGCTTGCTCGTGCATTTGGTTTTCATATCTCCTCCTACACAATTTAATTATTTTAAGATCAGTTATAACTGTTAAAGGGAGAAATAGACTCTTAATGAGTTACTTTCTCATATGTATAAGAGGAAGAGAGATTGAAGCAAGATAAGTCAGTGAATGCTTATTTGACCTCTACCTTAAAGCATAATCAATCAATAAATAAAAGGATAAAGAAACTGCAATATGTACACCACGAAAGAAGTAAAAGAAGTAACAGACTCAGATATTCATCTGTTTCTTCTATAAATATCATACTTGGTGTGCATAAAGAAATATACACTTCTCACTTTGGTTTGTTTTGAAGTTAATTTAGCTGATGTACCTAGACACACATGGTGGGTGGATTCGGTTGTCACTACTCACATAAGTGTCCAAGCAGAGTTACATGAATTGCTGAAAGCCAATTGATGCTGAAAGATCCATCTATGTGGGCAATCGCAAAACAGTTGAAGTTTATGCAATAAACATATTTGAGTTATTATGTAAGACTAGTCACAATTTAGATTTGAATAAGACATTTGTTGTTCCGTCTCTTGGACAGAATTTAATTTCTATTCCAATTTTAAACAAATCAGGATATTATTGTTCATTTAGGAATAATAAATTACTTTGTCTAAAGATTCAAATCTTAAGTAGTACTGGTCTATTAAGTTCTTTAAATAACCTTTACATGTTATATATAATTGCTTCATTTAATGAAACCCTTCATTTAACGTGACCATCGTTCGGGCTAGTCACGTTACATATTGTGGTGAAGGCCGTCTTGATCCTATGTTAATATATTCATGGACCAGATTGATAGAGATAATTTCAGATAAAAGATAGCATAAAAAACTCATTAAGGTATACAATTATATCAGGTAGTATATATGTGGCCCAAGTGGGAGATTGTTAGATCAATTAATGTGGACCACACATATATTAATTAATAATTATATATGGCTATCTTAAATATTTTGGCCATACTTAAGTGCTCGATTAAGAAATAATAATTACGGCTTAATTATCTCAAATTTGTATAGAATATTATTATGTGTAGAGACTTAGGTTTTATTTCTATTTTTGTAATGGGTTAGAAATATAAATAATATTAAATAAAATGTCGTGGTCCCTGCAGGCGTATGTTTCCTTAATTAATTAATAAGGAGTTTTATATCATTCTCCTATATATATATATATATATATATATATATATATATATATATATATATATGTATAGGTGATTCCCATTACCAAGACTCGTGACGAATATTTTATTCTGAGTCTGGGAAACATAAAGCCTGTAGAAGACCAAGACAGGTGATCTTCTCAATCACAGGATTCTTTAGATACGCTTCCGCTACGGTATTTTCTCAATGTTTTAATATACTATCATGTTATGTTTTATAGTCACAACCTTTAGTCGATCTAACAATTCAATCTCGGCTCTGCAATCACTAAGGGCCTGTTTACTTGCACAGACTGAAAAATAGAAGAACGGAAAAAAATGAAAGGATGGAAAAATGGATCACGTGACCAGATGAGAAGTTGAGAACGGAAGAGAGGGAAGGCGGTGACGGCAGCGCTACTCGCCAGTGACGGTGGTGGCGACGAAGCTCGTCGAGCGGCAAGGAAGTGCGTTGATGGCGACTGTCAGCGGCGAGGAAGCATGTCGATGGCGGCGGCGATGAAGCTCATCGAGCGGCAAGGCAATGCGTTGATGGTGATCATTAGCATCGAGGAAGCTCGAGCGGCGAAGAAAGCTTAGCAAGGAAGCGTGTTGACGGCGGCGGCGATGAAGCTCATCGAGCGGCAAGGTAATGCGTTGATGGCAACCGTTAGCAACGAGGAAGCTCGAGCGGCGAGCGGTGCGGAAGCAACATCACTCCTCCTTCCCGTCTCCTCCAGCAAGCAGCTAAAGCTTCCTCCAGGGAAAAATCGATAGCGCCGTGATCTCCTGACAAATCTTGTCCCCTCCCCTTTACCTTGTGAGCTTCGCCTGCATCAAACTCCGCCTGCATCGATCTCAGCAGTGTCATCCCGCTACTTCCGGCACGAAGAAGGGCGACAAGGAAAAATCGACAGCATTGTGATCTCCCAACACGCGTGACTTTTGTTTATCCGCCCAATTTGGGCGGATGATAAATCAACGGAAAATCTGCAACTTTTCCATTATAGTTTCCTTCCTAAATATCTGTCTGCTGAAGTAAACGACGGAAAAAGCAATAATCTATCCGCCCCTTCCTATTTACCGTCCTAGTATACATAGCCTAACAGCTTTTTGAAGGGGTTCGTCCAGGGTTATTACGCAGGCGTGCGGGGATAATATATTACTAATGTAGTCTGAAATTTTTACTTCTGTGTTTCGTTTGTTTGAGCACTTATGTTTCGGCATTTTGTTAATAAGATTTAATGAAATTTATTACTAATGTAGTCTAAAATTTATTACGCCATCGCCACACTAGCGGTGGAGGTGATGCGAGAGCGTGCCATTGGGGACGAACTCGTAAAGGAGAGACGAGCATAATCTCGTTGATGACGTGGTCGAGGTTCTTGGTGTCAGGATGCTTGAGGCACTTGATGGCACGAGGCCGGAGTTGGGAAAGCGCCCCGGGTACACGGTGGCGTAGCTGCCGGAGCCTAGCTTGTGGCAGGGGCGGAGCTAGGACCGAAGCTAAGTGGGGCAATACTAAACAATAATTATATAATATATAAATAAATAATTAAATATAAATATATAAAAATAATATATTAGAATATTTAAATTTACATATAAAAATATACTGTTAGAGTAAAAAGTTTTATAATCAAATAATAAAATATTATAAAATAATAATAATAATATGTAAATAAAATATTACATTAAATTAGAGAGGGGCAATGTGGATGTGATCCAGATGTACTTGCCTCACTATTGTTGGCCATTTTTCTCCTTATATTCCTTGATTAATAGTGCAGGGTCTTTCTTGACAATGAACTGACGAGTGGGTATTTTGGCAGAACCTTTCGTCAAAGTTAAAGATTGTAGGCTTTGTTGTAGCCCTTCTAAAACACTTGAACTCACAGATGGTTGAGATGAAGAGATAGAATGTACTAACAAATTCTGAATTTGAATTAGCAATTCTATAATCACGTTATTCTGTGCTATAATTATCTCATCCGCAGAAGTCCCAGTAGTGGCTTCCGGATTTACGAATCCCTTAGCAGGAGGGAATGAGTTCTCAACTGTCTCAAGACTTTTCAGATATCTAATGTCTTTGTCTGTCATAAGATAGTCTGAACTTTTTCATGCAAAAGTTGGACCGAAGTTTCAAGAGAACCTAACCTTCGTTCAATATTGTCAAGTTTTTCTAAACAACTGTTTAGTTTTTCCAAACCAAACAACTGCTTATGGGTTCTCAAATATTCAAGCTTTTCGTTGATCTCACGAAAATACCCAAGACCAGATGATAGACTAGTATTTCTTTGATTATGCAAAACTGATAGAAGAATATCACTGATAAAATTAAGTTGTGGTGTCTCACGATTATGGAGCAAGTGTTCACTTGGAGCAGACGAAAAACAAGCAAAGTTATAAGAATCTAACTGGTAGACCTTGTGTGGTTTTATTTCCAGATCTAAATAAGCCAACTTCTTCACAGACATATGATACTTCTGTTTTTGTTCTGACTCTTGAGAACGTTACACATAATAACAGATGCTTGTAATAGAAGAAAGCTTATATTCAATACGAGAAATCGAAACTACACACTTCCACAGTGAAATCCTTACACACTTACAGTACTTCGTCAGCTATCCCAGAGTAGAAAACTTGCTCTGATACCAATTTAAAAAACAGTCACACACTAGAGTGGCACACGGAAGCTAGAAAGCGGAAGACGAACACTCCTAAGACACCTCTTTTTTTTTTTTTTTTACAAACGGACTCAAGCCTTCTTATAGACCTAACACATTAACTCAATATGAAAGCCTGGTTGAAGTCCGAGTGCTCCATTAGGTGTTGTCGCTGCTTTAGTACGGGAAAAGACACTCTCATGATGTAAAGTGTTTTCTCCATTATCTAAAGTGATTCTCCATTATCTGCCAGCTTCAAAGGTGCACGGAAAAGATTATTCGTTGTCAAAAGTTGGTTGAGTGCGCCTTTCTTTTCAGAAGTCTTCATCAATCTCCTCAGAATCTGCCAGGTCATAAGGCCATCTTTACGTCTCATTGCGGGTCCATACCTGCAAAAAAGGTAATTCAACAACACGGTTAAAAGTATGGGTCCATATACCCATGAAAGAGAGTGGGAGGCCATCAAGAGAAACTTTATACGCCTCTTCATCATATATTTGAGTCCATTCAGGAGCAACCAGGTCATGTGGCCATATAACGTCATAATGTACCGCAATAATCCTGGTTATGGGTTTAAAAACAGCCCTCTTAAAAGTTGGAAAGTCCGAATGTATAGTCAGAACATTATAGCTCTCTTCAGCAAGAATAGGATATAAATTTGGCCCCATGAAATCCGGATAGAGAATTCACAGTCGAGTTGCCTAACCATTCTATGATAGTATAAATCTTTGACAAAAGGAATGTCTTGCTCGTTCACTTCATCAAATTGTATTTGGGTTGTATAAGTGAATCTGCCATATTGCTGCCGAACATAAATGCCAGGTTTAGGCTCTGTTAAATCCCGCAATTGTTCTTGTAGAGAGATAAGTTTATTCAGCGTTGCCCTTTCGGCCAGTTCATTAATATAATGCTCCAGAGCAGATGGTAATCCACTAAGCATATTTCTTCTGTATTGAGCACTTAGAGCCATCTTTACAGAAAAGACTTCAAAACTGGGACTGTCAATAAGAACATAGATGGAATTGTTAACAATAATACGTGACAACTTATCGGCACCAACGTTGTCCGATCCTTTAATATGTTCAATCTTTACGTCTACTCCAGTTGCAGTGACGTAATCTATAAAATTTACCCATCTGTTCTTCGCCAATTTACTTGCTGTTACAGTTTGGAAGAATGATACAATGGCTTGACAATCTGTCCGCAACGTAAACTCAGTTTTCGGCAGTAAAAATATGCGAAATTTATCTAAGGCATATAGACATGCCATGATCTCGGCATCAATTGTAGAAATTGCCGTTTTATATTTTCCTGAGCAGTACCTTGCAATCTGCTCTTTTCTTTGCGAGTCACCCTTATGTGGTTTCCACTTAAGGATGCCGCCCCATCCAGTAAGACAGCCATCTGTCTCGACAATCAAGTATGCACTTGCTGGTGGTATTTGGAGAGGAGGGAGAGTTTTGACCACATCCTTGATCAATTGTACGGCCTTCCAATCATGTTTATTGAACTTGCGTTCTCCAGTCTTGGAACACTTGTTATACAAAGGCCCAGTATACTTGCTTAAGTTTGGTATATAATTTCTAGCATAATTGAGTATGCCTAGAAACCGTTGGAGTCCTTTTAAAGACTCAAGTTGTTCTTAAGGAAACTCAAGTAACTTTGTGACAATATGTGGCTGTAAACTGATTTTTCCTTCCCCAATTTCAAGTCCTAAGAAATCAATCACAGAAACTCCTAGTTTGACTTTTGTTCTGTTCAGAATAAGACCGTTTGCTTTGATGAGAGCAAAAAATTTGGATAAATAAATAAGGTGGTCTTTAATGTTCTCTGAGAATACCAAAATATCGTCAATGTAGACGCATATAAAGTCTTCATATTCAGAGAATATGCTATCCATCTTCTTCTGAAAGATAGATGGTGCGTTCTTGAGACCGAATGGCATCACAAGCCATTCAAAGTGACCTTGTGGACATACGAACGCTGTCCAGGGTATGCTTACTTCTGCCATTGTGACATGATGAAAACCCGATTTCAGGTCAAACTTACTGAAAACCGACTTATTCTTGATTTTAGATATCAAGAGCTCAATGTTTGGCAGAACATAGGGGGTCCTTGTAGGTGTTATCGTTCAGGCGCTTGTAATTGCAAACCATCCTGGTTTTACCCCTGATTTGTTCTGAGTGTTTGTTCACGATAAAAGCAGCTGTTCTGTGTTTAGACTTTGATGGTCTAATTAATTTCATGTCCAGCAGCTCTTTTATGTGTTTCTTGAACTCGTCATTCATCTCCTTTAAGCAAAGAGTTTCTAGAATGTCCACATGATTGGAAATTATATCCGGAACTCTTGCCACATACAAATAAGTGTTTGTTTTGCGCAATTAAAACTGTAAAGAGGGCAAGAATGCAGTGTTGAATTTGTCAGATGGTTTGCTGTTCTGTTTGCAGCAAAAAGAAATTTAGTATTGAGATTCCTTTAGGAGAAGCTCCTCCTGCTTTGGTCAAAGTCGATTTAAGAAAATTAACTTCAGAACAGGCCAAGCATATCACAAATTTAGAGGCAGAAATAAAAGCTCTAAAAGAAAAAGGAAAATTGGTATTAATTACCGAAGAGGTTATTCTTAAGGCTGAGGAAAAACGACCAGTTAGATTTGCCAGTATAAGCAATAATTTACTGAACCTCACAGCCACCCTTGAAATTGATAATGAAAAGTACAATCTGCAAGCAATCTTGGACACTGGTGCATCCAAGTGTTGTATTACTCCTGACGCACTCCCAGCAAAGTGTTATGAGCAGACTGGGGAGTATTCTATTTATGACGTTAATAGCATGCAGAAAACAAATAGCAAATTGAAGAATGGGTATTTAATCCTTAACAAAGAAAAGTACATTATGCCTTTTACATACGCACTTCCTCTGTCTATAGGGGACAAAACACAATTGATTATAGGCATGAACTTTGTACACAGCTTTAAAGGGGGATTAAGAATTGAACAAGGTACTTTGACATTTTATAAGAAGGTCGAAGTCATTCAGACTACGCCTATATCTTCCAGGATTGCTATTAATGTTTTACATGAGGAAGAAGATTTAGATTTATTGAGTCAGGATACCATTTATGAAATGTGTTCATACGACATGGGTAAAATGACCGATTATGAAGAACAGATCTTACCAAAGCTGAAAGACTTAGAGAGCTCACAGCATATAGGGACTGACCCAAAAAGATTTTGGGCTGAAAATTCTGTACAATGTTATATTGAGATAATCAATGAAGACTTGATTATCCAGGATAAACCGATTGTCCCTAGCTTAGAGATGAATGACGAGTTCAAGAAACACATAAAAGAGCTGCTGGACATGAAATTAATTAGACCATCAAAGTCTAAACACAGAACAGCTGCTTTTATCGTGAACAAACACTCAGAACAAATCAGGGGTAAAACCAGGATGGTTTGCAATTACAAGCGCCTGAACGATAACACCTACAAGGACCCCCTATGTTCTGCCAAACATTGAGCTCTTGATATCTAAAATCAAGAATAAGTCGGTTTTCAGTAAGTTTGACCTGAAATCGGGTTTTCATCATGTCACAATGGCAGAAGTAAGCATACCCTGGACAGCGTTCGTATGTCCACAAGGTCACTTTGAATGGCTTGTGATGCCATTCGGTCTCAAGAACGCACCATCTATCTTTCAGAAGAAGATGGATAGCATATTCTCTGAATATGAAGACTTTATATGCGTCTACATTGACGATATTTTGGTATTCTCAGAGAACATTAAAGACCACCTTATTTATTTATCCAAATTTTTTGCTCTCATCAAAGCAAACGGTCTTATTCTGAACAGAACAAAAGTCAAACTAGGAGTTTCTGTGATTGATTTCTTAGGACTTGAAATTGGGGAAGGAAAAATCAGTTTACAGCCACATATTGTCACAAAGTTACTTGAGTTTCCTTAAGAACAACTTGAGTCTTTAAAAGGACTCCAACGGTTTCTAGGCATACTCAATTATGCTAGAAATTATATACCAAACTTAAGCAAGTATACTGGGCCTTTGTATAACAAGTGTTCCAAGACTGGAGAACGCAAGTTCAATAAACATGATTGGAAGGCCGTACAATTGATCAAGGATGTGGTCAAAACTCTCCCTCCTCTCCAAATACCACCAGCAAGTGCATACTTGATTGTCGAGACAGATGGCTGTCTTACTGGATGGGGCGGCATCCTTAAGTGGAAACCACATAAGGGTGACTCGCAAAGAAAAGAGCAGATTGCAAGGTACTGCTCAGGAAAATATAAAACGGCAATTTCTACAATTGATGCCGAGATCATGGCATGTCTATATGCCTTAGATAAATTTCGCATATTTTTACTGCCGAAAACTGAGTTTACGTTGCGGACAGATTGTCAAGCCATTGTATCATTCTTCCAAACTGTAACAGCAAGTAAATTGGCGAAGAATAGATAGGTAAATTTTATAGATTACGTCACTGCAACTGGAGTAGACGTAAAGATTGAACATATTAAAGGATCGGACAACGTTGGTGCCGATAAGTTGTCACGTATTATTGCTAACAATTCCATCTATGTTCTTATTGACAGTCCCAGTTTTGAAGTCTTTTCTGTAAAGATGGCTCTAAGTGCTCAATACAGAAGAAATATGCTTAGTGGATTACCATCTTCTCTGGAGCATTATATTAATGAACTGGCCGAAAGGGCAACGCTGAATAAACTTATCTCTCTACAAGAACAATTGCGGGATTTAACAGAGCCTAAACCTGGCATTTATGTTCGGCAGCAATATGGCAGATTCACTTATACAACACAAATACTATTTGATGAAGTGAACGAGCAAGACATTCCTTTTGTCAAAGATTTATACTATCATGGAATGGTTAGGCAACTCGACTGTGAATTCTCTACTCCGGATTTCATGGGGCCAAATTTATATCCTATTCTTGCTGAAGAGAACTATAATGTTCTGACTATACATTCGGACTTTCCAACTTTTAAGAGGGCTGTTTTTAAACCCATAACCAGGATTATTGCTGTACATTATGACGTTATATGGCCACATGACCTGGTTGCTCCTGAATGGACTCAAATATATGATGAAGAGGCGTATAAAGTTTCTCTTGATGGCCTCCCACTCTCTTTCATGGGTATATGGACCCATACTTTTAACCCTGTTGTTGAATTACCTTTTTTGCGGGTATGGACCCGCAATGAGACGGAAAGATGGCCTTATGACCTGGCAGATTCTGAGGAGATTGATGAAGACTTCTGAAAAGAAAGGCGCACTCAACCAACTTTTGACAACGAATAATCTTTTCCGTGCACCTTTGAAGCTGGCAGATAATGGAGAATCACTTTAGATAATGGAGAAAACACTTTACATCATGAGAGTGTCTTTTCCCGTACTAAAGCAGCGACAACACCTAATGGAGCACTCGGACTTCAACCAGGCTTTCATATTGAGTTAATGTGTTAGGTCTATAAGAAGGCTTGAGTCCGTTTGTAAAAAAAAAAGAGAGGTGTCTTAGGAGTGTTCGTCTTCCGCTTTCTAGCTTCCGTGTGCCACTCTACTTGTTGAACTATATATATATATATATATATATATATATATATATATATATATATATATATATAGTTCAACAAGTAGTCTAATCTATAATAGTTAACTAACTAAACCAGCTATATATTAAAAATTTATAAAAATTATTTTAGAGAGATGACTGCCGGCCAACAATTACTTATAATCTTGTCGTCCATCCTGATCACCTGTTGTCCTACCTATCAGCTGTTAGTCACCCCCACCACTCGTCGCAACACGCCGATGATTCTTTATCGTTCACTAGTCAATAATCGAAATTATTGTGTACGAAGTGTAGAGTAATTTTTGTGGTCATCCTCTCTATGAATAAAGGTGCGTTTGGTATTAATCTCAGTCACTGTAGTTCGCCTCTCTTTTGGTTAAGATGGATAAATTTAGCTTTTGGGTAATATAGTAGCTATTACGGATAAATTTAGCTTTTGTGTACGAAATTATTGGACAATTGCTCTAAATGTACCCTAAGACGGATAGATTGGGTAATATAGTAGCTAGGTACTTTGTTGTCTCTTGCAACATATCCTATTCTAGCCTCCACATTAGTCTTGTTCCAAGCTTAAATTCGATAACTAAAATTGAAATGAGCAAAGCGTTATATTGACTTTTAGGCTGTGTTTAATAGGAGGAAAAGTAGGAAGAAAAGGGTGGAAATAAAAGAAAAAATAAGATATTTTTCGTATTTAGTAGGAAGAACGGACAAAACATAACATTTTTCATCAAAATTTGTTCCGCACAAATCGAGGAAAGCCCACTATATGTGACGCCTTGGGTATATAGGCGTTATACCCCGACCCTTCCCATGGACTCTTAGGGGTTATGAGAAGGGAGCAGACACTTGTATGGGTGTGTTTGGCCTGATGGAGAAGGGGGCGCATGCAATTGAGAGAAAATAGGGAGTGGCATTGGCGCACACCCTAATTTCCATGCATTGACGGCTTGTCTACTTAAGGGGGCTGGTGGGCGACATGTAAAGGCTGATCACACCCTCCCTATGCGTAAGCTTTGCTGAATTGGCGAGTGAACAGCAAGAGGAGAGGCGACACTTGCTGTGGCGTGGAGTTCTTCCTTGAGGCAAGGAAGAAGGCGAGTGTTCTAGAGGTGAGAACACTCCTTGGCGCACACCTTGAGGCAAGTTGCGCAACTTCCTTGGCACAGAATTCTGTCCACTAGAGGCGAGTGGACTTGATTGACAACAACATCAGGAGGTTGGCGCAATCTCCTGGGCTTCATCAACAAGGGGAGCAGCACACATCTTGTGGGGCAGCGCACTTGAAGAACTTCACCCTAGGGCAGGGGGCTCTAGGGGTTTGAATCCTCTTCTTTGACAAGGAGAGGGCTGTGGTGTTCGGCTTCTTGGAGGAGAGGGGCTGTGCACATTGTTCATACACTTGTGGATAGGTATAACACTCTTGTAGTTGAGTAATTTATCTTTGTATGAAATGTTGTTGCATATAGTTGAGTTTTAGCATCTCCGCCCACATTGGGAGAGACACCTTTCTCATATTCGTGTGTGATTTGTGCTTGTGGTTTTAGGCATAGGGTTGGCGCAAGCATTGTGCTTGTCTTGCCCTTGTCTCGCTGTGTAGTGGTGATAATTGTCTAGGGTTTGTGCATAAGTCTAGTGCACCTAGATTGTGTAGTGTTCTCAAGGGTTGTGTGTGTATGAACCTTGCATAAGTCTAGTGCTAAGGGCTGTTCTATGTAGGGCGCTATTCCTATAAGTATGCAAAGTGGTTGGGGTGTGTTAACCTCAATCCGCCACTTGGGGGAGCTTCACAGAGGTGTCAGCTCAGTGTTGTTCAGAGAGGCAGCAAGGAAACACAGAGGATTCAGAGAGCACACAGTGGTAACCTCAGAGGGAGCATAGAGTACACGGGCGCGCGAGGATCCAGCGTTGGTGTTCCTAGATTCCTCATTTGTTCTTCAAGTAATACATGTTAAAACTCGTAATCTACCCAACCTCCACATGGAATTTGACTTAAAGTGTGCTGCCTCAATATATCGAAACTGTCAAATTCTTGTGTTTCCTCAAGTTTTGTTTTTCTTAGTTGCTCCACTGTCATTATATAGGGTTAGCTAAGGTGTTGAGCAAGACTGAGGATGTATAGACCCATCAATTAATAACTAAAGATCTGCCACAAGTATTGTCGTCCCTAATTCATGGAATGGCATGAAAATAGAAAAAAAAAATTCCCATCAATGAATCAAGTCCCTACAAGTGGCTCACTCGATTAACACATCCATCATCCTCCCTCGGCTGTGAGAAAATGCCCCTAGTTTAATAACATTTAGCTCATATGGAACAGCATAAAAATTAGAATCCTGATCTCTGCAGTAAGCATATAGAAAGCTCAGCACCGAAAGATCATATGATTCGATTATAACAGCACAAAAATGTGATTTTTCGGACCACAGAACACTTAAAATCGATTCACGAAACAAAATATGCTCCCCATTTCTTTTAAAAAGAAAATTGTTAATTCACTTATCTACTTTGTATCAATAGACGATTTCCCTATACGAATCAATAAAAATCACGGCGCAAATTTGACGCCTAAACCAAAAGCGCCAGCTCGAGCAGCAAATCTGTAGTAATCAAGAAGCAGGCGCTCGGGTAGCGAGATAAAAAATGCAGTACTCAGGTCTGTAGATTAGGGCTTAAAAAGAAGGGAAAAACAACGAGGGGAAATAAGGAAGAAGAGAACTAACAAGACCGCGCCGATGACCAAAGGAAACGACAAAAACCTCCCCCGGCTGAACATCTTCTCCTACTTCTCCCCGATTCTTGATCTCTTTCCTCGCCGTCGCACGCCTGCAGGTCGGAGGCCTTCCTATCATATATAAAAATGAACATAAAGATACAACTACATGTGTTAATTTGCACGTGCTGTAAGAACTGAGGGTTTGTTTATATATTTTTAAACTAAAAGAGTTAATTTGCAAGTAGGTCTTTCTTTCTTTTTCTTCATTATTCCTTTTGATATCATGATTTCTTCAGACATTTTAGGGACGCTGATTTGGATTAGCATACTATTAGTCATGTAAATATGATCAATCACCTATTTTAATCAATTTTTAACATAAATAGATATGGTAATTAGACTAGAGTCATTCAAATACTCAATCCGACTTGAGACTTATTTGGATAAAATTTGAGTCTAACAAAATAAATTGAGTGTGTTCAAGTTAGAGAACATAAATACATTCTATGGACTTGGCTAGCATAAGTAACATCTCAGATTTAGTCAAATATACTTAATTGAGGAAAGCATTATTCAAAGGAAATATGATTTTTGGTTCAGAAAGCTTAATATTGCTTAGGAATGTTATCAAAAGTGCTAGAATGTCAATAAATCTACTTAAGACTGCTAGGGCTTTCTTGAATTAACATGGTACCACCAAAAATTCATTAAAAATTATTACACTACCTTTTGACCATTCTCATCCTTTCTCAATATGTATATTTCTCATAATATGCATATACTTTTGCCATACCACATTTGTTCCACATGTGGAACAAATGTGGTAAGCCATAGGATATCAGGGGCAAATCTTATTCAACAAGACAGTAACTGTCACGTCCCGACGTAGAACCCGGGCCCACACCCTGCGGGTCAATGTCAAGACGCGACGGGTCAACCTGCCAGAGATAGTCAACAACACAAACCCATATGCAAAACATAAAATATACGACCCATAATACAACTCAAATATACAACCACGTAATACAACATCATCCGGTCTACAACTAGGCATACATAAATACAAGTCATCGAACAACATGTCTCAAATACATAGTCTGCTAGAAAATACATAAACAAATACAGAAATGCATTACCCAGTGGTGGCCACTAGAGCTAGCTATCTAAATCCGCTCCAAGAGGAGCCATGTCAGAATCTATATATTGTGTATACAATCATAATGTATATATTGCAAATCAAACAATGAAATCAAAATACTACATCATGCACAACTATAACTCGAGCTAGGCCAAATCGTCCCACAAGATCGCACTTCGGAGGAGTGGTCCCCAATGTTAGCTCAAATAGAGGGGACATCTGCCCGTTGACAGTCCGCTGGTGTAGTGTCCAACACCGATTATCCTGAAGTCGATACCCGACACTCGGCGATGCCTTCTGTCGACACCATATAGTACCAATGGTCTATGTACCACGACTATATAAATAATGGCCAGACAAAATCTCATAGCGTGCCCCCCACCACGCACAACATTCATACATCGGTCGACCAGCTACACCCCCACCTCGGTCACGACCGGAATACAACATAATCTCAATAGCCCAATCCAGTTGGGCTCAACAGGTGCTCATATATAGAGGCGTCAAGTTCTCATCATATCGTACTATCATATTGAATAAACAACATCACAAAATCAGGACGCATGCAAGCATATATATGTCCAAGAAAGCAGGGTAAGACTACAACAGCAATGATGCAAATCAATGGATAGAACTAAAAGTAAGGTGCCACTAGTCTAATCCTGCGTTTGGCACCATAGCAAAAGTAGGAAGAAGACCCTACCTCTAATTCGTAGGTCTGCGCTAAGAACCAATCTATACGTATAACGACCGTCGGACCTTACAGCATAAAAAGACAGCATCATAATATGGTTGTGTCTATCATGGGAGTTCGAACATGGTTCAACCCTAATCCACATGTAGTTCTACAACGCCTATGTACAAGCAGGGTTGGGGGGTACTAACATATGCGAATGTAATTCACCACGGGTCACCGAAATATGTGGGAACCAACCCAAAGTGCATGTCACGTCAATGGCACGGATCCCAGAGTTCACCGGAGTTACTGTTCAGTAGAACAATAACCAGGTTCACCAGTAAGGCAGAAATGCAGGAAATCAGGGAGGAGGCGTCAGTTGGTTTCTGCGAGTCGTCGAAGATCGCTGGAGGATTGCCGGAAGGAATATTGTACCACCGGAAAACAGTCGCGCCGACGGAACAATGGTCTCCGGCGCGCGTAGAGCTGATTAACACAATGTGTTCACCAGAGATGCTGCAGTTCACCACCGACTGCCCAAACTCATCGCCGGCACTGGGGGAAGAAAAGGTAGGTGGCGGCGGCGGGAGAAGGTTCAACGCGCGTCTGTTACGCGCACACAAATCGACATCGGAGCAAGGTGGAAGGCGTCGCTGGGCGCGGATGCGTGACGGCGGTAAGATCTGTCCGAGCACGAGGGGAAGAGGAACAGAAGGGTTTGCGCGAGGGGGGAGATGGCTCGAGCGTGTCGCTGCATCTGGATCTCGCCAGATGTGAGGAAGACGAAGCAAGCAGCGTGAGGGGCGGTTGATCCAGAACTCGCCGACTGGCGGCTTCATCCACCGGCGTGATGGAAAGGGACGAGAGCTGGTTCACGCACAAAGAGGAGGCGTCGTCGCAGAAGACTTGCGCAAAGGAGGAGACATTGGTGTGTGAGGGCTGACGCTTTGCGTGAGCATGAGGCTTGCGTGCGAGGATGGAGAAGCGGGGCCGGCGGATGGAGAAAGAAATAAAGAGAGAGGTGGAGACAACGGTTCATGGAGCCACGTGAACAGAGAGGCTTTCTAGCGCATGCGCACTGTGCGTAGCCCCACAGCTCACACCAACTATAATATCGCAAGCTGCAAGTAGCTCTTCCCTCCCTGCACTACCTTGGTTGGAGAGGAGGAAGAAATGGCCTAAGCTGGGTACCCAGCTCAAGGCCATTTCATCCGGGTCGTTAAATTCGGCCCAAAAAATTTTAAAAAAAAATTTTTTTAAAAAAAATGTTGTATATTTTGTAAGCTATTCAATGGTACCATTGTTGGGGTATTTTACATTATGTATATGTATAAAATATCTTATAGAAAAATTAATTTTTTTATGCTATAAAAAAGTTTTGTCTTATATGTAATTTTCTATAGGGTATTTTATACATATACATAATATAAAATACCTCAACATTAATACCATTGGATAGCTTACAAGATATACAATATTTCTATTAAAAAATTTAAAAAAAAAGTTTTTTGGGCCGAATTTAATGACCCAGATGAAATGGCGCTGGGTACCCAGCTTAAGCCATTTCTTCGAAGAGGAGGTAGGGATTAACGTTGAATCAACTCATATCATATGTACCCCTTCATCCCCAAGTCGCTGGATGGTAACAAGCCAACTCACATGAGGCTACTCTTTTCTCTCTTCTCATGTGATATCAGTGCTTTCCTCATAACCCCCCAACAAGGCAACGACTAGCCAATTACTCAACAAACAATAGTCCCAGATTTATAGCCTACCTTACAACTTAGTTGACACTTTTATTATTATGATTTATAATTATTCTTGTTAATATTTTATGATTATTTTTAAATTTTAATAAAATATTTTTATTATTTTATATTATTCTATATAATTTTTATTATTTTATATAATTTTTATTATTTAATTATAAAACTTTTTGCTCTAATTGTATATTTTTATATGTGAATTCAAATATACTAATATATTGTTTTTTTATATATTTTTAATATTTAATTAATTGTTTATTTATTATATAATTATTTTTTTAATATTGTCTCCACTTACCTTCAGCTCCTCGCACCGCCACTATCCAGATCCTCTGCCAACCAGCTCTGCCGCTAGTATTCTGTATCCAAGTCAAGCTTCTCTCGTCGCCAGCAGTTCTCTTCCAAGTTGGTGGCATCTTCATCATATTCAGCCGGCTGCCGCCTCTGTCTCAATTCAGCCGGCAGCTTCTTTCTTAGCCGACAGATTTCTTCTGGCAGCAATTGATTCTAGCCAGCTGAGCCAGCCATGCAATCATCACCAGCAGCGCTACCTTCCAGCCGGAGAAATCTGCTGCAGCACCTCTAATCCAGGCGACAACGTGATCGTTCCCAGCCACTGCCACCTCTGTTCCAGCCAGCAGTAGGTTTTCTTTGTGACATATTTTTTTCCAGTCAGCCAGCCGACCCTGTTTCCTGCCGGCAGCACCTTCTGTCCCGCCATCAGCCGCTGCATCCGGCAGTTTCTTCTTCAACACTAGATTTCCAGATCCTGCTGCCGCCTCTATTTTCTTTGCCAGGAGCTCTCCTCTGTTTCCAGTCGACTGGCAAAATCTTCAATCGTCACTAGCTTCATCTCAGCTGGCAATCTGTTCCAGCTTAAAGCTTCTCTGATGCCACCTCTCTTCCAGCAACCAGCGACTCTTCTAATTTGCAGCCATCTACTCTGATTTTTTCCAGCCTGCAGAAGTTTCATCCGCTTCTTTGCTAGCCACCGAATCTGTTTCTTCCATCCGGCAACACCTCCACAGTAGGCAGCTTTAGCTTTGTCCAACCGGAAGCACCACCTTCAACAACCAAAGCTTTCCACTGCCGGAATCCTCATCTTCCTGCTGGCAGCAGCAGCTCTGCTTGGTCTTCTGTCTCAGCCATCGCCAGCAGATTTCTTTCAGGCCGATGGCATGTTCATCTGCTTCCACTTCACTTTCTGGTGTCTCCCGCGGCATCTCAGCTTCCTTCTTGCCACCGCCCTGCCGATATCTTCTTCCTCAAGATCTCGAGCCTCTGAGACGAAGAAGGCCGAAATCGTAGGCGGAAAGTTTCTAGATCCACATCTCAGGCGATTCTTGCCATTAGCGTTGTGATCAGACCAGAGGAATGCAGTCGCGTCTTCAGCAGCCGCTCGCCGACCACCCCTTGGCAACATTGTTTTCTGCCGACCAGTCAGCGTCTGCAGTTTCCGTTCCTAGCCACCACCTCTGTTCCAGGCGGCGACCACCAGACCAGACGCTGATTCAGAGGCTACGACTGGTAGTCACCGGCATCTTCTCCGCATATAGATTCATCCGTTTCCAGAACTGTTCAGCACCGACTTCCACCTCTAGCATTCTGTTTCCAGCTGGCACCTCTGTCATCGCCTCCAGCAATCTCTCCGCCAGCAACTGATTTCCAGCAACCAGCAGCAGCCGTCAGCTCCTCTGATCTGTAGCCGCCGCATCAGTTTCCAGCAGCCATTGCCGCTGATTTCTTCCCAGTTCTTCCAGCAGCTTCTCTGTTTTTGCACACTACCTTCCAACCAGCCGACAAAATCAATCTCTGCTTGCAGATCCTGCTCTAACCATTCTGTCTCCAGCCGCCATCTTCATCCAGCCGGCCATACCACTCCCAGCTTCATCCCAACCAGCGACATCTTCCAACTACCGCCTCTATTTTCATCTTCAGTCGACATTCTCATCTTTCAGCCATCCTGCTTCCTGCTTCCTGTTGCTTATGTCTTCTGCTAGCTCATATTACTAATTTGATTTGATTAAGTGTGTTTTCGCAGGTATTTTAAGAAAATGGAGCAGCAAAATTCTTTATCTCTCGCATGAATAGGAATAACTCATATTTCACTACTATCCTGATAACTTGATTAAATTCAAAAGTTCATGGAACATCCTATGACATATAACATCTTGTGATGACTGATTAACTCTTGCAATGGTTTCATTTACTAATCTTATTAATATTTTTGTTGCAAGTATTTAAGATACGTTAATGAGTTGTAACCCTGATCTTTCACACGAATAGGAATAATATGTTTTGTTCTATCTTGTGGATTAGTTGGTTTTCTCGAGTCCAGCAAAGTCCTCTATATCTCGCCTTTTCTCTTCTTCACTATCGTCAAAGACAATATGAGGGAGCGCTCCGACCACGACAAAGGGTTGAGGAGGAGGTGGCAGCTTCTCTCCTGCCATCACGCCCGAACTCCGGCAACGTCCCCCCCCCCCCCCTCGGCGACGGTGGACGATGAACGCGGCGAACCTTCGCGAAGACGACGTAGCAGAGGAACGCATTTCGGCATTCGTTTCGAGACAAGTCAACGAGGCGTGGGTCAACGGCAGCTTCGTAACACGTTTTGGAGCAGCTGACGTTGTGGTGACATCAGCGAACCAAAAATTCGAAGTTGATTTCGAATTCAGCGCAGCGTGGAGAAATTTTGATTTTGACTTTGGTCAAAATTGGAACAAAATCGAAATTGGGGGAAAATTTAGGGATTTGGCACACCGTCTGAAGTTCGTCGGAAAACGATTCACACGCGCATGAAATTAGGATAACAACTAATTATTAAAAAAAAGTTAAATATATAAATTACTTTATATTGTCTAAGCGTTTGTAGTCCAACAGTTAGGATAATTGCCTTCCAACCAATCATCCCGGTTCGACTCCCGGCAAACGCAATTGTTCACGTTAGTATATCTAACTACTTTGTACGATAATTGTCTTTCAAACAATGGTTGTAGGTTTGACTCTTATAAAACACACCACTGGATTAGACTTGGCAAAAACTGACCCGACCCGACTCGACACGAAGTTAGGCGGGTTCGGGTTGGGTCTAATTATATTATATAATTATATATTATATATATAATTTATATATAAATATATACATATACATATATTTATATATTATTTCGGGCCGAGTCGTGTCGTGTCGAGTTAATCGGGTTAATATTTTTATATTTATATAATTATATATATATATATATATATATATTATAAATATTTATTTAAATTATTTAATATTAAACGGGTTAATCGGGTCGTGTTGGGTTGACCCGAATATATATGAGTTGTGTTTGGGTTAGATCATCTGACCTAATTAATTAAACGGGTCGTGTTCGGGTTAACCTAATCGGGTCACGGGTCATAAACGGGTCAACCCAAACACGACCCGCCGACCTATTTTGCTATATATATATATATATATATATATATATATATATATATATATATATATATATATATATATATATATATATAAACAATTACAATAATTGACTCCGGCAAATGCATTCCTTCTCATTAATGTAAGCATCTGATGATTTCTACCTTATATAGAATATGTATAATGTGAGGAACTAATTTCTACCTTCTTTTTGTAGGCAGATAGACCTTTTACCTTTAGGTTAGGATGAGTATGCAAAGTTTATTGAACTACATTTAAAAAAATAGAATAGATAATTAGATATAGGTAGCGCAAAACACGTGGGTATCATATATACTATCATTGCTAGGAATGAATGGTAGGTAGATTTGTAGTTGCATATAAGGGTATTTGTACAATCTTATGATATTTCTAATTGTTTAAAGCAAAGTTTAAAATTTTAATTTTTAATGTATACCAGTCTAAGATAGATTTGATTTTATTATAGTGCTGTGTCGATATAACTAGTTCACTTATAGTATATGGGTCTCAGGTCGATACACTAGTTCAGACTAATTTTTTAAATCTTGAACGAAAATAAATACTAATAATTTAGTGATAGACAATAATATCTTTATTTTTTAAATCAATTATGATAATTTGAATAGCAAGACCGTCTGTTTGTTTTACAAACTAATTCTCACTTCTTTGTCAATGGATCATAATAGATCAGACCCATAGCTCTAGGCCAATTTGGCCACTGCACACAAAGTTTTAGGTGCCTAAACAATAGTGTGAGAGTCAGTTGCCTAAAGAAATGCCTTAATGTTTGTGAGATAAAGAATGTACATCTAAAATGATACTTAGCCTTATAAGATGAATCAAAATTACATATTAAATTAGTTCACTTAAACAGAGATTCATTTACACATGAAAGCTGTTAAAAAACAATAATTAGGCTACTATAAGATTTTTGAAATATGACAAGGCAAATATACTCGAATACAAATCTTCCATTATTGCTACTACATTTCGAGAGGTACTCCCACTTCAGTCTTAATCTCTGATGCAGGAAACGCTGATGGAAATATGAATATGTTTGTTTCTCATGCTCTTTACATCTTCTTCTGATTGGAGAAATGGTAAAAGTCGATGAAATTTGAGGTGAGTGGTATTCTGAATCCATCATCAAATTCTTCATTAAGCAATTCAGCTGTGAGTATGGCATGCTAAATACATCTCACAAGCGCCTTGAATATCCAGAGCCACCACATTTTTTGCATAATATAAGGCCTGCATCAATTCATTGAAAAGCTTCAGATGGCCAAGAGAGGGGAATGACTACACAGAACCAAAAAACTAGAAGCATTTTTGCTTAACAAAAGAGACAAGGAGCAGCAGTCAGCATTCGAGCAGGTTGTTAGTGGCAAGTTATTGAGTTAGATAATGCAAAGAATTCTAATTTTGTGCATTGATTCTGATTCATCATTCTGTAGGTAATCGATATTATGAACACTACAGATATTGAGCAAGAACATACCTGAACCCTTGCACACTCTACAATTGACCAGACCAGTTTCCTGTTTCATTTTACCATCGTTGCAAAAAACGCACTTTGTGCCACCTAAGGAGAAAAAGAGAATGCCTTCATGTCTTTTGTCCAGAAAGAAACTTGCTATAGTAGAAAGAGTTCTTGGATTGTGATAGATAGTTGCAGTACTACTCATACTTGCTGAAAGCAATGAAACATGTGAACTAGTCTTAATGAAGGGTTAAAATCTAGATCAAGTGTCAGTTTGAGTAGTTTATTTGGCCATCAACACTCAAGCCTTGTCGATCTAGCAGTACATATGACAACTAGTATCGGTACACCATATTTCGATATGATTAGTACTGGTATGACACTATGACATAGTGATAATATATATAGATCAAGCGTCAGTTTCAGTAATTTATTGGGCTGGTATCATCTCATGCCTTGTCAATCTAGCAATACATATAGATCTAAGACAACTAGTACCAGTAATATGATTGGCACCGGTGTGACTTATTGACAATACATCCGAAAGAGTGGCGTGGTCTATTGGTAAAGACTAAGATTATAAACCTTGAGCAGTCCCATAATTAATTATAATACAGTATATAATTAGTTTATGATAAATACAAGAGAACACAACTATCATCAAGTGTTTCCCAGATATCCGCAAGTGCTCTATTACTCTTAGCAAATATAGGTCATCTTAACAAGTCATCAAACTAGCAGCATATTCAGAGTTTTCACATCCCTGCTCAATTGCGCAGCCAACAGCTTGTTTATGGGTTATGTCCTAACAAAAACAATATTTTATCAATTTTCTGTTCTTCAACTTATTGTATCACTTCTTTAAGGTCCAATTTGTGCTAGTAGATCAATAATTTGATACCTATCCATATGCAACAAGAAGCTAGAAAAAACTAAAGCCTTGTCTTTTCAATTTTTGATTCCAGAAAATAAATCCACCTGCGGATCAACAAAAATATCTTTTATCAATTTTGTGCTCCTCAACTTATTGAGTCACGTCATTTATGTTCAAAATGCCCAAGTAGATCATTTAATTGAAAAGTCTCAAATGTAAGAGGCAAGAAAAAGTGAAGCCTTGCCTCTTCAGTTTCAGATTCCAGAAAAATAAAGCCTTCTGCGGATCAATCATATGCTTGTTCTTGATAAAAGTGGTCTTTTATCAATTTTGTGCCCTTCAACTTCTTATGTCACTTCTCCACTTTCAAAATGAACTAGTAGTCTAGTAGATCATCAAATTGACACCTATCCATATGCAACTAGAAGCTAGAAAAAGTTAGATCCTCGCATTTTTAAGTTTCAGATTCCAGAAAAACAAATCCACCTGCGGATCAACCAAATGCATGTTCTTGATAAAAATGGTCTTTTATCAATGATGTGCTCTTCCACTTACTGTACCACTTCTTTTATGTTCAAATTGTACTCGTAGATCATCAAACTGACAACCTTCGACATGTAACTAGAAGCTAGAAAACGTTAAAGTCCTGCCTTTTCAGTTAGATTCCAGAAATACAAATCCACCTGGAGATCAAACAAATGCATGTTCTTGACCAAAAAAAAAAGTGGTCTTTTTATTAATTTGATGCTATTCTTTATGTTCAAAATGCACTAGTAGATCATCAAATCGACAGTTTTCCGTATGTAACTAGAAGCTAGAATAAAGTCAAAGCCATGCCTTTTCGGTTTCAGATTCCAGAAAATAAATCAACCTGCGGATCAAACAAATGCACCTGTTGACTAAATTGTGAAAATTGTGAAAAAAAATCCACCTGAACAGAATATTGTATACAAGCTAAATTACTTATAAGCAGTACAGCGAGTCCTCTGAAATTTTACTAGGCTAAATTAATCATATCCCTGTTGACTAAATTGTTGGAGAAATTCAACATTCAAGTAATCAATTAATTATTCCTAGTATAAAATTTGAGATAAAACCGATGAGACCAGAGCGCCACATACCATTGCCGCCACATAGCTCACAAGGCAACGGATCGCCCTAAAAGAAGGTGAAAGAAGACCGAATCACGAAAAGTCAAATCTTTCTCCGACATAGAAGGGGCCAAGGGTGGGAAGAATGACCTTAAGACCGAGGGATAGGGAGAGAGCGACGGCGGCGACGACGGCGGCGGCGACAATTAGCGTCTGGGTATCGAGCGGCCTACCGAAACCGTAAAGCGAGGCCGAAGATAGTGCGCGGTGGGGGCGCGCGCGCCTGCGCGAGGAAGGAGAAGAGGAAGAGAGGCGCAGAGCCCCATGGGATGACCTGTCGAGAAGACCTGGGAAGAGGGAGGGAGTGGAGAGGGGAGGCGGGAGGACAGGCGGTGGAGAAGAGGAGGATAAGTGGCGCGGAGGAGGGAGAGTGGCCATGGATGGAGTGGCGAGTGGGATCACAAAAATAATTGGCAGCGCTGGCTCCAAATGGCTCGCTTTTTAGTGAGCTGGCCGATATGAACTATGCGGAAACTCATTCATTTTTATTTTTATTTTTTAAAAATTATTTGTCGTAGAAAAATGCATCAATCTAGCTAGAGTAAGAATAGATTTTAAATTATTTTTATAAATTAAAATAATATTATATATTTACATAATAATTATTTTACTTATTTTATAAATTCGACCATAGGGTATCCATAAATATGCTCCAAACTTATTGTAACTTGTCTATTTAGTTAATTAAGTATCTAAACCCATGACAAATAAGTCAGGTTTGGTTGGATAGTTGACTAAGGCTGCATTTGACGTAGCTGAAACTTTTAATTTTTGTTGGTTGAAAAAGTGCTGGTTGAAAAGTAGTTGGAAAAGTAAAAAGGTGTTTAACTAAACTGTTATACTGATCAAAATTTTTAAGAAAATATTTAAAAATAATTTTTATTTTTATTTTTTTATTAAAATAATAATTTTATTATCGTAAAGATATGAATATAGGTGCGGACATGAAATGCATAAAGAAAAATAGTTATAAAGTAACCAAAAGCAGCTCCCTCCTAGCTTTTTTAAACCCATGTTGCTTCTAGGTTCTAAACTAACCTAGAAGCAGCTTGCCAAACACTCTAGCTTTTTAAAATCAACTATTTTGACCAGCAAAAACATCTGACCAGCTATGCCAAACAGGGCCTAAATAGTTTAATTATCATCTACGTGTGCATCCAAGTAGGCTTGACATTCCTAAGTGTCACGCCCCAGTCAGATCGACCCTAAACTGGTGCTTAACCGTTGTCTTAGGGTCATCCGACGGAATACCAGATGCACGACACGCTAGGGTTTCCAGACCAATTTCACTCCCCAAATCGAAACCCTAACTTCCCCGCTCAATTTTATTCCCCAAATTACAAATCGCACGGAAAGAATCGGAAAACCCTAACCCTAGATTAGAAATCCGAAAAGAATCGGAACCCTAAATTCAAAATTACCTTCTCAGTCAAAATTGTTAATGCTTCAAATTAACCTTCTTCCTTCACCGCTGAGTTTGAAATCAGATTCGTTTTTACCGACGTCACGCTGACGTCGCTCCCCTAAATCTCGTCGACACACGATTTCACGCTTCCGATTTTGACAGACTCTGGTCAAAATCGGAACAGTGATCTCGTTTCGTCTTCCCCACGTGGACGCACGCCTGCGTTCGCTCACTGCTCGCCGCCGCCGAAGAGAAGGAACGACAATAGAGCACGCCGGAGAAGATAGAGAAAACGCCTCTTTATTCGCGTACAAAGACCCTACACTCCTTTCCTCTCGTTCTCTCACCGACGGCGTCACTCACCGCCGTTTACAGGTGCTCACAGTGCCTCGCTGCCGACGGTGGTCCTCAAGCACTCGCTATTCGGTGCAGATGCCTCCTCGCGCTCCTCTTCTTATAGGGGAAAACCGCCGCCTTCTAAACTCCTGATTCCTTCGCGTATGCCCGCCTCTTCCGCCGAACTCGGTCTCGCCCCGTGCCCGCTGCTGCGAACTCCGCTTGAATCGCGTCCTTCCCGAAATCTTCGTCTTCACCCCTAAAACCAAGCTGCACCGCGTCCATCGTCCGTGTCCTCTTCCTTCGCCGGCGACTGCGTCGCCGACTCCGTCGTCTACCCCGCGTCCGATGAATTCAGTGAGGAGCTCGCTTCCGAGCTCTGCGGGATGCTGCTTCGTGTGAAGAGGGAGGCATCACTCTGGTCAGTGTCGCCAGTTGACTAGGCATCTTAGCTAAGCAGATGGATTCCGTTTCCGTCGTGGGCTTGGATCAGCTCTGTCTCGCTTGCTAGGCCCACTGGGCCTTAGGCCAAACCGGGGAATCCAGGGCCTAACACTAAGCTTGACTAAACTCAATTAATCCCGATTTTGATGAGAAAGCCTAATTTGGCTAGGTGTCGAGCTGAGTTTGTGTAAAATCCAACTGTTATAAATTAGGTTGACGTAGAATATGAGATTTTCAAAATTTCCCCCAAAGCTACTCGTATTATATAATTACTAAACTATCCTTAATCAAAATTAAAACCCTAACTGCACCTCATGCTTACTATTTGGTGTTACACCAGCAATAGCTATGTTTGAGATTGTCCCTATTGTTGCTTTATAATGACGTGTCTATTGTAGCCATTACGTGTCTATTGTAGCCCTTCTTATGATCTTAGATTTTTCACGAAGGAAAAATTCCTAGTAGAATCAAGGAATATGTGTGGCTTATTATTTAGCATCTAAGTCCCTCAATGCCTTGTTTGATTTTTTTAGCAACATAAGACAAAAGTAATACGCTTGCAGGCGTGAAATACTACACAAACACCTTATACCATCGGGCTCGATGAAGAGTGCTAACAAATTTATTATATTAAATAGAATGTTATAAATGTATATTAAGTGGCAGACGCATGCAAGGTGTCACGCCCCGGTCGGATCGGCCTGAAAACAACACTTATCCGCTGTCTCAGGGCAATCCGGCGGAACACCGGAACGTAACTCGCCCTAGGGTTTCCGACCCAAAATCGAAACCCTAATCTCCCCGATTAATTTTTATCCCCAAAATACAGTTCGCACGAAAAACCCTAACCCTAATTTAGAGAAAACCGATCGGAACCCTAAATCCAAAATTACCTCTCGGTCAAAATTGATTTTGACCGCCGAAATTGCCTTCGCTGATTAAATCGACTTGCTGACGTCCGCCTGACGTCAGATGCGAAAATCGAATTCGAAATCGAGCCGTTCGATTTTGACCCAGTCAAAATCGCTGAAGCTGCCTCGAAGCGAACGCCTCAGCGCGTTCGATCGTCGTCTTCAAGCTTGCGACGCCGCCTGCGTCGACTGCGCTCGAAGCTCGTCGGAGACGCTGCGCCGGTAGAGAAGGACCGCTTTCCTTCGCCTCGACCTTCCGTCGTCGGCAGCCACCTGCCGCCGAAGCTCGTCGTCGCCGAACAGAGAAGAACGCGTGGAACAGGGGAGAGAAGGTGGAGAGTAAAGAAAGTTCTTATTCACCGTCGGAACTTACAAAAAACCTCTCCTTTGTCGTCGACCCTCGTCGGCGACCCCTCTAACCCTCCCTCACCGGCAACTCCTCAGCCGCCGGTTACAATCGCTCGCTTTCTTCTTTTCTCGAAGCCCTCGTCCGAGATCCCCCCCTCCGCGGAGCTCCCCGAGCTCGCTTTTAACGTCCACAGCCGCCGCCTAACCTATTTTGGGCGTCCGACCTTCGCGTGTCCGCGTCCGTCGCCGAATATCCCGTCGCCGCCCTTCCGTGCGCGCCGTCGTCCGATTCTCGCGGAGACGACGTTCGCGCGTCGTCCGCGTGGTTCGACGAAGAAGCAGACGCTCGCTCGCGTCTCACGCAGAATTCGGGGTCAACGCCCCCTGTTGACCGGGCTTTACCTTGATTCCCACTGTTCGGGCTGGGAATTGGGCTTGGGCCGAACCGGTTGAACCGGGGCCTAACACAAGGTGTGGTGGAAGAGTAAAAAGTCTATAACAGAATATAGCCAGCTATGTTCTATTGGATGGAATTCACCGTGGAAAGGATGAAAAATGCAATTAATCTAGATAGCTCTAGATTCATTGCATTTTTCATCCTTTCCACGGTGAATTCCATCCAACAGAACATAGAGTTTTAAACTCAAAAGTTATCATGAAATTTGATTTAAAAATTTTTTTTCCACCCTTTTCAATAGGGGTATTCAAAAAAACTAAAAAATCGTCGTTAACCAATTGAATTGAATCAAATGGGAGGTTAACTAAACGGATCGGTTCAGTTCACGGGCAGTTTTTAGGTTATAATTTTATGGTTCGGTTTAGTTACCGTTCGAAAAAAAAATTTTCATCGGTTAACCGAACCGACATATATATATATATATATATATATATATAGTTTAGGTGCTCCTCTATGAGTTAGCAAGTCACGGGTATAAAACCTATTAACCACAACTTAAAAATTAATTATTTTACATATTTAATTATCAAATAATAATATTTAATAGTTACAGTCAACTTATAAATTAAATTTAAAAAATATTTAATAGTCAAAGTCAATTTCCTTGAATAAATTTTAGTAAATAAATTATGATCGGTACCGGTTAACCGGTTGACTGGTTAACCGTTTGATTGGTTAACCGTTTGACTGGTTAATCGGTCAAATAGTTCGAGAACGGTTTACGATTTTTTCAAATCGGATGGTTCAATTAACCGATTAACCGAGGTCAACAGTTCAGTTCACCGACCATGAGCACCCCTACTTTTCAATATTATACTTAGACCACAAAAGTCCCATGTGTGTGTGCTAAAAGCTTCATTTACTCATTTAGCTTGAGTGGCAATTTTTTATCCGAGTTCAAAATACACAGAAGACGTGGCGCGACGCTAGTATGCTAAAGATTACAAGTATTGTATCTCTAGCATGCCATATTAGCCAATTAGCTACCTAGTTAGCAGATCTAGTGAGTAGTGATGTAAACAACATAGCGCCCCTCAATCCTGGAGAGGAGAAATTCAGCTTTAAGAATAGATATGCTGAAGAGCAATATGAATTGCTAGGATTTCCATCAGACCATCTGATTATGAAGCGAAGCCAATCTCACTTGCACAAGAAAGACTATCCTAAACCCTATCCATGTTAATTTTCTATGAATCAGTTGGAGGCTTTAGTTACATTGAGAAGGATTACCAATCGAAATTTTCCCTTAAAAATATGACAGAAAGTGTAAAATTGAAGTGTATAGGAGCTGTCTTAAGAACAGTAGAGGAAAAGGGAATTTTATAATTAAAGCAACAATCATTTCGAGCCTTCCAAATGTTTCAAAAAACATGTCAAAATTAAAGAAGCCACAATTTTATGTTTAAGCAACTAGGGGTGTTTATAGTTTGGTTAACTGAACCGTGAGCCTAAATGTTGAACCGAACCGAACCATTTGGTTCACCAAAGTCGCAAACCGTTCTCGAACCAAAATATCGGTTAACTAGTTTTTTGGTTCGATTAACCATCGGTCTTTGATTAACCGATAATTTTAAAAAATAATATATTCTTATGATTATAAATTTTAAAATATGAAATAAAAATTATTAAAAAAATTAAATAATAATTACTAGTCTTGAAGGAATTGTTAGACTTCTCAGTAAATAAATATTAGTTGTTTGAGATATAAGTTGGATGATGATGTTAATTGTGACTTAGTAAGAAGATTAGGAGAGTATTTGGATTTTGGGTTAGGTGGGTTATTGAGTTGGGTTGTTTAGTAACTTAGGTTATGAGCTTGTAATCGGTTAATCTCAAAGCTTAAGTTACTAAATATTTTAAAATAATTATATATATACACACGGTTATCCTGTAGTTCGATAAAGTCCAAGTGGGTCCCGAATGAAATCGCATTTATCTCCTTAAAAATCTGCTAAAAAATTGAACTGATTTATTTGGTTAACCATCCATTCGGTTAGGTTCGAGCGGTTAGCTATGGTTCATTGGTGTTTTTTTTTAACACCCATACGTGCAACCAAAAATTATTAGAACAATTTTATGAGAAATTTAATTAAAAATCAAATAATTTGGATAATAAAAAACTAAATTTGTCTACTGAAATCACATTAAGAGCAAATATGATGCAGCCTGTCTAAGCCACATCTACAGAAGAAACATGAAATAACTCTACAGACTCAAAATTACCATAGAGGGCGACATGAAATAGCCTGTCTAAGCCACATCGGGCGGCGCCACACCTTCCATAATCAAGCTCGACTTCAACCTTGCCTAATAGCTCAGCGACTTGGTTTATTGTTTGTCAATAAACTACGTTGGCAAGTGACCGGTTGGGCCGATCCAGGCTCTCCAATTTCCTTGCTCCTCTTCGTCATCTACGGCCGCTCTCCCACCGTCGCTCGTCGGATCGGTTTCCGGCTTCCGTCTTCCGGCGAAGCCCTAACTACTAGTTGACAGCGCCGGCTTCCCCTCAGTTTGCCCTCTGCCCTTCGCTTTCTACCTCGCCATTCCGGTTCCGCCTTCTTGGTCCGTTTTACATCCCTCCTCAGCCCTAGGTCTACCCTTCGCCTACTTCGCCGACTCCGCTGCCCATTGACGAATTAACTTGTCTTTTCGACTGCTCTTGCCTGTCAGTCCATCGGACATCTCCTTCGTAACCGGTTATCGCAACCTTGAGAGATGTCGGTCTTGATTGTGACGAGCGTCGGGGACATTGTGGTGGATCTCTACACTGACCGATGCCCTCTGACTACTAAAAACTTCCTCAAGCTTTGCAAGTATGCGTTCACAAACTTTCAATCCAACTTTCTAGTGTAAGATAGTTGTCTATTTCTTTTATATTCTTAACTGTTCTATTTATTGGTTTACAAGGATGAAGTATTATAATGGATGCTTGTTTCATAAAGTGGAAAAGGATTTCTTGGCCCAGACTGGAGACAGGACCGGGACTGGTACTGGAGGGGATTCGTTGTACAAGTTAGTGTCTTCTAATGTTTCCTTTATGCGTTAATTTAATTTTAATTTTTTTTTCTGCATCAATTTAACTATATTTAAACAATTCGTCACTCTGAATTGCTGAAAATAAACATAATCAAATGATTTTGGTGTACATTTACAGTCATTGTTTATAAATATAACTAGATTCGTTCTTCATTCAAAGATGTGATGAATATCAACTCCTAGACTGTATCGGAACTATTTTTTGGACGTAGAAAGAAGCATAACATTTTTTTTGTAAAAAAATTGTTCTAAAGGGTGGATGGGTCATGGGTGCGTGTATAGGCTTTCAGAGGGTAACATATGGTGGCATCGTACAATAATCTTTTTACTGTTCAAAATATTTCCTTGTAAATAATTTTCTAATGAAACCACAAGTTTTTTATTTTTTCTGATTTTCTTTTATTGTGACTATCTTGTTGACAGGCACATGCAACTCCTGTCCACAATGAAATTATGATTCAGGCAGTGATGTGCCTCATATGCATTCTCTCGTGTACGACTGCTTAAATAGTTCCTTACCTGAAACACTTTGTTGAATTATTCTGGTCCAGCATACCCATTTGCCTGATTCCTGTTTATCACGTCCTACACTTTTTTATTGATTTATGTTGCTGTCATAATTTAATTAGCCCCTAGGTTGCAAACTTATCTTTGCTCTGACATGATCCAAGTTATTGGGTTACTTGATGCCATCTTATCCTTCTGTCACTCATGAATTTCTTTTCATCATTTTCAATTTTCAGCTTTAGTAGCACCTTTTGCATTTCATTCTTCTGTCTGTATATATGTGGCATTATTTGATGTAAACTCTCCCTTCCTTCTGCATGTCATCCAGCAAATGTATTTTTTCTGATGCTTCATTAACACAAGTTCAATAACAGTCATTTTCCACGGTATCATTGTCTTTATTCGATTTCTGTGTTTCCATAGGCTTCAAGTTACCAATTAAATCTACTTCATTTCTTTCTGTATGAGTTTATACTACTTGAAACTCTGAATGATTTTCTCCTTTTTATCTGGATATCTATCAAAGTGATATATATATATATATATTTTTTTTTCTACATTTTTATTATTAGATTGTCTCCATGTGATATGACACTCAACAGATGTGATTGAATGTATTTCTTACCTATTTTGTCATACTATTAGATTTCTATATGGTGAACAAGCACGTTTCTTTGAGGATGAAATGCATCCAGATCTCAAGCATGCTAGAACTGGAACTGTAGCTATGGCTAGTGCTGGAGAGAATCTTAATGCTTCACAGGTACTTTTTCACTTTTGCTGAAACTTCCTTTCTGTTTCTGCTTTTGCTGTGGAAAAAATCTATCTGTACAAAATCCAGACTAGTTTTAACTTTTGAGTTACTTCTTTGTCCTTAAGGTAACTTTTTCTATCGAGTTAGTATGAGGTATTTTAGTACATATATTGGTCTGAGATGTTATCGGCACCCTTGTGCTATAGTGTTGATACGTATTGGAGTGAGACTTTAAACCTTGGCCACCTATAAATGATTTTTCCTAGGATATTATTATAGGTGAACTAAAAGATTAGATCTAAACTAAACAATGAGAATACTTGATGATATATGAACTCAATTAGGGGAACCCATCTAATGAGTACTTTATTCATCTCATATTCTTCCTCAAGTTGAAGCTTCCACTATTGCGAACTTGTTACATAATGTTATAATTAGATAAATTAGTGCTAATGGGTACAACCTCTTAACCCACTTCTGCATATGTATTTAAACCCTTGTTTCTTGTTAATGGAATAACCTAATTTTTCCTCAATCTTTAACTCATAAATGAAAGTTGGAACAACAAAGAGGTTTAGTGAAAACCAATGCTTACGGTACTAGTTTGAGCCAATGGATTGGTGTTGGCTGGGACCAGAATGGTTTGGTATATTAACCATACCAACACTCAGGACAATTGGACCACTTAAGTCCATATTTGGCTCGAGTTTCACTTCTCTAATTCAATCTTATGTGTTGAATACTTGCAAAATGAATAAAATTAATTATTTAGTTTTGAGGTGTTCGCAAATTAAATTTGAATGAAAGTAGACTTATATCTAAGCAAATAACAATTTTAATTGAATTGTGATATCTTATCTTCATAGAATCTTTTCTACTAAAGTTACTCAATAGGAGCCTATCTTGATTTGAACTTGTCTCAACCATTATGTTTATCCCACATATACTATACCTACAAAAATTAAAATTATTTAATTTTGAAATGTTTACAAATTAAATTTAAATGGATGTTTACCTATATGAATTCTAGTTGAGTTGCGATATTTTAACTTGCTTGTAGGAGTTTCTCTACTAAAGTTACTTGGTAGTAGCCTTATCACCAAAGTTGTCAGAGACCTTATATAGGAATCAAGGTTTTGTAGGATCACAATATAGGATCAAAATATCCTATCAAATTGCCTAAAATTACATTTTATATAAAAATATGTTCCTATTACTAAGAGTAGCATGAACATTTTAATAAGTAACAAATAATAAAAATTGATAAAAACCTATTAAGTATCAACCACCAAGAGTAAATTCTATATGTATAATCTATGTTATTATTGTTCAAATTTTCCTATTGCGAAGTGTTGAGTCATGAAGTTGAGTATTTATGAGGTAATGATGGAGATAAACTTACAAAAGATGAATACAACAAAAATGTATAATGAAACGAAAACAATAAAGATGTGCAGTAAAATACACAGAAGATGACAAAGATAAAGACACATGTGATGACGACAAGGAAGACAACAAAAATGACATTGTAAGGCACCTACGAAAGACAACAAATATTACAAAATTGGTATTAACACTTAGTCAAACAAATATTACAAAATTGATATTAACAATTAGTCAAAGATGACAAAGGACCAAAGTTGATGAGCATCCATCAATGACGATGAAGAGTGAATGATGAACAATTAATGACAGACTAGAGCCAACAACAAGAAGTCAAAGACAGAGCCATTGTGAGTTGAAAATTTTAAATTTAGCTCATTTAGGTCTTTTGGCATAATGGATTATTGATTTTTGATATAATGGTAATCAAATTTGAATCCATTGTAGCTATTTACAATCCTATGACCTAAATTAGCCTCAATGATTTGAAACGTGCATAGAAACGTAATTGGTGTAGGAATAAGATCTTTGATCCAAATAGCAATTGTAGGATCTTGTGGATCTCATAAAATAGGTGATTGTGTATTGAACCTACATACCTTCAACTTATTAATTTGCAAACCACAAACTTGAGCTCCTAAGTTGTTTAAGGAATTCAAGATTTTTGTTTCATTTGCTTGCCCTAAGTTGACTAATTATTTTAAATGTCATCATTGGCTTACCTTCCACTTTGCTAGCACCTCTACTATCAATCTTGAAGGTTTCTCTCCTTGTATCATCTTCACATTTGCCCTATTACATGCAAATTGCTGCTTGCTCTACCTTATCACTTTGATGTTAAGCATGTTAACTTCATTGTTGCTAGATACAAAGTCAATAATAAATTTTTTGATGTTACAGTTATTTTTCCTATACTTGATTGATCCTTAATGAATATTTAATTTATTTGACCATTTATGAAGTGCTGATTATTTAGTACAATTTAATTGCTACTATAATATTATGTTAATATGTTTGTATTAAGTTTGCTATTAGTATATGAATATTTATTTATTAAAATATTTGTTTAACTTGGTAGGATCTTTCTATCCTATAGTTTGATCCTATGAAACCTTCAACATTCGAAGACTGGAACTCAATCTTGATCATTGGGCTAAGTTTCGTATAATTGATTTTCTATCCATTATGTATTTTTATGACAACAAAGAACAAACTATTTCTACTAATGGTTTCTTTAAGTATATTATTCAGGCATCAATTTATTGAAATCCAAATTCATCTCAAAATCTCTCAAACAAAGTTATAATTGACGAAACAAAGTTCTAAAGATCGGAAGGAAACTAGAAGATACTTAAAATGCAAATGAAATGAGAATGGATAACAATGATGATGCATGACCATCAGCGTATGAAAAATATTCTTTTGATTTTAGCTATATTACAAAATCCTTTTGGTGCGATCGTTTTGGTGGCTTTTCAAGCTCGCGCAAGATTCTATATTATCCATTGTCCAAAATCTATCCTTAAGCCATATATCCACCAAGTTAATATCATAATTTGGAGAGAAATTACATATCCATAACCTTAGGTTAGAGGAGTCTACCCTAATGGGGTGTGAGAAGTGAGCGGAGGGAGATGAAGAAAATTGAGGTTGGTGGTGGCAGTATAAGGAGCGATAGTTGGACAAGGAGAAGTTAGAGAATGACATTGATGAAGAAGGATCAATCTGATAAGAAACTCAAAAGGGAGAATATGCAAATCCATAAAATTAGTCATCCAAGTGTCTAAAAATTAATTATTGTATAGATGATATGAACTGTTGTGATACCTATAGCCTGCTACCATTTGGACAAGTTATGATGTATACATTTCACATTTCATAAACAAGATTGAATTAAGTGAACTTCAGAATTCTCATATAAAAGATGAAGTATTTGGATATCTCCTGTGTAGAAAAACAGGATATTTAAAAGACCTAGTTGTATTTTACATTTCATATAATTCTGCAATTTTATGAATTTGAACTTTTAATAGGAGTAAGAAATTATAATTGAGAAAACCACATCATATACATTTGAGACCATAATAAATTATGATGTTTATTACATGGAACATTTAGTAAATAAAGTTGTATTTAGTGACCGTTAGAAATTTTATTTCCATGATAAAGTATTCAGAATTTTGTGTTTGTAGCAAGGACTTGATTGCATCAACGAGTTTTAAATACATGCATTGCTTACCTATTCGACAGCCTAATGATACTCGAATCACCCAATATTGGTACACCTGGTACACAATCAACAAACCAAATTATCTGAAATATTAGAATATGAAGCTGGTACAAAATCAATATGTAATCTGTACAATATGGTACTCTATGTACCAATCTGAATGAAGACCAATACTTGTATTGGTACTGAGATTTTAAACCTTGAATAAAACTGCAGCTTTTCTTACATGTCATACAATTCTAAAATTTTATAAACTTCAATTTTTAATAGGAGCAAGATAATACGGTAGAGAAATATATCATGTTTATTTAAGATTATCAACTTCAAAATTCGATCTTGGATGACTATTTCTCTGGTACTCAATCAATACAAGCAAAATAACTATTAATCTTCTTGAAATTTTAGAATATGCGACTAATGCACATTGAATATGCCACCTGTACCATGCGATACATTACGATTCACTCCAGTCCTATAGAAGATTGGTACATATTTGATAGGAACTATAGACTTTTCTGACATTTCATAAATTCTACAATATTGTAAACTCCGACTTCTATTAGGAGCAAGAGAACTATATCATATACATTTGTGTTAATCAATTTGGATTTTGATGTTGGATAACTATTTATCGTCTTCATATGTGGGAAGTTAAATTAGCTCAGTTAAGGTGTAACCCCTATATTGGAAAACTTAGTAGCGAAAACTTTAACGTTACTGCTCTTCTAATATAAATATTGCTATTTCTTGCTCTTTCTTGTATCATGCAGTTCTACTTCACATTGCGAGATGACATTGACTATCTCGATGGAAAACACACGGTGCGTATAGGTTCCTTTCTTGAACTTAACAAAATTTCCCATCCTCCAAAACCTTAAGTATTCTCAAAGTTTAATGCAGATCTTTGGGGTCGTGGAGGAAAAGGACGGTTTAGATACTCTCGCTAAGATAAATGAAGCGTATGTAGATAACAACAGCAGACCTTTTAAAGACATTAGGTGTGTTTTCTTTTTCTCTTGTTCTTATATACAGTAAAGAACTAGTGGAAACTATTGAAAATCCAGAATATTTCAAAACGTAATCGGTATCTTTTTATCACTATTTTGTATTCTCTTATAATGTTGCATTCGTTCTTATTGATAAATAATAGAAGCTCTTATTCTAGGGTACCTTTTTTACTCCTTGTTACATGCATTTGTATATTAATAATTCGGGTAATTAGTAGCAGTGATGAACCAATAAAATGGTAGGTCTTTTTATTTTGATAAAGTTTGCATGTACTAACACTACAGAGTCTTAGGCCATGTATGGGTATTATCTTGCAGTTGTAAAATGAATTTTCATATCATCTTGAGTTATACGATTAACTGGTTTTTACTGTTTTAATTTTTCTGGGCAATGTGTGTATCATGGTTTTTAATCACTGTCCGTGCCAGTCTGAGTTTGAACTGGTAAATGGACCTTGTTGGTGCGCGTAGTACACTAAGTACCATTTGTTGGTATGCCCAGTAAAGGCTGATCGAAGATATGATTGGTACAAACTGAGATTAAAAATCGTCTTACTATAGCTCCAGCAATTAGAGGTTTGGTGCTGTGTTGAAGATCCTGAAGGACCTAGAGTAATTGTTGTGAATTTATCCATTTAGATGCGTTGGTTTAATTTTTGAATGGTCTAATGCCGGTTATTATTGCATAAATCTTTGCTAATAGCATTTTGTGAAAAGTTTCTTATAGTGCAAGCCACAGCGTTCTCTGAATTGAAACTTGGATTAATTAAATAAAGACACCCACGTATTGGGTGATCAAATTTAATAAATTGTGCTCTTTGATACATATTGCAAACTATGAAGTTGGGTTCATGTTTAATTCTTTTTCTTCTCTTCAGATATTGAAGGTTTATGATTTTCTGTTTTTGATTCATCAGAATTAAACATACCTATATTTTGGATGACCCTTTCGATGATCCACCTCAACTTGCTGAGTTTATTCCAGAGAAATCGCCAGAGGGTAAACCAGATGATGAGGTATGATAGGAACTCTCTCACCACCTGATATAGGGGGATCTAAATTCTTATCATGCTCTTTTTAGAGTAATGGTCCGTTTGGTCGTGTGTGGACTTGTGAATCGTTCTATCTTGGTCCATAAAACTACGCCTTGCCTTTATATACACTGTAACTTTTCGCCAGCATTTAAAAGCCACATTTACAATTTAGAAACCTTAAAATTATATCTGAAATTGGTTAATTATTACCATTTTCTATCAATTAGTTTCGAAATAAATGATGATACTCTCAACTTTTTGTATGATCCATTCCTATTGGAAAGCTTAAAAAAGAACGTTCATCTTGAAAGATTAGAAACAGATTGGTACATTTAGTGGTTATTGCCTCTTAGTTTTTTATTGTTTGGAAAATGTATAATTTGGTAAATTTGGAATCCCACAAGAAATTTGATAGTAAATTTATAGTTATTTTGGTTGCACAAGAAGTAGCACTTACCTATTTAATGAGAGACTAGTTCATAGGCCAATATGGTTTTAACGAGGGAGGGAGAGAGCCTAAGATGAAGATGAACATGGAGTGGAAGCTAGAGTTGTGACTGAAGTGAGACAAGCAATAGGGAAGGGGAAGATATATTATGCCCGTCAATAGTTCCAACCAAAAATTAAACACAGACATAAATCCATCTTAATTGATATTTAATAACCCAGCTTGGATCAATCAGTTCATGCATAACACTAAAATCCAAGTACATGCAAAATCATTCTCAAGAACATAGCTAACCATATCAGCTGTTTCAGATTGGAATAAATTGATGGCACCTTATTCAATTTTTTCTTCTTTCTCATACACACATTGGAATATAGCAATAAATTGGTGGATTCATATGAAAATGTGAAGAATTTGATCAATGAATGAAATTGAACTTCAGATTAGTGGGACTGAGCAATCTAAGCTATCTGATTTGGAAAATGATGTGAAAGCTAAATACCTCATTGTTACCTCTTGTTGATCCTCCGTCACTTGTAGTATTTATTGCTCATACTCAAGCTTGTCACTAGGTGCTTGCGCTCGGCATAGTTATAAGTGATTGTGTCTATTATTGCGCATGCTCAGAGCTTGCATTCTAGAGACTAGGGATGATAATAGGTCAGGCAAGCCTGCCCCTAATTCCCAAACCCTATATCTGACCCTGAATTCAACCCGTCAAATTTCAAAATTTCTGTCCCACACCTGGACCTAATGGGGTCTGGTCCTCGTGGGGAAACCTGACTCTACATTGACGGCGAGCGGTGGGGAGGGAGAGGGGAGTGAGGGAGAAGAGAGGAGAGGGGAGTGACATGAGTGGGAAGGGAGAGGGGAGGGGAGGGAGCTGCTAGGGTTAATTTTAGAGAAATTTTAGAGAGTATTTTAGTCTTTTTTTTTATAGGCATGATGAGTTTGGATTTAGGGTGGGTATCTAAAAATCCGATGCCTGACCCGACCCGACCTCGATTTGAGACTTAGTCAACTTGGGTTTTCCAAGTTGAGTTAGGTCGTGTTTGATCGGGCATGGGTTTTTTTGCCCTCCCTACTAGAGACCTTTCTAGGTTGTTAGGATTGAAATCTTACCTAAGAATGTTAAAGGTTTGGATTAGAATGGATTATAGGCTAAAAATATATTTTCATATACTAAGAGTAATATGGATATTTTAACAAGTAACAATTAACAAAAAAAACTACGTGTCTATTATGCCTCGGCTTTCAAGACCCTTACTATTTTGTAACTAACCAAATTATGTGTTTTGCAACCATTCATATATAATAAATATAAAAGCGGACGTTTACTATATTAAAACCAATTACAATCAAATAAATTTTATAATTAAGTATCAAGTATAAATTTAATTAGCATATTAGTAATATTCTCCTAATGAAGCTCCATATAAAAAACCTATATAGGCCCTAAATAGTTGGACTTAGGGTATATCACCATAGTATAACACAGTATATTATTAATTATTACTTATTGTGCAATTATAAGACGAAAGACAATGAAGATGAGTTCATAAAGATGAAAATGATGCATAATCAAAAGATGAAGATGTGCTTACTACAATGAACTTAATGAAGATAAGACAAAGATGTCATTTAATGAAATAAAGCCAACTTATAAAGATACAAAAGGATGATTAACAAGAATGATAAGGACAATGACAAAAATAGTAAAGATGACAACAAGAACAATAATATTAGGAAAGATGCAAAGCTATTTATTGAAAACTTAAAGATTCAAAATTGTTCATATTCATCAAAGCAATTTGTTGAAGCATTTATCAAAGTGTTCATCAAATATATTTGTCTTAGCTGGATGGTGAATCAAAGAAGAATCTCGTAGAAGAGAGGCAAGCAATGACATTTAAATATTGTTGGTCAATAGAGGTTATGAGTGGGACAAGTGAATGATACCATATATTATTGTAATTATTTAAATAACTTATGAGCTCGGTTTAGCATTTCTTAACAAGTTGTAGGTAAGTGACTTTGACATCTATAATGGATCGTAGAATTGGAGATATTATTATTCCTAGTTCCTACATCCATTAAGATCTTATCCAAGTTTTGGATTATTTATTCTAATTTAGGTTGTAGAATTGTAAGATCCTAAGATACAAAATGAGTTTCTAACAACCTTGTTCTAGCATTATTGGTCCATAGTTATTATTCATTCATTTGTCTTTGCTAGAATGCACGTAAATCTAGGCAAAGGAAAGTTTCCCTTTTGTGTCTTGTTTTACTAAGGCCTCGTTTGGCCCGGCATCAACACGACTTTCGAGGCATAATCTATAAGAAGCCACAATTTGTAGCTTCTCACCGCTTCTGATTTTTCATCTATGCTTCGAAAGTTGCATTGATGCGAGGCCAAACGAGACCTAAGTTTTATATCACATACATTTACTCTCTTATATAAGACTTACGGAAGACCACCAAACTTCATCCTTCCAAAACTCAGTATTGGCAAGAGCTTTGTGCATTGCAGTGCCCTCACGTGAGCCATGTGATTTAGATTTAGTTTATGCATGTTTGATTTCTTTTGTACATAAATTGTACTTGTTGCTTATTCTAGTTTATTATTCTCTTCAATCTACATTTCTTATAATTTATGTTCTTTACTCATTTTATATAATTTTGTTGCTGTTGGAGATGCCATGTCCAGGCATAGGATCATGAAATATGAATATATCTGATATTCTCAATTTCAGTATCTAGGAACATTTTACACACTTAACGGAGCGGTGATTTATTATTGTTTGTTAACTTATAGTCAAACCTGTTTTGATCTGGTGTTACGTAGACTGCTGAAGAACGCTTAGAAGATAATTGGGTTCCCTTGGATGAAACTTTAGGACAAACAGAGCTTGAGGAGAAGCTACGTTCTAAAGAGGCTCACACAAATGCAACTATTCTTGAGTGTGTAAGAAACTGCTAGCGACACTCTGATGTTCCATTTCATTTCCATTTTACATAGTTTTTACTTTCTCTGTCAGATTGGGGATATTCCAGATGCTGAGATAAAACCACCAGAGAATGTGTTGTTTGTTTGTAAACTGAATCCAGTAACACAGGTAATTATTATTGTTCATAATAGTAATATATCTTATTCAGAACAGAAACATAGTTTTACTCTTTATTCCATTCCACATTGTGGTTTTATCTAGATTGCCGTGTATATAATTTATTTTAGGATGAGGACTTGTATACAATCTTTTCTCGCTTTGGAACTGTCACATCGTAAGTGCTCACTTTTGGTTGGATTCATTTTCTGCTTTTCGTTGTTTCCTCACTTAGACTGAGATACTTGATTTGACAGAGCTGATATAATTCGTGACTACAAGACTGGAGATAGTTTATGCTATGCTTTCATAGGTGAGTTACCATTTCCCCAATTCTTGTTCTCATTTGAATAGGAACAATTTCAATTGTGAATCTTGGTAATTGTTATTTGCATGTGAAATGGATTTATATTTAGGCTCACCAAGGCTTAGTATCCATCTACATTACTTAAACTTAGATCTGATATGTTAACAAGGGGATCACCATCAAAGATTTAGGTGTGACATTTGCCATTCGCACAGACAGCTTATCACTGACTTGAAAGACTGTTGCCAGTACGATTTGCCATTGAACTTTGTTGAATTGTCAATTCCTCATCTAGTAATGTGAAGAGCTGAGCTATGATATTAATTTCCCATTCCATCAAATCTTGCATGAGGTTTTTTAGTTTATGCATCAACGTGAACATTGAAGTGTCTTAGAAGGTGGAAATTGCTTCAAAGAAATCAGGGTAAGAAGTCCAATAATTTAAAAATCCAAAGCTTTTACCTTTGTTTTGTAGCGATCTGGGCAAATTAGGACATGAGAATGATCTAAAATCCTTGGTGGTAAAAAACGATTTTAGCATTCATGTAGGATATTGTCCACATTCTCTACCTAAACTCTAGTCTCCAAAAGAAATTTCATATGAATTGGGTGCGTATCTAGAAAACTTTTAACTGTCGGCTCCTTTGCATAGGAGTTAAACCCTCTTATATTCCAACACACTAAGTTTTGCATCGTTCTACTACATTCTTAGATCGATTTTGGCACTTCAAATCTATTATATCATTGGTCTCTAATCTTCACTTCAGCTTCAACATTTGAGAATGTATCCAATTTATTTGACAATTTGACTATTAGAGAGAAACTTGAGTAGCAAACATATGGGGGTCAGATATGGCCTTGGCCTCCAATTGGTTCTTGGCGTTGACCCATTTGACTCACTGACATCAACTGATATGTCCTTGTTTCATCATCTCTTGAGTTTTGTCTCTTTTTGTTGGAGAGTTACTTCTATCCAAGGTAGCATTGATAACTTTGACCATGTTATTTTTCACCTGCATGTTTATTGTAGTTGGCAGATGCTTGGGCAATTTGGGGTGGTCCATTCAGGTCAACCTGAACTGGTTGGTGAACCCAAATTTTTATCATTTTGACCCGTAACTGAACCGGAAATTACTAAAATTGAATTTGCACCAAACCAAAAATTCCAGTTCAGTTTGATTTAACCCTATTTAAATAAAAAATTGAACTGCATATTAATTAACTTGCCTTGTCCCGTCCCAATTCAAAATAAAAATAAAATAAAAAATATAGAACTGGGAGCAGTGATATTGCCTCGTCCCATCCCAATTTTAAAAGAATATTTTTTAAATAAATCTGTCACACCTCCCTCTCCCCTTCTCCTTGTTGCTTTTTTGTCCAACCTATCCTCTCCCCCTTCTTTTTTGCTCAACCCAGCCTCTCTTCCACTCTAGTCTCCATTTACTTTTTGCTCAACCCATCCCCCCTTCTTCTCTCCATGGTTTCAACTTTCAAGTACCGGTCCGGCAGCTCGGTCCGGTGGCCGGCCGGACCGGTACATTCCGCGGGTACCGTACTGGTACCGGATGAAAACCGGTCAAAACCAATCAAAAAACCAAAAAAAAATATTAAAATCTTTGGTACCGGTGGTACCGTACCGGTAGAATACCGGACCGGTATGTACCGGACATACCGGACGGTATGTACCGGACATACCGGACGGTACCGGACCGGTACTTTAATCCATGCTTCTCTCCTCTTGCTTTTTCGCTCAACCCTGCCAATCTTCCTCTCCCTTGCTTTTCTGCCTGACCCAGCTTCACTGAGAGGAGGCGAAGAAGTGAAGCATGTTCTCTCGTCTCCACTCTTGGTCGCATGACTTGCTCTCCTCTCTCTACATATGTGCTTTGGGCCTTCGTCGGCGCCCATCCCAGCATCACCTTGCCTTAGTCAGTGATGCTTTGACTCCTGCTGACTTGGGTGCCTGTTTTGTCACCCTTGTTATAAACTTGAGACTTTGTATGTTAAAAACCAAACCTAAACTGGTCATTGTTTTAAATATCATAACCCGAACCAAAATTTATATATTTATTTAAAATGGAATTAACCTGACTTATTTGGTTTGGTTGGGTTTATTGGTTCAACCTGTAAACTGGACAACCCAATGGGCAATTCTTCTGGGCATGACTAAGGTGACACAGTGAAAGCATTTTATAGGATTTCAATCATATTCAAAGTAAAGGGCAATATCCTTAAAATTTCCATTCATGGACACAACCTGATCAACAATGAACTCAATGAAGACATCTATCTAGTCATATACATGAGCATGATGATCCTTGTCATAGGGGCTATGGCTTGATTAGTATTTAAGGTTTCTCAATAGTTTTAATTGACCTCCCAGTGAGTTTCAACATCCACCAGTGTAATGGTAGACCAATAAACTTCACCCAAACTTGAATAGCTGAAAAGTTAAATTTTCTATATTTTTACCTCGGTACCAAGGTTTGAGTACCATAAGCTTATTTGCAATAAATAAGGATCTCGTACCATTATCTTATCCTCTTTCGGTGCAAACTTGAATAAGGTAAAACTTGATGAGAAAGAAACATCCATCTATCATGTTGGTTTACACAAAGCTGTCACCTTTTCTCTAGTAGTAGCTATATGTAGGTCGAGCACCAATGAAAAATCACACTAGAGAGTGCTTCCACAGCTCTTCCCCCTCTTGTAACTCGTCCTCTGAGGCCTCCAAGACTAGATTTTCTTTTACAATATTTTGCACTTTGGCTTCTCAGATTTAATGAATAATTTTAAACTTGCCCTATTGTATGGAACAACTTGCTCCATAGGCAGTTGCTGTTAGCTTTCTGAGGGAATCCTCTTGCTACCCTTTACTGTAAGATCGTCATTACTCTTGCGCCTAGCTAATGGAGGGAAGTCTGAGTCATTGAGTTCATTCATCTTGTCTTCTTAGATGGCATGCTGCTTGTTTCCTAGTGACAACCTATTAATCTCCTAAATTGTTTTTCTGCACATCCCTCCTACCAAGTCCAGCAGCAATACTACCTATCATGTTGAATTGGATCCATCAGTAGAATCCTCATTTTGCATCTGTTGGTGAGGCTACAACTTCTCACCATCTCCACGTTCAGTCAGTCTTCTTTCTTACTAAGGACCTTTCTCGCTTCCAACTTCCTGATGTTAAAATTTGATTAAATCTTTTCTTATCTCATGAGTAAAACCCATGCGTGATTTCTCACCTGAATCAATTTTTTGAAGCATCTTGATGTGTTGAAGTGTTGCTTTAAAATATGTTAAATGTCCCTTAAAAATTTACTCTCGAAAACAAGTTGTATTTTTTGTTCATCGCAATGTTGTAAATTTAATTATCTTCCTCTTGGTAGTGGTAAATATATTTATTAAAGAACCTTTTTAATTACTAAGATATCTCAAAGTTAAACAAGCAATAAAATTGGGTCATAGTTGGCCTAACTGAATCTCTCTCTACCTTTCATAAAATGCCTTAGTATCGAAATAAACTGGTATTCTTTCTTCGTTACAAATTGCCAAGTGATTAATGTTTTTCTTTTTCAAATCTATAAAAAAATTAAATCTATGTAGTGTTCACGAGGAGTCCAAAATAATCTTGTAATCTTTTGCATTAATATCTTTCCAACTGCCATGTGAAACAACATTATTAGTTCACAACACTATTTTCTTCATCTTTTTTGACCATCTCATCTAACATTTCTAAAATTTTTTTAGTAGTTTTAGAAATGTCAAATGTATCATTATCTCAAAAAAAAGTAACTCCTTAGGGCTATTTAACATAAAGTTATTAATTAATTTCTAATTTTTTGTTTGTCCATTCTTTAAACAAAATTCAACTACCTGTTTTTGTACCTTCAAAGAATATGTAATCTCATGAAACGAAGGAGGTCTAAAATCAAAATCAAACAAGCTTCTTCACAAGGCAACAATAAAAACACAACAATAAAGTATTTATGTCAAAAAAAATTTAGATTCTTTGCACAATTGTGTAGGCTTTGCGTCAAGATGAGCTTTAGAACTTGCAGTTATCTTTTGCATTGTATTTGACACTAAAAACACAACAATAAAGTATTGATCAAGCACCTAATCGAGGATAACAAGATCCCAAATGTTATATAGTTAGCATCCATATTTTCTTCCATAGTGGATTGCAGAAAACCGCATCTTCAGGGGAAAAAAATGGTGGAAAGGAGGTGATCGCTAATTAGAATATATAAAGTTGGGCAAAGAGATGATTAATACATGTTAACATATGCGGAATGCAATAGGTAAATGCAAATCCATAGAGGTATGATGGAAGATGAATAGATGAATTATATTTAATATTCTAAAGTATTGTTAACCAGTGTTCAAGGAACCAGTTCGGCAACTCACCAACCGGTCGGTACCGACCGAGATACCGCCGGTGGGCGTGAGGAGCGCAAAGGCAACAGACGGTGGAAGTCTCGCGCGAAGCTTCTGCAGGCGACAGAAGACTCGTGCGGGGCTTCTGCCGGCGGCACGCCACCTTGCAAGCGTACCGATATAAACTGGAGGAACCAGCTTGTCACGTCCCGACGGCAACTGGGCCCAGCTGTACAGCCCACCAACGAGACCTGACAATTTGGGCCTGCTAATCCAGCGCGGCCCAACACTGTATACCACGATCCATAAACAACAGTAAAATCCAAAAGTACATAACAATAATAATACAAGTACTTCGTCCCCGGCGCCGGCGGTCACCCGTTCCAACAGAAAATGGCAGCGTCCCAAAGTCCGTTGAAAACCAAGAAAAGGAGGTCGTCGGCCTCGCCGGAGCATCACCGGAAAGTCATCGGAACGCTGCGAGATGTCACCGGAATCGGCCGGAAATTGCAGGAAATGTCCAGCAAGTCGTCGCCGACCCTTCTGAAGCAATCCGGGCGAGCTTCAGAGAAGTTCGAGGGAGAACGGGGTCGCCGGAGTTAGGGTATCGGCGAACCCATGTCGAGCTCTACTCGCCGGCCGGAGGGACCAAAGAAGAAGGAGATGGGGCCGGAAGCTTCGCCGCAGCCTTCGGAACCGGTCGCCGGTGGCTGGAGGCTAGCCGGACGGCGACGTCAGGGAGATCGCGAGAGGAAAAACGGCGGAAGAAAAATGCGAGAGGGAGAAGAAAATTCGCGTCGGTCGCGTGAACGAGAGAGGGAGGAGAGAGAATAAATGGGAGAGGGAGCGAATCCTGTGGAGTCACGGGCAAGGAAAAATCATTTGATTTTACTGTAGCACCATACGGTAAAATCAATGCATTCATTTTTTTTAATCTTTTACTTTTTACTATTCCTTTTGTCGTGCACGTAACATTCCTCCCACCTTATAAGAATTTGGTCCCCAAATTCAATACAAGAGATTAACATTAAACAAATACAACACTCACAGTAGTACAATCATTCATACTCATCTCTCCCAGGAAATAAATGAGGACATATACGAGCAACCTCGTCCTCGGGCTCCCATGTAGCCTCGCTTTCAGAATGGTTCCGCCACCTATCCTTGACCAGTCGAATCACCTTATTCCGGAGTCGATGCTCTTTTCGATCAAGAATTTCTACAGGTGGCTCTTGATAAGTCACATCGTGTCTGAGCCCTGGATACGGATCCTGTAGAATATGAGAAGGATCACGCATGTACTTTCGTAGCATTAAAACATGGAATACGTTGTGTATGTTGGAATACGCCGGAGGTAAAGCGATGCGATACGCCACAGGTCCAATACGCTCCAATATTTCAAACGGACTTGTATAGCGAGGAGCTAATTTACCTCTGTACCCAAATCGTGTGGCGCCTTTCACAGGAGTGACTTTAAGGAATATGTGATAACCAACTTCGAATTCAAGGTCACGTCTCCTCCTGTCTGCATAGCTCTTTTGTCGACTCTGCACGGTCATAATAATACAACAGTAATCCGAATACAAATGGTCTCCGTCCCAACCGACGGGATACAACAAATTGGCCACATGGCCAAAAATATATAAACAGGGACACACATACAATACCAATACCAGGGAGTCCACTACTACTATCTATCTACGCCTGATCCGTCCGCGACAGACCCGCCTCAGGACCTGAAATCAAACCAATATATATGCAGGGATTGTTAGCTAGAAGGGCTAAGTAGAGATTAAGTACATGGTGCAATAGTACTAATGGAAATACGTGCCAAACATACATACAGCGAATCCTATCAAGTGCACCAAAAATGTACTTGTAAACTATGATCAATGTAATATAGGTATAACAACACCCCAAAAAAACTGAGCTGTGGGCCGAGTCGTCCCTTATGGACACACACTCATATCTAAGTGGTCCCTAGTGTCAGCTCGCACACTGGAGACAACTGCTCGTCAACAGTCCGCTGGTACTGCGTCCAGTACCTTATCATACCCGTGCATAATAACACACTGTATGCAAATCGCAGATATAGTCTACGAGGTCATCCTCCATAGCACTATATGGGTCTGGCCCCAAAACACGTCCGACTGGCATTCCAGTGCCCACCAGTACGGCCCGAACATCAATATACCGTACTAAGTACGGCCAAATAATAACACACAACATGTGCTAGAGAGCACGCATACAATATAATAACACGAAATCCTAGTAAACTAGGATAAGGACATATCATGTGCAGAAATATAAATAAACAATCATATCATGCTCAATGGAACTAACAGTTTAATGGAATCTGATAGCAAGAGAGTAAATCAGTAGGGCATCCTTAACAAAGCGGTAACGCCCAACCGTAAGATGTCTCCTAATTAAGTGGTAGGCACCTTGATCAATGTACAGGAATAAAGATCCCTACCTGCCACTGTAGGTCTGACTAATCCCGCATCCGAATCAGAAATATCCCGTATATCCGAATCTACAGTCCTCGTAATAAAATAAAATACGCAGGTATTAGTTCTCTCGTTTAGACCATATTACCATTTATTTATCTTAATTTATTTCTTATTTTCCTTTAATTACTGTTTCGGGTCTGTTATGATTATCATGCAGTTCGATTGTTAATTAAGTATAAGCAGGTATTACCGTATTTTAAGCATGCATTTGTCTAACCGGTTCGTTTATGTTAAGCATGCAGGGTTCGTTGCCTAATTGCGTACGAAGTGGGTTTAGATACTAACCTAGCCCACAGCCTGTGTGGACGAACCACCGATTGAGTCTAGCGGATGCGCCGGAAGATCGCCGGAAAGTTCACCAGAGGATCGCCGGAACAGTACTTCGTCCCCGGCGCCGGCAGTCACCAGTTCCAACAGAAAATGGCAGCATCCCAAAGTCCGTTGAAAGCCAAGAAAAGGAGGTCGTCGGCCTCGCCGGAAAGTCGTCGGAATGCTGTGAGATGTCATTAGAATCGGCCGGAAATTGCAGGAAATGTCCAGCAAGTCGTCGCCAACCCTTCCGAAGCAATCCGGGCGAGCTTCAGAGAAGTTCGAGGGAGAACGGGGTCGCCGGAGTTAGGGTATCGGTGAACCCATGTCGAGCTCTACTCGCCGGCCGGAGGAACCAAAGAAGGAGATGGGGCCGGAAGCTTCGCCGCAGCCTTCGGAACCCGTCGCTCATGGCTGGAGGCTGGCCGGACGGCGACGTCAGTGAGATCGTGAGAGAGGAAAAACGGCGGAAGAAAAATACGAGAAGGAGAAGAAAACTCGCGTCGGTTGCGTGAACGAGAGAGGGAGGAGAGAGAATAAATGGGAGAGGGAGCAAATCATGTGGAGTCACGGGCAAGGAAAAATCATTTGATTTTACTGTAGCACCATGTGCTATAGTAAAATCAATGCATTTATTTTTTTATTTATTTATCTTTTACTTTTTACTATTCCTTTTGTAGGTACGTGCACAGCACGTAACACAGCTGGTACTAGACCGGTTCCTTGAACCATGTTGTTAACATTTTAGAACAACCGAAAACAAAAGCTAAATTTCTTGAACAAAAGTTTGAAATACATCAATGACTTTAGATTGGGTATGGGTATTATGCGGAACATGTGTGTAGTCATTCACAAAAATAAGATCATACCTAAATCCTAATCAAGAGAGAATAGGACTAAGTCTCTATATATTAGAATTAACTAACTCAAACGGATCCAATGATATTGGACTCAAACGAGCATGAAGAAATGCCGATTGTATTACGATAATGACAAACATCATAATCCAATATAGAAATGGAGAAAATAACATGAACAAATTATTTAGTGTATAGTAGTGGGGTGGACAAGGCGATAGTACCACTAAAATGGTATAATGAGTCTGGAAGCATGGGTGATCTATGCAAGTTATCTCATCATGTTGGGTAGGTGATAAACCTCTCTAGTTTCAAGTTTCAACACCTTTAACAATCATTTTTTTCGTTTGGAGGTATTGAAAGACATAATGAGAAGGAATAAGTTATTTGAACAATTAGAATGGCTCATTTAAAGCATTGATAGACAATAAATTAATTAGGAGCTTAGGAACATAACATTTTGGAAATGTAGGGATAAATAAAGCCTACATTGTGGACTTAGATAAAGTATATAAACAGGTGAAATGAATGAAATAAATAGAAAATATTCGATGATGATCGCATATCATACTAGTGGAAGCACTAAAATTTAGTGACCATAACTTATAGGAAGAACTATTGGAGCACTTCTAGTCTAGAGGTGAAAACAACTTGGGAGGGAGTGCTTGTAGTAGCATATTGTGCCTTAGCTGAGATAGGATATTGGTCCAAGAGTAGTTTAGGATGGTATGGAGCAGTGATTTAAGTATTAGCTCATACTTCATATGAGTTGCATTAGTTCAACCCTACACCCGTACATAAAACAAACGTGGTTGCAGTATGAGTGTGTACTATATATTACATGTTACTTGATTGTAGGTTACCATTTACTGGTCTAAGCTGTACCATGTGTGTTAGACCATAGATGTTCAAGCTAATACTAGTACAATAATACGGATTCATATTTTAAACCTACATGTGGTGTAAGGTTTTAAAAATTATAGGTGATACATACTAGTCTTATATACAACCAATACCAATATACCATGTATCGATCATGGATTAACCAAGTGGTTCATACCGGTTTAGTACACAGACCAATATTGTATCGGAGCGGAGTGGAAGGGTAGAAGAGAAGGCAAAAAGGAGGAGAGGAAGAGGAGGAGGGGACTGGGTGAGTGGTTTGGGGAAACACACATAGAGCAAAGGCGACAAATGAAGCTTCCTCTCAGCAAAAGCTCGTGAGCTATGCACACACTCATTGCGAGCAGTCTCTTCCTTTGTTGCATAGGGGTGATAATATATTGTGAAAGTTTACCATGAGAATTAATTATAATAGGAAGGACCTTAACCAAAGATGGTAGTTATACTCAGTGTTTGAGGAACTGGTCTGGTATCGGCTGGTTCCTCCGGTTGGTACCAGCCCGGCGAGGGAATGGCACCGGACTATAGGTCGGAGCAATGGATGACAATGTGGCGGCTGCCGCCCGGTTCGCCGGTACCATACCGCCGGACCGATTCCTTGAACTTTGGTTATACCATGAAATTTGATTTAAGTGCCAAATGAGGTCTTCAAAGCTCTGGACAAATTGTTGAAGCCATTGAAGGAGATGTTGTTCACAAAGCAGAAGATGAGATTTTAAAGGTAAACAAATTCTGCATCAGGACAAAAGACAAATTGGGTCAGCAACCTAAGAAGGTATATAAAGGGTGAGGTAGTAAATATCTGCTCTATTCCAAGTCAAGATGAACAATTGAATGTTTTTCTTCAACTTCAAATGTTTAAACTAATCACAAGTCTTCGATTTATAGGGGCTAAGGATGAGTGAACTTACTAAAGAGGAAACTACCTCCAACTAAAACCAGCTATTTTTTTACTGAAGACATTACTAGAAGATTAATAGTAACTAGATAACTTCTACATATACATATACATAGTAGCAAGTTGATATGTTATCTGGCTGTATTTCTTTTTGTTTTCAATTTATTTGGCATTTTCTTGGCCTCGATATAATTTTCTTGTTTATGTTGGTTTTCCTTCTTCCATTTAGTTGGTGAGAAAAGCTACTATCATCAGATGCGTGAAAGACAAACAATGAAAGGTTTGCAAAGAGGAAGAATCTAATCTTTTAAAAGATACAATTGTAGTATTTAATCCAATACTAACTAAAAACAGTTTGTAATTTTTATTTAGACTAACGTGATGTATGCATTTTATATTATCTAAACAGCCTCATGTTTCAGAACATAGTTTGGGTGTTATAAACTAGCTTATGCTTTGCCTTGTCGATGCTTACTTATCATGTAGTTACATTATCCACATCTCTTTTTTCCAGAGTTTGAGACAACGGAGGCATGTGAACAAGCATATTTCAAGGCAAGTTGCACTTGTATTTCTTTTAACTCAATGCAAGCATTAGCGAAAACCAGTTTTATCATTTTTATGTGAAATTAGTTATATATTGGATACTGAAAAGCTGTCTGTTGGATGATCAAGTGGCTCAAAACAATCTTTTTGGTCTACTTAACACAAGGAAACAAGGGTTTCCTAACTAATTTCAGATGCTTCTACATCAATGGCATTTCTACAAAGAAACGTCAGTTTGGTCTATACACATTCCAAATAGATTTTTTGAACTACAGGGGCCATTTGAATTTTTCATATATCGTTTTAAAATTTGACGGGCTATTTTTCTCTAACAAGCTGATTTACGCATTGTTATGTACAAGGGATTTTTTTTAATTGATGATACATGAATTCTTACTGAAGTTCGGGTAGATGATAGATCAACACAAATGTGGTTCTTCATTCTATTCCAAAGGGATACTCTTATCTGTACTAGTTTTCTGCTTTGTTTATTATCACTCCTTTAGTTTTTAGGCTCTCCATCCTATGCTTAAACATAGTATATATTTACAGCAGTGTCAGTTTCCTTCACAGCCTTATCCTCAAAGGCCACTGATTGGGTTGCCTATCAAGATTAAATTTAATACTTGACTAATATTGGCATGTAGTTCCTTGACGATACTAGCTCACAAGGTCAATAGGTTACTTTATCCTCCAAGTGAACACCAATTGAAAAGATGGAATGATCTTGTTTCCATTGATTATATGAATATTTCTTTTCCTGGTTTTTCAATATTATATCTTCTCCTTTCATTTATTGCGATGGTCTGTATGATGCATGAATTGTAATAATTGGGTTTACATGATCGTGATGTTATTGTGATGTATGAATCTAACAGGTCCTCTTAGATTACGTGATACAAATGGTTTATCAAGTTGGAATTTCTAAAAAAATCCACTGATAATACATTACTTCTGAACCTATAAGTTACTAAATTAGCATTTTGTTTGAATTTTTTAATTATCTTTTACTCTAGTTCGTGATCCATAGTAACAAGTTACTGTATATACTTAGAATACATAACGGAAGTTTTGCAGTAATCTGATTTTACCTCTATCATGATCAATCACTTAGATTACTACTTGATTACCAAATCAACCAACCATGTAAAATTCTCAACCATTTCCCAGTCAGAGCAAATTGACTAACTAAATCACAATCAATTACGTATATCATTTCTATAATCTTGGAAGTTAACATAATTATGTATTTTCTGTCATCTTTTTCCCCCATTGGAATTAGAAGATTATCAGTTAGGGGAAGCTTTGGCAACTTTGCTCCTTTCACAACCTGACTGTCAACTACGGGTGGCCTGCTGAAAGTAACAACAGTACTCGTGGGTGTGCAACTACGTACATTAAGTTACTAATCCTCTGTGAAGTATGTTAAATTAACGTGATTTTACCTTTAGTTGCATGTAGTAATTTGCTGTAATTTTATATCAACTATAGACCTTTCTTATATTGTTTATATATCATGTGAATTCTGATACATTTGATGATAAGAATGGTGATCATAACAGATGGACAATACTCTAATTGATGACCGAAGAATACACGTGGATTTCAGCCAAAGTGTTTCTAGACTTTGGAGCCAATATAGGCAAGGGAAAAGAACTCGTAGCGCTAAAGGTAATTGTGCAGTCATCTACATGTTATATTTTAGTCGTTGTAGTGTAACACTACTTCTAGCTTAGTACTGCTTTTCCTGTTGCGATTGAGACATGTTTTGTTTAAATTGTTTCCTTGCAAATTTAAATTTCTTGTGTACTGTGGTGCTAAACTGAAACATCACTTAATACATGTGAGATGCTGGGAAGGTGGCTGGATTCGTAAATGCTTGCTTATTTCTCTTTTTTTTTTAATTTTTTTTTCTTTTAGATGGTTGCTTCAAATGTGGTGCCCTTGATCATCTTGCGAGAGATTGTGACAAGGACTCTGATCACATACAGAAAGGGCCAAAGTATGTTCTGAAAGATGAAAACACTCAGCGTGGTGGACATCGACATGAGATGTACTTAGCCCCTACTCGATACCTTTAGCCCTTACTCGATACCTTTTGTCATTGTTCTTCTTTGTTCTCCGTCCCTTACTTTGTTCTTGTTCTTTACGCTCGGTGTTCCAGGTACGACATTTTGATCGATGAAGATAGTCTGAATGGACGGGACCATAGAGAAGACAGAGCAGAAAAACCAAAACAAAATAGAAATAATCAAAATAAAGACGATAAGAGTTCAAACAGACATCGGCATGGTGATGACTTCAGCAGACGCAACGGAGCAGATGAGAGGAGTAGGGTAAGCAGGAAACACGATGGCTATTACAGAGATGAACATGCTGATCAGAGGGGTGCACCTAGAGATGAAGATAGAGAGCATCGAAGAAGGCATGGCAGCACTAGGCATGCGCATGATGGCGATCACAGAGGAAGCTCTAGTACTCAACATGACAAGGACAGAAGAGATGGTGATCGGAACAGAGACAGTCGGGGAGATCATCATAGGAGTACTTCTGAAGATGATCCGCCTAGAGGTGATGCATACCAGAAAAGGAAAGATAGAGACTTGAATGCTGATAATTATTATAGGGAGAGGAAATCTAGGGACACGGGTGACAGGTATTATAGTGACCGTAATCGTGGAGATGACCGAAGAAAATGAAAAACAATACATGTGGTGATCTGTGTGTTGATCTAAAGCGCCCTATCCATGTGAGACGAATTGTTCAAAGAAAGTTGCTTCCTGTTGGTTTATGTTTCTGGATGTTTACTTTTTAAGTACAGTGGTTGGTTGATTCTAATGGCAGCTCAAGTTCACTACACTGGAAACATGAACAAATATTTTGGGTTGAAATTACTACTGTTGAGTGCCACTGCATGAACAGTCGTTCATCATAAACAGCTGAGTGATGTTTAGAAGTTCCTTTTGTAATACGAATGTGACCATGAAGCTATTTCGGCTGTGCTGGTGATCATACTAGTCTTTTGATGGTTGCAAAAAGAATTATTCAGATAATTTATTGAAATTACTAGTTGCAAATTAGGGTCATTCTCACACAAATTTCCACTTGAAAAGTTGAAGCTTAATCATCTTGAGCTGTTTGCTGCTCACGACAAATCCATCTCACAGAAATCCTGTGGAAAATAGTAAATCGTATCCAGTGAGGGAAACATGCAAATATGATTCCATGCCATCTCTCTAATCCATCAAAAACATCTCTCCATGCTTCTACAAAAACATGTATATAAAATTCTACTCGAGATGTTACAACATTTGCAATCGCAAAGCTCATCTTAAAACTACACGTAGATTCAAATGCTTTGATTATTTTTAAATTTTAAATGATCTTATATAATAATAATAATAATAATAATAATAATAATAATAATTGCTACGACACTATTGATTTAAAAACATGCAATGCCAAATTTTATTATTTTAGATATTTATATTTATGATACAAAATGTTATTCCAAAATATTTTTACGCCTGAATTTTTCTATTACTTATATTATTTTTAAAATACAATTAATACATAATAATAGAACAAAATTCAACAAGTAAATCTCATATTAAGATATCAAAATATCAATATATACCATAGATGTAATAAAATAATTTAATTTTTAAATCATATAATATATGAAAGATACTTTTGCAAGTTTTCATGTTACACTTTTACATCCTTTTAAAATTTAGCATACTATGATAATATTTATCACACGTTGCTTAACTTTTAAATCTTTATTTTTTATACAAATATATAATATCAGATTTTTTTTATTGTGCAAAGCTCAGTGTTTTTCATCTATATTTTTCTTTTAGACATACTATAAGACATTCATTGTGCAATGCTCAACTTTTTTCATTTTCTTTTAAATATCCTTCTCAATGCTGCTTGTGGAAAATAATTTTAGTGGTTTAGACTATAGGACTTTAGAATTATATTAATCACGTATTATCTTTCTAAGTGCTTTTAAGGAGAAAATCGTTTTAGAAAATAGTCGCAGGCTTAATTATTTATTTTTAAAATATTTTTTTTATTTAAATTGACTCCTAAATTGTGGAGGAAACAGGAGTAAAGCGTAATATTACATAAACTATAGTGCAAAGTGAAAGTGTGTGAACTTTACGGATAAACCAAGTAATAACTAATCAACAATCAAAGCAAAAAAGAAAAAGAAAAAAAAAAGAAGTCAACCAATTGCAATTTGCAGGCCGTCAAACGTGAAGCTCCAAACTGGACTATAAATCTATATTGTTCTTTGAAGATATTTTCTTAAATATTTCTGTAAAACATTATTTTCGAAGTAGGTTTTACATCACAATTCTCTTATGTTTATTAGATTTTGAATATAAACATTCAAATAATATTTTGAAATTGCTTTTCGTTTTCACATTTGGAACTCCAAATAGAGTAGTTGCATTACAAAAAGTAAGTAAAATACTAGTCCAGAGCATACCTCTATTTTTTCCCCAAGTATAGTAAGTTTCGCACCTTTCTGAACTCCTTTCTATATATTACATTATCTCACACTAAGAACATACACTATGAGGTGTTGCGGGCATAACGAAAATAAATCCTAGAAAATTTATCCATCAAGCAGTGTTAATTTGTTAAAATATAAAAAAAATACAGAACATACGAACATATATTATCAATGCTTAAAAGAACCGGCATATAACATGAAAGAGGGATTCTGTTACGGACTGGGGACTCATTTCTTGAGTCCTAACAGATTCCAAACTGCAGTTATTCACATAATTTAGAGACAAGTGGCTTGATCTTAGCTAAATCACGCAATCGAATATGCACTCCGGTAACACTTTTACCTATCAGAACGCAACAAGTGATCTGTTCTATTTTTTTGTTAATTCAATAAGGCATTTTGCTACAAAATCCAGATGTAAGAGAAGATGCACTACTTCGCTGCAAAGATCAAATAAACAAATTGCAGGGAGTATTCTTATGTTAGAGATGAGGAAACCTTTGAACAGTTATAGCACTGTACAATCACATTTACAGTCTACTAAAGAAAATGCCAACAAGATCCAGGTTCCCACTTGATCACAATGGTCAATGCTGAGGTTTCACCAGTTTGACACTGCTGTAGAAGCGCTTAAGTTCCTTCATTGCTCTTTCTTCGATCTGAATAGAGCGGATGGATGATGGTGCATCAGTCTCAGGTTTGAACCAGCGATTCGAAACTGAATCCTTCGTCCCAGCAGCTTCTGACGGTGAGCCTAATGAAGACACTGAGAAGCCTAATACTCTGCTTTTAGGGCTGTGTGCGATGTTCAGTAGCCTTTTCTTCTGCCAACACCACAATACGCACAATAAGATTACAGTTAATAACAGCTAATGTATAAAATGGTTCTGAGTACTTAAAATGTTTGCTTTAAGAATAGTAGATGACCAGTGCAATACTACCGAAAAGGAAAATGCAGACAATATACTCCGTACGAACAAAAGCTATTAAACGATTTAAGCATTATACCAATGGATCGGGAAAAATTAGTTAGGTTCTGTATCTGCCAGGTCAAAATAGCTCTCAAGACAATCCTGCAGAACACTCAGATGCATGGAAGTGAACTTTGGTCTCCCGGTTAAGAAAGAAAAGTACATATAATCCCAGACAACACTTTTAATCAAGGTTTTAAATACCAACTAGTATATCCTAGTATGGTTTAAGACACTGGTCAGGCAGCTCGGTCCGGTTGGAGCCGGATAGGCACTATTGGTGGTACCTATTGAGACCCAGTTCAATTTTTTTATTAAAAAATATTATTTAAAATCAGCCGATTTATACCGATTTTTAAAAGCTGATCCGGGACCGGTCATCCACCAGACGGGAACAAACTGGACAAACCAGCCGATACCAGTTCGATATCTTAAACCATGTATACTAGATTGTAACAATTAGAGATGACAATCTAATATCTCAATCAAGTACCTGCCCCAACCAGTCTATCTAAACAAGACAAGTTTGGGTTTGATATGTAAGGTCTTAATCATGTTCAAGTTTATTGGGATAGGTACATGATATCTGATTTTAAAATAAATAAAAAATATTTTTATTATTAAAAATATAAAATAATAAAAATATTATATAAACATATTTATTATAAAAATTATATTTTATAAATTAATTTAAATTTAAATTTTTTATTTAATTGGGTAACCGTTTAAATATCTTGAGTCAAGTGGTTATGTAACAAGGGATCGAAATTTTATTCTTATAATTGGGTTGAGGTTGAGTATTGGGTAAATAGGATACCTGACCCAATTATAAAAATTTGATACCCCTATTAGATAACTGACTCAAGATATTTAAATGGTCAGTATCCATCCTATAATAGTATAGGTATAGACTAGTATTTTAAACCATGCTTCTAATTGTATAAAGTCAGCATTCATTTATCCTCAACACCCCTCCTCTCCTCCAACCCCCCCCCCCCCCCCCCCCCCCCCCCCCCCCCCCTTAGAGCATAAACATACATTCTAGAGGTATGGGGTGGTACAAATCGGTATATTACTCAAAATTTTAGTACGATACTAATTCTCTAAGTTGTCAAAAATGTTATTAGTCTGCATGTTTGCTTGTTAGAGTTTGAAAACTAGAGTATATCTAATAAACTTTGGATCACACAGTTCCAAACCTGGCTTACTTAGTTTACTTACTGTACCAACTGAAAAATTAAACACTAAAAAGAAAAAATAAACCGAAATGTCCACTAAAATCCAGTTTTAGTTACTGACAAACTTTAAGATGCTAGTACACACTTCGTACCTGCTGCATCTGTATATCTCTTAATGATGGCCGGTTCTGACCAGGTGAAGTTCCTGATGATGACCAAGGAGGTGTACCCTTCTCACCTTCAGAAAGTGGCACTCCACGTTCAGGGACTATATTTATTGGGGTTGCTATGTCAGGCAAGAATGAACGTAGAAGAATCTTTCCACTGTTTGTAGGCTCAGGTGGATCTTCAGGTCTACACTTTGTGCTAATAGGAACTGTTTCAATTGTTTTCTTCTGTTCATTCTGAATATCACGGAGAGAAGTTTGTCCTTGGATAAATTTAGCACCACCCCATGCTGGTCCCTCGTATTTGGGCATTGGCGGAGGGGCAGGCTTCGGTGTGTCGTCAAGAGCTCCACTCAGGAACATTGACAAGCCACCTTTCTTGTTCTTTTTCTTTGATGTGCTTGACTGAGAACTCTTGCTTGTCTGAGAAGTCTTGTTGTCAATTTTTGAAGAAAATGTTTTCTTGCTTTTAACGGAGGAATCTTCTAAAGTAAAGCTTCCATCGACAGAATCAGCATCCACAGTTGTCTCTTCCTGAGATAAAGCGCAAATGTATGAAAAGAAAGACACAAAATCAATGGGACAGATAACTTACGTAGAAGATTTTAACATTAACGTTCAAAACCGCATATCTAGTGGAACATGCTTTTTGTCATGTATGATTAAATGGCATATGTAACTTATAAATTAAAGTTTCTAAAAGAAGCATTGAAAAATACTGATGATCTTAACAATGTTTAAGCTGCTTATACAAAAATACAAAACTATTGACATGTTAAAACTAGTACCACTAACCCACTAAGAACTAACACCAGAAACATAATAACTGTAATTTATACCACATCATTCCCACCCACTCAAAAGAACTCAACTCCAGTAACATGAACCAATCAACAAAATTTAATACACAGATTGTTGATGCATAAAGAGAGAAGCCATGCATCATATTATCCATTTTAGAAATGCTTATCTTTTATAGGTATTGGTATTTTAAAATTTTTATTCATATTTTCTATTTTTAAAATTTTCTCATCACATGTGACATTTCATGTTGTTTTTTTAATTGTTTCCCTTTAAACTTACATGGTCACAAGGACGTCGCCACACTTTGCACAGTTCAACTCCCCTGTCTTAGGTCATGACCTAGGCAGCCACAAGGAGAATTCCGTGAGGATACTCTAATGTCCTCCTCAATCACCAATTCGATCTTTGCAATGATGGCTCATGAATCTACATCCCAACTCCCCTAATCATCTCAAATTGTCAAGGAGGCAATGGAGCAACACAGCGGCAAGGGTATCTAGAGAGGAAAGGGCTACGGCGATTGCAGCAAACATGTGGATGATTAATTCCTATAGCTTTTGGGAGAGTGACTAACACAAAATGTAGGTAAATGAAGGAGGTGACAGAACACGATGATAGCAACAACCTATCTTCGCTGGTAAGAGGTTTTGTTGAAGATAGTGGCAATTCTTAGTAATGCGACAATCACAAAGGGTAAACGATAAGGAGCTTTTGATGGCAGCAAGAGGAGACAACAAAGTCTTTTGTCTAGCAGCAAACAACTTAACTAAAGACGATGGAAAATAACTTGATTAATTTCAGTGGCAGAGGGCTCAATCTCTGTTAAAGAACCACACAACAACTACAAACATATGAGCAACAAGAGGGAAAAGATGTGAACCACTATGAGAGAGAGAGAGAGAGAGAGAGAGAGAGAGAGAGAGAGAGATGAGTTATAGAACGTGGAGCAATAACTATGAATGAGGGGGGAAGCTACTCGAGCAGTGTGCACCGGTAGAGATCATGGTAGTAGGGAAAAACTATTCTGAGAGGGTAGTGAAGGCGGGGTCAACGTGTTATGACAAGTGATGAGTGTAAATCATGAGTAATAGGTGAGAGCGTGTCATGCAAAATGCAAGTGCTTGGACTTTGGAATTTCGATCCCTAAGAACTTAGAGCGAGCAGACAAGACAATACCAATGTAGGACATAGTGAGAAGAGAGGTAGAGATACAGAAGAAAAGGATGAGAGAGGAAAAGAAGCCTACCTTCAAGAAGAATATAAGGGGTAGAGAGATACCAAGACGAATAATACAATTCCTTAATTAAAATTCCTTGTTCATTAAAATTTAAGCCTTTAAAAAGGTTGCAACTAATATGTAACCATAATTTTCCACCAAAGTTTGAAGATCCGGTTGCGGTCACACCATCGCCTGCTCGTCCCGCGTCCACCGTCAATCCTCTCCTCTTCTCCTCCTCCTTCTCCCATTAGATTTCGTTGCTCCGACTTCAATTTCATTGCTTTGTCTGGTCCGAACCTTCATTGGTGTTCAGACTGGTTTTAAAAACCTTATTTTCTACTAATATGCTAAAACTACTATTTGCTAACCTGCTACCAACTAGCACTACCAACATATATAACTACTAACATAATGACCATAATGTACACCACATCATTTTCTCCCATGAAAAGAACTTGAGTTCAATCAACAAAATGTAATGTTTATTATTGATGAATAAAGAGGGAAATTATGCAATTATAATATCCATGTTTCAAATTTTCTCAATCTTTTATTTTTTTTTTCAAAATTTTAAATTTCTCTATAATTTCTATAATTTTTATGTTCTTGTAATACAAAATACTTTATGTAACTTTTTTTTGTTGTTGTTGCCCTTTAAACTTGCATGACCATGATCACATGATCACGTCTCTTGTAGCTTCACTCCCAAGACTGTGCAACCACAAGGACGATTTCTATGGCAATAGTAGGGATTACATCAACTTGATCTCTCTAGTCTCCTCTCTGACCAATTTGAGCCTTCCAATGATGGGTAACGAATCTCTATCCCAAATTCCCCATTCTACTAAAACGATCAAGGACTGCAATAGAGGAGGAAAGGCTAAGGAACTTGGAGTTTATGCACATACCAGCCATGGAATCTGGAAAGGAAAGAGTTGAAGTAGCAACACAACATGCTAGTGGTCAATGATCTGATGGCTTCTAGGAGAATGACAAGCATAAGAGATGGGAAAATGAAGGGGATAGTGGAAAAAGGTGATGGCAATGACGTTTCATGGATAGCATAAGAGGTTTTGTTGGCAATGACTTCTCTTTGTAGTGCGTAAGCACGGGGGGCTAATAATGAGAAGCTTTCAGCTATGGCATGAGGCAACAACAATGATTTGTGTCTAGTGGCGACAAACAACTTCACCAATGATGGTGGCAGCTAAGCAAAGGGCTCCGCCCCGTATTTCTAGGAAAAGTTGTGACACAACAGTAGCAAAAATATGAGCAAGAAAAGGGAAAAAGGTGCAAACCATTGCCGGAGAGATGAGAATAAGCTGTGAAGCAATAGTTATAAAAGAGGTAGAAGCAGCAGGAAAACCTACAATGAGAGGGCAGTAAAAGTGAAGTCTGCATGCTATGACGAGTGACAAGGACAAGTAGGCTTTAGATACGAGCGTGTTGTGTAGGGACGCAAGTGTTTGAGTGATTACAGAACTTGAAATAGGCAGACAAGACAAAACTCTAATACCAATTACCAATTCTTGAAGGAGTTGATAAGAGAGATACAAGAGAGAAAGATGGAGGGAGGGTAAGAATCCTATCTTTAGGGAGGACAGAAGGGAGATATAACAAAGAAAATAATTCAATCTATAGTCCCCTACTTATTATAGTTTAAGTCTTTAATAGGTTCTAACCCTTCCTAACAATAACTATCCGCTAACCTACTAACATGATAAAACTACTATAATTGAGTCACTAACAACTAACACCACTAACACATAACTACAATAAGTCAATTGACTAGAAAGAAATTGACTTAGCCAGTTAAACAATTGGTGAAATTAATAGTTAATACATACAGTTGATGCCTAGAAAAGGAAATTGTGTCCGTGGGTCATGTTTGACATGCCTAGTGTTAGGCCCAAAATTTGGGCCCATTTTTGACCAGTCAAAGGAGCATTGACTGGGTCAAAATCGGCCCAAAATTGATTTTAGGGCTTACACCCGTTCGATGCGTCGACGGCGCCGCTGCTGGTGACGTTAGCGGGTGCAGGCGAGCTCTGCCGTGTGGCAGGCATCGACGGGCGGCGACGTCGGCTGGCAAGGCGTCGGCCGCGTGGCGCGCTGCGGCTGGCGGCGACGGGCAGTGGAGCACCCCCTTTCCGGAAGCACGCGTGGGCGTGCAGAGGGGGAGGAGAGGAGAGCTTCGCTTCGAGGGGAGCGACAGCGAACGGAGAAGGCGAGGAAGACGGGCGGAGTTCGTTCGGCAGCGGACGACGCGCCTTTGGGAGGGAGCAGTTTTGTCAGACGACGCGAACTCAGCGCCGGTCGAGTAGCGAGGTAGCATCGGGATGACGGGCTTCGTGGAGACATACGTTCGGCTTTAGGAGATGCGGCTCGATTGGCGACTCGTCGGTGACGACGACGGGGAGCAGACCGGCGGGCTCCCAGCGTGGGATGCCGGCGGCTGGGATCCTCGGGCGAGCAGCGGGCTTTGGACACTGGCTCCAGGCGAGGGGGCGGTACCAAGCGCGTGGAGCGGACGCGCGGACGTCCGCCTCCCTGCGTCACCCCTCTTCCCCTCTCGTCTTCGGCCATGTCCAGTGAGCTCCGACGAGTTCCGGAGGAGTACACCGAACTCCATCATCCCCGGCGAGGGCTGACGGCTCCAGCGAGTCCAGGGAGGTCCGGCGACCTCCTTCTCCCTCTTGGTTCCGGCGATCGGGCAACCTCCCTCTCTTTTAGGTTCCGGCGATCGGCGGCGATCGTCCGGTGACCTCCGACTTCGACGGCGAAGTCCGGCAAGCTCTGATGGGTCAGAGCGTCGTGAGGTCTACTCCCTCCACTCCGACGATCAGCGGTGATCGTCAGCGGACTTCGACGACCGGTGGTGTGGCGTGGGCGGTTCGGCGTCGATGAGTCCAACCTGTTTCCTTCTACGACTCGATGTAGTCGTATCAACTGCTCGGACGGACTCCGGTGATTGGCGGCGATCCCCGGTGAACTTCATGCGACGACCGGTGGTGTGCGGCGGGCGGTTCGGCGTCAAGGAGTTCAAATCAGTTTGCCAGATGGTCCGTTGTGCAGTGGTGGAGCCGGCGGGTTCGAGTCCTGCCGAGAGGTATTCTTCTCCTCCCGGCTCCTTAATTTCAGTCATTTACCTTTCTGCTGTTTATTCAGCTTTCCGGCGTCGCCATGCTTTTCGGCGACGCCTTGTTATGTTGTTGTGGTTTGTGCGCGTTTCGCGTTCGACCCCGCGTTTAGGCACGTGCGGTCCCTCACTTCTCCGGTATTCTCCCCTCCTCGTCCGAGCGAGGCGGCTTCTCCCCTCTTCTCGGCGTGTGCGACCTCGTCGCTTTAATGCTTGTTTGTGCGACCTCGTCGCTTTAACTCTGTGTTCTGTCGCCTGCGTGCGACTAGCCCCTCTTCTACACCCTGCGTGGTGTTCGCTGTTTGCGCATGTGCACCACCGTCTGCGTACGGTGTTGGCTGTTTGTTGGGTTAGGCTGAGACATGCGTGGTCACGTCTGCCGGTCGCGCCCTGTGCTATCTTGTCTCCTGCTCGGGATAGTTTTTCTCCCGGAGTCCTGCGTGGCTCTGCTTATTTTAAAGAAAAATTTTAGCACTAATTCTGGGCGTGACAGACTGGTATCAGAGCGAGGGTTCTGTACGTTCCAAGTTGTACTTGTAGTTATAGCGGTACTCTACAAGTCAAGATTCAGCGAACATGGGGCACACCAGCAGCAAGCACTACTTTGGAGGACGCAGTTGAAGATTCTGGTAGAGCGCCAGACAGCAGGACTGCAGAGATGCACGATGGAGGTGCTCCTCCTGATGTGTGCCGCGGCTATGCCGCAAGCTTTGGCCGAGGGTGGCCATGTGACCGCCGTGCGACGGCGCGTTCACGAGCCGGCACCCTTTTCAGGGGTTTGCTGTGATGAGGAAGTTGAGAACTTCCTATGGGATTTGGAATTGTGTTTCCAGACTACCGAGGTTCTTGCTGAGGAGCAGACACATACTTATATCGCATATCTCTCCGGAGATGCGAAGCTGTGGTGCGGACTTAGATCGCACACAACCCTTTTGGGGTTTCTTTGTCAGTAACACCCTAGCGGTAGGGTTGTGCCATAGAGAAGTATGGGTTGATGACTCTCCTTGCGAAAGAGATGTCCCCTCGTCGGTGAAGGGTTTGTTGGAAGAGTTCTCCGACGAGTTATTCTCGGAGCTCCCCAAACACCTTCTCCCCCAAGGAGAAGGATTATCACAAAATTGAGCTTGTGGCGGGATCTACTCCTACATCAAAGGTTTCATACCGTATTTCTCCAATAGAGTTGGCCGAACTTCGTTAGCAATTGAGTGGATTGCTCGAAGCTGGGTTCATTCGGTCTACGATATCGCCTTATGGAGCCCCGGTTCTCTTCCAAAAGAAGAAGGATGGGTCGCTAAAGTTCTGGGTTGGCTATCGAGCCTTGGATAAGATAACAGTGAGGGACTGTTATCTTATACTGCTTATCCCTGATCTGGGAGATCAATTAGGGAAAGCATTAGTTTTCTTAAGACTAGACCTGAGAGCAGGTTAATTTGCAAATTCGTTTCGCCGAGGGCAACAAATAAGAAAACCGTATGGATAACCCGATATGAGTTATGGAGTTCAAAGTGATGCCCTTTGGACTACTAAAGCCCCCTCTATGTTTTGTCATCTGATGAACAAGTGTTGGCCCCTTGTCTTAGATAACTACATAGTTGATTATATGGACGATATCGTGGTTCTCTCCTCAAGCGTTGAGGAACACCTAAGCCATCTAAGGCTGGTGTTGAGGGAAAAACCAACTCTATTTGGAGTTGAGAAATTCTCATTTGTGGTGGATGAGATTTCTTTTTTTGGTCTTGGGATGGACTACGGACAAGTGCGCATGGACAAGGTAAAGGTCCAAGCCATTGCGGAATGGTGCGCCCCCTCAAATCAAACCGAGTATAGAGTTTTCTCGGTGTGGTGAACTTCTATCGAAGGTTCATCAAAGGCTATTCAAGAAAAGTCTTACCCTCAGTGATCTGCTGAAACAGAACTCAAAATTGGAGTGGCTTGATCGGTATCAGCTGGCCTTCCGACAGTGAAGGTCCGTATTGCCTCTAAACCGATCCTAAAGTTACCCGACTTCAGTATGTCTTTCGAGTTTCACACCGATGCTTCGGACCAAGCTATCGGTGGTATAAGTCATAGTGTGGACAACCCTTAGATTTTGAGATTTGAAAGCTAACAGGGCTGAGCGACGGTATTTTGACCACGAGAACAGAAAAGGTGGTAGGAGTCCACTATCTCCGGACGCGGAGAACCTTCTCGGGGTTATGAAGTCCGACAACATAACACCACATAAAAGAAGTTGTCGGCAAAATAAACACGTTAGCTGGAATTCTTGGGTGAATTCCAGTTCCAGTGGGAACATAAATCGGGTAAAGGCAACGTGTTTCCTTATGAGCTCAGTAGACTAAATATCATTGTGTGCTGTACCCTCTCCCGAGTGGACGGGGATCTACTAAGTAGAATAAAGGCAGCCTCAGCTTTTGATAGGGAGGATCAAAAGCTAAGTTCAACAGGTTATGTCGGACATGATCCGACACTACTATCTGGGTCCAGATGACATTGTCATGGCCAGAGGCGATAGACTATTAGTCCTATCGATGGGCAGACTGCGCCGGAAGCTACTGAGGGAGCTCCATGATAGAATTTGGGCAAGATATCCAGGACAAAAGGAAAAAATTGTCTTGTCAGCACCATTGTGATATTAGCCCAATACGTGCGCAAACATGGGGATGTAGATCCGCACTTACCAAAATTGCCCGGAAGGTAAGATCGAGACTAGAGGTAGGGTTGTTACAACCACTGCCTGTTCCCGAGATGTCCTGGACAAGGGTGTCCAAGGACTTTATTGGTGGGTTTCCTAAGTTTGACGGGAAAAGCTCAGTACCGGTAGTCGTGGATAGATTCTCCATGGAGAGAGTCATTATCCCAGCACTTGAGTAGTGTACAGCAAGGGTTGCTGTAGACCTATTCTTCCAGGAAATGGTGAAACATTTTGGCTGGACACTTTTTGAACCGTGTTGTTCAATAAATATGTATCTAAGGTAAGTTTCTCTATAGCCGAGCATCCTTCGGCGGATGGGCAAACTAAGCTGGTGAATGCTCTTGTGGAAGAATTCCCCCGTCACTTAGTGATCGCCAGTTAGGGTGACTGGGTGAAGTGGATCGATGTGGTATGGAATGCCTACGACCTGCAAAGGTCATCATCCACAAGTCTCATCTCATTTGAGCTTCGAGCTAGTGTTAGGGAGTCAGCCCCTAAACCTCCGTTGATATGGTGCAAAGGGATTCCAAGAGAAAGTGCCCTGCGACTCAACGGAAAACTCGGGAGCGAATCGGTTCACTCTGAGAGGCTAGAAGTAGCTTGGAGTTGGCTGCACAACGGATGTAAAGGTATGCATAGCGTAGTTGTTGGAACGAAGAATTAGTCGTGTGCGACTTAATTGTTCTCCGACTTACCCCGCAAACCTCGGTGAGGGAGGCTCATCGAGGTCATATTTGAGGATGAGACGGTCCATTTGAGATCTTGAGTCGAGTGGGCTCAATAGCATACCAATTGAAACTCCGATGGAGAATGTAGATGTACCCTACATTCCATGTGAACTTGAGGAAGTTTCACAAGGATCCGGACGATCCTTCTCGGTCATTGTCTTACCAAGCCACACCGATGGTTCGAACGGAGTTCGACCGAAGAATTGGTGACATTTTAGTTCACCGGTATTGGGCAAAGTAAGAGGAACCAACGTACGGAGTTTCTCATCCAATGGGATGAATCCCCTATAAAGGAAGCCACCTGGCACAAGGCTTCCAAACTATAGCAGCTCGAGGATTAGCTGAGGAGCTACCTTGAGTCGCCGAGGACGGCGACCACCTTAGGCGGGGGAGGATGTTAGGCCCAAAATTTAGGCCCGATTTTGACCAGTCAAAGGGGCGTTGACTATGTCAAAATCGGCTCAAAATTGATTTTAGGGCTTACGCCCATTCGATGCGTCGACGGCGCCGCTGCTGGTGACGTCAGTGGGTGCAAGCGAGCTCTGCCGTGTGGCAGGCATCGACGGGCGGCGACGTCGGCTGGCGAGGCGTCGGCTGCGTGGCACGCTGCGGTTGGCAGCGATGGGCGGTGGAGCGCCCCCTTTCCGGAAGCACGCGTGGACGTGCAGAGGGGGAGGAGAGGAGAGCTTCGCTTCGAGGGGAGCGACAGCGAACGGAGAAGGCGAGGAAGACAGGCGGAGTTCGTTCGGCGGTGGACGACACACCTTTGGGAGGGAGCAGTTTCGTCAGGCAACGCGAACTCAGCGCCGGTCGGGTAGCGAGGTAGCATCGGGACGACGGGCTTCGTGGAGACATACGTTCGGCTTTAGGAGATGCGGCTCGATTGGCGACTCGTCGGTGACGACGACGGGGAGCAGACTAGCGGGCTCCCAGCGTGGGTTGCCGGCGGCTGGGATCCTCGGGCGAGCAGCAGGCTTTGGACGCGGCTCCAGGTGAGGGGGCGGTACCAAGCGCGTGGAGCGGACGCGCGGACGTCTGCCTCCCTGCGTCACCCCTCTTCCCCTCTCGTCTTCGGCCATGTCTGGTGAGCTCCGGTGAGTTCCGGAGGAGTACGCCGAACTCCATCATCCCCGGCGAGGGCTGACGACTCCGGCAAGTCCAGGGAGGTCCGGCGACCTCATTCTCCCTCTTGGTTCCGGCGATCAGCGGTGATCGCCCGGGCAACCTCCCTCTCTTTTGGGTTCCGGCGATCGGCGGCGATCATCCGGTGACCTCCGGCCAACTTCGGCAGCGAAGTCCGGCAAGCTCTGATGGGTCAGAGCGTCGTGAGGTCTACTCCCTCGGCTCCGACGATCAACGGTGATCGTTGGCGGACTTCGACAACCGGTGGTGTGGCGTGGGTGGTTCGGCGTCGATGAGTCCAACCTGTTACCCTCTACAACTCGATGTAGTCGTATCAACTGCTCGGACGGACTCCGGTGATTGGCGGCGATCCCCGGTGAACTTCGTGTGACGACCGGTGGTGTGTGGCAGGCGGTTCGGCGTCGAGGAGTTCAAATCAGTTTGTCAGATGGTCCGTTGTGTAGTGGTGGAGCCGGTGGGTTCGAGTCCTGCCGAGAGGTATTCTTCTTCTCCCGGCTCCTTAATTTCAGTCATTTACCTTTCTGCTGTTTATTCAGCTTTCCGGCATCGCCATGCTTTTCGGCGACGCCTTGTTATGTTATTGTGGTTTGTGCACGTTTCGCGTTCGACCCCGCGTTTAGGCACGTGCGGTCCCTCACTTCTCCGGCTTTCTCCCCTGCTCGTCCGAGCGATGCGGCTTCTCCCCTCTTCTCGGCATGTGCGACCTCGTCGCTTTAGTGCTTGTTTGTTTGCTGTGTTGACTCTGTGTTGACTTTTGTTGACTGTGTGTTCTGTCGCCTGCGTGCGACTAGCCCCTCTTCTACACCCTGCGTGGTGTTCGCTGTTTGAGCATGTGCGCCACCGTCTGCATACGGTGTTGGCTGTTTGTTGGGTTAGGCTGAGACGTGAGTGGTCACGTCTGCCGGTAGCGCCCTGTGCTATCTTGTCCACTGCGAGGGATAGTTTTTCTCCCGGAGTCCTGTGTGGCTCTGCTTATTTTAAAAAAAAATTTAGCACTAATTCTGGGCGTGACACTTAGCATAGCCACCTTGGTGCAAGGTTTTTAAAACTAAGATACAAAAACCGGTCTGAACCGCTACAAGGTCTCTCTCTCTCTCTCTCTCTCTATATATATATATATATATATATATTAGGTACATCATTACATGCCTAAGATACAACAGGTATTAGTACACATAAATGAGTATACTAATATAATATAGAGTTTATATGATCGGTACCCATATGATAGTGTCAATACATCCACTACATACTAGCTCAAAACTAGACCATGCACCATGTGGACGGAGATTAGAAATCTTGCCTTGATTTTGTCATTAAACCATTATATCATTATGTCATGCCATCAAACATACCTATGATAAACTAACCTGGCTCTACAAGCCACCATTCTCAAAGTTCCTCGTACGTTTAGGCTATACAATCTTCTCCTCATACCCTTCAAGCCAAGATTAAACGTCCACTTTAGAGTTCAAAAGAAAGCATTCTATCTAGTACATCTTTTACTTTTAATGTCTATACATTTACATAAGATTACACATGTATCTATGCAAAACACAAACCTTATATTTCAATATAGTATGCAAAATAATCTCAATACAACAATAATAGTAGTGTTGAGCAGGAAATATTCATTTAGGCTCTACCACTATCCAAAACCATGCCGAACTAGTCATATGCCAATTTGTTGCTTTCTTTTGCTAGACAGCATCATGCATATTGTATATACTATTCCCATTTGGTAGCAAATTCCAGCTCCATATACTGTCCAGTCACGGACAGAATTCTGACGGGCTACTGTCCATTTCTGGACTGTATGTGCAGTCCACTTCCAGCCCTATTGTCAGTTTGGGCATAAGACTCATCTCATTCTGTCCATTTTTTGGACAATGCCACAGCTGTCTTGCTGTCAAAAACTGGGCAGCAAACCAACCTCCTTGGGTCCAAAACAAGGAAGCATTATAGCTTCTTTGGCTCTTTGCTCACCAGAACTGGACAGCAACTTATATTTGCAGTCTGACATTGGGTATCACAGCTGTCCCAACCTGGACAGCATTGTTTTCCACTCAAATATGTTATAAAAACAATGCTTATAAGCCATAAATTATATCACACACATATGCACATATGTTTATGCCTATGTACACATATATATATATATAGAAACACATATATAAACATTTATCAAATCACGTAGGTATAAAAGCGCACCGAAACCATCATTTGGTATAAAAACAATGTCAAAAAATTCCAGCAAATGGGAGCTAAAATAGGACTAAGCCGGCACTCCAAAAATTCTTTAAATATCGAAATGCATCACCATTTCATAATATACAAATGCAAGTATGAAAAGGGTCACAAATGCTAAGAAGCCAGAGTATCAAGCTCTTCAAATTTTATCATGTAAACCTATGTTTAAGACTAGAAATCCTCTACACTAGTATAGGAATGGATTCTGTTCCTTTTTTCCCTTGTTGGAAAATTCAGTGAGGCACTACATGTCCTCTCCTTCCTTGGTTCTAAGTCTCCACCCCCTCGCATTTGCAGCTGCAATATGTCCAGGGAAAAAATTGCTGTTGGCTATAAACGGTAGGGAAAGAGTGGTGGTGGGGATATGAGATTGAAAGTTTGAAACTAATGTACAACCAGCCTTAATTGGCATGCCAAGCAACTTATGCTAAGTTAGATCTTAATAAATTCATATAAATGTTCACAACTAGTTCTCCTTAGTTAGATCTTTCAATTTAATGCTACTTCGTCATATCTGTACTCTGGTCCAGAAATTTTTAAAATCTACTAATGGATCCCTGCACGTCATAGCTAGATACTCTAAAATTATCACATTATGAAACACAAAGCATTACATACAAAATTTTTGGATTATAACAATGAAAGCTAAGGCGCGCTCATAAATGTAGAAGTAAAATTAAGAAAGTGAAAACAAGATAATGCAGTAAAAGATACAAGGCACTAATCAAATTGAATAAAAGATGAGGATACAGAAGTACTCGTGAGATTACCAAAATTTGAAGAATTTCAAGACTTTTGTTAACTGGAAAACCTGTAACCGAATTCAGCTCTTGACATACTTCACTATTTGCAGATAAAACCTCGGCGTGTGTTTCCTTCTGTTTGTTTTTTCTTCTTTGCTTTCTAGAAACATTACTTTTTTTATTCCCCTTTGCATCCAATAAAATAGGGGACTCGAGCATTGATTCTGGTTCAAGTGGAAAGTCAAGCTTAGCAAGTGCACATTCAAGTGAAGACCTGGTTTGAAGCTTTGCGATTTGTTGGTCATCAAGCTGATGACCTTTCAACTGCTTTGCTTCAAGGATATCTATCTGCTGCAACTTCTTTTTAAGTGCTCGAACTTGTTTGAAGATAGCCTGATCAGTAACACAATCAGTTTGAAGAAAAAAATCAACCCTTCTGCTCCCAAGATTTTTGAGTACATCTTCACTATTATCTCTAAGCCTAAAACAGCCGTTCTCATTATCCTCCTCGTCACTATTGATAATAACTGGGAAAGTAGCTGTTGGTGTAGGAAGGCGACGATAACTCCAGGACTCAGAAGATCTAGTATCAAGTTGCTTCTCAAGCTTTGCAAGAACTTCAAGTGATGCATTTGCAACTGTTGGTGCCGATACAGTGAATATATAATCAAGATTGCGTATAGCAATTTCCTGCATGATATTTTATTGTCAGGTATATTGAAATATCAAATTAAAGGAGAAAACCATTCTCATTTCAATTTAGAGAAAGGGGGGACAATAACTACCTCACAATGTTTTCTAAGGTCGGCAGCCTCAAGAGAATCTGCAATTTCCAATAGTTGAATACAATTCCTTGGTTCTACCAGAAACTCTATTGCAACTTTCTCACATAAGCTTTTCAGGCTAGGTATGTTCTTGTTGCCAAAATCATCATTATATTGAATCGTTTTAGGGCTCCTATCAACTTCATGGTCACTGAGAGTAGCATCATCTAATTGCTCCACTTCAACATTGTTCTCTTCTATCAGTGGTTGTCGTGAGGTCAAAGGCGTGGAATGATATACAGGATAATATAGAGCACAAAGGGCTAGCAAATGAGTTTCACCAACACATACAGAAGTAGCTCGCTTAACACCATGTAAACGACTTGGAACAGGAGGTTCATCCTTACATTTCTTCCCGTCCCACATATACACATCTCCTGTTGCTGTAACAGCAGCAGTCCAATATTTACCTGCTGAGATGCTAATGATATTCCTACCACAGATTGAATAAACCTAAACTCAAAAGAAAGAGATGAGTTCAATAATGGAAAAGAAGAAATATTTGCATCTTAACATCAAAAACAAGCTAATCATGAGTAATCACCTGCTGGCATCTTATGTAAGGATCTGAGGACATCCAATAAAACAGAGCACCATCTTCAGTTAGAGCTGTGCTATGAATCATTCCAGCAGCAATTGAAATAACATGAAGCCGCTCCATCCGATGAAACTTGAGAGGTGCAATTCCGTTTTTCTTTATATTTCTGCTAATAACAACACGTTTTGGGGTGACAAGGCGATGGCCCCAAGTAAATACCTGGAATATTTTGGAAGGAAATACACAGACAGTATAAGATAACCTTGAGTTTGGATGACCTTTTTGTAAGTTAAAAATCACAACCAAACTCCATAATTCAGATATTTTTAGTCGAGATAAGATATGAAAGAAGAATTCAATGCTTTTATTTAGATTGTTGGAAATCAGGCAATAGAGTCAAGTTGTATTGTTGCATAAGATAAGGATAGAACATCTAAATATGAAATCTGTCTCAGGTTATTAATTCCCCATAAATAGATTGCATGGCATCCAACAAGTTAACCACTAGTCGGCCTTGATTAGGAACAAAAAGATTCAGTTGCGTCTATGGATTGGGCGAGTACACTATTAGAGGCACTGACAAGTCAGATATTACAAACAAGGCCAAGAACAATCATCATTGTGACTAGCAAGTGTAACTTTCTAGAAGCTTGGTGCAAGCAACAAGCATAGTCAACTGCTAAAAAGCCTAATTTTGGTTAGGGTTAATTACAGTTTGCACACATGAGAGTGCCGGATTTTAGACTTACCAACTATGGCAAATTTTCATTTTGCTTGCCCACCCAATGGATATCAGAGTTACCATTTCATTCTTGCTATTAAGTCCTCTAATTTACACAACTTTTGAAGGGTCAAATATTCACCCACAAGAGATAATAGTTCTGCTCTAATATGCACCTAGGTGGATAATGATGAGGTTAAGATATAGCAACGAAGGAAAGCTCATCTGATTGAAGTGAAAAAAATTCTTGCAAGTCGTCAAGTATAAAACCATGACCTGTGGCGTAAGCAAAATTTGATTATTTACATGATCTTTTTCCCACTTTCCAAAATTTTTTCTAGTCATATTGATTATGATTCTGCACTGGAAAGAAAAAGCTAAGTTGATATTGTTGTAGTCAACTATCTGGGAGAATATTTACCTCACCGTCAGTTCCTAGGACTACAGTATGATACTTCGCTGCAGAAACCCCTCTGAAGACTTTCCCCTTCAAGTATTCAACTATTCTTGGTATGGAATTTGAGGCTGAGTTGGAGGTACCATAACCAAGCTGACCTTCCCGGTTGCTGCCCCATGTATATACTTCACCAGACTCAGCAACAGCTGCGGAGTGCTTACTTGCAGCAGCAACAGCAATTATTTTAGCTTTTAGGGCACTGACTCGCCTTGGTGTGGGTTGTGTATCTACGGAAGTATAGCCAAGCTGACCCTCTGCAAAAATTAACACCGAGCACTCGTTACAAGGGATGAAGGTCCTGACAATATACGTAAGAGGAAGAAAATGGGAACAGAAAACATAGGAGAGCCAACTATTATAAAGATCAAAACAAACAACATTGGAAAATAGAATAATGGCCCATTTACGCTTGACAATAAAATACACATTAACCAACTAAATCAAGTGAATATGTAATTATGTACAACACACATAAAGATACCTCTGTTTGATCCCCAAGAAAAGACCTCTCCGTTCTCTGTGGCAATGATAGTGTGATGCTTGGCTGCTGCCACAATCTTCACTGGACGAGAACCCAAACCCAGTGTCACCTGCCGGGGAGTGATGACAGCAGTCTGACCACTGCACAAGTTACAACACCGTGCAAGTATTATGTACATACATTTGCTCAAGGTTCAACAAAAACAATCGTAGAACTTGCACACAGAATAGCTTTAGAAGCATTGGATTAATTGTTATGATACGTACATCACCATGCAACTACCAAATTAACTCAAACAGAGACGGCTAAAGGTGATAAAATATATATTGCTACAAGAATATGCATAATTATCTTTTAAATATGTTTGCAAATAATCATTAATTTGTCAATTTCTGGTAAACTCTTGAAACAAACTTGAAGACGCCCTCATCTCGTATCCACATCCACCAAATATAAAAACCTTAAAACGTACTCGACAGAAGTACAGTGTTCAGATATGTAAAAGAAACCATAGCTTCATTTCCTAAATTATCCATTATGTTTTCCCTCACAAATTGAATTTCATTATGGGTCACTTATCTCTTCTTCTATTATCATGATTTAACAAGTTATAAAGTAGCACCATTAAGTTAGCTTGGAGTTCAACTCTTACAAGACTTCTACATATGGCATTGTTTGCCATTACAAATGAGTAAGAATGTGGTGCAAGTTTTAAAATACATGTAATGTTAAACATTATATTATTAATTAATAGGAATATTGTAGGTATTAATAAGTTTTGTGTAAGAGGTTAGTAGGCATTAGACCATGGGTCAGTGGTAGGTTTGACATTTGTGACTATTATGAATGTAAAACGATGTTATAGTCGTAAGTGCTTGTAACAAATTAGCTCATGAGATACATATTGAGATTATTACTTCAAGTCTTCTTCCCCTCCACTTTATCCTCTCGCTCCCTTTCCTCTTAAACGAGAGAATCTCCCCTCCTTATTCCCTCTTTTCTGAGTCTCCTTATTTCCCTCAATTCAACTTCTATCACCATCTCTTCTCTTCTTTGCTCTTCTTTCCATCTATCTATTGAATTCTCTTCTCCTTTTCACGAAGCTACCAATCAACTGATATCAAGATTAAAACCCTAGCAAACTCTCCTCTATTTGTCCCACAGGTTCATAAGAGACCACACCTGCATCGCAATTGTCACTTTTAGTAAAACACCTGTTGTCATCACTCTCAATCACTCTGATCACATCCACCCTTGTTCCCTCCTCCAAATGCATTCTCTCACTGCACCATCACAACACCGCCATTCACCTTATTACTCCATTTCTGAACACTAGTAGTGCATCAAAGAAAACCACGACACTGCACCTCCAAGCTTTCACATGCACAATGGCTATGTATATACATCCCCACACCCAATAGACAATAAAAAAAAAGAATAATAATAAAAAGAATAGCATTTTTACCCATGGTTTTAAAACTTGTCTATACCACCTGTATCATAACAGGGGTAGAAGACCAGCGTTCACATATATGTGCACACACTCACAACTATATAGATACACACTCATGCATCCAACAACATGAAACTTTAGTAACAAAGGTTTACAACATGAAGCGGGCTGAGAAAAGAAAAGAACAAACATTTTGGTTAAAAGTTACAAGAAAAATTATTTCATATAACAAAGGTTTTGTACGTTGCTTCTTTTTCAATTTATCATACAAATGTTTATTTAAATAATTTTATTAAAAATATATATATCATATATACTTCATATTATAGTTATTGAGATCCAAGCTGTAAGATACCCGTCAGTACCAGATGACTCAGATAGATATATATTACATACTGCCCGTGTCAAGTGGTAAGACTGCTTTCTTAATCTATGGTTTGGTCTAGATAAGAGAGTGCTATATCAGTTTGATTATATTTTCCTTCTAAAGGTTCTCAACAAATATTAACAATAAAGTCAATATTTACCAATAATGTTAGCCCTATGATCTGCAATTTGTAATAAGAACAAACTGATGTCAGGAACATCATTTCCCATGAATGTTAGTTTAATTTGATGTCACTGAAATTAACAGCATTTCTTTCTAACTCCAAAATAGAATGGAAAAAAAAGTATTCTTGTCCATGGTCAAAGATGTTGAGAGGAAATTACAGATAGAAGAACAATGAAACACCTGTGAGTATCAAAATCAGGATGGCCCAGCCGACCTCCCCTTCCAAATCCCCAGGTGTAGAGTTGTCCATCAGAACCAACAGCTACACTGTGAAACTTCGAAGCAGCAATTTTTTTAATATAGGAGTTCTGAAGTGCATCAACTTTACATGGCGACTTCTGGATGTGAGCATTGCCAGTTCCTAGCTGATAGTTTGTTCCACTTCCCCAACTAAATACTTCTGTCACAACTAAAACAACACAGAATACACAATCTAATAATCATAGTAGAAGAAATCGTTTTGTGGAAAGGTGTTGTTAGCATGACAGATAAAACAAGTAGGATAACAGGTATTAAGCCATCTAGTAAATATTATGAATACCCTTTATAATAAACTTTGATGAGATGTACCACATGCATACATAATTTTTCGACATTTAAGTGTCCTTGTAAATTTTTCTTTTCACCTTTTCAGAGTACGAACGGGCAAGATGCTCAGCTGGGAAACAGATAGCAGAAGAGGACGAAACTAGAGAATCAGTCAACAAAAACTCTCTTTGCCTACATCACCTAATGAACAACTGAAAATGATGGAGTTTTTATTCAACAAAATTTTACTCTAAATTACTTCTCTTCCTCTTAATTTCTCTTTTGTGCTGATAGCCTTCTAGCCTTACAGGAAATGATCTGTCGGGAGAATGATACTATCAGAACCTTGTGTGGGAAGTCATTCGACTAGACCCTTCTCTTTTTTGTAATGCTTCAAATTCTGGAGGTCCAGCATTGGATGCATTACTTTATCAGTCTCCATTAACTGAACAGGTCCATTACTGGAAAGGGTACTAAAACAATCCTTTACTGTCCATTACAGGACAGCCCTAGTAATCGACAGGTACCATCTCCACTGGACCACTCTGGATCAGAGCAGTCGACCATCCATTACTGTCCTATACTCCTATCCAGCATGTGAACGTCACAATATGCTTCATCAATAACATACTTTACATGGCCAGGCAACACGAATATAGCTCAATAATAAAAGATGCTCAGTGTCAACTAAGTACCTGAATCCACTGTATTTCCAATAGCCAGTGATACAGGTCCAGAAAGAAGATCAACAGGCGTTCGACATTTTGAGTCTTCCAAACTGAGCGACGCTCCAGCTTGTAGAAGAATACTAGCAACTGCAAGGTGACCAAAATGAAGAGCCCTATGGAGACTGCCCCATCCCGACTCCCCATCCTGAAAAGGAATTGTACTTCAAGAGATCTGAATATGGAAATTTTGAATATTATTGTAAGAAAGATGCAGCGATAATATGCCAGCAAGTGGAAACTTGCATGGGGCAAGAAGCCTCAGATAACAAGACAGCTGAATACCCTTGCATTAGGATCAGCACCAGCAGCAAGCAGCATCTTCACCATAGGCACATGATTCCTCCATGTTGCAATATGTAGAGGAGTAAGTCCAAATGCATTTCTCCCATTGATGTTTCCTCCATTCTTCTTTAATAACAACACAGCTGAATCCAGTTCAGATACAGAACCTTGTTTGCATATAGACCACAGGTCTTTGTGAGAGCTGTTTGTAGCAAACTTGCGTATAGATGTCTGCTGCTTCACTGAGCCTGAATTTTGCACCAGACCCTCCATATATACCACTAGCAGTATGGTTCAACTTTCAGTAATCAACAACTGTCTGCTTTTACAACAGCTTAGACAGTTCTATATTGTCCATTTCTATAAATTGGCCTAATCCATTTTCCAGGCTAATATCATATATCACCATAAAAATTGCTCAAAAACAATAGAGAATTTCCAGTAGCCACATTATTGAACATCATGCAGCATGATGCAAAAAAATTTTACTAAAATCAGCAGCTCTCTTATAAGACAGCGTTCTAATTATCAACCCAACCCATATTTAGTTTCAAAATTTCATATTCAAGTATCTCCAATTGGTAGAGAATGCTAAATTAATTCCTGATGCAGATATGTCAGTCTATCAAAGCTTGTACACCTCAATTTATACCAACACGCCTGTCAATAGAATATAGAAAATATGTTAATTAAGATTCCTGAAAGAATTTTATTAAAAAAATTCAGAAGGATAATAAATGAAATCATGACAATTACTAATATCTTACTGAAATTTTGATATCGAATGCATTTCATATCAGAACTGGAGATGCCATTGTAAAGTAGTACATACAGAAAATATATTGTTTCTTGGAAAATGAAAACAATATATATATATATATATAAACTAGAAGCTAAATCAAGAAAACAAACATGCTTCATATATCATAATAAGATTCAAAAGAGAAAAAAAAAAACTTGTGTAGCACTTTCTAAGTCCTAACCAACTGATGAAGCCTTTTCTCCTGATTTAAGTACATTGCCAGAAATTATTCATTGGCCCAACATAGATATACATTGATCTTATTCTGAAAATAATCGTTGAGTTTGTAAAAAGGAGCTTGCTTATTAATGTCTTTGATGAGGATCAATTGAGATCGTTGAAGTCCAACACAAGCTTAGATCAGATTGAGGTTATTTAGTCCGGATGTCGCTCTCTTAGTTATTGTACAGTCGCTTTGTCTTCTAAGGATGAGTCATCAATTCGGCCTCTTGCAAAGGAGAGTTCCCCCTACTAATTGTTTGGGTGTTTTCCTTTGATGCTCAAGAAAATTTTGTCTTAGTGAAAGTAAATGCTAAGAATTCAGAACTGACTTCTCTTGCTCTACCTTTTTATCAAAGAGATAAGGGTTATTTATAACCATGTAATTACCTATTACCGTTGTGAACGGTTAAATCAGTCAATGTTGGTCATTTGTCACTTCACAATCGTCATTAATAAGCATCGAGTACCTATTTATGGTGTAATTAATATGGATCATTGGAGAATTTCCTAGCAATATTTCGCAAAGCATGGCTCATGTTAGTGCTTCTAGGAGAGACTCCAAAAGGATGCTTAGTGAAAGTAGTCAAGAATGTTCTGGTTGATCATGCATATCCAAGATGCGATGACTGAGGTTGTTGCACACAATTATTTCTAGTCAAGCATATGAAAATCAAAGTGAAATTAGTCGGATTACCTGAATCAGGTGAGATGTAGCTAATACTCAATTGCTCTATACAGGTGCATCATAAATTAACCTATGAAGGAAAGAAGTCTTGAAACCATTAGACTGAAGGAGGTATCAAATTTATGCACGCATCATTCTGGATAATTTTGACACGTCAAACAATTTGTGTTCCAAAAGTGAAACCAAAATTAAATCGAGATCCACGGAACTTACGCTACGCATCCAAAAGCCAGAAGAAAATTAACTTCTAAAAACTTATTTTCGTGTCCAACTGTTCTTCCAGCAGGACCGACCAAACAGTCCACCGTGTACAGATTATGATAGCAATCAAAACCTAAAGGCCCGGTACATTTCGATTCTAGTATATCAAGCAATCGAAAAGAGCAATTCCAGATGGAAAAAGGTAGAAATATAGAAAACAAACCCTAAGTACAGGTAGACTACTCCAAATTCACTACCAAGTGGGAAAACGTTGCGGGTTCAACCAGCGACCCGATCACCAGTTCTCAAAATCAAATCTATCCGACAAAAACAAGCGAAAAGGAATCAGATCTTTGCTAGCGAATCATGCACAGCTTCCCACCACAAAAACAGGAGCACTCAGATAGTAAAATGCTGCAGCGCGAAGACCGCCGCTGAGTTGAAAACGTTGAAAATTCCACAACATTGGAATTTGGAAAGACGAGAGAAATCCAACCAGACCATGGCCGATCGGATCTAGAATGCACGAGTATGGACCAAATCAAGTAAAATTAGGCAAGTAAAGAAGGGGGAGCACGGAAGAAAATACCTGAAATCGCAGGCGAAACGGAAGAAGTCGCAGAGAGCGTTGGGGGTCGGCTCTTGCTGTTTGCTTTGGTAGTTGGCGTCTAATAGAACGGATGCTGGGAAGAGGAGGATCCACGCACGGAATATACCTCCCAAACAGAGCAGAGTCCCTCTCTCTACTCTCTCTCTCTCTCGCCTTTTGTTTGGTTTGTTTTCTTCTGGTCGTGTCAATTCTATCATTCCAAGGGGGCATTTGTGGAAAACAAAAATAGCCGTCTGGACTTGGCTAACGCGCATAGTTTTCGTTAATTTCCATAAGAAATTAATTAAAGGAATCAACAAACTTAACCCGACCCGCTAATATGATCCGACCCATTATAAAATTAAATAAATTTGAGTAGAATATAGTCGTATTTGAATTGTAATTAATTGTAAATAAATCGAGTCAGATCTTAACCAACTTAACTCATTTATAATACACATATTACATATTTATTATATTTTATTTATACTTATACAGTAAATATGTATAATGCAAAATATATTTAATATATTGGAATGTTTAGTTCTAATTTATTTTCTCATTTAAATGCATCTAAAATTAATTTTCAAGTTTGTATCACAAGTTTTTCAAAAAACTACTCAATTTATGGAAAATTATATGTAAGTATGCATAGGTTCCACTAAAAGTAAGCAAAGCACATAAGAGATAAAAAATTATTTATTTTCTATTTTTTTATTAAACGATCCAAATCAACATCAACTCGATTAAATAGCCCTAGAATTGTTAAATAATCATATTATGTTTTTTCTAAATTTTAGTGAATCCTATAAATAGTAATTTTCTAATTTTAAAGAATGTTGGAAAGGGAAAAATTATAATTGTTAAGTAATCATATTATTTTTTTATTGTAGAATTAAATTTATGACACATTCAATTATAAAAGTAGGGTATGATTAAAAATAGAATAATTATTCATTAGTCACAAGCCAATTTAGTAGTTATTGTTAAGTAATCTTATATTGATTTTTTTAAAAAAAATATTAGCCTTTAATAGCTTGTAAATAGTTTTTGAGTGAACTATTGATTTTATTAATGGTTGTGATTTAGGAATGATTATAAAGGTTTAAATAATCTTATACATCCAATTAATTAATGATAAATGAGTAATATTTGACTAAATGGCTCACAAATGTTTGATCAATCATTCTAAGAAGAATAATTTGTTATAAAATAGTATAAGAATAATGATTTGATCTAATTTGTGCAATTCTTACACTTGGTGTATGAATTATTTGCATTCTAAGAATGGGCATTCTAAAAACTCCTAGATGTAAAAGATGTCTTTTAGGCCATGTATTATAGGGATGAAAGAAAACAGGAACAAAAAACAAGGGACAGAGAAAATAGGATGATAGAAAAGTATTTTTTTTATTTTTTCTTAGAAGGAAAGAAACAAAATGAAGGATGGATTGTATTTGATATTTGTACCCCTAGTATTTTTACACATCTTTTATTCCATACTGTAAAAAAAAAACCAGAAGTTATGGTGGTAATAGGTAGCACACATCTTTTATTCGAATGTGTACATCCACGTGGCACACTATTTTTTAGCTTACGAGTGATGATCAACTGTTCCCACGAGATACCAATAATAAATAAAAGAAGCACAACACAATGTAAGGTACACAAGTGTTTTATAAGGACGATAAATAAAATGCTAAGTGAAATGACTCAACTAAACAACCCATTGTATTTAATTAAAAAGACAACAATACAAAGCACAATGACTCGAGTACTTGGGTGGGAGGGCAGAAAGCATATAATATTTAGTTTTAAACTTAGAAGTTGTCCTGAGTTTGATTTAAATAAGCATCTTCACCCTTCCAATAATACTCAAATACTACTAAGTATGATGCATGTATAGAAAGCTTCCCTAGGTCTTGGCAGACTAATGTTACACATTCCAAGCCCCAAGCATCTAAGATTTTATACAATCATAAATATGTCATTTTCGCGTACCTCCAACACATAACTAGACTATAACTAGACTCTACTAACTTAGTAAACTAAGTATTCACTAAGTACACACCAAAAAATAACTATTTGCAAAGGTTAGTGTTACTAAGACATTTCATCAAACACCTTATAATTGACTTAAAACACTACACATAAACATTAATATATACTTAAAACATAACTCAAACACATGGGTCATGAGCATTGACACTTGACAATAATTAACCCATGACATTCTCCCCACTCAAATCACTGATGCCCACATCAATGCCTTGCGCCATCTTGAACTTATCTTCATCGCGAGTCCATCTTCATTCTCTACATTGTGGGTATACTCCAATTGGTCTAGGGGCTCAACCTACATTCTCCACTTGTTTGTCATGTCTTGGCAAAGTCACTTGGTTGACTTGCACCATGATCCCATATTGCTTCTTTTAAGAGAGCACTAGTGCATCAATAGGGAACTTAGAGCTTTGAATGGGACCACCCTTTGTGTGCTCATTGGTTTGTTTCCTTTGTTTTGCCAACTCGATTAGATTGAGTCAATAGGGCAATTGAGTTGGTGGTTTGGCATTAGGTTCCAACTTGACTTCTGCATTCTTGGTGGATTTGCCTCGTGAACTTTTTTCTTCAATTACATAGTGGAGCAACTTTGGCCTATGCTTGGGCCTAATACACCACTGGATCATACAAGAATTTTCATTATCTATTATGCAAAGAGTGTCAAGGAATGGCATCAACATTGCCCATGCCAATCGCAAGAACTTCATTCCCAAGATGACTTGAAATTCATCTAAGGGTACCAAGAACTACATTAGCTCATTGAGATGTGTTGGATGTTTGTTTCTTAATTTAGACTATCCCACTTAAGCCTGGATCACATTGAGTAGTTGCATTACACCCATCTTAGGTCATCTTAGTCGATCATTCTCTGATAAATCATCTAAATTACTAGAAGAATGGCTTTGCACATTGGCCTTCTTCTTTTCATCCATAGAAGATCTCTCCATCACCCATGCGTGAAGAGCTTACTTTTGTGGGCAATCATTTTCCCAATATTCGCTCTCATATAGAAAGCACTTGTTGGGTCTCCTTTAAATGAAATTTCTATATAATCTTCTTTGATGGAGACACTGTTGTTAGATTCACCAATTATCGTCATGAGAACTCCATTGTTAGATTCGTTGATTCTCACTAATATGAACACCATTGTTGTGTTCATCGATTCTCACCAATCGACTCCATGTTGTTGGACTAATAACTTTATGTAGGTTGAGAGGGACCCCACTTCTCTATTCTCTCTAGTGCCTAAAAATCATTTAGTCTCTCCATTGTGGCTTGGACAGATGTCTAAGTCGTGTACATTTCACTGATGCAACTCTTGTTGCACCCATAGTTTTAGGCCATAAAGGAAGAAAAGAATTTATTGGACCCAGACATGTCTTGGATATCAAGCATCAACGTTCAGAATTATTTCATATACTCTCTGGTCGAGCCTATGTTGGAGATTCCACAACTTCTTTTGAGCCATGTAACTAATATTCTCAGGGAGGAATTAGATTTTTAACTCTCTTTTAGATCTTCCCACATTGCAATATCATTAGCCTCACCTTGTACTCTAATACACCATCACAACTTTGCATCACCGGTTAGGTACCATGTTGCTATAGCCACCTTGAGATTCTTAGAGTCAGGCCGAATGACAAGGAAGTATTATTCCATATCAAATAGAAAATTCTTAAATTTCTTAGCATCTTGAGGGCCATCATGGCACTGTGGCTCAAGTATTATATTGGGGTAGAGCATCCCCTCTGCTCGCAAGCACCACTCGGGTAAATACTGATACCATTGCCACCAAGTCCTAGTTGAGAGGTGTTAGATGGTCTATTAAGTGTCACCCTTGAGCCACTCTATAGTTGGAGCCAATTTCGCTTGCTTTGCTTTGGTCCAGTGATGCGGTCCTCATTTGTCTACATTACTTCTTCTAATGTCTCCTATATGATCTTGAGTCGTCCCTCTGCTTCCACGAAATGCTCTATATTTCCTCTATGCCATTCTACCATTTCATCTAAGGTAGGAGCTTGGAGCATACTTATGCTCTCTTTTCCTTTTCCCCACAAAGTCAATAGTGTGTTATTCTGATCATCTACCTTTGATATCACTTATCATGGATGCATTTTTTGAGTGTGTAAAGTCTGCATAGTTCACCACTCTTATAGCCTAAGAGTAGTGATTAGTTGTTCCCATGAGATAGCAGCAATAATAGAAGCAACACAATACAATATAAGGTATACAAATGCTTTGTAAGGATCACGAATAAAATGCTTAGTGAAATAACTCAATTAAACACCCCACTATATTTTATTAAAAAGACAACAATTACAAAATGACACTGACTCAAGGGCTTGGGTGGGAGGCATAAAGCGTGTAACATTCAATTTTAAACTGAGAAATTATCTTGAGATCTAACTTAAATAAGCATTTTTACCCCTCCAATAATACTTAGATAATACTAAGTATCACATATATGTAGAAGGCTCTCTATGCCTGATAGTCGTTCCGTAAGTATACGGACTATCGAAGTAATATAAATGTATCGATCCCACGGGGACCAAATACCAAGTACCGACTGATTAGATTATCATAAGCTAGACGATCGTTTTGATGGTTTTGATATGGTTGCTAAATTAAAGCTAAACAACAAAGTAAGGTAAATAAAGCGGAAAGCTAGGTAATTGCACAACGCAAGGTCTAAGGATGAATAGGATCAGGGCTAGGGTCCACCACCTTGATGCACTATGTATGGATGAATAACGATATGAAATTCCCTTTATAAGTCCTAGGGTAAATCCAAAGATGTGCAAGTTGTCCTCTCTCGAGCGATGCAACTTGCCGCTAGGTTCTTACCCAATTAGACGTCTACCGTCGTAGCACGCCTAGCCGAATAAACCCCATGAGCACTGGATTGTGCATACTGTCCCATCATTTATACATGTTGTCCCATCTCGAGGATGCAACAAGGTGCTTATGCGATTAAACGTCTACCGTCGTAGTACGCTCACCCGAATAAACCTAAAGGGTGCAAAACAGTGTACACTACCCGTATTCAATCAACCACTCTCATGCGATGATTGAGATACTCCTACCTAGGGTTTACAACATCTGGACGTGCCTATCGGCCTTACTAGATGTCTAAAAGCATGAAGATAATAAAGTGAAATACTCCATTCAATACATGAGGTGCAACTAAGCAAGATAGGAAAATCTAGGGTTCATGTAATAAAGTTATCATACACACATAGAAACATTCAAGGGGCTTTCCCAAACCCTGAAACAAAGTTTAAGCTACAATGCTCATGTTCCAAAGCAAAGAACAAATCGGTTTAAGCATTCCATCCATGGAGAATACAATCGATCGAGTAAGTTAGAAATGAGAAAACAAAACTCCCTCAAGTAGGAAGAAGCCGCCTGGTGTAGCCTCCTCTTCCTCCAATCGGTCGTCTCTCTCCTTCACGCTCTCACGTGGAAGGGTCTTCTCCTTTCTCTCGCCGCTCAGCTACCGCCTCCTTGCCTTACGTCCGTGCGTGAATGTGTAATCTCCCCCCCTCTGGGCCTACGTGAATAGGGTTTTTGTCCCTTTTCTCTCCTTCTCTTGTCAAATTTCACTTCTGCCTATTTTTTAGTCTTCTATCTGACGTGGATAAGTCGAGGGTTGAAATCTGGAAAAATCGGCGTCTGGCGACACAGAAGTCACGGGGTGTGATTCCGGTCGCTGGGTGGACCGTGGCTTTAGCCGCGAATACAGGTTTAGCTGAAAATAGTCGCATTCCCTCGCTTTTCCCCTGAAATGAAACAAAAACACCAGAGAGTGCAGATTCCGAAGATATTGCAATAATTCCATGTAAATCAGGTGTAAATGCCAAAATAGTGAAGAAATAACAATGGAAATAGCGTATAAATTCCTATATAAAAACCACTTAACAAATCTCCCCAGACTTAAACTCTTGCTTGTCCTCAAGCAAAAATAAAATGAAGCTAAGTTGTAACGATGGTTCATAAGACTTGAGTTCAAACCTCTCTAAGATAATGCTAACATTGATCCATGTAATGGTCAAACATCCTGCAAGTGGTAGCCTCCTATCGGATATCTAAGTGGTAAGCATTGCATCCCAAAGAAAATGTGTTCCACACATAGCCGCATAATCAATGTCCCGGTTCCTCCTCTTATAAAGATTGACGCCTCCAACAAGGAAATACCACAATATTTTAGAAGTGATGAAAGGGTATACAGATATGTGAAGAATGAGAGGATCTTTGTCCTCTCTCTTTTTTTCTTTTTTTTTGAGAGGATCTTTGTCCTCTTTTTTTTTTAGAGGATCTTTATCTTCTTTTTTTTTTTCAAGACAGTGTCTCTAGACTTTGCTAGAGAATCTTTTCATGTTTTTCTCTTTATTTGGAATAACTATTGACAAAGGTTGGGTGACTAAAATGGAGGGTGTTACAGCTATAACAAGTGAGAGGGAGGAAGAACCATTCAATATCAAATTGGGTGTGGGGGACTAGTGGCGTCCACAATTTAAATAGGAGCGCACCCTACCAAGAGTCTATCCTTTAGTTATCAGTTACCAGGGGATTCATCGCAATGCAATAGTTCTATGTAAGCGAAATCAGTCGAGAGGCAGAATCATGCAAATGAAACATCTTAAAAGCAAAGAACAAATGAAAACATGTTTGAAAGCAAGCAAGAATATATTGTAGAGTTCTAAAGCGTGGGGGAGACCAAGACTACTAGTAATACCATATCATCGGTAAAAACCAAATCAACAAAAGTGATTGCATGAGGCTAGCCATAAACACATATCAAAAACACAAGTACCTCCCACCCACATAGCAAAAGAGGCATCGTCCCCGATGCCAAAAGATAAGAGTAGTATAGATATACAAAAAGGGGTGGGGGTGTAAGAACTCACAATCTAGTCGCGGGGGTCATCCCCTGCGTCACTGAGGTCGTCAGAGGAATCATCAGATGAGGAGCCTGAAGAAGTGTCATCATCGGGTGTAGGGCGCTGGTAAGAGGATGTGCTCCAGAAGCTAGGAAAACGGGATCGGAGGAATGCAGACATGCCTTGCACTTTCTCCATTAACATGCCAATTTGGTCTCCCTGAGCTTGGAGCTGCTGAAGGATTAAATGTAGAAGCTCGTGAGTGGTGGGCTCGTGAGGAGCCCGAGGTGCTGGTCCAGTAGGGAATGGAGTAGGAGCTGCTGAAGGGGGCGCAGGGGGATCGGCATCATCAGGACAGATGTTCCAATTCTCACGGGATTTGATGGTGGTCCACACGGTGTTGGGCAGTGGGATCGTGTGAAGGCTGTCACGGAGAATGAGGTGGTAGTTGTCGCTGCGCCTTGAGATCATCTTCATGGCAATACACGCCTCCATATCAAGCCGTCGGCTCCCTCTGGCTTCAGGAGTTCCATAAGGGTTATGCCCTAAGTGCAGCGCTAGTGGAGTAAGCAGACCACCGATTGCAATGGTTCCCTTGGTGACCCGCCCCACATGCTCCAAATGCTTAGCAAGGTAGTAACCGGAGTTGAGGGGGAACTGATGTAGCATACTCCATAGGAAAATCACCTCCACATGCCGCAGCATGCAATCGCTATCTGCGCGCGCGAAAATGGTATGGGCCAGCAGTCGATGCACGTAACGGAGGCAGAGATTAGAGATTGTGCTAGCGCGTGTATTCTTGGAGGAGTAATGATCTTCGGAGGAGAGGGATTTCCAGAACTCATCCTCCCAGTGACCAGTTGGTTTGTGGAGCTCAACATCAGCGGGAAAACCATAGATGGAATTGAATTCTTCAAGGGGAAGACGATAGTCATTGTTGTTCAACCGGAAGCAGATCAAAAATACCTCGTTGTTGTGTCCGGAGCGGCAGGTTGAGAAGGAACTGAGCACTTCCAGGGTGAGGCCGACATGTGTGGGGGATGTCTGATTCAAAAATCTCTCCCAGCCTAGGTTCCGGAATAGCCAAAGTATATCGTCGAGGAGTCCCAGATGATGCAGAGTCGGTGTGTCCATATACCGCGTGTTGATGATGCTCCGCCTGGAGAGAGCGAAATACCTGGCTTCTTGGGTGGCGTCTCGAAAACCAAGTATGTGCCCTTTAGTTGAAGGGTGAAAGTGGGGGTGATTTGGTGGAGGTGGAGATGGGGAACGGGCGGGCGCTTTCCCCGCTCGATGCCGGCGATAAGTGGAGGAGGGTTCAGGAGTGGAAGAAGGGACCGGCGTGGGAGCAGGAGAAGGAGGGGTCGGAGATTGGGTTGGGGTTTTCCCTGCTCCGCGCCGACGAGAATATGTGGGAGTGGGCGCAGATGCACCAGAAGGGGCTTGTGCGGAAGCGGAGGCTTGCGCCGGGTCAAGGGAGGTTTGGCCAGGGTTCGAAGGCGATGCTTGGCATGGGCATTTACGGAGGTAGGAGGGGCGCACGCACGCCTTACGGGGTCCCATGGAGAGAGGAGAAGAGAGAAAGCTCCGGCGGTGAGGTCTGGTGAAAGAGATGGGGTGGCGAAGGGAAAAGAGGCGAAGATCGAGCTAGGGTTTCACGGGGCGAGGAAAGTTCGGGGCGATGAAGTGAGAGAGCACGGGCATATGAAGGGTTTAAGTAGGTAGGATATTCAAAGTTAAGTGAAGTTAAGTGAGAGGGACCCCACCGATAACCTCGGGGCGAGGTTGGAATAGCTGGGTGGCCCGATATACTTTCTGTGCAAAACTGAGACTTCCAAGACCTATGCTGCAGAAACTGCCTTCGGAACTCCTCGGGCTGAGGTTTTGGTCAATGGGTGCCCAGAGGAACTTTCTGTGGAGAACTCGGATTTCATGTTTTCCTCTGCGAAATTTGCCTCCAGAAACCACGGCCGAGGTCTCGGTCACTGGGTACCCAGAGGAACTTTCTGTGAAAAAACTTACTTGAACTTAAGGAGTCGCCTCCAATGGTCTGAAATTCCGCGGCCGAGGCATTAATCATTGGGCGGCCCGAGGAACTTTCTGTGGAGAACAGAACTCACAACATGAAGTGCAGCTATTGGAACCACGGGTGTGACTGTCATCACCGGGTCGACCGTGGAATTTTGGAAACAACGCGATTGGTCTCTAATTGCACCCAGATCGTCCCTGGACAATGATAAACATATAATTAGGCTCCCCAAAGTCATCAAAATAGATTAATGCACAATACCATCGCGAAGCCACCTCAATACAATCAATGGGCAATGCTAAGTACAAAAATCATGGAATGCATCACTCAAAACTTTCAGCAAAGTGAACACATAGCTCAACTAACCACATGAAGAGAGTAGAAGTAGGCAATTGGCAACAGCTAATCATGGGGAAAGGGTGAGCATGAGATCTAGAAATTAAAATACCACCGTGAACAAACAGTTCAAATCAATCAAAAGAGAGTAGCACCAACAAGTGACCAACAGCATCAGAATACCATCACACACCACCCAAGTGCAACAAATGTAAGCAACAAGCGGAAATACCATGGTATGTGCTACAGTGATAGACTAGAGAGGGAGAGCAAAGACTGGGCAAATGATTTATAGATCCAAACATCAGCTCAATACTATCTCAGCCTATCAATTAAGAATAGCAAACGATGATACCATGGAACAAACTACCAAAAAGGGATGATCAAAGCAAACTACTTAAATATAATAGAAGCAAGCAAGCAGTCAATTACCTAGAATACCATCACAACAGACAAGAACACCATTAAGCTAATGAGAGGAAAACTGAGCAAGTGGTCGACAGATCAAAATACCATCGCGATAAGCAATCCGAAATACCACTAAGCTAACTACTAAGAAATGAAAATGCCATGAAGCAAATTACTAAAAGAACTAGCAAGAAAAAGGGGAAAAGAGCTTGAGTTGCCTCCCAAGAAGCGTCATTTTAAGGTCTTTGGCTTGACCATAATGTCATGTCAAGGTGGATCCGGGGGATTGGAGAGGTGAACAGTGCTCGGCTCCTCAAGTGTCTCATATGCCCACGGGGCACATGATGATCTGTCTTTACTCTTCCCCGAACTAGGATATGGTAATCTTCTTACACCATCGGTGAACAATGGATCAAGTATGTCTGGACCAATCTCATAATCTTTTGGGAGTTGTGCGTACTGCGGCGAGAGTGTCATGAGAATATCTCGAAAATATTTCTTTCGATTGGCAACTCTTGAACTTTCATCATCATTGTGCTCAGCCACTCCAAATTCATGGTGTCCATTCTGTGATATTTTCAATTTCAGAGTTGAGATTCCTGCGTCTCCCCAATCTTCTAGGATGATATTCCGAGCCGCGGTTGGAATGCTTATACCAATATGTTCTTTCATGATCTTTGGAGTGCTAGCACCTTCAGCCTTGTAGAGTAATTTCTTCACATTCTCCCCTTGAGATGCAAGCATAGGCTGCTTCCAAGTTTCCAGCGAAAGCTCTTCCTTCCCTCCTTTTTCGGTTGTGGTAACCAGCCCATCACTAGAATCGGTTGATCCAAAAAACTTATTGAATCCCCAGTCACATTTCACAGCCATACTTGCTGGGGAAGGGTCACTGATAGCACTATGTTTAGGATCGGCCAAGCTTAGAGATGCATTGTTCTGCTTGTTTACCACGGTATCATATTCCTGCACTTCATGATCAGTAATACAATCAGATTTGCTAAGCAATTGGCTGTCAGCTTCACAGGACCCACTAGATTTCACTTTTCCATAGATTCCAACTCTTGTATCTTGCTCCAATGCAACTGTGTCGATATACTCATCTTCCACAATGTCCATGCCAGGGTAAGTCCCTGCGAAATGGGTGTACCTTAGACATCTGGAGATTTCAAAATAGATAACATCCCCATTAATATTCAACTTGAGCCTCCAATTACTCACATCAATTATGGCACCAGCGGTTGCCAAAAAGGGTCGGCCAAGGATTATGGAAAATTGGGTATCTTCCTCCATGTCTAGCACAATGAAGTCCTCCAGGATAAAGAATTTACCAACCTTGATTGGTATATCTTTCAATATGCCTACCGGATGCCGTATCGTGCGGTCAGCAAGTTGCAATGCGATACTCGTCTCCTTTAATTCCCCCATATCTAACCTTTTGTAGATCGATAGCGGCATGAGACTCACGCTGGCCCTAAGGTCACAAAGAGCGTGGTCAAAGCTAAAACCTCCAATCCAACATGGTATTGAGAAACTCCCAGGATCTCTTTCCTCATCCAGATTCGTGTTTGGTTCATCTTGTTGTTCCACTACGCACGTGTTGACAGTGTTGCACTGTTCTCTAGGGTTAGCCTCGGGTTGTCCTGGAAGTCTTCCGGGAGGTCTAGGTGATGATGAGGCTTGTTGCGCAATCTGGGTTTCAAGCATCCGCCCATGCATGGTCAAGGCTTCAACTTGGGAAGCTAGTTGCCGAATGGTCTCATTCACGTGTTCGTTCTGTTTGGCTTGGTGCTGAAAGGTCTCATTCACGTGTTCGCTCTATTTAGATTGGCTTGCTATGAAATTTTTAAGCAATGACTCCAAACTTGATTTGGCCGGTTGATGTGGAGGTTGCTGTCTTTGTTGCTGGAATCCCGCTGGTTGCCTATACTCGGGTTGTTGTGCCGCGTTGTTGTTGCGGTAAGAGAAGTTCGGGTGGCTCTTCCACCCAGGATTATACGTGTTGGAGTACGGATCATGTTGCGGTCTTGATTAGAAGCTATTGAGAGCGTTTACTTGATCCGGTGTAGAGTCTCCACAAGCAGGAAGTCCCATTTGGTACTCGGCTGAGGGTTGGCTTTGCATACCACCATTCTCCCAAGAGATACTATTGACCGATGCAGTGGTGGAGTTCAGCCCCCATGTATCAAACTTGTAAGCCAAGGAATCAACTTTGGCTGCTATAGAAGTCAAGGTATCCAATTCAAATTTACCACTCGCTTTAGATGGCCCTGCCCTTTTAGTCGACCACTGGTGGTGGTTCATTGCCATATTCTCTATCAAGTTGAAAGCTTCATCAATTTCCTTGCTCATTAGCACACCACCGGCTGCCGCATCAATGGTAAGTCTGGTATTGTAGTTGAGACCATTGTAGAAGGTGTGGATAAGAAACCACTTCTCCATACCATGGTGAGGGCACATCATTTGGTATTCCTTGAAGCGATCCCACGCTTCACATAGTGACTCATTGTCTCTTTGAGCGAAATTAATTATTTGAGCTCTCAACTGGGCCGTCTTACTTGGTGGAAAATATTTAGAAAGGAATGCTGTGGAGAGCTGACTCCATGTTGAAATAGATCCAGATGATAGAGAGTGCAGCCAAGAACAACACGGTCCCGCAGTGAGAACGGAAATAACCTCAACCGTATTGTGTCATCCGATGCTCCATTCATCTTCAGCGTATCACATACTTCAAGAAAGATTGATAGATGAAGATTCGGATCCTCAAGTGGCGAACCTCCGAATTAGTGTTGGGTCACCATGTTCACAAGTGCCGGCTTAATTTCAAAATTATTTGCCTCGATCGGAGGCCGAGTGATGCTGGTATGTAGCCCTTGTGCACTTGGTGAAGAAAAGTCTCTAAGTGTTCGGCGGTTATCCATCTTTTTCTGTTCAAGAGATTCTTCAGAAATAGCTGCCTTGAACTTAGCTTTTCTACGGCGCCGGAAGGTCTTTTCAATTTCAGGATCTGAAAGTACTAGTTCTTCTGTCCGTAGAGTCCTACGCATAAACCAAGTGAGTTCAGAGGCAACCTTTCCAATTAACAAAAAGATAAGCAGTGATTATCAAATATCTAAAAGAGCTAAACACTAAATAACTAAAAACAAATAAGCTAAAAGAAAGAAAAATTTCTAGTCTAGCAATAACGCAACCGTGTCGATATTGATAAATTTGGTCCCCAGCAACGACGCCAAAAACTTGATAGCCGTTCCGCAAGTATACAGACTATCGAAGTAATATAAATATATCAATCCCACAGGGACCAAATACCAAGTACCGACTGCTTAGATTATCACAAGCTTGACGATCGTTTTGATGGTTTTGATATAGTTGCTAAATTAAAGCTAAACAACAAAGTAAGGTAAATAAAGCGGAAAGCTAGGTAATTGCACAACGCAAGGTCTAAGGATGAATAGGATCAGGGCTAGGGTCCACCACCTTGATGCACTATGTATGGATGAATAACGATTTGAAATTCCCTTTATAAGTCCTAGGGTAAATCCAAAGATGTGCAAGTTGTCCTCTCTCGAGCGATGCAACTTGCCGCTAGGTGCTTACCCAATTAGACGTCTACCGTCGTAGCACGCCTAGCCGAATAAACCCCATGAGCACCGGATTGTGCATACTGTCCCATCATTTGTACATGTTGTCCCCTCTCGAGGATGCAACAAGGTGCTTATGCGATTAAACGTCTACCGTCGTAGTACGCTCACCCGAATAAACCCAAAGGGTGCAAAACGGTGTACACTACCCGTATTCAATCAACCACTCTCGTGCGATGATTGAGATACTCCTACCTAGGGTTTACAACATCTGGACGTGTCTATCGGCCTTACTAGATGTCTAAAAGCATGAAGATAACAAAGTGAAATACTCCATTCAATACATGAGGTGCAACTAAGCAAGATAGGAAAATCTAGGGTTCATGTAATAAAGTTATCATCCACACATAGAAACATTCAAGGGGCTTTCCCAAGCCCTGAAACAAAGTTTAAGCTACAATGCTCATGTTCCAAAGCAAAGAACAAATCGGTTTAAGCATTCCATCCATGGAGAATACAATCGATCGAGTAAGTTAGAAATGAGAAAACAAAACTCCCTCAAATAGGAAGAAGCCGCCTGGTGTAGCCTCCTCTTCCTCCAATCGGTCGTCTCTCTCCTTCACGCTCTCACGTGGAAGGGTCTTCTCCTTTCTCTCGCCGCTCAGCTACCGCCTCCTTGCCTTACATCCGTGCGTGAATGTGTAATCTCCCCCCCCCTTCTGGGCCTACGTGAATAGGGTTTTTGTCCCTTTTCTCTCCTTCTCTTGTCAAATTCCACTTCTGCTCCTTTTTAGTCTTCTATATGCCGTGGATAAGTCGAGGGTTGAAATCTGGAAAAATCGACGTCTGGCGACACAGAAGTCACGGGGTGTGATTCCGGTCGCTAGGTAGACCGTGGCTTTAGCCGCGAATACAAGTTTAGCTGAAAATAGTCGCATTCCCTCGCTTTTCCCCTAAAATGAAACAAAAACACCAGAGAGTGCAGATTCCGAAGATATTGCAATAATTCCATGTAAATCAGGTGTAAATGTCAAAATAGTAAAGAAATAACAATGGAAATAACGTATAAATTCTTATATAAAAACCACTTAACAATGCCTTGATAGACTGATTTTACACATTCCAAGCTCCTAAGCACTCAGAATTTTATACAATCATAAATATATCGATTCTCATGTACCCCTGATACATAACTAAGACTCTGCTAACTTAGTAAACTAAATATCCACTAAGTAATAACTAAAATATGACATTTGCAAGGGTTAACTTAGTGTTACTAAGATATTTCATCAAACACCTTACAGTCTACCCAAAATATTACACATAGACACTAATATATACTCAAAACATGACTCAAATACATGTGTTATGATTGATGACCCTTGACAACAATCAACTTGCGACAAAGCAACTAGCGGTAGTAGGTGACAGATTGTTGTGGCAACGATGACGAACTCTGCAACGATGAAGAAGCAGGGCATTGCGACGGTGAGCAGAAGCCTTGGGCGTGTTAGGGTAAAAAAAAAATAGCTACATTTATTTTATTAGTTTAATTAACATGCATTCTCCTGATTTGGGTGGAATCAAAATTGAGGAAAAATCATATCTTTGTACTTGATTTGGGCATAATCAAAATTGAGAAAAAATTATCCTTGTTTTCCCTCTAATTCTGTCCACCCAAGGGTATGAGGTATTTTCCTCTCTTCCCTTCATCTGTACCTTCGAGGAAATAAGGGCTTAATATGCCTCCATGACAAGTTTTGTCACAAATGTTTGAGACATCTTTCTTTATTGTACTTAAAAAAATGATTCAGGGATAATTAAAAGTAAACCTTCTAATATGCAAATGACCAATCTCCTTAGATTTAAGGAAATTGGTTTTGTCAATATGTTGCTTTTATTTTTGAGGATCTAATTGATTGCTCTATCTAGTAATACATCCTAAAGTTTTATCATATGAAACTCCACATGTATATTTAAGAGGATTTCATTTTGTAATTTTTTTTCCTAATAAAGATAAACATCTTTAGATTTTGGTGATAGCTCATTGCCTTTGATACATTCTTGCATAAGAATGTTACAAAATATTTTATTAGGACAATTTCATAATATAATTTTAAATGCTTAAATTTAAATTAATAATAACAAACTCATTATACCTTATATATCGTATTATCAGATATTTTATTTACTATGTGGGACCAAACTAAAGTATCATATCTTAATAAATTGAGTATCACATCTTGATCTTATTATAACTTAATCATCATCCATAGATGCAAGACCTTATCTTGCTATTTACTCAATCATGGCGCATGTGTATGAAAGTGCAAAATTAACTTTAGGACATGCTTCCTTCATGTCTCTAAAATTCTTTTCTTTTTCACTAAGATAGTACCTGTTATGCAATATGCATATCTCTAAATTAATCTTGATTCATTATATAATATATATATATATATATATATCTCATACAGCTTCAATTTATCCTCTCAAAGAGTAGAACTTTTATGGATTCTGTAGGGCGTAAATAAGAACACCTCTTTTTTTCTTTTTTTCTTTTTTTCAAATCACAAGGTTTAATAAGCCAAAAAGTGTAAAAATTTTCCTCAAAAGATGCTAAAATATTATATTACAAAATATAACTTTATTTGTGTTGTTGATGTTATGTTCTCTTGAATATTGATTTGATTGCCTTTGGCGTTCTCTCATTGTTTATTAAATTAATGCTATTATATCAATTTAAGCTTTAAAAACTTATTTAGATTGTGTTTCTTTGAACGAAATCTATAGCAAAAAAAAAAAAAACACATTTAATCTAGTGGCAAAATCTACTAAATTTGTTTTACATTCTTTTTTTTTTTCCGTGGATGAGAGTTACTTTGAGGTTTTTTTGTTCTTGGGTTCTCTTTTCTTTACTTTATAGTATATAAATTAACAATCACTTGTGGATTCATCCTCTTGAATAGACATGCAGGTCGGCTCGGGCAAAGCCCGTCATGGCTTAATTCATCACGGGTTGTGTTAGATATGGACGAAACCAAATGGACCGTGTTGAACATGACATAGTAACAAAGTGCTTTAGCCTAACACGACATGCAACACGACTTGAAATTTCAAACAAAAAATAATAAATAATATCAATTAAAAAATTAGGAAATTTTTTTAATGAAAAGATTTTAAAAAATAAAAATATTTTAAAAGATAAAAAGAGAAAAATTAGAAAAATAGTAATTTTATAATTAAAAAAATTAGACCTATATTTTTAAATTTTTATAATAATTTATAAGGGTAAACATGTAAAAAAAATTAAAAATTCAAACTTCGTGCTTATATTTATTTATTTAAAAAAATAAATAAAACACGTGTTTTGTTATGCCGGGGCACCTCAGCTCACTCCTGTGCCTCATGCAGCCCATTAACTGATCAATAGGTTGTGTCGTGCAAGTGTGGCTAGAACCTTACAACCTAAGTAATTAATTATTGAAGTTAGGCATATTATTGGTTGAGAGAAAATGAGATATTCAATTGTTAATGATATTGTTGAGTTTGTTCAAAAAGTTATTGAAACTTAAATGCTCAAGTTATGTCATATCATGTAATTTAGAATAGTTTCAACTTTATTTAATTTAGTGTTTTCCGAATGTAAAATTGTAATAATTTTGTCACCCCTAAATACAAAATTTATCCTAAGCGGTGTTTCCTTAGAAAGAAGAAAAAAAAAGAAAATGAAAAGCTAAATGGAAAGAAAATGTGATGGAAAGAAAAAAAAATATCATGTGATTCTCATGTGAGGTGAGAGAAAAATCATAGCATGAGCAGCGAGCGAGGGAGGCAGCAACGGTAGGGGTGAGCTCGGCGAGAAGGCAGTGGTCGCGAGCTCCGCAAGGAGGCAACGGTGGCGGGCGTGAGCTCCGGAGGGAGGCAGGCAAGCTCGACGAGAGGTGGGATGCGGGCAAGCTCGGCAGGAGGTGGAAGGCGGACATGAGCCTAGTGGGGAGGCAACAAGCTTGGTAGGGAAATCCACGTGATGCTCTCTAGCTCACGTGAGTGAAGTAGACAAAGCTTGCTTCGACGCGGGCGAAGAAGGCGGAGCTTGCTTCTACGTGGGTGAAGAAGCAGTATTTGTGTCGGCGAGTAGCAACATCTGCGAGAAACAACGTCGGCGAGAGCAGCGTGCAGCAGTCACAAAAGGGAGTGGTTTTCACAGTTCATCATGCCTTTTCCGCCCAATTTTGGCGGATCGCTACATAATTTTCCCTCTTGTTTTCCCTAACACTGTGTATACAAGAATGAAAAAGGGAGAGAAAGGATAAAAATAGAAAGGAAAAGTTTCAACTTTTCCCTTGAAACGCAGTCCGCCTGATTTAGGCGGAAAACAAGCGAACGACGCTCGCTGCATTCTCCGCCTCGTTGCCCGCCTTGTCATCCCGTCCAAAGCGGCCATCCTATCCTCGGAATCACCCAAGCGCGAGCCAGATCAATCACCAGCGAGAGTAGCTCAAGGAGCTCCTGCAGCGCTCTATTCGTTCAGCTTTACGGCGACGAGGCCTCGCCGCTCTCCGAGGTGAGAAAGCTCCCCAGAGACGTGATTCAAAGGTACATCAGCATGATTAAGCCGTTGTACATCAGGATTTCGAAATGGTACGACGAGAAGCTCCATTTTTTTGGGCCTCTCGGAGGCGGCGCGGCCGAGAAGGTGCGACTAGTCGAGGAGAGTGGAGAGCCCTCCGTGCACCCGCTTAAAGAGCTAACTCCCGTCACAGATCACCTCAAAAGTTCTTCTCTCAAGGCTCAAGATGGAAATTTGCCAACTAGACTTAGGGCCTGTTTTATTGGGGAGAAATGAGAGGAGAAAGAAAAGAAATCTAATTTTTTTCTCTTGTTTTATTGGAGGGCGTGATTTGAAGGAGAAGAAAAAGGGAGAAGTTTTCTCCCCTATTTTGTTATCTCCAAATCGGAGAGAAAATAGAAATCTCTCCAATGTTGCTTCACTGGTTCGGTCTTCCTGCTTGGCATCTTCCCCGTCTCCACCTCCTCCCCACGTCCCTGCCTCCTCCTCCCCTCCCTTCCTTCACGTCATCCCCGCCTGCACACGAGCCCACCCCGTGACCTTGTCTTCGCCTCTCGCTCATAGCCTTGCCTCTCGCATCCTCGCCTCTCGCCACTCGCCGCTCGCCGCTCGCCGCTCGCCGCTCGCCTCGCAGCTCCAACTCGCCTCTCGCAACCTCGCCGCCTCCCGTCCCTGCTCCGCCGCAACCTCACCGCCCTGCAGCTTCCCTGCCACCGCCTGCTGCTTGCAACTTCCCTACCGTTGCCACATCGCCACCCCGTCCGTGCCGCCCCCAATTCCTGTAATCTATTTTTTGCTTCATGTGATTATCACGTGATTTGATTTCTTTCCCCTTCTTTTTCTTGCTTCTCTTTTTTTTTCTCCTCCTATTTTTTTCTTCCCCTCCAATAAAACACAGCCTTAGGGTGGCATGCCGGCGGTTGAGGAAGAGCTGTCGGCATCTGCGGCTGTCTCCTCGATGAGGTCCTTGCCGCTGGCTGCGGCGCGGCGGGATGACTCGCTGCTCGAGCCCCGCCAATGCCCGCCGCCATGGAGATCCATCAGGCTAAGAAGGGAAAGAAGCCGATAGGAAGAGGAAGAACATACTAGTCGCCGAGGTAGAGGAGGAGCCATTGCGTCCACCCCGTCGCCAGCTCATCTGCCGCCTCGTCACAAGCCGTCCGCCTCATCACAACCGTCCCCATCATCGCCTGTGAACCTCGCGTGTCCGCTTTGTTTTTTTTTTTTTTTTTTAGTCACATGAAAATCACGTGACTTATTTTCCATCCCATCCTTTTTTCTTTCTTCTCTATGTTTCCTTTTCCTCTCGTTTCCATCTATTTTCTTTCCTTTTTTTTGTATACACAGCCTAAGAAACGAGGGAATGTTTCCCTTTCCGCTCCCCTTTTCAAAACACAGCGTAAAAGTATCTTCCATATCACCAACTAGAATCAATTTAGCATATGTGCACTGTAAGAAATTAACAGCAGTTGGAGATGTTTAAGCGCGATCTTCCTTCGTACTCCAACCAAAAAGTGTGATCCAGAGAAGGTATAACCTCTTGCCCCAGCAAGAAGGCAAGCATAATCCAATCTCAAGAAGGAACTCCAATACTTGACCTCTCGAGCCAAACAACCAATCCCATGCGAGAACTATATAAGAGGAAGTCACATCATCATCCATCATTCATTCATTCACAAATTCAAAGGTCAAGCTCTCAGGCAGCAAGGAAGTTATTGATTCAATGGATGCCGTGTCCAGAGCCACGCCCATGTTCATCAACGAGGATTTCAGCCCGTCGTTTGAATGGGTTGAAGGAGAAGAAGGCTTTAGGGTTCTTGCCGTCAATCTCCCTGGTAAGCCTTCTTCCATCTCTTAGCATAGTGATCGTTTAATCACGCGTGCAATGAGTTCGTGCTGATGTTGTAGGATTCAATAAGGAGCAAATCAAGGTGCAAGTTGACAGCGACAACAGACTGAGGGTACTCGGTGACGGCAGCAGCCGCCGGAGGAGCCGGTTCTCGGAGACGTTTGAGATACCGGAGGGCTGCAAGGTGAACGACATCCGAGCAAAGTTTGAGAACGAGACGCTGCAGGTGCGGTTCCCAGTCAAACAACGTGATGTGCCAGTGGATGCAGCGCCTGAGCCGACGCCAAAGCCGGCGGCCACGCTGCCACAACCGGAGAGAAGGCCAAAGCCGGCGGCCACGCCACAACCGGAGAGAACGCCAAAGCCGGCGGCCACGCTGCCACAACCGGAGAGCAGTCAGAAGAGAGTAAATGGCCAGCCGGCAGAATCAGTGGATGCAAGACCGGAGCAAAAGGTGACAGAGAGAGTTAAATCTCAAGCCAAAGAGGAGAAAAGCAGCAAGCCCGCAGAGGAGCAGAAGCCTCAGGCCAAGAACAAGGCTGCTGATGAACTAGTGCAGAAGGCAAATGGTGAAGCCACTGGATCAGGTAAGTTACAGGAGAAGTTGCAAGACAAGGGAGAGGTTGCTGCTAAAGTGGATGAAGTAGCAAATGGGGTAAAGGAAACGGAGAATACGGCAAGTGCAATGCTTGCTCCTGGCAGTGGAGGTGGACAGTATATGGCGAGCTACGGTGTTGGTAGCCTTCTCACAGGGCTGAAAAAGGAGAAGAAGGTATTGCTGGTGAATCTGGCAGTGGCCAGCTTGGTGTCTATTGTGCTTGGGTTGTATTTGAAATACAAGAATTAGACTAGATACACTTGGTTAGTGTCTTCAGTCCAAGTATAATCAATTGTATGTATTCTGGTGAAGGATCATGATGCATTAAATACTGAAAGCCAAGATAAGAGAGCTTCTATTTCTACAGTATTTCTGCAAATAAAATGAGAGCTTATAAGACTGTTTAAGCAATGTTATGGATTGGACTTACCTTTCCTTCAAAACACATGTCTTTTCAACATCAGAACCAAAGTACTACTCTAGTAGAGGAACTAGTAAGAATCTTAATTGTTGATAACGATACCTTAGGCTATATTCTGTTGAATAAAATTCATAGTGAAAAAAATGGAAAGTACAATAAATCTATTGGCAAATTTTGCTCGGACTACCACTTTAAGTCATTGCTGGCTTTCCGATTGGCCAAATGACCTTGTTTGTATCCTTGCCTCCGATCGGAGAGGCATCTTTTGCGTTTAATATATAGCTTTCGTTTTTATTTAAAAAAAAAAAATGAAAAGTACAATGAATCTAGATGACTTCCATTTAGATTCATTGTACTTTTCATCCTTTCTACCGTGAATTCCATTCAACAGAACATAGCCTTAGAGTTAGGGTCAAGCCCTACTTTCATTAATTAACTTGCTCGAGATCACAAATTTACAATAGAGGATAAAGGTGTATAAAATAGTAACTTTACTGTTTTCATCATCACAAGGAAAGAAATCAGCTGTAAAAAAAGTGGCATTATTATTCATGTGTCAAACAAATGTTCTTGAGAAATTCTGTAAGAGCCAAAGGAAGGAAATGAAAATGAAAAATAAGGTATTGATAAGCAGTAACAGAATTATCAATAATGCTATATCTATGTTCACATAGAGCTTGATCTCTTGGTTATCAATTATAATGCCTTCAATCCTAATCAGAAGTACTCTCTGTAATTCAATAACCATGATTCTTACACATGAAGCTTTAGCCAAATCCTCCAGATCACAAGTAAAAGAATGTTTCAGCCAGTACATGAGAAAATAAATAATTTAAGATTCACATTATTTACTCTCTGAACTAAATAAATTAAATCAATTTTTCAGAAAGTGTGCCTTCTCCATTTCGTATGGCTTTAACAAGTAGAAGAAGAAAAAAAATTCAGGGTGTAGTTTATTTAATCATCAATAATAGATGAAGAGATCAAGATTGTAGATAAACAAAATATATTTTATCCATTGCATGAAAGATACTTGGTCAAGTAACTCTTCTGCCTATGTATGTTGGTTCAGTTTTCAATACCATGTAATATGTCCATACCCCAGAATCGCTCACAGTAAGATGCCAATGTCATATACCATTTGATTTCATTAGCAGTTCATGCAATGTACAAGGACAAAGAACTATAATTTTTCATGCACAAGTTTGAAGTCAAGTGAAACAGGAAATGATGTTTCTTGTTCCGGTGTTAAATGATAATGGGATTTTCATTTCAGGAAAATATTAGTCTGCAAATGCATACCATCAAGGTTTGAAACTTCGATTTGAGACTATGTATCAGTCCATGCTCTCTTCCGCTCCACTCTGGGCCTCTGGCCGTATACAAGTCTCGCTCGGACAGATTTTTAAAACGTTGCATATCATGAACACTAACTAAGCCAATCCATTGCAGTTACATAGTCTAGGAAATACTTCCATCAGCTGCCTGAAGACAGTGCAGAAAAGAACTCGATTTATATCTTGGATACACTTTGCAAAATGATATGAAACTTCAGCCTCTAGCATCAAGTTCTAAGTAGCCCTTTGTCCCTTAGGTGAATTTAGTATATTCTCAAAGTAGATTGATCTCAGGGAAATAGAACAAAAAGAATAGTGCTAAAATTAGCCAAATCACAACAAATTAATTTAAAAGAAAATTGTTCTAACCTTCAGATAAGCTGAAAACCGATCCAGTATCTACAACTGTGACAAACTGTTAGGCTCTCCACCTGCATATTTTTCAGCGCCTCCTGCCCACCCTGAATTTGGGAAACTAGGTCTTAACACATAAATAATAAAAGGATATCTAAGAAAATCATGTACAATAGCTATAATACGGATCATAAACTTAACAATTAGCTATAGTATGGATCAGCAATTTTCAAACAAGGATAGAATTGATAAAACATTAAAGCAGGCAGCTTTTTACAAAGGTGGATTTCACGGAAGCCTGCCTGAGGAAGTATCGTATCAAAAAGCACGAGCCTCGCAGTGCTCGTCTTGAGCTCCGAGTGCAGAGAATCGAAAGGCCCCCTGAGGATCACTCTCATGTCCGGCAGAGAAACCGTCAAGTAGATCTTATCAGAGCGCTGTGCCCAGAGAACGAATAGTGGAAGAGAAACGTGCAAGTGATTGATCACTTCAAAGATGGCAAATTTCTTTTTCAACATAACAAGATCGTAGAACAAGAACCAAACTTGGTGCCGCGACAGGCGAATCGCAAGCGGCGAAATAGAGATCGAATAGAGAGGGATGAGCGAGAGAGCCAGGCGTACCCCATGGGAAGAAGGACAGATGGCTTCCTCGAGAAGTGTTGGGGACGATGAAGCCCTAGAATTTGAAGAATGATTGTGGCGGAAAGGAGTGATCGGAGCGGCGTAAACGGAAGGGACGCCGGAGTAGCAAACGACGGCGAAGCTAATGCAAATTGTCGCCGGACCATCCGAAGGACTAATTTACACAAAAATCCAGCACATAGCTGGCATAATAATTAGTAAATAAAATTGTAAAATGGAGATAAAAGAAATTGATAAATCAAACTAAGTATAGTCCATATTTTTGTTTTGTTTTTCAAAAAAATCCAATGTTCTCCATAAATAGGGATGTAAGTTACAAAATACATTAATTTTGTGAACTAAATAAGAGGATTTATCCAATTGTGTGATTTAATTCATCAGATTTTTCACCCAATTGGTTTGACTAAAATAGGAAAATTTTTCAATCTTAAACTTACTTAAATGGTCCGAATATAATTTTATTGATATTTTATAGATAGATTTTTTTTATGTCCAGGATGAGACTTTTCTCTTGAGGTCAACGATAAATCGTGGTATTTCGAAAACAGGGTAGATAAATCATGACGAGATCCATTCATAAGGTCAACTCCTCGTGTCCAATGTCGCGATCTGCGACATTTCTAATTTTTCTTTTTTTTTTTTCTCCTCCACGTCAAGCACTGAAGCACCCATCGGTCGGGTCTTACTTCGTGATCCAAGTCGTAACACTGCCCAGTCACCTTCCGACAACTCGACAACGGGAGTCGCATCTCAAATCTGTGACTGACCGCGAGAGCTGTTTTTGAAAGGCACAGACAATAAAGGGGGCGAAATGGAGTCTTGTGCGGAAAAACAAGCAGTTTTCCCGTGGCGAAGCTGCCCGATGGCCCCTGGTTTTGCTTCCCCCTCCCCTGCTTTATACACCGTCTCCCCCTCTCCCTTTCGTCAAAATTTTCCATCTTTTGCGCTGTTCCTCGTAGATCCCGATCCTCTGCCCGGGCTTTCACGCTCCGAATTTGGCATTTTCTTGCCTATCCGTCGAGATCAGATCTTCGGAGCGGTGAAGTTCCGATCCTTGGAGGATCCGGCGCCGGATCGAGGTTGGTGTTCTAGGGTTTGCAGACTACGTCCTGATGAAAGTAGAGACGAAATACGGGGAGGAGGAGGAGAAGGGGAAGCGAGCCGGGGGGAAGAGGAACGGGGAGAGGCTGCTCAGCAAACGGGGATATGGCCGCCGGACCAGGCGGCGGGTCCAGCCGGCGTCCACGATGATCCAGGAGCTATTCTTGGCGTGCAAGACGGCGTTCAAGGGCGGACCGGGTACCGTGCCTGAGCCCGCCGATGTTGAAACGCTGCAGCGTCTTTTAGGTACCGATCCACGGCTCCCCTGCTTAGCGTTTCCTTGCATGATTTCGTTGGATTTGGTTGGAGGGCTTTGTTTGAGGAGCCTCGACATGTTTTTATGCATGAAGTAGTTTGGCAATTGTGCGTTTTTTTTTTCGTAGAACTTAGCGATAGTGTGACAGTAAATTCTTTCCGTCTTTAATAATGCACATTCATCTGATTCAAGTTTGCTATAATATTTGAAGCATCTAGCCACCCTTTCCTCTAGATAACAGCTAAGATTGTTGCTTCTAGAGTTGTTAGAGTCTCTACAACTGCTCTTGGCTGCATTGAACCTCCATAGATTGATAGACAGGGGCTAGTATGATTACTTATTTTGAGTCAATTTAGTTCCCTAGAGCTACAACTTCAGTATTTTTTAATGAAGGGATCCTTTCTCCACTAGTGTATGTTGAGATATTCTCATCTATGATAATTTCCTCACTTTTTAATATAGGAATAAATCAGGGTATCACAATTTTCCCTAATTTAGACTCCTGGAATTGAAAAATGCCACGTTAATGGTAATCAGCTTGTGAGTATGCTAAATTGCTAACGACTTTCTCACTTTTTATATAAGATTAACTCATGTGTCACATTACATGCTTGTTAATAATCTCTTGTGCAAGTATTACTACTTTCTTAGGTTACATTTTCCAACTGATTTTTAAGTGTTCACTTTCTTTATTGAAATGGCAAATGTTCTTTCTCGTGCAGTTCATCTATGTTGCTGGATTTATACTCTTTGCTCTTAGTTACGACTAGCCGTTGTCATACTTAACCTTTTGTTATTTGTGTTTCCAGACAAAATGAAACCAGAAGATGTTGGATTAAGTATTGATACACTTCGCAAGGTATCAATACTTAATCCAAGTGTGATATACAAAGGAACCCCAAGGATCACATGTGCAGTGATATACAAGTGTGATAACTTTTCGGTGAGACTTGTAAACTACGAAAATACATTTGTTGGATGTCTAAACAATCTATAGTAGCATAATTGGAAATTTTCTCTCTTTGATAAATGATAACATACAGTTAAGAAGCGTTTAGTGCATGCTTTAGTAATTTAATGAAACAGTAAAAATTCTGTGTAGCTTTGCAAACATGCTTTCCTATTACATTATCGTTGATCTTTTTCTGTTAATGTGCAGATTTGTATATTCATCATGCCTCCAGGTGCGGTGATTCCTCTCCATAATCATCCCGGGATGACTGTTTTCAATAAACTACTGCTTGGATCCATGCATATAAAATCATATGATTGGCTCGACCCTGCTGCATCAGTTAACTCTACACATTCAGCTGAATGTAGGCTTCTTTCTCATCAAATTTGTCCTATCTTTCAGCTGTCTACTTATAAATCTTTATCAGGTTGACAATATATGAGTGGATTTTCCAGTGATACCAGCAAAGTTGGTAGTCGACTCTGATTTCACTGCTCCTTGTGACGCTTCCATCCTCTATCCTTCTACTGGAGGGAACATTCATACACTCACAGCCATCGAAACATGTGCCCTGCTTGATGTTCAAGGCCCCCCTTACTCGAAAGAAGAGGGTCGTGACATTACATACTACCGGGATCATCCCTACTGGAAATTTCCAAGTAAGCAGCTTCTTGAATTGCCCTTTTGAGATATCTCTACGTTATAGTGGAGTTGTTTGTTTTGCTTTCCGACTATGCTCCCTTTACCATTTCCAACATGTTATGAGCTCAGCCTGTTTATATAATGTGTGAGTTCAATAGTCTTTTCCATTTGGTTATTAGTAAAAGCATTTGAAGTTCACAAATTAGTACCCTTCATAAGTTACTTCGCATAAATAAACAAGTACTGGTGTTCTACCTGCTAATAAAATCATTATATTGTATCTCTTCTACAATTATGAATTAACCTATATACACATTTGATTTTTCTTATGTGTAACCTAATGATACATTTCTGAATTAGTTTATTCAAAACCATGGGCTTCTTTGGTTGTATGAATTATCGTGCTGATTGTGCAGCAGCTAAATCTGTTTTCAGTATATATTAAGTTGAGATACCTTATCAGGGAGGATGATTAGCAGCCTATCAAGTTTGTGAGATGAATACTCCAACTCCCAAGTAGCATAGATCCTTTTGGCCAAACTTGTTGGACGTTTACTCATGATGATCACACCACATACCGATTTAATGAAATTGATCTCTTTGTTTGGTCCGTGATTACATGACCGATTATGAACAACTCATTGAAGAAACTTGCCTGTATTCGCTTACCAATTATTTTAGCACCTTCACAGATGGTGCTACAAATGAAAGCGGGGAGAAAGATTGTTCTCTTGGCTGGTTGGAAGTAGTGGATATATCCGAGGAATTGAAGATGCATGGTGTGCCGTACCTAGGGCCGCAGGTCATTGATGTCTGACCACAGTTGTAAACAGATTTAGGTCAATGTTTCCTCATTTGGAGCAGAGATTCCATTCGCTTCTATTTCCTTGTTAATTTTCTTTTTTAGGTTTCCGCTGGCAGGCTATGCTAAGGTTAGAGTGCTTCAGAGGTAATATCAACACAGTTCCTTGTTCACGTGTGTTTCTTCTATTGACTGTATGTTGTGGTGATCATCAAATAGGTTTGAGCAATAAAATGAGTAAGTTACTCAATAGAACTGAGAATTCTGAGTGCTGAAAGTTGCAATCATCAAATGTTGTGTTGGCAGTTTAGTTTGTGATTTTGTGGTTGTTAAGTGCCATAATTCTACCTACACACATTGTCGTCTATGTAATGTTTACTCCAATATTCCACATTCATATCATTGGCATAATTAAAAAAAATGCAATATATTGTTAATTTTCTTTTTTTGCTGTTTAGGAATTTAGAACTTATAACAATCACAAAAGACTCACTATAATTGATATTCATGCAATATAATCACTATAAATTTTCTTCCTTTTCAATTTCATGAAAAGCATTCCCACTACACTAATAAACAAAGTGTAACTCACTTATTTTTCATCTTGTATCTAGGCTCTCACACAACTGTAGCCATGATTATACAAAAAAAACTTGAGCACTACTGAAACTTTGTAAACATCTTTTGTGATCTTGAGCTAATAAGTCTACTTTTAGTTCATGCACTCATATCACCTTGTTGATATATGACAAGTTGCATTGACCTTTCAAATCTTCATGAATCAATGACTGAAGATTGTGCATAACTATTAGTGTCTAATTTATAGTCTATTGACCTAAAATTTATTCATTTTAAAGTTGATAAATTTTAACTAAACTGGTGGTGGAGAAAATCTTTAGCTTATCATTAATGTTTCACCAGATCTTGCACCGGCTAATCTCACAATCACCCGTTAAAAGCCATTGCCCTCCCTGCCAACGAGCAGCCAAATCAACATCACTGCTCTACACCGACACAGGATTGGATTTAGCCTGTTCCATCTCATTAATAATCTGTTTATCTGTATCCTAAAGAAAACAAATCACTAAAAATTGGAAATTTGATATTGATATAACAGTTTATAATTATTATAATTATCATTATTTGTTGCTGTAGTACTGTTTTATGCTAAAAGATCCAACCCCACAACAAAAAGGCAACGTTCATATTCACAGAAACTCTCTCTCTTTCCCACTCTCGTGTCAAATCCGTCCATCCAACTAAACAACACACACGCATTCTCTCTCTCTTTCCCACTCTGTTCCTCTTCACTGCACACAATCCGACGCAGACAAAAAAGTTCTTCATGCAGCGCATTTACTCACACCCACTGACCGCAGTCTTTTGGTCGATGACCAAATTGCCCTTATTTATGCATAATATTGTACTTCCTGAAGTGCAGCACGTGCCACGTGCTCTCGGCTTGCGGCGACCGTTGCTGTCTGAGGTAGAACCGTAATATCTGTCAAGTGTAGTGGCGACCATTACTTGGATCGGATCCTGGTTGGCTTTTCACGTGGATCCCACGGCCTGACAGCGACTTGTCCTGCGCTCCACACTCCGAGATGTCTCCACGTGGACGGGCGATAACTGTGATGTGTGCTCACGTGACGTGGCACGCTCCCTCGGCCTTTTTAAGCTCCGCACTTCCAAGACCTTTCGGAACGGTAACATTTCATAACGAAACACAGTGGTTCTCTGTTCCGCGCTCTCTGTTTCACTCCATCAACGAAGAAAGCGTGATTTGATTGACGGAACATTGAGATCTTTGGAGGTGTTGGAGATTAATGGCGGAGGGAGGGAGCCGGCGGTTGGTGGTGGAGGTATGCAATGCGCGGAACCTGATGCCGAAGGATGGGCAAGGGACGGCGAGCGCGTACGTGATCGTGGACTTCGACGGGCAGCGGCGGCGGACCAAGACGCGCCTCCGCGACCTCAACCCGCAGTGGGACGAGAAGCTTGAATTTCTGGTCCACGACGCCGACGCCATGGCCGGGGAGACCCTGGAGCTCAACGTCTACAACGACAAGAAGAGCGGCAAGCGGAGCACCTTCCTCGGCAAGGTCAAGATCGCCGGCACCAGCATCGCGAAGGCAGGCGCCGAGACGCTGGTCTACTACCCGCTCGAGAAGCGGAGCGTGTTCTCCCAGGTGAAGGGCGAGATCGGCCTGAGGGTGAGCTATGTCGATGAGGCGCCTCCACCAGCCGGTGACGCTGCCCCGACCACCGAGGCCAAGGAGGAGGAGAAGAAGCCCGTGGTGGAAGAAAAGAAGGCGGAGGAGGGGAAGAAGACGGAGGAGACGAAAGCGGATGAGAAAGGAAAAACAGAGGAGAAGGTCTCCCCTGCTTCTTCCAAGGACGACAGCAAAAAGCAAGCGGAGAAGACGAAGCCCAAGGAGGCCGGTACCGATGCCGCTAAAACAAAGGATGACAAGCAGAAGACGCCGCCATCGCCGGGCCCGATACCGCCGCCCACACCAGCGAAGGACGCGCACCCGTCCGGGCTCACCGACCTCGAGATTCGCCCCTTCGCAGGCGGCGAGCGCGCCTCGAGCTCGTACGACCTCGTCGATCGCGTCTCCTACCTCTTCGTCCGCGTCCTCAAGGCAAAGCACGGCGCCGCTGCCGACCGCCCGGTCTACGCTCGAGTTGTGATCGGCAGCCACAGCGTGTGCACACGGGCGGCCGCGGGGTCCGCTGTCTGGGACCAGGTCTTCGCCTTCCACAAGGAGAGCCTCAACTCCACAGCCCTGGAAGTCTCCGTCCACGAGCAGAGTAAGGAGGACGGCGTCGACGGCGTCAGCCTCGGATCGGTCTGCTTCGATCTGCAAGAGATACCGAAGCGGTCGCCTCCGGACTCCCCCCTGGCGCCGCAGTGGTACACCCTCGAGGGTTCCGCCGCGTCGGAGCAGGCGAATGACGTCATGATCGCTGTGTGGGTTGGGACTCAGGTCGACGAGGCGTTCCAGGAGGCATGGCAGTCGGATTCCGGTGGCCTCAACGTGCACACCCGCTCCAAGGCTTACCTCTCACCCAAGCTGTGGTACCTCAGGTTGACTGTGATCCAGACGCAGGACCTCCACCTCCCGCCTAAGTGCGGGCCGGAGCTCCTTGTCAAGGGCCAGCTCAGCGGGCAAGTCTTCCGTACCGGCCGCGCCCCGCTCATCACCAGCTCCAGCTCCGCCAATCCGACCTGGAACGACGACCTCATCTTCGTCGCCGCCGAGCCCTTCGAGCCATTCCTCACCGTCATCCTCGAGGACGCCGCCGGCCAGGCCGTGGGCTACGCCAAAGTCCCATTGTCTTCCATCCACCGCCGCCTCGACGATCACGCCGAGCCGCCGGCCCGCTGGCTCAACCTCGCCAGCGACGAGGAGGGCCGCCCCTACGCAGGCCGCTTGCACGTGCATGTTTGCCTCGAGGGCGGGTACCACGTGCTCGACGAGGCGGCGCACGTGGCCAGCGACGTCCGCGCGGCCTCGAAGCAGCTCTCCAAGCCCCCCATCGGTGTGCTCGAGGTGGGCGTCCGCGGCGCCACCAATCTCGTCCCTATGAAGCCTGCGGCTGCGCCAGGCGGCGCTAGCGGCTCCACCGATGCTTACGTAGTGCTCAAGTACGGCCCGAAGTGGTCTCGCACGAGGACCATTCTGGACCAATTCAACCCGCGGTGGAACGAGCAGTACGCGTGGGACGTGTTCGACCCTTGCACCGTCCTTACCATAGGCGTCTTCGACAACACCCGCTTCGGGCACGAGTCCGGCGAGGGCAAGCCTCCGGCCAAGGACGCCCGCATTGGGAAGGTTCGCATCCGGCTTTCCACCCTCGACACGAACCGGGTATACGTGAACTCCTACGCGCTGACCGCAGTCCAGCCTGCTGGCGCCAAGAAGATGGGCGAGATCGAGCTCGCGATCCGCTTCAGCTGCCCGTCGTGGCTCAGCCTCCTGCAGACGTACGGCAGCCCGATGCTCCCGCGGATGCACTACGTGCGCCCGCTCGGCCCCGCGCAGCAGGACGCGCTCCGGCACACTGCAATGCGCCACGTCGCGGCCCGGCTCGCGCGGTCGGAGCCGCCGCTCGGCCCCGAGGTGGTGCACCACATGCTCGACACCGATGCCCACGTGTGGAGCGTGCGCCGGAGCCGCGCGAACTGGGCGCGCGTGGTGGGCGGGCTCACACGGGCCGCCGCCGCGGCCCGGTGGGTGCACGGTGTGCGCACGTGGGCGCACCCGCCGACCACCGTGCTCGTGCACCTGCTCATGGCGGCGGCGGTGCTGTGCCCGCAGGTGATCCTGCCCACCACGGCGCTCTACCTGTTCCTGGTGCTGGTCTGGCGGTACCGCTGGCGGCAGCGGGTGCCCGCGGGGATGGACCCGAGGCTGTCGCAGGTGGACGCGGTGGGGCCGGACGAGCTCGACGAGGAGTTCGATGGGTTCCCCTCGTCGCGGCCGGCAGACGTGGTGCGGCACCGGTACGATCGGCTGCGGGCGCTGGCGGGGCGCGCGCAGACACTGCTGGGGGACGTGGCGGCGCAGGGGGAGCGGGTGGAGGCGCTGCTCGGGTGGCGAGATCCCCGCGCCACCGGCATCTTCGCCGGGTTCTCCCTGCTGTCCTCCGTGGTGCTCTACGCTGTGCCGTTCCGTGTGCTCGTCTTGATGGCTGGATTCTACTACCTCCGGCACCCGAGGTTCCGCGGCGACATGCCGACCGCCGGCTTCAACTTCTTCCGGCGACTGCCGTCGCTGACGGACCGGATCCTGTAAACTTTAGGAAATTAATTAATTATGTAGTTTGTAATCCTATGATTAGACTAAATAAATGCATTTTTTTTGTCTATTTCTTAAGAGCTAAGCTAAGATGATCAGATTAAAAAGCTTTCAATAAAAAAGAATTTAAATCTTTGCACTTTGTTTGACCGTTGAGATGTAAATTGAGTACATGATGCATTATTACTGCAGTACTGTTTGAATTTGTGACCGTTGCATTAGTCAACGCAATAAATTCTGGTGTGTGGAATATCAGGGAGGGTGATTTTCCTTGAACAGATGGAAAATGAGAAGGGGAGAAAAAGAAAATAAAAAGAGAGAGAAAAAATTTTAAAGAGTAAAAATAAGAAGCACATGACACTCATGTGTTTACCACGTTATCACGCTACAGCACGTGGATGGCGGGCGGATTGTGCAGCAGACGGCTCCACTGAGCATCGATGGCAAGCATCGGTGAGCGTTGAGGACGAGCAGACGAACGAATTCGTTTTTCGCTCGATTCGGCGGAAGCAAAAAAAAAAAAAAAAAAATATTGTATTCGTCTCTTTTTCCCTTATTCCAAATTTGTTTATCCAAGAAAATGGCTAAAAATTAAGCTCTTCATCCGTTCTCTCATATTTTTCCTAAAAAAACACACCCTAACTCCCTAAGTGTTGAGGAACAATTGAGCTGGTTTGAGAAATAAGATCTGTTAATAACTTAATTAAATTACCACATTTTTAAGAAAATCTTAAAAATTCTCAAAATTTTATTAAAAATTTAACATATTATTTCTGATTTTCTAAAATTTAGGATATGACATTGGTACAATTAGTTGAATGGATATATTTTTCTAAGTAAATCTAGCTTGAATGCTTAAGCTTCAGCCTTTTGTCCTTTATGAACTTGGTGTTGGTTTTAAAGCCCAATAGTCTTAATTCTAGTCAAAAGGCTTTAAGATTGTTTGGCCTTAAAGATATGCTTTTAGCTCAATTTAAGGACTTTCAGATACATTGACCTTCACAAGCTTGATTTTGGCTTAAGGGATTTGAGATAAATCAGCCGAACGTAAGGTTAGCTGAATGGCTTAAAGATTATGAGCATAAGCTTAGCTAAGGGCTTAATGAGCACCATGTGCCTTCTCTGGCCTCTGCAGCCACAGAACAGAAATCTCAATTGCAATTCTGCAGATCACTGAATATAAAAGATGAAACTTGCCATGCTCCCTGCCTGCCACTTTGCAGCTGCATGATCTCACTAGATGCTTGATCATATTGTTCCTGATACTGAGCATCAGAGGCTGCATGAATTAGGCCAAGTTGCAGAACTTTACCGTAGCAGGAGGAACAAGGAGCAGACATGAAAAGAGGCAGAGTGCAAGGCCTCCTCACGTGTACTAATTATTTTAGTGATCTTTGTTTAGTTTTTTTTTTTGGCATATAATTATTAAGAAACAACAAGTAGGACAAGATTCCTGACAAGGAGAAGTTTAATCAACACATTCTTCCAAACAATACGTGGTGGTTTTGTTTGATTTTTTTTAAAAGAAATAAGATCGAGATCAACAATCAGACTCAGGAAATTTTTAATCACTCATATGACAGAAATAAAATTTACATTGGATTCGATACAAGATCACCCACCTCAAATTTTTAGACTATGTTTTCTTAGATTAAAATAAGAATAAAAAATATACTGAATTTAGACGAAAAAAGAAAGAATGAAAAACACATTAAATCTAGTAGTATTTTGCGTCTAGATTCAATGTATTTTTCATTCTTTTCTTCTAGTTTTATAAGAAAACACAATGTTAGAGTTGCTCATCCAAAAAGTTGTTGGGTCAATGGGTCTCTCCTTCGCAGAGGAGACACTATAATTAAAGGCTAAAGAAGGTGTAGCTTATAGAGGAGTTTCCAAAGATAGGGATGGTTTGATTTTCATAAGAGCAGAAAATAAGGCTATGAATGTGTTTGGTGCTGCTGTCTGTTTTTCGCTTTCGAGTGTATAGTTACTTCAGTATTAAAAAGCAAGGTAAATTCAGCTATCTAAATAATCCTCTAAAGGTTGGATCAACTGTTAGGTGAACAGCTAATGCAGAAAGCTCCGCTAAATGCACCCTATCTTCATTTCATGCTCATTAAGCAAATTATGCAATTGAAATCAGGAAGATGAAGGAAGGTCATTTTATAGTTTTATCTATACAAAAGGAAATTTTATTAAGTGATTAGAAACATTACATATAATTGCAAAATATAGCTTCATTAGACCATTTTTCCATCCAACTATTACAAAGTTTAGAGTGTTTAACATAATCAGATAACCAATGAGTTGCTTTATTAGCCTTCCTGGAAATATGTTTAAAAATTGCATTGTTGAACTTAGAGATCAAGAATATGATTTCATTTTGGATGTTTTGGACTTATGGCTCCAATAGGGGTGAGCATAATTCGGTTTTTACCGAATTTAACGATCGGTAAATCGGTAAATCGGTTCGGTAATTTCGGTTTCGGTTTTCGGTTCGGTATTTATTTTTATGTAATTCAGTTTTCGGTTTTCGGTTCGGTAATTTACCGATTTACCGATATATATATTAATATATAAAAAAATAAATTTTTATTTATTAATCTTTAATTTTTTATCGGTAATTTACCGATTTACCGATTGGTTTTTACCAATCGGTAATATTTTAATTAGGTAATATTTTAATATTTTAATAATTTTTTAATAGATTAATTATATAATATTTTAATATTTTTTAATCGGTAAATCGGTAAAATCGGTAATTTACCGATCGGTAATTCGATAATTTACCGATCGATAAATACCAAATTCGGTATCGATTTCGGTAAATCGATTTTCAATTTTTTGGTTTTTACCCAATGCTCAGTCCTAGGCTCCAAGTCAATATCTTCCTCTTTGATTAGTTTGATAGCAGACTCATAATCAATTCCAGTCACAATCCTTTTTGGGAGTTGGTGGTTACTATATAAATGTTGCAAAACACTCATTATAGCCATCATCTCTGCATATAAAGCAGAAAAAGCTTGAGCATAGGCTGCCACCGCTTGATGTATACACTTCTGCATATTCTTTATATGATATCTATTAAAATAATTAATGTGAATCACACGTATATTAAAATAATTATATATAATTATCATAAATTTTAGTCTTACTAAAATGATTGATTAAATTATTTATTATGGCTAAAATTGTCTAAATTGTATGGAATATTATTTTGTGATAAGTTAGAAATATATCATGGTTCCTGCAAGCTTGTGTTTTCTTTAATTAATTAATAAGGAATTTTCTCTCCTTCCTATATATATATATATATATATATATATAGGGAGTCCCATCAATAAGATGATGATGATTATGATCTAAGTCTAGAAAACACAAAGTCTGTGGAAAACCAATATAAGTTTTTTTTTTTTTGTCAACTCCAGATTTACTATAGATTCTTTAGGTATGCTTCCACTACAGTTCCTTTTTCAATGTTTTGATATAGATTTTACTATTGTATTTTAATCACAACCTTTAGTCAATCCAACAATATATCCAGTTATGTTGTCTTAAGTTGAGATGTCCATGCTCTGTTAGTATTAATTTTGATCCAACCAGCTTTAGGAGCTCTCCAATTCACTGGAAACCTATTAGAAGATTTTCCATGAAGTTTCCACTTAGAATATGCCGTTTCAATCATATTGTAGAGGTCAGGTAATTTAGAGTTTAATCATGTTGATCTTTGAGTAAAGACTATAGGACTCATCAATCTTCATTCTAAACAATAATGATTTAATTTGAACATATAAACAGTAACTCTGGTTAGTGTCTTCTATGTTGTCGATTTTAATTCCTGCAAACATAAAACTACCAACAATGAAATAAAACTACATTAATTAAAAGAACCTGGAGGCGACGTATCGTCTGTCCTAAGGCAATTTTCGTCCCACGCACGGGCTTAGTCGAAGATCCGCCTTGAAGATACAACCAGGGCTAGCTTCCTGCCGGTGCGACGGTGGATGCCCTGTCGGAGCAACTTTCAACTTCTAGCAGCAAAATTGGAGAAAGAGAATTTGGAGAGAAATTTCAGAGCTAGAGATTCTGAGAGTCTCTTGATGCATTTTAACCAGTATCCTAGCCTCCCTTTTATAGGGAAAACTCACTGATTAAAATATTAATAGTTTTATCCAAATATTTAATTAAATATTTGGAAACTATTAATAGATGCTCAAAATAGGTAAGTGGATTAATTTAAAGAATAGTAAATTAATTCTCCACCAAAAATAGTCGAGTACACACGTTGTGTGCGTGAGAGGATTTATGAGAGATTTTTGGATTTAATTAATTAATTAATATTTAATTAATTAATCCAACAATCCCCCACTAAATCCAATAAATCTTGAAAACGAATGAACGAGAAAATAGAAAACATACGATAAAAGAAATAAAACTGCTGCTTGAAGTTTATATCACGCGGTCAGGGAAGAGCAGTGCTCAACACACTTAGTACACGGAACTCTGCTGGAAGGAATGAAGTGAACCAGGTCTTGAACTACATTCCTTTTGGCCCAGCATTGAACGGTGCACACATGATACAGTTAACTACGACGCGGTGTTGCACATTTTTGGCCGTGCGCATATATCTTATTCTTGTGAGTTTGCTAGAGGTGTCAAGTCTCTAGTCTGCGGCCGTATACAGAAACTCACATATAGGAGAAACTTTATAATAGGTGTGTAGAGTCACCCATAGGTTTCTTTAAGAGTTTAAAGCTCATCCTTCCTCTACATAGGAGTACTATCATCACCTTAGGAATAGGGCATTGGAACCTTTATATAGTTCCAACAACACAATAGTGTTTTCACAAATTTTTAAAATTTGTACTCCTTGGCCAACCAGTCAGCTTGTTGTTACCCATTCAAAACCTCTTTCCAGGGTCTACCTTTCACGGAGGTTGGGTTGCCACCGTAGGAGGGCCCATTTAGACTATCCCCATTCCCCTCGATGTTTCTGGAATCTAAGTTCCAGATATGCCTTAGGTCAAGCCATAGGCGATGTTGTGCTCAGTGCATCAACCTTTTACGAGTCAAGCCACTTCGGCCACTCCTTTTGCAATGTATGTACATAAATCATAAAGCAGCAATTTATGAAATTTCAGTAATTCCCATACCTGTCGATGCAGCTTCTACTTTGGTTTGATTCAAACCTTTTGTGAAGCAGACAGCAAGATAGCTGTCAGTTTTAACAACATTGACCAATATGTATTAGAATCTAGAAAATATTCTAGACCAATAGACTTAGCTTCAAATTCTTTCTTTTGATTTCTAGTGCATTGACTTTAGTCAACCACCCCCACATTCGAAAGAATTTCACCTCCACATTTGAAAGAATTTCAGATAATATTTCAAGTTTCATAGAGAGTCACTAAAGTATTAGATAATGTCTAAAAGAATTAAGTTGGAGGCAATATGAAAGTATTGGATTTTCAACAGGCAGTTAATATATATTTTTGTAATTGACTAATAACATAAATTAGAATAGGAATTATTGATGCAAAACAAATGCATTGAAGCAAATAATATGAATAGAATGTATGAACTTATATAGTAAGCAATGTCTGATTGTCATGCTAGTCATGTGCATGTACATAAATCGTGTGTGAACTTGAATGGGCATCACGCATTTCCCTCCATGTGTGCCAGTTGTGCAAGCATCATGTGCTAACACACACGAGGGCACAGAGCATACCTTAGGGTTTATTTGCACATAAAAGTGATATAATAATAATTAACATCTGCAGTAAATCTAACATGCAGATACAGGTTAAAATTCTTTATACTGCATGCAAATAATGAACTTGACGATAAAGATCAGCAATCAGATTTACTTAATGCCAATATGCAAATCTAACATAAATCAGCTAATAAAACAAAAATTATACCAAATAGATCCCAATATAATAAGAGATGTGTAGACTCAGATTAATAATCAAAATGCAAATCTGATTGCATATTAGCAATGTAATTATGAATATTTAACAGTAATTAAAATCCAGGTCTACGAAATTGGAATGCCAAATCAAGTTAAGATTTGGAGAGAGTGAGTGAAATCTGATTTGGAGAAAGTGTGAAATCAGATGCATGCACTATACAAATAAGGAGATTTAAGATTATACTAAATCATATCCGAATGCAAATTTGATTACGCAATTTAAATCAGAAATTTAAACAATCAATTTGGAATAAACCGTGTATCAGCAATTCGATATAAGGAAAATGTTTACTATTATAAGATGAAGATCCAAGGCTGCGCACGTCCGACAGCCCGCTCGCGCAAAATCCGCGGCCGTCCGCACTTTGCAGGGTCAAATCCCTTGAAGCAGCGATTATCGGGCGAGTTTTTCGCCTTGAGCGCATAAGCCCACACGTGTGCGTTGCACGTGTGCGAGGGGATTGCGAGACTGGCATGCGGCTGCCGCGGCACCGGGTCAAATCCCGACGTTGGATTTTGCAGCATGAACAGCGACACGGTTTCAAAATTGGTTGCGGCTTGGATCCGAAAAACGGTCGCAAATGCAATCCGTTAGATCAAATCCAAACCAGACACCGATTGAGGGCTCAAGTAGAAAACCAAAGCAAAATACGAGATTGCAGGAATTAATCACGAGGAGAAATTGATGCAGCAATTAGAGATAATACGATTAATTAAAGACACATTAAGATTGATTAACAGAGCATGCGATTAATTGGATTTTGCAGAATTAATCGAATCGAACTAGAAAAGCGTATGCCGATTAATTATATATATGATTAGAGGAGTAATGTAATTACAAATGCGATGCAATCATGTAATTTAAATAGATTAATTTCAGAATGCGAAAAGGATCTCCCAAGAGATAAGTATGCGAGCTGGAGGTTTAATACAGAACTAATAAAAGCATACAGATTCAAATGAGCAGAAATTAATAGGGCAAACAAGAATTACAGATTAAGCCTAGGGCTTAAAGACGTGCATGTAATAGGATTAATTACGAATAAATAAATTTAGCATATGATTAAAAATAATTAATTGCTAGATGGGAAAGCGTTGAATTAACAGTCGCAGAATAGCTTGTATATAACTATAATATATGGTTGTATATGTTAAACAAGCTTCCGACGACACTCTGGTCACGCTTTGTGCGAGTCGTGGGTTCGACTCCTCACGACCGCGTTTAGCAAAAGTGTTTTTGGCGTCACGTGTGCTGCGCGTGTGTACACGCGTGGGCGTGATGTCAGCGTGACGCGCGGTGGCGTGATTAGGGTTTTAATCAGCGCCGATAACAAATTTATTGATGCAGTTAATTAATGATTAAATGCAAGTACAAATGAAGGATTAAACACAAAATGATTTACAATAGCAGATTTGAAAACCGATTAAAGTTTAACAGATCTCATAAGTAAATCAATCAGAATATGCAAATGACGTGAATAGCTAAATCAATCACAACAGGTTATTAGATCTAACTGGTATTGAATAACAGATTTACTTGGAATTAATATGCGCATGCAATAAGATTTAAAAAAATAAGAACATGCGTGATCTTAACCGGACTAAATGAGATAAGCATGTGCTATAAATTATTTAGGGAACTAAATCTTGCATGCGATAGAAAAGGACGGATTATGTACAAAGATCAACAACAGATTATTACAAACTGATTAAGAACAGATTATGCGACGAATAAGAAAATAGGGTAAGAAAATTACCCTAAAATATGCAAATAAAATTTCTATGCATTAAGATAATTTTATTTGAATTTCCCTGAATTTTCCTGATTTTTTTTTTTAAAAAGGATTTAATTAATCCTTAAAACAATTAATAAATCGAAATTCGAATAAAATCGAACCGGACTCGGGTTAGGATCAGATTGAGTCTAGGCTCGGAATCTGGTTCGACCCGAGCGCAGGCGCGCGGCAGGGTCGAGCCGCGTTCCGCGTCCGAAGATGGACAGCCGAGATCGCGCCAAGATGCGCGTTTGAGATAGACGGCGATCCTTCGACTTGGTTTCGGAGAAGCGGAGCGGGCGGAGAAACAAAAGCCGGATCCGAGATCCGAAGTTCGAAAAAAATGAGACAGAAGCGAACCGGATCGGGCGCGAAGGAAATCGGATCGGATCCAAAGAACGAAACCCGACCCACGACGCTATCGTCGTTTAGGGTTTGGGCGACGGCGCGGCGATTCTTTTCGCGCGGCCGTCCGGCGGTTCTACAGGGCGGCGGAGGCCTGGAGAAGAGGCGCCGAGGTGGGAAAAAAATTCAGCGGCGAGAGGAGAATGATTTCGAAACCAAAAATCACTTTGATCGTCGACGATCGCTCCGGAAACAGATCGGCGATGGCGAGAAAACTCGAGAGGATTCCGACGACGTTTCTCGTCGATTCGATTTGTCTCCGCGTCCACGAAGAGAGCTGCGAGCTCAGATGCGAGAGACGAAGACAAAGAAACCAACGATGCTCCGGATGGCGGCGTAGATCGACGGGAAAACGTGAAAAACCGGCGACGGCGAAACAAACTCGACGGCGCGCTCGCGAGAGAGCTCGCGGAGGCGTCGAAGCGGACGCACGTGCGAAGCGCGTGACGCGCACGGGCGGCGCACGAGCAGCACAGTGAATCGGAGAGAAATCGGGATTCAGATCAAAATTCGATAAGAAAATAGGATAAGAAAAATCGATTAAAGGGTGAGTGAAAATCTAGAAGATTTGCCGATCAAGAATTTAGATCAAAAAGGTGCACAGTGAATCCGGAATCGATTAAACCGTAAATCAATGATTCCAATCAATTTAAACAGTAAAATCGATCTTAAACTTTGGCAGAATTGATAATTAAATGCAGAAATTAATTAGATAACAAAATTGCCTTAGATTGTTGTCGATTTTAATTCCTGCAAACATAAAACTACCAACAATGAAATAAAACTACATTAATTAAAAGAACCTGGAGGCGACGTATCGTCTGTCCTAAGGCAATTTTCGTCCCACGCACGGGCTTAGTCGAAGATCCGCCTTGAAGATACAACCAGGGCTAGCTTCCTGCCGGTGCGACGGTGGAAGCCCTGTCGGAGCAACTTTCAACTTCTAGCAGCAAAATTGGAGAAAGAGAATTTGGAGAGAAATTTCAGAGCTAGAGATTCTGAGAGTCTCTTGATGCATTTTAACCAGTATCCTAGCCTCCCTTTTATAGGGAAAACTCACTGATTAAAATATTAATAGTTTTATCCAAATATTTAATTAAATATTTGGAAACTATTAATAGATGCTCAAAATAGGTAAGTGGATTAATTTAAAGAATAGTAAATTAATTCTCCGCCAAAAATAGTCGAGTACACACGTTGTGTGCGTGAGAGGATTTATGAGAGATTTTTGGATTTAATTAATTAATTAATATTTAATTAATTAATCCAACATTCTATTCGTTGGGCAATTATAGTTTATGTAATCAAACACATGATCACCTAGTCATTTAAGATTCAGTCATGCGGATGTTTGGGCAGAAGCTAGAAGACTCACAAATGTTAATTGTAAACCGTCAAAATTATATTTTAAATGCATTACCGTGGCGCTCTCACTAATAGCAACCCTTATTAAGGATATTTGGTAAACCAGTTGTGCTATTACTATTGATATTAGTTTTATTTTAAGTTTAAATATTATAATTAAATAATAGTGATACATGAGAGTTTACCATATATATTTTTTACAATTAAACAAATATTTCTTATAATTAAATAAGATTTAAGTTTTTTTAAAAAATAATTAAGTTTACAAAATTATTAATTTACATATTGACTAATATATTAATTAATATATATTAAATTTATTCTTGGATATTAATTAATATATTTAATAATAAATAAATGTTAATATATAATATAATTAGCAAAAATATATTAAAATTAAAATTATATATATATATATATTATAGTTAAATAAAATTTATTTTTAAAATTTAAAATAATTATTTTTTAAAATTATAAATTTTTGTAGGATCAAATAATTACTTTTAAAATAAAATTCAATGATTAATTTATTTTTAAAGTAATTAATTTAAAATAATCTTATTATATTAATAAATTAATTTAAATAATTATATTATATTAATATATTAAATTTAACACACATATAATATTATAATTATTTATGTAATAATATAATTAATTATTATATATAATTATAAAAAGTATAAATATATAATACGTTTTAATAAAAAGAGGGAGGAGAGAGATAGCTGCACCCCTAGAAAATCTTAGGCATGAGCAAAAAATGCATAAATCTTAATGTAAACATATGAGATTTGATCATAACATCGTAGATATTGACTAAACATCATAGATGTTGGCCAAGCATCATGGATATTGAACAGAATATAGCGGATATTAACCAAATATTATAGATATTGACCAAATATTGTAGATATCCAATATCCATGAAATTCTGGTCAATATCCATGATGTTTGGTCAATATCCACTATGCTTGGTCAATATCTAGGATATTTGATTAATATTCACTATGTTTTATTTAATATCCATGATGCTTGGTCAACTTCTACGATGTTTGGTTAATATCCATGATAACCAGGGTCAATATTTACGATATTATGGTCAAACCTCGTATGCTTACTTTAAGATTTGTGCATTTTTGGCCCTAGCCTAAGATTTTCTCGGTAGGGTGCCTGCCTAGAAAATTTTTTCAAGCAAGGGAGACCCTGCTTCCTATTATAATGCCAAAAGCAGCACTATCCTACCGCATAGTTGGCAAACCAAATGCAAAAGTAATACTGTTTTATGCTATATTTCCTAGCGCAGCTGGTAGCAATGCAGCACAAAACAAACCCTTAGTAGTTACTTGACTTTGTACTCCTTAAAACTTTTGGAAAAACCTCTTGTAATAGTATTTACAATATAGTGGAGAATGTGGGCGGATTTTTTTGCGAAATTTTCCTCTTAGTTTTGGGGGTTTCTATGTAATTTCTTTTTTGTGTTTTATGTGTGTTTGTGTTTTGTTCTAGTGATTTTTTTTTACTTGATTAATGTATTTGATATTTCGAAAGTCCTTAAAATTTGTTAATTTCTACTAACATACCTCTAGGATTAACACACACTTCTCCAAACAACCCATCGAACTTTGGTGTGAACCCTAATAACCTTTGCCACTCACATGAGTAGATGATGATACTCACAAAATTATGCTAAAGAGGTTGATCGAGGCTCCTTCGATTACCTACATTTGTTATGTTAACTACTATCAAAGATTCAAAAGCCCATCCAAAATTATATGCAATCGTTTCTGACATAGAGTATAGAGTGCCTACTTAACTACTAAATATTCTTGAGTCATTGTTGTGCTCTGCTTCTTCAAAATGCCAACCTACACTCCTCTCACCATGCAAGTCATTTGATCATCTTCCAAATGCTAACCTATGTTTTGCTCAAAGTGTGAATCACTCGATCATTCGAGAAGACAAAAATCTTAGTCTATTGTTCAGGCATGAGTGTAGGGAAGAGAAAGAAAAAACAAAGGGGTAGTTTTCCCTCGAAAATGCTTTAAATGAATTGGAGAGAAATACCCAGCACCGCACCTACTCCCCCAACGCCCTCCTCCCTCCCTCCCTGTCGTGTAGCCACCTCTTCTCCTCTTCGCCTCCTCACCACCTCTCCTCTTCCCGTGCCCCCTCCTCGCATCTCCATCTCTTTTCTTCTCTTTCCCTGTTCTCTTTGGCGCCCAAAAAATGAAGCATCATGCTCATGTGAATTTCATGTGACTTTACTTTCCTTCATTTCATTTTTCTTACCTTCCCTTTTTTTTTCTTTCCTTCTATTTTTCTTCCTCTTCTAGGAAACACACCCTTAGATCACTAAAGTAAAGTCAACATACTTCTCTCTCACTTATCTTAGGATCACTCAAGAATAATGAACATGGCGTCCTTCTCCATATCACTCATCTAGATTATTTAAGTTGTAGACTCAAATTGCCTTACGGCCAAACTTAATGCTCCAAAACTTTGCAAATCTATATCATTTTGTTTCTTTGTTTACTCTAACCTACACAATTAATGAAATCATAGACTTCAAACTTCCATGTCTCACAATTAGTTATTAGGTTGGCCTAATATTGCCTTCTTTCTTTCCATCTCAGCATTAATTAGGTCAGTTTTTTATCCAGATTCTGGTCAAATTTGATCTAGAAGGCTATTGTTGAATCAAAGAAAATCTATATATATATATATATATATATATATTGTTCTGTTGTGTTTGATTTGATTAGATCCAAATCACAATACTCATGGCAGATTTGATCATGTGGTTGAAGGTATGCATTTGTAGGGATGAGTATTCAATAAAAACTAAAATCAAATTTATCGAAAAAAAACTTTTACCTGAATTGGTAAAAAAAATATTGATTTTTACCGAATGATACCAATTGGAGAAATTTTCGCGGTGGGGTACACATTTCGTATAACAAAGTTATATTATCGTATAACGTTATACGAAATTTTTTTTGTTATACAAAATCAGATTTCGTATAACACTAGTTTTTTTCGTATAATATGATTAGATTTTATATAAAGATATATGAAAATATATTAATATTATATAAAAAATATTTTTTTTCATATGACATAAAAAAATTTCATATAACGTTATACGATAATATAGTCTTGTTATACGAAATGGGTACCTCGCTGGAAAATTTACAGCGGGGCTGCGAAAATTTTTTTGTAGCAATTTAATTACTAGTACTTTTTGTGAATTACCAATTTAATTATTTTACTCATATAATATATTAATATTTCTCATTTTTTTGTATTTATCACATAAAATTTACTGATTTAGCATTTATATTAGTAAATTTGATAATTTATCGAAATGAATTTATCAAACTTACCAATTTATTACTAGTACCAAATTTATCGAACAAAAAATTATTGACATAGAACTTGATAATTAAACAAGAAAAAAATAATTACCGATATTGATAATGATACCAAATTTATTGAATCGAATTCAATTACAAAGCCAGCCCCTAAAACCTTTTTCTTTTTCCAGCAAAAGAAAAAAGTGCTAGTTATCTATGAATAGGGTGGGTAATTCATATTTTATGTGTCATAACGGGTCATATTATACTTGACATGCGACATGATTATACTTGACACGAACACAACCTATTTATATATACGGGTTAATATACAAAATACAAACACGACCCACATATTTCACAAGTAACACGACATAACACGATTAACAAATAGGTCGTGTCACATGATACAACACACTATAATACAAATTATATTATATAACCAAATTATATTATATAACACTGCACGAAATTTGGTAGATCATAAACGAGTTATATATATTATATAATATAAATATATTTTTTATATAATATATATTATTTATATATATAATATATATATCGTATGGGTTGACCCGCTAACACGACACGACACGAAAATTAGCTAGTCATAAATGGGTCGATACGTTTACGACACGAAACACATTAGTCTAATCCAAATCCGCGAAATTTCGTATCGTGACATGTCATATTTTGCCAACCGTATCTAAGAACAAAGTCAGCAAAAGAAAAAGTACCCCTTTGATATTTCAACACACTCAAACAAGATATTTCATCTGAGACAAGAACATTCAACACTTATCTAATGGAATCAGACAAAGAAATCCAGATAAGTGAACATTAATTAGCCATACATGAGGAAGCAGGCACTCATTTTTCAAGTCAAGGAGGGAAACAATTCCCTTTGTGACAGGCAAGAAGACCACACTTTTTGCTTACTGGTCAGAATTCTATTCCCCCAAATCCAAGTCAATCTTATTCTGCATTCAATTCAAGGAATGCATCAGCAATAATCTCAGTCCTGCAAAACCTCTTATATAAATCATTCTCTCCATGCCAACACTTGCTCATTCTCACTCCACTGAAGCATGGAGATTAAATCAATCAAGTGTGAGTGCTGTGGGCTGTGTGAGGACTGCACTGAGGACTACATAGAGGGGGTGAAGGCAATCTTTGATGGAAAATGGCTCTGTGGACTCTGCTCTGAGGTGGTGAGGGACGAGGCAAGCAGAGGAAGGAGGAGGAGGAAGAAGAGCATCAGTGGAGTCGAGGAGGCTATAAAGGCTCACATATCGTTTTGTCGCGAATCGAAGTCGAATCCAGCAGTCAGTGTGTCTGATGCCTTGAGAGAGATCTTGAGGAGGAGGTCTGCAGATTACAGGAAGGCAGATTCAGCAGAGTTCACTCGTGCAAGGAAGGGGATCTCTTCATGAGTAGTGTTTATTAGCTTTCTATAGAATTTCAGTTTTTCGTGTTGGTTTGATATAAATGCAGTAGTATGTTGGACTCTAATGAGTTTTCATTTTGTGTGTTTTTGAATGGTTGACTTTAAACTTCCAGTAAATGGGAACTCAGTGGATTTGACTTCATAGAATTTGTCACATGATTTGATAAATATTCAACCTTCAAATGGTTTATGAATATTTATTTAATTATATATAAAAATTTAGAGATAACTATTAGTCTAAAATGATTTAATAATAATTATCCCAATTAATATGAAAAAATTGAGAATAATTATTAGATTAAAATAACACAATAATAATAATAATGATAATAATTTTATAATTTCATAAATATTTAGCCTAAAATGGATTATGCATATTTACTTACATTTGAAAATTTTGGAAATAATTATTGACCTATAAATGACTTGTAATAATTATCTCAAGTTTTAATAAATATTTAGCATAAAATGGCTTGCAAATAATTACTTAATTTGGTTTTAAAATTTTAAGAATAATTATTTGTTTGTAAATGACTTAATAATGATTATCTCATAATTTGATTAAAAATTCAGCCTAAATATGACTTGTGAATATTTAATTAATTTGATTTATAAATTAGAAATATAATAATTGTCCTATGATTTAATAAATATTTAAGTTTAAAATGACTTGTGTATAATCACATTAGAGAAAACTTAGGAATAATTATTGGCTCAAAATTTGCTTAATAGTAATTATTCTATGACCTTATCATTGAGTACACATTTATGATGTTTGATATGATCTTGTCCTCTCATGAATGGGCACAAGTGCAAAGCTTAAATTGTTTAAGGCTCACAACTAATTAACCTTGGTTTAGTCAGAAGTAATCACATAAATTGTCTTGCACGACCCATTTCATGTCGTGTGCCAAGTTAGGTCTTTTACCATAATATGACTTATTAGTTATTTGATAAATAGTCATATAATTGGGTCAATTCACTCATATATAATTTTTTTTATCCGTGAGTCATAAATTAGTTGACTTTTTCCTAACCTACATATGTTTAGGTTAACTTAGTGTAATATTTTTATATTTTATAATAGAAAAATTTCTAGGATCTTGCATAAGATTTTTAGGCAAGATCATATTTGAGCCGTCAATCCTTTTAAAACTTATGAAGCCATCAATCATTTTAAACTTATGAATCTTAAAGTAAGAGTTATATCGTGGAAAAATTTTTATAGTGAGGCACCCTTCTGCAAATTCCTGGCACAGGTGAGTTGCCATTACTTAAAATCGTTTCGTATAACACCTATTCATTATTGTATAATATCTTAAATATTAAGGTGTTATACGATAATAGATAGATGTTATATGAAAATATTAAGGTGTTATATAAAAATATTTAGGTATTATATGATAATATTAAGGTTATATATGAAACAGTTTTAATATAATGTTAGTATTGTATAATAAAATTAAAAATCATATAAGAGCACGCTAAGGTAAATTTATATTGATATTGGTGCTCCGCGAAAAATTTGTAGAAGGTCTTGTATTCGTCGAGATGAATGACTTATAAGAATAAACGTGGCCCTATCTAGGTAAAGTAAGATTTTCTCACTTTGTCGGTGAATCGTATCAATTTTTTCCCTTCCTACCTATGAGGTCCAACGTGCCTCCGCACTCAACTTCTATGCGGAAGGTTGTACGGCCGAAGAGCGTGAAATAGGCTAATGATGCGGGAAGAAATGGCCTAAGCTGGGCTCAAAGATCTGGGTCCCTCATTTTTGAGGGAAACGATTTTTTTTTATTTTTTTATTTAGAAATGAAGTATTTCTTATAAGCTTTCCAATGGTATCAAATTTAAGGTATTTTACATCATGTATACGTGTATAATACCCTATATAAAATTGCATATAAGACAAAATAGTATTTACTATATAAAATAATATAATCTTGTATAAGGTATTATACATGTATACGTGATGTAAAATATCTTAAATTTGATACCATTAAAAAGCTTATAAAAAATATTTTATTTCTAAAAAATAAAAAAAAATCATTTTCTAAAAAATGAGGGACCAGATTTTTGAGCCTGAGCTGGCCATTTCTTTCATGATGCGGCGCTCACGCCTGTGCCTTGTTCTCAACAGAAGTAATGCGGGGCGTTCAGCTGAGAGCCCTCCGTTTCATCCGGGGGCGGCGAGGGTTACCTCTCCTGCCGCCTGGAGCTTCCGCCTCCCGCCCCGATGACTCCCTTCTCATTGGGACGGCTCAGCCCTCTTCCAAGGCTACGCCCCAAGTTGGGGATTCATCAGCGGAGATCTTGCGCGGGAATGGCCTACAGTTCTTCCGCCCCTCACTTCATTGTGCCCACCAGATGCTTGTAAATTTTCTTAGATTTCCTTCCACTGGAGTTGTAATTCCAGTTTGATTACTAGTTTAAATCTTTTTTTATCTTTCACTTGATTTGATTGCAGGCGTTGGGCGGAAGAAGCAATGGAGGCGACTATTTTTTTCGACAATTATCGTCGATAAACGAGAGAGGTAAATTGTCGATGATAAAAGACAAATTTGTCTCTTGATTTAGATGTTATGATTATTATGGACCGGTAAAATGTCGATGACAAATTACAAATTTGTTCGTCGTACTTTTATCGTAGTTCTACTGGTTGTGCCTTGTCAGGAGACGAAGATCTGTTTTTGGTCAATACGACCCCTCAATTTCCTATGAGATTAGGAGGAATATAGAGGTAAAGAGAAGAAAGTTAGGACTAGAGGGGATCAATCACCAATGCCTAGGATTATTCACATTAATAAGCATGATTACAGATGACCTATGATGCGTACAACTTATAGACAATTAGTAGGGAGGCCATTACAGCAATTATTCAACAATAGGAAGCTAGTAAAAGAAAATTGCCCTAAATCGAATTGGCTAATCATGTAATCAATTAAACAAGAAAGCTGTTCTAACTTAACAGGGATGTTATAACAGAATTTGAACTTTAATTTATTTTTATTGGGAGGATAAAATCAGATCCTACTAGTGCACCATCCTGAAAAACAATCTTGTGCTCAAGGTTTATTAAACAGGATCTGAGAAACTTTGAATCAAACAACTCCAATATTGCATCTTCAGCAGGAAGGCTAGCCAACAAATGAGTAATTCAACTCTGGGCTGATTGTGTGCCATCGTGCATCTCCATTTCCAGTTTACACTTGATTGGTTTAAACACAAGAAACTTTGGCAGTTGATGTTGGGAAGGAGATGCATCTTTGGCTCGTTTTTATTTCAAGGAGATAAGCAACAGAAGTATGGACCATAAAACTATGATGAGTGATTGAAGACTCAAATGTGAAGAAGCTTGGTTTTGCAGTTTATTATCATCAAAAGCAAGTTGGGTGGGTGCCTAAGTGCAAAAAGCGAGCAAGGAATAGACATCATGCTTCAAAAATTACCATGTGCATCTCTTTCATAATGTGGCACCTAGGCATGCGCCTTGAATGAGGTGTTGGGTACTCAAGAGGTGAGCACTTGTAAAAAAGAAAACAAAACATAGGGGAAAACATCAATTTCAAGTGAAACTATTGAGGAAGAATAGGTTGAGAAGGATTGAATTCAATATTTAGTTTAATATATTCTTTTGTTTAGTTTATGTTTAATTTAGACGCCGATTAAACACCTCTCTTGTGTAATGTGGGTTATATGCTGTGTCAAATTAAGCTTAATAGAGAAACAATTCCTTCCAAAAGTGTATTGAGTGAATATCGGGTGCCTACCACTAATTATATGCATTGACAAAACAAGCAAATTAATTACTTAATCAACAAACACTTGGGCAATACTAGATACACTATATGGATGTGACAGAGTGCATACGTTTCAAAGGTGATCCATAACTGTAAAATATAACTTTTTCCCTGTGATGCTAGTCGTTTATCATGAGTCTTAAATGTTCTATTTTTAAATAGTAGGCACATTATGAACATCTGATCAATGACTTACAGGGTACTTGTCCTTTATCATAGTTTGATTTAACACATGATGATTTATGCGCATACAACTATTTTTGTCTTTCTTTTGAACAAGCAAAACTGGAGATGGATAAAGGTTATCACTAGACCGTATATGTCAAGGACTTCTCTGACAGCCTACTCAACCTACAATTCCACCTAAGTGTGTGGATAATGGTAAAATCCTCAATTTGGCCAATTCAATTCTAAGTAACAAGGAAGTATAAACTTATAATAATTATGTGAGAGACATTGTTCATCCATGCTTATGGAAACTCTTTTCTAACTAATTGCTTCCCACGGTGGCTAATATTTAAGTAGACACCAGTTGCTTCTTTGTCTTCAGTGATCGTTTCTCTTTCTTTTGCACAAAAGAAAACCATTATGGGAAACTTTTTCCATATTGTATTTTTGATCTTCAATAACTTTGCCCCAATATCATCATCCCAACCCTCTAAGAGTAATAAAAAGTAATTGGTAACCAATTCATAATCAGGTGAAGAAAGTTTGATGTTTGTGCACTTTTCTGAGCTAGTTTGTAATCTTTCAGTAGCCACCTTGACTTGAAATCCAGAGATATAATCCACTGATTGATTTCCTCTGTTGGCCATAATTGTGTCCTAGAAAATATTAGTGCTTCCGAAATTAAAGAGTATTGTCATTGGTTGCCACTTGATGTATCATTGGATTTTCATTGATCTTGGAGTTTTGTCCCCTACCAAAGCATGAAATGACAGGGACATATGATCATTATGTTCACTAATATAGCCTCCTTATTCTTCTCAATTTTCAAAATTGTTAGAATTGTCAACTTTTTATAATCTTCGATTGGTTCAGCTGTTACTAGCCATTGTTGCCTGAAACAGTGTTGATTTATGTGTATCTTCACATGCTATTTCTGTGCTTACAAATTTCATCCAGTTAGCAACCTTCATGATTGATTTTTTTTTTCTTGTATCTGACAACTTTCATAGTGTGAGGTTTGTATATCTTAACATCAAGATGATTGTGCAAACGAAATCCTTCCGATAATGTATCCCACAATATTGCTCTCACCTACCACGTGCTCAATTAGAAAGTTGTTTATTATGACTTCAGTAATCATACATTGTGGTGATTTGTTGCTCCACCCCATCCACATTTTCAACTTTAGATGATCTCAAATGTACAAGGATTCCGTATACAAATTTTGCCTAGGTTGAAAGTCCATAGCATGACGCATACCAATTATAACAGTGGATTGTGTAACCTTTAAGATTGATAGCAACATTTTACTCCTTTGAGCAATCTTGTGTATGATGGAGATGAAGTTAATTTTCAGCCCTTGGTATCCAGTTTGTAGGATCTCCACCTTCCATTTAGAAACTCGAGCATGCTCTACAGTGTTTTGCAGGTGCGTGATGAAACTCGAGCCACCATCTTGCCAATTCCTTTAAATCGCCTCTTATAGTGCTTGAACAATAGATGTTCGTGTGGATTCCCATAATTGTTCTACTTTTGCATCAATCTTTTTCTCTAATCTTGCTTCAATTTTTGTTGCCCACTTTTGTGAGCTTTTGTAACTCCTGTTACCATTTCATAGGAGAATAAGCTTGAAATGCTAACTTTCTTCTTCTCTTCTCATGTTGTTGCCATATGCAAGAGACTATGAAGAATTTCTGGTGGTGGAGCAACTCTCCTCGTAGTTTGTCAGATATCAAATAAAAAGAGGGAGAGGGAGTGAGTGGGTGGCTGTTGATACTCTTTTTGCCAATCTTGACTTATAGTGTTCCTTTGGGATGAGGGAATGATCCAGTTTTTAAAGGAAAATGAAAGAGAAGCACAATAATCTCTTGGAACAGCTGACGTGATATCAAGATAATAAGCACCAAAGTCCTATCTTAAAATAAAAGTAAAAAAGGTGAGGGATAAGAAAGATAATCATTCTTGAGGAGATCAGCCTTCAAATACCCAGGGCAAGTCTAAGTAATAAGCATGATTACAAATGACCCATAGGGTTCACAATTTATTGGTAATCAGCATTAAAAGGAAAATACATAGAAGGGATCTAGCTAATCATCTAACTAACTTAACGGAAAATCATTTCATCATAATAGGAATGCTATCATAGAGTAGGATCTCCAATTTAGATTTTATCATGTACTTGTCAGACGGGTGGTGTCATGCCCCGGTGGGAAGCCGGGCTATTTCTAGCACAGGGTTCCCCAGGGAGAAGACAATATTAATAGGAACCAAAGAACATGATTATTGTAAAATTTTATAAATCAACTGGATAACATAATCAACTGACTCCATTACAAAATTCATTAACTATAGTCTATAAAGACACTCTAACAAAGATGCAACTAATTCAAGTGTAAGACTAGAATAATTCAGAAAAGTATTTAGCAAAGAACACTTGATGATACTCTGACTCCGGTGGGTAACTAGCTATCTACTCTATCCCTCCCAGACGCAAACTCGGTACCTGGAGGAGAAACAAGGGAGTTAGCGAAAATTGCTAAGTAGGAATCAAGAGATGATGCATGTTCAAATAATATGAAATTGCAATAACAGAAACTACACTACATGTCAGGAACTGATAATACAACAAAATAATTGAACATAAGGTTGTCGTGTAAATCATCAAGCTTGGCTACAGATCTCACTTATGAGCCGCACTCATTCTCAAAGTGTTTCCACCGTCAGCTCATACGATGGAACGATTGTCTCAAACAGTCCGGTGAATGTTGCGTCCAACATCTGACATCCGTAGTATTGTCCGAGGACAACTGGCGGTGCCCTAACCGGCAAACACATAGTCTGATAAAAATCAGAATTATAACTCAGATAAACAGGCCACTGGTGATAAATCACCAGGTCAGAGGTCATATGCATGCCACGACATGATAACAGTATAATATCTCAATTCACTTGCATAGTTCGTAAATATTCATAACTTTCCAACAGAAATATCAGAAAACTTTAGCAACATATTCTCAATGCATTCATGATAATCATATGATACTGAAGCCAATTATGCACAAATAATAAGATAACGAGGTCAACCGAAATTAGAAGCAAATCAATCAGAATAGTTTCAAAGATAAGGTGTCAAGGTCTATCTACACATGAATTTGACACCGTAACAAAGGTAGAGGAAAGATTCCTACCTCAATCGCTAATATCCGGAATGCTATCTGAAAGTTCAATTATCTCTTCTTATCAGTGAAACAACTTCTACCGTCAGCCGTCAATCCCAGCTATACCACAATTTATAATTCTACCCTTAACACCAAAATATGTAATTTAGGGTTTTAATAACTCACTGCCGTAGAAACTATTTAAAATAATAAAATAATGCTTACCTTTGCCGAAGACTTACGCGGACGAACGCCGCACGCGAACCTTCGCTCGTTCGCGTTCGTTCGCGTCACAGGACACGCCGCTGACGCTTGATGGAAAGGAGCAGCGTTGGACGGGAAAGATAGGTCACCGGCACGGGGAAAGGGAAGAGGGGAGGTCGCCGCCGGTGAGGGATGCTGGAGTCGATGCCCGAGCCCAAGTTCCGACCAGAACTTGTCGCCGTTTGGAGAAGAAGATCCGCCAGAAGAAACAAGTCGACGACGCCTGGAGAGGGAAAGAGGAGTCGCCGGGAAGAGGAGGAGTCGACGTCCGACTCGGAAGCTCTCTGCCGCCGTCTGGATTCGCTGGAAAGGAAGAGACGCCGCCGCCGAGGTCGACACTCGCCGCTGAACAGAATAGAGCAGTCGCCGAGGAAGAAAACGAGATCGTTGCTCTTCTGGGAAGCTCGCCGGGTGGAAGAAGAAAGTAAGGAAGGGTCGCCGGACGGAGGGGAAGGAGCTGCCGGCGTTGGCCTCGGAGGACGCTGCCGGAAGCGAGGACGTGAGCGATGGCTTCGCTTCGCTGGCAGGGGAAAGAAACAGGTTCGTGAAAGAAACAGGTTCGTGCGGTGCAGGGGAAAATTGATTAGGGAGTTTGCTTCGTGATTAGGGAGTAGGGGTTTTATTTATAGGGTAGATTAGAGAGAATTTAGGGCAATTTAGAGCAGGATTCGGGAGAGATTTTTAGGGTTAAAATTAGATTAGGATTTGGGGACATTTAGGGTTTTCAAAATTTAAAAATTAAATTTTAATTTTAAATAAACTAAAAAAATTAAGGCATAACATTATCTACCCCTTAAAAAGAATTTGGTCCCTCAAATTCACGTACCAAGCTAGAACAAACGGGGGTACTGAGCCTTTACATCCTCTTCGCGCTCCCACGTAGCCTCGCTATCTGAATGATGCTGCCAACCGACTTTAACCATCTTGATGATCTTGTTTCTTAATTGATGTTCTTTTCTTTCCAATATCCGAACAGGGTGTTCAACAAAGGAAGTATCTGACTGAATCGGTACTGACAGTTTCTCTAACCCATGAGATGGATCAGATATGTACTTTCGTAGCATAGAGACGTGAAGCACATTATGCACTCCTGAGAGAGATGGTGGTAATGCCAACCGGTAGGCTACTGCACCTATCCGTTCCAGAATTTCAAAAGGTCATCGGAGAGCTAATTTTTCCTTTCTTTCCAAATCTCATCACACCCTTTAGTGGAGATACCTTAAAAAATACATGGTCGCCAACCATAAATTCCAAATCTCTTCTCCTCTTGTCAGCATAACTCTTTTGTCTGCTCTGAGCCGTTAGCAATCTCTGTTTAATTCCTTGTACTATTTCCACATCCTGTTGTAGCATCTGAGGAGCTGATAATAGCCTTTCACCAACTTCATCCCAAAGCACAGGGGACTTACATCTCCTTCCATAAAGAGCTTCAAACGGTGCCATCTTTATTGATGAGTGATAACTGTTATTATATGAGAATTCTGCCCAATGTAAATAACTTTCCCAATTGCCACCAAAATCAAGTACACATGCTCTCAACAAATCTTCCAAAGTTTGTATAGTTCTTTCTGATTGACCATCTGTCTGGGGATGAAATGCTGTACTAAAATGCAACCGTGTACCCAAAGCTTTCTGTAAACTACCCCAGAATCTAGAAGTAAACCTCAGATCTCTGTCTGAAATAATACTAGTAGGTACACCATGCAGTCTGACAATCTCATTGCAATATAGGGTGGCTAACTTATCCAAGGTGTCAGTTTTCTTAACAGGTAGAAAATGTGCTGACTTAGTCAATCTATCAACAATTACCCAGATCGAGTCATATCCCCTTTGAGATCTAGGAAGCCCTGAGACAAAATCCATTGTAATATGCTCCCACTTCCATTCAGGTATATGAATATTTTGCAACTTCCCTGCTGGTCTCATATGCTCAGCCTTCACCAGCTGACATGTTAGGCAACATGATACAAACTTTGCTATGTCATTTTTCATATTGTTCCACCAATAATATTCCTTAAGGTCCTTGTACATCTTTGTACTTCCTGAGTGGATGGTAAGTTTAGATCGGTGTGCTTCATCCAATAATTTTTCTTTCACAGGATGATTTTCTGGTACACACAGTCTTCCTCTGAATCTCAGCACTCCTTCTGAATCTTTTGTGAAATCGGGTAAGAGCCCTTGTTCTACTTTCTTACTCAAAGATAATAGATTTTCATCACCCAATTGAGTCTCCTTAATTTCCTGCACAAGCTGAGACTGAGCCCTCATCACAGCCAAGTAACTCCTTTCTGATTCATTTATTACTTCAACACCCAATTCCACAAGCTGTTTAATTAAGTCGGTTGGTGTAGTCCTCAGACGAGCAAGTGTTCCTTCTGATTTTCGACTCAGAGCATCGGCTACCACATTTGCCTTGCCAGAATGATACTTAATTTGGCAATCATAATCTTTCAGATATTCCATCCATCTGCGTTGCCTCATATTCAGCTCCTTCTGACTAAATAGATATTTTAAACTTTTATGGTCAGTGAATATTTCAAAAGTAGTGCCTTATAAATAATGTCTCCACAACTTCAAAACAAAAATGATGGCTGCCAGTTCCAAGTCATGCACTGGATAATTCTTCTCGTGATTCTTGAGCTGCCGAGATGCATAGACAACTACCCTATCATTTTGCATCAAAACTCCACCCAGACCTTGACCAGAAGCATCAGTGTACACGATATAACCATCTTCTCCGGAAGGGATTACCAACACTGGAGCAGTAATTAATCTCTTTTTCAGTTCTAAGAAGCTATTTTCACATGTATCTTTCCAATCAAATTTCACACCCTTTCTAGTCAGAGAGGTTAAAGGAGCAGCCAACTTAGAAAATCCTTTCACAAATCGTCTATAATACCCTGCTAAACCAAGAAAGCTTCGAATTTCTTGCACTGATTTTGGTCTTCCCCACTCAGAGATAGCAGAAATCTTCTGGGAATCCACGGCTATTCCATCACCAGAAATAACATAGCCTAGAAATGCCACTTCTTTAAGTCAAAAGTCACACTTACTGAACTTAGCATATAGCTTTTCTTGCCTCAACCTTTCCAAAACTAATCTGAGATGTTTCTCATGTTCAGTCATACTGCAGGAATATATCAAAATATCATCTATGAAGACAACCACAAATTTATCCAGATAATCAATAAAAATTCTATTCATCATGTCCATAAAAACTGCAGGTGCATTAGTAAGTCCAAAAGGCATCACTAAAAATTCGTAGTGTCCATATCTTGTTCTGAATGCAGTCTTGGACACATCTTCATCTCTGACTCTTATTTGATGATACCCTGATCTCAAGTCAATCTTAGAATAAACACATGTGCCTTTCAACTGGTCAAACAAATCGTCAATTCGGGGAAGTGAATATTTATTTTTGATTGTAATGGCATTCAGCTGTCTGCAGTCAATGCATAGTCTCATAGATCCATCCTTCTTCTTTACAAATAGGACTGGAGCACCCCAAGGGTTTACACTAGGTCGTATAAACCCCTTGTCCAAAAGTTCTTGCAACTGGCTCTTAAGTTCTTCTAATTCTTTAGGAGCCATTCTGAATGGTGCTTTAGAAATTGGAGCAGACCCAGGTTGAAACTCAATTGCAAATTCAACCTGTCTCTTTGGTGGAAGTCCAGGTAACTCCTCAGGGAACACATCTGTGAATTCCCTTATCACTGCAACTTGCTCCATAGGCTCTCTTGTTTTCTCTTCTACTTTTGAAATGGATAATAAAAATCCATGGCACCCATCTCTCATTAATTTCTTGGCTTTCATAGCAGAAATTATGGGAGCAACTTGTCCAGAGACTCCTATAAATCTCCAGGAAGGTAAACTAGGAGGGCTAAAGGTCACAACATAATTACGACAATCAACTTTTGCATAATGGACAAAAAGCCAATCCATGCCCAGGATAATGTCAAAGTCTGAGAAGTCTAAAACTCTCAGATCTGTTTCAACAACTATGTCACCAAAGATGAGAGGACATTGTTTCAGTTCTAAGTGAGATTGCATCACACCTTCTGCAGACAGATAGTTCAGTACTAGCTACAGTGGGCTTTTTCTTTATTTTCATCACAAACTCATAAAAGATAAAGGAATGAGTGCTACCAGTATCAATAAGCAGACATGCAGGATAATCATATACGAAAATAATACCTCTCATTACTGTGTCTGGAGCTTCCTGAGCCTCTTGTTGGGTTACTGCATATACTCTGGCTGGGCCTGAAGGTCGTTGCTGAGGCCGCCTCTGCTGTGACCCCGCCTGACTAGCCTGACCTAGTCTCCCATTGTAAGTCTTAGGTCTAGAGCTCTGTTGGTAACTTTGTTGATGGCTCTGCTGATAACTTTGCTGTGGGGGTTGGAATCCTTTCCATGGGCAGTTAATCTTATAATGACCCCAATCCTTGCAATAGTGGCATCGTATCTCGTTAAGAGGGCAGATATTAGCCGTGTGTCCCTTTTTATTGCATTTAAAGCACTTTCTTGCTAACCCTGTTGAATTAAAGCTTGGTGCGTAGGAAAAGTGTACAGGTCTTTGGTGGCTATTGAATACTGCTCTAGATCTCTTCCTATCATAGGTTCTTGTTTCCATTGGTCTAACTGACTGGCTGACCTTTCTCTGTTCTGCAATTTCTTGAATCTTCTCTATTTGTTTATCTTTTTCCACATCAAGTAGAGAAGCCTCTATTCTGAATGCCGTATTTATCACTTCCTGAAAGCTATCTAATGGAATAGTGTTCATCTGCCCCTTTATGATGTGATATAATCCCTTAATAAAAAGTTGACATTTTCTCCTTTCAGTGGTTACTAATTCTGGAAATAGATCAGATAATCTCTCAAAGTCAGTCACATAAACATTTACTGTCCTTTTTCCTTGTTTTAGGTTCAGAAACTCCTGCATCTGGCTATCTTGAAAAGTTTCAGGGAAATATTTCTCAAGGAATGCTCCTCTAAAATCAGTCCAAGGGATAGGACCATCTCCAAAGATAACTCTCATACCAGACCACCATGTCCCAGCTCTATCAGATAAAAAATATGTGGCCAATTCCACCTTTTGTTCCTTTGGGCATCCTAGTGCCCTAAAAGTTTGCTCTACCTTTAGTAACCAATTTCTGGCAGCCCAAGGGTCAGTAGTACCGGCGAAGTCACCAAATCTGTCTTTTCCTAACTGAGAAAACTGCATAAGCATATTGGCTGCCCTAACTGGCTAGGTTACTACGGGTTGTGGTACCAATGAAGGAGAGGAAGATTCACCCTCATCCCTTACTGTTGCAGCAGGTGGTGCTGCCTCTAAGGGTACTGAGGCTTCATACCCACTTCTTCTTCTTGTAGGGGCTCTAGGTAAGTTTTGAGGTAACTGTACCTCGGCATCAAGAGAATTTCTAGCTCCCCTACTTCCTTGACTTGGGATTGCTCTAGCTCTAGTTCTTGGTGCCATCCTGCCAACAAAATAACATGTCATATAATAAATGTTTACTTATTCAGTTATTCTAACCTTAACTCAATCCTGGTCCTAATGTTCCTATATCCTTAGGCTTTCTTACTGAACCTATAGCTCTGATACCAATAAAATTGTCACGCCCCGGTGGGAAGCCGGCTATTTCTAGCACAGGGTTCCCCAGGGAGAAGACAATATTAATAGGAACCAAAGAACATGATTACTGTAAAATTTTATAAATCAAATAATCTTAAATTCAACATTAGAACTGTATAACATAATCAACTGACTCCATTACAAAATTCATTAACTATAGTCTATAAAGACACTCTAACAAAGATGCAACTAATTTAACTGTAAGACTAGAATAATTCAGAAAAGTATTTAGCAAAGAACACTTGATGATACTCTGACTCCGGTGGGTAACTAGCTATCTACTCTATCCCTCCCAGACGCAAACTCGGTACCTGGAGGAGAAACAAGTGAGTTAGCGAAAATTGCTAAGTAGGAATCAAGAGATGATGCATGTTCAAATAATATGAAATTGCAATAACAGAAACTACACTACATGTCAGGAACTGATAATACAACAAAATAATTGAACATAAGGTTGTCGTGTAAATCATCAAGCTTGGCCACAGATCTCACTTATGAGCCGCACTCATTCTCAGAGTGTTTCCACCGTCAGCTCATACGATGGAACGACTGTCTCAAGCAGTCCGGTGAATGTTGCGTTCAACATCTGACATCCGTAGTATTGTCCGAGGACAACTGGCGGTGCCCTAACCATCAAACACATAGTCTGATAAAAATCAGAACTATAACTCAGATAAACAGGCCACTGGTGATAAATCACCAGGTCAGAGGTCATATGCATGCCACGACATGATAACAGTATAATATCTCAATTCACTTGCATAGTTCGTAAATATTCATAACTTTCCAACAGAAATATCAGAAAACTTTAGCAACATATTCTCAATGCATTCATGATAATCATATGATACTGAAGCCAATTATGCACAAATAATAAGATAACGAGGTCAACCGAAATTAGAAGCAAATCAATCAGAATAGTTTCAAAGATAAGGTGTCAAGGTCTATCTACACATGAATTTGACACCGTAACAAAGGTAGAGGAAAGATTCCTACCTCAATCGCTAATATCCGGAATCCTATCTGAAAGTTCAATTATCTCTTCTTATCAGTGAAACAACTTCTACCGTCAGCCGTCAATCCCAGCTATACCACAATTTATAATTCTACCCTTAACACCAAAATATGTAATTTAGGGTTTTAATAACTCACTGCCGTAGAAACTATTTAAAATAATAAAATAATGCTTACCTTTGCCGAAGACTTACGCGGACGAACGCCGCACGCGAACCTTCGCTCGTTCGCGTTCGTTCGCGTCACAGGACACGCCGCTGACGCTTGATGGAAAGGAGCAGCGTTGGACGGGAAAGATAGGTCACCGGCACCGGGAAAGGGAAGAGGGGAGGTCGCCGCCGGTGAGGGATGCTGGAGTCGATGCCCGAGCCCAAGTTCCGACCAGAACTTGTCGCCGTTTGGAGAAGAAGATCCGCCAGAAGAAACAAGTCGACGACGCCTGGAGAGGGAAAGAGGAGTCGCCGGGAAGAGGAGGAGTCGACGTCCGACTCGGAAGCTCTCTGCCGCCGCCTGGATTCGCTGGAAAGGAAGAGACGCCGCCGCCGAGGTCGACACTCGCCGCTGAACAGAATAGAGCAGTCGCCGAGGAAGAAAACGAGATCGTTGCTCTTCTAGGAAGCTCGCCGGGTGGAAGAAGAAAGTAAGGAAGGGTCGCCGGACGGAGGGGAAGGAGCTGCCGGCGTTGGCCTCGGAGGACGCTGCCGGAAGCGAGGACGTGAGCGATGGCTTCGCTTCGCTGGCAGGGGAAAGAAACAGGTTCGTGAAAGAAACAGGTTCGTGCGGCGCAGGGGAAAATTGATTAGGGAGTTTGCTTCGTGATTAGGGAGTAGGGGTTTTATTTATAGGGTAGATTAGAGAGAATTTAGGGCAATTTAGAGCAGGATTCGGGAGAGATTTTTAGGGTTAAAATTAGATTAGGATTTGGGGACATTTAGGGTTTTCAAAATTTAAAAATTAAATTTTAATTTTAAATAAACTAAAAAAATTAAGGCATAACTGGTGGAGATCTATTAGACTCTCAATTGTTTTTACTTGATTGCCGACATTTTTTTATTTTGATTTTATATGTTAATTTGGGATGGGATTGGTTCTGAACTTGAGGTACGTTAGGGGGCATTGTAGATTAAATAGAATCGAATATGATATGTTGAAGGAAAGCTTAGCAAATAGGAGAAGAAATGATATCATAGTCCAACTTTCAGGTGTAGTATATTTGTGTTGATTATGATGGACAACATTTTTATTATCTTTTGGATTTTTCTTGTTCCCAAATATCTTCAATTATGATCTGTTCAAGACACTTTTCATCCTTTCAACTTCATTTATAAAATAGTTTATTATTCGTCCCCCAATATCTAGAGTAAATATCCATCTAATGCTAATTTCAGACTCGTGATCATCTCTGCCCATGCTAAAGCTGTCTCGAACCAGGATGCAATGGATCTATTGTATCTTTTGTATTTGATATGTGAAAGTGCATGTTCTCATAAGCAAAAAATCAGAGAAAAGAAATCTTATGAGAGGGTGTTGATTTAATTTTCAACACTATGCAGATGATTTGTCACTTGAGGAAGAAGCTGAGAGGAAGGCTGGCTGGTTGTTGAAACTCATTTTCATAGGAACTGCAGTACTTGTCGGCTTCCAATTTTTCCCTTATATGGGTAAGAATTTTATGTTGATAAATACCTTTCTTTAGCGATTCTTACCCTTCTGATAGTCGATGCTAATCAAAGTTCTGGATCACTGGATATTTTGTACGATGATTTTTCAGGAGATAATCTGTTACAACAATCTATCTCTCTGTTGCATGTCAAGGATCCCTTGTTTAAAAGAATGGGAGCATCTAGACTGGCTCGTTTTGCAGTTGATGGTATTTCTCATATCTAACCATGCAATTCCCATGATTTAAAATTTTGGAATCTTTTCAAATTCCCAACATTGCTAACTCCTCCAATTGTAAATATTGTTTACTTATTTATTCATACTTCCTCTACTTTTTTTGTTTCAATATTACTAGATTCTCCAGGATGATGCTGTAATTTTCTGAGCTCAGTTTTCAATTCTTACTTTAAGTATGATTTTGTTCATGTGTCTCATCTGATGATCAGTGATCCTTTTACAGCTGGCAACCAGAATCGGTCATTTTTATATTCTAGTCCTTCCATCTGCACCAGAATTTTGTGGTTTCTAATTCTTACGGGAAGCTATAAATTTCTTCATATCAAACTGCAATAAAACTTTAAATTATCAACTTATTGAAAGTGCTCAAGTTTTATTGGAAAATACTGGCCATCCATCCTCTGATTTCTGATGAATGGTCATTTTGTTATTAAATTGGACTTGAAGGAATATTTTTGACATGAGCAAGTAATTGATAAAGGATATATATATATATATATATATATAATGAAGGTGGACCTTATTATCAACAATTAAAGTTCTATTGAATATTATATACTTGGCTGTTTAGAGTTTAGGCGTTGTTTTCTAGTCAGGTATTTTTGTGAAACAGTTTCCGATGGAAATTAGATTTGAAACATTGCTCTCTTCCTGATAGCTTTGTGATCTTTTTTCCTAAATGTGCATCTATTGCTAACCTCTTGTTCGATTTTAGCTTTGTAGTACAAACTCATTTTTTATACAATTACAATCTTCACTTGTAACTTAGATGAAAGGAGAATGAAAGTTGTAGAAATGGGTGGAGCAGGAGAGCTGTTGAATGTGCTGAAGAATGCCAAGGATGACAAAACACGAAAAGAAGCTTTGAAAGCTCTTGTTGCTCTTTCTCACTCTGGTAAGTCTCTGATCGCACTGTGATAAAAAGATTAAGCTGATAGACAAGAAGGATGTTGAGACTTGTGCTGCTTTTGTTCCACGATTCTATTCGACGTAATATAGATTTTAACTTATTCTTCAGTCATTAAAGTCTGGTTTTTACCTGATAATTCAATTAAAAAGTATGAACCATTGACAGTGACTCAGTGGTTCTTAATATGCACTTGAGTAGCCCTTAATCCTTTAGCATAGGTTCTGTTAATACTTACTCTTAATGCTGTTTAAACATGGGAGCGTGTCAAGATTCTTATGCAGTTGAAACAAAGATCATTTTGAACACTACTGTGGTTATCCAGCACCGGATTTGCTCCTTTCCATTATCTAGTTTCCTTTGTTATACATTTCCATGTCTTGAAAACATGGATTTTAGAATGAAATTAATTTTTCACATGATGCGGCTCAGCTGAACTAATTATATCTTCAAGTTACAGAATATCCAACTTGCTGTGGTCTTTCGATGATTAGAACATTTTATGAACTTTGAAATTCTGCAGTTTCAATATCTTTCATTTTGCAATATGAATTATCCTAATAATGATACCTGAAGAATCTCAGCTATCTGCAAATTGCATACTGTGGCATCAAATTTATGGAAATTTTAAAATGGGCATTTAAGAAATTTAATGGCTTGTATCCCATTTTTTCTATCCTCAACCGGAAGTATAATATTGATGTGCACAGGAAGCAGCCTGAATTTTTTTTTGTTGACATTTTAATAAGACTTCCGCTTTTATGGCAAATACAGATGAAGCTGCTGAGGCTTTGCACCAAGCAGGAGCTATTGCTATAATTAGTTCCACACCAAATTCCATTGAGCATGCTGAAGTTGAAGCGTACAGGACTAGCTTGCTTAAGAGGTTTCGCGAACTGAAGTATGAGATACCTACACAGATTGATTTAGTTGATACCTCACTATCTTAATATTGCAATGTCTTCTTGAGGAATACTACTTTAGGAAAGCTGTCAAGGTCAGTTCTGCTGTTTTTTGTGCAGGCAGGATAATTTCCCAAATAAAGGCATCTTTTCCTTTCCCATTTTGAAAAATTTTGCGAATGTGATACAATACTACTATTCTCTGTTCTATTGTGGCGTGCTGTAGTGCTGGCTACTAGTTTCTTCATGTCAGTATACGCCATATTTGCCACTACAGACAAAGGAATTGTTATACATTTTATATACGTATACCTCGGTGCCAATAGCTTGAAAATTAATATCGAAATGACTTGTTGTACAGTACAATAGTAGAATTCCATAACACAGTTTTGCATCCAACGTCGCTGTCGACTAGTAATTTTCGTGGGATTTGAATCGAATTTTCATAAGTTTGTAAATATCCAACTATTTTAAGATTGTGAATGGCTAGAAACTTCCAAAAGTTTCATTCTTCCTTGTACGCATATCCTTTTTGTTCCATGTAGAGCTGACACAATTATTTTATCTTAGCATTGACAATATAACAATGCTTAGTGTCCATTCATTTTTCTATATGTTTTTAAACATTGATTGATTTTCACGTGGTTAAGCGGCAAAACGAAGAATTTCGGGAAAAAAAGGCTTTTGGTGCATAAATAAATGAAAAGTGCCAAAAAAACACAATATATTATGTTGTTTTCAGAAAAAAAATTAAGTTTTTTTTACATGGTTAAGTAGCAAATGACATAAATGCAAAGATATCTTCTGAAAGGTAAATATAAAAATCAACGTAATATAAAAACACACTAAAAAAACGTTGAGAAAGAACTATTTCTTATAGTAAAACATTTTAATAATTTAAGATTTTAGCTAAATTTTATCAACATAATAATAACTAAGGGGTAAAATAATCATGCCATGGGCTAAATGATAATTTATGATGCACATAAAAGTAACAGCAGATGGTTAGTAGGTGTATAAGGCACTTGCAGGTAGGGATGACAACGGGGCGAGTCGGGGTCGGATTTTGCCATCCCCGACTCGACCCCGACTTTCTCAAATCCGTCCTCGAATCCGACCTTGAACCCGACCCTGAACCCGACAGGTTTAGAAAACCCTGCCCCACATCCGATCCCGCGGGAAAACCCGACCCCGCCCGACCTAAAAAATAAATATATATTATAAATAATATTTTAAAATTAATTTACATTCTTTATTCATAATATATAAATAAAAAAATATTTTACATAAACTATATCATCATTTCTACATCAATTATTAAAATTTAATAACTAGGTTATAACTTATAAGGGGTAAATTTATTACTTTAATAGTCGGGGCGGGTTCGGGATCGGGTTCAGGGCGGGTACCCAAATTCTCATACCCGACCCCGACCCGACTATACCCCCGTCGGGTTTTCCCCGAACCCGACTTGACCCCTGGTCAACTCAGGTTTTCCCCGTTGACTTCGGGTCGGGTAGGATCAGGGATGAGGTTTTTTGCCATCCTTACCTGCAGGTGATAAAATGAAAATAAATAAACACATATGGTCTGGCGCAAAATAATATCTCAATGTTACAAGGCGCAAGATATTTTTCTACCTTCGGCGCATCATCTAAATTTTTCAAATGAGATTTTTAACCCTTCTCTGTTCGACATTAATGCTTATTAAAAGTTTTTTAATTATCACTTAAACATTTTTGGCAGCAGCCCTCCACGTGTATTGAGTCTTCATCAAAATTTTTTTTAGGAAAGGGTACCTGCTGCAACGATCGGAGCAGGTAACCTGAATCTACTTAGCACGTATTTTAAAGTATAATGTTATATTATAACATAAGTGTTATACAATATTTTAGCTTAAACATGTTATACAATAATATAAATATTATACAAAAATACATATATTTATATGAAAAAAAATATTTATTTATTTATATGATAATATCGTATAACATATATGTATTATGATATAATATATCTAATTAAAAATATCATATAATATATATATATATATATATATATATATATATATATATATATATATTTGTATAACTCTTATATCGTATAACCCTAATATATTATTGTATAACACAGATATCATATAACACTTATGCTATAATGTGTCATTATGCTTTAACTATGTGGTAGTTAGATCTGGGTACCTATTGCGATTCTCCAAAAATTTTTGGGTCTTCAGCCACCCTTCCACTGGAAAAAATTTTGGCAGCGGGATACAGAACAGTGGCAGCAGGGTACCCAACTGTGAGTGTGCATTTCACGATAATAATGGCGCAGGGTTTCGTAAAATGGCACGCATCCCAATATTTTATGAAATATACTGTTCCATTTCACAAAACTATGTCATAACTTTTGGGTCATGCAGCGGCGGGGTACTGCTGCCAAAATTTTTTCCTTCCACTAGGGTGCAAAGCTACAGGGCTTTTCTTGGATTGGGTGCATGTCTTGCACGGCCTAAATTTTTGGGTCTTCAGCCACCCTTCCACCCAAGAAGATGGTACCAAATATGGACCCCACCAAAGCATCACCAATCAATTGAGGGCCTAAATTCCTTTCTTCATGAATATTTTGCTTGATGCTAGTTGTCATGCCCTGTATTATACAATGAAATGAATCAAATTTTTTAATTAATTTATTACAATTGTTCGAATGCCACGCAGGGCTAAATGTCCAAATTCGTTCTATTGTTCAGCGTGACCGGCAGGAATGCGTTCACGCGCACCCCTCAGCCTCCACGAGGGTTCAGGTCCTCGTTCCAGTCCAGCAAGGAGAGAGAAAAGAGAGAGACACATCAGCATTTGAAAACTATTTGAATAAAGGATTTATACCTTCAATTCGGGTCGGATCTACGCCCGAATCCGATCGCCGTGACCCGCGTCCGAGAACCAATTCGGCGCCCGATTTCCGAAATTCAGCCTCCGGCAATCTTCGTCCGTGGGTCAACGAGTCAGCGTCCACGTCACTGTTCGTGTTCGCGTACGAAGCACGCCGCTTCGTTCGCGTCGTAAGGGAGGTGTCGTACTACGCCGGCGCAATCACGACGTTCAGAGTTCGTGCGGATCGAAAGGACCTCGCCGCCCTCTTCCTATGGCGTTCGTCGACTTGCCGGAGGATGCTGTCCGACTGAAGCCGCCGCCCCAAACTCGGTCGAATCGAGCAGAGGACGGAGACGGAGGAAAGAGGAGAGAGCTCGGTGAAGAACGCGACGTGGATCTCGCTGCCAAGGGAGCAGGCATCAAGTGTGCTTCGTACCACCCACCCTCACCACCGAAGCACGTCGAACGAGGGCCGCCACTGGCCTTTGCTGGAGTCGCCGCGTCGTCAATGGGAGGAGTGGCGAACGGGAGTAGGGGTGGGCAAGGTTCGTCCTCAACCTCGCCGACCCGATCTTACCGCGTCCCGTCGCCGCCCTTAGGTCCGACCGTCCGCCTCCGTCGGTGTGGCCAATCCTCTCACAGAACCGTGGTTTTTACCTCTTTCACAGTTGTGTCCGCTCTCTTCCTCCTCGTCAAGCTCGTCGGCCGCCTCTTTTATAGGCGACGAAGCCTCGCTCTACGGGCGTCGCCCCCACGTGATGTCGACCAGACGGCTGGTGACTTTTGGGGCTGCTCTGGACGAACTCCCATGCCGCGTCGGACGAGTTCATCTCCTTGCTCCATTTCGTTCCATACTGCTTCGTCACCAGCTGTTCGGCTCCCTCTTTGGTTCGACGGATCAAGCATCGCCGTTCCTTCGGCCCGCTGGGTCGAACGATGCTGTATCGTCACCTTGCGTGCTCCTACACCACGCGGAGCTGCTGGCGATGGGACTGGACGGGGAAGACTTCGGCGACGCTGGACGAGACGCCTCCCGGTGCGCGTCATCCTCGCAGTCGCTCGCCATCGTCACCACCTGACGGATGTGGACGAGACGACTTTGCGTCGTCTTTTCCCATCGATCCGCTAGCGTTCGCCTCGTCGATTGCGCGTGCCGCCATTGCTTCGTCGGCTGGAGGACCACCACCTGGCGACGCGACTTCGTCCGGCGATCCTTCCCGCTAGGTCGGACGACGCCTCCGGCCATCGGAGGTGCCACTGGAGTCGTCCTGATCGAGCGAGCGAACGACGTGTTTCGTCGCTCGTCTTTCCCAAAATTGGCATCCGATTTTTCCCCTTTCCACAATTGGGCCTGGGCCAATTTTGACTCTTGGTCAACGGTTCAATTGGGATGGGCCCCAAATTTAAGATTGGGCCTAACATTTGCTTGTGCTAATGAGTCTATATTTTGCTTGATGCTAGTTTGCTTGTGCTAATGAGTCTCTTTGATTGTAGCTCTCAGCACCCTTGAGGAACATGGAGAACAAAGGAGTTCCATAGAAGAGATTCAACAAAATAACTAGCGCAAACTTACTTGATCATAAGCAATTCTAATATATAGTTATTTAGATTTTAAACAGACTAGTTATCCTTGTTAGCAGGAGAAACTTGAAGACTTAACCTCCTCTTTTGATTTGCTTTGCATTATAAAGGACATTTAATATTTTATACCCAAGCATATTTGGGTTTGTTGCTTGTGAGTGTTTGTAATCATCACATTCCATCTAAGTAGGTTCGGCGGTGCACGGTCCTTCTATTCTTAAGGATGGCAAGATGAGTCTTCTTTAAAATTTTAAATTTATTTTTATGTATTATTGTTTGCTTAGTTTTAGAATTGCATGCTTAGTTTTCTTCCTAATAATATGATTTAAATAATTAGCATCCATGTCTAGACTTATAGATAAATTTATATTGCATGTTTAGCTTGTAGACTTATAGATAAATATATTCGTTTTACATTTTTTAAATTGTGTTTTCTTGAAAAAAAACTGAAAGAAAAGAATGAAAAACACATTGTTAGATTAATTTTTCATGCTAGTTTATCTCCTATGCTTCCCTCCATCAGTTTGGTATCTGAGCAAACAACTCAGGTTTAGAATTTTTTAGATAAAAATCTATTTTTCCAAATTTATAAGACGACTTAGGACCTAACTATTGTGTGCTGTAAAGTTTTAAATCTATAGCCCATATAATTTCAGGAGAGTGTAAAACAAGGAACATATAAATTAAGGGGGAGAGAGAGCATTCATAAAAGAGTAAGAAAAAGCGAAACTGTAAGTAGAAGCCAAAAGCAGAGACATCAAATTAAACCAAGTTTGAATATGATTTACATAGCAGAAATAGACAGACACTATATTAAGAAAAAAAAAAGATTGTGTTTCCTTAAACAAAAAATTAAAAGAAAAAAATAAAAAATATATTAAATTTTACTATCAGTTTTTCGTCCAAGAAAACACGATAAGTTAACAGACTAAAACAAAAACATCACAACAACTTATATAAGTCCAAGAAAACACAATGTAAGTGAACAGACTAAAACATCACAACAACTTATAAAGCTGCATGCTCTTCTTCTCATCCTAATCGATGTATTTTGGTGCTCATGATGACTTCATAGAGTTTCTTGGCAAAAGGGTTTAACCGGTGAGGCATCACCAGCCGTCGAAGCCTATGAAACAGTTGAAGGTAATGGAGAAGATTGTTTTGGGGAGTCGAAGTTGGGATTGAATTCACAGCAGTTTGCAGCACATAGTTTCCGAACTCGTTTTGAGCCATTTCCTCGAGCTTGCAGTCTGCGAGACGAGCAAGCGCTTCAATTATAAAGCGCTTACCGTCGGATCTGAGGCTTTTCTCGATCACGTAGCTGCCGTTCTTATGCATTGATAGTCTATCCACAAAGCATGCCAACTCCAGGCATATTCCGTCAGCTGCCCACCGGACTTGGAGCCCCAGGGCACAACTCACAACATAATTACTGCACATTTTACAAAATAATAATAGCACAAAGATATAATCAATTGTAATTACGTAAAGATTCAAGTTGCATACCCGTAGCTATCAAAAGAAAGCTGAACTGATCTTTCAACAACTGGTTTCAGTAATTCACTTGTTCCAGGTTCCTTGGAGTTTAGTATGCAGCAAGCAAGGGACATGCAGCCACTTCGTTCTACTGCTAAATCATGACAACGCTCTAAAGCAGCACTAATGAAGACCTATTGAATAAGTTGAGAGCGCGAGATAACAACATAGTTTAAGGTCAAAGGTGAAGTATTGACCTACAAATCCATTATTGAATTTAATCTCAAGTACTAACCAAGTTGTCCTCGTAATTTAGATTTTTGAAAGAGCAATCAAGCACAGAAGCTCCATGTCTAGACTTCATGAGTGTGAAAAGTTTGTTTCTCAGAATCCTTCCGATTGGCAACTTCACCTTTTCAATCAGTTTCATCAGACACTCGCTCCTGATAGAATTCACAGAATTTACCTATTCCAATGAAAAAAAAAACCCAAGGCAAGATATAAAGAAAAGAAATAATTAGGGTTCTTGAGCATTACCCGGAGGTGTCTCTCGCGAGTCGTAGGAGCTTTGCACGGTCGTCCGCCACAGAATTTCTTATTTGACGCAGCTGATGAACGTTGGCGACGCGCAACAGTTTCTTGAAGATGCTGCTGCCATTTGAATTCATCATGACGTGGTGCACCATCTGGAGAAGCGCATGTAGAATGCAGTCCGTGATGTCAGCGTCTCCAAGATCCAAGAACGCATCTAGGCACGCATGGCAGGGCGGTTCTCGAACCACTGGAGGATAGCCTCTGCAGAAGCCGCAAGAAGATTTTGCCATCACCGTCGCGGGGTCGAGCGGAACAACCCGGAGGTTGTATAGAATTGCATCACGGCATGCACGTCGGCGTAGTTGCGAGTAGTCTATGGGCGTAGGGTTCAGGTGATTGGATGTACGATAGCAACAGGAGCAGGGGAGGGCACGAGGGTTGAGGGAGAGGGATTGAAAAGGAAAGGCGTGAGCGTTTTGGAATCTGAGATGGTGCAAGTGTGCAAAATTACTTGGATAGATATGGCGTTGTTGTGATCCTCTGCTGCCGTTGCTGCTGCTGCTTCTGTAGATGCCGCTGTTGTCGATTCTGCCGAACGTCGTGGAAGGAGGATTAAAACTCAGAATTGTCTCCAGCCGATGAGCTATTTCGTCGGAGACGCTCGAGTCTCCGGCAGCAGTAGGTCGACCGCTTCCAATTGCTGATGCATCATCTTCTTCTACTTCTTCGGCTGCTGCTGTGTTTTCTTCTCCAATGGAAGGAGGATCAAGAGAAGGCATTGAGGTTTGGCGACGGAAATCTGCGTTGCCCCTGCTTGGAACTCCGTCTTCCGAGTGGTCTCCCATGGAAGTAGTTTCTGCGAGAAGGAAACTAGTAATGGAATTGCGCGAGGGAGGTGAAATTCTTACTGCATATATATTAATTGTGAAAGAGAAGAAGAGTTGGGACAATTAGGAATCTGATTCAGAGTCAGGATTCCTAATTTGTCCGGATTAAACACATTTTTGAAAATAATATATTAATTTTCTGAACTAATAATAGCAAATTATTTTTGTAAATAATACTGGGTTAAACAAACCAATAGTCAAACAATAATTATCTCTCGCCGCAAAAGTATTGCGGCGGCTACAACCCAAGTGTTATTACCTGGTCTTATTTCTATTATTTTTAATTTTTTATAACTTTTAAATCCGTTTAGGTTGTTAACCTTTTTTTTTCAAAATTTTAAGTTAGACGCGTTAAAATCAAAATTTTAAAAAATCAATCTCTTACCGAACCGAATTTATCGAAATTTTTTTTATTATCACAATAAATTTTATATCTACATAAATATAATAATATTTTTATTTTTATAACATTAAATTCAATAATTTTTACTAATTTAGTACTTAATGTCGGTTTTTATCAAACCAAAAAAAATAAAAAACAAAAAATTGAACTTTAGAAAATCTATTACTAATACTAAAAGAAAATTCTTTTAGAAAAATAAATTTACTGTATTCATCGTAAACTGAATTTATGTTATTTCTTAATTTTGTCAATAATACTAGGTAAACCTAAAAAATAATAGACAAACAATAATTATCCCTCACCTTTTTTTTATATCTAACCAAATTTATTGAATTTACTAAAAGAAATTGATAAATCAGTGTAATTTAATATATGAAAAAAAAATAAAATTTAATTTGATAATATTATATTCTTAACAAAATATGAAAAATAAAAGAGGTTTAGTTTAATTTTCCCTCTTATATATATTTTTCTTTTAGTTATGTTATTATATTCTTCATGATATTTGTCAAATTTCGTTAAAAGTATGCTATCATCTCCCATTAACTTAAGGATTAAATTTAAAAAATTAAAAATACTTCATCTTTAATTTTAAAAAAGATATGAATGAAAAAATTAATTAGCTACAAAGGTTTTTCATTATGAATTCATTCGCATAATTTAATGTGTTTTAAGAGGAACAAAAGGAAAAGGATTTTTCAGATTATTTTACATTGGAGCGTAGTTCATACTTAAGATCAGAATTGGATTTTTTTTTAAAAAATAATCTACTTAATTCTAGATAAATATTTAAAACCTATATATCCTAGTTTATCACGGCAAACATCACACAATTTAAAATGCATGTATATGTCCTAGGTTTACTTACTAACATGCTAGATGTGATGCTCCCGGGATTTAGCACAAATCCCAAAGCACACCGAGATGGAGTGATGGTGGGACCCCTCGTCATCAGCCGTGTTGGACGACTCGAGTGTGCGATTGTGTCACTGAGGCTGACACAAGTCCATAGGGCGAGGGTTGAGTCGAACCACGGAGTGTGGGTTCACACGTGGATGTGGGCTTCCGACTCGACCCATGGACCCCGGACCCTCTCACACGAGCTTGCGAGCGTGTGCATCGAGGAGGGTCGACCGCGGGGCGATTCTGAGGTTTAATCGACCCCGAACCAGGCTTAAACCGACCTTCCAGGCTGAATCAAACTGGTTCAGCTGGTTCAGCCGGTTCACGTGGTTCGCTGCACGCGGAAAGGGGGAAAATCCCCTGTTCTTCATCTACGCCGCGTGCGGCGTCATCGCCGATGATTCCGGCCAGCTGGAGATGGCGCGCCGGAATGGGAAGGTTGCTGAAGGTGCGTGACAGCGTGGCGGTGAGGCTGGCGGTGAATGGGCATGGACTCCGACTTGGACGAGCCCAGGGCGGAGATTTAATCTCGCCCCGGTGGACGCGCGATCTCGGGCCATTCGACGGCAGAGATCGGCGCTCGCGTGGCGGCGAGGATGGTTTTCCATCCTCGTCGAGGGGAGGCTGCCAATCGAGCATTCTGAGAGCTCGGGCAGGTCTGGCGCGACAATCTTTCGGATCTGAGAACAGAGCTTCGCATCTTCTGTCGGCGACGAGGTTTCGGCCGTGGACTCGTCGGCGCGAGGCTTCCAGATCAATTTCCGGTGCCCTGAGGTAAGGAGGGACTCATCCCCTCCGGCGCCGGCAGCCAGACGTGGGAGTGGGATCGGATTTTCCGATCCTCGGTTCCACGCGAGCAACGCGTCCATTGGGTTCAAATTTTTGTCGACGGCGGCTTCTCCGGCGACAATACTCCGGCAGTGACTTCGCCTATCGTCGGCGACCAGATCCTGACCCTCCGGCGTGACTCTGGTGGCCGGACGGTGACGGACGGAGGAGGACTCTCCTCCCCTGTTTCAACCGGAGACTCGGCTCTGTTCGCACGCGAGCAGCGGAGAAGGGAGAAGGGAGGAGAGAGAGGGTTCGCCGCGCAGGTTCGTACGCGCGTCTCGCTTCATCTCCGACCAGACTTTCCGACGCAGCTTCTCAGAGGATCTCGGTGGGCTCGGCTCGTGAAGTGGTGGCACGCTACAAGGGTAAACCCTCCCCAGATCTATCGTGTGTAGTGGTAGTAGGACGGTTTTCTCATGTGTAGTGGATAGAGACTTTACCGCCGTCCGGACTTCGTGTGGCTTTTCGTCCGGACGGTTCTCTTGCGTTATCTGCGCCCGCATATGTGTAGTGCGGGCTGTGCTTGTTTGTAGGGGCTGCATTGCTTGCTTGTTGCAAACTCCCGGACGTGTGTGCCGGCACCCTCGAAGGTGTTCGCCACCGTCCCCTTGTGATTGATTGAGGCCGCGCCGGTGCCTATCTCGGCTGTGTAGAGAAAGGAGTGCGGGCTGAGGATATTTTTGTGAGTGCAAAGTGTTTGGAGAGTCTCCATCACTTTGACACAGTTGAGAGATCTGTATCCGTGTCCGAGGGGCGGTATTCATACTGAACCCTTCACGCACGTGGTGTGAGGACTTGTAGAGTGCTGGGCCAGCTTCCGCAACGCGATCCTAACCGGTCGCGGGCCACTCTAGTGTAGGGCTGAGATCTCCGCGAGGGGATCTACCGGTTGTGGTTGAATTTATTATAAAAAAATAAATTTGCTCATAACACTAGAGATATTGGCCTAATGGTCTATTCCACACAAAGTCAATAAAAATGCATAATTAGTCACTTGAAATTCATTGATTAGTCCAAATTAGTGAAAATTGTCTATTGTGTATTATAAATCCACTCTCATCTATTTTCAATCAGGAAGATCTATTGGAACTTTAAATAAGACCCAACTTGTTGGTCAAAATTGCTCTAGAAGATTGGCCTAGCTCAAATAAAGCAATAGCTAAGGGTATCAATAAAGAAAGCAACACATTGACAAAGTCTCATATAGGATTATGAATATGGACTCAGGACTCATGGACTCATAGTCTCATTATGAGACGCTCATACTCTCTAGTCTCAACTCTCATGTGATAATTGGTGAAGTCTCGTGTGGATGTGGAAATTGGATTCGTATAATTTGTATTTGTGGAATTGTGGTCTTGTGGTTTAAGGAGGTGTATGAATGTTTCAACTTTCAACAATATGATATTAGATATTTGGAATTTTGGATGTTTCTAACGTTGTAATGTTGTATGATGTAATATGTATTGATGTTATGAACTTATGATGTATTGATGTTTCAAACTTTGTTGTTCTTGTAGTTGTAGTCTTGTAGATAGGGGTGACAATTTCACCCGACGAGTTCGGGTACCCAATCTGACCTGACTCATTTATGATGAGTTCGGTTACCCGATTAGCTAAACGAATTAAGTTCGGGTTTAGGGATATGGGTACCCGATATCCGATTTTAATAAAAAAATATAAATATAAATTTTTATTATTAGAATATAAATAATAATAAAATAATTATTATATAAATATTTATTATTATTAAAAAATATAAAAATAATAATAATTATTATTATTATATAAATATATTTATTTTATGTTTAATTTTTAAAATATATTTTATATAATAAAATAATAAATAATTTATTTTTTATTTAGTTGGGTACCTACGGGTATCCGTTTAAATACCTGACCCGAGTTTAGGTCGAGTTCAAGTAGTAAGTAAAACTATGAGTACCCGATCTGTTGCTAGTGCTACTTGTAGAGAATAACTCTGAAGTCATGCTTAATAATTCTCTTCCTGGCTTATGTTATTATGTATTCATGTGTTGCCTTCCTTACTCAGCTTAGAGTCATGTAACATTGGCTGATTCATTTTGGTGTTGTTTGTACCAAATCCAAGGGGTTGAATCACTTCTGGCCATGTTACGTTTACATTGGTCTTCTTTTTCAGACACAGGCGTGACACTGGAACATTGTTCTGAGATATTTTTGGTGGTATCAATCCAAATTTTGGATGCTTAAGTGGAATTTGGATTGAGTACATGTTGTGAAATATTACAATATTTTGAGAATTACAAAATCTCAAATGTCGCCCACTTCATTCTACGTCTTCTCATGAAGGCAAACTGCCATGACTTCTTTTTTAACTAAAAACTTCAATTAATAAAATTTCCTCCATATAGAACATTGAAATATTTCTTTTCTTTCTTTCTGACGAGGGCTGGACGACTTCCTACACCATCTTTCAGGTAATGTTGTCGTCCCAGGCTCCCAGCAATGCATCTGCATTATGAGGATCAATGAATAAATAGAAAAACGTACCAAGAGCTTTGAGATAAGGTCAAATAATAATGTCAAGATAAGAGGAGTCGAAATGATATTAAAATTTATCAATTCATTGCAACTAAGTCGAGAAATGATATTAAGATTGTACCGTTGCGCAGATGAAAAAAAAGTGGAATTCATAAACCCAGCCTACTGGTCAAGAAACAAGTGATAGTAACAGTAGCCGAACTGAAAAAATTGGAATTTATAAAACCTGTGCTAATTCGGTTTAATCGATTTGAATTGGACCGAACCAAACGGTTTTAATGAAATTCGGTGCGGGTTCGGTTTCTTAACATTGAAACAAATTTGATTCGATTCGATTCGGTTTAAACCCAATAGGCATAGTAGGGGTGAGCATTCAGTTTTTACCGAACCGAATTTACCGATTTATATTTTATCAAAATTTTTAAAATCAAAATCGAACCGAATTTAAAAAAAAAACTGATCTCCTACTAAACCGAATTTACCGAAAAAAATTCGGTAAATTACCGATTTACCAATTTAAATTATTTTATCTATGTAAATATAATAATATTTTTATTTTTATATATTTATCAAATAAAATTTAATAATTTTATATTTATATCGATAAATTTGGTAATTTACCGAACCAAATTTATTAATTTAATACTTAGTATCGGTAAATTCAATTTTTATAGAACTGAAAAATAAAAAAAACTAATACTGAAACTGGATATCGATTTTCAAAAAACTATTCTCGATACCGATACCGAACGGTAAAATCAATTTTTTTCGAACCGTTGCTCACCCCTACTTATGGATTTGATTTATCTAGGTTTGAATATTTGTTGACTTAGGGTGGAATCAAATTTCCATACAAAACTAAAATCCTAGCTCATTTTGTTGACGATTTACTATCCTACCAAGCTTAAATACAGATCATTGGCGTTTACAGTAGCCTTTTCTTTTTATTCAGTTTAAATTTACAATTAATTACCATATTTTTTTTATTAGAAAGTGTGGATAAACATTTCTAGGCAAGGACTTTGCCTAAAACTTTTAGGCAGGTTACATCTCAACTGCCTGTATAATTTTAGAGTAAGGATCACATGTGGTGTTTAAGATTTGCACTAAATGAACGGGAGATACAATCTGCCTAAGTTTCCTAAGCAATGACTATACTTAGAAAGTGTGACCAACAAGGAGACCAGTGGCTTACTACATATAGCAACTCATCCCTGGCTCCGCCACTGCAAATAGTAACTCATTCTTCCCAGGCAACATGTCAAACTTTACAGCAAACATATGATGATCTTCATCGCTCAAGCAATCAATTGTTTTCTCTTAGACAACAATGATGATCACATATTTAGAGAACAATCTGAAGAAGTTAGACAAGTCTCTCTAAAATATTCATGTTTGAACAAGTTACTAGTATTTGACAATTCAAAATCCAATCTAAAACTATTTACAATTGTCTCATTAGTTCACACAGTTGAAGCATACTTGCACCAACACGTCTGCATTAGTCTCTGTCCTTAACCAAACGACAACCTTTACTAGCACATGATCTATTAACTATCAGCCAAAAGAGATTAAAGACATTTTAAAATCCATTGAGTGACACTACCTACTAGCATATGATTTTTTTTCTATTATCTAGATAAGTAATTTTAAGTTTTTTTTTTGTTTTACCTTGTTAAGCATTCAATCACAAGAACAAGCAGTGGACTTGTTTCACTACCATTACTACAACATTTGCAGGAAAACTTCGTTTCATCTATTTGAATATTTCTTATTAAACGTTATATCACACCACAAGACAGAAAGAACCACAAACTTGTGTAAACAACATAAATTGGAGAAAAATCATGAAAAAAAAGTAGTGATAAGAAGCAAATACAAGCAAAAAAAGAGACTCAACTTGATTAATACATACTCGCACTGATCTCTACCATCACTTTTTACCCCCATTTCTTCTGGAAGCTACTGTGAACCATCCATCTTCATCAGGATCTTGGTTCTGCTTAGGTTTTTCCACAACCATTTCGTGTGCGTTTGGGTCATCAACCAACATTTCTGAGTCCTCTTCATCCGAATTTTCGTCTTCACTGTCATCATCAATTACCTGCATCACGAATTATTAGCACCAACGAGATCCTTGAACACAAGTAGCAACCAAGTCTTCGTTATTTTTCTTTTTTGTTGTCTCAAATAAAACAAATTACCAAATTAACTTCAGTCTTCACCGCCAACTAGTATTGCCAATAATAGTTGCATAATTTAGTGCAAATCTAAGATACAAACCCATGACACCTACCATGTGTTAGCGGATGTGATTTCAAATATATGTGGAAGAACTTAGTTAATACAAATAATAGAAGTTCTCATATGATTCAGGGCTGCAAGTCTAGCAAAATCACAAATATTTATGGCTGATTATGCCAACCACTGGTGTAAAGAGATCGCAGCCACTAGTATGCAAATAGGTACCACATCAATAAGGTACTTGGTTATTCTTTCTCTGATCTCATATATAAATTGTATTTAACTCATTGAAGTCATCTCTAGATCTCAAATTGGAAGAGCAACTTCTAGTAGAATTGCAATCATTCACTCCATTATGTCATTCCCTATTATGTCAGGGAGAAACTAAAGCATTTCACATCTTTTATGGTCAAAGAATGAGAAATATATATTTCACAAGGTCTCATGAGATAAGATTACAGTTCCTTCATAAGATTAACTAGTTAAATAAGACATGCCTACAGTGATATGCATGTAATATAATAGGTAAAACTCACTTAATAGGTGAAGTGGATATCATATATCTTAGGAATCAATGTTTCCTATAGGGGAAGGAAAAAAGGAGAGAAAGGAAAATAGGTGAGGAAAGAAAGTTAAAAGGAGGGAAAAATAGGTCACATGAAGTTCCCGTGGCGCTATAAGGAATGTTGCATGCAATAGGGGGCGACATTGGCATCGGGGGGCTTCTTCCCCATTGCTGGTCACTGCACGTGACTGTGCGGCAAGGAGCAAGAAGGCCGGGGACAAGGGCTTCTTCCCCACAGTCGGGGAGAGCTTGGAGCTTTTGCACGCAGGGGCACGATAGGGAGCAAGAAATGTGGGGGATGCTAGAGGGCTTCGTCCTTGGGGTGGCGGCAATGGCACTTCTGCACATGGGGCTGAGGGGCTTTGTCCCATCTCCGGTTGATGCACGCGGGGCGGGGGTAGGGGCGAGGGTGAGGCAGCCACACTTCTGCACACGAGGGGCAAAGCTTCTGCATATAGGGGCGGGAGAAGTGGCGAGGAGTATTAGGGAAGGGGAGGGAAGGCATGCGGGTGCTTTAGCGGGGTCGGCGGCAAGGAGGTAGGTGTGGCGAGGTGCCGAGGCAGGGCATGAAGAGCGATAGGAAGCGTTGTTACTCTTTCCATCCATTTTTCACCCAATTTGGGTAGAACACATTTGGAAGGAAAACTAGCCTATTTTTCCTTCCTCACCTTTTCTTTCCATCCAAGGAAATTAAAGTACCTTTTCCTTTCTTTCCTTCAAGCTTTCTATCAAAGGAAACAGGCCTAATAAGGAGTATGTTGGCATTTAGACAATTGGTAAAAAAAAAACTCTATTGTACACAACATTCACAATGGGTTGAAAACTAGAATATGGTTGGACTCGAAGCATCCAAGGACATTTTGTATTATTTAGTAGAAGACTTTGCTTTTGTGAACCACTTGAGTAGATAATCGCTAGACTAAAACCTCATTAGAAACAAGAGATGATATATCACAAGCAACATCCACTTCTATAATTCCAATGTATCAGGATACATATAATATCGTCCATATAAAGATATAACAAGATGAGACAAGGTGAGGTAGATCCATGAAGCCTTAAGACAATTCTTTCCAAAATTAGCTTATGTGATCATTCGATCTAGTACAAGCAAGTTATCATGGACTTATATGGTATGGTATAAGAGGCATCTTATTTCTTAAAAATTTGTCCCCTTGTAATAGATTGTACAAATGAGAGATATACAATAACATAAGAGGGTTATTATATAATGAGAGTAATGAAAGCATTGAGTAGTTAGTTTCAACATGCCCCTACTTAACCCAAGATACGGAGGTCTATACACGTCTGTGTTATGATAGTGACGGATAGGCTATCATTATCCTATGGATTACCTCCAATATTGAAAGAAACGACATTATCATTGTGATAAAGAAATTGCTAATTAATGCAACAATTTGTCATATATGGGTGGAAAGATAGAGGTGAGCCCATGCTAAAGCAATACTCACAAGCAAACCTTATGTGGAATTAGGTAATTTCATATCTGTAGAGGATGAAAAAACAATTCATGAATTTTCCATAGAAAACTTAGGCTTAAAATATTTTTTTAGAGGATATAATAAGATTTTAAATAAATGTTACAATGTAATGGGGGAGTTATATAGTCATAACATATCACATACCACATGTTTATACTGTAAATATAATCAAGGGGCAAATATGTGGAGTTTTGAGACTGCACCCAACAATGTATGTTTTTTTTCCATATTTGTTTATTATATTATACACTTGCACTGGGCAAAAAAAGTAACAATACTATCCTAGGTAATTACAAGAGAACACATATTCAGAAATGAATGAATTATAAAGGAATAACTATATTCAACAGAAAGTATGAGTAAATCTTAGTATGTTGTTAAAAGGAATGGAATTGAATTGTGGATAGCGACATTAGTATACCAATAAGGAGTATCAATCTGAAAAGTGGTATAGGTATTAATATCTTAGAGAAAACACAATGAAAACTTAGCAAGAGTGAAATTTAGACCATCTCTATACCAATAAGGAATATGAATATGAAAAGTGGCATAGTTATTGTTATGCATGTCGTTCCTAGACCACCTTGTAAAATGACAAAACTATGGGTTATTTTGCAAAAAGGCTTCTTAAACAGCTAATAAACCTATCAAACCCTAAAAATCGCCTTCAACTTTCCCCTTTCCCCTTTCCCCTTTCCTCTCTTTCTCTTCCATTTCACTTCTCGAGCACCTAATCTGCTCCCTATCAACTTTGGCGACCCTCAACCTCCTTTTTGTCACCGGTTGGTGTAGAGAAGCTTATGGCAGTGTTGATTCAATAAATTTTCTAGTCATGTGAGCATCGATGACATTCCTTGTCCTGCAGTCCTACAGAGTTCATTTATGTCGTTTTCTTCTCCTTTTCTTCCCCCTCTAATAACCTTCGGTCTGTGTACTGGTCCTTGCTTGGGCCAATATAAATTGATTGTACCACTCTTGCGTACTGGTACAAACTGGCTATCCGGCATGGTACAGACCTATTTTTTTAAACCTTGTATGTACTCCAGTTAGGCACCCATTCAGGGCATGACAGTTATTATTAGCTTAAGTCACTATGAATTTTAGGAAGGGTGTAGCATAAGTAATCTCGTCAAACAAAGATGAACAAACTAAAACCATCATAATATGTGATAATGAAGAATAAATCAAACCAATTATACCAAAACAAATTACCTTCTTGCTCTGAGAAACAGAGCTAACTACAGGACCTAATCTCCTCAGCTTTTCAATTGAGTCATAATTTCCCTTGAGACACTCTTCATGCATAATCATTAATTCTTCAGCCACCTGTCAAAAACAGGGACAAAATTTTATAGAAAGTAAAAAAAAAATGCCAAGTATTAACAAATGTTGATTAGTGGTCCAATATGCTGTCAATTTAAGAAATTTCCTTTTTATTACTTTTCAGGAATATTTTCTCAAATCCATGAATTTTACTATACCTCTTCAATGCTGCCATCCTCAATCTCAGCATTGAACAAATCTACCATGTTGTCCTCGAGCATATTTTCCAGATCATCAATGTAAAGCGGACCTAAAAAGAATAGTATACATAATGTGACTAACCAATTACTATGCAAATAAAAATACAAAGCTTCAGCCACTCGTGATCCACTCATCTTCTTCTCCTGGTATAAAGAAGTAAAACTAAGAAAGAAGAATAATAATAGCGCATGATCAGCGAAAACAAGCAGCTACGTCTGGAATGAAGAGAAATACAAGTTCTACAAGTACTTTTTCTTAGAAAAATCTATTCTTTTATAGGAAAGATGGAAATTTTTGCAAAGCCAAAAAATGAAAATTCATGGATTTGAAGGGGAGAATAAAAAAACCTTTGGCTTGGGAGAACCATGACAGTATAATGGATGCGAGATCCTCGGATTTGCGTCGCGAATCACGCCCGCCCCAAGAGTCCTGCACCGCCATCTGGAGCGCCGTCCAGCGAGAGAATACGAGGGTTATCCCTTCGCCGAGAAGGGACAGAGATTGCGGAGAAAGCACCTCGCCCCCTCGCCCGCCGCCATCCGCAGAGTCCATCACGCTCTCTGATCGTTCGTGCTTGGAAGTGAATCACTCGTCGCCTGCAAAAGCCAAGGATCGATAAGTAAAAAAGGGCCAACGTCGTGAATTCTAGTCTATGAACATGGGCCGGAGCGGGCCGGTCCGGCCCATACAACTATTGCTAGGGTTTTTAGCACCTCTATAAAACCGTTTTAATCATCCGGCGAGCGAGCGAACGAGGCAGCGGCGGTGGAAGAAAGGCGAAGGCAAGCGGATCAGCCAACATGGTTTGTTCTTCACTTGAATTAGTCTCTTTTCTCGAACCTGAAAGTTCAACAAATTCGTGTTTTATCGTGGTTTCCTTTGATCTATAGTCTTTGGTCGCGAACGAAGACTTCCAGCACATTCTGCGTGTCCTGAACACCAACGTCGATGGAAAGCAGAAGATCATGTTCGCTCTCACCTCCATTAAAGGTGTCGGCCGCCGGTTTGCCAACATCGTGTGCAAGAAGGCTGATGTCGACATGAACAAAAGGTGCCATTTTGATCTTTCTCTATCATTGATGCCTAGAATTTTTGTTGAAGTGGACGTTAGGAGAAAAGGTTATTGGCTATCAATTGTAGAATTGTGGCGTTATTTTATATCGAATTTTTTCTTTCCTGGATCATATCTGGGAAAGGTCGAATCTTGCTTGATGCAAGTTTTCTTTTTTAGTTATAGATATTTGTCTTGAATTAGTTCTTTTGTGGGGTAACATTAACTGGCTGTTTTTTATTCAATCTGGTTCTCACCAATGGCAACTTCCTTTTTTGCGTTGAATTTGGCTACTTATTATAATTATTGTTCCGCATTTTTTGCAGGGCTGGGGAGCTCTCAGCAGCTGAGCTTGAGAATCTTATGACTGTCGTTGCCAACCCACGCCAGTTCAAAATACCAGACTGGTTCCTTAACAGGAAGAAGGATTACAAGGATGGTCGATACTCCCAGGTTGTCTCAAATGCTCTGGACATGAAGCTTAGGGATGATCTTGAACGACTTAAGAAGATCAGGTTATTTATGCTGAGCCTTGTTTATTGCTGAGCGATTCATTTCATGAACCTATTTTTGCTTACTGTCATATCTGTTTGTTATAAATGCCCATTGGTTCTGGAAATTCTGTATATGTCTTTGCCAAGGCCTAATTTTTGATACTGCGGATGTCTGAAAGAGTTAGACTCTTTTTATTTGACATCAATCACCTCCTCTTTCCTTGGTGGTTGAATTGAGCTCTGGTTCAACGAACAATCTAGAAATTGGTATGTTAAGTTTCGGAAGATTCTGCATTTCGTCATAAAAAACCATCTAAAACAATCACCTAAATCTGTTCTGGTTAGGGTTTTTTAAAATACGTATAGTTGTAGTTCTCAGTTGGCACTATTCAATAATGTAGTACAATAATGGAGGATATTGGCGAACTGCTTTGTTTTAGCATCGTTGATGTTAGCCACCATGAAACTTAAGTGTAACACTTCAAATTACTAAGCATTTTGTATTTGAGACACATTGATCTTGCATAAAATGTTGCATCGCTTGCTAGTTCATACCCTGAATTTTGCTTAGCAATTTAATGCTATGTTCTTTAATTGAATTTTAATAATGAACAAAATGGTAATATGTATGACTAATTCATTGCTCAAATAGTTAGACTTTTCACAATTCAATAAATTACCATAGCACTACAAATACTAAAACAAGTCGATCTTCCTAGCAACACTATTCTAATATCTGGACATATACAGCTTGTCTGACCTTAGCCTTGCTAGTTTGTCATCTTTGACCTGCAGAGTCACGGTATTTGGTATCGGACTGTCAACAAAAATATTGTATCACGTATTCAGGTTGATCATATCTGATCGGTAAAATTAGAACCAAAGGAACTTGTAAATTTAAAAATAATTTGATGAACGTGAGAAATATATATATTTCTGTAGACATTTTATACCCTTTAAGGTTAACAATTATATAATAGTTAATTCTAAGATAATTATATTTATCAAATGCTCTTAATTATGCTTTTATTTATTTATTGACAAATGATTTTATAGTTATTTGTAGTCATTAATTTTTGAACATTTAGTAAAATGTATTTCTAATAATTTTTATTTAACACATTATAAATGATATAAATTACTAAAAATAATTGAATTTTAAGATAAATTATTTAATATAATTATAATTACACTAAGGATTGAATGATTAATTCGAAGGGAATAATATAGCTTAATAATAGAACAAATATGAAATTTCATTAAACATGTTGAAGAATTTGGAGTTTAGGAAAAAATATGTTTAAACAGATCATCTCAGTTTCACTGTCATATAATCAAACGTAGTAGATTTGGTTCACATGCTCAATGTTCACCTTGTCTCTTGAAGACTCAAGGTAGCTCGGGTGAGCTGCAGACTTGACACTCAAATTTGCCTTAGCCCTCAACGGAGACTGGAGAGACTGAATGACCTCAAGCATCTGAGTGACAATGCCTTCTATGACTTTCGTTGAGCGGCTTAACAATTTCTGCAAAAACTTGAGGGCTCAAGTGACAGAGGATGGAGCTACCTGAGTGAGATTCTTTTTTTCTGTCAAGTTGTTGTACCTCAAAGACTCAATTGGTGACGACAGAAACTTTTTAGATCCTTCATTAATAAATTGAAGAATTTGGAGTTTAGGGAAAAGTATGGTTAAACAGATCCTCTCAGTTTCACTGTCATAATCAAACGTAGTAGATTTGGTTCACATGCTCAATTTTCACCTTGTCTCTTGAAGACTCAAGGTGGCTCGAGTGAGCTGCCGGCTTGACACTCAAATTTGCTTTTAGCCCTCAACGGAGACTGGAGAGACCGAATGACCTCAAGCATCTGAGTGACAATGCCTTCTATGACTTTCGCTGAGAGGCTTAGCAATTTCTGCAAAAAGTTGAGGGCTCAAGTGACAAGAGGATGGAGCTACCTGAGTGAGATTCCTTTTTTCTGTCAAGTTATGGCACCTCAAAGACTCAATTGGTGACGACAGAAACTTTTTAGATCCTTCATTAATGAATTGACAGAAGCTTTTTAGATCCTTCATTAATGAATTGAAGAATTTGGAGTTTAGGGAAAAATATGGTTAAACAAATCATCTCAGTTTCACTGTCATATAATCAAACGTAGTTGATTTGGTTCACATGCTCAATGTTCACCTTGTCTCTTGAAGACTCAAGGTGGCTCGAGTGAGCTGCAGGCTTGACACTCAAATTTGCCTTTAACCCTTAACGGAGACTGGAGAGACCGAATGACCTCAAGCATCTGAGTGACAATGCCTTCTATGACTTTCGTTGAGAGGCTTAGCAATTTCTGCAAAAAGTTGAGGGCTCAAGTGACAGAGGATGGAGCTACTTGAGTGAGATTCTTTTTTTCTGTCAAGTTATGGCACCTCAAAGACTCAATTGGTGACGACAGAAACTTTTTAGATCCTTCATTAATGAAATGGCAAGCAATGAACCAAAACAAAATCCGATTGCAAGCATCATGCCAACTTCTCTCTTTCTTGTGTTATAATAATGGTTTCTTTTTCCCCTCCAGCAATGACTCATGGTTGACAATTGTCAATTGTCTGCAATGAGATTCTCTTTTGGTTTACTGAGACCTTTATTCCCAGCAGTTCATAGTTGGGATTGATCAGAATTTGCTAATTCCTCCTTGCAATGCTAAACATTGTTAGTGCATTTCAACGTTTCAATATTAAACATTGTGTAATGGAACATCAAAACAAAACGTTGTTTAAGGAGAATTGTATCAGATGCTGATTTGAACTCAAAGATGTTAAGCTCATAGGCCTCTGAATTTCATTGGTCTAAGATCACTCATAAGAAGCTCCAGCATGCTTTTGTTTGGATTGCCTTTGCTATATTTTTTTGTTTGAAAACCACAAATTTGTTCTTAGTTCCTGTCACAAAATTGTCATTATGTACCTTTTTGCTTGAATCAATTCAACTTGTAAAAATAATGTACTCTCTTTTTGATGCCATAAGAATAATATTCAACTCCACTGCATTATTTTCTGTCGATCGTATTGCTAATTAACTAGTATAATATTCTGGCACAGGAACCACCGTGGTCTTCGTCACTATTGGGGTCTTCGAGTTCGCGGCCAGCACACAAAGACTACTGGCAGGAGAGGAAAGACCGTTGGAGTCTCAAAGAAGAGATAGGCTATGAGCTTGGATTTTAGTTGTCGCCTGAATTTCCTGCTTTGATGTCTTTACTTTGTGTTTTTTGCTAGAACAGACTTGTCTAAAGGATGGTCTTTGAGATGTTGGGTAATAGCTATGAGTTATTATATTTTAGTACAATGGAAGATTCGATGCAACTTTTTGTTATAATTTTGAGGGGAACTTAGGGTTCTCTAAACCTTTCACGGTTGGTGGAACTCCTTGCTGGGGTTATGGCAGGAATGTGCTTGAACAATGGATGCAAAACTAAGCCCTTTTGTTGGAAGTAAGTGAAGGTCAGAAGAGAAAAATAGGTTTAAAATTAGAAATTTTTATCATTCAAAATAATTAATGTATTTTGGATATGGAACAATGGGGTTTTTCATCATCCAACTTATGCCTGCTAGAATGCTCTTTAAGATTGAAGCAAATCATTCACCTAGGGTTGTCTATGCTTTACCCATTAGAGGAGCTCATTCTTAACAAGTTATCTTATATACTGAGTTAACATAGTCTAATTTAGAATACTTAAATTTAAGTTAACCGCTTCATATATTGTATCATTTGAGACTAAATAGTTTAATTTAAAATATTAAACTATTTAAAATATTTAAGTTTAATATTAGTAAATTTATTAAGGTTCTGTTGAAGGAAAATCTGAAGGGCTGGAAAACACAATGGAAGGAAATTTAGAGGGAGAGAAAATTTTATCACGTGCTTCGCGCATGATGTCCAGCCAGTGACACATGATGGAAGGTGACATGTTGGCGAGCTTGTCGAGAGAGGTTGGCGACGGGGAGGTTAGCAGAGGAGGTTGGTGAGGTTCGGTGACGAGGTAAGGTTGAGAAGGGAGGCGAGGCTATGGAGGGAAGGCAAGAGGCTGAGGCAGAAGGGAGGTTGAGGCTGGCGACGGAAGACGGGAGGCAAAGGCGGGAGGTGAGGCAAGGAGGGAGCCGAAGGCAAGAGGCGAGGCGAGGTGGGAGCTGAAGGCGAGAGGTGAGGCGGGAGCTAGAGGCGACAAGGCAAGGATGTGAGGAGGGAGGCGAGGCTATGGAAGGAAGGTGGGAGGTTGAGGCGACGGGAGGCGAGGCTGGCGACGGGCGGTTGAGGCGACAGGAGGTTGGCAATGGGAGGGAGAGGGAAAGAGGACGAGGCGACGGGAGGTCGGCGACGAAAGGCGAGGCGATAGAAGGCTGAGGCCACGAAAGGGAGAGGGAAGGAGGATGAGGTGATGGGAGGCTGGCGAGCTCGGGCGATGGGAGGGAGGAGGAAGAGGGTAGGAGAAGGGCGGCACCGACAAGGAGGGGAAGAAGAATGGCGGTGCCGGCGAAGAGGGAGAAGGAAGGAGGAGAGGGCGGCGGTGAGCAACAAAGTCGCGTAGCGCATAGGGACAGCGAGCGTGCGTGCGTTGTTGATGCACTTCCGCTCAATTTGGGCGAAAGCCAAAACTAGGGAAAAGTAGTGCTTTTTCCCTTTATTTTGTTTTCATCCTTTGAAAGATATGAGTGTTTTCCCTCCCATTCGCTGTGGATTCTCTCGTAGAAAACACAGCCTAAGACTTATATATATTATATTATTATTTTTAAATTTTTTATATAGGAGTCAACTAGAGTATTGAGTCACAATTGTTGATGAATCTATCTTTTGTTGGCCTCAATAAGAAAAAAAGTCCAAGTCTCTAATTGACCAATCAATTCATCTCCCACGGGTCAACTTTGCCAAACCTTAAATGCTCAACCTCTCAACTATGGATGAATCCATCACAAAATTCATCTCCCAAGGGTCAACTTTGCCAAACCTTAAATGCTCAACCTCTCAAATATGGATGAATCCATCTTTTGAGACTCAAGCATGCCTACTAAAAAAGAAAGTGAAATAATTGCTTCATTAGGACTCACTAGAGAATCCCCTTAATCAAGATGATTACAATATAGATAAGTCTCTAGCGCTCACATCACGCATCTCATTAACCTACACAAGGCTTAGCACTAAAAAGCCAATGGCTTGCCAATATTTATAAGCTGTTAAGCCTTCCTATGGACAAACATTTAACTAACATGCACACCCTTAGGTAAGACTTAACATCCATTAAGTCATAATATAAACTGCTAGTACTCATGAGCAACTAGGTCTTTTAGATTAGGGTTAAGTATTTCTAGTTATGGGTGTTTATGGTTCGGTTGCTTAAACTGTGAAGCAGTTTTTGAACCAAACTAAATCTATCAATTTGGGAAAAATATAAACCAGATTTAAATCGATAGTACCGATTAACCAATTTTTCAATACGGTTAACCATTGATTTTTAATAATAAATACAAATATAAATATTTTATTATTAAAATAATAATAATAATAATATATAAATATTTATTATTAATAAAAATATAAAAATAATAAAAAATAATTATTATATAAATATGTTTTTTATTATTTTAATTTTTAAATTATGTTTTATAAAATATAAATAATAAATATTTTATATATTAGTTAATTGGGCACGCTGTGAGTATCCATTTAAATAACCAACCCGGTTCAAGTTATACAGTAAAGTATTTGACCCGGGTTCAAGTCAAATTTGGATAAAGAGTTTTGCTAATCGGATTATATTCAGATTTAAAATGGTAATGCATGTCCCAGACCCGTTGCCACTCTTGGATAATTGACACATAAATGTCCTTATGTCCCTTCTTAAGAGAGACCCACATTTGTATTTCTTTCACTTTTAAGCACCCCCACACAACGGAACTCAACACAAGTCCAAGTCTTATGAGAATTCTTTTTTTTTTTACTGTAATTTAGGACGTAACACTTTATACGTAGATGACAATGCCTTTAACTATTTGATAATTTTTGAACTGACCGAAGTATCAAACAGAGGACTTAAACGAAATTTAAAACTTTTCTCTGCCCCTCTCTCCCTACTCATGGGAAGATTATAGTGACTTTAAAGGCTCCGTACCCCTACCTAAAGGGGATCAGAACATTTCCTAGGCAGAGAGGTAAAATGCTAGGAAAATTAAAATAGAATATATATAAGTATAGTTTTATCATATTTATGATATATTTATATAATCTACTCACTCTGAGTTATCAACGGTACCAGTTTTATTGCGGATAGACTTATCTACGATGAGAAATTGATATTTTTATTATCGTAGACGGTATCCACAATTATAGCTTGCTTGTCTATGATAATAAAAATGATAATTTTTTATTATAGATACGTCTATTGATTATAATATTAGTACCATTGGATAATTTAGAATAAGTAGATTACATGAATATATCGTATTTATGATAAAAATATGCCTATCTATAATCTATTTTAATCATTCTTAACTTTTTTAGGCATAGTACCACCCTAAGAAAATTTTTTTGAAAGCGAATCTCATCATTTTGTGAGAGTTTAATGCTCATCAGTTAGAGTGCAATTTTTAAGTAGGTCTTCACTTAACTGAGTTAAGCAAGGTCCCCTACCATGCTTTTTGCAAATCGTAAAGTTGGTGCGAGCACGAATCTCAAAAGCTCATGATTGTCCGGCTTCATTCAGGCATTGCCACCTCTAATTTTCTGTAAAACCACTTTAACGGCCTGTTTCAGAGGAGAGAAATAAAGAGGGAAAGAAAAGAAATAGAGTTATTTCTTTCCTTTCCCCTTGTTTCAATGAAGAGAAATAAAAAAGGGAAAGGAAAACTTTCCTTTCCTTTCTCTTCAAAAGCGTCCCCTCCAAAAGAGACGGAAATCAGATTTCCGTCCCTCGCCTCGCGTCTTTGACCTCGCCCTCTCGCCGCGCTGCTCACGTCTTCGATCGTCGTCTTCGACCTTGCCCTCTCGCCACGCTGCGTCTTCGACCGTCGTGGCCGCCCAGATTTTCGTCCGCTGCTCGCATTTCGACCGTCATCTTCGACCTTGCCTTCTCGACGCATTGCTCGCGTCTTCGACCTCGCCCTCTCGCCGCGCTAAGTCTTCGACCTCCTCTCGCCTGACGGAAGCCTGAAGCCGCCGCTGATTCCTCCTCTCGTCGCCGCCCTCTCCCCCGACTGAAGCCTCAAGCCCCGCTGCTCGCGTCTCGCCCCGAGCACTCTTGCCCCCATCTTCCTCTCGCCCCTCTCCCTCTTGATCCAAAAGCCGCCCCCTCCGTTCGAGCTCGGGGCCACCCCCTCCCCTCTCGCCGCCCGAGATCATCTGCAGCCTCCGCCCGAGATCATCCGCAGCCGTCCGAGCTCGCAGGCGCAAGGGAAGATGTCCACAATTTCTCTATTTTTTTTATTTTGACTAGTCAAACATTCATTTCTATTCTTTCCTTTCACCACCGAAACAAGAGCTATAAAAAGGAAAGAAATTATTTCTTTCCTTTCTATTTCCATTCTATTCTTGTTTCCATTCTATCCTTATTTCTATCCTTTCTTTGAAACAGGCCATAAAGTCATGATCTGTTTCTTTCTTTTCGGTGCATTTGGGATTTATGGTTATTCTTATATTTTTAAAGCTACTACATTTTTTATTTTATTTTTTTCTCCTATATGAATTCGCTCCAAAAAAACAGACTTTTATATTTTATTTTTTTTTCCTATATGAATTCGCTCAAAAAAACAGACTTTTATAGAAGAAGAGGGAGGAAGAATTTACGTCGGTTTGTCGAAAAGAAAAATCCAATTTTTGTGGTCTCATGGTCCTAAGCTTCCGTGAATTCGTGCATTTTGTACCAAGATTTCATTAATTAGTCTTCGAATTCGATCTGCAGGTTTATTAGAATGTTTGGTCTTGGCGTTGAATAGAACAACTCAGATTTTTTTTTTTTAACTTTTGTGCTGTTGGGTTGCAGAATCTTATCTGTAGAAAGGTTTCTCGGCTGAAGGTTTTAACATCGAGAACTTTTGTGCTGTTGGGTTGCATTCGGATTGATAAATTCAGTAATTATTGATTAGTACAGTAAATTTGATTTGTTTAATTCGATAATGGTATTAGTATCGGTAATGATTTGTATATAAATCGGTTATTGATATAGGTATCGGTAAATTTATTTCGGTTCGATAAAAACCTAATTTTACTGGTTAAAGTAAATATACTCTATTTTCTATTCGGTTCGGTAAATTTATTTCAGTTCTGTAAAAATTTTTATTCTATAATGGCATTTAATAACTTTATAAGTATTAGTTTTTTATTTGGTAAATTACCAAATTTATCAAAAATTCAATTCAGTATATATATGGTAAATATGTTATTCGATTTGGTATCAATAATTAATTTTTTAATAAATTCTTAATCAATAAATTTGATAACAATCAATTCAATTTAATAATTATCGATTGCCCACTCCTAGAGAACGATGAGGTTTTGGAACACAAAGGAAAGGGAAGGGTGCATTTGGATCAGCTGTATTGGTGAGGCAAAAGGTTGAAAACAGAAAGTGAGGAAATCCACACTGATTCATCTTTTTTACTGTGTTCCCTATTTTAAATTTATTATGCTCACCCCATTGCACGAGTGTGGTCTCACTCTTTCCCCATCAGGCTTTTGCAGGTATGTTTTTGACTTTGCAAATTTCGCTTAATTATTTTATAACTATGCTAAATTATATTATGCTATATTGTATTATCAAAATTTATAAAATATTTAATAAATAATTTTTCACTATAATTAAAATTTAAAATAATAAATAAATATATTATTAAAACTAATAATATATATATGTTTTATATTATCAAAATTTTAAATTATTTTAAGTACTTAAAATTTTAATCAATATTATATATATATATATATATATATATTTTAAAAAAAATAATACGGTAAAAATATTAAATTATAGCTTTCCTAATTTATATTTTTTATTTATCTTTTTCTAATTTTATTTTTTATTACTAAACAGTTTTTTAGTTGCTTCTATTTAAAAATCACTTAAAAGCAAAGCCTAAACAAGCTCGGAGTGTCTATCCTCTCCATCATTGCTACTTTTTGTCTAACTAGAAACTACTTTCTCTATCCATTGCTTTCATCACCTATCCTTATACACGATTAGCCAGGTCAAGAGGTGGCTGGAGCTCCAGTAGAAGGTTCCATCGTATCCCCTACTTATTTCAGACACCTCTTCAACCATAATAATAATAATAATAATAATAACTTCAAAACAATTCATGGAAGTATCATGTTTGGGTAGATAATTTGGATAAATCCTTGGGAAGACGGGATGAATCGTCTTCTTTAAGATTCAACCTAGTATAAAATCTAAAATTTCAGGATTTCCATGGACAAAAACAAATAAATGCACATATGGAGTACCGTCGACAAGTAATCTGACCATGCAGATCATCATCAGTATGAATCAAGTTATCTGTTGATGAATCAAGTTATCAACAGAGAAGAAAGCAATAACTAAGAACGGAGATACACAAATGCCATGACATTCTCCCTTTTTTTTTATTTTTGAAGGACCAAAGATTCAGGCATGAATACGCCTCTTCCTGGGATCTTAATGCTGATCGAAGAAAAACACAACATGGAGGAACACTGTCATATGTGCACAGACTAACTTTTTATTTCTCATGTTTGATTGGAGAAAATGGACGCTTTTAAAAGAACTGAATAAATGTACAGTACTCATTTGTCATCATTTTCTATATAGTTAATTCTACATGCCTTGAAAAAAAAAATGTAGGAGATTTATTAGGATACTGCAGCATCACACTAATTGAGCTTATTTTGACTTCACAGTCACTCCATCTTTCCCTGCAATTATAACCGCAGTTGCCATATCCAAGAACAATCCATGCTCCACAACCCCTTCAAGTGCTGAAATCTCCTTACCTGCCGCTATTGCATCCTTAATTGGTGTTCCAAAGTACAAATCCACGATGTAATTTGAATTGTCAGTGACATAAGGCTTCCCATCACCATCCAGTCTGAGCTTAGCCTCGCATCCTTCCTCGTTGAACAATTCTTGCAGCCTTACCAGGTTATATTTCCAGCAAAACTGAACAACTTCCACTGGCATTGCAAGTCCACTACCACCCAATCCTGATACAAGCTTTGTCTCATCTGCCACCACGACAAACTTATCTGACGCTGCCTCAACCATCTTCTCACGAAGTAGAGCCCCTCCTCGTCCCTTGACAAGATTAAGATCTGGATCCACCTGTTACAAGTTTCAACCCAGAATCACACTCTGCTGACCTTACTAAACAAGAGAAACTACTCATAAGGTAGGAGGATCTGTCTTTCAATATACATAAAAGCTGTCAGTAAAGCCCAAATAGATTTTATCAGCTTATCTCAATTAATTTTCACCATAAAAACATTGTCCACCAACAAAGGTAAAGCCAACTTCCACCAGTAAAACCTATTCTCAAACTACGCTGTTAATGATATTCTTCCACAATCAAACTTAAGCTATAGTTGATTAACCAATAAAAGTTTGTAAACAAGCTGATTACACTTGGTGATGCAGTAACAGAATCCTAGCAATTTAGGCACGGTACAAGGGTCTTTTACTCTAGAAGTTCTGCTGGGAGCAATGACTGATCATCAAATGGAATACTATTTTGCCTGTCTCTAGTCCGCAATTCTAATGTACCACTTATTCACAAAAGATGAAACCATTATTGCATAAAACACACTGAATTTTTCTAGCTCCTGGGAGAAAAGGTAGCACTTCCTTACAGAAAGATGAAACAAAGTATTTAAGGATGTGTTTACTTGGACGGAAAACTGGGAGAAAAGGATGAAAAATACAATGAATCTAAACGCAAAACATTAATACGCGTCAAAAGAAAACACAGAGCATTAATACACGTCAAAAGAAAAGCATTTAGAAGTATCCTATATCTATAATAACTCAATTTAACACCAGTTGTTTACCTGAAAAATATGATAAGCAAGGAAAAAGAATACCTTTTCACTTAGCTAATAAATTAGATTGCATCTCTTCATTGGAATGGACAAACAATTACATACTCCGATGATCACAAATGATATGTACTTGTATGAACTTGAGACTAGGATTCCTTAAGTTACTTGTAAAGTCTCTTATCATGAATTGATCCATAACAGAAGTTCTAGACTTGACCCTAGATTTGGAATCATTAGCAAGTTATGATACATACTTTGATTTAGAAAAATATTAACCAAAAGCAAAATCAAGACTAAGGCAAACATTTATCTGGACAGAAAAAAGATGATTAGAGGCTCTAGTCTTAAGGCTTCATCAAGTCCTGGAAAGCACATTGAAGTGCTTACACCAAAATAGAGAAAGTAATAAAGCATGATTCACACATTGGCTAAGATTCAGTTCAAACAATTGTCAAAATCAACAAATTACATTCATAAAATCTTTGTTTGGATACAACGCATTTAAGTTCTCATATATTTATTATAAAGACAACTCGCTGTTCTCCAACACTCTAACATTCCAACAAAAGGATTGTCGTTAACTCTATTCCTCTTTGTAATGTGTAAATCACATACCACAATAACCAATTCTTCATAGTTTTATAGGTTCATAAATGCCTAAACTTAATTTATTTAATCAATCTCAAGGAAACTACCATTTTCAAGGACGCAAGTATAGATACATAAACTCAGGCTCAAATGCAAGTATGGCAGTATTTGTTTACGAAATGAAAAAAAGGTTGGATGCTACTCAACCCTAGTCGAATTCTTTGAGAGGTGAAGATGGAAGGCCCAAGGCGCCATCTTTATTGGGTTTTCTTTCCATCACAAAACCAGAAGCAGAAATAATTTACCTCGTCAGCACCGTCAATAGCGAGATCAATCTGGGGGTGGTCATCGAGTGTGGAGAGCGGGATCCCCAGGGACAAAGCCTGCTCATAGGTCCGCTTGGACGTGGGCACGCCAACGATGTTGCTGAGCTTGCCGGCGGAGAGGAGAGCGCCAATCTCGGAGACCACGAAGGCAGCGGTGGAACCGGTCCCGAGTCCGAGGACCATGCCGCTGCTGACGTACTCGACGGCCTTGACGGCCGCGAGCTTCTTGAGGTCGTCCTGGGTGAGGGATACCGGGACGGAGAGAGCTCGGATGGGGGCCACAGCGGGGCGACGGCGGGCGGGGATGGCGCCGGCGCGGCGGAGGAGGACGGAGGAGGAGGAAGATTGGAGGAGGGAGGCGGCAGCGGCGGCCATGGAAGAAGGACGGGCGAGAAAGGCGCAGGCTTTCTTCAAGATTCGTGGATCAATTTGGGAGAGGAGCGAGTGGTGATGGTGAGGATTGGGAATATAGAAAGGAGCAAGGCCGCCTTTGGTTGTTGCTGTGTTGGTTTTTGGTCGCGGAGTGGGAGTTGGTGGTCGAAAACTGGAATTAGAGAAGGTTTTTCTTCACCATTTGTACTCGTGAGTGAATTGGTGGGTGACGTAAATGGGTGCAAATGTTACGTACAAATAAGGATGAAATTTAGGCTTTAGATAAGGTTGAACCAAACTCGATTCAAACCGAAGCAGTCCGAGCCGATCTGAAACTGAACCGAAACAAATCGGAAATTTTAGATTGGATTTAATTCATTTCAGTTGTCATCTCTAACTTTAGTTTCTATTGTGATAATGTTAGATTTTAATAATCATCCGTATGAGGCTAAAGTTGACTTTGTTTAGGGTCTCATTAGATTTGAGCTGATTGAAAGAAGGCAATGGAAGGATTCCGAATGTTTTGCTCCATCTAAATTGTAAGAGGCTAAGGCCCGTTTGACCAGCTTCAGCTTCTGGTTCTACTTTTTGTTAATTGAAGAAGTACTGATTAAAAAGATACGGATTGAATAAGTTTAAGGGTGTTTGAATTGTTAATTGAAGAAGTACTGATTAAAAAGATACGAATTGAATAAGTTTAAAGATGTTTGAATGCACAGCTTATGATTAGCTTATTCTATTTATAATAAATAATTTTTTATTAAAAAAATTATTAAAATAAAAATTATATGATTAAATTTATAGTTAATTATAATTAAAATATTTATTAAAATTATTATGAGTTATACTATTAAAAAATTATTATTACATATAAGGGTTAATGAGCTTAAGTAGGTAAAGATCAAAGAAGCAACTTTACTACTGCTTATCAAAGAAACAATTAATTTATAAATTAAAACAGAGAAGCTGAAGAAAAGTAGGCTCAGAAGCTAGGCCGAGGCCTAAGTCGGCTTCACAAATGAGCAAATGATATGTTTTTTTTGCAGTGAATCTAAAACGACACATGAATCAAATGTACACAAATATATTTAACAACACAGGATATCATGTCCTAAATCTAGAGAGATAACATTGCACTGATGGCAAAGCTCAGCAGTTTATTTTCTGAAAAAAGGGGAAGACAAGATTTGATCTCATGCAATTGCGTCAAGCATTTCAACCTTGACATAATTCAGCTGTACATCGAACTCATAAGCAACAAGAAATCAATTTAATTTCATAGCTATGACAGCAATAGTTCCACTTAGCTACAACAAGTGTTGCTTTATTGAAAGAACAATACTCCAAATATTTACAGACAGACTAGAATAACATACTAGAAGAAGTGCTTTCCAGACAACTAGTTCTCCACCCCTCTTAGAAGCTGATTAAATCTTCTAAATTACTGACCTGGAGATGATCCTCAGAGAAGGTTAGCATATGCCTAACAACCGTATTAAACAGAGAAGCTATGCAGATAACAAAAGTTTCAAGTGAACCAAATGTTCTTCATTGGAGATATTGAGGAAGAGACGAAGATTTGTGAGAAGTGACTCCTGCTCCCAAGTCAAAGGACCCGAGGCGTGCAATGCTTTCATCGTCGATCGGTAGGCATGTAGTTCTAGATCATGGATATTAGCTGATAATTCATCTCCAGATTTGCTGTGGTAGTCTTGCGCACCTTTAACTGGGCCAGATGACATGGATTCATCAAGGCTGCAGAATGCATTGCCCTTGGAAAGTTTTCTTCGCTTCACATTAGCACATACAGGATGTTCATTACCACTGCAACTAGCAACTGAGCATTCAGTGTAATCTTCAGTGATTGGAAAGGATGGGGGCAATGAATTCCTCGCATGATAGTTTATATATCTCCTCTTAGCATCTAGTATATATCTACTGGATTTATGCATGAAATGCTCATTATCCATCTCATTGGGCAGAGGTCTTCTAGTTAATTTGTCAGTCAAGTCTAGACTGGATTTCCTTTTGTTGTCAGTTCCTCTAACCAGATCCACAGGAGAGAAGCCACAGTTAGAGTTGAGATTCCTCTTCACATTTCCAATAGAATTGCTGCCAACATGTTTTCTCTTAGATCCACATTCAACTGAAGAGTGTTTGCCAATGCCTTGACTTGTTTCACAATCCAATTTTCTCGCAGAACTGAAGTTAGATTTTATGTAACCGTAGCAAATTTGCTTCTTTCCACTTGCCTGAATTGAGGAAAAGACTAATCAGATAATGTATCTGAAATAGTAGAAAAAAAATCAGTAGCAGGTAACTGAAAAGGCGACAAAGTATTCTCCTATGTTATGCTTTCTACAGAATAATTTATCAATGTTCCAGATGAACAATTTGAATTGTTCGTTCAACCTAGTTGACGAATTTTAAACAGACTCTGAATAAAGGATCTATGTTAGATTGTCCTTTTTATGATAAAATAAAATAGGACCATTTGGTTGCTCAAAATGCACAAACTGATGAGCATTGCTGGAACAGCATATTGAAGATATAGAACTTATTGCTTTGTCGGAAAATCTAGAATCAAATGCAATAAGTAGAAAGTCAAAGTATATATAATTCAGTATAACAAATGACAACAGGACTACAGTTCTAACAATAAGTAGATATACAAGTGTTGATTAACTGCTACAGTTCAGTATCTGAACATGCACCACAGATGAACTATTTGTTCAGCTACAAATAAAGCAAATTTCCTAAAAAGCACAAACCAATTTCTGAAAAACTACCCTTACAAGGATGTTATGTCAAGCATTAAAATATCAGTCCGAACCTATGTATATTTCTGTCTGTACTAGTCCAACAAAGAACAAATCAATTCAGACTGGTTTTATTATATACACGTATATAAAACCAGCCAATACCAACCAATACTAACCAGTAATAGTCCAAGATTAGTATACCAGTCCGGATCAGTTTCATAAACCTTGTGTTATGTATGACAGATACATTAGTATCATGATTTTCTTCCTGAAACAAAGATCTTCCGGCATTGAACATGTTAATATTACTAATGCCACTCAAACAAGATGTTTCAACCTTTAAATACACAACCAATCAATGAGGCTCTTAAGCATAAAAACACATTCAAACTTAGCCAGCCTAGCTGAATATGAGTAATAGGATCAAAATACATAAATTTCTCAAGAATACATTTTGGTAATGCACGTCCTACTAATGTATATCAACATACACCATGATAGTTCTTAAAAAGTTTATTCTGGTCAAGATACAGTGGATTGCAATATAATGTAACATACTAGAGAATTTATATGTGTATATACTAGATGTTCATGTGAGCTTGAGTATAGCCATTAGCATGTAATGGAGAAAGACTATAGCATTTAACAGTTAAAAAGAAGAACTTTCAGCAACCTGAAATTAAAATTGTATAAGCTAATCACAAAGTAACACACACCAAATGGACGAAGGTTAGATATATAGTAGGCAAGGAGAAAAATGATGAAGAAAAGGAGGATAGCAAGGTCAGCCTTGAAGCATCAATCTTTCCTTACCTTGTCAATCATATTCCACTGGCCGTCATGCCAAGCCTGTGGAACTCTCAGATCAGACACACTGTATTCTTTAAGCTGGATGGAGCCAGAGAGTTTGATCACAACGCGATCGACTTTCAGAACTTTCAGAACCTTCCCAATCCTCCAAGAACAGATATCAAGTGCCTCGGCTTCATCACCAGAAATCCATGGCTTCTTCTGTTTCAATGGTGGTGGGCAAGGCCTGACAAATTCCTCTGTCACTGTTTCCACCACAGACTTTCCATCGGAAGCCAGAAACAGTTCATACTTGACAGTACACATGTTTCCTTCCACAGATGTAATCCTTGCAGGGAACCAAGAAGCACACTGCTCATCTCCTCTTCTCAAGACCTCCACTCTGTTTCCCTTTTTAAACTTCATTATGGCGATGGACTGTTTGCTCGTGATCAATCAAAAGGTTGCAACCCTTTGCAATCTGGTGAAAAGTGAATCATGTATCAGCTTGCTCAGTTCCTTCCAAGGATATTAAGCAATACAATCTACAAGCAACAGATCTAGATATTCCGCGAGTGCTGGAGATAAGAGTTGCTCCTCTAAGCAACGGAGAAGCAGCTTTCAGAGAGATGAACAAAGGGTGCAAAACCCTATTGAAAATCTCAATTGAGAGGATAAAAGGGAACCAAATTTGAAACAACGGCATCTACAGCTATAGTTGAAGAGGCCAAAACCGCACACCCATACCTCAACTAGATACTGAGGAGGGTGTGAGCCAGCATTCAATCGCCATGAAAAAGAACCAAAACAAGAGAAAATCTCAAAGACCGTAAACCAGAAGATCTTTACCTGCACAGAGCACACTAGAATCAAGAAAAGGTCAAGTTTTTTATTGACCAAGAAAGCCCGAAATCGCATTCCTTCAAAACAGGATCATCCGCAGAATGATCGGACCGATTCCTCGCAGAAGGACCCGAAAAAATGGGACCTTCAGCACATTCACGCACGCCCAAGGCTCCGAACAGATCCAGCGAAACGGAAAGGGGAATGATCGAGCACGGATTGGGACGCTTAGTTTTGGGGCCGCGGCCGCATTTCCTTGGCAAAACAGCGTGCTATTTGCCGCAGAGGGGGCATTTTGTCCTCCAAATTACACGAAAAGAACAATTTTTTCACAAAAAAATGGCTTCTTTTCGTGTTAGTTCTGATCTCTCCCAACTAATTCTGCAACACCACCTCTCCTTTTCTCATTTTATTCGATCTTTCCTCCTTTTGTTTCATGATCTACAGCCATGTAACCTTGCAAACTACAACAAAAAGAACACATTTTCTTTCGCGGTCTAATTATCCTAAAAAAATATGCAAAAATAGATCTTTTTTCAAATCTTAATGATAGAAATGAAAGTATATAGTAAAATCTTTCCTGATAATCATCTCTCTAAAAATCTTGAATACAAAACTTTGAATCTAAAGGGCCCACACCTAGTCCTACATTCCTACCACTTTTAAAATAAACAATAATATAGATTGATTAGCTCTCCGACCTTTGTGAATATTTATGAATTTAATTATTCTCTAAATTCCTATTTTTATATCCACACAAATTCCCACTTGTATTTTTCTAAAATATATATGTATATGGACATTGATCTATCTATCATCTCTTGAAAAAGAAGAAGAGAGAAAAAGAAATGAGACAGGAATGGGTTTATTTGTTGGGTAGTGCTTCAATGTTGAGTCATTTTAGATTAGCACAAAGACAACTCTTCCTATTCATGCTATCAAGCACTAGTTTACTTGACACCTAGCTATACTTTAAATTTTACCCTATTTTTCTTTAGAAACCATTTACCTTCTTATCATGGGTAGGGATGACTCATCCCCTAACAAGTTATTCCTATCCCATAAACTTAAAGAACTATTCACTAATTTATCGATGTGGGATTTTCATAAAGGTAGTTTAAATAATCCACAAGGCATTTAGTGTTAGGCCCGACCCCACTTCAGTCGGCCCGTTCAACTAAGCCATTGATTAAGGTCAAAATTGGCCCATCCAACTAAATTAAAATTGATTTGGGAGAATTTCATGCAGCCGAAATCAACACATCGTGCGTTGATTGTTGGCAATGCCTGCCGGCAGCCGAAGACCACGAGGATGCCGGCAAAGAGCTTGTCGCTAGGAGAGATGGTCTACCCGGCTATTTTCGGCGAGAAGGTCGGCAACGGAGGCGTCACCAACAGGGGCGGTCGACAGCGGCAGAAGGTAGACGACACACTAGGCATTGTCCCTCCTGGCAATGACTTCCCCCTCCCATGTCCGGTCATGTCGCCGGCAGCACTTCCAGCCAGCTGGCGAATCGTCACAAATGCGTGATGCGAACGCGATTGATGCTTGCACGTGGATGCAGATGGGGTGAAGGTGGCGACGGTCGACCCAGCGGACCAAAGGGGCGGTGACGCTCGGTCCAGCAGGCCGACGGGAGGAGTGGTGCGGCCGACTGCGTGTGGCATGTGCAGGCATGGGCAGAGCGTCCGGCGCGGAATGACACCACCTGCTGACGAGTCGATGTCGCATGGAGAGCTTGTCCATGTGCGCCTAGAAGAGCAGCGGGAGAGGAAGTCGAGTTGCCTATAAGAAGGGCAGCCGGTGAGCTCAAGGAAGGGGGGACGGAAAGGAGGGTTGCGAACGGCTGAGTAATCGGGACGATAGGTAAAGTCCGGCGACTGGCGAGGTTGAGAACGAACCTCGGTCAGTCCTTCGTTCCCACCCCTCCTTTCGATGACTATTCGACAACTCCGGCGAAGGCGAGTAGTGTAATACCCTAAAATTTATGAACCCCTTATAATGGTATGCAAATAATGAAATTGATAAATCATATCCCTTGGTCAATTAAACATGCTTGAAATCTTGAAATTTTCTATGGTAACGATGATATCTTGGTGTTATGGAGTTGAGCGTCCTTATTGGAGTCTTAAAAGGGCATTTTTGAAATACTTGCCACATAAGCCTTGTGGGCTAGAAAGTTGGAAAAAAAAAATAAAATCGTGAAGGGGGAGGGCTGGTCACATCTTGCTCGGGGTGGAACCCTAGAGGAGCCCGCCAACTAGAGGAAGGAGTGGGGAGAAGGATTTTAGCATCTTAAGGCAAATAATCTTATTATTATTTTCGTTAATCTGGTTCTTCCTTCACGCCCTACATAATTTCGATGTCCCTTGTGTCTTATATGCTTGATTTGGGTTTTGAATCACATGATATCCATTTCTATGAGGTCGGATTCGAATGTTTTTAGGGTCTTAAAATTCTGTTCTGCTGAAATCTGCATTCTCTAATCTGACCTTGCTGTGCTTTAACCCTAATATCTCATGACCTATAGATCCAAATTGCATGAAACAGATTTTGTATGAAACTAGATTCACTCAGCTTTGATTTGAATGTGATATCGACCACATCTGAGTTATATTCGAGTTGCAATCGGTATTGATATATAACTTATGAAATTTGTTTTCTGTAAATCAAAATCCTGACCTTTCTGTGTTCGAACCCTCATATCTCCCTAGGTATAGCTCGAAATGTTGTAAAACCGGTTTCATTGGAACGTATACTCGTAGTGCTGCATTTTGACTACCATATCGCCTATTTTAATTTAGTTATTGGATCTGAAATATATATCGCAATTCCGATTTATGAATTTGTTTTCTGGAAATCTGAAATCCTGCCTTTTTTTATGTTCAAACCCTCATATCTCCCTGGTTATAACCCCAAATCTTACGAATTCAGTTTTATTGGAAAGTAGATTCAGAGAGGTTCATTTTGGCTATCATATTGCCTAGTTGTGGATAGGTGTTCGACCTGAAAAATATATCGCAATCTGGTACTCGAATCTGCTGATTTGCCTAGTTTCCTGAAAATCCGGAATCCTGACCTTTCTATGTTAAAACCCTCGTATCTTCCTAATTATAATTTCAAATCTTGTAAACTCAGTTGCATTATAAAGTAGACTCGGAGAGCGTCATTTTGACTACCTATTGACTAGTTTTGGTTAGGTATTGGACCTAAAATATATGTTGTAATCTGATAATATGAATCTGCTAGTTTTTAGTTAAAAGCTTACCACCAAAGTTGGTATTGTGTTTTGAGCTTGAAATCGTTCTTGAAGCAGCAAGATCTTTATGAAATTCATTTCTATGCCTTAACTTGTGATTTTAAACTCATGACATTGAACTCTAACACATTATATGGAATTTATGTCCCGGCCCTAAAAATCCCATTATTAATTTATGCTTATGTCCAATGACTTAGGTTATATCTTATCAATGTTATACTCAAGCTCATTGTCATAGTGCTCTTCTTATGAAAGCTGTATTATGGGGAGAATTTGTGTGAATCCAAATGAGAGATTTATGGATGGATGTGGAGCAAAGTGCCACACCCTTAAAAAGATGGGGGCCACCTCTTGAATCCCTCCATTCAAAAGGAGTTGTAGGAGCAAAGTGCCACACGCCTAAAAAGGTGGGGGCCACCTCTTCAGTGCCACTTCTCATATGGTAGTTGGAAGCAAAGTGCTACATGTAGCAAAGTGCCACACCCCTAAAAAGGTGGGGGCCACCTCTTGAATTCATGGGAGCCACCGCTTGAATCCCACTATATCATGATAGTTGTGGAGCAAAGTGCTACACCCCTAGAAAGGTGGGGGCCACCTCTTGAATTCATGGGAGCCACCACTTGAATCCCACTATCTATTTGCATGAAGAGCCCTAAGATGCTCTAGCTAGCTTTTGTTTACTCTCTCTCCTGATGAGGATGGGTTCAACTTCCAGATGTGGAAGAAATTATGAATTATGATTGTCTTCGCCACATTTATGATCTATGACTATTCATGATATGAATGCACCCCTATGCTCAATAATGATCAATTACTACTTGTGACTCAAATGTCTTATCCATGGGGAATATGTTACTATCTTGCTTTCCTTACCCAAATTATGTGCTCAAGGGAATTTCATTCTTTCATTATTGTTTTATTGTGTTAACTATTTCATTGATATGTTTATCCTCTTTAGTTTTGTTTTCCTTAGCCTTTGGGATTACTTGTTGGGCAATTTATGCTCATTCTTGTTTGTACTAACCCATATTGCAGATTAGCTTGGCTACGCATTGTGGGCAGAAGTATGAAATATTTTGAAAGCTCATTTGGATGTTTTGGCTATATCATAAAATTTTGTAATCTTGGAAACATTGTATATTCCATAAAAGACTTGTATTAAGGAGTTGTAATGTCATGCCCCAACGAGCACCAACCTTACGAAGGTTAGAAAATTACTTGTGAAGCACGACAAATAAAAACCCACAGGACAGAGTCCTAATCAAAATTCACAATATAATACAACCTGTATATCCACAATCAATACAATAAAATAAAACTAACTAATACGATCAACATATCAAATGTACATCACTAGCACCTATACAGAAAACCAACATCAGACGATCATAATCGAAATCAAAATGAAACTGATCGATCAAAATACCATACCAAAAGATCGATACACTCGATCAATCAAAAATACCAACACTGTATCCACCAACTGAATTAAAACATATCAGCACAAACAACTCTAACTATCTAGCAGGTGCTAATATCAACTCCAGGGTCCAGGTCATCTCTAGCTCTACCTATCAGCATCATGAGCAACTTCTTTACCTGGAGGCAAAGCACAGAGAGTTAGCCCAAAAGGCTAAACAGGAGGAGTCAATAGATATGGTACTGGATCAAATAACTGATAACTAACCAAACTACGAAACATACAGTGTAACTGAACAGGATAAGAAGCAACAGCAACCAAAATATGCAAACCACACGTGCATCATGCAATCTAGAGCAATAACCATATAATGCTCCATGATGAGCCCGCACTCTTATACAGAGTGTTTCCACCGTGTTGCTCACATGATGGAACAACTGTCTCAATGACAGCTCAGAGGTGTTGCGTCCAACACCCAGGTAACCTTGGAAAATCCTGAAGGACTCCATCTAGGAAACCTACCAGTCAGCCTCATGGCCGTGAAACAACATCTAGTAAACTCCCTGGTCCGCTGGCCTATAAGGCACAGCCCTGGCTAATATCAGCCAGAAAAGATCACAGTGTGGCACAACATAGCATACAACTGCCCGATGGGCCAAATATCACCACTATGTAATACATGGATTCACGACTCAATAGCCCATAATAAAGAATGTCATCATCAATAATGTAACTACCAAGTGACCCATGTAATATCGTCACACAAGCATCCATATGCATGAATAAGGACAACACATAGAGGGCAATGGATACCGACTCAAAATCAAACAACATAACTACAAGATATCATGGTATTTATCAACTGCACTATATAACACAACTAATACCATGATTGCAATGAATAGGATAGGATTACTGCCTATATCACCGTAGCTCCTGGTGCGTCTACTGCTATCTATTCGAGGACCTCCTTGTCCAACCTCGCTCCGAGTGACACCCATAATATCACAAAATATAAAATACATCACATGACTATCAAACAACTGATACACACGTCTAAAACAAATCTAACCTAGTATACAATTATGCGTATGCATACCTATATATACGGGTTAGCAAGGGAGTGATCTTCACTCGAACCAACAATAAGGAAAGGTCAGCGCCTACAAATAGCGGCGAACGGCAGCAAACGACGGTGCAACAACTCCCAACAAGGAAGGAAGCACATTTTCTACCTTTGAAGAAAACTGATTCCTTAGATAAGTTGGCTAGTATTTATTGCAAGGAGATTATTCGGCTACAAGGACGGTCAGAGACCGCCCACCTTCTGCCATAACAGAAGAGGAGAACAGTGTACGGGATCTGGAGGAGTTCCTGAATCCACTGGTATTGGGCACTGCCTCCACTAGTAGTGAGAGGCCAAAGTTATTATACGTTGTGTCCCTTATAAACTCTCAGTCGGTGAACACGATGATTGATACCGACGCGTCACACCTTTTCATTAGCGAAGCCACGGCTAAAAGAGTTGGACTTAAAATGTCCCCAGCATAGGACCGAGTGAGGTCAGTTGGTGCAGTAAACCCCGAGGTCTTAGGGGTATCGTACGATGTGGATATCGTAATCGGCAGTTGACAGGGCTGCTGCCATGCGAAGATTCTGAAACTGCAAGACTATGAAGCAATCTTTGGCCTCGAACTTTTGGTCAAGGCAAAGATAACTGTGATGCCTTATCTGTATGGGATACAGATATTCGATGAGGATTCCCCTCGCCTCGTGCCATGCATTGGAAGCACAGAGCCAAGGAAGGGAAAGAAGAGGGACTCCCGGGGAGTGCCCTTGTCGGCGAATGCCTTGGCTACAGGGTTGCGCCAAGGAGATCCGACGCTCCGGATCAAGCAATAGATGGTGTGCTAATGCACGATGGACATCCTGAAGCTTTCGAGAGTCGAAAGCTAAATGAGATAGAGCAGAGGTACTCTGCGCACGAAAGGAAAAGTTGACAGACTTCAAAACTGCTATTTAGGGAGAAATAAAATGAGGAAGAGTTAGCAGACTCTAAAACTGCTATTTGGGGACAAGGAGAGTGGACAATGTCCAACTAAAACAAAAGAGATCCCTCTCCTTGGTTCAACTGAGACAACTTTACATAAGGGGACGCCTTTGTGTAAGGGAAGCTTGGGAGAACAAACAAGAAAAAATCCTTGAAATCTGTCCGAGCTGGGTTTCCCGTCATAAGGGGACGCTTTTATGAAGGGAAGTCCTAGGGACAAAATCGTAATTGGGGCGAGCTAAGTTACTGATGTCTTGCATTTTAGTAGTAATATTTATAGCTATTTCATGTTAAATCTAGGCTTGTTTTGACACTTTTATACTTTTTTAAGGCTTATTTACTTGAATGCTTCGGAATCTTCACTTTTTGGTGCTTTTGTCGAATTTCAGGTAAAATCACCCTTTTTCGACATATTTTGGAAATTCTAAGGCCATAGGATGATTTCCTATACGAAGATGAAGCTACACGTCAAATTTGGGCCTAAACGGAGTTAGCCTGAAAAATACGGCTAGGTGAACCCCTGGGGTTCACCAGTTTCATCGCCAGCTAGCAGAACCTCACAGATAGCTTCACGGCCGGGTGAACCCCAGCGGGGCTCACCAGAATTCCTTTAGGCCAAGAACAGTCTAGAACGAAGCACAGCCAGGTGAACCCTGGCGGGGTTCACCGCACTTCTTTCAGCCAGATTGCACAGAATGAATCACGGCCAGGTGAACCCGGCGGGGTTCACCCGTGATTTCAACCCAGGCTTGCGTGGACCCGACTTTGATTCGGATTTTCCATGATTTCTAACCCGTTTGGAGTCCAAATTTGGCAAGTAAGGACTCTATGGAAAGCTCTTTCAAAGGAGAAGGCATGGGAGATAAAGGCCCTAATTTTTATGCCCTAATGATCGAGTAAACACACGATGAAGCGGCAAGGGCGGAAGAACATGGTGAAAACATGATTCCGGGGCAATTTTCGGATATCTGATCATCGGAGTGCCTCGATTCTTCAGGATTTGTTTCGGTTTATTGTCTCATATCCTTTAGAAACTCTTCCTTGTGATTTTCTCATGCTAAAAGAGAGATTTTTGAGCGTTTCAATGATGATTGTAGCATAAACCCTATTTCGGGGCTTGGTTGAAGCCCATTGATGATTTTGATCGCAAACCTTGTTTCAATTTTTGTTATTTGGAATGAGTTGTGAGTAGGGGTGTACAATCGGTAATACCGATACCGAATATACCGATACCGAATTTACCGATTTATTATTTACCAAAATTTTTAATACCGATACCAAACCGAATAAGAAATATACCGATAGTTACCGATACCGAATTTGCCGAATTTTATTCGGTAAATTCGGTAAATTACCGAATAAAAAATTATAAATACTTATTTAATATCTAATATTTATATAATATTTTTTTCTTTACTTTTTTATTTTTATAATATTTTCCTTCTTTACTTCTTCATTTTCACTAATTTCTCTTACTAAAACTATTACTCTATTAGGCATAAAATATTATTTTTTATTATATTATTTATAATCGGTAAAATCGGTTTTTACCGAATCGAAAAAATTTTACTGATACCGATACCGATTACCGATTTGTAGAAAAATCATTACCGATATCGAATTTACCGAAAAAATCGGTAAATCGGTATTTACCGAATATACCGAACCGAATGTACACCCCTAGTTGTGAGCATATTTTAGTTTGACGTGCTTATTCTGTGATTTTACCTTGGCCGAGTATTTTCACGTAATAGCCGTTACGATTCATATTGAGAGGAGGATCGTAAGGGTGGAATCTCTTATTAAAACTTGCGAGACCTCGACACGAGAGTACTTTGTCTTCGCTCGAGGGTTTCATAATCTGCCATAGAACTCATTGAGTTCACTTAGAACGATCCACCGTGAGAGTAGGAGGTCGTTCTAAGTTGAACACCGGGGTGTACACTCGAGAGAGGGCACCTTGTACCCTAGGGTTAGATTCCTTATGCAAAACCAATAATCCAAATAATTAATATCTTTCTTGTACGATTAAGATCATCATCGAGGTGGAAACCAAAGCCCTGATATCTCTCCCATATTTACTCTCAACCGTCGTCATCGTGATTGCTTGTTTTGTTTTCGATTATTTTAGTTCTTAAAACCACGTTTCAATTCGCCTAGCTATTAAAACTTAGATTTTCTGGTACTCAACCTTGTTCCCTGTGGGATTCGACATCTTTTATATTACTTTGACATAACCGTGCACTTGCGGGACATGTCAAGTTTTTGGCGCCGTTGCCGGGGAGCAACGGTTGATATTAATATACTTCTGAGAATTGGTAGACTAGGCTTTATGTTAGTTTTTCTTTACTGCACTGCTATTTTCTTTTTCTCTTTATTTACTCGCTGTCTTAGAACTTTATAATTTTGACTGACCATTTTATGCAAAGAAGTTCTAGGGCAGGAGCATTCTTTGACATTGATCCAGAAATCGAGCGCACCTTCAGGACAAAAAGGAAGCAAAATCAAATTCTGAAGAAAGAAGTCATGAACCATCCAGAAGGAGAAAATCAGATGGAGCACATTCAACTCGGAGTGAACAATGACCAAGTGTAACGCCCTTGATTTTCTGAATTATGATTTAAGGTTAGAAATTCAGTTTCTGTATTTTTATCGGTTAAAATTTAGGGATTTTTACCTAAGTGTAGGAATTTTCCTACAGGGCAAAAATAATTATTTTGGTTGGGGATTTGAACCCTCAACCTTGATTCTTTGCTTCTGGAATTCTTCCACCGTGATGGCGCATATTTCTGATGTTATTGGAGTGGCGCATGGTGGTTAAGCCCAGGTAAGCCCATTAAAGCCGATTTCCACTTAAGTTAATTGGGTTATTGGATCTTGGATCCGTTTGGGGTGGAAAAAAAAAAGGGGGAAAATTCGTGAGAGCTCCTCTCCCTCACGATTTTTGGTTTGTTTCTTGCCCTAGCCGCCTGTGTTGTCGCCCCTCACTGTGCTTGGCGCCTCCTGCAAATTTCTGACGCTGGTGGTGGCAGACTGGTGGTGGACGAACTTTCTGGAGATCCCTGATCCTCTGTTTTGGCGTTTTCTCTGTGGGCGATTTTCTGGTGAGTAATTCGATCCTAAGGAGTCTAATCCGCTAAATTATAGATTATCATTCAATTAAAATTCGTTAATTGCAATGATTATCTGTATGAACCAAAAGTCTGCAAGTAAATCTTATTCTGGTTTTCGTTAATCTGACCTTTGTGTACTATAACCCCAATATCTCATGGCATATAGATCCAAATCGCACGAAATAAATTTTGTATAAAACTAGATACATCCGGCTTTAATTTGAATATGATATCGACCATATCCGAACTGTATTCGTATTTCAATCGGTATTGCAATCTAGCTGTACAAAATCAGTTTTCTGGAAATCTGGATTTCGACCTTTATGTGTTCGAACCATCATATCTCCCTAGGTATAGCTCGAAATCTTGTCAAATCAGTTTTATTAGAAAGTAGACTTGAAGGGGTTCATTTTGACTACCATGTTGCCTATTTTCTGTTAGTTATTGGATCTGAAATTTGTGTCGCAATTCTGATATACGAATCTGTTTTCTGAAATTCTGAAATCCCGACCTTTCTATGTTCGAACACCCATATCTTCCCGGTTATAACTCCAAATCCGACGGATTCAGTTCTATTGGAAAGTAGATTCAAATAGCTTTATTTTGAATACAATATTGACTAGCTTTGGTTCGAAATTGGACCAAAAATATATGTTGCAATCTGACAATATAAATCTGCTATGTTTTGGTTAGACGAATATTCCCTTGTGAGAAAAATTTATCCTGTATGGTTTAATCTCTTAAATTGTGGTCTGTAGTTCTTCTAAAATTTATTTGCTTGATGAAAAATTTTAGAGAAAACAAAATTGGGGATTTAACTAAGAACTTAGGAATTTTCGAAAATCATGGTTCGAGCCAATTTTGGGGCTTTTGTCAATTTTCTTCACGAACGTGTAATTAAAATTATCTGTAGTGGGGGACTGAAATTATTTACATGAAATTTGTACGTTCTGTTAAGGTTCTGAAAGTGGCGCCCCTTACAGTAATTTTACAGCTCACGGTTTTAGGAATTTTGAGGAGATTATTTCATGAATAATTTCTATTCTGTGTTTAAATGTTTGTTATATGAATAATTTCTGTTCTGTATTTAATTGTTTGTTATGTGGATATTTCCTGTTCTGTTTATATGTTGTGAATTTTCTGAAAACCTTGAATGTGTTAAAACATTTGTGAGAACATAGAATGGTTTGACATGAATTAAGGTTAGTTGTAAGGAATTCACTCATATAATTTCTGTTCTGTGTTTAAGGACTGGATATTGGGGTGTGTCATTTTCTGGTTTGTTAGACTTTGGGCATGATGTAAGAATTAAGTAGTGATTAGTCCTACTCCTCCGTTTCAGTATAATCTGTTCTGTAAAATTATGCCCTAGTGTAGCATTCTTCTGTGTTCTTACCCTCCTTCTGTGGCGCTGTAATGGTGCTGATAGTCTACTACGACCCTTGAGACACTATTTCTGTTCCGTTATAGGTATTGGAGGCCAGAGTGCCACGTCCTAACAAGACGGGGGCCACCCACTGATACCTCCTCTACCATTCAGTTCTGGGTATTGGAGGCCAGAGTGCCACGTCCTAACAAGACGGGGGCCACCCACTGATACCTCCTCTACCATTCAGTTCTGGGTATTGGAGGCCAGAGTGCCACGTCCTAACAAGACGGGGGCCACCCACTGATACCTCCTCTACCATTCTGTTCTGGGTATTAGAGACCAGAGTGCCATGTCCTGACAAGACGGGGGCCACCCACTGATATCTCCTCTACCATTCTGTTTCTGATATGCATGCATGTCTCGTCCTCGGCAGAGGTGGGGTCAGACCTTCTGTGGTCATTAGGCCTTCTGTGGCCTTTCTGTTTCCGATGTAGACTATCCGTTTGGACTCTGAAAATTCTGATTTTCTGTCTGTCAGTTCTGATTTCTGTAGTTCTGTTTCGATCTGTATTTAGATGTATTAGGCGGTGTGGTTAGTTGGTATGGGTTGGTATATTCATATCCCACCTGCTTGAAGCCTATTGTTACAAGTATCTGTATTTGATTGTGTTTTGTTTCTGATATGAGTGTGCATGTTAAGCTGATTTATTTTATCTGTTAAATAAAAGAATTTCAACTTAAGCATGATATTTTTGATGTGTACTATGGATGACTTTTAGTGTCTTTTACTCACTGAGCTTTTTAGCTCACCTCCGTTGTTTAAATGTTTTCAGGTGAGACATCAAGACAGTAATCGCTACAGCTAATTGTTAGGATGCTAATATTTGATGTAATTTCTAAGAATATTCTTCTAAAAATTTATCAGGCCTGCGTGCCTAATTTGTTATGACTTATGTGATACGTTTTATCTCCTGAGGGCTTATGCCTGTTTTCAGGATATTATATTATAGTTGTCTCGTTTAAATTATTGGATACGAGTCTTGGATTCTTTTATTGAATTGGTTCTTATTTTGAAATGTCCGATTTGAGATGTGTAACCGAATTTGTGTTGTTTTAGTATCTGAATAATCAGTTCTGCATATTTCTGAAATTCCACATATGTGTAGTGTGGACATTTGTTGTTGTTACATGTGTGTCTGTGCAGCAGTAGTTTAGTATACTTGCTGCCGGATTTTTTCTGAACTTCCGGATTTCTATTTCCTAGTAAATCGATCCTACTTAGTTCTGTGCGGTTTTCAGTTCCGTAGTAATGTCCTTCGATGCCGCTTTCTTCTTGTGTATTAATGGAAGAGTAAAATTTTTTTTTAGCCCCGTATTTTACTTGTATGCGTGTGGGGTGTGTTCTGAGGGATGTTACAGATGGTATCAGAGGCATATTACTAGCAATTAGAAACTCCGGGAATGGAAAACTCTGTTTGTGTATTGCTAGAAACCAAGATAGGATCTGAATATTGGAAACCTCTGTTTGTGTATTGCTAGAAACCAAGATAGGATCTGATCCGTGATTGAATATTGGTTGTTATTCTACCGTGTTATGTGATGCAGGTACAAAAAAAATGGTGCGACCAAGATCTAGCAGTAGCAACGGTGATCAACAGTCTGATCTGAGGCAGGCCATGAAAGACTATGACATCATTCTGGGCATGGATTGGCTGTCTGCCTATCATGCTACTTTAGATTGTTTTGAAAAGTTAATTACTCTGCATCTAAGTGATGGACAGCAACTGGTTATCCAAGGCCGGATATCAGAACAGGAGCCTTTGGTGATATCTCATCTGCAGGCCAGGAAGCTTTTAGCCCAGGGCTGCAAGGGGTATCTGGCGCATGTCAAGGTGCAGACTGAGCCTGATTTGGATCTGGCTAGAATTCCTGTGGTAAGAGAGTTTACTGACGTCTTCTCTGATGATTTATCTGGGTTACCACCCAGCAGAGAAGTTGAGTTTGGTATCGAGTTGTTGCCAGGCACGGCACCGGTATCTAAAGCTCCTTACAGGATGGCAACTTCAGAACTGACAGAGCTGAAGAAGCAACTGGAAGAACTATTAGAGAAGGGGTATATTCGACCCAGTGTTTCTCCATGGGGAGCACCTGTGTTATTTGTGAAGAAGAAGGATGGTACTTTGCGCATGTGCATCGATTACCGTCAACTCAACCAAGTGACCGTTAAGAATAAGTACCCATTACCCCGTATTGATGATCTCTTTGATCAGTTGCAGGGTGCTACTGTATTCTCTAAAATTGACCTGAGGTCTGGCTATTATCAGCTGAGAGTTCAGGAGGAGGATGTACCTAAAACTGCATTCAGGACCAGGTATGGGCACTATGAGTTTCTTGTTATGCCCTTTGGACTGACAAATGCCCCTGCGGTGTTTATGGATCTGATAAACAGGGTATTTCATGAGCTCCTGGACAAATGTGTGGTCGTCTTCATTGATGATATTCTAATCTACTCCAAGAATGCACAAGATCACTCTCAGGATTTGCGCAAGGTGCTGGAGATTCTGCGACTGAAGCAGCTGTATGCTAAGGCCAGCAAATGTGAGTTCTGGCTATATCAGATTGGCTTTCTGGGGCACATTATTTCTGGCCAGGGTGTGTCTGTGGATCCAGTGAAGGTGGAGGCCATTGTTCACTGGGGAAGACCAACTACAGCGACTGAGGTCAGAAGTTTTCTGGGCTTAGCTGGATACTACCGCCGCTTTGTGGAGGGTTTTTCCAAGCTGGCTGGTCCTCTGACTAAGCTAACTAGAAAGAATTTGAAGTTTGAGTGGTCTGATAATTGTGAGTCTAGTTTTCAGGAACTGAAAAGGAGACTGACCAGTGCTCCTATCCTCATCATTCCCTGTGATGGAGAGAAGTTCACTGTGTACACTGATGCCTCTGGTAAGGGTCTGGGTGCTGTACTGATGCAGCAAGGAAAGGTAGTTGCTTATGCTTCAAGGCAACTCAAAGACTATGAGGTAAACTACCCCACTCATGATCTGGAGTTGGCAGCTGTAGTTTTTGCTTTGAAGATCTGGAGGCACTATCTGTTTGGACAGACATTTGAATTGTTTACAGATCACCAGAGCTTGAAGTATATCTTCACTCAGAAAGAGCTGAATATGAGACAGAGGCGATGGCTTGAATTGATAAAGGATTATGACTTCACCATCCAATATCAGTCTGGTAAAGCCAATGTGGTGGCTGATGCTCTTAGTCGGTATCCTGTGACTCAGATAACTGCACTGCGAGTCCAGGAGTGGCGACTATTGCAGGAGTTCAGTGACATGCATCTGAGTGTGACTCCGGGTGAGAGAGGCGGTCTTCTAGCTTCTCTCAGGGTTCAATCAGAGTTACTGCAGAGACTGAGATCAGGGCAGCAGTCAGATCCGGATATTTTACGGTGGAAAGAGAGGTCTGAGCAAGACTGGGTTGAGAATTTCAGTATGTCGGATGATGGTCTCCTCAGATTCCGTGGAAGGGTCTGTGTCCCTGAGGACCCTGAGTTGAGAAATGAAATTCTTAAGGAAAGCCATTGCACTAAGTATACCGTTCATCCTGGTAGTACCAAGATGTATCAGGATCTGAAAAAGACTTTCTGGTGGCATGGTATGAAGAAGGATGTGCATTTGTTTGTGTCCAGATGTTTGACTTGCCAAACCGTGAAGGCTGAGCATCAGAGGCCGGGCGGTTTGATGCAGTCTCTCCCTATTCCTCACTGGAAGTGGGAGCATATCAGTATGGACTTTGTGTGTGGACTGCCCAATACCAGAAGGAATCATGATGCCGTATGGGTGATTGTGGACAGACTCACGAAGTCAGCTCACTTCTTACCGATCAAAATGACTTACAGTTTGGATCGGTTAGCAAAACTGTACATCGATGAGATTGTCAGATTGCATGGAGTTCCCTTGGACATTGTCTCTGACCGTGATCCTCGATTTCTGTCCAGGTTTTGGAAGAAATTACAGGAAGATTTGGGAACTAATCTGAGTTTCAGCACTGCATATCATCCTCAATCTGATGGTCAGACAGAGAGAACTATTCAGACACTTGAGAATCTTCTGAGATCTTATGTGGTTGACTGGTCTGTTGAGTGGGATCTGGACTTATCACTAATAGAGTTCACCTACAACAATAGCTTTCACTCTAGCATACAGATGGCTCCGTATGAGGCCCTATATGGGAGGAAATGCAGAACGCCTATATGCTGGGAGGAAACTGGGGACAGAACAGTGCTAAGGTCTGATGCTGTTCAGGAAGCCACTGAGAAGATCAGAGAAATTCAGAGAAAAATGAAGATTGCTCAGGATAGACAGAGGAGTTATGCTGATGTGAGGCGGCGTCCTCTTGAGTTTTTGGTGGGAGAGCATGTTTTCCTAAAGGTCTCGCCTATGAAAGGGGTGATGAGATTTGGGAAGAGAGGAAAATTGAGTCCCAGGTACATTGGTCCCTTTGATATCATTGAGAGGGTTGGACCTGTGGCATACCGACTTGCTCTGCCCCCATCACTGGAACACCTCCATAATGTGTTCCATGTTTCTGCACTCAGAAAATATTGTTCTGATCCTTCTCATGTTCTGGAGTTGGAACCTCTCCAGCTTGAAGAGAACATGACTTTTGTGGTGAAACCTCTCAGAATTGAAGATAGAAAAGAGAAAGTGCTGAGGAATAAGGTTATTCCACTTGTGAAAGTCATCTGGGGAAATCAATCTGTTGAAGAAGCCTCTTGGGAGGTTGAAGCAGATATGAGAAAGGAGCATCCTCACCTGTTCAGTGACGGGCTTGGTCAGCTTTAGAGGACTAAAGCTCTATAAGGGGGGGAGGATGTAACGCCCTTGATTTTCTGAATTATGATTTAAGGTTAGAAATTCAGTTTCTGTATTTTTATCGGTTAAAATTTAGGGATTTTTACCTAAGTGTAGGAATTTTCCTACAGGGCAAAAATAATTATTTTGGTTGGGGATTTGAACCCTCAACCTTGATTCTTTGCTTCTGGAATTCTTCCACCGTGATGGCGCATATTTCTGATGTTATTGGAGTGGCGCATGGTGGTTAAGCCCAGGTAAGCCCATTAAAGCCGATTTCCACTTAAGTTAATTGGGTTATTGGATCTTGGATCCGTTTGGGGTGGAAAAAAAAAAAAGGGGGAAAATTCGTGAGAGCTCCTCTCCCTCACGATTTTTGGTTTGTTTCTTGCCCTAGCCGCCTGTGTTGTCGCCCCTCACTGTGCTTGGCGCCTCCTGCAAATTTCTGACGCTGGTGGTGGCAGACTGGTGGTGGACGAACTTTCTGGAGATCCCTGATCCTCTGTTTTGGCGTTTTCTCTGTGGGCGATTTTCTGGTGAGTAATTCGATCCTAAGGAGTCTAATCCGCTAAATTGTAGATTATCATTCAATTAAAATTCGTTAATTGCAATGATTATCTGTATGAACCAAAAGTCTGCAAGTAAATCTTATTCTGGTTTTCGTTAATCTGACCTTTGTGTACTATAACCCCAATATCTCATGGCATATAGATCCAAATCGCACGAAATAAATTTTGTATGAAACTAGATACATCCGGCTTTAATTTGAATATGATATCGACCATATCCGAACTGTATTCGTATTTCAATCGGTATTGCAATCTAGCTGTACAAAATCAGTTTTCTGGAAATCTGGATTTCGACCTTTATGTGTTCGAACCATCATATCTCCCTAGGTATAGCTCGAAATCTTGTCAAATCAGTTTTATTAGAAAGTAGACTTGAAGGGGTTCATTTTGACTACCATGTTGCCTATTTTCTGTTAGTTATTGGATCTGAAATTTGTGTCGCAATTCTGATATACGAATCTGTTTTCTGAAATTCTGAAATCCCGACCTTTCTATGTTCGAACACCCATATCTTCCCGGTTATAACTCCAAATCCGACGGATTCAGTTCTATTGGAAAGTAGATTCAAATAGCTTTATTTTGAATACAATATTGACTAGCTTTGGTTCGAAATTGGACCAAAAATATATGTTGCAATCTGACAATATAAATCTGCTATGTTTTGGTTAGACGAATATTCCCTTGTGAGAAAAATTTATCCTGTATGGTTTAATCTCTTAAATTGTGGTCTGTAGTTCTTCTAAAATTTATTTGCTTGATGAAAAATTTTAGAGAAAACAAAATTGGGGATTTAACTAAGAACTTAGGAATTTTCGAAAATCATGGTTCGAGCCAATTTTGGGGCTTTTGTCAATTTTCTTCACGAACGTGTAATTAAAATTATCTGTAGTGGGGGACTGAAATTATTTACATGAAATTTGTACGTTCTGTTAAGGTTCTGAAAGTGGCGCCCCTTACAGTAATTTTACAGCTCACGGTTTTAGGAATTTTGAGGAGATTATTTCATGAATAATTTCTATTCTGTGTTTAAATGTTTGTTATATGAATAATTTCTGTTCTGTATTTAATTGTTTGTTATGTGGATATTTCCTGTTCTGTTTATATGTTGTGAATTTTCTGAAAACCTTGAATGTGTTAAAACATTTGTGAGAACATAGAATGGTTTGACATGAATTAAGGTTAGTTGTAAGGAATTCACTCATATAATTTCTGTTCTGTGTTTAAGGACTGGATATTGGGGTGTGTCATTTTCTGGTTTGTTAGACTTTGGGCATGATGTAAGAATTAAGTAGTGATTAGTCCTACTCCTCCGTTTCAGTATAATCTGTTCTGTAAAATTATGCCCTAGTGTAGCATTCTTCTGTGTTCTTACCCTCCTTCTGTGGCGCTGTAATGGTGCTGATAGTCTACTACGACCCTTGAGACACTATTTCTGTTCCGTTATAGGTATTGGAGGCCAGAGTGCCACGTCCTAACAAGACGGGGGCCACCCACTGATACCTCCTCTACCATTCAGTTCTGGGTATTGGAGGCCAGAGTGCCACGTCCTAACAAGACGGGGGCCACCCACTGATACCTCCTCTACCATTCAGTTCTGGGTATTGGAGGCCAGAGTGCCACGTCCTAACAAGACGGGGGCCACCCACTGATACCTCCTCTACCATTCTGTTCTGGGTATTGGAGACCAGAGTGCCACGTCCTGACAAGACGGGGGCCACCCACTGATATCTCCTCTACCATTCTGTTTCTGATATGCATGCATGTCTCGTCCTCGGCAGAGGTGGGGTCAGACCTTCTGTGGTCATCAGGCCTTCTGTGGCCTTTCTGTTTCCGATGTAGACTATCCGTTTGGACTCTGAAAATTCTGATTTTCTGTCTGTCAGTTCTGATTTCTGTAGTTCTGTTTCGATCTGTATTTAGATGTATTAGGCGGTGTGGTTAGTTGGTATGGGTTGGTATATTCATATCCCACCTGCTTGAAGCCTATTGTTACAAGTATCTGTATTTGATTGTGTTTTGTTTCTGATATGAGTGTGCATGTTAAGCTGATTTATTTTATCTGTTAAATAAAAGAATTTCAACTTAAGCATGATATTTTTGATGTGTACTATGGATGACTTTTAGTGTCTTTTACTCACTGAGCTTTTTAGCTCACCTCCGTTGTTTAAATGTTTTCAGGTGAGACATCAAGACAGTAATCGCTACAGCTAATTGTTAGGATGCTAATATTTGATGTAATTTCTAAGAATATTCTTTTAAAAATTTATCAGGCCTGCGTGCCTAATTTGTTATGACTTATGTGATACGTTTTATCTCCTGAGGGCTTATGCCTGTTTTCAGGATATTATATTATAGTTGTCTCGTTTAAATTATTGGATACGAGTCTTGGATTCTTTTATTGAATTGGTTCTTATTTTGAAATGTCCGATTTGAGATGTGTAACCGAATTTGTGTTGTTTTAGTATCTGAATAATCAGTTCTGCATATTTCTGAAATTCCACATATGTGTAGTGTGGACATTTGTTGTTGTTACATGTGTGTCTGTGCAGCAGTAGTTTAGTATACTTGTTGCCGGATTTTTTCTGAACTTCCGGATTTCTATTTCCTAGTAAATCGATCCTACTTAGTTCTGTGCGGTTTTCAGTTCCGTAGTAATGTCCTTCGATGCCGCTTTCTTCTTGTGTATTAATGGAAGAGTAAATTTTTTTTTTAGCCCCGTATTTTACTTGTATGCGTGTGGGGTGTGTTCTGAGGGATGTTACACCAAGTACCACAACCAATGGGGAACAACAACAACAACAGGACATTAAAAGATTATTCTGCTACCTACGCTCATGGTTTTCAATCAGGAATTGCTAGGCCCGCTGTTGAGGCCAATAACTTTGAAATAAAACCTGCTCTTCTTTCTATGGTGCAACAAAACCAATTTGGTGGTTCTCCTCTTGAGGACCCCAACATGCACCTCTCTATTTTTCTAGAATATTGTGATATGCTGAAAATTAATGGTGTGTCTGTTGATGCTATTAGGTTGCGATTGTTTCCCTTCTCCTTAAGGGACAGAGAAAAAGCTTGGCTGCACACACTACCTTCTGCTTCGATAAGAACATGGGCAGAGCTTTTGCACGCCTTTCTCTCCAAGTACTTTCCTCCATCTAAGACGATTCAGTTGCGGAATCAGATAACGAGTTTCATTGAGAAAGATGGAGAATCCTTATACGAAGCTTGGGAGAGGTTTAAAGAGCTCCAAAGGATGTGTCCACATCACAGAATTGAGACTTGGGTCTTAATCCAGACGTTCTATAGCGGTTTGGATTACAACACAAGACTTACATTGGACGCTGCAGCAAGAGGCGCCTTGATGAATAGGAGAGTTGAAGATGCAATGAACCTTCTCGAGGACATGACGATTAACCATCACCAATGGACATCTGAGAGAGGTACCTCTAACAAGTAGCCAGGTAGATATGACCTTGACTCTCTTACTGCTCTCACGGCTAAGGTGGATAATCTGACTAGAAAAATTAATTCTTGGTCTGTTAATTCAATGGATGTTAACGCTATTTCTTGTGAGGTCTGTTGAGTTGCAGGTCATACAGGGGCAGATTGTCAAGTAGGAGATGGACAGATGACTGTAGTTCACTCTGAGCGATTGAATGTTGTTGGGAATTTTAACCCGAACAACAATCCATACTCCAGCACATTCAATCCGGGATGACGCAACTACTCGAATTTCTCATACCGAACAACTCAGCCAATGCATCCTGGACAAGTTCCACCACAGCAAACCCAGCCCCACAAGAAAACTTCAGGCAACCCCAACAGAATAATTTCAAACCACCAGGATTTTAGGCTAGGAACTACAATGCACCACCACCACAGCCAAGGCCGAATAATGATTCAAATTTGAGCAAGCAACTTGAAGGACTGACAGACATGATGAAACTTATGATGACAAGGATGGACTCCCCGGAGACACACAATAAAATGCTAGAGAGTCAGCTAGCCCAGCAAGCTAGCTCATCTTCTAGAGCACCAGGCAAGCTTCCATCCCAACCAGAGGTAAACCCGAGGGAGCATTGCAATGCAATCTCCACTCGGAGAGGCAAACAACTTGAAGACCCAAAGATGCCGACCGATGACAAGATAGATGAGTTGACTAACAAACATGTGGAACCACAGTTAGATGCAACATCGATGGCGCCTGAACCAGCTGAAGAGGAGCGGCCCTATGTGGGACCGCCTGCATACAAGCCACCGATTCCTTTTCCACAGAGGCTTGTCAAAGCCAAATTGGACAAGCAATTCGGTAAGTTTTTGAAAGTATTGAAAAAACTCTATATTAACATTCCATTTGTTGATGCCCTTTCGCAAATGCTAACCTACGCGAAGTTCCTGAAGGACATCTTCTCAAATAAAAGGAAGCTGAAAGACCAAGGAACCGTCGCACTTACTGAGGAGTGCAGTGCAATTTTACAAAATAAGCTTACATAGAAACTCAAGGACCCTGGCAGCTTTTCCATACCATGCCAGATAGGAGAGATGACCTTCTAGAGAGCACTGTGCAATCTAGGAGCGAGCGTTAGCATTATACCGTTATCACTGTGTAAAAAGCTGGATTTGGGTGACTTGAAATTGACTAATATCTCTTTGCAGCTTGCCGATAGATCAGTTCAGAGTCCAGTGGGTATTTTAGAAGATGTACCCATTAAAGTAGGAGATTATTTTATTCCTGCCGACTTTGTTGTGTTAGAGATTGACGAGGATGATAGACTTCCTATTATCTTAGGAAGACCTTTTCTAGCTACTACAGGCGCTGTCATGGATGTCAAGCATGGGAAACTGTCTTTGAACATCTGTGGCAACGTTATTCAATTTTATTTGACTGACACCTTGAAAAAACCTTCTCTTGCAGGCACATGTTGCAGTATTGACATTGTGGAGAAAGCTATGCAGGATGTTGAGGCCCTCAGGAAAGAAGTGGACCCCTTAGAACTTGCCCTGACAAACTCTATTGATAGAGATGATGAAGGAGAGGCTGAGAAATACGTTGCATTGCTAGAAGCTGACGCAAGCCCAAATGACAAGAGAGAAGAAAATCAGGAGGATTAAGGGCAGTAGAAAATCGAACTCAAAAGCTTGCCCCATCACCTTGAGATATGAGTTTCTAGGAGAAAATTCTACATACCCAGTGATAGTCAGTGCGGCGTTGGACAAGGAGCAAACCAAATTATTGCTTAATGAACTTCGTCTCCATAGGAAGGTAATAGACTATTCATTAGATGACATAAAAGGGATTAACCCCTTTGTCTGCATGCATAGGATCCTATTGGAAGACAATAGCGAACCTTCTGTGGAATTCCAACGCTGACCCAATCCGCACTTGAAGGATGTTGTGAAAAAGAAGTGCTCAAATTATTGGATGCTGGAGTAATATATCCAATTTCAGACAGCTCTTGGGTAAGTCTAGTACATGTTGTACCCAAGAAGGGAGGATTCACAGTGATCAAGACTGAAGCTGACGAGTTGATACCGATGCGTACGGTTATAGGATACAGGATTTGTATTGACTACAGGAAGTTGAACTCTGCTACGCGAAAGGATCATTTTCCTCTTCCATTTATAGACCAGATGTTGGACAGATTAGCACATAATTCTTACTTTTGCTTTTTGGATGGCTTTTCAGGTTTCTTCCAGATCCCTATCCACCTAGACGACCAGGAGAAGATAACCTTTACATGTCCCTATGGCACATATGCATACAGAAGAATGCCCTTCGGCCTCTGCAATGCCCCCGCGACCTTTCAGCGAGCAATGATGGCCATATTCTCTGATTTTAATGAAGATTTCATGGATATTTTTATGGATAATTTTTCTGTGTATGGCTCTTCTTTTCGTCATTGTTTGTCTAACCTGTCTAAGGTTTTGTAGAGGTGTGAAGAGGTGAACCTAGTTTTGAACTGGGAGAAGTGCCACTTCATGGTCAAGGAAGGCATCGTTCTTGGGCATTTAGTTTCTGAGCGAGAGATAGAGGTGGACAGAGCAAAAATTGAAGTCATCGAACATCTTCAGCCACCCACGTCAGTGAAGGAGATCAGGAGCTTTGTTGGACACGCTGGCTTTTATGGACGATTCATTAAAGACTTTTCTAAGATAGCTCGCCCCTTAACTAATTTACTTGCTAAAGATGCTATGTTTTGCTTTGACAGGGACTGCGAGGAAGCCTTCACGAAGCTCAAGGCAGCATTAATCTCTGCTTCAATAATTCAACCCCCGGATTGGTCATTACCTTTCGAGTTGATGTGTGATGCTAGTGACCAAGCTGTTGGGGGTAGTCTTGGGACAGAGGAAGGATAAGAAGCTTCACGCCATTTATTATGTCAATCGCACACTCGACGATGCTCAAATAAATTATGCAACCACGGAGAAAGAGTTGCTAGCGATTGTCTTTGCTTTCGATAAATTCCGTTCTTATCTAGTTAACTCGAAAGTAATCATTTTTACTGATCATGCAGCTATAAAATATTTGATCAACAAGAAGGATGCAAAGCCAAGGCTCATTAGATGGATCCTCCTCTTGCAAGAATTCGATATAGAGATCAGAAACAAAAAGGGGATTGAAAATCTAGTGGCTGACCACCTTTCCAGACTTGACCGCGGCACGGACAAAGAAATTAATGAAGAGTTAGAGATCAATGACACATTCCCTGAAGAACATCGCTATGCTTTATTAGATCAACAAGTCCCATGGTATGCAGATTATGTTAACTACATCGTGTCTAACATCTTCCCTCCTGATCTCACTTTTCAGAGGAAGAAGCGATTCCTACATGATCTAAAATTTTATTACTGGGACGAGCCATATTTGTACCGGAGATGTGCGGACGGGTTGTACAGACGATGCGTACCAGAGGTGGAGATACAAGATGTGTTGAACTATTGTCATACTTCACCTTATGGAGGGCACGCGAGGGCCTCTAAAACAGCCTTTAAAGTTTTACAGTCTAGTTTGCATTGGCCTTCTATATTTCATGATGCTAAACAATTTGTCTCCACTTGTGACAGTTGCCAGCGGACGGGAAACTTATCAAAAAGAGACGAGTTGCCGCTCAACAATATCATGGAAGTGGAAATTTTTGATGTATGGGGGATAGACTTCATGGGCCCATTCCCCTCTTCATGTGGAAAATGGTACATTCTGGTTGCCGTTGACTACGTATCAAAATGGGTTGAGGCATCCGCTGAAGCTACTAATGACTCTAGAGTCATTATGAAGTTTATGAAGCGGACTATTTTCCCCCGATTCGGAGTTCTACGCGTTCTGATCAGCGATGGAGGCTCCCATTTTATAGAGCAGAGGTTTGGAGCATTATTGAAGAAATATGGTGTAAGGCACAAAATTGCTACGCCCTACCACCCTCAGACTAGTGGTCAGGTAGAGGTCTCCAATAGAGAAATTAAACAAATTTTGGAGAAAACTGTATCGCGATCACGGAAGGATTGGGCAATGAAATTACCGGATGCTTTGTGGGCTTATAGGACCGCACTCAAGACGCCCCTTGGTATGTCTCCTTTCCAACTTATTTATGGAAAATCATGCCACTTACTTGTTGAGCTTGAGCACAGGGCGTATTGGGCTGTCAATCAAATCAACTTTGATTTCAAGAACGCCAGTGAAAGGAGAAAGCTACAGCTTGATGAATTGGAAGAGATGCGCCTTTTCGCCTACGAAAATGCCAAGAGCTACAAAGCACGCACCAAGTTTTGGCACGACAAGCACATAACAAAGAAAGAATTTCATGAGGGAGATAAAGTACTTCTGTTTAATTCTAGACTTTGACTTTTTTCAGGAAAGCTTCGCACAAGATGGTCTGGTCCTTTTACAGTTTAGAAAGTTCAACCATATGTTGCCATCACAATTTGGACAGAACGAACTGACAGTTTCACAGTTAACGGGCACCGCCTCAAGCACTACTTCAAAGATGAGCGGGTCGAAAGAGAGGAAGCTCTAGCTCTCTCAGATCGCATGAATTTGCAACTCTGAAAACTCTTATGGTCAAGCTACCAACCTAAACCTAGCGCTCTTGGGAGGCAACCCAAGTTTTTGATTGATTTTAGTTTTTATGCATAATTTCTTCTTGCTATTAGTTAGTGTTTTAGACTGTTAATCTCTTTCTCATTTAATTTTCTTATTTTCTAGAGGGGATTGCTACTAATTTGATATCTCTTTATGCTGTAGGAGGAAGATGTAGCGCATGGAATTTTTCTAGAATTTTCCAGAATTTTTCGAGTGATATCTCTTTATGCTGTAGGAGGAAGATGTAGCGCATGGAATTTTTCTAGAATTTTCCAGAATTTTTCGAGTTGATCAGTGCATTTCATGGGCAGGTGAACCCCACGGGGTTCACCGGTATTCCTGTATGCGCAGGAACTGACCAGTATGCTTCACAGGCAGGTGAACCCCATGGGGTTCACCATCTTTTCATTACGTAGGAACCCTCCAGTAAGCTTCGCAGGCAAGTGAACCCCATGGGGTTCACCATCTTTTCTGAACACCAGATACCATCCAGAATACTTCACGGGCTGGTGAACCCCAGCGGGTTCACACGTGCTTCTGTAGCAACATCACGGGGTGGGTTCACCCGTATTTTCATCTGCTCGTCGCACCGACTCGAAGCGTTGCGCGGCTAGGGTTTCCGCCGCCTTCCAATTTCGCCAAGATCCCGCTGATTTCTCCACTCTTCCCTCATTCCAAATACGAAGGCCATCTCTCCGGATTAGATCCGAGTTTTATTGCAAGTGGGACAAGTTCGGTTGCAACTTCGTCCCAGATTTTTGCGTCACCAAATTTTGCGTGTTTCCGCCGCCGCCTCCCGATCGCGCCGCCCGCTTGTCTCTTCAGCATGCAGAGGAGATCTTCAAGGGTTTGATCCAAGTTTCCCCTTCCATCCGAGCAAGATTTCTCTTCGCTTGATTCCGGATTCCAGCCTCCCCTGTTCTCCGGGTTTTTCTGTCAATCTGCCACCGTCTCCGTTTCTTCGCACCTCTAATCAGATCTCCTCTCACCGAAGCTTACCAGCCTCTTTCCGATCATATTTAGCCACCATGCCTCTAAGAACCAAAGCCATGGCTAGCAAGAGGACCGCGTGGCCGACACAAGCATTCTCTGACTCGTCCGCCACCAACGACGACGAGTATGAGCCGACGCCCACTCCTCCATCTTACCGGCCATCTTCAGCAACACCAGGTTCTTCATCGTCGCGCCATGGACGCACACCCACCAGCCGAGCAGACGCCATATGTCTCTCCCCCGAACGAGTTCGGGATTATCTTTCGCAACGCTGGCTAGGAGGAGCGTTATCAAACATTGCGTCAGTGCCGAGTTCTCAACACGAGGTATCTAGATAGAGGCATGTTGCAGATGCTTGGGATGCTAGAAGATGTCGACTTGATGTACGCCGCAGTTGGTTGGGAGCAGTTCCAGCGATTATTTTCTCCCACCTACGTTGGCATTGACACTGAAGTTTCTGAGCTCCTTAGAAGTGAAGGCAGATCCTATTCTTGAGGACGATGCAGGCCGTCTGACCTTCCGCTTGGGAAATATTGAACATACTCTTACTCTTTCTCAGTTGTGCAGCATTTATGGTTTTCCAGAACCTTGTGTTTGCAAGGGTCCCCATCGAGTTTAGTGAGCAGGGCTTCTGGGGCGCGATTACCAATGAGCATATCTACTCCGCTCGCGTGGCCCGTGCATCCAGTTTGTGCAACCCTGTGATCAAGTACATGCACTGTGTGTTGGCACACACCCTATTTGGCCGCAGTGAGAGTGACGGTATGGTTCGACAGACTGAGTTATTTTATCTATGGTGTATGCTTCACAGTTTCAGAGTGGACTCTGGGTATTATTTGGCAAAACAGTTCAGCCGCGTCGCACGTTCTCTGAAAGGGGCGATTGTGATTGGCGGCCTCATCACTCCTTTGGCAGTTTCTCTGGGTATAGTTCCATATGGCACACTGGAAGCTACTGGCAACAACAGGCTCGACATCGAGTCTTGCGTCGCCATAAAGCTGATTATTCACAAAGGCGACTCATACTACATGACATTCAAAGGGAGCCCCTTCTGCCTGCCTTTACCGAACCCAGAGCGCACGATAGTAAGAGTGCGAGGGAACTGGCGTATCCAGCCAGTCGAGGACGCATAGCCTGACCCCGTTGACACCGCATCACCAGCCCTTGACACCTTTTTTTTTGGCGGCACCTCCTCTCATGATTCTATGATGTCTGTGTTGCAGGAAATTAGGGAGGAGCAGCTCCATCAACATGAGGTGATCGATCACCTAGACACTACTATTTCTTATATTCAGCAGGATCATTCTTCGCGTTGGGAGTCTATGGAGGCACACATGCAAAGGCAGCACAAGATGATGGGGTCCGTTTGGGAGAACATGGATGAGAGGCTTGCCTTCATCAATGAAGAGAACATGGCACTCATGGAAATTTCTTCAGATGAGGAGGTCGAGCCAGACTATAGCGCATGCGGGAAGAGAAAGAGCTCACGGGCTTCTGGCTCTTGCTCGCGCAAGCGGAGGTAGCTTCCCATCAGCATTCAGCATCATCATCCACTCCTCTCACATCATGGTATTGCATAGAGGACTATGCAAACTTTTAGAGTGGGTGAGCTGTCTTTACTCCGATCTCTGCTTATTGTCTTCATGTGCTGTGGTTTGCTGTGTTTGGATTGATACTTTTATTATGTGATGGATGGTATTGTGGCATTGTATCATATATGTCATTATATTCGTGGGCCTGGTCCATATCTTCAGGCCCCACCTTGTGACTGCATGACATTACTTTCTTGCTTGTGTCCGTACTCTATTATGATGATTATGTTTTTTTTATATATATTGTGTGAAATTTTTTTATGAGTTTGCAGTTATGTGTATGAGTCTTATCCTATGAAAGCTATTTCAAAATTTTTAAGGTTGAATGCATAATTGGTTAGGAATAATCTAAGATTGTTGATACCTCCTTGTTAGAGATACTTTTTGATCATGTCCATTTATTCTATGATTTTTAAATTTTGTGATTTGGATTGGTTTGAGTTGTTCATTAGTGGGTCGAACATTTCTATGATTGTTAAATCAACTAAAACTTGCAACTTACATAAGAATCATATTAAGATACATATTCGTTTAGATATTATTTGAATTCCTTTCTGTTGTTGGGGAGACACTACATTTGTTAAAAAGGCTATGTTATCAACTGCTGAACAAAAAAAAAAAAAAAATCACCCCCTTAGATTCCTCTACTTGGCACTGCGAAAAATTGGCAGTGGTACCGAAGGACATGAGTTGAAATCTAAGGGATGTGAAGTTGAAATCAATAAAGAGACTCCTCTACTTGGTATTGCAAAAAATTGGCAATGGTACCTAAGGTTATGAGTTGAAGTCTATTGCAATAATCAGTGTATCACACCCTGATGGAACATTTGAGTTAACCCCAACGATTTGACTAGGAAAGATTGGAATTGCATGAGTGTTGTGTGTAAGCTTGATTGAATCCTATGTTTGCTGTTTACTAAGTTGTTTGGCATCTAGTTATCATGGGAACAAACTGTTAAACACTTGAAACAACTATTTACTTGATTTCTTCTGATTAGATTTTGGATTGTTATTAAATATTTCTCTAACTTGGATGTATGACTCAACCCAAAAATTGCTCTTATACCCAGCTTGTATTTCATCTTATTTTATTGATTGAGGACAAGCAAAGATTTAAGTCTGGAGTATTTTGATGCCTTACATTTTAGTAGTAATATTCATAGCTATTTCATGTTAAATCTAGACTTGTTTTGACACTTTTATACTCTTTTAAGGCTTATTTACTTGAATGCTTCGGAATCTTCATTTTTTGGTGCTTTTATGGAATTTCAGGTAAAATCACCCTTTTTCGACATATTTTGGAGATTCTAAGACCATAGGACGATTTCTTATACGAAGACGAAGCTACACGTCAAATTTGGGCCTAAACGGAGTTAGCCTGAAAAATACGGCCAGGTGAACCCTATGGGGTTCACTAGTTTCTTCGCCAGCCAGCAGAACCTCACAAAGAGCTTCACGGCCGGGTGAACCCCAGCGGGGTTCACCAGAATTCCTTTAGTCCGAGAACAGTCCAGAACGAAGCACAGCCAGGTGAACCCTGGCGGAGTTCACCGCGCTTCTTTCAGCCAAATTGCACAGAATGAATCACGGCCAGGTGAACCCGGTGGGGTTCACCCTTGATTTCAACCCAGGCTCGCGCGGAGCCAACTTTGATTCAGATTTTCCATGATTTCCAACCCGTTTGGTAGGCCTGTCCATTAATCGGGTCGAACCGATAAACCGAACCGACCCGGACCGAATAAGGCGGTTCGGTTTGGTTTTTTTCTTCAACGGTTTGGGTTGGTTCGGTTTTGAGAGATGTATTTTTTACATCGGTTCGGTTCGGTTTTCGATTTTTCAAAGTCTATTAAAATCGAATCGAACCGAGTATGAATAAATAAATATTAAAAATTTCCTAAACGGCTAAACCTAATAACCTATATATTATAACGCGAAGTCGCGAACCGCCGAACCCTAATTCTTATTTCCTAACCTTTCGGCTTTCAGCCTTTCACGCACTCGCCACTCCAGTCGCCAGTCGCCGCCCTCACTGCTCCATCCGTCCATCGGAGTCTCCCCTCAGCCCTCCGCTCGACGCCTTTGAAGTTCGAACTCCTCTAACCTCTAGTCCTCTTCTAGTCTTCCCCATTCGGTCATTCCTCTCTGGCTCTCTCATCACTGCCGAACCCTAATCCTATCATCGCCATCAGTCCATCACCAACAACCGACTCCTTGAGGCTTGAGTTGAGACTGGGACTGGCGCCGACGCTTTGAGTTAAGGCAGAGAAGACTGACGAGTGACACTGCTGCTTGCTGCGAGCCTGCGAGGCTGCGACTCCTCGCTTTCAAGTTTTAACCGAGCCAACGCTGTGCGATTGGGAGGCTGCTACTACTGCAAGCGAGTTGGGACTGCTACTACAACTCTACAAGTCTACAACTCTACAAGCCTACAACTTACGCCATGGTATAAGAAATTTTAATCTACTTGCTAATTGCTATAACTTGATACTTTCTAGTTTCTACTTGCTAGTTGCTACGTGATGGACCTGATGGTTGTTACTTGTTACTTGCTACTCTGTATGTATGATAGTATGAATGATGTATGAAACTATGAATGATGATTGTTAATTTGTTACTTGCTAATTTCTAGTTTGCTACTTGCTGTATGAATCATAGTTGTTACTTGCTAATTTGCTGCTTGGATACAGCATATACTTGCTGTATGAATGATAATTATTACTTGCTAAATGCTAATTGCTAGTTTGCTACATGGTGTCTATTGTCTAAGTGTCATGCTTGTTAGTTGTTACTTGTTGTATGAATGTTGGTGGTTGCCTAGACTAACATGTTAATTTATGAGCCATCCAAGGGTGATCCTGATCCTAACCAAACAGAAGTTACAGTACCTTCTCAATCTTAGCCAAGTAATCCAAAAAAGAGAAATGTAAAACCACGAGCTGAAGTTTGGAATCATTATAAAAAGATTGAAAAGGATGGTTTACTCAAAGCAATGTGTGTTTATTGTGAAAACATGTACCTTTGTGATAGCAAATCATGTGGTACCAGCACATTGAAAGCACATTTGACTAGATGTATAAAATATCTAAGTTTACATGGTCAAAGTAGTGTGCATGACAATAAAACACAAACTGAAATTTCATTCAAACAAAGCAATGAGCAGAGTAGTAGTTTAATGGAAACATGGAAGTTTGATCAAAACTTGATTAGGAAGGCACTTGCAAGAATGATAATTATAGATGAATTACCATTCAAGTTCATTGAAAGTAAAGGTTTTCAGGAATTTTGTAGTGTTGCTATACGTCGTTTTCACATTCCTTCACGGCAAACCATTTCTAGAGATTGCTATGAGATTTTCATTGAAGAGAGATTAAAGAAAATTTTTTTTTACAAGTCAACTGTGAACGTATTTGTCTCACTACGGACACATGGACATCGATTCAACGTATAAATTATATGTGCATTACAGGCCATTTCATTGATATTGATTGGAAATTACATAGAATGGTTTTAAATTTTTTTTCCAATTACTAGCCACAAAGGGGAATTAATTGGAAAAGCAATTGAGAAGAACTTGAATGATTGGGGAATCTCCAAACTAATGACTATAACAGTAGATAATGCAAGTTGCAATGAGACTGTAATTTCATTTCTAAAAAAAAGAATTAGCAACTGGAGGGAAGGAAGTATACTTAGTGGAGATTTTTTGCATGTGAGATGTGCTGCACACATCATGAATTTAGTTGTGCAAGATGGTTTGAAAATTGCTTAGATGTCTGTTGTTAAAGTCCGTGAGTCTGTGAGATATGTGAGACAATCTCCAAAAAGGCTACAACTTTTCAACATATGTGTTGAACAAGAAAAAAATTGAAACCAAAGCTCACTTATCGCTAGATGTGTGCACAAGGTGGAATTTAACTTACATGATGTTAGATGTAGCACAGCGATATGAAAGAGCTTTTGAAAGATTCAACGAAGAAGATTCAAATTTTCAGTTGGAACTGTTAGCTAGTGATGCAGGTGGGAGACCTTTGGAAAGTGATTGGAAAGTTGTTCGAGAGTTAGTTTCTATGCTACAGATTTTTTATCAATTTACTTTAAATGTATCCACAAGTTTATCTACTTCTTGTAACGGCTATGTGCATGAAATTAGTCAAGTAGCATCTACTTTGAATGAATGGGTAAATGATATAAATTTGGATCCCAGGTTTCATGAGATGACAGTAAAAATGAAACAAAAATGGGATAAATATTGAGGATGTGTGGACAAACTCAATATGATTTTGTTTATGGCTGTTTTGTTTGATCCGAGATATAAATTTGACTATCTGAGATTTGCATTATCTGAAATGTATAGTGAAGATAAAGTTTCACTTATCATAAGTAAGGTGGAAATGAATCTTGATCGGATATTCAACGAGTACAAGAGCAAGATCCAGATAAGTAGTGCTAGTAGTGGACCTAGTGCTAGTGGTAGTTCTTCCATTGTTTCTGAAGGCACAAATGTAGCAGTGGAGCATCATCTCACAAAAGTTCAGTTGAAATACAAGAAATTTAAGGCACATGCTATTGGTCAAGAAAAAACCGAGTTGGAAAAATATCTTTGTGAAGAAACAGAAAATGCAGATAATAATAGTTTTGAAATTTTAGCTTGGTGGAAGACGAATGCCATCAGATTTCCAGTTTTATCTTCTATTGCTCGAGATATCATGTCAATTCCAATCTCAACAGTGGCTTCAGAATATGTTTTCAGTACAAGTGGTCGAGTACTTGATCCTTTTCGGAGTTCATTATCTCCTGCAATGCTTGAAGCTCTAATTTGTTCTCAAGATTGGATTCGAGCAAATAAACAACGTGAAGTAGAAGAAAATCTTGAAGATGTTGACTTGTTAGACAAAGGTAAATTTTATCTCATATTAATTTACATCTTTATTTTTTTTGTTTTAAGTTATATTGAAAGCTCTAATTTTTTGTTATTTGTAATTCACAGTGATTTCTACCATTCAATCTGCACCGGGTGTTATTGACTTCCATATGTAGTTGATTAGCTGTAAGTATTATTTAATAGTCATTTGGTAATTGTTCAATAGTCATAATAATTTTTTTTCTTAGTTAACTACTTAACTTGTTAATTGTTAATTGTTATCATATACTAATGTAGGAAAATGGTGGTGACTGGTGGTGATTGGTGATTTAAGGCACATGTTGTTTTTTCTCGTCTCTTTTCTGGTAATTGGTATTCAGGTATTCTGGAGTAATCTGGACCTCTGGTAAGTGTCTGGTAAGTGGTAATATATGTTCTTCACTTAGTTAACTACTAAACTTGTTAATTGTTCATTTTTTCAAGGTTCTGGTAATATCTGACTATGTGTTCCTCAATCCTCAACTTGATAAGTTTGTCTTAATTGCTTAATTAGTTTCTCTATCAGACTATCACAACAGACTAACAGAGTGTAGAAATTAAACTTACTATTGCTTCTATTTAAGTACCACTGAGCTACTTAGCTTTCCTGTTATCTACAATCTGTCAGTCTATAAGTTTCTTTACTTCTTTATTTTTTCTTGCTAGTTTCTTTATTGTTATCATTCCTTTACTAATCCAATTCAGTTCTATGCAAATATGCAATTGGAAAATTTTAACTTTGTTTTCTTTGATCATTCAGATCAAATTTTCACTGATGTGATTGGAAGTCCATACTATGTCGCTCCTGAAGAAAGTACTACTCAAACATTATGGACCAAAAGCTGATGTTTGGAGTTTGGACTTGAATTTTGATGTGTTGATTCTGTTGAATCATGATTGTTGAATGTTGTTAAATGCTAATTGATGGACCTATGTAATATGTAGTGTGGTACTGAGATACTGACATACTGTCAACTATGGTACTGTAATTGTGGTGACTGTCAACTGTGGTTTGTGCCTTTGTGGTTTTTGCGTTTGTGGAACTGTGGTTTACTGGTTTGTGGTAATTGATGGACATGTTGTGCATTTGTGGAACTGTGGTTTACTGGTTTGTGGTAATTTATGGACATGTTGTGGACTTGTGGTGATGGGTGAATTTATGTAATTGTGGTTTATACTTTATTAGTTTATGTTTTGCTTATTTTTATTTGTGATTGAATATATTTTAAAGCTGTGTAATTGATTTGTTATTGCTTCTTTTAATGCAAGTGAGAAGCTGTGTAATTGATTTGTGCAAATGAAAATATTTGATATTTTGATTTTGCTTACGGTGTATGTGTAAATCGGTTTTAGTCGGTTTGAACCGAACCGAACCGAACTTATTCGGTTCGGTTCAAATCGGTTTTCAACACATATCGGTTCGGTTTGTGAAATTTTGAAAATTCTTAATCGGTTTTCGGTCCAATCGGTTTGGTTCGATTCGGGTTGAACCGATTGGACAAGCCTACCGTTTGGAGTCCAAATTTGGCAAGTAAGGACTCTATGGAAAGCTCTTTCGAAGGAGAAGGCGTGGGAGATAAAGGCCCTAATTTTTATACCCTAATGATCGAGTAAATAGACGATGAAGTGGCGAGGGCGGAAGAACACGGTGAAAACACGATTCCGGGGTGATTTTCGGAGATCTGATCATCGGAGCGCCTCGATTCTTCAGGATTTGTTTCGATTTATTGTCTCCTATCCTTTAGAAACTTTTCCTTGTGATTTTCCCATGCTAAAAGTGAGATTTTTTAGCGTTTCAATGATGATTGTTGCGTAAACCCTATTTTGGGGTTTGGTTGAAGCCCGTTGATGATTTTGATCGCAAACTTTGTTTCAATTTTTGTTATTTGGAATGAATTGTGAGCATATTTTACATTGGGGGTCTTATACAGAGATACGATGGACCTTTCGAGGTGTTGAGCCAGGTTGGCTCGGTTGTGTATCGTCTGAAGCCGCATCCGACAGTCCATGTGAGCTTCCTAAGAAGGTTTTATAAGGATCAGGGGATCCAGCTCGGTCACAATCGCTTCGCGCACCTCCAACAGTTCGAACGGAGTTCGACCAAAGGATCGGAAGGATCCTAGATTACCGAGTTTTGGGACATAGCAGGATGAACCGACGAACAGAGTGTCTTATTCGATGGGAAGGTTCTCCAATGGAGGAAGCTACATGGTATAAAGCGTCCGAACCGTGGCAGTTCGGGGATGAGATCCGACGTTACTTTGAGTCGTCAAGGGCGACGACTCACTCCGGAGGGGGAGAATGTTAGGCCTGAGGGCCAGGAATTGGGCGCGGCCCAATTTCCAGCCCAAAGCCCAACCTTGTATTTCCCTTAAGCGGATTGGTGGCGGATCGGGCGGCCCGGATCCGAACCCACTTTCACCCAACGGGCGAAAGTCGCACCCGATTGCGTGCGTTAGCATGCTGACGCGACGAGTCACGTGATGGGGGCAGCAGGTTGATGGGACGACTGGGTTGACTTGGGCGGCGTGGGAAGAAAAAGAGCGGAGGTGGCTAGCGTCTCTCGGTCGCTGGATCTCCGACGAGATCTTCGCTCCCCTCTCCTCCGGCTAGTCGGCCTTTCCGTCAGACGCCAACGTCGGCGAGCTCTCTGAGCGTTTCGGTGGTGTGGGCGGGTGGTGGAACTCATAGAAGAGCTCCATCTCCCTCCTTCGTTTCCGACGTCGGCGACATCTCCAGATCGCCTCGGAAGGCGGCGACCGCATTAGCTTCACCAGAAAGAAGGAGCCGGCGGCCATGTGATCGCCGAGGTACTCCCTCTCCCTCTCGGTCTTCGTCCCGGTAGCTCATTTTTGCTCCGGCGATGTCCTGTTCTTTCCGCTTTTGCATTTGCATGCGTGAGTTGCCCGATTTCGTGCTCCTTTCCGACGAGCCCTTTCTTCCTCCTGCTGTTGGCTGTCGGCCCGCCTGCGTGCGGGAACTGCCGAAGCCAACCCCTTGCCTGCGTGTGAGGGCCTCTCCTCCCTTCCTTTGCTCGCCTGCGCGCGAGCCAACTTTCTCGGCGTCGGTGATCGTCTGGGCGTGACCTGTTGAACTTCTTCTCCACGTCGCCGTCTTCGAGTGGAGTCAGGAAGGAGAGCTCCGTCTGGAGCATCAACAGTGAGGTCGTTCGTGAACGTCGTCTCTCTGTCGGCCTTCCCTTCGTGCACGCGAGTTGATGCTGCGGCTCAAGGTCCAGCCACCGTCTGTCTGCTCGCCTTCAACCGCCGGACCGCCTTTCTGGCCGCCAGTCACTGGAAGACGACCAGCCCTCCGCCTGCCAGCTAATGCACGCGAGCCGTGCTTCGCGGGCGTGAACGGGGACGGCTCGTCCGTCCGCCGGCTTCACGTGGCTCCCTCCCGTAGACGCGCGTATACGCACAGCCTTGCGTAGCTTCCCTCCGGTTATTCTTGCCTACGCGCGAGAAGGACGAGGCCGCCGATCTTCCCATCTCCCTTGGGTGACTTTACCAGCGGAGCGTCGTCCGGCCTCTTCACCGGCGTGCGAGAGAGGAGCCGATCGGATTCCTTCTATTCCTAGTTTGCGACACCGTGTGGATAACCGTCTACGATCGCCGGGCGCCGGGTAGATCCGTGGACGTGTGGGGGAGTTGGTTACTCCCATCGGTTCTCTCTCCGGCACGGGAGCGTGCTCGGAAACAGTTGTGGACCCCGTCCGACGTGGTCGGTTACAGGTGGGTTCCCCTTGGGTTCAGGTGAATCCGGTTCGATTCAGCGATACCGATTCTCGGTAAATCGCGGATGTTGATCCAGTCATGTTGGAACGGTAGCGAGCCTAGTTGAGTCCATAGTCGGGCAGGGAATCGGTTCGAGGAATCGACTCCGCCAGTCGCGCCCAATCTAGCGGTTTTGACCGTTGGGATACCTGGGTTGACGTATTTGGACTCGAGTCAAGCATTAACTCACGTGGAAATCCACAAAAAAATATTACTGTAATTCAGGGCGTGACACCTAGCACTCCAATTAGTTTCTTTCAAAGTGTTCTAATCTAGTCCAAGTCAACACATGTTGGCCATGTTTTAGCCACAAAATAATGAGATTCTAAGTTCAAATCTAAGTCAAACACGGAGAGTCTAGTTGAGTTGACCACCAATTAAATTCAAATTTCAAACCAACTTCAAGTCAAGATTTGTGGAGCTCAAATTTCAATCCAACTTCAAGTCAAGATTTGTGGAATTTAAATTTCAATCCAACTTCAAAGATTTGTGGAGATTAGAGTTATGCATTTAATTTAGTGTTTCTTTTCAGAGAATCCACATGGAGGAGAAGAAAAAAAAAACAATAAATTTGGTAGCTTTTACATCCAGATTTATTATATTTTTTTTCTCCCCATGTGGATTCTCTCCAAAGAAACAGAAGATTTTTTTGGATTAATGCGTAAACTAATTTATTAACTTAGTGAGCCGGTTAACAATGTGGCCTAATTTATTAAAAATACATAATCCCAAGTTGATAATAGTAAGCCCACTAAGTTTTATATATTATAATATTTTTTTTTTACTTCTAATGTGAGACTAAAGTAGGGTATTACAATAAATCCCTTTCTTATGACTTATTGGTCTTTCACTATGTTTAAAATTAAGTTTTGTTCTAATACTGAGCAAACTGATTTATTAACTTGCTGAGCTAATTAACAATATGACTCAATTTATTAAAAATACTTAATCCCAATTTGATGATAGTAAGCCCTATATGTTATATACTATGAGATTAAACTGAAGTATTACATAGTAATTTAACTAAATCAAAGTTTAATAAGCTAAACCCACTTAAATCATTTAGCTCCGTTTAAACTCTATTTCGATAGTCTTTGTGTGCAACTAACTCCTCAAATGATAAGATAATCTAGTAAGGTAAACTCGTATCATGAAGCATTCTGTCTATGATCATTTTTCTTTATATATGTACATATATTAATTATAAAATATTATTAATTTTACAAAAAAATTAAAAATATGAATCGAGTTTGTATTATATAATTAAGTATTAAATTTAAGTGTTAATATAATTAAAATACAAAAAATAAATTTAAATATTCAGTCCATTGTCATAGATAAGGTAAATTTAGAGTGCATTTGGCATTATTATTATTATTTTTTTTTTCAGTTTTTATTGTGCAACTTTTACCGATAGCTCGTTATAATAACAATAAGCTGTATTTTTATCACTTCAGACTTAAGTCAAAATGGCTAGTGTAGTAGCTAGTATAGCAAAGCAGAAAAAAAGCACTATAAAAGTTGCTCGAACAGTTCCAACAAACAAAACCTTAGTCCAATAACAACATAAACTTTAGAGATAAAATAATAATAATAAAAATTTAATCTCATGAATAATTTAGGTTGATAATACTTTTGAAAAAGGTAAAGGCATTTTGACCAATAGGCATAAAAGTGTCTTATGTCAACCTCCACATGGATTTGATGATGGGCCAAGCTCATTAAAACCTATCACAATGTATCCAAAGAAACTATCATCACAAATTTTCAACATTATCCATTCCAATTATACATATATATTATTTTAAATAATTATAATTATAAATATGTATAAAAATAATTATTCTATTTTTCTTATAATTTTAAATTATAACTTTCAGTAATCATTTTCTAAAAATTCTTATTAATTTATTTTATAGCATTCCGTTCCCACTCCAAGATAATATTAAAATAAAAAAATTAAGTAGATAACTATTATGGAATTATATAAAATTATTATCGCGACATTATCCGGATAAAAGTTGTGCATGACGTGGCCACAAGAGACCCGCTGCCGCGTCCGATCGGATGGGAGGAGCTGGGTTCGCTATTCTGGTGTACCCTGTCTGGCTCAAGATAAGCAAAGAGACAGAAATTGCCACCCGGGCCCCGCAAAAGATGTTGTCTCCTGGATGCAGCCAATCCGCTGCGTGTGTTTTTTTTTGTTTTGTAGTGGACCCACCGGTTAAGTCAGAAATATTTCACTGTTTCGTGTTGGGAACAAGACAGTGAATCTACCCAATGAGGAAGGCCGCGCCGCGCACGGGGGTAGAAAAGCGGCCGTGGCAGCGTATAAAACGGCTCCCCTTCGCCGCCGCCTCCGCCGTCGCTTGATAATCAATTGCGCCGTCTTTGACCAAAAATAGAGAGAAGGGAAGTTGGTCAACCAGAAGCGATAAGAGAAGTCAAGCGCCTCTCTCTCTCTGTCTCCCGTTCTATCGTGTCGTTTGTAAATCAAAACATTCCCATGTTCCGATTTCAATATTAAATGCTGTTGGGATCGCCAAGGACGGGCGATATAATTAACGTTGGGTGTAGGTGAGGGCGGGGGGTCATGGAGAGAGTTTTCTCTGTGGAGGAGATCCCCGATCCATTCTTGTCCGGCTCGGAGCCGCCGTCCGCCGTCGGTGGGATGAACCGCAGCGCTTCGGAGTGGTATTTCGAGAAGTTCTTGGAGGAAGCGGACGCCCCAGGCGCTCCAAATCCTAGCTCCAACACGGATGATGGCGTTGCTGGTGGTGGGAGGGAGAATGGTGGAAGAGAGGCGGGGAACGAGGGCAAGAGCAAGGCAACGGTCCCTGTTGCTGGAGGTCCGTCGTCCGATCATCCGCCGGCGAAGGTAGACCCTGCAGAGTATGCTGCGCTACTGAAGCAGAAGCTTGATATGTACTGCGCCGCCGTTGCAATGTCAAGGGTACAAGGAGGCCCCTTCTTTTTCGCCCTCGTTTTCTTGTCTTCTCTCGAAAAAAATTAAAGTTAAACTATCTTTAAGAGGAATTACATTCTTAGCTCGCCATGTCTATTCATTTCTCCTTATTGTTTAAAAGTTACTTCTTGGTAGCTAGTCGCTCTTGATTGGCTGTAAGGTTCCCTTTTTCCTTTTTCTGTCTCTTCTTCTAGGGTAGTGGTAGATCGACTTTGTTTGGAGATTTCTAGTCACTTGTAATTTTCCTACAAGATTTTTGGTTGAAATTGTCATGCTGGATCACTCCCCTCTTAAGTGCGCCATATCTAAAAAATGTTCTTTGTGCAGTGTTGAGTTGGCAAGCAGGTCTGCAGATAACATTTCCAGCATTCTAAAGATTTATAAATTCTCATATCTGAATGCGATCTCATTAGCATCCAAAATGACAGGGCTACCTCCCACCCCTATGAATCTTCACATACCCTAAAATATTATAGACATATATCAATAAAACAAAGAAATAAAACTACTGTTCTTCGGTATAATAAAACTTAGACGAGTAGAATTGTATCCAAAACTACTAAAATCAAACCCTGATCCTACTTGCAATCAGGAAACTGACATCATTAAAAGTACAAGTTGTCCTGATATTGCTAGAAATTCTTATATTATTGTGATAGAGGGACTAGTGTTTGGTTGACTTGGGAATTTACTACGTTAAAAAGTCTAATACTACATTTGACGTTCCTGTATCTAGGATTAATTGGTCTTATGAATTTCTTGCGATACATTGATTATCATACAGTCACATAGCTGACTGAGGTTTCCTATTGTTGCCTTAAGATGTACAACAGATTCATAGCTACCACTTTTTGCTTCCATAGATTAGTTTTGATCTTGCATCTCTTCTTTAGAGAATTGTCTGTTATCATCATGGATTGAAATACCATGAGGCACTAGGTGGTACAGGTAGTATATACCGGTCCGACCATAGACCGATAGTGGTACATGGTCAGTATTGACTATCTATATATATATATTATATGCATTTTTGGTACCGGAAGTCAGAACCACAGTACTATATCTTGGTGATTATGAATATGAATGTTACTTTCAGTTTTCTTGATCACATTTTCTATATCCTATAGGGTTCTGATTATGAATATGAATGTTACTTTCAATCTTCTTGATCACATTTTCTATATCCTATAGGGTTCTGGTTCACATCATCAAGATTCAGTTGTTACAGCTGATACCAATTCACCTGGTTCTGATGCTTCACAACAGGGATCTCAAGCACTTGGGAAGGGTATGTACTGTATGTATGTAAACACAGATTTTAGATTCTCAATGTTTTCTAATTGCTATTAATGTTATCCGTCGATACCTTTTTTCCTTGGGTGGTACTTATGTCAATGTGAAATTTCTGTGAAATTTGCTACCATCGTTCTGTGTGTAAAAGCACTGCCAGAGAAATTTTATCAAATTGTTCACGGATGAAAGTGAGAGAATATAGATATGATGATTACAAGTGATTGTTTTCGGGAGAAGATAATGATACATTGTGATCCTTGACCAAAACATTCAAAAAAAGCAAACCATTTTCATGAACCAACTTGATGTCGAATTTTATACTAAAAGAACTATAAAGGTAAGCATTTTATGTTGGTTGCATTTCTCAACAAGTTGACTCTTGATCTTCTGCTATTTGCCCATCTCAATGGAATCATAAAAAACGAAGCAGTTGCTACTTAAAGCAGGATTTTAAGTTTTGCTGTGTACCACTTGGTATGGCTGTTATGTACTAGTTCGAGATGTTATTGGTGCCACTGTACTAGTACACTGATGATAGCTTATATATCTGTGTTGGTATATCTAGTAGATATCAATATGACATTAGGCTAGTATATTTGTGAGGACTGTTACAGGCCCATTGTCTTAGTAGTAGTGGTTGTTAATAAGCGGGTCGGGTTGGTTTGTCATACCCGGATTCGCTAGGTTAGGAATAGTATAAATAAGGGCCTAGGGTTAGGGTTGAAGGATGTCAAGTGTCTTGTTATTTTCCTCTTGGGCGTGTTTCGCACGATAGTTCATATCAATTGGTCCGACCTGCCGGATCGATCGCCTGGAAATCGGTGGTCCGGCGATGGATAAAGGCGGAAGGAGTTTCCATTGTCGGTATTAAATCTACACAGCGGATCTAATATCATAGGTAAGCTGAAAAAAAAAAAGGGAAGCAAGAGGAGTGGAGGCTACATCGGTGAATCAGGAAAGGTTGACGGCTGTGAAGAAGATCCAGGTGCATCAGGGCGGACAACTTAGCTGGAACCCTCGCCGCTGGCGAGGGCTGTTGATCGGCATAGCAGGTGCGGGCAGAAGGCGACAGCGGGCATAGGCGGCTTCGTGCAGCGGACGCGGCGTTAGAAGAAGGTTACTGTAGCAGGATTTTTGAGAAAAAAAAAGAAAGAAAACAGAGTTATAAAATAAAAAAAAATCAGATTACTGTGCAAGTACTGTAGCACCAAAAAAAAACTTTGAGGGACGATGGATCATTATTCTATTGTTTTGGAGGAGATGCAAATAATATTGAGAGAAATGGTTAGAGCGACACAAGGGTGAGAAGGTAGGGATGTGACTGTTGAGAGGAGCGAGATCCTAAAGACTACATTACCAAGCCAAAATACCATGGAGGATAGACAACTGCTTCGCATTTGTGTGGACTTACGCGGATTTGATGGAACTGCCCTAACAGATTGGATTGAGCAAGCTGAATATGTTTTCAACATTAGAGGTACGCAAGATGCTTATAAATTTTCTATGACATTTATTCGTATGGAGGGACAAGCATATGATTGGGTTCGAAGGTTAAATCGGCAGATTCCCAATCTCTCTTGGGAAAGGTTGAAGGAAGAGATGATACTCAGATTTAGTACAATTCCTGATCAAAGCTCCTTTGAGGAAGACAATATGTCTCATGTTGATCAAGGCTCTAGAGCATCTATTGATACCTCTTTTGATCACCGCTCTGAACCAAGTGTTTACCCAGTAGAGATTGATTATAATACTGATAAGGAAGAAGATATGATTGGTGTTGTTGTTGCAGATTCCATGGGAGAAGATGAGGAAAAAGGTTTGCAAGATCACCCAAGGTTGCCTGTACCAAATGTTATGATGACAATATTTGTCTTAGAAGATTTAAAAGATGTGCAGGAGGAATAATCTTTCAATGTAGACCTTCCAGATCTGGGATACTTATGCTTTAATGCCTCAAGTCTCTCACAATTTGATATACCGGGACAACCTCAGCTTAATAGTACTGTTTGCCAGCCAAATGAGTGGGGGTGAAATATCTTCTGAAGAGCAAGATGGAGCTGTCAAGCTGGAGACAAAAATGTTTGGCATTGCGGATTTAACAAATTATCGAGCCACTTGGGATCCTAGAGGCAGCTCAAGATGAAGTTTTCTTAGCCTTGAGGACAAGACTAGTTTGAGAGGGGGCATTTGTTACGGGCCCATTGTCTTAGTAGTAGTGGTTGTTAATAAGCGGGTCGGGTTGGTTTGTCATACCCGGATTCGCTAGGTTAGGAATAGTATAAATAAGGGCCTAAGGTTAGGGTTGAGGGATGTCAAGTGTCTTGTTATTTTCCTCTTGGGCGTGCTTTGCACGATAGTTCGTATCAAGGACCAAGATTGAAAACCTTGAATCTATTATTATTCCAAGCATTAATGTTTGTACAATTACTTTTCATATTATTTTGAAGTTACTCAATATATATATACACATAATAAGTATACTATAATGATTGTTTGGTATGGAAAAAATGTGCTCTCGTTGTCTCGTTTACTTTAAATCCTGTTATGAAATGTAGCAGAATCAGAATCATATAATGGTCAACAATGCAGATCAACATTTAGAAAATTAACATTTACAATCAAATACTAGTCCGACCACAAATTGGTACATAAATAGTGAAATATAAAAAATTATATAGTTCATAAAGTATTAAAAAATATAGTCAATGACACCAGTTCAAATATATTGTGTTGGTACACATCAGTATATGTTGGTTTGAGTCAAGACTGGTATATCAGATGCTTTTGTTCAATTATACAAAATCACATTAAGGTTGTGAGTCTCTTGTGATTTTGAAAGGCATTCAAGTGTATAGTTCTTAATGAGTTCAATATTCTCATAACTCTGACAATGAATTCAGCTGAATAAGCAAGTGCATGTGGCATTTCTTTAAAAAAAAATTGATTTCTTGAAGACAGGTTTCACTGCTTGTTTTAAGTTTAACCATGGTTTCATGAAGCTAGTCTTTTCCTTTGATTGTTACATTTTTATAAGGAATAATTGAACTTTCGAAATTCCATTTCTTTAGAATAGTATAGTTATATTTTTGTTCTCAAAGTACATATGTACAAGTTGAATGCATAAAAACTGTCTGGATGTATCAAATGATTCTACTAGGAATGATATACTAGGAGCAAGAAAATTGGTGTAACTAGTACATTAGGCATGACAGTTGCAAATACTATTGTTGGTTTACAAATGGGTTGACATTAGGGGGGAATATATCTATCTCAGAAACTGAAATAATTTGTCTTTCTTTCTTGCTTTTTTCTCTTCTTTTGCATTTACGGTTGAATGGTTAGGAAATGCTTCCAAGGTGCAACATAAGGCAGATGGTGGAACAAGTGGATATCCAGCTTTACCTGTTATACAGAATTCAGGTATCCAAGGGAGGCCAGCTAACAGTGGATCGTCAAGAGAGCACACCGATGAAGATGAACTTGAAGGAGAAGTGGAAATAACAGAAAATATGGATCTTGGTGATATAAAACGTCTGCGGAGGTACATCATGAATTACATTTCATTAAACCTGCTTCTGTACTTCAGAGGTGTAAAAGTTTTGACTTACCTGTAACTTGTTTTTTATGGATACAAAAATGGCTCGTTTGTTTCTTTATGTTCCACTTAAATTTTAGGTTATTATAATTAGTGCTTTTCAAACTACTTACGTAGAAGAGAAGACATTGGCAAAATCTCCCAATGACAATTTCCATATCTATATAGGTTTACTTGGCTTCCTGACACATTCGATATTTTTTATACACTTTTGGAATTTTGATAATGTCATGGTTAGGGTTTTAAAAACCTATCGCACAGGTATGTACTAGTCAGCATGTACCAGTCCCATTGTGAATTTGTACAACGATGCTGAGTGCTGACTAGTATTTAAAACCTTGGTTATGGGTGTGTTTGGTGTTTTTGTGAGTGGTTCCTAATATATGTAATACTGTATATGTAAATGGCATGCTTCACTTGACAATATCTATGATTCAAACTATTCATAGTTTGAAAATTTAACATACTACAAAACATGGGCTCATAAAACATGGGCTCATTGCTGCATTGACCATGCTATGTTGGCATTACAACTTGTTTAAGTACCCATAGTTGAAGCCTTGAAGGGAAATAAATAGTTCTTACCTTTTTTTTATTCATACAAAGATGTAGAGTGCATATACATAAACTTAAGCAATTTGAAACATGTGGTAGGGACACATTCAACTTTCACGTAGGTTATGACTCATTTAACTTTGGCTCCTGGTACTAGCTTACAAGTTTTTAAAATTCGGTTCAGTGGCTCACAAGCTTTCGCCACCCGCTCTGCCCGCTGATGCTTTTGCCCGCCGTCCGCCATCCGCCCGCAGTCCGCTGCTCCGATACTGGTCCGTACTGGCTAGTTTCGGACCGAATTTTAAAATGCTGCTAGCTTATTATGTTATAATTCTTATATTCCCGTTAATGCTAACTATATATGTTAATTATGCTCACGTCATTACATAAAGTGGCAAAACATGGAGAAGCAAAAGGTTAGTGAAGAAATCTACAAGTTGATTCTATGATGTTGTGAAAGGAGTATTAAATATTCCTTGTTGTTATGGCTCTAACTAAGCTACAGTCCACTATAATGTGCTTGATCCTTTTATGAAAAATTAGATTAACGGTGACGTATTTGGTTGCTTGATTATCACATGGCATATCTGTTGATTTCTTTTAATGATGCCAAAGTAGTCAGAGAGTACAAATTCACGTCATCTCAAGGGCAACCCGACCCATAGTTAACATTCAACTTTTGCACTAGATTGTGCAATTATATTTTGCTTCTTGCCTTTCGAACTAACCAAATTTCCTCTAACATAAGCATAACACTTAGGTGCACCTCACGTTTCCTAGACTCCTAGCATAATCATGTTAAAGAAAAAAAAAATTCTACCTTCAAATGTCCATAGTTTTTCTTTTCATAAAGATTATCCTTTCCTAGGGCACCTCTCTAATAATGTAGAATCACCAATATGGCATCCCAATGGCATTGCCTGCGAGTTTACATGAAACGTTATACCATTCTAACTATGAAGAAAATATTAGAGCATTTAGCAATAAGATAAATGAGTTTTCCTTAAACTGATGATATGTAAGAGTATCAGCATCTTCAAAACTATATCTGACTAGTTTGAATGAGTGAATCATAGAGCTTTAGGCTAAGAAGACCAACATATAGATGATAAACCGGTATAGTTGCATGTTGAGGGTTACTTGAACGGTTTGCATCAAAGAAGGGTGAGCAGGAGATAAGAGGGAGGGAGGTTCGTGAGTGGGTGAGTGAGAAGAGGTAGAGAAGAGAGATAGAAAGGAGAGCACATGAGAGGGAAGAGAGAAGGGGTTGACAGCTAGAGTTAATGAACTATGCCACCACGTTGAATAGAATGAAGCAATTCTTATATTGAAATATTCATCCAAGAAGCGATTCTTATATATGTGTTTGCGCAGGAGCATGTGCATGCATTTAATTCTATTAATCATGTTATACCATATGTTTGCATTTCTCCATGTCCATGCTTCAAAATGTTTTAGCTAGGAAAGACAATTTTCCAACTGTGAACACATTCTTTTCCGTCTTTCGATGTTCAGGCATCGAGAAATTTCCACCCTAAAAGTGAAATTCCATTTTTGTTCAAATAAATTCTGAAAGATGTAATTTTTTTACTAACTTATCATGTTTGTTCTGAAATAAATTGCTCACTTTTACACTAAGTTTTGGCCTTTTACATCAGGTACACAATTTCATTGGATGCATTACTGTTTTCAAATTCATATGATTGGAGGAATTGTCTTCATTCTTCGTATCCATGAATTATGTTATTCTTTCTAAACCATTTACATATCTATTCAAAATTGTTGTAATGGAAACACAGATAAACACTGAGGTTTTTGGACCTTCTATATTCCGAAGCTTATATTCCCTGAACCTTTCGCGGCTTTTATATTTGGTATTTCTACAATCTTATTACAGGATGATCTCAAACCGAGAATCTGCAAGACGTTCAAGAAGGAGAAAGCAAACCCATTTAAGTGAGCTAGAAACCCAGGTTTTTTCTCATTGATTGGTTACTTGGTTTTCCTGTCATTTCCATGTGATGGAATATTTGGAAGACTCACCTGAAATACTTCGGAATAGGTTGCACAGTTACGAGTTGAAAACTCTTCATTGCTGAAGCGACTTTCTGACATTAATCAGAAGTACAATGATGCTGCTGTGGACAATAGAATACTCAAAGCAGATGTGGAGACTTTAAGAGCTAAGGTAATCTTGCTATCTCAAATGATCATGTTCATGTTCTATACCTGTAAACTTTGTGTGGTTGGCTTTGCTGATACTTCATTCTTGTAATTTATATGAAAGTTTCTGTAGCTACATGCTTTCTTTTTCTCTTCTTGGAAGATATTGCACCCCTTTTTTGAGGTTGTGTTAATGATAAGATTCTGCTTGGTGGAGTCAGAGTTTTACTATTGTAGCAAGAAAAATCGGTTTGGTATCAAATTTGATGATTTCAATATTGATTCCACAATTGTCAGTATGATAAGTATACGAGGCAGTACAATCCTCTCAATGTTTCTTAAAAAAGAAATGAAAAAGTGCATATTCCAACTGATATCAGATGTCTATCTTGTGGTTTGAAGTACCGGTCCGGCGGCTCGGTCCGATTAGCTGCTGGACCGGTAAGTCCTGGCGCTACCGTACTAGTACCAGTTGAAAATCGATTAAAATTAGTTTTTATTAAAAAATTAATATTTAAATATAAAAAATATTTTAATTAAGATTTAATATTAAAAAATAGGTACAAAACACAAACATACAAATTATAAATATGAATTATACATACAATATAGAAATATACCATTACAAGCTTACATCCAAAATGAGTGACAAGACTCATGAATCCATATATCCAACTACTTCCATACTACTTAGATCCACCTCATAATTTTGTAATGCTCATATTTGAAATTCTTCTCAGGATATATAATACCGATATGTTGAGTTATACATATTTAGCAAATTTGCTTGATCGAGTTGTACTTGAATGGTATAAATCACAGCCATCGGAACTAGAACATGAATCGGAATCGGAACTAGCACTAGAAACTTTTTGATAGTGAATATATCGCCAATGGTGCCGGTTATCCTGCATCTTATGTGCATGCTGTCGCGCAAGATCAGTATCTCACTTTGGTGCCACTGGAAGAGAGAAAAAGAAGAAGATTTAAGGAAAGGAGATTTTAGAAAAAGTTTTAAAGATTTAAACTGGAATGGTGTGAGAAGAACTAGAGTTAAAAAGACCTATTTATAGGAAAAAATTTAGAATTTTTTAATATTTTTAAATAAATAAATATAAAAAATTATTTTATTAGTATATAAACAAAGCCACCGACATGCTATTAGTGGCTCTTACTTCACGGGTGCACAGTGCACCCATTTATTATTAATTAATTAATAATTATATAATTATTAATAATATTTTAAGTATATTAATTCTTAATTAATGACCAATTATATAATTATATGGTTAATTTGCCATTGATGGACTGTCCATGACATTATTAAAGTGTTCATTTTGCAATCACACATTTACAGTAACAAACACTGCAATCATGCATGCACAATGTTTGTTATTGTGCATTCATGCATTCACAGTAAAAAAATACTGTACATGCATGAGTGAACATTAACAATTACTGTGCAATCACGTGTGCACAGTGAACCGAAGCAAACTGGCTTGTTTTGGAGAAAAATTGGCCAGTTTATACTAATACTAGCCGATTTTTACCTTTGAGGGACCGGTCTTCCACCAGACCAGTACAACCTGGATGAACAAGCCGGTAGCAAACCAGTTCCTTAATCCATGGTTTGTCCATTTGGTTCTTGGCTAGACTTAGTAAAATTTCAGTTATTATGAACAGTCTAATACTCCAACTTACGTTGCACACTTTTGTTGCTTGAAGAATAAGTTTTTTGGTGAAAGGAGGGATAAACTAGTAGAAGAAAAAAAAAATTCTTAGCTCTTGATTGTCTAGCTTGCAAATGAAACTTTATGTTCCACTCAGATTATATGCTTTTTCCTGTGTAATTTTGCTTCCTCTAATCCTCTTATTTCATCTCTCTTTTGATCTATTCTTCTCCCTCTGTTCTTCCTGAAGTGAGAAATTTTGCTTCTTGTGATATCCACCCTGTATCTTCTTCCTCCACCTGTATCTTCTTTCAGCAGAATCTTAACATCACAAGAGGGAATATAGATTCTTGTCCCCATATAGTATTCGTGCAGTATCAATCTAATAGAAGCATGTAGAATTCGAGCTAAATTTAAGTTTTATATATACGTGATCTGAGTGACATAAGTTTGACTAAAGAGAACAGTGGTACTTGCAGTGCTAAGTTTGCACACATTGATCCTTCTGATACATAAGTCATCCTTTAAGTAAATTGTTATAGCATCTAAAAATTATTAATGTATGCCTGATATTTTAAAATTCAGAAAAAAAAGCTGTTTGTACCACTAAATATCTGAGTTAGATTAACCATACTCTTATTGACGTGATTTGGAGTTAGTTTAACTATTAATAGAATTAATTGAAAATTTGAAATTAACAACCAGAGTATTTGGAATAAAGGCTTACAGTGTTTCCTCATTGTCATCTAATATGTGATTCCCTCAGCATTTGTAATTCCCCCTCTTTTTTACATTGCTTCTTCGTGTACTCTGATAAGAACTAATTGGTTGTTGTTGCTTTGACTGACTCAATTACCATGGCAAGAGTAATCAAAACACAATGAATGATGAGCTAAATGGACCAGTGAACTACTTTATTTATAAAATTCACCTTCTGAACCATTTGGATAGCTTGTTCAGCTTGAAGTGTTTCTCGCTTTTGTTGTTTGTTGGCATTAATGTCAATTTTCAATCACGGATGAAGAAGGAAACAAGACCTGTGAAGAGAATTCTTTTGTTCATCACTCAGTTAGCTCTGTTCATGAAAGATTTCTTACAAGTTGTACAATCACTCTCTGATATCAGTTGGACGCAAACATCGAATATGGTTTAGGTTGTGACTGGTTCACACTTTCCCTAGTTAGATTATGGCACTAATGACTAAATATTTGTTATCCAACTAATATATATACTTGTCAAAGCACCAGAACATTTTAGTGCTTCTCATCTTGTTGATACATTCAGGTGAAGATGGCAGAAGACAATGTAAAAAGGGTGACCGGTATGGATCCTTTCTACCCAACAATCCCAACAATCTCCGACATGTCAACGCTCAGTGCATCCATTGCTGGGAGTCCATCTGAAATATCAGATGCTGCTGTACCGATTCATGACGACAAGGATCAATATTTCCAGGCACAGACTCATGATGGAGGGATCAAACCCTGCCTTCCTGAGACTGCTTCTGCTACTCCAGTTGCTGATGCTGTCCATGGTGCTGTTGCCGGGGGAAAGATGGGCAGAACTGCCTCGATGCAACGAGTCGCCAGCCTTGAGCATCTTCAGAAAAGGATTTGTGGAGCTGGACAAAGCTCTATCGGGTACTTTGACAATGACAAACAGGGCCAGGTGTAAGAGAAAATGCAGGATCTTCTTCCATCGGGCTTATGTTATAAGTCTCATGCATTCAGTGAGGGTAATCAGACTCATAGATTGGGTGGACTGGTAATTAGCTATTTGGTGACCTAGTCGATCAATTTTTTCAATGTAAATTGTTTTATTGGAGTCATTACATTTGCATTGGATTGTTTGTGCAATTCAACTTTAGTAGCCTTTTCTTATCAGGATTAAGTTTTATTTTGATATTATTTATTATAACTCGTTTAATGAGTAAATTATCTCATTAACTTGATGAACCGATTGACTATAGCTAAATTTAAAATAAAATAATTATTGGAACCTCCCTATCTTACTCATTTCTTTTCCCGTAGAATGAAGTAAGTTTTGAAAATTCTTCCATATTTTCCAAAAGAAAAACTTTATCAGTTCAGACACCCATACTGCCATTTATTATCTTGAAGCTACAATTAACATTGTGTGTAGAGCACAACTACCATATCAGTTCCTCTGCATCTTTTTTTTGACCATTAAGATGGTCAGACCTGACCTTTTTTTAGTGTTGCTACAGAGAAGATAAAGAAGATTCATCTCGTTGTTCTTGCTGCAGCCACCTCCTTTCCGGAAAGACGTTGACTTTTGTAGGATGCTCTTCTGCAAGGGGAGGAGCATCGTTCCCACAGGGAAGAGCAGCCCTTAAAGTGGCAACAAAAGATTTCACATGCCTCAGTCCTCCTTCTGATGACTTGGCCTCTCCTAGCAGCTTGACAATGGCACTTCCGACGATTACTCCATCAGCACCCCATGTTGAAATCTGCACAATGTGACGATGTTCTTGGTGTGAGATCTAAGAGGCAGACTTTTTTCTTGGTCAACGTTCTACCTCAAATTAATACCACACCCACCTGCTTAACATGCTCAGGTTTTGATATGCCAAACCCTACTGCAACTGGTTTTGCAGTTTCCTTTAAGATTGAAAAATTGATCAGTTTTATCAGATATATACTATTTACTTACAGTAAGAGGAAGAAAAAAAAAAGGAAAAAGCTGAGACCTCTTTAATTTCCTTGAGCAGATATTCTACTTGAGCATTCACGCTAGGCCTTGTGCCTGTCAGTCCAACTGAGCTTACCTGTGAGAATTATACATTTTAGCTCACAAATTTGTCTTGTTCATTGCAAAATTAGCTCCAAGTGAATAAAAAAAAATTTACTTACAAGGTACATGAATCCTTCTGAAGCATCAGCAATGGCCTTTCTTTTCTTTACAGTGTAGTCAGCAGAACCTTTTCAGCAAAATAAGGATATCAGAAATCTCAGGATCAAGATTTGATTGAAAGAGACATTTGGTTCATTTTCACATTTCAATCTTACCATTCCAATCTTTTTGGCAGCTTCTTTCTTCAGAGCTAAACTCTCTTCAAAGGGAAGGTCTGGCACAATAAGCCCTGCAAAATAACATCACTATTGCTGATTAAATTCAGAAGAAGCTGAAAGGAGAGTCAAATTGGAAAAAATTTGCTAGGCCGCTATCTTGCCTAAGGAAAGATAAGAAGGATTACAAAAGATAATGAATAAGCATATAATTATCATGGATAAATTATATTTATATAATCTCCTCACAAGTTACCCAATAGTATTTTTATTATCGTGGATAAGTATAATACTTTCATTGTGGATAAGTCTATTCAATATAATAAGAGTACCATTAGATAATTTAGAGTGAATAGATTACGTAGATATAACTTATCCACTGAGTATTACCTTGCTTAGGAAATTTTTTTGTCAAATTGAATATGATAAATTCTGTGCACTTATACCTTGAACTCCACCATCTTGTAAGGCAGATAAGAACCATTCACTTGCATAGCTGGATATTAGATTAGAGTAGGACAACATCACAATAGGGCAAGAGATTTGTGGAGCCACCTGCAGAAGTTTGAACAATTATGAACAATGTTCAGAGATCCAAACTTTTTTTTCCGAGTAAAAAGTGAAAAAGAAAAATGTGAGAGGAAAAAACAACTGACATCAAAAGTCAACAATCACAGGGCAAGAACTAACTAATGGCAAGTTGAGCTTCTTAGGTGATCAACCCAATAGGTTCAAAATAGATAATATATTAGCAAGTCATTTCTCTTTCCGTTTTAAGTTTCCTCATGTACTGATTATGGCCTGATGGGTGATGATGTGACTAATAGAACAAAATTATATTGTAGTGGACACCAATTTAATATCATATTAAATTCTATCTCTTGCATCCAAATTTGGGTAATTCTCAAGTAATCTGCTGTGAGCCAACTCTGAATTGAGGAGGCAGCTGATTCACTTGTGACATCACATTCTAGAAGAGAAGCAACATATGCATAAAATAAACAAAATTTTCTTGTTTATTAATTGTCTACTCTGAATAGTAGGAGGCAATTAGATCCACTTCATTCATCAATACTCAAATTCATAATTGACTAATTTCTTGCCTGATCCTAAACTTCATCTTTGCATTCTATCTCAACTCAACCAAAATATGAACAATAGTGTCAGTAAAATTGACTTTGCCGAGGCCAAAAGTCAAAGCACAAACACATAAATCTAATTGAGTGATCATAGATTCTCAATTACCTCCTTCAACATGGAAATGACTGCTTGCAAGCTTGTGTTGTTGGCTAAGGCACGCTTGTATGATGCCTACTCAAAATAAAAGCAGACATTTGGATATAGATCGGGAAGAAGTGCGCTAAAGGAATCATTGAAGAGGCATGGATGGAGAAGATGATAAGAAATTAAACAATTCATCCACCTGGATCACAGGGCCATCCAACACAGGATCACTGTAAGGCAGGCCGAGCTCTATTACATCAGCACCACAGGAACTCAGAAGCTTCAGGGCCTGAGCTGTGGTTGCCAGATCAGGATCTCCAGCAGTGATGTAGGGTATGAATGCAACCTGATCGATCCAGCATGCATGAGCAATTTGTTAATCACAGAAACAAGAAGAACAAGATCAAGAAGAGGCCTACTTTTCCTTGTTTCCTCAAGTTGGAGAAGGTTTCAGAGATTCCAAGGGAAGAGGGGGAGGAAGAAGAAGTAGCTGTGAGTGGAAGAATGATTCTTTTTGGAGATTGACTCATGAGAATGGACTGAAATCTTGGTTTTGCTGCACCAGCAGCAGCTGAAGATGATGAAAGAGGGACTGAACAATTGTACTTGTTTGCGGGAACAGTCAGAATTGCAGAAGCCATGGGAGCTCTGATTGGATGCTGATGAAGAATTTGGAAGAGTTTGCAGGCTACTTAATATGAACACAGTACTGCTGCTGCTCATTCATGCTCCCTCATTCATGCTCCAAGCATGCTATCCATGGCGATGCATATATAGGGATCAAACAAAAGACCTCGAGATTCACATGACCAAAGTAAAATATAAAAAAAGAAGCAATTTCTTTGGTGTGTAGGAAGGTGAAAGATCTATATTTGGATTTGAGCTTTAATTAAAATTTGCAGTTTTGGTTTGAGTTTGGCAGCGGCAAAATGTACATTCATACGGTCAGTCGACAACTGCATGTTTGCAGTAAAAAATCAAATTGAAGCAGACTAAAATATTTAGTTTAAATCAGTTTTATTCTCAAATCATATCGATTCAATCTAGTTTTTAGTTTCTTTTTTTTTATAAAAATCACTTTAGTTTAAGTAGAGGTGACCGATGGGCATTGCGGGCAAGCCGGGTCACAGTTCTGCTTCAGCCTGATTCTAGAGAGGCCAAACCGAGTACAACACAATAACAAACAGGATGTGCCTAGTGTCACGCCCCGGTCGGATCGACCCTGAACCGGTGCTTAACCGCTGTCTCAGGGTAGTCCGGCGGAACACCGGAACATAACGCGCTAGGGTTTCTGGACCAAATCTCACCCCCGAATTCAAAACCCTAACTTTTCCGCTCACTTTTTATCCCCAAATTATAAGTCTCACGGAGAAAACCCTAACCCTAATTCCCAAATCAGGAAATCAAACCCCAAATCAAAATACCTCCTGATTTTGACCGAAGTCAAAATCGAACGTCGAATTAACCTTGATTTAACTATGCAAAATCGGTCGCCGAATCGCCCTTGGTTGACGTCATGCTGACGTCAGCCACCGATTAATTCGTTCCCGCCGAAATCGTTTTCTGGGTGACGTCACGCTGACGTCGGCACGCGAAATCGATTCTGCTGCGTTGACCCCCTCCGTCGTTGACTCTTTGAATTGAGCGCTCGTCGTCTTCCTCGCGAAGCCGAACGATGTTTCGTTCGCTTCATTCGTGGTCACCCCGCGTCGCCGGAAAGGAGAGACACTGCCTTCACCGCGCTCGTCGTCGAATCTGCACCACCGGAAGTCACCACCGAGGGACGCGCCGTAAGGAGCCGAAAACAGAGGAAACAGGGGATCTTGAAGGAAAGCTTTTATTCAACTTTTCAAAGCTACAAAATCTCCAACCTTTCACCGTTCCTCTCACGTCGGCGACGAGCTCGTCGCCGTTCACAGAAGCACTCGAGCTCTCCGAAGAACCTCACGCTCACAGAACACGACCTCGGGCTCGCTCGCTCGTAGTTCCCCTCTTCTTCGCGAAATCCCCTGATCTCTGGTCCAAGCTCGATGGCCAAGAGATCCCCTCGCTGCTGCTCGCCTCTTCGATTTATAGAGGAGGCGACGCCGCCTCTCGATCCTATCTCTGCCCTGACCGCGTCCGCGAAATCCGTTGTTGACCGCGTCTCCGAGTTCTTCGCCGAAGATGCCGCCTGTCGCCCGAACCTTGCGTCCGAGAAGCCTGCTCGTCCGCATCTCTTCGTTCAGCGCCCGTGCGATCCGTTTCACCCTGCGAAGTCGTCAACGTCGTCGCCCGCTCCGTGTCCGACGATCTTGGCGAGAAGCTTGCGTCTAAGCTTCGGATGACGCCGCACGCGATCGTCGCGGAGAAGAGAACGAGCTGCGTTTGTGTCTGAATCTCAGGTCAAAATCCCCAATTGGATTCGTTGTTGACCGGCCGAATCCCTCTCTTCCGTTTATCCTTGGGCTTGGTTCAGGCCCAATCTTCTCTGGGCTGAACCGGTTGAACCGGGGCCTAACACCTAGTGTGATGTCCAAGTTCCGTTGGGCCGGCTTGAAGGAAACTAGACTGGGCAGGCGGCCCAAGTCCACGCGAGCTCGACGCCGAGCTCTTAGGCGCTGATGATGGAGCAAACGGCTTCATCCCAGGGCAGGATCTCCGGCGTCATCTCCGGTCCCAACCAGCGGCGAGGTCGGCGGCGGATTGCTCGGCCTAGTTCTCCGGCAGGATCGGCGGGCGGACGAGAAGCGCGGACGCGGTGGAGATGCAGCTGGCGGACTAAGAAGGCAGGCGAATCAGGCGCGGAGGCGTGATTCGCGGATGACGGACGAAGATGGAAGGCCGGTTGGCAGCCCTTCCACCTTCCCAGCCCGGCGTCTCCCTTCCGCTTAAAAGGGGCAGGCATGCGACGTGACCAGGGAGAGGAATGGGGAGGAAGAAGACGACGACCTTCTCCTGTTCCGAGAGACGCAAGACGAGCGAAGCTTCCTTTCCACCTTCGATCTAGAGGAAGGGGAAGGGGAGGCGGGACGTGAAGGACGTGAAGGACGCCTCAGCTGGAGATGACGCCGGCGTTCGGCGTTCGGCTCGCCGATGTGCGCTTGGAGATGATGCCTCAGCTGGCGTTCATAACGAGGCGCGTGAAGGTTGACCCGAGTCAACGAGGCTTCGACGGGCGGCTGTGGTTTGCGAATCGGTGACGACTCGAATTTTGGATTTCGATTCTCGTTATTCGGCAATTGTGCGCACAGTCCCACGCACTTATCCGACGTGGACGTGGTTAGATGACGTGGTTAGATGGGCTGGGCGTGATAGTGGTATCAGAGCCAGTTTTCCGGCGAAGTTGGTGAAGGACTGACCGAGTCAAGGAGGTATCGACTTGACCAGAATAGAGAAGATGACGATGCTACTTGAAGCAAGTAGCAGGTGCGCAGGCGGTGTGAGCAATCGTCGCCCCTTTCCAGGGCAGGAGGCTCTGATGCCGTTGCCGGGTGGGCGACGAAAAGAGGTCTGCGAGATCTCTTCCCAGGATAGTGGGTTCTAATACCATCACCAGGCGGGTGACAAGGATTCCGGCATCTGCGAGTGAGATGCCGATGAGAAGTCTGTGAGCGAGACTTCTTTCCGGAGCAGCGAGCTCCGATGCCGTCACCAGGCGGGTGACGAGGGACCGACATCTGCGAGGTGCCGATGAAAGTCTGTGAGACTCTTTCCAGGCCTTCGAGATTGGTTGCTAACTAACATGATTCGGTGCGATAGGACGTGAACTCAATCACTACAGGTTGAGCGGAGCATCTGAGGATGATGCGTTATGGACATGACCCCAATAGCATTGAGTTGGGCGGAGCACAAGGGCACGATGGGACGTTGGCTGGATTACAGGAGGTTGGGCGAAGTACCAGAGTGTGGTACGCTAGTGCATGAACCTGGCTGTGTTAAGACGGACGGAGTGCTAAAGGGATGCGAGGTTGGTTCAGCAGCATACATCACCAAACTGGAGCACAGTCGGTGCTTCGACGGGGTACCCTGAAGAGGACGTCGAGGGCGACGTCCAGATTTGGTGGGGGATAATGTGATGTCCAAGTTCCGTTGGGCCGGCTTGAAGGAAACTGGACTGGGCAGGCGGCCCAAGTCCACGCGAGCAAGCAGTGAGCGCAGCTCGACGCCGCCTGCGTCGAGCTCTTAGGTGCTGATGATGGAGCAAACGGCTGCATCCCAGGGCAGGATCTCCGGCGTCATCTCCGGTCCCATCCAGCGGCGAGGTCGGCGGCGGATTGCTCGGACTAGTTCTCCGGCAGGATCGCCGGGCGGACGAGACGCGCGGACGAGGTGGAGATGCAGCTGGCGGACGAAGAAGGTAGGCGAATAACACGCAGAGGCGTGATTCACGGACGACGGACGAAGATGGAAGGCCGGCTGACAGCCCTTCCACCTTCCCAGCCAGGCGTCTCCCTTCCGCTTAAAAGTGGCAGGCGTGCGACGTGACCAGGGAGAGGAACAGGGAGGAAGAAGACTATGACCTTCTCCTGTTCCGAGAGACGCAAGACCAGGGAAGCTTTCTTTCCACCTTCTATCTAGAGGAAGGGGAAGGGGAGGCGGGACCGGAGCCGGCGGCGTGCTCCTCCGCCTCCCCCGACGATGGCAGCTTGTCCGGCATCCAAGCGACGTGAAGGACGTCGCTGCCCTACTCCTGTTCCAAGGCCCCAGCCCTGAAGCCGTCGTCGGGAGGGCGACGAAGAGAGACCGACGAGGTCTCTTTCTGGAGCAGCGGCTCCGATGCCGTCGTAGGTGGCGACGAAGAGTTTTTCGGTGAGGAGTGAGAGAGGAATGTAGTCGACGGTGAGGTGCTGTCGACGTGAGCGAGCTCGAGCGACGCTGTAATAGGGTTTAGGTAGGTTGATTTGATCAATCAACGGAAATTTCCCTTACCTTTCCTGTTGTCTTCTCCGACTCCGGCGAGCGGGTTCCGGTGTTCTCCGGTGGTTCCGTTTCCTTCACCATCTCCGGCAACAGAGCTTCCGCGTCGACAGAGGGCTGAGGCCGGACGCGAGTTCCAGCCTGCCGCACGCACTTAACTCGTTCACCCGGCGACGGACGAGGCTCGGCGACGAACGCAAGCGGCGTTCGGCTCGCCGACGTGCTCTTGGAGATGACGCCTCAGCTGGCATTCGTAACGAGGCGCGTGAAGGTTGACCTGAGTCAACGAGGCTTCGACGGGCGGCTATGGTTTGCGAAATCGGTGACGACTCGAATTTTGGATTTCGATTCTCGTTATTCGGCAATTGTGCGCACAGTCCCATGCACTTATCCGACGTGGCTGGGTTAGATGGGCTGGGCGTGACACCTAGTGTGATGCTCCCGGGATTTAGCACAAATCCCAAAGCACACCGAGATGGAGCGATGGCGGGACCCCTCGTCATCAGCCGTGTTGGACGACTCGGGTGTGCGATGGTGTCACTGAGGCTGACACAAGTCCATAGGGCGAGGGTCGAGTCAAACCACGGAGTGTGGGGTCACACGTGGATGTGGGCTTTTGGCTCGACCCATGGACCCCGGATCCTCTCGCACGAGCTTGCGAGCGTGTGCATCGAAGAGGGTCAACCGCGGGGCGATTCTGAGGTCTAATCGACCCCGAACCGGCACTGAACCGCCCTTCCGGGCTGAACCGAACCGGTTCAGCCGGTTCAGACCGCTACAGTGCAACCGCACGCGAAAGGGGGAAATTTCCCCTGTTTCCGTTCGCGTGGGATGTGTCGCCGCCGGCGTTGATTCCGGCCAGCTGGAGGAGGCGCGCCGAAGATGGAAGGTTGCCGACGGTGCGAGACAGCTTGGTGGTGAACTTGGCGGCGAATCAGGGCGTGGAATCCATTTGGACGAGCCCAGGGTTGAGATTTAATCTCACCCCGGTGGACGCGAGATCTCCGGCGATTCGGCGGCGGAGATCGACGCTAGCGTGGCGGCGAGGGTGGTTTTCCATCCTCGTCGAGGGGAGGCTGCCGATCGAGCATTCTGAGAGCTCGGGCAGGTCTGGCGACGGCGATTTGGCGGATCTGAGAACAGAGCTTCGTATCTTCCGTCGGCGACGAGGTTTCGGCCGTGGACTCGTCGGCGCGAGGCTTCCAGATCGATCACCGGTGCCCTGAGGTAAGGAGGGACTCATCCCCTCCGGCGCCGGCAGCCAGACGAGGGAGTGGGATCGGAATTTCCGATCCTCGGTTCCACGCGAGCAACGCGTCCATTGGGTTCAAATTTGTGTCGACGGCGGCTTCTCCGGCGACAATACACCGGCGGCGAGTTCTCCTCCCGTCGGCGACGAGATCCTGATCGCCCAGCGTGATTCCGGTGACCGGACGGCGACGGACGGAGAAGGGGAAGCCTCCCCTGTTTCAGCCGAGCGCCGGCTTTGTTCCGGACGCGGAACGTGAAGGGAAGAGAGGAGCTTTTGCGCGCGTGTTCGCGCGCGCGTTGCGTTTCGTCTCCGACCGGACTTTCCGACGCAGCTTCTCGGAGGATCTCGGTGGGCTCGGCTCGTGGAGTGGTGGCACGCTACAAGGGTAAACCCTCCCCGGATCTATCGTGTGTAGTGGTAGTAGGACGGTTTTCTCGTGTGTAGCGGATAGAGGCTTTACCGCCGTCCGGACTTCGTGTGGCTTTTTGTCCGGACGGTTCTTTGCGTTATCTGCGCCCGCATATGTGTAGTGCGGGTTGTGCTTATTTGTAGGTACTGCTTGCTTGCTTGCAAAGTCCAGGACGTGTGTGCCGGCACCCTTGAAGGTGTTCGCCACCGTCCCCTTGTGATTGATTGAGGCCGCGCCGGTGCCTATCTCGGCTGTGTAGAGAAAGGAGCGCGGGCTGAGGAAATTTCTGTGAGTGCAAAGTGTTTTGGAGAGTCTCCATCACTTTGACACAATTGAGAGATTTGTATTCGTGTCCGAGGGGCGGTATTCATACCGAACCCTTCGCGCACGTGGTGTGAGGACTTGTAAAAGTGCTGGGCCAGCTTCCGCAACGCGATCCTAACCGGTCGCGGGCCACTCTAGTGTAGGGCTGAGATCTCCGCGAGGGGATCTGCCGGTTGTGGTTAAGTTTATTATTAAAAAAATAAATTTGCTCAGTAGGGGAAGTAGGTGCGGTCCACTCGACGATGGCACGTACCTTCTCAGGATCCATCTGGACAGTGCCATGGCCTACCACATGGCCCAGAAACTGGATCTCAGAAGCAGCAAAGGAGCATTTCTCCCTCTTCACATACAGCTGGTGTTCCCTCAGTCTCTGAAACACCAATCTCAGATGCTGCAAATGCTCCTCCATCGTGGCCGAGTACACCACGATATCATCAAGGTAGACGACTACAAAATCGTCTAGCAACTGTGTCAGAACATTATTCATCAGGTGGGAGAAGGTAGCCGGCGCATTGGTTAAGCCAAATGGCATAACCAAGAACTCGAAGGCGCCGTACCGGGTGACACAGGCTGTCTTCGCCTCATCTCCCTCAGCTATGCGGACCTGCCAATAGCCTGATCTCAAATCAAGCTTGGTGAAGACAGTAGCGCCCGCTAGTCTGTCGATGAGGTCCTGGATATGTGGGATCGGGTATCTGTTCCTGATGGTGATCTTATTTAAGGCACGGTAGTCAACACAGAAGCGAAGACTACCGTCCTTTTTCTTTTGAAACAGCACAGGAGCACCAAATGGAGACTTGGAGGGTTGGATGAACCCAGCTGCCAAGAGTTCATCCAACTACTTCCTCAGCTCTACGAGCTCTGCAGGAGGCATGCGGTATGGGGGTCGGAAAGAAGGAGCTGCCCCAGGAACCAACTCAATGCGGTGATCAATCGCACGTCTGGGAGGAAGCTCCTTAGGTAGCTCAGGCGGAAGAAGATCCTGGAACTCCTCAAGTAAATTCTTCACTTCCGCTGGTACGTCGTCTGGACCTTCTACAGGGGCCGTCACCCATGTAGCCAGAAAGGTCCGCTCGCCCCGACGTAAGCCTGTCTCAAGAGTAGCAGCCGATATGTATGTACTCTGACCCTTCCCTGGTCGTACTGACTTATCCGACCCAGCCAACTGTAGGCAACGAACAAAGCAAGGGTATCTCTCATCCATCACCTGGACACCCTTTAGATGAGGGACTATAGCAGCCTTCATCTTCTGTATCAACTCCAAGCCGACGATAACATCATAATCGTCCATCTGAACCACGCGTACATGGTTCTTACCCTTCCACTCCCCGAAGACAAGAGGAACATCATAGGATATTCCTGCGATCTGCCGCTCCTCAGCGTTGATCGTCTTGAAGCGGTCCTGAGCAGGGGACATGCTCAGCCCTAGCCGCGTCGCCATGCCATGAGCCACAAAAACATGAGATGCACCACTATCGATCATGGCATGAACTCGATGTGAGTTCACCCTCATCTCCACGTACATCAACTTGGTCTTCATTGTGGTGGAAGTAGCAATGGCATTGATCACCAAAGGATTCACAGTGATCAGAGGATCTTCAGATTGGGCAGCCTCCCGCTGAACAATGGCTGCAAGTGTATCTCCCCGAGGACAATCACACATGCGATGAGGACCTCGGCAAAGGAAACACTTCAGCTGTTGCTTGGGAGCGCCCCTAGGAGGAGAACCGGCTGGTATGGCTTTCTTCTGGCCGGTTCCTGAAGAGGTAGCTCCTCCTTTTCCCTGCTTCTTCTTATACCCACCCTTGGGTCCTGGAGCTGGACGCTTCCCCTTATTCCTCTGAGGGGAACGTGACTTAGATGGACCAGAGGAGATAGGGGCAGATTGCTTCCTATCCCTCAAATCCACTAAGGAATCAGCTACGGCCATAGCCTCTTTGAGAGTTAATGGGCTATGTCTCCTAACTTCCAACTGTGCCCATGTCTGCATCCTCTCTAAGAAGAAGTACAAGCGATCCTCTTCTTCCATTCGTGGTATTTCGAGCATGGCGGCAGAGTAAGCTCGAACATACTCACGAACTGTCCCCGTGTGTCTGATCTTATGCAGAGAGTCTCTAGCAGTCTTAGAAGTGTGTGTCGGCAGGAACTGATTCTTCAGTTCAGCTTTCAACTCATCCCATGAGATGTCACGTGGCACCTCTTCTCCCGGAGGGGTCACTAAGGTACGCCACCAGAGCTTGGCGTCACCCGTCAGATATGCCGAACATAGCTGCGCTCTCTCATAATCAGGCACCTGAGCAGTCCTGAAATACTGCTCCATATCCCAAAGGAAATTCTCAAGTTCCTTTGCACTGCGTACCCCACTGAAAGTAGAGGGCTCGGGAACGCGCACTCTAGTGGTCTGTGGCTGGGAACTCCCAGCGCCTGTGGCTGAAGTAGAAGCACGGGAAGCAGCCTGCCCCTTCAAACCAGCCACCTCCAATGCAAGTCCACCAAGGGCACTGGAGAGACGTGCCAACTCAGAATCCAGGCGGGTCCCAACGGACTCGACCGCCGACCGAAGTGCTTCGAGACGCTCCATGATCGTAGCGTCTCCATTGAAGTTCCCTATCGCAGTCTCCAAGTGGGAGATGCGCTCTGCAGCTGTAACCATTGTGATCGTGAGAAGTAACTCTGAAGTTCTGCTGGTGGAATGAGATCTGATGGTCTGACCTCTGGGTGCACTGAAAAGAGCTAAGTAGTGCTCGGTCTGTGTCGGAACTGAGCGATCAGTGAAGAGGCTGAGAGACTACGCCCCGGCGCTAGGCACCGACGTACGCACCCTCCAAACAGCGTACACCGACGTCGATATCCCTGACAATAGACTTACACAAACTTAAGCTCTGATACCGGTTTGTTATGGGCAAATTTATTTTTTTAATAATAAACTTAACCACAACCGGCAGATCCCCTCGCGGAGATCTCAGCCCTACACTAGAGTGGCCCGCGACCGGTTAGGATCGCGTTGCGGAAGCTGGCCCAGCACTTTTACAAGTCCTCACACCACGTGCGCGAAGGGTTCGGTATGAATACCGCCCCTCGGACACGAATACAAATCTCTCAACTGTGTCAAAGTGATGGAGACTCTCCAAAACACTTTGCACTCACAGAAATTTCCTCAGCCCGCGCTCCTTTCTCTACACAGCCGAGATAGGCACCGGCGCGGCCTCAATCAATCACAAGGGGACGGTGGAGAACACCTTCAAGGGTGCCGGCACACACGTCCTGGACTTTGCAAGCAAGCAAGCAGTACCTACAAATAAGCACAACCCGCACTACACATATGCGGGCGCAGATAACGCAAAGAACCGTCCGGACAAAAAGCCACACGAAGTCCGGACGGCGGTAAAGCCTCTATCCGCTACACACGAGAAAACCGTCCTACTACCACTACACACGATAGATCCGGGGAGGGTTTACCCTTGTAGCGTGCCACCACTCCACGAGCCGAGCCCACCGAGATCCTCCGAGAAGCTGCGTCGGAAAGTCCGGTAGGAGACGAAACGCAACGCGCGCGCGAACACGCGCGCAAAAGCTCCTCTCTTCCCTTCACGTTCCGCGTCCGGAACAGAGCCGGCGCTCGGCTGAAACAGGGGAGGCTTCCCCTTCTCCGTCCGTCGCCGTCCGGTCACCGGAATCACGCCGGGCGATCAGGATCTCGTCGCCGACGGGAGGAGAACTCGCCGCCGGTGTATTGTCGCCGGAGAAGCCGCCGTCGACACAAATTTGAACCCAATGGACGCGTTGCTCGCGTGGAACCGAGGATCGGAAATTCCGATCCCACTCCCTCGTCTGGCTGCCGGCGCCGGAGGGGATGAGTCCCTCCTTACCTCAGGGCACCGGTGATCGATCTGGAAGCCTCGCGCCGACGAGTCCACGGCCGAAACCTCGTCGCCGACGGAAGATACGAAGCTCTGTTCTCAGATCCGCCAAATCGCCGTCGCCAGACCTGCCCGAGCTCTCAGAATGCTCGATCGGCAGCCTCCCCTCGACGAGGATGGAAAACCACCCTCGCTGCCACGCTAGCGTCGATCTCCGCCGCCGAATCGCCGGAGATCTCGCGTCCACCGGGGTGAGATTAAATCTCAACCCTGGGCTCGTCCAAATGGATTCCACGCCCTGATTCGCCGCCAAGTTCACCGCCAAGCTGTCTCGCACCGTCGGCAACCTTCCATCTTCGGCGCGCCTCCTCCAGCTGGCCGGAATCAACGCCGGCGGCGACGCATCCCACGCGAACGGAAACAGGGGAAATTTCCCCCCTTTCGCGTGCGGTTGCACTGTAGTAGTCTGAACCGGCTGAACCGGTTCGGTTCAGCCCGGAAGGGCGGTTCAGTGCCGGTTCGGGGTCGATTAGACCTCAGAATCGCCCCGCGGTTGACCCTCTTCGATGCACACGCTCGCAAGCTCGTGTGAGAGGATCCGGGGTCCATGGGTCGAGCCAAAAGCCCACATCCACGTGTGAAACCACACTCCGTGGTTTGACTCGACCCTCGCCCTATGGACTTGTGTCAGCCTCAGTGACACCATCGCACACCCGAGTCGTCCAACACGGCTGATGACGAGGGGTCCCGCCATCGCTCCATCTCGGTGTGCTTTGGCGGACCTAGTATAACACATAGTACAACATATTAGAAAAAACATACGACCTACAAAACACAACTAGATCAGGTCAGGCACGACATGAGAAACCAATATAGCATGCGACACAATACGAGTTGGGTCAGGGACGACTTAGGTTAAGCTTGGTTATATTAGATTCGGCACGGATCAAATTTTTTAAATAAAATAAAATATAATAATAATAATAAATATTTTAAAATATAAAAAAAATTTGAAAAAAATTTTAAAAAAATAGTTTTTATATAATTAAAAAATAACTATGCTTATATTATTAAATTTAAAATATGCCTTTATGAGGGAAAATAGGATAAAAATTTGAAATATGTATTTTTTTAAAAAAAAGTTAAAACCCGTATTGTGCTATGCTTAGCTCATGTGCTATACTTGGCCCGGCTTGCATGCTTAAAGACCTCGGCGAGCATGGCCCAAACTCGTGTCTTGTGTCGCTCACTACAAATTGGTCAATATGCTATGTTAGTGTAGGTCATGCACCACACAACCCATTGGCGGCCTCTAATTTTTGTTGAATAGTAAAATTTTAGTCTAGATTCAATAAACTAAAATTTTAAAATATTAAAAATATTATAGAAATATTTAAACTATAAATTTTATTTATTGATAAAATTTATCTATAATATATAAATTTCTACTTAATACCAAAGTACAATAGCACAACAATTTACCAAAATAGCTTAATTTTTTTTAAACTTTTAAAAACATTCAAAGAAATTTCTTATGCATCATGATGTGTACACGTATCTCTATCACAATTCCATAAATAGTTAACATGATTGGCTAATCAAATCAAGTTGGATCAACTTGAGTTTTTCAAATGAAAGATTTGATTAGGGTATTAGTCAATAATCTATTTGTTTAATTGGACTAACAGTATTTAGTTAATATTAATTGATCCTCTCGTAGCGCGTGGACCCATTGTTTAACGTGTAAACATTTTTTAATTTATTATAATTTAAAAAATAAATTTTGGTTAGCCCTAAATTGTAGGTAGATCTCGTAAAACTAGACCCGACCCGCTGATCGGACCCAACTTGACACGAAGTTATGAGAGTTTAGGTCAACTATAATTGTGTTCAGGTTATAAACAGGTCAACCCGTTTATGATCCAAAAATAGTCAGATAGTGTCGGGTTGTAAGTGGGTTGACGCACTTAACCTAATTACATTACATTATATATATATATATATATATATATATTAAATATAGGTCAGCCCAACTCTCGGTACCCTAAATATCTTCTAATCATCTTTTAACCTAGATTTCGGCCCACACCACAACCCATAAACTCAAATTTTTATTAAATTTTAATAAAATATTTATCAATTTGTTATTTATGAATGAAATATGAATGATAAATTTATAATCGGGTCATGTTGGGTCAAACAGATCGGGTTAATAAATGACCCATTTAATAAACGGACTAACCTAATTATATTGGATAGTGTTTGGGTTAGACAGTTTGATCCAATTAATTAAATGAATCGTGTTAGATTGGTTTAGTCAGGTCATGGGTCACATGTTTATGACCCATTGATTTGAATTGTCGGATCTAATTTTAGGGAAGACGAGAATGTATCCTCAATATTTTTATTATTATTATCTAAATTATATATTTAACAATATTTTTAAAATACAGTAGACAACAAAATAAAAATATTTTTTTACTTTTTCTTTACATGAATAGGGTAAAAATAAAAAAATATTTTTTTTTTATTTATACTCGAGCTAGCTATCACTTATTCTTATACGTCTCTAAACTATCAAGTGTTCACGTTTACTAATCACAAATTCATATTCGCATGCTCATGCTTAATTGAGAAAAAAATCCTAAGCATTTCTCAATTTTTTTACACATCTTAAAATAGTATGTTTGCACCAATTTTAAATCAGCTATAATTATTTTTTATTAATTAATTTTTTTAAAAAATTAACTATATTTTATAGAATATTAACCAAATCATGTAAAATCTAATCAAATTCTATTAAATATAATTGATATTCTATAAATTTGGTCAATATTCTATGAAATCTATTTAAAATCTATAAATTTGGTGTCAGTTAGTTTAACTGGTAAGGACCTTCCTTGTTGATAACAAGGTCTTAGGGTTAAATTCTGCTCTCATTATTTGCCTATGTCAAAAAAATCTATAAATTTGGTCAACATCCTAAAAAATTTAATAAAAATCTATAATTTTTATAGAATTTAGTTAATATTATATGAAATCTAGCCAAAATTTATAAAATTTTATAAACATTCTATGAAATCTAACTAATATTCTACAAAATCTGATTAATATTCTATATAATTTGTTTTGAGAATCATTTAAGCATTTAAGCAAATTAATTTTGAAATTTTTATATAAGAGTTCACAAGGTCTCTGCTAGTGTTGCGCCCTGTATTAAGATAATACAAAAATTTATTTAATTAATTATCCACTAAAGTCTCAAATTTATTTAAAAGTCTCACGGGGACGTATAAACAGGTTCTAGCAGGTTCAGCGCGATTGGCAGGAACGCACCAACGTGCACGCTTCTGAAATCTCGTCTCTTGTGCCCAAAATCGAACCTCGCTTCTGAAATTGACACTCGCGTCGGATTAGCTTCCGCATTCGCATTTGAAATCAATGCTTGCTTTCATCGAAGGGAAAGTCAACGTCACATCTAGATCCGAGCCTCGCTCATGTCCGAATCTTGCACCCGCGTCGGCACGAAGGGACGCCGCTTCCTTCGTCTAACGAGGACATATGTCTTCCTTGCTGAAGCTGTGCCTACTCCGTTCCTCTTCTCGTCAAACACGCGTCTCGCCATTCAAACTCGTCGTACGCTCGAGGTTGACGATCAGCGCACGCCGAAGGTACACCGGAGGGAGAAGTCAATGAGAAGGAGTAGAAGAAGTTAGAAGAAGGGAATCGATGTTCGTGCTGCTCCGAACCACATTGCCCACACCACCGAAGCACGTTGAAGAGGGCAAACCACTTGCCCCACTACAGAGTTCAACGCTGAGTTTAGTAGGTGGAGGAGACTGATGAGTGTTATTTTTATATAATTTAAAGTACCATTCATATGATCTTTTCAGGCTTTTGTCTTGTTTTGTATCTGAATTTAGTATCTTTTCGCGTCAAGTATAAAATCTTCACTATTTTTTGCATTATTTGCGAAATGTAGGTCATTGTACCATATTTTTGTGAAGATTTTGATGTTATGAGAAGATTCCTCACAGTGCTAGGAGGTCACAGGTCAAATTTGAGGCAAATCGGAGCTTTTTGCAGAGAACACGGCCTGGCCGTGACAGCCATCATAGCCATGATCATCTCGGCAGAACTCTGTGGCAATCTGCGAGCCAGACACGGCCTACCCGTTCCTCCCATCACGACCGTGACGAGTTACTTGCAGGCTGACAAACTCATCATGGCCTGGCCGTGATGGATAGAACTATAAAATAGGATTTTTGGAGCAGTTTTGGGGGTCAAACTTTCGAGGAACGCGACCCTAGGGCGAAAAGTGGCGATTTTGCTTGTTCAAGGGCTTGATTCGTCGGATTGTTTTGGGACTTTCGAGAGAAGATTGAAGATTCATCGTCTCCTACTCTTAATTTGTAATTTCCTCTCTTTTTGAATTCATTTACGTGGGTTTTCTTTGTTATACGATGCATGTTCTAGAGTAAAACCCTAGTTCGGGACTCGGGCATAGCCCGTTGAACAAATTCTCATATGTAAAACATTATTATGAATCTCAGTGTTATTTTTAGTAAATTAACTTATTTAATTGAGTTGTGTTTATTGCATATGATTGTTCTAGCCAAACTTTTGTATGTGTTAAAATGTTACGAGATGAACTGAGAGGTGAATCGTAACACTCGAACGTTCTCATTTAAACTTGTGACTTGAATTACGAGAGTCGTTCAACGTCACTCGAGGATTTACGATCTTTCATAGAGCCTAATGGGTCTCTTAAGTTAGTTTTACTACGAGAGTAGAAGATTAGCTTAAGTTAGATACTGGATTACGCATCGAGAGAAGATAATCTATACCCTAGGAGTGATCGCCTTAAGTTGTTTACTGTTGGATTGCGCTTCGAGAGAAGGAGATCCATTTATTAATTCGTTTTGATTCAATGTTTTACGTTTAATTCATTCAACGAGGTGAAACCTGAAGTCCTGAACACTTCTAAAACTATAACTTTTCCATTTAGTCGTTTGTTTCTTGATTTGATAAATTAGATTTAGAGAAATTCTTTCATTCCGAGTTTGAATTATTTAGCTTTCAATGACACAAAAAGTCGGTACTTGACACCCTGCTCCTTTGGGACGATATTTTACTACTTCGATGGAAACCGTACACTTGCGGGGCCTATCAGAGACACAGAGCAGGGCAGAGAGTTCGTTCTCAGTTTCAACCGGTTCGTTTCCCTCATCGGTCAATTCCTTTTTTTCTCTTGTCGAGCTCACCTCCTCGCTGCTTTATAGGAAGCTTGACAACGATTCGTCCCCACCTGGCTCCATGTCTAGACACACATGCCAGTGCATGCGACGTCGACCAAAATTTGGCGGTTCTCTGCCCCCGTTGATCATCCCATATCTGAATTGTTGATCGCGTTCTCCTCACACGACGATCGGCCTGGAGAGTCCCTTGCCGATTCGTCAAACGCCATGCGGCATTGCCAACCTGCAAAACCGATAGTCGTAGCCTCGTTTCCTCACCGAGGTCACGTGTAGTCGATGCTCATGTTTGCTGCCCCTTCTCCATGCGACGGCATTACCCTGCCGGCTCCACTGCAATGGCTCCACGTGGTTACATGCGTGCTAGTGGTGATGCAACCTGACACCGGTGCCTGACAAGACGTTGCCGCCATTTGACATTGATGGGATTGAGGCTTTGCACGATAGATCTCCAGACATCGTTCACCGATTGTTACTTCATCAACTTCGCATGCGCCGCCACCTCGTCTACTGGGAGTCAACACCTGGCGTCAGTTCGTTTGCTGACATTAGCTTTGTCGGTTTGCCAGAGACCTCTGGCCGTCGGCAGGAGTTGGCATCGTCGCCTTCGTCTGAGGCATCGGTCGAGGCGAGTTCTTTCCCAAATCAATTTCTTTGATTTGGGTATTTGGGCTGATTTTGACCTAGTCAATGGCCCAGATGACCAGGCTAAGTCCAATAGGCTATGGGTGTAACATTCCCGCTTCTGAGGTGTTCGTTGTCCTCAGCGAACTTTAAAGTGAGGTTTGAGTTTGAACTCAATTCAAAAGCCCAAATGTCCGGTGATACAAAAATATCTCATCTCTCGCTGAAAATTTCGATCGAATCGCAAGAAAGGGGTTCAGTGAGATTCGCGATCAAGACTGATTGCTCGAATCCTTAACCTCACATAGCTCTAGGATTTTTGTCATAGTTATTAGGCAATTCTCAATTTGTTTCATCCAATTTGGTTGCGTCTAAGTCTATCTCTATGTAAGTGTCCCATGCCATCTCCATAAGAGAATCACTTAACTCGCCCCAAGTTTTATAGGTTGCCCCTAAGTTTTCCCCTCATAAAGGCGTCCCTTTATAAAGAGAAACTTAGCTTGGACTGTGTACACAAGGAACCTCCTTGTTGTCCTTTAGTTTTTCCTTACATAAAGGCGTCCCCTTACGTAAAGTTGACTCAGTTGAACTAACAACTAAGAAGAGGGATCTTTTATTTTAGTTAGATGATATCATTTTTTTTTAATGATAATTGTCTCTTCTTCTTACCTCAAAATAGCAGTTTTAGAGTCTATTAACTCTCCACATTTATCCACAAATAACAGATTAAAGTCTACTAACATTCTACATTTAATAGCAATTTTAGATTTTACTAACTTTCCACGTTTTGTCCACAAAATACCAGTTTTAAATGCTAACTTATCCATATTTATCCAATAAATTTTTATCAAGTCAAGATATTATGATAAAAAAAAGAGAAAATTTTCATAAATGCAAAAGAAAATGTACGTGATGCATCAATGCAATCACCCAATTTCACCCACAGTAGGGGTTTACAAAACATTACCGAAAAGCATTATCAAAATATATGAGATTTCCACTAAGCCCCTACAATAATCCAACAGTCAAAATACAAGTCATAGCAACTTGGGGGATAGTGACCACACGGTTCCCAGCCACTTCTTCAGTATTATCCTCGTCGACAATCAGAGTAGTAATCTTGCTATGTTTGGGGTAGTCCCTCATAAAATGAGGTTCCCCGCAGATATAGCATGCCGGCGCAGTTGCTTGCTTTGATGTTTAGGTGGCCGGCCTCGGGTCCTTGGCTTCCTTGTCTCTTGAAGTTTTAAAAATTAGCTTCCTAGCCGCCAATTGTTTCTTCCCTCTCGGGTAGGGTGTCCCTTGTTAGCGGTTAGGAGTTGCTAGGACCACATCATTCGACACTCAAAGATCCACTAGGTCATTGGCAGCTAGCGTTGCCTCCTTCAAGGCCATAACTTTTTGACAGCACAATTCAGTTTGCGCCCAGTGTTGCAGTCCAGTTAGGAAGTGGTACAGTCGATCTTGTTCACCCATGTTGTCGATCTCTAGCATCAGGGCAGTATAACTGTTTACATACTCATGTACGGTCCCTGTGTGCTTGAGTTTTGAACAGGGCCTCCCTTGCTGCCCACACCGAGTTTCCAGGCATGAACTGCTTCTTCAGCTCAGCTTTGAACTCTTTCCACGAGAGGTGGTAAGTGTCACACCCCTAATTCTGCCCCAATTTTCATGGTAGAATTATAGAAAGTGATGGCACGGATACTTGACTTGTCAAACCCTTGCTCAACTAACACGCACTGCAGAAGTGTGTTCAACCATTAACCATCTCAACTCCATGCACAACCACAATATGAAATCTCACGCGTGCTGTGTCTTAGCCCCCGAGCATCCTTAGTTACAAAACATAACACCCCGTCTAGATTTCAGCCTCTTTTGCGTCAACTCAAGATATGCGTTGCCCTCTTTGTGTAAGTCACTTAAGGTCCGACCCCAATATGCTTTGCTGATGTTTTACTGTCCCCCAACTTCTAGAGTAGACAAAACCCTTCACCTTGTGCTTTAATCGAATATGCAGAACACCCCCAAGTGGCGGATTGAGTTAGGCAAAGACCCAATCACTTTGCACACTTAAGGTGAAGTGCCTTATGCAAAACAAACCAACGCACTATACATATTCGTGAGACACACAACCCTACACAATTCTAAGCACACTAGACTTATGCACAAACCCTAAGTAGTATAAGTCTAGCGGATCAACACAAATCAGCACACTTATAGATCACATGCGCCAACCACAAAATCACACAAAAATCACGTGGTAGGGAAAATCTATCAACTACTCAACTAAAAAGTCAATATACAAAACCCTACCTTGGCCACATGCCAAGATCTATCACCAAGTTACAATCTTAACCACACAAGAAAGTACCTATGAGTTTAGGATTAAACTCAAACTCGCCGGAAAATGCCTCCTCCTCCCCGGAGATGAAGAAGATGTCCAGAGATGACTCTTGACCCCATGCTAAGAGATGATGATGCGCTCCTCCAAGATCAACTAACCTCTAGCCGAAACTCCACAATGTTCCTCACAAGGTGGCTAGAGATGAAGATGAGTCCTTGCCGGAATTATGGAGAAGATGGTGATGATGGAATCTCGCTCAAAGCCTCACACTAAAGTGGAAACTTGTCCAAGATGCAAGAGCGCTGCAAGTAAGGTCGTTCAAGAGAGAATTATGGGAAAGACTCTCGCAAATAGCCTCTCACGCCCACACTTCTCTTCAATTTGCTATATTTAGAACTTGAAGACTGCACCCATGACTTGTCCTCAATGTGTGCCAATGTCAATGCCAAAGCTCCATCAAGCATGCACCTCCTCTAGCTAACAGCAACGCCTACATACTGGGTCGGTATCCTCAACAAATATAGGTCTTTGGCACTCCATTGGGTCTCGGGTTTGAGACTTGCCCCCCGCATGGGGTTTTGCTCAATGCACCACCTATGCACTATGCCATGAAGTGCTCCACATACCCCTCGGGCCTAACTCAAGGAAGCACAACATGTTGGGACCTACTACTCCTCAGTAGACAACCTACATATATATACACATCATAACACAAAGGTTAATATTTTTGTTCCTATCTCCTCTAGATAGACTTTCTCTACTCTAGGCCTCACCCCTCAGTGAGTGTGTATATGCCGTGTCATAACCTCTACAACTGAATAAAGAAGGTGGGAACTTAGCTTAGTTCCCTAGTGTTACAATTCTTCCCCACCTAACTTAGACATCGCCCTCGATGTCCAAACCAGTAGACACGCATTAAGCTCCACCTTTACTCACCATAGACCACCAATCCTCATCTCAGTTGATATATCATCAATCAAAGCTCTAACAAGAATTGCGCCTCTAGGAAATTCCACAGCTAAAACTTTTCCCCACATCTGGGATATGAACTGCACACTAATATCAAACTCATCCCACTAATGACTTTGATTTCCCTGAGTCTCTACCAACAACTCAGTACTCTCCTGCATCACAATGTCTATCATGTGGCAAGAATCTTTCACTCCTTGCCTTAATGTGTCCATGGGTGTCAGTGAATGAGTTCCTAACACTAAATCCACAGAACATATACCTATATCAAATGAAATATGTGAGTGAGAAACAAACTGAACATAATATGAAAATAAGTTTCTCAGACATCCTTTCACTAACTCATGCACAAATTTTCCATCTATACTCGGCCATGGCTGAAAATCCTGACTCTCTGTGAATCTTTCCATCCAGTTCTTCTGACAAACACTGCAATTTCTTCTCAATTGCGCCACATCTTCCTTCAAACTATTAGATGTAGCTAGGTGTGTTTCCTTCCAACACCAACTTCTATACTGTCGCATAAGAGCTGAATATGAGGTTGTCACCCTCAAGTTCCCCATATAATGTCTACAAAACAAAGTCCGTCCAAGAAAAATGAACAATGTACTGATAAGAGACATTTTTGGCCCTCTCCAAGTAGTATGAGCCTTCTTCCTCTTCCTCAACCCATTGCTATGACTCCCCACAATGCTTTGCAACTAAATTTCATCCCAGGCAAAGTCACAATTCTCCCCTTCCAAGCACACTCAAACCGATGATGGTCTATCAGAAACCTCAGCTAGTGGCACTGTATCTAGTGTAGACAACAATAGCTCTGGCCTCTCCGGCTGTACAACATCAATTAACTCCCTCTACAAAGAACCTCTGACTTGCGGTTTTACAATGAGACCATCCCCTAAAGAAGTCTCCACTGCATCAGACCCATAAGTCTCCCACTTTCGGCCTTTAGAAGCAAAGTAGGTGATCAAGTTCCTTACATCAACTTTCGGCTCATCAAGGAAAGTATGCGCCTGTAGCAATGGTTCCTCCACTCTAATATGTGCAATGTAAGTGGCTTTGCCTTTTTTGACCTCTTCATCAATAGCTTGTCTTGTCCTGGCCATAGCCTGACAAGGAATAAAACAAGGGGCTTTCTCATCCATAATCTACAAACCATTCAGATGAGGAAATGGAACTGCCTTAGCACTCCTCAGCAAATCCAATCCAATAAATACACCAAAGTCATCCAAAGAAGTAAGTTTAACATGATGTTTTCCAGACCATGTTCCCAATTTTACAGACACATCATAAGCAATGCCTGAAATTTTCCTTGCATTGGCATTTACAGTCTTCACAAAATTAGAATACAGAGATGTCTTTAATTTCAGCCAAACTCTCAATCGATCTGAAACAAAAAAAGTGTGTAGCTCCAATATCTACCATAGCATTGACTTCCATGCCATTCAGACTTATCTTTACAAACATCAATGGACAAGCTAAAGAACTCATAGTCACAATCCTCAAACGATTGATATACCCCTGCTCTTCAATCTTTCTCTTTGCAACAATAGCAAAAATTTTCTATCTCATGGGGCATTGATAGGCGAATTCCGTAAGTATACGGACTATCAAAGTAATAAATATGTATCGATCCCACATGGACCAAATACCAAGTACCGACTGATTAGGTTATCACAAGCTAGATGATCTTTTGTTGGTTTTGTAACGGTTGCTAAAGTCTAAAACTAAGCTAAGCAAGAAATAAGCTAGGCAAATAGAATTGGAAGCTAGGTAATTGCGCTATGCAAGGTCTAAGGATGAATAGAATCAAGGCCAGGGTCCACCACCTTGATGCACTATGCGTGTAAACATAACAATATGAAAGTCCCTTTTTAGTCTTAGGGTGATCCAAAGGTGCGCTAGCCGTCCTCTCTCAAGCGATGCGACTAGCGACTAGGAATTTACCAGATTTAGCGTCTACTGTCGTAGGACGCGAAATCGAATAAACTCATTGAGGGCCGGATCGTGCATACCATTCCATCATTTGTACATATTGTCCCCTCTCGGGTGATGCAACAAGGTGCTTATATGATCAAACGTCTACCGTCGTAGTACGTATAATCAGTATAAACCCAAAGAGTGCCAAATGATATACACTACCCGTACTCAATCGACCACTCTCGTGCGATGATTGAGATACTCTCACCTAGGGTTTACAACATTCGGACGTGCCTCTCGACCTTACCAGATGTCTAAGAGCATGAAATTAATACAATGTAAAACTTCATTCAATGAGTGCAACTAGGCATGATAAGACAATCTAGGGTTCATAAGATAAAGCTATAATCCACACATAGAACATTCAAGGGGCTTTTCCTGGCCCTGAAACAAGTTTAAGCTACAATATCCATGTTCCAAAGCAAAGCGTAAATCAATCCCAACATTACATCTATGGATAAACAAGAGGAAGAAGATAGATGAGAAGAGGAGGTTAGAACTCCCTCAAGAAGGAAGGAGCCGCTAGTCCCCTTCGCGCTCTCGCTGCAAAAGGGATCTCCTCTCTGATTCGTTGGATCTCCGGTTATCTCCCTCTTGCTCAGCCGCCGCTTCCGTTTCCTTATGTGCGCGCGTCTCCCCCCTAATATCTGCCGAAAAAATCTCCCCCTAATTTCTTACGTGAATAGGGTTTTTGTCCTCTTCCTCTCTGTTTTTCTTGTCGAATTCCACATCTGCCCCCCTTTTGCTTTCCATCTGACGTGGATAAGTCGAGGGTTGAAACCTGGAAAAATCGGCGTCTGGCGACTCAGAAGTCACGGGGCGTGGTTTTGGTCACTGGGTGGACCGTGGTTTTCGCCGAGGATATAGATTTTGCTGAAAATGGTGGCATTCCCTCACTTTTTCCCTGAAATGATGTAAAAACAACAAAGAGTGTAGATTCCGAAGATAAAGCAATAATTCCATGCAAATAAGGTGTAAATGCTAGAAAAGTAAAGATATAGCAAGGGAAATAGCGTAAAAATCTCTATATAGAAATGACTTAAACTCTTGCTTGTCCTCAAGCAAAGATAAAATGGTACTAAGTTGTAAAGATGATCCACAAGACTTGAATCCAAACCCCTCGAAGATAATGCTAACATTGACCCAACGGATGGTTAAATATCCCACAAGTGGTAAACTCCTATCAAATATCAAAGTGGTAAGCCTTGCAACCCAAGATAAATATGTTCCCCACATAGTTGTTGCACCTCATAATCAATATCCTAGTTCCTCCCCATACAAGGTTCGACGCCTCCAAGTGATTTGAGATGAAAGTGGAAAAGGGAAACGTCAAACTAATTTTATAAGTGATGCTAAGATAAGAAGATATTGGAGAATTTTGGGAAGATCTTTGTCCTCTATTTTTTTTTGAGAGGATCTTTGTCCTCTATTTTTTTTGAGAGGATCTTTATCCTCTATTTTTTTTTAATACAAAGACCCTAGACTTTTCTAGAGAGTTTTCTTTTGCTTTTCCATTCATACAAAAATTGGGTGGCCGAAATGGAGGATGTTACATCTTTAACAAGTGAGGGGGGAAGGAACCATTCAATATCAAATTGAGTATAGACAACTAGCGGCATCCCATAATTAAAATAGGAACTCAACTTACCAAGAATCAATCGTTTAGTTAGCTACCAAGAGGGGATTAATCACATGAGCTAGATTTATGCAAGCAAAATTCAAAAAGGGGTGGAATCATGCAAGTGGATCAAACCAAACAGCAAGGGACACATAAAAGTATGCTTGAAGGCGAGCAAGAATACACTTTAAGGTTCTAGAGTCAGGGGGAGACAGTTAATTCGTACAAATTAGAGAGGGCTAAACATACCAAAGTTAACAAAAAGGTAAATGGTAAAGCTAGTAAAGACATATCAGAAATTGCACATGGTGATGCACAAGTACCCCTCCCCACCCACACAGTGAAAGAGGCATCGTCCCCGATGCCAAAATAGAAGAACGGTGAAACATACAAAACTGGGGTGGGTTCAAGTACTCACAGTCTAATCGTGGGGGTCATCCCCTGCGTCGGAGAGATCGTCGCTAGAAGCATCAGACGAAGAGGTAGCAGATGAAGCCGAAGGGATGTCATCGTGAGTTGGGCGGCACTGGTAGGGGGCATTACTTCTGAAACCAGGGAAACAAGAATGGAGAAAGGCAGATATGTCCTTCATGTTCGCCGTCAGTGCGTCAAGTTGAGTCCCTTGAGTCTGGAGTTATCCAAGGATCGAATTAAGAATGTCATGTGTGGATGGCTGAGTAGGGGCCCTGGGTGCTGGACCGGCGGCAAAGGGAGTTGGCACTGCGGATGAAGTGCTGGGAGGATCAGCGGCGTCAGGCCGGATGTTCCAATTCTCACAGTGTCTGATGGTGGTTCTCACGGTGTTGGGGAGAGGGATAGTATGTAAACTGTCCCGGAGGAATAGATGGTATACATTACCACGCCTAGAGATCAATTTCATTGCGATACAGGCTTCCATGTCTATCCGTCGGCTCCCGCTGGCCTCAGGGGTCCCGTAGGGGTTATGTCCTGGATGCAGCGCCAGCGGAGTCAGCAAACCACTGACCGCAATAGTACCCTTGGTAACCCACCCGACATGCTCCAAGTGCTTAGCCAGGTAATATCCGGAATTGAGGGGAACTTGGTGAAGCATGCTCCACAAGAAGACCAGCTCCACATGGCGCAACATACAATCGCTATCGGCGCGCGCAAAAAGGGCATGAGTTAGTAGACGATGTGCGTACCACAGGCAGGGGTTAGAGATTGCACTGGCGCATGTGTTCTTGGAGGAGTACTGAGCTTCGGAAGAGATGGATTTCCAGAAAGCATCTTCCCAGTGGCCCGTTGGTTTGTGAAGCTCTACATCAGTGGGGAACCCATATACAGAATTAAATTCATCAAGGGGGAGCTGATATTCAGTGTTGTTCATCCGGAAGCAGATTAGAAAGACTTCGTTGTCGCGGCCGGAGCAGCATGTTGAGAGAGAACTGAGAACTTCCAAGGTGAGGCCGAGATGTGTGGAGAGGCTTGATTCAAAAATTTCTCCCACCCGAGGTTCTGGAAGAGCCAAAGGATGTCATCGAGTAAGCCGAGATGATGCAGAGTAGGCGCATCCATATAGCACGTGTTGATAATGTGCCGCTGGGAGAGGGCAAAGTACCTGGCTTCATGGGTGGCGTCACGAAAGCGAAGAATGTGCCCTTCGGTCGAAGGGTGAAAGTGGGGGTGAAGTGGCAGAGGTGGAGATGCGGATCGAGCAGGCTGCTTCTCCTTGCGACGCCGGCGATAGGCGGAAGTGGAGGGTGCGGGAGCGCTAGGAGCAGTCGGCTCGGGTGCAGGTGGAGCTGGAGTAGGAGAAGGAGGGATTGGAGCTGGAGCTGGAGACGTCTATGCTCCGTGCCGACGAGAGGATGTGGAGGCGGGTGCAGAGACATCAGAAGGGGCTTGCGTGGAATCGTAGGCTTGCGCCGGGACAGGGGTTGAAGTTGATGCTCGGCGCGGGCGTTTAGGGAGGTAGGAGGGGCGCATGCATGCTTTGAGAGGTGCCATGGAGCTTAGGCGAGGACTCGAAGAAGGGAGGTGGCGGCGAAAGAGGCGAAGGAGAACTAGGGTTTTCACGGGGTGAGGAAATGGGGTGAGGTTACGAAGCGAAGGGCGCGGGCATATGAAGTTAAGCAGCCAAGACTTTAGAAGTTAAGTGAGAGGCCCCACCGAAAGTCTCGGGGCGAGGTTGTGATCGTGGTGCGCCCCAAGGAACTTTCTGTGCCAAACTGGGACTAATACGCTTAGCGCTGCAGAAACCACCTCCGGAATCCTCGGGCGAGGTCTTGGTCACCGGATGCCCCGAGGAACTTTCTGTGAAAAACTGGGGCTTCATGTATTCCGCTATGAAATTTACCCTCAGAAAATCCACGCCCGAGGTTGCGATCTCTGGGTGACCCGAGGAACATTCTGTGGAAAATTTAACTTGTACTGAAAAGTCGCCTCCAAGGGTCTGAAATTCCACGGCCGAGGTTTTGGTCACCGGGCGGCCCGAGGAACTTTTTGTGGAGAACAGAACTCTTAACTTGGAATGCAGCTTGTGCGAACCACGGGTGTGGCAGTAATCGCCGGGTTGACCATGGAATTCTGGAAATAATACAAATAGCTCCCAATTGCACCCAGATCGTCCCTGGACAATAATCAACACGTAATTATGTTCCATAAAGCTGTCAAGATGGAGTAAAACCTAATACTAACACAAAGCTATTTCAATATCATTTGTGGACAATGCTAAATGTAAAATTCATGCAACCAATCACTCAAAACTTCAGCAAACTATATGAAGAGAGTAGAAATAAGCAATTGACAATAGCTCATCATGGAGAAAAGGATGGACATGAGATCTAGAAATTAAAACGACAAATAGTTCAAATCAATCAAAAGAGGGTTGAATCAATAAGTGACTAATAACATGAGAATTTCACCACACATTACCTCCGATAGCAGGACAAATAACAAGATAAATGTAAGCGGTAAGTGGTAATATCACTATGTGAGTTACAGGAAAGATGAGCGGAATAAAAGCAAAGCTGGTAAACCACTTAGAGAAATTAAAAACTGGGCAAGTGATCAAAGGTTCCTCAAGAAATCAGCAAACCACCATTGCAACTCAGCAAATGAAATAAGTGAGCGAAAATACCATGGTATTTGCTACAGGTAAGTCACAAGTATCGTCAAGATGCTATCCTACACCTTCCAAGCACCACAGACCATTGAAAATAGTTCAATACAAACCCAACACAACCATTGAAAACAGTAAGCGATGATATCATAGAGTGATCTACCAAAAAGGTGTAGCAAAGTAAACTAATAGTTAAGCAATCCACTAAAGAGGATGGAAGCAGACAAGTGGTTAAATAGCCAAAATACCACCACAGCTTAACAGATCAAAATACTATTAAGCAAACTGCTAAAAAGAACGAAAATGCCATGAAGCAAATTACTAAAAGAACTAGCAGGAAAAAGGAAAAGAGCTTGGGTTGCCTCCCAAGAAGCGCCATTTTAAGGTTTTTGGCTTGACCATGATGCAATGTCAAGGTGGATCCGGGGGGTTGGAAAGATGGACAATGTTCGGCTCTTCAAGCGGCTTACGTGCCCAAGGGACACATGATAGTCTGTCTTTATCCCTCCTAGAACCAAGACACAGCAGCCCTCTCACATCAATAGAAAACAGTGAATCAAGTCCATCCAGATTAATCTCACAACCATCTGGGAGTCGTGTGTAGTGCTGTGTGAGTATCAAAAGAAATTCCTTGGGGTATTTTCTCTGATTAGTAATTCTTGAACGACCACCATCATGATGCATAACTGCTCCATTCTGTGATATCTTAAATGTCGGGGTTGGGATATCTGTCGCATCTCCCCAATCATCCGGAATGATATTCATTACTGCGGTAAGATTACTCATATCAATTTTTTCGTGTGTGAACTCTGATGTGCCAGCAGCATCAGCTCTTTTGGTTAATTTCTTCACATTCTCCCCTTGAGGCGCAATCATAGACTTCCAAGTTTCAAATGAAGACTTCTCCCTGTCACCATGACTTCTATGTGCTAGATTCGAATCCATTGATCCAGCAACCTTGCTAAATGCCCAGTCACATTTTATAGTGATGTCACTTGCCAAATGAACATTACTAGAGTCAGCCATTCCTGAATCAGTAAAGTCCAGAGCTGCGTGACTTTGCAGCTCTGCTATGTCATCATCTCCTCACCCCTTTTGACTGGTGGTGGAGTTGGATCCATTAAGCATTTCATTGCTCTCCTCATAGCATTGGTTACATTTCACTTCCCCACGTGTCTCTTTTCTCGTATCTTGTCCTAACACAACTGTGTTGGCCCACTCATCCTCTATAACATCTATGCTACGGTAAGTTTCTGCAAAGGAAGAGCACTTTGGACTTCTAGAGATTTCGAAGTTGATAACATCCCCAATAATATTCAATCTAAGCCTTCCGTTCCCAACATTAATTATGGCACCAGCGGTTGCCAAGAAAGGTCGACCAAAGATTATGGGAAATTGGGTATCCTCTTTCATAACCAACACCATGAAGTCCTCAAGGACAAAAGATTTACCAACTGTGATTTGTACATCTTTCAATATGCCTTCTGGTTGCCGTATCGAGCGATCAGCGAGCTGCAGCGAAACACTTGTACCCTTTAGCTCCCCCAAATCTAACTTTTTGCAGATTGACAGTGGACTAAGGCTCACGCCAGCCCCTAGGTCATATAGGGCGCGTTCAAAGCTGACATCACCGATCCGACATGGTATCGAGAAACTACCAGGGCCCCTTTCCACGTCCAGATTCATGTCTAGTTGTTCCCCTATGCATGCATTAATAGCGTTATATTGTTCCCGAGGGTTGGCTTCGGGTTGCCCCGGAAGTCTACCAGAAGGTCTAGGTGACGTCAAGGCTTGCTGCGCGATCTGATTTTCAAGCATCCTTCCATGTGTGGTCAAAGCTTCAACTTGAGAAGCTAGTTGTTGGATGGTCTCGTTCATGCGCTCACTTTGTTTGGATACTTGTTCAATTTGCTTGGTTTGGTTAGCCATAAAACCTTCAAGCATAGACTCCAAATTTGACCTTGCAGGTTGGTGTGGTGGTGGAGGTTGTTGCCTTTGTTGCTGGAACCCCACTTGTTGTCTATACTCGGGTTGTTGTGCCACATTGTTGTTGCGGTAAGAGAAGTCCGGGTGACTCTTCCACCAAGGATTATACGTGTTGGAGTATGGATCATGCTGTGGTCTTGGTTGGAAACTATTGAGAGCATTAACTTGATCCGGTGTGGAGTCCCCAAAAGAAGGAGGTCCCATTTGGTACTCGGCCGCAGGTTGGTTCGGCGTACCACCATTCTCCCAACATACGCTATTAACTGATGTAGTGGTGGAGTTCAGCCCCCATGTATCAAACTTGTGAGATAGGGAATCAACCTTGGCCGCTATGGAGGTCAAGGTATCCAATTCAAATTTTTCACTTGTTCTAGATGACCCTGCCCTTTCAGTTGACCACTGGTGGTGGTTCATTGCCATATTCTCTATTAAATTGAAAGCTTCATCAATCTCTTTGCTCATCAATGCACCACCAGCTGTCGCGTCGATGGTAAGCCTGGTATTATAGTTTAGACCATTGTAGAAGGTGTGGATAAGAAACCACTTCTCCATACCATGGTGAGGGCACATCATTTGGTATTCCTTGAAGCGATCCCACGCTTCACATAGTGACTCATTGTCTCTTTGAGCAAAATTAATTATTTGAGCTCTCAACTGGGCCGTCTTACTTGGCGGAAAATACTTTGATAGGAATGCAGTGGAGAGTTGATTCCATGTTGAAATAGATCCAGATGATAGAGAGTGCAACCAAGCACGAGCACGGTCCCGCAGTGAGAATGGAAATAACCTTAACCGTATCGCATCATCAGATACTCCGTTCATCTTCAGTGTGTCACATACTTCCAAGAAGATTGACAGGTGTAGGTTCGGGTCCTCAAGTGGTGAACCTCCGAATTGGTGCTCGTCACCATATTCACAAGTGCTGGCTTGATTTCAAAGTTGTTTGCCTCGATCGGAGGCCGAGTGATACTAGTATGTAGCCCTTGTGCATTTGGTGATGCAAAATCTCTAAGAGTACGTCGGTTATCCATCTTGAGCTGTTCAAGAGATTCTTCAGAAATAACTGCCTTGAACTTAGCTTTTCTACGGCACCGGAAGGTCTGTTCAATTTCAGGATCAGCTGGTAGTAATCCTCCTGACCGTAGAGTCCTACGCATAAACCAAGTGAGTTCAAAAGCAACTTTTCCAAACAGCAGAAAGATATGCAGTAATTATCAAAGGTAATAAAATAAACTTAACACTAAATAGCTAAAAACGAGTATACTAAAAGAAAGAAAAATGTCTAGTCTAGCAATAACTTAACAGTGTCGATATTGATAAATTTGGTCCCCGGCAACGACACCAAAAACTTGATAGACGAATTCCGCAAGTATACGGACTATCGAAGTAATAAATATGTATCGATCTCACAGGGACCAAATACCAAGTACCGACTGATTAGGTTATCACAAGCTAGACGATCTTTTGTTGGTTTTGTAATGGTTGCTAAAGTCTAAAATTAAGCTAAGCAAGAAATAAGCTAGGCAAATAGAATTAGAAGCTAGGTAATTGCGCGATGCAAGGTCTAAGGATGAATAGGATCAAGGCCAGGGTCCACCACCTTGATGCACTATGCGTGGAAACATAACAATATGAAAGTCCCTTTTTAGTCTTAGGGTGATCCAAAGGTGTGCTAGCCGTCCTCTCTCGAGCGATGCGACTAGCGACTAGGAATTTACCAGATTTAGCGTCTACTGTCGTAGGACGCAAAATCGAATAAACTCATTGAGGGCCTGATTGTGCATACCATTCCATCATTTGTACATGTTGTCCCCTCTCGAGTGATGCAACAAGGTGCTTATATGATCAAACATCTACCGTCGTAGTATGTATAATCCGTATAAACCCAAAGAGTGCCAAATGATACACACTACCCGTACTCAATCGACCACTCTCGTGCGACAATTGAGATACTCTCACCTAGGGTTTACAACATCCAGACGTGCCTCTCGACCTTACCGGATGTCTAAGAGCATGAAATTAATACAATGTAAAACTTCATTCAATGAGTGCAACTAGGCATGATAAGACAATCTAGGGTTCATAAGATAAAGCTATAATCTACACATAGAACAATCAAGGGGCTTTCCCTGGCCCTGAAACAAGTTTAAGCTACAATATTCATGTTCCAAAGCAAAGCGTAAATCAATCCCAACATTACATCCATGGATAAACAAGAGGAAGAAGATAGATGAGAAGAGGAGGTTAGAACTCCCTCAAGAAGGAAGGAGCCGCTAGTCCCCTTCACGCTCTCGCTGCAAAAGGGATCTCCTCTCTGATTCGTTGGATCTCCGGTTATCTTCCTCTTGCTCAGCTGCCGTTTCCGTTTCCTTACGTGCGCGCGTCTCCCCCCTAATGTCTGCCGAAAAAAAATCTCCCCCTAATTTCTTACATGAATAGGGTTTTTGTCCTCTTCCTCTCTGTTTTTCTTGTCGAATTCCACATCTGCCCCCCTTTTGCTTTCCATCTGACGTGGATAAGTCGAGGGTTGAAACCTGGAAAAATCGGCGTATGGCGACTCAGAAGTCACGGGGCGTGGTTCTGGTCACTGGGTGGACCGTGGTTTTCGCCGAGGATACAGATTTTGCTGAAAATGGTGGCATTCCCTTGCTTTTTCCCTGAAATGATGCAAAAACACCAAAGAGTGTAGATTCCGAAGATAAAGCAATAATTCCATGCAAATAAGGTATAAATGCTAGAAAAGTAAAGATATAGCAAGGGAAATAGCGTAAAAATCTCTATATAGAAATGACTTAACAGGCATGCCCTCATCATATGCGGCCCACTACAAAGAAAACAAGTGATCTGTCTAGGTGCTGACTCCTTAATCTTTTGAGGTACCTTACTCTAATTCTGTTGATCTTGAGTAACCGTAGCTTTTCCCTTGGCTTTACCAGACCACCTCTTCTTCTTAGGACTCTTCTCTCTAGATCGAGACTGAGTCTGTGAAACAGAAAGAGTAGAAGTAGACTGGCCTCCTCTCAAATCCACCAATGCATCTACAATAGTAACAACATATCTGTATGTAGTCACACCCTGGCGCCTAATCTCAAAAAGTGCCCAATCCTGAAGACCACCTAAGAATGTCTAAAACTTCTCTTCCTCTACCATATTGGGAACCTCCAATAACAAGGATGAGAACTGCTTCACATACTCTCTCACCGTACTAGTATGCTTCAGATTCTTAGTAGTCACTCTCTCATGATACAAGATGTTGGTTGGCCTGAATTGTGCTCTCAATTCAACCAATTCAGCTTTCAAATCTGACCACAGAAATGCACTCACGTGCGTGCTCCTGAGCCTAAGTGAAGGGTTCCGAACTTCGTCAGGCCTAAGGAAAGAGGGGAGAGGGAAAAGCCATGTCAGCAGAAAACAAATAGAAAAATAGGAAAAAAATACCTCAATACAAATTGGATCCAAATCTGGATCCAAAATCGTGCCGACTGCATCCGAAATCGAACCTTTCTTTCGAAATTGAGTTGCGCACCCAAAATTGATGCTCGCTCGCATCGAATCAGTATCTGCATTTGCATTTGAAATTGACGCTTGCTTGTGTCGAAGGGAAAGTCAACGTCGCATCCGGATCTGAGCCTGGCTCGCATCCAAATCTTGTGCCTGCGTTGACGTGAAGACTTCCTTCATCTGACAAGCATGGATGTCTTCCTCATCGAAGCTACGCCTGCTCCATTCCTCTTTTCATTGAACATACATCTCGCCATTCAAACTCGTCATCTGCCCAAGATCGACGATCAGCGCACACCGAAGGTACACCGAAGGGAGGAGTTGACGAGAAGGAGTACAGAAAGTTCATAGAAAGGAATCAATGTTTGTGCTGCTTCGAACCATACTACCAACTACAACAGAGTGCATCAGAGAGGGCAAACCACTTGCCCTACTGGAGAGTTCAAAGCCGAGTTCAGGAGGCGGAGAAGACGCAAAGAGGGATGGAGAGTTCGTTCTCGGCTTTAGCGGGTTCATTTCTCCTGTCAAGCTCCCCTCCTTGCCGCTTATAGGCAACTCGACAACGACTTGTCCCCTCCTGGCTTCATGTCCAAACGCACACGCCAGTGCACGCGACATTGACCAAAATTTGGCGGCTCTCTTCCCTAGCTGATCCTCTTGGATCTGAATCGCTGATCATGTTCTCCTCATGTGACGATTGGCCCCAAGAATCCCTCGTCGATTTGTCGAATGCCACACGGCATTGCTAGCTCGTGGAACTGATAGTCGTAGCCTCGTTTACTCACTGAGGTCGCGTGTAGCCAATGCTCGCATCCGCTGCCTCAGCTCCACATGGGTGCATTGCCCTGCCGGCTCCACTGCAACCGCTCCACGTGGCTATGCGCATGCTGGTGGCAACACAATTTGACGCTTGTGACGAGACGTTGTCGCCCTCTGACGTTGATGGGATTGAAGTTTCACATGCCAGATCTCCAGATGTCATCCGCCAATCGCTACTTCGTCGACTTCGCACGCGCCGCTCGCTCATGTGCCGGGAGTTGACACTTGGCAGCGCTTTGTTGATTGACGTCAGCTCCGTCGGTTCGCCTGAGACCTTCGGCTCCCAGCTGGAGTTGGCATCGTCGCCTTTGTCTGAGGCGGTCGAGGCGAGTTCTTTCCCAAACTAATTTATTTGATTTGGGGTTTTGGGCTAATTTTGACTTGGTCAATGGCTTAGTTGACCAGGCCAGGTCCAATAGGCCTTGGGCCTAACACCTAACATGCCTTGGATTTTTTTCTGTACTTAATTCCTTTTTTATCCTCAAATGAAATATAATTAAAGAATTTCTAATTATTTTTATCCTTTTATATTTTTATTTATAGTTAAATTTAATTCTTTTGCTATTATTTCCCTCTACTATACATAATTTACAAATTATTAGTCCTTTATTTTTATTTTCCCTCTATCTATCGTTGCCTTCCTTTACTTAATAATTTAGCTTTAGTTCATGGCAAAAATCTAATAACCCTTCAATTCAAATATAGTAATTTTGCTTTTTATATGGCATTAAAATCTTTAATTATAATGCAAATGGTTAATTTTTCATAAAGTCCACTATAAAGGTTGTTATCATTTAAGTAGGGGTAGTTACTCACTTTGGTAACTAGTGGAACATGACTAAAAATAAAACATCGATGCATCCGATGTCTCGTAAGTTGCTCTCTCAACTAATAATAGAACATGACTTGTATCCTATGTTTATATCATTTTTAGAAGTTGGGTAACGAAATCATATAACTCTCAACTAAGAATAGAACATGAGTCTTCAACTAATAATAGAACATGAGTTTGTATCCTATGTTTATATCATTTTTAGAAGTTGGGTAACGAAATCATATAACTCTCAACTAATAATAGAACATGAGTCTCAACTAATAATAGAACATGAGTTTGTATCCTATGTTTATATCATTTTTAGAAGTTGGGTAACCAAATCATATAACTCTCAACTAATAATAGAACATGAGTTTGTATCCTATGTTTATATCATTTTTAGAAGTTGGGTAACCAAAACATATAACTCTCAACTAATAATAGAACATGAGTTGTATCATATGTTTATATCATTTTTAGAAGTTGGGTAACCAAAACATATAACTGGTGCTTCAAAATTATATTGTTGGTGTTAGAAGTACTAATAGTTAGACTTAGTAATATTAATAATACTATTATTTATATATAATAAATAATAATTAAAATATTATTTTTATGTACTGAATAACACTTTCTATATATGAATGATATGAATGACACGTGAATGAGAGTGTTCATGTTACTCTCTCTTTCTATTAAAGAAAACAAAAGAAGAAATAATAGAAATTATCCTATTTAACTCATGTAATTCCCGTAAAAAAATCTAGAATAATAGTTGATAGAATCAATACGATGACACCTCTTTAAAAATTTAAAGAATTTAAAAAATATAATTAGAACAAAAAAAATAAATATCTTTCTAATTAAAAATAATTATAATAAAGTATTGGGTTAAAAATTCAAAATAAAAACTCAGCTCAGTCTGACACATACTCTCAACCCTAGCCCAAAGCACATTGAAAGCTTTAGAACGTTAGGATATTACCAATTTATATAAGGCTAAGTATTTTTCTTCCTCATCTTCCCCGATGTGGGATTAAGGGTGGGTGACTTTTGTCTTTTACCTATGGAACATGATGTTTGTATTATGGGTTTATTTGGCCTTACTTTTAAGCAGCTTTTAAGGTGAAAGTAGATAGAAAACTGTTTGGTAATAAAAAGCAGAAACAGAAAAAAGTAGTAAAAAACAGAAGTTGAGAAAGCTACAATTTGATGCTTTTGTAGCTTTGTTTTTTTGAAAAAGTAATTTATATGATTTCCTTTAAAATTTTAAATATTATTATTTTAAATAATTTAAAATTAAATATTAAATAAAAATAAAATATATTATTATTTTAAATAATTTAAAATAATATATTTATTTATTATTTTAAATTTTGACAATAATTAAAAAGTTATTAACTAAATATCATATAAATTTTGACAGACAGCACAACACAGTTATAAAGTTATTGGCAGTGGGCTAAATAGACCCTATATTTAATCATGTTATATTCAACACTTATGATTTTATATTAAGGAAATTTTAGTCAAATTTAAGTACTTACCATAAAATAAAATTATATATGCCAAGCTCATTTAATACAATATATATTTATATATATGTATTATATATTAAAATTGTTGATGTTTGATGTGGAAAATCTAAAAATCTTTTTTTATTTATTTAATATTTTTGGGCCTTAAAATAACTATTTATTAATTTTTACTTAATTATTTTATTTACCTATTTAAGTTATAATTAAGGCTAACAAATAGCCTTAATTACTAGCGGTTATGTTAATTAATGATGCCATTAGTTGTGGCTAACTAAATAAGTATGTGTTTTTTTCCCTCTAGATAGCATCTTCTTACAAAAAGTGCAACTCTTTGGAATAGGACACAATAAAAAAATCTCTTTGTTTTCTCAAAAAGATCTATCTCTTTTTTGCTGTCATATGCCGAAAGAATCTCTTCTACAACCGCTCTACCGATGCATTGGTAGAAGTGGATTCTTGGTTGAATCTTCGGACGAAAGACTGAATTTCATCCCATGTGAGGGGCCGAATATTTGTCTAAAGACAGATCTTATATCATCTCCAAGGTTTTTTTAATTTGTTATTTATTAATTTTATAGGATTACATGTATTTTTGCATAATAATAATAACATAAAATATAAAAATATATTTTGTATTTATAATAATGTAAGTGTGATATAAATAATAGGTAAGATATATTAATAAATATAATAAGTAGCTCAACCTATTTATGACCCACCTGATTTGATTTAATAACGATTTAAACACATATATCCTATTTAATCCATTATACTTTGTTTTGGATTAGGTCAAATAATTGGATTGATTCAATTTTTTGCTAGCTCTATCTAAAAATGCTAATCGATAGACCAAATCATGACGAATTCTATTTTTCTTAACAAGTAAACTTCAAAGATATAATAATATTTTATAGTATCATCTCAACAACAAACTAATTAGGTTACTATCTATGATGTGATGCATCATCTAATTAGTGTAATCCAAAATTTTATCCTCAAAATAATAATTAAAGCATATTTTCTTTCTTTCTGCCTTAGATTTTTTTCCAAGAAAATACAGCATCATTGAGGGATCTAGAGGAACATGTTAATAGATAAACCGATAAACCCCGACGAGTTCTAATTTTATTCACAAACAATTGCATCTCAACCACGGACTTATTAGCCAACTATCTACCATGTGATGCATCAGGCATTGAGCCCTAGCTACGGTGGCAATCTCTAAGAAAAGGTAAGGAGGATGCAGCTCGTTGTTCTGGGCACAACCACCTGCTTTCCTGTAAGACGTTGACTATTAAAGTATGTTCTCCCGCAAAGGCAGGAGCATTATTCCCAGAGGGAAGGGCAGCCCTCAAGGATGCAACGAAGGACTCCACATGCCTCAGCCCTTCTTCTGGGGACTTGGCCTCTCCTAGCAGCTTAACTATGGCACTGCCAACGATTACTCCATCAGCTCCCCAAGATGAAAGCTGCACAATATGGTGTTCTTGGGGTTAGACCAAGGGGTAGACTTTTTTTTGGTCAACGAGGTCTACTGCTAATTAGTACCACACCCACCTGCTTCACATGCTCAGGTTTTGATATGCCAAACCCTACTGCAACTGGCTTTGCAGTTTCCTGAATAAGATTAGCAAACGATTAATGATTACTTGTAATCATCTAAGAAACTAAAGTAATTGAGAGAATGAGAGGTTAACTTCTTTGATCTCCTTGAGTAGAAATTCTACTTGAGCATTCAAAGTATGCCTTGCGCCTGTCACTCCGACTGAGCTTACCTGTAAGAATTTGGATTAATCTCTTGCTGATCATTTCACAATTACATCCAAGTGAACTAGAATAGCTACTTACAAGGTACATAAATCCTTGTGAAGCATCAGCAATGGCCTTCCTTTTCTTTATAGAAGTAGTAGGTGTAGTCAGCAGAATCTTAATTTTCAGCACAAGATGGGGTATCAGAAACCTCACGGTTCATTTTTTGACATATCAGTGCTGAAATTAGGGCATACCATATCAATCTCTTTCTTAGCAGCTTCTTTCCTCAGAGCTACACTCTCTTCAAAAGGAAGTTCTGGAACGATAAGCCCTGAAAAACCAAGATATATACATCATAAAATGAAGTTCTTGGCTGAATTTATGATGTTAGAAGCTGGGAATTTACCTTTTACACCACTTCCTTGCAATGCAGATAGGAACCATTTACTTTTGCTGCCGAGCACAAGGTTAGAATAGGAGAATATCACAACTGGGCATGAGATCTGTGGAATTACCTGCAGATGTTTGCAGAAATATGCCAAGATCAGTAACCCTAAGTGTGAGAATATACGCCGAGGTTACATTAGTGAAGTTTAGGAATTACGCAAAATTTTCAACAGTGGTGTCATCTCTTGAGGGCCTTAGCAGTCTATCACATTCGATGTAATGTTTCTTTCTTTATGTTTTTTACTGAGGTAGGCCGAGTTGAATTGATTGACAGCGATGGATGTGTCTCTCTAAAATCTAAATCTTGCGTGGTGCATGTTTTCATGATGCAATTATGTACGACCCTACTTGTTTTAATATAAGGGTCCTCTATATTGTGTAGATGATTCAATAATTTAGATTCCATTCTTTAAAATTTTTGAAGAGACGGTCTCTTTAGTCTTTAGAAATTCTACTAGATAGATAAATGCAGCACTTTCTTACCTCCTCCAACATGGAGATGACTGCCTGTGTAGTTGTCTTGTTAGCTAGCGCACGCTTGTTTGACGCCTGTACAACATAAAAGCATATATTAAAATCTACTTTGATGAAACAAATGGTGAAGTAGTCAGTACTGGAAAGCAGTAGAGGACCTGAATCACGGGGCCATCCAACACAGGATCACTGTAGGGCAGCCCCAGTTCAATGACATCAGCACCCATAGAACTCAACAGCTTCAGGGCCTGAGCTGTGGTTGCCAGATCAGGATCTCCTGCTGTGATGTAGGGTATGAATGCAACCTGATTAATCCAGCATAAGAAATCTGTTAATTCCAGGAAGAAGAAGGAGGAGGAGGAGGTGGTTTCAGTGACCTACTTTTCCCTGTTTCCTCAAGTTGGAGAAGGTTTCAGAGATTCCAAGGTAAGGGGAGGAGGAAGAAGAAGAAGTTGTGAGAGGGAGAATGGATCTTTTTGGAGGTTGGCTCATGAGAATGGACTGTATTCTTGGAGAAGAAGCAGATGATGATGAGAGAGGGAGTGAGCAAGTGTATTTGTTTGCAGCAACTGTGAGAGTTGCAGAAGCCATGGGAGCTCTCTGATCTCTGGAGTAGTTTGGTGAGCAATTGATGTGAACAAACTACAATCCATGGTGCTCAATATATAGTGCCCCAGCATAATCACTTGCCCTTAAAATCTTGAGGATCCAAAAGTCTAGTTCAAAGTCAAGGTTGAAATTACCTGGTAGAATTTTTTTGCGCACGTGCGAGAAACAATGGTGGTCCCATTTGAATTCATCTGCTATGAGTAGTTGCACATTTAAGTCACCTTAGTAATAGCATAAAATTATTTATGTATGGGATATTCATTTTAGGCAAATTCATGAGAGACCCATACATGGCATCATCATCATCTTATCACTAGTGAGTGGACACATCATTGGTTATAAGATTTATTAATTTATTTGCATAATTTTGGTTTGGGTTTTTTTTTTTTTTACCATAGGATAGGAAGTTAAGTAATGAGAGTGGGAATTGAACCCAAGATCTTGTTATCAACAACTAAGATCCTTACCAGTTGCACTAACTGACACTCTTAATTTAAATTTATTTATTTTATTAGTTTATCATAATTTATTTCCCTCTCCCCCACCCACCCTACACAAACAATTTATTTCCAAAAATAAGCATTACATTTTCACAATCGCCTCAATCACAACAAAAATGAGGACAAATGGTCTCTAATTTAGCTGGCCCGTTGGAAGTCCAAATGATATACATACATTAGTTTGATTTTAAACCAATTTTCATTATAGTCCATAGAAACATAGATGTTTTATTAAAAAAAAAATTAGTAGTAAAATTATATTAAATAATAAATAAATAAACATTTTAATATTATTCAATAGCTAAAAAATTCAAAATTAATAATTTTAAATATAATTCAATCAACATAACTAAAAATTACTAATATACGAAAAGATTAATTGACTTTTTCATATTGGTCCTTGAAAAGAATGTAGGTCCGTTGAATAGACGGAATTTGAAAGATGCCAACGGGTTTATGTAGCCATGCCCGTGTGCTTATGCGCACCATAGGTTTTAGCGTAGAAGTCTAAGGGGCATATGCAAGGCCACTCACATGTGATGGATTTATGCCACTCACATGTGGTTGGATTTATGCACGAACATAAACACCATTCGATTAGAGGGGTAGTGCCAACCCCGACCCCGAACCCGACCCTCGTACCTAATACCCGACCCTGACCCCGACCCCGACCGGGTTTAAAAAATCTAATCTCAACCCCGACCCCGCCGGAGATCGGGTACCAGCGGGGTAAACCCGACTCCCCAACGGGATTTGAAAAATCTAATCCCAACCCCGACCCCGCCGGGGATCGGGTACCCGCGGGGAAAACCCGACTCCGTTGGGGAATTGGGTACCTGCAAAAAACCCGGCCCCGTGGGAAAAAAAACCCGACATATTTCAAATAGTCAAATTAAATATTACAATTTACATAGCAATATATATTAATCAACTCAATCGGCAAGGTGTAAAATTCAACATAAATATCCTAGACTCCTAGTGTTGGTTAGCAGCAACATAAATACTTGAATTTTGTAGCTAGTTCTTGATCCTGTTTTAACGCATGGGAGTTGGGGGTGCAATATTTTTTTACTTGTAATCATTCTAATAAGATTAAAGAACAACATAACATTTTATGATTTCAGAAACTGAGGAGCAACATTTCGGTCGACGACATTTTAGAAGTAAACTCAACTGAAGAAGAACAACATTTCGCAGGCTTGACATTTTAGAAGTAAACTCAACTGAAGAAGAACAACATTACTGAGGAACAAGTAATTTCAGAAATAAACTCAACTGCAGTCGGCATCTCGGCGACGAGATTGGAGGGTCGGAGGTGACGAAATTGGAGGGCGACGGGATTGGAGGGCCGGAGGCGACGAGATTGGAGGCGACGAAGATGATGAGAAGATCAGAAGAGGCGGCGACTACAAGTGATGAATGGAGGCAGCACAGCAGCGGCGCGTAGGGAGTTAGGGTAACTTAGGGCAGCAGAGTGAATCATGACTCACGAGTGATGCTTGGAGGCATGAGCGGCTCAGATTGAACTTGGGGTTTAGGGATTAAGAGATTATTCATGGCTGACTTAGTGACTTAGGATTTAGGAATAATTTGGTAAATTCATTAGGCGGAGCGGGTTCGGGGTCGGGGGTGGGGCGGGTAGTAGTAATCCCATACTCGACCCCGACCCGACCTCGAGTCAACTCGGGTTTTCTCCGTTGACTTTAGGTCGGGTCGGGTCGGGGATGGGTTATTTTGCCCAGCCTATTCTTATCTAATTGGTTGGAGCATAAACGCACGTGGAATCCATGCTTCCGTTTCACTATCCAATAACATACATATTTTTCACTCATGAATTGTACATTTAAAAATAATATTATTTATTTGCACACATTAATATTTTTCTAATTAGGAATCTAATATGTTTTTCAAGTGAGTTAAAAATCATTACTTTTTTTGAAATATTTGAAAGTCATTCTACGCTAATAGGTAACTATTTTACAATATATTATAGTTATTTTAAAGTATTTTACATTCTTACGTAAAATAGGGTTATTTATAAAAATATGATTATATTTTAAGAAAATATAATTATATTCTATAAAAATCAAGGTAGCCTGGAATACTTTTTTTTCTCAATCCTAATAGCCTTTTAAGAATAAAAAAAGTATGTCACTCAAAACTAAACATTAGTTGCATCATAATTTATTTTCCTCGTGTAACACGGGCGTCTAGTCACCATGCTATTGTACTGTTTATAAAAGTATACTTTTTTTTAACAAATATGTTTTGAAGTGTTGTATTGTGTTGATGTAAAAGAAGATATTTTGTTAATTTTAGTAATTTTAGTAAAAATTTATATAGCAAAAAAGTGATGATAGCAAGTAAAACTCTATTTTAAAATTGGACAGACAAAATGATAAAGTGAAATAAAATAAAGAAGAAACCAAAAAAAAAAATTAGGACATGTGAAAATCAAGTTTCCATGTCTAGTGAATAGAGAGAGGAAAGAGAGGTGGTGGGGGAGTAGTGGTAAGGCGAGGTGAGTGGCAATGAGTCAAGGGTGAGGCAAGCAAGCAAGCGACAGCTAGGCGAGGCAAGCAGGCGTGCGGTAGCAACGGGCGAGGTGATGACCTGGAGGGGTGCCTCGACGAGTTTGAAGGCACGATGAATGTCTACCTTCTTATTAAATGATTGAATATTGTTATAGTGGTACGCATGTGCAAAAATATACTACCTCTGATCTCTGTGCCTCTTTCCATCAAACATTTACATTTACGTCGTCACAGTTTTGGTCAATATAGATAACATTTCCATCATCATTGCTATAGAGGCAACTAAAAATAAAGAAATTTAGTGCCCTCCACTAAACGATCATTAGCCCGTAGTCTTTTTTTTCTTAAATAACCAATAGTTGAACTCTATAGAAAATCTTACTTACCATAAATACGCTGATATTTCATCTCTGCCCCCTTTTCCATGAGTATGTTGAAAGCAAATTTCACAGTCAAATTCCATTCAATTATCATTGCCAATTATTTTGGTTATTGCTTCTTTGGCTAATCGTTCGGAATTCCTTCATGAAATCCTAAAGTTGTTGTTCCTCTAAAAGCGATTGTTCATGAGACATTTTCTTATCTTTAATTGATGGAACTTATGGTCGCATCTTTCTAACATATATGACATAATTTGCTATGCCATTATCATTTTTTTTTATAATATGATTCCCTTCTTGTTCTGATTTGATGAATCATTTTTTTTTAGGATTAGTCACCTTTAAGATGAAATTCACACATGTAATAGCTCAAAAAAATATTTATTCTTGTATTAGATAATTTTAAATTTTATATATGCTTTGAAATTAGAAAATTATATTTTTATGGCAAATTATAAAATTTTATATGTATTTATAAATTTTTTACTTAATATAACAGAACAATAGAACAACACTTTTAAACTGTTATTCAGATCAGCTATTTTACCCAAATAACTTTAACTTTTTCAACCAGTTCTAATCAAATCAGCCTAGTCACACCCCAAATAAATTTTTTAAAGGATTTGATCGAGTCAATTTTTGTAGGCTCTATAGATGAACACACTAATTGATAAACCGATAAACCCGGACGAGTTCTAATTTTTTTTCACAAACACACCTAAAAAATACAAACAATTGGATCTCAACCACAGACTAATTAGCCAACTATCTACTGCGCGATGCATCATGCACTGAGCCCTCGCTAAGGTGGCATTCTCTAAGAAAAGGTAAAGAGGATGCGGCTCGTTGTTCTTGCCACAACCACATGCTCTCCTGGACGACGTTGACTTTTGAAGGATATTCTTCCGCAAAGGCAGGAGCATTATGCCCAGAAGGAAGCGCAGCCCTCAAGGATGCAACGAAGGACTCCACATGCCTCAGCCCTTCTTCTGAGGACTTGGCCTCTCCTAGCAGCTTAACGATGGCACTTCCAACGATTACTCCATCAGCTCCCCACGATGAAATCTGCACAATATGATGTTCTTGAGGTTAGATCAAGGGGTAGACTCTTTTTTGGTCAACGAGGTCAACTGCTGATTAGTACCACACCCACCTGCTTCACATGCTCAGGTTTTGATATGCCAAACCCTACTGCAACTGGCTTTGCAGTTCCTGAATAAGATTAAAAATGATTATTTTGCATCTATGGGTAACCGGTATGTTTGATTTATCTACCCATGTGACCGAATATGGGAGTGGATGTGGTTCGACGCTGAGTCCAAATTTGGTGACAGCTGAGCGAGAAACAACATTAAGGCTGCTGCTTCCATCGATCACTACTTTGCAAGGATGACCGTTGCATTTAGTATAGGTGTAGAAAATGCTCGTCCTATGCCAATCCTTTGCAGGCTTGGGTTGGACTAGAATATACCTAACAACAACATTAGTGTGTTGTGCTTCTTCTAATGCGCATTCATCTTCTATATTAGGGTACTCATCAAACTCATGATTAATATATTCTGAGTCTTCGTTCTCCTTTATAGGTGAATGTGTTTCATCGCTAATATATAGCGATCGTTTTGGACACTTTGATGCGTAATGACCCTTTTCATGACATCTGTAACAAGCTATAGTGTTGGCGACGCGTTTAAGTGGGGCTCTTTCTTTTTTGGTGGCTTGAGACACATGAGATGTTTGTGGTTCAATAACTCTAGGGGGTCGGTTACTCGTGTTAGGGTTACGTCTTTGTTGGGTTGATGGTGTCGAGCGATGAAACTCAACTTTTTGGTAATGTGCTATCTGACATGCACGTTGAAAGACCACTTCAATTGTGTCAATGGTGTGAAGCACCATTTCACGACGAATCTCAGGGCGTAGGCCTTGTTCAAACTATGCTAAGGTTAGCTCTGGGTCTTCGTACACGTCACAATGAATCATGAGCTCATCAAACCAAGCCATATACTCAGCGACTGTACTAGTACTTTGACACACTCTATGGTATTGTTGAAGAAGACATTTCCTAAAATGGGTGGGAACATATTTCTCACGCAGTTTAAGTTTCATCTCATCTCATATGTCTATAGGTGGTTGATGTTGGCATGCTAATTGTCTCTCTATGTTTGTCCAATAAAGTTTTGTTGGTCCTTGTAAGGTCAAACTTGTTAATCGAACCTTACGATGTTCTAGTAGAAGACACAAGTCAAAGTATTGTTCCATAGCAACTGTCCAATATAAGAAAACACACGGGTCAAGGCTACCATCAAAGGTTGGTATATGTAATTGAACAGATCGGATGATGTCATCATCCTCACGATTTTGTCAATTAAATCGAGGTGCTGGGGGCTCCCTATGTGGAGGTGGATCCATCTCCCAATCATGTCGAACAAGAGTGTGTGTCCTAGCATGGTGTCTATCCTGGTCAGGGTTTATGATAGGTCTACGTGAGTGATGCTCTTTTGGACATTCATCCAATGGGGACCTAGGACAAGATGTAGCCTGAGTTGCTTCTAAAAGATCTAGGCGACTGTTAAGACGTGTTATTAGTTCTTCATGTTGTACCAATCGAGAGTCAAATGAGTCCAACTGGACATTCAATTGTACAAGTATCTAATTGTACAAGTGTCTTGGACAATTGGTCTCACTCATTAGTAGAGCTGGATGTACCTGGGGTTTGATATTCAAGTCCTGATATGGTGGCCATGATATATATATATATATATATATATATATATATATATATATATATATATATATATATATATATATATATATATATATATATATATATATATATATATATATAGATATATATATATATATATATATATATATATATATATATATTTTATATGAGGATCCTAGTTTGGTATGTAGTAGTGGATCAAGATCAGGGTTTCCTCTGAAACCAATTTGATATAGGAGAAAAATATAAAAGGGGATATAAATGTCTATACTATGGTATATAGTTAAACTTTGTTACTTATTTCAAGCACCGGGTAAATCTCAAGAGGCAATAATAAGAAATTATAATGCAAACAACTAGGAAAAAAATATGCACACAGATTTAAGTGGAGGTTCTATCTAGCATGCATAAAAATATAGTGCAAATACGTTTAATCAGAATAAGTAATATTACATAATTAATCGGCTTCAGATTCTTGTCTCTTCTTCAGCCGTTTTGTGCACGCATGAACAGGGATATCGGTGTCGAATCAGAGTGGGGCGTCGGAGACGAAAAGAAGAGGCGGGCGTTGAAGGCGTCTGTTCTGGCTGGATGTGGCACTTGACATCATCTGCGTCTACTGGCATCAGCGATTAAGAGATAGGAAGCAGATGTTGTCGGCATTGATTGAAGGTGGCGGCTAGGTCGTCGGAGAGTATGTGCTTGGCGGAAGAAAGTTTAGCGCCCCGAGATGCTGAACGGCGGCAATCGTGGAGAGGCATGGGAGAAATTGTCGCCAAGAGGTGGATTTGGGCTTGGTGAGATTTGGTCGGCGAACAAATCGAAGGTCAGGCGCTGGAGGGTGGTGAAGGAGGAGGTGGCGGATGGATGTGGTGGCAATCGTTATTGGTGGCGAAGGTAGCGGCGGCGGGTAGATGTGGAGGGCGTGTGATGATGGTGGCAAGGACGAAGGCGACGAGCGGATGTGATGGCAGCAAACTCAATGTGGAGAAGAGGCTTAGGGTTAGATGGTATTTTGTGGGTTTCGACGGTGTGTGAAGATGGAAGCGGCGGTGGAGGTGGGTGTTGGCAGAATCAACGACGGAAGGAGGAAATTTGGGAATAGTCGATGGAGGAGAGTTGGCATCAAATTTTGGCGAACGGAAGTATGTGATAGCAGCCGGATGTTCTGGACGAAGAAGGAGATGGTGGACTGTTGGAGTTGGCTGGAAATTACAGGAAAGGGAAGATGAATTGCAGGGCGAGGGTAGAAATCGGGAAGAGAAGAATTTCTAGCCCTCAGGGCCAACACCCTCACGGTGTGATAATGCTAGGCACCGATAATAAGAAACGAGAAATTTTATTCAGCAAATTGATTCCTCCCGTCAGGGATTACAACGTTTAAATAGAAGATTACTCTAGCTAAACTTGGACAATCGTGTCCTAGTAGGAATTATTAAAATTACATGTCAAAAGTAGAAAATATGCCTTAACACTGACATCTAATAAAATAAAATATAAAATAAATTCAGTTGCTTGTATGATAATGGGCCGACTTTTGATGAATTTTTTGAGTTTTCTAGGCCTGTTTTCTATATCCTCATCACAAACAAACCTAAAAAAAAATACAAAACAATTGCATCTCAACCACAAACTAATTAGCCAACTATCTACTACGCGATGCATCATGCACTGAGCCATCGCTTAGGTCGCATTCTCTAGGAAAAGGTAAAGAGGATGCGGCACGTTGTTCTTGCCACAACCACCCGTTGACTTTTGAAGGATATTCTTCCGCAAAGGCAGGAGCATTATGCCCAGAGGGAAGCGCAGCCCTCAAGGATGCAACGAAGGACTCCACATGCCTCAGCCCTTCTTCTGAGGACTTGGCCTCTCCTAGCAGCTTAACGATGGCACTGCCAACGATTACGCCATCAGCTCCCCACGATGAAATCTGCACAATATGATGTTCTTGAGGTTAGACCAACGGGTAGACTTTTTTTTGGTCAACGAGGTATACTGCTGATTAGTACCACACCCACCTGCTTCACATGCTCAGGTTTTGATATGCCAAACCCTACTGCAACTGGCTTTGCAGTTTCCTGAATAAGATTAGCAAATGATTAATGATTACTTGTAATCATCTAAGAAACTAAAGTAATTGAGAGAGAGAGAGGCTGACCTCTTTGATCTCCTTGAGTAGATGTTCTACTTGAGCATTCACAGTATGCCTTGCGCCTGTCACTCCGACTGAGCTTACCTGCGCGAATTTAGATTAATCTCTTGCTGATCATTTCACAATTAGATCCAAATGAACTAGAATAGCTACTTACAAGGTAAATAAATCCTTGTGAAGCATCAGCAATGGCCTTCCTTTTCTTTACAGTAGTAGTAGGTGTAGTCAGCAGAATCTTAATTTTCAGAACAAGAAGGGTATCAGAAACCTCACGGTTCATTTTTGGACATATGAGTGCTGAAATTAGGGCATACCATATCAATCTCTTTCTTAGCAGCTTCTTTCCTCAGAGCTGCACTCTCTTCAAAAGGAAGATCTGGAACGATAAGCCCTGAAAAACCAAGATATATACATCATAAAATAAAGTTTTTGGCTGAATTTATGATGTTAAAAGCTGGGAATTTACCTTTTACACCACTTCCTTGCAATGCAGATAGGAACCATTTACTTTTGCTGCCGAGCACAAGGTTAGAATAGGAGAATATCACAACTGGGCATGAGATCTGTGGAATTACCTGCAGATGTTTGCAGAAATATGCCAAGATCAGTAACCCAAAGTGTGAGAATATACGCCGAGGTTACATTAGTGAAGTTTAGGAATTACGCAAAATTTTCAACAGTGGTGTCATCTCTTGAGGGCCTTAGCAGTCTATCACATTCGATGTAATGTTTCTTTCTTTATGTTTTTTACTGAGGTAGGCCGAGTTGAATTGATTGACAGCGATGGATGTGTCTCTCTAAAATCTAAATCTTGCGTGGTGCATGTTTTCATGATGCAATTATGTACGACCCTACTTGTTTTAATATAAGGGTCCTCTATATTGTGTAGATGATTCAATAATTTAGATTCCATTCTTTAAAATTTTTGAAGAGACGGTCTCTTTAGTCTTTAGAAATTCTACTAGATAGATAAATGCAGCACTTTCTTACCTCCTCCAACATGGAGATGACTGCCTGTGTAGTTGTCTTGTTAGCTAGCGCACGCTTGTTTGACGCCTGTACAACATAAAAGCATATATTAAAATCTACTTTGATGAAACAAATGGTGAAGTAGTCAGTACTGGAAAGCAGTAGAGGACCTGAATCACGGGGCCATCCAACACAGGATCACTGTAGGGCAGCCCCAGTTCAATGACATCAGCACCCATAGAACTCAACAGCTTCAGGGCCTGAGCTGTGGTTGCCAGATCAGGATCTCCTGCTGTGATGTAGGGTATGAATGCAACCTGATTAATCCAGCATAAGAAATCTGTTAATTCCAGGAAGAAGAAGGAGGAGGAGGAGGTGGTTTCAGTGACCTACTTTTCCCTGTTTCCTCAAGTTGGAGAAGGTTTCAGAGATTCCAAGGTAAGGGGAGGAGGAAGAAGAAGAAGTTGTGAGAGGGAGAATGGATCTTTTTGGAGATTGGCTCATGAGAATGGACTGTATTCTTGAAGAAGAGGCAGCTGATGAAGAAGAAGATGATGAGAGAGGCAGTGAGCATGTGTATTTGTTTGCTGCTACTGTGAGAGTTGCAGAAGCCATGGCATCATCATTGCTTATTCATTTTATGAGAGACCCATACATGGCATCATCATCATCTTATCACTATTATTGACCTTTTAATTTTTTTAAACATAAAAATATTTAATTTTTCTTATTCATAAAATTTATTATTTGTGGCTTAAGCATATTTGTCAGAAAATATCCTAGTGAGTGGACATCATTGCTTATAAGATTTATTAATTTATTTGCATAATTTTAGTTTGGATTTATTTTTTTTTTTTGCCATTTAGGAAGTTAAGTAATGAGAGTAGAAATTGAACCCAAGATCTTGTTATCAATAACTAAGATCCTTACCCGTTGAACTAACTGACACTCTTAGTTTAAATTTATTCATTTTATTAGTTAATCATAATTTATTTCCCTCTCCCCCACCCACCCTACACAAACAATTTATTTCCAAAAATAAGCATTACATTTTCACAATCGCCTCAATCACAACAAAAATGAGGACAAAATGGTCTCTAATTTAGCTGGCCCGTTGGAAGTCCAAATGATATACATACATTAGTTTGATTTTAAACCAATTTTCATTATAGTCCATAGAAACATAGATGTTTTATTAAAAAAAAATTAGCAGTAAAATTATATTCAATAATAAATAAATGACATTTTAATATTATTCAATAGCTAAAAAATTCAAAATTAATAATTTTAAATATAATTCAATCAACATAACTAAAAATTACTAATATACGAAAAGATTAATTGACTTTTTCATATTGGTCCTTGAAAAGAATGTAGGTCCGTTGAATAGACGGAATTTGAAAGATGCCAACGGGTTTATGTAGCCATGCCCGTGTGCTTATGCGCACCATAGGTTTTAGCATAGAAGTCTAAGGGGCATATGCAAGGCCACTCACATGTGGTTGGATTTATGGCACTCACATGTGGTTGGATTTATGCACGAACAAAAACACCATTCGATTACAGTCTACATATATATTTATATGTTAGGGCTCTAAGGTTTTTAGGGAAGGGGGGGGGGGGGGCCCGACCCTCGTACCTAATACGCCGGAGATCGGGCACCAGCGGGGAAAACCCGACTCCCCAACGGGGTTTGAAAAATCTAATCCCAACCCCGACCCCGCCGGGGATCGGGTACCCGCGGGGAAAACCCGACTCCGTTGGGGAATTGAGTACCCACAAAAAACCCGGCCCCGTGGGAAAAAAAACCCGACCTATTTCAAATAGTCAAATTAAATATATCAATTTACATAGCAATATATATTAATCAACTCAATCGGCAAGATGTAAAATTCAACATAAATATCCTAGACTCCTAGTGTTGGTTAGCAGGAACATAAATATTTAAATTTTGTAGCTAGTTCTTGATCCTGTTTCAATGCATGGGAGTTGGGGGTGCAATATTTTTTTACTTGTAATCATTCTAATAAGATTAAAGAACAACATAACATTTTATGATTTCAGAAACTGAGGAGCAACATTTCGGTCGACGACATTTTAGAAGTAAACTCAACTGAAGAAGAACAACATTTCGTAGGCTTGACATTTTAGAAGTAAACTCAACTGAAGAAGAACAACATTACTGAGGAACAAGTAATTTCAGAAATAAACTCAACTGCAGTAGGCATCTCGGCGACGAGATTGGAGGGTCAGAGGCGACGAGATTGGAGGGCGACGGGATTGGAGGGCCGGAGGCGACGGGATTGGAGGCGACGAAGATGATGAGAAGATCAGAAGAGGCGGCGACTACAAGTGATGAATGGAGGCAGCACAGCAGCGGCGCGTAGGGAGTTAGGGTAACTTAGGGCAGCAGAGTGAGTCACAACTCACGAGTGATGCTTGGAGGCACGAGCGGCTCAGATTGAACTTGGGGTTTAGGGATTAAGAGATTATTCATGGCTGACTTAGTGATTTAGGATTTAGGAATAATTTGGTAAATTCATTAGGCGGAGCGGGTTCGGGGTCAGGGGTGGGGCGGGTAGTAGTAATCCCATACTCGACCCCGACCCGACCCCGAGTCAACTCGGGTTTTCCCCGTTGACTTTAGGTCGAGTCAGGTCGGGGATGGGTTATTTTGCCCAGCCTATTCTTCCTATTCTTATCTAATTGGTTGGAGCATAAACGCACGTGGAATCCATGCTTCCGTTTCACTATCCAATAACATACATATTTTTCACTCATGAATTGTACATTTAAAAATAATATTATTTATTTGCACACATTAATATATTTCTAATTAGGGATCTAATATGTTTTTCAAGTGAGTTAAAAATCATTACTCTTTTTTGAAATATTTGAAAGTGATTCTACGCTAATAGGTAACTATTTTACAATATATTATAGTTATTTTAAAGTATTTTACATTCTTACGTAAAACAGGGTTATTTATAAAAATATGATTATATTTTAAGAAAATATAATTATATTCTATAAAAATCAAGGTAGCCTGGAATACTTTTTTTTCTCAATCCTAATAGCCTTTTAAGAATAAAAAAAGTAGGTCACTCAAAACTAAACATTAGTTGCATCATAATTTATTTTCCTCGTGTAACACGGGCGTCTAGTCACCATGCTATTGTACTGTTTATAAAAGTATACTTTTTTTTAACAAATATGTTTTGAAGTGTTGTATTGTATTAATGTAAAAGAAGATATTTTGTTAATTTTAGTAATTTTAGTAAAAATTTATATAGCAAAAAAGTGATGATAGCAAGTAAAACTCTATTTTAAAATTGGACAGACAAAATGATAAAGTGAAATAAAATAAAGAAGAAACCAAAAAAAAAATTAGTACATGTGAAAATCAAGTTTCCATGTCTAGTGAATAGAGAGAGGAAAGAGAGGTGGCGGGGGAGTAGTGGTAAGGCGAGGTGAATGGCAATGAGACGAGGGTGAGGCAAGCAAGCAAGCGACAGCTAGGCGAGGCAAGTAGGCGTGCGGTAGCAACGGGCGAGGTGATGACCTGGAGGGGTGCCTCGATGAGTTAGAAGGCATGATGAATGTCTACTTCTTATTAAATGATTGAATATTGTTATAGTGGTACGCATGTGCATATCTTTCTTCTAGTAAAACTTTAGGAGCTGTATCTTGATTCTAATTTTGAATTATCTCATTGTGAAAAATATACTACCTCTGATCTCTGTGCCTCTATCCATCAAACATTTACATTTACGTCGTCACAGTTTTGGTCAATATAGATAACATTTCCATCATCATTGCTATAGAGGCAACTAAAAATAAAGAAATTTAGTGCCCTCCACTAAACGATCATTAGCCCGGAGTCTTTTTTTTCTTAAATAACCAATAGTTGAACTCTATAGAAATTCTTACTTACCATAAATACGCTGATATTTCATCTCTGCCCCCTTGTCCATGAGTATGTTGAAAGCAAATTTCACAGTCAAATTGCATTCAATTATCATTGCCAATTATTTTGGTTATTGCTTCTTTGGCTAATCGTTCGGAATTCCTTCATGAAATCCTAAAGTTGTTGTTCCTCTAAAAGCGATTGTTCATGAGACATTTTCTTATCTTTAATTGATGGAACTTATGGTCACATCTTTCTAACATATATGACATAATTTGCCATGCCATTATCATTTTTTTTTATAATATGATTCCCTTCTTGTTCTGATTTGATGAATCATTTTTTTTTAGGATTAGTCACCTTTAAGATGAAATTCACACATGTAATAGCTCAAAAAAATATTTATTCTTGTATTAGATAATTTTAAATTTTATATATGCTTTGAAATTAGAAAATTATATTTTTATGGCAAATTATAAAATTTTATATGTATTTATAAATTTTTTACTTAATATAACAGAACAATAGCACAACACTTTTAAACTGTTATTCAGATCAGCTATTTTACCCAAATAACTTTAACTTTTTCAACCAGTTCTAATCAAATCAGCCTAGTCACACCCCAAATAAATTTTTTAAAGGATTTGATCGAGTCAATTTTTGTAGGCTCTATAGATGAACACACTAATTGATAAACCGATAAACCCGGACGAGTTCTAATTTTTTTTCACAAACACACCTAAAAAATACAAACAATTGGATCTCAACCACAGACTAATTAGCCAACTATCTACTGCGCGATGCATCATGCACTGAGCCCTCGCTAAGGTGGCATTCTCTAAGAAAAGGTAAAGAGGATGCGGCTCGTTGTTCTTGCCACAACCACATGCTCTCCTGGACGACGTTGACTTTTGAAGGATATTCTTCCGCAAAGGCAGGAGCATTATGCCCAGAAGGAAGCGCAGCCCTCAAGGATGCAACGAAGGACTCCACATGCCTCAGCCCTTCTTCTGAGGACTTGGCCTCTCCTAGCAGCTTAACGATGGCACTTCCAACGATTACTCCATCAGCTCCCCACGATGAAATCTGCACAATATGATGTTCTTGAGGTTAGATCAAGGGGTAGACTCTTTTTTGGTCAACGAGGTCAACTGCTGATTAGTACCACACCCACCTGCTTCACATGCTCAGGTTTTGATATGCCAAACCCTACTGCAACTGGCTTTGCAGTTCCTGAATAAGATTAAAAATGATTATTTTGCATCTATGGGTAACTGGTATGTTTGATTTATCTACCCATGTGACCGAATATGGGAGTGGATGTGGTTCGACGCTGAGTCCAAATTTGGTGACAGCTGAGCGAGAAACAACATTAAGGCTGCTGCTTCCATCGATCACTACTTTGCAAGGATGACCGTTGCATTTAGTATAGGTGTAGAAAATGCTCGTCCTATGCCAATCCTTTGCAGGCTTGGGTTGGACTAGAATATACCTAACAACAACATTAGTGTGTTGTGCTTCTTCTAATGCGCATTCATCTTCTATATTAGGGTACTCATCAAACTCATGATTAATATATTCTGAGTCTTCGTTCTCCTTTATAGGTGAATGTGTTTCATCGCTAATATATAGCGATCGTTTTGGACACTTTGATGCGTAATGACCCTTTTCATGACATCTGTAACAAGCTATAGTGTTGGCGACGCGTTTAAGTGGGGCTCTTTCTTTTTTGGTGGCTTGAGACACATGAGATGTTTGTGGTTCAATAACTCTAGGGGGTCGGTTACTCGTGTTAGGGTTACGTCTTTGTTGGGTTGATGGTGTCGAGCGATGAAACTCAACTTTTTGGTAATGTGCTATCTGACATGCACGTTGAAAGACCACTTCAATTGTGTCAATGGTGTGAAGCACCATTTCACGACGAATCTCAGGGCGTAGGCCTTGTTCAAACTATGCTAAGGTTAGCTCTGGGTCTTCGTACACGTCACAATGAATCATGAGCTCATCAAACCAAGCCATATACTCAGCGACTGTACTAGTACTTTGACACACTCTATGGTATTGTTGAAGAAGACATTTCCTAAAATGGGTGGGAACATATTTCTCACGCAGTTTAAGTTTCATCTCATCTCATATGTCTATAGGTGGTTGATGTTGGCATGCTAATTGTCTCTCTATGTTTGTCCAATAAAGTTTTGTTGGTCCTTGTAAGGTCAAACTTGTTAATCGAACCTTACGATGTTCTAGTAGAAGACACAAGTCAAAGTATTGTTCCATAGCAACTGTCCAATATAAGAAAACACACGGGTCAAGGCTACCATCAAAGGTTGGTATATGTAATTGAACAGATCGGATGATGTCATCATCCTCACGATTTTGTCAATTAAATCGAGGTGCTGGGGGCTCCCTATGTGGAGGTGGATCCATCTCCCAATCATGTCGATCAAGAGTGTGTGTCCTAGCATGGTGTCTATCCTGGTCAGGGTTTATGATAGGTCTACGTGAGTGATGCTCTTTTGGACATTCATCCAATGGGGACCTAGGACAAGATGTAGCCTGAGTTGCTTCTAAAAGATCTAGGCGACTGTTAAGACGTGTTATTAGTTCTTCATGTTGTACCAATCGAGAGTCAAATGAGTCCAACTGGACATTCAATTGTACAAGTATCTAATTGTACAAGTGTCTTGGACAATTGGTCTCACTCATTAGTAGAGCTGGATGTACCTGGGGTTTGATATTCAAGTCCTGATATGGTGGCCATGATATATATATATATATATATATATATATATATATATATATATATATTTTATATGAGGATCCTAGTTTGGTATGTAGTAGTGGATCAAGATCAGGGTTTCCTCTGAAACCAATTTGATATAGGAGAAAAATATAAAAGGGGATATAAATGTCTATACTATGGTATATAGTTAAACTTTGTTACTTATTTCAAGCACCGGGTAAATCTCAAGAGGCAATAATAAGAAATTATAATGCAAACAACTAGGAAAAAAATATGCACACAGATTTAAGTGGAGGTTCTATCTAGCATGCATAAAAATATAGTGCAAATACGTTTAATCAGAATAAGTAATATTACATAATTAATCGGCTTCAGATTCTTGTCTCTTCTTCAGCCGTTTTGTGCACGCATGAACAGGGATATCGGTGTCGAATCAGAGTGGGGCGTCGGAGACGAAAAGAAGAGGCGGGCGTTGAAGGCGTCTGTTCTGGCTGGATGTGGCACTTGACATCATCTGCGTCTACTGGCATCAGCGATTAAGAGATAGGAAGCAGATGTTGTCGGCATTGATTGAAGGTGGCGGCTAGGTCGTCGGAGAGTATGTGCTTGGCGGAAGAAAGTTTAGCGCCCCGAGATGCTGAACGGCGGCAATCGTGGAGAGGCATGGGAGAAATTGTCGCCAAGAGGTGGATTTGGGCTTGGTGAGATTTGGTCGGCGAACAAATCGAAGGTCAGGCGCTGGAGGGTGGTGAAGGAGGAGGTGGCGGATGGATGTGGTGGCAATCGTTATTGGTGGCGAAGGTAGCGGCGGCGGGTAGATGTGGAGGGCGTGTGATGATGGTGGCAAGGACGAAGGCGACGAGCGGATGTGATGGCAGCAAACTCAATGTGGAGAAGAGGCTTAGGGTTAGATGGTATTTTGTGGGTTTCGACGGTGTGTGAAGATGGAAGCGGCGGTGGAGGTGGGTGTTGGCAGAATCAACGACGGAAGGAGGAAATTTGGGAATAGTCGATGGAGGAGAGTTGGCATCGAATTTTGGCGAACGGAAGTATGTGATAGCAGCCGGATGTTCTGGACGAAGAAGGAGATGGTGGACTGTTGGAGTTGGCTGGAATTTACAGGAAAGGGAAGATGAATTGCAGGGCGAGGGTAGAAATCGGGAAGAGAAGAATTTCTAGCCCTCAGGGCCAACACCCTCACAGAGTGATAATGCTAGGCATCGATAATACGAAACGAGAAATTTTATTCAGCTAATTGATTCCTCCCGTCAGGGATTACAACGTTTAAATAGAAGATTACTCTAGCTAAACTTGGACAATCGTGTCCTAGTATGAATTATTAAAATTACATGTCAAAAGTAGAAAATATGCCTTAACACTGACATCTAATAAAATAAAATATAAAATAAATTCAGTTGCTTGTATGATAATGGGCCGACTTTTGATGAATTTTTTGGGTTTTCTAGGCCTGTTTTCTATATCCTCATCACAAACAAACCTAAAAAAAAATACAAAACAATTGCATCTCAACCACAAACTAATTAGCCAACTATCTACTACGCGATGCATCATGCACTGAGCCATCGCTTAGGTCGCATTCTCTAGGAAAAGGTAAAGAGGATGCGGCACGTTGTTCTTGCCACAACCACCCGTTGACTTTTGAAGGATATTCTTCCGCAAAGGCAGGAGCATTATGCCCAGAGGGAAGCGCAGCCCTCAAGGATGCAACGAAGGACTCCACATGCCTCAGCCCTTCTTCTGAGGACTTGGCCTCTCCTAGCAGCTTAACGATGGCACTGCCAACGATTACGCCATCAGCTCCCCACGATGAAATCTGCACAATATGATGTTCTTGAGGTTAGACCAACGGGTAGACTTTTTTTTGGTCAACGAGGTATACTGCTGATTAGTACCACACCCACCTGCTTCACATGCTCAGGTTTTGATATGCCAAACCCTACTGCAACTGGCTTTGCAGTTTCCTGAATAAGATTAGCAAATGATTAATGATTACTTGTAATCATCTAAGAAACTAAAGTAATTGAGAGAGAGAGAGGCTGACCTCTTTGATCTCCTTGAGTAGATGTTCTACTTGAGCATTCACAGTATGCCTTGCGCCTGTCACTCCGACTGAGCTTACCTGCGCGAATTTAGATTAATCTCTTGCTGATCATTTCACAATTAGATCCAAATGAACTAGAATAGCTACTTACAAGGTAAATAAATCCTTGTGAAGCATCAGCAATGGCCTTCCTTTTCTTTACAGTAGTAGTAGGTGTAGTCAGCAGAATCTTAATTTTCAGAACAAGAAGGGTATCAGAAACCTCACGGTTCATTTTTGGACATATGAGTGCTGAAATTAGGGCATACCATATCAATCTCTTTCTTAGCAGCTTCTTTCCTCAGAGCTGCACTCTCTTCAAAAGGAAGATCTGGAACGATAAGCCCTGAAAAACCAAGATATATACATCATAAAATAAAGTTTTTGGCTGAATTTATGATGTTAAAAGCTGGGAATTTACCTTTTACACCACTTCCTTGCAATGCAGATAGGAACCATTTACTTTTGCTGCCGAGCACAAGGTTAGAATAGGAGAATATCACAACTGGGCATGAGATCTGTGGAATTACCTGCAGATGTTTGCAGAAATATGCCAAGATCAGTAACCCAAAGTGTGAGAATATACGCCGAGGTTACATTAGTGAAGTTTAGGAATTACGCAAAATTTTCAACAGTGGTGTCATCTCTTGAGGGCCTTAGCAGTCTATCACATTCGATGTAATGTTTCTTTCTTTATGTTTTTTACTGAGGTAGGCCGAGTTGAATTGATTGACAGCGATGGATGTGTCTCTCTAAAATCTAAATCTTGCGTGGTGCATGTTTTCATGATGCAATTATGTACGACCCTACTTGTTTTAATATAAGGGTCCTCTATATTGTGTAGATGATTCAATAATTTAGATTCCATTCTTTAAAATTTTTGAAGAGACGGTCTCTTTAGTCTTTAGAAATTCTACTAGATAGATAAATGCAGCACTTTCTTACCTCCTCCAACATGGAGATGACTGCCTGTGTAGTTGTCTTGTTAGCTAGCGCACGCTTGTTTGACGCCTGTACAACATAAAAGCATATATTAAAATCTACTTTGATGAAACAAATGGTGAAGTAGTCAGTACTGGAAAGCAGTAGAGGACCTGAATCACGGGGCCATCCAACACAGGATCACTGTAGGGCAGCCCCAGTTCAATGACATCAGCACCCATAGAACTCAACAGCTTCAGGGCCTGAGCTGTGGTTGCCAGATCAGGATCTCCTGCTGTGATGTAGGGTATGAATGCAACCTGATTAATCCAGCATAAGAAATCTGTTAATTCCAGGAAGAAGAAGGAGGAGGAGGAGGTGGTTTCAGTGACCTACTTTTCCCTGTTTCCTCAAGTTGGAGAAGGTTTCAGAGATTCCAAGGTAAGGGGAGGAGAAAGAAGAAGAAGTTGTGAGAGGGAGAATGGATCTTTTTGGAGATTGGCTCATGAGAATGGACTGTATTCTTGAAGAAGAGGCAGCTGATGAAGAAGAAGATGATGAGAGAGGCAGTGAGCATGTGTATTTGTTTGCTGCTACTGTGAGAGTTGCAGAAGCCATGGCATCATCATTGCTTATTCATTTTATGAGAGACCCATACATGGCATCATCATCATCTTATCACTATTATTGACCTTTTAATTTTTTTAAACATAAAAATATTTAATTTTTCTTATTCATAAAATTTATTATTTGTGGCTTAAGCATATTTGTCAGAAAATATCCTAGTGAGTGGACATCATTGCTTATAAGATTTATTAATTTATTTGCATAATTTTAGTTTGGATTTATTTTTTTTTTTTGCCATTTAGGAAGTTAAGTAATGAGAGTAGAAATTGAACCCAAGATCTTGTTATCAATAACTAAGATCCTTACCCGTTGAACTAACTGACACTCTTAGTTTAAATTTATTCATTTTATTAGTTAATCATAATTTATTTCCCTCTCCCCCACCCACCCTACACAAACAATTTATTTCCAAAAATAAGCATTACATTTTCACAATCGCCTCAATCACAACAAAAATGAGGACAAAATGGTCTCTAATTTAGCTGGCCCGTTGGAAGTCCAAATGATATACATACATTAGTTTGATTTTAAACCAATTTTCATTATAGTCCATAGAAACATAGATGTTTTATTAAAAAAAAATTAGCAGTAAAATTATATTCAATAATAAATAAATGACATTTTAATATTATTCAATAGCTAAAAAATTCAAAATTAATAATTTTAAATATAATTCAATCAACATAACTAAAAATTACTAATATACGAAAAGATTAATTGACTTTTTCATATTGGTCCTTGAAAAGAATGTAGGTCCGTTGAATAGACGGAATTTGAAAGATGCCAACGGGTTTATGTAGCCATGCCCGTGTGCTTATGCGCACCATAGGTTTTAGCATAGAAGTCTAAGGGGCATATGCAAGGCCACTCACATGTGGTTGGATTTATGGCACTCACATGTGGTTGGATTTATGCACGAACAAAAACACCATTCGATTACAGTCTACATATATATTTATATGTTAGGGCTCTAAGGTTTTTAGGGAAGGGGGGGGGGGGGGGTAGTGCCAACCCCGACCCTCGTACCTAATACGCCGGAGATCGGGCACCAGCGGGGAAAACCCGACTCCCCAACGGGGTTTGAAAAATCTAATCCCAACCCCGACCCCGCCGGGGATCGGGTACCCGCGGGGAAAACCCGACTCCGTTGGGGAATTGAGTACCCACAAAAAACCCGGCCCCGTGGGAAAAAAAACCCGACCTATTTCAAATAGTCAAATTAAATATTACAATTTACATAGCAATATATATTAATCAACTCAATCGGCAAGATGTAAAATTCAACATAAATATCCTAGACTCCTAGTGTTGGTTAGCAGGAACATAAATATTTAAATTTTGTAGCTAGTTCTTGATCCTGTTTCAATGCATGGGAGTTGGGGGTGCAATATTTTTTTACTTGTAATCATTCTAATAAGATTAAAGAACAACATAACATTTTATGATTTCAGAAACTGAGGAGCAACATTTCGGTCGACGACATTTTAGAAGTAAACTCAACTGAAGAAGAACAACATTTCGCAGGCTTGACATTTTAGAAGTAAACTCAACTGAAGAAGAACAACATTACTGAGGAACAAGTAATTTCAGAAATAAACTCAACTGCAGTCGGCATCTCGGCGACGAGATTGGAGGGTCAGAGGCGACGAGATTGGAGGGCGACGGGATTGGAGGGCCGGAGGCGACGGGATTGGATGCGACGAAGATGATGAGAAGATCAGAAGAGGCGGCGACTACAAGTGATGAATGGAGGAAGCACAGCAGCGGCGCGTAGGGAGTTAGGGTAACTTAGGGCAGCAGAGTGAGTCATGACTCACGAGTGATGCTTGGAGGCATGAGCGGCTCAGATTGAACTTGGGGTTTAGGGATTAAGAGATTATTCATGGCTGACTTAGTGACTTAGGATTTAGGAATAATTTGGTAAATTCATTAGGCGGAGCGGGTTCGGGGTCGGGGGTGGGGCGGGTAGTAGTAATCCCATACTCGACCCCGACCCGACCTCGAGTCAACTCGGGTTTTCTCCGTTGACTTTAGGTCGGGTCGGGTCGGGGATGGGTTATTTTGCCCAGCCTATTCTTATCTAATTGGTTGGAGCATAAACGCACGTGGAATCCATGCTTCCGTTTCACTATCCAATAACATACATATTTTTCACTCATGAATTGTACATTTAAAAATAATATTATTTATTTGCACACATTAATATTTTTCTAATTAGGAATCTAATATGTTTTTCAAGTGAGTTAAAAATCATTACTTTTTTTGAAATATTTGAAAGTCATTCTACGCTAATAGGTAACTATTTTACAATATATTATAGTTATTTTAAAGTATTTTACATTCTTACGTAAAATAGGGTTATTTATAAAAATATGATTATATTTTAAGAAAATATAATTATATTCTATAAAAATCAAGGTAGCCTGGAATACTTTTTTTCTCAATCCTAATAGCCTTTTAAGAATAAAAAAAGTATGTCACTCAAAACTAAACATTAGTTGCATCATAATTTATTTTCCTCGTGTAACACGGGCGTCTAGTCACCATGCTATTGTACTGTTTATAAAAGTATACTTTTTTTTAACAAATATGTTTTGAAGTGTTGTATTGTGTTGATGTAAAAGAAGATATTTTGTTAATTTTAGTAATTTTAGTAAAAATTTATATAGCAAAAAAGTGATGATAGCAAGTAAAACTCTATTTTAAAATTGGACAGACAAAATGATAAAGTGAAATAAAATAAAGAAGAAACCAAAAAAAAAAATTAGGACATGTGAAAATCAAGTTTCCATGTCTAGTGAATAAAGAGAGGAAAGAGAGGTGGTGGGGGAGTAGTGGTAAGGCGAGGTGAGTGGCAATGAGTCAAGGGTGCGGCAAGCAGGCAAGCGACAGCTAGGCGAGGCAAGCAGGCGTGCGGTCGCAACGGGCGAGGTGATGACCTGGAGGGGTGCCTCGACGAGTTTGAAGGCACGATGAATGTCTACCTTCTTATTGAATATTGTTATAGTGGTACGCATGTGCAAAAATATACTACCTCTGATCTCTGTGCCTCTTTCCATCAAACATTTACATTTACGTCGTCACAGTTTTGGTCAATATAGATAACATTTCCATCATCATTGCTATAGAGGCAACTAAAAATAAAGAAATTTAGTGCCCTCCACTAAACGATCATTAGCCCGGAGTCTTTTTTTTCTTAAATAACCAATAGTTGAACTCTATAGAAATTCTTACTTACCATAAATACGCTGATATTTCATCTCTGCCCCCTTGTCCATGAGTATGTTGAAAGCAAATTTCACAGTCAAATTCCATTCAATTATCATTGCCAATTATTTTGGTTATTGCTTCTTTGGCTAATCGTTCGGAATTCCTTCATGAAATCCTAAAGTTGTTGTTCCTCTAAAATCGATTGTTCATGAGACATTTTCTTATCTTCAATTGATGGAACTTATGGTCACATCTTTCTAACATATATGACATAATTTGCTATGCCATTATCATTTTTTTTTATAATATGATTCCCTTCTTGTTCTGATTTGATGAATCATTTTTTTTAGGATTAGTCACCTTTAATATGAAATTCACACATGTAATAGCTCAAAAAAATATTTATTCTTGTATTAAATAATTTTAAATTTTATATATGCTTTGATATTAGAAAATTATATTTTTATGGTAAATTATAAAATTTTATATGTATTTATAAATTTTTTACTTAATATAACATAACAACATAGCACAACACTTTTAAACTGTTACTCAGATCAGCTATTTTACCCAAATAACTTTAACTTTTTCAACTAGTTCTAATCAAATCGGCTCCAGTCACACCCCAAAAGCGAGAACTCCAACCACCGCTAACTGGGCCTTAATAGTTTAGCTTTAGTTCATGACAAAAATCTAATAACTCTTCATTTCAAATATAGTAATTTTGCTTTTATATGGTATTAAAATCTTTAATTATATTGCAAATGGCTATTTTTTACAAAAAGTCCACTTGTTATCATTGAAGTGTGAGTAGTTACTGACTTTGGTAACTATTGGAACATGACTAAAAATAAAACATCAATATATCTCATAAGTTGCTCTCTTAACTAATAATAGAACATGAGTTGTATCCTATGTTCGTATCATTTTTAGAAGTTGGGTAATCAAAACATATAACTGGTGCTTCAGAATTATATTCTTGGTGTTAGAAGTATTAATAGTTAGATTTAGTAATATTAATAATAGTATTAAACCGTAAATAATAATTAAAATATTATTCTTATATACTTAATGACTCTCTCTATATGAATGACACCCAAGAGTGTTCTTGTTATTCTCTCTTTCTATTACAGAAAACAAAAGAAATAAATAATAGGAGTTGTCCTATTTAATTCATGTAATTCCCATAAAAAAAACTAGACTAGTAGTTGATTGAATAAAAAGGATGACACCTTATTAAAAATTTAAAATATTAAAAAAATAAAATTATAAAAAAAATAAATATTTTGCATATATCATAATGTAAGTGTGATATGAATAATAGTTAAGATATATTAATAAATGTATTAGGTAGCTCAACTCAATAGTGATTAGTGACCCGACCTAATTTGATTTAATTAGGATTCAAATACATATATCCCATTTAATCCATTAGACATTGTTTTGCATTAGGTCAAATAATTGGATTGATTCAATTTTTTGCTAGCTCTATCTAAAAATGCTAATCCATAGACCAAATCATGAGGAATTCTAATTTTCTTGACAAGTAAACTTAAAAGATATAATAATATTTTACAGTTGCATCTCAACCACAAGCTAATTAGGCAACCATCCATGATGTGATGGATGATCTAGTAACTGCAATCCAAAAATGCATTTTGGAAAAGTTGAAGATACGTTATTTTTGTAATACCCATATTTGTTTTATAGAAGTCCATTTGTTATATCTGAAATTTTTAATTTTTACTGATTAAAAAAGTGTTAGTTGAAAAATAACTAATTAGAAAAATTAAAAAATATTTGAATAAATTAGTATACTAATTAATATTTTTTATAAAAAATATTTTTAAAAATAATTTTTTTAAAGGATTAGATCGAGTCAATTTTTGTAGGCTCTATAGATGAACACACTAATTGATAAACCGATAAACCCGGACGAGTTCTATTTTTTTTCACAAACACCTAAAAAATACAAACAATTGGATCTCAACCACAGACTAATTAGCCAACTATCTACTGCGCGATGCATCATGCACTGAGCCCTCGCTAAGGTGGCATTCTCTAAGAAAAGGTAAAGAGGATGCGGCTCGTTGTTCTTGCCACAACCACATGCTCTCCTGGACGACGTTGACTTTTGAAGGATATTCTTCCGCAAAGGCAGGAGCATTATGCCCAGAAGGAAGCGCAGCCCTCAAGGATGCAACGAAGGACTCCACATGCCTCAGCCCTTCTTCTGAGGACTTGGCCTCTCCTAGCAGCTTAACGATGGCACTTCCAACGATTACTCCATCAGCTCCCCACGATGAAATCTGCACAATATGATGTTCTTGAGGTTAGACCAAGGGGTAGACTCTTATTTGGTCAACGAGGTCAACTGCTAATTAGTACCACACCCACCTGCTTCACATGCTCAGGTTTTGATATGCCAAACCCTACCGCAACTGGCTTTGCAGTTCCTGAATAAGATTAAAAATGATTATTTTGCATCTATGAGTAACCGGTATGTTTGATTTATCTACCCATGTGACCGAATATGGGAGTGGATGTGGTTCGACGCTGAGTCCAAATTTGGTGACAGCTGAGCGAGAAACAACATTAAGGCTGCTGCTTCCATCGATCACTACTTTGCAAGGATGACCGTTGCATTTAGTATAGGTGTAGAAAATGCTCGTCCTATGCCAATCCTCTGCAGGCTTAGGTTGGACTAAAATATACCTAACAACAGCATTAGTGTGTTGTGCTTCTTCTAATGCGCATTCATCTTTTGTATTAGGGTACTCATCAAACTCATGATTAATATATTCTGAGTCTTTGTTCTCCTTTATAGGTGAATGTGTTTCATCGCTAATATATAGCGATCGTTTTGGGCACTTTGATGCGTAATGACCCTTTTCATGACATCTGTAACAAGCTATAGTGTTGGTGATGCGTTTAAGTGGGGCTCTTTCTTCTTTGGTGGCTTGAGACACATGAGATGTTTGTGGTTCAATGACACTAGGGGGTCGGTTACTCGTGTTAGGGTTACGTCTTTGTTGGGTTGATGGTGTCGAGCGATGAAACTCAACTTTTTGGTAATGTGCTATCTGACATGCACGTTGAAAGGCCACTTCAATTGTGTCAATGGTGTGAAGCACCATTTCACGACGAATCTCAGGGCGTAAGCCTTGTTCAAACTATGCTAAGGTTAGCTCTGGGTCTTCGTACACGTCGCAATGAATCATGAGCTCATCAAACCAAGCCATATACTCAGCGACTGTACTAGTACTTTGACGTACTCTATGGTATTGTTCAAGAAGACATTTCCTAAAATGGGTGGGAACATATTTCTCACGCAGTTTAAGTTTCATCTCATCTCATATGTCTATAGGTGGTTGATGTTGGCATGCTAATTGTCTCTCTATGTTTGTCCAATAAAGTTTTGTTGGTCCTTGTAAGGTCAAACTTGTTAATCGAACCTTACGATGTTCTAGTAGAAGACACAAGTCAAAGTATTGTTCCATAGCAACTGTCCAATCTAAGAAAACACACGGGTCAAGGCTACCATCAAAGGTTGGTATATGTAATTGAACAGATTGGATGATGTCATCATCCTCACGATTTCGTCGATTAAATCGAGGTGCTGGGGGCTCCCTATGTGGAGGTGGATCCATCTCCCAATCATGTCGATCAAGAGTGTGTGTCCTAGCATGGTGTCTAACCTGGTCAGGGTTTATGATAGGTCTACGTGAGTGATGCTCTTTTGGACATTCATCCAATGGGGACCTAGGACAAGATGTAGCCTGAGTTGCTTCTAAAAGATCTAGGCGACTGTTAAGACGTGTTATTAGTTCTTCATGTTGTACCAATCGAGTGTCAAATGCGTCCAACTGGACATTCAATCGTACAAGTGTCTAATTGTACAAGTGTCTTGGACAATTGGTCTCACTCATTAGTAGAGCTGGATGTACCTGGGGTTTGAATTTTGGCGAACGTACATTCAATCGTACAAGTGTCTAATTGTACAAGTGTCTTGGACATTCAATCGTACATTCAATCGATGGAGGAGAGTTGGCATCAAATTTTGGCGAACGGAAGTATGTGATAGCAGCCGGATGTTCTGGACGAAGAAGGAGATGGTGGACTGTTGGAGTTGGCTGGAAATTACAGGAAAGGGAAGATGAATTGCAGGGCGAGGGTAGAAATCGGGAAGAGAAGAATTTCTAGCCCTCAGGGCCAACACCCTCACGGTGTGATAATGCTAGGCACCGATAATAAGAAACGAGAAATTTTATTCAGCAAATTGATTCCTCCCGTCAGGGATTACAACGTTTAAATAGAAGATTACTCTAGCTAAACTTGGACAATCGTGTCCTAGTAGGAATTATTAAAATTACATGTCAAAAGTAGAAAATATGCCTTAACACTGATATCTAATAAAATAAAATATAAAATAAATTCAGTTGCTTGTATGATAATGGGCCGACTTTTGATGAATTTTTTGAGTTTTCTAGGCCTGTTTTCTATATCCTCATCACAAACAAACCTAAAAAAAAATACAAAACAATTGCATCTCAACCACAAACTAATTAGCCAACTATCTACTACGCGATGCATCATGCACTGAGCCATCGCTTAGGTCGCATTCTCTAGGAAAAGGTAAAGAGGATGCGGCACGTTGTTCTTGCCACAACCACCCGTTGACTTTTGAAGGATATTCTTCCGCAAAGGCAGGAGCATTATGCCCAGAGGGAAGCGCAGCCCTCAAGGATGCAACGAAGGACTCCACATGCCTCAGCCCTTCTTCTGAGGACTTGGCCTCTCCTAGCAGCTTAACGATGGCACTGCCAACGATTACGCCATCAGCTCCCCACGATGAAATCTGCACAATATGATGTTCTTGAGGTTAGACCAACGGGTAGACTTTTTTTTGGTCAACGAGGTATACTGCTGATTAGTACCACACCCACCTGCTTCACATGCTCAGGTTTTGATATGCCAAACCCTACTGCAACTGGCTTTGCAGTTTCCTGAATAAGATTAGCAAATGATTAATGATTACTTGTAATCATCTAAGAAACTAAAGTAATTGAGAGAGAGAGAGGCTGACCTCTTTGATCTCCTTGAGTAGATGTTCTACTTGAGCATTCACAGTATGCCTTGCGCCTGTCACTCCGACTGAGCTTACCTGCGCGAATTTAGATTAATCTCTTGCTGATCATTTCACAATTAGATCCAAATGAACTAGAATAGCTACTTACAAGGTAAATAAATCCTTGTGAAGCATCAGCAATGGCCTTCCTTTTCTTTACAGTAGTAGTAGGTGTAGTCAGCAGAATCTTAATTTTCAGAACAAGAAGGGTATCAGAAACCTCACGGTTCATTTTTGGACATATGAGTGCTGAAATTAGGGCATACCATATCAATCTCTTTCTTAGCAGCTTCTTTCCTCAGAGCTGCACTCTCTTCAAAAGGAAGATCTGGAACGATAAGCCCTGAAAAACCAAGATATATACATCATAAAATAAAGTTTTTGGCTGAATTTATGATGTTAAAAGCTGGGAATTTACCTTTTACACCACTTCCTTGCAATGCAGATAGGAACCATTTACTTTTGCTGCCGAGCACAAGGTTAGAATAGGAGAATATCACAACTGGGCATGAGATCTGTGGAATTACCTGCAGATGTTTGCAGAAATATGCCAAGATCAGTAACCCAAAGTGTGAGAATATACGCCGAGGTTACATTAGTGAAGTTTAGGAATTACGCAAAATTTTCAACAGTGGTGTCATCTCTTGAGGGCCTTAGCAGTCTATCACATTCGATGTAATGTTTCTTTCTTTATGTTTTTTACTGAGGTAGGCCGAGTTGAATTGATTGACAGCGATGGATGTGTCTCTCTAAAATCTAAATCTTGCGTGGTGCATGTTTTCATGATGCAATTATGTACGACCCTACTTGTTTTAATATAAGGGTCCTCTATATTGTGTAGATGATTCAATAATTTAGATTCCATTCTTTAAAATTTTTGAAGAGACGGTCTCTTTAGTCTTTAGAAATTCTACTAGATAGATAAATGCAGCACTTTCTTACCTCCTCCAACATGGAGATGACTGCCTGTGTAGTTGTCTTGTTAGCTAGCGCACGCTTGTTTGACGCCTGTACAACATAAAAGCATATATTAAAATCTACTTTGATGAAACAAATGGTGAAGTAGTCAGTACTGGAAAGCAGTAGAGGACCTGAATCACGGGGCCATCCAACACAGGATCACTGTAGGGCAGCCCCAGTTCAATGACATCAGCACCCATAGAACTCAACAGCTTCAGGGCCTGAGCTGTGGTTGCCAGATCAGGATCTCCTGCTGTGATGTAGGGTATGAATGCAACCTGATTAATCCAGCATAAGAAATCTGTTAATTCCAGGAAGAAGAAGGAGGAGGAGGAGGTGGTTTCAGTGACCTACTTTTCCCTGTTTCCTCAAGTTGGAGAAGGTTTCAGAGATTCCAAGGTAAGGGGAGGAGGAAGAAGAAGAAGTTGTGAGAGGGAGAATGGATCTTTTTGGAGATTGGCTCATGAGAATGGACTGTATTCTTGAAGAAGAGGCAGCTGATGAAGAAGAAGATGATGAGAGAGGCAGTGAGCAAGTGTATTTGTTTGCTGCTACTGTGAGAGTTGCAGAAGCCATGGGAGCTCTCTGATCTGATGGTGTTATTAACAAATCTAGAGGAGTTTGCTGAGCAATTGATTTGAATAAACTGCAATCCATGGTGCTCAATATATAGGGCTCCAGCAAACTCATCTACTATGAATAGAAGTTTTATTTGAACTCATCTACTATGAATAGTTGCACGTTTTAGTCACATGGATAGCTACTTTGTTGATATATAGATATATAGATATATAGATATATGGATAGCTACTTTGCTGATATATAGATATATAGATATATAAATATATAAATAAAGGTTATATATATAATTTAATGTTAACTTTTATTTTTTAATATTTATTTATTTTGTTAGTTGAAGATATATTCCTGATCATATCTTAGACAAAAGACTAATCAATACCGTTCATGGGTAGGATATTTGCGACAGACGCAATTACCTCTTAGTTTCTTTTTATTTGTATCATTTTTAATTTAAATTTATTTGTTTTATTAGGTTTTGATAATTTGACTAATCAACACATGCACAAGAGTCGGATATTTGCCTTAGAACAGATGCAATTGCCTCATGATTCCTTTTTATTTGTATCATTTTCGATTTGAATGTATTTGTTTTATTGAACCAAAAAATTGGTAGAAAAACTAAATTAAATAATAAAGAAATAAATATTTTAATATTATTCAATAGCTAAAAGAAATTTAAAATTAATAATTTAAAATATCATTCAACCAAAATAACTAAAAACTACTCATATGTGAAAAGATTAATTGACTCTTCATATTTGGTCCCTTCTTAGAAAGAATGTATTCCTTGAATAGACTAAAGCAAATGTTACGAAATATCCCATGTTAGCCCTGCACTTGTGCTTATACTCACCACTACTTTTTATCATAAAAGTCCTAGGAGTATATGCAAGACCCATTCTTATTACTTAAGAATGTAATATATTCTCTTTTGTGGAATTAAGGAAACATTCATGGATAAGGAGACGTAATTTGGGAAAAAAGTCATATGCGGGGTCACCGCACATGCGATGGCCCCATCCACCATTAATACATACTTTGAGATTTGTGAAAACACAAATCTCTAAGTGTTTGGGCATGTGCTAATGGTGGATGAGGCCACCGCTACGGCCACCGCATACAACTTTTATTCCGTAGTTAGCCCATCTTAGGGTTCCTTCTCATTTAATTGGTCGGAGCATGAACGCACGTGGAATCCATGCTTCTCTTTCAGTATATTGATAACGCACATGTTTTCACTCATGAATGAATTGTATATTTAAAAATAATATTATTTAGTTGGACACGTTAATATATTTCTAATTAGGGATCTTATCCACAATGTTTTTCACGTGCGTCGAAAATACTTACCGAGTCAAAAGGTACGCCGCTCTTCGCGCAAATGGTCGTCTCACGCTGATGTTTTACATCGACAACTAAGATCTTTATGCAAATTATTTTTAATTGTACGAGAATGATGGATGACCCCAAATTATTAAATTTGTTCCCTAAAATTTCCCAACCAGGAAAAATAGCAATAAGCACGTTTCATGATGAACGCAATGAGCACACCAACGTGATGTTGGTGAGTCGGCCTGAGTTTCCTAGGCTGAGCTCCTACTTAGGAACTTTTCTCCCAACGTGACGTGATGTTGTTGTTGTACTATGGCATGTTAGAGTCCATCAAATATCCACCAAAGCAGAGTATGATACTTTACACGCATCTCAAAGTAAATTTTATAGAATATTTATCAGATTTTATAGAATATTAACTAGATTTTATAGATTTTAACTATATTTTTTAAAAAAATATTGATCAAATTTTAAAATATTTTCTCCATCATAATATTTTAAAACTCGATTAAACATAAACAAACTCAATTTGCTTATTTTAAATTAGTTTTCTCCATCATTATATTTTTAAATATTTAGCTTGAGCAAAATTGACATTTGATTTAACCATTTATATTTTATTTCAATTTTTATTTTTTTATAAAAAAATTGTATATTATTAACAAGTATCCTAGTATGTGTGAGTTCATGCTCTACCGACAATAACTTACCAATTGCAAAATATTCAATTAGTTAATGGCCACTTGCGAATGTTTTACATGCGATTGAGATATTTAATGTTAAATTCAACATCATTTTTTGTTCTTGTCTACCACTCAATTCTCTCATGTCATAAAGCTCTTCCTGGTTAGACATTGATTAAACATGTATCCATTGATTAAACATTTTGGCTCTAGTGTTTAATTTGGTCAAACTAAATGTAAAGTTTTGCCTTAGGGTTCATGCATAAATAAATTTTTTATGAAATAAATTGAAATTCCATTTTGTTCAAATAAATACTGAAAGATGTATTTTTTTTTTTTACTTACTTATTATCATGTTTGTTCTGAAATAAATTGCTCACTTTTATACTAAGTTTTCGCCTTTTACATCAGGTGCACAATTTCATTGGATGCATTACTGTTTTCAAATTCATATGATTGGAGGAATTATCTTCATTCTTCGTATCCATGAATTATGTCATTCTTTCTAAACCATTTACATATCTATTCAAAATTGTTGTAATAGAAACACAAATAAACACGATCTTTTATATTCTGAAGCTTATGGCTACGTTTGGCGTAGCTGAAACTTTTAGCTTTTGCTGGTTAAAAAAGTACTCATTGCAAAGTAGTTAGTTGGAAAAGTTAAAAGGTGTTTGACTAAACTGTTATGCTAGTTAATTTTTTTAAAAAAAAAAATATTTAAAAATAATTTTAAATTTAATATTTATTATAAAAATAATAATTTTGTTATCGTAAAGACATACGAATATAGGTGCAGATATGAGATGCAAGAAGAAAAATAGTTAGAAAGTAGCCAAAAACAGCTTTCTCCCGGCTTTTCCAAATCCATACTATTTCTAGGTTCCAAATCTAGAAGTAGCTTGCCAAACACTCCAGCTTTTCAAAATTAGCTGTTTTGACCAACAAAAGCACCTAACCAGCTATACCAAACAGGGCCTATATTCTTGAACCTTTCGCAGCTTTTATATTTGGTATTTCCATAATCTTATCTACAGGATGATCTCAAACCGAAAATCTGCAAGACGTTCAAGAAGGAGAAAGCAAGCCCATTTAAGTGAGCTAGAAGCCTAGGTTTTTTCTCATTGATTGGTTACTTGGTTTTCTTGTAATTTACATGTGATGGAATATTTAGAAGACTCACCTGAAATACTTCTGAATAGGTTGCACAGTTGAAAACTCTTAATTGTTGAAGCGACTTGCTGACATAAATCAAAAGTACAATGATGCTGCTGTGGACAATAGAATACTCAAAGCAGATGTGGAGACTTTAAGAGCTAAGGTAATCTTGCTGTCTCAAATGATCATGTATATATACTTTTTTTTTTATAAATCTGAAACTATTAATATTAAAAGGGCCATAAAGAGAATAGCCCAAAGTATCAAAAATATAATACATCACACATCTTTCATTATAATGAGTACAATCTCAAATGATCTTAGAGTATCCTAAGATGGGGATGAAGATAAGAAATGTCCATCTTTATTTGTAGCCACACAGTTAAGATTAGTTATGGACAATTCCAATAAGAGCTCCCAATCTGTATCTTTGCCTTCAAAAACTTTTTTATTTCTCGCTTTCCAAATTGCCCATATAATGCTGTAAAAAAAATACTTTCCATAATTGTCTTTGTTTTTTGCTCATAAAAAGTGTCACCCATGAATTCAAAGCCCCATTAACTGTTGGTGGGCATATCCATTGTTGGCCAATCCATCTCACTACTTCACTCCATATTTGCCAAGAGAATGTGCAATGCAATAAGATATGATCAGTGGTTTCAGTAGAGTCACCACAAAAAGAATAACAGATATTAGAGTTTGGCAATATTCCTCTATGTACTAGAAAGACTTTAGTGGGCACCCTGTCACGTAAAGCTATCCACATAAGCATTTTTTGTCTAGGAGTTGCATTCTTACATTTCCATTCTTTTGTAGTCTAAATATATAGGTGAGGTTGAATCTCTCTTGGATAGCTTTTATTCTCACATGGATGAGTTGATCAAATGATATTTTTAAGTAAACCAAAATCTTGAAGTTCCCATACAAATAAATTTCTCCTCTATGCAAACTTCCAAATCCAGTTTGCATCTTCCCAGTCACCCATTTGTGCTACTTTTGCTTCTTTATTAATGGTAGTTGAGTATAGTCTTGGGAATGCTTCAGCTAAAGTTATATCTCCACACCAACGATCATTCCAAAAGGATCATAAGTTGTCATCTCCCATCTTCATTTGAATATTCTTTGAAATAAAGGTCCAACAATAATTAAAAGTAATCTTTTGAATATCATCCCAAATTGGAGAGATAGATGGGTTTATTACTTTTGGTAGGGAGTTGTGAGAATTCAAAATATATTTGCTTTGGATTAGGTCTTGCCATAAATCTTGGGATACTGTTGTAGCCTCCAAATCCATTTGAAATGTAGTGCTGAGTTTCTATCAATGAGAGGATAAATACCAAGTCCACCTTCTTCATAACCACAACAAACTTCCTTCTAGCTTACTTTACTTATAAATCTTCCTATATTCTTTCCACGCCATAAGAATCTTCTCATAATTCCTTCTATTTTTTAGCAATGAATTTTGACATTTTAAACAGGGACATATAATATAGAAGAAGATTAGCCAACACTGATTTGATAAGAACAAGTCTTCCTGCCATAGAAATTAATTTTCCTTTCCATAGAGCCAATTTGCTTTCTATCCTTTCTACCACATGAGACCATGTTGATTGTCTTTTAGGTGATGCTCCATTGCTCCTGGAGGCAATCCTAAATATATAAAAGGTAGAGTCTCAATTTTGCATCCCAAAAGTTTTGCCCCTTGTTGCACAAGCTCTTTGTTTGCATTAATGCCAACTAATGAACTTTTCATAAAATTGATCTTCAAACCTGAAATGGCTTCGAAGCATCAAAGTATTCTTTGTAGGTTAGATAGCACTTTAAGATCAGCCGGACAAAAAAGGAGCGTGTCATCTGCAAACTGAAGAATTAAAATTTCACCAAATTGTTCATTGACTTGAATTCCTTTAATGAGATTTAGAGTCTTAGCCTTGTCCATCATTCATTTTAAACCATCTGCTACAAGGTTAAAAAGGAGCAGGGACAAAGGATCACCATGACGTAGTCCCCTTTTCAAGGTTATTTCATCTGTTGGACTACCATTAACAAGTACAGAGACTTTTGCAGTAATTATACATTCTTTCATCCATGACTGTCACTTCTCTCCAAAATTCATTACCTTGAGTACCTTCATAATGTAGGCCCATGAGACACTATCAAAAGCCTTTTCGAAATCTAGCTTTAGGAGAAAAACATTTTCTTTATTATGTCTTACTCCATGAATGACCTCCAATGCTATAAGAGAACAATCCATAATTTGTCTACCTTTTATAAAAGTATGTTGAGCGGGGGAGACAATATTTGTAATAACTTGTTGAAGTCTATAAGAGAGAATTTTAGAGATAATTTTATATACCCCATTTATCAGGCTTATTGGCCTAAAATCTCTTAGATCACATGAGCCAGGTCTCTTTGGAATTAAGGTGATAAAAGTAGAGTTCAAACCCTTTGGCAGCTTACCAGTGGTATGAAAGATATGAAAAACTTGTATTAATATCTTCTTCTAACAAATTCCAAGCTTTTTTATAGAATAGAGTATTGAAACCATCTGGTCCTGGTGCTTTGTTGTTATCACATCTTTGTAATGCTAACTTTATTTCATGCAATGTGAAATTTTGCTCCAAAAAAATAACATTATCAGGTTGTAGTTGTTGAAAAGATAGCCCAGCTAGAGAAGAAGGGCACCAAGGTTGCCTCTTATAGATTTGTGTGAAATAATAGTTGATCTCTCTCCTGATCTGTGTAGGACCTTTCAAAATAACTTCATTCTTTAAAACCCCTATTAATGTATTCTTCTTCGATCTCATTGTGGCTTTCATATGAAAGAATTTTGTATTCTTATCACCTTGAAGATTCCATTGAACTCTAGATTTTTGTCTCCAACTAGATTCTAAATCTCTATAAATTTATTTTATTTCTTGAGATAGTTCCAACACTTTATTTTTCTCCTCCTCAGAAAGAGTTGTGCTTTCGGCTTGTAGGTCATATTGATGTAGTTCTGCTTATTTTGCAATTAGAGCTTTGTCTATTCTACCAAAGATGTTATCATTCCACCATTTAAGCTCATACCTTAGCTTTTTGAGACTAATAAGAAAATTTGCGTTTGGATTCTCTTGTTTGATTTTTCTCCAACATGAGTTAAGAAAAGCAGAGAAATCTTTATTTTCCCACAAGGCATCAATAGAGCAGAATGGTTTTGAGTCCCAATTTATCTCAGCATAGGTATATAATAATAATGGACAATGATCAGATAATTTCCATTATAACCCCATCAACTTAGAATTCGGAATAGTTTGTAACCAGTTAGAATTTGCTAAGGCTCTGTCCAACCTTAACATTCAAAATTTATTTCCCCAAGTGAATTTCCTTTGTTGCAAGGGTAAGTCAATTAAAAAAGAGCCATTGACAAAATTTTGGAAAGATTCCATTGAAGCCTCTGATCTATTAGAGCTTGTACTTTCATAAGAATGAGAAATTTCATTGAAATCTCCTAAAAGGAGACATGAATAGGAGATATATTGTAATTTTGGTTTCAATTCAGTCCACAAAGCCTCTTTTTCTTTGTTATTGTTCCAAGCATAAATGAAAAAAATAATTATTTTAAGATTAGTGGTTGAGTACTTTACTTCAATTGCAATATATCTTTCACCCTTTGTGATTGTTTCTTGTAATAATATCTGTGTATCCCACAAGATGATTAACCCACTAGAAGGTTCTTTGGATGGGACAAAGTCTCATTTTATATTACTGTTGTTCCATAGCTTCGTAGCCTCATAGTCATTCATCGATTGAGCTTTGGTCTCTATCAATCCCAACAAAGAGATGTTTTTCTTCTCCATAAGTGAATTAATGAATCTGTGCTTGGAGGCCGCACCAATACCTCTAATATTCCAGCTAAGAATACGTATAAGAAAGTATAGCCTTGGAGATGAGGATACACTTATTGCCCAATCAATTCCTCTTCCTTATCCCTTTGTATATTACTCCTTATAATTTCTAAGGATTTTTCCTTATCCTCCAATTTGAAGAGGCCAATTTCATGTCCGATTTCCCTAGTCAATTCTGCTTCATCTTTTTTAAATATTTCTTCCAAACTCTTAGAAATGATGTGATTCATATTTGCAATAGCAGAATCAGAAATGGAGTCTAACGCAGAGGAACCGTTTTTATCTTTATTTTTATCAAGAACTCCTTTTCTTGTTATTCTTTTAACTTTCTTTTTCTTCCTAGTAGCCCATGCGTTGTTTAGATTCTTTAATGAGCTTGCTCTCTCAACAGAAGTTTCTTCCAAGCCTTTACTACATTTCACCTTTGATGCATGTGCACTTGAAGCAATCAGCACATGGTTTTGAGCCAAATGTGAATTGTCACCTTCATTAGAAGAATTAGTTGATTCATTTGCAATGAGATTCTCTAGAGTTTACAATTGATGTACCACTTTCTCAATTGGACTAAAGAATGGAGTTTCTTTTATATGAGGCAAGGAGTAAGACATCTCCCTAGATCTTGAGAAAGAATGATTACTATCCATAGCCCTTTGGCAATCTATTTTCACATCTTTAGAACTAGGAAAGAAATCAGGGTAATATTCCTCCATAGTTAAAGTCTTTCCATCAATCATAAAATTAACTTCTTGCATATGAAGTCTTCCCTTGAAGTACACACCATTATCTTTGCTGCATCTAGGCGGAGTTTTGATGTTGTTATCCAATCCATACGTATATAGTTACCAAAGAGAGTTCCCACTATTTTGAAGAAGTCCTCATTCCACAAATGCAGTGGAACGCCATGAATTCTCAACCAAATAATTTTATCTGAGCAACACAAATTAGAGTCCCATTTTGAAAAACTAACCAAAAATTTATAAGCCCATCTATTTTCACCATTTAGGAACTCCAATAAATTATTATGCGAGGTAAAGGTGATTAGAACTTGTTTTCCACCCATATATCTTACATCCAAGCAATTTATTTTTGCTGCAATAAAATATTCTTTGATTAATGGGACATGACAATGATCATTGAGTACTCCCACAGCACTATTTGCAAGCCAATCCAAATTTTCTACCTTAGAGGTAATTTCAATATATGTGTCATGCTTATGACTTGCTTTTGTATTCTCATATTTTCTAACCCATCTTTTTTCTGGTACATGCCTTGGTGAAACATTAATGTCTTTCACGACCTCTGCATAGTTTCTATTGTCTCTAAGGGCCTGTTTGGCCCCATTGTAAATCAGCTATAGCACAGCTTTTAAGGTGAATGAAAGCTCCAATAGTTTGAAAAGCTAGAAAATATAGTTTGAGCAGAGCCAAACAGGCCCTAAGTTTGGCCCTAAGTCTGTTTATGTAACAGCCTTGTTTTTGCATGACCTTTTTTTCCCTTTTGTTTACTGTCTTAAAGGGCACTTTTTCTTTGAATTTGGCTTTGAAAGTTCTTAGATGCCATCCTCCCACCTTAATTGGTCTGATAGTATTAATTACCTCTAGTGCATCCTTCAGCAGCTTGCATTTTAGAAAACCGAACCTACTTCCTTTTATATTTAGTCTACTAGAAGTGAATATGGAGCCTTGAAGACCATAATTAGAGAACACTCTTCTAACATTAACCGTGTTCCAATCTACTGGAAAGTTTTCAAAATAAATCACATGAGGTTCCATGATTGCCTAAGTCGGGCTTGAGTGTTAAAGCAAGAGTAGTCACCGAAATTGTCACTCACAAATCTCGTATGCAACTTGTGAGTGCTTCAAAGCACACTACCTTGCGTTAACAAAAGAGACCCAACAAAACAACCCTTAGTTGTTACCGAAAATTAGAACTTCCTGTATTGCACACACCATAAACAGTTCCACATCCGCACAAATGTACTCACATAGTGCAAGACAAGCAGCATTAACATTGAGAAGAACAATTAGAAAACAAGGAGCTCCGCTCCAAACACACCAAGAAGAAAGCCAATCCCACAAGGAGCTCAGTTCAGGATATGTACTTTGTGTGGTTGACTTTGTTCAGACATTTCATTCTTGTAATTTATATGAAAGTTTCTATAGCTACATACTTTCTTTTTCTTTTCTTGGAAGATATTGCACCCCTTTTATGAGGTTGTGTTAATGATAAGATTCTGCTTGGTGGAGTCTGATAGAGTTACTATTTTAGCAAAAGAAACATAGCACTTTTAGAAGGCTTTGTAGCAAGAAACATCAGTTTGGTATCAAATTAGATTTCAATACTAATTCCACAATTGTCAGTATGATAAGTATAAGAGGCAGTACTATCCTCTCAATGTTTTTTAAAAAAGAAATGAAAAAGCGCATATTCTAGTTAATATAAGATGTCTGTCTCATGGTTTGAAGTATTGGTCAGCGACTCGGTTCAATTGCTAGCTGGACCAGTACATACTGGTAGTACTGTACTGGTACTGGTCCAGCAACTCGGTATAGTTAGCAAAATTTTCAAAGATTTAAACTAGAATGATGTAAGAAAAACTAGAGTTAAGAGGCCTATTTATAAAAAAAAAATTAAAATTTTTTAATATTTTTTTAAATAAATAAATATAAAAAATATTATTTTATTAATATATAAGTAAAGCCACGACGTGATGTTGGTGGCTCTTTCTTCACGATGCATAGTGCACCCATTTATTATTAATTAATTAATAATTATATAATTATTAATAATATTTTAAGTATAGTTAATTATTAATTAATTACTAATTATATAATTATATAGTTAATTTGCCATCTACGAACTATCGGTGGCATTATTAAAGTATTTATTAAGCAATCACGCTTGTATAATAACAAATACTATGCAATCACTTGTGCACCGTGTTTGTTACTGTGTACTCATGCATTCACATAACAAATACTATACAATCATGTGTGCATAATATTTGTTACCGTGCATTCACACTTTCATAGTAAAAAGCACTGTACATGCATGAGTGCACAGTAATAATTATTGTGCAATCACGCATGTATAATGTTTTTGCTATGCATGTGCATGTGTGAGTATACAGTGAACTGAATCAAAATCAACCGATTTTGAAAAAAACTAGCCAGTTTATACTGGAGCTAACCAGTTCGGTACAACCCGGATGAACAGGCCAACATTGGACTAGTTCCTTAATCCATAGTCTGTCCATTTGGTGGCTAAGACTCGTAAAATTTCAGTTATTATGCACAGTCCAATACTCTAACTTACGTTGCACACTTTTGTTGCTAGAAGAATAAGTTTTTTGGTGAAAGGAGGGATACACTAGTAGTAAAAGATATATTTCTTAGCTCATGTTTATCGAGCTTGCAGATGAAACTTTAGGTTCCACTCAGATGATAACCTTTTTCCTATTTGTAATTCTGCTTCCTCTAATCCTCTTATCTCATCTCTCTTTTGATCTATTCTTCTCCCTCTGTTTTTCCGAGAAATTTTGCTTGTTGTGATATCTGTAAACGCACCAATCAAGCTATCAATACAAATCACCGCAATCAACCAGCTCACAGCAATCAAGCAAATGACGCGATTACTTAATACCGGAGGATTCACATTGACAGCAAATCAAATCAAATCGTGGAATTCTTTCCTACATAGCAAACCTTCCATCTGTATATTTACCTACTATTCGCTGCCATCTTGTGTATAAAAACAGAGGAGTGTATCATTATTTCAATTGACAAATACAATTACAATTTTCAAACTTCTCCACTCATGCTGTGTCGCAACATGGTATCAGAGCGATAATCTCACGCTCTCGTTGCGTCGCCACTCATCTTCGGCCTTGTCCAGAAAACGGAGGACGTGCGCCGACATTGATTTATTCCGCTGTTCAATTCCTTGCCGTAGCTGATTTTTCCATCTTCACCACAAATCGCCACCGATTCGTGCCAGTCACTTGAAAAACGAAGCCCCTGTCGCTGAACGATCTCGGACGAAACAAAAGAGCCTCTGCCTAAGCCCCTGACACCTCTAGACGACGCTTTCTACATGCTTCTCGTGCCTTGGAACCGCTGCTCATTATGGATTTGGAAATTAGTTCCTCTTCACGGCGACATATTGGATCGTCCACAACCTTAACCCCACCAAGCAGTGTACCCTTTCTACCTCTTAAATTAACAAAGGATAATTTTCTGTTATGGAGGACTCAATTTGTTCCTCTCCTTCGAGTTCATGGTATGCTCGGCATTGTTGACGGCACGGATCCTGTTCCATCCCCAACGGACACCTGCTATGATGATTGGATGCTTAAAGATCAATTAATCCTCACTTGGATTAATTCTACTCTCACGAAAGAAATTTTCCCTTTAGTGGTTGGCCTCAACTCTTCCAAACATGTCTGGGACACTCTTGCTACAGCATTCCAGTCCAACTCTCGTGCCAGGGTGCTCCAGCTTAAGTCACAATTATAGGTGACACGATGAGGCACTGACACTATCCATGATTATATGCAGAAAATCAAGACTATTGCTAATAACTTGGCAGCTATCGGACACCCTATTTCTGACACTGATCTCATCATGCATGTTTTGCTAGGGCTCGGCCCTTCCTATAATACTTTTATTCCCAGTGTCATTGCACGCAGTGATTCCTTGACATTAGAGGAGGTTCACGGAATGCTCTCCTCCCATGAACGACTGATGCAACTTCAATCCATGAGAGACCTGGACATTACAAGTCCTACCATCAACAATACTATTCATCATGGCACCAACACTCATGGCGGAGGTCGACATCCTCGTGGCGAACGCTCTCACAGCGGTGGTCGTTATCAGGGACACGGCCGTGGGAGAGGAAGGTGTCAAATTTATTTTATTCCTGGGCACTATGCTCATGAGTGCCGCAAGCAATTTGATTCAGATTTTATTGGCGTTTTTTCTAGCCAACCTCCTGCTCAGCAACAGACTCGCCCTAAAGTCTACTATGCCACCACTCCTCATGACACATCATCTTCATCTACCTCTACAGCTTGGTATCCGGACTCCGGTGCAACCCACCATGTCACCTCTGATCTCAACTCTCTACAACAAGTGGTGCCCTACAATGGATATGACACGGTTCAGATAGGCAACAGTCAAGGTTTGCATATTACTCACCTTGGAAACACATCGATTTCCACCCCTAATCGTCTATTACACATGCGCAATATTCTTTGTGTTTCGTCGATTACTAAACCGTTGCTTTCAGTTCATCAATTCACTCGTGATAATGATGTATTCTTTGAATTTCATTCTAATGTCTGCTTTGTTAAGGATCGGCACATGGGGACCACTCTGCTCCAAGGGGGAATTAAAAATGGCCTTTACCACATTCCACCACCATCAAAGACTGCTCTTCTTTCTCAACGTGCGACCTCCAACACCTGGCATGCTCGCCTCGGTCATCCCTCCATCCGTCTCGTCAAGCAAATAATAAACCACTATGGTTTACCTGCTCGCAATATTTTATCTTCTATATGTGATGCTTGTATGCAATCGAAAAGTCACAAACTTCCTTTTTCTCCGTCAATTAATAAAGCATCTTCTCCTTTGCAAATTATTCATTCTGATGTTTGGGGATCTGCCCCTGTTCTTTCTGACGGTGGCTACTCATACTATGTCTCCTTTATTGATCATTACAGTAAATTTACATGGCTTTTTGTCATGAAGCGTAAATCTGATCTTCTCGATATCTTTTGCCAATTCGAATAGCATGTTGAGCGCTTCTTCAACTCCAAAATTTTATGCGTTCACTCCAATTGGGGTGGCGAATATCAAGCGCTTCATCACCATCTTGTGCGATCTGGAATTGCTCATCATATATCCTGTCCACACACGCCGGAACAAAATGGGTCTGCTGAACGTAAACATCGCCATATAGTTGAAACCGCCATTTCCCTCTTGCACCATGTGTCTGTCCCTACCCACCATTGGGATGTTGCGGTTTCCACTGCCATCTATTTGATTAATCGCACACCAACACCGTTACTTCATCACACTACTCCCTTTGAAGTCCTCTACAAGCGCACCCCCAACCTATAACCTTCTTCGCGTCTTTGGTTGTGCGTGCTACCCCTGGTTGCGGCCCTATGCCAAACACAAGTTGCAACCCCGCTCCACCTTATGTGTCTTCCTTGGTTATAGTAATATGCACTCGGGTTATCGTTGTTTACATATTCCCTTTGGCCGTATTTACATTTCCAGACATGTTGTCCTTGATGAAACTGCTTTTCCATTTGCGGCAGCTAACATTTCAGGAGGCCTTATTACATCTGGCGCGGGCGCAGTTCTTCATCCCTTCCCTCCACAGCCTCCAGTTCGCCAACGCACCACTACTCCAATGCCCTCCGGTCCTTCTCCTACTACTCCATCGACTCCTTCTACTCCGGAGATCTTACCTGCTGCGAGCACCTCCTCACTCGCCTCTATAACTCCCGGGCGCAGTTTCCCAGATGCGCGCGCCTCTTCACCGTCATCTACACCTCCCAGGCGAACTCGCGCTCTTGCTGATATCTATGGCGAAACTGACCCCATTGTTCTTCACTCTTCATCAACCAGCAAACATGCACTACCGACCGCCCTCCTCCACACCATTACTTCTGCTGTCCCTACATGCTTCACCCAAGCCTCCAAGGCTCCTGCATGGCGGGCGGCCATGGCCTCCGAATTTGATGCCTTACTTCGGAATGGGACATGGAACCTTGTTCCTAGAAGCTCCTCCATGAACGTTATTGGGTGCAAATGGATCTTTCGTCTGAAAAATCATGCCGACGGCTCTATTGACAGACACAAGGCTCGTTTGGCTGCCAAGGGCTTTCGCCAACTGCCTGGTATTGACTTTACCGACACATTCAGTCCTGTTATTAAGATTACAACAGTTCATCTTCTCCTTGCAATTGCTGTCAACTCCAAATGGCCGATTAGACAATTGGATGTCTCCAATGCCTTTTTACATGGCACTCTATAAGAAACTGTGTATATGGAGCAACCGCCTGGCTTTGTTCATCCTTAGTTCCCTACTCATGTCTGTCATCTTCAAAAGTCCCTATATGGCCTTTGGCAGGCTCCACGTGCCTGGTTCCAACGCCTAGGAGGGTGGCTTCAGCAACAGGGTTTTCTTGGCTCCAAAACTGATACCTCGCTATTCTATCGCTGCGCCTCCTCCTCTCAGACATATGTACTCATATATGTTGATGACATTCTCGTCACTGGCAATAATGCGGTTCACATCACCGACTTATTATCTGCATTGGGTGCCGAATTTGCTATTAGGGATCTTGGCCCTGCACACTATTTCCTCGGTATTGAGTTATTGGCTCACTCCGCTGGGTGTCATCTCAAACAAAGCAAGTATATCTTGGAATTGCTTCAACGTTCCAAGATGGATGTCGCGCAACCCATCTATACACCAATAGCGGTTGAGTTCAAAACTACCACATCTACTCCCATGACCGATCCTACACTCTACAGAAGCACTGTTGGCGCCCTACAGTATGTCACCATCACTAGATTGGAGATCACTTACGCTGTCAATCGTGCCTGCCAACATATGCATTCTTCGACCACTCAACATTGGGAGAATGTCAAACGCATACTTCGCTACCTCAAAGGCACTATCCTACATGGTCTTCTTATTCATCAGGACTCCTCCTGTGACATCCATGCTTACAGTGATGCTGACTGGGCCAGCTCTCTTGATGATCGTCGCTCGACCAGCGGGTTTGTCATTTTTCTTGGCAAAAACCTCATCTCCTGGGCATCTAAGAAGCAGTCTACTGTCTCTCGTTCTATCACTGAAGCAGAGTACAAAGCTATTGCCAATGCCACTGCTGAGGTGATTTGGTTACAATCCTTGCTGTCAGAACTTCGCCTCTCAGTTCCTTCACCTCCAACACTGTGGTGCGATAACATAGAGGCCATGTATCTTGTCGCCAATCCGGTCTTTCACACACGAACCAAGCATGTGGAAATCGACTTCCACTTTGTTCGAGAATGTGTGGCCAGTAGACAACTTCTTGTTTCCTTTATCTCCACAAAAGATCAACTTGCCGATATTCTCATCAAGCCTCTCCCCAAACTCCATTTTCAACACCTCACAGTCAAACTCAACGTTGTGCAATCCCACGCTGAGTTTGCGGGGGAGTGTAAATGCACCAATCAAGCTAACAATACAAATCACCGCAATCAACCAGCTCACAGCAATCAAGCAAATGACGCGATTACCTAATACCGAAAGATTCACATTGACAGCAAATCAAATCAAATCGTGGAATTCTTTCCTACATAGCAAACCTTCCGTTTGTATATTTTCCTACTATTCGCTGTCATCTTGAGGAGGGTATCATTATTTCAATTGACAAATACAATTACAATTTTCAAACTTCTCCACTCATGCTGTGTCGCAACAATATCCACCCTCTGCGCTCTTCTTCCTCCACTTGTATCTTCTTTCAGCAGAATCTTAAGATCACACGAGGGAATATAGTTTTTTGTCCCAATATAGTATTCGTTCAGTGTTAATCTTAGATTATGGCACTAATGACTAAATATTTGTTATCCAACTAATATATATACTTGTCAAAAGCACCAGAACATTTTAGTGCTTCTCATCTTGTTGATACATTCAGGTGAAGATGGCAGAAGACAATGTAAAAAGGGTGACCGGTATGGATCCTTTCTACCCAACAATCTCCGACATGTCAACGCTCAGTGCATCCTTTGCTGGGAGTCCATCTGAAATATCAGATGCTGCTGTACCGATGCATGACGAAAAGGATCAATATTTCCAGGCACAAACTGGAGGGATCAAACCCTGCCTTCCTGAGACTGCTTCTGCTACTCCAGTTGCTGATGCTGTCCTTGGTGCTGTTGCCGGGGGAAAGAAGAGCAGAACTGCCTCGATGCAACGAGTCGCCAGCCTCGAGCACCTTCAGAAAAGGATTTGTGGAGCTGGACAAAGCTCTATCGGGTCCTTTGACGATGACAAACAGGGCCAGGTGTAAGAGAAAATACAAGATTTTCTTCCATTGGGCTTATGTTATAAGTCTCGTGTATTCACTGAGCGCTCAATGTATGAAAATCTGAACTCAATAAACTAACTCTAGTCTCAATACACAAAAAAACTGGATTCAATATATGAAAAATGAGCTTCAAAAATCATGTATTTTGACTCGAAATCGTATAATTTGACTTTACTCTAAGATTCGTACAATAGCTTTAAAAATTATGCAGCAGGTATCCTCTGCAAAAAAAAATTCCTGATAAACCCCGGCGAGTTCTATTTTTTTTTTCCACAGACAAACATAAAAAAATACAAACAATTGCATCTTAACCACAGACTAATTAGCCAACTATCTACTACGCGATGCATCATGCACTGAGCCCACGCTAAGGTGGCATTCTCTAAGAAAAGGTAAAGAGGATGCGACTCGTTCTTACCACAACCACCTGCTCTCCTGGAAGACGTTGACTTTTGAAGAATGTTCTTCAGCAAAGGCAGGAGCATTATGCCCAGAGGGAAGCGCAGCCCTCAAGGATGCAACGAAGGACTCCACATGCCTCAGCCCTTCTTCTGAGGACTTGGCCTCTCCTAGCAGCTTAACGATGGCACTTCCAACGATTACTCCATCAGCTCCCCACGATGAAATCTGCACAACATGATGTTCTTGAGGTTAGACCAAGGGGTAAACTTTTTTTGGTCAACGAGGTCAACTGCTAATTAGTACCACACCCACCTGCTTCACATGCTCAGGTTTTGATATCCCAAACCCTACTGCAACTGGCTTTGAAGTTTCCTGAATATGATTAACAAATGATTAATGATTACTTGTAATCATCTAAGAAACTAAAGTAATTGAGAGAAAGAGAGGCTGACTTCTTTGATCTCCTTGAGTAAATATTCTACTTGAGCATTCACGGTATGCCTTGCGCCTGTCACTCCGACTGAGCTTACCTGTGAGAATTTGGATTAATCTCTTGCTGATCATTTCACAATTAGATCCAAATGTACTAGTATAGCTACTTACAAGGTACATGAATCCTTGTGAAGCATCAGCAATGGCCTTCCTTTTCTTTACAGTAGTAGTAGGTGTAGTCAGCAGAATCTTAATTTTCAGCACAAGAAGGGATATCGGAAACCTCACGGTTCATTTTTTGACATATCAGTGCTGAAGTTAGGGCATACCATATCAATATCTTTCTTAGCAGCTTCTTCCCTCAGAGCTGCACTCTCTTCAAAAGGAAGGTCTGGAACGATAAGCCCTGAAAAACCAAAATATATACATCATAAAATAAAGTTCTTGGCTGAATTTATGATGTTAAAAGCTGGGAATTTACCTTTTACACCACCTCCTTGCAATGCAGATAGGAACCATTTACTTTTGCTGCCGAGCACAAGGTTAGAATAGGAGAATATCACAACTGGGCATGAGATCTGTGGAATTACCTGCAGATGATTGCAGAAATATGTCAAGATCAGCAACCCTTATTGTGAGAAGTTTAGGAATTATGCAAAGTTTCTGCTGCTATCTGTCTGTTAGTTTGGATGTAATGTTATTTATTATAGTAATATTTATGATGCAGTGTGGTTTGTCCAGGTGCTACATCTTAATTGAGGCAGGTGGAGTTGAATTGATTGACAAATGCTAAAATTTTTTAAAGAGACCACTGCTTGGAATTATTAGATGGGTCTTTTTAATTGAGGCAGGTGGAGTTGAATTATTGTACATATAATCTAATAATTCAGATTTTGTTCTTTTATAATTTTCGGTAAGACGGTCTCTCTGGAAAATCTATCCGACAAAAGGAGCATTTCCTTACCTCCTCCAACATGGAGATGACTGCCTGTGTAGTTGTCTTGTTAGCTAAGGCACGCTTGTTTGATGCCTGTACAACATAAAAACATACATTAAAATCTACTTTGATGAAACAAATGGTGAAGAAGTCAGTACAGGAAGGCAGTCGAGGACCTGAATCACAGGGCCATCCAACACAGGATCACTGTAGGGCAGCCCCAGTTCAATGACATCAGCACCCATAGAACTCAACAGCTTCAGGGCCTGAGCTGTGGTTGCCAGATCAGGATCTCCTGCTGTGATGTAGGGTATGAATGCAACCTGATCAATCCAGCATAAGAAATCTGTTAATTTCCGAAGGAGGGAGGAGGAGGAGGAGGAGGTTTCAGTGACCTACTTTTCCTTGTTTCTTCAAGTTGGAGAAGGTTTCAGAGATTCCGAGGGAAGAGGAGGAGGAGGAAGAAGAAGAAGCTGTGAGAGGGAGAATGGATCTTTTTGGAGGTTGGCTCATGAGAATAGACTGTATTCTTGTAGAAGAAGCTGATGATGAAGATGATGATGAGAGGGGGAGTGAGCAAGTGTATTTGTTTGCAGCAACTGTGAGAGTTGCAGAAGCCATGGGAGCTCTCTGATCTGATGGTGTTATTAGCAAATCTGGAGGAGTTTGCTGATCAATTGATGTGAACAAATTGCAATCCATGGTGCTCAATATATAAGGCTCCAGCAAACACTTGCCCTTAAACTCTTATGATCCAAAAGTCATGCAAAGTCAATGGTTGAATTTGTTCGCGCACGTGCGAGAAGAAAAATTCACTAGAGTATGAGTGGAGCCAATTGGTCAACCACGTTGGCCGCGTTTAGCTGTACATAATAGTGGTCTCATTTGAACTCATAGTAGCTATCACGTAGCTATACACAAGTAGTAGTCTCGTTTGAACTCATCTACCATGATTAGTTGCACGTTTTAATTTAGCTTAATTTAATTTTATGAAAAGATGTAGAGAAGGGGTGCCTTCCCTTATAAATAGGGTCCCTTTCCTCTCATTTTGTGAGATAAGTAAATTATGTTAAATAAAGAGAAAAACAAATACTCATTTTTCTATTCTCCCTTATACTTAGACCTCCATCGAAGTCTTATTTTGTTGAAGTTTAAAATTGTCACAATAGATATCTCACGCGATGTTTTACATCGCTGAATTAGAGAGGAAGATGCAGAGTCCATTTGAAAGAAACGACAACGACAGCGGTGGAGATGCAGATTGTTTTTGATTGTACGAGAATGATGGATGACCCCAAATTATTGAATTTGTTCCCCAAAAATTCCCAACCATGAAAAATAGCAACAAGCACGTTTCATGATGAACGCAATGAGCACACCATCTTGGATCTCGCTCCAAATAAAGTAAAATAACAACAATTGAAAATTTCCCAAGCCACCCAATTGTCTCCACTACACACGCATACTATGAATACTACTGTTTATGAGAGCAGGTCATTCAAAAGTAATTATGTGTCACATCAATATTTATTTTTCTCTCCATCTCGAATCCGGCTATTTTTTTTGAACGAAAAACTAAAAGAAAATAAAAAATCTATTAAATTTAGACGTAAAATACTACTTAGATTCAATGGACTTTCTATTTTTTTTTCCTTTCAATTTTCTATCTAAGAAAACACACTAGAAGGGCCCATCCGAGCTGATTGCACATGATTAGATCTATTAAAAATGTGAATCTTAAATTAGTGCTAAGAAACTCTACTTTCAAATTTATATTTTTAACTAATCCAATGGTAATCAGGTGAGCCTTGCTTGAGTTTCCTAGGCAAAGTTCATGGTTATAAATTTTTCTCCCAATGTGATCTTGTTGTTCTACGATATAGGAATTTAGAGTCCATCAAATATCCACCTAAGAAGAGTATGATACATATAATGATTTTATGTTATTGTATTATAGAAATAGTAATAATTAAAAAACAAAATTTATAAGTGAGAGTAGACTCAAAATCTCTCAATTTGTGGCGTATCATACAATCTGTCATATAAATGGGCAAATGTTTTTTATCATTGTGAATGGAGTCATTTAGGTATAATAGGAGAAAATTGTCTATGCACACCAGGGCATCCTAAGTAGGTCATGTCATCACTTGTATATGAATCTTATAGTTAATTTATTTACACGAATCTCAAAGTAAATTTGATAAAATATTTATTAGATTTTATAGGATATTAACTATATTTCATAGATTTTGACTATATTTCAAAAAATATTAATCAGATTTTAAAGTTATTTTCTCCATCATGATATTTTTAAACTCGATTACACATAAACAAACTCAATTTATTTATTTTAAGTTATTTTTCTCCAACATGATATTTTTAAATAATTAGCTTGAGCGCTAAATTGACAATTGATCTAACCATTTATATTTTATTTCAATTTGGAATTTTTTTATAAAAAATTGTGAAATATTCAATTGCAAAATATTATTAAGAAGTATCAAAGTATGTGTGAGTTCATGCTCTGCCGACAATAACTTACCAATTGCAAAATAGTCAATTAGTTAATGGCCACTTGCGAATGTTTTACATGTGATTGTGATATTTAATGTTAAATTCAGCATTATCATACTCCTCATAAAGCATTTGAGTTAACCCCAATAATTTGATTTGAAATTATTAGAATTGCATGAGTGTTGTGTGTAGGCTTGATTGAATCCTATGTTTGCTGCTTACTAGATTATTTGGCATCTAGTTATTGTGGGATCAAACTGTTGAACACTTGTAACAACCATTTACTTAATTTCTCCTGATTAGATCTTGGATTGTTATTGAATGTTTTTCTAACTTGGAAGTATATCTCAGCACAAAAGATTGCTCTTATACTTATCTTGTATTTCATCTTATTTTATTGCTTGAGGATGAGCAAAGATTTTAGTCTGGGGTATTTTGATGCGTTGCATTTTAATAGTAATTTTCATGGATATTTCATGCTAATTCTAGGCTTATTTCAATACTTTCATACTCTTTTTAGGCTAAATTACTTGATATCTTCGGAATCTTCACTTTTTGGCACTTTTATGGAATTTCAGGTAAAAACGCCCTTTTTCGACATATTTTGAAGATTCTACGGCCATGGGACGATTTCTTGTATGAAGACGAGGTCACACGTCAAATTTGAGCTTAAACGGAGTCAGCTTGAAAAATACGGCTAGGTGAACCCCATGGGGTTCACCAGATTCTTCGCCAGGCTACAGGGACTTCACAGTAAGAATCACGGCCGGGTGAACCCCACCGGGTTCACCGGCCCCGGTCGTCAGCCAGCAGAGGTCCAGAAAGCATCATGGCCAGGTGAACCCCACCGGGTTCACCGATTTTCACTTTGGCCGAGATCTGTCTAGAGAGAAGCATGGGAGGGTGAACCCCACCAGCTTCACCGCGCTTCTATTCGTCCGAATGCACAGAAGGAATCACGGGCAGGTGAACCTGGCGGGGTTCACCCATGATTCCAACCCAGTCGCGAACCAGACCGAGTTCCACTCGGTTTTTCCATGATTTCTCACTCGTTTGGAGTCCAAATTTAGCAAGTGAGGTGTCTATGGAAAGCTCTTTCAGAGGCGAACAAATGGAATATAAAAGCCCTAATTTTTCATGCCCTAAGGATCAAGCATTCACGTGAAGAAGCGGCGCAGGTGGAAGAACACGGCGACAGAGGCGACTTTTGGAGATTTTCGGAGATTGAAACACACGATCATCACAATTTCTTCAGGATTCCTTCAGTTCATTGTCTCCTTCCCCTTAGCTTCATTTTATTATACTTTCATTTCATTAAAAGAGAGATTTTGAGCGTTTCAATGACGATTATAGCGTAAACCCTATTTCGGGGCTTGGTGGAAACCCTTTGATGATTTTAATTGCAAACTTTGTATCTATTTATGTTATTTGGTATGAATTGTGAGCATATTTTACTTTGACATATTTATTTCGTGGTTTTACCTTGGCCGAGTGATTTCGCGTGTTAGCCGTTACGATTCATATCGAGAGAAGGATCGTAAGGGTCGAGCCTCTGAGTAAAACTTGCGAGAACTCGACACGAGAGTGATTGGTCTTCGCTCGAGGATTTCATAGTCTACCATAGAACTCATTGGGTTCGTCTTAGAACGATCCACCGCGAGAGTAAGAGGTCGGTCTAAAACGAACACCGGGGTGTATAACTCGAGAGAGGGCACCTTGTACCCTAGGGTTAGACTCCTTGTGCAAAACCAATAAACCAAATAACTAATATCTTTCTTGCGTGATTAAGATTATCATCGTGGTGGAAGCCATAGCCCTGAATTCTCTCTTATATCTTTTCTCTACTGAAGTAGTTGCACTTGTTTGTTTTCGATTTCCGTCTTCAAAAAACCCACGTTTCGATTCGCCTAGCTATTAGGACTCATACTTTCTAGTACTCAACCTTGTTCCCTGTGGGATTCGACATCTTTTATATTACTTCGACATAATCGTGCACTTGCGGTCGTGTTAGTCGGCGCCGCCTTTGGACGCCGGAATCGCTCGACCGGAGGTGGAGAAGAAGCTGTCTGAGAAGATAACTGATACACGCCGGAAAACTCAGGGAAGGGACACCGGATGGAGGGGAAAGTTTCCTTGTTTATTTCTGCTTACAAACAAGTACCTAAAACCCCTCTCCTTCTCCCTATACACACATCTACACGCTCAAACTCCCCTTGTCTTCGCCTCACTTCGCGTCACCGGAATACTCGCCGAGAGGCCGCCGAAAGTCGTCACCTAAGGAAGGGAGGAGGTGGCAGTTGACTTGTCGCTGCCGCTCGTTGTGAGGGCGGACTCTCTCGCCTTTCATCGCCCACTACTCGAGAGGAAGAAGGCGCCTCCGCTCACTCATCGCTCGGTTCGCGGAGGGATGGAGACTCGCTCGCGTGGAGTCGCTGGGGAGCTCTGCTCGCTACTCGCCGAGGAGGTACGGTGGAGGAGATCGCGTGTCGCTCGCGTCTCTCGTCAGGAGGAAGATGGCGTACCCCGCAACCCTGTGTCTCGCTCCCTTCTCTGCTCCAACCGATCTGCCAGGAAGGGGGTGCCGCCCACGCCTCTGTTGGGTTCAATTAACTTTAAGCACAATACACTTAGGGTTGAATTACTTTGAGCACAACGAGAAACACAAATTCTATTGCAATTGAATGATATACTAAACAATAATTTGTTGCAATAATAATAATAACACAAGCAATATCAAGAATTGCTAACACCAATAATTTTACGTGAAAAACCCTCCAATGTGAAGGGAAAAACCATAGGGCAATCAATCCAAAATGTAATCACTAGCAAGGGTAGAGTAACACAATGTATTCTCAACTTAAGCTTATTGCCCTAAGCTTAAGATATAATCCAACATCAAAACATAACTTGTTCTCCAAAATGATAAGCAAGAAACAAGTTAAAAAATAATAAAATAATAGCTTATCTCCCTTCTCCTTTGCAACAAGCTTAGACAACACCTTAGAGCAGCCACCTCTTCTCTTCTTTCTTCAGTACAAGAGAGGCGAAACACTTTGCTGCTCTCGCAGATATTCTACAACCGCCCACACTTTCCTCTCTTCAAAAAACAAAGAAGAGTAAAACCATTAAGTCTTCTAACCCTCAAATGCATCCAAGCCATTTGATATGATGAGGTGGCAGCATCAAAACTATCAAAGCAAAACCAAAAAGGAAAAAAGGTAAGCTGTGAGTTAACGTTAAAAGAAAGCTTCGTAGGAAAGATAAAATGTTAAACAAATGGGGTGGACCCACATGGACTAATACAAGTCCAACAATCTCCCCCTTCAACCCATTAGGGGAAGATTTTAACATGCAGGCTTCTTCATTTGAAGCTCATCTTAGCTGAAGTATCCATTCCGGCCAAGTTATAACATAACTTAAGTTTTTTTTTATCAAGATCCCCTGTCATATCTGAATCTGTAAATCTTTCTAGGACTACCTTTGACTTTCCAAAACCTAAACACAACTTTGAAGAACTTCTCAAATATCTGAAAATCCATTTAATAGCTTCCCAATGAGCTTTCCCTGAACATGAAAGAAATCTACTAACAAGTCCAACAGCATGAGTAATATCAAGTCTGGTGCAAACCATCAAATACATTAATGACCCTACGGCTGAAGAGTATGGTATAAAAAATATATCATGTTTCTCTTGCTCTGTACTTGGACTAGATTTCTTACTTAACTTGAAGTGATTGGCTAAAGGTGTGCTAACTGACTTAGCATTTTGCATCTTGAATCTCTTAAGTATCCTTTCAACATATTTCTCTTGTGATATCCACAACCTCTTAGATTTTCTATCTCAAATGATATCCATCCCTAGAATCTATCTAGCTAGCCCTAAGTCCTTCATATCAAAGGACTTAGATAACTCACCTTTTAGCCCTTGAATCTGTTTGGTATCATGTCCCACAATTAACATATCATTAACATAAAGCAAAAGAATAATGAATTCTCCATTATCAAATGATCTGATATAAACACATAGATCTACATCAGTTCTCTTAAAGAAATGGCATGTCATAAAGGAATCAAATTTTTTATACCATTGTCTTGGAGCTTGTTTCAAATCATACAAACTCTTCTTTAACTTACATACCATGTGCTCTTTTCCTTCAACTATGAATCCCTCTAGTTGACTCATATAAATTTCTTCTTGCAAATCACCATGTAGGAATGCAGTCTTAACATCAAGTTGCTCTATCTCAAGGTTTAAGCTAGCAGCTAATCCAAGTACAACTCTAATAGAAGTCATCTTAACAACTAGAGAGAAGATCTCATCAAAGTCAACTCCCTTTTCTTGGGCAAATCCCTTTACCACTAAACGAGCTTTGTACTTCACTAGCTTGTCACCATCCTTTTTTAGCTTGAATATTCACTTATTCTTAAGTGCATTTTTCCCTGTTGGTAACTCAGCAAGTTCATATGTATCATTCTTCTTTAGAGAATCCATTTCTTCCTTCATTGCCTCCACCCAAAACTGCTTATCTGAAGTAACTTTCTGGTTCTCCATCTTCAGTAAGTAGTAGATATTCATAACTAGGATACCGGGTGGATGGTTTGTGTACTCTAGTAGATCTTCGAACCTGAGTCTCCATGTGATCAGGTAAGGGGGAATGCTCTCACTGCTCAAAACCTACTGCATCTGGTTATGCACTGTCATGAATGCTATCTGACTCATCACTAGTTGTTGGCTCAACTGTATCATGTTCTGTCTCTTGTGTAATTTCATCATCTTGTATGACTCTCCTAGGTAAGTTTGTTGTTTGTTCCAATTCATCATAGTCAACATGAATCCGAAATGATTTTTCTGGTTTCTCATAGTCAGCTATGGTCTCATGCTCATGAAAAATAATATCCCTACTTCTAACAGCCTACTTCTTTTCTGGATCCCATAATCTATAACCTACTGTCAAGTTTTGACCTTTGTTCCTTAGGCACATGAATGAAAGTCTTGCACCCAAATACTTTCAAATGTGAGTATGAGGGTTCCTTTCCTGTCCATACCCTTTCAGGTATATCAATACACTTAGGGCTGAATTACTTTGAGCACAATGAGAGACACAAATTCTATTGCAATTGAATGATATACTAAATAATAATTTGCTACAATAATAATAATAACACAAGCAATATCAAGAATCACTAACACCAATAATTTTACGTGGAAAATTCTCCAACGTGAAGGGAAAAACCACGGGGCAATCAATCCAAAATGTAATCACTAGCAAGGATAGAGTAACACAATGTATTCTCAACTTAAGCTTATTACCCTAAGCTTAAGATACAATTCAACATCAAAACACAACTTGTTCTCCAAAATGATAAGCAAGAAACAAGTTAAAAAATGACAGAATAATAGCTTATCTTTCCTTCCTTGCTATTCCCTTGTATTAAAATTTACTTCTTCTCTTTTGCAACAAGCTTGGATGGCACCTTGGAGCAGCCACCTCTTCTCTTCTTTCTTCAATACAAGAGAGGCGAAACACTTTGCTGCTCTCGCATATATTCTACAGTCGCCCACACTTGGCTCTCTTCAAAAAACAAAGAAGAGTAAAACCATTAAATCTTCTAACCCTCAATTGCATTCAAGAGATTTGATATGATGAGGTGGCAGCATCAAAACCATCAGCAAAACCAAAAAGGAAAAAGGTAAGCTGTGAGTTAACGTTAAAAGAAAATCTTCGTAGGAAAGATAAAATGTTAAACAAATGGGCTGGACCCACAGTCGTGTACTCTGATAAGAACTAATTGGTTGTTGTTGCTTTGAATGACTCAATTACCATGACAAGAGTAATCAAAACACAATGAATGATGAGCTAAATGGACCAGTGAACTACTTTATTTATAAAATTCACCTTCTGAACCATTTGGATAGCTTGTTCAGTTTGAACTGTTTCTCGCTTTTGTTGTTTGTTGGCATTAATGTCAATTTTCAACCACGGATGAAGAAGAAAACAGGACCTGTTTAGAGAATTCCTTTGTTCATCACTCAGTTAACTCTGTTCATGGAAGATTTCTTGCAAGTAGTACAATCAATCTCTGATATCAGTTGGACGCATACATCGAATATGGTTTAGGTTGTGACTGGTTCACACTTTCCCTAGTTAGATTATGTCACTAATGACTAAATATTTGTTATCCAACTAATATATATACTTGTCAAAAGCACCAGAACATTTTAGTGCTTCTCATCTTGTTGATACATTCAGGTGAAGATGGCAGAAGACAATGCAAAAAGGGTGACCGGCATGGATCCTTTCTACCCAACAATCTCCGACATGTCAACGCTCAGTGCATCCTTTGCTGGGCGTCCATCTGAAATATCAGATGCTGCTGTACCGATTCATGACGAAAAGGATCAATATTTCCAAGCACAAACTGGAGGGATCAAACCCTGCCTTCCTGAGACTGCTTCTGCTACTCCAGTTGCTGATGCTGTCCTTGGTGCTGTTGCCGGGGGAAAGATGGGCAGAACTGCCTCGATGCAACGAGTCGCCAGCCTCGAGCACCTTCAGAAAAGGATTTGTGGAGCTGAACAAAGCTCTATCGGGTCCTTTGACGATGACAAACAGGGCCCTTGTGTAAGAGAAAATACAAGATCTTCTTCCATTGCGCTTATGTTACAAGTCTCGTGTATTCATTGAGCGCTCAATGTATGAAAATCTGAACTCAATACACAGAAAACTGGATTCAATATAAGAAAAATGGGCTTCAAAAATCATATGTTTTGACTCGAAATCGTATAATTTGACTTTACTCTAAGATTCGTACAATAGCTTTAAAAATTATGCAGCAGGTATCCTCTGCATAAAAAAAAAATTCCTGATAAACCCCGGCGAGTTCTATTTTTTTTTCCCACAAACAAACATAAAAAAATACAAACAATTGGATCTCAACCACAGATTAATTAGCCAAGTACCTATTACGAGATGCATCATGCACTGAGCCCACGCTAAGGTGGCATTCTCTAAGAAAAGGTAAAGAGGATGCGACTCGTTGTTCTTGCCACAACCACCTGCTCTCCTGGAAGACGTTGACTTTTGAAGAATGTTCTTCAGCAAAGGCTGGAGCATTATGCCCAGAGGGAAGCGCAGCCCTCAAGGATGCAACGAAGGACTCCACATGCCTCAGCCCTTCTTCTGAGGACTTGGCCTCTCCTAGCAGCTTAACGATGGCACTTCCAACGATTACTCCATCAGCTCCCCACGATGAAATCTGCACAACATGATGTTCTTGAGGTTAGACCAAGGGGTAAACTTTTTTTGGTCAACGAGGTCAACTGCTAATTAGTACCACACCCACCTGCTTCACATGCTCAGGTTTTGATATGCCAAAGCCTACTGCAACTGGCATTGCAGTTTCCTGAATAAGATGAGCAAATGATTAATGATTACTTGTAATCATCTAAGAAACTAAAGTAATTGAGAGAAAGAGAGGCTGACTTCTTTGATCTCCTTGAGTAGATGTTCTACTTGAGCATTCACAGTATGCCTTGCGCCTGTCACTCCGACTGAGCTTACCTGTGAGAATTTGGATTAATCTCTTGTTGATCATTTCACAATTAGATCCAAATGAAGTAGAATAGCTACTTACAAGGTACATAAATCCTTGTGAAGCATCAGCAATGGCCTTCCTTTTCTTTACAGTAGTGGTAGGTGTAGTCAGCAGAATCTTAATTTTCAGCACAAAAAGGGATATCAGAAACCTCACGGTTCATTTTTTGACTTATCAGTGCTGAAATTAGGGCATACCATATCAATCTCTTTCTTAGCAGCTTCTTTCCTCAGAGCTGCACTCTCTTCAAAAGGAAGGTCTGGAACGATAAGCCCTGAAAAACCAAGATATATACATCATAAAATAAAGTTGTTGGCTGAATTTATGATGTTAGAAGCTGAGAATTTACCTTTTACACCACCTCCTTGCAATGCCGATAGGAACCATTTACTTTTGCTGCCGAGCACAAGGTTAGAATATGAGAATATCACAACTGGGCATGAGATCTGTGGAATTACCTGCAGATGTTTGCAGAAATATGCCAAGATCAGCAACCTTAATTGTGAGAAGTTTAGGAATTATGCAAAGTTTCTGGTACTTATCTGTCTGTTACTTTGAATGTAATGTTATTTATTATTATTATTATAGTAACATTTATGATGCAGTGTGGTTTGTCCAGCTGCTACATCATAATTGAGGCAGGTGGAGTTGAATTGATTGACAAATGCTATAAATTTTTTAAAGAGACCACTGCTTGGAATTATTTGGTGTATGTTAGCAAAATGTTATCGTGCACTGCCTTATCTGTTTTAATCCGAGGAGTCATTTGTATTGTGCAGGTAATCTAATCATACAGATTTTATCCTTTAAAATTTGTAAGGAGACGGTAGCTCTAGAAATTCTATCCGACAAATGGAGCACTTCCTTACCTCCTCCAACATGGAGATGACTGCCTGTGTAGTTGTCTTGTTAGCTAAGGCACGCTTGTTTGATGCCTGTACAACATAAAAGCATACATTAAAATCTACTTTGATGATACAAATGGTGAAGTAGTCAGTACTGGAAGGCAGTAGAGGACCTGAATCACAGGGCCATCCAACACAGGATCACTGTAGGGCAGCCCCAGTTCAATGACATCAGCACCCATAGAACTCAACAGCTTCAGGGCCTGAGCTGTGGTTGCTAGATCAGGATCTCCCGCTGTGATGTAGGGTATGAATGCAACCTGATCAATCCAGCATAAGAAATCTGTTAATTCCATGAGGAAGGAGGAGGAGGAGGAGGAGGAGGTTTCAGTGACCTACTTTTCCTTGTTTCCTCAAGTTGGAGAAGGTTTCAGAGATTCCGAGGGAAGAGGAGGAGGAGGAAGAAGAAGCTGTGAGAGGGAGAATGAATCTTTTAGGAGGTTGGCTCATGAGAATGGACTGTATTCTTGAAGAAGAAGCAGCTGATGGTGAAGATGATGATGAGAGGGGGAGTGAGCAAGTGTATTTGTTTGCAGCAACAGTGAGAGTTGCAGAAGCCATGGGAGCTCTCTGATCTGATGGTGTTATTAACAAATCTAGAGGAGTTTGTTGAGCAATTGATGTGAAGAAACTGCAATCCATGGCGCTCAATATATAGGGCTCCAGCAAACACTCGCCCTTAAACTTTTATGATCCAAAAGTCAGTCAAAGTCAAGGTTGAAATTTGTTCTCGCACGTGCGAGAAAAAAATTCACATCAGTGTGAGTGGAGCCAATTTGTCAACCACGTAGGCCGCGTTTGATACTGATGCTATCAGCTATAACGTAGCTATACACAAATAGTAGTCGTATTTGAACTCTTCTACTATGAGTAGTTGCACGTTTTAGTCACATGAATAGCTACTTTCCTGATATAAGGAAACATTCACTGATAAGGAGACAATTGGTTGGAGCATGAACGCACGTGGAATCCATGCTCTCTTTCTCTATCCGATAACGTACATGTTTTCCACTCGTAAATTAATTCTATATTTAAAAATAATATTATTTAGTTGAACACGTCAATATATTTCTAATTAGGGATCTTATCAACAATGTTTTTCACGTGCGTTGACAATACTTAACCGAGTCAAAGCTACGCGGCTCTGCGCGCAAATATCCACCAAAGAAGAGTATGGCACAAATAATAATTTTATGTTATTGTATTATAAAAATAGTAATAGTTAAAATACAAAATTATAATTAGATTTTTACCATTTACTATAGTATATAAATTCTACTAATAATATATAACTATACATTTTATATTATTATAATATATTTAATTTTTTATTTTATTTAAGATGTTGTGAAGAGACATCAAGTATGGACCTGACTCTACATCACTAGGGGTGAGCATAATTTGGTAAAAACCAAATTTATCGATTTATTGATCGGTAAGTCGGTAAATCGGTTTGGTAAATTCGGTTTCAGTTTTTGGTTCGATATTTATTTTTTAGGTAATTCGGTTTTCGGTTTTCGTTTCTGTAAATAAGTTTTCGGTCCGGTAATTTACCGATTTACCGATATATATATTAATATAAAAAAAATAAAACTTTATTTATTAATCTTTAATTTCTTATCGGTAATTTACCGATTTACCGATCGGTTTTTACCAATCGGTAATATTTTAATTAGGTAATATTTAATATTTTAATATTTTTTTAATAGATTAATTATATAATATTTTAATATTTTTTAATCGGTAATTTACCGATTTACCGATCGATAATTCGGTAATTTACCGATCGGTAAATACCAAGTTCGGTATCGGTTTCGGTAATAGGTTTTTCGGTTTCGATAAATCGGTTTTCGATTTTTCGATTTTTACTGAATGCTCACCCCTACCAATCCTTAACATCGCATAGCAACTCACATAATGTCATAACTAGGGAAAAAATTTTGCAGCAGGGGCATCTAGCTTAATTATTCTAAGTTGGGTACTCTATTTTTTCCCTAAAAAATATTTATTTTTATAGAAATAATCTACACATCCTAAGCTATCCAATGGTACCAATATTATTATGAACAAGATTACATATAATGAGAAATTAACCTAAGCATTTTATATAAAAAAATAAAAGTAACTAGTGTTTTATTTTTTTTATATAAAATATTTAGGTTAACTCATTATGTATAATCTTGTTCATAACAATATTGGTACTATTGGATAGCTTGAAATATATAGATTATTTATATAAAAAAAATTTAAAAAAAAAACTTTTTTATACAAAAATGGGGTACCCCGCCGGAAATTTCCCAGCTGAGTACCCCGCTAGAAAAGTTTTCTCCTTAAATGGGGTTGCTTCAAAGCACACCACTACACTAACACACTAAATGTTATGTTAATACTATGAAAATCAACTTAATGACAAGATTTATTATCATTGCACGTCTCGCAATAGTGAGAGTAGGCGCGAAATCTCTCAATTTTTGGTGTATCATACAATTTGTCATATAAATGGGCAAATATTCCTTATCGTTATGAATGGCTATTATATAGCCAATCATCCTAGGTATAATAGGAGAAAATTGCCTATGTAGGGAACATGCTTGGGCATCCTAAGTAGGCTTGTCATCTCTTGTATATAAATCTTTGAGGTAATGTATTTGTACGAATCTCAAAATAATTTTTATAAAATATTTATTAGATTTTATAGAATATTAACTAGATTTCATATATTTTGATTATATTTCAAAAAACGTTGAATAGATTTCAAATATATATTAGATTTTATAGAATATTAACTAGATTTCATATATTTTGATTATAATTCAAAAAACATTGATTAGATTTCAAAAAGATTTTCTTTGTCATGATATTCTTAAACTTGATTAAACATAAACAAACTCAATTTGTTTATTTTAAATTATTTTTCTCCATACTGATATTTTTAAATATTTAGCTTGAGCACAAAATTGACATTTGATCTAACCATTTATATTTTATTTCAATTTGAATTTGTTTTAAAAAAATTATATATTATTAACAAGTATGTGTGTTCATGCTCTGCCGACAATAACTTAAGCAATTGCAAAATATTCAATTAATTAATGGCCACTTGTGAATGTTTTACATGTGATTTGTGATATTTAATGTTTAATTCAACATCATTTTTGGTTCCTGTCTACCACTCAATTCTCTCATGTCACCATCAAATATCCTGGATCCAGGACCAAAATGTATGTGGGGCAGAATCACATTTAAATATATTATCTTATACTAGTGGTGATTAACATACATCTTTTAGTTAGGTTTTCATAGTATATGCTAGGTGTTAGGCCCACGGGCCGGATTTTGGGCGCGGCCCAAAACCAGCCCAGCTCATCCAACTCCCAAAATGCCAACGGGCGTTTCCCACGCACGCGAATTTCATCGCGTACACTGGCGGATGGGACAATTGCACGCTTCGAATGGCGTGCCAACGTGGATCGGGCAGGGAGCAGCGTGGGCAAGGTGGAGAAATACGTTCGTCTTCGTGGGGGAGAAAGAGCGGGGCGGAACTCTCGAACGAAGACTGGGAAAAACTCCTCTCCGTTCATCTCCTCCTGTCGGATGCCTCTCCGAGTGTGTTCGGCGGAGCTTTCCTGGTGTTCCGGTGGTGTGGGCGGGTGGTGGAACGCCGCGGGAAGCTTCGTCCCCCTATTCGTCGTCGCTGCCTTCATCTTCCTCGAGTCGCTGCCGCCGTCGCCGATCCTCACTGCCTGATCGCCTTGGAAGGCGCAGTCGGCATTCACTTCTCCGGAAAGAAGGAGCGGGCGGCCCATGTGTCCGCCGAGGTATTCCCTTCCCCTCTGGTTCTTGTTCCGGCCGAGTCCTCGGCTCCGGCGAACCCTCGTCGATCGCCTGCCTGTGGTGGCTGCTTACCCTCTCCTGCTCCTCCGGCGAGCCCTTTCCCCTCTCCTGGCTGCCGGCCCGCCTGCGCGCGGGAAGTTCCGGGGTCAACGTCGCCTGCGTGCGACGTCTTTCGACTGGAGGTCGCCGCCTGCGTGCGGCAGGGTTCTTTCTTCTTCCGGTGAGCAACCTGGTGAGGCGACGAGTCTTCGACGAGCGTCCCTCCTCTTCCTTGGTGAGGATCCTCCCCGAGTGGCGCCTTCGTCGTCAGCGTGGAGTAGGTGTCAGCTCCTCTTCAAACGCCGTCCACCTGTAGCGTCCGGACAGTCGCGTCCGAGCCTCCTTCAGCCGCCAGGTCACTTTCCGGCGCCGCCCTATCGCCGGAGGAAGTCCCTCCTCTTATCCTTTGAACTCCCGGCGTCGAGGTGAGGGCCACCTACCCTCCAACCCGCGGCATCCGCACGCAAGGCGTGCTGGTGGACACGATCGTATGGCCTCCGGGTCCGTCAGTCAGCTCGGGTCCTCTCGGCGTAGTCGTGTACGTACGTACGGCCCTGCTGGGCGTCTCTCCGACCGTTCTTGCCCGCGAGCAAGAAGGACGAGGTTGTCGGTCACCTGCCTCCTCCGTGTGATGTTATCGGCGAAGCGTCGTCCGGCCTCCTCGCCGGTATGCGAGCGAGGAGCCGGTCGGATTCTCTCTGTCAACGGCGTGCGACATCGTGTGAACAGTCGTACTGATCGCCGAGCGCCGACTAGATCCATGGATGTGTTGGTGAGTTTGGTTACTCCCCTCGATTCTCTCTCCGGCACGAGAGCGTGCTCGGAAACTATTGCGGACACGGTCCGACGCGGTTGGTTACGAGTACGTCTCTTTTGGGTTTGGGTGAACCCGATTTGACTCGATGACACTGGTCCCTGGTGAAACACCAGCGTTGATCTGAATCGTGTTAGAATGGCAACGATCTTCCGCAAGAGTCCAGAGTCGGGCTGGGAGTCGGTTCAGGGAATCAACTCCGCCAGTCGCGCCCAACCAGCGGTTTCGACCATTGTGACAGTTGCGTTGACTTATTTGGACTCGAGTCAAGCATTGACTCACGGGTAAAATAGTTAAAAAAATATTATCGTAATTGAGGGCGTGACAGCTTGGTATCAGAGCGAGGTTCTGCACGTTCCAATCCATGCGAGCGTCGTACGTGCATTTTGATAGATCCACTGCTTGTGTGCAGATGGAACTCGAGCGTCTCGTAGCTCAGGGGACTTGACTCCCCGAGGAGCTAGAGGCATCCCGGGCAGAGGTTGCGATGCTGAAGCGCGCTATGGCGGCTTCGATAGCATTGACCATGGCCGATTGCGGCCAAGAGACCGTCGTGCGACGACCCACATTTCGGTCCACGGCCCACGTGAGCGCTCCGGTTATTCGGGTCGGGGCACGTCGTGGGAGTGGACCCATTACCCACAGGTTGGAGGGGTGCGTTGCCCCATGGAAGTTGCGAACTTCCTCTGGGATATGGTGACATATTCCCACCCTATTCAGATCCCCGAGGGGGAGTAAACCCAGGCTTGTATCGAATCTCTCCGAAGACAATATGAGGAAGAGATAGCAGACTCTAAAACTGCTATTTCGGAACAAGGAGGGTGGACGAGGTCCAACTAAAACAAAAGAGATCTCTCTCCTTAGTCCAACTGAGCCAACTTCGCACAAGGGACGCCTTATGTGAGGGAAGCTTGGGAGGACAGCAAGGAAAAATCCTTGCAAACCGTCCGGGGTTCCTCGGCATATAGGGACGCTTGTATGAGTGGAGGAGACCCAGGGACAAAATGGTAATTGGGGCGAGCTAGGTTAGTCTTCGATGGGGGTGGTATGGGACGCCTTCGAAGAGGACGAGACTTAGGCGTGGCCAAGTTACGATGTTGGACAAGGTTCCTGGGAACATATGCAATCCGATTGGATCGCGGGTGTTGTAGGGCCCTTCCTACAATTCAGTGGAAATTACGGGTGTGAGTCGAGTCGCACAAAATGAGTCGTCTAGGACGATGAACGGGTAAGAGTGTTGGACTTAAATGTCCTCAGCATAGGACCGAGCAAGGTCGGTCGGTGTAGTGGACCCCGAGACCTTCGGAGTATCATACGATATGGATATCGTAATCGATAATTGGCAGGGTTGCGCCAAGGAGATCCGACATTTTAGATCAAGTGATGAGTGATGCGTTGATACAGGATGGGTGTCCTGTAGCTTTTGATAGTCGAAAGTTAAGTGGGGTGGAGCAGAGATACTCTGCGTATGGAAAAAGAGATGGTTGCAGTGTTGCACTGCCTCCGAGGATGGAGAGTCCTCCTGGGGCGGAAACTGATGAGGTGGTGAATGCATATCTCACCACTCGGAAGCGATGGTAGGAATTCCTAGCCGAATTCTAGTTCCGGTGGGAACACAAGCCTGGAAAGGCTAATGAAGTGCTTGATGCACTGAGTAGGCTTAATGCCTTAGTTTGCATGGCGATCTCCAGTGTGGAAGGAGATCTCCTTACGAGGATAAAAGCGGTTGTTGTGATCGATAAGGAGTATCGAAAGTCTGTTGAGCAGACTAAGTCGGGTACGGCCCGATGATAGTATCTGGGCAGACAGAGTGGGTTGATGTCCTCACAGAGGACTGCCTTCGTCATTTTGGTGACTACGAGTCAAAGGACTGGGTGAAGTGGATTGATTCGGCACAATTTGCCTGCAATCTCCACAGATCATCGTCTACTGGGCAAAGCCCCTTTTGGGATTTGTGTTAGGGAGACAGCCCTAACTACTGTTGGTATCGCGATGAGGACCTACGAAGGGAGATGTCCTGTGGTTCTATAGGTAGTTCATGAGCGAATGGAGTCGCTCCAGGAGGCTAGAGACAGCCTCGAGGTAGCCGCGAGACGAATGCAACAATATGCAAATCGTCGGGATCAGGGAGAAGCGGCATCCGACATTACCTGTGAGCTTCAAAAAGGGTTTTCATAAGGATCCGAGGGATCCAACTCGGTCATAGTCGCCTCGCGCGCATCCTACGGTTCGAACGGAGTTTGACCAAAGGATTGAAAGAATCCTAGATCACAGAGTTTTGGGATATAGTAGGATGAACCGACGGGAAGGTTCTCCAATAAAAGAAGCTACATGGTATAAGGCGTCCGAACTGTGGGAGTTCGAGGACGAGATCCGACATTACTTAGAGTCGCCGAGGACGGCGACTCGCTCCGAAGGGGGAGAATGTTAGGCCCATGGGCCGGATTTTGGGCGCGACCTAAACCCAGCCAAGCCCATCCAACTCCCAAAATGCCAACGGGCGTTTCCCACGCACGCGAATTTCATCGCGTACACTGGCGGATGGGACAATTACACGCTTCGAATGGCGTGCCAACGTGGATCGGGCAGGGAGCAGCGTAGGCAAGGTGGACAAATACGTTCGTCTTCGTGGGGGAGAAAGAGCGGGGCAGAACTCTCGAACGAAGACTGGGAAAAACTCCTCTCCGTTCATCTCCTCCTGTCGGATGCCTCTCCGAGTGTGTTCGGCGGAGCTTTCCTGGTGTTCCGGTGGTGTGTCCGGGTGGTGGAACGTCGCGGGAAGCTTCGTCCCCCTATTCGTCGTCGCTGCCTTCATCTTCCTCGAGCAGCCGCTGCCGTCGCCGATCCTCACTGCCTGATCGCCTTGGAAGGGGCAGTCGGCATCCACTTCTCCGGAAAGAAGGAGCCGGCGGCCCATGTGTCCGCCGAGGTATTCCCTTCCCCTCTGGTTCTTGTTCCCGGCCGAGTCCTTAGCTCCGGCGAACCCTTCGTCGATCGCCTGCCTGTGGTGGCCGCTTACCCTGTCCTGCTCCTCCGGCGAGCCCTTTCCCCTCTCCTGGTTGCCGGCCCGCCTGCGCGCGGGAAGTTCCGAAGTCAACGTCGCCTGCGTGCGACGTCTTTCGACTGGAGGTCGCCGCCTGTGTGCGGCAGGGTTCTTTCTTCTTCCAGTGAGCAGCCTGGTGAGGCGACGAGTCTTCGACGAGCGTCCCTCCTCTTCCTTGGTGAGGATCCTCCCCGGGTGGCGCCTTCGTCGTCAGCGTGGAGTAGGTGTCAGCTCCTCTTCAGCCGCCGTCCACCTACAGCGTCCGGACAGTCGCGTCCGAGCCTCCTACACCCGCCAGGTCACTTTCCGGCGCCGTCCTATCACCGGAGGACGTCCCTCCTCTTCTCCTTCGAACTCCCGGCGTCGAGGTGAGGGCCACCTGCCCTCCAACCCGCGGCATCCGCACGCAAGGCGTGCTGGTGGACGCGATCGTACGGCCTCCGGGTTCGTCAGTCAGCTCGAGTCCTCTCGGCGTAGTCGTGTACATACGTACGGCCATGCTGGGCGTCTCTCCGACCGTTCTGGCCCGCGAGCAAGAAGGACGAGGCTGCCGGTCTCCTGTCTCCTCCGTGTGATGTTATCGGCGAAGCGTCGTGCGGCCTCCTCGCCAGTATGCGAGCGAGGAGCCGTCGGATTCTCTCTATCAACGGCGTGCGATGTCGTGTCAACAGTCGTCCTGATCGCCGAGCGCCGACTAGATCCATGGACGTGTTGGTGAGTTTGGTTACTCCCCTCGGTTCTCTCTCCGGCACGAGAGCGTGCTCGGAAACTGTTGCGGACACCGTCTGACGCGGTCGATTACGGGTACGTCCCTTTTGGGTTTGGGTGAACCCGATTTGACTCGATGACACTGGTCCCTGGTGAAACGCCAGCGTTGATCTGAATCGTGTTAGAACGGCAACGATCTTCCGCAAGAGTCCAGAGTCGGGCTGGGAGTCGGTTCAGGGAATCAACTCAGCCAGTCGTGCCCAACCAGCGGTTTCGACCGTTGTGACAGTTGCGTTGACTTATTTGGACTCAAGTCAAGCGTTGACTCAATGGTAAAATAGTTAAAAAAATATTATCGTAATTGAGGGCGTGACACTAGGTGTCACGCTCAAGATTATGCTAATAAAAATTTTAACAAATTACACGCGAGTCAACGCTTGACTTGCACTCAAGCACGCCCACGCAGGGGCTAAGTGGTCGAACCACTGATCCGGGCGCGACCGACAAGAGCACGTCCTCGATGTACTCATCAGCCTATCTCAGCCTACCACATGTCTGCTCATCTCGACGAGTCGGAGACCGCCACGCGTCTCCTACGGATCGGTGCACGAACTAGCTCCGAAGTGCAACTAAGGTACATGACCCGAGACTCGACGCCGGTGTAGCGCACGTACAAGTCCGGTACACAGGAAAGAAGCAAAACCACACGCAGGTGGTAGCGCACACACGCGCAAAAGAGACAGCATCATGCATGACGCCGGGCACACGCCCTAACTCCCAAACAAACCGCACGCAGGTGAATAGGCTCACTCCCTCGCCGGAACGGACGTCCAGCACACTCAACCGGCACACGTCGGGAAGCACATCACACAGGGCCGGCGCACATGACCGGAGCGTAGAGAGGGGCGAGGAGTTGCCGACCGAGAAAGACGACTCGGCCAGGAGCGCAGAACGCGCAGAGCTGGAGAGAAGAAGACGCCGGCCGAGGACAGCTGATCGGCCTAGAATGGGAACCGTGTCTGGAGCCCTCTAGAGGCACACGCACAGGAAACGAGGCACGTGTACATCAACCAACGCACGTGCACGCAACCCAAGGCGGCGGGTTGACTGCCGGAGCATGCCGGAAACCCGCCTGAGGCTCGCCGGAGCACCATCCGGCAGATCCCGACCTCGCCGGAGGCAAGGGAGGCGCCGGCGAACTCCACCAGGTTCGCTAGATGCCACCCAAGGAAGGGGGGCCGCGCCCTAGCCACCGGCAACTAGAGACGCTGGCGGACCCACCCACGGCCGTCAGACGTCTCCAGGAAGAGGGGCAAAAGGCTCAGCCTCGCTGGCCGCCCGAGATCTCGCAAGAAACGAGAGAGAAAGGGAGACGCGACGAGGAGAAGAAACAGGGTCGGCGACGCTCGCCGATTGAAAACCTACCCATCGGATGGAGCCGGAGTGGCAAGAGATAGAGGCTTACCTCGGCGGATGGAAAGTTGGGCTGCGACTGGGCTGGGCCGCTTGCGTGGCCCAAATGGGAAACTCAGGCGTAACACTAGGTACCCTTATAAGATATATATACTTTATAAATTTCAACGAGGATAGTAGTCATAATAGAGGCATCGTAGATCCGCCCCTGTCGCCATCTAACCCCACCACGATCAAATCAAAATCATAAATCTCTTCCTTGGTTAAACATTGATCAAACATGTATACATTGATTAAATATTTTTGTTCTAGTGTTTATTTTGGTCAAACTAAATGTAAAGTTTTGCATTAGGGTTCATAAATAAATATTTTTAGAAATTTTTAGTATCATTTATGTATAAATTTTATATTAATATATGAACATGTAGAACTAGCAAGTAACGTGTAAATAAAAGAAATTCATTGGAGGGAATATATTTTACACAAGTTAAACTATTTAGAAATGTCCTTATATTTGTACAAATATATTTAGAAATTCATTGGAGGGAATAGTATGTTAAATTTCAAAATAGATTTAGAAATGTCCTTATATTTGTACAAATATATTTTACACAAGTTAAACTATTTAAATTAGTACTTTCATTCTTTAATAATATATTTTTTTTTATAAAAATTAGAGGTGTTTCTTGTAAGTAATGGATGAAGTTTCATACATGGAGTTGAAAAGGAATAGTATAATTGGTGTTCTAAAATTTTATGCAACATTATATTTAAACTTAATCTAAGTTTGTTGCAAGGAACTTATAATAATTTTACACTTTCAAAACTAACAAAAATTGAAAGAAATAAAATAACAAATAAAATTCAGCTTGGTAAAAATTTAGTTTTTTTATAAGTTAAATTTGAATTGAACACCTAAGATACTATGAATGTTTCCCTTCTGCCAGACATGATTGTGAAGAGACTCACTAGGCATCTTTTTGGCGACAAATAACAACAAACAGAAGACGCAAAAGAAACAAGAAAGTGAATAAGAAGTTATTAAGGATACATTTAGCAAAGGGTTGGTTGCCTTTTCTAGACACAACGATCAGAAATTAATTCTAATTGCGTGTAATAATCGTGGTTTAATATGCAACTATAGAATCTAGCATATTAACACATAATGATTATAATAGAAGGCCAGCAAAATTAATAGGAGAATTATTTAATTTTTAATTTTTTTGAATAATAGTCTCATCTATATTTCAACATTTTTTTCTTAAACTCTTATTAAAAATGCTTAGGAAAAGTTTCTCCATTTTTTGATTTGGCAAAGGTATTGAAACTATAAATTACAAATACACATAGTAGTTTATGATAATTTTTTATTAAATATAAAGTAACCTATTTGGCCTTTTATCTTATAAAAAAAAATTTCAATACAGACTTAGGCTCAATATAGATCAATGTGCATAGTGACAATATTAGATAAAGACTTGGGCCAGTATGGATCAATGTGCAATTGGCCCAACTCTATTCTATACATTTTTGATTGGGCACTAGGTTGTGTTTCTTGAATGGAAAAATGAATGGAAATAAAAGAAAACAAAGAAGAATAAACTGATAGATACTATGATCGCATGATATTTTTTTTCTATCATTTCGGTTTCTTTCCTCTCTTATTTTTCTTTCTTGAGAAGGAAACACATCATAGGGTATATTGGTTTTAACTGGTTTAATTATTCAGAAAATTTTATTATTTTCTTTATAAAATTGAGATTTTTATACATTTTTGCTCACTTTTTATCTTTGTATTTTCTTATAAATTCTGTGAATTATTTTATAAATTCAAAAAAAATAATTATTTTAGGACATTGATTTTAATAATGCCTCAAAGCCTTCAATTATGTTTCCACTTTTATTTTATAATATTAATCAAAAGCGAGAATCTAATTAAAAGAAATTGTCTCATTCTAAACCTAAATTAAAATAAACCCACGGTTCAGTGGTTCACTCATCAATCCCACATTATCCACGTGACAATGTCTCCACCAAATCAAAATGTTGCATTTAAAAATCCATTCCCTCCTTTTCTTAATTCTCTACGCCATTCAATCATTATTGCGTAAGATTGGAAAGATTAGCATCAAAGTGCTCCTTAATCACCGATTAATTAATGGATTAATTAATTAATCATGTTTGACCCCGTTGTCTTTGAGCCGCGACACCGGTTCACATGGGCGTGGGTTCGACGCAACCCCCCTCCCTGTCAGGCCGGTTCAGCCCAAAGCCCAGTGGGTCTGATCCAAGTCTGGCCCAAGCCCACCACCCGAAAGCATCGTTCGCAGCGTGAAAACGGACGCGGGTCACGGTCATCAGCTCCGCGAGAGACGGACGCGAGCTCGTTGCACAGCTCGGACGCGAAGAAGCTCTCAACCGCGTCTTCACCACTTCCGTTGGGCGCAGACGCGAGGAAGGGAGCGACATGCGATTCCTTCGGAGATTTCTGCAGAGGCGAGGAACTCAGACGCGGACAAAAGGCGTCGAAGCGAGAGGGTTGTGCGGACGAGGACAATGCAAAGAGGCGGCGGCTCCTTCGTTAAAAGGAGGGGAGCGGGCGTTGAGGAGATAATCGAGAACACCGAGCTTGAGAGGGCGAGTTTTCCGGTGCTTGAGGAAACAACGACGAGAGGAGCGGTGTGAGATCGGAGAAAATTTGTAACCGGTTATTGGTGGATCACCGGCGAGGGAGGGAAAGGGGGCGGCGGTGACTGGGGTTACCGACGAGTGAGGTTTAGGGTTTTGTAGCTTTTGAGGTAATAAGATCAAGCTTTCCCTATCTTCCTGCGCTCTTCCCCCTGTTTCCGAGTTCTTGCGCAGTAGCGGCACTTCCAGCGGCGGGCGACTGCCCGGTGGTGACGAGAGGACTGAGAAAAGGCGAGCAGCTTCCCGCATCATTTCCTGGCGGCTCCTGAGCGCGGCGGCGCTCGACGGTAGAAGCGACGCCGGCGGCGTCGAGTGGAGACGACGATCTCGCTCGAACGTGTCGAGCGTTCGAAACAAGGCAAGTCAACGGCAACGGCGGTCAGCGATTTTGGAAACAAAATCGATTGAGATTTTGATTTGGTGCTGACGTAGGCGTGACATCAGCAACCAAATCGGATCGGCGGGCAGCGAATTTCGGACGGCTGACGCAAGGCGACATCAGCACAGACGAAATTCGGTCGTGGGCAAAATTGGTTGACCAGAGGTACTTTTAATTAGGGTTTTCGGATTCTCTAATTTGGGAATCGATTTTGGACGACTAGGGTTAGAGTTTTCCGACTTGTTTTGTTTTTGGGGGTGAATTTGCACTCGGAGAAAACCTAATTCTAGGAAGTTCACGCATCTGGTGTTTTATCGGACGACTATAAGACAGCGGTTAAACACCAGTTTATGATTAATTCGACCGGAACGTGACACTCCAGGCGACACCCACGAAGGATATTGTTGAAGTACGGTCCCACTGCTGCTCGCCGCCTGCGCTGTCTCCTCGGGGCCCGCCTGCTGCGCTCAGCGAGTACTACGTCGACGCAAGACTGGGAATTCTTTTTACCTTTGAGTCTGTGGTTGCATGGACACTGCATGTGATTTGACAGCTCGAGTGGGCCCCGGTCGTTATCCAGTAAGCACGAGGGATTTCCCTTGGGTGGAATAGTAAGAATGGTGTGGAAGTGCTCGGTGTGAGGGAAAATTGTACATTAAACCCTAAGTTTTAATTTTTATGAGTTTAGCTCTTTTGAACTTCACGAGTAAAATTTGTTTAAGTCTCCAATTTTTTTTCTCGACTTCACCCATTGCCATGTTCATTTATTTCAATTATAAAATAAAAAAATAAAGGTGTTTTCGATTAAATATTTTTATGTTCCTCTATACCCAATGAAACTATTAAATAAAATCTAACATATTTTTTATTTAAATTTTTATTGTACATAATTTATGTGCTACTCGGATAAAAATTAAACAAAAGTTCAGGGGCTGAAGTGATGAAAGGTTCAGTTCATGGGCTGATTTGCAATTTTGATGCAAAACTCACCTAATTGGCGCGTTTCTTATTTGTAGAGAAACCAAAACTAGAGAAGAGCAGCAGCAGCAGAAATGGTAACCGGGCTGGCGTTGGAGGAGACGGAGCTCCGCCTCGGGTTACCTGGCGGCGGAGAAGCCGAGGCGGCGAAGAATCCCGGGAAGAGAGGCTATGTGGATACAGTAAATATCGATCTGAAGCTTCAGCTGCAGACTTCGGCCGACGCGAAGCTAGCGTCGGCGGAGGCGGCGGAGAAGGTGAAGAAGTCGGCGGGCCACCACAATGCCGTAGCCTGCAGCAGTGTCGTCGACAGCCCCGAGAAGCCGTCCGCCCCCAAGTATGTTGATTTATTGATTCCGCACTTACATTCCCCTTGTTGCACTTTTCAGTCAAATTCATCCACCAAAATTACGCTCACTATTTGTGTTCAATTATATGATCAGGGCACAGGTTGTGGGTTGGCCACCAGTGCGGTCATTCAGGAAGAAAATCCTCAAGAGCACCACCGAGGACGCCGCCGCCGGCGAGAAGTCCGGCAACTCACCGCCCGCCGCCTTGGTCAAGGTGAGCATGGACGGAGCTCCCTACCTACGCAAGCTGGATCTGAAGGCGTGCGGGAGCTACCAAGACCTCTCCATTGCATTGCGGAAAATGTTCAGCTCCTTCACCACTGGTATCCAGCATTTGAATGTTCATCTAGAGCTCAGATTTTCTTGATCCATCTCCACCAATTTCTTTCCTTTCTTCTCAAAATTACAGGCACTGGGGGAATGAGCGGGAGGGACTTCATGAATGAGAGGAAGGTGATGGATCTGCTAAATGGATCAGAGTTTGTGCCAACCTATGAGGACAAGGATGGCGACTGGATGCTTATTGGTGATGTTCCTTGGGAGTAAGCTCATTTCATTCCATTGCATTTCACCAATTGAATTAAACTATGAATTCTTTTAAAATTCACCGATTTATTCTCGATCCTTTGCATCTCTGACTTCACTTCAAAACAACTGATCATCAATCCAGGATGTTCGTTGATTCATGCAAGCGTTTAAGAATCATGAAGGGATCAGAAGCCATTGGCCTTGGTAAGCATGCATGATTATGTATATAATTGTGAAGAATTTTTTAAAAAAAACTAATCCAAATGGATTTATAATCATTATTCTCCCTTAATCGCAGCTCCAAGAGCCATGGAGAAATGCAAGAACAGAGGCTAAAAATGCCAAGGATTGAGATCGAGGCATCTGCAGTCTGCACTGTGCACCATAAATTCCAGTTCTTCCAGTTTTATGTATTTATAATAATGATCAATAGTACAATTTAATTTCTTGAGCACTATTCAATTTGATTGCTTCAAACCGAATTTGTGTAATCGATTAACGATGAGATTCTTAGGGCTAGGTTAAATTAATTCACCCTTTTAATAATCCTCTCTGCCAACTGGAGGAGGAAGCAAAGCGATGTGCATAATTGTCAACGACTCAACGTGGACTTTACTGCAGAGAAATTTCTGAAAGAAAGGGAATAAACTAGACTTGCGTAGTGAGACAGCATTGACTGTCTTGGATCCTTCGAGGATTACGTTTAAATTCAACTAATTTTCCTTTTTTGATGCGACAAAAATATAGATCAGTGGACTCGCTGGGGCCAAGGAATAGTTGACTCAGTCAATCTAATCCCTTATGTCAGACTGTGAGCGAATCTACCCCCTGGTGAACGAGTGTTCCTCGTTGACTAGCCAAACAGTAATTTAGATCCTACCGGAAGGACACAGAGATGGCAAAGTCAACTTTGTGCGGCGATTCACATGAACAATCTGGGCATCGATATGGACATGCAGTGTGAGCCGCATGAACTTGGCGTGCACCCTTCAAACTTGAATGAAGTTGGGATAAGTATTACGTTGCTTCAGCTTTTGACTTTAGTCACCTGAGGCGAAGTTTTTAGATTGAGATGATTTTGATGAACATGCGGCAGCGAAGGCTTAGAAATTTTTTTTTTTAATATTTTCATATAAATTTGGAATTTTAAGTATTTGCAAAAAAGAATCCATTTTACATTTTAGAGAGATTTTTTATACATGTGAGAGGTGGGTTCTCGTTCGGCCCCTTTAAATCCGGGATCTGTTGACTTTTACTTCTGGAGTGTTTCGTTTTTTCAACCCGGAAATTGTTTTTCTACCCGTTCTGTCCGCCGTTGCTGCTTCCCCTTCTCACCTTCCAAGATCACGGACGCCGTCGGCGGAGCAAAAAAGGTAAAAAAATCTAGGGTTCTTCCCCCCAAGGTCCGTTCCCTGATCTCACCCCTCTAGTTTCCTTGATACGGCCGCAGAATCGATCTCTTCGGTTTTTTGCTTCTATTTCGAAATCAATCTACGCGAAAGTTCGTATTTTGGGTTCAGCTTCGTGCTCAAAACTTCATCTTGGCGCTTGTTTAGTTTGATTTATTCTCCTCAAATGTGAAAAATCATTAGCTCTCTACAAGGGTAAAGTTCAGTGCCTTCTTAAGGAGCTGAAATTTGGGGCATTCCAGGTGTTACTGGCGCTGATAAGGTGTGGGTGCTTTAAGGATGATTTAGGGCTTTCGTTCTGAAATGGAGGAGGTAGAGAAAGCTAATAGAACTGCTGTAGAAAGCTGCATCAGAGTTCTAGGGTTTCTTTCCCGATCAAAAGATCAAGTCAAACCTGAACAGTTATTGGCAGAGACGGGTGCTGCTGTTTCAAGATTCAAGAGGCTTGTGTCCTTGCTCAACAACAGTGTTGGCCATGGAAGAGTAAGGGTGGTCAACGAAGTTCCCTCATCCATTTCCAATCACAAGATCTTCTCTGATTGTCAATTAGCATCCAAGTATGCCCTCATTCCCACACCACTCCAAGTCTTTCCAGGAAATATATTGGATAACAGTATACAAGTATTAGATTCAAGTGCTGAGAATCCTCTTCATATCACCGAAAGGAGCTTTGTCCTGAACCATCTTGGGGTACATCCTTCAACTTCAAGTCAACACCAATTCATTCAGCATCAGCAGCAGCTGAGCAATCCCAGGTTTTGGCTGCATCAGTCGCAGACGAAGCTTCAGCCTGATGTGTTTAGGAGCCAAAGTGGTGCTATAAACCTCAAGTTTGAGAGCTCTAGCTGCATGCCGTCTGTGTCAACAAACAAGTCTTTCTTGTCATCACTTAGTATGGACACAAGTATAACCAGCTTAAGCGGCAAATCGCCGTTCCATCTGATTGGTGCACCAGCATCACCCGACACAGGCAACCCGCAAACTGCCCCTAAGAGGAAGTGCACTTGCAGAGGGGAGGAAAAATGCACAACAAGCGGGCGATGTCAGTGCTCAAAAAAAAGGTGAGGATATGAAATTTAGCTTCATCAAGTTGTTGTAATTGTTGTTCTTTGCTTTGGATATAATGATATTTGCATTTACCATAGGAAGCTAAGAGCGAAGAGAACCATTAAAGTGCCTGCTATAAGCAATAAATCTGCTGATGTTCCACCTGATGAGTACTCATGGAGGAAATATGGGCAAAAGCCAATCAAGGGCTCTCCACATCCTAGGTATCATGGTGTCCTTATACTTCTTTTTTGTCTCATTTTCTATGAGACCATGTTGTTAGTTAACCCTAATTTCCATATCGAAGTTTGTACTTCTATAAGCCCTAATTTCCATTTGGATGTTTGTACTTCTGTTAACCCTAATTTCCATATCGAAATTTTTACTTTTATTAACCCTAATTTCTGTATCGAAGTTTGTACTTCTAATTCTATTTAACCTCTACAAGTGTTATTACATGTGCTTAGATTTTGTTCATCTGCAAATTATGCACTCTCTCTTTTCTTACTAGTATTGATTCTCATATCAATCTTTTGAGTAAGAACATGTCTTTTTAGATTATCATCAACTTTAGTTAGGCCCTAATAATCATTTGCAGTAGCGACAAACAACCAAAATGGAACATAGCTGCTGTAATTTAGAAGACTTGGTTTCATCAAGTTTACCCTTTAGGTTTTCTGTTAACTTCTTTCTATTATTCTTTCAGATTTTGAGAGTCTTGGATTTTGCACTTTTTTGCATTGACTTTTATGTAAGGCTAGTAATTCATATTGGTGAATGCAGGGGATACTACAAATGTAGCAGCATGAGGGGGTGCCCTGCAAGGAAACATGTCGAAAGGTGCTTAGAAGACCCATTAATGCTCATTGTCACTTACGAAGGTGAGCACAACCATGGAAAGTTGCCGGAGCAGCCCACTCAGACGTAGAGATGTTGTTCATATTGCATCATTAACAGGTTCGCCTGCTGACCGGCCACCCTTCTTTTCCGGTGGATCTCACCGCCTTCCTGTTGGAGCATGAGCGTTTTGCTTTGCGCAAGAAAGAGAGTAATCACAAGCAGAGTTTGATTTGCATTTCCTTGCTCATCCGGATGTGTGCAAGAGTTGAGTGAAAGATACAGAGCAAAACTTCTTTAAGTCAGAGATGAGCAAAGTGCTGCTGTATTGAGGAATTTGACATTGCCCAGATTTCAGCTCATTCATTGTTTCCAAATGGTGCTCCTCCAGTGTTGGTACAGAGAATGTTCATGTTAATGTTTGCCTGTTGACTTTTTGTTCAAGGTTATGCTAGTAATTGGAATGTGTAAAGATCCACATCTGAGATGTGACAATGAGTGCATGCACTCCTGAGATGTCCATGAAAATCTCTTAATGCATTTCTGAAAAAAAAATTTCAGGAGATAGTTACAAAGAAAGCTATTCGGATGACAACTTCCTAAAGTTTGATTCGCAAATGCATAGTGTATATTACTGCCCTATCAGTTATAATTCAAGGCTTTTGTTGTTTTAAAGACTGTCTCCCTTTAAATTGTAGTTTTTTACAGCTTAGCTACAAGCATAATTGGACGCCAAACTTTGGTTACAATTTCCATTGATGGATAGACGCTTAAATACTGTGCAGAAGTGTACATTGTTCCAGGGGAAAATTGTAGTTTGGCTCCTAATTTTTGCCCATTGTCATATATTGCAGCCTTGCAGGTCGAGGACAAGTTTTACTAAACTCGATCTGACCCGGCCACTCTTAACCTTGATGAGGTTAAAAAGTCATATCTTGACCCAGTCACTCTTAACCTCATCCTCAACCTTGAATATGGTAGGGTTAAAAAGTGATGGGTTAAAAAGTCATATCCCATATCTAACTTGTGAAATCAAGCTTGATAAAAAAAATTAATTAAAATTTGTTTATATTAATATATAAAATACAAACTAAAGGGAAAGTGTGAGAAATTTAAATTTTTTTAATTTTTTTATGTATATAAGAATAATTAAAATTATCCTTCGAGAGATTTCAAAATATTTAGATCCGACTCAAATTGTGTTTTGCTAATTAATAAATTATTAATTAGTGACAAATTTATGTTGGTTTTATACTATAAACCGTTTCCGGCTAGGCTCCAGTCAAACCCAATTATGCGGTAACTTCGATATCTCAGCCGTTAATACTATTCGTTGTCTAATCTTAGTCGTTGCTTTGGTGTTATAAGAAATAGCCAGTTCCCTTCCGTCCTCTCGAGAAGTGGAAATCCGACTGACTCAAGATGGCCACCGTCTCCTCCACCTCCGCTCTCCCAAGCCCTAAACCTACCGCTTTCCTACCCCGGCAGCTCTCTCTCTCCCCTTCCCTTGTCCGCGTCTCGCCCCCGCGAAGAGCTCCTGCCGTGCTGCGAGCCTCCTCCGCAACCGCCCCATCTGTCCCCTCCTCTTCCTCCGCTCCTTCTCTCTTCTCCGATTCCACCCGAACCCTCTCCTCCCTCCTCGACGTCGTCCTATCTGCATCAAGGGCTGTGATATCTGCCGCTCTCTGCCTCGCCGAGCGCGCGGCCGCGTCGGCCTCCCCCTCGCAGGAGGAGCTCGCCGAGCTCCGCTCCCTGCAGGGGAACCTGACCTGGGCCATGGGTCCGCTCTTTTTCGCCGCACGCCGGATTGAGCGGCCGTCAGGGTACCTCAACACCCCGCTCACCGTGGTCGCGGCGGGAATGGCGAAGTGGCTCGACATCTATAGCGGGGTGCTGATGGTGAGGGTTCTTCTGAGCTGGTTTCCTAACATTCCGTGGGATCGCCAGCCCCTCTCAGCGATCAGGGACCTATGTGATCCATACCTCAATCTCTTCAGGAACATCATCCCGCCGGTGTTTGGTGCCCTCGATGTTAGCCCTCTTCTGGCCTTTGCTGTCTTGGGAACCCTTGGATCTATCTTGAACAACAGCAGGGGAATGTACTGATAAGGTGACGATAAAAGAGGATCCTCTGGCTCTTTCACTTTAAAATTCTTATATATTTTGGATTATGTTTGTCAAGTAGATAGATTTGTGGACTTTCAGTTAGCCAATCGTGTTCCTACATTAGTTGGAGTTTTTTTTTCCTGATAACTGAGCTAAATAAAATTGTTTTTATGCTGATAACCTTTAGATATGATTTCGAGTTTAGGTGTTTTCCTTATCTTCTTGGAGATAATAATCACCAGAATGTGTTCTTATTTATATATAGGATTAATTCATTATTATGGACAGGCTAGCTGGCCTATTGCTTGCAGTAATCTTTCAGCTATGCATCATCAATAAAAAGGAAAAAAGAATTCTGGCAACTTGGTTTCAGGACAACTTCCCACTTATATTGTCTTCAATATGCCTTGATTCCGAATAAGATCTTTATATTACGCCCAACTTCCTTTTCTTGAGAAACCTACATTAATGTGTTCTTTGCTATTTCACACGTGTAGCAGATGGTTCAAAGGATGATTGATGTAGGGAGCCTTATGGTTATTTTAAAATTAATTGTTAAAATCATTTTGGAAGTGGAAGAGTGGATTAAACAACATGGAACTATCTATTTTAATCACGCACAATTACAAGGTAATCTAACCTAAGGTTCTTAAACAAGATGAGAAATACAATCTAAATACTAAAATGCTAAGAACTAAATGCTTGAATTGAAGTATAAAGAACATCACCTTACTCTCCTTGCATTATATGAGAGTTCTTCAATGTGGTGGATAGGCTAAGGACTTACAAAATCTAGGATTAATTTTACAAGGCAAGTTACATATCATCTGCAAGCTTAAATTTCCTAAATCCTTGCCTCTGGAGGACTTTATATTGGGTCTTGGAGTGTATCCTTGAGAGGAGTAGACAATTGAAGAAAGAGATGTAGATGCCAACTTTAGTCGAATTGAAGGAGTCTTTCTTTCACTTGGAGGAGATAAATGTGGGAGGAGATGAGCTCCTGCTTCATGCTGAGAAGATAGAGGAGGGATTGAGTCATAGTTGCAAGTTGAGAGGGAGAGGATGAAAGAGTAACTAGTTCTAGAGAGGAGAGAACCCAGAGTTACATGTTTCTCATGAAAAAAAGGTTACTTTTTTCTTTTGCATTAATGTCAACTGCAGTTGTGCCGTTTACAGGATTTAAAGAGTTAACAAAAATTGATTGCTGGGAAGGTTACATTGAGTTTGTGGCTGCAAGAATTGGATAGCTTGGTCTCCTTTTATTCTCTGCAGTTGTTGGAATGAAGATACATTGTGACAGTAGGCCTGGCACCTTTCTCGGCGGCCTTGTAATATTTCTATCATCCATCTCATATTGGTATATTCATATACCATAAAAATGACTTTGATATATGCTTGTTGTAATAATCACCAATCAACGCAATTATAGCTTTAATTGAGACTAATATTGACCATTTAAACTTTGAAAATTTGTGTATATTGATTGTCCTTATTTTCACCACTAAAATCTCTATATGTACACCATCCATATTGATTAAAATAACATTATATCGAGAATCCGTACGAAAACCAATGAACATGTCAAATATATATAAATATATCACAACCAAACATGTGTAAATATAGTGTCAAAAGTTGGCAAATGTCATTACATATACTTCCAACATGAATGAACAACATAAACAAACATGCATTGTTCCATAATATTGTCTTTAACATTGGTCATTCTTCCTATGAAATTCATATTGAGAATTGGACCATCCCAATTTCTATTTTGGAGTTCTCTTTGTCTCTTTTTCATTGTCCTCTTCATTTTTTGCTCAAAGATAAGTGAGAAAAATAGAAAAACTCACTATTACTCGAACATGAGCAAGAGAATATAACTCATTCATAACCTATGGTATAGTGCAACTTGGAGGATCAAGTAACATAGACTTTCTTTCAACACTTGCTACCAATTTGAAGATGCCTTCACTTAATCTTGTTGCCCGCAAGGTTGTCAAATTGTGGCTATTCCGTTGCCATAGCATTTTTATATTGTGGATTCTAAGCATTTTGCAACACAATGCTTGTAGCCCGGCAGGTTTTACTATTTCTACCATTGCATACATTTTTCCTATTGCAGAGGTTACGAAAATAGTGGCAATAGTGAAGACTACACATAATATTAATGAGTATATGAGTGGTTAGTCAGGAAGATGGATAGTGATGAAGATGATGCTGAGAATAAAAGGGTCTCTAAGGATTAAAATGATAATGCCTTTAACAGGGGAGATGTTTATAAGGTTTAAAGTGTTAAAGAGCCTAGAAGATATACTAATAGTAGGCAAAGATTTTAAAAAAGAAAGGAACCTCTAGTGCTAGTGCTAAATTTAAGACAAAGATTTGGTAAGTGCATTTTCTTTAACCAAAAGAGGAAAAGAAAATGTGGTTGAAGTGAAAAATAATGCATTCTCGGAAGAATTAAATACATTGATTTTGAGGATTTAGAAAAAAGAAGTTGAAGAATATGCCTCACTACTCGATAGAATGAGTTATATTTGGGAAGAATGCATAGATTTTTTTTTTAATCTTTGTTTAGTGTTTTTTGTATTTTGTTTTGAACTTTATCTTTGTTTAGTGCTCCCATTGTTCTGTTTTGAAGTTTGAAAAATTAAACTTATGATTTGAGTTGAGTTAATAATATATCATCTTTCTTTATACAACTTATTTTAATTATCTTTATTTAAATATAGCTTAATTTTTTATTTATATAACATAAGTTTCAACCGCTATGTAGTGTTCTTTAATAGTCACTATAGCAATGTTGTAGCATTTTTTCATAGCAGTTTCTAAGCAATATGCTATGAAATGGTATGCTATGTAGTGGATAGTGCCACCATTATTATATTTTAAAGTTAAAACAGTAAACTTATGACTTTGAGTTGAGATAGTAATATGTTGTTTATATATACATATATATAGCTATATAACTTCCACTATTTGCCAGCGATGCTATCAGTTATGTCATATTGTTGATTTTTAGCCTTTTACTATTTTTACGATCCGCTATTGGTAGCATTGCGATCATGTGACTTTCGCTAGCAACGCTATTTGCTAGCGATGTTATTTGTTATATTTTGACTTTTCGCCATTTTTCGTAATTCATTATTGACAATATTGGTTATTGATGTTCCTGGTTATCATAGAGATAGATTGAGAAGAAGTTCCAACATTCATTAAAAATGACTGAGGTAAATTATATCCATCCTTTGCATCTATGTTCATAGGGCTCTCTGAGCAATCCCTGGCTATAATAATCAACTACAGTTGCCACAGTCAAACATAATGTTTGTTTAGATGAATTCCTATTTTTGAATTTTTTTGCATATTATTTGTTAATAGTAATACATGTCAAGATATCAATAATTTTATATAATCATTCTTATCAATAAGTATATATTAGCAAAGATTGAGGTAATTAGACATCCCATCCAAGTCATGTTTCTTTTTCTTTTGTTCTTTTTTATAATTGTGGTTAGCAAAGATTAAGGTAATTAGACATCCCATCCAACTCATGTTTCTTTTTCTTTTGTTCATTTTTATAATTTTCAATCAATTTTTAATTTATTTTATTTATTTTTCAATTGCGTTTTATCATAATCTTAGTCAACTGATGAAGATTTTGAACTACATAATTCAAACCCTGCACATTAAAATGTTTGTTAGGTCACATTTTTTTAATGGCTAAAACATCGCAAAAATTATCGCTCATCCAAAAGACTCATACTGACTTTTGAGATTTTTTTGGATAATTTCAAATATACAAAAATAAATAATGCAAATATGTTCAAGTAAAAAATATTTAACCTTACATTAGGAAAAAAAATCTATCCTTGCATTACGAAAAAAATTAACGTTACATAAATATACAAGTAATTAAAGCTGGCACATCAAGCAAATGAACGTTATTACTGCATGTGATTAAATATCAAACTAGTTCAACGTTCTTGGGCTAGAACTTTAGTTTTTGCCGGCATGTAAATGTTAGGTCGGGGCCAGTTTTGCCACATTAAATCTGACACTTCCTCCATAAAATCGACCCTTAATTTGAACCGAACACGTAATTTAATTAAAGCAATATAATTATATAAGACATAAGTAAAATAAAGACTAATATATCTATATGGATGTGTGTATATATATATAAACACGGGCCCTTACACATACATGTGCTATATGTGTGTGTATATATATATATATATGCGTATATATATGTATATGTATATTTATGAATGTATGTGTATTTATGTACATAAATATACATATATGAATATTTATACTGCGCGTGCTTGCATATACACACAGGCACATTTATATGTATGCATACATGTATATGTGTGTATATAAGTACATATTTATACACGGATGTGTATATAGATGTATGTACATATATGTATTTATACATATAATCTTATACATAGATATAAATGTGCTTGTGTATAAATATACACATTGAAGTATAGATTTAATATATGTATATTTATGTACACAAATACATACATAAATATAAATACAGACATATAAATATACAAATACATATATGTATATATATGAATATGTAGATATATATAAGTACATATACACCTACACATATATGTCTATATATGTGTGTATATTTATATGTATTAAATATACATATATGTGTGTATATTTATGCACATATTTTTATTTTTGTATATTTACATATATGTCTGTGTGTATGTACCCACATGTACATAAATATGTATTATATATATACTATGTATGTGTGTATGTGCACGCCCGTATGTACGTACTTACATATATATTTATATATAATGGGAGATTTCGAAATCCCCGTGCCTAACCTCGTCCTTGTCAAGATGCAAATGTTCTCTTAACAATGCACTAATTGTTGTTCGGCTTCGAAATAGTTAATGCAACAGCAATGATAAATAACCACACCACCTTCAACACTAGAGTTGGTAATGGGGTGGTTAGTGGTCTTTTTTGCCACCCTGAACTTGACCTTGACGGGAAATCTAAGTACCCACAACTAGGGGTGGCAATTCGTGTTTCGCGTGTCATAACGTGTCGTGTCATACTTGACACGTGACACGATTGTGCTTGACACGAACACGACCCGTTTATGTATACGTGTCAATATACGAAACACAGACACGACCCGCTTATTTCACAGGTGACACGACACGACACGATTAACACGTTTAATAAATAGGTCATGTCACATAACACGACATGACACGACACAATTGACACGATTTATAATATAAAGTTATTAGATGACACAACACGACACGATTGACACGACACGACATGAATAACCTGTTTAACTCACTATATTAAAATTATCTATAAATTATTAATTTTATATAATATATATTATATATGGGTTAGACGGGTCAACCCGCGACACGACACGACACGACACGAATTTTAGCGTGTCATAAACGGGTCGACACGATAATGACACGAAACACGATTATGTTAAACCCAAACCCGCGAAAACTCGTGTCGTGTCGTGTCGTGTCGTGTCGTGTTGGCGGGTCGTATAATTTTTTGCCATGCCTACCCACAACGTAACTCGATCTCTATATATATATATATATATATATTTGTGTGTATGCGTGTGCATTCGTGCACCTGAGCGTGCACATATATGTGTATGTATGTACTAATGCGCACCTACGCGTGCACATATATGTGTATATGTATGTGCATATGCATATGTACATACACATATACTTTAAGTATAATACATATGCAACATACACATACATTTGTGTCCACTCCAGGGTGTCTTTCAAAATCTGAATACTTGACCTAGATCTCGTCCTATGTGAGTTTGGTTTTCTTGGAACCCAACTCGAAATTGGTTCAAATTGGGTTTTCCCTAATAAAGTTGGGTTGGGTATGTGTTTTTTTGGCGCGTACATGTGCCAAGGAAAGCCCTTTGGGTTTTAAGAAGATACTTTGTCTTCAAGGGAAGCTTTAATTAGTGTTTCATTAATCTTTGACATCTTTGGTTGAGCCTTATAATTGTTTATGTGATGATGAAGGGTGTTCACGTTACTCGAATCATGAGCTAATTTCTTTTGTCCATAGTTGTATCTACCATTTCAGAAGAATTTTATTCCATTCTCAAACCAAAAAATCAGTTTCACGCAATTTCCTCTATTTCCTACAGGTATGATAAAAATATGCTATAAATTTATACCATCATCAATCAACTTAAGGTCAATCAACTTAATTTTTATTTGTGATCTTGCTAATTCAGGATCACCTTGGATTCAAGTGTTGTACACTTGTACACTTGAAGCTAAATTCTGCTATAGTGTTGTTCAAATTGGAACAGTAATAGTGTGCCGAAATATCAGGATAACTGAAATTACAAAACAAATGCAAACTGAATTCAGAAACAGTTTGCTTTGAGTAGGAATATGGAATTTGAAATTCTGAATGAAGCTGAAATTTAGTGCAACAGTAGAAGTGCAAATACGCATTTCGAACTTGCTGACAGTAGTAGCTTGCTAAATGCCATATATCCACAAACAATTTATCTACCTGATCAGGTATAAGGTCTTATAGCAATTGGACCAGCTTGTGCGTGACTACTGAAAAAAGTGTGCAATTAACAATGGATGAAACGAGCTTGATCTCTGGCTAGTCTGAAACGTTGTTGTGGAGGCCTGCCTCTAAACTGATTATGATCTTAAGGATGCAATTTGGTTTCAGAATAGCAGTGTTGATTTTCAGAAATGCAGTGTATTGAGATTGACTGCAAGTATCAGATGCGTACGTTAACGAGACTGATATGCAGTCTGGTTCAGGAAACACTGTTCTATACCGGAACTGATAATGATTTTAAGGATGGTTTGGTTTCAGAATAGCAGTGTGTTGATTTTCAGAAATGCAGTGTATTGAGAGTGATTGCAAGTATCAGATGCATACGTCAATGAGACTGATATGCAGTCTGGTTCAGGAAATACTGTTCTATATCGAAACTGAAGTTAATATTGAGCTTGCTATATATTAAGAGTTATATTCTACTCAGTTCTGGGTGGAAAACTGATTAAATTTGAAGTTGAATCCTAGAGCTAGACGACTGACCTTAAGTGTGCAATGTCTGATATGCTACAATAGCTTCAGAGACCGAATCCATGTAGATATGTAACAATGCCGTGGACAACACAGTGAATCAGCAAGGCGATGGTGTGAGATTGCGCTAAGTCTTGTTTTTTTTTCTCGTTGTCTAGTGCCACCTGAAATGATACAATGCATTAACAGTTGATGCTAAAACAGATGAGAAGTCAAATGCTGTTAGATGTAATTTTTAGGCTGTGTTTCCTCAGAAGAAATTCACAGCGGAAGGAAGAAAAAGATGTTTTAATTATTAAAATGTGCTTTAATAAAGTAATAATTAAAGCATCTGGTGCTGTGTGCACTTGTTGAATCTAGTTTTTCCTCCAAAATACAACTTGGGTTTTATCCCGTAGCTTGTCTTTGGTTGCTTTCAACTTTTAGGAAAAAAAAAAAAGATAAATAAACTTAGGTGGGTGTCTCAAAAATAAGAATAAGAAAGGAGAGAAAGGGGAGGACATTTTTTAAGGGGGGAGGAATTGATTTTTTTTGTGAGGATTCGTGCATACTTGCACAACATGAATCCCCGTGAGCTTTTAACAGTCAAGATCATCCGCTTTTTGGTTCTTAAGCGCCCCCCTCCGCTTAAGAATTTTTTTCTCGAAAGGGGACTCTTTATTACTTATTTGATGTGCTTAATTTATGTTATAAATAGGAGGATAGAGCCCCTATTTATAAGGCGAAGGTATCATCTATCTAGCTTTCATAAAATTAAATTAATTAAAGGACACATTTTGGAATAAATATACATATATTTTTAAGAGGTTAATTTTAAAATTAAATAAACACTGACGATCCTCAAGAAAGATTTAAAATTTTTAAAATAAATTAAAATAAATAAAACTGACGCTTATTTGTTTATACCACGTGGTTAAGGAAGGTATTGCTCCACACATTTAACAGTTTGATCTCCAAAGAATTGGAGTGAACTAGATCTTACACACCCTTTTGGCTCGACTTCAAATTGATACAAAGAACTATTACGCGAAGTTATGCATTTATGACTATGTGCATGTAATTTGATTTTTCATTTTCTAGTCTATGATTGTATACAAATAAATACTCTTACATAGGAGACTATACAGGGATATATGTAGAGACACTTCTTTGGGCATACCTTTACATAGGGCTGTTCAAAAAAATCGAAAAATCGAACCGAACCGAAAAACCGACCGAACCGAACCGAACGGGCGGTTAACCGAATGGATCGGTTCAGTTCACGGTCGGTTTTTTGAGTATAATGGTTCGGTTACGGTTCGGAGAAAAAATTTTGACCGGTTAACCGAACCGACCGGTATATATATGTATATCTCAAAATTATATTTAGATTATTTATCTAGTGCAATGGTTGAAGGTTGTTTTGCGAGTTAGTAGGTCATGAGTTCGAAACCCATTCACTACAACTTAAAAACTAATTATTTTACATATATAATTATCATATAATAATATTTAATAAGTAAAATCAATTTAAAAATTAATTTTTTAAAATATTTAATTATTAAATAATAATATTTAATTATTAAATAATAATATTTAATAGTCAAAGTTAATTTTTTAAAATAAATTTTAATAAATAAATTATAATCGGTTAACCGTGGTTAACCAAATCGGTTAACCGTTTGACTGGTTAACCGTTTGACCGGTTAACCGGTGGAACGGTTCGTGGTTTTTCCTTTCCATTCGGTTCGGTTAACCGGTTGACTATGGTCAACGGTTCGGTTAACCGACCATGAACAGCCCTACCTTTACAGCCTGTTTACTAGGAAGGATGTGAGGGTGGAAGGAATGAATTTATAAAAAAAATCTCTTGTTTATCGAGAAGGATGGATCTAAAAGAAGAGATTAATAGGCGGATGGATGAGGGAAAAATCCCTCTTTTCAGATCCGCCCAAAACGGGCGAATTTCAAGAAACGTGTGAGGATGCCGCTGCAGACGCCCATCTTGCAGACGCCTCGACGCTCGCTATAGACCTTCACAGACGCCGTGCTCGCCGCTCCATCTCCGTAGATGCAAACCTCTACAGATGCCTCGTTGCTCCATCTCGGCAGACGCAGACCTCCGAAGCCGCCTCTCGCAGACGCAGATGCCTCGACTCTTGCCATGCTCGCTGTAAATCAACCTCCGAAGCTCTCACAGCCATCTTCTCTCCCCTTGCCTCTCACCGCCGCCGCAGACGCTACACGCTGCTGACGCCCATTCATAGGAGTTGGACACGTGAATTTCACATGTCCAACAATTCTCTCCTTCGCCAAATCTTTTCCCTCCTAAATTTCTTCCAGCCTACAATCTCATCCCCTCTAATAAACACAACCTTTGGGTCCTTACCGGACTAAAAACATTTCCTCTATGCACCATAGGAATGCACAAAATGCACTTTATAATTATTATATTATATTCCTCTACTAACTAGTCAAACTAAGACATTAATTTTAAACACATTTCTGAAAGATATTTTATTAGATCCAATGGCTTTTATTGAACGTGTCAGCATATGGCTTTTATTGCAAGCTTGTTTTCGTGCCTAAGGAAACTAATAAGGCTGCTAACTGGCTTGCTCAATTAGCCTCTTCCGTCTGCTTGTGTAACTCTTGGACTTGTAACTTTCCCTCGGATCTACAATATATTTTGGTCTCCGACCTGGAGACGCTTTTGAGTAATATATTATCCTTTTGAGTTAAAAAAAAGATTTAAATGAAGTATTAATTAATTAAACATAATGCAAACGAATAAGTAGTATACTGGAATTGAACTTATGCAAATGAACATTCATAATTTAGATTCACTAAATTTTAAGTTTGCAAAATATTTTATCTATTCACGTAATTATTAAGAATAACAATCAGCCAAGTGATGATAATCAAAGCACTATTCATATTATTTAATTCAATTAAGAATAACAATCTAAATTATTTAATTAATATAATCTTGCAGACAAATCTATATATAACATTAATTGCCAACTAGTTAAATTGTATAATGATAGAGGTAAGTTGAAAACGCAAGGAACATGTAATAATGTGAATGAATGATTAATCAAAGAATTTTATGTACCATAATAAATGTTAGGCCTAAGTCCAGATTTTTTGCCTTGGTCAATTGGGTTGTTAACCAAGCTAAAATTAGCCCAAAATCTCTAAAATCAAACGAAATCGATGTGCGAGGTGTTGATCTGAGTGCCACCCGCAGCTAGTTGTTGGTGGTCGGATTTTGTAGGCGCGTCGATGGCAGATGATGCCAGCCAGCAACGCACCACCAAATGGTAGTTTCGTCGTAGACTAGGGGACGTTGTAGCCGTCGAGGCATCGGCGCTTGTGTAAGCGATGAGATGGCCGACGACAACTGGGCATAAGTGATGTCGATTCGACTTTGTGTTGAGCGATGACGCCTCCATAGTTCCAACGGCAAGCTACGTCACCAACAACACATGTGTGGCCACGTGGAGCCAGCGTATGGGAGAGGGTAGATCGGCAAGGCCACATGGAGTGGTGATGTCAGGTGTGAGGTTCAGCTGCAAGCAAACTCTGTGAAGACAAGGCATCGACATTCAAATTCGGGTGACTTGCAATTTAAGTTTGGTGAAAACGACGCCGTGTAGCGTGTGGCAAGTCAGTGAGGAGCTCTCGAGGATGATCTTCGCGTGAGGGAGACGTGACTGGCGAGGGTGATCGAGGAACAGCTCTGACTGTGGCAGAGCACCGTCCAACCTCCGGTTGACATCACGGGGGGGGGGGGGGGGGGGGGGGGGGGGGGGGGGGGGGGGGGCGTGTGTCTATCTGGACGAGCAGTTGGGTCAGAATGAGATGGAGCTGAGTTGCCTACAAATAGGCATGGGCGAGCTCGTCCGGGAGTGAGGAAAAACAGAGGACAAGAGTGCTCAACCCCTCTATTGCACCTTCTTCTCCGTCTTTAGGACTCAACATTGAACATTCCTGCGGGGGCAAGCGGCTTCCCCTCGTTCATCGCATTTTGGTGGTGTGGTTCGGAGCATTGCTGACATCGGGAACTCTTCCAAGCTCCCTTGTTCCTCCCCCTTTCGCCTTCACCTCCCTTACGTGTGATTTTGGCGACCTCGGGTTCGGGCAACGTGATGCCTGCTTGACGGAAGAGAGACAGGGCTAGCATTATTTGTCGGGGATGGAAGCTACAATCATGCGCTCGTCGGAAGAAGAACGTTACGCTCCTTTGCTTTGACACGAGCGTAGGCTCGGGTTTCAGACACGACGTCGACAGATTTTGAGTACGGATCTGAGTTTGAATCTGATTTGGCTAAGGCAACTTTTCCGCTTTTTCATTATTTCATTTGCACTATGTTTACTAGCACGGATGAAAAATAGAAGGGGAAGTATAGTTAAATGGAAAGGATATAAGGATGGATGGAAAAGAGATAAAAGTTTTCCTCATTGTGTTTATCGGGAATGATGGAAAGTTTGAAAGAAGGAATACATTTGATATGTTCACTCTCCTTTTATAATTTTATACCCATATTTAAAAATATAATTAAATACTAATCAAATTATTAACTTAAATTTTTTAAAATATAATTAAATATTAATTAACCATTAAATATAATTAAATATCCTCGGTCCATTAAATATAATTAAATATCCTCGGTCCATTAAATATAATTAAATATCCTCGGTCCATTAAATATAATTAAATATTAATTCCAACTTGTACAACAACAACAAGAGCATCACTAATTAATTTAGCAAACCGTTGGAAATATAATTTTTAACATAATAATAACACATCTAATATCACAATAAAAACAACTAACACCTATAATAAAACAACTAACATCACTAGCATCACTAATCAATTCTAACAGAATAATAACACATCTAACACCACAATAACACAACTAACATTACAAATAACACATTGTTAACACAACTAACATATCATTCCATGTTCAAATATAGTTTTCACTTCACAAACTACAAATAGAACTATCCAAACATATCAAGTAGAAGTATCCAAACAACAACAACTATCAAAATGACAATCAACAACAACTATCCAAATATATCAAGTAGAACTATCCAAAATAAGTGGTATTACATCAACCACTACAACTAAACAAAATCTTGGATCAAACTACACCAAAAGAGATATCAAACCCTTCATGGCTCAACTATCCAAACATATCAAGTAAAACTATCCAAAATAAGTGGTATTACATCAACCACTACAACTAAACAAAATGTTGGATCAAACTACACCAAAAGAGATATCAAACCCTTCATGGCTCAACATCCATCAATGCATTAAGGACTTCCAGTCTTAATTCTTCGGGAGCCATGAAAAATAATTTAGCTTTTTCTTTGTTGCTTCCAAGAACCACATAAGCAGTAGCCAATCTATGACGTGGCACTCCACATTTCTTCAGCTCCTCCAATATATTTAGATTTGCTGCCACACTTAACTCAGTATCACCCCTTAGAAATGAATCCATAGATTGGTTTGAATGTTTCATGCAATTCACTATGTCATCCAACTTGTTAGTCCTCTTCTCAAACATTGACATTGCAGCTTCTTCAAACTTTGGCTGCTTCCTCTTACTACCACTTTTGATGCTTGTTCCCTCATCAAAGGCTACTCTATCAGGATGAGGCCTCGGATGGTTTACTGCATTACTTTCATCCATGTCCTCTTGCGATGTCTCCTGCTGGGCCATAGGTTCAACATCATCTTTGTCTTTAGCTTCTTTCCTCCAAATGTTCATGAACCCATTACAAGTGCTAGACATGCTGCCGGTGGCTCGATCCTTAGAAAACAGCTCTTGCAACTTCTCATAATTAGTAACAGGAGTACTCCTCCACTTCCTCATACTAGGATTAGCCTGCATAGACAACAAAATAAAAATATTCTGAATATGCAACACACTACAAGTAACAACATATATAACCAAATACAAATAGAAGTATTGATATTTACCTTAATGAGATCATCCCACACTTGGTCCTCAGCCTCAAACATTTTTGTGTCACTATTCCATGATATGCCACTTAGATTCTTGAACATCTCATGGCAAGTATTAAAATTGTTTTTCAAGGTTTTAATGCGATTTTTCAAGTGATCTTTTGTTACGCTAAAACCAAATGCTGGACCACATATAAGGATCATATTTTTATAAGCTGCCGAGGTGAATGTACCATCTACTCTGAAACCTCTAGTTTGCTGCTCCAACATAGCATCAATGAATAAGCTATCCATTTCCTCGGTCCATTTGATATTTTCTCTCTTTGAGGGCTCACCAACCTTGACTTTTTTACTCATCTTATAATGCAAAACAAATAGAATGTTAAGCTATCACAATCCATCATTATTCAAACATAGAAAATAAACATGAGAATATACCAAAATAATTACTATCTATAAAGAAAAGAAATGCAAGATAACATAACCACATAAGTTTTCAGTTTAATACATCATTGTTCCAGTAATGAAAAAGTGCAACAACAAAACCATCTCCCAAATTTCACAACACATAATCATTCCACATTGCATTTGCTATGTCATCTCTCATTGCAATCCCTTTTCTCACATCCTCATCTACTCTTTCCGCAACTTCTACATCTTGATAAGTTGCATTTGCTAACTCCTCGTCCACTTCTGCAATTATGCTATCATTGGGATCAACACCCATCAAATAGTTGTGTAAAACACAACATGCTAGGATTATTTGAATATGCGTCCTAAGAGGATAACATGGTTCAGTTCCACTAGCTATAATAGGAAATCTTTTTTTTAATACACCAAAAGCTCTCTCAATCACATTTCGAGCAGATGCATGTCGATGGTTAAAAAGCTCCTTTGCATTATCTGGAGCACGTTTTGAATATTCTTTCAGGTGATACCGGACTCCTCTATAAGGTGTGATAAGATAACGTTTAATCCCGAATCCAGCATCACCTAAATAAAACTTCCCTACAAGAATGGTATAACACTTTTAATAACAAATCCAAATACCCATGAACATAGTTTTTAATAATAAAAAAGTAATATTTACCTTCCGGAATGATTAAGCTATCAGATCTATTGAGGGCATCCTTTAACACCCGTGAATCAGATGCGGTTCCTTCCCAACCAGGAAGGACATAAGTAAACTTCATGTCGAACGAACATGCTGCCAACACATTTGTTGTTGGCCAATCCTTCCTTCCCCTAAATCTAGATGCATCCTTAGAAGGGACTTTTACACGAACATGTGTCCCGTCTATAGCACCTAAACAATCCTGCAATGTTATATAGTTGATTTAACATTTGAACGTAGATCATTCGTTCTAATATATTTTTTAAATAACATACCTTGAAATAAGGATAAAATCTGCTTGTATTGGATATCTCAGGAGCGTCCCTTGAACCATCAGGTTGTTTGATAAAGTGCTCATGTAGGCTAATGATAGCTCTCAACACTTCATGAAAATGACAACTAATACTCCTAGGGGAACGATGAAAGAAAAAGCAAAGTGCTCTATTCTTCACATTGTGTGAAACCAAATATAAGAACTTTGCAACTTTCTCTTCAACGTTAGAGTATTTGGTATCTTTGATTAGCTTTGAGTCACGTAGTATATCACATAGATTAGAAAAGACATTCTTACTCATTCTTAAAATGTTATGACAGATTTGATCAGAGGTAATTAACTTTCTCAAAAGGATTTTTCGCTTGTGATCCTTAAATTCAGTACATTCTACTAATGGCTTATCAATATACGATGAGTGTGTTAATATTAGTAGAAGTTGTTGCAATTGTATAACATAATGAGCAGCTATAGCTGCTAAATGAGAAGTCCTAGTGTGGAGGTGGCGCATTATAATAAATCTCTTCACCTTGTCACTTCTTGGATCCATTATAGTAAAACCTATGAATAAAGTAAATTACATGATTGTCAATTAAAGCATCATCAGCATGTTGATGTCATTGGAAACTCATGAAATCTTTGCTAGAGGGCTTGAAAGAACATGAATCCATATGGAGCCATTTTAATATTACCTACAAAATACAATTTTACAAAGTTATAGACCCACGTTCATCCACCTAATTTCATGATATATGACTATAGGACGTATGATGCTTTCATGAATGGTTTTACAAACTAATTTCCATGTTAATAAATTCATGACTATGCTTTAAATCTTAAACAAATGTATACTCAAATTATGGTTTGCAATATGGAAATGGTTCACGTGTGATAACAAGTCATACTCCTGTTAACTTGGGTACCAAATGGATAAGCTATACATACATGAAGCCAATTAAGTTGATACGTAAAAAAGAACATGAAGGTTATATTTAGAAAAATATTAATAGCATCTTCAATTTAGAAAAACATTCATGTAATACACAGATTTTACAAGGGAGTGATACCAGGCTACACAGATTTATTCATGTAAAATAAATCCGTGTAATGGAGAGTGAAGAAGGGGACGCTCTGGCGGCAGAAGGGGCGGCACTGCGGCGGAAGAGGCTCGGCAGCGGAAGAGTGAAGGAAAGGAAGAAGGACTCTGAAGGGCGGCAGAGGAGGCAGCTCGGCGGCGGAAGAGGCGAGGCAGTGGAAGAGGCGAGGCGGCGGATGAGTGAAGAAGGGTGAAGAAGGCCTCTGGAAGGCGGAAGAAGGGGATGCTCGGATGTGGAAGAAGGGTTGGCGAATGAGTTTGGAGACAAGCGGAAAAAAGAAGGCGACTGACGAGGCGGAGGAAACCGGTAGGGGAAAGAGGAGAAAATATACCTTGTGGAGAAGAGTGGCAGCGTCGACCGGAGGCAGCAACGTTGGAATGGCGGCAGCGGCGATGGATCGGCGGCGCGGGGCTTCTTCGTGCTCGTGCGAAGAGTGGGTGACGAGTTTTGCTGGCGGCGAGAGGGCGAAATAGGGTTTGAGAGTTTTTTCGAGCGAAGAGGCGTGAGAATAAGGATGGATGATGTGAATCTGCCCGATTCGGGTGGATCACAAAACAGCGGAAACGTAGGGTAAAATCCACCGTGTAATCCGTCCTTTCAAATCCGTCCGTCTTGGTATACAGCGGATTTGTCACTAATCCATCCTTTTCCGCCTTATTTCCGTCCTGGTAAACAGGGCCTTGGTTCTAACCTGGGTTCTTCCTTCTCCTCTCCCTCCTGATTCGGTACGAAGGTCAGAACCCTTCACTAAGGTTGAGGAGTGTGCACAAGAGTGCATTCCTGCCGGTCATACCCAAACCTGTTTGAACAAATTAAGGCTGCGTTTGGAGTCCGCGTCTCGGCGGCTTCTGCGTTTGTGGGCAGCCAAACGCGGGAAGCTAACGCGTTTGGAGAACCGCTTCTCAGTCGCCGACTGAGAAGTTTTACTGTTTGTGGGAAGCGGGCGGAAGGCATGTTTTGTAGACTGAGAAGCCGCTGCGACTCCTTCGCCCGTCGCGCCTCCCCTCTCACGCGCAATCTCGTTGACTCCCTGCGACTCCTTCGCCCGTCGTCGGACCGCCTTCGCCCATCGCCGGACCACTCCTCCTTTGCTAGTTGGCACATCGCCGTCGCCGTTGCCGAACCGCCCCTCCTTCGCTCGCCGCACCACCCGTCTCCTGCGCCTTTCGCTATATCGTTCGTCGCCCCATCTGCAATTTGGAGCTCCGTCCCTCGCCGTCGCCCATCGCCAGTTGCCTTCGCTCGTCGTCTCCTGTAGCCAGTCGCCCATCGCCTGTCGCCTTCGATCGTCGTCGCCTATCGCACTTCGTCTGTCGCCGCTTGATTTCGCCGTGCGTCGTCGGCGAAATCGGGCGGCGACGTCCTCTTGATTTCGCCGTCCGTCGCCGCCCGATTTCACCGGCCGTCGCCCCCGTCGCCTGACGAGCCGTCAGCAAGGGGACGAGCCGTCAGCAAGGGGAAGGGGCGTCACGTATCTCCCAAATCCCTATCCTTTGGGATTTTTTTAATTTTTTTAAATTTTTTTTATTTTTTTATGTATAGGTATATTAATTAATACTAATTTATAAAATTAAAATAATAAAAAATATATTAATCAATACTAATTTTTATTTATTATTATATTAAATAATTTTAAATTAAAAAATATATTAAATAATTTTTATTTATTATTTATTATAATAAAAATTAAATTATAGATATTATTAGCATGATACCCTAAGTAATTTTAAATTTTAAGAATAAATTAGAAAAAAATTCTTAATAAAATCGAACAGCATAGCAAAACAGCTCACAGTTGCTTATCAGACCAGCTAATACACTCAAACAACCTTAGCTTTTTAGACCAGCTCTATTCAGACTAGCCACCAGCCAGAAGCTCCAACCACTCCAAACTGGCCCTAATTCGTCCTCTAAGTGAGATTTTTGGGGATATGGGCCCTACTTGGCTATAATTTTTATTTAAAACATTATTGAGTTAAAATCTGTATTTTCTTAATTCAAGGCGTGATAGATAAATTAGTTAATTTAATTACAACTTCTTTAATTTACCAATTTGTATTTATTAAAAAGGAATGATTGAATAATGGATTATATAATATACAAATTAAAAAATTGAAATAATTTAACTTCAATAAATTATATATATAATAATTTTGAAATAATACAATTTTGGAAAATTCAAAACATTTTAATTTCCAAATAATTTTTGAAAATTTTGATGAACAAAATCCAAAATTAATTTAAATTTATAAATATTGAAATACATGAAAAAAATTGAATTTCATTGAAAACATGGTGCAAAAATTTTAAATTTTTAATCATATTACACTTGTAAATTATAGACGATTTAAAATTAATTATCAATATTTAAATTTGAGTTATATAAGTTTTAAATAATTAGTAACGTTGTTTATCCTTATTATTCAAAATAGTTGATTTTATATTACGTAAAACTTAAAAATTTTTTATTTTTAAAATTTTTTTAAAATCTAATTATATTTTTATAATTTAGATTAAATTAATTTAGCTAGTATTTAAATTTTGCTTATAAAAAGTTGGGATTAAAATCATAGAATATTGATAGAATTAAAATTCTAATAAATCTAACTTTGGGTTCACTATTTTATTTTCGGAAGTCTATTTCGGTGATAAACAGTAATAATTCGAAGATTCTTTTCTAGGTTGCTCCCTCCCCCTCAAACCCAATCTTTTTCTTCATCGTGTCGCGTCGCCAATGAGTGCATCGCCTGGTTTGTTGAGCTCCTCTCTCGTTCTCCATCCCGTCAAGCTCCGCAAGCCCTTGCGCCCGAGAAGCCCAATATTCCCACAGCCGCTCATCTCCCTCTGCTCCGCTGAGCCGACGCCCCCAACGAGGAGCAGCGGCGGCGGTGGCGGAAGGGGGAGGAGAAACCCCATCGACGGCGCAGGAAACCGCGGGAGTAGGAGCCCGAGAAGGGGCTCCTATGGGACCTCTCGGAGGTCCTCCATCAAGAAGAGCTTCGCTCAGGAGCAGGTCGTGTTTACGAAGCCCGTGGCGAAGGAACCCATTGTGGCGATTATTGGCGGCGGGGTCGCTGGGCTGGTCTGCGCACTCACGCTTGAGGAGAGGGGGATCCGGTCGACGGTCTTCGATACGGTTTTGGGCTACTCCTTTTTAATCGCGCTACTTCCCGCTTTTCTGTTACTTCAAGAAAGTTGATGTTTTGACAGATTGGGATAAATCTAGTGGTGACGATGATTGAGTAGATTTGATGAGTAGTTGCAAAGGCGTAGATAGTGGGAGGTCACTGACTGAGCTTAATAGTTGTCAACATTCCTTTTTATATGTTATTAATCTCACAATCCATGTCTGTCAAAACGTCAGTTGACCTTTATGTTGGTTCACTTAACCTAGATCACGACTTGAACAACCTGAAAATGTCTCTACTTTGCTATCTTTGCATGTCATATGTTAAAGTTATACAATACATTTATGGTGGTTCATATTCAATTTTGTTTGATTACAAATTCCTATAGCATCAAAATAGGGTTTGGTTAATGATTTCTAGAGTGATCTTGGATACTACATCAATGAAGCTGTTATTTGCCTCCTACAATCTAGAATACATTTCTAAATTCGGTTGCAATTGGCCAATGATTCTCAATTTACTTGTGCATGGAAAGAATCCCCTACGTTATGTTATTGACAAGTTGGATCCCCAACTATGATGTATACTTGTTTTAGGGCTTATTTTGTTGTATTTCTGATTAAACTTTATGCAAAGTTGCTCAACCAAGATTTGTGAAGGTTCTATTAGAATCCAATAGTTTTTTGTGAGATAATCAAATTAAGTTTTCTAAAACATGGGAAAATCATATAAGACAATTACAATTTTTTAGTATTTCCTTTTGGCATGCCTGACTTGCTTATATGCTCTATCAAATCCTGCATGATCATGCATCCCAAAACCATTCCCAATCTTGACTTCCTTCATCGTAAGTAATTGTATCACTTAAATGACCACATAATAATTGAGTAGCATATAGGTTTGAAGCATTTTGAGTGAAAGATATTATTATTAGGAACGACTAATGTCCCAATTAGTTTATTTCTTGGTACAACTTCCTAGTTACAATAAATATATGATGTGGCTGACCTTTTTTTATAGGAAAAATCCATTGTTAAAGTCTACTGGCATACTGTTTAGTCGACTAGTGATGTATTGTTCTGTCATGCATCTTACTTGTGGTTTTGTCACTAATGAGAATCAAATTATTGCTTTATCTTATACATGTGTCTCTTGAAAGAGCAAAATGAATTAATCTATGTGGTCCTATTTAGGGGGTGCATGGCTTAGGTGGAAGGATGGCAACGAGGATTATTGATCCCAAGCCATTGGTATTTGATCATGCTGCTCAATTCTTTACTGCAAGTGATTCTAGATTTCAAAAGCTTGTTGATGGATGGTTGGAGAAAGGATTAGTCCGGGAATGGAAAGGACTGCTAGTTGAACTTGAAGCTGGGGGGTATGCTACACCTGTACCTTATTCAACTCCAAGGTATGTGGGAACAAAAGGAATGCGCCCACTGATGGATTCAATTATACTCCAGGTATGTCTTGTTTGAGAGTGATATTCCTCCGTTAGGTAGAGTAATAGCTTTGCTAATTAATAATTTCCTTTCAATTTTCAATTATTTGAAAATTGATAACCGACCATTTAACTTGAAAGTATAACTTGGAGCTAAAGTTCTTTTTTCTTTATTATGAGCTGTTGCCCTGACATCCTAAGGCAGTGCTCCATAGTTCCAAGCTGCTTTATTGCAACATATTATTAGTTCACTGGTTACTTCTGTCCTATGGTTACTAAACATTACTATCATAAAAAGTCATGATATTTCTAGTTGTAATACTGGGAATGATATTGGGTTAACTACTTGTAGATGTTTGGAGACAGTCTACTTGAAAGTTGTTTCTGAGAAGAATAGTTTCACAGTTTTTTTAGTAGCCCGTTTAAGTTTATCTTTTAATTAGAATTTTCGTTGGCTAGGCTTTTATTTCTCCAAGTTCTTTGCTCAGTAGAATTTCAACTGCAAATGCAGAGTAGCATGATTAATATTGTGAAGACTTGCTGGATAAGCAAGCTCGAGCCATTTAGTGGAACATGGAGATTGACTGAGCGGGACGAACAACATGGCCACTTTGATGCTATCGTTATTGCACATAATGGTAGTTATATTCCTCAAGTATCTTCCATTTATTTGTTGTGTGCTTATGTGATTAATATTGATAATGCTTATAGAACTTTCTCTCGCACATTCTTTCTGCCCTTGACGAAGAAATTGACCAATTTTTAATATTGATATAATAAGTTGAGAAGTGGGCTCATAATTAAAATATTCTGTCTGTTCTATTGTTCTTTCTAGGGTCAACCTAGAGGATGAAAATTTATGAGCCGCTAGAGTAGGTCTTGTTTTTTACTGTTTATAAGGAATTGGTCGTGGTTCTTATGTTTTTTCTAGTTAAATTAGACTAAATCTGCTGCTAATTCTTTATAGATATTGCATAAATTTTCTGCATCATGTAAATCTTTGATTCCTCAAAATCAATGAAGATAAATTTTCTATCTGCTATTACTTTGTTAAAAACAATTTCAATGTTTAACCTGCAGATGAATTTTACTCCTGTGCAACTGGAATTGGGAACACAGAGTTCATTGTTCCTATGATAATACATTATACATTTCTTGTGAAACACCAGGAATAAATAACCTTTCTCTTGCAACTCATGTTCTCCTGTTGATGTTATTCTTCCAGCTTTTTATCATCTTTATTTATTTATATGCTTCCGCAGGAAAATGTGCCAATCGCTTGCTTTCATCCTCAGGCTTGCCACTTCTAACTAAACAAATGAAGGTTTCTTCTGAATTTCATAGGTTAAATCTTGTCAAATTTTGTAAGAATAGTAATTTAGCGTTTCAATTGATCATTTTCAAGTTGCTGCACTCTTTCTGATGTTTGCAGACCCTAGAACTTAGTTCTATCTGGGCACTTCTGGCAGCATTTGAAGATCCACTGCCAATTCCTAAAATTGGGGGTTTTGGATCTTTTGAAGGAGCTTTTGTAAAAGGTGTGGATTCGCTTTCATGGATGGCCAACAACACCAGCAAACTCTTTCCATTTGAAAATAATATTCCTCAGTGTTGGACCTTTTTCAGCACTGTTGCCTATGGAAAGGCAAACAAAGTTCCACAGGTTGGTGAAATTTGTTATTTTGCATCACGATTCTTTTGGTTTATACAATGAAATCTTGCATACTATATTACTGATATCAACCACTAATTTTTGTTGTTCGAGCCATTTTCACACAGTGCAGTTTCTAATAGTGTTCTAGGATACTTAGGGAAATTTTTCTTTATATACAGGAAAATATCCCTAGCGCTACTGCAGAAAAAGTAAAGAATGACATGCATGTGGGTGTAGAATTAGCTCTTGGATTATCTGAAGGATCACTCCAGAAGCCATTTTATTCCAGAGTCCAATTATGGTACACATATACTTTCCAAACAATAAACATTATAATTAATGAAGTGAGTAGTGGTTTTATATCCACGTTTTCCTTTACCAGGGGTGCAGCTCTTCCAATTAATACTCCTGGAATTCCTTGTATCTTCGATCCCAATGGGCGTGCAGGAATTTGTGGTGACTGGCTACTTGGGTCAAGTGTAGAAGCTGCAGCTTTAAGTGGAATGTCTCTTGCACATCATGTGAGTAATGTTTATCTGTTCAAGGTTTGCTTCTGAGAATTTTGCTTGAAATGCAATTAAACTGGCGAGCAAGAACAAGGTTGGTGGTGCTCTGTGTAAACTTGATGAACCTATTCATATTCTTACAGCTTGAACCACAAATATCAATATTAAGCTAACTTTGATACCTTTAACCATATGCGTTGAGTCATACAAATATAGTTCTGCACAAACTGGTTCATCTGCACATGATGGACCATCAAAACACGTACAGTAGTAGCCAGAACCGCTTATACTGATACCAAACATGATCAGGCTGAACAAAAGGATATGCCGACCATTTAGTCACAGGTGAACAGGCAAGGCCATGCTTAAACCTTGTCCAAGAGAACAACCTAGATAATTTGAATCTGATTTACGGATGTCCACTTTATTTGATCTTCATGTGGGTAAAGTGTTATATTTGATTCACATTAGTATCCTGCTGGAGTTGAAAAGCAAAGCCAAATCTATTGCTTGTTATTTGGAAAAAAATTGTGAAGGTATATATATCCGTTGCACCATACAGTGCTGCACAGGAGGAGCAGCAGCATTGTACATTCAAATGAACATTTCTAGCTACAACATCTACGCAAATAGTAAACTTAACTCACATCTAGGCACAAAGCTAGTAATATAACCAGCACGAACTCAAGAAAGTGAATATCATTTACAGATGTATGCACTTGCATTGGTGCTGACATGTTCTTTGCAATGCAGATGGCTGATTATTTCCAATGTGGAGGGATGAAACCAGATGAATTTGCCATTGGACTGAACAATCCATTTCATGCAATTTCAGGCCATGATATCGGTCAGTTTCCCGGTTTGGAATCTGAAAAACAATCTGAACCGCAGGCATGTACAGCCTTGTAGATATATGACATGCATTCTTAAATGCTCGCAAAATAAGCTGATTCCAGATCTCGTTCGTGAGGAAGTAAATGGACATTGTCAAGGGGAACCTTTAAGATGCAAGATTCAAAGAACACCAGGATCCTGCACGTTTACCCGATTGGTAAGAGAAGTAGCTTTGCAGCACAATGTTTGAGATCAAGTATTCGTATTGGGTATGTTTATGAAGAAAACTTCGTTATCCAGCCAACTTTGTCACTTAATTCCTTGAGAATGATACTAAAACAGACACTTGAATGGTTGATCCCAATTCTGCTAGTTCTCTGGGCTTCTTGGCCTTCATTATGATGAGCTCAAGCCTATTTGAAGTTATCAACTATCTTCCGGATGTTGTGCAAAGGACATATAATCCAAATTCATTTTTGTTGTGAAATTATTTTGTTTCACGCAATCATTGAGCTCTTGCTGTTTATTGTAATATACTCTTTTTGTTCAATGTGGCAGCATCAACCAATTCTACGAATGTGAATTGCCTGGACTATTTTCCTTCTTTCTCATCAACAGCTCGATGACCGTCAATGACTTGATGAGTGTTGACAAGTCTCAAAGGATGTGAATGCTTGGTTATTATTAAATATAAATATAAGCTATATAACAATATTTTTTATGAGTTTAGGATATTTATTTTGTTATCATTTGAGGATATATTTTCATATGAACTAGATTACTTCAAAATCCATTACAAAATTATTGAAAAGATTATGTAAAATAACAAAATTTTAGTTTTAATTGAATTAAATAAAAGATGAGGGCTGCAGTTACCAAATTGCCCCAGCTCCTGGAGCTTTTAAATCAGCAGCAGCGACGTGGAAAGAATAACATCGAGGAAAAGCAAGAGTCAAGAAGACGAACAATATGGAGTTCGAACGGGAGGTTGTGGGTTCAACGACTCCTGAGCAAGGTTCATAGAAGAACCCTGGATTGGGTGATTTACAGAAGTATATTTGTAGCTGCTGAGGTTTATCGAATTCTAGTTGGTTTGTTGCATTGCAATTCATTTCCTTAAATTCGTTTCTTGAATTTCGCTTGTTTCTGAATTTCATTTTCAATTTTCAGTTCTTACTTGCATTGCAATTTCTATTCTTTTCTTGAATCCGTCATTTGTTTGTTATTATAAATCTATGGTTATTAGTTGAGGGATTTAATTTGAAATCGATAAGGAAGCTGTTTTTAGGGCAAAGTCTTAACTCGGTCGCTGCTCCTGAAATGATTTGAAATCTCGTTTTACTCTCTGTGCAATAACACAACTTTGAGAACTCGTCGAAATGGAATTTAGTTCATGAGGCGTTTGATCTGATTCCAAAAGTGACTGTTTGATTGGAAGCAGAAAGCGACTATTTGTTAGGGATCGAAGGAATTTGAGTATAATTATACTGTTATCCGACCTTGACATTATCTTTTGCCCGAAACTCTAGGGATAGGTAAATCTATATGAATTATGAGTTAGGCACATGTGTGCCATGTGTTTTGGTCATCGGGGTTGCATTGCGTTCGGTGGATTGTCCCAGGTATGAATGCGCATGTGGGGGACTACGGTTTCAGAAGTACTCTTGGATAGGGACTCAAATGTGTAAATTAGCCTACCCAACCCTTGTGAAGCTTTCTACTCACACCCCTTAGTTTGTTTATGTAGGATAGCATTGAGAGGAGTGGTAGTGCATGGTTAAATGCAGTCTTGTGACAACTCACAAGTATAAAATTATAAAGTTCCACACACCTGCCCTCTCCACCAAGTGTCTTTAGGTTTAGGGTCTACTTAATATTTGCTTAGTGTCATGTATTATTGTTTTTATCAACATATAACGGTGGGGTGAGCATTTTACTCGTCGTCCTGTGCAAATCACTTGTGTCTCTCGATTGCTGGTGTTGCCCTTGAATTACATTGTTGCCTCGGTTTATAGCGACGCTTCTGGATTTAGTGCATACGTGCACACGGGATTAAGGCTAAGACTACTTCAAGTAGTCTACCGCACGGTCAGTGGAAGACCCAAAAAAGTCTGACCGTGACAAGTGGTATTAGAGCCCAACGATCTATCAATCAAGCCTCAACGAGATGTCTGCTTACGAGGGAACAGATGTGGATACGATAGTGGGTAATCATCCTAAGCTAGATCGGGAGGAAAGACGGAGAAGGCACCGTGAACGCCAAGAAGCGCGTTTCACTGATATTGAAGACTGATTGGACCTATCTGAGGCGAGACATGCTGCAATGGCTTCGGAAATAGAGGGACATAAGGACAATACTCGAGAGTCCGTTAAATTCTTGAGAGCTCAAATTGAGGAGTTGAAGGCGCAAATCGCCTCACTCACGGAAGCGGTGCAAGCAAAAGAGGGAATATCACAATTGCAACGTGCACCAATGAGGGTTCCTGAACCTCAAAGTTATAATGGCACTCGAGATGCCAAGGAACTCAAAAAAATTTTATTTGACATGGATCAGTATTTCCTTGTCACCTGTCCTGACTTAGAGGGGATCAAAGTGGCCACGACAACATGGTATCTTACTGGGGATGCCAAACTCTGGTGGCGCACAAAGGTCTGAGATGGGACGGACAACTTGGCAACCTGGGAAGACCTTAAACATGAATTGAAGGCCCAGTTTTGCCTAGAGAACATCGGATTGATGGTCAGGAAGAAATTGCGGAACCTCTGTCACACAAATGACATCCATGAATTCGTGAGAAAGTTCGCTACCATTTCACTTGATGTCAAGATGGAGGATGATGAAAAGTTGTTTTTCTTCATCGATGCTCTGCAACCTTGGGCACAGCAAGAGTTGCAACGACACAATGTTAAGGATTTTGCATCCGCACAAGCAGCGGCAGAGCAACTGACAGACTTAAAACCGGTGGAAAAGCGTAAACCTTCCCCACCACGAGGATCCTATGATTCAAATGGGGGTCCGAGGAGGGACAACCGGTCAAGTTCCAACCAGAGTAGCCCAAACGAAAGTTTGCACTATCATGGGAACCAAAACCATGGTAAACCCCGCAATGGTGACAACCAATACCCAAGAAGTCCACAAAGGGGACAATCAAGCAAGCCAACAAACTAAAATTAGGACTGCTATATCTGTGGGGAGAAACACCTATCTAGGTATTGTCCCCAGAAACAGGTTTTGAATGCCTTAGTAGCTAAAAAGGCATCAAAATTGAAAAAGAAGAAGGGAAAAGCTCCGATGACATCGAGTTCTTATAAGATGGGAGCCGCCAGGTGCCTAAATACCATCCAAACTCAAATGGAGAAGCCAAAACCCCCTGAACGACTGAAGGACACCGATGGACTGATGTATGTTAAGGTCAAGTTGTTTGGTCGCAAAGTTGAAGTTATGATTGACTCTGGAGCGAGTCACAATTTCATCTCGAAGGAGGAAGCTACTAGACTCTACCTGAAATATGAAGAATGGGAGGGCCAAGTGAAGTGCCTGAACTCAAAGGCAAAGAAGACGATCGGTTCAACCAAAAGTGTACCCATCAGAATTGGAGACTGGTGGGGGCGAACCGACTTCATGGTGATACCCTTGGATGACTTCAAAATCATCCTCGGAACAGAGCTTCTAAAGATAGCCCAAGCAGCACCGATGTCGTTCATGAATGCGCTGTGCATAATGGCGGGAGACAAACCGTGCATGGTCCCAATGACGTAGCACAAAGCCAAAGAGCTACACAGTAATGGTGGAGCTTCAACCTCCAAGCCAACCTTCAAAGATGTTTTGTGTCGATGAGGGCATCGACAGTTCAGGTGGGGGAGTTTGTCAGGGATCGGAGAAGTTTGGGTGTAATTACACTGTTACCCGACCCTGACGTTATCTTTTGCCCCGAAACTTTGGGGATAGATAAATCTATATGAATTATGGGTTAGGCACATGTGTGCCATGTGTTTTGGTCATCGGGATTGCATTGCGTTCGGGGGACTGTCCCGGGTATGAATGCGCATGTGGGGGACTACAGTTTTACAAGTACTCCTGGATGAGGGGCTCAAATGTGTAAAATTAGCCTACCCAACCCTTGTGAAGCCTTCTACTCACACCCCTTAGTTTGTGTATGTAGGATAGCATTGAGAGGGGTGGTAGTGCTTGGTTAAATGCAGTCTTGTGACAACTCACAAGTATAAAATTGCAAGGTTCCACACACCTGCCCTCTCCACCAAGTGTCCTTAGGTCTAGGGTCTACTTAATATTTGCTTAGTATCCTATATTATTGTCTTGTATTATTGCCTTTATCAATATATAACGGCGGGGTGAGCATTTTACTCACCGTCCTGTGCAAATCACTTGTGCCTCTCGATTGCTGGTGTTGCCCTCGAATTACATTGTTGCCTCGGTTTATAGCGACACTTCCAGATTTAGTGCATGCGTGCACACGGGATTAAGGCTGAGACTACTTCAAGTAGTCTGTGCACGGTTAGTGGAAGACCCAAAAAAAGTCCGACCGTGACATGGCATTTGGATTTGGATTTTTTACATTGGTAGGTTTGAAGTCAATGTCAAGAAAGGATTGGTGCAATTGATAGATTTACTCATTTAATTTGGATTAAATATTGGAGTTAATTTTTTATCCAATTAAAAGGCTATTCTTTTAACTTTAGCAAAAGGGAAGGCTTATATTTGCCACATTGTTTTCTTTGGAATAAACAAATGAGTATGTAGGTGTTGTTTTCTTAGAAAAAAAAAATCAAATTTTATATCTTTCCAACCTATTCCTCTTGTGAGATTTTAATTTAAGAGGTGTTGTCTCCATTTAAAATGGTTTATTTACACTTTTTTTTAGTTGTTGTAAATGGAGTTTTGTGCAATATTCAATAATTGTATATATATTATTATAGTATGCAGCTGAGCAAAAAAAGGATTATCAACTAATGATTTAATGGAAATGTGAACCATGTAGGTGGTGGATTGATGCATGGTAATTTATCGAGGCAAGATTGCTAATTTCACTTGTATGCATATATGTATGGATATAGAAAGTAGTTGATTATGGAGGACAAAATATCACGGTAAAATCCCTGCCAGGTTCAAGGCAAAAATCCTTTGATCTAATTTCATTTCATGATAGGAAGGTTTTGGTTAAAAAAAAAAAAAAAATCAAAAGACAAGTTGAAACTTATATCTATGGAAACGTAGACACTTAGGTGAAAAAAATCTTGTGCAAATAAACTTTCTGTATGAAATTTGGTAATTTTACAGAACTAAACTTACACCCAGAAAAGCAAAATTTTGAAGACAGAAATTCTGCACTTAGAAGATGCACGAGAGCTATGTGAAATCTTGGTTGAGTGTATGGTTGAAAAGAAAAGTTCCACAGAAGAGTATCAGCCTTGAATTTCATATTTTGGAGATTGCTGCGACACATAAATCATAAAAAAAAAAAAAATTAAAAAGATATGCTGTGTACCTCTTCTTCGAAGGTAGTAAGAAGAGTATCTGATGATGCTGGTAAGAGATGGCTAAACCAGAATAGCGGGGTTCCTACTGAAAGCCATCGCTAAGCCCATCAAAGAGCCCATTGTGAAGCTTGCCTCTGCCGGATCCGCGGCCGGAATATGGCGTCGTTCCCTGCTTGGTCACCGAAAATCGCCGTCATAGCTTGTCTTCTGCACAGGATCGTCCGCCAAGTCTGCCGTCGAGCCCCTAATAAACATAGAGCTTTGATGCCGTTGCCGCTGAGAACTTGCTAGTCAAAAGACTCAAAACCTCCTGCAGCCAGATCCGGTCACCGTCCAGGAAGCTCAGTTGTCTCCGCCACCAAGCAAGAATTGTTAGGGCTCCTTTCTCGCCTTAATTTGAGGCAAAAATCCAAATGATGTGCCGCCGAGCCTTGCTGGAGTCTGCGGCTGAGACTGCCTCCGCTGAGTCTTGCTGGAGTCTGCCGCTGAGACTATCGCCGCCGAGCTTTGCTGAAGTCTTCCGCCAAACTCGCCGTTAGAACAAGGCGTCGCTTCCAGCTTGGTCGCCGAAAGAAAGAGCGACGAAAGCTCATTTCTTTGCCGCTTGAGACGGTCGACGCTGAGTTCGTCGCCAAAAATCTGCCACCTGATCTTTTCGCCTCCAAATTTTATCTGCCTTCTAACTAGCGGAAAGCCGCCACTGCCTGAGCGAACTCGCCTCCCGGCGTCGCTTCCAGAACCCGTCGCCAAGCTGCCGCCACTTTTCGAGCTCTCAAGTGAACAGGAACAGGAGTCTTGGTGGTCGCCGGAAGCCAATCCACTGGCTGGAGATGGCCGGACAAAGGAGCCGGGAGATGGCCGGAGTGGCCGGACAAAGAAGCCAATCAAAAGTGGTCCACATCTATTTAAATTACCTTTAATCCAAAAAGCAATGAATCGTGGTAGCACCTTCGACCATTTCCTTATGTCATCCGCCGAGGCTCAATCTTATGACATTCACCTAAATTTTGAATGTTTGGCCTATGGCTCATCTGCCAACTCAACTAATTTTGAACGTCTAGCCCTATGGCTTATTCGCCAACTCAACCAAATTTTGAATATTTGGTCTATGACCCATTCACTCAATCCATTTACTCACTTCGAATGTTTGGCTCGATAGTCCATTCACCAAATTTTAAATGCTTGGCTCATCGGCCTATTTATTCAAACTCTAAACGTTTGGCCTAACGGCTTGTTCACTCAACCCATCTACCGAAATTTGAATATTTGGCTCATTGGCCTATGCACCTCAATTTTGAATGTTTGGCCCAACGGTCCGTTCACCAAATTTTGAATGTTTGGTCCTATGACCTGTTCATCCAAATTTTGAACGTTTAGCCCCATAGCCCGTTCACCAAATTTTGAATGTTTGGTCCTGTGACCCATTCATCAAAATTTCGAACGTCTGGCCCACGGCCCGTTCACCCAAATTTTGAATGCTTGGCCCCATGGTCCATTCATCTAAATTTCAAATGCTTAGCCTCACGGCTCCTTCACTCAAATTCAGACGCTTGGCCCCATGGCCCGGTCACACTCAACTTATCTCCCAAAATTTGAACATTTGGCCTCATGGCCAGTTCATAAGTTCAACTTATTCACCCAAATTTTGAATGTTTGGCCTTATCGGCCTATTCACCCAAACTTCGAATGTTTAGCCCAACGGCTTGTTCACTCAAGCTATATATTCAACTGGTCCACTTGATTCAAACATAGTCATGGACATTAAATATCTGGGATGTGTTGTTAATAATGTTGTTTGGGAGTTGCGTACGTTAATACTTTGTATCGGGGCATAGTTCTTCAATGTTGTTACAACACAACTAAGATTTTTCTCCATGGCTTATGTTAAATGAATATCAGTCTTGATGGAGTACTTTTGCGTCAAATTGTAAACCGTGTCATGACACAAAGTTATGAATGACATTATTCTTTCAACCATTTTGTTTTCACTTTGTTATATATTTATAGATCTCTTAATTAAAGGTGCCCTAAACCATTTAGAGATAATTAACAATGAATACTTACATTCATTGAAAACTAGAACCTACTAAAATAAAAAAGCCTTATAATTTATATGGTGAATTTGAAATAGTCGTACTGCATTTCAATAAAATTAAAATTTAATAAAAAATGACCCCACATTGTCATATTGACTATTACAGTGTGGACATCATAATTCTTAGCTGTGTATCCAGAGATTGAGGTGATGGTTTCATCTTGTGCGAGCTCAATCTACAAATGAGAATGATTAGTTTAAACAAAATATATTTAGAAAAATAAAATAAAAATATTAGATATACCATTTTAGAATTATTTATTTGTTTAGTACCACCAAAGTAATTAGTTTCTTGTTCTCCATCAATATTAATATAGATAATGTGAAAGCCGTGGAAAGTTTGAGTATCATAATGAAATGTCATGCTAAGTACGTGTTTAGCATCCATATCCCATAGTGATCCATCATTCCCACCAATTGGTCCCACTTTGAGGAGTTGTTTTTGCTGCTGCATTGATAATATATTGAAGTTGATCAGGTGAAGTATAGAATGTATATATTTCTATATGGGATTGAATGAAAAAGAAAGAAAAGAGATTCATCAAGTAATTGAAATGTACAAGGGTCTCACCGTTGTAAGAGACATGATGCTACCTAGACTCCTTAAATATAAGGATAAGATGAATAGAAGAGGATGTTGTTGTAAATTGTTGAAAGTGTGTTAGAACTTTCACAATATCAGGACCAATTGTCTCCCAAAAGTGCTTAAAGAATTTAGGGGTAAAGCCATTAGGGCCAGGGCTAGTCTCATTTTTTAGGCCTTTAACCACCTCCATGATTTACTGAGCTTCAAAAGGCCTACATAAGAAGGATTGGATCTTGGAGTCCATGGTAGGTTTATAATTGTTGAGGATACCCCAAGTATTTTTAGAGAGGATAGGAAGGTTATCAGCTTCAGCCCAAAGGGACATGTAATGAAGTATGAATAATTCTTTTATTTTCTTGCTATCAGAGATGCACATATTATCACTATCAATGATCCCGGTAATCAAATTTTGCCTTTTTTGAATAGAGACCAGGTGATGGAAAAGTTTAGTGTTAGCATCTCCAAAATTAATCCAATTGCATTTGGCCAAGGTTTGCCATTTAATGAAGGTTTGTCTATTTAAAGCTTTAACTTTATTATGGAGACATAAGAGTTTAGCATTCTCCTCAAAAGTCAAGGAACTGTAACATTCGGCATCTTCTAAGACTTTAATTTCATGAAGAGTATATTTAAGAATAGTCTCAGGTTTTCCAAGATGCTCTTTACTCTATTTAATGAGATTGACTTTAACTTTGGACAGTCTAGTAGATAGAGGAAGGTCATTATCAGAGCACTCCTTCTAGTTTTGTTTAACAATAACCTCCACTTTAGAGTAAAAATTCCAAATGGATCTGTATCTGAAGGGGGGGTTTTAGGCGTTTGTCACTAGGAGATATATTTAAAAGTAAAGGATTATGATCTGAAAGAATTCTTGGAAGATGGTTAACTAGAGAATTACTAAAAATGTCAATCCATTTATTATAAGCCAAAGCCCAATCAAGTCGACAGAGAATTTTTTTATGGCCTTTTTGATTATTTGACCAATAAAGGGGCAAGAGTCATAACCTAAATCAATCAACCCTTGACTACTAATAAACTCCTTAAACATGTACGGCCTGTTTCAGTCGACGGAAATGGGGGGAGAAAGGAAAGAATTGGATTTCTTTCCCTCCAATTCTTTGGTTTCAGTGAAGGGAATTAAGGGGGGAAAGGAAAGGATTTCCTTTCCTTTCCCTCCAAAACGGTTCCCTCTTATTTTGACGGAAACTTCATTTCCGTCCGCGCCTCTCGCCCGCTCGCCTTTCGACTCTCGCTTACGCCGCGAACTCGACATCGCCACTCTTCTTCCGACATCGCCTTCGCCCCTCTCGCCCTTCCGACCTCGACGTCGCCCCTCTCGCCCTTCCGACGTCGCCTTCGCCCCTCTCGCCCTTCCGACGTCGCCGTCGCCCCTCTCGCCCTTCCGACCTCGCCTTCGCCCCTCTCGCCCTTCCGACCTCTCCGTCGCCCCTCTCGCCCTTCCGACCTCGACGTCGCCCCTCTCGCCCTTCCGACGTCGCCTTCGCCCCTCTCGCCCTTCCGACGTCGCCGTCGCCCCTCTCGCCCTTCCGACCTCGCCTTCGCCCCTCTCGCCCTTCCGACCTCTCCGTCGCCCCTCTCGCCCTTCCGACCTCGCCTTCGCCCCTCTCGCCCTTTCCGACCTCGCCTTCGCCCCATCTGCCTGTGCCCGATTCTTTTTCGGGGTTTTTAGGGTTCGATTGAGGCGGCAAGTTCCTCCTGAAATTGGGCGCTGTTGCAGGCACGAGGCAGATTAGGATTTGCCTCGCCTCGTCTTCGCTCCTCGACGTCGCATCGGCCTCGCCTGCGCTCCTCGACGTCGCATCTGCCTTCCGACCTCGACGTCGCTGCAGGAAGGGAACGAGACGGTGTCCCTGTTCCTGAGATCACCTAAGACCACTGACTTGGTGAAGGTTAGCTCTAAACATACTGTTTTTTCCCGCACCCTCACCGTCGGAAGCTTAAACTTTGCCAACCTTGGATTGAGTGCGACGTTATCCTCCAGAGGAAACTTTGCCCTTGCAGTTTGGTGCGTCTTCCGCCTAGATTTCGTTCAACCGCAAAGTTGTGGTTGTTTGTTTTGGTTCAGTTTTTGGAAATTTTGGAAAATGCTAGTTTTGATACATTATAAGATTTAACTTCATGCTAAATCCAACCCCAATTGCATCCAGTAGAAGGTAATGAATTGCAAAAATTTCTATTCTTAACCATCCAAAACATATGACCTATTGAACTTAGGATGCCGTCCTTCTACTGTGAGTGGCAGAGCCACGAGGTACAGGATTTAACCATAGAAACCAAAATGAACTCATGATGCAAGGTCACAAGAACTCACCATTCTCAGATTACATATCCGAAGTAGGTTCAACCAACATTAGGATGCCGTCCTTCAACTGATCTGACCATTGCATTATCAGATCACGTAGCCAGCGAGCTCTAGCAAAAGTAACCCAGGGCCCCTTCCATGTGATGCATATCCAAGACAAAAATTGAACAAAGATGTAAACATCACTTTTCAAACTGGAATGACTGCTGATTTAATTTCATTCATTATAAGATGTATCTTGATAGGTTTATTGAACAATTTGTTTGATACCTTTTTAATACACATGACACACATTCTGATATATTTCTTTTACGTTGATACAATTTGGTTGTCTATTTATAGGTGTTCTTATGGCTCCGAGCAAGAATATGATCCTAGCTATTCATTTTCTTAATTGTCAATACACATGCATAGCTGCATGGATTCTTATAGAAGAGATGATGGATAGACTACAACAAACTTGGGTGGAAAAACCATTACGAGATAGTGATGAAGTTAAGCATGGCATTCGAATAGAAATATTAAAAAACTTGACTAGTTCAGATGAACAATGTTATAACATGATAAGCATGGCATTCTATTATTGCAAGTGGAACAGAACCACATTTCCCAATACGTACACATGTCCAAATTATTACAGCCTGTTGCATTTTACATAACTACCTAATGGGTGTTGATCCTGATGCTAATATTATTGCCGAAGTTGATGAGGAATTATCAAACACAATGAACAATGATGCATCTGTAGTGGAGAGGCAAGACGAAGAAGCTAGGAAAGGTGTTCTTATTAGAGATACTATGGCATATGCAATGTGGAATGATTATGTCCTGTAAGGTTTTTGTATTTGTCATTGTTGTATTAGACTTGTTGTTTTGTTTTGAACTTTTCATATCATAGACTTGTTGTACTGAACAGTTCTTATCATTGTTGTATTAGACTTGTTGTTTTGTTTTGAACTTTTCATATCATAGATTTGTTGTACTGAACTTTTCATTTGTGCTAACAAATCTTTTTATTTCCCTATAAGATGGGTAAAAGAGATCACATCAAATGGACTGAAGACATGGATAATGTCTTCATTGATTCAATGCTAGACCAACAAAATAAAGGATTTAGGGTTGATGGTACCTTTACCTCAACCGCATATAAGAACATGCTAGTGATATGTGCTGAGAGCTGTGGTTTACCATTAACGAAAGAGCATCTAAAGAATAGAATTAAGACTTTGAAAGTCAATTTTAACCAATGCCACGAGTTGTTCAAAAACAAGAGTGGTATAGCATGGAGTTCATCGTCCAAAATGTTTGAAGCCGACAACAATGTGTGGGACGAACTAATTGCGGTATGTCTTGCTTTATAATAGTCTGTTGTATGGTGATTGTTATGTATGTACTAATTATGGTTAATATCTTACAGGCCAATCCTTCAATGAAAAAATGGAGAAACACTCCTGTTAATAATTATGACAAACTAGAGGAGTTGTTTTCAAAGGATCGTGCAATTGGAAACATGGCTGGAACTCCCAGAGATATCGACATGCACTTGAACACTCCTGTTCATGAAGAAGGCAATGATGATATGGCATTTGATGTGCAACGAGATGATGATATTGAAGATGTAGCAAGTCCATCCTCTATCCCACAAAGCCAAGGCAATAACACTACTGCAACGTCGTCAAGAAGTGGTAAAAGAAAATATGATGATACTGTAGTGAAAGTTACAAATGAGAGCATTCAAATGTTGATGAGCTCTATGGAAAAGAATACTAATGTCTTGGTAAATGCTGTCAATCCTGCACAATTGGTGGAAAAAGAGTACACAAAGATTGAAATATTTGAGGAGCTAAATAAGCTCAATCTTCCTGAAGAGACTTTGATAAAGGCATATATTTTATTGGGTACAAACAAAGAAAAAACACAACTCTTCTTCTCAGCTCCAGATTGGCTACGTGGTAAAGTTTTGAGTTGCTTGATGAATTAATAACATATTCATGTTAGTAGATCCTGATGTTAGACTTTAGTTGGACTTGTGTTGGACTTTATCATATTGTATTTTAAACCATCATTGTGTAGATGGTATAGAACTGTGCACTTTTGTATTCAAATGTTGAACTTGATGCTTTTTGTGTTATGGTACTTATGTGTTGAATTGATGATATTTACATTTTGGTTTTGTATTTATATTTTGTTGAATTCATTATATTGTATATACAGGTATTGTGTTATAATATAGAGAAAATGCTGGCAAAATTTTAAACTTTTTAATAAGAATTTTTAATAAGAATTTATAGTACTTTTATATGTTTAATAATTTTTTATAATTTATAATAAAAAATTATATGAATTAATATGTATTATGTAATTTCGTCTATTATATTTTATAGTATTTTTATAATTAACAACTATAATATTTATAATTTTTCTAATTATTTATATATTATGTATAATATAATTAATTTAAAATTTTTGTATTTTTTTTTATTTCCTTTCCTTCCACTGAAACACAAGGCCTATAAAGGAAAGAAATCATTTCTTTCCCTCCTTATTTCCTTTCTCTCCTTATTTCCTTTCTTTACTGATTTCTTTCCTTCCACCGAAACAGGCCGGTAATAAACTTATTGAGAGAGAAAGAAGTGTCTCCTTGCTTCTCTTCTTTACTGAGAATGCCATTAAAATCCCCACAAAGCATCCAAGGGATGTGGGGGGAGCGTTTTCTCGGAAAGCTTCCTTCCGAGCCATCTTCGGAAAGTCTCTCTATCGCCGTCCATCCAAATTAATTTTGCACGCATCTCAACACAATTAAATTTAGCCATTTTCACCTTCTCGCTGTTTTCTTGCAGTTCACGCCATCTCGATGAAAACTAAGCAGGGTTAGTCTTCCCACTTTTTACACTAAATAATAAATTTATTCCCTTCCCTCCCAGGACGCTCGCCCCCATCCTACATTGGTGGACCCTAGAGGATTTATTCCTACCTCTCCCCCACCCGGCTCGCCGCTCTTGGATTTGGAAGATCATCGAGCGACCTTATCCTCCTCGATGATCTCGTAAGGTAAGCAACTGCCGATTCATCCCAACTTGATGGTCATCCATTGCTTATTTTTGACACTATCTAAGCTGCAAGATTTGGGGCTTTTTAACTATTGGTTGCTTCAAGAATGTTACAATCTTAAATAGTGACGAAGAGCATTGAACCTGTGAGATGGTGCAAAATCTTCTTTGTTTTGTTTTGCTTTGCTTTTTTTTTTTTTAAAAAAAAAAAATCTTCGATACCCTTGCCCGCTTTCACATAAGTAAAGACATGGTATTTATCTTTGATTTCTTGATTTATTGTGTATAAAGTTTATATTTATCTTTGATGAACAGACGAAGAGGCTGCGGAGTGGATTGTAAGAGGCACATAAGAGGCAATGTCGTGCCCTGGTCTTAGCTTGGGAATAGCAATTGACGAAGCAGCTTATGGAGAAGGAGGCCGAGCTTGAGGTTGCGAACCAGCGGAATGCTGAGTTGGAGGAGAAGCTGCAGCAGGCGAGCACGAAGAGCCCGCTCTGGTTCAACGTGGCCAAGAGAAATGACACGATGGTGTGCGGCCTGAGGGCGAGCCTGGAGTAGGCGATCCTGCAGAGCGCCGCATGGGTGGCGCGAACCCTGAGGGGTTCGGCTTTTTTTTGCTAATTTTGTTTTGTTTTGTTTTGTTTTACTTTTTTTTAAAAAAAACTTTTATTATCAATTTAATTTTCTATATTTTTTCACGATTTGGAATTTGGTTAACTTGCTATATGAATGTGAATGTATAAATTTTCCATCATGTTGATGTACTTTTCCATGATCTAGAAGTTGGTTAACTTGCAGTATTAATGTAAATTTAGGAATTTTCCACCATGTTGAAGTATTTTTCCATGATTTAGAATTTGATTAACTTATTGAATGAATGTGAATACAGAAATTTTCCACCATGTTGATGTATTTTTCCACGATCTGAAATTTGGTTAATTTGCTGTATGAATGTGAATTTATAAATTTTCCACCATGTTGATGTATTTTTCCACGATTTGGAATTTGGTTAATTTGCTGTATGAATGTGAATTTATGAATTTTTCACTATGTTGATGTATTTTTCCACGATCTGGAATTTGGTTAACTTGCTATATGAATGTAAATATAGAAAATTTCCACCATGTTGAAGTATTTTTCTACGATTTGAATTTGATTAACTTATTGAATAAATGTGAATATAGAAAATTTCCATCATATTGATGTATTTTTCCATGATCTGGAATTTGGTTAACTTGTTGTATGAATGCAAATTTTATGATTTTATACTAATTTTTAGTGTTTTTACTTCATTTGGTATGGAATCTTTACTTTTCTTGGTTTTTATGAAAATGCAGGTAAAATGGCATGAAAATGATGGATTTTGTGAGTTTTGAATCCATAGCATGGTTCCCGAGGAAATTACGAGGTTGCACGTCAAATTTGGGGGAAAAACAGTGTCAGACGCAACATTCACGGCCTTGGCTATGAGTTTTTCGACCGGCCGTGAGTTTCGCATTCGAAGGGAAAAAACATGGCTAAGTACAAAACTTCATAGAAACTTTCACGAGTGAAGCCGTGAATCCTTCATGGGCCATTGACACGTCCCGCAAGTGCACGGTTATGTCGAAGTAATGTAAAAGATGTCGAATCCCACAGGGAACAAGGTTGAGTACCAGAAAGTCCGAGTCCTAATAGCTAGGCGAATCAAAATTGGGTTTTGAAAGCAGAAATCGAAAATAAGCAATCAACACTACGACGGCAGGGATTAAATATGAGAGAGAAATCAGGGTTTTGGTTTCCACCACGATGACTACTTTAATCGCACAAGACAGATGTCAGTTATTTGGATTATTGATTTTGCACAAGAAATCTAACCCAAAAGTACAAGGTGCCCTCTCTCGAGTGTACACCCCGGTGTTCGGCTTAGATCGACTTCCAACTCTCGCAATGGATCGTTCTAAGACGAACCCAATGAGTTTTGTGGCAGATTATAAAACCCTCGAGCGAAAACCAAGCACTTTCGTGTCGAGGCCTCGCAAGTTTTACTCAGGGATTCCACCCTTACGATCCTTCTTTCGATATGAATCGTAATGGCTAACACGTGAAAGTACTCGGCCAAGGTAAGATTATGAAATAAACACTTGAAAGTAAAATATGCTCACAACATAATCCAAATAGCAGAATAAAAATGAAGTTTGTGATTAAATTCGTCAACGGGTTTTAACCAAGCCCCGAAATAGGGTTTACGCTATAATCATCATTGACGCTCAAAAATCTCTCTTTTAACATAGGAAGATCACAAGGAAGAGTTTCTAAGGGTTGAAGACCGGGTTGCAAAGACTGGAGGCACGGGCCACGCGAGCAGAGTAGATGTGCTCGTTAGTAATCGCTCCCCAGAAAATCTATTCATTATACTCGGTGGGGACCTTTCGTGCACACGGCTTAGGAAAACCATAAATGCTGCGTAACTGCGATAGAGTAAGGATATGCTCGATATTACCAAGACGGAAGGACAGGCGGCCTGGGTCGTCCTCAAGAATAGGGTCTGCCTTTATTTCCAAAGAGCTTAGTAACTCTAATGTCATGCCAACATAAGTGAGGGAGTAAAGCTACTGGAACTGCTCCCAACCCACTGCTGCATACATCATGTTTACATTCTCTAGCATCCCAAGCATATGCAACGTGCCTCTGTCTAGATACCGCGTGTTGAGCACGCGACGTTGCCGCAACGTCTAATACCGTGCCTCTTGCCCGGCATTCCGAAAGATGATCCCGAACTCGTTCGGGGGAGAGACATAGGGCTCGGGTCAGTTGGCAGACGTGCGCACATGACGAGAAGAAGAGGAGCCTGGAGTAGCCGAAGATGGCCAGTAAGATGGAGGAGTCAGCGTCGGCGTCAGCTCGTACTCCTCATCGTCGGTGGCGGACGAGTATGAGAGTGCTTGCTGCGGACGCGCGGTCCTCTTTCTAGCCATGGCTTTTGTCCTTGGAGGCATAGCGGCTGAAGAAGGTCGGAAGTGGCTGGCGAATTTAGAGTTGAGAAGATCTGGCTGAGGGTGTAGAGAAAACGGAAGCGGCGGCGGATCGTCTGAAACAAGCTTCGAAGAACAGGCAGAAAGGAAACCTAGAATTTGGAACCGATTGAAGTAGAAATATGTCTGGATGAAGAGGAAGGCTGGATCGAACCCTTGGAGACCTTTCTTGAGTGCTAGGAAGGAAAGAAAGCGGCGTGATTTGGTCGGTGTCGTCGAAATCGGGAGGCGGCGGCGATCGGCTGAAAGACTTGAAGAAACTTGGTGAAACGAAAATCCGGAACTGATTGAAGAAGAAACTGGTTTGGATGAGAGGGGAAATCAAGATCAAAATTGTAGAGATCCCTTCTGCGTGATGAAAAGGTTAGCAGGTGGCGCGATCGGGTGAAGTTCGACAAGCTTGGAGGTGCCCGCCCATGAAGTATTCTGGGGTCGGGCTGTTGCAACAGAAGCACGGGTGAACCCACTGGGGTTCACCAACTCGTGAAGTGTTCTGGTGGCTTCCTTCGAGTGCAGAAAAGATGGTGAACCCCATGGGGTTCACCTGCCGGTGAAGTATACTGCAAGGTTTTTGCGCAGAAAGAAATATTGGTGAACCCCGTGGGGTTCACCTGCCTGTGAAACGCTCTGGTCGCAAAATCTGGGCGCGTTGTACAGTGCACTTCACGGGTGAACACCATGGGGTTCACCAGGCCATGATTTGCATTGATTAACTCAAAAAATTTTTAAAAAATATGAGAAAATTCTCATGTGCTCCAACTTCCTCCTACAACATAAAGAAATATTAAATTAGTAGCGATCCCCTCTACTGAAATTAAATGAAAAACAAATCAATGTTCTAAAACACTAACTAATGACATGGAAAAACTATGCATAAGAACTAAAATCAATCAAAAACTTGGGTTGCCTCCCAAGAGCGCTAGGTTTAGGTCAGTAGCTCGACCGTGAGAGTTTTCAGAGTTGCAAATTTGTAGGGTCTGAGAGAGCAAGAACTTCCTCTCTTTCAACCCGCTCATCTTCAAAGTTGTGCTTGAGGTGGTGCCCGTTAACTGTGAAACTTCCAGTTCGTTCTGTCCAAATTGTGATGGCACCATATGGTTGAACTTTCTGAATTGTGAAAGGGCCGGACCATCTCGTGCGAAGCTTTCCTGGAAATAGTCGAAGTCTTGAATTGAATAGAAGTACTTTGTCCCCTACATTAAATTTTTTTCTTTGCTATGCGCTTGTCATGCCAAAACTTGGTGCGTGCTTTGTAGCTCTTGGCATTCTTGGTGGGGGTTGTCGAGGTAAGCTTCAATGGGTCCACTATTTTCCTGAAGGGTTCAACATGCTGTATAGCCTTCTTCACGATGTCAATACTGCAGCATGTGCATACAAGAGGAGGTTTTTTCAAAGTGTCAGTTAGATCAAATTGAATAACGTAGCCACAGATGTTCAAAGACAGTTTCTCATGCTTGACATCCATGACAGCGCCTGCAGTAGCAAGAAAAGGCCTCCCAGAATGATAGGGAGTCTGTCATCCTCCTCAATCTCCAAAATAATAAAATCAGCAGGAATAAAGTAATCTCCTACTTTAACAGGTACGTCCTCTAAAATACCAACTGGGTGGCATACAGATCTGTCTGCAAGCTGTATAGAAATACTAGTTGGATGCAAATCCCCTAGGTCTAGCCTTTACAAAGTGATAATGGCATGAGGCTAACGTTTGCTCCTAGATCACACAAAGCTCTCTAAAAGGACATCTCCCCAATCTGGCAGGGTATGGAGAAACTGTCTGGGTCTTTAAGCTTCTGAGGGAGCTTGTTCTGAATGATGGCGCTGCACTCCTTAGTAAGTGCAATGGTCCCTTGATCCTCTAGCTTCCTCTTATTTGATAAGATGTCTTTTAAGAATTTTGCATAAGTCGGCATCTGCGAAAGAGCATCGACGAAAGGGATGTTAATATAAAGTTTCTTGAATACTTCTAAAAACTTACCGAACTGCTTGTCTAATTTAGCCTTGACAAGCCTCTATGGAAAAGGAATCGGTGGCTTATACGCAAACGGTCCCACGTAGGGCCGCTCCTCTTTAGCTGGTTCAGGTGCCATCGGTGTTACATCTAAATGTGGTTCCACAGGTTCTAGTATCACTTCATCTATCCTGTCATCAGTCGGCATCTTTGGGTCTTCAAGTTGCTTGCCACTTCGAGTAGAAATTGCATTGCAATGCTCCCTCGAGTTTACCTCTGGTTGGGATGGAAGCTTGTCTGATGCTCTAGAAGTCGAGCTAGCTTGCTAGGCTAGCTGACTCTCTAGCATTTTATTATGTGTATCCAGGGAGTCCATCCTTGTCATCATCATCTTCATCATGTCTGTAAGTCCTTCAAGTTGCTTGCTCAAATTTGAATCATTATTGGGTCTCGGTTGTGGTGGTGGTGCATTGTAGTTCCTAGCTTGAAATCCTGCTGGTCTGAAATTGTTCTGTTGGGGCTGCCTAAAGTTTCCTTGTGGGGCTGGGTTTCCTGTGGTGGAACTTGTCCAGGTTGAATTGGTTGAGTTGTCCGGTAAGAGAAATTTGGATGGTTGCGTCACCCTAGATTGAACGTGCTGGAGTATGGATTGTTGTTCGGGTTAAAATTTTCAACAGCATTCAATTGCTCAGAGTTGATCGCAGCCATCTGTCCATCTGACAATCTGCCCCTGCATGACCTAAAACTCCATAGACCTCACAAGAAATAGAGTTAATATCCATCGAATTAACAGACCAAGAGTCAAGCTTTCTAGTCAAATTATCCACCTTAGCCGTCAGTGCAGTCAAAGAGTCAAGGTCATACTTACCTGACTTCTTGGTAGAACTACCGCTCTCAAATGTCCATTGGTGATGGTTAATCGCCATGTCCTCGAGAAGGTTCATCGCATCCTCAACTCTCCTATTCATCAAAGCGCCTCCTGCTGCAGCATCCACTATAAGTCTTGTGTTGTAATCCAAACCGCTGTAGAACGTTTGTATCAAAACCCAAGTCTCAACTCCGTGATGTGGACACATCATTTGGAGCTCTTTAAACCTCTCCCAAGCTTCGTATAGGGATTCTCCATCCTTCTGCATGAAACTTTGTAGTTCCTAGTTTTTTGAAGGATCCCAAAATTTCTGGTATTTGGCTGCCACCAAAGACGATGAATGAGAGATTTAAAAACTCCAACTGGGTTAACGATAGTAAAGAAGGGCTCAACTTCACAGCTTCAAGCTCAGATTCTTCAAGGTTGAGACTAGTGGTGCCTGTGCTGTTGCTGCACACCACACTGCTCCAACTACAAATTTTGAGCTTGTCAGGAAATGATTTTACTGGAAACATTCCAAAAACTATTAATGGAATGCGGTCATTGGAAACTCTAGATTTGTCATTCAACAAGTTGGAAGGAGTTATTCCTGGAGGTTTGGCAGCATTAAATTCATTGAGTCATTTAAATTTGTCTGTTTCAGTATCATTCTCATGCAAGGTTCAAAGAACACTAGGATTCTGCACGTTTACCCGGTTGGTAAGAGAAGTAGCTTTGCAGCACAATTTTTGAGATGTCAAGTAATCGTATTGGGTATGTTTATGAAGAAAACATCGTTATCCAGCCAACTTTATCACTTAATTCCATGAGAATGATACTGATTCGTGAGGATGTAAATGGGCATTGTGAAGGAACCTTTGAGATGCAAGATTCAAAGAACACCAGGATCCTGCACGTTTAACTGATGTTATCAACAATCTTCCAGATGTTGTGCAATGGACATATAATCCAAATTCATTCTCTTTTGCGGAATTTATTTTCTTTCACACAATCATTGAGGTCTTACTGTTTATTGTATATATTCTTTTTGTTGAATGTGAATTGGATGGACTAGATTATTATCCTTGTTTCTCATGATAAACAAGACGACTGCGTTTGTGCAGTATCCATATGAAAACTTGAATAAATACTAGTACAAAACTTCACCTCATAGCATCCATGCATAATTAGATTTCATTTATTCAAACAAGATGAGAGTTGATGACAACAAGACCCAAGTGACAAAAGATAAAAAGGGAAAGACAAGGACATAGACACGTACAAATAATATTATTAACTATTGCTCCTTATTTGCTAGAGAATCAAATGAGCAATAGGTCTTGACATGCTTGGGATAGTTGAGCGTTGAACAATACATGTGCATGAGTATCTAGTGAAGCCGAATATAAACTCCAATAGCATCGAGGACGTCGCCAGCACGACCAAAGAAGCCCACAAATTCACCTTCTTGTTGGCCCATGGAAAGAGAGAAATGAGCACCTTGCTTAGTGCCAAATGTTATGTTGTTGCCGAGGTTGGTGGAAATGGTCATATTGACTATTACAGTATGGACATCATAATTCTTAGCTGTGTATCCAGAGATTGAGGTGATGGTTTCATCTTGCGCGAGCTCAATCTACAAATGAGGAGAAGACAATATCGCGTACATGAATGATGAGTTTAAAAAATATATATATTTAGAAAAAAAAAATATTAGATATACCGTTTTAGAATTATTTATTTTTTTAGTGCCACCAAAGTATTTAGTTTCCCATTGTTCATCAATATTGATATAAGTAATGTCAAAGCCATGCACAGTTTGGTCATCGTAATAAAATGTCATGCTGAGTATGCGCTCAGCATGACCCATATCCCAAGGTAAACCATCGTTTCCACCAATTGGTCCCACTTTGAGGAGTTCCTGCTGCTGCTGCTGCATTGATAATATATTGAAATGGATGAAGTAAATATGAAGTGAAGGGAAGTATAGAATATATATATATATATATGTTTATAAATGGAATTTATTGAAAAAGAAAGAAAAGAGATTCATCAAGTAATTGAAATGTACAAGGAAGGAAGGGTCTCACCGTTGTAAGAGACATGATGCTAGCCAGACGGGTTAAATATAAGGAAAAGATGAATAGAAGAGGATGTTGTTGTAGATGAGCAGATGAGAAGGTGCTACTTATATAGCCGAGTGCTGTAGTGAGGAGCAGCTCCAAATGATGATTACTTAGTGGTAAAGAATAATTAGTTAATTAATAATATTATATTTAACATTGCACACGTGAATCATGCATGCATGCATGTGATTGATAGTACACGTAAGAGATAGATGGATAGATAGAAATGAGTACAATTATTGATGCATAGGAGGGTACATAAACGTGAATTCCGTGGTCGTGATAGAATCAAAGTCTCCTTTCACACCTACTACTGATGCAGGACATTTAATCCAGCTACTGATGCAGGCCATGTAATCCAAGATAATTTAAGTCATGCCAATTTTGATGGACTGAACTGAGAACCCTAAAATCTTATCCTACATTACCTACCGAGGAAAATCGAAATTGAAGTGTTGATTATGCAAGAGTTATTTTTGTGCTGCTTTAAAATTTATAATTTATAATTTTAAAAAGATAAACATTATTATCTATCCATGTACTAATAGTAGCACGTGTATTTTATGCTCTTTCTCTCTTTATCTGTTGTTGTGTTATGCTCCAATAATTGAGTTGAAGCTTAAACTTATCATTAGCATTAAATAATTAATTAGTTGTGCACTCCTTGTCCTTGTATAAATAGCCGGCCTCCTCCTTGCCTTGCCATTCACCTCCTCTTACACTCTTGCTCCCAGCCAGCCAAATATTCATTTCTCATTTCCTTGCTACCTAATGGTGAGACACTTTGTAATATCTTATTTTCCCCTTGCAATGCACATATATATCTCTACTTGCTAATAATTAAGTTGTACGTTAATTAATATATTATATATTTTTATAATTAAATTTTGCATTCTTGTGTAAAACATAGGCTCCAAATGCTACTACTACAACCAAGGTTGGACCTTGGGGTGGAAATGCTGGAGATGCATGGGATACTTTAGTCGTTGACCACATTTCTAACATCAAGGTCTACTACATAGATGCTATTGTGGCACTCGATTTTACATACACTATTAATGGGGTTAAAAAAACCTTACATGTTGGAGAAGGACCAGGACCAGAGTACAAGGAGGTAAATCTACTGCTTAATACTAACTTAATCATCTTAATTATTAGTTTTTAATTTTCCCCCTTTAGATTTGTTTTTTTTTATATACATTGTCTGTCTCTTTTTGCAGTTAAACCTTGATAGTGATGAATATGTGACTGCCATCTCTGGACAATTTAGGAAGATGTGGAATGCTGATGTAATTATAACACAACTTACTCTTCATACAAGCAAGGGCCAATCTTTAGAAGCTGGCACAGATGAAACAGGCATCAAATTCTCTTTTACTGTACCAGTCGATGACAAAATTGTGGGCTTCTTTGGAGCTGTTAGCAAACCTAGTGTAGCCATTGAAGCAATCGGAGTCTACTGGCTGCATTCTAATTAATCCTTGGATGAAATGTGTGTGCAAAACATGCATACATGCTACTACTACTACTACCCCCCATCCATGCTTGTTGCTGCTATATAGTATAAGTAGCACCTGTTATCACTGTCAGTTGTTGGGTTGTCATTTTCTTTCTACCTTGTATCATCATCGTCATCATCATTTATCTCTATCATTTCCATGATCTATGTAGTTGTTATCATCCAATGTTTCTTCGTATAAAGAATAAAATTTCCTTGTGGAGCTATCTATTGGAATATTTATATTTATATTTTAAAGCATGCATATTGCCTCTGTTGTTTGTGTGGCTACCTCTATACATATTTACTTATACAATTATTATAATTTATTTCTTATTCATATAAATAAATAATAATACTAATACTAATATCTGTTCTGTTTTTTTTTCAAAAAAAAAAATATATATTGAATTATTATTACAATAAATTCTAACATTACATTTATTTAGATTAAAATAATTTTATTATTTCTGATAGTTAAACTAAATAATCATAATATATGCTTATTTAGCAGGAAAAAAATATATTATAATAAATATTTATGTAACAATATAAATTATTTTAATCAGTAAAATTAATTTCGTGCACTGTCCTAACGAAAACGTGTAGGAGAAATTCCTACCAAATTATTCTCCTAATTTTTTTTTAGGATAATATTTATGTGACAATGTAATTATATTAATTAGTTAAATTCATAACCTGCACGCAAGTAACAAAAACGTGAATCGTACTATTAAAAACAAGAAGCTACACATGGAATACAAGACTAAAAAGAGGCGGAGGCAATTGCCAAATTGCGCCCGCTCCTCGAGATTTTAAAAGAAGATGTGCTCCTCCAGATTTTAAAACTAGATGTTTTGAGGCCAAAGTCTTGACTCGGTGACGGAACCTAAATGATTTGAAATATCGTTTGATCAAATTCCAGTTCTATGAATATTTCAATCTAGATTTGTGTTAGAATTACTTTTACTTGTGTATTTTTCCCAATTTTTTCTTGAATCCAGTTGAGAAATTAGAGCTGCATTTGCCGATAACATCCTGAGATCCCTAATGGACTTCTGAAAAACGGACAATTGCACAATTTGTGAATTCAGAAACTTAGATTATAATCCAGTTGTTTGATGAAATACAATTCCAAGCTTGGAAATCTGAGTGTGCCTGTCTTCTGTTTGCTTTGCTGGGATGTTTATAACACACAAGCTCTATTTGTTTGTCAAGCAATTCCTTAGTTCTGGGGTTGCTGTTACTGCAAACAGCACCATCACCTTCAACTGAGTTCAGTTTGTTAACATGTAGCTTCATCTGCAGCAAATTTATTTTGTTTATCTCACTCGTGATTATATGTTGAGTAAAAACTATTAGTTCTTGAACTTGGAATGAAAAGTGCAGGTTTCTTTACATTCAGATTTTGTCCAATAACTGTTTGAGTAAATTCTTATATGAAATGGTCGTAACGTCGATGTTTTAGGTTGTTGGATATCGATTTCAGTGGTTGTTGGCATATGTGTCACGCCCCAATCGGATCAGCCGTAAATTAGTGCTTAACCGTTGTCTTAGGATCATCCGGCGGAACACTAGAGTATGAACTTCACCTAGGATTAGGTTTTCCCTGAGTGGAAAACACCCTCAACTCGAAAACCCTAACCCTAGCCGTCCAAAATCTATCTCCAAATTAGGAAAACCGAAAAATCTAATTAAACCCTAAAATTTACCTCGGTCAACGCCCAAATTCCGTTCGCCGCTCGATTTATTTTGCTTGCTGACATCAGCCGCTCAAAACGCTGCGCGCATAAACTCCGGGTTGCTGTCGTCACCTTTGCGTCAGCCGCCTCCGATTTCACGACTTCGCCTGAGACCGATTTTACGAATCGGAAGGCGCTGTTCTTCTTCGTTCAGTGCTTGACGTCGCCACACGCGTCGTTGGCCGGACGTCGCTCCTCGATGCCGGGAAAGGGAAGGATGTCGCCACTCCACTTCCTCAGTTCGCGCCTACCTCCCGACGACCCCTGTTGCCACCGGAGATATCAGGGACACGCCGCAGCTGAGTGGGAGAACAGAGGAATCAGGGGAGTCGGAGAGCTCGCCGGAAACAGTAGGACAGTGGAGGCTTGCCAGAGTCGTAGAAGAGGCATAATGGAGGGAAAATTTCCCTTGTTTTATTCCCTATTCAAAGCAAGGTACAAAAATCCCTCTGCACAGCTCTCTCACTCTCTCTCCTTGGCCTCACACACGCCGGCAATGATCTCTCCCTGGTCACTGTTCACAGAGGCTCTCGTCGCTGGATTCTCCTCTTTCGATCACGGGTGTAGTCCCCTCGCTCCCAGCTCTCTCTAGCTGGCTCTCTTTGGAAGGTCGAAGGTCCCCCTCGCTGTTGCTCGCCTCTTCGATTTATAGGGCAGGGCGAAGGCGCCGCCTCTGCTATCTTTAGCAACGCCGTCCACGTGCCCGTGTCCTCCTTCACCTCGTCCGAAGATGCCGCATCCGTCCGCGTCTTCAGGAAACCACGTCGCTAGCTCCGCGAAGCTCGCGTCCACAGAGGTCACGACGGAGACGTCGCACGCATCTCTGCTTGAACACAAATGCTTCGGCCTTCTCCTTTGGGCTTGGGCTGAGCTTTATCTTGGCTTGGGCCAGGTCCAAGTTTCAGGGCCTGACAATATGGGTATACTTGATATCTGGAATTTACTTCGCTCTATGATAAGAGAAGTGAAAGCCGAACTATTTAATTAAGATTTAATTGTCGCTTTAGGTAAACTTTATCTCTCCTTTATCTATAAATTCAAAATTTTTATATTAAGAGTAAAGGATTTAAGAAGAAATTATAATAAAAATACCAAAGCAGCAATAGAATTATGTAAAAAAAATAGTAGCTATATTTAAATTAGATAGTCTATAAAATAGTTTGACTCATATAAAGTTCTATCTTTTTCTTTTATAAAAATTAAGCATATTAAAGCTAATTGATTAGGTGGAACACTTTAAAAAATAAAAATTATAAAACACTATGGTATATAAAATTTTATGTTATAGGGTTGATACTCTTCTACACTTTCATTCCTAAGAATAAGTTTTGTGCTTCTTATTGTAGAGGAAAGGGAAATTTTCTAAACTGGTTAATTAACATGAGATAAGCCTCTATAATCATTTGTTGTAGAGAACTTTTATGTGAGATAGTTCGTATATGGCTCCGGTTGAGGACATGGATAACCTTTAGAGGCTCTCATGAATGATATATGCATATGGCCAAAAATGCATAACCCATGCTGGCCGGCAACATTTTGACTGAGAGTGGACTGCCGGTGAAGCTTGGATAGTTTGGGATTTTTGGTCGTCTTTCCATTGTGCCGACGTGTCATCACCGATGATCTTTCCCGGCGTATTGCTTGGTAACGATGGCATACCCTTATGTTTTATTTTTGTTGATAGAGCTTGTATGGTGATTTATGTGGGGGTGTACATGTACATTTATACGTATATATGGGTTGTGGGGTCAAAAAGTGTTACATTGAAATGTAATATGACTAGTTCAAATTCACCTTAAATTAATAAGGCTTATTGTTTAATGGGTTCTGGCTTCCAATGAGCGCAAGCACTCATTGTTAATTACCTCTAAAATTAGGGCACCTTTGATTAAGAGATCTATACTATGAAATGAAGTACAATACTAAACAATTTATTGATAAACTTTATCAAAATACATAATTTTGCATGATGCATAAGTGATAAAAAGCAAAGAGTCTTTGTCAATTTGGGCAGCTTTATATTTGTCAAATGTTTAGTCTCACAACAGTTTATTAGGTGTTTGAATCCGGGATAATATCTAGCCTCGGCAGCACAATGTCATATTGTACTTTGCTCTACTTCCTCTTATGTTTTGCCAATTTTCTCTACCACGTCTTGAATCAGATTGTGATATTGCAATATTATTTCTGGTAGATTTACCTCTCATGTCGGCTGAATTGGTGAAGCTTCTACCTGTGTCTGATGAGTTGGTGAAATTTCTATTTGCTCTTCCCCGTACTCTTTCATAAGATTGGCCACAAGCTCTTATCAGATTTTCTTTCATTTTCTAATATGGACAACCTAGATAAAAGAATACTTCGTTACGATGCGTCAACGTATTTTTAATAATTTTATATTGGTGATTCAAATTGAGGATAACTTATAAATATTATTATTTTTAAAATTCCTTTTATTTGGGTAGCAAGGTTAACAATGCCATGCTTCATTATCTGAACTATATACTTTATTTATAAAATTTAGTGAACATTATTATTCTTAAGTCACAGCTACCAAAGAGTTGCTCTTTCACCTAGTTCAATGTTCGATGATAGCCACATCTCTTGAGACATTGCTTTCAATGAAGGCGTAGACGAGAAATTGGCGAAAGAGGAGAATGATGGTGTTGCCGAGCTTCGGTGAGGGCAACTATGAGTTGTCTTTTGATGATCGTTGCATCGATTTGGGTGGTAATAAAGCCCATTTATCACTAGAAGTATACACACGATGGCTACATAAGACAATCTCCACGATGGCTACAACTTTTTAACACGTGTTTCTCAAGAGCAAATTGACAGTAAAGCCCATTTATCACTAGAAGTATACACACGATGGAATTTGATGTCTTGCATTTTTGTAGTATTTTTTGGTATGATTTTATCTCAAAACAAAGCATATTCTATTGTTTTTATAGCATAATTAGACTTATTTACTTGCTTAGTTTGAAATCTTTACTTTTTCTTATCTGTATGTATTTTCAGGTAAAATCACTCATTTCTAGAGCTTATTTGATGATTCTGAGTCCACCGAGTGATTCCGGATAAAAAGACAAGCCAACATGATGAATTTGAAGTCAAATAGAGCTTTTTGTATATGTGCTTTCTGTATCCGTCATGGCCAGGCCCTAACAAGCTTCATGGCCATGATGAGTACTTCGTAAACTTCTTCTTCATAGTTGGACTATGACAAGCTTCATGCCTATAATTGTTCTACAAAGAATTTGGATAAGATTTCTACTGTGACGATCATGGCCTGACCGTGATCATTATCATGGCTGTGATCGAAAAGTCCAAAATCGACAAAAAAACTTCATAGCCTAGTCTTGATCAAATTCACAGTCGTGTCTTAATGAACCATTTTTCTTCAAAGACTTCACGGCCTGACCATAACGAACATCACGGCCATGATAATTATTGACCAAACTTATAGAAGAGTTCATAGCTTGGCCATGACGAACATCACGGCCATGACAATTTTCGTCGATCGAGATTCTTCATGTTTCTAGGGCGAATCTGAATAGATTTTCATCCGGATTGAAGGGGAATACGAAAGGATGCCATCCTAGAATACAAAATGGAACTCGAAGAGCCATTTTGAGGGGGGAAATTTGGTTGGAAACGGAGAAGAGGCAACGGGCAGCAATAAGGGCAGCGGATGGACGCAAAAGGTAATTTTTTAGTAGATTTTATAGATGAAACTTCATTAATGGGTAGATCTTAGTTTGTACTTTCTATCTGAAACAATCTTCCTTGTATTTGTTGCTCCCTTGAAGGATTATTTGAGGATTTGAGTTGAGTTTACACATATAGCTGTTTAAGCCCTAATTTCAGGATTTCGGGTGTAGTTCTACGTTTTGATCTTGTTTTCGCACCTTAAACTTGACTGTGTAATGAATCTATCTTCGTTTATATGATCTTGACTGAGTTGCTTGTTTGTAATTACTTTGGTCTGGTATTTATAAATCTCAAACGTCATGAGAAGTACTGAAAGGTGAATCACAATGTTGGAACTGCTTGGTTGAACATACATAGTTCTATCACAAAAGTAGGTAGAACTTGTATGAGGATTGTAATTTTATCCTTGTGCTCATTGAATTAGCTTAGATTGGTAAGCCACGAAAGTAGAAAATCAATTTAGGTAGATATTGGGTTATATCATTAAAAGAGGGTAACCTGTACTCTTGGATAAGTCCTTTTGCTTGTAGACGATTTACTAAACTAATTTAATGTTCGAATCTTGATTTGACATAGGATGAACCCTGAGATCCTAAATACTCTCAAATTTGCATTGACCCTGTGATTCTTGTTTAACAACCAATTTGACTGATTAGCCTACTTTTGTTAAAATTGCTTGGCATTCAAACCTGATTTAGTTCGTCTAGCTATCGATTGCATGATCAATTGGTAATTGCGACTTGTTCCTGTGAGAATGATATCCTTATACTACATCGGTCAGTCGTAGCTTGTGGACTATGTAATAGACTTCAACTTATGTTATGCTAGATACAACACAAAAATATGAAAAAGCTTTTGAAAGATTCCATGAAGAAGAACCATATGATGAGTTGGAGCTCTTAGCTAGTGATGCACATAGGAGACCTTTAGAAAGTGATTGAAAAATTATTCGTCATTTGATTTCAATGCTCAAACTTTTTTATTAATTGACTTTGAAAGTACCTACCACTTTGTTTACTGCTTACAATATTTATGTGAATGAAATTAGTCAAGTAGCATCATCATTGAATGAATGGGTAGATGATATGACTCTTGATCCTAAGTTTTATGAAATGGCTATAAAAATAAAATAAAAATGGGATAAATATTGGGGATATTTAGACAAATTAAACTTGCTTCTATTTATGGCAATAATTATGTTCCAAAATACAAGATGAAATATTTGAAATTTGCATTATTATAGATGTATGGTGAAGAGAAAGTTTAAGGTATATCCAATAAATTGGAAATGAATTTTCAAAAAATATTTAATGAGTACAAGACCAAGATGGGCTTTATTGACACTTCTAATATTTCTAAAGCATCAAGTTCTGATACAGAAAAATAATTTAAGCAAAGTCTTTCCAAAATTGAATTGAAATATAGGAGATATAAGGAAAAAGTTACTGGTAAAGAAAAATCAGAGTTAGATAAACACTTGACTAAAGAAGCAGAAAATGGAAATCCACATTATGATATTTTAGGTTGGTGGAAAAGTAATGCCATTAGATTTCCTATTCTAGTTGCAATAGCTCGAGATATCATGGCAATTCCTTCATTAACTATAGCTTCAGAATCAGTTTTCAATATAGGCGGTCGTGTGCTTGATCCTTTTAGAAGTTCATTATCTCCTTCGATGCTTGAAGCTTTTATTTGTTGTCAAGATTGGATTAGAGCAAGTAATTGAAAAGTTGAAGAAAATGCAGATGATGTTGGAGCGCTAGGGAAAGGTAAGTTATTAAAATTTTAAAATGCAGATGCATGAAGCCCTTATTTGTTGTTAAGATTGACTTATATGTTTTTCATTATTTATGCATTTACAGTGATTTCTACAATTAAGTCTGCTCCTACTGTAATTGACTTACACTATTACACATGTAACTGTAAAAAAAAGTTATTATAATTTTAAAAGTTTTTATTTGTTATTGATGTATTAGTTTGTTCATATACTAATGTGTTCTTTTTGCATGCTATTGATGCACAAACAATGGTGATAGATTGATAAACGGATAAAATGGACTTTGACTTTTGATGTGTTGATGGATTGCTCCTGATGTAATTGATGGACTAATGAAAAGACTTTCACTTTTGATGTGTTCTAAATGTCTTAGACTTTAATTTAAATGTGGATTACTCCTGATGTAATTGTGAAATATTGACACTTTGACACTAACTGTATTGAATTGGGCTTTGGAAAGTTGATTATGATTTTGTTGTAACTAATTTGATGTATCTTGACTTACTCTAATATGGATTGTGTTCTTTTTGTTAGCTATTGCCTATTGATCTAATTTGATGTTCATTTTTTAATGGGGTGAAGATTGATTTCAAATTTTAAATTATATCCTGTTTCATATTTATTCTTGTTTAGGATTTCATTTTAGTTTGGTTACTGATGTATTAGTTTGTTTAAATCCTACTTCAAATTTCAGTTTGGACTTGCTTATGGTTCTTAATTGCTTCTCTTCCATAGGTTTGCTGCCTTTCTCTTTTGTTAATAAACTTCCCAACTTAACTATGACTTGGAAAGAAGGGTAGTGCTTAATTTACTCTTCCCAATTTAAAAATTTTCGTGCTCCCACAATTTAGTGCACACAACCACATATGTTCAAAAATCAGGTTTGAACCAAACCAAACCGAAAGTTCTAATTTTTGACCAAAATAGTTCGATTTTGGTTTCACTGTATATATAGTTAATGCTGCTACAGTGCTACAGTAATTATTGTAGCAATTCCTCATATTTTCTTTTTCCTCTCATTTTTTTTCTTCGATTCTTTTCCCTCTCTCTTTCCATCTGCTCGATTAAACACAGCCTTAAGGGTTTACTTAACGGAGAGGAAAGAGAGAGGGTACGGAGGAAAGATGAAAGGAAAGCATAATTTAGTTGTTTAAGGAGGAGGGAAAATTGAAGAGGGAACAACCAAAGGAAAGTTCCCTTGAAATTGGGCAGAACGAGGAGCTTTCCAAAATTCCACCTAATCTCACCCCACGTACACCTTATATTTAATTAATATTTTAGTAATTAATAATATTTAATTAATTTTACAGTAATGGATAATACCTAATTAATGTTATATTATTTAATAATATTTAATTAATATTATAGTATTTAATAATATTTTTAGAATTATGTAATATTTAATAATATTTAAATTAATTATAGTATTTAATAATATTTTATAATTTTATAGTATTTAATTAATGTTTTAGTATTTAATAATATTTAATTAATTTTATAGTATTTAATAATATTTAAATTATTTATAGTATTTAATAATATTTTATTAATTTTATAGTAGGTAATATTATTTATTAATTTTATAATATTTAATAATATTTACTTAATTTATATTATTTAATAGTTAATTAATTAGTTTTATAATATTTAATAATATTATATGAAGATTTTTAATAGTATTTAATAATATTTATATAATACAGAGTGTAAAAATAAAAATAAACTAAAATAACTATATCAATCTTTCTTTCTTTTTTTCTCTAATTAAATATATTTAAAAATTTTATTACTTCCTCTTTCTTTTTATTTTTTCTATTTTTTTTTCTGTCTCTTCGTTTTAATTTTTTTTTTTCCCTCTTAAACACACCTTACGTGGAAAAAGGAAAAATATCGCGGAAAAGCAAGAGTCAAGAACAATATGTAGGAGTTCGAACGGGAAGCTGTGGGTTCAACGACTCCTGAGCAAGGTTCGTAGAAGAACCCTGGATTGGGTGATTTACGGAAGGATATTTGCCGCAGCGACGTGGAAAAAGGAAAAATATCGAGGAAAAGCAAGAGTCAAGAACAATTTGTAGCTGCTGAGGTTTATCGGATTCTAGTTGGTTTGTAGCTTTGCAATTCATTTTTTGAAATTCGGTTTTGAAATTCGGTTCTTGAATTTCGCTTGTTTCTGAATTTTGTTTTCAGTTTTCAGTTCTTACTTGCATTGCAATTTCTGTTTTTTTTCTTGAATCTGTCATTTGTTTGCTACTATAAATCTATGGTTATTAGTTCAGGGATTTAGCTTGAAATTGATAAAGAGGGTGTTTTTAGGGCCAAGTCTTAACTCGGACGCTGATCCCTAAATGATTTGAAATCTCGTTTTACTCTCTGTGCAATAACACAATTTTGAGCACATGTCGAAATGGAATTTAGTTCATGAAGCGTTTGATCTAATTCCAATTCCTTGAATATTTCAATCGATATCTGCGTCGGAATGACTTTACCTCTGTATTTTGCCATTTTTTTTCTTGAATCCACTTGAGAAACGATCAATTTACATGAATTGTGAATTCATAAACTTAGATTATAAACCAGTTGTTTGATGAAATGCCACACTGAAAGCTTAATTAATCAGCATGCAAATCTGAATATGCCTGTCATCTGTTTGCCGGAATGTCTGTAACACAGAAGCTCTATTGTTTGTCAAGCAATTCCTCTGTTCTCAGGTTGCTGTTACTGCATACAGCACCATCACCTATTAGATCATAGCAAGATTAGGATAATCTAGTTACACTTAGAAGCGAATTGCTACTTCCAATACCGCTAACTTAGTTCAATAAACTGCTGGCTGCTTCTGCTGCTCTTTTATTTTTTTTGTGTGCGCAGTTTCAAACGTGGTTATATGCTGCAACCCAAGAACTAAGGAATTGCTTGACAAACAAATAGAGCTTGTGTGTTATAAACATCCCAGCAAAGCAAACAGATGAGAGGCACACTCAGATTTCCAAGCTTGGAATTGTATTTCATCAAACAACTGGATTATAATCTAAGTTTCTGAATTCACAAATTGTGCAATTGTCCGTTTTTCAGAAGTCCATTAGGGATCTCAGGATGTTATCGGCAAATGCAGCTCTAATTTCTCAACTGGATTCAAGAAAAAATTGGGAAAAATACACAAGTAAAAGTAATTCTAACACAAATCTAGATTGAAATATTCATAGAACTGGAATTTGATCAAACGATATTTCAAATCATTTAGGTTCCGTCACCGAGTCAAGACTTTGGCCTCAAAACATCTAGTTTTAAAATCTGGAGGAGCACATCTTCTTTTAAAATCTCGAGGAGCGGGCGCAATTTGGCAATTGCCTCCGCCTCTTTTTAGTCTTGTATTCCATGTGTAGCTTCTTGTTTTTAATAGTACGATTCACGTTTTTGTTACTTGCGTGCAGGTTATGAATTTAACTAATTAATATAATTACATTGTCACATAAATATTATCCTAAAAAAAAATTAGGAGAATAATTTGGTAGGAATTTCTCCTACACGTTTTCGTTAGGACAGTGCACGAAATTAATTTTACTGATTAAAATAATTTATATTGTTACATAAATATTTATTATAATATATTTTTTTCCTGCTAAATAAGCATATATTATGATTATTTAGTTTAACTATCAGAAATAATAAAATTATTTTAATCTAAATAAATGTAATGTTAGAATTTATTGTAATAATAATTCAATATATTTTTTTTTTTTTGAAAAAAAAACAGAACAGATATTAGTATTAGTATTATTATTTATTTATATGAATAAGAAATAAATTATAATAATTGTATAAGTAAATATGTATAGAGGTAGCCACACAAACAACAGAGGCAATATGCATGCTTTAAAATATAAATATAAATATTCCAATAGATAGCTCCACAAGGAAATTTTATTCTTTATACGAAGAAACATTGGATGATAACAACTACATAGATCATGGAAATGATAGAGATAAATGATGATGACGATGATGATACAAGGTAGAAAGAAAATGACAACCCAACAACTGACAGTGATAACAGGTGCTACTTATACTATATAGCAGCAACAAGCATGGATGGGGGGTAGTAGTAGTAGTAGCATGTATGCATGTTTTGCACACACATTTCATCCAAGGATTAATTAGAATGCAGCCAGTAGACTCCGATTGCTTCAATGGCTACACTAGGTTTGCTAACAGCTCCAAAGAAGCCCACAATTTTGTCATCGACTGGTACAGTAAAAGAGAATTTGATGCCTGTTTCATCTGTGCCAGCTTCTAAAGATTGGCCCTTGCTTGTATGAAGAGTAAGTTGTGTTATAATTACATCAGCATTCCACATCTTCCTAAATTGTCCAGAGATGGCAGTCACATATTCATCACTATCAAGGTTTAACTGCAAAAAGAGACGGACAATGTATATAAAAAAAACAAATCTAAAGGGGGAAAATTAAAAACTAATAATTAAGATGATTAAGTTAGTATTAAGCAGTAGATTTACCTCCTTGTACTCTGGTCCTGGTCCTTCTCCAACATGTAAGGTTTTTTTAACCCCATTAATAGTGTATGTAAAATCGAGTGCCACAATAGCATCTATGTAGTAGACCTTGATGTTAGAAATGTGGTCAACGACTAAAGTATCCCATGCATCTCCAGCATTTCCACCCCAAGGTCCAACCTTGGTTGTAGTAGTAGCATTTGGAGCCTATGTTTTACACAAGAATGCAAAATTTAATTATAAAAATATATAATATATTAATTAACGTACAACTTAATTATTAGCAAGTAGAGATATATATGTGCATTGCAAGGGGAAAATAAGATATTACAAAGTGTCTCACCATTAGGTAGCAAGGAAATGAGAAATGAATATTTGGCTGGCTGGGAGCAAGAGTGTAAGAGGAGGTGAATGGCAAGGCAAGGAGGAGGCCGGCTATTTATACAAGGACAAGGAGTGCACAACTAATTAATTATTTAATGCTAATGATAAGTTTAAGCTTCAACTCAATTATTGGAGCATAACACAACAACAGATAAAGAGAGAAAGAGCATAAAATACACGTGCTACTATTAGTACATGGATAGATAATAATGTTTATCTTTTTAAAATTATAAATTATAAATTTTAAAGCAGCACAAAAATAACTCTTGCATAATCAACACTTCAATTTCGATTTTCCTCGGTAGGTAATGTAGGATAAGATTTTAGGGTTCTCAGTTCAGTCCATCAAAATTGGCATGACTTAAATTATCTTGGATTACATGGCCTGCATCAGTAGCTGGATTAAATGTCCTGCATCAGTAGTAGGTGTGAAAGGAGACTTTGATTCTATCACGACCACGGAATTCACGTTTATGTACCCTCCTATGCATCAATAATTGTACTCATTTCTATCTATCCATCTATCTCTTACGTGTACTATCAATCACATGCATGCATGCATGATTCACGTGTGCAATGTTAAATATAATATTATTAATTAACTAATTATTCTTTACCACTAAGTAATCATCATTTGGAGCTGCTCCTCACTACAGCACTCGGCTATATAAGTAGCACCTTCTCATCTGCTAGTCCATCAAAATTGGCATGACTTAAATTATCTTGGATTACATGGCCTGCATCAGTAGCTGGATTAAATGTCCTGCATCAGTAGTAGGTGTGAAAGGAGACTTTGATTCTATCACGACCACGGAATTCACGTTTATGTACCCTCCTATGCATCAATAATTGTACTCATTTCTATCTATCCATCTATCTCTTACGTGTACTATCAATCACATGCATGCATGCATGATTCACGTGTGCAATGTTAAATATAATATTATTAATTAACTAATTATTCTTTACCACTAAGTAATCATCATTTGGAGCTGCTCCTCACTACAGCACTCGGCTATATAAGTAGCACCTTCTCATCTGCTCATCTACAACAACATCCTCTTCTATTCATCTTTTCCTTATATTTAACCCGTCTGGCTAGCATCATGTCTCTTACAACGGTGAGACCCTTCCTTCCTTGTACATTTCAATTACTTGATGAATCTCTTTTCTTTCTTTTTCAATAAATTCCATTTATAAACATATATATATATATATATTCTATACTTCCCTTCACTTCATATTTACTTCATCCATTTCAATATATTATCAATGCAGCAGCAGCAGCAGGAACTCCTCAAAGTGGGACCAATTGGTGGAAACGATGGTTTACCTTGGGATATGGGTCATGCTGAGCGCATACTCAGCATGACATTTTATTACGATGACCAAACTGTGCATGGCTTTGACATTACTTATATCAATATTGATGAACAATGGGAAACTAAATACTTTGGTGGCACTAAAAAAATAAATAATTCTAAAACGGTATATCTAATATTTTTTTTTTTTAAATATATATTTTTTTTAAACTCATCATTCATGTACGCGATATTGTCTTCTCCTCATTTGTAGATTGAGCTCGCGCAAGATGAAACCATCACCTCAATCTCTGGATACACAGCTAAGAATTATGATGTCCATACTGTAATAGTCAATATGACCATTTCCACCAACCTCGGCAACAACATAACATTTGGCACTAAGCAAGGTGCTCATTTCTCTCTTTCCATGGGCCAACAAGAAGGTGAATTTGTGGGCTTCTTTGGTCGTGCTGGCGACGTCCTCGATGCTATTGGAGTTTATATTCGGCTTCACTAGATACTCATGCACATGTATTGTTCAACGCTCAACTATCCCAAGCATGTCAAGACCTATTGCTCATTTGATTCTCTAGCAAATAAGGAGCAATAGTTAATAATATTATTTGTACGTGTCTATGTCCTTGTCTTTCCCTTTTTATCTTTTGTCACTTGGGTCTTGTTGTCATCAACTCTCATCTTGTTTGAATAAATGAAATCTAATTATGCATGGATGCTATGAGGTGAAGTTTTGTACTAGTATTTATTCAAGTTTTCATATGGATACTGCACAAACGCAGTCGTCTTGTTTATCATGAGAAACAAGGATAATAATCTAGTCCATCCAATTCACATTCAACAAAAAGAATATATACAATAAACAGTAAGACCTCAATGATTGTGTGAAAGAAAATAAATTCCGCAAAAGAGAATGAATTTGGATTATATGTCCATTGCACAACATCTGGAAGATTGTTGATAACATCAGTTAAACGTGCAGGATCCTGGTGTTCTTTGAATCTTGCATCTCAAAGGTTCCTTCACAATGCCCATTTACATCCTCACGAATCAGTATCATTCTCATGGAATTAAGTGATAAAGTTGGCTGGATAACGATGTTTTCTTCATAAACATACCCAATACGATTACTTGACATCTCAAAAATTGTGCTGCAAAGCTACTTCTCTTACCAACCGGGTAAACGTGCAGAATCCTAGTGTTCTTTGAACCTTGCATGAGAATGATACTGAAACAGACAAATTTAAATGACTCAATGAATTTAATGCTGCCAAACCTCCAGGAATAACTCCTTCCAACTTGTTGAATGACAAATCTAGAGTTTCCAATGACCGCATTCCATTAATAGTTTTTGGAATGTTTCCAGTAAAATCATTTCCTGACAAGCTCAAAATTTGTAGTTGGAGCAGTGTGGTGTGCAGCAACAGCACAGGCACCACTAGTCTCAACCTTGAAGAATCTGAGCTTGAAGCTGTGAAGTTGAGCCCTTCTTTACTATCGTTAACCCAGTTGGAGTTTTTAAATCTCTCATTCATCGTCTTTGGTGGCAGCCAAATACCAGAAATTTTGGGATCCTTCAAAAAACTAGGAACTACAAAGTTTCATGCAGAAGGATGGAGAATCCCTATACGAAGCTTGGGAGAGGTTTAAAGAGCTCCAAATGATGTGTCCACATCACGGAGTTGAGACTTGGGTTTTGATACAAACGTTCTACAGCGGTTTGGATTACAACACAAGACTTATAGTGGATGCTGCAGCAGGAGGCGCTTTGATGAATAGGAGAGTTGAGGATGCGATGAACCTTCTCGAGGACATGGCGATTAACCATCACCAATGGACATTTGAGAGCGGTAGTTCTACCAAGAAGTCAGGTAAGTATGACCTTGACTCTTTGACTGCACTGACGGCTAAGGTGGATAATTTGACTAGAAAGCTTGACTCTTGGTCTGTTAATTCGATGGATATTAACTCTATTTCTTGTGAGGTCTATGGAGTTTTAGGTCATGCAGGGGCAGATTGTCAGATGGACAGATGGCTGCGATCAACTCTGAGCAATTGAATGCTGTTGAAAATTTTAACCCGAACAACAATCCATACTCCAGCACGTTCAATCTAGGGTGGCGCAACCATCCAAATTTCTCTTACCGGACAACTCAACCAATTCAACCTGGACAAGTTCCACCACAGGAAACCCAGCCCCACAAGGAAACTTTAGGCAGCCCCAACAGAACAATTTCAGACCAGCAGGATTTCAAGCTAGGAACTACAATGCACCACCACCACAACCGAGACCCAATAATGATTCAAATTTGAGCAAGCAACTTGAAGGACTTACAGACATGATGAAGATGATGATGACAAGGATGGACTCCCTGGATACACATAATAAAATGCTAGAGAGTCAGCTAGCCTAGCAAGCTAGCTCGACTTCCAGAGCGTCAGGCAAGATGATTTTCCTCTCCCTGGTGGAAATGGTCATATTGACTATTACTATTTCAGAGACTTAAACAATGCTTGTCTGAAAGATGATTTTCCTCTCCCTATTACAGAGGTGGTGATAGATTCAGTGTCAAACTATGAGATATTCTTATTTATGGATGGATTCTCTGGATATAATCAAATTAAGATGGCACCAAAAGACAAAAGACATACATCATTTCGTACACCAATTGGTATATACTGTTACACTATCATGTCATTCAAACTCAAGAATGTAGGTGCAATATACCAAAGGGCAATGACAAAGATTTTTTTTGACCTAATTCACAAAATTGTTGAATGTTATGTTGATGACATGATCGTTAAATCGCAATCCAAATTGGACCATTTGCAAGATCTGAGAACGGTGTTTACTCGCATTCGTAAACATAATCTTAAGATGAATCCACTCAAGTGCGCATTTGGAGTCTCATCAAGAAAGTTTCTTGGGTTTATCGTGAAACATAGAAGAATTGAGATAGACCCGTTAAAAATAAAAGCTATCATTGAAATGTTGCCTCCGAGAAATCTAAAAGAACTCAGATCATTTCAAGGGCGCTTGGGGTATATTAGAAGATTTATTTCTAATTTTTCTGGACGAATCCATCCCTTCTCAAAATTAAACAAGAAAGATGCTCCATTTATTTGGGATGATGCTTGCTAGAAAGCTTTTAAAAATATTAAAGAATATCTGTTGCCTCCTCCAGTCCTTGGTGCACCGATTGTTGGAAAACCTTTAGTTCTATACACTACAACCTTGGATACATCTTTAGGAGCTTTATTAGCTCAGAACAATGATGATGGAAAGGAAAGTGCTCTATATTATCTCAGTTGAATGTTTGTGGGGGCAAAAAGCTCATACTCTCCTATTGAAAAGCAATGCTTAGCTTTGATTTTTGCTATCATGAAATTAAGACATTTTCTTCTTGAGCATAAAATCCAGCTTATATCGAAAGTTGATCCTTTGCGATATCTCATGACGAGGCCAGCATTAACTGGACGTCTAGCCAAATGGGCAGTGTTACTTCAAGAATTTGATATAACATATGTATCACAGAAGGCAATAAAGGGACAAGTGTTAGGTGATTTCTTGGCAGCCCACCCCCTTCCAGATAATTCACCTCTAGCATATGATCTTCCGGACGAAGAGGTGTTGAACGTAAATGATACTAAAAAATATTGGGAGCTTTATTTCGATGGAGCATCCTCCATTCAACCAGCTATTAGCTCCAACATTCCGAAAGTAAAGTCAGAAATTGGTCTAATATTCATTACTCCTGAAAAAGGGATATTGCACTATTCCCTAGCACTCACAGAACCCTGCACAAATAATCAAGCTAAATATGAAGCCCTAATTGCTGGACTTGAACTCTCAATTGAAATGAAGATTGACAAATTGCATGTGTATGGGGATTCATAACTCATCATTAGGTAAGTCACTGGTGAGTATAAGATCAAGAAGACAAAATTGCATAAATATCATTTTAAAGCAAAGGAGTATTTGGGGAAAATTCCTTGTGTTACTTTAACACGCATACCTAGAGCTATCAATGGTAAAGCGGATGCTTTAGCACGGCTTGTTAAGGAATTGGCTAATCCTATTAATGAGAAGATCAATGTGAACGTCAGGAAAAGAAGATTGATTGTGCCGACAAATATGAATGTTGAAGATGATGATATGCATATGGATGATGCATTGAAAATCATAGTGACACATCCCGCAAGTGCACGGTAATGTCGAGGTAATATAAAAATGTCGAATCCCACAGGGAACAAGGTTAAGTACCGGAAGATCTAAGTCTCGATAGCTAGGTGAGCAGAAATGAGGTTTTTGCAAATTTCAATCATAAACGAGAAACTAAAGCAACGACTAGAGAATATATATGAGAGAGATCAGGGCTTTGGTATCCACCGCGCTGACGATCTTAATTGCTATTGAAAAGGTCAATTACATGGATTCAATGTTTTTGCATAAGGAACCTATCCCTAAGGTACAAGGTGCCCCCTCTCGGTGGTACACCTCGGTGTTTGTCTAGAATAGTCTCCTACTCTCATGGTGGATCATTCTAAACAAACCCTATGCATTCTATGGAAAGTTATGAAATCCTCGAGTGAATACCAAGCACTCTCGTGTCATGGATTCACATGTTTTACTAAGAAGATCCGCCGTCACGATCCTCCTGTCGGTATGAATCGTGCTGGCTAACACATGAAAATACGTGGCCAAGGTAAAATCATGAAGTAAGCATAGCAAAGTAAAATATGCCAACACAAAAATCCAAATAACTGTTTTGAGATAAAGTTTGCAATTAACAAACGTCAGCGGGCTTCAACCGAGCCCTGAAAAGAGTTTTACGCTATGATATTCATGGAATCTCTCAAAGATCTCTCTACAAAGATAGGAAAACTACAAGAAAATATTTCTAAGAGGTAGGAGATGCTAAACCGAAACAAATCTGGAAGAATCGCAGTGCTCCGATCACAAAATCTCGCCGGATCGCCTCAAGAACACATTATCGCCGTCTTCCATCGCCCTAGCCACCTTAGCACCGATTTCTCGATAAGTAGGGAATAAAAATTGGGGCTTTTATATCCCTTGTGTTCTCCTTCGAATAAGCTTTTCAAAAAGTCCTCCCTTGCCAAATTTGGACATCAATCGGATTAGAAATCGAAGGGAATTCGATAAGGTGTTGAGCTGCCTGGAAGAAATCACGGGTGAACCCCGCCGGGTTCACCTGCCAGTGAAGCCTTCTGTATGATTCTGGGTGAATTTCTTCAGAGAGAATCACGGGTGAACCCTGTGAGGTTCACCAAGCGGTGAAGTCTCCTGTGAACTTTCGGACATCCGGTGAAAGCATCGGTGAACCCCATGGGTTTCACCTAGCCGTATTTTTCAAACTAACTCCGATTGAGCCCAAATTTGACAGGCAGCTTCGTCTTCTGGTAAGGAATCACCCCATGGCCTTAGAATCTTCAAAAAACTTCAAAATTAGATGATTTTGCCTAAAATTTTACAAGTACAAGGAAATGTGAAGATTCTGAAGCTTTTCCGAGGCAGCACCGGAAGCAACCTCTTGTGTTGATGTTGACGACGGGATTTCTAATCCATCGAGAGGGCCATTGAGCTCTTTGATCTCCATCATGTCTTTGTTCTCGTCATCCCCAACACGAGAAGTCATTGCTGCTTGGAGGAATTATTGCTTCATCTCTGATGTGAGAAGAAACCGGTGGACAGAATGAAGCCCGTCCGCCTCTGAGCAGGGGAGGAAGGAAACCATCCTCCTTGTCTTCGTTGTCATCATCCCCGACCCAAGAAGACGTCGCTGATGCCAGCCACACCATCCGACGCATCCGCCTAAGATGCCGTCGTCTCTGATTTTGCCGAAGAACTCAAGTTAACGCCAGTGACACATCCGCCAATGCTTGCCTTTGCGCCTATCATCTTCTCCGACGAAACAAATATCCTCACATATGGTCGAACCAAAACCCTGGGGAAACCTTCTCCTCAAGTCTGCGAACATATGGTCAGAAGGATCCAACCATCTGACAGTCGGATCGCCGGAATCGAATGATTTTCCTGCGATCTCCATTTCTTCTCAGCCACTAATACTCGACACTCATCCTCGTCGAACTCAACATCCGGCCATCGGATCATGCTAAGATTTTAGCCACATCTTCTCCTTGAAAGTGCAAACCTATTGCCAAAAAGATCCGGTCATCCAACGACTGGATCACCGGAATCGAATGATGATCTGGCGATCTTCCATTCTCGCCCCGTTGCAGATATCTTGAAGTTTTTTTTCTTGACGAACTTGAGATCCGTCCATCCGATCATGCTGAAACTTTGGTGACACCTTCTCCTTTAGTGTGTGAAGCAATGACTAAAAGAATCTGGCCACTAGTCATTCGACATTCACCATAAGGGAGGCCTTAGCAAAATTGATGATCTAAGCAATAGCTGAGATAATTCTGCTGCACATTTTCAAGTCTGTTGCAAATGAGAGATATTTAATCTAGAATCTAGTAAAAATCAAATTTGCTATTACAGAAAGCTGAAACCAAAGAAATGATGAAAGCCTAATTTCAATTTACGAGCGACACCTAGTTCATTGCCACATGATTGGTCTAAATTAAGTAGATCTAGTTAGTCATCTTGATATATTTGAATTTGGGTTTGTATACAAATATGATTTATGTTTTGATATGAAATTGGATTCAAATAAATCCAAATCCAAGCTAATTTTTTCAAGCCCAAACGCCGCCTAGTCCAGTAAATTGATGTGGTTGACCTAGTCAACTTTGACTTATCAATTTCATCCTCTAGTCCAATGCTATTCCCCAGCAACTACTGTCCAATCCAACTAGCAACATAACTCAACTTGACTTGCTTTTAGTCATTAACATCAAGCCTGACTCGACTCTAACTACAACAATCAAAGGCCATTTTAGTCTTTTAAAGACTAACTCTAATATTTTAGCCTTCTAAAGGTTATCTCTGGTATATTAGCCATCTGCAGGCTAACTTTGGCATTTTAGCCTTCCAAAGGCTATTTTTGATATATTACCTTATAAAGGCTATCTATGATATTTTAACCTTTTAAAGGCTATTTTTGATATTTTAGTCATTCTTTTATTTCGAAGATTTGGCTGAAAGACCCATTCACCTATTTCCAACATTTAGCTCTTCAAAAGCTTATCCAGAATACATCAACTGTCTAAGCTGTTGTATGGTACTAATAGTATTGTTTGGGAGGTGCGTACGTCGATACTAGGTATTGGGGCGTAGTTCCTCAATATTGTTATCGTATCATTCATAGCTGAAATCAAATAGATATTCACGGAAAGAATATCTATCGAACTCAAATAGATAAGTATTTACATGTCCTTTTACATGCCGAATATTTATCAATTGACATAACGATCTTCTTATGTCTTCAAAGAGGATGAACATTGGTCAAAGTATAGTTATACGCCAAGGCTAAATAACTACTCTATGTCCTCAAGGGGATAAAAATCCATTAAGAGATGATTATACGCAAAGGCTAAATAGTTATCTCATTTTCCCAAGGGAATGTATTTCCAATTACAGAATAATTGTACTCTACGGCTAAACAATTATTTCACATCCTAAAGGAGACGAATCTCTTTTTATTCAAACTAATACTCACAAGTCATTGAGACCGAGTATTTATCAAGTTCGAATATTTGCAAGCTCTCAAGATGCTGGATATTCAATCATTTTCAAGATTTTATCATTTAGTCATCATTTGGCTGATGATGAGCTTTGTACTGAAATTGTAAGCCTTTTATGACAGAAGTTATGAATGATGAATGATATTTTTCTTCCGAATATTTATCTTTATTTGATTTTATATGTGTAGATCTCTTAATCAAAGGTGTCCTAAGCTATTTAGGGGTAATTAACAATGAATACTTGCGTTCAATGAAAGTCATAACCCACTTAAATAAAAAGCCTTATATCCATATGGTGAATTTGAAAACGGTCGCATCATATTTTTCTATTAATTTAATCGACCCATTTTTAACCCAACAAATTTGGTGCTATAGCCTACAAATACACATTTCTCAACTTTTTCTTCAAGTTTGTGTCTCATTTCTTTTGTAACATGAGCATAGCAAATGGACCCAACTATGCACAAGTGATTTACCAATGACTTTCTTCCTCCGGTCCATACTTCAAATGGTGTCTTATTCTCAACTACCTTTGTAGGACATCTATTTAGCAAATAAACCAACGTGTAGTTTGCCTCGGCCTAAAAAGTAAATGGTAAGCTTTTGTCATTCATTATGGTTCTTGTCATCTCTACAATTGTCCTATTTTTTTTCTTTCGGCACTGCCATTTTGTTCCGGTGTGTAACCAACCGTCAATTGTCTCTCAATGTCAATGTCTTCACAAAACTTGTCAAACTCCTTAGAGTTGTGTTCACCACCTCTATCACTTCTCAACTTTTTGAACAACCTGCCATATTGTCTTTCAACCATGCTTTGAAATTTTTTGAAGATTAAAAATGATTCTGATTTTTGTCTCAAGAAATAAACTCAACACATTCTTGAATAGTCATCTATGAAAGTAATAATGTACTTATTTCCACCATGAGAGGTTGTCTTCATTGGACCACATATGTCGGTATGAACTAGCTTCAATGGTGTCTTTGCTCTCCATGTATTCACCTCTGGAAATGACTCTCGATGCATTTTGCCAAGTGCACATGCTTCACATACATCATCATTGCCTTTAATGGTTGGTAGGTCATACACCATATTTTGCTTGCTCAACACCTTCAAGTTTTCAAAGTTCACATGTCTAAGCCTTTTGTGCCATAACTATGATACGTCTTGTACACTAGCCTTCAAAACTATGTTCCTTGCCGGTTTGGGAATTGAGAGGAAAATTTCTATTATTCTCCATTTTTACAACCGTCACCAAGTCTCTCTTATTCTCAACTTTGTCATAAATTTTGCATAGTGCACCTTCAAAATGAACCGTATGTTCATGCTCAATTAGTTGACCAAGTTTTGTGCCAATTCCGGAACTAGTAACACATCATGTATCAACATCCTTTCTTTCTTTGAATCAACAACAATTGTACCTCTTCCTTTGGATTTGTCTATTGTACCATTTCCCATTGTGATTTGAGTTGTAACCGCCGTGTCAAGCTTGCAAAAAATTAATTCATCTCTAGTCATGTGATTACTAAATCTACTATCAATATACTATACACCTTCCTTTTGTTCAATCGCCGTTTGACATGCATAGAATGTGCTTCCTTCTCCACACTTTTCTTCAGTGCAATTGGCATGTTCGTTGTTCTTGAATCGATAATACTTCTCTAAGTGCCCATACTTCTTGCAATGATGACATTGTGACTTTCCCTTATTTCTATAAAATCATTTAATATGGACGGGCATCTTGCAATAATTGCATGTTCTCACTTTCTCATCTTGAATATTGTTTCTACCTCCACCTCTCACATTTCTTCCTCCACCTCTACTATGTACAACACCACGTGTTGCTTCTCTTTTCACCCCATGTTGGTTCAATGGCTCTTTGACATTAGCCTGGGATACAAATGCACTTTCAAGGGATTGCTCAACATGCATACTCAAACTTTGCTCATGCATTTCAAGTGAACCCTTTAAATCATGAACAGTTAAAGTAGAGAGATCTTTAGTTTCTTCAATAATGGCAACTATGTAGTTGTACTTGGAAGAAAAACTAATAAGTATATTGTCACATACCACCTTATCATTCACATTGTCACCTAAACTTCTTATTTGATTCACCACTTCAACAACTTTAAAAAAATAATCCTTCAAAGACTTATTTTCTTTTATTTGCAAATTTTGAAAATCTCTTTTGAGAGTCAAGATCTTTACCATTCTAGACTTTTCGGTGCCTTGAAACTCCTTTTGCAAAATCTCGAATGCTTCTTTAGCATATGTTAGATGGATAACGTTAACCTCAATAATATAGACGCGCGTACTCCTACTACTACAAATAATAATGATAGTAATAATAATCAATTAGATAGAAGGTGTCAATCAGTTCAGCTAGTAAAAACTTTTATTATTGATTACAAGGACCTAGAGTGTTATTATAGATAACAAAGACTTAACTCTTGTATCTATCCATTATCAATCTATTAATATACTATTAATATACTATGTTGTTATAGAGTGTTATTAAATTGCACTTAACGTTCTAACCTTTATTTAGTAAAAATATTTTCATCTGAAGAAAAAAAATTGTGAATTAGTTTTGAACTACTTCCTTTTATCTCAAACTTTAACATATTTACATACAATACAGGGGTTGTCCAATCATCGGTTTGTGCATTTTTAGCCATGCACATATATCATTCATGAGAGCCTCTAAAGATTATCTATGTCCTCAATCGTAGCCATATACGAACTATCTCACATGAGAAGTTCTCTACAACAAATGAGTATAGAGGTTTATCTCATGTCAATTAACCACTTTAGAAAATTTTTCTTTCTGCTACAATAAGAAGCACAAAAATTATTAGAGTATTAACTCTATAACATAAAATTTTTTATATACCGTAGTGTTTTATAATTTTTATTTTGCAAAGTGTTTTTAGCTAATCAATCAGCTTTGTTGTGCTTAATTTTTATAATTTTTATTATAGCTGCTATTTTTTTTTTAACATAATTCTATTGCTGTTTTGGAATTTTTATTATAATTTCTTCTTAAATCCTTTACTCTTAGTATAAAAGTTTTGAATTTATAGATAGAGAAAGGAGAGATAAAGTTTCCCTAAAGCGACAATTAGATCTTAATTAAATAGTTCGGCTTTCACTTCTCTTATCATAGAGCGAAGTAAATTCCAGATATCAAGTATACCCATAACCACTGAAACCGGGATCCAACAACCTAAAACATCTACATTAAGACCCTTTCATATAAGCATTTATTCAAACAGTTATTGGACAAAATCTGAATATAAAGAAACGTGCACTTTTCATTCCAAGTTCAAGAACTAATAGTTTTTACTCGACATATAATCACGAGTGAGATAAACAAAATAAATTTGCTGCAGATGAAGCTACATGTTAACAAACTGAACTCAGTTGAAGGTGATGGTGCTGTTTGCAGTAACAGCAACCCCAGAACTAAGGAATTGCTTCACAAACAAATAGAGCTTGTGTGTTATAAACATCCCAGCAAAGCAAACAGAAGACAGGCACACTCAGATTTCCAAGCTTGGAATTGTATTTCATCAAACAACTGGATTATAATCTAAGTTTCTGAATTCACAAATTGTGCAATTGTCCGTTTTTCAGAAGTCCATTAGGGATCTCAGGATGTTATCGGCAAATGCAGCTCTAATTTCTCAACTGGATTCAAGAAAAAATTGGGAAAAATACACAAGTAAAAGTAATTCTAACACAAATCTAGATTGAAATATTCATAGAACTGGAATTTGATCAAACGATATTTCAAATCATTTAGGTTCCGTCACCGAGTCAAGACTTTGGCCTCAAAACATCTAGTTTTAAAATCTGGAGGAGCACATCTTCTTTTAAAATCTCGAGGAGCGGGCGCAATTTGGCAATTGCCTCCGCCTCTTTTTAGTCTTGTATTCCATGTGTAGCTTCTTGTTTTTAATAGTACGATTCACGTTTTTGTTACTTGCGTGCAGGTTATGAATTTAACTAATTAATATAATTACATTGTCACATAAATATTATCCTAAAAAAAAATTAGGAGAATAATTTGGTAGGAATTTCTCCTACACGTTTTCGTTAGGACAGTGCACGAAATTAATTTTACTGATTAAAATAATTTATATTGTTACATAAATATTTATTATAATATATTTTTTTCCTGCTAAATAAGCATATATTATGATTATTTAGTTTAACTATCAGAAATAATAAAATTATTTTAATCTAAATAAATGTAATGTTAGAATTTATTGTAATAATAATTCAATATATTTTTTTTTTTTGAAAAAAAAACAGAACAGATATTAGTATTAGTATTATTATTTATTTATATGAATAAGAAATAAATTATAATAATTGTATAAGTAAATATGTATAGAGGTAGCCACACAAACAACAGAGGCAATATGCATGCTTTAAAATATAAATATAAATATTCCAATAGATAGCTCCACAAGGAAATTTTATTCTTTATACGAAGAAACATTGGATGATAACAACTACATAGATCATGGAAATGATAGAGATAAATGATGATGACGATGATGATACAAGGTAGAAAGAAAATGACAACCCAACAACTGACAGTGATAACAGGTGCTACTTATACTATATAGCAGCAACAAGCATGGATGGGGGGTAGTAGTAGTAGTAGCATGTATGCATGTTTTGCACACACATTTCATCCAAGGATTAATTAGAATGCAGCCAGTAGACTCCGATTGCTTCAATGGCTACACTAGGTTTGCTAACAGCTCCAAAGAAGCCCACAATTTTGTCATCGACTGGTACAGTAAAAGAGAATTTGATGCCTGTTTCATCTGTGCCAGCTTCTAAAGATTGGCCCTTGCTTGTATGAAGAGTAAGTTGTGTTATAATTACATCAGCATTCCACATCTTCCTAAATTGTCCAGAGATGGCAGTCACATATTCATCACTATCAAGGTTTAACTGCAAAAAGAGACGGACAATGTATATAAAAAAAACAAATCTAAAGGGGGAAAATTAAAAACTAATAATTAAGATGATTAAGTTAGTATTAAGCAGTAGATTTACCTCCTTGTACTCTGGTCCTGGTCCTTCTCCAACATGTAAGGTTTTTTTAACCCCATTAATAGTGTATGTAAAATCGAGTGCCACAATAGCATCTATGTAGTAGACCTTGATGTTAGAAATGTGGTCAACGACTAAAGTATCCCATGCATCTCCAGCATTTCCACCCCAAGGTCCAACCTTGGTTGTAGTAGTAGCATTTGGAGCCTATGTTTTACACAAGAATGCAAAATTTAATTATAAAAATATATAATATATTAATTAACGTACAACTTAATTATTAGCAAGTAGAGATATATATGTGCATTGCAAGGGGAAAATAAGATATTACAAAGTGTCTCACCATTAGGTAGCAAGGAAATGAGAAATGAATATTTGGCTGGCTGGGAGCAAGAGTGTAAGAGGAGGTGAATGGCAAGGCAAGGAGGAGGCCGGCTATTTATACAAGGACAAGGAGTGCACAACTAATTAATTATTTAATGCTAATGATAAGTTTAAGCTTCAACTCAATTATTGGAGCATAACACAACAACAGATAAAGAGAGAAAGAGCATAAAATACACGTGCTACTATTAGTACATGGATAGATAATAATGTTTATCTTTTTAAAATTATAAATTATAAATTTTAAAGCAGCACAAAAATAACTCTTGCATAATCAACACTTCAATTTCGATTTTCCTCGGTAGGTAATGTAGGATAAGATTTTAGGGTTCTCAGTTCAGTCCATCAAAATTGGCATGACTTAAATTATCTTGGATTACATGGCCTGCATCAGTAGCTGGATTAAATGTCCTGCATCAGTAGTAGGTGTGAAAGGAGACTTTGATTCTATCACGACCACGGAATTCACGTTTATGTACCCTCCTATGCATCAATAATTGTACTCATTTCTATCTATCCATCTATCTCTTACGTGTACTATCAATCACATGCATGCATGCATGATTCACGTGTGCAATGTTAAATATAATATTATTAATTAACTAATTATTCTTTACCACTAAGTAATCATCATTTGGAGCTGCTCCTCACTACAGCACTCGGCTATATAAGTAGCACCTTCTCATCTGCTCATCTACAACAACATCCTCTTCTATTCATCTTTTCCTTATATTTAACCCGTCTGGCTAGCATCATGTCTCTTACAACGGTGAGACCCTTCCTTCCTTGTACATTTCAATTACTTGATGAATCTCTTTTCTTTCTTTTTCAATAAATTCCATTTATAAACATATATATATATATATATATTCTATACTTCCCTTCACTTCATATTTACTTCATCCATTTCAATATATTATCAATGCAGCAGCAGCAGCAGGAACTCCTCAAAGTGGGACCAATTGGTGGAAACGATGGTTTACCTTGGGATATGGGTCATGCTGAGCGCATACTCAGCATGACATTTTATTACGATGACCAAACTGTGCATGGCTTTGACATTACTTATATCAATATTGATGAACAATGGGAAACTAAATACTTTGGTGGCACTAAAAAAATAAATAATTCTAAAACGGTATATCTAATATTTTTTTTTTTTAAATATATATTTTTTTTAAACTCATCATTCATGTACGCGATATTGTCTTCTCCTCATTTGTAGATTGAGCTCGCGCAAGATGAAACCATCACCTCAATCTCTGGATACACAGCTAAGAATTATGATGTCCATACTGTAATAGTCAATATGACCATTTCCACCAACCTCGGCAACAACATAACATTTGGCACTAAGCAAGGTGCTCATTTCTCTCTTTCCATGGGCCAACAAGAAGGTGAATTTGTGGGCTTCTTTGGTCGTGCTGGCGACGTCCTCGATGCTATTGGAGTTTATATTCGGCTTCACTAGATACTCATGCACATGTATTGTTCAACGCTCAACTATCCCAAGCATGTCAAGACCTATTGCTCATTTGATTCTCTAGCAAATAAGGAGCAATAGTTAATAATATTATTTGTACGTGTCTATGTCCTTGTCTTTCCCTTTTTATCTTTTGTCACTTGGGTCTTGTTGTCATCAACTCTCATCTTGTTTGAATAAATGAAATCTAATTATGCATGGATGCTATGAGGTGAAGTTTTGTACTAGTATTTATTCAAGTTTTCATATGGATACTGCACAAACGCAGTCGTCTTGTTTATCATGAGAAACAAGGATAATAGTCTAGTCCATCCAATTCACATTCAACAAAAAGAATATATTACAATAAACAGTAACAGCTCAATGCTTGCGTGAAACAAAATAAATTCCACAAAAGAGAATGAATTTGGATTATATGTCCTTAGCACAATATCTAGAAGATTGTTGTAAACTTGCAGGATCCTGGTGTTCTTTGAATCTTGCATCTCAAAGGTTCCTTCACAATGCCCATTTACATCCTCACGAACGAGATCTGAATCAGCTTATTTTGCAAGTATTTAACAATGCCCATTTACATCCTCACGAACGAGATCTGGAATCAGCTTATTTTGCAAGTATTTAAGAATGCATGTGATATATCTACAAGGCTGTACATGCCTGCGGTTCAGCTTGTTTTTCAGATTCCAAACCGGAAAACTGACCAATAATATCATGGCCTGAAATTGCAAGAAATGGATTGTCCAATCCAATGGCGAATTCATCTGGTTTCGTCCCTCCACTTAGTAAATAATCAGCCATCTGCATTGCAAAGAACATGTCAGCACCACTGCAAGCGCTTATATCACTTTACTTTTAAACTCCAGCAAGATACTAATGTCAATCAAATATATCACTTTACCCACATGAAGATCAACAAAAATGATGTTGCCTAATATGTAATTGATAAAGTGGACATTCGTAAGTCAGCTTCAAATTATCTAGGTTGTTCTCTTGGACAAAGTTTAAGCATGGCCTTGCCGGTTCACATGTGACTAAATGGTCGGCATATACTTTTTGTTCAGCCTGATCATGTTTGGTATACGTGTTTTGATGGTCCATCATGTGCAGATGGACCAGTTTGTGGAGAACTATACTTGTATGACTCAACGCATATGGTTAAGGGTATCAAAGTTAGCTTAATATTGATATTTGTGGTTCAAGCTGTAAGAATATGAATAGGTTCATCAAGTTTACACACAGCACCACCAACCTTGTTCTTGCTCGCTAGTTTAATTGCATTTCAAGCAAAATTCTCATAAGCAAACCTTGAACAAATAAAGATTATTCACATGATGTGCAAGAGACATTCCACTTAAACCTACAACTTCTACACTTGACCCAAGTAGCCGGTTACCACAAATTCCTGAACGCCTATTGGGATCTATTTTGAATGAAACAAGCTGTGAGGATACAGAAGCTCTAGAACTTTGTAGTATGACATTTACCATATCTAACAATGTTCTGTTTTTACTTTCAGCCACTCCATTAGACTGAGGAGAGTAAGTTCACCATCCGCCGAAGCTTGCCTTTGCGCCCATCGTCTTCTCCGACGAAATAGATATCCTCACATCTGATCGAACCGAAACCTTGGGGAAAGCTTCTCCTCAAGTCTGCGAACATATGGTCAGAAGGATCCGACCCTCTAACGGCCGGATCGCCGGAATCAAATAATTTTTCGGCGATCTCCATTTCTTCTCTGCCACCAAAACTCGACACTTATCCTTGTCGAACTCAACATCCGGCCATCAGATCATGCTGATATTTTAGCCACATTTTCTCCTCGAAAGTGCGAACCTATGGGCAAAAAGATCTGGTCATCCGACGGGTGGATCGCCGGAATCGAATGATTTTCTGGCGATCTTCCTTTCTCGCCCCGTTGCGGGTATCTTTGAAGTTTTTTCTTGACGAACTTGAGATCCGTCCATCCGATCTTGCTGAAAATTTGGCCACACCTTCTCCTTTAGCCTGTGAAGCAATGACTAAAAGAATCTGGCCATTCGACATTTGGATCACCGGAAACGAGTGATTTTTCAGCGGCCCGGCTCTATCACTATTTTTGATGAACTTTCTCTCTTCGAGAATCATAAGACGTTAACTCAATCACGACCGGTTCCAAATTCTAGGCCTTAGTCTGTGTTGGAGTAATTCCAGTAATCGAACAATTGTAATTTTTGGCTGCCACTTTGACCATCTCTGGTGCAGGCGACAATAAAAAAAATTAAGTGCCCGATCATGATCTCGCTCTCGCTGACTCTTTATGTTGTAAGCAGCATTCGCTACTTATAACATTCGCTACATCTTCACCAAAGTACTGCCATATTTGCTGCAACAAATCATCCGGGCTGATCATTATTAATGTTGCTAAGCTCTTCTGGTCATGCCTTTGCGCCATGCTCCTAGACTGCTAGTCTTGTCTCTATTGCTATCTTTGCCTCTGCCAACATCAGTAGCGTCCTTCACCAAGAGAGGACATTGCATGTGTACCACCATAAGGGAGGCCTTAGCAAAATTGATGATCTAAGCGACAATAGCTGAGATAATTCTGCCGCACATTATCAAGTTTGTTGCAAATGAGAGATATTTAATCTAGAATCTAGTAAAAATCAAATTTGCTATTAGAGAGAGCTGAAACAGAGAAATGATGAAAGCCTAATTTCAATTTACGAGCGACGCCTGGTTCATTGCCACATGATTGGTCTAAATTAACTTGATCTAGTCGGTCATCTTGATATATTTGAATTTGGGTTTGTATTCAAATCTGATTCATGTTTTGATCTGAAATTGGATTCAAATAAATCCAAATCCAAGCTAATTTGTTTCAAGCCCAAACGCCGCCTAGTCCAGTAAATTGATGTGCTGTACCTAGTCAACTTTGACTTATCGGTTTCATCCTCTAGTCCAATGCTATTCACCAGCAACTACTGACCAATCCAACTACCAACATAACTCAACTTGACTTGCTTTTAGTCATTAACATCAAGACTGACTCGACTCCAACTACAACAATCAAAGGCCATTTTAGTCTTTTAAAGACTAACTCTAATATTTTAGCCTTCTAAAGGCTATCTGGTATATTAGCCACCTGCATGCTAACTTTGGTATTTTAGCCTTCCAAAGGCTATTTTTGATATATTAGCCTTCTAAAGGCTATCTATGATATTTTAACCTTTCAAAGGCTATTTTTGATATTTTAGCCATTCTTCTATTTTGAAGATTTGGCTGAAAGACCCATTCACCTATTTCCAACATTTAGCTCTTCAAAAGCTTATCCAGAATACATCAACTGTCTAAGCTGTTGCATGATACTAATAGTATTGTTTGGGAGGTGCATACGTTGATGCTAGGTATCGGGGTGTAGTTCCTCAATATTGTTATCGTATCATTCATAGCTAAAATCAAATTTATTGAACTTGAAATCAAATAGATATTCACAGAAAGAATATCTATCGAACTCAAATAGATAAGTATTTACATGTCCTTTTACAGGCCAAATATTTATCAATTGACTTAACGATCTTCTTATGTCTTCAAAGTGGATGAACATTGGTCAGAGTATAGTTATACGCCAATGCTAAATGACTACTCTATGTCCTCAAGGGGATAAAAATCCTTTAAGAGATGGTTATACGCTAAGGCTAAGTAGTTATCTTATTTTCCTAAGAGAATGGATTTCCAATTATGGAATAATTATACGCTAAGGCTAAACAATTATTTCACATCCTAAAAGAAGACGAATCTCTTTTTACTCAAACTAATACTCACAAATCATTAAGACCGAGTATTTATTAAGTTCGAATATTTGCAAGCTCTCAAGATGCTGGATATTCAATCATTTTCAAGATTTTATCATCTAGTCATCATTTGGCTTATGATGAGCTTTGTACTGAAATTATAAGCCTTTTATGATAGATGTTATGAATGATGAATGATATTTTTATTCCGAATATTTATCTTTATTTGATTTTATATGTGTAGATCTCTTAATCAAAGATGCCCTAAGCTATTTAAGGGTAATTAACAATGAATGTTTGTGTTCATTGGAAACCATAACCCACTTAAATAAAAAGCTTTATATCCATAAGGTGAATTTAAAAAAGGTCACATCATATTTTTTTATTAATTTAATCAACCCATTTTTAACCCAACAAATTCTGGCATGCCCGGTGGGACATGTCTTCACCTTTTTATCTTTGAGATCTATACTTATAAAATCATTTCATATTTTGGAAGAACATCATTCAAACATCACTCAGCCAAATTGGCAATGCAACGTGCTGGAGTAATGACCTGCCTAAAAAAAATCATTACCTAGCCCGTCACAAATAGCCAACGGTAAAGGCAAATCAAGTCCGTTGATGGCTGTCAATTTGCCAAAAATTGAAATGTTAAGCTCATTCACCTGAATTTACTTTGATTTACCTTTTTACTAATATTTATCTTCTTTTATGCATGAAATTTGTCATGGCATCCAAGAAGAATATTTTCATTGAAGGAACAAGAAGTGATGAACTGAACTTACAGTTTGGTTCTATTTCTGAAGTGGCAAATTTCATTTATTTGCCGCCCAAGGATTCTGGAAGCATCCAAGTGAGGACGACTGAGCACGAGACTATGCAGAAGACTAGAAACAAGGATCGCAGAGATTCTAAGAAAACCAAGACTGCTGCAATGAAGATGACACAGGTCAAGGATCTTGGAGATTCTAAGAACACCAAGATTAATGTTACCAAAGCTGCTTCTGATGCGTTGTATTTACACCACATTTTTACCTATATTTTAACCACATTTTTACCTATATTTTAGATCATATTTTGGGCTAAATTGAATGATTTTATGCAATTTTTAATATTTTTACTTTACTTTACACAGAATCTTTATTTTTCTTGGTTTTAATAAAAATGTAGGTAAAAAGGCATAAAAATGATGGATTTCGAGAGTTTTTAAGCCATAATATGATTCCTAAGAAGATCACGAGCTTACACGTCAAATTTGGAGCAAAAATGGTGAAGATTTTAACATTTATGGCCTTGGCCGTAATTATGGAGTCGACCGTAATTTTGGTGTTGAGCGAAAGGCGAAAACGGCTAAGTGTGGGAATGCACAGAAACTTTCATGGGTGAAGCCGTGAATCTATCACGGTCCGTGAAACTTTCTGTGTACAAAAGGGTTGTACACAGAGAGACTTTCACGGCCGTGGCCGTGAATATGTTACAGACCATGAAAACGTCCGCCCGATGAGTTTTTCACTCAATTCTCCACCGATTCGAACTGGATTTGAACCAAACTTTTTAGAAACGCTCCTGGAGGGGTTTCGAACCGGTCAAGCTATAAAAGATCAAATTTTTCAGGGGTTAAGGGAGCTTTTCGGACGAACACAAGCGGCGGCGGCGACGAGGGCAAAATTCAAGTTTTAGAGCATATTCTAGCGAGATTCCACATAAAAGCAACAATTGATCGACTCTTTCTCATCTATAGATCGACGAGAAGGCACTTTATTGTTGTCTTAGTGATTTCTTTGCAAATTTTAGAAGATTTTACTTGCTTATAATAAACTCATGTTTTCTTTCATTAAAATGAGCGAGTAGATCCTTGTTTCGGGATTAATGGGCGTAGCCCGCTGACATTTATAAATTAATCTGTATTTATGCTATTTTCATATGAATTTATTATCATGATTTGATTGAAGTTGTGTTCATTTCGTAATTTACCTTGGCTATGTATAATTGCATATTAGACGTTGCGAGAAGTACCGAGAGGTGAATCACAATGTTCGATCTATTTCAATTGAACCTTTGAATCCAATCACGAGAGTAGGTAGGATTCGTTCGAAGGATCTAATAGCTTTTCATAGAACTTAATGGGTTTAGTTAGGTTAACTGTTACGAGAGTAGGGAGTTAACTTAATTAAACACCGCATTACACTTTGAGAGGAGGTGATATGTACATTAGAAAAAGTTCCTTTCATGATTAATATTTTCTATTGATTGAGTTATCTTTAAATGATTCATGCTTGTCAGTGTGGTGAACCCATAGCATCCCGATCTTTTAGAATTTGAAACCTTTTTAACGTTGCCTTTGAATTGTTCGTGCTTAGAAGTTCAATACCACCGCATATTTAGTTTGCCTAGATTCAAACAAGTCAAGAAGTCAGTACTTAACTACGTAGTCCTCATTGGGAATGATAATCTTTTTATTACTTCGATAATTCCGTGGACTTGTGGAACATATCAGCTTCACGGTCGAGGAGGGTCGTTGTTATTCAACAAAAAGAACCCTCTTTCACAGTTAGTGAGGGCAAATTTGATATTTCTGGTCTAGAGAGGACCACAAAACAAGAGAGACAAAGTCTAAGAAAAAATAAGGCGCGACTTGTGAAGCAAGGCCGTGCATTTCCCATGAACAACTACCAACATAATACTCTGAGGCCAAGTGTGCCTGTTAAAAATCAATTCAAACCATTACATGAATTGCAATATAATTCAAACACTGTGGAAGGACTACAATTTCGACCAAGTGAGAAGAGGGAAATGTACCCAAAGGAACCAGCTAGGGTTCCAAAGAAGACTTTGTCTCAGAAAATATACGAAGTGTATAAGAAAGCCAGGAGCGCTTTGGAGACTAGGCACGCTCATCCTAGAGGAAGGTATAGGAGAGCAAATGACTATCTTGTTCATACTATGCTTGTGGTTGTTGTATCCCAACAAGTAGGTAAACAAAAGTTATTTCTGAAGTCGCAGCCAAAACCAAAGTGATGGCGCACAGGGACTTGTCACCCCCTGATATGGCTCCAAAAACTTATTGAGTTACCACACTTGTTGTTATCTCCGCAAGTGCACGGATACTCGAAGTAATAATGAAGGATATCGAACCCACAGAGACCTATGTTGTCAAATACCAAATAATTGATTTCTTCCTTTCTAGGCGATCGAACAATAGCAAAGTAAAAGGATTGAAAACACACGGGAAAAATACTATCGGAGAAAAACTGGGACTAGGGTTTCATTCACTTTAATTTTCATGACTAGATATATATAAGGATATTCATCAACAAACAAATCATTAAGCTCAGAAATTCATTACTTTCAGAATTGGTTCCTTTCTTAAGAACAGAATCAGATTCATATTCAGAGGTTTCAACAAACAAATCATTAAGATCATAAATAATGTCATCTCCATCATGTATACTACAACAATACTCAGGATTTGAAAGATTTTTCATGGCTTCATGCAAGTCATATTCAATCTTTTCATCCCCAATGTTAAGTGAAAGCTTACCATTTTTTACATCAATGAGTGCTCCTGCTGTAGCTAAAAACGGTCTACCAAGTATAATAGGGATTTTTGCATCTTCCTCCATCTCTAGAACTACAAAATCTTAGAATAAAATATTTACCTACTTGAATAGGCACATCTTCAAGCATCCCTGCAGGATATTTAACTGAACGATCGGCAAGCTGTAAGGATATTGAAGTGGGATTTAGCTCTCCTATGTCTAGTTTCCTGCAAATAGATAAAGACATTAGGCTTACACTAGCACCCAAATCACATAAGGCTCGGTCAAAAGCCATATTATCAATAAAACAAGGGATAGAAAAGCTACATGGATCCTTCAATTTGGGTGGCACTTTGTTTTGGATAACAGCACTACATTCCTTAGTTAAAGCCACAGTGTCATAGTCTTCTATTTTTCTCTTATTAGACAATAGTTCTTTAAAAAATTTGGCATATGTGGGCATTTGAGATAAAGCTTCAGTAAATGGAATGTTAATGTAAAGCTTTTTCAAAATGTCTAGAAATCTCCCAAATTGTTTGTTTAACTTTTCTTGCACTAACCTTTGGGGAAAGGGTATTGGTGGTCTATAGGGTGGAGGTAAATTAGATTTAGAATCATTTTCTTTACATGGAACATCTCTTTTTGGTTCTTCACCCTTTTGAGGTGTCAAACTAGGTGGGGTATGCTCATGTTTAGAAAATTCCTCTAATTCTAACTTATCATCAGAATCATCATTAGACTCTTTTTCATTATGCTCAACCTTCCCCTTTGGTTCTTCTAGTTGTTTCCCACTTCTAGTGATGATAGCATTGCAATGTTCATTAGGCATTTGATTTTCTAGGAATTTCTTGTGAGCAATTAAAGATTCTACTTGAGAGGCAAGTTGACTAGCCATTCCATTAACATCTTCAATTTCTTTGTTTTGATTTTGCACAAACTTATCAAGCAAAGATTCTATACTAAAAGAATTTACCTCTTCAGTTGGAGTTTGCAATTCCTCACACTTATTCTCACTATGTTGATGACAATATAGTATTTCTTCTTCAGGATTCCATTGGTTATGGTTCAAAGACATTTCTTCAAGCAGGGTAAAAGCATCTTCAAAGGTTTTGCTCACGATAGCTCCTTCTGCAGCAGCATCAATGATGTCTCGTATTTATATAGTCTTTATGACCTATATTTACCTGTGAAACGAGACCTATTTTCATGCTTTTACATCTCTTTCCAGCTTATTTCATTAACTTTCTTCAAAAGCTTCACTACTTGTCGTGTTTGCTTGAATACAGGTCAATTCACTCACTTTTGAAGCTACATGGACGTACATTTACATATCTGAGTGAATCGGGAATCTCGACAAGAAGTTTGGTTGTAAATGGGAGTAACTTCAAGAATTACGGCTGAGGCCATAATCTACATCACAACCGTAATTCTCTGACAGGCTATACGAAGGACCCGTTTCTATACGAGCATAGGCAGACGCGATTGTAAAATTTTCGACGATAACTTTTTGGATAAAGACGCCCTCGACAAGAAAATTACGGGCATGGCCGTGGTTTGCCTCTCGACGGAAATCTCGATCCGGCGCAAGAGTTTATCTGTAGCCGCCGGCCGTCGTGGATTAAATGAGCATTAATCGTCCGAAGGTTACGAGATTTAATGAGGCTGCAATTAATGCATTTTCGTTACAAGTCATAAATGCAGGAGTTTATTTATTAGCCATCAAGACTCATAATGGATGAGAATTAATTAAGAATTTGAAGAGTTATGCAATTAATGGATGAAATTTAATGCAGAATGTGAAGAGACATGCCGTAATGAGGATTTAATCCAGGTTTAATTCTGAATTTAATTCTGAATTTAATGCGACATACGAGGAGGCACCAGGTTTTCTATATAAAGGACTCAAGATTAATGAATAGGGGGAGGAAAGGGAGGCAAGGACTACACTAGCTTGGAATTGTATTTCATCAAACAAGTGGATTATAATCTAAGTTTCTGAATTCACAAATTGTGCAATTGTCCGTTTTTCAGAAGTCCATTAGGGATCTCAGGATGTTATCGACAAATGCAGCTCTAATTTCTCAACTGGATTCAAGAAAAAATTGGGAAAAATACACAAGTAAAAGTAATTCTAACACAAATCTAGATTGAAATATTCATAGAACTGGAATTTGATCAAACGATATTTCAAATCATTTAGGTTCCGTCACCGAGTCAAGACTTTGGCCTCAAAACATCTAGTTTTAAAATCTCGAGGAGCACATCTTCTTTTAAAATCTCGAGGAGCGGGCGCAATTTGGCAATTGCCTCCGCCTCTTTTTAGTCTTGTATTCCATGTGTAGCTTCTTGTTTTTAATAGTATGATTCACGTTTTTGTTACTTGCGTGCAGGTTATGAATTTAACTAATTAATATAATTACATTGTCACATAAATATTATCCTAAAAAAAATTAGGAGAATAATTTGGTAGGAATTTCTCCTACACGTTTTCGTTAGGACAGTGCACGAAATTAATTTTACTGATTAAAATAAATTATATTGTTACATAAATATTTATTATAATATATTTTTTCCTGCTAAATAAGCATATATTATGATTATTTAGTTTAACTATCAGAAATAATAAAATTATTTTAATCTACATAAATGTAATGTTAGAATTTATTGTAATAATAATTCAATATTTTTTTTTTTTTGAAAAAAAAATAGAATAGATATTAGTATTAGTATTATTATTTATTTATATGAGTAAGAAATAAATTATAATAATTGTATAAGTAAATATGTATTGAGGTAGCCAGACAAACAACAGAGGCAATATGCATGCTTTAAAATATAAATATAAATATAAATATTCCAATAGATAGCTCCACAAGGAAATTTTATTCTTTATACGAAGAGAAACATTGGATGATAACAACTACATAGATCATGGAAATGATAGAGATAAATGATGATGATGATACAAGGTAGAAAGAAAATGACAACCCAACAACTAAGAGTGATAACAGGTGCTACTTATACTATATAGCAGCAACAAGCATGGATGGGGGGTAGTAGTAGTAGCATGTATGCATGTTTTGCGCACACATTTCATCCAAGGATTAATTAGAATGCAGCCAGTAGACTCCGATTGCTTCAATGGCTACAATAGGTTTGCTAACAGCTCCAAAGAAGCCCACAATTTTGTCATCGACTGGTACAGTAAAAGAGAATTTGATGCCTGTTTCATCTCTGCCAGCTTCTAAAGATTGGCCCTTGCTTGTATGAAGAGTAAGTTGTGTTATAATTACATCAGCATTCCACATCTCCCTAAATTGTCCAGAGATGGCAGTCACATATTCATCACTATCAAGGTTTAACTGCAAAAAGAGACAGACAATGTATATTAAAAAACAAATCTAAAGGGGGAAAATTAATAACTAATAATTAAGATGATTAAGTTAGTATTAAGCAGTAGTAGATTTACCTCCTTGTACTCTGGTCCTGGTCCTCCTCCAACATGTAAGGTTTTTTTAACCCCATTAATAGTGTATGAAAAATCGAGTGCCACAATAGCATCTCTGTAGTAGACCTTGATGTTAGAAATGTGGTCAACGACTAAAGTATCCCATGCATCTCCAGCATTTCCACCCCAAGGTCCAACCTTGGTTGTAGTAGTAGCATTTGGAGCCTATGTTTTACACAAGAATGCAAAATTTAATTATAAAAATATATAATATATTAATTAACGTACAACTTAATTATTAGCAAGTAGAGATATATATGTGCATTGCAAGGGGAAAATAAGATATTACAAAGTGTCTCACCATTAGGTAGCAAGGAAATGAGAAATGAATATTTGGCTGGCTGGGAGCAAGAGTGTAAGAGGAGGTGAATGGCAAGGCAAGGAGGAGGCCGGCTATTTATACAAGGAGAAGGAGTGCACAAGCACAACTAATTAATTATTTAATGCTAATGATAAGTTTAAGCTTCAACTCAATTATTGGAGCATAACACAACAACAGATAAAGAGAGAAAGAGCATAAAATACACGTGCTACTATTAGTACGTGGATAGATAATAATGTTTATTTTTTAAAATTATAAATTATAAATTTTAAAGCAGCACAAAAATAACTCTTGCATAATCAACACTTCAACTTCGATTTTCCTCGGTAGGATAAGATTTTAGGGTTCTCAGTTCAGTCCATAAAAATTGGCATGACTTAAATTATTTTGGATTACATGGCCTGCATCAGTAGCTGGATTAAATGTCCTGCATCAGTAGTAGGTGTGAAAGGAGACTTTGATTCTATCACGACCACGGAATTCACGTTTATGTACCCTCCTATGCATCAATAATTGTACTCATTCCTATCTATCCATCTATCTCTACGTGTACTATCAATCACATGCATGCATGCATGCATGATTCACGTGTGCAATGTTAAATATAATATTATTAATTAACTAATTATTCTTTACCACTAAGTAATCATCATTTGGAGCTGCTCCTCACTGCAGCACTCGGCTATATAAGTAGCACCTTCTCATCTGCTCATCTACAACAACATCCTCTTCCATTCATCTTTTCCTTATATTTAACCCGTCTGGCTAGCATCATGTCTCTTACAACGGTGAGACCCTTCCTTCCTTGTACATTTCAATTACTTGATGAATCTCTTTTCTTTCTTTTTCAATAAATTCCATTTATAAACATATATATATATATATTCTATACTTCCCTTCACTTCATATTTACTTCATCCATTTCAATATATTATCAATGCAGCAGCAGCAGCAAAAGGAAATCCTCAAAGTGGGACCAATTGGTGGAAACGATGGTTTACCTTGGGATATGGGTCATGCTGAGAGCATAGTCAGCATGACATTTTATTACGATGACCAAACTGTGCATGGCTTTGACATTACTTATATCAATATTGATGAACAACAGGAAACTAAATACTTTGGTGGCACTAAAAAAATAAATAATTCTAAAACGGTATATCTAATATTTTTTTTTTATTTTTTTATTTTTCTAAATATGTTTTCTTTAAACTCATCATTCATGTACGCGATATTGTCTTCTCCTCATTTGTAGATTGACCTCGCGCAAGATGAAACCATCACCTCAATCTCTGGATACACAGCTAAGAATTATGATGTCCATACTGTAATAGTCAATATGACCATTTCCACCAATCTCGGCAACAACATAACATTTGGCACTAAGCAAGGTGCTCATTTCTCTCTTTCCATGGGCCAACAAAATGGTGAATTTGTGGGCTTCTTTGGTCGTGCTGGCGACGTCCTCGATGCTATTGGAGTTTATATTAGGCTTTACTAGATACTCATGCACATGTATTGTTCAACGCTCAACTATCCCAAGCATGTCAAGACCTATTGCTCATTTGATTCTCTAGCAAATAAGGAGCAATAGTTAATAATATTATTTGTACGTGTCTATGTCCTTGTCTTTCCCTTTTTATCTTTTGTCACTTGGGTCTTGTTGTCATCAACTCTCATCTTGTTTGAATAAATGAAATCTAATTATGCATGGATGCTATGAGATGAAGTTTTGTACTAGTATTTATTCAAGTGTTCATATGGATACTGCACAAACGCAGTCGTCGTCTTGTTTGTCATGAGAAACAAGGATAATAGTCTAGTCCATCCAATTCACATTCAACAAAAAGAATATATTACAATAAACAGTAATAGCTCAATGCTTGCGTGAAACAAAATAAATTCCACAAAAGAGAATAAATTTGGATTATATGTCCTTAGCACAATATCTAAAAGATTGTTGATAACATCAGGTAAACGTGCAGGATCTTGGTGTTCTTTGAATCTTGCATCTCAAAGGTTCCTTCACAATGCCCATTTACATCCTCACGAACGAGATCTGGAATCACCTTATTTTGCAAGTATTTAACAATGCCCATTTACATCCTCACGAACGAGATCTGGAATCAGCTTATTTTGCAAGTATTTAAGAATGCATGTGATATGTCCACAAGGCTATACATGCCTGCGGTTCAGCTTGTTTTTCAGATTCCAAACCGGGAAACTGACCAATAATATCATGGCCTGAAATTGCATGAAATGGATTGTTCAATCCAATGGCGAATTCATCTGGTTTCATCCCTCCACTTAGTAAATAATCAGCCATCTGCATTGCAAAGAACATGTCAGCACCACTGTATATCTGTAATGATATTCGCTTTGTTGAGTTCATGCTGGTTATATTGTTAGTTTTGTGTCTCGATGTCAGTCAAGTTCACTACTTGCGTAGATGTTGTAGCTAGAAATGTTCATTTGAATGTACAATGCCGCTGCAGGGAATCAACTCCTCCTGTGCAGCACTGTATGGTGCAACAGATATATGTACCTTCACAATTCTTTTTTCCAAATACCAATCAATAGATTTGGCTTTGCTTTTAAACTCCAGCAAGATACTAATGTCAACTAAATATATCACTTTACCCACATGAAGATCAACAGAAATGTTGTTGCCTAATATGTAATTGATAAAGTGGACATTCGTAAGTCAGCTTCAAATTATCTAGGTTGTTCTCTTGGACAAGGTTTAAGCATGGCCTTGCCGGTTCACATGTGACTAAATGGTCGGCATATACTTTTTGTTCAGCCTGATCATGTTTGGTATACGTGTTTTGATGGTCCATCATGTGCAGATGGACCAGTTTGTGGAGAACTATACTTGTATGACTCAACGCATATGGTTAAGGGTATCAAAGTTAGCTTAATATTGATATTTGTGGTTCAAGCTCTAAGAATATGAATAGGTTCATCAAGTTTACACACAGCACCACCAACCTTGTTCTTGCTCGCTAGTTTAATTGCATTTCAAGCAAAATTCTCATAAGCAAACCTTGAACAAATAAAGATTATTCACATGATGTGCAAGAGACATTCCACTTAAACATGCACTTCTACACTTGACCCAAGTAGCCGATTACCACAAATTTCTGCACGCCCATTGGGATCTATTTTGAATGAAACAAGCTGTGAGGATACAGAAGCTCTAGAACTTAGTAGTATGACATTTACCATATCTAACAATGTTCTGTTTTTACTTTCAGCCACTCCATTAGACTGAGGAGAGTAAGTTCACCATCCGCCGAAGCTTGCCTTTGCGGCCATCGTCTTCTCCAATGAAATAGATATCCTCACATCTGATCGAACCGAAACCTTGGGGAAAGCTTCTCCTCAAGTCTGCGAACATATGGTCAGAAGGATCCGACCCTCTAACGGCCGGATCGCCGGAATCAAATAATTTTTCGGCGATCTCTATTTCTTCTCAGCCACCAAAACTCGACACTTATCCTTGTCGAACTCAACATCCGGCCATCAGATCATGCTGATATTTTAGCCACATCTTCTCCTCGAAAGTGCGAACCTATGGGCAAAAAGATCTGGTCATCCGACGGGTGGATCGCCGGAATCGAATGATTTTCTGGCGATCTTCCTTTCTCGCCCCGTTGCGTGTATCTTTGAAGTTTTTTCTTGACGAACTTGAGATCCGTCCATCCGATCATGCTGAAAATTTGGCCACACCTTCTCCTTTAGCGTGTGAAGCAATGACTAAAAGAATCTGGCCATTCTACATTTGGATCACCGGAAATGAGTGATTTTTCAGCGACCCGGCTCTATCACTATTTTTGATGAACTTTCTCTCTTCGAGAATCATAAGACGTTAACTCAATCACGACCGGTTCCAAATTCTAGGCCTTAGTCTGTATTGGAGTAATTCCAGTAATCGAACAATTGTAATTTTTGGCTGCCACTTTGACCATCTCTGGTGCAGGCGACAATAAAAAAATAAAGTTCCCGATCATGATCTCGCTCTCGCTGACTCTTTATGCTGTAAGCAGCATTCGCTACTTATAACATTCGCTACATCTTCACCAAAGTACTGCCATATTTGCTGCAACAAATCATCCGGGCTGATCATTATTAATGTTGCTAAGCTCTTCTGGTCATGCATTTGCGCCATGCTCCTAGACTGCTAGTCTTGTCTCTATTGCTATCTTTGCCTCTGCCAACATCAGTAGCGTCCTTCACCAAGAGAGGACATTGCATGTGTACCACCATAAGGGAGGCCTTAGCAAAATTGATGATCTAAGCAACAATAGCTGAGATAAGTCTGCCGCACATTATCAAGTTTGTTGCAAATGAGAGATATTTAATCTAGAATCTAGTAAAAATCAAATTTGCTATTAGAGAAAGCTGAAACCAGAGAAATGATGAAAGCCTAATTTCAATTTACGAGCGACTCCTGGTTCATTGCCACATGATTGGTCTAAATTAACTTGATCTAGTCGGTCATCTTGATATATTTGAATTTAGGTTTGTATTCAAATCTGATTCATGTTTTGATCTGAAATTGGATTCAAATAAATCCAAATCCAAGCTAATTTGTTTCAAGCCCAAACGCCGCCTAGTCCAGTAAATTGACGTGCTGTACCCAGTCAACTTTGACTTATCAGTTTCATCCTCTAGTCCAATGCTATTCACCGGCAACTGCTGTCCAATCCAACTAGCAACATAACTCAACTTGACTTACTTTTAGTCATTAACATCAAGCCTGACTCGACTCCAACTACAACAATCAAAGGCCATTTTAGTCTTTTAAAGACTAACTCTAATATTTTAGCCTTCTAAAGGCTATCTCTGGTATATTAGCCACCTGCATGCTAACTTTGGTATTTTAGCCTTCCAAAGGCTATTTTTGATATATTAGCCTTCTAAAGGCTATCTATGATATTTTAACCTTTTAAAGGCTATTTTTGATATTTTAGCCGTTCTTCTATTTCGAAGATTTGGCTGAAAGACCCATTCACCTATTTCCAACATTTAGCTCTTCAAAAGCTTATCTAGAATACATCAACTGTCTAAGCTGTTGCATGGTACTAACAGTATTGTTTGGGAGGTGCGTACGTCGATGCTAGGTATCGGGGTGTAGTTCCTCAATATTGTTATCGTATCATTCATAGCTAAAATCAAATTTATTGAACTTGAAATCAAATAGATATTCAAAGAAAGAATATCTATCGAACTTAAATAGATAAGTATTTACATGTCCTTTTACAGGCCGAATATTTATCAATTGACATAACGATCTTCTTATGTCTTCAAAGAGGATGAACATTGGTCAGAGTATAGTTATACGCCAATGCTAAATGACTACTCTATGTCCTCAAGGGGATAAAAATCCATTAAGAGATGGTTATACGCTAAGGCTAAGTAGTTATCTTATTTTCCTAAGAGAATAGATTTCCAATTATGGAATAATTATACGCTAAGGCTAAACAATTATTTCACATCCTAAAAGAATACGAATCTCTTTTTATTCAAACTAATACTCACAAGTCATTAAGACCGAGTATTTATTAAGTTCGAATATTTGCAAGCTCTCAAGATGCTGGATATTCAATCATTTTCAAGATTTTATCATCTAGTCATCATTTGGCTGATGATGAGCTTTGTACTGAAATTATAAGCCTTTTATGATAGATGTTATGAATGATGAATGATATTTTTATTCCGAATATTTATCTTTATTTTGATTTTATATGTGTAGATCTCTTAATCAAAGATGCCCTAAGCTATTTAAGGGTAATTAACAATGAATGTTTGCGTTCATTGGAAACCATAACCCACTTAGATAAAAAGCCTTATATCCATAAGGTGAATTTAAAAATGGTAGCATCATATTTTTTTTATTAATTTAATCAACCCATTTTTAACCCAACAAATTCTGGCATGCCCGGTGGGACATGTCTTCACCTTTTTATCTTTAAGATCTATACTTATAAAATCATTTCATATTTTGGAAGAACATCATTCAAACATCACTCAGCCAAATTGGCAATGCAGCGTGCTGGAGTAATAACCTGCCTAAAAAAAATCATTACCTAGCCCATCACAAATAGCAAACGGTAAAGGCAAATCAAGTCAGTTGATGGCCGTCAATTTGCCAAAAATTGAAATGTTAAGCACATTCACCTGAATTTACTTTGATTTACCTTTTTATTAATATTTATGTTCTTTTATGCACGAAATTTGTCATGGCATCCAAGAAGAATATTTTCATTGAAGGAACAAGAAGTGATGAACTGAACTTACAATTTGGTTCTATTTCTGAAGTGGCAAATTTCATTTATTTGCCGCCCAAGGATTCTGGAAGCATCCAAGTGAGGACGACTGAGCACGGGACTATGCAGAAGACTAGAAACAAGGATCATAGAGATTCTAAGAAAACCAAGACTGCTGCAATGAAGATGACACAGGTCAAGGATCGTGGAGATTCTAAGAACACCAAGATTAATGTAACCAAAGCTGCTTCTGATGCGTTGTATTTACACCACATTTTTGCCTATATTTTAGATCATATTTTGGGCTAAATTGAATGATTTTATGCAATTTTTAATATTTTTACTTTACTTTGCACAGAATCTTCATTTTTCTTGGTTTTTATGAAAATATAGGTAAAATGGCATAAAAATGATGGATTTCGAGAGTTTTGAAGTCATAATACGATTCCCAAGGAGATCACGAGCTTACACGTCAAATTTAGAGTAAAAATGGTGAAGATTTTAACATTTATGGCCTTGGCCGTAATTATGGAGTCGACCGTAATTTTGGCATTGAGCGAAAGGCGAAAACGGCTAAGTGTGGGAATGCACAAAAACTTTCACGGGTGAAGCCGTGAATCCATCACGGTCCGTGAACTTTCTGTGGACAAAAAGGTTGTACACACAGAGACTTTCACAGCCGTGGCCATGAATATGTTACGGACCATGAAAACGTCTGCCCGATGAGTTTTTCACTCAATTCTCCACCGATTCGAACTGGATTTGAACCAAACTTTTTAGAAACGCTCCTGGAGGGGTTTCAAACCGGTCAAGCTATAAAAGATCAAATTTTTCAGGGGTTAAGGGAGCTTTTCGGACAAACACGAGTGGCGGCGGCAACGAGGGCAAAATTCAAGTTTCAGAGCATATTCCAGCGAGATTCCACATAAAAGCAACAATTGATCGACTCTTTCTCATCTACAGATCGACGAGAAGGCAATTTATTGTTGTCTTAGTGATTTCTTTGAAAATTTTAGAATATTTTACTTGCTTATAATAAACTCATGTTTTCTTTCATTAAAATGAGCAAGTAGATCCTTTTTTCGGGATTAATGGGCGTAGCCCGCTGACATTTATAAATTAATCTGTATTTATGCTCTTTTAATATGAATTTATTATCATGATTTGATTGAAGTTGTGTTCATTTCGTAATTTACCTTGGCCATGTATAATTGCATATTAGACGTTGCGAGAAGTACCGAGAGGTGAATCACAATGTCTGATCTATTTCAATTGAACCTTCGAATCCAATCACGAGAGTAGGTAGGATTCGTCCGAAGGATCTAACAACTTTTCATAGAACTTAATGGGTTTAGTTAGGTTAACTGTTACGAGAGTAGGGAGTTAACTTAATTAAACACCGTATTACACTCCGAGAGGAGGTGATATGTACATTAGAAAAAGTTCCTTTCATGATTAATATTTTCTATTGATTGAGTTATCTTTAAATGATTCATGCTTGTCAGTGTGGTGAACCCATAGCATCTCGATCTTTTAGAATTTAAAACCTTTTTAACGTTGCCTTTGAATTGTTCGTGCTTAGAAGTTCAATACCACCGCATATTTAGTTTGCCTAGATTCAAACAAGTCAAGAAGTTAGTACTTAACTACGTAGTCCTCATTGGGAATGATAATCTTTTTATTACTTCGATAATTCCGTGGACTTGCGGAATATATCAGCTTCACGGTCGAGGAGGGTCGTTGTTATTCAACAAAAAGAACCCTCTTTCACAGTTAGTGAGGGCAAATTTGATATTTCTGGTCTTGAGAGGACCACAAAACAAGAGAGACAAAGTCTAAGAAAAAATAAGGCGCGACTTGTGAAGCAATGCCGTGCATTTCCCATGAACAACTACCAACATAATACTCTGAGGCCAAGTGTGCCTGTTAAAAATCAATTCAAACCATTACATGAATTGCAATATAATTCAAACACTGTGGAAGGACTACAATTTCGACCACGTCAGAAGAGGGAAATGTACCCAAAGGAACCAGCTAGGGTTCCAAAGAAGACTTTGTCTTAGAAAATATACGAAGTGTATAAGAAAGCCAGGAGCGCTTTGGAGGCTAGGCACGCTCATCCTAGAGGAAGGTATAGGAGAGCAAATGACTATCTTGTTCATACTATGCGTGTGGTTGTTGTATCCCAACAAGTAGGTAAACAAAACTTATTTCTGAAGTCGCAGCCAAAACCAAAGTGATGGCGCACAGGGACTTGTCACCCCCTGATACGACTCCAAAAACTTATTGAGTTACCACACTTGTTGTTATCTCCGCAAGTGCATGGATACTCGAAGTAATAAAGAAAGATATCGAACCCACAGAGACCTATGTTGTCAAATACCAAATAATTGATTTCTTCCTATCTAGGCGATCTAACAATAGCAAAGTAAAAGGATTGAAAACACACGGGAAAAATACTATCGGAGAAAAACTGGGACTAGGGTTTCATTCACTTTAATTTTCATGACTAGATATATATAAGGATATTCATCAACAAACAAATCATTAAGCTCAGAAATTCATTACTTTCAGAATTGGTTCCTTTCTTAAGAACAGAATCGGAATCATATTCAGAGGTTTCAACAAACAAATCATTAAGATCATAAATAATGTCATCTCCATCATGTATACTACAACAATACTCAGGATTTGAAGGATTTTTCATGGCTTCATGCAAGTCATATTCAATCTTTTCATCCCCAATGTTAAGTGAAAGCTTACCATTTTTTACATCAATGAGTGCTCCTGCTGTAGCTAAAAACGGTCTACCAAGTATAATAGGGATTTTTGCATCTTCCTCCATCTCTAGAACTACGAAATTTACTGGAATAAAATATTTACCTACTTGAATAGACACATCTTCAAGCATCCATGCAGGATATTTAACTAAACGATCGGCAAGCTGTAAGGTCCTGCAAATAGATAAAGACATTAGGCTTACACTAGCACCCAAATCACATAAGGCTCGGTCAAAAGCCATATTACCAATAAAACAAGGGATAGAAAAGCTACCTGGATCCTTCAATTTGGGTGGCACTTTGTTTTGGATAACATCACTACATTCCTCAGTTAAAGCCACAGTGTCATAGTCTTCTATTTTTCTCTTATTAGACAATAGTTCTTTCAAAAATTTGGCATATGTGGGCATTTGAGATAAAGCTTCAGTAAATGGAATGTTAATGTAAAGCTTTTTCAAAATGTCTAGAAATCTCCCAAATTGTTTGTTTAACTTTTCTTGCACTAACCTTTGGGGAAAGGGTATTGGTGGTCTATAGGGTGGAGGTAAATTATACTTAGAATCATTTTCTTTACATGGCACATCCCTTTTTGGTTCTTCACCCTTTTGAGGTGTCAAACTAGGTGGGGTTTGCTCATGTTTAGAAAATTCCTCTAATTCTAACTTATCATCAGAATCATCATTAGACTCTTTTTCATTATGCTCAACCTTCCCCTTTGGTTCTTCTAGTTGTTTCCCACTTCTAGTGATGATAGCATTGCAATGTTCATTAGGCATTTGATTTTCTAGGAATTTCTTGTGAGCAATTAAAGATTCTACTTGAGAGGCAAGTTGACTAGCCATTCCCTTAAGATCTTCAATTTCTTTGTTTTGATTTTGTACAAACTTGTCAAGCAAAGATTCTATACTAAAAGAATTTACCTCTTCAGTTGGAGTTTGCAATTCCTCACACTTATTCTCACTACGTTGATGACAATATAGTATTTCTTCTTCAGGATTCCATTGGTTATGGTTCAAAGACATTTCTTCAAGCAGGGTAAAAGCATCTTCAAAGGTTTTGTTCATGATAGCTCCTCCTACAGCAGCATCAATGATGTCTCGTATTTATATAATCTTTATGACCTATATTTACCTGTGAAACGAGACCTATTTTCATGCTTTTACATCTCTTTCCAGCTTATTTCATTAACTTTCTTCAGAAGCTTCACTACTTGTCATGTTTGCTTGAATACAGGTCAATTCACTCACTTTTGAAGCTACATGGACGTACATTTACATATATGACTGAATCGGGAATCTTGACAAGAAGTTTGGTTGTAAACGGGAGTAACTTCAAGAATTACGGCTGAGGCCATAATCTACATCACGACCGTAATTCTCTGACAGGCTATACGAAGGACCTGTTTCTATACGAGCATAGGCAAACATGATCATAAAATCTTCGACGATAACTTTTCGGATAAAGACGCCCTCAATAAGAAAATTACGGGCATGGCTGTGGTTTGCCTCTCGACGGAAATCTTGCATCCGGCGTAAGAGTTTATCTGTAGCCGCCGGCCGTCGTGGATAAAATGAGCATTAATCGTCCGAAGGTTATGAGATTTAATGAGGCTGCAATTAATGCATTTCCGTTACAAGTCATAAATGCGAAGTTTATTTATTAGCCACCAAGACTCATAATGGATGAGAATTAAGTTGAGAATTTGAAGAGTTATGCAATTAATGGATGAGATTTAATGCAGAATGTGAAGAGACATGCCATAATGGGGATTTAATCTAGAGTTTAATTCTGAATTTAATTCTGAATTTAATGTGACATACGATGAGGCACCAGGTTTTCTATATAAAGCACTCAAAATTACCGAATCAGGGGGAGGAAAGGGAGGCAAGGACTACGCTCGAGAGCTCACAGTTTGGTGGCGACGAAGAACTCGAGTCATTTCAAGAAGAAGAAGGCGACTTCAAAGGAGGAGAGAAAGGAGTTTGTTTAATTCTTTTCTCATCTTTACTTCGTTTAGTCTTCTTTACGTGCTGATCGAAAGGCTTGTACTTGTCGTAACCATGTATGTACTAGCGTAAAACCTCAATCGGGATTTGGGCGTAACCCGTCTTTTTGATTTGTAAGTCTAATGTTAAGAATTGCTTTTTGAGACATCTTTCGAAGCCATTTGATCTTGGTTTATTTCATTCGTGTTTATCGATTCTTGGCCAGAACGGTTTTCACTTTAGTCGATTGTGGTAACAACTGAGAGGTGAATTGCAATCGACAGATCCTCCTTGATCATTCCTGTGAGCTCTATTACGAGAGTCGTAGAGACCACTTGGGGAATCTTCGTGTCCTATTTCAACACGATCTACTTATGCTTAGTCCACCGTGAGAGTATGAGACTAATTAAGTAGATTGACGAGTTGTCCACCGTGAGAGTAGGAGACTAACTATAGATTGCTGAGGTGTGCACCCAAGAGGGGCACGGCTCAAGAGGACATTTCCTTGGATTTCTAAAGATCTTCTAAGCATTATTTCCATTACGCTTATAAGTTAATTGACGTGGTGAACCCCGATTTCCTGATTTCTCTCTCATCAATACAATATTTGTTTTATTACGCTTTTAGCTTAGTTTGCATTACCAACCGAGATTTTTAATCACTTAGCTATCAAAGATCGGAATACTTGGTACTTGACAGTTCATCCCTATGGGAACGATATCTTGAGTACTACATCGGTAAGTCGTTCGCTTGCGGATTCTGTGCTACAATCAACAATTAAATGGGTATTGGGGAATAGACCATGATAAAATGTATGAATCAAAGCCCAATCTGCAAGGCCATGGTGAGGGCACTTCCGTTGTAAATTATTGAAACGCTCCCATGCTTTGCTAAAGGATTCGCCATCTTTTTGTGTGAAGCTTGTAATTTGGTTCCTTAGTTGAATGGTTTTGCTGGGTGGAAAGTACTTCATCAGGAAGGCACTTGACAGTTGTTCCCATGTAGTAAAAACACCAGCTTGTCTAGAATATAGCTAGAATCACGCTCGGTCCCTGAGAGAAAAAGGAAATAATCTTAGTTTTAATGCATCATCAGAGACTCCATTAAGTTTAATGGTATCACAATATTCAAGAAAAAGGTATAAGTGTTGATAGGGGTCTTCAAATGGATCTCCTCCAAATTAATTCTACTGAAGCATGGTCAAGAAAGCAAGATTAATCTCGAAATTATCGGCTTCAATGATGGGTCTGACAATGCTGAAGTGTACTTCTTGTGGCTTAGGGATAGCATAGTTCCTTAGTGATCTCTGTCCCGCCATTGGATTTAAACTTCCTGCATAGTCTAAGGCAGCCAGATTAAGTACCCCAAGTAAACAAAAAAGAATAGAAAGATAGAACATAAATAAAGCCTAGTCTAGTAATACTTTAAATAACTCAATATTGACAAAACTAAGGTCCCGGCAATGGCGCCAAAAACTTATTGTATCCCAACAAGTAGGTAAACAAAACTTATTTCTGAAGTCGCAGCCAAAACCAAAGTGATGGCGCACAGGGACTTGTCACCCCCTTATACGGCTCCAAAAACTTATTGAGTTACCACACTTGTTGTTATCTCGGCAAGTGCACGGATACTCGAAATAATAAAGAAAAATATCAAACCCACAGAGACCTATGTTGTCAAATACCAAATAATTGATTTCTTCCTATCTAGGCGATCGAACAATAACAAAGTAAAAGGATTGAAAACACACGAGAAAAATACTATCGGAGAGAAACTGAGACTGGGTTTCATTCACTTTAATTTTCATGACTAGATATATATAAGGATATTCATCAATCAGATTCTATTATGATAAAGACTTATTTACTTCATAAAGGGATTATCTCACTTTCGTGCAGACAATCATGCAGAGACCAATCCTCGTTTTCACCCAATATTTATCCCAAGCTGATGATAAGTAAATCATCAATCAAAGAACTCAAGATCACTTTCATGCATCCGAATTCTAGGTTGATTATCTCGAGCGGAATCTCAAGGATCATTTTCGTGCATCCGAGACTCGACACAAGTTTTACCTATGGTTCTCTAATGTTTCGATCCTCACTTTCATGCAAGATCTCCACGTTTGACACAATAACTCAATCCTAGGTTCATAATCATCATCATGGCAATACAAACTACTAAAACAAAGAAATAAGAATTCAACCTAATTTCTTAGGGTGTGTTCCTATTAATCAATTTTAGGATTCCAAGTTTTCAAGCAAATCACCTTTCGGTCCTTATTGCGAAAACTCCTAATCATGATGACAAAAAGTAAACTAAGGAGAATCTTAGAGCAATAATCGCATAGGTAAAATTATCAAAGTAGAATAATCATGATGAAAGTGAAAAGTATCTAGTCATTAAGAAAATCAAAGGGAATTACTCCCCCATGTCCCAAAGTATACTTAAGCTAGCATGGTGAAGAAAATATAATATTCCATAACTTCAGAAGATCAAAAATCAACAAGAAAAGAGGTTTAGGAAAATACAGCACGACTGTGAAATAAAACACAGCCGTATTTGCAAAGGAAGTGATGAACAGTAGTGGCGCTTCCCTTTTCCTTGATTTCTCCTTCAATTGATCTTCTTTCGCTCTAAAACTTCTGGGTTGTTGTCTCTTCCTCCAGGCGAAGCTTCGGTATGAATTTCACGGCCGGAGGTGCTCTGGATTTGTCATGGTGGCGAAACACTAGGCGGCGGCGTGAATCGTGATTTATCCTTCGATAGTGGATAAAATTTGGGGCTTTTTGTGTCTTCATGTTCCTCTCGTCCAAAGCTCCCTGATTGCTTCTTACAGCATTGAATATAAAGGCCTGGATCGTCCGCAATCATCTATACAAAAATTGGGTGTCGAAATTGACCTGGGAGTCGCATTCAAAAACAGAAATACGGCAGTGTAATATTTTATTGTAGTGCCGTAAAATCGGCCGCGTTCTCTGATCTGATATCGTTTGGAAAATATGGCACCATGTCAAAGTTTACGGCAATGCCGTAATTTCAGGAAAACTCTCTGGTCTTAAAGCGCTCGAAAATACGGCCCGTAAAACGGTTTACGGCGGTGCTGTATTTTACACCAAATCTTCTGTTCTGAAAATCCACAAAATTACGGCAGTGCTCCGATATTACGATATCGTACGAAAATACGGTATTGTAATATAAAATACGGCACTATCGTATTTTGGTGTGTTACTCCGATTTGCGTGAAATTTGTTATGTGAACTCCTCTTGATGATGGTAACTCTTCTATGTATTTGATTTTGCTTCAAAATGCCTCAAAATAGTGCTTTTTACCTGAAAATCATGAAAAACCAAAATAGAAGTAGATTTTGCAAAATTTGATAAATTTGGCACAAAAATAAGCAAAAGAGCTTCAATTTAGCATGAAAAGATATATAAAATGATACAAAATATACTATATATTTTGGTGTCATCAGTGGTTGGGCACACAGAAGAAACAAGTCAAGACTCTGACAATGACACGCTAAGGCGTATGTCAGAGAAAGCGAAAGGAAAGAAATTGGCCTCTATCATCACTAGAGAGCCAGAAATGCCATTTGAAGATGGATCTCTTTCTCAATTCAGGGAGGAAGAACAAGAAGAGGAGCCAGCCATGGCTACTTTACCCTCATTCCAATCGATTGATCTGAGAGATAAGATCATTGATGATCTAAAGAAACATATTGAGAAAAGGGATAAAGATATTGATGCTTTAATTGTATTGGTAAATGGTACCTTAAATAAAGCACAAGAAACGCAACATGAACAACCGCAACAACAAACCAGCACTCCGGTGGTATCTTCACTACCTATTCAGGCATATGCCACTATTCCTATGACTAGAGAAGAGGTGCAAGAGCTGGTGGTTAACCAAGTAAAGCACATTCAAACAGGTGGAAAGGCATCATACAAAAAGAGGGGAAGACCTTATCCCCCAGAATTTGATAACGTACCCTATCCTAGAGGGTATTTGGTTCCAAACTTCAAAATGTTTAATGGTGTTGGGAATCCGGACCAGCACATTGCTCACTTTATTGCCACATGCGAAAATACAGGAAGTAATGATGCATTATTGTTACGACAATTTCCCCAAAGTCTCTCAAGAGTAGCCTTCGAATGGTATTACTCTTTAGAAAATGAAAGTATCGGTACATGGGTCGTCATGGAAGAGGCCTTCCGTATGAAGTTTGCTTTAGTCAGCGACAAGATTACAATCGCTGATTTGGCTAGTGTTAAAAGGAAAAAGGACGAGAAAGTCCTAAATTATATTACCGGATGGCGTAATTTGAGTATCAAATGTGAGCAACCCTTAGAACAATCTCAAGCTATTGGGCTACTCATTGGTAATGTTGGTAATTGGATGGCTCCATTTCTTTGCACGAATAATATTTCCACTTTTCAAGAATTAATTACACAAATAGCTAAGTTGGAAAGAATGAATCCCCAAGTCATCCCAAGCCTACAAATTTCAAGATTCAAGAAGGAAGAACTAAGGAAGGGCGATTCTAAGGTTGCCTATACTAATGTTGCTAGTAGAGGTAAACGGATAGAAGTTTATTCTACAGGTTCCCCTCAAAATAACAAAATACAAACATTTGGCAATCACTACAATAGATCAAACAAACGAGCATTTCTTGAGAAAAGAAAAAAAAATAAGATATATTCTTTTAAGAGAGAGAAAACTATGAAAATCTTTAAAAATGCTCTTAAGAGTGGCCTACAACTACCAGAGTTAAGACGTCCGGATGAGGCTAACAAAACTAATGATCATAACTATTGCCCCTATCATCGCCTGCTAGGGCACATGATTGAAGATTGTTATGTGTTCAAAGATTGGGTTGAACAACAATATAAATCAGGGAGAATAACTTTATCAAAATAGGTACTGAATGAAACTTCAACTGAGCAAATGAATTTTGTAGAGTTAGAAAACTCAAGCGTCCCATTGACAAATAGTGAAGGATGGAACACTGTATTGCCTAAAAAGACTATACAACTCTTACGCAGACTAAAACATATACCGGGTATTGTATGGAGGGATCCTATCTCCCCACAGTGCATACTTTCTGAACCTCAGCCATCTTCAAGTAAGACATTTAAAAGCAAGAATCGGCGACTGAGAAAGAAAAAGAATAAGAAGCCTACCTCTCTTGCAATGCCAAAAGGAAAATTTGATGTTGAAAAATACCTTGATTCGCTCAAGGAATATGAGCAGGAGTCTCCTGAACTTATTAAACTGCGACACTTTATTACCCAAGATATGTGGGATAAACTGTTAGAAGATGAAGAAGATGAAGATTATGAAGTTGAAACATATAGAATGCTTTCAATTACCTCGTAATCGTCAAGACAGGCTAAGGCCCGAGATCCTCAACTCTTGCAAGAGAAACTTGAGCGGTTGGAAAAATCTAGACAAGATCTTTTAGTATCTTCACAACGTCTAGAACGGGAAGAAGATTTATCATACCAACAATGGTTAAATTGTAATCATCAACTGAATCAAACAAGAAAAAGAATTGCTGCTATTGACGCTGAGATGCTCTTAGCTCAAGAGTCTCTCCATCGAAATCAAAGTGGGGGGCACTGCCACTTTTAATGTGAATAACAAAATTATTCAATTGAGGATCACCAAGGAAGAAGATGAATTATCGGATCCTTTCCCTCTCAACTAAGAAGAGCTTGAAATCCTGTTGCAATACACAACAAAATTTGATTTGGAGCTTCCCCCTCCAAGAACTGAGAAAGAGGGAAGATGTGTTGATCACTGCATTTACTACTCTTATCATAGAAGAATTTGGCACACATTGGATGAGTGTGATGAATTTAAGTGTTGGCTAATGCAACAGATAGCCATGGGCCGCATAACCATCAGGAGAAACCCTCAAGTGACTCTAATTCTAAGGATAGCTGTTTGGAATATGATCAACTTAGGTAGTGATTCAGAAGAAGAGTATTATTTACCTACTGATTTATATGAAGAGATGGCCAACCATGTAGAAAAACATACACCGGAAACTTGCTAGTTAAATCTTAGAAGTGGTAGAGTTCTTCTAGAGTGTCAGGTAAACAAGGAGAAAGATAAAGGCAAACAGATTGAAGTACTGGAACCTGATAATGACATGACTTCTCCAGATAAGAAGTTGGCCCCTTCTGAATATAATATTTTGTCACACTTGAGAAAGGTCCCTGCACTGCTCAGTATATATGAGGCTCTCATGATGTCGGAAGAACTATAGGACGTTCTTATTTACGCTTTGCAGCATCAGCAAAAGTTTCAATCGTTTTTCGTAGTTGCTGACATGAAAGAAGCATTACATGTCTATTGTACGTCAACTATCTCTTTTAACGAGAATGGTATGCTTCTCAGAACTTCAGGGCATAATATACCACTTTATGTGACTAGAAGTGTTGATGAAGCAAAACTAAACAGAATTTTGATTGACCCGGGGTCATTAGTAAACCTTTTGACGCTACGTACTCTGAAAAGCCTGTCTTTATGCGTCTCCGATCTATCAACCGAAAAGATCATTATTCAAGGCTTTGATAAAAATAGCCAAAAGGCTTTAGGTTCGACATGCTTACCTTTGTGAATGGATGATTTGGAAACTAAGGTCCAGTTCTATATGATCAATATCGATACCTCATACAAAGCACTACTAGGGAGACCTTGGTTGCATGATAACCATGTGGTACCGTCCACTCTGCACCAGTGCTTGAAATACTTAAAAAACAGAAAAGAAAGGCAAATTGATGGCGATGTTCAACCCTTCGTAGTTCATGAAGTCAAGTATGAAGATGCAAGATATTATTTTGAATCGACATACTAAGGTCAAGTATGAAGATGCAAGATGCAAGTATGACATACTAATTTCACCAAGTGGAAGGATTTCTAATACTCGAGGTTTGGGGTATCAAGAACTCGAGGAGTCATCGGATGAATCAACATACTAACTGCTTTTAAACACTTGTAATGTGGTGTCAATATGTGAAGTGGAAGAAGAGCCAAATAACTGAGGGGTAGAAGAGTTCAAAAAGGCACCAAAGGATTACTAGACGGAGATGGGAGGGGGGGGGGCAAACCACTTGTGATGATTTAGTGAAGATCAATTTTAGATATGAAGAAGACATTAAACCTGCTTTTATAAGTGCCTTGCTCTCAAAAGATGACAGAAATCAATTGAAGATGCTTCTACAAGAATTTAGCGATTGTTTCACTTGGTCGTATAAGAAAATGCCTGGGTTGGATCCAAAAATTGATACACATAAACTGGCCATTAATCCGGACAACACTCCAATAAAGCAAGCTCCAAGACGAATGCGTATAGAGTTGGAGGAACAAATTATTGTTGAAATCAAGAAGCTTATTGAGGTAGGCTTCATTAGAGAAGAGAAATATGCAGACTGGACAGCAAACATTGTTCCAGTGAAAAAGAAGAATGGACAAATTCGAGTCTGTGTGGATTTCAGAGACTTAAACAATGCTTGTCTGAAAGATGATTTTCCTCTCCCTATTATAGAGGTGATGATAGATTCAGTGTCAAACTATGAGATATTCTCATTTATGGATGGATTCTCTGGATATAATCAAATTAAGATGGCACCAAAAGACAAAAGACATACATCATTTCGTACACCAATTGGTATATACTGTTACACTATCATGTCATTCAAACTCAAGAATGTAGGTGCAATATACCAAAGGGCAATGACAAAGATTTTTTATGACCTAATTCACAAAATTGTTGAATGTTATGTTGATGACATGGTCGTTAAATCGCAATCCAAATTGGACCATTTGCAAGATCTGAGAACGGTGTTTACTCGCATTCGTAAACATAATCTTAAGATGAATCCACTCAAGTGCGCATTTGGAGTCTCATCAGCAAAGTTTCTTGGGTTTATAGTGAAACATAGAAGAATTGAGATAGACCCGTCAAAAATAAAAGCTATCATTGAAATGTTGCCTCCGAGAAATCTAAAAGAACTCAGATCATTTCAAGGGCGCTTGGGGTATATTAGAAGATTTATTTCTAATTTTTCTAGACGAATCCATCCCTTCTCAAAATTAAACAAGAAAGATGCTCCATTTATTTGGGATGATGCTTGCTAGAAAGCTTTTAAAAATATTAAAGAATATCTGTTGCCTCCTCCAGTCCTTGGTGCACCGATTGTTGGAAAACCTTTAATTCTATACACTACAACCTTGGATACATCTTTAGGAGCTTTATTAGCTCAGAACGATGATGATGGAAAGGAAAGTGCTCTATATTATCTCAGTCGAATGTTTGTGGGGGCAGAAAGCTCATACTCTCCTATTGAAAAGCAATGCTTAGCTTTGATTTTTGCTATCATGAAATTAAGACATTTTCTTCTTGAGCATAAAATCCAGCTTATATCGAAAGTTGATCCTTTGCGATATCTCATGACGAGGCCAACATTAACTGGACGTCTAGCCAAATGGGCAGTGTTACTTCAAGAATTTGATATAACATATGTATCACATAAGGCAATAAAGGGACAAGTGTTAGGTGATTTCTTGGCGGCCCACCCCCTTCCAGATAATTCACCTCTAGCATATGATCTTCTGGAGAAAATTCCTTGTGTTAGTTTAACACGCATACCTAGAGCTATCAATGGTAAAGCAGATGCTTTAGCACGGCTTGTTAAGGAATTGGCTAATCCTATTAATGAGAAGATCAATGTGAACGTCAGGAAAAGAAGATTGATTGTGCCGATAAATATGAATGTTGAAGATGATGATATGCATATGGATGATGCATTGAAAATCGTAGTGACACGTCCCGCAAGTGCACGGTAATGTTGAGGTAATATAAAAGATGTCGAATCCCACAGGGAACAAGGTTAAGTACCGGAAGATCTAAGTCTCGATAGCTAGGTGAGCAGAAATGAGGTTTTTGCAAATTTCAATCATAAACGAGAAACTAAAGCAACGACTAGAGAATATATATGAGAGAGATCAGGGCTTTGGTATTCACCGCGCTGACGATCTTAATTGCTATTGAAAAGGTCAATTACATGGATTCAATATTTTTGCATAAGGAACCTATCCCTAAGGTACAAGGTGCCCCCTCTCGGTGGTACACCTCGGTGTTTATCTAGAATAGTCTCCTACTCTCACGGTGGATCATTCTAAACAAATCCTATGCGTTCTATGGAAAGTTATGAAATCCTTGAGTGAATACCAAGCACTCTCGTGTCATGGATTCACATGTTTTACTAAGAAGATCCACCGTCACGATCCTCCTGTCGGTATGAATCGTGCTGGCTAACACATGAAAATACGTGGCCAAGGTAAAATCATGAAGTAAGCATAGCAAAGTAAAATATGCCAACACAAAAATCCAAATAACTGTTTTGAGATAAAGTTTGCAATTAACAAACGTCAGCGGGCTTCAACCGAGCCCTGAAAAGAGTTTTACGTTATGATATTCATGGAATCTCTCAAAGATCTCTCTACAAAGATAGGAAAACTACAAGAAAACATTTCTAAGAGGTAGGAGACGCTAAACTAAAACAAATCTGGAAGAATCGCAGTGCTCCGATCACAAAATCTCGCCGAATCGCCTCAAGAACACATTATCGCCGTCTTCCGTCGCCCTAGCCACCTTAGCACCGATTTCTCGATAATTAGGGAATAAAAAATGGGGCTTTTATGTCCCTTGTGTTCTCCTTCGAATAAGCTTTTCAAAAAGTCCTCCCTTGCCAAATTTGGACATCAATCGGATTAGAAATCGAAGGGAATTCGATAAGGTGTTGAGCAGCCTAGAAGAAATCACGGGTGAACCCCGCCGGGTTCACCTGCCAGTGAAGCCTTCTGTATGATTCTGGGTGAATTTCTTCAGAGAGAATCACGGGTGAACCCCGTGGGGTTCACCAAGCGGTGAAGTCTCCTGTGAACTTTCGGACATCCGGTGAAAGCTTCGGTGAACCCCATGGGGTTCACCTAGTCGTATTTTTCAAACTAACTCCGATTGAGCCCAAATTTGACAGACAGCTTTGTCTTCTAGTAAGGAATCACCCCATGGCCTTAGAATCTTCAAAAAAACTTTAAAATTGGGTGATTTTGCCTGAAATTTTACAAGTACAAGGAAATGTGAAGATTCTGAAGCTTTTCCGAGGCAGCACCGGAAGCACCCTCTTGTGTTAATGTTGACGACGGGATTTCTAATCCATCGAGAGGGCCATTGAGCTCTTTGATCTCCATCATGTCTTTGTTCTCACCATCCCCAACACGAGAAGTCATTGCTGCTTGGAGGAATTATTGCTTCATCTCTGATGTGAGAAGAAGCTGGTGGACAGAATGAAGCCCGTCCGCCTCTGAGCAGGGGAGGAAGGAAACCATCCTCCTTGTCTTCGTTGTCATCATCCCCGACCCAAGAAGACGTCGCTGATGCTAGCCACACCATCCGATGCATCCGCCTAAGATGCCGTCGTCTCTGATTTTGCCGAAGAACTCGAGTTAACGCCAGTGACACATCCGCCAATGCTTGCCTTTGCGCCTATCATCTTCTCCGATGAAACAAATATCCTCACATATGGTCGAACCAAAACCCTGGGGAAACCTTCTCCTCAAGTCTGTGAACATATGGTCAAAAGGATCCAACCATCTGACGGTCGGATCGCCGGAATCGAATGATTTTCCTACGATCTCCATTTCTTCTCAGCCACTAATACTCGACACTCATCCTCATCGAACTCAACATCCGGCCATCGGATCATGCTAAGATTTTAGCCATATCTTCTCCTCGAAAGTGCAAACGTATTACCAAAAAGATCCGGTCATCCGACGCCTGGATCACCGGAATCGAATGATGATCTGGAGATCTTCCATTCTCGCCCCATTGCGGATATCTTGAAGTTTTTTTTCTTGACGAACTTGAGATCTGTCCATCCGATCATGCTGAAACTTTGGTGACACCTTCTCCTTTAGTGTGTGAAGCAATGACTAAAAGAATCTGGCCACTGGTCATTCGACATTCGCCATAAGGGAGGCCTTAGCAAAATTGATGATCTAAGCAATAGCTGAGATAATTCTGCTGCACATTTTCAAGTCTGTTGCAAATGAGAGATATTTAATCTAGAATCTAGTAAAAATCAAATTTGCTATTACAGAAAGCTGAAACCAAAGAAATGATGAAAGCCTAATTTCAATTTACGAGCGGCACCTAGTTCATTGCCACATGATTGGTCTAAATTAAGTAGATCTAGTTGGTCATCTTCATATATTTGAATTTGGGTTTGTACACAAATATGATTCATGTTTTGATCTGAAATTGGATTCAAATAAATCCAAATCCAAGCTAATTTTTTCAAGCCCAAACACCGCCTAGTCCAGTAAATTGATGTGGTTGACCTAGTCAACTTTGACTTATCAGTTTCATCCTCTAGTCCAATGCTATTATTCCCCAGCAACTACTGTCCAATCCAACTAGCAACATAACTCAACTTGACTTGCTTTTAGTCATTAACATCAAGCCTGACTCGACTCTAACTACAACAACAAAGGCCATTTTAGTCTTTTAAAGACTAACTCTAATATTTTAGCCTTCTAAAGGTTATCTCTGGTATATTAGCCATCTGCAGGCTAACTTTGGCATTTTAGCCTTCCAAAGGCTATTTTTGATATATTACCTTATAAAGGCTATCTATGATATTTTAACCTTTTAAAGGCTATTTTTGATATTTTAGTCATTCTTTTATTTCGAAGATTTGGCTGAAAGACCCATTCACCTATTTCCAACATTTAGCTCTTCAAAAGCTTATCCAGAATACATCAACTGTCTAAGTTGTTGTATGGTACTAATAGTATTGTTTGGGAGGTGTGTACGTCGATACTAGGTATTGGGGCGTTGTTCCTCAATATTGTTATCGTATCATTCATAGCTAAAATCAAATTTATTGAACTTGAAATCAAATAGATATTCACGGAAAGAATATCTATCGAACTCAAATAGATAAGTATTTACATGTCCTTTTACATGCTGAATATTTATCAATTGACATAACGATCTTCTTATGTCTTCAAAGAGGATGAACATTGGTCAGAGTATAGTTATACGCCAAGGCTAAATAACTACTCTATGTCCTCAAGGGGATAAAAATCCATTAAGAGATGATTATACGCAAAGGCTAAATAGTTATCTCATTTTCCCAAGGGAATGTATTTCCAATTACAGAATAATTGTACTCTAAGACTAAACAATTATTTCACATCCTAAAGGAGATGAATCTCTTTTTATTCAAACTAATACTCACAAGTCATTAAAACTAAGTATTTACCAAGTTTGAATACTTGCAAGCTCTCAAGATGCTGGATATTCAATCATTTTCAAGATTTTATCATTTAGTCATCATTTGGTTGATGATGAGCTTTGTACTGAAATTGTAAGCCTTTTATGACAGAAGTTATGAATGATGAATGATGAATGATATTTTTCTTCCGAATATTTATCTTTATTTGATTTTATATGTGTAGATCTCTTAATCAAAGGTGTCCAAAGCTATTTAGGGGCAATTAACAATGAATACTTGCGTTCATTGAAAGCCATAACCCACTTAAATAAAAAGTCTTATATCCATATGGTGAATTTGAAAACGGTCGCATCATATTTTTCTATTAATTTAATCGACCCATTTTTAACCCAACAAATTCGGTGCTATAGCCTATAAATACACATTTCTCACCTTTTTCTTCAAATTTGTGTCTCATTTCTTGTAACATGAGCATAGCAAATGGACCCAACTATGCACAAGTGATTTACTAATGGCTTTCTTCCTCCGGTCCATACTTCAAATGGTGTCTTATTCTCAACTACCTTTGTAGGACATCTATTTAGCAAATAAACCACCGTGTAGTTTGCCTCGGCCAAAAAAGTAAATGGTAAGCTTTTGTCATTCATTATGGTTCTTGTCATCTCTGCAATTGTCCTATTTTTTTTCTTTTGGCACTGCCATTTTGTTCCGGTGTGTAACCAACTGTCAATTGTCTCTCAATGTCAATGTCTTCACAAAACTTGTCAAACTCCTTAGAGTTGTGTTCACCACCTCTATCACTTCTCAACTTTTTGATCAACCTGTCATATTGTCTTTCAACCATGCTTTGAAATTTTTTGAAGATTAAAAATGATTCTGATTTTTGTCTTAAGAAATAAACTCAACACATTCTTGAATAGTCATTTATGAAAGTAATAATGTACTTATTTCCACCGTGAGAGGTTGTCTTCATTGGACGACATATGTCGATATGAACTAGCTCCAATGGTGTCTTTGCTCTCCATGTATTCACCTCTGGAAATGACTCTCGATGCATTTTGCCAAGTGCACATGCTTCACATACATCATCATTGCCTTTAATGGTTGGTAGGTCATACACCATATTTTGCTTGCTCAACACCTTCAAGTTTTCAAAGTTCACATGTCTAAGCCTTTTGTGCCATAACTATGGTACATCTTGTACACTAGCCTTCAAAACTATGTTCCTTGCCGATTTGAGAATTGAGAGGAAAATTTCTATTATTCTCCATTTTTACAACCGTCACCAAGTCTCTTTTATTCTCAACTTTGTCATAAATTTTGCATAGTACACCTTCAAAATGAACCGCATGTTCATTCTCAATTAGTTGACCAAGTTTTGTGCCAATTCCGGAACTAGTAACACATCATGTATCAACATCCTTTCTTTCTTTGAAGCAACAACAATTGTACCTCTTCCCTTGGATTTGTCTATTGCACCATTTCCCATTGTGATTTGAGTTGTAACCGCCGTGTCAAGCTTGCAAAAAATTAATTCATCTCTAGTCATGTGGTTACTAAATCTACTATCAATATACTATACACCTTCCTTTTGTTCAACCGCCGTTTGACATGCATAGAATGTGCTTCCTTCTCCACACTTTTCTTCAGTGCAATTGGCATGTTCGTTGTTCTTGAATCGATAATACTTCTCTAAGTGCCCATACTTCTTGCAATGATGACATTGTGACTTTCTCTTATTTCTATAAAATCATTTAATATGGCCGGGCATCTTGCAATAGTTGCATGTTCTCACTTTCTCATCTTGAATATTGTTTCTACCTCCACCTCTCCCATTTCTTCCTCCACCTCTACTATGTACAACACCACGTGTTGCTTCTCTTTTCACCCCATGTTGGTTCAATGGCTCTTTGACATTAGCTTGGGATACAAATGCACTTTCAAGTGATTGCTCAACATGCATACTCAAACTTTGCTCATGCATTTCAAGTGAACCCTTTAAATCATGAACAGTTAAAGTAGAGAGATCTTTAGTTTCTTCAATAATGGCAACTATGTAGTTGTACTTGGAAGAAAAACTAATAAGTATATTGTCACATACCACCTTGTCATTCACATTGTCACCTAAACTTCTCATTTGATTCACCACTTCAACAACTTTAAAAAAATAATCCTTCAAAGAGTTATTTTCTTTTATTTGCAAATTTTGAAAATCTCTTTTGAGAGTCAAGATCTTTACCATTCTAGACTTATCGGTGTCTTGAAACTCCTTTTGCAAAATCTCGCATGCTTCTTTAGCATATGTTAGATGGATAACATTAACCTCAATAATATAGACGCGCGTACTCCTACTACTACAAATAATAATGATAGTAATAATAATCAATTAGATAGAAGGTGTCAATCAGTTCAGCTAGTAAAAACTTTTATTATTGATTACAAGGACCTAGAGTGTTATTATAGATAACAAAGACTTAACTCTTGTATCTATCCATTATCAATCTATTAATATACTATTAATATACTATGTTATTATAGAGTGTTAGTAAATTGCACTTAACGTTCTAACCTTTTATTTAGTAAAAATATTTTCATCTGAAGAAAAAAAAATTATGAATTAGTTTTGAACTACTTCCTTTTATCTCAAACTTTAACATATTTACATACAATACAGGGGTTGTCCAATCATCGGTTTGTGCATTTTTAGCCATGCGCATATATCATTCACGAGCGCCTCTAAAGATTATCTATGTCCTCAATCGTAGCCGTATACGAACTATCTCACATGAGAAGTTCTCTACAACAAATGAGTATAGAGGTTCATCTCATGTTAATTAACCACTTTAGAAAATTTTTCTTTCTGCTACAATAAGAAGCACAAAAATTATTAGAGTATTAACTCTATAACATAAAATTTTTTATATATCGTAATGTTTTATAATTTTTATTTTTCAAAGTATTTCTAGCTAATCAATCAGCTTTGTTGTGCTTAATTTTTATAATTTTTATTATAGCTGCTATTTTTTTTTAACATAATTCTATTGCTGTTTTGAAATTTTTATTATAATTTCTTTTTAAATCCTTTACTCTTAGTATAAAAGTTTTGAATTTATAGATAGAGAAAGGAGAGATAAAGTTTCCCTAAAGCGACAATTAGATCTTAATTAAATAGTTCGGCTTTCACTTCTCTTATCATAGAGCGAAGTAAATTCCAGATATCAAGTATACCCATAACCACTGAAACCGAGATCCAACAACCTAAAACATCTACATTAAGACCCTTTCATATAAGCATTTATTCAAACAGTTATTGGACAAAATCTGAATATAAAGAAACGTGCACTTTTCATTCCAAGTTCAAGAACTAATAGTTTTTACTCAACATATAATCACGAGTGAGATAAACAAAATAAATTTGCTGCAGATGAAGCTGCGTGTTAACAAACTGAACTCAGTTGAAGGTGATGGTGCTGTTTGCAGTAACAACAACCCAAGAACTAAGGAATTGCTTCACAAACAAATAGAGCTTGTGTGTTATAAACATCCCAGCAAAGCAAACAGAAGACAGGCACACTCAGATTTCCAAGCTTGGAATTGTATTTCATCAAACAACTGGATTATAATCTAAGTTTCTGAATTCACAAATTGTGCAATTGTTCGTTTTTCAGAAGTCCATTAGGGATCTCAGGATGTTATCGGCAAATGTAGCTGTAATTTCTCAACTGGATTCAAGTTAAAAATTGGGAAAAATACACAAGTAAAAGTAATTCTAACACAAATCTAGATTGAAATATTCATAGAACTGGAATTTGATCAAACGATATTTCAAATCATTTAGGGTTCCGTCACCGAGTCAAGACTTTGGCTCCACAAGGAAATTTGATTCTTTATACGAAGAAACATTGGATGATAACAACTACATAGATCATGGAAATGATAGAGATAAATGATGATGATACAAGGTAGAAAGAAAATGACAACCCAACAACTAACAGTGATAACAGGTGCTACTTATACTATATAGCAGCAACAAGCATGGATGGGGGGTAGTAGTAGTAGCATGTATGCATGTTTTGCACACACATTTCATGCAAGGATTAATTAGAATGCAGCCAATAGACTCCGATTGCTTCAATGGCTACACTAGGTTTGCTAACAGCTCCAAAGAAGCCCACAATTTTGTCATCGACTGGTACAGTAAAAGAGAATTTGATGCCTGTTTCATCTCTGCCAGCTTCTAAAGATTGGCCCTTGCTTGTATGAAGAGTAAGTTGTGTTATAATTACATCAGCATTCCACATCTTCCTAAATTGTCCAGAGATGACAGTCACATATTCATCACTATCAAGGTTTAACTGCAAAAAGAGACAGACAATGTATATAAAAAAACAAATCTAAAGGGAGAAAATTAATAACTAATAATTAAGATGATTAAGTTAGTATTAAGCAGTAGATTTACCTCCTTGTACTCTGGTCCTGGTCCTTCTCCAACATGTAAGGTTTTTTTAACCCCATTAATAGTGTATGAAAAATCGAGTGCCACAATAGCATCTATGTAGTAGACCTTGATGTTACAAATGTGGTCAACGACTAAAGTTTCCCATGCATCTTGTTTGGGTCTTGTTGTCATCAACTCTCATCTTGTTTGAATAAATGAAATCTAATTATGCATGGATGCTATGAGATGAAGTTTTGTACTAGTATTTATTCAAGTTTTCATATGGATACTGCACAAACACAGTCGTCTTGTTTATCATGAGAAACAAGGATAATAGTCTAGTCCATCCAATTCACATTCAACAAAAAGAATATATTACAATAAACAGTAACAGCTCAATGCTTGCGTGAAACAAAATAAATTCCACAAAAGAGAATGAATTTGGATTATATGTCCTTAGCACAATATCTAGAAGATTGTTGATAACATCAGGTAAACTTGCAGGATCCTGGTGTTCTTTGAATCTTGCATCTCAAAGGTTCCTTGACAATGCCCATTTACATCCTCACGAATGAGATCTGGAATCAGCTTATTTTGCAAGTATTTAACAATGCCCATTTACATCCTCACGAACGAGATCTGGAATCAGCTTATTTTGCAAGTATTTAAGAATGCATGTGATATGTCTACAAGGCTGTACATGCCTGCGGTTCAGCTTGTTTTTCAAATTCCAAACCATGAAACTGACCAATAATATCATGGCCTGAAATTGCATGAAATGGATTGTTCAATCCAATGGCGAATTCATCTGGTTTCATCCCTCCACTTAGTAAATAATCAGCCATCTGCATTGCAAAGAACATGTCAGCACCACTGTATATCTGTAATGATATTCGCTTTGTTGAGTTCATGCTGGTTATATTGTTAGTTTTGTGTCTCGATGTCAGTCAAGTTCACTACTTGCGTAGATGTTGTAGCTAGAAATGTTCATTTGAATGTACAATGCTGCTGCAGGGAATCAACTCCTCCTGTGCAGCATTGTATGGTGCAACAGATATATGTACCTTCACAATTCTTTTTCCAAATACCAATCAATAGATTTGGCTTTGCTTTTAAACTCCAGCAAGATACTAATGTCAATCAAATATATCACTTTACCCACATGAAGATCAACAGAAATGCTGTTGCCTAATATGTAATTGATAAAGTGGACATTCGTAAGTCAGCTTCAAATTATCTAGGTTGTTCTCTTGGACAAGGTTTAAGCATGGCCTTGCCGGTTCACATGTGACTAAATGGTCGGCATATACTTTTGTTCAGCCTGATCATGTTTGGTATACGTGTTTTGATGGTCCATCATGTGCAGATGGACCAGTTTGTGGAGAACTATACTATCTATGGTGTATGCTGCGCAGCTTTAGAGTGGACTCTAGGTATCATTTAGCAAAATAATTCAGTCGTGTTGCCCGCTCACTGAAAGGGGCAATTGTGATCGGTGGCCTTATCACACCCTTGGCGGTCTCTTTGGGTGTCATTCTCTATGGCACATTGGAAGCCACTAACAACAATAGGCTCGAGATCGAGTCTTGTGTAGCCATGAAACTCATCATTCATAAGGGAGACTCCTACTTCATGACCTTCAAGGGGAGCCAGTTCACCCTCCCTTTGCCAAACCCTGAGCAGCTAATTGGCGCATCCAACCAATCGCCGACCCCCAGCTTGATCCAGTCAATACCGCTCCACCAGCCCCTGGCACTTTTCACTTTGGCGGTTCCTCTTTTTCTGACTCTATGATGGTCATTTTGCAGGAAATTAGGGAGGAATAACTTCACCAACAGGAGGTACTCGATCAGGTGGACACCTCCCTCTCTTACCTTCGGCAATATCAGTCTTTTCGTTGGGAGTCTATAGAGGCCAACATGCAGCGACAGTACAAGATGATGGGGGCTATTTATGAGAAGATATCTGTTATGGATAAGCGACTCTCCTTTCTTTCCGAGGAGAACATGGCACACTTGGACATCTCTTCAGACGAGGAAGCTAAGCCCGACTATACCTCACGCGGCAAGGGCAAGAGCTCTCAGGCTTCTAGCTCTCGATCACGCAAAAGGAAGTAGCTTCCCCGAAACACCTGCATCGCCACTTGCTCCTCTCACGTACATGACTCTGCATAGAGGACTATGCGATATTTAGAATAGGTGAGCTGTCTCTATTCTAGTTTCTTATCTTTGTTTCCATGTGGCCGTTTGACTTTGATCGTTGTGTCTGCTACCCTTTTTGTGACAGATGGTATTTTGGCATTGTACTTATATGCCACACTATTCGTGCGGCCTGGTCAACATCTTCAGGCCCCACCCTCTGACAGTTGTGTAAAACATATTGGTATTTGCTTTTTCATCTATTTTGGTGTTCCGCTTTGATAAACCTACATGATGTGTGAATTTTTTATGAGTTTGCATGTGGTCATTTTAAGGTGTATGTCACAATTTTGTGATGAGAGTTCATTCATGAGTTCACTCATTAATTTATCATGTTAAGAGTATGGTAGTCTTGTTCCTATGACAGCTACACAAAAATTTTTAAAGTTGAATGCATGTCCGGTTAGGAATAATCAAAACTTGTTGAATATACCACCTTGTTAGAAATATTTTATGATCATGTCCATATGTTCTATGATTTTGAAATCTTCTAATTTGGATTGTTTTTAGGTCGTTCATTAGTGGTTTGAACATTTCTATAATTATTTAATCAACTTAAGCTTGCAATTCACAGTGATTCATTTTTAAGATGCACACACACACACTCTGGATACACAGCTATAAAATTGAACCAAAAATTCTTAATTGAACCAAAAATTGAACTAAAATTGAACCAAACTCTCCAAAATTCTTCCTTGATAGCTTCCGAATAGATTAAACTATTAAAGGTAGGATTTTTGGAGGGCAAACAAAGGCTTTTATGGACGAACACACTTAGAGGCGGCGGCTAGGGAGAAATTCACTTCGAGAGCAGATTTCCGGTGAGATTTCATGCAAAAGAGAGGATTAATCACTTCTTCTTCATCTCCAGATCGAAGGGATTACTTTCTTAGTGAATTCTTGTAATTTTGATAGGATTCGAATGCAAGTTTATTCAATATACATGCTGTTAACTATGAACATGAGCGAGTAAACCTTATTTCGGGATTTAGGGTATGTTCAGTAGAACGGAATCCACCATGGAAAGGTCTAGATTCACTGCTCTTTCCTTCCTTTCCATGGTGGATTCCGTTCTACTGAATACACCCTTAGGGATGTTGCCCACTAATGCTTATGAATTAAAAAATTGTATTTTGACTCTTTGTTAGGATCATTATAGCATTGATTTGTTCAGAATTGTGTTTACTTCATAATTTTCTCTCGCCAAGTATATTTGTGTCTTAGACGTTGCAAGAAGGACCGAGAGGGGAATCACAATGTCAGATCTATTCTATTCAAACCTACGAATCCAATCACAAAATTAGTTTGGATTCGTTTGAAGGATTTCACAGTATTTCACAGAACTTAATGGGCTTATTTGCGTTCAATGTCACAGGAGTAGAGAATTAGCGTAGCTAAATACCGGACTACGCTTCCGGAGGAAGTAGTCCGTACTTTAGGAAAAACCCCTTTCATCACTATAATTTTCTGTTCAAAGAGTTATTTTTATCATATTCATAATTGTCAGTGTGGTGAAACCCAGAGTCCTGACCTTTTAAAACTGATTTCTACCCTAAAACGTACCTCTGTTGTTTTTCGTACTTAGGAGTTCAAACAAAAATCATGATTTGATTAGCCTAGATTTAAACAAGTCGTATTATCGGTACTTAACCACCAGATCCTCGTTGGGAACAATCTTTATTTTATTACTTTGATAAATTCGTGCACTTGCGGATGCATCAAGTTTTTGGTGCCGTTGCTAGGGATCAGGCCAGCCAATATCGATTTGATCGATAAGTTAGAGACTAAGCATTTTTCTCTTGTTTTAGCATTTACTTAGTTTTTCTTTATTGTTATTTTCTGTTATTATAGTTTTATTTTTTATATTGATTGACATGTTGCATGCCCAAAGTTTTAAATACAGGTACTCTATTTCCTATAGATCCAAAGATTGAACGCACATTTCGCCTTCGAAGAAAATTACAATTCCCGACTAAGAAAGTTGCAGAAGAAGGCGCGATGGCAAACAATCAATCGTTAAGGGATGCTGCTGCTGGGGGAGCTATTATGAGCAAGAATGTAGAAGATGCGATGACTTTGCTTGAGGACATGACCATGAATCACAACCATTGATCCAATGAGCGAGGTACCATGTCCACAGGTGTTCGTAAGCATAGTAGTGATTCTTTGATATCTTTAACTGTAAAGGTAGACTCTCTAGCACAAAAATGTTGGAGAGTCAGCTAGCCCAACAAGCTAGCTCATCCTCTAGGGCACCAAAGCTGCCATCTCAGCCAGAAGTAAACCCAAGGGAGCATTGCAATGCAATCTCCACTCGGAGCGGCAAGCAACTTGAGGATCCAAAGATGCCAACCAATGACAGTAGAGATGACGCGACTCACAAGCCTGTAGAACCACATTCAGATGCGATTCCGGGGGCACCAGAGCCAGCTGAGGAAGAGCGGCCCTACGTGGGACCGCCTGCATACAAGCCACCAATCCCTTTTCCACATAGGCTTGTCAAGGCTAAATTGGATAAGCAGTTCGGTAAGTTTTTAGAAGTGTTAAAAAAACTCTATATTAACATCCCTTTCGTTGATGCTCTTTCGCAGATGCCGACTTATGCAATATTCCTGAAAGACATCTTATCAAATAAGAGGAAGCTGGAGGATGAGGGAATAGTTGCACTTACTGAGGAGTGTAGCGCCATCATTCAGAACAAGCTCCCTCAGAAGCTTAAGGACCCAAGCAGTTTCTCCATACCCTGCCAGATTGGGGAGATGTCCTTTTAGAGAGCTTTGTGCGATCTAGGAGCAAACATCAGCCTCATGCCGTTGTCACTATGTAAAAGGCTAGACTTAGGGGATTTGAAACCTACTAACATTTCTTTACAGCTTGCAAATAGATCAGTTCGTCAACCAATTGGTATTTTAGAGGATGTACCTATTAAAGTAGGAGATTACTTTGTTCCTGCTGATTTTGTTGTTTTAGAGATTGATGAGGACGACAAGTTCCCTATTATTCTGGGGAGACCTTTTCTTGCTACTGCAGGCGCTTTCATGGATGTCAAGAATGAGAAACTGTCAAGAATGAGAAATTTTACGATGGTTCCCTACATTTTCACACATAAAATTTTAGTTTCAATTATTTTTTTCTTACATTCCTCTTAATCACGTGAGTTTCAATTACTTTATTAATTGTGTTTGCAGTCATGTAAGTGAGCATAAGGTATAGAGAAAAATGGCAGATAATAGAAGATTGAAGATAATTATCATTCCGCCAAATTTTCAACGTTCAATCTTCCTTACGTCTACCTTAAATTTCTTCAATTATGAACAATGGAGAATCACTGCTTTAAGTATTATCGAGCGTGTTAGTCAAATTATACGAATTGATGTATTTATGTTCGAATAACACTTTATCCACTTATCTGATCATGCAAGACAAGAATTTTTGGCTTCTCTCTCCCCTTTTGGGGTTGAGATCGAGATAGAGGTTGAGGACTTTCAATTTAATGATAGTGAGGATGATAGTGACAATATCAACGATGAGTCAGAGTAACATGCCGAAGCAAACCAAGCTTAAGAGTCACTTGAGTTTTTCATTGTTGAAGGAGATAGAGCTGCAAGCAAGGAATGCGTAATATGCATAGAGAAGATGGAGTACGAAGAGCAAGTATGCTTAACACAATGCTCGCACATCTTCCATAGTAGCTGCTTGCGTCGCTGGCTACTGGTTAACTAATTGTGCTCATTATGTCAGCAATTTATTTAAACTAAAATGTATAATTTATGAATATAAAATTTAATCTAGTTGGTTTTAACTTTATTCATGAGATTTAAGTTGCAAATGTGATAAGACTATTTTAAAATTTTTTTATTTTTATATTATTTTTATTATTATTTTTTATATACAAATAAATATTTTTTGCATAAATTTCTATTTTATTATTACTATATAAAATTTTAATGAATTTATATTATTATTATTATTATATAAATAAAATTTTAGAGAATTAATATTTTTATAATTTTCTTATATGATTTTTGTCAATATTTTTATAAAGTGTTTATATGTATATAATAATTTATAATATGTTAATATAATCTAACTGTATTTTTTTGGTTAGCTAAGTGTAGTGTGGTGTTTATATTGTGGCGGTACATAGGATCGAATGGAACATTTTTAATTTATGGGTGTATCTGACATGGCCCACCGGCCATGGGCTGAGCGCCGGCATGACTCAAGATTGGATCGGCCAGGATCCGGCATGCGGGCCACACACAGCACGTGGGCCAATCCCGACCTGACCAAAGCGCTCGGCCCATGGGCCATACTAAGCCCGTTGATCACTTGTCATTAAATTATAAGGGAAGTTTAAAATATTTATCACCTATTTTTACTATTATTAATTAGGGAGAATTAATTATAATCTTTTTACTAACCCCCCCCCCCCCAATCAAAGGGGTATTAGAGCCAGGTTATCCTATCTATATTCTATGCCACTAGTGATATCACTTGTCCCCTAATTCCTATTCTTCTCCTGCATCCAAGTGTTGTGGTTGTCCCCTAAAGTGTTACTGTTTTGCTTCCATGTGGTATAAGAGCAAAGTTACATTTGGGCATTCCATGAATATTATATTTGTCATCATTATGCCTAATTTATTTTTCTTTAAATGAAATTTGCCTTTTTTTTTAATTATTTTTATAGATGATACATGTCGTCATTAGGAGACCGACTAGCAAGTTTGTCAAAAATGATTTCTAAGGATTAAAATCTTTCAATTCTACTATTTAAATTAGGCAAATCTTTTCAACTCAAATATAGGATTTGAAATATAGTAAGATGGATACACATTGATGTAGGTTAATTTATTATGACAAAAATCTTAAATTGTTCTTTATTATTTTTTATAAACATTCATTAACTTAATTATTTTATCATCTTTAACTATTTGTCAATTGCAATTACTAATTAATATTAATTTTGTAATCTTTATTATTTTTATTTAGTAATTTTATTATCATTTTTATTATCTTTATTATCATTATCATGTGTATCCTTATCTTTGTTATCTTTTATGTTTTTGTCTTAATGTCTTTATTTAACTATATGTCTATGTTGTTTTTAATTTCATTCTATGTTTGTTATATACATTATATGTAAACATATTTTATTATTATCACTTTATAAATATTTAATCTTTCAATTCTTTACTACACTACACACTTCGGTTGATACTATATAGATATTTATTATTATTTAATTATTTATTTTACTCTTAAGTTTACTTAAATTAATATTTTTTAAAATATATATTTTAGATGATTTAATAAAATCTTACGATCTTATAATTTGACGTACAGGGGTGGCTCCGCCACCCCGGAAAATTTTCAGACCAATTTTCAGACCATTATTGCAAGTTATTCAGGAAACCTTTCATTCAGAGAGAAAATTCCAGTAAAAATTACATATGGGAACACACAGATGGCAGCTACGACCTGACTATGGATGCAAGATGGTGTTGAAGTAATTAGCGGCGGCAGCTGCAGCTGCAGCATCGGCAGCAATTTTGCTGGAATCCAGCGGGAAATAAAACGGATGTATGTCGTAGCGCACCATGTAGATGTTGTACAGCACTTGGCACCCCTTCTGGAACCGGCAGTAGTGCAGGTAACTTCTCCGCCGCTGACGCCAAGCACTGCATGCACGCGGGCGGCTGCAGGTCCAGCGTGTACTGTGCCAACCTGTAGATCGTCACGTACGGCATGAACTCCTTCACCCGCCCCAGCCCCCGTTCCCCACCACCGCGCTTGCCTCCCAATCGAACGCCTCAAGGATCATCGCATTCTCCACGTTGATCAGGATTGTGGTGAAGCCGGTGTCAGTGCGCTCGAAGAAGCTCTCGTTGCTGTAGAGCGCGAAGCAGAAGTCATACCAAATGCGCCTGTCGGCTTGGCCCGGGCACACGGCTGGCAGCTCCCTACTCCCTAGTAGCACCAGCGAGGCACTCAGAGCAGTCGTCGGCGCTTACGTCGCCCCGGCACTACGCGAGGCCATAGATGGCACTGGCGCCGAGGCCAGAGGTGGGGGTCGCAAAGATTTCAATCAGCATAAGAAGATTTCTCAACCTTAACAAGTTGGCCAAGAGTTAAGATAATTATCCTAAATCCTCAAAAGTTGTTGTTACTATAAAAGGTGCAGGATTCAGTAAATAAGTATTATACACTTGAGTTGGTTAATATATAAGCTAATAATTTATAGGATAAAATCACAAACTACAAGAATATAATCAGATGGTAATATACAAGTCCAAATAATAATAATATGAGCATATACACAAAAATATGTACTTGAAATTAGTGTCAAACGAAAATAAAATCCCTTGCTAAACATTTTTGTCCCAAGTGCAATGTTCATTCTGGCTTGACTTACCAACTAAATTTTAAAAAGTAACTCTAAGCGGGACACAAAATCATCCTCCCACTGCAGAAGCAATTCAATATTACCTTTTTAAGTCAGAAAAGGTATCAAAAATATGCTACCACCAATAGCAACAACAGCTTATAACAATTCAGGTTTATAGCAGAAAGTCTCCGTACGGAACTTGAACCAGGGAAACAGCCATTCATTCCTGAATCCTGAGATGGACATAAATCAAAAAATTCCTTGCTACAACATGAAGCATAAAACCCGAAACAAAACTGGACACCTATTTTGAGCAAGGTTTAAGTAACTCCAATAAGAATGTGAAGACATTCTTGCAATTTTTTTTCCCCTTATACAGCTGGGATCGATGGCTAACATGGGGATGTACATCAACAAATTTGAAGACCTATTTCAATCAAGAATTTGGCGCCAAAGCCAGATAAGGTTGTCTTTGAAACATGTTTTCCTGGCATCAGCACATACCTATTCCATATGAAGACTATGTTGTCTAGTCACCGTTTTTGCTGGAGACAAAATATATTTTTGGAGATAATCCATAATGGAAAAAAAAGAAAATATAATGAATTTAGATTTATTATATTTTCTCTTTTCTCCGCTTTGAATTCTCTTTAAATAGGGGTGGCAACGGGTCGGGTATCCGCATTGCCATTCAAAATTTGAACCCGATCAGAATTCAAAACCCAATATTCAAACTCGGGTTGAATATCTTATTGTGCAATCTGAACCCAGGTCAGGTATTTAATCAGACAGATGCTTGCTTTGCTAGATAAAAACTCAGTTGAAAAAGAATTAGCAACACGCTGTCGCTGATTTCTTGATGTAGGAAGCCCCGCCCCTACAACACTAAGGGTCAGCAAGCAAATCCATGTAGAGTCCGACCCCCTCGGGCCCATGCCTCTTTCAACATGGCCCGCAAGATCCAAGATTCAAGCCCCAGCGAGTCCATGCTCATGCCTCTTTCAACATGCCTGCAGCAAGGCTCAAACCCTCGACTTGCCCCTTTCGAAGCAAATCCCTTTAACCATTGAGCTGCAGGCAACACATAAATGTTGAGGGTGAGCCTTTGGTGGTTAAGAGATTGCTATGTAACCCAACACTACAGGCAATACATAAATGACCAATTGTCTACATTGGCCCAAGGAGATGACTCTATAACTGAATATATGGAAAAGTTTGAAGACTTACTTTTTAGATGTGATATAGGGGAAGATCCAGGAATAACCCTTGATCGGTTTGAAGAGGGACTTAGGAAAGATATAAGAAATGCTATCATGCTTTATCCTATTGAGACCCTAGAGGAATCCTACCAACAAGCTCTTACAATTGAGTATGAACTTGGGCTCGCAAACACCCTACCCCCACCATCCAAAGCTTCAAGTACACTCAACACTACACAAGACCTGGGGGAACAGATTGAACAACTCATACACGCCCCTAGTCATATTAGTAAAATCGATCTTGAGAATGAGATAGAAGTTGAGGTGTATGCCCCAAACTACACAAGTGAAGATGAACTTGATGAGGATGATATAGAGCCACAAGAGATAGAAGATCACCATGGGACAAACATGGACTCATCCTACACCATGAGCAATACTTGTCAACAGCCTCCTCTAGAACCTACTATGCTGCCGTCAACCTTGGAGCCTAAACCTAAACCTCAACACACATTACCTTTTGAAACAGCTCAGCCCATTCCCTCCACCCAAGAAGAAATTCATGAGGAAAACATACAATTCATTCTTGAGCTATCAGAATCTTTAGGGAATGAAACTAAGAAACAATTACATGACACCTTTAAATGCTTAACCCGCTACCAAGATGATTTAAAGTTTGAATCTTGCTTTGATAATACCATGACTATGCACACGCTGCAAATGAAGTCATCTTTTGCTTTAAACAAAAAGTTGCATGGTAAAGCTTATCATAAATCTGATATTGGTTTAATGACTATAATTTCCTGCTCATGCCTGTCATGTTCCCTAAAAGCTGTTGATAATACATATGCTCCAAAAGAAAATGTAGTAGTGATTCTGAATTTAATCTCATTTAGGGCTGCCACATTTGCATATCATGTCTACAAATCGTATATTGTTGCCACATATGAGAATACAATTGTTTTCAAAGATTCACTTATTACTTGCAGGACTGAATATGTCAAGAAGGCTAATGACAATTTTCATACCTTGGGATGGCCACCAAAACCAGAGTTGAAGCAAGAAGATGAAGGCAAGGAAACCCACTCTATGAGCTCCAACCGAGATGACTTCTACACTTTGAGGTTACCACCAAAAGCTAATAGTGGAGGACCTCAACGATAATTCTTCGGAGAAGAATTCCTTTGACCCCCGGGAAAGCTGATGCAGGAGCATCTTCAAGGGATTAGTTATGTTCAACATTTCCTGCATTTGGACTCATTTACATTTCAACATTTAGACATTTACTTTCAACACTTAAACTTGTCTATGTCATATTTGGTTCTACCTAGTCTTGCTTGTAACAAAGCTAATTTGGTAGAACAATTTTGTAAGCTTTATATTTGGGTGTTGTATGTTGTAGTTAGGAGGTAGCCTAGGATTTATTTTCGAATCTTGTTTTTATTTTTGTAGTGAATGTATTAGGTTGTTTAGCATAGGATCATAACACCTGTAATGGCACTACATGGCACCTGAGCTCCCCATCCTTCAAGGCATTCTCACAATCAAGTTGCAATCAACTAGCAACAAAGTCAACACTAACCAGCAAAGCCAAACATCTTCGGCCACATTACCACATTCAAGTTGCATCCAATAATCTGCTAGCAACAAATCAAGGTCAACATCATCCAAGAAGTCAACATTAGTCAACCACCCTGCAACAAGCCCAGCACACCTTCGGCTAGCATCTAAATACAACTCAAACCACATCCACATGGCAGCCACTCACGCATTCAACCAACAAATACCATTGCCATATCAAGGTATCCCTGCATGCACAAGAAGACACCTTCGGCTCAATCCTCTCCACCACCCACATCAGCCAATCAAAAGCCAAATCAAGAATCAAATTATGCCGCAACAAGGAATGCCAAACGCCACTTAAAATTGTAACGTTGGGAGCAAAGGTTTTAAGCCCATGCATTCGACACTTGCACTTAGTTGATGATTTTGGAAAGAAAATACCTTGAGTTAGCGGATGCTACTTGTGTTCTTGAGGATGAGCCGGAAGGCCCCTTGTGTGTGTTGAGGGTGAGCCTTTGGCCCCTCTTTCTTGTTGCTTGAAGGTGAGTTGGAAGGCCCTTCCTCCTCTTCTTCTTGCTGAGTTCTCATCTGCCGAGCCTCCTTGCTTTTCCTAGTGGAGTTGGAGCTGCTGGACCCTGTCAAGTTGCTGAAGCTGAAAGTGTGCGCATCTCTCCAGATCTTCCCCTTGAGATCACCTCTTGAGGCTTGCTGGTCGGAAATAGAAGGGGTCCGGCCCCTTTCCTTAAGGGGGCCTTAGGTGTTCCTAACCCATTATTCCTCTACTCTGAAAACTGCATGATAATACTATTGCGCAACCGAAAATCTCATGTTAAAATTAGTGAATTACACCCTAAAGTGAGCTAACCTAAGGGAAGTTTTGGGCTAAACTCAATCCTTCATCAATGTCTCTGTCATCTTCCATTACTTTGGCGCTATAGATCCAAATTGGTCTTTTAAGATTTTTCTATATGCTTTCTTCTATGATATTTATAAAAATAAGAAAATTATTTTCTTTTCCTGTTCCTTTCATGATCTTTACATTTAGGTTAAAAATTCTTCCGGTAGCATCAATCTCGGTCTTTTTTTTTTTATGGTCCTCCTTATTTTTTGTTTTAATCGGTTTGAACCGAACCAAATCTGACATTTTAGGTTCGGTTCAAATCGGTTTTCAACCTCTTTGATTTGGTTTTTGGTTTGTAAACATTAAAAAAATATTTTGATTTGGGTCCAATCGATTTGGTTCGATTCTAAGTTTAATATGGTTGAACAGGCCTAATCAACCATGATGAAACAAAACCTAAACCAAAGAAAAGAGTAAAGAGAGCTCTTGAAAGTCATAAACATATTTTTTTCAGCATAAAAAAGGATGCGAAATCATAACTCAACCAATCGTATAAGTTTGAAGACTGACACACAACAACAAATTCTGTAGTTTCAAGCAATATTGACAAAAATGATTTGTAAAGAACAGTACATGCAAAAGAAAATTTACTTTTGAAATGTAACTTCCATCATAACACAGTAAGATTGACAAATATACAAACAAATGAAATAATGAATACAAGTGAACAATGCATGACACATGTTTCATTTAGACTGGATTCATAAACAAGGGATTTTTCATGCAAAACCAGAATGTGATATAGTGAATCTAGAAGGCATATTTATGCCAAATTGATAGAACATAAAGCCAATGGCTCGACAACACTTTGATCAAGATAGTAAATATAGCATCAATCATAAGATCTTAGAAACGATAAGTCCATAAAAAGAGGGACAAAAGATAAAAAAGAAATTGGAAACGATGTTTCAGATGTGAGGTGAGAGCACATTTTCATAGCAAATCTAGGAAGGGGTGAAGATGATGGTACCAAAGATCATTCTCGGGAAAAGAGTGGCGGAATCACTAAGTCGATAAAAAGTTCTCAAAGGAAGAGATCGGCTGCAATAGATGATCAGTAGAAGTGTGTGGCAGGTGCTGGCAGAGCTGGGAGAGTAGTAAGAGGTGGTTGGGTGAAGAGGAGCAGCAAAGATTGGAAAGGCAGAAGGTGCTGGAGGAGTAGCAAACATTGGGACCGAGGGGCAAGTGACAGAGGAAATGAAGAATATTTTAAATTATTTAAATAAATGTATTGAAGAGCTTCTGCCTTACACATGAATTAATGGCATTTATCTTAGCATATTTCATTTACTAATTATATATATTAACTTAAAATTCTAAATTTAATAATTCTAATTAACATAGGAAAGTATATTTGCAAATGCAATAAAGCTATCTAAAGTAGGATATGTTGTCCTCATTGACTTAAACTCAATCACCTAATTCAATTAGTGGTAGAGGGCAATCTCCCACTTCGACAGGTGCCTTTTCTAAACTTCTTATAGTAGGGTATTTGAATAGGTCAAGCATCACTACTTTTTTAAAAGAAAAAGGAAAATATATATTAACGAGCTACAAGAGTCAAAATACGAAAGGTTAGTCACTTCAGTTGGCCAATTGCTTCTCTGTATAATACATGAAGCATCACACAAGCAAGAGCTGAAGTGCTAATTTTGCGTTGCTTCTATACAATCTTATTCTGGGTTCCAGATGAAAATTTTTTGCCTCAACATGCAATGCAATTCGTCATAAATATTTATGTATTCCTTTGCCTAAAAATAAAAAATATGATAAAACTAAACATTTTATGCAATAAAAATGTTTGAAAATAGACAATATTGTTTAAAATGCATGTATAAATACCAGCATAATAAGTAAATTCACAAAATGGCATGAATAGTTCTAATTTTAAAATATTTTGGTACAATGACAAGTCATTAATTTTTCGTCCACAAAAATGAATAATAAATAAACATGTAATAACCATAAAAAGATTGAACAAAACCCTAATCTAAAACTGCCGATTTGCTCATTTTCTATGTTACCTATGTTGATGAAGCACCAAATGTTGAAGAGCTCCAGGCAAATAAGCTCAAGCATTGAATCTAATGTAATTGTATCAGATCATGGACGCAACCAGGTTAATCTGAAGACAGCATATGCACTTGGCCAAGCTCCATGCGACATTTCTAATAGAAGGTCATGCAAGGTTAAAGAAGTTTTCTGCATTCTAGCAATAAATCTTTACCTCGTAGGATGAACTACGAGAGCAAATATGTTGCTGCAAGGGAAGCCGAGTAGAATGTCCGAGTATTAGCAAACGCTCTTTAGCATAGCAAAGGCAACAGTGGTAATCCCAAATCTCTTAATAAGGTAATCCAAGTCCAACAAACCAAGTCAGAAGAAAGGTCTTAGTTAGAAGTTACCAAGGTTCGAGAAACCGGTCCGGCGACTCGGTCCAGTGAGCCGCCGAACTGGTACCGGTGCCAGTACCGTTCATACCGGATGGTAGCAAGCAGCGCAATGAGCTTCGGGCGACCTGGCGGCAGTAGCGAGCTTCGATTGAAACTTCCGACGGCAATGGAAAATTGAAGCTTCCATCTGCCGAGACCTCCCTCCGCCACAGCCGTTGCCGTTCACAACTGTTCCTCCCGAGCCGTGCTCCGAGGCTTGTGTCGGAGCCGCCTTCTCGCCGGACCGATTCTATACCGTCCGGTACGGAACGGTTTCTTAATCACTAGAACTTACTCTTCATTTTGTTGGTACTAAGCCTTCAACCTTACCCCAGTGATGCTCCTTGGGTCAAATCTCTTTGTTTTGATTCAACCATCGTCAACCATGTGATGAGATGAAAAGAGGAGCCACATAGACCAACTTGTGGTTCAAATATAGATTATCCATCACTCATTGAAGGATTTTGAGGAGCTAACGCTGCGTTTCGAAGGAGGGAAAGAAATTAAGAAAGAAAGGAAATAATAATAAAAAAGAAACAAGGAGGGAAAAAATAACTGTTTTCTCTTTTAGGCCCTGTGCTTCAGTGAGAAGAAAGAAAACCAAGAAAGACTCAATTTTAAAACTAGTTATATTATGCATAATAAATAAATAATTAGTAATATTATAAATAATATTATTAATTATTATTTATAATATTATTAATATTATTATAAATAATATTAGTAATATTATAATATTATATTATATTATAATAAAATATTATGTTATATTATTAATATAATATAATATGTTGAGAGATTTGGGAGATCGGGTGACTCTGCTATAATATTAGTAATATTATATTATTATAATATTTATTATATTATATTATATTTATGTTATATTGTATTAGTAGTATTATATTATATTATATTATATTATAATTGATATAATATACGAAGAGATTTGGGAAATGGAGAGAGACAAGCAACTCTGTTAAAAATTGGGCGAGCGGATGGAAATGTGTTTCCGTCCGATTTGGAGGGAACAAAATCGAGGGAAAGGAATTAAATTTTTTTTTCTTTTCTTCCACTCATTCCCTCCTTTGAAATCAGGGAAATCGAAGGAAAGAATTTCATTTCTTTCCTTTCTCTTCTGATTTCCCTCCTTTGAAACAGACCGTAAGGGAAGGGAAAGATACTACAGAAGTTGATTAGTTTCAAGGCCATAAGTAAAAGTCATAATGTGAGGATTGAATGGTGAATTACATAATATGTACAAGTCCATAACACAGCACATAGTATAAGTTAGTATGTGTTTTTTTTTAGATTGCCTTGTGACCCAACTAGTCTAATAGGAATGAGGATTATTTAACTATCAAGCTCCTTTTTAGTTTAAACTTGTTATAGACATGTTGACCCCATTAGGATGGGGTCTCAGAATTGAAGTGAGACAAAAAAAAATGCATGGTTATTTAAAATCAATATGGAAATCGATTGCATTTTATAATATTAGTATACTTAAGAATCTAAAAACATAATGATTGAAGTATATTGACTTACATTCAATTTAAATACCAAAAACAAAGCGACTGAACTACATGAGAGCTTTTTGTCATAGATAAAATTATATTGAATCATGAGATTTTGTGACTTAAATGGCATTGATAAGTTGGGTGACATTGTGGGGTCAAAATTGTTATATTAGAAATGTAATATGACCATTTTCAAATTCACCTTAAATTAATAAGGTTTTTTTGTTCAATGAGCTCTGGATTCTAATGAGCGCAAGCGCTCATTGTTAATTACCCCTAATATTAGGGAACATTTGAATTGAAGATCTATAATACGCAACAAAATAAGAGAAACGAGTCAAACGATATCATTCATAAACATAATTTGACATGATACATAAGATGATAAAGGAAAAGAGCTTTCATCAATATGGATAATTTGTGTTCGTCAAACTTTGGTCTTGCGACGGCTTATTGGGTGGTATCCGGTCTAGGCAACGCAATATCATATTGAGGAGCTACGCCCCGATGGTAAACATCGACGTACGCATCTCCCAAATAATATTCCATCATAGTTGCATTCAGACGTGTTGGATATTTGGTTTGGAAATTCATCCGGCCTTGCGGCGCATTGGATAATTCGATTTGAAAAATTATTCGGCCTTGCGGTATGTTGGATAATATAATTTGGAAATTTATCCGGCCTTACGGCATGTTGGATAGTTTAATTTGAAAATTTATTCCGCCTTGCAGCGTATTGGATAATTTAATTTGGAAATTTATCCGGCCTCTCGGCGTGTTGAACAATTTATCCGGCCTCTCGGCGTATTGGATAATTTGATTTGAAAAATTACCCGGCCTCTCGGCATATTAGATAATTTGATTTGGAGATTTATCCGGCCTCTCGGCGTGTTGAGCAATTTATCCGGCCTCTTGGCTTGTTGGATATTTAGAAATTTATCCGGCCTCTCGGCATATTTGACAATTTAATTTGAAAATTTATTCGACCTTATGGCGTGTTGGACAGTTTGGTTTGAAAATTTATCCAGCCTCACGGTGTGTTGGATAATTTATTCTTTTGAAAATTATTCCAACCAGAGTGAACGCAACGCCATATTGAGGAGTTATGCCCCGACGATGAATGTCGACGTACACACCTCCCAAACAACATTCATCGCGTAGGTATGAGGTTTATCATTTAACTTAGGAATGATACATGTCATTATTGACCCTTATCACGTTGTCCAGACCAAGATTCGAAGGGGGAATTTGACTTGCAATATAGATTTATTTTGACTTTGCATCGAAGAATGAAATTTCTTTACTCTTAGCGGTAATCGACGAATGGAATTTGGGCCCTTGGGTTTCATAGCCCCAGACCAAGAGTAAAGCTCACTTTGATCGTTCAACCAAAATCTCAGCGTTATTAGGGCTTAATGGCCTGTTTATAGTTTAAGCCTATCTTTTAATTTGGTCGTTAATTTAGCTTTACTGTTAAACCGAAATCTCAGTGTTACGTGTCTTTGGCTTCGCGACTTTGGTCAGAGAGTAAAGTTGCTCCTCTGGCCGGCGACCGTGGGTCTGCTTCGTCAGAGACGCTGGCGAGAGGGGTGCGGGCGAGAGAGACACGGCAATTTGGACGGGATGGAGGGATCCGGGAGCACGGGACCCTACTGTCGGCCGGGAAGCATCGAAGCAACGGCGGCCTCAATTTGTTGCAGCTTGGTCCAGGCAGCGGCAGCCTCCGGCGGTGGGGGAAATGCGAGCTGATTCCACTGGAGACGTTGATCCCAGGGGAAGGCGATGAAATCCATTGAAGTCGCGGAGAAGGGGAGCCGACGGACGTCGCTAACGACTAGGGTGCCGCTTCCGCTGTTTTCTGATGTGCGATGAGCTTTAGTTAATGCAATGTCGCTAGGGCAGGAGATGAATCTAGCAGCTAGATGCGCAGGGGATGGGTTTGGTGGTCACAACGGAGACGCGGATAGCGGCGGCAGGGGAGCTAGCAGTGAAGGAGAAGACTTAATGGGAGCTTCGGTCAACGACTGGCTGAGGTTCCATACCGACGGCATCAAGGTTTCTGCTATAGCGTTGCTTCAGCCGGGCTCTCAGCCATCGGTTGGCTGAAGTTCTCGCACCAGTTACTTCTATGTGGATGTTTAATCAAGGGCTGTGAGACTACGAGGATCAGTTTAGGTGATCTATTCCTTTATGCACGTCTGATTCCATATGCGTTATTACATATATTTTCTTTGAACTTAATTCTCTTCGCTTAGGCAGTCCGGACCCATCAGTCTCAGAATTCTTTCTTCGGCGGATCAAAGGGAATCTCTATCGATCACGTTCCTTTAGGGGTTTTTTGCTGTCTGCATCGTAACAATTCTCCGAGGAGGAAAATCGGAGAGGGAAATCAAAAAGGGAGGAGAACTTCACAGGTATATCTCCGCTAGCTTATTCTCTGATTTTTTTTATTGTTCTTATCATATTTTCCTTTCTTAATCCAGTTTTCTTTTGCTTTGATTTGAGCCAGAAACTAGCCAAGGCTCCTGTATGTTCTTTTCCGCCGCGTTTGTAACAGATTTTCAGCTTCAGGTCGAATAAGGGAGTTTCTCTTCCACACTGTTTGTAGCAGATTTTTCAGCTTCAGGTGGAATAAGGGAGTTTTTCTTCCGCACTGGGCTCAGCTCGGCGCCTGGTACTGAGGGGGTTCGAAAGAACAAGAAGGGCGGCAAGAGGCCCCAACAGGTATGTATTTTTTTGCACATCTTCTTCAGTTTATGGATCCCTCCGACTCTTCTTTTCGTTCTTCCTTTTTTGCATGATTTTTATCACCTCCAGACATTCTGGTCTTCATGACTCCTCTTTTCGTTCTCTTTTTTTGCACGATTTTTTTTTACCGCCGCCGGACGCTTTGGTCTTCATTCTTTTCTCTCCCTTCCTTCTTTTGTATGAACCCGTCACCTTCTCTTCCCCTTTACTCTCAACCTCTTGCATCACTTTCTCTCTTTTTTATCTCGACATTCTTCTTCCCCTTTTATTCACTGTGGTGCATCTCTTCCTCCTCTGCCCCTTCTTCCTCTACTCATCTTTGCATCACTTCCCCTCTCACTTTTTATCTCGACATTTTTTCTTCTCTTCTTTTTTACTTACCGTGGCGCCACAGGGAACGATCGAAAGAGAGTACGTGTGCTTCCATCGTGGTGCCAGGACGCTTAGTGCGTCCATGAAGCCTAGGAAAACCGCACGAAGAAACTTCCCTTCATTTTTACCTTCTTCTCACAGCCTCTGTATTCCTTTTTCCTTCTTGCTTCTCCTTACTGTTCCTTCTTGCGATGCCGTCGGTGTTCTTATCTCGCTTTTTTTTCTTCTCCCTAGCCAAATACCCCTTATGTAGGCCAGCGACCGAGAATCAGAAGCTCCTGGTAACAATTACTTCTTTGTCTTATCTGCGTTCTTTTCCTTCCCTTTTCTGTCGACTGCCGCGACTTCCTTTCATTTTCTTTCTTGCCAACCCTTGTCGTCTCCTTGCTTCTTAGTAGTTTTCTTGTCTTTTTCCTGTTGCTGGCCGCTGCGATCGGCCCTTTTGATCTTCTCTTTTTTTTTCTTTTTGTGAACGCTTGCCATTTTGCTTCCTGCGCTCTCTCGATGCCACCTGCAAGTTTTCCTTGCCTCCTAACGACCTAACGACGCATGAGTCAACATAAAATTTGACCCCATCTCACCGCTCAAGACTCAATTCAAGGTCAAAATAAATTTTGACTTAATTTTAAACGAGCTATTCCCTCCTCTATCCGTCTGAGAGCATGCCCAGCCGCTCAAGCTGACCGTTTGAGAGCATGTACAAGTTGGAGTTCTATGCCCCTTGAACGTTCCCCAGCATAGGTAAACCTTCTTCTCTTTTTACTTAGTTCTTCGTGCACAAAGGATTTCTATTGCGTAATACCCCACCCTTTTTCTTCATGTAACGTCCCTTCTTCTTTCCTGGCTGAGCTAAGTGTTGCTCGCAACTTGTTTGTTCGTTGTTTGTTTGTCTTCCCCTTTTTATGCGGCTCATATGTTAAAGGCTCTCTTCGCTTTGTTTTTTTTTTTTGTGAACTGATCGGACTTTTAGTAACAGGTCCTTCTTAATGTCGTATCTTTTAGAGCGGCTATCAGAATTTTCTCTCTTTTTTCTTTGAGCTGCTGACTCAACAGCCACTTCACTATCTTGTTTGCTTTTGGTTGTTGATCGGGATTTAAACACCAATATCCCGCGACTTCCAGATCTTGGCGCTGTTGTTTCCAGCATCTTCGTGCAGCCGGGCTCTCCCTTCTTTTCAGACGTGATCCTGTTTCAGGTTAGGGTTCCAAACCTCTCAGCCTTCCATGCATTAAGATTCACTTAATATCATTGGTTACCAATTTTGAATATACTGGGCAACTATCTTCAGTATTTCTGATATTCCTATTCGTTGCATCAATACTCTCGTGCCCCTTGCTTTGATCGTTTACTGAATGATTATTTTGAAGGAGGCGGGATTTATTAGAAACGTGCCAACTAGCACTGTGCATTGACTTGCAACTTGCCTCAAGCTAATAGACTTAAATTCCCTCTACAAATTTGGACTTGGGAACTAATAGTTTAACCAATCTGATAAATTCTGTCATGAAATCTCATAGTTCAATAAAACCTTCTTGCAAAATGACAGGACAAGTCAAGGGGACAAACTAGCTCTTCAGGTGCTGGTGATTCAGTTGGAGAGAATGTCGAGTACATGTTGTTGAGCCTTCTAGAACAAGAAGAAAGAGACTTATTTTCAAAGAATTTTTCCAAAAACTCTCCGGTAGAGGTCTTTTTCTCTAGTTATGTTTCCTTAGCAAGAAGAATAATTAAGCGCCTTGTATTATTGGTGATGTTTTGGTTCTTTTCGAAATTGGCTTCCTCTAATATAGAAACCCTGGAAACCAAATCATCGTTGGGAAATTCTTACGTCTAATCAGTTATGTGAACATTTTCTATATCGCCAGTGGCAGCACATGGATGTATCTTGTGGTGTTTGCTATTTTGCATACATACTCTTTTTGATTTTGTAGTCCTCACTCCTCAGCAAATCGAATTACCGCAACTCCTACCAAAATTAGGGAACACGAAACACACATTTGCAGCCGGGCCTTGGAATGTAACCTGCAGGCCTTGGAATGTAATCTTGCCAATGATGATGTTCTTTTAATGAACACAAGCTTAGATCACCTCTACACACTTGAACTTGGAAACTAATAGTTTGGCTAATCTTATAAATTTCGCCATGAAATTTCATAGTTCAACAGACATCACTTATTATTTGTGGTATTAATTATTATAATGAGATTATATTGTTGTTTCTATCATTACATGAATCTATTGAGTCACATATCAAAATCAAATAGAGTCTCAATTAAAGACAAGAGTTGATAAGTCACGCGGTGGTAATAGTGTCTAGATTTAGAACCATGAACACAGTGTTTTCCTTGGCAAAATCAAATTAAAGAGTTTAATTTGAATTTTGAACCAAGATTAATCATCTCACACGGCAAAGACCATGCCCCATGATTTGGTTACTTGCAATAAGAATAAATGTGACATCTCTCATTATTAACAAGTCATAAAAGCTCATGGGAAAATCTAGATTTCCATGTGCAAATTCTATAAAAGGGAACATATGTTGTCGCCCTAGGATGTACAATAGTAATCCATGCACTTCTCTAATAATTGCATTAGATGAAATCCTATTCTTTCTCTTACACACTAAATGAGAAGATAGAAATGTTTCCAACTCTCAACGCTAGCACTAGGTAGTAGACAAAATAGGTTCTATCTAGTCATGCGTGGATTTCATAAAGGCAAGGTGCCTAAGTGCTTTTACTAGAGATGCAAGCATGTCATACTTCAAATGTATGATTTGCCAAAGAATAATCATCATATAATGTAGCTTAAATTAAAGAAAATTTCATTCCCATCAAGGACCCATGGAAAGTAAAAAAGCAATTATTAGTTCCAGTCTCAATGATCATGCATGTTTTTAGTCTCACTTGATCAATGGGCCAAAAATTCCATTATACCAACATTCTTGTTATATAAGAGAAACAAATTCTATCTTGATTACTTGTGATGTTTGACTATATCAAAGTATATAACTAGCTATATAGGAATCCATGGTAACCTCAAGTTTGAGGATCATACACACTATTATCAAAACAAGAACACTTATGATGCTCATATAACAATCAATGTAATATTCTCATAGTAGGTTTAATGATTTATCTAATATATTGTTCTCTGGCATGTACCTATGGGTTGACTTGATATCTTATATTATAATAACTTTTTATTATCATACTAGGACTATATCTGAACTTAGAGGCAAAACAAGGGGAATTAACCAAAAATAGTTAAGTAGGAACCACACTATGATGTGGAAGGATAACCATTTAAATCTCTATCAATTCTACATGACATTGGCATACATAGGCCCGTTGAAAAGATCATATATACCATGACATCTCCCAATCACATATAAATATCCAACAACTAAGTTCATAACATTGATATCAAGTACACTCATCCATATTTGTTCATATCAACATACATAATTTGATAAAAGTAAACAACGCTAAAATAAAAAAACCTTTGTAGTCCCTACTCATGACGTTCAACTCATACTTACGCATCAACGAATTAAAATTCTGAGAGAATAATGGATATAGAAGCAAAATAAAAACGAGGGACACTGAGGAATCACAATATCTGCCTTCTATTCTAAATCATATAAAACAACTAGTTCTCCCAAAAAAATTGCCTACACATATTCACTCTTGGAACATAACTATTTCTCCTGTAACTTAGACTTTGGTTCACTACTTTGAATTCAACTACTTCTCCTGGAACTATGTGCGCACCATGAGATCAACAGTGAGGTTTGGTAAGCAATGCCGACAAGATCAAAATCCAAAAGAGTATATACGGAGAAAACTAAATGACCGCTAACTAGATAGTTCAAGAAAAATAAATGAAATAAATTATTTAATTAATTGAATTAGGTGATTGACTTTAAGTCAATGAGGGCATACATATCCTACTGCAGATAGCTTTATTAAATTTGCAAATATACTTTCCTACGTTAATTAGAATTATTAAATTTAGAATTTTAAGTTAATATATATAATTAGTAAATGAAATATGCTAAGATAATTGTCATTCATGTGTAAGTTAGAATCTCTTTCAATACATTTATTTAAATGATTTAAAATATTCTTCCATTTAACTTCCACCAATGAAGAATATCAAACTCTGAAAACATCCTTCAATTGTAAAATTCTTTTTTACTTTAACATAAACTCATATGATTTTTCATGGCTGTTGTTCCATTTTTTACTTTGCAATTATTGCAAATTGAAAAATCTACACCATGTATATTTTTCTTCTCAAAGTGATCCCAAACCTCCGAGGTTAATTTTCAATGCTTGCGACTAGGTTCACCTAAAAGAGGTTTGTTTGAAGATGACACATTTTGAGTTAAAATGAGGACATTGGATGGAGTATCAGCAGCTGAAGGCTGACTACTCATTGGTGTTTAGCCTGAACTTGACTCTATATTTAGTGAAGATGGAATTATTATGTTACAATTCTCATGCTTTTGTAATGAATGTGATTTGATGCAGGAAAATTCTTACGGGTTTATTTCAGATAGACGTGGGTTTGTGGTGTTCAAATGATAATTTGAGTCGAGACAACTGAACAACTCAGGATGAGGTTGAGGGTAGTATGCAGGAAATTATATGATTACATTCGTTATGATTTGAAGGAAATCGCCTTTCCTTCCTCTCTCCCTGATCCACCACATATTAAAAAGCAAAGGAAACTCACATGGAAAAAGCGATGGTATGTTTTGAAGGAAGCAACTAGGATTTATGGTGCCAGCTGGGTACGGGACATTGGGCCTGATCTTAGACCTAATGACTACAAAAATAAAACAAAGGATGGTGGTGAACCTCATCTAGACAATACTTCATCCAATAAAGGTGAACCTTCTACCTTGGAAGATCTTGCTGTGGCAGCTAGAGGTGGAATGGAAACGTTAAGGCCTGTCTTGCAGCGTGTATATATGATGCGTGCGTCATCTTACAGAGCCGCACTTAAAGCCTTCATACAAGGGTATCAAGAAGGACTCAAGCAAGTTATGGACGAAGGCGAGAAAGCAGACAAGTCTAACACAAAAGGAGATGATCAAAACAAATCTACCTGATATCTTCATAAGGAAATTTGGTAAGATATCATGTTACTCATGTCATTCACTTCTGTAGTTATCTGTGAACTGTTGAAGAAGGTGTATTCCATAGTTTTAATCAATATGATTTCGATTTCTTGTCAGGTCCTGTTTTTTTACGTTTAATGTTCTAAAATGAGAAGTCTGAGTAAACATTTAATTAATTGTTCAAATTTCTAGTAGCTGATTATCTTGTTCAAATTTCTTCATCTTTTAGTAACTGTATGTGCAAAGATGCATGGCCACAAATTTGCCACTGTAATATGTGTCGTGCAAATTCACCCCACCTGTGTGAATTCATGGTTTCTGAATAAAAGGTGAACCTTTTTAATTTCTATATTGATCTGTGGGTCAATCCTAATATATGTTTCCTTCTATAGAGTTACTATTATGTAAATTCTTGTGTATGGGAAATGGGTGTACTTTGGCAATGTTTGGATTTTAGGTAATCGTGTGGACTGTAACAAGGTGAAACTGCATCCACAACCCCTCGCTATTCCAGATTTACAGTGATATCCTCTCTTTGATCCTATCCAATGTAAAAGCATGGTGACCATAATTAACTATTTTTCCATAAATGGGATGATGGGGGAAGAGCAGATTACCTTGTAAAACTGTTAGCGGCTTCGAGTACAATTTCACTTTGCTGCAAGGTGTGTTCTTACAGTTGACCTCATGTTTTCTTTCCTGTAAAGAGGCTATGTTTATTTTTGTTCTTTGTAATGCATAAAACATGACCAAGATTGCAGTGTCAAAAAACTCTATTGAAATTTATTTTAAATTTGAAGACTTCATATAACTTTATAACTTGGGTTGCTATATTTTTTTTCTGCCTGTTTGCTCAGTCTTTATTTATTTTCTCATATAATATACTCAACTTATGAACACTTGATGAACTTCAAATCACAATTTACAGAACTTGGTATTGATATACTCGTAATCCATGTAAAAAATATAGGCATTTTCTTCCACCAACAAAGTATAAATCCCCTTCCATCTTCGATGATGTCACTCTGCCATGTCTGTGCAGATGACGAAGAACTGATAGGAGGTGAGTCACAATGCTCGTGTGTTGCCACTTCTTTTGGGTATTTTACTGTAAAAGTTGAGAACAAATTTTCATCTCCTTTACTGGCCTTGTAACTGCGGTTGTTCTTGCAGTTGCATGGCATGGTCATGTTGCTGAATTTTGTCGTCACTAATTAGCAGTCTTTCATTTATGTTTTTGGCATCAAAGGACATCAACCTTATTAGTTTATATATCAGGGATTTTGACATGTATTGAATAGCTGCAGCAGTTAACATTCTTTTGAGTGTGTGAGAAAAAAAATATTTTTCTATATTGGACTTTTTGAGTAATTTGGTACAGTTTGGTAAAGCTCTTGCTGTAGCGAAACATAGCAAGGGAAAATAGCTTTGGTAGCAAGAAAGTAAAATTATATTTAGCTCTGCAGCGAGCTCCAGTGTGAACTTTGCAATTAGCTCTGGCGAGTTGAAGCATTTAGGAGCTCAGTCAGATTTAGAGTACGGCGAGCATCTCTTGCGGACAATGACACAAAACAATACACATAGAATACAGCGAGCTTCTCTTGTTAGACGTTAGCAAGACAGAGGTAGGGCGAACTCTAGTAAAGTGACCAACTTTAGATGAGAACACAATATGTGGAAAAAGCAGACGGTATATTTGTATATTATGTTTATCTTTTTCAGAAATTTAGATATTTAGTTTCACGTAATGATTTTGAGCAGATTTAGTTGAGGGGTTTGAAGCCTTTCCTGCTCCAGCGGCGTGAGCGTCAGCCATAGAGACCAGCACCAAGCTGTATATCTCGAACTTGGAGTATGGGGTATCGAACGAGGACATCAAGGTGCTTATCTTCCCCCATTTATTATATTTTTTTTCTAATTTTTAGATCACTGTTCTGATGCATAGTTAGGTTACCGTTCTTGTTTCCTGTCCTTGGAATTACAACCTCTGCTAGCATTGTTTTAAAATTATTATGTTTATTTTCTATAGTTTCTCTTCCTTTGTATGCATTTTTTACCGTATCGAAATATTTAGATCAGTTAACTCTATTATAAAAAATTAATTCCGTGGCTTGTCTCAAACCCGTCTACCAATTTACTTGAATATGCTGAAAGAATAACACTGCACATCATCAACTTGATACAGTAGCTTATTACAGATGGACATTGGTCACAGTGCAAACTATTCTTTAAGTTAAAAAAATCAGATATGCTCTTGGCGTTTTCACAATTATCGGGGTTTTTTTTTTTTCCAAAACTAGTGAACTAAATTCAATATGGATTCTTTTTAGTTATGATTATCATTCCTCTATTTTTATAATTGACGTTTACTATACTGTGATCTTTTTTGGTAGCAATTTAAAATCATTTGCAGTATAAATCTAGGTTGTAGGTTTTTTTTTCCAGTTTATACCTTTTGAGGCTATAACATGGCATTTTTGTTGTTGTCTTTTTACTTTTTCCAGGAACTCTTTTCAGAGGTTGGTGATCTTAAGCGGTACTCCATAAATTATGATAGAAGTGGAAGATCTAAGGTATTTGGTTCATATTCTGTTTGACTCTTTGATTTCTAGTGTCTATTGTCAAATCTGATATACGTAATACATATATTTTAGGGAACTGCTGAGGTTGTTTTTGCAAGGAGGGCTGATGCTTTAGCAGCTGTGAAGAGAAATAACAATGTCCTTCTTGATGGAAAACCAATGAAAATAGAAATTATTGGGACAAATGTCCCTACACAGACTGTTGTGCCTGTTCCTCAATTTCCCAGTGGTTCCTTTGGAAATCCTAATGGTACTCGCAAAAGGTATGCTGAACAGAGATCATGCCATTTTTTTTAATTGTTGTGGTTGCTGAACGGGCCATCACCTTTTTCGAGGAGACAGACTAGTATAGATCTTTATCGCTTTTCGAGCTTCTCTCAATCTTTCAACTATATATCTGTCCGCTAAGTAATCGGTTTTCTACCCACACTTGATTAGTTTCACCTCTCGACGATTTGGAGATTAATGTTCTTGGTGCTACGACGATGTATTTTAGTAATGCGATGCGATTTGGTTCTCGAGATTAATGTCTTTTTGGTGCCACAGTTGATATATAGATCAGTGATGTGAACATAAACTGCGTTATCTTTCTGTAACTCTTGTTCGGTACTGAAGATAACTATAATACGCTGAGATCACAATTGGCTTATTGAATTGAATTTTTAAAAGTATGATAATTATCCACGCTTTTTCGCTGCTGGGTGTTTTTTTTTCTCTTCCTATTATGTAATTCAATTACCTTAATATGTTTTCTCCTTTTTTTTTTGTTTTTCTTTTCTGTCTTGTTCAATCTTTCTGAATTTTTTTTGGGGTTTCTTTGGAATATGTTTTTGCTGATGATATATCCATCATACTCTCTCAGCCTCAATGCAGTTTCTGGTTGCATAAGGATATTGTTTCCTATATAATTTTGTTTGTTTTTATTTTATAACTTTTTGTTTATTATTTGTACTGTTAGTTTATTGTTTTGTATTTTTGGGTTTTGATTTTTTTCTTTACCTGTAAGCATCAATGATGTAAAAAAAAAATATACCATCCTTGCACTTTGATTTCTAATGAAGAAAGTAAACGGGGAATTTGACCTGAGATGTTGCTTATGTTTTTTCTCTATAATAAAATTCTCAAATTTGGTCTTTTCAATGATTTTTCATTGACCTATGCAATCATGGAAGGCTTGTTTATATAGGTATGCTTGACATTATCAAGCCCAATATATTTTCTTTAAATGAATTTTGCTTTGGTAATGGTTTTGATGGCTATGACTTATGTCATCTTCCAGACGGCTTTTGCAGTATGTAATTGCCTCTATCTTGAGAATAGAATAGAGTTTTGGAGTTAAAAATATAAATAGTAAACACTACCTATGTTGTGCATGTGTTGTGAGTTGAGAGTGTTGTGTATGTGTTATGAGTTGAGTAGGTTAGTGGTTTTTTTATTTTTAGATTTAGACTAGCTATTTTATTTTCTTATAAATATGTGTATTTTGTTTATTTTCATTGGAATCGCATCTAATACAAGATTTGTGTTGTTTCTTTGTTTCTGTATTGTATGCTCTTCTCTTGTCATCGTGTTTCTACCTGTGCTACTGTTGCTGCCAATAGAAGATGTGCGTGGCAAGTGCGCCCCAGAGTACTCGCTCTAATGCTGGTGCTAGAGGGTGACAATGAGATTTCGACACTAGAGGGTGATGATGAGATTTCGATGCCAGAGGGCGATGATGAGATTTTGATGCTAGAGGGCGATAGCAGAAACACGATGACAAGAGGAAGAGCACATAACACATAAACAAAGAGACAATAATTTTGTATTAGATGTTGCTGCAATGAAAATAAATAAAATACACATATTTATAGAAAAATAAAATAGCTAATCTATGTTTAAAAATAAAAAATCACTAATCTCCTCAACTCATTACACATACACAACACCCTCAAGTTATGACACATACATCATAGGGTCGTGTTTACTATTTCTATTTTGAACACTCCTCTTAAACATGACTAACACTTTAACATAACACTAACTCTAAACATATGCCACAAAATATTAACTGATGCTTTACATTGTTGGTATCTCTTTGTCACGAGCTTTCCTTTATGTTTTTTCTTCTTTCTTCTACTATATGCCCTCTTACCTTTTATATTAGCATGTTCTTCTATTTCTTCATTGATAATCTTTCTGAATTGATTATCTTAATTCACTTCAATAAAGTTAATGAGTTCTATATTTACAAAGTGACATAATGATATCATCTTTTCAGATATAAGTCTTCTAATTTTGTTGTGGGGATTTCCTGAACTCTCTCCAATCTCCCAAGATGTAATTTAAGGCATAATTTTATATTCATCAAGGTTAATCTTTTGCTTTCTCTTTTCTTATTCTTCTTATTTTCTTGGCTTATGCCCATTATATGCATTTATCTTAACACAGACACTTTCTGGTTCTTCATAATCATCTTGGCATGCTTCCAAATATATAACTATGATTTTTTTCTTGTACATCCATCTTTAGAGAGTATTCAAATGTGGTAATGTCATTATCATTCTCATTCAAAATTTATAAATTAGAATTTATTTCCACTCATGTCAATGTAACAAGAATCTACTTCTAATTGAAAGGAAAATTCATCAAAACCATTACAAAAGTAAAATTCATTTAAAGAAAATACATTGGGCTTGATAATGTCAAGCATACCTATATAAAACAAGCCTTCCATGACCGCATAGGGCATTGAAAAATCATTGAAGAGACCAAACTTGAGAATTTTGTTGTAGAGAGAAAATATAAGCAGCATCTTAGGTCAAAATTTCCCCGTTTACTTTCTTCATTGGAAATCAAAGTGCAAGGATGATATATTTTTTTTATATCATTGATGTACAGGTAAAGAAAAAATCGAAACCCAAAAATACAGAGCAATAAACTAACAGTACAAATAATGAACAAAAAGTTGTAAAATAAAAACATACAAAATTACGTAGTAAACAATATCCTTATGCAACCAGAAACTGCTGCATTGAGGCTGAGAGAGTATGGTGGATATATCACCAGCAAAAACATATTCCGAAGAAACCCCAAAAAAAGTTCAGAAAGATTGAACAAGACAAAAAAGAAAAAAAAAAGAGAGAGAAAACAGATTAGCGTAATTGAATTACATAATAGGAAGAGAAAAAAAAAACCCAGCAGCGAAAAAGCGTGGATAATTATCATACTTTTAAAATTTTAATTTAATAAGTCGATTGTGATCTCAGCGTATTATAGTTATCTTCAGTACCGAACAAGAGTTATAGAAAGATAACGCAGTTTATGTTCACATCACTGATCTATATATCAGCTGTGGCACCAAAAAGACATTAATCTTGAGAACCAAATCACATCGCATTCCTAAAATACATCGTCATAGCACCAGGAACATTAATCTCCAAATCTGCTAGAGGTGAAACTAATCAAGTGTGGGTAGAAAACCGATTACTTAGCGGACAGATATATAGTCGAAAGATTGAGAGAAGCTCGAAAAGCGATAAAGATCTATACTAGTCGTCTCCTCGAAAAGGGTGATGGCCCATTCAGCAACCACAACAATAAAAAAAATGGCATGATCTCTAGATGGAGGGATTGATGATAAAGGTAAAGAACGATGTGAGCCAAAATGGGCAAATCAATGTTGGTGGTGAATGAGCAATAGCAGCAAGGAAGAGTCAAAACTCAATGGTGTGGGGATGTGATTAGAGCCAGCATGGGGCAAAAACTATAGATGATGTAGTGACTATAAATAGGCAAGAGACGATCTTGAATGGGAGGCAACAAATTTGGTACTTAGACAAAGTCAAAGATGACAATGATGTAATGTGATAGAAGGTAAGCGATGATGAAGAGTAATGGGATAGTGGAAGGGGAAAGAGAAGACAGTAATTTTAGCTCTCATGGTTGATCATACCCTCAAGAAATGGCTAGGCTATCTCACATGATCACTCTATTTTTTTTCAAACTTCAAAACTCTATTTTATTTTCAAAAGTAAGGTTTTTAGACTAAGATTCTATCTTGGAACATTGATAGTTTGTTTTTTTTTGAGGGAAATACCAAAAAAAAAGGAAAAAAAAATAAAGTTTTCGGTGGTTTCTTTAAATGGAAAGAAAAAAGCAGAAGAAAAACTTAAGAGAAAAATTCATTTTACTTACTTTTGGCTTTCGTCCGATTTGGACAGAAAAACACGCTGATTGCAGTTGCACGTTGCACCTGATCTATTTCCCCTCTCGCTTACGCCACTACCGTTGCTCTTGATCGCCCTCCTTGCTCCGAGCGCCTCAACTCCCTTCTCCGATCGCTGCTACCCTCAACTGCCTCTCTCCTCCAATCTCTCCTCTCTTGCTTGAGCCCCTTCTCCGATCTCCATCTCCATCGCTCTCGTCGCCTCACCTCCCTCCTCTAGCTGCCTCCCTCCTTCGATCTCCCCTCCCTTGTTCGGCTTTCATGAGCAATCACCTCCTCACTCGAGCTCCACTCCAATCTACGTGAGCAACCCATCCACGAGACAAACACACAGGGTATCCCATGATAATCAAATTAGTCCACAACATACAGAAAATTTAAATTAGCATAAGAAGATTTCTCAACCTTAACAAGTTGGCCAAGAGTTAAAATAATTATCCTAAATTCTCAAAAGTTGCTGTTACTATAAAAGGTGCACAATTCATTAAATAGTATTATACACTTGAGTTCGTTATTATATAAGCTAATAATTTATAGTATAAAATCACAAACTATAAGAATATAATCAGATGGTAATATACAAGTCCAAATAATAATAATATGACCATATACACAAAAAACATGTACTTGAAATTAGTGTCAAACGAAAATAAAATCCCTTGCTAAACATTTTTGTCCCAAGAGCAATGTTCATTCTGGCTTGACTCACCAACTAAATTTTAAAAAGTACCTCTAAGCGGGACACAAAATCATCCTTCGACTGCAGAAGCAATTCAATATTACCTTTTTTAAGTCAGAAAATGTATCAAAAATACGCTACCACCAATAGCAATAACAGCGTATAACAATTCGGGTTTATAGACATTCGACGAATTGCAGAAAGTCTCCGTACAGAACTTGAACCAGGGAAACAACCATTCATTCCTGAGCTGGACATAAAACAAAAAATTCCTTGCTACAACATGAAGCATAAAACCCGAAACGAAACTGGACAACTAGTTTGAGCAAGGTTTAAGTACTCCAATAAGAATGTGAAGACATTCTTGCAATTTTTTCCCCTTATGCAGCTGGGATCGATGGCTAACATGGGGATGTACATCAACAAATTTGAAGATCTATTTCAATCAACAATTTGGCGCCAAAGCCAAATATCTTTGAAACAAGTTTTCCTGGCAGCACATACTTATTCCATATGAAGACTCATATTGTCTAGTCACTGTTTCTGTGCAGAAAAAATGTATTTCTGGAGAGAATTCATAAGGAGAGAAAAAAAATATAATAATATAATAAATTTGTTAGATTTATTATATTTTCTCTTTTTTTTCTCTGGATTCTCTTGTGATATACCGGTGAAAGACAGATGCTTGCTTTCCTAGATAAAAACTCAAAAGAAAAAGACCTAGCAATGGAAAAAATTTCCTGAGCAACGGGGTTGCTCAAGATTCCTGAGCACAGCCCCCTACGATTTGAGAAACGAATCTTAAAGCGCGTTAGATCGTGCGAATCTCAATGTCACCCCGCTCTCGTTAATGTCCCATTACTCGGCGCTACAACTAACCAGGGTTACTTTTCCGAATGTATTAACCCCCGCCCACGCTCTCTCTCTCTCCCTCACACCATTGTCGGCGTGATTTGATCTCTCTCTCGCCCCTCCTCGTGAAAGAACCTATGAAAAATTTTTTCGCCGACGCCGATCTCTCGTCCGACGCCCTGAACCCTAGCATCTACTTCTTTCATCTACAATTTTGATTCGGCATTCTTCTCTGTTGCGTCGTAGTAGGTTGATGACTTTTGTGTAGCTCTTCGTTAGTTGGTTACAGAAAGTTAACCACGTCTCCTTCCCATTTTGCAGTTGAAGCCAGAGGGTGCAGTCTATTAAGAAGATCTTCTGAGTTAATATCGAAAAAATTACATAGTGGTATGGCCAAACTCATATAATGTGTAATATTTTTATCGTGGATAAAGCTTAAGCTATCATGGATGGCCAAAGTCATAGTCTTTCCTTACTGTGGATCCTGTTTCTAATGAAAATAGGGTTTAGCCTTGGTATCCACGATGTGGACAGGGTGTCCATCATCGTGGATACAGGCACTTTAACCCTGTTTCTGCTGAAATTAGGCTTTATCCTTAGTATCCACATAGTGGATACAGGCAATGTAACCCTATTTCAGCCTTGGTATCCACATCGTCAACATAGTATCCATCATCGTGGATACTAGCAGTGTAACCCTAATTCTACTGAAATTAGGGTTTAGCCTTGGTATCCATGATGTGGACAGGGTGTCCATCATCGTGGATACAGGCAATTTAACCCTGTTTCTGCTGAAATTAGGGTTCAATCTCGGTATTCACACGTGGACACACATTCCATCATCGTGGATACTAGCAATGTAACCCTAATTCAGGTGAAATTAGGGTTCAGCCTTGGTATCCACATCGTGGACACTCTGTCCATCATCGTGGATACCAGCACTGTAACCCTAATTTTATTCTGATGAAATTAGACTTCAACCATATTCGTGGACACCATGTCCATCATCGTGTATACGAGCAATGTAACCTAATTTCATTCTGATGAAACTAGGGTTCAGCTTTGGTATCCACTCGTGGACACCCTGTCCATCATCGTGGATACAGTCACTTTAACCCTGTTTCTAATGAAAATAGGGCTGAATATAGATACTCCATATTTGCGCGTGGCTTTAAATTTCCTTATATTTGCCAATCTGTTATTGAAAATAGATAAGTACTTTTGACATGCAATGAAGATATTGAGTGGGCATTCAGTGAAGAGTTTAAGCATGAGCTTGAACTTAAAGCGGAGAATGATCCCCTAAATGCTAATGTGGAAGAGGAATTAGAGGAAATTAATCATTGTTCACGTGTACAAGAGGAAGACGACCTTGGTGCATCAGATATTAATAAAGTGCAACCTACCTGCTCATCTGTAATTCCCGTGGTTGGTATGACTTTTAGTAGTGAGAAAGACGCTTACAAATATTATAATGACTATGCTAAAAGGATAGATTTTAGTATAAAGAAGTTTCAGGTTGATAGGAGAAAAGATAATAGTTTGAAAATGAAAAGGTTTACCTGTAGTAAGCAAGGGTGACAAAAAAAAAACCACAAGCGGAGACAAGAACAAACTGCATGGCCCGGGTGGAGTTTAAGATTGACCTAGACCATGTTTGGACATTAAGTATAGTTGAGTTAAACCATAATCATCCAATGACAAATCCAAATAAGGTCCACATGCTGAGATCTCACAAGAAAATTTTACCATTTCAACGTGCTCTAATTGACACAATGACAGATGCCGGGATGAAAGCACACAATATCTATGATTTTTTCCGATCAGGGATAAGCAATAATGAAGTAGGTTTTATAAGAGAAGATGGCGTGAACTATATCCAGAAACGCAGAAGAAAATTATTAGATGGTAAAGAAGCTCGAGGTATTATGAAGTTCCTGCAGAACAAGCGAGCTGTTGATCCATCCTTTTTCTATGCGATAGAAGTTTAGTAAACCGGAGAAATTTCTTTTGGGCAGATCGTAAAGTTATTACAGACTATGCCTATTTTGAGGATGTTATTTGTTTTGATACCACATTCCAAATCAACGAGTATGACATGCCCTTTGCTCCTATTGTTGGGGTGAATCACCACAAGCAGACTATTATTTTTGGGGCTGCCCTATTGTATGATGAGTTAGCAGAATCATTTACTTGGTTATTCTCAATATTTTTACAAGCAATGTTTGGGAAGCAGCCTGTAACTATTTTTACTGATCAGTCTGCAGCTATTACCAAAGCCAAACAAATTATTTTGCCAAGTAGCGCACATTGACTCTGTGTGTGGCATATTTTTCAGAATGCCGCCACACATCTATCCCAAGTCCTTCATAATTTTTCACAATTTGCCTGTGATTTCAGACATTATATTTATGAGCGGTGCAGTGTGGAATCTTTTGAAAGATTATGGCAGGACCTATTGAATAAATATAATTTGCATGAACATGCTTGGATGGTAAACTTCTACAAATTGCATTGTCAATGGGCTGCTTGTTACCGAACTGAGACTTTCTGCGTAGATATGACAACAACACAAAGAAGTGAGAGCATGAACTGTCACTTTAAACAGTTTTTAAGCGAAAATTATCCTTATTTGATTTTTTTGGAACAATATGATAAAGCCAACAACTTCTTCCGTGAGAAAGAGACAAAGACAAATTTTAAGTCTAGGAACACTAATCCTGCTGGACAAGCATCTAATTTTCGTATGCTGAAATATGCAAGTGGACAATACATGACTACCATATACAAAGAGTTTGAGAAAGAGTTTCTAGCGCAATTAGATTGTGGTATTCTGCTAAAAAGCGTTGATGAGATAGAGATGAATTACATCATAAGTCCAGCTGGAGGCTGAGATGAAGTCGTCACATACATTCCATCAACTGGAGTTGTTACTTGCACATGCAAGAAGTTTGAATGCAGTGGAATCCTATGTATGTATTCCTTGAAAGTGTTTGCAACTCACAATGTGATGCATATTCCGGACGAGTATTTATTGAAGAGGTAGACCAAATATGCACGGGACGATTATGGTTCAACTATTTGTCATTTCAATATAGTTGCAGATGGACAAGAAAGCTTGATCTCCATATACACTCGCATCTGTCAGAAGGCTTCCAGCATTGGAAATAGGAGTTTATCATCCAGAAAAGGACTTGATAAGATAGAACAAGCGTTGGATGGACTGACATTAGAAGTTGATGAGATATTGCAGAATGAAGAGTTAGTTGAAGAGGACAAAGATGATAGCAACCATATATCCCCCACACAAAATATTACTATAAAAAATCCTGTGTCTAAGAAAGGGCCAATAGAGAAGAGAAAGAAGATTGTGCTAGAAAGAAGGGTTAAAAGGAAAAATCCAACTCCTTCTACTGCTTTTGTTGAGTCTGTTCTCATGCCAACATAGGTGAAATCTAATAGTTTGTATGTTTTTAGGGTTTGCACTCGCATTTGCTATTTTCACTTATCGTTATAGAATTGTTTTGTAGGATTCTCAAGTAATGTTCAGGATCCCTTCGCAGGAAGCCTTTGGTCCCCACCCTGCTATGTCGTACACTGCTATGATGATTGATACTACTACAACTTTTTATATTAGTGTTAACTTATCTTGGTATTATATTGTAATAACTTAGATACCAAATACTAATTTCTTTGTATGATGCATATTCACACGTCCAATTTCAGGAGGACAATTTGAATGGATAAGTCAGATGTGTATATGACTGAATAATTTTTAATCTATATTTGTCCCAACTGTCCACGAGGGTAATTACAATGAAAAGTTGTATGTAAAAAGGATATTCATTTGTATGATATTCATTTGTATTTATGATATTTTTAATTTGAATGCATTTTCATTGATGGTGTATTTTAGGGATATGGGTTAGCAATGGATTTTCATTGATGGTGTATTTTCATTGATGGTTTGTAACATCGTGGATATGGGCTGAAACATCGTAGATCATGCTGTACCATCATGGATATGGGCTGTAACATCGTGGATATGGGTTTAATACAATGGATAAACTCCGAACTCATTGAACATTAACCAACAACTCATTGAACATTAACCTGGAACTCAGGTGTACATTACCCAATAACTCATTGAATAATAACCAGCAACTCATTGAACATTAACCAACACCTGCAATTCATTGAACATTCATTTGTCCATACAAGAATAATTTAAGTCTGAACCCAGTCATCCTTTAAAACCCTCTTAAAAAGTTCTAGGCTTACTATAGCCTTAATTTTTTGCATTTCAGGCTGGGAGTAATCAAAGGGACGATCATATAGTAAACATTCTATACACTTTAATACAAACATTACACAATCAGGGTGGTCTAGTTCCTGGACCGGGCAGTCTTCTTGTCACTCTACAGTATATCGCCGCATGTCCAGCTTCCCAGCAGTCTTAGCGGCAAAATGATCCCCTAAATAGAGTGACTGCAAAAGGGAACATTAAATTAGGGTCAAGGGCATCAATGTATTTAACACCAAGTAAAAAACAAAAATTGATGCTTACATATTTACTAATTAATTGTTTGTAAGAGTATGTGGTGTGTAGTGAATTAAACACGCACATTTTTTTTTGTGTGAAATCAAAATACATGAGAAACCAGTGATCGTTGTTTATTAAAGGGCAGAATAGTCGCTTCAAGTATCTCATCCGGGCTCCTGGCAAATGCTCCAGTTGGCCCCCAGCTGCGGAGTGCATTTTCTTTGACTTATAATAGCAGCACGATGGGGAAATATAGACAAAACCATGAATCTTTTGCTTTCTTAATTTGTACGTACTGGACTGTGCTACCAGAAGGAATGCATATGCATCAATAACCTACATTGACAGGAATTAGCTATCTACGATGTACGATGTGAAACTTACAAAATGCAGCAAGATTGAAATGATACCTACCGAATCACTCACTAGTTCATTGAACAACACCTGGCAAATTGTAGCTTTCGGTAATTTCCATAGATATGATTCATTAAAAAGTGGTAAGTCCCATGACAAGAATGTTTCCATCTCTTCTTTCATTGCCGGTGTTAATATGTCACGTCCAGCATAATCTTTCCTATGTTTGTATTGAAGACACAAAACTCAAGTGTGAACATAACTAACTGCCAAAAATAACAAGTAGAAATGTGGTTAATCTAGAGCGTTACCTTATCCACGGTGATAAGATCAGGTGCATTCTCGTCCACGACCACTAGCGCAACTACTTTGGCTTTTTTCTTCCCTGTGTATATGGGCTTGAGAGTGCCCTTGAAAGTTTCCTGGATCTCTTCTATTGTACTTGGCTAGCGGAAGAAATATGTGGCACTGATGTAGTAGGTTGGTCACCCCAGCTGCCTGAATCCTCGGACCAATTAGCTGAATCATTATCCTCCTCCTCCTGCCCCTCCTTAATATCTTTCCCCTATAATTTAATCTTATTCTTCTCTTCGACTAATTCCATAATTCTCTTATTCAATTATTCATGCTGCATTACTACAGCCTCTTTCAAACTACTGATTTCTTGAAGTAGTTGGTTTATTCGTGTTTCATGATCACCTTTCATCAGCTGACAGGCTAGGTCTGACGACTCCTTCAGACCCTTATTCTTTGCTGAAAGACTCTGCAGCTTTGCATCAAACTCATAACTATGCAATGAAGCAGCCTCTTTCAAATTATTATTCTCGACAATCTGTTCAGCAATACGTCTTTCCGACTTATTCACCTAACAATGTCACAGATGAACTTATCACACATTATATTATTGTATGTTTTTCAAAGTTATTAAATGGAAAAACTTACCAACTCCTTCAGGTCATGGTTTTCCTGAAGCAGCTCATACACGCGAGCCTTCAGGGTATTAGTCTCCTGAATAAACTCCTCTATACGTGTAGAAGGATTATTTACCTACCAACATATATATCATTCAATGTATCAACATATAAGACAATCAGGTAACCATAAAAAATAACATGTAAGAGGAGGACTAACATTTATATGCGAATACAACTCTGTTTTTAGTGACTCATTCTCTTTAAAAAGCTCATCAATTCTGGTTTCCATCTTATTTATCTAACAAACAAGTACATTAAGAACTTTTAGTTGCATACATTACCATAAGAGCCTAAAATAACAAATTAACATGTCAATTACTTACTGTGTCTCTATACAATGGCGCGGTTGCTGAAAGGTCTTCAACATGCTATTCGGCCATAGGATCATGTTGTTCTGCCTCTTGAACATGCTGTTCGGCCAATTCTTCATGATGTTCTTCCTCTACAGCATGAGACGGTGCTAAAAGACAAAGAACCATCTCATGTGCATCGGGAACCAGGTCAAAAATGATCTGTGCATATGAACATGATGATTAGCCAACGAAGTAACAAACATTTATCTGATACAAGTAGCAAATATACTGTGTCAACTATCATTTGCTGATTAAGTTTATGATAAGTCAGTCTTCGGCCCATTTTCACTTTGGACCACCGAAAAAGGCAAGGGTATATACCCTCAAATCCATCTTCCCTATACTCATTGTACAACATACAATGCTCATACAACCAAACCTGCGAGGGGACATTATGTTAAATGTAAATTTCAAATTACCATAAATGAATAATATGTTCAATTGAAGAAAACTTACACAGATCACAATGGCGCATCCAGAGATTCCACTGGACTTTGCCTTCGTTACATTCCTTGTCAAATCGTCAGTCATATAATGATATATTGCTTTAGCCCAATCATACTGTGCAACCTTGGATAGGTTTTGCACAATGTCTACTAAAAAGCCATCTAAGTTATAACTTATCCTACTGAATAAAAATGTGCAGCATATATACAGTAGTACCAGAACACGAGCTCTATCTTCAAGATAACCTTTATTTAGCTCATCCTCTTCCTCAAAGGCCCTCTTTAGCTTACTTTCCAATAGCAAACATGTTATTCTCTTCCCTTTAAATTCCTCATTGTAGAAGGGGGATGCACTTGATTCATCAAAGTCTACCAATTCCCCTCTTCTCAGCAGTCTTAGGATGACTGCAACATCCTTTACTGTGAATTCCACAAAATTACCATTCATAATAAATCTCTTCCTTTCCTTGTCCCAGTAATGTACCAAATACTCTAGTACAACAGAATCCATCTAAATTGCTGGCCCTTGAACTAAATGGCCAAAGGGAGTTGTAGACAGTAATTCCTTAATCCTTGGCCATTGTGGTAATCAAGATAAAAATGTACACATTCGGTGCATTGAGCACCTACTCATGCGCGGTCGAGATACTTCCTTCTTCTTTGGGGACTTGGCTAGCTTTCTAACACATGTCTTGTATCTAACCCTACTCCTACTTGTGTCAGCACGTGTGTCAGATCTTGTGCTAGCACTACCATCACTTGAACTACCATTGGAACTCTCACTTTGGGAGCTCATATTGTTGAAAATATCTGGAAACTATGAAAAGCAAACAGTATTAGGTTATGTATTATGTAGAAACAGGGTTACATTGCTGGTATCCACGATGATGGACACCTTGTTCACGATGTGGATACCAAGGATGAACCCTAATTTCAGCAGAATTAGGGTTACATTGCTGGTATCCACGATAATGGACAACTTGTCCACGATGTGGATACCAAGGATGAACCCTAATTTCATAAGAATTAGAGTTACATTGCTGGTATCCACGATGATGGACACCTTGTCCACGATATGGATACCAAGGATGAACCCTAATTTCAGCAGAATTAGGGTTACATTGCTGGTATCCACGATGATGGACACATTGTCCACAATGTGGATACCAAGGATGAACCCTAATTTTAACAGAAACAGGGTTAAATTGCCTGTATCCACGATGATGGATAGAGTGTTTACGATGTGGATACCAAGGATGAACGCTAATTTCTACAGAAAGAGGGTTAAAGTGCCCGTATCCACGATGATAGACACCTTGTCCACGATGTGGATACATAGGATGAACCCAAATTTCAGCAGTATTAGAGTTACATTACTGGTATCCACGATGATGGACACCCTGTCCACTTGGGATATGGTAGGTGTTATTTTTATAGGATTTAGAGTCTTATTTATACCATCATTATAGGCTTAAGTTCTATTTTATGTCAAACTTTGATATCTTTTCCTGTAAAGTATGGAATCTTCACTCTTTTTCGTTTATTTATGAAATGTAGGTCATTTCTCTACATTTCGTGAAGAATTTTGAAGATTTAATGTTATGGAAAGATTCATCATAGTTCGGCGAAGTCACAGGCAAGATTTTAGAGTTTTTGGAGCTTTCCATGGAGAACACGGCCTGCCCATGCCTGTGATTATGGCCGTGTTCATCATGGCTTTGGAATCTGTGTTAAACGAGTTGAGCACGGCCTGACCGTGATATCTGTCACGGCCGTGCTCAACAAAAATCCGAAATCCGCCGAAGCCGTCACCGCCATGCGCACGCCTGTGTTCGGGCATTCTGAAATTACAAAACTGAACACGGCCTGCCCGTGTCCAGAAGCACGGCCGTGTTCACTTACCTGCAGTTTGCCGAGCTCGACACGGCATGGCCGTGTTCGTCAGTACGCCCGTGATCGCGTCCGCAGATCGCGACCGTTGCTCGTTTCTTCACCAAATTAGACGCTCCAGATGCCAGAAAATTAGAGAAAATGCCCAATCAACCTTCCTAACCGCCCAAAGCTTCATTTGAAGTATATAATCGAGAATTTTGGGCGGTTACAGGGTTCGATCTCGTGAGGAAAGCGGCTAGGGCGAAGACAGGCGATTTTTCCACTTCGAGGGTTCGATTCGACAGATTTCCTTTGGGGTTTCGAGAGGAAACCAAAGATCCATCGTCTCTTAACCACGATTTATAATTTCCCTAACTTTCAAACTTATTTTCTAGGGTTTTCATACGTTGTATAATGTATTTGGTTGAGTAAACCTTTGTTCAGGACTTAGGCGTAGCCCGTTGAAAATTCTTCTTATGTAAAACACGATTGATGAATCTTAGTGGATTTATTAAATAAATTGCTTATTATGATTGGGTGTGCTTATTGTGTATTAGTGTTTTGGCCAAATATTGGCATGTATTAAGTGTTACGAGAAGTACCGAGAGGTGAATCATAACACTCAATTGCCCAATCTTAGCTTGTGACTTTGAATTACTAAAGTCGTTCAAAGTCACTCAAGGATTCACGATCATCATAGAGCTCATTGGGTCTGACTTAAGTTACTTTTGCTACGATAGTAGAAAATTAACTTAAGTAGGCACCGGATTATGCTTCGAGAGAAGGTAATCCGTACCGAAGGATTGATCGCCTTAAACAATTTACCGTCAGATTATGCTTCAAGAGAAGGTAATCTGTTTTCTATTCCTTAAATCATGATTCATTGTTTTACATTACTATTCAATCAACGTGGTGAAACAATGGTTCCAAACTTTTATAAAACTAGAAACTTTTCCTACTAGTTGCCGAATTCTTGAGTCGATTTTAAAGTCTAATTTAGATAGTCCATTTTCTTAATTTTGTAATCAATTCATCTAGCTTTCAATGACACCAAAGGTCGGTACTTGACACTTGCTCCCTGTGGGAACGATATTATTTACTACTTCGATAGACCGTACGCTTGCGGGGCCTATCAAGTTTTTGGCGCCGTTGCCGGGGATAGCTGCCCAAAAGTCCTGATCACAAAACTCGTGCGGGACTCGGTGAGTACCATCCACCGGAAATCCATAAATCTGATTGAGCCGAGATAAGGTAAGTGTATGCTCCATGTTCCCCAACTGAAAGGAGATAGTGTCGTCATCGTCTTCATCATGGTTGTCCACGTCGACCTCGAGGGATGACATGAACTCCAAACTGAGCGGCACATAAGTCGGCGGGGCCATCCAGAAGAACTGCTCCCAACCGATCTGCTGGAACATCCGGTATAAGTGGCACGGGCATGACGAATGGCACGACAATGCTGTGCTTGGCTCTAGAAACTTCGACTGATGAGGCACGGGTGTGACGAATGGCACGGCAACGCCGTGCTTGGCTCTGTAAACTCCGACTGATGAGGCACGAGCGTGACGAATGGCACGGCAAATGAGATTTCATGATTTCATAATCCAACGTGCATATGATATATTTTGTCAGTGTTTATCTGCTTTGCTTTTCTATATTAGTGTGTTTGCTACTGAGATTTCATGATTTCATAATCCAACGTGCATATGATATATTTTGCCTGTGATGACTTCAAAGATCTAAGTCTGTGATGGTGTTTCCTAATCTTGTCCTCAATTTACATACTATTCTGCATCATGATGAGTATCATAAAGATATGTCTGTCTCTTGAGTTAAGGGAATGAACATCCAATCATGACTGCATTTATGCTTAGGAATCCATGGTTGTAGATTGTAATTGAGTATGCTTACTATGTCTTGCATGATGTTTCAATGGTCGATTCTTATTTTTCTGAATTACTTTTTACACAATATTATGTTTTAGAATATTCATGCTTATTATAGTCCTTCTTACCATCTTTTCCACTTGATTGCATTAGAGACAGAAAAAGGGGCAGTGGTACCTAAGTGACAATGACCCAAAGGTTCATCTAACTTGGCACTGTCGATAAAAAAAACAAAAGAGAATAAAAGGAATATGAGAAAAAAAGGGGTGTGGGAAAAGTGAACAACTCCTCTTTCTTCTACCTTAGGGTAAAGAAATGAGTTTGTGTGCATTATGTGATGCATACACCTTGAGTTCGTTCTCTAACTAAGTACCGGGGGTGCATTCATCACAAATGTTTGTCCTTCGCGTGAGAAGATTGAAAATGAATCCAGGGAAGTAGCTTGAACCCACCGATTGAAAATTCATATTTCCAAACTTAAATGTGTTGAATAAGTTATCTAGTCCAACAATACTAGATTAGTTGAGTTAAGAAGGAAATGATGAGTATGAATAGTTTTAACATAGTTACATGTTTTTCCTATTTTCAGATTTGTGATTATACCTTGAACATTATTGTTTGCTCACAGTTTAGTTTGTCTCAATATATTTTTCTTCAACCTAGGATTGAGTGTAAATGTTGTCATATAAGGTTCATACTTTAACTTTTGAACATGCTGTCTTTCTGATATCTGATAATTTCAAATAGTGTAAATTGCTTGAGGACAAGCAATATTTTAAGTCTGTGATATTTTGATAGGTGTTATTTTTATAGGATTTAGAGTTTTATTTATACCATCATTATAGGCTTAAGTTCTATTTTATGTCAAATTTTGATATCTTTCCTGTAAAGTATAGAATCTTCACTCTTTTTCGTTTATTTGTGAAATGCAGATCATTTATCTACATTTTCATGAAGAATTTTGAAGATTTAATGTTATGAAAAGATTCATCACAGTTCGGCGAAGTCATAGGCAAGATTTTAGAGTTTTTAGAGTTTTCCATGGAGAACACGGCCTGCCCGTGCCTGTGATCATGGCCGTGTTCATCACGGCTTCAGAATCTGCGTTAAATGAGTTGAGCACGGTCTGGCCGTGATATCCGTCACGGCCGTGCTCAACAAAAATACAAAATCCGCCATAGCCGTCACTACCGTGCGCACGCCCGTGTTCGGGTATTCGGAAATTACAGAACTGAACACGGCCTGCCCGTGTCCAGAAGCACGGCCGTGTTCACTTACTTGCAGTCTGTTGAGCTCGACACGGCATGGCTGTGTTCGTCAGCACGCCCGTGATCGCGTCCGCAGATCGCGACCGTTGCTCGTTTCTTCACCAAATTGGACGCTCCAGATGCCAGAAAATTGGGGAAAACACCCAATCAACCCTCCTAACCGCCCAAAGCTTCATTTGAAGTATATAGTCAAGAATTTCGGGCGGTTACAGAGTTCGATCTCGTGAGGAAGGCGGCTAGGGCGAAGATAGGCGATTTTTCCACTTCGAGGGTTCGATTCGACAGATTTCCTTGGGGCTTTCGAGAGGAAACCAAAGATCCATCGTCTCTTAACCTCGATTTGTAATTTCCCTAACTTTCGAACTTATTTTTTAGGGTTTTCATACGTTGTATAATGTATTTGCTTGAGTAAACCCTTGTTCGTGACTTAGGCGTAGCCCGTTGAAAATTCTTCTTATGTAAAACACGATTGATGAATCTTAGTGGATTTATTAAGTAAATTGCTTATTATGATTGGGTGTGCTTATTGTGTATTAGTGTTTTGGCCAAACATTGGTATGTATTAAGTGTTACGAGAAGTACCGATAGGTGAATCGTAACACTTGATTGCCCAATCTTAGCTTGTGACTTTGAATTACGAAAGTCGTTCAAAGTCACTCGAGAATTCACGATCATCATAGAGCTCATTGGGTCTGACTTAAGTTACTTTTGCTACGAGAGTAGAAAATTAGCTTAAGTAGACACCGGATTATGCTTCGAGAGAAGGTAATCCGTACCGAAGGATTGATCGCCTTAAACAATTTACCGTCAGAATATGCTTCGAGAGAAGGTAATCTGTTTTCTATTCCTTAAATCATGATTTATTGTTTTACATTACTATTCAATCAACGTGGTGAAACCAATAGTTCCGAACTTTTATAAAACTAGAAACTTTTCCTACTAGTTGCCGAATTCTTGAGTCGATTTTTAAAGTCTAATTTAGATAGTCCATTTTCTTAATTTTGTAATCAATTCATCTAGCTTTCAATGACACCAAAGGTCGGTACATGACACTTGCTCCCTGTGGGAACGATATTATTTACTACTTCGATAAACCGTACGCTTGTGGGGTCTATCAGGATACCAAGCTTAACAGTGTGTATCCATGATAGTTTATTTTAAATCCACGATAATTTGAATTTGTATACACGATAATTTTAAATGACTTTACTTACTAAGGAATTTACAGAGAATGTTATGAACCATTAAGCAGTAACCTTATCCTTCTCAGCTTACTACTATTTTACTTGCGCAGGACCTCGTCAGGGGCAGAAAATGCATCAATCATTAATAACTAAAACCTTTAAGCAGTAAATACCAAATATACAAAAATATTAAAAAAAAAATTACATCTTACCTGAATCGACAGGACAAACAGAGCAGTTTAGGGATTCTGGCTTGGGTTAGGGATTCCGGCTGTGATCAGGATTTCGCCGGGATGGAAAATGTGCAATTCGGAGAAGGGAGAAATGTGCCCTCGTGGTATCTACGCACAAGGGAGAAAGTCTAGGGTTCAGGGCATCGGGCGTGAGGTCGGCTAGGGTTCTTGGTGTTGGCGGAAAATTTTATCGCAGGTCTTTTTGACAGTAGCATGGGAGAGAGAGAGAGCGCGCGTGGGCAAGGGTTAATACATTTGGAAAAGTAGTCCTAGTTAGCTGTAGCACCGGGTAACGGAACGTTAACGAAAATAAGGTGGCATTGGGATTCGCGTGATCGGACATACTTTAAAATTCGTTTCTCAAATTGTAGGAAGCGGTGCTTAGGAATCTTGAGCAACCCAATTTTTTTTCCTAGCAATAGGCTGATACTAAAGTGATGACAGCTTGTATGACATCATTGCTAAACCTAGGAGCAAGATAAAAGAATAAAAAAAGATGATGGCCAGTTCAGCAACCTTATAAAAATGGCATGATCCCCGATAGAGTCGTACCGTTGCAAGTTCCATAAGGAAACCCTAATACCCTCAGCCTCCGCTCACCTCGACGGCTCGACCGAAACCCTAATACCCTACCAGCCTACCTGTCCAGTGCCCACTTGCCGCTCGTCCCGCTCCAAGCCTCCTCTCACCTCTCCGACTTGCTGCTCCGAGCCTCGACTTCTACGGAGTACGGCACTTTGCTGCTCCGAGTTCGGACGCCTCCGCCCTCCGCCACTTTGCTGGACTAGTCTCACATCATTCCACTTTATTTATATTGGGACTGCCTACGCACCACCGCCTTCACCCTTGCGCTAGTCAGTAGCGCTTCTCCTGCTCACTTCACATTGCAGTTCCCCTACCCTGGTCAGTTCTTCATCCTCTCCTCCTCGTTCCATTTACTACATCTTATGCTGATTTCTTATATACCTGTAGTAAATTTAGCCAGCATTTTGTTCTACAAGTGCGTTTCATTTTGGGCTCTCCTCCTCTTCTCTGCTTCTTTCATGCGCAATTTCTTTCTTTTGTTCCTCATTGTCTCTGTTTCTTTCATGCGCAATTTCTTTGTTTTGTTCCTTATTGTGAATGGAACAAAATTTGCGGGTTAGGGCTCGTTCAGATCTGGATGTCTCTGTCATCTTCCATTGCTTTGGCGCTATAGATCCAAGTTGATCTTTTAAGATTTTTCTATATGCTTTCTTCTATGTATGATATTTGTAAAAACAAAAAAAATTGTTTTCTTTTCCTGTTCCTTTCATGATCTTTAAGTTTAGGTTAAAAATTCTTTCGGTAGCATCAATCTCGGTCTTTTTTTATGGTCCTCCTTATTTTCGATTTTAATCGGTTTGAACCGAACCGAATCATTTTAATCGGTTTAAACCGAACCGAACCAAAACGAACCGAACCTGACATTTTCGGTCGGTTCAAATCAGTTTTCACTTTTCAGCCTCTTCAGTTCGGTTTTTGGTTTGCAAACAATAAAAAAAAATTTAATTTAGGTCCAATCAGTTCGGTTCGACCCGAACCGATTGGATAGGCTAATCAACCATGGTGAAACAACACTTAAACCAAAGAAAAGAGTAAAGACAGCTCTTGAAAGTCATAAACATTTTTTTTTTCAGTATAAAAAAGATGAGAAATCATAACTCAACCAATCGTATAAGTTTGAAGACTGACACACAACAACAAATTCTGTAGTTTCAAGCAATAAAGCTATCTAAATTCTAAATTATATAGTCATTTACTAATTATATATATTAACTTAAAATTCTAAATTTAATAATTCTAAGTAACGTAGGAAAGTATATTTGCAAATGCAATAAAGCTATCTAAAGTAGGATATGCATGTCCTCATTGACTTAAACTCAATCACCTAATTCAATTAGTGGTAGAGGGCAATCTCCCACTTCGACAGGTGCCTTTTCTAAACTTCTTATAGCAGGGTATTTGAATAGGTCAAGCATTACTGTTTTTTTAAACAAAAAATAAAATATATATTAACGAGCTACAAGAGTCAAAATACGAAAGGTTAGTCACTTCAATTGGCCAATAGCTTCTCTATACAATACATAAAGGCTAAAGCATCACACAAGCAAGAGCTGAAGTGCTAATTTTGCGTTGCTTCTATACAATCTTATTCTGGTTTTAGATGAAAATTTTTTGCCTCAACATACAGTGCAACTCGTCATAAATATTTATGTATTCCTTTGCCTAAAAATAAAAAAAATGATAAAACTAAACATTTTATGCAATAAAAATGTTTGAAAATAGACAATATTGTTTGAAATGCATGTATAAATACCAGCATAATAAGTAAATTCACAAAATGGCATGAATAGTTCTAATTTTAAAATATTCTGGTACAATGACAAGTCATTAAATTTTCGTCCACAAAAATGAATAATAAATAAACATGTAATAACTATAAAAAGATTGAACAAAACCCTAATCTAAAACTGCAGATTTGCTCATTTTCTATGTTACCTATGCTGATGAAGCACCAAATGTTGAAGGGCTCCAGGCAAATAAGCCCAAGCATTGAATGTAATGTAATTGTATTAGATCATGGACGCAACCAGGTTAATCTGAAGACAGCATATGCACTAGGCCAAGCTCCATGCAACATTTCTAATAGAAGCTCATGCAAGGTTAAAGAAGATTTCTGCATTCTAGCAATAAATCTTTACCTCGTAGGATGAACTAAGAGAGCAAATATGTTGCTGCAAGGGAAGCCGAGTAGAATGTCCAAGTATTAGCAAACTCTCTTCAGCATAGCAAAGGCAACAGTGGTAATCTGAAATCTCTTAATAAGGTAATCCAAGTTCAACAAACCAAGTCAGAAGAAAGGTCTTAGTTAGAACTTACTGTTCATTTTGTTGGTACTAAGCCTTCAACCTCACCCCAATGATTCTCCTTGGGTCAAATCTCTTTGTTTTGATTCAACCATCGTTAACCATGTGATGAGATGAAAAGAGGAGCCACATGGACCAACTTGTGGTTCAAATATAGATTATCCATCACTCATTGAAGGATTTTGAGGAGCTAAGGGAAGGGGAAGATATTGCAGAAGTTTATTAGTTTCAAGGCCATAAGTAAGAGTCATAATGTGAGGATTGAATGGTGAATTACATAATATGTACAAGTCCATAACACGTGCACATAGTATAAGTTAGTATGTGTTTTTTTTAGATTGCCACTTGTGACCCAACTAATCTAATAGGAATGAGGATTGTTTAACTGTCAAGCTCCTTTTCACTTTAAACTTGTTATAGACATGTTGACCCCATTAGGATAGGGTCTCAGAATTGAAGTGAGACAAAACAAAATGCATGGTTATTTAAAATCAATATGGAAATCGATTGCATTTTATAATATTAGTATACTTAGGAATCTAAAAACATAATGATTGAAGTATATTGACTTACATTCAATTTAAATACCAAAAACAAAGCACTGAACTACATGAGAACATTGTCATAGATAAAATTATATTGAATCATGAGATTTTGTGACTTAAATGGCATTGATAAGTTGGGTGAAATCACTTATTATTTGTGGTAGTAATTATTATAATGAGATTATATTGTTGTTACTATCATTACATGAATCTATTGAGTCGCATAGCAAAATCAAATAGAGTCTCAATTAAAGACAAGAGTTGATAAGTCGCGCTGTGGTAATAGTGTCTAGATTTAGAACCATGAACACAGTGTTTTCCTTGGCAAAATCAAATCAAAGAGTTTAATTTGAAATTTGAACCAAGATTAATCATCTCACACAGGCAAAGACCATGCCACATGATTTGGTTACTTGCAATAAGAAGAAACAGGACATCGCTCATTATTAACAAGTCATAAAAGCTCATGGGAAAAATCTAGATTTCCATGTGCAACTTCTATAAAAGGGAATATATGTTGTCGCCCTAGGATGTACAATAGTAATCCATGCACTGCTCTAATAATTGCATTAGATGAAATCCTATTCTTTCTCTTACACACTAAATGAGAAGATAGAAATGTTTCCAACTCTCAACGCTAGCACTAGGTAGTAGACAAAATAGGTTCTATCTAGTCATGCGTGGATTTCATAAAGGCAAGGTGCCTAAGCGCTTTTACTAGAGATGCAAGCATGTCATACTTCAAATGTATGATTTGCCGATGAATAATCATCATATAATGTAGCTTAAATTAAAGAAAATTTCATTCCCATCAAGGACCCATGGAAAGTAAAAAAGCAATTAATAGTTCCAATCTCAATGATCATGCATTTTCTCATGCTTTTGTAATGAATGTGATTTGATGCAGGAAAAGTCTTACGGGTTTATTTCAGATAGATGTGGGTTTGTGGTGTTCAAATGATAATTTGAGTTGAGACAACTGAACAACTCAGGATGAGGTTGAGGGTAGTATGCAGGAAATTATATGATTACATTTGTTATGATTTGAAGGAAATCGCCTTTCCTTCCTCTCTCCCTGATCCACCACATATTAAAAAGCAAAGGAAACTCACATGGAAAGAGTGATGGTATGTTTTGAAGGAAGCAACTAGAATTTATGGTGCCAGCTGGGTACGGGACATTGGGCCTGATCTTAGACCTAATGACTACAAAAATAAAACAAAGGATGGTGGTGAACCTCATCTAGACAATACTTCATCCAATAAAGGTGAACCTTCTACCTTGGAAGATCTTGCTGTGGCAGCTAGAGGTGGAATGGAAACGTTAAGGCCTGTCTTGCAGCGTGTATATATGATGCGTGCCTCATCTTACAGAGACGCACTTAAAGCCTTCATACAATGGTATCAAGGACTCAAGCAAGTTATGGAAGAAGGCGAGAAAGCAGACACGTCTAACACAAAAGGAGATGATCAAAACAAATCTACCTGATATCTCCATAAGGAAATTTGGTAAGATATCATGTTACTCATGTCATTCACTTCTGTAGTTATCTGTGAACTGTTGAAGAAGGTGTATTCCATAGTTTTAATCAATATGATTTCGATTTCTTGTCAGGTCCTGTTCTGTTACGTTTAATGTTCTAAAATGAGAAGTCTGAGTATACATTTAATTAATTGTTCAAATTTCTAGTAGCTGATTATCTTGTTCAAATTTCTTCATCTTTTAGTAACTGTATGTGCAAAGATGCATGGCCACAAATTTGCCACTGTAATATGTGTCGTGCAAATTCACCCCACCTGTGTGAATTCATGGTTTCTGAATAAAAGGTGGACCTTGTTAATTTCTTTATTGATCTGTGGGTCAATCCTAATATCTGTTTCCTCCTATAGAGTTACTATTATGTAAATTCTTGTGTATGGGAAATGGGTGTACTTTGGCAATGTTTGGATTTTAGGTAATCGTGTGGACTGTAACAAGGTGAAACTGCATCCACAACCCCTCGCTATTCCAGATTTACAGTGATATCCTCTCTTTGATCCTATCCAATGTAAGAGCATGGTGACCATAATAAACTATTTTTCCATAAATGGGAAGATGGGGGAGAGCAGATTACCTTGTAAAACTGTTAGCGGCTTCGAGTACAATTTCGCTTTGCTGCAAGGTGTGTTCTTACAGTTGACCCCATGTTTTCTTTCCTGTAAAGAGGCTCTGTTTATTTTTGTTCTTTGTAATGCATAAAACATGACCAAGATTGCAGTGTCAAAAAACTCTATTGAACTTTATTTTAAATTTGAAGACTGCATATAGCTTTATAACTTGGGTTGCTATATTTTTTTCTGCCTGTTTGCTAAGTCCTTATTTATTTTTCCATATAATATACTCAACTTAAGAACACTTGATGAACTTCAAATCACAATTTACAGAACTCAGTAATGATATACTCGTAATCCATGTAAAAAATATAGGTATTTTCTTCCACCAACAAAGTATAAATCCCCTTCCATCTTTGATGATGTCACTCTATCATGTCAGTGCCGATGACGAAGAACTGATAGGAGGTGATTCACAATGCTCGTGTTTTGCCACTTCTTTTGGGTATTTTACTGTAAAAGTTGAGAACAAATTTTCATCTCCTTTACTGGCCGTGTAACTGCAGTTGTTCTTGCAGTTGCATGACATGGTCATGTTGCTGAATTTTGTCGTCACTTATTAGCAGTCTTTCATTTATGTTTTTGGCATCAAAGGACATCAACCTTATTAGTTTGTATATCGGGGATTTTGACATGCATTGAATAGCTGCAGCAGTTGACATTCTTTTGAGTGTGTGAGAAAAAAAATATTTTTCTATATTGGACTTTTTGAGTAATTTGGTACAGTTTGGTAAAGCTCTTGCTGGAGCGAAACATTGCAAGGGAAAATAGCTTTGGTAGCAAGAAAGAGCAAAATTATATTTAGCTCTGCTGCGAGCTTCAGTGTGAACTTTGCAATTAGCTCTGGCGAGTTGAAGCATTTGGGAGCTCAGTCAGATTTAGAGTACGGCGAGCATCTCTTGCAGACAATGACACAAAACAATATACATAGAATACAGCGAGCTTCTCTTGGTAGACGTTAGCAAGACAGAGGTAGGGCGAACTCTAGTAAAGTGACCAACTTTAGATGAGAGAACACAATATGTGGAATAAGCAGACGGTATATTTGTATATTATGTTTATCTTTTTCAGAAATTTAGATATTTAGTTTCACATAATGATTTTGAGCAGATTTAGTTGAGGGGTTTGAAGCCTTTCCTGCTCCAGCGGCGCGAGCGTCAGCCATAGAGACCGGCACCAAGCTGTATATCTCAAACTTGGAGTATGGGGTATCGAACGGGGACATCAAGGTGCTTATCTTCCCCCATTTATTATATTTTTTCCTAATTTTTAGATCACTGTTCTGATGCATAGTTAGGTTACCGTTCTTGTTTCCTGTCCTTGGAATTACAACCTCAGCTAGCATTGTTTTAAAATTATTATGTTTATTTTCTATAGTTTCTCTTCCTTTGTATGCATTTTTTACCGTATCGAAATATTTAGATCAGTTAACTCTATTATAAAAAGTTATTCCGTAGCTTGTCTCAAACCCGTCTACCAATTTACTTGAATATGCTGAAAGAATAACACTGCACATCATCAACTTGATACAGTAGCTTATTACAGATGGACATTGGTCACAGTGCAAACTATTCTTTAAGTTAAAAAAATCAGATCTGCTCTTGGCGTTTTCACAATTATCGGGGGGTTTTTTTTTTTTTCCAAAACTAGTGAACTAAATTCAATATAGATTCTTTTTAGTTATGATTATCATTCCTCTATTTTTATAATTGACGCTTACTTTATCATATTTTAAGCTCGTGTAGACCTGTTATTTGTTTGAAATGAGTATGATGAACCAATGCGATTAGTACCAAGTAAAATGATTTGTAATTGGACAGTTTGGATTTTCCAAGAAGACTTTTATGTGTATTATGTCTCCAATGATTTTATGTGGTAACCATGTACTGAATTGTTCCATAGTATATAATGTTTTAAGTATAGATGAAGTACTATACTGATCTTTTTTGGTAGTAATTTAAAATCATTTGCAGTATAAATCTAGGTTGTAGGTTTTTTTTTTTTTCCAGTTTATACCTTTTGAGGCTATAACATGGCATTTTTGTTGTTGTCTTTTTACTTTTTCCAGGAACTCTTTTCAGAGGTTGGTGATCTTAAGCGGTACTCCATAAATTATGATAGAAGTGGAAGATCTAAGGTATTTGGTTCATATTCAGTTTGACTCTTTGATTTCTAGTGTCTATTGTCAAATCTGATATACGTAATGCATATATTTTAGGGAACTGCTGAGGTTGTTTTTGCAAGGAGGGCCGATGCTTTAGCAGCTGTGAAGAGATATAACAATGTCCTTCTTGATGGAAAACCAATGAAAATAGAAATTATTGGGACAAATGTTCCTACACAGACTGCTCTGCCTGTTCCTCAATTTCCCAATGGTTCCTTTGGAAATCCTAATGGTACTCGCAAAAGGTATGCTGAACGGAGATCATGCCCTTTTTTTTATTGTTGTGGTTGCTGAACAGGCCATCACCCTTTTCGAGGAGACGACCAGTGTAGATCTTTATCGCTTTTCGAGCTTATCTCAATCTTTCAACTATATATCTGTCCGCTAAGCAATCGGTTTTCTACCCACACTTGATTAGTTTTACCTCTCGGCGATTTGGAGATTAATGTTCCTGCTGCTACGACGATGTATTTTAGTAATGTGATGCGATTTGGTTCTCGAGATTAATGTCTTTTTGGTGCCACAGTTGATATATAGATCAGTGATGTGAACATAAACTGCGTTATCTTTCTGTAACTCTTGTTCGGTACTGAAGATAACTATAATACGCTGAGATCACAATCGGCTTATTGAATTGAATTTTTAAAAGTATGATAATCATCCATGCTTTTTTGTTGCTGGGTGTTTTTTTTCTCTTCCTATTATGTAATTCAATTATCTTAATCTGTTTTCTTCTTTTTTATGTTTTTCTTTTCTGTCGTGTTCAATCTTTCTGAACTTTTTTTGTGGTTTCTTCAGAATATGTTTTTGCCGATATATGCACCATACTCTCTCAGCCTCATTGCAGCAGTTTTTGGTTGCATAAGGATATTGATTCCTATATAATTTTGTTTGTTTTTATTTTATAATTTTTTGTTTATTATTTGTACTGTTAGTTTATTGCTCTATATTTTTGGGTTTTGATTTTTTCTTTACCTATAAGCATCAATGATGTAAAAAAAATATATCATCCTTGCACTTTGATTTCCAATGAAGAAAGTAAACGGGGAAATTCTGACCTGAGATGCTGCTTATGTTTTCTCTCTATAATAAAATTATCAAATTTGGTCTTTTCGATGATTTTTCATTGACCTATACGATCATGGAAGGCTTGTTTATATAGGTATGCTTGACATTATCAAGCCCAATATTTTTTTTAAAATGAATTTTGCTTTGGTAATGGTTTTGATGGATATGACTTATTCATCTTTCCGACGGCTTTTGCACTATGTAATTGCCTCTATCTTGAGAATAGAATAGAGTTTTGGAGTTAAAAATATAAATAGTAAACACTACCTATGTCGTGCATGTGTTGTGAGTTGAGAGAATTGTGTATGTGTTATGAGTTAAGTGGGTTAGTGGTTTTTTTATTCTTAGATATAGACTAACTATTTTATTTTCCTATAAATATGTGTATTTTGTTTATTTTCATTGGAGTCGCATCTAATACAAAATTTATGTTGTTTCTTTGTTTCTTTGTTGTATGCCCTTTCTCTTGTCATCGTGTTTCTACTTGTGCTAGTGTTGCTGGCAATAGAAGATGTGTGTGGCGAGTGCGCCCCAGAGTACTCGCTCTAATGCTGGTGCTAGAGGGTGACAATGAGATTTCGATGCTAGAGGGCGATGATGAGGTTTCGATGCTAGAGGGCGATAGCGGAAACACGATGACAAGAGAAAGAGCACATAACACAAACAAAGTGACAATAATTTTGTATTAGATGTTGCTGCAATGAAAATAAATAAAATACACATATTTATAGAAAAATAAAATAGCTAGCCTATGTCTAAAAATAAAAAATCACTAATCTCCTCAACTCATGACACATACATGACACCCTCAAGTTATGACACATACATCATAAGGTCGTGTTTACTATTTCTATTTTGAACACTCATCTTAAACATGACTAACATTTTAACATAACACTAACTCTAAACATATGCCACAAAATATTAACCGATGCTTTACACTGCTGGTATCTCTTTGTCACGAGCTTTTCTTTATGTTTTTTCTTCTTTCTTCTACTATATGTCTTCTTACCTTTTATATTAGCATGTTCTTCTATTTCTTCATTGGTAATCTTTCTGAATTGATTATCTTAATTCACTTCAAGAAAGTTAATGAGTTCTATATTTACAAAGTGACATATAATGATATCATCTTTTATGATATAAGTCTTCTAATTTTGTTGTGTGGGGATTTCCTGAATTCTCTCCAATCTCCGAAGATATAATTTAAGGCATAATTTTATATTCATCAAGGTTAGTCTTTTGCTTTCTCTTTTCTTATTCTTCTTATTTTCTTGGCTTATGCCCATTATATGCATTTATCTTAACATAGACTCTTCCTCATTCTTCATAATCATCTTGGCATGCTTCCAAATATATAACTATGATTTTTTTTTCTTGTACATCCATCTTTAGAGAGTATTCAAATGTGGTAATGTCATTATCATTCTCATTTTTTAAATTTATAAATTAGAATTTATTTCCACTCATGTCAATGTAAAAAGAATCTACTTCTAATGGAAAGGAAAATTTATCAAAACCATTACAAAAGCAAAATTCATTTAAAGAAAATACATTGGGTTTGATAATGTCAAGCATACCTATATAAACAAGCCTTCCATGATCGCATAGGTCAATGAAAAATCATCGAAAAGACCAAATTTGAGAATTTTGTTGTAGAGAGAAAATATAAGCAGCATCTCGGGTCAAAATTTCCACATTTACTTTATTCATTGGAAATCAACGTGCAAGAATGATATATTTTTTTTACATCATTGCTGCTTACAGGTAAAGAAAAAAAATCAAAACCCAAAAATACAAAGCAATAAACTAACAGTACAAATAATGAACAAAAAGTTGTAAAATAAAAACATATAAAATTACATAGTAAACAATATCCTTATGCAACCAGAAACTGCTGCATTGAGGCTGAGAGAGTATGGTGGATATATCATCAGCAAAAACATATTCCGAAGAAATCCCAAAAAAAGTTCACAAAGATTGAACAAGACAGAAAAGAAAAAAAAAAGGAGAAAACAGATTAAGGTAATTGAATTACATAATAGGAAGAGAAAAAAAACACCCAGCAACGAAAAAGCGTGGTTAATTATCATACTTAAAAAAAATTAATTTAATAAGCCGATTGTGATCTCAGCGTATTATAGTTATCTTCAGTACCGAACAAGAGTTACAGAAAGATAACAAAGCTTATGTTCACATCCTTGGTTTATATATCAATTGTGGCACCAAAAAGACATTAATCTCGAGAACTAAATCACATCGCATTACTAAAATACATCGTCGTAGCACCAGGAAGATTAATCTCCAAATCGCCGAGAGGTGAAACTAATCAAGTGTGGGTAGAAAATCGATTGCTTAGCGGATAGATATATAGTCAAAAGATTGAGAGAAGCTCGAAAAGCGATAAAGATCTATACTAGTCGTCTCCTCGAAAAGGGTGATGGCCCGTTCAGCAACCACAATAATAAAAAAAATGGCATGATCTCTAGATGGAGGGATTGACGATAAAGGTAAAGAACGATGCGAGCCAAAATGGGCAAATCGATGTTGGTGGTGAATGAGCAATAGCAGCAAGGAAGAGTCAAAACTCAATGGTGTGGGGATGTGATTAGAGCCAGCACGGGGCAAAAACAATAGGTGATGTAGTGACTGTAAATAGGCAAGAGACGATCTCGAATGGGAAGCGACAAATTTGGTACTTAGACAAAGTCAAAGATGACAATGATGTAATGTGATAGAAGGTGAGCGATGATGAAGAGTAATGGGATAGAAGGTGAGCGATGATGAAGAGTAATGGTTGATCATACCCTCAAGAAATGGCTAGGCTACCTCACATGATCACTCTATTTTTTTTCAAACTTCAAAACTCTATTTTATTTTCAAAAGTAAGGTTTTTAGACTAAGATTCTATCTAGGAACATTGATAGTTTGTTTTTTTTGGAGGGAAATACCGAAAAAAAGGAAAAAAAAAATAAAGTTTTCGGTGGTTTCTTTAAATGGAAAGAAAAAAGCGGAAGAAAAACTCAAGCGAAAAATTCATTTTACTTACTTTTGGCTTTCGTCCGATTTGGACAGAAAAACACGCTGATTGCAGTTGCGCGTTGCGCCCGAACTATTTCCCCTCTCGCTTATGCTGCCGTTGCTCTTGATCACCCTCCTTGCTCCGAGCACCTCAACTCCCTTCTCCGATCGCTGCTACTCTCAACTGCCTCTCTCCTCCAATCTCTCCTCTCTTGCTTGAGCGCCTTCTCCGATCTCCATCTCCATCGCTCTCGTCGCCTCACCTCCCTCCTCTGGCTGCCTCCCTCCTTTGATCTCCCCTCCCTTGTTCGGCTTTCATGAGCAATCACCTCCCTCACTCAGCCCCCCTCCAATCTCCGCGAGCAACCCATCCATGAGACAAACACCCTGGGTATCCCATGATAATCAAATTAGTCCACAACATACAGAAAATTTCAATCAGCACAAGAAGATTTCTCAACCTTAACAAGTTGGCCAAGAGTTAAAATAATTATCCTAAATTCTCAAACACCCTGGGCATAGAGAAAGTTCTATAAGCATTATCAATATTAATCACATAAGCATACAATGTCCATTACTCGGTTTAAATCGATTTATTAAATTAAAAAAAATTAGTTCAGTTTAATTTTGAATTTTATTGGTTCAATTTGATTTAGTTTTTTAATCATAAAATTAAAATCGACTCAGTTTGGGGTTAAATGAATTAAGTGCCTAGAAACTCAAACCGTACCGATAAATAAGTTAATTTCCTCTTCCAACGTCCATCTGCATTAATTGCATTCGAATCACATGAAATCTGATCACATCATTTAATTTTTAATATTCTTTTATTATATAAAGTGTCAAGCTTTTTTCATCGTTATATAAAATCTCAGACGTTTGTATTAATTCTCTGACCAAATCTTTAATTGCTATGTGACCTGTGCTCTTCTCTAACTCGGAGCCCCTCAAGGCATAGGACATAAGTGGTGCTTCAGTCTCAAGCGTAGTAAAAAAAAAAAATTAAATTTTATAATAATTATACATGTCAGACACATTAACTGCTTTGTGAGTTGATTGCTTCTAGAGTTGTGACTAGGGTGCCAGGCATTCCGCGTGGCGTAGGAATTTTTATGTGCATGCCGCGTGGCCTCTGAATTTTCAGAATGCAAGATGCTAGCTAAGCTGATTAATCTACATCCTTGTTGTTCGATTTTATTCGATTTAAACCGAATTGAACCGGTGTTATTCAGTTTGATTCAATTCAATTTTAATAATTTCGGTTTAATTTTTAATTTAAAAAATTTTATTAAAAAAAATTAATTTTTTCTAATCAATTCAATTTGATTTAGGTTGAACCGATTCAACAGACCTACATACAACAAATAAATAGAAATACTTATAGAATATAACTATCATTATGTGCAATAACAATAGTATCAAAGTGGCCATGTTGTTCATCCTCAGCCAATCTCCATGTCTCGAGCTTGCTTATCCAGCAATATTTCACAATATTAATCATGCGACTCTGCATTTGCAGTTGAAATTCTACTGAGCAAAGAGCTTAGAGAAATACAAGCCTAGCCAACGAAAATTCTAATTAAAAGATAAATTTAAACGGGCTATAAAAAACTGTGACACTATTCTTCTCAGAAACAACTTTTAACTAGACTGTCTCCAAACTTATTTAATAGTAAAATTATATTATAATACATATTTATATAAAAATATAAATTATATTAATATATAAAACTAGATATAATATAATTAATATTTATATAATACAATAAATAATATTAAAAATGGGTTATCTTAATATTAAAATCATTCTACAAATTATATATAGTAAATTCATTTTGCATATATAAAAACTTAATTTGTATTAGTCAAATTAAGTAACACTCATCATAGGTTGAAGAAAGCTCTGAAGATACCTGCCCTATATGCTGAGCGGTAATGATTACTCTGGCATTACGACCACTGCAACGATCTTATCCAGATCAAATTATTTCGTGGATTGGACTTCAGTTGACCGGTTACGGCTACTACTAATAATAACATACACATAACTACTCCAACTACTAATAATAATGATATAACAATAACAATAACGACCATAACAATAATAATAATAATAACAACGATAACAATATAACCATAATAATAATAATAATAATAATAAATTATTCTATAAATTATATATATTAAACTCATTTTGCATATATAAAAAATTAATTTGCATGAGTCAAATTAATTTGTATAATAACCCCAACTATTAATAATAATGATGATAATGATACTAACTGTTATGGGCAAATTTATTTTTTTAATAATAAACTTAACCACAACCGGCAGATCCCCTCGCGGAGATCTCAGCTCTACACTAGAGTGGCCCGCGACCGGTTAGGATCGCGTTGCGGAAGCTGGCCCAGCACTCTACAAGTCCTCGCACCACATGCGTGAAGGGTTCGGTGTAAATACCGCCCCTCGGACACGAATACAAATCTCTCAACTGTGTTAAAGCGACGAAGACTCTCCGACCACTTTACACTCACGAAAAATGACAACAGCCCGTGCTCCTTTCTCTACACAGCCGAGATAGGCACCGGCACGGCCTCAATCAATCACAAGGGGACGGTGGCGAACACCTTCGAGGGTGCCGGCGCACACGTCCAGGACTTTGCAGCTTTGCAAGCAAATGAGCAAGCACCTACAAACAAGCACAACCCGCACAACCCGCACTACACATATGCGGGTGCAGATAACGCAAAGAACCGTCCGGATGGAAAGCCACACGAAGTCCGGACGGTGGTAAAAGTCCCTATCCACTACACACAGGAAAACTGTCCTATCACCACTACACACAATGAATCCGGGGAGGGTTTACCCTTGTAGCGTGCCACCACTCCACGAGCAGAGCCCACCGAGATCCTCACGAAAGCTGCGTCGGAAAGTCCGGTCGGAGTCGAAGCGAGACGTGCGGACGAACCCGCGCGACGAAGCACTTTCCTCCCTCCTTCCCTTCTCCGCAGCTTGCACCGTCCGGCCACCGGAGTCACGCCGAAAGGACGGGATCTGGTTGCCGACGGAAGGAGACGCCGCCGCCAAAGAATTGTCGCCGGAGAAGCCGCCGCCGGCGAGAACTGGAACCCAATGGACGCGCTGCTCGCGTGGAACCGAGGATCGAAAAATCCGACCCCACTCCCGCGTCTGGCTGCCGGCGCCAGAGGGGATGAGTCCCTCCTTACCTTAGGGCACCGGAAATCAATCTGGAAGCCTCGTACCGACGAGTCCACGGCCGGAACCTCGTCGCCGACGGAAGATGCGAAACTCTGTTCTCAAATCTAAACTTTCGTCGTCGCCAGACCTGCCCGAGCTCTCAGGATGCTCGATAGGCAGCCTCCCCTCGACGAGGATGGAAAACCATCCTCGCCACCACGCGAGCGTCGATCTCCGTCGCCGAATCGCCAGAGATCACGCGTCCACCGGGGTGAGATTAAATCTCAACCCTGGAATCATCCAAGTGGATTCCACGCCCTAATTCGCCGCCAATCTCGCCGCCAAGCTGTCACGCATCGTCGGCGACCTTCCTTTCCCGGCGCGCCTCCTCCAGCTGGCCGGAATCAACGCCGGCGTCAGTGGCGCTCTCAGTGCAACAAAGAACAGGGGGAAAATCCACTTTCGCGCGTACGCTGCACCGTGGACCGGATTGAACCACCTGAACCGGTTCGGTTCAGCCTCGAAGATGGGTTCAGGCCCAATTCAAGGCTGATTCGACCTCAGAATCGCCCCACGGTTGACCCTCCTTGATGCACACGCTCGCAAGCTCGTGCGAGAGGGTCCGGGGTCCATGGGTCGAGTCAGGAACCCACATCCACGTGTGAACCCACACTCCGTGGTTCGATTCAACCCTCGCCCTATGGACTTGTGTCAACCTCAGTGACACAATCGCACACCCGAGTCGTCCAACACGGCTGATGACGAGGGGTCCCGCCATCGCTCCATCTCGGTGTGCTTTGGGATTTGTGCTAAATCCCGGGAGCATCACATACTCCCCCACCCAAGTTCGTCGTCACCCTCGACGACAGGCTGTCCATGTAAATTCCTCCTCAAACTGCCACAAATCAGAAGCTTTCTCCTACTTAGCTTCTTCTATGGGTGTTCTTTCCCACTGCATAAGAAATTCCATCCGCTTATTCCTCCTATACTGTCCAAGTGTTTTGTGATTTAAAATCCTTTCTATTCTTTTATCAAACTCTGCTCGAACACTAGGAGGAGCCCGACGCCCCTGAGAGAGACTGGGGTTGGTCTCGTCGGCATGAAACTTTTTCAGAAAGCTTACATGAAAGGTCGGATGAAGCTTTAATCTGTCGGGAAGCTTCAGCCTGTAGGCTACAACACCAACCCGTCTCAAGACCTCGAAAGGTCCTTTATATCTCTGAATAAGACTACGATGCGCAGTCTTGGCTGAGATCTTTCTCCACATCTGAGGTGTCAACTTTAATAGCACGAGATCTCCAACTTCGAACTGTTCATCGCGTCTACTCTGATTGGCATAATGCTACATCCTTCTTGCAGCGTGCTCTAAGCTATCACGAGCCTCCTGGAGCACCTCGACATGATCTCTCGTGACCCGATAAGCCGCTGGGCACTCACCATCGGTGTGCTGCTGAAAGTCCCTAAGGGGGGGGGGATGGCGAAACCCTAAATAGGCGCATATATAAAATTTTCACAGCGGAAGCTAGGGCTTCTAGATCGATAGCATGTATGTCATATGATCAACTAAAACATGTATACATCGAAAAGGAGTCATACCATCGCCATTGCTTTGGATGGCGCCTTGGAAGCAGAGATCGAAAGGGATCTCCTCCAAAAGATGCGCACACAAGATGTGATCGCCTACTCCTTGTTGATCTTTGTGCTAGCAAAGTTCTCCAAGAATCCTTGTCGAATGGAAGGGATGAGATGACTTGATTGCTTGGCCGAGACCTCTCCTTGTCGTCAACCCTCTTCTCCACACGAGAATGAATGCGTCTAGAGGAAGAGGGATAGCGAGAGAAGAAAGTGGGCGACGAGACAAAAACGTTCCCCTTGAACGTGGAGGCGTGCATCTAATTTGGAACGCCAACTTCCAAATATAGAAAGCACTTAACGTTCATGTGTTCACTCCAAGTGAACCGATCACCACTTCTTCCCCTTTGAACCATGCGCTCATGTGATGAGCCGGTTCAATTAAATTTGGTTCAAGGACCAAATTAGACCAAGCCTTGATCCAGATCATATTAAACCAAAAGGCTCAAGATCTGACCATTCATCTCTTGATGCTCTTGATCTCACCGATCTAGCATCCAATCTCTCGATCGAAGCTTACCGATCTCAAGCCCTAATCAATCAAACATGATCAGACCAGATCTCACTTACAATCAGAGTTTAAATCCCTTTAAACTGAACCAAAATAATTCAGTCCACACGATCTGACTTAAGTAAGCCATATCATCAAATTGTGTGACCCTAAGGGTTTCCTTTAAATGTCGGTAACGATAACTTACGTTATCACGATCAGTGAGGGGTATCTAGCAACACATCACTGTCTCCCGATAGAAAGGAAATAGTCTTCCAAGACTACACCCAAACCACAGCACAAGTGTGAACACAAGTCACTTGACATATGTGTTTCCTTTGCCACTGGACGTTCTTATTGGACAAGCGTGTCAAGCCTGTAATTCCAATATGATGAGAATGATTAGATCAGATGAACATAGTCATTTGGGTATGGCCATACACTTTCTCAACCATCTCATCCAGGGGGCCCCTATAGAACATCACACTCCAAACAAGGAGACGACAATCTTATATCTATCACTAGTGCCCTAACATGACTCATGCTCATCATCCAAGATAGTCTATAACCATTATGTTTCAAATGATATTGAACTACCTCAAAACAATGCCAATCATCATTTAGATACACAAGTGATCTCAAGTCAGAGGAAATATGCCACTTGTTTGCATACAAGGATTATTCAGATTGTGACAAGCAATTGAATATCCTAGTAGGGTCTGTCCAGTACATCCAATGTACCCATGAGTCTACATCTTATTCCATGCTCGAAGCATCCTATAAGATTAGAACACATATTAGTCTCATTCATATCAAGGCTGTCTCATGTTCACCAAGATATCTCGACTAAGGACAAAACTGGTCAGCCAAGCTGAACAGCATTGAGACATTATTCAGAAGTATACATATTGCAGCAGATGATGTAACAACCTGAATAACAACCATTGCCATTATAAACATAGAGTTTATACATGATACTGAAATAATCCCAAGGCTTCAAACATTAGCCTTAAGGGCATACCCCAACAATCTCCCACTTGCACTTAATCTAATGGTTGAGAAATCTCAAACCCATATTATTACAGTGCTTCTCATGCTTCTGCTGCGCCAGAGGCTATGTAAGCGGGTCAGCCAGATTGTCATCTGTATGAACCTTGCATATTTTGATCTCGCCACGATCAATGATCTCCCGGATCAAGTGAAACCTTCTCTGTATGTGCTTGGACTTCTGGTGCGACCGTGGTTCCTTTGCTTGTGCTATAGCTCCAGTGTTATCACAGAAGATAACCAAAGGATCTGCACTCGAAGGAACAACACCAAGTTCCTGAACAAACTTACGAATCCACACTGCCTCCTTGGATGCTTCTGAGGCTGCAACATACTCGGCTTCTATTGTGGAATCAGCAACAATTGATTGTTTGAAACTTTTCCACACCACTGCTCCTCCATTCAAGCTAAAAACATAGCCTGATTGCGATCGGAAATCATCCTGGTCAGATTGGAACGAAGCGTCAGTATATCCTTCAATACTGAGTCCTTCCTGACCTCCATATATCAAGAACATATCTTTGGTCCTCCGAAGATATTTCAAAATGTTCTTGACCGCAATCCAGTGTGCCTGACCTGGATTACTTTGGAATCGACTGGTCACGCTTAACCCGTAAGCGACGTCTGGGCGAGTACACAACATCGCATACATTATGGACCCAATAGCCGAAGCATAAGGCGTATTGTCCATTTCATCTTTCTCAGTCTGTGTTTGAGGACACTGACTCTTTGAAAGATTCAGACCATGTCTGACTGGAAGATATCCTCTTTTAGAATTTTCTAAATGGAATCTCTCCATGACTTTATCGATGTAAGTACTCTGGCACAGCCCGAGAAGCCTCTTAGATCTATCTCTGTAGATCTTCACACCTAATACATAGGCTGCTTCTCCTAAATCTTTCATCTGGAAACATTTTCTTAACCATGCCTTGACAGCATGCAGTTCAGGAATATCGTTTCCAATGATCAAGATATCATCGACGTAGAGGACTAGGAAAGTAATCACGCTCCCACTAAACCTCTTATATACACACGGGTCATCTTCATTCTTGATGAAACCAAATTCACAAATTGATTCATCAAAACGAATATTCCAGCTTCTTGATGCTTGTTTAAGTCCATAAATGGACTTCTTTAATTTGCATATTTTATGACGATCTGATGGATTAGTGAAACCTTCAGGTTGTGTCATATACACATCCTCATCAAGTTTTCCATTAAGGAAAGCGGTCTTCACATCCATTTGCCAGATCTCATTATCATAATATGCCGCTATCGCAAGAATAATCCGAATAGACTTGAACATGGCTACAGGAGAGAAAGTTTCATCATAATCTATCCCGTAGATTTGTTTGAAACATTTCGCAACTAGCCTGCCTTTATAGGTAACCACGTTACCATCCATGTCAATCTTCTTCTTGAAGATCCATTTACAACCTATAGGGATTACTCCCGGAGGCGGATCAACCAAATCCCAGACTTGGTTATCTGACATGGAGTCCATCTCGGCGCGCATAGCTTCAAGCCATCTCGCTGATTCCGGTCCACTGACCGCATCCGCATAAGTGAGGGGTTCATCATCAATGATGTAGACTCCGTCATAGCGCTCAGGCTGTCGACGGATCCTTCCCGATCTTCGCGGTTCCCGTGATATCTGAGCCTCAGGTTGTTCAATAACCTGATCTACTGGCTCAGGCTCATCCAATTGCGTTTGACTACTTTGTCCTTCTTCTGGATTCTCATCCAGGTTTATTTCTCTCCCACTGGCCTCTTGCAGAAGAAATTCCTTCTCAAGAAAAATAGCCGTCCGAGCAACAAATACTTTGTTCTTTTTGGGATCGTAGAAATAATAACCCTTAGTTTCTTTAGGGTAACCGACAAAGATACATTTATCAGATCTGATCTCCAGTTTCCCAGAGGCGAGCTTTTTGACATAAGCCTCGCAACCCCAGATTTTAATAAATGTTAAGCTTGGCTGTTTCCCATACCATAACTCATATGGTGTCTTTGAAACTGCCTTGGATGGCACTCGGTTTAGTACCTTTGCAGCTGTTTCCAGTGCAAATCCCCAAAAGGAGTAAGGTAGAGTAGCCTGACTCATCATAGAACGAACCATATCCAGTAAGGTTCTATTTCTCCTCTCGGACACACCATTCCATTGCGGTGTTCCTGGCGGAGTGAGCTGTGAGATAATCCCACACTCCTTCAGATAGTCAGTAAACTCTCGACTCAAGTATTCTCCACCTCGATCTGAACGAAGTGCCTTGATATTTCGGCCTAGCTGATTTTGTACTTCATTTTTGAACTCTTTGAACTTGTCAAAAGATTCACTCTTATGTCTCATTAGATAGACATAACCATACCTACTGAAATCATCAGTAAAGGTAATGAAGTATGAATAGCCACCTCTGGCATGTTTACTAAATGGCCCACACACATCGCTGTGAATGAGGTTTAGTAAACCTGAAGCCCTTTGACCTTTGTTGGAAAAAGGAGACTTCGTCATTTTACCCATTAAACAAGCTTTGCATGTATCAAGCTCCTCATAGGAGAATGATCCCAGCAGTCCATGATCATGCAACCGCTTAATGCGCTTCTTGTTAATATGGCCTAAACGACTATGCCATAGCAAGGTGCTGTCATCAGCACACTTGGCTTTCTTAATATCAATCTGTTGTATTGAACATTCCATGTCCAACATGAATAACCCATTGTTAATTGACCCAGTAGCATAAACAATATTATCAAAAGAAATGTAACACTTTGAAAATTTGCATTCAAAGGAAAACCCTTTCCTGACAAGAGCAGGAATAGAGATAATATCTTGGTTATGCTTGGTACAAAATAACAATTGTCCAGTTCTAATACAAGACCAGATGGTAATGAGATGTGATATTCTCCTACAGCAACAGCAGCAACCCGTGCCCCGTTTCCAACTCGTAGGTCCACCTCATGCTGTCCCACCTGTCTTCTTCTCTTGAGTTCCTGTACATTTGAACAAATGTGAACTCCACATTAGGGGTGGCAATTCGTGTTTCACGTGTCATAACGTGTCGTGTCATACTTGACACGTGACACGATTGTGCTTGACACGAACACGACCCGTTTATGTATATGTGTCAATATACGAAACACAGACACGACCCGCTTATTTCACAGGTGACACGACACGACACGATTAACACGTTTAATAAATAGGTCGTGTCACATAACATGACACGACACGGCACGATTGACACGATTTATAATATAAAATTATTAGATGACACAACACGACACGGTTGACACGACACGACACAAATAACCTGTGTAACTCACTATATTAAAATTATCTATAAATTATTAATTTTATATAATATATATTATATATGGGTTAGACGGGTCAACCCGCGACACGACACGACACGACATGAATTTTAGCGTGTCATAAACGGGTCGACACGATAATGACACGAAACACGATTATGTTAAACACAAACCCGCGAAAACCCGTGTCGTGTCGTGTCGTGTTGGCGGGTCGTATAATTTTTTGCCAGGCCTACTCCACATGCAGTGTCCAACACCCATGAAATAGAAGAAGAAAACATGACTTCAGTCACGAAAATACCTGAGCTAGAAGCGAAAGGCTTGCTTCCCTTCTTATCTCCTTGGAGCGCTTTACAGTCCTTCTTCCAGTGACCCAGCTGGCCACAATGGAAGCATCTGTATTCCTTTGACCGCTTTATCTTTTGCTTTAGAGCCTTGTTGTAGCTCTTGACAGGGGCTTTGCCCTTCTTCCCCTTCTTCTTGTTCCTAGAAGGAACCATTAGGACAGAGGATGAAGGCGTTCCCTTCTCACGAGACTGAGTCTGCTCCGTAGTCAAGAGCATGTTCAGTAACTCTGCCGGTGTACAGTCGATCTTGTTCATATTAAAATTAATAATGAATGGATCAAAAGAGGCCGGGAGAGACTGCAGAATGATGTCTACAACAAGCTCCTGATTGATGGTGTGTCCCAGTTTCTCTAGAGCCTCCTTGTACCCAATCATCTTGAGTACGTGAGCTCCCACTGGACTCCCTTTAGCCAGTTTGCTCTGAAAGAAAAGTTTAGTCAAATTGTAGCGTTCAGTCCTTGCCTGTGCAGCATACAACAACTTGAGATTTGCTATTATTTCAATAGCAGATAAATCTTCATGTTGACGCTGCAGCTGTGGCGTCATAGACGCTAGCATCAGGCAAGCGACATCAATGCTATCATTGACGTGCTTTTCATAAGCTTCCCGAACCGCCCTTGCGGCGTTCGGAGCGGGTTGAGGCGGTATAGCCGTCTCGAGGACATACAGCTTCCTCTCAGCCTTAAGAATAATCTTAAGGTGTCCGTACCAGTCTGAGAAGTTTGGCCCAGCAAACTTCTCCCTTTCCAGTAGGGATCGCACATTGAACGCTGTGGTGTTCGTTGCTGCAGTAATATACAACATTGCAAGAACAGCAAGGTCAGTATCAATGTTAGAATCAATTCAGGACTTAAGAATGATTCTTTTCTCACTATTTTATCTGACTGAAAAATCCAGTAAAACAGTCCGAAAGAGTAAAACTCTTTTAGTGAGATAGGATCCAGATTTCATACTTGGTCTCCGCGTCCCGCTCAGGCGAGATAAGATGCACAGAGAGTACAAGCACTAATTTCTGGTAGGCAATACCTGCAATCGCCAACCCGTGCGATTCCCCTTCATCTGGGCAATCCAGCAGACTGTGCCAACTGAGTTGGTACAACACAGTCTCTGATCCCACAGATGGCTGCCTCCATATGGCTACCATATGCTCAATATGTAGCCTACATGGTCAAGCTGACCTGACCTACTGCCTGGACCACCACGTGCTATGCTGAGCAACGAGAAGCGATAAATCCCTTCTCTATAACACGCAGGTGTAATCACACACCGTCTGAAGATAGATGGGCGTGCCCACTGAGTGGGTACAACACGGCCCCAACGATAGTCAGAACAGTGAGGTTTCGCGTCAGAATGCTATCGTGCTTGATATTTAACGTTGGATTTTAACAGTCATTTTATCTTCTTAACTATCATACAGACCCTATGGTGATAGAAGAAGATTAAATCATGCAGTTCTAATTATTTAAACAATAAATGAAAGCATGATGATCTTATGTGGTAAAAGCCTATTAAGCCTAGGTAAGACCTTAATTTAAACTTAAGTCTTCACTTGAGCTCTTCATGGGTCTTTTGCATCTCATCTGGCCCAAATCAGGGCCCAAGCGCCCATGCGGCTCAGGTGTGCCCACTAGGTAAATGCGCCTGTCCTAGAGTCGAACTCTAGACCTCCCACCTGGTCAAGCCTCTGCTGCATTCGCCTCTGCCAAGTGTGCTCTGTGCTCATGTCTGATTAAAATACAATTTAATCTATCTAGACATGAATGACACGCAGGTCAATTACACTTTATAAATTAATTAAAATGTGATGCGCAGATCACAATAAATATTAATTTACAATTTTAATCCAGGCACGCAGGCCCCAGCACAGCACACATTAAATAGGCAGCCCACATAAGATTAAATAAACAAGTAATATGGTATACATTCATCATGTGATCCAAACTAGAAAATAAAATTTTCGAAAACCCATTGGCATCAATTGTTTTTTTTTTATTTTCCTTATGAGCCCTACTACCTTACAACGGTCCATTAATAGGGATCCACTCATCAGACCTAGTCAGATCCACTACCCTTGCATGCACCAAGTCGTAACTGACTTGAGCTGACCTAATGGTCAACCATGCATGCGCCAAGGGCTGAACGACCCTCATGAGTTCTGGCAAGCAGGTGTGACCCCGGGCCTAACTCATGCACGTTCACTGGTTGTCTCAACCAGACATCGCTACACGCCTGTCCCCAGTCGACCTATAGCCACCTCGTGCTTGCGCACAGGTGCCATCTGGTCGACCCATCTAGGCTGTCAGATGGTCTGATCAGACTAATTGGATCTTAACTAGACGATGACTTCAACCCTAATAACCCATCTAAGTTTTTCAAGTAGGCGCCTCTTAGATCTAGTGTATGCGCGCAAGAGAAGTTTTTATAAAAACAACAAGATGCGCCAAACAACATACATGCGCGAAGGCGAAAGTATACATCTAAGATAAGCATGTATTTTCGCCAACCAACATGAACAATTTTCGCATATTATGTAGTTTCGCATGTAACCTTTAGATCTAAACATTTGAGCAAACAAGGATCACACAATAGCAATCATACGAACATACAAATAACTTGCTCTGATACCAATTGAAAGTCCCTAAGGGGGGGGATGGCGAAACCCTAAGGTGACGCATATATAAAATTTTCACAGCGGAAGCTAGGGCTTCTAGATCGATAGCATGTATGTCATATGATCAACTAAAACATGTATACATCGAAAAGGAGTCATACCATCGCCATTGCTTTGGATGGCGCCTTGGAAGCAGAGATCGAAAGGGATCTCCTCCAAAAGATGCGGACACAAGATGTGATCGCCTACTCCTTGTTGATCTTTGTGCTAGTAAAGTTCTCCAAGAATCCTTGTCGAATGGAAGGGATGAGATGACTTGATTGCTTGGCCGAGACCTCTCCTTGTCGTCAACCCTCTTCTCCACACGAGAATGAATGCGTCTAGAGGAAGAGGGATAGCGAGAGAAGAAAGTGGGCGACGAGACAAAAACGTTCCCCTTGAACGTGGAGGTGTGCATCTAATTTGGAACGCCAACTTCCAAATATAGAAAGCACTTAACGTTCATGTGTTCACTCCAAGTGAACCGATCACCACTTCTTCCCCTTTGAACCATGCGCTCATGTGATGAGCCGGTTCAATTAAATTTGGTTCAAGGACCAAATTAGACCAAGCCTTGATCCAGATCATATTAAACCAAAAGGCTCAAGATCTGACCATTCATCTCTTGATGCTCTTGATCTCACCGATCTAGCATCCAATCTCTCGATCGAAGCTTACCGATCTCAAGCCCTAATCAATCAAACATGATCAGACCAGATCTCACTTACAATCAGAGTTTAAATCCCTTTAAACTGAACCAAAATAATTCAGTCCACACGATCTGACTTAAGTAAGCCATATCATCAAATTGTGCGACCCTAAGGGTTTCCTTTAAATGTCGGTAACGATAACTTACGTTATCACGATCAGTGAGGGGTATCTAGCAACACATCACTGTCTCCCGATAGAAAGGAAATAGTCTTCCAAGACTACACCCAAACCACAGCACAAGTGTGAACACAAGTCACTTGACATATGTGTTTCCTTTGCCACTGGACGTTCTTATTGGACAAGCGTGTCAAGCCTGTAATTCCAATATGATGAGAATGATTAGATCAGATGAACATAGTCATCTGGGTATGGCCATACACTTTCTCAACCATCTCATCCAGGGGGCCCCTATAGAACATCACACTCCAAACAAGGAGACGACAATCCTATATCTATCACTAGTGCCCTAACATGACTCATGCTCATCATCCAAGATAGTCTATAACCATTATGTTTCAAATGATATTGAACTACCTCAAAACAATGCCAATCATCATTTAGAAACACAAGTGATCTCAAGTCAGAGGAAATATGCCACTTATTTGCATACAAGGATTATTCAGATTGTGACAAGCAATGAATATCCTAGTAGGGTCTGTCCAGTACATCCAATGTACCCATGAGTCTACATCTTATTCCATGCTCGAAGCATCCTATAAGATTAGAACACATATTAGTCTCATTCATATCAAGGCTGTCTCATGTTCACCAAGATATCTCGACTAAGGACAAAACTGGTCAGCCAAGCTGAACAGCATTGAGACATTATTCAGAAGTATACATATTGCAGCAGATGATGTAACAACCTGAATAACAACCATTGCCATTATAAACATAGAGTTTATACATGATACTGAAATAATCTCAAGGCTTCAAACATTAGCCTTAAGGGCATACCCCAACAGCTGCACCACGTCAGTGGGGATGAGAGGCTGTCGTCCTAACACGAACTCAAAGGGTGTCTTGCCGGTCGCTGAAGACTGCTGCAAGTTGTAGGCAAACTGCGTCGTGTCAAGGAGAGACACCCAGTTGCGCTGGCTTGCCGACACAAAGTGACGAAGGTATTATTCAAGTAGAGCATTTATCCTCTCCGTCTGGCCATCGGTCTGAGGATGGTTCGCTGTAGAAAACTTGAGCTCAGAACCAAGAGTCTTGAACAAAGATGTCTAGAAGTTACCAGTGAACCTAGCATCTCTATCAGAAACAATGTCCAGGAGAAGCCCAAAAAGCTTCACCATATGCTTGAAGAATAGGTCAACCGTCTCCTTGGCTGAATAAAGCTCAGGTGCTGCGATGAACATAGAGTACTTAGAGAAACTGTCCACCACAACAAAGATTGAAACCTTCCCTTCGACCTTCGGCAACCCAGTGATAAAATCCATGGAAACTGAAGTCCATGGTTGTTCCGGAATAGGAAGAGGCTATAACAATCCAGCTTCGCGCCTCCTATCAACTTTATCCTGCTGGCAGATCAAGCAGGTGCAGACATATTGATCGACATCAGCTCGCATGGAGGGCCAATAACAAGATCTAGATAAGAGAATCAACATCCTGCGCTGTCTCGGATGTCCACTCCATGCTGTGTCGTGAAGCTCTCTCAACAACTCGCGTCGAAGTCCGCTAGTCGCCGGAACAAGTGGCCGATCGCCCTCGGCCATCAAAAGGTCGTTGCCCTGAAGATAGTAACAACGAACCTTGCCTTCTCGCACATCGGTGATCAGCTGCTGGTATTTGGTGTCGAGAACAGCAGCTTGCCGAATGCGATCGAGGAGATCACCCTCAATCCTCGATATAGAAGCAAGCACCACAGTGCACATCTTGCTGAGAACATCTGGAATCACATTGGAGCGCCCCGGTCTGTGCTCCCAGGTAAAGTCAAATTCAGCAAGGAACTCCTGCCATCTCGCTTGTTTCGGTGAAAGCTTTTTCTACGTAGCGAAGTAGGTGTTGGCAACATTATCTGTCTTCACTACGAATGCGCTACTGAGAAGATAGATGCGCCAAACTCGAAGGCAGTGGATCACGGCAACCATCTCCTTCTCGTGAGCTGAGTAACGCTGCTCCACCGGACTTAACTTTCGGCTCTCAAATGCCACTGGGTGCCCCTCCTGTAAGAGCACTCCACCGATCGCTCTGTCAGAGGCGTCGGTATGAACCTCAAAGGGCCGACTGAAGTCCGGCATACGAAGAACCGGCTCACTGGAGATCCTGCGTTTTAACTCTGCAAATGCAGTCTGATGCCGTTCTTGCCATAGCCACAGAGTCTCCTTCCTCAGGTGGTCAGAAAGAGGAGCTGCGATCTTGGAGTAATCCTGGATAAACTTCTTGTAGAAATTCGCAACTCCCAGGAAAGATCGGAGCTCAGTAGGGGAGGTAGGTGCGGCCCACTCGACGATGGAGCGCACCTTCTCAAGATCTATCTGGACAGTGCCATGGCCTACCACATGGCCCAGAAACTAGATCTCAGAAGCAGCAAAGGAGCATTTCTCCCTCTTCACATACAGCTGGTGTTCTCTCAGTCTCTGGAACACCAATCTCATATGCTGCAAATGCTCCTCCATCGTGGTCGAGTACACCACGATATCATCAAGGTAGAGGACCACAAAATCGTCTAGCAACTGTGTCAGAACATTGTTCATCATATGGGAGAAGGTAGCCGGCGCATTGGTTAAGCCGAAGGGCATAACCAAAAACTCGAAAGCGCCGTACCAGGTGACACAGGCTGTCTTCGCCTCATCTCCTTTAGCTATGCGGACCTGCCAATAGCCTGATCTCAAATCAAGCTTGGTGAAGATAGTAGCGCCCGCCAGTCTATCAATGAGGTCTTGGATATGTGAAATATGGTATCTGTTCCTGATGGTGATTTTATTTAAGGCACGGTAGTCAACACAGAAGCGAAGACTACTGTCCTTTTTCTTTTGCAAAAGCACGGGAGCACCAAATGGAGACTTGGAGGGTTGGATGAACCCAGCTGCTAAGTGCTCATCCAACTGCTTCCTCAGCTCAACGAGCTCTGCAGGAGGCATGTGGTATGGGGGTCGGAAAGAAGGAGTTGCCCCAGGAATCAACTCAATGCGGTGATCAATCGCACGTCTGGGAGGAAGCTCCTTTGGTTGCTTAGGCGGAAGAAGATCCTGAAACTCCTCAAGTAAATTCTTCACTTCCGCTGGTACGTCGTCTGGACCTTCTACAGGGGCCGTCACCCATGTAGCCAGAAAGGTCTGCTCACCCCGACGTAAGCCTGTCTCAAGAGTAGCAGCTGAGATGGATGTACTCTGAGCCTTCCTTGGTCGCACTGACTTATCCGACCCAGCCAACTGTAGACAATGAACAAAGCAGGGGTATCTCTCATCCATCACCTGGGCACCCCTAAGATGAGGGACTATAGCAGCCTTCATCTTTTATATCAACTCCAAGCCGACGATAACATCATAATCGTCCACCTGAACCACACGTACATGGTACTTATCCTTCCACTCCCCGAAGACAAGAGGAACATCATAGGATATTCCTGCGATCTGCTGCTCCTCAGCGTTGATCATCTTGAAGCGGTCCTGAGCAGGGGACAAGCTCAGCCCTAACCGCGTCGCCATGCCATGAGCCACAAAAATGTGAGACGCACCAGTATCAACCATGACATGAACTCGATGTGAGTTCACCCTCATCTCCACGTACATCAACTTGGTCTTCATTGTGGTGGAAGTGGCAATGGCATTGATCACCAAAGGATTCACAGTGATCAGAGGATCCTCAGATTGGGCAGCCTCCCGCTGAACAATGGCTGCAAGTGTATCTCCCCAAGGACAATCACGCATGCGATGAGGACCTTGGCAAAGAAAACACTTAAGCTGCTGCTTGGGGGGCGCCCCTAGGAGGAGAACCGGCTAGTGTGGCTTTCTTTTGGACGGTTCCTAAAGAGGTAGCTCCTCCTTTTGCATTCTTCTTCTTATACCCACCCTTGGGTCCTGGAGCTGGGCGCTTCCCCTTATTCCTCTGAGGGGAACGTGACTTAGATGGACCTGAGGAGATAGGGGCAGATTGCTTTCTATCCCTCAAATCCACTAAAGAATCAGCTATGGCCATAGCCTCCTTGAGAGTCAGTGGGCTATGTCTCCTAACTTCCAACTGTGCCCAGGTCTGCATCCTCTCTAAGAAGAAGTACAAGTGATCCTCTTCCTCTATTCATGGTATTTCGAGCATGGCGGCGAGGATGGAAAACCATCCTCGCCGCCACGCGAGCGTCGATCTCCGCCGCCGAATCGCCAGAGATCATGCGTCCACCGGGGTGAGATTAAATCTCAACCCTGGGCTCATCCAAGTGGATTCCACGCCCTAATTCGCCGCCAATCTCGCCGCCAAGCTATCACGCACCGTCGGCAACCTTCCTTTCCCGGCGCGCCTCCTCCAGCTGGCCGGAATCAACGCCGGCGTCAATGGCGCTCTCAGCACAACGAAGAACAGGGGAAAAATCTCCTTTCGCGTGTACGCTGCACCGTGGACCGGATTGAACCGGCTGAACCGGTTTGGTTCAGCCTAGAAGATGGGTTCAGGCCCGGTTCAAAGCTGATTCGACCTCAGAATCGCCCCATGGTTGACCCTCCTCAATGCACACGCTCGCAAGCTCGTGCGAGAGAGTCCGGGGTCCATGGGTCGAGTCGGGAACCCACATCCACGTGTGAACCCACACTCTGTGGTTCGACTCGACCCTCGCCCTATGGACTTATGTGAACCTCAGTGACACAATCGCACACCCGAGTCATCGAACACGGCTGATGACGAGGGGTCCCGCCATCGCTCCATCTCGGTGTGCTTTGGGATTTGTGCTAAATCCCAGGAGCATCACACTAACGATAACAATACCTCAATAGCACACATTACTACTCCAACTACTAGTAATAGTGATAATAATGATAACGATAACTATACCTCAATAACATACATATGACTCCTCGAACTACTACTAATAATGATGATAATGATAACGATACCTCAATAACATACACATGACTACTCCAACTACTAATAATAACGATAACCATAACCATAATCATAATCATAATCATAATCATCATCATTATCATCATCATAATCATAATCATAATAATGGTTATGGTTATGGTAATCATCATCATCATAATAGCGATGGCGATAATAATAATAATAATAATAATATATAAATTGTATATATTAAACTCATTTTGCATATATAAAAAATTAATCTGCATGAGTCAAATCAAGTAATGCTTATCATAGGTTGAAGAAGCATGTGAAAATGGTATAAGAGTGTTAAAACCCTTTAAACAATATTTGTTGTATGGTTTGAGGAATTTTTTTTTTAAATTTGCAAGCGTCATTACCAAGGAGAACTTTGAGTGCTTGATGCTCAGTATCTTTGAGAGGTGAGGTGACTAATAGACTTTCTAACATAATTTATTTGGAATTTGTGACTCATATATTCCATGTCATATGTCTTCATGCTAAATGTAGCATCATAAGAGGGATCATCATGGCTATCTCAAACTCATTGTAGGTATGATTTGTTCCGATATGTATATTGCTCCACTCTCTTTGCTTTAAAATTTCATTGGCCAACATAGGTTGCGTTTGGGGTTATTGCCCGCCCAATTGCATTTGGGGTTACTGTTGAGGTGGGCAGCTGAGGCATTTGGGATTGCTTATGCGGGTGTGTTTGGCCCAACTTCTATTTTTAGCTTCTGCTGGTTGAAGAAGTGCTGGTTGAAAAATTACTGGCTGAAGAAGTTTAAAGGTGTTTGGGTTGCACCGCTTGTGAACCGCTTATGTTGTGCTGGTTGAAAAGATATTTATCCTGTGCTATTAAGCACAAATATTCTTAAAGATAATTCGGAAGCAAGACAATAATCAATAGATTAACTGATAATTATAAACTAATAACATTAGCAACTAAATTCCTGATGGTTAAGAGCATCAAATTCTAAATATGAAGATGTGACACCTAAAGTTTTCTGATTTATTATTCTTTCAACAAGTGTTAAATTTTTTTCAATTGGTTACTGATTTATGAAGATGTTAAATAATTTATTTCTGCTCTCCTTTCTTTTCCCATTTGCTGTTTTCTTCGCTCTCTGTTCTACAACACTAGCAAGAGGTATTCATATCAAGAGAAGTGAAGAAGAATCGAACCAAATTTCTAATTCTTACCTCTGGAGATTCACTTACAGTTAGATTTGTAGGCTGAAGAGAGGCGACGGTAGACAAGCGTCTTCAACGGCGGACAAGTGTCTTCAACAACGGCGGACAAGAGGCTTCAATGGGGGCGGAGAGAGAGGGAAAAATAGCGGACGGGGTTGACTCTGTTCTCTTCGACGGCGGCTGTGAGAGAAGAGGTGACAGAAGGTAGCTGCATGAGAAGAGACGACAGACCGTGGCTGCGAGAGAAGAGACAACACGGACGGCGGTTGCAAGAGACGACGGATGCGAATAGGCGACGGAGATGGCGACTGCGAGAGTCAAATGACAGCTGGGAGAGAAGAGACGGATGCGACTTTCGGCTGAAGAGCGGCGAGCATCGAGTGGTTGGAATAACCCAACGAGAAGCAGAAGCGGGGCTTAAGAAGCAGCCTTGGTCCAGCTTCTCATCTACAGTAAAATTTTCAGGGTTGAAACCGAGAAGCCGGCCCAACTTCTGAAAAAGTGCTGGCCGCAACCCTATAAGAAGACCATAAGCTAGGCCAAACGTGCCCTGCATCTGGCGCCAGCTGAATCCATCTACCGCTGGAAAGTTGAGAAAAGCCTGCTGACCGCAGAAAAGTAGCTCCGCTTCTCGTTCATGTGTTTGATGCTTCGCTCGCCCTCGTGTCTCTGCACCCGCACGCCACCGCTGCTCCTCGCCGGTCGTTCACCGCTACTCGTCGCCCGCCGTCCGCTACTGCTCGGCACCTGCCGTCCGCTGCTGCTCGTCGTCCGTCGCTGCTCCGGCGACAGATCTCTCCTCCAGCGACTCAGCGACACTTGAGGCGATAGATCTGGGCCTCGCGACAACTCGGCGACAGATCAACATCCGGGACAGATCGGCAATAGATCTGTGTCTGGATCTAGTTCCAAGGTAACGTCTAAAGTGTAACGTCTCGGCGATAGATCTGCGATAGATTAGCGATTCACCTCTCGGTTCTTCTCGTAACGTCTAAAGTGTAAAGTTACTTGGCCAAGGTAAATTACGAGATACATGCAATTTCAATCAAATCAGGAAGATAAACTTATATTAAAAGAGCAGGATAATAAATCGATTCATGCAAATCAGTGGGCGCCCAATCAATCCCGAAAATGTATCTACTCGTTCATATTGTCAAGAAAATACATGTTTTTGATGAACAAGAAAGATCTCCTAAAAATCACAAAGAATTCACAGAAAGAATGATGGTACGTCTTCTCCTCGATTTGCAGATGAGGAAGAGTGGGTCAATCGTCGAAATCGTGTGGAATCTCGCCGGAATATACTTCGAAATCAGGTTGTCGCCCTTGTCGCCGCCGCCGCTTGTGTTCGTCCGAAAGAAGCCGCCTAACCCTCCAAAAATCTAATCTTTTATAGTTGGACCGGTTTAGAACTCATCAAGGAACGGTTCTGCGAAGTTTGGTTCAAATCTAGTTCAAATCGGGTTCGAATCGGGTGAAAAACCGAAAGGGCGGACATTTTTACGGTCCGTGATGAGTTTACGGTCATGGCCGTAAATGTCTTTGTGTGTACAGCACTTAAGTCAGAAATATTCACGACCCATGATGGATTCACGGCTTCGCCCGTGAAAGTTTCTGTGAACTTCCATACTTAGCCGATTTTCGTCCTTCACTCGAATGCAGAATTACGGCCGACCCAGAATTACGGCCAAGGCCGTGAAAGTCGAATTCTTCACCCTTTTCGCTCCAAATTTGACGTGTAAGTTCGTAATCTCCTCGGGAATCATGCTTTGGCTTCAAAACTCGTGAAATCCTTCATTTTTGTGCCTTTTTACCTACATTTTCATAAAAACCAAGAAAAGTGAAGATTCCGTGCAAAGTAAGATAAAAACACTAAAAACGGCACAAAATCATACAATTTATCCTAAAATATGATCTAAAACATAGGCAAAAACACGATGTAATTGCAACGCATCACCCTCCCTCGCCGGTGAAGTCGGTTACAGTCTCTCACTCTCATCTCTCCTAATCCGCTCGTCGGATCTTCCACCGCTGCCCATCTCGAATGGTGTCGAAGGAGAGCTCCCTCTGCTCTCAGCTAGGAGGGGACGACGGCGCGCCTCACTGTCGTCGTTGGCGGCGCACTTGCCGCGCTTGGGTGTCGCTCTCAGCAGCGGAACACTAGACAGCGTGAAATCCCTAGGATTAGGTTTTCCCCGGGTGCACAATCACCCCCAAATCGAAAACACCAACAATCGATCAGAAAACCCTAACCCTAATTCTCCGTCCCAAAATTGTCCCCAAATTAGAGAATCCAATCGGAACCTAAATCAGGAAAATACCTTTCTCGGGTCAAAATTGAGATTTTGACCAGTCAACTAGTCAACGCCGAAACTTGCCGGGCCGCGCCACTTCGCCGAATCAATTTCGCTGGGCTAACGTCACGCTGACGTCAGCCCTTCAATTCGAATCCTCCGCTTTGATTTTACGTTCGATTTCGAACGTTGACTAGCCAGGATCGATGACTTCGCTTCAAAGCTCGTGCCCGAGCTTCATCGTCTTCACGCGAGCTCGTCCGTCCGCCTTTGATGCCGAGCGCCGCCTACGCTCGGACTCACCAGAGAGGAAGGCGCGTCGATGGAGAGAAGCTCGCTACGCGTTCGCCCTCGGGGGCCGCCTGCCGCCGGAACTCATGAAGGACAGCGCCGAATCACCAAAACAGGGGAGAAGAAGGCTTGAGAGAAAATCATGTTCATTCACTGATCAGAGGCTTACAGAACTCTCCTACTCTTGCCGACGACCCTCTGGTCGTCGCCCCTTCCCCTCCCTCGCTGGCGAAGCCGGTTACAGACTCTCACTCTCATCTCTCCTAATCCGCTCGTCGGATCTTCCACCGCCGCCCATCTCGAACGGTGTCGAAGGAGAGCTCCCTCTGCTCTTAGCCAGGAGGGGACGACGGCGCGTCGTCGTTGGAATCCGTTGACACCGCCTCTGCCTCCTCCAAATCGAGCACGCACGCCCGAGTCTCCTGGACGCTTCGTCCCTGCAACGCCGCACACGTCCGGAGCTTCCAAAGACCTCTACCCTGCTGGACTCGGTCTTCCTACACTCCTCGTCCGCACCTGGCGCCTGCTGTCGACCCTGGCTCGCCGAGAAGCTCGCGCCGTACACGTCTTCCTCGAAAGACGCCGCATCCGCCATCTTCCGCGCCCGAAGCCGTTGCCGCTTCGAGCTCAGTCGTCCGCGTCCGAACCATCCGGAGAAGACGAAGCCAACGCCGCGTCCTCGATTCCGAATGTTGGGGTCAAAGTCACCGTTTGACCTGATGATTCCTCTATGCGGGCTTCACCTTGGCTTTGATGGCGTGGGCGTGGGCTTGGGCTTGGATCAGGCCCGCTGATCCAGAGCCTGCCACCAAGTATGTCAAGACCTATTGCTCATTAGATTCACTAACAAATAAGGAGCAATAGTTAATAATATTATTGTATGTGTCTATCTTGTCCTTGTCCTCGTCTTATGTTCGTCACTGTCATCATTATGGGTCTATTTGTCATCAACTCATCTTGTTTGAATAAATGAAACTTAATTATGTATGAGTGTTCAAATTTAATCAACTACTTTCTATATCCACACATATACACATACAAGTGAAAATAACAATATTGTCTCGATAAATTACCCTGCATCAATCCACCACCTGTATGCTTCACATTTCAATTAAATAATTAGTTGATAATATTTTTTTTCTCAGTTGCAATCTATAGTAATATATATACAATTATTGAATATTTCACAAAACACCCTTCACAACAACAACAACAAAATATTGTAGGTAAATCATTTTAGAAGGAAATAACACCTCTTAAATTAAAATCTCAGAACAGAAATAGGTTGGACATATATAAAATTTGATTGTTCCTAAGAAAACAACTCAGTTGCTGCCTTTGAATCATGCACCCACATACTCATTTGTTTATTCCTAAGAAAACAATGTGACAAATATAAGCCTTCCCATTTGCCAAAGTTAAAAAATAGCTTTTTAATTGGATTAAAAATTAACTCTGTTTATTTCAGATTTATCTCTCCATCAAAGTAAATTGAGGGAGAAGAAGAGTACTCGTCATCTAACTATTTGGTCGAGCTGAAATTTTGAACACACCTTCTCTTGGATCACACGAATTGATGACCGAAAGGATCCGGCCATCTAACGGCTAGATCGCCAGAATTAAAAGATTTTCTGGTGATCTCTATTTTCTTCCCCTACATATGCTTCTTCTCGATGAACATGGCATCCAGTGGTCTGATCTAGTTCGAACTTCAGCCACACCTCCTCTTCAAGCATGCAAACCAATCGCTGGAATGGAAAGATTTTCCGGCGATCACTTGTTTAACTTTATCCGCCATGAACACTTCTAAATTCCTCTTGATGAACATGGAATCTAGTCATCGAATCAAGTTGAAACTCAACCCATACTTTCTCTTCGAACATGCGAACTAGTGGTTAGAAGGATCCGTCCATCCGAGGTCTAGATCTCTGGAATCTAAAGTTTTGCCGGTGACCCTATTTTGCTTCTGTTTCATTGGGTTCATCCGGCGTCGACTCACCACCGACTGACGCTGAACACCAGCCATTAGTTCAAATTGATGCAAGGAACTCTTGGTCGGAGTAGGTCAAGCAGCTGAAAGCGAACAGCAAGCGGTGGCGAACCTTGTTGGCGGCGAGCTCTCTTCGCTCGCCTTCGCAAGTAAACCACAAATCAAACTTTCAACGGCTGAAATTAATTTATACAAATCTAAGCCAATTAGATGGCTTTTAAAATGATCTAAATATTGATCCTTACTCAATTGATTCAAATCTTTCTAAATTTAATCTCAAAATTGTTGATTGAAGGTCTAGATTAAAGCAAACTTGCAATTTAAAATTTCAATTGCTGAATGAATTAGTTTTCACAAACTGCAATATTTGATCCAAATTAAATGACTAAATCTATCAATTACACCAATCCTTTCTTGGCATTTGCTTAAAACCTACTAATGTCAAAAATCCAAATCCAAATGCCAATAGTCATTTTTTCTTCCAATCAAATAGTTTTTTTTTTTTTTTTTTGCATAGGCAAGTAATTTATATATCAATTCAGATCTTACTAATTCTATCAATTTAACTCACTTGAAAGGCAAGGAAATTGTAGTCAATGTATAATATTTAAAGCCAGATATCAAATGTATCCATATTCCAAAATTCTATGATTAAGGTGTTTGTACAAATTCATCAAGTGCTCTATGATAAAGCCAGATATCAAATATAAGTTCATATGCGAAATTGTAGTCAATACAAATTCCGACATTGATCTCCTTATCCGTGTATGCATCGACATTACAGCCATTTAATATGAGCATTAATTCAAACAGTAACTAGAGAAATTCTGAATATCAATTAACCTACATTTTCCATTCCAAATTCAAGAACTGATAGTTTCTGCTCAAATGGGTGATCACGCTATGATCTAATGGGTGATGGTGCTGTTTGCTGTAACAGCAACCCGAGAACACAGAAATTGCTTGACCAACAATAGAGCTTCTGTGTTACAGACATTCCAGCAAACAGATGACAGGCATATTCAGATTTGCATGCTGATTAATTAAGCTTCCAGTAGCATTTCATCAAACAACTGGTTTATAATCTAAGTTTATGAATTCACAATTCATGTAAATTGATCCTTTTTCAGAAGTCCACTAGGGATCTCTAGAGGTAATAGGCAGATGCAGCTTTAATTTCTCAAGTGGATTCAAGAAAAAACTTGGCAAAATACAGAAGTAAATCATTCTGTCGCAGATATTGATTGAAATACTAATAAAATTGGAATTAGATCAAACACCTCATTGACTAAATTCCATTTCGACATGTTCTCAAAGTTGTGTTATTGCACAGGGAATAGAACGAGATTTCAAATCATTTAGGGATCAGCGACCGAGTTAGGACTTCTAAAAACATCTCCTATATCTATTTTCAAATTAAATCCCTGAACTAATAAGGATATATCTACGGTCAAAAACAGATAACAGATTCAAGAAAAGAACAGAAATTGCAATGCAAGAAAGAACTGAAAAATGAAAACGGAATTAAGAAAGAAGCGAAATTCAAGAACCGAATTTAAGAAAATAAATTGCAATGCAACAAATCAACTAGAATACGAAAAACCTCAGCAGCTACAAATATCCTTATGTGAATCACCCAATCCAAGGTTCTTCTACGAACCTTTCTCAGGAGTCGTTGAATCCACAGCTTCCAGTTCAAACTCCTTCGTATCGTTCTTGATTCTTGCTTTTTCTCGATATTTTACTCTTTTACAGCTTGTTTAGTAGGAAGGAAAAGAGAAGGGAATGGATGTAAAGTTAAAATGAAAGCTATAAAATCGTGTTTAGTATGATAGGTAGACAAATGAAAGAAAAGTAAGAGGAAAAATAGTCTTATTTGCTTTCCACCTAAATCGAGTAGTAAAGAGAAAACAGAATTTTTCCCTTTTTAATACATGTTTTCATCCTTTTCTTTTTTATATTCGCTCTCCCTCTCATGTTTTCATCGGGGATGGGATCAAACTCCTAATCCCGATAAAAAAATTATTTAAAAAATAATTTTTTAATACTAATATATATAATACAAACTAAGTAATAAGTCAAGTGAGAGAGAAAGTGAGAAATTTAGGATTTTTATTTTTTAAATGTATATAAAGGTAATTTGGTAAATTACACTTCGGGTCAGGTTCACAATACCCCACCCTACTTAGGTCGTGTTTACTTGGACGGATGGAAAGTACAAAGGAAAGGAAAGAAGGAAAGAAAGGAAAAATAGATGGATGGAATGTGTTATAGATTTTCCTTTCTTGTGTTTACTTGGATGGAAAGAAAGTTTGAAGGATTGATATATACACCCCAATTTTTATTTTTTTTATTCATATAATATATATATATATATAATATCATAAAATTATTAAATATTAAATATTAAATATGAGAAACAATGGCAAGGGCAAGCAGTAGCGACATGAACGAACAATGACGGTGAGCTCGAGCAACGACGGCAAGGACGAGTAGTCGAGAAAAGCTCGTATTGAGCGAGAATAAATAACGGTGCGATGAAAAGTTAGTGTGAAGTTAGTAAAATTAAGTAATAGTTTCAGCTTTTCGTCTGATTTAGACGGAAAGCAAATGGAGAGATTAATGACTAACTTTTCCTCTTACTTTCCCTTCTAAACTATCCATCCGCCCAAGTAAACAAGTCTATACTCATTTCCTCCTCCCCCCCCCCCCCCCCCCCCCCCAAGTAAATAAGGCCTTAATGAAAACTTGAGTTTTACTTGAACCTACCCTGAAACACAATCAACTCAGGTTTCCCTAGCAACAGTGGGTTAAGTCAGGGTGGGTTATGGTTTTCTTGCCCACCATAATACCTATTAAATGGGTTTGATTTGGGTATAGATATCATGTATACTACTAAGTCATATTTAAGTAATACATATGGAATATCCGTACTCAAACCCAATTATGATATAATAATAATAATAATAATAATAATATATTTATAATTTATAATTATAAGCAATTTACCTAACCATAATCCATATCTCTTTCTTTCGACTCAAAGGTTGCCTACTGCTACTTCTACCCTAATCCTTTTTTTTGTGTGTGTGTGTGTGTGTTTTTACTCATATCATTGTTGCCACTGGCCGCTCCACCTGATATTTGAAGCAATATCGATGAAGAGGCAAGGCAGGCTAGTGGCGAGGGGGAGTGGCGTCAAAGGCGCTGCAGGGCCAGGCGGTGAGTGATGGTGGCGTCGAGTGCAAGACGACGAGAGGGAGCGGCCGCAAGGTGCTGGGTGCGAGGAGTAGCGTTGGACTTTCACTCAAATCCTCATCGTCGCATAACGGCAAAGGTGGCAAGAGGGCTGGCGGGGACCGGCGTCAGAGGCGACATGGGTCCATGCGGTGAGGGGGCGGGGAGCACCAGAGGCGAGGGGGGACGGCAGCTACCCGCTGCCATTCCTATGTAAATCTCCCTAACTTAGGGCTCAGGTCAGGCTGGACCTTTCTCAGGAATAGCTAAATCCGCAGCTTCAATTTAAGAACTCCATAAAGTTCTTGATTTCTTCTTTTCCTCAACATTTCCCGCTTAAACACCCCTGCCGCTCGTTTTAAAAGCCCCCCGTGTTTTTTAAAAAAGCCCCCATGTTTTAAATAATTCAGTTAAAAGCAAAATTTTGTTATTCTACATAATCCTGTATATAAAAAGAAAATCAAATGTTCTAGAAATGCGATTTCCTACGCAAACATTAAATAAAAGCTGCAAAATTTTTCGTGTACTTCACTCTTTTATAAAACTAACTAAAAAGAAGGGCTCAATAGTCAAATTACCGAAATATATATATATATATATATTCTTTTCCTCTTGGTTATCCGCTGCTGCTGTGGCCTTCTAATGATCAAGAGTTTAGTCAACACTTTGACCATCAATTACAGTCAAGTCAACTAAATACAAAGTAGAAAAAGAAAAGAAATAATTAGACAAAGAAAATTCTAACCAACTAAGCTAACGCTGATTTTATAATATTTTATTATAAGACTTTTTTGAGAAACATGTAACATGAAAGTAAAAGGTTTATTTTGAAATTTTCATAATGACAAAGGTCAATTTGAATATATGAGTAAGGTTCGGGTCCCAAGTCTCTCAGCTCCCAAGTACAATTTGCAACGAACTAACACACTTTATTTGGTCAAAAAAACTAACCAATACAGTTAACGGCGGAAGCTTCCTTCCCAGTCTTTTAAAATTAGAGAGAAAAGAGGCGTAGACTACGAACGAGCCGAGGCGATGACTCCGGGGGGGTGGCTGTGGCCGCGGCGGTGCCTCCGCTCCGCCTCCTTCCTCTTCCTCGCCTCCGTCGCCGTCCTCCTCGGCACCACCGCCGCCATCTTCGCCTGGCTCACCCTCTCGCCTTTCCCCAAACCCCTCCCCCTCTCCCCTCACTCCTCCCTCGGCTGCCGCCCCGACGGCGAGGGTTCCTGGTCCATCGGCGTCTTTTACGGCCGCTCCCCTCTCTCCCTCCAGCCCATCGAATCCGTAACCGCTTCTTCGCTCACAAAGCTGGGTTTTATTTGTTTTTTGCCCCTTCTTTCTTTGCTATAATTGTTGTGATTCTTTGAATCGAGCAGTGGGATGTGTGGAGGAACGAGAGCCAGGCGTGGCCGGTGGCGAATCCGGTGGTGACTTGTGCGTCGGCGTCGGAAACTGGCTTCCCTAGCAACTTTGTCGCCGATCCTTTCCTTTTTATCCAGGTCAATGGAGATTATGTTAATTAGCATCTAGACATCATTTTTCTTTTTTCCTTTTTGATCTACTAGTACTTTTGAAAGTAAAGGAACATAATTGAGCTAGCTGAATAAAGGGATTTGTATTGTTCCCTTATGAACTAATTTACTTTTATGAAATAAACAAACCATCAGTATGAATGAAAGAATTAACAGTTCTGATGATCAGTCTGCTCTCTTTATGCTAGCTGCTCTTTAAGTCTATGGATGAAACAGCTAAATTTCTCTTGCTGCTAATTTTTGTTTGTTTTGTCCCCTAAGATAATCTTGTTGCAAATAGATTGTGATGAACCTGTTCTTCATCTTGATGAGGTCCAAGATAGAACATTTTATTTATTTTATGATGTTTCTCCTTCAGGGAGATGTTTTGTATTTGTTCTACGAAACCAAGAACTCTGTCACCTTGCAAGGAGACATTGGAGTTTCTATGAGCAAGGACCAGGGCGCAACATGGCAACATTTGGGAATTGCTTTGGATGAGGAGTGGCACCTTTCCTATCCATACATTTTTAGTTACAAGGACCAGGTAAGATCTGAAATCTGATGATGCCACTTTGCTGTTTCCCTTTTTTTTTTCTGCAAGTGCAAAAGTGATGTTAGAGAGACCTCTATCTAGCTTTACTTTAGGTGATATCTTAGCAATTCTCTCCTTTTTTTTCTGAATTTTGACTTCATATAGATTTACATGATGCCTGAAGGCAGCAAGAGAGGAGACCTCCGGCTTTATAGGGCAGTGAATTTTCCTCTTGTGTGGAAGTTGGAGAAGGTCATCCTTGAGAAGCCCCTTATAGATTCATTCGTTATAAATTACCAAGGTCTTTTCTGGCTTTTTGGGTCAGACTTCAGTGCTTCAGGTGCCAAAAAGAATGGCGAGCTGGAAATCTGGTACAGCAGCTCACCACTCGATCCGTGGTTGCCACACAAGCAGAATCCAGTCCATAACATGGACAAAAGCTTAGGTGCTAGAAACGCAGGAAGACCATTCACTTACAATGGCAAGCTCTACCGAGCAGGGCAAGACTGTGGTGGCACATACGGCCGCCGAATTCGTCTCTTTGAAGTGAATGTTCTTACCAAAGTCAAGTATGAGGAGGTCGAAGTTCCATTTGACATGGATGAGCCTAGAAAAGGCCGGAATGCTTGGAATGGTGCTCGTTACCATCACCTGGATGTTCAACCGCTTTCCTCAGATCGATGGGTTGCGGTGATGGATGGTGATCGAGTGCCTTCAGGGGATGCTGTTCGCAGGCTTGCTCTCGGGTACACAGCATTTGGAGCTGCCATTGCACTGGTTATAGTGGCAGGCTTGCTGTTGAGTGTGATCAAGTGCATTGTGCCATTGAGTCGATATCTTCTTCCTCTCTCAAGGAAGCGGAGCAATCTTGGTGGTGCACAAGACTACCTTAAGCTTACAGCTCTGTTTAGCTCCTTCAAGCAATTTGCATCTGCTCTCAGAGGAAGAACTAAACCCAACACCTGTGCAGGTAAACTAGTCCTCGCTATCATACTTCTTGCAGTGGTGATATTAACTTGCATCGGCACGAACTATGTATATGGAGGCAACGGAGCAGAGGAGCCTTACTCATCGAAGGGGCACTACTCTCAATTCACGCTTCTGACGATGACATACGACGCTCGCCTCTGGAACTTGAAGATGTTGGTGAAGCATTACTCCAGATGTGCCTCAGTGAGACAGATTGTGGTGGTGTGGAACAAAGGCCAGCCGCCCAATGTAACCGAGCTCGACTCCGCCGTGCCCGTTTCAGTCCGGGTGGAGAAGAAGAACTCTCTGAACAATAGGTTCCACATAGATCCATCCATAAAGACACGAGCAGTGCTTGAACTTGACGACGATATCATGATGACCTGCGACGATGTGGAGCGAGGATTCAAGGTCTGGCGAGATCACCCTGATAGAATTGTAGGGTTCTATCCGCGGTTGGCAGAGGGAAGGCCGCTGAGGTACCGGACTGAGGGGTTTGCTCGGGGACGAGGAGGCTACAACATGATACTCACAGGAGCTGCATTCATGGACCATAATCTGGCATTTGGAAGGTATTGGAGTGAAGAGGCAAAGATGGGAAGGGCCGTAGTGGATGAGTACTTCAACTGTGAGGACTTGCTGCTCAACTTTTTGTATGTGAATGCGAGTATATCGAGAAGGACAGTTGAGTATGTGAAGCCTGCTTGGGCAATAGACACATCCAAGTTCTCAGGTGTAGCAATCAGTAAGAACACAGAGGCACACTATAGGGTGAGGAGTAAATGCCTTGCCAGGTTCACTGAGTTGTATGGAGATTTGGCTGCCAACAAATGGAGCTTTGGCAGCAGAAAAGATGGATGGGATGTATAGTAGTTAGAAGTTTGGCATTAGGGTTACTTGTAATTTTGTAGATTTGCTTTTCTTTTTTCCTTTTTACTCAAACACTCATCTTATAGAACATAAGAATGTGGCCGGTTCCCTAGTTAAAAGAAAGGCTTAAAAATTGTTAAGTGGGATCAAATCTGTCCCGTTTAGGTCCATACAGTAATTAAATATTTTCTTATTCTCACCAATTCATCTTGTGTTATATGGAAAAGAATTAAAACAATGGTCATATTAAGATGTATTTTTGCTTTTATGATTTGTGAAAAGCATTCCAGTAATCCTACTTTAAAAAGTTAAGCATAAAATACACCCCACAAGTTATATAATAGTCTAACTATTAGAGGTATCCAATTGGTTTTGACTCAAATTGAATCAATTCAACATAAATTAAAATTTTAATATCTTTAAGAAAATCACAACCAAACTAATTTTTATAAAAATTGAACCACAACTAAACCAAAAATTTTATTTTAATTTAATTCAATTCAACTTCAATTGTTTTAATTAACTTTTTTACTATTTTTAAAGTATTTAATTATTAAAAATAGTATTATATAATATAAATAATTATATTAAAATAATAAATAAATTATTAAGATTTCAGTTTATTAGATTCAATTCATTAAACAAAAAATCAAAATATTTAAAAAAAAAAAATTAATGTGAACCAAACCAAAACTTCCATTTAGTTTAATTCAACTTTTCAAGGTAAACCGAAAACTAGACACCCTTACTACTTGTTAGCCATTTGCTTATTTAACATAGTATATTGAGACATTTAATTTGTCAACCGAAATTAGCATACTATCTCTTCCAGTTACAGTTCTCGATTAGGAATACAGGAAACGCTAGTGCACAAGCAGCATGCATCCAAATAACAATTTCTTAAATCCACATCATACAGTGATTAAACATACAGTAAGCATAGCAGCAGGATTCTGGTGTCAGTATGTGCATAAACATACAGTAAGCCACAGGCAATTGCTAGATTTAGCTTACTCGAAATGTCTGATTCAGTGCTTACGGACATTCATCCAATTCACGTCCGATTGTTATGAGAATCTACGTGGATACAAGTGGGGTCTTGGTTCTAGTCTCCGCTGGCGCATCCCCTGCACCCACAATGGACACATTCTATCACCTTTTCTTCCCTCAGGTGTTTGGGAACCCTGCAAACGCATGTGGTTGCAAAATTGTGGTCTCTTGTCTGCATACACCGCAGGCAACAAAGACGCTCATAACCAGACTGCACAAGTCAAGGCAAAGGATAAGAATTAATAACATATTAAACACAAATATAAAATAACTAATCAATCTGAGGCTTACAAATCAAATATGTAAGGACAGGCATAATAAAGCTTAAGGAATCACGGTCTGGTATGTAGAAAGAGTAGAAACTCAACATGGAGAGAGACAAAGTGATCGCATTCCATAAATGCACAAAATACCAGTGTGTCAAATACATCTTGAAGATTTCCAAGAACAAAATGAATATTTAGAACTTCATAAAGAAAAACATGTTTCTGCATTAGCTCATTGGATGTTTGCTAATTTGAGATGTGCATTGTACTTGCTATTCGTTCCTCCTGAATTTATCTATTTCAAAGGGTTTTTTATAACACTGCTTACTGATTTTGTGCAGTGTTTAAATTTTTAAGTGAAACCATCATTGTGGAACTTTTGTAATAGTAAATTATTTAAGAAGTTAATTTACCATCCTATCAAGAATTTCATTAAAAAGTTACATAAATCCTTCATCAGAGGCATTAGTTTGGTAAATTTTTGTTTGATTTATTAGAATCTGCGAAAAATCTATGACGCTCAACTTTATAGGATTTTGCAAAACCTATATCCTACAAATCATTAATGCATGGATGAACTAATGCTTTAAATCTTGTCTTCAAGACATGCATCCAAATGCGTACTGAAACAAATGGGTATGTATCATATGTTGTTTTCCTCTATCCCAAATGCAAGTAAACCAAAATCCAATCAATGAAGACTATCAATCATAAATGAATTATTGTGCATGTCTATCTTAATTTTTTTCTTTGGAAGATTGATATCAAATCTGATATCATTTATTTGTTGCAATTAATAACTACCTCTTTTGCTCCAGAATTTTTTTTCAATAAAATATGGTAGAGATAACTCCAAAAAAAAACCCAGCACTTGGCTTATTAAACTAAAATTGAAACAAGTTCATGTGTATTAACTATGTATTAGCAAAACAAGAAGAAGAGGCTCATGCAATGTAAAATCATGGGATGACTCATCCATGTAAACGAGCTTACAAATTCACATTGGTGAGTCAAATTGCTATTATGATCAATCTTAGTGCAAAATAAAGCAAACTTCAGAGTCGATTTCATAGAATTCATTGGCTCTGACAAGTATAACCGAGTTCAACAAATCAACTCAATGCAAGTCGATTTCATAGAATTCATTGACATTGGTTTGAACAATCACTCTGTCCTGAACTGCTCGACAAAGTCTTGTAAAAGTTTTAGATTATAAGGTTTCATTTACGCTGAAAGAGGTAATGATTAAAAGTAGTGTGATAGCAAGGGTGTAGTTAGATGATCGAGCAGCACATAAAGAAGAAGATTCCCTTAGAACAACAACCTGTGATGCAAGGCGGAGGTTGGCGTCTCACTTGCCACACTATAATGCTAACGCCTCCTTTTGCCTACGACTGACAATAGGGGCTCAAGAGTAATACAGCAAGGGATAGGTGTTATGTGTAGGCTGAGAAAGGTGAAAGGGAAGGAGGGAGTTCTCGCTCTATCTCCCTTGCTTCACATTGTGATGTTTGATTGCTTGGTTAGAAAGGGAGGAATTATGGTGGGTTTCATTACTACAATTTGCATTTAAAAGAGGAGGTCAAATCATGATTGATGAAAGGGGAAGAACATTTTTGTTGCACCTACCTTTCCAAACACAGCTACGAGGTGGAAATCAGATTAGGGGTTTCTAGTGCAAATACTTATAGGTGGCGGTGGTTGAGAATTCCTGCTCACCTCGATGGTGGTAGGGGAGTAACTTCAACCAATGGCAAAAAGATGTGTTCTCTTCCATAGTGGAGGCTAAAAAATCAACGAATGTGTATGCAGACCCCTGCGCAGGATTACTTGGTAATCTAAGATATACAAGAGTGATGTATAAAACATTTCTTTTTATTAATAATGTAGGACCTCACCATCCTACGATTCAATCTTAGGATCAAATCCAATGGCGACTATTATTCCTACGGTAAGATCTTGATTGGGCTCATGCCATAAAGTTAGGTTATTGACTGCTGATAGCAGATTCACAGTAACTAATGACGCTAAGTAATTGGCTCATGTATATAGATAATAAGAAATTATTTCCAGTAGGTCTACTCGTTCATGATGTACTCAATAATACGAGAGAATAACAAAGGAATATAGTAGAGAAAGGTGGGACTTTTGTAAGTGACTACTTTCATATAGTCTTGAAGTATTTATGAGCATGATAACATCAAAATCAATTAAAGATACTGATGAAGATACATCAAAATCAATTAAACAGAAAAAAAAGGATGTATCAAAAGGGAGCATTTGAGGAATGTTACATGGGAAAGTCAACATCCAGATATCTTGGAGGCTAGTGTTTTGCACTTTTTCCAATAACAAATGGAGAAAGCAAGTTGCAAAACTGTATAATTAAAAGCAACACGAACCTTTTTCCACTTTGCAATCAGATTTCGATCTGCATAGCCTTGGTCCAGACAAAATTCATATAATTCCTTTGAGATTTCCTTTCTCCGATAGTAAAGGTCGTATATATACCGGCTCTTTTGATGAGCAATACGAAAAATGGGCCAAAGAGCTTCACACTTTCTCTTACCGTCATGTGGGTCATTTTCAGCTACAAATCAATCCAAGCTAGCATTAGGAGAGGTGTTGAACGATCATTAGGCATGTGAAGAAGTAAAACTAAAAAAGTTAGTGACGATGAGTACCTTCCCTCATCTTTGCCTCAAGCTCACGAAGTGTTGGCTCAATAAGCTCCCACCCTTCTGGATACTTGACACGACTGGTCTTTATTTTAGGCATTTCTTCAGGAATAAGAAACTAATCTATTGAATAATCAAATAGATATCAGTTAGCATGAATGCAGCAGAAAATATGTAAACTGTAGCAAAAAGAACATGTCAAGAAGAACGAAGTATCCAAAAACAAATCATTATTTGGAAATATGTATACAAAATCTAGATGCCAGGTGTCCTTCCAACAAGCATTTTGGAAATAAATGTTCCTCTCATCAGACATCTATGCAGAATCAAGTGAAAAACAGAATGGTGTTTACATCATGATCTCTTAACTTAAAGCACAAGAAGCTGTCTCGTAGAACAATCAGTGAATGTGGTGTTTTCACCAAATTGAATGAACATCCATTTGGCTTTATATATAAGAGAGTACATTCTTTACTTGAACATGAATTCTTGCCTCGCTTCACTCAAGCACGGTAAGACAATAAAATCGACTGAAAATATTGCTGTGCACTCAGAATACAATTATAGTGCGCAACGACGTGCAAAAGAAATAATAATAATAATTCCAGTTACTCTTTAGTTCCAACAGAAAACACAGGATACACGTAGTACTACCAACCGCTCATAATTATCTAAAGGCATATATATTTCATCTAGAAATAAAATTAGTACGGAAATGAAATGACTCCCCCGGCATACTTTTTTCTCAAATTAAAGGGGTAAAACAAAAGGAATAAAATAGAACATATAACTAATCCGACCAATAAAATTGCATAAATCAGAGGCGTAGGGAAATTAACAAAGTCCAAGCATGCCGACCTTATGCCAAGGTGAATTGAGGGATATTAATTATTATGCCCCAATTCCTAAATACAGTTTCAATTTTAACTTCCCGGCAAATTACTAGAGGAAAAAGGTCATAAAGAACATAACTTCTCTCGCAAAACAACCTAGATGTGATAATCAAGGAAGATAACGAAAGGACTGGGAGCCACGAACCGACCAACGCGCAATCTGCGTTCTTTTACAAAAATTACTACACTAAGCATCATCCAAAATCTGCAACTTACTTCATTCAAACCAACCAACTACGACATAAGATGCAGTTGAGTACCAAAACATACTAAAGAAATTAAACATCACACCATGATCAAGAAGAAAACGAGGTAACCGGAAACTCCAGTATCAATCGCTATTGAAGCAAGTAAAGGCACAGTGAAGAAGGATAACCTGGAACGACGCAACGATGGGCGCGACAAACAAACCAATCGCAGATTCGCAGGGACAGATGATGATGGTTGATCATGACGAGGAAGAACCCTAATATTTGAGCCTAAACGAGTCGGGCCAAGTGTGGGCCCATCCAGGACAAATTAATTGAGCCTAGTGAACGAGTCTCTTATTCGGCCCAAGTCAGCCCAGAAAAAGAAAAAAAAAAGTAGGGAGTTGTTATGATACATGGAAGAGCTGCAAGTTCTTATGATACATTCAACGGTCACTACCTAAGAAAATCTAAGTAAGATTGTATGTGTTACCGTTGATTGTAGCAAAAATACGAATCTTAAAACATTACTAAAGTGACTCTGCTTTCATATTCGTATTTTTGCTTCATCCAACGATTTTCTCCACCCATATGTAATGTAAGAAGCATGTTCTTATTTTAGATTATGTCTAGGAATCTTAGGAGAGTTATGAGAAAATTTTTTAGGCGGTGTCTCTGTCTAGGAATCTTCAACAGGATTTTTCTCATAATATAACTTTTAAAGCAAAATCAACATAATATAATTTTTAAAGTAAAATCAACAATATAATTTTTTAAGCAAAATTAATGTAATATAATTTTTAAAGCAAAATCAACGGTCAACTTCATCAGTGCTAAAGATTCCTAGTCTCCGCCGAGGAATATAGAGTTACGTCTAAGCCATCTATCCCTTTGAAAAATATGAATGTTAAAGCAAGAGTCACATTTGTGTTGCTTTAATTATCGAAAATGATAATAAATAAGGGCATGCTAATCTAAAAATAATAATAAACAATAGTAATAAATAAATGATGAAACAACGTGTTACTAAAAATAAATACAAATAAAAACACATCATAGGTTTAAAATATAATACAAAATAATAAAAAAAATTAAAACATGGCATCATAGATTTAAAAAATATAATATAAAATAAAGAAAAAAATAAAAAATAAAATAATTAGAACAAGTTAACAAATTAGTAAATAATAAAAATAAAAAAATGGGATAGAAAGAGGTCGTGGAAACAAAAAATCATAAATATATAAAACTAATGATAAATAAATAAAATGACAAATTTGGAAATCTAAAACATATATAAATAGTAAGTAAAATGACACGTAAAAATGTAAAAGAAAATATAAATAAATGAAACATTGCATCGTGAGGTTTTAAAAAGGGAAAAAAATAAAATAATAATTATAAAAATAATAAATATATATATATATATAATTAAAAAATAAAAAAGAAAAATTTTAAGGAACGAGCTAAATTTCCAACTAATGGCCAAAAATATAATAAAATGGGGAATGAGAATAGAAAGAAAAAAAAACATAAAAAGGAGAAAAAATTTTCTAGGCGGAAACTCTGCCAAGGAATCATAAGCGGAAGGGATTTGTATCATTTCTCTTGCTTTAAAATTCGTATAATACTAACCCATCATATGTTGCGCAGGTATACACGAATTATATAGCAAGATCAATGATGAAAATCTTTTCCGCCTATGATTCCTAGGCGGAGACCCTGCTTAGAAAATTTTCTCTAAAAAGGAGCATCGGCCGTTAAGAAAAAGATGCAAGGTGGTCGACTGGAAGAAAGGGGTTGGAAAAGGAGGCAAAGAGGACGAAGATATGAAAAATAGATATGTACTAAGGCCGTTTTGGCATTCCTTTTCGGATTGATCACTTTTTGACTGTAGTTCACCTTATATTTTTTGGCTTCTCAAAACTCAGCTTTCAGATTCAGCGGCAACTGTTTGTCTTTCGGATAGCTCCACCAAACGAAACTTAAAGAGACGAAAAGACTCAAGTGCTCATTGTGACAAGTACATCAATGAGTTCGAAAGAGAACGAAGCAAAATAATTAGCATGGTTTTTTTTTCTCTCATTCTTCCTCTTGATCTAATAATTGATGGAGAGTAAGCTAGTAAAAAAAATCAATTTTAACATAGAATAAACGTAGGTAAGAATATCAACTTTGACGTAGAGTAAACTTTGATTTTAAAAAACAACGTTGATGGATAGTAAACTCTGGTAAAATAATCAACCTTGATAGAGAGTGAAGTCCAATAAAAAAAAATCAACCTTGATATGGAGAGTAAACTCTAATAATAAAATCAACTTTGATAGAGAGTGAATTATGGTAAGAGATAAAACAACTTTTATGAAGAGTAAACTTTGGTAAACAGACCAAAGTAAACTCTAATTTAAAAAAAAAACAACCTTATGGAAAATAACTTTCACTAAGAGTAAACCCTAGTAAAAAAAATTAATCTTGATTAAACATAAATCAATCTGGATGAAGAGTAAACTTTGTTAAGAAGTATTATTTCATAGACACTTCGAAAGTTGCATTTACTAAACATATTTTAAAGGAAGTACTGTTGCAACTTTTGTGTTTCATTTTCTTGTTTAGATCATTTGATTTACTTCAAGAGTTATAGGGTGTGTTTGGCACAGCTATGCTACTGAAGTGGGTATTAATTTTATTTTTCTTAAATTATAAAAATATACTATAATATATATATATTTTTTAGAGTCAATTAATTTTATTCATGATATTATCAAATAAAATACTATTATTTGATAATTTATTTGATTTAATTTAAATATATATCTATTTTAAGAGCAAAAATAAAGAAAACCTCACCAAAATTGAAGAGGAAGAGTCGGGAAGAGGTAGAGAGCATTCATCGAAGGGAACCAGTGTCGAATTGCTCCAAACCTTGCCACCCACACCACTAGAGCATCTGCATGAGAGACCGCTGCTCGCCCTCACCAGAAGGCTAGATGCCGAGTTTAGGAAGCGGGGGGAGACGTGAGAGAGGGAGCGGTACAGTTTCATTTTCAGTTGATTTTCAGCCGCCATATTTTTGTGTCCGTTTCTCCCAGCATTCTCTCTCTCCCAACGAGCTCACCTCCTCTATTTGAAGGCAGCTCCATGTCGCCTCGTCCAAACACACGCGTAGTGTTATCAACACGCGACATCGACCCGAAGCCTGTCGGCCTCCTGCCCAAGCTACATTTCCCCTCGATTTCCCCTTCGCCGATCACATTTTCCTTATGCGAAGATTGGCTTTGAGACCTCCTCGTCGATTCATCACTCACCATGCAGTGTCGCTGTCCCCCAGCTATGCCCGTCAGCCCACTGGATCAGACGCTGACACCTTGCTCTTCGCTAAGCTCACGTGCGACTATTGCTCACATCTGCTCCACGCTACCATGATGCTCCGCCTGCACCACTGTGCTAGCTCCATGTGGCTGCACGCGTGCTGCTGGCGATGCAGGCAGCCACAGGAGTTGAAGAGGGGTCGTCATTCATCGAATTGATGCCTCGTACATCATTTACGCCCAGTCATGTCCACCGCTGCCTCAACTACCACGGAGCTGCCTACCTGTTGTTGAGTTACTAGACGGCATCGTCTCCAGTCGGCGTCTACAAAGTTCGACCGACAGCTGCCAGTTGCCGGCGTTGGGTTGAATCGACGCCTTGAGCACCAATTTTTCTTCCCCCAAAATTCATTTGCCGATTTGGGTATTAGGCTAATTTTGACTTAGTCAACAGCCCACTTGAGAGGCCAAATCCATTGGGCTTGGGCCTCACACTTGGTATCTACTAAAACTAAATCAACATGCACTGAATTATTTAAACCTATGTTCTGACACTTTTTGCCATTAAAAGACAATTGACTATGAATCGTTGAAGTTACTCAAATCTAGCTAGTAAGAACAAGACAGATTCCTCCAACGGGGATTACAATTTAGTGCATGACAACTGACATAAAATAAACATCTCGGACTTTTCTTGTAAAAGAGAGTTATATGCAGCGTTACAAAACACGCTTTACCTTCACCAAAGTGAAAAAAAAAAGTAAAGAAAATTCCACAATGCAGCAACCAACAATTTGTCTACGCAATACTAGTATATTGCACTTCTAAAAAAGCTAAGTAATGGACGATGGGCCGAATCGTTTGATTTCTTCAAACCTGGATCACCAGCGCGACTTCTGCCTACGTTTGTAAGGAGAGCAGTAGTCTGCCATCATTTCATTGATCAAAACCAATGAGCATTATTACTCCATGAAGATCAATAAGAACCATCCAAGGCCATATGTAGGATCAACTATCCAAATTCTATTCCAATGAAATGATTCTGATCCAGAATGGGATCATTCGCTACTAAGCTTCCACAATCCAACTGTATATTGATGATTTCACTATCAATAACAACATTAGCGGGTCCAACAAGCTTATCATCTAATAGAACAGAGCAATCATCATACGCGCCATCCTTTGGTGGTTGGTTTAACATGCATGATTTTGGAAGGGAAGTCCTTTCTTGGAACAAAAACTGATCATCCAATGACAGTACGAGTCGGTGCTTTCTACCAAGAAGGTATGCTACATATTCCATGTCACCCATCGCAAGCGCTTGTCGAACTCGAGTAGACGATACCTGACCTTTGTCATTTGAATTAATGCTTCTATATGCACCATTATGGGATCGCAAGGTATTGTCCATGACAGGGCTTACAATAAACGCATCTAAACCAAATTCTTTGCAGAGTCTCACCAACTCCATCGCATCACCCGATGCTTTGTACCCGAATCTGTAATTTGCACCTGAAACAATGAGTAAAATATCATTATATCACGCTGGAATTGTATATAAGTTTATCAAAGCTAAAAGTTGTCATGGTATACCTGCAACCACTCCACTTATTTTGAGTTCCTTGGACAACCTTTCAACAAATTCCCGTGGGGTAAGATGCCTGACACTTGAAAACTGCACATGGTATTCCAGGGGTACTTCGTTGCCACAGTAAGGAGCCCAAGAAGAAAGAACACGCTTCCTGTCACAATTTGCAACGACCGGAGGCCTGTCCAGAAGTTTGAGAGAGCATATAGTTTTAGAATCAACAAATAAGTTGTTGCAACACCATTAAATTTTAGATAAATTACAAGAAGCATATTGCTTGTAATTTCATTTTAGTAAACAAATTTATTTTATTTTAATTCGTTTTTGCATCAATTATGAATTTGGTGGATTGCTTGGCTCATTGATGTATAGATTTAGTTGCTGACTACAAAATGCATCGATATATAAAGTAATTATTAAGATTGAAAACATTACTTAAGCGCTTTAGTTTTAATAAAAAACTGTTCAACATAGTTTCACACATATTCATGATTAAGCAACCAAATTTGAATTGTGAACACCCTAGACTAGCAAGCCAGACTTAATAATAGGTGAATCAAAATTCAAAGTCTTGACTTTTGGTTCTGATACGAAGAATGATTGGCTGACCACTTATCCTAATAGATTGTGTAAGTAAAAAAAAATTATAATTTAATAATTTAACAGTGATAATTTCATCCTCTCCAACAATCACACGAGCAATTCATCAAAAAACTTAATAAATGCAGTTGACTAGAGTACTTTCCAAAGTTTTAAGTACCTAATTGAAAATTTAAAATAAATAAAGTTTGTATCAAAATTAAATTTTAGGAATAATTTAAGTACTGTTTTTTTTATTTTTTTACCCTATTTCTTAATGACATAGTTAAGATACATAATAAAGCAAAATTATTAAGAAAAGGAAAAACGACTGAATTGGATTTCCACAGTAATAAACACGTCGAACGGAACTAAAATAAGGCAAGAAAAAAATTTTGTCAGCAGATACATATTTGAATTTTAGGATCAAAAGTTCTGCACCTTGGCTCCCAGCCGAGTACTTCTGCAATTCCAACAAAAGAAAGAAGAAAAGGAGTTCCAGCTTTTGATGCTTGTATTGCCAGTTCTCTGTGTCCAATGTGAAGAGCATCAAACTTGCCTAAGGCAACTATACCTCCTACAAAACGGTACAAGCAAAGAAAGTACAAGAAATGTGCCATATATGCTGACTGCATTTAATTGAAGGCGGACAAAAGGGAAATGTGTGCAGATCATGCTAAAAAGAACATACAGACTAGTAGAAAGAAGAAACAATAAAATTCAGTAAGCATGAATTGATGCTTTGTGTGAACACAAATATTGGGATACATCTTTGAGTTCCAGACTTTCGGGGCCTCTTAAAGTGTGATGTGAGAGCGATCCGACCATATACTAGTATATATAGATGGAAATATCGATATATATATATATATATATATATATATATATATATATATATATATATATATATATATATATAAAATAAAACTGATTGGTACCGTCGGTACCAATCTGAAACCCACTGATACATAATGGTTCGACAATGGACTAATACAATGATCCGGATTGACTTTTTTAAACCTTAAGTGAAACATTCTTGGAATAACTTCAAATCAATAAAAAACTGCAAGAAAGTTGGGCCATAGATTGCATAATTGAACTGGGTATGTTCAGTGAAATTCTACAGCTGAAAGATGACGCTCCATAAAGAGATCAATGAATCTCTTATGAAGAAAAGAAGTTCACCAGAGATCAAGATGAAAAAAAAAATCCATGATATTATACTTGGAAGTTCCTTATTCTTGCACGGTAGACCATCCTATCTTGAAGTATAAAATGTATGATGGCTCGAGAATAAATAGGCATCTCATATAGATGTTACAAATATCCAAAACATAAAGCTGTCGTTTATGATACAGACATTAGTCAATATGATTACACCAGGTTAACTTTTTGTAAATTCAATGACTACATGAAGCAGCAAATTGTAAACATCTGGCAACATTGCAAGACACTCATCTTTTTGTGCACCAAACAACCTTCTATCGATATAATTGATTAACAATCTTGTATGGCTCCAACTCACAGACCAGCATATAGTATACATAAATATGAAATGCAAAGAGTTAATGGAACTTCAACTAGGGCCAAGCTCTTACTCGTAGCATTTTATAGAAATTCGCTTGTGGCTCACTTCTGAACGGTAGTAAATACGAGGACTTTGCAATATTTGATTGACCATAATTTTGTATGGTACATTTATTATAGAGATTCCTAGGGAATTCATTAGAGGAATGATTCAAATAAAATTTGTCTCTTCTATTGCATATCTCTACTAGTTTTCCAAATTAATCCATCAGCAACATATAATTTAGAAGAAGTTTACATTGATGAAAAGATTTGGCACCTAGAGCTCTTTGCCACCTAGGGGAGGTTGGTACCATTTATAATATATATATATAATTAATACTTGCAAGTAGTATGTTGTATGCTATTGTGCAATACATATTTGTCTGACCATGGACCAGGTATGGACCGACATCTTAAACCTTGATTCAAACTACTTTCAAATGGTACAAGTTCTACCCGCCATAGACTCATGACAACCAAATTCCTATAGGTCATCAATTGGTAAAAATGTTGTTCCAATCAATAACACAACTAGACCTGTAAAAGCATTCCCTAAAAAAGAAGATTTGAAGACAAGGAGTGGAACCAAAACACAGATAATTCAAGCTAGATAATCATCACCTCAAGCTCAGATAAGGAGAGTTGCCACTTAACTCCCACTATGTTGAGCAAGTTGATCAAACTATAGCTTCGATGATTCAATGCGCAATCGAAACTGCCTGGCTTAGTTTAGATTGAATTCAAATTTAAAGCAACTACAAACAAAAGGGAAAAACATGTTTTGTTACGATCAATTCTGTAATGTATTTCCTGAAATTTTGAATTGAAATATTACTTTAGAATTGTAAATTTTTTCTTGTACTGTTGGGAGAAACCTTGCTTAGATATATATGATTAAGTTTGGACACAGTCATGTATAAGAGAGAAAGGTTAGCTCTGGACTCAGATATGATGAATGGGTCGGTTTGATGGTATGGTGAGACCATTAATTGAATTCATAATTTGATTCATTTTGAATTGATTTGGGTTTTTGACCTCTCTCTCTCTCAACAAGGTGAAGGCTCCGAACAAGTGAAGATTGATTCCCTTCTTTTGATCTGAAATTTCTGGCTTGTAGAAATGATTATCTAATGTATAAAATAACTGTAGGCCCGTTTGGTAGTCTAGCTTTTCAGCTTCTGCTGGGCGCGGCAGCTTCTAGTCAAACCTACCATTTGGTTAAATAGCTTCTCAAGTTCAGAGAAAGCTGCTAGCATCAGCTTTTCAAAAGTTCACGCAGAAGAAAAAAAAACGAGGAACATGAATGCAACAGCAGCGAACGCGATCTCTCGTTCTAAATCCAAAACTCGTGATTGCTCCACTGTCATTGTAGATCGGCAAACATGATAGTGGCTCTGTCCTTTTGGCGACCCTGCCAAAACTCCTAGCAGTGATCGGCGAACCTCGAGATCACCAATCATTAGTGGGTGCTTCCCTCTCTATGACTTGCGAACAAAGCAGACGTGATTCCCCTCTTTGTACCTTGCCGAACTTGTGAACGAGGTAGTCGGCAATGGGACATTTAGGTGATTCAAAAGTCGGGTGATTCAAAAGTCAATAACCAATGAATGAGTCGAGTATTCTTCTTCTCAATTTTCTCTACTAATTTCTTTCCCCTGCTCGATGAACGCGATCAGATCTCTCCTTCTAGATCCGGATCTCACAATTGCTCCGCTATCATTACAGACCAACAAACGCGATAGCGGCTCTGTCCTTCTAGTGACCTGCCAAAACTCTAGGTGGCGATCTGCAAACCTCGAGAACACTGATCACTAGTGGATGCTTCCCCTCTCTGACTTGCGAATGAAGCAGACGCGATTCCCCTCTCTGTACCTTGCTGGACTTGCGAACGAGGCGATCGGCTGGACATTTGGCAATTCAGAAGTTGGTGACATGTGAACGAGTCAACGAGCAAGTATTTTTCTTCTTCATTTTCTCTGCTAATTCCCCCCTCCCCCGCGGGGCATTCCTTTATCGGCGGCATGCGATCTATTCGTATCTAACCGACGGCGAGCTAAGGGTAAAACAATTTTCAACATTCCTCTCTCAGTGGTGTCCCTTGCTTGAATGAAGCTGCGTGGCGTTCTCCTTGCTGGTCGAAAGTGGAGTGTTGAGAGATAATAGAAAAACTTCTTCATTCTGGATGCTTTGTTCTTCCTCCCGCTTTCCCCTTAGGACCACAATCTCTAATAACTCATTCTTCATTATCTCTTGTTTTTTAGTCTCGGCAGTCTTTAGACAACCTTCAAATTGGTAAGTTCGAGCACCGGACCCCCTCTATCTCTCGACAACATCTCTCAATGGCGCCCCTCCATGGATTTGGTCAAGTTTGATTTGATGAATTTGAGTGCATTGTTGTTCATGTTTGTTTTTATGCTTCATATTTGTTTAAATGCCTCTTTACCATGCAACTTTGCAAGATAGCCATATAATTATTCATTTAAACTTTTCAACATTCATATATTAGACAAAATTTATTGTGGCTTATTTCTATTTTAATTATATATGTTTACATTGAAGTATCGATAACAAACAAAAATGTTAGGGTTGTATGGAATTTTCAAATAACTTCAATCTTCAGTGATGTGTGTATTGCTACTATCGAAAAAGAGTTTTGGCCTTGAACCCATTTGAATGCAAAGATGAAAATTTGTTATAGAAAATTTCAACAACTTACTGGATAATAGTACGATAGAGTGAAATTGAAAAACAAATGGGACCAGTTAAAAATGGATTGGAAGTTATATGAGTTGAAAGGTAGAGAAACAGGTTTAGAGTATGATGCTAAAAGATTGTGGATGCATCCCTTGAATGGTGGGCCACCAAGATTTCGGTATAAATTTTATTTATGTCGACTTAAGAATGTTTATATTATTTGATTATGTATGATTTAAATTTCTAATTTCACTATATGTCAACAAAGAGTATACAAAATTCAAAAAAAAAAAAGGTATTCACCCAGATATTGAAAAGAAGAACGATCTTATATTTGGATCGTCAGTAGCTACTGAAGAGTTCTCTTGTGAACCTACTACAGTCAATGAGAACGATGAAGATATGGTTTCACCGAATGACTATTAGGTGTCAATGGATGCACAAAATGAACCTAGCACTATAGAGGGTCATCTCAACGAAGCAACAAGAGTAGTAAAAGAAAGTTCAAGAGAGAGTTGCAAACGAGATGATAGAGGGGATAAACTCAATGAAAGTCTATATTGAACGAAGAAGTCAATTGGAATTTAAGTTAGCAAAGTCTTCAAGGTGTACAGTTCTTAAGGCCATCATGTAGCTAAAAGATATTCCAGGAGTTGAGGATAACCTTCAATTCTTTCATTTTTTATAGAATTACTGAACAAAGATCAAAAAGCTCTGTTTAGTCTGCATTAAACACTCATGAAGCTAAGTTTGTATGATTACAATATCACTATCAAAAGACACAGAAATAGACTTATTGTATATTTAAGAGTCTACTTATATTCTATTAGTTGGTATGAACTTTCGTATGTATTGGTTGGTATGAACTTTCTTATGTGTTGTTATATGTTTTTTTTTGGATCGTCTAGTTGTCTGAATATAGGTCTTTGATAATTAATTGAACTTTGGTGTGAACTTTTGCATATAGTTGTATGTTTGTCTAGTTAAGTGTGTAAATATTCTATTTAAATACTTTAACGGTTTTGTAGATATTTTATTTTCATAATGCTACATTTACATTTTAAGGTTTTAGCATTTTCACAAATAATAGTATTCAATATAAATAAAGCATTTAAGAATGCATTACCTTAAAATGAGGCATGTAATGGTTATTATTTAATATCTGACTTGGAATTTATTGAAACCCTCTAACAGGGGGCTCTATCAAAATTTTTGCAAACTTACATATAGATTTCAACACTTCATAAAAAATTCTGCTTATAGTTTCACCTGACTGTTGAAATCTTTCTCGTACTTGTCTGCTCGATACACCTTGGGCTAATGTATAGAAGAAGATGCCAACTTTCTCAATAACTGTCTATCTTTCTTGAGGGCCTTAGGCTCTACGAGGCCTCCAAAATATTACACGGTTGTAAAACATTATCTAGTCTCATCCTCATCATTCTCCTACACCTTTAAGGATGCCCTTCTATTATTTCCCGCATAAGATATCTTATGCCTTTATACTCTAATATCATGTAAGGTGCTTTGTCAATGTATCTTAATAAGTATTCTTCCATTGCCAAAGTTGTGCAACAAACAACATCCCAAAAATCGTTAGATGTATTTTTGATATCCAAAATATCTTCAATGTATTCTTCATTTGTAGATTCATAATCACTATTTTCGAAATCCATATGTTAAAAAAATAAATAATAAAAAACTGTTAAAAGTATTTAAATAAACATTAAACACACACTTAACCAAACATATATACAAACATACAATTATATGCAAAAGTTCACACCAAACTTCAATTAGTTTTCAAAGACCTATATTCAGACAACCAGGCGATCCAAAAACAACACACAACACATAATAAACTTTATACCATCAATAAATACGAAAGTCCTACCAACCAATAGAATATAAGTAGACCTCAAACAAACCATAAGTCTATTTCTATGTCTTTTGATAGTGATACTGTAACCATGCAAACTTAGCTTCACGAGTGTCTAATGCAGACCAAACAGATCTTTTTGATTTTTATTCCAGCAATTATGTACAAAAATGAAAGAATTGAAGGTCATCCTCAACTTCTAGAATATCTTTTAGCTGCATGATGGCCTCACGAACAGTACCTGCTAACTTAGATCTCAATTGACTTCTTCATTCAATATAGTCTTTCATTGAGTTTATCCCCTCTATCATCTTGTATGTAGCTCTACTCTTGAACTTTCTTTTACTACTCTTGCTGCTTCGTTGAGATGACCCTCCATAGTGATGTTGTTCATCTTGTGCATCCATTAGCACATAATAGTCATTCGGTGGAACCATATCTTCATCATTCTCATTGACTATAGCTGGCGCACAAGAGAACCCTTCCGTAGCTACTGATGATCCAAATATAAAATCGTTTTTCTTTTCAATATCTAGGTGAATACATTTCTTTTTGAACTTTGCGTAAACTTTGTTAAGCTAGAGTGAAATTAGAAATATAAATCATACATAATCAAATAATATAAATATTTTTAAATCGACATGAATAAAATTCATTCCGAAATCTTAGTGGCTCACCATTTAGGAGATGCATCCACAGTATCCAACTTATCATCCCACCCTAAACCTATTTCTCTACCTTTTAACTCCTATAACTTTCAATCCATTTTTAACTAGTCTCATTTATTTTTCGATTTCACTCTATCATATTGTAATCTAGTAAGTTATTGAAAATTTTGTATAACAAATTTCTATTCCTATGTATTCAAATGGGTTCCAGGCCGAAAATCCTTCTCGATAGTAGCAATACACATATCACATAAGATTGAAGTTGTTTGAAAATTCCATGTAGCCTTAAAAAAAATTTTCTGTCATCAATACTTCAATGTAAACATGTATAATTAAAATAGAAATAAGTCACAATATATTTTTTTATCTAATATATGAATGTTTAAATGTTTAAATAAACAATTATATGGTTATCTTGCAAAGTTGCATAGTAAAGAGACATCAAAACAAATATGAAGCATAAAAACAAACATGAACAACAATGCACTCAAATTCATCACATCAAACTTGACCAAAATCTATAGAGGGATGCCACCGAGCAATGAAGGTCTATAGACGAACGCAAGAGATAGAGGGGATTCGATGCTCGAACTTACCAATTTGAAGGTTGTCGAAAGATTGCCGGAACTACAAAGCAAGAGATAATGAAGAATGAGTTATTAGAAATTGTGGAGGGGAAAGTGGGAGGAAGAACGAAGCATTTAGAATGAACTTTTTTTGTTACCTCTCGACACTCCACTTTCGACCAGCAAGGAGAATGCCAAGAAGTTTCATCCAAGCGAGGGAGAGAGGAACGTTGAAAGTCGTTTTACCCTTAGCTCGTCATTGGCCACACACGAAGAGATCACATGCCGCCGATAGAAGAACGTTGGGAGGGGGAGAAGAAATTAGCAAAGAAAATGGAGAAGAAGAATACTTGCTCGTCGACTTGTTCACAAGCCCCGACTTCTGAATCGCCCAAATGTCTAGTGCCGATCGCCTCGAACACAAGTTCGGCAAGGTACAGAGGGGAATGGCGTTTGCTTCGTTCGCATGTCATAAAGAGGGGAAGCGCCCACTAGTAATTAGTGTTCTCGAGGTTCGCCGATTGCATATCGTAGCCAGGAGTTCCGGTAGTGTCACCGACAGGACAGAGCCGTTGTCGCGTTCACCGATCTGCAACGACAGTGGAGCAATCATGAGATCTAGATTGCATTTGCCGAGCCAGGGAAGAAATTAGCAGAGAAAATGGAGAAGAATATCAGCTCGTCGACTCGTTCATAGGTCATCGACTTTTGAATCGCCCAAACATCCCGACGCCGATCGCCTCATTCACAAGTCCGACAAGGTACAGAGGGGGGAATAGGTCTGCTTCGTTCGCAGGTCAGATTCGTTTGCAGGTCAAAGAGAGGAAGTGCCCACTGGTGATTAGTGTTCTCGAGGTTCACCGATCACCGATTGCCATCAAGAGTTCCGGCAAGGTCACCGGAAGGACAAAGCCACTGTCACGTTTGCCAATCTGCAACGACAGTGGAGCAATTGCGAGATCTAGATCTAGAATAAGAGATCCAGGATCAAATTCGCATTCTTTCTTTTTTTTTTCTTCGGCGTGAACTTCTGAAAAGCTGGGATTGGTAGCTTTCTCTAAACAGTACAATTTCTCAGTTTCAACCTGAGAAGTTGTTTTACCAAACAGTAGGTAATAAAAGTTATTTTTCATAACTTTTCTTCACTCTGAAATACTCAAATCTGTTTCTTTCATTACTAGACAGCCATGGTTTTTGTAAGACCGTAGGATTCTATACCTCTCAAATCTTAAGATTTAAGTCTTATGATTAGTAAAGTTCTAGTGTAGAATAGTAGGTTACCCTTGAACCTTGACGTCTTATTCCTCTTTTGTTCTTTTTGTTATTGTCAAACTGAGATTAATTTTAGATGAAAACAAGAATCTACATGGTGACCTACTTCACTCTGATTAAATACAATCGTAGGTGATGCTCTAGACTCTTGGATGAATTAATTGAAATAAGTTGTTTTTCATGAAACCATGATTACAGCAGGAGTTTACAGAGATTAGTAATGAATATGAAATCTATGCTATGGCCAAAATTGAAATGAACAGACATGTTTAACTTTCCTGAATTATATAGCTGATAATATAGATATGAACTGGATTTCCCGTAAGAATATTCTCTACTTGAAGTTGATGGTTCTACAACTTAACCAGTCAATAATGATTGATCAGAATTAGGTTAACTTGCTGATTGGTATGTGGACTCAAATTAGTTGACATCTAAAATTTTACTTCACAACAATTGTAAGGAAAGTTGGAGTACCTTATTAAGGGAATTGTTGTTTACTAGATTTATGTCAAAACTGAGGATCTCATTGAATGGCTATGTCAGGTCATTGAAGTTTTAATTCTGTGTTGTTTAAGCATGACATTTTGGTGGGATATTCGTACTCTAAAGTAATTGCTGGTTTATGATTCAAATTATTGTTGATTAATTTGGGAATTGTTAAATCTGATTAAACATTGTGCGAGAATCAAGCTCTAACTAGGTTGATAGAAATGTTGTGGACGTGTGCTGGTGTTTGAGTACAACTTGCGGTGGATTGCGAGTGGAGTTAGTGGATATGTAAATCCACAAACATGGTTTAGAGTATGGCTAGTTTTAACTAGCCTTACCAAATACCAGTACCGATATATGGTTAGGTACCAATATATATACCAAATGCTACCATCGGTACCATGTATTAGTATGGAGTACTATCGATTGGTATACAAGGTTTATGATACCGGTCTCCAGTCAGATCCATTGGTATACAAGGTTCCAATTATGTATATATATGTATGTATATATGTATGTATATATATGTATATATATATGTATGTATATATATGTATGTATATATATGTATGTATATATATGTATGTATATATATGTATGTATATATATGTATGTATATATATGTATGTATGTATATGTATATATATATATATATAAATAAAACTAGTACCGACCAGTCCATGGTCGGACCAGTAAGTACCACCCATACCAAGGAGACTACGAATTGGTACTTTTAAACCATATTGGTATATACCTATCCAACAATGTAGTATACTACATACAAAGCAATGTTTAAAACCTTGTTTTGAATTATCATGTTATTCTTTTTTTCTCCACTTGGTCGGACCGGTAAGTACCGCCTGTACCAAAGGGACTACGAATCAGTATTTTTAAACCATATTGATATATACCAATCCAACAATAGAGTAGTACACTAGTACAAAGCAATGTTTAAAACCTTACTTTGAATTATCATGTTATTCTTTTTTCTCCACAGTCCACTCTATTAGTTTTCCATTGGTACCATATGTTAGTACAACCTACTATCAATTGGAATATACCAGTTCGACAAAGGATCAGTATACTAATACGAACCAGTATTTAAAACCTTGCTTTGAATTACCATGTTCTTCTTTTTTGCTCTAGTCTGTTAGTTTTCTCTGACCTATTGGATAGTTGTACTAAATTCTTGAGCATTTGCAATTCATAGTTTTATGTATGCTTATGTTGTCAATATGGACAATGGTTTCAGTGTTAATGTTTGTTTAATAATGTTATAGTGGCATGCTGCTTTGCATAGAATTTATTTATGCACACACATGCATGATTATTTATACTGGCTTGCATATGCTAAAAAATTGCTGCATGTTAATAGTACTAGTTGGAATGGGCTATAATGTGCTAGCTATAGTTGTTGACTTCTATGTTGGTATATGATCGAAGTTATCATGATTTAGAGTTCAGAGACAAGACTACCGGGCTACTATGTGGTAGGCATTCCACTATAGGGATTACAATGGGAGCACTCTTGTGAAAGTGCAGTATTATAAAACTCATGCCTCAAAGTTCGTTGGTTTATGCATAATACAAGAGGAATGTGTAAGATGTGATACGTACCTACTATTATTTTAAGTAACTAAAGTGCAAAGTGAAATTGATGTCATTTATGATGTGTGTATTCGTATTGGGATATATATACGTGTAATAGTTAACTTGTCAGTTGATACATGATAAACATTATCATGCATTAGATGCAAAACTACCAGACTAAATGGAGTGGTCGTTCCTAGGGGTATTCATGGTTCGGTTAACCGAACCGTGGGCCAGTTTTCGAACTGAACCGATTAGGAGAAAATGATAACCATTCCCAAATCGTTTGCACCGGTTAACCGATATTTGATTAACCAATTTTTCGGTATGGTTAACCGAAAACTGACGTTAACCGTATTCTTTATATATAAAAGAAAAATATTTAAAATTATAAAATAATTCAAGTTAAATAAATAAAAATATTTTTGGTTAACCTTCAGTTTTCAGTTAATCTTTGGTTTTCGACGGTTAATCGTTGGTTTTCGGTAGTTAACCAGTTCAATTTTTATAATAAATATTATATAACGGTTCGGTTCGGTTAACCACATATCGGCCAAGTCCCGAACCGATAACTAGTCTACAAGTAAAAAACCAACCGGTTAAGAATCGTTTAGTTCGGTTAACCGAAAAATCGGTTCAGTTCAGTTTAGTTAACTATGGTTCAATAGTTCGATGTTTTTTTGCACACCCTAGTTGTTCCACTATAGAGCTAACAATTGAAGCTCTTGTGAAAATACAAAGTTATAAGACTTGTGTTTCAAAGCTCGTTGGTTCATGCATGATGCACAAGGATTTTGTAAATATGATATGTAAATGCTAAATCAGGCAACATCTAGCAATCTGAGTTGGAATCTTGCACAGGAACTTGAGAAAATAAGGAGAAAACCAAATCCTTAGCATAGGCGTCTCACCAGTGCTCCTTCACATGGTGTTCGCTGCTAGATAAATTGCAATATAAACAAGAACAAATACAAATTTAAATATTTTTGTGACCATTAAAATATTTTAAAGAATACATAATAATAAGTCCTTGATTATAAAATGTATAAATATGTTCATTTCTCATATTAAGTTCATCTATTATAGTGATAGAATTTAACTAAAATGCTAATGAAATAAAATAATAATATAGTAATTAGATGTAATTAAATTACTATTTTGTTAAATTGCTTATTAAGTATATAATCAAATTACCAAAATATTTTTTAAAAATTCCACTCTTACATTTGTGTGGATTTTTTAGCTTATTTTTTTATTTTAAATTATTGTTTCTTTGGTTCCAATATTGTTAATCTAATATGATCAATATCACATTTTTGGACAGTCTAATAATAATACCTTACGGTGTTGTTTGGCATGTGGAAATTACCATTAATTTGAATGTTAATGATTAAATCATTATGTTTAATTCCTCTGCAGTGGCAACAAAATCACCCACTTTGGGGTGATAAGTGGGTGATTTAGTCACTATTGGAATAAGTTTGCAAATGACTCCATGCAGTGATTTGCAATGTATTTTAGGGCCAGGATTAATAAGGCGTAGAGTTATATCAAGATTTGAAATTTTGGTCCAACCAGACCGAAATTTTCAAACAACAATTCGAGATGGGTTCGATTTTACTTTAATATTATGTTGGTACAGTTGGTTTCAATATAGCATACCAATCAGACTGGGTTCACCGGTTTTTCAAACTTTAGTTTATATTAGTTAAATTTAGGAGGGTTTGAATAATAAATTAATTATCTAGTATGAGTTTTGGCAGATTATGTAGTTGATCACTCAAGGAGTCAAGGATATTCACAAAATCCACTTGAATAAGTAAATCTTGTAATGTCATACTTTACAAATAATCTCTTTAAAAACTTAAAATGATATCATCTTATTGCATAATTATAGTAGTAATTATGCTCTTAAATAAAAATAAAAATAATATATCATTCACTTGAAAGAAATAAAAAATATAAGGCTAAGCAGCAGGTATTGAACCCATAAGATCTGTATGTCTAGAATCTAGAAAGTGTTTATACTCATTGACCCGAATTCATTTAGCGGGTTCAAAAACTAGTTTGAACCACTTAATTAGGCATAGTTGGATATATAGATATAGCTTGATATTCCTAGTTAATTGATTTTAAATTTCTAATCTCATAATTATTTCTACAATTTAACAATTTTTATATTTTTCCACATGAATTGGAAGATAAATTGATGAAATAACTTCATCTCATCATCAAAAACTTTGATGAAAAATACTTCTGCCAACAAATACTTTTATAGATAATGAGTAACTATTCAACTATAGTACTTGCAAAAGAAACAAGTACATTATGGTAGTTCATGTCCTCTTACATGCATAAAAAAAAGGAATAATTTGTTTAAAGTATTAAAGAAGGGGAAAAATTTTAGAAATTTACCTACCAAGCACACATTCTTGCTCTGCCTCACAATCAATTAGAAACTTATCTTTCGTCATTTCTTTGCTGCCTAAGTTTGCTTCTCCTGGACGACACAAGCTAAAAACTCTTCCTGCAGAATGCTGTACAGCCTCGTGCGTGAGCAAGTACTTCTTTCTGTTCAAACAACAAAAAGGCATGCAAAATAAGGTCATAAAACCTGAATTGCATATGCAAAATCCTGATTGGCATTCTGATTGGAAACACCAGGTTGCTTTGTTGACATAAACAACCTACATTTTAATGTTTTATTATTAAAGGTAAAGCATGAAAACATAGATAAACCAAAACCTTCCTTAAGAACGTATGCCTCAATATTTTGGTCACATTTTATAACGAAATAAAGATCCAGAAAACAATGGCATTGAATAAAAAAAATACAAATTACGAAATTAAAATTAGATTTAACTTCTAATACTAGAACAAAATTCAAAAGAATCTTTGGTGGTGAAGAGAAGAATCAGACATGAAAATCAGGTTGAATTCTGAAAAGTTACTTTATTTAAGTGCAAACATTTACATGAATCTGTTTATCACAAAACTTGACTCTATGCCTTAATGGGCACATGAATATCTTAGCTTGGTTTTCAAACTACTTTTAGATTGTTGACTATCTCCTAAGATCTGAATCCACAAATCATAAGCCATTAACTGTTCTATGAATTTGAGGATGTCTCGTGGGAATTTTAATCTTGTAAATCCTCAGACGGAGGAAAAAGAACCAGATATTTTATTTGAACTAGTATCAGCATTTACTCATGCTAAAGATGCAAATTATCAAATTTGATATAGTTAATGCTTTTGCCCAGTGTTTAGAATTTTTTTGCCCAATGCAAGTGTATGATTTGTTAATCAATAAGCAAAATATGAATTATAAGGTGCAATAAATCCTCATATATGCACTCCACGTAATCATGTTAATGGTGTATACATAGGATACATATGACGCCAATACTGCATTACTTCATGTGACAATATATTATAATACTATTATAAAATCTCATATTCATCCAATGAAAGTCTGAGTTTGGAAAATTCCATAGTGTTTTAACCTTTGTCCAAGTGTCCGAAATTACCTTAGTACCACACAAAAATTAATTGTTAATGTTGCTTTAGCATGGGCCCGCCTATGTCTTTTCACCAATATAGGATAAACTGTTGCATTGATCAATAACTTCAGGCTGCCTGCATCACCCATGTGTAATAAACTATAGCATTGATCAACTTCTTTGTCACCATAACATATAATTCCTCACAAGATATAAGTAATGCATGGGGCAATAGTATACCATCCACCTCCAACAAAATATAGTTAGGAGTAGGATAGTGTAATCCTTCATATCTCAACAAAGTAGAGATATGTGAATGCTTTTGTTACCCTCATTACATAATAAGCATTTTATATTATTACATATCCTCATTTGCATAATCTATTAATAGTAAGAAATTTTTCATGAAACAGCATTCAAATAAAGAATGAGAAATGTGGTATATGGCCTTATACTAGGCCAAACATACCCAAGTTACCCAACTCGTCCTAGGTCAAACAACCTAATAAGATAATTTCAAAAAGAGATCTCTTAATGCCTCATGGAACCACCTCACCTCATCTTGCTCCATCCATTTTTATGAAAGATAGCTCGATATATTGCACTTGTATGGGTCTATGGGATACATCATCTCTCATCTTGAATAAAGTTTAAGACAAGTGAGTATATGCTTGTTGGATTCACAAAGTAAACTCTTCCACCAAGTTACAGAGAATAGTTTTTGGATACCAAAGGTCACCCATATTCTACTCTTCAACCAAACATGAATGTTGTGCAAAATAGAGTTTTCTACCAAGCGTTTAATTTCCAACATGCTCCTTAAGCACCACAAGCAAGAATAAAATGTTGATTAAGTTAGTATAGAATTATCCTCAAGATATCTAGCTAACATCCACTTCACACGCAAAGTGTACTCTTTGTGGGTATACTCTTTATACATCTCATAAGGTATGTCTTATTCATCTAGTTAATTTATAGAGACCCATGCCACTCTTTTCATGAAAGACTAATCATATCTCTTAGTACCTTATGAAATCCACACTTGTCACCCTCCAACCATAGAAAGTGTGACAATGTGACATGAATTGCTCTAATCTCTTCATAGCATAGTTAGGGATAACAAAAATATGCACTCAATAACATTTATTCTTATAGAAAATAGAACAAATGAGTTCAATTTTACTGGCATAGGATAAGGACTATTTTTTCAATCGGAGATTCTTCTAGAAATGTCTTAAACAAGCAAAATACAATCAGCATGTGAGATCCATTTTGAGAGCAAGGAAATACCCAAATAATCGTACTAAGGGTAAGCAATCCCCATATGCTAGTGGTTCGTACAAAGATTCATTTGAAGTCTTATATTCTCTAAGAACTTTATCAACAATCCTAATCTCAAAAGTTTATACCACATCTACTCGAGCAAAGATAAACAAATCATTCACAAATACCAAATAAGTAATAAATAGGTAGTGTCTATGAGTAAGATATCTTGCCTCTACTTCATAAGAAAGAACATTAAATAAATATTGCAGAATCACGATAAACAATTAAGTGGTCATCATGCATTCTTGCCTTAGCTCTCTATTATTAAAGAAGAACCAAATCCTTCCTATTCAAGTAGATGGAAATAGGTTAGGCTATAAATCCATGTACATATCCAACAAATGATGATGGCCAAGAAAGAATATTACTCAAAGCTTTTGCAAAAAGTAGAGACAACAATTGAGCCCCGTATAGTTGGGTATCTGACCCATTTATGGTAGGTTCAAGTAACCAATTAGTTAAATGAGACAAGTTCAAATTTGTTTGATCAAGTTTTAATTGGGTTTGGGTCGAGTTTAGGTTTATATGTATGGTTCTGATACCCCCATTTAAAAATAAATAAATAAAATTTTATTATTAAAAATATAAAATGATAAAATGATTATTATTTAAACAACATAATTTATACATTATATTATGTAGAAAAATTAAAATTAAAAATTTTAAAATTAAAATTCATGAGATAATAGTACATATTTAAATACCCAAGTTAGATTTGGGTTATATAACAGAGTAGCTATTCAGGTATCGGAATTTTATAATCTGGTTGAGTTTAGATATCAAATAAAAAACCATCCAACTCATCATCCCTAGCAAAAGTCTCATCACGCACTCATATACCTTGTGTATATCTGTCTTGAGAGAGTCATGGGGGCCCTTTGTAGATAGTAATTATGTAAGATTTTATAGCATAAAAATGTTCTCATAAGTAAAACATACACTCATAAAGTCATATTTTAAGAGATCAAATTTCTATAATACACATCAAATCCTATTAGCAACAATCTTTAAGATAAAGTAGTATATCATCTTGCACACCGAGGTCATAATCACCAAAAATATTTGGGTTCTTTGAAACAAGAGTAATTATTATAATATTGGCTTACATCAATAACTGACCACTCATAAAGAAGTTTGAATTGTCATGATGATCTTATTGACAATATGTTGATAAAAGTATAAGAAATATGCATTGAAATCATTGACATTTGGGGCTTTATCATTATTCACTATGAGAATCACATCATCAATCTTCTCCTTAGATACCACCACTCAAAGTTGATTATAGGCAGGTTTTCACACACCTTAGGCCTAGGTGGCTCTTCATCACTACCTTTTTGATATCATCCCCATATATAATATCACCCTATTAAAATATTGATATTGAATTCCTACTTGACCTTCCTCTACCTGAGTTGAAAAATATCATGAGTTAGAATTGTCCAATGTAATCTTCAAATCTTTAGACCTCAGAGAAATGGTTGGCTCCTCGAGTATTGAAAAGAGTTAAGTTCTACTCTTAGCTTTGTTCTAGTAAAGCAATTTGTCATGGTGTTCTTCAAATATTTGCCATTGAATAGACTCCAATTTGTTTGTGATCATGTGTTGCCTTTGATTATTGTTCTTTAAAATCTCCTTTTTAAGATCATACTTCCACTTCAATTTTTGCATTAAGATGGACATAGGAATACCACTAGGTTCCTAAACCTCTTTGTGCTAAGAATCTTCAACAACTTCAAAGAAATCAAGATAGTCTAGCAAGTAAAAAACCTGAACCTTGTACCTTTCTTTTTATAGTCCCCTAAGTTGATTAAAAACTGAAGGGTGACTAGGAACATCCAGAGGTAAGAATGTAGCCTCATCATTCATATGATCTACAATCCATTTATGATTCATAAGTATGTGATCCAATTTACACCAAAATGTGTCTCTTAGCAAATGGACTTGACCAAGTAAATTGAGCATCCTTCCATTCTAGGATAGATATGAAGAAGTGATATAGGAGATCAGTGTTCCTAGTTAATATAGGGGGTTATACCAGTCTAACGTAACACTAATTAGAATTGAAAATGATCGTGTTAAAGTCACTTAGAGTTATCCATCGTCCAAGGATAGCACCAGCATTGTCATGAAGGACATTCCATATATCCATACGGTATCTGAAATAGTCTTTGAGATTAGCTGGCTTGAAGAAATTATCACTTGAATATCAAAGTGTTCTAAATACACCAAATGTGCCCCCAATAGAATATAGAGTATTCATAAAAGCAACTTCTTCCTAGGATCACTGAATTAATCACACATCCACTGTGATGTCCACATGGTCTAGGGACCACGTTGTAATTATTTAAAGCTGGTGGACTTATTTGCAAAGTGGCAAAAACAATTCAATTTAATCCTTTCTCTTCTCTCTCTCCGCTTCGCCGCCGCCTTTCGCTCGATTTCATCCAATTTTGCCGCCTTTCGCCGATTTCGCCACCACCTCTTTCGATTTCTTTTGATTTTCATCGCCCTTACCAACTTCTCCCAATTTCACGTTGTCATTCAAGCTTCGGCAACTCTTAGCCCTCTTCCTTCATCAGTAGGTGAGGGTTGGCTTTTCCAGCAGTGTTTTTATAGTGTTTTTGTGGTGTGCTCGTGTGTGTTCAAGCGATGACACCTTTGTCCTTGTCGGAGTTGGATGCTTCGTTGTTCACTGTCGTTCGCCGTCGAGTCACCATTCGTTGTTGGTTAGCATGGGTTCACCTCCAGCAATAAGTGGTAGCGTGCTCGCGTGTGTTCGGGCACCGACGACGCATTCTTCCTAATTGGAAATTGTTGCGCCGTCGTTTGCCGCTGTTTGTAGCTACTGACCTTTCATTGTTGTTGGTTCGGGTGAAGATCACACCCTTGCTAACCCTAGTGTGTGTTTGGTTACTTATAGGTGTAATTGTTTAGTGTGTACACATATATGTACGTATATATGGGTATACGTACGCATACTTGTATACGAGGTTAGATTTTGATAGAATTAGACTAGTGTATCAGTTGCTTGATAGTCATGTGATGTATTTTATATTTTGTGTTATTATAAGTGTTACTCGGACCGAGGTCAAATAGAGAGGTCTTCGGATAGAGAGTGTTATATGCACTAGGAGCTACTGTGATACAGGCAGGAATCCTATCCTAATCTTTGCAATCATGGTATTAGTTGTGTTATATTATGCAGTTAATAAATACCATGATATCTTGTAGCTTTGTTGTTTGATTTTGATTCAGTATCCATTGCACTCTATGTGTTATTTTTATTCATGCATACATAGGCTTGTGATGTGATGTTATTACGTGAGTCGCATGGTAGCTACATTATTATTGAGTTAGTGATTGCGTTATTATGGGCTCTTGAGCCATGGATCCATGTATTTGCATAGTTGTGATATTTGGCCTATCGGACAGTTGTATGACTTGTCGTGCCACATTGTGATCTTATTTGGCTGATATTAACCAGGGCTATGCCTTATAGGCCAGTGGACCAGGGATTATACCATATGCCGTTTCACAGCTATAGGGCCAGCTGATAGGTTTCCTAGATGGAGTCCTTCGGGATTTTCCAGGTTACCTGGGTGTTGGACGCAACACCTATGAGTTGTCATTGAGGCAGTTGTTCCATCATGTGAGCAACAGTGGAAACACTCTTTATCAGCGTGCGGGCTCGTTATGGAGCATTATATGGTCATTGCTCTTGATTGTACGATGCATGTGGGTTTCATATTTTGGTTGTTGTTGCTTCTTATCATGTTCAGTTACATCGTATGTTTAGTAGTTTGGTGATCACAATTATTTGATATAGTACCATATCTGTTTATTCCTGTTTAGCCGTTTGGCTAACTCCTTTTGCTTTGCCCCAGGTAAAGAAGTTCCTCCTGATGCTGGTGATAGCTAGATCTAGCGACTACCTAAACCCTAAAGTTGATATCAGCACCTGATAGATAGTTAGAGATGTTGTGCTGATATGTTTTGATACAGGGAATTGATATTGGTTTTGGTATTTATGGTTGATCGAGCATATCGATCTTTTGGTTTGGTATTTTGATCAATCAGATTCATTTTGATTTCGTTTCTGATCGTCTGATGCTGGTTTTCTATATAGTTGCCAATGATGTACATTTGATATTTTGATAGTATCAGTTGGTTTTATTTTATCGTAGTGATTGTGGATATACAGGTTGAGTTATTATTGTAAATTTTTGATCAGTTTACGAAGGGGATGCTATCATGTGGGCTTATATTTGTCGTGCTTCACGAGTAATTTGCTAACCTTGGTTAGGTTGGTGCTCGGGCGTGACAATTTTATAGGTATCAGAGCTAAAGTGTTTAGGATCTTAGGATGTTCAGGAGACCTTGAGGATGAACTAAAGGTTATGATTGTTTGTGTTTTGACTAAAGTTTGTTTTGTATGATAGGATGCCTCCAAAGTTTAGAGGTGGTGCATCAATAGAAGGTTCTCAAGGGAGTCAAACAGTGCGCCGTAGACGAGTTCATAGTCTCGAGGATATTATGGCGCACTTGCGAGAGAAAGGCAACCTATTACAGATACTCCAGTTGAGGTAGCTGCGTCAGAGCCACGAGTCCGAGAGGGGCATCCTTGTTGTTGTTGTTGTTGTTGAGGCTGAGAGTGCTACCTAGGTAGTGCAGCAGTGCTAAAGGCAGTAGAGATAAGCCAACCTGCGGGTACCACGAGTTTGCTGACCCAGTTTTCTACCTTAGGTAGGGGTAGGTTCAGGACGTTTAGAGGTTTGACGGATCCTTAGGCTACCCGAGACTGGATTAAGAGTATGTCTGAGACATTAAATGTCATGAATTGCCCTGAGACACAAAAGGTAAAGTTAGCAGCTTTCTTTTTAGCAGGTCAAGCTAAGATATGGTGGAATACAGAAAGACTTACCTTGGGAGAAAATGTCACATCATGGACTACCTTTCGAACAGCATTTAAGCTAAGTACTTTTTGATGTCATTCCGAGATAGACAGAGGCAAGTATTCATAGAGCTGAGACAATCTGGTCGGTCGGTGGCAGAGTATGTTGATGAATTTGAGCGTTTTTTAGAGATGTTTCCTGATATGATAACCCCAGTGAGAGTAAAGGTCAACCATTTGATTCGAGGATTTGATGGATCTATCCGGAAACATATGTTCTTTTCACCTCCAGAGGATTATTTAGCTGTGGTGGAGGCAACATTAAAGATTGAAGCAAGCATAGCAGAGAATGCCCAGGAGTCACCTAAGGGCAAAACACTAATGCAACCTCCTCAAAAGAGATTTAGACCATCTATCAGTTAGAGGCAGACATCACAGAGAGGTGGTTATGTATCAGATGTAGGAGGTAGCAGGCAGAGGCCTATTGGTGTGACGTTTCGTGAGCCAGCCCAGGGAGTAGGATCTAGTTCTGCTTCTGTTCAGAGATGTTATAGATGTGGTAGAGCTTGTGGTAGTAAGGGACACGTGGCGAGGTCATATACCTCTTTGGTGAGGTATTACTCTTGTGGACAGCTTGGGCATTATAAGATGACTTGTCCTCAGCGAGGTCAGGTACCACAGTTTAGCCAGCCACCTAGACGCCAAACGGGGGGACGTCCAGGCAGATCAGGACAGTTTTGACCACTCATCAGCTCAAGACATTCAACCACTAATCCTTGCTCCAGCCCATGTTTATGCGACCGGTTAGGAGGATGCTTGACAAGCCCCAGATTCAACCTTACAAGGTATTATATCTGTTTATAGTTTTCCAGCATATTTGTTGTTTGATACGAGTATTACCCATTCCTTTATAGCTACTGACTTTGTGGCGAGATTAAAAATAAGACCCACAAAGGCAGTATGTGATCTGACCGTGTTCATGCCAGCTAGTAGTGTGACACGATCTTATTTGGCAATCAATCAGTGTCCACTGAATTTCGAAGATAGGGTTATTCATACTGATTTGATGATTTTGGATTTCTCCGATTTTGATATCATATTGGGGCTGAGAAGAAGTTTAGTATTCCTATTGACCAGATATCTGTAGTTAGAGAGTTCACTGATGTATTCCCTGATGATTTACCTGGTTTGCCACCAACTAGACAGGTTGATTTTGCTATTGAGTTGCAGCCAGGGACTGCTCCTATTTCTAAGGCTTCATATATGATGGCGCCTAAAGAGTTAGAGAAATTAAGAGAGCAATTGCAAGATTTGCTGAATAAGGGGTTTATACGACCTAGTGTTTCACCTTGGGGAGCCCCAGTGCTTCTTGTAAAGAAGAAGGATGGATCACTTAAATTGTGTATTGACTATAGACAATTAAATACAGTCACAATCAAGAATAAGTATCCATTGCCTAGAATAGATGATTTGTTTGATTAGCTCAGGGTACTAGTGTTTATTCCAAGATTGATTTAAGATCATGGTACCATCAACTGAGGATCAAAGTTGAAGACGTGTCGAAAACTACTTTTCGAACACGTTATGGACATTATAAGTTTCTGGTGATGTCTTTTAGTCTGACAAATGCACCAGCTACATTTATGAATCTGATGAATAGAATATTCATAGAATACTTGGATAGGTTTGTAGTGGTGTTTATCGATGATATTTTAATATATTCTGGTAGTGAGGCAGAACATGCAGAACATTTAAGGGCTGTTCTAGAGACCCTTAGGAAAGAAAAATTATATGGTAAACTTAGTAAATGTGATTTTTGGTTATCAAATGTGTCATTTCTAGGACACATGATTACTTGTGCAGGTGTGGCCGTGGATCCTCAGAAAATTTGTGCTATTACTGAATGGGAGAGGCCATAGACAGTTCAAGAAATTAGAAGTTTTCTTGGATTAGTTGGATATTACAAACATTTTGTAGAAGATTTTGCAAAGATTGCTAGTCCCTTAACAAAATTGACTAGAAAATGGGAGAAATTGTGTTGGGATGATTCATATGAATACAGTTTTCAGGAACTCAAGGAACTCAAGAACAGATTGATTAGTGCACCAGCATTGGCAATACGTGATAAAGGATTTACTGTATACACAAATGCCTCAAGTCAAGAGTTAGGTAGTGTGTTGATGCAATATGATAAGGTAATTGCCCTCTCGTCAGCTTAAGGATTATAAAAGAAATTATCGTGTTCATGATTTAGAGTTGGTCGTTATTTGTTTGGAGTTACATTTGAGATATTTACTGATCATAAAAATTTAAAATACTTATTTAGCCAGAAAGGGTTAAATATGAGACAACGATGGTAGATGGAATTTTTGAAAGATTTTGATTGTACTATTAACTATCACCCAGGCAAGGCAAATGTGGTAGCAGATGCTTTGAGCAAAAAATCTAGAGGTGTGCTAGCACAGTTACTGATTGTTCGGCCTAAACTAGCCAACCAAGTATCTAAATTGGGGTTAGAGATTTAGAACTGTACTGAGAAGGGATACATGGCTACATTAATGGTAGGTTCAGCCATTATGCAGATTAATGGCAGGTTCAGCCATTATGCAGAAAGTTAAGGAAGCTCAAAGTGAAAGCAGTCAATTGAAAGCTTTAATGAGTAAAAGAGAGCTAGGTAAGATACCTGAACTCACTTGTGATTGTCAAGGAGTAATGAGAATAGATTATGGGTACCTGAGAAACACCTAGTAAAAGATGAGTTGCTTAGTAAAGCTCATAAATTTGTTATACATCTTGGTAACCAGAAAATGTATAAAGACCTAAAGAAGGTATATTGGTGGCGACGTATGAAAAAAGATGTAGCAAAATTTGTGTTAAGTTATTTAATTTGCCAACTGGTCAAGGCAGAACATATGAGACCTGCTGGTGTATTACAGAATATCCTTATTCCTGAGTGGAAATGAGAGCAAATTACAATGGATTTTATTTCAGACCTTCCTAGAACACAAAAGGGATATGATACCATTGACAAAATTAGCACATTTTCTACCTACGAAGAAAACTGATTCCGTAGATAAGTTAGCTAGTATTTACTACAAGGAGATTATTCGGTTGCATGGGATACTAGTCAGCATTATTTCAGATAGAAACCCTAGATTTACCTCATAATTTTGGAAAAGCTTACAAAAAGCTTTGGGTACTCAGTTACATTTTAGTACAGCTTTTCACCCTCAGACTGATGGACAGTCTGAAGGACTATTCAGACTTTGGAAGATATGCTTAGAGCTTGTGTTGTGGATTTTGGTAAAACTTAGGAATCTTATATGGTTGAGTTTACCTACAATAATAGCTACCATTCAGCTATACAAATAGCACCGTTTGAAGCAATTTATGATAAAAAGTGTAGATCACATGTGTTGTGTGAAGAGTTAGGAGAGAAAATCAAATTAGGTCCTGAAATATTAGAAATGGATAAAGCAAAGGTCTAGCAAATCAGACAAAAGTTATTAGAAACACAAAGTAGGCAAAAGAGTTATTCAGATAAAAAGAGAAGAGATTTGAATTTGAAATAGGAGATCATGTTTTTCTTAAAATATCACCTGTTAAAGGAGTTGCAAGATTTGGAAAACATGGTAAATTAGCTCTTCGATACATTTGACCATTTGAGATTTTGGAAAGAATTGGTATTGTAGCTTATAGACTTGCATTACCTCCAAGTTTTACACATGTACATCATGTGTTTCATGTGTCAATGCTCAGAAAGTATATGCCAGATCCTTCTCATGTGTTTAAAGCAGGAGAAGATAAAGTAGTAAATCCAGATATTATATACTCAGAGTTACCTATATAAATACTGAATAGGAAGGAGCACAAATTGAGGAATAAAGTGATCAAGTTGGTTAAAGTAAAATGGCAGCATCATTCAAAAAGTGAAGCGACTTGGGAGAGAAGAAGATGTTCAAGCTCAATATCCTTGTTTGTTTAAAAGTGTTAATGATAGTGATGTTGTATGAATTTGAAGGACCAAATTCTTTTTAGGTGGGGAGAATGTGATGTCCATGTGGTCTAGGGACCACGTTGTAATTATTTAAAGCTGGTGGACTTATTTACAAAGTGGCAAAAACAATTCAATTTAATCATTTCTCTTCTCTCTCTCCGCTTCGCCGCCGTCTTTCGCTCGATTTTATCCCATTTCATCTAATTTCGCCGCCTTTCGCCGATTTCGCTGCCTCCTCTTTTGATTTCTTTTGATTTTCATCGCCTTCACCAACTTCTCCCAATTTCACGTTGCCGTTCAAGCTTGAACGGAAACTCCTAGCCCTCTTCCTTTATCAGTAGGTGAGGGTTGACTTTTCCAGCAGTCTCGCGTGTGTTCAAGCGACGACACCTTTGTCCTTGTCAGAGTTGGATGTTTTGTTGTGCACTGCGGTTCGCCGTCAAGTCACCATTCGTTGTTAGTTAGCATGGGTTCACCTCCAGCAATAAGTAGTAGCATGTTTGTGTGTATTCGGGCACTGACGATGCCTTCTTCCTTATTGGAAGTTGTTGCGCTGTCATTTGCCGCCGTTCGCCGTTGTTTGTAGCTACTGACCTTTCATTGTTGTTGGTTCGGGTGAAGATCACACCCTTGCTAACCCTAGTGTGTGTTTGGTTACTTATAGGTGTAATTGTTTAGTGTGTACACATATATGTACGTATATATGGGTATACGTACGCATACTTGTATACGAGGTTAGATTTTGATAGAATTAGACTAGTGTATCAGTTGCTTGATAGTCATGTGATGTATTTTATATTTTGTGTTATTATAAGTGTTACTCGGACCGAGGTCAAACAGAGAGGTCTTCGGATAGAGAGTGTTATATGCACTAGGAGCTACTGTGATACAGGCAGGAATCCTATCCTAATCTTTACAATCATGGTATTAGTTGTGTTATATTATGCAGTTAATAAATACCATGATATCTTGTAGCTTTGTTGTTTGATTTTGATTCAGTATCCATTGCACTCTATGTGTTATTTTTATTCATGCATACAGATGCTTGTGATGTGATGTTATTACGTGAGTCGCATGGTAGCTACATTATTATTGAGTTAGTGATTGCGTTATTATGGGCTCTTGAGCCGTGGATCCATGTATTTGCATAGTTGTGATATTTGGCCTATCGGACAGTTGTATGACTTGTCGTGCCACATTGTGATCTTATCTGGCTGATATTAACCAGGGCTATGCCTTATAGGCCAGTGGACCAGGGATTATACCATATGCCGTTTCACAGCTATAGGGCCAGCTGATAGGTTTCCTAGATGGAGTCCTTCGGGATTTTCCAGGTTACCTGGGTGTTGGACGCAACACCTATGAGTTGTCATTGAGGCAGTTGTTCCATCATGTGAGCAACAGTGGAAACACTCTTTATCAGAGTGCGGGCTCGTTATGGAGCATTATATGGTCATTGCTCTTGATTGTATGATGCATGTGGGTTTCATATTTTGGTTGTTGTTGCTTCTTATCATGTTCAGTTACATCGTATGTTTAGTAGTTTGGTGATCACAGTTATTTGATGTAATACTATATCTGTTGATTCCTACTTAGCCATTTGGCTAACTCTTTTTGCTTTGCCTCCGGTAAAGAAGTTCCTCCTTATGCTGGTGATAGCAAGATCTAGCGACTAACTAGACCCTAGAGTTGATATCAGCACCTGATAGATAGTTAGAGATGTTGTGCTGATATGTTTTGATATAGGGAATTGATATTGGTTTTGGTATTTTTGGTTGATCGAGCGTATCGATCTTTTGATTTGGTATTTTGATTAATCAGATTCATTTTGATTTCGTTTCTGATCGTCTAATGATGGTTTTCTATATAGTTGTCAGTGATGTACATTTGATATGTTGATAGTATCAGTTGGTTTTATTTTATCGTAGTGATTATGGATATACAGGTTGAGTTATTATTATAAATTTTTGATCAGTTTAGAGGGGATACTGTCCTGTGGGTTTATAATTATCGTGCTTCACAGCACTAGGGCGAACTTTAGTCTCCAAACGAATAAGGACGTGATTAGATTGCATGTGCAATAAACCTTTTACCACCACATTCTTTGCTTGGAAGTTAAACCTCCTAATATTCTAGGATGCCAAATTCTTCATCATTAAATGTATTCTCTTAGGATTATTATTTTTAATAACTTGGGGATCATTAGCAACATTAAAAATCATATCAAGCTGGTTAAACATTTTCATCACATGAATACCTTTGGCATACACAAATGGAGTGATGAACATACTAATTAATTTGTTTACAAGCCTACCAAAACGACTTTGAATGCTTATCCAAAAACCATCATATTTAGCTCTACCAAGAGAACATAATGATCACCCTTTTGTTCTTGCAAGATTGCCCACTTTTCCTTGGAAGAGTTGTACTATCCTTCATGTTATCACTTAGGGTTTAAAATCTCAATCTATATAGGTCGGTCCTCTCTCAAACTAGTACGTACTAATGCATTGATACTACATCATGGTGGTGTACCAAATTGATCTCGATTCAGCGATACAATTCGATTTTAAAAACCATGTATTACTCAACATGTCAATATTGTTCCTCTTTCATGATCGTTATCTCATCATGTGTACTCTTGAGGTCTCTTTACAACTCAGTGTGTCTTGGTTTGCACTTGGTCATTGGCAGTTCCTATCCACAAGACCAAAAGTAACACATTGTTAACATTTGACTAGTTTTAATCATATTTAAGCTAAAGCACAATGTCATCCCCCAAGTTAAAGAAACTGGAAGCTTAGATAAAGGTCTACAAAGGTATCCACGTCCACACACATGGGCATCTCCAATTCTGATCTTGGTTACAGTAGCTTGATTCATGTATTATGACTTTCCAATGCCATTTTTTATTCTTCTAATGGAGTGGTCGATCAAAGATCTTCATCCATAGTAGAATGGCTAAGAAATTAATCTTTTAAAATGCCTGTTATGGCTCCATGTCTTAACTAAATTTTAGAATGTTAGTAAAATATAGAAGGATGATAACAGTTATGTCCTGAAATTAGGACCTTCTTAAGTGTTTGAAAAATCCACATATTTGGTAAACTAGGTGCTCTCGATCCTCTTAATACAACTTACCATCTGATATATCCTCTTTCACAAATACAGTAAGATACGTTCTAATTTAAAGAAAAAGTATATTCAATTGGCAAGCTACAAGAATCATAAAAGCAAAATATCATTTCTTCACAACTGAGGTACAGACATTGTGTTTTCTCTTGATTATTACCCAATCTAAATCATGACGCGCTTAAATTTATCGGGATTCTTTCATGACTCAAATCTGACATTCTAATCATATAATAATACTGCTTTGGCCTGACTAAGAAATCAGAATCAACATTAAGCTTCAAATAAATAGAATGGGAAGAAAACCAAGAAACTAAATAAAAAACAACTACTGCCAGATTGACCTGAAACAAACAAAAGAAAACAAAATGACGATTTCAGATCCTCCCCTCCTCTCCCCCACCCACTTTATTATCTAACGTTAATTAGCAAACCGCACAACGCCTTTCTCTTTTGCTCGATCTGCCTCCCGAAATTCATGGTTATTTCCGTACCAGCATTAGGGTTTAGCATCACCAAAGCGACCAGAAGGTGTGAACCCTGGCTAAATCCCAATCCATACCCAAAATCACACGAAATTGAAGGCAAACCTTGAGAAAGTATATAAAAAAAGTTTTCGCCAAAAAAAAAAAATCTCAACTGCTTTGATCGCGGCCCCCGAAGTTGCGGTCTAGTCAAAGCGCCGCCAGTCGACCAAGGAGGGTGGAGCGAGCGATGGAGGAGAGGCCAACAGGGGATGGAAGAAAGAGGGTGACCAATCCGAAGAGAGGATTTGAAGGCGGCACCTCCCCGTTCCATGGCGGCGGCCCTCTCACTCCGCCCAGTTCAAGAGCCAATTGCCGGTGGGTTTGGCGACTCCCACGACTAGCGTTGGAGCGCTCACCGCCCTGTTCGCTCTTGTCTTGCCTTCCTGGCGGCCTTCGGGTCGATATTTTCTAGTTTGCCCTCCTAACCCAATCTAATCACTTTTGACCGTTGAAAAGCGCGTGGTCACCCATCATACGCCTACGAGTAGAGACTAGAGAATACATTATATATATATATATATATCTTAGGTACTTCTAGCTTTTGTTTATTAAATTAATTAATTGATAGATTTTTCTATAATTAGTATAAACATTATGGATGCGTTTGGCGTTGTAGGCGCACCTGTAAATCGCGTGGGTGTAGTGGGTTTCGTTCGGGTTTCCACGATGCCACCTCGCGCTCCACCAAAGAAGACAACCACCTTCTTCTTCCCGTCATCGGCATCCACTTCGCGCTCCACCTTCAGCGACAGGGGTTTCAGCGGCTCCGCCGGCCCACTCAACTTCCCTCTAGGTGAGCGTCACCAAAAAAAGAGGAAAGTAAATCCGACTAGCAACACGATGGATGTCGCCAGTATCATGGTTAGCCGGGCCTCGAGAAGCGTGCTGCAACTGCCGGTGAGGATCCCTACTAGGAGATCGAGTGGCGACAGCTTCGCATGCTCCGATTCTGTCGAAGCGCCCGCCGATGCTCCTCGATTGAATCGAAGGCAACGGAGTTGGTGGGAGGAGAGTGAGAGGCAACGGCAGCATCGGCAACAGCTCCTGTTTTTGGAGTTCATCGCTCCTCGATTTTTCATCAAGGCGAGCTCCGTAAGTTGCCCGGCTAGGAGGGGCAACGTAGATGACAACATCATTGAGGGGGGAATAGGGATAAGAGGAAAGGGATACATTGGGGGAGAGCACGTCGGCAACGGAGACATCGGGGGCGGTGGCGATGACAAATTTGACGCCTTTGGTTTGTGCGGGATCCGTCAAGGGAAGGGGCGGCGGCGAGGCAGCCAGCGAGGGGGCGGAAGTGGTGCAGGGCGTGGGAGAGGGAGGTTTGGAGGTGGCCGGCAATGTCAGCGGTGGGGAGGGAAGGGATGGGGGTGGGAAAGAGGACGTGATTTGATTATATTTTATGTTATTTTTTTTAGCAAGCACTTTTAGAACCAACGGCTTTTAATTTTAAGGTACGTCACTTTTATAACCTACACTACAATCCTAAACGAAGCCTATGTACAAAATATTAATTATAAACTTTAATTTTTTTATTTATTTGTCTTTCTCTTTTTCCTATAATTAATACAGACGTGGCATTATTAATTAATTCCTCATATAAATTATAAAAATATGTGTGTATATAAATTGCATTACATAATATTTTCTACAAAGTTGAATGTTTATATTATAAAAATCAGATTTTTTTTATCTTTGGTAGGTTTTAGTTTATTATAGCATCAATCTTATTATTATTATTATTATTATTTTTTTTTTTTTTGAAAGGGTTAGTTATCAATTAGTAAGAATTTAGTATGATAACAGGATATTATATTAAATCTTATTTTTATTATTTATCTTATATACAAATCTAATTAATTTACCTATAATAGGTTATTTAAAATTTTTATTTAAAAATATATAATTTTTTTGGTGTGATGAACTCTTGCTTGGTGATAGAAAAATATTAAAATTATTTTTTTATTTTTCATAGGGAAAGAAAAAAAAATCAATTTATTTGATATGTGTACCTCATTTATGATCTTGCATAAGCTACAATAGCAAACGCTACTACAATAGAGATGCAGAGATGAAGGGATATTACGGAGAAATTTTATAGGAATCCGTATATTCTTTTTTTTTTTTGAGAAGCCCGGCTGTAGATCAACAATGTCGTTGATCTGCGCACTATGCCCCCAATCCCAAGGCATATTTTCACATTAACATTAGAATTAATATTAGTAATTAACATTAGGAATAATATTAATAATTAACATTAGTATTAATATTAATATTAATATTAGTATTAGCATATGTACTAATATTAATCAACGGCATATAGCTGAGCATCCAAAAATTCTAGAAATCCGTGGATTTCTAGAAAATGTGCACAATAATGAATTCTGCAATGTTGAAGAGTGTGAGCAAATATTTGCCCCCACTCCCTTCTTCAAATTAATTAATTAATTAATTATATATCTATATATATATATTTATTTATAATATTATATGCATATAAATTTTAATTTGCTCCACCAAATAAATTCTAACGTTTCTACTCTCCTCATGTAACTATTGCCTTCATAATCCCTATTATCTTTGCCTACTTTTAGGTGAATATTGTTGGAGTTTTATTATAAAAATCCAAAAGTTCCTAATTAGGTGTAAATTAATAATAACACACATTATTTTCTCGGACATCTAATTTTTATTTTTTATTTTTATCTAATAATAATTTTAAAAATATTATTAATAAATAATATTAAAATTAATTTACTTGGTTTTTTACTTGAAAGCAGCCGCGACAACTGCTACACCGACGCACCGGCAGTAGCGGAATACCGATTATATTTTGGGATAAGAGATCCGAATAAAAACTCGTACGAAGGTTGAAATCTTTGTCTTAACACATGACACTCTCATCGCCTCCACTTAGCTCATTTATTTATTAATTAATTTATATATTTAAAATTACATGTGTTAAGATTAATTGCACTTACAATCTGAAATAAAGATTCCTTAATTACCTTTCAATCTAAGACAAGATTCCTTAATTACCTTTTAATCGCATGCTAGATTTATTTTTCGTAATTGATCTGACGCATGCTTATCTCCAAGAAATTCCATTTGCATGATTAGTTAATCAATCGCATAATCTATGCTTTCTATTTTCAATGCGTAATCGCATACCCGCTGTATTGTTCACTGATAGATTCTAAATCTACATGTTCTCGTCATTTCTACACATTAAATTTCTAATCGCATGCTTTATTAATTTTCGCTCACAACCGCTAAATCTGAATCGGATGTGATTCTTAATCTCTTGATAATATCTACTATCCTCATGTTAAATAAAGGAATAAAATAAAGAGAGAATAAAATAAAATAAAATAAAATAAAATATCTACACATTTCAGCATTTAAAGGAATAAAATAAAGGATGTTTTTATACCTTAATTGGTTTTCGGATTCACGCCCGAATCTGAAAACTCTCATGTGTCCGAAACCCGCTGCTTGCGTCCTGGAATTTGGATTCGACGCCCGAATTTTGCGCGGGTTACGAATTTCAGCCTCCGCCTGAAATTCTATCTGGTTTCGTGGTCAACGGGTCAAGGCTGACATCCACGTCAGCGCCCGATTTCGTCCCCTTCAGTTTGTTCGTTTCGCCGACGCAAAGCACGCGACGCTGCCGCTTGTCACATCGGAGAAGAGAGTGAAGCACCGGGTTTTCGGGGCTCGCACGGGATGAGGAAACCTCGTCACCTCCTTCCGGCAGGTCATTCGCTAACTCGCCTGAGACCTCTATCCCGCCGAGGCCTCCACCTCGTGCTCGATAGATTCGAGCGGAAAGAGGAAGGGGCGGAAGAAAAGGGGAAAGGCCGGGAACTCGTCGGAGGGAGCCAGTGTCGAGTGCACTTCGTACCACCCACCCTCATCACCGAAGCGTCGTCTGGAGGAGTAGCGGATGGGGTTCGTTCTCAACTTCGCCGACCTGTTCTTACCGCGTTCCCGTCGCCGTTCTTAGGTCCGGCCGTTCACCTCCGTCGGCGTGATCACTCCCCTCACAGAGCCATGGATTTACCTCTTTCAGCCCTTTTTTTTCTCCTACCCCTTTGTTCGAGCTTGCCAACCCCTCTTTATAGGCGACTCAGTTCTACCTTCCTCCGGCTGCTTTCCCCACGCGACAGTGACCAAAGATCGCCTCCCATATCGGCGGAAGCTTTAGCCCATACCGTCCTTGCCTCATCGCTCGACAGCATCCCTCGATCCATTGGGTTGCGTCGTCATCATCCCTTGATCCGCTGGATCAAATGTCGACGCCTCCCGATCGTTACGCCTTGTCGCGTGACACGTCCCGCAAATGCACGGTAATGTCGAAGTAATATAAAAGATGTCGAATCCCACAGGGAACAAGGCTAAGTACCAGAAAATATAAGTCTTGATATCTAGGCGAACATAAACGGGTTTTGTAAACTTCAATCGTGAACTAGAAACTAAGCAACGATTGGAGAATATATGAATGAGAGAGATCGGGGCTTTGGTATCCACCACGCTGACAATCATAAACGCAATTAAAAGGATCAATTATATGGATTCAAAGTTTCTGCATAAGAAATCTATTCCTAAGGTACAAGGTGCCCCCTCTCGGCGGTACACCCTAGTGTTTGTTTAGAACGGTCTCCTACTCTCGCGGTGGATCATTCTGAACAAACCCTATGCGCTCTATGCAAGGTTATAAAATCTTCGAGTGAGCATCAAACACTCTCGTGTCGTGGGTTCACAAGTTTTACTAAAAAGATCCACCGTCACGATCCGCTTCTCGGTATGAATCATGCCGGCTAACACATGAAAATACGTGGCCAAGGTAAAATCATGTAATACGCATAGCAGAGTAAAATATGCCAACACATAAATCCAAATAACTATTTATGAAAGGAAATTGCAATCAACAATTGTTAGCGGGCTTCAACCGATCCCCAAAAAGAGTTTTACGCTACCATGTTCATAGAATCACTGAAAAATCTCTCAATAAGCATAGGAAAACTACAAGAAATTGTTTCTGAAGGGGAAGAGACGTCAAACTACAGAATCGTGACGATCTGATGATCAAATCTTGCCAAATCACCGTGAAACCCTTTGTCGTTGCCATTCGTCCACCCTAGTTGCCTTCGTCCCCGATTTCTTGATATTTTTAGCAGTAAAAATTAGGGCTTTTATATCCCTCGTGTTCTCCTTTGAATCAGCTTTCCAAAATGTCCTCCCTTGCCAAATCTGGACAACAATCGGGTTAGAAAACAAGGAAAATCTGACTAGGAGTCGGTCGCTCGTTTGCCTCGCTTGGAATCATGGGTGAACCCCGCCGGGTTCACCCGCCAGTGAAGTGCTCTGCGCAGTTTCGGCCGAGAGAGAAGCACTGGTGAACCCCGCCGGGTTCACTCGCCAGTGAAGTCTTATGTGAAAATCCTTTGGCGAAAGCACCGGGTTCACCTGGCCCTATTTTTCAGGTTAACTCCAATTGAGCCCAAATTTGACAGACAGCTTCGTCTTCACATGAGGAATCACCCCGCGGCCCTAAAATCTTTAAAAGACATCAAAATTGGGTGATTTTACCTGAAATTCCACAAGAACGAGAGAAAGTGAATATTTCGAAGCTTTTATGCAATAAGTCTTGAAAGAGTGTAAAAATATTAAAATAGTCCTAGATTTATCGTGGAATAATAAGGAAAATGACTATTAAAATGTAAGGCATCAAAACACTCCAGACTTAAATCTTTACTTGTCCTCAAGCAATAAAAATAGGATGAAACATACGATGGGTACATGATTAATCTTTTGTGTCAAAGCATGCATCTAGGCTAGAAAAAAATTTACAAACAATCCAAGATCTAATCAGAGGAAATCAAGTAATTGGTTGGTTTAAGCATTCAGTAGTTTGATCCCATAATTTCTAGATGTCAAACAACTTAGTAAGTAATAAACACAGGATTCAATCAAGCCTACACAATTCTCACGTGATTCCAATTCTTCCAAATCAAGTCGTTGGGGTTAACTTAAATGTTTTGCTTAGGTTATGATACACTGATTATTGCATTAGACTTCAACTCCTATCCTTAGGTACCATTGCCCATTTTTCGCAATGCCAAGTAGAGGAGTCTCTTTATGGATTTCAAACTCACATCTCATATATTTCAACTCATATCCTTTGGTACCACTGCCCATTTTTCGCAGTGCCAAGTAGAGGAATCTAGGGGTGAGTTTTTCTTTCTCTTTTTTCTTTTTGTGTGTGAGGTTGATAATATATCCTTTTCGACAAATTTAGTGTCCCCCCAACAATAGAAAGGAACTCAAGGAATGAATAAGCAAATGTGTATCTTAATGTGACTCACATGTAAATTACAAACTTGAGTTGATTTAACAATCATATGAATGTTTGACCCACTAATGAATAGCCTAAAAACAATCCAAATTAAGAGATTTCAAAATCATAGAACATATGAACATGATCATAAAGTATTTCTAACAAGATACAATATTCAACAAGCTTTGATTGTTCCTAACCAAACATGTATTTCACAAAATTTGCATAGCTATCATGGGAACAAGACTACTACACTCCTAACAATGGTAAATGAATAAACTCATGAATCGTAAACATCACAAATTTTGATGTATATCACACGCAAGCTCGTGGACAAATTCACACAACATGTAAAATGAAACCAAAACTAGCCCTGATAAGTATTACACAACTGTCATGAGGTGGGGCCTGAAGATGCGGACCAGGCCCACGAATAGAGTGGCATATAAGGTACAATGCCAAGCATCAGTCATCACAAAATAAAAGTGTCATACCACAACTACAGCTAGTCTAGCAAATCCTAAATTAAACAATCACATGGGAGCAAAGACAAAAGACTATAATGAAGACAGCTCACCCACTCTGAAATGTTGCATAGTCCCCTATGCAGTATCATGGATGTGAGAGGAGCAGGTGGTGATGCAGGTGTCCGGGGAAGCTACTTCCTTTTGCACAAGCGAGAGCCAAAACCCCGTGAGCTCTTGCTCTTGCCGCGTGAGCTGTAGTCAGGCTCGGCCTCCTCGTCCGAAGAGATGTCCATACGTGCCATATTTTCCTCGGAGAGGAAAAAGAACCGGTCATCCATCGCTGAAAGCTTCTCCCATACCGACCCCATCATCTTGTGTTGCCGCTGCATATGCGCCTCCATAGACTCCCATCGAGAAGAATGATCATGCTGAATGTAGGAGAGATTGGTGTCCATATGATCGATCACTTCTCGTTGGTGGAGTTGCTCCTCCTTAATTTCCTACAATATAGCCATCATAGAGTCAGAAGAAGAAGTGCCACCAAAGGAGAAGGCGCCAGGTGCTGGTGGTGCTGTATCAACTGGGTCGGGCTTTGGGTCATCAATGGGCTGGATACTCCCATTTCCGCGTATACGCACGGTGGTGCGTTCTGGGTTCGACAATGGAAGATAGAACTGACTCCCCATGAAGGTCATGCAATAGGAGTCCCCTCTACAAATAATAAGCTTCATGGCCATGCAGGACTCGATCTCGAGCCTATTGTTACCAGTAGCTTCCATGATACCATATGGAATAACACCCAAAGAGACTGCCAAGGGTGTAATGAGTCCGCGAATCATGATCGCCCCTTTCAATGAGTGGGCAACTTGGCTGAACTGCTTGGCAAGGTAATACCCTGAATCCACCCGGAAGCCATGCAGCATACACCAAAGATAAAACAATTCAGTTTGCCTTACCATACCATCACTCTCTCCGTGGCCGAATATGGTATGGGCCAATACGCGGTAAACATATTTGATGGTCGAGTTGCAGATGCTCGAGGCATGGGCGACTCTAGCGGAGTAGATATGCTCATTGGTTACCGCGCCCCAGAAACCCTGTTCACTGTATTCAGTGGGAACCTTGTGGGCACAAGACTCAGTAAACCCATAAATACCGCGTAGTTGGGAGAGAATAAGGGTGTGTTCGATATTACCCAGGCAGAAAGTCAGGCAGCCGGGATCGTCTTCAAGAATTGGATCAGCTTTTACCTAAAAGAGAGCTTAGAAATTCCAGTGTTGTGCCAATGTACGTGGGAGATAAAAGTTGTTGGAATTGCTCCCAACCCACTGTAGCATACATGAGATCTACATCCTCCATCAGCCCTAGCAGTTGTAAAGTTCCTTTGTCAAGATACCTGGTGTTGAGGAGCCGGCACTAACGCAGTGTAAGGTACCATTCTTCTTGGCCGACATTGTGGAAAATAATCTCAAATTCATTCGGAGGAGAAACATAGGGCTGTGGCCGGCTGGTTGGTATGCGGCTTCGCTAAGAGGATGATGATCCAAGCATGGACGACAGTGGCGAACGAGATGGAGGTGACGGCTCATAATCGTCGTCCGTAGTGGAGGAGTCGGAGAAGATGGGCGCTGCTATCCGTTTAGGTGCTATAGCCATCATCTTTGGAGCCATTGGTGCCAAGTCAAGTCGGAACTGATACGCTAGAAGAGATGAGAAAATCCAACCGGAAAGATACTAGTGGCGGCAGCGCACTGGTTGGAGGAAACCCTAGCCGTGTGGTGCCCTAAGTACGGGTGAAGACCTGTCAGAAACACAGGTGAACCCGCTTGGGTTCACTTGTCAGTGAAGTCCTCTGGTGGAAGCAGTAGCAATAGAAACATGGGTGAACCCGCGGGGGTTCACCGGGCCATGAAGATGTCCGGAAGGCTTCCTACAGACAGAAATATAGGTGAACCCTGCCGGTTCACCAGCCAGTGAAGTTTTCTAGGGAGCTTCATGATAAGTCGGGTACAGTGGGCTTCACGGGTGAACCCCATGGGGTTCACTTGCCGGTGAAATACACTGTAAAAGCCCAAGAGGTTGGGGATACATTGCTCTGTCCAGGATTGCCGAATCTAACTTGTTGCCACGAAAATATCGCCACTGATAAAATTTTTAGATGTGCACAGAACACTTCATGGGTGAACCCCGTGGGGTTCACCTGGTGGTGAAGTTCTTTGGTGAGTCCAAAAAAAAAATGCTGCTCTAAAAACCATGTCGTCCATCTTTATCCTACAACACAAAGAGTCATTATATCAGCAGAAATCCCTCTTAGAAAAATCAAAAACTAAGTGAAAAGAAATTGACAGTAACAATGGGGAACAATGTGTGGAAATCAAAAATGATTTAAAACTTGGGTTGCCTCCCAAGAGCGCTAGTTTAAGGTCGGTAGCTCGACCCAAAAGAGTTCGGATCACCAAGCTTGCGGGGTCTAAAAGGGCAAGAACTTCCCCTTTTTCGACCCACTCATCTTCAAAGTAATGCTTGAGACGGTGCCCGTTGACTGTGAAACTCCTTGTCTGATCAGCCCAGATCGTGATAGCACCGTATGGTTGGACTTGCTGAATTGTAAAAGGCCCAGATCACCTCCTGCGGAGCTTCCCTGAAAATAGCCGGAGTCTCGAATTAAAGAGAAGCACTTTGTCCCCTTCACGAAATTCCTTCTTCACTATACGCTTGTCATGCCAATACTTAGTGCGTGCTTTATAGATCTTGGCATTCTCGTATGCAAAGAGGCGCATCTCTTCCAACTCGTCAAGTTGTAGCTTTCTCCTTTCACTGACGCTTTTGAAATCATAGTTGATTTGCTTGACGACCCAATACTCCCTGTGCTCAAGTTCAACAGGTATGTGACATGATTTTCCATAGATAAGTTGGAAAGGAGACATACCGAGGGGTGTCTTGAATGCGGTCTGATAGGCCCATAAGGCGTCAGATAGTTTAATTGCCCAATCCTTCCGTGATCACGATACAGTTTTCTCCAAAATTTGTTTGATTTCTCTGTTAGAAACCTCTACCTGACCACTAGCCTGAGGATGGTAGGGCGTGGCAATTTTGTGCTTGACATTGTACTTTTTCAAAAGTGCTCCAAACCTTTGCTCAATGAAGTGGGAGCCGCTATCGCTGATCAGAACACGTGGAACTCCAAATCGGGGGAAGATAGTCCGCTTCATAAACTTCATAACGACTCTCAAGTCGTTAGTAGCTTCGGCAAATGCCTCGACCCATTTTGACACGTAGTCAACGGCAATCAGGATATACCGTTTTCCACATGAAGAAGGGAAGGGACCCATGAAGTCTATCCCCCATACATCAAAAATTTCCAATTCTATGATATTGTTAAGAGGCAGCTCATCCCTTTTTGAGAGGTTTCCCGTCCGTTGGCAACTGTCACAAGTGGAAGCAAAGTGTTTAGCATCATGAAATATAGAGGGCCAATACAAACCAGACTGTAAAACTTTAAAAGCTGTTTTAGAGGCCCTTGCATGTCCTCCATAAGGTGAAGAGTGGCAATGGGTCAAAACATCTTGTATCTCCACCTCTGGCACGCAACGTCTGTACGAACCATCCACGCATCGTCGGTACAAGTATGGCTAGTCCCAGTAATAGAACTTTACATCGTGTAGAAACCTCTTCTTCCTCTGAAAAGTGAGATCAGGAGGAAAGATGTTAGACACAATGTAATTGACATAGTCTGCATACCATGGGACTTGTTGATTCAACAAAGCATAAAGATGCTCTTCGGGGAATGCGTCATTAATTTTCAACTCGTCATCAATTTTCTTGTCAGTGCCACGTTCAAGCCTGGAAAGATGGTCAGCCACTAAGTTTTCACTCCCCCTTTTATCTCTGATCTCAACATCAAATTCTTGCAAGAGGAGGATCCATCGAATGTGCCTTGGCTTGACATCCTTTTTGTCCATCAGATATTTAATAGTTGCATGGTCAGTATAAACAATTACTTTCGAGTTAACTAGATAAGAACGGAATTTGTCGAAAGCAAAGACAATCGCTAGCAGCCCTTTCTCCGTGGTTGCATAATTCATCTGGGCACCATCGAGTGTTCGACTGACATAGTAGATGGCATGAAGTTTCTTGTCTTTCCTCTGTCCCAAGACCACCCCGACAGCTTGGTCACTGGCATCGCACATCAATTCAAAAGGTAATGACCAATCTGGGGGTTGAATTCTTGGAGCAGAAATCAATGCTTCCTTAAGTTTCATGAAGGCTTCTTCGCAATCCCTATCAAAGCAAAATATAACATCTTTAACAAGTAGATTAGTTAAGGGGTGGGCTATCTTAGAAAAGACTTTAATAAATCGTCTATAAAAGCCAGCGTGTCTAAGAAAACTCCTGATCCCCTTTACTGTTGTAGGCGGCTTAAGATTCTCAATAACTTCAATTTTTGCTCTGTCCACCTCTATCCCCCACTCAGAAACTAGATGTCTGAGGACAATCCCTTCCTTGACCATGAAGTGACACTTTTCCCAGTTCAAAACTAGGTTCATCTCTTCACATCTCTACAAGACCTTAGATAAATTAGACAAACAATGATGAAAAGAGGAACCATACATAGAGAAATTGTCCATAAATATATCCATAAAATCTTCATTAAAGTCAGAGAATATGGCCATCATTGCTCGTTGGAAAGTTGCTGGGGCGTTGCAGAGACCAAACAACATCCTCCTATATGCGTAAGTGCCATAGGGGCATGTAAATGTCATTTTCTCCTGGTCGTTTGGGTGGATGGGGATCTGGAAGAAACCTGAAAATCCATCCAATAAGCAAAAGTAAGAATTATGCGCTAATCTGTCTAACATCTTATTTATAAATGGAAGAGGAAAATGATCTTTTCGTGTAGCAGAGTTCAACTTCATGTAATCAATGCACATTCTATATCCTATAACCGTGCACGTCGGTATCAACTCGTCTGCTTCAATCTTAATCACCATGACGCCACCCTTCTTGGGCACAACGTGTACTGGACTCACCCAGGAGCTATCTGATATGGGATATATTACTCCAGCATCCAATAGTTTGAGCACTTCTTTCTTCACCACGTCCTTTAAGTGCAGGTTGAGACGGCGTTGAAATTCCACAGAAGGTTTGCTGTTATCTTCCAATAAGATCCTGTGCATGCAAACAGATGGGTTAATCCCTCTTATGTCATCTAGTGAATAGCCTATTACCTTCCTATGGAGCCGAAGTTCTATGAGGAGTAGTTCAGTTTGCTCTTTGTCCAGTTCTGCATTGACTATCACGGAGTATGTAGAATTATCTCCTAAAAACTCGTATCTTAAAGTGCTGGGTAAGCTTTTGAATTCAATTTTCTGCCACCCTTGATTTTCCGGACTTTCTTCTTTCTTATCATCCATGCTTGCGTCATCTTCCAGTAGTGCAACATACCTCACAGCTTCTCCATCAAAGTCTCCATCAACAGAGTTTGTCAAGGCAAGTTCCAATGGGTCTACCTCCTTCCTGAAGGGCTCAACTTGCTGTATAGCATTTTTGACAATGTCCACACTACAGCAAGTGCTTACAAAAGAAGGTTTTTTCAGTGAGTCAGACAGATCAAATTGAATAACATTGTCACCGATGTTCAAGGACAATTTCTCATTCTTGACATCAATGATAGCACTAGCAATAGTAAGAAAAGGTCTCCCTAGAATGATAGGGAGCCTGTCATCCTCATCAATCTCTAACACGACAAAGTCAGCAAGGACAAAATAATTTCCTACTTTAATAGGTACGTCCTCTAGAATACCAACAGGATGACGAACCGATCTGTCTGCAAGTTGTAGAGAAATATTAGTTGGTTTCAAATCCCCTAAATCTAGCCTTTTACATAGTGACAGCGGCATGAGGCTAACGCTTGCTCCTAAATCGCACAAAACTCTCTAATAGGACATCTCCCCGATTTGGCAGGGTATGAAAAAACTGCCTGGGTCCTTGAGTTTCTGAGGGAGCTTGTTCTGAATGATAGCGCTGCAATCCTCAGTAAGTGCAACGGTACCCTGATCTTACAGCTTCCTCTTATTTGATAAGATGTCTTTTAGGAATTTGACATAAGTTGGCATCTGCGAAAGAGTATCAACAAAATGGATGTTAATGTAGAGTTTTTTCAGAACTTCCAAAAACTTACCAAACTGTTTGTCTAGTTTAGCTTTGACAAGCCTCTTCGGAAATGAGGTTGGAGGTTTGTAAGCAGGTGGCCCAACGTAGGGCCGCCCAACGTAGGGCCGCTCCTCCTCATTTTGTTCTTGTGACTCGGGTGGTGATCCATGGTTCAGGTCTCCAGTTTCAGGTGTTTCATCTTCTTTCCTTTCATTAGTTGGCATCTTTGGGTCTTATAATTGTTTGCCACTTCTGGTTGAAATTGCATTGTAGTGTTCTCTGGGGTTGACTTTTGGTTGTGATGGAAGTTTCCCTAGTGCTCTAGAGGATGAGCTAGCTTGTTGGGCTAGTTGACTCTCCAGCATCTTGTTATGCGTTTCCAAGGAGTCCATCCTAGTCATCATTAACTTCATCATGTCAGTCAGCCCTTTAATTTGCTTACTCAATTGCGGATCATTATTTGGTTTCGGCTGTGGGATAAAGTTCTTGTTCTGAAATCTTGGTGGTTGTTTATAACTGCCTTGTGGAGCTTGCCTAAAATTTCCTTGTGGAGGCGGGGCTTGTTGCGGTGGCACTTGTCTTGGCTGCATCGGCTGTGTAGTGCGGTATGAGAAGTTCGGGTGGTTGCGCCATCCTGGGTTGTAAGTGTTGGAATATGGATTGTTGTTAGGATTAAAGTTTCCAACAGCATTCATTTGCTCAGGATGATTCAGAGCCATTTGCCCTTCTCCTAGCTGGCACTCAGCACCTACATGGCCTGCAACTCCACACACCTCACAAAATACACAGTTAGTGTCTAAAGAATTCACAAACCAAGAATCAAATTTTTTTGTCAAAGAATCTACCTTCACAGTAAGAGCAGTCAAAGTATCAAGTTCGAATTTACCTGTCTTCCTGGAAGGTGTACCTCGCTCAGAGGTCCATTGATGATAATTCATGGTCATGTTTTCCAAAAGGTTCATGGCATCCCCAACTCGCCTGTTCATCAAGGCTCCTCCGGCTGCAGCGTCGACTGTGAGCCTTGTATTGTACTCTAACCCATTGTAAAACGTGTGGATCAAGACCCAAGTCTCTATCCCGTGGTGCGGGCACATTCTTTGTAATTCTTTGAATCTTTCCCAAGCCTCATACAAAGACTCTCTATCTTTTTGCATAAAGCTGGTTATTTGATTTCTCAGTTGAATGGTCTTGGATGGAGGAAAATATTTAGAGAGAAAAGCTTGTGATAATTCTGCCCATGTCCTTATTGAGGTCGAAGGTAGCGTGTGAAACAAGCTCTTGCTCTGTCCCTTAAAGAGAAGGGAAACAATCTCAACCTGATACCATCAGTAGAAACTCCGTTAATTTTCAGCATATCACAGTACTCTAAAAATATAGAAAGATGCATGTTAGCGTCCTCAAGAGGAGAACCACCAAATTGGTTTTATTGCACCATAGAAAGTAATGCAGGTTTAATTTCGAAATTATTGGCCTCTACAGTATGCCTCGCAATTCCTGATTGTACCCCGTGAGCATAAGGAGCGGCATAGTCTTTCAGCGTTCTATTATTGTGGTTGTTCCCCATCGGTTAGGGAGCTTGATCATTATTCACATCTAGCTGAATGTGCTCCATCTGATTCTCGCCTCCTGGATGATTCATGTCTTCCTTTTTCTGAAGTTGATTGTGCTTTCTTCTACTTCTGAAGGTTCTTTCTATCTCTGGATCGATTTCAAAGAGTTTGCCTGCCCTGGAACTTCTTTGCATAAAAGGGGTCAATCACAGATTCAAAGTTCCAAGACAATTGACAAATAGGGAGTAAAGGAATTTAGCAGTAGTGTAAGAAAAACTAACTAAAGCCTAGACTACCAATTCTTAGAAATATACCAATCTTAACCGTTCTTCCCCGGCAACTGCGCCAAAAACTTGACACGTCCCGCAAGTGCACGGTAATGTCGAAGTAATATAAAAGATGTCGAATCCCACAGGGAACAAGGTTAAGTACCAGAAAATCTAAGTCTTGATATCTAGGCGAACATAAACGGGTTTTGTAAACTTCAATCGTGAACTAGAAACTAAGCAACGATTGGAGAATATATGAATGAGAGAGATCGGGGCTTTGGTATCCACCACGCTGACAATCATAAACGCAATTAAAAGGATCAATTATATGGATTCAAAGTTTCTGCATAAGAAACCTATTCCTAAGGTACAAGGTGCCCTCTCGGCGGTACACCCTAGTGTTTGTTTAGAACGGTCTCCTACTCTCGCGGTGGATCATTCTGAACAAACCCTATGCGCTCTATGCAAGGTTATAAAATCTTCGAGTGAGCACCAAACACTCTCGTGTCGTGGGTTCACAAGTTTTACTAAAAAGATCCACCGTCACGATCCGCCTCTCGGTATGAATCGTGCCGGCTAACACATGAAAATACGTGGCCAAGGTAAAATCATGTAATACGCATAGCAGAGTAAAATATGCCAACACATAAATCCAAATAACTGTTTATGAAAGAAAATTGCAATCAAGAATTGTCAGTGGACTTCAACCGAGCCCCGAAAAGAGTTTTACGCTACCATGTTCATAGAATCACTAAAAAATCTCTCAATAAGCATAGGAAAATTAGGGCTTTTATATCCCTCGTGTTCTCCTTTGAATCAGCTTTCCAAAATGTCCTCCCTTGCCAAATTTGGACAACAATCGGGTTAGAAAACAAGGAAAATCTGATTAGGAGTCGGTCGCTCGTTTGCCTCGCTTGGAATCACGGGTGAACCTCGCCGGGTTCACCCGCCAGTGAAGTGCTCTACGCAGTTTCGGCCAAGAGAGAAGCACCGGTGAACCCCGCCAGGTTCACCTGCCCGTGAAGCCTTCTGGACATATTCGGGTGAGAAGCAACAGAGAGAATCACGGGTGAACCCCGCCGGGTTCAGTCGCCAGTGAAGTCTTTTGTGAAAATCCTGATGTTTGGCGAAAGCACCGGTGAACCCCATGGGGTTCACTTGCCCGTATTTTTCAGGTTAACTTTGATTGAGCCCAAATTTGACGGGCAGCTTCGACTTCACATGAGGAATCACCCCACACCCTAATATCTTTGAAAGACATCAAAATTGGGTGATTTTACCTGAAATTCCACAAGAATGAGAGAAAGTGAAGATTCTGAAGCTTTTAAGCAAATAAGGCTGCATTTGGGAGTGTAGCGTAGGTCGTGTAGTGTAGGTTATTTAAGTGCTGTGCTTTAAAATTAAAAACCGTAGGTTGTAAAAGTGCTTATTGAGAAATATAATATATAATATAATATAAAATATAATGAAATACGTCCTCTTCCCCACCCCCATTCCTTCCCTTCCCATCGCTGACATCGTCGGCCGCCTCCAAACCTCCCTCTCCCACACCCTCCACCACATCCGCCCCCTCGCCCCACACCCTCCACCACGCCGATGTTTCCGTCGCCGCCATCCAACCTTGTGATACGAAATCCCCCTGGTGGTGAAGACCCGCAGCCGCAAGAGGACCGTGCGGTCGAAGGCCGGCACCAATAAGAAAATGCGGTCGTCCGGGGACGACGCATTCTTCGAACCCGATAGCAAGCGATGGGTCCAGCCTTGGATCCGGAGAGGAGGAGGAGGGCGTCCGCGAGGAGAGCATAGAGAGCGACGGGTCCGGCGGGAAGCCCTGGACGACGACATCGAGAGCATAGAGAGCCACGGCTATGTGGAAGGCCTTGGATCCGGAGAGGAGGAGGAGGGCGTCCCCGAGGAGACGACTGACGAGAAGAGAGTTTTAGGGTCGCGAGGGAGCATTGGAGAGGCTTTGGAAGAGTCTACAGAGGCCTTCGTATCTCTATGCACCCACGCAACCTACAGGGGGACCCCCGCAGGCCGAGCCGGGCGAAAAATGCCCAGTCAATATCAGTCAACGCGCTTAAGCAGCCTCGAAGTCCCCTCGGCACCAAACAAAAACAGATGTGTTGACCGACGCCCCACGCAACCTACAGGCGCGCCTACAACGCCAAACACAGCCTAAGTCTTGAAAGAGTGTAAAAATATTAAAATAGGCATAGATTTATCATGGAATAATAAGTAAAATTACTACTAAAATGCAAGGCATCATCGCGTCCAAGAGGTGACGTTGCTGCCAGACACCTGACGAGTCCACACCTCGACGTTGCCTCCTCGTCCATTCGGCATCTTTGACGCCGGTCGAGCGAGATTGTAGCCGCCTGAGGACAACAGGACCGAACTGACCTCGTTCGATCGTACGCATTGCCTGCATCGTTACCAGTGCTTCGTCGGTGATCGACGAAGACTCTCTGTCCGGCGTTGTTTCCGCCAGTGAGCACAAGGCCTATGGTCGCCGGAGATGCGGCCGTCGTCGATGCCGATCGAGGCGGCGAGCGATTTCGCCGCTCCTTTGTTTTTCCCAAATTGATTTCTCCTCTCGGCAACTGGGTTTTGGGCTGATTTTGACCTTGGTCAACGGCCCATTTGACCAGGCCGACTGGGTTGGGCCCTAAATTAGGGCTAGGCCTAACAATTGCAAGTTTAACCTCTTCTTCTGAAACCTCTGAGGAGACTAACTTCATTTGCAAGTTCAGAATCCTCAATTGTCTATCTACTCTCCTATATATCACATATAGGAAGTATGAGATAGTTAAAGATCTCTGGACATCTCTAATAAAAACATATTCAAAGAACTTCAATAAACCTCTGATCAAACCTGAAGTCAACATTGTTGAAAATCAACCAGTCTCAACTTCAACTATAAGGATAGACCACAATTTTCCCAATGTTAACCTAACTCACCATAATTCTGAATGGTTAGATTCTGGTGTGAACATTCATGTATGTTCTAACTAGCTATGGTTCACTTCCTACCAGGACTCAAGTGGAGGAAGTGTAACAATAGGAAATGGTTCCTCAGCAACTGCACTTGGACACGGTCAAGTAATCTTGAAGTTTACTTATGGAAAATCTTTAACTCTGAGTAATGTTCTCCATGTACCTAAGATTCGTAGAAACCTTGTGAGTGGGTGGGTCTCTCCTTGTTCAAAATGGTTTTAAAATTATATTAGATGCAAATAAAGCAATAATCTCCAAAGGAGACTCTTTTATTGGAAAAGGTTTCACCTATAATGGATTATTCCAATTAAATATCATTCCCATTAAAGCTGAGTCTATCTTAATTACTGAAAATTCTGAAAACTAGCATGGTAGATTAGGACATGTAAACTTTAAATATCTAACAAGAATGAGTCACTTAGGTTTAATTCCTAAAATAAACTCAAACCCTAATGATAAATGCGAGCTTTGTGCTCAAGCCAAACAACCTAGAAGATCATTCAAATCAGTACCTCATAAAGAAACTGAACCCCTAGAACTGATTCACTCAGATGTTTGTGACTCTTATATAGTTCCAACTAGGGGTGGTAGTAAATACTTTGTCACCTTCATAGATAATAGTACAAAATTCTGTTACACCTACCTTCTAAAATCAAAAGGCGACGTGTTATCAAAATTCAAAATCTATAAATCAGAAGTTGAAAATCAACTCAACAAGAAGATTAAAATCCTAAGACCAAGATAGAGGAGGTAAGTATACATCTAATGAGTTCTCCCAATTCTATCAAAAACATGGGATAATTCATCGAGTCACTGCTCCTTATTCTCCTCAATCTAATGGAGTAGCTGAAAGAAAGAGTAGAACCCTACTGGAAATGGTCAATGCCATGCTAATTAGTTCTGGGGCTCCCCAAAACTTTTGGGGGGGGGGGGCAGCAATTCTTTCAGCATGCTTCATTCAAAATAGAATTCCAACTAAAAATAAAATGCTAACCCCATATGAAATGTGGAAAGGGTATAAACCTAACCTTAAATTCCTCCAAATATGGGGGTGCTTGGCTAATGTAAACATACCATAATCTAAAAGAAAGAAAATTGGTCCTAAAATAGTAGATGTTGTCTTCATAGGATATTCACTTAATTCAAACTCCTATAGATGCTTAGTAACAAATTCAAAAATTTCAGAAATCTCTAATAATACTCTAATTGAATCAAGAGACATCTCCTTCTTTGAAACTATCTTTCCTTTCAAACCTCAAGCCCCCCCTCCTATAGGAAACAATAATTCAACCTCAAACTCTAAAACTTAGAAAATCATAATAACTCACCTCAACATCCTAAACCAATAGCTGATCCCAGAAAAAGTAAGAGAACCAGGGTTGTGAGAGATTTTGGTGATGACTTTGTCACTTATATGATTGAAGACACACCAAAAACCTATCATGAAGCCCTTAGTTCTTCTCATGCTCCTTTCTAGAAAGAAGCTATTTATAATGAATTTCAATCTATTATTAGTAACAACACTTGGATTCTTATTGATCTACCCCCTGGAAATAAACGTCTAGGATGTAAATGGATCTTTAAGAAAAAGTTGAGAACTGATGGTAGTGTTGAAAAGTATAAGGCACGCTTGGTGGTTCAAGGTTTTCGGCAAAGAGCCGACATTGACTACTTTGACACCTATGCGCCTGTTGCTCGGATCACCACTATCAGATTTCTCCTCTCTATTGCTGCTATCCATGGATTGCTAGTTCATCAGATGGATGTTAAAACTGCATTTTTTCATGGAGACCTTGATGAAGAAATCTATATGACACAACCTGAAGGCTTTATAGTCCAAGGTTGTGAGGAAGGTTTGGAAACTGGTTCGAACCTTGTATGGACTTAAGCAATCTCCTAAACAATGGCATGAAAACTTTGATAAGGCCATTCTATCATATGGATTTCAAATCAATGACTCCGATAATTGTCTCTACTACAAGTCTGCAAACTTTTACTTTTCTCTTCTGTGTCTCTATGTAGATGATATTCTTATCTTCACAAATAATATTGACATGATAAAAGACACTAAGGAATTCCTTTCTCTCCACTTTGATATGAAAGATATAGGAGAAGCTGATGTAATCTTAGGAATGAAAATAATAAGAAATCAAAATTCTATCTCTCTCTCTCAATCACACTATGTAGATAAAATTCTAGAGAAGTATAAGTTTAATTCCTCCTCATCTTTATCAACTCCTTATGATTCTAACTGTCACTTATTCAAAAATCAAAAATATTCTGTTAGACAAGAATCTTACTCTAAGGCTATAGGGTCCCTCCTATTCCTTGCAAATAGAACCAGATTAGATATAGCCTATGTAGTCTCTAGGCTCAGTAGGTACACTAGTAACCCTAGTGAACTTGACTGGACTGCTGTTAAAAGAGTCTTTAGATACCTAAAAGGTACATCTAATTATACCTTAACCTATAGTGGATTTCGATGTCTTGCATTTTAGTAGCAATTTTTATTATTATTCCATGATGAATCTAGGCCTATTTTGATATTTTTTATATTCTTTTAAGACTTATTTGCTCAATAGCTTTGGAATCTTCACATTTCCTTGTATTTGTGCAATTTCAGGTTAAAATCACCCAATTTTGAAGTCTTTTGAAGATTCTAAGGCCATGGGGTGATTCCCTACAAGAAGACGAAGCTGCCCATCAAATTTGGGCTCAATAGGAGTTAGTTTGAGAAATACAGCCAGGTGAACCCCATGGGGTTCACCGGTGCTTTCATTAGATGTCCGGAAGTTCACAAAAGGCTTCACCGCTTGGTGAACCCCACGGGGTTCACCCGTGATTCTCTCTGAAGCAATTCACTCAAAAACGTCAAAAAGGCTTCACTGGTAGGTGAACCTGGCGGGGTTCACCGGTGCTTCTTTCTCGACGAAACTGTGCAAAGCACTTCACTGGCTGGTGAACCCCACGGGGTTCACCCGTGATTTCGACTAAGGCGTACGAGCGTCCGACTCCGTATTGGATTTTCGATGATTTCTAACTCGATTGATGTCCAAATTTGGAAAGGGAGGACTTTTTGGAAAGCTAATTCGAAGGAGAACAGAAGGAATATAAAATCCCTAATTTTTATTCCCTAATTATTGAGATATCAACGTGAAGGCGGCTAGGGCGAATGGACAAAGGCGACGAGGCGTTTCCAGGCGATTTCGGAGAGATTTCTTTATCGGAGCATCACGATTCTTCAACATTGGCTTCAGTTTAGCATCTCCCCCTTTTTAGAAACGTTTCCTTGTAGTTTTCCCATCTTCATAGAGTGATTATTGAGTGATTCCATGAACATCATAGCGTAAAACTCTTTTCGGGGCTCGGTTGAAGTCCGCTGACGATTGTAATTGCAAATTCTTATTACAAACAGTTATTTGGATTTTTGTATTGGCATATTTTACTTTGCTGTACGTATTTCATGACTTTACCTTGGCCAAGTATTTTCATGTATTAGCCGGCACGATTCATATCGAGAGAAGGATCGTGATGGCGGATCTCTTTATTAAAACTTGTGAATCTATGATACGAGAGTGCTTGGTATTCACTCGAGGATTTCATAACCTTCCTCAGAACCCATAGGGTTTGTTCAAAATGATCCACCGCGAGAGTAAGAGATCATTCTAAACAAACATCGAGGTGTACCACAGAGAGGGGGCACCTTGTACCTTAGGGATAGGTTCCTGATGCTAAAACCTTGAATCCTTGTAATTGATCTTTTTATTCGCAATCTAGATCGTCAGTGCAGTGGATACCAAAGCCTTGATATCTCTCTCATATATATTCTCTCTAGTCGTTGCTTTAGTTTCTTGTTTACGATTGAAATTCACAAAAACCCAGTTTTTATTCGTCTAGCTACCGAGACTTAGATTTTCTGGTACTTAACTTTGTTCCCTGTGGGATTTGACATCTTTTATATTACTTCTACATAACCGTGCACTTGCGGGACGTGTCAAGTTTTTGCCGCCGTGGCCGGGGACAACGGTTAATATTGGTATATTTCTAAGAATTGGTAGACTAGGCTTTAGTTAGTTTTTCTTGCACTACTGCTAAATTTCTTTACTCTCTATTTGTCATTTGTCTTGGGACTTTGAAATTGTGACTGACCCCTTTTATGCAAACAAGTTCTAGGGCAGGAAAACTCTTTGAAATCGATCCAAAGATAGAAAGAACTTTTAGAAACAGGAGAAAGCTTAATCAATTTCGGCAGAAGAAAGGCAAAGACCAGATGGAGCAAATTCAATTGGACATGAATAATGATCAAGTGCCCCAACCTGTCGAGAACAACAACAATAACATGATGCTAAAAGATTATGCTTCTCCCTATGTTCATGGGTTACAATCAGGAATTGCAAGGCCTACTGTAGAGGTCAATAATTTTGAGATTAAACCTGCTCTATTATCTATGGTTCAACAAAATCAATTTGGTGGTTCTCCTCTTGAGAACCCCAATATGCATATTTCTATATTTTTAGAGTACTGTGATATGCTAAAAATTAATGGTGTTTCTACTGATGCTATTAGGTTGAGATTGTTTCCCTTCTCTTTAAGGGACAGAGCAAGAGCTTGACTTCACACGCTACCTTCGGCTTCAATAAGGACATGGGCTGAATTATCACAGGTCTTTCTCTCCAAATACTTTCTTCCATCCAAGGCTATTCAACTGAGAAACCAAATAACTAGTTTTATGGAGAAGGATGGCGAGTCTTTGTATGAGGCTTGGGAAAGATTTAAAGAATTACAAAGAATGTGCCCGCACCACGAAATAGAGAATTGGGTCTTGGTCCACACGTTTTACAATGGGTTAGACTACAACACAAGGCTCACAGTTGACGTTGCAGCCGGAGGAGCCTTAATGAACAGGTGAGTTGAAGATGCTATGAACCTTTTGGAAGACATGGCTATGAATTATCATCAATGGACTTCTGAGTGAGGTACACCTTCCAGGAAGACAGGTAAATTCGAACTTGATATTTTGACTGCTCTTAGTGCGAAGGTAGATTCTTTAACTAAAAAAATTGATTCTTGGTCTGTGAATTCTTTAGACGCTAACTGTGTATCTTGTGAGATGTGTGGAGTTGCAGGCCATGTAGGTGCTGAGTGCTAGCTAGGAGATGGGCAGTTGACTCCAAATCATCCTGAACACATAAATTCTATTGGAAACTTTAATTCCACCAACAATCCATATTCCAACACTTATAACCCAGGATGGCGCAACCACCCAAACTTCTCATATCGCACTACACAGCCAATGCAGTCAGGATAAGCACCACCGTAACAAGCCCCGCCTCCATAAGGAAATTTCAGGTAGCCTCCACAAAGCAATTACAGACAACCACCAGGATTTCAGAACAGGAACTTCAACTCACAGCCGAAACCAAACAATGATTCGCAATTGAGCAAACAAATTGAAGGGTTGACTGACATGATGAAGCTAATGATGACTAGGATGGATTCTTTGGAAACGCATAACAAGATGTTGGAGAATCAGCTAGCCCAACAGGCTAGCTCATCCTCTAGGGCACCAGAGAAACTTCCATCACAACCAGAAGTCAACCCTAGAGAACACTGCAATGCAATCTCAACCAGAAGTGGCAAGCAATTAGAAGACCCAAAGATGCCAACTGATGAAAGGAAAGAAGATGAAACACCTGAAACTAGAGATCTGAACCATGGAACACCACCCGAGTCACAAGAACAGAATGAGGAGGAGCGACCTTATGTTGGGCCACCTGCTTACAAACCTCCAATCCCATTTCCGTAGAGGCTCGTCAAAGCTAAACTAGACACGCAGTTTGGTAAGTTCTTAGAAGTTTTGAAAAAACTCTACATTAACATTCCTTTTGTTGATGCTCTTTCGCAAATGCCCACCTATGCCAAATTCCTGAAGGACATCTTATCAAATAAGAGGAAGCTGGAAGATCAAGGAACCGTTGCACTCACTAAGGAGTGCAACGTTATCATACAGAACAAGCTCCCTCAGAAACTCAAGGACCCAGGCAGTTTTTCCATACCTTACCAGATTGGGGAGATGACCTTTTAGAGAGCTTTATGTGATTTAGGAGCAAGTGTCAGCCTCATGCCATTGTCATTATGTAAAAGGCTAGACTTGGGAGTTTTGAAACCTACTAACATTTTTGTACAGCTTGCAAACAAATCAGTTCATCATCCCGTTGGTATTTTAGAAGACGTTTCTATTAAAGTTGGAAATTATTTTGTCCCTACTGATTTTGTTGTGTTGGAAATTGATGAGGATAACAGGCTCCCTATTATTCTAGGGAGACCTTTTCTTGCTATTGCTGGTGCTGTCATTGATGTCAAGAATGGAAAACTGTCCTTGAACATCGGTGATAATGTTATTCAATTCGATCTGTCTGATTCTTTTAAAAAAACCTTCTTTTGTAGGTACGTGTTGTAGTGTAGACATTGTTGAAAAAGCTATACAGCAAGTTGAGCCCTTCAAGAAGGAAGTAGATCCGTTGGAACTTACCTTGACGAATTCTGTTGATAGAGACATTGAAGGAGAAGCTATAAGGTATGTTGCACTACTGGAAGCCGACTCAAGCATAGACGACGAGAAAGAAGAAAATCGGGAGAACCAAGGGCAGAAAAAGATTGAATTCAAAAGCTTACTCAGCACTTTGAGATATGAGTTTTTAGGAGATAATTTTACATACTCTGTGATTGTCAGCGCAGAATTGGATAAAGAACAAACAGAGCTACTCCTTCAAGAACTTCGTCTCCATAGGAAGGTAATAGGCTACTCACTTGATAACATCAAAGGGATTAACCCCTCTGTTTGTATGCACAGGATTCTATTGGAAGAAAATAGCAAATCTTCTGTGGAATATCAACGACGTCTCAATCCACACTTGAAAGACGTTGTGAAGAAAGAGGTGCTAAAGCTTTTAGGTGAGTCCAGTGCATGTTGTACCCAAGAAAGGTGGCGTCACGGTGATTAAGACTGATGCAGACGAGTTGATACCCACGCGCACGGTTACAGGATATCGGAGGTGCATTGATTACAGGAAGTTGAACTCTGCTACGAGAAAATATCATTTTCCTCTGCCATATATTGTTCAGATGCTGGACAGATTAGCCCATAATTCTTTTTTTCATTTCTTGGATGGATTTTTAGGTTTCTTCCAGATCCCCATCCACCCGGACAACCAGGAAAAAATGACATTTACATGTCCCTATAGCACATACGCATACAGGAGGATGTCGTTCGGTCTCTGCCCTAGCCACTTTCCAACGAGCAATGATGGTCATATTCTCTGACTTTAATGAAGATTTTATGGATATATTTATGGACGATTTTTCTGTGTATGGTTCCTCTTTTCATCATTGTTTGTCTAATTTATCTAAAGTCTTGTAGAGATGTGAAGAGGTGAACCTAGTTTTGAACTGGGAGAAGTGCCACTTCATGGTCAAGGAGGGCATCGTCCTCGGGCATCTAGTTTTTGAGCGAGGGATAGAGGTGGACAGAGCTAAAATTGAAGTCATTGAGAATCTTAAGCCGCCCAAGATAGTAAAGGGGATCCGGAGTTTTCTTGGACACGCTGGCTTTTATCGACAATTCATTAAAGATTTTTCTAAAATAGCTTGCCCCTTAACTAATCTACTTGCTAAAGATTCTACCTTTTGCTTTGACATGGATTGTGAGGAAGCCTTCACGAAACGTAAGGAAGCATTGATTTCTACTCCAATAATCCAACCTCCAGATTAGTCCTTACTCTTTGAGCTCATGTGCGATGCGAGTGACCAAGCCGTTGGGGTGGTTTTGGGGCAGAGGAAAGATAAGAAGTTGCATGCAATTTATTATGCTAGTAGAACACTCGACGATTCCTAGATAAACTATGCAACCACAGAAAAAGAGCTGCTAGCGATTGTTTTTGTTTTCGATAAATTTTGTTCTTATTTAGTTAACTCAAAAATAATTATTTTTACTGATCATGCAGCTATTAAATATCTGATGAACAAGAAGGATGCAAAGCCAAGATTGATTTGATGGATCCTCCTCTTGCAAGAATTTGATGTTGAGATCAGGGATAAGAAGGGGAGTGAAAACTTAATGGCTGACCATCTTTCTAGGCTTGAACGTGGTACTAAGAAGGAAATTGATGATGAGCTGGAGATCAATGACGCATTCCCTGAAGAACATCTTTATGCTTTACTGGATCAACAAATCCTATGGTATGCAGACTATGTCAATTACATTGTGTCTAATATTTTTCCTCCTGATCTTACTTTTTAGAGGAAGAAAAGGTTTTTACATGATGTGAAGTTTTATTATTGGGACGAGCCATACTTGTACCGGCGATGCGCAGACAGGTTGTACAGACGATGCATGCTAGAGGTGGAGATACATGATGTGTTGACCCATTGCCATTCTTCACCCTATGGAGGACACGCAGGGGTCTCTAAAACAACTTTTAAAATTCTATAATCAGGTTTATATTGGCCCTCCATATTTCATGATGCTAAACACTTTGTTTTAACATGTGTCAGTTGCCAGCGGACTGGAAACCTTTCAAAAAGAGACGAGCTACCTCTTAACAACATCATGGAAGTGGAAATTTTTGATGTATGGGGAGTCGATTTCATGGGACACTTCCCTTGTTCATGTGATAAACGGTATATTCTAGTTGCCGTTGATTACATGTCGAAATAGGTCGAGGCATCCGCCAAAGCTACTAATGACTCTAGAGTCATTATGAAGTTTATGAAGCGAACTATTTTCCCTCGATTTAGAGTTCCACATGTTTTGATCAGTGATGGCAGCTCCCACTTCATTGAGCAAAGGTTTGGAACACTTTTGAAAAAGTATAGTGTTAAGCACAAAATTGTCACGCACTATCATCCTCAGACTTGTGGTTAGGTGGAGGTCTCTAACAGAGAAATCAAATAAATTTTAGAGAAAACTGTATCGTGATCACGGAAGGATTGAGCAATAAAATTATCTGATGCTTTATGGGCCTACAGGACCGCATTCAAGACACCCTTCGGTATGTCTCCTTTCTAACTTATATATGGAAAATCATGCCACTTATCTGTTGAACTTGAGCACAGGGCGTATTGGGCTGTCAAGCAAATCAACTATGATTTCAAAAGCGCCAGTGAAAGGAGAAAATTACAACTTGACGAGTTGGAAGAGATACGCCTTTTTGCCTATGAGAATGCCAAGATCTATAAAGCACGCACTAAGTATTGGCATGACAAGCGCATAATGAAGAAAGAATTTCGTGAAGGGAACAAAGTTCTTCTCTTTAATTCGAGACTTCGGCTATTTCCAGGAAAGTTACGCACGAGGTGGTCTGGCCTTTCATAGTTTAGCATGTTCAACAGTCAACGGGCACCACCTCAAGCACTACTTTGAAGATGAGTAGGTCGAAAAAGGGGAAGTCCTTGCCCTTTCAGACCTCGCAAGTTTGGCGATTTGAATTCCTTTGGTCGAGCTACCGACCTTAAACTAGCGCTCTTGGGAGGCAACCCAAGTTTTCCCCTTTTTGCAATTTGTGTTTGGATTTTAGTTTATTATTCACAAGAACTTTCATTCTCTTGCTTTGCTTGTTTATTTTAGAGGATTTTGCTTTCGAATTATACGAATGGGAGGCCTATTTTATAATGCAGGCGTGCTGGGTGAACAGGTTTTTTTAATTGGGATTTTCCTGTAGCACAGTTCACTTCACCCGTGAAGCATTCTGTGCCTAAGTCTTTAAACTGCTCTCTAGAGAATTTCATAGTCTGGTGAACCCGACGGGGTTCACTTGTATTTCTGACTACAAGAAGCATCTAGCACACTTCACGACCTGGTGAACCCCAACGGGTTCACTTGTATTTTTGATGATTGATGTTTCCACCAGAGAGTTTCACCGCCAGATGAACCCAAGCGAGTTCACCCATATTTCTGATTGCTTCTCGCCCGTATTTAGGGCATCGAACGGTTAGGGCTTCCGCCAAACCCGTGCGCCACCTCCCCCAGCCGCTCGAAGCCATCTCGCTCGCGCCGCCTCCTCCAGCCGCTCGAAGCCATCTCGCTTGCGCCGCCATTGCTTCCTCAATGCTTCCGATAGATCTCGATCTCCTTGCCTTGAGATTCGGACCAGGTTCGAAAAAGATTCATCTCTTCCCCCATCGAATTTTCGGTTTTCTTCCCTTCTTCGTCGCGCTCTTTACACTGACAGCATTACTTCATCGCCGCCACCAATCTTCGCTCGTGTTTTTCGCCCGAACTTTTCTGTACCAATGGCTCCAAAAATAAAGGCTCTGGCTTCTAAACGCACCGTGCCGCCAATCTTCTCAGACTCCTCTGCTACGGACAACGACTATATGCCGTCGCCTCCATCTCATTCCCCGCCGTCGTCTGCACCGGGAGCTTCATCTTCTCAGCACGGGCACGTACCAGCCAGCCAACCACAACCCTACGTCTCCCCACTGAACGATTTCAGAATCATCTTTCGGAATGCTGGCCAGGAAGAATGGTACCTTATATTGCGTCAGCGCCGAATGGTGAATACCCGCTACCTCGACAGAGGAACTCTGAACCTACTGGGACTTGCGGATGATGTCGATCTCATGTATGCTGCCGTGGGTTGGGAGTAGTTTCAGCAACTCTTCTCCCCTACCTATGTCGGTATTACACTGGAATTCCTTAGCTCGCTTGAAGTAAAGGCCGATCCTATCCTTGAGGATGATCCCGGCCGCCTCACCTTCCATCTGGGAAATGCTGAGCATACTCTTACCCTCGCCCAGTTACGAGGCATTTATAGTTTTCTAGCTCAGAGCTCACACAAGGTCCTGAGTGAATACAGTGAACAAGGCTTTTGGGGTGCGATTACGAACGAAGACATCTATTCCGCTCGCATCGCATGTGCTTCCAGTATTTGCAACCCAGCCATCAGATGCGTTCACCGTGTATTGGCCCATACGGTATTCAGCTGCGGAGAGAGCGACGGGATGGTAAGGAAAACTGAGTTATTCTATCTTTGGTGTATGTTGCATAGTTTTCGGGTGGATTCCGGATATTACCTTGCCAAACAGTTCAGCCGTGTTGCCCGCTCGATGAAAGGGGTGATTGTGATCGGTGGACTCAGCACACCCTTAGCGGTCTCTTTAGGCATCATACCTTATAGTACCTTGGAAGCCACTGGCAACAATAGGCTCGAGATCGAGTCTTGCGTGGCCATGAAGCTTATTATTTGTAAGGGAGACTCCTATTGCATGACATTCAAGGGGAGTCAGTTCTACCTTCCATTGCCGAACCCGTTGATGACTTGCAGCCCGACCCAGTTGATACGACACCACCAGCACCTGGCGCCTTCTCCTTTGGCGGCACTACTTCATCTGACTTCATGATGTCTATATTGCAGGAAATTAGGGAGGAACAAGTGATTGATCATATGGACACCACCCTTACCTACATACAGTAGGATCAGTCCTCTCATTGGGAGTCTATGAAGGCGCACATGCAGCGACAACACAAGATGATGGGGTCCGTATGGGAGAAGCTATCAGCAATGGATGAGCGGCTCTCCTTCCTCTCTGAGGAAAATATGGCACGTATGGACATCTCATTGGACGAGGAGGCCGAGCCCGACTACAGCTCACGTGGCAAGGGCAAGAGCTCACGGGGATCTGGTTCTAAATCGCGCAGAAGGAAGTAGCCTCACTAGCCCAGCCCAACCACCTGCTCCTCTCACGTATACGCCATTACATAGGGGACTATGCAATATTCAGAGTGGGTGAGCTGTCTCCATTCTTGTTTCTCATTTTTGTTCTTGTGTGGCTGTTTCATGTTGATTGTTTGACTTGTTAGTGGTATATCTGATACTTTTTGTGATGGATGGTACTTGGCATTGTATCTTATATGTCATGCTATTCTTGGGCTTGGTCCATATCTTCAGGCCCCACCCTTTGACAGTTCTGTATGACACTTTGGGATTTGCTGTATTGTCTATCTAGGTACTATGCTATGATTATTATGATTCTCATACATGCTGTGTGAATTTTCTATGAGTTTGCATGTAGTCATTTTAGGGTGTATATCACAACTTTATGATGAAAAGTTCATTCATGTGTTTATCCATGTTGAGGATTTGGTTGTCTTGTCCCCATGATAGCTATGCACATATTTTTAAAGTTGTATGCATGTTTGGTTAGGAATAATCAAAACTTGTTGAACATATCTTCTTGTTAGAAATATTTTATGATCACGTCCATATATTCTATGATTTTGAAATCTTCTTATTTGGTTTGATTTTAGGACATTCATTAGTGGGTCGAACATTCCTATGATTGTTTAATTAACTTAAGTTTGCAATCTACATGTGAGCCATATTAAGATGCACATTCACTTATTTATTCCTTGAATTCTTTTCTATTATTGGGAGGACATTGCGTTTGTTAAAAGGATATGTTATCAACTGTTATTTGAAAAAAAAAAAACACTCACTCTTAGATTCCTCTACTTGGCACTGTAAAAAATTGGCAGTGGTACCTAAGGATATGAGTTGAAATCTAAGAGATGTGAGTTGAAATCTATAAAGAGACTCCTCTACTTAGCATTGCGAAAAATTGGCAATGGTACCAAAGGATATAAGTTGAAGTCTAATGCAATGACTAGTATATCATACCCTAAATAAAACATTTGAGTTAACCCCAACAATTTGACTAGGACGAATTGGAACCGCATGAGTCTTGTGTAGGCTTGATTGAGTTCTATATTCATTGCTTACTAAGTTGGTTGACATCTAGAAATCGTGGGATCAAACTGTTGAATGCTTGAAACAACTATTTACTTGATTTCTTCTGATTAGATCTTGGATTGCTAGTAAATGTTTTTCTAACTTGGATGCATGCTTCGACACGAATGATTAATCTTGTACCCACCATGTATTTCATCTTATTTTATTGCTTGAGGACAAGCAAAGATTTAAGTCTGGAGTGTTTGATGTCTTGCATTTTAGTAGCAATTTTTATTATTATTCCATGATGAATCTAGGCCTATTTTGATATTTTTATACTCTTTTAAGACTTATTTGCTCAAAAGCTTCGGAATCTTCACATTTCCTTATATTTGTGCAATTTCAGGTAAAATCACCCAATTTTGAAGTCTTTTGAAGATTCTAAGGCTATGGGGTGATTCCCTACAAGAAGACGAAGCTGCCTATCAAATTTGGGCTCAATAGGAGTTAGTTTGAGAAATACGGCCATGTGAACCCCATGGGGTTCACCGGTGCTTTCATCAGATGTCCGGAAGTTCATAGAAGGCTTCACCGCTTGGTGAACCCCACGAGGTTCACCTGTGATTCTCTCTGAAGCAATTCACCCAAAAACATCCAAAAGGCTTCACTGGCAGGTGAACCCGGTGGGGTTCACCAGTGTTTTTTTCTCGACGAAACTGTGCAGTGCACTTCACTGGCTGGTGAACCCCATGGGGTTCACCCGTGATTTCGACTGAGGCATACGAGCGTCCGACTCCTTATCGGATTTTTGATGATTTCTAACCTGATTGATGTCCAAATTTGGAAAGGGAGGACTTTTTAAAAAGATGATTCGAAGGAGAACAGAAGGAATATAAAAGCCCTAATTTTTATTCCCAAATTATCGAGAAATCGGCATGAAGGTGGCTAGGGCGAATGGACGAAGGCAACGAGACGTTTCCAGGCGATTTCGGCGAGATTTCTTCATCGGAGCATCACGATTCTTCAAGCATGGCTTCGGTTTAGCATCTCCCCTTTTTAGAAACGTTTCCTTGTAGTTTTCCCATCTTCATAGAGAGATTATTGAGTGAATCCATGAACATCATAGCGTAAAACTCTTTTCGGGGCTCGGTTGAAGCCCGCTGACGATTGTAATTGCAAATTTTTATTACAAACAATTATTTGGATTTTTGTATTGACATATTTTACTTTGCTATACGTATTTCATGACTTTACCTTGGCCAAGTATTTTCATGGATTAGCCGGCACGATTCATATCAAGAGAAGGATTGTGACAGCGGATCTCCTTAGTAAAACTTGTGAATCCATGACACGAGAGTGCTTGGTATTCACTCGAGGATTTCATAACCTTTCTCAGAACCCATAGGGTTTGTTCAAAATGATCCACCGCGAGAGTAGGAGATCGTTCTAAACAAACACCGAGGTGTACCACCAAGAGGGGGCACCTTGTACCTTAGGGACAGGTTCCTTATGCTAAAACCTTGAATCCTTATAATTGACTTTTTTTATTCGCAATTTAGATCGTCAGTGCGGTGGATACCAAAGCCCTGATATCTCTCTCATATATATTCTCTCTAGTCATTGCTTTAGTTTCTTGTTTACGATTGAAATTCACAAAAACCCAGTTTCTGTTCGTCTAGCTACCGAGACTTAGATTTTCTAGTACTTAACCTTGTTCCCTATGGGATTCGACATCTTTTATATTACTTCGACATAACCGTTCACTTGCGGGACGTGTCAAGTTTCCTTCTATCCTAGAAGGATTTTGTGATGCTAATTGGATCTCTGATTCCAATGATGTCAAATCTACTTTTGGTTATATTTTCACCCTAGGTGGTATTGCTATCTCCTGACAATCCACTAAACAAAGTATCATAGCTAGGAGCACCTTGGAGGCTGAGTTGGTTGCTCTTGATTTAGCTTGCTCAAAAGCTGAATGGATCAAAAACCTATGTTCTTCTATACTAATGGCAATATCAATCCACCAATTTCAATTAATTGTGATAGTAAAGTGTAATAGAATTTTGTAAAAAGAAACTTGTAAATACTAAATTGAGTAGACATATTAAAATAAGACAGAAAACAATTAGATGACTTTCTACTCATGGTATTGTTTCTTTATCTTATGTTAAAACTGACAATAATCTTGCTGATTGCCTCACAAAAGGTTTGATTCAAACAATTAGATGACTTTATACTCATGGTATTGTTTCTTTATCTTATGTTAAAACTGACAATAATCTTGCTGATTGCCTCACAAAAGGTTTGATTCAAACCAAAGTGATGGCTGCATCTAGGGGAATGGGGATTAGTCCATAATGGGCCCTCTAGGAGTGGCAACCCAACCTCCGTGATAGGTAGACCCTAGAAAGAGGTTCAATGGGTAATAATAAGTTGATTGGTTGGCCAAGGAGTACAACATAAAAATTATAAAAACACTACGGTGTTTGTTGGAGTTATATTTAAAGGCTCAAATACCCCATTCCTAAGGTGCTTTAGTACTCCTATGTAGAGTGAGGAAGAGTCTATGACTCTAAAAGAGACCCAAAGGTATGCCCTAGGAAGTGACTCTACACACTTCCTTGTAGGGGATCTCCTATATGTGAGTTTTCATATACGACCGCAGACTAGAAACTGGACAATTCTAGCAAACTCACACGAACACAAGATACTCGTGTATGGCCAAAAATGTGCAATCCTGCGTCACAGTTAGCTGTATCATGTGTGCACCGTTCTAAGCTGGGTCAAAAGGGTTATAGTTCAAGACCTGGTTCACTACATCTTTTCTAGTGAAGTTCCATGTACTAAGTGTGTTGAGCATTGCTCTTCCCTGACCGCGTGATATAAATGTCACATGACATTTTGTTTTCCTTTAAATTAATTTTAATGGACTTTTGAGTTTTGTGGGAGATTGTTGGAGTTTTATTATAAAAACCCAAAAGTCCTTAATTAGGTGTGGGTTAATAATAACACGCATACTATTTTCTCAAGCATCTAATTTTGATATCTTTATTTTTGCCCAATAATAATTTTGAAAATAATATTAAAATCAATTTACTTGGTTTTAATTAGCCGTTAGCCTCCCTATTTATAGGTGGGCAATTGAGGCATTATTTATTAATAGACTAGTTTTATTATTTTTAGATAGGGCGCCTCCTCTATATAAAGAGAGGCAGCGCAGCGTCTCCTATTCATCGCTCACTGTATTCGACTCTTCTCTCTCTCTTTTCGCTCATACGACGTTGAAAGCGGCTGCGACAACTGCTACACCAACGCACCGGTAGTAGCAGAATACCGGTTGTATCTTGGGACAAGAGATCCGAATAAAAACTCGTGCGAGGGTCAGAATCTTTGTCTTAGAACAGAAGACATTCGCATCGCCTTTGGTTAGCTTGTTCTTTTATTGATTTATTGATTTATTTATATATTTAGAATTACATGTGTTAAGATTAATTGCACTTACAATGAATATTATAATTGTCAAATACAAGTTTGAATAATTAATTTATTATAAAAAATATTTAAAAAAAAAAATCTTTTTCAATATAAACCAAAAGTTAGAGTAAAAGATAAATAATAATCATATTATAAATTATATTTATATAATATATCATTATATAATAAATTAATGATATAAATTATATTCTAATGTAGGGTAGAGGTATTTGTTGTGCTTGTGATAGAAGGGGTAGTTTAGGAGAAAATATCTAAAGCAGAGCTACCGCCTAAGATACAGAATGATATTGCTTTGTCATGTGTACAGCTTAGTCTGCCTATCGCCTAGAAGGGGCAAAAGAAACATCTGATTTTTTTTTTTTTAAAAAAAAATTTCTGACCTAATGGATCTTTCAATAGGATTTGAACCCGAAGTCACAGAAAAAAGAACAACTTTGAGATTTGCATATAACACACGTTACAAGAGCAATATTAAGGGTGATGATGATAACATCCTTCTCCAAAATTCTAACAAGAGCAATAATAAGGGTGATGATAACACCCTTCTCCAAAATTCCAGGCAATGGACCTGCTTAGAAATTTTGTTTAGTTTACCATTTATCAATCAAGCCGTCGGTGATTAGGATCAAACAAAATAGCCTTTAAAAATAATTGAGCACTCAATTAGAACGGAAGTCGTCGAGGCTGGCAAATAAGAAGTTGGATTATGACCAATAATTAAATTTTTTATCAGTTGAACTAATTTAAGCATTTAATTTGGATCAGATACTTGATTAAATTAAAAAAAAAATTCCGTGATGATCGGATTGTGTTAGGTGGGGATGCTTTTGCCATTTTTGATTACTCTTCCGTCTTTGCTGTCTCCTATCGTATAGGCGATCCGAACCAATAGGAGACAAAGTATGCACATGAGATCCAGCCAAACGCTTCAAAAGAAGACCCAAGGCCACTCATTTCTGGAGAGCGACGGTGAGGGGCTGGGAATGGCGTTGAATGTGGAGGAGGAAGTGAATCGGCTCAAGGAAGAGATACAGCGGCTCGGTCAGCGACAGGCGGACGGCTCGTACACGGTAGCTTCTTGTTTGCTTCGATCTCTAATGTCGATCTGTTTCTGAGGTGCTTCATCGCGGTCTTTGTCAATTTTATGGATCTGAGTATTGCACAGCAGAGCGGGTTTTAGGTTGAATCTTACTGTTCATCTGTTTGTCAAGCCCGTGATTTAGGAGCAAAATCTGGTCAGTGCTATCTGGATCTTGGCATATAAATCAGAAGAGAATTCGATCGTGCTTCTACTTGCCTATAGATTAGATTTACAGTCAATTTATATTGCACTTGTCTCTTCATTTTAAACTCTTGATCTTTTTGCCGGATAAAAAGGGGAGAAGAAAGAGCAAAACAAAATTTGGAGAGGTGGAATAATTTCTTGGGTTGGTGTCGAGGTAAAATGCTTGGCGGTTTAATGTAGAGAAAACAAAATTCAAAATCACTCCTTGACGGAGACAATGAGCGCAAATTCTTGGGGATCTTTTCAGATGATAAGTGATTCCAAGTATTTTATGCGTGGAGAAAATATGAATTCATTCTTTAGAAAGTGTCTTGTTGAGATATCTGGATCGAGATGGCGAAATGAACAAATGAGTTATATACTAAATTCTTTATTTAGTTTGCATTGGGAAATATTAATAAAATCTATAATCACTATAATAATGGTAACTATTTTTGAAAATATGTAGTATGTAGACATCTCTAATCATAGAATTTTGGTTGATCGCTGTGTTGAGATATCTATAAACATGTTCTTCATTATGTTCCTCTCAGTCCCCAAATTATTCTTTTGGGTACATTTTTACAGGCTTCCAGTTTCTCTTCCTTTTCGAATGATTCATTTCCAAATTTATGCAGTATAGTGTGTCCCTTTATTTTGTTTGGTTGTTATTCAGACTGCCAAATGACACTTTGTTCATTCAAACATCTCTCATCTGGAAATTACTTGGAGTCAGTACCCTTTTTGAATAGATTGTTCAATTATCTTATCAAATATTGGTAAGTGACTAGAGAAATTCTGACAAAATCTAAAGGACAAGAGAAACGAATAACAAATTTACTCCTGACAGGGAAAACAGATGAATGATTATATTTTACATCTTCTTTGAAATATTCAGTTTGGAAAAAAGTAAATTTTTGGCCATTGATCTGACGCCCACAGAAAAAGGTGGGTAATCCTTGCAAGACTACTGGGTTATTCTTACTTTTTTATTTCTGGAATTATATCCATGGGTTCTTCAGAGAATCAAATAAGCACGACAACAGTCCTAGGGAATTTCCACATTTAAATTTGTTTCTGTTCATAAAGCTGGAAGCTAGAATAACACTGTCTTGAGCTTGAATCTTTGGACAGGTAGTGTTCTTTAGGAAACAGCTAGTTGATCTTGTTGTACTATACTATAACTCAATAGCTCAGACCATGTGCTTTTAGGATGACTTATTCGGTAAATTCCATAAGGATCTAGCTAAAATTTTTGGTTTATACAGGTCTTAGATGGGTTCAATTTTACTATAGTACTATGTTGGTACGGTTTCACTGTAGTATACCAGTTAGAGCCCAAACCGGTATATTAGTTTGAACCGATTTTCAGACCTTGCCTAGGACATCTAAAACAATTATCCGAGTTGTCCAAACAGACCAGTACTCTTATTTTCAAATTGCGTTCATGCTCGGTTACTAGATCCTGCATAATCAAGCGAAAAATTGTGCTTGCGAATCACCTTGTAATTATACGGCCGAGGCCAGACCATACCTTATTACCCTGATATGAACAGTACTAGAAGAGCGCCTCAGCATGGTCTAAAATAAGTTATATAAATTTGGTGAATGCTGACATGCTAACATGTTTAATGTACTTGAGAAAGATCAAATAATCTGATATATTCTCGTTTTTCACCTGCTAAGATGAACAGGATATGTTCTCTTTCGTTATGATCTAAAAATACATTATATAAATTTGGTGAATGCTGGCGTGTTTAATGCACTTGAAAAAGATCAAATAATATGATATATTCTCTTTCTTCACCTGTAAGATGAACAAGATATCACTTGCATGAGCACAGATTTTCATTTCTTGCCTACAAAAGTTTCAAAAATCCATGCAAAGATCAGTAATTTTCATTAAAGAAAATGCTGAAGTACCTAACAACAATGGCCGTATTTACCCTTAAATTTTACATATTCCAGTGTGCCTTGTGCTTTTTCTTTCTATTTCAGGAATAGCATATGACAAAGCTATGTCATCGAGGAAGAAAAACTATTTTGTTTGAACAATGGTATAAAAAACTGGTACGACTTATTACCTATACATGGTATAGGGTCAGAACCGAGGAACTGGGACTGTATATACATATATAATTATACCATTTGCATACTGGCCCGACCAAAGATCAAGATCGGTATATTTGGTAGAAGCCGGTGGTTTGAACCATGTGAGAAGTTAGATATAATTTGTTGTTAGCCACATAGTCTCAAAAGGACAAGGATTGTGGTTTAATATGAAATGTCTTGAATTTACAAGTAGATCGTATTTGTTTGTTCGTCAAAAACTCAGGGTTCTCACATTACGTACTATCAAATTCTATGTTCTCAATTTGGGACTATATCTGGATGCAATTAAAGTGTCCTCCAAGTTGTCTCGTGCTGACTTGATCTTCCTTGAAACCACATAAATCTTACGTGTACCCTTGACCGGGGAATAAACTGGTTTGCTATTTTGTAACCAGTCCGAATGCTACAGGTCAAATTCGGGGTTCTATTCAATGATGACAGATGTGCCAACATATTTGAAGCTCTCGTAGGAACACTTAGGGCAGCAAAGAAAAGGAAGGTTGTCAAATATGATGGTGAGCTGCTGCTCCAGGGTGTTCATGACAATGTGGATATAATACTTTTGGCTCCAGCAGCCACTACTGCCTGAGTGCAGTTTGGTTAATTTGGCCGATGTTGTATTACTTTTGTTATCTATTCTGCACGGAGAGTGAAAACTTCGCTGATTTCTTGTTGCTATCACCAGAAGCAAATGTAAGGGATTGTGTCAATGTCATGACAAGTAAATAGTATTTGAAGGGAATCACTGATCGCATTTTTCCCACTCTGCTGTTAAGAAATGAAGGCGACAATTATTAGGATTTTGGACCTTAGCACTTAACAGGTTGTATCCATCCATCTTGCCTGTTTTTGCGTTGTAGTTGTTAGTTTTACTTCTAAATAACATGCTTACGGTCATTGATTGAAAATTATTCAAAGGTGGAGAAGACGCCTAGGAATCTTCAGCAGAGGTAAAGTTAACTATTGATTTTGCTTTAAAATTTATATAATATTCATCTATCTAGTGTTGTACAGGTATATACAACTTTTAAAGCAAAATTAACTTCGATAAAAACCATGTTGAAGATTCCTAGGTAGGAACCCGGGCTATGAAATTTTCTCGTCATGATTTATTAATCCCACAAACTGGGTAACCATAATAATTTTGGAAAAATTAAATTTATTAATTTACTAAAAATTATTAAATTCAGTTTGATAAATTGAGTAACCATAATAATTTTGGTAATACTTTTTTTGAAGTAGGTAATTTACCAAATTTACTAAAATAATATATATATTAAAAATATTAATTTAAGTTTGGTAAATTCAGTATTTTTTTGTCATTTTTGTTCAGTAATAACATGCACATGTTTAAAATACGATGTGAAAGTAGATGGTTAAAATTAGTCATCATAATTTACCAAAATTATCAATTTATTAGTTAGTAAATTCAATTCGTTCTATAAATTTATTAATCGAGTCAGTAACAATACTGAAAATTTTAATTTGATAAATTTATATAAATGAAGTTTTAGTAAAGTCTATAATTAATACTTACGGAATGCTTACCCGCAACTGTACGTCATTTTGCCCAACAAAAAGAAGTTTTTCATACGTTCTTTTTGCTAATTTTAAGCTGTGTTTCTTTGGGGGGATAGAAATTAGAAAGAAAAGGAAAGATGGATAGAAAAAAAAAGGATAACAAAAGAAAAATAGGAAAAGCATAGGACGCCATCGGAGCAGTGGCGAACTAGGGTCTCTTTCAGCCCTCCATCCGCCCAAACTGTAGAGGATTGGAGCATTCTGTCGACATGCCTCTGGAACGCCAAGGTCCACCACTCTACGGCATGGGGCTGGTTGGATCCAACCACTTCAAATGCAAGATCTAGGTCTACAACGTTGAAGAGCGACAGTTCCCATGCAGCATCTAGCCAAGATCAGCACACAAGCATCACCCCCTTCCATCAGTCCTCTAAGGTCAGCCTGCCAAAGATATTTGCTATACAAACTGTCGTCATCTCCATCCGGTTGCGACTCACCTCCGACAAGAGGGCAGCAGGGTTGAGTCAGGGGCAAAGTTGAGAACAAGATCGAGCGAGAGCGAGGAAAGAAACAGGCTTTTCGCTCCGATTCAGAGAGAGATTTGAGGGGAAAGGAAAGATTTGTCGGCTGTGTTTACTAGACGAAAAATTAGAAGGAAAGGATGAAAAATACATTGAATCTAAACACAAATATACATTTTTCATCCTTTCCTCCCAATTTTCTGTCCAAGTAAACACAATGAGAGGAGAGAAAGCTTTCTTTCCATTCCCTCTAGTTTCTCTCCAAAGAAACCTTAAAGTAGAATAAATCTCGCCACCATAACTTGACATTAACAAAGCAGTAAGCAATGGTATATGGGTTGAGAAGAGAATCAAGCCTAGTATTTTACTCTCAAGAAACTTTGAGAAAAACAATTGCAGTTAATAAATGCCATAGCACTCTGGTAACAGAGGCCAACCAACTTGAGGACTAACACAACCAGCAAAGGTGCTTTGACATCTTATACCGTATTTTAAGCTGAAAAACAATGGCATTTGAAGTTTGAACAAATACACATTTAAAGCTAGACTAAGCTGTATAGTAGAGAATCTGCCCCAAATTGTTTAGCTGTAGTTTTAGGACCATAGGAGTATTACAAAGGCAATATTTATCTACTTTAACTGGCATTTTATTGAAAATCATACAAACTTGGCTACATGAAAGGACAAAATAACACAGAGATGTCACTGAACAACTAGCTACGGTAACATTTATGTTGACAAATATAATCATTGAATAACTCATACAGTTAAACAAGATAGAGCCCAATGGATCTTTCTTTTAGTGCAACACCATATGAATCACTACATTTGATGGATTTTTTTTCCTTAGATTGATTTTAAACCTACGGGCCTAGAGATAAATAACCTAACCCATGGGATTGGTTCATTTTTATATGCACTAAGTGCCCATGGAAAAGGAATGTAGCAAATAGCAATCATGTCACTCTTTCAAAAGCACCACCTAACTGCATGTGAAGCCATCCTGCTGCCGAACCTTGCTCATACTCCCTTGTTGCCAGTGAACTGGATGGCAAACTTGAAGCACTATCATCTGCCTGCAGTGTAAACTGAAATATGAAACTGCAAATATTAGTCGAATTCTAGGAATCAAATTCAAAATTCAACACAGATAAAATCTGATGATACTAATCACAAACGGAATAGGAGGGATAACACAGAAAATAAAGGGTGGTCAATATGGAGCAACTGGTGTTCAAGAGAAACTGATGGCAATTTTACATATGAGATCAGATATGAGCAAATTTCAAGTTCGGGAGACAGCAAAATTTTCTTATAATGCAATTCTGAAAATTCCACACGAATGAGGACAGAGAGGGGTATTGATTCAATGATTATAGAACTAAGATACAATATTCAGATATGTCAAAAAAAAAGTTCTTTAGGTCAAGTTCCGCCTTTATTATTTACTTACCTATGTTAAAAAAAAAAAAATTCATATGTAAAAATATGCTCACCACGTGTTGGGCTTGAGTTTGTGCGGCCCATGTGGGATCCAACCTCACTGCCCACCACTTGAAAAAACAAAAAGAAAACAAAAAAAAAGAGTTGTTTTGGTTGATTTTGTGTGTGAAGGCTGGAGTGACAGGAAAAAAGAGAGGAGAGAAGAAAAAAAAAGGAAGAGAAGGAGAAAAAAAAAGAGAGAGACTAGTGAATTGCTAGAAGAAAACTTTCTCAACTAAGAAGAGAAGATCATCCGCTCATTTAAGAAGGAAAGATTTGGTGTAGTTTTATCTTGAAATTGATTTGTTGCTTGAGGAATATATTTGTTGTGGTAATTCCAATTAGTTGGTTCTTAAATTTTGGGCAAAAACTTAAGGTGTAAACATTATTGTATTAACATATCTTTTATTACAAAATTATTTTGCTCTACTTTGCTTTGTGGTTTTTTCCCTTGGGTTTTCGTGTTAAATTCTTGTGTCATTATTGTTGATTATTGTTCGAATTTGTAATCTAGCCTATATATAAATATCTTAACAAGTGGTATAAGCGTAAAATTCTTTTGATTGTAATCATAGAAAGAGATACAGGTTCTATGATAAAATTTACATCTAATTATTTTATTTGGAAGCCAATAATAAAAGATCATATATATTATATGGATTTCTTTGATCCTGTATTAGGTGATTTGGCTAAGCCAAAGGATATGCTAGATGATGAATAGAAAAGTCCAGACAGTAAATCACTTAGCATGATAAAAAAATAGGTGGAAATCAGTGTAAGACACTATGTAGAAAGAAAAATTGCTAATTTGAAATACGAGGGACGATCATTACTGAGCATTTGAGTGACTATTAGGTCTTGTTAAATCAATTGATCACTATGGTGATCAACCTTAATGATAAGGTAATTGCATTATTTTTTATAGGATCTTTACCTACCAATTGGGACACACTTATGATAACTGTGCCTAATTATGCACCAAATGGTAAAGTGACTATATAGATGGTAAAAGATCTTTTCCTAAACAAAGAATCAAAAAGAAAGCAAACTTTAGGAAGAGTCCAAAATATAGGTCAAGATTATAGAAATTATAGTAAATAAAAAAAACATATAAATCTAGAGAGCTAAAGTTGGCCGCATCAAGAGACACTAAGGATATAAGCAAGAACGAAAAGAGGGTGAAAGCAAGAAAGAACGAAAAGAGGGTGAAAGCAAGAAAGATTTAAAAGAGAATAGTGTGATAGTAGTTACTTTTGGGGAGATAGTGTCATTTATATATGAGCATGGTGATTGCAACTACGTAAGTGATCTATTTGATGAGTGGATAGTTAACTTAGGTGTGGCATATCACTGTGTTCCCAGGAGAGAGTTGTTTATAACGTATATAGCTAGTGACTTTGGTGACACCAAAATGGAAAATCAAAGTATATCCTATATTGAGATAATTAGTGATGTTGTAGTTCAAACTAGAACAAGTTGCACATTAACATTGGGAGATGTGAAACATATTTCAAACTTGAGAATGAATTTGCTTGAGTCAGTGTTCTTGATAAGAAAGGATATGACCGTTGACATAAAGATAAAAATGGAAGCTTCAATCTATATTAGTTTTAAAAGGAAAACTCTATTGCATGAGGTGTGGTTAAAGTATTGTGCAAGTTAGATCAATGCAATGGAGGATAATGCTTGGTGGCACAACAACCTAGCATAAATGAGTGAGAAGTCATAAATGAGTGAGAAAATATTGCAACTTTTGGTGAGACAATCTCTCGGTCCTACTTCCTCGACTAATAGAAAAGCTATAACTATTAACTTATATTATAATTGTTTATTTAGTAAGCAAAATAAAGTTTCTTTTTTTATACCTCTAAAAAGAAGAAAATAGTTTAGAATTAATTTATTTTGATGTGGTTCCATTGAGGTCAAGTCTTTAAATGGTAATAAATATTTTATTACTTTTATTGATGACGCTTCACAAAAAACTGTGTTTTATTTAAGACATAAAAGCCAAATACTACATAATTTTCAAAATTTCCATACCATGATGAAGCAAGAAACAGAGTTGCCTTTAAAGTGTATTCGTTTAGATAATAATGGTGAGTACATATCCAATGAGTTTAAGGTTTACTGCTCCAAGTATAGAATATGACATAGAATTGACAAAGACCAGCACACCCTAGCACAATGGTGTAGCTAAAAGAATGAATAACATCCTTGTGGCAAAAGTTAGAAGCATGTTAAGGATAAACAAATTGGCTAAGGCATTATGGAGTGAAGTAGTCAAAATAGTTTGCTACCTAATAAATAAATCTTCATTAGTTTTATTAGGCTTTTATAAATATCGAGAGAGTATAGACTACAAAGGATCCTTCGTATTCACATATGAAGGTATTTAAATGCAAGGCTTTCATGCATGTGCCAAAGGAATAAAGGTCAAAGCTTGATAGTAAAGCTACTCCTTGCATATTGGTAGTGAGGAGTTTGATTATAAATTTTAGGGTCCAAAAATAGAAAAAAGCTACTAGAAGTAGGGATGTTGTCTTTCATAAATGAGATCATACTAGATTTTAAAAAGAAAACGAAAACTAATCAGGTTAGTGATGAGTATGATAAGATGACCCAGACAATTATTCCATCCAGAGAACAATCATACTAGAAGAGCTACAGGTGATGAAAAGGTTGTGGGGAGAAGTAGGTACAGAAGAGTCAACTATAGTCAATGATGAGTTAGAAGGCCCTAATGAAAGTACACAATCAGATGTAGAGGGTCTTCAACACCCTACATGAAAGCACATAGACTTAAGTTAGAAGATTTGTGAAAGAGCATAGACCATCCTCCAAGTATCCTAATTTTGAATATCTTTTGCTTATTGAAGATGGAGAGCCAAAAAGTTATTATGATGTGCAGTTTGCTTCAAATAAACACTATTGGTTGGAAGTAATCAAGAAGAAATAAATTCTATGTAGAAAAATGATACATATGAATTGGTTGAACTTCCATTAGGTAAAAAGGCTACTAAAAATAAGTGAATATTCAAATTGAAGGAAGATGATGACAAATTAGTGAAGTATAAAGCTTGTTTTGTGGTAAAAGGATTGATTGGAAAAGAGTAATAACTTTGATGAGTTTTTTTCTCCGGTTGTCAAGGTGCATTCCATTCGGGTCTTGGGTTAGCCCATAATTTAAATCTTGTGATAAAGCAACTTAATGTAAAGACTACATTTTTACATAGGGACAAAGAAAAAAAATCTACATAAACTAACTAGAGGGTTTTAAGGTTGAAGGAATGAAAAACTTGGTCTACAAGTAAAAAAATAGCTTATATGACTTGAAACAAGTTCCAAGACAATAGTACAAAAAGTTGACTCTTTCATACTAAGTTTATTTTTTAAGAGAACTTTAGCATATCTGTATGTTTATTTTAGATCATTTGATAATGGTGATTTTAGTATTCTCTTGTTATATGTTGATAACATGTTGATTGTTAGATGAGACAGTGGATTTAGAAGCTAAAAGATGATTTATCTAAGTTTTTTGAACATGAAGGATGTATGACCAACTAAGCAACGCCTTGGGATGGATATTATTCGAGACTAGAAAGCTGGAAAGTTGTGGATATGAAAAGTATGTTGACAACATACTCATGAGATTCAACATGTAACATGTCAAATCAATTAGCACACCCCTAGCAAATCACTTCAAGATGCGTAAGAAATCTAGTCTGTAACTTAGCAAATCACTTCAAGATGCCAAATCAATTAGCACACCCCTAGCAATTGAAACTTACAAAGGAATATTGTGGTTAAAAAGGTTCCTTAGTTAATTGGGGTTGAGTCAAAAATAGTATGCAGTGTTTTGTGAGCTTCATATTTTAGTAAGAACACTATGTATCATGCTAGGACTAAGCATATTAATGTTTGATATAACTGGTTACGTATAGTCATTGAAGATCATGTGCTACAATTGAGGAAAATCTACAGAAATGATAATATTGTAGATATGTTAACAAAAATGATTCCTTGGAGAAACTTGACTAGTGTTGCAATTCGGTTGGGATGGACATCTACTAGGCCTAAGGCATGCTTCAAGTGAAAAACAAAAGGATATCTCCTCCTAATGGGGTTAAAGAGGGAAGATTGTTGGGCTTAGGCTTGTGGAGGCCATGTGGGTCCAACCCCACCACTTAAACAAAATAAAAAGAAAGCAAAAAAAAAGGGTTTTTGGTTAGCTTTGTGTGAAGGCTGCAGCTACGTGAGATTCTTGATGGAAGGAAAAGGGAGGAGAGTAGAAAAAAAAAAGAAAGAAGGAGAAAAAAAAAGAGAGAAGACTAGATTGCTAGAAGAAAACTTTCTCAACTAAGAGAAGATCATCTGCAGCTCAACTCAACAAAGCAAGATAAGCCTTAAACTAATTCGTGTAGTTTTATCTTGAGATTTGTTGCTCAAGGAATATATTTGTTGTGGTGATTCCAATTAGTTAATTCTTTAAGTTTTGGTCAAACGCGTAAGGTGTAAACATTATTGTATGGGCATATATTTTATTAGTAGATTATTTTATTCTGGTTTGCCTCGTGATTTTTTCCTTTCTGAAGGGTTTTCAATGATATCGTTATTGTTTATTGTTGCCCGAATATGTGCTTGTTTATTGCTAGCACATATATAAAAATCTTAGTGATGCGTTGCATTTTCATCATGTTTTTGCCTATATTTTACATTATATTTTGGGCTTATTTACATGATTTTGTGCTATTTTTGATGTTTTTTACTTTACTCTGCACATAATCTTCACTTTTCTTAGTTTTATTGAAAATGTAGGTAAAAAGGCACATAAATGGTAGATTTTGCGAGTTTTGAAGCCATAACACGATTCCTGAAGAAATCACGAGCCTACACGTCAAATCTGGGGCGAAAACGGTGAAAGACGAAAGAATTACGACCTTGGCCATAATTATGGAAGCAGCCGTAAAAGCGATGACGAGCGGAGGTGAAAATGGCTAAGTGTTGGAATAAACAGAGACTTTCACGACCGAACCCGTGAATCTATCACGGGCCGTAAAAGTTTCTGTGACCAAAGGGATATAGACATAGATAATCACGGCCGTGGCCGTAATTTCATCACGGGCCATAAAAACGTTCGCTTTTCGTGTTTCTCACTCGGTTCGACTCCAAATTAAACCAGAATTGAACCAAACTCTCCGGAAACCTTCCCACATGAATTCTATACTGATTAGACTATAAAAGGAAGGATTTTGGAAGGGTTTCGGAGGCTTCTAGGCACGAAAACGAGAGGAGGCGGTGGCGACGACGAGAATTGATTCCAGGGCAGAAAACGAACAGAAAAGCCGCGCAAAAGAAGAATTAGAGGGTTGATCTTCATCTCCAGATCGAAGGGAAGCCTTTCTAGTATCTTGTCTAGCGATTTCTTGTATTTTTATTGATGTTTTCATGCGATTTTCATTGATGAACATGCTGTTTGTTATAAACATGAACGTGTAAACCATATTTTTGGGATTTGGGGAATAGCCCGTTGATGATTTATGGATTAAATACATAGTTTTAAATCTTTAACATAAATTTTTATAGATTTGATTTGATTAGAATTGTGCTTATTCCGTAAATTACCCTGATCAAGTATTTTTACGTCTTAGACGTTGCGAGAAGGACCGGGAGGTGAATCGCAACGTGGGAATTATTCTTTTCAAACATGTGAATTCCATCACGGGAGTAGTTCGGATTCACTTGAAGGATTACCATGGTTTTTCACAGAACTTAATGGGTCTATTTATGTTAATTGTCACGGGAGTAGGGAATTAATGTAAATAGATACCGGATTACACTCCGGGAAGAGGTAGTCTGTACCTTAAGAAAAATCCCTTTCAAAACTATAATTTTCTGATTAAAGATTTATTTTTACTAAATTCAAAATCGTCAGCGTGGTGAAACCCTGAGTCCTGATTTTATCCGAATTTATTTTTAGCCAAAATCCTAAAACCACCTTTTTGTTTTCTTGCATTAAAAGTTTCCACAACAAAAACATTATTTGAATCGTCTAGATATAGATCAAACGTGTAATCGGCACTTGACCGTCTAATCCTCATGGGATCGATAACTTTTTATTACTTCGATAAAAATCCATGCACTTGCGGATCGCTATCAAGTTTTTGGCGCCGTTGCTGGGGATCAGGCCAGTCAATATTGATTTAATCGTGAGATTTATAGACTAGACATTTATTTATTTATTTTTGTTTTTCTTGTTTTATTTGTTTTTCGCATTTTTTTATAGTTAGTTTATTTATTTTTTTTCTTTTTGGATTAACACGTTGCATCAACAGAAAATAAAAAATCACTTAACTACATATTTTAAGCTTTGTTTTGCATTCATGTATTACATTTTGTATTTTTGAATTTTATTGCATAAACTGAAAAATAATGTTTAACCAATGTCAATGGTCAGATCTGTCATAAATATGAAAATTGCAAGTCTGCTAGTCTGCTTCCCATAGCAGCTTTCCTCTTTATTTATAGAAAACCCTAAAGGGTTATGAGTTTAATACACAGGGGTAAAACAGTAAAATATTTACAGCTAATTACAACATAACTAATATTTACAAATCTAATATTTACATATCTACCACTAACATCCCCCCTCAAATTGATACGACATGATTAATAAGCATCAATTTGTTAACTAAGAATTGATGACGAGGCTTGGGAAGAGCTCTAGTAAAGATGTCAGCAATTTGAAGTTCTGTGGTAATGTGTGGAAGAGTAAGAATATGAGAATCATAAGCTTCACGAATATAGTGACAATCAACTTCAATGTGTTTGGTACGCTCATGATATACGAGATTCACAGCAATTTGAATGACACTAGTATTGTCCGCATGCAACGAAGTAGGCTCAAGTTGAGGAAACCCAAGCTCCCCTAACAATCCACGTAGCCAAATAATTTCAGACAAGCGGAAGACATAGCTCTATATTCAGACTCGGTAGAGGACTTCGACATCCGATCTTGCATTCTTACTTTTCCAAGAAATAAGAGAATCACCTAGAAACATACATCAACCAGAAACAGAATGTCGCGTGTCAGAACAACCGGCCCAATCAGCATCACTATAAGCGATCAAGCGAAGCGAAGGGTTAGCTGGAAAATGAAGACCCGTGGTAGAAGTCCCTTCTAAGTAACGTAGAATACGACGAACCGCACCTAAATGGATATGTGTAGGAGCCTGCATGGATTGACTCACTTGTTGAACAGCAAAAGAAATATCTGGCCGAGTGATAGTAACATAATTTAGGCTGCCTACAAGTTGTCGATACAAAGAAAGATCAGAAAGAAACGTCCCATCATTCTGACAATATTTAACATTCACTTCTAATGGAGTATCCACTGATCGACCCTCTGGAAGACCAGCAAGAGTGAGTAAGTCCTCAATATATTTATGTTGATGTAGAAAAAGGCCATTTGAGGTACGAGAAACTTCGAGACCCAAAAAATAGTGTAGAGATCCCAAATCCTTCATATGAAATCATTGCTGAAGATGATTTTGAAGTTTTGATATTAAGGATAAATCAGATCCAGTGATAACAATATCATCAACATATACCAAAAAAAGAACAATACCAATAGAAGTCTTGCAAAGAAATAAAGATGAATTATATTGACTTTGAGTAAATAAGAAGTCAAGAAGAGTGGATCAAAACTTATCAAACCATGCACGGGACGCTTGTTTCAATCCATAGAGAGATCATTTTAGCTTACAAACATCAGAAGAAGATGTAGAGAATAGTCCTGAGGGAGGAGTCATATATATTTCCTCTTTTAAATCACCATGTAAGAATGCATTTTTAACATCCATCCGATGTAAAGGCCACTCTTGAGATCCAGCTATTTCCTCTTTTAAATCACCATGTAAGAATGCATTTTTAACATCCATCTGATGTAAAGGCCACTCTTGAGATCCAGCAATAGCAAGTACAAGACGAACAGTTGTCATTTTAGCAACAGAGGCAAAAGTCTCCTCATAATTAATGCCATATTCTTGCCTATTACCAAGAGCCACCAACCGAGCTTTATATCTATCAAGAGAACCATCTGCTTTCAACTTAATAGAGTATATCCACTTACAGCCAATCGGTTTAACATCACTTGGACAAGGAACAATATCTCAAGTATGATTCTCCTGAAGAGCTTGAAGTTCCTCATGTATAGCATTTACCCAACATGCTTGTGTAGAGGCCTGAGAATAAGTAGTGAGTATGACTGTATTAGATAAAGTAGCTGAAAAACCATATTTATCAGGAGGCTTAATAGTATGAGAGGAACGCCTAGGTTGCACAATATCAGGTTCAGTATAAGCTTGAACCTCTGGATCATTTTCAAGAATAGTATGAGGAGATACAGTTCGTCGTCGCTGATAGACCATGCCAGGTATAAATCGCCCAGTAGACTGTGATGTTTCCTCAAAATTAGGAAGAAGAATCGGTGAAGTAGAGAAAACATGTTGCTGAAAATAATATTCTTCCTCAAAGAAAATAACATTCCTAGAGATACGCATATGATTAATAGTAGGATCATAACATACATATCCTTTTTGATTGGAACAATAACCCATAAATGCACATCGAACAGATTGAGCAGCAAGTTTGTGTCGTTCATGAAGAGGTAAATGAACAAAACAAACACATCCAAATGTGTAGAGCATATGATAATCAGGATAAATGCTAAAAAAATGATAAAATGGCGAATCAAATCCCAAGTGTTGAGATGGTAAACGGTTAATCAAGTATACAGCAGTAGTCAATGCTTCAACCCAAATTTGGATGGTACGGAGGACTGTAAGAGGAGAGTATGAACCATGTCCAACAAATGACGATTCTTGCATTCAGCCATCCCATTTTGCTGAGGAGTATAAGGGCATGACCTCTGTGAGATAATGCCTTTTTCTTGCAAATAAGTCTGAAATTCACGCGACATGTATTCGCCACCATTATCAGTGCGCAAAATCTTAATGCGTGTAGAAAATTGATTCTCAATAAGAGCAACAAAGCTTTGAAATACCCGGAAGACCTCAGATTTAGTGTGTAGAAAATAAATCCAAGTGAATCGACTATAATCATCAATAAACGTTACAAAATAACGATGATGACTATGAGACACAATAGGAGTAATACCCCAAACATCACTGTGTATAACTTCAAAGCATGCATTTGCACGACTGCCAGAATTAGGAAAAGGCAAAGTTTTACTCTTTCCAAGTTTACATGCAGCACAATTAAAAATCAAAGCAGAACTCAAATTGTTGCCAACAAAACCACGTTGTATTAAGTTAGACAAAATTACATGATTCGGATGACCTAAACGTTTATGCCAAAGTTCAACTTGATTATCAATAATAACAGAAGATAAGGCTAATGATCTAGGAATGGAAAAATGCAACGGAAACAATCTGCCCACTCTAGGTCCCTTCGCGATCACCTTCCCCGAGGCCTGATCCTGTACAACACAACTGGTACGAGAAAAATGAACATCACAGTGATTCTCCACAAGCTGACCAACAGATATCAAATTATTTGATAATTTTGGAGCAACAAAAACATGACTAAAAGTGTGACCAATGTCACCAACAGCAGTAATCGGAAGGCTACTACCATTGGCTACTTGAATATGCTGTCGACTAGTATAAGGATGTAAATTTTGTAAGAAATCCGGAAAGCCAGTCATATGATTAGATGCACCAGAATCAACAAACCAAGTAGATGAAGTTTGCTTACCACGACCTTGAAGACCAAGAGCAGAGAAAGCAGAAAGAATCATCTGCTGAACCATCTCAGGAGTCATAACCACTTGATTTTGACCAGCAGCTATAGGAGTCGCCTCAGAAATAGTGTGCACTGCTTTGTAAGCCTTTGCCCTTCTATTTTCTGGACGAGTTGGGCAATCCTTGATAATATGTCCTTTTTGTTTAAATAATTATAAAATTTCTTGCTATAATTTCTAGCTATATGACCGAATTCCTTGCAACTATAACATTGCATTTGTCCTTTGCCCCAATTTTTGCCTTGTGCTGCATAAGCCACATTAATAACCTCTGAAGTCTCACTAATAACAGTTTGAGTGGCCAAACGTTGTTCTTCACGCAGAAGCTCACCAAGACAAATGTCTAAAGATGGAATAGGATATCTATTAAGTAGTCCACCTCTAGCAATCTCAAATTCAGGTCTCAATTTCATTAAAAATTGATCACGCATACTAACTTCATGAACTTATTGCAGACTTGCCAATGCCTCTTTAGGAACACCAGAATAAATAATGCCAGTCTATTCACTCCATAAATTCATAAAGCCCGAATAAAATTCTTGAATAGACATATTACCATGAGTGAATTTACTAATTTCAAGTTCCAACTGAAATCGTTTTGTTGTATTGTCCTGATGATATATACGTTTCAAATAATCTCACATCTCCTTGCAATAAATGAGCGTAGATTATTTACCATATGAGGTTCAATAGAGGCTAGAATCCAAGAAATAATCTTAGCATCATTCAATTCACATGTACTAGATTCACTGTCATTTTTAGAAATAGAAGATGATCTATCTATATGACCCCATAGCCCCTTTCCTTTTAAAAACATCCTAAATTGAAATTCCCATGTGGCATAATTTTTACCTGTAAATCTGATAGATAAAGTTTATGTTGACATGGCTCAAACCCTAATTTTCCCGGTCAAAATCGCAATCCGAACTCTCGAATTAAATCCTTCTGCTATCGTCAGCCTACGTCAGCACGCTTTAGAATTCGCCGCCGCTTTGAAATATTTCCTTGCTGACGTCACTTGTCATCAGCTTCCGAAATCGTGTGAAATCATGATTTAACGAATTCAATTTTGACTGCGTCAAAATCGAATCGTCTCCTTCGTCTCTTCGTCCGCTACTCGACGCCGCCGCTCGCGTCGTCTGTCACCAGCAAACCAAATTCTTCGTCTACCAGATGGGATCGAACACTTGCCGTTGACTTGCTAACGACGCCGCCTGCGTCGTCCTTCCCTCTCCACACCAAAATTCCTCTGAAAATTCGTTGCCTAAGAAGGAAGGTACTGCCCACTACCGCAGGCACATGAAAATCGCCGGACGGATGATGCTGCTACAAGGGAAGACAAAGACGACTCTGGCACACTTTCCAGACGTCGCTGGGAGAAGATGGGGTCGACACTCGAGTCCCGACTCCGAAAACTCGTCACTGCTGCTTGAGAATAATTCGCCTGGAAAACACCAAAATCTCAGTCAAAGCGTCCGCATGAGAAGAATTCGCCACTTGAAAATTTCTGCCGCCGTCGAAGTCCAAATCTTCACCAAGTGTCGAGATTCCATTGTCTTCCACAGCAAAATCTCAATCCGCTCAAGAATACTAAACTCCAAAATTTGTTGTTGCCAAAGAAGAAACACACGCTGCCTCAAAAATTGAAGAGACCGAAAATACCTTAATCGTCTAGAGGCTCTGATACCATGTCATAAATATGAAAACTGAAAGTCTGCTTCCCATAGCAGCTTAAACCCTAAAGGGTTATGAGTTTAATACACAGGGGTAAAATAGTAAAATATTTATAGCTAATTACAACATAACTAATATTTACAAATCTAATATTTACATATCTACCACTAACAAGGTCAGACATATATGCCACCGGCGATGCAGACAAGAGAATATGACACAGTTGCATTTCAATCACCTGCAGCAAGGGTAAATTCTTTTTCTCAACACACTGAATATTTAAGAATGAAATCTTATGTTACTTGTGATATTTGTAGAAGTTATTATCATTATCCTTCTGAGTGTCAATTTGGAAATCCTGCCGGTTCTAATTTATCACGATACCAAGATGATCAGTATAATTCTAGATGGAAAAATCACCAAACTTCTTTTTATGAGGATTTCTCAAATAATATTTCAGAACCACACTTTGAGGAATCTGAAGAATCCATGCTAGAATACATACTTGAAAAAATTATGATAAATCAGAGTAAAGAACTTGAAGATCTTAGTGAGATGATTGTTCAGCTTACTTCTCAAGTAGAATCTATATGTGCTAATACTAAAATGCTAGAAATACAGATAACACAACAAAGTTGTATACTTGAGTTTGATTTGGAAAATGAGAATATTCATAGTATGATTTATGACACTGATAAAAATGACATAGAGGATGAAATTCAGGATAAATATGAGAATTTTGTAAAGATGGAACAATCATTAGTCATGACTCCTGATTATGATTTACCTTCTTCAAATTTTGATGATTTTAATGATTTTGATGATTGTGATTTACCTTCTTCAAATTTTGATGATTTTGAAAATTTTGATGATTGTGATTTACCTTCCTCTGCACTTTACCAGCCATCTAGTTCCCTCTCACATAATGAAGTGTCTTGCAACACAAATACTTGGGACATGTTTGAAGAGATACATGAATTTTTTGAGTCTTGTGAGAAGAAGGATGATGAATTTAAGAATCCTCAAGAAAGAATTAGTGAGATAGATGGGGATGAATTTGATAGTGTTAAGATAGAGTACCCCATTGAAGAGAAAAAAATTGAGGAAAATAATGAGGAAGAGGATCTTATGCATATTGTACCATCAATTCTTATTCTTCAGGAAAATCCATTAGAAATTTGCATGATTAATGATGAAGATGATAATTTTAAGGATAATGATGATGAAGTGATTGAAATATTATTTGATGCAAATTTAGCTACAGGTACCCAAGAGAAGATAGCGCATGAGATTCTTGATTTCATTGGCATTGAGGTAAATGAAAAACCAAATTTGAAATTTGAAAACTTTTTGATCAATCCAAGGTATAAATTTTTTGATTTTAATATTCTTCCAATTACTAATGTAAATCTAAAGGAAGAATGCATGATATTACTCTTGGATAAATATAGAAAAATTATTAATTATTCTTTGCATGATTTTAACTCTTATTTTTGTATGCATATACTGGCTACTGCGGTATGCATCCACCTACTTCACTGGACATATACTTTGGTGGACACACTCTTGAGGAGAAGGAAAAGTAGAAGATTATATGCTCTCTACTATGACACAGACTCACCAATCCCACCATGACATGAAGCTGTGGTCAAGCTAATGACCTTAAACAAGCGCTTTTGGGAGGCAGCCCAAAGTTTTTGAATTTTATTAATTTTTGCATTCTTAGTTTTTGGTTTTTGATTTTATTTAGATTTTTAGGAATTTTGCAGCATGTATTGATGAATTTTTATTGAGGGAAAATCTTCGGATAAGTTGTTTTATGTGCAGGAATTTTTGAGAAATTTTTACATGAAGGAAAAGTGATTAACGAGATGTTCACGGGTGCGGCCGTGAATCATATACCAACCGTGATGACGACATTTTCTTTGTGAGTATGGTAAACATGATTTTGATAGTGAAACATGACGGTATTTGATGTTTGAAACTTGTTTACATTGTAAAATATGATTATCTTTAATGTAATACAGTTTCTAGATTTTTCTGAGTCATGTTTTCACATGTTGATATAATTGTAAAGGTTTTCGCCAACATTATAAAGGAAATTCTTGCAACAATTTTTTCTGAAATCTATCATTCATTGATTTTAATGTATATGCATATGTAACAATTTAAGTCTAGGGTATCTTCATGTATTTTGTTTTTCTTCATAGCTTTATAAATATGTATTTTGAATGTTTATGATTGTTAAGGATGATCAAATTTGTTTTACCCTTAATTTTGAACTTAGGAAACATTTTGAGTGATTGATTTGATAACTTAGGGAATTTTTGAAGTTTCATATAGACTTAAATTGTTGAGTAAATTCAATTCTGGTATTGATAAAATACATATATGAATTGTTATATGTTCATATGACACATGCATAGTATCTTTATCCTTAGAGTTTAATTTATCTGTTTCTGCTTGATGGAATTTTTTATGAATAGAAAACTGGTGATATTTATTTAAGCTGAGATTTGCTCCAACTCCTCTAGTTGAGAAATCTATAGTCATGAGTTATATTATACCATCACTTGGTATACTTTAAATCTGTTGCGATCAAGTAACAGAGGTTGAACTTTTAAAATAAATATTTAACCCTCTTGCAGAAAGATCAACAACGATTTAAATAACATGCCACTGACCGGCTTTCTCCAGAAATTAAAAAAAAAAAAGAGAAAAAAAAAGAGAGAAAAGAATAAAAAAGGAAAGACAAAAAAAAATGGAGAAAAAAGAGAAAGCTGTAGGTTAAGTGGACAACTCCGCTGACTTTAAAATTGAGACTATGAGTTAAATTATACTACTTTGTGGTATACTTTAAACAATGTTATGATGCTAACAGGAAAGGGCACATAACCGTTTAAAAACCAAATTGCTCTAAAAATTGCTTATCTTTAACATCACCAATATTCTTGATATAAATTTTTTTGTCTATTGAGTAAGATGGATTTATTAAGTTGAAGGCATTTGATATTTAGTGTGTGAAGAATGAATATTATGACATGAATTATGAATTTTATCTTTCTTGGATTATATCCTCTTGGGAATTTATCTCTATTATGATTTTTCTTGAATCACCTGAGTTTGAAAGATTGATTGCTTAGATTGTGGACTAAGGATATTATTAGGGGCAAAAACAAATGAGTGTTCCTTATCTTTACATTCTCCATACATATCAAGGTATTGCTTGAGGACATGCAAAATTTTAAGTTTAGGGTTGTTGATGCGTTGCATTTTCATCATGTTTTTGCCTATTTTTTATATTATATTTTGGGCTTATTTACATGATTTTGTGCTATTTTTGATGTTTTTACTTTACTTTGCACAGAATCTTCACTTTTCTTGGTTTTATTGAAAATGTAAGTAAAAAGGCACATAAATGGTAGATTTTGCGAGTTTTGAAGCCATAACACGATTCCTGAAGAAATCACGAGCCTACACGTCAAATCTGGGCCGAAAACAGTGAAAGACGAAAGAATTAGGGCCTTGACCATAATTATGGAAGCAGTCGTAAAAGCGATGACGAGCGGAGGTGAAAATGGCTAAGTGTTAGAATAAACAGAGACTTTCAAGGCCGAACCCGTGAATCTATCATGGGCCGTAAAAGTTTCTGTGACCAAAGGGATATACACACAGAGATAATCACGGCCGTGGCCGTAATTTCATCACGGGCCGTAAAAACGTCCGCTTTTCGTGTTTCTCACTCGGTTCGACTCCAAATTAAACCAGAATTGAACACTCTCCGGAAACCTTCCCACATGGGTTCTATACTGATTAGACTATAAAAGGAAGGATTTTGGAAGGGTTTCGGGGGCTTCTAGGCACGAAAACGAGAGGAGGCGGCGGCGATGGCGAGAATTGATTCCAGGGCAGAAAACGAACAGAAAAGCCGCACAAAAAAAGAATTAGAGGGTTGATCTTCATCTCCAGATCGAAGGGAAGCCTTTCTAGTATCTTGTCTAGCGATTTCTTGTATTTTTATTGATGTTTCCATGCGATTTTCATTGATGAACATGTTGTTTGTTATGAACATGAACGTGTAAACCATATTTTTGGGATTTGGGTGGATTAAATACATAGTTTTAAATCTTTAACATAAATTTTTATAGATTTGATTTGATTAGAATTGTGCTTATTCCGTAAATTACCCTGATCAAGTATTTTTACGTCTTAGACGTTGCGAGAAGGACCGGGAGGTGAATCGCAACGTTGGAATTATTCTTTTCAAACCTGTGAATTGGATCACGGGAGTAGTTCGGATTCACTTGAAGGATTACCATGGTTTTTCACAGAACTTAATGGGTCTATTTATGTTAATTGTCACGGGAGTAGGGAATTAATGTAAATAAATACCGAATTACACTCCGAGAGGAGGTAGTCTGTACCTTAGGAAAAATCCCTTTCAAAACTATAATTTTCTGATTAAAGATTTATTTTTACTAAATTCAAAATCGTCAGCGTGGTGAAACCCTGAGTCCTGATTTTATCCGAATTTATTTTTAGCCAAAACCCTAAAACCACCTTTTTGTTTTCTTGCATTAGAAGTTTCCACAATAAAAACATTATTTGAATCGTCTAGATATAGATCAAACGTGTAATCGGTACTTGACCGCCTGATCCTCGTGGGATCGATAACTTTTTATTACTTCGATAAAAATTCGTGCACTTGCGGATCGCTATCACTTAGCAACATGCTCATGCAAGTGCCACAGAAAATAGAGAAGATCAATGAGAAGCTTTGGCCTTAAACACAATTCGGATGCTTGACTTATGTTATCCTATGTCTCATCACATCTTTGGAAAGCATTGTGAAAATCTTAGGCTCCATTTGGCACAACTGTGCTATTGTACTATAGCTGCTGTAGTACATGCTATTGCTATTTTTTTGGGGTTGTTTAGTAGTGCTGTTATTATTGTTAGTGTTATTTTAAATATTAAATATTATAATTAAGTTATAAAAATTTTATTTCTTTTAAATTATATATTAATGTAATATAAAAATATAATAACTATTTTTAATATAAAATCATAATTAATTTTTTATAATATTATCAAATAAGTTTATAAAATTATTAATTTATATATTAACTAATATACTAATTAATAATATTAATTAAATAAATTATAATATGTATAATATTAATTAGCAATATATAAAATATTAATTAGTAATATATATATTAAAGTTAAAAATATATATGTAGTTACCACATATACATATATCTTATAATTAAGTAAAATTTAGTTTTTAATTTTAAAATAATTATTTATATAATATTATTAACTTCTATAAGATGAATAATTAGTATTTATATTTTAAAGTAATTAATTTAAGATTATCATATACTATATTAATCAATATATATTTAATATCTAAGCATATACTTATGTAATATATGCAGGCAGCAGGATTCAAACCCGCGCGCCTGAGTAAAAGCGTTCTCCGCATGCATCTCCCTGCCGCAGCACCCAAAGCTGGGTTTTGCTACTTGAGAAACAGTATAAATGCAGCACCCAAAAGTGGGTTTTGCTACTTTGATGAACAGTATCTGCAGCACAACGTGTTCACCAAACACGCTCACAGTCTCAGCTTCTGAGGTCCACCCTAGCGTAGCAGCGCCAAATAGGGCCTTAGATGTATGCATCTAGGTTTCAATTGAAAATTTCTAATGATCAGGAAGCCACTTAAGAATTCCAGAGATTAACCAGTAGCAACAGTTAAATGCAGTTAATAGGATCTCATTCTCACGTGTTTACCACAAACAGTTTGCATAGTAAGACCAATCATCATGCTGAAGTAAGAAATACCTAGTCACTTAGAGCAAGCTAATCTGATTGTATGCATTGTTGAAATTAATTTGGGTTACCACTTATCCTAAAAGCTTAAGCTGTTGGGAAAGAGCCAAATTATGTATTTATAATTTAAGGCTCTTTTTATTGTCAACTTCAACTTACATCTTTATGGGGAAAAACTTCAAAACCGGGGTGCGAACGAGGAGTAACAGCTTCAAGCTTCATTGATAAAAACTGCAAGTAACATTTCAAGAGTTTAATGATTGAAATCAAAATTACACAAGTGATATACCAACTAATGGATAGGCCTACCTCAATCTGATGCTGAAGGGCCTGGATATAATTTATTATCTCATCCAGAACAGATGCTTTTCCAATAACCTGCTTTTAGGATATTTGTAAGTAAAACAAGAATCCAGGATGAGAAATTCTGATCAACTCTCCGATATCAGATTAGTATGTTAATGATTTGAGCAAAATATTAAACTTAAGAAACCGCACCCTGTTACATCCTGGAACCAAATCTTGGAGAATCTTCATACGCTCACTTATCTTTTCTCTCCTGGCCTGCAATAAATAGAAATGACTAAATACAAGGACTGGACTGGTGGTTATGAAGGCAAGTTCAATGAATTCTATGTTCATCATTTCACCAGTAAGGTTCTATAATGTAGATATATTGATGATTGGATATATTAACTTTCTCCATAATGTACCCTTTTATGGTAATTACTGCGTTCCCAACAATGTTAAACGAAACTTCCTCAAGCTATTTTAATGTAAAGCACAAGGATAGGACTAAAATGTAAGAAAGTAGGCAATCAAAGAAATCAGTAATGCTTACTCTTTCTGCCAGGCTGTGGCTATCTGTTGCTTGACCCCTTCGTGCTCTGACATGGATGTAATCTTGCTTTGCTGGTTCTTGCTGAGGTTTTTCATCATTTGTCTTGTTACAGGCACCTGAGCTAGCCTCAACTTCAGTTTTTACATTGTTGTTGTCATTGGGATTGATCGTCTTCATATGTTTTGCTTTTACATTAGACTACAAAGAACAAAGTTTTCAGTTATTAGTGGAGAAAACAAAAACAAAAAAGGAACAAAATCATTAAGAGCTTGGAGTTTCATATGTGGCTTCTAGAATTCTTCCTAGCCACTAGGGAAAGGTGTGGTTGTTTGTATTGGATAAAGTGAAAATAGAATAATAATATTCAGTTTTTAGTACAAGGGGTAAGAGGAAATCTACAGATCACGTGCCATACTACCCAGACACAACTGGTCCATGTGGGACTGTCAAAATGAGAAGATTTGATAAAGTTAGAAGGGAAATCATCCTCCCCATACTGCAAAACTTTGGAATTGAAGTATGTTCCTCTCCATGCCCTTGTCTTGCATTCTTGGAGTCTTTTAACTAATTCAGTCTTGAATTCTGTTCTTCTTCACGCCCTTGCTATATTGTGGATACCTCAAGAGGGGTATGGAAAATGTTATCTCTTTCCAATAACTTTCTTGGGATTCATGATCGCAACTCTAAGAGGTTACACATGATTGCTTGAGATGAGGTCATTCATCACATATGGAGGGTCTACTTGTTATAGAGATCTTTGTACCTCTACTGAGGCTCTCTCAGCGAGGAGAACTCATATGCACAGCAATATCTGTCCTAACTTGTGAGAATGAGTGGTTCGAACCAAATATGGTTTGGTTGGTCAATGGGGTTTTCAATCTTCTGTTAGCACTACCCAGAGCTAGAGGCTTCTCTTGAGCACTGTCAGTAAACTTAAATAAATTTCTCGAGTGTAATTGACAATGGTGAGGTCCCATATGCAGACTTGGAATCTTGATTTACCCTTATCCCATAAGCCCACCTCCTTCAATGTTCACATTTTAACTACTGATCTTGAACTAAGAATCTTATATTTAGTCAGTGAATATGCTCTCTTTCATCCTATGATCATAAGCAAGCTTGATCGCCTTAGGCTTTCCATGGATGATAAATGGCTATAGATCTAGAATTTAGTATCGAGACCAAGTATACCTAGTTGCCTACCAGTTCTTAAGAAACCGTGAGCCGTAAGTTGGTTCTCAAATGCAGCCTACCAGAATGCTTCATTAGCTTTAGAATTTTCCAGGAAAATGCTTGCTGGTTATATGAAAAAGATGTAGATGACCTTAAGCACTTATTTCTCAATAAGCTTTGCTAGGGGAGTTTAAGACAATCGCCGGCCAAGTTGCAACTGAAGGGGGATTCGCAAGGGGAAATATATTCCAATTATCTGATATCAATTTTTGGTTCATTGAATCTATTACAACTGATAAAACAGAAATTAATCATCTAGAAAGAAACTCACTATATCTGATCTTAAAAGCCTTTGATTAGATTTAGAACATTCTTACTTACAACGTGCTACTCCTACAAAAAGAGAATCCTAGTTGGTTAGCTCGAGTAACCTCCGTATGACCTAATCTGTGGCCCATGTTCCATCGAACATGGATTAGGACAAGGGTCGATTAGATGGTGAGTTTAATATGCAACCATGTGTATTATTTGATTGACTCAACCCAGATACTGAATTTGATCTAGCTAGGTCAAGCTCAATCTACTCCTTCAATACAAACTTGGGCCAAATCATCACCATCTAATTGTTAGCAAGCTTAAATGTACTTAAATTATAATTTATGGAGTTTTTTAATAATATAGCAAACACGTGTCACAAGGATTAAAATGTTCCCCTACATGGTGACCCCAACAAGAAAGAAGACTAGTCATTTTATTGGTGAACTAGACAAGCCTATCAGAGGGAAAATGTTTTCCTGCCCTTCGAGGAGGATTATCAGGTTGTCGTGGGGACATCATTGAAAGTAGAGGCATATTTGGAGGAGGAAGCTCAAGACTCACCTAAAGGCAAGGCACCAGTATAAACACCAAGTCAGGCCACACATAGGGGTAGTTACATACCAGATGTGGGAAGTAGGAGACTACGGACTATGAATGAGACATTTCATGAGCTAGCCCAACTATATTAGGTGAAGATTCTAGTTCTACCGCAATAGAGAGAGCTTGTTTTTAGTGTGGAAAAGAGAGGCCCTTAGCGAGGTTGTGCACTCTTCCTCTAGTACAATGGCACTTGTGCAAATAGCTTGGGCACTTTAAGAAAACGTTCCTTCATCTAGACACAGCCTCAATATAGCCAATTGTCTAGACGAGGGGAAATCTTGTGTTATTAATGATGGCATTCATTGGCATAAATGTCAAACATATGTCCAACAAGAACAAAGAAGAAAGGAAGATAGAACACATGGAGGTGGTGGGGGCTCATAAGCTCTTACCATTCTTCCGAAGGAGCTGACCCCAAATTGGTTACAAATAAACGAGATTGCAATCATGGATATTGATGAAGATCTCTACCCTTACATTACCTAAAGTAAGTTACTGTTAAAGACGGCAACTTAACCACACCCGACACATTCATGATGAACTCGGATACTTGATTAGTTAAATGTGATAGGTTCGAGTTTGACGAGTCAGGTTTTGATCGAGTTTGAGTTTGTAGGTATGGGTATCCAATACCCTACTTAAAAAAATAAAACATATTTTATTATTAAAAATGTATAATAATAATAAAGTGATATTTTATAAATATATTTATTATAATAATTTATAAAATTATATTTTATAAAAAAATTTAAAGTAAAAAAATAAAAAAATATAATTTTTTATTTAATCGGGTAGTTGTTTAAATATCCCAAGTCAAGTTCGGGTTATATAATAGAGTACCCATCTCGAATTTGGATCTCAAGTTTTTATAATCAAGTTAGGTTTCGGTATTGAGTAAAACATCATCGGGTACCAAATGTTGGTGTATATGCCCTGAGACCTATATTTGGTCAACCTATGTACTACTTGACTTTAATATTTCTTATATCATCCTGACATTGTCATTATCAATGTTTGTCAACACCTGCGATTGTGTACTTACATGATAATGTCCCTGGAGACAGATTGGATCTGTGCTCAAACAATTGTCCCTAGTCGATGTACCTTAGTGGATATGGAACAGCCATGGTACTTGTGAGACTGATATATGGGCTGGTTAGGCACGAGGTGCTAACGCAGACATATGAGTATATTAGTGGTAAATATGCTGAACAAAACCCGCTGTGAGGCAATGACTTAGTGTCATGAGTTATCCTCACAAGTGATAGGAGATGCATTGATCCTTAGACTTGAGGTCATTGACTCTTCTGTATGGTTAGGGACATACTTTGATGCAGCCCAACACCTCGCCATAATAGGGAGGTTAAAAAGGTTGTCATTGAGTATGTCACGATCCATATTAGAAGATCAATGTACAGACAAAAGGATTTACCCCTTCCTAAGGGAAACATGATATCCATGGAGCTCCTCTATGGTTCTATGACTGAAAGTATATGGCCATACCCAGGTGAGAACCAGATTTAGTCATAACCATGAGATTAGGTGAAAACAAATGATGACACACTTGTCCAATCGGATATCAGTTTGGTAAAGAGACTGTAATGTATCTGTACCTAGTCGCGATGATGGGGATGTCGATGTCGATATCCATTCCAATAACCTAGGTAGCAGTGATGCACTGCTAGGTGCCACTCACTGCTTGTGGTGATCTTTGGTCAGCACTGCCAGCGTCAGGGGAACCTGCAGGGTCGCACACCAAGATACTCTAGTTCTCATATTGATCGGGAAGCCTTTTGATCGAGTTATTTGATAACTCGGATCTATTTGGGAGATTTCGTCAGCGCCAATGTGCCTGATGAGATGGAAGAATGTTATTGGAGCCAAACTCCATTTATGGTAGGTTGACCCGAAATTGACCATGGTTGGTCACATTTGCATTATGGTTGCATTGGATTGGATCCAAGTGCTTAATCAACCCATGTAATGAAGTTTGGGCTAGCTCATTATCCAATGAGGTCCAATAACGAGTTGTCATGAAGAGGCAATAGACTAAAAGGGTATAATGGGGATAAAACTTCTCCCATAGGCGCCTATGGGCATAATGGGGAGAAGTTGGCAAAATTGCTTCATTAAGGAAGCAATATGCGCCTCCCCCCCTTCACTCTTAATGGTATGAATACCTTTAAGGCATGTCTTGGGCTGGTATGGTGCTTGGGCAATTATGGATAGGTTGAATGAGGTTTATGGTAAAGTCTTGGAGACTTTCCTTGCCTCAAACCCCCTCATCCTAGCCGCCCACTTGTCATGATCCTAGCCCTCCCTAAACCGCCTCTTCTTGTTATAAAAGAGACCCTAGCCGCCCCCTCACTTGAGTTCGATTCCTTGGAGGCGTGAGAACATCAAGAGGGGCGAAAGTGCAAGGGTCTTGGCGCATCCTTCTTCCATCAAGCCGTAAGTTCTCTTCCTCCTCTCCTCTTGGCGCAAGTTGAGAGAGACCTTGGCGGCTTCTCTTTCTCCATCACCTTCTTGGCGCATCCTTCCTCCAAGGTTGGCGCAAGTTGATTGGTGATCTCCCTAAGGCTTGGATCTTCTTCCCGAGACTAGCACCGGGCGTGGAAGAAGAGGACTCGAGGCATCCGTGTGTGTGAAACTGCAGAGAGCGAACACTTGGGTGCCTATCTCGACATCTACATCCACGCTTGCTTAAGGTACTTTCTATTACATCGTGTCGATCCCCTCGCTTGACGATCTTCACTGGGTTTTTGGGACTGGTCTGTTTCGGGGATATTCTTCTGCTATGCAATGTTGTATGTAATGTCTATCTCTGAAAAATTATAAAATATCTCCGGGGTTTCCCAACACCAAACCCATTACAATCCCTAATTATTGTTATATATCATAAAAAATAGTCAGCATACATCTTATCATGTTCACATTTATATTTTAATAAAGGCATATTTATTATTATATGTACTTGATATTTGTATAATATAAGCAACTATAATAATATCCTTAGAATAATATGATTATTTATAAATGTCTCTAGTCAAGTATTATTATAAATTGGAATAATAATCATATATTGAGGCCAAGGTTTGTAATACCGGTCCAACGACTTAGTCCGGTGAGCCACCGGACTGGTATGGTACCGGTACTGTACCGTCAGTGATCATAAAACCGTACCATATAAACTGTTTGTACAGTACGGTATTGGTCCGAACGGCGAGCAGACTCAGAACGGTGAGTGGAACGCAGCTCTGGGACGAACGCAGAGGGAGGCAGCGGGCGGCTGGAAGCTTGGATTGAACTTCCAGCCAATCGAAGCTTCAGGCGGTGTTGGAAACTTCAATTGAAGCTTCCAACGCCTTTCCGCTCCGCCACTGCTAGCCCGCTGCCGCCATTGCTCGCTGCTACTGTCCAGTACATACGGTATGGTTACGTTACCATACCGATCCGGCACCATTACCATACCGGTGCAGCGGCTTATTGGACCGAGTCACTGGACCGGTTTTACGAACCTTGTGTACCGTACAAACCGGACGGTCCGGGTGGCAATGGACAAGAAGCTTCCTCCAGCGGTGTCGGAAGTGCCACCCGTTGCCTCCCTCCACCATTCCACCCAAGCCGTGCTACGATGGCTATTCCGGGACCGGTGAGTCACCAGACCGGTTCTGTGCCGAACGATAACGGTTTTAAAAACACTGATTGAGACTAGTATATGTAGTGCTTGATGACAAGAAATTGTCATGTGATGTCAGATATCAAGTCAACACATTATAATATATCGGAGAACTAATGTATTGATCAAACCCACCATGAAAATACTATATATATATATATATATATATATATATATATATATTGTAATTTGAGTGCCATAAGCATTCTCTAATGGTTTATGTAACTACTAGATTTGAGGTCACCATAAATTTCTACATAACTAGTTGTATACTTTAATATTGTAAAACATCACCCGTAATTGAGTTAATCATAAAGACAATAATTAGATATTCCACGAATCATAGAGAGAAATATGTATGATCAACATAGGATTTATCCCTCCCTCTTATGTAATGAAAGTGGCTACTGGACTTTCGCCATCTAGGGTTGCAGCATTCATTCCACCGCTTCGCCTAGCAGCACGACGCTTGTATTGCTCTCCCACAACCCCGTTTTCACGGTTTAGGCTGCTCCTATTTCGCTCGCCGCTACTACGGGAATTGCTTTTGCTTTCTTTTCCTCTGGCTACTAAGATGTTTCAGTTCGCCAGGTTGTCTCTTGCCTGCCCATGGATTTAGCAGCAATTCGAAAGGTTGACCCCTATTATAGGCCTCTTGATCAACTGAGACAAAATGTATAGCGTGCTCAAAAAATCAAGAAAGATAATGAATCATGATAATATACAAGTATGATGTGTCAATAACTTAAGTTGAATTGATATTTCTAGGACTAAGTGATTAAACTACACAATAATTTTATCACTAGCTAGATTATGTTGAGTCATGACATTCTTGTGTTAGATATCATTCATTATTTGCGATATTACAATGAGATAATATTATCACTACTAATGTTGCAAGAATCTATTGGGTCACACATATTTTATGGAGCCTCTTTGATAATAAGTGTTTTCAACAATACAATAGTGATTGAGATGAACAACAATAAGAGATACTAATTTAAACCATGGACATGGGGCTTCTTTTTACAAAATCAGATTAAAGGTGTTTAATTTGATTATAGACCTAGTCTAACAATCACACATGGAGACATAGAAGTGTAGACTAGGTTAAGCAATTTCCGTGGAGACATGGGCCTGGTTCAACAAGTGCTTATAGCAACGGAGATATGAGACGCCATCCATTAATAGATTATATCACTGCCTAAATTCATAGAAAGTATTATTTTTCCATCTACATCTATAAAAAGGGATACATATGATGTCGCTCAATAGTTGATTGATCACAAGCAAGCAACACTCATAATTTTGTGAGATGAAAATACTTTCTTCCTCCAACTTTGTGTGACAAATAGAGAAAGGCTTTAGCTTGAGAGTGGAATGAAAAAGGCACCATATAGTCACGTGTATATACCATAAAGGCAAGATGTCTGAGTACTCTTGCTCAAGAATCCATCTTGTCACACAAGAGAGGTACAATTCTAGATCACCGATCAGCTTCTCTCTTTGTATGAATCGTTGGTGGGGAATGATTTTTTATTATTTCCACTCAACATCTGCTACTCCTTTTGTTGAGCAGACTAACTATCATGAGTGAATTTGCCACTAAGTACTTACTGTGTAGTCCACATGAGTGGGGCTCCCATAAGTTCTTACTGTCATGTTGTGTCACTAAGATGTTCTGAGTGGCCCTAGCCAAGGATTGTGATGAGTGAGAAGACTCGGGTCATCTCTTGATGCCCAAGTGATCGAAGTGTAGAGTTACTCATTTAGGAGTTCCCAACTGACTCAAGTTACAGTGGTGATACATGTGAGTAAGGTCGCTTAAGAGGTGCCCACGCAGCTTGAGTGTGTTTGAAGGGAGTCAATGGGATAGGGGCCTGAGTAACTCATATTGATTGCAGTGAGGCCTGGTATGTCATGTGGCTTTACAATTTGTTTCCACCATATGGGTTGAGATATGAGTGAGCATTTGGATTGGACCCAAGTTATCCATATTAATTTCCTTTTTCGTAAAAGAACACATGCTAAGTGCGATTACGAAGGAACAAATGCACCTTCCATATAGCAAATCTAGCTCGGCCCAAAAATCCACCCATCCATGAATATGATATAACCAATGAAATAATATAAGCAATTTGTCCTCCAGAAACAAAATTGGACTCTTCTCTTTAATAGATCAGCTTTTTTTTTTGTATCTAACCATGTTTTCCTGATTTGTTAAAATCATGCTATTGATCAATACTCATAATAATTCATCAAAGATTATCAAAGGAAAAAAAATATTATTCTCACTAAAAGGTTGATTATCCATTTTTAGCAATAAAAAGCAGTAGAACGATTGTCCATAACATTCGAATATCAATACATTTCTTATGGCTTTTTTTTTCTACATTAGAGTATCTATAGTAATTGTTTTCTCTAAGAATTCCCATACCAAGGGGAATGAAAAGTCAACACAAATTGCTGGAAATGGTTCTATCAGTAATAGAGAAGCATTACAGTACATATCAGAAACTGTTTGTCATCAGTCAAACATAACTTGCAGATCAAGTAATCAAATTCACTCTAGACCACAAAAAACTCCATTATTTTTTTTCTAAACTAAACCGAATGCTTTCTCAAATCGTGTACACCTAAAATCAACCAAATGGTATGCCGATCAAAGCCTAATTTCCCCAATCAACACGTCGGACGAGAAAATTATGCTGAGAATGACATGGAAGGAAGCTAAAATACCAAATCGTGGCCGCTGCTAGTGGAGACGGGCTTGGAAAAGTCGTCCTCCGGGGCGCCCGAATCCTTCCTCTTCCGCCTCCCTTTGCCACTCTCCCGGCTGGGCCCCGTCACAACCGACTCCTCCGCCGGGGCGACCCTTCCAGGCCGAGCAATCACGGACCGCACGTATGGCGGCGGCGCTCCGACGGCAGGGAACGGCCACATTTCCGGCCCCAGCGACGACAACGACGACGGATCCATCGAAAGGGATCTCGACTACGAGGCCGATGCAGCACGCAATCGATAGAAGGGGGGAGGTTGGATCGGATCTGCCGCCAATGGCGAGCCCAGGAAGTGTGCGAGTGGAGTGAGCCAGTTCCAAGCAGCGTAGAAGGGAAGTAAAAATAGTTTTGCCCCCTTTCTAGCGTTTTTCATTATGCTTCCTACAGCTTAGAAAAATCCAAATTAGCACCACTTTGAAATACTTTTTCCTGAAGGTAATAATATAAATAGGCCACATTAAAATAATTAGTTAAATCTGAATATATTTATTTAATATTTAATTTAATTTGATCATCGATTTACTTAATAAAACCCACATATTCTCTTAACATATTAACATATAAAATACTTATTAAGACAAATATATTTTTAATATATATTAAAAGTATATTAGGTAATATATGATGCTATAAAAATATATAAACAACGTAAATATGATTTAATATAATATTTTTTAGGCCATAAATAATTTAATCAATTATGCCCACACATAATATTAATTTATAACATACGCCATTTAAAATATCGGTGCCGTTCTCCGTGACGTTTACGGGAAAATAGGAAGGTCCGCAGGACCGCAGCCGAAGGAAGCAATCGCGTCGACATTAATTTCATTTAGCCCCCTTTAAGACTAATATTCACAGTATTACGGGTACAATATCTCCCCCTTTTCCTTCCTTTTCGGCCCATTTTTGCCCCTCGTCGCCGCCGAGATCGCCGCCTCTTCCTCTCCATCTCGCTTCAATCGTGATCCGGAGTCAGGCAGGCTTTCTCCTCAGGATCCAGAGATGGGGCAGCAGTCGTTGATCTACTCCTTCGTGGCGCGGGGCACGGTGATCTTGGCGGAGTACACGGAGTTCTCCGGCAACTTCAACAGCATCGCTGCCCAGTGCCTGCAGAAGCTCCCTGCCACCAACAATAAGTTCACCTACAACTGCGACGGCCACACCTTCAACTACCTCGTCGAGGACGGATTCAGTGAGTACCCCCTGGGATCCAATTCCCGATGGTTGACTTGAGTAATTTTGTGCGATCGTTCTGCTCTCGGCATAATCTTTGATCTTCGGGGATGTGGGGAGTTGACTTAGTGGATCTGGGTTGATCTGTGGTTGTTTGGAGCGATTTGGTGAGCGAATCTAGGGTTTCTGAGTGTGCGGTTTGCGTCTTGGTTGCGATTTTGATGGATCCTGGTGGTTCTGGAGAAATTAAATGATCCTGATGTTTCTACCGAAATTGAGTGGTACTCGTTTTTTTATTGCTTTTGGAATATTGGGTTTTGCAAGTTTTTTAATCAATGAGTGAACTTATTTCTGTGGAACACAAGTTTTTCTTCGAACGATGCTCTTTGATCAATATGATTGAGTTGATTTCAGGGGAAATACAGAATGGTGAACTGGGTGATTGTTTTTTTTTTCCAAAGACCTGATGCTTTGACATGGATTGGATTATAATGCTACTGTAATATATAGATCGGAAGTTTTTAAAGGAAAATGCATAAGTCTTATTCAGATTCGCTAGGAAAATACACGTAGAGAATTGGAAAAGCTGCTGAAATTTGTTTAAAACGGCAGTGTCAATTTTTTTTATATATGGAGGCATTGAATTTGATTGGGAATTTTTTAAAAAAAAAATTTAGATATGTATCTCTTAGCATATTGCACCACATTACCGATTATTTAATTTCGTAAATCTGCTCCGTGAGTGTGGATTTAAAGTAATTTATAATGAATCTGAATGTTTCTTTTGATTTTATATTAATATCGGATTTTGTTTAACTTGTGCATTGCAGATTTTTTTGAGTTGGATTAACTGTTGCTTGTATGTACACCTTAATTAGGCATTATCTAATGTGCTTGTGTCTTTGCTCAGGTTTGGAACCATTTCATGATAAGCAGTTTCTGTCTTATGATACTTATCACAATCAGTGTGGAAGTTTGGTTCCATTTTTATTTGTTTATTTCTAGTTGCAAATTAAGAAAGCGTTTAGGCTCTTCAGCTTCAAGAAGTAATAATTTATTCTTCAGTGAAAGCCACTTGAATCTCGAGTCACTTAGCATTCCTAAAAGTTCAGGTATAGCCTAGTTGCAGTATGAAGTACAATTATTATTTGGTGGATTAACCTGGAATTTTCCAATCAGTTCTGTGTACAAAGGAACAATTTTGTAATGTGAGTCCTGGCCTTTTACTGGGTGTTGCTGTTCGTTGTTCTCATTTTATTAAATTTGAGGAAAAAGTTTCCTTCTTGCACGACTATTGTCTTTTTATGTCAGTCCTTTTCGACATGCTGTTTGTGAAGGTGGCACTGACATCTTATTATTAAAAACTCATGAACAATACAACATACAGAGAGTGGAGGGTGGGGCACCAACAAATTGATTTGACTTTGTCCTTTTCCCAAAGTGTATTGCTTTGGAGAGTTTGTGGTAATGAGCAATTTGAAGCCCATAAATTAGGATAATCCATTTGTTTTCACTCAATTATTGTGGTATTTTTTAGTTATATTCTTACCAAATATGATTCATGAAGTAAAACAAATAGTACGGTGTAACTTTTGTAGATTTCTAGTATCCACACGTTTCACCCAATTGTGGCTCCTATCTGTTTCAGTTTTTTTCATAATCAGGAGTCTGGAATTCTGTTCTATTGTTTCACAGTGTAGATTTGCAATTATGTAATTGGCATTGTATATCTAGCACCCGTGAAGGTTGGAATCTTAAATCGAATTTGGTGATTAATTATAAACATGAAAATTGCAGCATATTGTGTAGTTGCTGTTGAGTCAGTTGGCAGGCAAATCCCCATTGCCTTCCTGGAGAGGGTGAAAGAGGACTTCAACAAAAGATATGGTGGAGGAAAAGCTGCAACTGCTTCAGCCAATGGCCTCAGTCGCGAATTTGGGTACTGTTCTTATATCTGCCTGAACGTTCTGTCATCATTCTAATCTTGTCTTAGCTGATGTAACAATCAAGCATTGGCATGTCAGGCCCAAGCTTAAAGAACAAATGCAATACTGTGTGGACCACCCTGAAGAGATCAGCAAGCTAGCGAAGGTGAAAGCTCAGGTTTCTGAAGTCAAAGGAGTTATGATGGAAAATATCGAGAAGGTTCTTAAACGTTGATATGCAATTTAAATTCATGCTAGTATGCCTGATATATGTTTGCATACACGCTATGTTGCTGGTGGTGTAACTTTGATCAGCTTGCTTGATTTTCTTAGGTTCTTGACCGTGGTGAGAAAATTGAGTTGCTGGTTGACAAGACGGAAAACCTTAGATCCCAGGTAAGCAATATCCACCCTTTCTCATATCACTGAACTAATATGAAGCACTATAGTGTATATTTCTTCTTATGTGGACTTTATTGGAGTTTTTCTTCTAATGGTCACCTCATGTTTAATACGGCAGGCACAAGATTTCAGACAGCAAGGTACACAGGTTCGGAGGAAGATGTGGCTACAGAACATGAAGATTAAGCTGATTGTCTTGGGCATCATAATTGCTCTGATTCTTATCATAGTATTATCGATATGTCATGGCTTCAAATGCAAATGATGATGGATGTGGGACTATATGAACACCACCTTTTCTTATAGAACTCCTGTTGTTTGTGTCTTTGTATAGCTCACTACTACCATAAGCATTCGTGAATTGTGGCCTGGAATCCTCATTGCACAGGAGAACTGTGTTCTTTATCTGCAGGGATTTTGAATGGGATTGGCTTACTTTGTTATATCTATTATTTTAAACAAAGTTCTTTCTATACAATTAGGCCGTTGTTGTCGATGCTGTTTTGTGTGTCTTATCTTGCTCTACAAATTCCTGCTTGTTTGAGATAGGAAGCATAGGCTTGCTAATCTTGACTTCTTTAACAGTTTGTTACTCAGAGACAGGTAATGTTATTACCTGTTTTGATCTAATGCTCAAGTAGGACGTTTTCCTTATCTGATCAGGGAGCGGAAGGGCATGATTGGATCTTTTAAATAAGGTGATTTTACTATGTTCTCTTGAACTCATTTATAAGAAGATTGATTATTCATTCTTTACAGCACAATATAGCGTTAATGTGCTCCTCGTTCTAAAAATGGGTTGTAATAGTCAATATAAAATTTGTGGTTTGTATCTTTGGACAGCGTGAATTTTGTACTTCTGTATCTTTCATCCCTGCTCTTGTGGAACACTTGCCTCCGTTCGGGGCCAGGCGTGAGTGAGCACATCCTTCATTAAAGCGACAGCAGCTGTTACCACTATTGGAACTTGGAAAGCCCAATTTCTTTAATACTTGTGCAGTCTGCAAATGCAGTTACGTCAGTAACGACCATTGGTGCTGAGACAGAATGCTTTTGCATGTGGGACCATTTATGACCTTTTAGAATCATAACTCCAACTCAAAAATGGGAGGTTACAGATTAGTCCTAAAGTTAATGCTCTCAAACATCAAAACTAGGCCTGAAAACATATATGTTCCATCACAATTTTACAATCTAACAAAGGCTCATCTTATTGTGCATTAATCATGTATTTGCGCCCTCTTAGAATGCTATGTGTGCATCTTGTGCATATCGTTTCCAAGGTTTGAAATATTAAATTCAATGCATACTAGTAGTTCAATGTGTTGTCATTCACTGCAAGAAATGTGGATTGAGCCTCAACGTCATACATTTGATTCTTTTGTATTTAGAGGCGAAAGATAATTACTAAAAGTTAAACTTAAATATAGCAGTAGGCCGAAAAATATATCTAGTAAATAAGGTCATTAATTAATCGTGGAAATTAAATCATATTATGCATTGAATGCATGTGAAATTGTACTTAATTTGACAACATTTCTGCTCATGAACATTTATTTAACACAATAATATTCTTCGAAACAAGAAAGAGACTAATTAATTAAGACAATTTTCATTAATACTAACTAAATTAGCTAGAAAAACTTAACAAGACTCGGAACACACGCATGAACTCTGAAACTACTGGCAAACTGGAAATGACACCAATTAAGACCAAATCAAATGGGACGCATCCTAATTAATAATTAAGTTCAAACTGGTACATGACCATTACTTTCTCACTTGCACTACTAATCTAACACAAAACATCAAGCCAACATCAAATAAAACCCGCAATGCCATGCATGACGATCCACAACTGAAATTTCTCCCCTCAATTATTACGCACGCGTACATGACATGTATGCATGCATACACGGACGCACGCACGTAGGAGTGCTATATCATGACTCGATCAGGGTAAGGTGCCGCCAGCACCACCACCAACGCCACCACCGGCTCCTCCTCCAACGCCGCCGACCCCACCTAGACCACTAGCGCCACCTCCAACGCCACCAAGACCGCCTAGACCGCCAACTCCACCGAGTCCACCAACACCACCGCCAACGACTACAGGAATCCCTACAACACCGGCGTAGCCGCCAACTCCTCCAAACACGAAGTTCTTATTGTCATCTAGCCCGGCAGGGCTGCCGGCCGCCAGCTCGGCAGTAGATTCCGTGGCGTGGCTAGGCATGTTCCGGGCGGCGACTTGTGCTAGTGGCTGAAGAGAGAGCAGAAGTACCACCATGAATGAGAGCTCACACAGCCTTGCCATTTGATATGGAACCAGTTAGATCACAAAAGGAGAATTGGTGAGCAACTGCATGCATGCGAGTGATGGAAGTCCGTGGGGTTGCTTTATATACAGAGGAAGGAAACCGAGTTGTTGGAGGAAATAAATGTACGCAATAGTCGAAGCTGGTCTCGTCTGGGGTGCTTTAGTTGTACTTTAGGACAAGTGATTAAATGCTTAACCTACCTGCGAGCGTCATCGCCACTTCCTCGTTAATAGCATCTGCTTCGAAACAGTAAGATCATACTGACTGCGTTGGGAGAAGATATTTATTTGACAGGTTCATGATGCCAAAATGGCGAGTACAAGTGTAACGCCCGAGCGTCCCCGGGCCGGGCCGTGAGGCATCTGGACTTGGGCGTGGGCCCAAGGCCTCGGTGCACGAGGAGGTTGGGAGCTGAGGTGGCTCGTTGGAGCCGCCGGATTTGGGCAAGCGAGCGGCAGACCCGCTCCGTCCCACTTTGATCGACGAGCGTGTGAAGGCGCGAAACAGCGTCGACTTCCCGAGGCGGGGCGGCTGATGCATATGGGAGCAGCATGCGCGCAGGTGGTGCAGAGGCGTGCGCGGCGGGCAGCGTCCTTTCCTGGCAGGCGGCCATTGATGAGCGCAGTGGTAGAAAAGGAGCTGGGTGAGCAGAGGCTTGGAGGAGACTTCGACGGGGGCGTCTCCCCTATGAGACGGGGGACGTGAGCTCGTCATCTCCACGAGGCGGAGACGACGGTGGCGGACGACGACAGAGGCGGGGGCGCTTCGTCCTCCTCTTCCCCAGGCAACGGTCGACGATGAAGGAAGGCGACGGAGACGTCGCCTCCTCCACGAGTAACGGTGAGAGGACGCCGTGCTCTCCCCTCGAACGGTGTTCTCTGAAGGTGTGTCCGGCGAGCATTCCGGCATCGGCGAGATCAGACGGAGAGGGGTATACAGAGAGTGTATAGAGAGGAAAAGAGGAAGAAGGAAACGAGGAGCTCCGACGAGTCGGAGCTCCGTGAGGTTGTATAGAGAGGAAAAGAGAAGAGGAGGGGTTTTGTAACCGGATTTTGGAGGAATAAAACCGGCGAAGCTTTCCCCTCCGTTCATGTGTTCCGGTGCGTCTTCCGGCGTCCAGTGGGGCGCCGACGAGCGAGGCTGAGGGCGAAGGGTGCAGGCGGCCCTTCCCCTACCGCAGGCTCCAGGCCGGCGACGTCCACAGTAGCGGCGGTTGCTCCGCGCGTTCGACGCTCGCAAGGAAGACGAACGAACGCGAGGGGCGTTCGGTTCAAGGTACTGGTGTAAAGGCACTAATCACGCTAATCACAGCAATCCAATCGATGATGCAATTACCTAATTTTGGAGGAATCAAATCGACGACATATCGAATCATAAAATCATTTCCTTCCTTCTGTACACTTTTCCATCTATTCTTTACCACCGTGTGTATAAAAACAGAGGCTTTATCCCAATCGAATCAATCAATACAATTATTATTTCGAGTCTTCTCCATTCCTGCAATGGTTTTACATGCTATCATAGCGTGATTTTTTTTTCTTGGATGCTTGTGTGGTCTCTTTGGATCTATTCCAAAGCACACACGCTCTCTTCCTCTCTAAGCCTTTCACATCCTCTTGGAGCGACCACCTCGACGCACCCATTAAAGCCTCTTCGTCGCTGACGCTTGTGGCCACTCGCAGGCAGAAACGCTGCATCATATATTGCAGCCTCACCTCCCACGGAATAAGCAGCTGTCTCCCTCATGGAATCGGAAATCAGTTCCTCTTCTCGGCAACATGCCGGATTGTCATCATCTTTCTCTCCACCTAACGTGCCCTTTCTTCCTCTCAAGTTGACCAAGGATAATTTTCTACTATGGCAGACCCAATTTGTTCCTCTCCTTCACGTTCACGGCATGCTCGGCATTGTTGACGGCACTGATCCTGCTCCATCACCAACGGACGCCTGTTACGGTGATTGGTTACTTAAAGATCAATTAATCCTCACTTGGATTAATCCTACTCTCACGGAAGAGGTTTTCTCTTTAGTGGTTGGCCTCACCTCTTCCAAACTTGTCTGGGATGCTCTTACTACACCATTCCAATCCAACTCTCGCGCTAGGGTGCTTCAACTTAGGTCGCAATTACAAATGACTCGCCGCGGCACTGATACTATCCATGACTATATGCAAAAAGTCAAGACCATTGCTAATAACTTAGCAGCCATCGGGCACCCTATCTCTGACGCTGATCTCATCATGCATGTTTTACTGGGGCTCGGCCCTTCCTATGATACCTTTATTCCCAGTGTCACTGTACGCAGTGATTCCCTGACTTTGGAGGAGGTTCTAGGATGTTGTCCTCCCATTAACGACTTATGCAACTTCAATCCCTGCGCGACTTCGACATCACAAATCCTACCGTCAACGCCACTATTCATCCTGGCTCCAACTCTCGTGGCGTAGGGCGCCATCCTCACGGTGGACGCTTTCCGGGATGCGGCCGTGGCAGAGGAAGGTGCCAAATCTGCTTCATTCCTGGGCACTATGCTCATGAATGCCGCAGACGATTTGATACGGAATTTATTGGTGGATTTTCTAGCCAACATCCTGCTCAGCATCAGATCCGACCCCGAGCCTACTACACCACCACTCCTCATGACGCATCATCTCCATCCACCTCTACCGCATGGTACCCGAACTCCGGCGCGACTCACCATGTCACCTCCGATCTCAACTCGCTTCAACAAGTGGCGCCCTACAATGGCTATGACACGGTTCAAATAAGCAACGATCAATTACTCACCTTGGAAACACATCTTTTTCCGCCTCTGATCGTCTTCTACACATGCGCAATATTCTTTGTGTTCCGTCGATTACTAAACCCTTGCTTTCCGTTCGTCAATTCGCTCGCGATAACAATGTCTTCTTTGAATTTCATTCTAATGCCTGCTTTGTTAAGGATCGCCACACGGGGACCACTCTGCTCCACGGGGGAATTAAAAACGGCCTTTACCACATTCCACCACCATCAACGACTGCTCTTCTCTCTCAGCGAGTGACCTCCCACACCTGGCATGCTCGACTCGGTCATCCCTCCATCCGTCTCGTCAAGCAAATAATAAACCGCTATGGTTTACCTTCCCGAAATATTTCGTCTTCTATTTGTGATGCTTGTATGCGTTCAAAAAGTCACAAACTTCCGTTTTCTCCATCAATAAATAAAACTTCCTCTCCTTTACAGCTTATTCACTCTGATGTTTGGGGTCCTGCCCCTATTGTTTCTGACGGTGGTTACTCATATTATGTTTCCTTTATTGATGATTACAGTAAATTTACTTGGCTTTTCTCATGAAATGTAAATATGATCTCCTAGATATATTTTGCCACTTTCAACAGCATGTTGAGCGCTTCTTCAACCACAAAATTTTATGCGTTCACTCTGATTGGGGTGGCGAATATCAGGCGCTTCATCACCATCTTGTTCAATCCGGCATTGCTCATCGTATATCCTGTCCACATACGCTGGAACAAAATGGGTCTGCTGAACGCAAACACAGCCATATAGTCGAGACCGCCCTTTCCCTCTTGCATCATGCATCTGTCCCTACCCACCATTGGGATGCAGCGGTCTCCACTACCGTCTATCTGATCAATCGCATGCCCACACCGTTACTTCACCACACTACTCCTTTCGAAGTCCTTTACAATCGCACCCCTGCCTACAACCTTCTTCGTGTTTTTGGCTGCGCATGTTACCCTTGGTTGCGACCATATGCCAAACACAAGTTGCAACCCCGCTCCACTTTATGTGTCTTCCTTGGTTATAGTAATATGCACTCGGGTTATCGCTATTTACATGTTCCCTCTGGCCGTATTTACATTTCCAGACATGTTATCTTTGATGAAACTTCGTTTCCATTTGCGGCAACTAACATTTCAGGCGGTATACCTCCATCCGGTGCGGTTCTTCATCCCTTCCCTCCGAGGCCTCCTGTCCGCCTAGGCTCTACTTCTCGCATGCCGTCCGGATCTTCTCCTGCTACTCCAACATCTCCTGCTCCTCCTGTGGCATTCTCTGATACGTGCGCCTCCTCGCCCGATGCTTCTCCCACTGCTCAACCTACTCCTGCTACTCCGGCGACGTTCTCTGATGCGAGCGTCTCATCGCCCGGCTCTTCTCCTGCTTCTCCAACATCTCCGGCGGCCTTCCCTGATGCGGGCTCCTCCACACCTCCACGGTGCACTCGCGCTCTTGTCGATATCTATGGTGCTACTGCACCTCTCGCTCTTCACTCTACATCAACCAGCAAACATGCACTACCAGCCGCTCTCCTCCACTCAATTTCCCCTACCACGCCTACATGCTTTACCCAAGCCTCCAAGGCTCCTGAATGGCGGGCGGCTATGGCTTCCGAGTTTGACGCCTTACTTCGCAATGGGACATGGAACCTTGTTCCCCGAAGTTCCTCTATGAATGTCATTGGGTGCAAACGGATCTTCCGTCTGAAACATCATGCAGATGGCTCTATTGACCGACACAATTCTCATTTGGTTGCAAAGGGCTTTTGCCAACTGCCTGGTATTGATTTTTCCGAAACATTCAGTCCTGTCATTAAGATAACCACTGTTCGTCTTTTACTTGCCATTGCCGTCAGCTCCAACTGGCCCATTCGACAACTAAATGTTTCCAATGCCTTTTTGCATGGCCATTTACAAGAAACAGTGTACATGGAGCAACCGCCGGGCTTTACTCATCCTCAGTTTCCTACTCATGTGTGTCATCTTCAAAAGTCTTTATATGGACTTCGGTAGGTTCCACGTGCATGGTTCCACCGCCTCAGGGGATGGCTTCAACAACAGGGCTTTATGGGTTCCAAAACAGATACATCATTATTCTATCGCTGTGACTCCTCCTCCTAGACCTATGTTCTCATATATGTTGATGACATTCTCGTCACTGGCAATAATGCGTTGCACATCACCAACTTACTCTCTGCGCTGGGTACCGAATTCGCCATTCGGAATCTTGGCGCTACACACTATTTCCTTGGTATTGAGCTGTCATCTCACCCCGCTGGCTGTCTTCTTAACCAAAGCAAATATATCTTGGAGTTACTTCAACGTACCAAGATGGATGCCGCACGCCCCATCTCTACTCCAATAGCTGCTGATATCAAAATTGATGCGTCTTCTCCCATGCTTGATCCTACGCTTTACAGAAGCACTGTTGGCGCACTCTAGTATGTCACTATTACTAGACCCGAGATCACATACGCTGTCAATCGAGCCTGCCAACATATGCATTCTCCAACAACGCTACATTGGGAGCATGTCAAACGCATTCTTCGCTACCTTAAAGGTTCTCTCTTACATGGTCTTCTTATTCATCGGGACTCTTGATAGCCGTTCCGCAAGTATACAGACTATAGAAGTAATATAAATGTATCGATCCCACAGGGACCAAATACCAAGTACCGACTGATTCTGTTATCACAAGCTAGACAATCCTTTGATGGTTTTGAAATGGTCGCTAAAGTAAAGCTAAACAACAAAGCAAGGTGACTAAAGAGGAAAGCAGTGTGATAGTACAACTAAGGATCCAAGGATGCAAGATATCAAGGCTAGGGTCCACCACTTTGATGTGTTATGCATGGAAGAAATAACAATGTATAAATCCCCTCTATTGAGTCCTAGGGTAATCGAAAGGTGTGCAAGTCGACCTCTCTCGAGCGTTGCAACTTGCGACTAGGAGTTTACCCGATGTAGTGTCTACCGTCGTAGGACGCATGACCGAGTAAACTCGATAAGTGCCGGATTGTGCATGACATCCTATCATTTGTACATGTTGTCCCCTTTCGGGTGATGCAACAAGGTGTTTATACGGTTCAACGCCTACCCTCGTAGTACGCCTACTCGAACAAACCCAATGAGCACAAAATGGTATGCACTACCCGTACCTCATCAACCACTCTCGTGCGATGATTAAGGTACCCTCACCAAGGTTATCAAACATCTAGATGTGCCTCTCGGCAATACCGGATGTCTAAAACATGAAGAAAGCAATAAGGTAATCCTCATTCAAGAGGTGCAACTAGGCAAAGTAAGACAATCTAGGGTTTAAAAAATGTAATTACAATACATGCATAATACGTTCAAAGGGCTTTCCCTAGCCTTGAAACAAGATTTAAGCTGTCATACTCATGTTCCAAAGCAAAGCATCAATCAATCTAGTAGATACATCCATGGATAATACGGTGAATGAGATAGATGAGAAAAGGAAGGTAAGACTCCCTCTAAGGGGAAGAAGCCGCCTGGTAAGGCCCTCCTCTTCCTCTGATCGGTGGTCCGCCCTCTCCACGCTCTCGCGGTGGAGAGCTTCTTCCTTCTCTCGCTGCTCAGCCGCTGCCTTTTTTGTTCCTTCCGTGCGTGCGTGAACGAATGAATTCCTTCCTAGGGACCCAAAATTGGTTCCTTTTTGTTCTCTTGCTTCCACGTGTCGAATTCCTCTTTTGCCCTTTCAGACCCTTTTATCTGACGTAGGGAAGGCGAGGGGTAAAAGCTGGAAAATCAATATCAGGCGACACAGAAGCCACGGGGCGTGATTCTGGTCGCTAGGCAGGTCGTGGTTCTGGCCCCGAACACTGATCCGGCTGAAAATGGTCGCATTTTCTCGCTTTTTCCCTGAAATGAGGCAAAAACACCAAGGAGTGTAGATTCCGAAGATATTGCAATAATTCAAAGTAAAATCAGGTGTAAATGATAGAATAATGAAGATATAATAGTAAAAATCGCATATAATTCTCTATATAAAAATGACTTAATAAATCTCCACAGACTTAAACTCTTGCTTGTCCTCAAGCAAAGATAAAATGCAACTAAGCTGTACGGATGATCCATAAGACTTGAATCCAAACTCCTCTAGGATGATGCTAGTATCTATCCGTGTAATGGTCAAGCACCCCCACAAATGATAGATTTCTATCAGATATCAAAATGGTAAGCATTGCAACCCAAAATAAACGCGTTCCACACATAGTTTCCACACCTAATAGTCAATGTTCCGGTTCCTTCCCTTACATAGTATGAATCCTCCAAGGTGTTTGAGATGAAAGTAGAAAAGAAAGCATTGAAATTTTCCACAAGTGGTGTATATACGTACATGCAAATGTTTGGAGTTTTATGAGAGGATCTTTGTCCTCGTTTTTTTTTTGAGAGGATCTTTGTCCTCTTTTTTTTCTTTTTCAAAATGTCTACTTTGCTAGAGAATCTTTTCCCTTTTTTCTTCTTCTTCTTTTTTTCTTTTTTTTTTGAAACAGTCTCTAAACTTTGCTAGAGAATCTTTTCTATTTTGACAAAAGTGGAGGATGTTTCAGTTATAGCAAATAAGTGGGAGGAGGAACTAGTCAATATCACATTGAGTATGGAAAACTAGTAGCATCCCACAATTTAAATAGGTGTGCAGCCTGACAAGAGTCAATCTTTTAGTTATCTATCACAAGGGGATGAATCGCATGCAGAAGATCTATGTAGGCAAAAATCAGTAGAGGGGCAGGATCGTGCGAATGAATCATATTAACAGCAAAGAACAAAGGAAAACATGCTTAAATGCAAGCAAGAATATATTATAGAGTTCTAGAGCATGGGGAGATAGTCATCTAACTACCAAAACAATACTCAACAGTGAAGCAATAGTCGTGAATACCAAATGGTAAAATTTTTGGCGATGATACTAAGTTATATCAAAGGCTAGTTATAACAAAAATGCTGAAGTAACAAAGTATCTAGAAACCCCCACCCACATGGTAAATGAGGCATCGTCCCCGATGCCAAAAGAGAAGAACAGTAAGGAATACAAAAGTGGGGTGGGTGCAAGAACTCACAATCTAGTCGCGGGGGTCATCCCTTGCGTCGCTAAGATCATCAGAAGAGTCGGAGGGGTCGTCAGAAGAATCGGCAGCTGCCTGCGTGGGATAAGCAGCAGTGTTTCAGAAACCAGGGAAATGAGAGCGGAGGAAAGCATAAATGTTCTGCACGTTGCCCATCAGAGTATCAATCTGGGCGCTTTGAGTCTTGAGTTGGTGAAGGATGGTCTGAAGTAGGTCATGGGTTGTAGGCTCGTGGGGAGCCCTCGGTGGTGGACCAGATGTGAATGGGGCAGGGACATCTGAGGGTGGAACAGGGACATCTGCATCGTCAGGAATGATGTTCCAGTTGTCGCGGATCCTGATAGAAGTACGCGCAGTATTCGGTAGTGCAATGGTATGGAGGCTGCCACGTAGCGTGAGATGATAAACATCTCCTCGGCGAAAGATCATCTTCATGGCAATGCAGGTCTCCAGATCGAGCCGCCTGCTCCCCTTAGCTTCTGGGGTACCATACGGGTTGTGCCCAAGGTGCAGGGCCAATGGCGTCAGCAGTCCACCAATTGCAATCATCCCTTTAGAGGTTCGGCCGACATGCTCCAGATGTTTTGCCAAGTGGTATCTGGTGTTCAGAGGAAATTGGTTTAACATAGCCCACATGAAAATGAGTTCCACATGCCTCAGCATACAATCACTGTCTCCATGAGCGAAAACAGTGTTAGACAATAGGCGATGGGCATACTGCAGGCAAGGATTGGATATGGCGCTGGCTCTGGTATTTTTGGAGGAATAACGTGTCTCAGAAAAGATTGAATGCCAGAACTCATTCTCCCATGAACCGCAGGGTTTGTGAAACTCGATATCAGAAGGGAAACCGTAGACTGCGTTAAACTCATCAAGCGGAAGACGGTATTCTACGTTGTTCAATCGAAAACATACCAAAAAGATTTCATTGTCGGGCCATGATCTGCTGGTGCAGAGGGAGCTTAGCACCTCCAAAGTTAGGCCGATCTGTGTTGGGGAGGCTTCATTGAGGAATTTCTCCCAGCCAATGTTTCGGAAGAGCCATATGATGTCGTCAAAGAGTCCCAGTTAGACCAATGTGGGGGCATCCAAGTATCTGGTATTTGTGATTCGCCGCCTGGAAAGGGCGAAATATCTGGCTGCGTGCTCAGCGTCATGGAAGCGGATGACGTGCCCATCCGTGGTGGGGTGGAATGCCCGGTTGTGTGGTGGAGGAGGAGGAGGTGGTGAGCGGGCTGGTGCTTTCCCTTCCCTGCGCCGGCGATAAGTGGAGGAGGGTTCAGGAGTGGAAGAAGGGACCGGTGAGGGAGTGATAGGGCCTAAACGGCTGCTACCGCAAGTGCACGGTCTATCGCGTAAAAAAAAGATCGAACCCACAGGGACTAGGGTCAAGTACTAACTGATCGGTTAATCAATAGCTAGGTGATCGAAAGGGTGTAGAAGTGTCACTAATCCTAAAGCAAGTAATTAAACTAATGCGGACTAAAAGTAAATAATGCAGGAAACAAGCAAACGGGGTTTTAAGATTATGAGAGAAGATTGGGGTTTTAGGTTTCACCACACTGAAGAATGCATGAAAATTAAAGCTTGAAGTTTTAAATAAAGTTTCACCTAAGTTCTCAAGGTAATCCTTCCTAGGGTATAGATGCGCTCCCTCTCAGGACACGGTCCGGTATCCGTCTTAACCCAAGTCTCCTACTCTCGTGGCTTACGAGGGTTAAGGCGGATCCAATGGGATCTGTGAAAGATTAGGGTTCCTCTAGTGATTTCGAGTGCTCTCGCAACACGAAGTCACCAGTCCAATCTAAGGGTTTCCGATGACTGTGGTTCTCCTCTTGGTCCTTCCCACAGCATCTAAAGCATGTATACGTATGGCCAGTACATAAACACGAGATAAAACATCCTAGACATGAATAAGAATGAAGGTAAATAAAAAAATATATAGATCAAACCATAATATCAAGCATTAATACAGTGGGCTACGCCCGAACCCCGAAAATAAGATTACGCTATGGTATACATCATTAAGTACATAGAATCTCTCATGAAAATCGAATCAAACCAAGGGGAATGGTAGATCTTTGATTGGATACGGCTCAGCGTGATCCTCCACGTCGGAACGAAGAGAGAAACCCGCCGGAACAGTGTCGCCGATCGGAAAATCACCCAAAACCCTAAGTTGTCGCCGTTTCACTTTGTTCTCCCTCGTTGCTTCTCTAAATCCGATGATTTTGGTCCCTAATCGTTCGTGGCTAAGTTGAAAAGGTTTCCCTAAAATTTCGTCTAATTCCGAGCACAGAATAGAAAGATATACCCAAAATACCAGACGCCTATCAATCTGCTCGCGTTGGTACACGGCCGTGCATGGATGAACGGCCATGCCCGTGCACGGCTCGGGAAATCCAATTCTGCGCACAACTTACTCTTCATGGCTGTGTATCGATGTACGGTCACGCCCGTGCACGGCTCAGGAAGTTCTGGATTGTCTAGGTGATGCACGGCCGTGTATGGGTGCACACCCACGACCGTGTACTCTGTAGAAAGCTCCGTTTGGGCTGAAATTTGGCGTGTAGCTCCGTCTCATCATGGGAAATTGTCCCATACCTTCAGATTCTCTAAATTCCATCGATTTTGAGGCTAAATACCTGCATTTCATCAAAACAAAGGAAATGTGAAGGTTCTGAAGAATATGAAGCATTTGAATAAATATATGAGACGAAACATGCATTATGCTCTAAAATAAGAATGAAATTGGGTCACGAAATATCATATTTTTACGTGTCATCAAAATACATCGGACTTAAAGTTTTGCTTGTCCTCAAGCAATTGAATTGTCTAGAACACAGTGATGACATGGAATAGGAAATCTCAAAGTAGCTCAACTAGGTCTAATAAGGTTAATGGTTAAACACAACAATTCTTCAGGTTATAATGCAATATGGAAAGCAAATTAAACCAATTATCATGAATACAATCTATTAAAGCATGCCATGTTATATTACCAAAAACCTCTATACTGCATCTCACACACATATGATATAATTGATCAAGCCTCTAAAAAGACATATACTTGTGCACTAAGTCATGGGAGAATAGCATCAGTACCACATAGTCCCTATGTGGTGCCTTTTTTTTTAACAACAGTGCCAAGTGCCAAGTGCCAAGCTGTGCTTCGGTACCACTTCGGTACCACTGTCATTATTGAAAGTCATGGGGTTAGTGCCAAGTATGATGAACTTAGGTACCACTATCCCTTTTTAGTGAGATGCTATAAATAGTGCCAAGTGGAAATACAAAGTGCAATGTATAAGAACACTTCGGTACCACTATTTTTATTTCTAATCCCCATGACAAAGTGCACAAATGAAGTAGAGTGAAGAAACAAGAATCAAGCAATCATGACACAGGAGATGCATACCAAGGTAAAGGTAAAGCAACAAACATTCTCTTCAAGATTCTATCAATAATCAATTCGGTTAATTACATCAATCAACTGCAGGAAACCCAAGAATCATATGTACTAATCATAACCATTATAGACCATAGGTAAATTAAAGTCAAGATTCTCATCCCAAGCAATCAAGTAGGCATAGAACAATGCAATACTAAAGGACAAAGCAAATATCATGAATGAAAAGAGTGGGGTTGGGTAAGACACTATAGATCTTGATACAACTAAGAAAACTAAAACATGCAACTAAGAATGTTATAGACTAAAAGCAGATATATGCAAACTAATAACTAAAATAAACTACTGGAAAAATAGAAAGCTGACCGAGTGACGGGTGAAACCAAAGAAACTCATCCCCAACGCCGACGCAGTCTCGCCTGAAGCTCATGCACAGACTCTAAAATAGAGGACTGTACTCGCCCTTGGCGCTCCACTTCTGCCTCAAGTTGTTGGTTTTGGTAATTTCCGTCAGAGACAGACAGATGAGTCTCTTCCTGTGCGTCCCAGATAAAGCGGACATAGGCCTCAATGCGGTCGAGCTGGGTAGAAGGGCGTTGCTGAGCAAGTTGCAGTGGTTCAGTTGCAAGAGGCACATCCACATCTTCAACTGCTTCTACTCTCCAGTTCGGCCACTCACGAATTGTGGTGCGTGCTGGGTTTGGCAGCGGCAATTTCACATCGCTCCGGGGGAAGATCAAGCTGTAAAGTCCACCTTCCTTCACTATCATCCGCATCGAAACACAGGAATCGAGATCAAGTCGGCAGTTGCCCCGCGCTTGCTCCATCTGGTAGGGATGAATCCCTACTGCGCGAGCTATAGGGGTGAGAAGTCCCCCGAGAGATATTGCACCTTTCGGTGCCCTTGATACTTTCTGGAGTTGTCGGGCAAAGTGAAAAGCAGTGTTGAGGCGGACCCCATGCAGCATAGCCCAAAGAAACTGAAGCTCAGATGCTCTCACTAAGCCATCAGACTCTCCTCGTCCAAAGATGGTATGTGCCATGACACGATGCACATACTTCAAAACAGGGTTCCTGAGGCAGGTGGCTTTAGCTGTCCTGGTGTCAAAGGGTCTCAGGTCGGTCAGGTCAGCCCAAAAATTGCTATCATTGAATGCGGTAGGTGTGAGCCTTGTCCCGTCTGTAGGAAAACCATATATAGAGTTCAGCTCTGTCAGTGTAAACATATATTCGGTGTCGTTCAGCCGGAAGGATAGACTGCCGTCGTCTTCATTAGTGTGAATGCTGGCATGGAACTCCATGGATGATAAGAACTATAGTACAATGGGGATGTAGGTGGGGTAGCAGATGGTGAAGAATTGTTCCCATCCTATGCGTTGAAACAACCATTGTACATCTTCATAGAAGCCAAGAGTGTTGAGAGTGCCATGATCGAGGAATCTGGTGGTGATCATTGGGCGGCGTGCGAGGGCAGTAAGCTTGGCAAGTTGCTCTGGATCACGGCAGATGATCTCGTACGGTGTAGGTGGCAAGGCAGGTGGCGGATGAGGTTCGCCGGCGGCGTGAGAAGAGGAGGCCCCGTGTTTGGACGTGACTTGCTTGCGTCGAGACATCCCGGAAGTGTAGGAGAGGTAGCTGGTGCCGAGTAGGAGGCTTTTGAGACGTCGGCGACGAAGAAAAGCAGACGGTGGTGGCGGAAGGCCGGGCGGCGACCGAGACTAGGGCAGTGTCGAACGGCTTTGTGAGGCACGGATCGACGCCAGAAAGTAGGGGAAAGAGTCGCCGGAGGTCAGAGAAGACGATGGAAGGTCGCCGGCGGTCGATCGGGCACTGGAGGCGGCGGATCGGAACGGCGGCGGCGGCGCTAGGGTTTCGTGCACGGGTGTGCACGAAGCTATGTATGGGGCGCTCTTTTATGCAAATTCGTGCACGGCCATGTATGGTTACATGGCCCAGCCCGTGCAGCGCTCGGTCTCCTCGCAGCAACAAAGTCCACTTATGATGCACGTCCGTGCATCGGTGCACGGGCACGCCCGTGCACGTCTCTGTTTCCGCGCAAATGGAATAACCGAGCCGTGCACGGCCGTGCATGGATGCACGGGTGCGACCGTGCATGGCTCGGTGGTACCTGAAAATTCTAGAAAAATTCCCATCGGTGTGGTACAGTTTGGAGAGCATGAATATGAAAGAAAAAAATGAAAAATAAAATCATCTAAAACATGAAAATAAATAAGAAAATAAGAGATTGAACTAGAGGTTGGGTTGCCTCCCAACAAGCGCTTCCTTAGGGTCACTAGCTTGAACAGAATGGTGCTCATGGTGGGTCTAGAGGTGGAGGATCAGAGATATGTAATGAGACCCCTTTGTCGATGATATCTTGTGCGAAATACCATTTCAAACGCTGTCCATTCACTTTGAAGGTTCCTGATCGTTGGCTCCATATTTCAACAGCTCCATGTGGGAAAATTCTCTTCACAATGAATGGCCCAGACCATCTCGTCTTTAACTTTCCTGGAAAGAGTTTCAACCGTGAGTTAAACAGAAAGACATAGTCTCCCACTTGAAAGTTTTTTACGACAATGTGCTTATCATGCCATCGCTTCATCCGCTCTTTGTAAATCTTTGCGTTGTGGTAGGCAAACAGACGGATTTCATCGAGTTCATTGAGTTGGAGTTTCCGTTTGTCGCCAGCACTTTGGAGGTCATAATTTAGCTTTCGGACCGCCCAATAAGCTCTGTGCATAACTTCAACTGGGAGATGGCAGGACTTGCCGTATACTAGCTGATAGGGGGACATTCCTAGCGGGGTTTTGAATGCTGTTCTATAAGCACATAGTGCGTCATCTAGTTTTAATGACCAATCAGTTCTTGAAAAGTTGACCATCTTCTGCAAGATATTCTTTATTTCCCTGTTTGATACTTCCACCTGACCACTGGTCTGTGGATGGTAAGGGGTTGCGACCTTATGGGTTACCCCATATTTCCTTAATAGCGAGGCTAACTTGTGATTCAGGAAGTGGGAATCGCCATCGCTTATCAGGACTTGCGGTACACCGAATCTGGGGAAGATGGTACGCTTAAGCATACGGGTGACTGCCTTTGCATCTGAAGTGCGTTCGGCTGAGGCTTCCACCCATTTGGAGACATAGTCGACGGCCACCAATATAAAGCGATGACTACAGGACGATGGGAATGGTCCCATAAAGTCCATTCCCCAGACGTTGAAGATTTCCAATTCCAAAATGTTGGTTAATGGTAACTCATCTCTTTTGGAAATGTTGCCTGATCGTTGACACTGATCGCAATGAGTAATGAATCGCTAGGCATCCCGAAAAATAGTAGGCCAGTAAAGTCCGGATTGTAGTACTTTGAAGGCTGTCTTCGAAGCACTAGAGTGGCCTCCATAAGGAGATGAGTGGCAGTGAAATAGTACATCTTGGATCTCTGTCTCAAGTATGCACCGCCGAAAGAGGTCGTCGGCGCACCTTCGAAATAGGAGAGGATCGTCCCAATAATAGTGTTTCACGTCGTGTAGAAATCTCTTCTTTTGCTGCCATGAAAGATTAAAGAGAATGACGTCAGACACTAAATAATTTACATAGTCAGCATACCACGGAGCTTCAATTTCGGTTAAGGCTAGGAGATGCTCATCAGGGAAATAATCATTAATGTCCCGGCAACTCTCCTCTTCTTGATCCTCATGTGGTAATCGGGATAAATGATCAGCCACCATGTTCTCTGAGCCTTTCTTGTCGCGGATTTCTAGATCGAATTCTTGTAGTAAGAGGATCCAGCGAATCAATCGTGGTTTTGCATCTTTCTTGGTTAGAACGTACCTGATGGCTGCATGATCAGTATACACGATTACTTTTGAATCAATAACATAGGATCTAAACTTATCAAAAGCGAAAATAATAGCAAGGAGCTCCTTCTCTGTGGTAGCGTAGTTGATTTGAGCTTCATTCAGTGTCCTGCTCGCATAATAAATGGCATGCAACTTATTATCTTCCCGCTGTCCTAGTATTGCTCCAACAGCAAAATCGCTGGCATCGCACATGTGCTCGAACGGGAGTGTCCAGTTGGGCGGCTGCATGACAGGGGCTGAGATCAAGGTTGTCTTCAGTTTTTTAAAAGATGTTATGCAATCTTGGTCAAAAGAAAAAGGAACATCTTTAGCGAGCAAGTTAGTTAAAGGTCTAGCAATCTTTGAAAAATCTCTAATAAAACGCCGATAAAAACTAGCATGCCCAAGAAAACTTCAAACTCCCTTTTCAGATGAGGGCGGTGGCATCTTTTCAATGGCATCCACTTTGGATCTATCAACTTCAATCCCACGTTCTGAGATCAAATGTCCAAGCACTATCCCTTCTTGCACCATGAAATGGCATTTCTCCCAGTTCAAGACGAGGTTAACTTCTTTACACCTGTTCAGCACTTTAGAGAGGTTAGCCAAGCAAATATCAAATGAAGTACCGTAAACTAAGAAGTCATCCATGAAGATATCCATTATGTTTTCTATGAAATCAGAGAATATTGAAACCATGCATCTTTGGAAAGTGGCGGGGGCGTTGCATAGCCCAAAAGGCATCCGGCGGTAAGCAAATGTCCCATAGGGGCAGGTGAAAGTGGTCTTCTCCTAGTCGTCTGGATGGATTGGGATCTGGAAAAATCCGGAGAAGCCGTCTAGGAAACAGAAATGAGAGTTCTTTGCTAGCCGCTCCAGCATCTGGTCAATAAAAGGAAGGGGGTAGTGGTCTTTGCGTGTCGCTTTGTTCAGCTTCCTATAGTCGATGCACATGTGCCAACCAGTCACAGTACATGTAGGGATAAGCTCGTTGCTCTCGTTTGTAATCACCGTGACTCCACCCTTCTTAGGCACGACATGCACCGGACTTACCCATTCACTGTCTGATATTGGGTATATAACCCCCGCATCGAGTAACTTTAATATCTCCTTCTTGACCACTTCCTTTATGTTTGGGTTTAACCGGCGTTGGAATTCCACCGAAGCTTTACTGTCGCTCTCCAAGAAAATCCTGTGCATGCAGAATGAGGGATTAATTACTTTAATGTCTTCCAATGAATAACCAATTACCTGTTTGTGGAGGCGCAATTCTTTCAGTAGCTTCGCAATTTCTTCTACACTAAGGTCAGCACTAATGATGACAGGACAGGTAGAGTTAGCATCAAGGAATTCATACTTAAGATTATCGGGAAGGGGTTTAAACTCTAACTCCTTCTTTGCAGAAGGGCCAGACTGAACCTCTCCAAGGCTTTCGAACTGCGCTCTTCTAAATCCCTCAGAGTGTGCAACTCCTAAGCCTTTTGCATGATCCTGATGCTCATCAGCACTATCCTCATGTTCGTCACTCAGCAAACAGACTTCCCAAGTGTCCTCAGCGGCTGTTGGGGTAGGTTCAATGAGGTCCTCCTTAGTATCAATTTCGTAGCAAGACCCTGCAAGAGATGGTTTCTTTAGAGCTGAAGATAAATCAAACTCTATCTTCTCCTCATCAACATTCAGTGCCAATTTCCCATTTTTCACATCAATAATAGCGCCGGCGGTTGCTAGAAAAGGGCGCCCCAGAATGATGGGTAGTCGAACGTCTTCTTCCATTTCTAACACCACAAAATCCGCGAGGATAAAAATATCTCCCACTTTGATCGGCACATCTTCAATGATTCCAGCCGGACGGCATATTGATCGATCAGCTAGTTGAAGGGATATAGAGGTGGACTTCATCTCATCCATACCTAACTTCCTGCAGATAGACAAGGGAATTAAACTCACGCTAGCTCCTAAATCGCATAGGGCTCTATCAAAAGGCATATTCCCAATTTAACAGGGAATAGAAAAACTCTTTGGGTCTTTCAGTTTGGGCAGAAGCTTGTTCTGGAGGATGGCACTGCATTCTTCAGTCAGGGCAACTGTCCCTTGTTCATCAATTTTTCTTTTCTTGGAAAGGATCTCCTTTAAAAACTTGGTATATTCTGGCATTTCAGAAAGAGTGTCAGTGAAAGGAATATTGATATAGAGTTTTTTTAATACCTCTAAAAATTTTCCAAACTGCCGATCCAATTTAGCTTTAGCTAGTCGCTGAGGAAATGAGATAGATGGTTTGTATGGTGGAGGCGGAACATAAGCATGCTCCTTTTGCGCATTAAAATTTTGCTCCTCTGACTCTGGGTTGGCTGCGGAATCCTCATCCAGTTGAATTTTCTCAGGTGGACTTTGCCATGCTCTTTCCTTAGGTTCAGGCATTTTTGGATCTTCTAGCTGGATCCCGCTCCTCGTCGTTATTGCACTGCAATGCTCGTTATGATTAATCTTTTCCTGCATTAGACTGGTTCGTTGGTCAAGCTGCAAGATCTGATTTTCCATCATATTCTGCTAAGTCGATACAGAGTCCACTTTCATGTTCAGTTGATGAATCTGCTCATTCATAGAATCATTGTGTTTCATTTGACTTGCCATAAAATCTTCCAACATGGATTCCAATTTGGACTTCTGTGGAGGATCTTGTTGCCATTGATCACCATATGGATATTGCATACTAGGAGGAGGCCTGAAATTAGAAGAGAAGTTCTGATTAGAAAAATTAGCAGGAGGAACTTGCCCTTGATTTAACCTGTAGGAGAAATTCGGGTGATTTCTCCATCCCTGATTGTATATGCTCGAGTAGGGGTCGTTCTGGTTCCTGAAATTCCCAATGGCATTGACTTGTTCAAAGGGGGTGCTCAAGATGTGGCAGTTATCAGCAGAATGCCCTATCACACCACAAACATCACAAGTCAAAGAATTAGAAGCAGATACATTAATAGAATCAATTTTAGAAGAAAGTGAATCTACTTTTGCCATTAGAGAATCAATTGAGTTAGCATCAAACTTCCCTGAATGTCGAGTATGATGGCTCCTCTCTCCTAACCACTGATAATGGTTGAGAGTCATATCCTTTATCAACTGCATTGCATCATCATAGTTCTTGTTCATTAATGCCCCACCAGCAGCAGCATCTACAGAAAGTCTGGTCTGGTATAGCAATCCACTGTAGAAGGTGTGGATGATCACTCATTTCTGTAGACCATGGTGCGGGCACATTCTCAACAGTTCTTTGAAACGGTCTAATGCTTCATACAGGGACTCTCCTTCTCTTTGGGAAAAGTTGGTGATTTGATTCCTGAGCTGGGTGGTCTTGCTTGGTGGGAAATACTTTGACAGAAAAGCTTGTGATAGCTGTTCCCACGTTGTGATTGATGCTTGTGGTAAAGACTGCAACCACGCCCTAGCTCGATCCCTGAGAGAAAAAAGGAAGAGTCTCAGTTTAATAGCATCAGGATAAACACCGTTAATCTTTAAAGTATCGCAGCATTCTAGAAAAATAGATAAATGGAGATTTGGATCTTCAGTGGCTGCTCCACTGAATTGGTTCTACTGCACCATGTGTACAAGTGATGGCTTGATCTCGAAGTTGTTAGCTTCGATAGCAGGCCGCGATATGCTCGAATGCACACCAGAGATGGTGGGTGCTGCATAATCCTTCAAGGAGCGAGTGGCTTCCATCGTTTGACTGTCAGAAAAGTTGCCTTCAAGCTTAAGCTTTTTCAAATTTCTTCTGACTTGACGGAAAGTGAGCTCGATCTCCGGGTCTTCAGGTACAAGTTTTCCTGTTATAGCAGTGTTCCTGGGTATAAACAAGTACCTTGACAGAAAAGATTAGTAGCACCGCACCAATAAAAAGAAAAACTATAGCTAAAAATAAAAAGAAAATAAACAAAACAGAATGCAAATAAAATCTAACTAAACCTAGTCTATCGATCTTCTGATCGTGTTAATATTGGCAACCTAGTCCCCGGCAATGGCGCCAAAAACTTGATAGCCTAAACGGCTGCTACCGCAAGTGCACAGTCTATCGCGTAATAAAAAGATAGAACCCATAGGGACTAGAGTCAAGTACTAACTGATCGGTTAATCAATAGCTAGGTGATCGAAAGGGTGTAGAAGTGTCACTAATCCTAAAGCAAGTAATTAAACTAATGCGGACTAAAAGTAAACAATGCAGAAACCAAGCAAACGGGGTTTTAAGATTATGAGAGAAGATTGGGGTTTTAGGTTTCACCACACTGAATAACGCATGAAAATTAAAGCTTGAAGTTTTAAATAAAGTTTCACCTAAGTTCTCAAGGTAATCCTTCCTAAGGTACAGACGCGCTCCCTCTCAGGACACAGTCCGGTATCCGTCTTAACCCAAGTCTCCTACTCTCGTGGCTTACTAGGGATAAGGCGGATCCAATGGGATCTGTGAAAGATTAGGGTTCCTCGAGTGATTTCGAGTGCTCTCGCAACACGAAGTCACCAGTCCAATCTAAGGGTTTCCGATGACTGTGGTTCTCCTCTCGGTCCTTCCCACAGCATCTAAAGCATGTATATGTATGGCCAGTACATAAAAATGAGATAAAACATCCTAGACATGAATAAGAATGAAGGTAAATAAAGAAATATATAAATCAAGTCATAATATCAAGCATTCATACAGTGGGCTACGCCCGAACCCCGAAAATAAGATTACGCTATGGTATACATCGTTAAGTACATAGAATCTCTCATGAAAATCGAATCAAACCAAGGGGAATGGTAGATCTTTGATTGGAGATGGCTCAGCGTGATCCTCCACATCGGAACGAAGAGAGAAACCCGCCGGAACAGTGTTGCCGATTGAAAAATCACCCAAAACCCTAAGCTGTCGCCGTTTCACTTTGTTCTCCCTCGTTGCTTCTCCAAATATGATGATTTCAGTACCTAATCGTTCGTGGCTAAGTTGGAAAGGTCTCCCTAAAATTTTGTCCAATTCCGAGCCCAGAATAGAAAGATATGCCCAAAATACCGGACGTCTATCAATCTGCTCGCGTTGGTACACGGCCGTGCATGGATGCACGGCCATGCCCGTGCACGGCTCGGGAAATCAAATTCTGCGCACAACTTACTCTTCACGGCCGTGTATCGATGCACGGTCATGCCCGTGCATGGCTCGGGAAGGTCTGGGTTGTCTGGGTGATGCACGGCCGTGTATGGGTGCACACCCACGACCGTGTACCCTGTAGAAAGCTCCGTTTGAGCTGAAATTTGGCGTGTAGCTCCGTCTCATCATGGGAAATCGTCCCATACCTTCATTTCTCCAAATTCCATCGATTTTTAGGCCAAATACCTGAATTTCATTAAAATAGAGGAAAAGTGAAGGTTCTGAAGAATATGAAGCATTTGAGTAAATATATGAAACAAAATATGTATTATGCTCTAAAATAAGAATGAAATTGGGTCACGAAATATCATATTTTTACATGTCATCAGGGAGCAGGAGAAGGAGGGGTCGGAGAATGAGCTGGGGATTTCCCTGCTCCGCGCCGACGAGAATATGTGGTAGGGGGCGCATATACACCAAAAGGGGCTTGTGCGGAAGCGGAGGCTTGCGTCGGGTCAGGGGAGGTCGGGCTAGGGGTCGAAGGCGATGCTTGGCGCGGGCGTTTATGGAGGTAGGAGGGGCGCATGCACGCCTTACGGGGTCCCATGGAGAGAGGAAGAAGAGAGAAAGCTCCGGCAGTGAGGTCTGGTGAAAGGGATGGGGTGGCGACGGGAAAAGAGGGGAAGATCGAGCTAGGGTTTCACGAGACGAGGAAAGTTCGGGGCGATGAAGTGAGAGAGCGCAGGCATATGAAGGGTTTAAGCGGGCAGGATATTCAAAGTTAAGTGAAGTAAAGTGAGAGGGGCCTTACCGATAACCTCGGGGCGAGGTTGGACTCGCTGGGTGGCCCGAGATACTTTCTGTGCAAAACTGGAACTTCCAAGACCCATGCTGCAGAAATTGCCTCCGGAACTCCTCGGGCTGAGGTTTTGGTCACTGGGTGTCCAGAGGAACTTTCTGTGGAGAACTCGGATTTCATGTTTTCCTCTGCGAAATCTGCCTCCAGAAACCACGGCCGAGGTCTCGGTCACTGGGTACCCAGAGGAACTTTCTGTGAAAAACCTTACTTGAACTTAAGGAGTCGCCTCCAATGGTCTGAAATTCCGCGGGCCGAGGTATTAATCATTGGGCGGCCCGAGGAACTTTCTGTGGAGAACGGAACTCACAACATGAAGTGCAGCTATTGGAACCACAGGTGTGACTGTCATCGCCGGGTCGACCGTGGAATTTTGGAAACAACGCAATTGGTCTCTAATTGCACCCAGATCGTCCCTAGACAATGATAAACATATAATTAGGCTCCCCAAAGTCATCAAAATAGATTAAAACACAATACCATCACAAAGCCACCTCAACATCATCAATGGGCAACGTTAAGTGTAAAATCATGAAACAAATGACCCAAAACTTCAGCAAAGTGAACGTAGAGCTCAACAAACTACATGAAGAGAATAGAAGTAGGCAATTGGCTACAACTCATCATGGAGAAAGGGTGAGCACGGGATCTAGAAATTAAAATACCACCGTGACCAAACAGTTCAAATCAATCAAAAGAGAGTAAAACCAATAAGTGACTATCAGCATGAGAATACCATCACATACCATCTCAATATAGTAAATGAAATCAGCAAGTGAAAATATCATGGTATGTGCTACAGTGATAGACTAGAGAGGGAGAGCAAAAACTGGGCAAATGATCAATAGTTCTAAATAGTAGCCCCCATACCGTCGCAACACAATAAATGAAATCGGGAAGTGAAAATTCCATGGTGAACAGCAAGCAGAAATACCACTAAGTAGGCTACCAGATGTCTAAGTTTAATGAACACACTGCAGATAAACCTCTTAGAGAAAGTAAAAGCTGGGTAAGTGATCATCAATCCATTAGAAAATCAGCATAACACCAACTCAACTCAGCAAATGAAATTAACAAGTGAGGACACCAATAAAAAGAGAGGTAAACACACAGCTAGGTTAACTACTCAAAAAGAGGAAAACTAAGCAAGTGGTCAACAGATCAAAATATCATCGCAATAAGCAATTCGAAATACCACTAAGCTAACTACTAAGAAATGAAAATGCCATGAAGCAAATTACTAAAAGAACTAGCAAGATAAAGGGAAAAGAGCTTGGGTTGCCTCCCAAGAAGCGCCATTTTAACGTCTTTGGCTTGACCATGACGCCATGTCAAGGTGGATCCGGGGGATTGGAGAGGTGAACAGTGCTCGGCTCCTCAAGCGTCTCATATGCCCACGGGGCACATGATGATCTGCCTATAGTCTTCTCAGACCCGGAACATGGTAAACCTCTCACACCAATGGTAAACAGTGAATCAAGTACGTTTGAATCGATCTCAAAACCCATTGGGAGTTTAATGTATTGCTGTGAGAGCGTCAAAAGAAATTCTTTGGAGTATTTCCTCTGATCAGCAGTTCTTGAAAAACCATCATCATGACGCATAGTTGCTCCAATGTCATGCTGTCCATTATGTGATATCTTTAATATCGGAGTTGAGATATATGTCGCATCTCCCCAATCATCTGGAATGATATTCCTAACCACGGTAGGATTGCTTATACCGATATTTTCTTGCGTGAACTCTGACGTGCTAACAGCATCAGCTCTAGGGGTTAATTTCTTCACATTCTCCCCTTGAGATGTAATCATAGACTTCCAAGTTTCCAATGAAGACTTCTCCCTCTCACCATCACCACTTTGTACTAGATTCGAATCCATTGATCCAACACCCTTGCTAAATGCCCAATCACATTTCATAGTGATATCACCTGCCGAAGGAAGATCACTAGAGGCAGCCATTTTAGAATCAGCCAAGTCCAAAGATGCATAACCTTACGGCTTTACCATGGCATCATCTCTTCGCGCCTTTTGACTGGTAGTGTAGTTGGATCCATCGAGCATTTCGTTGATCTCTTCATAGCTTTGGCTATATTTCACTTCTCCATGTGTCTCTCTCCTCTTGTCTAGTTCCAATACAACTATGTTGGCCCACTCATTCTATACAACATCCATGCTACGGTAAGTTTCTGCAAAGGAAGAGCACTTGGGGCTTCTAGAGATTTCAAAGTTGATAACATCTCCATTAATATTCAATCTAAGCCTCCCATTCCTAACATCAATTACGGCACTAGCAGTTGCCAAGAAAGGTCGGCCAAGGATTATGGGAAATTGGGTATCTTCTTCCATATCCAACACCATGAAGTCCTCTAAGACAGAGAATTTACCAACTTTGATTTGTACATCTTTCAATATGCCTTCTGGGTGCCGTATCGAGCGGTCAGCGAGCTGCAACGAAACACTTGACCCCTTTAGCTTACCCAAATCTAACTTTTTGCAGATCGACAGTGGCATATGACTCACGCCGGCCCCTAGGTCACATAAGGCGTGTTCAAAGCTGACATCACTGATCCGACATGGTATTGAGAAACTACCAGGGTCTTTTTCCATGTCCAAACTTGTGTTACGTTCATCTAGTTGCTCCCCACTGCGTGTAATGATAGCGTTACACTGTTCTCTAGAGTTAGCCTTGGGTTGTCCTGGAAGTCTTCCGGGAGGTCTAGGTGATGATGAGGCTTGCTGCGCAATCTGGGTTTCAAGCATCCTCCCATGCGTGGTTAAGGTTTCAACTTGGGAAGCTAGCTGCCGAATAGTCTCATTCATGTGTTCGTTCTGTTTAGCTTGGCGCTGGAAGGTCTCATTCACGTGTTCGCTTTGTTTAGATTGGCTAGCTATGAAATTTTCTAGCAATGACTCCAAACTTGATTTGGCCGGTTGATGTGGAGGTTGCTGTCTTTGTTGCTAGAATCCCACTGGTTGCCTATACTCGGGTTGTTGTGCCTCGTTGTTGTTGCGGTAAGAGAAGTTTGGGTGGCTCTTCCACCCAGGGTTATACGTGTTGGAGTACGGATCATGTTGCGGTCTTTGATTGGAAGCTATTGAGAGCATTTACTTGATTCGGTGTAGAGTCTCCACAAGCAGGAAGTCCCATTTGATACTCGGTTGAGGGTTGGCTTTGCATACCACCATTCTCCCAAGAGATACTATTGACCGATGCAGTGGTGGAGTTCAGCCCCCATGTATCAAACTTGTGAGCCAAGGAATCAACTTTGGCTGCTATAGAAGTCAAGGTATCCAATTCAAATTTACCACTCACTTTAGATGGCCCTGCCCTTTCAGTCGACCACTGGTGGTGGTTCATTGCCATATTCTCTATTAAATTGAAAGCTTCATCAATTTCCTTGCTCATTAGCGCACCACCGGCTGCCGGTAAGTCTGGTATTGTAGTTGAGACCATTGTAGAAGGTGTGGATAAGAAACCACTTCTCCATACCATGGTGAGGGCACATCATTTGGTATTCCTTGAAGCGATCCCACGCTTCACACAGTGACTCATTGTCTCTTTGAGAGAAATTAATGATCTGAGCTCTCAACTGGGCCGTCTTACTTGGCGGAAAATATTTAGAAAGGAATGTTGTGGAGAGCTGACTCCATGTTAAAATAGATCCAGATGATAGAGAGTGCAGCCAAGCACGAGCACGGTCCCGCAATGAGAACGGAAATAACCTCAACCGTATTGCGTCATTCGATACTCTATTCATCTTCAGTGTATCACATACTTCAAGAAAGATTGATAGATGTAAATTCGGGTCCTCAGTGGCGAACCTCCGAATTGGTGTTGGGTCACCATATTCACAAGCGCCGGCTTGATTTCAAAATTATTTGCCTCGATCGGAGGCCGAGTAATACTGGTATGAAGCCCTTGTGCATTTGGTGAAGCAAAGTCCCTAAGAGTTCGGCGGTTATCCATCTTGAGCTGTTCAAGAGATTCTTCAGAAATAGCTGTCTTGAACTTAGCTTTTCTACGACGCCGGAAGGTCTTTTCAATTTCAGGATCTGAAGGCACTAGTTCTCCCATCCGTAGAGTCCTACGCATAAACCAAGTGAGTTCAAAGGAAACCTTTCCAATTAACAAAAAGATAAGCAGTGATTCTCAAATATCTGAAATAGCTTAACACTAAATAACTAAAAAAATAAATAAGCTAAAAGAAAGAAAAATGTCTAATCTAGCAATAACGCAACCGTGTCAATATTGATAAATTTGGTCCCCGGCAACGGCGCCAAAAACTTGATAGCTGTTCCGCAAGTATACGGACTATCGAAGTAATATAAATGTATCGATCCCACAGAGACCAAATACCAAGTACCGACTGATTGGATTATCACAAGCTAGATGATCGTTTGATGGTTGTGAAACGGTTAATAAATCAAAACTAAAGAACAAAGCAAGATAACTCAAGAGGAAAGCAATGTAATAGCACAACTAAGGAACCAAGGATGCAAGAGATCAGGGCTAGGGTCCACCACCTTGATGTGTTATGCTCAACCGCCGCCCTTTTTGTTCCTTCCGTGCATGCGTGAACGAATGAATTCCTTCCTAGGGACCCAAAATTGGTTCCTTTTTGTTCTCCTGCTTCCACGTGTCGAATTCCTCTTTTGCCCTTTCGGACCCTTTTATCTGACGTAGGGAAGGCGAGGGGTAAAAGCTGGAAAATCAGTATCAGGTGACACAGAAGCCATGGGGCGTGATTCTGGTCACTGAGCGGGTTATGGTTCTAGCCGCGAACACTGATACAGCTGAAAACGGTCGTATTTTCTCGCTTTTTCCCTGAAATAAGGCAAAAACACCAAGGAGTGTAGATTCCGAAGATATTACAATAATTCAAAGTAAAATCAGGTGTAAATGATAGAATAATGAAGATATAATAGTAAAACTCGCATATAATTCCCTATATAAAAATGACTTAACAACTCTTCTCGTGACATCCACGCTTACAGTGATGCTGACTGGGCCAGTTCTCCTAGTGACCATCTCTCGACGAGCGGGTTCGTCATTTTTCTTGGCAAAAACCTCATCTCCTAGGCCTCTAAGAAGCAATCTACTGTCTCACGTTCTAGCACTGAAGCCGAGTACAAGGCCATTGCCAACGCCACAGCTGAAGTGATTTGGTTACAATCCTTACTCTCCGAACTCCGCCTCTCGACTTCGTCACCACCCACTCTATGGTGCGACAACATAGGGGCCACATATCTTGCTGCTAATCCAGTCTTTCACACCAGAACCAAGCATGTGGAAATCGACTTCCACTTTGTCCGCGAACGCGTAGCCAACAAGCAACTTCTTGTTTCCTTTATCTCCACCAAGGATCAACTGGCCGATATTCTCACCAAACCTCTCCCCAAACTCTGTTTCCAACACCTGACAGACAAACTCAACGTTGTGCCATCGCACGCTGAGTTTGTGGGGGAGTGTAAAGGCACTAATCACGCTAATCACAGCAATCCAATCGATGATGCAATTACCTAATATTGGAGGAATCAAATCGACGGCATATCGAATCATAAAATCATTTCCTTCCTTCTATACACTTTTCCATCTATTATTTACCACCGTGTGTATAAAAACAGAGGCTTGTATCCTAATCGAATCAATCAATACAATTATTATTTCAAGTCTTCTCCATTCATGCAATGGTTTTACAACTAGCGCGAGTCAAAGTCAATGCGGCTGCCGAAATTTCAAAATCGGTTGTGGGATTGCTGACGTGGGCGTTTATTCAGCGCAATTAGCTAATTAATCATACTTAATTTAATCGGGGCCTGACAGTGGTATCAGAGGAAGGTTCGGAGGTGGTTCCGGCGATCCTATCAGCATGAAGGACAGGCGTGCGTTCGGAAGTGGATCCGACGGAGGCATTGGCGAGGGCGTCGCGTCTTTCCTCCGCTGTGCTGCAGTGGCGGAGGCCGCCTTCTCCTCCTGTAGAGGCGGAAGGGATGAGGAAGCGGTGGCGTCTTCCTCGCGGAGCCAGCAATGGCGGCGTCGTCTTCCCTGAGCAGAGGAAGGCGACCACCCAGTGGAGGAGGAGCTGGCCAAATCTAGAGGACAAGCGGAGACGAGAGGTCGGATCCGCGAGTCTCCTCCATGAGTTGGGGAGACGACAGGGAGAGGAAGGGTGGAGCGAGGTGAAGCTCTATGAGAGTTTGTACAGAGCGAGCGGAGCCGGCCATCTTCCCCGTGATTGGCAACAAGAACGGAGGCTCCGACCATGCGAGTGTCTTCTCCCCACGAGTTGGGGACGACGGCAAAAGGCCTGACAGCAGAGGAGGCTATCTTCCTCGAGGACAACGACAAGTGGATGAGGGTTCCGCCTTCCCCGAGCAGCAGACGACGGACGACTACGAGTCGTCTCCCCCACGAGAAACGACGCAAGGGGTAGCGTCGCACACAGCTATGATGGCGAGGCAGATGAACGAGTCGGGGAGAGCAGAGGCTTTCTTCCCTCGCCTTCCTCCACGACAGTTCCAGTCAACGAGGAGGTCGACATCAAGAGGCGAGGAGTGCCTCTCTCCGTCTAGGCGGCGGAGACAACAGGCAGAACAGAGACGCCTTCTTCGCGCTGAGCCAGCGTCGTCAAGTGTTCATTCCACATGACTCCTTCCCCACGAGCTGCGACACAGACGAGAGGTGTCTGCTTCACCACGAGTTGGCGACGAGGAACCGGCAGAGGTGCCAGAGGGCATTTGCAGCTCCAGCCGGGACAAAGGCCGATGAGACCTGGACGCCGAGGGCGGCATCCGCTTCAACCGGGGGAGAGTGTGACGCCCGAGCGTCCCCGGGCCGGGCCATGAGGCATCTGGACTTGGGCGGGGGCCCAAGGCCTCAGTGCACGAGGAGGTTGGGAGCTGAGGCGGCCCGTTGGAGCCGCCGGATCCGGGCAAGCGAGCGGCAGACCCGCTCCGTCCCACTTCGGTCGACGAGCGTGCGAAGGCGTGAAACGGCTTTGACTTCCCGAGGCGGGGCGGCTGATGTAGAAGGGAGCAGCATGTGCGCAGGTGGTGCAGAGGCGTGCGAGGCGGGCAGCGTCCTTTCCTGGCAGGCGGCCATTGATGAGCGCAGCGGGCGCAGCGGTAGAAAAGGAGCTGGGTGAGCAGAGGCTTGGAGGAGACTTCGACGGGGGCGTCTCCCCTATGAGACGGGGGACGTGAGCTCGTCGTCTCCACGAGGCGGAGACGACGGTGGCGGACGACGACAGAGGCGGGGGCGCTTCGTCCTCCTCTTCCCCAGGCGACGGTCGACGATGAAGGAAGGCGACGGAGGCGTCGCCTCCTCCACGAGTAACGGCAAGAGGACGCCGCGCTCTCCCCTCGAACGGTGTTCTCCGAAGGTGTGTCCGGCAAGCATTTCGACACCGGCGAGATCAGACGAAGAGGGATATACGGAGAGTATATAGAGAGGAAACGAGGAGCTCCGACGAGAGGCGGAGCTTCGTGAGGTTGTATAGAGAGGAAAAGAGGAGAGGAGGGGTTTTGTAATCGGATTTTGGAGGAATAAAACCGGTGAAGCTTTCCCCTCCGTTCATGTGTTCCGGTGCGTCTTCCGACGTCCAGTGGGGCACCGACAAGCGAGGCTAAGGGCGAAGGGCGCGGGCGGCCCTTCCCCTACCGCAGGCTCCAGGCCGGCGACGTCCACGACAGCGGCGGCTGCTCGGCGCGTTCGATGCTGGCGAGGAAGACGAACGAACGCGAGGGGTGTTCGGTTCGAGGTACTGGCGCGAGTCAAAGTCAATGCGGCTGCTGAAATTTTGAAATCAGCCGTGGGATTGCTGACGTGGGCATTTATTCAACGCAATTAGCTAATTAATCCTGCTTAATTTAATCGGGGCCTGACACCAAGCCTGTCATAGCAATAACCTGTCATAGTGTTATTGCTATCGCATCCATTTTCCTCATTTGCACTATTTGCTGAGTAATTAATGAATGGCTGTTGTTTGGAGTAAGCACCACCACTAGTTGTTCTTATTTCTAAGGAGTTTATTTGCAGTACTTTCAAAGGCTAGAAGAAAATAGCAGAGCGACTAGTCGAACCTGCCGTATGAGGTCATTGGATTGGAAGATTAAAGATCTTATTTATAAATTTTGGTGCTTGATACTAATGTGCACTACAACATCTGTTTTAATGAAAGGCTAAGAAGTGTTATATAAGTAATCCTACTGTCAGATTTGAATTATTTAAAATTTTTAGAGAGGCTCTCTCGAAAATGCACTCCACTGAGCCTTTCACGGACAGATTAAAATCAATACGCATAGAGCTTAGGATAAAAAAGTACAGAGCAACTTAATCCGACAGCAGGGCCATAGCTACTGTGGCAGCCGCAGCGTACAAGATTGCAGCACAACGAACAAGAAGCTATCAAAAATGCCCTGGCGTATACATCTATCCCAGGCTAGAGTTTAGGGGCACTCACATGAGATCTAGCTGGATAGCAAAAATGCGCTACGCCACATCAATAAAGGTTGCATGCACACCACCCACCGAACCGAAAGTATGTAACATTTCATTGGAAATTACCTAAAACTGCATTCATATAGATAGGAGAATATAATGATTCAACTATTAAGACCAAAGCATTGTACATATAATGACCCAAAAATAAGAAAATGATTAATATGTATCAATTTATGTTTTTTTTTTCTTCAAGGATAGTTCTCGTGATATCGGAACACTAACAATATGACGCGACATCTATTTCTGCAAATTAACAAGAACTGCAAAGGAAAGCAACACGGTCCAGCCTGACATATACTAATTTGATAATGCACTGATAAACGTGGCTCCTACATGATCACAAAACGCGAAAATAACAACTAAAAAAAAAAGGTAGCGCCGGTCTCGTCGAAATTATGCGTACTGATGCTGATGCTGCATTACATCCAAGGTGCCTCCAACAATAGTGGATCTCAATTACAAGTCAATAATAAAGGTAAACGCAACAAACAAATCTTACAGACATTGCCCTAAAATACCGCCCACATTAGTTTGAAATGGCAATATTACTGTAAGATTTCGAGGGAATATCTCCAACCACCTCGCCAAGCAAGCACTACTTGCTGTCAAGAATTAACTATATGCCATCTTCAACGATTGCTTACAAGAAATAATCGGGTGTTCTACGTGTTACATCGGGCTCTCCTCTCCGGGGAGCAGGTTCAAACTGCAACCAACATGGAGACTATTAAACTGTTGCCCATATATAAATAAATATACGTATGAATATATGTGTACGTAAATATGTGCGTAGATAATAGAAAAGGAAGAATGTTTTCCAAACTAGGAACGTTTTAATCATGATCAGTGGCAAAAACTGGAACATGTCAGGTTCAAAACCAAAGACATTGGATAAAACATATTTAACATTGAGCTAGCAATAACAAAGAATAATCCCAAGCTAACAAAAAAAGGTGAAATGTTCTTTTAGAAACGGACTAAGGGGGCGTTTGGTGCAGCTTTTCAGCTAGTTACTGTCAGAACAGCAGAAAACCAAAAGTTTGGGCGTTTGGCTGCTTCTGCTGCTCCCTGGATTTCCTTGCTAGGCGTCAGCTTTTCAGCTTTCCCTTTTCCCCTTGCACGCAACTTCATAGCAGCCGATCTCCTTCCTCGCACGCGACAACACAGCCTTCCATAGACCACTGATACCACCGACCTTCCTCTCACCTCCAACCCTTCTCTCTCACCGGCGGACGAAACCTTCCTCCTCTCAATGCCACCGACCTTCCTCCTCTCATGCTGCAATCTGCCAACACTGCCGACCAAGCAGGACGACAATCTTGCTCTCGTTGCCACCCACACAGGCCGCTGACCAAAGTATATCATATTGGGTGATTGAGTTCATTGTTCCCAGCAGGCGAAGCTTCCTCAGAACAAAATGGGTGAAGGTTTTCACGTCGAGCATCATGTGGCACAGGACATTATGCTTGAACAAGAATTAAAGTACAGGCATCAAGCATGAGGCATCAAAATATTACCCTGCTCAGTCAGTGATGGTGGAAGATGGTCTCTTATGATGATGTAGACGGGTAACACATTGTAAAACAGCAGTATTTCAGTTCGAGAAACGAAGCTATTCCGTCACTACCAATCTAGTTTATTTAACAATCTAGAAGTCATTGCCACAAGTCCGCCTCTGTCGTCAATTATCTCAAACTCCACCGACTCCCGACTGCCTCATTCTAGGTCATCACTGTCTCATCATAGACCTTTGCTGCATATCTGAGCCCAAGATCTTGTGACCATCGCTACATTTGCAAAATGTAGCATCGTCCTTGATCATCACCAGCCACCCTTCACCAAGCTGACTCGCATCTCCACCATTATTGCCCCTCACCATGCTTGGATCCACCCTCTATGACAACCGCCAGCTAGTCACCTTTTGCTGCTCACTAAACCGTCATTGCTGCCGCTACTAATCGTCCAGCATCACTGATGCAGGAGCGTTATCACCAGCTGCACACTAACTTTATGTTTAAATTGTACTACAGGGCATGAGGACATCGCGGGTGGACTGTTGGTGGAGTACTGAAAAGAATATTCTGAACCAACAGCAAAAGGTATCAAGTCATTGACCAAAGTGGGCCTTCACTAGACGTCATTGAAGTTGCGCTGGATAGTCAGCAGTAGTAAAAAGGAAGTACGGGAGGTCTGAACCCTAGTTTTGAAGTTTTTCCAAGATATCCAGTTCCGGTGCAAAAAGGGACGGCTTCCCTTCTAGGATAAGGTTCTTTTAGCATTGAAATTGTGTTTTCTAAAACTCCAGACGTTTTGTTAAATGGAAGTGATGTTTGGATCCCTTTCCTCTAAGTCGATACACATGTGATTTCTTTACCACTAGAACTAGTTAGTGTGGATGACATTGTCACTACTCTTTTGGATTACCCTACATTGCTGAATATGAAGTTTCATTACATGTGTTTATTGCCTTAAAGTGAGCTCTCTTTGTGGACTAGGATTTTGATTTATCTCCTCATTACTTCGCTAATTTACTGCTAGTCACTTTCTACAAATTTGTTTCTAACTAAAGTCATCCAAAGGATTTGGATTAAGTGGTATCAGAGCCATCCTTCATGGCTGGTAGCAGTGGTCCAAATGAGGCAGTTGATCCTCCTGGCGAGTGGGATTTGTGTGATATTGAGCTCGGTATATTGAGCTCACCAAACTATGAAAGCATGTTCCACATCTGCAAGTACAGTTAGCACAATCGCAAAGGGGCGGGGATGAGCAACCCCAACAATCTCACGCTGATGATGGAGCCGAGAGTGATAGTGTTGGCATCGGGTCGAGGCAGGGGTAGGGAGTACCAAACCCGATCCCGACCCCGAACCCCAAACCCCATACTCGCCCCGGCCCCCGCCCCCGCCCCTACCGGGTTTGAGAAAACCAATCCCATCCCCGTCCCCGTCGGGGAATCGGGTACCCGTCGGGTAACCCGACCCCGTGGGTACCCATCGGGTAACCCAACCCCATGGGTACCCGCAGAAAATTAGAGGAGGGAATTAGGAAATTACCAAATTAGATTAGGTTAGATACTTACATAAATTTAAAATAGGTAGGGGCAAAATAATTATTTTATTTATCGGGGTCGGGTCGGGTCGGGTCGGGTTCGGGGTCGGGGCGGGTATTTATCATACCATACCCGACCCGATTTTTGTGAGTCGGGTTTTCCCCGAACCCGCGACCCGACCCCCGGTCAACTCGGGTTTTCCCCGTTGACTTCGGGTCGGGTCGGATCGGGTATGGGTTTATTAGCCAACACTAGAGAGTGATGATAATCCGTTCCCTCAATCCCTTGTAACCGAAAGGTGCCATGAACAACAGTTTCAAACTCAATCTCCGCTACAACATTGATATGAATTTGACTTCCGTGTAGACATTCCAGAGTTTGAAGCAAATTGCAGCCCGATGACTTCCTGATTGGTTACTTACAGTGGAGTGGGTTTTTAATTTCAAAGAAGTTCCTAAGGGCCGAAAAGTCAAATTAGTCACCTTGAAACTAAGAAAATGTGTGGAGGACTACACCACTAAATTTGAACATTTATTGATTAAATGTGATGTCATAGAGCCTAAAGAACAAACTATTACTCGCTATCTAGGTAAAGGAATCTTGGTGCGATCTCCTCCTCTTAAGAATAGGAGTTGTAGCCCAAATCAACCCTTATCTACTTGAGGCCCTAGTCAACAAAAGTGGTCACCTTCTACAACTCAACCAAGAGCAGACCTGGGCAACCCTCAGCTACCCTCTACACTTGCCCCATGGAAGTGCTCTACATGTCAAGGGTTTGGTCACATCACTAACGATTGTCCTAATAGAAGTATCATCACCGTCATTGAAGAAAATAATGAGGAGCCTTCAGAAAATGATAAAGAGGATTTAGCTGAATCTGAAATTGTGGTTTGTGCAGATTAAGGTGAATTGTTGGTTTGTCGAAACCTTAATACACAACTTCACCTTGTTGGTTTGTCGAAACCTTAATACACAACTGGGAGTGCAGGAAGATTGGCTTAGGCACAATATTTTTCATACTCGATGTACCATCTTGGGCAAAGTTTATGATGTGATCATTGATGGAGGTAGTTTTGAGAATGTTGTATCCTCTGATGTGGTCAACAAACTCCATATCAAAACTGAAGACCATCCCCAACCCTACGGGCTTTTATGGTTAAGTAAGACTCGGGAAATAAAGGTAAATAAACGCCGCCTTATTTAATTCTCCATTGGGCAGAAATACCAAGATGAAGTATATTGTGATATAGTTCCAATGGATGCATGCCACATTATTCTGGGGAGACCATGGCAATATGATAGAAGGACCTAACACTTATAGTTTCATCAAGGATGAAGTTAAAATCTTGTTGGTCCCCACCAAATTCCACAACATCCGAGGAACCAATGAGAACAAAAAGAGGGGACTCACATTACTTCCTAAAACTGAATTGCACAAGGAGCTAGGGGAAGCCAAAAGAGGCTGCATCTTAGTAATAATTGAAGCAAATGAAGAGCTTCCAGCTCATCCTGATAAAGTAAAACCATTATTAAATGAATTTGCTAATGTTGTTCCCATAGAAATGCCACCCGGTCTTCCTCCGTTAAGGAGGATCCAACATTGTATTGATTTTGTCCCCAGGTTGGTAATCCCCAACAAGGCAGCATACCACATGAATCTCAAGGAACATAGAAGAACTCCAATGACAAGTTGAAGAACTCCTTTCCAAAGGTTTCATTAGGGAAAGCAAAAGTCCATGTGCCGTACCAGCACTTTTAGTCCCCAAAAAAAGATAGGACATGGTAGATGTGTGTTGATAGTAGAGCTGTCAATAAAATCACTATCCACTACAGGTTTCCAATTCCACGGTTGGACGACCTTCTTGATCAACTCTGTGGGGCTATCATTTTCTCTCGTATTGACCTCCGGAGTGGATATCATCAAATTCGTATGATGGAGGGTGGTGAATGAAAATTAGCTTTCAAAACTAGAGATGGACTCTAAAGCCATTCAGCTTATCTAATGCCCCAAGTACTTTCATGTGCCTGATAAATGATGTTTTCAAGCAGTATATTGGTAAGTTTATCGTGTATTTCGATAATATTTTAGTCTATAGTCGAGATAGAGCACAACATCTGGAGCATCTTTGACGGATTTTTCAAACTCTAAGAAAACAACTACTTTTTGCAAACCTCAAAAAATACAAGTTTCTGGCCGGTAGTCTCACTTTTTTGGGATATGTGATCTCTAAAGATAGTCTAAAGATGGATCAATTGAAGGTGCAAGCAATTCTTGATTGGCATCCACTGAATTCCCTGCAGGCAATTAGGAGCTTTCACGACTTTGCCTCATTCTATAGGTATTTCATTAGAGCTTTCAGCACAGTCATTGCATCAATCACAGAATGTCTAAAAGGGGATACTCACAAATGGAGTGCAGCTCAAAAGAGTTTTGCTCTCATCAAGAAGGTCACATAAGCTCCTATTCTTGCACTTCCGGATTTCACTAAGTTATTTGAAATAGATTGTGATGCATCTAATGTGAGAATCGGAACTGTCCTTAGTCAAGAAGGTAGACCAGTAGCATTTTTCAGCGAAAATCTCAATGACTCTGGCAAAGAACTATTCTACCTCTGACAAAGAACTTTATGTTATAGTACGAGCTCTGAACAATTGGAGTCATTACCTTCTTTCTAAGCCTTTCACCCTATACACCGATCATGAAGCTTTAAAACATATCAACAGGCAACACAAGCTCAGCTGTCGTCACGCGTTATGGGTGGAATTTTTGCAAGCTTATAGCTTTGTGATTAAGTACAAAAGGGGCTCTCAAAATCAGATAATGGATGCTCTATGTTGCAAACATACCTTGCTGGCAACAATGCAAATGCAAGTTCTAGGTTTCGACATCCTCAAGGAGCTATATCACCAAGATGATTTTTTTGGGAGCATTTGGCAGAAATGTCACCAGGATCCTCATAGACAATTTCATTTACAGCAAGACTTTTAAAGGAAATTGCTTCCGTATTCCTCAATGCTCCCTTCGCATGGCTATCTTATCAAAGGCACATAATGGTGGTTTAGGTGGCCATTTTGGGCAGGACAAAACATTAGCAAGCATTAAAGAGAGAATCTACTGGCCAAAGATGGAAAAAAATGTACCAAATTTCATTCGACGATGCAACAAATGTCACATCGCCAAGAGCCAATCTCAGAACACAGGTCTTTATACTCCTTTACTTGTTCCCCAAGCACCTTGGGAAGACGTCAATATGGATTATATTCTAGGCCCGCCGCGGACTCAGAGGAACAAGGACTATTTATGTAGTGTATGATCATTTTTCAAAGATGGCCCATCTCATACTGTTCCAAAACACATCATATGCTTCCGGGATAGCTGCCCTCTATATCAAGGAACTGGTTAGACTACATGGCATTCTCCTAACTATCACCTCTAATCAAGACACTAAGTTCATGAGTCACTTCTGGCGTACCCTTTGCCGAAAGTTGGGTATGGGTACCAAGTTACAATTCAGCTCTACGGCACACCCACAAACAGACAGGTAGACTGAAGTTGTCAATCACAGCTTGGGCAATCTCCTCGAAAGTGCTGTAGGCAAGAATATTCGCAAGTGGGACTTAATATTGCCTCAAGTCTAATTTGCTTATAATCAGTCACATAATCAAACTACTAAGTGCAGCCCATTTGAAACTGATTATGGCCACAATCTCAAGAGTCTCTTGGATTTGAGTCTAATTCCTATCCAACACTCTTTCAGCAGTGATGCAAAAGAAAGAGCTGCTCAACTCAAGTGGCCGCATGCTAAAATTAGAGATCATATCACACAACAAAATGAATCCTACTAGGCAAGCCAACAAATGTCAGCGACATGTGGAATTCAAAGAGGGGGATTTAATATGGGTGCATATGAGAAAAGAACATTTCCCACAGGGGAAAGTTTGCTAAACTTAGTGCTAGAGCTATGGGTTTGTTCCCGGTGTTGCAGTGAACTGGGAGTAATGCTTATAAGATTGATCTTCCAACAGATTTTGAGATTTCCAACACATTTAATGTAGCTGATCTTTCTCTATATTATGGTGGAGATGACGATCCAAGCTCGAAGGCGAGCCTTTTCCAACCGGAAGGCACTGATGCTGGAGCATTATCACCGGCTGCTGCAGATGAAGGCACTAACTTATGTTTAAATTGTGATACAGGGCATGAGGACATCACGGGCGGACTGTTGGTGGAGTACTCATGGAAAGAATATTTTGAACCAACACCAAAAGGTATCAAGTTATTGACCAAAGTGGGCCTTCACTAGACTTCAGTAAAGTAGAGCTGGATAGTCAGCAAAAGTAAAAGGGGAGCATGGGAGATCTGAACCCTAGTTTTGAAGTTTTTCCAAGATATTCAATTCCAGTGCAAAAAGGAGGAGGCTTCCCTTCTTTATTGTGTGTATCCTAGAGTGACGATTCAGGTGGTGTCTGATTGCCAGAACTTTTCCCTTCAGTTGCTTGGGAGCAGGTTCTTTTAGCATTGAAATTGAGTTTTCTAAAACTCTGTTTTGTTAAACGGAAGTGATGTTTGGATCTCTTTCCTCTAAGCTGATGCACCTGTGATTTCTTTACCACTGGAACTAGTTAGTGTGGATGACATTGTCACTACTCTTTTGGATTATCCTACATTGCTGAATGTGAAGTTTCATTGCATGTGTTTATTGTCTTAAAGTGAGCTCTCTTTGTGGACTAGGATTTTGATTTATCTCCTCGTTACTTTGCTAATCTGCCGCTAGTCATTTTCTACAAATTTGTTTCTAACCAAAGTCATCTGGAGGATTTGGATTACACTATAAGACCATTATGAAGTCCTAACTCAAGCAAACAATTAACTAAACGAGTTCGTGCATGTGAATGTACCGCAGAAGTAGGAATTCACCTGGTCATGTCACCACATAACACAAGCAAACAAGGGGCAGCAGCAACAAATAATGACCCTTTGTGTGGGACACACAACATGAAACAACGACAAAGAGAAGTTTCTGAAATTTGTAAAAAATAGCTATAATCTTTGAAACAAGAAGAATTGAGTTATTACTAAAAAAATTATGTTATGCAAGTTCCTCTTACTAGAGTACCAACTTTCATCGTATAGGTTCAGCCAGCCAATATCAAGTTCTTTTCCAGTAGAGGAGAATGACATTGTGCCAATTATTTAATTACACTATTACAGTATTACTAGGAAATTTAATTATATATTATGTTAATTACTTAGCAACTTTCTGAGTATTAGATCATCAGTTAATGGCTTGGGTTCATGGAAAAGATTGACGATTTAATGAATTATTAAAATCAGGCTCTATCCCCTTTGTCTCTTGAATCACCAACATTTTGATCTACAAAACATAGTAGATCTACAAGTGCATTTTATTTTACTTTCCCTAGATCAAAGGGGAGGATGACAATCATATAATATTTCAGAAGCTCCACCACTTATACTAGCTAACTCTTATTAATTTATATCATTCTCTTCTTATATTCAAAATATCTAGGATTCTAGTATAGATTTGTATCTCTGTCTTACAATTCCTCTCTAATTTTTCCTCTTACTGTTGATAAAATCATAAAATTACATATTATATTCTATCCTTTCCTAATTTACTCAAATCCTTTAATTTCTGAAGTTTATGCTCACAGGAGTTTATAATTATAGTGTTGAACAAAAATATCTTACATTCCTTGCACATAGCTATGAAACTAGCTGAGAATGCGTACCCTGTAAAGTTAATGGATACCAATCTAAAAATCTAGTACACCTAGCAACGTGTGCAAGTAGCATACTGCTGGCCAACATTCCGATATTTCTTTTGTTAGGTTACAGACTATTTTAAAATATCACGCAGCAGGCCAAAGATTCTTTAATTTTGATAAAAAGAACTTCCTTAGCTAAATTCTCAAACTTATGATTGACAGAACTCCTTGAAACAGACCAGTATAAGGATAGAGAGAATATAGAAATATCCACCTGGATGAAGGTTCTCTCGCGGCAATCATCAACTTCCATGATGGAAGCCATGTTTCCACAACGGTAGCAATAGTTTGGTGCACTAAATATTGTTACAACCTTCTGTTCCTGTTTATAGAATTCAAACAATTTAGATTTTCCAGCATGCAATATTGAAAAGCAGAAAAAAAAAAAAAAAAAAGGACAGGAGTTTAGATAATTACATGTCCCCAATTATATCCCTCCATAACCAACTGATGGGCCCTGGCTATCAACTTGAGGTTATTGGTATGATTGAATTGCTCTGAAATATCCTACAGAAAGTAAAAATAGCTTAATGAAGACTGAGTAACCACTAGCACGGCAATGGAAGAGCAGAAGATCACACTTGGCCAAAAGTATATCCAGCGCCCCGAGGAGAAATACCCCAGCCACATCGATCATCAGGATCAGACCACAAAAGATCACACATTGGCCCCTCATGTGGAACTTCTTGAACGCGATCAAAGTTGCGTATGCTATCAAGAGTCTCAATAGATGGAGATAATCCACCATGCAGGCAAAAGATTTCGGATTCAACCTAGTATAAGATAGAAACTCAGAACAATTGTACCATTATGTGATCTGTTACAGAAAAGTAAGGATCAAACAGAAACCGACAAACATTTCAAGGTCTAAGCAGTTCAGTTAAGAATTAGACAAATTTAATTAACGTGTAGAATGACTAAATATCAGCCATACAAAAAAAAAGAAAAAAATTACACAAAAACAGCACTAACATGTGATAATTAGTGAACTTTTCAACAGTAAAGCAACAATTCCAAATTTAAAAGATATTATGACTTAAACAATATACACAGCAGATTGGATCCCAGACAAGATCATGTTTTTGACCAAGTAACAGCAAAAGCATGTATGAGAGAATTAATAAATGAAATTGGAAATAAAAACAAACGAGATAAACAGAAGGTTAAACCTACGCATTCTGGTGTGAACAAACGAATAAAATATGAGGAAAAAGTGATCAGACCTTGCATGTTAATCAACTTGATAGCGCAAAACAATTTAAGATAAAAAACCAAACAAAAATCTTGTTACTGCTATGCTAGCGCTGCTGCTGTTGTGCACTTCAATTATGAATAACCGAAAAATTAAACAACACCAACTCCAACAAAACAAAAGTTATAACTATCAATACTTTGAATTGCTTTACTAGGAATAAGCAATAATATCAATTTTAATAGGAAGATATTAACTACTCCCATTCAATGAAGCATCAAAAGTGAATGCAGAATAAACTCTTAATATAAAGATGAAGATTTCTTTATTTGGCTTATTCCACTCAAAATCTAAGCCCGTTATACTCCTCATAACAAAGTTTGTGGTGTCAGAGAATTCATGCAGCACTTAGTGCTGTTTCAGAGTTCATGAGCCTCAAACTCCAACTTACAAGGTCCAATTAGTTGCATATGTTTCTATTCGTGTTTTTTATGCTAGGGCATAATTGCCTTTCTGACTAGGTATAGTTCCAGGCTTTCAAATTTGAAAGGCTAAGATGAGATTGGCAACATATTCTTGGATAAAGTTTGTGGGAAGCCATGAATCAAAAAATACTAATTGATGATATGAAATGCAAGGTTCACTACAGGCAAACAACAAATATAAGAGTAGCTACATGGCATTTAGATGATTAACATGGCAATCTAATCTGTCCAGTTCACTAGAAACATAAGACTTTAACATAAATACAAAATCCACAATAAGAACATTCGTAGGAACATGACATATGGATGAATATGGCAATGAGATGGCAAGTTCCTAAGAAGATAAACAACGAAGGACTAGTAAAGATGTGATATTCTGGAAGTAGGCATCAAATAGTCATATTACTGGTAATACCAACGATAAAGGTCTTGGCCTATAGTTTGCAGCATAAAGAAAACCTATTGGTACAATGAAGGAATGAAAATCAAAACAAAGACATTTTGAGTTCCATGAGGATGTAAGGTGGCAATGCCTCTAATAACTGATGTCAATCAGATGGCAATGGATACCATTGCACCAAGAAGGATTACTAGAACGAGAGGTAGATCCACCTAAAGTCGCTATCAGGCTTGCTCACGGAATCAAATTGATTTGAAACAACTGCTATCACATAATAACAAGAACTCTAAGAGCAAAATCATTGCACAATTGCTGCCACTTGTATTCCGAGAAGCTGTAGGTATCTTTGCTTAAATGAGAACAATCTCCACTTGTAGCAAATCATTAACTCTTGGCAACGATGAAATAACAAATCTCTGTCGATCCTGTACACCAAGTTTTTAATAGGTACGTACATTAACATAAATACATACATTTGCAAGTGCACATTGATGTATACACAAACACACACATGCATACTCGTGTGTGTGAAGAGTGAATAGAAAAACACATATATGCATAAACAAACACCTAAAAAACATGCATATATGTGTATGTCATGCATACATAAATGTGTCTATGTGAAGAAAATAGAGCCCTATTTCCAGGGGATAGGAAAAGATGGCGAAATGTTCATAAATCAATTTATTAACAAAAGCTACTTATTGCAAGATTTCAAATAGGCTTTAAGAAGACATAATAACCACTTAATCTAGACTTAATCAACTTGTAATGATCACAATAATTAATAATTATATCAATTAATTATGCACCACTAATATACTAATTGATTAATTCCATCTTTCTCCTCCACTAAAGAGAATTTGATTTTGATGAGCGAAGCTTGAACTTAAGAATCATCAAGGAAATTAGCTTCAAGGGGATCAAGTCAAAAGGAACAGCATGCCGACTGAAGTAGCGAATGAGAGTGCAGGCCTGCAGGGCCTATGGTGATTGCCCCACAATGTATCGGTGCAGCTACTGCAAGGGAATGCATAAGGCTGGGAAAGTTCACTATTGAGGAAGAAAATATGAGCAAGAGGAGGATGAAGGAGCTATAGTCGCCTTGGGAAGTGTTAGGTGAAGGAGGATGAAGGAGCTATGGTGGAGCTGATATTGAGCACCCTCACATGCCATCAATTAGGGATAATTCTCAACTATGTGTTAACCCTTAGCTAAGTTTTAAGTGAGGAAGATTATGATATCTCATTTTAATATCACATGGGAGTGAGATAAGAATTACCATGGTATATAAGACCTAATTAGCTTACTACAATTAAGTTAGACTTAAATTTTTTTTTCAGGCTCATCAAGTTAATGAATAAGCTTTCTCACTAGGCAGATCATGATAGTTTGATTTTAGTGAACGAGAGTAGATAAGCATGTAGAGGCGCCTGCGAATATCATTTTGCTCTAATATCACTTAATGTCACAAAATAACAGATAGAGAGAGTTTAGAAAGAGAACATCAAAGATTTTATATTTCAAGATGTGACTTATAGGGGTGAGCATTTGTAAAACTGAATATTGACAAAAAGAATTACCAAATCTTTTATTACCAATACTGAACCAATTAAAGAAAATATTTACTGAACCAAATTTACCGTTCAATAATTTATCGAACTAGAAAAATTTACCAATATCAATTAAGATAACTGAATAGTAAAAAAATTAATTGTCGAATGCTGATACTGAATTTACTGAACCATTGGTCACTTCAATATACTTAAATTAAGGTCAAGCCATTTATATAGAAAATTAAGCTTAACCCCAATTGCTGTAGACCATATACTAAAAAGGTTGAATACGCACATAGAAGTTGACATATATAACTTAACATTATAAATCATGGATGTTATTCATATAGGAATATACAAAGTAATATTTTTATGTTGATAAATTGGTCTGTTAATAAAATGATTAGGTTAGATGTAAATTCTTTAAATTATGTAACTATGATATATTATCTAAAATATATAATTGTTCCCAATTATGATTTGTAATTAGTTATTTTGAGACAAATATCGGCTAAAACAAATATAAAAAATAAGTTACTATAGCTAATAATTTGCATTAGCTATGTAGATATATTATGTTTATAATTGCATTAGGTATATGATAAAGTTGTAATTAACTAAAATGAGTTATGTTGTTTCTAGATATTCAAAAGTCTCATCTAGCGACATGGATGCTCGTAGCCCAATAAGGTTGTTTCCCCTTCTAACCTAAAAGGAGGATGTTGCTCTCGTACAATCATTAGCAAGCTTATCGTGGAGAACAATCCCATCAACTCTAAAGAAACAAATATTTGATGCAAGTTCTAACACTTAATTTGATTTTAGTAAATTGTTGCGAATATTTCTCAAATACAATGATCAAATTGTTGACTATAACGCATTGTCATAAATTATGTGTAGTACAATCGACACATTACAGGTTGATATCACCTTGGTGAATCATTAAAATTGACACTGACAAACTAATCAATGGTCTCAATAATGTACATTCATAACATAACCAATGAATTACTAGAACTATCAATGATTATTCATAAAAAGGATATAACTGTTAGAAACTGTGGATCAAAGGAAGGTAATTGGAAGTTAGAGCACAAACCAATGCTGTCAATGGGAAATAATCAAAAAGGTCGGTGAAGATCTTCCATACATTTGCATTGCCATATCTACAACAAATGGTAAATTTTAATTTTATTAGTGTTGCTCTGAATTATCTTCAGTTTAAATGAATGATAACAAGGTTGAAAATTGGCATGGCATGCCGCACTTCCAAGTAAAATAATTATATACAAGTTCTATCAAGATTATCAAGTAATTTCACGATAAACATAAAAATACTTTCAGCATATATATATATATATATATCCGTGTGTGTGTCCAAGTAGTTAGATGTTCTCCTTAGAAAGCAGTATAGTGTTTCATTAGTCCCATAAACTTACTTTTAATTTATTACTCTATCTTTATTTAACAATTTTCTCTTTCTAAATTCAACATCCTCCCATCCTTATTGATCTGCTCTGTGGTATTAAAATCCTGATCCAAATTATTCTGAAGGATGTACGTTATGCATATCTTAATTTTTAAAAGCTTGTTCAACCAGTTCAGAAGCCAATGAAAACTGTGATTTACTACACGAATTGGATTGCTACATCACCACCATCAATTCAATTAAGGGACACTGACATAGAATCTCCAAATCTCTAGGGTGAAGTGGGTATGTATAGGGAAAATTATATCATCAGAATAATCAACTTTTGTTGTGCATGTGCATTAGGGTGGTGATGGCTGTAATTGTTAGAATCATAAATGGTTTGAGACGCCAATGTAAAACTTGGGAGACAGAAAAAAGAAAGGCCCAAACCTTCTTGAGCACAAATTCACATCCACAACATTGAATCTGAAGATAATTTATTAGGAGGCCGAATTAAATCAGGTGCTAAAAGATAATAAGCAAAACCAAATTTTAGAGAAAGATGTGGAGAATTTTCGCCATATTGAAACTAAACAACTATTCAAGACATGAAAACTGTATTTGTTGTATATGAAAGGCAATGATTACTATTAAGTAACTCTTCTCAGCATGGTGGGATCAACAACTTTATTTATGTGAACCTGATAGCTTCATTACAGTATAGACATGCAAAGTAATGAGGGATATATTATGGAAAGAACACAAAGATTTATTTCATTAGAATTTTAGGCAGATATTGGCATATTATAAAATAGATACAAATTAACATCAATCAATAAGACAACATGCTTACTTTCTCAAGCATTCATCATAGAATCCATAAACTTGTGTAATCTGCAATTGCAAGAAACAAAAGTTATATAGTTGAATTTTCTTCAATCCAACAGAGATATTGACCATAGGTCAGACTAGTAAAGAATGAAGATTAAGATTTAAAACTACATGGAAATGAACAAATCTATTTTTTTGTGTGCTAGATTAAAAATTAAAAATTGATATAAACATACCATAATATAATAATTATTTCCTGATCAGTAAAATCCACGAAAAAGAAAAGAAGAAAAGAGAGTAAAAAAATTTTATTGTCAAAATCTCATTCATTTCACTTGTTACACAATAAGAAAAAGAAGAAAACAGGGATTCTGTTGAATTTCAAATGTTTACTTTCACCAATAAGATACAAAACTTACTTCACATTTGGAATTGCACAAAAGAGATTTTTTATCACAAAGAGGTTTACAAATTGTTTTGGGAAAATGTTGACATATAGTACCTTATGAAGCAAACTATATGTAAAGCCAGTGCTTAGTTACAAAATCAATACCAATTGACATGCACCAGTTTGATAGATGTTGCCTGGATTTACATCTCCAATTATCAGCAAGACACTAATCACAGAAAAAACATGCGTAATACTTGCAAAAAGCATGCAAAATTGGAGCCTACTTAGTGGCAGCTATGTAAGTGTCAAAGTTGATAAATTTTAACCTAGCAAAACGCAATTGGACACCCAGCATTAACCAATATACCTGCCTACTCTCATGGTTTCCCCTAAGAATGGTGATTCGCTGAGGATAGCGCACCTTGAGGGCCACCAGAAGCTGCATCATATGAATTAATAAGTAGAACAATACATCAAATTTATGTTTTAAATACCAGTCTGATGATGATAAACAGGCCACGCAAATGCCTGACCAGTATTTATATATTATAATTATATATTTATAAATAGCAACTTATTTAAAAATTCCCATCACAACACCATTCTAGTGTTCAAAACCTTATATTAAAGCTCAATGAATTATTTAAAAATACATGGAAGTATAAGTGCAAAACCTCCCATAACACCATTGTCAACTTTAAGCAGCATAATCAGCATTTCAATGCAATTCGTCTTCATGACATTGCTATTGACACCAGGAAGATATGAAACTAGGAAAGCTAATTAATTTGAACAGTTCAATATTATAAAAAGTAAGTGATAATCCTCTAACCAACAGATAGCAAATCTAAGCACCAAAAAACAAGAAAATATATCACGATTTAAAAGTTTAAGTTTTGATGATATTTAATGTGTTCAAAACATTATATGTTTGCAGATATAACTACACATCATCAGAAAATGCATGCAAATAGTTAGTTCAAAAAACAGAATCACTTGAATTGGATAACGTACTAAACGCATTTATACCTGTAATAAAGAGAAACAAAGAACTAACCACTTATGGGAACATAGAGAATCATGGAGAATAGTATACATAAATAAACATGGTGAATTGTAAAATATGTAGCTCATAGTCACCATCGGTGGCAAAAAAAAACTCATACCTAATCCAACCCAATCCGAGTTGACCAAGTCTCGAACCTAACTGTTATAAGTCAGGTCAGAGTTGGATATGCAATTTTAGATACCCGACCCGCCTATTGAAATTGACTACAACACCCTCCAAACCCTAACTGCCCCCTTCCCTCTCCGCTCCCACTGCTCCCCTCTCCTCCTCGCCCACTGTCATTATGGGTCAGATTTCCCCCATTGAGATCCAATCCCTGCCGGGTCGGGTGTAGAGTGGAGTTTTTGAAACCTAACGAAGTCAAGTTCAAGGTTTGGGAGTCGAGGTTGGGATCAGGTTTGGCACTACTCACCCTCGCCCGACCCACTATCATCCCTAGTGCCCACCAACTAACATCCTATTGTTAACTTAAGATGATAAAATTGATGTAAATGCATAGATTATTATGCAAGAAAGAAGATATTGCCGAACAAAATAAAAAAAGATAGGTAATCGCATCAATTGCCAATTGTAGATGTTTCTAATAGTGTTCAAAAAGCCGTACCGTACCGCTCGCCGACCGATCTTGGAACCATGGTCGGAGCACGGTTCCGACGGCGGACGGTGGAGAAAAGCGGAGGACGAAGCTTCCGGCGCATCCAGCGGCGCTAGAAGCTTCGATCTTCCAACGCCGCCAGCTTCGTCCGCCAATGCTACTTCGTTCGCCTCATCAGCCAAGCTCGTTCGGTTCCTTCCGGTATTTACCGATCCGGAGCCATACCGAAACGGTACCGGTATCCGGTATTTTGATCATTGGTTTCTAATGCCAGTGCATAAAAAATAAGCCACTCTTTGTATTAGCTTCCTTATAATGGGTAGGCAAAAATGTAGATAGTCTATGCGCACATGAGAGAGAAGTGATGTTGCAACAACCACCATCAAATATGTAGACAAGTGGTTGCCGTAGAGGACACATCATATATGCAAAAGAGAGTGATTTGTACATGGTAGAGAGAGGAAGTATTAGATATGAGCGGAAAGAACTTATAACAGTCAAGCTAAATGTAGACATTAGAGTGCTAAAACTTGTACACAAAGTGGATTGCGGTAGATCAGTTAAAGAAGATAAGAGGTAGAAACATTAAATAGTGTGTTTCCTTAAACGGAAAACTGGAAGAAAAAAATGGAAAACACATTGAATCTAGAGACAAAATGCTACTAGATTTAATGTACTTTCCATTCTTTCCTTCTAGTTTTTCGTCCAAGAAAACACAACCTAAGAGATGATGAGGCTAGCATCAGGAATGTTGAAGGAGAAGAACAAATTGATGGCAATAGGCAGTAATTGTGAGTTTAAAGGTGCTGTTACTGCCAAAAGGTTATAGAAGCGATGCGGTAGGAGCAAAGCTTGATGAAGAGAAAGAGAACTATTGATTTTCAGCACAATTATCCATGACGTCAGCTCAAGATTGTTAAAGAGAAACTTGTTCTATTATCAAGTAGAAGGTGTTACACACCAAGGGTATTTATACTCATAATAAGGACAAAGAAATAACTAGCAAGTGATGCTCACAAGTGGTTTTTGGAAACCCTAAGACAAAGTCCATAATAAGGTCTTTCCATGCTCTTGTGAATAGACAACGATACATATACACATACTAATTTTATAATTTGACGCATTGACAAGTGAAATGCTAAACCCCGAATGCATAATTCCCAAACTAAAAACTTCAAGACTGAAGTTTGAGAAAAGTAGATGTGAGTAGGGGTGTCCAATCGGTTCAACCCGAACCGAACAGAACCGATTGGACCTGAACTGAATTTTTTTTTCTGATTTTTTTCAACCCGAAACCGAACCGAAATATTCTATAACCGAAACCGAACCGAAAAATATCAGTTCGGTTCGGGCTAAACCAATAAAAACCGAAAATTGTACTTCATGCAATCTTCATTATTCAGTAAACCACGCGAAATGCCTGTACATTAATGTCTAATCAAATCAATCAACTCATAAAGTAATTAATGAGTCTGACATATATAATTATTATAAAATTTAATCTTGTGGCTGAAACGCGACTTCTGTCCAACGGCTCGAGAGGTATTAATTAATGCGATTATTAATTGCTTGTGGCTGAAGCCACTTCTATCCCATCACTTTTATATAATAATAATAAAAAAAAACGTTTGATACTTTGAATGTTAATAAAATATTAGAAATCAAAGGATAAGTGATTGATTCATTCGAGTGCAATTAATACTTTGAACATTATAAAAACACCTGGTATAAGTGATTGATTCGAGTGCAATTAAAAAAGGCGGTCCAATTAATAGATGAACATTGGAAAAAATTAATGCTGACAACTACCCAGTGCAATCAACTCAAAAAGCATTAATTGTTTAGCTTTTTAAAAAATATATATTAATAAAAGATTTAATTTTGGCTGAACCGTTTATTCGGTTCGGTTCGATTCGGTTTTTTAAGTTTTTTAAAACTAAAAACCGAAACCGAACCGAAATTATTTTAACTAATATAAAACCGAACCGAACCCGAACCATTGTATAAAAACCGGACCGAACCGAAATCATTTCGGTTCCGGTTCGGTTTTCCGGGTTGAACCGGACTTTGGACAGCCCTAGATGTGAGTGCTCTTATAATAACCAGCATTAACCACAAACATAAACAATCATGTTGACTTTATTCCAGCACAGCTGAGAAAATATGTAAAATTAGGACAAGTATTATATTCGTCCTTGAAGCCATTAAATTGTAAAACAATATCTATCTAGCGCAAGGTGGAAACTCTACTGAACATCAATAGATTTTTTTCATTGCCCAAGTAGTGCTTCAAAAGTATTCTTAATACCGAGCATGTTCACCTCTATTCTTTGAGACTGAAAAAAACACTTCATGTCTTATTATATAAGTGCAAAATAAATTCACAAGAAAAATAATATTACAAGTGTCTTAAGGTATGAACAAAAGAATAAAACTCTTTATCACAAGTGGTGTAACGGCACTTGACTTCATTGGATTTTTCACTAAAGAAAAATATCAGGTGGCCTTCCTGAGTTAAACTGCCTCCTATCCTTCCTTATCCCTGAAGCATTACATGAAATCTCAAAGGTCATAAGAACAAGAACCTCAGTTATCTTCACTTTGATTTCCTAGAAAGCTTTATATGACAAAATAAACAATTGAAACTTTCCAATTTTAAAAATAGTTGGTGATGGGAAACATAATGATAGTAAAATTCTTGACATATCACGAATAAAGATCAGTTTAGGAACATCTAACTGCGTTATTTTTATCTATATTTGTAATGATAATAATCGAGTAGCAGTACTTCTTCGAACAATGCGAAATAATGAACCCAAGGAAAAGAACACGATTATGTAAGACAGAACATCTTTTTCACATTGATATAGAACTTTACACTCAAAGTGCTTCAAAAAAAGTTGAAAGTGTTTTAAATATTTATTCATTCTTTGGTTGTATATTGGGAGTTGTCAAATTAGAATACTGAAAACCTACCTATTGAAGGTCACAATATTTAGTTTGTTAGTCTCATAAAATTTATGGGCACATTTGACAATCCAAAGTGCATGACTAACAATCATATAGACCATTGGATGTGTTACAAGCAGTCGTTCAGTTATTGTCTCACTTCATCCTATTTGGTAATATCAGCATACATCTGAATTAGCTATCGTTAGTTATCACATCAAGCATGCCATCAAGTTCAAGAATGGACAACCTATACTTGATAATAATTTTGTTGATGACACAATCAACATATATTCTCCATGCTTCAATCTTTTCAAGTGTTAAGAAAGTTGGAACCTCGCAAGGTAACAAGCTTTCTCAAACAAATCCTTTTTTTCAACTATTTGACTTGTTACTCAATTTATTTTGTTATGTGGGATACTGGTGTCATAGTCTGAAGAGTTGTTAATTACAAAGCTAAGAATGATATCAACAATTTGTTGAATCATGAATGCCCCTAAAGGAAGTAAATTATTAAACAACTCATAAAGAACTACATCTTGAAACTTATGAGAACATTCTTTGATTTCAAAACATGCCTCAATTTCTAGTAGGCCTAACATAATATCAAAGGCTTTATATTTATTCTCTACATGTGATTGCATTAAAAAAATAAAAGGATTGCTTGGACAATTATGATGATGTTTTTCTAATTGATCTTGCTATACAAATTTTTAGTTTTAGTAAGGTTAAGTCGAATAGGTTTACCATGGTTATAAGAAATTGGTTCATACTCCCAATCCAATCTTGTACCGTACTATATATACATATATTATTAGTATCGACCGGTACTATCAGTATTGCATGTTGGCACCACTCAATACCAATTGGTGATACATGCCAGTCCAAGGATCAGCACACCGATACGAATCGGTGTATTGAACCTTGGTTTTACCACTATATTTAAAGGCATTAGCAATCTCTCACCCATGATTGACCAAAAATTAAGTAGGACATTATAGAGCGCTCACCGATAAGGGAAACTATTTAAACAAACAATTTCAGCATTTATCTTTTGTTCACTTTAAAGAAAAAAACTAAAGCGTGCCACATTCACTTAAGAATAAATCAAAATTTTCTATTGACAAGGAAATGCAGAGATGATATATAAGGAACAATGATCAAATAACATTCACTCTCGTCAACTAAGACCATCTTTGTAGGAGGATCACTGACACATAGGGGTAGCTATGACTTTAATAACATTGCTATTAGTCTAAGTTTGATAGTAAAATATCATGGATATAATAGAACTTACATCATGCAATACCATAGAAAGAATCATAAAAGAAGGGCGAGAACATGTTTTCTCACCGTAACTGTCTCGACAGAATAGTATCCACGGTCCACATAGTCACCCATAAACAAGTAATTTGTATCTGGACACTGAACAGAAAAAGCATACCACCGAATGCAATCAAATATACTAGTTTAGATGTGTTCAACTGCATACATCAATTTCCAACAATTGAATTAAAATATAAATTGATGGATAAAGGGAATGAAGAAAAATACCTTTCCACCAATTCGAAATAGTTCAGCAAGATCATGAAATTGCCCATGAATGTCCCCACAGATTGTCACAGGACTTCTCACAGGCTGCATTTTAGATTAACAAAGCAAGTTCAACTAATGGAATCTGTTACAGAAACATATTTATTAAAAAAGATATCACAAGGAAATTATAAAAGCAAATACACATCACATTTTATGCATGTACTATAAGAACTGCTGATTATTGGAACGGACAAATGCCAGCTTACACAAACAATGTGCATAACGTGTACATTATAGTGTTTCCTTGAAGCACTTCAATTATAGCAATTGAATACCATGCTACACAAAAGGTTACATTATATGTAGACAAGTTTCTCATGTAATTGCAGCGCACTACAACATGCTGCAGAAACTCAGGACAGATATAGGCGACACAATAAACATTCAATCCTATATCAAACTTCGTAATGATCAACCAGCACTAACAAAGATATCCACGTTTACCATTAAAATTCATCAAATGGACCATCCAACCAAGAAACATGATATCCCATACAATACCAAGCTCCCAACAATTATTACATATTTGTGCCCAAAACTTTTTAAAAAAAACTATAAATAAAAAACTTAGAACCATCAAGCTCTAAAGAAAAAGAAACAAAGGCAAGCAAAGATGCTGAGACCCATGCTGCAATGAGGTTGCACAAGATTAGCAGTGGATCCACTACCAGTAGATCTCTACAGATTGACCCCATCATGCTCAGGACCCAATGAATAGCCTTAACACTTGGAGAAAGAACTTGAATCAATTAATAAAACCATCTAAGTAGCAAGAATGCTTACCTGAACATTGCTTTCGTCCATTAGTACCTCTTTGGCCTTCTCACAAAGAGTTCTAACCTGAAAATAACTAAATGAAATAAATACCTGGAAGGTAAGTTTATACCCAAAAAAACATCAAATACCATATTCATCATAAACTTAAGACATGCACAAGTAGATATTTTCAGAAACCTCAAAGGTACCCAGCTTGAAAGTAAATCTCCATAAGAAAAGTAAATTGAAAATATCTGTTTGGCAACTCATGGAGTTTCTTGTGTTGCACTCTCCAATTTATTTAATCAAAAAAAAAACTTCCACATAAAAGACACTACATGTGGATGCCACTTAGTATCACCTGTATATCGGACTGTCTGATCATTGAAGTGTCACACATGCAACAAGGCGTATGAGTATTTTCCATTTGCAAGCATTTAAAAACTAGGTATGATCAGGATCACATTACATACACTTCGACAAGGTGGCCAGTTAAAGAAACAGATAAAGGTTGACAGCATCTATGATGGATAAGATCCCAATTAATTCTATGATATATCAAATAAATGGTGTCCGGCAGATTTAGAGTCTCTAACAAGTGCGATTGACAAAGTCCACAGTTCAGTGGAATGAAACTTTAGAACAACACATGATCCTGCTAGGAAGACACTGAAATTTCATGGTTATCCATATAAAAAGCGCATTCCGACACATCGTCATACATTTCATCTCATAGAACGACCTTCGAGATCGTCCAACAAAATTCCATGTTTCAACACGAAACTTCCGTTCCGCCCCAGATCCGTTGAAATCGAACCGATCCGGACACCGAAATAATGCCTAACATGCCCCCCACTCCGGCAATGTCCAAAAAAAACAATGGACCGGAGGGGAAACGAGACAGGACAAAAAAAAAGCACGAGAAGGGAGCGAACCTCTTGTTCGCTCAGTGGTTTGCACTGCATGAGCTGCTCGATCTGCTCGTCGAGGCTGCCATTTGAGGATGCTGGTACGGGGTTCACGCTCATCTTGGCCTCAACTCAGCTCCCCTCACTGCTCGTGAAAAGCCACCACCAAGGATCGAAGCCCTAAGCTGAGATTTCGCCCCCTGCCTCCCTGAGCCGTGGTGAATCCGTCCCTTTCCCCGCCACGAGAAGGAGCCTCTGCTTCGGGAAATGACGAGAGAGGAAACCTCGCTGGACCCTGGCGTCGTGTCTCTCTCCTAGATCGCTGGCATGGAGAGAGGAGCGAAAAGGGGCAAACACTACTGACCTCAGAAAACTAAAACTCCACCGCGGCCAGTATCGGCTGTGCTATTCGAGACAGCGGTCACGGATGAAAAGAATGTGGCACTCACCTGCTGTGGTCGGCGAATAATGGATGGAGATCCAAAAAGAGGGTCCGATCGGTCCTCGTATGTATTAGTTTTGACTACGGTAAATGGCTATTGCCAAGAGGAAGCGTACTCTTAATCATCGTTTGGAATTTGTATAGTTGCTTGCCCAAGATTTCATTCGATCGTTATCTATTCAATATTTTAGTTTTATCCTTTCCACATTTTTTTTAGTTTGATGACAACAAATGTGAGTAAATTTTTTTTTACATAAATTAAATAATAAAAAACAGAATTTAATTCTAAAATTTTATTACCAATTACTAAAGTCTTTACCAATTAAATTAACACTAAAATTTTATTATTAATTACTAAAATCCTTACCAGTTCATTAACACCGTCATGATCATCGAAGAAACGGAGCAAAATCAATGAATTTAACTTTGTACTGCATTTTTGAGTAAAAAAAAAACTTTGTACTGTATTTTTTGGTAAAATTAATAAAATTTTTATTCAGTTGAGTATTTCTTGTATAGAAAACTGACGTCAAGACTCAAGATGCTGCTTGTGTTCCCTAACAAGTGAAAATAATGTATTGGAAGAAAGGAAAAGAGGGGAAGAGAGTAGAGAAGCAATAGGAAAGAATTCAACAAAAGAGCCGCAGATAATCCACAGTCAAGCGCAGATATCTACGAAATAAAGAAGTAAGGCATAAAGTGCACAAAAGAGAAAGATGATTCTCAAAGCATTGATATCTACATAATTAAGGAAAAAAATCAAAAGCCATAAATAAAGCCCATAACAAGTAAAAGATACCCAAAAAAAAAGACAAACATAGACAAGATTTGACAATCCTGGGAAATTAATAAATTAATCAAAATCAAGGTAGACTTGCAAATGCCAAATATCAACTTTATGTATATACTGTTTTCAATAAAATTTCATCAGAGATTAAACTAAAACAAATCAATTCAAAAATTCAGGATCATTTCTTGAGAAGAATAAAACTTGGCAAATACCAACATCCTAACGTTTTTATGTCATCGAAATGGAATATAAACAATTTGACACAAATAAGTTTGTAACACAAAGGCAATTGTTTTACTGGGTGTCTGGATCACTAGTTTTCTGGATCAGTCTGAATCCTGGATGTGTGACTTCACTGTAAACTGGCTGCATCCATTAATGGCAGCTTGTCCACATAAACCCACAGTTCACATTGAGTTCATGATTAGAGCAATATTCACTTGGTGCATACTGAGATTCAAAATCTTTCTCCGTCCTAATATAAACATACTAGTTTATCAAATGTCGATGTAGATCTCAAATTACATATTTTCAGCAAATCCAATGGAAACATGCATCTAGGTTTTCTCGATTCAAGAAGAAACTCGCATCTTGAAGATTTTTCTGAGACAAACCACACAGCATCCTGAATTCAGTCTTTAAATCGATTAACATCCACATTGCCGGTCAGCAAGGATTGGATGAAATTACTTGATCTCCCAGTCCTTTAATTTCTTGCTTCCTTTTGGTTTTGCAATTGGTGCATTCATACCTGCCATTTTTGCATTGTACTTTGATCGGAGAGGATCATTCATACTCCAACTGAAATAAATAAAAAAAACAAAAGTTAGCTACATCACAACTGCATAAAAAAATTGCTGACTTTTACCAACTGCATAAAAAAGTCACAAACACTATAGTATATAATTCGTTCTGTATAAATTATTACCAGAACATAAAAAAGACAACTTAGGAATTAAATTTCTTATATGATTTTTTAAAAAAATTGGTGAAGTTATACAATATAACAGTATACATTAAAATGTAGTTGCATCACCTCTAAGGAAACAATAATATTGAAATAAAGATCAATATTTTACAAGAAGAAAACGTATACTTACGGAGCATTCCAATCGGTTGTATCCTCATTGACAAGATGAGTCCATTTGGTTCTTCCACTCCGTCCAAAGTGTTTCACTTGCATGACCTTAGGCAGGATAGTCTTATCCATTTTATCTTCTCCAGTTGGAGCAGAGAAATCACGCCTAAAGATGTCATCAGAACCTGCGGTCGCCGCTCGGTCATCAACATCTGACTGGAAGAAAGCCCCCTTGTGATAGTACTTCTGCATGAACCTCCACTTCTGCTTTGGTACAGCTGCAGGCTTCGGATTCTTCCTCTCCCATTCCCTCCTCTCCTCTTCAGTCATGTTCCTAACCTTCTCAATCTCTTCCTTCTCCTTCAATCTCGCTTCCCTGTCTTCTCTTTCTCTCTTAATTCTGGCAATCTCCCTAGTCTTCCAAGCTTCATATTCTTCAGCCTCATTTAGATCATCATCTGTGTCAACATCCGCAATGTTCGCCTCAGCCTCCAAATTCTTCTGGATCTCCGCATCCTTCCTTATCTCCTCCACCACAATCTGCCTAGTCTCAATCTTTCGTTCCTCTAACCTCTTTTTCACCAGTTCCTCGAGACGCCGCTCCTCCTCCTCCAGCCTCTCTCGCTCTGCAATGGTATCCCGCTGCGACTTGGGGATGAATACTGGCTTCACCATGGCAATACCCATTTGCTCCTCCTCCGAGTCCGTCTCGTACTCAGATTCCTCCTCCTCTTCCTCTTCTGCTTCCTCCTCCTCCTCTATAGGTAAAAGAGCAGCCTCCTCCTGTTCTCTCTGAAGCAATTTTTCTCTTATCCTACGCCTCCTCTCCTCTATTGCATCCTCGTCCTCCTCTTCAAACTCCAAGCCCTCCTGCCTATTATTTTCCTCCTCGGCCGTCGATATAATTTCGGCCTGCCGAATCCTTCGGTGATCAGCCCTCACTTCATCTTTGTTCTCGATTCGGCTCTCTGCCAATCGCCGCAGCCTGCGGTCATCCTTCTGGGGCAAGTCGGCGTCGTCCCGAGTAGGGAAGGCCTTCTCAAGAGCGGCTATCTTGGAGGCTCTGATATCCTCGTCCTCCTCCACGTCGTCGGCCCATTCCGGTGCTTTGCCGGGCCAGTATCGTTTCACCTTGGTCTGGCCGATCTTCCCCCGGAGCTTGTCGCGGATAGCAATCACTGTGTCGCTAACGCCGGCGGTGACTGACATGGCTCCGAAAGATTGTTCGCCGTGAAACCTTCCTCAGCCTTCGACCGCAAGACTATCCAAATCTCATCTGAATTCCCTGATAAATCAAACCCTATGTGCTCAATCCGATCCGATTAGAAAAATCAAGAACAATTTACACAAGAAGACAGGAATCTTTCAAGGGACACAAGGATCCTACTGAAATACACACACACACACAAATAAGTTATTAAAATCAACACACGAAAGTGAAAACTAATCACGACTATGCAGCCGTCAGACTTAGAGAAAGGAAAAGAAATTGATCAAAATAGCCAAACGGATCGGCGTTTCTTGCCACGGAAAGCTGCTCCGAGAATGATAAGTGCAAACTGTCTAATGAGCCTGGATCGAATGGGGATTACATTTAGGGGAAGAGAGGCGGCACTACAGGAAGAGTGGAGAAGAACGAAGGGTGATAAGAGAGAGAGAGAGAGAGAGAGAGAGAGAGAGAGAGAGAGAGAGGAAAAGAAGCAGGATGAGAGGAGATGATCGTCGCCGTCGCCGCCGGCGGAGTCGCTCCGGAATCTTCGGCAAATGAGTGGGAAAGCAACTGGCAGAGGAACAAGAATTTACAGCCTGTTTCAATAAAGGGAAATGGGGGAAAGGAAAGAAATCTAATCCTTTCCCTCTATTTCCTTAGTTTCAGTGAAGGGAAATAAAGAGAGAAAGGAAAGATAATTCTTTCCTTTCTCTCCAAAAGCGTTCCCTCTTATTTCGACGGAAACATCATTTCCGTCCGCCCTCTCGCCCTTCCGACTTCGCCTTCGCCCTTTCGACTCTCGCCCTCGACTCTCGCCTCTCGTCCGCGGCTCTCGCGTCGTCGCCCCTCTCGCCTCGTCTCGCCAGCAATCTCGCCCTCTCGCGTCGTCGCCCCTCTCGCCTTTCACCTTTTCGCCGCAATCTCGCCCTCTCGCCGCGACCTCGTCCTCTCACCGCAACTCGTCCTCTCGTCCGCGGCTCTCGCGTCGTCGCCCTCCCTCGCGTCGTCGCCCTGACGGAAGCGTGAAGCCGCCGCTGCATCATCCCTCGCCGCTGCATCATCCCTCGCCATACAAGCTTCGATTGCACGCCGCTGTATCCTGACTCGTCGTCGCCCTGAACGGAAGCCTCTCTCCCTCGCTAGGTATGGGGAGTTGATTTGGGAGGAACCAAGCTAGGTATGGGGAGTTGATTTGGGTTCATAATGTTAATTCCAAAATGGAGTCTCCACTTGAAAATTATCATTCTTTGTTGCCTGTAATTTCAGATCTTCGTGAAGACAAAGCATACCTTGTCGATCATCCAGGAGCAATTCCAATAACTTCAGCGCAAGTAATTAGCTTAGCTTCTTCTCTAAATTTTTTGAATCAATTCTCTTGCATCTGAATTCTTTTTAGGTTGATAAGTGTCTATAATCTTCCTTTACAGGGAGAAGAACTCAGGAAACAAATTGGCGCCGCCGCATATATTGAATGTAGTTCTAAAACTCAACAGGTTTGTTGAACAAGATCAGTAAGATATCATCAGTTAGTTTTGTAGACGGACTAATGATGTGGCTAATAGAGACGTCGACTGAGTTACCATGTCTCCTTTGATTACTCAAAGTCAAGTTTTTACTAATCGCCTGAATGGTTTGTGAATTTGCATACATTTTGAGCTTGACATATATCTATTATGAGTGTTCCGTTTGGATGCATCAATTACTCGTTACTGTAATTGCAGCAAGGTTAGTTGCATCATCTGTTGATCCACATAAACTAATGGATGAACTAGACTGAAATCAATGTAATATAGTTTTAGTGCTCAAATGGAGTTTTTTTTTTGTCAATTTGTAATAGTTTGCAATTGCGTAATGAAAGTTTCCTAAGCAAGATTTAAACTCTATTTTTTTTTGTCTGATGATGATTAGAACATCAAGACCATCTTCGACGTTGCAATCAAGGTAGTTCTTCAGCCTCCACGGAGGAAGGAGATGGATAACAGAAGAAGAAAATCTGGCTGCCTAATGGCGTAAGTGACCTGATCACACTTGTTCCTTGTATAGTTTACATATGTACATTTACAGATATTCTTATATTTCTTATTCTTCCATTTTTGCAGGAATTTTGTTTGTGGAAGAACCGGTGCTGCCTGAACTATTCAAGAAACCATCAATTGTTAGCAACTGGTTCTTCAGTTCACCAACATTGCTGACTAGTTAGCTTTGATCTGCACTTCTCATGCTGTTTTAAGGAAATCAGTTCCCAAGTGTATTGTTGCATTGTTAAGCTCTTATTAACTCCTAATGGTCTTTTAGTTAAATTTACAGTGCATCAGATACTGATGTGTGAAGGATGTCTAGCATTTCCTTTGACTAATTAAAATTCAAATCTTATTATTATATTGATATTTACAGTGCATCAGATACTGATGTGTGAAGGAGATTGTTGTTCTTATTTTATTGAGAATATTCTATTGTTCACCGTTGGTTGTATGCAATTTGAGTGCGCAATAATCTATGATAAGAATGAGAGTACATGCTTTTAAGCATTTGTGTCAATTTATTATATTGTAGATGGTATAGACATGGATATGTTTTATTTGTTATTGAATTTGATGCTATTTATGTTATGGTACTTATGTGTTGAATTGATGATATTTATGTTTTGATGGTGTATTTATATTTTGTTGAATTTATTATATTGTATATACAGGTATTGTGTTATAATATAGAGGAAATGCTGTCAAAATTTTTGATAATTTTTAATAAGAATTTATAGTACTTTTATATTTTTTATAATTTTTAATAAAAATTATTACAAATTAATATGAATTTTATAATATTTTTATAATTAACAACTATAATATTTATAATTTTACTAATTATTTATGTATTATGTATAATATAATTAATTTAAAAATTTTTTACTCTTTTCTTATTTCCTTTCCTTCCACTGAAACACAGGGCCTATAAGGGAAAGCAATGATTTCTTTTCCTCCTTATTTCCTTTCTCTCCTTATTTCCTTTCCTTGCTGATTTCTTTCCTTCCACCGAAACAGGCCGTTAGGGCACGGAAGAGTAACGGATCAGCGAATGCGGTTTGGAAAGGTCGTTTTAACACATCAACCCTCGTGAATCTAAATAGGCTGTATTCGCTCGCAGTATGATAAACTCATTATACAATATAAAAATTATATATAGAAAAATAATAGTTAAATTCATTATAACTTATAATGTGACACTCAGAATTAGTATTGCTAAAACGAAGAGCCACATAGGACTCTGAAAACTATCTCACTTAGGGAATAAAATAGCACACGAGCGTGATCGGCAGACGTGCCACATCTTAGCCTAACCCAATGAACATCAAGTACAGTACACAGATGATGGCATACACGCGTGAACAACAAATACCACATAGGACATTAGGGAAAAAACGGTCATGGACAAGTGATAGAACACCAACACACATAATAGCGAATGGGTCACACGTGCTGAGAAGAGGGGAGAAGTCACCTCGCTCAAACGAGTAGGGGAGAACACAAAGAGAAGCAAGGGACCGCACGTGCTAAACGCGAGGTCAAATGCAGAACACGCACACAATAAGTAAGCAGCAGAAAACAATATCACTGAAAAATAAAGCGATGTCGAAAAACGTAAATAGCGAAAAACTAAAAGGGAGGTTAAAAGAATACCTCAGCAGGACATGAACTTGCCGGCTCCACCACTGCACAACGGACTTGTAACGTTTCGAAATAAAAAAAAATTAAATTAATTATTTTTATTGGAGCTGATGAGACAGGACAACCACGTCCCATCCCATCTGCTCCCTCATTCTCCTCTTCTCCCCTATCTCCCCCTTCCTCCTAATCTTCGCCACCGTCGAACCCACCTGCCCTCCTCCTCCTCATGCATCTTCCCTTCTCAGCCTCCCTTCCACCTAACTCCGGCCGCTGCTCCGGCGACCAGATCCGACGAAAGCTCCCCTCCTCTTCCACGCGAACGCAGGCGACGAGAAGCGACTGGAACCCTAGATCCGGCGCGTCCTTCATCTCCGGTGGCACCGGCGAGCTTCCCCACCTTCGGCGGACGTTTCCTCTCCCTTTCCGCCCGCTTTCCGGCGTCATCTTCCCCAGCTCCGGCGACATCTGCGAACGACGCCGCCGGCGGTTTTTCCTTCGATCCCGGCGAGCCCGACCTCCTCTCGCGAAATCGGTGGTACGGCTGAACTCCTCTCGCCAGCGGCTACCTCGTGACACTTCCAGAATTTCGACCGGCAGCCGAAGTTACTGTTTCGGCGAACTTCCGGTGAACTCCGACGACCGCGACTGCGACTCCGGACAGCGCGCACGAGGTTATATTGGGCGTATATTGGTTGGATCTAGCGCAGACCTACAGGAACCAGGTAGGATTCTTACCTCCCTATCCTTGTTCGGTGCCAAACCGCATGCATAGATAGCGGCACAATCTTCTTGCTGACTGAATCTGATTATTACCTTCGTAAATCCATTGAAATCTGTCTCTTTCCATTGAGTCACATGGATGCTTGCATGTTATCTGATTTTTATGTTTTCGGTGCATGATATTGTTGGTGGTAGATTTACATGCAGTACATATATATTTTGGCTGTCTCTACAGCCAGCTTGTGTTGATATTTGGGATGGACAGATAGGTCTGACTGGGATAGTCCACCTTCCGAGAACCTTGTGATTTTGGTCATTGGTAGTAGTCATGGATGCAGTCTGTGTGAGCCCATGAACTACAGGCCTCCGGATGGGTCACAGTCGGATGTCGTGGGACTCGGCATTCCGGGGTGATCTGGGTGTAGGACGCTACACCGGCGGACTGTCGACGGACAGCCGTTTCTACCGTTAGCTGGCAGTAGGAACCACTCTTTGAGTGCGCGTCCTACGGGACATTGGCACAGCTGGATTTCCACCTGCATGCTGTACTTTCTGTACTTACTTAGTCGGGTTATATTTACTTACAATGCACTTCTGTCTATTAATTATTGTTGGATCCTCCTTACTCTTATATGCACCATTTACTTATTAAATCCTACTTAGCCTCCCGGCTAACTCCCCTTGCCTTGCCTCCAGGTTCAGGCTCGGCTCCCTCTGGTGCGCAGTAGATAGATAGGTAGATTATCTTCCCTATCATGTGTTGTATTTTCTTACGTGTCGTACGTGTTATTTGTTATTGTCGTATTTCGAGGATTATATCTGATGAGATTGTATTTATCTGGTCATGGACCAGTGTGGATTTGTGGGCCAGGACTGTTCGGCCCTGTGTGTATTGTTGACGTTGACCGCTGCGTCGGTCTGATGTGTATCTTATCTATGTGGATTTCGTCGTTTATGTTATTTGTCGTCTTGTATTGTATCCCGGATTTGTATGGCTTTGCAGGTCCATTGTTTGCCGCGTCCTAAGGCTGGGAGAGTCTTGGGGCGTGACAAATTTTGGTATCAGAGGTATGGTATTAGATCTTGAATGGGACCATAAGGTCTTAGGATCAAACCTTAGGATTTAAGATCCGCGTTAGTGTTAATCGTATTTGATCATACTAATCTGTGATTTTAATTAACGTGACCCTTTGCCGTTGTTGGTGCGTTATAGGAAATGGCACCCAAGAAAAGCCCTCGTTTCGGGTGGATGGCTGGATTAGCCTGTGGGGCATTGAGTGCACCACTCAGTTTGATGCGGAGGGATTCTAGTTCTGGAAATGAACAAAAGGAAGAACCATCGGTAGCCGCTCCGCGTGTTCCTTGTGATGACAATGTTAACAAAGTGGGAAGTAGATACCATGCACCAGAACCTCCGGTCCAAGAACCTCCACGGAGTAGAGCGCGTGAAACTCCCTCGACTGCAGCGTTGGAGTTAGCGTCCTGCTTTATTGTCATGTGGTTTTAAGGCTAGCGTGTCCAGTAAGTTTGATTTATCGCATCTCGAGGGTGGATTCTCTAGGCCTGGCCCGCCTGGGTGTCCTCTCTGGGTCGTGACGATCTACGTGTTGGACGTGCGAACGTATAAATTCCTATTGAATGAAAGTTCATATAAGAACAATGATATAAGTAAGGAAAGATGTAATCGGTTGAACCCCCTTAGATGAGAAACAATCTCATTAGATATCATCTTAATGGGTCTCCTTAGAGCTTGTAGTTTTCGCAAATTTGGGAAGCAAACAGTTGTTTGAAAAAGTTAAGTAAGATTCCATAAGGGGAATTCGTTATAGAATGTTGGATTTGGTACCTTGCAATTAATTGGTGGACAAACTAGGGCACAATAAACCAATTGTCACTGTTGGCTTTGGTGGGGCCCATAACTCATAGGCTAACCAGACTAGGCGAGTTAGTACAACTAGTTATGTTGACAAGTGCGTATTTCCAAGTAATGGATCTGCAAGGCATAGTGTTTGGAAGTGATGGATACACTTTATTGACTTCGTTATAGGGACGGGCATTCACATCAACTTTGAGCACATCACCAGAAGGGAAAATACTGTGGCTGACGCCCTGTCAAGATTGGCATCCTATGTGATTTGTTCGCCATAAAATGAATACCTTGCTGAGACACAACTCATCGATGAGGCTATAAAAGAGACCAGATAGCCAACCCTTTCCATAACTTGCAGCAAATTGGTGAAATCATCCTTGGGATAATGACTCCACCGATCAGGGCCATGTCTACCTTACTTCAGGGAGAATGCTCAAGGGCTGAGGAACAAAGACAGGAGGAAGAGCATGAAAAGTTCAAAGCATAGATCATACTCTCTCCGACGTTCAGAGAGAAATTCCTCAACTCACTACCAGAAGTGATTAGTATAGACATCAGGTCCTTCGCACATCAAAGGACTTTTCAAAAGATGGTCTCCCTCCAAGAGCAAATGATGGCGTTCACTCCAAAACGGGGAATACACATATTCCAGGAAAAGGGTAAAAGTCTTTTAACCGCTTGGATTTTGTATTATAAACTTAATCCTCGGTAATATCATTTCGTTCGAGAGTTATGGAACTATGGTATGATTCGAGAATGGTCTCTGCTGAGAAACTGCCCAGCCTTTATCCCAGACTTCTTCCCGAAGAAGTTGAAAGAAGCTTGCAGAACTCACCCTGAGATAGAAATGGTAGTACACAACCAGATGCCACGTGTTAGTAAATGGACGTCCCAATTTGAACCAAGAAAACAGGTCTGCATCATCTACACTGAGACGATCGTCGCGCATGATTTGGTAGAGCCAAACCGGCACTCCCTTGATATATACAACGAAGCACACTACCTGGAACATATATCTTTAAGGCCGGAATACTACAATATAGATCCTAACGAGAACTATTACTACAAATTTAGTGAAACACCAAACATGGTTATATGAAAACAAGCCAACAACTCGTCCTCATCTGATGAGGAGATTAGTGATTTTTCCATATTACCCGAAACAGAAGGCTCCAGTGAGGAAGAAAATATGGGAGAGTAGGGTTACAAAAACCTAGGGTGAGCCCTAGTTGTGCCATGATAAGGGAATTAATTACTTTGTGTATTAGTCAGTTTTTACTGCATGTCATGTATCTTACCTATTAAAGATGTTTCTACTATACATCCAGCTATGGGGATGTCTTTTCTTGCATCCATGTAAACGCCTTAGTGCGAGGCTACGAGACAATTCGAGTGCCAACTAGTCTTATTCTCATAAGGGTGGTAAAATATAACCCTCTTAGCGACGTTATTGGATAGATATATGTAGTAGTTAAAGACCAGCATGATGTTAATTCTTGTAAAACATGCTTGACAAAGAAGATCAATAAGGCTCTTTTAAGATAATTCTTGCGAAGCCTTAAATTAATTACCATAGTAATAGTAGAAAGTTAGCAATGGATGTCATTAAACGAGAAGTGTTTACCCAAGATGAAGAATGTGTGACATTCGAAATCTTCGCGGATCACCAAAGCCTGAAGTGCTTGTTTTTTCAGAAGGAATTAAATATAAGGCAGCGAAGATGAGTGAAATTTCACAAAGACTATGACTGTACGCTTAATTACCACCCGGGTAAGGCTAACGTTATCACAAACGCCCTAAGTAGGAAGACTGTAGGGGTGTTAGCTCACTTACGAGTAACCCCAACTGAATTAACACAACAGATGACAGATTTATGTGTTGAGAGGGTGTGCCCCACTGAGCACGGATGTTTGGCCGTAATGATGGCACAGTCCCCTATGGTGCAGAAGATCATTGAGGCTCAACTAAATGGTTGGTATTTGTAGTCTATCATCACAAAGGGGTCATGATTCTATTTGGGTGATAGTTGACCGATTTGACGAAGTCTGCACACTTCTTGCCTGTGAAGAAAGTGTTTTCTGTGGATAAACTAGCTGTTCTGTATTGCCGAGAAATCATACTGTTGCATGGGGTCCCTTCCAGCATTATCTCTGACAGGGATTCAAAATTCACCTCTCGGTTTTGGGGAAGTCTGCAGAAGTCGCTTGGCACTCAATTACATTTCAGCACTGCCTTTCATCCCCAGATGGATGGTCAGTCCGAAAGGACCATCCAGACCCTAGAAGATATGCTTCGGGCTTGTGCCCTAGATTTCGGGATTAACTGGGAAGTTCACTTGCATTTAGCTGAATTTGCCTATAATAACAGCTATCACTCGGCGATCCAGATGGCGCCATTCGAGGCATTGTACGGTAGACGGTGCAGATCGCCAGTCCTATGGGACCAAGTTGGTGAAAGCCGTGTGTTTGGGCCAGACATGTTAGAGTTTGAGGCCGAAAGGGTTCAGCTGATCTGGAAGAGACTCTTGACTGCCCAGAGTCGGCAGAAGAGTTACGCCGATAGGAGGCGACGTGAACTCGAGTTTGAAGTTGGCGACCATGTGTTTCTCAAGGTTACGCCAGTAAAAAGGAAGAGCTCGGTTTGGTTACTCAGGTAAATTGGCTCCACGGTTTATGGGTCCCTTCGAAATCTTGGAGCGCATTGGAGCCGTTGCATATCGGCTAGCCCTACCTCCAAACTTGTCGCAAGTACATAACGTATCCCATGTGTCTATGCTGCGAAAGTATATGCGAGACCCATCGCACATCTTGCAAGATCAGTTCCTAGCTATCACGCCTGACGCCACGTACTAAGAGTCGCCTGTCGAGATCTTAGACCGCAAAGAGCATCAGCTTCGCAATAAAGTGATACGACTCATTAAGGTCCGTTGGGACAATCATTCTGAAAGTGAAGCCACGTGGGAACGCGAGGACGAAGCCTTGCATCGTTGGCCGCACCTGTTTCCTGAGCGACCTGAGTGCTATGAATTCATGTACGGCATGTATTGAGTGACTGTATTTAATGCAAGTGTTACCTTGTTAATGATAACCTATCTCTATCTTTTGAATTTGGGGACCAAATTCTTATAAGTTATGAGTATTGTAACGTTTCGAAATAAAAAAAATTAAATTAATTATTTTTATTGGAGCTGATGGGACAGGACAGCCACGTCCCATCCCATCTACTCCCACGCTGCTCCCTCATTCTCCTCTTCTCCCCCATCTCCCCCTTCCTCCTGATCTTCGCCACCGTCGAACCCACCTGCCCTCCTCCTCCTCATGCATCTTCCCTTCTCAGCCTCCCTTCCACCTAACTCCGGCCGCTGCTCCGGCGGCCAGATCCGACGAAAGCTCCCCTCCTCTTCCACGCGAACGCAGGAGACGAGAAGCGACCGGAACCCTAGATCCGGTGCGTCCTTCGTCTCCGGCAGCACCGGCGAGCTTCCCCACCTTCGGCGGACGTTTCCTCTCCCTTTCCGCCCGCTTTCCGGCGTCGTCTTCCCTAGCTCAGGCGACATCTGCGAATGACGCCGCCGGCGGTTTTTCCTTCGATCCCGGCGACCCCGACCTCCTCTCGCGAAACCGGTGGTACGGCTGAACTCCTCTCGCCGGCGGCTACCTCGTGACACTTCCAGAATTTTGACCGGCCGCCGAAGTTACTGTTCCGGCAGCGGCGCCACTGTTCCGGCGAACTTCCGGTGAACTCCAACGACCGTGACTGTGACTCCGGACTGTGCGCACGAGGTTATATTGGGCGTATATTGGTTGGATCTAGCGCAGACCTACAGGAACCAGGTAGGATTCTTACCTCCCTATCCTTGTTCGGTGCCAAACCGCATGCATAGATAGCGGCACCATCTTCTTGCTGACTGAATCTGATTATTACCTTCGTAAATCCATTGAAATCTGTCTCTTTCCATTGAGTCACATGGATGCTTGCATGTTATCTGATTTTTATGTTTTCGGTGCATGATATTGTTGGTGGTAGATTTACATGCAGCACATATATATTTTGGCTGTCTCTACAGCCAGCTTGTGTTGATATTTGGGATAGACGGATAGGTCTGACTGGGATAGTCTACCTTCCAAGAACCTTGTGATTTTGGCCATTGGTAGTAGTCATGGATGCAGTCTGTGTGAGCCCATGAACTACAGGCCTCCGGATGGGTCACAATCGGATGTCGTGGGACTCGGCATTCCGGGGTGATCTGGGTGTAGGACGCTACACCGGCGGACTGTCGACGGACAGCCGTTTCTACCGTTAGCTGGCGGTAGGAACCACTCTTTGAGTGCGCGTCCTACGGGACATTGGCACAGCTGGATTTCCACCTGCATGCTGTACTTTATGTACTTACTTAGTCGAGTTATATTTACTTACAGTGCACTTCTGTCTATTAATTATTGTTGGATCCTCCTTACTCTTATATGCATCATTTACTTATTAAATCCTACTTAGCCTCCCGGCTAACTCCCCTTACCTTGCCTCCAAGTTCAGGCTCGGCTCCCTCTGGTGCGCAGTAGATAGATAGGTAGATTATCTTCTCTATCATGTGTTGTATTTTCTTACGTGTCGTACGTGTTATTTGTTATTGTCGTATTTCGAGGATTATATCTGATGAGATTGTATTTATCTGGTCATGGACCAGTGTGGATTTGTGGGCCAGGACTGTTCGGCCCTGTGTGTATTGTTGACGTTGACCGCTGCGTCGGTCTGATGTGTATCTTATCTATGTGGATTTCGTCGTTTATGTTATTTGTCGTCTTGTATTGTATCCCGGATCTGTATGGCTTTGCAGGTCTATTGTTTGCCGCGTCCTAAGACTGGGAGAGTCTTGGGGCGTGACAGGACTGATGGAGAAACTAGGTTGAACTCTTTTATGCTAAACTGCCCACCACACACCACCGATGGTTGTATAGAGTTTGCTAGAGATCGCTACTAATCATCGGAGTCTGCCAGAAACCCTCGCCAGAAAGTCAGGACGAGAGGGGGAAAGGAGACCTCCCGGCGCTTTGAACCACCTACCACACACCACGAGAGCTTGCCAAACTTTGCCGCCAAAGTCTGCCGGAGTCGCTAGACAACACTGGAGGTCGCTGAACCTCGCCGTAGATAAGAGGGAAGGGAGCACGATGCAAGGAAGCAGGCGCCTTTGTGTCCGCCCCGCTCGCATAGAGCTCCGTCCGCCTGCCTCCTCCACCCCGCTTGCCTAGGGTGCCCAGCCATTGGCATCCCACGCTAGGAGCCAGTCGGTCTGCTCCCCCGTCATCGTTGCCAATGACTCACCAGCCGAGCAGGCGTCCCTGAGGCCGAGCAAACGTTGTCTGCTCCTCTCCTGCGCCTGCGTTGATTGCAATAACAACACATGCAATGTCATGATGCTGACTGTAGTCACTAGCATCTTCACTTGAAGCACCTGGCCTGCTCCCCAGGCGGAGCTACATCACCAACCATCGAACAATTAAGCCCCCGTCGTTGAGCCTCGTTGAATGAACAAAAAACATCTCGCCTAGCCTCCCTCGCATGCGTGTCAAGGTAGCGTCAGAAGTCGAAGCACCACCGACCAACCGCACTAGCCAGCTCGAGCCATGTGGCTGCCACACTGCTGGCCGAAAAGCCTCACGTGCCGCAAGTCGAGATGCGCCATGTGGCGTTGTCTTCGTAGAACGAGCACCGCCACCGACCTCGTTTGCCGCACCTCAGATCTTGCCGGATCCGCCTCCTCTCTGCATGCTTCAGGCATCGAGCCCGTCGCCGCTCGAAGCAATTGGCGCTCTCCAGTAATCACTCCCGACGCCATCCGCTTCCCAGCCGAACGATGCCACTGTCTAATTTTCTCCTCATGAGCCCTAATTCATTCGCATGGGCCTGATTTTGAGCTAATTTTAACCCAGTCAACGGCCGGATTTACCAATCAAAATCTAGCCTAACATCTAACGCAATGCCTAATGCCTAATATGAGGATAATTCTTTATAATTTATATAATGATAATTTTATATTTGTCTCCCTAATCTAATTAATTATGGGAGGCACCCTAACATTTATATCTAAATTAAAACTTATTTTTCAAATAATGTAGACTTAGCTTCATTAAATAAGCTAGAACCTAGCTCAAATAGTAGAGTCTAGCTCTACATTATTTGAGCCAAGGTTCTACTTTATCTTAGTAGTTTTACTTTATCTAAGTTAAATTCTATCTCATCGGAGCAAAATTCTACATTATTTGAATTAAATTCTATCTTACCTGGGTGTGGAAGGGTTATTTGGGCATATGTATACCCATGATATTGTGGCATAAATGAAAAGTATAACGGTGGACCCGCTTATGCATTCCGATTGGACAAGTGGCTTCGCAAAACACTATATTAATATGACGATCTTATTTCTTCAATTAATTAAGATTATTAATATTAATTATATCTATTCATCCATATGAATTAACTATTATCCATCCATATGCGTCGATCACCGAACCAACTCATTTAAGTTGCTACTAGTTTTAATATATTTTCTCTTTTTCTTTTGTGGATTCCTTTCAAAAAAAAATATGACCTTAGAGCAAATTTAAATTTAAAAATAATAAATAATATTTTTTCATTAATAAAATATAAATAATTATTTATTAATATATTTATTATCTTAATAATATTCTAAAATTATATTTTTATAGAATAATTTTAAATAAAAATAAAATTAATTTTTTTTATTAAAATGATTATCCACAAGTGCTCATTGGAATATCAAAGTATGGATTTAAGTTGTGTAGTAAAATAATTTGAGTTCTAGTCAAGTTCAAGTATCAAATAAAAACTTAACTTCCTAGTCCATTACCATTCATCCTTCACACTATGTTTCCTTGGAGAGAAACGAAGACAAATGACACGTCCCGCAAGTGCACAGTAATGTCGAAGTAATATAAAAGATATCGAATCCCACAGGGAACAAGGTTAAGTACCAGAAAGTCTAAGTCTCGATAGCTAGGCGAATCGAAACAGGGTTTTTGAGAACTTCAATCGTAAATGAGAAACTAAAGCAACGACTAGAGTGAATCTATGTGAGAGAGATCAGGGATTTGATATTCACCATGCTGACAATCAGAATCGCAATAATGAAAAGATCAGTTATATGAATTCAAGGTTTTTACATAAGAAACTTATCCCTAAGGTACAAGATGCCCCCTCTCGGTGGTACACCTCAGTGTTTGTCTAGAATGGTCTCCTACTCTCGCGGTGGATCGTTCTAAACAAACCTTATGCGTTCTGTGGAAGGTTATGAAATCCTCGAGTAAATACCAAGCACTCTCGTGTCATGGATTCACAAGTTTTACTAAGAAGATCCACCGTCATAATCCTCCTCTCGGTATGAATCGTGCCGGCTAACACATGAAAATATATGGCCAAGGTAAAATCATGAAATCAGCATAGCAAAGTAAAATATGTTAATACAAAAATCTAAATAACTGTTTGTAATAAGAGTTTGCAATTACAATCGTCAGCGGGCTTCAACTGAACCCCGAAAAGAGTTTTACGCTACGATGTTCATGGAATCACTCAAAAATCTCTCTATGAAGATATGAAAGTTACAAGAAAACATTTCTAAGAAGGAGGAGATGCTGAACCGAAGCCAAACTCGAAGAATCGTGGTGCTCCGATGAAGAAATCTCCCCAAAATCACTTGGAAACATGTTGTCGTCCGTTCGCCCTAGCCGCCTCTTTGCAGATTCCTCGATAATTATGGCATAAAAATTGGGGCTTTTATATCCTTTGTGTTCTCCTTCGAATAAGCTTTCCAAAAAGTCCTTCCTTGCCAAATGTGGACATCAATTGGGTTGAAAATCAAAGAAAATCCACTTAGGAGTCGAACGCTTGTATGCTTGAGTCGGAATCACGGGTGAACCCAGTGGGGTTCACCAGCCAGCGAAGCGCTCTGCACAGTTTCGTCGAGAAAGAAGCATCGGTGAACCCCGCCGGGTTCACCTGGTGGTGAAGCTTGCTGTATAGTTCTGTTGAGTAGAAATCACCTGTGAACCCCGCCAGGTTCACCTGCCAATGAAGTCTTCTGTGTATTTTGCGTGAGATGCCTCGAAGAGAATCACGGTGAACCCCGCCAAGTCTTCTGTGTATTTTGCTTGAGATGCCTCGGAGAGAATCATGCCGGGGGGGGGGGGGGGTTCACCAGGTGGTGAAGTCTTCTGTGAACTTCCAGACATCCTGCGAAAGCACTGGTGAACCCCACACTTTTCAAACTAACTCCAATTGAGCCCAAATTTGACGGGCAGCTTCGTCTTCTCGTAAGGAATCACTCCATGGCCTTAGAATCTTCAAAAAACTTCGAAATTGGGTGATTTTATCTGAAATTGCACAAATACAAAGAAATGTGAAGATTCCGAAGCTTTTGAGCAAATAAGTCTTAAAAGAGTATAAAAATATCAAAATAGACCTAGATTCATCATGGAATAATAATAAAAATTGCTACTAAAATGCAAGGCATCAACAAACTCTTTGGAGGGAAAACTTGGTTAATTAATTAAGTAATTTAATTCTATATCTAATTTCCCTATTCTTCTCATTATTCTACTAGTCTTTCCAAACAAGTTAGCATGAAATGAATACTTCATAGTTCCTTTGATATTACTCTTGCCAATGAAAGGTCTACGTCTAAAGTGAATGTTGATGACTATGGTGCGAGATGGAGCCACCGATGATTCAGCAGTAATTAGCTCATTTTAGTTCATCTTTATGTTGTTCATGCATGATTAATCAAGTAATTTTGATACCTTTTTTTTTATTAATTCTCTGATAATTTTAATTTTGGTGCCATATATAGACATTTCAAAAGGCGGTGTCATATTCTTCTTCTACGCGAACAAATTTGGCAATTTGTAAGGATAAGAATTATTTGCGTTGTAGGACCTTGTAACTCTGACTTTTTCAGTCATAGTGAGTTTAAATATAATGATACTAACCCAATTATATATGTAAAACACTCTCGAAGGCAAGATGATGATGATAATAATAATAATATTAATTTATGATATTAATTTATTATTATTATATTTTTTAATAAAGATAATAATATTAATTTATGATATTTCTTATTCTCATGTAATTAGCAATTTAATTAGATTGATGATTCACTTGGAGCACCAAATGATCTATCAGTTTGGGGTGGAAAGAATCATAGAAACTGGATTAACTTCTGTGGCATTCACAAAGTCTAATGGTCTGTTTACTAGAAAGTATTTTAGGAGGAAAAAGATTAGTATTAGAAAAATTCATTGTTTATTAAGACAGACAGATCTAAAATGAGAGAAAGTTGGACGGATGGATGAGGGCAAAAACTCTCGTTTCCAATCCGTCCAAATCGGGCAGATTTACGAAACACATGAGGCGCTGCTGCTTCTGCCGCTGGAACTGCTGCCGCTCGTCGGAGCTCCTCCCCTCCCTCAACGCTCTTCCTTATCCTCTCCTCCATCGATGCTCATAGCCGCCGCTCGTCCTCCCCTCCCTTGACGCTCGTCCCCACCTCCATCGAAGCTCGCAGTCGCCGCCGCTCATCCTCATCTGCTCGCTCTCACTTGCTCAATGCTCGTAGACGTTGTTGCTCGCTGCTGACGCCCTTTCACATACATTGGACACGTGACTTTCTCGTATTCAATATTCTCCTTTCATCTTAAAATCCTGTCCACTCTAAGTGAAGAGACCCTTACTGTTCAAGGCGGGGAACTAATAATGGCAACGGAAGGACATGTGGCAGAATTCTAGCAAGATTAATTCGGCAATTTTTCAATCTCATGCAGCCATGCACCGATGCACTGACAGTACAGATATCGTCAAGGATGTTAACTTCGTTTGGTTTCTTTATCTCATGTGAATCTTTATCATCCCTTTATGATTTTCTCCAATAAATTGAACTAATTATTGTTAACACTATCTTTGGTGAGATATGTAGTTACCACTATACTTTTAGATTCTAGGTGTTGGATGTTGGCCTTCTTAGTCTATACATTCATGCCTTCCCTGAATTGATGAAAAATATTAGTAGCAAACAATTTTGTACTTACAATAGTAGTAGTAATAATATAATTTCATTATATTGTTATATATAATGAGTTGTGTCTTGCAATATATTACTAGCATTTAAGAGTTTATTTGGCCCCATTTTTAAGTTATTTTAAGTAGTTTTTAAATAGAAAATATTTAAAAACATATTTGTTAATGGAAAATAAAAGAAAAAAAAGTAAAAAAAAAGTAAGTATTGGAAAAAACTACAATTTAATATTTTTATTGTTTCTATTCTTTAAAAAAATAATTCACCTAATTTTGGTTCAAAATTTTAAATAATTTAAAATTATAATAATAAAAAATATTATTATTTAAAATATTAATATCAATTAAAAAGTTATTTATTAAATAACTTATAAATTTTAATAGAACAACACGACACAATTCAGCATAGTTATGAAGCAGCTAACAAGAGGGTCAAATAGGCCCTAAGTCATAATATATTTTGACACCCCTTATGTCAGGCCCCGATCCAGCCGGTTCGGCCCAAGGCCCAGGGGCCAAGCACCAGCCCAGGCCCATACGACAAAAGAACAAACAGAAGACAAAACTGGCGGTCAAACATGACATTTGACCCCAAATCACGCAGCTCGGACCGCGACGAGGCTTGCGGCAGGTGTGAGGCTCGGAGGCAGACGCCCTAATTAGGACTGAGGACGCGTTCACTGGTGGTGGACACGGAGGAGGAAAGCGGCGGCTCTTCCTCTATAAAGCTGCAACGGGAGCAGCGAGCGGGATGAAAGAGTGATCAGGGGAGCATCGAGCGATCGTCGACCAGCAGCAAGCGCGAGGTAGTGCTGAGTGGTGGAGATTTTTGGCTTCTGGGAGACGACCGGCGTGGGTTCTTTGAAGAGAGATTGTAACCGAGGATCACCGGCGAGGGAGGGGAAGAGGGTGTCGTCGACGGGGTCGTCGACGATTTTGGAGGAGTTTGTAGCAGCTTGATTTCGAGTCAATAAAAGCTTCCTTCCCCAATCCTTATCTTCCCCTGTTCTTCGAGACTTCCCGGCGTTAATCCCTGTCATCTCCGAAGACGACAGTGGCTTGTGGTGGCGGCCCGGCTGAGGGAGAAGGTCGGCGTCCCTTCCCCTGCTGGTACGCATCTCCGGCGAGCCATCAATGGACGTAGGCGGTGTCGTTGCAATCGGCGTCGAGCGGAGCTTGAAGACAATGAACGTGTGGGCGTTTGTTTCGAAGCGAGCGGCCGAGTCGGCAGACGGGTCAACACTCGAAGGTGGTCAACGGAGTGAAAATCGAATTTGGATTTCGAATTTGATTTCAGCCGACGTCAGCGTGACGTCAGCCATGCGTGATTCGAGCGGCGAATCAGATTTGCGGCGTTGACTGGTCAAAATTGTTGACCATAGAGGTAATATAATTTAGGGTTTGATTTCCTAATTAGGGTTAGTATTTCTTCCGTGCGATTTGTAATTTGGGGATAAAAATCAATCAGGGAGTTAGGGTTTTCTGATTAGGGAAAATTTTGCCCATAAACCCTAGGGAGTTCATGCTCTGGTGTTCCGCCAGACAACTGTAAGACACAAGTTTAGGGCTAGTTTAGGGCTGATCCAACCAGGGCATGACAATTGGTATCAGAGCGAGGCTAACGTGTGACGGCGAACACGACACCTTCACCTGCAAAGGTGAAGAAGAGTTTGAAATTCCAGAAGATCACCCACACAGCCAGAGGAGCGTCAGAGGACGTCTGGCCCAAGCAGGAAAAGGTAAAGCCAAGGAGACGGCTGAACCTGAAGAGTTAGCGAACCACGGTGAGCGTATCGCACAAATCGAGCAGGTGCTCGGACTGGCTAGTGCTGGCGACAACGACATGATTCCCTAGAGGGAGAGTCTTCAGAGTACAGTGGAGGCTCAAAGATTGCAGATCCAGACTCAGAAGTTGCAGATCAAATTCTTGCAACAGACTCTGGAGGGTCTGATCGATCTGCCAGAGCAGATGACTCGCATGAGTAGATGCATGCAGAGATCATGGTATTGCTTTTAGCTCTAACGCAAGTATTGCAATCGACGGCAGCACCGGCGGAGCAGGAGGCTCCTAAGCCGAAGGTAGGAGTACCCGAGCCAGTGACGTTCGGGGGGGGGGGGGGGGGGGATCATCCAGGGAGGTTGAAAACTTCATCTGGGACATGGAGCAGTTGTTCTCTACTAGCCGTGTTTCAGAAGAAGACAGGGTGCGGGTGTGCATCGCATACCTCACAGGTGACGCGAAACTTTGGTGGCGAACCAAAGTCAGCTCGACATCGGGGGCTACTAGCTTGCCTTGGGAGGCCTTCTGTGAGGAACTGCGGCGGCAGTTTCTTCCCAAAAATTTAGCGGACCAAGCTCGTGAAAAGATAGATCGACTGAGGCACACTGGGTCGATCCCGGAGTACGTCAAGGTGTTCTCCGCGTGGATGCTGGAGCTACTAGATATGGCGGAAGGACTGAAAGTACCGCTTCATCCGGAACCTTCAGCCATAGGCGGAAGCGGAGGTTCGACTCCCCACAGACTCCACCAAGGCGACTGCGGCGGTGGCAGAGCCCTTGGTGGATAATCAGAAGTTCAAATCAACACCACTAAAGAAACCACGGTCACCACCGAACTGCGACTCCCCACGGACTCCACTGGGGGCTAGAGTTCCAGAGAGGGGTAGACCCTTTTTTCGACAGGACAGAGGTTGACCGGGACGATGAGAGCAAAATCGTCCTATAGGAAGGACATAGGCAAAACCAAAGACACAGGGTTGTTTCACCTGCGGGGGTCCTCATTGGATAAAGGACTGCCCCAACAGATAGAAACTCATGGCAATAATAGCGTAAGAAAAAGCTGAGAAAGTTGATGTCAACACCGAGGAGGTGAGGGTCGGTGCTTTGAGGATCGGAACGATGGTCGCACGAGATCTGCCCGTGACAGACATGGAGGATGATGTCCAAGTTGGGCGGGGGAGAATTGTCAGGCCTCGATCTAGCCGGTTCGGCCCAAGGCCCAGGGGGTCAAGCACCAGCCCAGGCCCAGAATACAAAGGAACAAACAGAAGACAAAACTGGCGGTCAAACGTGACATTTGACCCCAAATCACGCAGCTCAATTGCGTGCGATGCGTCTTCCTCGCGATCGTCGGACGCGGCGCTAGAGGAAAGAGGGAACTCGGCGCAAAGATGGAAGGCGGCATCTCCACAAGACTCGGACCGCGACGAGGCTTGCGGCAGGTGTGAGGCTCGGAAGAAGACGCCCTAATTAGGGTTGAGGACGCGTTCGCAGGTGGCGGACGCGGAGGAGGAAAGCGGCGGCTCTTCCTCTATAAAGCGGCAACGGGAGCAGCGAGCGGGATGATAGAGTGATCAAGGGAGCATCGAGCGATCGTCTACCAGCAGCAAGCGCGAGGTAGCGCTGAGTGGTGGAGATTTTCGGTGTTTGGGAGACGACCGGTGTGGGTTCTTTGAAGAGAGATTGTAACCAGTGATCCTCTGATCACCGGCGAGGGAGGGGAAAAGGGAATCGGCGACGGGGTCGTCGACGATTTTGGAGGAGTTTGTAGTAGCTTGATTTCGAGTCAATACAAGCTTCCTTCCCCAATCCTTATCTTCCCCTATTCTTTGAGACTTCCTGGCTTTATTCCCTGTCATCTCCGGTGACGACAGTGGCTTGTGGTGGCGGCCCGGCTGAGGGAGAAGGTTGGCGTCCCTTCCACTGCTGGTACGCATCTCCGGCGAGCCATCAACGGATGTAGGCGGCGTCGTTGCAATCGGCATCGAGCGGAGCTTGAAGACAACGAACGCGTGGGCGTTTGTTTCGAGGCCAGCGGCCGAGTCAGTAGACGGGTCAACACTCGAAGGCGGTCAACGGAGACGTCAGCGTGACGTCAGCCAGGCGTGGATTCGAGCGCCGAATCGGATTTGCGGCATTGACTGGTCAAAATCATTGACCAGAAAGGTAATATAATTTAGGGTTTGATTTCCTAATTAGGATTAGGGTTTTTTCCGTGCGATTTATAATTTGGGGATAAAAATCAATCGGGGAGTTAGGTTTTTCTGATTAGGGGAAAATTTTGCTCGGAAATCCTAGGGAGTTCACGCTCTGGTGTTCCGCCGTGCAACCCTAAGAGACCAGTTTAGGGCTAGTTTAGGTCTGATCCTACCGGGGCGTGACACCTTATATGTGATAATGTTCTGGTGTATCATTTGATCAAAGACCCCAAGATACCAAATATTCTCGTTATATGAAAGGAACAAATCCGATCTTGATCACTCACATTCCTCTCTATGATTTATGATATACCTAATTATGGTCAATTAGTTATAAGTGACATTTGGATATATCAAAGTATATAATTAATTATATAGGAATTTATGGTACCTCAAATCTAAAAATCATATATACTATAAATATAAACAAGAGTGCTTATGACATTCTTATTGTGCATTTATCTAGTATATTATCTTTTAACAATCACCAATGTGTTGATTTGATATCTCATATTATCATTAAGAACTATAAAGAGTAGTTTTAATATATTATTATTATTATTATCTCAATCTATGGTAATACTTAACTAGGGACATTTATGAATAATCATATTATTGTAAAGATATAATCATATTATCATGACTGCATGTGGGTTGTATATGGTTGCATTATGAAATGATGTCCTAATTGGAGGTGTCTAACTGGGCCCTCTAACCTTTGAAGACCATCTCTATTAAAGGAAATCAATTTGGAGCCTCTTCATCAACTAGGGTCATAACCACAAGCATTCATGAGACTTTGTATTCTTCCTTGTTTTGTAGTAATTTTGCAATGGGAAGTTTGGAAGAAATCATTTCCCCTTGTGAGACACGCCTATAAAAAGGAGTATACCCTTTGATTAGAAGAGATCTCCAACGATTTATTGTCTTTCTCATTTCTTTTCTCTAGCTCTATATTTATTTTTATGCTTGTAGCAAAAAAGATAACCAATTAGTCTCTTCATGATTGTGTCTCGTGAGATAAACATTGGTTATATCCTTGAATGTTTAATTTACATTTAACATGTATAAAAAGTGAGATTTTCACCCAAGAACAAATTTTAATGCACCTTAGAATTCTATTTTTCAAACTCTACTCATTTATTTATTTGCATTTTATTTTTTTATTTTACTAGTTTTAATTTCTAATAATTATAAACATCTATAATTATTTAAAATTCCCCCACAACAAATTTAGGAACATTATTTATCTTCTATTTAAATAAATTTTTTGACTGAAATTTTAGAACAACACTCACAAATTTGCATATGCTTAGATAGGTTTTGGCGCTCAATAAAACTTATTTTGACTTATCTATACTCATATAGGTCTTGAAAGCTTGGGGACGAGTCTTTCCTGAAACATTATGGCCCCGTTTGGGGCAGCATTGCTTTCTACTGTACTTGGACTGCCAACAGAAGTAAGCACTGTGCATCTGTTTGGCATGCCTACTTTGCTGCGAAATAGTGAAAATTTAGAACTATTTGCTAATACAGTATTTTGTTGCTTTTAGCTACTGTAGCTGTGGGGTTACTTTAACATATATATATATATATATATATATATATATAATATAATAATTTAAAATTAGTTAATTTAAAATAGTTAATAAATTAATATTATAATTACTTATTAATCTTATAAAAATTGATAATTTTATAAAATAATTATTTTAAATTTTAAAAACAAAATTTATTTAATTATAAAAATATATAATATATATACAATTAATTAAATTTAATATATTCTGCTAATTATATTACATATTAAATTTTAATTAATTAATTAATTAATTTTTGAATAATTTTATAAATTTAATTATTTTTATAAAATTAAAATTTATTTATATATAAAAAATATGTATACACACTTATATGTTAATATTATTTAATTATTATATTTAAAATATAAAATTATAGTAAAAAAACTGTAATAGCACAACAATTCTAACAAACACTCTTAAAAACTTGTAATGGCAGGTTCTACAGTCATAGCGTAGCTACAGCAACACAGCATAACCAAACTAGCCCTATATCCTCAGAGTGCATTTGGCTAACTGAAACTTTTAGTTTTTACTGGTTGAAAAAGTGTTGTTGACAAATAGCTAGTTGGAAAATTTAAAAGGTATTTGGTTAAACTATTATGCTGTTCAATTTTTTAAAAAAAAATATTTAAAAATAATTTTAAATTTAATATTTTTTATTAAAATAATAATTTGTTAACGTAAAGCTATACGAATAAAAGTGCGGACATGAGATGCAAGAAAAAAAATTATTAGAAAGTAGCCAAAAGCACTCCAGCTTTTCAAAATAAGTTATTTTGACTAGCAAAAGTAGTTGACCAACTATGCCAAATTGGGCCTCAATCAGGTTGGACACTAACAATATTATCACTCATTTTACCCTTTCAAACATAGTGGAAAGAGGGTGGGAATGGAGGTAGCCTTTTTATGACATTAAGATTAATGCATAAGGTAAAACCAAGATAATCTAGAGTTTGAGTCACTTATGCTGTGTTTACCAGAGAGGAAAGAAACGAGAGGGAAAGGATATCACATTATTCAGATAAAAACAAAAATTGATGAACGAGGCAACGTGTTGAGGTGAGCGTGGGAAGTGGGCGGCGGGTTGCTGGTGTGGACGACGAGATAGGCGGCAAGGCGGGCGGGCATCGAGGCAGAAGGCGAGGTAGGCAGGAGAGGCAGACGGCGAGGCATCAAGGCGGAAGGCGACACAGGCAAGCAAGGTGAGACATGAAGTGGTGAGTAGGTTGGCGAGGCGGACGGCGAAACGTCGACGAGGCGGATGGCGATTTTGCGCAGTTGCTTTGAGCGGATGAGACGTCGATGAGGCGGACGAGGCTAGAGATCAGGACGGCGAGAGGCTAGAGATCAGGATGGCGACGAGGCTAGAGATCGAGAGTTTGTGCAGGTGCAGGTGGCAGGCAGCGCACAACGCATGCAAGCAGCAGGTAGCAGGCGACGCGTGGAGGCGGATGGCAACTCATGCAGGCGGACAGTGACGTGAGGCGGACGATGACTGGTGAAGGAAACCTCAGAAGGATTGGGTGACAGCGACGTTGGAACCAATGCAACGTCAATGGAACCAACGTAGTGACGTTGGAATTTTTTCTCCACGCGGGCGGATCACGAAACAAGGGAAAATGCCTTTAATTTTCCTTCCATTTTCCCTCACAGCTTTTCCATCCGTCCTGGTAAATCAAGGAAAATCTACTTTTTCATTTTTCTCTCACTTTTCTCCTCTTGTAAATACAGTGTTAGAGAAATAAGTTAGTTTGGCTTAGGTCAAGCAAAATGTTTGAGAGGCGTGCGAGGGGGAGATGGACATCTGAGCCCCAAAGGCATATATGATTTGAAAATACTAGTTATTGTGTGCCTGAGAGGATATTGATGCCAAAACTCTACTTACACACTAGGCAAATAAAAAAAAAACAAGGTTTTAGCATTGAATTGCTTGCGTAAATAGAAAACAAAAAAATCTTTGGTTACTACATTACTTTGCATCTAGTATCCGTCATACATATCACATGCAATTTCTCTCTTATTACTTAAAAAAAATTCTAAGCAAGATTCACGCTTAAGATTCTTAGGCAAGGAGTCATCTCCGTCGTTTATCTTCTATGAATATCTGTAATTTCACATAGATAAATGGTGTAGATGTCTCCAACCTATAATCTATCTATAGTCATGTACATTGTTTTCCTCTAGCTCCTGCTGTGTAGGGTTTCATAGGGGTGTTCAATCGGTTCAACCCGAACCGAACCGAACCGATTGGACCCGAACCGAATTTTTTTTTTCTGATTTTTTTCAACCCGAAACCGAACAGAAATATTCTATAACCGAAATAAATCGAACCGAAAAATATCGGTTCGATTCGAGCTAAACCGATAAAAATCGAAAGTTGTACTTCATGCAATCTTCATTATTCAGTAAACCATGCAAAATGCCTCTACATTAATGTCTAATCAAATCAACCAACTCATAAAATAATTAATGCGTCTGACATATATAATTATTTTAATAATTATTATAAAATTTAATCTTTGGCTGAAACGCCAATTCTGTCCAAAACTCTGACTTACACCCTAGGCAACTCCACATATTCATGGTCGACTCACGTAAGTCAAATTAAAAAAAAAACAAGGTTTTAGCATTGAATTGCTTGCGTAAATAGAAAACAAAAAATCTTTGGTTACGATATTACTTTGCATGTAGTATCTGTCAGACAAATCACATGCAATTTCTCTCTTATTACTTAACTTAAAAAAAATTCTTAGCAAGGTTCGTGCTTAAAATTCTTACTTCTTAGGCAAGGAGACATCTACGTCGTTTATCTTCCATGAATATTTGTAATTTCAGAGAGATAAATGGTGTAGATGTCTCCAACCTATAATTGGTCAGGAAGAAATGACATGACCCAATACCCATGCATGGTGGAAGGTTAAACCTTCCAAATTGTACTTATTGTTGCAATGATACTACAGTTACCCACCAAGCAACAATCATAGGGTTTTCTTCTATATATATGCTCCACATTCCTAGCATCATTTCCTCATCCATTCACAAACATTGTACAAGGAAATTTGTCAAGTTCTTTTTCACATATTGCACAACATGATGCATCTTCAAAAATTTCCTATTCTTCTCATTATCCTACTAGTTCTAATTGATAAGTTACACCCTCTGCATGAATCGAATGCTTTGTTTAATAGTTCCCTTGATATTAGTCTAGCCACTAAAGGGTTGACGTCTCAAGTGAATGTTGATGACTATGGTGCTAAGGGAGATGGAGTCACAGATGATTAAGTGGTAATTAGCTCATTCTAGTTCATCTTCATGTTGTTCATGTATGATTAATCAAGTAATTTTGATGCTCTTTTTATTAATTCTCTCTCATACTCTTAATTTTAATTTTGGTGTATAAATATGTGATTTTGTCAGGCATGTCAAAAAGCTTGGAAGGTGGTCTGTTCTTCTTAAAATTAGGCATGTCAAAAGGTTTGGAAGGTGGTCTGTTATTCTTCTACAACAATTCTAATAATATCTAAGAACAAGAATTATTTACTTAAGCCCATCACCTTTGCATGACCTTGTAACTCTGACATTTCAGTCATGGTGAGTTTGAATATAACGATACTAACATAATTGTATGCGTAAAATACTCTCATAAAGCGAGATGATTTTTTGTTTATTATAGTTATATTTGTTTCTTTTTATAATAATGATAATAATATTGATTTGTTATATTTCTTATTTTCATAAAATTTACAATTTTATTAGATTGAGGGTTCACTTGAAGCACCAAAAATCGCTCAGTGTGGAATGGAAAGAATCTTGGATATTGGATTACCTTCAATGTTATTCAAAATCTTATTGTTCAAGGCGGGGAACTATTAATAGCAATGGAAAAATCTAGTGGCAGAATTCTTGCAAGATTAACAAATCTTTGGTAATTAATTAAGCATAAACCCTATCTAACTTTAATTAATCATGCAATTTCATCTCCTTAATTAACTAATTATTTTTTTTTTCCAATCTCATCCAGCCTTACACCGATGTACCGACGGTATGCATATGATCTTGGACATTAATTAATCTCTTTCGTTGACTTTCAACACTCGTTGACGTTAAACTAATTGTCAAATTTTTCTTTCTTATTTAAAAACGTTTAAGTCGTTGACTTTTTCATCATGCAACGGGCTGACGGTGGGGAAGCTCAGCATCAGGGATAGTCCACAAATGCATTTGACTTTTGAGAAATGCAGCAACGTGTATGCGGCTGACCTGACTATCACTGCTCCCGAGCAAAGTCCAAACACGGATGGGATCCATGTCACCAAGACCCAGAACATACAGATCAACAACGTTGTGATCGAAACTGGTAAATACTGGTTTAATTCATTCTTATGTTAATTAGTAAAGAAAATAAATACACAAAATATCAAAAAATTACTAATTTTAAATGCTCGTTTATATATAATTTATCTAATCCAATTTTCTACCTAGTTTTTATTATTAATGTTTATTTCAAAATATTATCTAATTATATAAATTTTTTTTCCTCTAAAATGAAGGTTACGACTGCATTTCTGTTGTGAGTGGAACAAAAAATATGATGGCTACTAATATAGTTTGTGGACCAGGGCATGGACTCAGGTGTGCAATTATATTTTATAAAGAAATTAATTAAACTTGATCAAGTCATATAATTATTACTAATATATATTTTCTATTTTATTAATTAATGAAGCATTGGAAGCTTACGAAATGATGGTCTCGAAGCGCAAGTTTCTAATATTACGATGGATATAGCACAATTGAGTGGCACCCAAAATGGAGTTTGGAGCAAGACTCGGCAAGTACGTAAGAATAACTAGCTTAGATACTTGTATATTTTCTATTTTCTTAATATGTAGAAAGATTTTTTTTTTCTTGATTAATTGTTTCCTTCGATGGACAGGGAGGAAAAGGATATGCCAAGGGGATAACATTCAGCAACATTGTGATGCAAAGTGTGAAGAACCCCATCATCATTGATCAAAACTATGTGACTCTAAGGCCATGTTTACTTGAGAGGAAAGTTAGAAGGAAAGAAGGGAAAATAGAAAGGAAAGGAAATAAAGCTTGTTTACTTGAGCAGATGGACAACATAAGAGGGATTGTAGGAGGGAAAAACAAGCAAAAATCCGCTCAATAGCTCTCTGCCCGAATCGGGCGGAAAGCAGCTTATACACGTATTGCTGCCCTAACTTCACGCCCTCATTTTTGCGCCGCTACTCGTGCTCACCCCTACTCGTACTCGCCCCGACTCCGCTGCTCATCCTCGCCAGGACTCCATTGCTCATCCTTGCCCCAGCTCCGCTGGACTCCGCTGCTCATCTTCGCCCCGGTTGCACTGCTCGTCACTCCTCTGCTCTTCCTCGCCCCGGCTTCACTGCTCTTCCTTGCCTCGGTTAGTCGTCTTCACTCCTCATCGCCGCTGCTTATCCTGATCGTTGTTGCCACTGAGAGTCCTCGCCGTAAGCTACTCGTCCTCATCGCCTGAGAGTCCTCACTGTAAGCAAGGATAATTTTAGCTGCTTTCCCTTGTTTTTTTTCTCCCTGTTTTTTCTTACTATCGCCATTGTTGTCTTCCTGTGTATTTTTGGTCGCTTCCATCACTATGATCCGTGAATGGAGTTAACACTTGTTGAGAATATAGAAACATGCTTCTTAGACCTCTACAAATCATTGGTCACCAGAAAATTATTTGCACCACATGCACAGTTGTTGATGAAGTTAAATAAACCAAAGCATTTCTTCTTAAGTCAGATGAGGAAAAAGTTGCAAAGTTTTTGTATTTGGTTGCCCATAATGTCAAGAATCGAGAACTTTGCTTCTTCTTTCATTGTACTCTTAGAAGTAGCAGTTGTCACTTTCATGAGGTATTGAGAGCTATTATTAGCTTACACACTCAGTTTATCAAGCAACCTGATGGTACAGTAGATCCTCCTCAGATATGCAATACGAACAAATTCTATTCGTATTTCAAGGTATAGTATTTCAAAAGTATATTAGTATAAACAACACTATTTCAATTATTAAATCGATTGTATAAACATGCAGGACTGTTTAGGAGCTATTGACAGGACGCACGTTCGTGTAAGAGTACCGTCTAAGGATGCACCTAGATATAGGGGGAGAAAAGACTGGCCAACGACGAATGTTTTGGCAGCATGTACTTTTGACATGAAATTTACTTACGTCCTTCCTCGTTGGGAAGGGACGGCATCTGACTCACGGATATTAAAAGATGCCCTCATTAGATTCGATACCTTAAAAATTCCAGAAGGTAAATTTCTAACCTTCATTCATAAAAGCTACCCTTAGTAGTTCGTAATAGTAATATTAAATCATATATTGTTGTTGTAGGAAAATATTATTTAGGTGATGCTGGATTTGGGATTAAAAGTTTTCTCATCACTCCTTATAGAGGAGTCCGCTATCACTTGAAAGAATATAATAAACATGCTCCAGAAAATGCGAATGAGCTATTCAACCATTGGCATGCATCTGCTCGAAATGTTATTGAAAGAGCTTTTGGTGTATTGAAGAAGAGGTTTCCAATTATAGCAAGTGGTACAGAACCTAGTTATCCTATTAGGACACACATTCAAATTATCCTTGCATGTTGTGTTTTACACAACTATTTAATGGGTGTTGATCCTAATGCAAGTATTATTGCTGAAGTTGATGAGGAATTACTAAATACAAGAAGCCACAATGCTTTCGAATCAGAAAGATTAGATGAAGATGCTAAGCAAGGGATTGCACTTAGAGATTCTATGGCATCTGCAATGTGGACTGATTATGTCTTGTGAATATATGAGATGATGTTGTCCTTCAACATTGTACTTTTAACTTTAATGCAAATGTGTTTTAGTATGTTTATTTTGTAGTTTGACATTTATGTTTTTCTTTTTTTTGAATAAGTTTGACTTTATTGTATTTTGGTTTTAATGCATGCGAAGTATGTTCACTCACTATGTTCTGCACTTATGTTTGTCATAGCTCATTTTCATATTTATTATCACATCCTAACAAATGTTCTTTTATCTCAATGTAAGATGAGTAAAAAATCTAAAAGCACCGAAGGATCAAGAAAAGAAAACATTAAATGGAGCGAAGAAATGGATAATGTCTTTATTGACACAATGTTAGAACAACAATCAAGAGGTTTCAGGGTGGATGGCACATTCACCACGGCTGCGTATAAAAACATGCTACTCATATGTGAACAAGCATTGGGTGTAGTTTTGACATAGCATCATTTGAAAAATAGAATCAAAACTTTGAAAGCTAACTTTAGTACATGCCACGAATTATTTAAAAACAAGAGTGGCATTTCTTGGAGTAGCGAAACAAAAATGTTTCAAGCCGATGATGATGTATGGGATGATCTTATCAAGGTATGTTAATTGTCATTTTTTTTATGATCATTATTGGTTTGAGTATTTATATTTTGATTCTATTGTCTTATACAGGCTAATCCTAATATGAGGAGATGGAGGACGACTCCTGTTTATAATTATGATAAGTTAGAAGAGTTGTTCTCAAAAGATCGTGCCACGGGTAACTCATCAAACACTTATAGTTAATTCATGAATACATGGAGAAAAGAAAGAGAATCAAGTCCAATCTTAAAAGAGTTTTCTACTTCACATGAGTGTCACCCAATTGGTGAATCAAACCCAACTAATGAGCCAACCCCTCCACCCAACACAACATCTATTGATGAGTCTACATTAGTTAAGAGTGAAAAGAGAAAAGATGCTGCAACACTATTTCAGGAAACTAATGCTTCAATTGAGGAAACCAATCAACAGCTTAAAAAAGTGGTAAAGTGTATGAAGCAAGCAAATGAGTGTATGATCAAACAATGTGCTGATGATTATGAGGAGAGAGAGAGAGAAAGACTGAAAGAGATACAAAAAGGAAAAGAACAAGAAAAAGAAAAGTACAACAAAAGAGAGATATATGAGGAGATGCAAAAGGTTGGTGTGCCCCAGCATCGAATTGTTCGTGCATATGTGATTTTGGGAAGTGATAAAGAGAAGTCTAGTCTCTTTTTTTCTGCACGAGAAGAAGCTCGCTTAGCTGTTCTAAATGAATTGATGGACATGCATAATTAGCGATATGATATGACTTTTTAAACATTCATAGACTTGTTATGATGTAAGCATATTGAATGTTTTAATGGTGTGTGTGATTAATTAGAAGTATTAGACTTTTTATGTTTTAAAGCACTTTGTTGAATGTTTGGAAAATTTTTAAACTTCTTAAACCTTCATAGACTTGTTATGTTTTGAGGGTGTTGAATGTTTTTAACTTGTTAATTTGTATGACTTCTTAAATATTTTAATGCTTATAAATAATGAATGATATGTTACAGGTTCACATGTAGAAAAATAGGAGAAATTATGGCAGATTTTATAAGAAAATTATGCGATATAATATTATATGATGTAGTAATTTTATGGTTTTTAATAGCACTAAATAATATTTAATAATTTTATGATATTTAATAATATTTAGTAATTTTTATATTTTTAATAGTATTAAATAATATTTAATAATTTTTATGGTATTTAATAGTACTAAATAATATTTAATAATTTTATGGTATTTAATAATATTAGATAATATTTACTAATTTTATGGTTTTAAAAGTATTAAATTATATTTAGTAAATTTTATGGTATTTAATACTATGAAATAATATTTCATAATTTTATGGTATTTAATAATATTAAATAATATTTAGTAATTTTTATGATTTATAATAGTATTCAATAATATTTAATATTTTTTATGGTATTTATTTAATAGTATGAAATAATATTTTATAATTTTATAGTATTTATATAATAAGAGTGAAAAAATTAAAAATTGGGGTGTATATAACAATCATTTAAGCTTTCTTTCCTCCAAGTATACACAAGGAAAGAAAATTTATAATACATTCCATCCTGCTATGTGTCTTTTCTTTTGTTCTTTCCTTTCTTTTGTATTTTCTATCTTTGCAAGTAAACACGGCCTAAGAATCCATGCAAACAAGAAGAAAATCTTTAATTTCTCTTTTATGAATTATTTAAAAATATTCGTGGAATAAATGAGTAAAATTTTGGTTTTCTACAGGATTCATCTGTTCAAGTAGAGGATGTGTTGTACAAGAATATAAAGGGAAGTGGCTATTAACTTTAACTGCAGCAAGAGTAATCCTTGCCGTGGAATAGTGCTGCAAGACATCAACATATCTCATGGAGCATCCCCAACGAGCTCTTGTAAGAATGTTGCTCAATTCTGCAAAAGAGGAATTGTTAGCCCTCCTACTTGTGCCTAAAATCCAATGAGTGATTCTAAGTGTTTGGTGAAATAAACATGATATGGCTATGTAAATGTACCATTGGCTTGCTCTTTGATCTAAGTGTAGTGCTTTATTGCATCTTATTTAAGACACTAAACTGAATAAAACATCGATAGCTACACTCGATTGTTATATAAAGATAGACATGTCTCTTGTTTCGATAGTAAATCAAGATCCATGATCGTGATATAGTTTTGATTATTCAAGAGCTATGTTCTTTTATTCTAATCATTCAAAATAATTTGGACATAGAGTTATTCATCATATCAAGTGATTGTATTCAAAAAGTTAAAAAAAAGTGGTATATATATATATATATATATATATATATATATATATATATATATATATAAAAGTAGTAAAATTATTTAAATTTGAATTTTGAAAAATAAAAATAAAATGAGTAAATATCAAAAAATTATAGAAATACAAGAAAAATAAATAAAAAAGAATAAAAATTCAAAAAAGTTTAAGATTTTATGATTCAATAGATAATATATATAATTATTGTATAAAATTTTTTATTGTAATCTCCACTACAACATTAGCCAATATTTTCGGGTTGAAATTCATTAAAAGGTGTGTCATTTTTTTACTTTCTAAATAAAAGGACAATTCATTTAGCTCTAAAATCAATACAAACTTAAAATATTTCAATATATTCTTTTTTTAAAATAAAAATTATATTAAAAATTTTAAATATATAATATTATATATTTTTTTTTAAAAAAAGAACTAATTATTTTAGGCAATATCTAGCTTCTACTTTTGGACGAATAACAACTTTCCAAATTTGGGAGGAAAGCTAAGGCAAACATTATTTTAGGCATGGTCCCTATTTCAAATTTCAGGCAGGGTCACTTGTCAAACCATTGGATTTGCTGAAAATATAAATATTAAAACATCGTTATTTTACCTTTGCTTTAGATTTGTACTTTTACTCGATCCAATAGTTGGTAGATGACCTTGCTAGAATCTTTAGGGCAGGACCCTGCCTAAAAAAATTGTATTGCCATTTTCTTCTACATATTCATACTCATTCTAAATTTCATGTAGTAAATTAGCCTCCTATTAATAATCCTTAGAATCTAGTTTTTTTTTTTTTTGATTCTTGAAGGAAAAGATAATTAATAAATGTAATTGCATTTCAACGCAATGAATATGAGAAAGATTGTCATTCATTATTGGATTTATTAATACTTTTAGAAGATCAATAATCCCATCATTATTATGAATATTATGAAAACTAATTAAAAATTATGTTAATTATATTACAAGTATGTAAAATATTATGAATTTGCAAAATTTAGAATATGAAGTATAGGGAAATGTAATATTTTAAAACAATAATTTTGAAAGATTTTATCTATTTATTTTGTAGTAAGATAATATAAGAATTAATAGTATAATTACTAATCCAAGCACTATAAGTTAAAATAAATTACAAAGTAAATAATTATTAAAGTTTGATTATGATTTTCATTATAATGAAGATATTTTAAATACTTATTTCTCACATATTTTAAATAGTTAGTTCTCACATGAGGACATTCACTATCAAGTTTATCATAATTAATGCCTTATGATGTCTTTGAACTTGCTTGAGCTTTTTTCTAGAATTAAGATTATTTTATTTCCCATCCTATCATTGGGAATGTCCTCCTTTCATCTTTTTTTTTTAAAAAAAAACAAAATCATGCTATGTGTTTTTGTTTTCAGTTATTTTCCTTCTTAAATAAATTACTTAGGCATCTTTCACATATACCCTTTCCTTTGTCAATGTTGAACTTGTAATTATCAAGAACAATGTATTAATAGAGAATGGAGAAACATATAACTCTCAATCATCATACCGTAGAAAATACATTCAATAATACAAGAAAGAAAAACAATTGCAAAGGTAATTCCCTTTTTGATGGCCTTTGTGCCACTACTAAGATTTGGGGTAGATGGCGATATAGAGTCGCCTCTATTAACGATAGGAGGGGTAGTAGTAGTGAGGGGAGAAGGGGTGGCAAACGATGACTCTGAAGCTTCGATGTCCAACTTCATACCAAAATCACAATGGGTTGGAATGCCGCAAATGAAATAATTGTGACCCATTGACTTGATTACGATGGAGTCGTTGCCAGAGTTGTGAATTACAATAGGTGATGCAGTGTTGCATGAGTCATAGTTCGTGTTGCTCACCTCAAGCACATTGTGTAAATTCTTATTGTACTCAAACACTGTCACATGTTGGAGTTAGAGGCTTAGGCTTAAAAAAGAAAGTATACTGTTTTTACTCATTTTAAGAATAAAAAATATATAATATAATTTTTTTATTTATTATACCAGAAGTTTGCAAAATATTATGGATAGTTTTGAGGAAAAAAAACTTTTGTCCATTCCATTAGCATTCATCAACAAAAATATGCAATGTTCTACCCAATCTTCGTATAGTAAAGAAAAACAAGAAATTTTTTAGGTAGGACCTGCCCACAAATCACAAGCAAGTCCTTGTTTACCATTGAATTATTTGAAAATATGAATCTTAAAGCAAAGTTACTTTAGCACTGCTTTAAGATTCGTATTTTTAATCGATACAATGGTAAGCAAAAGACCACCCTAAAAATTTCTCCAAGAAAAAAAATTACTTACCGATGGTGTCTCCCATATGGAACTTTTTGGACATGGCCCAACTAGTATAGTTTATAGTGCCTATAAAAGTCCACCCTACATCATCCCCCACCTTGTAAACTACCCCCTCTGACATCCCCATGAAGACGATGAACATAAACACTAACAATTCCATCATAGTCATTGAATCTATCTTCTCCATTGTAGTTGGAAAAGAAAGAGATACAAATTAAGAACTTAGATTGTGTGTTTAGAGGATCGTGCATCCTCTTTAAATAGTTAGTAGTTATGATTAATAATAGAGAACTTTTGACCACACAATACAACTGGTCTATAATGGATGAAAGGACCATACCTATTGCGTTGTTGAATACCTAACTAATTTGTTATCAACAACTAAGATTCTTACCAATTGAACTAAGATCCTGAATATATTTAGATTTAGGTGTTGATGTGAATAGTTCATAGGACTTGTCCATTTGAACAACTCTTTGATAGAAAACTTTCATATTGCTATCATTTTAAGATATATTATTATAGTATATGAATATGTTCAACTATTTTTTATAACTTGGTCGCGTTAGATTTTGCTACTACATTTGATCCAATTGATCCATGGAAATAGAGTGTCTAGAAATATTTGGAAATAAATTTTGGTAAAACCCCTTGCATATCAACCCATATATGGCCTAAACCTGAGTTGGGTTTCTTATTATATAACCTAAACCCAACTCACGTATTTAAATAGGTACTTGAGTAAATAAAAAATATTTTTTTAATTTTTAAGCTTCTATACAATATAATTTTATAAATTATTAAAACAAATATATTTATATAATAAATTTTTATATTTTAATAATAATAAAATAATATATTTTGATTTATTTTTAGACCAAATATTGGGTACTAAGTACATGTACTTATAAACTCGACCCTAATTAAAACTGGATTTGCTATGAACTCACTAACCACCCCAATAGCATATGAGATACCATAATACGCTACATTTGGTAGAGCTAAGTTATTGTAATCGTGTTGTTATTGTTGCTACTGAGAAAGGTGTTTGGTAGAGTTTTTGTGCTATTGTTGATATACTATTGTTATTAGTATTATTTTGAGTATTAAAAATTATAATTAAGTTGTAAAAATCTTATTTCCCTTAAACTATTGGAATCTTGTAATACTATGCTATAAAAAAATATAATAAATAGTATAAGGTTTCAGTTAATCTTTTGAGATGTCATTTGTATCAGAAAATATCATTTTAGGTTAACTAAAACAGTTAAACAAATGGGGTATTGTACACATTTATAAGGTAGTTGTTTTTCGTATTGTTCTTCTTTTTCTTTCTTCTTTAATCAATTCTACAATTCTATTTCATAATAAGGGAACATCAATCCAATATAAAAATATAAAAAATAAATAGAATAAAAAAAAATCTTCGAGTGTTCAATCCAATATTAATTTACACAAAAGGTCATACATTTTTTCACAATTGACTACACAAACCCAATTTGCTGTGTCACCTCCGTCGGCGGCTGGGAAAACATAACCCTAGTTTTTTCCCTTTCCCGCCATTGCCATTCATCACATCCATCCGTCGCCGATTGTCCCTAACCTCATCGCCGACGAGTCTACGTTAGAGGAGAAGCTTGGCTGCAGAGATCACCGTCGGCAGCAGCAGATGAAGGATTTCCTCCGCCTTTGCGAAAGCTTCGGCGGCGCTCTCCTTCAGCCCGGCTCGCCCTCGCTGACGGCTAGACGTCGTCAAATGCGCGATACGAGCAGTGGCAACTGGCTTTCAATTGGCGGCGTCAGGGTATCAAAGCGGCAGCAGAGGTGGTGGGTAGGGTTTCGCGGCGGCGATTTCGATCCATCCGCCCGGATCCGACTGCCTTTGATCCGGTAGCGCTTCCCGCCCGGATCCGCGCATTCACCCGACGTGTTTTGCTTGGGTGACATCACGCTTGCGGACGTCAACGCAGGCGAAGCGGCGTGGCTTTGCATGCTATATATATATATATATATATATATATATATATATATATATAAACGAGTATCTTTAGCCACAAGTAACCACAGCTGCAGTAAAAAAAACACACATTTTCTGTAGAAAAAATAAAAAAAACAATAGTAATTATACTTTCTGCAATTTTAGAATCGTATGCTATAAATTTTATTTCTGTGCCTTTCTAAAATTTGATCTGTTAACATCATACTCTGTTTCTAATTACTTTTTGAAAGTATGTGTAAATTTTTATTTACAGCATTTCTTATGATTCTAACTATGTTGAACTCTTTTGCCATAATATATAAACTGTTCACTTCAACAATAATTCTCATATTAGGGAAATTATTTATGCAAATAAATAATATTCTTATTCCTTTTAAACCTAATAACAAAAGGTTTAATCCTAGGAGTAAAAATTTTAAATCTAGGAACACCAATAACACTAAAAACTCTAAACCTAATTTTAAGGAGACTTAGAGGGTTCAAACCAAGAAAAATAGATTCAATCCTAAACCTCAGGTTAATACAGTTGAGGGTGAACCTTCCACTAGCACTATTAGGTCAGTTTCCTTCGCTCCTTCTGTCAATTTAGTCTACCAAGATTCTGAGTGGTGGCTTGACTTTGGAGCTAATGTACAGATTGGCACCAATAAAAAATATTTCACTTCCTTTCAAAATACAAGTGGAGGAAGTGTAGTAATGGGAAATAGAGCATCTCTGAATGTGCTAAGACATGGGAATATCAACCTGAAGTTTACTTCTGAGAAGTCAATAATTCTCAAAGATGTTCTATTAGTTCCAGATGTGAAGAAAAATCGCATTAGTGGATCTCTTCTAATTTAATTAGGATATAAAATTGTTTTAGAAGCAAATAAGGTTGTCATTACTAAAAAAGACAATTTCATCTGTAAAGGGTTTATCTCAGGAGGACTCTTCAAAATAAATGTAGTTCCTATTCAAATGAATAAAGATTCCTTTTCTTCATCCTCTCTTGTATTAAATTTTGAAATAAATGACTGTTGGCATGGCAGACTTGCTCATGTTAATTTTAATTCTATCAACAAAATGGTAAATTTAGAATTAATTCCTAAAATAAATTCTAAAGTAAATCCAAAGTGTGAAGTCTGTGCTAAAGCTAAACAACCTAGAAAATCCTTCAAAACAGTTGAATCTAGAAATTCACAAATTCATAGTGATGTTTGTGATTCAACTTCAACATTAACAAGAGGAGGTAACAAATATTTTGTAACATCCATCAATGACTGTTCGAGATATTGTTATACTTATTTGATTAAAACTAAAGATAAAGTTTTAAATAAATTTAAAATTTTTAAAGCTGAAGTTGAAAACCAACAAGATAAAAAGATAAAAATAATTAGATCTGATTAGGGCTGTCTAAAGTCCGGTTCAACCCGGAAAATCGAACAGGACCAAACCGAAATTTTCGGTTCGGTCCGGTTTTTATACAATGGTTCGGGTTCGGTTCGGTTTTATATTAGTTAAAATAATTTCGGTTCGGTTTCGATTTTTAGTTTTAAAAAACTTAAAAAACCGAACCGAACCGAATAAACGGTTCAACCAAAATTAAATCTTTTATTAATATATATTTTTTAAAAAGCTAAACAATTAATGCTTTATGAGTTGATTGCACTAGGTAGTTGTCAGACGCATTAATTTTTTCCAATGTTCATCTATTAATTGCACCGCCTTTTTTAATTGCACTCGAATCAATCACTTATATCAGGCGTTTTTTTAATGTTCAAAGTATTAATTGCACTCGAATGAATCAATCACATATCATTTGATTTCTAATATTTTATTAACATTCAAAGTATCAAACATTTTTTTTATTATTATTATATAGAAGTGATGGGACATAAGTGGTTTCAGCCACAAGCAATTAATAATCGCATTAATTAATACCTCTCGAGCCATTGGACAGAAGTGGCGTTTCAGCCACAAGATTAAATTTTATAATAATTATATATGTCAGACGCATTAATTACTTTATGAGTTGATTGATTTGATTAGACATTAATGTACAGGCATTTCGCATGGTTTACTGAATAATGAAGATTGCATGAAGTACAACTTTCGGTTTTTATCGGTTTAGCCCGAACCGAACCGATATTTTTCGGTTCGGTTTATTTCGGTTATAGAATATTTCGGTTCGGTTTCGAGTTGAAAAAAATCAGAAAAAAAAATTCGGTTCGGGTCCAATCGGTTCGGTTCGGTTCGGGTTGAACCGATTGGACACCCCTAGATCTGATAGAGGAGGAGAATACATGTCTAATGATTTTACATCCTTTTGTCAAGAACATGGTATAATCTATCAAATAACACCTCCTTATTCACCACAATCAAATGGTGTGGCAGAAAGAAAAATAGGATTCTTCTTGATATGGTTAAGTCCATGATATTGAGTTCTGGTGTACCTCAAAATCTTTGGGGAGAAGCTTTACATTCTTCTTGCTTTATTCTTAATAAAATCCCTTTAAAAAATAAAGATGTCACCCCTTATGAACTATGGAAGGGTCATAAGCCGAGGCTTAATTTCCTTCGAATGTGGGGGGTGCATTACAAAAGTTAATATTCTTGAATCTAAAAAGAGAAAACTAGGTTCTAAAACTATAAATGCTGTTTTAGTAATTTACTCCTTAGATAGTAACACTTATAGATTCTTAGTAATCAATTTTGAAATACCAAAAATATCAAATAACACATTAATTGAATCTAAAGATGCTTCCTTTTTTGAATATATATTTCCTTTCAAAAATAAAGTTTCTTCAAGCATTCAATCAACCACAAATATCTTTTACACCGATAGTTTCAAATCCTTTTCAACTATCTGAACCTAGAAGGAGTCAGAGAGTTAGAGTCGAAAAGAATTTTGGTGATGACTTCATAACTTATTTAATTTAAGATACACCTAATTCTTATCAAGAGACTCTTAACTCTCCTGATGCTCCTTTCTGGAAGGAGGCAATTCATAGTGAGATGGAATCAATCCTAAGTAAATTATACTTGGATTCTAACTGACTTACCTCCTAGTAATAAACCTTTAGGATGTAGGTGGTTGTTCAAAAAGAAATTAAGACCTGGTGGAACAGTAGAAAAGTATATGGCGCATTTAGTTGTTCAAGGCTTTGCTCAAAAGGCTGTCATTGACTATTTTGACACTTATGCACCTGTAGCAAGAATAACTACCATTAGAGTTATGCTTACATTTGCTTCCATCCATAACTTGTTTATACACCAAATGGATGTCAAGATTGCTTTTCTACATGGAGATCTAGAAGAAGAAATCTATATGAACCAACCTGAAGGGTTTATCTCTCTTGGTTCTGAAAATAAAGTTTGTTGACTAGTTTGGTCATTGTATGGACTTAATAAGCTCCAAAATAATGGCATGAAAAATTTGACAAAGTTATAGTTTCATTTGGATTTCAAATCAATGAATCAGATAATTGTCTATATATTAAAAAGATAGATGAGAATAAGTTTATAATCTTATGCATTTATGTAGATGATATCCTTATATTAGCACCTTCTTTAGAATTAATAACTGAAACTAAATCTTATCTTTCAGATAATTTTAGCAAGAAAGATTTAGGAGAAGCAGATGTGATTTTAGGAATGAAGATAATTAAATCTTCAGATTTCTTGACCTTATCTCAATCACATTACACTAATAAACTCCTAGAAAAGTTTGGTTTTAGTAATTATTCTTCTCTTTCTAGTCCTTTTGATTCTAATGTTCCATTAGAAAAGAATAATGGAAAATCTATAAATCAAGAAAAATATGCTTAGTATATAGGATCTCTTCTTTACCTTTCAAATAAAACTAGACTTGACATAGCTTTTGCTGTATCTAGATTAAGTAGATATACTTGTAATCCTAGTCAAACTCATTGGAATGCCTTAAATAGAGTCTTTAAGTATCTTAAAGGTACTAGCTCATATGGTTTAAAATTTTCTAGTTATCCTTTTGTTTTAGAAGGATTTAGTGATGCTAATTGGATATCTGATTCTAATGATATCAAATCTACTCTGGCTATGTGTTTTTAATGTCATTACATGGCAATCTTCCAAGTAATCCATAATTGCTAGGAGCACAATGGAAGCAGAATTAGTGGCTTTGGATGCCACATGTATTGAAGCTAAATGGCTTAAAAAATTAGTTTCTTCACTTCTATTTTCTTCTGCTCCTTTAGCTCCTATTTCTATTCATTGCGACTGTTAAGCCGCAATAGCATTTTGTAAGAAGAAACTAATAAATGTGAAAATGAGTCGCCACATTAAAATTAGACAAAAGTCTATTAGATGGCTGGACTCGCATGGTGTTATAGCTCTTTCTTTTGTAAAGACGGAGCACAACCTAGCCGATGGCTTGACCAAAGGCTTGCCTAGGACCAAGATCATAGAAGTATCGAGAGGAATGAGAATTAGTCTGTAAATAGGTCTTTCAACGGTGGGAACCAAACCTTTGTGATAGGAGATCCCTTGAAGGAGGTTCAATGTGGTAATAACAAGCTGATTGACTAGCCAATAAGCACTTTGAAAAAATAAAATTACAAAACACTACGGTGTATAAAATTTTATGCGATAGAGTTGATACTCTATACTCTCATTCCTGAAGATAGATTTGTGCATGTATTGTAGAGGAAAGGAAAATTTCCTAAAGTAGTTAATTACCATGAGATGAGTCTCCACACTCATCCCTTGCAGGGAACTTCCAATATGAGAGAGTCTATATACGGCCGCAGCTGAGGACATAGATAACCCTTAGAAGCTCTCATGAATGATACATGCGCACGACCAAAAATGCACAACACCGCGATCGGTTATCTCCTGTATTATGTGTGAAATTATTAAAGTTTGGGTCAAAGGAAAGTAGTTCAAGACTAGTTCACTATCTTTCCTTCAGATGGAAATAATTTTACTAAGTAAAGGTTATGCCTTTAAGTGCACTTTACTGACCGCATAATATAATTAATGAGCAGCACTTGAAATTAAATCTTTTCAATTAGATTTATTTATTTTTAATTTTGTGGGGATTGTTGGATAAAATTAAAAAAAATATTTAAAAATATTTATTTATTTCTTTTACCTAGTCTAAATTAAATATTTTATTAATTAAAATTGTTATTAGTGGAAAATGTCTTGTGACCGTCCAATTTAATCCGACGATTCTTACCATGATGGTTTAGCCTATAAATAAGTGTCTGACCTCTAGGTAGAAACACATTGGTGTGTAGCTACTCAAAAAGCCAACTCGCCCCACAAATTAAATTTTTTCCTTCTTGTTCTTTGTTGCTCAACGCCGAAAGGAAGCCGATCAACTTTTCCACGATCGTTATCCGCAAGAGAAGAATCTTGGTTGTATCCTGGGTGATCTCTCTGGATTTTGCTCACACGAGGGCTCAGAAATTCACCTAAGGACAGCAGATTTCTCCGCACCTCTAGGTTCTTTCGTTCTTGTTTTTACTTTGTTGATTTAATAGAAATAGTTTAATCTACATTCGTGCTAACTGGAACCAACACAGCATCGATGGAACCAACGCAGCGACATTGGAATTTTTTCTCTACACGTGATCCACCTGATTTTCCTTCCAATTTCCCTCAAGGCTTTTCCGTCCATCCCGATAAATCAAGGAAAATATACTTTTTCATTTTTCTCTCACTTTTCTCCTCTTGTAAACACAGTGCTAGAGAAATAAGTTAATTAGGATTAGGTCAAGCAAAATGTTTGAGGCGTGCGAGGGGAGATGGACATCTGAGCCTCAAAGGCATATATGATTTGAAAATACTAGTTATTGTGCGCCTGAGAGGATATTGATGGCAAAACTCTGACTTACACCCTAGGCAACTCCACATATTCATGATCGACTCACGTAAGTCAAATTAAAAAAAAACAAGGTTTTAGCATTGAATTGCTTGCGTAAATAGAAAACAAAAAAAATCTTTGGTTACTACATTACTTTGCATCTAGTATCCGTCAGACAAATCACATGCAATTTCTCTCTTATTACTTAAAAAAAATTCTAAGCAAGATTCACGCTTAAGATTCTTAGGCAAGGAATCATCTCCGTCGTTTATCTTCCATGAATATCTGTAATTTCACAGAGATAAATGGTGTAGATGTCTCCAACCTATAATCTATCTATAGTTTTCCTCTAGCTCCTGCTGCGTAGGGTTTCACTAGGGTTAATCTAAAATTAATATTAATTCTCAATTAATTAGGTCGCCTAATTGGATTATTAATAGCACGTGATTAACGTAGTGAAATGGAACTCTTCCTTGTTAATTGACGTGATGAACTCAATCAACTGACACACAATTCTACGTTCTTTAATTTCCGTGCCATGCACCTCGCATCATTAATGTTTATTCCATATTTTTCTACTTTTGTTTCCTCATTTTTTTTAATAATTACAATTGTTAATTCATTCTAATTTGCAAAAATAAACAATATATTATTAGAGAGTAAGTTAATTAGCCTTTAATTAATAGCAAACCATATACGTAGATATTTATCATTAATTAGCCAAATTTAATGAACATAAAGCATATTATCTATATGTATTTCTGCATCATTAATAGAAACTTAGCTAATTAATTAAGTAATCTAATTAGAGCAGTCAATTTTGAAACTAAAATGTGCTAAATAGACTTGTCAATTCAATAGCTAATTTCCCATGATTAATTAATTAATTAAAATTCGAGGCAAACAAACGCTCTTGCTGATGACTTTATTATCCAATGCAAGAGTAGAGAAAGACGGCATGTAATGATAGTTCAAAGCAAACGCAAGATCCATCTCTCCATGCTTCAACATCACCTAAACATTAACCCCACAAGTAATTGCTTCTCCCTCCCTCATCCATCAACCAATCACCACCACTTTTTTAATTAATTATTTTTATTTTTTATATAAAGATTAATATATATATATATATATAGCTAGAACATGAGAAAAAGATATTGATAATTAATTACTTGAAAAGAAAAAAAAAATTAATTTGTGTTGTCCAAAAACATAGAATTCTATCTTTAATCTTAGAAGAAACAATTGGTCAGAAGAAATGACATGACCCATGCATGGTGGAAGGTCAAATCTTCCAAACTGTACTTATTGTTGCAATGATACTACAGTTACCCACCAAGCAACAACCTTTGGGTTTTCTTCTATATATATGCTCCACATTCCTAACTTCATTTCCTCATCCATTCGCAAACATTGTACAAGGAAATTTGTCAAGTTCTTTTTCACATATTGCACAACATGTTGCACCTTCCAAAATTCCCTATTCTTCTCATTATCCTACTAGTCCTAATTGATAAGTTACACTCTCTGCATGAATCGAATGCTTTGTATAATAGTTCCCTTGATATTAGTCTTACCACTAAAACGTCGACGTCTCAAGTGAATGTTGATGACTATGGTGCTAAGGGAGATGAAGTCACAGATGATTCAGTGGTAATTAGCTCATTCTAGTTCATCTTCATGTTGTTCATGTATGATTAATCAAGTAATTTTGATGCTCTTTTTATTAATTCTCTCTCTTTTACTTGTAATTTTAATTTTGGTGCCATATATGTGATTATATCAGGCATTTCAAAAGGCTTGGAAGGTGGCCTGCTCTTCTCCTACTCCAACAATTCTGATAATATCTAAGAACAAGAATTACTTGCTTAAGCCCATCACCTTTGCAGGGCCTTGTAACTCTGACATTTCAGTCATGGTGAGTTCGAATATAATGATACTAACATAATTGTATACGTAAAATACTCTCCTAAAGTGAGAAGATTTTTTGTTTATTATAGTTATATTTGTTTTTTTTATATAGTAATGATAATAATATTGATTTGTGATATTTTTTATTTTTCATAAAAATTACAATTTTATTAGATTGAGGGTTCACTTGAAGCACCAAACGATCGTTCAGTTTGGAATGAAAAGAATCTTGGATATTGGATTACCTTCAGTGCTATACAAAATCTTATTGTTCAAGGCGGGGGAACTATTAATGGCAATGGAAAGATCTGGTGGCAGAATTCTTGCAAGATTAACAAATCTTCGGTAATTAATTAAGCATGAACTCTATCTAACTTTAATTTATTGTGCAATTTTTGTCTCCTTAATTAACTAATTAATTATTTTCTTTTTTTTTTCCAATCTCATGCAGCCTTGCACCGATGCACCGACGGTATGCATATGATCGTGGACATTAATTAATCTCTTTCGTTGACTTTCAACACTCGTTGACGTTAAACTAATTGCCAAACTTTTCTTTCTTATTTAAAAACATTTAAGGCGTTGACTTTTTCATCGTGCGATGGGCTAACAGTGGGGAAGCTCAGCATCAGGGACAGTCCACAAATGCATTTGACTTTTGAGAAATGCAGCAACGTGTATGCGGCTGACCTGACCATCACTGCTCCCGAGCAAAGTCCAAACACAGATGGGATCCATGTCACCATGACCCAGAACATACAGATCAACAACGTTGTGATCAAAACCGGTAAATAGTGGTTTAATTCATTCTTATGTTAATTAGTAACAAAAATAAATACACAAAAATATCAAAAAATTACTAATTTTAAATGCTCGTTTATATATAATTTATCTAATCCAATTTTCTACAAAGTTTTTATTATTAATGTTTATTTCAAAATATTATCTAATTATATAAATTTTTTTCCTCTAAAATGAAGGTGACGACTGCATTTCTGTTGTGAGCGGAACAAAAAATATGATGGCTACTAATATAGTCTGTGGACCAGGGCATGGCCTCAGGTATGCAATTATATAACCTATAACTAATTCCCACTTAGCGTGGGTAACTACCCTCACTAAGATATAAGAGATGTATATATGCTATAAAGTTTGACCGGTATATACGATATAAAAATGTAGCTAAAAAATATACCCTAAATTTCAACTCTAAACTCTAAATCTAAAATCTAGATTTGTCTCTATTTAATTATTACTAATATATATTTTTTATTTTATTAATTAATGAAGCATTGGAAGCTTAGGAAATGACGGGTTAGAAGCACAAGTTTCTAATATTACGATGGACACAGCACAATTGAGTGGCACCCAGAATGGAGTTCGGATCAAGACTTGGCAAGTGCGTATACTTGTATAATTTATATTTTCTTAATTTGTAGAAAGATTTTTTTTTTCTTGATCAATTTGTTTCTTTCCATGGACAGGGAGGAAAAGGATATGCCAAGGGGATAACATTCAGCAACATTGTGATGCAAAATGTGAAGAACCCCATCATCATTGATCAAAACTATTGTGACTCTAAGAATCCATGCAAACAACAAGTAAATCTTTAATTTTTCTTTTATGAATTATTTAAAAATATTCATGGCCTAAATGAGTAAAAATTTGGTTTTCTTCAGGATTCATCTGTTCAAGTACAAGATGTGTTGTACAAGAACATAAAGGGAACAAGTGCTTCTGAAGTGGCCATTAACTTTAACTGCAGCAAGAGTAATCCTTGCCATGGAATTGTGCTGCAAGACATCAACATATCTCATGGAGGATCCACAACAAGCTCTTGTAAGAATGTTGCTCAATTCAGCAAAAGAGGAATTGTTAGCCCTCCTACTTGTGCCTAAAATCCGATGAGTGATTCAAGTGTTTGGTGCAACAAACATGATAAGGATACTTGTGTGCTATAGACCTTGTAAATTGATTATTGCTTGCACTTTCATGTGAGTGTAGTGCTTTATTGTGTCTTATTCAAGACACAAAACTAAATAAAAACATCAATAACAACACTCGATTGTTGTATAAAAATAGACATACCTCTTGCTTCGATCGTAAATCAAGATCTATGTTTGTGATATAGTTTTGACTATTCAAGAGCTATGTTCTTTTATTTTAATCATTCAAAAGAATTTGGACAAAATGTTATTCATCATATCAAGCGATTGTAGCCAAGTCACAAATGAGGTAGCCAAAGTCTATTTGATGTAGTGGGAAACAACGTTTTAGATAAATAAGGCTAATGTGGAAGTGTAAATTAAAATCTAAACTAATAAAAGGTATCGAAATGCATGCAATTGTAAAACTACATATATTAGAATGAATGAGATTTCCTTGTGCATTTTACAATGGAGAAAATGGCCACTCCATAGGTCTTGATATGACTTACAAAGGTTGACAATGATTCCTTGCATTAGTTTATAACTTGATTGATTCGCGCATAGATAGTACCTCCAAACGCCCTTAAATTACAAGTATCTTAACTACTGAAGGTTAAACCTATGTTGAATCAAGATTAAACCAAATTTAATTTGATTTGACATGATTCACATTGCTCATATTGAACTGTGATTGATCCTCATTCAAATCTAGTTTGATCTAGATTTAACTTAGCTCGACACTTCATAGAAGCAGTGCGCCCATGCCATTCTTCCCTAGTGCTACAACTCGCACAAACTAGGTGCATGATGGTGGTTCGTCAATGGACATCTAGCAGGCCTATTGCAGCTGGACTTGGGAAGGTCCTAAGGAAGTGGTTGCTGTAGTCAGACGAAGTGGAACAAAAATAGGGGTGGTGAAATCTCTGTTCGATTCAGATGATCCGGCTAGTGGATGGATGAATAAAGCTATGTTTTGTTGGAAATGATAGAAAATACAATGAATTTAGATAACTTTTTATCTAGATTCATTGTAAGGATGAAAAATACAATGAATCTAGATAAAAAGTTATTAAAAAGTTATCTAGATTCATTGTATTTTTCATCTTTTCTATCGTGGATTTCATCCAACGAAATGTAACATAATTAGGGTGGAGTTTGTGAAGATTATGTGCTGGAGTTTAGGGACAACGTTAGCTTGATCTTCACCGATGTCCAAACAATGACAAGTAGTGGCCATCATCAGAGCTTCAACGAGAATTGGTGGTGGAACTTTGATTCACAACCAAATATATCAATGAGGGGTAGCGGATCATGTCACAACGAGAAAGCATGAGAGGAAAGGTTGGCACATGAATGAAATTAGGGAAGAGAGGAGAGAAAGATAGAGAAGAAGAGGAGTTATACTCCGAAGAGAAGATTTGAGAGGGAAAGAGGGGAGGAAGATGAGGTTGAAAAAGAAATCACATCTTCATTTCATCTCGTTCTCAAAATCTCAAATTCCCGTCTTCCTAAAATCTGTTGTTTACATGGGTTTTAAATACTCAAAGTTTTGTGAATATTGGATTGGACCACTGAGAAATTCACTCTGAAGTAAACTCTTCAATGCTTTCTTTCTTTCCTTTCCTTGATGCAAATTTTTATTCTTAGCTTGCTAGCTGTTTTGTGGCAGCAACAATAGCAAAGAATGGGAAGGCAACTGAGTTCTTTTGCATATGGACTAGGCCCAAGATAAGGGGTGCACTTTTTAAGCAAGGTTATCTGGATATTTTTCACGAATCTTAGAACAAGAATTCATCTTAATCTGACGACTATTTTAAATTTTTTTCTCTACACAACAGGAGGAGTGATAAGAATAAGAGAATATTTGACCACCGGACGAATCTCTAAACATAGTTGAATGAAGCAGATATGACCCACTTAGAAATTCTTAAGCACCAAAGTTTTTTTTTTCAAGATAAGAGCTTAGCCAACTAGTATTCATGTAGCGTATGAACCTAATTGGCTGAAATTCTTTACACTATATTTACTGGGAAAGATTTTAGGAGGAAAGGGATAAAGATTAAAAAAATTCGCAGTTTACCCTGACGGACGGATGGAAGAAAGGGAAAATAGGATGGATAAACGAGGGCAAAAACCCTCGTTTCTCATTCGCCCAAATCGGGCGGAATTTATACACATGAGGCGCGAGCTTGCAGACGCCTCTTCTTGCTGTTGCCTCGTTTCTCATCCGCCCAAATCGGGCGGATTTTATACACATGAGGCGCGAGCTTGCAAACGCCTCTTCTTGCTGCTGCTGCCTGCCACCTTTGCCGTTGGACATTGCCACCTCTACTGCTGCTCGAGGATGGAGCTCGCGGATGCAGATGGAGGTCATGGATGCGGACGGAGGGGTGAGCATTCGGGTTCGGTTATTTCGGTTTTTACCGATTACCGAAAATTTCGGTAAATTCGGTTCGGTAAAAAAATATTCGGTTTCGGTTTCGGTAATAAATTTTATAAAATTTGGTTTTCGGTTTTGGTTTCGGTTTTTATAATTTCGGTTCGGTAAAAAACCGATTTACCGATATATATATATATATATAAATATAAAAAATATATATAATATATAATATATATTAAAAAAATATATTATATTATATTATATTCTAATTTTATTATAGTATAATTAGTTATTAAAAGTCTAAAATCTATTACCTAATAGCTAATCACTTAATTATCAATCATATAATTAATTAAATACTTAATAATTTAATTTTTCGGTAATTTACCGAATTTACCAAAAATTTCGGTAAATTCGGTTTCGGTAAAATTTCGGTTTTTAGGAAATTCGGTTCGGCTTCGGCTTTTAATTTTTCGGTAAAATTTTTTTTGATAAATCGGTTTTCGGTAAATCGGTTTTCGGTAAATCGGTTTCGGTTTTTACTGAATGCTCACTCCTAGTCACAGACGGAGCTTACTGATGGAGGTCGCAGACACAGATGGAGGTTGCAGACGAAGCTCACTCATGGAGGTCGCGAATGCAGATGGAGGTCACGGACGTGGACGGAGCTCACTCATGGAGGTCATGGACGCGGACGGAGCTCACGGATGGAGCTCGCTGATGGAGGTCACGGATGGAGCTCGCGGACGCAGACGGATCTCGCGCGGAGGTTGCATACGAAGCTCACGGACGCGACGCTCGATTTCTCTAGCACGTGATTTTCACGTGGTAGATTTCATCCTCGATGTTTTCCCTTCCTTTCTATTTTCTCATCCATCCTATTTTCCCATCCCTCCTCCCTATTTTCTCGTCCCTCTTAGTATACACACCCTTAGGGTTTGTTTGAGCTTTTTGTCTTGAATAGTTGGCTTTTAACTTCTTGTTTACTTCGTGTTCCATGCTTGTGGCAAACAAGATGATGTGATAATTCATGTCATAAATAAATTTAAGGATTAGTGCTATACTATAAATTATATCTTCAAGTAATGGCAATTCAGGAGCCCTATCCTACAAAATCAAATTTGATTCAAGATCTTGGTTAAGTCAAAAATAGAACACATGAACTGAATTCACACATCTCCTATTACATGAAGTAAATTCTGAAATTACAATGCAAATTAAGACAAATATCAATTAAGATCAAAATTATAACATAAAATTTGACTAAGTCGAAATCGATTTAAGCATAGCCTATAGAAGTCATAGTGTACCATAAGCCATCAAGATTGATCTTTTTAAGGTTCCAACAGGGGGGATTCTTCCTGCTGCAGCTTGCAAAATGTCAATGTGACATGACATCATTTCCCTCAGCCTCAAAGCCGGAAAGTTGTGTGCTACCTAGGAGTTACTAAAGATTCGTATCCTATTGTTTGAAACATCCAACATGTAGCAGGCATATAAGTGACAATGAACACAATGTCCCTAGGATTTTGCTAAAAGGGGGAGAATATTAGATGCTGCGTTCCGCATTTGCTGAGTTTCAAAGCACTTCATATATTGCATGCTTCCAGATTCCAATATAAGCAAAGTGAACTACTCAGATGCCTAATTACACATCATTTAACTATAAAACATTGCAATCAATTTGCATATCTATGTCTGTAGGCAATCGTGTAACTAAAACCAAACACGTACAAAATATAATGAAGTCCATATCTGTTGTATAATTGCCTCAAACTGAACCAATGAAAGCATCAGCTTATTGATATTGCACACAATGGTCACCATGACCATTGTAATGGGAAAAGCTCATTTCTTGATGTCTCAATGTTGCATTAGCTTGTCATAACCGTACCTCTTCATCGCTTTCACGAAAATATCCCTTGAAACCTGCCCAGCTGGGAAATAAACCATGAGTTAATTTCTAAGAATTTTTGTCGCAGTTTGGTAAATGTTGTTGTTTTGTTGATCTTTGCTTGATCAAAGGATTGCTCTCAAAAAAGTTCGATGGTCGAAGCTCAAATCCACTGCTCAACATTGGCATCAATGGGAAGTCTTCTTGATAAGGAATGTGATGAAAACCTACAGTGTACCACAATACAATGTCTGTATCCTCAATTGGCCGATTTCTGCATTGGTAATTGAATTCTTGTGTCAGTCTAAAACTTTATTCAACTATCATCATTTCACACAATTAACATGGTTAGGTTACAGTATGAGATTCCACAGTTGCACTTGGACCTTCGATATTGGTGTGGATTGAATCATAAATGGCATAAACTTGAGCATAGCGTTCAATATCTAGAACTGTGTGGATGCAGAACTAGCGTAAACTCCTCTTTAGGTATAAGGCAAAAGAGAGAGAACTATGATTATTTCATTGTAGTATGTCTCAATTTGAATTTTTTAGTTACTCAACAATTGGATCTTTGTGACAAAGTGAGCAAACATGCAACTTGTATTTGTTGAATAATGACAAACAAAAGATAGTTTGCCAACTAACCTGGAAGGCTGGAACAAATAAAGAATTAGACTCACTCAAGCCCTTCATTGATCCAAGTAATACAACAAGCTAAATACTTGTTAACTTTATAAATCATGCAAAAAGTTAATTTTATTAACATTAAACTATTAGGAGTTCAAACTTTAAGATGAATGAATGAAGTAAAAGTACAAATAATTATGTGCAACTATGCTAATTATCTATAGCCATTCAAGTTCCTTTCTTTTTGCCATTCAAGTTCTTTGTTGTCATCACCACTGTCCATTAAACAGAACAGCTACTCCAGATCCCCAAAACTCATTAACCAGAGTTATGTTGGTGCTAAATCATGATGAAATCAATCAGCTCAATTTGTTAATTTGTGTCTAGTCGCACAACCTTGCTTCACTTGCTAGACACACCTTGCTTCACTTGCTAGATGTGTCATCCTGATCTTGCAAATGTTTAGAACACTAAGGTTATGTTTACTAGCACGGACGGGAAAGTAGAGCGACGGGAAAAGAATGGGGAAGGAAAAAAAAGAAAGGAGTGGCAAAGGGACGAGAACGGGGAGAGGGAAGGCAACGGAAGAGAGGAGGCGGTGGCGGCGATCGGGCGAGTGGTGCGCGGATGACAAGTGTCAAGCGTGCGAGCAGCAGCCAACAGGTGAGCAGGGAAGACGATGGCGGCAACCTCTTTTTGGGAAGACAACGGCGGTAGCCAGTAGGCGAGCAGGGAAGATGATGGCAGTAGCCTCTTTTCGGGTAGACAATGGAAGCGGCCTAGTGTAGGGAATACGATAGCAGCACGACTGCGGAAGAAGATGGAGGCAAATCAAGGAAGAAGATGATGGCAACGACAAAAATGGCTTCGACATGAAGAAGGCGGTAAGCAGCATGGAGAGAAAAAAAATGTTGTAAGCAGCATTTCTGGGCCGCGTTTTTGTAGCGGGGCACCCTTCCACAACTTTTTCCAGCGGAGTGCCTTGATCTCCAGAGTACGAATCTTGAAACACCAATTTCGTATAACACATAATATTATCGTATAACACTTATATATTTTTGTATAACACTAGCCTATTATCGTATAACACCTTAATTTTTTCGTATAAAACTTTTATAACACCTAAATATTGTATAAATATGTTGTTAAGATAAGGTTAAATTGAGATTTGATAGGTTGTACGAAAATATTTAGATATTATATGATAATAGACAGGTGTTATACAAAAAAATTAAGGTGTTATATGATCTCTATGTTTATGTTATACGATATTCAGAATCTGTTATACGATATTTGAATTGATGTTATACAATATCCAGAGTCTGTTATACAAAAATGCCTTAGATAAAATTTTGCTAGAAAAATTGGTGCTTCAAGATTCGTGCTTTATAGATTGGGCACTCCGCTAGAAAAAGTTGCGAAAGGGTGCCCCATTGTAAAAATTTTCCCGCATTTATGGCCCAAATCGGCTCGATTAGAAGCCCCATTTTCCTTCTACTTTTCCCTCTTTCCTTTTCCGTCCTCTCTAATAAACCAGGGATTATTTCATTTTCCACCCTCCCCTATTCTTCCTCCTACTAAACAAGGTGTAAGTTTCTTCTTTGAGAACTCTTGCTGCAACTCTATGTTTTGTTGGATAATATCTCATATAAAATACTAAAAAGTATCCTTGGTTACTCCACTTCATCCTTTATACGTGAGGAATGGCGGACTACTACATATTGTGCTCAGAGGACCATTCTAATTATTGAGTTTTCAATGAAGGTTACAATGGTAAAACTAGTTGGCCCATAAGTGTAATCCTAATATTAGGGGTGAGCATAATTCGGTTTTTACCGAATTTACCGATCGGTAAATCGGTAATTCGGTAAATCGGTTTTCGGTTCGGTATTAGTTTTAATGTAATTCGGTTATTCGGTTTTCGGTACGGTAAAATAAATTCGGTTCGGTAATTAACCGATTTACCGATATATATTAATATATAAAAAAATAAATATTTATTTATTAATCTCTCTTATCTTATATTAATTCTAACTTAACTCTAATGAGTATTGAGTAATGACGGTAACCAATTAACCAATAGTATTCATCAAATTCATCAAATGTAGATTAATTAGCCAATTAGGTAATATTTTAATTTTTTAATCGGTAAATCGGTAATTTACCGATTTACCGACCGGTAATTCGGTAATTTACCGATCGGTAAATACCATATTCGGTATCGGTTTCGGTATTAGAATTTTTGGTTTTGGTAAATCGGTTTTCGGTAATTCGGTATTCGGTTTTTCGGTTTTTACCGAATGCTCAGCCCTACCTAATATTAGTTTGGTCCCTAGACTTCAAAAAAATTTTCAACCTAGTCTTGAAAAGTTGAGCTATGTTTAAACGTGGTCTCTGATCCTAAACTAAAAACGTCAAAGAAATTCATCGCTACATCTTAGGCCATGTTTACTTGGATGGATGGATTATGCAAAGGAAAGGAAAAAAAGAAAAAAAGGAAAAATAGATGGATGAAATATATTATAAGTTTTCTTTCCTTATGTTTACTTAAAAGGATGGATAATTTGATGGATTTATATATACACCCTCAATTTTTATTTTTTTCACTCATATTACATAGATCCTATTAATATTATAAAATTATTATCGATACTATTAAACAATATGAAAAATACTAAATATTATTTAATACTATTAAAAATTATAAAAATTATTAAATACTATAAAATTAAATATTATTTAGTACTATTAAAAAATATAAAATTAAAATATAAAAAAACATACACATAACTTTCTTAAAATGTTATAAGTTTCAAGCGAAGCAAGCAGCGAGCAATCCGCCTGATTTGGGCGGATTGAGAAACGAAGGAAAATGCCTTATTTTTCCTTCACGTTTTCCTCTCTCAATTTTCCGTCCGCCCAAGTAAATGATGGAAAAAAGGTATAATCCATCCTTCCCTTCCTCTTTTCCGTCCAAGTAAATATTTTTTGGTCGGTTTCCTCAAGTTTGGGGGCTAAATTAAGAACTTTTTAAAATTCTAGAGGCTGAACGGTGACAACAACTTTTAATTTCAAGGCAAAATTAACAGAAAATTGTAAGTCGCTGTGGCATTTTAACAAACAAAAGTTGAGTGTGCAGTGTACCTTTTGCTCCAAGCAGCTAAAGTATCGTCGCCTCTGCTGTTGTCGACGTAAAGCCCCGCCACCCACTTCTCCGACTTGTTATACGGCGTCACCCACACTTGCTTCTTCCCGTATCCCGCCCTAATTTCCGGGTAGTCGTCATCGGCGAGAAGAGACGCCGCCGGAACGCCGCCGCTGATGAGCCGGTACCCCACATCGTTGCCCATTTTGGTCTTCTTGTTGGGATTCACCACCAGCAGCTCGGCAGGTGCCGCCCCCATGTCCACCCGCGCGTCAGCCTCCGTCCGCGCTGCCTCCTTGACGACAGTCCAGTAGCTCCGGCGGGGGACAACGTTGCCGGCGGCAACTCGCGTTGGCTTGAGCTTAGACTTGATGAAGGTGTTGCGGGAGCCGTCAATGTCGAGGTCCAGGTGGTAGGTGGCGAAGTGATCGTGGTAAATGGCCATGGTGTTCTCGGCGAGAAGCGAGCCGTGCGGGTCATCGCCGGCGGGAATTTGGGACGTGTGCGTGTAGTTCGTGCCCTTCACTTCCAGTAAGCCTGTCAGGGAGACCTGAACGTCGAGTAGAGTGTGAACGATAGTCTTAGCGATTTACTCTGCATATATTTCAATTTAATCCCGAGAATTATAGTTTATCTTAGCTCGAGATCGAAGTATCCAAGGGAAAACAATTAACACAGCTTCAACACCTCTACATAAATAAAATTAATTGAAGTTTCTTTTTTAAAAAAAATTCCTTACCACAACTTTAATGGAGCCGCTGCTCTTGAATTCCCAGTCAGTAACATAATCATAGTTTCCAAGCGCGGCGACCATCCTCACCACAAGGCTCACCTCCGGCTCTACCTCCCTAATCTGTACATTAATTTAAAATTCAACAAAGATGCATCTCGGAGAAATCCGAAGCTCTCAGACCCGTTCATACCACTTGTCCCGGGATTCCAAACTCGGTGTGCCGCCATGCGACGTCGCCGCTGCGCCGCTCGAAGATGCAGAGCACGTTAGGGATCTTGACGGGCTTTCCGCCGTGATCGGCGTAGTATCCGTCTATGAACACGGCGCCGGACGGGCAGTCGGCCTCCGGTACGAGCGGCGACGCCCAGAGGCCGAACCCGTACTCGCCGGAGTCGAAGAAGGTGCGGAAGTACCATTCCTCCACCGGATCCATGTACGGCACGAACAGCTCCGACACGAATCCACGGTAGAGCACTCGCCGGGTGGCGGCGCCACCGTTTTCGGTGTCGCAGATGGACGCGAGAGACAGGATGAGACCGGCGCGGGCGTCGTAGCTCAGGTGGAAATCCCAGTTCGACCACCTGTTCGACAAAATGACAGGTAATTAAGGGCTTGTCACTTAGCCCCTTACTTTATAATCTTTTATACATTACTCCCTAGAACTTCATTTTTCCCTCTCATATTTACGATGTAATAGAACAATAGTTTACTTGAGTTAGAACTAGCCGCAGCAGGAAGAACAGTACCTGACCACGTTTCCGTCCAGGTCGAACCCTCTTTTGCCCTTCCCCAACCCTAACCCCATTCCCGCCGGCGGCGGCCGCTCCCCCATCCTGTAATCCGTCCCCTCCGCCTTCGGCACCGGGGGCGCCACCCGATCCCTGTACTCCACGATCCTCATCTCATCCAAGTCCACCACCACTTTGATCCCCTCCATCGGCCGCGCGTACAGATTCGCCGTCTCCCCCGCCACAAAGCAGAGCACCACGAGCCGCCGCCGCTTCACCTCTTCCCCGAACCACCCAGCCGTGAAGGTCGAGCACACCACGTCCTCCAGCGCCACCCCTCGCCGCCGCGCCGAGTCCACGAAGGGCGGGTAGCTCAGCGGCAGCGCCGCCGCCTCCGCCTGCTCCTCGAGGGTCAGGATCGGGAATCCGGGCCCCAAATGAGCTCGGACGGAGAGGAGGGACGCGTTGGCAACGTCGACCACGAGCTCGTGCGTCTTGGCGTCGGCGCGGGCGAGCACGAGGGCGCGCCGCGGCAGCGGCGGAGGAGCTGGGTGGCGACCGCGGCTGTTGCTATTGAGGACCCAGGCGAGGATTTCGGGCTTGTCGGGTTCATCGAGGCCGACGTAGTGAAAGGAGAGAGAGAAAGCGGAGGTGGCGAGGGGGGAGGAGAGGACGACGCGGCGGACGGTGACGATCTCATCGGGAGTGAGGGGGTCGAGGGGGTGAGGAGAAGCTAACGAATGGCATGGCAAGAGGATTTGGAGGTAAAAGAGAATAATAGCGAAGGATTTGGACGCCATTGGCGAGAGCGCTAGGGGAAGAAGCGAGAAGAAGACGAAGTGGCATGGGGGTGAGAATGCAATTTTTAACAGTTTGAGGGGTTAAATTAATTTTTCCAGGTGATGTTTCTGTTATTGTCCCTGCCTGCCAAAGGAATTTTTTTCCTTCACTGATACGGCTACAAACAGATTTTGCACTTTAGATTGATACGAACAAGATCAAACGCAAGCACTATCACATAAATTTCACAGTAAATAGTCACATGTTCATCTTGTTTTCTGCACTACAAGTTAAATTATGTGAATTTTTAAAAAATATACAGCTGTACGGATGTCGGGCATCTTTCCTCGTGAATCACGTGGTTGATTTTTTTTCCTTTAAAAAATGTCCGTTGTCTTTATGCTTGCGTAGGGCTGCGATTAGGATAGGTGCGACCAGGAACGCATTTTGCAGACAGGGGTTACCCTGCCGCCCTCCGCCAGAGCCGCGTTTTTGCGGATGGGCATTTCTCCGTAAATTTTGCGGAGGAATAGGCTGAGATACGAAACATCAATCTTAAAGCACTTAGCATGCGAATCTCCAAGCAACTCATACATAGCGTTGATACAAATAAAGCGTTATACCAAATCCTGATATAACGCCGCCCGTTACGCCTCTCCCCGTTACATCCGAACTAACCAGGGTTAACTCTTGAATGCTCACTACTCGCTCGAATTTTCACTACCCGCCCGACCCGCTATTACTCTCTAACCCTAACTCTGTTGGGACGAAAGTTCTGTGTTACCCAAACTTTGCTGTGACGAAAGTTCTGTCGCACGATCCTGTCTGACGGCCTCTGACGACCTCCGACTGCCTTCGACGACCTCCGACGGCCATCGACAACCTTCGACGGCCATCGACGACTTCCGACGGCCTCCGACGGGCATCGACAACCTCCGACGGCCTCCGATACATTGTTGTATACAGCTCTCTTTAAACAACTTATTATAGGTCTCCCTGGTCTTCAAAAGTTAAGGTAAGGTCTCCCTATATTTGCTCACCTGTATTACGTGTCATTTAGGGTGGTATAATGTCGTCATTTTTGTATTCTTAATACGCACATTGTTATATTAATGACATAATTTATTGTATACAGCATCCCATTTTGGTATAACAGCCCCTTAACATAGTATAACAGTATCCCATTTTTCGTATAACATGCCTCAAACATAGTATAACAGCGTCCCATTGTGGTATAACATGCCGTAAACTTGTTATAACAGCATCTCATTATTTTGGTATAACATGTATCTAATTTGGTATAACAACATTCCATTTCGGTATTACATGTATCTAATTTGGTATAACAGCATTCCATTTTGGTCTAATATGTATCTAATTTCGTATAATAGCTTCCCATTTTGGTATAACATGTATCTAATTTGGTAGAACAACATCCCATTTTGGTATAACATGCCTCTAACATAGTATAACACAGGCCATTTTGGTATAACATGTCTCTAATTTGGTATAACAGTATCCCATTTTGGTATAACATGTCTCTAATTTGGTATAACAGCGTCCTATTTTGGTATAACATGCCTTTAACATAGTACAACACAGCTCATTTTGGTATAACATGTCTCTAATTTGGTATAATAGCGTCCCATTTTGGTATAACATGCCTCAAACTTGGTATAACAGCATCCCATTTTGGTATAAAATGTCTCTAATTTAGTATAACAGCTGTAAATTTTGGTATAACATGTATCTAATTTGGTATAACAACATTTCATTTTAGTATAACATGTATCTAATTTGGTATAACAGCATCTCATTTTGGTATAACATGCCTCTAACATAGTATAACAGCATCACTACAGCGTATAACTTGTCAAACTTTCTTATACATTATTGAATCCTAGAGTTTGAGATGGAGAAAGATCAGATGAAGGCGACTTGTTCTGAGATGTTGGAGTGGTCATCGTCAAATGACGAAGAGTATTTATTAGCAAATAGAGAAGGTGATGAAGATATAATAGGAACATCTGGAAAGGCAGATGAAATGCCATGTATGGAACATGACAAATCAGAAGCTGCATCCCAAATCCCTATAGTTGGTATGACATTTATTAGTGATGATGCAACATACAAATTTTATAATGACTATGCTAGAGTAATGGGGTTCAGTATAAAGAAATCGCATCTTGAACGTCGAAAGGATGATAGCTTGAAACAACGCACATATAGTTGTAGCAAACAAGGGATGAGAGAAGTTGACCGTAAACGTACTGCTAAAAAATGACATCCAGAGACCCGCACAAACTGCATGGCTCGGTTAGAGTTTAAGATTGGCAAGAATGAATTATTCACATTGTCGAAAGCTGAATTAAACTATAATCATCCCATGACAAGTCCAAATAAGGTGCACATGCTTAGATCTCATAGAAAGATATTGTCATTTGAACGTGCACTTATAGACAAGATGACAGAGTCGGGTATAAATGCCCATAATATATATAATTATTTTGAGTCTGGTGTAAGCAATAATAATGTTGGCTTCATAAGAGAAGATAATAGCAGCTATATTCAAAGAAGTAGAAGAAAAGCTTTGGATGGCAAGGAAAGCAAGGGTATTCTTAGGTACCTAAAGGAAAGATTGGCTAACGATCATTCATTTTTTTATGCTGTTGAAGCTTGTGAGGAATCAGGGGAGATGAAGAACTTTTTTTGGGTTGATGGCCAATCTATAATAGACTATGCATACTTTGGAGATGTAGTATGCTTCGATACAACCTTCCAAACAAATGAATATAATATGCCATTTGCACCAATAGTGGGCGTGAGTCACCACAAACAAACTATTATATTAGGAGCTGCATTACTCTATGATGAGTCTGCTGAATCATTCATTTGGTTATTTGAGACTTTTTTGGAAGCCATGCACGGTAAGCATCCAGTTACTATTTTCACGGATCAATCAGCTGCGATAGCTAGAGCAATACAAACGGTGCTGCCAAATACAACACATCGTCTATGTTTATGGCATATATTTCAAAATGCAGCATTACATCTTTCACACATGATTCATAATAACAATACATTTGCCAAAGATTTTAAACATTGCATATACGAGCGGTGTACAGTTGATACTTTTGAGAAGCTATGACAGGATCTATTACTGAAGTATAATCTGGTTGAACATCCATGGATGGTAAATATGTGGAAACTAAGGTCAAAGTGGGCTGCATGCTTTCGACACAGAGACTTTTTCGGCTAATATGACCACCACCCAATGCAGTGAAAGTATGAACCACCATTTTAAAAGGTTCTTTAGAAAGAAATTGAGTTTATTTGAATTTTTAGAACAGTATGACAAGGCACTTAGCTTCTTTCGAGAAAAGAAAATAAAAGCTGATTTCAAGTCTCGAAATAATACACTAGCCAATGTAGTTGGGAACATGTGTAAACAAGCAGCCTCGATCTACACCAAGGTCATGTATAACGAGTTTGAGGCATGCTATCAAAGTAGTGTAAATTGCCATATGTTCTTCATTGGGGCCAAACCACAAGGTATTTCATATAAGGTAACCAACGCAGCCTGTGGTAGAGATGAAATGGTCATTTTCAGCCATTCTCCTGTACAAGTTACTTGCTCATGTAAAATGTTTGAGACCAATGGGATATTGTGTATGCATGCAATGAAGGTTTTCGCAGCGAACAATGTGATTTCTATACCGAAGCAGTACATAATGAAAAGATGGACAAAGTACGCTAGAGAAGGTGATGTATCCATTGTCAGTCCGCATAGCTTAGATTCTTTCGGGCAAGAAAGTTTGAGGTCGATTTATAACTGAGTTTGTCAAAACCATTACTGTATAGCAACTATGAGTTTGAAGTCCAGGAGGGCACTAGAATACATAGAAAAGACAATGAAGGATTTACGTGTAAATGTTGAGGACATCTTGTGCACTTACAATAAAGATATTGATGTCAATGATGAGAGAAGTGGATCTGAACCAAATATACAGGTAAAAACACCTCCAGTGAAAAAGGGGCGGAAAGAGAAATGTAAGAAAGGAGTGCTGGAGCGAAGACATAACAAGAGCACTACTACATCCAAAGGATCCAATTCTAATCCACCTACTGATGTCCAAATGCCGCGCAAGATAGGGCTACCTATGGGTGAATACACAAGCACACATGTATATCTGACAAGGCTAGCCATATCTTTAATTCTTATGTTACATACTTAACCTAAAAGTTAAATTTATAGCAGGTGTCTATGTTCCACCAACCAGTGCCAACAGCCCCATTCTACTCCTACATAGCTTTAATGGTGGGAGCATCCTCTTTTCATATAAGTTGCGTAGTTATGCGTTTTCTGCACTTGCTACATTTACATTGACTATGTTACCTGATTAATTGCACTATATCATGACAGTACTCAGATGAGGTTTCCCAAGCAATGCCATCGCAGCATGGTTCTCAGGAAGAAGCTGCATATTTTTCTCAGCCAACAAATGAAAAATATTTTTTTTAATTATGACCAATTTGTACCAATTTGTGACGACTGATGTATTAACCATTCTTTTTTATGTACAATAAATTATGAGTTCATGTAACACTCTGACTTATTTCGTATAACAATGTCTTAAATTCGTATAACACTTCACAGGGTTGGTATAACAAGGTCTGAAATTCGTATAACATGGCACAAACATCGTATAATATGGGACAAAACATGGTATAACAAGGCCTGAAATTCATAAAACATGGCACAGACATCGTATAACACGGGACAAACATGGTACCGTGTTATACGATGTCTGTGTCATGTTACACGAATGACAAGTCTTGTTATACCATGTTACACGAATGAGATAAAGTCGATCTTATCATATTACATAGCTATGCAATAGGATAAGATCGGCTGACATGCCTACAAATATAGCTATGCATTGTATGTCTCCTGTACGCTTACAGGTTGGGATGAAATTTGACCAGACGACCATCTATCAAGATTCACGGGTGGTGATATAAACAAGACGACCACCTATACGACCCGGCTGACATGCCTATACGACCCGGCAAGGGCAAGAGCACCAGAAAGGGAGAGACCTCTTCCCTAGCGATGTGGTGGCCAGCCGGCACGACAGGAGCAGAACCGACCTGCGGATAGGATGCAGTATCAACCGAGACCAATGAGTTGCTTTTGGTGCAAAGGCCCACATCGGATGCGCGAGTGTCCGGACCGACAGCGGCTTACGGCAATTGCAACCATCGTAGATCGAGAGTTGGCTGGGAAGAAAGGAGCTGAGGGTGACCCTGTGGTGACATGCATCGGTGGAATGACCCTGAATGCAATCACGGTGGTGTCAGCCTCAGGTGAAGCAGAACTAATGTATGTTCCGATGCAAGTTAATGGAGTTGAGGTGCAGGTGATGGTCGACACTAGCGCGACTCATCTATTCGTATCGGAATGAATGGTTGCACAACTTGGCTTGCACACTTCATCGACGACGACTCGGATGAAGACCGTCAATGCCACAGAGCAGCCGATAGTGGCTATTTCCTACGACGTTCCAGTAAAGCTTGGAGACTGGACGGGACGACACCATGTCCGAGTGGCAAAGATAGACGATTATGACGTCGTCCTTGGGATCGAACTGCTTCGACGAGCGAAGGTTTCGATCATTCCACACTTGGATGGAGTCCAAGTGGTTCATGAGAACGCACCAGGGTGGATTCTGACTGTTCAGCGGGGTAGTTCGATGGCCTCGACAGCGAGAGCGCGGGGGACACGCGGAGTGACGAATCCCGCATATATCACAGCAATGGTTGTAACTGAAATACCTGTCACTGACATCGAGGGCGATGTCCAGGTTGGGCGGGGGAGAATTGTGATGCCTCACTCTAGACAGGCCAGGCTGGGCTGGAAGATGGGCCCAAGCCCACAAGGAAGCATGCACGGCGGTCCAAAATCCGGTCAACGATTGGGTCAAAATCCTAAAATCGGAAGCGGATGAAGCGTTATAGCGGACGTGGCTTCGTCAGCTTCGACTTCGTCAGAAAAGCAGTGAGCTGGGATCTCAGGACACGGATGCCTTCCTCGATTGGCTCGGACGCGGAGAAGCTCTCAGCCGAGTCTTCACCACTTTGATCGGGCGGGGACGCGAGAAAGGGAGCGGCGCGCGATTCCTTCGAAGAGTTCCGCAGAGATGAGGTCTGCGTGAAGCGCAGACGCGGAAGAGAGGCGGTGGGTGCTTCTCTGCTATAAAGCAGCGCGAGCGATTGAGGACAGGATCTTCACCTCCGAACGGCTCCGAACATAGAACCTGTGAGGGAGAGTTTTCGAACGTAAGAGAGCTCTGTAAGCGGCGGCAGAGTCTGCCGCCGATGAGAGTAGTGACAAGAGAAGAAGAACGAGAGAGAACTGAAAGAGAGATCGTGGAGAGAGCGCTTGAGAGGAGGGTTTTGTAACTGCTATTAGAGAATAGAGTGAAGTTTTCCCTTCTCCACAGTTTGTCTTTTCCGGCGGCGTCGTTCCCCTCCTTCACCACACGCGTCGACGAACGACGATCCAGGCAGCGACGCTTCCGGCCGCGACAACGTTGGGCTGAGGAGGAGGCGGCGACCTTCCTCCTGCCATCACGCCTTTTCCCTTCGGCGACGAGAACCGGCGGCGAGAACGGACGCAGGCGGCGCCGTTCTCGTGAGGAAGACGAGTTCACGACGCTGTTGCTGGCGTTCGCTTTGAGACGGTGACATGGCAGCGATTTTGACCAAGTCAAATCGGGAAAAAGGAGTTCGAGCAGCGAGCGTGATTTTTGCACGGCGAGGGATTTTGACTTTGGTCAAAATCACGATTTGGGGTAAAACTTTAATTCGTTGGCACACAGTAAGAGGCGATTTGCTTACGTGGAGGGAAAATAGAAATTGGGCGTGACAGCAAGCTTATAAGCATCGAGAGCGTGGCCAATGAGAAAGTTGGAGGGCAGGATACAACAGTATCTGGAGATGCCCTCCAACCGACTATGGTACGTGCAGTCTCACGGTATAGTTTTTTGAGGAAATGGACGGACTATGGTAAGTTTATGATCTAAATATTACCTGACCGCACTGGGATATGACAATATTTTGATTATAAGCTTGCCATAGTACGTCCGTTTTCTCAAAAAATTATACCGTCAGACTGCACTCTGGTTAATAATATTGTGCTTGTTTTACATGTAATTTTATGAACTTCACTATTGAATATTGAAATTGAATGTTACATGTAATTTCAGATCCTTTTATACCATGTTCGTCCCGTGTTATACGATGTCTGTGCCATGTTATACGAATTTCAGATCATGTTATACCATGTTCGTCCCACAGTATACGATGTCTGTGCCATGTTATACGAATTTCAGGTCGTGTTATACCAAGTTCGTCCCATGTTATACGATGTCTATCCATGTTATATGAATTTCAGGTCGTGTTATACCATGTTCGTCCTGTGTTATACGATGTCTGTGCCATGTTATACGAATTTCAGATCCTGTTATACCATGTTTGTCCCATAGTATACGATGTCTGTCCATGTTATACGAATTTCAGGTCGTGTTATACCATGTTCGTCCCGTGTTATACGATGTCTGTGCCATGTTATACGAATTTCATATACCATGTTTGTCCCGTGTTATACGATGTCTGTGCCATGTTATACGAATTTCAGATCCTGTTATACCATGTTTGTCCCATAGTATACGATGTCTGTCCATGTTATACGAATTTCAGGTCGTGTTATACCATGTTCGTCCCGTGTTATATGATGTCTGTGTCATGTTATACGAATTTCATATACCATGTTCGTCCCATGTTATACGATGTCTGTGCCATGTAATACGAATTTCAGATCCTGTTATACCATGTTCGTACCACAGTATACGATGTCTGTCCATGTTATACGAATTTTAGGTCGTGTTATACCATGTTCGTCCCGTGTTATACGATGTCTGTGCCATGTTATACGAATTTCAGGTCGTATTATACCATGTTCGTCCCGTGTTATACGATGTTTGTGCCATGTTATACGAATTTTAGATCCTGTTATACCATGTTCGTACCACAGTATATGATGTCTGTCCATGTTATACGAATTTCAGGTCGTGTTATACCATGTTCGTCCCGTGTTATATGATGTTTATATGAATTTCATATACCATGTTCGTCCCGTGTTATACGATTTCTGTGCCATGTTATACGAATTCTGTGCCATGTTATATGAATTTTAGGTCGTGTTATACCATGTTCGTCCCATAGTATACGATGTCTGTCCATGTTATACGAATTTCAGGTCGTGTTATACCATGTTCGTCCCGTGTTATACGATGTCTGTGCCATGTTATACAAATTTCATATACCAAGTTCGTCCCGTGTTATATGATGTTTGTGCCATGTTATACGAATTTCAGGTCGTGTTATACCAAGTTCGTCCCGTGTTATACGATGTCTATGCCACGTTATACGAATTTCAGGTCGTGTTGTACCATGTTCGTCTCGTGTTATACGATGTCTATGCTATGTTATACGAATTTCAGATCCTGTTATACCATGTTCATACCACAGTATACGATGTCTGTCCATGTTATACGAATTTCAAGTCGTGTTATATCATGTTCGTCCCGTGTTATACGATGTCTCTACCATGTTATACGAATTTCAGGTCGTGTTATACCATGTTCGTCCTGTGTTATACGATGTCTGTGCCATGTTATATGAATTTTAGGTCGTGTTATACAATGTTCGTCCCGTGTTATACGATGTCTGTGCCATGTTATACAAATTTCATATACCATGTTCGTCCCGTGTTATACGATGTCTGTGTCATGTTATACGAATTTCAGATCCTGTTATACCATGTTCGTCCCATAGTATACGATGTCTGTCCATGTTATACGAATTTCAGGTCGTGTTATACTATGTTCGTCCTGTGTTACACGATGTCTGTGCCATGTTATACGAATTTCATATACCAAGTTCGTCCCGTGTTATACGATGTCTGTGTCATGTTATACGAATTTCAGGTCGTGTTATACCAAGTTCGTCCCGTGTTATACGATGTCTGTGCCATGTTATACGAATTTCAGGTCGTGTTATACCATGTTTGTCCCGTGTTATACGATGTCTGTGCCATGTTATACGAATTTCGGATCCTGTTATACCATGTTCGTACCATAGTATACGATGTCTATCCATGTTATACGAATTTCAGGTCGTGTTATACCATGTTCGTCCCGTGTTATACGAGGTCTGTGCCATGTTATACTAATTTCATATATCATGTTCGTCCCGTGTTATACGATGTCTGTGCCATGTTATACGAATTTTAGGTCGTGTTATACCATGTTCGTCCCGTGTTATACGATGTCTGTGCCATGTTATATGAATTTCAAGTCGTGTTATACCATGTTCGTCTCGTGTTATACGATGTCTGTGCCATGTTATACGAATTTCATATACCATGTTCGTCCCGTGTTATACGATGTATGTGCCATGTTATACGAATTTCAGGTCGTGTTATACCATGTTCGTCCCGTGTTATACGATGTTTGTGCCATGTTATACGAATTTCATATACCATATTCATCCCGTGTTATACGATGTCTGTGCCATCATACCATTTTTCAAATCTTGTTATACCATGTTATACCACGCGACAAACATTGTATAACAGACGACAAACATGGTATAACAAGAACTGATATTCGTATAACATAGCACAGACATCGTATAACACGCGACAAACATGGTAGATACTCACATATCGTTTAACGTAGATACACATATAACACACTGTATAGGAAAATACTATTTTACATGGTATAACAAACAAATGATTCGTCCGTTACAATCTACATACGACCATATTCCGACATTAAACAACCTCTAAATAGCTCAAGACTAATTTGTGCCCTCATAGCTGGGATCTGCTTTTGGGAGAAGTTAAACTTTTTACTGGAAACGAGACATTCCATGAACTTCACCACAAAAACTCCACAATCAACTAGATTATCTTGCTTTGGGCAACAACATCCCATATCCGTTGATAATCTGCTATAGAAAATTTTCCTTTAGTCTGCACACTCAAATGGGTGTCTAAAAGTTTTACCTGCATAAATAATGGCATAACAGATTAAAAAACTTCAACATAGGAAAACTAGTCATGCATAACAAATATACTAAACACTCATATATGCATTCGCAACTTCCACATCACTCTTACGGGCTTCCAATGAATTATAAAAAATAATCTGCCTCTGCCTTCTAATTATATACATCAAAATCCAATGGTTTTTATCGCAAATTGGCGCAAGTATTCTTGTAGTGTAACGAAAGTTTTCAGCTACCATATGTTCCAAACAAGCAGCACTAAATCCGAATTTATTATCTAAATACAAACCCATATAGGTTGGAGATATGTAATCAAAAGCCAACAACTTCATCTTCTTGGGATTATTCCGACCTCTAGCGACCAAAAGACCAGCATAAACATCTACAACCTACAGTTAATACAGTCAGCATAAGCATATGCTAAACAAATAGTATAAAATAGTAAAATAATTAGGTATTTATACATACATCATCACTAACGTCCATCCTAAACATCAGCTGAATAACTTTCACCTTGTCAACTCTCCATTCGGTACCCATGTGCAAAAACTTCTTTGAGAACTTCATATATAATGCCATATCATTTCTTTCTTCAGCAGACAATGCCCCATATCCACAATAATCTGTCCGATCCACATACTGAAAATATAATATGGACATATAGATGTCAATCACTAAAATCAGCAAATGAATAATTGACCGTATATAAAGAATTGGTATAGTAGATAATAATTGATACCTCATCAATATTCATATAGATCTTGGACTCATCAAATGCAGTGGGAGGAAGTGGGTACTTCTTGTTCAATTCCTCTTGTGAATAATGGCACAGCAGGCCCCATTTTTTCTTTCTCTGTCTTTTCCCTTGCATATCCACTGCACTAGATGTGCTGGGGTCTTCTACATTTGTGTCCTCTTCATCATCTGACCAATCAGCTACCATCTCCTTTATTTTGTTTTCATACTCCTCAACTAGTAATTTTGAAGCTTCTATTTGGTTTTCTTTCTCAACATTTTGGGAGCGAATTATCTCCTGTAACTCATCTATTTGGCTCTGAAATGCTGTAGACATGCTATATTTCTCGTCGATCAATTTCTCTACTCTGCCTGAAAGTTTAGTCACAGCTGATTTCAGATTCTTATTTTCCGAAACAAGTCCATATCTATAGTAATCTAGGTCTTTCTTCATATCAATTTCCTTTTTGTTGTAACGCTCAACAATGTCTTCCTTCTCTTCAGTGAGCTTCAGTACTTAAGCTTTGAGTTGTGCTATATCTGTATCATCATTTGTAAGCTCATTTACCCTTCCTTGTAATTCTTCAACTTTAAAATTTAATTCTGCCTCCATTTCCTCTTTCTCATTTATCTCATCCTCAGCTTCTTTCAGCTTCAGCTTCTCCTCTTCAATACCTTTCTTGTAAAATTCAATTTCCTTCTGCATATCTATTTGCAGCTTATTGTAATGTGTATGCATGTTTTCTATCTCTTCCCTTAGCTTCTCTACTTCTAATTTCAGAATAGCTATCTGAGATATATTATTATCTTTATTTACCTACATCAAAATAACAAAATATCATTCAAGTACATACTGAAAATTATGTATGTCGTTTAGTATAACACTGAAAATTATGGTATAACAAGGCAATAATTTGGTATAACACTTATGTAGTTTAGTATATCATTGAAAATTTTGGTATAACAAGACAAAAATTTCGTATAACACTTACGTAGTTTAGTATAACACTGAAAATTTTGGTATAACAAGGCAAAAATTTTGTATAACACTTACGTAGTTTAGTATAACACTGAAAATTTTGGTATAACAAGATAAAAATTCCGTATAACACTTATGTAGTTTAGTATAACATTGAAAATTTTGGTATAACAAGGCAAAAATTTTATATAACACTTAAGTAGTTTAGTATAACACTGAAAATTTTGGTATAACAAGGCAAAAATTTCGTATAACACTTATGTAGTTTAGTATAACACTGAAAATTTTGGTATAACAATGAAAAAATTTCATATAACACTGAAAATTTTGGTATAACAAGGAAAAAATTTCGTATAACACTTGTGTAGTTTAGTATAACACTGAAAATTTTGGTATAACAAGGCAAAAATTTCGTATAACACTTACGTAGTTTAGTATAACACTGAAAATTTTGGTATAACAAGGCAAATATTTCGTATAACACTTACGTAGTTTAGTATAACACTGAAAATTTTGGTATAACAAGGCCAAAATTTCGTATAACACTTACGTAGTAGTTTAGTATAACACTTACGTAGTAGTTTAGTATAACACTGAAAATTTTGGTATAACAAGGCAAAAATTTCGTATAACACTTACGTAGTTTAGTATAACACTGAAAATTTTTGTATAACAAGGAAAAAATTTTGTATAACACTTACAATGTCAAGTTGAGCTGATAGGGTCCCAAGTGTAGGGTCTGGTGTACTATGTGACGGGCCAACATCTTCATGGCTCTACACACAAAATTAACAAAAAATCCCGTTAGGTTATTACGGTATACCACATGCACAGTTTGTAAACATACTTACACTATATGATGGGCCCACATCTAACTCTTCCTCGAGAGCTGTTTCTAATACAGGTGGAGTATTTACAACATCACGCTCCACCTCAACAGCTTCAAGTTCAAAAATAATCTACAAACAACTAAATAGTATTAGAAAACCAAATTTGGCAAATAACAAAATACACCTACAAATTTACATACTTATTGAATCTTTATTTAATTTAGAACATTTTTTGAAATACGTTGTCCGTCGAGTACAATTCACATTTGCCCAACGGAACAACCGAGGGTATACTCCTTCCACCTTTCTATCTATATACAAGGTGGTATGCTCATAAAATCAAATCTACAACAAAGAAGAATACAAACAGTTAGCTTGTAATTAACGTAATTAATTTGAAATACAAGTTCAGATAATGCAAAAGACTTACACAAAGAACAATGACACAACCAGCAAATCCACGTCCCTTCTTCTTTGAACTGGACGTCAATTCCGTGCACAAAAAGTTATGCACAGCTTCTGCCCAATTGTAATCACCCAATCTTGAGAAGTCTTCTACGAAGCATACAAGCCCCGCATCTAAGTTGTATGTCAGGCGGCTGAATAGAAAACAGCAAAAGAAATACAAAATGGCTAATCTTCTTATCCTCTCCTCAGTTCCTTCAAGGCCTTGTGAGCATGTGATTCTCAATTTTTCTTCAATTATATTTCTATTAGGTAACTTCTCCTAAAATTCTTCAGAGAAGAATCTAGTACTTGGTCCCTTATTTTCCCATCTTAGTAACTCCCCAACCCGTGGGAGACCAAGGATGATTGATACATCCTTAACCAAGAATGGCACAAAATTGCCATTTATGTTGAATCCCTTCCTTTCAGGTTCCCAAATGGACTGCAAAAATTCTACTGCTATCATATCCAAGGCAACGGATGCCCTTTGCAGCAAATGTCCAAAGGGGGTCTCTAGAAGCTGTACTTTAATAGCCTCACCCCTTTCCTCTGTCTTCACAAACGTATGAATCCTACTTAATGAGCATCTACTGAGAACTCACCGATGTTTGCTGACCTTGTCATGATATTCTCTTTCATCTGAAGAGGTACTAGCTGTGCTTTCATCCGTAGCCCTCATCCTCTTTGTATAAAACCTACTATTAAATATGTTATAACTAAATTAACATGAAGAACTCAAAAGGTTAGTTGAAGCTATTATACCAAAATGTGATGCAGTTATACTAAGTTTGAGGCATGTATACCTCAATGGGATGCTGTTATACCAAATTAGAGGCATGTTATACCTAAATGAGATGCTGTTATACCAAATTAGAGGTATGTTATACCTAAATGGAATGCTGTTATACCAAGTTTGAAGCATGTTATACCAAATTAGAGACTTGTTATACCAAAATGGGATGTGTTATACAATGATAGAGGCATGTTATACCTAAATGGGATGTGTTATACTATGTTTGAGGCATGTTATACCAAAATGACTAGCTGTTATACCAAAATAGAGACATGTTATACTAAAATGGGATGTGTTATACCAAGTTTGAGGTATGTTATACCAAAATAGAGACATGTTATACCAAAATAGAGACATGTTATACCAAATTGGGATGTGTTATACTATGTTTGAGGCATGTTATACCAAATTAGATACATGTGTTACCATATTGGGATGTGTTATACTATGTTTGAGGCATGTTAATGGCCAGCTATTATACCAAATTAGAGACATGTTATACCGTGTCTGTGCAGTGTTATACCATGTCTGTGAAGTGTTATACCATGTCTGTGAAGTGTTATACGAAATTTAGGTCATGTTATACCATGTATGTGCAGCCCTCATTGTATAGAACCTACTGTGCAATATGTTAGAACTATATTAACATGAAGAACTCCAAACCGCCGAAGCTATTATAGCAAAATGAGGTTTTGTTCAGACAATTTTGAGGCATGTTATACCATAATGAGGTGCTGTTATACTAAGTTTCAGGCATGTTATGCGTACAATTGATACTATCAGAAGAATTAGCAACTAACAGCTTCCTTTTAAGACTATTTCCCAAACAGATTCACGCACAATACAAATTATGCAAATATCATCAAAGTGGGTGCTGTTATACCAATTTTCCACACATGTTATACCAAAAATAGATTATTAATACAACAATGTACGTATTAATAAGATAAATTCTGACATTATACCTTAAAGGAACATTGGAGTCGTCGGAGGAGCTCGCCATGAGATCCTGCAAAAAAACATAGAAGATTAGGAAACCCTAGCCCAAACAAGAACAAGTCGTATGTCGTCGCAGGTCGTCAAGCAACAATGGGACGTGCGAAGGTCATTGCACTTCGTCGGAGGTCGTCGGAGTTGGTAGCAGGACGTCGGAGGTGGACTGCATAAAAACACAAAGTTAGGGGTCGACCCGAGCAAAACTCGGAGGCCTCGGAAGTCGTAAACACAGAGTAGAAGGTCGTCGGAGGTCGTCAGAAGTCGTCGGAGGGCGTCGAAGAAGATCGGGCGACAACTATCGTCACAGCAGCAAAGTTAGGGTTAGGGAACAGATTAGGAGAGTAAAGAGTAAGGGCGGGTTGGGCGGGATGCAAAAATTTTCGGAGTTAACCATGGTTAGTTTGGATGTAACGGGGAGGGGCGTAACATATCAGGATTTGGTATAACGCTTTGTTTGTATCGGCGCTATGTATGAGTTGCTTGGAGATTCGCGCGCTGGGTGCTTCAAGATTGATGCTTCGCATCTCAGCCCACTGCTCTGCAAAATTTGTGGAGGGGCACCCCTCTGCAAAAACACGGCTCTCGGCCATCATGGTGGCTGCATCAGCCTCGCACGTATCTTAAAAATGCTATTTTTTTTAAGCGAGCAGTGGTACAACAGTCTCAACGCAAAATAGACTGTCAACTATTGAAAATCTAAATTTGCCCTAAGCGAGATTCGGCCCTTTCTCGCCCACGGTCGCTCCGCCCTAATTGTGCGAGATTCGGCCCTTTCTCATCGACCGTCACTCTGCTCTGCGATCGGCTCATCCACCGACGGGCATGATTCCTCCTCGGCATAGATCCTACTCTCTGCGCTGCCGAAATCAGTCTCTTGTTTTCTGTAACAGGTATCATTTTTATTTCATTTCACTCCCCATTACTTCTTCCCTAAAACTTTCATGAGCTTGGTACCCTGCTTGATCAAATGGACAACTTCTTGCAAAATTTTGCTGCTGATAGCTGTAGGTGATGTGTTGCTTATAAAGAAGACTGAAGATTTGGATACTCTAAAGAAGTTTCTTGAGGAATCAACATTCTACGATAAGCAATGGCAGGCATCCTGGAAAGATGACACAAATTCTGATGGTATTACAATACCAGATTCTATAACAAAGTCCCTACTGCTCCACCCCTTTGAACTGCGTTGGTGCTTGTTATCATTGTTGTAGAGATTGTCATGGATTTTTAGTTTTTTATGATGAGCTTACAGTGAACAAGTTAGAATTTCATCGTCACTGGCTCGTTTGGAAGTTGACTTTGAACAAATTAATTCCCAGGCTGTGTATTTGAATTCCAAGGACCACTAAATTGTATTGCTAGAAAGTGAGTTAATGTCCAGACCTTTGCGCTGAATCATATTTTAGCTCAATTTTTTTTAACTGTCGTATAATGTAATACCAGATTCTATAACAAATCATATTTTAGCTCAATTTTTTTTAACTGTCGTATAATGTAATACCAGATTCTATAACAATGTATTCACATTTATAATGTATTAATATATTGTACAACCATCGGTATACAAAATTAACTTCCACTTGGCTTCTCATCCGAGTTTTAGTACTTTAAGATTTTACATACAAAATTGATTCCATTTCCCAGCTAGGAATAACATTTAACAGCATTTAAAATAAAAGAACGTAGGGTACAAACTCACGAAAGGCAGCTTGTTTTGTGTTTGTACCGCTTCATTTGATCCACTGCTCGCTTAAAAAAATAGCATCTTTAAGACGCGTGCGAGGCCGATGCAACCACCTTGCTGGCTGAGGGCACCAGGGTACCCCTATCGGCAAAATGCGCGAGCTAGGAGCTATGAGAAAAAAGCAAGTACTACTTTTAAACTATAAAATTAATATACTTTATAATAATATAATATTTAATAATTATTATCAAATATAATTGATATAAAATAGTGAAAAACTCACTCCAAGGGCATAATTAGATATGACAACTCAGGCAACTTAATGTGTAACTCATATAATTGATAATAGAGTATCTATTAAATAAATTTAATTTAAATTTAAATATTGTATATACTATATTACTCTAGTCTAGTTCATGTAGTATATGTTTAAGTTTTAACACCCAATACTCAAACCCAATTTTATTTATAGAGCAATGTGTATGTTTATCTTAGTATTTATAGGGTACATGTACTTAATAGATAGTAAAAAATTAATTGTATCGGGTTTGTCAATAGAGCATTGAAAAAATATGGGAAAAAATTATAAGTACTTTATCCACTCTCATTGCTAGTGTCATACCCCAAAATTAATGCAAAAATTTTTCTTAAAAATAAGCAGAGTCATGCACGACTCTAAAAGAAAAACCGTCCCATGCAGAAGAAAAAAAAAAACACACGGGCACGACCGGCAGAAGTGACCACTCACGTCTCGGCCTAATCCAACAACCAGCCAACATTGTACGTAGACGATGACGCACTTGCACAAATAGAAGACACCATGCAAGGTGTTAGAATAGGGTCAGTCACACGCAGGAGACAAAACACCAATCACAGCACAACCACACAAATGGCGATAGGGGCGCACACGCCGAGAAGAGAGGAGGAGCCGCCTTGCTTGGACGAACAAGAGAGAACGCCGGAGAAGCGAGGGACCGCATGCGCCTAAACTCGGGGTCAAAAGCAACATGTGCGCACAACAAGCAAGCAGGACAAGACGTGGTCGAAAAACATGGCAACGCTGGAAAACAAATATAAACAACAAAGAACTATAAATGCCAGAAAATAAGGAGCTGTGAGAAGAAGAATACCTCTTGACAAGACTCGAACCCACCGGCTCTACCACTGCACAACGGACAGATGGAAAACCAATTTGAACTCCTCAATGCCGAACCGTCCACCACACACCACCAGTCGTCACACGAAGTTCGCCGGGAACCACCACCGATCATCGGAGTTCGTCCGAGCAGTCGATACGACTACGCCAAGTTGTAGAGGGAAACGGGGTGGACTCATCAACATTGAACCGCCCGCACCACACCACCGGTCGTCACAGTCCACCGGTGATTGCCAGAGCATATGGGTAGACCTCTCGGCGCTTTGAACCCTCGAAGCTTGTCAGACTCCATAGCACGAAGTCCGCTGGAGGTCGCCGGAACCCAAAGGGGAGAGGAGGTTACCGGACGATCACTGCGGATCGCCGGAACCAAGAGGGAGAGGTAGGGGTGGGGAATCGATAATTACCAAATCGAATTTACCGTTACGGAATTTACCAATTAATAATTTACTGAAAAATTAATTACCGATACCGAACCCAATTTACCTAATAATTTTTGGTAAATTTGGTAATTTACCAAATAAAAAACTAATATTTATAAAGTTATCAAATGCCATTGTGGAATAAAATTTTTACCGAACCAAAATAAATTTATCGAACCGAATAAAATAATAGAGTATATTTACTTTAATCAGTAAAATTAATTTTTTATCGAACCGAAATAAATTTACCGATACCAATAACTGATTTATACAAAAATTATTACCGATACTGATACCGATTTTATTACTGAATTAACCGAACCGAATTTACGGAAGAAATCGGTAAACCAGTAATTACTGAATTTATCGATCTGAATGGCCACCCCTAGGGAGAATTTATCGATCTGAATGGCCACCCCTAGGGAGAGGGAGGTCGCCGGAGCTCCTTGGCCTCACCGGAGTCATCGGACACCGCCGGAGACACTGGACCTCGCCGGAGGTGGCCAAGTCTCGCCAGAGGCGAGATGGAGGGGAGGACGGCGTAGGGAGGCGGACACCTACGTGTCTGCTCACCTGGAGCCACATTGTCACGCCTGCGGACCAGATGGGTCCCGAGCCATGCTCGGTGCAGCAAGTGGGCCTGGCGAGGCCCACGATCTCGGTGGGCGGAGGCCCAAACGGAAGGGACGAAGAGGAGATCCGGAGCGGATCCGACCCAGCTGCCAGTCCACGCGACGTCGATTGATGGGAGCGGGGAGCCGGTGAGCTGCTACGGCGTGGTCGACGTCCCATCGGCGGCAGGCGTCGTTGACGAGTGGCGATTGGAGCAGAAGAAAAGGAGGAAGAGGGGACTACGAGCTCTCTCTCTCGGAACGGACTCGCTGGGAAGCTTTTGGAGCGGAAGCTCTCGTCGGCGGCGAGCAGGTGCTCCGCGGCGGACGGAGCCTCTCCTCCTCCCCTCAGGCGGGAGCCAGCGACCGTGCCGATGGGTGATTCCGGCAGGCGGCGGGGTGGAACGCAGAGGGCGGAGTCGATGAGCGCGGAGAGCCTTGGATAGGCGCTCGAGCCCCAGCGAGCCTCGGTGGCGGTTCCGGCGTCCGGCGGGACGCCGATGAGGCTGAGGGGAGAAGGGCGCGGGCGGCCATTCCCCTGCCGGTGACTACGGTCCGGCGTCATCAGCGATGGCGGTCGCAACGGCGCTTGGCGAAGCGCGAAGATGATGACGAAGAAAGAAATAAAGGGGCTGATGTGGCGCAAATGTTGACAACGGCGTTCGCCTAGGGAGCCCGCCACCGGCGTCCCACGTTGGTAGCCGAGCAGCTTCTCCTGAAGCTGCGTCATTTTGACGTCTCCTCTCAATGCGTATGATGCCGAGCTCACGTCGCCGGACGGAGCTGCTTGCATCCGCATCCTAGCCGCCGTCCAGCCTCCCCCGAGTGCCCGTCCAGTTCTCTCGTCTCCTAGATGAAACTTCCCTTCCGCTCTTTTGCACGCCCGTGCACGCTTAAGAAAGACGACGCTCCACCACTCGTCGTTGCCAACTCATGTGCGCCATGTGGCTGACACCTCGCCGGCTAGCGTCGCTGCTCGCCACGCGGCAACGGGAGTCTGCACACGCCGACATCACCCACAGCTCTGTCGCACGCATCAAACGTGAGCAAAATTTCTGGGTATGAGCCATACCAAGAATTTCTTAAGTAGGATGGTTTGTTTTTACAGTAAAAAAATATTTTTTTGATAAAAAAATTATGAAGAAATAATCCACATTTTATGCTATCTAACGGTACCAATATTATTATATAAAAAATCACGCATCATATAAAATTCCAAACCCTAGAATTGATTCAGTGCAAGTCCTAGAATTGATTTGGGTCAATTTTAACCCTGTCATGAGCCCATTTGATTGGTCAAAATCAGCCCCCAAATCTTGGGGCTAGCATTATCCTAATTTGGAGGGTAATAATTCCAAACACACGCCCATGTGATTTTATTTACTTTTGACATTTAGGTTTATAAGTACTAACTTTACCCTTTTTTCTAGTTTGTATACATAGATGAAGAAAAATGCGTCTTAAACTAAGAACACACTAAGATTTATATTCTAATATGTTTTTTAGTATTTGCATAGGGTGCCTTAGGAATCTACTTAAATTTATAAAGTAACTCATAATTATTGATATTATGTTTTCTTACTAGTATATTGCCATTAGACATAGTTTTATCGACTTATTAGTAGGAATGACAAAAAAACACACATACTTGACCTAGCTTGACTTGATTTAACTTTAATGAGAAAATTCTAATTTGATAATGTTTTGAACAGAGAAAACTCATGTGAGTTGGGATTGGGGCCGGGTATAAGGAATTTAAAACTTGCCTCAATATAATTTTTACTATGATCTAATTATAAATATTATTTTCTTCTAACTTTCACTTTATATAATTATTTTATTTTAATCAAATAAATATTTTTTCTTAATTTTTTAATTAAAAAAACAAGGTAGGAGCAGGGATCAAGTTCTTCCCTAATTCCTGTTAAATAATTCCTCATTAGGAAAGCATGAGGCCCGTGCTAGGCTAAGGTCCCTAAGCATGCGGGCCAAGCTAGGCATGATACATTCTTATATTAGGCTAGGCAAGATATGTTTTCGTGCTAGGCCAAGCATGATTTAAGATTTAGCACGATAAGGCTCACGAGCCAAGCATGATATACACAACCCTAGTTTTCTTTTTCTTTTCTTTTTTATGATTTTTCTTTTTATTTTCCCTAATTTTTCCTTATGAAAAGTTGAGTTGGGCCTGTGCCAAGCAGAACTAGTTCATGCCACATGCCAAGCTAGGTCAAGGTTTTGAAATGTTGGGTTATGCTTAGCACGGTCCGAATATTGTCATGTCTGGCACAAACCATATAGAAACATGCTAGGCTCATGCTTGGCTTAGCCCATTAGCCACCTCTTCATACAAGTGGCCTTTGGCTTTATCCAACAACAGTGGTGGACATCAACTCACACAAACAATCCAACCTTAAAAATCAATAGAGTTGGAAACCAAATAGACAAACCATACTTGTGATATCATTTCCCCCTTTTGGAAGGGAAGACTGCTCACCTGTCTCAATCCAAAGGAAAGTACAAAGCACAGATAGCACATATGTACATGGATCCTGGTATAAAGAGCAAAGCCATAACTTTCCCCTCATGGAAGAGAGACAGAGTGAGCTTGAGCGAAAAGAATGGGAGGTGGACAATGACTTGGCACCAACATACTGTGCCGTTCATGATGGCCTCTCTGCAAGAGAATCAAATTCTTCTGGCAGCAGAAGCTGTGAAATGGACTTCACCTCCACCTAAAGCAAGCTGAGGGGATTACTTAACTCTTCAATCTCCTTCCACTTCACCCAACCCCTTCTTCCAATGGGAGTCTGCTGATGGCTCTTTGATCCAATGGGGTGGCTCCGGTCCATCTTCTCCCCTCTGAAGAGGCTCTCGTCCAGCTTCAATTCTTCTCACAAAAGGAGTATGCTTTCTCCCTTCAGCTCAGTCCTCTCTTCAATTCTTCTCATCTGCTTTGATCTTAAATGAATGCTCTTTGGCCTTTGTTTCTGCATTGAATCTTTGGCAGAGAGAGGAATATATATTCTGTATGAGGATGTGATGTCCTGCCAATGCGAAGATGTGCACATTCTATGGTCTATCCTTGTTGAATCATCGAACCGGCGGCCGCCATTGAGATTGAAGCTTTGATGAATGATCTAATCATTATGATAAGGACTTTAGTTACTAATAACAAAATCTTAAGATCGAACATTGTTCTTATTACTTAATTTGCCTATGTCAAAAAAATATATGATCTATTGTCCAGAGTTTGAGTTTGCTCTTTTGGTGTGTGTTTATACACGCACTAACTGTGGAATAGTTTTAGAGATCTTGGAGCGGGGGTTGTAGTAAATGGGCCTTGAGCGAGGATGATGTGCTCCTCCTATTGTCTATTATAGTTTTATGTAAATTGTCTTGATGTTGTTTGAAGTTGCATATATATGTGATTTGATTTGATTCAAAACAAAGTAGAAATTATTTATAAAATGCAAAGAAAGAAATAAAATTGGATTTGTGTAGTCATTGTGAAAAAATGTATGACCTTTTGTGTAAAGTAATATTGGATTCAACACTCAAAGATTTTTTTTATTCTTTTTACTCTTTTTATTTTTTATTTTTTTATATTGGATTCAACACTCAAAAATGTATGACCTTTCTCAGTAGCAACAATAACAACACGATTACAATAACTTAGTTCTACCAAATGTAGCCGTTGAAGAGAATAAGATTGAATTGGAAGATGAATGTAGGTGGTGAAGTAGCCTATTATGGTATCTCATATGCTATTAGAGTGGTTAGTTAGTTCATGCAAAGTTCCAAACTTTGTCATTCAACTGTTATTCTATGAATTCTACAATACATCAAGAAAGCTCTAAGGAATGGCCTCCTATACAAGAGGAATGGATACATGAATATCGAGGCTTATAATTGCAGTCTAGGTAGGAAATATTGAAGATTAAAAGTTTAAATAATAAAATAATTTTAAAAACATAATAAATAAGATATATTCACACAACTTTAAGAATATATCTAAAATTAAAAATAGAGGATACAACGTTTTATATTTAATGAAAAATAAAATTAGTAGGATAATGTTATAGAATACTTAAGAGGTTGGCTAGATAAAAGGAGAAAGGTTTTAGTAGAAGGAAACTGCGTAGAAGAGGAATGTTTTACTTAGATTTTGTGGAAGTACAAATAATCACTATATGCCTATTTATATGCTATCATGGACGTGGAGTGATACTTTTAGAAATATCTCTACTTCTCTTATTTTAGAATATTCTACTAGTTTTACATATTCTAGATATTTTCATTACAAATATCATTCTTCTAGAAATATTTTTACGAGTATCTTACTTCTTGAGATCAAATTAGTCACTAGAAAATTATCAAAGAATCTGACACTTAATCACCTATTTTGTTACACTTTGCACACATCATAGATAGAAATCCTAACCCAAAAAATGGAGATTCTACCATTTCTACACTCATTAAATTCTCACACAACTTAAATTATTTGAGCTAATATAGATCATAAGATCATCATATCATAATATCCTGAATGGGTTCTTTATATCACTAAATAGTACAATCTACAATAACTTCAAGAGAAAAATTCATAGGCAAGGTACTTTCCTAGGATTCTTAGGCATGTAAAATCAGAGCAATCAAATACGTAGTATGTGCGGATCTTCAAGCAATGTAGATGTGACCCTCACTTTAAGGTTCACAATTTCAGAGTGATAAATAATTTTGATTTTACATGCCAAAGAATCTAGGCAAGCACCTTGCTTAGGAATTTTTCTCACTTCAAGTTCAATGACAAGGACTAGTGATGACAATTAAATCTGACATAGCTAGGTACACAACCATATTCTTTTATGGAAGGTTTGGGTACTCATTAAATGAATTTGGATTTAGCACATCAAGCTTTAAGTAGGGCCAATATATTATTTTATTACTATTAAAATATTTATGATATAAATATATTTATTATAATAATTTATAAAATGATATTGTATTGAAGCTTAAAAATTAAAAATTAAAAATTATTTTTTATTTACTCAGGTACCTATTTAAATACATGAGTCAAGTTTAGCTTATATAATAAGAGACTCAACTCAAGTTTAGGTCATATATGGGTTGACATGCAAGGGGTTTTACCAAAATTTATTTCCAAATGTTTCTAGGCATTCCATTTCCTGGATCAATTGGATCAAATGTAGTAGAAAAATCAAACGCGACCAAGTTATAAAAAATAGTTGAACATATTCATATACTATATGAGAACTAACTATTTAAAATCTGTGAGAAATAAGTATTCAAAATATCTTCATTATAATGAAAATCATAATCAAACTTTTATAATTATTTACTTTGTAATTTATTTTAACTTATAGTGCTTGGATTAGTAATTATACTACTAATTCTTATATTATATTACTACAAAATAAATAGATAAAATCTTTTCTACAAAATTATTGTTTTAAAATATTACATTTCCCTATACTTCATATTCTAATTTTATGCAAATTCATAATATTTTACATACTTGTAATATAATTAACATAATAATAATGATGGTATTATTGCTCTTCTAAAAGTTTTAATAAATCCAATAATGAATGACAATCTTTGTCATATTCATGTGTTGAAATGCAATTACATTTATTAATTATCTTTTCCTACAAGAATAAGAAAAAAAAACTAGATTCTAAGGATTATTAATAAGAGGCCAATTTAATACATCAAATTTAGAATGAGTATGAATATGTAGAAGAAAATGGCAATACAAATGCCAACAAACAATGAAAAGAAAGTAAAGATACTTTGAAAGGCTTTAGGAGCAAATTTTTTAGGCAAGGTTTTGCCCATGAACATTCTAGGCAGGGTCATCTACCAACTATTGGATCCAGTAAAAGTACAGATCTAAAGCAATGGTAAAATTACAATGTTTTTCAGCAAATCCAATGGTTGACAAGTGACCCTGCCTGAAAATTCAAAGTAGGGACTATGCCTAACATAATGTTTGCCTTGGCCATTTTCTCCATTTTAAAATGCACTAGAAAATCCCATTCATTTTAATATATGTGGTTTTACAATTGCATGCATTTCGATACCTTTTATTTGTTTAGATTTTAATTTACACTTCCACATTGGCCTTATTTATCTAAAACATTGCTTCCCACTACATCAGAAATAGACTTGGCTACATCATTTGTGATTCTGGCTACAATCGGTTGATATGATGAATAACATTATGTCCAAATTCATTAGAATGATTAAAATAAAAGAACATAGTTCTTGAATAATCAAAACTATATCACGAATATATATCTTGATTTATGATCAAAGCAAGAGGTATGTCTATTTTTATTTGTTATCCATGTTTTTATTTAGTTTTGTGTCTTGAATAAGACACAATAAAGCACTACACTCACATGAAAGTGCAAGCAATAATCAATTTACAAGGTCTATAGCACACAAGTATCCTTATCATGTTTATTGCACCAAACACTTGAATCACTCATCGGATTTTAGGCACAAGTAGGAGGGCTAACAATTCCTCTTTTGCTGAATTGAGCAACATTCTTACAAGAGCTTGTTGTGGATCCTCCATGAGATATGTTGATGTCTTGCAGCACAATTCCATGGCAAGGATTACTCTTGCTGCAGTTAAAGTTAATGGCTACTTCAGAAGCACTTGTTCCCTTTATGTTCTTGTACAACACATCCTGTACTTGAACAGATGAATCCTGAAGAAAACCAAATTTTTACTCATTTAGGCCATGAATATTTTTAAATAATTCATAAAAGAAAAATTAAAGATTTACTTGTTGTTTGCATGGATTCTTAGAGTCACAATAGTTTTGATCAATGATGATGGGGTTCTTCACACTTTGCATCACAATGTTGCTGAATGTTATCCCCTTAGCATATCCTTTTCCTCCCTGTCCATGGAAAGAAACAAATTGATCAAGAAAAAAAAAATCTTTGTACAAATTAAGAAAATATAAATTATACAGGTATCTAAGCTAGTTATTCTTACGTACTTGCCAAGTCTTGATCCGAACTCCATTTTGGGTGCCACTCAATTGTGCTGTGTCCATCGTAATATTAGAAACTTGTGCTTCTAACCCGTCATTTCCTAAGCTTCCAATGCTTCATTAATTAATAAAATGGGAAATATATATTAGTAATAATTATATGCACTTGATCAAATTTAATTAATTTCTTTTGATTAATTAATGATGAGATAGAGATAGTGGCAAATCTAGATTTCTTTTGAATAATTATATTGCATACCTGAGGCCATGCCCTGGTCCACAGACTATGTTAGTAGCCATCATATTTTTTGTTCCGCTCACAACAGAAATGCAATCGTCACCTTCATTTTAGAGGAAAAAAATTTATATAATTAGAAAATATTTTGAAATAAACATTAATAATAAAAACTAGGTAGAAAATTGGATTAGATAAATTATATATAAACGAGCATTTAAAATTAGTAATTTTTTGATATTTTTGTGTATTTATTTTTGTTACTAATTAACATAAGAATGAATTAAACCACTATTTACCGGTTTTGATCACAACGTTGTTGATCTGTATGTTTTGGGTCTTGGTGACATGGATCCCATCTGTGTTTGGACTTTGCTCGGGAGCAGTGATGGTCAGATCAGCCGCATACACGTTGCTGCATTTCTCAAAAGTCAAATGCATTTGTGGACTGTCCCTGATGCTGAGCTTCCCCACTGTTAGCCCATCGCACGATGAAAAAGTCAACGCCTTAAATGTTTTTAAATAAGAAAGAAAAGTTTGACAATTAGTTTAACGTCAACGAGTGTTGAAAGTCAACGAAAGAGATTAATTAATGTCCACGATCATATGCATACCGTCGGTGCATCGGTGCAAGGCTGCATGAGATTGGACAAAAAAAAAGAAAATAATTAATTAGTTAATTAAGGAGACAAAAATTACACAATAAATTAAAGTTAGATAGAGTTCATGCTTAATTAATTACCGAAGATTTGTTAATCTTGCAAGAATTCTGCCACCAGATCTTTCCATTGCCATTAATAGTTCCCCCGCCTTGAACTATAAGATTTTGAATAGCACTGAAGGTAATCCAATATCCAAGATTCTTTTCATTCCAAACTGAACGATCGTTTGGTGCTTCAAGTGAACCCTCAATCTAATAAAATTGTAATTTTTATGAAAATAAGAAATATCACAAATCAATATTATTATCATTATTATATAAAAAACAAATATAACTATAATAAACAAAAAATCTTCTCACTTTAGGAGAGTATTTTACGTATACAACTATGTTAGTATCATTATATTCGAACTCACCATGACTGAAATGTCAGAGTTACAAGGCCCTGCAAAGGTGATGGGCTTAAGCAAGTAATTCTTGTTCTTAGATATTATCAGAATTGTTGGAGTAGGAGAAGAGCAGGCCACCTTCCAAGCCTTTTGAAATGCCTAATATAATCACATATATGGCACCAAAATTAAAATTACAAGTAAAAGAGAGAGAATTAATAAAAAGAGCATCAAAATTACTTGATTAATCATACATGAACAACATGAAGATGAACTAGAATGAGCTAATTACCACTGAATCATCTGTGACTCCATCTCCCTTAGCACCATAGTCATCAACATTCACTTGAGACGTCGACGTTTTAGTGGTAAGACTAATATCAAGGGAACTATTATACAAAGCATTCGATTCATGCAGAGAGTGTAACTTATCAATTAGGACTAGTAGGATAATGAGAAGAATAGGGAATTTTGGAAGGTGCAACATGTTGTGCAATATGTGAAAAAGAACTTGACAAGTTTCCTTGTACAATGTTTGTGAATGGATGAGGAAATGAAGCTAGGAATGTGGAGCATATATATAGAAGAAAACCCAAAGGTTGTTGCTTAGTGGGTAACTCTAGTATCATTGCAACAATAAGTACAGTTTGGAAGGTTTGACCTTCCACCATGCATGGGTCATGTCATTTCTTCTGACCAATTGTTTCTTCTAAGATTAAAGATAGAAATCTATGTTTTTGGACAACACAAATTAATCTTTTTTTCTTTTCAAGTAATTAATTATCAATATCTTTTTCTTTCATAAAATGTGCTCATGTTGTAGCTATATATATATATATATATATATATATGAAAAAAAAAACATAAAATTAATTAATTAAATAATTAATTTAAAAAGTGGTGATGATTGGTTGATGGATGAGGTCGGGAGAAGAAATTACTTGTGGGGTTAATGTTTAGGTGATGTTGAAACATGGAGGGATGGATCTTGCGTTTGCTTTGAACTATCATTACATGCCGTCTTTCTCTACTCTTGCATTGGATAATAAAGTCATCAGCAAGAGCGTTTGTTTGCCTCGAATTTTAATTAATTAATTAATCATGGGAAATTAGCTATTGAATTGACAAGTCTATTTAGCACATTTTAGTTTCAAAATTGACCGCTATAATTAGATTACTTAATTAATTAGCTAAGTTTCTATTAATGATGCAAAAATAAATATAGATAATATGCTTTATGTTCATTAAATTTGGCTAATTAATGATAAATATCTACGTATATGGTTTGCTATTAATTAAAGGCTAATTAACTTACTCTACAATATTTTGTTTATTTTAGCTAATTAGAATGAATTAACAATTGCTAATTATTAAAAAAAATGAGGAAACAAAAGTAGAAAAATATGGAATAAACATTAATGATGTGAGGTGCATGGCACGGAAATTAAAGAGCATGGAGCTGTGTGTCAGTTGATTGAGTTCGTCACGTCAGTTAACAAGGAAGAGATCCATTTCACTACGTTAATCACACGCTATTAATAATCCAATTAGGCGACCTAATTAATTGAGAATTAATATTAATTTTAGATTAACCCCAGAAACCCTACGCAGCAGGAGCTAGAGGAAAACAATGTACATGGCTATAGATAGATTATAGGTTGGAGACATCTACACCATTTATCTCTGTGAAATTACAGATATTCATGGAAGATAAACGACGGAGATGACTCCTTGCCTAAGAATCTTAAGCGTGAATCTTGCTTAGAATTTTTTTTTAAGTAATAAGAGAGAAATTGCATGTGATTTGTCTGACGGATACTAGATGCAAAGTAATGTAGTAACCAAAGATTTTTTTGTTTTCTATTTACGCAAGCAATTCAATGCTAAAACCTTGTTTTTTTTCTTAATTTGACTTACGTGAGTCGATCATGAATATGTGGAGTTGCCTAGGGTGTAAGTCAGAGTTATGGCATCGATATCCTCTCAGGCACACAATAATTAGTATTTTCAAGTCATATATGCCTTTGGGAATCCAGATGTCCGTCTCCCCTCGCACGCCTCAAACTCTAGATTATATCTTGGTTTTAGCTTATGCAGTCATCTTAAAGCCATAAAAGGGCTACCTGCATCCCCACCCTCTTTCCACTATGTTTGAAAGGGTAAAATGAGTTATAATATTGTTAGTGTCCAACTTGATTGGGATATTATAATGTTTTTAAGGAAAGATTCATCCCCAAACCTTCAAGACTTACATGAGTATATATAAGTCAAAATATGTTTTATTGAGCGCAAAAACCTAAATTTGTGGGTGGTGTTATAAAATTTCATTCAAAAATTTTATTTAGATAGAAGATACATAATGTACCTAAATTTGTTGTGAGGAATTTTAAATAATTCTAGATTTTTATAATTATTAGAAATTAAAACTAATCAAATAAAAAATAAAATACAACTAAATAAATAAATAAGTAGAGTTCAAAAAATAGAATTTAAATATACATTGAAACTTATCTTTAGGAGAAAATCTAATGTTTCATACACGTTAAATCGAAATTAAACACTCAAGGATATAACCAATGTTTTTCTCCGCGAGACACAACAATGGAGAGACTAATTGGTTATCTTTTTTTTACTACAAGCAATAAAAATAGATGATGGAAAAAAGATTAAGAAAGACAATAAATCTGATGCAGGAGTATATTTGAGAACTTAATTATGATTAGCCAAGTCAAAAGGTCAACAAATTGCCATAACAACAGCCAAATCAACATCACAAGACAACTTGCAACATTACCACACAACTTGCAATGTTATATGCATCATCAAACTCCAACAGCAATGCTTGAAACACATGCAGCCTGATGGGGATCCGAACCCAATCTAATGGTCCAAGCAAACACGAAGAATACCAACACGGCTTTCAGATTGATCTAGCCATGAGCATTAATGACAATGTTGATCTCGCACGCTTTACGACTTCAGGATTAATCAGCACTAATGACAACACTAACTCGTACACATTTTGCGATGATGGCTACCATTATTACATGGATGAACACAAGTTACGAGGACATCTACCACGTCTTTCTATAGTTTCTGACATTATGACGTATTTAATATTTTGTTAATATTGGACGATCTGATTTTAAACATTTGTCACAATCTGATCCGTCCAAATAGCTTTATATAGGTCTCTACTCCAATGTAATAGACAGTGAAGTTGAAAAGAAAATTATTTTGGAAAACCTTTTGGTTGGTGTGTCTTCCTCCTTGGGAGGTTAGGTTTAGAACATGTAGTCACTTCTCTTCCCCCTTAGCTTGCTAAGCTAAGGGTTTCTTCTCTTCTCTTCTTCCCTCTTCTCTCCTCTCTTTCATTCTCTTCTCACCTCCAACTTTCGTCCCGCGTCAATTGGTATCAGAGGAAACATAAGGGCAACTATTGTCTGCCCATGATGATCCATTCTCACCTCCATGCCTTCTTTGTTTCATCACCAGAGTTGGCCGCCTGGTTCTTTTCAGAACCCACGGCCAGCGATGAAGGGCTCGCAAGCATCCGTCTCACGCATCTTTCCTCTTCCCAGCATCAATATCGAACCACCAGCAGCACCCAATCCACCACCGCCATGACTGCTCCTCCCGTTCGTCATCGCCGGAGTTGGTCGCCTAGTTCTTTTCAGAACCCACGGCCAGTGATGCGTTGCATTTACATCGTGTTTTTGCCTATAATTTACATGATATTTTGGGCTTAGTTGCATGATTTTGTGCTATTTTTAGTGCTTTTACGTTACTTTGCATAGAATCTTCACTTTTCTTAGTTTTTATGAAAATGTAGGTAAAATAACGTAAAAATGAAGGATTTCGAGAGTTTTGAAGCCAAAGCATGATTCCCAAGGAGATCACGAGCCTTTACAACGAATTTGGGGCAAAAACGGTGAAGAACGAGACTTTTACGGCCTTGGCCGTAAATATGGATTCAGCCGTGAACGCGACGATGAACAGAAGTTGAAAACGGCTAAGTGTCGGAATGAACAGAAACTTTCACGGGTGAAGCCGTAATTCTATCACGGGCCATGAAACTTTTTGTGACCGAAAGAATTATACACAGAAACATTTACGGCCTCAGCCGTAAACGTATCACGGGCCATAAAAACTTCCGCCCGACGAGTTTTTCACTTGTCTCTTCACCGATTCGAACAAGATTTGAACCAAACTCCACAGAACCGTTCCTTTATGAGTTCTAAACCGGTCCAACTATAAAAGATCAGATTTTTGGAGGGTTTGGGAGCTTCGAAGCGGACGAACACGAGCGACGGCGGCGACAAGGGCGACGACTTGATTTCGAAGCATATTCCGGCGAGATTTTACACAATTTCGACGATTGATCCATCAATCTTCATCTCCAGACTGAGGAGAAGACGGTTTCATCATCCTTTTTGTGATTTCTTTGCGATTCTTATGAGATCTTTCTTGTTCATCAAAAACATGTATTCTCTTGACAATATGAGCGAGTAGATACCTTTTCGGGATTGATTGGGTGTAGCCCACTGATTTACATGGATTGATTTATACTTTTTCTCTTTTAATATAATTTTATCTTCCTGATTTGATTGAAATTGCACATATCTTGTAAATTACTCTGGCCAAGTAACTTTACGTCTTAGACGTTACGAGAAGGACCGAGAGGTGAATCGCTAACGTCCGATCTATTTCGATTAAACCTACGAATCCGATCACGGGAGTAGTTCGGATTCGTTTGAAGGAATTAACCTACTTTTCACAGAACTTAAGGGATCTAGTTAGGTTAACTGTCATGAGAGTAGGAATTAATCTAATTAGATACCGTATCATGCTCCGGGAGGAAGTGATATGTACCTTAGGAAAAGTACTTTTCAGGATAGATAAGTTTATTGACTGAGTTATTTTTACATGGTTCATGTTTATCAGTGTGGCGAACCCATGAATTCCCGATATTTTAGAATTCAAGTCCTTTAAAAAGCTGTTCTGAGTTTGTGTCGTGCTTAGAAGTTAGAATAACCAAATATTGATTCCACCTAAATTCAAACATATCAAGAAGTCAGTACTTAGCTACGTAGTTTTCGTCGGGAACGATATCTTTTTATTACTTCGATAAATCCGTACACTTGTGGATCGCTATCAAGTTTTTGGCGCCGTTGCTGGGGATTACGGATAGTTAATATTGACTAATTGATAAGTTAGGAGATTAGACATTTTTCTTTTCTTTTGCCATTAGTTTTTACTACTATTTTCTTTTTACTGTTTACTTACACGTTGTATGCCCAGAGTTTCTCGTGCAGGTGCTTTGCTTCCAGAAGACTCAGAAATTGAGCGCACCTTTCGCCTTCGGAGGAGATTGCAATTTGCAACCAAAAAGATCTCTGAAGAAGAAAAGATGGCGGCGAACCAGAACAATCAATCTTTGAGGGACTTCACGGCACCAAACATACAAGGGTTCAATTCTAGCATCGTTCGACCTAACGTAGAGGCGAACAACTTTGAGTTAAAGCCAGCGCTGATGACGATGGTCCAGCAAAACCAATTTGGGGGTTTTCCAAATCAGGACCCAAATCTTCATTTAGCCGTTTTTCTTGAATATTGCGACACTATAAAAGTTAACAGAGTTTCATCTGATGCGATTAGACTAAGATTATTCCCTTTTTCTCTCAGGGACCGCGCCAGAGCTTGGTTGTACTCGATGCCGGCAGGATCCATCACCACGTGGGAAGAGCTGTCCAAGGCATTTTGGAATAAATATTTCCCACCGAGCAAGACTGTCCAACTGCGCAACAGAATCACAGCTTTCGCACAACAAGAGGGAGAATCACTTTATAACGCCTGAGAACGCTTCAAGGAGCTCCAGTGCATGTGCCCACACCACAGACTCCAGGAATGGGTTTTAATCCATATCTTCTACAATGGGTTGGATTATAACACCAGATTGATGGTGGACGCTGCGACTGGAGGCACGATCATGAGCAAAAACTTGGAAGACGCAACTGCTCTACTCGAGGATATGGCCATGAACCATAACCACTAGTCGAGTGAGCGGAACACTACTTCCACAGGATTTGGTAAGTATCACAATGATCCCCTGACATCACTAGCAGCAAAAGTAGATTCTTTGGTCCAAAAGTTTGATTCTTTATCTTTTCCATCGAGAGCAGTTAATGCAGTTTCTTGTGAGGTATGTAGTGTAACAGGACACGATTCATCTGAATGCCAAATAATAGCTTCATCGCAAGAGGAGTCTAATCAAGAGCAAGTCAACGCTGTGGGGAACTACACTCAGAGACCTGCGAATGATCCATATTCTGCAACCTACTATCTAGGATGGAGGAACCACCCCAACCTGTCCTACAAGAATAATCAAGGGCAAGTTCCTCCTCAGTATTCTCAGCAGAATAGTAGGGCACCACCGGGCTCTCAACCAAGGCAATACGGGCAGCCCCTGAAGTCAAACTTTGATTCCATGCTGGAGGTTGTTATGAAGCAATAAAAGAGAACCGACGACCTTGCTGACCAGATCAAGCAGCTGACATCTTGTGTGAAAGCTTTGACTACCCACAAGAAGATGTTGGAGAATCAGATCGCACAACAAGCTAGTACGGCTAGTAGACCTACAGGGAGACTACCGGGACAGCCTGAGATGAACCCCAGGGAGCACATCAACGCGGTCACTGCAATAAGCACCAAATGCGACGAGACACCTGGAGAGCCCAATGAAGAACCTATTGATCTATTTGCAAGCAGTGCTTTCGATCAAGAGATTTGTGAGGAGAAAGGGGAAGAAGAGAAATATGTAGGTCCGCTTGCATATGTTCCTCCAATTCCTTTTCCCCAGAGGGTAAGAAAAATAGACCAGAGAAAACCTGAAGGCATTAAGTTCGATGTAAAGAAAAACCAGGTGAGCAAGAATACTAAAATAACAAAGGTAAGGGACCCCGGAGATATTTCAATTCCATGCCAAGTTGGTGAGTTTTCTATAGAAAATGCTTTATGCGACATAGGAGCTAGTATCAGCTTGATACCTGCATACTTGATTGAGGAAGTAGGTAGTGGAGAACTTAAACCTACTGAGACTTATATTCAGTTAGCTAATGGTTTTGATCAGCAACCAATTGGTATCCTAGAGAATGTAACAGTTAAAATTGATAAATTTTCTATCGTTACTGACTTTATGGTTGTTAACATGAAGGAAAACGCTAAGTTCCCTGTCATTCTAGGAAGACCATTCTTAGCAAGCACGGGAGCTATAATTGACATGTTGCATGAAAAGCTTACTTTGAATTTGAATGATAGCAAGTTGATCTTTGATTTTTCAGCTGAAGCTAAACGAATTAATTTTGCAGATCCCGATAAATCTCCAAGGGTGAAGGAGAACAAATTTGATAAAGGAAGTGATTTTGAAATCGATAGACGTCTCTCAGAAAATTGGGTAAAGCATAAAAAGGGGAGATCGAAGAAAGCTGAGACATGAACACTACCTAGAACTATAAAGTTAAATCTGTACAATGAACAGGAAAGGTGTCATGAGCAACAATTGCCAATTATTCATTGCGCCTTGTATCCACCAGAAGAGTCATGAACACTGTTTTGGTCAAGCTAAAGATCATAAACAAGCGCTTCCTGGGAGGCAACTCAGAGGCTCTGAATTTTCTTTAATTTCAGCATATCTTTTTATTTTAGTTTTGAATTTTTCTTTATAAACCCTAGGAGTAGATTCTCAATTTTTATTTTGTTTTAAGCTTTCTTGATGTTATTTGATGCACTGTTATATATGGAAATTCTTCTAAATTCAATGTGTTATGTGCATGAATTTTTCGGAGATTTTTAGGGATTTTCTCGATAAAAAGCCAAGTAAAATCGCGACATTTACGAGTGAAGCCGTAATTATCGTGGAACCGTGATTCAATTATGACAGAATTTACTAGATACTGTGCACTAAAGCGGGTTTATGGCCGAAGGCGTGACGTGTTTACGGACCGTAAGTTCTTACGGTTTAAACCTCACGGGCGGTTTAGGATTTACGTTTACGCTCGTAATTCGCCGATTTTCGACGATTCCCCCTACGAGCTGCAACGAAAACCTTCCGCCAATATTCCTCTGCCTCCAGAGAGTGATTTCCGATGATCTCCCATCAGATTTTCGCCCGATCTTGCGAGGAACGGCTATTCGTCCGCCTGAGCACCAGAGTCCGCTCTTCTGCCGATTCAAGTCTGATTTCTGCACATATTTGTAAGGAAACCACTTCAGCACTTGTCTTTCAATCTCAGCATTAGTTTTACACGCAAATACTATCGATTTGCAGTTGTTTTGATCGGATTTTGGGAACATCCTCACAAGCGACTTTTACGGGCGACTCTTGTAGTTACTATAGCATCACGATTTAGCGTTGATATTTGCATATATTTGAATCATTTGATCGACATTATGGCACCAAGGAGATCTGTGAGGTCTAGGCCTTACGGGGCAGTGATGGAGAGTAGATATGCTAGACCAGAGCCACGATACATGTATAGGATGATTCCCGGAGTTTGTCCGGAGAGATTTGAGCGTATTGTTTATTCAGACTCGGAGCCTGAGATGCATACACAAACACCAGAGGCTCCGAGGACGACTTCAGTGGCCAGTACATCACAGATGGTAGCGTCTGAGCGTACCAGCTCTCCGGAGCTAGAGATTATATCAGAGAGGCTTGCTGAAAGGCCAGAGAGCCGAGATCAGAGGATCGCTAGACGGTACGCTAGGAAGCGTACCACAAGAGGCATGACTACACGAGGAGGTAGAGCCACTAGGTCGTTATCGCCAGTGGTGGAGACTGCAGAGACTTCAGAGGCACCCCCAGTGTTAGCACCCGTAGTGACAGAGATAGAGCAGTCAGTGGCGATACAGACTGACGTTACACCTATGGACGTGGAGGGTCTTATTACACTAGTGCCTTCCACAGATATACCAGAGTCTGCTGCTCCTACTAATACTCAGGGCATGGAGATGGACACTCCGCATGATACAGTCCACACACCAGAGATTGTATCACCCTCCTCAGCCTAGGGAGACCTGCTTGTCCCTGAGGTGAGTACACCCATATTACCAGATCAGGAAGAGGCATCACCTGAGATATTTGCGGATTTACCAGAGATATCAGTAGACATACCGGAGCTCCGCTCTTCACCATCGGTTGCACTTGAGTCTTCTATGACTCCTGAGACAGTTCCACCGCCAGTTTCTGAGATACCACCGATGACACAGCCAGCACCACCACTAGTATCAGCACCAGAGGTTCATTTGCCTTCACCAGAGCCATCATCGAGGCATTCTCCAGCTGTATCACCAGTGCCATCATCACCTGAGCCCTCCCCTACTTCACTAGAGCCTATTATTCCAGAGAGGAGACGCGCGCGATCACCGCCTCCTGTCCTTGCTCCTTATCTATGTCAGATCCGTCACAGGAGTAGAGAGATCGAGAGGAGGTACCGAGCTCTGTCCACTCGAGGAGTGATTAGCACCCGGTATTGGGACGACCAGGTATTGCTGTCCCTATGATTGTTCGACGACGTCCAGTGGATGCTCGCGAACATAGGGTGGCAGGATTTCTATCATCAGAGACATGCTACTTACGTACAGCTGACATTGGAGTTCTTCAGTACTGTTCAGATTACACTGAGGAACCATGATGACGGAGACCTAGGGAGGATGTCATTCCGGTTAGGGAACCGGGACCATATACTTACTTTGGACCAGCTAGGTCACATTTTTGGATTCCCCGTGGATACGACTAGATACCGCCCCCGTGAGTTCTCTGAGGGAGGATTTTGGTAGGAGATATCTACTGAGAGGAGGTTTGACCCTAGGACTGCCAGAGCCTCGCATTTGTCCAGCCCAGTCTTCAGATACATACACCGAGTTTTGGCACACACCATCTTCGGGCGGGCAGAGAGTGATGGCTTGGTTAGGTCTACAAAGTTATACTTTCTATGGGCCATGCTGAGAGGTTTCAGAGTTAGCACTTCATTTTTCCTGATGAAGCAGATCCAGAAAGTCGCTAGAGCTCGGAGAGGAGTCCTTGTTATGGGAGGTATGGTTACCACGATTGCCCTTGCCCTCAGCATTGACCCTTCGGGGTTGAAAGAGGCAAAGGGTAATCCCATATTAGACATGGATGAGTGTATTACCATCAAGATGATTACGAGACTTGGTAGCTCGTACCATCTTATGTTCAGGCACACAGATGTTACCATGAGGCTGCCGAACATGAACCGCACTACGGTTCGTGTTCAGCAGAACTGGATCGTGGATCCCACACGTGGGGGAGGTCCTAGAGAGGCAGCTTCACCTCCATCGCCACCGAGATCTACTGAGCACATTCCTCCAGTCGCCCCATCAGCCGCTGATCGGCCGTCTTCATCTGCCAGACCGTCCACTTCAGGACGATCAGATCCTTCATTGGAGAATATGCGAGCCGAGCAAAGGAGGATGCGCGACGACATATCGCGACTTGAGCAGGGACAGTCAAGGGCAGTCGACTCTTTACGCGCGATAGAGGAGTTATTACGGCGTCGACTTCCATCATCATCGACTAGACGTACCAGAGACAAGGAGGACTCCGAGCACACAGAGCCTGATTGATTGATTTTGTGAGTATCGTATTTCATTTTTTACGCACTTTGCGGCTATGGTTTGATTTTAAGCATGTGATCTCACAATTATCTCATCCATGCACAGGATCTAGTAGACTCATCGCCGATGCGACCACACACAGTTCTTTTATGATTTCTTTTGTGTGTGTGCGTTGTATCAAGATTTTGTGAGATCCATTTGGATATTTGACATTTAACTTGGCATTGTATATATTAGACGGTATTTGACCTTAGGATGCTGAACATGATATGGGTGTGACGGTTTTATGTACATTTGGTATTCATCGTATGTCTGATGTGTTATATGATGATTCTGGATATTTTGTTGATGAGTTTATGCATTTGAGAGCTATTCTGATACATATGCTTGATATTTAGAATGAATAGTAACTGAGTATTGTAAAAACTGTGGTTTGATTGATGAAACTAGACGATATTTGATATTTGTAGGTTGATTACCATGTAAAAGTTGAATATTTTTGATGTGGTATATTTTCTGGATTTTTCTGAGTCATGTTTTCATCTTTTGATATAACTGTACAGGTTTTCGCCAACAAATACAAAGGGAACTCTTGCAAAAAAATTTTTGAAATTCTTCATTGATTTAATATTTCCACACATGCAACAATTTAAGTCTAGGGTGCTTATTTTTATATTTTGCTCAGTCTTTACAGCTTTACAAATATAAACTTTGAATGTTTATGATTGTTAAGGAATTATCAAATTTGTTTTATCCCTAATTTTAGGCTTAGAAAACATTTTGAGTGGTTGATTTGATTAGGAAATTTTTGAAAGTTCATATAGACTTAAATTGTTGAGTAAATTCAATTCTGGTATTAATAAAATGCATATGTGAATTGTTATGAGTTCATACAACACATGCATAGTATCTTGTTACTTGAAATTTAATTTATCTATTTTTACTTGATGAGAATTTTTATGAATAGAATCTAGTGATATATCTTTAACTGAGATTTGCTCCAACTCCTCTGGTTGAGTAATCTAAAGTCATGAGTTATATTATATCATCGTTTGGTATACTTTAAATCTGTTGTGATCAAGTAACAGAGGGGGAGTTTTTAAAACAAATATTTAACTCCCTTACAAAAAGATCAACAACGATTTAAATATCATGTCATTGACCGGCTTTCTCCAAAAAAAAATAAAATAATAAAAATGGAGAAAAAGAGAAAGCTGTAGGTCAAGTGGACAACTCCGCTGACTTTATGATTGAAACTATGAGTTAAATTATACTGCTAAACAATGTTATGATGCTAACAGGAAAGGGCACATAGCCGTTTAAAGACCAAATTGCATTAAAAGTCTCTTATCTTTAACATCACTGAAATTCTTGAAGTAAAGATTTTATCTGTTATGTGAAATGGATTTATTAAAATGAGAGTATTTGATATTTAGTATGTGAAAAATGAATACTATGACATGAATAGTAAATTTTATCTTTCTTGGATTGTAAACTCTTGATGGTTTATTTCTATTATGATCTTTCTTTAATTACCTGAATTTGAAAGATTGATTGCTTAAATCGTGGACTAAGGATATTATTAGGGGCAAAAACAAATGAGAGTCCCTTATCTTTACATTCTCCATACATATTGGTGTATTGCTTGAGGACAAGCAAAATTCTAAGTCTAGGGTTGATGCGTTGCATTTACATCGTGTTTTTGCCTATAATTTATATGTAATTTTGGGCTTAGTTGCATGATTTTGTGCTATTTTTAGTGCTTTTGCATTACTTTGCATAGAATCTTCACTTTTCTAGGTTTTTATGAAAATGTAGGTAAAATAACGTAAAAATGAAGGATTTCGAGAGTTTTGAAGCCAAAGCATGATTCCCAAGGAGACCACGAGCCTTTATGACGAATTTGGGGCAAAAACGGTGAAGAACGAGACTTTATGGCCTTGGTCGTAAATATGGATTCAGCCGTGAACGCGACGACGAACGGAAGTTGAAAACGGCTAAGTGTCGGAATGAACAGAAACTTTCACGGGTAAAGCCGTAATTCTATCACGGGCCGTGATTGGGCGTAGCCCACTGATTTACATGGATTGATTTATACTTTTGCTCTTTTAATATAATTTTATCTTCCTGATTTGATTGAAATTGCATATATCCCGTAAATTACTCTGGCCAAGTAACTTTACGTCTTAGACGTTGCGAAAAGGACCGAGAGGTGAATCGCTAATGTCCGATCTATTTCGATTAAACCTACGAATCTGATCACGGGAGTAGTTCGGATTCGTTTGAAGGAATTAACATACTTTTCACAGAACTTAAGGGATCTAGTTAGGTTAACTGTCACGAGAGTAGGGAATTAATCTAATTAGATACCGTATCATGCTCTAGGAGGGAGTGATATGTACCTTAGGAAAAGTACCTTTCAGGATAGATAAGTTTATTGACTGAGTTATTTTTACATTATTCATGTTTATCAGTGTGGCGAACCCATGAATTCCCGATGCTTTAGAATTCAAGTCATTTAAAAAGCTGTTCTGAGTTTGTGTCGTGCTTAGAAGTTAGAACAACCAAATATTGATTCCGCCTAAATTCAAACATATCAAGAAGTCAGTACTTAATTACGTAGTCCTCGTCGAGAACGATATCTTTTTATTACTTCGATAAATCCGTGCACTTGCGGATCGCTATCAGCCAGCGATGAAGGATGGGTTCTTCTCGTTGCCGCCTACTACCCCTCCTCCATGATGCATTTCCACCTCCATTCGCACAAATGGAACAGCCACGCAAGATCGTCCCCATCGACGCCCAGCCACCTCACCGGCAACCAACTCCTTTTCCGGCGCTGATACTGTCTTCCCAAGCCACGTTGTCTGCTTGGTTCTTTTCAGAACCCGCGGACAACACAGGTAGCAGATTTTCCTCGTCCACCTCAAAGAACTCTCCATCCCGACGTCTGATCGAGCTCCAACTTTGTCCACACCATCTCCTCCAGTAGTCGATCCCGTGGCCAGAAGCATCCGCTCATCGGACCGTTCGATCGCTGGAATCAGAAATGTTTGTCGACGCCCCTGTTTCGCCTCAACATGCTCTGTTTTGCTGATCTTCACCATCTCCGACGTCATTCTCTATTGAAGCATAATCGCTGACCCCATCCTACGCCTACAAAGAAGGGGAGCTCGCCGTCTCCTCCGACGATCGTCGCTGACGAACACCGCCGCCCAGCCAGCCGCCAGCCACCACCGTCACGACTCACGCAAAGCGGTGGCAATGAAAAGAAAAAAAAGCTAAAAAAAGGCTGAGGAAAAAAAAAGGGAAGGTTTTGACTATTTTGACTCTACTTTGACTTGTAGGTTCAAAATTATTTCACCAGGAGATGAAATTTTCAAAAAGGGAAAATCTGATACAGGAGCATCTTTGAGAACTTAATTATGATTAGCCAAGTCAAAAGGTCAACAAATTGTCATAACAACAGCCAAGTCAACATCACAAGACAACATGCAACATTACCATACAACTTGCAATGTTATATGCATCATCAAACCCCAACTGCAATGCAAGAAACACATGCAGCCTGATGGGGATCCAAACCCAATCTAATGGTGCAAGCAAACCCGAAGAATACCAATACGGCTTTCAGATTGATCCAGCCATGAGCATTAATGTCAATGTTGATCTCGCACGCTCTACGGCTTCAGGATTAATCAGCACTAATGACAACACCATTTTGCGATGATGGCTACCATTATTACATGGATGAACACATGTTACGAGGACATCTACCACGTCTTTCTATAGCTTCTGACATTATGACGTATTTAATATTTTGTTAATATTGGACAATCTGATTTTAAACATGTGTCACAATCTGATCTGTCCAAATAGCTTTATATAGGTCTCTACTCTAATGTAATAGACAGTGAAGTTGAAAAGAAAATTATTTTTGGAAAACCTTTGGGTTGATGTGTCTTCCTCCTTGTGAGGTTAGGGTTAGGAAATGTAGTTCTTCTCTTTACCCTTAGCTTGCTAAGGGTTCTTTCTCTTCTCCATCATCTCTTCTCTTCTCTTCTTTTCTCTTCTCCAGCACCTCCAACTTCCGTCCTGCGTCAATAAGTTGTCTTGTGATGTTGACTTGGCTGTTGTTATGGCAATTTGTTGACCTTTTGACTTGGCTAATCATAATTAAGTTCTCAAAGATACTCCTGCATCAGATTTTCCCCTCTTTGAAAATTTCACCTCCTGGTGAAATAATTTTGAATCTGAAAGTCAAAGTAGAGTCAAAATAGTCAAAACTTTTTTTTTTTTTTTTGAAAATTTCACCTCTTGGAGATCTCTTCTAGCCAAGGGATAGACTCCTTTTTATAGGCTGTCCCAACAACCATAATAAATTTTGAAATGATTGAAACTATTATGTGTTAATGTTCAACAGCATGTAATCGTCAATAATACATTAATACACTATAGCTCATAATAGCCGTATGTTAATACGCAACAATTGTAACATATGACAGATTAACACATGAAATTAATTGGATAAGTTTTAAATATTTTCTCCAATAATAATGAGATATGAGGTTAAAAGTTTTGAGTATTGTTAAACCACACTAGGGCTTGCTCTGCCTAAGGATGTGTAGTTTAGTGGAATTGCCTGGCAAATCTCCTTTTGCCCCTAAATTTAACTGCTATGTATAAACAAATAAGCTAATCACTAGATCTAAGTACTTGAACATGTTATATATGCCTCTACATTATAATCTTATGTAATACCCCAGTTTCTATTATATGGTATATATATAGGACTTAATGGGCTTGCATGTGGCCCCAATCAACTAAAAAACTTAAGCCCAAGTAATCTAATCTATTAAAATGTTTAAGCCCAAATTAACAATAGCAAATCCACTAAGCCCTATATATCATCTAATGATTTATTCTACTTCCAATGTGGAACTAAACTAAGGTATTATATTTTAACTATTAAATTTACTAAAACTAGTTAAGTGATTGATAGAGATGGAGCACATAATGCCACCCATGTTGGAGCTTCAAGTTAGTGTGGGCGAATTTAGTCTCTAGAACTAGTTCCAGATTAAAATGCTCACAAGGGGAAATGATTTCTTCCAAACTTCCCATTGCAAAATTACTACAAAACAAGGAAGAATACAAAGTCTCATGAATGCTTGTGGTTATGACCCTAGTTGATGAAGAGGCTCCAAATTGATTTCCTTGAATAGAGATGGTCTTCAAAGGTTAGAGGGCCCAGTTAGACACCTCGCTAAGTCCAACTATAGGACATCATTACATAATGCAACCATATACTGCCCACATGCAGTAAAGACAATGTTCACGCGCACTTTTTGATATAGGAAAATAATTTTATATATAGAACAATCCTTTTGAGTTACCCAACCTCACCTTATTGAAAAGAGTTCTAGTATCAAAAACCACTTTGAACAACAAGGAAATGTTAAGTTATAGTTTTATCATATTCACATTTGTATTCTAATAAAAGATATTGCCGTTATTATTATGTTTAGTTGATATCTACATAATATAAGCAATTATAATGATATTCTTACAATAATATCACGGCGAAGGCGGAGATGGAGAGGAGAAGAAGGGGTCGTTAGCAACGGCAAAGGCAGGTCTGCAGCTAGGAGGTACAGCAGGGCAACAGGAAAGGTAGAAACGAAGGAGAAGGCGGTAGGTATAATGGGGCAATGCCGTGAAGGAGAAGGCGACAAGTACAACAAGGCAGCATGGCGAAGAAGAAGGTGGCAAGTACAGCAAAGCAGTGGGGAAGGCAGAGGCAAAAGGCTCGAGAGAGTGATTCTCTCTTTCTCTCTGATTTGGAGAGAATCAAAAGGAGAAAAAAAATACCCCTTTTTGATTTAATCGAGAGAGTGATTCTCTCTTTCTCTCTGATTTGGAGAGAATCAAAAGGAGAAAAAAATACCCCTTTTTGTTTTTTCTTTAAATCGTTTCTTTCAATAAAACAAATGAAAAACTGTGTTTCTTACTCTCTCTCCCAGCTTTCAATCCAATAAAACAAACCCTTAAAGATTCGTCTTTCACAGTTCACACAATAAAAGTACAATTATGAATCACTAATTGGCATCTCTCTCCGTGTTGATCCTTGGTACATAATGCATTTTTTTTTCTATATTATATGATGTCCATTCCTCACCAACGATGAAATATGATTAAATATATATAAGGGACTTTATATAATCGACACTTTAATTGAGTTGAAAAAATAGTTGGGTGGTTAATTCTTATTAAAGAATATAGGATAAATTGCTCGGAGGGAAATAAGACAAACTCAATTTGAATCTTAGAATGTGTAAAGAATTTCTCTACTGATGTTGGGCAATCAAGATATGCTTAAGATTGATAAGCTCTTTTTCTTTCTCAATGGTTTTTAATATTGGACAATTTTATCTAAGGGTGTACAATCAGTTTGGTATATTCAGTAAATACTAATTTACCAATTTTTTTAGTAAAATCAATTCAATATCGATGTCGAGGTAATGATTTTTCTACAAATCGGTTATCTATATCGGTATCAGTAAATTTTTTTCGATTTGGTAAAGAACCGATTTTAACGATTATAAATAATATTTTTTAATTAATAGAGTAATAGTTTTAGTGATAGCGATTAGCGAAAATGAAGAAGTACAGAAGGAAAATATTATAAAAATAAAAAAAATAGATATTAAATAAGTATTTATAATTTTTTATTCAGTAAATCCAGTTTGGTAACTATTCATTATATTTCTTATTCGGTTCGATATCGGTATTAAAATTTTTGATAAATAATAAATCAGTAAATTTAATATCGGTATTACCGATTGTACACCCCTAATTTTATCATCCTAGATTTGGGATATAAGGAAGTGAAAGTAGACCAACTCAAACCTTACTTAACCCTAGTTAAAGGAGGAGTCTCATCATTATAATTAGTCCTCAAATTTAGCATTCATGAAACTTCGAGATTTTCAAGGAGTGGTAGGAAAAGCACTTGAGGCAATCTACCTAAGAAAGGTAAATGCTTTCTATGTAAAGGATTAAAGGACTAAGTCATTAATATCATGGTGGCAAAAACCATGAGTAGATCATAGTACTTCTTATAGACCAATTAGCAAAAAGCCGAAAAGATGAATACATTACAGTATGGGATGCTTACACTTCTTAATCATCAACGAGAGTTGAATTATCAAAAGCAAATAGAGAGTTGATATTTGCAGGCAACAAGCACAATAATTTGCAAATTCATTCAATGTCGGACATAGAGGCAACTTTTTATTGGTAGTTTAAAGGTGATTAGCTCTGGTACTACTCCAGTGTTTGAAGCAACGAAGGCTCTCATTATTGAGATAAGAGAAAAGATAATACATGTCAAAGCAATTCACATAGGTATACACCAACTGATTTTTTTATGTACAATTATATAGAAAGTAAACGTGATGCCTATACTATTCCTTATTATAAGTTTGATGGGCAAAACACATTTGTGTTTTCTATGTTTTTTTAATGCATTGAGAAATACACTTAACTACCTCGCAATAATGCAATTGAAATAATACATGCAAAATATCAATTAAATCACATTGGTGTAAATGAAATCAGACGATGGATGTCCTTGCTCAGTTGCTCATATTAGAAACATGTCTATGAGATAAAGAAACCAAAAGAATATTGGGGATGTCATCAAAGTTTGCATGCTCAATATCATAGGGGCGACAACTTTAGTATAGTGGTGAATGCAAGTACAAAATTGTTTGCTGCTAAAATTTTTCATCAATTTCAGGTAAGGCATGAATGTATAGACTAAGAAGGCCAACATCCAACACCTAGAATCAAAAAGTATAGTGGTAATTAGAGTCTACATGTCTCCCCAAAGATGGTGTTAACAGTAATTAGTTCAATTTATAGGAGAAAATCATAAAGGGATGATAAAGATTCACATAAGATAGTACTTTAGCAACTAATCAACAAGAGGATGACATAATACTTCAAAAGTGAAGATGATTAAACATTAAGGTATTATTCATCAACTTGGTGACTGAGTGAATTACCCATCGTTAGAGAGAGTACGTGGACAAAGAAAAATTAAAATAGAAGGAAGTATTGTTAATTAGTTTTTACATAGTTTAGATAAAATCAAAATAAGAATTACAAGACAGAAAAAAAAAAGAAAGAGAAGAAAGTTTATTTTTACACAGTTTAGGTAGAATCAAATTGAGAAAAAAAAACAAAATTTTACTTCTCCTTCCTCCAAAGAAATAAGAAGAACACGAATTTTTTTTTTTGTATTTTCCCTGATAAATAGACTAAATGTTATAATAAAAGCAATTGTTTATCATAATATTTGCAATGTATCCTTAAGATTATTGTCAGTAGCCACATGATTTACATGTTTGAACACCCTAATTTCAATGGTAAAAGAATTTGTAAAATTGGGTGGTGGATAGACAGGCTACTTTAGATTAAACAAACACATGTCCAACCTGAATAGCTTAGCTGTTATAGTACAGATAGAGATGTGGAGGTTCTTTTCAATCTTTCATAATCAAACAACCTGGCACTCTATCAAACAATAATAATAAGAAGCATTGAAACCAATTATTTCCATTGTAGGGTAGATATTTGATTAATTTAGTTTTGGAAAAGAGAAAAGTACATGAACGAAACTTTTTTTTTCTTTTGAAATATTGAAAGATAAAAAATCTGAGTTTTAAAAATACCCTAAAAAGTAACAAAAAATACACATTATTCTTCTTCTACCTCGCTTAGCTCTAAGTTCAAGCCAGTGCAATCCTTCAACTCTCTAATCACTGTAACTTCTAATAGAAACGTAATTATATTAAAACAGGGATAAGCAGCTATATCTTCGTTTCTTTCCTCTTATCCATTTCATCCTTCCCTGAACCAAGGGAGGAGAAGGAGCGACTCAGCAAATTTGGCATGAAGCGGCCTCTACTCCATAAGAACCCGGCCAGCCGCCGTCCCGGTGGCGGCACACTGCCGAGCGCGGCCACGCTGAGCTCTTGCTCAGCCGTCTTCTGGTTCGTCCTCCACGCCATATGCTGCCTCGCCAGCCTCGCCTTCGGCTTCTACTCCTCCCGCCTTGTCTTTTACCCCTCCCCCACTCCCACCTCTTTCCTGCACACCACTTCCACCATCACAACCTCCGTTACTTCCACCATTACCCACACAGAGATCCTAACACTCCCTTTCCCTACACCGCCCCCTCCCAGTCTCGCAGCCGGCAACAAAGCAGAACATAACCGGGTGGAGGAGAGCCGCCACGGGATCCGCATCCGACCATGGCCGCACCCGAATCCAGCGGAGATGATGCGCGCTCACCGCATCATCGAGCGGGTACAGCGGGAGCATCGCCTCCACTACAACGCGCCGCGACGCTCGCGGCCATTCATAGTTGTAACCCCGACCTACTCTCGCAGTTTCCAGACACTCCACCTCACCGGTCTCCTCCATTCCCTCCTCCTCGTACCCTACCCTCTCACCTGGCTCGTCGTCGAGGCAGCCGCCGCCTCCACTCCTCACTCCAACGACACCGCCGCGTTCCTCGCACGCTCCGGCCTCCCATTCCTCCACATCCCCTATTCCGACCCCATGCCTGACAGCTGGCCCAACCGCCGCCTCACCGAGATCCGAATGCGCCTCCACGCGCTCAGGTTCGGCGATTCCCCATCTAGTGTCGAGAAATCTGCATAAATTGGGTTTCCTTTGAAGAGTCATAAAATGAGATCTTAGTTAGGGTTTTCTTGGAATTAGAGTGGTCAGAGAGAGGCGGATGGACGGGATCGTGGTGTTCGCCGATGAGAGCAATGTGCACAGCCTGGAGCTGTTCGACGAGGCGCAGAAGGTGAAGTGGATGGGCGCCATCTCGGTCGGAATCCTAGCCGACGCCTGGGAGCAATCTGAGGCAATGGAGGAGGAGGAGGAGAATAAGGAGGTAAACTCACCTGTGGCCGTGCCGATGCAAGGTCCGGCATGCAATTCGTCAGGGGATTTGGTCGGATGGCACACGACGAAACCTCCGTCGATGATGGAATGGGCAGGGTTCGTGATGAATTCGAGGTCGCTATGGAAGGAAGCGCACGGGAAGCCGGATTGGATCCGGGATCTCGATGCCGTCGGTGAGGCCGGGGAGGAGATCTTGAGCCCGCTCGATCTGCTGAAGGACGCGTCCCGGGTCGAACCACTGGGGGAATGCGGGAGGAAGACGCTGCTTTGGTGGCTCCGCCTCGAATCTCGCAGCGGTAGCGCGTTCCCACCAGGGTAAAAATCTGCAACCCTCCCACCTCACTCATTCAAATTCTACATCGAGTTAAACGATAAAGTCAGTTCAATCGGTTCAACCCGAACCGACTAGGCCTGAACCATTTTAATCAAATCAAATCATCAGACCAACACATGATTTATAATGCCAAAGTGTGCTTTGTGATTCTTTCAGGTGGACACTGAATCCTGTTCTAGAGATGACTGAGGCTGCAAAGCATACTCCTGAACTTGAGGAGATGGAAGTTTCAAACGAGTCCATTCCATCATGGGCCAAGTACATTGCTATCATTAAAGCAAGCTTGATTCATTGACTGTACCAATCACCTCAGCCCAACCCAACCCAATCTCTTTTTTAACTTTTATTCACATATTATTTTTTTTTTGTCACGTGGAAATGATGTGACCTATGCCCATTGTCTCTTTCTCTGAGTCATTGCACGGCCATGTGTGTCAATATGCTCTTGGATTAATTAGCTAAGACTCAATGAATTCCACATGCTCCAATAATTGACTCATTAGAATTCACCAATTTAATTAAATTTAATACTCAAACATATATATAATATTTAAATTATAAAAACATTTTAATTCACTTATGAAAGCTTTTATATCTCATGCTATTTAAAATAAAATTACACAATTAATCTAAAACTTAGCATTTAATACAAAAATTGGAAAGGATTGATCAAAATTTAACAAAAAAAACTCTTAACAAAACCAATTAAATAAATGACTATTAGAGCACAAGAAGCCATTGAGTAGCTTCCAATGTTAGTTAGATTGTAATTTAGTAGCACAAGAGAATTAAATAGATTGATAATGATCTTAAAAAGGGAACTTGAAGAAGACAAGGACGGTGCTGATGTGACCCTTTTACTAACAGAGGTACATATGGATTCACTGGAGACTCTTAAAAGTGGCCTTAGAAGGAACCAAAGTGATGGGACAGTCTGTCCCCTTGTTTTTATCTTATTATTATCATTATTACTATTGCTATTATTATTATATAAGAAAATGATAATACTATCACATGGGGCAAATCTTATCCGGCCCCCGCACTAGCATATAAAATGGAAATAAAAATTCTATGCAAGGATATTGCTTAGGATTCTAAGATAGAGTCATATCCCACCGTTAATCGCAGACAATATGAGAATCTCAAAGTAAGTTGGTTATTGTTTTAAGATTTATACTTTTTAAGCGATGGATGACTGAGATATGTGTGAAAAAAATCGTCGAACCGTGGTTAATTGAACTAAATTGAATCGTTTTTTTGATTTACCGAACTGAACGGTTCTTAATCGATCCCCTTTTTTACTCATGATCGGTTATCGGTTCGATTTTTTACACATAATTGATTATCAATTCGGTTACGATTCAGAACTTAGTCGAATCGCAGTTAACCGAACCGAACCGTTTATATAATATTTATTTATATATAAAAATAAATATTTTATATAAAATTGAATCGGTTAACTATCAAAACTAACGATTAACCGAAAACTAATAATTAACTGAGAATATTTATATTTATTAATCTTAAATTATTTTATAATTTTAAATATTTTTTATACATAAATAATACGGTCGGTTAATTGTCGGTTTTCGATTAACCGTACGGAAAAATCAGTTAACCGAACATCGGTTAATTGGTACACAATGATTCGAGATCGACTCAGAATTTCTCCCAACCGATCATACCGGTTCGATTCAGTTTTTTGACACATGGTTCGGTTAACCAAGCCGTGCACACCCTTAATATGAGCCTCCTTAAGAATCTCAAGGACTTGCCTAGGAATTTTTTTTGGTATGAAATATATTAGATTTTACCCTTAATAATGAAAATAGATAAGGGTTACGATTATGGGCCTATTTGGGCTCGCTTTGAAGCTGCATTTATAAGTAGAAAGCTGTCAAAATTATGTTTAGTAATAAAAAACAGCGGTGAAAAAAAATAGTAAAAATGTAGAATTTAAAAAAGTTATAATTTAATATTTTTACTATTTCTAGCTTCTAAAAATATAATTTTTATCATTTTAATTAATTTTTTAACTATTTTTATTTAAATAATGTAAAATTTTAATAATAAATGAGAATATATATGTGGGGCGCCTTAAGATTCGTGTACAATGCCACCCAAATAAAGTAAAACCTCACTCAAATAACGCATAGTCTTGGTTAAATAATGTAGAACCTCCAATTAAAATTAGAGCTACGCAAAATGTTTTAGGATTCGTACAAGTACTCTACATTAGGATATGTGAAAAGCATCATAGGGGGCAATCTTGCTTAACTCTCCACTTACAAGTTATTTTCAGAGTAACCCATCTCCGGGACACAATAGAGTACATGGGCATCTCTGATGTGAAAGCAACTCACTTCACTACAAGGGGATAAATTAATTGTTCTTTAAAATAAGGCCACATAGATGGAGCTAAGTAACATTGCTTTACTTGTAATGCTTCTAGAAGTGTGCTTAAATCTGAATATCTTCATATTTGGAAGACGTCATTGCCAAACATGCAAAGACAACCTTAAAACACCTTTTATAACTCAATTTTTTGAAATAATTTTTATGTATTTATATAATAATTATCATTATGGTTTAACCCGTGAAGAATTTTGACTAAAATTATAATTTTTTTTTATTTTTAATAGAATATCTGGTGCTAAGAACCAATATCTTTAAATTTGAATTTGGTCTAATAAATTCAAACACAGGTAATTGACAGGTAAATTTATAAATGGATTGGATCCGATAGGAATGACAATAATTCAAGGTGATGGCGGGAGATCCTAACACACTTATCTTGTACTTAACCTTACAAGGATCGGGTCCCTACAGGAAAATCAGACCCAATAGACGAGTTATGAGCAGCAAGCAACGAGGCAATAGGGGCAAGTAGAGGAAAAAAATTTTGCAGCAGGGTGGGGGTGCTGCACAAAAGTGCAGCATTGTGAGAGAATTTCACTATAAAAAATTTTATAAGATTTCACAAAATTTATCGTGAAATTTTATGAAAGTTTCGTGAAATCCTCTCATAATATCGCACTTTTGTGCAGCACCCCCACCCTGCTGCAAAATTTTTTTTCAAGTAGAGAGTAGCATGAGTGGGGATAGGAGAGAGAGAGGAAGAAGAGGTAAGGGGGAGGGATAGGAGAAAAAATAGATTAGGTTTTCTAAAAATAATAAGAGGTAATTTTATAATTGTTAGGTTTTACCCAATGACCGATATCAACTCAAGACTTAATCAATATGAGTTTTTCTCGTAAAATCAGGTTAGGATGGGCGTATGGATTTTTCTCGCGGATCGAGAACTCATTTAATTTGGATTTAATTGAGATCCCTATAATTTAAAAAAAACAATCATATACGACCTACCTTATTAGATATTAAAATGATAGTGCTATAATTTATTGCATTTGAATGACTGAGCCAATCTTTTGAGTCATCGCCAACCTCATCAGCCTCAAAGAAAACCCTAAAACAGGATCTCTATTTATGCAAATCACTCCTAAAAGAAACAAATAATTACATTTCGGTGCTCTTCTCCAAGTTTAAGAAGAATCCAAAACAATCAACTGTTTGTTCTTCATGTCTGCTGGCTTCCTTTGCTCCCCAGAATCCACAGCCACTTACATTCAAGAATCGTTTTCATTACCTGACACGTGATTGGAGAGAAAGAGAGAGAGAGAGGCACGGGCGCATGGCCCCTTATTTCCCGTACGAGGTAAGAGCGCGAGTACGCAAAGTGAGTATGAGCTGTTTGCTCTAGTCAAAACTGTCGGGTTTATGATCACGGCGTGATGCACAGTCTAGGGGTAAAATTGGAAATTAATTAATTCAATTATTAATTAGCAAAGGTCAAAGAAAGCTGAAATAATGGAGGAGAGAGACGTACACTCATTGTTTTAGCCAATCATGTCACGCCAAGTGTCCCGCCGAACAGGTGGACGGTGGATCCTATTTCCAGGATAGAGGATTTGCTTCTTCGGAATCATCGTGACGTGGCGAGGAATCTGAGGCACTTCAAAAAATACGCGTATATATATACATTTTATTATTATTAAAGCTGAGGTCCTATTTATTAAATACCGAGTCAACTTTGACCCACTTGAGTTTTTTTGAATTACGATAAATAACTATTGATAGGGAACATTTGAGTCATTTAATTGCGCGGTCGATCAAAATAAAGAAATATTTTTATTTAATTTATTTAGTTTTTATTAGGTGGATTAAGAAAATAAATGCTTGATTTAACTAAAGTTGGCAATGGGTAAATCAGGGGCAAATTTTGCTTGAACTTGACTTAAAATACGATCTAACTTCAGGTTTTTTTTTGTAAAGTTAGCTCTAGTCGGGTAAAGAATGGGTATTTTTGTCATCCCCGTGTTTAACGACTTTGGCATGCCTCAAGCCGGTAGTTGAGTAAATTACTTGGCCACGGCGATTCCAACTCTCCCCAATCTTACACCCACTTGCTTCTTATCCTCTCTCATCGACTACAGATAAAATTTATTTCGTTTTAGTCCCTATATTATACCTTAATTTTAATTTAACTACTTTAAATTTATTTGCTATGATATTTATCCTTGGCCACTTATCTTTTTCCACCACACTAAAATTCTATATAACAATCCTTGCCGCTGCCAAATCAAAGGAAAGCATTCTGCTTCCTCTTGCTCAACCATGGCTTCCGCTGTCATCGCTCTCCTCCTATTGGCTGCTGCCGTCGCCCCCTCCGCCTTGGGGCGCTCTGACGAGGAGGTGAGGCAGCTTTACATCGAGTGGACCACCAAGCACCGGCCGGGGCGGAACGCGCTCGCCGTTAACGACGCCCGCTTCGAGGTCTTCAAGGACAACCTTCGTTTCGTTGACGAGCACAACGCGGCGGCCGACCACGGCGAGCACGCCTTCCGCCTCGGCATGAACCGCTTCGCCGACCTCACCAACGAAGAGTACCGCGAGCAGTTTCTCGGCCTCCGCGCCGGCGCTTCCCGCCGGAGGAGGACCTCGGAGGCGGGGAGCGGCCGCTACCGGCTGAGGAACGGCGACGAGCTGCCGGATTCCGTGGATTGGAGGGAGAAGGGCGCCGTCGTCGGCGTCAAGGACCAGGGGAGCTGCGGTTGGTGCTCTCTTCTTGTGTTGACTTGATTTTTTGCTTCCTTATGCTCTGATTTTTTGCGATCTGTGTGATCTTTGACAGAGAACTAAGTAACCCTAGCTTTTTTTTTTGTGCAATCAGATTTAAAGGTGATCTTCTTTTACTTTTTATTTATTGATGCTGATTCTTTTCCACCTCCTTCTATCCCCTTTTCGATCAACTATTTTATGTTGCGAGATCTATTTTGCACAACTATAATGATCAGATCATGGTCCATGATCTTGTCTTGTAGATCAAGTGATGTATCATGATCCAGGTCCCTTTTCTTGTGCTGAGATCTAGTCATGAGTTTATACAATAGCTTTGATTCTAATTAGCTCACAGAAACTTAGCAAAAGAACTGATGCAAAATCATTGTGGATTTCCTTTTTCAAAGATCTGAAGTCCAATCCTTCGATTTGATGGTCTTACAGGGAGTTGCTGGGCTTTTTCAACGATTGCTGCCGTGGAAGGCATCAACCAGATTGTCACCGGCGACCTGATCTCCTTGTCGGAGCAGGAACTGGTGGACTGTGACATCTCCTACAATCAGGGCTGTAATGGCGGTCTAATGGATTACGCCTTTGAGTTCATAATCAGCAACGGCGGCATCGACACTGACGAGGACTATCCCTATAAGGGCACAGATGGGAGTTGCGATACCAACAGGGTAACCCTATCGATCAACACACTCTGCAACTAAGAACCTGCTTAATATGCTTGGCTCATTGCTTGATTGCTCTTGCAGAAAAATGCGCATGTTGTGACAATTGACTCGTATGAGGATGTTCCAGAAAATGATGAGAAGTCTCTGCAAAAGGCTGTCAGTCACCAACCAGTTAGTGTTGCCATTGAAGCTGGCGGCCGCTCATTCCAGCTTTATGATTCGGTAAAACTGCCGCAGCAATTTTCCAGTGTTTCTTCTGTTGAATGTTTCAGTGAAACCAAGCTCTTCTTCCGTCCAGGGAGTCTACACTGGATCCTGCGGGTCTTCGCTAGATCATGGCGTGACGGCGGTCGGCTACGGCTCTGAGAACGACAAGGACTACTGGATCGTAAAGAACTCATGGGGCGAGGACTGGGGAGAGAACGGGTACGTGCGGATGGAGCGCAACATTGCATACGCCACCGGCAAGTGCGGCATTGCAATGGAGGCCTCCTACCCCATCAAGACGGGGCAGAACCCGCCGAACCCCGGCCCGTCGCCGCCGTCGCCGGTCAGACCTCCGACGGTCTGCGATAACTACTACACCTGCCCAGAGAGCACCACTTGCTGCTGTGTCTACGAGTACGGCCGCTCCTGCTACGCCTGGGGCTGCTGCCCTCTCGAGGGTGCAACCTGCTGTGATGATCACTACAGCTGCTGCCCCCATGACTACCCCATCTGCAATGTTGATGAAGGCACTTGCTCTATGGTAATTGAAAAACTCAATAATGAATTATAAACCATGAATGAACCTTTGAGAATGAAATCCACTGACCTTGATATTTGCTACTGAAAATTTGATGTTCACAGAGCAAGAACAGTCCGCTTCGAGTGAAGGCTTCGAAGCGCGCTCCGGCGATGCTGAATTGGGGCTACTCTGGCGCTGATGGGCACAAGAGCAGCATATGACGATGATTATTGAAGAAACTAAGTAGATCCTTCCGTTGATTCTATGGATTTGGAAGCAGCAAGCTCCGGAATCAAAGATCTCTCTCTGTATGCATGTGCATAAGCTTCAGATCCTGGACTGGTTGGATCTCTTGGACTAATTAAACTATGATGTTCACTTTGCTTATCATGTAAATTATTGGAAATGGATTGGAAATTTGGCTAAGAAATATCTGTTAAGCAAACTTGATTTAGAGTATTTTGGAGTCTTGAGTTGCATCTCTGCACACTTTTTCTGTTGCCCTACGTTGACTTGGCGATCGAGGTATGACCTGCTAAATGTGCTAGTTGTAAGGTGTACAAAAAAGTCCTAGGAGGTAGTCTTTTTTTCTTATGCATGAAGTTTTGATAGCACATGACTTTATAAAATAATATGATGTTAATGTATAACTAAAAAAAAGTACTTTTCTTAATTGAGTCAGAGCTCTTTGCCATTTTCTCAAGATAGGTTTAATCTTCAAAGATAATACTATAAATTATAACTGTATTTTATTCAAAAAAAATTATAAATCACATATCTTTCTACATATTTAAAAATCTTATGTATAATTTTATAGATACTAATGAGTCATAAAATGTATATAGAAATTACATATAAGGGAAGGTGTCAGTTAATTTAACTAATAATACACTAAGACCTAGGCTAAAGCATAAACACCTTATACCAAATGTCATAGCTTGAACTACCCTTCTCTTCTCTAGTGGGCTAGAGCTAGTGGGCACAAGGAGAGACTCAAAATGCTTCTAGTAGTTTTAGAAATTCAAATAAAAGGTATTCAGTGACTTCAGGATTACTTTTACAAATATTAATTAATAATTTTTATGTAATTATTATTTGAATCAAACAATAACATACTATCATTAACTTATACATTTACAATCTAATATGTCGATAGAAACTTCTTTAATGGGACAACCCTCTTGAAATGACCTTCAAAAGAGCTTAAATGCACAAGATCTTAGCACGATCAAATTAACCTAAATTAGTATATACTATATAAGACAAACATAGGCTGATGTAAGAGAATGAAGGCAAGACTCCAATTGAACTAATTAACACCTTCAAAAGATAGGGGTTTGATGAGATCAAAGCAACCAAATCAAACTCTAGTTAAGAAATTACCCAGTGTAATATAATTTAAATATAAATAAAATATCAAAATAAAAAAATATAAAGTTTAGATGTTTAGAATTTGTAGGTGTGTGATCCCACGTCTTAGGTGAAAATATAGTTTTTCATGCAAGTTAACTCGGATTGAACACCTTATGATACAATGATCTTCCCCTCCTGCAAGAGACAATCCTAGCAAACCATATCATACACTTTTTCAACAACAAGCAGTGAAAAATAAAATTTGCAAAAAGAAAGGAGAGATTCCCATCATTCCAATATGGCCAAGGGGTCAGTGTCTTTTTATAGGCATTCTCAGTTGATAAAAATTAACTTTCATTGGCTTGTAATAAGCCAAAACGGTTATTAGTTAATGCATAATGACTCCTAACAACTAACCATATGTTAACGCATAATGACTCGTAATAATCATCAGTTATATGCAACTCATAACATTTGATATATTAACATAATAGTTGCAAGAATAGTTTGTTAGTAAATAAATAAAAATTAAATATAAAAAAATTTAAATTTTCTCCAATAGTCCTCCATAAAATTTAAGGTTTCCTATATATTAGCAAAATCAATAAAATACAGAAAATTATTGCTCATTTTCTATATTATATGGTTGGTAAAGTGTTTTTAAAGTATATATTTTACTTAGTGAATAAACTTTAATATGAAAAAAAATAGAGTGAACTAGATTTTGAACTATATTCTTTGATCTAAACTTTAGTGAACCCACACATAATATAGAATTATCTAATCACATGCTTGTGTTTTTAATTGTGTATATATCTTTCATAAGAACTTTTAAGGAGAGTCTTTTAAGTCATTTTCTTTCGGTTCTTACTTTTTTTTTTCTCTCTAGGAAATACAGTGTAAGCAACAAGCAAACGTGAGTCATGTGTAACAATTTTCTCATCATTATTTGGCAACTTTAGCCTAACTATGCCGCCATTGACCAATTTTGACAGGTAGGTATATTGTCTTGGAGGCATAAGTATGATCTAATCTCCATTTTCTTTGATTTTTCAGAATTATATTTCTTATATTATGAAATACTTGCATATTTCAAATCAATCCATCAATCAAAACGTTCCTCTTTGGGTAGCATATCCACATCCCTATTGGCTAGACCCATTTTTAGTGTCAGTTTTCCTTTGCCATAAGTGAGCCTGTGACCAAACAATTCATCGACAGAAATTGACAAGAATTGACTTATTTGGCCATTTAGGTATTTTATTTAACAATATGTTCGCCCAGAAACGAACTGCTTAACCACTCAAAATAAATAGGGTTACATCATCTACTCAATGAGAAAATTAGGCACCGGAGTTAACATTTTTTTCACTCACTTAAATAAGACTCCTTACGATGCAAAGCACGAATCATAAAAATGGTATACGCATGAATCCTAGAGGTTGCGCCTCCTTTTTTTTTTTTTTTTTTTCATTCCTTGCGGCCATAGCTGCTGTAACGCCCTTATAGCCTCGGGTAGGCCAAAGGGGACTAGGCTGAGCGGCGGCCTAAGCCCAAGCTGCAAATGCATATGCGGAGCCCGAAATCCCACCCGATTAATTCGGTCTAACGCTCAATCTCGCTTCCGATTTTGACCCAGCACCTGCAGCTGCGACATCGTCTTCTTCACCGAGTTCTTCAGACGCGGATGTAGGCAATGGCATCGACGGGCTAAGCGGAAGACGTGGGCGACGTGAGGAGGGTTTCGGCGGCATGTAGACGAGGAAGCCTTCGACGAGCGGGCGAACGTGGCTATGTGCTCCACGAATGGAAGCGGCAGGCGACACGAGCAGCGCTGTCATCCCCTGTTCCTTATAAGGAGTCCGACGAGCGAACGAGGAAACAACACCACCACCGAGCTTAGGGAAGCAAGAGCAGCGTGATCTCTGCTCTAGGTGTGTTTTCCAGCGTCTGGGGAGACCTCGACGAGAGGCAGCGAGTGTTGAGTGATTGTAGTCAACGGTGGGCGTTGCCGTCTACGGGGGAGGGAGCTGAGAGATCCAATGGGCAGATTTGAGAAATGAGAGGGTTTTGTAACCGGTTGACGAGGAATAAAAGGTGATTTTCCTTTCCGATGAGCTACTTCGAGGTTATCCGATGAGCTCCTCTCTTCCTGTTGAAGATGATGAATTTCAGCATGATTCGAGAATAAAGAAGAAAGATTTGCGTATAATAGAAAATCTCATTGAAGGTGCAAATCAGAGTAATTTCAGAACAAATCAACGTGATCTCCAGACAGAGATAACTTTCCACAAATGATGCCTTGATCATATATTATCATTCCAATTAAATAAATGTCTTACTTGGAATGAATCTTTTTTTAGCCACCAATAAACATTCCATCTGCAAGACTCTGTACATTATATAGATGAATGAATAGAATGTAATCATTATCAGTTTTTCATTCCAACTATCTCTTTTCAATTTTCATCCAATGCTTAATATTTTTCAGCAGTTCCTGCGCTTCTTCTTCATTTCACCAAGTTAACGACAAGATCTCCGGTGACGACAGCTGGCAGCGACGAGGCTGAGGATGAGATGTGTGTGTCTTTCCCTACCACATGCCTTGAGCCCTGACCTACCTTCTCTGACGACGATCAGCGAACGCATGTGGCGTTCGTTTGCTCGCATCTAGGCAATGTTGAGCTGGACGAAAGTTTCGTTTGGCGTTCGAAACGAGGACGCGACGACCAAAGTCAAAATCGGGTATAAATTTTAAAAAAATTTGGTATGCAGTTGAAGGTTTGCGGGTACCGATTTGGTGGGGCGTGACAGCTGCCATCTATGATCACCGGAAGGGGCTCATCATATACAGTGTCTCCGAATCCTTGGACATATCATGTGCCTGAATGTAAGCCATCTCACCCTCCACCTTCATTTTCACCGGAATCACACCGGCTCCCAACTCTACGAAACGAGGACACGACGACCAAAGTCAAATCATATGTAAATTTCAAAAAATTTGGCACACAATTGGAGGTTCATGGGTACCAATTCGGTGGGGTGTAACAGCTGCCGTCTATGATCGCTGAAAGGGGCTCATCATATACCGTGCCTCTGAATCCTTGGACCCGTCATGTGCCTGAATGTAACCATCTCACCCTCCACCTTCATATGACCAAAGTCAAATCAGATGTAAATTTCAAAACATTTGGCACGCAGTTGAACGTTCATGGGTACCAATTCGGTGGGGCATGACAGCTGCCGTCTATGATCGACGAAAGAGGCTCATCATATATAGTATGATGCTCCCGGAATTTAGCACAAATCCCAAAGCACATCGAGATGGAGCGATAGCGGGATCCCTCGTCATCAGTCGTGTTGGACGACTCGAGTGTGCGATTGTGTCACTGAGGCTGACACAAGTCCATAGGGCGAGGGTTGAGTCGAACCACGGAGTGTGGGTTCACACGTGGATGTGGGCTTCCGACTCGACCCATGGACCCCGGACCCTCTAGCACGAGCTTGCGAGCGTGTGCATCGAGGAGGGTCGACCGCGGGGCAATTTTGAGGTTTAATCGACCCCGAACCAGGCTTAAACCGACCTTCCAGGCTGAACCGAACCGGTTCAGCTGGTTCAGCCGGTTCACTTGGTTCGCTGCACGTGGAAAGGGGGAACTCCCCTGTTCTTCACCTACGCCGCGTGCGGCGTCATCGCCGGTGATTCCGGCTAGCTGGAGATGGCGCGCCGGAATGGGAAGGTTGCTGAAGGTGCGTGACAGCGTGGCGGCGAGGCTGGCAGTGAATGGGCGTGGACTCCGACTTGGACGAGCCCAGGGCGGAGATTTAATCTCGCCCCGGTGGACGCGCGATCTCGGGCCATTCGACAGCAGAGATCGGCGCTCGCGTGGCAGCGAGGATGGTTTTCCATCCTCATCGAGGGGAGGCTGCCTATCGAGCATTCTGAGAGCTCGGGCAGGTCTGGTGACGGCAATCTTTCGGATCTGAGAACAGAGCTTCGCATCTTCTGTCGGCGACGAGGTTTCGGCCGTGGACTCGTCGGCGCGAGGCTTCCAGATCGATTTCCGGTGCCTTGAGGTAAGGAGGGACCCATCCCCTCCGGCGCCGGCAGCCAGACGCGGGATTGGGATCGGATTTTCCGATCCTCGGTTCCACACGAGCGGCTTCTCCGGCGACAATACTCCGGCAGTGACTTCTCCTATCGTCGGCGACCAGATCCCGACCCTCCGGCGTGACTCTGGTGGCCGGACGGTGACGGACGGAGGAGGACTCTCCTCCCCTGTTTCAGCCGGAGACTCGGCTCTGTTCGCACGCGAGCCGCGGAGAAGGGAGAAGGGAGGAGAGAGAGGGTTCGTCGCGCGGGTTCGTACACGCGTCTCGCTTCGTCTCCAACCGGACTTTCTGACGCACCTTCTCGGAGGATCTCGGTGGGCTCGGCTCGTGGAGTGGTGGCACGCTACAAGGGTAAACCCTCCCCGGATCTATCGTGTGTAGTGGTAGTAGGACGGTTTTCTCGTGTGTAGTGGATAGGGACTTTACCGCCATCCGGACTTCGTGTGGCTTTTCGTCCGGACGGTTCTCTTGCGTTATCTGCTCCCGCATATGTGTAGTGCGGGCTGTGCTTGTTTGTAGGGGCTGCATTGCTTGCTTGTTGCAAAGTCCCGGACGTGTGTGCCGGCACCCTCGAAGGTGTTCGCCATCGTCCCCTTGTGATTGATTGAGGCCGCGCCGGTGCCTATCTCGGCTGTGCAGAGAAAGGAGTTCAGGCTGAGGATATTTCTGTGAGTGCAAAGTGTTTGGAGAGTCTCCATCACTTTGACACAGTTGAGAGATCTGTATCCGTGTCCGAGGGGCGGTATTCATACCGAACCCTTCGAGCACGTGGTGTGAGGACTTGTAGAGTGCTGGGCCAGCTTCTGCAACGCGATCCTAACCGGTCGCGGGCCACTCTAGTGTAGGGCTAAGATCTCTGCGAGGGGATCTGCCGGTTGTGGTTAAGTTTATTATAAAAAAAATAAATTTGCCCATAACAAACCGGTATCAAAGCTTAAGCTTGTGTAAGTCTATTGTCAGGGATATCGACGTCGGTGTACGCTGTTTGGAGGGTGCGTACGTCGGTGCCTAGCGCCGGGGCGTAGTCTCTCAGCCTCTTCACTGATCGCTCAGTCCCGACACAGACCGAGTACTGCTTAGCTCTTTTCAGTGCACCCAGAGGTCAGACCATCAGATCTCATTCCACCAGCAGAACTTCAGAGTTTTTCTTCAATCACAATGGTTACAACTGCAGAGCGCATCTCCCGCTTGGAGACTGCGATAGGGAACTTTGATGGAGACGCTACGATCATGGAGCGTCTCGAGGCACTTCGGTCGGCGGTCGAGTCCGTTGGGACCCGCCTGGATTCTGAGTTGGCACGTCTCTCCAGTGTCCTTGCTGGACTTGCATTGGAGGTGGCTGGTTTGAAGGGGCAGGCTTCTGCCCGTGCTTCTACTTCAGCCGCAGGCGCTGGGAGTTCCCAGCCGCAGACCACTAGAGTGCGTGTCCCTGAACCCTCTACTTTCAGTGGGGTACGCAGTGCAAAGGAACTTGAGAATTTCCTTTGGGATATGGAGCAGTATTTCAGAACTGCTCAGGTGCCTGATTATGAGAGAGCGCAGTTGTGTTCTGCTTATCTGACAGGTGATGCCAAGCTCTAGTGGCGTACCTTAGTGACCCCTCCGGGAGAAGAGGTGCCACGTGACATCTCATGGGATGAGTTGAAAGCTGAACTGAAAAACCAGTTCATGCCGACACACACTTCTAAGACTGCTAGAGACTCTTTGCATAAGATCAGACACACGGGGACAGTTCGTGAGTATGTTCGAGCTTACTCTGCCGCTATGCTCGAAATACCACGAATGTAAGAAGAGGATCGCTTGTACTTCTTCTTAGAGAGGATGCAGACATGGGCACAGTTGGAAGTTAGGAGACATAGCCCATTAACTCTCAAGGAGGCTATGGCCGTAGCTGATTACTTAGTGGATTTGAGGGATAGGAAACAATCTGCTCCTATCTCCTCTGGTCCATCTAAGTCACGTTCCCCTCAGAGGAATAAGGGGAAGCGTCCAGCTCCAGGACCCAAGGGTGGGTATAAGAAGAAGTATGGAAAAGGAGGAGCTACCTCTTCAGGAACCGGCCAGAAGAAAGCCACACCAGCCGGTTCTCCTCCTAGGGGCGCTCCCAAGCAGCAGCTGAAGTGTTTTCTTTGCCGAGGTCCTCATCGCATGCGTGATTGTCCTCGGCGAAATACACTTGCAGCTATTGTTCAGCGGGAGGCTGCCCAATCTGAGGATCCTCTGATCACTATGAATCCTTTGGTGATCAACACGATTGCCACTTCCACCACAATGAAGACCAAGTTGATGTATGTGGAGATGAGGGTGAACTCACATCGAGTTTATGCCATGATGGATAGTGGTGCATCTCATGTTTTTGTGGCTCATGGCATGGCGACGCGGCTAGGGCTGAGCATGTCCCCTGCTCAGGACCGCTTCAAGACAATCAACGCTGAGGAGCGACTGATCGCAGGAATATCCTATGATGTTCCTCTTGTCTTCGGGGAGTGGAAGGGTAAGAACCATGTACGCGTGGTTCAGATGGATGATTATGATGTCATCGTCGGCTTGGAGTTGATACAAAAGATGAAGGCTGCTATAGTCCCTCATCTAAGGGGTGTCCAGGTGATGGATGAGAGATACCCTTGCTTTGTTCGTTGCCTACAGTTGGCTGGGTCGGATAAGTCAGTGCGACCAGGGAAGGCTCAGAGTACATCCATATCGGCTGCTACTCATGAGACAGGCTTACGTCGGGGCGAGCGAACCTTTCTAGCTACATGGGTAACGGCCCCTATAGAAGGTCCAAACGACGTACCAGCGGAAGTGAAGAATTTACTTGAGGAGTTCCAGGATCTTCTTCCGCCTGAGCTACAAAAGGAGCTTCCTCCCAGACGTGCGATTGATCACCGCATTGAGTTGGTTCCTGGGGCAGCTCCTTCTTTCCGACCCCCATACCGCATGCCTCCTGCAGAGCTCGTTGAGCTGAGGAAGCAGTTGGATGAGCTCTTAGCAGCTGGGTTCATCCAACCCTCCAAGTCTCCATTTGGTGCTCCTGTGCTTTTCCAAAAGAAAAAGGACGGTAGTCTTCACTTCTGTGTTGACTACCGTGCCTTAAATAAGATCACCATCAGGAACAGATACCCAATTCCACATATCCAGGACCTCATTGACACACTGGCGGGCGCTACTATCTTCACCAAGCTTGATTTGAGATCAGGCTATTGGCAGATCCGTATAGTTGAGGGAGATGAGGCGAAGACAGCCTGTGTCACCCGGTACGGCGCCTTCGAGTTCTTGGTTATGCCATTCGGCTTAACCAATGCATCGGCTACCTTCTCTCACCTGATCAACAATGTTTTGACACAGTTGCTAGACGATTTTGTGGTCGTCTACCTTGATGATATCGTGGTGTACTCGACCACAATGGAGGAGCATTTGCAGCATCTGAGATTGGTGTTTCAGAGACTGAGGGAACACCAGCTGTATGTGAACAGGGAGAAATGCTCTTTTGCTGCTTCTGAGATCTAGTTTCTGGGCCATGTGGTAGGCCATGGCACTGTCCAGATGGTGTTGGGGTATTCCCTTAAGGCTAATGTTTGAGGCCTTGGGATTGCATCAGTATCATGTATAAACTCTTTGTTTATAAAGGCAATTGTTGTTATTCAGGTTGTTGCATTATCTGCTGTCATATGTATACTTCTGAATAATGTCTCAATGCTGTTCAGCTTGGCTGACATGCAGTTAAGTCCTTAGTCGAGATATCTTGGTGAACATGAGACAGCCTTGATATGATTGAGACTAATGTGTGTTCTAATCTTATAGGATGCTTCGAGCATGGAATAAGATGTAGAATCATGGGTACATTGGATGTACTGGACAGACCCTACTAGGATATTCAGTTGCATGTCACAATGTGAATAATCCTTGTATGCGAACAAGTGGCATACTTCCTCTGACTTGAGATCACTTGTGTTTCTAAATGATAAGTGGCATTGTTTTGAGATAGTTCGATATCATTTGAAACATAATGGTTATAGACTATCTTGGATAATGAACGTGAATCATGTTAGGGCATTAGTGATAGACATAGGATTGCCGTCTCCTTGTTTGGAGTGTGATGTTCTAAAGGGGCCCCCTGGATGAGATGATTGAGAAAGTGTATGGCCATACCCAGATGACTATGTTCATCTGATCTAATCATTCTCATCATATTGGAGTTACAGGCTTGACACGCTTGTCCAATAAAGAACATCCAGTGGCAAAGGAAGCATGTATGCCTTGTGAAATGGATTCACACTTGTGCTGTGGTTTGGGTGTAGTCTTGGAAGACTCTTTCCTTTATATCGGGAGATAGTGATGTGTTGCTAGATACCCCTCACTGATCGTGATAACGAAAGTTATCGTTACCGACATTTAAAGGAAACCCTTAGGGTCGCACAATTTGATGATATGGCTTACTTAAGTCAGATCGTGTGGACTGAATTGTTTTGGTTCAGTTTAAAGGGATTTAATCTCTGATTGTAAGTGAGATCTGGTCTGATCATGTTTGATTGATTAGGGCTTGAGATCGGTAAGCTTCGATTGAGAGAATGGATGCTAGATCAGTGAGATCAGGAGCATCAAGAGATGAATGGTTAGATCTTGAGCCTTAGGGTTTAATATGGTCTAGACCAAATCGCTTGGCTTAATTGGTTTTTGAACTAAACCGAAATTGAACCGGCTCATCATGTGAGCGCATGGTTCAAGGGGAGAGCAATTTGCAATTGGGGTAAACCCATGGTCGCATGATGAGAAGTGGTATGCTATTTTTGGATAGCATCTCTAAACGTGGGCACGCCTCACGTCATCTCTCTTCACACTTCCCTCTCGCCCTCTTGTCGCTTCGGGGCTTTTGGCTCTTGACAATTTTTGTGAAAAAGTTGAGGTTGACGACAAGGAGAGCTCTCGCCAAGCAAAGAAAAATTCTTTTCTTCCCTTCCATACGACAAGCACCCTTGGAGAACCTTGCTAGCACAAGGATCAACAAGGAGTAGGCGACATCTTCTTGTGTGCGCATCCTTTGGAGGAGATCCCATTCGCTCTCTTCTTCCAAGGCGCCATCCAAAGCAATGGCGATGGTATGTCTCTTCACTTATATTTGCAATCGAATATAGTTGATCATATCTCATGCATAGATCCTGTTGAAACCCTTGTTTCTTCTGCAAAAGTTTTATATGCGCCTAGTTAGGGTTTCGCCCCTCCATAAAATTAGGGGACTTTCAGATTGGTATCAGAGCAAGGTTATTGCATGTTAATATGATTGCTATGTTTGCTTTGTGATCCATGTTTGCGCAAAAGACTAGATCTATAAGACATGCGACACTTGTTGTATAGTTTTATGTTGGCGAAAATACATGCTTGTTATAGATGTTATTTTCTCCTTGGCGCATGTTGCATGTTGTTTCTAAAACAAAAAGGAACTTGCGCGCTTACCATTAGATCTAAGAGGCGCCTACTTTAAATCCTTAGACGGGTTGATAGGGTTGAAGTCATCGTCTAGTCTAGATCCAACCAGTCTAATCAGACCATCTGACAGCCTAGATGGGTTGACCAGATAGCACCTGTGTGCAATCACGAGGTGGCTATAGGTCGACTGCGGACAGGCGTGTAGCGATGTCTGATTGAGACAACCATTGAAAGTGCATGAGTTAGGCCCGGGGTCACGCCCGCTTGCCAGAACTCATGCAGGTCGTTCAGCCCAAGGCATGCATTGTTGACCACTGGGTCGACTCAAGTCAGTTAGGACTTGGTGCATGCCAGGGCAGTGGATCTGACTAGGTCTGATGAGTGGATCCCTATTAATGGACCGTTGTAAGGTAGTAGGGCACATAAGGAAAAGAAAATGATGCCAATGGGTTTTTTCAAAAATTTTATTTTCTTATTGTTGGATCACATGTTGATTGTATAACATGATGCTTGTTTATTTAATCTTATGTGGGCTGCCCAAATTTAATGTGTGCTGTGCTGGGGCCTGTGAGTCTGGTTAATAAATGTAAATTATTTATTGTGATCTGCGCATCACATTTTATTTAATTTATAAAGTGTAATTGACCTGCGTGTCAATCTTGTCTAGATAGATTAAATTGTATTTTAATCAGACAAGAGCACAGAGCACACTTGGCAGAGGCGCATGCAGCTTGATGCTTGACCAGGTGGGAGGTCCAGGGTTCGACTCTGGGACAGGCGCATTTACCTGGTGGGCGCACCAGAGCTGCAGTGGGTGCTTGGGCCCTAGGTTGGGCCAGATGGGATGCAAGAGACCCATGAAGAGCTCAAGTGAAGACTTAAGTTACAATTAAGGTCTTACCTAGGCTTAATGGGCTTTTACCACATAAGATCAGCATGCTTTCTATTTATTGTTTATATAATTAGAATTGCATGATTTAATCTTCTGCTATCACCATAGGGTTTGTATGATAGTTAAGAAGATAAAAGACCGTTAAAATCCAAACGTTAAATATCAAGCACGATAGCCTTCTGACGCAAAACCTCACTGTTCTGACTATCGTTGGAGCCGTGTTGTACCCACTCAGTGGGCACGCCCATATATCTTCAGACGGTGTGTGATTACACCTGCGTGTTACAGAGAAGGGATTTATCGCTTCTCGTTGCTCAGCATAGCACGTGGTGGTCCAGGGAGTAGGTCGGGTCAGCTTGACCATGTAGGCTACATATGTGGCGCATATGGTAGCTATATGGAGGCAGCCATCTGTGGGATCAGAGACTGTGTTGTACCAACTCAGTTGGCACAGTCTGCTCTCGCACGGGTTGGCGATTGGCAGGGATTGCCTACCAGAAATTAGTGCTTGTACTCTCTGTGTATCTTATCTCGCCTGAGCGGGACGCGGAGACCAAGTATGAAATCTGGATCCCATCTCACTAAAAGAGTTTTACTCTTTCGGGCTGTTTTGCTGGATTTTTCAGCCAGATAAAATAGTGAGAAAAGAATCATTCTTAAGTCCTGAATTGATTCTCACATTGATACTGACCTTGCTGTTCTTGCATTGTTGTAGATTACTGCAGCAACGAACACCACGAATTTCAATGTGCGATCCCTACTGGAAAGGGAGAAGTTTGCTGGACCAAACTTCTCAGACTGGTACGGACACCTTAAGATTGTTCTTAAGGCAGAGAGGAAGCTGTATGTCCTCGAGACGGCTATACCGCCTCAACCCGCTGCGAACGCCGCAAGGGCGGTTCGCGATGCTTATGAAAAGCATGTCAATGATAGCATTGATGTCGCTTGCCTGATGCTTGCGTCTATGACGCCAGAGCTGCAGCGTCAGCATGAGGATCTATCTGCTATACAAATTATAGCAAACCTCAAGCTGATGTATGCTGCACAGGCTAGGACTGAACGCTACAATTTGACTAAACTTTTCTTTCAGAGCAAACTGGCTGAAGGGAGTCCAGTGGGAGCTCACGTACTCAAGATGATTGGGTACAAGGAGGCTCTAGAAAAACTGAGACATACCATCAATCAGGAGCTTGCTGTAGACATCATATTGCAGTCTCTCCCGACCTCTTTCGATCCGTTCATCATTAACTTTAATATGAACAAGATCAACTGTACGCCGGCAGAGTTACTGAATATGCTCTTGACTACAGAGCTGACTCTTAAGGGAAAGCCTTCATCCTCTGTCTTGATGGTTCCTTCAAGGAACAAGAAGAAAGGGAAGAAGGGCAAAGCCCCTGTCAAGAGCTACAGCAAGGCTCTGAAACAAAAGGTTAAGCGGTCGAAGGAATACAGATGTTTCCATTGTGGCCAGCTGGGTCACTGGAAAAAGGACTGTAAAGCGCTCCAGGGAGACAAGAAGGGAAGTTTCGCTTCTGGCTCAGGTATTTTCGTGATTGAAGTCATGGTTTCTTCTTCTATATCATGGGTGTTGGACACTGCATGTGGAGTTCACATTTGTTCAAATGTACAGGAACTCAAGAGAAGAAGACAGGTGGGACAGCATGAGGTGGACCTACGAGTTGGAAACGGGGCACGGGTTGCTGCTGTTGCTGTAGGAGTTTATTACATCTCATTACCATCTGGACTTGTATTGGAACTAGACAATTGTTACTTTGTACCAAGCATTACGAAAAATATTATCTCTATTCCTGCTCTTGTCAGGAAAGGGTTTTCCTTTGAATGCAATATTTCAAAGTGTGTTATTTCTTATGATAATATTGTTTATGCTACTGGGTCAATTAACAATGGGTTATTCATGTTGGACATGGAATGTTCTATACAGCAAATTGATATTAAGAAAGCCAAGTATGCTGATGACAGCACCTTGCTATGGCATAGTCGTTTAGGCCATATTAACAAGAAGCGCATTAAGCGGTTGCATGATCATGGACTGCTGGGATCATTCTCCTATGAGGAGATTGATACATGCAAAGCTTGTTTAATGGGTAAAATGACGAAGGCCCCTTTTTCTAAGAAAGGTCAAAGGGCTTCAGGTTTACTTGACCTTATACACAGTGATGTGTGTGGGCCTTTTAGTAAACATGCCAGAGGTGGCTATCTATACTTCATTACCTTTACTGATGATTTCAGTAGATATGTGTATGTCTATTTAATGAGACATAAGAGTGAATCTTTTGACAAGTTCAAAGAGTTCAAGAATGAAGTACAGAATCAATTAGGCCGAAATATCAAGGCACTTCGATCGGATCGAGGTGGTGAATACTTGAGTCATGAGTTTAATGACTATCTGAAGGAGTGTGGGATTATCTCACAGCTCACTCCGCCAGGAACACCGCAATGGAATGGTGTGTCCGAAAGGAGGAACAGAACCTTATTGGATATGGTTCGTTCTATGATGAGTCAGGCTACTCTACCTTACTCCTTTTGGGGATTTGCACTGGAAACAGCTGCAAAGGTACTAAACCGAGTGCCATCCAAGGCAGTTTCAAAGACGCCATATGAGTTATGGTATGGGAAACAGCCAAGCTTGACATTTATCAAGATCTGGGGTTACGAGGCTTATGTCAAAAAGCTCGCCTCTGGGAAACTAGAGAGCAGATCTGAGAAATGTATCTTTGTCGGTTACCCTAAGGAAACTAAGGGTTATTATTTCTACGATCCCAAAGAGAACAAAGTATTTGTTGCTCGGACGGCTATTTTTCTTGAGAAGGAATTTCTTCTGCAAGAGGCCAGTGGGAGAGAAATAAAGCTGGATGAGAATCCAGAGGAAGGACAAAGTAGTCAAGCACAGTTGGATGTGTATGAGCCAGTAGAACAGGTTATTGAACAACCTGAGGCTCAGATATCACGGGAACCGCGAAGATCGGGAAGGATCCGTCGACAGCCTGAGCGCTATGACGGAGTCTACATCATTGATGATGAACCCCTCAATTATGCGGATGCGGTCAGTGGACCGGACTCAGCGAGATGGCTTGAAGCTATGCGAGCCGAAATGGACTCCATGTCAGATAACCAAGTTTGGGATTTGGTTGATCCGCCTCCGGGAGTAATCCCTATAGGCTGTAAATGGATCTTCAAGAAGAAGATTGACATGGATGGTAACGTGGTTACCTATAAAGGCAGGCTAGTTGCGAAAGGTTTCAAACAAATCTACGGGATAGATTATGATGAAACTTTCTCTCCTGTAGCTATGTTCAAGTCTATTCGGATTCTTTTCGCGATAGCAGCATATTACGATTATGAGATCTGGCAAATGGATGTGAAGACCGCTTTCCTTAATGGAAAACTGGATGAGGATGTCTATATGACACAACCTGAAGGTTTCACTAATCCATCAGATTGTCATAAAGTATGCAAGTTAAAGAAGTCCATTTATGGACTTAAACAAGCATCAAGAAGCTGGAATATTCGTTTTGATGAATCAATCAGTGGATTTGGTTTCATCAAGAATGAAGATGCCCCGTGTGTATATAAGAGGTTTAGTGGGAGCGTGATTACTTTTCTAGTCCTCTACGTCGATGATATCTTGATCATTGGAAACGATATTCCTGAAATGCATGCGGTTAAGGCATGGTTAAGGAAATGTTTCCAGATGAAAGATTTGGGAGAAGCAGCCTATGTCTTAGGTGTGAAGATCTACAGGGATAGATCTAAGAGGCTTCTCGGGCTGTGCCAGAGTACTTACATCGATAAAGTCCTAGAAAGATTTCATTTAGAGAATTCTAAAAGAGGATATCTTCCAGTCAGACATGGTCTGAATCTTTCAAAGAGTCAGTGTCCACAAACACAGACTGAGAAAGATGAAATGGACAATACGCCTTATGCTTCGGCTATTGGATCCATTATGTATGCGATGTTGTGTACTCGCCCAGACGTCGCTTACGGGTTAAGCGTGACCAGTCGGTTCCAAAGTAATCCAGGTCAGGCGCACTGGATTGCAGTCAAGAACATTTTAAAATATCTTCGGAGGACCAAAGATATGTTCTTGATATATGGTGGTCAGGAAGAACTCAGTATTGAAGGATATACTGACTCTTCGTTCCAGTCTGACCAGGATGATTTCCGATCGCAATCAGGCTATGTTTTTAGCTTGAATGGAGGAGCAGTGGTGTGGAAGAGTTTCAAACAGTCAATTGTTGCTGATTCTACCACCGAAGCCGAGTATGTTGCAGCCTCAGAAGCATCCAAGGAGGCAGTGTGAATTCGTAAGTTCGTTCAAGAACTTGGTGTTGTTCCTTCGAGTGCTGATCCTTTGGTTATCTTCTGTGATAACACTGGAGCAATCGCACAAGCAAAGGAACCACGGTCGCACCAGAAGTCCAAGCACATACAGAGACGGTTTCACTTGATCCGGGAGATCATTGATCGTGGCGAGATCAAAGTCTGCAAGGTTCATACAGATGACAATCTAGCTGACCCGCTTACTAAGCCTCTGGCGCAGCAGAAGCATGAGAAGCACTGTAATAATATGGGTTTGAGATTTCTCAACCATTAGATTAAGTGCAAGTGGGAGATTGTTGGGGTATGCCCTTAAGGCTAATGTTTGAGGCCTTGGGATTGCATCAGTATCATGTATAAACTCTTTGTTTATAAAGGCAATTGTTGTTATTCAGGTTGTTGCATTATCTGCTGTCATATGTATACTTCTGAATAATGTCTCAATGCTGTTCAGCTTGGCTGACATGCAGTTAAGTCCTTAGTCGAGATATCTTGGTGAACATGAGACAGCCTTGATATGATTGAGACTAATGTGTGTTCTAATCTTATAGGATGCTTCGAGCATGGAATAAGATGTAGAATCATGGGTACATTGGATGTACTGGACAGACCCTACTAGGATATTCAGTTGCATGTCACAATGTGAATAATCCTTGTATGCGAACAAGTGGCATACTTCCTCTGACTTGAGATCACTTGTGTTTCTAAATGATAAGTGGCATTGTTTTGAGATAGTTCGATATCATTTGAAACATAATGGTTATAGACTATCTTGGATAATGAACGTGAATCATGTTAGGGCATTAGTGATAGACATAGGATTGCCGTCTCCTTGTTTGGAGTGTGATGTTCTAAAGGGGCCCCCTGGATGAGATGATTGAGAAAGTGTATGGCCATACCCAGATGACTATGTTCATCTGATCTAATCATTCTCATCATATTGGAGTTACAGGCTTGACACGCTTGTCCAATAAAGAACATCCAGTGGCAAAGGAAGCATGTATGCCTTGTGAAATGGATTCACACTTGTGCTGTGGTTTGGGTGTAGTCTTGGAAGACTCTTTCCTTTATATCGGGAGATAGTGATGTGTTGCTAGATACCCCTCACTGATCGTGATAACGAAAGTTATCGTTACCGACATTTAAAGGAAACCCTTAGGGTCGCACAATTTGATGATATGGCTTACTTAAGTCAGATCGTGTGGACTGAATTGTTTTGGTTCAGTTTAAAGGGATTTAATCTCTGATTGTAAGTGAGATCTGGTCTGATCATGTTTGATTGATTAGGGCTTGAGATCGGTAAGCTTCGATTGAGAGAATGGATGCTAGATCAGTGAGATCAGGAGCATCAAGAGATGAACGGTTAGATCTTGAGCCTTAGGGTTTAATATGGTCTAGACCAAATCGCTTGGCTTAATTGGTTTTTGAACTAAACCGAAATTGAACCGGCTCATCATGTGAGCGCATGGTTCAAGGGGAGAACAATGTGCGATTGGGGTAAACCCATGGTCGCATGATGAGAAGTGGTATGCTATTTTTGGATAGCATCTCTAAACGTGGGCACGCCTCACGTCATCTCTCTTCACACTTCCCTCTCGCCCTCTTGTCGCTTCGGGGCTTTTGGCTCTTGACAATTTTTGTGAAAAAGAGGAGGTTGACGACAAGGAGAGCTCTCGCCAAGCAAAGAAAAATTCTTTTCTTCCCTTCCATACGACAAGCACCCTTGGAGAACCTTGCTAGCACAAGGATCAACAAGGAGTAGGCGACATCTTCTTGTGTGCGCATCCTTTGGAGGAGATCCCATTCGCTCTCTTCTTCCAAGGCGCCATCCAAAGCAATGGCGATGGTATGTCTCTTCACTTATATTTGCAATCGAATATAGTTGATCATATCTCATGCATAGATCCTGTTGAAACCCTTGTTTCTTCTGCAAAAGTTTTATATGCGCCTAGTTAGGGTTTCGCCCCTCCATAAAATTAGGGGACTTTCAGATGGATCCTGAGAAGGTGCGTACCATCGTCGAGTGGGCCGCACCTACTTCCCCTACTGAGTTCCGATCTTTCCTAGGAGTGGCGAATTTCTATAGGAAATTTATCCAGGATTACTCCAAGATCGCAGCTCCTCTTTCTGACCTCCTGAGGAAGGAGACTCCTTGGCTATGGCAAGAACGGCATCAAACTGCATTTGCAGAGTTAAAACGCAGGATCGCCAGTGAGCCGGTTCTTCGTATGCCGGACTTCAGTCGGCCCTTTGAGGTCCATACCGATGCCTCTGACAGAGCGATCAGTGGAGTGCTCTTACAGGAGGGGCACCCAGTGGCATTTGAGAGCCGGAAGTTAAGTCCGGTGGAGCAGCGTTACTCAGCTCACGAGAAGGAGATGGTCGCCGTGATCCATTGCCTTCGAGTTTGGCGCATCTATCTTCTCGGTAGCGCTTTCGTAGTGAAGATAGATAATGTCGCCAACACATACTTCGCTACGCAGAAAAAACTTTCACCTAAACAAGCGAGATGACAGGAGTTCCTCGCTGAATTTGACTTCACCTGGGAGCACAGACCGGGGCGCTCCAATGTGGTTCCAGATGCTCTCAGCAGGATGTGCACTATGGTGCTTGCTTCTATATCGAGGATTGAGGGTGATCTCCTCGATCGCATTCGGTAAGCTGCTGTTCTCGACGCCAAATACCAGCAGTTGATCACCGACGTGCGAGAAGGCAAGGTTCGTCGTTACTATCTTCAGGGCGACGACCTTCTGATGGCCGAGGGCGATCGGCCACTTGTTCCGGCGACTAGCGGACTTCGAAGCGAGTTATTGCGAGAGCTTCACGACACGGCATGGAGTGGACATCCAGGACAGCGCAGGATGCTGATTCTATTATCCCGATCTTGTTATTGGCGCTCCATGCGAGCTGATGTCGATCACTATGTCCGCACCTGCTTGATCTGCCAGCAGGATAAAGTCGATAGGAGGCGTGAAGCTGGGTTGTTACAGCCTCTTCCCATTCCGAAACGACCATGGACTTTAGTTTCCATGGATTTTATTACTGGATTACCGAAGGTCAAAGGGAAGGCTTCTATCTTTGTTATGGTGGACAGGTTCTCTAAGTACTCTGTGTTCATCGTAGCACCTGAGCCTTGTTCAGCCAAGGAGACGGCTGATTTATTCTTTAAGCATGTGGTGAAGCTTTTTGGGCTTCCCCTAGACATTGTTTCTAACAGAGATGCCAGGTTCACTGTTAACTTCTGGACATCCCTGTTCAAGACTCTTGGTTCCGAGCTCAAGTTTTCTACAGCGAACCATCCTCAGACCGATGGCCAGACGGAGAGGATAAATGCTCTTCTTGAAGAATACCTTCGTCACTTTGTGTCGGCAAGCCAGCGCAACTGGGTGTCTCTCCTCGATACAGCGCAGTTTGCCTACAATTTGCAGCAGTCTTCAGCGACCGGCAAGACACCATTTGAGTTGGTGTTAGGACGACAGCCTCTCACCCCCGCTGATGTTGTGCAGCACACCGATGGTGAGTGCCCAGCAGCCTATCGGGTTGCGAGAGATCATGCCGAGGTGCTCCAGGAGGCTCGTGATAGCTTAGAGCACGCTGCAAGAAGGATGCAGCATTATGCCAATTAGAGTAGACGCGATGAACAGTTCGAAGTTGGAGATCTTGTGCTATTAAAGTTGACACCTCAGATGTGGAGAAAGATCTCAGCCAAGACTGCGCATCGTAGTCTTATTCAGAGATATGAGGGACCTTTCGAGGTCTTAAGACGGGTTGGTGCTGTAGCCTACAGGCTGAAGCTTCCCGACAGATTAAAGCTTCATCCGACCTTTCATGTAAGCTTTTTGAAAAAGTTTCATACAAACGAGACCGACCCCAGTCGCTCTCAGGGGTGTCGGGCTCCTCCTAGTGTTCGGGCAGAGTTCGATAAAAAGATTGAAAAGATTTTGAATCACAAAACACTTGGACAGTATAGGAGGAACATGCGGATGGAATTTCTTGTGCAATGGGAAGGAACACCCATAGAAGAAGCTAAGTGGGAGAAAGCTTCTGATTTGTGGCAGTTTGAGGAGGAGTTGAAGATCTACATGGACAGCCTGTCGTCGAGGGCGACGACGAACTTGAGTGGGGGAGTATGTGATGCTCCCGGGATTTAGCACAAATCCCAAAGCACACCGAGATGGAGCGATGGCAGGACCCCTCGTCATCAGCCGTGTTGGACGACTCGAGTGTGCGATTGTGTCACTGAGGCTGACACAAGTCCATAGGGCGAGGGTTGAGTCGAACCACGGAGTGTGGGTTCACACGTGGATGTGGGCTTCCAACTCGACCCATGGACCCCGGACCCTCTAGCACGAGCTTGCGAGCGTGTGCATCGAGGAGGGTCGACCGCGGGGCGATTCTGAGGTTTAATCGACCCCGAACCAGGCTTAAACCGACCTTCCAGGCTAAACCGAACCGGTTCAGCTGGTTCAGCCGGTTCACTTGGTTCGCTGCACGCGGAAAGGGGGAAACTCCCCTGTTCTTCACCTACGCCGCGTGCGGCGTCATCGCCGGTGATTCCGGCCAGCTGGAGATGGCGTGCCGGAATGGGAAGGTTACTGAAGGTGCGTGACAGCGTGGCGGCGAGGCTGGCGGTGAATGGGCGTGAACTCTGACTTGGACGAGCCCAGGGCGGAGATTTAATCTCGCCCCGGTGGACGTACGATCTCGGGCCATTCGACGGCAGAGATCGGCGCTCGCGTGGCGGCGAGGATGGTTTTCCATCCTCATCGAGGGGAGGCTGCCTATCGAGCATTCTGAGAGCTCGGGCAGGTCTGGCGACGGCGATCTTTCGGATCTGAGAACAAAGCTTTGCATCTTCCGTCGGCGACGAGGTTTCGGCCGTGGATTCGTCGGCGCGAGGCTTCCAGATCGATTTCCGGTGCCCTGAGGTAAGGAGGGACCCATCCCCTCCGGCGCCGGCAGCCAGACGCGGGAGTGGGATCGGATTTTCCGATCCTCGGTTCCACGCAAGCAACGCGTCCATTGGGTTCAAATTCTTGTCGACGGCGGCTTCTCCGGCGACAATACTCCGGCAGTGACTTCTCCTATCCTCGGCGACCAGATCCCGACCCTCCGGCGTGACTCTGGTGGCCGGACGGTGACGGACGGAGGAGGACTCTCCTCCCCTGTTTCAGCCGGAGACTCGGCTCTGTTCGCACGCGAGCCGCGGAGAAGGGAGAAGGGAGGAGAGAGAGGGTTCGTCGCGCGGGTTCGTACACGCGTCTCGCTTCGTCTCCGACCGGACTTTCCAACGTAACTTCTCGGAGGATCTCGGTGGGCTCGGCTCGTAGAGTGGTGGCACGCTACAAGGGTAAACCCTCCCCGGATCTATCGTGTGTAATGGTAGTAGGACGGTTTTCTCGTGTGTAGTGGATAGGGACTTTACCGCCGTCCGGACTTCGTGTGGCTTTTCGTCCGGACGGTTCTCTTGCGTTATCTGCGCCCGCATATGTGTAGTGCGGGCTGTGCTTGTTTATAGGGGCTGCATTGCTTGCTTGTTGCAAAGTCCCGGACGTGTGTGCCGGCACCCTCGAAGGTGTTCGCCACCGTCCCCTTGTGATTGATTGAGGCCGCGCCGGTGCCTATCTCGGCTGTGTAGAGAAAGGAGTGCGGGCTAAGGATATTTCTGTGAGTGCAAAGTGTTTGGAGAGTCTCCATCACTTTGACACAGTTGAGAGATCTGTATTCGTGTCCGAGGGGCGGTATTCATACCGAACCCTTCACGCACGTGGTGTGAGGACTTGTAGAGTGCTGGGCCAGCTTCCGTAATGCGATCCTAACCGGTCGCGGGCCACTCTAGTGTAGGGCTAAGATCTCCGCGAGGGGATTTGCCGGTTGTGGTTAAGTTTATCATAAAAAAAATAAATTTGCCTATAACATACAGTACCTCCGAATCTTTGGACCCGTCATGTGCCCGAATGCAAGCCATCTCACCCTCCACCTTCATTTTCACCGGAATCACACCGGCTCCCAACTCTACTAAGTGCCTCCATCACCGCCAGATCCTCCTCCATCGTGTCTCTCCGTATCCCATATCTACTCTTCTTCCCATTGCAGAACACAGTCCACATTAATGGCGATGGTAAGTGATAAGGGAGATGGCAGATGGGGTAGTTGACTCAAGTTAAGCAGGGCCGCCGGCCATCAGGATGAAAACTCAACTCCAAAGACTTCGGGTGAGGATAGGAGATGGATTGGGACACGAAGCCATCGCACGCAATACATATGGTCCAAGTGAATACGTTGACTTTAGCACTAGGAGAACTTAACGGGTCTCACATGAAGAGAAAAAAGTCGAACAAAAGTAAGTAAAATCAACATTGTCTTCTTCATATTGTGGCCATCAATAATGCCGTGATTGATGCTAATTGGGTCCACACAAACAAAAATCTTCTTTTCAGAGAGATATTACCATAAAATTATTAAATAAAAGTCAAACTTAACGGGTCTCGCCCTCCCTATCCATGCAAGAAAATGCTCCCGCCTAGGAATCTTAGGCGAGTGCAAATCAAGACCATGTATAAAGTGAGGATCCCTGCACAACACTGTTGTGCACTGGTATTAAAGCATAGGCAAGGGCTGGATTTGCACTCGCCTAAGATTCCTAGGCGGGAGCTTCGCCTAAGAAAAATTTTCTATCCATGCTGCTCACCCTCATAATTTAGCCCATCTCCATGCCGCTCGCCCTCACGGTCCACACCACTCATCCTCAACATCCAACTCATCATCTTCCTCTTGTTGCAACTCACTCGCCTCCAACCGCAGCCTGCTCGCCCTCACTGCCCGGGAAGAAATTATCACATGAAACTCACATGATTAATTTTTCTCCCCCCTTCTATTTTTCCTTCACTACCTTATTTTTTTCCATCTGATTTAAATACAATGTTAATGAGTTATTTCCAAGAGTTATCTTTGACAGAGCTTTACAATGAGACTTATCTTTTAACGCTCATTTCATTTATGTGTTAGATTCATAGATAACTTTTTATGAATTTTTTCTTCATATACTAGTGTTGGAGTTTTAGGAATATCCAAAAAGTCTTTATTATTTATTTCTTATTTCGAGTCTTAAAATTACTATTTATTTGTTTTGCCTATTTATTTTTTACCCACTTAGCTTATAATTAAAACTAACAAATAGCCTTAATAACTAGTCGTTAGCATTAATTGAGCTAGGCTAAATAGGTGTGTGTCTGTGTTTCACCTATTCTTTTTCGCTGTCATACGCTCTGAAAGAATATCTCTGACCACTGCTCCATTGATGTGTCAGCAAAAGCAAATTCTTAATTGAATCTTTAGGCAAAAGACTGGGTTACATGCCATGCAAGTGACTAGATATTTACCTAAAGACAAATTTTACATCGCCTTTAGGTTCATTCAATTTAATTTATTTTATAGGATTACACACGCATCAATTAGTACTCACTTAGCATAGCCGACTACTAACTTATTATTATTGTCAATTACTAAACATCTAATGAGAACTTATTTTGCCTATGTTTATCCCCAATTTAGCTTATTTATGTAACAAAAATTTTCATTGTGAAACCAAAAGGCAATCTTAATAAAAAAAAATGAAGAGTCTTAGATACAAAGAAAACTTTTAATCAAAAGAATTTTTTTTTATTAGATTTGCAAAAGTAGAGTATGACACAAACATTTGCACTTAGACCCAAAAAGGCTAGGCTTGTGGATGGTGTGCTTGCTACACATCAAAAGGTTTAAGGTAGTGTCAAATATAAAGTTTAGTAAGAGTGATTTTTTTCAATTTAAGGCCTATTTGGTAGGGATTTCCCTTTGCTTTTTAGGTTAATTGTGTTTTGACCTCGGTCTACTCTATGCAAAGAAAGCTTCTCTTCTAAGTTGAGAAAACTCAATTTCCGAAGCTAGAAGAATATGTTCTTATTTGATCGGTATATTTTTTTTTACATAAGCAAGTAAATAATGAAGACATGATTCAATGAGAAGATTTTGTTATAATACTTATATTGATCAGTTATATATTTTTAATTTTTTATTAAAAGAAATATTTTAATTTCAAAATTAAAATAAATTAAATAATCAATTTCTTATACATATCCAAGAGATGATTAATAAATTTATTCTCATTTTTCTACTTCTCATGATGTGTATAATTTGTCTCTAAAAATATGAAAAATAAAAAAGAAAACTTACAAAAAGGTTTTTATTTTTATTTTCTTTTAAAAAAAGAAAAAAGGAAAAAAAAAGAAAAAAAGACTTTTCTTTATTTCGATAATTAATTAACATTTTGTTTTCTTACGACAGCTGAACTAATGGCTTTGGAGTAGGGGAAAAGGGCAGATTACGAGGCGGTGGCTGCGCCGCCGGCCGGCGACGAGGTGTTGGTGGCGGCGGCCACGGTCTGGTTAGTAGCGCAGAAATACTCCGCAGGACCACTTCGGATAACGAAGTGGCCGAGGGTTGGCGTAGAGGCGACGAGGTTCTCCGGGCAGAGGAACTCCGTGCTGCAGATCCTCTCCACCTTACGGTCGTAGTCGTGCACGAGCACTTCGACGTGGCCAGTGCCGCCTGACCTTGCCATCACCGCCGCCGAGAAGATCGCCGCCATGCGCCCCGGCTCCGCCGGCGCGTATCCCTTGGGCCCGTCGATGAGGATGACGTCCCACGGCACGTCGTAGAGACGGTTGGGGAGGTCGTTGACCGCGAGGCGGCACTCGGAGAAGAGCAGGTTCTGGACCGGGCGGCACTCCCCGCCGCGCAGCCGGCGGGCGGCGGCGATGAGATCCTGCATCTCGCTGACCCGGGTGCCGTATGCCACGTCGTAGGCCTCCATCCCCGGGTTGCGAGACTCCATGTGGGCGATGTAGTACTCGTTCTCGTCCACGAACACGGTGCGGCCGCCGTGGTTGAGCGCGCGCCACAGCGGCGTCTCGTGGCCTAGACCGAACACGAGCAGATTGCAAGGGCCGCGCCGCCTTAGCACGGCGGCGATCGCGCGGAGGTCGGCCTCCCGCATCTTGGCCGTGGAGTTGGAGGAGGCGGCGTAGTTGACGAGTGCGTCGAAGATGGCGGCCGGGAGCAGCGGCGGTTGCGGGGAGTCGGCCGAATTGGCGGGCGTGGGTGCGACTGAGGTATAGAAGTGAAGGGCTTGGGAGCCTCTTGTGGTGGCGATACTGAGGACGGTGAGGAGGGAAGCGAAGGCAAGGAAGGAGAGGAAGGCGATGAGCCGTATGCGGTGGTGGTGGGAAACAAGGATTGAAATTGATGTGGTGATGCCATTTCCACCTTGCTTGTTGCCGGATGGTGGCTGCAGAACGATCAACTTTGTGCTGCTTAATCCCTTCATCTTGTTGCTTCACCTCAATTTCAGAACACAGGAAGAAGAGGTATGGCAAATTTACTACTTTGATCTCAAACTCCTGCTCTTTGTCTGTTTGTTTACTTTCTCTCACTCTAGAACTATAGAAGAGAGGAGAGTGGATGATGAATTGGTCTTTGTTGGCTAGTTGTTCTGCTTTATATGCATTCAAACTCTGCTTTTCCTTATTCAGTGATTGTTATTTGTTATAACCAAAAATTAAAAAGAGAAGTCAGATATCAGACTTTCACATAACAGGAAACCAACATATGGGGGGGCTTACTTTGGAGTAATTCTTACTTATCCCTGGAGATAAAGTATTGCTGTTGTTGGACTGATGCAAGGTTGGGGATGTGGACTTGACCAGCTGCAGTTGAGGTGGTGCCCTGCACTACAATTTTCTAACAAGTTAAGAATGGTTAGGAGGTAAGCATAGATAGGAAGTGGCTATCAGATTGAAGCATGAAAAATAATAAAAACAAAGGTGTTTGAAAAATATAGATGAGTTATGGATGTCAGCCTGTCACTGGGGCCCTTTTGGTGATGAAGTAGTCTGCTTCTAAACTTTAGGAAGGGGAAAGTAACACAGCTTTTTGGACTCAACAATCTCTCTGAAACAAACACAGCTTTTTGGACTGAAATTTACCATATCCTGTTATATATGAGTGAAGTAAGCATAGTGATTTATGCCTTTTTGCAGCAGTGTTGTTAAATAGCCGCAATAGCGGCGCTATAGCGTTTTTCCATAGCGGTTTTTGAGCAGTCCACTATGAAATGTTATAGCACCGCTATAGCGGATAAGACCACATTATAGTATTTTCAAATTTTAGAAATTAAAATTATGACTTGAATTGAGTTGATACTATTTGATCCTTCTTTATATAATTTATTATTTTTTTGTGTGCAGCTTAATTTATTAGGTATATAACATATATTTCAAACATTATACTTAATTTTTTGTATGTATAATATATATTTTAAACGTTATTTGACTTCCGCTATTTGCCCGCAACGCAATCCGCTATATCATATTGTAGATTTTTAGCTTTCCGCTATTTTCCGCGATACGCTATTAATAACACTGTTTTGCAGTGATTGACCCATATCAAGATGAATTGTGGTGTTTAATTATTTATTGTCATGCATTTCATTTATTAAGTTAACCTACAACGCACAAAGAGACACCAAGAAACTTGGATTATGTTCATAATGAAATACTTCTTATAATCTTCCTTATGATGGAGATGTAATACTAGAACTTAGACAACAAGCACATAGAAAGAAGTGATCCAGGCCCCAGGGTACTTGTCTTAATTAGGAAATGACTCTTGTGATTTCTCTCGGTAGAGTTGGATTGCGTTGCAAGTTAAAATATGCATATATCAAATTTGAGTCCGCCCCTTGATTTATCTCCTCTTCTCTAAAAATCTTTATTGAACAAATCTTCTCAACTTCTACCGGACATTGTTTGAGTAGTCATTGCTGAATCCACATTGTAGTCTTTACTGTTACATCACTTGGTCACTACAAAAAGACATTATATAATTTGTTTGTAATGACCAAGTGATGTTATTCAACATCCAGTACTGTTGGGAGGATGGTCAATCATGTGAAGAGTAATGGTGGTGTCACGTTAGCTGATGTAACCATAATATTTTGCTCAATTTAATGCATTCAGCAGCAATTGGTTCACTCTGTGTTTCTTATCTGAATGGGTCAAACTAAATCCTCCAGTTGTCCTTCCTATCCATGGTTTTCTTGTTAAACATTATATTCAAACTCTTCAGAAGGATTAAAGCATTGATAGTTCATGGAGATTCTCCAAAAATAAATAATAGTAAGCATTTGCTTCAAGATAGCAACAACAAGAACTTAGCACCCTAATTTAGGATTTGTTTCCGATTGACAATTAAAAACACAAGCAGAGTTTTTCTTACACAATCTTGTTTAATGAGAAATGTCTGATGCAAGCTGATGAAACAGCAATCTGAGATTAGTCCCATGTTGACTTGGTCTTTAAACAAATTAGCAGATGATAGAAAGTATGTTCATTGCATGTGTTGTGTTTGGGAAGAACGTTTGAAAATAAACAAATCAATTGAGCATAAGTACATGCTACAGGTTGAATCAATTCATTGCATGTGTTTAGGTTAGATACAAAACAAGCTACCTAAAAGCAGTTTGTTGGACTAAGCTGGACAAGCTATAATTGCTTTGTACTAACCTTAGGTGGGATGAACTTTACATCCCTGCAAATCAATTATAAGTTGTAGCTTACTATGTACTAAATTTCTTCATGTAACCCTAATTTACCAGCTTGTACCCATCTGATAGTGAGGTTTCATCTTCTTATGCTCCGAGATGTTGTCTATCATAAAAATTAAAGGGACAAAAAATTCTTTTAATACCATAGATCAGTTTGTTTTATGTCGATTCCCCAATTCATATACTTTCAATTCGGAACTGAATAGGGAATCTACCACCAACCCAGCTTACATAAAACTCAAAATGCTATTACCCAGCTTGGGTAAGAGCAATTCTTCTAGGCTGAACAACTTATTTATGGAATCATCACAATATAATTATAATAATTTCACAGACCTATCCATTTGTCTTTAGAATGTTATTAATGATACGATCTTGAACACACATCATATTTTTTAAAAAGAAAGGACATGCAAAACTGTTACATGGCTATAAATAAGTTCATTCACCATTATAAAATCAGGAAAATCAGTGACACTCATGATTACCATAGCACTTAGTCATTATTTTTTTATTTATGGAGCCCCTAATTAGGTCATTAAGGCGATATAAAGAGAATTTTTAGAGTGGAGATGAGTATTATCATTGAAAAATTTCTAATCAAATGGAAGCTTGTAAACAGTCCAAAGGTCAAAGAAGGTTTGGGTGAGGGGTCTGATAGCTTACAACGTTTGTTATCTCAGAGAAATAGGAGAGAAATTATTATGAACACAAAAATTTTTCGATGAGACCCACTAGTAATCTATATATCTATGGAGACAGCCAAAATACTTCTTTTCTTTTCTAAAAAATGGCACGATTAAAAGGCCATCAGAATCTTTTCGCTTAGTAGGTATATAATGTGGACTCCAGTGAGATTCTTTGTCATAATAACTATAATATAAGTTCTAGCAGTCCTCCTAGTGCAAAGACCAGTCACTTCATGCCTACAATCATCTCAACCATGTTTCAGAAATTGAGGATGAAAGTGCTTGGGTCAAAAATTTTATTGGAGTTTAACTGGAACTACAGTGGAAGTTTCTTGTCAGTAATAAAAACTGTATTGTTATTTTGTAATTGAGTTTAACTGGAAGTGCATTAACAACAACTAAACTGGAGAGGATCCTAACTATTTCTGTGTCTGTTCTCTTTAAAGAAAAGTTACGAGTTTTTCCTGTTTCATGTTGCAAAGCTATCTGAAAAGAATTGCAATAATATAGGTTTTGGTGGTTTGGATTCGCCATGCCAAATTTTTGCTGCTTGTTGCTTTCAGTTAGGTACATCCGCAGCTCACTTTTTCCATCAAATTTGGTACAACGACACTTTCTGGGCCTTGTGGCCAGCTTTTTGTTGATAGTTCTGTAGATAAGAGTTTTTATTATGAACATCAACTGTGCTAGTTTCTTAATGTCCTCACACTACGGAGACCTAATATTTGACCTTAAAGTGGCCTTTTGCATGCCTTATTATGGCTGAATTGCCATACGATCTAATATTTGTAAGCATAATCCTCATCCAGCACTCATATCTTAACCTGATCAGATTAATGGATAAAATTCTGAAGTATCTTCAGTTCATAAGCCCCAATATGAAGATTATCATAATTCATAAGAACTGTTTGATCTAGTGGCTTTAACCTTCTATCATCTAATCAAAATACAAAAAGACAAAATTTTACCTTGGGTTTGAGTGTTTTTTTATGTCTTTTTATAATTTTGATCAGATAACCTATGGTTCCTAGCGCCTGATGGTTTCTTCAATGAAGCCAACTAATAGATGGGCTTTGAGGGTGATGTCTGCCAGTTGAAGCCCATCTTCTTGAGCGAAGAAATATATGGAGTCAGAGATGAATATAGGAGTCAGTGAACTTTGTGGGCATCATCATATTCCATCTCAAGCTCCATACCATTAGTTTTGTAGAAGGCAACAAGGTCTACTCTTTATTCAGCCTATCGAAATTGCAATCTTGTAGCCAATGATAGGCCAATTGGATTAGCCTATCGATTTGCTTTTGAAAGTTCTCCATTCTTCCATGCTGAGACTCGAGCTTTGAAGGATGTTATGTAAGAGGTTTGCTATTTTCCAAGGAATTGACTCTCGAAGCATTAACAAAAATTGTAGGAGATTTTTTTTTTCATATGCTTATAAGAATCTGTCTCGGCAAATGAAGTCTTCACCTTTGCGTTGCTAACTACGTGTGTCCTTGCTTCCTCTCTTTGCACTTTCTTTTAGAATTTTTTACTTTCTTTTTTTTTTAATTAAAACCTGCATATCTTGAACCCTAAGGTATAAGAGAGCAATATAAGAAATACAATCTTACTATCAAAGGTGAGTCGGCAATTGCTGTGAACTTACCATAGCATTTGGTTAGTCCAGCAAAAAAGAAGAAAATAATGAAATATAGAATGAGAAGTTAGAAACAATAAGAGCAAGAGCCAAGATGATAAGGAACTTATCAACTTATGGTCTGTTTGCCCACCATTAATAATTTTATAACTGTGCTAAACTGTACTATACTGTGCTACACTGTTAAAATTTATAAGATGTTGATTAATAACTTTTTAATTACAGCCAAAATTTAAAATAATAAATAAATATATTTTTTTAATATAATAATATATTTTATTTTTCTTTAGTATTTGTTAAAGGAAATGAGGTCTAAGACCCGTTAACCCGTTAACCCGTTAGGGTTACACAAGGTCTATATAAGTTGCACTGTACACTTTATCATAATTAAGTTTTCTCGATTACATTCAAACATGGTATCAGAGCCATTTCCACGTCGCTGCTTCTTTCGTCATCGTCTCCGTTCGCCTGGCTCCGCTTTCCGCTGACTCCTCCTCCGGTTTTTGCTTCCTCTCAATCCGCCCTCCGTCCGGCTTCATCTGGTCACGATCGCCCGCCTCTCCACCTTCGTTCTCTGCTCCAGTTCGCCCGCCGCCCATCTGCCCCTTTTCCGCCCTTGCTTTTCTGCTCCCTGTTCCGAAAGGGATTCCGCTGGACAGAAGCTCACGAAGGTGCGACGTCCTCTGTCTCCACGCTGGACCGCGTCCCCTCTTCTCATGGCAAAGCCGCTTCGGCTATTCGCGGGTACTCTCTGTCTACTCTTTCTAGTTACCCGCGTGTATGTTCTTGATTTCTGTCTATGATGCACGATTCGTATTGGTGATTTCTTGGACTTGTGTCTTCTACCCCTCCTGGATCCTCGCTGACTATATCATACCGAGCGATTGGTAACTTGCTGGTTTTTCTTTGCTATTACATATTATAGTCTTTTCTTCTTGCTTGGCCGTTCATTGGGTATTATGGATTCCCAACTCTCCACTGAGGTTAAGCCGGTTACCAATCTTGGAACTACCATGAAGCTAGATGGTATGAACTATTTGTTGTGGGCTCGGGCCATGTTATTCTTTCTTAGCTCACATGGCAAGTGACAACATGTTGAACAGAATCCTCCTGCCCCGACCGACCCTCACTATGCTTCATGGAATACTTCTGATGCTGCGGTTGTTACTTCCTTACTTCATAGTATGGAGTCTCATATTGCCTCCACTGTTATGTTCCATAATACAGCTAAGGAGATTTGGGATGCGCTTGCCAGCACATATGCCCCTCAGCACAATATTAGTCGCATTTATCAGCTATACGAAGAGATTCTCTATATGCGCCAAGATGGCTGCCCCTTACAGGGTACTACACTCAGCTGAAAGCTAAATAGGACGAGTTACGTCAATATCACCCGCCTATTGCGGATATTGCAGTCATTTACAACAACAGGAAGATTTTATTGTGGCCAAGTTTCTCTCTGGACTTGATGCGCATCTCTTTGCTGCATGCAATCAGTTGTTAGTTGAACCCACCGTGCCCACCTTCCAGAATGCCTTTTACCGACTTCTTCGGGTTCCAGCTACGTCCACCTCTCTTGAGCCTAGGAGTCCTCTCCTTGCACCACAATCAGGTGGTCGGTCTCAGATGGTCACTCCAGGGAGAGAGTCTCGGGTGGGCTTGGCTCTTTCCGTGGTCGTGGTCGCGGGCGACATAATCTTGCTTGCACTCATTGTGGCCGCACCAACCACTCTTTAGATAGGTGTTGGGCCCGGTTCGGCCGTCCTCCTCATGCTCGCCTTGCGGTTGATCCTTCGAGCACTGCTGTCTTGCCACCTCCAGCACCCCCCGCTCTTCCAGATGCGCCTTCTACCAGCCTCGCTGCCACACCATCTGGTATAGCCTCCTTTGCTGCTCATGATCACTCTTGGATTCTTGACTCTGGTGCTACTTCTCACATGTCAGGTAATAAAGCTTTGTTTTCTTCTATTACCTTTGGTACCCATCACCCCCCTGTTCGAGTTGCTAATGGCTTGTTTGTCTCTGTTTCTGGTATTGGTACTGTTCCTATTAGTGCCACACTTATCCTTTTTTATGTCCTTTATATTCCACAGTTCCCTAATAACCTCTTATCTATATGCGCTCTCACACATGCCTTAAACTGTGTTGTAACCTTTTTTCCTTCTCATTGCATTTTTCAGGACCTCCAGACGAGGGAGATGATTGGTGGTTGGCGTAGAGATAAGGGTGTTTACGTGTTGTCGCCTGCTCCTTCGACTTGTCTCTCCGCTGTGGTCTCACCCTATGAGTGGCATTGCCGTCTTGGTCATCCATCCTCCGTCAAAGTCCAACAGTTTTTGTCATTGTCATCGTGTCCTATGTTTCAATGTGATGCTTGTCAGTTAGGCAAACATCGTCGTGCGTCTTTTACTTCTCATCGTTCTGTTCCTAGTCGTGACCCCTTTAATATCGTTCATTCGGATATATGGGGTCCGAGTCCTGTTCCTAGCCGAGAAGGTCATCGTTATTTTGTTACGTTTATCGATGATCACTCTCGCATGTGTTGGCTATTTTTGTTAAAAAAATCATTTTGAATTGTTCAATGTTTTTCGCATTTTCTATGAGGAAGTTCGTACTCAGTTTGGTTACTCTTTAAAGATTCTTCGTTCTGATAATGCCTTGGAGTTCTCTAGCTTGTAGTTCCAATCCTTCTATCATGACAAAGGCATTCTCCACCAAACCACGTGCCCCTACACGTCCCAGCAAAATGGCATTACCGAGCGCAAAAATCGTCACCTCCTTGACATGGTGAGGTCCCTTCTCCTTCACATGAATGTCCCTCGGACATTTTGGGGTGATGCTGTTCTTACTGTTGCCCATCTCATTAATCGTGTTCCCATGCCACTACTACGCCACAGGTCTCCTTTCTCTCTCCTTTTTCCTCAACTTGAAGCCTTTCCGGTTACCCCTCGAGTTTTCGGTTGCCTGTGTTATGCTCACATTCACTCTGTTCATCGGGATAAGTTGCAGCCTCGCGCGACTCGTTGCATTTTCTTGGGTTATAGTCGTACTCAGAAAGGCTACCAGTGTTATGATCCCGTCTCTCGTCGATCCATCGTTAGTGCAGATGTTTCCTTCGTTGAATCCTCACCTTATTTCCCTCCCTCCTCCACCTCATAACCTCTCCACTCTGTGCCTCTTCCTACTCTGGGTGCCCTGCCTGCCCCCACTATCCCACCTCCACCGTCATCTACTTTTCCCTTGCAGGTTTACAGTCGACGCCCATGCCCTCCTGCTGCCCCCGACTCATCGACCTTGTCTGCTGGTTCCCCCCCCCCCCCTAATGACTTACATCTTCCCATCGCCTTACGCAAAGGTAAGCGTCATACTAGTTCATATCCTCTTGGTAATTATGTTTCTCTTCACCGTTTCTCACCCTTGCATCGTGCCTTTTTGGTTGGTATTTCCTCTCCCCTGCTTCCCCGCTCTTTTGAGGAAGCGCGGTTGGTTCCTGAATGGTGTGCTGCTATGGAGGCTGAGATGACGGCTCTGCATACTCACCAGACATGGCCTTGGTTTCCCCACCTCCGGGCGTTCGCCCTGTCGCTTGCCGGTGGGTTTATACGATCAAGCATGCTCCGGATGGCTCTGTTGATCGCTACAAGGCCCGACTGGTTGCCAAAGGCTTCACTCAGACGTTCGGTCTCGATTATCTTGAGACATTTTCCCCTGTTGCCCGTCTCAGTTCCGTCCAGGTGCTCATTTCTCTGGCCCTTAATCTCGGTTGGTCTATGTTTCAACTCGATGTCCGTAATGCATTTTTATATGGTGATCTCTCTGAGGATGTTTACATGGAGCAACCTCATGGGTATGTTGCTCAGGGGGAGTTGGTGTGTAAGTTGCACAAGGCTATTTACGGATTGAAACAAAGCCCACGAGCCTGGTTTCACAAGTTCTCCCAGATTATTTCAGTCATTGGTTTTAGAGGCTGCAAAGCTGATCACTCTCTTTTTGTTCGGCACACTGATACAGGCTTGGTGATTCTTGCGGTTTATGTTGATGATATCATTCTAACGGGTAGTGACCCCAAAGCCATTCTAGATTCAAAGGCCTATCTGCATTCTCAATTGGCTCTTAAAGATCTGGGGAGACCTAAATATTTCCTTGGCATTGAGTTTGCATACAAAGGGTCATGCGTTTATCTCTCACAAAGAAAGTATGCTGTCGATCTTCTTGAAGAAACTTGGATGAGTGAGTGTAAACCTGCTGAAACCCCATCAATACCAAATCAGAAGTACACTAATGTGATGGAATCCGAATTTGTAGACGCTACGCGCTATCGTCGTCTTGTCGGCAAACTAATTTACTTAACTGTTACAAGACCTGACATTTCTCATAGTATTGGAGTGGTTAGCCAGTTTACGGAAAAGCCAAGGAAGGTACATTGGGAAGCTGCTATGTGAATCCTCCAGTACATTAAACGTGCACCTGGGAAAGGCCTTCTATATAAGAAGAATGGGCACACTAGAGTTGAAGTTTATGCTGATGCTGACTATGCAGGTGATACGACAAACAGACGATCAATCACTGGGTATTGCACCTTCGTTGGGGGAAACCTAGTTACCTGGAAAAGCAAGAAACAGAACGTTGTCTCTAGGTCCAGCTGTGAGGCATGGCACATACAGCTGCGAACTATTATGGCTTAAAAACTTGCTGACATCCAGCTGTGAGGCAGAATACAGAGCCATGGCACATACAGCCTGTGAACTATTATGGCTTAAAAACTTGTTACTTGAACTTGGAACAAAATGCGAGGGACCAATATCTATGTTCTGTGACAACCAAGCTGCGATATTCATTGCAAGTAACCCAGTATTCCATGAAAGAACAAAACATATTGAAGTTGATTGTCACTTCATTTGAGACGCCGTCACCAACAACCTTATCAACCTTCCTCATGTCAAGTCTGAAGATAAACTTGCTGATATCTTTACAAAGTCCTTAGGATCGGCAAAATTTTCTCCATTGTGTAACAAGCTGGGAATGACTGATATACATGCTCCAGCTTGAGGGGGAGTATTAAAGGAAATGAGGTCTAAGACCTGTTAACCCGTTAGGGTTACACAAGGTCTATATAAGTTGCACTGTACACTTTATCATAATTAAGTTTTCTCGATTACATTCAAACAGTATTAAAATTTTAAATTATTTAAAATAATAATACATAAAATTTTAAATAAATTTATGTAAATTATTTTTAAAAAAAATAGAAGCTGAAAAAATATCAAATTATAGTTTTTCTAACTTCTATTTTTTTTAGTTTTTTTCTTCTATTTTTTATTATCAAATAATTTTTTAATTATTTTTTATTTAAAAATGACTTAAAATCATATTCGAAGCCAGGTAAAATAGACCCTTAATAAATATGTGGAGTAATCTAACAAAGCTGCTTACTGTAGTCTGGAAGCTATGATTCTTGGCAAGAATCAGGACGGGAAGTCAAGAATGAACCAAAAGTGAATGCCAGATGCTGGGATGAATGGATGGTGAAATTTGGAATTCTAAAAGAATTTTGAATATAAAATAGGCAAGTAGAAAGTTGAGAATGAGAAGTATTGGGTGAAGACGGAAAGATGTTTGAAAAGTTTAATATAAAACTTTTATTAATTTTCTTCACATGACTTGGCCTAAATGACTTGATGTATGACAACTATACTATAGTAGTATGGCAGGTAATTAAGATTTTTCTATGAGAATCATGTAATGCAACAGCCCAAAAAAGTATATATTGGCACTATGAGGGATGTTGAGCCAAGGAGCTAGATGAGAGAGTATATATATGCACCAGCACCATGGGGCATCATTGGTGTAATTGGTTCAAGATGCAAATACTATAGGATTGGCCGAGATGTGTTCCTTGTCCTTGTATCTATGAGTTGAGATTAGCTTAGCCCCTAGTGTTAGGGCTCGGCCTAAAAATTGGGTGTGGCCCAATTCCTAGCCCGACTAGCCCATTCCTGCCTTTTTGCCAAGCGGGGCACGGGGTAGATCGGGTCATCGCCCGGATCCGTTATGCCTTAACGGGCATTTTCAACACGAAAGAGTCGCATGCGTGGAATGATGGAATGTGAGCACGTCTCAATTGGCGTGCGATGTGGGTGACTGTGCGGGCGGGACGGGGAAAAGACAACGTCAGACGATGGGCGCGGGCGTCACATGTTTTCGGCGGATTTTTCCCGACTCCGGCTATTCTTCCTCTCCGGTGATCTCCCCCTACTCATTGGACGTTGTCGGACGCCCTTCCCCCTCGAGCTCCCTAAGCGTATCTGGTGGTGTGGGCGGGTGGATAGGATCGCGCGGAGCTCCCCGTCCTCCTCTGTCGTCTTCCTCGTGTTCGCCGCCGTCGTTGCCGGTAGCCACCTCCAGAATGTCTCAGAAGGCGGCGACACATCAGCTTCACCGACTCAATGGAGCGGGCGGCCTTAGAGATTGCCGAGGTACTCCTCTCGCCCTCTCCTTCGTTTCCGGCAATTTTTCTGACCTGCCTGTGGCCGGACTACCCAGTCGAGCTCGCAACTCCCGGCGCCTCCCTTGTCCGCTCCTCCGGCAAGCCCTCTCCCCTCCTCTCTCGGCTACCGGCCTGCCTGCGCGCGGGAACTTCCGGAGCCGTTTCTCGCCTGCGCATGAGCTTTCTCTATTTCTCTCCTCCGCCTACGTGCGGAGTCCTTCTTCCCCGGCGAGTTCTCCAGCCCGAGCGGAGCTCCTTCCCTTGTCCACTTCGGATGCCTGCTCGCGTCTCCCCTGCCACCGCCCTCGCCTGCTTGAGGTGGAGGTTGGCATCTTTCTCGTCCACACAGGAGCAGTCACAATGGGTCGGGTTCAGCTTCGTTGACAGGGAAGAACATTAGCCTCACGTCTCCAGCTCCCCCAACTGTCGGTCGTCCGCCTGTTGGCCCCACTCCTCTCACCGTGTTTGTCATGCTCGCCTCTATGCGAGTGTACTTTTCTAGCGTTGGCCTTCGTCGTCCTGGTTGGCTACCTTCAGGCGAGCCTCCCCATACAGCTGTTCTTGCTTGCGTACGAAAAGGACGAGGTTGTTGGTTTCCCCGTCTCCCTTATGTGACGTTACTGGCGGAGCGTCGTCCGGCCTCTTCGCCGGTGTGCGAGAGAGGAGTCGGTCGGGTTCTTTCCGTCACCGGCATATGACGTCGTGAGGATGACCGTCTGCGGACACCGATCATCGATATAGCCAGTGGACGATTGGGTGAGTCCAGCTCCCCAACGTGGGACGTCCGGCTACTCCCCTCTCCTCTCTCTCTCTGATACGTGCTCGGAAACTGTTGTGGACCCCGTCCGATGCGGTCAGTTACGGGTGGGTCCCCTTTCGGTTCAGGTGAACCTGGTTTGACTCGACGACACCGGTCTTCGGTGAATCGTCAGCGTTGATCCAAGCCGTGTTGAAACAACAGCGAATCTTCCGCAGAGTCCTTGGTCGGGCTGGGGGTTGGTTCAAGGAAACTTCCCCGCTAGTTGCGCCTAATCTAGCGATTATGACTGTTGTGCCCTTGCATGGGCGTGATTGGACTCGAGTCAAGCATTGACTCACGTGTAAAAATCATAAAAAAATATTACGATAATTCAAGGCACGACAGCTTGGTATCAGAGCCCAAGGTCTACGCGTTCTAACTTATACGAGCATCGTACTTGTATTTCGACTGACCTCTCTGCTCGTGTGTAGATGGAGTCTTCAACCGACACCAGACTATCGTCCCTCTAGGACATAGTTGGAGATGGGGTTTTGGACCCCCTGTATCTCGCATTGCAGAAGCGCGCTACGGCGGTTTCGATAGCACCGACCGCGGCCGATCTCGGCCAGGGGACTGTCGTGCGACGACGTGTCCCGGAGCCTGCCCCCCTTCAAAGGGGTGCGTTGCTCCATGGAAGTTGAGAACTTCCTTTGGGATATAGAAACATATTTCCCAGATGCTCAGATCCTCAAGGGGAAGCAAGCCCAAACTTTTGTCACGTACCTCTCCGGAGACGCGAAGTTGTGGTGGCAGACACAGGCCGCTCCCAACTTATTCGGGGTCGACCTAGCCCATAAGCTCTCCTGGGAAGAGCTTAAAACAGAGATCGAGATTCAGTTCCTTCCAAGGAACTTGACGTGCTCTACGAGAGGCACCTTCGAGAAAGTCTGGCATGTTGCGAACATCCGGGGCTATTGTTGACACAAATTTATATAACATTTTACATGTAATTTTACTAATGGAATCATCTTCGTCACATGGTGTACATCCCATTATTGCCTTAATTACTATACATCTATGGAATCTACCTCCTCTGGTATTTTTATATTTTTAGGTTAAAACGACCACAAAGAGGGTGGATTTTGGGACTTTTGAGGTTAGAGGAACCCCTCCTAATTCAAGAAGAGATCAACTGGAAATTTGGACTCATCCCCATATCCTTCCCGTAAAGAGGATGACCAAGACGAGACAGCCCATATTGCGAACTCATCCCCATCTGACGACGACGATAACCCAGATGAATGCAGCAAGTAGAACTACACTTTTGTAAGCCTCTCCCTCTTTTATCCCTTTTATATATTTCGTGCATTGAGGACAATGCATTCGCTAGCTTTGGGTGGGGGGGGATTTGCATATTTTGGCTATTATCCTGACATATTTTTGCATCGTAGGGTCATCGTGCTTAAAACTTTACTATTGTATGCTGCTTAAACATGGTATTTGATGTTTTAACGATGTTGTTGTCAATGTTTTAACTATGACAATTTAATTTCGCTAATAAACCGTCTCGAGCTAGTTTGAACCATGTTGTTTATTCTCTCTTAAACTATGTTATTTGAACTTGTTATATACTGTCTTTAAACTTGATCATTAATGGTTAGTTTTATCTCTTGTTACTTGCTCAGCATAATCTTTTATTGAAAACATTCTATGCACCCCCGCTACTTTAAAAGAACCAATTTTACATCATATCTTTTACACAAAGCCAACAAAGCATAATTTTCTTATAACTCTATAATATATTGAATGATATATTCTAGTCACTTGATTCCTTATACATTAAACATTTTATGATCGAACTTTGATAAGCTTCGTATCTAGATATAATCTGTGCTTTTACATTTTCACTGTATGCTTGGATAGAGATAGATTGAATCACTCACTACACTTGTTCCTCTTGATAGCTTTTGGTATTGGTTTTGGTTTATGCTACTCTAACTTGGCACTGCAAAAAGAAAAAAAAAGAGAAGAAGAAATAGCAGTGGTACCAAAGTAACGACTTGGCACTGCCAGCAAAAAAAAAGGGAAAGAGCAGTGGTACCGAAGTTGTAACTTGACACTGTGAACAAAACAAAGGAAAAGAAACAGTAGTACCGAAGTTCCAACATGGCACTACACACACAAAAAAGAAAGAGTAAAGAAAAAAAATTGCAGTGGTACCGAAGTTATGAGCGTTGACCTTTACTGATACTTTGTAAAGTTTATCTTTATTTAGGCACTCATGTGGAATTCGATTCGCGTGGTGGGTAAATTTTTGACATTGATATCCGACATATAGTACAAATGTTGTCAACAGATTTAACCTCGATACCTAGCTTTGCATTTTGACATCTTTACAAGCTCTAGTGCTTTGTGCATCTTATGACTAGATTATGTCTTAGCATTTTCAGATCATTAAGAAATATGACTTTAGTTGAAACATTATTGTCCTGATCACTATTTTCTTATCATTCCTTTTGCTTGAGGACAAGCAAAGATTTAAGTCTGCAGGTATTTGTTAACACAAATTTATATAGCATTTTACGTGTAATTTTACTAATGGAAATCTCTGTTTCATGGTATATGTCTCATTATTGCTTTAATTACCATACATCTATGGAATCTACACCTCTTTTGATATTTTTCACATTTTCAGGTCAAAACGACCACAAAGAGGATAGATTTTGAGACTTTTGAGGTTAGAGGAACCCCTCCTAATTCAAGAAGAGATTAACTGAAAATTTTTAAATTTATTGAAGCCTCCGCTGAAAATCACAACCGGGTCACGATCAAAATCACGCCCGTGACTCGTATCTGTGCCTGAAACTGCAACTGACCAATCTCGAGCAGGTCATGACCAGAATCATGCCCGTGATTGCGGACCCGCCTGTTTCAAAACTGTGATTTTTAACCAGGGTTTCTTCAACCTAACCTAAGGAAAGGAAGGAGGGCAACTAGGTCCTTTCTCTCCCATCAACTAGAGGCCCTAGAGCAACTTTTGGAGGGAGCACTTGATGGGGATTGTATGGAGAGTATCGCAACGAAAAATAAATAAATCACAATAACAAAGATGCTAGATGATGCTCAATCTCAATCACACAATAAGAACACAAGCGATTTACGTGGAAACCCCCAAAATTGACAGGGGGAAAAACCACGGGACAAAAAAGTCCTCCCAAAGATCTCCACTATGTTGTAAAACAAATACAAGAGACGTCCAAATTTGTTACAAGGAGTATGCAACTCCAATAATCATAAAATTGACAAGAGAATCACAAAAGAGACAACCAAAAATAGTCTCCCAAATATTACTCACGTTCTGAATAAATCTGAGAAATATTTATACCATAAAAACTGATCTCCACCGTTGAAAGCAAAGATTATTGAGTCTTCTAACTTCTGTCCAAATTTCAACACGATCGGATCACAGATGACCAGCCAATCGTGCGTTTGATCACAAAAACTATTGCAGCCCAGTAAAAACAGAAAACCAAAAACTGCAGTAAATGTTCGAGCTTAGCAGAGAAACTTTCGTACCTCCAAATCAGATCACCACCGTTCAGAACGAAGACAAACAGGTGCTCCGGCTGCTGTCCAAAAATCAGCTCGATCGGACCACGGATGACATTCCGATCGTAAAATCAATCACAGATACGCAGAGTAGAAATTCCAGCCGCCTCCAACTCAATTCTCTCTCTTATTTTCAAAAACCTCTTGGTTACGAAACGCCTCTAGACCAGCATATTCACTTAGCCCTAATCGGCTTTTAATTGTTGGGCTATGTCCACATAGGAGAGACCCATTAGCCCAACAATTCTCCCCCTCTCGACTATGTGGAGAGGTTCGTCAATCCGGCGATCAATTTGCAAGTCTCAAGCTTCTCTTTCTGCAAAGGCTTTGTCAACATATCAGCATCATTATCATCTGTATGAATCTTCTCAAGTACTAGCAACTTTTCATCAAGCACATCACGTATCCAATGATATCTCACATCAATATGTTTTGATCTAGAATGAAATGTATGATTCTTTCCAAGATGAATAGCGCTCTGACTATCACAAAATAAAACATACCTCTCTTGAACAAAGCCAAGTTCCTCCACAAACCTTTTCATCCAAAGCAATTCTTTACATGCTTCAGTTATTGCAATAAATTCTGCTTCTATAGTTGACAGTGCAACACATTTTTGCAGTCTTGATTGCCATGCCACAGCACCACCTGCAAAGGTAATCAAGTAACCAAAAGTGGATTTCCTAAAGTCAATATCTTCTGCCATATCAGAGTCAGTGTAACCAACTAGAGTAGGTCCATCACTACCAAAACAGAGTTTTAAATCAATTGTGTCTCGAAGATATCTCATAATCCATTTTATTGCATTCCAATGCTCTCTTCCAGGTTCAGACATAAATCTGCTAACAACCCCAACAACATATGCAATATCAGGTCTTGTACATACCATGGCGTACATCAAACTACCAACAGCAGATGCATAAGGAACTTTTTGCATATCTTCTTTCTCTTTCTCAGTAGAAGGACTTTGCTTATGACTAAGCCTAAAGTGTATAGCAAGTGGAGTACTAACCTCTTTAGCTTGATGCATGTTGAACCTTTGAAGTATCTTTTCAATATATTTCTCCTGTGATAACCATAACTTTCTTGCCTTTCTATCTCTCATAATTTGCATACCAAAAATTCGACTTGCAGTACCCAAATTCTTCATTGCAAAATGCTTGCTCAACTCTTGCTTCAACTTGTCAATTCTAAAAGCAGTCTGACCAACAATAAGCATATCATCAATATAAAGCAATAATATGATAAAACCATCATCAGAGAATCTATGTGTAAAAACACAATGGTCTAAAGAAGTTTTCTTGTAGCCTTTTTCAATCATGACAGATTCAAATTTCTTATACCACGGTCTGGGAGCTTGTTTCAAACCATACAAGCTCTTCTTCAATCTACACACATTATCTTCTTTCCCTTTGACTGTGAAACCTTCTGGCTGCTCCATATAAATTTCTTCATCCAAATCACCATGAAGAAATGCAGTCTTCACATCCATTTGCTCAATCTCCAGATCAAGCTTAGTAGCCAAGCCTAACACAATTCTGATAGATGACATTTTCACAACTGGAGAGAAGATCTCTTCAAAATCAATTCTCTTTTTCTAATTGAAGCCTTTAACAACCAATCTGGCTTTATACCGTGGATGTGAGACATTCTCTTCTTGCTTTAACCTATAAATCCACCTGTTCTTCAAAGCTTTCTTACCCTTTGGTAGTTGTACCAATTCAAAGGTATTGTTGTCATACAAAGATTTCATCTCATCTTTCATGACTTCAATCCATTGTTGCTTTTGGTCAGATTCAATAGCCTCTTCATAGGACTCAGGTTCTCCCCCTTCAGTGAGGAGTACATACTCATCAGAAGAGTATCTAATAGAAGGTCGTCTCTCCCTAGAAGACTTTCGAGGCATATCACTAGATTCCTACAAGATTTGATCAAAAACTTGATTAGTAGAAACATCATTATCAACCATATCTTGTTCTGTCCCTTGATGTTGAGGACTATCTCGTGCTATGCTATCCAACAGTGTTGATGAAGCAGGATCAACACTCCTCTCACAACTCTTGGAAGTCTCCTCTGACTTCCCAATATCCTCAATAGTCTGATCTTCACAGAACACAACATCTCTACTTCTTACAAGCTTCTTCTCTACATGATCATAAAACTTGTATCCAAACTCATCTTCACCATAGCCAATGAAGATGCACTGACGGGTCTTGCCATCTAACTTTGACCTTTCATCTTTTGGGATATGTACAAAAGCCTTACAACCAAAAATAGACGAAGGTGATTATAAGAAACATCCTTACCATACCATACTTTATTAGGAACATCACCTTGTAAAGGTACACTAGGAGATAGATTGATCACATGTGTCACTGTCTTTATGACTTCACCCCAAAAGGACTTTGGCAACTTTGCTTCTGAAAGCAAACATCTAACTCTCTCAATTAAGTTTCTATTCATCCTTTCAGCTAACTCATTAAGCTGAGGAGTCTTTGGGGTAATCTTTTGGTGTCTGATGCCTTGCAACTTGCAATAATCATCAAAGGCACCACCATATTCTCAACCATTATCAGAGCGTATACATTTAAGCTTCTTTCCTGTTTCTCTTTCAACAAGGGCTTGAAATTGCTTAAATACATCAAACACTTGATCCTTTGTTTTCAAAGCATATGTCCAAAGCTTTCTAGAATAATCATCAATAAAGGTGACAAAATAAATAGCACCACCAAATGATCGTACCTTCAAAGGACCACAAACATCTGAATGTACTAGCTCTAGGTGATCTGACTTTTTGGGAAAATGATGATTCTTGAATGAAACTCTATTTTGCTTTCCTGCCAAACAATGATCACATTTCTTCAACTTTGCACTTTTTACACTTGGAAGTAAGTTCTTCTTGGTCAAACAATCAAGTCCTTTCTCACTAATGTGACTGAGACGTTTATGCCATAACTGAGGGACATCTTCATTCTCCAAAACATTGACAACTGACTTAGAGATAGAAAATTGTGTCCTAAACAAACTAGAATACTTCTTCCCATGAGCCAAAATAAGTGATCATCTACTGAGTTTCCAATTACCTCCTCCAAAGTCATTATAATACCCCTCATCATCAAGTTGCCCAACTGAAATCAAATTCAGTCTAATATCAGGTGCATGTCTTACATCTTTCAATATTAATTGTGCTCCACTACTAGTTTCCAAGCACACATTACCGACGCCAAGAACTTTTGATTCAACATCATTGTCCATCTTCAATGCACCAAAGTCACCTGCAGTATAAGAAGAAAAGAACTCTCTATGGCTGGTAACATGGTGAGTAGCTGCTGTATCTACCACCCAACATGTCTCATCACAAGTGAAATTTACCGCATCTTCAACTTCATAAACAATAATTAAATCATCACTAGTAGATGTGGTAGTAACACGGTCATCATGCTTTTTCTCACTTTTGTCATTGTTACCTCTATTCTCTCTTTTCCATTGGTAGCAATATTTCTTGATGTGTCCTGGCTTTCCACAATGATGACATTTAAAATTCTTATATTTTGATCTTGACTTGCTTCTACTTTTATCTCTGCTCTTATCAATTCTTCGATTACTTCTCCCCCTATTTTCAGTAAAGAGAATCTCTGAGTGTGAGGAAGAACCTTGAGACTTTCTTCTTATCTCCTCATTCAGAACACCTCCTTTCACAAGTTCCAAGGATACAACACCATGAGGGGTTGAGTTAGTAAGGGAGACCCTAAATGTCTCCCATGAATCAGGCAAAGTATTAAGCAACCAAAAACCAAGAACTTCATCATCAAATTTAATACCCATACCAGAGAGCTGATCAATCACACCCTGAAACTCATTCAAGTGATCTGCCATAGAATTTCCTTCTTTGTATTTCAACTGTATCAATTTATTGAGCAAAAACAATTTATTATTACCTGTCTTTGAAGCAAATAATGTCTCAAGCTTATTCCATAGAACTTGTGCATTTGTCTCACTACAAATATGATAGTAGACATTATCATCCACAAACTGTCGGATATAATTGCACACTTGCTCATGTTCAAATTCCCAATCCTCATCACTTTTGGATTCAGGCTTCTCATTTGCAAACACAGGTAAATGCAATCTCTTAACAAATAAAAGATCTTTCATTTTGTTCCTCCATATGTGATAGTTTGAACTATTCAAACAAACCATCTTTGTAAAACCACTTTCTATTTTAAATGCTTAATCTAGTTCAAAACTGAGCGATTAGCATCAAGGCTGAGAGACTACGCCCCGGCGCTAAGCACCGACGTACGTACCCTCCAAACAGCGTAAGCTAATGTCTATATCTTGAATACAACATTGCACGAGTAACCTCCTCTGATACCACTTGATGGGGATCTTATGGAGAGTATTGCAACGAAAAATAAATAAATCACAATAACAAAGATGCTAGATGATGCTCAATCTCAATCACACAATAAGAACACAAGTGATTTACGTGGAAACCCCCAAAATTAACAGGGGAAAAAACCACGGGACAAAAAAGTCCTCCCAAAGATCTCCACTATGCTGTAAAACAAATACAAGAGGCGTCCAAATTTGTTACAAAGAGTATGCAACTCCAATAATCATAAAATTGACAAGAGAATCACAAAAGAGATCACCAAAAATAGTCTCCCAACAATTACTCACATTCTGAATAAATCTGAGAAATATTTATACCATAAAAACTGATCTCCACCGTTGAAAGCAAAGATTATTGAGTCTTCTAACTTCTGTCCAAATTTCAGCACGATCGGATCACAGATGACCAGCCAATCGTGCGTTTGATCACAGAAACTATTGCAGCCTAGTAAAAACATAAAACCAAAAATTGCAGCAAATGTTCGAGCTTTGCAGAGAACCTTTTGTACCTCCAAATCAGATCACCACCGTTCAGAACGAAGACAAACAGGTGCTCCGGCGCTGTCCAAAAATCAGCTCGTTCGGACCACGGATGACATTTCGATCGTAAAATCAATCACAGATACGCAGAGCAGAAATTCCAGCCGCCTCCAACTCAATTCTCTCTCTTATTTTCAAAAATCCCTTGGTTACGAAACGCCTCTAGACCAGCATATTCACTTAGCCCTAATCGGCTTTTAATTGTTGGGCCCTCTCCACATAGGAGAGACCCATTAGCCCAACAATTCTCCCCCTCTCGACTATGTGGAGAGGTTTGCCAATCCGGCGATCAATTTGCAAGTCTCAAGCTTCTCTTTCTACAAAGGCTTTGTCAACATATCAGCATCATTATCATCTGTATGAATCTTCTCAAGTACCAGCAAATGTATGATTCAAAAATAGTATACACACTCTTAATATTGGTGAAAATATAATTGAGTTTGATTTATCTGAGTCTATAAAAAAAACCATCATATGCAGGGTCTTGTTATAGTATTCATGTTGTAGATGATATTGTTAGTGATCTTCATTCTCTATTTGATGAACCTATTGATTCTGAAACATATCTTCTCAAGTACCAGCAAATGTATGATTCAAAAATAGTATACACACTCTTAATATTGGTGAAAATATAATTGAGTTTGATTTATCTGAGTCTATAAAAAAAACCATCATATGCAGGGTCTTATTATAGTATTCATGTTGTAGATGATATTGTTAGTGATCTTCATTCTCTATTTGATGAACCTACTGATTCTGAAACATATCATTCGCTAGATTATGTTTCACATGATGATTAAGAAAATTAGGAAGAGAAATTTTCAAAAGTTGAACTAAAATTTTTACCAACTAGGTTGTTGCAATCCCTGCCTATACCCGAGATCCCCTGGACTAGTGTGTCCATAGATTTTATCAGTGGGTTTCCCAAGGTCGAAGGAAAAATATCAATATTCATGGTTGTAGATAGATTCTTCAAGTGTGGAGTTTTCATTCCAGCACTTGAACTATGCTCAGCTGTGGTGGCTGCAGAGTTATTATTTCAGAATGTGGTGATACACTTTGGGATCCCTGAGGATATCGTGAGCAATAGGGATGCCCGGTTCACCGGACATTTTTGGTCAACGTTGTTCGACAAGCTGGGAACGAAGTTAAACTTCTCCACAGCAAACCATCCTCATACGGATGGATAGATAGAGCGGGTGAATGCCCTCGTGGAGGACTACCTCCATCATTTTGTGACTGCGAGTCAAAAGGACTGGGTGAAGTGGATGGATTCGACACAATTTGCCTACAACCACCACAAATCATTGTCCACAGGGCACAACCTCTTTGAGCTTGTGTTAGGGAGACAACCCCTAACTCCTGTTAATATCGCATGAGGACCTCCGTGGGGAGGTGTCCCGCAACTCAACGGGCAGCTCGTGAGCGAGTGGACTCGCTCCAAGAGGCTAGGGATAGCCATGAACTAGCCGCTAGACGAATGCAACATTATGCAAATCGTCGATGTCGGGACAAAGAATTCGCCATGGGCGACCTAGTGCTTCTCCTACTTACTCCGCATATATGGAGCAAGATATCTGCAAAGACGGCACATCAGGGCCTTATACAGAGATACGATAGACCTTTCGAGTTGTTGAGTCGGGTTGGCTCAGTTGCGTATTGTCTAAAGCTCCCCGACTGGATGAAACAGTATTTGGCATTCCATGTGAGCTTCCTAAAATGGTTCCATAGGGATCCGAGGGATCCAACTAGCCACAATCGTTTCGTGTGCCTCCGACAGTTCGAACGGAGTTCGACCAAAATATCGGAGAGATCTTGGATTGTCGAGTTTTGGGACATAGCAGGATGAACCAACGAACAGAATTCCTTATTCAGTGGGAAGGTTCTCCAATGGAAGAAGCTACATGGTATAAGGTATCCGAACTGTGGCAGTTCGAAGACGAGATCTGACGTTACTTAGAGTCGCCGAGGACGGCAACTTGCTCCGGAGGGGGAGAATGTAAGGCCTCTGAGCTTAAAAATTGGGCACGGCCCAATTCCTAGCCCGGCCAACCCATTCCCACCTTTTTGCCAAGTGGGGCACGGGGCGGATCAGGTCATCGCCCGGATTCGTTACGCCTCAACGGGAATTTTCAATGTGAAAGAGTCGCGTGCGTGGAATGATGGGTGATAGCCCCAATAATTTGATAGACTTCCCACAAGTGTACGGGTCTATCGAAGTAGTAAAATATCGATCCCACAGGGACTAATGGGCAAGTACCGATAGATCTCGAATTTGCTAGCTAGACGACGTCGAAGTTGATTGAGTTTAAATGTCGAGCTGACTGAACGTACAAGAACGTAAATAGAGGAATGGCATGAGAGAAATTTAATGGGGAGATGTATCAGGATATGGGTTCACCTCTTTGACTTCTTACAGCTGAATAATCAAACCTCATTGTCGTAATCTTATTTAATTCAAGGGATTCAGCCACTCGACGTGCAGGTTGCTCCCTCCAATAGTCTCGTCCATTCCCATGGACGGGGCTACCTGTCTAATCCAAAAGGTTCTAATGTTCAGTCGAACTTGTGGTCTCCCTAATATGTCTAAGGCCCTAATACCTTCAAGGCGAGTACAAGTTAACAAAAGGGGATTTCCCCGAGCCCCTGATTTACAAACCACGCTCAAGACAATAAAAGGCTCAAACGTTCCCTTTCGGGCAATGTAGGCAACGTGTACAAACGGACTAGATAAACCCTCAACCGAATGCTTCCAATGCACGGTCGGACTTTTGGTCTCTCCAACGCGTCTAGGACCCTCGTAATCTTCTAAAGTGAGTACATATCTGCAAGTGAGTTTTCCTCCTAGGATATTGATTTACAAAGCTCGCTTCGGTGATTAGAGGCTTAGGCATCCCCTTTCGGGTAATGCAGGCGTAGAGCACTCATTCGGTTAAGTGAGAACCTAAGGCATTTGGAGTAAGATTATTACAACTAGTAAGTCATCAAAGGGTTACCCCAAATCCTGATTCAAGAGTTAGCCTACAATGTTCATGGTAATATCGTAAACAATATTCTCAAGAATAAACATCACATACAACAGTAGGTTTTGTGCAGGAGTTGCAAAAGAAGGGTAGATCATGCAATATTCTGTGAGGATTATACAATAAGCGTACCATATTGAATATAGCTCTAAGATTACCCGTACAAACTTAATTCTCAAATGTTCTACGCAAGAAGGTCTTCAATAATACCTGATGCGCAGCCCCTCTTTCCTGCAATCGCCCTCTTCTCCCTGGTGCAGCACCTCTTCTCTACGTACCAATCCCCCCCCCCTCCCTTTTTTCCTTATGAATCCACCAAGTTTTTATCCCCATCTCTCCAGTGCTTTCTTCTCTTCCCCATGCCTTGCTTAAGCTGCAGCAGTAGCTGCAAATTTCCAGCAAGAAAAGTCTTTGCCAGCCTCCTCCCATGTCTTGCAAAACTTTAGCCACCCTTGTCTCTACGAAATTATCATTTCGTGGAGAAGATTTGCCCTAAAAAGTTGCTCCACACCTCCTTTGTCAACGGGAGAGAAAGGTCTTGGATGCCCCCTTGCTTTACCTTAGGTTAAATTGGAGAAACTTGAGTTAAAAACACGGTTTCGAAACAGGCGGGTTCGCGATCTCGGGCGTGATTCTCATCGTGACTCAATCATGATTTACAGTTGCAGCTTCAAGTGCAGAGATGAGTCACATGCATGATTCTGATCGTGACCCGGTCGTGATTTCCGACAAAGGCTCCAATGGATCCAAAAACTTACAGTTATGACCATCTTGGTTTAGGAGGGGTTCCCCTGGTCTCAAAAGCTCAGAATACACCCTCTTTGTAGTTGTTTTGACCTGAAAACGTGAAAATACTAAAAGAAGTGTAGATTCCATAGATGTAAAATAATTAAGCCAATAATGAGGTAGAAAACCCGGAAATAGAGACGATTATGTTGGTAAAATTATACTTGAAATGTTATATAAATATGTGTCAACAGAATACCCACGACTTAAATCTTTGCTTGTCCTCAAGCAAAATGAAATGAAATTCCATGGGGGTGCTAGTTGTTCGACAGACGTTATACTTCGCAATGATCTATTAATGCTAAGATAAAATCTAATCACATGATGCACAAATCACTATAGACTTTAAAGATGTCAAGATGAAAAGCAAAGTATCTAGGTCAAATCTACGGACAACAAATGTACGAGAATTTGAATAATAATAGCTCCTTACCACATGAAGCATTAATCCGCTATAGCACCCAAAAGGTAAACCCTAAAGTAGTAGTAAGGGGTCTTGCTCATAACTTCGGTACCACCGCTTTCTTTCCCTTCCGCAGTGCCAAGCCGTAGCTTCGGTACCACTGTCTTCTTCTCTTTTGTTTTGATTTGCAGTGCCAAGTAACAACTTTGGTACCACTGCCTTTTGTTTTCTTTCACTTTCTCTTTCCTTTAGTGGTAGTGCCAAGTTATGATCTTCGGTACCACTGCCTTCTTTTCTTTTCTCTTTTTGTTGGGCAGTGCCAAGTTGTAAGTTCGGTACCACTGCCATTTGTTTTCCTCTTTTCCTTCTCTCTATTTCTTATACAGTGCCAAGTTAGAGTAACTCGAACCAACACTAATACCGAGAGTTACCAAGAGTGGTAAGTGTGTCAAATGGTTTGGTCTATAATCATCCAAACGAATAGTACTCAAGTTGGAACATAAATGCTTTCTAGAAGCAAACGAATAGTACTCAAGTTCAATCCTTAAGTGTCCAGTGTGTAAGGAATCAAGTGACTAGATGAGTTAATCAGCATAAAAGATGCTCTTAAGGTAGTGTGGGAGTATAAATCAATCATAGATTAAATGAATCAATCATGAATAGTATAAATCAATCAAGAATGAGATATCTTCAATTAACGAAAAATTTCAGCTAGAATTTCATGGGTACGGAAAAATCCACAGGCATCACATCATAAAAGTGACTAGGCCTGTAGTAAAGTGTAAAGACATAATAGAAACACATCATGAAGGTGCCATTGCAAATTTTTGAAACATCATGAAAGTATCACATCATAAAAAGAAGTCATGAAGTGCAACATGTTTAAAACGTTCATCATGTTTGGCAAGCGTTCAGCAGTAGAGAGTTATCAAGTTTTAGCAGGGTTGGTACATAGCAACACATCAGTAGCAAGATAGTGTAGCACAACAGTACATATAACAGTACGTCATAAAAGCAACATAATGACCCTATCAAAATGTATAAATCTTCCCCAAAGCAAAAGGTTGCAGCGCCCTCAATGCATAAAGCATAGATAAGTATCAAAATAGATAGGGAAGACTTACTAAAGTGCAGCCCTACTCGCTGCACTCTGCCGGGTCATCATCATCATCATCGGCATCTGAAGAATCTGAGACATGGATGGTGTCGTCCTCGTCCTCTTCCTCGTCACGTGGTGGTGGCGTTGCCATATTACAATGCAGGAAGACATCGAATGATTTTACCGTCTCCACCAGGGTTGCAAGCTGCTTCCCCTGGTTTAGCTGTTCTTGGCGGAGAAGATGGAGCATGTCATCTGTAGAAGGTTTGGCTACGTTCTGAGGCTGACCACCAATAGAAGATCTAGGGTCGATGTCGAGTGGAACAGTATGGTCTTCCAGTGCTGCGGATTCAGGGTGAAGGCGCCAGTTGGCGCTATCTCTAATATCAGTGCGCCCAGAGTTTGGAAGTGCCATGGTAGTGGTAGTATCTGCAAAGGTAAGGTGGTAGATATCGCCTCGCCTGATAATCATCTTCATCGAGAGAAGGTGCTCGAGGTCCAAGCATCGACTGCCCACTGCTTCCGGCTGGCCATAGGGATTATGCTCCAATGATAATGCAATCATAGTGATCATCCCGTCAATACAGATATTGCCCTTTGAGGCATGGGCGACACGGAGGAACTGACGGGCAAGGTGATACCCGACGTTGATTTGAAAGTGGTGCAGAAGTCCCCACAAATAGAGCAGTTCCGGCTGGCAAACAATTCCATCTCCATCCCCTGTGAAGATCAAGTGTGCTAGCAGACAATGTGCATACCGGATACATGGGTTCGAAATAGTGGAAGCTCTTGCATTTCGCGGCGAGTAAGCAGTCATAGATGAAATACAATGCCAGAAGATGTCTTCATTGAAGTTAGGCAGACCGAGTCTGGAGCGTATGCTGGGAAGCCAAAAATATCATTCAGGTCTGCAATAGTGAGGTGGTACTCAGTGTTTGCAAGTCGGAATGTCATCAATCCAGGATCCTTATCGAGAACTAAGACTTTGACTTCTACAGAGCTGAGGAATTCTAAAGTAATCGGTATATAGGTTGGGTGAGCATACTATAAGAACCTCCCCCAGCCGAACTGCCTGAACATCTAGAGGAGATCGTCGAAGATTCCTAGAGCAGCTAGTGTAGGCGGATCAATATACCGAGTGTTGATGATGCGCCTATTCGAGAGGACTTGGAATCGGGCAGCTTGGTGATTGTCCCACATTTGGATCTCTGGCGGTGCAGCTGGTTGCTGTTGAGGTTCCGATCGCGGACTAGAGGTGCCCGCCGGACGCTTTCCGGTTGATTTCTTGCGAGGCGGCATGGCTGCTTGAGTGGTGAGGCGAAGATGCCGAAAGAATAGTCGAGCGAAGGAAACTGAATGCGCGGCGAGGAAAGGAATGAAAATGTAGAGGTGAGAGCTCACCGGAGTCGATCGAAAAAGTCACCGGAGAGTCAGTGGTCGGCGGCGAAGCAAACGGCGGTGACTGGTGGGGCGGTGGGGTCGGCGACTTGTACGGAAGAAGAAAAATCGGGAACCCTAGGCGAACTAATCGAGCAAAGCTTAAGTGCGGGTGTTTAGCGGGTCGGGCTGGCTAGGCGGACCTATTAAGAGGTTTAGTGATCATGCCCAATAAGCTCATCTGGACTCACTTCGCTGAAAGCATCTGCTGAGAAATCACGGTCGAGATTTTCGTCATGACCCAGTCATGATCTTCTTGCGGATTTTTGATGCTATCTTTCATGGCCGTGACTTCAATCACGGGGCAGCCGTGATGCTCTTATCAAACTTATACTTCATTCTGTCTTTTAGAAATTCTGCCCATGATATTCGTCATGACCCGCCCGTGATTTTTCCTGTAAAATTCTGCACAGATTTTATGACTGTGACCATAGTCATGGTTCTGCCATAATTTTCTCTGTGGATAAGTCTTTATTTTGTCTTTGAGAAACCTCAGTCATGATTTTCAGCATACCCCGGTCAAGATTTCCTCGTGTAATTTCCGTGTTGCTGATTACAGCCGTGGCTTCAATCACCTTCCTGCCGTAAATCACTCGGCGAATTTTCTATTGTTGGACTGAGTGATAATCACGACATAGATTTTGTTAGGACCCACCGTGATTTTAGAAAAACTAGCAGAAAATGCTTGCCTTTACTGCATCAGTTTGCGATACTCCTGTGTCATTCAAAATGGGGAAAAAACCTCATTAACCTCAACTAAATAGACAGTAAGATAACAAACAAACAAGTAATGAAAAGGGGCGCAACAGGGGATAAACAGGTAAACAGCATATGAGTGCATATAGGTTCCCAACAGAACAGATTAAACCCAATTAGTGCTGGTATAGTTTGCATAATTCTCGGTGAGTGCCTGGTGTAAGGGATTCCTATGTCAACTTCAATATTAGTATCTTGCACTAGTATTTGGAATGCGGTGGTCAGTATCAACATAGTGTACGCGAATTATCTGCAAGATTACCATCAACATTTAATCATCAAAAGTCATGAAGCATAGCATAATAGAAATAGTTATGAGGAGGAAAACCAAACTTATAGCAGGAAAAATTAGGATGTTGTAAAATAGGTTTTGAAACTTCCTAGTGTTATTTTGATATATAATAGAAGATGAGATCATTAAGGATTTCAGACCAATCATCAAGAAAATTCCTAAAAATATGCAAACTAAACTAAACTACAAAAACATTAAAGCAAGAAAGAAAGATGCTGAAAGCAAATTCAACTAGAGTAAGATGCTTGGGTTGCCTTCCAAGAAACACTGATTTAATGGTCCGTCAGCTTGACCATAGTTGGTGTTATTTTGGTGGAGGAGGATCAGCGAGGAGCAGTACAGGTTCCTCTGGAATTGGTTCATGGGGAACATAGCTCCATGAGGGTAGAGCTTGCATACTACGAATGGTCCCGTTCATTTGGTTCGCAGTTTACTGGGGAAGAGTCTGATCCTAGAATTGAACAAGAGTACCATATCTCCTTCAAAAAAATTCTCGTCTTATGATTCTTCGATCGTGCCACCTCTTTGTTCGTTCCTTATAGATCTTGGCATTTTCGTAGGCTTCTTGCCGAAACCCGTCAAGTTCATTGAGTTGAAGTTTTCTGGCTTTACCAACTTGTTTCTCATCAAAATTCAGTTGTCTTATTGCCCAAAAGGCTTTATGTTCAATCTCTACTGGTAAGTGGCATGATTAACCATATATCAACTGGTACGAAGACATACCGATTGGGGTTTTGAACATTATACGGTATGCCCATAGAGTATTGTCGAGTTTGAGTGACCAATCAGTACGAGTATGTGATACGGTTTTCTCAAGAATGTGTTTTATCTCCCTGTTTGATATCTCCACTTGGCCGCTGGTCTGAGGGTGATAAGCAGTTCCCACTTTGTGCATCACTCCATATTTTTTGAGAAGTGATTCAAAGCTCCGCTCGATGAAGTGAGATCCACCATCGCTTATTACAACGCGGGGTGTTCCAAATCGCAGAAATATCAACTTCTTAAAAAATCTGATTACTATATTAGAGTCATTCGTTGGTGCAGCCAAAGCTTCGACCCATTTGGAGACATAATCAACTCCGACTAAAATGAATCTGTTACCACAGGACGGTGGAAATGGTCCCATAAAGTCGATACCCATACATCAAAAATGTCGATCTCAAGAATGTCATCAAGAGGCATTTCATTTCTTCGCAATATTCCTCCCGCACTTTGGCAGCAGTCACAAGATTGTATATACTTCCTTGCATCTCTGAATAGGGTTGGCCAAAAGAATCCACCTTTGAGGACTTTATACGCGGTTTTCGCTCCACTACAATGCCCTCCATAAGAAGAAGAATGACATTGGAATAGGACATCCGAAATATCTTCTTCTGGTAAGCATCTCCGAATGATACCGACTGCGCAACGCTTAAACAAGAGTGGATCATCCCAATAATAGTATTTTGCATCCGACATAAACTTCTTTCGTTACTGGTACATGAGATTCAGAGGCATAATACCGGCTGCCAAAAAATTTACCAGGTCGGCATACAAAGGCGTCCTTATCGTGGTGACAGCTAGTAGATTTTCGACCAGGAATGCATAGTCTATCTCTTATTCCAAACTGCTCTCGGAAGTAGATGTTAGGTGAGATAGATGGTCTGCTACTAAATTATCGGCTCCCTTCTTATCTTTGATCTGAATATCGAATTCTTGCAACAATAATATTGTTGAACTAATTATTTCACTCAAAGATGTAAAAAGGAAGCATAGATCTAAACCCAGATTCGCAAGGCAGAAACTAAGCCCCTCTTAAGCCCGGATAAACTCAACCCAAGACGTAACGAAACACACAACATGCCCAGCTTACACTGGAGGTTTAGAAGGGTAATTTATATACGGACAGGATTATTCAAACCAAGCATAGACATTGCAATAAAAATTGAATAGGAGAAAATTCCTACTAGTCAAGCAATCAAATTAACCTTTAAAGAGAAATAACCAAGGCGCTAAGTTATACTTACAAAGGAGCCACCCAGTGAACTCGTTGGAGAAGACCAAGGAAGAACCGGTAAGCCTGTATGCCAATAACATAGCAATTATCAGACATTTCGGGCCTTAAATTAAGGGGACTAGAGGCCATAGTTGAGACTACAGACCAAATTCGGAAAGGACGTGAGATGCTGCAAACCAAGATTAGGACGGAAAGCTGAAAATAGAAACGTACACGGACAAAATCAGAAGTCTCGGATAACAGTCCAAGAAGAGGCTACATTATACAAGGCGATTAATCTCCAGTTGATTTAATGCCGTGTGGAATAGATGAGCCGGTTGCAGACCAAATGGTCCGGTCAAAATTGACGTTAATTTTAGATCAAATTGGAAACACGTTAAAATATACTTAAAACCTAGCAGACACCGATGTTCTGAAGAATAAGGAGATGCACAAAAAAAACTGGTACGCGCGGGTAAGGTGAATAGGACATGGGCAGGTAGGCAGGTAAGACAAGTCCCCAAGAATTAGAAAAGACAGGGGAAAGGGGGGGTATGGAGATAATCAGGACTGATAAGAGGGAAGGAAGGAGTGCTCATGGCAGCGAAAAAAAAAGTATAAAAAAAAACTATAGAAGTCTGATCGATGAAGCTTATAAAAGGAGATCCTGGCTGAACAGAAAGGGGGGCAGACGGAAGACACGGAAGAAGCGCAAGGAAAAGGAGAATCAGGCGCGGAGAGATTGCAAGAAGAAGGTAAAACGGAGGGGAGTTTTGCACTAAGCACCCATGGCACTCCACAATGATCCTACACACACTAGTTCTTTTGTTGTCTTTTAGGCCTAAGATGCACTAAGCACCCATGGCACTCCACAATGATCCCACACACACTATTTCTTCTGCTATCTTTTAGGCCTAAGGTGCACTAAGCACCCATGGCACTTCACGATGATCACACACGCACTGCTTCTTTTACTGCCCCTTAGGCCTAAGGTGCACTAAGCACCCACTGGCGTCAAAAAAAGGATGAAGAAAAGAAGGGGAAAAGATGGAGATGCTAAATGAGCAGAGAGGGGAAGAGATGCATGAACAAAAACGGAGAACTACGCTGAAGGATGAAGAAAAGAAGGTGGCGGATTTTCAAAAAAAAAACAAAACAAAAAAAATGAGAGAAGATAAAATCATATAAAACGAGGAGGAAAAGAAGAAGAGGAGAGACGAAAACCGAGTAATGGAATCGCATAAAAAAAAGAAGAGGGAGAAAAAAGGGAGAAAGAAAGAAAACGGAGGCTAAGAAACGTTGAAAGATGATAAAATCATGAGCGAAAACAGATTAGATGTGAGGGAATAAAAAAAGAAGAAGAAGAGAAGGAGGGAAAACAGAATGGAGAAAAAAGGGACGTTATCCGAATCACAAAAGGGGAAGATCAAAGAAGAAGTACCTGTTCAAAGCTACCGTGACTCCTCTCTCGGACCCCGCCCTCAAAGAACCACAACAACACGCACAATGAAATGCCTCTACCAGAGGAAGACTGTTGCCACCTCAAAAGCCTCTACCAGAGGAAGACTACTGCCACCTCAAATCCTTGGAGGAAGACCTTGCTGAGAAAGGAGATTAACAAGAAGGGGTTCTGTCAAAGGGACGTAAAGGGAGGAAAGAAATAGGGGACAAAAATTGCTAAAGAAAAAAATTGAAATTACCTGTTAAAGTCTCTGGTACCTTCTCCTTATCACCAATGCGTCGCCGCAGCCCTATTCAATCGCCGACTCTCGACCTCTGTCGACGAAACAATTTGAAACTAGCCCTAACCAAACAAAAACAAAAAATAGTAATAAAAAAGGAAGGGGACAAAAGACTGCAAACCAAAATTCAAGAAAGACCCGTTATCGATGGATCCGACCCAAACTGACACTCAACCATAATCCAACTCGGCTCACCTCAGCGACTGAAACTGCGGGAAGGTAATGTACGATGCAGAGCACCCTCTATATTGGCGAGTGCACCCTCCGAGTCCATATCGTCAACTGCGAGCGTCATTTCCTGGATCGATGTAAGCTTGATAAAAGTGGAGAAAGCCTTTGAGTTTCAGAGTCCTAAGTGTGAAGATTATTTCATATAATCTGGACTCGACCCGATGCTACCAGATCACCGGGTGGGTGTCGCCTCCTTCGGTGAAAGTTTCCATCGCGGAATCCAAGTCGGTCGCATGGATGAGGGTTTGGCTGATACCATCACCCCCCTCTACGAACAAATTTTTGAAGGGCTCGACTGATGCAAACTTCCCAAAATACACTACCAATGTTACCTGCATGAGGTTATCGCCGCCCCGTCAATGGCCGTCGACCTTCTCATCAGCAAACCCTCGCTTCCTCTCCTTTGATATCGACAAACGTTGGGACTCCGATGATACCTGCCGGCTTCCTTGTTAGAGAGCCAGCCTTCCCTCTTCTTCAATGGGTCTGCTTGACGATCTCATCGCCCCTCTCCCACGAACTCGTCGACGGTAGCGAAATTGCACACAAGGAAGCGACGACGAGTGAAGTCTGCATATAGAGAAACTTTACTCTTTTGCCAACGAAGGAAATAAAGTAAATAATAAAAAAAAGAAATAAAAATATGACAATGAGCGGAATTGAAAGTTCACCACCGCTAAAGGGGAGGATTGAATTAAGAATGGTGTATTCTATGCCACATGTTAGCGGTGTGATATTTTCCAAAATCAAACTCTTCCTTCGATGAGAGGGCCAAGGTTGAATATTTTAATAAGACAAATGCAAGATTTGCGGATCACGGCTCACTTTAAGAGATTCAGAAGCTGATTATCAGGTGTACTATGCTACTTAATCGCTTCACGATGCTGCTTTGACGCACATTACGTCAAATCCAACATTTTAAAATTAAAAGCCCTATACCGCCGCAATGGGGTGTTGTTTGGGAGGTGCGCACGTCGACGTTTAACGTCGGGGCGTAGCTCCTCAATACAGCGTCGCATTCATTGGGGCTAAGGATAAATTTCCAAGCCAAATTATCCAACACGCCGCAAGGCCGGATAAATTTTGAAATCAAATTATCCAACATCCCTAAGGCAGGATAAATTCTCAAATCAAATTATCTAATACGCCGCAAGGCCGGATAAATTTCTAAATCGAATTACCCAACACGCCGCGAGGCCGGGTAACTTTGAAATCACATTACCCAACATGCCGTGAGGCCAGGTAACTTTCAAATCACATTATCTAACACGCCGAGAGGCAGGATAATTTCCAAATTAAATTATCCAACACGCCGAGAGGCCGGATAATTTCCAAATTAAATTACCCAACACGCCGCGAGGTCGGGTAATTCTCCAAATCAAATATCCAATGTGTCTGAACGCGATCACGATGGAATACTGTTTGGGAGGTACGTACGTTGATGTTTACCATCGGGGCGTAGCTCCTCAGTATGACATTGTATCGACTAGGCCGGATATCACCAAATGGATCGTCGCAAAGCCAGACGTTTGGCGAACACATATTGCCATAGCCGAAAAAAACTCTTTTATCATTTCAAATCATGTATTCTTATCATATTTATAAATGATATCGTTTGACTCATTTCTCTTATTTTGTTGCGTATTATAGATCTCTTAATCAAAGGTTCCCTAATTTTAGGGGTAATTAACAACGAGCGCTTGTGCTCGTTGGAAGCCAGAACCCATTAAACAAAAACCTTATTAATTTAAGGTGAATTTGAAAACGGTCATAATACATTCTCAATGTAACAATTTTGACCCCACAAATTCTGGCATGCCCGGTGGGACCTGGCTTCTTCTTTCATCTTCGAGATGTATATTATGCGACACAAAATTTCACATCCTTGTTCTTACACTTCTCTTGTTCTACAGAGCAATGGCAAAGAAGTTGAACATCTTCGTTGAGGACGCATGAATCATCATGCATGGCATTCGATTTGGCTCTATTTCGGAAGAAGACATAGAGTTCATCTATGTACCCTTTACAGACTCTGAGAATGTTAGGAGTGAGGGAGAGACCATCCCGGCCATCAAGAACAAGACTTCCTCGAAGAAGAAAAAGACTGCTGCGAGAAAGGAAGAACCCCCGGTCACCATTAACAGGGGCATGATCAACAAAGAAGAGGAGGAACCATCTTTCATTGTTAATGAGGGCATGCTCAACCAAGAAAAAGAAGAATCGTCATTTATCATTAATGAGGGCGAACTTGACCGAGTCGTGTTCGCAAACCCTGAAATAACAAAAAAGCAGGCGCCGGGCTCTGAGGAAGAAGAGGGCTAGGCTCTTCAAGCAAAGCCGCCTAACCCCTGTAAGGCGTAGCCACTCGACCCCTAAAATAGAAACTGTGGTGGAAAACAAGTTCGCACCACTTCTATCAGTTCAAAGAAACTCTAATTTGGCAGAAGGACTACAGATGCCGATCGATGTGCGAAGCAAACCACATCCGAAATTCGGAAACGCCACTTTTCCAAAGACGATATCGCAAAGGACCTATGAGGTCTACAAAAGGGCCCAAAAGACTGTAAAGAGGAAGGAGAGGCGCTTTAGGACTAACCATAAGGAGACGAAGGGCTATACAATCCACACGGTATGAATGGTAGAGCATACACGGGAGGCCGGGTCTAATTCTGAGGAGGATACCCTTCGGACCATGGCAAGGAAAGCCAAGGGCAAAAAGTTGGCCTCTATTGTAATCCAGGAGCCTGTTCAACGATATGAACCAGGAGCGACCCCTTTACACTAAGAAATTTTTGAAGAGGAAGAGGAAGAGGAAGAACCTGTCATGACCACTAACCATGACCATTGGGATGAAGCCATTGCCGACCTCAAGAGGCAGCTCAAAAAGAGAGACAATGACATGAGCATCCTCATGGAAAAATTCGAGGAGATGATGAATGTTCTAGCAAAAACGCAAGAGATGCTGTTACGCCAAGAGCAGCTGCCGCGAGAACAGAATAACGCTCCGACAGTGTCTTCCCTACCAGCTCAGTCAAATGACGATGTTGTCACTTTAACTAGGAGGGAAGTACAGGAACTGGTGATGGATCAGCTGAAACAAATGGAGGGAGCCAAAATTGCTCCACGAAGAAGGCGAGGGAGGCCTTATCCAGCTGTATACAATGATATCCCTTACCCCAAAGGATACATTGTGCCGCACTTTAAAATGGAACACCATGGTGTCGAAAAAGACTTTGCGACTTCTGCAAAAGTTAAAACAAATGTCAGGTGTTGTGTGGAAAGACCCTTTGACTCCACGATGTGCACCATCAAGGCTACGTCCGCCAATGAGTAAAGATCGAAAGAAAAAGAAAAAGAATTCTCGATCAGAGAAGAAGAAAAACAAAAAAAAATAGCTTTTTCAACTAAGGCGCAAGAAAAGAGCGATCTCGGAAAATATATCGACTCGCTTGAAGAGTATGTGCAAGAAATGCCTAGGCCTATAAAACTTCGTCACTACATCACTGAAGAGATGTGGGAAGGACTCCTGGAAGACAACTCGGAAGGAGAGGAGTACGAGGTGGAATCCTGTAGGATGATGTCCGTGATCCCGGAATCCCCAAAGGAAGACGAACCTGACAAAGCTAAAGTCGTCACTACCGCAAAGATGGGCGTCTGCAATGCGATTAACCTGGGGAGTGACTCCGAAGATGAGGTCTTACCTGCCTACTTATATACTGCCACTGAGAGCAGTAAGCAAGTAAATGAATCATGTCAAATGAACCTCAGAAGCGGTAAAGTCATAATGGGGCGAGCGATAGACAAAGAAAAGGAGAAACTTAAGGGCAAGCAAATTGAAACGCAAGAGGTGGACGATGACGCGATACCTCGGGTAAAGTTGTCCCCTTCTGAATATAATATACTGTCGCATTTGAGAAAGGTCCCCGCCCTCCTCAGCATATATGATGCTTTGATGATGTCATAAGAGTTAAGGGATGTTCTTATTTATGCCCTGCAAAACCCTCAGAAATTCCAAGCATTCTTCATGGAGGCTGACATAAAGGAGGCGTTGAGTGCGTATAGTACATCGTCCATTACTTTCGACGGCGACGAAATGCTGTTGGGAACGTTGCAGCATAATCGGCCACTATACGTAACCGGGGACGTGGAGGGGATGAAGATAAGTAGAATCTTGATTGACCCAAGGTCGTCGGTTAACCTCATAACGTTGCGAACTCTAAAAGGTCTTTCGCTAGACATTCGTAATTTAATGGCCGAAAAAGTTGTTATCCAAGGATTCAACAAAAACAGCCAGAAGGCTTTAGGCTCTATATACTTGCCGTTGCAGCTCGATGATTTAAAGACCGAGGTTAAGTTCCATGTCATCGACACCGACACGTCGTACAAGGCGCTGCTCAGAAGACCCTGGTTGCACAAGAATTATGTAGTCCCCTCCACCCTGCATCAATGTTTAAAATACCTAAAGGAAGGCAGAGAAGAACGCATTGATGGGGACATCCAGCCCTTTTCAGTACATGAAATTAAATATGAAGATACGCACTACTTCATAGGATCGGCGACGCAGCCCTCGAAATTGTCACTACAGAGCTCGATTATCTCTAAATTGAAGAAGACAACTTTGTCTGCATGTCCTCATTTTGGAAGTGACTCCGAGTCAGAAGCGAGTGACTATTCAACCTCTGCATGTGACGTAGTTGAGACTCATGAGAAGGAAGAATGGTCGCAAAGATTCATGTCACATCAAAATACGATGGGGCGCGAAGTAGAAGTTTTGAGGTTTCCCCAAGGCTGTTTTAAAGGTTTCACTCCTCTTAATACATCTCGAGTCTTCGAAATGAAAACTTTTATTGTCCCTGCCAAGAGGAAATGCGCAAAAGGAAGACTTTTTGTTCACAAGCCCATACACTTATATCAATCAGATGAAATTCATCGCATTAAGACAAATCGAGAAAACGACCCAGAATTGACACAACCTGTTGAGGTTCCTCCATTTGCTTACTATCCTCCAAGCTTAAGAAACCTTATGAAAAAGTACGGTTGTGGGCTGCAAAGCGAGTTATGCCAATTCGAAAGGTTGTGGAACCCAAGTCCACGAAATATCACGCTACCAAACGGAAAGATCTCCAATACCCGTGGTTTGGGATATGCAGAGCCAAGTGAAGAAGCTCTTGGGTTTCATTTATATACTTGCAACACGGTGACAATATGTGAGGCATACGCAGTAGAACAAGAAAACGAAGAATTCAAAAAGGCACCGAAAGAGCTAGAAGATGGGGGGCAAAATACGTGCGATGAGCTGATTGAGATCAACCTCGGGTCAGCAGAAGATGCTAAGCCTACCTACATAAGTGCACAACTCTCCCAGCAAGAGAAGGACCAGCTGAAGGCACTCCTCCACGAGTTTAGTGATTGCTTTGCGTGGACGTATAAACAGATGCCGGGCCTCTGCCCAGAGGTTGCCGTCCATAATTTATCGATTGATCCTAACATCACTCGGGTGAAGCAAGCACCGAGAAGAATGAGAATAGAGCTTGAAGAACAAATCACCCTTGAAATAAAGAAATTAATCGAGGCAAGCTTTATAAGGGAGGAGAAATACGCGAACTGGATAGCAAGTATAGTCCCTGTGAAGAAGAAAAACGGGCAGATCCGGATCTGCGTGGATTTCAGGGACCTGAATAATGCATGTCCAAAGGATGACTTTCTACTCCCCGTTACTGAAGTGATGATTGACTCAGTGTCAAACTTCGAAGTGTTCTCATTCATGGACGGATCATCGGGCTATAATCAAATTAATATGGCGCCGGAGGATGAGAAGCACACTGCTTCCGCACGCCTATCGGCATTTTCTGCTATACTGTTATGTCATTCAGATTAAAGAACGCCGGGGCAACGTACCAACGTGCAATGATTAAGATCTTCGATGATTTAATCCACAAGCTAGTCGAGTGTTATGTCGATGACCTAGTGGTTAAGTCGCAATCCAAAGCGGAACACTGTCAAGATTTGAGGACTGTATTCACTCGCATCTGCAAATACAACCTCAAGATGAACCCTCTTAAATGCGCATTCGGAGTATCATCTGGAAAATTCTTGGGTTTCGTGGTGAAACATAGAAAAATCAAAATTGATCCCGCGAAGATAAGTTCAATCAGAGACATGCTGCCTCCGAAGAATCTTAAAGAGCTCAGATCCTTTCAAGGACGACTAGCTTATATCAGAAGGTTCATCTCCAATCTATCCGGGCGAATCCATCCATTTTCAAAACTGACACAGAAGAACGCTCCGTTTGTTTGGGATGATACGTGTCAGAGCGCATTTGAAAATATTAAGGAGTATCTTTCGTGCCCTCCGGTCCTCGGGAAGCCTATTACCGGAAAACCGTTGATTCTGTATACCACGGCTTTGGAGACGTCCTTGGGGGCATTATTGGCCCAGAATAATGATGAAGGAAAAGAAACTGCCCTGTATTATCTCAGTCGGATGTTTGTGGGGGCGGAGCATTCCTACTCTCCAATTGAAAAGCAATGCTTGGCATTGATATTTGCCATTAAGAAACTGAGACATTATCTTCTCGAGCACGAGGTCCACCTCATATCGAAAGTCAATCCTTTAAGATACCTGATGACGAGGCCGACTTTGACGGGGCGATTGGCTAAATGGGCGGTCCTACTCCAGGAATTCGACATCATATACGTGTCGCAAAAGGCTATAAAAGGACAAATGCTCGCCGATTTCTTAGCGGCCCATCCGGTCCTCGATGATTCCCCCCTGAATTACGACTTTCCGGACAAGGAAATACTAAATGCTGAAGCTGACGACGAATATTGGGAACTTTATTTCGACGGAGCATCCTCAATTCAACCAGCCATCCCCCCCCCCCCCCCAACAAAATATCCCAAAAGTAAAATCAGGGATCGGTCTGGTATTTATCACCCCTGAGAAAGGAATCTTACATTAGTCTTTAGCCCTCACTAGCCCATGTACCAACAATGAAGCTGAATATGAAGCTTTGATCGCCGGACTCGAGCTCGCGATAGAAATGAAAATTGAAAGAATGCATGTATATGGAGACTCTCAGCTTGCTATCAAACAAGTAACGGGCAAATACCAAGTCAAGAAAACGGAATTGCACAAGTATCATAAGGTGCACTAAGCACCCACTGGCATCAAAAAAAGGATGAAGAAAAGAAGGGGAAAAGATGGAGATGCTAAATGAGCAGAGAGGGGAAGAGATGCATGAACAAAAATGGAGAACTACGCTGAAGGATGAAGAAAAGAAGGTGGCAGATTTTCAAAAAAAACAAACAAACAAAAAAATGAGAGAAGATTAAATCATATAAAACAAGGAGGAAAAGAAGAAGAGGGGAGACGAAAACCGAGTAATGGAATCGCATAAAAAAAAGAAGAGGGAGAAAAAAGGGAGAAAGAAAGAAAACGGAGGCTAAGAAACGCTGAAAGATGATAAAATCATGAGCGAAAACAGATTAGATGCGAGGGAATAAAAAAAGAAGAAGAAGAGAAGGAGGGAAAACAGAACGGAGCAAAAAGGGACGTTATCCGAATCACAGAAGGGGAGGATCGAAGAAGTACCTGTTCAAAGCTACCGTGACTCCTCTCTTGAACCCCGCCCTCAAAGAACCACAGCAACACGCACAGTGAAATGCCTCTACCAGAGGAAGACTATTGCCACCTCAAATGCCTCTACCAGAGGAAGACTACTGCCACCTCAAATCCTTGGAGGAAGACCTTGCTGAGAAAGGAGATTAACAAGAAGGGGTTCTGTCAAAGGGACGTAAAGGGAGGAAAGAAATAGGGGACAAAAATTGCTAAAGAAAAAAATTGAAATTACCTGTTAAAGTCTCTCTGGTACCTTCTCCTCATCGCCAATGCGTCGCCGTAGCCCTATTCAGTCGCCGACTCTCGACCTCCGTCGGCGAAACAATTTGAAACTAGCCCTAACCAAACAAAAACAAAAAATAGTAATAAAAAAGGAAGGGGACAAAAGACTGCAAACCAAAATTCAAGAAAGACCCGTTATCGATGGATTCAACCAAACTGACACTCAACCATAATCCAACTCGGCTCACCTCAGCGACTAAAACTGCGGGAAGGTAATGTACGATGCAGAGCACCCTCTATATGGGCGAGTGCACCCTTCGAGTCCATATCGTCAACTGCCAGCGTCATTTCCTGGATCGATGTAAGCTTGATAAAAGTGGAGAAAGCCTTTGAGTTTCAGAGTCCTAAGTGTGAAGATTATTTCATATAATCTGGACTCGACCCAATGCGACCAGATCACCGGGTGGGTGTCGCCTCCTTTAGTGAAAGTTTCCATCGCGGTATCCAAGTCGGTCGCATGGATGAGGGTTTGGCTGATACCATCACCCCCCCCCCCTCTACGAACAAATTTTTGAAGGGCTCGACCGATGCAAACTTCCCAAAATACACTACCAATGTTACCTGCATGAGGTTATCGTCGCCCCGTCAATGGTCGTCGACCTTCTCATCAGCAAACCCTCGCTTCCTCTCCTTTGATATCGGCAAATGTTGGGACTCCGATGATACCTGCCGGCTTCCTCGTTAGAGAGCTAGCCTTCCCTCTTCTTCAATGGGTCTGCTTGACGATCTCATCGCCCCTCTCCCACGAACTCGTCGATGGCAGGGAAATTGCACACAAGGAAGTGACGACGAGCAAAGTCTGCATATAGAGAAACTTTACTCTTTTGCCAACGAAGGAAATAAAGTAAATAATAAAAAAACAGAAATAAAAATATGACAATGAGCGGAATTGAAAGTTCGCCACCGCTAAAGGGGAGGATTGAATTAAGAATGGTGTATTCTATGCCACATGTTAGCGGTGTGGTATTTTCCAAAATCAAACTCTTCCTTCGATGAGAGGGCCAAGGTTGAATATTTTAATAAGACAAATGCAAGATTTGCGAATCACGGCTCACTTTAAGAGATTCAGAAGCTGATTATCAGGCGTACTATGCTACTTAATCGCTTCACGATGCTGCTTTGACGCACATTACGTCAAATCCAACATTTTAAAATTAAAAGCCCTGTACCGCCGCGATGGGGTGTTGTTTGGGAGGTGCGCACGTCGACGTTTGACGTCGGGGCGTAGCTCCTCAATACAGCGTCGCGTTCATTGGGGCTAAGGATAAATTTCCAAGCCAAATTATCCAACACGCCGCAAGGCCGGATAAATTTCGAAATCAAATTATCCAACACGCCCTAAGGCCGGATAAATTCTCAAATCAAATTATCTAATACGCCGCAAGGCCGAATAAATTTCTAAATCGAATTACCCAACACGCCGCGAGGCCGGGTAACTTTCAATCACATTACCCAACATGCCGCGAGGCCGGGTAACTTTCAAATCACATTATCTAACACGCCGAGAGGCCGGATAATTTTGAAATTAAATTATCCAACACGCCGAGAAGCCGGATAATTTCCAAATTAAATTACCCAACACGCCGCGAGGCCGCGTAATTCTCTAAATCAAATATCCAATGTGCCTGAACGCGATCACGATGGAATACTATTTGGGAGGTACGTACATCGATGTTTACCATCGGGGCGTAGCTCCTCAGTATGACATTGTATCGACTAGGCCGGATATCACCAAATGGATCGTCGCAAAGCCAGACGTTTGGCGAACACATATTGCCATAGCCGACAAAAACTCTTTTATCATTTCAAATCATGTATTCTTATCATATTTATAAATGATATCGTTTGACTCATTTCTCTTATTTTGTTGCGTATTATAGATCTCTTAATCAGAGGTTCCCTAATTTTAGGGGTAATTAACAACGAGTGCTTGCGCTCGTTGGAAGCCAGAACTCATTAAACAAAAACCTTATTAATTTAAGGTGAATTTGAAAACGGTCATAATACATTCTCAATGTAACAATTTTGACCCCACAAATATCCATCTGATTAGTCGTGGTTTTGCGTCCTTTGTCATAAGGTAACGGATCGCCGCATGATCTGTATAAACAATGACACGCGAGTCAATTAAATACGATCGAAACTTGTCAAACTCAAAAACCACAGCTAAGAGTTCTTTTTCCGTTGTGGCATAATTTCTCTGTGTTCCATCAAGTGATCGACTAGCATAATAAATGGCATGTGTCCGGTTGTCTTTCCGCTATCCCAATACGGCTCCTACCGCATAGTCGCTGGCGTCGCACATAACCTCGAAGGGTAGCGACCAATCCGGAGGTTGCATTATGGGAGCAGAAATCAACGCCTTCTTCAATTGTTGAAACGCATCTATGTAATTCTAGTCAAAAATAAATGGAACATCCTTAGCAAGTAAAGATGTTAAAGGCCTAGCAATTTTAGAAAAATTCTCAAAGAAATGCCTATAAAAGCCTGCATGTCCTAAGAAATTTCTTATTTCTCTGACAGAGTTTGGAGGCGGCATTCTTTCCATCATATTGATTTTCGCTTTGTCAACTTCAATACCGCGCTTCGATATCAAATGACCAAGAACGATCCCTTCTTTGACCATAAAGTGACATTTCTCCTAATTTAGCACCAGGTTTGTTTCTTCCCAACACTGCAAAACACGAATCAGATTAGATAAACAAGAATCAAAACTAGACTCATATACCGAAAAGTCATCCATAAAGACGTCTATGATGTCTTCAATGAAATCTAAGAATATCGCCATCATGTACCGCTGAAAGGTAGCTGGCGCCGAAGATACATGTGAATGTGGTTTTCTCTTGGTCATCGGGATGTATCGGTATTTGGAAAAATCCTGAGTATCCATCCAAGAAATAAAAATAAGAGTTAGTGGCTAATCTCTCAAGCATTTGATCAATAAAGGGAAGAGGAAAATGGTCCTTGCGGGTGGCTTTGTTCAGTTTCCGATAGTCGATACGCATGCACCACCCGGTGACAGTTCTTTGCGGGATCAACTCGTTATCTTCGTTCTTGACTACCGTTACTCCTCCTTTCTTTGGTACCACATGTACCAGACTTACCCATTGGCTATCTAAAATAGGGTAAATAACCCCAGCATCTAATAATTTCAGAATTTTCTTCTTAACTACCTCCTTTATGTTCAGGTTCAGTCGTCTCTGGTATTCGATAGATGGCTTGCTACCATCTTCGAGATATATCTTGTGCATGCATAAGGAAGGGTTAATACCTTTTATATCTTCCAAAGTATAGCCAATTACCTTCTTATGGTTCCGATGTCTATCAAGAAAAAGGCTCGTTTATTCTGAATCGAGGTGGGCAGCTATAATAACAGGGTAAGTAGAATTTTCTTCGAAAAATTCATATCTGAGGTTGCTTGATAAGGATTTGAGCTCTAAGTCTACCCGTTCACTGACCTCGGATTTCGACGCTGGTAATTTCTCAAGTTTTTCTATAGCCGGCTCAACTTCGGTGTTCGAGTCAAGAATATTAGCATAAGCACGAGCCTCCTCGTCCAGCTCCTCGTCATCAACGTTTATCAGGCAAATCTCAAGGGGGTCAACGTCTGTCCGAGGAATGTGGGACAATTTCTGCTTGTTGTCAACGACTCCAATATTACAGCAGGAGTCTGCAAAAAAAGGTTTCTTCAGACTTTCGGTTATATCAAACTCTATCGTTTCCTCACCTGTGTAGTGTCAACTTCCCATTTTTAACGTCGATTACGGCTCCGACAGTTGCCAAAAATGGTCTGCCCAGTATTATATGAAGTTTGTAGTCCTCCTCCATCTCAAGTACAATGAAATCTGCTGGAAAAAAAAATTTACCAACCTTTATTGGCACGTCCTCTAGAATTCCTACCTGATGTCGTACGAAACGGTCGGCCGAATGCAAAGAGATATTTGTCGGCTTTAAGTCTACGATATTCAATTTCTTGCAAAGAGAGAGTGACATCAAACTTACACTGGCTCCAAGATCGCATAAAGCTCGATTGAAGTGTGTGTTTCCGATTAGACATTGGATGGTAAAGCTGTCTGGGTCCTTCAATTTTGGCGGTAAATTATTTGGATGATTGCACTGCATTCTTCAGTTAACGCCACTATGTCGTGTTCTTCCATTTTTCTTTTATTAGATAAAATCTCCTTCAAAAACTTAGCATATGATGGTATTTGTGATAAATAATCGGTAAAAGGTATGTTAATATACAATTTCTTCAAAACCTCCAAAAATTTACCAAATTGTCGATCAAGTTTTGCTTTTGCCAACCTCTGGGGAAATGGAATGGGTGGTTTATAAGGTGGTGGTGGCACATAGACAAGTTCACTCTCTTTCATTTGTGGTTCACTCTCAACGACAATGGATTCCTCATACTCTGGAATTTTACCTTCGTCCTCGGAATGGTCTTGTTTAAGCATTTCTGACTCTTCAAGCTGTTTACCACTATGCGTAGTCATGGCATTGCAATGTTCTCTAGGGTTTGTTTCGGATTGTCCAGGCAATTTGCCCAGTGGTCTTGTAGATGTCCTGGCTTACTGGGCAATTTGATTTTCTAGTATCTTCTGGTGTGTGGTTAAGCCCTTGATTGCATCCAGGATACTTTTTATTGCCTTGGTTTGCATTGACACAAAGTTGTCAAAGCGCGACTCTAAAGCTTGCTCTTGTGGTATCGTGTTGGTACTTGGTTGTGGGGGCTGATCTAATTGCTTAGGTTGATACCCGGCATTGGATAGATGAAATCCAGGAGGTTGTCTATAGTTTGATGGTTGGGCTTCATTGTTATTCCTATAGGAAAAATTGGGATGATTCTTCCACCCCGGGTTGTAGGTGTTAGAATAGTGGTTGTTTTGAGCTCTCGGGTTGAAATTATCTACAGCATTCACCAAAGCAAGTGGGGGATCTTGTGATATCATATTCCCTAATTGACAGATGTCAAAAAGATGACCTTCCACTCCACAAATTTCACACATAGCAGAATTAGAAGCATTATGACGCATGTTCAAAGAGTCAAGCTTATGAGATAATGAATCTACTTTTGTAGCGAGAGAACTAAGAGCATCGAGTTCATACTTACCGGCTTGCCGTAATGAAGTACCTCTCTCGCCCGACCATTGGTAATGATTGATCGTCATCTCTTCAATCAGATTGTAGGCGTCATCAACAGCTTTGTTCATCAAAGCTCCTCCAGCGGCTGCATCAACAGTAAGATGAGTGTTATAAAGTAATCCGTTATAAAAAGTGTGCACTAGTACCCATTTCTTGAGGCCGTGGTGAGGACACATTCGTTGCAATTCCTTGAAGCGGTCCCATGTCTCGTATAATGATTCACCTTCTTTTTCAGATAAATTGGTAATCTGGTTTCGCAGTTGTGCGGTTTTGCTCGAAGGAAAATACTTTGTAAGGAAAGCATATTAGAGCTGTTCCCATGTGGTAATGGATCCAGATGGTAAAGAATGTAACTAAACTCGCGCCTTGTCTCTGAGTGAAAAAAGAAAAAGTCAAAGTCGCAGAGCGTTAATGGTCACACCATTCATTTTAAGAGTGTCACAATATTCAAGGAAAACAGATAAATGCATATTCGAATCTTCAGCTAGGGATCCACCAAATTGGTTTTGTTGTAACATCGACAGAAGCGACGATTTTATCTCAAAATTGTTCGCCTCTATCAGTGGACGTGCAATGCTAGAATGTAATCATCGGACATTCGGTGCAACGAAGTCTTGGAGTGACTTGTTACCATCCATGATTGTTGTTTGTGAATCCTCTTTGGGTTTAAGTTTCTGAAGTTTCTTGCGACGCCGGAACATTCTTTCAATTTCTGAATCAAATGGTATTGCAAGTTCCGGGCAGTGAGTTCTATGCATAAACTGAAGTCTAACAAGGCAAGTAACTCGTTAAATCAAGAAAGGTGTAAAATGAAATAAATAAAAGATAGTATACTAGAATAAAATGAAGCTAAAAATGTCTAGTCTAGTAACTCCTGAATCTAATCAATATTGCAGAAATTAGTCCCCGGCAACAGCATCAAAAACTTGATAGCCCCAATAACTTGATAGGCTTCCCACAAGTGCACGGGTTTATCGAAGTAGTAAAATATCAATCCCATAGGGACTAATGGGCAAGTACCAACAGATCTCAAATTTGCTAACTAGACGACATCGAAATTGGTTGAGTTTAAATGTCGAGCTGACTGAACGAACAAGAACGTAAATAGAGGAATTGCACGAGAGAAATTTAATGGGGAGATGCATCAAGATATGGGTTTACCGTTTTGACTTCTTCCAGCTGAATAATCAAACTCTATTGTCGTAATCCTATTTAATTCAAGGGATTCAGCCACCCGACGTGCAGGTTGCTCCCTCCAATAGCCTTGTCCATTCCCATGGACGGGGCTACCGGTCTAATCCGAAGGGTTCTGACATTAAGTCAGACTTGTGGTCTCCCTAATACGTCTAAGGCCCGAATACCTTCAAGGTGAGTACAGGTTAACAAAAGAGGATTTCCCCCAGCCCCTGAGTACAGGTTCTGACATTTTAGTAGTAATTTTTACTATTATTCTATGATGAATTTAAGCCTATTTGAATGTTTTTATACTCCTTTAAGGCTTATTTAGTTAAAAACTTCAGAATCTTCACTTTTCGTCTGTCTTATTGAATTTCAGGTAAAATCACCCAATTTTGAGGTCTTTTCGAAGAATCTAAGAGCATGGGGTGATTCCTTATGAGAAGACGAAGCTGCCCGTAAAATTTGGGCTCAATCGGAGCCTTTTCTGGACTTCACGGCACCTGTGATCTCACCGAAGGATGAATTATGCGCACGCATTACGGCCTAGTGAACCCGGCGGGGTTCACCGATGAAGTGAAGATATCTGAGAATTGCCGCACACATCACGGCCAGGTGAACCCCGTGGGGTTCACCCGTAATTCTACCTGGAGATTTATGCGCAGGAAATCGCCGAGGACTTCACTAGCTGGTGAACCCCGCTAGGTTCACCCGTGACTATTTCACAGCAAATATGTACCGAAGACTTCACCACCTGGTGAACCCAGTGGGGTTCACCCGTGAAGCGGACGGATCAACTCGACACCCTCTCGGTTTTCCCTCGATTTTGAACCCGATTCAAGTCCAAATTTAGCAAGTGAGGACTTTTTGGAAAGCTAACTCGAAGACGAACAAAAAGGATATAAAAGCCCCAAAATTTTGTGACCTAATGAGAAGCAATCGGGCGACGAAGCGGCTAGGGGCGGAAGAACACGGCGATTCGGCGACTTCGAGCAGATTTTTAAAGATTTGATCATCGGAACCTTGCAATCCTGGGTTATTTCGTTCGGTTTATCTTCTCCTCCCTCCTAGAAACCTTTTCCTATAGTTTTCCTATGTTTAAAGAGAGGATTTTTAGCGATTCAACGATGGTTGTAGCGTAAACTTTGTATCGGGGCTAGGTTGAAGCCCTCTGACGATTTCTGTTTGCAACTCTTGTTTTAATCTTGTTATTTGGATCATATTCTGAGCATATTTCACTAGATGTATTTATTTCTTGATCTTTACTTTGGCCAAGTATCGTCATGTCATAGTTGTTACGGTCCATAACGAAAGTTCGACCGTAACAACCGAACCTCTATGTGAATCTTGTGAAGACGCGATGCGAAAGTGTGTGTTCTTTTCTCGAGGGTTCATAATCTACCACGGAACCCAGTGGGTTTGTCTAGAATGGTCCACCGCAAAAGTAGGAGACGTTCTAGGCAAATGCCGGGGTGTACACTCGAAAGAGGGCACCTTGTACCATAGGGTAGATTCCTTATGCATATCTGTAAATCCAAGTAATTAACATTTATTTCTAGCGCAAGTAAAATCGTCAGAGTGGTGGAAACCTTTGCCCTGATATTCTCTCTCATATATTTTCCCTGTTGTAGTTGTCTGATTTCTTGTTTATTGTCCTGCTTAATTTTAGTTTTCAGGCTCCAAAAACCACGATTTGATTAGCTTAGATTCCAAGAATTAGATTTTCTAGTACTCACCTTGTTCCCTGTGGGAGACGATATCTTTTATATTACTGCGACATTTTCATGCATTTGCGGACAGTGTCACAAACTTAATTCTCAGGTGTTCTACACAAGAAGATCTTCAATAATACCTGATGCGTAGCCCCACTTTCCTGCAATCACCTCTTCTCCCTGGCCCAGCCCCTCGTACCAATCCCCCCTCCCTTTTTTCCTTACGAATCCACCAAGTTTTTATCCCCATCTCTCCTGCGCTTTCTTCTCTTCCCCATGCCCTACAAAAGCTGCAGCAATAGCTGTAAATTTCCAGCAAGAAAAGTCTTTGCCAGCCTCCTCCCATGTCTTGCAAAACTTCAGCCGCCCATATCTCTACGAAATCATCATTTCATGGAGAAAATTTTCCCTAAAAAGCTGCTTCATGCCTCCTTTGTCAACGGGGGAGAAAGGTCTTGGATGCCCTCATGCTTTGCCTTAGGTTAGATTGGAGAAACTTGAGTTAAAAACGCGGTTTCGAAACAAGCGGGTTCGCGATCTCGAGCGTGATTCTCGTCGTGACCCGGTCGTGATTTCCAGTTGCAGCTTCAAGCATAGAGATGAGTCACGGGCAAGATTCTGATCGTGACCCGGTCGTGATTTTCGACAAAGGCTCCAACAAATCAAAAAACTTTCAGTTAGGACCATCTTGATTTAGGAGGGGTTCTCATGGTCTCAAAAGCCCAGAATACATCCTCTTTGTGGTCGTTTTGACCTGAAAACGTAAAAATACCAAAAGAGGTGTAGATTCCATAGATGTAAAGCAATTAAGGCAATAATGAGGCAGAAAACCTGGAAATAAAGACGATTCTGTTGGTAAAATCATATTTGAAATGCTATATAAATATGTGTCGACAATAGGACATAAGCACGTCTTGGTTGGCGTGCGACGTGGGTGACTATGCGGGCAAGATGGGGAAAAGGCAATGTCGGACGGTGGGGGTGGGCGTCGCATGTTTTCGGTGGATTTTTCCTAACTCCGACTGTTCTTCCTCTCCGGTGATCTCCCCCTACTCGTTGGACGTTCTCGGGCGCCCTTCCCCCTCGAGCTCCCTAAGCGTATCCAGTGGTGTGGGCGGGTGGATCAGATCGCGTAGAGCTCCCCGTCCTCCTCCGTCGTCTTCCTTGCATCTGCCACCGTCGCTGCCAACAGCCACCTCCAGAATGCCTTGGAAGGTGGCGACACATCAGCTTCACCGACTCGACGGAGCCGGCGACCTTAGTGATTACCGAGGTACTCCTCTCGCCCTCTCCTTCGTTTCCGGCAATTTTTCCAACCTGCCTAGTGGCCAGACTACCCGGTCGAGCTCGTGGCTCTCGGCGCCTCCCTTCTCCGCTCCTTCGGCGAGCCCTCTCCCCTCCTCTCTCGGGTGCCGGCCCGCCTGCGTGCGGGAACTTCCAGAGCCATTTCTCGCCTGCGCGTGAGCTTTCTCTGTTTCTCTCTCCTCCGCCTACGTGCGGAGTCCTTCTTCTCCAACGAGTTCTTCGGCCCGAGCAAAGCTCCTTCCCCTGTCCACTTCGCCCGCCTGCTCGCATCTCCCCTGCCGCCGCCCTCGCTTGCATGCGGTGGAGGTCGGCGTCTTCCTCGTCCGCACGGGAGCAGCCACAATCGGTCGGGTTCAGCTTCATTGACGGGGAAGAACATTAGCCTCACGTCGCCAGCTCCCCCAATCGTCGGTCGTCCGCTTGTTGGCCCCGCTCCTCTCGCCGTGTCCGTCGTGCTCGCCTCCATGTGTGTGTACTTTTCCAGCGCCGGCCTTGTTGGCTACCTTCGGGCGAGCCTCCCCATACAGCTGTTCTCGCTTGCGTACAAGAAGGACGAGGCCATCGGTTTCCCCGTCTCCCTTCGTGACATTACCAGTGAAGCGTCGTCCGGCCTCTTACCAGTGTGTGAGTGAGGAACCGGCCGGGTTCCTTCCGTCACCGGCGTGCAACGCCATGAGGACGACCATCTGCGGACGCCGATCATCGGCGTAGCCAGTGGACAATTGGGTGAGTCCGGCCCTCCCCGACGTGGGACGTCCGGCTACTCCCCTCTGCTCTCTCTAAGACACATGAGTGTGCTCGAAAACTGTTGTGGACCCCGTCTGACGCAGTCGGTTATAGGTGGGTCCCCTTTGGGTTTGGGTGAACCCAGTTTGACTCGACGACACCGGTCTCCGGTGAATTATCAATGTTGATCCAAGTCGTGTTAGAACGGCAGCAATCTTCCACAAAGTCCTTAGTCGGGCTAGGGGTTGGTTCGAGGAACCTCCCCGCCAATCGCACCTAATCTAGCGGTTACGACCGTTGTGCCCCTGCGTGGGCGTGATTGAACTCAAGTCAAGTATTGACTCACGTGTAAAAATTGTAAAAGAAATATTACGATAATTCAGGGCGTGACACCTAGTTATGTGTGATAATTGTTAGAATTGAAATTCAAAAAAAAAATCATGCATTAATCTATCTAGATTTGTTATTTAAATATATAAATCCAATAATAATTAGATAAATCTATTAAAATATAAAATAAATTTAATAATATAACTTATAAATTATAGTATGTAGAGTCACTTTCTTAATTAATGCTCTCAATAATTGTAAAAAAATAAATAAATTATGATAGAAAGTGAATTACTAGAATGAGTCAATTTATGTTTATCAGCCCTTCCTTTAGCTTCAATTACCCCTATTTGTTCTACACCAACATGCTAGAGGCTTCTACTCATCTCTGCAATACCCTTCTTCTCTGTCACTATAAAGTTTTTCGTTGTCAGCATCACTATCGCCTACCACTCGTACGGCCACTGCTACAACAGCTTATAGTAATTTTTTTTCCTCTAAATAAATATATAAAAAAAAATTAATACTTTTCTATCCCCTGTTTTTCTATCTTTTCTGATCTCTAGGATAAGTAGCCTAAAGTGTGCAATGAATGAGGTATATAAAAGCTTATTTATCCCCCCAATAGAGGGTATGTATAGGGGTGGCAATTCGTGTTTCACGTGTCATAACGTGTCATGTCATACTTGACACGTGACACGATTGTGCTTGACACGAACACGACCCGTTTATGTATACGTGTCAATATACGAAACACAGACACGACCCGCTTATTTCACAGGTGACACGACACGACACGATTAACACGTTTAATAAATATGTCGTGTCACATAACACAACACGACACGGCACGATTGACACGATTTATAATATAAAGTTATTAGATGACACAACACGACACGATTGACACGACACGACATGAATAACCTGTTTAACTCACTATATTAAAATTATCTATAAATTATTAATTTTATATAATATATATTATATATGGGTTAGACGGGTCAACCCGCGATACGACACGACACGACACGAATTTTAGCGTGTCATAAACGGGTCGACACGATAATGACACGAAACACGATTATGTTAAACCCAAACCCGCGAAAACTCGTGTCGTGTCGTGTCGTGTTGGCGGATCGTATAATTTTTTGTCAGGCCTAGGTATGTATATGAATATCATACAAATAAGGTATTTGGGTCGCATCTTGAGGAGTTGGCATCCACATGGCTATTTAGATGCAATGGCGACTACATTTAATGCTAATGGCCAGCATCTACGATGATAAGTGGGCATTTGTGTTGACCACTGGTGTGTTGCATTTAGTGTTCACATTGTCAGTATTAAATCTAATAATTGAGTATATTTTTGGTGCATCTAGTACGATGCATTGGCTCATGTATTTGTGCCATATCTTGCACAACACTCACATGGGGAAGCATGGATGCCAAGTTGAGTCACATTTTGAGTAGTTAAGCGGCCCCAAGTGTGCCTAATTTTCCTCATCAAAGTTCCATCTATTTAATGAAACGATCGATATGTCATGCACTACCAACAAAATTGGATCATCAAAATCTTCTCCTAGCTTTAATAAGTCTTAAATGGACGTCATACCAACCCTACAATTTATCACACTAAGATTTGCCTTCATAAAAAAGAAAAATTTTAATGCTGAAGAATTCTTAATTGGTTGGCAAGTTTTGCACAAAAGTCCTCTTCTAATAATTACTGGCTATATGATTAACTAAATGATCTAGTCTATTATTGCCTCTAATCAAAGAGACCTCTGTTGTAAATAATATTTGTTTAAATTTTGGCAAAAAAAATTGGAGAGAATAATACTCTTCAAATAAGAAAAATATTGGAAAGAAACTTGAATGGAAAATTTTTCCTAACAACATATCTCTCCAAATGATAAAAGTCCTAACTTTAATTTAAATATCATATTATTCATATATTTAATTTTTTAAAAAATAAAAATCATGCCATATATAAAAACTTTAAACTAAACCCGTGTGAGCTCCATCTCTACTTTGGTGGCAATAGAAGATAGCTGCGTATGCTGGCCAAAGCACTTAGTTTATTGTGGTGATGAAGACACAAATCTAACTATTAGACTCACTCTCCATGTGTTAGTTGGGAAGACATAATTGTATAATGCCATGATTGTTTAAGTAGAAGAATCTCACCCGTCAATATTTGGCATCAAAAACTTGTCACCGACTTAATTTGCCAATGCATAAAACAATTTAAAGCTTGAATAATCATACAGTAGTTTTTACTAAGGAAAATTCCTAGCGAAAATAGGAAGCTGTATGACTTACTATCGAACGTTTATAGCCCGTTTCTTTAAAAGGGAAGAAAAAAAGGGGAGAAAAAATATATAGGAAGAATAGAAAAATAGGAAGAAGAGAAAGGTCATTCACGTGTGTTGCACGACTGGGCGAGGGTGGACGAGCGATGATGCTATAGCTGCTACGAGAGAGATGAGAGGGAGAAAGGGAGAACAAGAGACGTAAGAGAGATAAGAAGTTTCGTGAGCAAGCGTCAATCGAGTTTTCTCTCCGATTTAGAGAGGAAAAAATTTTCTCCTTTTTTCTCTTTTCCCATCCTATTCTTCCTAAAGAAATAAGAGAAAAAAAAATTTTTCTCTCTCTCTCCTTCTATTTTCTCTCCAAAGAAACAGATTGTTAGTATGCCAATTGAGTGATTCGCATAGCGAAAATAGGTAGTATGCCAAATTGGCAATTCTCAAATACCATGCTACTCTCATAAAGGTACAATAACGGTCTTTCTCATCATGGAAACCTATGCAAAGTACCTATTCAAGGTTTATAAGCATAGTACTTTGAACTTTGTAAAATATGATTATATTTTCGTAGAATATAATCATATTTTTTATAAAATAAGCCTATTTTATAAAAGGAATAGATGTAAATTATCCTAAAATGACTATAATATACTACTGCCTATTAGTGTAGAATGTCTTTTATATACTTCATAAAATATCTGCATTGATATATTCTATGAAATGTTTAAAAGTTATTCCATACTAATAGGCAGTCATTCTAAGATATATTATAATCATTTTAAGATAATTTACACATATTCTTTCATAAAATAGATTTATTTTATAAAAATATGACTATATACTATGAAAATATAATTAGGCAGCACCCCGCCTAAGCTTTTTTTTCTCCACAAATGGGCTTGAAATGTCTATGTATACCCCTTCCTAAGGAGCCCTACGAAGGACACGAAGATTTTATTGCATTCGAAATGCTTATAGTGACAGACGAGCACACAACCAAGATCGTGGGTAGTGTAGACAGAAACCTAGGTTTTCTAAACTCAATAATGATGCTCCACATTGTAACACCGCCCGATTCCTAGAGCTGGACCCCCTAAATGAAACCATTATTTCTCCTTCATTTCACTCTCAACCCATCATTTCAAGCTATAAATCAGCATTACATCAAATAAAGCAGCATTACACAGTGCATTTACCACAATATCATGCAATAATCCAACAATTTGGAAGATTGCAAACTACAAATCTACAAACTAATCATTCACACATGAAAGGCCCAGGCAACCTGCCGTTTAGTTCTTCAGCCTCAATCCTTTCTTAGAGCGCTGGCCCAAAGTTACCATACCATGACTCGAGTGCCACTCCATATGGTTGTTTCCCTACAACAAAGATGATGATCAGATCCAAGGTTCTCTTACTTCAACAAACAACCTCTAATACATCCTCTTAAACTGAGGGCTGATACTACATTCAGGACATATAATTGCCTGGGAGTCATCATTTGGTATCCCGTAAGTAGAGCTAAGATGTGCAGGTTGAATCATTGTCATTATCGCCTGCGTCGGCTTCCTTCACTTCCTGGATCATCTTCATAACCTGCCAGGCCGTCGGCCTGCGTTCAGGCGAGGAATGAATGCAGGCTGCTGCAATGTCGATTATCATTTCAAGCCGTTCGTCATTGGAGCCATCCTCCTCCCTTGCTGATCGAACCCAAACAAGGAGATCAGATGGTATAAGGACTGGATGGTGCACTGGAGGCTTTCCTGTGAGGAGCTCCAAAAGTAGCACGCCAAAAGCATAGATGTCGGAACTCGGGGTCAGCTGTTGATCAGATATTCGAGTCTCGGGCGCTCTGTAGCCTGAACTATTATGGTTCTCTGATGGTTCTAGCAGAAATGAGAGGCAGTTGTCAGTCAGGCAAGCCTCAAAGTCAGAGCCAAGAAGGATGTTTGAGGATTTTATGTTGCCATGGACCAAATGAGAAGCTTGATGGATGTAAGCAAGGCCCTGCACCACATCATCAGCTATCTTTAAGCATGAAGTCCAGTGAAGGGGCTTAGCCCGCGTGGATCTTGAACCTGGAATTAGGGTCATAATTCTCAGTTACAAGGAAAAAATGATAATTATATAACACATACAGACACTTGTGAATGACAAACAATAATCCATGCCTGAAAGTCTATACATAAGCATTAATTTGAATGGAAATGGAAGTATGGATAAATAGGGTTACCATGGAAAATCAGGACAGTGCTTGAGATAGTTTGAATGCAGGAAAAGATGTATCAAGCCTAAGCAAACATTCTGATACAATGGCACCTCATACAATGCATAGCTTGTGGAAACATTCACTTTTTCTGTTCAGTGCCAACTGTCATCTACTACAATGCACATACAAACTCTTTTTTGATACAATATTTGATATACATTTTCATGCCAAGCATTCTGATGTTTAGAAACTAGCAGGTTTTTTAACACTTTAGTTGTTAGCATTCTTCAAGTTCTCTTTAACTGGGAAATTTTATATCGTCTCTTTCAGTTTCATGGCTGATGAACCTCTCTTGGCTCATATACTTCCTGCCCTGAAAGATTGGTTTTTTTTTCATTCAGAATAGTTACAATCAAATGATTATTTAGTCTGCATTTGTGATTATAAGTTGTCTGATTCATACTCAGATCTCTGTTGTTGTCCCCTTCTGATACAATGTAATCCAATCTACAGACACTGGTTTCACACAAAGTTCTGCCTGAAATAATTTAAAGAAGACTAAAAAAGGAGAAGCCAAGCACCAGCAATTTTTATCATTTTTTTCTATACCACTGAATTGTTCAACCTTTCAACAAGCGGATGCTCAAACTATTATGATATTCGGCTTCGTTATACAACAATATGTTTTGAATATGTCAACTAGCAGTTTCTCACAAGAACTCTGGTTTGGAAATTGGAGCAGAACTGTGCTGTCATTAGAATAAAAATCCTACACAAGGTATGTGTACCTCCTGAGCTATCCAATTAGCACTCAAGAACTTGAGCTGTCCAATTAGAATCAAGATTAGACCAAAAAAAAACCCTTATTGTACTTTGATCAAATGGCATAAGCAACTGAGTGTCTATCAGATAGCTCTCGAGACACCTTGCATACCTAACCTATGTTAGAGTGTTACCAAGGATACTTCTTTCTCTAGGCATTGTTCTCTTATCAAGCATCTTAGAATTTGGGATATTGTTAACATCTAGAAGGATATTTATATTATGTTTTCTATAAGGCAAAGGAGAGAAACTAGGTTGTTCTCTTATTTCCTTGGATGAAAAGAGAAAATGTAGAGAACAAGTTTTATTTTATTTTCCTCATTTTGTTTGTGCCCAAATTTGAACATGCATTGCCTTCAAGATTTCTCTCCCATTATTTTTATTTCCCTACTTAAATTTCTTCCCTTCCACTTCTATTTTCTCTCTAAGATTCTCAGACCATGGACAACATTTATCTATCACTAGATAGTTGAGAGGAAATTTTTGGACAGGACCGAAAGTAAATTTTGCAACTTCAGAACAAATCCTAAACAAGGTTACTACCTAGAAATGTTAGCGCGGAGCACATCTCACCATCTTTATGAAGGCGTGAGTCGTAAAACAAAGGTCACACCAACATCGCTTTAAGATTTCCTACATCCTAAATGATGAATAGCTCTGATTCACCCCTGCCTAGGAATTTTTCTCCTAAATTTACACTTTAGAACAGTTGTGTCTTGTAATTGTTTGCTGATAAAGACCTTTCAAATCCTAGTTTAAACAAGTAAATTGCAAGTCCAGCAAGAAAACAAGAACAAGAACATTAGCTATCTTTTTTTATTCCAGTGTCAAACCATCTTTTTTCTTTCAAATGCTACTTTGTCAAAAGGAAAGAATGGAAAACCAAATGCAAGTGAAGAAGTCATCATACCATGTATGAGGGAGTGAAGGCTTCCATTAGGCTGGTAATCGTACACCAGCAGCCTCTCTTCGTTCGCTCGGAAATACGCCCGCAGAGGCACCAAATTGGGGTGGCGCAGCCTCCCCACAGTGTCCATATGCCGCTCAAAGGAATCCTTGGACGCCGCCCCCAGCTTCTTCTTGTCCAGCCTCTTCACTGTGACGGCCATCTTAGTATCCAGGACGGCCTTGTAGGTCGAGCCGAGGCTCCCTTTCCCCAGCATCTCAGCCGAAGCTCTCATCAGATGGTCCAAGGTGAACACCGGCGCCTCCCCGGCGCAGAACACCAAGCTCCCGTTCTTCCCCAGCCGCTTCACCCTCTCCTCTGACATCGCCACTGCCAGTGCGGCCGCCGCCTCGAGCTCGTTGCTCATGCTCTCGATCTCCTCGTTGTAGCTCTCCACATTGATCTCCGTCGCACTGGCCGCGCAATTGATCATGCCCTTTTCGGGCGCCAGCTCCCGCTGGCGATGAAGCCCAGTCTTCCTCTTTTTGATGGCTAGTGATGCGGCGAATACCCCGATTAGGGTGACTGCGCCTACCAAGAAGCCAATCGCCGCCACAGCCTTCTTGTGCGAGGCCGGCAGCGGGGCTGACGCCTTCGGCGCTGCAGCTGCAGGGAGCGAAGGGGCCACTGGGGTGGGCGGCGAGGCGGGAGAGCGGCTTCCTTCCGGAAGGAAGAAGGCGGGGGAGCTGCATTCCTTGCGGACGAGCGCGCCGCAGATGCCGGGGTTGTCGGCAAAAGCCGAGGGGTCGAAGGAGGCGAGTGCGACGGTAACGGGAACGGCGCCGGAGAGGTTGTTCCCAGAGACGTTGAAGTTAGTTAGGGAGGACTGGTTGAAGGCGGGGAGAGCGCCGTCGAACCGGTTCGCCTCGAGGCGGAGCGTGACAAGGCCGCCTAAGGAGGCGAGCGCCGGGGGGATGGTGCCGGAGAGGCGGTTGTGGGAGAGACCGAGCGCGCGTAGGCCGCGAAGGGAGAGGACAGCGGAGGGGAAGGGGCCGGCGAAGAGGTTGCCGTCGAGGAGGAGGACCTCGAGGCGGCGGAGGCGGGAGAGGTCGGCGGGGAGGGGACCGGCGAGAGAGTTATCACGGAGGTTGAGGATGCGGAGCTGGTCGAGACGGCTGAGACTGGAGTTGGGGAAGGTGCCGGCGAGGCCAGCAGAATCGAGGAGGAGGCGGGCGACGCGGCCGTCGGCTGAGCAGGAGACGCCGGGCCAGCGGCAGTGGTGGGAGGCGGGGGAGAAGGACAGGCGGCCGCGGGAGTCGGCGGCGGCCTTGAACGCTAGGAGCGCCTGCGCGTCGCTCCACGGCGAGCCGTCCTCCTCTGCTGGCAAACCACCGTCGGCGTAGCAAGAGAGGAAGTAAAGCAATAGCAGCTGCAGCCAAGGGTGCCACCGCTGCATTATGCTGCTTCAAGGCTCGCCTTTTTTTCTCTTCACCTTTCCTCCGGGGGCGAGGGACAAAAGAACAGGGTGGAGAAAGCAGGTGCGATGCGAAGGGAGGCCATGGTGTCACGTGAACACGAGTAATGTAATTGGAGAATGGGGGTAGAGTAATCGGGAAGAAGACGACAAAAAATCCAATGAATCTACAGGGAAGAGCGCGAGGGGAAAGCGAGCATGAACACCGGATGCGCCCTGGTAGAAGTAGATCTCCAGCTGCATTTTCCTCTTTGATGGAGGAATGAGTGAGCGAGGAGAGGGGGTGGACACGACAAAATATGTGAGGATGAGTACGTAACGACAGAGGCGTGCAGGAGTTCATGTGCGATCACAGGTCACGAGGGAGAGAGACGAGAGAGGGAGGCGAGGTGCAAGCGTACAAGGACAAAAAAGATTGGAGCCGGCACGCGATGAGTACCAAGTACCAACAGAGCTGGAAAAGCTGCGCTTGTGGTGGCGGCACAACAGCTGCTGCTTTCTCCTCTCTCCTCCCCAATTCCTGAAGCAGGTCCGCATCTATCAGATCTGCACCAAACAGTTCAGTATAATTGATCCGGTCAGCTGAGTTACCCCGAAAGGTGATAAGATCCGAGCCAATCCGACCAACATATAGACTTGATTTAAACATTAATGAAAGGATTTGGGAACCTGAGGGCAAGTTTGGCAGATTTTTCCACCCAATTTTGCTGCTCAGCAAATTCATTGAGCCCAATATGTGCGAATTTAAGAAGCAAATATTTACTGCTTTTCACTCCTCAAAATTAAAAAAGCATAAGCAAAAAAGCCTGGTCAAACAGGCCTAAACAAAAAATATTGTATAATGAAAGAATAATTTATGTAGATTCGCTCAAATTATAAAAAAAAAAATGCAATGACCAACCTAATCTAAGAAAATATTTTTTGCAAACTACTATTGAAATTTTCGTTTTTGTAACTAATTTTTTTTCAACGAGATGACTAGACTGTCACCTAATACGAGTACCATGTTCAAATAAATAAAAATACTAGGCACCAAACTGGTGTTTATTATCTTACATAGTAGTTACATTTGGGGACATCCACAAAAAGTGCAATAGCAAGTGCATAACAATTCAAATTAAGAATTCTGGAAAGAACAAGAGGTAATGAGCTGCCTCCAACAACAACCAAGAAAAAAAAAAGAAAAGAAAGAAATTGTTTCTGATTGGAAATGTAACATGAGATCAGCGGTGGAGCAGCCTTCTAACTTGGCGTTGCTGATGAGAATATAGCAAGGAATTGTTTTGCTTTTCGCATAAGTAAAAGGTTCATCAGAACGTTGCATCTAGATGAGATGGTAATGTACACGAATCCCAGGACCCCCATCAGCTAAATCCTAGGAATTTTTCTTCAGACTCAGGTTGAACTTGTATACTACTCTCGTTTGCGGAGACCCATGCGTGATTTGGCATACCTAGGTATTTTGTTAAGAAGAATATCATGTTTACATCACTTGTATAATAGAAAAGAAGTTGGCAGATCATGTCTAAAGGATACTCCAAGCGCATGCCCTCCCCAACTGATGAGTATAAGATGGTCCCTTGAAAATGATTTAGGGCACCAGTGGAACTATTGACATCCTGTAAAAAGCAGTTCCAAAGGTTAATATTTGTTGACAGACATCATTAACCTAGCAAAATCTAAGCTAATGACAACACATTGAGCCTTCTAGTTTTATGATACAAACCAGTTGAAGTAGCAACAAATTTTCTCGACTATACAATGTGGAGAGGCTAATTACAATAAATAATAATTAATTCCTATGAGAGTAAGGAGTTAGTAGTAATATGATTAAAGTACTGTCAATTCAAGTGTATCAATCAATAGCCCTCTTTAGTAATGAAAAATTTTACATATGAAATCAGGTGGGAAGGGTTAAGCTTTCGTAGCACAAACAAACAACCTCTTGTACTCTTGAAGAGTCTGTTCGATTTGCATGTGGATAAAAGCTTACAAATACAAATATTGTACATAACAAGAGTTGAATTTAAATACAAAGATCATAGTTTGAATTGTGATTTTTATTGGCACATATGAACATATATACATATGCATATGAATATGTGCATCTAGTTCAATATTTGTTCCATACATCCCAGCACAATACAAGAGTTATGTACCATTATCAGACCGGTACTGGTACACATTGTATCAATACAACCAGTACCAGTACAAACATGTGTCAGTAAGCCCACTATTTACCGGTTTGTTATTAGACATATACACAAGTACAAACTAAAACTGAGAACATTGATGTGTGTTTGCATAGATAATCTCACAAGTCCCCGTGAAGTGAATTAATTTAAGCTCAGTAAACATAGAAAATCAAAAAAAAAATCAAAAATTGATCCTTTATCAATTGTTATGCGTTAAACGAGGCTCTCAAAATTCAAAGTAAATTTCAATATATTTTTGCTAGTTACTTTAAATAATTTAAATATCATCTTTTATCCTTTATCCTTTTTGTCACATAATCTATTAAGCATCTTCATCAACTAATATTGCTAAGAATTAAAAAAGCATTCAATCAAAAACTATTTACGTCCTGCAAACCTAACATGATTGCAGTTCTAATTATGATTTTTTAGCCTTAGTTGTAAACGAGAATGCTGTAAATCTTCAATTTAAAGGAAAAAAATAATAATAAAGCTTGATATGTGGGAGGCTTGATGTTGGAAGTATGATGAATCAGGTCAAGTAGTAGAGGTAGGTAGGGTTGGGAGGTTGTAGTTATGGAATCAGGGAGGTGGGTTGGAGTTGGGGAATTATGGGGATGATTAGGTCAAGAAATAGTTGAAATCAAAAGGTGGGTCAGGTCTGGAAAAAATTGAGGTCCAAAAGATGGGTTGGGTGAAGAAAATAATTGAGGTCAAAAAGGTAGGTCAGTCTCAAGGAAACAACTGATGCCAGGAAGGTCAATCAAAGTACATGTGTATATGTATAGTTTGGCTCAAAAATCCATTAGGTTTTGTGCAGAGTTGAGCAGACAACCTTTAACATTCTGCTGACGGAAGCAACCTTGGATGCAACAGCATGAGCTCCAAATGCTAAAGAACCTTGCGAGATGGGAGTAACTGGAAATGCAAATCAGTGGCGGAACAATAACCCATTGCATAGTAGTTCGGGGAGGAATGGTGGCGATGATAGATTGGTGTCAAAACTTGATGACAAGAGCTATGTGATGCAAGCATCAGAGTTGGCTGAAGCAATCAGATCATAGTTGCAAGCAAACAGTGACTGTAGATAGATAACTAGTCAAACATCACAACTAATATTCATGCAAATGCAAATACTACATTGTCGTGCAAATCTCATCGCGAGATGAGTAACTGGAAATGCAAATCAGAAGCGGAACAAGAACCCATTGCATAGTAGTTGGGGAGGAATAGTGGCGATGATAGATTGGTGTCAAAACTTGATGGCAAGAGCTATGTGATGCAAGAATCAGAGTTGGCTGCAGCAATCAGATCATAGTTGCAAGCAGACATTAAAGCCCTGTTTTCTTGGACAGATCATGGACGGAAAACAGGGCCTTAAGGTAAATAGATAACCAGTCAAACATCACAACTAATATATGCAAATACTACATCGTACAAATCTTACACTCAATCATCGCTACAAGACCCTCTAGAGCACAATAAGTGACAATGGAGCACAGTACGTGTCAATGGAGCACAAACCTTGTGGACTCTTCACACCGACGAAGGTAGAAGTAAAGCTCTTAATATTTATTCATCATCATGTCTTCTCGGTGCACATTTGTCCCCTTAATAGGAAGGGGAATGATCCAACGTGGAAACACAGAGTCCATTAGAAGAGTTTGTTACACCAGATTTTCTCCTCCAAGTGGTTTTAACAAAACTTCGTAACTCAGTTTTACCACGAAAGACAAATATGAATAGGACTACACTAGCTTTATCTTTAACAAGTTGGCTGCCATCAATATCATCCATAATGGCAAATCTTATCTTAATCAATGTCTATAGTGAGCATCTGCTTACCCAAGGTTTAAGATCTTAGTCCATACCAATGTATCGGACCTATCTCATATTGGGCATGAGCATGTTGAGCATATGCATGAACTGTCCATAGTCAGCGGTTAAGAACAGTTTTTGAATTGAAACCTTGAGCTCACCTTGGCCAATAAGTCTACTCATCTCAATCTTCATTCACAAGTCCTATGATAGGTCAATGTATCTCAGTTTTCAAATGAACAAAGACAATGACACCAATCATTTGGTGCCACTCCCTGCTACGGAATAAACCATTATTCAAGTCTAGAAAAGTGAGGGAAACAAGTAAGACTTAGTTCAACTAATGGTAGGCTTGTCTCAACCGATATATTGGTGTGCCTTGGTCTTACAAAAAAAGCCTACAACTATTATTTGCTAAAATAGACCAATTATACGCTTATTTGCATGCAACCAAATAAGACTACAGGAAAATAAAAAAGAAACTAGATGAGATATTAATATTTTACACTCTCATCAAGTTATTATATCTTAATAGCTATAGGCTAACCTAATCTTATGGGAGGATCCATGATAGTAGAAAAGATATCCTATGTACTTCTCATTCATAGGATTCTTATGAAGGGTAAACCACAGTACCACACCACATCATTATATGTGATCCATCTCAATGTCACATTTAGAATTTTTATTTAAAAGATTTAAAGTTCTAGAACACATCAATCTTATAGATATGTGGTGTGCCCTATAAAGGGAGAGCAGATAGGAATTAGGATATCTTTTCAAAATAGTAGCTTCCAGTGGGGTACACGTCTGGCACCAGTAAAAGTGCTACTGTTGAGCATGGATTACTCTCAAAGAGAAATAGAAGATATGAAAACAATTATACAATACTTCCCAATACCATATTGTAAGCATAGATAGAAGAAACTATGTAAGAAATACCTGAAAGTCAACAAATGCAACAGGAACTCCTTTCTTATTTTGCATCTTCAGTTTTAGGAATCCAGGGCACCTGCTACGTGCAACAGAAAGGTTGTAAATAATAAAATAAAATTGGAGAACTACAATTAAAGAAATTTAAACAAAAATGGTGAGTTACCTTGAAAATACTTGATTTAACTCTTGCTCTGAACAATTTGGACCCAGATTACCCACAAATAGTGTCGGACATGGAGGGTTGCTTTGAGCAGAAATTGTCGATGAAATTTTCTGTGAAATAATAATAGGATCTTATATTATTCCTAGAAAATAAAATAAAAATATTAAATAAAATAATATCATAAATGTAACAATAGAACTTCATGAACCCAATAATAATGATGACAAAATCTTTCATGTTTAAGTCGTTCGAGTAAAGCATCAGATGGCGAAATAGGAATATAAAATATAAAATATAAGCAAACAATATCCAGAGAGAGGAAGAAAATTTCCTAAAGTAATAAACAAAGCACCTCTAAACTGATATTTTATTTCATGCATCATTATGAAATACAGTTTAGGCAAAAAACATGCAATAAAACATTTCTGATCCAGCATTTACAATACACTTAACTAGCATACCACTCTAAGATCTTACCTGATCCTAAGAACTAGATCGGTGCTCCCGCCAATCATATTATAGTTCAGATCCTATATTATAAAATGATTTACCTAATCTGAGTCATAAGATCAGAAGATCATAAGACTGCATTTTTACAACCTTGTGCACAAAATTATTGCGCACAATTTGCATGCAGCAACAATTGTTATTCTTTATGCAAAAGAAAAAGGAAACAAACATGCAAATAGAGATAAATGTTGGTTTACTGCTTGAAAAACAATCGAAGAGATATTATAAGGAAAGATGGATGCCTGGATGGACACATTGGAATTGGAGAGAACATGTGAGTTATTGGCCCACCACACTTCGGCTACAACAACAATGCAGACGACAGAGGACGAGGTGAGCAAGGATGTAAATTAATAGAAAAAAAAGGACGTGCATTTGAAGTATGGATGCCAGTAAAAGCTTGGGCCCTTCCCCACTCTTATACCCTCACAAAAGGAAGAGGAAAGGATTGCAAGCTTTACTTACTATGATGGAGTTCATTGAAGGGCAGAGGAGACAGCAACAAGAAATAATAGAAAGTCAGAGAGAGAGAGAGACCAACGTCAACATTAGCAGAGTCATCAACAATGACCTAGGAGGATCTCATCATGATTGAAACTCTCAGACAATAAATCAAAATAAATTGGGATAAATGTACTGCATATGATTATAGGATGGTAATGAAATGCCTATAAATATAGAGGTTCCAATATAATGATAATGTAAATGAATAATAGAGAAACACATAATATGGTCAATACATCTATGATGGTAGATAAGCATAAGGCAATGGCATATATGGTGATTACATACCAAATCATATAAAAGATATAGGTTAGTTTCCATAGCAATTATGTTGTCACAGAGATGTTTGTTTGATCATGTCATATTTGTTAGCTTTCATATTTTTCTAAAGACAAAATGGATACAAAAATTAAGTTTAACAGTCTGCTACATATAGAAAAGGTACTGTATGTCCATGCATATATAAATGTTGAGTGGGATAATAATACAAATGTACAAATGTATTATATGGAAGCATAATGATCCATACATGCATAGTGGTAAATTAACATAGAAAGTAATAACATATATGTTGATAAAAATAAAATGAAGATATAATTTAACGGTGCTACAGAGGTGTGTTGTCACATAGATGTCTTCTCATGTTTTCTCCTGACATCTTGCATTTTGCTTTCATATGTTCTCACATATATCCTTGAGGAGCAATAAACTCAAGATTACTATCAGTTCAAAATTAATCAGCACATTTCATTACCACAAGGGCACAAAACCTCTGGAAATTTGCCTATTGGGAATCTTTAATTTCAACCTCTACAATGTGGTTTAAAATTTAAACCCCCAAATCATATCTTTCAATTGAATGAATGATCTTATAAGCAAAATGTTATAACAACTACGATATTCAGAAATGATAACAAGATGCTTTATGATCCAACTGGGCACATTGAAAGAATTCAACTTTTCCATTATAAGTAATAGAACCTGACGTCGAAATAGAGCACTACAAGTACTATAATGTCACAATTAACATCCAACCAGAGAACTAAAAACTCACCGAATCATTGTGCTCATCATAACCAAACGTTATTTGTCTGCAATTACAGGCAAAAGGTATGTGTCAGTCAACCATTTCAACACAAAGACACTGAACTGCAACCTAGTTGTTCATCTTTTTCCTGGACTAGTGCAGGAACCCAAGAGTGACAATTTGTTCATAAGATTCAAAAAATCAAATTCAGTAGAAATGTGCTTGAAGTAGTGTGCCATAACCTTTGTGTAGAAGGATATCCATTCAAACTGTGAGCAGATTTAACAATTCCAGGCATGTGAGTGTTGCTTCCAGCACCTGCTAGTGTGAAGATTGTGCCAAAAATGTGCAATATGAGCTTTTAGAGGAAGGTGTTCCATGTGAGTAATTATTACAAACTACCACTATAGATTAGCTAAATAGATAAACAGAAATCAGAACCAGCAGTGACGGCTAGTCTAATCTACACAAGGAGGCCAATCAGATTAGCCCATGAAGTCTGCATTAAATAGATCAATAACAAAATCAGGCAGCATTGGCCTACTAGAAAGCATGGATATACTGAAATAGTAGGCAATAATTATTTTCACTCGTTTAGTATCCATTCCAGGTGCCATTTATGCAAGGAAAGGGTTCTATTACCAGAGTCAGGAAAGCCTCTTGAATATGCAACTGATCCCCTAACTCGTCTATCCAAAGAGTGAACTGTGTCGTCATCTGCTTGCCAAAGTTTACATTAATAAGTTGAATATTCCAAAGAAAGTAAAATACAAAAGGAACTCAATATTTCTAGAGAGTTACAATAAGAGAAACTAAAATGGGAGCTTTTATACGGAATATACTAGAAAACTAAATTGACTACCTGTTCTTGAACGTTTGGACTTGGAATTAGATTTTGCAAGATCAATGTGTAGAGTTGATTCCTTCTCTAGATCAAACATTAGTCCCTGCCAGTGATTTTCAATTTTATCATGTTCCTCAAACATGAAAATAGTAGACTTTCAATTTTTTGTAGTCGAGAATATAAATTGTATATCAGCATAGAGAATTAGGATATTAAACTATGACCACTGTTTCTTCTTAGAGTGACAACTTCATTCACCAGTTTTTATGACATATTATCAAGTAATTGCAAAGTATAGCAAATACATAGTAACATTCCAAGAAACATGGCAGCATCATGCATTCTAAACATATATCAATGTACAAACCACAATAAGCAGTTTTAGGCCATTCGAAAATTAAGTCTGCATGATTGATAAAACTAGAATAAAGTCTGCATGATTCAAGATCATTAACCAAGTTTCACCGTATTGCAATGGTATAGTAGTTTAATAGTATAATTTTACAATCATTGAGCAGAAACACAAACCATAAATATTATATGCTCAAAAACATGTGGACCACGTAAGCACATGACAAAGTAAACGTGGCCCAATCTATGATGTTAAGGCATGTTGAATGACCACAGAAAAATAAGCAGTCATTAATTCAGCATCTACAGTAATTTCACGTGAAGCTTTACGCAGAAAAGTTTGTGTAATAGTTATATAAATATATAACAATATAACTATACATTAGAGTCTTATTCTTCAAGTGATGAACAAGCAACTAAACAAATTTCACAAGCTGTATTTGCAATAGACTGTCAAATCATTGGAGAAACAAGTGTTGCTCCTACATCACGACAATTACTGCTCTTGTATAATTTTTCCTAGTATGTATGCCATGTATCACTTAATATCCTCCATAAGCATCAATTTCATGAGTAAATATATTAACCAATGTGCAAACAACCCGAGATTCTTTACGCAAAGGTTAGGAAGTGCAGTAAAATCAACTTGATTATCGTGTGCAACATGGATTACATAATAAAGCTAAGCTGACATCTGAAGGATTATCAACAATGACTTATAATTAACCTTCATCAGAGGATAGTAAAAACAAATTTACATAGAACAAAACACACAGGCCTCAATCACAATATGATTGTGAAGAAAAATTTTCCATTTGAAATAGGAATTTAATTGAAAAGCATACATTTAGTGCGCGCATAGCAGAAAGTGCTGATTGTTGATCAGTAAAGACAGCAAATGCGTAAGCCTGAAACGTCACCAAAAAAACCAATTTGTGATTAGCAATCCCCACCAAAGAAAGGTAAAGTTAAATGTTAAGAAATTGAGAAAAGATCACTGCAGAGAGCCAGAGTGTTGTTACCCTTTTTATCATCAAAAAGGGAGAATGTGCATATGGCATGAGGAATGAAATTCAGATGCGCTGATTACACATGTTCTATGACTCGTTAGCATTCATCTGCACGATATCATGTGGTTTAATCCTTATAAGACCATATTGAAACTATTTTTCAATAATATTATGAATTATTCTCTTCCTCAACTTGGTAAAATTCAGAGTATTGCCCTTTCTCTCCTTTTTGTTGTTGTACCACCCCTCCCTCTACAGCTGCTTCTCTCCAACTTGTCTCTGCCTAGCCTAACCCTCCACCCCTCTAAACTTTGCCATTCTTTCCATCAATCCCATCTTGCACCTACACATTCACCCTTCTACCCTCACCTATTGGCCTACTCTCTTCATTGATGATTTTCTCTCCCTCTCTTTTATTTCTAGGATTAGGGTACATAAAAATTTTTATTTCCTAAACCTTATGGCTTTTCTCTTTTATGTGACAAGAATGGATCACTCAAGCTTGTCTACTAATCTCAAGCTCTTATCTCTTTAAAATAACATCGTCAAATTTAATAGTACCAATTATACTCTTTAGGCTTTGACACTTTGATTCTCCCCTGATCACATGGAAACCCAAGTATAGCAACTCTCCTTCTAATGCTAAATATGCTATTTACACTATAGCAAACTTCCAAGTTGCACTCAATGGCTCCGCAACAATATAAAGCCTTCATAACTTATTTGCCTATGTCAAAAAAAAACAATAAAAAGCTTCATAGTCAGTGCACTGTTGTGTTTGCCAACCACAAAAGAAATTTGTGATGTCAAACACAAGACATTTTATTCCAAGAAAAATGGATTGGACCCACACATTTTAAAAGCAATTGCTTTACTATTAGCAAAAGGATTTTCCTGCTCAAGAATATTACTCAATTTTGAAAACCACATGGGATCAAATTGCAGATCTATCACCATCTTATAAACAAGCTTACAAATTTCCCCAAGTAGCATCAACACATCCTTAGGTGCCAAATTCTTACTTACCCCCAATGAGTCATGCATTGTTTCCCATGTGATGCAACTATTCCTGATCTTGAATATACTTTCTCTATAATTCTTAGGGTTTTTGCCTCATGATACTTTGATGGTACACCTCTCTTGTTGATGTTTTTGTCCTTGCTATGGTTAGTTAGCTATCATGATGATCACTCTATGAAAGCCAAGGCCCTTATCCTCTCTATATGCAATCAATCACTCTAACTATCCTTCTAAGAGCTGCTAGCAAATGTTTGGTAGGCTTCCTCAAGCATAAATTACCGCTAAGGGCTTGTTTGGCCCCACTTTTAAGCTGCTTTTTAGTAGCTTTTGAGCAAAAAAACAGTTAAAAAGGTATTTGACAATATAACTTAGAAGCAGAAAAAATAGTGAAAAAGTCAAAGTTGAAAAAATTACAGTGATTTTGATTAAAATTTTAAGTATTATATTAATTTATTATTTCAAATTTTAACAATAGTTAAAATACTATTTATCAAATATCTTATAAATTTTGACAGTAGATTATAGTACAGTACACAGATTAGCACAATTATGAAACAATTACAACTCTTCTTGAAGCGAAGAGTCCGCACAAGGCAGTTTTATTGAGTTAAGGAAGTGAGAAGTGAATGGATTTACTTTTTCTTTTCTTGAAGTAATGATTTTTGTAGTTCTTCTCTTTGTTATAGAGTAATTTCATTCCTGCGAATGGGAAGAATAGGCTTTGATTATCCTCACTTTTTAAGTGAGCGAACCATAGGCAGGAATTGTTTGCAGACCAGTTCTCATTCTTTCCTTTTTGCTAATCCATCCGTCCCCTTTCCATTAGAGGGGTTGACTATTGCATCTATTTTTGATCTACTTGTGTTGTGACTATAACTATCTGGCACTATTTTAAATATTGGTCCATCCAGGGTGGTAAGCTTGTGCATATTTTAAATATTGGTCCATCCAAGGTAGTAAGCTTGGTGCATATCAGTTCATCCCTCCACCAATATGTGGAAGTGTGGAACAAAATTTGGTACCAATCTAGTGTATGTGTATGTACAATAACCTTGCTATCTCGATTGCCGAATATGAGAGATTCCTTTGATCATGTTTTGAATTTTCCTCATCCTTTCATGCTAAAACTTGGCTGTTTTCTAGATTAGCTTCCCTAGCGTCTACTTTGACCCCATGGATGCTTGATTATAGGGCACATTCTAAGTGATTGTACACTCTTTTGATTTATTTCTTTCTAACATTTCAGCACTTGTATGAGTTGTATCTACTGATTAACACATCAAAATAATAGTTGGTTGTGGTCATCAAAAGTCAGTAGCTGAAGCTTGCTTTTTCACTGTAAACTTGTTATATTGTTGTTCCCTGCACTAGAGTAGGGCATAAGGCTTTCAGAACTAATGAAGATATTCAGCAAAGTTACATGAACCAATACAATAAGAAAAAATTCAAGATTATTCCTCAAATTGGCTTTTTCTTTCAATACTTTTGGTCTCAATACGTGAAGTAGACCAAAAAAAATGCTCGGTTTAACGCCATGATGTAGAACTATTTCCTGTAGAAAAATCAATTTTTGTTCAACGAAATTGCTTGCACTGCAAATATGCTTTCCACTTTAGAGACTACACAATCCAGACTTAATTACCATGAATCAGAAGCTACAAAAATTCATCAGCTTTTCAACATTAATACCTGAAAACAAACCCCAGCAACGAAATTTCACCGCGAATTAGATATCAATAAAACAAAAACTCAGGGCACACTATCAGAGTCACTCTCCACAGCAAGCGACCACCTAGCACAAAGATGCGTTTAAGATACTAAAACGAGAAGAAAAGGAACCACGTAAAACCCAAAATTTGGTACAATTCTGAATAACTTCAAGGGCGCAACCCAACTCAAACCCTAATTTAGGAGTCAGAAAAACCTAAACAGGTAAAAAAAGTAAGAAAATACATAATAAAACAAAAATGAAGAATCATCTCACCTGAGAGGACTGGCCCGATTTCCTGATCTTTGCCGACTTGTATCCGGGGAACTCCCGGAAGAGATTATAGACCTCGCGGGGCTTCACGTCGTCGGGGAGCCCCGCGATGAACAGAGTCCGGACCTCTTCATGCGAGGTATCTTCTGATGCCGTAGAATAGGCAGCGCCATAGGGGGGCTGTTGGTGGAGGGGGTAAGGCGGGGAGAAGTGGGATTTGTGCGGCAGTGGGCGTTTATACGAGGGTGGGGGAGGAACTCCATGAGCCGAGGCCGGCACGTAGACCGGCGGCGGAGAATAGTAAGGGTAGCGGTCTGCAGCCGGTGGAGGGTGGTAGTAAGCGGCGGGCATGTCGTCCATTGGCGGCGGAAGCAGGTGTAACCTCGCGGCTGCGCTCGACGGTGACAGAGACGAGAGCTTAAACGGGTCGGATTGTGTTATATAGTGTAACATTTTTAAACGCACAAACATACCACTCAGTGCGCATTTTTTTATCAAAATCAGAGACACAAAGTTAGACATAAAATCATATTTGGATTATTTTCAGACGAAGTTGAGTAATAAATAAATTATGATGTATTTTTATGGCAAAAAGAAGCTTTAAGTTAGATAATAAGCATTTTAATTAACCTGATAAGGATCTTTAGTTATTAATAATAAATTTGTAACTACTTAAAAAAGTTAGATATGTGTTTTAATTAGATAAAATAAAGATGTGCAAGTGTATCATATTGTTAAGTGAGTAGAATTGATAACAAAATTTTAGAATTTAATCTTGCCTTTATTACTTAATTTCCTCACGTAAAAAAAATTGATGAATTCTTAATTAATGAATAAATGCATTTTGTTTTATATATTGATCCTAACTAATGAATGCGTGTATTGATCATTAATTAATTAATTAATTAAGTTTTTGTAAATTTTGTTATGCATGCAATGTCATTAGTATATATATTTATACTTATCTAATAGTACCAATATCATTATGAATGAAATCTTTTACGATGAAAACCAAAATCGTAAAAGATAATAGATAATAAAAAAATATTAATAAAAAAGCTTATCGTTCATCTCAAAGCTTGTCATTCACCCGCCTCGCCTGCTCGTTTACTGCCTGAAGCTTTATCGTCCGCCATGGTCGAGTCACACACCTACGCCTGTTGCACTCATCGTTGTTTCATCAGCCATGCGGTGTCGCGTTGCTGGCTGGACTCGCCACCCAATGGCACGCCTGCATCCCAAGTTATCGGCTGCTGTGTCAGCACCGTCGTCCATTGTTCCTTCAAACGGTGTTTGCCGCTCCCTTCTCTTGGTTGTTGATTGGGTTAAAATCGAGTCTAGTAGTTAATATATTTAGTAATCAGCAAATGCTTGTAATTGCATGTACTTTTGGATTTTTATAATTAATATATTAATGTATTCATTATTTGATTAATTTTATTTTTTAAAAAAATTATAGTAGCATATTTAAACTGTGAATTGGTAAATAAAATTCAAAATAATAAGCATACTTAAGCTCACATTCTTCGTATCTGTGAATGAGTTTGAGGCGTCTCTTTATATGATATTAACTTTATATTTTTATTTCTCAAGTGAAGAATTCATTCATCCATGGGTTCATTATAATTTTTTTTTTCCTTCTAGTCGGCTAAAATTGGGACATTTATGTTTATATTGGCTCATCTTAACTTCATGTAAATATTTATGCTCACATATGTAATTATTTGTTTTATAGCCTAAGTCCCAAAAATACCTCAATTGTATTCATCACCTTTTTATTTTGTGCTTAGCAAAATAAAAAAAAAATATAATCAATTTTCTTCATTTTTTACCTAACTAGGCATTCACATTAACTTAGTAATATTCATTACACTAATAAACCAATGAATAATGATAATCACATTGAATATATATGAACAAGCTTTTAGTTTGTCATGTAATCAAACTCATGATATCCTTTTTTTTCTTGCAAGTTTCTTCATTATTATGATTTTTTTGTGTTTTATGTGTCCATGTATTCAGACCTGGCAAAATTTGACATGACCCGCTGACTCGACCCAACTCGACACGAAATTAGGCAGATTCGGGTCAGCCATAATCATGTTCGGGTCATAAAATAGGTCAACCCGTTTATGACCCGAAAATAATCGAGTCGTGTCGGGTTGTAAACGGGTTGACCTGCTTAACCTGATTACAATATATATTTATATATGTAAAATTTAAATATATACTTATCTAACTCTCATTGCTAGCTCATAAGTCTAAATATCTTCTAATTATCTTTTAACCTAGATTTTGGTCCACTCATAAGCCCAAATTTTTATTAATTTATTATTTATATTTAAAATATAAATGATAAATGGGTTATTCGGGTCATGTCAAATTGACCTGATTATATTCGAGCCGGGTTGTGTTTAGGTTACACAGTTTGACCCAATTAATTAAACGAATCGTATTCAGGTTAGCTTAATCGAGTCACGGATCACAGCTAATACGACTCATTTATAATCTACCGGCCTAAATTATCAGGTGTACATGTATTGAATCCACCGTGACCATGACCTTGCTTACATTTTCCCTCCGATTTTACCTATTGTATTTTAGGATGGGGCTTGCATTGAAGAATTTGCTTTATCATTTGGTGTGTGTGCGTTTTTTTTTTTCTTACTTTTTCTGAAGTTCTAGTCATAATTCTGAAGAGAACTTTTCAATGGGTCATACACGTATTCTATTACCATAAAATTAAATTTCGCATCCAAGTTTCCTGCAAAAATTTCTCCATCGTTCTATTGTCTTGTAAGACCGCATTATTCTTTCTTGGTCAGTTGACAAGAATGACCACTCATATGAAACAGTTCATTATATATATATATATATATATATATATATATATATATATATATATATATATATATATATATATATATATATATATATATATATATATATATATTTCATCTTTAAAACCTAAAAATCACTATAAAGAGTTTATGTTTGGTGCTAGAAATTTGGAAGGTCTTACTTGCTTAGAGTTATAGAATTGATGATCTTTTGGATATCCCTTCATATACAACTTGGTAGATAAAAAAGATTCTATTCATCTTCCTTGACTAGTTATGTTTCCATAGTTCATCACCAGGTTTGTTTTGGAGCTCAATACGCTATTTTTCAACCATTTCATACACATCTTGGCATCTTAGTAATGTCTATCGTTTAGATCATCTACACACGATCAAGATAACTAAAGTATTAACTAACCTTTGAAACCATATTAAACAGGAAAGAGATGAAGAAAAAGGGAACAATGTCAAGCCAATCTTACTACATTTAAGATTTTTCTTGTGCACTTTATTATTATAGCACAACTAGCATTGGGCCTTCTACAAAACTTAGAATTACGATAACATCAATATTAGTTTAAGACTACACAACAATTCATCAAACATCTCTTACAAAACTTAGAATTACGATAACATCAATATTAGTTTAAGACTACACAACAATTTATCAAACATCTCTTAGTTGCTTACCACACAACTACAACTGCACTTCCAAAACTGAGTCTTCATCTTTTTCTTAAGTCTCTAAGTTGAGCAATTTTCACACATTTAAGTTTACCCACGAAATATTGATAATAAATCTCTAGATATAGGCTCTGTTTGGTCTAGCTTTTGCTGGTTAAAGAAGTGCTAGTTGAAAAGCTACTGGTTGGAGAAGCAAAGAAGGTGTTTGGATGCACAGCTTATGGTTAGATTATTCTATTTATAATAAATAATTTTTATTAAAAAATTACCAAGATAAAATTTATACAATTAAATTTGTAATTAACTATAATTAAAATATTTATTAAAAATATTATGAGTTATATTATTAAAAAATTATTATTATATATAAAGGTTATTGAGTATAAGCAGGTGGGGAGCCAGATAAGCAGTTAATTTGTGGGTTGGAACAGAGAAATTGAAGGGCCAAACGCCTCAGCTTCTTGATTTCTGCAAAATCATAAGCAGGGCTAGAAGCTAGGCCAAACATGGCCATAGTCGTCATCTACAATCACTATTGGTTGAAAATTAATTTTAACACAATTAATACCCAATCTATGTAAATGACAGGCGTAGAGTTAACTATGCTGTAAAAATAAGAAAAGAAACATAGATCAATATATTTTAAAGAATTTAGACAAAGAGGACAAAACCGAGGAGGGCATAAAACCCTGTGGTAGGGAACCATATCACAAGTTGAAAGCTTAAAATGAACCAACTTCCAAAGAAAAAAATAATACACGAAATTGAAGAAAGTGCCAAATAAAATTTCAACAATGATGAAGGGCATTTAGTGATTCATTATGACACAAAAGAACAGATTTAGAGGCATTTTCATTCCTACTCGGTTAACAAATCTAAGAACCATTATTCAGTTTAGCAGGCAGAGAAACATAAAGTCAAGAAACCCGCAAGGAAGTAAATTTCTGCCTAGAAGCAAAGACAGCCACAGCCCATGTGTTCTATATATAATGAAAGACACCCGGTCTCAGATTCAAGAAAATTGTGCAGGAGCAAAACTAAAAAAACAGAAAGCAGGATGAGTAAGTGCTTTCACTAAAATCAAATTGATTACAAGGTATGTGATAGAGACATACAAGCTTGATTGGTTCAGATGGACAAAAGATGAAGGAAAGCTGCAATTATAAATGATTCTAAAAGCATCAAAGAATACGAAAGCAAAGAAAATATGTATCTCTGCATTCAGTTCATTTAAGATTAGTAAGGGCATGTTAAAAAGACGGTACCATTATTCATTAACCAACATACTCTAAATCCAATTAGCTAATAATACACAAGGAGTATATTGAACTCTGAAAATAGTTGTAACGAAGTGTTCATGTTATCCACTTTACAAAGGTTTATTTGCATTGATCTAATCACAAGTTCAAGGTCTGAAGCAGAATAAACAATGACTGCTATAAATGTATTCTAAAATTTCTATTCAAGGATAGATAAGCAAATAATGTTTCATCTATAGGCTTGAAAGTTGAATTTTACTGATTCAAACCTCAACTAGTCCAACTTTTGTAACTGAAACAAGTAATGTTTGCCAAACAAGCAGAGTTCTCTCTCGCACTTCATTTTTTAAATAGATTCAAGTATATATATATAGACAGAGCTGCCACAGATATAATCACAGTAATTGGAATATTAAGAAATGATTATAAATCTAAACCAAAGACACAAAGCACCAGAATCTCTTAAAGAAATGTACAGTAACAAGTTTTAAAAGAAAAAGACGAAAAATTTCTTAATTTTGTTTGGAACTGAGCCAATCCACATCATGTAATACCACAAATACAGAACTGCTTCCAGAAATTTATGGCAAGATAAGCACAAGCAGGTTCCGAGTATCCTTAGTGCATAGTTCTGCATGAACAAAGAACATATATCCTAAGACCTCAAATAGAACTTGGAGAAATAGGCATAATAAGAATAAATCAGAAAGAACCTGAAGGAAATGATCGAATCGAGATCAAGCATTAGGGAGGGCAGCCATGAAGGCGTTGTAGGAGGACTCGAGATCAAAATGGAGCTGGCGTGCCTGCTGCTCAGTGAGCTCGTCGGAAGCGCCCATCCTGGTGAGGCGGGTTAGCCATTCGCGGACCTTAGTGCGGCCCTCAAAGTCCGGGGGAAGGAGACCGGTGCCGAGCTTGGTGAGAGAGGTGGAGAGGTCGGACAGCAGGGGGTGGACCTGATCGACGGCGACCATGTTGAGCTTGACGGAATCCATGGCGGTGATGAAGTGCTGGACGCACTCTGCGACGGCGGCGGCTGAGGCGGCGGTGCCGGAGGAGGAGGCTGCGGCGGCGCGGTGCTCGACGGTGGCGGGCACGCCGGATACGAGGAGTCGGTTGATGGCCGCAGGGGCGTCGAGGCGGTAGGCTTCGGCGAAGCGTTCGAGTGAGGGGACGGCACCGCGGAGGGCGGAGTGGAGGGTACGGAACTGCGCGATCAGCTTAAGGCACTCCACCTCGTACTCGGCGGAGGAAACGAGATCGCGTACGTAGGCCTTCTCCAGCTTTTCCGTCGTCTTGATGATGGCGTACAGATCGGCGAAGCTGTCGTACATCTCGCGCTCCCGCTTGTCGCGCCACAGCTTCACCTCCTCCATCGTCAATCGATCGCTCCTCTCGATCTCTCTCTTTCTCTTTGTCAGACCGATTGCTGCTTCTCCTCCGAGTTCTTCTATTTGTCGCCGGTGGATCGATGAAGGGAAAAGATACACGAAATCGATTTAGGGGTGAAAATCGGGGAAGGAGGCAGAAGGGGAGTCGAAGGGAAAACGCGTGCCCAAAAGAAGATTGGTTCCGCTACAAGCAAACTTTCAAGTTGGATCTTGTTATTGCAATTAGAACCGAACATTACGAACCTGCACGTGCTGATAAAATCTCCAGGACCTCATGGATTGCACGTGCCGGTAATATGGAGACAGATCTAGAGGTTTATAATCGGTAATATTGATACTGATTTTACCGATTTATTATTTACTAAAAATTCTAATATCAATACCGAATCAAATAAGATATATACCGAATAATTATTAAACCGAATTTACCGAAAATTATTTTCGGTAAATTCGGTAAATTACCGAATAAAAAATTATAAATACTTATTTAATATCTAATATTTATGTAATATTTTTCTTCTTTACTTTTTTATTTTTATAATATTTTCTTCTTTACTTCTTCATTTTCGCTAATCGCTATCGCTAAAACTATTATTCTATTAGTTAAATATTATTTATTATATTATATTATTTATAATCGGTAAAATCAGTTTTTTACCGAATCGAAAAAATTTACCGATAAAGATACTGATAACCGATTTGTAGAAAAATCATTACCGGTACTGATACCGATACCGAATTTACCGAACCGATTTTATCGAAAAAATCGATAAATCGGTATTTACCGAATATACCGAACCAATTGTAGACCCCGTAGACGAATCTATTCCAAAATTCACTAGTGGGTGAGGGTAAGAGAATGAGAAAGAGAAAATTAAGAAAAATGCAGGTCATTTCATCCCCATATTTTACCAAACCCTAACCCTATTTAATAATGAAAACATACGCTATATTTCTTTGGAAGGAATTCACACCGAAAAAAAAAGGAAAGCAGCACTTTCCCTTATTTCTTTAGAATGACGGAATAGAATGGAGGGAAAGAAGGAAAGAAAATACCTTACTTTTCCCTAGTTTCTGCTTCCGCCCAAATCGGGCGGAAATGCATTTGGACAACGCACACACGTGAGTCTCTCTTTCACATAACAACGATGCCACTACTCTCGCTCAACTTTCATCACTGTTCACTATCACTGCTGCCCCTCCTCCTTCCCTCTCTCTCTTCACCGGCACCGTCGTCCTCCTTCCCCTCCTCGTTGGTGCCGCCCTCCTCCTCCTCCCGTCGCTCAAGCTCGCCAGCCTCTCTGTCACCGATATCACTAGCCTTGTGTCGCCTTGCCTTGCCTCCTATCACCAGCCTCTCTCTCACTAAGCTTGCCCGCCTTCCCTGCCTTTGGCTCCAACCTTGCCTCCTTGTGTCTACCTCAGCCTTTTGCCTTCCCTCCACATCCCCGCCTCCCTCCTCAGCCTTGCCTCCTCGCCTCCTCCTTAGCCTCGCCTTCCTACATCTGCCTCTGCCTCCCGCCTTCCCTCGTCGCCTCGCCTCTAGCTCATGCCTTGTCGCCTCGTCACCTCCACTGCTGCTCGTGCTCCAACATGCCCCTCTACGTTGCCATTTTCCTCTCCTTGCCAAGAAGATGATCACGTGCGTTTGCACGTGATTTTTGCTTGCCTCATTGCCTCTTTTCTTTCTCCCATTTTTTCCATTCTCCCCCTTTTTTCTTCTCTTCTAAGAAACAAGACCTTAATGCTTGAATACAAACCCGTACTCAACTCGGACTATTTAAACACTACCCGGTTAAAAGGATTCTAATGTAAAATTTCTCACCTTATATATACTAACTTTATTATTTTACAATAATATTATCTTCTACAGCACAATATGAATTTCACATATATTGTTATTTATGAGACAAATGAAATTTGAGGCCTGTAGGGCTGGCAATTCAGGTCAACGGGTTATAAATGGATCATGTCTGCTATGACCCATGACCCGAATAGCCTAACCCGAACATGACTCATTTAATTAATTGGGTCAAGAGGTATAACCCAAACACGACACGCATTTAAACGGGTCAACCCGATACGACCCGAGTAACTTGTTTATTAAACGGGTTAAGTATTAACATGTGACTTAACACAACTCAAATAACCTATTTATTATATAAGTCACTTATAAAGCCAGCTAGACACCCAAATAACCAGTTTAGTAAATAGATCACTTATAAATAGCTTCAATATTCTAACAAAAAAAATAGTATAAAAATATGATTCAAATAACATAATAACCATACACACCACCAACATTCTAACATCAAAAAAATATAATCATAATCCATGATATGATTCAAATAGCATAATAACCATACATACCACCAACATTCTAACATCAAAAAAATATAATCATAATTCATGATATGATTCAAATAGCATAATAACCATACATGCCACCAACATTCTAACATAAAAAAATATATAATCATAATTCATGGTATAATTCAAATAACATAAAAATTATGATCCATAAATATCAATATACCATCAACATTCCATCAACATAAACTAAATAAAAGTATCATCGCAAGCCAAAATATTTTATTTACATCATTGTCCAAATTCAAAAAATCACAATTGACCCTTAATATAACAGTATTGGTCAAATATTCACTTCAAAATGATTTATCAAAAATACTCTTGTATGCTGTTAACAGATTCACAGCTATAATTAGTAAAGCCTTCTGGATTTTCATCTCCTGCTATTCACAGTGTCATGAGAAAATACAGATATGTTAAAGTTGCAAAACTGACATTCTTCTGCTTTATCCAACATTACAAAAAGTATCAATTAGCCAAAAAGTTAGAATCCATCTTCAAACCTAAAAGAAAGAACAAGCCAATGTACATTAGTTTTTTTAAAAAAATATATATATTACATAATATTATAAATTCAATACCTGATTTATATTTGTTTCTTCTGTCGCCTGTTCAACATTACAATCCATATCAACAAGCTCGTCCAATGATATTTTTGCCTCATCCTTAAAAATAGAAATACTTGAGAAGTATAATATATTACATAAGATGACAGGAAAATAATGAATTGTTAGTTTTACTTGTTTATCCAAATATCCAATCTCTAGTGCAAAGAAGTGCCTCTACAATGGTTGTTTTTAATGAACTGCGATATTGGTCAAGGACACACCCTTCACAACTGAAAGCTAACTCTGATGCTACAGTAGATATAGGGATCGCTAATATATCCTGAGCCATTTTTGAAAGAGTTGAAAACTGTTATTGATTTAACTTCCAATAATTTAGCACATCTAATTCTGTCTTTCTGTCAAGTCTTGGCTCATCTATATATTACTCAAGCTGTGATTTTCATGAAATATCACCAAATTCCTCACTTTCAAACATATCAAAGTCCTGCATGATATATAAAATAGTTAGTCCATGAAAAAAAAATTAAATCTTCATTAAGTAATGGTACTTCACAAAAATAAAATTAGTACATGTAATAAGTCATTGCCTTTATTTGATGATCTTGCTCCTAAAGTAGCTATTGTAGAATCTTTTTGACCCAATATCATTAAACTACTTGGATATTTCAAGATATTCATTAAAAAGTATAAGCAAACTATCTCGAACCTCGTTAAACTCATTTGAGTTATATCCATAGAGCTTCTTGTAAGCCCAATCAACAAATTGAATTTTATACCATGGATCTAGTATCACAGCTATAGCCAAGATCAAACTGAATTGAGACCAATATTTATCAAAATTTCCAAACATTTGTAGAGCCATTTTCTTCAAGTACTCATCTTCACAATCTATATATTCTTTCAATGTTATGCATAACTTATAAATTGATGGAAAAAACAAATTTGCAGTTGGGTACTTCACCCAGAAAAAACACACATGATATCATATAAAGCAGACAAAAACCTCATAATCTTTTGAATTTTCTCCCATTCCAATGATGTTGGGCAATCCTTGTAATTGGAATCACTTAACTCTAAATGGCAAAGTGCACCTCTATAATAAATTGCACTTTCAAGCATTAAGGTATGTTGAATCCCATATAGTTGGTACATCTTGTCTTAAGCCCCTTTTTTCATCCATATTTAAAAATTTCACACATTCAAGAAATTTTTGCTTTCTCACTTGAGAACCTTTGATGTATTTTATTGTTTTACGCACTTTTTCTACTGTATGATCAACCTCTTTTAGACCATCTTGAACAACCAAATTAAGAGCATGAGTACAACATCTAACATAAAAATATGCACTATTACTTAAAAGGGCTTTTGAGACATAAAGTTTTACTTTAGCAACCCTACAAAGGTATCATTTGCTGAAGCATTATCTAAAGTTATAGAAAATAACTTGTTCTCAATTTCCCACTCAACCAATAAAGAACTTATTTTCTCATATAAAGCTATCCCACTATGTGGTGGTGGCATATATGAGAATCCAAGTAATCTTTTATTCAAAATTCATTCTTTATCAATGTAATGTTCAGTAAGTGAGATATAGCCATCGGTAGCTATAGATGTCCATAGATCAGATGTCAAATAAATTCTACCATGTACTTCCTCAAGTGAGCATTTCAATTTAGCTTTTTCTCTTTTGTATATTTTAAACAAATCTGCTTTGATTGTGTTTCTACTAACAGTGGTGCAATTCTCATGTAAATATGTAAATAATGCTCTAATTATATAAAACTCTACAAATGACAATGGTAAATTATATTTGACAACAACAATAATCAGTAACTCGCAAATGAGCATATGATCAAATACTCCTTTTCTCATAGCCAATTCACGACTCAAAATTAGTTGACCAATATCTTTGATGTTTTTTCTAACACAAGTTTCAGTATGTCTCTTTAAATTTTTAGTCTCATACTTACTATCACATAAGAATAAAGAGCCACATTTTTTGCACTTACAATGCGGCTTACCATCAATTATTTTCTCTACAAGTTCATAATATTGCCACACCACTTAAGTTTGTCTTCTCTTACGCTTTCCCTTGGCATTCACATTCTCTACCTCAATTGCCTCATTGAGCTCATCATCTCTATCTTCTTGTAAATTAATTGGAGTATAATCTATTTTATCCTGTAAATCAAAAATAAATTTAGAGGCTTTGAAACATCTAATACAATTAGATAATGAACGTGGAAATACTTAAGACCTAACCTTCTTTATGTAGAGGCATATGAATGTCAAGTGAACAACCATATGGTGGACTTATGTTAGTTCAATCGAGTTAGAATAGAATTTACATAAAGGTACATAGTATAGAATAGGGCATCTGCTTGTTCAGAATTAGAGGTGAAGAGTATTTTCTCTATAAAAGTAATACAAGTAAGGTGATTTTACATAACCATTTAGGAACACAGCAGTATAAGGATTAAGGTGAATTTACATAACCATTTAGGAATGCAACAATACAAGTAAGTGAATTTTTTCTATAAATTCAGGGGTAAAGAGAATTTTCTTAATGTTCATAAAACTCCAATATACAATCATTGAACAACATTGAGCTATTTGCAAAAAATGGTTAATCTAATATCAAAAAGACATAATCTTAAAGACATAATCCTGAGAGTTTTTTTTTTTTTGCAAATATACACAACAACATATGAATAGAAAGAACATAATATACCACTCTAAGTAGGAAAAAATACATTAGAGCAAGGATCGGTAAAGGGAAGTACCAGAAATAAATTCTTTAGATCACAGAGCAAGGATCTGTGAGGCAGCAGCAGATCTGTGAGGGCGGCAGGGAGCAGAACTAGCTGCAAGGCAACGAATAGGCAAGGATGGAGGCTTCGAACGACAGAGGAGGCGTGGAACAAGCTGTAAATGGTAGAGAGAAAGTACCTGGGACGGTGAGAACGAAGGAGGTGGCTCGGGCTCAGGGTTGATTCACGATTGTCGAGCGGCTATAGAAACTAGAAAGTCAACCAGGGAATGAGAAATAGGTTAACTTGATCTCACCTTTCATTTAAAATTGAAGGGTGGAGATCAATAGATGAAATAGTATTAATGGGCTAGTCACTTATGTTTGAGCTGGGCTTCTATATATAAAAAATAAATGAGTTGAGCGGGTCAACTCGTTTATGACCCGATATGACCCAAATATTTTTAGTCATAGATAGGTTGACTCATTTATGACCCGAATACGATTATGTCCAATCTAAACTCGCTTAATTTTGTATCAGGTTGGATTAACGGGTCGTGTTAGTTTTTGCCAACCCTAATATTTGAGGGTGTAAATAAAAATTAACTAAAATGTATCTTCAAATCAGAATTTCCCTACAAAGCAGTGGATAGATTCGAAAAGGGTTTAAAAAGCACATGAAAATGTTTAGATATTCACCCTAGTTCTAAAAGCCTAATAGGAGACTTTGCACTCCCTGACTGCAGCGCCACAAACCCCATTCACGCCAACGGGAGCCTCGATGATGGCCGCGGCTGAAACGAAGAAGACCAAGTACGATCGCCAGCTCAGGTAGTGCCCAATCGCCACCGGATCTTGTTTCTCCATCTCTGCGATCCCGTTATATTCGACCAAATTCGACTATTGTTGAATCGGCGAATTAGGGTTCTAGCATGATTCTTAAGTGGCTCATTTTGCTCCTTAGATGATACTTGGCCTCGCACGCATTGCTCAGTTGACGTACGAGGCACGTCGTAGAATGGGCAAGAAACTTGAAATTGATGTGATCTTGTTGTTGGGAGGAGGACTTCTCCCTGATTTATCCAAAGTAAAGCTGAAACCTAGCCTCTTCGATCCCGAAAGCTGCAGGGTTGTTCGTCTTGAATAGACAAAGGAACTAGAAAGTGTTCTGTAAGAGGCCAAATACTAAAGCAGCTTTGGTATACTGAAGATAAAATTAGGATTGCAGAGGTAAAGTTGTCGGGGGTCAGCTACACGCACATTAGATAGAATAAGAAACTTGCTTTCATGAATTCAACCATCATATAATTTTAAGTATTTTGAGACTTTGAGTTGATTCTCTAATGACTTATTGTCTTATGCAATATAACCTATGGTTCAAAAAAGATTCAGAAGGGCATAGCAATAGAGCATAGATGGATTAAAATTTCAATCGTTCTGGTAGCAAATCACATTAGATAGAACAAGAAACTTTTTTTCGTGAATTCAACCATCATATAGTTTTAACTTTTAAGTATTTTAGTTGATTCTCTAATGACTTATTGTGTTCTGTAATATAACCTATGGTTCAAAAAGGATTCAGAAGGGCGTAGCAATCGAGCATAGATGGATTAAATTTTCAATCGTTCTGGTAGCAAATCTCTTAGTGGAATAATTTATCTTCTCTTTCTAATTGGTTGCTTGACAAAATGTTGTTCACATTTGGCACTTGATTTATAATCATTGTTAATCTCATGTATTTATACACTAAAAGTCGGGTGGTATGCTGCATCAATGACTAGTAAACTTATACTTTGTATTCATGAAAATGATTTCAACATTTGAGCTCTGCCTTCATAGAATGATTATCTGATCAACATGTTTAGCTTTATGTGGTTATTGTGCATACAACGCCAGCTGGGCATACTGATACAGCTGCATCACTTCTTAAAAAGGACTTGGCACATTAGACATTCATGGATTCTCTAGCTTTAACATCTCTTTGTATAACGGTTACTGAGTACAACTAATAATTCTCATGCAAATAACCTCTTTTATTTATATGCATCATTAATCAGTTGTTTTGAGTCATTAAGATCCTCAATATAAATAAACATTAGGCAATTTTGTTTAGTCTCTCGCATTTCTTGAGCTATAAGTTGTTCTTGGTTTTTTCTAACTTTCTTGTGACAGGATCTGGGGAGAACAAGGGCAGGCTGCACTAGAGAATGCTAACATTTGCTTGCTTAATTGTGGTCCTACCGGTTCTGAAGCTCTGAAAAATCTTGTTCTTGGTGGCATTGGGAGTATTACAGTTGTTGATGGATCTAAAGTTGAAAAATATGATCTTGGGAACAACTTTTTATGTATGCAAATTTCTTTTGCATGTTTCTTTCTCTTCAAATTTTTGAATATACTGACACTTTTTAATGACAGTGGATGAAGATTGCTATGGACAATCAAAGGCAAAATGTGTATGCTCATTTCTGCAAGAACTAAATGATGCTGTGAAAGCTAAGTTTGTTGAGGAGTCTCCTGAAAACTTAATAGAGAAGAATCCTTCTTTTTTTGCTGAATTTACCTTAGTAATAGCAACTCAGGTATGCTTCTAAATTTCTCATGATTGCCCGACTAGAATTGAGTCAGTAACTGCATGCTTTATTGTGCAACAGACTCTTTGGACCTTGTTTAGACTTTGTGTAAAATAGAATTCCATCAGTAAAAAAAAGAATCTGCAAATATTGGTGTAAAATATTTGGGGTTACATGCATGAGGTAATGATTTTTTACATATTGATATTTGTACTTAAAATATCAAATAAATGTGTAAATATAAGATCTTATAATCTGTACATATTTGTGTAAAATATTTTGGGTTACATGCATGAGGTAAGGATTTTTACATATTGATATTTGTACTTGAAATATAAAAAAAATGTGACCTTGGCCAACTTAGCTTAGACTTCTGATGCTTGTTGACCACCCACCCCTGTTACATCTCCACGAGAATATCACTTGATATAGATGTAAACCTTGAGATATTCATCCTACATGTATTGGATATTTCTTCAGGAAACTAAAAATATTTGGCTTGATCTTTTGGGTAAACTTCAAATTTTGTTGTAAACTTGGTATAGCATCCAATGGTTTCACTTGAATGTGTCAAAATCACCCTGCAATCATCTATGCGCAAATAGTCAATTTGCATTGAGATGCTTTTTGTTGGTACTTAGTAGGAAGGTTCGCAAGATTGGTACAAACCGGGCGGCATCGGCACGATTAGCAGGCGGCAGCGGAAGCTGTGTATTCCGATGTGTGTTCCGGGACCGATTGGCCACCGGATCGGTACCGTACCGTACAAACCGGGCAGTACGGCATGGTTTTGAGTTCCTTGCTCAGTAGAGCTAAAATATTAAGCTAAAATTCATGCATACTAAACTGATTCTAGGTGACCAGCAGTTGGCTTGCGTTTTGATGGGGTTTTGGTTATAGGTTGGGTCTATCTGGCTATGTGTGGATGATTGTGAGACTCTGTGATTAGTCCAGCGTGAAAAAGTGATATACTAGAATGTGTATTTTAACAAATTGTGATTGTTTTCCATCAAGAACCATTTGAAAGACCTCTTTTTAATTCTGTCTCAAGAGTTATTTTCACCCCTGCTTGCCTTCCAGTTTATTTTCTGCTGAGCTACATCAATGTTTGGCTAGTGGCATTATTGCATTTTTTGGTATTTGAATAATTTTTATTTTTACTCTGCAGTTAACTACATTCAATGCTGTATCAATGTCACGTTTCAAATACAATCTTTCTATAACTCAGTTGTGTGAATCTTGTTAGTCAGTGTATGATTTTTCATCCAATTTTTTTGACAGTTAACGGAAACCTCAATAATAAAGCTGGATAAGATCTGTAGGCTAGCAAATGTTGTGTTGGTTGTCGCACGCTCTTATGGTCTTACAGGAATGGTTAGACTAAGCGTGAAGGTAATCTACTAAGCTGAAAAGTCTACAGATGACCACAGATCAGACTTCCTCTGAATACTTGCATATTCACACACTACTTCCTTTGAATAATCAAGAATTTCTCATTTAAATTTACAGGAGCACACTGTAATTGAGTCAAAACCTGATCATTTTCTTGATGACCTACGTCTTCATAACCCTTGGCCTGAGCTCGTAGAGTAAGTCATTTTGTGCTTTTGTATAAAATAATTGAAATGTTAAGCATGTATTGTTGGAGTTTAGTTAACTTTCTCTGTATTTACTTAGTTTTATTACACAATTCACGGTATCGGTTTTGAAACATTCAAAACATAAATATCAACCATAACAACTATATTGATTTGGAAGAGTCAGAATGAAGAGAAAGGAATTAGAAATGGAAATCAAGAGATCAAGAAAAATAGGGGGGAAAAATGAGGATATCATTTCTGAAAAGAAACAAAAAACACAATATTATTTATAGATCTTTCATGTCTTCTCCAAGCACCTAATCACTTTAGTTGAAGCACACATAAAGCCTGATTAGGATGGACAACGAGAAGATAGGCGACAACACTCTCTCCTTATTCCCTTCTTTACTTCCTCTACTTTTTTGTCTCAATGTCCTATGAATTGTACAGAAAAGTATTGATTTCAAGATAGTTTCTAATGATTGTCTAATTTCAAACTGATTTTTTTATAGGTTTAGTTAAATTCTTGTTGATTTGAGCATGCTTGTTTTAAGTAGTTCAAAATTTGAAAATTTAAACTCAATATGAATAAATTGTTTAATTTCTTGGCCAAGATTGGATCGCTCTAGACTGATCCATAACTAATTGTTTGACCCCTGGCTGATTTGATTGATTTGGACATGGGTCGATTGATTTGTGAACTTTTAAGTCAATATGAATGATGTAAGAGAATTCTATCGTATTAGACCCATATATGGCAATTATGTCTTACTTTTCTCATGTCTCATCTGTGTAAATATAAGTCTTTATCTTCTCCTTTACTAATATCAAATAGATCTTTTATTCAACTTGCTATTAAAGTGTGGTTCTTTCTAACCTTGCTCACCCACCCTTTATCCTCCAAACCCTAGACGTCACCAAATGCCAACTTCTGCACTGCTTCTCTTAGTCATCACCAACCCCTGCACCACCTCTCTCTTAGTTACTGTTGGCCACTTACTTTACTGTTAGTTATAGTTCTCCGGCCAACACTTGCACTGCTGTCCAACGATTGAAATAACTTTTTTCCACTTACTACAGATTACAGAATCATTCTACCACCTACAACTACATATTTCAGCTGCCTACAAAATTTCATCAGTCATCCAATAGATCATAGGAGTCTTTCTCTGGATTTTCCTTTACTGCTGATGTCCCCCTCTTTGATGATGGGTTTTCCTGACCTTTCTATGGGTTAGGATATGTGAAGATATATGTAATTATCTTACTACATAATTTTCTTTATGCCACCGAAGGCGGGCATCTCCAACCCTAACTTTGATGTTTAATTTAATAGTACTAATTATATTTGTGGGCAAGGTCAATTTGATTCTTTTCTCAATTCTCAAGGGAAGCCTCATTATATTGACTCTCCTCCTACAATTATGGATCATGCCTAGGTTGTGGCAAAAGTTAACTATGACATTCTAACTTGGTCTCCTTAAAAGCAAGGAGCCTCATACTCTGAGTAGTGAGTACTATTCTATTCCTTTCTATTGTAAAATAAATTTTGGACACATTATATAAAACCTATTCCCCTGATAAAATATTATGAAAATTTAGTTCATATATTAAGAATTTTTTTAATCTCAAGTAACCTGCAGTGGATCTCATTAATCTTTTGAAGCAAAATCAAGACTTTCTTCTGACAAAGTTTTCATTTAGTATTAATGATTCATATACTACCGTCTAGTTGATGCCAAGGTTCCAGATCTTGAGCATGCCTTTCTCAAGCTTATGTGGATCTCTATTCTCCTAACTCGTTACATATGAGGCTTCTACGCTGGCTACTTGTGGTTCCACAGGTGTTTCATCCAATTGTGGATGGGTCATGGTCATGGGTTTCCTCCATTTATTCACTACGGACACCACAATTTTCCCTTTAACAAGGTTGGAAGAAGTTTGGTTACCCACCCCCGGCTGATGCTACGACTCATATTGCAGAACTGGCCCATGCTTATATCAGTCGTACAGTTACTATGTCTGCTACCAACTATGAGAGCTTTCTTCAGTCTTCAGCCATCTCCTCATCCTCGTTCATTGCTATTGCTTTAACAAATACTACAGGGCTTCCTTGTCTTTCTCTTCTCTGTATTTTTCATAGTTCTTGGGTTTGATTGCATACGAACAGGGTGATTGCAGGCTATTCTTTGATTTTTCATATTCCTTCTCGTATATATGTTTCAATTGCTGGTGGCTTCTCTACACATTTTTCAACTATATGGCTCACTTCTTGTATCTTCTGAGATGTCTTTACATGATATTTTTTATGTACTTGCCTTTCTTATAGAATTTCCTTTTTTATTAGTTGTCTTATGGACTTTAAATGTTTATATGTTTTTTTCCTACTTATTGTACCTTTCAGTTTAGTGGCATCTAATATCTTATTGATAGGCCTTCAACTGTTTTCTTCATCATTACTACCTCTCCATGTTAATGACACTACAATCCGAGTCACCTATTTCCTTTTCAGAATTAATCAATCATTAAGTTATGTTCTCTGAAGTGTGTCAACTTGGAAAGCACCATTGTCTTTTCCTAATAGCCTCTTCTGAGTTAACACACTAACACCTGGGGTCCTAAACCTTCATGTACTTTGTTAGATTTTGCGTACTTTGTAACTTTGATTATTATTATTGTATTACCTGGTTATATATATATATATATATGTAAGCCCCTAAAGTCTTACACACTGATACATGCAATCTTCTCTCTCAAGCTGTCTTTTACTAAACTACTTATGCAGCTCAATAGAATGGTGTAGCTAAATGTAAAAATGGTCATATCCTCGTTTTGACACGAGCCTAATGTTTCATATGGATATTCTGCAACCCTTTTGGGATAATATTGTTCTTACAGTTTGCTATCTTTTTGACACATTGCCCTTGACTCCTAATAGATAGTCTCCCTTTTCTCATTTTTTTTTGAACACTCACCTTTTTGTTCATTATCATATCTTTTTTGGCGCCACCTTATTTGTTCATGTTCTTGGCTCTAGTCATGACAAATTGAGCCCTCAATTTTATGATGTATATATACTTCTTGGATACTCTTGTACACAAAAGGGATATTAATGTTATGATCTAACATTACATTCAAAGTTTTAAATACTAGTTCTTATCGTTGTATCAATCTTGTGTTGGATAGGTATATATTGGTGCATATTAACACATGGTACCAATCTTTAGTGGTTGATATCGGTCTTAATATAATATATGCATATATAATTATATATCAATAAGTATTGGTATTGTACCTTGTACTAGTCAAGAGTTGGACCAGTACATACTACCCATACTAGACAGTATAGATTGATTATACCTTTGTTGGTTTTACTCTTTTTGAAACTGTCGCCCATTATGTTATTTATTCCACATGTTTCATACCATTACATTCTAAGCCCATGCTACCGACACCATTGTCATTTGCAATTATAGATCTCCTCTATTGCAAGTTATAATAGACATTTACCTATTCCTTTGATGAAAGTTATTACTAGACATCTTATTGTTTATTACATCACTTTTGATTGCCTAACTTATGGCTTTTATTCTCTTACTTTATCCTTCTCTGAATTTTCATACCTAAAAGTCCATTGTCCTTAGTGGAAGCAAGCTATGGATGATGAGATTAAAGCCTTGATTTCTCAAAGAACTTGAGAACTTGTTCTTAAGCTCCATGATGTTGACTTATTTTTTATAGTTGAGTCTACATAATCAAGTACTATCCTGATCAAGGATCGAAGTTTCGGTCCGGTGGAGCAATCCACCGGACCGGTACGGTACCGGTACCATACCGATGACTCGTGGGAGAAGCGGCGGCAGTAGGTGGGAGCGGAACAGCGGCGGGCGGCGGCACGAAGCTTCCGCTGCTACTGGAACGAAGCTTCTGTCGCTGCTGGAAGCTTCGTTCACCAGCGGCCGGTACCGAACCAAAACTTCGAACACTGATCCTGATAACATGATTCAACAGGTACTAGGCTAGTCTTACAGCGAGTGATTCTACTCAAAACTTATTGAGTAGACTATTTTCTCGGCTCACGAGGTTAAATTCTGTTTTGAGTATTTTCTTTGGCCACTAATCAAAATTGGAGCATGTTTCAAATGGATGTGATAATACTTTCTTATATAGTAGCCTTACTAAAGATTTTTATATAGAACAAACTCTAGGGTATGTTGCTATGTAGAGAAACACATCTAAATTTAAGAAAGCTAATTATGGACTTAAATAAAGCCCTAGAGTGGTTGATATGTTCACTTTAAAATCTAGTAGAACATATCATTTTGTTTTTTAGTACAATGCTCCTATGGTATTGTTTTTTTTGTTGTTCCTGTAGATGATATTTTTTCTTAATAGGAGTGTTATTAAAGATATTTAGGAGGTTTTAAAATTGTTTGGAGTTGAAAATTGTTTTAAAATATTTTGGAAAATTCAAGTATTTCCTTGGAATTGAAATTACTTATAGTATCTTTAAGAAAGTATACTTCAGATCTTTTTGAAGAAAGTGATCTTGGATGTAAACATGTCTCACCTATTCTTTTAGGTATAAGATTTTGGTTTAGATGTCTTTTGATTTTGCTAATATCATCAATTAGTAACAAAGTTATTTACTTGATGGTTACTAGGCCTAACGGTTCTTGTTAGTTGGACTTGTGAGCTTCCTTATGCAATCACCCAAAAAAAGTAATTGGGATGTTGTTCTAAAAATTCTTCTTTTGCAACCACAAAAGAGTTTATTTTATCAAATATATAAATATCTTATAATAAAATTCTACAATGATGCTAATTAAGTAGGTAACTTAGATGAGGATTCTGCACCTATGCAAGTGGGGACCTGGTAACTTGGAGAAATAAGAAATAAAATGTGATGATTCAATAAGTGCTAAGGCCAAATGTAGACCTATGGCTTATATTGCATATGAGATGATATGACTTTATACCCTTGATGATGATTTCAGGTTTTGACAATATGGTATAGATACTATGTAAATTGCCGATAATCCAATGAAAAGATAATCCTATGTTTCATTGAAGGACTAAATATATTTAGATCAATTGTCATGAGATGTTGTTACAACAAAGAATCTAGTTTCACTTCTTTATGGAATCAACTTGCTAATATGTTTATTACATCTCTTGCTAGTGAAAAGGTTTATTTTCTTAGAAATAGCTTGGTCATGATCAACATCTATGTGCTAACATGAGGAGAGTGTTGTAGAATTCTGTTATATTGAGATCAATTGTCATTTCATTAGAGATATTGTTGGAATGAAAAAAATTGCACTTTTCACTTCTTCACAAAATCGACTTTCTAATATATTTGTTACACCTCTTGCCATTGAAAGGTTTATGTTTTTAGCAAAACCTGGGCAGCATCAACATCTATGCACCAACATGAGGGGAGTGTAAGAGAATTCTATTATATCATAGTAGTACCACATAACATTTAAAAAACCGGTCCGAGTAGTGATTGATACACAAATGTAGGTGGAACTGAGTGGGAGCACCATAAGAAGAAGAAGAGGAACGATACATAGACTTGGTGGAATGCGGATGCAAGTGGATCGGTAGAAGCAAGCAGAGTTGCTTCCACTTCTTCTTCTTTTTCTTCTTTTTCTTCTTTTTCTTCTTTTTCTTCTTTTTCTTCTTTTTCTTCTTTTCTTCTTTTTCTTCTTACTCTTCCTCTTTTTCTTCTTTCTACTTGAAGTGCATGCGTTTGCTTCAAGTGGAGGCATACGTGGATGCGAGTGGAGTAGAGTTTCTTCTTCTTTTTCTTTTGATTGGGTACAGATTGGTTGATCAATATTCCAGTTGCTTTTAAAAATGTTATACTCCTCTCATATCTCATTTATACAAGTCTATGATGTTCTCTCTCTTGTTGATGTCAAATAATGAGAACCTTTTGATTCCATTATTCTTGGATAGGATCATATGGCTTATGTCGATCTTAATCCAACTTGGCAGATCCAGATAGGGATCAATCAAATTTGAAAACTATGTTATTACATGACTCTGGTCTCCATTTGATTTTAATTATGATAATAAATATTTACAAGATTATTCTAGGTTGATTAAGGTTTCTATACTCTTATGATCTTTTATAAATTCCTCAGGTACGCAAAATCAATTGACCTAAATGTGACAGATCCTGTTATCCACAAGCATACACCATACATAATTATTCTCATTGTACTGGCAGAGAAATGGGCCAAAGAGCATGGTGGGTGCTTGCCATCTACTAGACAAGAGAAGAAAGATTTTAAGGTGTAGAATTTGATTTCTGTAGTCTCACTTTCACCTTTTTTACTAGATAAATACTCTTTGATTGTTTTTTTTTCTTTTTTATAGGATTTAATTAAAGCTCATATGCTAAATATGGATGAAGAAAACTATAAAGAAGCCCTTGAAGCCTCTTTCAAGGTTTCACTTCCTCGAGGAACTAGTAAGTTTTTGAAGTGAAATAAATACACTTTTTTTTCTCAAATAAAATTTGTAAGGTCTTTGGTTTTGGACTTATCATCACTCTGTTAGATATTGTATTTGGTAGAAATGAAGCACATGCATCCTGCTCTTCAGCTTTATGATTAATAGGATCATTTTGTTGCTTAGTTATGAGCGAGTTCATCAACTCGTAAATTGTTTTAGCTTAAATCCTGTACTACAATTACATTGTTTGTAATATTATCATCAGAGGATAGTGGTGTACTTGGCTTAGTTTCTATGCAGTGTCTCACGTGTTCCATTTGATTCTATAATTTAATTAAATGATGATGTTCCTAGACAAAGCTGGCTGCATTTCTTTTTGACATAAATAATTGCAGTGAGTTCACGTTAACAATTGAATGTTAATTGATGCATTGTGAGTGAAATTGGTCTACTGCTAGAATTGAGATGTTTCTTTTTGCTCATGCTTCTAGGTTCCGAGCTGCTTCAAATTGTAAATGATATTGCTGTTGAAGTTGATTCAAGATCTCCAGATTTTTGGGTTTTGGTTGCAGCTTTGAAGGTTAATAAATTTCTGCAGCATTTTCTTTGCGTTTTCTCTGATCAAAACTCTGCCTTTATGATCTTCTTTACTTTGCTAAACAGGTATTTCTTTCCTGCTGCAGAATTATCATATCAAGTTGTAAAATAGTAGATCTTTCTAAAGGCGCTTTTGACTTTTACATTAACCTTATTTAGAATATGCATTTTATAATTTGTGCCCCTTTATCTAGATACCGGTCATTGTTTCAGAAACATTAACATATGAACTGGAAAAAATAGTTCCTGCCTTTCCTGCAAAGTGCCAAACATGGTCTGAGCAAGGTTAATCAGTACTCACATTGCATAGACTATTATATAGGACGTGCAGTTGGTTTTATAAGTAATGTCCTACTTCTCTTTTTCATTGTAGACTACCTAATTACTCAATCAAACTTGTATGACAGCGGGCCAACCCTAACCATAACCAACTTCCCTTTTTCTCTAGCCATCCTTCCTTGCCCACCCCACATTGCTCCAATCCCTTCTGTCCAACCATTCTATTCTCTCTACTACCACCCATTCTTTCCACCCAACTAACTCTTGTACTCTTTATCGCTGCCCCTACCTCATTCTATTCTCTAGCCATCTTTATCGATGTCTCTTCGGACCGGTATGTACCGACCGATACCGGTATGGTACCAGCAATAAATCAGAAAAAATCTAATTTTAATTTAAAATTTTTTTAATTGTACATACCGTACTGATATCGTACTGAAATTAATTTTTTAAAATGAAAATCGGTACAAGCTGACCGTTTTTTATATAAACTGAGCGGTACGTACCGGTACCATACTGGTATCGTAATAAAAAATTATTTTTTCTCCAATACCGACGGTTTCCTCTTGGTCCGAGACTTGTCGCTCACCGGAACGGTACAAATCGGTAAAACCAGTCGGTACATACCGGACCGGTTTTACCTTCCTTGGTTTCTCCTCTCTTTTCTTCTTTTCCTAGGGTCAGGTCATATATGTTTATGATCACCTAAACTATAGAGGTTATTCTCTCTTTAGCTCATTTTTGGATCTCTAAGTCATTCTTTTCTCAATATACCACTAGCAAGTTTGGTAATGGTAATGATTATGTTCTTTTGTGATGAGCACTTTGTTTTTTTACTTTGGTTTTTACTCTACTCTTAATGTTGGTAGATCTTTATCTTATGATGAACAATCTGGTCATACATTTGGTCAAAATCTTTAATATTATCCTCCATGTACTTGTGGTTAACAGAGCCAACCCTCGGTATAGGGTTGACAATGGTGCGAGTTTTGCGTACTCTACTCGAAATCCTATCCCCATAAACACCCTCAAACCTATATTGCAAACCCAACTTGTATGAGAAAACCTACTCATCACCTGACTTAGGGAATTGAGTACACGAAGGATACCTGCCTTGCCTACACTACTCTTTTGATAAAAAGTTAATATACTTAGCACAGATATTTGTTCAACTAAACAAAAGTGGTTACATAAGATAGGAATAAGGAGAGATTGAGGATTGTTTGTTTGAAGGCTGCAAATAAATAATAAAATTTGTTTCTAGGGTGAGTTTGAATTTAGGTTCAAGGTGGATTTTGAAATTCCCATACTGCCTTATCTCACTTTATAGAATTTGAGTTTTACTTAGACGATTGAACCCCAACCTAAAGCTTTAGTCAAAATGGGTTTTCTTCGTCAAAGTTGGATCAGGTCAAGTTTGAGTATTTGGTCAAATCCTACCCCGAAATGATGTTAGAAGATATAAGCTCATCCACCATAGGCATAAACCCCTTTCCTACTATAATCCCTATCCTCTCTACCATTGTGTATACTGTTGCTTTCCTCGTTACTAATTCCACTATAAGTGTGAGAAATTTCCTAATGAATTGTACCTTTGTCATTATTCATTGCTTTGATTTTTGCAAGTTTTAGTAATGCATCTCTGGCCTTCTCCTCTATCCTACGAATTGCTGATTTTGGGCTTCTTGTATGTTAGGTGATCACTCACTTTTTTCTCAATAAATTCTTCTTGACACTCACCCTTTGTTTCTATTATTCTTACCTTCTCTACCATTATATTATGTGATGTACTTTATGTTCTTATATTTTTGATGAAATTTTTTTCTCCATTAGTACCATTACCTGTCTTATATAATGGGCAATGACTTTTTTCCTACCTACTATCTTTTAGTATTTGCATACAAAGACAATAATTTGGCAAGGAGTATGAGTCCAAGACATAAACTACCTTACATAGGCCCACTATTGCCTTTCTTGGTGTCTCTTCTCAATCTCCATATCAATAGTTCTTTTGTTTAGGTCATCTTCACCTCTTCAAATAAAGTGGTTTTACATCTTCAGGCTTGTTTTTCATTTACGAGACTTGTCAAATAGACAAATCATCCTCGTGTCTCCTTTCCTTCTGTTGCTAATAAAAGATATATCTTTACTTTTTGAGTTAGTGGATTTTAAAATTTTGGGTTCCTTGTATGCCTTCTTCTATGTCTACTGAATTCTAAAATTTTGGGATCCTTTGTTCTCTTTATTGCTCATGTTTGATTCAGGGTGTTCTTCAAATTTTCTATCAAGAAAGGAAATCAGTTTGACGCATATATTTAAACTTTGTTGTATGTTGATAGTGTGACACCACATGTGCTGCCGAAACAATGTTGTCAAAGAGAGATATTAGAGGGATGATTAATGTTATAATTGTATTCGAGATGCCACTTACATAAGAGTTAAGCCATATGTATATAATGTTAGACATAACCTAACCGGTTACAAGTGACACCACAAAATAAGGTGCTCAAAACCGGTCCGACTGGTTGTACTGGTTGCCGGTTGTCGGCCAGACTGGTATATACCGGTGGAACCAGACGAGATTCTGGTGGAACACAGCGGGGGGAAGAAAGAAGAAAGGAAGAAAAGAAGAGGAAGGAGGAAAAAGAAGAGAAGATCCGCTGCCCGCAAGAAAAAGTAGAGGAAGAGCCGCCGCCTGCTCGAGTCTACTACAGCCTTGCTCGAGTCTACAGCAGCCTGCTTTCGCCACCGCCTGCATTTGCTCCTCTTCTTTTCCTTTCTCTCCTTTTCTTTTTCTCCTTCTTTCTCTTTTCCTTTCTTCTCTTTCTCCTGCTTGCTCAGTTTGTTGTGCTCGTTCCCTTGGTTCAATAGATCAGTACGAACCGGTAAAATCAGCCGGTTCGGAATGGTTTTGAGAACCTTGCCACAAAATCAAGGTTTAAAATCGAACTCAGTTGTCTTGGATTAGTGCATTCTGAATGTATCAACACTATATATACCAATATTGAATTGATCTCGGTCCCTTGGTTCAATAGATCAGTACGAACCGGTAAAATCAGCCGGTTCGGAATGGTTTTGAGAACCTTGCCACAAAATCAAGGTTTAAAATCGAACTCAGTTGTCTTGGATTAGTGCATTCTGAATGTATCAACACTGTATATACCAATATTGAATTGATCTCGGACTGGTATATGCCAATATTGAATTGTTCTCCGACCAGTACACATATGGACTGGCTTTGAAGCATGCATAAAATAAATATAATATTATCTAGATTCATAATAACCCCACTAATTAATAATTATACTAATTAATTACACATACCTAATAATAATTAACAATTAATTCCATCTTTTGGAATATTTTCCCTTTATATGTTTACACACTATTGTGTCATTCACGCACATTGATCCCCTCCATCCTTTGTGATTGCACCCTCTTCAACTTCTATTGCAAGCTCCATAAGCGATGCAAGATCTTCCCCTTTCTCTTATGTGTTGTAGTGGTCATTGTAACCTCTAAATCTCTAACTCATATTTGAGTTTGAGCATTTGTCTTTGCTTATGACTCATCGCCTTTCTATGCCTTCCCTTGTTGGACAAGGAACAAGCTTTTGAGACAAGATGTAAAGATACTTTCTTTGGCTTCAAAGATGCTAGTGATCTCTATGAAGTACCTAGAACAACTCCTCAACATTGAGGTATCTTCAATTGTTCTGGATTTAATTCAACTCCCACCTGGGGGCAAGTTTTGATATTAAAGTGACGATGATGAAGAAATATCTCAAGAGGATTTGCTGGAGTTTGAGGTTTTCCTCTCACAATAACCTACAGAAATCCCACCTCTCTACTAAGTCTCACATCGAGCATATCCCATGGAAGTTTCATGCCATGTGATTATGACCATACTTGGGTCTTAATTGTCAAATTCTTGCATTGGCGTGCAGTTTTGTATGACAACACCAAGTTTGTAGCGTGCCAGTATGCCAATATGAATATGTCTTCTTCATGAAGAAGCATTGAACAAACCCTAGAACTACCACAACTAGCTTCATAATAACCACATCCATTGCTTCCTACAACCTAAAATTTAACTTATCAAAGTTGAGTTATTTTTGGTGAATAACAATGGAATTAAACAATTAGTGTACTTAATTAATTTTTGTGCACAATTAATTATGTATATTTAAAATTATTGTACTAATTATGAATTGTAGGGCGTAATGTTGACTAATCTAGTTGATCTGTATAGATTATGCGTCATTAAAGCCTATAAAGGTTTACTGGTATTGTAATAGGTACTTGTTGATTTCTGATGTATTTTATTAGTATTTTTTGGTCTTTCTTCTATTCCCTTTGCAAAGGAGGGGTTTTCATCACTTCTTCTAATCAAATATACCTTAAGTGTTGCTTCATAGTTCATATAAACAACTTTATTGAGATACCCAAATGGAAAAATACTTTTTGGCATCCATTTGCAACATCTTCCAGCTTAGATTAATAAGTGAAGAAAATATGACATAACTAAGCTTGCAATATAAGAAAAGATATCAAAATAATCAATAATGTATGTTTATGTAAAACTCAACAAGTCTGGATTTATATTGAATCAAGAGATCATTAGGATTGTACTTGATAATAAAGTAATAAACATCTACCTACAAGTAATTAAAACGTTCCATGATGTTTCACATGCATTGAGGCATCAGTATCGCCATCTCATCATTCTTTGCTTGCTTTCGATGCCTAAGAAAAGCTTCACGTGAACTTTTATGAATAGATGAATCAAATAATGATTATGAACGAAAGGTAGAGAAGGGGCAATCATATGTTAATTGATGTGAAATAAGATTGAGATTAGATGGTAGGAGTGGTGGTGCTGGTGATGATTGTGCTAGTGACTATTAAGAATTGTGACTGTAAACCTATAAAGAATATGCCCCAAGTGAAGATGTGATAGATAATAAAGTGGAAGGTGAAGAAATATTGTGAAATAGATTGAGATGAGGTAAAATGGGAAAATAGGCGATGTGAAGGGTACCTGTGAAGCTAATAGGTAAAAACTAAGTGACTTAAAAAGATGAATTTTGATAGGGTAGTATCCTTGAGAAATTGAGTCATAAAAATATACTCTATAGAGCTAGGATTAAACATGTCATGAGCTAGGATTATTGAATGATTTTAGGAACAATTTTATTTTGTTTATATTTTAAATTAGGTACTGAGTACCCATACCTTTAAACCCGATTGTAACCCAAACCCAACTCATTGAACTTGAAACTATCCCAATAAGTTAATCGGGTACTCAAACCCAAGGTTTTAAATACTAGTTCGTACCGATGGGTCTAGTTTGTACCATTAAAAAAATATGTATATTACCAATTTATTATGAAATGATTTTTAATACCTTGCCCGAACCGCTATAAACTAGTTGAGTTGGTACATTTGGGTTTAATTCATAGATTAAAAAACTGGTCTAATAATTGAAGAAGACTATTTATGGATTAAAATAGACTTTTGAAGCTTGGTTCAATAAGTTTTCTCTATTTCTTACTAACATTTATTTTCAGCACATTAAAGCTGATAATTCCACCTTTGTTTGCGAGGTACTTCTACTATTATTATTTAAGGTATTTATTAATGATAGCCTTCTCTCATAAATTGATGTAGAAGATAATTTGACTATGAAAAGACATTTTGAGAGAGTTTATGATTAAGGATTTTGGAAAGGTATACTACTTTCTAGGGATTTAAATTTCACTTAGCTTTAAAGGTTTATTCTTGTCTCAGATAAAGGATGCCCTATACTTGTTTGAGGAAATCAAACTTCTTTGGTATAAGACTACTAACACTACCATCCATCTTATGTGATCATAATCTGTCTTCTTATGATGACTCTTGGTGATCCTACTTAGTATAGTTGTCTTATTGTCGAGTTGATTAATTTTATTTTTATTGGGTTTAATATTTCTTTTGCAATGGATTTTTTTTTTGTCAAAATATGCAAAATCTAATGCAAAGTTATCTGAGAGGTTGTCATGAGAAATTTGCATTATCATAAATAGTTCATGGTAAGGTACTATTTTATTAAAGACTTGGATTCTTTGGATTGACTTAGAGTGATGGTGACTATGAAGGGGAGTCCATATGATAGGTAAGGTACTATTTTATTAAAGACTTGAATTCTTTGGATTGACTTAAGTGATGGTCACTATGAAGGGGAGTCCATATGATAGGAGATCCACCTTAATCATTGTGCATAAATTGTAGACAATCTCATCAATTGTAAAAGTAAAAATATAATTATGGTTGCTTCGTTAAGTGCATAAGCGGAATATAACATTATGAAATACATTACATGTGAGATGATGCGACATCAGAATATAGAGTTAAGAAGTTAATATTCTAGCAACTTGATATTTTATGGGAGAACTAAGCATTTAAATTGACAGCCACTTTGTTGGAGTCCGTATGATAGGAGATCCGCCTTTATCATTGTGCATAAATTGGAAACAATCTTGTCAATTATGAAAATAAAAAATAATTATGGTTGCTTTCTTAACATAAGCTGAATATAACGTTATGAAATATATTATGCGTGAGATGATGCGACATCAAAATATAGAGTTAAGAAGTTAATATTCTTGCAACTTGATATCTGACGGGAGAATTAAGCATTTTAAATTAACCGCCACTTTGTTGGAGTCCATGTGATAGGAGGTCTACCTTTAATTGTGCATAAATTGGAGACTATCTTGTTAATTGTAAAAGTAAAAAAATAATTATGGTTGCTTCATTAAGTACATAATATGAATATAACGTTATGAAATACATTACATCTGAGATGACGCGACATCGGAATATAGAGTTAAGAAGTTAATATTTTAGCAACTTGATATTTTACCGGAGAACTAAGTATTTTAAGTTGACCGTCACTTTGTTGGATCCCATATGATAGGAGATCCACCTTTAATCATTGTGCAAAAATTGGAGACAATCTTGTCAATTGTAAAAGTAAAAAAATGTTACGCCCCGGCGAAAGACTTCACTAGGGACGTAAAAGTTCAAAGGATATAAACCAACTTAATCACAAATCACACACTATCACAACAGCAAAGCAATTACTAACAAAATTATATAAATTTCAAATCTCACAACCCATACCAATAGAAATCAAACCAGAAGATGCTTATTACAATATCTTTCAAAACCTTTCAACAAAATTCAAAGTTAGGCTAACAATGCCAAAACACAAATGTCACAACTCAAGAAAAACCACTTTAGCTATTTATTTCCCCATGACTGCAGTCTCTATCTAGCTATTCATTTTGGGGTTGGGCCGAACCTGAACATGGACCTAGAGGCAAAACAAGGGAGTTAGCAAGAAAAGCTAAATAGGAATCACAAAATGCATGGAACAAGGAAAGATTATTAAAAAACAACTTTACTATTCTACATGAAAACATCACATCCACAGAGTCGTGTAAATCAAGAGCATAACCACAAATAACCTCACTCTCGAGTCCACACTCTTTGTTAGAGTATTTCCATCGTTGCTCAACCAATGGAACAACTGTCCTCAGACAGCTCGGAGGATGTTGCGTCCAACACCTAGGACCCCGGTCAGTCTAATGACTCCCCGTCAGGTGACCTCTAGCTAGCACCTCTATAGCCGATCTATACTCGGCACTATAGAGTCCACGGTGGTATCATAAGATCAATCAATGTCACGACTACAAGCATATATCAAATGTACTAAAATTTCCATTACCAATATTTTAACAAAACAACTAATGTAACTATCAAGTTATGTCATGTCATCATAATGCATCAATAAATGAATAATGATGAGTGCAAAGGAAATGAAACAATTATCATAGGACAGAGTAATAAGATAACACAACTTTTAAGTAAAACTCAAAAATACTGTATTGAAAGGTGAAGAAATAGATTCCTACCTCAACGATTGATTCTCTTTGTCAAATGTTTACCAAGTCTTTGAATCATCTTAGTTTTCGGTCTTGATTTTTCTAACTTATCAAATCTTAGCTATCCTCTTATCTAATCATTTCAAAGAGAAATGATCACTGTGTGCACATAATTAAAATTGTGTTATTAAATCTTTCAAGATAAAATTATGCATGTATTCAATTATTCCTTAGTGATATAAATCTTAATGTATTCAAAGAAGAAAGTACACAGTGAGAAAAAGTTGGTGTCTATGAGAAAAGAATTTGCTTTCCACTCATCAGGAACAATAAAATCCTGAGGTTTAAATTTAATTGATGCAACAACAGTGTTTAACACATTTATTTGGTGGACCAACGATTGTGTGTAGAGAGGCGATTAGCAACAGTAGTAGTAAAAAGCATCTAAATTATAAATTAATCCTTCACTTCAGTTAAATGACATAATCAATCTAATTGTCTTAACCAAAGTTTTAAATTTACACATTTAATAGCAACAGTTCTATTTGGTTCATTTAGTTAGTTCTATTTGGTCACAAAGGCATACATTTGATATTCCCTACCATTTATAATTAATTCCAAACATTTTTCTTATAATTCTAACTCATTGTATACATACACAGAAATATTCATTCTAAGTTATTAATTGACCACCTCTTACCATTTATTTCCGTGTTGTTTCAATTAAATATCTTAGTGTCGCCATAATTTGAATCCATAAGTTAATTCCCCTTCTATCAGTTTATTGCATCCTTATATCCTTGAAAAGAATTAGCAATTATTAAAGAAGCACCTATCAGTCACAAGCAGGTAATCCAATATGATTTAACCAATTAAATTCAAGTAGAATCCCCTTGACTTATGCTGTTAAGGATTTAGAATTTTAACATTTAGATAGACATTAATAATTTTTTTTTTCATTATGAATTCATACAAACTAGTTCTAACTATACAAGCAGCATCCCTTTAATTATTTAAAAAAAAAGATCTATTCCTAAGTCTTCCCAAAATAAATTGAGATTTTAGTCTTGTAAGGAGAACAAGTTATATCTTGCCAGATATAGTTTAAGGGAAAATTTCTATTCTAGTAGGTTTACGTTCGTAAGGGTTTAGTGATAAAATCAAATAGAATAATTATTCCAACAAAGAGTCAGGTTATAGCAAAAGTCACAGTAATATTTCATTAAGCCATCATAACCCGAAGCAAGAAAATTAACAACTCATAGGAAGATACGATGCAAATTCTTCAAACACAGCAAACAAGAAAAAGAACAATCCAGCAATTGATATAATTCTTCCTAAATCCATTTGGTGGCACACAAAAAACAAATCAAAGGAGACAAAAAGAATCTCTATGATATGGAAAAAGAGAAAACAGATGTTCTTAGATTTCCTCTAAATCTTGAAACTCAATAGATTTAATTTCATTTCCAAATAGGCCAATGAAAATCCTGCACAATTACAAAACCCACACGGAGAGAAGGAAGACCACAATTACTATCCGAAAAGAAAAATATCCCATGGATTTCAACGTACCTAAGAGAAAAACGAAATCCAACACAAATAGCATGGAATAAGAATACATACAGGACTTACCTAGCCTCCAAAATTAGTAAACAAAAGATGATTCAGGAATTATACGTCTCTTGATGCAAAAATCCATGGTGGAGAAGTCACTGATCAAGCTCTTGAAGCAATCCAAGGTGAAGACGCTGCCAAATCAAACTCTCCACCATAAATTTTTAGCAACCACTAGAAGGGAAGAGAGAAATCCCATTCAAAGATGAAGAGGAATGAGGGTTCCCCGCCACTCAACAAACGGGAAAAGCATAAAAGAAAAGAAAAGAAACCCTCAGCCAAGGAGAAAAGGGTTTAAAAAGGAAACTTACGCATAAACCCATAAGTTTTTCACAAATTACAACTAGGTCCTGCATACATAAAATAGAAAATTACTTTTGAAATTAAATTATAACAAAAAATAATTCTGGTTACTTCGTTAAATACATAAGCTGAATATAAAGTTTTGAAATACATTACATGTGAGATGATGCGACATCAGAATATAGAGCAATGAAGTTAATATTCTAGCAACTTGATATTTTATGGGAGAACTAAGCATTTTAAATTGACCGCCACTTTGTTGGAGATGCAGGGATGTCTAGAAAAAATTGTACTGATCATAACTTTAAGGAAAATAACTTGCAGGTACTTTCACTTAGCCTCTTGCCTATGGTGGATGTTTTAGCCTTTGTATCAAGCTGGCTGGAGCGTTCGAGTTATCCCATATATTATATTAATTTTAGTCTCTATTTTTTATTGTGGATAATACTTTTCCTCCAAACCTTACCCTCTTGCAGGTGAAGTCAAGCAATACGGAATATACATGTTCAATTAACTAGAATGTGGTCATATGTGTTTTATTTATCTTCAACAATCAATATGGCTGATAAATTATCTAGGAATTTGTTTGACTAATTTTCCTTGTTGGAAGAGGAAGACAACATGGTTTCTTATATGATTCACATTAAGTAGCACGGATCAAAGTATCCAGAATTATATCCTTCTTGATATGGGAGAAAAAACATGTGTACACCCTAAAGACATCTCTGCTTCCTTTAGCAGACTATATCAACTATTTCATCTATCTGAAAGAATTATTTGTATTGGAGAAAAGTGATTGATATAGTGTGTATGTTCAAGGATGTCAGACTCTTATTGACTTGATATGGTACCTGTCAAAATGAAAAAAAGAAGGATATTGCCATTTCATTGGTACCATCTTCTTAGTCTTATTGTTGTATGCTCAAGGATGCCAGAATCTTATTGACTTGATATGAACCTGTCAAAATGAAAAAGAGAAGGATATTGCCATTTCTTTGGTGCCATCTTCTCATTCTTCTTGTATTTATGGTATAACATGATGATCATTGCTCATATTTTCAATATACACCATGACAGAAGAGCCATGTAGAATTAGCTTAAAATGCAATGACTGGTTTGCAAAATGTCTCATTTTGCTTTTATATTGGGTTGTTGATGTTGTTTCATGAGTTTCAGTCTATTATGATTATCTTTAGCTTGATATTTGTAATCATGATACACAATGCATGTCATAGAACTTCCCCAAGATGAAACATCAGTAACTATAGAAGGTGGATTTTTTTGGTTCCCTTCTCACTTTGATAATTTCTTGGTTGCTAACCTTTAAAGCAAAGGTGAAAGGAATGATTATACATTCAATTATAGGATACAAGGCATTAGAGCGCCTGCCCGAGTTTTATTTTGTTGACACCAAGGTATTAACTACCCTTTTGTATTGGTACGCCAATCTATTGCTGAACTGATATGAACTATCGACACATGGTACCCGTTGGTCTTACTAATATATACATATATATTATATAATAAATATATTACGATACCGACCCTGTTAGGGTTTTGGACATATTACCTTTATAATTGGTAATTGGGTAGCAGCCCTAGATTGCTTATCTGATCTAATTACTTGCGACACTTGATTGGTGTAAATCTTCGTGTATAAAATGCAATAATTTCCATGAATTTTTTTAGCTCATACTAGTTTAGAACAAAATCGTTTTCTGTAAAAAATTGTCCATTGCTGAAGAATTTTTTTTCTGATCTGCATGTTAATTTTTCCCTTCTTTTTAATTTTAGGAATTTATCACAAATGATGGTGATGGAGAGCCACCCCTTGATGGATCAATACCTGATATGACATCCTCAACTGAGTCAGTGAGAAAAAGAATGATATTTTAAGTTAATATTCTGCTCTATTGATACCTGTTTTTTTTTTATTTTCTATGCCATAGGTCCTATATCAATCTGCAAAAAATCTATCAAGCTAAAGCTGAGTCTGATTGTAATGTTATGGAACGGAGAGTGAAAAACATTCTAAAGAGGATTGGTAGAGACTCTGATGCTATTTCGAAGCCATATATCAAGAACTTCTGTAAAAATGCTAGAAAACTCACTGTATGTTAAACGTTTTTTCTTAAGCGCTTAAAGTTATGATTTTATTTCTATGTTTGGTTGAAGTTGTGCTACGCGTATGCCATAGATATCTAAAAGAAATGAATTTTGTTCACTCACACCGCTTGAAGCTTTACCTCTTTAATTGTTCTATCATTTGGTTGCGGGTACACAGATTTTGTTAATATGATCTGCATTACAGAAGAATCATGTCGACCAAGCTTTTTTCAACTCACATTTCTTTTTACTTTATTCTCTGCTTTGCAGGTATGCAGATACCGTGAAATCGAGGATGAGTTTACCTCTCCTTGTCTATTAGAATTGCAGAAATACTTGAATGATGAGGATTACAGGTGATGTATTATGATACTTTTAGCATTAACTTTCATTTCATGTTATTTATGATAAACTTTATATTGTGCGCGTGAAAATTAATGTTATGAACCAAATCTGGGTGATTCCTGTGGCGGAGGATAAATGCAATGCAATGGTAAAATAAGCTAAACTAGTGGTGCGAGAAAGGATTAAAATCATTTATTAGATATAATAGGAATGATTGACTCATGATATTGCCTCATCTCAATTGCTGGAAAAAGATTATGTAGCTAAGCTTAGTGGTCTTAACCTTGCATTTTATTGCTATTGCTGTTACTTACCTGGACCATATACCAGGAGAACAATTCCATATTGTTCTTTCTAACCACGTTAGATGAGAACAATTTGTAAATCTGATGTTTTATTGCATGCAATAGTACAGTTTGAGAAGAGATATGACAATTTCATTCAAAGAAGTTGTTGCCTTGTAGAACATCTAGCAGTTTCTCAGAGCTATATGCATGTAATTCAATAACATGGGAAATAGGTGACAAAAGTGTTTCTAAATGAATATTATATGATTACTGCAAGCTGTACGAGAAATGAAATTATATCGATTTGGGAAGTGAATTTCTCCATTTCTCCGAAAATCTCAAGTTCCCTATGTATTTTTACCTAATATTATTTCTTTTGATTGATAAGTCGAAGTCTGGTTCACCTCAATTTTACATGGGATTGCTATCTTATTTACTTCTCCATCTCTCTTTTCATGTAGGTTGTATACATCCAGGAAGTAGATTATATTTCCATTAGCCCCCACAGGGAGTAGGATCATGTAAATAGTTCTTTATTAACTAGTATGTTGTTTTTTTATTTTCTAAAGTTCTTTGTTGTTAATTAATTTTAGTTGTAGCTTAACACACAGTTCCTCCATTCTTTGCTTATTTCAACCCCCAAACTTCTGTACTTCAGTTTGACGACCACATTTATTAATAAGCAACTAGCTAAAAATATTTCTTATCCTTTTTGTAGTCGTTGCTTGCTACTCTTCATTGTCTTGAATCAAATTATGAAAGCTTCAAAGTTCAACAGGGAACTTTTGGTAATTTAGTTATTCCCACTTCTCAGAGATACCGAATAGCTTGAACCACTTTATTTGGAGTGATAGTCATTCAGGTTTAAAGCTGTGTGGATATATTTTCATGCAGGTTATTTTGTTCAGACCTTCAGGTTGTCGAACTTTCACGGTTTACAGTCCATAAAAGCTTAGAATGTTAAATGTTTCAAATTGAATTACTTATGTCATTGTATCTCATTTGGTGTCGCTGACTCTAATCAATTGCTTTGATTTGAGTAGTCGTTTACTTGATTAGTCTTTTAACAAGATCTCTAGCTTTAACAAACCTATTATCGTTTGTTTTGAAATTAAAATCACTGGTAGTTTGTGGAATGCCATGTTTCAATTACTCAATGATCATGATGAGGATGTCTTTTTGAAGAATGTTTGTGGTTCACAGTTTTGCTGTTGGTTTCTACGTCTTACTTCGAGCGGTTGATCGGTTTGCCGCTAACTATTATAGACTTCCAGGGATTTTTGATGGGTATGCAAGTAATCCTCAATTATTCTTCGTCATATACATGGTTATTTTTTATTTGTGCTTCATCCAGCAGAGTTGCGTAAGGACTTTTCTTAGTTCGCTTGATTGCAGTGGGTTAAATGAGGAGGTTTCTCGACTGAAGCCTATTGCAGTTAGTATACTTGGCGAGCTGGGATTAAATGGACCAACATTGTCCGAGGACTTGATCACTGAGATGTGCAGATTTGGAGGGGCAGAGCTCCATGCAGTTGCTGCTTTTATAGGGGGCGTGGCTTCTCAAGAAGTTATCAAGGTTTGCAAATTTTACATATTCGTGGTACCACATTATTTGCATACTTACTTTAGTGCATTCTTCGTTCACAGCTCGTCACAAAGCAATTTGTTCCTTTGAAGGGGACATTCGTGTTTAACGGAATTGATCAAAAGTCACAGGTATTGATGCTATAGTTGCTAGCTCTAGAGAAAGCTGAGTATTCCCATGGTCACGCGTATTTTGAATTTGTGCCTTCTTAAGACTCCTCCATTAGCTGGAGTTGATTTTTGAAGGGGATATTGATGTTTAACGAAGTTCATCAAAGTCAGAGGTTTCGATGTTGTAGTTGCTAGCTCTAGATAACGCTGAGCGTACTGCATGATTGCGAGTGTTTTGATTTTGTGCCTTTTTATGACTTCTCCATTAGCTGGTGTACAGACTCCGCACTCCATCGTGATCCCGGCCTGCGTCCGTGCCATTTTTTTTATCTTGTAGTTAATGTAAAGACAAATATCGGAGAACTAAACATTGTGAAAGCGGTTCCCTTCAATAGTTTTCTGGTAGAATTTAATAATTAGGCCATTCATTGTGTTTATGCTTTAAAAAATTTTAAAATTTCAAATAATACAATTTAGTATAAAGAAAAAGGGTGTGTTGTAGTTGGAGATGCAGAAGATGGAAAACACATGAAGGATGAGAGATAATTTAGCATAATATTGTGAATGAACATGATATTCATAATGCAAGTAATATAAAATTATCAACTAATTGGCACTAACTTTATATGTAGTGTTAATGAGAATTCTTGGCGGCATATGAATGGATGCCATTAAGAATTGACAGAAATAGAACAAATATAAAGAAAAGAATAGAGGTAAAAGAGTAATTAAAAATAGTTAAAATATGCATCATTTCATCAGCTCATTATCAATCATCCCCAAAATACAACGAAGGGTTGCTTCAATAATCAAAAGTTGTTGAATCTCTTTCCATTTTGTGCACTAGGAAATAACTAATGTATAAGTTTTGGCTAAGTCAAGTTAATTCAATCATATTATATTGACTCATACTTAATGTTACAAAATATAGAATAAGTGAAAAAAGATTGACCCCTAATGATCACAACTCAATACATGCGCATAAAGAATACTAACTAATTTAGACGTGGATAACGATGGGGACTCATAGTAAGCAAAATTGCAAATGCAAACTCTTTGTTCAACATCACTCCTAGTGAGTAGGGTTATCCATTTCAACCTGAGAAATGATATGTGCCAAATCGAATTTTTTTGGATTGGTTTGGCTGGATTCAATTGTAAATATAGAACCTTTGTTTACTAACATAAGATCTTTGGAATCTCTCTTTACTAACCATTATTTACACACTTTTCTAACATAGAACATTTTATTTATATGTAACTAAATTGTATTTATATATTATATTTTCTAGTTGAGGATTAGTGCCGTAAAAAAGATAAGCTCAAAAGAACTAACTAGTAGCTTAGAGAGAGTAGTAGCCAAGAAAATTTAAGTAGAAATATACTTAATAGGTATAGTGCAAGTAGAATGCAAAGATTTTTTTTAAAAAAACCTTACAAATTTACTTATATGCAGAAGAAAACCTATTGACCAAAATACCTTTTCGTCACTTTTTTTTGGCGAGTTCCTCTAATTATGTTAGATGCAAGAAATTTATAATATTTAATTAAGAATTAGGTTAGCCTCCTAAACAATGACTTTCTTATTAATAGAAATTTAGTTCATTTTACTTTGAAGGATGCAACGGTCATCTTTGGCTTGAAATATCAAGGTTTAGTTGTAAATTTTAAAAAAAAGTTTGTCAAAGTCTACAATTTTTGAATGGAACATTTTAAAAAACTACATGTAATACGCATAAGCCTAAAAAGAAAATTAAAAGATGCGTGTACATCATCCCAAAACTATGATCATGATAAGTTAAAAAAATTAGTAGTTTTATATGTATTTTATATATTTTTATTTTGTAGAAATAATTATATAGTATCAAATAGCTTAGTTAGTTATATAGATAATATTAATCAAATAATTGAATACAACTCAACAAAAATCATTTATAATTTTTTAATAAATAAATTGAATATGTCAAAAAAAAAAGCTCTCCAATATCCAAGGATGCATAATAATACTCAATGGAAGTACAATCTATTCTTCATTTTTTTAATAATATAAGTGCATATATACATTATTGATATTGTATATTTGTTTAATTTTTATATATAGTTTTATGAGCGTATGATGTTGAATAAAGGTGCCATTGAATTTAGTTTATTTCCTCGGCTTTCTACATGGGTCAAAACCAAACTCATAATGAAGTCTACGTTAAGCAAAGCAATGGCTAAGATAATTAAAGATGTGATATATGGCAACTTATATTTAATAGAAATATATGAATTTTTATATATTTTAATAATATTTCTTTCTCTAATACAAAGAGTAGTATATGTTTAACAAATCAACTCTCTACTCAGCATATAACTCAAGATTTGCCTTTATTCTTATCGGAAGTCTTCTATGAAATAGAAGATTTAGTTTAGCCTTATCAGAAATCCAGCATGAAACTGAAGAAAATAAAATGTTCAAAGAAGAAAAAGGAAGTCCAAATATTGCTTGCATACATTGGGGACGATGACGTACATTGGGTAAGCAATGCAGAACTCTGTAATCAATTTCAAAACTTCTTAGCAACTCCCATGGATAAAGTTAATGTCTGCTTGCCATGGGAATTGTCTAAACATCAAATTTGTTCAATTGCTTTTAGAGAGATGATGACAGTTAATGTCAGCTTACCATGAGAGTTGTCTAATACATCAAATTTGTTCAATTGTTTTTAGAGAGATGAAGGCAGATGATGTAAATGTAGTAAAATTAATATTTCAATTTCACTATCTAACTTGTTTATTTGTATATAGATTCTTAATGCATATTCCAAGCTCTCTCTCTATGATATTTTAATGACTTTTTGGTTCTTATTTTTGATTGACTGTATAACATTATCATGTCATTTGTTTATTGAATTGAATGGTTGTTTCTAAAAGAAAAATTTTTATAAATTTCTTTCTCATGAAAATAATTAACAGTATTGCTCCAAGAATTCAAATTTCAATCATTTTTTTCTTTATTTTTTTAAACTGACAATTTATACTTTTGCTTCTTTGAGTGATAGTCATGTCATTACAACATGACTCCAATTGGTATTTTCTTGGATTGTATAAAAGATTTGAATCCAACTGTTATTGTGTAAGTTATACTTATCAATTATGTTTTCCTACACCATCTCAAACTTGTCTAAGCTATTTGATTCATACCCATAAGCATTTAAGTTTGACAATAAATTTGGTATACCATTCATATACTCAATGAGATGACTTAAGTTGATAGTGGTATTCATAAAAATGTGTCATAAAGATAATTAATAACTTGTAGTTGATAAAACTTATTTTATAGTTTTAGAAATAGCCATTGATGAGTTAGTGAATATTGTCACTAGTTGCTTTTTTTAAGATTGTTGATAAAAAGATCTCAAACAGTCAAATGAATGAATATACATTTTCATCAAAAAGTAAAGTAGCTCAGAATAAAATTATCTAATTATGATAATTTATTTCACAAATAAGAACAAATGATATTTTATAATTATTAGTTTGAAATGTTATGTTAAATGAAATAATGTTACTAAAATATGTATAATCAATAATGACTTTATCATATGCCCAAAAAAATTGGCAACTTACCCCCTCTCATGAATTTGAATAACAAAAAAAATATGTAGGATATGATATTTGCATATTTTTTAAATAATGAAGAAGACCTTATATTACTCTTATTTATACCTGTTCTCTTTTTTGTCGACTATTAAAATTATTATTGTTATTTCTAATAAATCTAACATCTTACATAACTTTTTTTTATCCTAATTGGAAAAAAGTTAAATATTTGCCTTGACTTTATACTAAATTTAGTCATTTTGATATGTTATGGCAAGTTGAAATACTAAAAATCCTTCTATATGATCTAAGTATATGAATTTTATTGGGGCTTTTCATTTTATTGTTATGCTTTAGTTCCAGACGTTACAACTTTTATACGTTATTGCAATCAATTTTAAATTTAAAATGAGTCAATCAATTAGTTTTATAATTAGATTGAGACTTCTTAGTAATATGTTTAGGATATATTTGTCAAATCTCTAATTGCTATACACAAAACTTTCAAATTTTAAGGATGTGTTCTATGCTTAGTGTTATATTTCTTAATACTAACTCATTCTACTCATATTTTCATTATAAAATGTATAAGTATACAAATTTTATGAGTGCTTATCATAAAATGGTTGTGTTTTATTTTTATATAACATAACTTTCATACATTATTGCAATTAATTTTAAACTCAACATAAACTATCCAATTAGTTTTATAATTAAATTCAGATTTCTTAGTATTTAGGATGTGAGTCCGTGATTGCTATACATAAAGCTTTAAAACTTTCATATTTCTTAATACTAAAATGTATTCTCCATATTCATTATAAAATATATATGTTTTATTTTTATTTGAAATTTGAAAACTCCATAGTAACTTTTGATTCATATCAAGAGCTATAAACTTTTCATAAATTTATTATTATAAATATTTTAGTATAAAGATTTAAATTTTATAAAATAGAAATTATAATAAATTACAAGTTTACTTGGAAGAGTTAGGTGACTTCTTCAACTGGTGCATCTCCTCCCCTGGTTGATGATTTGGTGTGTTTGGGACAGCCGTTTCAGAGGAAGCTGTCGTGAGGCAGCTTTTCAGCTTCTAGCCGCCTTCCGCTCCTCTCTCGTTGCATATCGGCGAACGCGACCTCCCCCTGCCGGACTTACTCCAGTCGGCGATCGGCGATCGGTGACCCTCTCGGCAATCACATTTGGGCTTGAGTTTACTCTCTGTGACCTGCGAACGAAGCAGACACAAACGTCCCTCTCTCATTTTTGCGCCCCTGCCGGACTTGTTTCTGTTGGCGATCGGCGGCTGGACATTTGGGCGATTCTCCTCTCGGTGACCTGTGAGCGAGGCAGCAGCGAACGGCGACGAGGTATTCTTCTCCATTTTCTCTGCTATTTTCTTCACCCCGTCTCGGCGGCCTGCGACGCTCTTCGTGTCCAGCCGACGACGAGAGGGTTCCTCGATGTAATGTATGGTTAGGTAAGCTACGAATTCTTGTATGGCTCGCTTTCTACCTGCGGAGGAACCTGCCACGTCACTGAGACGCCACAAGTAAAATGAACTGGGGCCCGCGGCCGCGTCACCAGCTGGCGACGTGCGTCCCACTCGATAGCTTGCCTTCTACTCCGAGGAACAGGCGCGCGCTTGTCTCCACCGGGCCCCATTTCTCTCCCACTCTGCCTCCTCTTCCTCTTCCTCTTCCCCCTTTCCTAGATCCATGCCAAGATCACCGTTCCCCTTCCTCACTCCTCTCCGTTCCTCTGCCTCTCTCTCCTTCTCGAACCTTCCACGCCACTGAGACCGGAAGAGTACGGCCGAACTGGGACCGGCGGCCGCATCACTGGCTGGCGACGCGCGCCCGGTTGCCGCAGCCCTACACATTTGATCTGTACCCATCTTTTTTCTAGCCTGCTCCCCTTGGAAGACGAGCCAAGTCATCCTCTTCCGCTACCGTATAGATCTCACCGGTTTCTGATTTCATCGTTATCGCCAGATTCGCCGCCGCTCAACTCTGCTGATTTTGCCAGATTCCGCCGTCGCAAGCCGAATAAATCTCTCGCTGGATTTTCCTCACCCCTGGTATTTTATCTCGAACATTTCTTTTCTTCAACGCGCTTGGCATTTGCTCCTTCGAAGTTGCAACTGTCCTTTGGCGGTTGCTCCTTCGAAGTTGCAACTGTTTCTCGCGGTCGAAAACTCGGGGGTTCTGTTTCTTCTCTACTAATCTAGTGTGATTCCATCTGTCGTCGAATCTATATTTTACCATTAAATTCTCGTTGGCTATTGCTCAAATCTAAGATTTATGCTACAGGATGCATTGGCAATCACCACCCGATATTATGTTGGTCGAAGTCGAACCCTTCTGGAACTTATAATCACTCTCCCGCTCGCCCCGAGTCTGGTATACTCTGCGGGGGCTAACCTCTCTTGTTTTTCTGCGGCTGAATCTGGCGTCGACAACAAGGTACAATTTCTGCAAAAACTGTTCACTACCTGTATTACTACTTTGATATGCATTACATGCTGCAAGATAAAACTGATGTTTATATTTCGGTTGAGGACAAATCTGCAAAATTCAGTCAACAAACTCTTACTATAGGGCTGGACATTTGGAAGCCATTTACTAAATATATCTAACTCTAATTGTCACTGATTCTTCTTGTGAATGGATCACTCTAGCCCGCTTTATATCACAAAACCCACTTAGTTCTTCGGCACTGTTGTTAAATTTAATGGAAAAAACTATGTCACGTGGCATAGGCGTTTTCCATCACATTATTTCTCTTTCACCACCTGATCTAGAATTTCCTAAATGGGAAATGACTGATTACGGGGGGATGGTCACTTGGCTTATCAACAATACGGAACTATATATTTACAGATATTGCTGTGATCCTTTCTACTACAAAGGATATTTGGGACTCTATGTAAAACTTATTCTCTTGAAAATAATGTTATGTGTGTCACACCCTGACCAGGCATTGGTTGAAACTCCAACCAACAAATCACTTATGGGCTGTAACAATTTACCCACTAAACAATTCCAACCAACCATAACACATAATATAATCAAAACAAAAACTTAGATATTAGATATGAAACCTTAAACAATCAACATTTATACTAATTTGTTCAACTAAAACCAAAATCGATCGATCAGATACAAAATAATCCCAACCAACCAAACCAACCACTAACACATATAATACAATAAAAAAACCTAAATATCAGATATGAAACTGTATACAATCAACATTTATGTAGTAATTTGTACAACTAAAACCAAAATCGATCAATTGAATACAAAAACATAAAATGTCCATCCAATCAATCAAAATACTAGAACAAGTGATCCACACCCATCTCAGTCACAAAGCCTATACTTTATACAACACTTAACGAATCCCATTATCTTACAAGCTAACAATTATTTACATTAACCCCAAGTCTAAATACCACACTATAAATCTTCCGCAAGTTGTCTCTATTGTTATCTATCAATCTCTAGCTAGTGCTAAGTTAGTACCTAGAGGCAAAAATAGAAGTAATTAGCATAAATGCTAAATAAGAATGGTCAAGATAAACAAGCAATAGTCTTTTATCACTGCTACATGCTATGTATCATAATATTAAATTACAATAGCATATGAAATATCAACACATGTTTTGAAGTCATCAAGCTTTAACCCCAAATTCTCATTATGAGCCATACTCTAGGGAGAGTGTTTCTACTACTAGGTCACACAATGGAGTGATTATCCACATAATCCGGTGGTGTTGTCCAACACTTGGTGACCTCAGCAATAAACCTCAATTTGGCACCTATATAGCCTAATGTTAGCATCTGTAGCCTCAACTATGGTTCATTGGCTTAAGATTGACTAGCCAAATGATTAAAGTGTTATGACATTTCACATCACACGACACATGCCATTTTCATTTCCATAACTTCATCATAATTTATACATCGTACATAAGTATCCAACATTTCAATTAACAACAATATTTTGCTAATGCATTACTAATTATGTCAAAAAGCATAAGTATTCGTTCACATGCCTCAGAATGTTTAATGTAAGTAATCAAAGGAATCAAATACAATGTCAAACATAGGAACAACAAGGACATCATACTATCATGTTATACTTTAACACAATTAGATAAACATACAACAACAAATAATACATAATACCATGATTTTAAATGAAAGGGAGAAGATTTGTACCTTTAGCCTCTTTAGTTCTTACTTATACTTGAGAACATTAGATTGAAGCATTAAGCTACTACTATGCCTAACACCTCCTTATACATATATCTATCTCATCTCAAATCTTACGTGCACGGTAAGAATTTAAAGTAAAATTACTATACATACACAAATGCATTCCTTATAGTTGCATACATAGTATGCACATATGTTTAAGGGAATTAAGCTCTTTACTCACCTAGAAGAGTTTCCATGTAGGATTTTGACAATCAAAGATAGTGGTGGACAGTTTTATCCACTCAATTTAATTCTGAACAAAGATTTGACTGTTTGTTGACTGTTTTGAGTTGTCCTTTGTGCTTCTCAAAATTTTCAAGTGAGCACTTTGGTGAACATGTTTACTAGTTGTTCAAGAGTGCTTAGATATTTCATTTGAATATCTCCCTTTTGAACTATATCTCAATAAAATGAAGTCTTAATTGAATGAATTTGGGTTTGGAATGAAAAATTAGATTCTTAAATACTGCTATCATTGACATATTGTCACAATAAACCACTATAGGACCTTCTTGCTTCTATCCAAGGTCTTCAATGATTCTTTTTATCCGCAACATCACATGTAGCCTTAGTAGCCATTGAATATTCAGCTTTAGCTGAAGAATGAGCAACCATTTTTGGTTTTCTTGAACTTCAAGCGATTTGATCTAATATAAAAAATGTAATCTGAAGTATTCTTTCATGTATTTGATTCCTAATTTTCTGGTTCCATTCAAGTATCTTAAGATTTGTTTTGTTGCGGCATAATGTAAAATTGGAGATCTCATGAATTTGGAGATCATATTTACTGATTGCATAATATCAAGTTTTGTCTAAGTGAGATGCATCGAGTGAGATGCACTAAAGAACTAACCAAGCTTTTGAACATTACATCATTAGCCTTTTTGGCTCCATCTTTCATCTTCAAAATTTTCAATTACAACTAAAGGTGTAGCAATAGTCTTGAAGTTCTGCATCCAAAACTTTTCAGTGGTTCAGCCAAATATTTCTCTTGAGAGATATGAACATCTCCCTCCTTTGGCCTTGGATCCCTAGAAAATATTTCATAAACCCTAGATCCATCATCTTGAATTCTTTCATCTTTGAACTATGAAAGAATAATTCATACACTTCAAATGTGCCAATACAAGGCAAGATTCCATAATCCATACACTTCAAATTGTATAGGGTTCACTCTGGTGAACTTAGCATTTTGAATCATCCTACAAAACTTACTTATAATAATTCAAATTAGAACGATAAAAAGCTATCTTCAAATAAGTATAACTGAATAAATAGCGCAATGTCTATGCTAATAAATTATTAGTAGAAACCCCTACTAATACTCAAATAAGTGATGCAGATACTGATCGATGCCATGAGTGTATAAAGCCCACATTATGGAAGGATTATGAACCATAGAATGATGCACATTAATGTTGGTGTTAGACAATAGTCCTGCATTCCCTAGTTGGTTTCTTTTATTCTTTTCACTTCCCAAATTGAGTTGATTCGGTTCCTATAGTGCTGGCAGGAGATCGGGCGTTCCTGAGTGTGCTAGAATGACTTTCAGCATCTACTATCTGGTGCAGATTTAATTATATTGGAACTATGTGCGCTTAATTACTTAGTTGAGGATATATTTTGCTAGTAAAATGACTTGAAATAATTTACTATGAACAATAAAAACTAGCCATAACAAACAATTTGATATTTTTCTTCAAATTATATAAATCTCATTCACAATATTTTATGTATTTTATTTGCAATCCACAACTGTACCTTTATCTGGTTATTGTTCTGAGTTTATACTATCAGTTGTCTGGTGCATTCCACATTGTTACATTCGGAGCCATGGTTTTGAGAATCGGTACAAACCGGCCATATTCGGAACATGGAAGCTTCCGCTATCTGCCGAAGCTTCCGCCGTTCGATTCCTCCGCCTTCCACGCTACCGCTGCCCGCTATTGCTATCCCCGCTACCGTCGATATGCCGGTACTGTACCGGTCCGGTAAGCCAGCGGACCGAGTCGCCAGACCGGCTTTTTAAACCTTGTTCGGAGCTCTAAGATATTCCATACTTATTTGAGTGCTTTGTCCCGTTATTTTTTAGTGACATTTAGTAATGAACTTGCATGTTATGATGAGTTATTTGGCTGTTTTCAGTATTGAATTTATGGCGAAGCAGAGGCCACATTTTTCTACTCATGATGCATCTCCAAGATCCTTTAAGAATAAAGAGTGGGACAGCATGTCTAGATGGTCTGAGTACATAAATCTTGAAGAAACTTCTCCTTCAACATCTACGAGCTGGAAAAATATAGGTTCTGAAGCACCTCCTAACTCTGGGACTGTCCAGAAGGCTCTTCAAATGGAATGGGTGGTTCAATTATCAAAAGTTGCAGAAGGGTTATTAGCTAAAATGTACAGATTAAATCATATCTTGGACAAACCAGATCTGGGTTCGCACATGTTTTCTGATGCTTTCTGGAAAGCTGGAATAATTCCAAACTTCCCAAGAATTTGTATATTATTGTCAAAGAAGTTCCCGGAACATCCTAGCAAATTACAACTAGAGCGTGTAAGTTATGTCCCTTTTCTAGTGGCATTTCTAATCAGGTCTTATTTGTTTTTGAAGTTAATATTTTCTGATTCATTTTGCAGATCGATAAACTTGCTTTGGATGCTTTGAGTGAAAGTGCAGAAGATTATTTGCAAAAGCTAGAGCCTTGGGTCATGGTATATCATTAAGTTTCTACATTTTGCTCATTCTTCTTGCTTAAAAAAATGTTCCCCTAGTATTTCTCATTTCATTTACCCAAAATGCTTCAGAAATCTAATCACATGCACTCCTTTGTATGGAAGTTGGTAGGACAATGGAAAATCAAATCTATTCTTCGTAGTTTATTTTAGTTGTTGCAATGTGGGTTTACATTCTTTTTTACTTTGCTCTTGCTCTTTTTCCCCTTCATTCCTTTTCTTTTCACCTGCATTGTTCCCTCTTTTTGGCTTTAACGTCCTAGATTTCTCATCTGCTCTCTTTGGTCCTCTGGACACCTGATGCTAATATATCTCGAGCTTGTTGCTATGGCATGTTTATTATGAAATTACATACTCAAACCGCACAAAAACATTAGCAGTAAATTTGTTGTGCAAAAGAAGCTTTTATCACCCTACATTATGAAAACAAGGCTAAGTATCTAAGTGGCCCGTGCCTAGTTTATATTCATAGTCATGCTGTATTTGAGTTTCTTTTACTTTCTTTGTTTGCCTCCTACAAGTGCTGCATGTTCATAATCGTTGTTCTTTTGCTTCTGTTTTCTTGAGTTGCTTTTGGTTGGAAAATCGACTAGAATATGAAAATATGCTGTAAGTTAAGTTCAGTATTCTTTTTCACCCTCATTGCTCTACCATTCTACTATTAACTCTTTTATAAATGATTTTATAAAATAAAAACTTTATAAGTAAAACTTTTATAAAATAAAAACTTTATCATGAATATCATATATTATTGTATTTATAATTCAAAAAGTTAGCGACTACCTTTTTTATATATATCTAAAAAATATAAATTTAACTATTTTAGTGTTATATCAAAAAGTTAGTGACTTTAATTTTATATGCATGTGGGATGTAAACTTATTTAATAATTTAATAAATAATTATTTAGATTTAATAAATATTTTATTATATTTACACATTAACCATGTTTGTATAAAATTATATATTACTATTTATTATTGTTCCGGGGCACTTAACATGTTAAAATTTTTTTATCATTAATTTTTTTTGTGTAATGTAAATATAAATATTTAATGATAAATATTGTATAGTATTCTGCTTTAGCATTCTCCAGGATTATTCGAACAGCAATTTAGAGTATTTATCCAACAACATAATTCAACAATCCACCCAAAACAATATAGTTTTTTATGTAAAAGTACTATCCGGATAGAACTTATCCAATAACAGGCAAGAACTAACTCTGTATGAGCCGATTTGTGCAACCACATATGACAGACATCAGTCTGATTGGTTGTAGTCACCTAGTTGACAGTCTCTAGCACAAATGTTGACACAATCTAGTTGGTTAAGATGAGAACTATCTGTACCAAAATTTTAGTGATTTGATGAAATACCAAAATTGACCGAACCAATTTCTCAGTTTCTTGTAGGTAGTTGAATTGAAAAAAATGGCAAAGAATGATCTTTATCATTATCTATTCTAGATTATGACCCCATGATAATTAATTAGCACATCTCCTTTTCTATCTTCAACTTTATCTTTGCCAGGAAGGTATCTCCGCTTTAATATTTTCACTTATGCTACTTTGAGCTGATGAATATTTTGAAGCTCAATCCAATACTTCTTGCTCAAACTATTGTTTATCTTTGTCATTTAGTGTTCAAATTTTGTGAATGACATACAGGAAAGCAACACATTAATTAAACTCATGTCCTTCAATTGTTAACCTAGTATGTGGCTTTGGCATAAGTAATTCTTCGACTTATCTACTATTTGTTTGGAAGATTCAACTACTTGATATAAGTTATTAGGTTTGTAACTTGTTAACCTAGTATCTGTTTGTAACTTGTTTTATTAGGTTTAAGTTCTTTGGTTAGTGAATTTTCTCTTATTGGCTATTAGATCTTACCTTCATGGTATATGTGATGCATTTATCACAATTTAACCTACTTTTGATCCTTTTTGTTCAATTTAAGATTTTAAATGCCAGTCCGATCTATTGCTTGGTATTGGTTTGTGTGTCAGGACCATTAAGTTATATATTATATATTATATATTATATATTATATTTTATATATATATATATATTTATTCATGGTATAAAGCGCTATAGATTGGTGTATGAAACCTTAGTTCAACAACAAGAAAATAAATCCCATCATTGTTGATGGTTTATCCTTTGCAAACTACCATATAGTACTGGTCAAACTTGATCTTAACAAATTCATATCCTATCCAAGTTATATTAAACTCCGAGCTGGCTATTGTGAAATCCTGTTTCAACAATAAGGGTTATAAAAAAAATTGCAATTTACTATTTTGTTCTTTTTAGTTATAAAACCAACTGTAATTAGTTCCGCCTACCACATTATACATTTAAGCTTTTTTGAATTATGTTGTTAGTTGCGGTTACCATCCTCTATTCTTTTCTTTTGATCAGCTACTTCTTGACTTAATGGCATTTCGGGAACATGCACTTCGTGTTATTTTGGATTTGAGCAGCACAGTCATCACGTTGCTGGTATGAGCCCCATTGTCCTCGATTAGTTACATTTTGTTGGAGTCGTGGGAAGCACTACCTTTTTGTGACATTATACTTCTATGTATATCTTATCGTGTATATACTATGTACCATTGTCTATATTGCAGCCCCATCAAAATTCTTTGATCTTGCATGCGTTTATGGATCTCTTCTGTTCATTTGTAAGAGTAAACCTTTTCTCTGATAAGGTATCTGTTTTCCCTTAATTATTTCTGCAATTTTGCACCACCTTTTATGCTAGTGTTTCAGCTAATTGTTGTCTTTCTCTGCTCTCATATAAGAAAACTTTTCTTACAGATTCCTAGAAAAATGATGCTTCAGGTGTACAACATGTTGCACACAATGTCAAAAGGTGGCCGTGATTGTGAATTCTACCATCGGTAGGATCTCTGAACTTTCATCAACGGAAACAAGCATTCATACACTTAAATGTTGACCTTGGTACGCTACCACTAGATATTAGTATATTACTTCAATTATTTCAGAGCGTGTTTGCTAAATATCAAAAGGATATGAGCAAAAAGATCTTCTACATAAAATTCCTGTGTTAACCTCATATATATTTCTTAGTTCAATGGTAGGGGGCAATCTAGAATCTAGATACAACAAAGGTCCTTTTTTCTTCACCCATATTGACTTACATATTTTTTGTATAACCGTCCCTGGCAATGCTGGTAGTGCCCGTCTTAACTGTTTCTACCACTTATTGATTCGACCTGTCTTGTTCACTCTACATCAAGTCCTACCGCTTTATATGCCTGTAAAATAGTCCTATTTTCTCATCTTACTCAATATTATCTCTGGTTTATTTATTTACTTAAGCAGGTTGAGAGAAGTTGTGTAGGACTGAAACTTTTCTTTTTTTTCTCTCTCACAACAGTCCCATTCATATAACATATTGCTTCTTGTTTGTAACGGTGTACTATGATTTGGTTTCTCCTTCAGTAACATTTCCACCTCTAAGGCTCTAATTACGCACAAATTTGTTGTTCCTGAATCTCTACTACGAGATGACACCAAGGAACAAGAAACCGATTTGAACTGGGTGAAATTCCTGGTTCATAATGGTTTGAGCATGGTCCGGTTCCGGACTGTGCAAAAATCAGATGGAACAGCTTAAGCTCACTGTAGAGCGGAGCAAGTGGAGAAGAAGAGGAGGAGAGGAGGAGAGGAGGAGAGGAGAAGAAGTTTCTGCTTGCTCCGTGCCTCTGCAGCATCTACAACGAGGCAACGAGAGGAGCAGAAGAGGAGAGGAGAGAAGCAGAACCTTTGTCACCTTCTACTACTTTGCTTTAGTTCCGCCATGGTTGGTTCTTTCTCTTTCTCCTTTTCTTCTTCTTCCTCCTTTCTCTCCTCTCCTCTCCTCTTATTCCTCTGCTTCTTCCGCCACATGCTACATTAGTTCCGGTTCCATCCGGTATGGACCCGTACCATACCGGTCCGAGCTTAGATCGGGACAGGGTACCAGAACGAAATTTTGATCCTTGAGTGACACTACTATGCCGTTCAAAATATCCAGGGTGCCTCTTGTATGCTTAAAATTCTCTTGTTTATTTATTTGCTTGATAAAGTTGAGAGAAGCATTGCAGGTCCAAAACCTTTTTTCCATCTCACAACAGTCCCATTCACATAACAACATATTGCTCCAAGCCTCCAATTTTTAGTTTTGTTTCTTGTGTTTTATTTGCTTATAAAGTTGGGAGAAGCACTGCAGGTTCAAAACTTAATTTTTTGTTTCCATCTCACAGCTTACTCATTCACATAACACATGGCTTCATTTTTAATTTTGCTTCTTGTGTTTAGTTATTTGCTTAATAAAGTTCAGAGAAGCACTGCAGGTCCAAACTTTTGTTTTCTTTTTTTCCATCTCACAACAATTATTCACATAACATATTGCTCTATTCTTAATTTTGCTTCTTGTCTGTCTTATTCTACTATGATTTTGGTTTCTCCTATGGTAACATTTCCACATCTAAGGCTCTAAATATGCAGCATTTTGTTGTTCTTGCTCCTATTCCTAAGGTTTAAAGAATTGGACCGAACCAGTGTACCGGTCGGTTATATTTAAAACAGTCAATTCACACCTGTTTTGTGTATCGATTCAAGCTTGAACTAGTGCAAACCGGAAGCACTAATCGGTTTGGATTGGTATTTTATTCCATACCTCAGTTAACTCAACACAACCACTATAGCCATCTTGTAGTCCGTCCTTGCTTCCAGGCTTCTTACTCAGACTATAATGCAATCATACTAGCCATGCTAGTTTATAGGTTGAACCAAGAAGATATAATTTACCATAGGTTACTCTTTCTGTCGCCATTTGCTAATCCACTTGAGTACATAAATTTGAGCCATAGTCATAGTATCCATCTTTTTAGTTCTTCATATGTTGGCTTTGTTGCAATACACCAAGCCATTTGTTTTTGCAAACTGCAAGTAAGAGAGATACAAAGTGAAAGAGTGAATACATATGTATGTCATTGCTACTCAAGAGCCCAACTTGATCATGTAGACCCCCTAGAATTAGCAAATAAAATCTATCTCCAACAACTCAATAGGAAAAGATGGTGCCTTTTCTTTAGTAAACACCCACATGATGTTGATTCTATGCTATATGTATGTTCAAGTCAGGTGGACTTATTCCTCGCTGCACATGTATGGTATATGATAAAAAAAGATTAACTTCTTTATGGTGCCTTTGACACTTGGACCTTGGAGGGCTTGGGGCCCATGCTCCATGACTATATTCTCCTGTTGAAGGCATTGTTATATGAAATTGACTCCAAATGAATCCAATGAGCTAGATATGGAAAAAGAGGTGCTTTATGCTCTCATCACTTACATAAAAAGTTAGTCTCCTAGCGCTTGAGTCTGTGAAAGAGAAGCTATGTGATAAACAATAAATGAAAGAACTCTTCCCTTGAAACACACCACCTCATGCCAACCCTCCACCTTGGCTATAGGCCTAATAGTCTAACATGCCAAACATATAAAAAAGAATCTAAGGCCTTAGGTAACTAAAAGATGCAATCTCTAAGTGGTGCTGGGTTAGAATGCTCTTATTGTAGCATTGATCATGTTGAGTGTAGAAGAACAAGGAGTAGGGATAAACTATTGCTCTTCCTAGATTAGTCTGCCTACAATTATATTTTCCCAAGGGTTCTTAAACTTAAAATTCTTTACTAACTTGTAAAAGATGCCTTGGGGTGCTTGGAATCGAGTCAGATGCAGTTTTCTTCCCATATCTAATGAAGTCCCTGATGTAGTCCCAATTCTCATGTCAATAGAATGCTTTGAGACATCGAGATACATTGGAAGGAATCAAGATTCAAGAGTGTCCAGATGGAGGGCCCCTTCAAATACTAAGTTGTAATCCATCTCACCTATAGGGAGTTTCATCTAAGTGCCAAAGATATATCATCAGACAAACTTTATTTATATGGTCAACTTATCTGAGGTTCAACATTGCTTTGCTGTGAGGAAGACAAACAACACTCTATGCCACCTTATGGAGGCCCTTCTTGATGTCAACAGGCTAGAAGTGGGAGATTAGCTGTTCCAGCCAGTGGATACATGGTTTTTTGAAGGGCTGTGTATGCATTTTTGTAGTTGATGATTGCCACAGCTTATTATGAAATTCTGAAGTAGCTTCACATTTGCCCTTTAAATGATATAACTCAGTTCCTGGCTTTTTGTTCTGTGAGGAAAGCCAAAGCATATTGGTGAATATTTTCTCTGATTTAACTCTTTTATTTTGTGTTTACAGCATATTCATTCTAAAATAGTGCTAGATAATTTTTACATTTTATCAAACATTTCATTTGCTATATGATCATTTCTTTTACTTTTCTGGCTTTGGTAGATTGGTTCAGTTCGTAGACTCCTATGATCCACCAGTGAAAGGGTTGCAAGAAGACCTGAACTTTGTCAGCCCTCGTATTGGAGAAGTCGTACTCTTGATCCTTGGCTCTCTTGATTTGTGCTGTGAAGACACTTCCCTGCTTTGCATTATAATTTCTGTATTAGTTACCTGTATTCTTCTACAGTAGCTTTTGTCTGCCCTATGCTGCAACGTCGATGCCCTACTCGTAGGATGTTTGTCCCATTGCATTATTAGTCTTTATACACTTTTGTTTGAAACTTTTATGAAATAAATGCCCTAATCACCTCCTCCTCTTGACAAAGTAAAATAATTAAATTTCAAATATGAATGCAGTACCAAAGGTTCCTCAGATTGACGTATTATATCATTAGCATTCATCACTGTGCAGGATGTTTCACTGAATCACTGAAATTTTTTTTAAAAATAGCTGAACTTTCAATAGAATTCTTCGTATTAACTTTATTGCATACAAATATAACCAATGCACTTATATGTGCGACTAGGTTCCAGCTAACAGCAAGTGGCTTATGCTTTGTGATGTATTGATTTATTCTCTGGCTTTATTGAACTTGCCACTTGTACCATGCGAATAGTGATGGCCATAATTTCATTCTACTTATCGTAGTTATGTGCTTATATATTTCCTCCTTTGAGTTGATTCCTATTCTTACATGTATCCAAATTGGTTATACATATGCCTCGAAGTGAGGTCAAGTAAAATATTGGAGTATTAATTTAGAAGTTAGATATTTCATTTTTCTTTTTTCTTTTAATTTCCCTGCTGTCTTTGTACTCTAAATGTTTTCTTGATAAAATTGGAGGTACATGATATTAATAATAGACAATCTTGCCTGCTTAATTGGTGAAAGGCTTGTTAACTTTTGGCTTGCATCTATAGCTTGCAATCTATTGAGTTTAGTGGCTAGGATCAAACATCCCAATGATTCTCTCTGGAATTGTATATTTAAGTTAATTCTTTGTTTCCGTTTATCATATATAATTTAATTCATGCAGAAGATATACTATCTTTTTATTGTATATTCCAATTTGTGGTTTCACATCTAGTATTAAACTATTAATAGCAGCAATCGAGACTTCCAACTTGTGTCATGGATCTGCTTGCTATATAACCATAGGCTAAGCCTACGTCTGGCATTTGCATGCAAATGTTAGATCATAGGTTTGGAAATTTCTAACCTCCCTTCCTGAGTCTACATCGCAAGTAAATGCCTGTCTCTGGCTGAATCTTGCAAGAACGTTTCCTTTTGTTTTTGACTACCATCTTTATACTTGCATTACCACATATTTTGCAGTATGCTTCTTGTTCCATTCCAATATGCTCAATGTCTATCATTGTTGAGCCAATAACTTACCCTTATTTACACAAGACCTACACTAAATGATGTTGTGTTGGTCCATATATGCTTAAAGTAAAAAAGCATAATCATCATCACTACAGCCAATTATTAAACATGAGAGGCAAGAGTTCATTTACTAACAAGAAATAAAATGTCCAGCCTTGTTAAGGTTAAAAAAAATCTCAAATCATGTATTTGATGATTCATATGAAATTTCTATTGTTCTCCTGTAAAGTTTTCCATTTTTGCATATTTAATTAATTTCTGTCATAAATTATTGATAGATTCACAAAATGCACAAGTATGCTGAATTGTAAGAGAGTTTTATTGAGATTTATCAGTCTAGGTTCTCGGGAACAGTTTTATTGATAGCTTTGTATAAATTAGTTGACCAGCATGATATACGATGATTTATCAGTCTAGGTTCTCTGGAACAGTTTTATTGAGATTCTCCTTCCTAGTTAATAATGACATTGATTATTAATGACAGCCGCTCATCAGTTCTATTATTTCACGGTTTTCTAATATAACTTTTGAATCTATAATTTCTATCATTTGCCATTTTGCAGGTTCTTGAGGCTGTAGGACCCATTATTTTTCTTTCTACTGATACCAAGAAAATGAGAAACGAAGGATTTCTTAGTCCCTTTCATCCTCGTTATCCTGACATACTCACCAATTCTGCACACCCAATGGTAGGTATATTCCTTTGAAATAAATTGAAAGGTGTACTCTCTTGAAACTTTTCACTATGTGATGACTCCAATGCGAGAGTAATCTTCCTCTCTTGTCCTTCAGAGAGCCCAAGACTTGGCAAATGTTACTTCATACAGAGAATGGGTTCTATTTGGGTATCTCGTCTGTCCTGATGAACTTCTTCGTGTTACTAGCATTGACATCGCAATGGTACATAACATGTATTCTTTATTTTTAACTAACAGAAGTAGAAGATGACTCCTCTCTACATAATTACTCAAATTATCTACTTTATTTTTGCGTTGGTACTTCTGCTATTGCAATTATGTCACTTGAATAATTCAATTGTTTGCTTATAACAGTTCACTTCCATGCTTACCAGTCAAATTGCATATTGCACTCAATTTGATGAAGATGAATAACTAGAAGTCCACCTTTATCTTTCTTAAATAAACTAGCTGAATTTGGAAGGCACTGTTAAGATCAGTTGCCTACATTGCTCTCCAAAGCATTGCCTACTTGCCCAGAAGTCTTTATCCTTCTATATTAGTTTGTGTGATTGTATCAGATATTGTAGGAAGCGTGATCCTGTCTTGCTTTAGTGGCGACTTCCTTTTATCTAGTGCGGATTAAGTAGATATTAATGACATATTCCTTTTTCCATTGTCATCAATGCTATTTTTTAGTTTTATTTTGTAATGTATTAATACTTCCATCTTCCAAGTGCTACGAGTCTCTCGCTTGACGACATATTTTATTAGTGTCTTCGCCATTTCTGTTTCAGGTTGTGTTGAAGGAACATTTAGTACTTACATTATTCAGAGATGAGGTAACCATAAATCGTTAGTATGACTGGAGTCCATTCTATTGCTTAATTGCTGAGAAGACTTTAATTATTGCTATACAGTATGAGCTATTGCATGAAGATTATCAGCTTTATGTTCTGCCAAGGATATTGGAATCTAAAAAGTTAGCCAAATCTGGACGTGCAAAACAAAAGGAGGCAGATCTGGAGTATAATGTTGCAAAACAAGTCGAGAAAATGATAAGGTTTGTACATTAGAAAAATTGCATTGATTATATTAAATATCTGTAGCATTTAACTTATGCTATTTTTATTTGTGATATGACTTAAATGGTATTAGTAGCTATCAGAATTCTATAATTTTCTAACTTAAATTAATATGGCCATGTATTTTCCAACAATCCCCATATTAGTTTCAGTAATTGGTAGAACTTTGTTATGCCCCAAGAATTGTGTTACAACTTATTATACCACTCTACAATCTGCGTATGAAAAAACTACATATAGTGTCCCAACATTATAACAAAAGCTACAATTGTACAACACTTGATTCATTACAACATATAGTTTAATACAACACTTCCATATGTTAGTCACCTTTGACGTATATAATTACAACATATAATTTAACAAAACAATTCCATGTGTTAGTAACCTTTGACCTATATATAATGTATGTATTATCTTACTCAACAGTATTATTATATTTATCTAAAAAAAATACAAACTATTATAATATTTAAAATTGTCATTATGATGACAAAATGCTGGTTATCTATTCTGTATCCACTAACACCGATCTTCACGTATTGAAGCGTGAAATATGAAGAGAGTAAGACAAAGGAAACAACAAGAAAACATGGCTTATTAGACCAATTACTTCTAAATAATAAATAATGTAAATAATAAAAATTACCATTTAAAATATTCCAAAGTTTCAAATACCAATCCGTGTAATACTATTGAATTGAACTAGTACGATCTGGTGTATAAATTCATATCAGTGTTTATAAATTCACACACATATATGTATAATACTAGCTAGGTACTAGCCTGATCCTTGTATCAATACTAGATTGGACTAGTACATACAAGGCTTATTGCCAAGTATCGACTAATATTAAAAATGTATCTTCTATAATAAACCTACTAGAACCACCTTAGGTGTTAATTAAATACCACCATATCATTTAGTCCTACTCTTCATGACATTCCTATTATATTTTAGTCTCACATTATCGTTTAGTCCCACATTATCGGCCACCCTTCTTAGGTTTCTCTTAGATTACAATATCCTTATGGTACACTACTAGATATGGCCAACAAGCTAAGTCATGCTAGGCCTAGCTTGGTCTCACTTGGTATGCTAGCTAATTGGTTTTACCGGGCATAACAAGACTAAAAAGATTTAGGCTTGGTTTAACCCCTAGAATTTCTAAACAACATCGTGTATCTTAAGCAAATTTTAGTTTTCTAGTATTGGTTGATGGGGAATATTATCAAGTCATTGTTGGTTACTTGTAGTGAAGTGCATGAACAAGCCCTCGCATTGTGTGATGCTATACACCGTGAAAGGAGAACTCTCTTGAAACAGGAGATTGGAAGGATGGTTCTTTTTTTCTCTGATCAACCAAGTTTATTAGCCCCTAATATTCAGGTAATTCTTATTATCTTCTAAGGTAAAGAATGAACTCTTTTTCTTCCTTTTTCAGTTGACTTTCGTCCAGTTGATTGATTTTAGTTAATTGATCTATATATGCAAAAAGCTAGTGGGTCTATGAAGATTTTATCAGAGTGGTTGATACCACAGTTATGCTTCCAGTTCTTGAAGTTAATCTTTTCCTTTATTTCTTATCGATCTTCTTAAGCAAAACTTCTGTGTTTCTCATTCCTTTTGTTATTAAATTCAAGAAAGATCACAACTATCTGTGCATCTTAGACTTTGTAATTCCTTCAGAATTGTTTGCAAATATAATAGTGCTCTTAATCCTTAAAGTTTGTAATTCTCTTCTGGCCTTCATAACTTACAAGATGTTCACAATCACACGGGAATTCTGAATATTTGTGGTTTTTCATTTTTCAAATCTATAATTTATCATTTTATCCCAAATTTGAAAATTTTGATTGCCGGCATACTCATTGTTACTTTTTGTTGTTCAAAACCTATTGTTTTTTCCAATATCGTATGTATTATACAGCCACTCATGTTTGCAATCTTAGGGGTGCATTAGTGTAGTCTATTTCTTCTTTCCTGCTAAATACGTCATGCATGTCCTAGTAATTTTAACACATTCTTTTTTAAAAAAGAAAAATAGATACTTGTACAATCGTAGTAGAGGCATCCTACCAACATGTTCCTTTTCATTTATTGGCATTTATAGGATATTGTTTATGGCAGATGACATTTAAAATATTCTGTATTCCATATTAACATGATGGTCTGGTACATTCGACCGTATTCAGTTTGACAAACTCATATAACCCTAAAGTTGACTGTACACATGCTAATTAAATATATAGTGGACATTTATTAAACCTGCAGGCTGCAGAAAATATGTATCTTTGAAGATTTTGTTAAATCTCACCATTTCCTAGCATTTCTCTACACTGCATATGCTACTTGTTTTACACATATCTATTTCGTTTTTATGATTTAATTTTCTTTAATTTTCTCTTTATGAGGGTTTCTACTTTACAAATTTCATGAATTCAACAGATGGTCTTCTCTGCTCTTGCTTTAGCTCAGTCAGAGGTAATTTGGTACTTCCAGCATGTTGGAATTCAGTCCTCAAAATCTAAAGCAACACGGGCCATACCAATTGAGATTGTAAGTTTTGTAAGCTTTAGATTTGTTCTTTTGCAAAATATAAGTAAGAGGTTATATAAAAGTGAAAAAATGTATGATATATACATGTTGTGGCTACTATGAACTATGGTTTAAGATATTGGTCCGCCGGTGGTAGCTCGTACTAGTACTAGTACGTATCGGCTGTGCCGTACTGGTACCGATTGAAAACCCATTAAATATTGGTATTTTTATTAAAAAGAGTAATATTTAAAACCGAAAAAACTAGCCGGTTTTGTACCGTACCCAGCCCAGTTCATATTGGTTTTTAAAGTTTAGGCTGAAACTATGGTCCGGGACCGATCATCTCCTAGATCGGTACAAACCGGATAAACTAGCCAATACCAGATCGGTATCTTAAATCATGCCCTAGACTCTAGAGCTTGATTAGACCCGGTCACTAGAACCTATAAATGACTTCTTTATCTCCACCAAATCCAAAAAAGAAATGATAGGTCTTTTTCTTTAACCTACACCTTCATGGTGCTGATCTTGCACCATATATATATGGGTGGACAACTAAGGCTAGCGAAGGATAAGCTAGTCTCTTATTGCTTTGTTCCTAGCTGCATAAGTATGCTGTATAGTAACAACAAAGATCAACTTCTTTAGAGTGACTTAAGCCCAGTTTTGTTCTGCTGCGCTGCCACAGTTGTGCTATGATAGCTGCACTATCACTGTAGCACTTGCTGTTAAGGGTGTTTGGTAGATCTAACTGTGCTGTTACTGTAGCAATTATTGTTAAAGTTATTTGGTAGATTTGTTGTGTTATTGGTGTTGTTAATAAATAAATAAATATTAATTTAATAAAGTATATTAAAATTAAAATTATATATTTTTATAATAAAATAAAAATTATTTTTAAAATTTAAAATAACTAGTTTAATAAAATTATTAAATTTTATAAGATCAAATAGTTTATTTTAATATAAATTTTAATTATTAATTTTATTTTAAAGTAAGAAATTAAAATTATATATTTTTATAATAAAACATATTTATTTTTGAAAATTAAAATAATTATTTTGATAAAATTATTAATTTTTATAAGATTAAATAATTATTTTATAATATAAATTTTAATGATTAATTTTATATTTAAAGAAAATTAATTAAATATTTAATTTTTATAATTTAAATTATTTCAAAAAATTATTAATTTTTATAAGATCAAATAATTATTTTATACTATAAAATTTAATGATTAATTTTATATTTAAAGAAAATTAATTAAATATTTAATTTAAATTATTTAAAAAAATTATTAATTTTTATAAGATCAAATAATTATTTTAGAATATAAAATTTAATGATTAATTTTATATTTAAAGAAAATTAATTAAAATTAATATATATTAAATTAATCAATATTATATATTAGAAATGAGAGAGAAAAGGGATAAAATAAATGTGGAATACTGTAGCATATGCTACAGTACTTGGCAGCTAGGAAAGCTGGATTTGCCAGCTTTGTGTAACAGTAGAAAAATTTTACAGTAGAAAAATTTTACTATTACGTAGTCAAAGTTAAAAAACAGAAAAAAAAGAACAAAGCTATTGCCTGTCGCCACGCTGCAGGAAGTGGCGTAGCGCAAAATGGGCCCTTAGACGGCTACATCTTTGAAGGTTTGGGGTTCCCTTAAGTGCTTAAAATGCTCCACGATTCTACTTTTTTTCTTATTTGCTGTAGCTACTACTATATGAAATTGATCCATATATTGATCCTAGGTGGATCTAATGAATTATCAATAAAAGAAGAGGTGGTCAATGCTCTCATCATTGGAGTTACATAAATGGCACAATTGTTAATAATGTCAAGGGCAATCTCCTCTTCCTTTAACCTTGTCGAGGACTGAGAGTTAGCTGTGGAAGAGAAACCAAGTGAGAAATAGGAATCAGACCTTTAAACCACACCACCTTGTGCCAGACATCTATTGTGTTGTAGGTTATATATCTTATATATCGAGCTAATTGAGAGGAGGCTAAGGTCTCAAGTAACCAAAAGATGTGGTCATCCTCCAAATGGTATTGGAGAAGGATGCTTTGGATGGTAGCATAGATCTTGTGGAGCAAGAAAGATTGAGGAGGAAGGATACACCATTGGTCTAATAGTTGCATACTTGCCAGGGTTCTCAAATTTGAAGTTCCTTATTAAATTATAAAGATGCTTTGGGGGTGCTAGAGGTCAAGTTGGATGGGTCTCTTTTTCTATCTCTAATGGAGTCCTTGGCTGCTTCTTGAATAGATAGAATGCTTTTGAGATACCAATATATCCTGGAAGGAGCGGGGAGTGTCTAGATGGAGTGATCCTCTAGGTATTGAGCTATGATCCATCTTATCTTTAGGAGTCCTTGAATGCAATGTGCCTGAGGTACCTAAATATTAGGCAAACCTTTTTCAGACTTTAGATGGTTAATTTGTCAACACGTTTTGCTGCAAAGAAGACAAAGAATGGTCTAGACCATCTTACGGAAGCCTCTCCTATTGTCAACCTACTAAGAAGCAAGAGAGGAGCTGCGCCATTCAGTGGATAGTGAGCTTATGGAGAGTGAAGGTGAAACACAAGAGAAGGGAGTATTTCATCAAATAATAGAACAATACTAAATATGAATTCACAATCAGTACATGTATATGTTGTAGATTCTTTTGACAAATGTACTAAGAATTGCAACGGCTCGCGGGGGTGGGTTTTGCCAAACCCGACCTTGTAGCTGACCATGCTAGGTCTGAGAAAACCCATCCTAAATTTGGTCTTATTGGGGAATCAGGTACCCTCAAGGAGACCTGACCTTGTTAGGCGTGATGGCGGGTGACAAACATAGGTGCGATAGAGGGAGAATGGTGGTGGATGTAGGAGCGATGGAGGGGGGTGGGCAGTATACAAGCACAATGACAAGCGACAGATGTGGACACGGGCATTGATGTGTCAGGTGGATGCGAGCATGATGGAGGGTCATGGACGGTGGACGAGGATGCAAGCGTGACAAAGCATTGTCATCGCTGCATTTGTGTGATTGAAAATGTTGGGAGAGAGAAATACAAGAAGTAGTGTATTTTTGGTAAATTTATTTAAAGGTATTACAGTAATTTTGCTTTGTGAGGGTGAATTTAGGTTTTCGGGGTTTTGAAACCCCATACCTTTACCTGATCCAATTTATAAAAGTCATGTTTTAACCAAACCTGTCCCAATACTAGTTAAATCAGGTTTTTTTTTTTTAATCAAAATTGGGTTGAAACGGAATTTTTTTTTGCCATCTCTAAATGTAGTCTTTTTATTTTTTTTACTTATTTTAATGTGTAGGTTATGCCCATTGTTTTGTTACTAATTACAGGATGCAGCAGATCCAACTATCGGTTTCCTGCTTGATGGAATGGACAAGCTTTCCCATTTGGTTCGCAAATATGTGGCAGGTTAGTCATTAAACACGTTTGAGTGGAAAAAAGAAAACAAAAACAGTTTCTTTCTTTTTAGTATACTACATAACGTTATAGATTCAATGTATTTTCTTTTACTTTATGAAAACACTAGTCTTGTTGATGTTTCTGGATGCATTCTCATAGATGATATGTTCTCCCTTCTAATTGACTGTACCAAAAAACGGGTGTGAACCGGTGTACAGCTCTAGTCTCAAATTGGTTTACTACAGAGAAATTAGTACTGTGAATACTGTGATACAATTGATAGTGCTATGGTAAAACTGATCTGATCTTGGACCGGTACAAACAAAGTGTATGATCTGGAGACATACACCAAATTGTAAGATCCCAACTAATGAGCAACATAAATTGATGGATTATATGATTATCCTTATCTATAAATGTGCAGCTCTAAGGTTGGATGGTTTGTTGATTTATTCTCTCTAAAATATTATTGTTTTATGGATTTCACTAATGATGTACCAATAAGCTTTTTCTATTCAGTTCATATTTCATACTTCATATTAGTGCATGTATAATGAAATTGGAGAATAGTTTGTTACAGTGACAACTGAAAACATTATCTCCTTGCATATTTCTCTTTATACTATCAGTTAGCCTATCTTGATTGACTTTCGTGTCTATCAGAATATTTGTATTACTGTATTCTTTGAACATACCTGCACAATAACCTCAGTATCTAGTATCTATAACATTCTTATCATTTCTCATGCCTCCAAACCACCTATCTAGAGCTGGCAACATTTGACACATAATTGACCCGAATAATTTGACCCACTGAGTCTGACTGAACAAGTGAAATACCAAATAATAGGACCAAAGTTTAAAAAACTGGTTTGAACCGGTCTACTGATCTAGCCTCGGACCGGTTTGATACAGAGACATGGTGCTAAAGTAAAGATAAGACCAATACAAATAAAAAAATTTAATTGGTTCAGACCAAAATTTCAAACCTTGAATAGGACATTACTAAACCTGGGTTACCATCCGTACATCTGTCCCTTATATCATCAAACTTAATTGGTGTTAGATGAATCATCTCATGGTTTTTTTACCAAGGGTCACACATACTCTGTTTTGCATTTTTTTAACTACAAATTCTTATTTGATATGCAAAATGATTGATAATTTGATTTCTTCTGAATTCTGTTGATTCCTTCTGCTTTCACAAATTTTCTTACTCTTTTGTTATCCAATGCTTGGAGTCATGATATTAGGTGATATCTATCTTGTAGTTAGTTAATGCTATTCATATATGGATTGAGATCTTATTATCACCTTTCATAACATTATGAAGTTAATCATGCAATGATTCATCTAATAATTTCCTCTATCAATTTGCAGTAGATACTGGTTGTGTCTATTGAGAAAAGTATTTTTTCCCTCTATCAATATTGCAATAGATACCAGTTGTGCATGCGGAGAAAAATATACAGAATTGAAACTTGCATGTTTATTTGCAGCTATAAAAGGCTATGCGCTATCATATTTATCATCTTCTGCCGGGAGAATCCGCTTCTTACTTGGAACTCCTGGTATGGTGGCTCTTGACATAGATTCCACGTTGAAGTCCCTCTTTCAGCAAGTTGTTCATTGCCTTGAAGGCGTACCAAAACCTCAAGGAGAGAACGTCCCATCAATTACCTGTGATCTGTCTGTAAGAATGCTGTGCACAATTTCTTCTTTCACTGTCATTTGCTGTGTACGATAGTATGGAAGAATTGCCACTTATTACTTCTAGTCAAGAAGCTTCAATTCTTGTTCAATCTCCTCATACATCATATGGCTGCAGGAATTGCGAAAGTACTGGTTATCAATCTTAATGATTGTTACATCTTCTCGTTCATCCATAAACATTAGGCATTTGGAGAAGGCCACAGTATCCACTGGAAAGGAAGGGCTATTATCAGAAGGAAATGCTGCATATAACTGGTCCAGGTGCTTTCATATTTTGATGATGTTGTACATATGAAACTATAGTGCACTTTTTGTCTGACCTCTATAATCTGTTTTTTTTTTCATTTCATACACTACATTAAGAATAATTTTGCTCAAAATGCAAATGGAATTTAACCGTAGTTAGCTCACATCAGCTGGATGCCTCACCCGGTCTTGGCAATTAATCTGTGCAATCTTAAAACCTAAACGCAAGATTCACTGCAAACTATTTTGTCTGATTCATAGTTTAAAATACTGTTCATATTAGGCTTCGAGCATATTCCGATGCATGAATTGGGGTTGAGTAAATAATGGCCGAGATTAATATGCCAAGTGTGATATATCTGGTCTCCTTGTTATGGTGGGGGTGTATATTGATTGAGCCATAATGACGGGACTAGTATTTTAAACTAAAGCTAGTTTAATCATTCAGTTTGATATGCTATACAACAGTATGATGAAATCCCGGATTTTAGTTAGCGTACTAGCAAGGAGATAAACAATCTAAGTTTATTATATGATAGTTGCTTTATTAGCTCTGAGTTTAATTGATATTGAAATGTTGTAATCCGAGTTACCATCTTACATGTTGATGACTTATATAAGTTTTACCCTTTTTCAGATGTGTAGATGAACTTGAGAGTCAACTTTCCAGATATGGAAGCCTTAAAAAGCTGTATTTCTATCACCAACATCTAACAGCTGTATGTATTCTTAACTTTCTCCATGCTGATCAATCATACTTGCATTTTTAATCTAGAATCATCTTCTATCACTCTTCATGGTTTCTAGACTTTATCTTCTTAGCTACGTTCAAAATTATCAGGTTTTTAGGAACACAATGTTTGGGCCCGAAGGGCGTCCACAGCATTGCTGCGCATGGCTTGGAGTAGCTAGTAGCTTTCCAGAATGTGCCTCTGGGATAGTTCCAGATGAGGTACTATTCACTTTCTATTTGTCCTTTGTTGAAATTGGAGAACTAAGATTAATCTGGTTAATTTAACAAACAAATTTCTTATCATTATAGAAAATGCTTTCTGTTGCCTCAGAATATGTGGTACCTTCTATGCTTTCACTAGGATCTCAAACAATTACGTTAACCTAGGCTCTCGCTTGCATCAGAAGGAGATGCATAAGCCAATTCTAGTTTTCGGTGCATTCTGATCCCTTGTCTTGCATGTTGATTATACAGTTATACTACCTCCATCTTCTTATTCCAACTTTCCAAGTAAAATTTGTTCCTTGTAAAGTTGATCCATGGATTTAAATACTGGTTTGTACTCTTTGGTCAATTTTATACATATATCTGGTATAAATATAATGATTCGATTTACTAATGAGTACTTTATTTCATTTATCTTAGCTAAATTATTGCCTTTAATCTTCTAACATGTTATATATTTGAGGTTTAAAAACTCAATCCAAGACATATTATTACTAGTCTGGATTGGACTGGTATGCACCACCGGTATTGGGCAGTACCAACATTGTGGGCAAAAGCAAGCGGACCTCCTAGGGATGGGTTTAACTTTGCGTTGGTACCCAACCTATCTAAACCCGAATATAGGTAATTGTGTTATGTTTGAGTATCGGTAGTATATATATTACCCGAGTCAGGTTTGAGTATTATATTATATATATAATATAATAATAATAATATTTAATAATTATATAATATTAATCACAATATAATAAACTAACCCAAATACTCTAGCCTAAACCCAATATCCTAACCTAAACCTAACATCCTAAATTTACCCTAATCCAGGATTGCAAGACTGGGAGGGCGTGAGGTGAGGCCAGTGAATCTCTGCATGGAGGCGTGCAGGTGGCGAGGTGTGAGGTCGGGCTATGAAGTCAGCGAGGTGAGGTGGCGAGGCTGCAATCCAGCAAGGACTAGTGGAGGTGGTGAGCATGAGGTTAGTGGCAGAGAGGGAGTGGGGGCGGCAAGCGTGAGGTCAGTGGCAAAGAGGGAGCTGGAGTGGCGAGGACGAGGTCAATGGCACCGTAGGGTGGGTGCTTGGGTGACTAGGTTAGGAGGGTGGGTTACTTGAGTGGCGGGTAATTACCAGGTAGGAAATAAGTTTAAAAGGGTTGGGTTTGGGTAGAGGGTTAGAAAAAATATCGGGTAATTAATTGGGATCAATTTTTTTCCTCCTCCCTTCTTCCAACTTCATTCTGCTTCACTTCGAGATGGTGAGATTACGTATGTCTGTGTACCTGATAGGGATCAGTTTTTTTTAAAATCTTGATACCATGTCTTGAGTTTAACAATTATATTTGCCATTTTATCACCACAAAACACTAATACAACTAACACAAATAACACTATAGAAAAAGTAGAACAGTACCATTCTTGGTTCATGACAATATATAATGTATCTTAGATAACAATTCCACACATTAATTGCACATATATGAAAACTCTGCAAAACTTACTTAACACAATTATATTTGTTTGAAACAATCCAAACTAACATAATGTTCTAAAACTGATTTCGTGGCATGAAGAGTTAGACATATTTCTATTTGTTTACAATCTACTAATTCAGGTCTCAATACTTGAAACATTAAAATATAATAAAAGAAGACAAAACATCAAGAAGAAAACATAGGTGATTAGGGCATTTCTCTTAAACAACATGGAATAAAATAATTGTTTAAGAATAAGCATATAAAGACATCTAAAAATTTGCTCTTTCTATCCAACTATCAAGCTATACCGATGTGTCCGCAATTGCATGGATACGTCGAAGTAATAAAAGATATCGAACCTGTAAAGACCTATGTGCTAAGTACCAAATAATTGAATTCTTACTAGCTAAGCGAACGATGTACGATAGAAATAAAATAAGAATGAATAAGTGAAAACTGTTGTCAGAAATTAGAGAGAAAAAACTGGGACCAAGGTTTCATCACTTTTAATTTTTAAGACTAAACATAATAAAATTTCTTGTTAGTTTATTTAGATCATATTAAAGAAAAGATTACCAAAATAAAAGTTGTCTCCTTTCGGACATCCAACTTACACGAATCCAGCCTTGTTGTTCAGTGTTTAACCAAAGTAATACTAGACAACAAAAATTGAAGATCACTTTCGTGGTTCAATTCTTGAGGTCTATTTCGCAAGTAAAATTAAACACTTTAGTAGTTTAATCTTACAGATTTTACCTAATGAGTTCTAACAATTTAATTCATCTTACAGTACAACTATCTTATCTTAAAGCAATGACATTAATAAATTAAAAATACTCACATGTAAATCAAGCATAAAAAATTAGGGTTCTAGGACTTAGCTACTTTCGTAGTCTAGGTTACTAGGTCTAATTTAAGGGTTCTAGGTTTGTAAATCACCTTTCAGTCCATATTACAAATCCTAAAATATGTAAATAATTAAAATCTAATAATTTCAAACCGTTTAAATCACAAGGGTAAAATTAACAGTCAATGAATAATTGATAAATTAATGTTTATCTAGTCATTACAAAATTAAGAGGGATTATTCCCCAAGTCTCAAAAGGAGTTTACGCTATCATGGTTTTGAAAACGCAACAAGTATTCATTCTAAAATAAATCAGAATTTGAAAAAAGAAATAAAAATTTTTTAGTGTCACACCGCTATACGAACTGTCATAGCCCTGTGATTATAACTTTCTGCACAGTATTCGCCAGCGCCTGTGAGGTTACTGTAGCGGCATCTGGGTTTTCTTCGATTTCTCCCAATTCTGATCTTTCTTCCTAAAATTTTCGGTGCGTGTTCTCCTCCTTGATGCACATATGTCCTGAAAATTTCGTTGTCGGAGATGATCTCTATGCCTCTCGGCGAGAAACAGAACCCTAGCGCCATCACTTTTGATTTCTCCCTCCTTCGTCAATGAAAACCTGTGATACTTTGCTTGAATCCCCTCCTCGATTTATAGAACAACTCTGTGTTTTTAGATTTTCCGACTACGCTTACTATTTTTCTAATTTGGCGTTGAAAAAATTAGGTTTTTAGGACGGTGGAAGACTCGGGCTTATGCAGCTAATTTCCCCCAAAAATCGTAATCACATCCCTATGATGCCAATTTTCTAAAATTTGCCCTCTGAGCTTCAAATTTTATCCCAGTTCCATGTGACTTCTAAATCCTTCTAAATCTTCGAATTTAGGCACTTTTTACCTGGAAACATTGAAAAACAAAAGAGAGTGTAGATTCCGAAATAATTGACTAAATTTAAATTAAAAATAACAAAATAAAGAATAAGATAACTTAAAAAGTATAATTAAAGTATATAAATCACTATATCTTTTTGAGTCATTAACCACTCTTCTGTTCACCAATATAATGCCCATAATTTTTTTAAGATGCTTGGATCCACGTTTGTGCAATACTGGTACCCTTGTAACACTAGGACATGTTTTCTGCGCTAGATCCACAATGGTTATCTTATTACTACCATATCCTTAGGTTACTCCTCTCAAAGTTTATAATTGGCAGATTGCACTGGCTGCTCATACCTTGCAAGGGAAACACTAAATCCTTTACTTTGTTGTTTAAAATATGTTACTTTTTTGTACAACTTTACTTCTGTCATATGCCTAGTACTGATTGATACCGTTTGGTTGAGTAGGATGTATTGTTCTTCCCATGAATTAACACATAAATCATACCCGTATAGGTTGGTGTTAAGGTTGGCAACGAGGCGGGTGGGGGTGGATTTTGTAGCCCTCGAACTTGACCCTATCTCCCTGAAATCACCCTTACCTCGACCTCGAACTTGGTAGGTTTTAAAGAACCCGCCACAAACCTGACCCCTGAGTGGGGAATAGGGTACCTATGGGACTTGACATCTCACCCGCACTTTTTTTTAATTTAAAAAATAAAAAAATAATTAGTTAATTAAAATAGAACAATTATATAAAATAAAATAGGAATTATTATTATATCATAGGAAACAAATTATAAAATATATGTATCTAATTTTCCCATAACTTGATCCAATCGGTTTTCCCGTCAAAGTTAGGTTAGGAGCGGTAAGGATATTTTCACAATATATATATATATATATATATACATACACACCAGTGTATATTTATATATGCATGAATATATATGCTTGTCAAGGATTTAAAAACATACGCGTGGTACATATTGGGCTACCTTATACTAGTATTAGTACAAGGTATATATATGTACTTGTACAATGACTTGATATGTACTAGTATAGACTAATATTTGAAACATTGATGTCTATTAGTCTGTATTAGTATTACTCTGCATATATATGAACCATAATGTTGGTACATACTATTACTAGATCATACTAGTCTGTTTCAATACTTCTATGCTAGATGGACCGGTATTCAAAACCTTATAGTTAACATGTATATGTATACACCAACACTTTGATAAACTAGTATGGTTAGGATCATAGTTTGGTATGCCTAGTTGTAAGGTTTAAGGTACGGGTCCGAATCGGTGTTTCGGTCTGTGGTACCGACACAGTACCGATGGTGCCAATTGGTACCAATATATATATATATATATATATATATATATATATATAACCAGCATGTACTGCTGGCTCGACATATTGAAATTTAATTCCTTAACTAGATGTCCAATACTAATACATTGTTGGCATGTACCTGATGTACAATACTAATTTATTGGTATAAACCAATTTTCAAAACCTTATCTTATCCATCATTAGCATACATATGAAATATCAAATGCCAAAACAGATATCATATACCATGGTTAACATTTGGTTCCTAATTGTAAGGTTTTAAAAAACTAGTTTGTATTACCAGTAATGAGCAATATTAGGACTGACAACAACATTGGTACTAGTGTTTTTTATCTAATACCCAAACTTGACCCGACTATGAAGCTTGATACCTATATCCGAGTCGGGTACCTTATTATATAACCTGAACCAAACTCAGGGATTTAAACAGATACCAGATTAAATAAAAAATATATAATTTTTATTTTTTATTTAAAGTATTCTATAAAATATAATTTTCTAATTAAATTAATAACAAATATATTTGTATAATAATTATTTTATGTTTTTATTTAGGTCCATGGTACCAACACAGTACTGATGGTGCCAATTGGTACAAATTTATATATTTATATATATAACCAGCATGTACTGCCTACTTGACAGGCCGAAATTTAATTCCTTAACTAGATGTCCAATACTAACACATTGTTGGTATGTACCTGATGTACAATACTAATTTATTGGTATAAACCAATTTTCAAAACCTTATCTTATCCATCTAACAAAATTAGCATACATATGAAATATCAAATGCCAAAACAGATATCATATACCATGGTTAACATTTGGTTCCTAATTGTAAGGTTTTAAAAAAAGTTTGTATTACTAGGAATGAGCAATATTAGGAATGACAACAACATTGGTACTTGGTTTTTTTATCTAATACCCGAACTTGACCTGACTGTGAAGCCTGATACCTAAATCCGAGTTGAACCAAACTCACGTATTTAAACATATACCCGATTAAATAAAAAATATATAATTTTTATTTTTTATTTAGAGTATTCTATAAAATATAATTTTCTAATTAAATTAATAACAAATATATTTGTATAATAATTATTTTATATTTTTATTTATTTTTTACTCGGGTATCACCCATAAACCTGAACTCCATTAAAAACTAACCCATCAAAACTAAAATTATCACATTTAGCTAATCGGGTATCTGAGCCGCCATAACCAGGTCCAGTATTTGAGTGAGTGAGTCGGGTTAAATTGCCATCTCTAAGCAATATGTTCTGGTTTAAGATAGGACAAGGACAAATATTTTAATCCTTACATGTTAGTATGATTTACTATGCTGATTGTATCAGCACACAATATGATCTGGCCACTTGAACATCATCTTTGGCTTAAGTTTGAATCAGCCCCATCTTTCAATTGACAGATAGAGGTTGTATCATGGTATTAAGTTGATGCATTCATTTACATATAGAAAATAATCTCGTGAGTACAATAAATGAGAAAGTTTATGTTGCTCATTTATATTGGTCTCGCTAAGCATCACACATGAGAGATACACTAAAGTCCTCCCCCATTGGCTCTTCACATCCTTGACCCGTATGTAACATTCTTCAACTTCATCATCATCCTTGACAATGTTACAGAGCATTGGTGGCTACATATTGAGGGTCGAATTGATGGATTTTGGATAATATTGTACAATAATTGAAGTCACTTATAACATGACGAGGAATGCAATTGAAGTAAAATCATTTAGAAGTTGCTTGGCCGATATTTTTTTTGTCTTCATAAATGCATTGTTGATTCCTATTACTTAATTGCTTGTAATGGGAAGGCTCTAGGTTGATATAGACGATGCTAGGTCCACTAGTTCTTCATCTTGAGTCCAAAGAGACTCCAATATTGTGTTGACCACTGGGGTCGTGTAGCTTCAAGAACCTCCATGTATACTCATCTAAGCCTAACTGATGTTGATCTTGCCGCACTTTTGATACTGCTACTACTGCCATTGTTAACCTCAAAATGAGGTCTTGGAGAGGATCAAGAGTCCTTGAGGTGCATTTAGACCTGTCTCTATGTTCTTATCAACTTCATTTCCTTGGGCCTTTGTGACTTGTAATGATCATAAGAGGCTTCCTCTTATATACATTGATCAAAATTTTCATGCTCCCTAGCTACATGTTTGTTGCTTTAAATTGAGTCTAGTTGTTGGTAGAATGTAGATGTGTTTAAGGTAGTCAACGATAAGGAATTTGGCCTAACTTATACCTCCCTCCCTGAAAATAGTGTCTGGAGTATGTTATGTGGTATTGACAATCTATGCTTTGGGGTAGAAATTACTGCCACTATTGAATAAATTTTGCAGTTTTCATACTAACATTGGACAACAACCAAGGATCAAGAAACCTATCCATGCTAAGAGATATGAGCTAGTTTGAGCTTCAACTGGTACACATAGCTGCTGTACACTGCTCCTTATAGATTTTATCTTATATTTGGGTTGGTATTGACTAGTATCAACATTAAATTGGTGGAACTAGGTGCAAGTTAGGAGTATCGATCGGTACACCTAACTACACCAACCAGTCAAACCCCACCTAACCCAAAAGAAGAGAAAGATAGTTAAATGGAGCTCTATATAAACTTCCATTCCCCGCCCATTTCACTCATCCTCTCACAGTATGCACCATCAAGTGGATACAAAGAACTTCTTGTTAATTTATACAAATGTTCGAAATAGACTATCATATTGTTTGTTTGAAAGATTAGTGTATATACACTATAATATGCAACTTAGGCTTAGGATTCTAGAGGAAAAAGACAGATAGATAAATGTTGTATTGGACCCTTTCCCTACTTCATTTGTTCAGGATGATATTGAACCAATTATCGATTAGTGGTTAGCCATAGAAGATTAAGATACTGTTATGAATGAGTTTAGTGATCCACCTCAACTCTCTTAATATATTGCTAAACACATTGAGAGATAGACGAGGACTCAAGCATAAAGCGATAATGAGTTGAATCTAACCACTACATCAACAACGGGATATGCTTCTTTATTGAGTTGAATTCAACCACTATGGCTGCGTTTGGCGTAGCTGAAACTTTTAACTTTTGCTAGTTGAAAAAGTACCAGTTGAAAAATAACTAGTTAAAAATGTTAAAAGGTGTTTGGCTAAATTGTTATGCTGGTCAATTTTTTTTAAAAATTATTTAAAAATAATTTTAAATTTAATATTTTTTATTAAAATAATAATTTTATTATCGTAAAGACATACGAATATGGTGCAGACATGAGATGCAAGAAGAAAAATAGTTAGAAAGTAGCCAAAAGCAGCTCCCTTCTAGGTTCCAAACCTAGAAGCAGCTTGCCAAACACTCCAACTTTTTAAAATCAGCTGTTTTAAAGTAAAAGCAGCTGACCAACTATGCCAAACATGACCTATATTAACAAGGCCAATAATGAGTTAAACTATGAGAGCCTGTTTCTTTGGAGAGAATTCATAGCGGAGAGAAGAGAAAATACAATTCACTTCTCTCTGCCGTGGATTCTCTCCAAAGAAACATGGCTTAAGGTTTGAGAAGAAAGAGTTAGTTTGACAACTAAAATGGGAAAGCTCCAAGATATCAAACCCAAGTTTGCAATTTAAAATATATAAGACAAACCATCAAATAATTTGAAGTACAAGATATCCAACCCCTCATTTAACAATTTAATGACTTATTACAAGCTAGGAATGGGATCTGGTCACATGATGCTTTATCATCCCCTACCCATCCAAAACATCAAAAAAAGATATTGGCTTTTTTTAAAAAGATAACTAAAGATCATCAACAACATTAGATCTTTCATTCTAATGGGAAAAAAAACCATATTTACACCTTTATTTCCAATCTAAAAAATCTAAATATTTGGGCTAGATCTTACCTTAGTATTGAGATGTATTTTCCTCTTCCTCTTCCTCTTCTCCCTTAACTGGCTAATTCTTTAGTGGCACATTAATTCTCTCTTTCCTTGGTTTACAAATCTTCTCTCCCTCCTTTTGTAGCCACGACATGCCCAAGGAAAACCTTAGCTCTCGACTAGAGAGGGGAAGAGAGAAGTAAAGTGGTTGGAACTTGGAACCAAGGAATGAATAACCAGCTCGAGACATGGTATCGGTCCATGCTCTGGTATGGTACTTGTGGTACCACCACCGGTACTAGTACCAAATTTATATATGTATATATACTAAACTAATTAGTACCGACTATCTACCGGTACCAGTCCAGGGTCGTACCAAGACATACATGTCATATTGCTCGAGACTGATATTTCATTCCTTGCTTGGAACTAGCTCCAACCATTCTAAATTAGTTAGTCCAACCCTTCACCTTATTTTGATTCAAATCAGCCTTAATCGATTAAGACAAAGGTTTAAAACTTCTATTTTAGATTGTTTTTAATCAAACATCATATTATAACTATGCCATCCACACAAACTTAACATGATTGTGTGATAGAAAGCATTTATAAATCACAAAATTTCTGGATGATAAAAATATTAACATGTTACTTTCATTACACTCAACTTTTATTAATTACTTTGTCTATGTTCTTGCACTTGATTTTGGAACAAAATTTAAAATTTTCTTTTTGAAGACCTTTTCTCTATTGCATAATTTTTAGGAATTCATAAGAAGCAATTATGCAAAATGCTATAATTTTTACAGGTATATTTTGCGATATGCTATGGAAATTAGCTTTAACTAGTTGAAACGGCTCCAGCATAAGAAACCAAGGAATCTGAATACAGTTATAATCACTTACCATGTACACGGTTATGAGTGCCATTATGGTGTGCTGAAGGGAATTAATTCATTCTTTAGCCTTTTGAACTCTGTCACGCCAACTTCAGTGGATTAAACTTGGAGATTGGCTTAAAAGGTTTCCAAAGAAACATAATGAAATATTTGTAATTCTATTCCTGGTGAGTTGTCATTTCACTAGACATTAAATTCTTAAAAAATGTTACTATTAACTTAACTACTTTCATTCTGTTTTTAGTAACAAAAATTCAAACAAGTGTACCGGTACTCTATAAAGTTGCAGCTTGTAATTAAAATTTAAAAGTGATGGGAAAGTATTCAAATAGAAATCCTAATTAAAAGTCTAACTTGTAACCAAGGTTTGTAATATTGGTCCAATGTACCAGCCTTGAACCTGATTGATACTTACCAATATATATGTTAGAATTGGTAATTATTAAAATTAGTAATATTATGAATAGTTTTATATATACATTAAGTTATAATTAAAATATTATTATTTTTACTCAATATCTCTATGTACATAGAGGTTGCATTCAAGAAGATTTAATATAATGTAGCCCTTTAAGGTTTTTCGTCTCTTCTCCTCTCCTCTCTTGTTTCTTTCTTTATATTCCAACATGGTACCGGTCTTCTCCCTCTCCTTCTCTCTTTCTCCATCGGGTTATCGAGTTATTGTTCATTGTTGCCATCTACTCCAGTTGACAATGCCTAATGTTGTCTTTTACTTTTGTTGGCGACACCTTATGCCACCCTCTATTGCTAGTGACTTCTAAGGCCCCTCTCTACTTTTGTTGGTGACATCTAAGACCACCTTTTACTCTTATTGGCGACACCTTACACCACCCTCTATGCTGGCAACATCTTAATGCCTCTCTATTGCTATCAACGTCTACCAACAACCTTGTACTCCAAATAGCAATAGAGGTGGCCAACGAGCTGTGTTGGGTTGACTTAGGCACAGGCCTACTTCGGCCCGATTCTACATGGGTCGTGCTTGGCACGTATGAAATGGGCTATGCTAGACACGGCATGGCAAAATTTTTGCTGCAACAGGCATGACTAGGCTAGGCACAACCTGAATTTTTAAATAAATAAATAATTATTAATAATAATAGGAAAATATTAAAAAAATATAAAAATTTAGGAAAATAATTTTTACAAGTAAAAGACCATTATGCCCCTGTTTTAAATTTTGGGATATTATTTTTATAAGGGCAAATAGGTAAAAATTTGGAATTCAATTTTTTTTTTATAAAAAGATGTTAAAACCCATGCCATGTTGTGCATGGCCTGGTCTCTGAGTTGTGCCTACCATGACCCATGTGTTGTGTTTGACCTGGCTCGTATGCCATGCCTGGCTCGGCCCAGTGGCTTTCCATGCTTGGCACAGCCTATGCGCTTGAAACTCAGCCCAACACGACATGAACAAGGCATGGTCGGGCTTGACCTGTGCCATGCCAGTGTGGGTCACAGAGCACCTAGCCCCTCGGCCATCTCTAGCTGGCAACGCCTTATGTTGCTCTTCACTATTGGTGACACTTAACATTGCCCTTTACTCTTATAAGCGGCACCTAATGTTAGTGTTATCAATAGTAGATCGCGAACAATAGCGGAAAGCTGCAATATGACATAACAGATGCAGAAGTCACATTTCAGTAGAAATATATATATATATATATATATATATATATATATATATATATAAAAGCATACCAATTGAAATACATATTACATACTAAAAAAATTAAGTTGCTTGAAAAACAAAATGACATTGCTAACTCAACTCAAGTCGTAAGAATTAGTTATATATAATTGTCATATATGTTATGGGGTGGTAGAATTAGTTATTCTTAGAATTAGTAATGTTAGGAATAGTATTATATATATAGTAAGGTATAGTTAAAATATTATTTTCTGAACTCAATACCTCTATACGGAGATTGCATTCATTGTGTAAGTAGATTTAATAGAATATAACCCTTTAGATTTTCCGTCTCTTCTCTTATCTCTCTCTCTCTTTATTTCTCTCGCTGTTCTCCAACAATATCTATACAAACTATACCAATATATGTAGTATTGTTTTGGTTAATACACCAGGTTGAATGAGTATGTGGCACCGTACCAATTTGTAAGGAATTCTTTAAAAACCTACATATGATTGTATTTAGCTTCAATAATACTATTGCTTTTGATAATTGTGTTTGTGACTTCCATTTATTGTGATCATTGCATTTTTTTTCCTCGAATCTTTATTGACTTGTTGAAGCTACACTCAATTCCATGGATGCTGACCTTCATGCGTTTTATCTTTTCTAGAGGCAGATATGCAGTTGCATGAATGATTCTCCTAATCATTATTCAAAAAGAAAAAAATTGCATATACATCCACTAAATAAAGTGTCAGCCCATGATGCAAGTTGTCATGCCCACTTTAATTTAGACCGTCCACATCACCCAATTTCGCCTTGAATTGCATGCGAAATTTGAAATTGAAATCTTGCTGCTGCAAATCGATTGTGACTTTGCATTTGTTGACCTTGCCTCGAGCGCATTCGAAATCCTGCGTCCATCTTCGTCTTCACGCGATCGTCGACGCCGAACGCTGCCTGCATCCGAAGGTTGACGTCAGCGCACGCTCACCAGAGAGGATGGGTGAAGGGTGTGCGGTAGAGCCGAGTAGCGCTTGCTCTGCCCTCAGCCTTCATCGTCGTTGGGTGTCGCCTGTAATGAGAAGAAGAGAGTCTGTGACTCATCGCCAGAAATGGAGAAGGGACAACTCACCGGAAGGCTCAGGGAAGCTCGTCAGAGAAGAGATCGGGTTCAGGGGAAATTTCACTCTTTATTTGCAATAATAGAGTTACAAAAACCCCTCTTCCTCACCCTCACTCACTCATGACGGTGGCAACTCAGTCACACAAGCTCTCTCTCTCTCTGCCTCTTGCCGACTGGTCTCGTCGTCGCTAGAACCACTTGCAGGGTTCTCGGTTCCCTTCCTCTGGACATAGCTCTCCAAGCTCCTCCCCTCAATGCTGCGTCTCTGCTCGATCTTTATGTTCCCTTCCTCTGGACATAGCTCTCCAAGCTCCTCCCCTCAATGCTGCGTCTCTGCTCGATCTTTATGGACGGGGAAGAATCGTCCGCGATGGAAGGGAGGTCGCCCGCCACCTGACCTTCCATTTGAAGCTTCCGCAGATCACGCCCCCATCATCTCCGACGGAGAAGAGCCACCGACCTCGCTGCAGACAGCTCCTGTGCTCGAGCTTTGATCGCGCCGAAGACGTCGCTGGAATCGCCCTTCATCCATGCGAGCGATGAAGCCAAGGCGGAGCGGATGATTTTGGGCCGCGTCCGCTCTGTCAGTGTGGAACTGGCCACCCCAATTCCTCTCGACCTGGCCCTGGAGGAATTGCGCCTCACACAAGTCATAGTAAGACTACAAACTATAGTAAGATGATTACTCCATAACTTAGGTTAACTACCGCACAATTACTGAAACAATATGTCTTTGCTGATTTGCTTCCAGATATGTATGCATTGTTCCCTCTCAAACCTTGCACTGGCAGGAGCTTTGTGCATTGAGATGTCCCCATTTTCTTCATGCTTAATTTTGGACATGGTGTATAATCAATGCCACAGATTTAAATAGATTGCATTTTTTTTTGTTATAATTAAGTACACATGAGATGTCCCATTTTCATCATGCTTAATTATGGACGTGGTGTCACAAATGTTTTATTTTGACACATCAACTTTTTATAGAGCTTTATTATGTCACAACAATTTTATATAATTTTTGGTGCATATCTATTGGATTCATCCCACCACATTCATAGTGCAATCAATTACGCCATTAGTCTTTCAATCAAATTTGGATGTACTATGAAAAAAAAATCAATAACGTGATCTTAAATAGAGTGAAAAAAGAGTTTACATGCCATTTAGTTAATCAACCCTTTTCATCGTTCTTTAACTCAACTTTCATAGATATGTTTTTCTTATATCATTGTTGTTATCCCACTCATGATAGCTTTTAAGTTTATTCTTCTATCTGTAAATGTAGTTAAATAAAGTGGGAAGAGATTCCATCTTATATGTTGAGTCCTTAATTGAGTCCATCATGGGTGGACTGGAAGGTCTCATCAATATTCTAGACTCGGAAGGTGGCTTTGGCTCATTAGAAATGCAGGTAACACTTACTTATTTGATGATACCTATTGTGAATCAGCATTCTTCTCTTTAAAACCCATGTTAACAGAATCTTTCAGCTTGCTCCTGAGCAAGCAGCTTTTTATTTGAATAACTTGCAAAAAGGTTCAACTGCATCCTTTAAATCACCGAAAGGATTGTTGCATAAACCAGGATATGAGAGTTATCCAGAAAACAGCAGTTCTATGAAAATGTAAGTGCTATACTGTATGGCGAATGCCTTCCTTGATCTCTGAAACAACCTTAAATTGAGTGGTTCTTAAGTGGGTTTTTTCTTTACAAACAGGTTGGAAGCTGCCATGCAGAGGTTAACAAATCTTTGTTCTGTGTTGAATGACATGGAACCTGTATGTGTGCTAAATCATGTTTTTGTTCTACGTGAGGTATCTTCCTTTACCTACTAGCGTAGTCCATTGCAATAGGGGAATTTACGTATAGTTATAATTGTTTCCTTGCGTTCAGTTTTAATCAATCATGCATAGTTTTATTTGTTGCAAGTCAAATCAATACCAATTTGTTCTCATGTGAGAAATTCTCTAGTCATAGGCAAGTAGTTGACTGCTGATGCTTATGATTTAGAAAACCATGTTATACATACCAGGGTAGAATTTAAGCATTGATTGCATAGGGGTGCCCTATCTAGTATCACATCGGTGACCCTTGTGAGTTGAGCTATTTTTAATATTATACTAAATTGATCATCATATCATCTAGGGTTTTCTTAAAAGCTTAAAGGGTAAACTAATTTTATTAATATTAAAATAATTTTATTGGGAAGCAAAGCGTTAACGTCTGAGAGAAAAGAAAGAGATGTTTAACTATGAATGCAGAAATGCTTTTATGATTTTCACAGTAGTGATTCCTGATTTTCATGAAATGTGTAGAAGCTTCAGTATGTTGCACTTTATAATTGTACAAAATTTGAATTTCTCCTATCTAAGTATGTTGTCACAAATAAAAGATCATCCAATGTGAGCCATAACCTGTACTCAATTTCTGCATCAGATCAGAAGTACAAAATGAAGAGGTGGACCTCTTGTCATGCAGACTCCCGAGCATAATCAACATCAGAAGAATGATTTAAACCTTTAAATGTCCATACTTTTTGTAACGATATTTTCCTAGAGCAACATTCAGATAATCTAGAATACTCAAGATAATATTATAGTGATATTTTTGGGATGACACCATAATCTAGAATAGCTTCATGAACATTCTCGGGATAAAGAGAACAGGCAAAAATATTAGAAAAGAAAGAGAGAGGTAATCATATAAGATATAATAAAAAAAAGATGAGTCTAGTAGCGCTTTTACCTTCGCATTATGGAATAGGCAGTTGAAGGTAGAGAATGAGGTCTTGAGGGACCAAGGTATATATAAAAAAAATATCATATATGATTGATTTTTTTATTCTTGTTCATCTCTACGAATATTATGATTATTTAAATTCATTGTTTTTGAAGTTAAATTATATCAAAATATCAAATAAATCATCACCATAATTTTTTTCAAAAAAATACAATCCGAGATGCATCAAGTTGAAACAACTGGACTATGTTGATACAGTCTACCGACTGGTGTACCTAGGTTTGGTCGACAATTGGTATACCGATATACCTAGGTTTGGTTGACAATAGGTTTACTAGTATGGACTGCTATCTAAAGCCTTGGTTACAAGTAGCACTACAGTCATCATCAAAATTGATTAAAAGCATAGGGAAAAAATGTTCTAAAGCTACTTCATGGATTTTATAACATTTTCTTAAGGGGATGATGGGTAAAAAGTTCATTTCACTTAGTGTGAAACATGGTGCAATACATATTGAATAATTTTGTAGTGTCTCAACCAAGGGTTTAAATATTGATCCCTACCGGTATAACTATTTGTACTGTACTATATTGAATGCAGTACCTGACCATTAGGCTGATACAAACTGACCTTACCGCCCTATATGGACCAATTTTTAATTCTTTGGTCTAAACCCTAATCACTTTGTTTTAGGACAATATCCTTATGAATGCCTAGATTTCTTTGCCAAGAGAACAAGAACATATTTCATTTCTGTTACCTTGTAGTCTTGTGTCAATGCAATTTTCTCTTTTATAAATGAAACGAAGATTTATTTTATACATGGTGAAAATCAGTTTGAAATATATTGATTCTTGAATTTTGTATGCTTTTTTTAAAGTACATGAGAGAATGTATCTTGGGCAACTTCAGAAGAAGGCTACTTTCTTTTCTGATAACTGATAATTGCCTTCAACGACCATCGATTATTGAATCTCTCTTACAAAGACACATCAGCATTATCCACCTAGCTGAGCAGCATATTAGCATGGACATTACTGAAGGAATTCGCGAGGTGCTATTGACTGAGAGTTACACTGGGCCTGTTTCTTACTTGCAGAAATTTGAAAAATCTACAGATATGCCAACTGGATCTGCCATAGAATCTGTTGGCAACTGGTATCTTGAGAACATTGTTAAGGATATATCTAATACTGGGGTACTGTTTGACCCAACTCGTCACTGTTTCAAGAGCTCAAAACTAATTGGTACATGCACAGCAGAGTCATATACTGATGTACGAGAACTAAAAGCCATAATTCGTATATTTGGTGGCTATGGATTTGACCGAATTGACAGGTTGCTCAAAGAACACACTGCTGCTTTGTTGAACTGCATTGACACTACTTTGCGATCAAATCATGAAGCCCTGGAGGCTCTTGCTGGAAGTGTAAGTTTTGGTGATCGAATTGAAAGGGAAGCAAGCATAAAGCAAATATTGGATATAGAAACACTAGTGGGATTCTGCATTCAGGCTGGCCAGGCAATAGCCTTCCGCAAGTTGCTTGTTGAGGCTGCCGGAGCTGTACTAGAAGAAAAGGCCCCTCTTATTGTGTCTCTTTTGCGTGGAATAGCTACGCAGTTACCTAGTGATATACCTGAGAACGATGATATCACGAGGTTGAGAAGGTTGGCAAGTAGTGTTTGTGCAAATGAGGATCATGATACTGAGTGGATTCAGGCAATCATGGCTGAAGTTGGTGTTGCCAACGATAGTTCTTGGAGCTTGCTTCCCTATCTTTGTGCTGCATTTATGGTATCTAATATGTGGAGCATGACTACATATAACATCAACACTGGAGGGTTCAACAACAATGTTTACTGTTTGGCAAGGTATTACTAGTATATTATGGATTCTGTAAGACTATATGTGCTCTTGAAATAATGTAAGATTATCCATGTATTTTTATAGAGACATTACAGTAGTGCCTTAATGAAATAAATGTCAATACTCAATACATGTAAAAAATCACTTGGATAGCTAGTAAATGCCTGATCTTATTTTATCTGAATAAATGACTCAGAATACCAGCTTCAAGTAAAACCATTAGTTATTAGTGGTTTTCTGTTACCATGAAACTTAAATAGTTAAGTTTCTCATAAATATCGTAACCATTGTTCTTCAAAAATATCCTGGATTGATGTAAACCAGATTGACTGATGCATATGTTAATTCAGCTGATGGCTATTTTTCAGGTGCATCAATGCTGTCATTGCAGGAAGTAATTTTGTTAGATCGGAAAGAGTAGAACAGCAGAGGAAGTCTCTTTCAAATGGTCATGCTCGGGAGTTATCAGATCCTGAGACAGTAAACCGCACATCAATCGAGGCAAACATAAAATCTGATATGCAAACCTTTGCTAAGTGTTCTTCTGGGATCGTGCTGGATTCGTGGGGTGAAAGTAGCAGGTAATAATTCTGTTGAAGAGTTATTTAGTGTTATGCTGTATATACATACACATATATGCAAGGTTTTAGATGCCTTTTGAACCTGTGTTGTGGTCTAGTGTGTTATGTTGGAGATATATACATATATATATATATACATATATATATATACACACACGAGGTTTTAGATACTGGTCAATACCCATCATACTAGTTGGTATTATTCAAATACCAACTAGTAGCACAAGGTTAGACTAGTACTGTTATAGACTGGTTTTTGATACCATGTTGATATGTATACATAATACAAATGTATATATATTCATCATTAAAAAAAAATATATATATATATATATATATATAATACATACATACATACATACATATATATATAATACATACGCTTATAATCTGTCTTTATTGTAACTTCTTGAATAAAGTATCACCAAATTCTATATGAAGCATAATTTTAAAAATCTACCCCGAATTTTACAAAATTTTTAAATGTCCCCCTGTGCATATATTCGTGACCCAGTTTTTGTCTTTACTACTTTGCCGTGTTGGACATACAGATGCCAAGGAGGCATAATGTTTTGATATTTTTACTCAGATAAACTCATGAGTCACAATATATAATTTGATAAAAATGTGTAATATAAGTATGTTTTTTTAAAAAATAAAAATACAAGAATTATTTAGATATAGCATTGGGATGTTACTGTCCTCTTCATACCGAATCACTTCAACTGAAGCACACATAATACCTGAGCAGAAGCAAATGACAACGCTTTCCCTTCTAACTTCTTCACATTTTATATATTGTTTTGCTTTTATGCATTGTAAAAAAGTATTGATTTTAAAATGTCGCTCTATGTATTGTCTAATTTCAACCTAAAACTTTGTAGATTCATCTGACTTTTTTGTTGGTTGGAGTGTGCTATTTGGAATTTGTTCATTTTTGAGAAAATTGAGCTCAATATTGAATGGGATGTTTGATTTTTCAAATAATATTGAATCGGCCTCAAACATCCCTTGCCAACTTGGCTGATTTGAATAAAGATTGATAGATGTTAAAGACTTGGAGTCAATATGGATACGACTTCTAATTTCTTGGGCAAGATTGATTCAGCCTTGGTTGATCCTGGTTCAGCTTGGTGATTCATATCGAGATTGATCAATTTTGAAAACTATGCAAATAACATCAGAATCTGGAAATTTTTACATGGCTTGTTTACACGACAGTTTAACAGATGAAGTGAGGAGGGTTTGGGTCAGCTAGAAACATGTTTGGATCATAATATGGTCAACCCTTTTATGTCTAAAAAATTGTTCAAGCTAAGTTGGTTCATAAACAGGTTAAGCGTCATAACTTGTTTGTGTTATATATGTTTTATATTTTATATATAGTATAATATAATACATTTATACTTGTATGTATTGTAAATATATACTTATATATATTTGTAGTTTCATTTTATATATAATCATGTATTAATTAGGAATAGTGGTCATAGTTGGTTGACCCTTATAAATGGGTCAGATTTGGATCCAAAATGCTCACGGCACGATTATTAAATGGGTTGGGATCATGTTCAGTTTATTCATAAATGGGTCAGATTTGGATCCAAAATTCTCGCGGCACGATTATTAAATGGGTTGGGATCATGTTCAGTTTATTCAGTTTACATGGGTCACAAGTCATGGAGATATAACTTATTTATGATTCCTAAGCGGAATTTCTCTCTTATGTAATGTACTGATGCAGGAATCATTAAGTGTATGTTAACATTGCAAAAATTAGCATAGGTCATCGAATATTAAATAATGAAACTATTTACAAATGTAGGGAGCAATTGTGAACTGTAGATAGGTATTTGAAAACTCTGAAAACATAGTAGTTTTTGTTGCGTTGGCTTTACATGTAGCTCTCTAATGGAATTGTAGGTTTTATTATATTTTTATTGGGAATGCCGTTGAGTCATCAAAGTTGGATGGATTTACTACATGAATGATGCCTAAATTTTACCTTCAATTTCAGTTTGTTACAGAAACTTTTATTTTTCAAGTTTAGCACAAATTCTCATTTATGTTCCAATTAGGTACTTCCATGTTAGTTTTATTTAATGGAAATATTTTTTTATTTTTATTTTTAGAGAGTATCGTGAGAGAATACTTTCTCAATAGAAGTTAGTAAAATATTAATTTTAAATAAAATTTTTGTTAGTCAAAATTAACATAATAATGAAGTACTTAAATGGAACATAAACAAAAGTTTGAGCTTCAGCTTGGAAAATGGAAGTTTGGGCACCCAAGCTACCCCTTTTAGAAACCTCTGTTCCTGTTTGATTCAATTACTTTTTTTTTGAAAAATTAAAGCATTTTAACTTTTCTTTTCCGCAACTAATTTCCCTGCTGTTGTTCACTTGGTCATGTTCGTGTAACACTAATATATTCACTTTATCATCTTTTACATGAGAAATTGTTAGTTTCCTTCTGACAATATGCTTTATCATGCTCTCTTGTTCGGGCCTTCTGTCTTTTACATCTGTTGGGCACTGCAACATCCTGCACCTTATGCCTTGTATCATTTTTAAGCAAAAAACTAACTCTGTGAAACTTGTTCTTTAGCTTCGTGCTTCATTGGTAACTTGAACCTTTTTCTATTTCTTTCAGGACATATATTGTGTCAAAACTCATATTCCTGGACCAGCTCTGCGAGATGTCAAAATACCTCCCTAGAAGCACACTTGAAATGCATATACCGTACACGATTCTGCGTTCGATATACAGGCAGCACTACGGAAGCCCACTAAATATGGTTGCAGAAATACTGGTGCCGTCGCCTAGACAGTCACCCTTAATATCCCTGACACATGCATCTCCTGCGGTCAGGCCGCACCGAGGTGATTCAACACCTATGCCGTATGATCCAGGTTACTTTGGTGCCTCTTTCCAGAGGCACGATGATGCTCATGATGCTGATGGCGCGCGGCTAAAAACTAGTGACAAGCAACAACAACGTAACATGAGGAGCTCAGGGCCACTGGAGTACAGTTCTAGCCGGAAAGTCAAATTTGCAGAGGGCTCAAGTTCTGGAGGTCAGGGCCCGAGTCCCATGCCAAGATTTGCAGTGTCAAGATCTGGTCCACTTTTATACAAGTAGCAGTAAAATTAGTGATGGACGTTCCCATCATTGTTCATTTGTAGCTCATCATTAGTCCTAGTTGAACAAGTCAGTAGGAAACACCTCTCTTTGGTGCACTATTGGATATCTAATTGTAGTTTTTTTGTTTGTTGTCCTAGGTACGATAGAGAGATGTACTATTTAGTAGTAAAACACTAATTTGTTGAGTTTTTAAACCATGAGGGAGTCAGTTCCATGGTTCAGCGTAAATGGTATTGTTTCGAAAAATATAAATTTTGTTTGTGCTAATTTAAGCAGATTTAAAGTGTGCAAATCTTTCTCTGTAGTGACGGATATGTGCTAAATCTATCTAACGAGTTCAAGCGAGTCTTGGATTTTATTCTACCGTACCCGATTTTAACAGAAAAATAATGATTTCATTGGCTCTCGACCAAAAAATTTGATTTGATTGGCTCTCGGGTAAGGTTGAGGTAAAATTTATATGGGATCTTGGAAATCAGCCATGAACCCAACTTTAAACTTGTCTTATATAAGATAATTGCTGAACTACTCATAGTTTGAAATTAACCATAAAAGCCCTGCCGGCCTATCACCTAGTTGTTGTCCCTATTGTCTATTGCTATATAGGAGAAAAATTCTTAGGCAAGTTCTTATTAGGCCTGTTCATGGTTCGGTTAACGAACCGTTGACCATGGTCAACCGGTTAATCGAACTAATCGGTTCGGAAAAATCATGAACTGTTCCCGAACCGTTGGACCGGTTAACCGGTCAAACGGTTAACCGGTACCGGTTAACCACGGTTAACCGATTATAATTTATTTACTAAAATTTATTTTAAAAAGTTGACTTTGATTATTAAATATTTTAAAAAATTAATTTTTAAACTAACTTTAATTATTAAATATTATTATTTGATAATTATATATGTAAAATAATTAATTTTTAAGTTGTAGTGAGTGAGTTTTGAACCCATGACCTACTAACTTACAAATAACCTTTAACCATTACACTAGATATACAATCAAAATTATTTTGAAATATATATATATCGGTCGGTTCGGTTAACCGGTGAAATTTCTTTTCCCAAACCGTAACCGAACCGAACCAAACCATTATACCCAAAAAACCGACCATGAACCGAACCGATCCATTCGGTTAACCGCCCATTTGGTTCGGTTCGGTTCAGTTCGGTCGATTTTTCGGTTCGGTTGGTTTTTTGAACAGCCCTAGTTCTTATTTAGGAATTAGGCAGGATTTTATTTGGGTTGTTATCTTACAGTAGCTACTTTCCTCCGGGTCAACTTTGCACAAGCTACCGAATTACAAGTCATTAGATGCCCGACTTATGCCGCGCGAAAGATCATCTTGGAAACTGATTGCAAAGGTCCCATTTTTAATTGTATGGCAGCGTGACCCTAGTGTGTTTGATATTAGGAATGTTGTAACTAAATCAAATGACAAACTGTACTATTCACTATGATCTACACGAGGTTCATAGGGCAACAAACTGGCTTGTGTATTTTGACCTCAGACTCAAGAGATCTTTTTATGGAATAATACCTTACTTTTAAAAAATAATAATAAAATAAAATACTTCTTTTGACACAGAAGAATCAGATTCTAAGCAACTATTGGCATCATGAAAAGCAGTTTTTTTTTTTCATTTTCGTACAGGATTTAATTAATATAAAATATTCTTGAAGGGAAACAGCACACTTTCACTTGAATTAACTATATAATACCTTTTCACAACAATAATTATATTAAACTAAGTTATAATTTAATATTAGAGAATAATTTCGGCACAAACTGAATCAAAAGTAAGAAGCTTGAAGATACAAATGATATGTTATGGCGATATAAAAATTCTCCATGAGCAACTTCATAAATTTTCATCATGTCAATGAGGATAGCGAATGACTTTTCAATCACACATGGAATGTTAGTCTTTCTTGCCATGTCATGAAATATTTCCCCTCCCCTTTTACATACTTGTAGTTGACTTAATTACCTCATGATCTTTAATAGTTCATTTATCGTCCATACTTGATTCCTCAACTCCCCTCTTCTTTTTTCCTTTGGTGTCTAATATAAATATTAGTTCCTTCATATACTTCCAATTTGAAGGTAGTCTCAAGAATTGAGTTCTTCTATCCCTTTTATATGTCTTTTTCTTTTCTTTATCTCACATTTCCTTTTACACAATAACATAGATCAAGACACCAATCTCATCTTTAGGTAAGGCAAGCTTTCTTAAGAAGTTGATTCATTTTGGAAAACTAATCTTGATCAATCAAGTGGTCGAGTTAGACATTATAGTCACTCAAGAGTTAGTGTTAAGGTTGAGGCATAGTTTGCAACTCACTTGATCAATAGCTCAACTAGCAAAGATTCCAAGTGAAATAGTTTGCTCATGTGTTATCGTTGAGAAATTAATTAGGATGACAAGTTATATTGATGGTAAAGCACGCGTTGGTGGAGCAAAGCATGAACCCATTTGATCAGGTCAAGTATCAATCAAGGCTCAACTTCTACTTGCTTAGGCAAGTGTTCATTTGTCAACTAAAAAAGTGGATCCAATTGTTTAGAAGTGGTAGAATCTAATGACAAGATGAATAACATGGACATGAAAGATAAATTGAAGTGGATGGCTAGAATTGAGCGTAGATGTGATCACATAAGCTAAATGACCAATCTTAATGAATCGGTGTGATGGTTTAGTAAAAAGTGGATGACTATAGGGTCACTTTGTGCAAATGATGCATTGCAAGTAGTTGTGAGAAGAAGAGGGACGATGAGGTTGAGAGTAGATAGATAGCAACTAGTGATGGCACAAATAGCAAAAATGGATGGAGTAAAGAGTTGGACCTTATCCGAGCTCAATAGTCCATGACATTAGGATGGACAAGGCCCTAGTGTTCTAGAATAAGGCTTTCATGGCCAAGAAAGGCATTTTTTTGTGGATGGAGATCGAAATGATAAAAGGGTTCTCTTTTCTTTTTCCTCTTTTCCCTCTTATATCTATTATAAGCTTCTTAACTTAAGGAATAATAGTGAGATGAGATAGTAACACATGACATTCATGTTTAGTGTTTTTATAATAGAAATGAAATACTAGAACAAATTTCTTCTTTCTACCCCTATTCTTACCAAATGAAAAAATATAATACAAAAAAATATTGTAAATTTGTGTTTGTTCCATTAGTTCTATTAGTGAAATGACCTTTATTAGCCTTAACTATTATCACATTATTTATAGGAGCTCAATGGTATGGACTAAAATGTTATCCATGTATGTTTCATACCTAGGTGGCAACCATAGGATCAAATTAGTGTTTAAATTATATCCATAATAGTTGTGTTGATCATCATATCACCTAACTTGGAATTGTATTAGCGTGCTCATATTGGATCAATAATAATGCTTCATAGTTTATAAGAGTGTGAATTAAAGAATTTTTTTTACTATATACAATTTTGTATGCTTCAAGGTAGCTAGAAACCCATACCTAATCTGACTCAATCTAATCTGACTCAATTTTGATGAAAAAAACCCGAGTTGAGTGAGTCTCATGTTGAGGTTAAGTATGAGATTTTAGATATTAGTTCTAAACCCAAACCTGAATCTACTCCGCTTATAAAAAATAATTAAAATACCTTCCAAAATTAACTCCTGCTACTCCCTTCCCTCCCTACTCGCACTGCTCCCCTCCCCTCCTCGCTGTGCTGATCCCTTCCCGTCCTAGCTAATGTGGTTAACTGTAGCTCACCATGAGCTCACGCTGCTCGCCATAGCTTGCCACTCACCATCACTACAAGGTTGGGTTCTCCTAGGGATCCGATCCCTGTTAGGGTCAGGTGTGGGTTGAAGTTTTTGAAACCTGACGGGGTTGAGTATAAAGTTTTGGAGTCAAAGTTGAAGTCAGGTTTGGCATTCCTCGCTCCTGCCCCGACTATTGCCATCCGTAATACTAGCCTTCCATTAAGGTCTACTCTAATAACAATTTAAAGATAGAAGTAAATGTGAAATATTGCTATGATATCAATTTGATGGAAGATGGTAACATGTTGGAAGATTGAGGCTAGGAGTAAGAGGAGACAAGCTAGAGGTTACTGGTGGAAATTATGGTAGTTAGGTTAGGACTTAGAGGTAGTTGATGTTAAGGTGAGTTAGGGTTGGGCGGCTAATACTAGAAGACGGGTTAAGATTGTTAAGGACTAGAAACTATTAAAGTAAAAATGATGCTACAAAAAGTAAATTTATGACAATATACTTAGAAATTAACTAATAGATTGACTACGCACCCTATTTGGCTCCGCTTCAAAACAATTTTTAAGCAGCTTTTGCATTAAAAATTATTAAAATAGTATTTGGTAATGAAAGGCTCAAATAAGAAAAAAAAACTAAAAATCAAACGCTGTGAAGCCGAAAATTACAGCTTTTTCAACTTTTCTATTTTTTCAAAAAAACTAGCTTCACTCCCAATGCCACTTAATTCACCTAGATAAATATAAATAAATAATTATTAAATATAAATCTATTGAATAAATAAATAAATAATTATATTTAAAGTATATAATAAATATATAAATATATTAAAATTTTAATATAAATAAATAACATATATATGTCTCAGCATTAATTCCAAAATGTTCAAAATAACACTGGCAGCTTGTAACGACTTAAACCATTATGCATTAATGCATGATGATGATTCATAATATCACATGTTAATATACGACGACTATAGCGTTTTATATATTAACACATGAAATTAATTGAAGAAGTTTAAGTAGAAAAGAAATTGTGAGGTGGACAAATAGCCGTGATGTTCAATACCCTCTCTCTCTATCTGTAACGACTTAAACCATTATGCATCTGTAAAATTCAGTAAAACAGAAACAAGAACATCGCGGAACTCGTGATGAAATGGTTGTCTTCCTTCTTCTTAACAATACCCTCTCTCTCTCTCTCTCTCTCTCTCTCTATCTATCTAACTTTAGTTTGATGTAGAATCACTTTAGCATCCTTCTGGCAAAGGAAAGGAAAAGGAAAAGGATGGGAAATGGTTGGGTGTTGCTAGCTGTGTGATGAGGAGAGAAAGTGGCTTTTGACGAACGGCAACTTCAGTCCACCCAACAAGCTGTGGGTGAGGTCTGAGCAGATATTCTTGGTGCTTATGCTAACCCAATCTTGCCTGAGAGGAGAGACATGTTTGATTCTGCTGGCTTGTTTGCTTTCTTTCTTTCGCTTTCAAAGAGTTAAGTGGAAGGAGAAGAAAGGACGTTGACTTTGAATACGAGCAAACAAATTCCCTTCTCTTAAAATTTAGTGATGATTGAACTTATAGCTAAAAAAAAAAGATTGAACTTATATATTTTTATTTAAAAATATAGTAGGTTCAGTTTAGTAAATTTGGCTGTACTAATACTTAGAGTCAAAAGTTTTTAAAACTAGTTTGAACTGACCGATTTTTTTACTTCATACTAGTCCGTTAAAAATATGGACTAGACCATAAGGGCACAGCAGTGATCAGCGGATTGAATAAGAAAAGGAGAAGAAAAAGAAAAGAAAGTAGAAGATACCGACGCGCATCGATCGCTAATGGATGTGATAGGCAAGCAGACAAATAGCGGATGTGACGATCGAGCGGCAAACATGATGAGTGTGCAACTGACGCAAGCAGGTCCTCTTCTTCTTCTTTCATTTTTTTTCATTTGTTGCTCCACTCAGTTCAAGAGAGTTTTGGTTGGTACGATCGGTATATACTAGTTCGGTTTGATCGGCCTCTTCAAAACTTGGATCCAGTAATGTTTTTTATTATTTGATTTATATACATTTTTTGTTTCAATAATTTACTAAAATGACCAAATATCTATATTAGGATAGGTAGATAACTTTTTTTGGTTTTAAGTTTGGTTATAAATTAATTTCTGTTAATTTTCTAATTTGATTTGATGATAATAATAATAATAATAATTTTAGTTCAGGAAATCAGTAATGGATAATTCTATAATTACTGAAAATAAAATTTCTTTTTTTAGTGTCATAGCTAATTCTTCACTACTAATAATATCATTAATCAGTGACTAGTCTTTTCTACATAACTATAGAAAGTACAGAAAATTTTAAAAAAAACAAGCTATTATAGAAAGATTGAAGAACATTCTATGAGCATTTTACGCAAAAATGTCTCTTTTTTTGACGGAACAGAGAAATTCTCACACCAAACAATCCATTTTTATACATGTTCTAAATTATCCTTTTTTTGTTTTTTGTATTTTGGAGAAAGGGGAGAACTTGATCACACAACCAGAACAAAAAATTCTTGCTAAAAAAAAAAGAAAATCTTGAGCACGATCACAGCCTTCTTCAACCTTGCATCATCTCAATTTTCTGCTCGCTGATCGCCTCCGTCACCAACGGAGTGGAGTTGGACGAATCAGTCACGTATGGGTTCACCACTGACGTGCTCCGTCACCAACGGAGTGGAGTTGGACGAATCAGTCACGTACGAGTTCACCACCGACGAGCTCGTAAGCGACGTGTGAGTAAACCCCGCAACCGCGTCTGGCGGCGGCGCGAAGTACATTGGCACTGGCATCTTTGGCGGAAGTTCCGGCAGCGGCATCTCGAAATTGAGCGCGTTGATCGCCTGCCTTATCGACGGCCGAAGATTGCAGTCCGGATGGGCGCACCACAGCCCCACCACCATCAGGCATTCTATTTGCTTCGCATCGAACTGCCCGTGTAGCTTCTCGTCGGCAGCCTCGAGGATGGTTCTCCTCCCGTACAGCTCCCACACCCACTCGACTAGCCTCGCCTTGCTCTTCTCCTCCGCTGGCTCCACTGGCCTCCTCCCGCACGCGATCTCCAACGCCACGATGCCAAAGCTGTACACGTCGGACTCCTTGCTGGCCTTCCCGGTGGTGACGCTCTCCGGCGCCAGGTAGCCCATCGTGCCGGCCAGGACCGTTGTCTGCGAGTGGCTGTCGTGGTCGACGAGCCGCGCGAGGCCGAAGTCGCCGAGCTTAGCGTTGAACGCGGAGTCCAGCATCACGTTGCTCGGCTTCACGTCCCTGTGGACGACGCATCGCTCCCACTCCTCGTGGAGGTACAGCAGCGCCGAGGTCAGCCCGAGCACCACCTTGTGCCTCACCGGCCAGGCGAGCGTCTTCTTGGCCGTGTAGAGGTAAGAATCGAGGCTCCCGTTGGGCATGAGCTCATAAACGAGCAAGAACTCACGGCGGTCGTGGCACCAACCGACCAGCTGGACGAGGTTCCGGTGGCGCAGCTGGCTGATGATCTTCACCTCCGAGACATACTCCTTCCGCCCCTGCTTCGAGCTACGGGAGATCCGCTTGATGGCGACGTCGATCTTGAGGTCCTTGAGGTAGCCCTTGTAGACCGATCCAAATCCGCCCTCACCGAGCTTCAGATCCTTGGAGAAGTCCCTTGTCGCGCTCGCAAGCTCCTCGTAGGGGTACCTCTTCGGCCCCCTCTCCCTCTCGAACTCATCGTCAATGGCCTCTTCTATCCCCATGTCGTCCATCTCCTTAAGGCCAGAATCGGCGGCCGCTTTCTTCTTAGCCGCCCAAACGAACCAAATCACGGCCGCCGCCGCCATGACAAGAAATCCGGCGACGCCCGCTCCGATCTCGAGCGCGATCAGGTCTATCTTCTTCTTTTCTCGCAGGGAGGTCGAGTTGAAAGACCACGACAGCAAGCTGTGCGCCTCGGTCAAGTTCCCGGTCGACGCCGAGAACCCGACGACCACCTTCTCCGGCAGCACATCTCGCAGATCGACGACGTAGTGCAGGCTGGAGTTGCCGGAAAAGACGGGGTTGGGCTCGAAAGTGAGGAAGACGCTCAGGTTGTGGGTGCTGGAATTGTAGCTGACCCAAGCGTTGGCCAGCCGGCCGTCCTTGAGGCTGGTGTTCCATTCCACCAGGGCTCGCGACTCGATATCGTTGACGTCGATCCCGACGTGGTTCCCCGACGGGTCCCAGGAGTTCTTGAAGGTGTCGAACTCAACGGCGACGGTGCTCACCTGCGATCCGTCGAGCGAGCTGTTGCCAAAGAGGCCGAGGAACCCTCCGCGGGAGTAGGCGGGGATTGTGGAGGGGTAGGAGGAGAGGAAGAAGGCGAGCCCGTCGCCGTGATCCGACAGGGAGCGATTGAAGGTGTCGATAACGAAGGAAAAGTGGGTCGTGAAGTCGGCGAGTTGGCGGGTGCTGGAGTCCCAGAGGTGGAACTGCTGCCTGTGGACGGCCCTGCCCACGCTGTAGAGCATGGGGTAGCTGGTGAGGTTGATCTCGCGGCTCTGCACGGAGGCGTCGCCCTGGAAGTCGAAGTTGGCGGCGGCGATGTTGCTGCTGAAGGCGGAGAATTGGAAGGAGAGGGCGAGCGTAGAGGGGGCGGCGGTGATGGCAAGGAAGAAGCATAGGAAAACAGAGGAATTCATGGCTGGAAATTGCAGATGGAGAACAGTGGCCAAGATAAGCTTAAAGCTTTCCACTAAAAGTACTTGGAGAGCTATAAAGCCTCTAAAGTTTTGATTAATTGTTTAATAGAAAAAATCTATGCAGACCCTATTCATAATAAAAAAAGAGTTAAAGTCTCTATGTTCTGTTTCACGCACTAATATCTCGAATATTGTTTAATGGGGAGGGAATAAAAAATGTGCTAATAAAATAATTATTATAAATTATATTCTTTTTTTCCTAATTTTGTCATTAAATTTCTTATTTCTTATTTTTTTTAGTAGATTCGTGTGGAGTTGAGGAATTCCAGGGTCACATGATTCACGCGGAGAAAAGAATTAAGCACTTTCTAGATATGATTGACGTTCATAATGGAAGGACAAGATTGAAATCTAAACTCAATTTTATAAAAATAAAATAAAATACATAATTTCCAAATTTTGATATTTTATATTATTATCAGTATTATTTTGTTTTGCTCTATATTTTTATCTTTACATTAGTAAGTATTTTTATGTGTGAAATTTTTTTTGAAAGTGGGGAGCTTAAAATTAATATTTTTTAAAATAGGAACTTGAAATTGATGGCTTTATTGAAGGCCTGAATTGCAAATTTCCAAAGTAAAATTTACAAATGAAAAAAAAAAAAAATTACAAATGCAAAATAAACTAATATTTATGTAAAATAATAATACAACTTTATTACTGTAAGATTTTGTTCGGTGGCGGACATGCCTTTTGTGCTTCATAATGATCGTCTCTTTCTCAAATATTCTGTGTGTGAAGAACAAAAAATAAATAATAAATATTTTTTGTGATGAGAAATTAGTGCACGAGGGGCCATACCAGAAAAATATATTGGCCACGTAAGTACTCAGGAATTGACTTATCACCAACTGATGGTCAACCTCAAATAGTCATGGTTTAATTAGATTGTGATAATCTAATGATACGGACTCCTGTTAGTTTAACTGATAAAGACTTAGTTCAATTGTTTTTTTTTTTTGAATAATTGCTTAGACATTTTATGTTCATTAAGGTTTCTAAATTTTTTTATATTTAGTAAAGTAAAATTATGTGCATTTTAAACATAATTGTGGATTTCTAAATTTTTTAAATATTTAGTAAGGTTGAATTATGTGCATTTTTAACATAATGGTAACTTTTGAAATGATTCAACTTTATTTTATATAAAAAAAATGGAATTTTTTATGTGCGAATCTCATCTTGCCTTATCTTATGCTCCACTTTGTTTGGAATCAAAAGATTTAACAAATTAAATTGATGTTTTTCATGAATTTTAATTGTTAAACAAAAACTAGATGTCAATTTGGATATACCTCCTCAAATAGTTTTTGGGTACTTGTTAAGATTATTTTGAAAAAGCTGAAGTAGTTTGGTAATGCACGCATAATGTATTATATTATATTGTAAATATCATTTTGAAAAGCTAAAGTAGTTGGTTATGCAAATAATGTATTATATTATCTAAATCTAATAATGATATGATAATATAATATGCCTTGTAATCTATATAGGGAAAAAAAAGGAAGTTATGTTCGGCTGGATGAAATTCATGATGAAAAGGATGAAAAGTATAATGAATCTGGATGGTTTTAATGTATCACAGTGGAAAAGATGGAAAGTGCAATGAATCTAGATAGAAAGCCATCCAAATTCATTATAATTTCCATCCTTTCCACCGTAGATTTCATCCAACTGAATATAACCTTAACATACCAAACACGACATGATAGGAAAAAAAAAGAGGCTGCATTTAACATGACTGTGTCGTTCCATTCTTGGCACTGGGAATGAAGGATGTGGCTTGTTAGAAAAATTAAAAAAAAGATTGAAAAAGAAGAAAAAAAGAAAGATTAGAAAAAAAACACTAAAAAGGAAAAAAAATAAAAAAGGAGAATAAGAAAAATAGGAAAGAATTCTAAAAAAAAGGAAAAGCGGGAAAAAAATATGAAAAAAGGAAATTAAAAAGATACAAAAAATTAGCAAGTAAAAAATAAAATGCATGATAAAACAATAATGCACAATAATAACACAAATTTTTAAAAAATATATTATTATTTTTTATTTTAGACCGAATTCATTATAGGGATTGTAATGCTTATGCTTTCCATACTATTATGGATATTTATGAAAGGATCATGTAGTTTCTATTTTTATAACTTTTTCTTATTTTAAATCGCACTCATAAGAGTTGTCCATGTAGCTTTTGTAATAATTACGGAAGAATCAGGTTTAGGTAGTTGTATTTTTAAACGTAACCCTTATCCATACTAACTTCTAGTTGCCTATGTACCTTTTGTAATAATTACAAAAGTATCATGTCTAGATAATATTATTTTTAAACATAACCTTTATTCATAGTTACTTCTACTCGCACTATCGAAACCTCATAGATGTCAAATGACCTCTTTGTCTTAAAGAAACCTTTGGCATCTAACCAATTTTTAAGGTAAATTGCACATTTTTTAAGAGTCTACCAGCTACAGTAAAATAAGACTCTAATGTTAAAGTAGACACCGAAGAAATTAGTAAATCATGTGTTATAGCAAAAATCACATGATAAAAATATTAAAATTATCAATTTAATTTTATGTAACTAAAGTTATATGATTATTGTCTAAATAAAATGTTAATGCCTTTAAATTATTAGAATCTACTGTTGAAGTAACTTTTCTATTTAAATTAGAATGTATACTACTAATAACATTTTTAATACTATCAGATGTAACAATTTGAGGGGTATTGAAGAAATTTAATTTTTATATTTTAAATTATAAAAACCATATATTTTATCTAATAATTAAAAACAATAGCTTTCTTATCATCAAACCCTTAAATTTTTATTTCGAAAAGCTAAATAATATAAAGGAGAAATATTTTTTTAATATTTTTAAAATTTTATTTCTATTTGTGTAATTATTTTAAAATATTTTTATCAATTCTATATTAAGAAAAAAAATTTACTAATTAAAACTAAATATTCTAAAATTAAACAGAAATAAGATAATAGACATGAGATAAATGAGTGATATAGACTTATCGATTGAATAATTCATATTCAAGCTTTGTTAAGTCAACACTCATGATGATGCATCATAACTTTGACAGCCAATCACAAATTAGGAAAAAAAATGTCCATGCACTTTATTGACCATGTAAGTAAGTCACTAGATAAGTTCGGTGCTCTAATTTTGGATCAACATCACCCGACACATAAGGCAATGATTTACATACAAAAATGTGTGACAAAGAGACCCTTTCTACTTTTTATTCATCTTATTGCTAACTTAGTATCTAAGACTATTGCAAATGCCTACAAATAATGGATAATTATTGTTTAAGCCATTGTAGGCTAATAATTATTCTCAAAATTTTATATATAAAAAAAAGAATGTTCACAAGTCATTTCCATCAAATATCATTCTCAATTTTCACAAGCTATTTCATGTAGAATAATAGAATATATATTAAATTATAAATTCTCAAATTTTTATATCAACTCAGATAAATATTCACACGGCGCTAAATATTTATTAAGTCACAAGAGTAGCTAAATAATTACTCTCAAACTATCAAATTAGATAAATATTTATAAGCCAACATGGTAAAACATTTAGGATCAACTTACCTGATAGCCAACAATTAGATTCTCAAGGATCTAATAATCAACTTGACCTAACATTCATAATTGTTTTTTGTATGTGAGGTCAAAAAGTGTTACATTAAAAATGTAATATGATCTTTATTAAATTCATCTTAAATTAATAAGGCTTTTTGTTTAATGTGTTCTGGCTTCCAATAAGCGCAAGCGCTCATTATTAATTACCTATAAAATTAGGGAACCTTTGATTAAGAGATTTATACTTTGAAATAAAATACAAGACTGAATAATTTTATTCATGAACATTATGAAAGTACATGGCTTAACTTGATGCATAAGTGATGAAAGAAATGAGCTATTATCAATTTGGGCAATTCGTATTTGTCAAATGTTTAGTCTTGCGATGGCTTATGAGACAATATCCGGCCTGAGCAACACAATGTCATATTGAAGAACTACGCTCCAATGATAAACATCGACATACGCACCTCCCCAAACAATATTCCTTCTATTGTAATTACAGTTAGGCATAATGAATATTTAAATTTGGGAGATCATCCGGCCTTGACGGCGTATTGGATGTTTGATTTGGAAAATATCTGGCCTTGCAGCGTATTGGATATTTAAATTTAAAAAATATCCGGCCTTGCGGCGTATTTGATATTTAAATTTAGGCAAATTACCCGGCCTTGCGGCTTATTGGATAATTTGAATTTGAAAATATCTGGTCTTGCAACTTGTTGGATATTTGATTTTGAGAAAATCACCCGGCCTTGCGGCTTGTTGGATAATTGAATTTGAGGAAAATTATCCGGTCTCGTGACTTGTTAGATAATTAAATTTAGAAAAATTATCCAGCCTTACGGCTTATTGGATAATTTTATTTTTAGAAAATTACTCGGCCTTATGGCGTGTTGGATAATTTGAATTTGGAAAATTACCCGGTCTTACGGTGTGTTGGATAATTTGAGAAAATTATCCGGCCTTGCGGTGTATTGGATATTTAAATTTGAAAAATATTTGGCCTTGCGGCTTGTTGGATAATTTGAATTTGAAAATATCCAGTCTTGCGACTTGTTGGATAATTTAAATTTAAAAATATTCGGTCTTGCGACTTGTTGGATATTTAAATTTGAGGCAATTATCCGGCCTTGCTGCTTGTTAGATAATTTGAATTAAAAAATATCCGGTTATGTGATTTGTTGGATATTTAAATTTGAGGAAATTATCTGGTCTTGCGGCTTGTTGGATAATTTGAATTTGAAAATATCCGGTCTTGCGACTTGTTGGATATTTAAATTTGAGGAAATTATCTGGCCTTGCAGCTTGTTGGATAATTTGAATTTGAAAATATCCGGTCTTGCGACTTGTTGGATATTTAAATTTGAGGAAATTATCTAGCCTTACGGCTTGTTGGATAAATTGAATTTGAAAATATCCGATCTTGCGACTTGTTGGATATTTGCATTTGAGGAAATTATCCAGCCTTGCAGCTTGTTGGATAATTTGAATTTGATTTGTACTCGGCCTTGATGGCTCATGAGCATTTGATTTAACATATGCTTGGCCTTGATAACTTATGAGCATTTGATTTAGATATATGCTCGGCCTTGATGGCTTATGAGCATTTGATTTGGAATTGGTTGCTTTGGCCTTGACATGTAACTAATCCTTGATGATCTTGTTTTATATCCCCTTGAGGATATAGAAATTTGTCTCCTTGAAGGCGTTGGAACTCGTTCGTGGGATTTTGTTTTGTCATGACAGTGTTGCGTACATAGTGTCGTATTGAGGAGCTACGCTCCGATGACAAGCATCGACGTACGCATTTCCCAAACAATATTATACTATAATGTGCCAAAGTGCAATGACAATTTCTTATAATATTTGTTGGTTAGATTGATTGCTATGATATTGAATTTGGTCAATTGTGCTAAGGCAAACTTGTTACATAGATCAAGTCAGGCTCTACTTGCCACTGAACTAGTCAAATTGAGTCACCCTTTTCTATTAAACTTTGAGTCAACCTGTGTAAGTTGGGTTGGTGATTTGTGTCATTGTATTTACTTGAATAGACTTGCATTGGGCCAACTATTGTAGCAAGATCGAGCCAAATGTAGACTGAGCTTACAATTTTTAGGCATGTTGGGCCGCTATTCAATGAGAAGTTGGTTTAGAATTTTTTTGGTTTAGTTCAATGGTAAATCAGGTTGAACTGCATAGCAAAATCTGATCAGATCCAGATTCTAATTTTAACCCGATAACGTAATGTATATATATTTGCTTCAGTTTTTGGCAATGAATTGAATGTGTTGGGCTTGATTCAACTCGAGGCAAGCCAAACCAACATTATATCGGTGATGCAAGTATTCTGTGATGATTTCGTCAGACAACGATAGCAGTAGACAACGGTAGTGGTCTGATATGTGATAGTAGCGGCTACATTAGTGCCGCTGAATGTTACGATGAAGTTGAACTCCGTTGCAACTGCAACAACAATCTTAGGAACTTTGGTGGATGGACCATATGCGTCCAGCTTTGGTGGTTCCGCTTCAGTCCATGATTTGGTTGGCACTACGATTGGCTCATTGTTCAGCCTCTTCCACATGTCGGTGGCAAGCTGCAATTGAGTGTGAACATTCTCCGGTTCGGATTTTAACTGAGCCACAAGAGTTATGCGATTTACTTGAGCTATCTTAGGCTTCTAGTGACAATTCGGCTAGCATGGATATTGGCAGTCATATACTTTGCATGAAGACACGTTCAATATTCTTTTCTAATTTTCCTATGTGTCAGATTGCAGCTTTCATTTGTTCAAGTCAGATTCCTCATTGAAGTGTCTGCAGAGAACATTACACAGTGTAGTTGCAATTTTTGCCGTTTGTCTATCTTTTTTGAATGTCCATCTCTTCTTAAGACCTGGAGTTGACTTGATACCGGGCCGAGGCATCACAGTAAGGCTCAAGCTGGACTTGAAGGCTGTTGAAAGATTTGGATTTGGAATGTTGGAAATGTATCGAGCTAGAATAAGGCTGTTTGGCTTGACTAGAAATTTTGGGCTAAAAGATTGTATAAGGCCCTCTGGATCAAGCCAAAATAGATACAATAAATTGAATCTGACATAATTGAAGTGAAACAATCGCATCGACCCCGGTGCAAGGGAATAGCATATCCTGATTTTTCAATGTCCCCCTTTTTTTTATCCAGTCTCTCGGCTCTATTAAATCCCCCGATTCCGATGATCTAAACGTCAGATGACTGGATCGTTGTGCCAGGTGGTTTGTATTTCAGGGCACGACTCGTCGCCAGAGTTTGATGATGATGGGCAGGCTGGATCGTTGATGACGCTCAAGGACTTGGAGAGGGAGGCATAAACTCAAGCGGGCGGGAGCAGTGGCAGGATACGGTTCGAGAACACTGGCAGGAAGCTGTCCTTGCTTGACAGCTTCTTCAGCTCCTCTGTAAGCCTGGCGGCGAAGTCGCTGAATACTTCAGTGTAGGAGCAGAGGAGGCGATCAGAGTCGTCGGCGTCTGGTTGTTCCGGCAACAAGGGTCTATACCAGAGGTGGAGACTCTGTTCGTCCAAAACTTGAGCCGGCTTTTCCACCGGGATGATGTAAAATTTGCAGCTGGCTAGTGCTGGAATCCAGCGACTGGCGGTAGAAGACAATCGGGGGGCTGGAGTAGGAGAGAATCAACAGCGAGGAGGACTGAAATTCATGGTGCAAGTCTTTCTTTTATATATATATATATATATATTTTGCGGAGACTTCCCCTGGATGGAGCCTTCTCTCCCTTCTGAATTTTTTTTGTATTGGCTCCGAGTTCTTCCACCGCTTCTTGCGCTCTTTTTTTTCCGAGAGCTTCTTCCAACACTCTTCTTTTGTTTTTTATGCCGAGAATGTTTTCGGATCTCTCCTTCCTATTTGTCGAGACCTCTTGAACAGGGCCCTCTCTCTCTTCCTCAACTCTTTAGTTTTTTTTTTTTTCCGAGCCCTCATGGACGGAGCCCCCTCCTCTTTTTTTTTTCTTCTTGTTGAGAGTTCTTCCAGCCTCCTCTTCGCTTCCCAGCACCCCTTTGTAAACTCTTTTTTTTTCCTGAGAGGTGCTCTCCGTGTGTCACGCCCCGGTCGGAACGGTCTAAAAACAGCGCTTATCTGCTTTCTAGAGTCGTCCGGCGGAACACCAGAACGTGATCGCGCTAGGGTTTTCGGACCGAATCTCGTCCCCAAATTCGAAACCCTAGTTTCCCGCTCACTTTTTAATCCCCAAATTACAAATCGCACTCAAGAAACCCTAACCCTAATTTGAGAAATCTGGGAAAGATCGGAAAACCCTAAATCAGGAATCAAAATTACCTCTCCTGATTTTGACCTGGTCAAAATCACATTTACTGTGCAATTCCGGAATTCGCCGTATCGAATTGCGTTGCTGACGTCGGCCGGACGTCAGCCCTGATTTCGATTTCACTTTACTGTTTGCGCAACGAAATTTTTCTGTCGACGTCACTTGCAAATCGATTCCGCCGAATCGATTTTGCGTCGTGTTGATTTCGTTGACTGCTTTCTCGCCTTGACTCTCGCCTCGAGACGAACGCTGATCGAAACGTCCGCGTCGTCGTCTTCCTCGCGCCACGCAAATGCTCACCGTCGCCGTGAAGAAGACGAACAGGAATGTGGCGGAAGAACAGGGGAATCAGGGAAGAGGAAAGCTTTTATTACTCAAATGGAAGCTACAAAACCTCTCCCTTTCACGCTCTCGTCGGCGGCGATGCTCGCCACCGGATACAAGCTCTCAAACTTCTCGTTGCTCGCCGTTCACGCTTGAACGGAGCCCTCAACCTCGCTGGTGGATTCGTCGCAGTCTTCCCTCCTGTCGCGTCTCCCGATCCCTCTGATCTTATAGGGAAGAGGCGAGCCGCTCGCCCGCATCTCTTCCACGCGTGGACCGCGTCCACTCCCGTCAGATTCGGACGCTGTCGAGTCCGCTAGCCGAAAAACTCGTCTTCCCTGTCAGCGTCGTCCGGATCTGAAGGAGGCGACTCTGCTCGCGTCTCCACCTCCGCGTCTTCCGCCGAAGGAAGCGCTCCACCGCCTGGGACCTTTGGCGTTCGAACTTCGCTGCCGCTACTTTCGACCGAGAATCCGCCGAGCCGCATCGTCCACGGCCCCATCCGTTTCGCGTGCGAAGACCTTATCTCAGCCGCCCGCTGTCGTCCGCATCCGTTGCACGCGGTGGCGAGCTCGCGTGGCTCGCGTCCGAGCTTCGCGGCGGAGACACAGGCTTTCGAAGCCTCACGCCTGCGTCCCGAGTCAACATCGCAAACGCCATTGACCGGGCGATTGGGCTCCGCTGCTTTGTTCCACCGCGTGGGCTTGGGCCTGTGTTCGGACCATCCTCTTTGGGCTGAACCGGAGAGCCCAGGACCTAACACCGTGTGTCCCCCACAATTTTTAATCGCCTCCAAGTATTTTTATTGGCCTTCATCCTATCACGAGGGGATGCGTAGGTGCATTTAAGCATATCCAATAGCCTATAATATATATATATAGGTGTATTTAAGCACATCTAATAGCCTACTAACATAAAAAAATCATACCCTTTTTACCTCTTCTTTTTGTTTGAGATTGCAAAATTATAATCTCTTCAATGTAAGGTTGTAGCCTTCTTCTTTTCTGAAGAAGTCGCAGTGTTGTAACAGCTTGTCGGTTTTCTCTGCCTCTTAGATCTCTCTCTTTTTTTTAAGTCGCCTTCTCCCCTTTTATGAGGAAAAATTTTCCTAGGCGGAGGCCGAGGAATGTTAAGAGGGGTTACATCTAACCACTCATTTTACTTTAATAATCATACACCTCAATTGTTGTGCAGGTTCTAGAAATTTGCACAGTTTAAAAAGTAAAATGGGCGGCTGATCTTAAGTCTCGCCTAAATTTTCTAGGCGGAGATTTTTTACTTTTATAAGCCTTCAACCATCTTCCAAAAATTTGTTTCCTTCTTTTATTTTTTTTTATGCATGGCGCCTGTTTTGTTCAGAAATTTTATCCGCTGCCAATGCTTTCATTCCTTTCCTTATTAGTACAGATTCTTCTTCCTTTTGTTTTGTGCTCCTCATTTTTATAAAATTCTGTCGACTATTGTATATGGCATCCTCTTTTTTCCTTGTCTGATCTTCTTAATTTTATTTTCTTGTAACTAACTAATATACCCATAACAATCTTATTGATTAAAAACACAATTATTTTATTCTTATTATCATTATTACGTTATCTTTTAAAACAGAAGGGTGATTTTCAGGGTTTATTCTTAGAGGAAGAGATCCATTACATATAGATACAATCTCAAACAGTGGTAAGAAAATTAAGACTGTGTTTAGTAGGAAAAAAAAGAAAATTAGAAGGAAAGGAAAGTAAGAAGGAAGAGAAAGTAAAAATGAAAAGGAAAGTAAAGAAATTTTTTTCAATTGTGTTTATTTAGAGGATAAGAAAATTGAAAAGATTGATATAATCCCATCCAACAGCACTTCTGATAATAAGGTTAACAAAAATTCTAGCTCCTTTTACAAAAGAAAATCCCATCTGTAGACCTTGACTTTTCATATTGCATTACATACCATAATGATGTTCAGATGGAAAAACAGTCTTTCCCTTATGCTACAAATGACCATAATTGTTCAGATCCAAAATGAAATACGGCTAAGTTAGAGGATTAGTAGCAAGCCTTATCCACATTGTCAAAGTACGTGTGCTGCATAGCTCTCTTAGCTGAAATCTGCTTTGATGGCTTGTACATCAGCATCTTCTGCAAGTATGAAGTTCAAATAGCATCTTTTATCAGAAGTAGATATGATTAACATGTTTCACAAAACTAGGACAAACAATCTTTCTAAAAAGATTAAAAAGAAAATGGTCGTCAGCACTCACTGAGAGAAGGTCTAACCCATAAGCATCCAGGTTAGGCACGAACTTCATCATTTGGAGTACCAAGCAATCTGCATCAGTAATAGTAATTAATCCAGCTGACTAGGCAACGTAAATAGATAGGGAAAAAAGATATCGAAAAACCAGTTGATTTTACCTGAAGATGTAAAGGAGATGTTGCAACTCCAAACATCCAAACCATCCAAATATCCAAAACATCAACAATCTAACAACATCCAAGACATCCAAAATATCGAAAAGCTCGACAATGTAAAACAAGTCCAACACATCTACAAATGTATACAGTCGATATTTAGGTAACCTGTTGTGAGCTTTCAAGCCATGACTGAAGTATTATTTGACCTTCAAAGGTACTAAAATAGAACCAACTTTAATAGATATAATGTACAATATGGATTGATGAAGTAGGATAAGCAATCCGTAAAACAAGACTTTTTAACCACCATCAGTGTCATGGAGTAAGTTATTGGCTTTAGACTTTTAACCACGAGAGCTGCTTGTGCTTATAGTTTCACTCTCAGATCCACTGGAACTATCTGAGCTCCTGTAAAACAAGACAAGTTGAAAATGTCGCCGCTTGCATGTGATTGACAAATAAATTTCAGTAAGAATAGAGAAGATATGAAATAAATATACCGTTTTGATCTTCTACATATTTGCTTGGATATTTATCATATCAAATTGACAAAATATTAGCTTGAATATTTAGCCTAAAGAATCTTCTCTTAGATATTGAAGACATTCACTGAGATATTTATCTAAATCTATGGGCTTGAATATTTATCTCATCAAGTTAACAAAATATCTACTGAAATATTTGTCTTAAATATTCACTTGAATATTGACGACTAGAGAGCCTGCGATATCAAGAGACGAAGATGTGAGAAATTAGATGCAAGACACCCTGACCCTTCTAAATCGTTTCAAAAGATAACGTAATAATGATAATAATAATAATAAAATAATTATGTTTTTAATTAGTAGGATTTGTATGGGTATATCAGTTAATAACAAGAAAATAAAATTAAATAAAAATGGGAAAAAAAAGTTATAGCTACCCAAGGAAATAAATAAATGAGTTGTAAAAAAACAATGTAAACAACATCAATAGTATGCCTAAAGGAAAGATTGAAGCATTCAATGAAACAAGTTTAATTGCAAGATCAAAATAGCCAAGTCCAGCCACAGGTAGAATTCACAATAAAATTAAAAGCGCATCATTCACAAACGCTCATAGCCACAAACACAAAAATCAAAAGATGACAGACATTAAAAAAGAAATGGCAGACATATCAGAAAGAGACTAAAATTAGCTCTACTTACCCCTTGAACACTGTGCCGGGGAAGGGTTAGGAATAACTTCATTTTCAATGTAGATGCGAGGAATGTGAGAGATCTTGCTCCACTCACGCCCGTCTTGCCTCCAATCACATAGCTTCCCCAGTTTTCCACATCTTACAATTGTCATGTCTGTTAGGTTCTTTGGCAGACTGTTCAGCCCCAGCGACAACATCTTGGGACAATCATTTAAGAATAGCTTCTTTAGATGGCACAAGCTCCCCAAGACATTAGGTAGGCTCCGCAGATCGCTGCAGTTAACGAAACTCAGATATCTGAGGGAGGTGAGGCTTTGGAACCACTCTTGTTGTACAACAGTGAAGAACTCTAACCCCTTCAAGGGACCAAGAGACAAATCTATTAGGCAAGTGAGAGTACCTACTGGAAAGATCTCATGGAACATTTGCATTCCATCCACAGTCTCAGAGAAGCCAAATTCGAGACTGTAAGAGGTAAAGTGTATGGACCTCCTGAGTTTGTGGCAATCGAGTATCTGCCACCATTTAAGGTAAGGCATCAAATCTCGACCTTGTTCTTTTGCTGCAATACCGATCTCCTCCAATGAATCAAGTCCTTCAATATGCACAACTTTGCGAGAGGAACGGGCTTCTAATTTGTTACAACGAATAATTCCAAAAGAATAAGGCTGAGCCATCCTATCAATAGCATGCACTTTACAACCTGACCATTTCTTTAGTTTTTTCAAATGATCTAAATTGAGATATTGCAATGATGGGAATGCAGTTCTTTTACGACCATATATCTCAATACCAATCTCCTCCAATAAATCAAGTCCTTCAAGTTTCAGAGCTTCTAGAGAGGGCAGTTCTTGGAGAGGAGGAATAACTTTCAAGTTGGGGCAATTTACAATATGTAGATCAGTAACATGAGGCATTAGAGATTGACCATCATCCGGAGCCAACCATTCATTTAGCTCTTTCATAGAGTACAAGAATAAATATTGTAGTTTTGGGAACACTGTACTTTCCCTACCATAGATTTCTATCCCTATCTTCCTCAATGAATCAAGTTGATTGAGAAACAATTCTTCGAGACATTGCAACCCTCCAAGAGGAGGAAGTGCTTCCAATTTGTTACATCCAGAAATTTCCAACGTAGAAAGGTAAGGCATCATATCACGAACATCCTCTTTAAAACTTGACCATTTCTTTAGTTTTTTCAAATCAAACAAAAAGAGAAATTCCAATGATGGGAATGCAATTTTTTCATGACCACATATCTTACTATCAATCTCCTCCAATAAATCAAGTCCTTCAAGATGCAGACGTTGTAGAGAGGGCAATCCTCCAAGAGGAGGAAGTGCTTCCAATTTGTTACATCTAGAAATTCCCAACCTAGAAAGGTGAGGCATCATATCACGAACATCCTCTTTAAAACTTGACCATTTCTTTAGTTTTTTCAAATCAAACAAAAAGAGAAATTCCAATGATGGGAATGCAATTTTTTCATGACCGTATATCTTACTATCAATCTCCTCCAATAAATCAAGTCCTTTAAGATGCATATCTTTTAGAGAGGGCAGTCCTCCAAGAGGAGGAAGAGCTTCCAAATTGTTACATCTTATAATTTCCAACTTAGAAAGGAGAGGCATCATATCACGAACATCCTCTTTAAAACTTGACCATTTCTTTAGTTTTTTCAAATCCAACAAAAAGAGAGATTCTAATGATGGGAATGCAATTTTTTCATGACCGTATATCTTACTATCAATCTCCTCCAATAAATCAAGTCCTTTAAGATGCAGATTTTTTAGAGAGGGCAGTGCTCCAAGTGGAAGAATAACTTTTAAGTTGGGGCAATCTATAATATCCATAGTAGTAAGATGAAGCATTAGAGACTGACCATTATCCGGAGCCAACCATTCCTTTAGCTCTTTCATAGAGGACAACTTTAAATAGTTTAATTTTGGCAACACTGTGCTCTCTCCACCATTAGTTTTTGTCTCTATCTTCGTTAGTGAATCAAGGTTTTCGAGAACCAAATGTTCCAGACATTGCAACCCTCCAAGAGGAGGAATAACTTTTAAGTTGGGGCAATATTTAATAAACAGAGTAGTAAGATGAGGCATTAGAGACTGACCATTATCCGGAGCCAACCATTCCTTTAGCTCTTTCATAGAGAACAACATTAAATAGTTTAATTTTGGAAACACTATGCTCTCTCCACCATTAGTTTTTGTCTCTATCTTCGTTAGTGAATCAAGCTTTAGGAGAACCAATTCTTCCAAACATTGCAACCCTCCAAGAGGAGGAAGAGCTTCCAAATTGTTACATCCTATAATTTCCAACTTAGAAAGGAGAGGCATCATCGGATGACAAACATCCTCTTTGAAACTTGACCATTCCCTCAAATTTTTCAGATTGTACAACCTGAGAAGTTGCAATGTTGGGAATACTTTGTAACCATCACCATATGCTTCCAAACCAATTGTTTTTAGAGACATCAAGCTGTTCAGGGATAGAAACTTGAGAAAAGGCAATTGCCCTAGTGGAGGAAGAGCTTCCAAGCCACCACATTGAGATAGCGATATAGCCTCTATCTTGGGCAAATATGACTTGTTAAACCAGCTTGGATGCTTACGACCCATGTATCTAGATATATCTATGCCCTTGATTTTGGAGTGCGGTTGGAGTTCTTCAAGAACCTCTTCGACTCTAAACTCATCACGTGAGCAATCATATGACCTCCAGCATAAACTTAGTACCTCCAAGTGCACTTTGTTGTGCAATTCAGCCTTCTTTGCTTCTTCTTTGTTGGTCACATTTTCTAGGTTATCAATGCGAAGACAACCTTGAAGCTTATTAAGGTTCCGCAACTCACATATCTTGTAGCCCTCATGTTCCCTTACCTCATACCTACTTAATCTCTGCAGAGATGTTAATCTGCCAATGCTAGGTATAGCAGAAATAAAAGAACATGGTGCATTTATGTAACGCAAGTTAGTCAGTTTACCAAATATTTTAGACATCGATGTTTGGTCGTTGGAGCAATGAAACGTGGACATGGAATCACCTATCAATTGGTAGTCGTCAATCTCCTCTCTATTAGTAAATGGGGAAAACCAATAATTTGGATTATCCGGTAGATATTCGTCGTCAATATCCCTTGTACCAGAAAATCGAAAACCCCTGAGATAAAAAGGAAGCTTAGTGCCAAATGGGAATTCCAAGTATCGCAAATGAATCATATTGCCAATTGTCTCAGGAATATGTGAAGATGAATAATGTTCTCCAAATATCAGAACACGCAAGCACTTTACTTCCTTAAAATCCGGACGTGAGGTTTGTGATATGCTGCTTGTGTGTGGAGGATCATACACTAAGCTGCGCAGTCTCTTTGGCTCTTCAATTTGATCCAGAGCCCTATCCAAGTTACTAGAGCTGACATACAAGTGACGAACCCTCTTAGGAATTCTGTGCTCCACTGAACTACCATTTTTAACTCGGAAAATTTCATCTGGTACGATAGACTTTGCCAGATCACACAACAAGGCATGGATCACGTACCCCTTCCCTGGACTATTATCTTGGAAGAAAGATCTACTATGTAACTCATTAAAATATTCTCGTCCTTTGTCCTCCAATGTCATGATGCCGTGGCCCGATTCAACAAACTCCTGTGCCTCCCAGAGATGAACTAATTTATCAATACTTTTGAACACATAATTCTTCGGAAACAAAGCACAATAGACAAAACACCGCTGGAGGTGAGGGGGTAGATGATTGTAACTCAATCTCAGGGAAGGAAGAATTTCACCTCCCTTTTGCCATTGTTTGCTTTCCAAGACGTTCCTCCAGCAGCTTTCCTTCAGACAACGGTTGAGAAAACTTCCCACTACTATGGCCGCAAGTGGCAAGCCGCCCATCTTACTTGCTATTTGCTTTCCAATGTGCTTTAGTTCTGGATGATCTTTTGGATTGACATTACCAAATGCACAACGTTTGAAGAACTGCCAATACTCTTCTTTTCCAAAACATGCTAAATCAATTGTAGTAGCTCTGGAGTTAACCAAATCTGCTACTTCTTTAGTGCGAGTGGTAATTACGATTTTGCTACCTTCTTTGCAACGTCTGAACACGCTGATGAGTTTTTTCCATTCTGTAGTAGTCAAATCTTCCCATACATCGTCAAGGACAAATAAGAACTTCTTTCCTCGCAATTTTCTTGACAAATCTTCATAAATGGTACCCAAAGTAGGTCTAAAATCTGCAGATTCCAAGATCTTTGTCATGACCGTTGTGCTTTCAAATTCATTTGACACCCAAACCCACGCCTTGTGATTAAAATGTTTTCGGACGTCCTTACAGTTGTAGAGCCACTGGGCAAGAGTAGTCTTTCCCACTCCTCCAAGGCCAACAATGCACACCACAGAGAAGTTCTGGCTATTGGATCCGTTTTCATCAGACGACTCCAACACCAATTCCTGCAGCCGATGCATCTCTCTTTCTCGGCCAAACATACGAGGTTCAGTTGGAATTGGACTTGTCTGTCGCCCTTTGGATGATCCGTCTTTTTTGTTGCTGTCGGTAATCACTTTCTTAACCTCGAGGTAGGTACTACTCTGTAGTAGACGATCCAACGCGTGGGCAATATCGAATAAATCGTGATGGATTTCAGGGGGGGCAATGGCAGTCCGTAATCTTTTTGCTGCATTGCGCAAGAAGTTGCCGCTAGCCTCGACGCCGTGGCAGAGGGATTCGCAATTGAAGGCGTCGATAATATCCTCGGCCTCGTAAACGACATCTTTTAATTCAGTCAGCCAGGATGCCACGTTGCGGTCTTCCTCGATCATGTTACTCTCGATGACTTGCATCATCGGCTTGATATCTTTCAAGTTATTTTCCACATTCTGCAGAGCTCTTTTTACGTCGGTAGCGTTCTGGTATCGGACAGAGATAAAGGAACGAATCGAGTCGTATAGATTGGAAACGACTGGAGAGATGAACCATCCGACGATCTCAAGTGCCATTGAGATGAACGATGCTTGGGAGCTCGGGAAGATGCCGATCGCTATGACGCGCGCGCTTTCTTAAAAAGTGGTCTGTGAAGATGCCAACAATCTGACGCGTTCTATTGACTTCACAGGCCAATAGCACCACTGCATAAAAGAAGACTTGTATCCGCCGCGTTCCGTTGACTTGAGGGGCTAGAGTTAAACTTTGGGTCAACTTTTGCACACCTAAATTTCACAAATTTGTCCACCGTTGAGGTCAAGCAGGATGTCAGTTAAACTTATCAGATACAAAATAATCCTGAGTTGTCAGTTAGCTAAGCAGCTCGTGACGTTAATAGGTAATTTTATTAGTATGTAATAGTGGTTTTTAAAATATGGGTACAAAATTATAAAAGTAGGATGAACATATCAAATTTGTTTCTTTCTTTAAATTTTTCATCCTTCCAAGAAACATAATGAGGGAAAATTTTATCACTTTACTTTCCATACTTATATCCTTTCCATACTTATATCCTTGTTTCCATACTTATATCCTTTTTATCTAACTATCCTTCCCCCTCTATTTTTCATACTTACTAGTAAACAAGATCTAAATGATCAAAGAACCCAAGATGTCAAGGACTCTATTTTCCATACTTACGAGTAAACAAGGTGTTACGCCCAAGGACCGGCGAGTCTTGGGCCTGGCCCAACGGGCCATTTCGACATGGACTTGGGCGGAGGCCCAAGCAACGGGGAACGACTTTAGAGTAGGATCTGGCGTAGATCGGGCGACATGCTAGGGGCGCATCAGAGGTGTGGGCGGAGTCCTTCCCCGTAGGCGTCCCTTCCGATGGCAGGCGTGGCTGTGGCAACGCTATCGGCCGCCGCAGCGGAAGAAAAGGGGGCGTGGCAGCGGCCCGGCTCCCTCTCTTGGCTCTTCGACGGAGTCTCAGACGAGGGTTGCGAGCGGAGGCTCGGACGGGGGTGTCTTCCCACCGAGACCGGGAGGACGCGAGCCGTCATTTCCAGCGTGGAGACGACGATGGTAGACGACGACGAAGGCGAGAGCGCTTCCTCCTCCTCCTCCTCCTCCCCGAGCAGCTGATGGCGACGAGAGTGTCGCCTTCTCCCGAAGAAACGGCGGTGAGTACTCCGGCGCCTGCGAGGCCAGATAGGAGCGATGAGTTGACTGAGGAGAGTGTGTACAAAGGGGAGGGAGAATAAAGGGGTTTTATGTAACCGAATTTTGAGTAGGGCTGTCCAAATGGTTTGAACCGAACCGAACCAAACCATTTTGGTTCAACCCGAACCGAACTGATTTGTGATGGTAACAAATCGAACCCGAACCGCATTAGGTAAAAACCGAATCAAAATCGAACCGAATTATTCGGTTTAGTTCGGTTTAAACTGATTAAACCGAAATTAATTATATAAATATATATTTAATTTGTTTATACTATTATATTATTAATTTTTAATAAAAATAATAATATAATATATTTTATATAATTAAAAATAATAATATTATATATTTTATATAAAAATATTAATATTATATTTAAAATTTGGTTTGTTCAGTTCAAAATGAAAACCGAACTGAATCGAATTGCTCAGACCGAAAACTGAACTGAAATTTTTTTAATCATTTCAAACCGAACCGAACCGAACCGAACATTTCAGTTCGGTTCGGTTCGGTTCTTTTTTTCGGTTTGACCCAATTTTTGGACATCCCTAATTTTGAGAAATAAGAGCCGCCAAAACTTTCCCCACTTCCTCCTGTGTTTCCGGCGATCTTCTGGCGTCCCGAGGGATGCCGATGAGGCTGAGGGGTGAAGGGGTGTGAGTGTCCCCTTTCCCTACTGGCCAGTTCCCGGTCCGACGATGTCTGTAGCGGCGGCTGCAGACGCGTGTGTAGCGGCGTTCGGGTGAACACGCTTGACGAAGGAGGAACCCGAAAAAAGGAAAAGGGGAAAATCTGACGTGGCGCGTTCGTTGACCGCCACTACAGGAATGGGGCTGACAATTGGTATCAGAGCCACGGTGGTGGCTCCAGCGATCTTGCCGGTGCGAAGAAGGAAGACGGCGAGCGTCTTCTCCTTCTAGACGACGAAGAGACGAAACCGATGGAGGATCCGGGTCTGATCGTCCGTCGTCGTGTGCGCGCGGAGGCGCGAAGCTCAGTAGACGACAAGAGACAACGAGAGCGTCGTCTCCCTAGTGGACAGCGGTAGCAGGGGAGGCCATCTTCTCGGGACGAGGGAGCGGCGAGCTCCACCCACCCAGCCGAGCAATGAGTTGGGAGAGAAGAAGGCGACGAGCGGCAGAGGCTGCCTCCTCCATGAGCGGGACTCCCGTCGACTAGCGACGAGCAGCGAATGGAGCTCCACTAACGCCGGACGCGAGCTCCCGCTAGGGTTGAGCAGCGATCGGCTTTCCCGCGATCGACGGTAGTGACAGAGGCTGCTTCCCCGACGAGAGGCGATCGAGCACCCAGCGAGCAGCGACCTCCTCCATCCACCCGAGAGACGAGCTGAGATTGGAGAGTGTTTGAGCGTCCTCCCTCGACGCGAGCGACCCTTCCTCGACGAGGCAGAGGCGGCGGCGTTCCCTCCTCGAGCGCGGCGACGAGGAGTCTGTAGAGGCGGATTGTTCCCGAGTATTGGACACCGACTGCAACAGGACGAGAGCGGAGGAGGCCACCTCCCTCTTCCACATAGGCGGCGGATGAAGGTCCACTGCCTCCTCCTTTCCCCAGGCGGTGATCTCGGCGACGTCTCGACGAGTAATCCGGCGATGCGGGATCGGACGATGCGGAGAGGAGTCGAGCGTGTGCAGAGAGCTTTGGCCAGGCGATGAGCGCTTGGGCTGAATCTGGCGTCGGTGTGTCTGACGAGGCGGTTCCCAAGCGGGTGTCCGACGAGGGTTTGATGGAGGAACCGGACCCGGCCCCGGCCCCGACTTAGCAGACTGCGCGGAGATGAGTCGGTGGACATAGGGGTGGCAATTTGTGTTTCATGTGTCATAACGTGTCGTGTCATACTTGACACGTGACACGATTATGCTTGACACAAACACGACCCGTTTATGTATACGTGTCAATATACGAAACACAGACACGACCCGCTTATTTCGCAGGTGACATGACACGACACGATTAACACGTTTAATAAGTAGGTCGTGTCACATAACACGACACGACACGACACGATTGACACGATTTATAATATAAAGTTATTAGATGACACAACACGACACGATTGACACGACACGACACGAATAACCTGTGTAACTCACTATATTAAAATTATCTATAAATTATTAATTTTATATAATATATATTATATATGGGTTAGACGGGTCAACCCGCAAACACGACACGACACGACACGAATTTTAGCGTGTCATAAACGGGTCGACACTATAATGACATGAAACACGATTATGTTAAACTCAAACCCGCGAAAACTCGTGTCGTGTTGGCGGGTCGTATAATTTTTTGCCAGGCCTAGGTGGACACGACAGAACCGCGGCGATGAGACCGCGGTCACCTCATCACAACAAGGACGACGGGGAAAGCGGAGGCTTTCCCCCACCTTCTCCCCAACCTCTTTAGTCGACTACGAGGTTGACGGCAAGAGGCGAGAGCACCTCTCTCCATCCAGTCGGTGGATGCACGCGAAGACGAGAGAGCTCGTCTTCCTCCCGAGCAACGGGCGAGACGGGCGCGTCTCCCCCTCCGAGTTGGCAACGGCGAGTCCCGTGAAGGCGCAGAGGTGCCTGAGACTCCGGCGGGCAGCATAGCTCCGGCCATTGCGAAGGCTGAGGAGAGCCGGACACCAAGGGCGGCGTCTACATCCACTAGGGGAAACTGTTACGCCCAAGGACCAGCGAGTATTGGGCCTGGCCCAATGGGCCGTTCGACATGGACTTAGGCGGAGGCCCAAGCAACGGTGAACGACTTCGGAGTAGGATCTGGCGCGGATCCGGACGACTTGATGGGGGTGCATTAGAGGTGTGAGCGGAGTCCTTCCCTGTCGGCATCCCGTCCGATGGCAGGCGTGGTTGTGGCAGCGATATCAACGGCTGCAGCGGAAGAAAAGGGGGCGCGGCAGCGGCCCGGCTCCCTCTCTTGGCTCTTGGATAGAGTCTCGAACGAGGGCTGCAAGCGGAGGCTCTCCGAGCAAAGGCTCGAACGGGGGCATCTTCCCAACGAGACCGGGAGGACGAGAGCTGTCGTCTCCGGCATGGAGATGACGATGGTGGAGGACGACGGAGGTGAGAGCACTTCCTCCTCCTCCTCCCCGAGTAGCTGACGACGATGAGAGCGTCGCCTCCTCCCGAAGAAACGGCGGCGAGGGAAAGCCGCAATCCTCTCCCTCGGACGGAGACCTTCTGACAGCGTGGTTGGCGAGTGCTTTGGCGCTGGCGAGGCCAGACGGGGGGGATGAGTTGAGTGAGGAGAGCGTGTACAAAGGGGAGGGAGAATAAAAGGGTTTTATGTAACCGGATTTTGAGAAATAAGAGCCGGCGAAACTTTCCCCACCTCCTCCTATGTTTTCGACGATCTTCCAGCATTCGGAGGGATGCCGATGAGGCTGAGGAGTGAAGGGGTACGAGTGTCCCCTTTCCCTGCTGGCCAGTTCCCGGTCCGACGACGTCTACAGTGGCAGCTGCAGACGTGTGGATAGCAGCGTTCGGGCGAACACGCTTGACGAAGGAGTAACCCAAAAAAAAAAGGAAAAGGGGAAAATCTAACGTGGCACGTTCATTGACCGCCACAACAGGAATGGGGATGACAATTGGTATCAGAGCCACGGTGGTGGCTCCGGCGATCTTGCCAGTGCGAAGAAAGAAGACGGCGAGTGTCTTCTCCTTCTAGACGACGAAGAGATGAAACTGATGGAGGATCCGGGTCTGATCGTCCGTCGTCGTGTGCGCGCGGAGGCGCGAATCTCAGCGGACGACGAGAGCGTCATCTCCCCAGCGGACGACGGTAGCAGGGGAGGCCATCTTCTCGGAACGAGAGAGCGGTGAGCTCCATCCGCCTAGCGGAGCGACGAGTTGGGAGAGAAGAAGGCGACGAGCGGCAGAGGCCGCCTCCTCCACGAGCGGGACTCCCATCGACTAGCGACGAGCAGCGAATGGAGCTCCCCTGACACCGAACGCTAGCTCCCACGATGGTTGAGCAGCGACCGGCATTCCCACGAGCAACGGTAGCGACAGAGGCCGCTTTCACGATGAGAGGTGATTGAGCACCAAGCGAGTGGCGAGCTCCTCCATCCAGCCGAGAGACGAGCTAGGATTGGAGAGTGTTTAAGCGTCCTCCCTCCACGCGAGCGACCCTTCCTCGATGACATAGAGGCGGCGACATTCCCTCCTCGAGCGACAGTGACGAGGAGTCTACATAGGCAAATTGTTCCTGAATATTGGACGCCGACTGCAGCCGGACAAGAGCGGCAGAGGCCACCTCCCTATTCCACATGGGCGGCGGACGAAGGTCCACTGCCTCCTCCTTTCCCCAGGCGGTGATCTCGGCAACGTCCCGGCGAGTAATCCGGCGACGCGGGATCGGACGAAGCAGAGAGGAGTTGAGCGTGTGCAGAGAGCTTCGGCCAAGCGATGAGCGCTTGGGCTGAATCCGGCGTCGGTGTGTCCGACGAGGCGGTTCCCAAGCGGGTGTCTGACGAGGGTCTGATGGAGGAACCGGACCCGGACCAGGACCCAACTTGGCAGACTGCGCGGAGTTGAGTCGGTGGACACGACAGAAAGGCGGCAATGAGACCGCGGCCACCTCATCACGACGAGGATGACAGGGAACACAGAGGCTTTCCCCCACCTTCTCCCCAACCACTCCAGTCGACTACGAGGTCGACGGTAAGAGGTGAGAGCACTTCTCTCCATCTAGTCGGCGGACGGACGCGAAGACGAGAGAGCTCGTCTTCCTCCCGAGCGACGGGTGAGACAGGCGCGTCTCCCCTTCCGAGTTGGTAGCGACGAGTCCCGTGAAGGCGCAGAGGTGCCTGAGACTCCGGTGGGCAGCGTAGTGATGCGTTGTATTTACACCACATTTTTGCCTATATTTTATATTATTTTTGGGGCTTAATTGCATGATTTTGTGCTAATTCTAGTATTTTTGCTTCACTTAGCACAAAATCTTCACTTTTTTTGGTTTTTATGAAAATGTAGGTAAAATGACATAAAAAATGATGGATTTCGAGAGTTTTGAGGCCATATTATGATTCCCGAGGAGATCACGAGCTTACACATCAAATTTGGAGCGAAAATAGTGAAAATTTCAACTTTCACGGCCTTGGCCGTAATTATGAAGTCAGCCATAATTTTGGCGTTGAGGGAAGGGCGAAAAACGGCTAAGTATGGATATGCACAGAAACTTTCACGGGTGAAGCCATAATTTTATTACGGTCTGTGAAACTTTCTGTGACTTAAGGGCTTTACACACAGAAAGAATCACGGCCTTGGCCGTGAACCTATTACGGACCGTGAAAACATCCGCCCGTCGAGTTTTTCACTCGATTCTCCACCGATTCAAACCGGATTTGAACCAGACTTTGCAGAAATGTTCCTTGATGGGTTCCAAACTGGTTTAGCTATAAAAGATCAGATTTTTCGAGGGTTAAGGGAGGGCTTCTACGGACGAAAGCTAACGGCGGCGGCGGTGACAATGACGACGAAAATCAATTCCAGGGCAGAATTCGAATAGGAAAGCCGCACAAAGGAAGAATTAAAGGGTTCATCTTCGTCTCCAGATTGAGGGGAAGCCTTTCTAGTATCTTGTCTAGCGATTTCCTGTAATCTTTTAGGGTTTTCATGCAATTTTCATCGATGAACATGCTGTTTGCTTTGAACATGAACGTGTAAACCTTATTTCGGGATTTGGGAAGTAGCCTATTGATTGATTTATGGATTTCGTCTTTTGCATGAATCTTTTGTATGTTTTCACGGTCCGTGAAACTTTCTGTGACTTAAGGCCTGTACTCACAGAAAGAATCACGGCCTTGGCCGTGAACCTATTACGGACTGTGAAAACATCCGACCGTCGAGTTTTTCACTCGATTCGAACCGGATTTGAACGAGACTTTGCAGAAACATTCCTTGATGGGTTTCAAACTGGTCTAGCTATAAAAGATCAAATTTTTCGAGGGTTAAGGGAGGGCTTCTACGGACGAAAACTAACGGCGGCGGCGGTGACGGCGAAAATCAATTCTAGGGTAGAATTCGAATAGGAAAGCCGCGCTAAGGAAGAATTAGAGGGTTCATCTTTGTCTCCAGATTGAGGGGAAGCCTTTCTAGTATCTTATCTAGCGATTTCCTATAATCTTCTAGGGTTTTCATGCAATTTTCAGCGATGAACATGCTGTTTGCTTTGAACATGAACGTGTAAACCTTATTTCGGGATTTAGGAAGTAGGTTGTTGATTAATTCATGGATTTCGTCTTTTGCATGAATCTTTGTTAAGAATATTATAGATTGATTTGATTAGAATTGTACGTTTCCCGCTTTAATTCTCTTGACAAGTTTTATTGCGTTTGAGACGTCGTGAGAAGGACCGGGAGGTGAATCGTGACGTTGGATCTATTCTTGTCAAACCTACGAATCCAATCACGGGAGTAGTTTGGATTTATTTAAAGAATTTACATGATTTTTCATAGAACTTAAAAGGATCTAATTGCATTAATTGTCACGAGAGTAGGAAATTAACGTAATTAGGTACCGGATTATGCTTCGGGATGAGGTAATCTGTACCTTAGGAAAAATCCTTTTTAAAACTATAATTTTCTGTTCAAAGATTTATTTTTATTAAATTCATAATGATTAGCGTGGTGAAACCCCGAATCCTGAATTTATCTGAATTGATTTTTACCCAAAACATTATATCTGTTTCTTTTTATTTGTACTTAGAAGTCTCCAAAACATTATATCGGTACTTGACCACCAGACCCTCGTTGGGAACGATCTTTATTTTATTACTTCGATAAATCCGTGCACTTGCGGACGTATCACGTAGCTCCGGCCATGGCAAAGGCTAAGGAGAGCCGAACATCGAGGGCGGCGTCTACGTCTGCCGGGGGAGACTGTTACGCCCAAGGACCGGCAGGTCCTGGGCCTAGCCCAATGGGCCGTTCGACGTGGACTTGGGCGGAGGCCCAAGCAACAGGGAACGACTTCGGAATAGGATCCGGCGCGGATCTGACTGATGGGGGCGCATCTGAGGTGTGCGCGGAGTCCTTCCTTGCCGGTATCCTGTCCGATGGCAGGCGTGGTTGTGGTAGCGCTATTGGCGGCCGCAGCGGAAGAAAAGGGGGGCACGGCTGCAGCCCTGCTCCCTCTCTTGGCTCTTGGACGGAGTCTCGGACGAGGGCTGTGACGGAGGCTCTCCGAGCGAAGGCCTAAGTGTGACACCTGTTCTTATGTGGATCAGGCCGAAAGAAGATTGGGTCGCGCGGCCTATCCTTCAGGGCTGCAGCCGGCCCGGAACAGGAGGACATTGCGTCTCCTTCGATGCGGGTACAGCCGACGCAGGTGACATCGAGGAGTTCGACAACGTCGACGGCGCGATCGACGGCTGCTCCGGCAAGGTTGACGGCAACATCAACTCGCGTCATGGGGCCAAAGAGGCGAGCGGCGTCAATGATCTCGGCGAGGAGATCGGATCGCGAGCGGCGGAGGCAAGTGAATCACGCAGGCGTGATTCACGGACGGCTTGCTTTGGGAAGTTGGCTGGCGGAGAGATCCCTTCCAACCCAGGCAACGTCTCCTCCCCTTTAAGAATCCAGGCGGATGACGGGAAGAGGCAGAGGACTCCCCCCAGAAATAGAGGGCTTGAGAGGAAGAGAGACAGTGGCGAGGCTTCCCCTTCCGGCGACTCTCACTCTTTCCGACGTTCGCAGAGGCGAACGTCCTCCATACGGCGGACGACGACGAGTTCGGCGAGCTTCCGGTCGGCAGCGAGGTCCGGCGAGGCGAGAGGGTGAGGGAGTGATCTGTCGAGAGACGGGGGGTTTATGTAGGTTCGGTTCCGATAATCGAAGGAAATTTCCCTATCTCCCGTTGTCTTCTCCGGCTCCGGCGTTTCTCTGTGTTTTCCGGCGAGTTCCCCTGTTCGGAGCTTCCGCCGAGTTCTTCTTCACCATCCCCAACTGCGACGACTTCCGGCGACGTAGGCTGAGGATCGGACGCGCACACCGAACCTGCCGCACGCCTTAGCCCACCCGTCTCCCCCTTCTGCTCCGGCGTCGAGGATGGTTCGCGAAGGCGGAGGCGAGCAGACGAATGCGTTCGGCGTTCGAAAGGAGGGGTTGACCAAGTCAATGCCAAATCGAACGCGCGGCTCCAAAATCTGAATTCGGGTTTGATTTTTGCATGTAATTCGTGACAGACGGGTGACGTGGACTGGGCTGAATTGGGTGGGCGTGAGTGACATTAGTGTGACGCCGAGGCTTTTCTGGACCGGACCAGAAGGCAAACGGGTTTGGGCGAGTCGTCGCGGAAACAATCCACGGCCCAAAGCAGGGGATGCTTCGACGCAAGCGAGACGAGCAGCTTCGGCGGCGACCGAAGTCTTCGGCGCTGTCGACGGACGCTGTCGTCGGCACGGATGGAGGCGGACGAAGCGGGCCGATCCGACGACAGGGGCGGGACGCTCGCGGACGCCTCAGCAATGGGAAACGAGCAGGCGAACCCTAGCTGGCGCGGTAATCTCCTTCCAAAGAGGGAAGCAAACTCCCTCTTTAAGATCGCAGCGGGCGAGCGAAGGGGGGCATCGTCGAGAGTCGGCACCTTCTCCTCCCCTACGAGTTCAGCATCGTCTCCAGAAGATTGCGGCGGCGTTTCCTCCACGAGTCGGAGACGACGCGATCAGGTGACGAAAGGCGAGAGAGCTCGCCTTCTCAACGAGTGGAGGACGAGAGCAGAGTTGCGTCTTCCTTCCCTCCAGGCAGCGACTTCCGGCACGTCTCGACAGAGAACTCCGACGACTGTGAAGTCAGACGACGAGGGAAGGATTGAGCGTGTTAGAGAGGAGGGGAGTTGGGTTTTATGGTGCTCGGTTTGAGTTCTAAACGAGTGAAAATTTTCCTACGAACCCGGCGTCTTCTCCGACGACCTCCTGCCTCCTTCTCTATCTTCTCCGGCTCTCTTCCTCACCTCCGGCAGCGAGATTCCGGCGCCCAGAGGGTCGCCGACGAAGGCTGAGGGAGGACGCGCGTTCGCGTGCGGCGACGGTCTCGGATCCGACTAAAAAAAAAGGGCGCTGAATAGTGTAGCCGTTGACGTGGAAGGGCTTTTTAGGATTGGGCTTAACACTTAGAGCTTGAGATATCATGAGCCCAATATGTCAAAGGAACTGAAAGCCCAATAATACAGTATCCAAAGACCCAAGGAACTTAAGACATTTGAGGGATTCGGCACCCGAGGCCCCAAGGTCTGAACTTGCATGCTTAAGAAGCCTAGTAGCAACCATTAGATTCCTAAGGATGCTATAATTAAACTAACCAATTATTTCCTATATGATCTTGATGGTCAAATACTTTGCACTCATCATTTAAGTATATATGTGCTAGTGGTGTTCATCATAACAATATTTGCTCTCTGAAAATTATTTTTTGCAGAATTTTTTTTGTGTTTGATAGTCTAAAGAATACTATATGAGCAATAATAATACTAAACTTTTATCAACCTTTAAAGAAATTCAAATAATCTTAAAAATACCTGTAATTGGTCTATCTCGCTTTTTGCTCAAGGACACTGATTTCTATCCTTGACAGGCTCTCACACGAGTCGGCAAAGCTTCAACAAGCAAATGAGGCTTAGCAAATAATCTTTTGAACTCTCTCAGATCAAACACAACCCATGAAAGTGGAGAAACATAAATATTGCATACTTGCGATAGTAGTCCCTACAGTGATTTCAAACACTCATAATTCTCTTTCTCTTTCTCTTATCCTTTCTTTGTTCTTGGCCTTCTCCTCATATAGGAATAAAGTTGAATCTTCAATAATTCATCTGATCGTCTTTGCTTGTCGTCAATGACGGCATTTTTCCTTCAATAATTACATTTTGACCCATAATTCTCTCTCTTTTTCTCCTCTTCCTTGGTCTTAGCTTTTTCCTTTAAGAACCTTCTCCTTGTGTAGGAATAAAGTTGATTCTTTAACAATTCATGAGTCTTTACTTATGCGTCATTGCTTACGTTTTCCTTCAATTATTGTACTATGACTCATAAATTAAATTAATCACATTCCTTTTTACTACCTCCAAGATCTTAATTGCGGATAAGTCTTTAGTTAAGCTACACTAAAAAAATTGTAATTTTATGTTAGTTAAATTATTTTATATACTTTTGTCTAATTTTAATAGAACCATTTATTTTTTTCCTCTTGCTTAAAATTATTTTCCAAACCATTTTAAGGGTATAAGATTATTTTTGTTATCTACATAAATAAATATTACTTTATGAAAATTATGTTAACCATTTTTAAAATAATTAACTTGTATCTCATGCTCACCGCTCACGATGTACAGTATTTTGTACATTATGTTGATTATTCATTTATTACTATGTACGTTATTTTAGTTATGGATATTATATGCCTCATATCTTTGAAAAATAATATTAATTAAATATGCGCATTTTATCTAAAAAGTTTAAGATGAATATATTCATAACAATATAACAATATGACAATAAATAATAAATAATTTACATACAGTTCTAATAATTTTGTAGAATAAAATAAGTTTAATATGTGATTCTATAAATTTTAATAAAAAATAATTCAATCTATTTAATTAATTATCTTAATAGGCTTAAATTTTTTAACCTATGAACATGACTTTCATATCTCAATTAAATAATATATAGAAACAACTCAAGATATATTGACGTGATTAATTATTGAGTTCTTTGTATTTATCATCAATAATTACATAATCATTACTAAGTTATAATTTTTAACAATAAATGGTGATTATATGAGATTACTACTGAGTTGCGTTTGCATACAATAAATGATGAAATGGTTAATTTAACTTTGATATCTACCAAAGTTCTTCAGCAATTTTTGATTTCTTAAGTTTCATATTTATTAGTAATCTAATTTTGTTAATCAAACTTATAGTTATTCTCGGCATTTTGTAATGTCAAATCCATTGAAATATTCAAGTTTATTAATCTAGGTTTATCCAAAAAAATTATTGGTTGATTATATTTTATTTAATGAACTAGTTAATAAATAATAGTAACTACTGGTCCACAATTTAAATTGTATAAAAGTATATCAAAGGAAGTAATGCCCAGGTGATGCTGGAAACAAGGGGTTTCCATTATCGACAACACCCTAGCGGTAGGGTTCTGCCATAGAGAAACATAGGTTGGCAACTCTCATTGCGGAGGAGAGGTCCTTCATTGGTGGAGGGTTTGTTGGAAGAGTTATCCGACGAGCTTCCTAAATACTTTCCCCAAAAGAGAGGGATCATCACAAGTTGAACTAGTGACAGGATCCACTCCTCCACTAAAGGTCTTTTACCGTATTTCTCCAGTGGAGTTGGTCGAGCTTCGTTTAGCATTGGTGTGGATTGCTCGAAGCCGGGTTCATTCGGCCTACGGTATCGCCTTATGGAGCGCTGATCCTCTTCTAAAAGAAGAAGGATTGGTTGCTAAGGTTCTGGGTAGACTATAGAACCTTGGATAAGATAACGATGAGGGATTGTTATCTTATACTGCTTATCCCTGATCTGGGAGATCGACTAGGGAAAGCATTGCTTTTCTTAAGGCTAGACCTGAGAGCAGGTTAATTGGCAAATTCGTTTCGCCGAACGCAACGAATAGGAAAACCATATGAGCAGCCCGATATGAGTCCTTAAGTTCAATGTGATGCCCTTTGAACTTCTAAAGCCCCTTCTACGTTTTGTCATCTGAAGAATAAGTGTTGACCCCTTTTCTTAGATGACTACGTAGTTGTATACTTGGACGATATCATGGTATTTTCCTCAAGCGTTGAGGAACGCCTAAGCTATCTAAGGCTGGTGTTGAGGGAAAAACCAACTCTATTTGGAGTTGAGAAATTCTCATTTGTGGTGGATGAGATTTCTTTCTTTGGTCTTGGGATGGACCACGGACAAGCGTGCATGGACAAGGTAAAGGTTCAAGCCATTGCGGAATGGTGCGCCCCCTCAAATTAAACCGAGTATGGAGTTTTCTCAGTGTAGTGAACTTCTATCGAAGGTTCATCAAAGGCTATTCAAGAAAAGCCTTACCCTTAGTGATCTACTGAAACGGAACTCGAAATGGGAGTGGCTTGATCGGTATCAGTTGGCCTTCCGATAGTGAAGGTCCGTATTGCCTCTGAACCAATCCTGAAGTTACCCGACTTCAGTATGCCTTTCGAGTTTCACACTGATGCTTCGGACCAAGCTATCGGTGGTATACTTTTATAGTATGAGCATCCTTTAGCTTATGGGGGTTGAAAGCTAATAGGACTGAGCGACGGTATTTGGCCATGAGAAGGAAAAGGTGGTGGGAGTCCACTATCTCCGGACGCGGAGAACCTTCTCGGGGTTATGAAGTCCGACAACATGACACCACATAAAAAGAGGTTGTCGGCAAACTAGGCACGTTGGCTGGAATTCTAGGGTGAATTCCAATTCCATGAGGAACATAAATCGGGTAAAGGCAGTGTGTCTCCTCACAAGCTCAGTAGACTAAATGCCCTTATGTGCTGTACCCTATCTCGAGTGGACGGGGATCTGCTAAGCAGAATAAAAGCAGCCTCAGCTTTTGATAGGGAGGATCAAAAGCTAAGTTCAGCAGGATTATGTCGGGCACGATCCGACACTACTACTTGGGTCCAGTTGACATAGTCATGGCCAGAGGCGATAGGCCATTAGTCCCATCGATGGGCGGACTGCGCCGGGAGCTACTGAGGGAGCTCCATGATAGAGTTTGGGCAAGACATCCAGGACAAAAGGGGAAAATTGTCCTGTCAGCACGACTGTGCTATTAGCCCAATACGTGCGCAAATATGGGGATGTAGGTCCGCGTTTACCAAAATTGCTAGGAAGGTAAGATCGATCAGAGACTAGAGGCAGGGTTGTTACAACCACTGCTTGTTCCCGAGATGTCCTGGACAAGGGTGTCCAAGGACTTTATTGGTGGGTTTCCTAAGTTTGACGGGAAAAGCTCAGTGCCGGTAGTCGTAGATAGATTCTCCATGGAGGGAGTCATTATCCCAGCACTTGAGTAGTGTACAGTAAGGGTTGCTGTAGACTTATTCTTCCAGAAAATGGTGAAACATTTTGGCTGGACACTTTTTGAACCGTGTTGTTCAATAAATATGTGTCCAAGGTAAGTTTCTTCATAGCCAATCATCCTTAGAAGGATGGGCAAACTGAGCGGGTGAATGCTCTTGTGGAAGAATTCCCCCGTCACTGTATGATCGCCAGTCAGGGTGACTAAGTGAAGTGGATCGATGTGGCATGGAATGCCTACATCTTGCAAAGGTTGTCATCCACAAGTCCCACCTCATTTGAGCTTCGAGTTAGTGTTAGGGAGTCAGCCCCTAATCCCCGTTGATGTGATACAAAGGGATTCCTACGGGAAGTGCCCTATGACTCAACGGAATGCTCGGGAATGAATCTATTCACTCGGAGAGGCTAAAGGTAGCTAGGAGTTGGCTGTACAATGGATGCAAAGGTATGCATACTGTCATTGTTGGAACGAAGAATTAGTCATGGGCGACTTAATTCTTCTCCGACTTACCTCGCAGATCGGTAGAAAAATCTCGGTGAGGGAGGCTCACCGAAGTCTTATCTGAAGATACAACGGTCCATGTGAGATATTGAGTCGAGTGGACTCAGTAGCATACCGTTTGAAACTCCAATAGAGAATGTAGATGTACCCTACATTCCATGTGAACTTGAGAAAGTTCCATAAGGATCCAGACGATCCTTCTCTGTCATTGTCTTGCCAAGCCACACCGATGGTTCGAACGGAATTCGACCGAGGGATACGTGATATTTTATATCACTGGGTGTTGGGGCAAAGTAAGTCGAACCGATATACGGAGTTTCATATCCGATGGGATAAATCCCTTATGGAGGAAGCAACCTGGCACAAAGCTTCCAAACAATACTTCTCTGATGGCTCGGATGAGGTCCGATCTAAGGATTGTCGAGATTTGAGGTTATCGACTCTTGGATCATAGTTGAATGAGTAAGCATGAGGTGTTTCTCATTCATTGGGAGAGTTATGCTTGAGGTCGGAGCACTCTGGTGGGAGGCTTCAGAATTTTGGAATTACGAGGTTTAGCAGAGGAGCTACCTCGAGTCGCCGAGGACGACGACTACCTCAGGTGGGGGAGAATGTGAGGCCCAGGCGCTGGGCCCAAGCCCAGGCCTGGCCTCGTCGTCAGCCCAAGCCCGTTCTAGTAGCGAATCGGGTTGGGCGGTGCGGATTTCGGGTCGAGCGACCCGTTTGGCGGGGAAAGCTCCGTGAGAGCTAGGGCTACAGTGAGAGCGACGTTCGCCCGCGTGCACAGTGCGCGTTCGTTCGAACGCGAGTCGGCGGCGGTCGATCTCTCCCCTGATCCTCTTCCTCCCTTCGTCGAGCGGCTCCGACGAGGGCTCCGATGGCGGCGACGACTCCAGTGACTTCCTAGTGGGTTGGGGTGCGACGGTATGGGAAGCGGCGGAACTTAGGGGCGGCGCCCCTTTTTCTCTCCTCCTCCATTCTCTTCGGCGTCGCCGGTGGTGGAGCCGGCGGACGGACGTCCGCCGAGGTATGTCCTACTTTCCTCCTGCTCCAGCTCCGTCCGGCAGGTTGGTTTTCGGGTCGACGAGCGTCGCCGACTTCTCTCTTTTGCCCTTCGCCGTGCCTCCTCTTCTCTCATCTCCGGCGAGAATCTGGCTGGCCTGCGAGGCAGGGAGCTTCGGCTCCTTCCTCTGGTGACGCCCGGCGAAGAGTTTGTCGGCGTCTCTAGCGGTTCCGGCGGTGTCCGGTGAAGAAGGGGTGCGCCTCCTTCCTTTGGTGGCGTCCGGCGTCTGTGTGGGTTCGCCGGCGCCTCCCTTGCCTCGGGCGAGCCTCGGGCGATTTCTGACGATCTTTCGGCCGTCGGTCCACTACCTCAATTTGTGTGCACGTGCTTTGGTTGGCGTGCACATGCCTCGTTTTCTGTGCGCGCATTTCTAACGGGTTCCGGACGCGGTTCCCATTCCCGGCCGATCAGCTATCCTCGGCCAACGTCTTCTTCTCTCCGGCTCCCTGAGCTTTGTGCTCCCAGCCGGGTTGTCCTACACGGTCGGCGACTCCTCGTCCCTCTCCGCGTTCCGGTCATGTGCGCCGGCCATGTGTGGTGTTGGCCGGCGTTTGCCGGATTGTCTGTGCCGGACGTCTGTGAGACGTCCCCTTTGGGCGAGTGTTATATTCGGCCGCTTGCGTGCGGTCTAGTCGGAGTTAGGGCGTGTGCCCGCCGTCCTGCGTGATGTCGTCTCTTGCGCGAGTGTGCGCCACCGCCTGTGTGCGGTTTGGTTTGTTTTCTAGTGTACCAGACTCGTACGCACGCTGTGCCAGCGTCGAGTCTCGGGTCTTGTATCTTCTTGCGCGTTGGAGCTGGTTCGTGCAGCGATCCTTTGGGAGACGCGTGGCGGTCTCCATCTCGTCGAGACGAGCAGACAGGTGATCATTCGGGATAGGCTGAGGAGTGCGTCGAGGACGGACTCCTGCCAGTCGCGTCCAGTTTGGTGGTTTAACCATTTAGCCCCTGCGTGGGTGTGCTTGGGTGCGAGTCAAGTGTTGATTTGCTTGTATTTTATTAAAAATTTTATTACTCTAATTCTTGGTGTGACACTTAGAATATATTATAGCATCACAAAAGCAATACTGCATTATGTAAACGAAGAACCTTCTTATCCTTAATGAGAATTTGTTGCACCTTCACAAAATGATAGTCAATAGCGGCATTTATGAAAAAAAAAAAAAAGAAAACTTGCATCTGTCGCATTATGCTGACTTGAGAAAATAATATCATTTGTCTATGCTTAGAATTGTTTACACATTTTCAAAGCAATAACAGCACTACGCAAAAAGAAGACTTTGTGTCTATCTTATTATGCTGACGATGAAGTTAGCATACTAGATGTTGGAAAAAATAAAAAAAAAAGAAAATAACGTTAGCAATTTACCGCCCTTTAATGTTAGCAATTTAGTGCTAACATTACTATTGAATTAAGCCTTTTTTTTAAGGCTCTAATTCCTATGCATAAGAGGATGCGTGGCTCCTCTCCTCCATTCTTCCTTTTTCTTCTTTCTTAATTTTTATGTTCTTGGATTCTTCTAATTTTGCTGCTAAATGCTGAAAGAATGTCTGATTAACTTCTTCACAGTTGTGCCCGCAGGAGTGGAGTATCTGATTGTATCTTGGGTATTCAATCCGAATTTAACTCGCACGAGAGTCCAGATTTTCACCTAAGGATAAGCCACAACTCGCCTCCGGGTTTTATCATTCTAATCCATTCTTTTATATTTTTGCATATTAAGATTTTAATCCTACATGATCTCTATTTTCTATTTAAATAAATATCTTCATGATATTTTAGACCAACAATAGGTGAAAATCCGATATGCTAGTTTACTCTCTCTGTTAATTGGAATTTCTCTCTGAAAATTACCGTGATTTCAAACGCTCATAATTCTCTCTTTCTCTTATCCTTCCTTTTGTTCTTACGCTCATAATTCTCTCTTTCTCTTATCCTTCCTTTTGTTCTTGGCCTTCTCCTCATATAGGAATAAAGTTGGATCTTCAATAATTCATCTCATCGTCTTTGCTTGTCCTCAATGACGGCATTTTTCCTTCAATAATTACACATTGACTTATAATTATCTCTCTTTTTCTCTCCTTCGGTCTTGGCCTTTTCCTTTAAGAACCTTCTCCTTGTATTGGAATAAAGTTGATTCTTCAATAATTCATGAGTCTTTATTTATTCGTTATTGCTTATGTTTTCCTTCAATTATTGTACTATGACTCATAATTCTCTCTCTCTCTCTTTCTGTCCTCTTTCCTTCAGTCTTGGCCTTGTCCTTGTATAGAAATAAAGTTGATTCTTCAAGAATTCATGAGTCTTTACTTATTCATTATTGTTTATGTTTTCCTTCAATTATTATGCTATGACTCATAATTCTATCTCTCTTTCTCTCCTCCTTCCTTCGGTCTTGGTCTTCTCCTTGTATAGGAATACAGTTAGATTCTTCAATAATTCATGAGTCTATATTATAGATTGATTTGATTAGAATTGTACGTATCCCGCTTTAATTCTCTTGACAAGTTTTATTACGTTTGAGACGTCGTGAGAAGGATCTGGAGGTGAATCGTGACGTTGGATCTATTCTTGTCAAACCTACGAATCCAATCATGGGAGTAGTTTGGATTTATTTAAAGAATTTACATGATTTTTCATAGAACTTAAAAGGATCTAATTGCATTAATTGTCACGAGAGTAAAGAATTAACGTAATTAGGTACCGGATTATGCTTCGGGATGAGGTAATCTGTACCTTAGGAAAAATCCTTTTCAAAACTATAATTTTCTGTTCAAAGATTTATTTTTATTAAATTCATAATGATTAGCGTGGTGAAACCCCGAATCCTGAATTTATCTGAATTGATTTTTACCCAAAACATTATATCTGTTTCTTTTTATTTGTACTTAGAAGTCTCCAAAACAAAAACCACATATTTGATTCGTTTAGCTATAAATCGAGCGTGTAATCGGTACTTGACCAACAGATCCTCGTTGGGAACGATCTTTATTTTATTACTTCGATAAATCCGTGCACTTGCGGACGTATCACGTAGCTCCGGCCATGGCGAAGGCTAAGGAGAGCCGAACATCGAGGGCGGCGTCTACGTCTGCTGGGGGAGACTATTACGCCCATGGACCGGCAGGTCCTGGGCCTAGCCCAATGGGCCGTTCAACGTGGACTTGGGCGGAAGCCCAAGCAACAGGGAACGACTTCGGAGTAGGATCTGGCGCTGATCCGCGTGACTGATGGGGGCGCATCTGAGGTGTGCGCGGAGTCCTTTCTTGCCGGCATCCCGTCCGATGGCAGGCATGGTTGTGGTAGCGCTATTGGCGGCCGCAGCGGAAGAAAAGGGGTGCATGGCAGCGGCCCTGCTCCCTCTCTTGGCTCTTGGACGGAGTCTTGGACGAGGGCTGCGACGGAGGCTCTCCGAGCGAAGGCCTAAGTGTGACACCTGTTCTTATGTGGATCAGGCCGAGAGAAGATTGGGCCGCGCGGCCTATCCTTCAGGGCTGCAGCCGGCCTGGAACAGGAAGACATTGCGTCTCCTTCGATGCGGGTACAGCCGACGCAGGTGACATCGAGGAGTTCGACAACGTCGACGGCGCGATCGACGGCCCCGTCTGCGGCGGCTGCTCCGGCAAGGTTGACGGCAACATCAACTCGCGTCATGGGGCCAAAGAGGCGAGCGGCGTCAATGATCTCGGCGAGGAGATCGGATCGCGAGCGGAGGAGGCAAGTGAATCACGCACGCAGGCGTGATTCACGGACGGCTTGCTTTGGGAAGTTGGCTGGCGGAGAGATCCCTTCCAACCCAGGCAACGTCTCCTCCCCTTTAAGAATCCAGGCGGATGACGGGAAGAGGCAGAGAACTCCCCCCAGAAAAGAGGGCTTGAGAGGAAGAGAGACAGTGGCGAGGCTTCCCCTTCCGGCGACGAGCAGCGTGCGACGCTGCTCTCACTCTTTCCGACGTTAGCAGAGGCGAACGTCCTCCATACGGCGGACGACGACGAGTTCGGCGAGTTTCCGGTCGGCAGCGAGGTCCGGCGAGGCGAGAGGGTGAGGGAGTGATCTGTGGAGAGACGGGGGGTTTATGTAGGTTCGGTTCCGATAATCGAAGGAAATTTCCCTATCTCCCGTTGTCTTCTCCGGCTCCGGCGTTTCTCTGTGTTTTCCGGCGAGCTCCCCTGTTCGGAGCTTCCGCCGAGTTCTTCTTCACCATCCCCAACTGCGACGACTTCCGGCGACGTAGGCTGAGGATCGGACCCGCACACCGAACCTGCCGCACGCCTTAGCCCACCCGTCTCCCCCTTCTGCTCCGGCGTCGAGGATCGGCGGCGAAGAACGAACGCAGGAGGCGTTCGTTTTCGCGAAGGCGGAGGCGAGCAGACGAATGCGTTCGGCGTTCGCAACGAGGGGTTGACCAAGTCAATGCCAAATCGAACGCGCGGCTCCAAAATCTGAATTCGGGTTTGATTTTTGCATGTAATTCGTGACAGACGGGTGACGTGGACTGGGCTGAATTGGGTGGGCGTGACATTAGTGTGACGCCGAGGCTTTTCTGGACCGGACCAGAAGGCAAACGGGTTTGGGCGAGTCGTCGCGGAAACAATCCACGGCCCAAAGCAGGGGATGCTTCGACGCGAGCGAGACGAGCAGCTTCGGCGGCGACCGAAGTCTTCGGCGCTGTCGACGGACGCTGTCGTCGGCACGGATGGAGGCGGACGAAGCGGGCGGATCCGACGACAGGGGCGGGACGCTCGCGGACGCCTCAGCAATGGGAAACGAGCAGGCGAACCCTAGCTGGCGCGGTAATCTCCTTCCAAAGAGGGAAGCAAACTCCCTCTTTAAGATCGCAGCGGGCGAGCGAAGGGGGGCATCGTCGAGAGTCGGCATCTTCTCCTCCCCTACGAGTTCAGCGTCGTCTCCAGAAGATTGCGGCGGCGTTTCCTCCACGAGTCGGAGACGACGCGATCAGGTGACGAAAGGCGAGAGAGCTCGCCTTCTCAACGAGTGGAGGACGAGAGCAGAGTTGCGTCTTGCTTCCCTCCAGGCAGCGACTTCCGGCACGTCTCGACAGAGAACTCCGACGACTGTGAAGTCAGACGACGAGGGAAGGATTGAGCGTGTTAGAGAGGAGGGGAGTGGGGTTTTATGATGCTCGGTTTGAGTTCTAAACGAGTGAAAATTTTCCCACGAACCCGGCGTCTTCTCCGACGACCTCCTGCCTCCTTCTCTATCTTCTCCGGCTCTCTTCCTCACCTCCGGCAGCGAGATTCCGGCGCCCAGAGGGACGCCGACGAAGGCTGAGGGAGGACGCGCGACATCAAGGTGAGCTCGGCGTTCGCGTGCGGCGACGGTCTCGGCTCCGACTACAAAAAAAGTGTAGCCGTTGACGTGGACGGGCTTTTTAGGATTGGGATTAACACTTAGAGCTTGAGATATCATGAGCCCAATATGTCAAAGGAACTGAAAGCCCAATAATACAGTATCCAAAGACCCAAGGAACTTAAGACATTTGAGGGATTCGGCACCCGAGGCCCCAAGGTCTGAACTTGCATGCTTAAGAAGCCTAGTAGCAACCATTAGATTCCTAAGGATGCTATAATTAAACTAACCAATTATTTCCTATATGATCTTGATGGTCAAATACTTTGCACTCATCATTTAAGTATATATGTGCTAGTGGTGTTCATCATAACAATATTTGCTCTCTGAAAATTATTTTTTGCAGAATTTTTTTTGTGTTTGATAGTCTAAAGAATACTATATGAGCAATAATAATACTAAATGTTCATCAACCTTTAAAGAAATTCAAATAATCTTAAAAATACCTGTAATTGGTCTATCTCGCTTTTTGCTCAAGGACACTGATTTCTATCCTTGACAGGCTCTCACACGAGTCGGCAAAGCTTCAACAACCAAATGAGGCTTAGCAAATAATCTTTTGAACTCTCTCAGATCAAACACAACCCATGAAAGTGGAGAAACATAAATATTGCATACTTGCGATAGTAGTCCCTACAGTGATTTCAAACACTCTTAATTCTCTCTCTCTCTTTCTCTTATCTTTTCTTTGTTCTTGGCCTTCTCCTCATATAGGAATAAAGTTGAATCTTCAATAATTCATCTGATCGTCTTTGCTTGTCGTCAATGACAGCATTTTTCCTTCAATAATTACATTTTGACCCATAATTCTCTCTCTTTTTCTCTCCTCCTTCGGTCTTGGCTTTTTCCTTTAAGAACCTTCTCCTTGTGTAGGAATAAAGTTGATTCTTCAATAATTCATGAGTCTTTATTTATTCGTTATTGCTTATGTTTTCCTTCAATTATTATACTATGACTCATAATTCTCTCTCTCTTTCTCTCCTCTTTCCTTCGGTCTTGGCCGTCTCCTTCTATAGGAATAAAGTTGATTCTTCATGAATTCATGAGTCTTTACTTATTCATTATTGCTTATGTTTTCCTTCAATTATTATGCTATGACTCATAATTCTATCTCTCTTTCTCTCCTCCTTCCTTCGGTCTTGGTCTTCTCCTTGTATAGGAATAAAGTTAGATTATTCAATAATTCATGAGTCTTTACTTATTCATTATTACTTATGTTTTTCTTCATTTATTATGCTATGACTCATAATTCTCTCTCTTTCTCTCCTCCTTCCTTCGGTCTTGGCCTTCTCCTTTAAGAACCTTCTCCTTATAAAGGAATAAGGTTGGTTGATTGGTTCTTCAATAATTCATCTTTTTATCTACTTTTGCCTGCGTGAATTAGATAGATCTCAGCTGGGTCTTGGTCTTTTCAGTGAATGTTGCTATCTATAACTTCAAAATTTACCAGCATTATATTGGCTGCTCAACTCAAAAAAAAAATCTCCCTACCCTAATCTCGCATTCCCCAATCTTAAAGCAACAAAGTGAGTGCACAAATCTTAATGCCCTTCATATCTCTCTCTATATATATATTAAATTAATCACATTCCTTTTTACTACCTCCAAGATCTTAATTGCGGATAAGTTTTTAGTTAAGCTACACTAAAAAAATTATAATTTTATGTTAGTTAAATTATTTTATATACTTTTGTCTAATTTTAATAGAACCATTTATTTTTTTCCTCTTGCTTAAAATTATTTTCCAAACTATTTTAAGGGTATAAGATTATTTTTGTTATCTACATAAATAAATATTACTTTATGAAAATTATGTTAACCATTGTTAAAATAATTAACTTGTATATCATGCTCACCGCTCACGATGTACATTATTTTGTACATTATGTTGATTATTCATTTATTACTATGTACATTATTTTAGTTATGGATATTATATGCCTGATATCTTTGAAAAATAATATTAATTAAATATGCGCATTTTATCTAAAAAGTTTAAGATGAATATATTCATAACAATATAACAATATGACAATAAATAATAAATAATTTACACACAGTTCTAATAATTTTGTAGAATAAAATAAGTTTAATATGTGATTCTATAAATTTTAATAAAAAATAATTCAATCTATTTAATTAATTATCTTAATAGGCTTAAATTTTTTAACCTATGAACATGACTTTCATATCTCAATTAAATAATATATAGAAACAACTCAAGATATATAGACGTGATTAATTATTGAGTTCTTTGTATTTATCATCAATAATTACAAAATCATTCCTAAGTTATAATTTTTAACAATAAATGGTGATTATATGAGATTACTACTGAGTTGCGTTTGCATACAATAAATGATGAAATGGTTAATTTAACTTTGATATCTACCAAAGTTCTTCGGCAATTTTTTATTTCTTAAGTTTCATATTTATTAGTAATCTAATTTTGTTAATCAAATTTATAGTTATTCTCGGCATTTTGTAATGTCAAATCCATTGAAATATTCAAGTTTATTAATCTAGGTTTATCCAAAAAAAATTATTGGTTGATTATATTTTATTTAATGAACTAGTTAATAAATAATAGTAACTACTGGTCCACAATTTAAATTGTATAAAAATATATCAAAGGAAGTAATGCCCAGGTGATGCTGGAAACAAGGGGTTTTCATTGTCGACAACACCCTAGCGGTAGGGTTCTGCCATAGAGAAACATGGGTTGGCAACTCTCCTTGCAGAGGAGAGGTCCTTCATTGGTGGAGGGTTTGTTGGAAGAGTTATCCGACGAGCTTCCTAAATACTTTCCCCAAAAGAGAGGGATCATCACAAGTTGAACTAGTGACAGGATCCACTCCTCCACTAAAGGTCTTTTACCGTATTTCTCCAGTGGAGTTGGTCGAGCTTCGTTTAGCATTGGTGTGGATTGCTCGAAGCCGGGTTCATTCGGCCTACGGTATCGCCTTATGGAGCGCTGATCCTCTTCTAAAAGAAGAAGGATTGGTTGCTAAGGTTCTGGGTAGACTATAGAACCTTGGATAAGATAACGATGAGGGATTGTTATCTTATACTGCTTATCCCTGATCTGGGAGATCGACTAGGGAAAGCATTGCTTTTCTTAAGGCTAGACCTGAGAGCAGGTTAATTGGCAAATTCGTTTCGCCGAACGCAACGAATAGGAAAACCATATGAGCAGCCCGATATGAGTCCTTAAGTTCAATGTGATGCCCTTTGAACTTCTAAAGCCCCTTCTACGTTTTGTCATCTGAAGAATAAGTGTTGACCCCTTTTCTTAGATGACTACGTAGTTGTATACTTGGACGATATCATGGTATTTTCCTCAAGCGTTGAGGAACGCCTAAGCTATCTAAGGCTGGTGTTGAGGGAAAAACCAACTCTATTTGGAGTTGAGAAATTCTCATTTGTGGTGGATGAGATTTCTTTCTTTGGTCTTGGGATGGACCACGGACAAGCGTGCATGGACAAGGTAAAGGTCCAAGCCATTGCGGAATGGTGCGCCCCCTCAAATTAAACCGAGTATGGAGTTTTCTCAGTGTAGTGAACTTCTATCGAAGGTTCATCAAAGGCTATTCAAGAAAAGCCTTACCCTTAGTGATCTACTGAAACGGAACTCGAAATGGGAGTGGCTTGATCGGTATCAGTTGGCCTTCCGATAGTGAAGGTCCGTATTGCCTCTGAACCAATCCTGAAGTTACCCGACTTCAGTATGCCTTTCGAGTTTCACACTGATGCTTCGGACCAAGCTATCGGTGGTATACTTTTATAGTATGAGCATCCTTTAGCTTATGGGGGTTGAAAGCTAATAGGACTGAGCGACGGTATTTGGCCATGAGAAGGAAAAGGTGGTGGGAGTCCACTATCTCCGGACGCGGAGAACCTTCTCGGGGTTATGAAGTCCGACAACATGACACCACATAAAAAGAGGTTGTCGGCAAACTAGGCACGTTGGCTGGAATTCTAGGGTGAATTCCAATTCCATGAGGAACATAAATCGGGTAAAGGTAGTGTGTCTCCTCACAAGCTCAGTAGACTAAATGCCCTTATGTGCTGTACCCTATCTCGAGTGGACGGGGATCTGCTAAGCAGAATAAAAGTAGCCTCAGCTTTTGATAGGGAGGATCAAAAGCTAAGTTCAGCAGGATTATGTCGGGCACGATCCGACACTACTACTTGGGTCCAGTTGACATAGTCATGGCCAGAGGCGATAGGCCATTAGTCCCATCGATGGGCGGACTGCGCCGGGAGCTACTGAGGGAGCTCCATGATAGAGTTTGGGCAAGACATCCAGGACAAAAGGGGAAAATTGTCCTGTCAGCACGACTGTGCTATTAGCCCAATACGTGCGCAAATATGGGGATGTAGGTCCGCATTTACCAAAATTGCCAGGAAGGTAAGATCGATCGGAGACTAGAGGCAGGGTTGTTACAACCACTGCTTGTTCCCGAGATGTCCTGGACAAGGGTGTCCAAGGACTTTATTGGTGGGTTTCCTAAGTTTGACGGGAAAAACTCAGTGCCGATAGTCGTAGATAGATTCTCCATGGAGGGAGTCATTATCCCAGCACTTGAGTAGTGTACAGTAAGGGTTGCTGTAGACTTATTCTTCCAGAAAATGGTGAAACATTTTGGCTGGACACTTTTTGAACCTTGTTGTTCAATAAATATGTGTCCAAGGTAAGTTTCTCCATAGCCAATCATCCTCAGAAGGATGGGCAAACTGAGTGGGTGAATGCTCTTGTGGAAGAATTCCCCCGTCACTGTATGATCGCCAGTCAGGGTGACTAAGTGAAGTGGATCGATGTGGCATGGAATGCCTACACCTTGCAAAGGTTGTCATCCACAAGTCCCACCTCATTTGAGCTTCGAGTTAGTGTTAGGGAGTCAGCCCCTAATCCCCGTTGATGTGGTACAAAGGGATTCCTACGGGAAGTGCCCTATGACTCAACGGAATGCTCGAGAATGAATCTATTCACTCGGAGAGGCTAAAGGTAGCTAGGAGTTGGCTGTACAATGGATGCAAAGGTATGCATACTGTCATTGTTGGAACGAAGAATTAGTCATGGGCGACTTAATTCTTCTCCGACTTACCTCGCAGATCGGTAGGAAAATCTCGGTGAGGGAGGCTCACCGAAGTCTTATCCGAAGATACAACGGTCCATGTGAGATATTGAGTCGAGTGGACTCAGTAGCATACCGTTTGAAACTCCAATAGAGAATGTAGATGTACCCTACATTCCATGTGAACTTGAGAAAGTTCCACAAGGATCCGAACGATCCTTCTCGGTCATTGTCTTACCAAGCCACACCGATGGTTCGAACGGAATTCGACCGAGGGATACGTGATATTTTATATCACTGGGTGTTGGGGCAAAGTAAGTCGAACCGATATACGGAGTTTCACATCCGATGGGATAAATCCCTTATGGAGGAAGCAACCTGGCACAAAGCTTCCAAACAATACTTCTCCGATGGCTCGGATGAGGTCCGATCTAAGGATTGTCGAGATTTGAGGTTATCGACTCTTGGATCATAGTTGAATGAGTAAGCATGAGGTGTTTCTCATTCATTGGAAGAGTTATGCTTGAGGTCGGAGCACTCTGGTGGGAGGCTTCAGAATTTTGGAATTACGAGGTTTAGCAGAGGAGCTACCTCGAGTCGCCGAGGACGGCGACTACCTCAGGTGGGGGAGAATGTGAGGCCCAGGGGCTGGGCCCAAGCCCAGGCCTAGGCCTCGTCGTCAGCCCAAGCCCGTTCTAGTAGCGAATCGGGTTGCACGGTGCGGATTTCGGGTCGGGCGACCCGTTTGGCGGGGAAAGCTCCGTGAGAGCTAGGGCTACAGTGAGAGCGACATTCGCCCGCGTGCACAGTGCGCGTTCGTTCGAACGTGAGTTGGCGGCGGTCGACCTCTCCCCTGATCCTCTTCCTCCCTTCATCGAGCGGCTCTGACGAGGGCTCCGGTGGCGGCGACGACTCCAATGACTTCCTAGTGGGTTGGGTGCGACGGTATGGGAAGCGGCGGAGCTTAGGGACGGCGCCCCTTTTTCCCTCCTCCTCCATTGTCTTCGGCGTCGCCGGTGGTGGAGCCGGCGGACAGACGTCCGCCGAGGTATGTCCTACTCTCCTCCCGCTCCAGCTCCTTCCGGCGGGTTGGTTTTCGGGTCGACGAGCGTCGCCGACTTCTCTCTTTTGCCCTTCGCCGTGCCTCCTCTTCTCTCATCTCCGGCGAGAATCTGGCTGGCCTGCGAGGCAGGGAGCTTCGGCTCCTTCCTCTGGTGACGCCCGGCGAAGAGTTTGTCGGCGTCTCTAGCGGTTCCGGCGGCGTCAGGTGAAGAAGGGGTGCGCCTCCTTTCTTTGGTGGCGTCCGGCGTCTGTGTGGGTTCACCGGCGCCTCCCTTGCCTCCGGCGAGCCTCGGGCGGTTTCCGACGATCTTTCGGCCGTCGGTCCACTACCTCAATTTGTGTGCACGTGCTTTGGTTGGCGTGAACATGCCTCGTTTTCTGTGCGCGTGCTTCTAACGGGTTCCGGACGCGGTTCCCGTTCCCGGCCGATCAGCTATCCTCGGCCGGCGTCTTCTTCTCTCCGGCTCCCTGAGCTTGTGCTCCCGGCCGGGTTGTCCTACACGGTCAGCGACTCCTCGTCCCTCTCCGCGTTCCGGTCATGTGCGCCGGCCATGTGTGGTGTTGCCCGGCGTTTGCCGAATTGTCTGTGCCGGACGTCTATGAGACGTCCCCTTTGGGCGAGTGTTGTATTCGGCCGCTTGCGTGCGGTCTAGTCGGAGTTAGGGCGTGTGCACGCCATCCTGCGTGATGTCGTCTCTTGCGCGAGTGTGCGCCACCGCCTGTGTGCGGTTTGGTTTGTTTTCTAGTGTACCAGACTCGTACGCACGCTGTGCCAGCGTCGAGTCTCGGGTCTTGTATCTTCTTGCGCATTGGAGCTGGTTCGTGCAGCGATCCTTTGGGAGACGTGTGGCGGTCTCCATCTCGTCGAGACGAGCAGACAGGTGGTCATTCGGGATAGGCTGAGGAGTGCGTCGAGGACGGACTCCTGCCAGTCGCGTCCAGTTTGGTGGTTTAACCATTTAGCCTCTGCGTGGGTGTACTTGGGTGCGAGTCAAGCGTTGACTCACTTGTATTTTATTAAAAATTTTATTACCCTAATTCTGGGCGTGACACTTAAAATATATTATAGCATCACAAAAGCAATACTGCATTATGTAAACGAAGAACCTTCTTATCCTAATGAGAATTTGTTGCACCTTCACAAAATGATAGTCAATAGCGGCATTTATGAAAAGAAAAGAAAAGAAAACTTGCATCTGTCGCATTATGCTGACTTGAGAAAATAATATCATTTGTCTATGCTTAGAATTGTTTACACATTTTCAAAGCAATAACAGCACTACGCAAAAAGAAGACTTTGTGTCTATCTTATTATGCTGACGATGAAGTTAGCATACTAGATGTTGGAAAAAAAAAAAAAACGTTAGCATATTGAATTAAGCCTTTTTTTTAAAGGCTCTAATTCCTATGCATAAGAGGATGCGTGGCTTCTCTTCTCCATTCTTCCTTCTTCTTCTTTCTTAATTTTTATGTTCTTGGATTCTTCTAATTTTGCTACTAAATGCTGAAAGGGTGTCTGATTAACTTCTTCACGGTTGTGCCCGCAGGAGAGGAGTATCTAATTGTATCTTGGGTATTCAATCCAGATTTAACTCGCACGAGAGTATAGATTTTTACCTAAGGATAAGCCACAACGCGCCTCCGGGTTTTATCATTCTAATCCCTTCTTTTATATTTTTGCATATTAAGATTTTAATCCTACATGATCTCTATTTTCTATTTAAATAAATATCTTCATGAAATTTTAGACCAACAGGTGAAAATCCGATATGCTAGTTTACTCTCTCTGTTAATTGGAATTTCTCTCTGAAAATTACAGTGATTTCAAACGCTCATAATTCTCTCTTTCTCTTATCCTTCCTTTTGTTCTTGGCCTTCTCCTCATATAGGAATAAAGTTGGATCTTCAATAATTCATCTCATCGTCTTTGCTTGTCCTCAATGACGGCATTTTTCCTTCAATAATTACACATTGACTCATAATTATCTCTCTTTTTCTCTCCTCCTTCGGTCTTGGCCTTTTCCTTTAAGAACCTTCTCCTTGTATTGGAATAAAGTTGATTCTTCAATAATTCATGAGTCTTTATTTATTCGTTATTGCTTATGTTTTCCTTCAATTATTGTACTATGACTCATAATTCTCTCTCTCTTTCTCTCCTCTTTCCTTCGGTCTTGGCCTTCTCTTGTATAGGAATAAAGTTGATTTTTCAAGAATTCATGAGTCTTTACTTATTCATTATTGCTTATGTTTTCCTTCAATTATTATGCTATGACTCATAATTCTATCTCTCTTTCTCTCCTCCTTCCTTCGGTCTTGGTCTTCTCCTTGTATAGGAATAAAGTTAGATTCTTCAATAATTCATGAGTCTTTACTTATTCATTTTTACTTTTGTTTTTCTTCATTTATTATGCTATGACTCATAATTCTCTCTCTTTCTCTCCTCCTTCCTTCGGTCTTGGCCTTCTCCTTTAAGAACCTTCTCCTTATAAAGGAATAAGGTTGGTTGATTGGTTCTTCAATAATTCATCTTTTTATCTCCTTTTGCCTACGTGAATTAGATAGATCTCAGCTGGGTCTAATTGTTGGTGCTAAGAGCATGTACAAGTCTAATGAATTACAAAGGATGACTCTAGGCTTCATGATGAGAAAAAAGTCAGAATTCTTTTGAGTAATTCTTGTGTACATGACTGGACTTTGTTATATATGCCCAACTAATTCTTAATATCGTTGTTGTTAGTAAACATGCCCGAGTCATGTATGTGAGTCAGCCATCTAAACGTGGGTTAAATTTAGAAATTCATATTTTATTACAGAATAATTAAGTAGATTTAGGTTAATGCTTGTTATTTTATTAGATTCATGCTTGATTATTAAACAATTTAGTTTAATACTAGTTATTAATGAATGAAGGGATCATTGATGTAAAATTTAAGTGATTTAAAGTATCAAAATAAATAAACATTCATTAAATATTAATTAAAAGTAGTTAATTATGTTTATAAACAATATACTACTAATGTAAAACATACCAATCATTATTAGAAAATAATAAATAATAAACAAAGGGAGGATTTGCAACGAGCCGTATTACTCAATATTAGAATTGCTTTTTTAGCAGGTCATGGAAAAAGTGGTAAATGGTGTACCGGAAAATTTCGCAACTTCTTTTCAGTGAATGTTGTTATTTATAACTTTAGAGTCTGTTTTATTGGGGAGAAAAAAAAAGAGAAGGGAAAGAAATTTTATTTTTCTCCTCATTTATTAGAGAGATTAATTTAGAGGAAAAAAAAAAAGACCAATTTTCTCTCCTTTTGTATTCTCTCCAAAAGAGGGAAAAAATACTTTTCTCCTCTTTTGCTATCAGCTTTCTTCCCATCCATTTTTTATACTTTTCTCTTTTCTCTTCTCTCTTTTTTTCTTCCCCTCTAAAAAACTAGAGCCGAGCATTATATTGGTGCGCAACTCAAAAAAAAAAAATCTGCATACCCTAATCTCGCATTCACCAATCTTAAAGTAACAAAGTAAATGCACGAATCTCAATGCCCTTCATCTCTATATCATCAGTCGCCCGCTTGCTTATTGTCGTCACCTACTAAACCCTCGTTAGGGTTGAATTCCTAAGCTGGGCACCAACTTAGGCAATATTTTTAGAACATGGCACGCTGTCGTATAAAGTGAAAGAAAATATATATATATATATATATATATATATATATATATATATATATATATATATAAAATTAATCACATTCCTTTTACTACCTCCAAAATCTTAATTGCGGATAAGTCTTTGGTTAAGCTACACTAAAAAATTATAATTTTATGTGACTTATATTATTTTATATACTTTTGTCTAATTTTAATGCAACTATTTTTTTCCTCTTGCTTAAAATTATTTTACAAATTATTTTAAGGGTATAAGATTGTTTTTGTTATCTACATAAATAAATATTACTTTATGAAAATTATGTTAACCATTGTTAACATAATTAACTTGTATATCATGCTCACCGCTCACGATGTACATTATTTTGTACATTATGTTGATTATTCATTTATTATTATGTACATTATTTTAGTTATGGATATTATATGCTTGATATCTTTGAAAAATAATATTAATTAAATATGCGCATTTTATCTAAAAAGTTTAAGATGAATATAATCATAACAATATAACAATATGACAATAAATGATAAATAATTTACATACAGTTCTAATAATTTTGTAGAATAAAATAAGTTTAATATGTGATTCTATAAATTTTAATAAAAAATAATTCAATCTATTTAATTAATTATCTTAATAGGCTTAAATTTTTTAACCTATGAACATGACTTTCATATCTCAATTAAATAATATATAGAAACAACTCAAGATATGTAGACGTGATTAATTATTGAGTTATTTGTATTTATCATCAATAATCATAAAATCATTATAAGTTATAATTTTTAACAATAAATGGTGATTATATGAGATTACTACTGAGTTGCGTTTGCATACAATAAATGATGAAATGGTTAATTTAACTTTGATGTCTACCAAAGTTCCTCAGCAATTTTTGATTTCTTAAGTTTCATATTTATTAGTAATCTAATTTTGTTAATCAAATTTATAGTTATTCTCGGCATTTTGTAATGTCAAATCCATTGAAATATTCAAGTTTATTAATCTAGGTTTATCAAAAAATTATTGGCTGATTATATTTTATTTAATGAACTAGTTAATAAATAATAGTAACTACTAGTCCACAATTTAAATTGTATAAAAATATATCAAAGGAAGTAATCATAATGTGAATGAGCACGTGTATATATCGATTGAATAATTCATAGGGCTGGCAATTTGGTCATCGGGTATCGGGTACCCGCCCCGACCCGTTTACATCAGGTTCGGGTACCTAGTTACGTAAATGGGACGGGTATGGGTTTGGTTTATGTAACCCGTGTCGGGTTCGGGTTTGACCCTTCGGGTATCCGACACCCGAACCCGATTATATATTAATTTTAATTTTAAATAATTTATAATATTATATTCTAATTAAATTGACCCTTCGGGTTTGTGGCAGGAGTAGGAGGCTGATTTTTGTGGAATATGCAAAGTCCAAATCAAAGGCTGAATGGCTGATGTGGTAAGAAGGTGTTTTCTCAAATATATATTTTCTCTTTGATGTCTTTGCTTTTAACATGTAATATGATGGATGGACTCTTGGATTATCAATGTCTAATTAATGGATTATATGAATGTCTAATTTACATCTTTATTACAGTAGCAAGACAACTAGTGGAGTGGTGGGGGGGGGGGGGGGGGGGGACCACCGGCTGCTAGCTGCTACATTTAATTTACTTGTTTTCGCTAAGCTTAAATCAAACTATGGATTTGTAAAAAACATGTGTGCGTGTTTGAAATTTGCACTTGTACTTTGCATATTTAAGTAGTTGTGCTATCGTGCTTGTGTGTAATGCGTTTAAATTTGCATTTTTAAGTGGTTGTGTGTGTAATGTTTTAAATTTTGCAACTTGGACTAAGCAGGTTAATTTTATTTGCTTTCGTTTGTGTGTAAATGTGTAATGTTACAATATAGTAATGTACTAATGTCAATTTTGAATCTTCCAGTTTGTCGATTTGCAAATAAATTGATGTGGGCAGATAACTTGCAAAAGGATTTGCATGATGATTGTGTAAATGGAAAATCACAATATGGAAATTCATTGAAACCGGTAAATGAACTTTTTTTGTTTGATTTGAAAGAATTGTGCGTGATCTCACTTCTTATAGTTTTTATTATGCAGCTAGAAGCCTGGAAATTAGTTTTATTCTCTACATCTCTGTTACAGGTAAATTAGTTTTTATGGTGCAAATGCTAAAGTAGAAAAGACAGCACATATTCTTAATACTTAACTTTAGGATGTGGTTTATATTATGTTCAATATAACTTAGGAGAATAAACTACAAAATGCAACAAGAAAGAAAGAGATTTCGGTAATGTGTGTAAGTTGTCTTATTTTCAGTTTGATGCTGGTATTTTCTTGGAATACTTCAGTTTGATGCTGTTACAAAATGCACATTACATATTCTTGGAATGTTAATAAAATCTGCAACTTAGTTAACTCTGATTTTTAGCCCATGGAGTGTTTTGAGATGCTACCTTGAAAGCATATTACAGACTTTGTTGTTTCAATTAATAATCAATAATTATCTGTATTTGTTCTTAAATTGCAATTGAGTGTGAACATTCTCCGGTTCGGATTTTAACTGAGCCACAAGAGTTATGCGATTTACTTCAGCTATCTTAGGCTTCTAGTGACAATTCGGCTAGCATGGATATTGGCAGTCATATACTTTGCATGAAGACATGTTCAATATTCTTTTCTAATTTTCCTATGTGTCAGATTGCAGCTTTCATTTGTTCAACTCAGATTCCTCATTCAAGTGTCTGCAGAGAACATTACACAGTGTAGTTGCAATTTTTGCCATTTGTCTATCTTTTTTGAATGTCCATCTCTTCTTAAGATTCGGACAAAGCTTCTTGGTACTGTTTTTTTATAATTGCAAAGCGGGAGAGGGTTCACTTCTCAGCATTAAATCCTTGAGGTAGTGTACATGAGAATCAAACTCTTCTTTTTGCTCCCATATACCAACCAATTGAAGGACGGCATCCATGAGCGCTGCTGGAAGGATCTTTCAAAATTCACCTACAAATTCAGTTCCAGTACGCTTACTGTTCTGTAAGATGTCTTTGGCAAGGTGTAGAAGAGGGATCTTTTCCTTTTGTAAACAATGGAATTGCTTAATTTCAATGCATTGCTCAGTGCTGTTGAGCTTGGACAGCTTATCCGTTGATATATACTCATTAAAAACACTACTCATCATAGTAGCTATCCATCTCTACAAAAGAAATTTAGAAATTGCAAATGGATGTAAGTAGCGCATCCATATTTGTTAAAAGATTGAGATGAGCTGCAATATAAGACATAGGCTGGTTGTAGACGCATATAAGTAGCGCAATATAAGTAGCGCATCCAGAGTTTGATGATGATGGGCAGGCTGGATCGTTGATGACGCTGAAGGACTCGGAGAGGGAGGCATAAACTCAAGCGGGCGGGAGCAGTGGCAGGATACGGTTCGAGAACACTGGCAGGAAGCTGTTCTTGCTTGACAGCTTCTTCAGCTCCTCTGTAAGCCTGGCGGCGAAGTCGCTGAATACTTCAGTGTAGGTGCAGAGGAGGCGATCAGAGTCGTCGGCGTCTGGTTGTTCCGGCAAGAAGGATCTATACCAGAGGTGGAGACTCTGTTCTTCCAAAACTTGAGCCGGCTTTTCCACCGGGATGATGTAAAATTTGCAGCTGGCTAGTGCTGGAATCCAGCGACTGGCGGTAGAAGACAATCGGGGGGCTGGAGTAGGAGAGAATCATAATGTGTTTCCAAAAGTCAAAAATAAATTTTGATTGGCCTCCTTGGCATACATATTGGGTAAAAATTGAAAAACTTTATTCTTTGTCAGCTATATGACAGTTATCCTGAGTCTCCCATTCAGGATAAGAAAATTGAAAAGATTGATATAATCCACAGCACTTGTGATAATAAGGTTAACAAAAATTCTAGCTCCTTTTACAAAAGAAAATCCCATCTGTAGACCTTGACTTTTCATATTGCATTACATACCATAATGATGTTCAGATGGAAAAACAGTCTTTCCTTTATGCTACAAATGACCATAATTGTTCAGATCCAAAATGAAATACGGCTAAGTTAGAGGATTAGTAGCAAGCCTTATCCACATTGTCAAAGTACGTGTGCTGCATAGCTCTCTTAGCTGAAATCTGCTTTGATGGCTTGTACATCAGCATCTTCTGCAAGTATGAAGTTCAAATAGCATCTTTTATCAGAAGTAGATATGATTAACATGTTTCACAAAACTAGGACAAACAATCTTTCTAAAAAGATTAAAAAGAAAAATGGTCGTCAGCACTCACTGAGAGAAGGTCTAACCCATAAGCATCCAGGTTAGGCACGAACTTCATCATTTGGAGTACCAAGCAATCTGCATCAGTAATAGTAATTAATCCAGCTGACTAGGCAACGTAAATAGATAGGGAAAAAAGATATCGAAAAACCAGTTGATTTTACCTGAAGATGTAAAAGGAGATGTTGCAACTCCAAACATCCAAACCATTCAAACATCCAAAGCATCAACAATCTAACAACATCCAAAACACATTCAAAACATCCAAGACATCCAAAATATCGAAAAGCTCGACAATGTAAAACAAGTCCAACACATCTACAAATGTATACAGTCGATATTTAGGTAACTCGTTGTGAGCTTTCAAGCCATGACTGAAGTATTATTTGACCTTCAAAGGTACTAAAATAGAGCCAACTTTAATAGATATAATGTACAATATGGATTGATGAAGTAGGATAAGCAATCCGTAAAACAAGACTTTTAACCACCATCAGTGTCATGGAGTAAGTTATTGGCTTTAGACTTTTAACCACCAGAGCTGCTAGTGCTTATAGTTTCACTCTCAGATACACTGGAACTATCTGAGCTCCTGTAAAATAAGACAAGTTGAAAATGTCGCCGCTTGCATGTGATTGACAAATAAATTTCAGTAAGAACAGAAAAGATATGAAATAAATATACCGTTTTGATCTTCAACATATTTGCTTGGATATTTATCATATCAAATTGACAAAATATTAGCTTGAATATTTAGCCTAAAGAATCTTCTCTTAGATATTGAAGAAGATATTTGTCTAAAACTATGGGCTTGAATATTTATCTCATCAAGTTAACAAAATATCTACTGAAATATTTGTCTTAAATATTCACTTGAATATTGACGACTAGAGAGCCTGCGATATCAAGAGACGAAGATGTAAGAAATTAGATGCAAGACACCCTGACCCTTCTAAATCGTTTCAAAAGATAACGTAATAATGATAATAATAATAATAAAATAATTATGTTTTTAATTAGTAGGATTTGTATGGGTATATCAGTTAATAACAAGAAAATAAAATTAAATAAAAATGGGAAAAAAAGTTATAGCTACCCAAGGAAATAAATAAATGAGTTGTAAAAAAAACAATGTAAACAACATCAATAGTATGCCTAAAGGAAAGATTGAAGCATTCAATGAAACAAGTTTAATTGCAAGATCAAAATAGCCAAGTCCAGCCACAGGTAGAATTCACAATAAAATTAAAAGCGCATCATTCACAAACGCTCATAGCCACAAACACAAAAATCAAAAGATGACAGACATTAAAAAAGAAATGGCAGACATATCAGAAAGAGACTAAAATTAGCTCTACTTACCCCTTGAACACTGTGCCGGGGAAGGGTTAGGAATAGCTTCATTTTCAATGTAGATGCGAGGAATGTGAGAGATCTTGCTCCACTCACGCCCGTCTTGCCTCCAATCACATAGCTTCCCCAGTTCTCCACATCTTACAATTGTCATGTCTGTTAGGTTCTTTGGCAGACTGTTCAGCCCCAGCGACAACATCTCCGGACAATCACTTAAGAATAGCTTCTTTAGATGGCACAAGCTCCCCAAGACATTAGGTAGGCTCCGCAGATCGCTGCAGTGAAAGAAACTCAGATATCTGAGGGAGGTGAGGCTTTGGAACCACTCTTGTTGTACAACAGTGAAGGACTCTAACCCCTTCAAGGGACCAAGAGACAAATCTATTAGGCAAGTGAGAGTACCTACTGGAAAGATCTCATGGAACATTTGCATTCCATCCACAGTCTCAGAGAAGCCAAATTCGAGACTGTAAGAGGTAAAGTGTATGGACCTCCTGAGTTTGTGGCAATCGAGTATCTGCCACCATTTAAGGTAAGGCATCAAATCTCGACCTTGTTCTTTTGCTGCAATACCGATCTCCTCCAATGAATCAGGTCCTTCAATCTGCACAACTTTGACAGAGGGAAGGGCATCTAATTTGTTACAACGAATAATTCCAAGAGCACGAAGCAGAGCCATCCTATCAAGAATATGCACTTTACAACCTGACCATTTCTTTAGGTTTTTCAAATGATCTAAATTATGATATTGCAATGATGGGAATGCAGTTCTTTTACGACCATATATCTCAATACCAATCTCCTCCAATAGATCAAGTCCTTCAAGTTTCAGAACTTCTAGAGAGGGCAGTTCTTGGAGAGGAGGAATAACTTTCAAGTTGGGGCAATTTACAATATGTAGATCAGTAACATGAGGCATTAGAGATTGACCATCATCCGGAGCCAACCATTCATTTAGCTCTTTCATAGAGTACAAGAATAAATATTTTAGTTTTGGGAACACTGTACTTTCCCTACCATAGATTTCTATCCCTATCTTCCTCAATGAATCAAGTTGATTGAGAAACAAATCTTTGAGACATTGCAACCCTCCAAGAGGAGGAAGTGCTTCCAATTTGTTACATCCAGAAATTTGCAACCTAGAAAGGTGAGGCATCATATCACGAACATCCTCTTTAAAACTTGACCATTTCTTTAGTTTTTTCAAATCAAACAAAAAGAGAACTTTCAATGATGGGAATGCAATTTTTTCATGACCATATATCTTACTATCAATCTCCTCCAATAAATCAAGTCCTTCAAGATCCAGACATTTTAGAGAGGGCAATCCTCCAAGAGAAGGAAGGGCTTCCAATTTGTTACATTTAGTAATTTTCATATTAGAAAGGTGAGGCATCATATCACGAACATCCTCTTTAAAACTTGACCATTTCTTTAGTTTTTTCAAATCAAACAGAAAGAGAGATTCCAATGATGGGAATGCAATTTTTTCATGACCGTATATCTTACTATCAATCTCCTCCAATAAATCAAGTCCTTGAAGATGCAGATCTTTTAGAGAGGGCAGTCCTCCAAGAGGAGGAAGGGCTTCCAATTTGTTACAACCAATAATTTGCAACCTAGAAAGGTGAGGCATCATATCACCAACATCCTCTTTAAAACTTGACCATTTCTTTAGTTTTTTCAAATCAATCAAACAGAGAAATGTCAATGATGGGAATGCAATTTTTTCATGACCATATATCTTACTATCAATCTCCTCCAATAAATCAAGTCCTTCAAGACGCAGATTTTGTAGAGAGGGCAGTGCTCCAAGAGGAGGAATAACTTTTAAGTTGGGGCAATTTATAATATCCATAGTAGTAAGATGAAGCATTAGAGACTGACCATTATCCGGAGCCAACCATTCCTTTAGTTCTTTCATAGAGGACAACTTTAAATAGTCTAATTTTGGCAACACTGTGCTCTCTCCACCCTTAGTTTTTGTCTCTATCTTCGTTAGTGAATCAAGCTTTTCGAGAACCAAATGTTCGAGACATTGCAACCCTCCAAGAGGAGGAAGAGCTTCCAAATTGTTACATCCTATAATTTCCAACTTAGAAAGGAGAGGCATCATCGGATGACAAACATAATCTTTGAAACTTGACCATTCCCTCAAATTTTTCAGATGCAACAACTTGAGAAGTCGCAATGTTGGGAATACTTTGTAGCCACCACCATATGCTTCCAAACCAATTGTTTTTAGAGACATCAAGCTGTTCAGGGATAGAAACTTGAGAAAAGGCAATTGGCCTAGTGGAGGAAGAGCTTCCAAGCCACCACATTCAAATAGCGATATAGCCTCTATCTTGGGCAAATATGACTTGTTAAACCAGCTTGGATGCTTACGACCCATGTATCTAGATATATCTATGCCCTTGATTTTGGAGTGCGGTTGGAGTTCTTCAAGAACCTCTTCGACTCTAAACTCATCACGTGAGCGATCATATGACCTCCAGCATAAACTTAGTACCTCCAAGTGCACTTTGTTGTGCAATTCAGCCTTCTTTGCTTCTTCTTTGTTGGTCACATTTTCTAGGTTATCAATGCGAAGACAACCTTGAAGCTTATTAAGGTTTCGCAACTCACATATTTTGTAGCCCTCATGTTCCCTTACCTCATACCTACTTAATCTCTGCAGAGATGTTAATCTGCCAATGCTAGGTATGGCAGAAATAAAAGAACATGGTGCATTTATGTAACGCAAGTTAGGCAGTTTACCAAATATTTTAGACATCGATGTTTGGTCGTTGGAGCAATGAAACATGGACTTGGAATCACCTATCAATTGGTTGTCGTCAATCTCCTCTCTATTAGTAAATGGGGAAAACCAATAATTTGGATTATCCGGTAGATATTCGTCGTCAATATCCCCTGTACAAGAAAATGGAAAACCTCTGAGATAAACAGGAAGCTTAGTGCCAAATGGGAATTCCAAGTATCGCAAATGAATCATATTGCCAATTGTCTCAGGAAGATGTGAAGATGAATAATGTTCTCCAAATATCAGAACACGCAAGCGCTTTACTTCCTTAAAATCCGGACGTGAGGTTTGTGATATGCTGCTTGTGTGGGGAGGATCATACACTAAGCTGCGCAGTCTCTTTGGCTCTTCAATTTGATCCAGAGCCCTATCCAAGTTACTAGAGCTGACATACAAGTGACGAACCCTCTTAGGAATTCTGTGCTCCACTGAACTACCATTTTTAACTCGGAAAATTTCATCTGGTACGATAGACTTTGCCAGATCACACAACAAGGCATGGATCACGTACCCCTTCCCTGGACTATTATCTTGGAAGAAAGATCTACTATGTAACTCATTAAAATATTCTCGTCCTTTGTCCTCCAATGTCATGATGCCGTGGCCCGATTCAACAAACTCCTGTGCCTCCCAGAGATGAACTAATTTATCAATACTTTTGAACACATAATTCTTCGGAAACAAAGCACAATAGACAAAGCACCGCTGGAGGTGAGGGGGTAGATGATTGTAACTCAATCTCAGGGAAGGAAGAATTTCACCTCCCTTTTGCCATTGTTTGCTTTCCAAGACGTTCCTCCAGCAGCTTTCCTTCAGACAACGGTTGAGAAAACTTCCCACTACTATGGCCGCAAGTGGCAAGCCGCCCATCTTACTTGCTATTTGCTTTCCAATGTGCTTTAGCTCTGGATGATCTTTTGGATTGACATTACCAAATGCACAACGTTTGAAGAACTGCCAATACTCTTCTTTTCCAAAACATGCTAAATCAATTGTAGTAGCTCTGGAGTTAACCAAATCTGCTACTTCTTTAGTGCGAGTGGTAATTACGATTTTGCTACCTTCTTTGCAATGTCTGAACACGCTGATGAGTTTTTTCCATTCTGTAGTAGTCAAATCTTCCCATACATCGTCAAGGACAAATAAGAACTTCTCTCCTCGCAATTTTCTTGACAAATCTTCATAAATGGTACCCAAATTTATGCGCTTGTAAAGATCTTGATTGGTAGGTCTAAAATCTGCAGATTCCAAGATCTTTATCATGACCGTTGTGCTTTCAAATTCATTTGACACCCAAACCCACGCCTTGTGATTAAAATGTTCTCGGACGTCCTCACAGTTGTAGAGCCACTGGGCAAGAGTAGTCTTTCCCACTCCTCCAAGGCCAACAATGCACACCACAGAGAAGTTCTGGCTATTGGATCCGTTTTCATCAGACGACTCCAACACCAATTCCTGCAGCCGATTCATCTCTCTTTCTCGGCCAAACATACGAGGTTCAGTTGGAATTGGACTTGTCTGTCGCCCTTTGGATGATCCGTCTTTTTTGTTGCTGTCGGTAATCACTTTAATAACCTCGAGGTTGGTACTACTCTGAGTTGATAGTAGACGATCCAACGCGTGGGCAATATCGGATAACTCGTGATGGATTGCAGGGGGGGCAATGGCTGTCCGTAATCTTTTTGCTGCATTGCGCAAGAAGTTGCCGCTAGCCTCGACGCCGTGGCAGAGGGATTCGCAATTGAAGGCGTCGATAATATCCTCGGCCTCGTAAACGACATCTTTTAATTCAGTCAGCCAGGATGCCACGTTGCGGTCTTCCTCGATCATGTTACTCTCGATGACTTGCATCACCGGCTTGATATATTTCAAGTTATTTTCCACATTCTGCAGAGCTCTTTTTACGTCGGTAGCGTTCTGGTATCGGCCAGAGATAAAGGAACGAATCGAGTCGTATAGATTGGAAACGACTGGAGAGATGAACCATCCGACGATCTCAAGTGCCATTGAGATGAACGATGCTTGGGAGCTCGGGAAGATGCCGATCGCTATGACGCGCGCGCTTTCTTAAAAAGTGGTCTGTGAAGATGCTAACAATCTGACGCGTTCTATTGACTTCACAGGCCAATAGCACCACTGCATAAAAGAAGACTTGTATCCGCCGCGTTCCGTTGACTTGAGGGGCTAGAGTTAAACTTTGGGTCAACTTTTGCACACCTAAAGTTCACAAATTTGTCCACCGTTGGCAGGATGTCACTTAAACTTATCAGATACAAAATAATCCTGAGTTGTCAGTTAGCTAAGCAGCTCGTGACGTTAATAGGTAATTTTATTAGTATGTAATAGTGGTTTTTAAAATATGGGTACAAAATTATAAAAGTAGGATGAACATATCAAATTTGTTTCTTTCTTTAAATTTTTCATCCTTCCAAAGAAACATAATGAGGAAAAATTTTATCACTTTACTTTCCATACTTATATCCTTGTTTCCATACTTATATCCTTTTTATCTAACTATCCTTCCCCCTCTATTTTTGATACTTACTAGTAAACAAGACCTAAATGATCAAAGAACCCAAGATGTCAAGGACTCTATTTTCCATACTTACGAGTAAACAAGGTGTTACGCCCAAGGACCGGCGGGTCCTGGGCCTGGCCCAACGGGCCGTTTTGACGTGGACTTGGGCGGAGGCCCAAGCAACGGGGAACGGCTTTAGAGTAGGATCTGGCGTAGATCGGGCGACATGCTGGGGGCACATCAGAGGTGTGGGCGGAGTCCTTCCCCGTAGGCGTCCCTTCCGTTGGCAGGCGTGGCTGTGGCAACGCTGTCGGCGGCTGCAGCGGAAGAAAAGGGGGCGTGGCAACGGCCCGGCTCCCTCTCTTGGCTCTTCGACGGAGTCTCAGACGAGGGTTGCGAGCGGAGGCTCGGACGGGGGCGTCTTCCCACCGAGACCGGGAGGACGCGAGCCGTCATTTCCAGCGTGGAGACGACGATGGCAGACGATGACGAAGGCCAGAGCGCTTCCTCCTCCTCCTCCTCCTCCTCCCCGAGCAGCTGATGGCGATGAGAGTGTCGCTTTCTCCCGAAGAAACGGCGGTGAGTACTCCGGCGCCTGCGAGGCTAGATAGGAGCGATGAGTTGACTGAGGAGAGTGTGTACAAAGGGGAGGGAGAATAAAGGGGTTTTATGTAACCGAATTTTGAGTAGGGTTGTCCAAACGGTTTGAACCGAACCGAACCAAACCATTTTGGTTCAACCCGAACCGAACCGATTTGTGATGGTAACAAATCGAACCCGAACCGCATTAGGGAAAAACCGAATCAAAATCGAACCGAATTATTCGGTTCAGTTTGGTTTAAACCGATTAAACCGAAATTAATTATATAAATATATATTTAATTTGTTTATACTATTATATTATTAATTTTTAATAAAAATAATAATATAATATATTTTATATAATTAAAATAATAATATAACATATTTTATATAATTAAAAATAATAATATTATATATTTTATATAAAAATATTAATATTATATTTAAAATTTGGTTTGTTCGGTTCAAAATGAAAACCGAACCGAACCGAATTGCTCAAACCGAAAACTGAACTAAAATTTTTTTAATCATTTCAAACTGAATCGAACGTTCGGTTCGGTTCGGTTCTTTTTTTCGGTTTGACCCATTTTTTGGACTTCCCTAATTTTGAGAAATAAGATCCGGCAAAACTTTCCCCACTTCCTCCTGTGTTTCCGGCGATCTTCTGGCGTCCCGAGGGATGCCGATGAGGCTGAGGGGTGAAGGGGTGTGAGTGTCCCCTTTCCCTGCTGGCCAGTTCCCGGTCTGACGATGTCTGTAGCGACGGCTGCAGACACATGCGTAGTGGCGGCTGCAAACGCATGCGTAGCGGCGTTCGGGTGAACACACTTGACGAAGGAGGAACCCGAAAAAAGGAAAAGGGGAAAATCTGACGTGGCGCGTTCGTTGACCGCCACTACAGGAATGGGGCTGACAATTGGTATTAGAGCCACGGTGGTGGCTCCGGCGATCTTGCCGGTGTGAAGAAGGAAGACGGCGAGCGTCTTCTCCTTCCAGACGACGAAGAGACGAAACCGATGGAGGATCCGGGTCTGATCGTCCGTCGTCATGTGTGCGCGGAGGCGCGAAGCTCAGCGGACGACAAGAGACGACGAGAGCGTCGTCTCCCCAGTGGACAGCGGTAGCAGGGGAGGCCATCTTCTCGGGACGAGGGAGCGGCGAGCTCCACCCACCCAGCCGAGCAACGAGTTGGGAGAGAAGAAGGCGACGAGCGGCAGAGGCTGCCTCCTCCATGAGCGGGATTCCCGTCGACTAGCGACGAGCAGCGAATGGAGCTCCACTAACGCCGGACGCGAGCTCCCGCTAGGGTTGAGCAGCGATCGGCTTTCCCGCGATCGACGGTAGTGATAGAGGCTGCTTCCCCGACGAGAGGCGATCGAGCACCTAGCGAGCAGCGACCTCCTCCATCCAGCTGAGAGACGAGCTGAGATTGGAGAGTGTTTGAGCGTCCTCCCTCGACGCGAGTGACCCTTCCTTGACGAGACAGAGGCACGGCGTTCCCTCCTCGAGCGCGGCGACGAGGAGTCTGCAGAGGCGGATTGTTCCCGAGTATTGGACACCGACTGCAGCCGGACGAGAGCGGAGGAGGCCACCTCCCTCTTCCACATAGGCGGCGGATGAAGGTCCACTGCCTCCTCCTTTCCCCAGGCGGTGATCTCGGCGACGTCCCGGTGAGTAATCCGGCGATGCTGGATCGGATGATGCGGAGAGGAGTCGAGCGTGTGCAGAGAGCTTTGGCCAGGCGATGAGCGCTTGGGCTGAATCTGGCGTCGGTGTGTCCGACGAGGCGGTTCCCAAGCGGGTGTCCGACGAGGGTTTGATGGAGGAACCGGACCCGGCCCTGGCCCCGACTTAGCAGACTGCGCGGAGATGAGTCGGTGGACATAGGGGTGGCAATTCGTGTTTCATGTGTCATAACGTGTCGTGTCATACTTGACACGTGACACGATTATGCTTGACACAATCACGACCTGTTTATGTATACGTGTCAATATACGAAACACAGACACGACCCGCTTATTTTGCAGGTGACATGACACGACACGATTAACACGTTTAATAAGTAGGTCGTGTCACATAACACGACACGATTGACACAATTTATAATATAAAGTTATTAGATGACACAACACGACACGACACGAATAACCTGTGTAACTCACTATATTAAAATTATCTATAAATTATTAATTTTATATAATATATATTATATATGGGTTAGACGGGTCAACCCGCGAACACGACACGAATTTTAGCGTGTCATAAACGGGTCGACACGATAACGACATGAAACACGATTATGTTAAACTCAAACCCGCAAAAACTCGTGTCGTGTCGTGTCGTGTTGGCAGGTCGTATAATTTTTTGCCAGGCCTAGGTGGACACGACAGAACCGCGGCGATGAGACCGCGGTCGCCTCATCACGACGAGGACGACGGGGAAAGCGGAGGCTTTCCCCCACCTTCTCCCCAACCGCTTCAGTCGACTACGAGGTTGACGGCAAGTGGCGAGAGCACCTCTCTCCATCCAGTCGGCGAATGGACGCGAAGACGAGAGAGCTCGTCTTCCTCTCGAGCAACGGGCGAGACGGGCGCGTCTCCCCCTCCGAGTTGGCAACGGCGAGTCCCGTGAAGGCGCAGAGGTGCCTGAGACTCCGGCGGGCAGCATAGCTCCGGCCATTGCGAAGGCTGAGGAGAGCCGGACACCAAGGGCTGCGTCTACATCCATTGGGGGAGACTGTTACGCCCAAGGACCAGCGAGTATTGGGCCTGGCCCAATGGGCCGTTCGACGTGGACTTAGGCGGAGGCCCAAGCAACGGTGAACGACTTCGGAGTAGGATCCGGCGCGGATCCGGATGACTTGATGGGGGTGCATTAGAGGTGTGAGCGAAGTCCTTCCCTGCCGACATCCCGTCCGATGGCAGGCGTGGTTGTGACTGCGCTGTCAACGGCTGCAGCGGAAGAAAAGGGGGCGCGGCCGCGGCCCGGCTCCCTCTCTTGGCTCTTGGATAGAGTCTCGAACGAGGGTTGCAAGCAGAGGCTCTCCGAGCAAAGGCTCGAATGGGGGCATCTTCCCAACGAGACCGGGAGGACGAGAGCTGTCGTCTCCGGCATGGAGATGATGATGGCGGAGGATGACGGAGGTGAGAGCACTTCCTCCTGCTCCTCCCCGAGTAGCTGACGACAATGAGAGCGTCGCCTCCTCCCGAAGAAACGGCGGCGAGGGAAAACCGTACTCCTCTCCCTCGGACGGAGACCTTCTGACAGCGTGGTTGGCGAGTGCTTTGGCGCTGGCGAGGCCAGACGGGAGGGATGAGTTGAGTGAGGAGAGCGTGTACAGAGGGGAGGGAGAATAAAAGGGTTTTATGTAACCGGATTTTGAGAAATAAGAGCCGGCGAAACTTTCCCCACCTCCTCCTATGTTTTCGACGATCTCCAGCATTCGGAGGGATGCCGATGAGGCTGAGGAGTGAAGGGGTACGAGTGTCCCCTTTCCCTGCTGGCCAGTTCCCGGTCCGACGACGTCTACAGCGGCGGCTGCAGACGTGTGCATAGCAGTGTTCGGGCGAACACGCTTGACGAAGGAGTAACCCAAAGAAAAGGAAAAGGGGAAAATCTAACGTGGCACGTTCATTGACCGCCACAACAGGAATGGGGATGACAATTGGTATCAGAGCCACGGTGGTGGCTCCGGCGATCTTGCTAGTGCGAAGAAAGAAGACGGCGAGCGTCTTCTCCTTCTAGACGACGAAGAGATGAAACCGATGGAGGATCCGGGTCTGATCGTCCGTCGTCATGTGCACGCGGAGGCGCGAATCTCAGCGGACGACGAGAGCGTCATCTCCCTAGCGGACGACGGTAGCAGGGGAGGCCATCTTCTCGGGACGAGAGAGCGGTGAGCTCCATCCGCCCAGCGGAGCGACGAGTTGGGAGAGAAGAAGGCGACGAGCGGCAGAGGCCGCCTCCTCCACGAGCGGGACTCCCATTGACTAGCGACGAGCAGCGAATGGAGCTCCCCTGACACCGGACGCTAGCTCCCACGAGGGTTGAGCAGCGACCGACATTCCCATGAGCAACGGTAGCGACAGAGGCCGCTTTCCCGACGAGAGGTGATTGAGCACCAAGCGAGTGGCGAGCTCCTCCATCCAGCCGAGAGACGAGCTTGGATTGGAGAGTGTTTAAGCGTCCTCCCTCCACGCGAGCGACCCTTCCTCGATGACATAGAGGCGGTGGCATTCCCTCCTCGAGCGACAGCGACGAGGAGTCTACATAGGCAAATTGTTCCTGAATATTGGACGCCGACTGCAGCCGGACAAGCGCGGCAGAGGCCACCTCCCTATTCCACATGGGCGGCGGACGAAGGTCCACTGCCTCCTCCTTTCCCTAGGCGGTGATCTCGGCAACGTCCCGGCGAGTAATCCGGCGACGCGGGATCGGACGAAGCGGAGAGGAGTTGAGCGTGTGCAGAGAGCTTCGGCCAGGTGATGAGCGCTTGGGCTGAATCCAGCGTCGGTGTGTCCGACGAGGCGGTTCCCAAGCGGGTGTCCGACGAGGGTCTGATGGAGGAACCGGACCCGGACCCGCACCCAACTTGGCAGACTGCGCGGAGTTGAGTCGGTGGACACGACAGAATGGCGGTAATGAGACCGCGGCCGCCTCATCACGACGAGGACGACAGGGAACGCAGAGGCTTTCCCCCACCTTCTCCCCAACCACTCTAGTCGACTATGAGGTCAACGGTAAGAGGTGAGAGCACTTCTCTCCATCTAGCCGGCGGATGGACGCGAAGACGAGTTAGCTCGTCTTCCTCCCTGAGCGTCGGGTGAGACGGGCGTGTCTCCCCTTCCGAGTTGGTAGCGACGAGTCCCGTGAAGGCGCAGAGGTGCCTGAGACTCCGGCGGGCAGCGTAGTGATGCGTTGTATTTACACCACATTTTTGCCTATATTTTATACTATTTTTGGGGCTTAATTGCATGATTTTGTGCTAATTCTGGTATTTTTGCTTCACTTGGCACAAAATCTTCACTTTTTTTGGTTTTTATGAAAATGTAGGTAAAATGACATAAAAATGATGGATTTCGAGAGTTTTGAGGCCATATTATGATTCCCGATGAGATCGCGAGCTTACACATCAAATTTGGAGCGAAAATAGTGAAAATTTCAACTTTCACGGCCTTTGGCCGTAATTATGAAGTCAGCCATAATTTTGGCGTTGAGGGAAGGGCGAAAAACGGCTAAGTATGGATATGCACAGAAACTTTCATGGGTGAAGCCGTAATTTTATTACGGTCTGTGAAACTTTCTGTGACTTAAGGGCTTTACACACAGAAAAAATCACGGCCTTGGCCGTGAACCTATTACGGACCGTGAAAACATCCGCCCGTCGAGTTTTTCACTCGATTCTCCACCGATTCAAACCGGATTTGAACCAGACTTTGCAGAAATGTTCCTTGATGGGTTCCAAACTGGTTTAGCTATAAAAGATCAGATTTCGAGGGTTAAGGGAGGGCTTCTACGGATGAAAGCTAACGGCGGTGGCAGTGACGATGACGACGAAAATCAATTCCTGGGCAGAATTCGAATAGGAAAGCCGCACAAAGGAAGACTTAGAGGGTTCATCTTCGTCTCCAGATTGAGGGGAAGCCTTTCTAGTATCTTGTCTAGCGATTTCCTGTAATCTTTTAGGGTTTTCATGCAATTTTCATCGATGAACATGTTGTTTGCTTTGAACATGAACGTGTAAACTTTATTTCGGGATTTGGGAAGTAGCCTATTGATTGATTTATGGATTTCGTCTTTTGCAAGAATCTTTTGTATGTTTTCACGGTCCGTGAAACTTTCTGTGACTTAAGGCCTATACTCACAGAGCCTTGGCCGTGAACCTATTACGGACTGTGAAAACATCCGACCGTCGAGTTTTTCACTCGATTCGGACCAGATTTGAACCAGACTTTGCATAAACGTTCCTTGATGGGTTCCAAACTGGTCTAGCTATAAAAGATCAGATTTTTCGAGGGTTAAGGGAGGGCTTCTACCGACAAAAGCTAACGGCGGCGGCGGTGACGGCGAAAATCAATTCTAGGGTAGAATTCGAATAGGAAAGCCACGCTAAGGAAGAATTAGAGGGTTCATCTTTGTCTCCAGATTGAGGGGAAGCCTTTCTAGTATCTTATCTAGCGATTTCCTGTAATCTTCTAGGGTTTTCATGCAATTTTCATCGATGAACATGCTGTTTACTTTGAACATGAACGTGTAAACCTTATTTCGGGATTTGAGAAGTAGCTTGTTGATTGATTTATGGATTTCGTCTTTTGCATGAATCTTTGTTAAGAATATTATAGATTGATTTGATTAGAATTGTACGTATCTCGCTTTAATTCTCTTGACAAGTTTTATTGCGTTTGAGACGTCGTGAGAAGGACCGGGAGGTGAATCGTGACGTTGGATCTATTCTTGTCAAACCTACAAATCCAATCACGGGAGTAGTTTGGATTTATTTAAAGAATTTACATGATTTTTCATAGAACTTAAAAGGATCTAATTGCATTAATTGTCACGAGAGTAGGGAATTAACGTAATTAGGTACCGGATTATGCTTCGGGATGAGGTAATTTGTACCTTAGGAAAAATCCTTTTCAAAACTATAATTTTCTGTTCAAAGATTTATTTTTATTAAATTCATAATGATTAGCGTGGTGAAATCCCGAATCCTGAATTTATCTGAATTGATTTTTACCCAAAACATTATATCTGTTTCTTTTTATTTGTACTTAGATGTCTCCAAAACAAAAACCATAGATTTGATTCGTCTAGCTATAAATCGACCGTGTAATCGGTACTTGACCACCAGATCCTCGTTGGGAACGATCTTTATTTTATTACTTCGATAAATCCGTGCACTTGCGGACGTATCACGTAGCTCCGGCCATGGCGAAGGCTAAGGAGAGCCGAACATCGAGGGCGGCGTCTACGTCTGCCGGGGGAGACTGTTACGCCCAAGGACCGGCAGGTCCTGGGCCTAGCCCAATGGGCCGTTCGATGTGGACTTGGGCGGAGGCCCAAGCAACAGGGAACGACTTCGGAGTAGGATCCAGCGCGGATCGGCGCGACCGATGGGGGCGCATCTGAGGTGTGCGCGGAGTCCTTCCTTGCCGGCATCCCGTCCGATGGCAGGCGTGGTTGTGGTAGCGCTATTGGCGGCCGCAGCGGAAGAAAAGGGGGGCACGGCAGCGGCCCTGCTCCCTCTCTTGGCTCTTGGACGGAGTCTCGGACGAGGGCTGCGACGGAGGCTCTCCGAGCGAAGGCCTAAGTGTGACACCTGTTCTTATGTGGATCAGGCCGAGGGAAGATTGGGCCGCGCGGCCTATCCTTCAGGGCTGCAGCCGGCCCGGAACAGGAAGACATTGCGTCTCCTTCGATGCGGGTACAGCCGACGCAGGTGACATCGAGGAGTTCGACAACGTCGACGGCGCGATCGACGGCCCCGTCTGCGGCGGCTGCTCCGGCAAGGTTGACGGCAACATCAACTCGCGTCATGGGGCCAAAGAGGCGAGCGGCGTCAATGATCTCGGCGAGGAGATCGGATCGCGAGCGGAGGAGGCAAGTGAATCACGCACGCAGGCGTGATTCACGGACGGCTTGCTTTGGGAAGTTGGCTGGCAGAGAGATCCCTTCCAACCCAGGCAACGTCTCCTCCCCTTTAAGAATCCAGGCGGATGACGGGAAGAGGCAGAGAACTCCCCCCAGAAATAGAGGGCTTGAGAGGAAGAGAGACAGTGGCGAGGCTTCCCCTTCCGGCGACGAGCAGCGTGCGACGCTGCTCTCACTCTTTCCGACGTTCGCAGAGGCGAACGTCCTCCATACGGCGGACGACGACGAGTTCGGCGAGCTTCCGGTCGGCAGCGAGGTCTGGCGAGGAGAGAGGGTGAGGGAGTGATCTGTGGAGAGACGGGGGGTTTATGTAGGTTCGGTTCCGATAATCGAAGGAAATTTCCCTATCTCCCGTTGTCTTCTCCGGCTCCGGCGTTTCTCTGTGTTTTCCGGCGAGCTCCCCTGTTCGGAGCTTCCGCCGAGTTCTTCTTCACCATCCCCAACTGCGACGACTTCCGGCGACGTAGGCTGAGGATCGGACGCGCACACCGAACCTGCCGCACGCCTTAGCCCACCCGTCTCCCCCTTCTGCTCCGGCGTCGAGGATCGGCGGCGAAGAACGAACGCAGGATGCTGAATAGTGTAGCCGTTGACGAGGACGGGCTTTTTAGGATTGGGCTTAACACTTAGAGCTTGAGATATCATGAGCCCAATATGTTAAAGGAACTGAAAGCCCAATAATACAGTATCCAAAGACCCAAGGAACTTAAGACATTTGAGGGATTCGGCACCCGAGGCCCCAAGGTCTGAACTTGCAGGCTTAATGTTAGGCCCCGGTTCAACCGATTCGGTCTAAGCCCAGACCCTGGCCCGAATCCCAGCCCTGATGTCAAGTTCTGGTCAAAGGAGAAGTTGACCGCGCAAAAAGGGAAAAACGAAGCTTTCGCTTCGTCACCTCCGCAGGCGTCGGACGCGGACGCGAGCGGAGCGTTGAACGGCACCAACGGCGTCGGCGAAAGGAGCGGACCATGGGAGACTCGGCTCCAGCATGAGATCCGGACGGCGACGCCCTAATTTAGGACAAAGGGCGACGGGAGACTGGGCGCGAGGCGGCCGAACGGGAGAATCGGAAGAGGCGAGCGGCGCCTCTTCTATAAAAGCTGAAGAGGAGCGAAGCAGGGGGAGGGACTGGCACCGTGAGACGAGCGACGTGAGAGGGAGAGAACTGTAACCATCTACTAGTGGGTCGACAGCGAGGGAGGGGAAGTGGGAGCCGGCGACGGGGTCGTCGGAGTAAGGGAAGTTCTGTAAGTTTCAACGGTGAAATACAAGCTTTCTTCTACGATCTTCTCCTTCCTCTGTGATTGGGGCGGTTCCTGGTCGGCAAACTAAGGTCGGGAAGAAGTGACGCAAGCGGCGTCTCCAACCTGTTTGCACATCCATCTCTCGGCGTCGGCAGCACACGAGAGCGCGGCGGCGCTCGGCTGGAGAAGACGAACGCTCGGCGTTCGTTTCGAGGTTCCGGTCAACGATTTGAGCAGGTCAACGCTCGAATCCGGAAATTGAATTGGCGGCCGACGTCATCTCGACGTCAGCAACCGAAGTCGAACGCGCGCGGCGAAGAATTGCGGTGCTGACGCAGGTTGACGTCAGCAAGGAGGAAATTCATTCGACGAATCTGATTTTGACTCTGGTCAAAATCAGAGGAGGTATTTAATTTAGGGTTCTGTTTCTTTTCGGAGTTCTAAATTAGGGTTAGGATTTCTTTCGTGCGAACTGTAACTTGGGGTTTAAAATTCGTTCGGGAGATTAGGGTTTCGATTTTGGGTCAGAAACCCTAGGGAGAGTTACGTTCTGGTATTCCGCCGGACGGTCCTAAGACAACGGATAAGCGTTGTTTCAGGCCGATCCGACCGGGGCGTGACAACAGGTATCAGAGCTGGTTAACGTGTTCCAGCAAACATGGCACCTTCAGCTTCACCCTCGAAGGTGAGGAAAGGTTTGAAGTTCCAGAAAATCACCCATACTGCTAGAGGAGCGTCAGAGGACGCCCGACCCAGGCAGGATAAAGGAAAAGCCAAGGAGACGGCTGATCCTGAGGAGATGGTGAACTAGGGTGATCGTATCGCTCAGATCGAGCAAGTGCTCGGTTTGGCCAGTGGTGGAGGCAATGGGATGATTCCACAGGTGGAAAGCCTTCAGAAGACTGTGGAGGATCAGAAATTGCTAATCGAGCAGCAGAGACTGCAAATCGAACAGCAGAGGTTGCAGATCGAGCAACAGAGGTTGCAGATCGAGGTCATGCAACAGACCGTGGAGGGTCTGATCCATCTACCAGGAGAGATGGTTCGCATGAAGGAAGACATGCACGCTGAAGTTAGGGTACTGCGCCTAGCCCTAGCGCAAGTATGACAATCAGCAGTGGCACCGGTGGAGCAGGAGGCTCCTAAACCGAGGATGCGCGTGCCAGACCCAGCGACGTTCGGGGGGGGGGGGGGGCTCGATCGTCCAGAGAGGTCGAAAACTTTATCTGGGATATGGAGCAACTGTTTTCAGCTAACCATATTTCTGCAGGAGATCGGGTGCAAGTGTGCATCGCCTATCTTACAGGCGACGCGAAACTTTGGTGGCGAACCAAAGTCGGCTCTACATCAGGGACTACTAGCTGGACTTGGGAGACTTTCCGTGAGGAACTGCGGCAGCAGTTTCTTCCCGGAAACTCGGCGGATCGGGCGCGTGGCAAACTGGATCGGCTAAGGCATACAGACTCGATCCAGGAGTACGTCAGGGCTTTCTCTACTTTGATGCTGGAGCTTCCAGGTATGGCAGAGGACGATAGGAGATACTTCTTCCTCCAGGGCCTTTAGCCATGGGCAGAAACAGAGGTCCGACGTCGAGAGCCGGTTGACTGGAGGGCGGCGGCGGTAGTGGCTGAATCTCTGGTGGATAATAGAAATTTCAAACCAGCACCACCAAAGAAATCCAAGACACCACCAAAGCGCGGCTCTCAGCGCGGCTCCCCACGAACACCACCAGGAGCTAGAGTTCCAGAGAGAGGTAGACCATTTTACTGGCAGAACAAGGGTTCACCGGGACGACGGGAGCAAAAGCCACAGGGTTGCTTTTGGTGCGGCGATCCTCACTGGGTAAAGGATTGCCCCAGCAAGCAAAAGCTCATGGCAATAGCGGCGCAGGATCCAGCCGAGCAGACTGAAGAAACCGAACAACCGCGGATTGGATCACTGCAGGTAGTTCCCCACACTGCCACGGGAGCGCAGCAGTGTCGGGTTGGTGCTTTGAGAATCGGAGCAATGGTGCTGCAAGATCCGCCCGTTAGAGACATCGAGGGCGATGTCCAAATTGGGCGGGGGAAAAATTGTTAGGCCCCGGTGCAATCGGTTCGGCCCAAGCCCAGACCCTGGCCCGAATCCCAGCCCAGATGCCAAGTTCTGGTCAAAGGAGAAGTTGACCGCACAAAAAGGGAAAAACGAAGCTTTCGCTTCGTCACCTCCGCAGGCGTCGAACGCGGACGCGAGCGGAGCGTTGAACGGCACCAACGGCGTCAGCGGAAGGAGCGGACCATGGGAGACTCGGCTCCAGCATGAGATCCGGACGGCGACGCCCTAATTTAGGACAAAGGGCGGCGGGAGACTGGGCGCGAGGCGGCCGAACGGGAGAATCGGAAGGGGCGAGCGGCGCCTCTTCTATAAAAGCTGAAGAGGAGCGAAGCAGGGGGAGGGACCGGCACCGTGAGACGAGCGACGTGAGAGGGAGAGAACTATAACCGTCTACTAGTGGGTCGACGGCGAGGGAGGGGAAGTGGGAGCCGGCGACGGGGTCGTCGGAGTAAGGGAAGTTCTGTAAGTTTCAACGGTGAAATACAAGCTTTTTTCTACGATCTTCTCCTTCCTCTGTGATTGGGGCGGTTCCTGGTCGGCAAACTAAGGTCGGGAAGAAGAGACGCAAGCGGCGTCTCCAACCTGTTTGCACATCCATCTCTCGGCGTCGGCAGCACACGAGAGCGCGGCGGCACTCTGCTGGAGAAGACGAACGCTCGGCGTTCGTTTCGAGGTTCCGGTCAACGATTTGAGCAGGTCAACGCTCGAATCCGGAAATTGAATTGGCGGCCGACGTCGTCTCGACGTCAGCAACCGAAGTCGAACGCGCGCGGCGAAGAATTGCGGTGCTGACGCAGGTTGACATCAGCAAGGAGGAAATTCATTCGACGAATCTGATTTTGACTCTGGTCAAAATCAGAGGAGGTATTTAATTTAGGGTTCCGTTTCTTTTTGGAGTTCTAAATTAGGGTTAGGGTTTCTTTCGTGCGAACTGTAACTTGGGGTTTAAAATTCGTTCGGGAGATTAGGGTTTCGATTTTGGGTCAGAAACCCTAGGGAGAGTTACATTCTGGTATTCCGCCGGACGGTCCTAAGACAACGGATAAGCGTTGTTTCAGGCCGATCCGACCGGGGCGTGACACTTAAGAAGCCTAGTAGCAACCATTAGATTCCTAAGGATGCTATAATTAAACTAACCAATTATTTCCTATATGATCTTGACGGTCAAATACTTTGCACTCATCATTTAACCGTCACAATTAGTGTCAGCCACATAGCTGTCAACTTGAGTCTCGACTCATCTCCTTCTCACATCACATGACTACATACAAAGAATAATCTAAAACAAAACCTATTGTTTAACAAAGACACCCAAATCCAACATCATTTACTAAAATTTTTAACAACTTTATGCGTTAGAGAGGTGGCATTTTAGAGAAATCTTAAGTTATATTCTGTTGAATGAAATCCATGGTGGAAAGGATAGAAAGTATAATAAATCTAGATGATTTTTTATCTAGATTTACTGTACTTTTTATCTTTTTCATCTTTTTCACTGTAGATTTTATTCAATAAAATATAACTTTAGCCATTCATTTGGTATCTGTGAAATCTCACAGTTGGTAGTGGACACGTGAGACAAAACACATTTGTCTCTACCACTATACTTCTAGTAAGATGGTTCATGAGGGTCCGGAGGTAAAGTTTGTGAGAGCCAACTTTATCATTTGGACAAATGCATCTATCTATTTAAGTTGAGAGCCAACTTTATTTTTAGATTTGTCTTTGTAGTCCAATTTTTTTTCTTCTAGTTATCATTGTTTTTTTTCAAATTTAGCTCAACACTTTATAAAATTTCAATTATGTCATATTTTTATCTTTATGTTCCACTTTATTTTTTTTTTATTATCGCAGACGTGTAGCAAGAAATCTTTGTGACTTAATTCAAGTATAAATGTGCTAGTGGTGTTCATCATAACAATATTTGCTCTCTGAAAATTATTTTTTGCAGAAATTTTTTTGTGTTTGATAGTCTAAAGAATACTATATGAGCAATAATAATACTAAACTTTCATCAACCTTTAAAGAAATTCAAATAATCTTAAAAATACATGTAATTGGTCTATCTCGCTTTTTGCTCAAGGACACTGATTTCTATCCTTGACAGGCTCTCACACGAGTCGGCAAAGCTTCAACAAGCAAATAAGGCTTAGCAAATAATCTTTTAAACTCTCTCAGATCAAACACAACCCATGAAAGTGGAGAAACATAAATATTGCATACTTGCGATAGTAGTCCCTACAGTGATTTCAAACACTCATAATTCTCTCTCTCTTTCTCTTATCCTTTCTTTGTTCTTGGCCTTCTCCTCATATAGGAATAAAGTTGAATCTTCAATAACTCATCTGATCGTCTTTGGTTGTCGTCAATGACGGCATTTTTCCTTCAATAATTACATTTTGATCCATAATTCTCTCTCTTTTTTTTTCCTCCTTCGGTCTTGGCTTTTTTCCTTTAAGAACCTTCTCCTTGTGTAGGAATAAAGTTGATTCTTCAACAATTCATGAGTCTTTACTTATGCGTCATTGCTTATGTTATGAGTCTTTACTTATGCGTCATTGCTTATGTTTTCCTTCAATTATTATACTATGACCAATCTATTCAAGGACATTTTACAAGAGGAGAGTTGGTAGTTGTAGCTTCTTCAAGGATCATTTATGAATGGTCCTTTTTGAAACCCGTAGGGAAGCAGATTCAGAGAACATGACCAATCTATGGGCCACTAACAAGGCATTAATGATCATTTACTAAATGGTCCTTTCCAAAACCCTAAATCCAAGAAAAATGTGGTGAGGTTATTAACAAGGCATTAATGACTGTTTTAATGAAAGAGTCACGCGTAACTAAACTATGAAGAATTTTATGAATACGAGCTACCTGCCACAATTATACTAGAATGGCCCGTGACCGGTTAGGATCGTGTTGCGGAAGTTGGCCCAGCGCTCTACAAGTCCTCACACCAATATGCGCAAAGGTTTTGGTGTAAATACCGCCCCTCGGACACGAATACAAATCTCACACTTATGCAATAACACGTCGAAGACTTTTCGACCACTAAGCACTCACAAAAAGTCCACAGCCCGCGCTCGTTTCTCTACACAACCGAAATAGGCACCGGCGCGGCCTCAAATATCACAAGGAGACAGTGGCGAACACATTCAAGGGTGCTGGCACACACGTCTGGGAGTGTAGCAAGCAACATGCACAAACACCTTTGAGGGTGTCGGCGCGTTTATGCAATCACCTACAAGCAAGCACCATCTGTACTACACATATGCGGACAAATAGCGCAAAGAACCATCCGGACGAAATGCCACACGAAGTCCGGACAGTGAGTAAAATCCCTATCCACTACTACACAGGAAAATCGTCCTACTACCACTACACACGATAGATCCGGGGAGGGTTTACTCTTGTAGCGTGCCACCACTCCATGGGCCGAGCCTATCGAGATCCTCCGGAAAGTTGCATCGGAAAGTCTGGTCGAAGTCGAAGCGAGACGCGCGGACGAACGCACGCGACGAAGCTTCTCTCCCCTCCCTTTTCTCCTCCGCGTCTCGCGTCCGAAACAGAGAACGCTCGGCTGAAACAGGGGACGAATCCCCTTTTCCGTCTGGCCACCGGAGTCACGCCGGAAGGTCGGGAACTGGTCGCTGGTAGACGGAGAAGCCGCCGCCGACGAGGAATCGCACCCAATGGACGCGCTGCTCGCGTGGAACCCGGGGATCGAAAAATTCAATCCCTCTCCCGCGTCTGGCTGCCGGCGCCGGAGGGGATGAATCCCTCCTTACCTCAGGGCAACGGATATCGATCTGGAAACCTCACGCTACGAGTCCACGACAGAAGATTCAAAGCTCTGTTTTCATATTTGCGTTTTCGCCGTCGCCAGACCTGCCCGAGCTCTCCCAATGCTCGATAGGCAGCCTCCCCTCAACGAGGATGGAAAACCATCCTCGTCGCCATGCGAGCGTCAATCTCCACCGTCGAATCACTAGAGATCGCGCATCCACCGGGGCGAGATTGAATCTCCGCCCTGGGCTCGTCCACGTCGGAATCGACGTGGATTCCATGCCTAATTGCCGCCGCCATCACCGCCTCATCGAATTGAACCACCGGCAACCTTCCAAATCTGGCGGCACTCCTCCAGCTGGCTAGATCGACGGCGGACGGCGTTCGCTCCCAGCACAGACGAGAAATAGGGGAAATTTTCCCCTTTCACGTGCGAGTGAGCTGAACCGGTTCAGCCTGAACCATTAGTTTAGCTGGTTCAGGGCCGGTTCGGGACTGATTAGACCTTAGAATCGCCCCACGGTTGACCCTCTCCATCACGCTCGCTCGCAAGCTCGCGCGAGAGGGGCTAGGGTCCATGGGTCAAGTCAGAAACCCACATCCACGTGTGAACCCACACTCTGTGGTTCGACTTGTCCCTCGCCCTATGGACTTTTGTCAATCTCAGTGACACGATCGCACACTCGAGTCGTCCAAGATCTCTGATGACAAGGGGTCCCGTCATCGATCACCCTCGGTGTGCTTTGGGATTTGGGCTAAATATCGAGAGCATCACATACTCCCCCACCCAAGTTCGTCGTCGCCCTCGACGACAGGCTATCCACATAGATCTTCAACTCCTCCTCAAACTGCCATAAATCAGAAGCTTTTTCCCAGTTAGCTTCTTCTATGGGTGTTCCTTCTCACTGCACAAGAAATTGCATCCGCCTATTCCTCCTACTTTGTCCAAGTGTTTTGTGATCTAAAATTTTTTCAATTCTTTTGTTAAACTTTGCTCGAACACTAGGAGGAGCCTGACGCCCCTAAGAGCGACTAGGATCGGTTTTATCGGTATGAAACCTTTTCAAAAAGCTTACATAAAAGGTCAGATGAAGCTTTAATCTGTCAGGAAGCTTTAGCTTGTAGGCAACAGTACCAACCCGTCTCAAGACCTCGAAAGGTCCCTCATATCTCTGAATAAGACTGCGATGCATAGTCTTGGCTGAGATCTTTCTCCACATCTGAGGTGTCAACTTTAATAGCACAAGATCTCCAACTTCAAACTGTTCATCGCGTCTACTCTAGTTGGCATAATGCTGCATCCTTCTTTCAGCGTGCTCTAAGCTATCACCAGCCTCCTAGAGCACCTCGGCATGATCCCTCGCAACCCGATAGGCCGCTGGGCACTCACCATTGGTGTGCTGCACAATGTCAGCGGGGGTGAGAGGCTATCGTCCTAACACCAACTCAAATGGTGTCTTGCCGGTAGCTGATGATTGCTACAAGTTGTAGGCAAATTGCGCCTTGTCGAGGAGAGACACCCAGTTGCGCTGGCTTGCCGACACAAAGTGACGAAGGTATTCTTCAAGTAAAGCATTTATCCTCTCTGTCTAGCCATCGGTCTGAGGATGGTTCGCTGTAGAAAACTTTAGCGGAACCAAGAGTCTTAAACAAGGATGTCCAGAAGTTATCAGTGAACCTGACATCTCTATCAGAAACAATGTCCAGGGGAAGCCCAAAAAGCTTCACCACATGCTTGAAGAATAGGTCAGCTGTCTCCTTGGCTGAGCAAGGCTCAGGTGCTGCGATGAACACAGAATATTTTGAGAACCTGTCCACCACAACAAAGATAGAAAGCCTTCCCTTTGACCTTTGGTAACCCAGTGATGAAATCTATGGAAACTAAAATCCATGGTCGTTCCAGAATCGGAAGAAGCTGTAACAATCCTGCTTCACGCCTTTTATCGACTTTATCCTGCTGGCAGATCAAGCAGGTGCGGACATAGTGATCGACATCAACTCACATGGAGGGCCAATAATAGGGTCGGGATAAAAGTATCAGCATCATGCGCTGTCCCGGGTGTCCACTCTATGTCGTGTCGTGAAGCTCTCTCAATAACTCACGTCGAAGTCGGCTAGTCGCCGGAACAAGTGGCTGACTGCCCTCGGCCATCAGAAGGTCGTCACCCTGAAGATAGTAACGACGAACCTTGCCTTCTCGCATGTTGGCGATCAACTACTGGTACTTGGCGTCGAGAACAGCAGCTTGCCGAATGCGATCGAGGAGATCATCCTCAATCCTCGATATAGAAGAAGTAAGCACCATAGTGCACACCCTGCTGAGAGCATCTAGAACCACATTGGAGCGCCCTGGTCTGTGCTTCCAGGTGAAATCAAATTCAGCGAGGAACTCCTGCCATCTCGCTTGTTTCGGTGAAAACTTCTTCTGCGTAGCAAAGTATGTATTGGCAACATTATCCGTCTTCAATATGAAAGCGCTATTGATGACATGTAAAAATATGATATTTTGGCACCTAATTTTATTATTATTTTAGAGCAAAATGCATGTTTCATCTCATCTATTTACTCAAATGCTTCATATTCTTCAGAACCTTCACTTTTCCTCTATTTTAATGAAATGCAGATATTTGACCCCAAAATCAGTGGAATTTGGAGAATCTGAAGGTATGAGACGATTTCCCATGATGAGATGAAGCTACCTGCCAAATTTCAATCCAATCAGAGCTTTCTACAAGATGCACGGTCATGGGTGTGTACCCATGCACGGCCGTGCATGACCCTGCTGCTCCAGGCTTCACCGAGCCATACACAGCCATGGGCATGCAACCATGCATGGCCGTGATCCATAAGTTATCCCGCGACCGAGCCATGCACGGGCATGGCCGTGCATCCATGCATGCACGGCCGTGTATCGTCGCGAACTGCTCGACAGGCGTCCAGTATTTCACCCGTAACTTTCTATTCTTAGCTCAGATTGAAGCAAAATTTGGGGGAGACCTTCCTAAATGGCATACGCACGATTTGGGACTAGAATCACTAGATTGGGTCGAGCAACCGAGGAGAACGAGCAAAAAAGGTGAGACCTTAGGGTTTTGGGGCGATTTCGGAGGCGACAACACTGTTCCGGCTTGATTTCTTCGTCGTTCCGGAGTGGATCTTCGTGCTGGACCTTCTTCCATCGACGATCTACCCTCCCTTTGGTTTGATTTAATTATTATGAGAGATTCTATGTGTTTAACGATTTATACACTAGAGTAAACTCTTCTTTTCGGGGTTTGGGCGTAGCCCACTGTAAGAATGCTTGATATTAATGTTTGATCTATATATTTCTTTACTTATCCTTGTTCTTATTCATGTCTAGGATGTTTTACATCGTGTTTATGTACTGGCCATACGTATGCATGTCTTAGATGTCAAGGGAAGGACTGAGAGGTGAACCTTGATCATAAAATCCCCTTAGACTGGACTGGTGATTTCGTGTTGCGAGAGCACTCGAAATCACTCGAGGAACCCTAATCTTTCATAGAACCCAATGGATCCATATTAACCCTGGTAAGCCACGAGAGTAGGAAATCTGGGTTAAGACGGATACCGGACCGTGTCCTGAGAGGGAGTGCGTCTGTACACTAGGAAATGTTACCTTGAGAACTTAGATAAAACTTTATTTAAATTGTCAAACCCTAATATTTATGCATGCTTCAGTGTGGTGAAACCTAAAACCCCGAATCCCTCTCATAATCTCAAAACCCCTTTTGCCTTGCTTTCCGCTTCGCTTGATTTAAGTCTGCTTTAGTTTAATTGCTTGCTTTAGGATTTTAGACACTTCTCCATTAATCGTTAACCTAGCTATTGATCTATTGATTAGTTAGTACTTGACCCTAGTCCCTGTGGGTTCGATCTTAATTATTACGCGATAGACCGTGCACTTGCGGTAGCAGCCGTTTAGGCCCTATCAGCTATCGAGAAGATAGATGCACCAAACTCGAAGGCAATGGATCACGGTGACCATCTCCTTCTCGTGAGCTGAGTAACGCTGCTCCATCGGACTTACCTTCCTGCTCTCAAATGCCACCCGGTGCCCCTCCTGTAAGAGCACTCCACCGATCGCTCTGTCACAGGCATCAGTATGAACCTCAAAGGGCCGAGTGAAGTCCGGCATGCGAAGAACCGGCTTAGTGGCGATCCTGTACTTTAACTCTGCAAACGTTGTCTGATGTCATTCTTGCCATAGCTAAGGAGTCTCCTTTCTATTTAGAATTATGTACTTTTACTGTGTTGTACTCCGAAAAGTTGTGTACCTTAATTGAAAGTTTTGATGCATAATACCATATGTAATTTCACTCGGATCTTAACACATCACACTCACACGTATATATTGATCTTTATAGTATTATTCATTTATTTGATTGAATGCATTGATATTTGTGACATGAGTTGAGAACTTAAGATATGAATTATGATTATCCTATGAGCTGCACTCTATGCCTAGGTATGTAGTTATTTTTGCATTTTGATGCCATTAAAATTATATTAGCATGTGCTAACATCTAGCTTCTAAGCATAGTTTTTTGCTAAAATATAATTTTTAATGTTAAAGAGTTTGAGAATAATTTTGGACAGTTGGACCTTTGTTTTTTTACACGAAAGGCATAATGGCTTCTACATCTTTAGCTTCAAATGTAAGTTTTTGTAAATGTATAAATATAATGTTTATATTTTATAGCGTTATATTTATAATTATATAACTTATATTTATATTGTAGATACTAGAAGATATGTCAATGGATAACACTTCTCTAAGTATAGACTCTACACATGAGATTGGAAAACAACCATTGGTTGAAGGACAAGGGTCACAACCTTTACTTGCTACTTCAAAATAAAAAAAAAAAGGAAGAATGTTAAAACAAGATCATAGGTATGGGATCATTATAGTAAGTAATTCAATGCACAAGGTTTGATTATTGGCAAATGCAAATATTGTCAAAGAGAAATTCGTGCTGATCCAAAAAGTAATGGTACATTTGGTTTAAGAAATCATATCAGGACATATAAAAAGTACCAATGTAGTATTAGCCAACAACAAACTGAACTTAATTTTGTGAAAGATGATAGAATTGATAAAGCATCATTTACTAGTAGTGTTTGGAAATTTGACCAGGACATTGTAAGGAAGGCATTAGTCCGAATGATTATTATGGGTGAGCTTCCTTTTAAGTTTGTTGAGAGTGAAGGATTCAAAGAATTTCTTTTAGTTGCTTGCCCTAGATTTAAAATTCCATCACGTTGGACTATCTCACGTGATTGTTTTCAGCTTTACATGGATGAGAAATTAAAGCTTAAGCAATAATTTCAAAATTCTACTCACTCTCAAAGAATTTACTTGACAACTAACACATGGATCTCATTGCAAAGGATGAATTATATGTGCCTAACAGCACATTCCTAACAGCACATTATATTGATGAGAAGTGGAGGTTGAACAAAAAAATAATAAATTTTTGCCTAATTAATGATCATACTGGTAGGGGCTTAGGCATGGCTATTGAGATGTGCCTAATTGATTGGGGGATTGATAAGATTTTTTCTATAACAGTTGACAATGCCTCCGCTAATAATGTTGCTATTAATTATTTGAGAGAGAAAATCATCAATTGGGGCTTTAGCATTGCACATGGAAAATATATTCATGTAAGATGTATTGCTCATATAATTAATCTTATCGTGAATGATGGATTGAAAGAGATTAATATATTAGCCACCAAAATTCGCCATTCTATTCGCTATATCAGGCAATCTCCATCAAGATTGAAGAGGTTTAAAGAATGTGTTGAGATTGAAAAAATTCAATCCAAGAACTTATTGTGCTTAGATGTCAGCACTAAATGGAATTCAACCTATCTTATGCTAGATGTTGCTCAAAAATTTGAAAGAGCTTTTGATAGATACAAAGTGTTAGATCCTAACTTTTGCTATGAACTTATGAAGGAGGATGGGGGTGATGGAGTGCCCAATGCAAGAGATTGGAATGATGTAAGGAGAGCAATCAAGTTTTTGGAAAAACTTTTATGATCTCACACTCAAAGTATCTAGTAGCTTGAATGTAACTTCAAACATTTTATTTGATGAAATAGTCATTGTTGATAAGCTGTTGACCAAATTTGAAAAAAGTGAAGACTTTGATTTAAGTGTGATGGCTTATGCAATGAGGGAGAAATTTGAAAAGTATTGGGGCGATGCTTCAAAGACGAACAAGTTAATTTATATTGGTGCTATACTTGATCCAAGACTTAAGTTTCATTATATTGAAGGAGAGCTATGCACTTTGTATGGGAATGCAAAGGGAACAACTATATCCCAGGAAGTAAAAGTTGCACTTTTTGATATGTTTAATGAATATAAGCGCCTGATTGCTTCTACAAAAGGCCCACAAATAACTGAAAATGCATAAGCTAAAATCAATCTTGAAGATTCTAGTGGGAATACACAAGCTAAAATCAATCTTGAAGATTCAAGATGCAGATTTTTTAGAGAGGGCAGTCCTCCAAGAGGAGGAAGGGCTTCCAATTTGTTGCATCTAATAATTGTCAACCTAGAAAGGTGAGGCATCATATCACCAACATTCTCTTTAAAACTTGATCATTTCTTTAGTTTTTTCAAATCAAACAAAAAGAGAGATTCCAATGATGGGAATGCAATTGTTTCATGATCGTATATCTTACTATCAATCTCCTCCAATAAATCAAGTCCGCCAAGATGCATATTTTTTAGAGAGGGCAGTGCTCCAAGAGGAGGAATAACTTTTAAGTTGAGGCAATTTATAATATCCATAGTAGTAAGATGAAGCATTAGAGACTGACCATTATCCGGAGCCAACCATTCCTTTAGCTCTTTCATAGAGTACAACTCTAAATAGTCTAATTTTGGAAACACTGTGCTCTCTCCACCATTAGTTTTTGTCTCTATCTTTGTTAGTGAATCAAGCATTTTGAGAACCAAATGTTCGAGACTTTGCAACCCTCCAAGAGAAGGAAGGGCTTCCAATTTGTTACAACCAATAATTTCCAACCTAGAAAGGTGAGGCATCATATCACGAACATCCTCTTTAAAACTTGACCATTTCTTTAGTTTTTTCAAATCAAACAAAAAGAGAGATTCCAAAGATGGGAATGCAATTGTTTCATGACCGTATATCTTACTATCAATCTCCTCCAATAAATTAAGTCCGTCAAGATGCAGATTTTTTAGAGAGGGCAGTGCTCCAAGAGGAGGAATAACTTTTAAGTTGGGGCAATTTATAATATGCAGAGTAGTAAGATGAAGCATTAGAGACTGACCATTATCCGGAGCCAACCATTCCTTTAGCTCTTTCATAGAGGACAACTTTAAATAGTCTAATTTTGGCAACACTGTGCTCTCTCCACCATTAGTTTTTGTCTCTATCTTCGTTAGTGAATCAAGCTTTTCGAGAACCAAATGTTTGAGACATTGCAACCCTCCAAGAGGAGGAAGGGCAACCAAATTGTTACATCCTATAATTTCCAACTTAGAAAGGAGATGCATCATATCACGAACATCCTCTTTAAAACTTGACCATTTCTTTAGTTTTTTCAAATCAAACAAAAAGAGAGATTCCAATGATGGGAATGCATTTTTTTCATGACCGTATATCTTACTATCAATCTCCTCCAATAAATCAACTCCTTCAAGATGCAGATTTTTTAGAGAGGGCAGTGCTCCAAGTGGAAGAATAACTTTTAAGTTGGGGCAATTTATAATATCCATAGTAGTAAGATGAGGCATTAGAGACTGACCATTATCCGGAGCCAACCATTCCTTTAGCTCTTTCATAGAGGACAACTTTAAATAGTCTAATTTTGGAAACACTATGCTCTCTCCACCATTAGTTTTTGTCTCGATCTTCGTTAGTGAATCAAGCTCTTTGAGAACCAAATGTTCGAGACATTGCAACCCTCCAAGAGGAGGAAGAGCTTCCAAATTGTTGCATCCTATAATTTTCAACTTAGAAAGAAGAGGCATCATCGGATGACAAACATCCTCTTTGAAACTTGACCATTCCCTCAAATTTTTCAGATGCAACAACTTGAGAAGTCGCAATGTTGGGAATACTTTGTAGCCACCACCATATGCTTCCAAACCAATTGTTTTTAGAGACATCAAGTTGTTCAGGGATAGAAACTTGAGAAAAGGCAATTCCCCTAGTGGAGGAAGAGCTTCCAAGCCACCACATTCAAATAGCGATATAGCCTCCATCTGGGACAAATATGACTTGTTAAACCAGCTTGGATGCTTACGACCAATGTATCTTAATATACCTATGACCTTGATATTGAAGTGCGGTTGGAGCCCTTCAAGAACCTCTTCCTGTTCTCTAATCTTATCATTGGAGCAATTGTCTGACTTGTTCCACCATAAACTCAGAGTCTCTAGGTGCACTTTGTTGTGCAATTCAGCCTTCTTAGCTTCTTCTTTGGCCACATTTTCTAGGTTAACAATGCGAAGACAACCTCGAATCTTATTAAGGTTTTTCAACTCACAAATCCTGTAGCCCTCATGTTCCCTTACCTCATGGTGCATTAATCTATGAAGAGATGTTAACCTGCCAATGCTAGGTACAACAGAAATTAATGAACATGGTGCATTTATGTAACGCAAGTTAGTCAATTTACCAAATATTTTTGACATCCTTGTTTGGTCGTTGAAGCAATGAAATATGGACTTGGAATAATCTATCAATTGATCGTCATCAGTCTTATCATCAAGGAAGGAAAACCAATAATTTGGCTCCTCTAAAGGTAGATACTCGTCGCGAATGTCCCTTGTACCAGAAATTTCCAAAACCGAGAGATTGTAAAGCTTGCCCAAAGAAATGGGAAGCTTATTGCCAAAAGGGCATTTCAAGTATCGCAAATGAATCATATTGCCAATTGTCTCAGGAAGATGTGATAATGAATAATATTCACCAAATATCAGAACACGCAAGCCCAGTACTTCCTTAAAATCCGGACATGAGGTTTGTGATATGCTGCTTGCGTGCGGAGGATCATACACTAAGCTGCGCAGTTTCTTTGGCTCTGTAAATTTCGTCACAAAAAATAAGCTCTGCAAGATCATGCAACAAGTCATGGATCACATACGTATTCCATTGAGCATCTTGGAAGAAAGATTTGAACTAACCCCTGTGCGACCCAGATATGAACTAATTTATCTTTGTCAAATTGGTAGCCCTTGGGAAACAAAGCACAGTAGACAAAGCACTGCTTGAGGTAAGGGGTAGAAGATTATAACTCAATCTCAGGGAAGGAAGAATTTCACCTCCCTTTTGCCATTCTTTGTTTTCCAAGACATCCCTCCAGTGTCTTTCCTCCAGCCTTTCCTTGAGAACACCTCCCATTTGGGTTGACATTACCAAATGCACAACATCTGAACAACTCCCAATACTCTTCCTTTCCTAAGCCTTCCAAATAAATTCCATCATCAATGGAATTGACTTTGCCTGCTACATTTCGATTGCGAGCAGTGATTATAATTTTGCTACCTTCTTTTCCATGTCTGAACACACTGATGAGTTTGTCCCACTGATTAATGATTTCATCGCACACATCGTCGAGCACAATTAGGAACCTCTTTTCGCTCAACAATTCTTTAAGATGGTCATGAATGGTAGGAAAATATATGCAATTGTAAGGACTATTATTAGCATTTTCAATGATCTTCTTCATGACAGTTCCCATGTCAGATTTGCCCGGCGTGCAAACCCACGCTTGGAGATCAAAATGTTTTCGATTTTTCTCTTTCTCATGGTTGTAGAGCCACTGGGCGAGGGTAGTCTTTCCCACTCCTCTGATGCCAACAATGGACACCACAGAAAACTTCTCGCCGTTGGATCCGTTTTTCTCCAATATCTTTCCTTGCAGCTTATCCTGCTCCTTGCTTCTGCCGAACACCTTTGCTTCAGCAAGATCTGGAGATGTCTGTCGCCGATCGACTGATTCTTCTTCTTTCTTGCTGTCGGTATTCATTTCAATAACCTTGAGGAAGGTCCCAAGATCTTTTAATAGACCATCGAACTTGTTGACAATATCGGACAAATCATAAAGGGAGTCAGGGGAAAAGGCACTCGCAATGATTTTTTGCTTTCTTTGCAACTTTGCCATCAACGTCGACAAGAGCTTTAGAACTCCCCTCATTGCCGCTCGCCTCGTTGCTACGGCAGAGTGCTTCGTAATTGAAAATGTCGAGAATATCCTCAGCGTCGTAAACGGCATCTTTTAACTCATTGAGCCAGGAGACCACTTTGGGGTCTTCGGTGACGGTGAGCCATTCCCATTTGCTCTCGACGGTTTCGATCACCGTCTTGATCTTTTCCAAGCCACTTTTCAGGCTCTCCAGCTTGCTATTTACGTCAGTAGTGATCTTGTACCGACCGTACAGCATGGAACAAATTTTGTCACACAGCATAGAAACGCCTTGACTAACGAACCATCCGCCGATCGCATGTGCCCAGGCAGCCATTGAGAGGAACAACGCGGGGGAGCTCGAGAAGACGCCTATCTCCACGACGCGCTTGCGCTTTCTTGAAGGGTGGACAGTGAAGACGGCAGGAGAAGATGACTATCTGACACTTACTGTTGACTTCACAGACCAATAGTCGCACTGCGTAAATGAAGACTTGTATCCTTGGCGCTCAGTTGACTTGAGAAGGTGGAGTTTGTTGGGTTAAATTTTGCACACCCAAAGTTCACAATTTTGTCCACAGCTGAGGTCGAGCTGGACGTCAGTTAAACACAAGATAATCCTGAGTTGTCAATTAGCTAAGCAGCTAAGAGCTTGAGATTTGACGAGGCCAATATGTCAAAGGAACTGAAAGCCCAATAATATAACATCCAAAGACCCCAGGAACTTGTGATATTGATGGATTCGGCATCCAAGGCAAAAAGGTCTGTAACTTATATGCTTAAGAAGCCTAGTAGCAACTATTAGATTGCAAAGGATGCTATAATTAAACTAACCAATTATTGTCTCGATGGTCATAATACATTGCACTTGTCATGTAACAGCCACAATTGTGTCCGTCACATGACTCATGGCCTTCTCACATCACATGACCATTCTCAAAAGATATATAATTTAAAACACAAACTATTGCTTAACGAAGACACCTAAATCATGCATTACTTATTAAAATTTTTAACTAATTTGAGCATTCGAGAGGTGATGTTTTAAGGAAATCGTAATCGAGAGGTGATGCATTACATAAAATTTTTGTCTTTATGTTCTATTCTTTTTATACTATCCCAAATGTGTAGCAAGAAATCTTTGTGACTTCCTAGTAAATAAAAAGAAGACTTAATTCTAGTATATATATACTAGTGGTGTTCATCCGAACAACATTTGCTCTCTGAAAATTTATTTTTTGCAGAAATTTTTTCGTATTTAATTGTCTAGAAATCACTATGTAAGTAGTAATACTCCTAAAATTTCATCAACTTTTAAAGAAATTTTACCTGTGACTGAGTCCATCTCGCTTCTACTTCTCCAATCTTCTTGCTAAGGAATGCCAATTTCTATCCCTGAACGGCTCTCATATGAGTCGGTAAAGCTTCAACAAGTAAAAGTAGATTAGCAAATAATCTTTTGAACTTTATTATATCTAACCCTTAAAAAGATGAAGAAACATAACATGATATTGCATACTTGTAATAGTAGTCCCTAGTGTCAGGCCCCGGTTCGATGGGTTCGGCCCAAGCCCAATTCTCAGCCCGAACAAAGGAAAGCAAAGTGGAGCCCGGTCAACTGGGTATTTTGACCCAGGAAACGAACACTCGCTTCCTTCGTCGAGCCACGCGGAAGACGCTCGCGCGTCGTCTCCGCGAAGCTCGGTCGACGGCGCGAGCGGGAGAAACGGGCGGCTACGGGCGTTTTCGTACGCGTAGGAGGCGGACGCGAGGGCGTCGCCTTCCCAAACTGGAACGGACGACGCGGTCGCGAGGCGAGCGGCAGAAGGAGGCATTAAAAGGGGAGCGGCACGGCGACGCGAGGGGGCTTCGACCATCGCCTACACACCGGCCGAGTGAGTTTGTGAGTGAGCAGCGAGAGACTTGTAACCGGCGTCGGAGGAGACGACCGGTGAGGGAGGGTTAGAGGGCCGTCGCCGACGAGGGTCGACGACGACGAGCTTGTAAGCTTCTATCAGGTGAATAAAGCTGAGTTTTTCCTCTCCGATACTCTTCCCTGTGTTCTCGGTTCCCGGCGGAGATTTCCGCTCCTCTCCGGCAGCAGGCGGCTGCCCGGCGCTCGGCGACTGACGGACGAACGCAGCGGCGGCGTTCGTTCGCAACGAAGACGAAGGAGACGAGTTTCGAACGCGTTCGGCGTTCGAAACGAGGCGTTGACGAAGTCAAAATCGGCAACGGCAAATTTGCAAATTCGACGGGCGAATTGCACGGCTGACGTCAGCGAGTGGCGGCTGACGTAAACGAAATCGAATTTTCGATTTCGAATCTGATTTTCGCATCTGACGTAAGGCGTACGTCAGCGGAGCGAAGATTCGACGATTCGGCGGTCAAAATCAATTCTGACCGAGAGGTAATTTTGGATTTAGGGTTCCGATCGGTTTTCTCTAAATTAGGGTTAGAGTTTTCCGTGCGAACTGTATTTTGGGGATAAAAATTAATCGGGGAGATTAGGGTTTCGATTTTGGGTCGGAAACCCTAGGGCGAGTTACGTTCTGGTATTCCGCCGGACGGTTCTAGGAAGCGGATAAGCGCTAATTCTAGGCCGATCCGACCGGGGCGTGACACCTAGAGTGATTTCAAACCCTTATAATGCTCTCTCTTTCTCGCATCCTCTTTCGTTCTTGTTTTCTTATATAGGAATAAGATTGATTGGTTCTTCAACAATGCATGGTATTTGCCTGTGTCATTTTTTCATGCTTTTCTTGTCGTCATTGCTGACGTTTTTCGTTCAATTATTACACTTTTGGATGGTCTTTGGTCTTTTCCTTATACAGGGGAATGGATGTAAAGGAAGACTCGCGTCTGTCGCAGTATGTTGACTTGAGAATTTGTTGCACCTTCACAAAGCAAGAGCCAATAGTAGCATTTATGTAAAAAAAAGAAGGAAGACTTGCGTCTGTCGCGTTATGTTGCCTTGAGAAAGTGATATAATTTATATCGATGCCTAGAATTGTTTACACATTTACAATGCAATGATGGCATTAGGTAAAAATAAGACTTTTGTTTGTCTTATTATGTTGACTTCAAAAGCGACATCGGCTGAGATTGCGGCTACTGCCGCCCGCTTTTATGAGTGTGGCCAGCAGGTACAGTAGTTTGGATGGGTGTTTGGGCTGCTCCATAGGTCGCAAACCCGAAATTTCTACCGGCCTGCAAAAGCAGCCCTCTCGATGCTTCTGCCAGAAGTTCACATGAACAGTGGTGATTCCAAAAAGAAATTTCGAAGCAGCCGACCTCGTGCGACTCTCCTCTTTCCGCCGAATCCTCGCCAAGCTCTCCTTCGCGTGCGTCTCCTTCCCTGTCCAACCCAAAATGCCAACGGACTAGCGCCGCCTAGACCAGACGCCGGTTCTACCTGTGCCGCCATCCTCTCTCCTTCCATCGTCAAGATCCGCCACCGTCCGCTCCAGATCTGTGCCGAAACTCCTTCCGCCGTCCTCAGCGCCGAAGCTCGCATTTTGCTCCGCCGAACTCCAACGCCTGCTCCAGCTCCGGCCGACCTCCAGCACCTCGTCGAGCTCGATCAGATGCTCCACCGACCTCTAGCGCCAGATCCAGCTCCACCGACCTCCTGCTCCAGCCTCACTGACCTCTGCGTCCAGATCCAGCTTCGCCGACCTCCTCCTCCGCCCTAGCATCCAGATCCATCTCCCATCGAAATCTAGCTCCAACCAACGCAGATCACCCACCGACGCTCGAGCTCCCAGCTCCCCGCCTGCTCCTGCTCCCAGCTGACGCAAGCTCACCCGCCAATGCTCCTCTGCCGCTAGTTCCAGCTCCCTTGCCATCCAAATCCAGCGCCAGCGAGCTCCCCTTCTACCGCCGGTTCTAGCAAGCTCCAGCGCCAGGCATGAAGCCCTCTGATGTGGCCCGCGCCATCGTCGCCGCCGATGCCCAATCTATTTCATCATCTTCTTCTTCTTCAATGTTTAATTAAGGATAATTAGTGCATGTAATCGGTGACGATTGCTTCTAGTGTTTGGAGTTATCGCTGTGCATTGTGAGTCGGGCTAAGAATCCAATATGTTATCTTGTGGTGAGCTTTATAGATTAATTTGAAATGTGATTCAACTAATAAATCTATTTGTTGATGTATTAAATCATATAATAATTAATCTCATGAAAAGTTTCTTAGCAATTCAATTTAGAACTATAATTACGTTAAGAAACTCAACTAGATAACAATATGTTAAATATAATGTTGCTAAATAAGTAATTCAGAAAATTAGAACATATTCTCTTATTAAAATTAGATAACAAGCATTAGTAATTTCCTAAATAGTTTTTTGCTTTCCTAGCCAGCTATCTTTCAACCAGCAATTTTTTAGCCAGCTACAGAATTAGCCCCAAACTCAGCCACCGTTTCTTTCTATATAGGCTGTGTTTGGTAAGGCTGCCCGCCAGCTTTTGCGTTTGCAGGCAGCCAAAAAATGAAAAGCTCTGGTGTTTGGCTGGCGGCTTCTCAGTTTCTGCACTGTAGAGGAAAAGCATTGAGAAGTAGCTTTCCAAGAGCCACTGCGGTTGCGTACGCACAATAATCTCCTCCATCTCTCGCCTGATTTGAGAACACTTCTGCTGATTTCTCCCATCGCCGCCAGCAATCGTCGCTTGTGCCGCCCGTCACTGCCACTGGCTATCCCCCGTCGACCATCGCTGCCTCTGGTCGTCACCCGTCGCTCGTCGCTGCACCCCCTATTGGGAAACCCTGGGGATTTTAAAATTTTAGAAACATGAATAGCGGAAGCAATCTCTGAAATAGGCCGGTCCCAAAAACCCAGAAGATCATGTCATGCGAGGGAATTGACACGGTGAGTAAGAGATGATATCTTGAAGCGAAGCAAAGGGATGTGATGCAGGCGCCCAAATGTTCGCCCTATGCAGTCTCGCACACAGCCGATGCTCGAGTTATCTTCTTCCACGCCTGGTGCTAGCCTCGAGAAGAAGATCCACACCTCTAGGAGTCCACCTCAAGAACTTGTGCCACCCACAAAGAGAAGACGCCAAGGAGAGGGATGATGTAAACTCACCAAGGTTCAACTTTGCGAATGCCAAGAGGAGAAGGAGGGAGAGAGATGGAGCCAAGGAGAATCCTTCTGAATCAAGTAGGCGCCAACTCTCAACCCCTCCCGACCTTATATAGAAATCATAGTAACCCTTTGCATTCTGAATTAAATTCAGAATTAATGTTAGAATTAAATTCAGAATTAAATATATAATTAAACTTTGAATTAAAGTCTCATAATGACCCATTAAAACTCTGAATTAATGTTTCATAATGGCTATTAAGAACGTGATTCTTCAAATTCAGAATTAAATTCAGATTTAAATTCATCATTAAACTCAGAATTAATTACAGAATTAAATACAAAATTAAATACAGAATTTAATTCCCAGAATTAAGTACAGAATTTAATTCCCAGAATTAAGTACATAATTTAATTTACCATGATGTCTATTGGGCCAAGCAACTTATTGTCATGGCCCATTAGGCCTGATGCCCCATTGGGCCATATGGCCCATTGGGCTATGCACCCATTTGGGCCATATGCCCTATTGGGCTTCAAGGCCCATTGGTCCATGCTATACTTCATTTGGCCCACTTGGCCTATTAGGCCCATTTGGCCCAAAATAAAGTTTAGCTCCAATAAGTCTCTTCCATCTCATCAGGCACAATGGCACTTATGAATTCTCCCAAAGAGATCCGAGTTATCCAATAACTTGATCATAAGGCTACTCGATCAATACGAGAACCCGAGTATCAAGTTGTGCAACCCTGTAGGTTCTTCTGACGTTGGCAGTGATGAACTCAGTCATCACAAACAATGAGTGGCACCTAGCAGTGTATCACTGCTACCCCAAGTCTTCGGAATGGATATCAACATCGACATCCCCATCATCGCAACAAGACACCGATGCATTACAGTCCCTTTGCTAGACTGATATTCGATTGGACAAAGTGTGTCACCACTTTGTTTTACCCGATCTCATGGTCATGACTAAATCAGGCTTTCACCTGGGTATGGTCATACACTTTCAGTCATGCAACCATAGGGGGCCCCGTGGATATCAAGCTTCCCTCAGGAAGGGGCAAATCCTATGTCTGTCCATTGATCTTCTCATCTGGGCCGTGACATACCCAATGACAACCGTTATGACCTCCCAACTATGGCGAAGTGTTAGGTTATATCAAAGCATGTCCCTAACCATATAGAAGAGTCAATGACCTCAAGTCAAGGGATCAATGCATCTCTTGTCACTTGTGTGTTTAACTCATGATACCAAGTTAGAGCCTCACAGCGGGTCAGTCCAGTATATCCACCACTGATATACCCATATGTCTACGTTAGTACTTCGTGCCTAACCAGCCCATATACCAGTCTCACGTACCAGAGCTGTCCCTTATCTACTTAGGTACTAGACTAGAGACACACCGTTTGAGCACAGATACAATCTGTCTCCAGGGACATTACCATGCATGTACATAGTCATAGATGTAAACATAGCATAATAATGACAATGCCAGAATGATATAAAATATCAATGTCAAGTAGTACAAGATAGACCAACAACGGGTCTAAGGGCATAAAACACCAACACCGCTTGCGCTGTCTTCTTCGCCCGTCTCCATCGCTAGTCTCTGCACCGCCTGTGCAGTCTTCTTCGCCCGTCTCCTTTGCTTGTCTCCGTCGCCTATCGCCGCACCGCCTGCGCCATCTCCATCGCCCATCGCCGCCACTCATCTCCTTCGATAGTGACGAAGAGAGGCAAGACACCGAAGCTCTGTCGCCCATCGCAGCCACTCATCTCCTTCGACAGCGACGAAGAGTGGCAAGGCACCGAAGCTCCGTCGCCCATCGCCGCCATTCATCTCCTTCGACTGCGACGAAGAGCGGCAAGGCACCGAAGCTTCGTCGCCCATCGCCGCCACTCATCTCCTTCGACAGCAACAAAGAGCGGCAAGGCGCCGAAGCTCCGCCGCCCATCACCACCATTCATCTCCTTCGACAGCGTTGAAGAGCGGCAAGGCGCCGAAGAGCGGCGTAGATTTCTCCCAAATCCCATCCCTTCGACGAAGAAGAAACGGATGTCGTTGTTTGGGATTTTTAATTTATTTTTTTTCCAGTATAGGTATAGGGTATAAATAAGAAAAATTAATTATAAAATTAGATATATTAATCAATATAAAATTTTAAAATCAAAGTAATAAAGAAATATAAAAATAAATTATATATATATATATATATGAATATACGATTGTTAGCATTTATAATTATTTCTATCTAAATTAATAATATATAATGAAAATTAAATTACATAGTTTGAGATAAAATTATAGAGATTATTAGCATGATGTAATAAATACAAATAAAATTTATATATTATGTATGTAGGGTTATACACATTGGGAATTCTTGAAAAAAAAATTTAAGATTAGTCATATTTAAGATTAAATTCATATATATATATATATATATATATATATATATATATATATATATATATATATATAGTTAAAATATATATTTATTATTATATTAAATAATTTTAATATATATATATATATATATGGATATTAGAAAAGTTTATTTCTATAGCTAATTATAAAATTTTATATGTATTTATAAATTTTTCACTTAATAAAATCAAACAGCACAACACAACAGTGAGAAGCTGCTATCCAGATCAGCTATTTTAGCTATGACGGAACGTAGCTACTGTCCACCTATTGTGGGAGATGGGCAAGGGTTTGAACCCCACCCAAGTATTTTTTTTTCATCCCACTATTCTACCATCCCACTATACACTATTTTATAAATAATTTTATAACATATTATCTTTATAAATCAAAATCTTATAAAATCAAAACTTTATAAAATCAAAATTTATAAAAACAAAATCTTATAAAATTGAAACTTTATAAAAATCAAAAATTTATAAAAAATAATACTTTGTAAAATCAAAATTTTATAAAATTTAAACTTTGGAAAATCAAAATTTTAATAATCAAAATTAAAAATTTATGAATATTATATATTATTATATTTATAATTTAAAAAGTTAGTGGCCACTCTTTTTTATTTATATTTATAATTAAACATAAGCAAAAATTGTAATTACAAAAATGATATTTCATAACTACATTAGGGAAACTAAAATGAAATTTTTTTAAGAGGTTGAAGCTACTCCTAATATAGTGTTAGAACAAAATTTGTTGGATAATATAGCAAATCAAACAAGCCAAAGCTAATTACAATGAAATTGATAATATTTATAATCAAATTATAATTAGTTTAATAAAATCTAGAAGATGGGAACTGTATTTTTATATATTTGTATAATGTATATGTAACTATTATGTGTTATATATTTGTGTAAATGGTGTCCTTATATTAAAATTTTTGTATTATTAAGATTTGTGTAATATAATATATAGTATTGTATTATTATAATTTTTGTGTAATATGCTATATGATTTTTGCAACAGCTATCTACAGTACATTTTTTCACCTAAAAGTGCAATCTCAGACAGCACTTCTTATTTTAGCTGAAGACTGACAGCACTTTCCATTTCAGCTCCACCAAACGGAGCCTACGTTCACTTGAGAAGTGACATCATTTATATCTATGCCTAGAATTGTTTACACATTTATAAAACATTGACAGCACTAAAAAAAGAAGACTTGTGTCTGTCTTATTATATTGACTTAAAAAACCTATGTTGTTTCTCTCTATACTTAGTGTGAGGCCCAGGCCCAGGCCTCGTCGTCAGCCCAAGCCCGTTCTAATAGCAAATCGGGTTTGGTAGTGTGGATTTCGTGTCAGGCGACCCATTTGGCGGGGAAAGCTCCGTGGGAGCTAGGGCTACAGTGCGAGCGACGTTCGCCCCCGTGCACAGTGCGCGTTCGTTCGAACGCGAATTGGCGGCGGCCGACCTCTCCCTTGATCCTCTTCCTCCCTTCGTCGAGCGGCTCCGGCGAGGGCTCCGGTGGCGGCGACGAATCCAGCGACTTCCCGGTGGGTTGGGTGCGGTGGTACGGGAAGCGACGGAGCTTAGGGGCGGCGCCCCCTTTTCCCTCCGCCTCCATTGTCTTCAGCATCGCCGGTGGTGGAGCCGACGGACGGACGTCCGCCGAGGTATGTCCTACTCTCCTCCCGCTCCGCTCCGTCCGGCGGGTTGGTTTTCGAGTTGACGAGCGTTGCTGACTTCTCTCTTTCGCCCTTCGCCGCGCCTCCTCTTCTCTCGTCTCCGGCGAGAATATGGCTGGCCGACGAGGCAGGGAGCTTCGGCTCCTTCCTCTGGTGACGCTCGACGAAGAGTTCGCCGGCGTCTCTAGCGGTTCCGGTGGCGTCCGGTGAAGAAGGGGTGCGCCTCCATTCTTTGGTGGCGTCCGGCGTCTGTGTGGGTTCGCCGGCGCCTCCCTTGCCTCCGGCGAGCCTCGGGCGATTTCCAACGATCTTTCGGCCGTCGGTCCACTACCTCGGTTTGTGTGCATATGCTTTGGTTAGCTTGCACATGCCTCGTTTTCTGTGCACACGCTTCTAACGGGTCCCGGATGCGGTTCTAGTTCCCGGCCGATCAGCTGTCCTAGGCCAGCGTCTTCTTCTCTCCGGCTCCCTGAGCTTCGCGCTCCCGGCCGGGTTGTCCTACTTGGTCGGCGACTCCTCATCCCTCTCCGTGTTCCGGTCATGTGCGCCGGCCATGTGTGGTGTTGCCCGGTGTTTGCCGGATTGTCTGTGCTAGACGTCTGCGAGACGTCCCCTTTGGGCGAGTGTTGTATTCGGCCGCTTGCGTGCGGTCTAGTCGGAGTTAGGGCGTGTGCCGAGCGTGCTGCTTGACGTCATCTCTTGCGCGAGTGTGCGCCACCGCCTGCGTGCTGTTTGGTTTGTTTTCCAGTGTACCAGACTCGTACACGTGCTGCGCCGACGTTGAGTCTCGGGTCTTGTATCTTCTTGTGCGTTGGAGCTGGTTCGTGCAGCGATCCTTTGGGAGACGCGTGGCGGTCTCCATCTCGTCGAGACGAGCAGACAGGTGGTCATTCGGGATAGGCTGAGGAGTGCGTCGAGGACGGACTCCTGCCAGTCGCGTCCAGTTTGGTGGTTTAACCACTTAGCCCCTGCGTGGGCATGCTTGGGTGCGAGTCAAGCGTTGACTCGCTTATATTTTATTAAAAATTTTATTACCCTAATTCTTGGCGTGACAGACTGGTATCAGAGCCCAAGTTCTGCACGTTCCAACTTGTACACCGGTATTGTACACGTGTTGGTAGCTGTGATCACTGCGATGATCACCAATGTCCACAGCATTGAGTTGCTGGTGGAGACTGTCAGAAATGGGGGAGCTTCGCTCCAAAGATACCGACAGAGTTGGCTTTGTCCAACTAGAGCCTCACGGCTCGATTTTCTTGTCTCCCTAGCAGAGACATTCGTGTTGGAGGTCGTGTTGTTGAAGCTCGTTATCGCAGCTTCTATAGCACCGACCAAGGCCAAAGGTGGCCATTGGGACTGTCGTGCGACGACATGTCCCGAAGGCAGTTGATTGTGCCTATGGGATCATCGTGCGACGATGTATCCTGGGCATCATTCATTGATGCCATAAGACAATCATACGATGACTTGTCCTGGAGAGTAGTTGCTGGTGGTTGAGGGACAATCGTGCGACGATGTGTCATAGACACCAGCTGATATCTCCTAGGATTGTCGTGCGACGACATGTCCAAGAGACCGGCCGATGGTGGCTAATTAAGTGTTGTGTGATGACACGTTATAGGAACTAAGGCTTTGTAGCCTAAGGAATGTCGTGCGACGACATCTTTGGAACACCAGCCAAGACAGGCCATGTGACTGTCGTGAGACGACATGCTCACGAGCTAGCACCCTTTTCAAGGGTTTGCTACGTTGAGGAAGTTGAGGACTTCCTATGGTGTATTGGAATTATATTTCCAAAATACCCAGGTTCCTACTGAGGAGCAGGTAGATTCTTATATCGCGTATCTCTTCGGAGACGCGTAATTGTGGTGGCGGACTCAGGTCGCACAAAACCCTTTTCGGGGTCTAAACCGACCCTTAAGCTCTCGTGGGGAGATCTCAAAAGGATGAGATTGTGGTATAGTTTCTACTTGGGAAACTTGTCGTGGGTTGCGTGAGACACCCTAAAACGACTAAGGTATACTGGGTCATACGCGACTAAATCCAACAGTATGCCCAGGTGATGCTGGAAACAAGGGGTTTCCATTGTCGACAACACGCTAGCGGTAGAGTTCTGCCATAGAGAAACATGGGTTGGCAACTCTCCTTGCGGAGGAGAGGTCCTTCATTGGTGGAGGGTTTGTTGGAAGAGTTATCCGATGAGTTATCCTCGGAGCTTCCTAAATACTTTCCCCAAAAGAGAGGGATCATCACAAGTTGAACTAGTGACAGGATCGACTCCTCCACTAAAGGTCTTATACCGTATTTCTCTAGTGGAGTTGGTCGAGCTTGGTTTAGCATTGGTGTGGATTGCTCGAAGCCGGGTTCATTCGGCCCACGGTATCGCCTTATGGAGCGCTGATCCTCTTCTAAAAGAAGAAGGATTGGTCGCTAAGGTTCTGGGTAGACTATAGAACCTTGGATAAGATAACGATGAGGGATTGTTATCTTATACTGCTTATCCCTGATCTGGGAGATCGACTAGGGAAAGCATTGCTTTTCTTAAGGCTAGACCTGAGAGCAGGTTAATTGGCAAATTCGTTTCGCCGAACGCAACGAATAGGAAAACCATATGAGCAGCCCGATATCAGTCCTTAAGTTCAAAGTGATGCCCTTTGAACTTCTAAAGCCCCTTCTACGTTTTGTCATCTGAAGAATAAGTGTTGACCCCTTTTCTTAGATGACTACGTAGTTGTATACTTGGACGATATCGTGGTATTTTCCACAAGCGTTGAGGAACGCCTAAGCTATCTAAGGCTGGTGTTGAGGGAAAAACCAACTCTATTTGGAGTTGAGAAATTCTCATTTGTGGTGGATGAGATTTCTTTCTTTGGTCTTGGGATGGACCACGGACAAGCGCGCATGGACAAGGTAAAGGTCCAAGCCATTGCGGAATGGTGGCCCCCTCAAATTAAACCGAGTATGGAGTTTTCTCAGTGTAGTGAACTTCTATCGAAGGTTCATCAAAGGCTATTCAAGAAAAGCCTTACCCTTAGTGATCTACTGAAACGGAACTCAAAATGGGAGTGGCTTGATCGGTATCAGTTGGCCTTCCGATAGTGAAAGGTCCGTATTGCCTTTGAACCGATCCTGAAGTTACCCGACTTCAGTATGCCTTTCGAGTTTCACACTGATGCTTCGGACCAAGCTATCGGTGGTATACTTTTATAGTATGGGCATCCTTTAGCTTACGGGGGTTGAAAGCTAATAGGACTGAGCGACGGTATTTGGCCATGAGAAGGAAAAGGTGGTGGGAGTCCACTATCTTCGGACGCGGAGAACCTTCTCGGGGTTATGAAGTCCGACAACATGACACCACATAAAAAGAGGTTGTCGGCAAACTAGGCACGTTGGCTGGAATTCTACGGTGAATTCCAATTCCATGAGGAACATAAATCGGGTAAAGGCAGTGTGTCTCCTCACAAGCTCAGTAGACTAAATGCCCTTATGTGCTGTACCCTATCTCCAGTGGACAGGGATCTGCTAAGCAGAATAAAAGCAGCCTCAGCTTTTGATAGGGAGGATCAAAAGCTAAGTTCAGCAGGATTATGTCGGGCACGATCCGACACTACTACTTGGGTCTAGTTGACATAGTCATGGCCAGAGGCGATAGGCCATTAGTCCCATCGATGGGCGGACTGCGCCGGGAGCTACTGAGGGAGCTCCATGGTAGAGTTTGGGCAAGGCATCCAGGACAAAAGGGGAAAATTGTCCTGTCAGCATGACTGTGCTATTATCCCAATACGTGCGCAAATATGGGGATGTAGGTCCACACTTACCAAAATTGCCAGGAAGGTAAGATCGATCGGAGACTAGAGGCAGGGTTGTTACAACCACTGCCTGTTCCCGAGATGTCCTGGACAAGGGTGTCCAAGGACTTTATTGGTGGGTTTCCTAAGTTTGACGGAAAAAGCTCAGTGCCGGTAGTCGTGGATAGATTCTCCATGGAGGGATTCATTATTCCAGCACTTGAGTAGTGTACAGTAAGGGTTGCTGTAGACCAATTCTTCCAGAAAATGGTGAAACATTTTGGCTGGACACTTTTTGAACTGTGTTGTTCAATAAATATGTGTCCAAGATAAGTTTCTCCATAGCCAATCATCCTCAGAAGGATGGACAAACTGAGCGGGTGAATGCTCTTGTGGAAGAATTCCCCCGTCACTGTATGATCGCCAGTCAGGGTGACTGAGTGAAGTGGATCGATGTGGCATGGAATGCCTACACCTTGCAAAGGTTGTCATCCACAAGTCCCACCTCATTTGAGCTTCGAGTTAGTGTTAGGGAGTCAGCCCCTAATCCCCGTTGATGTGGTACAAAGGGATTCCTACGGAAAGTGCCCTATGACTCAACAGAATGCTCGGGAATGAATCTATTCACTCGGAGAGGCTAAAGGTAGCTAGGAGTTGGCTGTACAATGGATGCAAAGGTATGCATACTATCATTGTTGGAACGAAGAATTAGTCATGGGCGACTTAATTCTTCTCCGACTTACCTCGCAGATCGGTAGGAAAATCTCGGTGAGGGAGGCTCACCGAAGTCTTATCCGAAGATACAACGGTCCATGTGAGATATTGAGTCGAGTGGACTCAGTAGCATACCGTTTGAAACTCCAATAGAGAATGTAGATGTACCTTACATTCCATGTGAACTTGAGAAAGTTCCACAAGGATCCGGACGATCCTTCTCGGTCATTGTCTTACCAAGCCACACCGATGGTTCGAACGGAATTCGACCGAGGGATACGTGATATTTTATATCACTGGGTGTTGGGGCAAAGTAAGTCGAACCGATATACGGAGTTTCACATCCGATGGGATAAATCCCTTATGGAGGAAGCAACCTGGCACAAAGCTTCCAAACAATACTTCTCCGATGGCTCGGATGAGGTCCGATCTAAGGATTGTCGAGATTTGAGGTTATCGACTCTTGGATCATAGTTGAATGAGTAAGCATGAGGTGTTTCTCATTCATTGGGAGAGTTATGCCTGAAGTCGGAGCACTCTGGTGGGAGGCTTCAGAGTTTTGGAATTACGAGGTTTAGCAGAGGAGCTACCTCGAGTCGCTAAGGACGGCGACTACCTCAGGTGGGGGAGAATGTGAGGCCCAGGCGCTGGGCCCAAGCCCAGGCCCAGGTCTCGTCGTCAGCCCAAGCCCGTTCTAATAGCAAATCGGGTTGGGCAGTGTGGATTTCGTGTCAGGCGACCCGTTTGGCAGGGAAAGCTCCGTGGGAGCTAGGGCTACAGTGCGAGCAACGTTCGCCCGCGTGCACAGTGCGCGTTCGTTCGAACACGAATCAGCGGCAGCCGACCTCTCCCCTGATCCTCTTCCTCCCTTCGTCGGGCGGCTCCGACGAGGGCTCCGGTGGCGGCGACGACTCCAGCCACTTCCTGGTGGGTTGGGTGCGACGGTATGGGAAGCGGCGGAGCTTAGGGGCGGTGCCCCTTTTTCCCTCCTCCTCCATTGTCTTCGGCGTCGCCGGTGGTGGAGCCGGCAGACGGACGTCCGCCGAGGTATGTCCTACTCTCCTTCCGCTCCAGCTCCGTCCGGCGGGTTGGTTTTCGAGTCGACGAGCGTCACCGACTTCTCTCTTTTGCCCTTCGCCGTGCCTCCTCTTCTCTCATCTCCGGCAAGAATCTGGCTGGCCTGTGAGGCAGGGAGCTTCGGCTCCTTCCTCTGGTGACGCCCGGCGAAGAGTTTGCCGGCGTCTCTGGCGGTTCCGGCGGCAACCGGTGAAGAAAGGGTGCGCCTCCCTTCTTTGGTGGCGTCCGGCGTCTGTGTGGGTTCGCCGGCGCCTCCCTTGCCTCCGGCGAGCCTCGGGCGATTTCCAACGATCTTTCTGCCGTCGATCCACTACCTCAATTTGTGTGCACATGCTTTGGTTGGCGTGCACATACCTCGTTTTCTGTGCGCGCGGTTCTAACGGGTTTCGGACGCGGTTCCCGTTCCCGGCCGATCAGCTGTCCTCGGCCGGCGTCTTCTTCTCTCCGGCTCCCTGAGCTTTGCGCTCCCAGCCGGGTTGTCCTACTCGGTCGACGACTCCTCGTCCCTCTCCGCGTTCCGGTCATGTGCGCCGGCCATGTGTGGTGTTGCCCGGCGTTTGCCGGATTGTCTGTGCCGAACGTCTGTGAGTCGTCCCCTTTGGGCGAGTGTTGTATTCGGTCGCTTGCGTGCGGTCTAGTCGGAGTTAGGGCGTGTGCCCGGCGTCCTGCATGATGTCGTCTCTTGCGCGAGTGTGGACCACCGCCTGTGTGCGGTTTGGTTTGTTTTCTAGTGTACCAGACTCGTACGCACGCTGTGCCAGTGTCGAGTCTCGGGTCTTGTATCTTCTTGCGCGTTGGAGCTGGTTCGTGCAGCGATCCTTTGGGAGACGCGTGGCGGTTTCCATCTCGTCGAGACGAGCAGACAGGTGGTCATTCGGGATAGGCTGAGGAGTGCGTCGAGGACGGACTCCTGCCAGTCGCGTCCAGTTTGGTGGTTTAACCATTTAGCCCCTGCGTGGGCGTGCTTGGGTGCGAGTCAAGCGTTGACTCACTTGTATTTTATTAAAAATTTTATTACCTTAATTTTGGGCGTGACACTTAGAATATATTATAGCATCACAAAAGCAATACTGCATTATGTAAACGAAGAACCTTCTTATCTTAATGAGAATTTGTTGCACCTTCACAAAATGATAGTCAATAGCGGCATTTATGAAAAAGAAAAAAGAAGAAAACTTGCATCTGTCGCATTATGCTGACTTGAGAAAATAATATCATTTGTCTATGCTTAGAATTGTTTACACATTTTCAAAGCAATAACAGCACTACGCAAAAAGAAGACTTTGTGTCTATCTTATTATGCTGACGATGAAGTTAGCATACTAGATGTTGGAAAAAATAAAAAAAAAAGAAAATAACGTTAGCAATTTACCGCCCTTTAATGTTAGCAATTTAGTGCTAACATTACTATTGAATTAAGCCTTTTTTTAAAGGTTCTAATTCCTATGCATAAGAGGATGCTTGGCTCCTCTTCTCCATTCTTCCTTCTTCTTCTTTCTTAATTTTTATGTTCTTGGATTCTTCTAATTTTGCTGCTAAATGCTGAAAGGGTGTCTGATTAACTTCTTCACGGTTGTGCCCGCAGGAGAGAAGTATCTGGTTGTATCTTGGTATTCAATCCGAATTTAACTCGCACGAGAGTCCAGATTTTCACCTAAGGATAAGCCACAACACGCCTCCGAGTTTTATCATTCTAATCCCTTCTTTTATATTTTTGCATATTAAAATTTTAATCCTACATGATCTCTATTTTCTATTTAAATAAATATCTTCATGAAATTTTAGACCAACAATATTAGGTGAAAATCCGATATGCTAGTTTACTCTCTCTGTTAATTGGAATTTCTCTCTGAAAATTACAGTGATTTCAAACGCTCATAATTCTCTCTTTCTCTTATCCTTCCTTTTGTTCTTGGCCTTCTCCTCATATAGGAATAAAGTTGGATCTTCAATAATTCATCTCATCGTCTTTGCTTGTCCTCAATGACGGCATTTTTCCTTCAATAATTACACATTGACTCATAATTATCTCTCTTTTTCTCTCCTCCTTCGGTCTTGGCCTTTTCCTTTAAGAACCTTCTCCTTGTATTGGAATGAAGTTGATTCTTCAATAATTCATGAGTCTTTATTTATTCGTTATTGCTTATGTTTTCCTTCAATTATTGTACTATGACTCATAATTCTCTCTCTCTCTTTCTCTCCTCTTTCCTTCGGTCTTGGCCTTCTCCTTGTATAGGAATAAAGTTGATTCTTCAAGAATTCATGGGTCTTTACTTATTCATTATTGCTTATGTTTTCCTTCAATTATTATGCTATGACTCATAATTCTATCTCTCTTTCTCTCCTCCTTCCTTCGGTCTTGGTCTTCTCCTTGTATAGGAATAAAGTTAGATTCTTCAATAATTCATGAGTCTTTACTTATTCATTATTACTTATATTTTTTTTCATTTATTATGCTATGACTCATAATTCTCTCTCTTTCTCTCCTCCTTCCTTGGGTCTTGGCCTTCTCCTTTAAGAACCTTCTCCTTATAAAGGAATAAGGTTGGTTGTTTGGTTCTTCAATAATTCATCTTTTTATCTCCTTTTGCCTGCGTGAATTAGATAGATCTCAGTTGGGTCTAATTGTTGGTGCTAAGAGCATGTACAAGTCTAATGAATTACAAAGGATGACTCTAGGTGTTATGGGCAAATTTATTTTTTTATAATAAACTTAACCACAACCAGCAGATCCCCTCACGGAGATCTCAGCCCTACACTAGAGTGGCCCGCGACCGGTTAGGATCGCGTTGCGGAAGCTGGCCCAGCACTTTACAAGTCCTCACACCACGTGCGCGAAGGGTTCGGCATGAATACCGCCCCTCGGACACGAATACAAATCTCTCAACTGTGTCAAAGTGATGGAGACTCTCCCAAACACTTTGCACTCACAGAAATTCCCTCAACCCGCGCTCCTTTCTCTACACAGCCGAGATAGGCACCGGCGCGGCCTCAATCAATCACAAGGGGACGGTGGCGAACACCTTCAAGGGTGCCGGCACACACGTCCAAGATTTTGCAGGCAAGCAAGCAGTACCTACAAATAAGCACAACCCGCACTACACATATGCGGGCGCAGATAACGCAAAGAACCGTCCGGACGAAAAGCCACACGAAGTCCGGACGGCGGTAAAGTCTCTATCCACTACACACGAGAAAACCGTCCTACTACCACTACACACGATAGATCCGGGGAGGGTTTACCCTTGTAGCGTGCCACCACTCCACGAGCCGAGCCCACCGAGATCCTCCGAGAAGCTGCGTCGGAAAGTCCGATCGGAGACGAAGCGAGACGCGCGCGCGAACACGCGCGACGAACCTTCTCTCTCCTTCCTTCTCCCTTCTCGCGGCTCGCGTGCGAACAGCGCCGAACCTTCAGCTGAAACAGGGGAGGAGAATCCTCCTCCGTCCGTCACCGTCCGGCCACCGGAGTCACGCCGGAAGGTCGGGATCTGGTCGCCGGCGTTAGGCGAAGTCGCTGCCGGAGTATTGTCGCCGGAGAAGCCGCCGTCGATGTGAATTTGAACCCAATGGAAGCTATGGCTGCGTGGAACCGGCGATCGGAAAATCCGATCGCACTCCCGCGTCTGGCTGCCGGCGCCGGAAGAGATGAACCCTTCCTTACCTTAGGGCACCGGTGAGTTGATCTGAGAGCCCTTGCCGATGAGTCCGTGGCCGGAGCCTCGTCGCCGACGAAGAAGAAGCAGACTCTGTTTTCAGATCTAGATCTCGCCGAGAATTCGTCGTCGCCAGACCTTGCTCAAGCTCTCAATTCGCTTGATTGCAACCTCCCCTCGACGAGGATGGGATTTCCATCTTCGTCGCCCACGCAACCGCGATCTCCGCCGGTGATTGGCCGGAGATCTCGCTTCCACCGGGGCGACCTCCAATCGTCGCCCTGGGCTCGTCCACGTCGGAGTCCACGCCCGATTTCGCTGCCAACGTCTTCGCCACGAAAGCACGAGTCGCCAGCCACCTTCCTTTTCCGGTGAGCCCCCTCCAGCTGGCCGGAATCACCGCCGGAGACAGCGCAGGCGGATAGGAGGTGAAGAACAGGGGAATTTTCCCCTTCGCGTGCGAGCGAAACACGTGAACCGGTCTGAACCGGCTGAACCGATTCGGTTCAGTCTGGAAGGGCGGTTCAGTGCCGGTTCGGGGTCGATTAGACCTCAGAATCGCCCCACGGTTGACCCTCTTCGATGCACACGCTCGTAAGCTCGTGCGAGAGGGTCCGGGGTCCATGGGTCGAGCCAAAAGCCCACATCCACGTGTGAACCCACACTCCGTGGTTTGACTCGACCCTCGCCCAATGGACTTGTGTCAGCCTCAGTGACACGATCGCACACCCGAGTCGTCCAACCCGGCTGATGACGAGGGGTCCCGCCATCGCTCCATCTCGGTGTGCTTTGGGATTTGTGCTAAATCCCGGGAGCATCACATACTCCCCCACCCAAGTTCGTCATCGCCCTCGACGACAGGCTGTCCATGTAAAGCTTCAACACCTCTTCAAACTGCCACAAATCAGAAGCTTTCTCCCACTTAGCTTCTTCTATGGGTGTTCCTTCCCACTGCACAAGAAATTCCATCCGCCTGTTCCTCCTATACTGTCCGAGTGTTTTGTGATTCAAAATCTTTTCAATCTTTTTATCGAACTCTGCCCGAACACTAGGAGGAGCCCGACGCCCCTGAGAGCGACTGGGGTCGGTCTCGTCGGTATGAAACTTTTTCAAAAGCTTACATGAAAGGTCGGATGAAGCTTTAATCTGTCGGGAAGCTTCAGCCTGTAGGCTACAGCACCAACCCGTCTCAAGACCTCGAAAGGTCCCTCATATCTCTGAATAAGGCTGCGATGTGCAGTCTTGGCTGAGATCTTTCTCCACATCTGAGGTGTCAACTTCAAAAGCACAAGATCCCCAACTTCGAACTGTTCATCGCGTCTACTCTGATTGGCATAATGCTGCATCCTTCTTGCAGCGTGCTCTAAGCTATCACGAGCCTCCTGGAGCACCTCGGTATGATCTCTCGCAACCCGATAGGCTGCTGGGCACTCACCATCGGTGTGCTGCACAACATCAGCGGGGGTGAGAGGCTGTCGTCCTAACACCAACTCAAATGGTGTCTTGCCGGTCGCTGAAGACTGCTGCAAGTTGTAGGCAAACTGCGCCGTGTCGAGGAGAGACACCCAGTTGCGCTGGCTTGCCGACACGAAGTGACGAAGGTATTCTTCAAGTAGTGCATTTATCCTCTCCGTCTGGCCATCGGTCTGAGGATGGTTCGCTGTAGAATACTTTAGCTCGGAACCAAGAGTCTTGAACAAGGACGTCCAGAAGTTACCAGTGAACCTGGCATCTCTGTTAGAAACAATGTCCAGAGGAAGCCCAAAAAGCTTCACTACATGCTTGAAGAATAGGTCAGCCGTCTCCTTGGCTGAACAAGGCTCAGGTGCTGCGATGAACACAGAGTACTTAGAGAACCTGTCCACCACAACAAAGATAGAAGCCTTCCCTTCGACCTTCGGTAACCCAATAATAAAATCCATGGAAACTGAAGTCCATGGTCGTTCCGGAATGGGAAGAGGCTGTAACAATCCAGCTTCGCGCCTCCTATCGACTTTATCCTGCTGGCAGATCAAGCAGGTGCGGACATAATGATCGACATCAGCTCGCATGGAGGGCCAATAACAAGATCGGGATAATAGAATCAACATCCTGCGCTGTCCCGGATGTCCACTCCATGCCGTGTCATGAAGCTCTCGCAATAACTCGCGTCGAAGTCCGCTAGTCGCCGGAACAAGTGGCCGACCGCCCTCGGCCATCAGAAGGTCGTCGCCCTGAAGATAGTAACGACGAACCTTGCCTTCTCGCACGTCGGCGATCAGCTGCTGGTATTTGGCGTCGAGAGCAGCAGCTTGCCGAATGCGATCGAGGAGATCACCCTCAATCCTCGATATAGAAGCAAGCACCACAGTGCACATCCTGCTGAGAACATCTGGAACCACATTGGAGCGCCCCGGTCTGTGCTCCCAAGTGAAGTCAAATTCAGCGAGGAACTCCTGCCATCTCGCTTGTTTAGGTGAGAGCTTTTTCTGCGTAGCGAAGTATGTGTTGGCGACATTATCCGTCTTCACTACGAAAGCGCTACCGAGAAGATAGATGCGCCAAACTCGAAGGCAGTGGATCACGGCGACAATCTCCTTCTCGTGAGCTGAGTAACGCTGCTCCACCGGACTTAACTTCCGGCTCTCAAATGCCACTGGGTGCCCCTCCTGTAAGAGCACTCCACCGATTGCTTTGTCAGAGGCATCGGTATGGACCTCAAAGGGCCGACTGAAGTCCGGCATACGAAGAACCGGCTCACTGGCGATCCTGCGTTTCAACTCTGCAAACGCAGTCTGATGCCGTTCTTGCCATAGCCATGGAGTCTCCTTCCTCAGGAGGTCAGAAAGAGGAGCTGCGATCTTGGAGTAATCCTAGATAAATTTCCTGTAGAAATTCGCCACTCCCAGGAAAGATCGGAGCTCAGTAGGGGAAGTAGGTGCGGTCCACTCGACGATGGCACGCACCTTCTCAGGATCCATCTGGACAGTGCCATGGCCTACCACATGGCCCAGAAACTGGATCTCAGAAGCAGCAAAGGAGCATTTCTCCCTCTTCACATACAGCTGGTGTTCCCTCAATCTCTGAAACACCAATCTTAGATGCTGTAAATGCTCCTCCATCGTGGCCGAGTACACCACGATATCATCAAGGTAGACGACCACAAAATCGTCTAGCAACTGTGTCAGAACATTATTCATCAGGTGGGAGAAGGTAGCCGGCGCATTGGTTAAGCCGAATGGCATCACCAAGAACTCGAAGGCGCCGTACCGGGAGACACAGGCTGTCTTCGCCTCATCTCCCTCAGCTATGCGGACTGCCAATAGCCTGATCTCAAATCAAGCTTGGTGAAATAGTAGCGCCCGCTAGTTTGTCAATGAGGTCCTGGATATGTGGAATCGGGTATCTGTTCCTGATGGTGATCTTATTTAAGGCACGGTAGTCAACACAGAAGCGAAGACTACCGTCCTTTTTCTTTTGAAACAGCACAGGAGCACCAAATGGAGACTTGGAGAGTTGGATGAACCCAGCTGCCAAGAGTTCATCCAACTGCTTCCTCAGCTCTACGAGCTCTGCAGGAGGCATACGGTATGGGGGTCGGAAAGAAGGAGCTGCCCCAGGAACCAACTCAATGCGGTGATCAATCGCACGTCTGGGAGGAAGCTCCTTAGGTAGCTCAGGCGGAAGAAGATCCTGGAACTCCTCAAGTAAATTCTTCACTTCCGCTGGTACGTCGTCTGGACCTTCTACAGGGGCCGTCACCCATGTAGCCAGAAAGGTCCGCTCGCCCCGACGTAAGCCTGTCTCAAGAGTAGCAGCCGATATGTATGTACTCTGAGCCTTCCCTGGTCGTACTGACTTAACCGACCCAGCCAACTGTAGGCAACGAACGAAACAAGGGTATCTCTCATCCATCACCTGGACACCCTTTAGATGAGGGACTATAGCAGCCTTCATCTTCTGTATCAACTCCAAGCCGACGATGACATCATAATCGTCCATCTGAACCACGCGTACATGGTTCTTACCCTTCCACTCCCCGAAGACAAGAGGAACATCATAGGATATTCCTGCGATCTGCCGCTCCTCAGCGTTGATCGTCTTGAAGCGGTCCTGAGCAGGGGACATGCTCAGCCCTAGCCGCGTCGCCATGCCATGAGCCACAAAAACATGAGATGCACCACTATCGATCATGGCATGAACTCGATGTGAGTTCACCCTCATCTCCACGTACATCAACTTGGTCTTCATTGTGGTGGAAGTGGCGATGGCGTTGATCACCAAAGGATTCACAGTGATCAGAGGATCTTCAGATTGGGCAGCCTCCCGCTGAACAATAGCTGCAAGTGTATCTCCCCGAGGACAATCACGCATGCGATGAGGACCTCGGCAAAGAAAACACTTCAGCTGCTGCTTGGGAGCGCCCCTAGGAGGAGAACCGGCTGGTGTGGCTTTCTTCTGGCCGGTTCCTGAAGAGGTAGCTCCTCCTTTTCCTTGCTTCTTCTTATACCCACCCTTGGGTCCTGGAGTTGGACGCTTTCCCTTATTCCTCTGAGGGGAACGTGACTTAGATGGACCAGAGGAGATAGGGGCAGATTGCTTCCTATCCCTCAAATCCACTAAGGAATCAGCTACGGCCATAGCCTCTTTGAGAGTTAATGGGCTATGTCTCCTAACTTCCAACTGTGCCCATGTCTGCATCCTCTCTAAGAAGAAGTACAAGCGATCCTCTTCTTCCATTCGTGGTATTTCGAGCATGGCGGCAGAGTAAGCTCAAACATACTCATGAACTGTCCCCGTGTGTCTGATCTTATGTAAGGAGTCTCTAGCAGTTTTTGAAGTGTGTGTCGGCAGGAACTGGTTCTTCAGTTCAGCTTTCAACTCATCCCATGAGATGTCACGTGGCACCTCTTCTCCCGGAGGGGTCACTAAGGTACGCCACCAGAGCTTGGCGTCACCTGTCAGATATGCCAAACACAACTGCGCTCTCTCATAATCAGGCACCTGAGCAGTCCGAAAATACTGCTCCATATCCCAAAGGAAATTCTCAAGTTCCTTTGCACTGCGTACCCCACTGAAAGTAGAGGGCTCGGGAACATGCACTCTAGTGGTCTGCGGCTGGGAACTCCCAGCGCCTGCGACTGAAGTAGAAGCACGGGCAGCAGCCTGCCCCTTCAAACCAGCCACCTCCAATGCAAGTCCACCAAGGGCACTGGAGAGACGTGCCAACTCAGAATCCAGGCGGGTCCCAACGGACTCGACCGCCGACCGAAGTGCCTCGAGACGCTCCATGATCGTAGCGTCTCCATCGAAGTTCCCTATCGCAGTCTCCAAGTGGGAGATGCGCTCTGCAGCTGTAACCATTGTGATTGTGAGAAGTAACTCTGAAGTTCTGCTGGTGGAATGAGATCTGATGGTCTGACCTCTGGGTGTACTGAAAAGAGCTAAGTAGTGCTCGGTCTGTGTCGGAACTGAGCGATCAGTGAAGAGGCTGAGAGACTACGCCCCGGCGCTAGGCACCGACGTACGCACCCTCCAAACAGCGTACACCGACGTCGATATCCCTGACAATAGACTTACACAAACTTAAGCTCTGATACCGGTTTGTTATGGGCAAATTTATTTTTTTATAATAAACTTAACCACAACCGGCAGATCCCCTCATGGAGATCTCAGCCCTACACTAGAGTGGCCCGTGACCGGTTAGGATCGCGTTGCGGAAGCTGGCCCAGCACTTTACAAGTCCTCACACCACGTGCGCGAAGGGTTCGGTATGAATACCGCCCCTCGGACACTAATACAAATCTCTCAACTGTGTCAAAGTGATGGAGACTCTCCCAAACACTTTGCACTCACAGAAATTCCCTCAACCCGCGCTCCTTTCTCTACACAGCCGAGATAGGCACCGGCGCGGCCTCAATCAATCACAAGGGGACGGTGGCGAACACCTTCAAGGGTGCCGGCACACACGTCCAAGATTTTGCAGGCAAGCAAGCAGTACCTACAAATAAGCACAACCCGCACTACACATATGCGGGCACAGATAACGCAAAGAACCATCCGGACGAAAAGCCACACGAAGTCCGGACGGCGGTAAAGTCTCTATCCACTACACACGAGAAAACCATCCTACTACCACTACACACGATAGATCCGGGGAGGGTTTACCCTTGTAGCGTGCCACTACTCCACGAGCCGAGCCCACCGAGATCCTCCGAGAAGCTGCGTCGGAAAGTCCGGTCGGAGACGAAGCGAGACGCGCGCGCGACCACGCGCGACCACGCGCGACGAACCTTCTCTCTCCTTCCTTCTCCCTTCTCGCGGCTCGCGTGCGAACAGCGCCGAACCTTCGGCTGAAACAGGGGAGGAGAATCCTCCTCCGTCCGTCACCGTCCGGCCACCGGAGTCACGCCGGAAGGTCGGGATCTGGTCGCCGGCGTTAGGCGAAGTCGCTGCCGAAGTATTGTCGCCGGAGAAGCCGCCGTCGACGTGAATTTGAACCCAATGGAAGCTGTGGCTGCGTGGAACCGGTGATCGGAAAATCCGATCGCACTCCCGCGTCTGGCTGCCGGCGCCGGAAGAGATGAACCCTTCCTTACCTTAGGGCACTGGTGAGTTGATCTGAGAGCCCTTGCCGACGAGTCCGTGGCCGGAGCCTCGTCGCCGACGAAGAAGAAGCAGACTCTGTTTTCAGATCTAGATCTCGCCGAGAATTCGTTGTCGCCAGACCTTGCTCAAGCTCTCAATTCGCTTGATTGCAACCTCCCCTCGACGAGGATGGGATTTCCATCTTCGTTGCCCACGCAACCGCGATCTCCGCCGGTGATTGGCCGGAGATCTCGCTTCCACCGGGGCGACCTCCAATCGTCGCCCTGGGCTCGTCCACGTCGGAGTCCACGCCCGATTTCGCTGCCAACATCTTCGCCACGAAAGCACGAGTCGCCAGCCACCTTCCTTTTCCGGTGAGCCCCCTCCAGCTGGCCGGAATCACCGCCGGAGACAGCGCAGGCAGATAGGAGGTGAAGAACAGGGGAATTTTCCCCTTCGCGTGCGAGCGAAACACGTGAACCGGTTTGAACCGGCTAAACCGGTTCGGTTCAGTCTGGAAGGGCGGTTCAGTGCCGGTTCGGGGTCGATTAGACCTCAGAATCGCCCCACGGTTGACCCTCTTCGATGCACACGCTCGTAAGCTCGTGCGAGAGGGTCCGGGGTCCATGGGTCGAAAAGCCCACATCCACGTGTGAACCCACACTCCGTGGTTTGACTCGACCCTCGCTCAATGGACTTGTGTCAGCCTCAGTGACACGATCGCACACCCGAGTCGTCCAACCCGGCTGATGACGAGGGGTCCCGCCATCGCTCCATCTCGGTGTGCTTTGGGATTTGTGCTAAATCCCGGGAGCATCACACTAGGCTTCATGATGAGAAAAAAGTCAGAATTCTTTTGAGTAATTCTTGTGTACATGACTGGACTTTGTTATATATGCCCAACTAATTCTTAATATCGTTGTTGTTAGTAAACATGCCCGAGTCATGTATGTGAGTCAGCCATCTAAACGTGGGTTAAATTTAGAAATTCATATTTATTACAGAATAATTAAGTAGATTTAGGTTAATGCTTGTTATTTTATTAGATTCATGCTTGATTATTAAACAATTTAGTTTAATACTAGTTATTAATGAATGAAGGGATCATTGATGTAAAGTTTAAGTGATTTAAAGTATCAAAATAAATAAACATTCATTAAATATTAATTAAAAGTAGTTAATTATGTTTATAAACAATATACTACTAATGTAAAACATACCAATCATTATTAGAAAATAATAAATAATAAACAATGGGAGGATTTGCAACGAGCCGTATTACTCAATATTAGAATTGCTTTTTGTAGCAGGTCATGCAAAAAGTGGTAAATGGTGTACCGGAAAATTTCGCAACTTCTTTTCAGTGAATGTTGTTATTTATAACTTTAGAGTCTGTTTTATCGGGGAGAAAAAAAAGAGAGAAGGGAAAGAAATTTTATTTTTCTCCTGATTTATTAGAGAGATTAATTTAGAGGAAAAAAAATAGACCAATTTTTTTTCCTTTTGTATTCTCTCCAAAAGAGGAAAAAAATATTTTTCTCCTCTTTTGCTCTTCCCATCCATTTTTTATATTTTCCTCTTTTTTCTTCTCTCTTTTTTTCTTCCCCTCCAAAAAAATAGACCCAAGCATTATATTGGTGCGCAACTCAAAAAAAAAATCTGCATACCCTAATCTCGCATTCACCAATCTTAAAGTAACAAAGTAAGTGCACGAATCTCAATGCCCTTCATCTCTATTTTTTGCCCATCAACAGTCGCCCGCTTGCTTATTGTCGTCACCTACTAAACCCTCGTTAGGGTTTAATTCCTAAGCTGGGCACCAACTTAGGCAATATTTTTAGAACATGGCACGCTGTCGTATAAAGTGAAAATATATATATATATATATATATATATAATTAATCACATTCCTTTTACTACCTCCAAGATCTTAATTGCGGATAAGTCTTTGGTTAAGCTACACTAAAAAATTATAATTTTATGTGACTTATATTATTTTATATACTTTTGTCTAATTTTAATGCAACTTTTTTTTCCTCTTGCTTAAAATTATTTTACAAACTATTTTAAGGGTATAAGATTGTTTTTGTTATCTACATGAATAAACATTACTTTATGAAAATTATGTTAACCATTGTTAAAATAATTAACTTGTATATCATGCTCACCGCTCACGATGTACATTATTTTGTACATTATGTTGATTATTCATTTATTATTATGTACATTATTTTAGTTATGGATATTATATGCTTGATATCTTTGAAAAATATATTAATTAAATATGCGCATTTTATCTAAAAAGTTTAAGATGAATATAATCATAACAATATAACAATATGACAATAAATGATAAATAATTTACATACAGTTCTAATAATTTTGTAGAATAAAATAAGTTTAATATGTGATTCTATAAATTTTAATAAAAAATAATTCAATCTATTTAATTAATTATCTTAATAGGCTTAAATTTTTTAACCTATGAACATGACTTTCATATCTCAATTAAATAATATATAGAAACAACTCAAGATATGTAGACGTGATTAATTATTGAGTTCTTTGTATTTATCATCAATAATCATAAAATCATTATAAGTTATAATTTTTAACAATAAATGGTGATTATATGAGATTACTACTGAGTTGCGTTTGCATACAATAAATGATGAAATGGTTAATTTAACTTTGATGTCTACCAAAGTTCCTCAGCAATTTTTGATTTCTTACGTTTCATATTTATTAGTAATCTAATTTTGTTAATCAAATTTATAGTTATTCTCTGCATTTTGTAATGTCAAATCCATTGAAATATTCAAGTTTATTAATCTAGGTTTATCAAAAAATTATCGGCTGATTATATTTTATTTAATGAACTAGTTAATAAATAATAGTAACTACTAGTCCACAATTAAAATTGTATAAAAATATATCAAAGGAAGTAATCATAAGGTGAATGAGCACGTGTATATATCGATTGAATAATTCATAGGACTGGCAATTTAGTCATCGGGTATCGGGTACCCGCCCCGACCCGACCCGTTTACATCGGGTTCGGGTACCCAGTTATGTAAACGGGACGGGTATGGGTTTGGTTTATGTAACCCGTGTCGGGTTCGGGTCGGGTTCGGGTTTGACCCTTCGGGTACCCGACACCCGAACCCGATTATATATTAATTTTAATTTTAAATAATTTATATTATTATATCCTAATTAAATTGACCCTTCGGGTTTGTGGTAGGTGCTAGGAGGCTGATTTTTGTGGAATATGCAAAGTCCAAATCAAAGGCTGAATGACTGATGTGGTAAGAAGGTGTTTTCTCAAATATATATTTTCTCTTTGATGTCTTTGCTTTTAACATGTAATATGATGGATGGACTCTTGGATTATCAATGTCTAATTAATGGATTAAGCAGCTGCTGCATTTAATTTACTTGTTTTCTCTAAGCTTAAATCAAACCATGGATTTGTAAAAAACATGTGTGGGTGTTTGAAATTTGCACTTGTACTTTGCATATTTAAGTAGTTGTGCTATTGTGCTTGTGTGTAATGCGTTTAAATTTGCATTTTTAAGTGGTTGTGTGTGTAATATTTTAAATTTTGCAACTTGGACTAAGCAGGTTAATTTTATTTGCTCTCGTTTGTGTGTAAATGTGTAATGTTACAATGTACTAATGTACTAATGCCAATTTTGAATCTTCCAGTTTGTCGATTTGCAAATAAATTGATGTGGGCAGATAACTTGCAAAAGGATCTGCATGATGATTGTGTAAATGGAAAATCACAATATGGAAATTCATTGAAACCGGTAAATGAACTTTTTTTGTTTGATTTGAAAGAATTGTGCGTGATCTCACTTCTTATAGTTTTTATTATGCAGCTAGAAGCCTGGAAATTAGTTTTTATTCTCTACATCTCTGTTACAGGTAAATTAGTTTTTATGGTGCAAATGCTAAAGTAGAAAAGACAGCACATATTCTTAATACTTAACTTTAGGATGTGGTTTATATTATGTTCAATATAACTTGGAGAATAAACTACAAAATGCAACAAGAAAGAAAGAGATTTCGGTAATGTGTGTAAGTTGTCTTATTTTCAGTTTGATGCTGGTATTTTCTTGGAATACTTCAGTTTGATGCTGTTACAAAATGCACATTACATATTCTTGGAATGTTAATAAAATCTGCAACTTAGTTAACTCTGATTTTTAGCCTATGGAGTGTTTTGAGATGCTACCTTGAAAGCATATTACAAGTTCTGACTTTGTTGTTGTATTTGTTCTTAAATTGCAATTGAGTGTGAACATTCTCCGGTTCGGATTTCAACTGAGCCACAAGAGTTATGCGATTTACTTCAGCTATCTTAGGCTTCTAGTGACAATTCGGCTAGCATGGATATTGGCAGTCATATACTTTTGCATGAAGACACGTTCAATATTCTTTTCTAATTTTCCTATGTGTCAGATTGCAGCTTTCATTTGTTCAAGTCAGATTCCTCATTGAAGTGTCTGCAGAGAACATTACACAGTGTAGTTGCAATTTTTGCCGTTTGTCTATCTTTTTTGAATGTCCATCTCTTCTTAAGATTCGGACAAAGCTTCTTGGTACTGTTTTTTTATAATTGCAAAGCGGGAGAGGGTTCATTTCTCGCCAAGAAGCATTGCGATGGACTAAAATGAGCTGCAGCGTAAGTGTGATGCCCGGCCCGCTACAGTTGTCAACATTGACGCCACGTAGACTTTTTATTGACGCCAGAGTATGATGATGATGGGCAGGCTGGATCGTTGATGACGCTGAAGGACTTGGAGAGGGAGGCATAAACTCAAGCGGGCGGGAGCAGTGGCAGGATACGGTTCGAGAACACGGGCAGGAAGCTGTCCTTGCTTGACGGCTTCTTCAGCTCCTCTGTAAGCCTGGCGGCGAAGTCGCTGAATACTTCAGTGTAGGAGCAGAGGAGGCGATCAGAGTCGTCGGCGTCTGGTTGTTCCGGCAAGATGGATCTATACCAGAGGTGGAGACTCTGTTCGTCCAAAACTTGAGCCGGCTTTTCCACCGGGATGATGTAAAATTTGCAGCTGGCTAGTGCTGGAATCCAGCGACTGGCGGTAGAAGACAATCGGGGGGCTGGAGTAGGAGAGAATCAACAGCGAGTATATATACAAAAGAAAATCCCATCTGTAGACCTTGACTTTTCATATTGCATTACATACCATAATGATGTTCAGATGGAAAAACAGTCTTTCCTTGATGCTACAAATGACCATAATTGTTCAGATCCAAAATGAAATACGGCTAAGTTAGAGGATTAGTAGCAAGCCTTATCCACATTGTCAAAGTACGTGTGCTGCATTAGCTCTCTTAGCTGAAATCTGCTGTACATCAGCATCTTCTGCAAGTATGAAGTTCAAATAGCATCTTTTATCAGAAGTAGATATGATTAACATGTTTCACAAAACTAGGACAAACAATCTTTCTAAAAAGATTAAAAAGAAAATGGTCGTCAGCACTCACTGAGAGAAGGTCTAACCCATAAGCATCCAGGTTAGGCACGAACTTCATCATTTGGAGTACCAAGCAATCTGCATCAGTAATAGTAATTAATCCAGCTGACTAGGCAACGTAAATAGATAGGGAAAAAAGATATCGAAAAACCAGTTGATTTTACCTGAAGATGTAAAGGAGATGTTGCAACTCCAAACATCCAAACCATCCAAATATCCAAAACATCAACAATCTAACAACATCCAAGACATCCAAAATATCGAAAAGCTCGACAATGTAAAACAAGTCCAACACATCTACAAATGTATACAGTCGATATTTAGGTAACCCGTTGTGAGCTTTCAAGCCATGACTGAAGTATTATTTGACCTTCAAAGGTACTAAAATAGAGCCAACTTTAATAGATATAATGTACAATATGGATTGATGAAGTAGGATAAGCAATCCGTAAAACAAGACTTTTAACCACCATCAGTGTCATGGAGTAAGTTATTGGCTTTAGACTTTTAACCACCAGAGCTGCTAGTGCTTATAGTTTCACTCTCAGATCCACTGGAACTATCTGAGCTCCTGTAAAACAAGACAAGTTGAAAATGTCGCCGCTTGCATGTGATTGACAAATAAATTTCAGTAAGAACAGAAAAGATATGAAATAAATATACCGTTTTGATCTTCAACATATTTGCTTGGATATTTATCATATCAAATTGGCAAAATATGAGCTTGAATATTTAGCCCAAAGAATCTTCTCTTAGATATTGAAGACATTCACTGAGATATTTGTCTAAAACTATGGGCTTGAATATTTATCTCATCAAGTTAACAAACTATCTACTGAAATATTTGTCTTAAATATTCACTTGAATATTGACGACTAGAGCCTCTACTTTTAGCTAATGACCCAAGCTCGGGTTGGTCCTCTCATGCAATATAAGTCTTTAGCTCTCCATAGGTTTTGGGTTCAAATCTCACCCATTTCATAATTTTTTGATATACATCACTACATTGCAAGTGCATGCTCCTCTCCATGTACCTACAAAACATACCCAAGGAAATAAATAAATGAGTTGTAAAAAAACAATGTAAACAACATCAATAGTATGCCTAAAGGAAAGATTGAAGCATTCAATGAAACAAGTTTAATTGCAAGATCAAAATAGCCAAGTCCAGCCACAGGTAGAATTCACAATAAAATTAAAAGCGCATCATTCACAAACGCTCATAGCCACAAACACAAAAATCAAAAGATGACAGACATTAAAAAAGAAATGGCAGACATATCAGAAAGAGACTAAAATTAGCTCTACTTACCCCTTGAACACTGTGCCGGGGAAGGGTTAGGAATAACTTTATTTTCAATGTAGATGCGAGGAATGTGAGAGATCTTGCTCCACTCACGCCCGTCTTGCCTCCAATCACATAGCTTCCCCAGTTCTCCACATCTTACAATTTTCATTTCTTTTAGGTTCTTTGGCAGACTGTTCAGCCCCAGCGACAACATCTCGGGACAATCTTTTAAGAATAGCGTCTCTAGATGGCACAAGCTCCCCAAGACATTAGGTAGGCTCCGCAGATCGCTGCAGTTAACGAAACTCAGATATCTGAGGGAGGTGAGGCTTTGGAACCACTCTTGTTGTACAACAGTGAAGGACTCTAACCCCTTCAAGGGACCAAGAGACAAATCTATTAGGCAAGTGAGAGTAACTACTGGAAAGATCTCATGGAACATTTGCATTCCATCCACAGTCTCAGAGAAGCCAAAATCGAGACTGTAAGAGGTAAAGTGTATGGACCTCCTGAGTTTGTGGCAATCGAGTATCTTCCACCATTTAAGGAAAGGCATCAAATCTCGACCTTGTTCTTTTGCTACAATACCGATCTCCTCCAATGAATCAGGTCCTTCAAAAAGCACAACTTTGCCAGAGGGAAGGGCATCTAATTTGTTACAACGAAAAACTCCAAGAGCACGAAGCAGAGCCATCCTATCAAGAATATGCACTTCACAACCTGACCATTTCTTTAGATTTTTCAAATGATCTAAATTGTGATATTGCAATGATGGGAATGCAGTTCTTTTACGACCATATATCTCAATACCAATCTCCTCCAATAGATCAAGTCCTTCAAGTTCCAGAATTTCTAGAGAGGGCAGTTCTTGGAGAGGAGGAATAACTTTCAAGTTAGGGCAATTTATAATATGTAGATAAGTAACATGAGGCATTAGAGATTGACCATCATCCGGAGCCAACCATTCATTTAACTCTTTCATAGAGGACAAGAATAAAGATTGTAGTTTTGGGAACACTGTACTTTCCCTACCATAGATTTCTATCCCTATCTTCCTCAATGAATCAAGTTTATAGAGAAACAAATGTTTGAGACATTGCAACCCTCCAAGAGGAGGAAGTGCTTCCAATTTGTTACATTTTTTAATTTGCAAATTAGAAAGGTGAGGCATCATATCACGACCATCCTCTTGAAAACTTGACCATTTCTTTAGTTTTTTCAAATCAGACAAAAAGAGAGATTCCAATGATGGGAATGCAATTTTTTCATGACCGTATATCTTACTATCAATCTCCTCCAATAAATCAAGTTCTTCAAGATTCAGAATTTTTAGAGAGGGCAGTCCTCCAAGAGAAGGAAGGGCTTCCAATTTGTTACAACCAATAATATGCAACCTAGAAAGGTGAGGCATCATATCACCAACATCCTCTTTAAAACTTGACCATTTCTTTAGTTCTTTCAAATCAAACAACCAGAGATATGTCAATGATGGGAATGCAATTTTTTCATGACCGTATATCTTACTATCAATCTCCTCCAATAAATCAAGTCCTCCAAGACTTAGCTTTTTTAGAGAGGGCAGTGCTCCAAGAGGAGGAATAACTTTTAAGTTGGGGCAATTTATAATATCCATAGTAGTAAGATGAAGCATTAGAGACTGACCATTATCTGGAGCCAACCATTCCTTTAGCTCTTTCATAGAGGACAACTTTAAATAGTCTAATTTTGGCAACACTATGCTCTCTCCACCCTTAGTTTTTGTCTCTATCTTCGTTAGTGAATCAAGATTTTCGAGAACCAAATGTTCGAGACATTGCAACCCTCCAAGAGGAGGAAGAGTTTCCAAATTGTTACATCCTATAATTTCCAACTTAGAAAGGAGAGGCATCATCGGATGACAAACATCCTCTTTGAAACTTGACCATTCCCTCAAATTTTTCAGATGCAACAACTTGAGAACTCGCAATGCTGGGAATACTTTGTAGCCATCACCATATGCTTCCAAACCAATTGTTTTTAGAGACATCAAGCTGTTCAGGGATAGAAACTTGAGAAAAGGCAATTCCCCCAGTGGAGGAAGAGCTTCCAAGCCACCACATTCAAATAGCGATATAGCCCCTATGTGGGACAAATATGACTTGTTAAACCAGCTTGGATGCTTACGACCCATGTATCTAGATATATCTATGCCCTTGATTTTGGAGTGCGGTTGGAGTTCTTCAAGAACCTCTTCGACTCTAAACTCATCACGTGAGAAATCATATGACCCCCAGCAAAAACTTAGTACCTCCAAGTGCACTTTTTTGTGCAATTCAGCCTTCTTTGCTTCTTCTTTGTTGGTCACATTTTCTAGGTTATCAATGCGAAGACAACCTTGAAGCTTATTAAGGTTCCGCAGCTCACATATCTTGTAGCCCTCATGTTCCCTTACCTCATACCTACTTAATCTCTGCAGAGATGTTAATCTGCCAATGCTAGGTATAGCAGAAATAAAAGAACATGGTGCATTTATGTAACGCAACTTAGGCAGTTTACCAAATATTTTAGACATCGATGTTTGGTCGTTGGAGCACTGAAACATGGACTTGGAATCACCTATCAATTGGTAGTCGTCAATCTCCTCTCTATTAGTAAATGGGGAAAACAAATAATTTGGATTATCCGGTAGATATTCGTCGTCAATATCCCCTGTACCAGAAAATGGAAAACCCCTGGGATAAACAGGAAGCTTAGTGCCAAATGGGAATTCCAAGTATCGCAAATGAATCAGATTGCCAATTGTCTCAGGAAGATGTGAAGGTGAATAATGTTCTCCAAATATCAGAACACGCAAGCGCTTTAGTTCCTTAAAATCCGGACGTGAGGTTTGTGATATGCTGCTTGTGTGTGGAGGATCATACACTAAGCTGCGCAGTCTCTTTGGCTCTTCAATTTGATCCAGAGCCCTATCCAAGTTACTAGAGCTGACATACAAGTGACGAACCCTCTTAGGAATTCTGTGCTCCACTGTACTACCATTTTTAACTTGGAAAATTTCATCTGGTACGATAGACTTTGCCAGATCACACAACAAGGCATGGATCACGTACCCCTTCCCTGGACTATTATCTTGGAAGAAAGATCTACTATGTAACTCATTAAAATATTCTCGTCCTTCCTCCAATGTCATGATGCCGTGGCCCGATTCACCAAACCCCTGTGCCTCCCAGAGATGAACTAATTTATCAATACTTTTGAACACATAATTCTCCGGAAACAAAGCACAATAGACAAAACACTGCTGGAGGTGAGGGGGTAGCATATTGTAACTCAATCTCAGGGAAGGAAGAATTTCACCTCCCTTTTGCCATTGTTTGCTTTCCAAGACGTTCCTCCAGCAGCTTTCCTTCAGACAACGGTTGAGAGAACTTCCCACTACTATGGCCGCAAGTGGCAAGCCGCCCATCTTACTTGCTATTTGCTTTCCAATGTGCTTTAGTTCTGGATGATCTTTTGGATTGACATTACCAAATGCACAACGTTTGAAGAACTGCCAATACTCTTCTTTTCCAAAACATGCTAAATCAATTGTAGTAGCTCTGGAGTTAACCAAATCTGCTACTTCTTTAGTGCGAGTGGTAATTACGATTTTGCTACCTTCTTTGCAATGTCTGAACACGCTGATGAGTTTTTTCCATTCTGTAGTAGTCAAATCTTCCCATACATTGTCAAGGACAAATAAGAACTTCTTTCCTCGCAATTTTCTTGACAAATCTTCATAAATGGTACCCAAATTTATGCGCTTAGGTCTAAAATCTGCAGATTCCAAGATCTTTTTCATGACCGTTGTGCTTTCAAATTCATTTGACACCCAAACCCACGCCTTGTGATTAAAATGTTTTCGGACGTCCTTACAGTTGTAGAGCCACTGGGCAAGAGTAGTCTTTCCCACTCCTCCAAGGCCAACAATGCACACCACAGAGAAGTTCTGGCTATTGGATCCGTTTTCATCAGACGACTCCAACACCAATTCCTGCAGCCGATGCATCTCTCTTTCTCGGCCAAACATACGAGGTTCAGTTGGAATTGGACTTGTCTGTCGCCCTTTGGATGATCCGTCTTTTTTGTTGCTGTCGTTAATCACTTTCTTAACCTCGAGGTAGGTACTACTCTGTAGTAGACGATCCAACGCGTGGGCAATATCGAATAACTCGTGATGGATTGCAGGGGGGGCAATGGCAGTCCGTAATCTTTTTGCTGCATTGCGCAAGAAGTTGCCGCTAGCCTCGACGCCGTGGCAGAGGGATTCGCAATTGAAGGCGTCGATAATATCCTCGGCGTCGTAAACGACATCTTTTAATTCAGTCAGCCAGGATGCCACGTTGCGGTCTTCCTCGATCATGTTACTCTCGATGACTTGCATCACCGGCTTGATATATTTCAAGTTATTTTCCACATTCTGCAGAGCTCTTTTTACGTCGGTAGCGTTCTGGTATCGGCCAGAGATAGAGGAACGAATCGAGTCGTATAGATCGGAAACGACTTGAGAGATGAAGCATCCGACGATCTCAAGTGCCATTGAGATGAACGATGCTTGGGAGCTCGGGAAGATGCCGATCGCTATGACGCGCGCGCTTTCTTAAAAAGTGGTCTGTGAAGATGCCAACAATCTGACGCGTTCTATTGACTTCACAGGCCAATAGCACCACTGCATAAAAGAAGACTTGTATCCGCCGCGTTCCGTTGACTTGAGGGGCTAGAGTTAAACTTTGGGTCAACTTTTGCACACCTAAAGTTCACAAATTTGTCCACCGTTGAGGTCAAGCAGGATGTCAGTTAAACTATCAGATACAAAATAATCCTGAGTTGTCAATTAGCTAAGCAGCTCGTGACGTTAATAGGTAATTTTATTAGTATGTAATAGTGGTTTTTAAAATATGGGTAGAGAATTATAAAAGTAGGATGAACATATCAAATTTGTTTTTTTCTTTAAATTTTTCATCCTTCCAAAGAAACATAATGAAGGAAAATTTTATCACTTTACTTTCCATACTTATATCCTTTCCATACTTATATCCTTGTTTCCATACTTATATCCTTTTTATCTAACTATCCTTCCCCCTCTATTCCCCCTCTATTTTTGATACTTACTAGTAAACAAGACCTAAATGATCAAAGAACCCAAGATGTCAAGGACTCTATTTTCCATACTTACGAGTAAACAAGGTGTTACGCCCAAGGACCGGCGGGTCCTGGGCCTGGCCCAACGGGCCGTTTCGACGTGGACTTGGGCGGAGGCCCAAGCAACGGGGAACGGCTTTAGAGTAGGATATGGCGTAGATCCTGCGACATGCTGGGGGCGCATCAGAGGTGTGGGCGGAGTCCTTCCCCGTAGGCGTCCCTTCCGATGGCAGGTGTGGATGTGGAAACGCTGTCGGCGGCCGCAGCGGAAGAAAAGGGGGCGTGGCAGCGGCCCGGCTCCCTCTCTTGGCTCTTCGATGGAGTCTCAGACGAGGGTTACGAGCGGAGGCTCGGACGGGGGCGTCTTCCCACCGAGACCAGGAGGACGCGAGTCGTCGTTTCCAGCGTGGAGACGACGACGAAGGCGAGAGCGCTTCCTCCTACTCCTCCTCCTCCTCCTCCCCGAGCAGCTGATGGCGACGAGAGTGTCGCCTTCTCCCGAAGAAACGGCGGTGAGTACTCCGGCGCCTGCGAGGCCAGATAGGAGCGATGAGTTGACTGAGGAGAGTGTGTACAAAGGGGAGGGAGAATAAAGGGGTTTTATGTAACCGAATTTTGAGTAGGGCTGTCCAAACGGTTTGAACCGAACCGAACCAAACCATTTTGGTTCAACTCGAACCGAACTGATTTGTGATGGTAACAAACCAAACCCGAACCGCATTAGGTAAAAACCGAATCAAAATTGAACCGAATTATTCGGTTCAGTTCGGTTTAAACCAATTAAACCGAAATTAATTATAAAAATATATATTTAATTTGTTTATACTATTATATTATTAATTTTTAATAAAAATAATAATATAATATATTTTATATATTTAAAATAATAATATAACATATTTTATATAATTAAAAATAATAATATTATATATTTTATATAAAAATATTAATATTATATTTAAAATTTGGTTTGTTCGGTTCAAAATGAAAACCGAACCGAACCGAATTGCTCAAACCGAAAACTGAACTGAAATTTTTTTAATCATTTCAAACCGAACCGAACGGTTCGGTTCGGTTCTTTTTTTCAGTTTGACCCATTTTTTGGACATCCCTAATTTTGAGAAATAAGAGCCGGCAAAACTTTCCCCACTTCCTCCTGTGTTTCCGGCGATCTTCTGGCGTCCCGAGGGATGCCGATGAGGCTGAGGGGTGAAGGGGTGTGAGTGTCCCCTTTCCCTGCTGGCCAGTTCCCGGTCCGACGATGTCTGTAGCGGCGGCTGCAGATGTGTGCGTAGCGGCGTTCAGGTGAACACGCTTGACGAAGGAGGAACCCGAAAAAAGGAAAAGGGGAAAAATCTGACGTGGCACGTTCGTTGACCGCCACTACAGGAATGGGGCTGACAATTGGTATCAGAGCCACGGTGGTGGCTCCGGCGATCTTGCCGGTGCGAAGAAGGAAGACGGCGAGCGTCTTCTCCTTCCAGACGACGAAGAGACGAAACCGATGGAGGATCCGGGTCTGATCGTTCGTCGTCGTGTGCGTGCGGAGGCGCGAAGCTCAGAGAACGACAAGAGACGACGAGAGCGTCGTCTCCCCAGTGGACAGCGATAGCAGGGGAGGCCATCTTCTCGGGACGAGGGAGCGGCGAGCTCCACCCACCCAGCCGAGCAACGAGTTGGGAGAGAAGAAGGCGACGAGCGGCAGAGGCTGCCTCCTCCATGAGCGGGACTCCCGTCGACTAGCGACGAGCAGCGAATGGAGCTCCACTAACGCCGGACGCAAGCTCCCGCTAGGGTTGAGCAGCGATCGACGGTAGTGACAGAGGCTGCTTCCCCGACGAGAGGCGATCGAGCACCTAGCGAGCAGCGACCTCCTCCATCCAGCCGAGAGACGAGCTGAGATTGGAGAGTGTTTGAGCGTCCTCCCTCGACGCGAGCGACCCTTCCTCGACGAGACAGAGGCGGCGGCGTTCCCTCCTCGAGCGCGGCGATGAGGAGTCTGCAGAGGCGGATTGTTCCCGAGTATTGGACACCGACTGCAGCCGGACGAGAGCGGAGGAGGCCACCTCCCTCTTCCACATAGGCGGCGGATGAAGGTCCACTGCCTCCTCCTTTCCCCAGGCGGTGATCTCGGCGACGTCCCGGCGAGTAATCCGGCGATGCGGGATCGGACAATGCGGAGAGGAGTCGAGCATGTGCAGAGAGCTTTGGCCAGGCGATGAGCGCTTGGGCTGAATCTGGCGTCGGTGTGTCCGACGAGGCGGTTCCCAAGCGGGTGTCCGACGAGGGTTTGATGGAGGAACCGGACCCGGCCCCGGCCCCGACTTAGCAGACTGCGCGGAGATGAGTCGGTGGACATAGGGGTGGCAATTCGTGTTTCATGTGTCATAACGTGTCGTGTCATACTTGACACGTGACACGATTATGCTTGACACAAACACGACCCGTTTATGTATACGTGTCAATATACGAAACACAGACACGACCCGCTTATTTCGCAGGTGACATGACACGACATGATTAACACGTTTAATAAGTAGGTCGTGTCACATAATACGACACTACACGACACGATTGACATGATTTATAATATAAAGTTATTAGATGACACAACACGACACGATTGACACGACACGACACGAATAACCTGTGTAACTCACTATATTAAAATTATCTATAAATTATTAATTTTATATAATATATATTATATATGGGTTAGACGGGTCAACCCGCGAACACGACACGATACGACATGAATTTTAGCGTGTCATAAACGGGTCGACACGATAATGACATGAAACACGATTATGTTAAACTCAAACCCGTGAAAACTCGTGTCGTGTCATGTCGTGTTGGCGGGTCGTATAATTTTTTGCCAGGCCTAGGTGGACACGACAGAACCGCGGCGATGAGACCGCGGTCGCCTCATCACGACGAGGACGACGGGGAAAGCGGAGGCTTTCCCCCACCTTCTCCCCAACCGCTTCAGTCGACTACGAGGTTGACGGCAAGAGGCGAGAGCACCTCTCTCCATCCAGTCGGCGGATGGACGCGAAGACGAGAGAGCTCGTCTTCCTCCCGAGCAACGGGCGAGACGGGCGCGTCTCCCCCTCCGAGTTGGCAACGGTGAGTCCCGTGAAGGCGCAGAGGTGCCTGAGACTCCGGCGGGCAGCATAGCTCTGGCCATTGCGAAGGCTGAGGAGAGCCGTACACCAAGGGCGGCGTCTACATCCACTGGGGGAGACTGTTACGCCCAAGGACCAGCGAGTATTGGGCCTGGCCCAATGGGCCGTTCGACGTGGACTTAGGCGGAGGCCCAAGCAACGGTGAACGACTTCGGAGTAGGATCCGGCGCGGATCCGGACGACTTGATGGGGGTGCATTAGAGGTGTGAGCGGAGTCCTTCCCTGCCGGCATCCCGTCCGATGGCAGGCGTGGTTGTGGCAGCCCTGTCAACGGCTGCAGTGGAAGAAAAGGGGGCGCGGCAGCGGCCCGGCTCCCTCTCTTGGCTCTTGGATAGAGTCTCGAACGAGGGCTGCAAGCGGAGGCTCTCCGAGCAAAGGCTCGAACGGGGGCATCTTCCCAACGAGACCGGGAGGACGAGAGCTATCGTCTCCGGCATGGAGATGACGATGGCGGAGGACGACGGAGGTGAGAGCACTTCCTCCTCCTCCTCCCCGAGTAGCTGATGACGATGAGAGCGTTGCCTCCTCCCGAAGAAACGACGGCGAGGGAAAGCCGCACTCCTCTCCCTCGGACGGAGACCTTCTGACAGCGTGGTTGGCGAGTGCTTTGGCGCTGGCGAGGCCAGACGGGAGGGATGAGTTGAGTGAGGAGAGCGTGTACAGAGGGGAGGGAGAATAAAAGGGTTTTATGTAACCGGATTTTGAGAAATAAGAGCCGGCGAAACTTTCCCCACCTCCTCCTATGTTTTCGACGATCTTCCAGCATTCGGAGGGATGCCGATGAGCTGAGGAGTGAAGGGGTACGAGTGTCCCCTTTCCCTGCTGGCCAGTTCCCGGTCCGACGACGTCTACAGCGGCGGCTGCAGACGTGTGCATAGCAGCGTTCGGGCGAACACGCTTGACGAAGGAGTAACCCAAAAAAAAGGAAAAGGGGAAAATCTAACGTGGCACGTTCATTGACCGCCACAACAGGAATGGGGATGACAATTGGTATTAGAGCCACGGTGGTGGCTCCGGCGATCTTGCCAGTGCGAAGAAAGAAGACGGCGAGCGTCTTCTCCTTCTAGACGACGAAGAGATGAAACCGATGGAGGATCCGGGTCTGATCGTCCGCGGTCGTGTGCGCGCGGAGGCGCGAATCTCAGCGGACGACGAGAACGTCATCTCCCCAGCGGACGACGGTAGCAGGGGAGGCCATCTTCTCGGGACGAGAGAGCGGTGAGCTCCATCCGGCCAGCGAAGCGACGAGTTGGGAGAGATGAAGGCGACGAGCGGCAGAGGCCGCCTCCTCCACAAGCGGGACTCCCATCGACTAGCGACGAGCAGCGAATGGAGCTCCCCTGACACCGGACACTAGCTCCCACGAGGGTTGAGCAGCGACCGGCATTCCCACGAGCAACGGTAGCGACAGAGGCCGCTTTCCCGACGAAAGGTGATTGAGCACCAAGCGAGTGGCGAGCTCCTCCATCCAGCCGAGAGACGAGCTAGGATTGGAGAGTGTTTAAGCGTCCTCCCTCCACGCGAGCGACCCTTCCTCGATGACATAGAGGCGGCGGCATTCCCTCCTCGAGCGACAGCAACGAGGAGTCTACATAGGCAAATTGTTCCTGAATATTGGACGATGATTGCAGCCGGACAAGAGCGGCAGAGGCCACCTCCCTATTCCACATGGGCGGTGGACGAAGGTCCACTGCCTCCTCCTTTCCCTAGGCGGTGATCTCGGCAACGTCCCGGCGAGTAATCCGGCGACGCGGGATCAGACGAAGAGGAGAGAAGTTGAGCGTGTGCAGAGAGCTTCAGCCAGGCGATGAGCGCTTGGGCTGAATCCGGCGTCGGTGTGTCCGACGAGGTGGTTCCCAAGCGGGTGTCCGACGAGGGTCTGATGGAGGAACCGGACCCGGACCCGGACCCAACTTGGCAGACTGCGCGGAGTTGAGTCGGTGGACACGATAGAATGGCGGTAATGAGACCGCGGCCGCCTCATCACGACGAGGACGACAGGGAACGCAGAGGCTTTCCCCCACCTTCTCCCCAACCACTCCAGTCGACTACGAGGTCGACGGTAAGAGGTGAGAGCACTTCTCTCCATCTAGCCGGCGGACGGACGCGAAGACGAGAGAGCTCGTCTTCCTCCCGAGCGACGGACGAGTTGGTAGCGACGAGTCCCGTGAAGGCGTAGAGATGCCTGAGACTCCGGCAGGTAGCGTAGTGATGCGTTGTATTTACACCATATTTTTGCCTATATTTTATACTATTTTTGGGGCTTAATTGCATGATTTTGTGCTAATTTTGGTATTTTTGCTTCACTTGTCACAAAATCTTCACTTTTTTTTGGTTTTTATGAAAATGTAGGTAAAATGACATAAAAATGATGGATTTTGAGAGTTTTGAGGCCATATTATGATTCCCGAGGAGATCACGAGCTTACACATCAAATTTGGAGCGAAAATAGTGAAAATTTTAACTTTCATGGCCTTGGCCGTAATTATGAAGTCTGCCATAATTTTGGCGTTGAGGGAAGGGTGAAAAACGGCTAAGTATGGATATGCACAGAAACTTTCACGGGTGAAGGCGTAATTTTATTACGGTCTGTGAAACTTTCTGTGACTTAAGGGCTTTACACATAGAAAGAATCACGGCCTTGGCCGTGAACCTATTACGGACCGTGAAAACATCCGCCCGTCGAGTTTTTCACTCGATTCTCCACCGATTCAAACCGGATTTGAACCAGACTTTGTAGAAATGTTCCTTGATGGGTTCCAAACTGGTTTAGCTATAAAAGATCAGATTTTTCGAGGGTTAAGGGAGGGCTTCTACGGACGAAAGCTAACGGCGGCGGCGGTGACGATGATGACGAAAATCAATTCCAGGGCAGAATTCGAATAGGAAAGCCGCACAAAGGAAGAATTAGAGGGTTCATCTTCGTCTCCAGATTGAGGGGAAGCCTTTCTAGTATCTTGTCTAGCGATTTCCTGTAATCTTTTAGGGTTTTCATGCAATTTTCATTGATGAACATACTGTTTGCTTTGAACATGAACGTGTAAACCTTATTTCGGGATTTGGGAAGTAGCCTATTCATTGATTTATGGATTTCGTCTTTTGCATGAATCTTTTGTATGTTTTCACGGTCCGTGAAACTTTCTGTGACTTAAGGCCTGTACTCACAGCCTTGGCCGTGAACCTATTACGGACTGTGAAAACATCCGACCGTCGAGTTTTTCACTCGATTCGAACCGGATTTGAACCAGACTTTGCAGAAACGTTCTTTGATGGGTTTCAAACTGGTCTAGCTATAAAAGATCAAATTTTTCGAGGGTTAAGGGAGGGCTTCTACGGCCGAAAACTAACGGCGGCGGCGGGTGACGGCGAAAATCAATTCTAGGGTAGAATTCGAATAGGAAAGCCGCGCTAAGGAAGAATTAGAGGGTTCATCTTTGTCTCCAGATTGAGGGGAAGCCTTTCTAGTATCTTATCTAGCGATTTCCTGTAATCTTCTAGGGTTTTCATGCAATTTTCATCGATGAACATGCTGTTTGCTTTGAACATGAACGTGTAAACCTTATTTCGGGATTTGGATTGATTTATGGATTTCGTCTTTTGCATGAATCTTTGTTAAAAATATTATAGATTGATTTGATTAGAATTGTACGTATCCCGCTTTAATTCTCTTGACAAGTTTTATTGTGTTTGAGACGTCGTGAGAAGGACCGAGAGGTGAATCGTGACGTTGGATCTATTCTTGTCAAACCTACGAATCCAATCACGGGAGTAGTTTGGATTTATTTAAAGAATTTACATGATTTTTCATAGAACTTAAAAAGATCTAATTGCATTAATTGTCACGAGAGTAGGGAATTAACGTAATTGGGTACCGGATTATGCTTCGGGATGAGGTAATCTGTACCTTAGGAAAAATCCTTTTCAAAACTATAATTTTCTGTTCAAAGATTTATTTTTATTAAATTCATAATGATTAGCGTGGTGAAACCCCGAATCCTGAATTTATCTGAATTGATTTTTACCCAAAACATTATATCTGTTTCTTTTTATTTGTACTTAGAAGTCTCCAAAACAAAAACCACAGATTTGATTCGTCTAGCTATAAATCGACCGTGTAATCGGTACTTGACCACTAGATCCTCGTTGGGAACGATCTTTATTTTATTACTTCGATAAATCCGTGCACTTGCGGACGTATCACGTAGCTCCGGCCATGGCGAAGGCTAAGGAGAGCCGAACATCGAGGGCGGCGTCTACGTCTGCCGGGGGAGACTGTTACGCCCAAGGACCGGCAGGTCCTGGGCCTAGCCCAATGGGCCGTTCGACGTGGACTTGGGCGAAGGCCCAAGCAACAGGGAACGACTTCGGAGTAGGATCCGGCGCGGATCCGCGCGACTGATGGGGGCGCATCTGAGGTGTGCGCGGAGTCCTTCCTTGCCGGCATCCTGTCCAATGGCAGGCGTGGTTGTGGTAGCGCTATTGGCGGCCGCAGCGGAAGAAAAGGGGGGCACGGCTGCGGCCCTGCTCCCTCTCTTGGCTCTTGGATGGAGTCTCGGACGAGGGCTGCGACGGAGGCTCTCCGAGCGAAGGCCTAAGTGTGACACCTGTTCTTATGTGGATCAGGCCGAGAGAAGATTGGGCCGCGCGGCCTATCCTTCTGGGCTGCAGCCGGCCCGGAACAGGAAGACATTGCGTCTCCTTCGATGCGGGAACAGCCGACGCAGTTGACATCGAGGAGTTCGACAACGTCGACGGCGCGATCGACGGCCCCGTCTGCGGCGGCTGCTCCGGCAAGGTTGACGGCAACATCAACTCGCGTCATGGGGCCAAAGAGGCGAGCGGCGTCAATGATCTCGGCGTGGAGATCGGATCGCGAGCGGAGGAGGCAAGTGAATCCAGGCGGATGACGGGAAGAGGCAGAGAACTCCCCCCAGAAATAGAGGGCTTGAGAGGAAGAGAGACAGTGGCGAGGCTTCCCCTTCCGGCGACGAGCAGCGTGCGACGCTGCTCTCAATCTTTCCGACGTTCGCAGAGGCGAACGTCCTCCATACGGCGGACGACGACGAGTTCGGCGAGCTTCCGGTCGGCAGCGAGGTCCGGCGAGGCGAGAGGGTGAGGGAGTGATCTGTGGAGAGACGGGGGGTTTATGTAGGTTCGGTTCCGATAATCGAAGGAAATTTCCCTATCTCCCGTTGTCTTCTCCGGCTCCGGCGTTTCTCTGTGTTTTCCGGCGAGCTCTCCTGTTCGGAGCTTCCGCCGAGTTCTTCTTCACCATCCCCAACTGCGACGACTTCCGGCGACGTAGGCTGAGGATCGGACGCGCACACCGAACCTGCCGCACGCCTTAGCCCACCCGTCTCCCCCTTCTGCTCCGGCGTCGAGGATCGGCGGCGAAGAACGAACGCAGGAGGCGTTCGTTTTCGCGAAGGCGGAGGCGAGCAGACGAATGCGGTCGGCGTTCGAAACGAGGGGTTGACCAAGTCAATGCCAAATCGAACGCGCGGCTCCAAAATCTGAATTCGGGTTTGATTTTTGCATGTAATTCGTGACAGACGGGTGACGTGGACTGGGCTGAATTGGGTGGGAGTGACATTAGTGTGACGCCGAGGCTTTTCTGGACCGGACCAGAAGGCAAACGGGTTTGGGCGAGTCGTCGCGGAAACAATCCACGGCCCAAAGCAGGGGATGCTTCGACGCGAGCGAGACGAGCAGCTTCGGCGCTGTCGACGGACGCTGTCGTCGGCACGGATGGAGGCGGACGAAGCGGGCGGATCCGACGACAGGGGCGGGACGCTCGCGGACGCCTCAGCAATGGGAAACGAGCAGGCGAACCCTAGCTGGCGCGGTAATCTCCTTCCAAAGAGGGAAGCAAACTCCCTCTTTAAGATCGCAGCGGGCGAGCGAAGGGGGGCATCGTCGAGAGTCGGCATCTTCTCCTCCCCTACGAGTTCAGCGTCGTCTCCAGAAGATTGCGGCGGCCTTTCCTCCACGAGTCGGAGACGACGCGATCAGGTGACGAAAGGCGAGAGAGCTCGCCTTCTCAACGAGTGGAGGACGAGAGCAGAGTTGCGTCTTCCTTCCCTCCAGGCAGCGACTTCCGGCACGTCTCGACAGAGAACTCCGACGACTGTGAAGTCAGACGACGAGGGAAGGATTGAGCGTGTTAGAGAGGAGGGGAGACTGGGGTTTTATGATGCTCGGTTTGAGTTCTAAACGAGTGAAAATTTTCCCACGAACCCGGCGTCTTCTCCGACGACCTCCTGCCTCCTTCTCTATCTTCTCCGGCTCTCTTCCTCACCTCCGGCAGCGAGATTCCGGCGCCCAGAGGGACGCCGACGAAGGCTGAGGGAGGACGCGCGACATCAAGGTGAGCTCGGCGTTCGCGTGCGGCGACGGTCTCGGCTCCGACTAAAAAAAAAAGGGCGCTGAATAGTGTAGCCGTTGACGTGGACGGGCTTTTTAGGATTGGGCTTAACACTTAGAGCTTGAGATATCATGAGCCCAATATGTCAAAGGAACTGAAAGCCCAATAATACAGTATCCAAAGACCCAAGGAACTTAAGACATTTGAGGGATTCGGCACCCGAGGCCCCAAGGTCTGAACTTGCATGCTTAAGAAGCCTAGTAGCAACCATTAGATTCCTAAGGATGCTATAATTAAACTAACCAATTATTTCCTATATGATCTTGATGGTCAAATGCTTTGCACTCATCATTTAACCGCCACAATTAGTGTCAGCCACATAGCAGTCAACTTGAGTCTCGTCTGCTCTCACTCTTTCCGACGTTCGCAGAGGCGAACGTCCTCCATACGGAGGACGACGACGAGTTCGGCGAGCTTCCGGTCGGCAGCGAGGTCCGGCGAGACGAGAGGGTGAGGGAGTGATCTTCTGGTCTCGACTCATCTCCTTCTCACATCACATGACTACATACAAAGAATAATCTAAAACAAAACCTATTGTTTAACAAAGACACCCAAATCCAACATCATTTACTAAAATTTTTAACTACTTTGTGCGTTAGAGAGGTGGCATTTTAGAGAAATCTTAAGTTATATTCTATTGAATAAAATCCACCAGTGGAAATGATAGAAAAGTACAATAAATCTAGATGACTTTTTATTTAGATTCATTATACTTTTCATCCTTTTTACTGCAGATTTTATTTAATAAAATATAGCTTTAGTCTTTCATTTAGTATCCTGTTAACTCTCACAGTTGGTAGTGGACACGTGAGACAAAACAGATTTGTCTCTACCACTATACTTCTAAGATGGTTCATGAGGGTCCGGAAGTAAAGTTTGTGAGAGCCAACTTTATCCTTTGGACAAATGCATCTATCTATTTAATGTGAGAGCCAACTTTATTTTTAGATTTGTCTTTGTAGTCCAATTTTTTTTCTTCTAGTTATCATCGTTTTTTTTTCAAATTTAGCTCAACACTTTATAAAATTTCAATTATGTCATATTTTTATCTTTATGTTCCACTTTATTTTTTTTTTATTATCGCAGACATGTAGCAAGAAATCTTTGTGACTTAATTCAAGTATATATGTGCTAGTGGTGTTCATCATAACAATATTTGCTCTCTGAAAATTATTTTTTGCAGAAATTTTTTTGTGTTTGATAGTCTAAAGAATACTATATGAGCAATAATAATACTAAACTTTCATCAACCTTTAAAGAAATTCAAATAATCTTAAAAATACCTGTAATTGGTCTATCTCGCTTTTTGCTCAAGGACACAGACTTCTATCCTTGACAGGCTCTCACACGAGTCGGCAAAGCTTCAACAAGCAAATGAGGCTTAGCAAATAATCTTTTGAACTCTCTCAGATCAAACACAACCCATGAAAGTGGAGAAACATAAATATTGCATACTTGCGATAGTAGTCCCTACAGTGATTTCAAACACTCATAATTCTCTCTCTCTTTCTCTTATCCTTTCTTTGTTCTTGGCCTTCTCCTTATATAGGAATAAAGTTGAATCTTCAATAATTCATCTGATCGTCTTTGCTTGTCGTCAATGACAGCATTTTTCCTTCAATAATTACATTTTGACCCATAATTCTCTCTCTTTTTCTCTCCTCCTTCGGTCTTGGCTTTTTCCTTTAAGAACCTTCTCCTTGTGTAGGAATAAAGTTGATTCTTCAATAATTCATGAGTCTTTATTTATTCGTTATTGCTTATGTTTTCCTTCAATTATTGTACTATGACTCATAATTCTCTCTCTCTCTCTTTCTCTCCTCTTTCCTTCGGTCTTGGCCTTCTCCTTCTATAGGAATAAAGTTGATTCTTCAAGAATTCATGAGTCTTTACTTATTCATTATTGCTTATGTTTTCCTTCAATTATTATGCTATGACTCATAATTCTATCTCTCTTTCTCTCCTCCTTCCTTCGGTCTTGGTCTTCTCCAGGAATAAAGTTAGATTCTTCAATAATTCATGAGTCTTTACTTATTCATTATTACTTATGTTTTTCTTTATTTATTATGCTATGACTCATAATTCTCTCTCTTTCTCTCCTCCTTCCTTCGGTCTTGGCCTTCTCCTTTAAGAACCTTCTCCTTATAAAGGAATAAGGTTTGTTGATTGGTTCTTCAATAATTCATCTTTTTATCTCCTTTTGCCTGCGTGAATTAGATAGATCTCAGCTGGGTCTTGGTCTTTTCAGTGAATGTTGCTATCTATAACTTCAAAATTTACCAGCATTATATTGGCTGCTCAACTCAAAAAAAAAATCTCCCTACCCTAATCTCGCATTCGCCAATCTTAAAGCAACAAAGTGAATGCACAAATCTTAATGCCCTTCATATCTCTCTATATATATATATTAAATTAATCACATTCCTTTTTACTACCTCCGAGATCTTAATTGCGGATAAGTTTTTAGTTAAGCTACACTAAAAAAATTATAATTTTATGTTAGTTAAATTATTTTATATACTTTTGTCTAATTTTAATAGAACCGTTTATTTTTTTCCTCTTGCTTAAAATTATTTTCCAAACTATTTTAAGGGTATAAGATTATTTTTGTTATCTACATAAATAAATATTACTTTATGAAAATTATGTTAACCATTTTTAAAATAATTAACTTGTATATCATGCTCACCGCTCACGATGTACATTATTTTGTACATTATGTTGATTATTCATTTATTACTATGTACATTATTTTAGTTATAGATATTATATGCCTGATATCTTTGAAAAATAATATTAATTAAATATGCGCATTTTATCTAAAAAGTTTAAGATGAATATATTCATAACAATATAACAATATGACAATAAATAATAAATAATTTACATACAGTTCTAATAATTTTGTAGAATAAAATAAGTTTAATATGTGATTCTATAAATTTTAATAAAAAATAATTCAATCTATTTAATTAATTAACTTAATAGGCTTAAATTTTTTAACCTATGAACATGACTTTCATATCTCAATTAAATAATATATAGAAACAACTCAAGATATATAGACGTGATTAATTATTGAGTTCTTTGTATTTATCATCAATGATTACAAAATCATTACTAAGTTATAATTTTTAACAATAAATGGTGATTATATGAGATTACTACTGAGTTGCGTTTGCATACAATAAATGATGAAATGGTTAATTTAACTTTGATATCTACCAAAGTTCTTCAGCAATTTTTGATTTCTTAAGTTTCATATTTATTAGTAATCTAATTTTGTTAATCAAATTTATAGTTATTCTCGTCATTTTGTAATGTCAAATCCATTGAAATATTCAAGTTTATATATCTAGGTTTATCCAAAAAAATTATTGGTTGATTATATTTTATTTAATGAACTGGTTAATAAATAATAGTAACTACTGGTCCACAATTTAAATTGTATAAAAATATATCAAAGGAAGTAATGCCCAAGTGATGCTGAAAATAAGGGGTTTCCATTGTCGACAACACCCTAGCGGTAGGGTTCTACCATAGAGAAACATGGGTTGGCAACTCTCCTTGCGGAGGAGAGGTCCTTCATTGGTGGAGGGTTTGTTGGAAGAGTTATCTGACGAGCTTCCTAAATACTTTCCCCAAAAGAGAGGGATCATCACAAGTTGAACTAGTGACAGGATCCACTCCTCCACTAAAGGTCTTTTACCGTATTTTTCCAGTAGAGTTGGTCGAGCTTCGTTTAGCATTAGTGTGGATTGCTCGAAGCCGAGTTCATTCGGCCCACGGTATCGCCTTATGGAGCGCTGATCCTCTTCTAAAAGAAGAAGGATTGGTCGCTAAGGTTCTGGGTAGACTATAGAACCTTGGATAAGATAACGATGAGGGATTGTTATCTTATACTGCTTATCCCTGATCTGGGAGATCGACTAGGGAAAGCATTGCTTTTCTTAAGGCTAGACCTGAGAGCAAGTTAATTAGCAAATTCGTTTCGCCGAACGCAACGAATAGGAAAACCATATGAGCAGCCCGATATGAGTCCTTAAGTTCAAAGTGATGCCCTTTGAACTTCTAAAGCCCCTTCTACGTTTTGTCATCTGAAGAATAAGTGTTGACCCCTTTTCTTAGATGACTACGTAGTTGTATACTTGGACGATATTGTGGTATTTTCCTCAAGCGTTGAGGAACGCCTAAGCTATCTAAGGCTGGTGTTGAGGGAAAAATCAACTCTATTTGGAGTTAAGAAATTCTCATTTGTGGTGGATGAGATTTCTTTCTTTGGTCTTGGGATGGACCACGGACAAGCGCGCATGGACAAGGTAAAGGTCCAAGCCATTGCGGAATGGTGCGCCCCCTCAAATTAAACCGAGTATGGAGTTTTCTTAGTGTAGTGAACTTCTATCGAAGGTTCATCAAAGGCTATTCAAGAAAAGCCTTACCCTTAGTGATCTACTGAAACGGAACTCGAAATGGGAGTGGCTTGATCGGTATCAGTTGACCTTCCGATAGTGAAGGTCCGTATTGCCTCTGAACCGATCCTGAAGTTACCCGACTTCAGTATGCCTTTCGAGTTTCACACTGATGCTTCGGACCAAGCTATCGGTGGTATACTTTTATAATATGGGCATCCTTTAGCTTATGGGGGTTGAAAGCTAATAGGACTGAGCGACGGTATTTGGCCATGAGAAGGAAAAGGTGGTGGGAGTCCACTATCTCCGGACGCGGAGAACCTTCTCGGGGTTATGAAGTCCGACAACATGACACCACATAAAAAGAGGTTGTCGGCAAACTAGGCACGTTGGCTGGAATTCTAGGGTGAATTCCAATTCCATGAGGAACATAAATCGGGTAAAGGTAGTGTGTCTCCTCACAAGCTCAGTAGACTAAATGCCCTTATATGCTGTACCTTATCTCGAGTGGACGGGGATCTGCTAAGCAGAATAAAAGCAGCCTCAGCTTTTGATAGGGAGGATCAAAAGCTAAGTTTAGCAGGATTATGTCGGGCACGATCCGACACTACTACTTGGGTCCAGTTGACATAGTCATGACCAGAGGCGATAGGCCATTAGTCCCATCGATGGGCGGACTGCGCCGGGAGCTACTGAGGGAGCTCCATGATAGAGTTTGGGCAAGACATCCAGGACAAAAGGGGAAAATTGTCCTGTCAGCACGACTGTGCTATTAGCCCAATACGTGCGCAAATATGGGGATGTAGGTCCGCATTTACCAAAATTGCCAAGAAGGTAAGATCGATCGGAGACTAGAGGCAGGGTTGTTACAACCACTGCTTGTTCCCGAGATGTCCTGGACAAGGGTGTCCAAGGACTTTATTGGTGGGTTTCCTAAGTTTGACGGGAAAAGCTCAGTGCCGGTAGTCATAGATAGATTCTCCATGGAGGGAGTCATTATCCCAGCACTTGAGTAGTGTACAGTAAGGGTTGCTGTAGACTTATTCTTCCAGGAAATGGTGAAACATTTTGGCTGGACACTTTTTGAACCGTGTTGTTCAATAAATATGTGTCCAAGGTAAGTTTCTCCATAGCCAATCATCCTCAGAAGGATGGGCAAACTAAGCGGGTGAATGCTCTTGTGGAAGAATTCCCCCGTCATTGTATGATCGCCAGTCAGGGTGACTGAGTGAAGTGGATCGATGTGGCATGGAATGCTTACACCTTGCAAAGGTTGTCATCCACAAGTCCCACCTCATTTGAACTTCAAGTTAGTGTTAGGGAGTCAGCCCCTAATCCCCGTTGATGTGGTACAAAGGGATTCCTACGGGAAGTGCCCTATGACTCAACGGAATGCTCGGGAATGAATCTATTCACTCGGAGAGGCTAAAGGTAGCTAGGAGTTGGCTGTACAATGGATGCAAAGGTATGCATACTGTCATTGTTGGAACGAAGAATTAGTCATAGGCGACTTAATTCTTCTCCGACTTACCTCGCAGATCGGTAGGAAAATCTCAGTGAGGGAGGCTCACCGAAGTCTTATCCGAAGATACAACAGTCCATGTGAGATATTGAGTCGAGTGGACTCAGTAGCATACCGTTTGAAACTCCAATAGAGAATGTAGATGTACCCTACATTCCATGTGAACTTGAGAAAGTTCCACAAGGATCTGGACGATCCTTCTCGGTCATTGTCTTACCAAGCCACACCGATGGTTCGAACGGAATTCGACCGAGGGATATGTGATATTTTATATCACTGGGTGTTGGGGCAAAGTAAGTCGAACCGATATACGGAGTTTCACATTCGATGGGATAAATCCCTTATGGAGGAAGCAACCTGGCACAAAGCTTCCAAACAATACTTCTCCGATGGCTCAGATGAGGTCCGATCTAAGGATTGTCGAGATTTGAGGTTATCGACTCTTGGATCATAGTTGAATGAATAAGCATGAGGTGTTTCTCATTCATTGGGAGAGTTATGCTTGAGGTCGGAGCACTCTGGTGGGAGGCTTCAGAATTTTAGAATTACGAGGTTTAGCAGAGGAGCTACCTCGAGTCGCCGAGGACGGCGACTACCTCAGGTGGGGGAGAATGTGAGGCCCAGGCGCTGGGCCCAAGCCCAGGCCTAGGCCTCGTCGTCAGCCCAAGCCCATTCTAGTAGCAAATCGGGTTGGGCGGTGCGGATTTCGGGTCGGGCGACCCGTTTGGCGGGGAAAGCTCCGTGAGAGCGACGTTCGCCCGCGTGCACAGTGCGCGTTCGTTCGAACGCGAGTCGGCGGCGGTCGACCTCTCCCCTGATCCTCTTCCTCCCTTCGTCGAGCGGCTCCGACGAGGGCTCCGGTGGCGGCGATGATTCCAGTGACTTCCTAGTGGGTTGGGTGCGACGGTATGGGAAGCGGCGGAGCTTAGGGGCGGCGCCCCTTTTTACCTCCTCCTCCATTGTCTTCGGCGTCGCCGGTGGTGGAGCCGGCGGACGCCGCCGAGGTATGTCCTACTCTCCTCCCGCTCCAGCTCCGTCCGGCGGGTTGGTTTTCGGGTCGACTAGCGTCGCCGACTTCTCTCTTTTGCCCTTCGCTGTGCCTCCTCTTCTCTCATCTCCGGCGAGAATCTGGCTGGCCTGCGAGGCAGGGAGCTTCGGCTCCTTCCTCTGGTGATGCCCGGCGAAGAGTTTGTCGACGTCTCTAGCGGTTCTGGCGGCGTCCGGTGAAGAAGGGGTGCGCCTCCTTTCTTTGGTGGCGTCCGGCGTCTGTGTGGGTTCGCCGGCGCCTCCCTTGCCTCCGGCGAGCCTCGGGCGGTTTCCGACGATCTTTCGGCCGTCGGTTCACTACCTCAATTTGTGTGCACGTGCTTTGGTTGGCGTGCATATGCCTCGTTTTCTGTGCGTGCGCTTCTAACGGGTTCCAGACGCGGTTCCCGTTTCCGGCCGATCAGCTATGGTTTGTTTTCTAGTGTACCAGACTCGTACGCACGCTGTGCCAGCGTCGAGTCTCGGGTCTTGTATCTTCTTGCGCGTTGGAGCTGGTTCGTGCAGCAATCCTTTGGGAGACGCGTGGCGGTCTTCATCTCGTCGAGACGAGCAGACAGGTGGTCATTCGGGATAGGCTGAGGAGTGCGTCGAGGACGGACTCCTGCCAGTCGCGTCCAGTTTGGTGGTTTAACCATTTAGCCCCTGCGTGGGTGTGCTTGGGTGCGAGTTAAGCGTTGACTCGCTTGTATTTTATTAAAAATTTTATTACCCTAATTCTGGGCGTGACACTTAGAATATATTATAGCATCACAAAAGCAATACTGCATTATGTAAACGAAGAACCTTCTTATCCTTAATGAGAATTTGTTGCACCTTCACAAAATGATAGTCAATAGCGGCATTTATGAAAAAAAAAAAAAAAAAAACTTGCATCTGTCGCATTATGCTGACTTGAGAAAATAATATCATTTGTCTATGCTTAGAATTGTTTACACATTTTCAAAGCAATAACAGCACTACGCAAAAAGAAGACTTTGTGTCTATCTTATTATGCTGACGATGAAGTTAGCATACTAGATGTTGGAAAAAATAAAAAATAAAATAAAATAACGTTAGCAATTTACCGCCCTTTAATGTTAGCAATTTAGTGCTAACATTACTATTGAATTAAGCCTTTTTTTTAAAGGTTCTAATTCCTATGCATAAGAGGATGCTTGGCTCCTCGTCTCCATTCTTCCTTCTTCTTCTTTCTTAATTTTTATGTTCTTGGATTCTTCTAATTTTGCTGCTAAATGCTGAAAGGGTGTCTGATTAACTTCTTCACGGTTGTACCCGCAGAAGAGGAGTATCTGGTTGTATCTTGGGTATTCAATCCGGATTTAACTCGCACGAGAGTCCAGATTTTCACCTAAGGATAAGCCACAACGCGCCTCCGGGTTTTATCATTCTAATCCCTTCTTTTATATTTTTGCATATTAAGATTTTAATCCTACATGATCTCTATTTTCTATTTAAATAAATATCTTCATAAAATTTTAGACCAACAATATTAGGTGAAAATCCGATATGCTAGTTTACTCTCTCTGTTAATTGGAATTTCTCTCTGAAAATTACAGTGATTTCAAATGCTCATAATTCTCTCTTTCTCTTATCCTTCCTTTTGTTCTCTTGCCCTTCTCCTCATATAGGAATAAAGTTGGATCTTCAATAATTCATCTCATCGTCTTTGCTTGTCCTCAATGCCGGCATTTTTCCTTCAATAATTACACATTGACTCATAATTATCTCTCTTTTTCTCTCCTCCTTCGGTCTTGGCCTTTTCCTTTAAGAACCTTCTCCTTGTATTGGAATAAAGTTGATTCTTCAATAATTCATGAGTCTTTATTTATTCGTTATTGCTTATGTTTTCCTTCAATTATTGTACTATGACTCATAATTCTCTCTCTCTCTCTTTCTCTCCTCTTTCCTTCGGTCTTGGCCTTCTCCTTGTATAGGAATAAAGTTGATTCTTCAAGAATTCATGAGTCTTTACTTATTCATTATTGCTTATGTTTTCCTTCAATTATTATGCTATGACTCATAATTCTATCTCTCTTTCTCTCCTCCTTCCTTCGGTCTTGGTCTTCTCCAGGAATAAAGTTAGATTCTTCAATAATTCATGAGTCTTTACTTATTCATTATTACTTATGTTTTTCCATTTATTATGCTATGACTCATAATTCTCTCTTTCTCTCCTCCTTCCTTCGGTCTTGGCCTTCTCCTTTAAGAACCTTCTCCTTGTAAAGGAATAAGGTTGGTTGATTGGTTCTTCAATAATTCATCTTTTTATCTCCTTTTGCCTGCGTGAATTAGATGGATCTCAGCTGGGTCTAATTGTTGGTGCTAAGAGCATGTACAAGTCTAATGAATTACAAAGGATGATTCTAGGCTTCATGATGAGAAAAAAGTCAGAATTCTTTTGAGTAATTCTTGTGTACATGACTGGACTTTGTTATATATGCCCAACTAATTCTTAATATCGTTGTTGTTAGTAAACATGCCCGAGTCATGTATGTGAGTCAGCCATCTAAACGTGGGTTAAATTTAGAAATTCATATTTTATTACAGAATAATTAAGTAGATTTAGGTTAATGCTTGTTATTTTATTAGATTCATGCTTGATTATTAAACAATTTAGTTTAATACTAGTTATTAATGAATGAAGGGATCATTGATGTAAAGTTTAAGTGATTTAAAGTATCAAAATAAATAAAAATTCATTAAATATTAATTAAAAGTAGTTAATTATGTTTATAAACAATATACTACTAATGTAAAACATACCAATCATTATTAGAAAATAATAAATAATAAACAATGGGAGGATTTGCAACGAGCCGTATTACTCAATATTAGAATTGCTTTTTGTAGCAGGTCATGGAAAAAGTGGTAAATGGTGTACCGGAAAATTTCGCAACTTCTTTTCAGTGAATGTTGTTATTTATAATTTTAGAGTCTGTTTTATTGGGGAGAAAAAAAGAAAGAAAGAGAAAAAAATAAAAATTTTTATTTTTCTCCTGATTTATTAGAGAGATTAATTTAGAGGAAAAAAAATAAACCAATTTTCTCTCCTTTTGTATTCTCTCCAAAAGAGGGAAAAAATATTTTTCTCCTCTTTTGCTATCAGCTTTCTTCCCTTCCATTTTTTATACTTTTCTCTTTTCTCTTTTCTCTTTTTTTCCTTCCCCTCCAAAAAAATAGACCCGAGCATTATATTGGTGCGCAACTCAAAAAAAAAATCTACATACCTCGCATTCACCAATCTTAAAGTAACAAAGTTAGTGCACGAATCTCAATGCCCTTCATCTCTATTTTTTGCGCATCATTAGTCGCCCGCTTGCTTATTGTCGTCACCTACTCAACCCTCGTTAGGGTTTAATTCCTAAGCTGGGCACCAACTTAGGCAATATTTTTAGAACATGGCACGCTGTTGTATAAAGTGAAATATATATATATATATATATATATATATATATATATATATATATATATTTAAAATTAATCACATTCCTTTTACTACCTCCAAAATCTTAATTGCGGATAAGTCTTTGGTTAAACTACACTAAAAAAATTATAATTTTATGTGACTTATATTATTTTATATACTTTTGTCTAATTTTAATGCAACTATTTTTTTTTCCTCTTGCTTAAAATTATTTTACAAACTATTTTAAGGGTATAAGATTGTTTTTGTTATCTACATAAATAAATATTACTTTATGAAAATTATGTTAACCATTGTTAAAATAATTAACTTGTATATCATGCTCACCGCTCACGATGTACATTATTTTGTACATTATGTTGATTATTCATTTATTATTATGTACATTATTTTAGTTATGGATATTATATGCTTGATATCTTTGAAAAATAATATTAATTAAATATGCCCATTTTATCTAAAAAGTTTAAGATGAATATAATCATAACAATATAACAATATGACAATAAATGATAAATAATTTACATACAGTTCTAATAATTTTGTAGAATAAAATAAGTTTAATATGTGATTCTATAAATTTTAATAAAAAATAATTCAATCTATTTAATTAATTATCTTAATAGGCTTAAATTTTTTAACCTATGAACATGACTTTCATATCTCAATTAAATAATATATAGAAACAACTCAAGATATGTAGACGTGATTAATTATTGAGTTCTTTGTATTTATCATCAATAATATAAGTTATAATTTTTAACAATAAATGGTGATTATATGAGATTACTACTGAGTTGCGTTTGCATACAATAAATGATGAAATGGTTAATTTAACTTTGATGTCTACCAAAGTTCCTCAGCAATTTTTGATTTCTTAAGTTTCATATTTATTAGTAATCTAATTTTGTTAATCAAATTTATAGTTATTCTCGGCATTTTGTAATGTCAAATCCATTGAAATATTCAAGTTTATTAATCTAGGTTTATCAAAAAATTATTGGCTGATTATATTTTATTTAATGAACTAGTTAATAAATAATAGTAACTACTAGTCAACAATTTAAATTGTATAAAAATATATCAAAGGAAGTAATCATAATGTGAATGAGCACATGTATATCGATTGAATAATTCATAGGGCTGGCAATTTGGTCATCGGGTATCGGGTATCCGCCCCGACCCGACCCGTTTACATCGGGTTCGGGTACCCAGTTACGTAAACGAGACGGGTATGGGTTTGGTTTATGTAACCCGTGTCGAGTTTGGGTCCGGTTCGGGTTTGACCCTTCGGGTACCCGACACCCAAACCCAATTATAATTTGAGGTGAGTACTGTTCTTGGTAATTTGTTACTGGATTGTGCTTCCTTAAGCAATTTGTGTTAGTTCCTGGTAAGTCTTATTTAATGAATACTTTGTTTATTGTTTTTATAATCAGTTTTTAATCTTTATTTTTTCCAGGTATGGCTGGAAGTTTATAATAGATTCATTGCATACTTGTCATTTCTTGAGAAGTTCCTGCATGGAATTAAGGTGACTTCAACCCTCCATGAACTTACTTTGAGGTGAGTATTTTCTTAATGTGTAATAACATTTAACAATTTGTAGATTAGTATTTTCTTAATGTATGCATAGTTGTGAATACTCTATTGTGCTTTTGTAGGTTTGGACTTTGGAGATACCCTCTGCAATCCAGTGGAGTCGTGGAGAGGATTGGAATTTTTTAGCTTACTTTGAGGTGAGTATCGTTCCTTTGTAGTTTTGTAGCTTACTTTGTAGCTTACTTCAGCAAATTAATAATTTTCGGATCAGGTACCCATTATGTAGGTCGGGTACCCATAGGTTAAATGTGGGTACCCATTTAAATTTATAAATTAATTCTTTTTTTTAATGTTGCCGGGTACCTGCGGGTACCCATTTAATTACCCGATTCAGGGTCGGGTTGAGCACTAAGATACTCAACTCGGGTTTAGGTCAGATTCAAGTACCGGGTAGTAGTATTTGGGTCGAGGTCGGGTAGTTGTATAAAAGCCGGGTACCCTACTCGTTGCCAGCTCTAATAATTCATATTCAAGCTTCGTTAAGTCAACACAAACGACTGTCCACACAAAGACATTCAACTCACAGCACCACTGAATAAAATCTTTGACTAACTTGAGCAGTAACTACAATATCAAGTTATTATGAAGTTTACAAGAGGAGAGTTGGTAGTTGTAGCCTCTTCAAGGATCATTTACTGAATGGTCCTTTTTGAAACCCGTAGGGAAGCAGATTTAGAGAACATAACCAATCTATGGGTGTGTTTGGCCCAGCTTTTGCTTTTAGCTTCTACTAGTTGAAGAAGCGCTTGTTGAAAAGATGCTGGCCGGAGAAGTTTAAGAGTGTTTGAGATGCGTAGCTTGTGAACCGCTTATGCTGTGTTGGTTGAAAAAATGCTTATTAAAAAAATTACTAAGATAAAAATTATATAATTAAATTTATAGTTAACTATAATTAAAATATTTATTAAAATTATTATAAGTTATACTATTAAAAAATATTATTATACATAAGAGTTATTGAGCATAAGTAGGTGGGGGGCCAGAGAAGCAGCTTTACCCTTGCTTCTCAGAGAAGCAGCTAAACTGTGGGTTGGAACAGAGAAGCTGAAGGGTCAAACACCTCAGCTTCTTGATTTCTGCTGGCTGAAAAGCCATAAGCAGGCCCATAAGCTAGGCCAAACGGGGCTTTGATAGGTGATTTCCGTAAATATACGGACTATCGAAGTAATAAATATGTATCGATCCCACAGGGACCAAATACCAAGTACCGACTAATTATGTTATCACAAGCTAGACGATCTTTTGTTGGTTTTGTAATGGTTGCTAAAGCAAGGCTAAACAACTAAGCAAGGTAAATAGAATTAAAAGCTAGGTAATTGCATGACATAGGGTCCAAAGATGAATAAGATCAAGGCTAGGGTCCACCACCTTGATGCGCTATGCGTGGATAAATAACAACATGCAATTCCCTTTTTAATATCCTAGGGTGATCCAAGAGTGTGCAAGTCGTCCTCTCTCGAGCGATGCAACTTGCGACTAGGAGCTCTCCCGATTTAACGTCTACCGTCGTATGACGCAACACCGAATGAGCTCGTTGAGCGCCGGATCGTACATACCATCTCATCATTTGTACATGTTGTCCCCTCTTGGGTGATGCAACAAGGTGTTTGAATGGTTTAACGCCTACTCTCGTAGTGCGCCTACTCGAACAAACCCAATGAGCACGAAATGACATGCACTACCCGTACCTCATTAACCACTTTCGTGTGATGATGGAGGTACCTTCGCCTAGGTTATCAAACATCTAGATGTGCCTCTCGGCAACACAGGATATCTAAAACATGAAAAAAGCAACAATGTAATCTTCATTCAAAAGGTGCAACTAGACAAAGTAAGACAATCTAGGGTTTGCAAAATGAAGCGACAATCCATACATAGAACATTCAAGGGGCTTTTCCCTAGCCCTAAAACAAGTTTAAGCTACCATAACCATGTTCCAAGATAAAGCATAAATCAATCCGGTAGATACATCCATGGATAATGCGGTGAACGAGATAGATGAGAAAAGGAAGGTAAGACTCCCTAAAAGGAGAAGAAGCCGCTTGGTAAGGTCCTCCTCTTCCTCTGATCGGTGGTCCACCCTCTCCACGCTTTCACGATGAAGAGCTCATTCCTCAGCTCCTTTCTCAGTCGCCACCCCCTTGGCTGCGTGCGTGCGTCTATCTCTATCCAAAAATCTCCTCCTTTTCTCATACGTGAATAGGGTTTTTGTCCCTTTTCTCTCCTCTTTCTGTTGAATTCCACTTTTGCCCTCCTGTAGGCCTCTGTCTGACGTGGATAAGTTGAGGGATGAAGATCTGGAAAATCGGTATAAGGCGACACCAAAGTCACGGGGCGTGGTTTTGGTCACTGGGTGAACCGTGGTTTTTGCCGAGAATACAAATTTCCCTGGAAATGGTCGCATTCCCTCACTTTTTTCCTGAAATGATGCAAAAACACCAAAGAGTGTAGATTCCGAAGATAAAGCAATAATTCCATGCAAATAGGGTGTAAATGCTAGAAAACTAAAGATATAGTAAGGGAAATAGCATAAAAATCTCTATATAAAAATGACTTAACAGGCTTATGGGTGGTCAGACCACTAACAAGGCATTAATCATCATTTACTAAATGGTCCTTTTCAAAACCCTAGATCCGAGAAAATTGTGGTGAGGCTATTTACAAGGCATTAATGGCCATTTTAATGAAAGAGTCACGCGTAACTAAACTATGAAGAATTTTATGAATACGAGCTACCTGCCACAATTATATATAGTGTTTTTATTAGGTTGTTTGTAGTGTTTTAATTGTATTGAGTATTTCTTTTTGTTGTTATATACATCCAACTAATTCTTAATATCGTTATTGTTAAAATTATTGATAGTACAGTGATCTAGCACTGATCGCAAATGAAGGAACGAATGAATCGGACAACTTGGAAACGACACTGGAAGCAAACCATCCGCCGATCGCAAGCGCCTAGGCCATTGTGAGGAACGAATTGGGGGAGCTCTAGAAAACGTCAATCCCTATGATGCACTTGCATTTTCTTAAAGAATTAGCAGTGAAGACGCCAAAGAGAAGATGAGTATCTGATGAAGCACTCTGTTGAAGTAGTGTGTAAAAGAAGACTTGTGTCTATCTTATTGTTATGGGCAATTTATTTTTTTTATAATAAATTGAACTACAACTGGCAGATTATCTCGAGGAGATCTCAGCCCTACACTAGAGTGGCTCGCGACCGATTAGAATCGCGTTGCGGAAGCTGGCCCAAGCACTTTATAAGTCCTCACACCCATGTGCGCAAAGGGTTCGGTGTAAATACCGCCCCTCGGACATGAATACAAATCTCACACTTGTGCAATAACGCGTCGGAGACTCTTCGACCACTAAGCACTCACAAAAAGTCCACAACCCGCCCTCCTTTCTCTACACAGCCGAGATAGGCACCGGCGCGGCCTCAAACAATCACAAGGAGACAGTGGCAAACACCTTCAAGGGTGCTAGCACACACGTCTCAGAGTGCAGCAAGCAACGTGCACGAACACCTTCGAGGGTGTTGGCACGTTTATGCAATCACCTACAAGCAAGCACAATCCGCACTACACATATGCGGAAAAATAGCACAAAGAACCGTCCGGACGAAATGCCACATGAAGTCCGGACAGTGGGTAAAATCCCTATCCACTACTACACAGGAAAACCGTCCTACTACCACTACACACGATAGATCCGGAAAGGGTTTACCCTTGTAGCCTGCCACCACTCCACGAGCCGAGCCCACCGAGATCCTCCGGAAAGCTGTGTTGGAAAGTCCGGTCAGAGTCGAAGCGAGACGTGTGGACGAACGCACACGACGAAGCTTCTCTCCCCTCCCTTTTCTCCTCCGCGGCTCGTGTCCAAAATAGAGAATGCTCGGCTGAAATAGGGGACGAATCCCCTTTTTCGTCAGTCACCGTCCGGCCACCGGAGTTACGCATGAAGGTCGGGAATTGGTTGCCGGTAGACGAAGAAGCTGCCACTGAAGAATCGTCGCCGGAGAAGCCGCCGCCGATGAGGAATCGCACCCAATGGACGCGCTGCTTGCATGGAACCCAGGGATCGAAAAATCCGATCCCTCTCCTGCGTTTGGCTGCTGGTGCCGAAGGGGATGAATCCCTCCTTACCTTAGGGCACTGGAAATCGATCTGGAAGCCTCACGCTACAAGTCCACGGCCGAAACCTTGTCGTCGACAGAAGATTCGAAGCTCTATTTTCAGATCTGTGTTTTCACCGTCGCCAGACCTGCCCGAGCTCTCCCAATGCTTGATAGGTAGCCTCCCCTCGACGAGGATGGAAAACCATCCTTGCCGCCACCCGAGCGTCAATCTCCGCTGTCGAATCCACAGGGCGAGATTGAATCTCCGCCCTCAGCTCGTCCACGTCAGAATCGATGTGGATTCCACGCCCAATCGCCGCCGCCATCACCGCCTCGTTGAATCAAACTGCCGGCGACCTTCCAAATCCGGCGGCACTCCTCCAGCTGGTTGAATCGATGGCGGATGGCATTCACTCCCAGCGCAGATGAGAAACAGGGGAAATTTTCCCCTTTCGCTTGCGCGTGAGCTGAACCGGGTTTGGTTCAGCCTGAACCACTGGTTCGGCTGGTTCAGGGCAGGTTCAGGGTTGATTAGACCTTAGAATCGCCCCATGGTTGACCCTCTCCATCATGCTCACTCACAAGCTTGCGCGAGAGGGTCTAGGGTCCATGGGTCGAGACGGAAACATACATCCACGTGTGAACCTACACTCTGTGGTTCGACTCGACCCTCGCCCTATGGACTTGTGTCAACCTCAGTGACATGATCGCACACCCGAGTCATCCAAGACCTCTGATGACGAGGGGTCCCGTCATCGATCATCCTTGGTGTGCTTTGGGATTTGTGCTAAATCCCGGGAGCATCACATACTCCCCTACCTAAGTTCATTGTCGCCCTCGACGACAGGCTATCCATGTAGATCTTCAACTCCTCCTCAAACTGCCACAAATCAGAAGCTTTTTCCCAGTTAGCTTCTTCTATGGGTGTTCCTTCCCACTGCATAGGAAATTTCATCCGCCTATTCCTCCTACTTTGTCCAAGTGTTTTGTGATCTAAAATTTTTTTAATTCTTTTGTCAAACTTTGCTCAAACACTAGGAGGAGCCCGACGCCCCTGAGAGAGACTAGGGTCGGTCTCGTCGGTATGAAACCTTTTCAAAAAGCTTACATAAAAGGTCGGATGAAGCTTTAATCTGTCAGGAAGCTTCAGCCTGTAGGCAACAGTACCAACCCGTGTCAAGACCTCGAAAGGTCCCTCATATATCTAAATAAGATTGCGATGCGTAGTCTTGGCTAAGATCTTTCTCCATATCTGAGGTGTCAACTTTAATAGAACAAGATCTCCAACTTCAAACTGTTCATTGCGTCTACTCTAGTTGGCATAATGCTGCATCCTTCTTACAACGTGCTCTAAGCTATCACAAGCCTCTTGGAGCACCTCAGCATAATCTCTCGCAACCCAATAGGCTGTTGGGCACTCACCATCGGTGTGCTGCACAACGTCAGCAGGGGTGAGAGGCTGTCGTCCTAACACCAACTCAAATGGTGTCTTGCCGGTAGCTGATGACTGCTGCAAGTTATAGGCAAACTGCGCCGTATCGAGGAGAGACACCCAGTTGCGCTGGCTTGCCGACACAAAGTGACGAAGGTATTATTCAAGCAAAACATTTATCCTCTGCGTCTGGCCATCGGTCTGAGGATGGTTTGCTGTACAAAACTTTAGCTCAAAACCAAGAGTCTTAAATAAGGATGTCCAAAAGTTACTAGTGAACCTAGCATCTCTGTCAGAAATAATGTCCAGGGGAAGCCCAAAAAGCTTCATCGCATGCTTGAAGAATAGGTCAGCTGTCTCCTTGGCTGAGCAAGGCTCAGGTGCTACGATGAACACAGAATATTTTGAGAACCTGTCCACCACAACAAAGATAGAAGCCTTCCCTTCGACCTTGGGTAACCTAGTGATGAAATCCATGGAAACTGAAATCCATGGTCATTCCGAAATCAGAAGAGGCTGTAACAATCCTGCTTCACACCTCCTATCGACTTTATCCTGCTGGCAAATCAAGCAGGTGCGAATATTGTGATCGACATTAGCTCGCATGGAGGGCCAATAACAGGATCGGGATAAAAGTATTAGTATCATGCGCTGTCCCGGGTGTCCACTCCATGCCGTGTCATGAAGCTCTCTCAACAACTCACGTCGAAGTCTGCTAGTCGCCGGAACAAGTGGACGACTGCCCTCGGCCATCAGAAGGTCATCACCCTGAAGATAGTAACGATGAACCTTGCCTTCTCTCACGTCGGCAATCAACTGCTGGTACTTGGCGTTGAGAACAACAGCTTGCTGAATGCAATCGAGGAGATCACCCTCAATCCTCGATATAGAAGCAAGCACCATAGTGCACATCCTGCTGAGAGCATCTAGAACCACATTGGAGCACCCTAATCTGTGCTCCCAGATGAAATCAAATTCAGCGAGGAACTCCTGCCATCTCTCTTGTTTCGGTGAAAGCTTCTTCTGCGTAGTGAAGTATGTGTTGGCAACATTATCCGTCTTCACTACGAAAGCGCTACCGAGAAGATAGATGCACCAAACTCGAAGGCAATGGATCACGGTGACCATCTCCTTCTCGTGAGCTGAGTAACACTGCTCCACCGAACTTAACTTCCTGCTCTCAAATGCCACTGGGTGCCCCTCCTGTAAGAGCACTCCACCGATCGCTCTGTCAGAGGCATCGGTATGAACCTCAATAGACCGAGTGAAGTCCAGCATGTGAAGAACCGGCTTAGTGGCGATCCTGCACTTTAACTCTGCAAACACAGTCTGATGTCATTCTTGTCATAGCCAAGGAATCTCCTTTCTATTCAGAATTATGTACTTTTACTGTGTTGTACTCCGAAAAGTTGTGTACCTTAATTGAAAGTTTTGATGCATAATACCATATGTAATTTCACTCAGATCTTAACACATCACACTCACACGTAGATATTGATCTTTATAATATTATTCATTTATTTGATTGAATGCGTTGATATTTGTGACATGAGTTGAGAACTTAAGATTTGAATTATGATTATCCTATGAGTTGCACTCTATGCCTAGGTATGTAGTTTTTTTTTTGCATTTTGATGCCATTAAAATTATATTAGCATGTGCTAACTTCTAGCTTCTAAGCATAGCTTTTTGCTAAAATATAATTTTTAATGTTAAAGAGTTTGAGAATAATTTTGAACAGTTGGGCCTTTGTTTTTTTACACGAAAGACATCATGGCTTCTACATCTTTAGCTTCAAATGTAAGTTTTTGTAAATGTATAAATATAATGTTTATATTTTATAGTGTTATATTTATAGTTATATAACTTATATTTATATTGTAGATACTAGAAGATATGTCAATGGATAACACTTCTCCAAGTCTAGACTCTACACATGAGATTGGAAAACAACCATTGGTTGAAGGACAAGGGTCACAACCTTTACTTGCTACTTCAAAATAAAAAAAAGGAAGAATGTTAAAACAAGATCAGAGGTATGGGATCATTATAGTAAGCAATTCAATGCACAAAGTTTGATTATTAGCAAATGCAAATATTGTCAAAGAGAAATTCGTGCTGATCCAAAAAGTAATGGTACATCTAGTTTAAGAAATCATATTAGGACATGTAAAAAGTACCAATGTAGTATTAGCCAATAACAAACTGAACTTAATTTTGTGAAAGATGATAGAATTGATAAAGCATCATTTACTAGTAGTGTTTGGAAATTTGACCAGGACATTGTAAGGAAGGCATTAGTCTGAATGATTATTATGGTTGAGCTTCCTTTTATGTTTGTTGAGAGTGAAGGATTCAAAGAATTTCTTTCAGTTGCTTGCCCTAGATTTAAAATTCCATCACGTTGGACTATCTCACGTGATTGCTTTCAGCTTTACATGGATGAGAAATTAAAGCTTAAGCAGCAATTTTAAAATTATACTCACTCTCAAAGAATTTGCTTGACAACTGACACATTGACCTCATTGCAAAGGATGAATTATATATGCCTAACAGCACATTATATTGATGATGAGTGGAGGTTGAACACAAAAATAAATAAATTTTTGCCCAATTAATGATCATACTGGTAAGGGCTTAGGCATGGCTATTGAGATGTGCCTAATTGATTGGGGGATTGATAAGATTTTTTCTATAACAGTTGATAATGCCTCCGCTAATAATGTTGCTATTAATTATTTGAGAGAGAAAATCATCAATTGGGGCTTTAGTATTGCACATGGAAAATATATTCACGTAAGATGTATTGCTCATATAATTAATCTTATCGTGAATGATGGATTGAAAAAGATTAATATATCAGTCACCAAAATTCGTCATTCTATTCGCTATATTAGGCAATCTCCATTAAGATTGAAGAGGTTTAAAGAATGTGTTGAGATTGAAAAAATTCAATCTAAGAACTTGTTGTGCTTAGTTGTCAGCACTAGATGGAATTCAACCTATCTTATGCTAGATGTTGCTCAAAAATTTGAAAGAGCTTTTCATAGATACAAAGTGTTAGATCCTAACTTTTGCTATGAACTTATGAAGGAGGATGGGGGTGATAGAGTGCCCAATGCAAGAGATTAGAATGATGCAAGGAGAGCAATCAAGTTTTTGGACAACTTTTATGATCTCACACTCAAAGTATCTAGTAGCTTGAATGTAACTTCAAACATTTTATTTGATGAAATAGTCATTGTTGATAAGTTGTTGACCAAATTTGAAAAAAGTGAAGACTTTGATTTAAGTGTGATGGCTTATGCAATGAGGGAGAAATTTGAAAAGTATTGGGGTGATACTTCAAAGACTTAAGTTTCATTATATTGAAGGAGAGCTATGCACTTTGTATGGGAATGCAAAGGGAACAGCTATATCCCAGGAAGTAAAAGCTGCACTTTTTGATATGTTTAATGAATATAAGCGCCTAACTGCTTCTACAAAAGGCCTACAAATAACTAAAAATGCACAAGCTAAAATCAATCTTGAAGATTCTAGTGGGAATGAAAATTTTTGAGGTGCAGAAATGAGAAAGAGGAGGCAAAAGCTTAAAAAGTGCAAAACAGATTTTGAAGGGCCAGATTCAAGAACAGAATTAGACAAATATTTAAGTGAGGAATGTGATAATGATTGTGATGAGTTTGATATATTATCATGGTGGAAAGTCAACAGTCCTCGGTTTCCAGTGCTCTCACAGATGTCTAAAGAAGTGCTTGTTGTTCCTATTTCCACTGTACCTTCAGAATCAACATTTAGCACTGGAAATTGAGTTCTTGATCAATTTAGGAGTTCTTTATCTCCTAAATTAGTGGAAGCTCTCATATGTGGTCAAGATTGGTTTAGAAGATCATCATATCCATTTAATATTGAAGAAACTGTTAGAACGAGAGTAGATTAAGCTATTTCTATATTATCAACAAAATAATAAAATAAATAACAAGAACGAAGAACCTGGAGGCGCGGAGAAACCTGCTGTCCTTAGGTGAATTTCTGGGCCCTCGTGTGAGCAAATCCAGAGAGATCACCCAGGATACAACCAAGATGCTTCTCCTGCAGATCACGACCGTGGATAAGTTGATCGACCACCTTTGAACTTTGAGCAGCAAATGAAAGAAAGAGAGCTGGGGGAATTATGCAAAAGCTATTAGCCGTGCAAATTCTGATGTATCTATACCCTAGGGTCAGACGCCAATTTATAGGCTAAACCCCCACGGTTAGAACCGTTGGATTAAATCCGACGGCTATCACTGAAGTGCTACTAATAGCATTTGCTAAAACTAAAATAGCAAATGAAATAAATAAAATAAAACTAATTAAAAAATATAAAAACAAAAAAGGAAAGTTTTAATTTTTTTTATTTAATGGGTTCTGGCTTCCAATAAGCGCAAGCGCTTATTATTAATTACCTATAAAATTAAGGAACCTTTGATTAAGAGATTTATACTTTGAAATAAAATACAAGACTGAATAATTTTATTCATGAACATTATGAAAGTACATGACTTAACTTGATGCATAAGTGATGAAAGAAATGAGCTATTATCAATTTGGGCAATTCGTATTTGTCAAATGTTTAGTCTTGCGATGACTTATGAGACAATATCCGGCCTAGGCAGCACAATGTCATATTGAAGAACTACGCTCCAATGATAAACATCGACATACGCACCTCCCAAACAATATTCCTTCTATTGTAATTGCAGTTAGGCATAATGAATATTTGAATTTGGGAGATCATCTGGCCTTGATGGCGTATTGGATGTTTGATTTGGAAAATATTTGGCCTTGCAGCGTATTGAATATTTAAATTTGAAAAATATCCGGTCTTGCGGCGTATTTGATATTTAAATTTAGGCAAATTACCCGGCCTTGCGGCTTATTGGATAATTTGAATTTGAAAATATCTGGTCTTGTAACTTGTTGGATATTTGATTTTGAGAAAATCACCCGGCCTTGCGGCTTGTTGGATAATTGAATTTGAGGAAAATTATTCGGTCTCGTGACTTGTTGGATAATTAAATTTGGGAAAATTATCCGGCCTTACGGCTTATTGGATAATTTTATTTTTAGAAAATTACCCAGCCTTATGGCATGTTAGATAATTTGAATTTGGAAAATTACCCGGTCTTACGGTGTGTTGGATAATTTGAGAAAATTATCTGGCCTTGCGGCGTATTGGATATTTAAATTTGAAAAATATTTGGCCTTGCGGCTTGTTGGATAATTTGAATTTGAAAATATCCGGTCTTGCGACTTATTGGATATTTAAATTTGAGGAAATTATCTGGCCTTGCGGCTTATTGGATAATTTGAATTTGAAAATATCCGGTCTTGCGACTTGTTGGATAATTTAAATTTAAAAATATTCAGTCTTGAGACTTGTTGGATATTTAAATTTGAGGCAATTATCCGGCCTTGCTACTTGTTAGATAATTTGAATTTGAAAATATCCGGTTTTGTGATTTGTTGGATATTTAAATTTGAGGAAATTATCTGGTCTTGCGGCTTGTTGGATAATTTGAATTTGAAAATATCCGGTCTTGCGACTTGTTGGATATTTAAATTTGAGGAAATTATCTGGCCTTGCAGCTTGTTGGATAATTTGAATTTGAAAATATCCGGTCTTGCGACTTGTTGGACATTTAAATTTGAGAAAATTATCTAGCCTTGCGGCTTGTTGGATAATTTGAATTTGAAAATATCCGATCTTGCGACTTGTTGGATATTTGAATTTGAGGAAATTATCCAGCCTTGCAGCTTGTTGGATAATTTGAATTTGATTTGTACTCGGCCTTGATGGCTCATAAGCATTTGATTTAGCATATGCTTGGCCTTGATAGCTTATGAGCATTTGATTTAGATATATGCTCGGCCTTGATGGCTTATGAGCATTTGATTTAGATATATGCTGGAATAGGAGAGAATCATAATGTGTTTCCAAAAGTCAAAAATAAATTTTGATTGGCCTCCTTAGCATACATGTTGGGTAAAAATGCATAATTCAACATTGTTATCTAACACTCTAACATCTTTATTCTTTGTCAGCCATATGACAGTTATCCCGAGTCTCCCATTCTTTACTCTCATCACGTCACATGACAACTCGAAGCACCTACGTGAATTTGTCACTGTCGTTCCAATTGGATTAAACTCCATATCAAGTTGTTTGAAAGTTTCTTTAGCTATTGTGGAGTTCACATGCTAAATATTAGCATGTTAAACAAGCAAATATTTCACTGTGGCTAAACTTAAAATAAAACTTCTCATCATAATACATTGATTTATTTTACTCATGCAAACCACAAATTGTATATATACATTACCACTGTTTGAGATTGTATCTATATGTAATGGATCTCTTCCTCTAAGAATAAACCCTGAAAATCACCCTTCTGTTTTAAAAGATAACGTAATAATGATAATAAGAATAAAATAATTGTGTTTTTAATCAATAAGATTGTTATGGGTATATTAGTTAGTTACAAGAAAATAAAATTAAGACTGTGTTTAGTAGGAAAAAAAAGAAAATTAGAAGGAAAGGAAAGTAAGAAGGAAAAGAAAGTAAAAATGAAAAGGAAAGTAAGGAGATTTTTTTCAATTGTGTTTATTTAGAGGATAAGAAAATTGGAAAGATTGATATAATCCCATCCAACAGCACTTGTGATAATAAGGTTAACAAAAATTCTAGCTCCTTTTACAAAAGAAAATCCCATCCGTAGACCTTGACTTTTCATATTGCATTACATACCATAATGATGTTCAGATGGAAAAACAGTCTTTCCTTTATGCTACAAATGACCATAATTGTTCAGATCCAAAATGAAATACGGCTAAGTTAGAGGATTAGTAGCAAGCCTTATCCACATTGTCAAAGTACGTGTGCTGCATAGCTCTCTTAGCTGAAATCTGCTTTGATGGCTTGTACATCAGCATCTTCTGCAAGTATGAAGTTCAAATAGCATCTTTTATCAGAAGTAGATATGATTAACATGTTTCACAAAACTAGGACAAACAATCTTTCTAAAAAGATTAAAAAGAAAATGGTCGTCAGCACTCACTGAGAGAAGGTCTAACCCATAAGCATCCAGGTTAGGCACGAACTTCATCATTTGGAGTACCAAGCAATCTGCATCAGTAATAGTAATTAATCCAGCTGACTAGGCAACGTAAATAGATAGGGAAAAAAGATAATCGAAAAACCAGTTGATTTTACCTGAAGATGTAAAAGGAGATGTAGCAACTCCAAACATCCAAACCATTCAAACATCCAAAACATCAACAATCTAACAACATCCAAAACACATTCAAAACATCCAAGACATCCAAAACATCGAAAAGCTCGACAATGTAAAACAAGTCCAACACATCTACAAATGTATACAGTCGATATTTAGGTAACCCGTTGTGAGCTTTCAAGCCATGACTGAAGTATTATTTGACCTTCAAAGGTACTAAAATAGAGCCAACTTTAATAGATATAATGTACAATATGGATTGATGAAGTAGGATAAGCAATCCGTAAAACAAGACTTTTAATCACCATCAGTGTCATGGAGTAAGTTATTGGCTTTAGACTTTTAACCACCAGAGCTGCTAGTGCTTATAGTTTCACTCTCAGATCCACTGGAACTATCTGAGCTCCTGTAAAACAAGACAAGTTGAAAATGTCGCCGCTTGCATGTGATTGACAAATAAATTTCAGTAAGAACAGAGAAGATATGAAATAAATATACCGTTTTGATCTTCAACATATTTGCTTGGATATTTATCATATCAAATTGACAAAATATTAGCTTGAATATTTAGCCTAAAGAATCTTCTCTTAGATATTGAAGACATTCACTGAGATATTTGTCTAAAACTATGGGCTTGAATATTTATCTCATCAAGTTAACAAAATATCTACTGAAATATTTGTCTTAAATATTCACTTGAATATTGACGACTAGAGAGCCTGCGATATCAAGAGACGAAGATGTGAGAAATTAGATGCAAGACACCCTGACCCTTCTAAATCGTTTCAAAAGATAACGTAATAATGATAATAATAATAATAAAATAATTATGTTTTTAATTAGTAGGATTTGTATGGGTATATCAGTTAATAACAAGAAAATAAAATTAAATAAAAATGGGAAAAAAAGTTATAGCTACCCAAGGAAATAAATAAATGAGTTGTAAAAAAACAATGTAAACAACATCAATAGTATGCCTAAAGGAAAGATTGAAGCATTCAATGAAACAAGTTTAATTGCAAGATCAAAATAGCCAAGTCCAGCCACAGGTAGAATTCACAATAAAATTAAAAGCGCATCATTCACAAACGCTTATAGCCACAAACACAAAAATCAAAAGATGACAGACATTAAAAAAGAAATGGCAGACATATCAGAAAGAGACTAAAATTAGCTCTACTTACCCCTTGAACACTGTGCCGGGGAAGGGTTAGGAATAACTTCATTTTCAATGTAGATGCGAGGAATGTGAGAGATCTTGCTCCACTCACGCCCGTCTTGCCTCCAATCACATAGCTTCCCCAGTTCTCCACATCTTACAATTGTCATGTCTGTTAGGTTCTTTGGCAGACTGTTCAGCCCCAGCGACAACATCTCCGGACAATCACTTAAGAATAGCTTCTTTAGATGGCACAAGCTCCCCAAGACATTAGGTAGGCTCCGCAGATCGCTGCAGTGAAAGAAACTCAGATATCTGAGGGAGGTGAGGCTTTGGAACCACTCTTGTTGTACAACAGTGAAGGACTCTAACCCCTTCAAGGGACCAAGAGACAAATCTATTAGGCAAGTGAGAGTACCTACTGGAAAGATCTCATGGAACATTTGCATTCCATCCACAGTCTCAGAGAAGCCAAATTCGAGACTGTAAGAGGTAAAGTGTATGGACCTCCTGAGTTTGTGGCAATCGAGTATCTGCCACCATTTAAGGTAAGGCATCAAATCTCGACCTTGTTCTTTTGCTGCAATACCGATCTCCTCCAATGAATCTGGTCCTTCAATCTGCACAACTTTGACAGAGGGAAGGGCATCTAATTTGTTACAACGAATAATTCCATGAGCACGAAGCAGAGCCACCCTATCAAGAATATGCACTTTACAACCTGACCATTTCTTTAGGTTTTTCAAATGATCTAAATTGTGATATTGCAATGATGGGAATGCAGTTCTTTTACGACCATATATCTCAATACCAATCTCCTCCAATAGATCAAGTCCTTCAAGTTTCAGAACTTCTAGAGAGGGCAGTTCTTGGAGAGGAGGAATAACTTTCAAGTTGGGGCAATTTACAATATGTAGATCAGTAACATGAGGCATTAGAGATTGACCATCATCCGGAGCCAACCATTCATTTAGCTCTTTCATAGAGTACAAGAATAAATATTTTAGTTTTGGGAACACTGTACTTTCCCTACCATAGATTTCTATCCCTATCTTCCTCAATGAATCAAGTTGATTGAGAAACAAATCTTTGAGACATTGCAACCCTCCAAGAGGAGGAAGTGCTTCCAATTTGTTACATCTAGAAATTTGCAACCTAGAAAGGTGAGGCATCATATCACGAACATCCTCTTTAAAACTTGACCATTTCTTTAGTTTTTTCAAATCAAACAAAAAGAGAACTTTCAATGATGGGAATGCAATTTTTTCATGACCATATATCTTACTATCAATCTCCTCCAATAAATCAAGTCCTTCAAGATCCAGACATTGTAGAGAGGGCAATCCTCCAAGAGAAGGAAGGGCTTCCAATTTGTTACATTTAGTAATATGCAAATTAGAAAGGTGAGGCATCATATCACGAACATCCTCTTTAAAACTTGACCATTTCTTTAGTTTTTTCAAATCAAACAAAAAGAGAGATTCCAATGATGGGAATGCAATTTTTTCATGACCGTATATCTTACTATCAATCTCCTCCAATAAATCAAGTCCTTGAAGATGCAGATCTTTTAGAGAGGGCAGTCCTCCAAGAGAAGGAAGGGCTTCCAATTTGTTACAACCAATAATTTGCAACCTAGAAAGGTGAGGCATCATATCACCAACATCCTCTTTAAAACTTGACCATTTCTTTAGTTTTTTCAAATCAATCAAACAGAGAAATGTCAATGATGGGAATGCAATTTTTTCATGACCGTATATCTTACTATCAATCTCCTCCAATAAATCAAGTCCTTCAAGACGCAGATTTTTTAGAGAGGGCAGTGCTCCAAGAGGAGGAATAACTTTTAAGTTGGGGCAATCTATAATTTGCAGAGTGGTAAGATGAAGCATTAGAGACTGACCATTATCCGGAGCCAACCATTTCTTTAGCTCTTTCATAGAGGACAACTTTAAATAGACTAATTTTGGCAACACTATGCTCTCTCCACCATTAGTTTTTGTCTCTATCTTCGTTAGTGAATCAAGCTTTTCGAGAACCAAATGTTCGAGACATTGCAACCCTCCAAGAGGAGGAAGAGCTTCCAAATTGTTACATCCTATAATTTCCAACTTAGAAAGGAGAGGCATCATCGGATGACAAACATCCTCTTTGAAACTTGACCATTCCCTCAAATTTTTCAGATGCAACAACTTGAGAAGTCGCAATGTTGGGAATACTTTGTAGCCATCACCATATGCTTCCAAACCAATTGTTTTTAGAGACATCAAACTGTTCAGGGATAGAAACTTGAGAAAAGGCAATTGCCCTAGTGTAGGAAGAGCTTCCAAGCTATCACATCGAAATAGCGATATAGCCTCTATCTTGGTCAAATATGACTTGTTAAACCAGCTTGGATGCTTACGACCCATGTATCTAGATATATCTATGCCCTTGATTTTGGAGTGCGGTTGGAGTTCTTCAAGAACCTCTTCGACTCTAAACTCATCACGTGAGCAATCATATGACCTCCAGCATAAACTTAGTACCTCCAAGTGCACTTTGTTGTGCAATTCAGCCTTCTTTGCTTCTTCTTTGTTGGTCACATTTTCTAGGTTATCAATGCGAAGACAACCTTGAAGCTTATTAAGGTTCCGCAACTCACATATCTTGTAGCCCTCATGTTCCCTTACCTCATACCTACTTAATCTCTGCAGAGATGTTAATCTGCCAATGCTAGGTATAGCAGAAATAAAAGAACATGGTGCATTTATGTAACGCAAGTTAGTCAGTTTACCAAATATTTTAGACATCGATGTTTGGTCGTTGGAGCAATGAAACATGGACTTGGAATCAAAAGTCAATTGGTAGTCGTCTCTATTAGTAAATGGGGAAAACCAATAATTTGGATTATCCGGTAGATATTCGTCGTCAATATCCCCTGTACCAGAAAATGGAAAACCCCTGAGATAAACAGGAAGCTTAGTGCCAAATGGGAATTCCAAGTATCGCAAATGAATCATATTGCCAATTGTCTCAGGAAGATGTGGAGATGAATAATGTTCTCCAAATATCAGAACACGCAAGCGCTTTACTTCCTTAAAATCCGGACGTGAGGTTTGTGATATGCTGCTTGTGTGTGGAGGATCATACACTAAGCTGCGCAGTCTCTTTGGCTCTTCAATTTGATCCAGAGCCCTATCCAAGTTACTAGCGCTGACATACAAGTGACGAACCCTCTTAGGAATTCTGTGCTCCACTAAACTACCATTTTTAACTCGGAAAATTTCATCTGGTACGATAGACTTTGCCAGATCACACAACAAGGCATGGATCACGTACCCCTTCCCTGGACTATTATCTTGGAAGAAAGATCTACTATGTAACTCATTAAAATATTCTCGTCCTTTGTCCTCCAATGTCATGATGCCGTGGCCCGATTCAACAAACTCCTGTGCCTCCCAGAGATGAACTAATTTATCAATACTTTTGAACACATAATTCTTCGGAAACAAAGCACAATAGACAAAACACCGCTGGAGGTGAGGGGGTAGATGATTGTAACTCAATCTCAGGGAAGGAAGAATTTCACCTCCCTTTTGCCATTGTTTGCTTTCCAAGACGTTCCTCCAGCAGCTTTCCTTCAGACAACGGTTGAGAAAACTTCCCACTACTATGGCCGCAAGTGGCAAGCCGCCCATCTTACTTGCTATTTGCTTTCCAATGTGCTTTAGTTCTGGATGATCTTTTGGATTGACATTACCAAATGCACAACGTTTGAAGAACTGCCAATACTCTTCTTTTCCAAAACATGCTAAATCAATTGTAGTAGCTCTGGAGTTAACCAAATCTGCTACTTCTTTAGTGCGAGTGGTAATTACGATTTTGCTACCTTCTTTGCAATGTCTGAACACGCTGATGAGTTTTTTCCATTCTGTAGTAGTCAAATCTTCCCATACATCGTCAAGGACAAATAAGAACTTCTTTCCTCGCAATTTTCTTGACAAATCTTCATAAATGGTACCCAAATTTATGCGCTTGTAAAGATCTTGATTGGTAGGTCTAAAATCTGTAGATTCCAAGATCTTTATCATGACCGTTGTGCTTTCAAATTCATTTGACACCCAAACCCACGCCTTGTGATTAAAATGTTTTCGGACGTCCTTACAGTTGTAGAGCCACTGGGCAAGAGTAGTCTTTCCCACTCCTCCAAGGCCAACAATGCACACCACAGAGAAGTTCTGGCTATTGGATCCGTTTTCATCAGACGACTCCAACACCAATTCCTGCAGCCGATTCATCTCTCTTTCTCGGCCAAACATACGAGGTTCAGTTGGAATTGGACTTGTCTGTCGCCCTTTGGATGATCCGTCTTTTTTGTTGCTGTCGGTAATCACTTTAATAACCTCGAGGTAGGTACTACTCTGTAGTAGACGATCCAACGCGTGGGCAATATCGGATAACTCGTGATGGATTGCAGGGGGGGCAATGGCAGTCCGTAATCTTTTTGCTGCATTGCGCAAGAAGTTGCCGCTAGCCTCGACGCCGTGGCAGAGGGATTCGCAATTGAAGGCGTCGATAATATCCTCGGCCTCGTAAACGACATCTTTTAATTCAGTCAGCCAGGATGCCACGTTGCGGTCTTCCTCGATCATTTTACTCTCGATTACTTGCATCACCGGCTTGATATATTTCAAGTTATTTTCCACATTCTGCAGAGCTCTTTTTACGTCGGTAGCGTTCTGGTATCGGCCAGAGATAAAGGAACGAATCGAGTCGTATAGATTGGAAACGACTGGAGAGATGAACCATCCGACGATCTCAAGTGCCATTGAGATGAACGATGCTTGGGAGCTCGGGAAGATGCCGATCGCTATGACGCGCGCGCTTTCTTAAAAAGTGGTCTGTGAAGATGCCAACAATCTGACGCGTTCTATTGACTTCACAGGCCAATAGCACCACTGCATAAAAAGAAGACTTGTATCCGCCGCGTTCCGTTGACTTGAGGGGCTAGAGTTAAACTTTGGGTCAACTTTTGCACACCTAAAGTTCACAAATTTGTCCACCGTTGAGGTCAAGCAGGATGTCAGTTAAACTTATCAGATACAAAATAATCCTGAGTTGTCAGTTAGCTAAGCAGCTCGTGACGTTAATAGGTAATTTTATTAGTATGTAATAGTGGTTTTTAAAATATGGGTACAAAATTATAAAAGTAGGATGAACATATCAAATTTGTTTCTTTCTTTAAATTTTTCATCCTTCCAAAGAAACATAATGAGGGAAAATTTTATCACTTTACTTTCCATACTTATATCCTTTCCATACTTATATCCTTGTTTCCATACTTATATCCTTTTTATCTAACTATCCTTCCCCCTCTATTTTTGATACTTACTAGTAAACAAGACCTAAATGATCAAAGAACCCAAGATGTCAAGGACTCTATTTTCCATACTTACGAGTAAACAAGGTGTTACGCCCAAGGACCGGTGGGTCCTGGGCCTGGCCCAACGGGCCATTTCGACATGGACTTGGGCGGAGGCCCAAGCAACGGGGAACGGCTTTAGAGTAGGATCTGGCTTAGATCGGACGACATGCTGGGAGCGCATCAGAGGTGTGGGCGGAGTCCTTCCCCGTAGGCGTCCCTTCCGATGATAGGCGTGGCTGTGGCAACGCTATCGGTGGCCGCAGCGGAAGAAAAGGGGGCGTGGCAGCGGCCCGGCTCCCTCTCTTGGCTCTTCGACGGAGTCTCAGACGAGGGTTGCGAGCGGAGGCTCGGACGGGGGCGTCTTCCCACCGAGACCGGGAGGACGCGAGCCGTCGTTTCCAGCGTGGAGACGACGATGGCAGACGACGACGAAGGCGAGAGCGCTTCCTCCTCCTCCTCCTCCTCCCCGAGCAGCTGATGGCGATGAGAGTGTCGCCTTCTCCCGAAGAAACGGCGGTGAGTACTCCGGCGCCTGAGAGGCTAGATAGGAGCGATGAGTTGACTGAGGAGAGTGTGTACAAAGGGGAGGGAGAATAAAGGGGTTTTATGTAACCGAATTTTGAGTAGGGCTGTTCAAACGGTTTGAACCGAACCGAACCAAACCATTTTGGTTCAACCCGAACCGAACCGATTTGTGATGGTAACAAACCGAACCCGAACCGCATTAGGTAAAAACCGAATCAAAATCGATTCGAATTATTCGGTTCAGTTCGGTTTAAACCGATTAAACCGAAATTAATTATATAAATATATATTTAATTTGTTTATACTATTATATTATTAATTTTTAATAAAAATAATAATATAATATATTTTATATAATTAAAATAATAATATAACATATTTTATATAATTAAAAATAATAATATTATATATTTTATATAAAAATATTAATATTATATTTAAAATTTGGTTTGTTCAGTTCAAAATGAAAACCGAACCGAACCGAATTGCTCAAACCGAAAACTGAACTGAAATTTTTTTAATCATTTCAAACCGAACCGAACGTTTCGGTTCTGTTCGGTTCGGTTCTTTTTTTCGGTTTGACCCATTTTTTGGACATCCCTAATTTTGAGAAATAAGAGCCGGCAAAACTTTCCCCACTTCCTCCTGTGTTTCCGGCGATCTTCTGGCGTCCTGAGGGATGCCGATGAGGCTGAGGGGTGAAGGGGTGTGAGTGTCCCCTTTCCCTGCTGGCCAGTTCCCGGTCGGACGATGTCTGTAGCGGCGGCTGCAGACTCGTGCATAGCGGCGTTCGGGTGAACACGCTTGAAGAAGGAGGAACCCGAAAAAAGGAAAAGGGGAAAATCTAACGTGGCGCGTTCGTTGACCGCCACTACAGGAATGGGGTTGACAATTGGTATCAGAGCCACGGTGGTGGCTCCGGCGATCTTGCCGGTGCGAAGAAGGAAGATGGCGAGCATCTTCTCCTTCCAGACGACGAAGAGACGAAACCGATGGAGGATCCGGGTCTGATCGTCCGTCGTCGTGTGCGCGCGGAGGCGCGAAGCTCAGCGAACTACAAGAGACGACGAGAGCGTCGTCTCCCCAGTGGACAGCGGTAGCAGGGGAGGCCATCTTCTCGGGACAAGGGAGCGGCGAGCTCCACCCACCCAGCCGAGCAACGAGTTGGGAGAGAAGAAGGCGACGAGCGGCAGAGGCTGCCTCCTCCATGAGCGGGACTCCCATCGACTAGCGACGAGCAGCGAATGGAGCTCCACTAACGCCGGACGCGAGCTCCCACTAGGGTTGAGTAGCGATCGACTTTCCCGCGATCGACGGTAGTGACAGAGGCTGCTTCCCCGACGAGAGGCGATCGAGCACCTAGCGAGCAGTGACCTCCTCCATCCAGTCGAGAGACGAGCTGCAAATGGAGAGTGTTTGAGCGTCCTCCCTCGACGCGAGCGACCCTTCCTCGACGAGATAGAGGCGGCGGCGTTCCCTCCTCGAGCGCGGCGACGAGGAGTCTGCATCGGCAGATTGTTCCCGAGTATTGGACACCGACTGCAGCCGGACGAGAACGGAGGAGGCCACCTCCCTCTTCCACATAGGCGGCAGATGAAGGTCCACTGCCTCCTCCTTTCCCTAGGCGGTGATCTCGGCGACGTCCCGGCGAGTAATCCGGCGATGCGGGATCGGACGATGCGGAGAGGAGTCGAGCGTGTGCAGAGAGCTTTGGCCAGGCGATGAGCGCTTGGGCTGAATCTGGCGTCGGTGTGTCCGACGAGGCGGTTCCCAAGCGGGTGTCCGACGAGGGTTTGATGGAGGAACCGGACCCGGCCCCGACTTAGCAGACTGCACGGAGATGAGTCGGTGGACATAGGGGTGGCAATTCGTGTTTCATGTGTCATAACGTGTCATGTCATACTTGACACGTGACACGATTATGCTTGACACAAACACGACCCGTTTATGTATACGTGTCAATATACGAAACACAGACACGACCCGCTTATTTCGCAGGTGATATGACACGACACGATTAACACATTTAATAAGTAGGTCGTGTCACATAACACGACACGACACGACACGATTGACACGATTTATAATATAAAGTTATTAGATGACACAACACGACACGATTGACACGACACGACATGAATAACCTGTGTAACTCACTATATTAAAATTATCTATAAATTATTAATTTTATATAATATATATTATATATGGGTTAGACGGGTCAACCCGCGAACACGACACGACACGACACGACACGAATTTTAGCGTGTCATAAATGGGTCGACACAATAATGACATGAAACACGATTATGTTAAACTCAAACCCGCGAAAACTCGTGTCGTGTCGTGTCATGTTGGCGGGTCGTATAATTTTTTGCCAGGCCTAGGTGGACACGACAAAACCACGGCGATGAGACCGCGGTCGCCTCATCACGACGAGGACGACGGGGAAAGCGGAGGCTTTCCCCCACCTTCTCCCCAACCGCTTCAGTCGACTACGAGGTTGACGGCAGGAGGCGAGAGCACCTCTCTCCATCCAGTCGGTGGATGGACGCGAAGACGAGAGCTCGTCTTCCTCCCGAGCAACGGGCGAGACGGGCGCGTCTCCCCCTCCGAGTTGGCAACGGCGAGTCCCGTGAAGGCGCAGAGGTGCTTGAGACTCCGGCGGGCAGCATAGCTCCGACCATTGCGAAGGCTGAGGAGAGCCGGACACCAAGGGCAGCGTCTACATCCACTGGGGGAGACTGTTACGCCCAAGGACCAGCGAGTATTGGGCCTGGCCCAATGGGCCGTTCGACGTGTACTTAGGCGGAGGCCCAAGCAACGGTGAACGACTTCGGAGTAGGATCCGGCGCGGATCCCGACGACTTGATGGGGGTGCATTAGAGGTGTGAGCGGAGTCCTTCCCTGCCGGCATCCCGTCCGATGGCAGGCGTGGTTGTGGCAGCGCTGTCAACGGCTGCAGCGGAAGAAAAGGGGGCGCGGCAGCGGCCCGGCTCCCTCTCTTGGCTCTTGGATAGAGTCTCGAACGAGGGCTGCAAGCGGAGGCTCTCCGAGCAAAGGCTCGAACGGGGGCATCTTCCCAATGAGACCAGGAGGACGAGAGCTGTCGTCTCCGGCATGGAGATGACGATGGAGGTGAGAGCACTTCCTCCTCCTCCTCCCCGAGTAGCTGATGACGATGAGAGCGTCGCCTCCTCCCGAAGAAACGGCGGCGAGGGAAAGCCGCACTCCTCTCCCTCGGACGGAGACCTTCTGACAGCGTGGTTGGTTAGTGCTTTGGCGCTGGCGAGGCCAGACGGGAGGGATGAGTTGAGTGAGGAGAGCGTGTACAGAGGGGAGGGAGAATAAAAGGGTTTTATGTAACCGGATTTTGAGAAATAAGAGCCGGCGAAACTTTCCCCACCTCCTCCTATGTTTTCGACGATCTTCCAGCATTCGGAGGGATGCCGATGAGGCTGAGGAGTGAAGGGGTATGAGTGTCCCCTTTCCCTGCTGGCCAGTTCCCGATCCGACGACGTCTACAGCGGCGGCTGCAGACGTGTGCATAGCAGCATTCGGGCGAACACGCTTGACGAAGGAGTAACCCAAAAAAAAGGAAAAGGGGAAAAATCTAACGTGGCACGTTCATTGACCGCCACAACAGGAATGGGGATGACAATTGGTATCAGAGCCACAGTGATGGCTCCGGCGATCTTGCCAGTGCGAAGAAAGAAGACGGCGAGCGTCTTCTCCTTCTAGACGACGAAGAGATGAAACCGATGGAGGATCCGGGTCTGATCGTCCGTCGTCGTGTGCGCGCGGAGGCGCGAATCTCAGCGGACGACGAGAGCGTCATCTCCCCAGCGGACGACGGTAGCAGGGGAGGCCATCTTCTCGGGACGAGAGAGCGGTGAGCTCCATCCGCATAGCGAAGTGACGAGTTGGGAGAGAAGACGGCGACGAGCGGCAGAGGCCGCCTCCTCCACGAGCGGGACTCCCATCGACTAGCGACGAGCAGCGAATGGAGCTCCCCTGACACCGGACGCTAGCTCCCACGAGGGTTGAGCAGCGACCGGCATTCCCACGAGCAACGGTAGCGACAGAGGCCGCTTTCCCGACGAGAGGTGATTGAGCACCAAGCGAGTGGCGAGCTCCTCCATCCAGCCGAGAGACGAGCTAGGATTGGAGAGTGTTTAAGCGTCCTCCCTCCACGCGAGAGACCCTTCCTCGATGACATAGAGGCGGCGGCATTCCCTCCTCGAGCGACAGCGACGAGGAGTCTACATAGGCAAATTGTTCCTGAATATTGGACGCCGACTGCAGCCGGACAAGAGCGGCAGAGGCCACCTCCCTATTCCACATGGGCGGCGGACGAAGGTCCACTGCCTCCTCCTTTCCCTAGGCGGTGATCTCGGCAACGTCCCGGCGAGTAATCCGGCGATGCGGGATCGGATGAAGCGGAGAGGAGTTGAGCGTGTGCAGAGAGCTTCGGCCAGGCGATGAGCGCTTGGGCTGAATCCGGTGTCGGTGTGTCCGACGAGGCGGTTCCCAAGAGGGTGTCCGACGAGGGTCTGATGGAGGAACCGGACCCAGACCCGGACCCAACTTGGCAGACTGCGCGGAGTTGAGTCGGTGGATACGACAGAATGGCGGTAATGAGACCGCGGCCGCCTCATCACGACGAGGACGACAGGGAACGCAGAGGCTTTCCCCCACCTTCTCCCCAACCACTCCAGTCGACTACGAGGTCGACGGTAAGAGGTGAGAGCACTTCTCTCCATCTAGCCGGTGGACGGACGCGAAGACGAGAGAGCTCGTCTTCCTCCCGAGCGACGGGTGAGACGGGCGCGTCTCCCCTTCAGAGTTGGTAGCGACGAGTCCCGTGAAGGCGTAGAGGTGCCTGAGACTCCGGCGGGTAATGTAGTGATGCGTTGTATTTACACCACATTTTTGCCTATATTTTATACTATTTTTGGGGCTTGATTGCATGATTTTGTGCTAATTTTGGTATTTTTGCTTCACTTGTCACAAAATCTTCACTTTTTTTTGGTTTTTATGAAAATGTAGGTAAAATGACATAAAAATGATGGATTTCGAGAGTTTTGAGGCCATATTATGATTCCCGAGGAGATCACAAGCTTACACATCAAATTTGGAGCGAAAATAGTGAAAATTTTAACTTTCACGGCCTTGGCCGTAATTATGAAGTCAGCCATAATTTTGGCGTTGAGGGAAGGGCGAAAAACGGCTAAGTATATGGATATGCACAGAAACTTTCACGGGTGAAGCCATAATTTTATTACGGTCTGTGAAACTTTCTGTGACTTAAGGGCTTTACACACTGAAAGAATCATGGCCTTGGCCGTGAAAACATCCGCCCGTCGAGTTTTTCACTTGATTCTCCGCCGATTCAAACCGGATTTGAACCAGACTTTGCAGAAATGTTCCTTGATGGGTTCCAAACTAGTTTAGCTATAAAAGATCAGATTTTTCAAGGGTTAAGGGATGGCTTCTACGGACAAAAGATAACGGCGGCAGCAGTGACGATGACGACGAAAATCAATTCCAGGGCAGAATTCGAATAGGAAAGCCACACAAAGGAGGAATTAGAGGGTTCATCTTCGTCTCCAGATTGAGGGGAAACCTTTCTAGTATCTTGTCTAGCGATTTCCTGTAATCTTTTAGGGTTTTCATGCAATTTTCATCGATGAACATGCTGTTTGCTTTAAACATGAACGTGTATACCTTATTTCGGGATTTGGGAAGTAGCCTATTGATTGATTTATGGATTTTCGTCTTTTGCATGAATCTTTTGTATGTTTTCACGGTCCGTGAAACTTTCTGTGACTTAAGGCCTGTACTCACAGAAAGAATCACGGCCTTGGCCGTGAACCTATTACGGACTGTGAAAACATCAGACCGTCGAGTTTTTCACTCGATTCGAACCGGATTTGAACCAGACTTTGCAGAAACGTTCCTTGATGGGTTCCAAACTGGTCTAGCTATAAAAGATCAAATTTTTCGAGGGTTAAGGGAGGGCTTCTACGGACGAAAACTAACGGCGGCGGCGGTGACGCAAAAACCAATTCTAGGGTAGAATTCGAATAGGAAAGCCACGTTAAGGAAGAATTAGAGGGTTCATCTTTGTCTCCATATTGAGGGGAAGCCTTTCTAGTATCTTATCTAGCGATTTCCTGTAATCTTCTAGGGTTTTCATGCAATTTTTATCGATGAACATGCTGTTTGATTTGAACATGAACGTGTAAACCTTATTTCGGGATTTGGGAAGTAGCTTGTTGATTGATTTATGGATTTCGTCTTTTGCATGAATCTTTGTTAAGAATATTATAGATTGATTTGATTAGAATTGTACGTATCTCGCTTTAATTCACTTGACAAGTTTTATTGTGTTTGAGACGTCGTGAGAAGGACCGGGAGATGAATCGTGACGTTGGATCTATTCTTGTCAAACCTACGAATCCAATCACGGGATTAGTTTGGATTTATTTAAAGAATTTACATGATTTTTCATAGAACTTAAAAGGATCTAATTGCATTAATTGTCACGAAAGTAGGGAATTAACGTAATTAGGTACCGGATTATGCTTCGGGATGAGGTAATCTGTACCTTAGGAAAAATCCTTTTTAAAACTATAATTTTCTGTTCAAAGATTTATTTTTATTAAATTCATAATGATTAGCGTGGTGAAACCCCGAATCCTGAATTTATCTGAATTGATTTTTACCCAAAACATTATATCTGTTTTTTTTATTTGTACTTAGAAGTCTCCAAAACAAAAACCACAGATTTGATTCGTCTAGCTATAAATCGACCGTGTAATCGGTACTTGACCACCAGATCCTCGTTGGGAACGATCTTTATTTTATTACTTCGATAAATCCGTGCACTTGCGGACGTATCACGTAGCTCCGGCCATGGCGAAGGCTAAGGAGAGCCGAACATCGAGGGCGGCGTCTACGTCTGCGGGGGGAGACTGTTACGCCCAAGGACCGGCAGGTCCTGGGCCTAGCCCAATGGGCCGTTCGACGTGGACTTGGGCGGAGGCCCAAGCAACAGGGAACGACTTCGGAGTAGGATCCGGCGCGGATCCGCGCCACTGATGGGGGCGCATCTGAGGTGTGCGCGGAGTCCTTCCTTGCCGGCATCCCGTCCGATGGCAGGCGTGGTTGTGGTAGCGCTATTGGCGGCCGCAGCGGAAGAAAAGGGGGGCACGGCAGCAGCCCTGCTCCCTCTCTTGGCTCTTGGACGGAGTCTCGGACGAGGGCTGAGACGGAGGCTCTCCGAGCGAAGGCCTAAGTGTGACAACTGTTCTTATGTGGATCAGGCCGAGAGAAGATTGGGCCGCGCGGCCTATCCTTCAGGGCTGCAGCCGGCCCGGAACAGGAAGACATTGCGTCTCCTTCGATGCGGGTACAGCCGACGCAGGTGACATCGAGGAGTTCGACAACGTCGACGGCGCGATCGACGGCCCCGTCTGCGGCGGCTGCTCCGGCAAGGTTGACGGCAACATCAACTCGCGTCATGGGGCCAAAGAGGCGAGCGGCGTCAATGATCTCGGCGAGGAGATCGGATCGCGAGCGGAGGAGGCAAGTGAATCACGCACGCAGGCGTGATTCACGGACGGCTTGCTTTGGGAAGTTGGCTGGCGGAGAGATCCCTTCCAACCCAGGCAACGTCTCCTCCCCTTTAAGAATCCAGGCGGATGACGGGAAGAGGCAGAGAACTCCCCCCAGAAATAGAGGGCTTGAGAGGAAGAGAGACAGTGGCAAGGCTTCCCCTTCCGGCGACGAGCAGCGTGCGACGCTGCTCTCACTCTTTCCGACGTTCGCAGAGGCGAACGTCCTCCATACGGCGGACGACGACGAGTTCGGCGAGCTTCCGGTCGGCAGCGAGGTCCGGCGAGGCGAGAGGGTGAGGGAGTGATCTATGGAGAGACGGGGGGTTTATGTAGGTTCGGTTCCGATAATCGAAGGAAATTTCCCTATCTCCCGTTGTCTTCTCCGGCTCCGGCGTTTCTCTGTGTTTTCCTGCGAGCTCCCCTGTTCGGAGCTTCCGCCGAGTTCTTCTTCACCATCCCCAACTGCGACGACTTCCGCCGACGTAGGCTGAGGATCGGACGCGCACACCGAACCTGCCGCACGCCTTAGCCCACCCGTCTCCCCCTTCTGCTCCGGCGTCGAGGATCGGCGGCGAAGAACGAACGCAGGAGGCGTTCGTTTTCGCGAAGGCGGAGGCGAGCAGACGAATGCGTTCGGCGTTCGAAACGAGGGGTTGACCAAGTCAATGCCAAATCGAACGCGCGGCTCCAAAATCTGAATTCGGGTTTGATTTTTGCATGTAATTCGTGACAGACGGGTGACGTGGACTGGGCTGAATTGGGTGGGCGTGGCATTAGTGTGACGCCGAGGCTTTTCTGGACCGGACCAGAAGGCAAACGGGTTTGGGCGAGTCGTCGCGGAAACAATCCACGGCCCAAAGCAGGGGATGCTTCGACGCGAGCGAGACGAGCAGCTTCGGCGGCGACCGAAGTCTTCGGCGCTGTCGACGGACGCTGTCGTCGGCACGGATGGAGGCGGACGAAGCGGGCGGATCCGACGACAGGGGCGGGACGCTCGCGGACGCCTCAGCAATGGGAAACGAGCAGGCGAACCCTAGCTGGCGCGGTAATCTCCTTCCAAAGAGGGAAGCAAACTCCCTCTTTAAGATCGCAGCGGGCGAGCGAAGGGGGGCATCGTCGAGAGTCGGCATCTTCTCCTCCCCTACGAGTTCAGCGTCGTCTCCAGAAGATTGCGGCGGCCTTTCCTCCACGAGTCGGAGACGACGCGATCAGGTGACGAAAGGCGAGAGAGCTCGCCTTCTCAACGAGTGGAGGACGAGAGACAAAACAGATTTGTCTCTACCACTATACTTCTAGCTAGAAGATGGTTCATGAGGGTCCGGAAGTAAAGTTTGTGAGAGCAAGACGTGTAGCAAGAAATCTTTGTGACTTAATTCAAGTATATATGTGCTAGTGGTGTTCATCATAACAATATTTGCTCTCTGAAAATTATTTTTTGCAGAAATTTTTTTGTGTTTGATAGTCTAAAGAATACTATATGAGCAATAATAATACTAAACTTTCATCAACCTTTAAAGAAATTCAAATAATCTTAAAAATACCTGTAATTGGTCTATCTCGCTTTTTGCTCAAGGACACTGATTTCTATCCTTGACAGGCTCTCACACGAGTCGGCAAAGCTTCAACAAGCAAATGAGGCTTAGCAAATAATCTTTTGAACTCTCTCAGATCAAACACAACCCATGAAAGTGGAGAAACATAAATATTGCATACTTGCGATAGTAGTCCCTACAGTGATTTCAAACACTCATAATTCTCTCTCTCTTTCTCTTATCCTTTCTTTGTTCTTGGCCTTCTCCTCATATAGGAATAAAGTTGAATCTTCAATAATTCATCTGATCGTCTTTGCTTGTCGTCAATGACGGCATTTTTCCTTCAATAATTACACATTGACTCATAATTCATCTCTCTTTTTCCTTCAATAATTCATTTCTCTTTTTCTCTCCTCCTTAGGTCTTGGCCTTTTCCTTTAAGAACCTTCTCCTTGTATTGGAATAAAGTTGATTCTTCAATAATTCATGAGTCTTTATTTATTCGTTATTGCTTATGTTTTCCTTCAATTATTGTCTCTCTCTCTTTCTCTCCTCTTTCCTTCGGTCTTGGCCTTCTCCTTGTATAGGAATAAAGTTGATTCTTCAAGAATTCATGAGTCTTTACTTATTCATTATTGCTTATGTTTTCCTTCAATTATTATGCTATGACTCATAATTCTATCTCTCTTTCTCTCCTCCTTCCTTCGGTCTTGGTCTTCTCCTTGTATAGGAATAAATTTAGATTCTTCAATAATTCATGAGTCTTTACTTATTCATTCTTCAATAAATTTAGATTCTCTCTCTTTCTCTCCTCCTTCCTCCGGTCTTGGCCTTCTCCTTTAAGAACCTTCTCCTTATAAAGGAATAAGGTTGGTTGATTGGTTCTTCAATAATTCATCTTTTTATCTCCTTTTGCCTGCGTGAATTAGATAGATCTCAGCTGGGTCTTGGTCTTTTCAGTGAATGTTGCTATCTATAACTTCAAAATTTACCAGCATTATATTGGCTGCTCAACTCAAAAAAAAAAATCTCCCTACCCTAATCTCGCATTCCCCAATCTTAAAGCAACAAAGTGAGTGCACAAATCTTAATGCTCTTCATATCTCTCTCTATATATATATTAAATTAATCACATTCCTTTTTTACTACCTCCAAGATCTTAATTGCGGATAAGTTTTTAGTTAAGCTACACTAAAAAAATTATAATTTTATGTTAGTTAAATTATTTTATATACTTTTGTCTAATTTTAATAGAACCATTTATTTTTTTCCTCTTGCTTAAAATTATTTTCCAAACTATTTTAAGGGTATAAGATTATTTTTGTTATCTACATAAATCAATATTACTTTATGAAAATTATGTTAACCATTTTTAAAATAATTAACTTGTATATCATGCTCACCGCTCACGATGTACATTATTTTGTACATTATGTTGATTATTCATTTATTACTATGTACGTTATTTTAGTTATGGATATTATATGCCTGATATCTTTGAAAAATAATATTAATTAAATATGCGCATTTTATCTAAAAAGTTTAAGATGAATATATTCATAACAATATGACAATAAATAATAAATAATTTACATACAGTTCTAATAATTTTGTAGAATAAAATAAGTTTAATATGTGATTCTATAAATTTTAATAAAAAATAATTCAATCTATTTAATTAATTATCTTAATAGGCTTAAATTTTTTAACCTATGAACATGACTTTCATATCTCAATTAAATAATAAATAGATACAACTCAAGATATATTGACGTGATTAATTATTGAGTTCTTTGTATTTATCATCAATAATTACAAAATCATTACTAAGTTATAATTTTTAACAATAAATGGTGATTATATGAGATTACTACTGAGTTGCGTTTGCATACAATAAATGATGAAATGGTTAATTTAACTTTGATATCTACCAAAGTTCTTCAGCAATTTTTGATTTCTTAAGTTTCATATTTATTAGTAATCTAATTTTGTTAATCAAATTTATAGTTATTCTCGGCATTTTGTAATGTCAAATCCATTGAAATATTCAAGTTTATTAATCTAGGTTTATCCAAAAAAATTATTGGTTGATTATATTTTATTTAATGAACTAGTTAATAAATAATAGTAACTACTGGTCCACAATTTAAATTGTATAAAAATATATCATAAATTGTATAAAAATATATCAAAGGAAGTAATGCCCAGGTGATGCTGGAAACAAGAGGTTTCCATTGTCGACAACACCCTAGCGGTAGGGTTCTGCCATAGAGAAACATGGGTTGGCAACTCTCCTTGTGGAGGAGAGGTCCTTCATTGGTGGAGGATTTGTTGGAAGAGTTATCCGACAGGCTTCCTAAATACTTTCCCCAAAAGAGAGGGATCATCACAAGTTGAACTAGTGACAGGATCCACTCCTCCACTAAAGGTCTTTTACCGTATTTCTCCAATGGAGTTGGTCGAGCTTCGTTTAGCATTGGTGTGGATTGCTTGAAGCCGAGTTCATTCGGCCCACGGTATCGCCTTATGGAGCGCTGATCCTCTTCTAAAAGAAGAAGGATTGGTCGCTAAGGTTCTGGGTAGACTATAGAACCTTGGATAAGATAACGATGAGGGATTGTTATCTTATACTGCTTATCCCTGATCTGGGAGATCGACTAGGGAAAGCATTGCTTTTCTTAAGGCTAGACCTGAGAGCAGGTTAATTGGCAAATTCGTTTCGCCGAACGCAACGAATAGGAAAACCATATGAGCAGCCTGATATGAGTCCTTAAGTTCAAAGTGATACCCTTTGAACTTCTAATGCCCCTTCTACATTTTGTCATCTGAAGAATAAGTGTTGACCCCTTTTCTTAGATGACTACGTAGTTGTATACTTGGACGATATCGTGGTATTTTCCTCAAGCGTTGAGGAACGCCTAAGCTATCTAAAGCTGGTGTTGAGGGAAAAACCAACTCTATTTGGAGTTGAGAAATTCTCATTTGTGGTGGATGAGATTTCTTTCTTTGGTCTTGGGATGGACCACGGACAAGCACGCATGGACAAGGTAAAGGTCCAAGTCATTGCGGAATGGTGCGCCCCCTCAAATTAAACCGAGTATGGAGATTTCTCAGTGTAGTGAACTTCTATCGAAGGTTCATCAAAGGCTATTCAAGAAAAGCCTTACCCTTAGTGATCTACTGAAACGGAACTCGAAATGGGAGTGGCTTGATTGGTATCAGTTGGCCTTCCGATAGTGAAGGTCCGTATTGCCTCTGAACCGATCCTGAAGTTACCCGACTTCAGTATGCCTTTCGAGTTTCACACTGATGCTTCGGACCAAGCTATCGGTGGTATACTTTTATAGTATGGGCATCCTTTAGCTTATGAGGGTTGAAACCTAATAGGACTGAGCGACGGTATTTGGCCATGAGAAGGAAAAGGTGGTGGGAGTCCACTATCTCCGGACGTGGAGAACCTTCTCGGGGTTATGAAGTCCGACAACATGACACCACATAAAAAGAGGTTGTTGGCAAACTAGGCACGTTGGCTGGAATTCTAGGGTGAATTCCAATTCCATGAGGAACATAAATCGGGTAAAGGCAGTGTGTCTCCTCACAAGCTCAGTAGACTAAATGCCCTTATGTGTTGTACCCTATCTCGAGTGGACGGGGATCTGCTAAGCAGAATAAAAGCAGCCTCAGCTTTTTATAGGGAGGATCAAAAGCTAAGTTCAGCAGGATTATGTCGGGCACGATCCGAGGCGATTGGCCATTAGTCTCATCGATGGGCGGACTGCGCCGAGAGCTACTGAGGGAGCTCCATGATAGAGTTTGGGCAAGACATCCAGGACAAAAGGGGAAAATTGTCCTATCAGCACGACTGTGCTATTAGCCCAATACGTGTGCAAATATGGGGATGTAGGTCCGCATTTACCAAAATTGCCAGGAAGGTAAGATCGATCGGGGACTAGAGGCAGGGTTGTTACAACCACTGCTTGTTCCCGAGATGTCCTGGACAAGGGTGTCCAAGGACTTTATTGGTGGGTTTCCTAAGTTTGATGGGAAAAGCTCAGTGCCGGTAGTCGTAGATAGATTCTCCATGGAGGGAGTCATTATCCCAGCACTTGAGTAGTGTACAGTAAGGGTTGCTGTAGACTTATTCTTCCATAAAATGGTGAAACATTTTGGCTGGACACTTTTTGAACCTTGTTGTTCAATAAATATGTGTCCAAGGTAAGTTTCTTCATAGCCAATCATCCTCAGAAGGATGGGCAAACTGAGTGGGTGGATGCTCTTATGGAAGAATTCCCCCGTCACTGTATAATCGCCAGTCAGGGTGACTGAGTGAAGTGGATCGATGTGGCATGGAATGCCTACACCTTGCAAAGGTTGTCATCCACAAGTCCCACCTCATTTGAGCTTCGAGTTAGTGTTAGGCAGTCAGCCCCTAATCCCCGTTGATGTGGTACAAAGGGATTCCTACGGGAAGTGCCCTATGACTCAACGGAATGCTCGGGAATGAATCTATTCACTCAGAGAGGCTAAAGGTAGCTAGGAGTTGGCTGTATAATGGATGCAAAGGTATGCATACTGTCATTGTTGGAACGAAGAAATATTCATGGGCGACTTAATTCTTCTCCGACTTACCTCGCAGATCGGTAGGAAAATCTCGGTGAGGGAGGCTCACTGAAGTCTTATCCGAAGATACAACGGTCCATGTGAGATATTGAGTCGAGTGGAGTCAGTAGCATATCGTTTGAAACTCCAATAGAGAATGTAGATGTACCCTACATTCCATGTGAACTTGAGAAAGTTCCACAAGGATCCGGACGATCCTTCTCGGTCATTGTCTTACCAAGCCACACCGATGGTTCGAACGGAATTCGACCGAGGGATACGTGATATTTTATATCACTGGGTGTTGGGGCAAAGTAAGTCGAACCGATATACGGAGTTTCACATCCGATGGGATAAATCCCTTATGGAGGAAGCAATCTGGCACAAAACTTCCAAACAATACTTCTCCGATGGCTCGGATGAGGTCCGATCTAAGGATTGTCGAGATTTGAGGTTATCGACTCTTGGATCATAGTTGAATGAGTAAGGATGAGGTGTTTCTCATTCATTGGGAGAGTTATGCTTGAGGTCGGAGCACTCTGGTGGGAGGCTTCAGAATTTTGGAATTATGAGGTTTATCAGAGGAGCTACCTCGAGTCGCCGAGGACGGCGACTACCTCAGGTGGGGGAGAATGTGAGGCCCAGGCATTGGGCCCAAGCCCAGGCCTAGACCTCGTCATCAGCCCAAGTCCGATCTAAGGATTGTCGAGATTTGAGGTTATCGACTCTTGGATCATAGTTGAATGAGTAAGGATGAGGTGTTTCTCATTCATTGGGAGAGTTATGCTTGAGGTCGGAGCACTCTGGTGGGAGGCTTCAGAATTTTGGAATTATGAGGTTTATCAGAGGAGCTACCTCGAGTCGCCGAGGACGGCGACTACCTCAGGTGGGGGAGAATGTGAGGCCCAGGCATTGGGCCCAAGCCCAGGCCTAGACCTCGTCATCAGCCCAAGCCCGTTCTAGTAGCGAATCAGGTTGGGCGGTGCGGATTTCGGGTCGGGCGACCCGTTTGGCGGGGAAAGCTCCGTGAGAGCTAGGGCTACAGTGAGAGCGACGTTCGCCCGCGTGCACAGTGCGCGTTCGTTCGAACGCGAGTCGGCGGCGGTCGACCTCTCCTCTGATCCTCTTCCTCCCTTCGTCGAGCGTCTCCGACGAGGGCTCCGGTGGCGGCGACGACTCCAGTGACTTCCTAGTGGGTTGGGTGCGACGGTATGGGAAGCGGCGGAGCTTAGGGGCGGCGCCCCTTTTTCCCTCCTCCTCTATTGTCTTCGGCGTCGCCGGTGGTGGAGCCGGCGGACGGACGTCCGCCGAGGTATGTCCTACTCTCCTCCCACTCCAGCTCCGTCCGGCGGGTTGGTTTTCGGGTCGACGAGCATCGCCGACTTCTCTCTTTTGCCCTTCGCCGTGCTTCCTCTTCTCTCATCTCCGGCGAGAATCTGGCTGGCCTGCGAGGCAGGGAGCTTCGGCTCCTTCCTCTGGTGACGCCCGGCGAAGAGTTTGTCGGCGTCTCTAGCGGTTCCGGCGGCGTCCGGTGAAGAAGGGGTGCGCCTCCTTTCATTGGTGGCGTCCGGCGTCTGTGTGGGTTCGCCGGCGCCTCCCTTCCCTCCGGTGAGCCTCGGGCGGTTTTCGACGATCTTTCGGCCGTCGGTCCACTACCTCAATTTGTGTGCACATGCTTTGGTTGGCGTGCACATGCCTCGTTTTCTGTGCGCACGCTTCTAACGGGTTCCGGACGCGGTTCCCGTTCCCGGCCGATCAGCTATCCTCGGCCGACGTCTTCTTCTCTCCGGCTCCCTGAGCTTTGTGCTCCCGGCCGGGTTGTCCTACACAGTCGGCGACTCCTCGTCCCTCTCCGCGTTCCGGTCATGTGCGCCGGCCATGTGTGGTGTTGCCCGGCGTTTGCCGGATTGTCTATGCCGGACGTCTGTGAGACGTCCCCTTTGGGCGAGTGTTGTATTCGGCCGCTTGCGTGCGGTCTAGTCGGAGTTAGGGCGTGTGCCCGCCGTCCTGCGTGATGTTGTCTCTTGCGCGAGTGTGCGCCACCGCCTGTGTGCGGTTTGGTTTGTTTTCTAGTGTACCAGACTCATACGCACGCTGTGCCAGCGTCGAGTCTCGGGTCTTGTATCTTCTTGCGCGTTGGAGCTGGTTCGTGCAGCGATCCTTTGGGAGACGTGTGGCGGTTTCCATCTCGTCGAGACGAGCAGACAGGTGGTCATTCGGGATAGGCTGAGGAGTGCGTCGAGGACGGACTCCTGCCAGTCGCGTCCAGTTTGGTGGTTTAACCATTTAGCCCCTGCGTGGGTGTGCTTGGGTGCGAGTCAAATAAGGAGCTATTAAAAGTAAGACTATAAGCATGAGGCAAATAAGGAGCAAACTAAGGAAGAAAGTTATAGCTTGTAGTTGACTCCGCTGAATGGAACATCTATTTCGTTAAAAAAAAAGGAAACACATCTCAAGCGACTCAAAATTACGGCCAGCCTAAAGGACTCAGCTAAAGCTACTCTTCGGCTCGATCAAAAAGGAATAAACAGCTGCATACATGAAATTCCACAGTTGATTAGTGTTGATTTTGGTGATTTTGGTCTCTCAATATTAGTGTTGGATAGCGATCGAGGACATGTCCCTACTACTGTCAAGGGAACACTGGGCTACCTTGATCCTGAGTACTTCATGATCCAACAACTCACAGCAAAAAGTGATGTTTATAGCTTTGGTGTTGTAATGCTAGAGCTGATAACGTCAAGGCTTCCAATAGAGAAGGGCAAACATATTGTTCGTGAGGTGAGGACAGCACTGAACAGGGATGATAAAGAACTATTTTGTCTAAAGGACCTAATTGACCCAATACTAGTGAAGACTGAATCCCTCATTGGATTTCAGAGGTTTGTAGAACTGGCTCTGCTATGTGTTGAAGACGCATCCGATGATCGCCCAACGATGAATGATATTGTGAAGGGGCTTGAGAATATACTGAAAGATGATGAACAGAGGGTGAATTTAGCAAAAGCTGCTTCTTCCACCTACGCAGTAGGAAGTAATGCTTCTCAGCAGCCTTATGATGAACTGTTCCTAACCAGAGAAGTAGGGAACAGCACTGGTGTGTATCGTAGTAATAGATATTTGTTCCCAGAATGAATAGAAACGAATAGATGCTACAATTTTGCTGTTAAGAAAATGCATAATTGCTCTTCAGAGACGAAGCTATGTTTTAAAAGATAGTTACTGCTAGTTCTTCTGCATGCAAAATTAGCTTGTATCTCAAATGCTATATAAAGTTAGTTTTCTTTGTAATACAATAGAACCATTCAATCGTATTGGGAACCTTTGATGATCAAGACTAAAGAAGAAAGGGGACGCACAATGCGGGTCCAATCTTCATGCAAAAAGGTTGTGAAGCGTTCAAATGACATTAAGAGTGATGGTCAGACTTCAATGAAATCAAGTCAAAATTGATTGGGAATTAATAAAGTTGGAAATGCATTAATGTCATTTGAACGCTTGAGTAAAGCAAGAAGTCACCAAGTCAAAATCAAGTAAAGTTGGAAATCAAGGAGCATAAAATCAAGTAAAGTTGGAAATCGAGTCAAACTCAATGAAATGAAGTTGGAAATCAAGCCAAAATATAAATATATTTCTAAGGAAGACTGGAAATTGCCTAACACAGGACAGAAGCAAAAATCACGCCAAAGGATGCAACAAAAGGAGTCACCACTGGCCATCAGCCCAAAAGAGGAGGAGACAAGTGCTGGGGAAGAAAAAAGGTAGCCGCCGCAGTTGGCAGAAAAGAAAAGTGGCCGCCTCAGGAACATAAGGAGCGCGAAGCAAAAAGAAAAAAAAAAACTGAAACTGACTTATGCCATGGCAAACGTTCAGAAGGGAACTTCGAAAGGGACGATCGCAGTGGCCATTGTTGAAAATAAGGACAAAATGGCCAGCAAGGAGAAGCGAATAGGGCTGACAGAGAAGAGAAATGAAAAGTGGTCTCGCCAGCTGACAAAGAAAAAGCCTAAGGGATAGAGTTTAGGCATGAAATCATTTTTTTTTTACCATTAGTGGCCTATATAAGGAGCGTTCGGCCGAACAGAGAAGGGGGGGAGATCGTAAAAAAAAAACACACACCACCAAAGACATTGCAAGGGGAAGCAGAAGGTAAACGATGGATATTCTTTTTGTTCTGTTTTCTTAGGCTTCATGGATGCACTAAGCATCCTGGCATCACAATGGAACACACACACACCCTCTTTTGACATTCGTTTTTTTTTTCTTTTTTGCTCTATGGATGCATCAAGCATCCTGGCACCACAATAGAATACACACACACATTTTTTTGAGCGATTTATTCTCTATGCCTAAAGTGCACTAAGCACCCTCTGGCACCATGGTAAAAAAGAGGGGGGAAGAGACTCTGAGATGGCTGAAAGGAGAAGAAATGGTGTGGGAGGGGAGTAGAGGAAGAGAATGCGCCGGAGTTCTAAAAATGAGAAAGGAATCGAAGACCCAAGATAACCGAAAGAATCTGTAACAAAAGAAAAGTGCCGCGAGAACAAAAAAGGAAGAAGGCAAACAAAGTGCCGAGAGATGGTAAACCATGAAAAGAAGAGAGGATGAAGGTCGAGTGATAAAATCGTAAAAAAAAAGAGAGCAAAAAAAACAACAAAGAAGAGGAAGTCGGGCAGAAGAAAAAATAAAAGCCCAAAGCATGCATAAAAAAGGAGGATGCGAAGAGGAGGACTGAAGAGATGCGAAGGAGACATCGAAAATAAAAGAAGTAGAGAAGAAGGAAGAGAGGAGGAAAGATACCTGTCTGAGGCTCCTTTCGACTCCCCTCTGAGACTCTGTCCGAAACCAAAAGCCGCATGAGGAATGAGACACCTTGCCAAATAGCTCCACCTGAGAGGTCTATGACTGCTCCAACAAAGGAGACTCCTTGTTGTGAGAGAAGCAACAATAAGGAGAATCATGTCAAGGTCTGTCAAGACGAATATGAGAGAAGAAAGGAAAAGAAACAAAGCAAAAAATTATTTGAGAGAAAAAAATATGTAAAGAAAAAAAAACATTCGAGGGAAGAAAGAAGACGAGGTAAAAAAAAATCATCTGGGTAAATGCTGATGCGTCGCCAGTGTTCACCGGAAGAATTCTGTGTGCTACAAACCGGGAGAAAAGACTTGCCGCGAGAAATAAAACTTCGCTCCTGCTCCACTGGGCCGCCGTGAGAAAGAGACCGTGAAAGAGTGATAGAAATGAAACTTCGCTCCTGCTCCACTGGGTTGCCGTGAGAAAGAGACCGTGAAAGAGTGGTAGAAATGAAACTTTGCTCCTGTTCCGCTGGGTTGCCGTGAGAAAGAGATGGTGAAAGAGTGGCAGAAGACCCGACCTTTCTCTGCCTGATGAGAACCGCCGGACGCCGCCATGTGTCGGAGCTCCCGCTGTTTAGGGCCAAAGAACAACGGAGTTGATCAGAAATGAGGGGAAATACTGGGGAAAGAAAATAAAAAGAAGAAAAGTTTTAAAGCTGACAGAGGCTGATAAGAACCCAAAAAGAAACCTATTATAAATGCCATGAAGAAGACGTACAGAAGCCCCAATTCACTTGTAACTAAAATCAGAAGCGAGAGGGAAGCTGAAGTGAGGGAGATAAAATACGTCGAAAATGATCCAGATAAAAATGCAAAGGGGACAAATACGTGATTAAACTTTTGTCTTCTCGCTCTGCCTTCGTTGCGAGACAAACAACTCTTTTTGAACCAAAAACCGCAGAACTCTGACAAATGTTGGAATCTCATCGAGAAATTGCTGCTAAACCGATGAGAAGGAGAACAAAGATAGGAATAAACCCACAGAAGGGAATATAGTGTTGCTGAGGAAAAGAAATTACAAAACCTTCGAAGCGTTGAGTCCTGATTATGGGGAACACTGCAAGAAAAAAAATCCTACAATCTCACGGCAAGAAACAAAGTGATTGGAGACAAAAGAGCAAAACCGAAGAAAAAGAGAAAACTCGTTTGGCTAGCAACATGCGAATATCACAGTGGACCCTAATTGAGTCGTCAAGTAAAGAAATCGAACCGAACTCCAAATTTCAAGGAGGACCCGGCATCATCAGATCAACCCGATTAGCAGGGGATGAATCCGATCCGATTTGCTTCCAATACCCTGGCCAATAAGATTCTGCCCCTCTTGCTGAAGAAAAAGGAGAGGATCAGTACCGTCGTCTCCATCTTCGGCAAACGCCGCTGGCTGGGGTGGGCCGATTGATATAGCTATCTCCTCTATAGATGAGCCACTGAAGCCTGATTGACGCAATATTGCAATATCCATGCATACCATCTCCATTGTCGCCGTCTACAGAAGGACTCCTATAGCAGATAAGCATCGCCAATGAATTCATCCCAAATCAGTACGTTAGCCGCCTCCGAGGCCGCTCCCTCTGTCCGAGACGCCGTCGCCTCACTACCTTATCACCATCCGCATCATTTGTGCTAATCCGCCATCTGCGGAGCTTCTTGTCTAAGCCACATGCGGCAATCGCGAGCCCGATCCACCAATCGCTGGTGGCACCTCTTCAGAGATTGATGCTATTAACTCCGTTGCCGCTGATGAACATCGTTGATGAATCCGCTGGCGGTACCTCGTCAACACTCATCGACACCATCCGTAGCAATCATCATCTCCCAACAAAGATTGCCGCTATCCTTCCTCTCGCCCGGACGTTAACGCCACGTCCCCGATAGTCACCACCTGCATCCCTAGCCACTATCGCCGCCGCTTCCAGCTGCAGGAGCGCCTCGCCTCTATTGACGCCTGATTCTGCCAACTCCTCCATGGACGAGCCGCCAGGCCCGCGCGTTCGTCCCTATAAGCAGAGCATGCTTCACCATCTCTGTGCCTTCTCCCTATGCTCATCCCGTCAGCATGTTCGACGAAGTAGACTCACGATCGCCGATCACAGGGATTGCCTGGGTTTCATCCGCCGATTGAACATCGATCAAGAGGATTGCTTGGGTTTCGTCCATGGGCTACGTGCTAAAAACGGAAGTAGGGGACTTTACTCATTTACCAAAGTGCACAAGGCAAAAGTAAAAGAAGAGCTGGACTCGTACGATGTTATTAATTCAGCCGCCCTAAAGTTCATAGAGCTGAAAATGCATACACGTATATCCATACGAAAAATGTAATAGTGACAGTAATAAAACAAATAAGAAGGAAACCCGCATGCGGCAGTGTCGCCTCGCCAAGCTGCCAAAATAAATAAACAACAATCTGTGATCAAGACAACCATCCGATTAATGGTTCGGGCGCCGAGTCATGCTAAATGTTGACTCCAAAAAAATCAGAGATATCTGCAAGCCTAAACGCAATTATGGCGAAATACTGCTTGGGAGGTGCGTACATTGACGTTCATCGTCGGGGCGTAATTCCTCGATATGACGCTGCGTTCGTCTGGGCAGATAAATTTTCCAAATCAATTATCCACCACGCCGCGAGGCCGGATAAATTTTCCAAATCAATTATCCACCACGCCGCAAGGCCGGATAAATTTCCAAATCAATTATCCACCACGCTGCAAGGCCGGATAAATCTCCAAATCAAATTATCCACTACGCCGCAAGGCCGGATAAATTTCCAAATCAAATTATCCACCACGCCGTGAGGCCGGATAAATCTCCAAATCAAATTATCCACCACGCCGCAAGGCCGGATAAAATTCCAAATCAAATTCTCCAGCACGCCACAAGGCTGGATAATTACCAAATCCAAGTTACTCAACACGCCGTGAGGCCAAGTAATTTCCTTCAAATTCGAGCTATCCAACACGCCGTCAAGGCCGGGTAGATTCCCAAAATCCGATATCCAACATGCCTTAATGCATTACTATGGAATATCGTTTGGGAGGTGCGTACGTCGATGTTTACCATCGGGGCGTAGCTCCTCGATATAACGTTGTACTGCCTAGGCCGGGTATCACCCAATATCCCATCACAAGGCCAAAGTTCGACAAACACAAACCGTCCATGTTGATGAAAGCTCTTCTTCTTTATCATCTTATGTATCACGTCAAATTAAATTCATGAATGATATCATGTGACTCTGTCCTTCTTATTTTGTTGCGTATTATAGATCTCTTAATCAAAGGTTCCCTAATTTTAGGGGTAATTAACAATGAGCGCTTGCGCTCATTGGAAGCCAGAACCCATTAAATAAAAAGCCTTATTGATTTAAGGTGGATTTGAAACAGTCATAATACATTCCTAATGTAACAAAATGACCCCACACGCCACCGCCTGTGTGCGGTTTGGTTTGTTTTCTAGTGTACCAGACTCGTACGCACGCTGTGCCAGCGTCGAGTCTCGGGTCTTGTATCTTCTTGCGCGTTGGAGCTGGTTCGTGCAGCGATCCTTTGGGAGACGTGTGGCGGTTTCCATCTCGTCGAGACGAGCAGACAGGTGGTCATTCGGGATAGGCTGAGGAGTGCGTCGAGGACGGACTCCTGCCAGTCGCGTCCAGTTTGGTGGTTTAACCATTTAGCCCCTGCGTGGGTGTGCTTGGGTGCGAGTCAAGCGTTGACTTGCTTGTATTTTATTAAAAATTTTATTACTCTAAATCTGGCGTGACACTTAGAATATATTATAGCATCACAAAAGCAGTACTGCATTATGTAAACGAAGAACCTTCTTATCCTTAATGAGAATTTGTTGCACCTTCACAAAATGATAGTCAATAGCGGCATTTATGAAAAAAAAAAAAAAAAAAAAAAAACTTGCATCTGTCGCATTATGCTGACTTGAGAAAATAATATTATTTGTGTATGCTTAGAATTGTTTACACATTTTCAAAGCAATAACAGCACTACGCAAAAAGAAGACTTTGTGTCTATCTTATTATGCTGACGATGAAGTTAGCATACTAGATGTTGGAAAAAATAAAAAAAAGAAAATAACGTTAGCAATTTACCGCCCTTTAATGTTAGCAATTTAGTGCTAACATTACTATTGAATTAAGGCTTTTTTTTTAAAGGCTCTAATTCCTATGCTTAAGAGGATGCGTGGCTCCTCTCCACCATTCTTCCGTTCTTCTTCTTTCTTAATTTTTATGTTCTTGGATTCTTCTAATTTTGCTGCTAAATACTGAAAGGGTGTCTGATTAACTTCTTCACGGTTGTGCCCGCAGGAGAGGAGTATCTGGTTGTATCTTAGGTATTCAATCCAAATTTAACTCGCACGAGAGTCCAGATTTTCACCTAAGGATAAGCCACAACGCGCCTCCGGGTTTTATCATTCTAATTCCTTCTTTTATCTTTTTGCATATTAAGATTTTAATCCTACATGATCTCTATTTTCTATTTAAATAAATATCTTCATAAAATTTTAGACCAACAATATTAGGTGAAAATCCGATATGCTAGTTTACTCTCTCTGTTAATTGGAATTTCTCTCTCAAAATTACAGTGATTTCAAACGCTCATAATTCTCTCTTTCTCTTATCCTTCCTTTTGTTCTTGGCCTTCTCCTCATATAGGAATAAAGTTGGATCTTCAATAATTCATCTCATCGTCTTTGCTTGTCCGCAATGACGACATTTTTCCTTCAATAATTACACATTGACTCATAATTATCTGTCTTTTTCTCTCCTCCTTCGGTCTTGGCCTTTTCCTTTAAGAACCTTCTCCTTGTATTGGAATAAAGTTGATTCTTCAATAATTCATGAGTCTTTATTTATTCGTTATTGCTTATGTTTTCCTTCAATTATTGTCTCTCTCTCTTTCTCTCCTCTTTCCTTCGGTCTTGGCCTTCTCCTTGTATAGGAATAAAGTTGATTCTTCAAGAATTCATGAGTCTTTACTTATTCATTATTGCTTATGTTTTCCTTCAATTATTATGCTATGACTCATAATTCTATCTCTCTTTCTCTCCTCCTTCCTTCGGTCTTGGTCTTCTCCTTGTATAGGAATAAAGTTAGATTCTTCAATAATTCATGAGTCTTTACTTATTCATTATTACTTTTGTTTTTCTTCATTTATTATGCTATGACTCATAATTCTCTCTCTTTCTCTCCTCCTTCCTTCGGTCTTGGCCTTCTCCTTTAAGAACTTTCTCCTTATAAAGGAATAAGGTTGGTTGATTGGTTCTTCAATAATTCATCTTTTTATCTCCTTTTGCCTGCGTGAATTAGATAGATCTCAGCTGGGTCTAATTGTTGGTGCTAAGAGCATGTACAAGTCTAATGAATTACAAAGGATGACTCTAGGCTTCATGATGAGAAAAAAGTCAAAATTCTTTTGAGTAATTCTTGTGTACATGACCGGACTTTGTTATATATGCCCAACTAATTCTTAATATCGTTGTTGTTAGTAAACATGCCCGAGTCATGTATGTGAGTCACCATCTAAACGTGGGTTAAATTTAGAAATTCATATTTTATTACAGAATAATTAAGTAGATTTCGGTTAATGCTTGTTATTTTATTAGATTCATGCTTGATTATTAAACAATTTAGTTTAATACTAGTTATTAATGAATGAAGGGATCATTGATGTAAAGTTTAAGTGATTTAAAGTATCAAAATAAATAAACATTCATTAAATATTAATTAAAAGTAGTTAATTATGTTTATAAACAATATACTACTAATGTAAAACATACCAATCATTATTAGAAAATAATAAATAATAAAGGATTTGCAACGAGCCGTATTACTCAATATTAGAATTGCTTTTTTAGCAGGTCATGGGAAAATTGGTAAATGGTGTACCGGAAAATTTCGCAACTTCTTTTCAGTGAATGTTGTTATTTATAACTTTAGAGACTGTTTTATTGGGGAGAAAAACAAAGAGAAAAGGGAAAGAAATTTTATTTTTCTTCTCATTTATTAGAGAGATTAATTTAGAGGAAAAAAAAATGGAGATTTTCTCTCCTTTTGTATTCTCTCCAAAAGAGGAAAAAAAATACTTTTCTCCTCTTTTGCTATCAGTTTTCTTCCCATCCATTTTTTATACTTTCCTCTTTTTTCTTTTCTTTTTTTTTCTTCCCCTCTAAAAAAATAGACCCGAGCATTATATTGGTGCGCAACTCAAAAAAAAAATCTGCATACCCTAATCTCGCATTCACCAATCTTAAAGTAACAAAGTAAGTGCACGAATCTCAATGCCCTTCATCTCTATTTTTTGCCCATCATCAGTCGCCCGCTTGCTTATTGTCGTCATCTACTAAACCCTCGTTAGGGTTTAATTCCTAAGCTGGGCACCAAATTAGGCAATATTTTTAGAACATGGCACGCTGTCATATAAAGTGAAAGAAAGAAATATATATATATATATATATATATATATATATTTAAAATTAATCACATTCCTTTTACTACCTCCAAAATCTTAATTGCGGATAAGTCTTTGGTTAAGCTACACTGAAAAAATATAATTTTATGTGACTTATATTATTTTATATACTTTTGTCTAATTTTAATGCAATTATTTTTTTTTCCTCTTGCTTAAAATTATTTTACAAATTATTTTAAGGGTATAAGATTGTTTTTGTTATCTACATAAATAAATATTACTTTATGAAAATTATGTTAACCATTGTTAAAATAATTAACTTGTATATCATGCTCACCGCTCACGATGTACATTATTTTGTACATTATGTTGATTATTCATTTATTATTATGTACATTATTTTAGTTATGGATATTATATACTTTATATCTTTGAAAAATAATATTAATTAAATATGCGCATTTTATCTAAAAAGTTTAAGATGAATATAATCATAACAATATAACAATATGACAATAAATGATAAATAATTTACATACAGTTCTAATAATTTTGTAGAATAAAATAAGTTTAATATGTGATTCTATAAATTTTAATAAAAAATAATTCAATCTATTTAATTAATTATCTTAATAGGCTTAAATTTTTTAACCTATGAACATGACTTTCATATCTCAATTAAATAATATATAGAAACAACTCAAGATATGTAGACGTGATTAATTATTGAGTTCTTTGTATTTATCATCAATAATCATAAAATCATTATAAGTTATAATTTTTAACAATAAATGGTGATTATATGAGATTACTACTGAGTTGCGTTTGCATACAATAAATGATGAAATGGTTAATTTAACTTTGATGTCTACCAAAGTTCCTCAGCAATTTTTGATTTCTTAAGTTTCATATTTATTAGTAATCTAATTTTGTTAATCAAATTTATAGTTATTCTCGGCATTTTGTAATGTCAAATCCATTGAAATATTCAAGTTTATTAATCTAGGTTTATCAAAAAATTATCGGCTGATTATATTTTATTTAATGAACTAGTTAATAAATAATAGTAACTACTAGTCCACAATTTAAATTGTATAAAAATATATCAAAGGAAGTAATCATAATGTGAATGAGCACGTGTATATATCGATTGAATAATTCATAGGGCTGGCAATTTAGTCATCGGGTATCGGGTACCCACCCCGACCCGACCCGTTTACATCGGGTTCGGGTACCCAGTTATGTAAACGGGACGGGTATGGGTTTGGTTTATGTAACCCGTGTCGGGTTCGGGTTTGACCCTTCGGGTACCCGACACCCGAACCCGATTATATATTAATTTTAATTTTAAATAATTTATAATATTATATCCTAATTAAATTGACCCTTCGGGTTTGTGGCAAGAGCTAGGAGGCTGATTTTTGTGGAATATGCAAAGTCCAAATCAAAGGCTGAATGACTGATGTGGTAAGAAGGTGTTTTCTCAAATATATATTTTCTCTTTGATGTCTTTGCTTTTAACATGTAATATGATGGATGGACTCTTGGATTATCAATGTCTAATTAATGGATTATATGAATATCTAATTTACATCTTTATTACAGTAGCAAGACAACTAGTGGAGTGGGTGGGGGGGGGGGGGGACCACCGGCTGCTAGCTGCTGTCATTTAATTTACTTGTTTTCGCTAAGCTTAAATCAAACCATGGATTTGTAAAAAACATGTGTGGGTGTTTGAAATTTGCACTTGTACTTTGCATATTTAAGTAGTTGTGCTATTGTGCTTGTGTGTAATGCGTTTAAATTTGCATTTTTAAGTGGTTGTGTGTGTAATGTTTTAAATTTTGCAACTTGGACTAAGCAGATTAATTTTATTTGCTCTCGTTTGTGTGTAAATGTGTAATGTTACAATGTAGTAATGTACTAATGTCAATTTTGAATCTTCCAGTTTGTCGATTTGCAAATAAATTGATGTGGGCAGATAACTTGCAAAAGGATCTGCATGATGATTGTGTAAATGGAAAATCACACTATGGAAATTCATTGAAACCGGTAAATGAACTTTTTTTGTTTGATTTGAAAGAATTGTGCGTGATCTCACTTCTTATAGTTTTTATTATGCAGCTAGAAGCCTGGAAATTAGTTTTTATTCTCTACGTCTCTGTTACAGGTAAATTAGTTTTTATGGTGCAAATGCTAAAGTAGAAAAGACAGCACATATTCTTAATACTTAACTTTAGGATGTGGTTTATATTATGTTCAATATAACTTAGGAGAATAAACTACAAAATGCAACAAGAAAGAAAGAGATTTCGGTAATGTGTGTAAGTTGTCTTATTTTCAGTTTGATGCTGGTATTTTCTTGGAATACTTCAGTTTGATGCTGTTACAAAATGCACATTACATATTCTTGGAATGTTAATAAAATATGCAACTTAGTTAACTCTGATTTTTAGCCCATGGAGTGTTTTGAGATGCTACCTTGAAAGCATATTACAAGTTTTGACTTTGTTGTTTCAATTAATAATCAATAATTATCTGTATTTGTTCTTAAATTGCAATTGAGTGTGAACATTCTCCGGTTCGGATTTTAACTGAGCCACAAGAGTTTGGTAATGCACGCATAATGTATTATATTATATTGTAAATATCATTTTGAAAAGCTAAAGTAGTTGGTTATGCAAATAATGTATTATATTATCTAAATCTAATAATGATATGATAATATAATATGCCTTGTAATCTATATAGGGAAAAAAAAGAAGCTTAGGCTATGTTCGGCTGGATGAAATTCATGATGAAAAGGATGAAAAGGATGAAAAGTGCAATGAATCTGGATGACTTTAACGTATCCACAGTGAAAAAGATGAAAAGTGCAATGAAACCATCCAGATTCATTATAATTTCCATTATTTCCACTGTGGATTCCATTCAACTGAACATAGCCTTAACGTACCGAACACGACATGATAGGAAAAAAAAAAGAGGCTGCATTTAACATGACTGTGTCGTTCCATTCTTGGCATTGGGAATGAATCAGGATGTGCCTTGTTACAAAAATTAAAAAAAAAGATTGAAAAAAAAAAAGAAAGATTAGAAGAAAACACTAAAAAGGAAAAAAAATAAAAAAGGAGAATAAGAAAAAAATAAAAGAATTCTAAAAAAAGGAAAAGTGAGGAAAAAATATAAAAAAATGAAATTAAAAATTAAAAAGATACGAAAAATTAGTAAGTAAATAATAAAATGCATGATAAAACAATAATGCACAAGTCACAGTTCATAATAACACAAATTTTTAAAAAATATATTGTTATTTTTTATTTTAGACCGAATTCATTATAGGGATTGTAATGCTTATGCTTTCCATACTATTTATGGATATTTATGAAAGGATCATGTAGTTCTATTTTTATAACTTTTTCTTATTTTAAATCGCACTCATAAGAGTTGTCCATGTAGCTTTTGTAATAATTACGGAAGAATCAGGTTTAGGTAGTTGTATTTTTAAACGTAACCCTTATCCATACTAACTTCTAGTTGCCTATGTACCTTTTGTAATAATTACAAAAGTATCATGTCTAGATAATATTATTTTTAAACATAACCTTTATTCATAGTTACTTCTACTCGCACTATCGAAACCTCATAGATGTCAAATGACCTCTTTTGTCTTAAAGAAACCTTTGGCATCTAACCAATTTTTAAAGTAAATTGCACATTTTTTAAGAGTCTACCAGCTACACTAAAACAAGGCTCTAACATTAGAGTAGACACCGAAGAAGTTAGTAAATCATGTGTTATAGCAAAAATCACATGATAAAAATATTAAAATTATCAATTTGATTTTATGTAACTAAAGTTATATGATTATTGTCTAAATAAAATGTTAATGCATTTAAATTATTAGAATCTACTGTTGAAGTAATTTTTCTATTTGAATTAGAATGTATACTACTAATAACATTTTTAATACTATCAAATGTAACAATTTGAGGGGTATTGAAGAAATTTAATTTTTATATTTTAAATTATAAAAATCATACATTTTTTCTAATAATTAAAAACAATAGCTTTCTTATCATCAAACCCTTAAATTTAATTGAATTTGAGGAAAATTATCCGGTCTCGTGACTTGTTGGATAATTAAATTTGGAAAAATTATCCGGCCTTACGGCTTATTGGATAATTTTATTTTTAGAAAATTACCCGGCCTTATGGCGTGTTGGATAATTTGAATTTGGAAAATTACCCGGTCTTACAGTGTGTTGGATAATTTGAGAAAATTATCCGGCCTTGCGGCATATTGGATATTTAAATTTGAGAAAATTATCTGGCCTTGCGGCTTGTTGGATAATTTGAATTTAAAAATATCCGGTCTTGCGACCTGTTGGATAATTTAAATTTAAAAATATCCGGTCTTGCGACTTGTTGGATATTTAAATTTGAGGCAATTATCCGGCCTTGCTGCTTGTTAGATAATTTGAATTTGAAAATATCCGGTTTTGTGATTTGTTGGATATTTAAATTTGAGAAAATTATCTGGTCTTGCGGCTTGTTGGATAATTTGAATTTGAAAATATCCGGTCTTGCGACTTGTTGGATATTTAAATTTGAGGAAATTATCTGGCCTTACAGCTTGTTGGATAATTTGAATTTGAAAATATCCGGTCTTGCGACTTGTTGGATATTTAAATTTGAGGAAATTATCTAGCCTTGCGGCTTGTTGGATAATTTGAATTTGAAAATATCCGGTCTTGTGACTTGTTGGATATTTAAATTTGAGGAAATTATCTAGCCTTGCGGCTTGTTGGATAATTTGAATTTGAAAATATCCGATCTTGCGACTTGTTGGATATTTGAATTTGAGGAAATTATCCAGCCTTGCAGCTTGTTGGATAATTTGAATTTGATTTGTACTCGGCCTTGATGGCTCATGAGCATTTGATTTAGCATATGCTTGGCCTTGATAGCTTATGAGCATTTGATTTAGATATATGCTTGGCCTTGATAGCTTATGAGCATTTGATTTAGATATATGCTTGGCCTTGATGACTTATGAGCATTTGATTTGGAATTGGTTGCTTTGGCCTTGACATGTAACTAATCCTTGATGATCTTGTTTTATATCCCCTTGAGGATATAGAAATTTGTCTCCTTGAAGGCGTGGGAACTCGTCCGTGGGATTTTGTTTTGTCATGACGGTGTTGCATACATAGTGTCGTATTGAGGAGCTACGCTCCGATAACAAGCATCGACGTACACATTTTCCAAACAATATTATACTATAATGTGCCAAAGTGCAATGATAATTTCTTATAATATTTGTTGGTTAGATTGATTGCTATGATATTGAATTTGGTCAATTGTGCTAAGGCAAACTTGTTACATAGATCAAGTCAAGCTCTACTTGCCACTGAACTAGTCAAATTGAGTCACCCTTTTCTATTAAACTTTGAGTCAACCTGTGTCAAGTTGGGTTGGTGATTTGTGTCATTGTATTTACTTGAATAGACTTGCATTGGGCCAACTATTGTAGCAAGATCGAGCCAAAAGTAGACTGAGCTTACAATTTTTAGGCATGTTGGGCTGCTATTCAATGAGAACTGGGTTTAGAATTTTTTTTGGTTTAGTTCAATGGTAAATCAGGTTGAACTGCATAGCCAAATCTGATCAGATCCAGATTCTAATTTTAACCCGATAACGTAATGTATATATATTTGCTTCAGTTTTTGGCAATGAATTGAATGTGTTGGGCTTGATTCAACTCGAGGCAAGCCAAACCAACATTATATCGGTGATGCAAGTATTCTGTGATGATTTCGTCAGACAACGATAGCAGTAGACAACGGTAGTGGTCTGATATGTGATAGTAGCGGCTACATTAGTGCCGCTGAATGTTACGATGAAGTTGAACTCCGTTGCAACTGCAACAACAATCTTAGGAACTTTGGTGGATGGACCATATGCGTCCAGCTTTGGTGGTTCCGCTTCAGTCCATGATTTGGTTGGCACTACGATTGGCTCATTGTTCAGCCTCTTCCACATGTCGGTGGCAAGCTGCAATTGAGTGTGAACATTCTCCGGTTCGGATTTTAACTGAGCCACAAGAGTTATGCGATTTACTTGAGCTATCTTAGGCTTCTAGTGACAATTCGGCTAGCATGGATATTGGCAGTCATATACTTTGCATGAAGACACGTTCAATATTCTTTTCTAATTTTCCTATGTGTCAGATTGCAGCTTTCATTTGTTCAAGTCAGATTCCTCATTGAAGTGTCTGCAGAGAACATTACACAGTGTAGTTGCAATTTTTGCCGTTTGTCTATCTTTTTTGAATGTCCATCTCTTCTTAAGACCTGGAGTTGACTTGATACCGGGCCGAGGCATCACAGTAAGGCTCAAGCTGGACTTGAAGGCTGTTGAAAGATTTGGATTTGGAATGTTGGAAATGTATCGAGCTAGAATAAGGCTGTTTGGCTTGACTAGAAATTTTGGGCTAAAAGATTGTATAAGGCCCTCTGGATCAAGCCAAAATAGATACAATAAATTGAATCTGACATAATTGAAGTGAAACAATTGCATCGACCTCGGTGCAAGGGAATAGCATATCCTGATTTTTCAATGTCCCCCTTTTTTTTATCCAGTCTCTCGGCTCTATTTTCTTTTTACTCTCTGGTTTTTAGCCACTCTTTTCGTGTATCGCATTCCTTTCCTCTTTTCCGAGCATGAATTTTTTGACTTAGTCTCGACAGCATCCCGGCTGCCTTCTTTTTATTCTTTTCACCGAGCCAGAGTTTTGAGTGAATCTCCACCAAAGTTGTTTTTTTAATCAACTAGCACCATTTCAGATTGGATCTAGGCTGTCTGATCTAATTAGACCAGAAACTTGGAATGCCAGATTAGATCCGACCCGTCGGATGGGGATCGGTAATCCGGCTGTTGGAAACTGGGAAGTAGAGTTATTTGGAAAATAGAGCTCCTCCTGCAGGTTCTAGAAATTGTTGTGCAGGTTCTAGAAATTTGCACAGTTTAAAAAGTAAAATGGGCGGCTGATCTTAAGTCTCGCCTAAATTTCCTAAGCGGAGATTTTTACTTTTATAAGCCTTCAACCATCTTCCAAAAATTTGTTTCCTTCTTTTATTTTTTTTTATGCATGGCGCCTGTTTTGTTCAGAAATTTTATCCGCTGCCAACGCTTTCATTCCTTTCCTTATTAGTACAGATTCTTCTTCCTTTTGTTTTGTGCTCCTCATTTTTTGAAAATTCTGTCGACTATTGTGTATGACATCCTCTTTTTTCCTTGTCTGTTCTTCTTAATTCTCTTGCCGCTTTTGTTTTCCTTGTCGATCTTTTTTTGTTTATAGATTTTAATCCTTTGCTCATCCGCCTCGAATTTATTTTCTTACCAGCCATTGTTTCCCTTTTTGTCGGCTGTTATCAATTGCAAGCTGCGATTGTTTCTTTTGAAATGTTTCCTTTTGTATTTTCCAATTTCTTCACCTTAAGAAGCACTGACGGCTAGATTTCCTTTCCCCTTTCAATTTCCTGTTGCTGTGTTCTTTATTTCCCATGTGGTCAAATTAATTTTGACTGTTCTTCACTTTGCACACGTAATTAATTTAATTCAAAAATAATATTCCTACAATGATCGCACATTTACATAGCATGATGTAGGCAATGACAGGATGATCATAATGTGTTTCAGATGGAAAAACAGTCTTTCCTTTATGCTACAAATGACCATAATTGTTCAGATCCAAAATGAAATACGGCTGGCTAAGTTAGAGGATTAGTAGCAAGCCTTATCCACATTGTCAAAGTACGTGTGCTGCATAGCTCTCTTAGCTGAAATCTGCTTTGATGGCTTGTACATCAGCATCTTCTGCAAGTATGAAGTTCAAATAGCATCTTTTATCAGAAGTAGATATGATTAACATGTTTCACAAAACTAGGACAAACAATCTTTCTAAAAAGATTAAAAAGAGAATGGTCGTCAGCACTCACTGAGAGAAGGTCTAACCCATAAGCATCCAGGTTAGGCACGAACTTCATCATTTGGAGTACCAAGCAATCTGCATCAGTAATAGTAATTAATCCAGCTGACTAGGCAACGTAAATAGATAGGGAAAAAAGATATCGAAAAACCAGTTGATTTTACCTGTAGATGTAAAGGAGATGCTGCAACTCCAAACATCCAAACCATACAAACATCCAAAACATCAACAATCTAACAACATCCAAAACACATTCAAAACATCCAAAACATCGAAAAGCTCGACAATGTAAAACATGTCCAACACATCTACAAATGTATACAGTCGATATTTAGGTAACCCGCTGTGAGCTTTCAAGCCATGACTGAAGTATTATTTGACCTTCAAAGGTACTAAAATAGAGCCAACTTTAATAGATATAATGTACAATATGGATTGATGAAGTAGGATAAGCAATCCGTAAAACAAGACTTTTAACCACCATCAGTGTCATGGAGTAAGTTATTGCTTTAGACTTTTAACCACCAGAGCTGCTAGTGCTTATAGTTTCACTCTCAGATCCACTGGAGCTATCTGAGCTCCTGTAAAACAAGACAAGTTGAAAATGTCGCCGCTTGCATGTGATTGACAAATAAATTTCAGTAAGAACAGATAAGATATGAAATAAATATACTGTTTTGATCTTCAACATATTTGCTTGGATATTTATCATATCAAATTGACAAAATATTAGCTTAAATATTTAGCCTAAAGAATCTTCTCTTAGATATTGAAGACATTCACTGAGATATTTGTCTAAAACTATGGGCTTGAATATTTATCTCATCAAGTTAACAAAATATCTACTGGAATATTTGTCTTAAATATTCACTTGAATATTGACGACTAGAGAGCCTGCGATATCAAGAGACGAAGATGTGAGAAATTAGATGCAAGACACCCTGACCCTTCTAAATCGTTTCAAAAGATAACGTAATAATGATAATAATAATAATAAAATAATTATGTTTTTAATTAGTAGGATTTGTATGGGTATATCAGTTAATAACAAGAAAATAAAATTAAATAAAAATGGGAAAAAAAAGTTATAGCTACCCAAGGAAATAAATAAATGAGTTGTAAAAAAACAATGTAAACAACATCAATAGTATGCCTAAAGGAAAGATTGAAGCATTCAATGAAACAAGTTTAATTGCAAGATCAAAATAGCCAAGTCCAGCCACAGGTAGAATTCACAATAAAATTAAAAGCGCATCATTCACAAACGCTCATAGCCACAAACACAAAAATCAAAAGATGACAGACGTTAAAAAAGAAATGGCAGACATATCAGAAAGAGACTAAAATTAGCTCTACTTACCCCTTGAACACTGTGCCGGGGAAGGGTTAGGAATAACTTCATTTTCAATGTAGATGCGAGGAATGTGAGAGATCTTGCTCCACTCACGCCCGTCTTGCCTCCAATCACATAGCTTCCCCAGTTCTCCACATCTTACAATTCTCATGTCTGTTAGGTTCTTTGGCAGACTGTTCAGCCCCAGCGACAACATCTCGGGACAATCATTTAAGAATAGCTTCTCTAGATGGCACAAGCTCCCCAAGACATTAGGTAGGCTCCGCAGATCGCTGCAGTTAACGAAACTCAGATATCTGAGGGAGGTGAGGCTTTGGAACCACTCTTGTTGTACAACAGTGAAGGACTCTAACCCCTTCAAGGGACCAAGAGACAAATCTATTAGGCAAGTGAGAGTACCTACTGGAAAGATCTCATGGAACATTTGCATTCCATCCACAGTCTCAGAGAAGCCAAATTCGAGAATGTAAGAGGTAAAGTGTATGGACCTCCTGAGTTTGTGGCAATCGAGTATCTGCCACCATTTAAGGTAAGGCATCAAATCTCGACCTTGTTCTTTTGCTGCAATACCGATCTCCTCCAATGAATCAAGTCCTTCAATATGCACAACTTTGAGAGAGGGAAGGGCATCTAATTTGTTACAACGAATAATTCCAAAAGAATGAAGCTGAGCCATCCTATCAATAAGATGCACTTTACAACCTGACCATTTCTTTAGTTTTTTCAAATGATCTAAATTGAGATATTGCAATGATGGGAATGCAGTTCTTTTACGACCATATATCTCAATACCAATCTCCTCCGATAAATCAAGTCCTTCAAGTTTCAGAGCTTCTAGAGAGGGCAGTTCTTGGAAAGGAGGAATTACTTTCAAGTTGGGGCAATTTACAATATGTAGATCAGTAACATGAGGCATTAGAGATTGACCATCATCCGGAGCCAACCATTCATTTAGCTCTTTCATAGAGTACAAGAATAAATATTGTAGTTTTGGGAACACTGTACTTTCCCTACCATAGATTTCTATCCCTATCTTCCTCAATGAATCAAGTTGATTGAGAAACAATTCTTCGAGACATTGCAACCCTCCAAGAGGAGGAAGTGCTTCCAATTTGTTACATCTAGAAATTTTCAACCTAGAAAGGTGAGGCATCATATCACGAACATCCTCTTTAAAACTTGACCATTTCTTTAGTTTTTTCAAATCAAACAAAAAGAGAGATTCCAATAATGGGAATGCAATTTTTTCATGACCGTATATCTTACTATCAATCTCCTCCAATAAATCAAGTTCTTGAAGATGCAGATCTTTTAGAGAGGGCAGTCCTCCAAGAGAAGGAAGGGCTTCCAATTTGTTACAACCAATAATTTCCAACCTAGAAAGGTGAGGCATCATATCACCAACATCCTCTTTAAAACTTGACCATTTCTTTAGTTCTTTCAAATCAATCAAACGGATTAATGTCAATAATGGGAATACAATTCTTTCACGACCGTATATCTCAATACCAATCTCCTCCAATACATCAAGTCCTTCAAGATGCAGATCTTTTAGAGAGGGCAGTGCTCCAAGAGGAGGAATAACTTTTAAGTTGGGGCAATTTATAATATCCATAGTAGTAAGATGAAGCATTAGAGACTGACCATTATCCGGAGCCAACCATTCCTTTAGCTCTTTCATAGAGGACAACTTTAAATAGTCTAATTTTGGCAACACTGTGCTCTCTCCACCCTTAGTTTTTGTCTCTATCTTCATTAGTGAATCAAGCTTTTCGAGAACCAAATGTTCGAGACATTGCAAACCTCCAAGAGGAGGAAGAGCTTCCAAATTGTTACATCCTATAATTTTCAACTTAGAAAGGTGAGGCATCATGTCAGGAACATCCTCTTTAAAACTTGACCATTTCTTTAGTTTTTTCAAATCAAACAAAAAGAGAGATTCCAATGATGGGAATGCAATTTTTTCATGACAGTATATCTTACTATCAATCTCCTCCAATAAATCAAGTCCTTCAAGATGCAGATTTTTCAGAGAGGGCAGTGCTCCAAGAGGAGGAATAACTTTTAAGTTAGGGCAATTTATAATATGCAGAGCAGTAAGATGAAGCATTAGAGACTGACCATTATCCGGAGCCAACCATTCCTTTAGCTCTTTCATAGAGGACAACTTTAAATAGTCTAATTTTGGAAACACTGTGCTCTCTCCACCCTTAGTTTTTGTCTCTATCTTCATTAGTGAATCAAGCTTTTCGAGAACCAAATGTTCGAGACATTGCAACCCTCCAAGAGGAGGAAGAGCTTCCAAATTGTTACATCCTATAATTTCCAACTTAGAAAGGAGAGGCATCATCGGATGACAAACATCCTCTTTGAAACTTGACCATTCCCTCAAATTTTTCAGATGCAACAACTTGAGAAGTCGCAATGTTGGGAATACTTTGTAGCCACCACCATATGCTTCCAAACCAATTGTTTTTAGAGACATCAAGTTGTTCAGGGATAGAAACTTGAGAAAAGGCAATTGCCCTAGTGGAGGAAGAGCTTCCAAGCCACCACATTCAAATAGCGATATAGCCTCTATATTGGGCAAATATGACTTGTTAAACCAGCTTGGATGCTTACGACCCATGTATCTAGATATATCTATGCCCTTGATTTTGGAGTGCGGTTGGAGTTCTTCAAGAACCTCTTCGACTCTAAACTCATCACGTGAGCAATCATATGACCTCCAGCATAAACTTAGTACCTCCAAGTGCACTTTGTTGTGCAATTCAGCCTTCTTTGCTTCTTCTTTGTTGGTCACATTTTCTAGGTTATCAATGCGAAGACAACCTTGAAGCTTATTAAGGTTCCGCAACTCACATATCTTGTAGCCCTCATGTTCCCTTACCTCATACCTACTTAATCTCTGCAGAGATGTTAATCTGCCAATGCTAGGTATAGCAGAAATAAAAGAACATGGTGCATTTATGTAACGCAAGTTAGTCAGTTTACCAAATATTTTAGACATCGATGTTTGGTCGTTGGAGCAATGAAACATGGACTTGGAATCACCTATCAATTGGTAGTCGTCAATCTCCTCTCTATTAGTAAATGGGGAAAACCAATAATTTGGATTATCCGGTAGATATTCGTCGTCAATCTCCTCTCTATTAGTAAATGGGGAAAACCAATAATTTGGATTATCCGGTAGATATTCGTCGTCAATATCCCCTGTACCAGAAAATGGAAAACCCCTGAGATAAACAGGAAGCTTAGTGCCAAATGGGATTTCCAAGTATCGCAAATGAATCATATTGCCAATTGTCTCAGGAAGATGTGAAGATGAATAATGTTCTCCAAATATCAGAACACGCAAGCGCTTTACTTCCTTAAAATCCGGACGTGAGGTTTGTGATATGCTGCTTGTGTGTGGAGGATCATACACTAAGCTGCGCAGTCTCTTTGGCTCTTCAATTTGATCCAGAGCCCTATCCAAGTTACTAGAGCTGACATACAAGTGACGAACCCTCTTAGGAATTCTGTGCTCCACTGAACTACCATTTTTAACTCGGAAAATTTCATCTGGTACGATAGACTTTGCCAGATCACACAACAAGGCATGGATCACGTACCCCTTCCCTGGACTATTATCTTGGAAGAAAGATCTACTATGTAACTCATTAAAATATTCTCGTCCTTTGTCCTCCAATGTCATGATGCCGTGGCCCGATTCAACAAACTCCTGTGCCTCCCAGAGATGAACTAATTTATCAATACCTTTGAACACATAATTCTTCGGAAACAAAGCACAATAGACAAAACACCGCTGGAGGTGAGGGGGTAGATGATTGTAACTCAATCTCAGGGAAGGAAGAATTTCACCTCCCTTTTGCCATTGTTTGCTTTCCAAGACGTTCCTCCAGCAGCTTTCCTTCAGACAACGGTTGAGAAAACTTCCCACTACTATGGCCGCAAGTGGCAAGCCGCCCATCTTACTTGCTATTTGGTTTCCAATGTGCTTTAGTTCTGGATGATCTTTTGGATTGACATTACCAAATGCACAACGTTTGAAGAACTGCCAATACTCTTCTTTTCCAAAACATGCTAAATCAATTGTAGTAGCTCTGGAGTTAACAAAATCTGCTACTTCTTTAGTGCGAGTGGTAATTACGATTTTGCTACCTTCTTTGCAATGTCTGAACACGCTGATGAGTTTTTTCCATTCTGTAGTAGTCAAATCTTCCCATACATCGTCAAGGACAAATAAGAACTTCTTTCCTCGCAATTTTCTTGACAAATCTTCATAAATGGTACCCAAATTTATGCGCTTGTAAAGATCTTGATTGGTAGGTCTAAAATCTGCAGATTCCAAGATCTTTATCATGACCGTTGTGCTTTCAAATTCATTTGACACCCAAACCCACGCCTTGTGATTAAAATGTTTTCGGACGTCCTTACAGTTGTAGAGCCACTGGGCAAGAGTAGTCTTTCCCACTCCTCCAAGGCCAACAATGCACACCACAGAGAAGTTCTGGCTATTGGATCCGTTTTCATCAGACGACTCCAACACCAATTCCTGCAGCCGATTCATCTCTCTTTCTCGGCCAAACATACGAGGTTCAGTTGGAATTGGACTTGTCTGTCGCCCTTTGGATGATCCGTCTTTTTTGTTGCTGTCGGTAATCACTTTAATAACCTCGAGGTTGGTACTACTCTGAGTTGATAGTAGACGATCCAACGCGTGGGCAATATCGGATAACTCGTGATGGATTGCAGGGGGGGCAATGGCAGTCCGTAATCTTTTTGCTGCATTGCGCAAGAAGTTGCCGCTAGCCTCGACGCCGTGGCAGAGGGATTCGCAATTGAAGGCGTCGATAATATCCTCGGCGTCGTAAACGACATCTTTTAATTCAGTCAGCCAGGATGCCACGTTGCGGTCTTCCTCGATCATTTTACTCTCGATGACTTGCATCACCGGCTTGATATATTTCAAGTTATTTTCCACATTCTGCAGAGCTCTTTTTACGTCGGTAGCGTTCTGGTATCGGCCAGAGATAAAGGAACGAATCGAGTCGTATAGATTGGAAACGACTGGAGAGATGAACCATCCGACGATCTCAAGTGCCATTGAGATGAACGATGCTTGGGAGCTCGGGAAGATGCCGATCGCTATGACGCGCGCGCTTTCTTAAAAAGTGGTCTGTGAAGATGCCAACAATCTGACGCGTTCTATTGACTTCACAGGCCAATAGCACCACTGCATAAAAGAAGACTTGTATCCGCCGCGTTCCGTTGACTTGAGGGGCTAGAGTTAAACTTCGGGTCAACTTTTGCACACCCAAAGTTCACAAATTTGTCCACCGTTGAGGTCAAGCAGGATGTCAGTTAAACTTATCAGATACAAAATAATCATGAGTTGTCAGTTAGCTAAGCAGCTCGTGACGTTAATAGGTAATTTTATTAGTATGTAATAGTGGTTTTTAAAATATGGGTACAAAATTATAAAAGTAGGATGAACATATCAAATTTGTTTCTTTCTTTAAATTTTTTATCCTTCCAAAGAAACATAATGAGGGAAAATTTTATCACTTTACTTTCCATACTTATACTTATATCCTTTCCATACTTATATCCTTGTTTCCATACTTATATCCTTTTTATCTAACTATCCTTTCCCCTCTATTTTTCATACTTACTAGTAAACAAGACCTAAATGATCAAAGAACCCAAGATGTCAAGGACTCTATTTTCCATACTTACGAGTAAACAAGGTGTTACGCCCAAGGACCGGCGGGTCCTGGGCTTGGCCCAATGGGCCATTTCGATGTGGACTTGGGCGGAGGCCCAAGCAACAGGGAACGACTTTAGAGTAGGATCTGGCGTAGATCGGGCGACATGCTGAGGGCACATCAGAGGTGTGGGCGGAGTCCTTCCCCGTAGGCGTCCCTTCCGATGGCAGGCGTGGCTGTGGCAACGCTGTCGGCGGCCGCAGCGGAAGAAAAGGGGGCTTGGCAGCGGCCCGGCTCCCTCTCTTGGCTCTTCGACGGAGTCTCAGACGAGGGTTGCGAGCGGAGGCTCGGATGGGGGCGTCTTCCCACCGAGACCGGGAGGACGCGAGCCGTGGTCTCCAGCGTGGAGACGACGATGGCGGACGACGACGAAGGCGAGAGCGCTTCCTCCTCCTCCTCCTCCTCCCTGAGCAGCTGATGGCGACGAGAGTGTCGCCTTCTCCCGAAGAAACGGCGGCGAGTACTCCGGCGCCTGCGAGGCCAGATAGGAGCGATGAGTTGACTGAGGAGATTGTGTACAAAGAGGAGGGAGAATAAAGGGGTTTTATGTAACTGAAGTTTGAATAGGGCTGTCCAAACGGTTTGAACCGAACCGAACCAAATCATTTTGGTTCAACCCGAACCGAACCGATTTGTGATGGTAACAAAGCGAACCCGAATCGCATTAGGTAAAAACCGAATCAAAACCGAACCGAATAAGTTCGGTTTAAACCGATTAAACCGAAATTAATTATATAAATATATATTTAATTTGTTTATACTATTATATTATTAATTTTTAATAAAAATAATAATATAATATATTTTATATAATTAAAATAATAAATATAACATATTTTATATAATTAAAAATAATAATATTATATATTTTATATAAAAAATATTAATATTATATTTAAAATTTGGTTTGTTCGGTTCAAACTGAAAACCGAACCGAACCGAATTGCTCAAACCGAAAACTGAACTGAAATTTTTTTAATCATTTCAAACTGAACCGAACCGAACCGAACGTTTCGGTTCGGTTCTTTTTTTCGGTTTGACCCATTTTTTGGACATCCCTAATTTTGAGAAATAAGAGCCGGCAAAACTTTCCCCACCTCCTCCTGTGTTTCCGGCGATCTTCTGGCGTCCCGAGGGATGCCGATGAGGCTGAGGGGTGAAGGGGTGTGAGTGTCCCCTTTCCCAGCTGGCCAGTTCCCGGTCCGATGATGTCTGTAGCGGCGGCTGCAGACGCGTGCATAGCGGCGTTCGGGTGAACACAATTGACGAAGGAGGAACCCGAAAAAAGGAAAAGGGGAAAATCTGATGTGGCGCATTCGTTGACCGCCACTATAGGAATGGGGCTGACAATTGGTATCAGAGCCACGGTGGTGGCTCCGGCGATCTTGCCGGTGCGAAGAAGGAAGACGGCGAGCGTCTTCTCCTTCCAGACGACGAAGAGACGAAACCGATGGAGGATCCGGGTCTGATTGTCCGTCGTCGTGTGCGCGCGGAGGCGCGAAGCTCAGCGGACGACAAGAGACGACGAGAGCGTCGTCTCCCCAGTGGACAGCGGTAGTAGGGGAGGCCATCTTCTCGGGACGAGGGAGCGGCGAGCTCCACCCACCCAGCCGAGCAACGAGTTGGGAGAGAAGAAGGCGACGAGCGGCAGAGGCCGGCTCCTCCATGAGCGGGACTCCCGTCGACTAGCGACGAGCAGTGAATGGAGCTCCACTAACGCCGAACGCGAGCTCCCGCTAGGGTTGAGCAGCGATCGGCTTTCCCGCGATCGACAGTAGTGACAGAGGCTGCTTCCCCGACGAGAGGCGATTGAGCACCCAGCGAGCGGCGACCTCCTCCATCCAGCCGAGAGACGAGCTGAGATTGGAGAGTGTTTGAGCGTCCTCCCTTGACGCGAGCGACCCTTCCTCGACGAGACAGAGGCGGCGGCGTTCCCTCCTCGAGCGCGGCGACGAGGAGTCTGCAAAGGCGGATTGTTCCTGAGTATTGGACACCGACTGCAGCCGGACGAGAGCGGAGGAGGCCACCTCCCTCTTCCACATAGGCGGCGGACGAAGGTCCACTGCCTCCTCCTTTCCCCAGGTGGTGATCTCAGCGACGTCCCGGCGAGTAATCCGGCGATGCGGGATCGGACGATGAGGAGAGGAGTCGAGCGTGTGCAGAGAGCTTCGACCAGGCGATAAGCGCTTGGGCTGAATCTGGCGTCGGTGTGTCCAACGAGGCGGTTCCCAAGCGGGTGTCCGACGAGGGTTTGATGGAGGAACCGGACCCGGCCCCGGCCCCGACTTAGCAGACTGCTCGAAGATGAGTCGGTGGACATAGGGGTGGCAATTCGTGTTTCATGTGTCATAACGTGTCGTGTCATACTTGACACGTGACACGATTATGCTTGACACGAACACGACCCGTTTATGTATACGTGTCAATATACGAAACACAGACACAACCCGCTTATTTCACCGGTTACATGACACGACACGATTAACACGTTTAATAAGTAGGTCGTGTCACATAACACGATACGACACGACACGACACGATTGACACGACACGACACGAATAACCTATGTAACTCACTATATTAAAATTATCTATAAATTATTAATTTTATATAATATATATTATATATGGGTTAGATGGGTCAACCCGCGACACGACACGACACGACACGAATTTTAGCGTGTCATAAACAGGTTGACACGATAATGACATGAAACACGATTATGTTAAACTCAAACCCGCGAAAACTCGTGTCGTGTCGTGTCGTGTCATGTTGGCAGGTCGTATAATTTTTTGCTAGGCCTAGGTGGATACGACAGAACCGCGGCGATGAGACCGCGGTCGCCTCATCACGACGAGGACGACGGGGAAAGCGGAGGCTTTCCCCCACCTTCTCCCCAACCGCTTCAGTCGATTACGAGGTCGACGGCAAGAGGCGAGAGCACCTCTGTCCATCCAGTCGGCGAATGGACGCGAAGACAAGAGAGCTTGTCTTCCTCCCGAGCAACGGGCGAGACGAGCGCGTCTCCCCCTCCGAGTTGGCAACGGCGAGTCCCGTGAAGGCGCAGAGGTGCATGATACTCCGGCGGGCAGCATAGCTCCAGCCATTGCGAAGGCTGAGGAGTGCCGGACACCAAGGGCGGCGTCTACATCCACTGGGGGAGACTGTTACGCCCAAGGACTAGCGAGTCTTGGGCTTGGCCCAATGGGCCGTTCGACGTGGACTTAGGCGGAGGCCCAAGCAACGGTGAATGACTTCGGAGTAGGATCCGGCGTGGATCTGGATGACTTGATGGGGGTGCATTAGAGGTGTGAGCGGAGTCCTTCCCTGCCGGCATCCCGTCCGATGGCAGGCGTGGTTGTGGCAGCGCTGTCAACGGCTGCAGTGGAAGAAAAGGGGGCGCGGCAGCGGCCCCGCTCCCTCTCTTGGCTCTTGGACAGAGTCTCGAACGAGGGCTGCGAGCGGAGGTTCTCCGAGCAAAGGCTCGAACGGGGGCATCTTCCCAACGAGACCGGGAGGACGAGAGCTGTCGTCTCCGGCATGGAGATGACGATGGCGGAGGACGACGGAGGCGAGAGCACTTCCTCCTCCTCCTCCCCGAGTAGCTGACGACGACGAGAGCGTCGCCTCCTCCCGAAGAAACGGCGGCGAGGGAAAGCCGCACTCCTCTCCCTTGGACGGAGACCTTCTGATAGCGTGGTTGGCGAGTGCTTTGGCGCTGGCGAGGCCAGACGGGAGGGATGAGTTGAGTGAGGAGAGCGTGTACAGAGGGGAGGGAGAATAAAAGGGTTTTATGTAACCGGATTTTGAGAAATAAGAGCCGGCGAAACTTTCCCCACCTCCTCCTATGTTTTCGACGATCTTCCAGCATTCGGAGGGATGCCGATGAGGCTGAGGAGTGAAGGGGTGCGAGTGTCCCCTTTCCCTGCTGGCCAGTTCCCGGTCCGACGACGTCTACAGCGGCGGCTGCAGACGAGTGCATAGCAGCGTTCGGGCGAACACGCTTGACGAAGGAGGAACCCAAAAAAAAGGAAAAAGGGAAAATCTAACGTGGCAAGTTCGTTGACCACCACAACAGGGATGGGGATGACAATTGGTATCGGAGCCACGGTGGTGGCTCCGGCGATCTTGCCAGTGCGAAGAAAGAAGACGGCGAGCGTCTTCTCCTTCTAGACGACGAAGAGACGAAACCGATGGAGGATCTGGGTCTGATCGTCCGTCGTCGTGTGCGTGCGGAGGCACAAATCTCAGCGGATGACGAGAGCGTCATCTCCCCAGCGGACTACGGTAGCAGGGGAGGCCATCTTCTCGGGACAAGAGAGCAGTGAGCTCCATCCACCCAGCGGAGCGACGAGTTGGGAGAGAAGAAGGCGACGAGCAGCAGAGGCCGCCTCCTCCACGAGCGGGATTCCCATCGACTAGCGACGAGCAGCGAATGGAGCTCCCCTGACACCGGACGCTAGCTCCCACGAGGGTTGAGCAGCGACCGGCATTCCCGCGAGCAACGGTAGCGACAGAGGCCGCTTTCCCGACGAGAGGTGATTGAGCACCAAGTGAGTGGCGAGCTCCTCCATCCAGCCGAGAGACGAGCTAGGATTGGAGAGTGTTTAAGCGTCCTCCCTCCATGCGAGCGACCCTTCCTCGATGACATCGAGGCGGCGGCATTCCCTCCTCGAGCGACAGCGACGAGGAGTCTACAGAGGCAAATTGGTCCTGAATATTGGACGCCGACTGCAGCCGGACGAGAGCGGCAGAGGCCACCTCCCTATTCCACATGGGCGGCGGATGAAGGTCCACTGCCTCCTCCTTTCCCCAGGCGGTGATCTCGGCAACGTCCCTGCGAGTAATCCGGCGACGCGGGATCGGACGAAGCGGAGAGGAGTTGAGTGTGTGCAGAGAGCTTCGGCTAGGCGATGAGCGCTTGGGCTAAATCCGGCGTCGGTGTGTCCGACGAGGCGGTTCCCAAGCGGGTGTCCGACGAGGGTCTGATGGAGGAACCGGACCCGGACCCAACTTGGCAGACTGCGCGGAGTTGAGTCGGTGGACACGACAGAATGGCGGTAATGAGACCGTGGCCGCCTCATCACGACCGCGGTCCGATCGGCCTGAAAACAGCGCTTATCCGCTGTCTCAGGGCAATCCGGCGGAATACCGGAACGTAACTCACTCTAGGGTTTCCGACCCAAAATTAGAAACCCTAATTACCCCGAATAATTTTTGTCCCTAAATTACAAGGTCGCTCAGAAAACCCTAACCCTAATTTGGGAAATCCAAACGAAACCCTAGATTTAATAATACCTCCAAATCAATTTTGACCAAAAGTCAAAATTACTGTTCATGCTGACGTCGGATGACGTCAGCCCTTCAAATCATCCGCCGCGCGCATAAATCCCTTACTGACGTCAGCGTGACGTCAGCTCCAATTTGATTTCGGAATCAAAATCACGCCGCCCGATTTTGACCCGGTTGTCGCCTCGTTTCGAACGCCCAGCGCGTTCGACCTCGTCGTCGTCTTCGCGCGGACCAACGCCGCTGCGTTCGTTACTCGAAGCCATCGCCTGCGTCGCTTACTCGGCGCCGTGCCCTGGAGTTGGCCGAGCAGGGGAAGGCCGCTCGCCTCCCTCTGACCTCGTCGTCGGCAGCCGCCCGCTGCCAGCAGTTATCGCCGGAAACACCGAAACAGAGGAAGGAGTAAGGAGAGGGAAAGCTTCGTTTTATTCCTCCTAAAACGTTACAAAACTCCTCTCTACGCCGACGATCACCGTCGCCGGTGCCCCCATCCCTCCCTCGCCGGTCATCGCCGGTTACAAGCTCTCAGTGACCTCCTACTCGTCGACGCCATTGGCGCCGGAGTCCTCGCCCCCTGGCAGCATCAGAACCCTGCTCTGGAAGAGGCGACGGCGCCCTCGCCGTCGCCGGTGGAGTCGCTCCCCGGCGCTCACTGTGGTGTCGCCCTCTGCGCACCCTCTCCTGTTGCCGTTCCGCGTTTCTTAAAGGGAAGAGCCGCTGCTCGTTCCCGATTCTAGCGGGGAAGACGCGGTCATCCGCTACCTCCGCATCGATCGCGGACGAACTCGGTCGCCGCCTCCAGCTTCTCTGCTCGACGCCTCCCACACCGCTCGCGTCCGCTTCCGTCGCACGCAGTGGCGAGCTTGCGTGGCTCGCGTCCGAAGCGTTCGCACGCTGCAACGCGCACGTCTTTGCACGCATCTGTGTTGCCCGCTGGACATGAGGCTCGGTCAACATTGCTTGTTGACCGGGTTTCCTTCTTTGATTTGGGCACTGTGTCGCCTGGGCTTGGGCTGGATCAGGCCCAGTGGACTTTGGGCTGAACCGGGTGAACCCAGGACTGACATCTAGTAAGATGGTTCATGAGGGTCCGGAAGTAAAGTTTGTGAGAGCCAACTTTATCATTTGGACAAATGCATCTATCTATTTAATGTGAGAGCCAACTTTATTTTTAGATTTGTCTTTGTAGTCCAATTTTTTTTCTTGTAGTTATCATTGTTTTTTTTCAAATTTAGCTCAACACTTTATAAAATTTCAATTATGTCATATTTTTATCTTTATGTTCCACTTTTTTTTTTTTTTATTATCGCAGACGTGTAGCAAGAAATCTTTGTGACTTAATTCAAGTATATATGTGCTAGTGGTGTTCATCATAACAATATTTGCTCTCTGAAAATTATTTTTTGCAGAAAATTTTTTGTGTTTGATAGTCTAAAGAATACTATATGAGCAATAATAATACTAAACTTTCATCAACCTTTAAAGAAATTCAAATAATCTTAAAAATACCTGTAATTGGTCTATCTCGCTTTTTGCTCAAGGACACTGATTTCTATCCTTGACAGGCTCTCACACGAGTCGGCAAAGCTTCAACAAGCAAATGAGGCTTAGCAAATAATCTTTTGAACTCTCTCAGATCAAACACAACCCATGAAAGTGGAGAAACATAAATATTGCATACTTGCGATAGTAGTCCCTACAGTGATTTCAAACACTCATAATTCTCTCTCTCTTTCTCTTATCCTTTCTTTGTTCTTGGCCTTCTCCTCATATAGGAATAAAGTTGAATCTTCAATAATTCATCTGATCGTCTTTGCTTGTCGTCAATGACGGCATTTTTCCTTCAATAATTACATTTTGACCCATAATTCTCTCTCTTTTTCTCTCCTCCTTCGGTCTTGGCTTTTTTCTTTAAGAACCTTCTCCGAACCTTCTCCTTTGTAGGAATAAAGTTGATTCTTCAACAATTCATGAGTCTTTACTTATGCGTCATTCTTATGTTTTCCTTCAATTATTGTACTATGACTCATAATTTTCTCTCTCTCTTTCTTTCCTCTTTCCTCCTTCGGTCTTGGTCTTTTCAGTGAATGTTGCTATCTATAACTTTAAAATTTACCAGCATTATATTGGCTGCGCAACTCAAAAAAAAAATCTCCCTACCCTAATCTCGCATTCGCCAATCTTAAAGCAACAAAGTGAGTGCACAAATCTAAATGCCCTTCATATCTCTCTCTCTCTATGTATATATATATTAAATTAATCACATTCCTTTTTACTACCTCCAAGATCTTAATTGCGGATAAGTCTTTAGTTAAGCTACACTAAAAAAATTATAATTTTATGTTAGTTAAATTATTTTATATACTTTTGTCTAATTTTAATAGAACCATTTATTTTTTTCCTCTTGCTTAAAATTATTTTCCAAACTATTTTAAGGGTATAAGATTATTTTTGTTATCTACATAAATAAATATTACTTTATGAAAATTATGTTAACCATTGTTAAAATAATTAACTTGTATATCATGCTCACCGCTCACGATGTACATTATTTTGTACATTATGTTGATTATTCATTTATTACTATGTACATTATTTTAGTTATGGATATTATATGCCTGATATCTTTGAAAAATAATATTAATTAAATATGCGCATTTTATCTAAAAAGTTTAAGATGAATATATTCATAACAATATAACAATATGACAATAAATAATAAATAATTTACATACAGTTCTAATAATTTTGTAGAATAAAATAAGTTTAATATGTGATTCTATAAATTTTAATAAAAAATAATTCAATCTATTTAATTAATTATCTTAATAGGCTTAAATTTTTTAACCTATGAACATGACTTTCATATCTCAATTAAATAATATATAGAAACAACTCAAGATATATAGACGTGATTAATTATTGAGTTCTTTGTATTTATCATCAATAATTACAAAATCATTACTAAGTTATAATTTTTAACAATAAATGGTGATTATATGAGATTACTACTGAGTTGCGTTTGCATACAATAAATGATGAAATGGTTAATTTAACTTTGATATCTACCAAAGTTCTTCAGCAATTTTTGATTTCTTAAGTTTCATATTTATTAGTAATCTAATTTTGTTAATCAAATTTATAGTTATTCTCGGCATTTTGTAATGTCAAATCCATTGAAATATTCAAGTTTATTAATCTAGGTTTATCAAAAAATTATTGGCTGATTATATTTTATTTAATGAACTAGTTAATAAATAATAGTAACTACTAGTCCACAATTTAAATTGTATAAAAATATATCAAAAGAAGTAATCATAATGTGAATGAGCACATGTATATATCGATTGAATAATTCATAGGGCTCGCAATTTGGTCATCGGGTATCGGGTACCCGCCCCGACCCGACCCGTTTACATCGGGTTCGGATACCCAGTTACGTAAACGGGACGGGTATGGGTTTGGTTTATGTAACCCGTGTCGGGTTCGGGTTTGACCCTTTGGGTACCCGACACCCGAACCCGATTATATATTAATTTTAATTTTAAATAATTTATAATATTATATCCTAATTAAATTGAATGATCAATATTAATGTATTATGCTAACTTAATCCATATGCTAACTTAATTCATATGCTAACTTAACCAAAACCGAATCATTCCAAAACACTAAAATCAAATTCTCAGTCACAACTCATCGCTGCCGAACCCTAAGGCTGTGTTTAATGGAGCGGATGGAAAGTGAGAGGTGAGAAAAGTGGGAAAAAGATACTTTTTTTGGTTGTTTAAAAGGGCGGATTGTGCTTCCTTAAGCAATTTGTGTTAGTTCCTGGTAAGTCTTATTTAATGAATACTTTGTTTATTGTTTTTATAATCAGTTTTTAATCTTTATTTTTTCCAGGTATGGCTGGAAGTTTATAATAGATTCATTGCATACTTGTCATTTCTTGAGAAGTTCCTGCATGGAATTAAGGTGACTTCAACCCTCCATGAACTTACTTTGAGGTGAGTATTTTCTTAATGTGTAATAACATTTAACAATTTGTAGATTAGTATTTTCTTAATGTGTGCATAGTTGTGAATACTCTATTGTGCTTTTGTAGGTTTGGACTTTGGAGATACCCTCTGCAATCCAGTGGAGTCGTGGAGAGGATTGGAATTTTTTAGCTTACTTTGAGGTGAGTATCGTTCCTTTGTAGTTTTGTAGCTTACTTTGTAGCTTACTTCAGCAAATTAATAATTTTCGGATCGGGTACCCATTATGTAGGTCGGGTACCCATAGGTTAAATGCGGGTACCCGTTTAAATTTATAAATTAATTCTTTTTTTTAATGTTGCCGGGTACCCGCGGGTACCCGTTTAATTACCCGATTCAGGGTCGGGTTGAGCACTAAGATACTCAACTCGGGTTTAGGTCGGGTTCGGGTACCGGGTAATAGTATTCGGGTCGAGGTCGGGTAATTGTATAAAAGCCGGGTACCCTACCTGTTGCCAGCTCTAATAATTCATACTCAAGCTTCGTTAAGTCAACACAAACGACTGTCCACACAAAGACATTCAACTCATAGCACCTCTGAATAATATCTTTGACTAACTTGAGCAGTAACTGCAATATCAAGTTATTATGAAGTTTACAAGAGGAGAGTTGGTAGTTGTAGCCTCTTCAAGGATCATTTACTGAATGGTCCTTTTCGAAACCCGTAGGGAAGCAGATTTAGAGAACATGACCAATCTATGGGTGTGTTTGGCCCAGCTTCTGCTTTTAACTTCTACTAGTTGAAGAAACGCTTGTTGAAAAGATGCTGGCCGGAGAAGTTTAAAAGTGTTTGAGATGCGCAGCTTGTGAACCGCTTATGTTGTGTTGGTTGAAAAAATGCTTATTAAAAAAATTACTAAGATAAAAATTATATAATTAAATTTATAGTTAACTATAATTAAAATATTTATTAAAATTATTATAAGTTATACTATTAAAAAAATATTATTATACATAAGAGTTATTGAGCATAAGCAGGTGGGGGGCCAGAGAAGCAGCTTTACCCTTGCTTCTCAGAGAAGCAGCTAAACTGTGGGTTGGAACAGAGAAGCTGAAGGGTCAAACACCTCAGCTTCTTGATTTTTGCTGGCTGCAAAGCCATAAGCATGCCCATAAGCTAGGCCAAACGGGGCTTTGATAGGTGATTTCCGCAACTATACGGACTATCGAAGTAATAAATATGTATCGATCCCACAAGGACCAAATACCAAGTACCGACTAATTAGGTTATCACAAGCTAGACGATCTTTTGTTGGTTTTGTAATGGTTGCTAAAGCAAGGCTAAACAACTAAGCAAGGTAAATAGAATTGAAAGCTAGGTAATTGCACGACGTAGGGTCCAAAGATGAATAAGATCAAGGCTAGGGTCCACCACCTTGATGCGCTATGCGTGGATAAATAACAACATGCAATTCCCTTTTTAATATCCTAGGGTGATCCAATAGTGTGCAAGTCATCCTCTCTCGAGCGATGCAACTTGCGACTAGGAGCTCACCCGATTTAACGTCTACCGTCGTATGACGCAACACCGAATGAGCTCGTTGAGCGCCGGATCGTACATACCATCCCATCATTTGTACATACTGTCCCCTCTCGGGTGATGCAACAAGGTGTTTGAATGGTTCAACGCCTATTCTCGTAGTGCACCTACTCGAACAAACCCAATGAGCACGAAATGGCATGCACTACCCGTACCTCATCAACCACTTTCGTGCGATGATGGAGGTACCTTCGCCTAGGTTATCAAACATCTAGATGTGCTTCTCGGCAACACAGGATATCTAAAACATGAAAAAAAACAACAATGTAATCTTCATTCAAAAGGTGCAACTAGGCAAAGTAAGACAATCTAGGGTTTGCAAAATGAAGCGACAATCCATACATAGAAAATTCAAGGGGCTTTTCCCTAGCCCTGAAACAAGTTTAAGCTACCATAACCATGTTCCAAGTTAAAGCATAAATCAATCCGGTAGATACATCCATGGATAATGCGGTGAACGAGATAGATGAGAAAAGGAAGGTAAGACTCCCTAAAAGGAGAAGAAGCTGCCTGGTAAGGTCTTCCTCTTCCTCTGATCGGTGGTCCGCCATCTCCACGCTTTCACGATGAAGAGCTCCTTCCTCATCTCCTTTCTCAGTCGCCACCCCCTTGGCTGCGTGCGTGCGTCTATCTCTATCCAAAAATCTATTCCTTTTCTCATACGTGAATAGGGTTTTTGTCCCTTTTCTCTCCTCTTTCTGTCGAATTCCACTTTTGCCCTCCTGTAGGCCTCTGTCTGACATGGATAAGTTGAGGGATGAAGATCTGAAAAATCGGTATAAGGCGACACCAAAGTCACGGGGCGTGGTTTTGGTCACTGGGTGAACCGTGGTTTTTGCCGAGAATACAGATTTCCCTAGAAATGGTCGCATTCCCTCACTTTTTCCCTGAAATGATGCAAAAACACCAAAGAGTGTAGATTCCGAAGATAAAGCAATAATTCCATGCAAATAGGGTGTAAATGCTAGAAAACTAAAGATATAGTAAGGGAAATAACATAAAAATCTCTATATAAAAATGCCTTAACAGGCTTATGGGTGGTCAGGCCACTAACAAGGCATTAATCATCATTTACTAAATGGTCCTTTTCAAAACCCTAGATCCGAGAAAATTGTGGTGAGGCTATTAACAAGGCATTAATGACCATTTTAATGAAAGAGTCACGCGTAACTAAACTATGAAGAATTTTATGAATACGAGCTACCTGCCACAATTATATATAGTGTTTTTATTAGGTTGTTTGTAGTGTTTTAATTGTATTGAGTATTTCTTTTTGTTGTTATATACATCCAACTAATTCTTAATATCGTTATTGTTAAAATTATTGAAAGTACAGTGATCTAGCACTAATCGCAAATGAAGGAACGAATGAATCGGACAACTTGGAAACGACACTGGAAGCAAACCATCCGCCGATCGCAAGCGCCTAGGCCATTGAGAGGAACGAATCGGGGGAGCTCTAGAAAACGTCAATCCCTATGATGCACTTGCATTTTCTTAAAGAATTAGCAGTGAAGACGCCAAAGAGAAGATGAGTATCTGATGAAGCACTCTGTTGAAGTAGTGTGTAAAAGAAGACTTGTGTCTATCTTATTGTTATGGGCAATTTATTTTTTTATAATAAATTGAACTACAACTGGTAGATTCCCTCGAGGAGATCTCAGCCCTACACTAGAGTGGCTCGCGACCGATTAGGATCGCGTTGCGGAAGCTGGCCCAAGCACTTTATAATCCTCATACCCACGTGCGCAAAGGGTTCGGTGTAAATACCGCCCCTCAGACACGAATACAAATCTCACACTTGTGCAATAACGCGTCGGAGACTCTTCGACCACTAAGCACTCACAAAAAGTCCACAACCCGCCCTCCTTTCTCTACACAGCCGAGATAGGCACCGGCGCGGCCTCAAACAATCACAAGGAGACAGTGGCAAACACCTTCAAGGGTGCTAGCACACATGTCTCAGAGTGCAGCAAGCAACGTGCACGAACACCTTCGAGGGTGTTGGCACGTTTATGCAATCACCTACAAGCAAGCACAATCTGCACTACACATATGCGGAAAAATAGCGCAAAGAACCGTCCAGACGAAATGCCACATGAAGTCCGGACAGTGGGTAAAATCCCTATCCACTACTACACAGGAAAACCGTCCTACTACCACTACACACGATAGATACGGAAAGGGTTTACCCTTGTAGCCTGCCACCACTCCATGAGCCGAGCCCACCGAGATCCTCCGGAAAGCTGTGTTGGAAAGTCTGGTCAGAGTCGAAGCGAGACGCGTGGACGAACGCACACGACGAAGCTTCTCTCCCCTCCCTTTTCTCCTCCGCGGCTTGTGTCCAAAACAGAGAATGCTCGGCTGAAACAGGGGACGAATCCCCTTTTCCGTCAGTCACCATCCGGCCACCGGAGTTACGCATGAAGGTCGGGAATTGGTCGCCGGTAGACGAAGAAGCTGCCACCGAAGAATCGTTGCCGGAGAAGCCGCCGCCGATGAGGAATTGCACCCAATGGACGCGCTGCTCGCATGGACCCAGGGATCGGAAAATCCGATCCCTCTCCTGCGTCTAGCTGCTGGTGCCGAAGGGGATGAATCCCTCCTTACCTCAGGGCACTGGAAATTGATCTGGAAGCCTCACGCTACAAGTCCACGGCCGAAACCTTGTCGCCGACAAAAGATTTGAAGCTCTATTTTCAGATCTGTGTTTTCACCTTCGCCAGACCTGCCCGAGCTCTCCCAATGCTTGATAGGTAGCCTCCCCTCGACGAGGATGGAAAACCATCCTTGCCGCCACCCGAGCGTCAATCTCCGCTGTCGAATCCACAGGGCGAGATTGAATCTCCGCCCTAAGCTCGTCCACATCATAATCGATGTGGATTCCACGCCCAATCGCCGCCGCCATCACCGCCTCGTTGAATCAAACTGCCGGCGACCTTCCAAATCCGGTGGCACTCCTCCAGCTGGTTGAATCGACGGCGGATGGCATTCACTCCCAGCGCAGATGAGAAACAGGGGAAATTTTCCCCTTTCGCTTGCGCGTGAGCTGAACCGGGTTCAGTTCAGCCTGGACCACTGGTTCGGCTGGTTCACGGCAGGTTCAGGGTTGATTAGACCTCAGAATCGCCCCACGGTTGACCCTCTCCATCATGCTCGCTCGCAAGCTTGCGCAAGAGGGTTTAGGGTCCATGGGTCGAGACGGAAACCCACATCCACGTGTGAACCTACACTCCGTGGTTCGACTCGACCCTCGCCCTATGGACTTGTGTCAACCTCAGTGACATGATCACACACCCGAGTCATCCAAGACCTCTGATGACGAGGGGTCCCGTCATCGATCATCCTTGGTGTGCTTTGGGATTTGTGCTAAATCCCGGGAGCATCACATACTCCCCTACCCAAGTTCATCGTCGCCCTCGACGACAGGCTATCCATGTAGATTTTCAACTCCTCCTCAAACTGCCACAAATCAGAAGCTTTTTCCCAGTTAGCTTCTTCTATGGGTGTTCCTTCCCACTGCATAGGAAATTTCATCCGCCTATTCCTCCTACTCTGTCCAAGTGTTTTGTGATCTAAAATTTTTTTAATTCTTTTGTCAAACTTTGCTCGAACACTAGGAGGAGCCCGACGCCCCTGAGAGCGACTAGGGTCGGTCTCGTCGGTATGAAACCTTTTCAAAAAGCTTACATAAAAGGTCGGATGAAGCTTTAATCTGTCAGGAAGCTTTAGCCTGTAGGCAACAGCACTAACCCGTCTCAAGACCTCGAAAGGTCCCTCATATCTCTAAATAAGATTGCGATGCGTAGTCTTGGCTGAGATCTTTCTCCACATCTGAGGTGTCAACTTTAATAGCACAAGATCTCCAACTTCAAACTGTTCATTGCATCTACTCTAGTTGGCATAATGCTGCATCCTTCTTACAACGTGCTCTAAGCTATCACGAGCCTCTTGGAGCACCACAGCATAATCTCTCGCAACCCGGTAGGCCGCTGGGCACTCACCATCGGTGTGCTGCACAACGTCAGCAGGGGTGAGAGGCTGTCGTCCTAACACCAACTCAAATGGTGTCTTGCCAGTAGCTGATGACTGCTGCAAGTTGTAGGCAAACTGCGCCATATCGAGGAGAGACACCTAGTTGCGCTGGCTTGCCGACACAAAGTGACGAAGGTATTCTTCAAGCAAAACATTTATCCTCTCCGTCTGGCCATCGGTCTGAGGATGGTTTGCTGTAGAAAACTTTAGCTCGAAACCAAGAGTCTTAAATAAGGATGTCCAGAAGTTACCAGTGAACCTAGCATCTCTGTCAGAAACAATGTCCAGGGGAAGCCCAAAAAGCTTCATCGCATGCTTGAAGAATAGGTCAGCCGTCTCCTTGGCTGAGCAAGGCTCAGGTGCTACGATGAACACAGAATATTTTGAGAACCTGTCCACCATAACAAAGATAGAAGCCTTCCCTTCGACCTTTGGTAACCTAGTGATGAAATCCATGGAAACTGAAATCCATGGTCATTCCAGAATCAAAAAGAGGCTATAACAATCCTGCTTCACACCTCCTATCGACTTTATCCTGCTGGCAGATCAAGCAGGTGCGAATATTGTGATCGATATTAGCTCGCATGGAGGGCCAATAACAGGATCGGGATAAAAATATCAGTATCATGCACTGTCCCGGGTGTCCACTCCATGTTGTGTCGTGAAGCTCTCTCAATAACTCACGTCGAAGTCCGCTAGTCGCCGGAACAAGTGGCCGACTGCCCTCGGCCATCAGAAGGTCATCACCCTGAAGATAGTAACGACGAACCTTGCCTTCTCTCACGTCGGCAATCAGCTGCTGGTACTTGGCGTTGAGAACAGCAGCTTGCTGAATGCGATCGAGGAGATCACCCTCAATCCTCGATATAGAAGCAAGCACCATAGTGCACATCCTGCTGAGAGCATCTAGAACCACATTGGAGCACCCTAGTCTGTGCTCCCAGGTGAAATCAAATTCAGCGAGGAACTCCTGTCATCTGGCTTGTTTCGGTGAAAGCTTCTTCTGCGTAGTGAAGTATGTGTTGACAACATTATCCGTCTTCACTACGAAAGCGCTACCGAGAAGATAGATGCACCAAACTCGAAGGCAATGGATCATGGTGACCATCTCCTTCTCGTGAGCTGAGTAACACTGCTCCACCGAACTTAACTTCCTGCTCTCAAATGCCACTGGGTGCCCCTCCTGTAAGAGCACTCTACTGATCGCTCTGTCAGAGGCATCGATATGAACCTCAATAGACCGAGTGAAGTCCGGCATGCGAAGAACCGGCTCAGTGGTAATCCTGCACTTTAACTCTGCAAACGCAGTCTGATGTCATTCTTGTTATAGCCAAGGAGTCTCCTTTCTATTTAGAATTATGTACTTTTATTGTGTTGTACTCCGAAAAGTTGTGTACCTTAATTGAAAGTTTTGATGCATAATACCATATGTAATTTCACTCAGATCTTAACACATCACACTCACACGAGATATTGATCTTTATAATATTATTCATTTATTTGATTGAATGCATTGATATTTGTGACATGAGTTGAGAATTGAAACTTTATAAAATCAAAACTTTATAAAATCAAAATTTATAAAAACAAAATCTTATAAAATTGAAATTTTATAAAAATAAAAAATTTATAAAAATAATACTTTATAAAATCAAAATTTTATAAAATTTAAACTTTGGAAAATCAAAATTTTAATAATCAGAATTAAAAATTTATGAATATTATATATTATTATATTTATAATTTAAAAAGTTAGTGGCCACTCTTTTTTATTTATATTTATAATTAAACACAAGCAAAAATTGTAATTACAAAAATGATATTGCATAACTACATTAGGGAAACTAAAATGAAATTTTTTTAAGAGGTTGAAGTTACTCCTAATATAGTGTTAGAACAAAATTTGTTGGATAATAAAGCAAATCAAACAAGCCAAAGCTAATTACAATGAAATTGATAATATTTATAATCAAATTATAATTAGTTTAATAAAATCTAGAAGATGGGAACTGTATTTTTATATATTTGTATAATGTATATGTAACTATTATGTGTTATATATTTGTGTAAATGGTGTCCTTATATTAAAATTTTTGTATTATTAAGATTTGTGTAATATAATATATAGTATTGTATTATTATAATTTTTGTGTAATATGCTATATGATTTTTGCAACAGCTATCTACAGTACATTTTTTCACCTAAAAGTGCAATCTCAGACAGCACTTCTTATTTTAGCTGAAGACTGACAGCACTTTCCATTTCAGCCCAAACGGAGCCTAAGTTCACTTGAGAAGTGACATCATTTATATCTATGCCTAGAATTTTTTACACATTTATAAAACATTGACAGCACTACAAAAAAAAGACTTGTGTCTGTCTTATTATATTGACTTAAAAAACCTATGTTGTTTCTCTCTATACTTAGTGTGAGGCCCAGGCCCAGGCCTCGTCGTCAGCCCAAGCCCGTTCTAATAGCGAATCGGATTGGGCAATGTGGATTTCGGGTCGGGCGACCTGTTTGGCAGGGAAAGCTCTGTGAGAGCTAGGGCTACAGTGCGAGCGACGTTCGCCCGCGTGAACAGTGCGCGTTAGTTTGAACGCGAATCGGCGGCGGCTGACCTCTCCCCTGATCCTCTTCCTCCCTTCGTCGAGCGGCTCCGGTGGCGGCGACGACTCCAGCGACTTCCCGGTGGGTTGGGTGCGGTGGTACAAGAAGCGACGGAGCTTAGGGGCGACGCCCCCTTTTCCCTCCTCCTCCATTGTCTTCAGCATCGCCGGTGGTGGAGTCGGCGGACGGACATCCGCCGAGGTATGTCCTACTCTCCTCCCACTCCAGCTCCGTCCGGCGGGTTGGTTTTCGAGTCGACGAGCGTCGCTGACTTCTCTCTTTCGCCCTTCACCGCGCCTCCTCTTCTCTCGTCTCCAGCGAGAATATGGCTGACCGGCGAGGCAGGGAGCTTTGGCTCCTTCCTCTGGTGACGCCCGGCGAAGAGTTCGCCGGCGTCTTTAGCGGTTCCGGCGGTGTCCGGTGAAGAAGGGGTGTGCCTCCCTTCTTTGGTGGCGTCCGGCATCTGTGTGGGTTCGCCGGCGCCTCCCTTGCCTCCGGCGAGCCTCGGGCAATTTCCGACGATCTTCCGGTCGTCGGTCCACTGCCTCGGTTTGTGTGCACATGCTTTGGTTAGTGTGCACGTGCCTCATTTTTTGTGCGCACGCTTCTAACGAGTTCCGAACGCGGTTCCAGTTCTTGGCCGATCAGCTGTCCTCGGCCGGCGTCTTCTTCTCTCCGGCTCCCTGAGCTTCGCACTTCCGGCCGGGTTGTCCTACTCGGTCGGCGACTCCTCGTCCCTCTCCGTGTTCCGGTCATGTGCGCCGGCCATGTGTGGTGTTGCCCGGCGTTTGCCGGATTGTCTGTGCCAGACGTCTGCGAAACGTCCCCTTTGGGCGAGTGTTGTATTTGGCTGCTTGCGTGCGGCCTAGTCGGAGTTAGGGCGTGTGCCCAGTGTGCTTCTTGACGTCGTCTCTTGCGCGAGTGTGCGCCACTGCCTGCGTGCTGTTTGGTTTGTTTTCCAGTGTACCAGACTCGTACGCGTGCTGCGCCGACGTTGAGTCTCGGGTCTTGTATGTTCTTGTGCGTTGGAGCTGGTTCGTGCAGCGATCCTTTGGGAGACGCATGGCGGTCTCCATCTCGTCGAGACGAGCAGACAGGTGGTCATTCGGGATAGGCTGAGGAGTGCGTCGAGGACGGACTCCTGCCAGTCGCGTCCAGTTTGGTGGTTTAACCACTTAGCCCTTGCGTGGGTGTGCTTGGGTGTGAGTCAAGCGTTGACTCGCTTATATTTTATTAAAAATTTTATTACCCTAATTCTGGGCGTGACAGACTGGTATCAGGGCCCAAGTTCTGCACGTTCCAACTTGTACACCGGTATTGTACACGTGTTGGTAGCTGTGATCACTGCGATGATCACCAATGTCCACAGCATTGAGTTGCTGGTGGAGACTGTCAGAAATGGGGGAGCTTCGCTCCAAAGATACCGACAGAGTTGGCTTTGTCCAACTAGAGCCTCAGGGCTCGATTTTCTTGTCTCCCTAGCAGAGACATTCGTGTTGGAGGTCGTGTTGTTGAAGCTCGTTATCGCAGCTTCTATAGCACCGACCAAGGCCAAAGGTGGCCATTGGGACTGTCGTGCGACGACATGTCCCGAAGGCAGTTGATTGTGCCTATGGGATCATCGTGCGACGATGTGTCCCGGGCATCATTCATTGATGCCATATGATAGTCATACGATGACTTGTCCTGGAGAGTAGTTGCTGGTTGTTGAGGGACAATTGTGCGACGATGTGTCATAGACACCAGCTGATATCTCCTAGGATTGTCATGCGACGACATGTCCAAGAGACCGGCCGATGGTGGCTAATTAAGTGTTGTGTGATGACATGTTATACGAACTAAGGCTTTGTAGCCTAAGGAATGTCGTGCGACCACATCTTTGGAACACCAGCCAAGACAGGCCATGTGACTGTCGTGAGACGGCATGCTCACGAGCTAGCACCCTTTTCAAGGGTTTGCTACGTTGAGGAAGTTGAGGACTTCCTATGGGGTATTGGAATTATATTTCCAAAATACCCAGGTTCCTACTGAGGAGCAGGTAGATGCTTATATCGCGTATCTCTTCAGAGACGCGTAATTGTGGTGGCGGACTCAGGTCGCACAAAACCCTTTTCGGGGTCTAAACCGACCCTTAAGCTCTCGTGGGGAGATCTCAAAAGGATGAGATTGTGGTATAGTTTCTACTTGGGAAACTTGTCGTGGGTTGCGTGAGACACCCTAAAACGACTAAGGCATACTGGGTCATACGCGACTAAATCCAACAGTATGCCCAGGTGATGCTGGAAACAAGGGGTTTCCATTGTCGACAACACCCTAGCGGTAGAGTTCTGCCATAGAGAAACATGGGTTGGCAACTCTCCTTGCGGAGGAGAGGTCCTTCATTGGTGGAGGGTTTGTTGGAAGAGTTATCCGACGAGTTATCCTCGGAGCTTCCTAAATACTTTCCCCAAAAGAGAGGGATCATCACAAGTTGAACTAGTGACAGGATCCACTCCTCCACTAAAGGTCTTATACCGTATTTCTCCAGTGGAGTTGGTCGAGCTTCGTTTAGCATTGGTGTGGATTGCTCGAAGCCGGGTTCATTCGGCCCACGGTATCGCCTTATGGAGCGCTAATCCTCTTCTAAAAGAAGAAAGATTAGTCGCTAAGGTTCTGGGTAGACTATAGAACCTTGGATAAGATAACGATGAGGGATTGTTATCTTATACTGCTTATCCCTGATCTGGGAGATCGACTAGGGAAAGCATTGCTTTTCTTAAGGCTAGACCTGAGAGCAGGTTAATTGGCAAATTTGTTTCGCCGAACGCAACGAATAGGAAAACCATATGAGCAGCCCGATATGAGTCCTTAAGTTCAAAGTGATGCCCTTTGAACTTCTAAAGCCCCTTCTACGTTTTGTCATCTGAAGAATAAGTGTTGACCCCTTTTCTTAGATGACTACGTAGTTGTATACTTGGACGATATCGTGGTATTTTCCTCAAGCGTTGAGGAATGCCTAAGCTATCTAAGGCTGGTGTTGAGGGAAAAAATAACTCTATTTGGAGTTGAGAAATTCTCATTTGTGGTGGATGAGATTTCTTTCTTTGGTCTTGGGATGGACCACGGACAAGCGCGCATGGACAAGGTAAAGGTCCAAGCCATTGCGGAATGGTGTGCCCCCTCAAATTAAACCGAGTATGAAGTTTTCTCAGTGTAGTGAACTTCTATCGAAGGTTCATCAAAGGCTATTCAAGAAAAGCCTTACCCTTAGTGATCTACTGAAACGGAACTCGAAATGGGAGTGGCTTGATCGGTATCAGTTGGCCTTCCGATAGTGAAGATCCGTATTGCCTCTGAACCGATCCTGAAGTTACCCGACTTCAGTATGCCTTTCGAGTTTCACACTGATGCTTCGGACCAAGCTATCAGTGGTATACTTTTATAGTATGAGCATCCTTTAGCTTATGGGGGTTGAAAGCTAATAGGACTGAGCGACGGTATTTGGCCATGAGAAGGAAAAGGTGGTGGGAGTCCACTATCTCCGGACGCGGAGAACCTTCTCGGGGTTATGAAGTCTGACAACATGACACCACATAAAAAGAGGTTGTTGGCAAACTAGGCACGTTGGCTGGAATTCTAGGGTGAATTCCAATTCCATGAGGAACATAAATCAGGTAAAGGCAGTGTCTCTCCTCACAAGCTCAGTAGACTAAATGCCCTTATGTGCTGTACCCTGTCTCGAGTGGATGGGGATCTACTAAGCAGAATAAAAGCAGCCTCAGCTTTTGATAGGGAGGATCAAAAGCTAAGTTCAGCAGGATTATGTCGGGCACGATCCGACACTACTACTTGGGTTCAGTTGACATAGTCATGGCCAGAGGCGATAGGCCATTAGTCCCATCGATGGGAGGACTGCGCCGGGAGCTACTGAGGGAGCTCCATGGTAGAGTTTGGGCAAGGCATCCAGGACAAAAGGAGAAAATTGTCCTGTCAGCACGACTGTGCTATTAGCCCAATACGTGCGCAAATATGGGGATGTAGGTCCGCACTTACCAAAATTGCCAGGAAGGTAAGATCGATCGGAGACTAGAGGCAGGGTTGTTACAACCACTGCCTGTTCCCGAGATGTCCTGGACAAGGGTGTCCAAGGACTTTATTGGTGGGTTTCCTAAGTTTGACGGGAAAAGCTCAGTGCCGGTAGTCGTGGATAGATTCTCCATGGAGGGAGTTATTATCCCAGCACTTGAGTAGTGTGCAATAAGGGTTGCTGTAGACCTATTCTTCCAGAAAATGGTGAAACATTTTGGCTGGACACTTTTTGAACCGTGTTGTTCAATAAATATGTGTCTAAGGTAAGTTTCTCCATAGCCAATCATCCTCAGAAGGATGGGCAAACTGAGCGGGTGAATGCTCTTGTGGAAGAATTCCCCCGTCACTGTATGATCGCCAGTCAGGGTGACTGAGTGAAGTGGATCGATGTGGCATGGAATGCCTACACCTTGCAAAGGTTGTCATCCACAAGTCCCACCTCATTTGAGCTTCGAGTTAGTGTTAGGGAGTCAGCCCCTAACCCCCGTTGATGTGGTACAAAGGGATTCCTACGGGAAGTGCCCTATGACTCAACGGAATGCTTGGGAATGAATCTATTCACTCGGAGAGGCTAAAGGTAGCTAGGAGTTGGCTGTACAATGGATGCAAAGGTATGCATACTGTCATTGTTGGAACGAAGAATTAGTCATGGGCGACTTAATTCTTCTCCGACTTACCTCGCAGATCGGTAGGAAAATCTCAGTGAGGGAGGTTCACCGAAGTCTTATCCGAAGATACAACGGTCCATGTGAGATATTGAGTCGAGTGGACTCAGTAGCATACCGTTTGAAACTCCAATAGAGAATGTAGATGTACCCTACATTCCATGTGAACTTGAGAAAGTTCCACAAGGATCCGGACGATCCTTCTCGGTCATTATCTTACCAAGCCACACCGATGGTTCGAACGGAATTCGACCGAGGGATATGTGATATTTTATATCACTGGGTGTTGGGGCAAAGTAAGTCGAACCGATATACGGAGTTTCACATCTAATGGGATAAATCCCTTATGGAGGAAGCAACCTGGCACAAAGCTTCCAAACAATACTTCTCCGATGGCTTGGATGAGGTCTGATCTAAGGATTGTCGAGATTTGAGGTTATCGACTCTTGGATCATAGTTGAATGAGTAGGCATGAGGTGTTTCTGATTCATTGGGAGAGTTATGCCTGAGGTCGGAGCAGTCTGGTGGGAGGCTTTAGAGTTTTGGAATTACGAGGTTTAGCAGAGGAGCTACCTCAAGTCGCCGAGGATGGCGACTACCTCAGGTGGGGGAGAATGTGAGGCCCAGGCGCTGGGCCCAAGCCCAGGCCTAGGCCTCGTCGTCAGCCCAAGCCCGTTCTAGTAGCGAATCGGGTTGGGTGGTGCGGATTTCGGGTCGGGCGACCCGTTTGGCGGGGAAAGCTCCGTGAGAGCTAGGGCTACAGTGAGAGCGACGTTCGCCTTCGTGCATAGTGCGCGTTCGTTCGAACGCGAGTTGGCGGCGGTCGACCTCTCCCCTGATCCTCTTCCTCCCTTTGTCGAGCGGCGACGACTCCAGCGACTTCCTGGTGGGTTGGTTGCGACGGTATGGGAAGTGGCGGAGCTTAGGGGCGGCGCCCCTTTTTCCCTCCTCCTCCATTGTCTTCAGCGTCGCCGGTGGTGGAGCCCGCCGAGGTATGTCCACTCTCCTCCCGCTCCAGCTCCTCGTAGGGGTACCTCTTCGGCCCCCTCTCCCTCTCGAACTCATCGTCAATGGCCTCTTCTATCCCCATGTCGTCCATCTCCTTAAGGCCAGAATCGGCGGCCGCTTTCTTCTTAGCCGCCCAAACGAACCAAATCACGGCCGCTGCCACCATGACAAGAAATCCGGCGACGCCCGCTCCGATCTCGAGCGCGATCAGGTCTATCTTCTTCTTTTCTCGCAGGGAGGTCGAATTGAAAGACCACGACAGCAAGCTGTGCGCCTCGGTCAAGTTCCCGGTCGACGCCGAGAACCCGACGACCACTTTCTCCGGCAGCACATCTCGCAGATCGACGACGTAGTGCAGGCTGGAGTTGCCGGAAAAGACGGGGTTGGGCTCGAAAGTGAGGAAGACGCTCAGGTTGTGGGTGCTGGAATTGTAGCTGACCCAAGCGTTGGCCAGCAGGCCGTCCTTGAGGCTGGTGTTCCATTCCACCAGGGCTCGCGACTCGATATCGTTGACGTCGATCCCGACGTGGTTCCCCGACGGGTCCCAGGAGTTCTTGAAGGTGTCGAACTCAACGGCGACGGTGCTCACCTGCGATCCGTCGAGCGAGCTGTTGCCGAAGAGGCCGAGGAACCCTCCGCGGGAGTAGGCGGGGATTGTGGAGGGGTAGGAGGAGAGGAAGAAGGCGAGCCCGTCGCCGTGATTCGACAGGGAGCGATTGAAGGTGTCGATAACGAAGGAAAAGTGGGTGGTGAAGTCGGCGAGTTGGCGGGTGTTGGAGTCCCAGAGGTGGAACTGCTGCCTGTGGACGGCCCTGCCCACGCTGTAGAGCATGGGGTAGCTGGTGAGGTTGATCTCGCGGCTCTGCACGGAGGCGTCCCCCTGGAAGTCGAAGTTGGCGGCGGCGATGTTGCTGCTGAAGGCATGAATCAGGATGTGTCTTGTTAGAAAAATTAAAAAAAAAAGATTGAAAAAGAAAAAAAAAAGAAAGATTAGAAAAAAAACACTAAAAAGGAAAAAAAATAAAAAAGGAGAATAAGAAAAAAATGAAAGAATTCTAAAAAAAGGAAAAGCGGGAAAAAAATATAAAAAAAGGAAATTAAAAATTAAAAAGATACGAAAAATTAGTAAGTAAAAAATAAAATGCATGATAAAACAATAATGCACAAGTCACAGTTCATAATAACACAAATTTTTAAAAAATATATTGTTATTTTTTATTTTAGACCGAATTGGATTGTAATGCTTATGCTTTCCATACTATTTATGAATATTTATGAAAGCATCATGTAGTTCTATTTTTATAACTTTTTCTTATTTTAAATCGCACTCATAAGAGTTGTCCATGTAGCTTTTGTAATAATTATGGAAGAATCAGGTTTAGGTAGTTGTATTTTTAAACGTAACCCTTATCCATACTAACTTCTAGTTGCCTATGTACCTTTTGTAATAATTACAAAAGTATCATGTCTAGATAATATTATTTTTAAACATAACCTTTATTCATAGTTACTTCTACTCAGCACTATCGAAACCTCATAGATGTCAAATGACCTCTTTTGTCTTAAAGAAACCTTTGGCATCTAACCAATTTTTAAGGTAAATTACACATTTTTTAAGAGTCTACTGGCTACACTAAAACAAGACTCTAATGTTAGAGTAGACACTGAAGAAGTTAGTAAATCATGTGTTATAGCAAAAATCATATGATAAAAATATTAAAATTATCAATTTGATTTTATGTAACTAAAGTTATATGATTATTGTCTAAATAAAATGTTAATGCGTTTAAATTATTAGAATCTACTGTTGAAGTAACTTTTCTATTTAAATTAGAATGTATACTACTAATAACATTTTTAATACTATCAAATGTAACAATTTGAGTGGTATTGAAGAAATTTAATTTTTATATTTTAAATTATAAAAACCATACATTTTATCTAATAATTAAAAACAATAGCTTTCTTATCATCAAACCCTTAAATTTGATTTCGAGAAGCTAAATAATATAAAGGAGAAATATTTTTCTAATATTTTTTAAATTTTATTTCCATTTGTGTAATTATTTTAAAATATTTTTATCAATTCTATATTAAGAAAAAAATTTACTAATTAAAACTAAATATTCTAAAATTAAACATGAAATAAGATAATAGACATGAGATAAATGAGTGATATAGACTTATCGATTGAATAATTCATATTCAAGCTTTGTTAAGTCAACACTCAAGTGTTGATGATGCATCATAACTTTGACAGCCAATCACAAATTAGGAAAAAAAATGTCCATGCACTTTATTGACCATGTAATTAAGTCACTAGATAAGTTCGGTGCTCTAATTTTGGATCAACATCACCCGACACATAAGGCAATGATTTACATACAAAAATGTGTCAAGACAAAAAAGAGACCCTTTCTACTTTTTATTCATCTTATTGCTAACTTAGTATCTAAGACTATTGCAAATGCCTACAAATAATGGATAATTATTGTTTAAGCCATTGTAGGCTAATAATTATTCTCAAAATTTTATATATAAAAAAAAGAATGTTCACAAGTCATTTCCATCAAATATCATTCTCAATTTTCACAAGCTATTTCATGTAGAATAATAGAATATATATTAAATTATAAATTCTCAAATTTTTATATCAACTCAGATAAATATTCACACGGGCGCTAAATATTTATTAAGTCACAAGATTAGCTAAATAATTACTCTCAAACTCTTAGATCAAATTAGATAAATATTTATAAGCCAACATGGTAAAACATTTATGATCAACTTACCTGATAGCCAACAATTAGATTCTCAAGGATCTAATAATCAACTTGACCTAACATTCATAATTGTTTCTTGTCTGTGGGGTCAAAAAGTGTTACATTAAAAATGTAATATGATCTTTATTAAATTCACCTTAAATTAATAAGGCTTTTTGTTTAATGGGTTCTGGCTTCCAATAAGCGCAAACGCTCATTATTAATTACCTATAAAATTAGGGAACCTTTGATTAAGAGATTTATACTTTGAAATAAAATACAAGACTGGATAATTTTATTCATGAACATTATGAAAGTACATGGCTTAACTTGATACATAAGTGATGAAAGAAATGAGCTATTATCAATTTGGGCTATTCGTATTTGTCAAATGTTGAGTTTTGCGATGGCTTATGAGACAATATCCGGCCTGGGCAACACAATGTCATATTGAAGAACTACGCTCCAATGATAAACATCGACATACGCACCTCCCCAAACAATATTCCTTCTATTGTAATTGCAGTCAGGCATAATGAATATTTGAATTTGGGAGATCATCCGGCCTTGCAGCGTATTGGATATTTAAATTTGAAAAATATCCGGCCTTGCGGCGTATTTGATATTTAAATTTAGGCAAATTACCCGGCCTTGCGGCTTATTGGATAATTTGAATTTGAAAATATCTGGTCTTGCAACTTGTTGAATATTTGATTTTGAGAAAATCACTCGGCCTTGTGGCTTGTTGGATAATTGAATTTGAGAAAAATTATCCGGTCTCGTGACTTGTTGGATAATTAAATTTGGGAACATTATCCGGCCTTACTGCTTATTGGATAATTTTATTTTTAGAAAATTACCCGGCCTTATGGTGTGTTGGATAATTTGAATTTGGAAAATTACTCGGTCTTATGGTGTGTTGGATAATTTGAGAAAATTATCCGGCTTTGCGGTGTATTGGATATTTAAATTTGAAAAATATTTGGCCTTGTGGCTTGTTGGATAATTTGAATTTGAAAATATCCGGTCTTGCGACTTATTGGATATGTAAATTTGAGGAAATTATCTAGCCTTGCGGCTTGTTGAATAATTTGAATTTAAAAATATCCGGTCTTGCGACCTGTTGGATAATTTAAATTTAAAAATATCCGGTCTTGCGACTTGTTGGATATTTAAATTTGAGGCAATTATCCGGCCTTGCTGCTTGTTAGATAATTTGAATTTGAAAATATCCGGTTTTGTGATTTGTTGGATATTTAAATTTGAGAAAATTATCTGGTCTTGCGGCTTGTTAGATAATTTGAATTTGAAAATATCCGGTCTTGCGACTTGTTGGATATTTAAATTTGAGGAAATTATCTGGCCTTACAGCTTGTTGGATAATTTGAATTTGAAAATATTCGGTCTTGCGACTTGTTGGATATTTAAATTTGAGGAAATTATCTAGCCTTGCGGCTTGTTGGATAATTTGAATTTGAAAATATCCGGTCTTGTGACTTGTTGGATATTTAAATTTGAGGAAATTATCTAGCCTTGCGGCTTGTTGGATAATTTGAATTTGAAAATATCCGATCTTGCGACTTGTTGGATATTTGAATTTGAGGAAATTATCCAGCCTTGCAGCTTGTTGGATAATTTGAATTTGATTTGTACTCGGCCTTGATGGCTCATGAGCATTTGATTTAGCATATGCTTGGCCTTGATAGCTTATGAGCATTTGATTTAGATATATGCTCGGCCTTGATGGCTTATGAGCATTTGATTTGGAATTGGTTGCTTTGGCCTTGACATGTAACTAATCCTTGATGATCTTGTTTTATATCCCCTTGAGGATATAGAAATTTGACTCCATGAAGGCGTGAGAACTCGTCCGTGGGATTTTGTTTTGTCATGACAGTGTTGCATACATAGTGTCGTTTTGAGGAGCTACGCTCCGATGACAAGCATCGACATACGCATTTTCCAAACAACATTATACTATAATGTGCCAAAGTGCAATGACAATTTCTTATAATATTTGTTGGTTAGATTGATTGCTATGATATTGAATTTGGTCAATTGTGCTAAGGCAAACTTGTTACATAGATCAAGTCCGGCTCTACTTGCCATTGAACTAGTCAAATTGAGTCACCCTTTTCTATTAAACTTTGAGTCAACCTGTGTCATGTTGGGTTGGTGATTTGTGTCATTGTATTTACTTGAATAGACTTGCATTGGGCCAACTATTGTAGCAAGATCGAGCCAAATGTAGACTGAGCTTACAATTTTTAGGCATGTTGGGCCGCTATTCAATGAGAAATGGGTTTAGAATTTTTTTGGTTTAGTTCAATGGTAAATCAGGTTGAACTGCATAGCAAAATCTGATCAGATCCAGATTCTAATTTTAACCCGATAACGTAATGTATATATATTTGCTTCAGTTTTTGGCAATGAATTGAATGTGTTGGGCTTGATTCAACTCGAGGCAAGCCAAACCAACATTATATCGGTGATGCAAGTATTCTGTGCTGATTTCGTCAGACAACGATAGCAGCAGACAACGGTAGTGGTCTGATATGTGATAGTAGCGGCTACATTAGTGCCGCTGAATGTTACGATGAAGTTGAACTCCGTTGCAACTGCAACAACAATCTTAGGAACTTTGGTGGATGGACCATATGCGTCCAGCTTTGGTGGTTCCGCTTCAGTCCATGATTTGGTTGGCACTACGATTGGCTCATTGTTCAGCCTCTTCCACATGTCGGTGGCAAGCTGCAATTGAGTGTGAACATTCTCCGGTTCGGATTTTAGCTGAGCCACAAGAGTTATGCGATTTACTTGAGCTATCTTAGGCTTCTAGTGACAATTCGGCTAGCATGGATATTGGCAGTCATATACTTTGCATGAAGACACGTTCAATATTCTTTTCTAATTTTCCTATGTGTCAGATTGCAGCTTTCATTTGTTCAAGTCAGATTCCTCATTCAAGTGTCTGCAGAGAACATTACACAGTGTAGTTGCAATTTTTGCCGTTTGTCTATCTTTTTTGAATGTCCATCTCTTCTTAAGATTCGGACAAAGCTTCTTGGTACTGTTTTTTTATAATTGCAAAGCGGGAGAGGGTTCACTTCTCAGCATTAAATCCTTGAGGTAGTGTACATGAGAATCAAACTCTTCTTTTTGCTCCCATATACCAACCAATTGAAGGACGGCATCCATGAGCGCTGCTGGAAGGATCTTTCAAAATTCACCTACAAATTCAGTTCCAGTACGCTTACTGTTCTGTAAGATGTCTTTGGCAAGGTGTAGAAGAGGGATCTTTTCCTTTTGTAAACAATGGAATTGCTTAATTTCAATGCATTGCTCAGTGCTGTTGAGCTTGGACAGCTTAATTTCCTTTTGCAAATGGATGTAAGTAGCGCATCCATATTTGTTAAAAGATTGAGATGAGCTGCAATATAAGACATATGCTGGTTGTAGACACATAATACTTCCCGCCAAGAAGCATTGCGATGGACTAAAATGAGCTGCAGCGTAAGTGTGATGCCCGGCCCGCTACAGTTGTCAACATTGACGCCACGTAGACTTTTTATTGACGCCAGAGTTTGATGATGATGGGCAGGCTGGATCGTTGATGACGCTGAAGGACTTGGAGAGGGAGGCATAAACTCAAGCGGGCGGGAGCAGTGGCAGGATACGGTTCGAGAACACTGTCAGGAAGCTGTCCTTGCTTGACAGCTTCTTCAGCTCCTCTGTAAGCCTGGCGGCGAAGTCGCTGAATACTTCAGTGTAGGAGCAGAGGAGGCGATCAGAGTCGTCGGCGTCTGGTTGTTCCGGCAAGAAGGATCTATACCAGAGGTGGAGACTCTGTTCGTCCAAAACTTGAGCCGGCTTTTCCACCGGGATGATGTAAAATTTGCAGCTGGCTAGTGCTGGAATCCAGCGACTGGCGGTAGAAGACAATCGGGGGGCTGGAGTAGGAGAGAATCAACAGCGAGTATATATACATTGATTTATTTTACTCATGCAAACCACAAATTGTATATATACATTACCACTGTTTGAGATTGTATCTATATGTAATGGATCTCTTCCTCTAAGAATAAACCCTGAAAATCACCCTTCTGTTTTAAAAGATAACGTAATAATGATAATAAGAATAAAATAATTGTGTTTTTAATCAATAAGATTGTTATGGGTATATTAGTTAGTTACAAGAAAATAAAATTAACACTGTGTTTAGTAGGAAAAAAAAGAAAATTAGAAGGAAAGGAAAGTAAGAAAGAAGAGAAAGTAAAAATGAAAAGGAAAGTAAGGAGATTTTTTTCAATTGTGTTTATATAGAAGATAAGAAAATTAGAAAGATTGATATAATCCCATCCAACAGCACTTCTGATAATAAGGTTAACAAAAATTCTAGCTCCTTTTACAAAAGAAAATCCCATCTGTAGACCTTGACTTTTCATATTGCATTACATACCATAATGATGTTCAGATGGAAAAACAGTCTTTCCTTTATGCTACAAATGACCATAATTGTTCAGATCCAAAATGAAATACGGCTAAGTTAGAGGATTAGTAGCAAGCCTTATCCACATTGTCAAAGTACGTGTGCTGCATAGATCTGCTTTGATGGCTTGTACATCAGCATCTTCTGCAAGTATGAAGTTCAAATAGCATCTTTTATCAGAAGTAGATATGATTAACATGTTTCACAAAACTAGGACAAACAATCTTTCTAAAAAGATTAAAAAGAAAATGGTCGTCAGCACTCACTGAGAGAAGGTCTAACCCATAAGCATCCAGGTTAGGCACGAACTTCAACATTTGGAGTACCAAGCAATCTGCATCAGTAATAGTAATTAATCCAGCTGACTAGGCAACGTAAATAGATAGGGAAAAAAGATATCGAAAAACCAGTTGATTTTACCTGAAGATGTAAAAGGAGATGTTGCAACTCCAAACATCCAAATCATCCAAATATCCAAAACATCAACAATCTAACAACATCCAAGACATCCAAAATATCGAAAAGCTCGGCAATGTAAAACAAGTCCAACACATCTACAAATGTATACAGTCGATATTTAGGTAACCCGTTGTGAGCTTTCAAGCCATGACTGAAGTATTATTTGACCTTCAAAGGTACTAAAATAGAGCCAACTATTCTTTTCTTCTTTTTTTTCCTTTCTTTTGCATAATGTATGTGTCCAAGCCACCAGGGTGAAATCGATACAGTGGAACTATCCGAGCTCCTGTAAAACAAGACAAGTTGAAAATGTCGCCGCTTGCATGTGATTAACAAATAAATTTCAGTAAGACCAGAGAAGATATGAAATAAATATACCGTTTTGATCTTCAACATATTTGCTTGGATATTTATCATATCAAATTTACAAAATATTAGCTTGAATATTTAGCCTAAAGAATCTTCTCTTAGATATTGAAGACATTCACTGAGATATTTGTCTAAAACTATGGGCTTGAATATTTATCTCATCAAGTTAACAAAATATCTACTGAAATATTTGTCTTAAATATTCACTTAAATATTGACGACTAGAGAGCCTGCGATATCAAGAGACGAAGATGTGAGAAATTAGATGCAAGACACCCTGACCCTTCTAAATCGTTTCAAAAGATAACGTAATAATGATAATAATAATAATAAAATAATTATGTTTTTAATTAGTTGGATTTGTATGGGTATATCAGTTAATAACAAGAAAATAAAATTAAATAAAAATGGGAAAAAAAAGTTATAGCTACCCAAGGAAATAAATAAATGAGTTGTAAAAAAACAATGTAAACAACATCAATAGTATGCCTAAAGGAAAGATTGAAGCATTCAATGAAACAAGTTTAATTGCAAGATCAAAATAGCCAAGTCCAGCCACAGGTAGAATTCACAATAAAATTAAAAGCGCATCATTCACAAACGCTCATAGCCACAAACACAAAAATCAAAAGATGACAGACATTAAAAAAGAAATGGCAGACATATCAGAAAGAGACTAAAATTAGCTCTACTTACCCCTTGAACACTGTGCCGGGGAAGGGTTAAGAAAAACTTCATTTTCAATTTCGATGCGAGGAATGTGAGAGATCTTGCTCCACTCACGCCCGTCTTGCCTCCAATCACATAGCTTCCCCAGTTCTCCACATCTTTCAATTGTCATGTCTGTTAGGTTCTTTGGCAGACTGTTCAGCCCCAGCGACAACATCTCCGGACAATCATTTAATAATAGCTTCTTTAGATGGCACAAGCTCCCCAAGACATTAGGTAGGCTCCGCAGATCGCTGCAGTTAACGAAACTCAGATATCTGAGGGAGGTGAGGCTTTGGAACCACTCTTGTTGTACAACAGTGAAGGACTCTAACCCCTTCAAGGGACCAAGAGACAAATCTGTTAGGCAAGTGAGAGTACCTACTGGAAAGATCTCATGGAACATTTGCATTCCATCCACAGTCTCAGAGAAGCCAAATTCGAGACTGTAAGAGGTAAAGTGTATGGACCTCCTGAGTTTGTGGCAATCGAGTATCTGCCACCATTTAAGGTAAGGCATCAAATCTCGACCTTGTTCTTTTGCTGCAATACCGATCTCCTCCAATGAATCAAGTCCTTCAATATGCACAACTTTTTCAGAGGGAAGGGCATCTAATTTGTCACAACGAATAATTCCAAAAGCATGAAGCCGATCCATCCTATCAATAACATGCCTTTTACAACCTGACCATTTCTTTAGTTTTTTCAAATGATCTAAATTGAGATATTGCAATGATGGGAATGCAGTTCTTTTACGACCATATATACCAATCTCCTCCAATAAATCAAGTCCTATAAGTTTCAGAGCTTCTAGAGAGGGCAGTTCTTGGAGAGGAGGAATAACTTTCAAGTTGGGGCAATTTACAATATGTAGATCAGTAACATGAGGCATTAGAGATTGACCATCATCCGGAGCCAACCATTCATTTAGCTCTTTCATAGAGTACAAGAATAAAGATTGTAGTTTTGGGAACACTGTACTTTCCCTACCATAGATTTCTATCCCTATCTTCCTCAATGAATCAAGTTGATTGAGAAGCAAACATTTGAGACTTTGCAACCCTCCAAGAGGAGGAAGTGCTTCCAATTTGTTACATCCAGAAATTGTCAACCAAGAAAGGTGAGGCATCATATCACGAACATCCTCTTTAAAACTTGACCATTTCTTTAGTTTTTTCAAATCAAACAAAGAGAGAGATTCCAATGATGGGAATGCAATTTTTTCATGACCGTATATCTTACTATCAATCTCCTCCAATAAATCAAGTCCTTCAAGATGCAGATCATTTAGAGAGGGCAGTCCTCCAAGAGAAGGAAGGGCTTCCAATTTGTTACATTCAGTAATTTGCAAATTAGAAAGGTGAGGCATCATATCATGAACATCCTCTTTAAAACTCGACCATTTCTTTAGTTTTTTCAAATCAAACAAAGAGAGAGATTTCAATGATGGGAATGCAATTTTTTCATGACCGTATATCTTACTATCAATCTCCTCCAATAAATCAAGTCCTTCAAGATCCAGATTTTTTAGAGAGGGCAGTGCTCCAAGAGGAGAAATAACTTTTAAGTTGGGGCAATCTATAATATGCAGAGTAGTAAGATGAAGCATTAGAGTTGGAGTAGGAATAACTTTTAAGTTGGGGCAATCTATAATATACAGAGTAGTAAGATGAAGCATTAGAGACTGACCATTATCCGGAGCCAACCATTCCTTTAGCTCTTTCATAGAGGACAACATTAAATAGTCTAATTTTGGCAACACTGTGCTCTCTCCACCATTAGTTTTTGTCTCTATCTTCGTTAGTAAATCAAGCTTTTCGAGAACCAAATCTTTGAGACATTGCAACCCTCCAAGAGGAGGAAGGGCTTCCAATTTGTTACATTTAGTAATTTTCAAATGAGAAAGGTGAGGCATCATATCACGAACATCCTCTTTAAAACTCGGCCATTTCTTTAGTTTTTCCAAATCAATCAAAAAGAGAGATTCCAATGATGGGAATGCAATTTTTTCATCACCGTATATCTTACTATCAATCTCCTCCAATAAATCAAGTTCTTCAAGATCCAGATCTTTTAGAGAGGGCAGTCCTCCAAGAGAAGGAAGGGCTTCCAATTTGTTACATTTTCTAATTCGCAAATTAGAAAGGTGAGGCATCATATCACGAACATCCTCTTTAAAACTCGACCATTTCTTTAGTTTTTTCAAATCAAACAAAACGAGAGATTTCAATGATGGGAATGCAATTTTTTCATGACCGTATATCTTACTATCAATCTCCTCCAATAAATCAAGTCCTTCAAGACACAGATCTGTTAGAGAGGGCAGTGCTCCAAGAGGAGGAATAACTTTTAAGTTGGGGCAATATGTAATATGCAGAGTAGTAAGATGAAGCATTAGAGACTGACCATTATCCGGAGCCAACCATTCCTTTAGCTCTTTCATAGAGGACAACTTTAAATAGTCTAATTTTGGCAACACTGTGCTCTCTCCACTATTAGTTTTTGTCTCTATCTTCGTTAGTAAATCAAGCTTTTCGAGACCCAAATGTTTGAGACATTGCAACCCTCCAAGAGGAGGAAGGGCTTCCAATTTGTTACATTTTCTAATGTGCAAATCAGAAAGGTGAGGCATCATATCACGAACATCCTCTTTAAAACTCGACCATTTCTTTAGTTTTTCCAAATCAATCAAAAAGAGAGATTCCAATGATGGGAATGCAATTTTTTCATGACCGTATATCTTACTATCAATCTCCTCCAATAAATCAAGTCCTTTAAGATCCAGATTTTTTAGAGAGGGCAGTGCTCCAAGAGGAGGAATAACTTTTAAGTTGGGGCAATATGTAATATGCAGAGTAGTAAGATGAAGCATTAGAGACTGACCATTATCCGGAGCCAACCATTCCTTTAGCTCTTTCATAGAGGAAATCTTTAAATAGTCTAATTTTGGAAACACTGTACTCTCTCCGCCCTTAGTTTTTGTCTCTATCTTCGTTAGTGAATCAAGCTCTTCGAGAACCAAATGTTCGAGACATTGCAACCCTCCAAGAGGAGGAAGAGCTTCCAAATTGTTGCATCCTATAATTTTCAACTTAGAAAGAAGAGGCATCATCGGATGACAAACATCCTCTTTGAAACTTGACCATTCCCTCAAATTTTTCAGATGCAACAACTTGAGAACTCGCAATGTTGGGAATACTTTGTAGCCATCACCATATGCTTCCAAACCAATTGTTTTTAGAGACATCAAGCTGTTCAGGGATAGAAACTTGAGAAAAGGCAATTCCCCTAGTGGAGGAAGAGCTTCCAAGCCACCACATTCAAATAGCGATATAGCCCCTATGTAGGACAAATATGACTTGTTAAACCAGCTTGGATTCTTACGACCCATGTATCTAGATATATCTATGCCCTTGATTTCGGAGTGCGGTTTGAGTTCTTCAAGAACCTCTTCGACTCTAAACTCATCACGTGAGCAATCATATGACCTCCAGCATAAACTTAGTACCTCCAAGTGCACTTTGTTGTGCAATTCAGCCTTCTTTGCTTCTTCTTTGTTGGTCACATTTTCTAGGTTATCAATGCGAAGACAACCTTGAAGCTTATTAAGGTTCCGCAGCTCACATATCTTGTAGCCCTCATGTTCCCTTACCTCATACCTACTTAATCTCTGCAGAGATGTTAATCTGCCAATGCTAGGTATAGCAGAAATAAAAGAACATGGTGCATTTATGTAACGCAACTTAGACAGTTTACCAAATAATTTAGACATCGATGTTTGGTCGTCAATCTCCTCTCTATTAGTAAATGGGAATTCCAAGTATCGCAAATGAATCAGATTGCCAATTGTCTCAGGAAGATGTGAAGGTGAATAATGTTCTCCAAATATCAGAACACGCAAGCGCTTTAGTTCCTTAAAATCCGGACGTGAGGTTTGTGATATGCTGCTTGTGTGTGGAGGATCATACACTAAGCTGCGCAGTCTCTTTGGCTCTTCAATTTGATCCAGAGCCCTATCCAAGTTACTAGAGCTGACATACAAGTGACGAACCCTCTTAGGAATTCTGTGCTCCACTGTACTACCATTTTTAACTTGGAAAATTTCATCTGGTACGATAGACTTTGCCAGATCACACAACAAGGGATGGATCACGTACCCCTTCCCTGGACTATTATCTTGGAAGAAAGATCTACTATGTAACTCATTAAAATATTCTCGTCCTTCCTCCAATGTCATGATGCCGTGGCCCGATTCACCAAACCCCTGTGCCTCCCAGAGATGAACTAATTTATCAATACTTTTGAACACATAATTCTCCGGAAACAAAGCACAATAGACAAAACACTGCTGGAGGTGAGGGGGTAGCATATTGTAACTCAATCTCAGGGAAGGAAGAATTTCACCTCCCTTTTGCCATTGTTTGCTTTCCAAGACGTTCCTCCAGCAGCTTTCCTTCAGACAACGGTTGAGAGAACTTCCCACTACTATGGCCGCAAGTGGCAAGCCGCCCATCTTACTTGCTATTTGCTTTCCAATGTGCTTTAGTTCTGGATGATCTTTTGGATTGACATTACCAAATGCACAACGTTTGAAGAACTGCCAATACTCTTCTTTTCCAAAACATGCTAAATCAATTGTAGTAGCTCTGGAGTTAACCAAATCTGCTACTTCTTTAGTGCGAGTGGTAATTACGATTTTGCTACCTTCTTTGCAATGTCTGAACACGCTGATGAGTTTTTTCCATTCTGTAGTAGTCAAATCTTCCCATACATCGTCAAGGACAAATAAGAACTTCTTTCCTCGCAATTTTCTTGACAAATCTTCATAAATGGTACCCAAATTTATGCGCTTAGGTCTAAAATCTGCAGATTCCAAGATCTTTTTCATGACCGTTGTGCTTTCAAATTCATTTGACACCCAAACCCACGCCTTGTGATTAAAATGTTTTCGGACGTCCTTACAGTTGTAGAGCCACTGGGCAAGAGTAGTCTTTCCCACTCCTCCAAGGCCAACAATGCACACCACAGAGAAGTTCTGGCTATTGGATCCGTTTTCATCAGACGACTCCAACACCAATTCCTGCAGCCGATGCATCTCTCTTTCTCGGCCAAACATACGAGGTTCAGTTGGAATTGAACTTGTCTGTCGCCCTTTGGATGATCCGTCTTTTTTGTTGCTGTCGGTAATCACTTTCTTAACCTCGAGGTAGGTACTACTCTGTAGTAGACGATCCAACTCGTGGGCAATATCGAATAATTCGTGATGGATTGCAGGGGGGGCAATGGCAGTCCGTAATCTTTTTGCTGCATTGCGCAAGAAGTTGCCGCTAGCCTCGACGCCGTGGCAGAGGGATTCGCAATTGAAGGCGTCGATAATATCCTCGGCGTCGTAAACGACATCTTTTAATTCAGTCAGCCAGGATGCCACGTTGCGGTCTTCCTCGATCATGTTACTCTCGATGACTTGCATCTCCGGCTTGATATATTTCAAGTTATTTTCCACATTCTGCAGAGCTCTTTTTACGTCGGTAGCGTTCTGGTATCGGCCAGAGATAAAGGAACGAATCGAGTTGTATAGATCGGAAACGACTGAAGAGATGAAACATTCGACGATCTCAAGTGCCATTGAGATGAACGATGCTTGGGAGCTCGGGAAGATGCCGATCGCTATGACGCGCGCGCTTTCTTAAAAAGTGGTCTGTGAAGATGCCAACAATCTGACGCGTTCTATTGACTTCACAGGCCAATAGCACCACTGCATAAAAGAAGACTTGTATCCGCCGCGTTCCGTTGACTTGAGGGGCTAGAGTTAAACTTTAGTGCTTGTCGTCAATGACGGCATTTTTCCTTCAATAATTACATTTTGACCCATAATTCTCTCTCTTTTTCTCTCCTCCTTCGGTCTTGGCTTTTTCCTTTAAGAACCTTCTCCTTGTGTAGGAATAAAGTTGATTCTTCAATAATTCATGAGTCTTTACTTATGCGTCATTGCTTACGTTTTCCTTCAATTATTGTACTATAACTCATAATTTTCTCTCTCTCTTTCTTTCCTCTTTCCTCTTTTTCTCTTCTCCTTCGGTCTTGGCTTTTTCCTTTAAAAACCTTCTCCTTGTGTAGGAATAAAGTTGATTCTTCAACAATTCATGAATAAAGTTGAATGTTCAATAATTCATCTGATCGTCTTTGCTTGTCGTCAATGACGGCATTTTTCCTTCAATAATTATATTTTGACCCATAATTCTCTCTCTCTTTTCTTTCCTCCTTCGGTCTTGGCTTTTTCCTTTAAGAACCTTCTCCTTGTGTAGGAATAAAGTTGATTCTTCAACAATTCATGAGTCTTTACTTACGCGCCATTGCTTACGTTTTCCTTCAATTATTGTACTATGACTCATAATTTTCTCTCTCTCTCTCTCTTTCCTCTTTCCCCCTTCGGTCTTGGTCTTTTCAGTGAATGTTGCTATCTATAACTTTACAATTTACCAGCATTATATTGGCTGCGCAACTCAAAAAAAAATCTCCCTACCCTAATCTCGCATTCGCCAATCTTAAAGCAACGAAGTGAGTGCACAAATCTTAATGCGCTTCATATCTCTCTCTCTCTATATATATATTAAATTTATCACATTCCTTTTTACTACCTCCAAGATCTTAATTGCGGGATAAGTCTTTAGTTAAGCTACACTAAAAAAATTATAATTTTATGTTAGTTAAATTATTTTATATACTTTTGTCTAATTTTAATAGAACCATTTAATTTTTTCCTCTTGCTTAAAATTATTTTCCAAACTATTTTAAGGGTATAAGATTATTTTTGTTATCTACATAAATAAATATTACTTTATGAAAATTATGTTAACCATTGTTAAAATAATTAACTTGTATATCATGCTCACCGCTCACGATGTACATTATTTTGTACATTATGTTGATTATTCATTTATTACTATGTAAGTTATTTTAGTTATGGATATTATATGCCTGATATCTTTGAAAAATAATATTAATTAAATATGCGCATTTTATCTAAAAAGTTTAAGATGAATATATTCATATCAATATAACAATATGACAATAAATAATAAATAATTTACATACAGTTCTAATAATTTTGTAGAATAAAATAAGTTTAATATGTGATTCTATAAATTTTAATAAAAAATAATTCAATCTATTTAATTAATTATCTTAATAGGCTTAAATTTTTTAACCTATGAACATGACTTTCATATCTCAATTAAATAATATATAGAAACAACTCAAGATATGTAGACGTGATTAATTATTGAGTTCTTTGTATTTATCATCAATAATTACAAAATCATTACTAAGTTATAATTTTTAACAATAAATGGTGATTATATGAGATTACTACTGAGTTGCGTTTGCATACAATAAATGATGAAATGGTTAATTTAACTTTGATATCTACCAAAGTTCTTCAGCAATTTTTGATTTCTTAAGTTTCATATTTATTAGTAATCTAATTTTGTTAATCAAATTTATAGTTATTCTCGGCATTTTGTAATGTCAAATCCATTGAAATATTCAAGTTTATTAATCTAGGTTTATCCAAAAAAATTATTGGTTGATTATATTTTATTTAATAAACTAGTTAATAAATAATAGTAACTACTGGTACACAATTTAAATTGTATAAAAATATATCAAAGGAAGTAATGCCCAGGTGATGCTGGAAACAAGGGGTTTCCATTGTCGACAACACCCTAGCGGTAGGGTTCTGCCATAGAGAAACATGGGTTGGCAACTCTCCTTGCGGAGGAGAGGTCCTTCATTGGTGGAGGGTTTGTTGGAAGAGTTATCCGACGAGCTTCCTAAATACTTTCCCCAAAAAGAGAGGGATCATCACAAGTTGAACTAGTGACAGGATCCACGCCTCCACTAAAGGTCTTTTACCGTATTTCTCCAGTGGAGTTGGTCGAGCTTTGTTTAGCATTGGTGTGGATTGCTCGAAGCCAAGTTCATTCAGCCCACGGTATCGCCTTATGGAGCGCTGATCCTCTTCTAAAAGAAGAAGGATTGGTCGCTAAGGTTCTAGGTAGACTATAGAACCTTGGATAAGATAACGATGAGGGATTGCTATCTTATACTGCTTATCCCTGATCTGGGAGATCGACTAGGGAAAGCATTGCTTTTCTTAAGGCTAGACCTGAGAGCAGGTTAATTGGCAAATTCGTTTCGCCGAACGCAACGAATAGGAAAACCATATGAGCAGCCCGATATGAGTCCTTAAGTTCAAAGTGATGCTCTTTGAACTTCTAAAGCCTCTTCTACGTTTTGTCATCTGAAGAATAAGTGTTGACCCCTTTTCTTAGATGACTACGTAGTTGTATACTTGGACGATATCGTGGTATTTTCCTCAAGCGTTGAGGAACGCCTAAGCTATCTAAGGCTGGTGTTGAGGGAAAAACCAACTCTATTTGGAGTTGAGAAATTCTCATTTGTGGTGGATGAGATTTCTTTCTTTGGTCTTGGTATGGACCACGGACAAGCGCGCATGGACAAGGTAAAGGTCCAAGCCATTGCGGAATGGTGCGCCCCCTCAAATTAAACCGAGTATGGAGTTTTCTCAGTGTAGTGAACTTCTATCGAAGGTTCATCAAAGGCTATTCAAGAAAAGCCTTACCCTTAGTGATCTACTGAAACGGAACTCGAAATGGGAGTGGCTTGATCGGTATCAGTTGGCCTTCTGATAGTGAAGGTCTGTATTGCCTCTGAACCGATCCTGAAGTTACCCGACTTCAGTATGCCTTTCGAGTTTCACACTGATGCTTCGGACTAAGCTATCGGTGGTATACTTTTATAGTATGGGCATCCTTTAGCTTATGGGGGTTGAAAGCTAATAGGACTGAGCGACGGTATTTGGCCATGAGAAGGAAAAGGTGGTGGGAGTCCACTATCTCCGGACGCGGAGAACCTTCTCGGGGTTATGAAGTCCGACAACATGACACCACATAAAAAGAGGTTGTCGGCAAACTAGGCACGTTGGCTGGAATTCTAGGGTGAATTCCAATTCCATGAGGAACATAAATCGGGTAAAGGCAGTGTGTCTCCTCACAAGCTCAGTAGACTAAATGCTCTTATGTGCTGTACCCTATCTCGAGTGGACGGGGATCTGCTAAGCAGAATAAAAGCAGCCTCAGCTTTTGATAGGGAGGATCAAAAGCTAAGTTCAGCAGGATTATGTCGGGCACGATCCGACACTACTACTTGGGTCCAGTTGACATAGTCATGGCCAGAGGCGATAGGCCATTAGTCCCATTGATGGGCGGACTGCGCCGAGAGCTACTGAGGGAGCTCCATGATAGAGTTTGGGCAAGACATCCAGGACAAAAGGAGAAAATTGTCCTGTCAGCACGACTGTGCTATTAGCCCAATACGTGCGCAAATATGGGGATGTAGGTCCGCATTTACCAAAATTGCCAGGAAGGTAAGATCGATCGGAGACTAGAGGCAGGGTTGTTACAACAACTGCTTGTTCCCGAGATGTCCTGGACAAGGGTGTCCAAGGACTTTATTGGTGGGTTTCCTAAGTTTGACGGGAAAAGCTCAGTGCCGGTAGTCGTAGATAGATTCTCCATGGAGGGAGTCATTATCCCAGCACTTGAGTAGTGTACAGTAAGGGTTGCTGTAGACTTATTCTTCCACAAAATGGTGAAACATTTTGGCTGGACACTTTTTGAACCGTGTTGTTCAATAAATATGTGTCCAAGGTAAGTTTCTCCATAGCCAATCATCCTCAGAAGGATGGGCAAATTGAGCGGGTGAATGCTCTTGTGGAAGAATTCCCCCGTCACTGTATGATCGCCAGTCAGGGTGACTGAGTGAAGTGGATCGATGTGGCATGGAATGCCTACACCTTGCAAAGGTTGTCATCCACAAGTCCCACCTCATTTGAGCTTCGAGTTAGTGTTAGGGAGTCAACCCCTAATTCCCGTTGATGTGGTACAAAGGGATTCCTACGGGAAGTGCCCTATGACTCAACGGAATGCTCGGGAATGAATCTATTCACTCGGAGAGGCTAAAGGTAGCTAGGAGTTGGCTGTACAATGGATGCAAAGGTATGCATACTGTCATTGTTGGAACGAAGAATTAGTCATGGGCGACTTAATTCTTCTCCGACTTACCTCGCAGATCGGTAGGAAAATCTCGGTGAGGGAGGCTCACCGAAGTCTTATCCGAAGATACAATAGTCCATGTGAGATATTGAGTCGAGTGGACTCAGTAGCATACTGTTTGAAACTCCAATAGAGAATGTAGATGTACCCTACATTCCATGTGAACTTGAGAAAGTTCCACAAGGATCCGGACGATCCTTCTCGGTCATTGTCTTACCAAGCCACACCGATGGTTCGAACGGAATTCGATCGAGGGATATGTGATATTTTATATCACTGGGTGTTGGGGCAAAGTAAGTCGAACCGATATACGGAGTTTCACATCCGATGGGATAAATCCCTTATGGAGGAAGCAACCTGGCACAAAGCTTCCAAACAATACTTCTCCGATGGCTCGGATGAGGTCCGATCTAAGGATTGTCGAGATTTGAGGTTATCGACTCTTGGATCATAGTTGAATGAGTATGCATGAGGTGTTTCTCATTCATTGGGAGAGTTATGCTTGAGGTCGGAGCACTCTGGTGGGAGGCTTCAGAATTTTGGAATTACGAGGTTTAGCAGAGGAGCTACCTCGAATCGCCGAGGACGGCGACTACCTCAGGTGGGGGAGAATGTGAGGCCCAGGCGCTGGGCCCAAGCCCAGGCCTAGGCCTCGTCGTCAGCCCAAGCCCGTTCTAGTAGCGAATCGGGTTGGGCGGTGCGGATTTCGGGTCGGACGACCTGTTTGGCGGGGAAAGCTCCGTGAGAGCTAGGGCTACAGTGAGAGCGACGTTCGCCCGCGTTCACAGTGCGCATTCATTCGAACGCGAGTCAGCGGCGGTCGACCTCTCCCCTGATCCTTTTCCTCCCTTCGTCGAGTGGCTCCGACGAGGGCTCCGGTGGCGGCGATGACTCCAGTGACTTACTAGTGGGTTGGGTGCGACGGTATGGGAAGCGGCGGAGCTTAGGGGCGGCGCCCCTTTTTCCCTCCTCCTCCATTGTCTTCGGCGTCGCCGGTGGTGGAGCCGGCGGACGGACGTCCGCCGAGGTATGTCCTACTCTCCTCCCGCTCCAGCTCTGTCCGGCGGGTTGGTTTTTGGGTCGACGAGCGTCGCCGATTTCTCTCTTTTGCCCTTCGCCGTGCCTCCTCTTCTGTCATCTCCGGCGAGAATCTGGCTGGCTTGCGAGGCAGGTTGCTTCGGCTCCTTCCTCTGGTGATGCCCGGCGAAGAGTTTGTCGGCGTCTCTAGCGGTTCCGGCGGCGTCCGGTGAAGAAGGGGTGCGCCTCCTTTCTTTGGTGGCGTCCGGCGTCTGTGTGGGTTCGCCGGCGCCTCCCATGCCTCCGGCGAGCCTCGGGCGGTTTCCGACGATCTTTCGGCCGTCGGTCCACTACCTCAATTTGTGTGCACGTGCTTTGGTTGGCGTGCACATGCCTCGTTTTCTGTGCGCGCGCTATCCTCGGCCGACGTCTTCTTTTCTCCGGCTCCCTGAGCTTTGTGCTCCCGGCCGGGTTGTCCTACACTGTCGGCAACTCCTCGTCCCTCTCCGCGTTCCGGTCATGTGCGCCGGCCATGTGTGGTGTTGCCCGGCGTTTGCCGGATTGTCTGTGCCGGACGTCTGTGAGACGTCCCCTTTGGGCGAGTGTTGTATTCGGCCGCTTGCGTGTTGGAACTGATTCGGGTCATGTATCTTCTTGCGCGTTGGAACTGATTCGTGCAGCGATCCTTTGGGAGACGCGTGGCGGTCTCCATCCCGTCGAGACGAGGTTCCGGTGGCGCAGCTGGCTGATGATCTTCACCTCCGAGACATACTCCTTCCGCCCCTGCTTCGAGCTACGGGAGATCCGCTTGATGGCGACGTCGATCTTGAGGTCCTTGAGGTAGCCCTTGTAGACCGATCCAAATCCGCCCTCACCGAGCTTCAGATCCTTGGAGAAGTCCCTTGTCGCGCTCGCAAGTTCCTCGTAGGGGTACCTCTTCGGCCCCCTCTCCCTCTCGAACTCATCGTCAATGGCCTCTTCTATCCCCATGTCGTCCATCTCCTTAAGGCCAGAATCGGCGGCCGCTTTCTTCTTAGCCGCCCAAACGAACCAAATCACGGCCGCCGCCGCCATGACAAGAAATCCGGCGACGCCCGCTCCGATCTCGAGCGCGATCAGGTCTATCTTCTTCTTTTCTCGCAGGGAGGTCGAGTTGAAAGACCACGACAGCAAGCTGTGCGCCTCGGTCAAGTTCCCGGTCGACGCCGAGAACCCGACGACCACCTTCTCCGGCAGCACATCTCGCAGATCGACGACGTAGTGCAGGCTGGAGTTGCCGGAAAAGACGGGGTTGGGCTCGAAAGTGAGGACGACGCTCAGGTTGTGGGTGCTGGAATTGTAGCTGACCCAAGCGTTGGCCAGCCGGCCGTCCTTGAGGCTGGTGTTCCATTCCACCAGGGCTCGCGACTCGATATCGTTGACGTCGATCCCGACGTGGTTCCCCGACGGGTCCCAGGAGTTCTTGAAGGTGTCGAACTCAACGGCGACGGTGCTCACCTGCGATCCGTCGAGCGAGCTGTTGCCGAAGAGGCCGAGGAACCCTCCGCGGGAGTAGGCGGGGATTGTGGAGGGGTAGGAGGAGAGGAAGAAGGCGAGCCCGTCGCCGTGATCCGACAGGGAGCGATTGAAGGTGTCGATAACGAAGGAAAAGTGGGTGGTGAAGTCGGCGAGTTGGCGGGTGCTGGAGTCCCAGAGGTGGAACTGCTGCCTGTGGACGGCCCTGCCCACGCTGTAGAGCATGGGGTAGCTGGTGAGGTTGATCTTGCGGCTCTGCACGGAGGCGTCGCCCTGGAAGTCGAAGTTGGCGGCGGCGATGTTGCTGCTGAAGGCGGAGAATTGGAAGGAGAGGGCGAGCGTAGAGGGGGCGGCGGTGATGGCAAGGAAGAAGCATAGGAAAACAGAGGAATTCATGGCTGGAAATTGCAGATGGAGAACAGTGGCCAAGATAAGCTTAAAGCTTTTCCACTAAAGGTACTTGGAGAGCTATAAAGCCTCTAAAGTTTTAATTAATTGTTTAATAGAAAAAATCTATGCAGGCCCTATTCATAATAAAAAAGAGTTAAAGTCTCTCTATCTTCTGTTTCACGCACTAATATCTCGAATATTGTATAATGGGGAGGGAATAAAAAATGTGCTAATAAAATAATTATTATAAATTATATTCTTTTTTTTTCCTAATTTTGTCATTAAATTTCTTATTTCTTATTTTTTTTAGTAGATTCGTGTGGAATTGAGGAATTCCAGGGTCACATGATTCACGCGGAGAAAAGAATTAAGCACTTTCTAGATATGATTGACGTTCATAATGGAAGGACAAGATTGAAATCTAAACTCAATTTTATAAAAATAAAATAAAATACATAATTTCCAAATTTTGATATCTTATATTATTATCAGTATTATTTTGTTTTGCTCTATATTTTTATCTTTACATTAGTAAGTATTTTTATGTGTGAAATTTTTTTTGAAAGTGGGGAGCTTAAAATTAATATTTTTGAAAATAGGAACTTGAAATTGATGGCTTTATTGAAGGCCTGAATTGCAAATTTCCAAAGTAAAATTTAGAAATGAAAAAAAAATAAAATTGCAAATGCAAAATAAACTAATATTTATGTAAAATAATAATATAATTTTATTGCTGTGAGATTTTGTTCTGAGGCGGTGGCAGACATGCCTTTTGTGCTTCATAATGATCGTCTCTTTCTCAAATATTCTGTGTGTGAAGAACAAAAAATAAATAATAAATATTTTTTGTGATGAGAAATTAGTGCACGAGGGGCCATACCAGAAAAATATATTGGCCACGTAAGTACTCAGGAATTGACTTATCACCAACTGATGGTCAACCTCAAATAGTCATGGTTTAATTAGATTGTGATAATCTAATGATACGGACTCCTGTTAGTTTAACTGATAAAGACTTAGTTCAATTGTTTTTTTTTTTGAATAATTGCTTAGACATTTTATGTTCATTAAGGTTTCTAAATTTTTTTATATTTTGTAAGGTAAAATTATGTGCATTTTAAACATAATTGTGGATTTCTAAATTTTTTAAATATTTAGTAAGGTTGAATTATGTGCATTTTTAACATAATGGTAACTTTTGAAATGATTCAACTTTATTTTATATAAAAAAAATAGAATTTTTTATGTGCGAATCTCATCTTGCCTTATCTTATGCTCCACTTTGTTTGGAATCAAAAGATTTAACAAATTAAATTGATGTTTTTCATGAATTTTAATTGTTAAACAAAAACTAGATGTCAATTTGGATATACCTCCTCAAATAGTTTTTGGTACTTGTTAAGATTATTTTGAAAAAGCTGAAGTAGTTTGGTAATGCACGCATAATGTATTATATTATATTGTAAATATCATTTTGAAAAGCTAAAGTAGTGGGATATGCAAATAATGTATTATATTATCTAAATCTAATAATGATATGATAATATAATATGCCTTGTAATCTATATAGGGAAAAAAAAAAGCTTAGGCTATGTTCGGCGGGATGAAATTCATGATGAAAATGATGAAAAGTGCAATGAATCTGGATGGAAAGCCATCCAGATTCATTATAATTTCTATTTTTTCTATCGTGAATTTCATTCAACTGAACATAGTCTTAACGTACCGAACACGACATATGATAGAAAAAAAAAGAGGCTGCATTTAACATAACTTTGTCGTTCCATTCTTGGCACTGGGAATGAATCAGGATGTGCCTTGTTAGAAAAATTAAAAAAAAAGATTGAAAAAGAAAAAAAAAAGAAAGATTAGAAAAAAACACTAAAAAGGAAAAAAATAAAAAAGGAGAATAAGAAAAAAAATGAAAGAATTTGGAAAGAAGGAAAAGCGGGAAAAAAAAATAAAAAAAGGAAATTAAAAATTAAAAAGATACGAAAAATTAGTAAGTAAAAAATAAAATGCATGATAAAACAATAATGCACAAGTCACAGTTCATAATAACACAAATTTTTTTAAAATATATTATTATTTTTTATTTTAGACGGAATTCATTATAGGGATTGTAATGCTTATGCTTTCCATACTATTTATGGATATTTATGAAAGGATCATGCAGTTTTATTTTTATAACTTTTTCTTATTTTAAATCGCACTCATAAGAGTTGTCCATGTAGCTTTTTGTAATAATTACGGAAGAATCAACTTGACCTAACATTCATAATTGTTTCTTGTTTGTGGGGTCAAAAAGTGTTACATTAAAAATGTAATATGATCTTTATTAAATTCACACCTTAAATTAATAAGGCTTTTTGTTTAATGGGTTCTGGCTTCCAATAAGCGCAAGCGTTCATTATTAATTACCTATAAAATTAGGGAACCTTTGATTAAGAGATTTATACTTTGAAATAAAATACGAGACTGAATAATTTTATTCATGAACATTATGAAAGTACATGGCTTAACTTGATGCATAAGTGATAAAAGAAATGAGCTATTATCAATTTGGGCAATTCGTATTTGTCAAATGTTTAGTCTTGCGATGGCTTATGAGACAATATCCGGCCTGGGCAACACAATGTCATATTGAAGAACTACGCTCCAATGATAAACATCGACATACGCACCTCCCCAAACAATATTCCTTCTATTGCAATTGCAGTTAGGCATAATGAATATTTGAATTTGGGAGATCATCCGGCCTTGACGGCGTATTGGATGTTTGATTTGGAAAATATCTGGCCTTGCAGCGTATTGGATATTTAAATTTGAAAAATATCCAGCCTTGCGGCTTATTGGATAATTTGAATTTGAAAATATCTAGTCTTGCAACTTGTTGGATATTTGATTTTTGAGAAAATCGCCTGGCCTTGCGGCTTGTTGGATAATTGAATTTGAGGAAAATTATTCGGTCTCGTGACTTGTTGGATAATTAAATTTGGGAAAATTATCCGGCCTTACGGCTTATTGAATAATTTTATTTTTAGAAAATTACCCGGCTTTATGGCGTGTTGGATAATTTGAATTTGGAAAATTACCCGGTCTTACGGTGTGTTGGATAATTTGAGAAAATTATCCGGCCTTGCGGCGTATTGGATATTTAAATTTGAAAAATATCTGTCCTTGCGGCTTGTTGGATAATTTGAATTTGAAAATATCCGATCTTGCGACTTATTGGATATTTAAATTTGAGGAAATTATCTGGCTTTGCGGCTTGTTGGATAATTTGAATTTGAAAATATCCAGTCTTGTGACTTGTTGGATAATTTAAATTTAAAAATATCTGGTCTTGCGACTTGTTGGATATTTAAATTTGAGGCAATTATCCGGCCTTGCTGCTTGTTAGATAATTTGAATTTGAAAATATCCGGTTTTGTGATTTGTTGGATATTTAAATTTGAAGAAATTATCTGGTCTTGCGGCTTGTTGGATAATTTGAATTTGAAAATATCCGGTCTTGCGACTTGTTGGATATTTAAATTTGAGGAAATTATTTAGCCTTGCAGCTTGTTGGATAATTTGAATTTGAAAATATCCGGTCTTGCGACTTGTTGGATATTTAAATTTGAGGAAATTATCTAGCCTTGCGGCTTGTTGGATAATTTGAATTTGAAAATATCCGATCTTGCGACTTGTTGGATATTTGAATTTGAGGAAATTATTCAGCCTTGCAGTTTGTTGGATAATTTGAATTTGATTTGTACTCGGCCTTGATGGCTCATGAGGATTTGATTTAGCATATGCTTGTCCTTGATAGCTTATGAGCATTTGATTTAGATATATGCTCGGCCTTGATAGCTTATGAGCATTTGATTTGAAATTGGTTGCTTTGGCCTTGACATGTAACTAATCCTTGATGATCTTGTTTTATATCCCCTTGAGGATATAGAAATTTGTCTCCTTGAAGGCGTGGGAACTCGTCCGTGGGATTTTGTTTTGTCATGACAGTGTTGCATACATAGTGTCGTATTGAGGAGCTACGCTCCGATGACAAGCATCGACGTACGCATTTCCCAAACAATATTATACTATAATGTGCCAAAGTGCAATGACAATTTCTTATAATATTTGTTGGTTAGATTGATTGCTATGATATTGAATTCGGTCAATTGTGCTAAGGCAAACTTGTTACATTGATCAAGTCAGGCTCTACTTGCCACTGAACTAGTCAAATTGAGTCACCCTTTTCTATTAAACTTTGATTCAACCTGTGTCAAGTTGGGTTAGTGATTTGTGTCATTGTATTTACTTGAATAGACTTGCATTGGGCCAATTATTGTAGCGAGATCGAGCCAAATGTAGACTGAGCTTACAATTTTTAGGCATGTTGGGCCGCTATTCAATGAGAACTGGGTTTAGAATTTTTTTGGTTTAGTTCAATGGTAAATCAGGTTGAACTGCATAGCAAAATCTGATCAGATCCAGATTCTAATTTTAACCCGATAACGTAATGTATATATATTTGCTTCAGTTTTTGGCAATGAATTGAATGTGTTGGGCTTGATTCAACTCGAGGCAAGCCAAACCAACATTATATCGGTGATGCAAGTATTCTGTGATGATTTCGTCAGACAACGATAGCAGTAGACAACGGTAGTGGTCTGATATGTGATAGTAGCGGCTACATTAGTGCCGCTGAATGTTACGATGAAGTTGAACTCCGTTGCAACTGCAACAACAATCTTAGGAACTTTGGTGGATGGACCATATGCGTCCAGCTTTGGTGGTTCCGCTTCAGTCCATGATTTGGTTGGCACTACGATTGGCTCATTGTTCAGCCTCTTCCACATGTCGGTGGCAAGCTGCAATTGAGTGTGAACATTCTCCGGTTCGGATTTTAACTGAGCCACAAGAGTTATGCGATTTACTTGAGCTATCTTAGGCTTCTAGTGACAATTCGGCTAGCATGGATATTGGCAGTCATATACTTTGCATGAAGACACGTTCAATATTCTTTTCTAATTTTCCTATGTGTCAGATTGCAGCTTTCATTTGTTCAAGTCAGATTCCTCATTGAAGTGTCTGCAGAGAACATTACACAGTGTAGTTGCAATTTTTGCCGTTTGTCTATCTTTTTTGAATGTCCATCTCTTCTTAAGACCTGGAGTTAACTTGATACCGGGCCGAGGCATCACAGTAAGGCTCAAGCTGGACTTGAAGGCTGTTGAAAGATTTGGATTTGGAATGTTGGAAATGTATCGAGCTAGAATAAGGCTGTTTGGCTTGACTAGAAATTTTGGGCTAAAAGATTGTATAAGGCCCTCTGGATCAAGCCAAAATAGGTACAATAAATTGAATCTGACATAATTGAAGTGAAACAATCGCATCGACCTCGGTGCAAGGGAATAGCATATCCTGATTTTTCAATGTCCCCCTTTGTTTTATCCAGTCTCTCGGCTCTATTTTCTTTTTACTCTCTGTTTTTTAGCCACTCTTTTCGTGTATCGCATTCCTTTCCTCTTTTCCGAGCATGAATTTTTTGACTTAGTCTCGACAGCATCCCGGCTGCCTTCTTTTTATTCTTTTCACCGAGCCAGAGTTTTGAGTGAATCTCCACCAAAGTTGTTTTTTTAATCAACTAGCACCATTTCAGATTGGATCTAGGCTGTCTGATCTAATTAGACCAGAAACTTGGAATGCCAGATTAGATCCGATGATCTAAACGTCAGATGACTGGATCGTTGTGCCAGGTGGTTTGTATTTCAGGGCACGACTCGTCGCCAGAGTTTGATGATGATGGGCAGGCTGGATCGTTGATGACGCTGAAGGACTTGGAGAGGGAGGCATGAACTCAAGCGGGCGGGAGCAGTGGCAGGATACGGTTCGAGAACACTGGCAGGAAGCTGTCCTTGCTTGACAGCTTCTTCAGCTCCTCTGTAAGCCTGGCGGCGAAGTCGCTGAATACTTCAGTGTAGGAGCAGAGGAGGCGATCAGAGTCGTCGGCGTCTGGTTGTTCCGGCAAGAAGGATCTATACCAGAGGTGGAGACTCTGTTCGTCCAAAACTTGAGCCGGCTTTTCCACCGGGATGATGTAAAATCTGCAGCTGGCTAGTGCTGGAATCCAGCGACTGGCGGTAGAAGACAATCAAAAATAAATTTTGATTGGCCTCCTCGGCATACATGTTGGGTAAAAATGCATGGTAAATATTAGCATGTTAAACAAGCAAATATTTCACTGTGGCTAAACTTAAAATAAAACTTCTCATCATAATACATTGATTTATTTTACTCATGCAAACCATTGTATATATACATTACCACTGTTTGAGATTGTATCTATATGTAATGGATCTCTTCCTCTAAGAATAAACCCTGAAAATCACCTTTCTGTTTTAAAAGATAACGTAATAATGATAATAAGAATAAAATAATTGTGTTTTTAATCAATAAGATTGTTATGGGTATATTAGTTAGTTACAAGAAAATAAAATTAAGACTGTGTTTAGTAGAAAAAAAAAGAAAATTAGAAGGAAAAAAAAGTAAGAAGGAAGAGAAAGTAAAAATGAAAAGAAAAGTAAGGAGATTTTTTTCAATTGTGTTTATTTAGAGGATAAGAAAATTAGAAAGATTAATATAATCCCATCCAACATCACTTCTGATGGATAATAAGATTAACAAAAATTCTAGCTCCTTTTACAAAAGAAAATCCCATCTGTAGACCTTGACTTTTCATATTGCATTACATACCATAATGATGTTCAGATGGAAAAACAGTCTTTCCTTTATGCTACAAATGACCATAATTGTTCAGATCCAAAAATGAAATACGGCTAAGTTAGAGGATTAGTAGCAAGCCTTATCCACATTGTCAAAGTACGTGTGCTGCATTAGCTCTCTTAGCTGAAATCTGCTTTGATGGCTTGTACATCAGCATCTTCTGCAAGTATGAAGTTCAAATAGCATCTTTTATCAGAAGTAGATATGATTAACATGTTTCACAAAACTAGGACAAACAATCTTTCTAAAAAGATTAAAAAGAAAATGGTCGTCAGCACTCACTGAGAGAAGGTCTAACCCATAAGCATCCAGGTTAGGCACGAACTTCATCATTTGGAGTACCAAGCAATCTGCATCAGTAATATTAATTAATCCAGCTGACTAGGCAACGTAAATAGAGAGGGAAAAAAGATATCGAAAAACCAGTTGATTTTATCTGAAGATGTAAAAGGAGATGTTGCAACTCCAAAAATCCAAACCATCCAAACATCCAAAACATCAACAATCTAACAACATCCAAAACACAATCAAAACATCTAATCCAAAACATCGAAAAGCTCCACAATGTAAAACAAGTCCAACACATCTACAAATGTATACAGTCGATATTTAGGTAACCCGTTGTGAGCTTTCAAGCCATGACTGAAGTATTATTTGACCTTCAAAGGTACTAAAATAGAGCCAACTTTAATAGATATAATGTACAATATGGATTGATGAAGTAGGATAAGCAATCCGTAAAACAAGACTTTTAACCACCATCAGTGTCATGGAGTAAGTTATTGGCTTTAGACTTTTAACCACCAGAGCTGCTAGTGCTTATAGTTTCACTCTCAGATCCACTAGAGCTATCTGAGCTCCTGTAAAACAAGACAAGTTGAAAATGTCGCCGCTTGCATGTGATTGACAAATAAATTTCAGTAAGAACAAAGAAGATATGAAATAAATATACCGTTTTGATCTTCAACATATTTGCTTGGATATTTATCATATCAAATTGACAAAATATTAGCTTGAACATTTAGCCTAAAGAATCTTCTCTTAGATATTGAAGACATTCACTGAGATATTTGTCCAAAACTATGGGCTTGAATATTTATCTCATCAAGTTAAAATATCAACTGAAATAGTTGTCTTTAATAAACACTTGAAGATTGACGACTGGAGGGCCTGCGATATCAAGAGACGAAGATGTGAGAAATTAGATGCAAGACACTCTGGCCCTTCTAAATCGTTTCAAAAGATAACGTAATAATGATAATAATAATAATAAAATAATTATATTTTTAATTAGTAGGATTTGTATGGGTATATCAGTTAATAACAAGAAAATAAAATTAAATAAAAATGGGAAAAAAAAGTTATAGCTACCCAAAGAAATAAATAGATGAGTTGTAAAAAAACAATGTAAACAACATCAATAGTATGCCTAAAGGAAAGATTGAAGCATTCAATGAAACAAGTTTAATTGCAAGATCAAAATAGCCAAGTCCAGCCACAGGTAGAATTCACAATAAAATTAAAAGCGCATCATTCACAAACGCTCATAGCCACAAACACAAAAATCAAAAGATGACAGACATTAAAAAAGAAATGGCAGACATATCAGAAAGAGACTAAAATTAGCTCTACTTACCCCTTGAACACTGTGCCGGGGAAGGGTTAGGAATAACTTCATTTTCAATGTAGATGCGAGGAATGTGAGAGATCTTGCTCCACTCACGCCCGTCTTGCCTCCAATCACATAGCTTCCCCAGTTCTCCACATCTTACAATTGTCATGTATGTTAGGTTCTTTGGCAGACTGTTCAGCCCCAGCGACAACATCTCGGGACAATCATTTAAGAGTAGCTTCTCTAGATGGCACAAGCTCCCCAAGACATTAGGTAGGCTCCGCAGATCGCTGCAGTATACGAAACTCAGATGTCTGAGGGAGGTGAGGCTTTGGAACCACTCTTGTTGTACAACAGTGAAGGACTCTAACCCCTTCAGGGGACCAAGAGACAAATCTATTAGGCAAGTGAGAGTACCTACTGGAAAGATCTCATGGAACATTTGCATTCCATCCACAGTCTCAGAGAAGCCAAATTCGAGACTGTAAGAGGTAAAGTGTATGGACCTCCTGAGTTTGTGGCAATCGAGTATCTGCCACCATTTAAGGTAAGGCATCAAATCTCGACCTTGTTCTTTTTCTGCAATACCGATCTCCTCCAATGAATCAAGTCCTTCAATATGCACAACTTTGACAGGGGGAAGGGCATCTAATTTGTTACAACGAATAATTCCAGAAGAATGAAGCAGAGCAATCCTATCAATAAGATTCTCTTTACAACCTGACCATTTCTTTAGTTTTTTCAAATGATCTAAATTGAGATATTGCAATGATGGGAATGCAGTTCTTTTACGACCATACATCTCAATACCAATCTCCTCCAATAAATCAAGTCCTTCAAGTTTCAGAGCTTCTAGAGAGGGCAGTTCTTGGAGAGGAGGAATAACTTTCAAGTTGGGGCAATTTACAATATGTAGATTAGTAACATGAGGCATTAGAGATTGACCATCATCCGGAGCCAACCATTCATTTAGCTCTTTCATAGAGTACAAGAATAAATATTGTAGTTTTGGGAACACTGTACTTTCCCTACCATAGATTTCTATCCCTATCTTCCTCAATGAATCAAGTTGATTGAGAAACAATTCTTCGAGACATTGCAACCCTCCAAGAGGAGGAAGTGCTTCCAATTTGTTACATCTAGAAATTTTCAAACTAGAAAGGTAAGGCATCATATCACGAACATCCTCTTTAAAACTTGACCATTTCTTTAGTTTTTTCAAATCAAACAAAAAGAGGGATACCAATGATGGGAATGCATTTTTTTCATGACCGTATATCTTACTATCAATCTCCTCCAATAAATCAAGTCCTTCAAGATGCAGTTCTTTTAGAGAGGGCAGTCCTCCAAGAGGAGGAAGAGCTTCCAAATTGTTACATCCTATAATTTTCAACCCAGAAAGGTGAGGCATCATGTCAGGAACATCCTCTTTAAAACTTAACCATTTCTTTAGTTTTTTCAAATCAAACAAAAAGAGAGATTCCAATGATGGGAATGCAATTTTTTCATGACCGTATATCTTACTATCAATCTCCTCCAATAAATCAAGTCCTTCAAGATGCAGATCTTCTAGAGAGGGCAGTGCTCCAAGAGGAGGAATAACTTTTAAGTTGGGGCAATTTATAATATGCAGAGTAGTAAGATGAAGCATTAGAGACTGACCATTATCCGGAGCCAACCATTCCTTTAGCTCTTTCATAGAGGACAACTTTAAATAGTCTAATTTTGGCAACACTGTGCTCTCTCCACTATTAGTTTTTGTCTCTATCTTCGTTAGTGAATCAAGCTTTTCGAGAACCAAATGTTTGAGACATTGCAACCCTCCAAGAGGAGGAAGGGCAACCAAATTGTTACATCCTATAATTTCCAACTTAGAAAGGAGAGGCATCATATCACGAACATCCTCTTTAAAACTTGACCATTTCTTTAGTTCTTTCAAATCAATCATATAGAGAAATGTCAATAATGGGAATGCAATTGTTTCATGACCGTATATCTTACTATCAATCTCCTCCAATAAATCAAGTCCTTCAAGATGCAGATTTTTGAGAGAGGGCAGTGCTCCAAGAGGAGGAATAACTTTTAAGTTGGGGCAATTTATAATATGCAGTGCAGTAAGATGAAGCATTAGAGACTGACCATTATCCGGAGCCAACCATTCCTTTAGCTCTTTCATAGAGGACAACTTTAAATAGTCTAATTTTGGCAACACTGTGCTCTCTCCACCCTTAGTTTTTGTCTCTATCTTCGTTAGTGAATCAAGCTTTTCGAGAACCAAATGTTCAAGACATTGCAACCCTCCAAGAGGAGGAAGAGCTTCCAAATTGTCACATCCTATAATTTCCAACTTAGAAAGGAGAGGCATCATCGGATGACAAACATCCTCTTTGAAACTTGACCATTCCCTCAAATTTTTCAGATGCAACAACTTGAGAAGTCGCAATGTTGGGAATACTTTGTAGCCACCACCATATGCTTCCAAACCAATTGTTTTTAGAGACACCAAGCTGTTCAGGGATAGAAACTTGAGAAAAGGCAATTGCCCTAGTGGAGGAAGAGCTTCCAAGCCACCACATTCAAATAGCGATATAGCCTCTATCTTGGGCAAATATGACTTGTTAAACCAGCTTGGATGCTTACGACCCATGTATCTAGATATATCTATGCCCTTGATTTTGGAGTGCGGTTGGAGTTCTTCAAGAACCTCTTCGACTCTAAACTCATCACGTGGGCAATCATATGACCTCCAGCATAAACTTAGTACCTCCAAGTGCACTTTGTTGTGCAATTCAGCCTTCTTTGCTTCTTCTTTGTTGGTCACATTTTCTAGGTTATCAATGCGAAGACAACCTTGAAGCTTATTAAGGTTCCGCAACTCACATATCTTGTAGCCCTCATGTTCCCTTACCTCATACCTACTTAATCTCTGCAGAGATGTTAATCTGCCAATGCTAGGTATAGCAGAAATAAAAGAACATGGTGCATTTATGTAACGCAAGTTAGTCAGTTTACCAAATATTTTAGACATCGATGTTTGGTCGTTGGAGCAATGAAACATGGACTTGGAATCACCTATCAATTGGTAGTCGTCAATCTCCTCTCTATTAGTAAATGGGGAAAACCAATAATTTGGATTATCCGGTAGATATTCGTCGTCAATCTCCTCTCTATTAGTAAATGGGGAAAACCAATAATTTGGATTATCCGGTAGATATTCGTCGTCAATATCCCCTGTACCAGAAAATGGAAAACCCCTGAGATAAACAGGAAGCTTAGTGCCAAATGGGATTTCCAAGTATCGCAAATGAATCATATTGCCAATTGTCTCAGGAAGATGTGAAGATGAATAATGTTCTCCAAATATCAGAACACGCAAGCGCTTTACTTCCTTAAAATCCGGACGTGAGGTTTGTGATATGCTGCTTGTGCGTGGAGGATCATACACTAAGCTGCGCAGTCTCTTTGGCTCTTCAATTTGATCCAGAGCCCTATCCAAGTTACTAGAGCTGACATACAAGTGACGAACCCTCTTAGGAATTCTGTGCTCCACTGAACTACCATTTTTAACTCGTAAAATTTCATCTGGTAATTTAGACTTTGCCAGATAACACAACAAGGCATGGATCACGTACCCCTTCCCTGGACTATTATCTTGGAAGAAAGATCTACTATGTAACTCATTAAAATATTCTCGTCCTTTGTCCTCCAATGTCATGATGCCGTGGTCCGATTCAACAAACTCCTGTGCCTCCCAGAGATGTACTAATTTATCAATACTTTTGAACACATAATTCTTCGGAAACAAAGCACAATAGACAAAACACTGCTGGAGGTGAGGGGGTAGATGATTGTAACTCAATCTCAGGGAAGGAAGAATTTCACCTCCCTTTAGCCATTGTTTGCTTTCCAAGACGTTCCTCCAGCAGCTTTCCTTCAGACAACGGTTGAGAAAACTTCCCACTACTATGGCCGCAAGTGGCAAGCCGCCCATCTTACTTGCTATTTGCTTTCCAATGTGCTTTAGTTCTGGATGATCTTTTGGATTGACATTACCAAATGCACAACGTTTGAAGAACTGCCAATACTCTTTTTTTCCAAAACATGCTAAATCAATTGTAGTAGCTCTGGAGTTAACCAAATCTGCTACTTCTTTAGTGCGAGTGGTAATTACGATTTTGCTACCTTCTTTGCAATGTCTGAACACGCTGATGAGGTTTTTCCATTCTGTAGTAGTCAAATCTTCCCATACATCGTCAAGGACAAATAAGAACTTCTTTCCTCGCAATTTTCTTGACAAATCTTCATTAATGGTACCCAAATTTATGCGCTTGTAAAGATCTTGATTGGTAGGTCTAAAATCTGCAGATTCCAAGATCTTTATCATGACCGTTGTGCTTTCAAATTCATTTGACACCCAAACCCACGCCTTGTGATTAAAATGTTTTCGGACGTCCTTACAGTTGTAGAGCCACTGGGCAAGAGCAGTCTTTCCCACTCCTCCAAGGCCAACAATGCACACCACAGAGAAGTTCTGGCTATTGGATCCGTTTTCATCAGACGACTCCAACACCAATTCCTGCAGCGGATTCATCTCTCTTTCTCGGCCAAACATACGAGGTTCAGTTGGAATTGGACTTGTCTGTCGCCCTTTGGATGATCCGTCTTCTTTGTTGCCGTCAGTAATCACTTTACTAACCTCGAGGTAGGTACTACTCTGAGGTGATAGTAGACGATCCAACGCGTGGGCAATATCGAATAACTCTTTATGGATTGCAGGGGGGGCAATGGCAGTCCGTAATCTTTTTGCTCCATTGCGCAAGAAGTTGCCGCTAGCCTCGACGCCGTGGCAGAGGGATTCGCATTTGAAGTCGTCGATAATATCCTCGGCCTTGTAAACGACATCTTTTAATTCAGTCAGCAAGGATGCCACGTTGCGGTCTTCCTCGATCATTTTACTCTCGATGTCTTGCATCACCAACTTGATATATTTCAAGTTATTTTCCACATTCTGCAGAGCTCTTTTTACGTCGGTAGCGTTCTGGTATCGGCCAGAGATAAAGGAACGAATCGAGTCGTATAGATTGGAAACGACTGGAGAGATGAACCATCCGACGATCTCATGTGCCGTTGGGATGATCGATGCTAGGGAGCTCGGGAAGAAGCCCATCGCTATGACGCGCGCGCTTTCTTAAAAAGTGGTCTGTTAAGATGCCAACAATCTGACGCGTTCTATTGACTTCACAGGCCAATAGCACCACTGCATAAAAGAAGACTTGTATCCGCCGCGTTCCGTTGACTTGAGGGGCTAGAGTTAAACTTTGGGTCAACTTTTGCACACCTAAAGTTCACAAATTTGTCCACCGTTGAGGTCAAGCAGGATGTCAGTTAAACTTATCAGATACAAAATAATCATGAGTTGTCAGTTAGCTAAGCAGCTCGTGACGTTAATAGGTAATTTTATTAGTATGTAATAGTGGTTTTTAAAATATGGGCACAAAATTATAAAAGTAGGATGGACATATCAAATTTGTTTCTTTCTTTAAATTTTTTATCCTTCAAAAGAAACATAATGAGGAAAAATTTTATCACTTTACTTTCCATACTTATACTTATATCCTTTCCATACTTATATCCTTTTTATCTAACTATCCTTCCCCATCTATTTTTCATACTTACTAGTAAACAAGACCTAAATGATCAAAGAACCCAAGATGTCAAGGACTCTATTTTCCATACTTACGAGTAAACAAGGTGTTATGCCCAAGGACCGGCGGGTCCTGGGCCTGGCCCAACGGGCCGTTTCGACGTTGGGGCGCCGACGAAGGCTGAGGGAGGACGCGCGACATCAAGGTGAGCTCGGCGTTCGCGTGCGGTGACGGTCTCGGCTCCGACTAAAAAAAAAAGGGCGCTGAATAGTGTAAGCGTTGACGTGGACGGGCTTTTTAGGATTGGGCTTAACACTTAGAGCTTGAGATATCATGAGCCCAATATGTCAAAGGAACTGAAAGCCCAATAATACAGTATCCAAAGACCCAAGGAACTTAAGACATTTGAGGGATTCGGCACCCGAGGCCCCAAGGTCTGAACTTGCATGCTTAAGAAGCCTAGTAGCAACCATTAGATTCCTAAGGATGCTATAATTAAACTAACCAATTATTTCCTATATGATCTTGATGGTCAAATACTTTGCACTCATCATTTAACCGCCACAATTAGTGTCAGCCACAATTAGTCTCGACTCATCTCCTTCTCACATCACATGACTACATACAAAGAATAATCTAAAACAAAACCTATTGTTTAACAAAGACACCCAAATCCAACATCATTTACTAAAATTTTTAACTACTTTGTGCGTTAGAGAGGTGGCATTTTAGAGAAATCTTAAGTTATATTCTGTTGAATGAAATCCACGTTGGAAAGGATAGAAAATACAATAAATCTAGATAACTTTTCATCTAATTCATTGTAACATTTTATTTTTTTCACTGTAGATTTTATTCAAAACATAACTTTAATTGGTATCCTGTTAAATCTCACAGTTGGTAGTGGACACGTGAGACAAAACAGATTTGTCTCTACCACTATACTTCTAGCTAGAAGATGGTTCTTGAGGGTCCGGAAGTAAAGTTTGTGAAAGCCAACTTTATCATTTGGACAAATGCATCTATCTATTTAATGTGAGAGCCAACTTTACTTTTAGATTTGTCTTTGTAGTCCAATTTTTTTTCTTCTAGTTATCATTGTTTTTTTTTTCAAATTTAGCTCAACACTTTATAAAATTTCAATTATGTCATATTTTTGTGTTTGATAGTCTAAAGAATACTATATGAGCAATAATAATACTAAACTTTCATCAACCTTTAAAGAAATTCAAATAATCTTAAAAATACCTGTAATTGGTCTATCTCGCTTTTTGCTCAAGGACACTGATTTCTATCCTTGACAGGCTCTCACACGAGTCGGCAAAGCTTCAACAAGCAAATAAGGCTTAGCAAATAATCTTTTGAACTCTCTCAGATCAAACACAACCCATGAAAATGGAGAAACATAAATATTGCATACTTGCGATAGTAGTCCCTACAGTGATTTCAAACACTCATAATTCTCTCTCTTTCTCTTATCCTTTCTTTGTTCTTGGCCTTCTCCTCATATAGGAGTAAAGTTGAATCTTCAGTAATTCATCTGATCGTCTTTGCTTGTCATCAATGACGACATTTTTCCTTCAATAATTACATTTTGACCCATAATCCTCTCTCTTTTTCTCTCCTCCTTCGGTCTTGACTTTTTCCTTTAAGAACCTTCTCCTTGTGTAGGAAGTCTTTACTTATGCGTCATTGCTTACGTTTTCCTTCAATTATTGTACTATGACTCATAATTTTCTCTCTCTTTCTTTCCTCTTTCCTCCTTCGGTCTTGGTCTTTTCAGTGAATGTTGCTATCTATAACTTTAAAATTTACCGGCATTACATTGGCTGCGCAACTCAAAAAAAAAAAAAATCTCCCTACCCTAATCTCTCATTCGCCAATCTTAAAGCAACAAAGTGAGTGCACAAATCTTAATGCCTTTCATATCTCTCTCTATATATATATATTAAATTAATCACATTCCTTTTTACTACCTGCAAGATCTTAATTGCGGATAAGTCTTTAGTTAAGCTACACTAAAAAAATTATAATTTTATGTTAGTTACATTATTTTATATACTTTTGTCTAATTTTAATAGAACCATTTAATTTTTTTCCTCTAGCTTTAAATTATTTTACAAACTATTTTAAGGGTATAAGATTGTTTTTGTTATCTACATAAATAAATATTACTTTATGAAAATTATGTTAACCATTTTTAAAATAATTAACTTGTATATCATGCTCACCGCTCACGATGTACATTATTTTGTACATTATGTTGATTATTCATTTATTACTATGTACATTATTTTAGTTATGGATATTATATGCCTGATATCTTTGAAAAATAATATTAATTAAATATGCGCATTTTATCTAAAAAGTTTAAGATGAATATATTCATAACAACATAACAATATGACAATAAATAATAAATAATTTACATACAGTTCTAATAATTTTGTAGAATAAAATAAGTTTAATATGTGATTCTATAAATTTTAATAAAAAATAATTCAATCTATTTAATTAATTATCTTAATAGGCTTAAATTTTTTAACCTATGAACATGACTTTCATATCTCAATTAAATAATATATAGAAACAACTCAAGATATATTGACGTGATTAATTATTGAGTTCTTTGTATTTATCATCAATAATTACAAAATCATTACTAAGTTATAATTTTTAACAATAAATGGTGATTATATGAGATTACTACTGAGTTGCGTTTGCATACAATAAATGATGAAATGGTTAATTTAACTTTGATATCTACCAAAGTTCTTCAGCAATTTTTGATTTCTTAAGTTTCATATTTATTAGTAATCTAATTTTGTTAATCAAATTTATAGTTATTCTCGGCATTTTGTAATGTCAAATCCATTGAAATATTCAAGTTTATTAATCTAGGTTTATCCAAAAAAATTATTGGTTGATTATATTTTATTTAATGAACTAGTTAATAAATAATAGTAACTACTGGTCCACAATTTAAATTGTATAAAAATATATCAAAGGAAGTAATCATAATGTGAATGAGCACATGTATACATGTATATATCGATTGAATAATTCATATTCAAGCTTCATTAAGTCAACACAAACGACTGTCCACCCAAAGACATTCAACTCACAGCACCTCTGAAATAGTAGGGAAAATGGACAAAAAAGTAGCCTCCATAGGCTTTTCTGCTTAGTTATCAAGGGCAAATATCCATTATCCCTCTTGCTATTCTCTCCAATCAGGATCACTTAAATCACATTAAGGCCTTCTTCATCGGTTAATTGAGCATCCAAAAAACTTGGAGGCACCTTTGAATTTTATTTTATTTAGCATGAAAAACAGTATGAATGAAACCTTTGGTAGCAAACTGAAATTAGGATCAAATTGAAACAAGACCAATCTATTCAAGGACATTTTACAAGAGGAGAGTTGGTAGTTGTAGCCTCTTCAAGGATCATTTACTGAATGGTCCTTTTTGAAACCCGTAGGGAAGCAGATTCAGAGAACATGACCAATCTATGGGCCACTAACAAGGCATTAATGATCATTTACTAAATGGTCCTTTTCAAAACCCTAGATCCAAGAAAAATGTGGTGAGGTTATTAACAAGGCATTAATGACTATTTTAATGAAAGAGTCACACGTAACTAAACTATGAAGAATTTTATGAATACGAGCTACCTGCCACAATTATACTAGAGTGGCCCGTGACCGGTTAGGATCGTGTTGCGGAAGTTGGCCCAGTGCTCTACAAGTCCTCACACCAATATGCACAAAGGGTTTGGTGTAAATACTGCCTCTCGGACACGAATACAAATCTCACACTTATGCAATAACGCGTCGAAGACTTTTCGACCACTAAGCACTCACAAAAAGTCCACAGCCCGCGCTCGTTTCTCTACACAGCCGAAATAGGCACCGGCGCGACCTCAAATAATCACAAGGAGACAGTGGCGAACACCTTCAAGGGTGCTGGCACACACGTCTGGGAGTGCAGCAAGCAACATGCACAAACACCTTTGAGGGTGTCGGCACGTTTATGCAATCACCTACAAGCAAGCACCATCCGTACTACACATATGCGGACAAATAGCGCAAAGAACCATCCGGACGAAATGCCACACGAAGTCCGGACAGTGAGTAAAATCCCTATCCACTACAACACAGGAAAACCGTCCTACTACCACTACACACGATAGATCCGGGGAGGGTTTACTCTTGTAGCGTGCCACCACTCCATGGGCCGAGCCCATCGAGATCCTCTGGAAAGTTGCATCGGAAAGTCTGGTCGAAGTCGAAGCGAGACGCACGGACGAACGCACGCGACGAAGCTTCTCTCCCCTCCCTTTTCTCCTCCGCGTCTCGCGTCCGAAACAGAGAACGCTCGGCTGAAACTGGGGACGAATCCCCTTTTCCGTCTGGCCACCGGAGTCACGCCGGAAGGTCGGGAACTGGTCGCCGGTAGACGGAGAAGCCGCCGCCGACGAGGAATCGCACCCAATGGACGCGCTGCTCGCGTGGAACCCGGGGATCGAAAAATCCGATCCCTCTCCCGCGTCTAGCTGCCGGCGCCGGAGGGGATGAATCCCTCCTTACCTCAGGGCAACGGAAATCGATCTGGAAGCCTCACGCTACGAGTCCACGATAGAAGATTCGAAGCTCTGTTTTCAGATTTGCGTTTTCGCCGTCGCCAGACCTGCCCGAGCTCTCCCAATGCTCGATAGGCAGCCTCCCCTCAACGAGGATGGAAAACCATCCTCGTCGCCACGCGAGCGTCAATCTCCACCGTCGAATCACTAGAGATCGCGCATCCACCGGGGCGAGATTGAATCTCCGCCCTGGGCTCGTCCACGTCGGAATCGACGTGGATTCCATGCCTAATTGCCGCCGCCATCACCGCCTCATCGAATTGAACCACCGGCGACCTTCCAAATCCGGCGGCACTCCTCCAGCTAGCTAGGTCGACGGCGGACGGCATTCGCTCCCAGCACATACGAGAAATAGGGAAAATTTTCCCCTTTCGCGTGCGAGTGAGCTGAACCGGTTCAGCCTGAACCATTGGTTTAGCTGGTTCAGGGCCGGTTCGGGACTGATTAGACTTCAGAATCGCCCCACAGTTGACCCTCTCCAACACGCTCGCTCGCAAGCTCGCGCGAGAGGGGCTAGGGTCCATGGGTCAAGTCAGAAACCCACATCCACATGTGAACCCACACTCTGTGGTTCAACTTGTCCTTCGCCCTATGGACTTTTGTCAACCTCAGTGACACGATCGCACACCCGAGTCATCCAAGATCTCTGATGACAAGGGGTCCCGTCATCGATCACCCTCGGTGTGCTTTGGGATTTGTGCTAAATATTGAGAGCATCACATACTCCCCCACCCAAGTTCGTCGTCGCCCTCGACGACATACTATCCACATAGATCTTCAACTCTTCCTCAAACTGCCATAAATCAGAAGCTTTTTCCCAGTTAGCTTCTTCTATGGGTGTTCCTTCCCACTGCACAAGAAATTTCATCCGCCTATTCCTCCTACTTTGTCCAAGTGTTTTGTGATCTAAAATTTTTTCAATTCTTTTGTTAAACTTTGCTCGAACACTAGGAGGAGCCTGACGCCCCTAAGAGCGACTAGGGTCGGTTTTATCGGTTTGAAACCTTTTCAAAAAGCTTACATAAAAGGTCAGATGAAGCTTTAATCTGTCAGGAAGCTTTAGCCTGTAGGCAACAGTACCAACCCGTCTCAAGACCTCGAAAGGTCTCTCATATCTCTGAATAAGACTGCGATGCATAGTCTTGGCTGAGATCTTTCTCCACATCTGAGGTGTCAACTTTAATAGCACAAGATCTCCAACTTCAAACTGTTCATCGCGTCTACTCTAGTTGGCATAATGTTGCATCCTTCTTGCAGCGTGCTCTAAGCTATCACGAGCCTCCTGGAACACCTCGGCATGATCCCTCGCAACCCGATAGGCCGCTGGGCACTCACCATTGGTGTGCTGCACAACGTCAGCGGGGGTTAGAGGCTATCGTCCTAACACCAACTCAAATGGTGTCTTGCCGGTAGCTGATGATTGCTGCAAGTTGTAGGCAAACTAGGCCTTGTCGAGGAGAGACACCCAGTTGCGCTGGCTTGCCGACACAAAGTGACGAAGGTATTCTTCAAGCAAAGCATTTATCCTCTCCGTCTGGCCATCGGTCTGAGGATGGTTCACTGTAGAAAACTTTAGCTCGGAACCAAGAGTCTTAAACAAGGATGTCCAGAAGTTATCAGTGAACCTGACATCTCTATCAGAAACAATGTCCAGGGGAAGCCCAAAAAGCTTCACCACATGCTTGAAGAATAGGTCAGCTGTCTCCTTGGCTGAGCAAGGCTCAGGTGCTGCGATGAACACAGAATATTTTGAGAACCTGTCCACCACAACAAAGATAGAAATCCTTCCCTTTGACCTTTGGTAACCCAGTGATGAAATCTATGGAAACTAAAATCCATGGTCGTTCCGAAATCGGAAGAAGCTGTAACAATCCTACTTCACGCCTCTTATCGACTTTATCCTGCTGGCAGATCAAGCAGGTGCGGACATAGTGATCTACATCAGCTCACATGGAGGGCCAATAACAGGATCGGGATAAAAGCATCAGCATCATGCACTGTCCCGGGTGTCCACTCTATGCCGTGTCGTGAAGCTCTCTCAATAACTCACGTCGAAGTCCGCTAGTCGCCGGAACAAGTGGCTGACTGCCCTCGGCCATCAGAAGGTCGTCACCCTAAAGATAGTAACGACGAACCTTGCCTTCTCGCATGTTGGCGATCAACTACTAGTACTTGGCGTCAAGAACAGCAGCTTGCCGAATGCGATCGAGGAGATCATCCTCAATCCTCGATATAGAAGAAGCAAGCACCATAGTGCACATCCTGCTGAGAGCATCTAGAACCACATTGGAGCACCCTGGTCTGTGCTTCCAGGTGAAATCAAATTCAGCGAGGAACTCCTGCCATCTCGCTTGTTTCGGTGAAAACTTCTTCTGCATAGCGAAGTATGTATTGACAACATTATCCGTCTTCAATATGAAAGCGTTATTGATGACATGTAAAAATATGATATTTCGGGACCTAATCTTATTATTATTTTAGAGCAAAATGCATGTTTCATCTCATTTATGTACTCAAATGCTTCATATTCTTCAGAACCTTCACTTTTCCTCTATTTTAATGAAATGCAGGTATTTGGCCCCAAAATCAGTGGAATTTGGAGAATCTGAAGGTATGGGACGATTTCCCATGATGAGACGAAGCTACCTGCCAAATTTCAATCCAATCAGAGCTTTCTACAAGATGCACGGTCATGAGTGTGTACCCATGCACGGCCGTGCATGACCCTGCTGCTCCAGGCTTCACCGAGCCGTACACGGCCATGGGCATGCAACCATTCACGGCCGTGATTCATAAGTTATCCCGCGACCGAGCCATGCACGGGCATGGCCGTGCATCCACGTCCATGCACGGCCGTGTATCGTCGCAAACTGCTCGATAGGCGTCTGGTATTTTACCCGTAACTTTCTATTCTTAGCTCGGATTGAAGCAAAATTTTGGGGAGACCTTCCTAACTAGCATACGCACGATTTGGGACTAGAATCACTGGATTGGGTCGAGCAACCGAGGAGAACGAGTGAAAAAGGTGAGACATTAGGGTTTTGGGGCGATTTCAGAGGCGACAACACTGTTCCGGCTTTATTTCTTCGTCGTTCCGGCGTGGATCTTCATGCTGGACCTTCTTCCATCGATGATCTACCCTCCCTTTGGTTTTATTTAATTATTATGAGAGATTCTATGTGTTTAACGATGTATACACTAGAGTAAACTCTTCTTTTCGGGGTTTGGCGTAGCCCACTGTAAGAATGCTTGATATTAATGTTTGATCTATATATTTCTTTACTTATCCTTGTTCTTATTCATGTCTAGGATGTTTTACTTCGTGTTTATGTACTGGCCATACGTATGCATGTCTTAGATGTCAAGGGAAGGACTTAGAGGTGAACCTTGATCATCGGATCCCCTTAGACTGGACTGGTGATTTCGTGTTGCGAGAGCACTCGAAATCACTCGAGGAACCCTAATCTTTCATAGAACCCAATGGATCCATATTAACCCTGGTAAGCCACGAGAGTAGGAGATCTGGGTTAAGACGGATACCGGACCGTGTCCTGAGAGGGAGCGCGTCGGTACACTAGGAAAGGTTACCTTGAGAAATTAGATAAAACTTTATTTAAATTGTCAAACCCTAATATTTATGCATGCTTCAGTGTGGTGAAACCTTAAACCCCGAATCCCTCTCATAATCTCAAAACCCCTTTTGCCTTGCTTTCTGCTTCGCTTGATTTAAGTCTGCTTTAGTTTAATTGCTTGCTTTAGGATTTTAGACACTTCTCCATTAATCGTTAACCTAGCTATTGATCTATTGATTAGTTAGTACTTGACCCTAGTCCCTGTGGGTTCGATCTTAATTATTATGCGATAGACCATGCACTTGCGGTAGCAGCCGTTTAGGCCCTATCAGCTACCGAGAAGATAGATGCACCAAACTCGAAGGCAATGCATCACGGTGACCATCTTCTTCCCGTGAGCTGAGTAACGCTGCTCCATCGGACTTACCTTCCTGCTCTCAAATGCCACCCGGTGCCCCTCCTGTAAGAGCACTCCACCGATCGCTCTGTCAGAGGCATCAGTATGAACCTCAAAGGGCCGAGTGAAGTCCGGCATGCGAAGAACCGGCTTAGTGGCGATCCTGTACTTTAACTCTGCAAACGTTGTCTGATGCCATTCTTGCCATAGCTAAGGAGTCTACTTTCTATTTAGAATTATGTACCTTTACTATGTTGTACTCCGGAAAGTTGTGTACCTTAATTGAAACTTTTGATGCATAATACCATATGTAATTTCACTCGGATCTTAACACATCACACTCACACGTATATATTGATCTTTATAGTATTATTCATTTATTTGATTGAATGCATTGATATTTGTGACATGAGTTGAGAACTTAAGATATGAATTATGATTATCCTATGAGCTGCACTCTATGCCTAGTTATGTAGTTATTTTTGCATTTTGATGCCATTAAAATTATATTAGCATGTGCTAACATCTAGCTTCTAAGCATAGTTTTTTGCTAAAATATAATTTTTAATGTTAAAGAGTTTGAGAATAATTTTGGACAGTTGGACCTTTGTTTTTTTACACGAAAGGCATAATGGCTTCTACATCTTTAGCTTCAAATGTAAGTTTTTGTAAATGTATAAATATAATGTTTATATTTTATAGCGTTATATTTATAATTATATAACTTATATTTATATTGTAGATACTAGAAGATATGTCAATGGATAACACTTCTCTAAGTCTAGACTCTACACATGAGATTGGAAAACAACCATTGGTTGAAGGACAAGGGTCACAACCTTTACTTACTACTTCAAAATAAAAAAAAAAAGAAGAATGTTAAAACAAGATCATAGGTATGAGATCATTATAGTAAGTAATTCAATGCACAAGGTTTGATTATTGGCAAATGCAAATATTGTCAAAGAGAAATTCGTGCTGATCCAAAAAGTAATGGTACATCTGGTTTAAGAAATCATATCAGGACATATAAAAAGTACCAATGTAGTATTAGCCAACAACAAACTGAACGTAATTTTGTGAAAGATGATAGAATTGATAAAGTATCATTTACTACTAGTGTTTGGAAATTTGACCAGGACATTGTAAGGAAGGCATTAGTCCGAATGATTATTATGGGTGAGCTTCATTTTAAGTTTGTTGAGAGTGAAGGATTCAAAGAATTTCTTTTAGTTGCTTGCCCTAGATTTAAAATTCCATCACGTTGGACTATCTCACGTGATTGTTTTCAGCTTTACATGGATGAGAAATTAAAGCTTAAGCAACAATTTCAAAATTCTACTCACTCTCAAAGAATTTACTTGACAACTAACACATGGATCTCATTGCAAAGGATGAATTATATGTGCCTAACAGCACATTCCTAACAGCACATTATATTGATGAGGAGTGGAGGTTGAACAAAAAAATAATAAATTTTTGCCTAATTAATGATCATATGGTAGGGGCTTAGGCATGGCTATTGAGATGTGCCTAATTGATTGGGGGATTGATAAGATTTTTTCTATAACAGTTGACAATGCCTCCGCTAATAATGTTGTTATTAATTATTTGAGAGAGAAAATTATCAATTGGGGCTTTAGCATTGCACATGGAAAATATATTCATGTAAGATGTATTGCTCATATAATTAATCTTATCGTGAATGATGGATTGAAAGTGATTAATATATTAGCCACCAAAATTCGCCATTCTATTCGCTATATCAGGCAATCTCCATCAAGATTGAAGAGGTTTAAAGAATGTGTTGAGATTGAAAAAATTCAATCCAAGAACTTATTGTGCTTAGATGTCAGCACTAAATGGAATTCAACCTATCTTATGCTAGATGTTGCTCAAAAATTTGAAAGAGCTTTTGATAGATACAAAGTGTTAGATCCTAACTTTTGCTATGAACTTATGAAGGAGGATGGGGGTGATGGAGTGCCCAATGCAAGAGATTGGAATGATGTAAGGAGAGCAATCAAGTTTTTGGAAAAACTTTTATGATCTCACACTCAAAGTATCTAGTAGCTTGAATAGTCATTGTTGATAAGCTGTTGACCAAATTTGAAAAAAGTGAAGACTTTGATTTAAGTGTGATGGCTTATGCAATGAGGGAGAAATTTGAAAAGTATTGGGGTGATACTTACTAACAAGTTAATGAAAATGTCGAGAATATCCTCAGCGTCGTAAACGGCATCTTTTAACTCATTGAGCAAGGAGACCACTTTGGGGTCTTCGGTCACGGTGAGCCATTCCCATTTGCTCTCGACGGTTTCGATCACCGTCTTGATCTTTTCCAAGCCACTTTTCAGGCTCTCCAGCTTGCTATTTACGTCAGTAGTGATCTTGTACCGACCGTACAGCATGGAACAAATTTTGTCACACAGCATAGAAACGCCTTGACTAACGAACCATCCGCCGATCGCATGTGCCCAGGCAGCCATTGAGAGGAACAACGCGGGGGAGCTCGAGAAGACGCCTATCTTCACGACGCGCTTGCGCTTTCTTGAAGGGTGGACAGTGAAGACGGCAGGAGAAGATGACTATCTGACACTTACTGTTGACTTCACAGACCAATAGTCGCACTGCGTAAATGAAGACTTGTATCCGCGGCGCTCAGTTGACTTGAGAAGGTGGAGTTTGTTGGGTTAAATTTTGCACACCCAAAGTTCACAATTTTGTCCACAGCTGAGGTCGAGCTGGACATCAGTTAAACACAAGATAATCCTGAGTTGTCAATTAGCTAAGCAGCTAAGAGCTTGAGATATGACGAGGCCAATATGTCAAAGGAACTGAAAGCCCAATAATATAACATCCAAAGACCCCAGGAACTTGTGATATTGATGGATTCGGCATCCAAGGCAAAAAGGTCTGTAACTTATATGCTTAAGAAGCCTAGTAGCAACTATTAGATTGCAAAGGATGCTATAATTAAACTAACCAATTATTGTCTCGATGGTCATAATACATTGCACTTGTCATGTAACAGCCACAATTGTGTCCGTCACATGACTCATGGCCTTCTCACATCACATGACCATTCTCAAAAGATATATAATTTAAAACACAAACTATTGCTTAACGAAGACACCTAAATCATGCATTACTTATTAAAATTTTTAACTAATTTGAGCATTCGAGAGGTGATGTTTTAAGGAAATCGTAATCGAGAGGTGATGCATTACATAAAATTTTTGTCTTTATGTTCTATTCTTTTTATACTATCCCAAATGTGTAGCAAGAAATCTTTGTGACTTCCTAGTAAATAAAAAGAAGACTTAATTCAAGTATATATATACTAGTGGTGTTCATCCGAACAACATTTGCTCTCTGAAAATTTATTTTTTGCAGAAATTTTTTCGTATTTAATTGTCTAGAAATCACTATGTGAGTAGTAATACTCCTAAAATTTCATCAACTTTTAAAGAAATTTTACCTGTGACTGAGTCCATCTCGCTTCTACTTCTCCAATCTTCTTGCTAAGGAATGCCAATTTCTATCCCTGAACGGCTCTCATATGAGTCGGTAAAGCTTCAACAAGTAAAAGTAGATTAGCAAATAATCTTTTGAACTTTATTATATCTAACCCTTAAAAAGATGAAGAAACATAACATGATATTGCATACTTGTAATAGTAGTCCCTAGAGTGATTTCAAACCCTTATAATGCTCTCTCTTTCTCGCATCCTCTTTCGTTCTTGTTTTCTTATATAGGAATAAGATTGATTGGTTCTTCAACAATGCATGGTATTTGCCTGTGTCATTTTTTCATGCTTTTCTTGTCGTCATTGCTGACGTTTTTTGTTCAATTATTACACTTTTGGATGTTCTTTGGTCTTTTCCTTATACAGGGGAATGGATGTAAAAGAAGACTCGCGTCTGTCGCAGTATGTTGACTTGAGAATTTGTTGCACCTTCACAAAGCAAGAGTCAATAGTAGCATTTATGTAAAAAAAAAAGGAAGACTTGCGTCTGTCGCGTTATGTTGCCTTGAGAAAGTGATATAATTTATATCGATGCCTAGAATTGTTTACACATTTACAATGCAATGATGGCATTAGGTAAAAATAAGACTTTTGTTTGTCTTATTATGTTGACTTCAAAAGCGACATCGGCTGAGATTGCGGCTACTGCCGCCCGCTTTTATGAGTGTGGCCAGCAGGTACAGTAGTTTGGATGGGTGTTTGGGCTGCTCCATAGGTCGCAAACCCGAAATTTCTACCGGCCTGCAAAAGCAGCCCTCTCGATGCTTCTGCCAGAAGTTCACATGAACAGTGGTGATTCCAAAAAGAAATTTCGAAGCAGCCGACCTCGTGCACCTCGTCGAGCTCGATCAGATGCTCCACCGACCTCTAGCGCCAGATCCAGCTCCACCGACCTCCTGCTCCAGCCTCACCGACCTCTGCGTCCAGATCCAGCTTCGCCGACCTCCTCCTCCGCCCTAGCATCCAGATCCATCTCCCATCGAAATCTAGCTCCAACCGACGCAGATCACCCACCGACGCTCGAGCTCCCAGCTCCCCGCCTGCTCCTGCTCCCAGCTGACGCAAGCTCACCCGCCAATGCTCCTCTGCCGCCAGTTCCAGCTCCCTTGCCAGCCAAATCCAGCGCCAGCGAGCTCCCCTTCTACCGCCGGTTCTAGCAAGCTCCAGCGCCAGGCATGAAGCCCTCTGATGTGGCCCGCGCCATCGTCGCTGCCGATGCCCAATCTATTTCATCTTCTTCTTCTTCTTCAATGTTTAATTAAGGATAATTAGTGCATGTAATCGGTGACGAATGCTTCTAGTGTTTGGAGTTATCGCTGTGCATTGTGAGTCGGGCTAAGAATCCAATATGTTATCTTGTGGTGAGCTTTATAGATTAATTTGAAATGTGATTCAACTAATAAATCTATTTGTTGATGTATTAAATCATATAATAATTAATCTCATGAAAAGTTTCTTAGTAATTCAATTTAGAACTATAATTACGTTAAGAAACTCAACTAGATAACAATATGTTAAATATAATGTTGCTAAATAAGTAATTCAGAAAATTAGAACATATTATCTTATTAAAATTAGATAACAAGTATTAGTAATTTCCTAAATAGTTTCTTGCTTCCTTAGCCAGCTATCTTTCAATCAGTAATTCTTTAACCAGCAAAAGCTACAGAATTAGCCCCAAACTCAGCCACCGTTTCTTTCTTTGCTTAGAATTTATTACAGCTTCCTAAAAGCAATAATGCATTATGAAGACTTATGTCTGTCGCATTATGTTGACTTGAGAATTTGTTGCACCTTCTTGAAGCAATAGTCAATAGCAACATTTATGAAAAAAAAAAAAAGGAAGACTTGCGTATGTCACATTACGGCTGCGTTTGGCAGGGCGGATCGCTGCCTAGCAAATCAACATTTTCTCAAAATTGCCCGTCCGACCCACTTCTGATTTTTCGGACAGTGAATTAGCGGCTATATAGGCTGTGTTTGGTAAGGCTGCATGCCAGCTTTTGAGTTTGCAAGCAGCCAAAAAATGAAAAGCTCTGGTGTTTGGCTGGCGGCTTCTCAGTTTCTGCACTGTAGAGGAAAAGCATTGAGAAGTAGCTTTCCAAGAGCCGCTGCGGTTGCGTACGCACAATAATCTCCTCCATCTCTCGCCTGATTTGAGAACACTTCTGCTGATTTCTCCCATCGCCGCTAGCAATCGTCGCTTGTGCCTGTGCCGCCCGTCACCGCCACTGGCTATCCCCCGTCGACCATCGCTGCCTCTAGTCGTCACCCTTCGCTCGTCGTTGCACCCCCTATTGGGAAACCCTGGGGATTTTAAAATTTTAGAAACATGAACAGCGGAAGCAATCTCTGAAATAGGCCGGTCCCAAAAACCCAGAAGATCATGTCATGCGAGGGAATCGACACGGTGAGTAAGAGATGATATCTTGAAGTGAAGCAAAGGGATGTGATGCAGGCGCCCAAATGTTCGCCCTATGCAGTCTCGCACATAGCCGATGCTCGAGTTATCTTCTTCCACGCCTGGTGCTAGCCTCGAGAAGAAGATCCACACCTCTGGGAGTCCACCTCAAGAACTTGCGCCACCCACAAGGAGAAGACGCCAAGGAGAGGGATGATGTAAACTCACCAAGGTTCAACCTTGCGAATGCCAAGAGGAGAAGGAGGGAGAGAGATGGAGCCAAGGAGAATCCTTCTGAATCAAGTAGGCGCCAACTCTCAACCCCTCCCGACCTTATATAGAAATCATAGTAACCCTTTGCATTCTGAATTAAATTCAGAATTAATGTTAGAATTAAATTCAGAATTAAATATAGAATTAAACTTTGAATTAAAGTCTCATAATGACCCATTAAAACTCTGAATTAAAGTTTCATAATGGCCATTAAGAACGTGATTCTTCAAATTCAGAATTAAATTCATCATTAAACTCAGAATTAATTACAAAATTAAATACAAAATTAAATACAGAATTTAATTCCCAGAATTAAGTATAGAATTTAATTCCCAGAATTAAGTACAGAATTTAATTTACCATGATGTCTATTGGGCCAAGCAACTTATTGTCATGGCCCATTAGGCCTGATGCCCCATTGGGCCTCATGCCCCATTGGGCTATGCGCCCATTTGGGCCATATGCCCTATTGGGCTTCAAGGCCGATTGGTCCATGCTATACTTCATTTGGCCCAAAATAAAGTTTAGTTCCAATAAGTTTCTTCCATCTCATCAGGCACAATGGCACTGATGAATTCTCCCAAAGAGATCCGAGTTATCCAATAACTCGATCATAAGGCTACTCGATCAATACGAGAACCCGAGTATCAAGTTGTGCAACCCTGTAGATTCCTCTGACGTTGGTAGTGATGAACTCAGTCATCACAAACAATGAGTGGCACCTAGCAGTGTATCACTGCTACCCAAGTCTTCGGAATGGATATCAACATCGACATCCCCATCATCGCAACAAGACACCGATGCATTACAGTCCCTTTGCTAGACTGATATTCGATTAGACAAAGTGTGTCACCACTTTGTTTTACCCAATCTCATGGTCATGACTAAATCAGGCTTTCACCTGGGTATGGTCATACACTTTCAGTCATGCAACCATAGGGGGCCCCGTGGATATCAAGCTTCCCTCAGGAAGGGGCAAATCCTGTGTCTGTCCATTGATCTTCTTATCTGGGCCGTGACATACCCAATGACAACCGTTATGACCTCCCAACTATGGCGAAGTGTTAGGTTATATCAAAGCATGTCCCTAACCATATAGAAGAGTCAATGACCTCAAGTCAAGGGATCAATGCATCTCCTGTCACTTGTGTGCTTAACTCATGATACCAAGTTAGAGCCTCACAGCGGGTCAGTCCAGTATATCCACCACTGATATACTCATATGTCTGTGTTAGTACTTCGTGCCTAACCAGCCCATATACCAGTCTCACGTACCAGAGCTGTCCTTTATCTACTTAGGTACTAGACTAGAGACACACCGTTTGAGCACAGATACAATCTGTCTCCAGGGACATTACCATGCATGTACATAGTCATAGATGTAAACATAGCATAATAACGACAATGCCAGAATGATATAAAATATCAATGTCAAGTAGTACAAGATAGACCAACAACAGGTCTAAGGGCATAAAACACCAACACCGCTTGCGCTGTCTTCTTCGCCCGTCTCCATCGCCAGTCTCTACACCGCCTACGCAGTCTTCTTCGCCCGTCTCCTTTGCCTGTCTCCGTCGCCTATCGCCGCACTGCCTGCGCCATCTCCATCGCCCATCGCCGCCACTCATCTTCTTCGACAGTGACGAAGAGCGGCAAGACACCGAAGCTCTGTCGCCCATCGCAGCCACTCATTTCCTTCGACAGCGACGAAGAGTGGCAAGGCACCAAAGCTCCGTCGCCCATCGCCGCAATTTATCTCCTTCGACTGCGACGAAGAGCGGCAAGGCACCGAAGCTCCGTCGCCCATCGTCGCCACTCAACAAAGAGCGACAAGGCGCCGAAGCTCCGCCGCCTATCACCACCATTCATCTCCTTCGACAGCGTTGAAGAGCGGCGTAGATTTCTCCCAAATCCCATCCCTTCGACGAAGACGAAACGGATGTCGTTGTTTGGGATTTTTAATTTATTTTTTTTCCAGTATAGGTATAGGGTATAAATAAGAAAAATTAATTATAAAATTAGATATATTAATCAATATAAATTTTTAAAATCAAAGTAATAAAGAAATATAAAAATAAATTTTATATATATATATATATATATATATATGAATATACGATTGTTAGCATTTATAATTATTTCGATTGTTAGCATGATATAATAAGTGCAAATAAAATTTATATATTATGTATGTAGGGTTCTACACATTGGGAATTCTTGAAAAAAATTTTAAGATTAGTCATATTTAAGATTAAATTCATATATATATATATATATATATATATATATATATATATATATATATATATATATATGGATATTAGAAAAGTTTATTTCTATAGCTAATTATAAAATTTTATATGTATTTATAAATTTTTCCCTTAATAAAATCAAACAGCACAACACAACAACAGTGAGAAGCTGCTATCCAGATCAACTATTTTAGCTATGATGGAACGTAGCTACTGTCTCCCTATTGTGGGAGATGGGCAAGGGTTTGAACCCCACCCAAGTATTTTTTTTTTTTCATCCCACTATTCTACCATCCCACTATACACTATTTTATAAATAATTTTATAACATATTATCTTTATAAATCAAAATCTTATAAAATCAAAACTTATAAAAACAAAATCTTATAAAATTGAAACTTTATAAAAATCAAAAATTTATAAAAATAATACTTTGTAAAATCAAAATTTTATAAAATTTAAACTTTGGAAAATCAAAATTTTAATAATCAAAATTAAAAATTTATGAATATTATATATTATTATATTTATAATTTAAAAAGTGAGTGGCCACTCTTTTTTATTTATATTTATAATTAAACACAAGCAAAAATTGTAATTACAAAAATGATATTGCATAACTACATTAGGGAAACTAAAATGAAATTTTTTTAAGAGGTTGAAGCTACTCCTAATATAGTGTTAGAACAAAATTTGTTGGATAATAAAACAAATCAAACAAGCCAAAGCTAATTACAATGAAATTGATAATATTTATAATCAAATTATAATTAGTTTAATAAAATCTAGAAGATGGGAACTGTATTTTTATATATTTGTATAATGTATATGTAACTATTATGTGTTATATATTTGTGTAAATGGTGTCCTTATATTAAAATTTTTGTATTATTAAGATTTGTGTAATATAATATATAGTATTGTATTATTATAATTTTTGTGTAATATGCTATATGATTTTTGAAACAGCTATCTACAGTACATTTTTTCACCTAAAAGTGCAATCTCAGACAGCACTTCTTATTTTAGCTGAAGACTGACAGCACTTTCCATTTCAGCTCCACCAAACGGAGCCTACGTTCACTTGAGAAGTGACATCATTTATATCTATGCCTAGAATTGTTTACACATTTATAAAACATTGACAGCACTAAAAAAAGAAGACTTGTGTCTGTCTTATTATATTGACTTAAAAAACCTATGTTGTTTCTCTCTATACTTAGTGTGAGGCCCAGGCCCAGGCCTCGTCGTCAGCCCAAGCCCGTTCTAATAGCGAATCGGGTTGGGCAGTGTGGATTTCGGATCAGGCGACCCATTTGGCGGGGAAAGCTCCGTGAGAGCTAGGGCTACAGTGCGAGCGACGTTCGCCCGTGTGCACAGTGCGCGTTCGTTCGAACGCAAATCGGTGGCGGCCGACCTCTCCCCTGATCCTCTTCCTCCCTTCGTCGAGCGGCTCCGGCAAGGGCTCCGGTGGCGGCGACGACTCCAGCGACTTCCCGGTGGGTTGGGTGCGGTGGTACGGGAAGCGACGGAGCTTAGGGGCGGTGCCCCCTTTTCCCTCCTCCTCCATTGTCTTCAGCATCGCCGGCGGACGGACGTCCGCCGAGGTATGTCCTACTCTCCTCCCGCTCCGGCTCCGTCCGGCGGGTTGGTTTTCGAGTCGACAAGCGTCGCTGACTTCTCTCTTTCGCCCTTCGCTGCGCCTCCTCTTCTCTCGTCTCCGGCGAGAATATGGCTAGCCGGCGAGGCAGGGAGCTTCGGCTCCTTCCTCTGGTGATGCCTGGCGAAGAGTTCGCTGGCGTCTCTAGCGGTTCCGGCGGCGTCCGGTGAAGAAGGGGTGCGCCTCCCTTCTTTGGTGGCATCTGGAGTCTGTGTGGGTTCGCCGACGCCTCTCTTGCCTCTGGCGAGCCTCGGGCGGTTTCCGACGATCTTTCGGCCATCGGTCCACTGCCTCGGTTTGTGTGCACATGCTTTGGTTAGAGTGCATGTGCCTCGTTTTTTGTGCGCATGCTTCTAACGGGTTTCGAACACGGTTCCAGTTCCCGGCCGATCAGCTGTCCTCGGCCGGCGTCTTCTTCTCTCCGGCTCCCTGAGCTTCGCGCTCCCGGCCGGGTTGTCCTACTCGGTCGGCGACTCCTCGTCCCTCTCCGTGTTCCGGTCATGTGCGCCGGCCTTGTGTGGTGTTGCCCGGCGTTTGTCGGATTGTCTGTGCCAGACGTCTGCGAGACGTCCCCTTTGGGCGAGTGTTGTATTCGGCCGCTTGCGTGCGGTCTAGTCGGAGTTAGGGCGTGTGCCCAGCATGCTGCTTGACGTCGTCTCTTGCACGAGTGTGCGCCACCGCCTGCGTGTTGTTTGGTTTATTTTCCAGTGTACCAGACTCGTACGCGTGCTGCGCCGACGTTGAGTCTCGGGTCTTGTATCTTCTTGTGCGTTGGAGCTGGTTCGTGCAGCGATCCTTTGGGAGACGTGTGGTGGTCTCCATCTCGTCGAGACGAGCAGACAGGTGGTCATTCGGGATAGGCTGAGGAGTGCGTCGAGGACGGACTCCTGCCAGTCGCGTCCAGTTTGGTGGTTTAACCACTTAGCCCCTGCGTGGGCGTGCTTGGGTGCGAGTCAAGCGTTGACTCGCTTATTTTTTATTAAAAATTTTATTACCCTAATTCTGGGCGTGACAGACTAGTATCAGAGCCCAAGTTCTGCACATTCCAACTTGTACACCGGTATTGTACACGTGTTGGCAGCTGTGATCACTGCGATGCTCTCCAATGTCCACAGCATTGAGTTGCTGGTGGAGACTGTCAGAAATGGGGGAGCTTCGCTCCAAAGATACCGACAGAGTTGGCTTTGTCCAACTAGAGCCTCAGGGCTCGATTTTCTTGTCTCCCTAGCATAGACATTCGTGTTAGAGGTCGTGTTGTTGAAGCTCGTTATCGCAGCTTCTATAGCACCGACCAAGGCCAAAGGTGGCCATTGGGACTGTCGTGCGACGACATGTCCCGAAGGTAGTTGATTGTGCCTATGGGATCATCGTGCGACGATGTATCCCGGGCATCATTCATTGATGCCATAAGACAGTCATACGATGACTTGTCCTGGAGAGTAGTTGCTGGTGGTTGAGGGACAATCGTGCGACGATGTGTCATAGACACCAGCTGATATCTCCTAGGATTGTCGTGCGACGACATGTCCAAGAGACCGGCCGATGGTAGCTAATTAAGTGTTGTGTGATGACACGTTATAGGAACTAAGGCTTTGTAGCCTAAGGAATGTCGTGCGACGACATCTTTGGAACACCAGCCAAGACAGGCCATGTGACTGTCGTGAGACGACATGCTCACGAGCTAGCACCCTTTTCAAGGGTTTGCTACATTGAGGAAGTTGAGGACTTCCTATGGGGTATTGGAATTATATTTCCAAAATACCCAGGTTCCTACTGAGGAGCAAGTAGATGCTTATATCGCGTATCTCTTCGAAGACGCGTAATTGTGGTGGCGGACTCAGGTTGCACAAAACCCTTTTCGGGGTCTAAACCGACCCTTAAGCCCTCGTGGCGAGATCTCAAAAGGATGAGATTGTGGTATAGTTTTTACTTGGGAAACTTGTCGTGGGTTGCGTGAGACACCCTAAAACGACTAAGGCATACTGGGTCAAACGCGACTAAATCCAACAGTATGCCCAGGTGATGCTGGAAACAAGGGGTTTCCATTGTCGACAACACCCTAGCGGTAGGGTTCTGCCATAGAGAAACATGGGTTGGCAACTCTCCTTGCGGAGGAGAGGTCCTTCATTGGTGGAGGGTTTGTTGTAAGAGTTATCCGACGAGTTATCCTTGAAGCTTCCTAAATACTTTCCCCAAAAGAGAGAGATCATCACAAGTTAAACTAGTGACAGGATCCACTCCTCCACTAAAGGTCTTATACCGTATTTCTCCAGTGGAGTTGGTCGAGCTTCATTTAGCATTGGTGTGGATTGCTCGAAGCCGGGTTCATTCGGCCCACGGTATCGCCTTATGGAGCGCTGATCCTCTTCTAAAAGAAGAAGGATTGGTCGCTAAGGTTCTGGGTAGACTATAGAACCTTGGATAAGATAACGATGAGGGATTGTTATCTTATACTGCTTATCCCTGATCTGGGAGATCGACTAGGGAAAGCATTGCTTTTCTTAAGGCTAGACCTAAGAGCAGGTTAATTGGCAAATTCGTTTCGCCGAACGCAACGAATAAGAAAACCATATGAGCATCCCGATATGAGTCCTTAAGTTCAAAGTGATGCCCTTTGAACTTCTAAAGCCCCTTCTATATTTTGTCTTCTGAAGAATAAGTGTTGACCCCTTTTCTTAGATGACTACGTAGTTGTATACTTGGACGATATCGTGGTATTTTCCTCAAGTGTTGAGGAACGCCTAAGCTATCTAAGGCTGGTGTTGAGGGAAAAACCAACTCTATTTGGAGTTGAGAAATTCTCATTTGTGGTGGATGAGATTTCTTTCTTTGGTCTTGGGATGGACCACGAACAAGCACGCATGGACAAGGTAAAGGTCTAAGCCATTGCGGAATGGTGCGCCCCCTCAAATTAAACTGAGTATGGAGTTTTCTCAGTGTAGTGAACTTCTATCGAAGGTTCATCAAAGGCTATTCAAGAAAGCCTTACCCTTAGTTGGCCTTCCGATAGTTAAGGAACTCGAAATGGGAGTGGCTTGATCGGTATCAGTTGGCCTTCCGATAGTGAAGGTCCGTATTGCCTCTGAACCGATCCTGAAGTTACCCGACTTTAGTATGCCTTTCGAGTTTCACACTGATGCTTCGGACCAAGCTATCGATGGTATACTTTTATAGTATGGACATCCTTTAGCTTATGGGGGTTGAAAGCTAATAGGACTGAGCGACGGTATTTGGCCATGAGAAGGAAAAGGTGGTGGGAGTCCACTATCTCCGGACGCGGAGAACCTTCTTGGGGTTATGAAGTCCGACAACATGACACCACATAAAAAGAGGTTGTCGGCAAACTAGGCACGTTGGCTGGAATTCTAGGGTGAATTCCAATTCCATGAGGAACATAAATCGGGTAAAGGCAGTGTGTCTCCTCACAAGCTCAGTAGACTAAATACCCTTATGTGTTGTACCCTATCTCGAGTGGACGGGGATCTGCTAAGCAGAATAAAAGCAGCCTCAGCTTTTGATAGGGAGGATCAAAAGCTAAGTTCAGCAGGATTATGTCGGGCACGATCTGACACTACTACTTGGGTCCAGTTGACATAGTCATGGCCAGAGGCGATAGGCCATTAGTCCCATCGATGGGCGGACTGCGCCGGGAACTACTGAGGGAGCCCCATGGTAGAGTTTGGGCAAGGCATCCAGGACAAAAGGGGAAAATTGTCCTATCAGCACGACTGTGCTATTAGCCCAATACGTGTGCAAATATGGGGATGTAGGTACGCACTTACCAAAATTGCCAGGAAGGTAAGATCGATCGGAGACTAGAGGCAGGGTTGTTACAACCACTGCCTGTTCCCGAGATGTCCTGGACAAGGGTGTCCAAGGACTTTATTGGTGGGTTTCCTCAGTTTGACGGGAAAAGCTCAGTGCCGGTAGTCGTGGATAGATTCTCCATGGAGGGAGTCATTATCCCAGCACTTGAGTAGTGTACAGTAAGGGTTGCTGTAGACCTATTCTTCCAGAAAATGGTGAAACATTTTGGCTGGACACTTTTTGAACCGTGTTGTTCAATAAATATGTGTCCAAGGTAAGTTTCTCCATAGCCAATCATCCTCAGAAGGATGGGAAAACTGAGCGGGTGAATGCTCTTGTCGAAGAATTCCCCCGTCACTGTATGATCGCCAGTCAGGGTGACTGAGTGAAGTGGATCGATGTGGCATGGAATGCCTACACCTTGCAAAGGTTGTCATCCACAAGTCTCACCTCATTTGAGCTTCGAGTTAGTGTTAGGGAGTCAGCCCCTAATCCTCGTTGATGTGGTACAAAGGGATTCCTACCGGAAGTGCCCTATGATTCAACGGAATGCTCGGGAATGAATCTATTCACTCGGAGAGGCTAAATGCATACTATCATTGTTGGAACGAAGAATTAGTCATGGACGACTTAATTCTTCTCCGACTTACCTCGCAGATCGGTAGGAAAATCTCGGTGAGGGAGGCTCACTGAAGTCTTATCCGAAGATACAATGGTCCATCTGAGATATTGAGTCGAGTGGACTCAGTAACATACCGTTTGAAACTCCAATAGAGAATGTAGATGTACCCTACATTCCATGTGAACTTGAGAAAGTTCCACAAGGATTCGGACGATCCTTCTCGGTCATTGTCTTACCAAGCCATACCGATGGTTCGAACGGAATTCGATCGAGGGATACGTGATATTTTATATCACTGGGTGTTGGGGCAAAGTAAGTCGAACCGATATATGGAGTTTCACATCCGATGGGATAAATCCCTTATGGAGGAAGCAACCTGGCACAAAGCTTCCGAACAATACTTCTCCGATGGCTCGGATGAGGTCCGATCTAAGGATTGTCGAGATTTGAGGTTATTGACTCTTGGATCATAGTTGAATGAGTAAGCATGAGGTGTTTCTCATTCATTGGGAGAGTTATGCCTGAGGTCGGAGCACTCTGGTGGGAGGCTTCAGAGTTTTGGAATTACGAGGTTTAGCAGAGGAGCTACCTCGAGTCGCCGAGGACGGCGACTACCTCAGGTGGGGGAGAATGTGAGGCCCAGGCGCTGGGCCCAAGCCCAGGCCTAGGCCTCCTCGTCAGCCCAAGCCCGTTCTAGTAGCGAATCGGGTTGGGCGGTGCGGATTTCGGGTCGGGCGACCCGTTTGGGGGGGAAAGCTCCGTGAGAGCTAGGGCTACAGTGAGAGCGACGTTCGCCCGCGTGCACAGTGCGCGTTCGTTCGAACGCAAGTCGTCGGCAGTCGACCTCTCCCTTGATCCTCTTCCTCCCTTCGTCGAGCGGCTTCGACGAGGGCTCCGGTGGCGGCGACGACTCCAGTGACTTCCTGGTGGGTTGGGTGCGACGGTATGGGAAGCGGCGGAGTTTAGGGGCGGCGCCCCTTTTTCCCACCTCCTCCATTGTCTTCAGCGTTGCCAGTGGTGGAGCCGGCGGACGAACGTCCGCCGAGGTATGTCCTACTCTCCTCCCGCTCCAGCTCCGTCCGGCAGGTTGGTTTTCGGGTCGACGAGCGTCGCCGACTTCTCTCTTTTGCCCTTCGCCGTGCCTCCTCTTCTCTCATCTCCGGCGAGAATCTGGCTGGCCTGCGAGGCAGGGAGCTTCAGCTCCTTCCTTTGGTTGGCATGCACGTGCCTCGTTTTCTATGCGCGCGCTTCTAACGGGTTCCAGACGCGGTTCCCGTTCCCGGCCGATCAGTTGTCCTCGGCCGGCATCTTCTTCTCTCCGGCTCCCTGAGCTTTGCGCTCCCGGCCGAGTTGTCCTACTCGGTCGGCGACTCCTCGTCCCTCTCCGTGTTCCGGTCATGTGCGCCGGCCATGTGTGGTGTTGCCCGGCGTTTGCCGGATTGTCTGTGCCGGACGTTTGTGAGACGTCCCCTTTGGGCGAGTGTTGTATTCGGCCGCTTGCGTGAGGTCTAGTCGGAGTTAGGGCGTGTGCCCGGCGTCCTGCATTATGTCGTCTCTTGCGCGAGTGTGCGCCACCGCCTGTGTGCGGTTTGGTTTGTTTTCTAGTGTACCAGACTCGTACGCACGCTGTGCCAACGTCGAGTCTTGGGTCTTGTATCTTCTTGCGCGTTGGAGCTGGTTCGTGCTACGATTCTTTGGGAGACGCGTGGCGGTCTCCATCTCGTCGAGACGAGCAGATAGGTGGTCATTCGGGATAGGCTGAGGAGTGCGTCGAGGATGGACTCCTACCAGTCGCGTCCAGTTTGGTAGTTTAACCATTTAGCCCCTGCGTGGGCGTGCTTGGGTGTGAGTCAAGCGTTGACTCGCTTGTATTTTATTAAAAATTTTATTATCCTAATTCTGGGCGTGACACTTAGAATATATTATAGCATCATAAAAGCAATACTGCATTATGTAAACGAAGAACCTTCTTATCCTTAATGAGAATTTGTTGCACCTTCACAAAATGATAGTCAATAGCGGCATTTATGAAAAAAAAAAAAAAAAGAAAACTTGCATCTGTCGCATTGTGCTGACTTGAGAAAATAATATCATTTGTCTATGCTTAGAATTGTTTACACATTTTCAAAGCAATAACAGCACTACGCAAAAAGAAGACTTTGTGTCTATCTTATTATGCTGACGATGAAGTTAGCATACTAGATGTTGGAAAAAAAAAAAAAAAAAAGAAAATAACGTTAGCAATTTACCGCCCTTTAATGTTAGCAATTTAGTGCTAACATTACTATTGAATTAAGCCTTTTTTTTTTAAGGTTCTAATTCCTATGCATAAGAGGATGCTTGGCTCCTCTTCTCCATTCTTCCTTCTTCTTCTTTCTTAATTTTTATGTTCTTGGATTCTTCTAATTTTGCTGCTAAATGCTGAAAGGGTGTCTGATTAACTTCTTCACGGTTGTGCCCACAGGAGAGGAGTATCTGGTTGTATCTTGGGTATTCAATTCGGATTTAACTCGCACGAGAGTCCAGATTTTCACCTAAGGATAAGCCACAACGCGCCTCTGGGTTTTATCATTCTAATCCCTTCTTTTATATTTTTGCATATTAAGATTTTAATCCTACATGATCTCTATTTTCTATTTAAATAAATATCTTCATGAAATTTTAGACCAACAATATTAAGTGAAAATCCGATATGCTAGTTTACTCTCTCTGTTAATTGGAATTTCTCTCTGAAAATTACAGTGATTTCAAACGCTCATAATTCTCTCTTTCTCTTATCCTTCCTTTTGTTCTTGGCCTTCTCCTCATATAGGAATAAAGTTGGATCTTCAATAATTCATCTCATCGTCTTTGCTTGTCCTCAATGCCGGCATTTTTTCTTCAATAATTACACATTGACTCATAATTATCTCTCTTTTTCTCTCCTCCTTCGGTCTTGGCCTTTTCCTTTAAGAACCTTCTCCTTGTATTGGAATAAAGTTGATTCTTCAATAATTCATGAGTCTTTATTTATTCGTTATTGCTTATGTTTTCCTTCAATTATTGTACTATGACTCATAATTCTCTCTCTCTCTCTTTCTCTCCTCTTTCCTTCGGTCTTGGCCTTCTCCTTCTATAGGAATAAAGTTGATTCTTCAAGAATTCATGAGTCTTTACTTATTCATTATTGCTTATGTTTTCCTTCAATTATTATGCTATGACTCATAATTCTATCTCTCTTTCTCTCCTCGTCTTGGTCTTCTCCTTGTATAGGAATAAAGTTAGATTCTTCAATAATTCATGAGTCTTTACTTATTCATTATTACTTATATTTTTCTTCATTTATTATGCTATGACTCATAATTCTCTCTCTTTCTCTCCCCTTTCCTTCGGTCTTGGCCTTCTCCTTTAAGAACCTTCTCCTTATAAAGGAATAAGGTTGGTTGATTGGTTCTTCAATAATTCATCTTTTTATCTCCTTTTGCCTGCGTGAATTAGATAGATCTCAGCTGGGTCTAATTGTTGGTGCTAAGAGCATGTACAAGTCTAATGAATTACAAAGGATGACTCTAGGCTTCATGATGAGAAAAAAGTCAGAATTCTTTTGAGTAATTCTTGTGTACATGACCGGACTTTGTTATATATGCCCAACTAATTCTTAATATCGTTGTTATTAGTAAACATGCCCGAGTCATGTATGTGAGTCAGCCATCTAAACGTGGGTTAAATTTAGAAATTCATATTTTATTACAGAATAATTAAGTAGATTTAGGTTAATGCTTGTTATTTTATTAGATTCATGCTTGATTATTAAACAATTTAGTTTAATACTAGTTATTAATGAATGAAGGGATCATTGATGTAAAGTTTAAGTGATTTAAAGTATCAAAATAAATAAACATTCATTAAATATTAATTAAAAGTCGTTAATTATGTTTATAAACAATATACTACTAATGTAAAACATACCAATCAGTATTAGAAAATAATAAATAATAAACAATGGGAGGATTTGCAACGAGCCGTATTACTCAAAAGAGGAAAGAAATAATAAATAATAAACAATGGGAGGATTCGCAACTTTAGAGTATGTTTTATTGGGGAGAAAAAAAGAGAGAAGGGAAAGAAATTTTATTTTTCTACTTATTTATTAGAGAGATTAATTTAGAGGAAAAAAAATGGACTAATTTTTTCTCCTTTTGTATTCTCTTCAAAAGAGGGAAAAAATACTTTTCTCCTCTTTTGCTATCAGCTTTCTTCCCATCCATTTTTTATACTTTCCTCTTTTCTCTTCTCTCTTTTTTTCTTCCCCTCCAAAAAAATACACCCGAGCATTATATTGGTGCGCAACTCAAAAAAAAAATCTGCATACCCTAATCTCGCATTCACCAATCTTAAAGTAACAAAGTAAGTGCTTGAATCTCAATGCCCTTCCATCTCTATTTTTTGCCCATCATTAGTCGCCCGCTTGCTTATTGTCGTCACCTACTAAACCCTCGTTAGGGTTTAATTCCTAAGCTGGGCACCAACTTAATTGCGGATAAGTCTTTAGTTAAGCTACACTAAAAAATTATAATTTTATGTGACTTATATTATTTTATATACTTTTGTCTAATTTTAATGCAACTATTTTTTTTCCCTCTTGCTTAAAATTATTTTACAAATTATTTTAAGGGTATAAGATTGTTTTTGTTATCTACATAAATTAATATTACTTTATGAAAATTATGTTAACCATTGTTAAAATAATTAACTTGTATATCATGCTCACCGCTCACGATGTACATTATTTTGTACATTATGTTGATTATTCATTTATTATTATGTACATTATTTTAGTTATGGATATTATATGCTTGATATCTTCGAAAAATAATATTAATTAAATATGCTCATTTTATCTAAAAAGTTTAAGATGAATATAATCATAACAATATAACAATATGACAATAAATGATAAATAATTTACATACAGTTCTAATAATTTTGTAGAATAAAATAAGTTTAATATGTGATTCTATAAATTTTAATAAAAAATAATTCAATCTATTTAATTAATTATCTTAATAGGCTTAAATTTTTTAACCTATGAACATGACTTTCATATCTCAATTAAATAATATCTAGAAACAACTCAAGATATGTAGACGTGATTAGTTATTGAGTTCTTTGTATTTATCATCAATAATCATAAAATCATTATAAGTTATAATTTTTAACAATAAATGGTGATTATATGAGATTACTACTGAGTTGCGTTTGCATACAATAAATGATGAAATGGTTAATTTAACTTTGATGTCTACCAAAGTTCCTCAGCAATTTTTGATTTCTTAAGTTTCATATTTATTAGTAATCTAATTTTGTTAATCAAATTTATAGTTATTCTCGGCATTTTGTAATGTTAAATCCATTGAAATATTCAAGTTTATTAATCTAGGTTTATCCAAAAAAATTATTGGTTGATTATATTTTATTTAATGAACTAGTTAATAAATAATAGTAACTACTGGTCCACAATTTAAATTGTATAAAAATATATCAAAGGAAGTAATGCCCAGGTGATGTCTGAAAACAAAGGATTTCCATTGTCGACAACACCCTAGCGGTAGGGTTCTGCCATAGAGAAACATGGGTTGGCAACTCTCCTTGTGGAGGAGAGGTCCTTCATTGGTGGAGGGTTTATTGGAAGAGTTATCCAACGAGCTTCCTAAATACTTTCCCCAAAAGAGAGGGATCATCACAAGTTGAACTAGTGACAGGATCCACTCCTCCACTAAAGGTCTTTTACCGTATTTCTCCAGTGGAGTTGGTCGAGCTTCATTTAGCATTGGTGTGGATTGCTCGAAGCCGAGTTCATTCGGCCCACGGTATCGCCTTATGGAGCGCTGATCCTCTTCTAAAAGAAGAAGGATTGGTCGCTAAGGTTCTAGGTAGACTATAGAACCTTGGATAAGATAACGATGAGGGATTGTTATCTTATACTGCTTATCCCTGATCTGGGAGATCGACTAGGGAAAGTATTGCTTTTCTTAAGGCTAGACCTGAGAGCAGGTTAATTGGCAAATTCGTTTCGCCAAACGCAACGAATAGGAAAACCATATGAGCAGCCCGATATGAGTCCTTAAGTTCAAAGTGATGCCCTTTGAACTTCTAAAGCCTCTTCTACGTTTTGTCATCTGAAGAATAAGTGTTGACCCCTTTTCTTAGATGACTACGTAGTTGTATACTTGGACGATATCGTGGTAATTTCCTCAAGCGTTGAGGAACACCTAAGCTATCTAAGGCTGGTGTTGAGGGAAAAACCAACTCTATTTGGAGTTGAGAAATTCTCATTTGTGGTGGATGAGATTTCTTTCTTTGGTCTTGGGATGGACCACGGACAAGCGTGCATGGACAAGGTAAAGGTCCAAGCCATTGCAGAATGGTGCGCCCCCTCAAATTAAACTGAGTATGGAGTTTTTTCAGTGTAGTGAACTTCTATCGAAGGTTCATCAAAGGCTATTCAAGAAAAGCCTTACCCTTAGTGATCTACTGAAACGGAACTCGAAATGGGAGTGGCTTGATCGATATCAGTTGGCCTTCCGATAGTGAAGGTCTGTATTGCCTCTGAACCGATCCTGAAGTTACCCGACTTCTGTATGCCTTTCGAGTTTCACACTGATGCTTCGGACCAAGCTATCGGTGGTATACTTTTATAGTATGGGCATCCTTTAGCTTATGGGGGTTGAAAGCTAATAGGACTGAGCGACAGTATTTAGCCATGAGAAGGAAAAGGTGGTGGGAGTCCACTATCTCCGGACGCGGAGAACCTTCTCGGGGTTATGAAGTCCGACAACATGACACCACATAAAAAGAGGTTGTCGGCAAACTAGGCACGTTGGCTGGAATTCTAGGGTGAATTCCAATTCCATGAGGAACATAAATCGGGTAAAGACAGTGTGTCTCTTCACAAGCTCAGTAGACTAAATGCCCTTATGTTCTGTACTCTATCTCGAGTGGACGGGGATCTGCTAAGCAGAACAAAAGCAGCCTCAGCTTTTGATAGGGAGGATCAAAAGCTAAGTTCAGCAAGATTATGTCGGGCACGATCCGACACTACTACTTGGGTCCAGTTGACATAGTCATGGCCAGAGGCGATAGGCCATTAGTCCCATCGATGGGCGGACTGCGCCGGGAGCTACTGAGGGAGCTTCATGATAGAGTTTGGGCAAGACATCCAGGACAAAAGGGGGAAATTGTCCTGTCAGCACGACTGTGCTATTAGCCCAATACGTGCGCAAATATGGGGATGTAGGTCCGCATTTACCAAAATTGCCAGGAAGGTAAGATCGATCGGAGACTAGAGGCAGGGTTGTTACAACCACTGCTTGTTCCCGAGATGTCCTAGACAAGGGTGTCCAAGGACTTTATTGTTGGGTTTCCTAAGTTTGACGGGAAAAGCTCAGTGCCGGTAGTCGTAGATAGATTCTCCATGGAGGGAGTCATTATCCCAGCACTTGAGTAGTGTACAGTAAGGGTTGCTGTAGACTTATTCTTCCAGAAAATGGTGAAACATTTTGGCTGGACACTTTTTGAACCGTGTTGTTCAATAAATATGTGTCCAAGGTAAGTTTCTCCATAGCCAATCATCCTCAGAAGGATGGGCAAATTGAGCAGGTGAATGCTCTTGTGGAAGAATTCCCCCATCACTGTATGATCGCCAGTCAGGGTGACTGAGTGAAGTGGATCGATGTGGCATGGAATGCCTACACCTTGCAAAGGTTGTCATCCACAAGTCCCACCTCATTTGAGCTTCGAGTTATTGTTAGGGAGTCAGCCCCTAATCCCCGTTGATGTGGTACAATGGGATTCCTACGGGAAGTGCCCTATGACTCAACGGAATGCTCGGGAATGAATCTATTCACTCGGAGAGGCTAAAGGTAGCTAGGAGTTGGCTGTACAATGGATGCAAAGGTATGCATACTGTCATTGTTGGAACGAAGAATTAGTCATGGGCGACTTAATTCTTCTCCAACTTACCTCGCAGATCGGTAGGAAAATCTCGGTGAGGGAGGCTCACCGAAGTCTTATCCGAAGATACAACAGTCCATGTGAGATATTGAGTCGAGTGGACTCAGTAGCATACCATTTGAAACTACAATAGAGAATGTAGATGTACCCTACATTCCATGTGAACTTGAGAAAGTTCCACAAGGATCCGGACGATCCTTCTCGGTCATTGTCTTACCAAGCCACACCGATGGTTCGAACAGAATTCGACCGAGGGATATGTGATATTTTATATCACTGGGTGTTGGGGCAAAGTAAGTCGAACCGATATACGGAGTTTCACATCCGATGGGATAAATCCCTTATGGAGGAAGCAACCTGGCACAAAGCTTCTAAACAATACTTCTCCGATGGCTCGGATGAGGTCCGATCTAAGGATTGTCGAGATTTGAGGTTATCGACTCTTGGATCATAGTTGAATGAGTAAGCATGAGGTGTTTCTCATTCATTGGGAGAGTTATGCTTGAGGTCGGAGCACTCTGGTGGGAGGCTTCAGAATTTTGGAATTACAAGGTTTAGCAGAGGAGCTACCTCGAATCGCCGAGGACGGCGACTACCTCAGGTGGGGGAGAATGTGAGGCCCAGGAGCTGGGCCCAAGCCCAGGCCTAGGCCTTGTCGTCAGCCCAAGCCCGTTCTAGTAGCAAATCGGATTGGGCGGTGCGGATTTCGGGTCGGGCGACCCTTTTGGCGGGGAAAGCTCCATGAGAGCTAGGGCTACAGTGAGAGCGACGTTCGCCCGCGTTCACATTGCACGTTCGTTCGAACACGAGTCAGCGGCGGTCAACCTCTCCCCTGATCCTCTTCCTCCCTTCGTCGAGCGGCTCCGACGAGGGCTCCGGTGGCGGCGACGACTCCAGTGACTTCCTAGTGGGTTGGGTGCGACGGTATGGGAAGCGGCGGAGCTTAGGGGCGGCGCCCCTTTTTCCCTCCTCCTCCATTGTCTTCGGCATCGCCGGTGGTGGAGCCGGCAGACGGACGTCCGCCGAGGTATGTCCTACTCTCCTCCCGCTCCAGCTCCGTCCGGCGGGTTGGTTTTCGGGTCGACGAGCGTCGCCGACTTCTCTCTTTTGCCCTTCGCCGTGCCTCCTCTTCTGTCATCTCCGGCGAGAATCTGGCTGGCTTGCGAGGCAGGGAGCTTCGGCTCCTTCCTCTGGTGATGCCCGGCGAAGAGTTTGTTGGCGTCTCTAGCGGTTCCGGCGGCGTCCGGTGAAGAAGGGGTGCGCCTCCTTTCTTTGGTAGCGTCCGGCGTCTATGTGGGTTCGCCGGTGCCTCCCTTGCCTCCGGCGAGCCTCGGGCGGTTTCCGACGATCTTTCGGCCGTCGGTCCACTACCTCAATTTGTGTGCACGTCCTTTGGTTGGCGTGCACATGCCTCGTTTTCTGTGCGCGCGCTTCTAACGGGTTCCAGATGCGGTTCCCGTTCTCGGCCGATCAGCTATCCTCGGCCGGCGTCTTCTTCTCTCCGGCTCCCTGAGCTTTGTACTCCCGGCCGGGTTGTCCTACACGGTCGGCGACTCCTCGTCCCTCTCCGCCTTCCGGTCATGTGCGCCGGTCATGTGTGGTGTTGCCCGGCGTTTGCCGGATTGTCTGTGCCGGACGTCTGTGAGACGTCCCCTTTGGGCGAGTGTTGTATTCGGCCGCTTGCGTGCGGTCTAGTCGGAGTTAGGGCGTGTGCCCGCCGTCCTGCGTGATGTCGTCTTTTGCGCGAGTGTGCGCCACCGCCTGTGTGCGGTTTGGTTTGTTTTCTAGTGTACCAGACTCGTACGCACGCTGTGCCAACGTCGAGTCTTGGGTCTTGTATCTTCTTGCGCGTTGGAGCTGGTTCGTGCAGCGATCCTTTGGGAGACGCGTGGCAGTCTCCATATGGTCGAGACGAGGTTCCGGTGGTGCAGCTGGCTGATGATCTTCACCTCCGAGACATACTCCTTCCGCCCCTGCTTCGAGCTACGGGAGATCCGCTTGATGGCGACGTCGATCTTGAGGTCCTTGAGGTAGCCCTTGTAGACCGATCCAAATCCGCCCTCACCGAGCTTCAGATCCTTGGAGAAGTCCCTTGTCGCGCTCGCAAGCTCCTCGTAGGGGTACCTCTTCGGCCCCCTCTCCCTCTCGAACTCATCGTCAATGGCCTCTTCTATCCCCATGTCGTCCATCTCCTTAAGGCCAGAATCGGCGGCCGCTTTCTTCTTAGCCGCCCAAACGAACCAAATCACGGCCGCCGCCGCCATGACAAGAAATCCGGCGACGCCCGCTCCGATCTCGAGCGCGATCAGGTCTATCTTCTTCTTTTCTCGCAGGGAGGTCGAGTTGAAAGACCACGACAGCAAGCTGTGCGCCTCGGTCAAGTTCCCGGTCGACGCCGAGAACCCGACGACCACCTTCTCCGGCAGCACATCTCGCAGATCGACGACGTAGTGCAGGCTGGAGTTGCCGGAAAAGACGGGGTTGGGCTCGAAAGTGAGGAAGACGCTCAGGTTGTGGGTGCTGGAATTGTAGCTGACCCAAGCGTTGGCCAGCCGGCCGTCCTTGAGGCTGGTGTTCCATTCCACCAGGGCTCGCGACTCGATATCGTTGACGTCGATCCCGACGTGGTTCCCCGACGGGTCCCAGGAGTTCTTGAAGGTGTCGAACTCAACGGCGACGGTGCTCACCTGCGATCCGTCGAGCGTCTAATATCTCGAATATTGTTTAATAGAAAAAATCTATGCAGACCCTATTCATAATAAAAAAGAGTTAAAGTCTCTATCTTCTGTTTCACGCACTAATATCTCGAATATTGTTTAATGGGGAGGGAATAAAAAATGTGCTAATAAAATAATTATTATAAATTATATTCTTTTTTTTTCCTAATTTTGTCATTAAATTTCTTATTTCTTATTTTTTTAGTAGATTCGTGTGGAATTGAGGAATTCCAGGGTCACATGATTCACGCGGAGAAAAGAATTAAGAACTTTCTAGATATGATTGACGTTCATAATGGAAGGACAAGATTGAAATCTAAACTCAATTTTATAAAAATAAAATAAAATACATAATTTCCAAATTTTGATATTTTATATTATTATCAGTATTATTTTGTTTTGCTCTATATTTTTATCTTTACATTAGTAAGTATTTTTATGTGTGAAATTTTTTTTGAAAGTGGGGAGCTTAAAATTAATATTTTTGAAAATAGGAACTTGAAATTGATGGCTTTATTGAAGGCCTGAATTGCAAATTTCCAAAGTAAAATTTAGAAATGAAAAAAAAATTGAAGTTGCAAATGCAAAATATACTAATATTTATGTAAAATAAGAATACAATTTTATTACTGTGAGATTTTGTTTTGAGGCGGTGGTGGACCTGCCTTTTGTGCTTCATAATGATCGTCTCTTTTTCAAATATTGTGTGTGTGAAGAATAGAAAAGAAATAATAAATATTTTTTGTGATGAGAAATTAGTGCACGAGGGTCCACTACCTCAAATAGTCATGGTTTAATTAGATTGTGATAATCTAACGATACGGACTCCTGTTAGTTTAACTGATAAAGACTTAGTTCAATTGTTTTTTTTTTTTTGAATAATTGCTTAGACATTTTATGTTCATTAAGGTTTCTAAATTTTTTTGTATTTAGTAAGGTAAAATTATGTGCATTTTAAACATAATTGTGGATTTCTAAATTTTTTAAATATTTAGTAAGGTTGAATTATGTGCATTTTTAACATAATGGTAACTTTTGAAATGATTCAACTTTATTTTATATAAAAAAAATGGAATTTTTTATGTGCGAATCTCATCTTGCCATATCTTATGCTCCACTTTGTTTGGAATCAAAAGATTTAACAAATTAAATTGATGTTTTTCATGAATTTTAATTGTTAAACAAAAACTAGATGTCAATTTGGATATACCTCCTCAAATAGTTTTTGGTACTGGTTAAGATTATTTTGAAAAAGCTGAAGTAGTTTGGTAATGCACGCATAATGTATTATATTATATTGTAAATATCATTTTGAAAAGCTAAAGTAGTTGGTTATACAAATAATGTATTATATTATCTAAATCTAATAATGATATGATAATATAATATGCCTTGTAATCTATATAGGGAAAAAAAAAGAAGCTTAGGCTATGTTCAGCCGGATGAAATTCACGATAAAAATGATGAAAAGTATAATGAATTTGGATGGCTTTAACGTATCCACAATGGAAAAGAGGGAAAGTGCAAAGATTCATTATAATTTTCATCCTTTCCACCGTGGATTCCATCAAACTGAACATAACCTTAACGTACCGCGACATGATAGGAAAAAAAAAAGAGGCTGCATTTAACATGACTGTGTTGTTCCATTCTTGGCACTAGGAATGAATCAGGATGTGCCTTGTTAGAAAAATTAAAAAAAAGATTGAAAAAAAAAAAGAAAGATTAGAAAAAAAACACTAAAAAGGAAAAAAATAAAAAAGGAGAATAAGAAAAAAAAAGAAAGAATTCTAAAAAAAGAAAAGCGGGAAAAAATATAAAAAAAGGAAATTAAAAATTAAAAAGATACGAAAAATTAGTAAGTAAAAAATAAAATGCATGATAAAACAATAATGCACAAGTCACAGTTCATAATAACACAAACTTTTAAAAAATATATTGTTATTTTTTATTTTAGACCGAATTTATTATAGAGATTGTAATGCTTATGTGTTCCATACTATTTATGGATATTTATGAAAGGATCATGTAGTTCTATTTTTATAACTTTTTCTTATTTTAAATCGCACTCATAAGAGTTGTCCATGTAGCTTTTGTAATAATTACGGAAGAATCAGGTTTAGGCAGTTGTATTTTTAAACGCAACCCTTATCATACTAACTTCTAGTTGCCTATGTACCTTTTGTAATAATTACAAAAGTATCATGTCTAGATAATATTGTTTTTAAACATAACCTTTATTCATAGTTACTTCTACTCGCACTATCGAAACCTCATAGATGTCAAATGACCTCTTTTGTCTTAAAGAAATCTTTGGCATCTAACCAATTTTTAAGGTAAATTGCACATTTTTTAAGAGTCTACCAGCTACACTAAAACAAGACTCAAATATTAGAGTAGACACCGAAGAAGTTAGTAAATCATGTGTTATAGCAAAAATCACATGATAAAAATATTAAAATTATCAATTTGATTTTATATAACTAAAGTTATATGATTATTGTCTAAATAAAATGTTAATGCGTTTAAATTATTAGAATCTACTGTTGAAGTAACTTTTCTATTTAAATTAGAATGTATACTACTAATAACATTTTTAATACTATCAAATGTAACAATTTGAGGGGTATTGAAGAAATTTAATTTTTATATTTTAAATTATAAAAACCATACATTTTATCTAATAATTAAAAACAATAGCTTTCTTATCATCAAATGTTTAGTCTTGTGATGGCTTATGAGACAATATCCGGCCTGGGCAACACAATGTCATATTGAAGAACTACGCTCCAATGATAAACATCGACATACGCACCTCCCCAAACAATATTCCTTCTATTGTAATTGCAGTCAGGCATAATGAATATTTGAATATGGGAGATCATCCGGCCTTGACGGCATATTGGATGTTTGATTTGGAAAATATCTGGCTTTGCGGCGTATTGGATATTTAAATTTGAAAAATATCCGGCCTTGCAGCGTATTTGATATTTAAATTTAGGCAAATTACCCGGCCTTGTGGCTTATTGGATAATTTGAATTTGAAAATATCTGATCTTGTAACTTGTTGGATATTTGATTTTGAGAAAATCACCCGGCCTTGCGGCTTGTTGGATAATTGAATTTTAGGAAAATTATCCGGTCTCATGACTTGTTGGATAATTAAATTTGGGAAAATTATCCGGCCTTACGGCTTATTGGATAATTTTATTTTTAGAAAATTACCCGGCCTTATGGCGTGTTGGATAATTTGAATTTGGAAAATTATCCGGTCTTACGGTGTGTTGGATAATTTGAGAAAATTATTCGGCCTTGCGGCGTATTGGATATTTAAATTTGAAAAATATTTGGCCTTGCGGCTTGTTGGATAATTTGAATTTGAAAATATCTGGTCTTGCGACTTATTGGATATTTAAATTTGAGAAAATTATCTGGCCTTGCGGCTTGTTGGATAATTTGAATTTGAAAATATCCGGTCTTGGACTTGTTGGATAATTTAAATTTAAAAATATCCGGTCTTGCGACTTGTTGGATATTTAAATTTGAGGCAATTATCCGGCCTTGCTACTTGTTAGATAATTTGAATTTGAAAATATCCAGTTTTGTGATTTGTTGGATATTTAAATTTGAGGAAATTATCTGGTCTTGCGGCTTGTTAGATAATTTGAATTTAAAAATATCCGGTCTTGCGACTTGTTGGATATTTAAATTTGAGGAAATTATCTGGCCTTGCAGCTTGTTGGATAATTTGAATTTGAAAATATCCGGTCTTACGACTTGTTGGATATTTAAATTTGAGGAAATTATCTAGCCTTGCGGCTTGTTGGATAATTTAAATTTAAAAATATCCGATCTTGCGACTTGTTGGATATTTGAATTTGAGAAAATTATCCAGCGTTGCAGCTTGTTGGATAATTTGAATTTGATTTGTACTCGGCCTTGATGGCTCATGAGCATTTGATTTAGCATATGCTTGGCCTTGATAGCTTATGAGCATTTGATTTAGATATATGCTTGGCCTTGATAGCTTATGAGCATTTGATTTAGATATATGCTTGGCCTTGATGACTTATGAGCATTTGATTTGGAATTGGTTGCTTTGGCCTTGACATGTAACTAATCCTTGATGATCTTGTTTTATATCCCCTTGAGGATATAGAAATTTGTCTCCTTGAAGGCGTGGGAACTCGTCCGTGGGATTTTGTTTTGTCATGACGGTGTTGCATACATAGTGTCGTATTGAGGAGCTACGCTCCGATAACAAGCATCGACGTACACATTTTCCAAACAATATTATACTATAATGTGCCAAAGTGCAATGATAATTTCTTATAATATTTGTTGGTTAGATTGATTGCTATGATATTGAATTTGGTCAATTGTGCTAAGGCAAACTTGTTACATAGATCAAGTCAAGCTCTACTTGCCACTGAACTAGTCAAATTGAGTCACCCTTTTCTATTAAACTTTGAGTCAACCTGTGTCAAGTTGGGTTGGTGATTTGTGTCATTGTATTTACTTGAATAGACTTGCATTGGGCCAACTATTGTAGCAAGATCGAGCCAAAAGTAGACTGAGCTTACAATTTTTAGGCATGTTGGGCTGCTATTCAATGAGAACTGGGTTTAGAATTTTTTTTGGTTTAGTTCAATGGTAAATCAGGTTGAACTGCATAGCCAAATCTGATCAGATCCAGATTCTAATTTTAACCCGATAACGTAATGTATATATATTTGCTTCAGTTTTTGGCAATGAATTGAATGTGTTGGGCTTGATTCAACTCGAGGCAAGCCAAACCAACATTATATCGGTGATGCAAGTATTCTGTGATGATTTCGTCAGACAACGATAGCAGTAGACAACGGTAGTGGTCTGATATGTGATAGTAGCGGCTACATTAGTGCCGCTGAATGTTACGATGAAGTTGAACTCCGTTGCAACTGCAACAACAATCTTAGGAACTTTGGTGGATGGACCATATGCGTCCAGCTTTGGTGGTTCCGCTTCAGTCCATGATTTGGTTGGCACTACGATTGGCTCATTGTTCAGCCTCTTCCACATGTCGGTGGCAAGCTGCAATTGAGTGTGAACATTCTCCGGTTCGGATTTTAACTGAGCCACAAGAGTTATGCGATTTACTTGAGCTATCTTAGGCTTCTAGTGACAATTCGGCTAGCATGGATATTGGCAGTCATATACTTTGCATGAAGACACGTTCAATATTCTTTTCTAATTTTCCTATGTGTCAGATTGCAGCTTTCATTTGTTCAAGTCAGATTCCTCATTGAAGTGTCTGCAGAGAACATTACACAGTGTAGTTGCAATTTTTGCCGTTTGTCTATCTTTTTTGAATGTCCATCTCTTCTTAAGATTCGGACAAAGCTTCTTGGTTACTGTTTTTTTATAATTGCAAAGCGGGAGAGGGTTCACTTCTCAGCATTAAATCCTTGAGGTAGTGTACATGAGAATCAAACTCTTCTTTTTGCTCCCATATACCAACCAATTGAAGGACGGCATCCATGAGCGCTGCTGGAAGGATCTTTCAAAATTCACCTACAAATTCAGTTCCAGTACGCTTACTGTTCTGTAAGATGTCTTTGGCAAGGTGTAGAAGAGGGATCTTTTCCTTTTGTAAACAATGGAATTGCTTAATTTCAATGCATTGCTCAGTGCTGTTGAGCTTGGACAGCTTATCCGTTGATATATACTCATTAAAAACACTACTCATCATAGTAGTAGCTATCCATCTCTACAAAAGAAATTTAGAAATTGCAAATGGATGTAAGTAGCGCATCCATATTTGTTAAAAGATTGAGATGAGCTGCAATATAAGACATATGCTGGTTGTAGACACATATAATACTTCTCGCCAAGAAGCATTGCGATGGACTAAAATGAGCTGCAGCGTAAGTGTGATGCCCGGCCCGCTACAGTTGTCAACATTGACACCACGTAGACTTTTTATTGACGCCAGAGTTTGATGATGATGGGCAGGCTGGATCGTTGATGACGCTGAAGGACTTGGAGAGGGAGGCATAAACTCAAGCGGGCGGGAGCAGTGGCAGGATACGGTTCGAGAACACTGGCAGGAAGCTGTCCTTGCTTGACAGCTTCTTCAGCTCCTCTGTAAGCCTGGCGGCGAAGTCGCTGAATACTTCAGTGTAGGAGCAGAGGAGGCGATCCGAGTCGTCGGCGTCTGGTTGTTCCGGCGAGAAGGATCTATACCAGAGGTGGAGACTCTGTTCGTCCAAAACTTGAGCCGGCTTTTCCACCGGGATGATGTAAAATTTGCAGCTGGCTAGTGCTGGAATCCAGCGACTGGCGGTAGAAGACAATCGGGGGGCTGGAGTAGGAGAGAATCAACAGCGAGTATATATACATTGATTTATTTTACTCATGCAAACCACAAATTGTATATATACATTACCACTGTTTGAGATTAAAAATGATAATTGTAATAATGATAATAATGATAATAATGATAACGTAATAATGATAATAAGAATAAAATAATTGTGTTTTTAATCAATAAGATTGTTATGGGTATATTAGTTAGTTACAAGAAAATAAAATTAAGACTGTGTTTAGTAGGAAAAAGATTAAAAAGAAAATGGTCGTCAGCACTCACTGAGAGAAGGTCTAACCCATAAGCATCCAGGTTAGGCACGAACTTCATCATTTGGAGTACCAAGCAATCTGCATCAGTAATAGTAATTAATCCAGCTGACTAGGCAACGTAAATAGATAGGGAAAAAAGATATCGAAAAACCAGTTGATTTTACCTGAAGATGTAAAGGAGATGTTGCAACTCCAAACATCCAAACCATCCAAACATCAACAATCTAACAACATCCAAAACACATTCAAAACATCCAAGACATCTAAAACATCGAAAAGCTCGCTTTCAAGCCATGACTGAAGTATTATTTGACCTTCAAAGGTACTAAAATAGAGCCAACTTTAATAGATATAATGTACAATATGGATTGATGAAGTAGGATAAGCAATCCGTAAAACAAGACTTTTAACCACCATCAGTGTCATGGAGTAAGTTATTGGCTTTAGACTTTTAACCACCAGAGCTGCTAGTGCTTATAGTTTCACTCTCAGATCCACTAGAGCTATCTGAGCTCCTGTAAAACAAGACAAGTTGAAAATGTCGCCGCTTGCATGTGATTGACAAATAAATTTCAGTAAGAACAAAGAAGATATGAAATAAATATACCGTTTTGATCTTCAACATATTTGCTTGGATATTTATCATATCAAATTGACAAAATATTAGCTTGAACATTTAGCCTAAAGAATCTTCTCTTAGATATTGAAGACATTCACTGAGATATTTGTCCAAAACTATGGGCTTGAATATTTATCTCATCAAGTTAAAATATCAACTGAAATAGTTGTCTTTAATAAACACTTGAAGATTGACGACTGGAGGGCCTGCGATATCAAGAGACGAAGATGTGAGAAATTAGATGCAAGACACTCTGGCCCTTCTAAATCGTTTCAAAAGATAACGTAATAATGATAATAATAATAATAAAATAATTATATTTTTAATTAGTAGGATTTGTATGGGTATATCAGTTAATAACAAGAAAATAAAATTAAATAAAAATGGGAAAAAAAAGTTATAGCTACCCAAAGAAATAAATAGATGAGTTGTAAAAAAACAATGTAAACAACATCAATAGTATGCCTAAAGGAAAGATTGAAGCATTCAATGAAACAAGTTTAATTGCAAGATCAAAATAGCCAAGTCCAGCCACAGGTAGAATTCACAATAAAATTAAAAGCGCATCATTCACAAACGCTCATAGCCACAAACACAAAAATCAAAAGATGACAGACATTAAAAAAGAAATGGCAGACATATCAGAAAGAGACTAAAATTAGCTCTACTTACCCCTTGAACACTGTGCCGGGGAAGGGTTAGGAATAACTTCATTTTCAATGTAGATGCGAGGAATGTGAGAGATCTTGCTCCACTCACGCCCGTCTTGCCTCCAATCACATAGCTTCCCCAGTTCTCCACATCTTACAATTGTCATGTATGTTAGGTTCTTTGGCAGACTGTTCAGCCCCAGCGACAACATCTCGGGACAATCATTTAAGAGTAGCTTCTCTAGATGGCACAAGCTCCCCAAGACATTAGGTAGGCTCCGCAGATCGCTGCAGTATACGAAACTCAGATGTCTGAGGGAGGTGAGGCTTTGGAACCACTCTTGTTGTACAACAGTGAAGGACTCTAACCCCTTCAGGGGACCAAGAGACAAATCTATTAGGCAAGTGAGAGTACCTACTGGAAAGATCTCATGGAACATTTGCATTCCATCCACAGTCTCAGAGAAGCCAAATTCGAGACTGTAAGAGGTAAAGTGTATGGACCTCCTGAGTTTGTGGCAATCGAGTATCTGCCACCATTTAAGGTAAGGCATCAAATCTCGACCTTGTTCTTTTTCTGCAATACCGATCTCCTCCAATGAATCAAGTCCTTCAATATGCACAACTTTGAGAGAGGGAAGGGCTTCTAATTTGTTACAACGAATAATTCCAAAAGAATGACGCTGAGCCATCCTATTAATAACATGCACTTTACAACCTGACCATTTCTTTAGTTTTTTCAAATGATCTAAATTGAGATATTGCAATGATGGGAATGCAGTTCTTTTACGACCATATATACCAATCTCCTCCAATAAATCAAGTCCTTTAAGTTTCAGAGCTTCTAGAGAGGGCAGTTCTTGGAGAGGAGGAATAACTTTCAAGTTGGGGCAATTTACAATATGTAGATCAGTAACATGAGGCATTAGAGATTGACCATCATCCGGAGCCAACCATTCATTTAGCTCTTTCATAGAGCACAAGAATAAATATTTTAGTTTTGGGAACACTGTACTTTCCCTACCATAGATTTCTATCCCTATCTTCCTCAATGAATCAAGTTGATAGAGAAACAAATCTTTGAGACATTGCAACCTTCCAAGAGGAGGAAGTGCTTCCAATTTGTTACATCTAGAAATTTCCAACCTAGAAAGGTGAGGCATCATATCACGAACATCCTCTTTAAAACTTGACCATTTCTTTAGTTTTTTCAAATCAATCAAAATGAGAGATTTCAATGATGGGAATGCAATTTTTTCATAACCGTACATCTTACTATCAATCTCCTCCAATAAATCAAGTCCTTCAAGATGCAGATCTTTTAGAGAGGGCAATCCTCCAAGAGAAGGAAGGGCTTCCAATTTGTTACATTTAGTAATTTGCAAATTAGAAAGGTGAGGCATCATATCACGAACATCCTCTTTAAAACTTGACCATTTCTTTAGTTTTTTCAAATCAAACAAAATGAGAGATTTCAATGATGGGAATGCAATTTTTTCATGACCGTATATCTTACTATCAATCTCCTCCAATAAATCAAGTCCTTCAAGATGCAGAACTTTTAGAGAGGGCAGTACTCCAAGAGAAGGAATAACTTTTAAGTTGGGGCAATTTATAATATCTATAGTAGTAAGATGAAGCATTAGAGACTGACCATTATCCGGAGCCAAAGCCAACCATTCCTTTAGCTCTTTCATAGAGGACAACTTTAATTTTGGCAACAATGTGCTCTCTCCACCATTGGTTTTTGTCTCTATCTTTGTTAGTGAATCAAGCTTTCTGAGAAATAAATGTTTGAGACATTGCAACCCTCCAAGAGGAGGAAGGGCAACCAAATTGTTACATCCTATAATTTTCAACTTAGAAAGGAGAGGCATCATATCACGAACATCCTCTTTAAAACTTGACCATTTCTTTAGTTTTTTCAAATAAAACAAAAAGAGAGATTCTAATGATGGGAATGCAATTTTTTCATGACCGTATATCTTACTATCAATCTCCTCCAATAAATCAAGTCCTTTAAGATGCAGATATTTTAGAGAGGGCAGTGCTCCAAGAGGAGGAATAACTTTTAAGTTGGGGCAATTCATAATATGCAGAGTAGTAAGATGAAGCATGAGAGACTGACCATTATCCGGAGCCAACCATTCCTTTAGCTCTTTCATAGAGGACAACTTTAAATAGTGTAATTTTGGCAACACTGTGCTCTCTCCACCATTAGTTTTTGTCTCTATCTTCGTTAGTGAATCAAGCTTTTCGAGAACCAAATGTTTGAGACATTGCAACCCTCCAAGAGGAGGAAGGGCAACCAAATTGTTACATCCTATAATTTTCAACTTAGAAAGGAGAGGCATCATATCAGGAATATCATCTTTAAAACTTGACCATTTCTTTAGTTTTTTCAAATCAAACAAAAAGAGAGATTCCAATGATGGGAATGCATTTTTTTCATGACCGTATATCTTACTATCAATCTCCTCCAATAAATCAAGTCCTTCAAGAAGCAGATTTTTTAGAGAGGGCAGTGCTCCAAGTGGAAGAATAACTTTTAAGTTGGGGCAATTTATAATATCCATAGTAGTAAGATGAGGCATTAGAGACTGACCATTATCTGGAGCCAACCATTCCTTTAGCTCTTTCATATAGGACAACCTTAAATAGTCTAATTTTGGAAACACTATGCTCTCTCCACCATTAGTTTTTGTCTCTATCTTCGTTAGTGAATCAAGCTCTTCGAGAACCAAATGTTCGAGACATTGCAACCCTCCAAGAGGAGGAAGAGCTTCCAAATTGTTACATCCTATAATTTCCAACTTAGAAAGGAGAGGCATCATCGGATGACAAACATCCTCTTTGAAACTTGACCATTCCCTCAAATTTTTCAGATGCAACAACTTGAGAAGTCGCAATGTTGGGAATACTTTGTAGCCACCACCATATGCTTCCAAACCAATTGTTTTTAGAGACATCAAGCTGTTCAGGGATAGAAACTTGAGAAAAGGCAATTGCCCTAGTGGAGGAAGAGCTTCCAAGCCACCACATTCAAATAGCGATATAGCCTCTATCTTGGGCAAATATGACTTGTTAAACCAGCTTGGATGCTTACGACCCATGTATCTAGATATATCTATGCCCTTGATTTTGGAGTGCGGTTGGAGTTCTTCAAGAACCTCTTCGACTCTAAACTCATCACGTGAGCAATCATATGACCTCCAGCATAAACTTAGTACCTCCAAGTGCACTTTGTTGTGCAATTCAGCCTTCTTTGCTTCTTCTTTGTTGGTCACATTTTCTAGGTTATCAATGCGAAGATAACCTTGAAGCTTATTAAGGTTCCGCAACTCACATATCTTGTAGCCCTCATGTTCCCTTACCTCATACCTACTTAATCTCTGCAGAGATGTTAATCTGCCAATGCTAGGTATAGCAGAAATAAAAGAACATGGTGCATTTATGTAACGCAAGTTAGTCAGTTTACCAAATATTTTAGACATCCATGTTTGGTCGTTGGAGCAATGAAACATGGACTTGGAATCACCTATCAATTGGTAGTCGTCAATCTCCTCTCTATTAGTAAATGGGGAAAACCAATAATTTGGATTATCCGGTAGATATTCGTCGTCAATATCCCCTGTACCAGAAAATGGAAAACCCCTGAGATAAACAGGAAGCTTAGTGCCAAATGGGAATTCCAAGTATCGCAAATGAATCATATTGCCAATTGTCTCAGGAAGATGTGAAGATGAATAATGTTCTCCAAATATCAGAACACGCAAGCGCTTTACTTCCTTAAAATCCGGACGTGAGGTTTGTGATATGCTGCTTGTGTGTGGAGGATCATACACTAAGCTGCGCAGTCTCTTTGGCTCTTCAATTTGATCCAGAGCCCTATCCAAGTTACTAGAGCTGACATACAAGTGACGAACCCTCTTACGAATTCTGTGCTCCACTGAACTACCATTTTTAACTCGGAAAATTTCATCTGGTACGATAGACTTTGCCAGATCACACAACAAGGCATGGATCACGTACCCCTTCCCTGGACTATTATCTTGGAAGAAAGATCTACTATGTAACTCATTAAAATATTCTCGTCCTTTGTCCTCCAATGTCATGATGCCGTGGCCCGATTCAACAAACTCCTGTGCCTCCCAGAGATGAACTAATTTATCAATACTTTTGAACACATAATTCTTCGGAAACAAAGCACAATAGACAAAACACCGCTGGAGGTGAGGGGGTAGATGATTGTAACTCAATCTCAGGGAAGGAAGAATTTCACCTCCCTTTTGCCATTGTTTGATTTCCAAGACGTTCCTCCAGCAGCTTTCCTTCAGACAACGGTTGAGAAAACTTCCCACTACTATGGCCGCAAGTGGCAAGCCGCCCATCTTACTTGCTATTTGCTTTCCAATGTGCTTTAGTTCTGGATGATCTTTTGGATTGACATTACCAAATGCACAACGTTTGAAGAACTGCCAATACTCTTCTTTTCCAAAACATGCTAAATCAATTGTAGTAGCTCTGGAGTTAACCAAATCTGCTACTTCTTTAGTGCGAGTGGTAATTACGATTTTGCTACCTTCTTTGCAATGTCTGAACACGCTGATGAGTTTTTTCCATTCTGTAGTAGTCAAATCTTCCCATACATCGTCAAGGACAAATAAGAACTTCTTTCCTCGCAATTTTCTTGACAAATCTTCATAAATGGTACCCAAATTTATGCGCTTGTAAAGATCTTGATTGGTAGGTCTAAAATCTGCAGATTCCAAGATCTTTATCATGACCGTTGTGCTTTCAAATTCATTTGACACCCAAACCCACGCCTTGTGATTAAAATGTTTTCGGACGTCCTTACAGTTGTAGAGCCACTGGGCAAGAGTAGTCTTTCCCACTCCTCCAAGGCCAACAATGCACACCACAGAGAAGTTCTGGCTATTGGATCCGTTTTCATCAGACGACTCCAACACCAATTCCTGCAGCCGATTCATCTCTCTTTCTCGGCCAAACATACGAGGTTCAGTTGGAATTGGACTTGTCTGTCGCCCTTTGGATGATCCGTCTTTTTTGTTGCTGTCGGTAATCTCTTTAATAACCTCGAGGTAGGTACTACTCTGAGTTGATAGTAGACGATCCAACGCGTGGGCAATATCGGATAACTCGTGATGGATTGCAGGGGGGGCAATGGCAGTCCGTAATCTTTTTGCTGCATTGCGCAAGAAGTTGCCGCTAGCCTCGACGCCGTGGCAGAGGGATTCGCAATTGAAGGCGTCGATAATATCCTCGGCCTCGTAAACGACATCTTTTAATTCAGTCAGCCAGGATGCCACGTTGCGGTCTTCCTCGATCATGTTACTCTCGATGACTTGCATCACCGGCTTGATATATTTCAAGTTATTTTCCACATTCTGCAGAGCTCTTTTTACGTCGGTAGCGTTCTGGTATCGGCCAGAGATAAAGGAACGAATCGAGTCGTATAGATTGGAAACGACTGGAGAGATGAACCATCCGACGATCTCAAGTGCCATTGAGATGAACGATGCTTGGGAGCTCGGGAAGATGCCGATCGCTATGACGCGCGCGCTTTCTTAAAAAGTGGTCTGTGAAGATGCCAACAATCTGACGCGTTCTATTGACTTCACAGGCCAATAGCACCACTGCATAAAAGAAGACTTGTATCCGCCGCGTTCCGTTGACTTGAGGGGCTAGAGTTAAACTTTGGGTCAACTTTTGCACACCTAAAGTTCACAAATTTGTCCACCGTTGAGGTCAAGCAGGATGTCAGTTAAACTTATCAGATACAAAATAATCCTGAGTTGTCAGTTAGCTAAGCAGCTCGTGACGTTAATAGGTAATTTTATTAGTATGTAATAGTGGTTTTTAAAATATGGGTACAAAATTATAAAAGTAGGATCAACCTATCAATTTGTTTCTTTCTTTAAATTTTTCATCCTTCCAAAGAAACATAATGAGGGAAAATTTTATCATTTTACTTTCCATACTTATATCCTTTCCATACTTATATCCTTGTTTCCATACTTATATCCTTTTTATCTAACTATCCTTCCCCCTCTATTTTTGATACTTACTAGTAAACAAAACCTAAATGATCAAAGAACCCAAGATGTCAAGGACTCTATTTTCCATACTTACGAGTAAACAAGGTGTTACGCCCAAGGACCGGCGGGTCTTGGGCCTGGCCCAACGGGCCGTTTCGACGTGGACTTGGGCGGAGGCCCAAGCAACGGGGAACGGCTTTAGAGTAGGATCTGGCATAGATCGGGCGACATGCTGGGGGCGCATCAGAGGTGTGGGCAAAGTCCTTCCCCGTAGGCGTCCCTTCCGATGGCAGGCATGGCTGTGGCAACGTTGTCGGCGGCCGCAGCGGAAGAAAAGGGGGCGTGGCAGCGGCCCGGCTCCCTCTCTTGGCTCTTCGACGGAGTCTCAGACGAGGGTTGCGAGCGGAGGCTCGGACGGGGGCGTCTTCCCACCGAGACCGGGAGGACGCGAGCCGTCGTTTCCAGCGTGGAGACGACGATGGCAGACGACGACGAAGGCGAGAGCGCTTCCTCCTCCTCCTCCTCCCCGAGCAGCTGATGGCGACGAGAGTGTCGCCTTCTCCCGAAGAAACGGCGACGAGTACTCCGGCGCCTGCGAGGCTAGATAGGAGCGATGAGTTGACTGAGGAGAGTGTGTACAAAGGGGAGGGAGAATAAAGGGGTTTTATGTAACCGAATTTTGAGTAGGGCTGTCCAAACGGTTTGAACCGAACCGAACCAAACCATTTTGGTTCAACCCGAACCGAACCGATTTGTGATGATAACAAACCGAACCCGAACCGCATTAGGTAAAAATCGAATCAAAATCGAACCGAATTATTCGGTTCAGTTCCGTTTAAACCGATTAAACCGAAATTAATTATATAAATATATATTTAATTTGTTTATACTATTATATTATTAATTTTTAATAAAAATAATAATATAATATATTTTATATAATTAAAATAATAATATAACATATTTTATATAATTAAAAATAATAATATTATATATTTTATATAAAAATATTAATATTATATTTAAAATTTGGTTTGTTCGGTTCAAAATGAAAACCGAACCGAACCGAATTGCTCAAACCGAAAACTGAACTGAAATTTTTTTAATCATTTCAAACCGAACCGAACCGAACCGAACGTTTCGGTTCGGTTCGGTTTGGTTCTTTTTTCGGTTTGACCCATTTTTTGGACATCCCTAATTTTGAGAAATAAGAGCCGGCAAAACTTTCCCCTCTTCCTCCTGTGTTTCCGGCGATCTTCTAGCGTCCCGAGGGATGCCGATGAGGCTGAGGGGTGAAGGGGTGTGAGTGTCCCCTTTCCCTGCTGGCCAGTTCCCGGTCCGACGATGTCTGTAGTGGCGGCTGCAGACGCGTGCGTAGCGGCGTTCGGGTGAACACACTTGACGAAGGAGGAACCCGAAAAAAGGAAAAGGGGAAAATCTGACGTGGCGCGTTCGTTGACCGCCACTACAGGAATGGGGCTGACAATTGGTATCAGAGCCACGGTGGTGGCTCCGGCGATCTTGCCGGTGCGAAGAAGGAAGACGGCGAGCGTCTTCTCCTTCCAGACGACGAAGAGACGAAACCGATGGAGGATCCGGGTCTGATCGTCCATCGTCGTGTGCGCGCGGAGGCGCGAAGCTCAGCGGACGACAAGAGACGACGAGAGCGTTGTTTCCCCAGTGGACAGCGGTAGCAGGGGAGGCCATCTTCTCGGGACGAGGGAGCGGCGAGCTCCACCCACCCAGCCGAGCAACGAGTTGGGAGAGAAGAAGGCGACGAGCGGCAGAGGCTGCCTCCTCCATGAGCGGGACTCCCGTCGACTAGCGACGAGCAGCGAATGGAGCTCCACTAACGCCGGACGCGAGCTCCCGCTAGGGTTGAGCAGCGATTGGCTTTCCCGCGATCGACGGTAGTGACAGAGGCTGCTTCCTCGACGAGAGGCGATCGAGCACCCAGCGAACAGCGACCTCCTCCATCCAGCCGAGAGACGAGCTGAGATTGGAGAGTGTTTGAGCGTCCTCCCTCGACGCGAGCGACCCTTCCTCGACGAGACAGAGACGGCGGCGTTCCCTCCTCGAGCGCGGCGATGAGGAGTCTGCAGAGGCGGATTGTTCCCGAGTATTGGACACCGACTGCAGCCGGACGAGAGCGGAGGAGGCCACCTCCCTCTTCCACATAGGCGGCGGATGAAGGTCCACTGCCTCCTCCTTTCCCCAGGCGGTGATCTCGGCAACGTCCCGGTGAGTAATCCGGTGATGCGGGATCGGACGATGCGGAGAGGAGTCGAGCGTGTGCAGAGAGCTTTGGCCAGGCGATGAGCGCTTGGGCTGAATCTAGCGTCGGTGTGTCCGATGAGGCGGTTCCCAAGCGGGTGTCCGACGAGGGTTTGATGGAGGAACCGGACCCGGCCCCGGCCCCGACTTAGCAGACTGCGCGGAGATGAGTCGGTGGACATAGGGGTGGCAATTCGTGTTTCATGTGTCATAACGTGTCGTGTCATACTTGACACGTGACACGATTATGCTTGACACAAACACGACCCGTTTATGTATACGTGTCAATATACGAAACACAGACACGACCCGCTTATTTCGCTGGTGACATGACACGACACGATTAACACGTTTAATAAGTAGGTCATGTCACATAACACGACACGACACGACACGATTGACACGATTGACACGATTTATAATATAAAGTTATTAGATGACACCACACGACACGATTGACACGACACGACACGACACGACACGAATAACCTGTGTAACTCACTATATTAAAATTATCTATAAATTATTAATTTTATATAATATATATTATATATGGGTTAGACGGGTCAACCCGTGAACACAACACGACACGACACGAATTTTAGCGTGTCATAAACGGGTCGACACGATAATGACATGAAACACAATTATGTTAAACTCAAACTCGCGAAAACTCGTGTCGTGTCGTGTCGTGTTGGCGGGTCGTATAATTTTTTGCCAGACCTAGGTGGACACGACAGAACTGCGGTGATGAGACCGCGGTCGCCTCATCACGACGAGGACGACGGCGAAAGCGGAGGCTTTCCCCCACCTTCTCCCCAACCGCTTCAGTCGGCTACGAGGTTGACGGCAAGAGGCGAGAGCACCTCTCTCCATCCAGTTGGCGGATGGACGCGAAGACGAGAGAGCTCGTCTTCCTCCAGAGCAACGGGCGAGACGGGCGCGTCTCCCCCTCCGAGTTGGCAACGGCGAGTCCCGTGAAGGCGCAGAGGTGCCTGAGACTCCGGCGGGCAGCATAGCTCCGGCCATTGCGAAGGCTGAGGAGAGCCGGACACCAAGGGCGGCGTCTACATCCACTGGGGGAGACTGTTACGCCCAAGGACCAGCGAGTATTGGGCCTGGCCCAATGGGCCGTTCGACGTGGACTTAGGCGGAGGCCCAAGCAACGGTGAACGACTTCGGAGTAGGATCCGGCGCGGATCCGGACGACTTGATGGGGGTGCATTAGAGGTGTGAGCGGAGTCCTTCCCTGCCGGCATCCCGTCCGATGGCAGGCGTGGTTGTGGCAGCGCTGTCAACAGCTGCAGCGGAAGAAAAGGGGGCGCGGCAGCGGCCCGGCTCCCTCACTTGGCTCTTGGATAGAGTCTCGAACAAGGGCTGCAAGAGAAGGCTCTCCGAGCAAAGGCTCGAATGGGGGCATCTTCCCAACGAGACCGGGAGGACGAGAGCTGTCGTCTTCGGCATGGAGATGATGATGGCGGAGGACGACGGAGGTGAGAGCACTTCCTCCTCCTCCTCCCCGAGTAGCTGACGACGATGAGAGCGTCGCCTCCTCCCGAAGAAACGGCGGCGAGGGAAAGCCGCACTCCTCTCCCTCGGACGGAGACCTTCTGACAGCGTGGTTGGCGAGTGCTTTGGCGCTGGCGAGGCCAGACGAGAGGGATGAGTTGAGTGAGGAGAGCGTGTACAGAGGGGAGGGAGAATAAAAGGGTTTTATGTAACCGGATTTTGAGAAATAAGAGCTGACGAAACTTTCCCCACCTCCTCCTATGTTTTCGACGATCTTCCAGCATTCGGAGGGATGCCGATGAGGCTGAGGAGTGAAGGGGTACGAGTGTCCCCTTTCCCTGCTGGCCAGTTCCCGGTCCGACGACGTCTACAGCGGCGGCTGCAGACGTGTGCATAGCAGCGTTCGGGCGAACACGCTTGACGAAGGAGTAACCCAAAAAAAAGGAAAAGGGGAAAATCTAACGTGGCACGTTCATTGACCGCCACAAAAGGAATGGGGATGACAATTGGTATCAGAGCCACGGTGGTGGCTCCGGCGATCTTGCCAGTGCGAAGAAAGAAGACGGCGAACGTCTTCTCCTTCTAGACGACGAAGAGATGAAACCAATGGAGGATCCGGGTCTGATCGTCCGTCGTCGTGTGCGCACGGAGGCGCGAATCTCAGCGGACGACGAGAGCGTCATCTCCCCAGCGGACGACGGTAGCAGGGGAGGCCATCTTCTCGGGACAAGAGAGTGGTGAGCTCCATCCGCCCAGCGGAGCGACGAGTTGGGAGAGAAGAAGGCGACGAGCGGCAGAGGCCACCTCCTCCACGAGCGGGACTCCCATCGACTAGCGACGAGCAGCGAATGGAGCTCCCCTGACACCGGACGCTAGCTCCCACGAGGGTTGAGCAGCGACCGGCATTCCCACGAGCAACGGTAGCGACAGAGGCCGCTTTCCCGACGAGAGGTGATTGAGCACCAAGCGAGTGGCGAGCTCCTCCATCCAGCCGAGAGATGAGCTAGGATTGGAGAGTGTTTAAGCGTCCTCCCTCCACGCGAGCGACCCTTCCTCGATGACATAGAGGCGGCGGCATTCCCTCCTCGAGCGACAGCGACAAGGAGTCTACAGAGGCAAATTGTTCCTGAATTTTGGACGCCGACTGCAGCCGGACAAGAGCAGCAGAGGCCACCTCCCTATTCCAGATGGGCGGCGGACGAAGGTCCACTGCCTCCTCCTTTCCCCAGGCGGTGATCTCGGCAACGTCCCGGCGAGTAATCCGGTGACGCGGGATCGGACGAAGCGGAGAGGAGTTGAGCGTGTGCAGAGAGCTTCGGCCAGGCGATGAGCGCTTGGGCTAAATCCGGCGTCGGTGTGTCCGACGAGGCAGTTCCCAAGCGGGTGTCCGACGAGGGTCTGATGGAGGAACCGGACCCGGACCCGGACCCAACTCGGCAGATTGCGCGGAGTTGTGTCGGTGGACACGACAGAATGGCAGTAATGAGACCGCGGCCGCCTCATCACGACGAGGACGACAGGGAACGCAGAGGCTTTCCCCCACCTTCTCCCCAACCACTCCAGTCGACTACGAGGTCGACGGTAAGAGGTGAGAGCACTTCTCTCCATCTAGCCGGCGGGCGGACGCGAAGACGAGAGAGCTCGTCTTCCTCCCGAGTGACGGGTGAGACGGGCGCGTCTCCCCTTCCGAGTTGGTAGCGACGAGTCCCGTGAAGGCGCAAAGGTGTCTGAGACTCCAGCGGGCAGCGTAGTGATGCGTTGTATTTACACCACATTTTTGCCTATATTTTATACTATTTTTGGGGCTTAATTGCATGATTTTGTGCTAATTCTGGTATTTTTGCTTCACTTGGCACAAAATCTTCACTTTTTTTGGTTTTTATGAAAATGTAGGTAAAATGGCATAAAATTGATGGATTTCGAGAGTTTTGAGGCCATATTATGATTCCCGAGGAGATCACGAGCTTACACATCAAATTTGGAGCGAAAATAGTGAAAATTTCAACTTTCACAGCCTTGGCCGTAATTATGAAGTCAGTCATAATTTTGGCGTTGAAGGAAGGGCGAAAAACGGCTAAGTATGGATATGCACAGAAACTTTCACGGGTGAAGCCGTAATTTTATTACGGTTTGTGAAACTTTTTGTGACTTAAGGGCTTTACACACAGAAAGAATCACGGCCTTGGCCGTGAACCTATTACGGACCGTGAAAACATCCGCCCGTCGAGTTTTTCACTCGATTCTCCACCGATTCAAATCGGATTTGAACCAGACTTTGCAGAAATGTTCCTTGATGGGTTCCAAACTGGTTTAGCTATAAAAGATCAGATTTTTCGAGAGTTAAGGGAGGGCTTCTACGGACGAAAGCTAACGGCGGCGGCGGTGACGATGACGACGAAAATCAATTCCAGAGCAGAATTCGAATAGGAAAGCCGCACAAAGGAAGAATTAGAGGGTTCATCTTCGTCTCCAGATTGAGGGGAAGCCTTACTAGTATCTTGTCTAGCGATTTCCTGTAATCTTTTAGGGTTTTCATGCAATTTTCATCGATGAACATGCTGTTTACTTTGAACATGAACGTGTAAACCTTATTTCGGGATTTGGGAAGTAGTCTATTGATTGATTTATGGATTTCATCTTTTGCATGAATCTTTTGTATGTTTTCACGGTCCGTGAAACTTTCTGTGACTTAAGGCCTGTACTCACAGAAAGAATCACGGCCTTGGCCGTGAACCTATTACGGACTGTGAAAACATTCGACCGTCGAGTTTTTCACTTGATTCGAACCAGATTTGAACCAGACTTTGCAGAAACGTTCCTTGATGGGTTCCAAACTGGTCTAGCTATAAAAGATCAGATTTTTCGAGGGTTAAGGGAGGGCTTCTACGGACGAAAACTAACGGGGGCGGCGGTGATGACGAAAATCAATTCTAGGGTAGAATTCAAATAGGAAAGCCGCGCTAGGGAAGAATTAGAGGGTTCATCTTTGTCTCCAGATTGAGGGGAAGCCTTTCTAGTATCTTATCTAGCGATTTCCTATAATCTTCTAGGGTTTTCATGCAATTTTCATCGATGAACATGCTGTTTGCTTTGAACATGAACGTGTAAACCTTATTTCGGGATTTGGGAAGTAGCTTGTTGATTGATTTATGGATTTCGTCTTTTGCATGAATCTTTGTTAAGAATATTATAGATTGATTTGATTAGAATTGTATGTATCCCGCTTTAATTCTCTTGACAAGTTTTATTGCGTTTGAGACGTCGTGAGAAGAACCGGGAGGTGAATCGTGACGTTAGATCTATTTTTGTCAAACCTACGAATCCAATCACGAGAGTAGTTTGGATTTATTTAAAGAATTTACATGATTTTTTATAGAACTTAAAAGGATCTAATTGCATTAATTGTCACGAGAGTAGGGAATTAACGTAATTAGGTACCGGATTATGCTTCGGGATGAGGTAATCTGTACCTTAGGAAAAATCCTTTTCAAAACTATAATTTTCTGTTCAAAGATTTATTTTTATTAAATTCATAATGATTAGCGTGGTGAAACCCCGAATCCTGAATTTATCTGAATTGATTTTTACCCAAAACATTATATCTGTTTCTTTTTATTTGTACTTAGAAGTCTCCAAAACAAAAACCACAGATTTGATTCGTCTAGCTATAGATCGACCGTGTAATCGGTACTTGACCACCAGATCCTCGTTGGGAACGATCTTTATTTTATTACTTCGATAAATCCGTGCAGTTGCGGACGTATCACGTAGCTCCGACCATGGCGAAGGCTAAGGAGAGCCGAACATCGAGAGCGGCGTCTATGTCTGCTGGGGGAGACTGTTACGCCCAAGGATCGGCAGGTCCTGGGCCTAGCCCAATGGGCCGTTCGACGTGGACTTGGGCGGAGGCCCAAGCAACAGGGAACGACTTCGGAGTAGGATCCGGCGCGGATCGGCGCGACCGATGGGGGCGCATCTGAGGTGTGCGCGGAGTCCTTCCTTGCCGGCATCCCGTCCGATGGCAGGCGTGGTTGTGGTAGCGCTATTGGCGGCCGCAGCGGAAGAAAAGGGGGGCACGGCAGCGGCCCTGCTCCCTCTCTTGGCTCTTGGACGAAGTCTCGGACGAGGGCTGCGACGGAGGCTCTCCGAGCGAAGGCCTAAGTGTGACACCTGTTCTTATGTGGATCAGGCCGAGGGAAGATTGGGCCGCGCGGCCTATCCTTCAGGGCTGCAGCCGGCCCGGAACAGGAAGACATTGCGTCTCCTTCGATGCGGGTACAGCCGACGCAGGTGACATCGAGGAGTTCGACAACGTCGACGGCGCGATCGACGGCCCCGTCTGCGGCGGCTGCTCCGGCAAGGTTGACGGCAACATCAACTCGCGTCATGGGGCCAAAGAGGCGAGCGGCGTCAATGATCTCGGCGAGGAGATCGGATCGCGAGCGGAGGAGGCAAGTGAATCACGCACGCAGGCGTGATTCACGGACGGCTTGCTTTGGGAAGTTGGCTGGCGGAGAGATCCCTTCCAACCCAGGCAACGTCTCCTCCCCTTTAAGAATCCAGGCGGATGACGGGAAGAGGCAGAGAACTCCCCCCAGAAATAGAGGGCTTGAGAGGAAGAGAGACAGTGGCGAGGCTTCCCCTTCCGGCGACGAGCAGCGTGCGACGCTGCTCTCACTCTTTCCGACGTTCGCAGAGGCGAACGTCCTCCATACGGCGGACGACGACGAGTTCGGCGAGCTTCCGGTCGGCAGCGAGGTCCGGCGAGGCGAGAGGGTGAGGGAGTGATCTGTGGAGAGACGGGGGGTTTATGTAGGTTCGGTTCCGATAATCGAAGGAAATTTCCCAATCTCCCGTTGTCTTCTCCGGCTCCGGCGTTTCTCTGTGTTTTCCGGCGAGCTCCCCTGTTCGGAGCTTCCGCCGAGTTCTTCTTCACCATCCCCAACTGCGACGACTTCCGGCGACGTAGGCTGAGGATCGGACGCGCACACCGAACCTGCCGCACGCCTTAGCCCACCCGTCTCCCCCTTCTGCTCCGGCGTCGAGGATGGTTCGCGAAGGCGGAGGCGAGCAGACGAATGCGTTCGGCGTTCGAAACGAGGGGTTGACCAAGTCAATGCCAAATCGAACGCGCGGCTCCAAAATCTGAATTCGGGTTTGATTTTTGCATGTAATTCGTGACAGACGGGTGACGTGGACTGGGCTGAATTGGGTGGGCGTGACATTAGTGTGACGCCGAGGCTTTTCTGGACCGGACCAGAAGGCAAACGGGTTTGGGTGAGTCGTCGCGGAAACAATCCACGGCCCAAAGCAGGGGATGCTTCGACGCGAGCGAGACGAGCAGCTTCGGCGGCGACCGAAGTCTTCGGCGCTGTCGACGGACGCTGTCGTCGGCACGGATGGAGGCGGACGAAGCGGGCGGATCCGACGACAGGGGCGGGACGCTCGCGGACGCCTCAGCAATGGGAAACGAGCAGGCGAACCCTAGCTGGCGCGGTAATCTCCTTCCAAAGAGGGAAGCAAACTCCCTCTTTAAGATCGCAGCGGGCGAGCGAAGGGGGGCATCGTCGAGAGTCGGCATCTTCTCCTCCCCTACGAGTTCAGCGTCGTCTCCAGAAGATTGCGGTGGCGTTTCCTCCACGAGTCGGAGACGACGCGATCAGGTGACGAAAGGCGAGAGAGCTCGCCTTCTCAACGAGTGGAGGACGAGAGCAGAGTTGCGTCTTCCTTCCCTCCAGGCAGCGACTTCCGGCACGTCTCGACAGAGAACTCCGACGACTGTGAAGTCAGACGACGAGGGAAGGATTGAGCGTGTTAGAGAGGAGGGGAGTGGGGTTTTATGATGCTCGGTTTGAGTTCTAAACGAGTGAAAATTTTCCCACGAACCCGGCGTCTTCTCCGACGACCTCCTGCCTCCTTCTCTATCTTCTCCGGCTCTCTTCCTCACCTCCGGCAGCGAGATTCCGGCGCCCAGAGGGACGCCGACGAAGGCTGAGGGAGGACGCGCGACATCAAGGTGAGCTCGGCGTTCGCGTGCGGCGACGGTCTCGGCTCCGACTAAAAAAAAAAGGGCGCTGAATAGTGTAGCCGTTGGCGTGGACGGGCTTTTTAGGATTGGGCTTAACACTTAGAGCTTGAGATATCATGAGCCCAATATGTCAAAGGAACTGAAAGCCCAATAATACAGTATCCAAAGACCCAAGGAACTTAAGACATTTGAGGGATTCGGCACCCGAGGCCCCAAGGTCTGAACTTGCATGCTTAAGAAGCCTAGTAGCAACCATTAGATTCCTAAGGATGCTATAATTAAACTAACCAATTATTTCCTGTATGATCTTGATGGTCAAATACTTTGCACACATCATTTAAGTATATATGTGCTAGTGGTGTTCATCATAACAATATTTGCTCTCTGAAAATTATTTTTTGCAGAAATTTTTTTGTGTTTGATAGTCTAAAGAATACTATATGAGCAATAATAATACTAAACTTTCATCAACCTTTAAAGAAATTCAAATGATCTTAAAAATACCTGTAATTGGTCTATCTCGCTTTTTGCTCAAGGACACTGATTTCTATCCTTGACAGGCTCTCACACGAGTCGGCAAAGCTTCAACAAGCAAATAAGGCTTAGCAAATAATCTTTTGAACTCTCTCAGATCAAACACAATCGATGAAAGTGGAGAAACATAAATATTGCATACTTGCGATAGTAGTCCCTACAGTGATTTCAAACACTCATAATTCTCTCTGTCTTTCTCTTATCCTTTCTTTGTTCTTGGCCTTCTCCTCATATAGGAATAAAGTTGAATCTTCAATAATTCATCTGATCGTCTTTGCTTGTCATCAATGACGGCATTTTTCCTTCAATAATTACATTTTGATCCATAATTCTCTCTCTTTTTTCTCTCCTCCTTCGGTCTTGGCTTTTTTCCTTTAAGAACCTTCTCCTTGTGTAGGAATAAAGTTGATTCTTCAACAATTCATGAGTCTTTACTTATGCGTCATTGCTTACGTTTTCCTTCAATTATTGTACTATGACTCATAATTTTCTCTCTCTCTTTCTTTCCTCTTTCCTCTTTTTCTCTTCTCCTTCGGTCTTGGCTTTTTCCTTTAAAAACCTTCTCCTTGTGTAGGAATAAAGTTGATTCTTCAACAATTCATGAATAAAGTTGAATCTTCAATAATTCATCTGATCGTCTTTGCTTGTCGTCAATGACGGCATTTTTCCTTCAATAATTACATTTTGACCCATAATTCTCTCTCTTTTTCTCTCCTCCTTCGGTCTTGGCTTTTTTCCTTTAAGAACCTTCTCCTTGTGTAGGAATAAAGTTGATTCTTCAACAATTCTTGAGTCTTTACTTATGCGTCATTGCTTACGCTTTCCTTCAATTATTGTACTATGACTCATAATTTTCTCTCTCTCTTTCTTTCCTCTTTCCTCTTTTTCTCTTCTCCTTCGGTCTTGGCTTTGTCCTTTAAAAACCTTCTCCTTGTGTAGGAATAAAGTTGATTCTTCAACAATTCATGAATAAAGTTGAATCTTCAATAATTCATCTGATCGTCTTTGCTTGTCGTCAATGACGGCATTTTTCCTTCAATATTTACATTTTGACCCATAATTCTCTCTCTTTTTCTCTCCTCCTTTGGTCTTGGCTTTTTTCCTTTAAGAACCTTCTCCTTGTGTAGGAATAAAGTTGATTCTTCAACAATTCATGAGTCTTTACTCATGCGTCATTGCTTACGTTTTCCTTCAATTATTGTACTATGACTCATAATTTTCTCTCTCTCTTTCTTTCCTCTTTCCTCTTTTTCTCTTCTCCTTCGGTCTTGGCTTTTTCCTTTAAAAACCTTCTCCTTGTGTAGGAATAAAGTTGATTCTTCAACAATTCATGAATAAAGTTGAATCTTCAATAATTCATCTGATCGTCTTTGCTTGTCGTCAATGACGGCATTTTTCCTTCAATAATTACATTTTGACCCATAATTCTCTCTCTTTTTCTCTCCTCCTTCGGTCTTGGCTTTTTTCCTTTAAGAACCTTTTCCTTGTGTAGGAATAAAGTTGATTCTTCAACAATTCATGAGTCTTTACTTATGCGTCATTGCTTACGTTTTCCTTCAATTATTGTACTATGACTCATAATTTTCTCTCTCTTTCTTTCCTCTTTCCTCTTTTTCTCTTCTCCTTCGGTCTTGGCTTTTTCCTTTAAAAACCTTCTCCTTGTGTAGGAATAAAGTTGATTCTTCAACAATTCATGAATAAAGTTGAATCTTCCATAATTCATCTGATCGTCTTTGCTTGTCGTCAATGACGGCATTTTTCCTTCAATAATTACATTTTGACCCATAATTCTCTCTCTTTTTCTCTCCTCCTTCGGTCTTGGCTTTTTTCCTTTAAGAACCTTCTCCTTGTGTAGGAATAAAGTTGATTCTTCAACAATTCATGAGTCTTTACTCATGCGTCATTGCTTACGTTTTCCTTCAATTATTGTACTATGATAATTTTTTCTCTCTCTTTCTTTCCTCTTTCCTCTTTTTCTCTTCTCCTTCGGTCTTGGCTTTTTCCTTTAAAAACCTTCTCCTTATGTAGGAATAAAGTTGATTCTTCAACAATTCATGAATAAAGTTGAATCTTCAATAATTCATCTGATCATCTTTGCTTGTCGTCAATGACGGCATTTTTCCTTCAATAATTACATTTTGACCCATAATTCTCTCTCTTTTTCTCTCCTCCTTCGGTCTTGGCTTTTTTCCTTTAAGAACCTTTTCCTTATGTAGGAATAAAGTTGATTCCTCAACAATTCATGAGTCTTTACTTATGCGTCATTGCTTAAGTTTTCCTTCAATTATTGTACTATGACTCATAATTTTCTCTCTCTCTTTCTTTCCTCTTTCCTCTTTTTCTCTTCTCCTTCGGTCTTGGCTTTTTCCTTTAAAAACCTTCTCCTTGTGTAGGAATAAAGTTGATTCTTCAACAATTCATGAATAAAGTTGAATCTTCAATAATTCATGCATTTTTCCTTTAAAAACCTTCTCCTTGTGTAGGAATAAAGTTGATTCTTCAACAATTCATGAATAAAGTTGAATCTTCAATAATTCATCTGATCGTCTTTGCTTGTCGTCAATGACGGCATTTTTCCTTCAATAATTACATTTTGACCCATAATTCTCTCTCTTTTTCTCTCCTCCTTCGGTCTTGGCTTTTTTCCTTTAAGAACCTTCTCCTTGTGTAGGAATAAAGTTGATTCTTCAACAATTCATGAGTCTTTACTTATGCGTCATTGCTTACGCTTTCCTTCAATTATTGTACTATGACTCATAATTTTCTCTCTCTCTTTCTTTCCTCTTTCCTCTTTTTCTCTTCTCCTTCGGTCTTGGCTTTGTCCTTTAAAAACCTTCTCCTTGTGTAGGAATAAAGTTGATTCTTCAACAATTCATGAATAAAGTTGAATCTTCAATAATTCATCTGATCGTCTTTGCTTGTCGTCAATGACGACATTTTTCCTTCAATAATTACATTTTGACCCATAATTCTCTCTCTTTTTCTCTCCTCCTTTGGTCTTGGCTTTTTTCCTTTAAGAACCTTCTCCTTGTGTAGGAATAAAGTTGATTCTTCAACAATTCATGAGTCTTTACTCATGCGTCATTGCTTACGTTTTCCTTCAATTATTATACTATGACTCATAATTTTCTCTCTCTCTTTCTTTCCTCTTTCCTCTTTTTCTCTTCTCCTTCGGTCTTGGCTTTTTCCTTTAAAAACCTTCTCCTTGTGTAGGAATAAAGTTGATTCTTCAACAATTCATGAATAAACTTGAATCTTCAATAATTCATCTGATCGTCTTTGCTTGTCGTCAATGACGGCATTTTTCCTTCAATAATTACATTTTGACCCATAATTCTCTCTCTTTTTCTCTCCTCCTTCGGCCTTGGCTTTTTTCCTTTAAGAACCTTCTCCTTGTGTAGGAATAAAGTTGATTCTTCAACAATTCATGAGTCTTTACTTATGCGTCATTGCTTACGTTTTCCTTCAATTATTGTACTATGACTCATAATTTTCTCTCTCTCTTTCTTTCCTCTTTCCTCTTTTTCTCTTCTCATTCGGTCTTGGCTTTTTCCTTTAAAAACCTTCTCCTTGTGTAGGAATAAAGTTGATTCTTCAACAATTCATGAATAAAGTTGAATCTTCAATAATTCATCTGATCGTCTTTGCTTGTCGTCAATGACGGCATTTTTCCTTCAATAATTACATTTTGACCCATAATTCTCTCTCTTTTTCTCTCCTCCTTTAGTCTTGGCTTTTTTCCTTTAAGAACCTTCTCCTTGTGTAGGAATAAAGTTGATTCTTCAACAATTCATGAGTCTTTACTCATGCGTCATTGTTTACGTTTTCCTTCAATTATTGTACTATGACTCATAATTTTCTCTCTCTCTTTCTTTCCTCTTTCCTCTTTTTCTCTTCTCCTTTGGTCTTGGCTTTTTCCTTTAAAAACCTTCTCCTTGTGTAAGAATAAAGTTGATTCTTCAACAATTCATGAATAAAGTTGATTCTTCAACAATTCTTGAATAAAGTTGAATCTTCAATAATTCATCTGATCGTCTTTGCTTGTCGTCAATGACGGCATTTTTCCTTCAATAATTACATTTTGACCCATAATTCTCTCTCTTTTTCTCTCCTCTTTCGGTCTTGGCTTTTTTCCTTTAAGAACCTTCTCCTTGTGTAGGAATAAAGTTGATTCTTCAACAATTCATGAGTCTTTACTTATGCGTCATTGCTTACGTTTTCCTTCAATTATTGTACTATGACTCATAATTTTCTCTCTCTCTTTCTTTCCTCTTTCCTCTTTTTTTCTCTTCTCCTTCGGTCTTGGCTTTTTCCTTTAAAAACCTTCTCCTTGTGTAGGAATAAAGTTGATTCTTCAACAATTCATGAATAAAGTTGAATCTTCAATAATTCATCTAATCGTCTTTGCTTGTCGTCAATGACGGCATTTTTTCTTCAATAATTACATTTTGACCCATAATTCTCTCTCTTTTTCTCTCCTCCTTCGGTCTTGGCTTTTTTCCTTTAAGAACCTTCTCCTTGTGTAGGAATAAAGTTGATTCTTCAACAATTCATGAGTTTTTACTTATGCGTCATTGCTTACGTTTTCCTTCAATTATTGTACTATGACTCATAATTTTCTCTCTCTTTCTTTCCTCTTTCCTCCTTCGGTCTTGGTCTTTTCAGTGAATGTTGCTATCTATAACTTTAAAATTTACCAGCATTATATTGGCTGCGCAACTCAAAAAAATAAATCTCCCTACCCTAATCTCGCATTCGCCAATCTTAAAGCAACAAAGTGAGTGCACAAATCTTAATGCCCTTCATATCTCTCTCTATATATATATATTAAATTAATCACATTCCTTTTTACTACCTCCAAGATCTTAATTGCGGGATGAGTCTTTAGATAAGCTACACTAAAAAAATTATAATTTTATGTTAGTTAAATTATTTTATATACTTTTGTCTAATTTTAATAGAACCATTTATTTTTTTCCTCTTGCTTAAAATTATTTTCCAAACTATTTTAAGGGTATAAGATTATTTTTGTTATCTACATAAATAAATATTACTTTATGAAAATTATGTTAACCATTTTTAAAATAATTAACTTGTATATCATGCTCACCGCTCACGATGTACATTATTTTGTACATTTTGTTGATTATTCATTTATTACTATGTACGTTATTTTAGTTATGGATATTATATGCCTGATATCTTTGAAAAATAATATTAATTAAATATGTGCATTTTATCTAAAAAGTTTAAGATGAATATATTCATAACAATATAACAATATGACAATAAATAATAAATAATTTACATACAGTTCTAATAATTTTGTTGAATAAAATAAGTTTAATATGTGATTCTATAAATTTTAATAAAAAATAATTCAATCTATTTAATTAATTATCTTAATAGGCTTAAATTTTTTAAACTATGAACATGACTTTCATATCTCAATTAAATAATATATAGAAACAACTCAAGATATATTGACGTGATTAATTATTGAGTTCTTTGTATTTATCATCAATAATTACAAAATCATTACTAAGTTATAATTTTTAACAATAAATGGTGATTATATGAGATTACTACTGAGTTGCGTTTGCATACAATAAATGATGAAATGGTTAATTTAACTTTGATATCTACCAAAGTTCTTCAGCAATTTTTGATTTCTTAAGTTTCATATTTATTAGTAATCTAATTTTGTTAATCAAATTTATAGTTATTCTCGGCATTTTGTAATGTCAAATCCATTGAAATATTCAAGTTTATTAATCTAGGTTTATCCAAAAAAAATTATTGGTTGATTATATTTTATTTAATGAACTAGTTAATAAATAATAGTAACTACTGGTCCACAATTTAAATTGTATAAAAATATATCAAAGGAAGTAATGCCCAGGTGATGCTGGAAACAAGGGATTTCCATTGTCGACAACATCCTAGCGGTAGGGTTCTGCCATAGAGAAACATAGGTTGGCAACTCTCCTTGCGGAGGAGAGGTCCTTCATTGGTGGAGGGTTTGTTGGAAGAGTTATCCGACGAGCTTCCTAAATACTTTCCCCAAAAGAGAGGGATCATCACAAGTTGAACTAGTGACAGGATCCACTCCTCCACTAAAGGTCTTTTACCGTATTTCTCCAGTGGAGTTGGTCGAGCTTCGTTTAGCATTGGTGTGGATTGCTCGAAGCGGAGTTCATTCGGCCCACGGTATCGCCTTATGGAGCGCTGATCCTTTTCTAAAAGAAGAAGGATTGGTCGCTAAGGTTCTGGGTAGACTATAGAATCTTAGATAAGATAACGATGAGGGATTGTTATCTTATATTGCTTATCCCTGATCTGGGAGATCGACTAGGGAAAGCATTGCTTTTCTTAAGGCTAGACCTGAGAGCAGGTTAATTGGCAAATTCATTTCGCCGAACGCAACGAATAGGAAAACCATATGAGCAGCTCGATATGAGTCCTTAAGTTCAAAGTGATGCCCTTTGAACTTCTAAAGCCTCTTCTATGTTTTGTCATCTGAAGAATAAGTGTTGACCCCTTTTCTTAGATGACTACGTAGTTGTATACTTGGACGATATCGTGGTATTTTCCCCTAAGCTATCTAAGGCTGGTGTTGAGGGAAAAACCAACTCTATTTGGAGTTGAGAAATTCTCATTTGTGGTGGATGAGATTTCTTTCTTTTGTCTTGGGATGGACCACGGACAAGCACGCATGGACAAGGTAAAAGTCCAAGCCATTGCGGAATGGTGCGCCCCCTCAAATTAAACCGAGTATGAAGTTTTCTCAGTGTAGTGAACTTCTATCGAAGGTTCATCAAAGGATATTCAAGAAAAGCCTTACCCTTAGTGATCTACTGAAACGGAACTCGAAATGGGAGTGGCTTGATCGGTATCAGTTGGCCTTCCGATAGTGAAGGTCCGTATTGCCTCTGAACCGATCCTGAAGTTACCCGACTTCAGTATGCCTTTCGAGTTTCACGCTGATGCTTCGGACCAAGCTATCGGTGGTATACTTTTATACTATGGGCATCCTTTAGCTTATGGGGGTTGAAAGCTAATAGGACTGAGCGACGGTATTTGGCCATGAGAAGGAAAAGGTGGTGGGAGTCCACTATCTCCGGACGCGGAGAACCTTCTCGGGGTTATGAAGTCCGACAACATGACACCACATAAAAAGAGGTTGTCGGCAAACTAGGCACGTTGGCTGGAATTCTAGGGTGAATTTCAATTCCATGAGGAACATAAATCGGGTAAAGGCAGTGTGTCTCCTCACAAGCTCAGTAGACTAAATGCCCTTATGTGCTGTACCCTATCTCGAGTGGACGGGGATCTGCTAAGCAGAATAAAAGCAGCCTCAGCTTTTGATAGGGAGGATCAAAAGCTAAGTTCAGCAGGATTATGTCGGGCACGATCCAACACTACTACTTGGGTCCAGTTGACATAGTCATGGCCAGAGGCGATAGGCCATTAGTCCCATCGATGGGCGGACTGCGCCGGGAGCTACTGAGGGAGCTCCATGATAGAGTTTGGGCAAGACATCCAGGACAAAAGGGGAAAATTGTCCTGTCAGCACGACTGTGCTATTAGCCCAATACGTGCGCAAATATGGGGATGTAGGTCTGCATTTACCAAAATTGCCAGGAAGGTAAGATCGATCGGAGACTAGAGGCAGGGTTGTTACAACCACTGCTTGTTCCCGAGATGTCCTGGACAAGGGTGTCCAAGGACTTTATTGGTGGGTTTCCTAAGTTTGAAGGGAAAAGCTCAGTGCCAGTAGTCGTAGATAGATTCTCCATGGAGGGAGTCATTATCCCAGCACTTGAGTAGTGCACAGTAAGGGTTGCTGTAGACTTATTCTTCCAGAAAATGGTGAAACATTTTGGCTGGACACTTTTTGAACCGTGTTGTTCAATAAATATGTGTCCAAGGTAAGTTTCTCCATAGCCAATCATCCTCAGAAGGATGGGCAAACTGAGCGGGTGAATGCTCTTGTGGAAGAATTCTCCCGTCACTGTATGATCGCCAGTCAGGGTGACTGAGTGAAGTGGATCGATGTGGCATGGAATGCCTACACCTTGCAAAGGTTGCATCCACAAGTCCCACCTCATTTGAGCTTCGAGTTAGTGTTAGGGAGTCAGCCCCTAATCCCCGTTGATGTGGTACAAAGGGATTCCTACGGGAAGTGCCCTATGACTCAACGGAATGCTCGGGAATGAATCTATTCACTCGGAGAGGCTAAAGGTAGCTAGGAGTTGGCTGTACAATGGATGCAAAGGTATGCATACTGTCATTGTTGGAACGAAGAATTAGTCATGGGCGACTTAATTCTTCTCCGACTTACCTCGCAGATCGGTAGGAAAATCTCGGTGAGGGAGGATCACCGAAGTCTTATCCGAAGATACAACAGTCCATGTGAGATATTTAGTCGAGTGGACTCAGTAGCATACCGTTTGAAACTCCAATAGAGAATGTAGATGTACCCTACATTCCATGTGAACTTGAGAAAGTTCCACAAGGATCCGAACAATCCTTCTCGGTCATTGTCTTACCAAGCCACATCGATGGTTCGAACGGAATTCGACCGAGGGATACGTGATATTTTATATCACTGGGTGTTGGGGCAAAGTAAGTCGAACTGATATACGGAGTTTCACATCCGATGGGATAAATCCCTTATGGAGGAAGCAACCTGGCACAATGCTTCCAAACAATACTTCTCCGATGGCTTGGATGAGGTCCGATCTAAGGATTGTCGAGATTTAAGGTTATCGACTCTTGGATCATAGTTGAATGAGTAAGCATGAGGTGTTTCTCATTCATTGGGAGAGTTATGCTTAAGGTCAGAGCACTCTGGTGGGAGGCTTCAGAATTTTGGAATTACGAGGTTTAGCAGAGGAGCTACCTCGAGTCGCCGAGGACGGCGACTACCTCAGGTGGGGGAGAATGTGAGGCCTAGGCGCTGGGCCCAAGCCCAGGCCGAGGCCTCATTGTCAGCCCAAGCCCGTTCTAGTAGCGAATCGGGTTGGGCGGTGCGGATTTTGGGTCGGGCGACCCGTTTGGCGGGGAAAGCTCCGTGAGAGCTAGGGCTACAGTGAGAGCGACGTTCGCCTGTGTGCACAGTGCGCGTTCGTTCGAACGCGAGTCGGCGGCGGTCGACCTCTCCCATGATCCTCTTCCTCCCTTCGTCGAGCGGCTCCGACGAGGGCTCCGGTGGCGGCGACGACTCCAGTGACTTCCTAGTGGGTTGGGTGCGACGGTATGGGAAGTAGCGGAGCTTAGGGGCAGCGCCCCTTTTTCCCTCCTCCTCCATTGTCTTCGGCATCGCCGGTGGTGGAGCCGGCGGACGGACGTCCGCCATGGTATGTCCTACTCTCCTCCCGCTCCAGCTCCGTTCGGCGGGTTGGTTTTCGGGTTGACGAGCGTCGCCGACTTCTCTCTTTTGCCCTTCGCCGTGCCTCCTCTTCTCTCATCTCCGGCGAGAATCTGGCTGTCCTGCGAGGCAGGGAGCTTCGGCTCCTTCCTCTGGTGATGCCCGGCGAAGAGTTTGTCGGCGTCTCTAGAGGTTCCAGCGGCGTCCGGTGAAGAAGGGGTGCGCCTCCTTTCTTTGGTGGCGTCCGGCGTCTGTGTGGGTTCGCCTGCGCCTCCCTTGGCTCCGGCGAGCCTCGGGCGGTTTCCGACGATCTTTCGGCCATCGGTCCACTACCTCAATTTGTGTGCACGTGCTTTGGTTGGCGTGCACATGACTCGTTTTCTGTGCGCGCGCTTCTAACGGGTTCCAGACGCGGTTCCCGTTCCCGGCCGATCAGCTATCCTCGGCCGGCGTCTTCTTCTCTCCGGCTCCCTGAGCTTTGTGCTCCCGGCCGGGTTGTCCTACACGGTCGGCGACTCCTCATCCCTCTCCGCGTTCCGGTCATGTGCGCCGGCCATGTGTGGTGTTGCCCGGCGTTTGCCAGATTGTCTGTGCCGGACGTCTGTGAGACGTCCCCTTCGGGCGAGTGTTGTATTCGGCCGCTTGCGTGCGGTCTAGTCGGAGTTAGGGCGTGTGCCCGCCGTCCTGCATGATGTCGTCTCTTGCGCGAGTGTGCGCCACCGCCTGTGTGCGGTTTGGTTTGTTTTCTAGTGTACCAGACTCGTACGCACGCTGTGCCAGCGTTGAGTCTCGGGTCTTGTATCTTCTTGCGTGTTGGAGCTGGTTCGTATAGCGATCCTTTGGGAGACACGTGGCGGTCTCCATCTCGTCGAGACGAGCAGACAAGTGGTCATTCGGGATAGGCTGAGGAGTGCGTCGAGGACGGACTCTTGCCAGTCGCGTCTAGTTTGGTGGTTTAACCATTTAGCCCCTGCGTGGGTGTGCTTGAGTGCGAGTCAAGCGTTGACTCGCTTGTATTTTATTAAAAAATTTATTACCCTAATTTTGGGCGTGACACTTAGAATATATTATAGCATCACAAAAGCAATACTGCATTATGTAAACGAAGAACCTTCTTATCCTTAATGAGAATTTGTTGCACCTTCACAAAATGATAGTCAATAGCGGCATTTATGAAAAAAAAAAAGAAAAGAAAACTTGCATCTGTCGCATTATGCTGACTTGAGAAAATAATATCATTTGTCTATGCTTAGAATTGTTTACACATTTTCAAAGCAATAACAGCACTACGCAAAAAGAAGACTTTGTGTCTATCTTATTATGCTGACGATGAAGTTAGCATACTAGATGTCGGAAAAAAAAAAAAAGGAAATAACGTTAGCAATTTACCGCCCTTTAATGTTAGCAATTTAGTGCTAACATTACTATTGAATTAAGCCTTTTTTTAAAGGCTCTAATTCCTATGCGTAAGAGGATGCGTGGCTTCTCTCCTCCATTCTTCCTTCTTCTTCTTTCTTAATTTTTATGTTCTTGGATTCTTCTAATTTTACTGCTAAATGCTGAAAGGGTGTCTGATTAACTTTTTCACGGTTGTGCCCGCAGGAGAGAAATCTCTGATCGTATCTTGGGTATTCAATCCGGATTTAACTCGCACGAGAGTCCAGATTTTCACCTAAGGATAAACCACAACGCGCCTCCGGGTTTTATCATTCTAATCCCTTCTTTTATATTTTTGCATATTAAGATTTTAATCCTACATGATCTCTATTTTCTATTTAAATAAATATCTTCATGAAATTTTAGACCAACAATATTAGGTGAAAATCCGATATGCTAGTTTACTCTCTCTGTTAATTGGAATTTCTCTCTGAAAATTACAGTGATTTCAAACGCTCATAATTCTCTCTTTCTCTTATCCTTCCTTTTGTTCTTGGCCTTCTCCTCATTTAGGAATAAAGTTGGATCTTCAATAATTCATCTCATCGTCTTTGCTTGTCCTCAATGACGGCATTTTTCCTTCAATAATTACACATTGACTCATAATTATCTCTCTTTTTCTCTCCTCCTTCGGTCTTGGCCTTTTCCTTGAAGAACCTTCTCCTTGTATTGGAATAAAGTTGATTCTTCAATAATTCATGAGTCTTTATTTATTCGTTATTGCTTATGTTTTCCTTCAATTATTGTACTATGACTCATAATTCTCTCTCTCTTTCTCTCCTCTTTCCTTCGGTCTTGGCCTTCTCCTTGTATAGGAATAAAGTTGATTCTTCAAGAATTCATGAGTCTTTACTTATTCATTATTGCTTATGTTTTCCTTCAATTATTATGCTATGACTCATAATTCTATCTCTCTTTCTCTCCTCCTTCCTTCGGTCTTGGTCTTCTCCTTGTATAGGAATAAAGTTAGATTCTTCAATAATTCATGAGTCTTTACTTATTCATTATTACTTATATTTTTCTTCATTGATTATGCTATGACTCATAATTCTCTCTCTTTCTCTCCTCCTTCCTTCGGTCTTGGCCTTCTCCTTTAAGAACCTTCTCCTTATAAAGGAATAAGGTTGGTTGATTGGTTCTTCAATAATTCATCTTTTTATCTCCTTTTGCCTGCGTGAATTAGATGGATCTCAGCTGGGTCTAATTGTTGGTGCTAAGAGCATGTACAAGTCTAATGAATTACAAAGGATGACTCTAGGTTTCATGATGAGAAAAAAGTCATAATTCTTTTGAGTAATTCTTGTGTACATGACTGGACTTTGTTATATATGCCCAACTAATTCTTAATATCGTTGTTGTTAGTAAACATGCCCGAGTCATGTATGTGAGTCAGCCATCTAAACGTGGGTTAAATTTAGAAATTCATATTTTATTACAGAATAATTAAGTAGATTTTGGTTAATGCTTGTTATTTTATTAGATTCATGCTTGATTATTAAACAATTTAGTTTAATACTAGTTATTAATGAATGAAGGGATCATTGATGTAAAGTTTAAGTGATTTAAAGTATCAAAATAAATAAACATTCATTAAATATTAATTAAAAGTAGTTAATTATGTTTATAAACAATATACTACTAATGTAAAACATACCAATCATTATTAGAAAATAATAAATAATAAACAATGGGAGGATTTGTAACGAACCGTATTACTCAATATTAGAATTGCTTTTTGTAGCAGGTCATGGAAAAAGTGGTAAATGGTGTACCGGAAAATTTCGCAACTTCTTTCCAGTGAATGTTGTTATTTATAACTTTAGAATCTGTTTTATTGGGGAGAAAAAAAGAAAGAAGAAAAAGAAATTTTATTTTTCTTCTTATTTATTAGAGAGATTAATTTAGAGGAAAAAAAAATGGACCAATTTTCTTTCTTTTTGTATTCTCTCCAAAAGAGGAAAAAAAAACTTTTCTCCTCTTTTGCTATCGGCTTTCTTCCCATCCATTTTTTATACTTTCCTCTTTTCTTTTCTTTTTTTTTTCTTCCCCTCCAAAAAAATAGACCCGAGCATTATATTGGTGCGCAACTCAAAAAAAAAAATCTGCATACCCTAATCTCGCATTCACTAATCTTAAAGTAACAAAGTAAGTGCACGAATCTCAATGCCCTTCATCTCTATTTTTTGCCCATCATCAATCGCCCGCTTGCTTATTGTCGTCACCTACTAAACCGTCGTTAGGGTTTAATTCCTAAGCTGGGCACCAACTTAGGCAATATTTTTAAAACATGGTACGCTGTCGTATAAAGTGAAAGAAATATATATATATATATATATATATATATATATATATATATATATATATATTTAAAATTAATCACATTCCTTTTACTACCTCCAAAATCTTAATTGCGGATAAGTCTTTGGTTAAGCTACACTAAAAAATTATAATTTTATCTGACTTATATTATTTTATATACTTTTGTCTAATTTTAATGCAACTTTTTTTTCCCTCTTGCTTAAAATTATTTTACAAACTATTTTAAGGGTATAAGATTGTTTTTGTTATCTACATAAATAAATATTACTTTATGAAAATTATGTTAACCATTGTTAAAATAATTAACTTGTATATCATGCTCACCGCTCACGATGTACATTATTTTGTACATTATGTTGATTATTCATTTATTATTATGTACATTATTTTAGTTATGGATATTATATGCTTGATATCTTTGAAAAATAATATTAATTAAATATGCGCATTTTATCTAAAAAGTTTAAGATGAATATAATCATAACAATATAACAATATGACAATAAATGATAAATAATTTACATACAGTTCTAATAATTTTGTAGAATAAAATAAGTTTAATATGTGATTCTATAAATTTTAATAAAAAATAATTTAATCTATTTAATTAATTATTTTAATAGGCTTAAATTTTTTAACCTATGAACATAACTTTCATATCTCAATTAAATAATATATAGAAACAACTCAAGATATGTAGACGTGATTAATTATTGAGTTCTTTGTATTTATCATCAATAATCATAAAATCATTATAAGTTATAATTTTTAACAATAAATGGTGATTATATGAGATTACTACTGAGTTGCGTTTGCATACAATAAATGATGAAATGGTTAATTTAACTTTGATGTCTACCAAAGTTCCTCAGCAATTTTTGATTTCTTAAGTTTCATATTTATTAGTAATCTAATTTTGTTAATCAAATTTATAGTTATTCTCGGCATTTTGTAATGTCAAATCCATTGAAATATTCAAGTTTATTAATCTAGGTTTATCAAAAAATTATTGGCTGATTATATTTTATTTAATGAACTAGTTAATAATTAATAGTAACTACTAGTCCACAATTTAAATTGTATAAAAATATATCAAAGGAAGTAATCATAATGTGAATGAGCACGTGTATATATCGATTGAATAATTCATAGGGCTGGCAATTTGGTCATCGGGTATCGGGTACCCGCACCGACCCGTTTACATCGGGTTCGGGTACCAATTACATAAACGGAACGGGTATGGGTTTGGTTTATGTAACCCATGTCGGGTTCAGGTTTGACCCTTCGGGTACCCGACATCCGAACCCGATTATATATTAATTTTAATTTTAAATAATTTATAATATTATATCCTAATTAAATTGAATGATCAATATTAATGTATTATGCTAACTTAATCCATATGCTAACTTAATTCATATGCTAACTTAAATTTAATTCATATGCTAACTTAACCAAAGCCGAATCATTCCAAAACACTAAAATCAAATTCCCAGTCACAACTCACCGTTGCCGAACCCTAAAATCTTCTAATCTTCTATTCTTCTGCCCTAGCCCTTCGCCGCCCCTCGCCAGTCGCCACGACGCCACCCGGCCCACCCCTATTCTTCTGCCCTAGCCCTTCGCCGCTGGTTGCCAGTTGCCACGACGCCACCCTTTCTAGCTCTCCTAGTCGTCCAGTGCCGCGATTCCGCCTCCTACTTGCTGGTTAGCTCGTCGGCTCGTCGTCCCTCTAGCTCTTAGCCTCTCCTAGTCGTCCGGCTAATGGCTTCCACCTCCTGCTGTCCAACTTCAAGCAATCAAGCCTTCAACCTCTTGCGGTTTGTGGCCTTTGGAGTTTGATATTCTTAATTGGTGGAAGACACATGGGATTAAATATCCAACTTTGCTATTGATTGCAAGGGATTTTTTACCAATTCCAGTATCTACAATTTCATCTGAATCAGCCTTCAGTACTAGTGGAAGAGTAATTAATCTTCATCGAAGTAGCCTTCAACCTCAGACTGTTGAAGCTTTAATGTGCTTCCAAAATTAGCTATTACAAGATATGAAAGGTATGAGTATATAGTTGTATGATTATGAGTTTATGACATTTTTTTTATAGTTTCATAATTATATAATTATAAATATTGATGACTGATACGCTTTTTATTTTTTTTAATCTTATACAGGTGTTCCTGGAGAGCAAAAAGCCTCATTTGGTGATTCAGATTCTATAAATATTGATGAATGATGCTGCTGCCGATCTTTTGAGTCTTTGCCTCTTTGGCTCTTTGCTGGAAAGTGGAAATACTATGATATATTTATGATGAATTGATGATGTTGTATTGCTGTTGAGACTTGAGATCTTTTGAGACTTTGCCACTTTGGCTCTTTGCTATGATGTGATGTAATGATTTTAGATATTGTTATGATGTGATGATTTTAGTCTTTAGATATTGTTTAGATATTGCTGTGATGTGATGATTTTATGTTTTAAGCAATTTGTTACTGGTAATTATAATTTGAGGTGAGTACTGTTCCTGGTAATTTGTTACTGGATTGTGCTTCCTTAAGCAATTTGTGTTAGTTCCTGGTAAGTCTTATTTAATGAATACTTTGTTTATTGTTTTTATAATCAGTTTTTAATCTTTATTTTTTCCAGGTATGGCTGGAAGTTTATAATAGATTCATTGCATACTTGTCATTTTTTGAGAAGTTCCTGCATGGAATTAAGGTGACTTCAACCCTCCATGAACTTACTTTGAGGTGAGTATTTTCTTAATGTGTAATAACATTTAACAATTTGTAGATTAGTATTTTCTTAATGTGTGCATAGTTGTGAATACTCTATTGTGCTTTTGTAGGTTTGGACTTTGGAGATACCCTCTGCAATCCAGTGGAGTCGTGGAGAGGATTGGAATTTTTTAGCTTACTTTGAGGTGAGTATCGTTCGTTTTGTAGCTTACTTTGTAGCTTACTTCAGCAAATTAATAATTTTCGGATCAGGTACCCATTATGTAGGTCGGGTACCCATAGGTTAAATGCGGGTACCCATTTAAATTTATAAATTATTTTTTTTTTAATATTGCCGTTTAATTACCCGATTCAGGATTGGGTTGAGCACTAAGATACTCAACTCGGGTTTAGGTCAGGTTCGGGTACCGGGTAATAGTATTCGGGTCAAGGTCGGGTAGTTGTATAAAAGCCGGGTATCCTACCTGTTGCCAGCTCTAATAATTCATATTCAAGCTTCGTTAAGTCAACACAAACGACTGTCCACACAAAGACATTCAACTCATAGCACCTTTGAATAAAATCTTTGACTAACTTGAGCAGTAACTGCAATATCAAGTTATTATGAAGTTTACAAGAAGAGAGTTGGTAGTTGTAGCCTCTTCAAGGATCATTTACTGAATGGTCCTTTTCGAAACCCGTAGGGAAGCAGATTTAGAGAACATGATCAATCTATGAGTGTGTTTGGCCCAGCTTCTGCTTTTAACTTCTACTAGTTGAAGAAGCGCTTGTTGAAAAGATGCTGGCCGGAGAAGTTTAAGAGTGTTTGAGATGCGCAGCTTGTGAACCGCTTATGCTGTGTTGGTTGAAAAAATGCTTATTAAAAAAATTACTCAGATAAAAATTATATAATTAAATTTATAGTTAACTATAATTAAAATATTTATTAAAATTATTATAAGTTATACTATTAAAAAAATATTATTATACATAAGAGTTATTGAGCATAAGCAGGTGGGGGGCCAGAGAAGCAGCTTTACCCTTGCTTCTCAGAGAAGCAGCTAAACTGTGGGTTGGAATAGAGAAGCTGAAGGGTCAAACACCTCAGCTTCTTGATTTCTGCTGGATGCAAAGCCATAAGCAGGCCCATAAGCTAGGCCAAACGGGGCTTTGATAGGTGATTTCCGCAAGTATACGGACTATCGAAGTAATAAATATGTATCGATCCCAGAGGGACCAAATACCAAGTACCGACTGATTAGGTTATCATAAGCTAGACGATCTTTTGTTGGTTTTGTAATGGTTGCTAAAGCAAGGCTAAACAACTAAGCAAGGTAAATAGAATTCAAAGCTAGGTAATTGCACGACGTAGGGTCCAAAGATGAATAAGATCAAGGCTAGGGTCCACCACCTTGATGCGCTATGCGTGGATAAATAACAACATGCAATTCCCTTTTTAATATCCTAGGGTGATCCAAGAGTGTGCAAGTCATCCTCTCTCGAGCGATGCAACTTGCGACTAGGAGCTCACCCGATTTAACGTCTACCGTCGTATGACGCAACACCGAATGAGCTCGTTGAGCGCCGGATCGTACATACCATCCCATCATTTGTACATACTGTCCCCTCTCGGGTGATGCAACAAGGTGTTTGAACGGTTCAATGCCTACTCTCGTAGTGCGCCTACTCTCGTAGTGCGCCTACTCGAACAAACCCAATGAGCACGAAATGACATGCACTACCCGTACCTCATCAACCACTTTCGTGCGATGATGGAGGTACCTTCGCCTAGGTTATCAAACATCTAGATGTGCTTCTCGGCAACACAGGATATCTAAAACATGAAAAAAATAACAATGTAATCTTCATTCAAAAGGTGCAACTAGGCAAAGTAAGACAATCTAGGGTTTGCAAAATGAAGTGACAATCCATACATAGAACATTCAAGGGGCTTTTCCCTAGCCCTGAAACAAGTTTAAGCTACCATAACCATGTTCCAAGATAAAGCATAAATCAATCCGGTAGATACATCCATGGATAATGCGGTGAACGAGATAGATGAGAAAAGGAAGGTAAGACTCCCTAAAAGGAGAAGAAGCCGCCTGGTAAGGTCTTCCTCTTCCTCTGATCGGTGGTCCGCCATCTCCACGCTTTCACGATGAAGAGCTCCTTCCTCAGCTTCTTTCTCAGTCGCCACCCCCCTTGGCTGCGTGCGTGTGTCTATCTCTATCCAAAAATCTATTCCTTTTCTCATACGTGAATAGGGTTTTTGTCCCTTTTCTCTCCTCTTTCTGTCGAATTCCACTTTTGCCCTCCTGTAGGCCTCTGTCTGACATGGATAAGTTGAGGGATGAAGATCTGAAAAATCGGTATAAGGCGACACCAAAGTCACGGGGCGTGGTTTTGGTCACTGGGTGAACTGTGGTTTTTGCCGAGAATACAGATTTCCTTGGAAATGGTCGCATTCCCTCACTTTTTACCTGAAATGATGCAAAAATACCAAAGAATGTAGATTCCGAAGATAAAACAATAATTCCATGCAAATAGGGTGTAAATGCTAGAAAACTAAAGATATAGTAAGGGAAATAACATAAAAATCTCTATATAAAAATGACTTAACAGGCTTATGGGTGGTCAGGCCACTAACAAGGCATTAATCATCATTTACTAAATGGTCCTTTTCAAAACCCTAGATCCGAGAAAATTGTGGTGAGGCTATTAACAAGGCATTAATGACCATTTTAATGAAAGAGTCACGCGTAACTAAACTATGAAGAATTTTATGAATACGAGCTACCTGCCACAATTATATATAGTGTTTTTATTAGGTTGTTTGTAGTGTTTTAATTGTATTGAGTATTTCTTTTTGTTGTTATATACATCCAACTAATTCTTAATATCGTTATTGTTAAAATTATCGATAGTACAGTGATCTAGCACTGATCGCAAATGAAGGAATGAATGAATCGGACAACTTGGAAACGACACTGGAAGCAAACCATCCGCCGATCGCAAGCGCCTAGGCCATTGAGAGGAACGAATCGGGGGAGCTCTAGAAAACGTCAATCCCTATGATGCACTTGCATTTTCTTAAAGAATTAGCAGTGAAGACGCCAAAGAGAAGATGAGTATCTGATGAAGCACTCTGTTGAAGTAGTGTGTAAAAGAAGACTTGTGTCTATCTTATTGTTATGGGCAATTTATTTTTTTTATAATAAATTGAACTACAACTGGCAAATTCTCTCGAGGAGATCTCAGCCCTACACTAGAGTGGCTCGCGACCGATTAGGATCGCGTTGCGGAAGCTGGCCCAAGCACTTTATAAGTCCTCACACCCACGTGCGCAAAGGGTTCGGTGTAAATACCGCCCCTCGGACACGAATACAAATCTCACACTTGTGCAATAACGCGTCGGACACTCTTCGACCACTAAGCACTCACAAAAAGTCCACAACCCGCCCTCCTTTCTCTATACAGCCGAGATAGGCACCGGCGCGGCCTCAAACAATCACAAGGAGACAGTGGCAAACACCTTCAAGGGTGCTAGCACACACGTCTCAGAGTGCAGCAAGCAACGTGCACGAACACCTTCGAGGGTGTTGGCACGTTTATGCAATCACCTACAAGCAAGCACAATCCGCACTACACATATGCGGAAAAATAGTGCAAAGAACCGTCCGGACGAAATGCCACATGAAGTCCGGACAGTGGGTAAAATCCCTATCCACTACTACACAGGAAAACTGTCCTACTACCACTACACACGATAGATCCGGAAAGGGTTTACCCTTGTAGCCTGCCACCACTCCACGAGCCGAGCCCACCGAGATCCTCCGGAAAGCTGTGTTGGAAAGTCTAGTCAGAGTCGAAGCGAGACGCGTGGACGAACGCACACGACGAAGCTTCTCTCCCCTCCCTTTTCTCCTCCGCGGCTCGTGTCCAAAACAGAGAATGCTCGGCTGAAACAGGGGACGAATCCCCTTTTCCGTCAGTCACCGTCCGGCCACCAGAGTTATGCATGAAGGTCGGGAATTGGTCGCCGGTAGACGAAGAAGCTGCCACCGAAGAATCGTCGCCGGAGAAGCCGCCGCCGATGAGGAATCGCACCCAATGGACGCGCTGCTCGCATGGACCCAGGGATCGGAAAATCCGATCCCTCTCCTGCGTCTAGCTGCTGGTGCCGAAGGGGATGAATCCCTCCTTACCTCAGGGCACTAGAAATTGATCTGGAAGCCTCACGCTACAAGTCCACGGCCGAAACCTTGTCGCCGACAAAAGATTTGAAGCTCTATTTCCAGATCTGTGTTTTCACCGTCGCTAGACCTGCCCGAGCTCTCCCAATGCTTGATAGGTAGCCTCCCCTCAACGAGGATGGAAAACCATCCTTGCCGCCACCCGAGCGTCAATCTCCGCTGTCGAATCCACAGGGCGAGATTGAATCTCCGCCCTCAGCTCGTCCACGTCATAATCGATGTGGATTCCACGCCCAATCGCCGCCGCCATCACCGCCTCGTTGAATCAAACTGCCGGCGACCTTCCAAATCCGGTGGCACTCCTCCAGCTGATTGAATCGACGGCGGATGGCATTCACTCCCAGCGCAAATGAGAAACAGGGGAAATTTTCCCCTTTCGCTTGCGCGTGAGCTGAACCGGGTTCGGTTCAGCCTGAACCACTGGTTCGGCTGGTTCAGGGCAGGTTCAGGGTTGATTAGACCTCAGAATCGCCCCACGGTTGACCCTCTCCATCATGCTCGCTCACAAGCTTGCGCGAGAGGGTCTAGGGTCCATGGGTCGAGATGGAAACCCACATCCATGTGTGAACCTACACTCCGTGGTTCGACTCGACCCTCGCCCTATGGACTTGTGTCAACCTCAGTGACATGATCGCACACCCGAGTCATCCAAGACCTCTAATGACGAGGGGTCCCGTCATCGATCATCCTTGGTGTGCTTTGGGATTTGTGCTAAATCCTGGGAGCATCACATACTCCCCTACCCAAGTTCATCGTCGCCCTCGACGACAGGCTAACCATGTAGATTTTCAACTCCTCCTCAAACTGCCACAAATCAGAAGTTTTTTCCCAGTTAGCTTCTTCTATGGGTGTTCCTTCCCACTGCATAGGAAATTTCATCCGCCTATTCCTCCTACTCTGTCCAAGTGTTTTGTGATCTAAAATTTTTTTAATTCTTTTGTCAAACTTTGCTCGAACACTAGGAGGAGCCCAACGCCCCTGAGAGCGACTAGGGTCGGTCTCGTCGGTATGAAACCTTTTCAAAAAGCTTACATAAAAGGTCGGATGAAGCTTTAATCTGTCAGGAAGCTTTAGCCTGTAGGCAACAGCACCAACCCGTCTCAAGACCTCGAAAGGTCTCTCATATCTCTAAATAAGATTGCGATGCGTAGTCTTGGCTGAGATCTTTCTCCACATCTGAGGTGTCAACTTTAATAGCACAAGATCTCCAACTTCAAATTGTTCATTGCGTCTACTCTAGTTGGCATAATGCTGCATCCTTCTTACAACGTGCTCTAAGCTATCACGAGCCTCTTGGAGCACCTCAGCATAATCTCTCGCAACCCGGTAGGCCGCTGGGCACTCACCATCGGTGTGCTGCACAACGTCAGCAGGGGTGAGAGGCTGTCGTCTTAACACTAACTCAAATGGTGTCTTGCCGGTAGCTAATGACTGCTGCAAGTTGTAGGCAAACTGCGCAGTATCGAGGAGAGACACCCAGTTTCGCTGGCTTGCCGACACAAAGTGACGAAGGTATTCTTCAAGCAAAACATTTATCCTCTCCGTCTGGCCATCGGTCTGAGGATGGTTTGCTGTAGAAAACTTTAGCTCGAAACCAAGAGTCTTAAATAAGGATGTCCAGAAGTTACCAGTGAACCTAGCATCTCTGTCAGAAACAATGTCCAGGGAAGCCCAAAAAGCTTCATCGCATGCTTGAAGAATAGGTCAGCCGTCTCCTTGGCTGAGCAAGGCTCAGGTGCTACGATGAACACAGAATATTTTGAGAACCTGTCCACCACAACAAAGATAGAAGCCTTCCCTTCGACCTTTGGTAACCTAGTGATGAAATCCATGGAAACTGAAATCCATGGTCATTCCGGAATCAGAAGAGGCTGTAACAATCCTGCTTCACACCTCCTATCGACTTTATCCTGCTGGCAGATCAAGCAGGTGCGAATATTGTGATCGATATTAGCTCGCATGGAGGGCCAATAACAGGATCGGGATAAAAATATTAGTATCATGCGCTGTCCCGGGTGTCCACTCCATGCTGTGTCGTGAAGCTCTCTCAACAACTCACGTCGAAGTCCGCTAGTCGCCGGAACAAGTGGCCGACTGCCCTCGGCCATCAGAAGGTCATCACCCTGAAGATAGTAACGACGAACCTTGCCTTCTCTCACGTCGGCAATCAACTGCTGGTACTTGGCGTTGAGAACAGCAGCTTGATGAATGCGATCGAGGAGATCACCCTCAATCCTCGATATAGAAGCAAGCACCATAGTGCACATCCTGCTGAGAGCATCTAGAACCACATTGGAGCACCCTAGTCTGTGCTCCCAGGTGAAATCAAATTCAGCGAGGAACTCTTGCCATCTCGCTTGTTTCGGTGAAAGCTTCTTCTGCGTAGTGAAGTATGTGTTGGCAACATTATCCGTCTTCACTACGAAAGCGCTACCGAGAAGATAGATGCACCAAACTCGAAGGCAATGGATCATGGTGACCATCTCCTTCTCGTGAGCTGAGTAACGCTGCTCCACCGAACTTAACTTCCTGCTCTCAAATGCCACTGGGTGCCCCTCCTGTAAGAGCACTCTACCGATCGCTTTGTCAGAGGCATCGGTATGAACCTCAATAGACCGAGTGAAGTCCGGCATGCGAAGAACCGGCTCAGTGGTGATCCTGCACTTTAACTCTGCAAACGCAGTCTGATGTCATTCTTGTCATAGCCAAGGAGTCTCCTTTCTATTTAGAATTATGTACTTTTACTGTGTTGTACTCCGAAAAGTTGTGTACCTTAATTGAAAGTTTTGATGCATAATACCATATGTAATTTCACTCAGATCTTAACACATCACACTCACACGTAGATATTGATCTTTATAATATTATTCATTTATTTGATTGAATGCATTGATATTTGTGACATGAGTTGAGAATTGAAACTTTATAAAATCAAAACTTTATAAAATCAAAATTTATAAAAACAAAATCTTATAAAATTGAAACTTTATAAAAATAAAAAATTTATAAAAATAATACTTTATAAAATTAAAATTTTATAAAATTTAAACTTTGGAAAATCAAAATTTTAATAATCAGAATTAAAAATTTATGAATATTATATATTATTATATTTATAATTTAAAAAGTTAGTGGCCACTCTTTTTTATTTATATTTATAATTAAACACAAGCAAAAATTGTAATTACAAAAATGATATTGCATAACTACATTAGGGAAACTAAAATGAAATTTTTTTAAGAGGTTGAAGTTACTCCTAATATAGTGTTAGAACAAAATTTGTTGGATAATAAAGCAAATCAAACAAGCCAAAGCTAATTACAATGAAATTGATAATATTTATAATCAAATTATAATTAGTTTAATAAAATCTAGAAGAGGGGAACTGTATTTTTATATATTTGTATAATGTATATGTAACTATTATGTGTTATATATTTGTGTAAATGGTGTCCTTATATTAAAATTTTTGTATTATTAAGATTTGTGTAATATAATATATAGTATTGTATTATTATAATTTTTGTGTAATATGCTATATGATTTTTGCAACAGCTATCTACAGCACATTTTCTTATTTTAGCTGAAGACTGACAGCACTTTCCCTTTTCCCTCCTCCTCCATTGTCTTCAGCATCGCCGGTGGTGGAGCCGGCGGACGGACGTCCGCCGAGGTATGTCCTACTCTCCTCCCGCTCCAGCTCCGTCCGGCGGGTTGGTTTTCGAGTCGACGAGCGTCGCTGACTTCTCTCTTTCGCCCTTCGCCGCGCCTCCTCTTCTCTCGTCTCCGGCGAGAATATGGCTGACCGGCGAGGCAGGGAGCTTTGGCACCTTCCTCTGGTGACGCCCGGCGAAGAGTTCGCCGGCGTCTCTAGCGGTTCCGGCGGTGTCCGGTGAAGAAGGGGTGTGCCTCCCTTCTTTGGTGGCGTCCGGCGTCTGTGTGGGTTCGCCGGCGCCTCCCTTGCCTCCGGCGAGCCTCGGGCGATTTCCGACGATCTTCCGGTCGTCGGTCCACTGCCTCGGTTTGTGTGCACATGCTTTGGTTAGTGTGCATGTGCCTCGTTTTCTGTGCGCACGCTTCTAACGGGTTCCGAACGCAGTTCCAGTTCCTGGCCGATCAGCTGTCCTCGGCCGGCGTCTTCTTCTCTCCGGCTCCCTGAGCTTCGTGCTCCTGGCCGGGTTGTCCTACTCGGTCGGCGACTCCTCGTCCCTCTCCGTGTTCCGGTCATGTGCGCCGGCCATGTGTGGTGTTTCCCGGCGTTTGCCGGATTGTCTGTGCCAGACGTCTGCGAAACGTCCCCTTTGGGCGAGTGTTGTATTTGGCTGCTTGCGTTCGGCCTAGTCGGAGGTAGGGCGTGTGCCTAGTGTGCTTCTTGACGTCGTCTCTTGCGTGAGTGTGCGCCACCGCCTGCGTGCTGTTTGGTTTGTTTTCCAGTGTACCAGACTCGTACGCGTGCTGCGCCGACGTTGAGTCTCGGGTCTTGTATGTTCTTGTGCGTTGGAGCTGGTTCGTGCAGCGATCCTTTGGGAGACGCGTGGCGGTCTCCATCTCGTCGAGACGAGCAAACAGGTGGTCATTCGGGATAGGCTGAGGAGTGCGTCGAGGACGGACTCCTGCCAGTCGTGTCCAGTTTGGTGGTTTAACCACTTAGCCCCTGCGTGGGTGTGCTTGGGTGTGAGTCAAGCGTTGACTCGCTTATATTTTATTAAAAATTTTATTACCCTAATTCTGGGCGTGACAGACTGGTATCAGAGCCCAAGTTCTGCACGTTCCAACTTGTACACCGGTATTGTACACGTGTTGGCAGCTGTGATCACTGCGATGATCACCAATGTCCACAGCATTGAGTTGCTGGTGGAGACTGTCAGAAATGGGGGAGCTTCACTCCAAAGATACTGACAGAGTTGGCTTTGTCCAACTAGAGCCTCAGGGCTTGATTTTCTTGTCTCCTTAGCAGAGACATTCGAGTTGGAGGTCGTGTTGTTGAAGCTCGTTATCGCAGCTTCTATAGCACCGACCAAGGCCAAAGGTGGCCATTGGGACTGTCGTGCGACGACATGTCCCGAAGGCAGTTGATTGTGCCTATGGGATCATCGTGCGACGATGTATCCCGGGCATCATTCATTGATGCCATATGACAGTCATACGATGACTTGTCCTGGAGAGTAGTTGCTGGTGGTTGAGGGACAATCGTGCGACGATGTGTCATAGACACCAGCTGACATCTCCTAGGATTGTCGTGCGACGACAAGTCCAAGAGACCGGCCGATGGTGGCTAATTAAGTGTTGTGTGATGACACGTTATAGGAACTAAGGCTTTGTAGCCTAAGGAATGTCGTGCGACGACATCTTTGGAACACCAGCCAAGACAGGCCATGTGACTGTCGTGAGACGGCATGCTCACGAGCTAGCACCCTTTTCAAGGGTTTGCTACGTTGAGGAAGTTGAGGACTTCCTATGGGGTATTGGAATTATATTTCCAAAATACCCAGGTTCCTATTGAGGAGTAGGTAGATGCTTATATCGCGTATCTCTTCAGAGACGCGTAATTGTGGTGGCGGACTCAGGTCGCACAAAACCCTTTTCGAGGTCTAAACCGACCCTTAAGCTCTCGTGGGGAGATCTTAAAAGGATGAGATTGTGGTATAGTTTCTACTTGGGAAACTTGTCGTGGGTTGCGTGAGACACCCTAAAACGACTAAGGCATACTGGGTCATACGCGACTAAATCCAACAGTATGCCTAGGTGATGTTGGAAACAAGGGGTTTCCATTGTCGACAACACCCTAGCGGTAGGGTTCTGCCATAAAGAAACATTGGTTGGCAACTCTCCTTGCGGAGGAGAGGTCCTTCATTGGTGGAGGGTTTGATGGAAGAGTTATCCGACGAGTTATCCTCGGAGCTTCTTAAATACTTTCCCCAAAAGAGAGGGATCATCACAAGTTGAACTAGTGACAAGATCCACTCCTCCACTAAAGGTCTTATACCATATTTCTCCAGTGGAGTTAGTCGAGCTTCGTTTAGCATTGGTGTGGATTGCTCGAAGCCGGGTTCATTCGGCCCACGGTATCGCCTTATGGAGCGCTAATCCTCTTCTAAAAGAAGAAGGATTGGTCGCTAAGGTTCTGGGTAGACTATAGAACCTTGGATAAGATAACGATGAGGGATTGTTATCTTATACTGCTTATCCCTGATCTGGGAGATCGACTAGGGAAAGCATTGCTTTTCTTAAGGCTAGACCTGAGAGCAGGTTAATTGGAAAATTCGTTTCGCCGAACGCAACGAATAGGAAAACCATATGAGCAGCCCGATATGAGTCCTTAAGTTCAAAGTGATGCCCTTTGAACTTCTAAAGCCCCTTCTACGTTTTGTCATCTGAAGAATAAGTGTTGACCCCTTTTCTTAGATGACTACGTAGTTGTATACTTGGACGATATCGTGGTATTTTCCTTAAGCGTTGAGGAACGCCTAAGCTATCTAAGGCTGGTGTTGAGGGAAAAAACAACTCTATTTGGAGTTGAGAAATTCTCATTTGTGGTGGATGAAATTTCTTTCTTTGGTCTTGGGATGGACCACGGACAAGCGCGCATGGACAAGGTAAAGGTCCAAGCCATTGCGGAATGGTGTGCCCCCTCAAATTAAACCGAGTATGGAGTTTTCTCAGTGTAGTGAACTTCTATCGAAGGTTCATCAAAGGCTATTCAAGAAAAGCCTTACCCTTAGTGATCTACTGAAATGGAACTCGAAATGGGAGTGGCTTGATCGGTATCAGTTGGCCTTCCGATAGTGAAGATCCGTATTGCCTCTGAACCGATCCTGAAGTTACCTGACTTCAGTATGCCTTTCGAGTTTCACACTGATGCTTCGGACCAAGCTATCGGTGGTATACTTTTATAGTATGAGCATCCTTTAGCTTATGGGGGTTGAAAGCTAATAGGACTGAGCGACGGTATTTGGCCATGAGAAGGAAAAGGTGGTGGGAGTCCACTATCTCTGGACGCGGAGAACCTTCTCGGGGTTATGAAGTCTGACAACATGACACAACATGACACCACATAAGGCAATGATTTACATACAAAAATGTGTCAAGACAAAGAGACCCTTTCTACTTTTTATTCATCTTATTGCTAACTTAGCATCTAAGACTATTGCAAATGCCTACAAATAATGGATAATTATTGTTTAAGCCATTGTAGGCTAATAATTATTCTCAAAATTTTATATATATATAAAAAAGAATGTTCACAAGTCATTTCCATCAAATATCATTCTCAATTTTCACAAGCTATTTCATGTAGAATAATAGAATATATATTAAATTATAAATTCTCAAATTTTTATATCAACTCAGATAAATATTCACACGGGCGCTAAATATTTATTAAGTCACAAGATTAGCTAAATAATTACTCTCAAACTCTTAGATCAAATTAGATAAATATTTATAAGCCAACATGGTAAAACATTTATGATCAACTTACCTGATAGCCAACAATTAGATTCTCAAGGATCTAATAATCAACTTGACCTAACATTCATAATTGTTTCTTGTTTGTGGGGTCAAAAAGTGTTACATTAAAAATGTAATATGATCTTTATTAAATTTACCTTAAATTAGTAAGGCTTTTTGTTTAATGGGTTCTGGCTTCCAATAAGCGCAAGCGCTCATTATTAATTACCTATAAAATTAGGGAACCTTTGATTAAGAGATTTATACTTTGAAATAAAATACAAGACCGAATAATTTTATTCACGAACATTATGAAAGTACATGGCTTAACTTGATGCATAAGTGATGAAAGAAATGAGCTATTATCAATTTGGGCAATTCGTATTTGTCAAATGTTTAGTCTTGCGATGGCTTATGAGACAATATCCGGCCTGGGCAACACAATGTCATATTGAAGAACTACGCTCCAATGATAAACATCGACATACGCACCTACCCAAACAATATTCCTTCTATTGTAATTGCAGTCAGGCATAATGAATCTTTGAATTTGGGAGATCATCCGGCCTTGACGGCGTATTGGATGTTTGATTTGGAAAATATCTAGCCTTGCAGCGTATTGGATATTTAAATTTGAAAAATATCCGGCCTTGCGGCATATTTGATATTTAAATTTAGGCAAATTACCTGGCTTTGCGGCTTATTGGATAATTTGAATTTGAAAATATCTGGTCTTGCAACTTGTTGGATATTTGATTTTGAGAAAATCACCTGGCCTTGCGGCTTATTGGATTATTGAATTTGAGGAAAATTATCTAGTCCCGTGACTTGTTGGATAATTAAATTTGGGAAAATTATCCGGCCTTACGGCTTATTGGATAATTTTATTTTTAGAAAATTACCCGGCCTTATGGCGTGTTGGATAATTTGAATTTGGAAAATTACCCGGTCTTACGGTGTGTTGGATAATTTGAGAAAATTATCCGGCCTTGCGGCGTATTGGATATTTAAATTTGAAAAATATTTGGCCTTGCGGCTTGTTGGATAATTTGAATTTGAAAATATCCGGTCTTGCGACTTATTGGATATTTAAATTTGCGGAAATTATCTGGCCTTGCGGCTTGTTGGATAATTTGAATTTGAAAATATCCGGTCTTGCGACTTGTTGGATAATTTAAATTTAAAAATATCCGGTCTTGCGACTTATTGGATATTTAAATTTGAGGAAATTATCTGGCCTTGCGGCTTGTTGGATAATTTGAATTTGAAAATATCCGGTCTTGCGACTTGTTGGATATTTAAATTTGAGGCAATTATCCGGCCTTGCTGCTTGTTAGATAATTTGAATTTGAAAATATTCGATTTTGTGATTTGTTGGATATTTAAATTTGAGGAAATTATCTGGTCTTGCGGCTTGTTGGATAATTTGAATTTGAAAATATCCGGTCTTGCGACTTGTTGGATATTTAAATTTGAGGAAATTATCTGGCCTTGCAGCTTGTTGGATAATTTGAATTTGAAAATATCCGGTCTTGCGACTTGTTGGATATTTAAATTTGAGGAAATTATCTAGCCTTGCGGCTTGTTGGATAATTTGAATTTGAAAATATCCGATCTTGCGACTTGTTGGATATTTGAATTTGAGGAAATTATCCAGCCTTGCAGCTTGTTGGATAATTTGAATTTGATTTGTACTCGGCCTTGATGGCTCATGAGCATTTGATTTAGCATATGCTTGGCCTTGATAGCTTATGAGCATTTGATTTAGATATATTGCTTGGCCTTGATGGCTTATGAGCATTTGATTTGGAATTGGTTGCTTTGGCCTTGACATGTAACTAATCCTTGATGATCTTGTTTTATATCCCCTTGAGGATATAGAAATTTGTCTCCTTGAAGGCGTGGGAACTCGTCTGTGGGATTTTGTTTTGTCATGACAGTGTTGCATACATAGTGTCGTATTGAGGAGCTACGCTCCGATGACAAGCATCGACGTACGCATTTCCCAAACAATATTATACTATAATGTGCCAAAGTGCAATGACAATTTCTTATAATATTTGTTGGTTAGATTGATTGCTATGATATTGAATTTGGTCAATTGCGCTAAGGCAAACTTGTTACATAGATCAAGTCAGGCTCTACTTGCCACTGAACTAGTCAAATTGAGTCACCCTTTTCTATTAAACTTTGAGTCAACCTGTGTCAAGTTGGGTTGGTGATTTGTGTCAGTCTATTTACTTGAATAGACTTGCATTGGGCCAACTATTGTAGCAAGATCGAGCCAAATGTAGACTGAGCTTACAATTTTTAGGCATGTTGGGCCGCTATTCAATGAGAACTGGGTTTAGAATTTTTTTGGTTTAGTTCAATGGTAAATCAGGTTGAACTGCATAGCAAAATCTGATCAGATCCAGATTCTAATTTTAACCCGATAACATAATGTATATATATTTGCTTCAATTTTTGGCAATGAATTGAATGTGTTGGGCTTGATTCAACTCGAGGCAAGCCAAACCAACATTATATCAGTGATGCAAGTATTCTGTGATGATTTCGTCAGACAACGATAGCAGTAGACAACGGTAGTAGCGGCTACATTAGTGCCGCTGAATGTTACGATGAAGTTGAACTCCGTTGCAACTGCAACAACAATCTTAGGAACTTTGGTGGATGGACCATATGCGTCCAGCTTTGGTGGTTCCGCTTCAGTCCATGATTTGGTTGGCACTACGATCGACTCATTGTTCAGCCTCTTCCACATGTCGGTGGCAAGCTGCAATTGAGTGTGAACATTCTCCGGTTCGGATTTTAACTGAGCCACAAGAGTTATGCGATTTACTTGAGCTATCTTAGGCTTCTAGTGACAATTCGGCTAGCATGGATATTGGCAGTCATATACTTTGCATGAAGACACGTTCAATATTGGAGCAGGGTAATCAGACCTTCCACCACTGTCTGGCTCACCTCCACTCCACTCTTGAAGGCTGGCAGGGCCGCAATCTATCTCAAGCTGGTCGTCTCACTCTTGCTCGCAGTGTGCTCTCTTCCATTCCTATTCATCACCTTATTACCGGAGCGCTTTCTCGTATGCAACTTGAAAAGCTCAATGCACCTATCAGACATTTTCTTTGGGCCAAACGAGACAATAGCAAAGGTATTCATCTTGTTAATTGGGATACGGTTATTTCACCTAAACACCGGGGGGGCCTGCACGTCAAAGATTTTACTATCTTTTGCACTGCCCTGAACGGACCTCGTATTATCGATCTTTTGAATCAGGAGAACAAACTTTGGGTTCGTCTCTGTACTGCTAAGTACGGCCTTCTCACTCCGTGGCGTACTATCAAATACCGAAAGGCAAGTCCTACCTGGAGAGCGCTTCAACAGGACCTCGTCACACTCACTCCCTTTCTCTTTAAATGCATTGGAGATGGTCGCTCTTTGCATATTGCGAACGACCCTTGGTGTAGTGACATACCCCTGACTCTCAAACCAACTTTTATTGATCCTCATGGCCTGACTGATGGATTAGTGGCTGATCTTATTCAGGATGGGCGTTGGAATGTACAACTCCTCTCTAGTTGGATGGGCGCGGAACTGCTTCACAACGTCCAAAGACAGAATATCCGATACTCTACTAGTGGTGATAAATGGATCTGGACGAGTGGCTCTAATGGTCTTCCCATAACTAAAGTCATATACAAAACCCTTCTCCATGAAAAACATGCCTTCCTGATCTGTGGTGGCGACTGGAAGCATCTTTGGCGCCTTCATATTCCACTGAAACTTAAGATCTTTGGCTGGAAGCTGCTTCACAAGAAGCTCCCTACTCGCGAACGACTTTGGTGTCTGGGCCTCTTCAGTTCTGATGCTTGCCCTCTCTGTGACAACGACCCTGAAACTATTCTTCACCTTATGTTTGAATGCCCCTATTCCCAACAGGTGTGGCGCACTCTCGCTGATCGTATTGTGCTTGATCACCGCCTCAACTCTTACATGAGCCGAGGGCACTGGCTGGCTGCTGGTCTCTCTCTGGGGGACGGCGGGGCGGAAACTATTCTTACTGTCCTTTGGCATCTTTGGAAGGCCCGCAATACTGCGGCTCACCACAATGAACGGCTTCCTGTTTCCCGTGTTGTTGGGCTGGCTCTCGCTGATCTGCGTGCTATGTCAACTGCTCTTCAATCTCGATGCCGAAGCCGCAATGACACCTCTAGCCAACATCCTCAATGGAGCGCTCCCCAGGATGGCTGCTTCAAAGTCAATACTGATGGCTCTTGGGTGGGGGAGACGCAGGCGTCTGGATTGGGCTACCTTATTCGGGATGCTACTGGAACGGTTAAAATGGGGGCGGCGATCTACTGCCAAAGCACCTCTTCCATTCAAACGGAGCTCATGGCTATCAAGTATGCACTTCTGTATCTACATTCCCATGGGGAATACTGGAGCTTCCAGTTAATCATCGAGTCGGATTCTCTTGAAGCTATTCAATTGGTTACTGACGTTAACACGCATCCGCCTTTTGCTCTGATGTGCCTCCTTACTGAATATGTAATGGATCTCTTCCTCTAAGAATAAACCCTGAAAATCACCCTTCTGTTCTAAAAGATAACGTAATAATGATAATAAGAATAAAATAATTGTGTTTTTAATCAATAAGATTGTTATGGGTATATTAGTTAGTTACAAGAAAATAAAATTAAGACTGTGTTTAGTAGGAAAAAAAAGAAAATTAAAAGGAAAGGAAAGTAAGAAGGAAGAGAAAGTAAAAATGAAAAGGAAAGTAAGGAGATTTTTTTCAATTGTGTTTATTTAGAGGTTAAGAAAATTGAAAAGATTGATATAATCCCATCCAACAGCACTTATGATAACAAGGTTAACACAAATTCTAGCTCCTTTTACAAAAGAAAATCCCATCTGTAGACCTTGACTTTTCATATTGCATTACATACCATAATGATGTTCAGATGGAAAAACAGTCTTTCCTTTATGCTACAAATGACCATAATTGTTCAGATCCAAAATGAAATACGGCTAAGTTAGAGGATTAGTAGCAAGCCTTATCCACATTGTCAAAGTACGTGTGCTGCATAGCCCTCTTAGCTGAAATCTGCTTTGATGGCTTGTACATCAGCATCTTCTGCAAGTATGAAGTTGAAATAGCATCTTTTATCAGAAGTAGATATGATTAACATGTTTCACAAAACTAGGACAAACAATCTTTCTAAAAAGATTAAAAAGAAAATGGTCGTCAGCACTCACTGAGAGAAGGTCTAACCCATAAGCATCCAGGTTAGGCACGAACTTCATCATTTGGAGTACCAAGCAATCTGCATCAGTAATAGTAATTAATCCAGCTGACTAGGCAACGTAAATAGATAGGGAAAAAAGATATCGAAAAACCAGTTGATTTTACCTGAAGATGTAAAAGGAGATGTTGCAACTCCAAACATCCAAACCATCCAAACATCCAAAACATCAACAATCTAACAACATCCAAAACACATTCAAAACATCCAAGACATCTAAAACATCGAAAAGCTCGCTTTCAAGCCATGATTGAAGTATTATTTGACCTTCAAAGGTACTAAAATAGAGCCAACTTTAATAGATATAATGTACAATATGGATTGATGAAGTACGATAAGCAATCCGTAAAACAAGACTTTTAACGACCATCAGTGTCATGGAGTAAGTTATTGGCTTTAGACTTTTAACCACCAGAGCTGCTAGTGCTTATAGTTTCACTCTCAGATCCACTGGAACTATCTAAGCTTCTGTAAAACAAGACAAGTTGAAAATGTCGCCGCTTGCATGTGATTGACAAATAAATTACAGTAAGAACAGAGAAGATATGAAATAAATATACCGTTTTGATCTTCAACATATTTGCTTGGATATTTATCATATCAAATTGACAAAATATTAGCTTGAATATTTAGCCTAAAGAATCTTCTCTTAGATATTGAAGACATTCACTGAGATATTTGTCTAAAACTATGGGCTTGAATATTTATCTCATCAAGTTAACAAAATATCTACTGAAATATTTGTCTTAAATATTCACTTGAATATTGACGACTAGAGAGCCTGCGATATCAAGAGACGAAGATGTGAGAAATTAGATGCAAGACACCCAGACCCTTCTAAATCGTTTCAAAAGATAACGTAATAATGATAATAATAATAATAATAATAAAATTATGTTTTTAATTAGTAGGATTTGTATGGGTATATCAGTTAATAACAAGAAAATAAAATTAAATAAAAATGGGAAAAAAAAGTTATAGCTACCCAAGGAAATAAATAAATGAGTTGTAAAAAAACAATGTAAACAACATCAATAGTATGCCTAAAGGAAAGATTGAAGCATTCAATGAAACAAGTTTAATTGCAAGATCAAAATAGCCAAGTCCAGCCACAGGTAGAATTCACAATAAAATTAAAAGCGCATCATTCACAAACGCTCATAGCCACAAACACAAAAATCAAAAGATGACAGACATTAAAAAAGAAATGGCAGACATATCAGAAAGAGACTAAAATTAGCTCTACTTACCCCTTCAACACTGTGCCGGGGAAGGGTTAGGAATAGCTTCATTTTCAATGTAGATGTGAGGAATGTGAGAGATCTTGCTCCACTCACGCCCGTCTTGCCTCCAATCACATAGCTTCCCCAGTTCTCCACATCTTACAATTGTCATGTATGTTAGGTTCTTTGGCAGACTGTTCAGCCCCAGCGACAACATCTCCGGACAATCATTTAATAATAGCCTCTTTAGATGGCACAAGCTCCCCAAGACATTAGGTAGGCTCCGCAGATCGCTGCAGTTAACGAAACTCAGATATCTGAGGGAGGTGAGGCTTTGGAACCACTCTTGTTGTACAACAGTGAAGGACTCTAACCCCTTCAAGGGACCAAGAGACAAATCTATTAGGCAAGTGAGAGTACCTACTGGAAAGATCTCATGGAACATTTGCATTCCATCCACAGTCTCAGAGAAGCCAAATTCGAGACTGTAAGAGGTAAAGTGTATGGACCTCCTGAGTTTGTGGCAATCGAGTATCTGCCACCATTTAAGGTAAGGCATCAAATCTCGACCTTGTTCTTTTGCTGCAATACCGATCTCCTCCAATGAATCAAGTCCTTCAATATCCACAACTTTGAGAGAGGGAAGGGCATCTAATTTGTTACAACGAATAATTCCAAAAGAATGAAGCAGAGTCCTCCTCCTATCAATACGATGCTCTTTACAACCTGACCATTTCTTTAGTTTTTTCAAATGATCTAAATTGAGATATTGCAATGATGGGAATGCAGTTCTTTTACGACCATATATCTCAATACCAATCTCCTCCAATAAATCAAGTCCTTCAAGTTTCAGAGCTTCTAGAGAGGGCAGTTCTTGGAGAGGAGGAATAACTTTCAAGTTGGGGCAATTTACAATATGTAGATCAGTAACATGAGGCATTAGAGATTGACCATCATCCGGAGCCAACCATTCATTTAGCTCTTTCATAGAGTACAAGAGTAAATATTTTAGTTTTGGGAACACTATACTTTCCCTACCATAGATTTCTATCCCTATCTTCCTCAATGAATCAAGTTGATTGAGAAACAAATCTTTGAGACATTGCAACCCTCCAAGAGGAGGAAGTGCTTCCAATTTGTTACATCTAGAAATTTCCAACCTACAAAGGTGAGGCATCATATCACGAACATCCTCTTTAAAACTTGACCATTTCTTTAGTTTTTTCAAATCAAACAAAAGGAGAGATTCCAATGATGGTGCATTTATGTAACGCAAGTTAGTCAGTTTACCAAATATTTTAGACATCGATGTTTGGTCGTTGGAGCAATGAAACATGGACTTGGAATCACCTATCAATTGGTAGTCGTCAATCTCCTCTCTATTAGTAAATGGGGAAAACCAATAATTTGGATTATCCGGTAGATATTCGTCGTCAATATCCCCTGTACCAGAAAATGGAAAATCCCTGAGATAAACAGGAAGCTTAGTGCCAAATGGGAATTCCAAGTATCGCAAATGAATCATATTGCCAATTGTCTCAGGAAGATGTGAAGATGAATAATGTTCTCCAAATATCAGAACACGCAAGCGCTTTACTTCCTTAAAATCCGGACGTGAGGTTTGTGATATGCTGCTTGTGTGTGGAGGATCATACACTAAGCTGCGCAGTTTCTTTGGCTCTTCAATTTGATCCAGAGCCCTATCCAAGTTACTAGAGCTGACATACAAGTGACGAACCCTCTTAGGAATTCTGTACTCCACTGAACTACCATTTTTAACTCGGAAAATTTCATCTGGTACGATAGACTTTGCCAGATCACACAACAAGGCATGGATCACGTACCCCTTCCCTGGACTATTATCTTGGAAGAAAGATCTACTATGTAACTCATTAAAATATTCTCGTCCTTTGTCCTCCAATGTCATGATGCCGTGGCCCGATTCAACAAACTCCTGTGCCTCCCAGAGATGAACTAATTTATCAATACTTTTGAACACATAATTCTTCGGAAAAAAAGCACAATAGACAAAACACCGCTGGAGGTGAGGGGGTAGATGATTGTAACTCAATCTCAGGGAAGGAAGAATTTCACCTCCCTTTTGCCATTGTTTGCTTTCCAAGACGTTCCTCCAGCAGCTTTCCTTCAGACAACGGTTGAGAAAACTTCCCACTACTATGGCCGCAAGTGGCAAGCCGCCCATCTTACTTGCTATTTGCTTTCCAATGTGCTTTAGTTCTGGATGATCTTTTGGATTGACATTACCAAATGCACAACGTTTGAAGAACTGCCAATACTCTTCTTTTCCAAAACATGCTAAATCAATTGTAGTAGCTCTGGAGTTAACCAAATCTGCTACTTCTTTAGTGCGAGTGGTAATTACGATTTTGCTACCTTCTTTGCAATGTCTGAACACGCTGATGAGTTTTTTCCATTCTGTAGTAGTCAAATCTTCCCATACATCGTCAAGGACAAATAAGAACTTCTTTCCTCGCAATTTTCTTGACAAATCTTCATAAATGGTACCCAAATTTATGCGCTTGTAAATATCTTGATTGGTAGGTCTAAAATCTGCAGATTCCAAGATCTTTGTCATGACCGTTGTGCTTTCAAATTCATTTGACACCCAAACCCACGCCTTGTGATTAAAATGTTTTCGGACGTCCTTACAGTTGTAGAGCCACTGGGCAAGAGTAGTCTTTCCCACTCCTCCAAGGCCAACAATGCACACCACAGAGAAGTTCTGGCTATTGGATCCGTTTTCATCAGACGACTCCAACACCAATTCCTGCAGCCGATGCATCTCTCTTTCTCGGCCAAACATACGAGGTTCAGTTGGAATTGGACTTGTCTGTCGCCCTTTGGATGATCCGTCTTTTTTGTTGCTGTCGGTAATCACTTTAATAACCTCGAGGTTCTGAGTTGATAGTAGACGATCCAACGCGTGGGCAATATCGGATAACTCGTGATGGATTGCAGGGGGGGCAATGGCAGTCCGTAATCTTTTTGCTGCATTGCGCAAGAAGTTGCCGCTAGCCTCGACGCCGTGGCAGAGGGATTCGCAATTGAAGGCGTCGATAATATCCTCGGCGTCGTAAACGACATCTTTTAATTCAGTCAGCCAGGATGCCACGTTGCGGTCTTCCTCGATCATTTTACTCTCGATGACTTGCATCACCGGCTTGATATATTTCAAGTTATTTTCCACATTCTGCAGAGCTCTTTTTACGTCGGTAGCGTTCTGGTATCGGCCAGAGATAAAGGAACGAATCGAGTCGTATAGATTGGAAACGACTGGAGAGATGAACCATCCGACGATCTCAAGTGCCATTGAGATGAACGATGCTTGGGAGCTCGGGAAGATGCCGATCGCTATGACGCGCGCGCTTTCTTAAAAAGTGGTCTGTGAAGATGCCAACAATCTGACGCGTTCTATTGACTTCACAGGCCAATAGCACCACTGCATAAAAGAAGACTTGTATCCGCCGCGTTCCGTTGACTTGAGGGGCTAGAGTTAAACTTTGGGTCAACTTTTGCACACCTAAAGTTCACAAATTTGTCCACCGTTGAGGTCAAGCAGGATGTCAGTTAAACTTATCAGATAAAAAGTTCACAAATTTGTTTCTTTCTTTAAATTTTTCATCCTTCCAAAGAAACATAACGAGGGAAAATTTTATCACTTTACTTTCCATACTTATATCCTTGTTTCCATACTTATATCCTTTTTATCTAACTATCCTTCCCCCTCTATTTTTGATACTTACTAGTAAACAAGACCTAAATGATCAAAGAACCCAAGATGTCAAGGACTCTATTTTCCATACTTACGAGTAAACAAGGTGTTACGCCCAAGGACCAGCAGGTCCTGGGCCTGGCCCAACGGGCCGTTTCGACGTGGACTTGGGCGGAGGCCCAAGCAACGGGGAATGGCTTTAGAGTAGGATCTGGCGTAGATCGGGCGACATGCTGGGGGCGCATCAAAGGTGTGGGTGGAGTCCTTCCCCGTAGGCGTCCCTTCCGATGGCAGGCGTGGCTGTGGCAACGCTGTCGGCGGCCGCAGCGGAAGAAAAGGGGGCGTGGCAGCGGCCCGGCTCCCTCTCTTGGCTCTTCGACGGAGTCTCAGACGAGGGTTGCGAGCGGAGGCTCGGAGGGGGCGTCTTCCCACCGAGACCGGGAGGACGCGAGCCGTCATTTCCAGCGTGGAGACGACGATGGCAGACGACGACGAAGGCGAGAGCGCTTCCTCCTCCTCCTCCTCCTCCCCGGGCAGCTGATGGCGACGAGAGTGTCACCTTCTCCCGAAGAAACGGCAGTGAGTACTCCAGTGCCTGCGAGTCCAGATAGGAGCGATGAGTTGATTGAGGAGAGTGTGTACAAAGGGGAGGGAGAATAAATGGGTTTTATGTAACCGAATTTTGAGTAGGGCTGTCCAAACGGTTTGAACCGAACCGAACCAAACCATTTTGGTTCAACCCGAACCGAACCGATTTGTGATGGTAACAAACCGAACCCGAACCGCATTAGGTAAAAACCGAATCAAAATCGAACCGAATTATTCGGTTCAGTTCGGTTTAAACCAATTAAACCGAAATTAATTATATAAATATATATTTAATTTGTTTATACTATTATATTATTAATTTGTAATAAAAATAATAATATTATATATTTTATATAAAAATATTAATATTATATTTAAAATTTGGTTTGTTCGGTTCAAAATGAAAACCGAACCGAACCGAATTGCTCACATCGAAAACTGAACTGAAATTTTTTTAATCATTTCAAATCGAACCGAACCGAACCGAACGTTTCGGTTCGGTTCTTTTTTTCGATTTGACCCATTTTTTGGACATCCCTAATTTTGAGAAATAAGAGCCGGCAAAACTTTCCCCACTTCCTCCTGTGTTTCCGGCGATCTTCTGGCATCCCGAGGGATGCCGATGAGGCTAAGGGGTGAAGGGGTGTGAGTGTCCCCTTTCCCTGCTGGCCAGTTCCCGGTCCGACGATGTCTGTAGCGGCGGCTGCAGACGTGTGCGTAGCGGCGTTCGGGTGAACACGCTTGACGAAGGAGGAACCCAAGAAAAGGAAAAGGGGAAAATCTGACGTGGCGCGTTTGTTGACCGCCACTACAGGAATGGGTCTGACAATTGGTATCAGAGCCACGGTGGTGGCTCCGGCGATCTTGCCGGTGCGAAGAAGGAAGACGGCGAGCGTCTTCTCCTTCCAGACGACGAAGAGACGAAACCGATGGAGGATCCGGGTCTGATCGTCCGTCGTCGTGTGTGCGCGGAGGCGCGAAGCTCAGCGGACGACAAGAGACGACGAGAGCGTCGTCTCACCAGTGGACAGCGATAGCAGGGGAGGCCATCTTCTCAGGACGAGGGAGCGGCGAGCTCCACCCACCCAGCCGAGCAACGAGTTGGGAGAGAAGAAGGCGACGAGCGGCAGAGGCTGCCTCCTCCATGAGCGGGACTCCCGTCGACTAGCAACGAGCAGCGAATGGAGCTCCACTAACGTCGGATGCGAGCTCCCATTAGGGTTGAGCAACGATCGGCTTTCCCGCGATCGACGGTAGTGACAGAGGCTGCTTCCCTGACGAGAGGCGATCGAGCACCCAGCGAGCAGCGACCTCCTCCATCCAGCCAAGAGACGATCTGAGATTGGAGAGTGTTTGAGCGTCCTCCCTCGACGCGAGCGACCCTTGCTCGACGAGACAGAGGCGGCGGCGTTCCCTCCTCGAGCACGCCGACAAGGAGTCTGCAGAGGCGGATTGTTCCCGAGTATTGGACACCGACTGCAGCTGGACGAGAGCGGAGGAGGCCACCTCCCTCTTCCACATAGGCGGCGGATGAAGGTCCACTGCCTCCTCCTTTCCCCAGGCGGTGATCTCGGCGACGTCCCGGCGAGTAATCCGGCGATGCGGGATCGGACGATGCGGAGAGGAGTCGAGCGTGTGCAGAGAGCTTTGGCCAGGCGATGAGCGCTTGGGCTGAATCTGGCATCGGTGTGTCCGACGAGGCGGTTCCCAAGCGGGTGTCCGACGAGGGTTTGATGGAGGAACCGGACCCGGCCCCGGCCCCGACTTAGCAGACTGCGCGGAGATGAGTCGGTGGACATAGGGGTGGCAATTCGTGTTTCATGTGTCATAACGTGTCGTGTCATACTTGACACTTGACACGATTATGCTTGACACAAACACGACCCGTTTATGTATACGTGTCAATATACGAAACACAGACACGACCCGCTTATTTCGCAGGTGACATGACACGACACGATTAACACGTTTAATAAGTAGGTCGTGTCACATAACACGACACGACACGACACGATTGACACGATTTATAATATAAAGTTATTAGATGACACAACACGACACGACACGAATAACCTGTGTAACTCACTATATTAAAATTATCTATAAATTATTAATTTTATATAATATATATTATATATGGGTTAGATGGGTCAACCCGCGAACACGACACGACACGACACGAATTTTAGCGTGTCATAAACGGGTCGACACGATAATGACATGAAACACGATTATGTTAAACTCAAACCCGCGAAAACTCGTGTCGCGTCGTGTCGTGTTGGCGGGTCGTATAATTTTTTGCCAGACCTAGGTGGACACGACAGAACCGCGGCGATGAGACCGCGGTCGCCTCATCATGACGAGGACGACGGGGAAAGCGGAGGCTTTCCCCCACCTTCTCCCCAACCGCTTCAGTCGACTACGAGGTTGACGGCAAGAGGCGAGAGCACCTCTCTCCATCCAGTCGGCGGATGGACGTGAAGACGAGAGAGCTCGTCTTCCTCCCAAGCAACGGGCGAGACGGGCGTGTCTCCCCCTCTGAGTTGGCAATGGCGAGTCCCATGAAGGCGCATAGGTGCCTGAGACTCCGGCGGGCAGCATAGCTCCAGCCATTGCGAAGGCTGAGGAGAGCTTGACACCAAGGGCGGCATCTACATCCACTGGGGGAGACTGTTACGCCCAAGGACCAGCGAGTATTGTGCCTGGCCCAATGGGCCGTTCGACATGGACTTAGGCGGAGGCCCAAGCAACGGTGAACGACTTCGGAGTAGGATCCGGCGCGGATCCGGACGACTTGATGGGGGTGCATTAGAGGTGTGTGCGGAGTCCTTCCCTGCCGGCATCCCGTCCGATGGCAGGCGTGGTTGTGGCAGCGCTGTCAACGGCTGCAGCGGAAGAAAAGGGGGCGCGGCAGCGGCCCGGCTCCCTCTCTTGGCTCTTGGATAGAGTCTCGAACGAGGGCTGCAAGCGGAGGCTCTCCGAGCAAAGGCTTGAACGGGGGCATCTTCCCAACGAGACCGGGAGGACGAGAGCTGTCGTCTCCGGCATGGAGATGACGATGGCGGAGGACGACGGAGGTGAGAGCACTTCCTCCTCCTCCTCCCCGAGTAGCTGACGACGATGGTAGTGGCTCCGGCGATCTTGCCAGTGCGAAGAAAGAAGACGGCGAACGTCTTCTCCTTCTAGATGACGAAGAGATGAAACCGATGGAGGATCCGGGTCTGATCGTCCGTCGTCATGTGCGCGCGGAGGCGCGAATCTCAGCGGACGACGAGAGCGTCATCTCCCCAGTGGACGACGGTAGCAGGGGAGGCCATCTTCTCGGGACGAGAGAGCGGTGAGCTCCATCCACCCAGCGGAGCGACGAGTTGGGAGAGAAGAAGGCGATGAGCGGCAGAGGCCGCCTCCTCCATGAGCGGGACTCCCATCGACTAGCGACGAGCAGCTAATGGAGCTTCCCTGACACCGGACGCTAGCTCCCACGAGGGTTGAGCAGCAACCGGCATTCCCACGAGCAACGGTAGCGACAGAGGCCGCTTTCCCGACGAGAGGTGATTGAGCACCAAGCGAGTGGCGAGCTCCTCCATCCAGCCGAGAGACGAGCTAGGATTGGAGAGTGTTTAAGCGTCCTCCCTCCACGCGAGCGACTCTTCCTCGATGACATAGAGGCGGCGGCATTCCCTCCTCGAGCGACAGCGACAAGGAGTCTACATAGGCAAATTGTTCCTGAATATTGGATGCCGACTGCAGCCGGACGAGAGCGGCAGAGGCCACCTCCGTATTCCACATGGGCGGCGGACGAAGGTCCACTGCCTCCTCCTTTCCCCAGGCGGTGATCTCGGCAACGTCCCGGCGAGTAATCCGACGATGCGGGATCGGACGAAGCGGAGAGGAGTTGAGCGTGGGCAGAGAGCTTCGGCCAGGCGATGAGCGCTTGGGCTGAATCCGGCGTCGGTGTGTCCGACGAGGCGGTTCCCAAGCGGGTGTCCGACGAGGGTCTGATGGAGGAACCGGACCCGGACCCGGACCCAACTTGGCAGACTGCGCGGAGTTGAGTCGGCGGACACGACAGAATGGCGGTAATGAGACCGCGGCCGCCTCATCACGACGAGGACGACAGGGAACGCAGAGGCTTTCCCCCACCTTCTCCCCAACCACTCCAGTCGACTACGAGGTCGACGGTAAGAGGTGAGAGCACTTCTCTCCATCTAGCCGGCGAACGGATGCGAAGACGAGAGAGCTCGTCTTCCTCCCGAGCGACGGGTGAGACGGGCGCGTCTCCCCTTCCGAGTTGGTAGCGACGAGTCCCGTGAAGGCGCAGAGGTGCCTGAGACTCCGACGGGCAGCGTAATGATGCATTGTATTTACACCACATTTTTGCCTATATTTTATACTATTTTTAGGGCTTAATTGCATGATTTTGTGCTAATTCTGGTATTTTTGCTTCACTTGGCACAAAAGCTTCACTTTTTTTGGTTTTTATGAAAATGTAGGTAAAATGACATAAAAATGATGGATTTCGAGAGTTTTGAGGCCATATTATGATTCCCGAGGAGATCACGAGCTTACACATCAAATTTGGAGCGAAAATAGTGAAAATTTCAACTTTCACGGCCTTGGCCGTAATTATGAAGTCAGCCATAATTTTGGCATTGAGGGAAGGGCGAAAAACGGCTAAGTATGGATATGCACAGAAACTTTCACGGGTGAAGCCGTAATTTTATTACGGTCTGTGATACTTTCTGTGACTTAAGGGCTTTACACACAGAAAGAATCACGGCCTTGGCCGTGAACCTATTACGGACCGTGAAAACATCCGCCCGTCGAGTTTTTCACTCGATTCTCCACCGATTCAAACCGGATTTGAACCAGACTTTGCAGAAATGTTCCTTGATGGGTTCCAAACTAGTTTAGCTATAACAGATCAGATTTTTCGAGGGTTAAGGGAGGGCTTCTACGGACGAAAGCTAACGGTGGCGGCAGTGACGATGACGACGAAAATCAATTCCAGGGCAGAATTCGAATAGGAAAGCCGCACAAAGGAAGAATTAGAGGGTTCATCTTCGTCTCCAGATTGAGGGGAAGCCTTTCTAGTATCTTGTCTAGCGATTTCCTGTAATCTTTTAGGGTTTTCATGCAATTTTCATCGATGAACATGCTGTTTGCTTTGAACATGAACGTGTAAACCTTATTTCGGGATTTGGGAAGTAGCCTATTGATTGATTTATGGATTTCGTCTTTTGCATGAATCTTTTGTATGTTTTCACGGTCCGTGAAACTTTCTGTGACTTAAGGCCTGTACTCACAAAAAGAATCACGGCCTTGGCCGTGAACCTATTACGGACTGTGAAAACATCCGACCGTCGAGTTTTTCACTCGATTCGAACCGGATTTGAACCAGACTTTGCAGAAACGTTCCTTGATGGGTTCCAAACTGGTCTAGCTATAAAAGATCAGATTTTTCGAGGGTTAAGGGAGGGCTTCTACGGACGAAAACTAACGGCGGCGGCGGTGACGGCGAAAATCAATTCTAGGGTAGAATTCGAATAGGAAAGCCGCGCTAAGGAAGAATTAGAGGGTTCATCTTTGTCTCTAGATTGAGGGGAAGCCTTTCTAGTATCTTATCTAGCGATTTCCTGTAATCTTCTAGGGTTTTCATGCAATTTTCATCGATGAACATGCTGTTTGCTTTTAACATGAACGTGTAAACCTTATTTCGGGATTTGGGAAGTAGCTTGTTGATTGATTTATGGATTTCGTCTTTTGCATGAATCTTTGTTAAGAATATTATAGATTGATTTGATTAGAATTGTACGTATCCCGCTTTAATTCTCTTGACAAGTTTTATTGCGTTTGAGACGTCGTGAGAAGAACCGGGAGGTGAATCGTGACGTTGGATCTATTCTTGTCAAACCTACGAATCCAATCACAGGAGTAGTTTGGATTTATTTAAAGAATTTACATGATTTTTCATAGAACTTAAAAGGATCTAATTGCATTAATTGTCACGAGAGTAGGGAATTAACGTAATTAGGTACCGGATTATGCTTCGGGATGAGGTAATATGTACCTTAGGAAAAATCCTTTTCAAAACTATAATTTTCTGTTCAAAGATTTATTTTTATTAAATTCATAATGATTAGCGTGGTGAAACCCCGAATCCTGAATTTATCTGAATTGATTTTTACCCAAAACATTATATCTGTTTCTTTTTATTTGTACTTAGAAGTCTCCAAAACAAAAACCACAGATTTGATTCATCTAGCTATAGATCGACCGTGTAATCGGTACTTGACCACCAGATCATCGTTGGGAACGATCTTTATTTTATTACTTCGATAAATCCGTGCACTTGCGGACGTATCACGTAGCTCCGGCCATGGCGAAGGCTAAGGAGAGCCGAACATCGAGGGCGGCGTCTACGTCTGCCGGGGGAGACTGTTACGCCCAAGGACCGGCAGGTCCTGGGCCTAGCCCAATGGGCCGTTCGACGTAGACTTGGGCGGAGGCCCAAGCAACAGGAATGACTTCGGAGTAGGATTCGGCGTGGATCCGCGCGACTGATGGGGGGCGCATCTGAGGTGTGCGCGGAGTCCTTCCTTGCCGGCATCCCGTCCGATGGCAGGCGTGGTTGTGGTAGCGCTATTGGCGGCCGAAACGGAAGAAAAGGGGGCCACGGCAGCGGCCCTGCTCCCTCTCTTGGCTCTTGGACGGAGTCTCGGACGAGGGCTGCGACGGAGGCTCTCCGAGCGAAGGCCTAAGTGTGACACCTGTTCTTATGTGGATCAGGCCGAGAGAAGATTGGGCCGCGCGGCCTATCCTTCAGGGCTGCAGCCGGCCCGGAACAGGAAGACATTGCGTCTCCTTCGATGCGGGTACAGCCGACGCAGGTGACATCGAGGAGTTCGACAACGTCGACGGCGCGATCGACGGCCCCGTCTGCGGCGGCTGCTCCGGCAAGGTTGACGGCAACATCAACTCGCGTCATGGGGCCAAAGAGGCGAGCGGCGTCAATGATCTCGGCGAGGAGATCGGATCGCGAGCGGAGGAGGCAAGTGAATCACGCACGCAGGCGTGATTCACGGACGGCTTGCTTTGGGAAGTTGGCTGGCGGAGAGATCCCTTCCAACCCAGGCAACGTCTCCTCCCCTTTAAGAATCCAGGCGGATGACGGGAAGAGGCAGAGAACTCCCCCCAGAAATAGAGGGCTTGAGAGGAAGAGAGACAGTGGCGAGGCTTCCCCTTCCGGCGACGAGCGTCGTCTGCTCTCACTCTTTCCGACGTTCGCAGAGGCGAACGTCCTCCATACGGCGGACGACGACGAGTTCGGCGAGCTTCCGGTCGGCAGCGAGGTCCGGCGAGACGAGAGGGTGAGGGAGTGATCTTCTGGTCTCGACTCATCTCCTTCTCACATCACATGACTACATACAAAGAATAATCTAAAACAAAACCTATTGTTTAACAAAGACACCCAAATCCAACCTCATTTACTAAAATTTTTAACTACTTTGTGCGCTAGAGAGGTGGCATTTTAGAGAAATCTTAAGTTATATTGAATAAAATTTACAGTGAAAAGATTAGAAAGTACAATAATTTATTATATTTTCTATTTTTTTCACTGTAAATTTTATTCAATAAAACATAGCTTTAGTCTTTCATTTGGTATCCTGTTAAATCTCACAGTGAGACAAAACAGATTTGTCTCTACCACTATACTTCTAGTAAGATGGTTCATGAGGGTCCGGAAGTAAAGTTTGTGAGAGCCAACTTTATCATTTGGACAAATACATCTATCTATTTAATGTGAGAGCCAACTTTATTTTTAGATTTGTCTTTGTAGTCCAATTTTTTTTCTTCTAGTTATCATTGTTTTTTTTCAAATTTAGCTTAACACTTTATAAAATTTCAATTATGTCATATTTTTATCTTTATGTTCCACTTTATTTTTTTTTATTCTCGCATACGTGTAGCAAGAAATCTTTGTGACTTAATTCAATTATATATGTGCTAGTGGTGTTCATCATAACAATATTTGCTCTCTGAAAATTATTTTTTGCAGAAATTTTTTTGTGTTTGATAGTCTAAAGAATACTATATGAGCAATAATAATACTAAACTTTCATCAACCTTTAAAGAAATTCAAATAATCTTAAAAATACCTGTAATTGGTCTATCTCGCTTTTTACTCAAGGACACTGATTTCTATCCTTGACAGGCTCTCACACGAGTCGGCAAAGCTTCAACAAGCAAATGAGGCTTAGCAAATAATCTTTTGAACTCTCTCAGATCAAACACAACCCATGAAAGTGGAGAAACATAAATATTGCATACTTGCGATAGTAGTCCCTACAGTGATTTCAAACACTCATAATTCTCTCTGTCTTTCTCTTATTCTTTCTTTGTTCTTGGCCTTCTCCTCATATAGGAATAAAGTTGAATCTTCAATAATTCATCTGATCGTCTTTGCTTGTCGTCAATGACGGTATTTTTCCTTCAATAATTATATTTTGACCCATAATTCTCTCTCTTTTTCTCTCCTCCTTCGGTCTTGGCTTTTTTCCTTTAAGAACTTTCTCCTTATGTAGGAATAAAGTTGATTCTTCAACAATTCATGAGTCTTTACTTATGCGTCATTGCTTACGTTTTCCTTCAATTATTGTACTATGACTCATAATTTTCTCTCTCTCTTTCTTTCCTCTTTCCTCCTTCAATTATTGCTATCTGTAACTTTAAAATTTACCAGCATTATATTGGCTCCGCAACTCAAAAAAAAAATCTCCCTACCCTAATCTCGCATTTGCCAATCTTAAAGCAACAAAGTGAGTGCACAAATCTTAATGCCCTTCATATCTCTCTCTATATATATATTAAATTAATCACATTCCTTTTTACTACCTCCAAGATCTTAATTGCGGATAAGTCTTTAGTTAAGCTACACTAAAAAAATTGTAATTTTATGTTAGTTAAATTATTTTATATACTTTTGTCTAATTTTAATAGAACCATTTATTTTTTTCCTCTTGCTTAAAATTATTTTCCAAACTATTTTAAGGGTATAAGATTATTTTTGTTATCTACATAAATAAATATTACTTTATGAAAATTATGTTAACCATTTTTAAAATAATTAACTTGTATATCATGCTCACCGCTCACGATGTACATTATTTTGTACATTATGTTGATTATTCATTTATTACTATGTACGTTATTTTAGTTATGGATATTATATGCCTGATATCTTTGAAAAATAATATTAATTAAATATGCGCATTTTATCTAAAAAATTTAAGATGAATATATTCATAACAATATAACAATATGACAATAAATAATAAATAATTTACATACAGTTCTAATAATTTTGTAGAATAAAATAAGTTTAATATGTGATTCTATAAATTTTAATAAAAAATAATTCAATCTATTTAATTAATTATCTTAATAGGCTTAAATTTTTTAACCTATGAACATGACTTTCATATCTCAATTAAATAATATATAGAAACAACTCAAGATATATTGACGTGATTAATTATTGAGTTCTTTGTATTTATCATCAATAATTACAAAATCATTACTAAGTTATAATTTTTAACAATAAATGGTGATTATTTGAGATTACTACTGAGTTGCGTTTGCATACAATAAATGATGAAATGGTTAATTTAACTTTGATATCTACCAAAGTTCTTCAGCAATTTTTGATTTCTTAAGTTTCATATTTATTAGTAATCTAATTTTGTTAATCAAATTTATAGTTATTCTCGGCATTTTGTAATGTCAAATCCATTGAAATATTCAAGTTTATTAATCTAGGTTTATCCAAAAAAATTATTGGTTGATTATATTTTATTTAATGAACTAGTTAATAAATAATAGTAACTACTAGTCCACAATTTAAATTGTATAAAAATATATCAAAGGAAGTAATGCCCAGATGATGCTGGAAATAAAGGGTTTCCATTGTTAGAGAAACATAGGTTGGCAACTCTCCTTGCGGAGGAGAGGTCCTTCATTGGTGGAGGGTTTGTTGGAAGAGTTATCCGACGAGCTTCCTAAATACTTTCCCGAAAGAGAGGGATCATCACAAGTTGAACTAGTGACAGGATCCACTCCTCCACTAAAGGCCTTTTACCGTATTTCTCCAGTGGAGTTGGTCGAGCTTCGTTTAGCATTGGTGTGGATTGCTCGAAGCCGAGTTCATTCGGCCCACGGTATCGCCTTATGGAGCGCTGATCCTCTTCTAAAAGAAGAAGGATTGGTCGCTAAGGTTCTGGGTAGACTATAGAACCTTGGATAAGATAACGATGAGGGATTGTTATCTTATACTACTTATCCCTGATCTGAGAGATTGACTAGGGAAAGCATTGCTTTTCTTAAGGCTAGACCTGAGAGCAGGTTAATTGGCAAATTCGTTTCGCCGAACGCAACGAATAGGAAAACCATATGAGCAGCCTGATATGAGTCCTTAAGTTCAAAGTGATGCCCTTTGAACTTCTAAAGCCTCTTCTACGTTTTGTCATCTGAAGAATAAGTGTTAACCCCTTTTCTTAGATGACTACGTAGTTGTATACTTGGACGATATCGTGGTATTTTCCTCAAGCGTTGAGGAACGCCTAAGCTATCTAAGGCTGGTGTTGAGGGAAAAACCAACTCTATTTGGACTTGAGAAATTCTCATTTGTGGTGGATGAGATTTCTTTCTTTAGTCTTGGGATGGACCACGGACAAGCGTGCATGGACAAGGTAAAGGTCCAAGCCATTGCGGAATGGTGCGCCCCCTCAAATTAAACCGAGTATGGAGTTTTCTCAGTGTAGTGAACTTCTATCGAAGGTTCATCAAAGGCTATTCAAGAAAAGCCTTACCCTTAGTGATCTACTGAAACGGAACTCGAAATGGGAGTGGCTTGATCGGTATCAGTTGGCCTTCCGATAGTGAAGGTCTGTATTGCCTCTGAACCGATCCTGAAGTTACCCGACTTCAGTATGCCTTTCGAGTTTCACACTGATGCTTCGGACCAAGCTATCGGTGGTATACTTTTATAGTATGGGCATCCTTTAGCTTATGGGGGTTGAAAGCTAATAGGACTGAGCGACGGTATTTGGCCATGAGAAGGAAAAGGTGGTGGGAGTCCACTATCTCCGGACGCGGAGAACCTTCTCGGGGTTATGAAGTCCGACAACATGACACCACATAAAAAGAGGTTGTCGGCAAACTAGGCACGTTGGCTAGAATTCTAGGGTGAATTCCAATTCCATGAGGAACATAAATCGGGTAAAGGCAGTGTGTCTCCTCACAAGCTCAGTAGACTAAATGCCCTTATGTGTTTTGCCCTATCTCGAGTGGACGGGGATCTGCTAAGCAGAATAAAAGCAGCCTCAGCTTTTGATAGGGAGGATCAAAAGCTAAGTTCAGCAGGATTATGTCGGGCACGATCTGACACTACTACGTGGGTCCAGTTGACATAGTCATGGCCAGAGGCGATAGGCCATTAGTCCCATCGATGGGCGGACTGCGCCGGGAGCTACTGAGGGAGCTCCATGATAGAGTTTGGGCAAGACATCCAGGACAAAAGGGGAAAATTGTCCTGTCAGCACGACTGTGCTATTAGCCCAATACGTGCGCAAATATGGGGATGTAGGTCCGCATTTACCAAAATTGCCAGGAAGGTAAGATCGATCGGAGACTAGAGGCAGGGTTGTTACAACCACTGCTTGTTCCCGAGATGTCCTGGACAAGGGTGTCCAAGGACTTTATTGGTGGGTTTCCTAAGTTTGACGGGAAAAGCTCAGTGCCGGTAGTCGTAGATAGATTCTCCATGGAGGGAGTCATTATCCCAACACTTGAGTAGTGTACAGTAAGGGTTGCTGTAGACTTATTCTTCCACAAAATGGTGAAACATCTTGGCTGGACACTTTTTGAACCGTGTTGTTCAATAAATATGTGTCCAAGGTAAGTTTCTCCATAGCCAATCATCCTCAGAAGGATGGGCAAATTGAGCGGGTGAATGCTCTTGTGGAAGAATTCCCCCGTCACTGTATGATCGCCAGTCAGGGTGACTGAGTGAAGTGGATCGATGTGGCATGGAATGCCTACACCTTGCAAAGGTTGTCATCCACAAGTCCCATCTCATTTGAGCTTCGAGTTAGTGTTAGGGAGTCAGCCCCTAATCCCCGTTGATGTGGTACAAAGGGATTCCTATGGGAAGTGCCCTATGATTCAACGGAATGCTCGGGAATGAATCTATTCACTCGGAGAGGCTAAAGGTAGCTAGGAGTTGGCTGTACAATGGATGCAAAGGTATGCATACTGTCATTGTTGGAACGAAGAATTAGTCATGGGCGACTTAATTCTTCTCCGACTTACCTCGCAGATCGATAGGAAAATCTCGGTGAGGGAGGCTCACCGAAGTCTTATCCAAAGATACAATAGTCCATGTGAGATATTGAGTTGAGTGGACTCAGTAGCATACCGTTTGAAACTCCAATAGAGATTGTAGATGTACCCTACATTCCATGTGAACTTGAGAAAGTTCCACAAGGATCCGGACGATCCTTCTTGGTCATTGTCTTACCAAGCCACACCGATAGTTCGAACGGAATTCGACCGAGGGATATGTGATATTTTATATCACTGGGTGTTGGGGCAAAGTAAGTCGAACCGATATACGGAGTTTCACATCCGATGGGATAAATCCCTTATCCTCGGCCGTCGTCTTCTTCTCTCCGGCTCCCTGAGCTTTGTGCTCCCCGGCCGGGTTGTCCTACACGGTCGGTGACTCCTCGTCCCTCTCCGCGTTCCGGTCATGTGCGCCGGCCATGTGTGGTGTTGCCTGGCGTTTGCCGGATTGTCTGTGCCGGACGTCTGTGAGACGTCCCCTTTGGGCGAGTGTTGTATTCGGCCGCTTGCGTGCGGTCTAGTCGGAGTTAGGGCGTGTGCCCGCCGTCCTGCGTGATGTCGTCTCTTGCGCGAGTGTGCGCCACCGCCTGTGTGCGGTTTGGTTTGTTTTCTAGTGTACCAAACTCGTACGCACGCTGTGCCAGCGTCGAGTCTCGGGTCTTATATCTTCTTGCGCGTTGGAGTTGGTTCGTGCAGCGATCCGGAGACGCGTGGCGGTCTCCATCTCGTCGAGACGAGGTTCCGGTGGCGCAGCTGGCTGATGATCTTCACCTCCAAGACATACTCCTTCCACCCCTGCTTCGAGCTACGGGAGATCCGCTTGATGGCGACGTCGATCTTGAGGTCCTTGAGGTAGCCCTTGTAGACCGATCCAAATCCGCCCTCACCGAGCTTCAGATCCTTGGAGAAGTCCCTTGTCGCGCTCGCAAGCTCCTCGTAGGGGTACCTCTTCGGCCCCCTCTCCCTCTCGAACTCATCGTCAATGGCCTCTTCTATCCCCATGTTGTCCATCTCCTTAAGGCCAGAATCGGCGGCCGCTTTCTTCTTAGCCGCCCAAACGAACCAAATCACGGCCGCCGCCGCCATGACAAGAAATCCGGCGACGCCCGCTCCGATCTCGAGCGCGATCAGGTCTATCTTCTTCTTTTCTCGCAGGGAGGTCGAGTTGAAAGACCACGACAGCAAGCTGTGCGCCTCGGTCAAGTTCCCGGTCGACGCCGAGAACCCGACGACCACCTTCTCCGGCAGCACATCTCGCAGATCGACGACGTAGTGCAGGCTGGAGTTGCCGGAAAAGACGGGGTTGGGCTCGAAAGTGAGGAAGACGCTCAGGTTGTGGGTGCTGGAATTGTAGCTGACCCAAGCGTTGGCCAGCCGGCCGTCCTTGAGGCTGGTGTTCCATTCCACCAGGGCTCGCGACTCGATATCGTTGACGTCGATCCCGACGTGGTTCCCCGACGGGTCCCAGGAGTTCTTGAAGGTGTCGAACTCAACGGCGACGGTGCTCACCTGCGATCCGTCGAGCGAGCTGTTGCCGAAGAGGCCGAGGAACCCTCCGCGGGAGTAGGCGGGGATTGCGGAGGGGTAGGAGGAGAGGAAGAAGGCGAGCCCGTCGCCGTGATCCGACAGGGAGCGATTGAAGGTGTCGATAACGAAGGAAAAGTGGGTGGTGAAGTCGGCGAGTTGGCGGGTGCTGGAGTCCCAGAGGTGGAACTGCTGCCTGTGGACGGCCCTGCCCACGCTGTAGAGCATGGGGAAGCTGGTGAGGTTGATCTCGCGGCTCTGCACGGAGGCGTCGCCCTGGAAGTCGAAGTTGGCGGCGGCGATGTTGCTGCTGAAGGCGGAGAATTGGAAGGAGAGGGCGAGCGTAGAGGGGGCGGCGGTGATGGCAAGGAAGAAGCATAGGAAAACGGAGGAATTCATGGCTGGAAATTGCAGATGGAGAACAGTGGCCAAGGTAAGCTTAAAGCTTTTCCACTAAAAGTACTTGGAGAGCTATAAAGCCTCTAAAGTTTTAATTAATTGTTTAATAGAAAAAATCTATGCAGGCCCTATTCATAATAAAAAAGAGTTAAAGTCTCTATCTTCTGTTTCACGCACTAATATCTCGAATATTGTTTAATGGGGAGGGAATAAAAAATGTGCTAATAAAATAATTATTATAAATTATATTCTTTTTTTTCCTAATTTTGTCATTAAATTTCTTATTTCTTATTTTTTTTAGTAGATTCGTGTGGAATTGAGGAATTCCAGGGTCACATGATTCACGCGGAGAAAAGAATTAAGCACTTTCTAGATATGATTGACGTTCATAATGGAAGGACAAGATTGAAATCTAAACTCAATTTTATAAAAATAAAATAAAATACATAATTTCCAAATTTTGATATCTTATATTATTATCAGTATTATTTTGTTTTGCTCTATATTTTTATCTTTACATTAGTAAGTATTTTTATGTGTGAAATTTTTTTTGAAAGTGGGGAGCTTAAAATTAATATTTTTGAAAATAGGAACTTGAAATTGATGGCTTTATTGAAGGCCTGAATTGCAAATTTCCAAAGTAAAATTTAGAAATGAAAAAAAAATAAAATTGCAAATGCAAAATAAACTAATATTTATGTAAAATAATAATACAATTTTATTGCTGTGAGATTTTGTTCTGAGGCGGTGGCAGACATGCCTTTTGTGCTTCATAATGATCGTCTCTTTCTCAAATATTCTGTGTGTGAAGAACAAAAAATAAATAATAAATATTTTTTGTGATGAGAAATTAGTGCACGAGGAGGGGCCATACCAGAAAAATATATTGGCCACGTAAGTACTCAGGAATTGACTTATCACCAACTGATGGTCAACCTCAAATAGTCATGGTTTAATTAGATTGTGATAATCTAATGATACGGACTCCTGTTAGTTTAACTGATAAAGACTTAGTTCAATTGTTTTTTTTTTTTGAATAATTGCTTAGACATTTTATGTTCATTAAGGTTTCTAAATTTTTTTATATTTAGTAAGGTAAAATTATGTGCATTTTAAACATAATTGTGGATTTCTAAATTTTTTAAATATTTAGTAAGGTTGAATTATGTGCATTTTTAACATAATGGTAACTTTTGAAATGATTCAACTTTATTTTATATAAAAAAAAAATGGAATTTTTTATGTGCGAATCTCATCTTGCCATATCTTATGCTCCACTTTGTTTGGAATCAAAAGATTTAACAAATTAAATTGATGTTTTTCATGAATTTTAATTGTTAAACAAAAACTAGATGTCAATTTGGATATACCTCCTCAAATAGTTTTTGGGACTTGTTAAGATTATTTTGAAAAAGCTGAAGTAGTTTGGTAATGCACGCATAATGTATTATATTATATTGTAAATATCATTTTGAAAAGCTAAAGTAGTTGGTTATGCAAATAATGTATTATATTATCTAAATCTAATAATGATATGATAATATAATATGCCTTGTAATTTATATAGGAAAAAAAAAGAAAGCTTAGGCTATGTTCGGCTGGGTGAAATTTATGATGAAAAGGATGAAAAGTGCAATGAACTGGATGACTTTAATGTATCCACAGTAGAAAAGATGGAAAGTGCAATGAATCTAGATTCATTATAATTTCTATCCTTTCCATTGTGGATTTTACCGAACACGACATGATAGAAAAAAAAAAAGAGGCTGCATTTAACATGACTGTGTCGTTCCATTCTTGGCACTGGGAATGAATCAGGATGTGCCTTGTTAGAAAAATTAAAAAAAAAGATTGAAAAAGAAAAAAAAAAGGAAAGATTAGAAAAAAAAACACTAAAAAGGAAAAAAATAAAAAAGGAGAATAAGAAAAAAATGAAAGAATTCTAAAAAAAGGAAAAGCAGGAAAAAAATATAAAAAAAAAATTAAAAATTAAAAAGATACGAAAAATTAGTAAGTAAAAAATAAAATGCATGATAAAACAATAATGCACAAGTAACAGTTCATAATAACACAAATTTTTAAAAAATATATTGTTATTTTTTATTTTAGACCGAATTAATTATAGGGATTGTAATGCTTATGCTTTCCATACTATTTATGGATATTTATGAAAGGATCATGTAGTTCTATTTTTATAACTTTTTCTTATTTTAAATCGCACTCATAAGAGTTGTCCACGTAGCTTTTGTAATAATTACGGAAGAATCAGGTTTAGGTAGTTGTATTTTTAAACGTAACCCTTATCCATACTAACTTCTAGTTGCCTATGTACCTTTTGTAATAATTACAAAAGTATCATGTCTAGATAATATTATTTTTAAACATAACCTTTATTCATAATTACTTCTACTCGCACTATCAAACCTCATGATGTCAAATGACCTCTTTTGTCTTAAAGAAACCTTTGGCATCTAACCAATTTTTAAGGTAAATTGCACATTTTTTAAGAGTCTATCAGCTACACTAAAACAAAGACTCTAATATTAGAGTAGACACCTTAGTAAATTATGTGTTATAGCAAAAATCATATGATAAAAATATTAAAATTATCAATTTGATTATATGTAACTAAAGTTATATGATTATTGTCTAAATAAAATGTTAATGCGTTTAAATTATCAGAATCTACTGTTGAAGTAACTTTTCTATTTAAATTAGAATGTATACTACTGATAACATTTTTAATACTATCAAATGTAACAATTTGAGGGGTATTGAAGAAATTTAATTTTTATATTTTAAATTATAAAAACCATACATTTTATCTAATAATTAAAAACAATAGCTTTCTTATCATCAACCCCTTAAATTTGATTTCGAGAAGCTACATAATATAAAGGAGAAATATTTTTCTAATATTTTTTAAATTTTATTTCCATTTGTGTAATTATTTTAAAATATTTTTATCAATTCTATATTAAGAAAAAAATTTACTAATTAAAACTAAATATTCTAAAATTAAACATGAAATAAGATAATAGACATGAGATAAATGAGTGATATAGACTTATCGATTGAATAATTCATATTCAAGCTTTGTTAAGTCAACACTCAAGTGTTGATGATGCATCATAACTTTGACAGCCAATCATAAGGCAATGATTTACATACAAAAATGTGTCAAGACAAAGAGACCCTTTCTACTTTTTATTCATCTTATTGCTAACTTAGTATCTAAGAATGTTCACAAATAATGGATAATTATTGTTTAAGCCATTGTAGGCTAATAATTATTCTCAAAATTTTATATATAAAAAAAAAGAATGTTCACAAGTCATTTCCATCAAATATCATTCTCAATTTTCACAAGCTATTTCATGTAGAATAATAGAATATATATTAAATTATAAATTCTCAAATTTTTATATCAACTCAGATAAATATTAACACGGGCGCTAAATATTTATTAAGTCACAAGATTAGCTAAATAATTACTCTCAAACTCTTAGATCAAATTAGATAAATATTTATAAGCCAACATGGTAAAACATTTATGATCAACTTACCTGATAGCCAACAATTAGATTCTCAAGGATCTAATAATCAACTTGACCTAACTTTCATAATTGTTTCTTGTTTGTGGGGTCAAAAAGTGTTACATTAAAAATGTAATATGATCTTTATTAAATTCACCTTAAATTAATAAGACTTTTTGTTTAATGAGTTCTGGCTTCCAATAAGCGCAAGCGCTCATTATTAATTACCTATAAAATTAGGGAACCTTGGATTAATAGATTTATACTTTGAAATAAAATACAAGACTGAATAATTTTATTCATGAACATTATGAAAGTACATGGCTTAACTTGATGTATAAGTGATGAAAGAAATGAGCTATTATCAATTTGGGCAATTCGTATTTGTCAAATGTTTAGTCTTGCGATGGCTTATGAGACAATATCCGGCCTGGGCAACACAATGTCATATTGAAGAACTACGTTCCAATGATAAACATCGACATACGCACCTCCCCAAACAATATTCCTTCTATTGTAATTGCAGTTAGGCATAATGAATATTTGAATTTGGGAGATCATCCGGCCTTGACGGCGTATTGGATGTTTGATTTGAAAAATATCTGGCCTTGCAGCGTATTGGATATTTAAATTTGAAAAATATCCGGCCTTGCGGCGTATTTGATATTTAAATTTAGGCAAATTACCCGGCCTTGCGGCTTATTGGATAATTTGAATTTGAAAATATCTGGTCTTGCAACTTGTTGGATATTTGATTTTGAGAAAATCACCTGGCCTTGCGGCTTGTTGGATAATTGAATTTGAGAAAAATTATTCGGTCTCGTGACTTGTTGGATAATTAAATTTGGGAAAATTATCCGGCCTTACGGCTTATTGGATAATTTTATTTTTAGAAAATTACCCGGCCTTATGGCGTGTTGGATAATTTGAATTTGGAAAATTACCCGGTCTTACGGTGTGTTGGATAATTTGAGAAAATTATCCGGCCTTGCGGCATATTGGATATTTAAATTTGAAAAATATTTGTCCTTGCGGCTTGTTGGATAATTTGAATTTGAAAATATCCTGTCTTGCGACTTATTGGATATTTAAATTTGAGGAAATTATCTGGCCTTGCGGCTTGTTGGATAATTTGAATTAGAAAATATCCGGTCTTGGGACTTGTTGGATAATTTAAATTTAAAAATATCCGGTCTTGCGACTTGTTGGATATATAAATTTGAGGCAATTATCCGGCCTTGCTGCTTGTTAGATAATTTGAATTTGAAAATATCCGGTTTTGTGATTTGTTGGATATTTAAATTTGAAGAAATTATCTGGTCTTGCGGCTTGTTGGATAATTTGAATTTGAAAATATCCGGTTTTGTGATTTGTTGGATATTTAAATTTGAAGAAATTATCTGGTCTTGCGGCTTGTTGGATAATTTGAATTTGAAAATATCCGGTCTTGCGACTTGTTGGATATTTAAATTTGAGGAAATTATCTGGCCTTGCAGCTTGTTGGATAATTTGAATTTGAAAATATCCGGTCTTGCGACTTGTTGGATATTTAAATTTGAGGAAATTATCTAGCCTTGCGGCTTGTTGGATAATTTGAATTTGAAAATATCCGATCTTGCGACTTGTTGGATATTTGAATTTGAGGAAATTATTCAGCCTTGTAGCTTGTTGGATAATTTGAATTTGATTTGTACTCGGCCTTGATGGCTCATGAGCATTTGATTTAGCATATGCTTGGCCTTGATAGCTTATGAGCATTTGATTTAGATATATGCTCGGCCTTGATGGCTTATGAGCATTTGATTTGGAATTGGTTGCTTTGGCCTTGACATGTAACTAATCCTTGATGATCTTGTTTTATATCCCCTTGAGGATATAGAAATTTGTCTCCTTGAAGGCGTGGGAACTCGTCCGTGGGATTTTGTTTTGTCATGACAGTGTTGCATACATAATGTCGTATTGAGGAGCTACGCTCCGATGACAAGCATCGACGTAACCATTTTCCAAACAATATTATACTATAATGTGCCAAAGTGCGATGACAATTTCTTATAATATTTGTTGGTTAGATTGATTGCTATGATATTGAATTTGGTCAATTATGCTAAGGCAAACTTGTTACATAGATCAAGTCAGGCTCTACTTGCCACTGTACTAGTCAAATTGAGTCACCCTTTTCTTATTAAACTTTTGAGTCAACCTGTGTCAAGTTGGGTTGGTGATTTGTGTCATTGTATTTACTTGAATAGACTTTGCATTGGGCCAACTATTGTAGCAAGATCGAGCCAAATGTAGACTGAGCTTACAATTTTTAGGCATGTTGGGGCGCTATTCAATAAGAACTGGGTCTAGAATTTTTTTGGTTTAGTTCAATGGTAAATCAGGTTGAACTGCATAGCAAAATCTGATCAGATCCAGATTCTAATTTTAACCCGATAACGTAATGTATATATATTTGCTTCAGTTTTTGGCAATGAATTGAATGTGTTGGGCTTGATTCAACTCGAGGCAAGCCAAACCAACATTATATCGGTGATGCAAGTATTCTGTGATGATTTCGTCAGACAACGATAGCAGTAGACAACGGTAGTGGTCTGATATGTGATAGTAGCGGCTACATTAGTGCCGCTGAATGTTACGATGAAGTTGAACTCCGTTGCAACTGCAACAACAATCTTAGGAACTTTGGTGGATGGACCATATGCGTCCAGCTTTGGTGGTTCCGCTTCAGTCCATGATTTGGTTGGCACTACGATTGGCTCATTGTTCAGCCTCTTCCACATGTCGGTGGCAAGCTGCAATTGAGTGTGAACATTCTCCGGTTCGGATTTTAACTGAGCCACAAGAGTTATGCGATTTACTTGAGCTATCTTAGGCTTCTAGTGACAATTCGGCTAGCATGGATATTGGCAGTCATATACTTTGCATGAAGACACGTTCAATATTCTTTTCTAATTTTCCTATGTGTCAGATTGCAGCTTTCATTTGTTCAAGTCAGATTCCTCATTCAAGTGTCTGCAGAGAACATTACACAGTGTAGTTGCAATTTTTGCCGTTTGTCTATCTTTTTTCAATGTCCATCTCTTCTTAAGACCTGGAGTTGACTTGATACCGGGCCGAGGCATCACAGTAAGGCTCAAGCTGGACTTGAAGGCTGTTGAAAGATTTGGATTTGGAATGTTGGAAATGTATCGAGCTAGAATAAGGCTGTTTGGCTTGACTAGAAATTTTGGGCTAAAAGATTGTATAAGGCCCTCTGGATCAAGACAAAATAGATACAATAAATTGAATCTGACATAATTGAAGTGAAACAATCGCATCGACCTCGGTGCAAGGGAATAGCATATCCTGATTTTTTTTATCCAGTCTCTCGGCTCTATTTTCTTTTTACTCTCTGTTTTTTAGCCACTCTTTTCGTGTATCGCATTCCTTTCCTCTTTTCCGAGCATGAATTTTTTGACTTAGTCTCGACAGCATCCCGGCTGCCTTCTTTTTATTCTTTTCACCGAGCCAGAGTTTTGAGTGAATCTCCACCAAAGTTGTTTTTTTAATCAACTAGCACCATTTCAGATTGGATCTAGGCTGTCTGATCTAATTAGACCAGAAACTTGGAATGCCAGATTAGATCCGATGATCTAAACGTCAGATGACTGGATCGTTGTGCCAGGTGGTTTGTATTTCAGGGCACGACTCGTCGCCAGAGTTTGATGATGATGGGCAGGCTGGATCGTTGATGACGCTCAAGGACTTGGAGAGGGAGGCATAAACTCAAGCGGGCGGGAGCAGTGGCAGGATACGGTTCGAGAACAATGGCAGGAAGCTGTCCTTGCTTGACAGCTTCTTCAGCTCCTCTGTAAGCCTGGCAGCGAAGTCGCTGAATACTTCAGTGTAGGAGCAGAGGAGGCGATCAGAGTCGTCGGCGTCTGGTTGTTCCGGCAAGAAGGATCTATACCAGAGGTGGAGACTCTGTTCGTCCAAAACTTGAGCCGGCTTTTCCACCGGGATGATGTAAAATTTGCAGCTGACTAGTGCTGGAATCCAGCGACTGGCGGTAGAAAACAATCGGGGGGCTGGAGTAGGAGAGAATCAACAGCGAGTATATATACATTGATTTATTTTACTCATGCAAACCACAAATTGTATATATACATTACCACTGTTTGAGATTGTATCTATATGTAATCAATAAGATTGTTATGGGTATATTAGTTAGTTACAAGAAAATAAAATTAAGACTGTGTTTAGTAGGAAAAAAAAGAAAATTAGAAGGAAAGGAAAGTATGAAGGAAGAGAAAGTAAAAATGAAAAGGAAAGTAAGGAGATTTTTTTTTAATTGTGTTTATTTAGAGGATAAGAAAATTAAAAAGATTGATATAATCCCATCCAACAGCACTTGTGATAATAAGGTTAACAAAAATTCTAGCTCCTTTTACAAAAGAAAATCCCATCTGTAGACCTTGACTTTTCATATTGCATTACATACCATAATGATGTTCAGATGGAAAAACAGTCTTTCCTTTATGCTACAAATGACCATAATTGTTCAGATCCAAAATGAAATACGGCTAAGTTAGAGGATTAGTAGCAAGCCTTATCCACATTGTCAAAGTACGTGTGCTGCATAGCTCTCTTAGCTGAAATCTGCTTTGATGGCTTGTACATCAGCATCTTCTGCAAGTATGAAGTTCAAATAGCATCTTTTATCAGAAGTAGATATGATTAACATGTTTCACAAAACTAGGACAAACAATCTTTCTAAAAAGATTAAAAAGAAAATGGTCGTCAGCACTCACTGAGAGAAGGTCTAACCCATAAGCATCCAGGTTAGGCACGAACTTCATCATTTGGAGTACCAAGCAATCTGCATCAGTAATAGTAATTAATCCAGCTGACTAGGCAACGTAAATAGATAGGGAAAAAAGATATTGAAAAACCAGTTGATTTTACCTGAAGAAGATGTAAAGGAGATGTTGCAACTCTAAACATCCAAACCATCCAAACATCCAAAACATCAACAATCTAACAACATCCAAAACACATTCAAAACATCCAAGACATCCAAAATATTGAAAAGCTCGACAATGTAAAACAAGTCCAACACATCTACAAATGTATACAGTCGATATTTAGGTAACCCGTTGTGAGCTTTCAAGCCATGACTGAAGTATTATTTGACCTTCAAAGGTACTAAAATAGAGCCAACTTTAATAGATATAATGTACAATATGGATTGATGAAGTAGGATAAGCAATCCGTAAAACAAGACTTTTAACCACCATCAGTGTCATGGAGTAAGTTATTGGCTTTAGACTTTTAACCACCAGAGAGCTGCTAGTGCTTATAGTTTCACTCTCAGATCCACTGGAACTATCTGAGCTCCTGTAAAACAAGACAAGTTGAAAATGTCGCCGCTTGCATGTGATTGACAAATAAATTTCAGTAAGAACAGAGAAGATATGAAATAAATATACCGTTTTGATCTTCAACATATTTGCTTGGATATTTATCATATCAAATTGATAAAATATTAGCTTGAATATTTAGCCTAAAGAATCTTCTCTTAGATATTGAAGACATTCACTAAGATATTTGTCTAAAACTATGGGCTTGAATATTTATCTCATCAAGTTAACAAAATATCTACTGAAATATTTGTCTTAAATATTCACTTGAATATTGACGACTATAGAGCCTGCGATATCAAGAGACGAAGATGTGAGAAATTAGATGCAAGACACCCTGACCCTTCTAAATCGTTTCAAAAGATAACGTAATAATGATAATAATAATAATAAAATAATTATGTTTTTAATTAGTAGGATTTGTATGGGTATATCAGTTAATAACAAGAAAATAAAATTAAATAAAAATGGGAAAAAAAAGTTATAGCTACCCAAGGAAATAAATAAATGAGTTGTAAAAAAACAATGTAAACAACATCAATAGTATGCCTAAAGGAAAGATTGAAGCATTCAATGAAACAAGTTTAATTGCAAGATCAAAATAGCCAAGTCCAGCCACAGGTAGAATTCACAATAAAATTAAAAGCGCATCATTCACAAACGCTCATAGCCACAAACACAAAAATCAAAAGATGACAGACATTAAAAAAGAAATGGCAGACATATGAGAAAGAGACTAAAATTAGCTCTACTTACCCCTTGAACACTGTGCCGGGGAAGGGTTAGGAATAACTTCATTTTCAATGTAGATGCGAGGAATGTGAGAGATCTTGCTCCACTCACGCCCGTCTTGCCTCCAATCACATAGCTTCCCCAGTTCTCCACATCTTACAATTGTCATGTCTGTTAGGTTCTTTGGCAGACTGTTCAGCCCCAGCGACAACATCTCGGGACAATCATTTAAGAATAGCGTCTCTAGATGGCACAAGCTCCCCAAGACATTAGGTAGGCTCCGCAGATCGCTGCAGTTAACGAAACTCAGATATCTGAGGGAGGTGAGGCTTTGGAACCACTCTTGTTGTACAACAGTGAAGGACTCTAACCCCTTCAAGGGACCAAGAGACAAATCTATTAGGCAAGTGAGAGTACCTACTGGAAAGATCTCATGGAACATTTGCATTCCATCCACAGTCTCAGAGAAGCCAAATTCGAGACTGTTAGAGGTAAAGTGTATGGACCTCCTGAGTTTGTGGCAATCGAGTATCTGCCACCATTTAAGGTAAGGCATCAAATCTCGACCTTGTTCTTTTGCTGCAATACCGATCTCCTCCAATGAATCAAGTCCTTCAATATGCACAAATTTGAGAGAGGGAAGGGAATCTAATTTGTTACAATGAATAATTCCAAGAGCACGAAGCAGACCCTTGCTATCAAGAATATGCACTTCACAACCTGACCATTTCTTTAGGTTTTTCAAATGACCTAAATTGTGATATTGCAATGATGGGAATGCAGTTCTTTTAGGACCATATATCTCAATACCAATCTCCTCCAATAGATCAAGTCCTTCAAGTTTCAGAATTTCTAGAGAGGGCAGTTCTTGGAGAGGAGGAATAACTTTCAAGTTGGGGCAATTTACAATATGTAGATCAGTAACATGAGGCATTAGAGATTGACCATCATCCGGAGCCAACCATTCATTTAGCTCTTTCATAGAGTACAAGAATAAATATTTTAGTTTTGGGAACACTGTACTTTCCCTACCATAGATTTCTATCCTTATCTTCCTCAATGAATCAAGTTGATTGAGAAACAATTTTTCGAGACATTGCAACCCTCCAAGAGGAGGAAGTGCTTCCAATTTGTTACATCTAAAAATATTCAACTCAGAAAGGTGAGGCATCATATCACGAACATCCTCTTTAAAACTTGACCATTTCTTTAGTTTTTTCAAATCAAAGAAATAGAGAAATTCCAATGATGGGAATGCAATTTTTTCGTGACCATATATCTTACTATCAATCTCCTCCAATAAATCAAGTCCTTCAAGAAACAAAAGTTTTAGAGAGGGCAATCCTCCAAGAGAAGGAAGGGCTTCCAATTTGTTACATTTTCTAATTTGCAAATCAGAAAGGTGAGGCATCATATCACGAACATCCTCTTTAAAACTTGACCATTTCTTTAGTTTTTTCAAATCAAACAAAAAGAGAGATTCCAATGATGGGAATGCAATTTTTTCATGACCGTATATCTTACTATCAATCTCCTCCAATAAATCAAGTCCTTGAAGATGCAGATCTTTTAGAGAGGGCAGTCCTCCAAGAGAAGGAAGGGCTTCCAATTTGTTACAACCAATAATTTGTAACCTAGAAAGGTGAGGCATCATATCACCAACATCCTCTTTAAAACTTGACCATTTCTTTAGTTCTTTCAAATCAATCAAACAGAGAAATGTCAATGATGGGAATGCAATTTTTTGATGACCGTATATCTTACTATCAATCTCCTCCAATAAATCTAGTCCTTCAAGACGCAGATTTTTTAGAGAGGGCAGTGCTCCAAGAGGAGGAATAACTTTTAAGTTGGGGCAATTTATAATATCCATAGTAGTAAGATGAAGCATTAGAGACTGACCATTATCCGGAGCCAACCATTCCTTTAGTTCTTTCATAGAGGACAACTTTAAATAGTCTAATTTTGGCAACACTGTGCTCTCTCCACCCTTAGTTTTTGTCTCTATCTTTGTTAGTGAATCAAGCTTTTCGAGAACCAAATGTTCGAGACATTGCAACCCTCCAAGAGGAGGAAGAGCTTCCAAATTGTTACATCCTATAATTTCCAACTTAGAAAGGAGAGGCATCATCGGATGACAAACATCCTCTATGAAACTTGACCATTCCCTCAAAATTTTCAGATGCAACAACTTGAGAAATCGCAATGTTGGGAATACTTTGTAGCCACCACCATATGCTTCCAAGACATCATGGGCAAATATGACTTGTTAAACCAGCTTGGATGCTTACGACCCATGTATCTAGATATATATATGCCCTTGATTTTGGAGTGCGGTTGGAGTTCTTCAAGAACCTCTTCGATTCTAAACTCATCACGTGAGCAATCATATGACCTCCAGCATAAACTTAGTACCTCCAAGTGCACTTTGTTGTGCAATTCAGCCTTCTTTGCTTCTTCTTTGTTGGTCACATTTTCTAGGTTATCAATGCGAAGATAACCTTGAAGCTTATTAAGGTTCCGCAACTCACATATCTTGTAGCCCTCATGTTCCCTTACCTCATACCTACTTAATCTCTGCAGTGATGTTAATCTGCCAATGCTAGGTATAGCAGAAATAAAAGAACATGGTGCATTTATGTAACGCAAGTTAGTCAGTTTACCAAATATTTTAGACATCGATGTTTGGTCGTTGGAGCAATGAAACATGGACTTGGAATCACCTATCAATTGGTAGTCGTCAATCTCCTCTCTATTAGTAAATGGGGAAAACCAATAATTTGGCTTATCCGGTAGATATTCGTCGTCAATATCCCCTGTACCAGAAAATGGAAAACCTCTGAGATAAACAGGAAGCTTAGTGCCAAATGGGAATTCCAAGTATCGCAAATGAATCATATTGCCAATTGTCTCAGGAAGATGTGAAGATGAATAATGTTCTCCAAATATCAGAACACGCAAGCGCTTTACTTCCTTAAAATCCGGACGTGAGGTTTGTGATATGCTGCTTGTGTGTGGAGGATTATACACTAAGCTGCGCAGTCTCTTTGGCTCTTCAATTTGATCCAGAGCCCTATCCAAGTTCCTAGAGCTGACATACAAGTGACGAACCCTCTTAGGAATTCTGTGCTCCATTGAACTACCATTTTTAACTCGGAAAATTTCATCTGGTACGATAGACTTTGCCAGATCACACAACAAGGCATGGATCACGTACCCCTTCCCTGGACTATTATCTTGGAAGAAAGATCTACTATGTAACTCATTAAAATATTCTCGTCCTTTGTCCTCCAATGTCATGATGCCGTGGCCCGATTCAACAAACTCCTGTGCCTCCCAGAGATGAACTAATTTATCAATACTTTTGAACACATAATTCTTCGGAAACAAAGCACAATAGACAAAACACCGCTGGAGGTTCTTCCTCGATCCAAACATACGAGGTTCTCGGCCAATGCATCTCTCTTTCTCGGCCAAACATACGAGGTTCAGTTGGAATTGGACTTGTCTGTCGCCCTTTGGATGAGTTTTTTTGTTGCTGTAGTAGACGATCCAACGCGTGGGCAATATCGAATAAGTCGTGATGGATTGCAGGGGGGGCAATGGCAGTCCGTAATCTTTTTGCTGCATTGCGCAAGAAGTTGCCGCTAGCCTCGACGCCGTGGCAGAGGGATTCGCAATTGAAGGCGTCGATAATATCCTCGGCCTCGTAAACGACATCTTTTAATTCAGTCAGCCAGGATGCCACGTTGCGGTCTTCCTCGATCATTTTACTCTCGATGACTTGCATCACCGGCTTGATATATTTCAAGTTATTTTCCACATTCTGCAGAGCTCTTTTTACGTCGGTAGCGTTCTGGTATCGGCCAGAGATAAAGGAACGAATCGAGTCGTATAGATTGGAAACGACTGGAGAGATGAACCATCCGACGATCTCAAGTGCCATTGAGATGAACGATGCTTGGGAGCTCGGGAAGATGCCGATCGCTATGACGCGCGCGCTTTCTTAAAAAGTGGTCTGTGAAGATGCCAACAATCTGACGCGTTCTATTGACTTCACAGGCCAATAGCACCACTGCATAAAAGAAGACTTGTATCCGCCGCGTTCCGTTGACTTGAGGGGCTAGAGTTAAACTTTGGGTCAACTTTTGCACACCTAAAGTTCACAAATTTGTCCACCGTTGAGGTCAAGCAGGATGTCAGTTAAACTTATCAGATAAAAAGTTCACAAATTTGTTTCTTTCTTTAAATTTTTCATCCTTCCAAAGAAACATAATGAGGGAAAATTTTATCACTTTACTTTTCATACTTATATCCTTGTTTCCATATTTATATCCTTTTTATCTAACTATCCTTCCCCCTCTATTTTTGATACTTACTAGTAAACAAGACCTAAATGATCAAAGAACCCAAGATGTCAAGGACTCTATTTTCCATACTTACGAGTAAACAAGGTGTTACGCCCAAGGACCGGCGGGTCCTGGGCCTGGCCCACGGGCCGTTTTGACGTGGACTTGGGCGGAGGCCCAAGCAACGGGGAATGGCTTTAGAGTAGGATCTGGCGTAGATCGGGCAACATGCTGGGGGTGCATCAGAGGTGTGGGCGGAGTCCTTCCCCGTAGGCGTCCCTTCCGATGGCAGGCATGGCTGTGGCAACGCTGTCGGCGGCCGCAGCGGAAGAAAAGGGGGCGTGGCAGCGGCTCGGCTCCCTCTCTTGGCTCTTCGACGGAATCTCAGACGAGGGTTGTGAGCGGAGGCTCGGACGGGGGCGTCTTCCCACCGAGACCGGGAGGTCGGGAGCCGTCGTTTCCAGCTTGGAGACGACGATGACAGACGACGACGAAGGCGACAGCGCTTCCTCCTCCTCCTCCTCCCCGAGCAGCTGATGGCGACGAGAGTGTCGCCTTCTCCCGAAGAAACGGCGGTGAGTACTCCGGCGCCTACGAGGCCAGATAGGAGCGATGAGTTGACTGAGGAGAGTGTGTACAAAGGGCAGGGAGAATAAAGGGGTTTTATGTAACCGAATTTTGAGTAGGGCTGTCCAAACGGTTTGAACCGAACCGAACCAAACCATTTTGGTTCAACCCGAACCGAACCGATTTGTGATGGTAACAAACCGAACCCGAACCGCATTAGGTAAAAACCGAATCAAAATCGAACCGAATTATTCGGTTCAGTTCAGTTTAAACCGATTAAACCGAAATTAATTATATAAATATATATTTAATTTGTTTATACTATTATATTATTAATTTTTAATAAAAATAATAATATAATATATTTTATATAATTAAAATAATAATATAACATATTTTATATAATTAAAAATAATAATATTTTATATTTTATATAAAAATATTAATATTATATTTAAAATTTGGTTTGTTCGGTTCAAAATGAAAACCGAACCGAACCGAATTGCTCAAACCGAAAATTGAACTGAAATTTTTTTAATCATTTCAAACCGAACCGAACCGAACCGAACCGAACGTTTCGGTTCGGTTCTGTTTTTCGGTTTGACCCATTTTTTGGACATCCCTAATTTTGAGAAATAAGAGCCGGCAAAACTTTCCCCACTTCCTCCTGTGTTTCCGGCGATCTTCTGGCGTCCCGACGGATGCCGATGAGGCTGAGGGGTGAAGGGGTGCGAGTGTCCCCTTTCCCTGCTGGCCAGTTCCCGGTCCGACGATGTCTGTAGCGGCGGCTGCAGACGCGTGCGTAGCGGCGTTCGGGTGAACACGCTTGACGAAGGAGGAACCCGAAAAAAGGAAAAGGGGAAAATCTGACGTGGCGCGTTCGTTGACCGCCACTACAGGAATGGGGCTGACAATTGGTATCAGAGCCACGGTGGTGGCTCCGGCGATCTTGCCGGTGCGAAGAAGGAAGACGGCGAGCGTCTTCTCCTTCCAGACGACGAAGAGACGAAACCGATGGAGGATCCGGGTCTGATCGTCTGTCATCGTGTGCGCGCGGAGGCGCGAAGCTCAGCGGACGACAAGAGACGACGAGAGCGTCGTCTCCCCAGTGGACAGCGGTAGCAGGGGAGGCCATCTTCTCGGGACGAGGGAGCGGCGAGCTCCACCCACCTAGCCGAGCAACGAGTTGGGAGAGAAGAAGGCGACGAGCGGCAGAGGCTGCCTCCTCCATGAGCGGGACTCCCGTCGACTAGCGACGAGCAGCGAATGGAGCTCCACTAACGCCGGACGCGAGCTCCCGCTAGGGTTGAGCAGCGATCGGCTTTCCCGCGATCGACGGTAGTGACAGAGGCTGCTTCCCCGACGAGAGGCGATCGAGCACCCAGCGAGCAGCGACCTCCTCCATCCAGCCGAGAGACGAGCTGAGATTGGAGAGTGTTTGAGCATCCTCCCTCGACGCGAGCGACCCTTCCTCGACGAGACAGAGGTGGCGGCGTTCCCTCCTCGAGCGCGGGGACGAGGAGTCTGCAGAGGCGGATTGTTCCCGAGTATTGGACACCGACTGCAGTCGGACGAGAGCGGAGGAGGCCACCTCCCTCTTCCACATAGGCGGCGGATGAAGGTCCACTGCCTCCTCCTTTCCCCAGGCGGTGATCTCGGCGACGTCCCGGCGAGTAATCCGGCGATGCGGGATCGGACGATGCGGAGAGGAGTCGAGCGTGTGCAGAGAGCTTTGGCCAGGCGATGAGCGCTTGGGCTGAATCTGGCGTCGGTGTGTCCGACGAGGCGGTTCCCAAGCGGGTGTCCGACGAAGGTTTGATGGAGGAACCGGACCCGGCCCTGGCCCCGACTTAGCAGACTGCGCGGAGATGAGTCGGTGGACATAGGGGTGGCAATTTGTGTTTCATGTGTCATAACGTGTCGTGTCATACTTGACACCTGACACGATTATGCTTGACACAAACACGACCCGTTTATGTATACGTGTCAATATACGAAACACAGACACGACCCGCTTATTTCGCAGGTGACATGACACGACACGATTAACACGTTTAATAAGTAGGTCGTGTCACATAACACGACACGACACGACACGATTGACACGATTTATAATATAAAGTTATTAGATGACACAACACGACACGATTGACACGACACGACACGAATAACCTGTGTAACTCACTATATTAAAATTATCTATAAATTATTGATTTTATATAATATATATTATATATGGGTTAGATGGGTCAACCCGCGAACACGACACGACACGACACGAATTTTAGCGTGTCATAAACGGGTCGACACAATAATGACATGAAACACGATTATGTTAAACTCAAACCCGCGAAAACTCGTGTCGTGTCGTGTCGTGTTGGCGGGTCGTATAATTTTTTGCCAGGCCTAGGTGGACACGACAGAACCGCGGCGATGAAACCGCGGTCGCCTCATCACGACGAGGACGATAGGGGAGGTTGACGGCAAGAGGCGAGAGCACCTCTCTCCATCCAGTCAGTGGATGGACGCGAAGACGAGAGAGCTCGTCTTCCTCCCGAGCAACGGGCGAGACGGGCGCGTCTCCCCCTCCGAGTTGGCAACAGCGAGTCCTGTGAAGGCGCAGAGGTGCTTGAGACTCCGGCGGGCAGCATAGCTCCGGCCATTGCGAAGGCTGAGGAGAGCCGGACACCAAGGGCGGCGTCTACATCCACTGGGGGAGACTGTTACGCCCAAGGACCAGCGAGTATTGGGCCTGGCCCAATGGGCCGTTCGACGTGGACTTAGGCGGAGGCCCAAGCAAAGGTGAACGACTTCGGAGGAGGATCCAGTGCGGATCCCGACGACTTAATGGGGGTGCATTAGAGGTGTGAGCGGAGTCCTTCCCTGCCGGCATCCCGTCCGATGGCAGGCGTGGTTGTGGCAGCGCTGTCAACGGCTACAGCGGAAGAAAAGGGGGCGCGGCAGCGGCCCGGCTCCCTCTCTTGGCTCTTGGATAGAGTCTCGAATGAGGGCTGCAAGCGGAGGCTCTCCGAGCAAAGGCTTGAACGGGGGAATCTTCCCAACGAGACCGGGAGGACGAGAGCTGTCGTCTCCGGCATGGAGATGACGATGGCGGAGGACAACGGAGGTGAGAGCATTTCCTCCTCCTCCTCCCCGAGTAGCTGATGACGATGAGAGCGTCGCCTCCTCCCGAAGAAACGGCGGCGAGGGAAAGCCGCACTCCTCTCCCTCGGACGGAGACCTTCTGACAGCATGGTTGGCGAGTGCTTTGGCGCTGGCGAGGCCAGACGGGAGGGATGAGTTGAGTGAGGAGAGCATGTACAGAGGGGAGGGAGAATAAAAAGGTTTTATGTAACCGGATTTTGAGAAATAAGAGCCGGCGAAACTTTCCCCACGTCCTCCTATGTTTTGGACGATCTTCCAGCATTCGGAGGGATGCCGATGAGGCTGAGGAGTGAAGGGGTACGAGTGTCCCCTTTCCCTGCTGGCCAGTTCCCGGTCCGACGACGTCTACAGCGGCGGCTGCAAACGTGTGCATAGCAGCGTTCGGGCGAACACGCTTGACGAAGGAGTAACGCAAAAAAAAAGGAAAAGGGGAAAATCTAACGTGGCACGTTCATTGACCGCCACAACAGGAATGGGGATGACAATTGGTATCAGAGCCACGGTGGTGGCTCCGGCGATCTTGCCAGTGTGAAGAAAGAAGACGGCGAGCGTCTTCTCCTTCTAGATGACGAAGAGATGAAACCGATGGAGGATCCGGGTCTGATCATCCGTCGTCGTGTGCGCGCGGAGGCGCGAATCTCAGCGGACGACGAGAGTTTCATCTCCCCAGCGGACAACGGTAGCAGGGGAGGCCATCTTCTCGGGACGAGAGAGTGGTGAGCTCCATCCGCCCAGCGAAGCGACGAGTTGGGAGAGAAGAAGGCAACGAGCGGCAGAGGCCGCCTCCTCCACGAGCGGGACTCCCATCGACTAGCGACGAGCAGCAAATGGAGCTCCCCTGACACCGGACGCTAGCTCCCACGAGGGTTGAGCATCGACCGGCATTCCCACGAGCAACGGTAGCGACAGAGTCCGCATTCCTGACGAGAGGTGATTGAGCACCAAGCGAGTGGCGAGCTCCTCCATCCAGCCGAGAGACGAGCTAGGATTGGAGAGTGTTTAAGCGTCCTCCCTCCACGCGAGCGACCCTTCCTCGATGACATAGAGGCGGCGACATTCCCTCCTCGAGCGACAGAGACGAGGAGTCTACATAGGCAAATTGTTCCTGAATATTGGACGCCGACTGCAGCCGGACAAGAGCGGCAGAGGCCACCTCCCTATTCCTCATGGGCGGAGAACGAAGGTCCACTCTCCTTTCCCCAGGTGGTGATCTCGGCAACGTCCCGGCGAGTAATCCGGCGACGCGGGATCGGACGAAGCGGAGAGGAGTTGAGCGTGTGCAGAGAGCTTCGGCCAGGCGATGAGCGCTTGGGCTGAATCCGACGTCGGTGTGTCCGACGAGGCGATTCCCAAGCGGGTGTCAGACGAGGGTCTGATGGAGGAACCGGACCCGGACCTAGACCCAACTTGGCAGACTGCGCAGAGTTGAGTCGGTGGACACAACAGAATGGCGGTAATGAGACCGCGGCCGCCTCATCACGACGTGGACGACAGGGAACGCAGAGGCTTTCCCCCACCTTCTCCTCAACCACTCCAGTCGACTACGAGGTCGACGGTAAGAGGTGAGAGCACTTCTCTCCATCTAGACGGCGGACAGACGCGAAGACGAGAGAGCTCGTCTTCCTCCCGAGCGACGGGTGAGACGGGCGCGTCTCCCCTTCCGAGTTGGTAGCGACGAGTCCCGTGAAGGCGTAGAGGTGCCTGAGACTCCGGCGGGTAGCATAGTGATGCGTTGTATTTACACCACATTTTTGCCTATATTTTATACTATTTTTGGGGCTTAATTGCATGATTTTGTGCTAATTTTGGTATTTTTGCTTCACTTGTCACAAAATCTTCACTTTTTTTGGTTTTTTTATGAAAATGTAGGTAAAATGACATAAAAATGATGGATTTCAAGAGTTTTGAGGCTATATTATGATTCCCGAGGAGATCACGAGCTTACACATCAAATTTGGAGCGAAAATAGTGAAAATTTCAACTTTCACGGCCTTGGCCGTAATTATGAAGTCAGCCATAATTTTGGCGTTGAGGGAAGGGCGAAAAACGGCTAAGTATATGGATATGCACAGAAACTTTCACGGGTGAAGCCGTAATTTTATTACGGTCTGTGAAACTTTCTATGACTTAAAGGCTTTACACACAGAAAGAATCATGGCCTTGGCCGTGAACCTATTACGGACCGTGAAAACATCCGCCCGTCGAGTTTTTCACTCGATTCTCCACCGATTCAAACCGGATTTGAACCAGACTTTGCAGAAATGTTCCTTGATGGTTTCCAAACTGGTTTAGCTATAAAAGATCAGATTTTTCGAGGGGTTAAGGGAGGGCTTCTACGGACGAAAGCTAACGGCGGCGGCGGTGACGATGACGACGAAAATCAATTCCATGGCAGAATTCGAATAGGAAAGCCGCACAAAGGAAGAATTAGAGGGTTCATCTTCGTCTCCAGATTGAGGGGAAGCCTTTCTAGTATCTTGTCTAGCGATTTCCTGTAATCTTTTAGGGTTTTCATGCAATTTTCATCGATGAACATGCTGTTTGCTTTGAACATGAACGTGTATACCTTATTTCGGGATTTGGGAAGTAGCCTATTGATTGATTTATGGATTTCGTCTTTTGCATGAATCTTTTGTATGTTTTCACGGTCCGTGAAACTTTCTGTGACTAAAGGCCTGTACTCACAGAAAGAATCACGGCCTTGGCCGTGAACCTATTACGGACTGTGAAAACATCCGACCGTCGAGTTTTTCACTCGATTCGAACCGGATTTGAACCAGACTTTGCAGAAACGTTCCTTGATGGGTTCCAAACTGGTCTAGCTATAAAAGATCAAATTTTTCGAGGGTTAAGGGCGGGCTTCTACAGACGAAAACTAACGGCGGCGGCGGTGACGACGAAAATCAATTCTAGGGTAGAATTCGAATAGGAAAGCCGCGCTAAGGAAGAATTAGAGGGTTCATCTTTTGTCTCCAGATTGAGGGGAAGCCTTTCTAGTATCTTATCTAGCGATTTCCTGTAATCTTCTAGGGTTTTCATGCAATTTTCATTGATGAACATGCTGTTTGCTTTGAACATGAACGTGTAAACCTTATTTCGGGATTTGGGAAGTAGCTTGTTGATTGATTTATGGATTTCGTCTTTTGCATGAATCTTTGTTAAGAATATTATAGATTGATTTGATTAGAATTGTATGTATCCCGCTTTAATTCTCTTGACAAGTTTTATTGTGTTTGAGACATCGTGAGAAGGACCGGGGGGTGAATCGTGACGTTGGATCTATTCTTGTCAAATCTTCGAATCCAATCACAGGAGTAGTTTAGATTTATTTAAAGAATTTACATGATTTTTCATAGAACTTAAAATGATCTAATTGCATTAATTATCACGAGAGTAGGGAATTAACGTAATTAGGAACCGGATTATGCTTCGGAATGAGGTAATCTGTACCTTAGGAAAAATCCTTTTCAAAACTATAATTTTCTATTCAAAGATTTATTTTTATTAAATTCATAATGATTAGCGTGGTGAAACCCCGAATCCTGAATTTATCTGAATTGATTTTTACCCAAAACATTATATCTGTTTCTTTTTATTTGTACTTAGAAGTCTCCAAAACAAAAACCACAGATTTAATTCGTCTAGCTATAAATCGACCGTGTAATCGGTACTTGACCACCAGATCCTCGTTGGGAACGATCTTTATTTTATTACTTCGATAAGTCCGTGCACTTGCGAACGTATCACGTAGCTCCGGCCATGGCGAAGGCTAAGAAGAGCCGAACATCGAGGGCGGCGTCTACGTCTGCCGGGGGAGACTGTTATGTCCAAGGACTGGCAGGTCCTGGGCCTAGCCCAATGGGCCGTTCGACGTGGACTTGGGCGGAGGCCCAAGCAACAGGGAACGATTTCGGAGTTGGATCCGGCGCGACTGATGGGGGCGCATCTGAGGTGTGCGCGGAGTCCTTCCTTGCCGGCATCCCGTCCGATGACAGGCGAGGTTGTGGTAGCGCTATTGGCGGCCGCAGCGGAAGAAAAGGGGGGCACGGCTGCGGCCCTGCTCCCTCTCTTGGCTCTTGGACGGAGTCTCGGACGAGGGCTGCGACGGAGGCTCTCCGAGCAAAGGCCTAAGTGTGACACCTGTTCTTATGTGGATCAGGCCGAGAGAAGATTGGGCCGCGCGGCCTATCCTTCAGGGCTGCAGCCGGCCCGGAACAGGAAGACATTGTGTCTCCTTCGATGCGGGTACAGCCGACGCAGGTGACATCGAGGAGTTCGACAACGTCGACGGCGCGATCGACGGCCCCGTCTGCGGCGGCTGCTCCGGCAAGGTTGACGGCAACATCAACTCGCGTCATGGGGCCAAAGAGGCGAGCGGCGTCAATGATCTCGGCGAGGAGATCGGATCGCGAGGGGAGGAGGCAAGTGAATCACGCACGCAGGCAGGCGTGATTCACGGACGGCTTGCTTTGGGAAGTTGGCTGGCGGAGAGATCCCTTCCAACCCAGGCAACGTCTCCTCCCCTTTAAGAATCCAGGCGGATGACAGGAAGAGGCAGAGAACTCCCCCCAGAAATAGAGGGCTTGAGAGGAAGAGAGACAGTGGCGAGGCTTCCCCTTCCGGCCACGAGCAGCGTGCGACGCTGCTCTCACTCTTTCCGACGTTCGCAGAGGCGAACGTCCTCCATACGGCGGACGACGACGAGTTCGGCGAGCTTCCGGTCGGCAGCGAGGTCCGGCGAGGCGAGAGGGTGAAGGAGTGATCTTCTGGTCTCGAATCTGCTTCTCACATCACATGACTACATACAAAGAATAATCTGAAACAAGAATCTTCTTCTAGTGATCATTGTTTTTTTTCAAATTTAGCTCAACACTTTATAAAATTTCAATTATGTCATATTTTTATCTTTATGTTCCACTTTATTTTTTTTTTATTATTGCAGACGTGTAGCAAGAAATCTTTGTGACTTAATTCAAGTATATATGTGCTAGTGGTGTTCATCATAACAATATTTGCTCTCTGAAAATTATTTTTTGCAGAAATTTTTTTGTGTTTGATAGTCTAAAGAATATTATATGAGCCATAATAATACTAAACTTTCATCAACCTTTAAAGAAATTCAAATAATCTTAAAAATACCTGTAATTGGTCTATCTCGCTTTTTGCTCAAGGAGACTGATTTCTATCCTTGACAGGCTCTCACACGAGTCGGCAAAGCTTCAACAAGCAAATGAGGCTTAGCAAATAATCTTTTGAACTCTCTCAGATCAAACACAACCCATGAAAGTGGAGAAACATAAATATTGCATACTTGCGATAGTAGTCCCTACAGTGATTTCAAACACTCATAATTCTCTCTCTGTTTCTCTTATCCTTTCTTTGTTCTTGGCCTTCTCCTCATATAGGAATAAAGTTGAATCTTCAATAATTCATCTAATCGCCTTTGCTTGTCGTCAATGACGACATTTTTCCTTCAATAATTACATTTTGACCCATAATTCTCTCTCTTTTTCTCTCCTCCTTCGGTCTTGGCTTTTTTCCTTTAAGAACCTTCTCCTTGTGTAGGAATAAAGTTGATTCTTCAACAATTCATGAGTCTTTACTTATGCGTCATTGCTTACGTTTTCCTTCAATTATTGTACTATGACTCATAATTTTCTCTCTCTCTTTCTTTCCTCTTTCCTCCTTCGGTCTTGGTCTTTTCAGTGAATGTTGCTATCTATAACTTTAAAATTTACCAGCATTATATTGGCTGCGCAACTCAAAAAAAAATCTCCCTACCCTAATCTCGCATTCGCCAATCTTAAAGGAACAAAGTGAGTGCACAAATCTTAATGCCCTTCATATCTCTCTCTCTATATATATTAAATTAATCACATTCCTTTTTACTACCTCCAAGATCTTAATTGCGGATAAGTCTTTAGTTAAGCTACACTAAAAAAATTGTAATTTTATGTTAGTTAAATTATTTTATATACTTTTGTCTAATTTTAATAGAACCATATATTTTTTTCCTCTTGCTTAAAATTATTTTCCAAACTATTTTAAGGGTATAAGATTATTTTTGTTATATACATAAATAAATATTACTTTATGAAAATTATGTTAACCATTTTTAAAATAATTAACTTGTATATCATGCTCACCGCTCACGATGTACATTATTTTGTACATTATGTTGATTATTCATTTATTACTATGTACGTTATTTTAGTTATGGATATTATATGCCTGATATCTTTGAAAAATAATATTAATTAAATATGCGCATTTTATCTAAAAAGTTTAAGATGAATATATTCATAACAATATAACAATATGACAATAAATAATAAATAATTTACATACAGTTCTAATAATTTTGTAGAATAAAATAAGTTTAATATGTGATTCTATAAATTTTAATAAAAAATAATTCAATCTATTTAATTAATTATCTTAATAGGCTTAAATTTTTTAACCTATGAACATGACTTTCATATCTCAATTAAATAATATATAGAAACAACTCAAGATATATTGACGTGATTAATTATTGAGTTCTTTGTATTTATCATCAATAATTACAAAATCATTACTAAGTTATAATTTTTAACAATAAATGGTGATTATATGAGATTACTACTGAGTTGCGTTTGCATACAATAAATGATGAAATAGTTAATTTAACTTTGATATCTACCAAAGTTCTTCAGCAATTTTTGATTTCTTAAGTTTCATATTTATTAGTAATCTAATTTTGTTAATCAAATTTATAGTTATTCTCGGCATTTTGTAATGTCAAATCCATTGAAATATTCAAGTTTATTAATCTAGGTTTATCAAAAAATTATTGGCTGATTATATTTTATTTAATGAACTAGTTAATAAATAATAGTAACTACTAGTCGACAATTTAAATTGTATAAAAATATCTCTAAGGAAGTAATCATAATGTGGATGAGCACCTGTATATATCGATTGAATAATTCATAGGGCTGGCAATTTGGTCATCGGGTATCAGGTACCCGCCCCGACCTGACCCGTTTACATCGGGTTCGGGTACCCAGTTACGTAAATGGGACGGGTATGGGTTTGGTTTATGTAACCCGTGTTGGGTTCGGGTACCTGATTCGGGTTTAACCCTTCGGGTACTCGACACCAGAACCCGATTATATATTAATTTTAATTTTAAATAATTTATAATATTATATCCTAATTAAATTGAATGATCAATATTAATGTATTATGCGAACTTAATTCATATGCTAACTTAAATTTAATTCATATGCTAACTTAACCAAAACCGAATCATTCCAAAACACTAAAATCAAATTCCCAGTCACAACTCATCGCTGCCGAACCCTAAAATCTTCTAATCTTCTATTCTTCTGCCCTAGCCCTTCGCCGCCCCTCGCCAGTCGCCACGATGCCACCCGGCCCACCCCTATTCTTCTGCCCTACCCCTTCGCCGCTGGTCGCCAGTTGCCACGACGCCACCCTTTCTAGCTCTCCTAGTCGTCCAGTGCCGCGATTCCGCCTCCTACTTGCTGGTTAGCTCGTCGGCTCGTCGTCCCTCTAGCTCTTAGCCTCTCCTAGTCGTCCGGCTAATGGCTTCCACCTCCTGTTGTCCAACTTCAAGCAATCAAGCCTTCAACCTCTTGCGGTTTGTGGCCTTTGGAGTTTTGTAGCTTACTTTGTAGCTTACTTCAGCAAATTAATAATTTTCGGATCGGGTACCCATTATGTAGGTCGGGTACCCATAGGTTAAATGCGGGTACCCATTTAAATTTGTAAATTAATTCTCTTTTTTAATGTTGCCGGGTACCCGCGGGTACCCATTTAATTACCCGATTTGGGGTGGGGTTGAGCACTAAGATACTCAACTCGGGTTTAGATCAGGTTCGGATACCGGATAATAGTATTCGGGTCGGGGTCGGGTAGTTGTATAAAAGCCGGGTACCCTACCCGTTGCCAGCTCTAATAATTCATATTCAAGCTTCGTTAAGTCAACACAAACAACTGTCCACACAAAGACATTCAACTCACAGCACCTCTGAATAAAATCTTTGACTAACTTGAGCAGTAACTGCAATATCAAGTTATTATGAAGTTTACAAGAGGAGAGTTGGTAGTTGTAGCCTCTTCAAGGATCATTTACTGAATGGTCCTTTTTGAAACCTGTAGGGAAGCAAATTTAGAGAACATGACCAATCTATAGGTGTGTTTGGCCCAGCTTCTGCTTTTAGCTTCTACTATTTGAAGAAGCGCTTGTTGAAAAGATGCTGGCTAGAGAAGTTTAAGAGTGTTTGAGATGTGCAGCTTGTGAACCGCTTATACTGTGTTGGTTGAAAAAATGCTTATTAAAAAAATTACTAAGATAAAAATTATATAATTAAATTTATAGTTAACTATAAGTGAAATATTTATTAAAATTATTATAAGTTATACTATTAAAAAAATATTATTATACATAAGAGTTATTGAACATAAGCAGGTGGGGGCCCAGAGAAGCAGCTTTACCCTTGCTTCTCAGAGAAGCAGCTAAACTGTGGGTTGGAACAGAGAAGCTGAAGGGCCAAATGCCTCAGCTTCTTGATTTCTGCTGGCTGCAAAGCCATAAGCAGGCCCATAAGCTAGGCCAAACGGGGCTTTGATAGGTGATTTCCGCAAGTATACGGACTATCGAAGTAATAAATATGTATCGATCCCACAAGGACCAAATACCAAGTACCGACTGATTAGGTTATCACAAGCTAGACGATCTTTTGTTGGTTTTGTAATGGTTGCTAAAGCAAGGCTAAACAACTAAGCAAGGTAAATAGAATTGAAAGCTAGGTAATTGCACGACGTAGGGTCCAAAGATGAATAAGATCAAGGCTAGGGTCCACCACCTTGATGCGCTATGCATGGATAAATAACAACATGCAATTCCCTTTTTAATATCCTAGGGTGATCCAAGAGTGTGCAAGTCGTCCTCTCTTGAGCGATGCAACTTGCGACTAGGAGCTCACCCGATTTAATGTCTACCGTCGTATGACGCAAAATCGAATGAGCTCATTGAGCACCGGATCGTACATACCATCCCATCATTTGTACATGTTGTCCCCTCTCGGGTGATGCAACAAGGTGTTTGAATGGTTCAACGCCTACTCTCGTAGTGCGCCTACTCGAACAAACCCAATGAGCACGAAATGGCATGCACTACCTGTACCTCATCAACCACTTTCGTGCGATGATGGAGGTACCTTCGCCTAGGTTATCAAACATCTAGATGTGCCTCTCGGCAACACAGGATATCTAAAACATGAAGAAAGCAATAATGTAATCTTCATTCAAAAGGTGCAACTAGGCAAAGTAAGACAATCTAGGGTTTGCAAAATGAAGCGACAATCCATACATAGAACATTCAAGGGGCTTTCCCTAGCCCTGAAACAAGTTTAAGCTACCATAACCATGTTCCAAGATAAAGCATAAATCAATCCGATAGATACATCCATGGATAATGCGGTGAACGAGATAGATGAGAAAAGGAAGGTAAGACTCCCTAAAAGGAGAAGAAGCCGCCTGGTAAGGTTCTCCTCTTCCTCTGATCGGTGGTCCGCCCTCTCCACGCTTTCACGATGAAGAGCTCCTTTCTCAGTCTCCACCCCCTTGGCTGCGTGCGTGCGTCTATCTCTATCCAAAAATCTCCTCCTTTTCTCATACGTGAATAGGGTTTTTGTCCCTTTTCTCTCCTCTTTCTGTCGAATTCCACTTTTGCCCTCCTATAGGCCTCTGTCTGACGTGGATAAGTTGAGGGATGAAGATCTAGAAAATCGGTATAAGGCGACACCAAAGTCACGGGGTGTGGTTTTGGTCACTAGGTGAACCGTGGTTTTCGCCGAGAATACAAATTTCCCTGGAAATGGTCGCATTCCCTCACTTTTTCCCTGAAATGATGCAAAAACACAAAAGAGTGTAGATTTCAAAGATAAAGCAATAATTCCATGCAAATAGGGTGTAAATGCTAGAAAACTAAAGATATAGCAAGGGAAATAGCATAAAAATCTCTATATAAAAATGACTTAACAGGCTTATGGGTGGTCGGGCCACTAACAAGGCATTAATCATCATTTATTAAATGACCCTTTTCAAAACCCTAGATCCGAGAAAATTGTGGTGAGGCTATTAACAAGGCATTAATGACCATTTTAATGAAAGAGTCACGCGTAACTAAACTATGAAGAATTTATGAATACGAGCTACTTGCCACAATTATATATAGTGTTTTTATTAGGTTGTTTGTAGTGTTTTAATTGTATTGACTATTTCTTTTTGTTGTTATATACATCCAACTAATTCTTAATATCGTTATTGTTAAAATTATTGATAGTACAGTGATCTAGCACTGATCGCAAATGAAGGAACGAATGAATCGGACAACTTGGAAACGACACTGGAAGCAAACCATCCGCCGATCGCAAGCGCCTAGGCCATTGAGAGGAACGAACCGGGGGAGCTCTAGAAAACGTCAATCCCTATGATGCACTTGCATTTTCTTAAAGAATTAGCAGTGAAGACGCTAAAGAGAAGATGAGTATCTGATGAAGCACTCTGTTGAAGTAGTGTGTAAAAGAAGACTTGTGTCTATCTTATTGTTATGGGCAATTTATTTTTTTTTATAATAAATTGAACTACAACAAGCAGATTCCCTCGCGGAGATCTCAGCCCTGCACTAGAGTGGCTCGCGACCGATTAGGATCACGTTGCGGAAGCTGGCCCAAGCACTTTATAAGTCCTCACACCCACGTGCGCAAAGGGTTCGGTGTAAATACCGCCCCTCGTATACGAATACAAATCTCACACTTATGCAATAACGTGTCGGAGACTCTTCGACCACTAAGCACTCACGAAAAGTCCACAACCCGCCCTCCTTTCTCTACACAACCGAGATAGGCACCGGCGCGGCCTCAAACAATCACAAGGAGACAGTGGCAAACACCTTCAAGGGTGCCGGCACACACGTCTGAGAGTGCAGCAAGCAACGTGCACGAACACCTTCGAGGGTGTTGGCACGTTTATGCAATCACCTACAAGCAAGCACAAATCCGCACTACACATATGCGGAAAAATAGCGCAAAGAACCGTCCGGACGAAATGCCACATGAAGTCCGGACAGTGGGTAAAATCCCTATCCACTACTACACAGGAAAACCGTCCTACTACCACTATACACGATAGATCCGGGAAGGGTTTACCCTTGTAGTGTGCCACCACTCCACGAGCTGAGCCCACCGAGATCCTCTAGAAAGCTGCGTTGGAAAGTCCGGTCAGAGTCGAAGCGAGACGCGTGGACGAACGCACACGTTGAAGCTTCTCTCCCCTCCCTTTTCTCCTCTGCGGCTCGTGTCTAAAATAGAGAATGCTCGGCTGAAACAGGGGACGAATCCCCTTTTCCGTCCGTCACTGTCCGGCCATCAGAGTTACGCATGAAGGTCGGGAACTAGTCTCCGGTATGCCACCGAAGAATCATCGCCGAAAAAGCCGCCGCCGATGAAGAATCTCACCCAATGGACGCGCTGCTCGCATGGAACCCAGGGCATTGGAAATCGATCTGGAAGCCTCACGCTACAAGTCCACGGCCGAAACCTTGTCGCCGACAGAAGATTTGAAGCTCTATTTTCAGATCTGTGTTTTCACCGTCACCAGACCTGCCCGAGCTCTCCCAATGCTCGATAGGTAGCCTCCCCTCGACGAGGATGGAAAACCATCCTTGCCGCCACCTGAGCATCAATCTCTGCTGTCGAATCCACCAGGGCGAGATTGAATCTCTGCCCTCAGCTCGTCCACATCAGAATCAATGTGGATTCCACGCCCAATCACCGCCGCCATCACCGCCTCGTTGAATCAAACTGTCGGCGACCTTCCAAATCCGGTGGCACTCCTCCAACTGGTTGAATTGATGGCGGATGGCATTCACTCCCAGCGCAGATAAGAAACAGGGGAAATTTTTCCCTTCCTGAACCACTGGTTCGGCTGGTTCAGGGCAGGTTCAGGGTTGATTAGACCTCAGAATCGCCCCACGGTTGACCCTCTCCATCATGCTCGCTCGCAAGCTTGCGCGAGAGGGTCTAGGGTCCATGGGTCGAGTCGGAAACCCACATTCATGTGTGAACCTACACTCCGTGGTTCGACTCAACCCTCGCCCTATGGACTTGTGTCAACCTCAGTGACATGATCACACACCCGAGTCATCCAAGACCTCTGATGACGAGGGGTCCCGTCATCGATCATCCTTGGTGTGCTTTGGGATTTGTGCTAAATCCCGGGAGCATCACATACTCCCCTACCCAAGTTCATCATCGCGCTCGACGACAGGCTATCCATGTAGGTCTTCAACTCCTCCTCAAATTGCCACAAATCAGAAGCTTTTTCCCAGTTAGCTTCTTCTATGGGTGTTCCTTCCCACTGCATAGGAAATTTCATCCGCCTATTCCTCCTACTCTGTCCAAGTGTTTTGTGATCTAAAATTTTTTTAATTCTTTTGTCAAACTTTGCTCGAACACTAGGAGGAGCCCGACGCCCCTAAGAGCGACTAGGGTCGATCTCGTCGGTATGAAACCTTTTCAAAAAGCTTACATAAAAGGTCGGATGAAGCTTTAGCCTGTAGGCAACAGCACCAACCCGTCTCAAGACCTCGAAAGGTCCCTCATATCTCTAAATAAGATTGCGGTGCGTAGTCTTGGCTAAGATCTTTCTCCACATTTGAGGTGTCAACTTTAATAGCACAAGATCTCCAACTTCAAACTGTTCATCGCGTCTACTCTAGTTGGCATAATGCTGCTTCCTTCTTACAACGTGCTCTAAGCTATCACGAGCCTCTTGGAGCACCTCAGCATAATCTCTCGCAACTCGATAGGCTGCTGGGCACTCACCATCGGTGTGCTACACAACGTCAGCAGAGGTGAGAGGCTGTCGTCCTAACACCAACTCAAATGGTGTCTTGCCGGTAGCTGATGACTACTGCAAGTTGTAGGCAAACTGCACCGTATCGAGGAGAGACACCCAGTTGCGCTGGCTTGCCGACACAAAGTGACGAAGGTATTCTTCAAGCAAAACATTTATCCTCTCCGTCTGGCCATCGGTCTGAGGATGGTTTGCTGTAGAAAACTTTAGCTCGAAACCAAGAGTCTTAAATAAGGATGTCCAGAAGTTACCAGTGAACCTAGCATCTCTGTCAGAAACAATGTCCAGGGGAAGCCCAAAAAGCTTCATCGCATGCTTGAAGAATAGGTCAGCCGTCCTTGGCTGAGCAAGGCTCAGGTGCTACAATGAACACAGAATATTTTGAGAACCTGTCCACCACAACAAAGATAGAAGCCTTTCCTTCGACCTTTGGTAACCTAGTGATGAAATCCATGGAAACTGAAATCCATGGTCATTCCGGAATCAGAAGAGGCTGTAACAATCCTGCTTCACGCCTCCTATCGACTTTATCCTGCTGGCAGATCAAGCAGGTGCGAATATTGTGATCGACATTAGCTCGCATGAAGGGCCAATAATAGGATTGGGATAAAAGTATTAGTATCATGCGCTGTCCCGTTTGTCCACTCCATGCCGTGTCGTGAAGCTCTCTCAACAACTCACGTCGAAGTCCGTTAGTCGCCGGAACAAGTGGCCGACTGCCCTCGGCCATCAGAAGGTCATCACCCTGAAGATAGTAATGACGAACCTTGCCTTCTCTCACGTCGGCAATCAGCTGCTGGTACTTGGCGTTGAGAACAGCAGCTTGCCGAATGCAATCGAGGAGATCACCCTCAATCCTCAATATAGAAGCAAGCACCATAGTGCACATCCTGTTGAGAGCATCTAGAACCACATTGGAGCGCCCTAGTCTGTGCTCCCAGGTGAAATCAAATTCAGCGAGGAACTCCTGCCATCTCGCTTGTTTCGGTGAAAGCTTCTTCTGCGTAGTGAAGTATGTGTTGGCAACATTATCCGTCTTCACTACGAAAGTGCTATCGAGAAGATAGATGCGCCAAACTCGAAGGCAATGGATCACGGTGACCATCTCCTTCTCGTGAGCTGAGTAACGCTGCTCCACCGAACTTAACTTCCTGCGCTCAAATGCCACTGGGTGCCCCTCCTGTAAGAGCACTCCACCGATAGCTCTGTCAGAGGCATCGGTATGAACCTCAATAGACCGAGTGAAGTCCGGCATGCGAAGAACCGGCTCAGTGGCAATCCTGCACTTTAACTCTGCAAACGCAGTCTGATGTCATTCTTGTCATAGCCAAGGAGTCTCCTTTCTATTTAGAATTATGTACTTTTACTGTGTTGTACTCCGAAAAGTTGTGTACCTTAATTGAAAGTTTTGATGCATAATACCATATGTAATTTCACTCAGATCTTAACACATCACACTCACACGTAGATATTGATCTTTATAATATTATTCATTTATTTGATTGAATGCGTTGATATTTGTGAGATGAGTTGAGAACTTAAGATATGAATTATGATTATCCTATGAGTTGCACTCTATGCCTAGGTATGTAGTTATTTTTGCATTTTGATGCCATTAAAATTATATTAGCATGTGCTAACTTCTAGCTTCTAAGCATCGCCTTTTGCTAAAATATAATTTTTAATGTTAAAGAGTTTGAGAATAATTTTGGACAGTTGGGCCTTTGTTTTTTTACACGAAAGACATAATGGCTTCTACATCTTTAGCTTCAAATGTAAGTTTTTGTAAATGTATAAATTTAATGTTTATATTTTATAGTGTTATATTTATAGTTATATAACTTATATTTATATTGTAGATACTAGAAGATATGTCAATGGATAACACTTCTCCAAGTCTAGACTCTACACATGAGACTGGAAAACAACCATTGGTTGAAGGACAAGGGTCACAACCTTTACTTGCTACTTCAAAATAAAAAAAAAGGAAGAATGTTAAAACAAGATCAGAGGTATGGGATCATTATAATAAGCAATTCAATGCACAAGGTTTGATTATTAGCAAATGCAAATATTGTCAAAGAGAAATTCGTGCTGATTCAAAAAGTAATGGTACATCTAATTTAAGAAATCATATCAGGACATGTAAAAAGTACCAATGAAGTATTAGCCATAACAAACTGAACTTAATTTTGTGAAAGATGATAGAATTGATAAAGCATCATTTACTAGTAGTGTTTGGAAATTTGACCAGGACATTGTAAGGAAGGCATTAGTATGAATGATTATTATGGGTGAGCTTCCTTTTATGCTTGTTGAGAGTGAAGGATTCAAAGAATTTCTTTCGGTTGCTTGCCCTAGATTTAAAATTCCATCACGTTGGACTATCTCACGTGATTGTTTTCAGCTTTACATGGATGAGAAATTAAAGCTTAAGCAACAATTTCAAAATTATACCCACTCTCAAAGAATTTGCTTGACAACTGACACATTGACCTCATTGCAAAGGATGAATTATATGTGCCTAACAGCACATTATATTGATGATGAGTGGAGGTTGAACACAAAAATAAATAAATTTTTGCCCAATTAATGATCATACTGGTAGGGGCTTAGGCATGGCTATTGAGATGTGCCTAATTGATTGGGGGATTGATAAGATTTTTTCTATAACAGTTGATAATGCCTCCGCTAATAATGTTGCTATTAATTATTTGAGAGAGAAAATCATCAATTGGGGCTTTAGCATTGCACATGGAAAATATATTCACGTAAGATGTATTGCTCATATAATTAATCTTATCGTGAATGATGGATTGAAAAAGATTAATATATCAGTCACCAAAATTCGTCATTCTATTCGCTATATTTGGCAATCTCCATCAAGATTGAAGAGGTTTAAAGAATGTGTTGAGATTGAAAAAGTTCAATCTAAGAACTTGTTGTGCTTAGATGTCAGCACTAGATGGAATTCAACCTATCTTATGCTAAATGTTGCTCAAAAATTTGAAAGAGCTTTTCATAGATACAAAGTGTTAGATCCTAACTTTTGCTATGAACTTATGAAGGAGGATGGGGGTGATAGAGTGCCCAATGCAAGAGATTAGAATGATGCAAGGAGAGCAATCAAGTTATTGGACAACTTTTATGATCTCACACTCAAAGTATCTAGTAGCTTGAATGTAACTTCAAACATTTTATTTGATGAAATAGTCATTGTTGATAAGCTGTTGACCAAATTTGAAAAAAGTGAAGACTTTGATTTAAGTGTGATGGCTTATGCAATGAGGGAGAAATTTGAAAAGTATTGGGGTGATACTTCAAAGACTTAAGTTTCATTATATTGAAGGAGAGCTATGCACTTTGTATGGGAATGCAAAGGGAACAGCTATATCCTAGGAAGTAAAAGCTGCACTTTTTGATATGTTTAATGAATATAAGCGCCTGACTGCTTCTACAAAAGGCCTACAAATAACTAAAAATGCACAAGCTAAAATCAATCTTGAAGATTCTAGTGGGAATGAAAATTTTTGAAGTACAGAAATGAGAAAGAGGAGGCAAAAGCTTAAAAAGTGCAAAACTGATTTTGAAGGGCCAGATTCAAGAACAGAATTAGACAAATATTTAAGTGAGGAATGTGATGATGATTGTGATGAGTTTGATATATTATCATGGTGGAAAGTCAACAGTCCTCGGTTTCCAGTGCTCTCATAGATGTCTAAAGAAGTGCTTGTTGTTCCTATTTCCACTGTACCTTCAGAATCAACATTTAGCACTGGAAATTGAGTTCTCGATCTATTTAGGAGTTCTTTATCTCCTAAATTAGTGGAAGCTCTCATATGTGGTCAAGATTGGTTTAGAAGATCATCACATCCATTTAATATTGAAGAAACTGTTAGAACAAGGGTAGATTAAACTATTTCTATATTATCAATAAAATAATAAAATAAATAACAAGAAAGAAGAACCTGGAGGCGCAGAGAAACCTACTATCCTTAGGTGAATTTCTGGGCCCTCGTGTGAGCATATCCAGAGAGAGCACCCAAGATACAACCAAGATGTTTCTCCTACGGATCATGACGGTGGAGAAGTTGATCGACCACCTTTGAACCTTGAGCAACAAATGAAAGAAAGAGAGCAGGGGGAATTATGCAAAATTTATTAGCCATGCAAATTCTGATGTATCTATACCCTGGGGTCAAACGCCAATTTATAGGCTAAACCCCCACGGTTAGAACCGTTGGATTAAATCTGACGGCTATCACTGAAGTGCTACTAATAGCATTTGCTAAAACTAAAATAGCAAATGAAATAAATAAAATAAAACTAATTAAAAAATAGAAAAACAAAAAAGGAAAGTTTTAATTTTTTAAATTCCAACAATCCCCCACAAAATTAAAACTTTTCTGAAATAAAAGAAAAGATTAAAATTAAATTGCTGCTCATTGTCTATATTATGCGGTCAATAAAGTGCACATAAAGACATATCCTTTACTTAGTAAAAATGTCTCCATCTAAAAGAAAGATAGTGAACTAGTCTTGAACTACTTCCTTTTGACCCAGACTTTAACATTTCCACACATAATACAAAGTGGTCCGATCGCGGGTTTGCGCATTTTTGGCCGTGCACGTGTATCTTCATGAGAGCTTCTGAGGGTTGTCTATGTCCTCAGCTGCGGCCGTATACATACTCTCTCATATAGGAAGTTCCCATCAAGGGATGAGTGTAGAGGCTCATCTCATGGCAATTAACCACTTTGGGAAATTTTCCTTACCTCTACAATATAAACACAAATCTATCCTCAGGAATGGGTGTGTAGAGTATCAACTCTATCACATAAAATTTTATACACCGTAGTGTTTTATCATTTTATTTTTCAAAGTGCTTATTGATAGCCTCCGCAAGTGCACGGATTTTATCGAAGTAATAAAAGTTATCGATCCCACGAGGACTACGTAGCTAAGTGCCGACTTTCTGATATGTTTGAATTAAGGCAAACTGAATTAAAGGGTTTTTCTAGACTTCTATGAACTAACGATTTCGGAAACAGCTTTAAAGAGGTCTTGATTTCTAAAGAGTCAGGATATCATGGGTTCGCCACAGAGACAATTATGAGCATTTAAAAAGAATAACCATTTCGCAAGAAATATCAATCATGAAAGGGACTCTTCCTAAGGTGCACACTACCTCCTCCCGGAGCGTAGCACGGTGCTTAACTAAATTAACTCCCTACTCTCATGACAGTTAATCTAATTAAACTCTTCTGTGAAGAGTTGGTTAAACCCTTCAGACGAATTTAAACTGCTCCCGTGATTGAATTCGCAGGTTTAATTGAAATAGATCGGGCGTTGCGATTCACCTCCTGGTCCTTCTCGCAACGCCGAAGACACAAATTTACTTGGCCAGGGTAAATCACAGATTAAGGGCAATGACAACTAAATCATGAAGATAATTCTATTGAAATAGTAAGAATATATGATAACTCATAAAAGTCAATGGGTTACACCCAATAATCCCGATAAAAAGTATCTACTCACTCATAGTAATAAAAGAATACATGATGTTTGATATGAACGAGTAAGAAACCATGAAAAATCACAAGAAATCTCTAAAGAAACTATAGAATCACCTTCTCCTTGATCCGTAGATGAGGATTGGTCTATCAATCATTGTTTCTGGAGAGAACCTCACCGAAATCTGATCGGAAATCAAGTTGTCGCCTCTATCGTCACAGCCGCTTGCCACTGTCCGAAAAAGTCTCCTTAACCCGATCAAAATTTCATCTTTTATACTTGGACCGGTTTAGAACTCATCAAGGAACGGTTCTGTGAAGTTTGGCTTAAATCCGGTTTGAATCGAGTGAGAAACGAGTGAAAAACTCGTCGGGCGGATGTTTTCACGGTTCATAACTTGTTCACGGCCACGGTCGTAATTCCTTCTGTGTGTACAGCGCTTCATTCACAGAGAGATTCACGGCCCGTGATGGATTCACGGCTGAAGCTGTAATTGTCTCTATGTATAATGTCTTCGGTCACAGCGAGTTTCACGGTCCGTGATGTAATCACGGCTTCACCCGTGAAAGTCTCTGGTCACTTCCGACACTTAGCTCTTTTTCCTCATCCGCTCGTCGTTGCTTTTACGGCTGCGTCCATAATTACGGCCAAGGCCGTAATTCTCTTGTCTTTCATTGTTTTCGCCCTAGATTTGACGTGTAGGCTCGTGATTTCCTCGGGAATCGTGTTATAGCTTCAAAACTTGCAAAATCTACCATTTTTTGCCTTTTTACCTATATTTTCATAAAAACTAAGAAAAGTGAAGATTCTGTGCAAAGTGAAGTAAAAACGCTAAAATAGCACAAAATCATGCAAATATGCCCAAAATATGATGTAAAATATAAGCAAAAATATGGTGTAAATGCAACGCATCAAAATACCCTAGACTTAAATTTTGCTTGTCCTCAAGCAATACATCGATATGTATAGAGAATGTAAAGATAAGAATCACTCATTTGTTTTTGCCCTTAATAATGTCCTTAGTCCACAAAGTAAGTAATCAATCTTTCAAACTCAAGTAAATCAAGAAAAATCATAACAGAGATAAATTCTCAAGAGGTTACAATCCAAGAAAGATAAAATCCACAATTCATGTCATAATATTCATTCTTCACACAGCAAATATCAGATACTTTCAATTTAATAGATCTATCTTACTCAATTGATAAAAATTTATTTCAAGAATCTCGGTGATGTTAAAGATAAGAGATTTTTAAAGCAATTTGGTCTTTAAACTGTTATATGCTATTTACTGTTAGCATCATAACATTGTTTAAAGTATACCACATAGTAGTATAATCTAACTCATAGTCTCAATCATGAAAGTCAGCGGAGCTGTCCACTTAACCTACAGCTTTCTCTTTTTCACCCTCTTTTTTTTTATTAGACTTCAACTCATGTCTTCGGTACCACTGCTAAATTTAGCAGTGCCAAGTAGAGGAGTTTTTTCTTCTTTTTTCTCTCTCTTTTTTTTTTAGAGAAAGCCGATTAGTGGTATGATATTTAAATCGTTGTTGATCTTTCTACAAGAGGGTTAAATATTTGTTTTAAAAGTTCTTCCTCTATTACTTGATCATAACAGATTTAAAGTATACCGAACAATGGTATAATATAACTCATGACTTAAGATTTCTCAACTAGAGGAGTTGGAGCAAATCTCAGTTAAATAAATATCACCAATTTTCTATTCATAAAATTCTCATCAAGTAAAAATAGATAAATTAAATCTCAAGTATAAAGATACTATGCATGTGTCATATGAACATATAACAATTCACATATGCATTTTATTAGTACTAGAATTGAATTTACTCAACAATTTAAGTCTTCATGAAATTTCAAAAATTCCCTAAGTCATCAAATCAATCACTCAAAATGTTTTCCAAGTCTAAAATTAAGGATAAAACAAACTTGTATATCCTTAAAAATCATAAACATTCAAAATCCATATCTATAAAGCTTTTGAAGGAAAAAGCAAATCATGTAGACACCCTAGACTTAAATTGTTGCATATACATAGTCATTAAAATTAAATGAATGGTAGATTTCAGAAAATTTTTTGCAAGAGTTCCCTTTGTATTATGTGACGAAATCCTGTGCAGTTATATCAAAAGATGAAAACATGATTCAGAAAAATCCAAAAAAATTACCAACTCAAAGATATTCAATTTATACATGGTAATCAACTCTCAGATATCAAATACCGTCTAGTTTCACTGATCAAAATACAGTTTACCATACTCAGTTACCGTTTTAACTAAAATATGTATCAAAGCAGTTATCACATGCTTAAATCTATCAACTGAATATCATAAAAAAAATCATCGCATGACATATCAGATATATAACAAGTAACAGATATATGTGAAACCATCACATCTAAGTTGTGTTCAGCATTCTAATGTGTGATACCATCCAATAAATACAATGCTCAGTCAAATAACAGAAGTCCACATGAATCCCACAAAAATCTTGATATAACGCACACACACAAAAGAAATCATAAAATCAGCTATGTGTGGTCACATCGGCATCAAGTCTATTAAATCCTGTGCATACATAAGACAATTGTGAGATTGCATTCATAAAATCGAATTATATTTGCAAAGAGTGTATAAATGACATGCTATACTCACAAAGTCAAATCAATCAGTCTTGGTGTGCTCGGAGTCCTCCTCGTCTCTAGCGTGTCTAGTTGATGATGATGATGGGAGACGGCGCCGCAATAACTCCTCTATCGCGCGTAATGAGTCTAGTGCTCTCGACTGTCCCTGCTCCAGGCGCGATATGTCGTCTCGCATCCTCCTCTGCTCAGCTTGCATCTGCTATATGGAAGGATCTAGGCGTGCTGAAGTGGATGGTTTGGCAGATGTGGATGGCTGATCAGTGGCTGATGGCTGAACTGGAGGAGTATACTCTATAATCTGGGCGGTGATGGAGGTGAAGCTACCTCTCTAGGACCTCCCCCAAGTGTGGGATCCACGATCCAGTTCTGCTGAACACGAACCGTAGTACGGTTCATGTTCGATAGCCTCATGGTAATATCTGAGCCTCTAAACATCAGATGATACGAGCTCCCAAGCCTCGTAATCATCCTAATAGCTACACACGTGTCCATATCGAGTCTAGGATTACCCTTCACCTCGTTCAATCCCGAAGGGTCGATACTGAGGGCAAGGGCAATCGTGGTAACCATACCACCCATCACAAGGACTCCTCTTCGAGCTCTAACAGCCTTCTGTATCTGCTTCATCATGTGAAATGCGGTGCTGACAGGGAATCCTCTAAGCATGGCCCATAAATAAAATAACTCTGATGATCTGACCATCTCGTCGCTCTCTGCTCTCCCAAAAATCGTGAGCACGAGTGCTCGATGTATATATCTGAAGACAGGGCTAGATAGATGTGTAGCTCTGGTGGTCCTAGGGTCAAATCTCCCCTTGCTAGATATCTCACGCCAAAACTCTCCCTCAGAAAACTTGCGAGGGCGGTGTCTAGTTACGTCCGCGGGGAATCCAAAAATATGACCAAGCTGGTCTAGCGTAAGTACATGCTCCCGGTTCCCCAACCAGAATGACATCCTCCTAGGATCCCTATCATCATGGATCTTCAGCTCAACCTGAACAGAGTTGAAAAACTCTAAAGTGAGCTGAACGTATGTGGGACGCCACTGCTGATAAAAATCCTACCACCCTATGTTCGCGAACATCCACTGGACGTCGTCGAACAGTCCTAGGGATTGCAGTGTCTGATCGTCCCAATATCTGGTGCTGAGCACCCCTCTCGTAGACATAGCACGATATCTCCGCTCCTGCTCTCTACTCCTATGTCTGATCTGGTGTGGATATGGAATGAGGGCAGCGGGTGGTGATCGTGCTCCGGTATAGTGGTCTCTGGTGCAGCTGGGGAGAGCTCAGGTGATGATGCCTCGAATGATGTAGCTAGAGAGTGGTCTGATGATGTCTTAGGGGACGGTAAGTGAATCTCTGGAAACTGTACCAGTCCTGCTGAAGTAGATATCGGTGGTACTGGCTCATGAGTGCATGGTATCTCTGATACTGGGGGTGGAAATGTCTCAGAAGTAGTGGAGGACTGATGAGCAACAGATGGCGGAGAGTGGAGCTCTGGTATATCTATTGATATCTCCGGTAAGTCAGCAAATATCTTCGGTGATCTCTCCTGCTGATCTGGCACTGTAGGTATGCTAGCCTCAGGGGTCAACAGGTCTCCCTGGGCCAATGAGGGTTATGCAACCTCTGGTGTGTGGGTCGTATCATGCGGAGTGTTCACCTCCATACTCAGGACATCAGCGGGACCAACAGACTCTGGTATATCTGCGGAGGGTGCTAGAATAGTGGAACTCTCCACATCCAAAGATGTAGCGTCAATCTGCATACCCTCTAGCTGCTCTACCTCTGTCGCTGCAGGAGCTGACACTGGGGGTGCTGCTGAAATCCCTATAGTCTCCACCACTGGCGATAAAGGTCTGGTGGCTCTACTCCCTCGTGATGTCATGCCTCATGTGGTACGCTTCCTAGCATACCGCCTAGCAATCCTCTGGTCACCGCTCTCCGGCCTATCAGCAGGTCTCTCAGATAAAATCTCTAGCTCGGGGGAGCTGGCAGGCTCTAGCACTGCTGCCTATGATGTACTGGCCACCGGAGATGTCCTCGGAGCCTCTGATGTCAGAGTCTGAGTCTCGGGCTCCCAGTCCGGATAAACGATATGCTCAAATCTCTCTGGGCAAACTCCGGGAACCATCCTATAGACGAAACGAGGCTCTGGTCCCGGATATCTGCTCTTCATCACTGTCCCATAGGGCCTAGTCCTCACAGATCTCCTCGGTACCATAATAACAATCCAAACAACACAAAATATGCAAGTCCAACTCAAAACTGTGATGCTACAGTAACTACAAGTCTCAACCGTAAAAGCACACGTAGGAATCATTCCAAAAATCCAATCTAACAATTCCAAATCGATGCAAGACGTATGTAAACTAAGTGTGGATGATGAATCCCAGGTCTGAGCAAGAGTAACTCACTGATCTATGCAGAAATCGGGCTCGAATCGGTCGAAGAACACATCTCGGCGACTCAGCGGACAACGCTTTTCCTCGTTCTCTGGCGAAAAATCCGGTGAACGATCGTCGAAAAACACATGCCGGAAGTCAAAGAAGGTGGGCAGAAGGGTTTCATCGATGCTCGTGAGAAGAATCGTCGAAAATCAGCGAATTACGAGCATGGGCGTAAAACCCTAAGCCACCCGTAAGGTTTGAAGCGAACGAACTTACAGCCCGTAATGCCGTCACGGCTTTGCCCGTAAACACGTTCTGATGTACAGTGACCCGTAAAGCTCGGCTATGTCTGTAGTCACGGCTCTGCGATAATTACGGCTTCACCCGTAAATATCATGTTTTGACTTGGCTTCTCATCATAAAAATCCTGAAAAATTCCTAAAAAATTCATGCACCTAGATCATTGCTTTCGGACGAATTTTCATATATAATAGTTCATCAGACAACACCGATAAAGCTCAAAATAAATTCGAAGACCAAGAAACCGCCATTTAGGGTTTACAAAACATTTTTTTTAAATAGTAAAAGTCATGCTGAAACAAATAAATGAATATTAAAAAGCCTCTGGGTTGCCTCTCAGGAAGCACTTGTTTTCGGTCTTTAGCTTGACCAAAGTAATGTTTATGACTTTTCTGGTGGATAAGAAGCGCAGTGAATGATTGGCAATTGAAGTTCCTTACGCTCCTTCAATTCATTGCACATAGCTACTCTTAGAGCTCTAGGAAATGCCCATTTCTCAGCCTCCTTCAATTTGTCTCCTGTGTAACTTTGCCAATTTCCTGTGAGACGTTTATCAGCCTCTAAATCACCTCCTCTATCAAAATCATCCACCATTGTTTCTGGTAGCTGCTTGGGACCTGCAAAATCCATCTTCTTAGTTCCTGATGAAAAATCAAAAATCAACTTGCTATCGTTTAAATTTAGAGTAAGCTTCTCATGAAATATGTCAATTATGGCTCCCGTACTTGCCAAAAATGGTCTTCCTAGAATAACTGGAAACTTAACATTTCCTTCATTTTAACAACTATAAAATCAGTAACGATAGAAAATTTATCAATTTTAACTGTTACATTCTTTAATATTCCAATTGGTTGTTGATCGAAGCCATTAGCAAATTGAATATAAGATTCGGTAGGCCTAAGTTTTCCATTATCTATCTCGTCATGTAAATGTGAAGGTATAAGGCTAACACTAGCTCCTATATCACATAAAGCATTTTCAATAGAGAATTTACCTACTTGGCATGGAATTGAAATATCACCAGGGTCTCTTACCTTTGTTACTTCAATGTTCTTGATTACCTTGTTTTTCTTCGCTGGGGGCTTACCAATATTAGGTTCACTCTGATCTACCCTGAGTAACCTTTGGGGAAAAGGGATTGGAGGGATATATGCAGGTGAGCCTACATAATTCTCCTCTTTTACTTTCTCCTCATGGTCCTCTGCCTTAAAGAAGGTGCTCGTGGATGAATCAACAAGTTCCTCGACGAGCTGACCAGGTGTCTCATCATATTCAGTACTCATCATCGTAACTGCGTTGACGTGCTCCCTGGGGTTCATCTCTGGTTGTCCGGGTAGTCTCCATGTAGGTCTGCTAGCAGTAGTGGCTTGCTGCGCAATCTGATTCTTTAACATCTTGTTGTGGGTAGTTAGGGCTTCCACACAAGATGTCAGTTGCTTGAGTTGGTTAGCGAGGTCATCCGTTTTCTTCTATTGCTTCATGATCACTTCTAGCATGGTTTCGTAGTTCGGCTTTTGGGGTTGCCCATATTGTTTTGACTGGAAACCTGGCGGTGCCCTATTGTTCTGCTGAGCAAACTGTGGAGGAGCCCTGGATTGTTCTTGTAGGATAGGTTGGGGTGGTTCCTCCATCCTGGGTTGTATGTTGCAGAATAGGGATCATTCACAGGTCTCTGATTGTAACTCCCCAAGGCATTGATTTGTTCCTGAATTGATTCTTCCTGTGATGAGGCTCGAATTTGACAGTTAGATGAATTGTGCCCTGTTACACCACACACTTCACAAGAAACCGCATTAATCGCAACTGAGGAGAAAGAAATAGAGTCAAGCTTTTGAACCAGAGAGTCTACCTTAGCCGCCAGTGAGGTGGAATCATTTTGATAATTACCGAACCCGGTGAAGTGGTATTCCGCTCACTCGACCAGTGGTTATGGTTCATGGTCATATCCTCAAGTAGAACGGTCGCCTCTTCCACGCTCTTACTCATGATCGTCCCACCAGCTGCAGCGTCCACCATCGATCTGGTGTTATAGTCCAATCCGTTGTAGAAGATGTGGATTATAACCCAGTCTTGGAGCCCATGGTGTAGACACATGCGCTGAAGTTCCTTGAAACGTTCCCAGGCGTCATACAATAATTCTCCTTCTTGTTGTGCAAAAGCCGTAATTCTGTTGCGTAGCTGCACAGTCTTGCTTGGTGGGAAATATTTGTTTAGAAAGGTTTTGGACAGCTCTTCCCACATGGTGATAGATCCAGCTGGCATAGAATACAACCAAGCCCTGGCACGGTCCCTGAGAGAAAATGGAAATAAACTCAGTCTAATTGCGTCAGAAGAAACTCCGTTAACCTTAACAGTATCGCAATATTCAAGAAATACAGCTAGATGAAGATTTGGGTCCTGATTCAGGGATCCCCTGAATTGATTTTGCTGAACCATCGTCATCAGCGCTGGCTTTAACTTGAAGTTATTTGCTTCCACATTCGGTCTAGCGATGCTTGAGCTGAACCCTTGTATGTTTGGTGCTGCGAAATCCCTCAAAGACTGATTGTGGTTGTTCTGCGCCATCTTTCCTTTCTCAGAACTCTTTCTAGTCTCAAATTGTAATTTCCTTCGAAGTCGGAAAGTGCGTTCAATTTCTGGGTTTTCTGGAAATAAAACACCTGCACGAGAGTTTCTGGGCATACAGCGTGTGAGTCACCAACAAAACAGAAAGCAGTAAATACTAATATAAAGCAAAAACAAAAGAAAAATGCCTAATCTCCTAACTTATCAATCAATCAACATTAACTATCCGTAGTCCCCGGCAACGGCGCCAAAAACTTGATAGCCTCCGCAAGTGCACGGATTTTATCGAAGTAATAAAAGTTATCAATCCCACGAGGACTACGTAGCTAAGTGCTGACTTTCTGATATGTTTGAATTTAGGCAAACTGAATTAAAGGATTTTTCTAGACTTCTATGAACTAATGATTTCGGAAATAACTTTAAAGAGGTCTTGATTTCTAAAGAGTTGGGATATCATGGGTTCACCACAGAGACAATTATGAGCATTTAAAAAGAATAACCATTTCGCAAGAAATATCAATCATGAAAGGGACTCTTCCTAAGGAGCATACTACATCCTCCTGGAGCGTAGCACGGTGCTTAACTAAATTAACTCCCTACTCTCATGACAGTTAATATAATTAAACCCTTTAAGCTCTATGAAGAGTTGGTTAAAGCCTTCAGACGAATTCAAACTACTCCCGTGATTGAATTCGCAGGTTTAATTGAAATAGATCGGGCATTGCGATTCACCTCCCGGTCCTTCTCGCAATGCCTAAGACGCAAATTTACTTAGCCAGGGTAAATCACAGATTAATGGCAATGACAACTAAATCATGAAGATAATTCTATTGAAATAGTAAGAATATAGGTTAACTCATAAAAGTCAATGGGTTACACCCAATAATCCCGACAAAAAGTATCTACTCACTCATAGTAATAAAGGAATACATGATGTTTGATATGAACGAGTAAGAAACCATGAAAAATCATGAGAAATCTCTAAAGAAACTATAGAATCGCCTTCTCCTTGATCCGTAGATGAGGATTGGTCGATCAATCGTCGTTTTTGGAGAGAACCTAGCCGAAATCTGATCGGAAATCAAGTTGTCGCCTTTATTGCCGCCGCCGCTCGCCTCTGTCCGAAAAAGTCTCCTTAACCTGATCAAAATTCCATCTTTTATACTTGGACCGGTTTAGAACTCATCAAGGAACGGTTCTGTGAAGTTTGGCTTAAATCCGGTTTGAATCGAGTGAGAAACGAGTGAAAAACTCATCGGGCAGATGTTTTCACGGTCCATAACCTATTCACGGCCACGGCCGTAATTCCTTCTGTGTGTACAGCGCTTCATTGACAGAGAGATTCACGGCCCATGATGGATTCACAGCTGAAGTGATGCGTTGCATTTACACTATGTTTTTGTCTATATTTTACATCATATTTTGGGCATATTTGCATGATTTTGTGCTATTTTAGCGTTTTTACTTCACTTTGCACAGAATCTTCACTTTTTTTAGTTTTTATGAAAATATAGGTAAAAAGGCACAAAAATGGTAGATTTTGCAAGTTTTGAAGCTATAACACGATTCCCGAGGAAATCACGAGCCTACACATCAAATCTGGGGCGAAAATGGTGAAAGATGGGAGAATTACGGCCTTGGCCGTAATTATGGACGTAGCCGTAAAAGCAACGTCGAGCGGATGAGGAAAAAGAGTTAAGTAGCGGAAGTGACCAGAAACATTCACGGGTGAAGCCGTGATTCCATCACGGGCCGTGAATCTCTCTGTGACTGAAGCGTTGTACACACAGAGGGAATTACGGCCGTGGCCATGAACAGGTTACGAACTGTGAAAACATCCGCCCGACGAGTTTTTCACTCGTTTCTCACTCGATTCAAATCGGATTTAAGCCAAACTTCACAGAACCATTCCTTGATGAATTCTAAACTGGTCCAAGTATAAAAGATTGAATTTTGATCGGGTTTAGGGACCTTTTTCCGATAGAGGCGAGCGGCGGCGGCGATAGAGGCGGCAACTTGATTTCTGATCAGATTTCGGCGAGGTTCTCTCCATAAACGATGATTGATCGACCAATCCTCATCTACGGATCAAGGAGAAGATGATTCTATAGCTTCTTTAGAGATTTCTTGTGATTTTTCTTCATAGTTTCTTACTCATTCATATCAAACATCATGTATTCCATTATTACTATGAGTGAGTAGATACTTTTTGTCGGGATGATTGGGTGTAACCCATTGATTTTTATGAGTTAACCTATATTCTTACTATTTCAATAGAATTATCTTCATGATTTAGTTGTCATTGCCTTTAATTCGTGATTTACCCTGGCCAAGTAAATTTGCGTTTTAGGCGTTGCGAGAAGGACCGCGAGGTGAATCGCAACACCCGATCTATTTCAATTAAACCGACGAATTCAATCACGGGAGTAGTTTGAATTCGTCTGAAGGGTTTAACCAACTCTTCACAGAGCTTAAAGGATTTAATTAGATTAATTGTCACGAGAGTAGGGAGTTAATTTAGTTAAGCACCGTGCTACGCTCGGGGCTAAGGTAGACTCTCTGGTTCAAAAGCTTGACTCTATTTCTTTCCCCTTAGTTGCGGTTAATGCGGTTTCTTGTGAAGTGTGTGGTGTAACAGGGCACAATTCGTCTCACTGTCAAATTCTAGCGTCATCACAAGAAGAATCAATTCAGGAACAAATCAATGCCTTGGGGAGTTACAATCAGAGACCTGTGAATGATCCCTATTCTGCAACATACAACCCAGGATGGAGGAACTACCCCAACCTATCCTACAAGAACAATCCAGGGCAAGGTCCTCCACAGTTTGCTCAGCAGAACAATAGGGCACCGCCAGGTTTCTAGCCAAGACAATATGGGCAACCCCAAAAGCCGAACTACGAAACCATGCTAGAAGTGATGACGAAGCAACAGAAGAAAACGGATGACCTCGTTGACCAACTCAAGCAACTGACATCTTGTGTGGAAGCCCTAACTACCCACAACAAGATGTTAGAGAATCAGATTGTGCAGCAGGCCACTACTGCTAGTAGACCCGCAGGAAGACTATCCGGACAACCAGAGATGAACCCCAGGGAGCACGTCAACGCAGTTACGATGATGAGTACTGAATACGATGAGACACCTGGTCAGCTCGTTGAGGAACTTGTTGATTCATCCACGAGCACCCTCTTGAAGGCAGAGGACCATGAGAAGAAAGTAAAAGAGGAGAATTATGTAGGCTCACCTGCATATATCCCTCCAATCCCTTTTCCCCAGAGGTTACTCTGGGTAGATCAGAGTGAACCTAATATTGGTAAGCCCCGAGCGAAGAAAAACACAGTAATCAAGAACACTGAAGTAACAAAGGTAAGAGACCCTAGTGATATTTCAATTTCATGCCAAGTAGGTAAATTCTCTGTTGAAAATGCTTTATGTGATATAGGAGCTAGTGTTAGCCTTATACCCTCACATTTACTTGACGAGATAGATGATGGAAAACTTAGGCCTACCGGGACTTATATTCAATTTGCTAATGGCTTCGATCAACAACCAATTGGAATATTAGAGAATGTAACAGTTAAAATTGATAAATTTTCTATCGTTACTGATTTTATGGTTGTTAAAATTGATAAACTTAGGCCTACCGGTGATTTACGCCCACGTTCGTAATTCACCTATTTTCGACGATTCTTCTCACGAGCATCGACGAAACCCTTCTGCCCACCTTCTTCGACTTCCAGCGTGTGTTTTCCGACGATCGTTCGCCGGATTTTTCGCCAGAGAACGAGGAAAAGCGCTGTCCGTCCGCTGAGTCGCCAAGACGTGTTCTTCGACCGATTTGAGCTCGATTTCTGCATAGATCAGTGAGTTACTCTTGCTTAGACCTACGATTCATCATCCACACTTAGTTTACATACGTCTTACATCGATTTGGAATTGTTAGATTGGATTTTTGGATCGATTACTACGTGTGCTTTTACGGTTCAGACTTGTAGCTATTGTAGCATCACGGTTTTGAGTTGGATTTGCATATTTTGTGTTGTTTGGATTGTTATTATGGCACCAAGGAGATCTGTGAGGACTAGGCCATGCGGGGCAGTGATGAAGAGCAGATATCCGGGACCAGAGCCTCGTTTCATCTATAGGATGGTTCCCAGAGTTTACCCGGAGAGATTTGAGTGTATTGTTTATCCGGACTCGGAGCCCACTCAGACTCCGACATTAGAGGCTCCGAGGACATCTCCGGTAACCAGTACATCACAAGCAGCAGTGCCAGAGCCCGCTAGCTCCTCCGAGCTAGAGATTTTATCTGAGAGACCTGCTGATAGGCCGGAGATCCGTGACCAGAGGATTGATAGGCGGTATGCTAGGAAGCGTACCACAAGAGGCATGACATCACGAGGGAGTAGAGTGTTGGGAAACCCCGGGGATTTTAAAATTTTAAAACAAGCGCAGCGGAAGCAATCCCCGAAACAGGCCAGTCCCAAAAACCCAGAAGATCGAGTCATGCAAAGGAATCGACACGGTGAGTAGGAGATGATACCTTGAAGCGAAGACAAAGGATGCGATGCAGGCGCCCAAATGTTCGCCCTCTGCAGTCTCGCACACAGCCGACGCTCGAGTTCTCTTCTTCCACGCCCGGTGCTAGCCTCGGGAAGAAGATCCATGCCTCTGGGAGTCTTCCTCAAGAACTTGCGCCACTCACAAATAGAATGCGCCAAGGAGAGGGATGATGGAAACTCGCCAAGGTCCAACCTTGCGAATGCCAAGAGGAGAGGAAGAAGGAGAAATCGCCAAGCTCCAAGCTTGCGAATCAAGTCTTCAAGCGAGAGTCTCAAGGGGGATCGCCAAGCTCCAAGCTTGCGAAGGAAGTCTCCCCGTGCGAGTCTCTCGGAGACTTCTCCTCGTCCAGAACAATTCCTCTAAACCCTCCTAGCCCTTATATAGAAATCATGATGACCTCTACTATTCTGAAATAAATTCAGAATTAATCTCTGTAATAAATTCATCATTAATTATAGAATTAAATTCAGAATTAATTATAGAATTAAAGTCTCATAATGACTCATTAAAACCTTGAAATAAAGTCTTATAATGATCATTAATAGCATGACTCTTCAAATTCAGAATTAAATTCATCATTAAACTTAGAATTAATTATAGAATTAAATGCAGAATTAAATACATAATTAATTCCCAGAATTAAATGCAGTATTTAATTCTCATGATTTCATTCACCATGATGTCTATTGGGCCCAGGCAATTTATTGTCATGGCCCATTAGGCCCGACGACCCATTGGACCTCAAGGCCCATTAGGCCTCACGCCCCAACTGGGCTTCACGCCCATTGGGCTTGGAGGCCCATTGGTCCATGCTCTAAGCTTAAACTTCATTTAGCCCATTTGGCCCAAATGACCTATTGGGCCTATTTAGCCCATTTGGCCCATCTAGCCCAAAAATGAAGTTAGCTCCAATAAGTTCCTTCCATCTCATCAGGCACAATGGCGCTGATAGATTCTCCCAAAAAGATTCGAGTTATCCAATAACTCGATCATTAGGCTGCTCGATCAATATGAGAACCCGAGTATCAAGTTGTGCGACCCTGTAGGTTCCTCTGACGTTGGCAGTGATGAACTTAGGTCATCACAAGCAGTGAGTGGCACCTAGTAGTGCATCGCTGCTACCCAAGTCTTCGGAATGGATATCAGCATCGACATCCCTATCATCGCAACAAGATACCGATGCATTACAGACTCTTTGCCAAACTAATATCCGATTGGACAAAGTGTGTCACCACTCTATTTTCATCCAATCTCATGGTCATGACTAAATCAGGCTTTCACTTGGGTATGGCCATACACTTTCAGTCATGCAACCATAGGGGGGCCCATGGATATCAAGCTTCCTGCAGGAAGGGGCAAATCCTATGTCTGTCCATTGATCTTCTCATATGGGTCGTGACATACCCAATGACAACCGTTATGACCTCCCTGCTACGGCGAGGCATTAGGTTGTATCAAAATATATCGCTAACCATATAGAAGAGTCAATGACCTCAAGTCAAGGGATCAATGCATCTCCTGTCACTTGTGAGCTTAACTCATGACACCAAGTTAGAGTCTCACAGCGGGTCGATCCAGTATATCCACCACTGATATACCCATATGCCTGCGTTAGCACCCCGTGTCTAACCAGCCCATATACCAGTCTCACATGTACCAGAGCTGTCCCTTATCCACTCAAGTACTCGACTGGGAACACCCCATTTAAGCACAGATACAATTTGTCTCCAGGGATATTATTATCCATGTACATAATTGCAGATGTAAACCTAGCATAATAACGACAATGCCAGAATGATATATAAATATCAATATCAAGTAGTACAAGATAGACCAACAACGGGTCTAAGGGCATATACAGCAACATAGAGCCACTAGACCTTTATTGCCAGTGGTGGAAACTGCAGAGATTTCCGCAGCACTCCCAGTGTCAGCTCCTGCAGCGACAGAGGTAGAGCAGCCAGAGGGTATGCAGATTGACGCTACACCTTTGGATGTGGAGAGTTCCGCTATGCCAGGACCCTCCGCAGATATACCAGAGTATACTGGTACCGCTGATGGCCCGAGTATGGAGGTGGACACTCCGCATGATATGGCTCACACACCAGAGGTTGCATCACCCTCATTAGCCCAAGGAGACCTGTTGACCCCTGAGGCTAGCATACCTACAGTGCCAGATCACCAGAGATATTTGCTGACTTACCGGAGACATTAGTAGACATACCAGAGCTCCACTCTCCGCCATCTGTTGCTCGTCAGTCCTCCACTACTCCAGAGACAGTTCCACCCCCAGTATCAGAGATATCATGCACTCATGAGTCAGTACCACCGATATCTACTTTAGCAGGACTAGTACAGTCTCCAGAGATTCACTTACCGTCCCCTAAGACATCATCAGACCACTCTCCAGCCGCATCATTCGAGGCACCATCACCTGAGCTCTCTCTAGCTGCACCAGAGACCACTATACCGGAGAGGAGACGCGCACGATCACCACTCGCTGCCCTCGTTCCATATCCACACCGGATCAGACATAGGAGTAGAGAGCAGGAGAGGAGATATCGTGCTATGTCCACTGGCCTCCTCCCGCACGCGATCTCCAATGCCACGATGCCAAAGCTGTACACGTCGGACTCCTTGCTGGCCTTCCTGGTGGTGACGCTCTCCGGCGCCAGGTAGCCCATCGTGCCGGCCAGGACCGTTGTCTGCGAGTGGCTGTCGTGGTCGACGAGCCGCGCGAGGCCGAAGTCGCCGAGCTTAGCGTTGAACGCGGAGTCCAGCATCACGTTGCTCGGCTTCACGTTCCTGTGGACGACGCATCGCTCCCACTCCTGATGCAGCAGGTTTAAGGGAAGGTTTCTGGAGCTCGATACGTTGAGGCAGCAGGTTTAATGGAAGGTTTCTGGAACTCGATCTCTCTGTGGAGGAGATCCGGGTGTGCAGACGTAAGTTGATGCAGCAGGTTTAATGGAAGGTTTCTGGAGCTCGATACGTTGAGGCAGCAGGTTTAAGGGAAGGTTTCTGGAACTCGATCTCTCTGCGGAGGAGATCAGGGTGTACCGACGTAAGCAGGTTTAATGGAAGGTTTCTGGAGCTCGATACGTTGAGGCAGCAGGTTTAATGGAAGGTTTCTGGAGCTCGATCTCTCTGTGGAGGAGATCCGGGTGTGCAGACGTAAGTTGATGCAGCAGGTTTAATGGAAGGTTTCTGGAGCTCGATACGTTGAGGCAGCAGGTTTAATGGAAGGTTTCTGGAACTCGATCTCTCTGTGGAGGAGATCAGGGTGTACCGACGTAAGCAGGTTTAACGGAAGGTTTCTGGAGCTCGATACGTGGGGCAGCAGGTTTAATGGAAGGTTTCTGGAATTCGATCTCTCTGTGGAGGGGATCAGGGTGTGCCGACGTAAGTTGATGCAACAGGTTTTGGGAAGTTTCTGGTATACAGCTTTTCGGTGGTGGGTGCGGAAAATAGCTGAGGTGCAGATGCCTGTAGCTACGGTGGAATGGTGCAGGGGAGGTGAGGCTGCATGGTTATGGAAAATTTCTGGTATACGGCTCCTCGGTGGAGGTCGCGGCAATGGCTAGGGTGCAGGGATCTGTGGCGATGGTGGAAAGGAGCAGTTGCTGGGTTGGGACTGGTTTCTGGGATTGTCTTTTCGGTGAAGGTCGGGGAGGAGGTCAGGGTGAGCAGACGTCAGTGACTGCAGACTGGAGGGACAGGGGCGGAGGAAACGTCTCTGTTTCGGGTGGTATCGAAAGGAAAACGAAGTGGTAAGTCGATAAAACAGTGACGATACGGTAAAGTCGTAGCAGTGCGTTTAGGGAACGGTTTCAGAGACCAGATCTCTCGGGAAGGATCACAGTGGAGATCGGGGCTAGTGGAAGACTGTGGTGGCGCGAGGTAGAAGCAGGGAGGCTTTGTTTTCCGATCTCGATAGAGATCTGGGTTCGCAGGGTCAGAGGGATTGCGAGCTGGAAATGCAGGGGAGGAGGCAGCTACAATATGGTGGTTATGTGCGGCAAACAGAGTGACGTATTCTGGGAGGGGATGTTCTGTTTCCGATCTCGATGGAGATCGGGTAACTGACGTCGTGGTGGCGGACGGGGAAGGGTAGGGGTCCGACACAGCGTCGTTTACGACAGAACACGAGATGTTTAAGCGAAGTTTCGAAAATTACGCGGAACGAATCCGACGACGAAAATGCTGGATAAAATAGGGAGGTTTTCAGGGATCTGCCTTCTCGTGTAAGACCACGAAGAAGGTCCGGGACTGCCGAGGTCAGTGGAGACGGGCTGGGGAAGCGGGGGAAAACGGTGACGACGAAACGAAGAAAACAGAACGGTAACAACATTGCAGGCGGATAAACATTGTGAAGCATGCGAAAATCGGATCGGAGCAACAACTAATCGGCAATGAAAAAATCAAGCATCGTAGAATTAACACTCAGTTTGGAGACTCACCGCTGGTGGAAGGGATCGGTTGCTGCAAACGCCAAGAGCCGGATCCGCCGACCATCAAGCATGCAGTCGTCGACATCGCGCCTGCCAAGTTTCTCCGTCAGCCACAGATTGCATTGCCGGAGTGCCATTCAGGATGTTCTTCCGTTCAGTTCGGCCGCCCAGATGGTTTCGGTGGGGTTGGCAGCCTCGTCGTGGTCGCAAGCAGCAGAGGGATCAGCGATCGCCAGACTTGGTTACAAGGCAGTGAGCTTGCGCAGGTAAAAGGAACACCACGATACAGATCGGCGGGGACGATTCACCCGGCGACGAACGAACACATAAAGAAAATTCTACTTCATTGAAACTGGAGGAACGAAAAACATTACATTTCAATCTGCCCTGTCTCGAGAAGGAGGGGCATTATTTATAGGAAACTTTAACAAAGCTGTTAACGAAAATGAGCATGGCTAATCTCCAATTAGTTACACCGAAGAATCTTCCAGCTGTGGCCGCGGACGTTCTCTGATGTGGAGGATTGTTCGAGAAGCGGGCTTGGACGTTTCTTCCCGTGGCTGGGTTATAGATCCAGCCGCTCCGGAGGCCGTCGCGTTCGTTTGGACCCGTGGGCTGGTGTTGCGGGCTGCGTTTGCATCAACTCCTCGTGGAGGTACAGCAGCGCCGAGGCCAGCCCGAGCGCCACCTTGTGCCTCACCGGCCAGGCGAGCGTCTTCTTGGCCGTGTAGAGGTAAGAATCGAGGCTCCCGTTGGGCATGAGCTCATAAACGAGCAAGAACTCACGGCGGTCGTGGCACCAACCGACCAGCTGGACGAGGTTCCGGTGGCGCAGCTGGCTGATGATCTTCACCTCCGAGACATACTCCTTCCGACCCTGCTTCGAGCTACGGGAGATCCGCTTGATGGCGACGTCGATCTTGAGGTCCTTGAGGTAGCCCTTGTAGACCGATCCAAATTCGCCCTCACCGAGCTTCAGATCCTTGGAGAAGTCCCTTGTCTCGCTCGCAAGCTCCTCGTAGGGGTACCTCTTCGGCCCCCTCTCCCTCTCGAACTCATCGTCAATGGCCTCTTCTATCCCCATGTCGTCCATCTCCTTAAGGCCAGAATCGGCGGCCGCTTTCTTCTTAGCCGCCCAAACGAACCAAATCACGGCCGCCGCCGCCATGACAAGAAATCCGGCGACGCCCGCTCCGATCTCGAGCGCGCGATCAGGTCTATCTTCTTCTTTTCTCGCAGGGAGGTCGAGTTGAAAGACCACGACAGCAAGCTGTGCGCCTCGGTCAAGTTCCCGGTCGACGCCGAGAACCCGACGACCACCTTCTCCGGCAGCACATCTCGCAGATCGAAGTGGGGAGCTTAAAATTAATATTTTTGAAAATAGGAACTTGAAATTGATGGCTTTATTGAAGGCCTGAATTGCAAATTTCCAAAGTAAAATTTAGAAATGAAAAAAAAATAAAATTGCAAATGCAAAATAAACTAATATTTATGTAAAATAATAATACAATTTTATTGCTGTGAGATTTTGTTCTGAGGCGGTGGCAGACATGCCTTTTGTGCTTCATAATGATCGTCTCTTTCTCAAATATTCTGTGTGTGAAGAACAAAAAATAAATAATAAATATTTTTTGTGATGAGAAATTAGTGCACGAGGGGCCATACCAGAAAAATATATTGGCCACGTAAGTACTCAGGAATTGACTTATCACCAACTGATGGTCAACCTCAAATAGTCATGGTTTAATTAGATTGTGATAATCTAATGATACGGACTCCTGTTAGTTTAACTGATAAAGACTTAGTTCAATTGTTTTTTTTTTTTTGAATAATTGCTTAGACATTTTATGTTCATTAAGGTTTCTAAATTTTTTTATATTTAGTAAAGTAAAATTATGTGCATTTTAAACATAATTGTGGATTTCTAAATTTTTTAAATATTTAGTAAGGTTGAATTATGTGCATTTTTAACATAATGGTAACTTTTGAAATGATTCAACTTTATTTTATATAAAAAAAATGGAATTTTTTATGTGCGAATCTCATCTTGCCATATCTTATGCTCCACTTTGTTTGGAATCAAAAGATTTAACAAATTAAATTGATGTTTTTCATGAATTTTAATTGTTAAACAAAAACTAGATGTCAATTTGGATGTACCTCCTCAAATAGTTTTTGGTACTTGTTAAGATTATTTTGAAAAAGCTGAAGTAGTTTGGTAATGCACGCATAATGAATTATATTATATTGTAAATATCATTTTGAAAAGCTAAAGTAGTTGGTTATCCAAATAATGTATTATATTATCTAAATCTAATAATGATATGATAATATAATATGCCTTGTAATCTATATAGGAAAAAAAAAGAAGAAAGCTTAGACTATGTTCGGCTAGATGAAATTCATGATGAAAATGATAAAAAGTGCAATGAACTGGATGACTTTAACGTATCCATAGTAGAAAAGATGAAAAGTACAATGAATCTGGATTCATTATAATTTCCATCCTTTCTACCGTGGATTTCATCCAACTGAACATAGCCTTAATGTACCGAACACGACATGATAGAAAAAAAAAAGAGGCTGCATTTAACATGACTCTGTCGTTCCATTCTTGGCACTGGGAATGAATCAGGATGTGCCATGTTAGAAAAATTAAAAAAAAGATTGAAAAAGAAAAAAAAAGAAAGATTAGAAAAAAAAACACTAAAAAGGAAAAAAATAAAAATGGAGAATAAGAAAAAAAAAAAGAAAGAATTCTAAAAAAAGAAAAAGCGGGAAAAAATATAAAAAAAGGAAATTAAAAATTAAAAAGATACGAAAAATTAGTAAGTAAAAAATAAAATGCATGATAAAACAATAATGCACAAGTCACAGTTCATAATAACACAAATTTTTAAAAAATATATTGTTATTTTTTTATTTTAGACCGAATTCATTATAGGGATTGTAATGCTTATGCTTTCCATACTATTTATGGATATTTATGAAAGGATCATGTAGTTCTATTTTTATAACTTTTTCTTATTTTAAATCGCACTCATAAGAGTTGTCCATGTAGCTTTTGTAATAATTACGGAAGAATCAGGTTTAGGTAGTTGTATTTTTAAACGTAACCGTTATCCATACTAACTTCTAGTTGCCTATGTACCGTTTGTAATAATTACAAAAGTATCATGTCTAGATAATATTATTTTTAAACATAACCCTTTATTCATAGTTACTTCTACTCGCACTATCGAAACCTCATAGATGTCAAATGACCTCTTTGTCTTAAAGAAACCTTTGGCATCTAACCAATTTTTAAGGTAAATTGCATATTTTTTAAGAGTCTACCAGCTACAGTAAAATAAGACTCTAATGTTAAAGTAGACATCGAAGAAATTAGTAAATCATGTGTTATAGCAAAAATCATATGATAAAAATATTAAAATTATCAATTTAATTTTATGTAACTAAAGTTATATGATTATTGTCTAAATAAAATGTTAATGCCTTTAAATTATTAGAATCTACTGTTGAAGTAACTTTTCTATTTAAATTAGAATGTATACTACTAATAACATTTTTAATACTATCAGATGTAACAATTTGAGGGGTATTGAAGAAATTTAATTTTTATATTTTAAATTATAAAAACCATATATTTTATCTAATAATTAAAAACAATAGCTTTCTTATCATCAAACCCTTAAATTTTTATTTCGAAAAGCTAAATAATATAAAGGAGAAATATTTTTTTAATATTTTTAAAATTTTATTTCTATTTGTGTAATTATTTTAAAATATTTTTATCAATTCTATATTAAGAAAAAAAATTTACTAATTAAAACTAAATATTCTAAAATTAAACAGAAATAAGATAATAGACATGAGATAAATGAGTGATATAGACTTATCGATTGAATAATTCATATTCAAGCTTTGTTAAGTCAACACTCATGATGATGCATCATAACTTTGACAGCCAATCACAAATTAGGAAAAAAAATGTCCATGCACTTTATTGACCATGTAAGTAAGTCACTAGATAAGTTCGGTGCTCTAATTTTGGATCAACATCACCCGACACATAAGGCAATGATTTACATACAAAAATGTGTGACAAAGAGACCCTTTCTACTTTTTATTCATCTTATTGCTAACTTAGTATCTAAGACTATTGCAAATGCCTACAAATAATGGATAATTATTGTTTAAGCCATTGTAGGCTAATAATTATTCTCAAAATTTTATATATAAAAAAAAGAATGTTCACAAGTCATTTCCATCAAATATCATTCTCAATTTTCACAAGCTATTTCATGTAGAATAATAGAATATATATTAAATTATAAATTCTCAAATTTTTATATCAACTCAGATAAATATTCACACGGCGCTAAATATTTATTAAGTCACAAGAGTAGCTAAATAATTACTCTCAAACTATCAAATTAGATAAATATTTATAAGCCAACATGGTAAAACATTTAGGATCAACTTACCTGATAGCCAACAATTAGATTCTCAAGGATCTAATAATCAACTTGACCTAACATTCATAATTGTTTCTTGTTTGTGGGGTCAAAAAATGTTACATTAAAAATATAATATGATCTTTATTAAATTCACCTTAAATTAATAAGGCTTTTTATTTAATGGGTTCTGGCTTCCAATAAGCGCAAGTGCTCATTATTAATTACCTATAAAATTAGGGAACCTTTGATTAAGAGATTTATACTTTGAAATAAAATACAAGACTGAATAATTTTATTCATGAACATTATGAAAGTACATGGCTTAACTTAATGCATAAGTGATGAAAGAAATGAGCTATTATCAATTTGGGCAATTCGTATTTATCAAATATTTAGTCTTGCGATGGCTTATGAGACAATATCCGGCCTGGGCAACACAATGTCATATTGAAGAACTACGCTCCAATGATAAACATCGACATACGCACCTCCCCAAACAATATTCCTTCTATTGTAATTGCAGTCAGACATAATGAATGTTTGAATTTGGGAGATCATCCGGCCTTGACAGCGTATTGGATGTTTGATTTGGAAAATATCTAGCCTTGCAGCGTATTGGATATTTAAATTTGAAAAATATCCGGCCTTGCGGCATATTTGATATTTAAATTTAGGCAAATTACCCGGCCTTGCGGCTTATTGGATAATTTGAATTTGAAAATATCTGGTCTTGCAACTTGTTGGATATTTGATTTTGAGAAAATCACCCGGCCTTGCGGCTTGTTGGAAAATTGAATTTGAGGAAAATTATCCGGTCTCGTGACTTATTGGATAATTAAATTTGGAAAAATTATCCGGTCTTACGGTTTATTGATAATTTTATTTTTAGAAAATTACCCGGCCTTATGGCGTGTTGGATAATTTGAATTTGGAAAATTACTCGGTATTACGGTGTATTGGATAATTTGATAAAATTATCCGGCCTTGCGGCATATTGGATATTTAAATTTGAAAAATATTTGGCCTTGCGGCTTGTTGGATAATTTGAATTTGAAAATATCCGGTCTTGCGACTTATTGGATATTTAAATTTGAGGAAATTATCTGGCCTTGCGGCTTGTTGGATAATTTGAATTTAAAAATATCTGGTCTTGCGACTTGTTGGATATTTAAATTTGAGGCAATTATCCGGCCTTGCTTCTTGTTAGATAATTTGAATTTGAAAATATCCGGTTTTGTGATTTGTTGGATATTTAAATTTGAGGAAATTATCTGGTCTTGCGGCTTATTGGATAATTTAAATTTGAAAATATCCGGTCTTGTGACTTGTTAGATATTTAAATTTGAGGAAATTATCTGGTCTTGCAGCTTGTTGGATAATTTGAATTTGAAAATATCCGGTCTTGCGACTTGTTGGATATTTAAATTTGAGGAAATTATCTAGCGTTGCGGCTTGTTGGATAATTTGAATTTGAAAATATCCGGTCTTGCGACTTGTTGGATATTTGAATTTGAGGAAATTATCCAGCCTTGCAGCTTGTTGGATAATTTGAATTTGATTTGTACTCGGCCTTGATGGCTCATGAGCATTTGATTTAACATATGCTTGGCCTTTATAGCTTATGAGCATTTGATTTAGATATATGCTCGGCCTTGATGGCTTATGAGCATTTGATTTGGAATTGGTTGCTTTGGCCTTGACACGTAACTAATCCTTGATGATCTTGTTTTATATCTGTGGGGTCATTTTCGCTACATTGAGAATGTATTATGACCGTTTCAAATCCACCTTAAATCAATAAGGCTTTTGTTTAGATGGGTTCTGACTTCCGATGAGCGCAAGCGTTCATCGTTAATTACCCCTAAAAGTAGGGAACCTTTGATTAAGGGATCTATAATACGCAACGACATAAGAGAAATAAACCAGCCAATATCATTCATAAGCGTAATGAAATACAAAATTTGACACAGTATTTGGACGGTGAGAAGATGAGCTTTTCATCAATTTTGAGTGTCGTGTGTCGGTCAGAGGTTCGGCTTTGAAGCGGCTCAATAAGTGATACCCGGTCTAGGCAACCCGATGTCATAATGGGGAGCTACGCCCCGATGATAAACATCGACGTACGCACCTCCCAAACAATATTCCACCGTAATTACGCTTAGACGGGTTGGGTATTTTGGTTTGAAAATTCACGCAATATTATGACGTATTGGATAATTTTAATTCGAGAATTTACCCGGCCTCGAGGCGTGATGGGTAATTTGATTTGGAATTTATCCGGCCTTGAGGCGTGATGGATAATTTAATTCGGGATTTACCCGGCCTTGCGGCGTAGTGGATAATTTAATTCGGAAATTTACCCGGCCTCGTGGCGTGATGGATAATTTAATTTGGAAATTTACCCGGCCTCGCGGCGTAGTGGGTAATTCGATTGGGAATTTTACCCGGCCTTGCGGCGTAGTGGGTAATTCAATTCGGAAATTTACCCGGCCTCGCGGCGTAGTAGGTAATTCAATTGGGAAATTTACCCGACTTTGCGGCGTAGTGGGTAATTCGATTGGGAATTTTACCCGGCCTCGTGGCGTGATGGATAATTTAATTTGGAAATTTACCCGGCCTCGCGGCGTAGTGGGTAATTTAATTCGGAAATTTACCCGGCCTTGCGGCGTAGTAGGTAATTCAATTGGGAAATTTACCCGGCCTTGCGGCGTAGTGGGTAATTCGATTGGGAATTTTACCCGGCCTTGCGGCGTAGTGGGTAATTCAATTCGGAAATTTACCCGGCCTTGCAGCGTAGTGGGTAACTTGATCCAGAAATTTACCCGGCCTTGCGGCGTAGTAGGTATTTCAATTGGGAAATTCACCCGGCCTCGCAGCATGTTAGATGGCTCAAAGGATAGTAATATGTCAGCCTTAACAAACGCCACGTCACGTTGAGGAGTTACGCCCCGACGATAAACGTCGACGTACGCACCTCCCAAACAACGTTAAGTCATGATGTGCTAAAGCCTTCAATAATATTGTTATTACATTCAAACATTCAGTTAGAGCGTTTTGGGGTCGGCGTTTAACTAAACGCGACGTTGAGTTAAATTCACCCTACCGCATAGGTGATTTAAACCACCAGCCATCGTATAAGCACGAGTCGTGAGCCATCCTGCTGTCGCATAAACATTTTCACTTTCGCTTTGGGAATTATACTCTTTTTTTATCTTACACGAAAGAGTAAAGTTGCTTTACTCTTTTCGCGAGTCGCGTCACGTTGCCGCTTTGGCGAGGGGTTGGCAAAGGAGGAAAGGGGGGATATTATCATCGTCTTTCCGGCGGTGCTAGGCTTCTTCTGGTATTGCCGAGCTCGAATGGAGATTGCCATGAGACGTCGCCGGAACGAGTCTAGGTCTCCGTTTATTCCAGTGGAAGTGCCAACGAATCGCGGGGAGGGCGTTTGTCTGGAAGCAGCGATTCCTGTTGGGAGGCGACGAAAGCAGGGGAGATGGCGCTGATCAGGGTTCTAGTGGAGGACCTCTTTGCTTCTTGTTAGAAGGGCGCTGATGAGAGGCGCTCGTTCGAGCCAAAAGACAGAATGGCTTTCGTTCGTAGTTTGAAGCGGTGACGAGAAATATGGCTGGGTGATTTGTATTTCGGTAAAGAGGGAAGCAGTCTGCTTTGACGACCTCGATGGTGGCAACGGCTTTCAGGTAAGACACTGATTCGGGTCTTGTTTCTCGATTTTATAGGCCATTCCTGGTGATACTCGACAAATTTCTGGGCAGGACATGAAGAATTGGGGAGTAACCGCTTGGTCTGAGCAGGCTTGGGGGACGAGAAGAGAATCGGAGGTGATTTTCTTGCACCAGATTGGATTCGCCACGGGTCCCTGCTGGTTGGCAAGATGGGCCTGGGCTGGGCCTGCTTGGTGGACGGTACATCTGTCCACTTTACTTACTTTCCCTTCTTTCTGCCTCTCTCGTTTTTTGTATCATCTCCTCAACGGCTATCATTTTCTCTTGCTCAGCAGCGGTCTTCAGCGGCGACCGGTGGTTCCCGTCAATACAATCCTGTTCGAATACTCCGAACTCCAAAATATTACTTGTAAAAGTGCCATGGCAAGATTCAACTAGTTTGCAGCGTTAGATGCGTAGGTGTTCGAATCATTTTTTTTTTTTACTCCTCTCTTCTTTACTTCCTTTACTTATTTTATTCTTGGTTATTCGTCCTGAGACTTTGAAGTTCAAAACTTTGGCAGTATTCTAGCGAAGGATAGCCTCCATCGATTGCTCAATCAGTCTTCTCCTTCTAACGGCGAGCAGAAGGGTTCTGGCTGCTTGAATGCCCTTTTATTTGAACCGGGACAATCTCCCAAGAGGAGGTCAAGGAGGAGATCGGAATAGGCGATCTACTTCTGCAGGTAGTCTTCGTTAGTCCCTCCTCTAGACCTCCAGACCCCCCCCCCCTTTTGCCGTGTTTTTTATTTCGTGTATTTTCCGCTCGACTTCTGGTTTATCTGGTTTCCCACGACCCTTCTTCCTCCCTGTTTGAGCGCCTTCTTCCTTCATAGCACCATTTCCCTTTTATTATATTTTCATTATCATTTTTGTGCTCCTCTCTACTTTTAAACTCTCCTTCTCTTCATTTCCTCATCGTTCTCTCTCTTTTTTTTACGCTCTCGCCAGTCTTACTTCTTCACTCTTCCACCATCGGTGTTTTATGATGCCACCGGTGCTTAGTGCACCTCAGGCCTACGTATGTAAAAAGAAAACAAGGAAGTGTGTGTGTGATGGTGCCCTTTAGCACCTTGTGATGCCACCGGTGCTTAGTGCACCTCAGGCCTACTTAAACGAGGTAACAAAACTTCCCTTTCTTACCTATGAACGTCTCTACCTGCAGCTTCTTCGTATTCCGCCTCTCGACCGTGTCTCTCCTCTTCAGCCTCTTCGTTCTCTCTTCTTCCCCTCCCTTTTTATAAACTTCCAGCTGACCTAAAAGCCATTTTTCTTTCGCGCCCCTTTTTGTCCCATCTCACTGTCTTCAGCGCTTTCCCCTGCTTTCCCATATCCTGACAATTGTTTCTCTTCTTTGGCAATTTTTTTTGAACTTGTTTTGTCTTTTGTCATTTGGTGGGATTTGGTGGTTTTGTTTCCTGTCATTCATGCTGACACATGCCAGGTTGCGCCGGCTTCCTTTTCTTTCTTTTTGCCTCTTGCTGGCTCTCGGTTGTTTCACCCCTTTTTGTCTTCTAATGAGGCATCAGTGGCTTCAACGATTATTTTTATTAGCATCTAGGTACATGTCATCCTCCTCCTAATTGATGCACGTTATCGTCTTCATCCCTTCTTCCATGCAGTGGGGATCCAGCGTTTGCGTATTCGTTTTCGGATCGGTTTCAGCGCTTGGCTTTGCTTCACTCCCTTGGACCTTACCAGCGTTGGCAGCAAGCGGTGAGGTAGCGTCTACGGGACATCTTACCAAGGCATGGAGTAAAACCTTTTCCTGGTCCTTTTGCCAAAACGTGTAGTTTTTTTTTGATAATAATCCTCTGTAGGCTGAAACGCATCATCTGATTTTGTAGTGCCTGTTATGTCAATGTTTAGTTGAATTTGTGAAAAATGCTATTTTGTAGTGCTTGTTACGTCAATGTTTAGTTGAATTTGTGAAAGTGCTTGCGCGTATCATTGGTGTATTCTCATTATTTGTGTTCTTTTGTTAACAAGCAGCTGCTGTATGTTGAATGCTGATGCCACCACATGTACCTCATATGTTTTACTGTATGTAGTATATACCGCTAACTGGATAGTGTCCTGTCCACCATTGCATCTTGTGCTTTTTTTTGAAAATCAAATGTAACACTGCAAGTGCACCGTGGCTGTCACCATTCACCTTGTTATGTTCTTTGCATGTCTCCCGATTCGCATTCGGAGTGAGTGCACCATGACTGTAGTGATGCACCTAGCTGTGTTTGCATGTTCCTCTTTTGACTCTCAAATGCATGGAGTTATTTGTAGTTACCTGGGAACCAGTCTACACAGTCCCTCATAAACTCCAACTGCAGTTAGAGTCCCCGAGTACATGAATTCATATGTTTTGAGGGTAGTGTTAGAGAAAACCAATATTTGATAAAAGGATTGATGGCTTTCTTTTTGTAGTAATGCCTGTTTTTTGGTGAATTAGAGGCTCAACAATATCCCCTTGAGGATATAGAAATTTGTCTCCTTGAAGGCGTGGGAACTCGTCCGTGGGATTTTGTTTTGTCATGACAGTGTTGCGTACATAGTGTCGTATTGAGGAGCTACGCTCCGATGACAAGCATCGACGTACGCATTTCCCAAACAATATTATACTATAATGTGCCAAAGTGCAATGACAATTTCTTATAATATTTGTTGGTTAGATTGATTGCTATGATATTGAATTTGGTCAATTGTGCTAAGGCAAACTTGTTACATAGATCAAGTCAGATCAAGTCAGGCTCTACTTGCCACTGAACTAGTCAAATTGAGTCACCCTTTTCTATTAAACTTTGAGTCAACCTGTGTCAAGTTGGGTTGGTGATTTGTGTCATTGTATTTACTTGAATAGACTTGCATTGGGCCAACTATTGTAGCAAGATCGAGCCAAATGTAGACTGAGCTTACAATTTTTAGGCATGTTGGGCCGCTATTCAATGAGAACTAGGTTTAGAATTTTTTTGGTTTAGTTCAATGGTAAATCAGGTTGAACTGCATAGCAAAATCTGATCAGATCCAGATTCTAATTTTAACCCGATAACGTAATGTATATATATTTGCTTCAGTTTTTGGCAATGAATTGAATGTGTTGGGCTTGATTCAACTCGAGGCAAGCCAAACCAACATTATATCGATGATGCAAGTATTCTGTGATGATTTCGTCAGACAACGATAGCAGTAGACAACGGTAGTGGCCTGATATGTGATAGTAGCGGCTACATTAGTGCCGCTGAATGTTACGATGAAGTTGAACTCCGTTGCAACTGCAACAACAATATTAGGAACTTTGGTGGATGGACCATATGCGTCCAGCTTTGGTGGTTCCGCTTCAGTCCATGATTTAGTTGGCACTACGATTGGCTCATTGTTCAGTCTCTTCCACATGTCGGTGGCAAGCTGCAATTGAGTGTGAACATTCTCCGGTTCGGATTTTAACTGAGCCACAAGAGTTATGCGATTTACTTCAGCAATCTTAGGCTTCTAGTGACAATTCGGCTAGCATGGATATTGGCAGTCATATACTTTGCATGAAGACACGTTCAATATTCTTTTCTAATTTTCCTATGTGTCAGATCGCAGCTTTCATTTGTTCAAGTCAGATTCCTCATTGAAGTCTCTGCAGAGAACATTACACAGTGTAGTTGCAGTTTTTGCCGTTTGTCTATCTTTTTTGAATGTCCATCTCTTCTTAAGACCTGGAGTTGACTTGATACCGGGCCGAGGCATCACAGTAAGGCTCAAGCTGGACTTGAAGGCTGTTGAAAGATTTGGATTTGGAATGTTGGAAATGTATCGAGCTAGAATAAGGCTGTTTGGCTTGACTAGAAATTTTGGGCTAAAAGATTGTATAAGGCCCTCTGGATGAAGCCAAAATAGATACAATAAATGGAATCTGACATTTTTTATTCTTTTCACCGAGCCAGAGTTTTGAGTGAATCTCCACCAAAGTTGTTTTTTTAATCAACTAGCACCATTTCAGATTGGATCTAGGCTGTCTGATCTAATTAAACCAGAAACTTGGAATGCCAGATTAGATCCGACCCGTCGGATGGGGATCGGTAATCCGGCTGTTGGAAACTGGAAAGTAGAGTTATTTGGAAAATAGAGCTCCTCCTGCTTTCGCCTGCGACGGAGAGGAACAAGGCTTGTCGTCGTTCGTCGTCGGGCATTCGTTTGGCGAAGCTGCTTCGGGTGGGAATCCAGCTGTAAAATTTGCAGCCGGCTAGTGCTGGAATCCAGCGACTGGCGGTAGAGTATATATACATTGATTTATTTTACTCATGCAAACCACAAATTGTATATATATATTACCACTGTTTGAGATTGTATCTATATGTAATGGATCTCTTCCTCTAAGAATAAACCCTGAAAATCACCCTTCTGTTTTAAAAGATAACGTAATAATGATAATAAGAATAAAATAATTGTGTTTTTAATCAATAAGATTGTTATGGGTATATTAGTTAGTTACAAGAAAATAAAATTAACACTGTGTTTAGTAGAAAAAAAAAATTAGAAGGAAAGGAAAGTAAGAAGGAAGAGAAAGTAAAAATGAAAAGGAAAGTAAGAAGATTTTTTTCAATTGTGTTTATTTAGAGGATAAGAAAATTGAAAAGATTGATATAATCCCATCCAACAGCACTTGTGATAATAAGGTTAACAAAAATTCTAGCTCCTTTTACAAAAGAAAATCCCATCTGTAGACCTTGACTTTTCATATTGCATTACATACCATAATGATGTTAAGATGGAAAAACAGTCTTTCCTTAATGCTACAAATGACCATAATTGTTCAGATCCAAAATGAAATACGGCTAAGTTAGAGGATTAGTAGCAAGCCTTATCCACATTGTCAAAGTACGTGTGCTGCATAGCTCTCTTAGCTGAAATCTGCTTTGATGGCTTGTACATCAGCATCTTCTGCAAGTATGAAGTTCAAATAGCATCTTTTATCAGAAGTAGATATGATTAACATGTTTCACAAAACTAGGACAAACAATCTTTCTAAAAAGATTAAAAAGAAAATGGTCGTCAGCACTCACTGAGAGAAGGTCTAACCCATAAGCATCCAGGTTAGGCACGAACTTCATCATTTGGAGTACCAAGCAATCTGCATCAGTAATAGTAATTAATCCAGCTGACTAGGCAACGTAAATAGATAGGGAAAATAGATATCGAAAAACCAGTTGATTTTACCTGAAGATGTAAAGGAGATGTTGCAACTCCACACATCCAAACCATCCAAATATCCAAAACATCAACAATCTAACAACATCCAAGACATCCAAAATATCGAAAAGCTCGACAATGTAAAACAAGTCCAACACATCTACAAATGTATACAGTCGATATTTAGGTAACCCGTTGTGAGCTTTCAAGCCATGACTGAAGTATTATTTGACCTTCAAAGGTACTAAAATAGAGCCAACTTTAATAGATATAATGTACAATATGGATTGATGAAGTAGGATAAGCAATCCGTAAAACAAGACTTTTAACCACCATCAGTGTCATGGAGTAAGTTATTGGCTTTAGACTTTTAACCACCAGAGAGCTGCTAGTGCTTATAGTTTCACTCTCAAATCCACTGGAACTATCTGAGCTCCTGTAAAACAAGACAAGTTGAAAATGTCGCCGCTTGCATGTGATTGACAAATAAATTTCAGTAAGAACAGAGAAGATATGAAATAAATATACCGTTTTGATCTTCAACATATTTGCTTGGATATTTATCATATCAAATTGACAAAATATTAGCTTGAACATTTAGCCTAAAGAATCTTCTCTTAGATATTGAAGACATTCACTGAGATATTTGTCCAAAACTATGGGCTTGAATATTTATCTCATCAAGTTAACAAAATATCTACTGAAATATTTGTCTTAAATATTCACTTGAATATTGACGACTAGAGAGCCTGCGATATCAACAGACGAAGATGTGAGAAATTAGATGCAAGACACCCTGACCCTTCTAAATCGTTTCAAAAGATAACGTAATAATGATAATAATAATAATAAAATAATTATGTTTTTAATTAGTAGGATTTGTATGGGTATATCAGTTAATAACAAGAAAATAAAATTAAATAAAAATGGGAAAAAAAAGTTATAGCTACCCAAGGAAATAAATAAATGAGTTGTAAAAAAATAATGTAAACAACATCAATAGTATGCCTAAAGGAAAGATTGAAGCATTCAATGAAACAAGTTTAATTGCAAGATCAAAATAGCCAAGTCCAGCCACAGGTAGAATTCACAATAAAATTAAAAGCGCATCATTCACAAACGCTCATAGCCACAAACACAAAAATCAAAAGATGACAGACATTAAAAAAGAAATGGCAGACATATCAGAAAGAGACTAAAATTAGCTCTACTTACTCCTTGAACACTGTGCCGGGGAAGGGTTAGGAATAACTTTATTTTCAATGTAGATGCGAGGAATGTGAGAGATCTTGCTCCACTCACGCCCGTCTTGCCTCCAATCACATAGCTTCCCCAGTTTTCCACATCTTACAATTGTCATGTCTGTTAGGTTCTTTGGCAGACTGTTCAGCCCCAGCGACAACATCTCGGGACAATCAATTAAGAATAGCTCCTCTAGATGGCACAAGCTCCCCAAGAGATTAGGTAGGCTCCGCAGATCGCTGCAGTTAACGAAACTCAGACATCTGAGGGAGGTGAGGCTTTGGAACCACTCTTGTTGTACAACAGTGAAGGACTCTAACCCCTTCAAGGGACCAAGAGACAAATCTATTAGGCAAGTGAGAGTACCTACTGGAAAGATCTCATGGAACATTTGCATTCCATCCACAGTCTCAGAGAAGCCAAATTCGAGAATGTAAGAGGTAAAGTGTATGGACCTCCTGAGTTTGTGGCAATCGAGTATCTGCCACCATTTAAGGTAAGGCATCAAATCTCGACCTTGTTCTTTTGCTGCAATACCGATCTCCTCCAATGAATCAAGTCCTTCAATATGCACAACTTTGAGAGAGGGACGGGCATCTAATTTGTTACGACGAAAAGTTCCAAAAGAATGACGCTGAGCCATCCTATCACTAAGATGCACTTTACAACCTGACCATTTCTTTAGTTTTTTCAAATGATCTAAATTGAGATATTGCAATGATGGGGATGCAGTTCTTTTACGACCATATATCTCAATACCAATCTCCTCCAATAAATCAAGTCCTTCAAGTTTCAGAGCTTCTAGAGAGGGCAGTTCTTGGAGAGGAGGAATAACTTTCAAATTGGGGCAATTTACAATATGTAGATCAGTAACATGAGGCATTAGAGATTGACCATCATCCGGAGCCAACCATTCATTTAGCTCTTTCATAGAGTACAAGAATAAATATTGTAGTTTTGGGAACACTGTACTTTCCCTACCATAGATTTCTATCCCTATCTTCTTCAATGAATCAAGTTGATTGAGAAACAATTCTTCGAGACATTGCAACCCTCCAAGAGGAGGAAGTGCTTTCAATTTGTTACATCTAGAAATTTCCAACCTAGAAAGGTGAGGCATCATATCACGAACATCCTCTTTAAAACTTGACCATTTCTTTAGTTTTTTCAAATCAAACAAAAAGAGATCTTCCAATGATGGGAATGCAATTTTTTCATGACCGTATATCTTACTATCAATCTCCTCCAATAAATCAAGTCCTCGAAGATGCAGATCTTTTAGAGAGGGCAGTCCTCCAAGAGAAGGAAGGGCTTCCAATTTGTTACAACCAATAATTTCCAACCTAGAAAGGTGAGGCATCATATCACGAACATCCTCTTTAAAACTTGACCATTTCTTTAGTTTTTTCAAATCAAACAAAAAGAGAGATTCCAATGATGGGAATGCAATTTTTTCATGACCGTATATCTTACTATCAATCTCCTCCAATAAATCAAGTCCTTCAAGATGCAGACGTTTTAGAGAGGGCAATCCTCCAAGAGAAGGAAGGGCTTCCAATTTGTTACATTTAGTAATTTGCAAATTAGAAAGGTGAGGCATCATATCACGAATATCCTCTGTAAAACTTGACCATTTCTTTAGTTTTTTCAAATCAAACAAAAAGAGAGATTCCAATGATGGGAATGCAATTTTTTCATGACCGTATATCTTACTATCAATCTCCTCCAATAAATCAAGTCCTTGAAGATGCAGATCTTTTAGAGAGGGCAGTCCTCCAAGAGAAGGAAGGGCTTCCAATTTGTTACAACCAATAATTTCCAACCTAGAAAGGTGAGGCATCATATCACGAACATCCTCTTTAAAACTTGACCATTTCTTTAGTTTTTTCAAATCAAACAAAAAGAGAGATTCCAATGATGGGAATGCAATTTTTTCATGACCGTATATCTTACTATCAATCTCCTCCAATAAATCAAGTCCTTGAAGATGCAGATCTTTTAGAGAGGGCAGTCCTCCAAGAGAAGGAAGGGCTTCCAATTTGTTACAACCAATAATTTCCAACCTAGAAAGGTGAGGCATCATATCACGAACATCCTCTTTAAAACTTGACCATTTCTTTAGTTTTTTCAAATCAAACAAAAAGAGAGATTCCAATGATGGGAATGCAATTTTTTCATGACCGTATATCTTACTATCAATCTCCTCCAATAAATGAAGTCCTTCAAGATGCAGATTTTTTAGAGAGGGCAGTCCTCCAAGAGGAGGAATAACTTTTAAGTTGGGGCAATTTATAATATCCATAGTAGTAAGATGAAGCATTAGAGACTGATCATTATCCGGAGCCAACCATTCCTTTAGCTCTTTCATAGAGGACAACTTTAAATACTCTAATTTTGGCAACACTGTGCTCTCTCCACCCTTAGTTTTTGTCTCTATCTTCGTTAGTGAATCAAGCTTTTCGAGAACCAAATGTTTGAGACATTGCAACCCTCCAAGAGGAGGAAGAGCTTCCAAATTGTTACATCCTATAATTTCCAACTTAGAAAGGAGAGGCATCATCGGATGACAAACATCCTCTTTGAAACTTGACCATTCCCTCAAATTTTTCAGATGCAACAACTTGAGAAGTCGCAATGTTGGGAATACTTTGTAGCCACCACCATATGCTTCCAAACCAATTGTTTTTAGAGACATCAAGCTGTTCAGGGATAGAAACTTGAGAAAAGGCAATTGCCCTAGTGGAGGAAGAGCTTCCAAGCCACCACATTCAAATAGCGATATAGCCTCTATCTTGGGCAAATATGACTTGTTAAACCAGCTTGGATGCTTACGACCCATGTATCTAGATATATCTATGCCCTTGATTTTGGAGTGCGGTTGGAGTTCTTCAAGAACCTCTTCGACTCTAAACTCATCACGTGAGCAATCATATGACCTCCAGCATAAACTTAGTACCTCCAAGTGCACTTTGTTGTGCAATTCAGCCTTCTTTGCTTCTTCTTTGTTGGTCACATTTTCTAGGTTATCAATGCGAAGACAACCTTGAAGCTTATTAAGGTTCCGCAACTCACATATCTTGTAGCCCTCATGTTCCCTTACCTCATACCTACTTAATCTCTGCAGAGATGTTAATCTGCCAATGCTAGGTATAGCAGAAATAAAAGAACATGGTGCATTTATGTAACGCAAGTTAGTCAGTTTACCAATTTTAGACATAAGGTCGTTGGAGCAATGAAACATGGACTTGGAATCACCTATCCATTGGTAGTCGTCAATCTCCTCTCCATTAGTAAATGGGGAAAACCAATAATTTGGATTATCCGGTAGATATTTGTCGTCAATATCCCCTGTACCAGAAAATGGAAAACCCCTGAGATAAACAGGAAGCTTAGAGCCAAATGGGAATTCCAAGTATCGCAAATGAATCATATTGCCAATTGTCTCAGGAAGATGTGAAGATGAATAATGTTCTCCAAATATCAGAACACGCAAGCGCTTTACTTCCTTAAAATCCGGACGTGAGGTTTGTGATATGTTGCTTGTGTGTGGAGGATCATACACTAAGCTGCGCAGTCTCTTTGGCTCTTCAATTTGATCCAGAGCCCTATCCCAGTTACTAGAGCTGACATACAAGTGACGAGCCCTCTTACGAATTCTGTGCTCCACTGAACTACCATTTTTAACTCGGAAAATTTCATCTGGTACGATAGACTTTGCCAGATCACACAACAAGGGATGGATCATGTACCCCTTCCCTGGACTATTATCTTGGAAGAAAGATCTACTATGTAACTCATTAAAATATTCTCGTCCTTTGTCCTCCAATGTCATGATGCCGTGGCCCGATTCAACAAACTCCTGTGCCTCCCAGAGATGAACTAATTTATCAATACTTTTGAACACATAATTCTTCGGAAACAAAGCACAATAGACAAAACACCGCTGGAGGTGAGGGGGTAGATGATTGTAACTCAATCTCAGGGAAGGAAGAATTTCACCTCCCTTTTGCCATTGTTTGCTTTCCAAGACGTTCCTCCAGCAGCTTTCCTTCAGACAACGGTTGAGAAAACTTCCCACTACTATGGCCGCAAGTGGCAAGCCGCCCATCTTACTTGCTATTTGCTTTCCAATGTGCTTTAGTTCTGGATGATCTTTTGGATTGACATTACCAAATGCACAACGTTTGAAGAACTGCCAATACTCTTCTTTTCCAAAACATGCTAAATCAATTGTAGTAGCTCTGGAGTTAACCAAATCTGCTACTTCTTTAGTGCGAGTGGTAATTACGATTTTGCTACCTTCTTTGCAATGTCTGAACACGCTGATGAGTTTTTTCCATTCTGTAGTAGTCAAATCTTCCCATACATCGTCAAGGACAAATAAGAACTTCTTTCCTCGCAATTTTCTTGACAAATCTTCATAAATGGTACCCAAATTTATGCGCTTGTAAAGATCTTGATTGGTAGGTCTAAAATCTGCAGATTCCAAGATCTTTATCATGACCGTTGTGCTTTCAAATTCATTTGACACCCAAACCCACGCCTTGTGATTAAAATGTTTTCGGACGTCCTTACAGTTGTAGAGCCACTGGGCAAGAGTAGTCTTTCCCACTCCTCCAAGGCCAACAATGCACACCACAGAGAAGTTCTGGCTATTGGATCCGTTTTCATCAGACGACTCCAACACCAATTCCTGCAGCCGATGCATCTCTCTTTCTCGGCCAAACATACGAGGTTCAGTTGGAATTGGACTTGTCTGTCGCCCTTTGGATGATCCGTCTTTTTTGTTGCTGTCGGTAATCACTTTAATAACCTCGAGGTAGGTACTACTCTGTAGTAGACGATCCAACGCGTGGGCAATATCGGATAACTCGTGATGGATTGCAGGGGGGGCAATGGCAGTCCGTAATCTTTTTGCTGCATTGCGCAAGAAGTTGCCGCTAGCCTCGACGCCGTGGCAGAGGGATTCGCAATTGAAGGCGTCGATAATATCCTCGGCCTTGTAAACGACATCTTTTAATTCAGTCAGCCAGGATGCCACGTTGCGGTCTTCCTCGATCATGTTACTCTCGACTTGCATCACCGGCTTGATATATTTCAAGTTATTTTCCACATTCTGCAGAGCTCTTTTTACGTCGGTAGCGTTCTGGTATCGGCCAGAGATAAAGGAACGAATCGAGTCGTATAGATTGGAAACGACTGGAGAGATGAACCATCCGACGATCTCAAGTGCCATTGAGATGAACGATGCTTGGGAGCTCGGGAAGATGCCGATCGCTATGACGCGCGCGCTTTCTTAAAAAGTGGTCTGTGAAGATGCCAACAATCTGACGCGTTCTATTGATTTCACAGGCCAATAGCACCACTGCATAAAAGAAGACTTGTATCCGCCGCGTTCCGTTGACTTGAGGGGCTAGAGTTAAACTTTGGGTCAACTTTTGCACACCTAAAGTTCACAAATTTGTCCACCGTTGAGGTCAAGCAGGATGTCAGTTAAACTTATCAGATACAAAATAATCCTGAGTTGTCAGTTAGCTAAGCAGCTCGTGACGTTAATAGGTAATTTTATTAGTATGTAATAGTGGTTTTTAAAATATGGGTACAAAATTATAAAAGTAGGATGAACATATCAAATTTGTTTCTTTCTTTAAATTTTTCATCCTTCCAAAGAAACATAATCATGGAAAATTTTATCACTTTACTTTCCATACTTATATCCTTTTTATCTAACTATCCTTCCCCCTCTATTTTTGATACTTACTAGTAAACAAGACCTAAATGATCAAAGAACCCAAGATGTCAAGGACTCTATTTTCCATACTTACGAGTAAACAAGGTGTTACGCCCAAGGACCGGCGGGTCCTGGGCCTGGCCCAATGAGCCGTTTCGACATGGACTTGGGGGGAGGCCCAAGCAACGGGGAACGGCTTTAGAGTAGGATCTGGCGTAGATCGGGCGACATGCTGGGGGCGCATCAGAGGTGTGGGCGGAGTCCTTCCCCGTAGGCGTCCCTTCCGATGGCAGGCGTGGCTGTGGCAACGCTGTCGGCGGCCGCAGCGGAAGAAAAGGGGGCGTGGCAGCGGTCCGGCTCCCTCTCTTGGCTCTTCGACGGAGTCTCCGACGAGGGTTGCGAGCGGAGGCTCGGACGGGGGCGTCTTCCCACCGAGACCGGGAGGACGCGAACCATCGTCTCCAGCGTGGAGACGACGATGGCGGACGACGACGAAGGCGAGAGCGCTTCCTCCTCCTCCCCGAGCAGTTGATGGCGACAAGAGTGTCGCCTTCTCCCGAAGAAACGGTGGCGAGTACTCCGGCGCCTGCGAGGCCAGATAGGAGCGATGAGTTGATTGAGGAGAGTGTGTACAAAGGGGAGGGAGAATAAAGAAGTTTTATGTAACCGAATTTTGAGTAGGGTTGTCCAAACGGTTTGAACCGAACCGAACCAAACCATTTTGGTTCAACCCGAACCGAACCGATTTGTGATGGTAACAAACCGAACCCGAACCGCATTAGGTAAAAACCGAATCAAAACCGAACCAAATTATTCGGTTCAGTTCGGTTTAAACCGATTAAACCGAAATTAATTATATAAATATATATTTAATTTGTTTATACTATTATATTATTAATTTTTAATAAAAATAATAATATAATATATTTTATATAATTAAAAATAATAATATTATATATTTTATATAAAAATATTAATATTATATTTAAAATTTGGTTTGTTCAGTTCAAACTGAAAACCGAACCGAACTGAATTGCTCAAACCAAAAACTAAACTGAAATTTTTTTAATCATTTCTTGGTTTGACCCATTTTTTGGACATCCCTAATTTTGAGAAATAAGAGCCGGCAAAATTTTCCCCACCTCCTCCTGTGTTTCCGGCGATCTTCTGGCATCCTGAGGGATGCCGATGAGGCTGAGGGGTGAAGGAGTGTGAGTGTCCCCTTTCCCTGCTGGCCAGTTCCCGGTCCGACGATGTCTGTAGCGGCGGCTGCAGACGCGTGCGTAGCGGCGTTCGGGTGAACACGCTTGACGAAGGAGGAACCCGAAAAAAGGAAAAGGGGAAAATCTAACGTGGCGCGTTCGTTGACTGCCACTACAGGAATGGGGCTGACAATTGGTATCAGAGCCACGGTGGTGGCTCTGGCGATCTTGCTGGTGCGAAGAAGGAAGACGGCGAGCGTCTTCTCCTTCCAGACGACGAAGAGACGAAACCGATGGAGGATCCGGGTCTGATTGTCCGTCGTCATGTGCGCGCGGAGGCGCGAAGCTCAGCGGACGACAAGAGACGACGAAAGCGTCGTCTCCCCAGTGGACAGCAGTAGCAGGGGAGGCCATCTTCTCGGGACGAGGGAGCGGCGAGCTCCACCCACCCAACCGAGCAACGAGTTGGGAGAGAAGAAGGCGACGAGCGGCAGAGGCCGCCTCCTCCATGAGCGGGACTCCCGTCGACTAGCGACAAGCAGCGAATGGAGCTCCATTAACACCGGATGCGAGCTCCCGCTAGGGTTGAGTAGCGATCGGCTTTCCCGCGATCGACGGTAGTGACAGAGGCTGCTTCCCCGACGAGAGGCGATCGAGCACCCAGCGAGCGGTGACCTCCTCCATCCAGCCGAGAGACGAGCTGAGATTGGAGAGTGTTTGAGAGTCCTCCCTCGACGCGAGCGACCCTTCCTCGACGAGACAGAGGCGGCGGAGGCGTTCCCTCCTCAAGCGCGGCGACGTGGAGTCTGTAGAGGCGGATTGTTCCCGAGTATTGGACACCGACTGCAGCCGGACGAGAGCGGAGGAGGCCACCTCCCTCTTCCACATAGGCGGCGGACGAAGGTCCGCTGCCTCCTCCTTTTCCCAGGCGGTGATCTCGGCGATGTCCCGGCGAGTAATCCGGCGATGCGGGATCGGACGATGCGGAGAGGAGTCGAGCATGTGCAGAGAGCTTCGGCCAGGCGATGAGCGCTTGGGCTGAATCTGGCGTCGGTGTGTCCGACAAGGCGGTTCCCAAGCGGGTGTTCGACGAGGGTTTGATGGAGGAACCGGACCCGGCCCCGGCCCCGACTTAGCAAACTACGCGGAGATGAGTCAGTGGACATAGGGGTGGCAATTCGTGTTTCATGTGTCATAACGTGTCGTGTCATACTTGACACGTGACACGATTATGCTTGACACGAACACGACCCGTTTATGTATACGTGTCAATATACGAAACACAGACACGACCCGCTTATTTCACAGGTGACATGACACGACACGATTAACACGTTTAATAAGTAGGTCGTGTCACATAACACGACATGACACGACACGATTGACACGATTTATAATATAAAGTTATTAGATAACACAACACGACACGAATAACCTGTGTAACTCACTATATTAAAATTATCTATAAATTATTAATTTTATATAATATATATTATATATGGGTTAGATGGGTCAACCCGCGACACGACACGACACGACACGAATTTTAGCGTGTCATAAATGGGTCGACACGATAATGACATGAAACACGATTATGTTAAACTCAAACCCGCGAAAACTCGTGTCGTGTCGTGTCGTGTTGGCGGGTCGTATAATTTTTTGCCAGGCCTAGGCGGACACGATAGAACCGCGGCGATGAGACTGCGGTCGCCTCATCACGACGAGGACGACGGGGAAAGCGGAGGCTTTTCCCCACATTCTCCCCAACCGCTTCAGTCGACTACGAGGTCGACGGCAAGAGGTGAGAGCACCTCTCTCCATCCAGTCGGCGGATGGACGCGAAGACGAGAGAGCTCGTCTTCCTCCCGAGCAACGGGCGAGACGGGCGCGTCTCCCCCTCCGAGTTGGCAACGGCGAGTCCCGTGAAGGCGCAGATGTGCCTGAGACTCCGGCGGGCAGCATAGCTCCGGCCATTGCGAAGGCTGAGGAGAGCCGGACACCAAGGGCGGCGTCTACATCCACTGGGGGAGACTGTTACGCCCAAGGACCAGCGAGTCTTGGGCTTGGCCCAATGGGCCGTTCGACATGGACTTAGGCGGAGGCCCAAGCAACGGTGAACGACTTCGGAGTAGGATCCGACGCGGATCCAGACGACTTGATGGGGGTGCATTAGAGGTGTGAGCGGAGTCCTTCCCTGCCGGCATCCCGTCCGATGGCAGGCGTGGTTGTGGCAGCGCTGTCAACGGCTGCAGCGGAAGAAAAGGGGGCGCGGCAGCGGCCCGGCTCCCTCTCTTGGCTCTTGGACAGAGTCTCGAACAAGGGCTACGAGCGTAGGCTCTCCGAGCAAAGGCTCGAACGGGGGCATCTTCCCAACGAGACCGAGAGGACGAGAGCTATCGTCTCCGGCATGGAGATGACTATGGCGGAGGACGACGAAGGCGAGAACACTTCCTCCTCCTCCTCCCCGAGTAGCTGACGACGACGAGAGTGTCGCCTCCTCCCGAAGAAATGGCGGCGAGGGAAAGCTGCACTCCTCTCCCTCAGACGGAGACCTTCTGACAGCGTGGTTGGCGAGTGCTTTGCCACTGGCGAGGCCAGACGGGAGGGATGAGTTGAGTGAGGAGAGCGTGTACAGAGGGGAGGGAGAATAAAAGGGTTTTATGTAACCGGATTTTGAGAAATAAGAGCCGGCGAAACTTTCCCCACCTCCTCCTATGTTTTTGACGATCTTCCAGCATTCGGAGGGATGCCGATGAGGCTGAGGAGTGAAGGGGTGCGAGTGTCCCCTTTCCCTGCTGGCCAGTTCCCGGTCCGACGACATCTACAGCGGCGGCTGCAGACGTGTGCATAGCAGCGTTCGGGCGAACACGCTTGACGAAGGAGGAACCCGAAGAAAAGGAAAAGGGGAAAATCTAACGTGGCACGTTCGTTGACCGCCACAACAAGAATGGGGATGACAATTGGTATCAGAGCCACGGTCGTGGCTCCGGCGATCTTGCCAGTGCGAAGAAAGAAGACGGCGAGCGTCTTCTCCTTCTAGACAACGAAGAGACGAAACCGATGGAGGATTCGGGTCTGATCGTCAGTCGTCGTCTTCTCCCAGCGGAGCGACGAGTTGGGAGAGAAGAAGGCGACGAGCGGCAGAGGCCGCCTCCTCCACGAGCGAGACTCCCATCGACTACCGAGGAGCAGCGAATGGAGCTCCCCTGACACCGGACGCTAGCTCCCACGAGGGTTGAGCAGCGACCGGCATTCCCGCGAGCAACGGTAGCGACAAAGGCCGCTTTCCCGACGAGAGGTGATTGAGCACCAAGCGAGTGGCGAGCTCCTCCATCCAGCCGAGAGACGAGCTAGGATTGGAGAGTGTTTACGCGTCCTCCCTCCACGCGAGCGACCCTTCCTCGATGACATAGAGGCGGCGGCATTCCCTCCTAGAGCGACAACGACGAGGAGCCTACAGAGGCAAATTGTTCCTGAATATTGGATGCCGACTGCAGCCGGACGAGAGCGGCAGAGGCCACCTCCCTATTCCACATGGGCGGCGGACGAAGGTCCACTGCCTCCTCCTTTCCCTAGGTGGTGATCTCGGCAACGTCCCGGCGAGTAATCCGGCGACGCGGGATTGGACGAAGCGAAGAGGAGTTGAGCGTGTGCAGAGAGCTTCGGCCAGGCGATGAGCGCTTGGGCTGAATCCAGCGTCGGTGTGTCCGACGAGGTGGTTCCTAAGTGGGTGTCCGACGAGCGTCTGATGGAGGAACCAGACCTGGACCCGGACCCAACTTGGCAGATTACGCGGAGTTGAGTCAGTGGACACGACAGAATGGCGGTAATGAGACCGCGGCCGCCTCATCACGACGAGGACGACAGGGAATGCAGAGGCTTTCCCCCACCTTCTCCCCAACCACTCCAGTCGACTACGAGGTCGACGGTAAGAGGTGAGAGCACTTCTCTCCATCTAGCCGGCGGACGGATGCGAAGACGAGAGAGCTCGTCTTCCTCCTGAGCGACGGGTGAGACGGGCGCGTCTCCCCTTCCGAGTTGGTAGCGACGAGTCCCGTGAAGGCGCAGAGGTGCCTGAGACTCTGGCGGGTAGCATAGTGATGCGTTGTATTTACACCACATTTTTGCCTATATTTTATACTATTTTTGGGGCTTAATTGCATGATTTTATGCTAATTCTGGTATTTTTGCTTCACTTGACACAAAATCTTCACTTTTTTTTGGTTTTTATGAAAATGTAGGTAAAATGACGTAAAAATAATGGATTTCGAGAGTTTTGAAGCCATATTATGATTCTCGAGGAGATCATGAGCTTACAAGTCAAATTTGGAGCGAAAATAGTGAAGATTTCAACTTTCACGGCCTTGGCCATAATTATGAAGTCAGCCATAATTTTGGCGTTGAGGGAAAGGCGAAAAAGGGCTAAGTATGGATATGCACAGAAACTTTCACGGGTGAAGCCGTAATTTTATTACGGTCTGTGAAACTTTCTGTGACTTAAGGGCTTTACACACAGAAAGAATCACGGCCTTGGCCGTGAACCTATTACGGACCGTGAAAACATCCGCCCGTCGAGTTTTTCACTCGATTCTCCACCGATTCAAACCGGATTTGAACCAGACTTTGCAGAAATGTTTCTTGATGGGTTCCAAACTGGTCTAGCTATAAAAGATCAGATTTTTCGAGGGTTAAGGGAGGGCTTCTATGGACAAAAGCTAACGGCGGCGGCGGTGACGATGACAACGAAAATCAATTCCATAGCAGAATTCGAATAGGAAAGCAGCACAAAGGAAGAATTAGAGGGTTCATCTTCGTCTCCAGATTGAGGGGAAGCCTTTCTAGCATCTTGTCTAGCGATTTCCTGTAATCTTTTAGGGTTTTCATTCAATTTTCATCGATGAACATGCTGTTTGGTTTGAACATGAACGTGTAAACCTTATTTCGGGATTTGGGAAGTAGCCTATTGATTGATTTATGGATTTCGTCTTTTGCATGAATCTTTTGTATGTTTTCACGGTCCGTGAAACTTTCTGTGACTTAAGGCCTGTACTCACAGAAAGAATCACGGCCTTGGCCGTGAACCTATTACGAACTGTGAAAACATCCGACCGTCGAGTTTTTCACTCGATTCGAACCGGATTTGAACCAGACTTTGCAGAAACGTTCCTTGATGGGTTCCAAACTGGTCTAGCTATAAAAGATCAGATTTTTCGAGGGTTAAGGGAGGGCTTCTATGGACGAAAACTAACGGCGGTGGCGGTGACGGCGAAAATCAATTCTAGGGTAGAATTCGAATAGGAAAGCCGCGCAAATGAAGAATTAGAGGGTTCATCTTTGTCTCCAGATTGAGGGGAAGCCTTTCTAGTAACTTATCTAGCGATTTCCTGTAATCTTCTAGGGTTTTCATGCAATTTTCATTGATGAACATGCTGTTTGCTTTGAACATGAACGTGTAAACCTTATTTCGGGATTTGGGAAGTAGCTTGTTGATTGGTTTATGGATTTCGTCTTTTGCATGAATCTTTGTTAAGAATATTATAGATTGATTTGATTAGAATTGTACGTATCCCGCTTTAATTCTCTTGACAAGTTTTATTGCGTTTGAGACGTTGTGAGAAGGACCGGGAGGTGAATCGTGACGTTGGATCTATTCTTGTCAAACCTACGAATCCAATCACGGGAGTAGTTTGAATTTATTTAAAGAATTTACATGATTTTTCATAGAACTTAAAAGGATCTAATTGCATTAATTGTCACGAGAGTAAGAAATTAACGTAATTAGGTACCGGATTATGCTTCGGGATGGGGTAATCTGTACCTTAGGAAAAATCTTTTTCAAAACTATAATTTTCTGTTCAAAGATTTATTTTTATTAAATTCATAATCATTAGCGTGGTGAAACCCCGAATCCTGAATTTATCTGAATTGATTTTTACCCAAAACACTATATCTGTTTCTTTTTATTTGTACTTAGAAGTCTCCAAAACAAAAACCACAGATTTGATTCGTCTAGCTATAGATCGACCGTGTAATCGGTACTTGACCACCAAATCCTCGTTGGGAACGATTTTTATTTTATTACTTCGATAAATCCGTGCACTTGCGGACGTATCACGTAGCTCCGGCCATGGCGAAGGCTAAGGAGAGCCGAACATCGAGGGCGGCGTCTACGTCTGCCGGGGGAGACTATTATGCCCAAGGATTGGCAGGTCCTAGGCCTGGCCCAATGGGCCGTTCGACGTGGACTTGGGCGGAGGCCCAAGCAACAGGGAACGACTTCGGAGTAGGATCTGGCGCGGATCCGCGCGACTGATGGGGGCGCATTTGAGGTGTGCGCGGAGTCCTTCCTTGCCGGCATCCCGTCCGATGGTAGGCGTGGTTGTGGTAGCGCTATTGGCGGCCGCAGCGGAAGAAAAGGGGGGCACGGCAGCGGCCCTGCTCCCTCTCTTGGCTCTTGGACGGAGTCTCGGACGAGGGCTGCGACGGAGGCTCTCTGATCGAAGGCCTAAGTATGACACCTGTTCTTATGTGGATCAGGCCGAGAGAAGATTGGGCCGCGCGGCCTATCCTTCAGGGCTGCAGCCGGCCCGGAACAGGAAGACATTGCGTCTCCTTCGATGCGGGTACAGCCGACGCAGGTGACATCGAGGAGTTCGACAACGTCGACGGCGCGATCGACGGCCCCGTCTGCGGCGGCTGCTCCGGCAAGGTTGACGGCAACATCAACTCGCGTCATGGGGCCAAAGAGGCGAGCGGCGTCAATGATCTCGGCGAGGAGATCGGATCGCGAGCGGAGGAGGCAAGTGAATCACGCACGCAGGCGTGATTCACGGACGGCTTGCTTTGGGAAGTTGGCTGGCGGAGAGATCCCTTCCAACCCAGGCAACGTCTCCTCCCCTTTAAGAATCCAGGCGGATGACGGGAAGAGGCAGAGAACTCCCCCCAGAAATAGAGGGCTTCAGAGGAAGAGAGACAGTGGCGAGGCTTCCCCTTCCGGCGACGAGCAGCGTGCGACGCTGCTCTCACTCTTTCCGACGTTCGCAGAGGCGAACGTCCTCCATACGGCGGACGACGACGAGTTCGGCGAGCTTCCGGTCGGCAGCGAGGTCCGGCGAGGCGAGAGGGTGAGGGAGTGATCTGTGGAGAGACGGGGGGTTTATGTAGGTTCGGTTCCGATAATCGAAGGAAATTTCCCTATCTCCCGTTGTCTTCTCCGGCTCCGGCGTTTCTCTGTGTTTTCCGGCGAGCTCCCCTGTTCGAAGCTTCCGCCGAGTTCTTCTTCACCATCCCCAACTGCGACGACTTCCGGCGACGTAGGCTGAGGATCGGACGCGCACACCGAACCTGCCGCACGCCTTAGCCCACCCGTCTCCCCCTTCTGCTCCGGCGTCGAGGATGGTTCGCGAAGGCGGAGGCGAGCAGACGAATGCGTTCGGCGTTCGAAACGAGGGGTTGACCAAGTCAATGCCAAATCGAACGCGCGGCTCCAAAATCTGAATTCGGGTTTGATTTTTGCATGTAATTCGTGACAGACGGGTGACGTGGACTGGGCTGAATTGGGTGGGCGTGACATTAGTGTGACGCCGAGGCTTTTCTGGACCGGACCAGAAGGCAAACGGGTTTGGGCGAGTCGTCGCGGAAACAATCCACGGCCCAAAGCAGGGGATGCTTCGACGCGAGCGAGACGAGCAGCTTCGGCGGCGACCGAAGTCTTCGGCGCTGTCGACGGACGCTGTCGTCGGCACGGATGGAGGCGGACGAAGCGGGCGGATCCGACGACAGGGGCGGAACGCTCGCGGACGCCTCAGCAATGGGAAACGAGCAGGCGAACCCTAGCTGGCGCGGTAATCTCCTTCCAAAGAGGGAAGCAAACTCCCTCTTTAAGATCGCAGCGGGCGGGCGAAGGGGGGCATCGTCGAGAGTCGGCATCTTCTCCTCCCCTACGAGTTCAGCGTCGTCTCCAGAATATTGCGGCGGCGTTTCCTCCGCGAGTCGGAGACGACGCGATCAGGTGACGAAAGGCGAGAGAGCTCGCCTTCTCAACGAGTGGAGGACGAGAGCAGAGTTGCGTCTTCCTTCCCTCCAGGCAGCGACTTCCGGCACGTCTCGACAGAGAACTCCGACGACTGTGAAGTCAGACGACGAGGGAAGGATTGAGCGTGTTAGAGAGGAGGGGAGTGGGGTTTTATGATGCTCGGTTTGAGTTCTAAACGAGTGAAAATTTTCCCACGAATCCGGCGTCTTCTCCGACGACCTCCTGCCTCCTTCTCTATCTTCTCCGGCTCTCTTCCTCACCTCCGGCAGCGAGATTCCGGCGCCCAGAGGGACGCCGACGAAGGCTGAGGGAGGACGCGCGACATCAAGGTGAGCTCGGCGTTCGCGTGCGGCGACGGTCTCGGCTCCGACTAAAAAAAAAAAGGGCGCTGAATAGTGTAGCCGTTGACGTGGACGGGCTTTTTAGGATTGGGCTTAACACTTAGAGCTTGAGATATCATGAGCCCAATATGTCAAAAGAACTGAAAGCCCAATAATACAGTATCCAATGACCCAAGGAACTTAAGACATTTGAGGGATTCGGCACCCGAGGCCCCAAGGTCTGAACTTGCATGCTTAAGAAGCCTAGTAGCAACCATTAGATTCCTAAGGATGCTATAATTAAACTAACCAATTATTTCCTATATGATCTTGATGGTCAAATACTTTGCACTCATCATTTAACCGCCACAATTAGTGTCAGCCACATAGCTGTCAACTTGAGTCTCGACTCATCTCCTTCTCACATCACATGACTACATACAAAGAGTAATCTAAAACAAAACCTATTGTTTAACAAAGACACCCAAATCCAACATCATTTACTAAAATTTTTAACTATTTATGTGTTAGAGAGGTGGCATTTTAAAGAAATCTTAAGTTATATTTTGTTGAATAAAATCCACGGTGGAAAGAATAGAAAGTACAATAAATCTAAATGACTTTTCATCTAGATTCATTGTACTTTTTATCCTTTTCAATGTAAATTTTATTCAATAAAATATAGCTTTAGTCTTTCATTTGGTATCCTATTAAATCTCACAGTTGGTAGTGGACATTTGTCTCTACCACTATACTTCTAGTAAGATGGTTCATGAGGGTCCGGGAGTAAAGTTTGTGAGAGCCAACTTTATCATTTGGACAAATGCATCTATCTATTTAATGTGAGAGCCAACTTTATTTTTAGATTTGTCTTTGTAGTCCAATTTTTTTTCTTCTAGTTATCATCGTTTTTTTTTTTCAAATTTAGCTCAACACTTTATAAAATTTCAATTATGTCATATTTTTATCTTTATGTTCCACTTTATTTTTTTTTTTAATTATCGCAGACGTGTAGCAAGAAATCTTTGTGACTTAATTCAAGTATATATGTGCTAGTGGTGTTCATCATAACAATATTTGCTCTCTGAAAATTATTTTTTGCAGAAATTTTTTTGTGTTTGATAGTCTAAAGAATACTATATGAGCAATAATAATACTAAACTTTCATCAACCTTTAAAGAAATTCAAATAATCTTAAAAATACCTGTAATTGGTCTATCTCGCTTTTTGCTCAAGGACACTGATTTCTATCCTTGACAGGCTCTCACACGAGTCGGCAAAGCTTCAACAAGCAAATAAGGCTTAGCAAATAATCTTTTGAACTCTCTCAGATCAAACACAACCCATGAAAGTGGAGAAACATAAATATTGCATACTTGCGATAGTAGTCCCTACAGTGATTTCAAACACTCATAATTCTCTCTCTCTTTCTCTTATCCTTTCTTTGTTCTTGGCCTTCTCCTCATATAGGAATAAAGTTGAATCTTCAATAATTCATCTTATCGTCTTTCCTTGTCGTCAATGACGGCATTTTTCCTTCAATAATTACATTTTGACCCATAATTCTCTCTCTTTTTCTCTCCTCCTTTCGGTCTTGGCTTTTTTTCTTTAAGAATCTTCTCCTTGTGTAGGGATAAAGTTGATTCTTCAACAATTCATGAGTCTTTACTTATGCGTCATTGCTTACGTTTTCCTTCAATTATTGTACTATTCAAGCTTCATTAAGTCAACACAAACGACTGTCCACCCAAAGACATTCAACTCACAGCACCTCTGAATAGTAGGGAAAATGGACAAAAAAGTAGCCTCCATAGGCTTTTCTGCTTAGTTATCAAGGGCAAATATCCATTATCCTCTTGCTATTCTCTCCAATCAGGATCACTTAAATCACATTAAGGCCTTCTTCATCGGTTAATTGAGCATCCAAAAAACTTGGAGGCACCTTTGAATTTTATTTTATTTAGCATGAAAAACAGTATGAATGAAACCTTTGGTAGCAAACTGAAATTAGGATCAAATTGAAACAAGACCAATCTATTCAAGGACATTTTACAAGAGGAGAGTTGGTAGTTGTAGCCTCTTCAAGGATCATTTACTGAATGGTCCTTTTTGAAACCCGTAGGGAAGCAGATTCAGAGAACATGGCCAATCTATGGGCCACTAACAAGGCATTAATGATCATTTACTAAATGGTCCTTTTCAAAACCCTAGATCCAAGAAAAATGTGGTGAGGTTATTAACAAGGCATTAATGACTATTTTAATGAAAGAGTCATGCGTAACTAAACTATGAAGAATTTTATGAATACGAGCTACCTGCCACAATTATACTAGAGTGGCCCGTGACCGATTAGGATCGTGTTGTGGAAGTTGGCCCAGCGCTCTACAAGTCCTCACACCAATATGCGCAAAGGGTTTAGTGTAAATACCGCCCCTCGGACACGAATACAAATCTCACACTTATGCAATAACGCGTCGAAGACTTTTCGACCACTAAGCACTCACAAAAAGTCCACAGCCCGCGCTCGTTTCTCTACACAGCCGAAATAGGCACCGGCGCGACCTCAAATAATCACAAGGAGACAGTGGCGAACACCTTCAAGGGTGCTGGCACACACGTCTGGGAGTGCAGCAAGCAACATGCACAAACACCTTTGAGGGTGTCGGCGCGTTTATGCAATCACCTACAAGCAAGCACCATCTGTACTACACATATGCGGACAAATAGCGCAAAGAACCATCCGGACGAAATGCCACACGAAGTCCGGATAGTGAGTAAAATCCCTATCCACTACTACACAGAAAAATCGTCCTACTACCACTACACACGATAGATCCGGGGAGGGTTTACCCTTGTAGCGTGCCACCACTCCATGGGCCGAGCCCATCGAGATCTTCCGGAAAGCTGCGTCGGAAAGTCTGGTCGAAGTCGAAGCGAGACGCGCGGACGAACGCACGCGACGAAGCTTCTCTCCCCCTCCCTTTTCTCCTCCGCGTCTCGCGTCCGAAATAGAGAACGCTCGGCTGAAACAGGGAATGAATCCCCTTTTCCGTCTGGCCACTGGAGTCACGCCGGAAGGTCGGGAACTGGTCGCCAGTAGACGGAGAAGCCGCCGCCGACGAGGAATCGCACCCAATGGACGCGTTGCTCACGTGGAACCCGGGGATCGAAAAATCCGATCCCTCTCCCGCGTCTGGCTATCGGCGCCGGAGGGGATGAATCCCTCCTTACCTCAGGGCAACGGAAATCGATCTGGAAGCCTCACGCTACGAGTCCACGACAGAAGATTCGAAGCTCTGTTTTCAGATTTGCGTTTTCGCCGTCGCCAAACCTTCCCGAGCTCTCCCAATGCTCGATAGGCAGCCTCCCCTCAACGAGGATGGAAAACCATCCTCGTCGCCACGCGAGCGTCAATCTCCACCGTCGAATCACTAGAGATCGCGCATCCACCGGGGCGAGATTGAATCTCCGCCCTGGGCTCGTCCACGTCGGAATAGACGTGGATTCCATGCCTAATCGCCGCCGCCATCACCGCCTCATCGAATTGAACCACCGGCGACCTTCCAAATCCGGCGGCACTCCTCCAGCTGGCTAGATCGATGGCGGACGGCGTTCGCTCCCAGCACAGACGAGAAATAGGGGAAATTTTCCCCTTTCGCGTGCGAGTGAGCTGAACCGGTTCAGCCTGAACCATTGGTTTAGCTGGTTCAGGGCCGGTTCGGGACTGATTAGACCTCAGAATCGCCCCACGGTTGACCCTCTCCATCACGCTCGCTCGCAAGCTCGCGCGAGAGGGGCTAGGGTCCATGGGTCAAGTCAGAAACCCACATCCACGTGTGAACCCACACTCTATGGTTCGACTTGTCCCTCGCCCTATGGACTTTTGTCAACCTCAGTGACATGATCGCACACCCGAGTCGTCCAAGATCTCTGATGACAAGGGGTCCCGTCATCGATCACCCTCGGTGTGCTTTAGGATTTGTGCTAAATATCGAGAGCATCACATACTCCCCCACCCAAGTTCGTCGTTGCCCTCGACGATAGGCTATCCACATAGATCTTCAACTCCTCCTCAAACTGTCATAAATCAGAAGCTTTTTCCCAGTTAGCTTCTTCTATGGGTGTTCCTTCCCACTGCACAAGAAATTTCATCTGCTTATTCCTCCTACTTTGTCCAAGTGTTTTGTGATCTAAAATTTTTTCAATTCTTTTGTTAAACTTTGCTCGAACACTAGGAGGAGCCCAACGCCCTTAAGAACGACTAGGGTCGGTTTTATCCGTATGAAACCTTTTCAAAAAGCTTACATAAAAGGTCAGATGAAGCTTTAATCTGTCAGGAAGCTTTAGCCTGTAGGCAACAGTACCAACCTGTCTCAAGACCTCGAAAGGTCCTTCATATCTCTGAATAAGACTGCGATGCATAGTCTTGGCTGAGATCTTTCTCCACATATGAGGTGTCAACTTTAATAGCACAAGATTTCCAACTTCAAACTGTTCATCGCATCTACTTTAGTTGGCATAATGCTGCATCCTTCTTGCAGCGTACTCTAAGCTATCACGAGCCTCCTGGAGCACCTCGGCATGATCCCTCGCAACCCGATAGGCCGCTAGGCACTCACCATTGGTGTGTTGCACAACGTCAGCGGAGGTGAGAGGCTATCGTCCTAACACCAACTCAAATGGTGTCTTGCCGGTAGCTGATGATTGCTGCAAGTTGTAGGCAAACTGCGCCTTATCGAGGAGAGACACCCAGTTGCGCTGGCTTGCCGACACAAAGTGACGAAGGTATTCTTCAAGGAAAGCATTTATCCTCTGCGTCTGGCCATTGGTCTGAGGATGGTTCGCTGTAGAAAACTTTAGCTCGGAACCAAGAGTCTTAAACAAGGATGTCCAGAAGTTATCAGTGAACCTGACATCTCTATCAGAAACAATGTCTAGGGGAAGCCCAAAAAGCTTCACCACATGCTTGAAGAATAGGTCAGCTGTCTCCTTGGCTGAGCAAAGCTCAGGTGCTGCGATGAACACAGAATATTTTGAGAACCTGTCGACCACAACAAAGATAGAAAACCTTCCCTTTGACCTTTGGTAACCCAGTGATGAAATCCATGGAAACTAAAATCCATGGTCGTTCCGGAATCGGAAGAAGCTGTAACAATCCTGCTTCACGCCTCTTATCGACTTTATCTTGCTGGCAGATCAAGCAGGTGCAGACATAGTGATCGACATCAGCTCACATGGAGGGCCAATAACAGGATCGGGATAAAAGTATCAGCATCATGCGCTGTCCCGGGTGTCCACTCTATGACGTGTCGTGAAGCTCTCTCAATAACTCACGTCGAAGTCCGCTAGTCGCCGGAACAAGTGGCTGACTGCCCTCGGCCATCAGAAGGTCATCACCCTGAAGATAGTAACGACGAACCTTGCCTTCTTGCATGTCGGCGATCAACTACTGGTACTTGGCGTCGAGAACAGCAGCTTGCCGAATGCGATCGAGGAGATCATCCTCAATCCTCGATATAGAAGAAGCAAGCACCATAGTGCACATCCTGCTGAGAGCATCTAGAACCACATTGGAGCGCCCTAGTCTATGCTTCCAGGTGAGAACTCCTGCCATCTCGCTTGTTTCGGTGAAAACTTCTTCTGCGTAGCGAAGTATGTATTGGCAACATTATCCGTCTTCAATATGAAAGCGTTACTGATGACATGTAAAAATATGATATTTCGGCACCTAATTTTATTATTATTTTAGAGAAAAATGCATGTTTCATCTCATTTATTTACTCAAATGCTTCATATTCTTCAGAACCTTCACTTTTCCTCTGTTTTAATGAAATGCAGGTATTTGACCCCAAAATCAGTGGAATTTGGAAAATATGAAGGTATGAGACAATTTCCCATGATGAGACGAAGCTACCTGCCAAATTTCAATCCAATCAGAGCTTTCTACAAGATGCACGGTCATGGGTGTGTACCCATGCACGGCCGTGCATGACCCTGCTGCTCCAGGCTTCACCGAGCCGTACACGGCCATGGGCATGCGACCATGCACGGCCGTGATCCATAAGTTATCCCGAGACCGAGCCATGCACGGGCATCACGGCCGTGTATCGTCGCGAACTGCTCGACAGGCGTCCGGTATTTCACCCGTAACTTTCTATTCTTAGCTCGGATTGAAGCGAAATTTGGGGGACACCTTCCTAACTGGCATACACACGATTTGGGACTGGAATCACTGGATTGGGTCGAGCAACCGAGGAGAACGAGCAAAAAAGGCGATACCTTAGGGTTTTGGGGCGATTTCAGAGGCGACAACACTGTTCCGGCTTGATTTCTTCGTCGTTCCGGCGTGGATCTTCGTGCTGGACCTTCTTCCATAGAAGATCTACCCTCCCTTTGGTTTGATTTAATTATTATGAGAGATTCTATGTGTTTAACAATATATACACTAGAGTAAACTCTTCTTTTCGGGGTTTGGGCGTAGCCCACTGTAAGAATGCTTGATATTAATGTTTGATCTATATATTTATTTACTTATCCTTGTTCTTATTCATGTCTAGAATGTTTTACTTCGTGTTTATGTATTGGCCATACGTACGCATGTCTTAGATGTCAAGGGAAGGACTGAAAGGTGAACCTTGATCATTGGATCCCCTTAGACTGGATTGGTGATTTCGTGTTGCGAGAGCACTCAAAATCACTCGAGGAACCCTAATCTTTCATAGAACCCAATGGATCCGTATTAACCCTGGTAAGCCACGAGAGTAGGAGATCTGGGTTAAGACGGATATCGGACCGTGTCCTGAGAGGGAGCGCGTCTGTACACTAGGAAAGGTTACCTTGAGAACTTAGATAAAACTTTATTTAAATTGTCAAACCCTAATATTTATGCATGCTTCAGTGTGGTGAAACCTAAAACCCCGAATCCCTCTCATAATCTCAAAACCCCTTTTGCCTTGCTTTCTGCTTCGCTTGATTTAAGTCTGCTTTAGTTTAATTGCTTGCTTTAGGATTTTAGACACTTCTCCATTAATCGTTAACCTAGCTATTGATCTATTGATTAGTTAGTACTTGACCCTAGTCCCTGTGGGTTCGATCTTAATTATTACGCGATAGACCGTGCACTTGCGGTAGCAGCCGTTTAGGCCCTATCAGCTACCGAGAAGATAGATGCACCAAACTCGAAGGCAATGGATCACGGTGACCATCTCCTTCTCGTGAGCTGAGTAACGCTGCTCCATCGGACTTACCTTCCTGCTCTCAAATGCCACCCGTTGCTCCTCCTGTAAGAGCACTCCACCGATCGCTCTGTCAGAGGCATCAGTATGAACCTCAAAGGGCCGAGTGAAGTCCGGCATGCGAAGAACCGGCTTAGTGGCGATCCTGTACTTTAACTCTACAAACGCTGTCTGATGCCATTCTTGCCATAGCTAAGGAGTCTCCTTTCTATTTAGAATTATGTACTTTTACTGTGTTGTACTCTGGAAAGTTCTGTACCTTAATTGAAAGTTTTGATGCATAATACCATATGTAATTTCACTCGGATCTTAACACATCACACTCACACGTATATATTGATCTTTATAGTATTATTCATTTATTTGATTGAATGCATTGATATTTGTGACATGAGTTGAGAACTTAAGATATGAATTATGATTATCCTATGAGCTGCACTCTATGCCTAGGTATGTAGTTATTTTTGCATTTTGATGCCATTAAAATTATATTAGCATGTGCTAACATCTAGCTTCTAAGCATAGTTTTTTGCTAAAATATAATTTTTAATGTTAAAGAGTTTGAGAATAATTTTGGACAGTTGGACCTTTGTTTTTTTACACGAAAGGCATAATGGCTTCTACATCTTTAGCTTCAAATGTAAGTTTTTGTAAATGTATAAATATAATGTTTATATTTTATAGCGTTATATTTATAATTATATAACTTATATTTATATTGTAGATACTAGAAGATATGTCAATGGATAACACTTCTCTAAGTCTAGACTCTACACATGAGATTGGAAAACAACCATTGGTTGAAGGACAAGGGTCACAACCTTTACTTGCTACTTCAAAATAAAAAAAAAGGAAGAATGTTAAAACAAGATCATAGGTATGGGATCATTATAGTAAGTAATTCAATGCACAAGGTTTGATTATTGGCAAATGCAAATATTGTCAAAGAGAAATTCGTGCTGATCCAAAAAGTAATGGTATATCTGGTTTAAGAAATCATATCAGGACATGTAAAAAGTACCAATGTAGTATTAGCCAACAACAAACTGAACTTAATTTTGTGAAAGATGATAGAATTGATAAAGCATCATTTACTAGTAGTGTTTGGAAATTTGACCAGGACATTGTAAGGAAGGCATTAGTCCGAATGATTATTATGGGTGAGCTTCCTTTTAAGTTTGTTGAGAGTGAAGGATTCAAAGAATTTCTTTTAGTTGCTTGCCCTAGATTTAAAATTCCATCACGTTGGACTATCTCACGTGATTGTTTTCAGCTTTACATGGATGAGAAATTAAAGCTTAAGCAACAATTTTAAAATTCTACTCACTCTCAAAGAGTTTACTTGACAACTAACACATGAACCTCATTGCAAAGGATGAATTATATGTGCCTAACAGCACATTCCTAACAGCACATTATATTGATGAGGAGTAGAGGTTGAACAAAAAAATAATAAATTTTTGCCTAATTAATGATCATATTGGTAGGGGCTTATGCATGGCTATTGAGATGTGCCTAATTGATTGGGGGATTGATAAGATTTTTTCTATAACAGTTGACAATGCCTCCGCTAATAATGTTGCTATTAATTATTTGAGAGAGAAAATCATCAATTGGGGCTTTAGCATTGCACATGGAAAATATATTCATGTAAGATGTATTGCTCATATAATTAATCTTATCGTGAATGATGGATTGAAAGAGATTAATATATTAGCCACCAAAATTCGCCATTCTATTCGCTATATCAGGCAATCTCCATCAAGATTGAAGAGGTTTAAAGAATGTGTTGAGATAGAAAAAATTCAATCCAAGAACTTATTGTGCTTAGATGTCAGCACTAAATGGAATTCAACCTATCTTATGCTAGATGTTGCTCAAAAATTTGAAAGAGCTTTTGATAGATACAAAGTGTTAGATCCTAACTTTTGCTATAAACTTATGAAGGAGGATGGGGGTGATGGAGTGCCCAATGCAAGAGATTGGAATGATGTAAGGAGAGCAATCAAGTTTTTGGAAAACTTTTATGATCTCACACTCAAAGTATCTAGTAGCTTGAATGTAACTTCAAACATTTTATTTGATGAAATAGTCATTGTTGATAAGCTGTTGACCAAATTTGAAAAAAGTGAAGACTTTGATTTAAGTGTGATGGCTTATGCAATGAGGGAGAAATTTGAAAAGTATTGGGGTGATACTTCAAAGACGAACAAGTTAATTTATATTGGTGCTATACTTGATCCAAGACTTAAGTTTCATTATATTGAAGGAGAGCTATGCACTTTGTATGGGAATGCAAAGGGAACAACTATATCCCAGGAAGTAAAAGCTGCACTTTTTGATATGTTTAATGAATATAAGCGCCTGACTGCTTCTACAAAAGGCCCACAAATAATTGAAAATGCACAAGCTAAAATCAATCTTGAAGATTCTAGTGGGAATGCACAAGCTAAAATCAATCTTGAAGATTCAAGATGTAGATTTTTTAGAGAGGGCAGTCCTCCAAGAGGAGGAAGGGCTTCTAATTTGTTGCATCTAATAATTGTCAACCTAGAAAGGTGAGGCATCATATCACCAACATTCTCTTTAAAACTTGATCATTTCTTTAGTTTTTTTGAAATCAAACAAAAAGAGAGATTCCAATGATGGGAATGCAATTGTTTCATGACCGTATATCTTACTATCAATCTCCTCCAATAAATCAAGTCCGCCAAGATGTAGATTTTTTAGAGAGGGCAGTGCTCCAAGAGGAGGAATAACTTTTAAGTTGGGGCAATTTATAATATCCATAGTAGTAAGATGAAGCATTAGAGACTGACCATTATCCGGAGCCAACCATTCCTTTAGCTCTTTCATAGAGTACAACTCTAAATAGTCTAATTTTGGAAACACTGTGCTCTCTCCACCATTAGTTTTTGTCTCTATCTTTGTTAGTGAATCAAGCTTTTTGAGAACCAAATGTTCGAGACTTTGCAACCCTCCAAGAGAAGGAAGGGCTTCCAATTTGTTACAACCAATAATTTCCAACCTAGAAAGGTGAGGCATCATATCACGAACATCCTCTTTAAAACTTGACTATTTCTTTAGTTTTTTCAAATCAAACAAAAAGAGAGATTCCAATGATGGGAATGCAATTGTTTCATGACCGTATATCTTACTATCAATCTCCTCCAATAAATCAAGTCCGTCAAGATGCAGATTTTTTAGAGAGGGCAGTGCTCCAAGAGGAGGAATAACTTTTAAGTTGGGGCAATTTATAATATGCATAGTAGTAAGATGAAGCATTAGAGACTGACCATTATCCGGAGCCAACCATTCCTTTAGCTCTTTCATAGAGGACAACTTTAAATAGTCTAATTTTGGCAACACTGTGCTCTCTCCACCATTAGTTTTGCCTCTATCTTCGTTAGTGAATCAAGCTTTTCGAGAACCAAATGTTTGAGACATTGCAACCCTCCAAGAGGAGGAAGGGCAACCAAATTGTTACATCCTATAATTTCCAACTTAGAAAGGAGAGACATCATATCACGAACATCCTATTTAAAACTTGACCATTTCTTTAGTTTTTTCAAATCAAACAAAAAGAGAGATTCCAATGATGAGAATGCATTTTTTTCATGACCGTATATCTTACTATCAATCTCCTCCAATAAATCAAGTCCTTCAAGATGTAGATTTTTTAGAGAGGGCAGTGCTCCAAGTGGAAGAATAACTTTTAAGTTGGGGCAATTTATAATATCCATAGTAGTAAGATGAGGCATTAAAGACTGACCATTATCCGGAGCCAACCATTCCTTTAGCTCTTTCATAGAGGACAACTTTAAATAGTCTAATTTTGGAAACACTATGCTCTCTCCACCATTAGTTTTTGTCTCTATCTTCGTTAGTGAATCAAGCTCTTTGAGAACCAAATGTTCGAGACATTGCAACCCTCCAAGAGGAGGAAGAGCTTCCAAATTGTTGCATCCTATAATTTTCAACTTAGAAAGGAGAGGCATCATCGAAATGACAAACATCCTCTTTGAAACTTGACCATTCCCTCAAATTTTTCAGATGCAACAACTTGAGAAGTCGTAATGTTGGGAATACTTTGTAGCCACCACCATATGCTTCCAAACCAATTGTTTTTAGAGACATCAAGTTGTTCAGGGATAGAAACTTGAGAAAAGGCAATTCCCCTAGTGGAGGAAGAGCTTCCAAGCCACCACATTCAAATAGCGATATAGCCTCTATCTGGGACAAATATGACTTGTTAAACCAGCTTGGATGCTTACGACCCATGTATCTTAATATACCTATGACCTTGATATTGAAGTGCGGTTGGAGCCCTTCAAGAACCTCTTCCTGTTCTCTAATCTTATCATTGGAGCAATTGTCTGACTTGTTCCACCATAAACTCAGAGTCTCTAGGTGCACTTTGTTGTGCAATTCAGCCTTCTTAGCTTCTTCTTTGGCCACATTTTCTAGGTTAACAATGCGAAGACAACCTCGAATCTTATTAAGGTTTTTCAACTCACAAATCCTGTAGCCCTCATGTTCCCTTACCTCATGGTGCATTAATCTATGAAGAGATGTTAACCTGCCAATGCTAGGTACAGCATAAATTAATGAACATGGTGCATTTATGTAACGCAAGTTAGTCAATTTACCAAATATTTTTGACATCCTTGTTTGGTCGTTGAAACAATGAAATATGGACTTGGAATAATCTATCAATTGATCGTCATCAGTCTTATCATCAAGGAAGGAAAACCAATAATTTGGCTCCTCTAAAGGTAGATACTCGTCGCGAATGTCCCTTGTACCAGAAATTTCCAAAACCGAGAGATTGTAAAGCTTGCCCAAAGAAATGGGAAGCTTATTGCCAAAAGGGCATTTCAAGTATCGCAAATGAATCATATTGCCAATTGTCTCAGGAAGATGTGATAATGAATAATATTCACCAAATATCAGAACACGCAAGCCCAGTACTTCCTTAAAATCCGGACATGAGGTTTGTGATATGCTGCTTGCGTGCGGAGGATCATACACTAAGCTGCTCAGTTTCTTTGGCTCTTCAATTTGAGCGAGAACCCTATCCAAGTCATTAGAGCTAATAAACAAGTGGCGAACCCTCTTAGAAATTTTGAGTTCCACTGAACTAGTATTCTCCTCTCTATAAATTTCGTCACAAAAAATAAGCTCTGCAAGATCATGCAACAAGTCATGGATCACATACGTATTCCATTGAGCATCTTGGAAGAAAGATTTACTATATAACTCATCAAAATATTCTCGTCCTATATCCTGCGGTGTCTTGGTCCCGTAGGTCGATTGAACAAACCCCTGTGCGACCCAGATATGAACTAATTTATCTTTGTCAAATTGGTAGCCCTTGGAAACAAAGCACAGTAGACAAAGCACTGCTTGAGGTAAGGGGGTAGAACATTATAACTCAATCTCAGGGAAGGAAGAATTTCACCTCCCTTTTGCCATTCTTTGTTTTCCAAGACATCCCTCCAGTGTCTTTTCTCCAACCTTTCCTTGAGAACACCTCCCACTGTTTTTGCAGCAAGTGGCAAGCCGCCCAACTTACTTGCTATTTGCTGTCCAATGTCCTCTAATTTTGGATGATCTTTTGGGTTGACATTACCAAATGCACAACATCTGAACAACTCCCAATACTCTTCCTTTCCTAAGCCTTCCAAATAAATTCCATCATCCATGGAATTGACTTTGCCTGCTACATTTCGATTGCGAGCAGTGATTATAATTTTGCTACCTTCTTTTCCATGTCTGAACACACTGATGAGTTTGTCCCACTGATTAATGATTTCATCGCACACATCGTCGAGCACAATTAGGAACCTCTTTTCGCTCAACAATTCTTTGAGATGGTCATGAATGGTAGGAAAATATATGCAATTGTAAGGACTATTATTAGCATTTTCAATGATGTTCTTCATGACAGTTCCCATGTCAGATTTGCCCGGCGTGCAAACCCACGCTTGGAGATCAAAATGTTTTGGATTTTTCTCTTTCTCATGGTTGTAGAGCCACTGGGCGAGGGTAGTCTTTCCCACTCTTCCGATGCCAACAATGGACACCACAGAAAACTTCTCGCCGTTGGATCCGTTTTTCTCCAATATCTTTTCTTGCAGCTTATCCTGCTCCTTGCTTCTGCCGAACACCTTTGCTTCAGCAAGATCTGGAGATGTCTGTCGCCGATCGACTGATTCTTCTTCTTTCTTGCTGTCGGTATTCATTTCAATAACCTTGAGGAAGGTCCCAAGATCTTTTAATAGACCATCGAACTTGTTGACAATATCGGACAAATCATAAAGGGAGTCAGGGGGAAAAGGCACTCGCAATGATTTTTTGCTTTCTTTGCAACTTTGCCATCAACGTCGACAAGAGCTTTAGAACTCCCCTCATTGCCGCTCGCCTCGTTGCTACGGCAGAGTGCTTCGTAATTGAAAATGTCGAGAATATCCTCAGCGTCGTAAACGGCATCTTTTAACTCATTGAGCCAGGAGACCACTTTGGGGTCTTCGGTGACGGTGAGCCATTCCCATTTGCTCTCGACGGTTTCGATCACCGTCTTGATCTTTTCCAAGCCACTTTTCAGGCTCTCCAGCTTGCTATTTACGTCAGTAGTGATCTTGTACCGACCGTACAGCATGGAACAAATTTTGTCACACAGCATAGAAACGCCTTGACTAACGAACCATCCGCCGATCGCATGTGCCCAGGCAGCCATTGAGAGGAACAACGCGGGGGAGCTCGAGAAGACGCCTATCTTCACGACGCGCTTGCGCTTTCTTGAAGGGTGGACAGTGAAGACGGCAGGAGAAGATGACTATCTGACACTTACTGTTGACTTCACAGACCAATAGTCGCACTGCGTAAATGAAGACTTGTATCCGCGGCGCTCAGTTGACTTGAGAAGGTGGAGTTTGTTGGGTTAAATTTTGCACACCCAAAGTTCACAATTTTGTCCACAGCTGAGGTCGAGCTGGACGTCAGTTAAACACAAGATAATCCTGAGTTGTCAATTAGCTAAGCAGCTAAGAGCTTGAGATTTGACGAGGCCAATATGTCAAAGGAACTGAAAGCCCAATAATATAACATCCAAAGACCCCAGGAACTTGTGATATTGATGGATTCGGCATCCAAGGCAAAAAGGTCTGTAACTTATATGCTTAAGAAGCCTAGTAGCAACTATTAGATTGCAAAGGATGCTATAATTAAACTAACCAATTATTGTCTCGATGGTCATAATACATTGCACTTGTCATGTAACAGCCACAATTGTGTCCGTCACATGACTCATGGCCTTCTCACATCACATGACCATTCTCCAAAGATATATAATTTAAAACACAAACTATTGCTTAACGAAGACACCTAAATCATGCATTACTTATTAAAATTTTTAACTAATTTGAGCATTCGAGAGGTGATGTTTTAAGGAAATCGTAATCGAGAGGTGATGCATTACATAAAATTTTTGTCTTTATGTTCTATTCTTTTTATACTATCCCAAATGTGTAGCAAGAAATCTTTGTGACTTCCTAGTAAATAAAAAGAAGACTTAATTCAAGTATATATACACTAGTGGTGTTCATCCGAACAACATTTGCTCTCTGAAAATTTATTTTTTGCAGAAATTTTTTCGTATTTAATTGTCTAGAAATCACTATGTAAGTAGTAATACTCCTAAAATTTCATCAACTTTTAAAGAAATTTTACCTGTGACTGAGTCCATCTCGCTTCTACTTCTCCAATCTTCTTGCTAAGGAATGCCAATTTCTATCCCTGAACGGCTCTCATATGAGTCGGTATAGCTTCAACAAGTAAAAGTAGATTAGCAAATAATCTTTTGAACTTTATTATATCTAACCCTTAAAAAGATGAAGAAACATAACATGATATTGCATACTTGTAATAGTAGTCCCTAGAGTGATTTCAAACCCTTATAATGCTCTCTCTTTCTCGCATCCTCTTTCGTTCTTGTTTTCTTATATAGGAATAAGATTGATTGGTTCTTCAACAATGCATGGTATTTGCCTGTGTCATTTTTTCATGCTTTTCTTGTCGTCATTGCTGACGTTTTTCGTTCAATTATTACACTTTTGGATGTTCTTTGGTCTTTTCCTTATACAGGGGAATGGATGTAAAGGAAGACTCGCGTCTGTCGCAGTATGTTGACTTGAGAATTTGTTGCACCTTCACATAGCAAGAGTCAATAGTAGCATTTATGTAAAAAAAAAAGGAAGACTTGCGTCTGTCGCGTTATGTTGCCTTGAGAAAGTGATATAATTTATATCGATGCCTAGAATTGTTTACACATTTACAATGCAATGATGGCATTAGGTAAAAATAAGACTTTTGTTTGTCTTATTATGTTGACTTCAAAAGCAACATCGGCTGAGATTGGGCTACTGGCCGCCCGCTTTTATGAGTGTGGCCAGCAGGTACAGTAGTTTGGATGGTTGTTTTGGGCTGCTCCATAGGTCGCAAACCCGAAATTTCTACCGGCCTGCAAAAGCAGCCCTCTCGATGCTTCTGCCAGAAGTTCACATGAACAGTGGTGATTCCAAAAAGAAATTTCGAAGCAGCCGACCTCGTGCGACTCTCCTCTTTCCGCCGAATCCTCGCCAAGCTCTCCTTCGCGTGCGTCTCCTTCCCTGTCTAACCCAAAATGCCAACGGACTAGCGCCGCCTAGACCAGATGCCGGTTCTACCTGTGCCGCCATCCTCTCTCCTTCCGTCGTCAAGATCCGCCACCGTCCGCTCCAGATCTGTGCCGAAACTCCTTCCGTCGTCGTCAGCGCCGAAGCTCGCATTTTGCTCCGCCGAACTCCAACGCCTGCTCCAGCTCCGGCCGACCTCCAGCACCTCGTCGAGCTCGATCAGATGCTCCACCGACCTCTAGCGCCAAATCCAGCTCCACCGACCTCCTGCTCCAGCCTCACCGACCTCTGCGTCCACATCCAGCTTCGCCGACCTCCTCCTCCGCCCTAGCATCCAGATCCATCTCCCATCGAAATCTAGCTCCAACCGACGCAGATCACCCACCGACGCTCGAGCTCCCAGCTCCCCACCTGCTCCTGCTCCCAGCTGACGCAAGCTCACCCGCCAATGCTCCTTTGCCGCCAGTTCCAGCTCCCTTGCCAGCCAAATCCAGCGCCAGCGAGCTCCCCTTCTACCGCCGGTTCTAGCAAGCTCCAGCGCCAGGCATGAAGCCCTCTGATGTGGCCCGCGCCATCGTCGCCGCCGATGCCCAATCTATTTCATCTTCTTCTTCTTCTTCAATGTTTAATTAAGGACAATTAGTGCATGTAATCGGCGAATGCTTCTAGTGTTTGGAGTTATCGCTGTGCATTGTGAGTCGGGCTAAGAATCCAATATGTTATCTTGTGGTGAGCTTTATAGATTAATTTGAAATGTGATTCAACTAATAAATCTATTTGTTGATGTATTAAATCATATAATAATTAATCTCATGAAAAGTTCCTTAGTAATTCAATTTAGAACTATAATTACGTTAAGAAACTCAACTAGATAACAATATGTTAAATATAATGTTGCTAAATAAGTAATTCAGAAAATTAGAACATATTCTCTTATTAAAATTAGATAACAAGCATTAGTAATTTCTCAAACAGCTTCTTGCTCCCTAGCTAGCTACCTTTCAACCAGCAATTCTTCGGCTAGCAAAAAATTAGAAGCAGAATTAGCCCTAAACTCAGCCACCGTTTCTTTCTATGCTTAGAATTTATTACAGCTTCCTAAAAGCAATAATGCATTATTATGTCTGTCGCATTATGTTGACTTGAGAATTTGTTGCACCTTCTTGAAGCAATAGTCAATAGCAACATTTATGAAAAAAAAATGAAGACTTGCGTATGTCACATTACGGCTGCGTTTGGCAGGGCAAATCGCTGCCTAGCAAATCAACATTTTCTCAAAATTGCCCGTCCAACCCACTTCTGATTTTTCGGACAGTGAATTAGCGGCTATATAGGCTGTGTTTGGTAAGGCTGCCCACCAGCTTTTGCGTTTGCAGGCAGCCAAAAAATGAAAAGCTCTGGTGTTTGGCTGGCGGCTTCTCAGTTTCTGCACTATAGAGGAAAAGCATTGAGAAGTAGCTTTCCAAGAGCCGCTGCGGTTGCGTACGCACAATAATCTCCTCCATCTATCGCCTGATTTGAGAACACTTATGCTGATTTCTCCCATCGCTGCCAGCAGTCGTCGCTTGTGCCGCCCGTCACCGCCACTGGCTATCCCCCGTCGACCATCGGTGCCTCTGGTCGTCACCCGTCGCTCGTCGCTGCACCCCCTATTGGGAAACCCTGGGGATTTTAAAATTTTAGAAACATGAACAGCGGAAGCAATCTCCGAAATAGGCCGGTCCCAAAAACCCGGAAGATCATGTCATGCGAGGGAATCGACACGGTGAGTAAGAGATGATATCTTGAAGCGAAGCAAAGGGATGTGATGCAGGCGCCCAAATGTTTGCCCTATGCAGTCTCGCACACAGCCGATGCTCGAGTTATCTTCTTCCATGCCTGGTGCTAGCCTCGAGAAGAAGATCCACACCTCTAGGAGTCCACCTCAAGAACTTGCGTCACCCACAAGGAGAAGACGCCAAGGAGAGAGATGATGTAAACTCACCAAGGTTCAACCTTGCGAATGCCAAGAGGAGAAGGAGGGAGAGAGATGGAGCCAAGGAGAATCCTTCTGAATCAAGTAGGCGCCAACTCTCAACCCCTCCCGACCTTATATAGAAATCATAGTAACCCTTTGCATTCTGAATTAAATTCAGAATTAATGTTAGAATTAAATTTAGAATTAAATATAGAATTAAACTTTGAATTAAAGTCTCATAATAACCCATTAAAACTCTGAATTAAAGTTTCATAATGGCTATTAAGAACGTGATTCTTCAAATTTAGAATTAAATTCAGATTTAAATTCAGAATTAAATTCATCATTAAACTCAGAATTAATTACAGAATTAAATACAAAATTAAATACAGAATTTAATTCCCAGAATTAAGTACGGAATTTAATTTACCATGATGTCTATTGGGCCAAGCAACTTATTGTCATGGCCCATTAAGCCTGATGCCCCATTGGGCCTCTTGACCAATTGGGCCAAATGGGTCATATGCCCCATTGGGCTATGCGCCCATTTGGGCCATATGCCCTATTGGGCTTCAAGGCCCATTGGTCCATGTTATACTTCATTTGGCCCACTTGGCCTATTAGGCCCATTTGGCCCAAAATAAAGTTTAGCTCCAATAAGTCTCTTCCATCTCATCAAGCACAATGGCACTGATGAATTCTCCCAAAGAGATCCGAGTTATCCAATAACTCGATCATAAGGCTACTCGATCAATACGAGAACCCGAGTATCAAGTTGTGCAACCCTGTAGGTTCCTCTGACGTTGGCAGTGATGAACTCAGTCATCACAAACAATGAGTGGCACCTAGCAGTGTACACTGCTACCCAAGTCTTCGGAATGGATATCAACATCGACATCCCCATCATCGCAACAAGACACCGATGCATTACAGTCCCTTTGCTAGACTGATATTCGATTGTACAAAGTGTGTCACCACTTTCTTTTACCCAATCTCATGGTCATGACTAAATCAGGCTTTCACCTAGGTATGGTCATACACTTTCAGTCATGCAACCATAGGGGGCCCCGTGGATATCAAGCTTCCCTCAGGAAGGGGCAAATCCTATGTCTGTCCATTGATCTTCTCATCTGGGCCGTGACATACCCAATGACAACCGTTATGACCTCCCAACTATGGCGAAGTGTTAGGTTATATCAAAGCATGTCCCTAACCATATAGAAGAGTCAATGACCTCAAGTCAAGGGATTAATGCATCTCCTGTCACTTGTGTGCTTAACTCATGATACCAAGTTAGAGCCTCACAGCGGGTCAGTCCAGTATATCCACCACTGATATACCTATATGTCTGCGTTAGTACTTCGTGCCTAACCATCCCATATACCAGTCTCACGTATCAAAGTTGTCCCTTATCTACTTAGGTACTAAACTAGAGACACACCGTTTGAGCACAGATACAATCTGTCTCCAGGGACATTACCATGCATGTACATAGTCATAGATGTAAACATAGCATAATAACGACAATGCCAGAATGATATAAAATATCAATGTCAAGTAGTACAAGATAGACCAACAACGGGTCTAAGGGCATAAAACACCAACACCGCTTGCGCTGTCTTCTTCGCCCGTCTCCATCGCCAGTCTCTGCACCGCCTACGAAGTCTTCTTCGCCCGTTTCCTTTGCCTGTCTCCGTCGCCTATCGCCGCACCGCCTGCGCCATCTCCATCGCCCATCGCCGCCACTCATCTCCTTCGACAGTGACGAAGAGCGGCAAGACACCGAAGCTCTGTCGCCCATCGCAGCCACTCATCTCCTTCGACAACGACGAAGAGTGGCAAGGCACCGAAGCTCCGTCGCCCATCGCCGCCATTCATCTCCTTCGACTGCGACGAAGAGCGGCAAGGCACCGAAGCTCCGTCGCCCATCGCCGCCACTCATCTCCTTCGACAGCAACAAAGAGCGGCAAGGCGCCGAAGCTCCGCCGCCCATCACCACCATTCATCTCCTTCGACAGCGTTGAAGAGCGGCAAGGCGCCGAAGAGCGGCGTAGATTTCTCCCAAATCCCATCCCTTCGACGAAGAAGAAACGGATGTCGTTGTTTGGGATTTTTAATTTATTTTTTTTTCCAGTATAGGTATAGGGTATAAATAAGAAAAATTAATTATAAAATTAGATATATTAATCAATATAAATTTTTAAAATCAAAGTAATAAAGAAATATAAAAATAAATTATATATATATATATATATATATATATATATATATATATATATATATATATATATGAATATATGATTGTTAGCATTTATAATTATTTCTATCTAAATTAATAATATATAATGAAAATTAAATTACATAGTTTGAGATAAAATTATAGAGATTATTAGCATGATGTAATAAGTGCAAATAAAATTTATATATTATGTATGTAGGGTTATACACATTGGGAATTGTTGAAAAAAATTTTAAGATTAGTCATATTTAAGATTAAATTCATATATATATATATATAGTTAAAATATATATTTATTATTATATTAAATAATTTTAATCTATATATATATATATATATATGGATATTAGAAAAGTTTATTTCTATAGCTAATTATAAAATTTTATATGTATTTATAAATTTTTCACTTAATAAAATCAAACAGCACAACACAACATTGAGAAGCTGCTATCCAGATCAGCTATTTTAGCTATGACGGAACGTAGCTACTGTCCGCCTATTGTGGGAGATGGGCAAGGGTTTGAACCCCACCCAAGTATTTTTTTTTTCATCCCACTATTCTACCATCCCACTATACACTATTTTATAAATAATTTTATAACATATTATCTTTATAAATCAAAATCTTATAAAATCAAAACTTTATAAAATCAAAATTTATAAAAACAAAATCTTATAAAATTGAAACTTTATAAAAATCAAAAATTTATAAAAATAATACTTTGTAAAATCAAAATTTTATAAAATTTAAACTTTGGAAAATCAAAATTTTAATAATCAAAATTAAAAATTTATGAATATTATATATTATTATATTTATAATTTAAAAAGTTAGTGGCCACTCTTTTTTATTTATATTTATAATTAAACACAAGCAAAAATTGTAATTACAAAAATGATATTGCATAACTACATTAGGGAAACTAAAATGAAATTTTTTTAAGAGGTTGAAGCTACTCCTAATATAGTGTTAGAACAAAATTTGTTGGATAATAAAGCAAATCAAACAAGCCAAAGCTAATTACAATGAAATTGATAATATTTATAATCAAATTATAATTAGTTTAATAAAATCTAGAAGATGGGAACTGTATTTTTATATATTTGTATAATGTATATGTAACTATTATGTGTTATATATTTGTGTAAATGGTGTCCTTATATTAAAATTTTTGTATTATTAAGATTTGTGTAATATAATATATAGTATTGTATTATTATAATTTTTGTGTAATATGCTATATGATTTTTGCAACAACTATCTACAGTACATTTTTTCACCTAAAAGTGCAATCTTAGACAGCACTTCTTATTTTAGCTGAAGACTGACAGCACTTTCCATTTCAGCTCCACCAAACGGAGCCTACGTTCACTTGAGAAGTGACATCATTTATATCTATGCCTAGAATTGTTTACACATTTATAAAACATTGACAGCACTATAAAAAAGAAGACTTGTGTCTATCTTATTATATTGACTTAAAAAACCTATGTTGTTTCTCTCTATACTTAGTGTGAGGCCCAGGCCCAGGCCTCGTCGTCAGCCCAAGCCCGTTCTAATAGCGAATCGGGTTGGGTAGTGTGGATTTCGTGTCAGGCGACCCGTTTGGCGGGGAAAGCTCCGTGGGAGCTAGGGCTACAGTGCGAGCGACGTTCGCCCGCGTGCACAGTGCGCGTTCGTTCGAACGCGAATCGGCGGTGGCCGACCTCTCCCCTGATCCTCTTCCTCCCTTCGTCGAGCGGCTCCGGCGAGGGCTCCGGTGGCGGCGACGACTCCAGCGACTTCCCGGTGGGTTGGGTGCGGTGGTACGGGAAGCGACGGAGCTTAGGGGCGGCGCCCCCTTTTCCCTCCTCCTCCATTGTCTTCAGCATCGCCAGTGGTGGAGCCGACGGACGGACGTCCGCCGAGGTATGTCCTACTCTCCTCCCGCTCCGGCTCCGTCCGGCAGGTTGGTTTTCGAGTCGACGAGAGTCGTTGACTTCTCTCTTTCGCCCTTCGCCGCGCCTCCTCTTCTCTCGTCTCCGGCGAGAATATGGCTGGTCGGCGAGGCAGGGAGCTTCGGCTCCTTCCTCTGGTGACGCTCGGCGAAGAGTTCGCCGGCGTCTCTAGCGGTTCCGGCGGCGTCCAGTGAAGAAGGGGTGCGCCTCCCTTCTTTGGTGGCGTCCGGCGTCTATGTGGGTTCGCCGGCGCCTCCCTTGCCTCCGGCGAGCCTCGGGCGGTTTCCGACGATCTTCCGGCCATCGGTCCACTGCCTCGGTTTGTGTGCATATGCTTTTGTTAGCGTGCACATGCCTCGTTTTTTGCGCGCACGCTTCTAACAGGTCCCGGACGCGGTTCCAGTTCCCGGCCGATCAGCTGTCCTAGGCCAGCGTCTTCTTCTCTCCGGCTCCCTGAGCTTCGCGCTCCCGGCCGGGTTGTCCTACTTGGTCGGCGACTCCTCGTCCCTCTCCGTGTTCCGGTCATGTGCGCCGGCCATGTGTGGTGTTGCCCGGCGTTTGCCGGATTGTCTGTGCCGGACGTCTGTGAGACGTCCCCTTTGGGCGAGTGTTGTATTCGGCCGCTTGCGTGCGGTCTAGTCGGAGTTAGGGTGTGTGCCCAGCGTGCTGCTTGACGTCATCTCTTGCGCGAGTGTGCGCCACCGCCTGCATGCTGTTTGGTTTGTTTTCCAGTGTACCAGACTCGTACGCGTGCTACGCCGACGTCGAGTCTCGGGTCTTGTATCTTCTTGTGCGTTGGAGCTGGTTCGTGCAGCGATCCTTTGGGAGACGCGTGGCGGTCTCCATCTCGTCGAGACGAGCAAACAGGTGGTCATTCGGGATAGGCTGAGGAGTGCGTCGAGGACGGACTCCTGCCAGTCGCGTCCAGTTTGGTGGTTTAACCACTTAGCCCCTGCGTGGGCGTGCTTGGGTGCGAGTCAAGCGTTGACTCTCTTATATTTTATTAAAAATTTTATTACCTTAATTCTGGGCGTGACAGACTGGTATCAGAGCCCAAGTTCTGCACGTTCCAACTTGTACACCGGTATTGTACACGTGTTGGCAGCTGTGATCACTGCGATGATCACCAATGTCCACAACATTGAGTTGCTGGTGGAGACTGTCAGAAATGGGGGAGCTTCGCTCCAAAGATACCGACAGAGTTGGCTTTGTCCAACTAGAGCCTCAGGGCTCGATTTTCTTGTCTCCCTAGCAGAGACATTCGTGTTGGAGGTCATGTTGTTGAAGCTCGTTATCGCAGCTTCTATAGCACCGACCAAGGCCAAAGGTGGCCATTGGGAATGTCGTGCGACGACATGTCCCGAAGGCAGTTGATTGTGCTATGGGATCATCATGCGACGATGTATCCCGGGCATCATTCATTGATGCCATAAGACAGTCATACGATGACTTGTCCTGGAGAGTAGTTGCTGGTGGTTGAGGGACAATCGTGCGACGATGTGTCATAGACACCAGCTGATATCTCCTAGGATTGTCGTGCGACGACATGTCCAAGAGACCGGCCGATGGTGGCTAATTAAGTGTTGTGTGATGACACGTTATAGGAACTAAGGCTTTGTAGCCTAAGGAGTGTCGTGCGACGACATCTTTGGAACACCAGCCAAGACAGGCCATGTGACTGTCGTGAGACGGCATTCTCACGAGCTAGCAACCTTTTCAAGGGTTTGCTACGTTGAGGAAGTTGAGGACTTCCTATGGTGTATTGGAATTATATTTCCAAAATACCCAGGTTCCTACTGAGGAGCAGGTAGATGCTTATATCGCGTATCTCTTCGGAGACGCGTAATTGTGGTGGCGGACTCAGGTCGCACAAAACCCTTTTCGGGGTCTAAACCGACCCTTAAGCTCTCGTGGGGAGATCTCAAAAGGATGAGATTGTGGTGTAGTTTCTACTTGGGAAACTTGTCGTGGGTTGCGTGAGACACCCTAAAACGACTAAGGCATACTGGGTCATACGCGACTAAATCCAACAGTATGCCCAGGTGATGCTGGAAACAAGGGGTTTCCATTGTCGACAACACCCTAGCGGTAGGGTTCTGCCATAGAGAAACATGGGTTGGCAACTCTCCTTGCGGAGGAGAGGTCCTTCATTGGTGGAGGGTTTGTTGGAAGAGTTATCCGACGAGTTATCCTCGGAGCTTCCTAAATACTTTCCCCAAAAGAGAGGGATCATCACAAGTTGAACTAGTGACAGGATCCACTCCTCCACTAAAGGTCTTATACCGTATTTCTCCAGTGGAGTTGGTCGAGCTTCGTTTAGCATTGGTGTGGATTGCTCGAAGCCGGGTTCATAAGGCCCACAGTATCGCCTTATGGAGCGCTGATCCTCTTCTAAAAGAAGAAGGATTGGTCGCTAAGGTTCTGGGTAGACTATAGAACCTTGGATAAGATAACGATGAGGGATTGTTATCTTATACTGCTTATCCCTGATCTGGGAGATCGACTAGGGAAAACATTGTTTTTCTTAGGGCTAGACCTGAGAGCAGGTTAATTGGCAAATTCGTTTCGCCGAACGCAACGAATAGGAAAACCATATGAGCAGCCCGATATGAGTCCTTAAGTTCAAAGTGATGCCCTTTGAACTTCTAAAGCCCCTTCTACGTTTTGTCATCTGAAGAATAAGTGTTGACCCCTTTTCTTAGATGACTACGTAGTTGTATACTTGGACGATATTGTGGTATTTTCCTCAAGCGTTGAGGAACTCCTAAGCTATCTAAGGCTAGTGTTGAGGGAAAAACCAACTCTATTTGGAGTTGAGAAATTCTCATTTGTGGTGGATGAGATTTCTTTCTTTGGTCTTGGGATGAACCACGGACGAGCGCATATGGACAAGGTAAAGGTCCAAGCCATTGCGGAATGGTGCGCCCCCTCAAATTAAACCGAGTATGGAGTTTTCTCAGTGTAGTGAACTTCTATCGAAGGTTCATCAAAGGCTATTCAAGAAAAGCCTTACCCTTAGTGATCTACTGAAACGGAACTCAAAATGGGAGTGGCTTGATCGGTATTAGTTGGCCTTCCGATAGTGAAGGTCCGTATTGCCTCTGAACCGATCCTGAAGTTACCCGACTTTAGTATGCCTTTCGAGTTTCACACTGATGCTTCGGACCAAGCTATCGGTGGTATACTTTTATAGTATGGGCATCCTTTAGCTTATGGGGGTTGAAAGCTAATAGGACTGAGCGACGGTATTTGGCCATGAGAAGGAAAAGGTGGTGGGAGTCCACTATCTCTGGACGCGGAGAACCTTCTCGGGGTTATGAAGTCCGACAACATGACACCACATAAAAAGAGGTTGTCGGCAAACTAGGCACGTTGGCTGGAATTCTAGGGTGAATTCTAATTCCATGAGGAACATAAATCGGGTAAAGGCAGTGTGTCTCCTCACAAGCTCAGTAGACTAAATGCCCTTATGTGCTGTACCCTATCTCGAGTGGACGGGGATCTGCTAAGCAGAATAAAAGCAGCCTCAGCTTTTGATAGGGAGGATCAAAAGCTAAGTTCAGTAGGATTATGTCGGGCACGATCCGACACTACTACTTGGGTCCAATTGACATAGTTATGGCCAGAGGCGATAGGCCATTAGTCCCATCGATGGGCGGAGTGCGCCGGGAGCTACTGAGGGAGCTCCATGGTAGAGTTTGGGCAAGGCATCCAGGACAAAAGGGGAAAATTATCCTGTCAGCACGACTGTGCTATTAGCCCAATACGTGCGCAAATATGGGGATGTAGGTCCGCACTTACCAAAATTGCTAAGAAGGTAAGATCGATCGGAGACTAGAGGTAGGGTTGTTACAACCACTGCCTGTTCCCGAGATGTCCTGGACAAGGGTGTCTAAGGACTTTATTAGTGGGTTTCCTAAGTTTGACGGAAAAAGCTCAGTGCCGGTAGTCGTGGATAGATTCTCCATGGAGGGAGTCATTATCCCAGCACTTGAGTAGTGTACAGTAAGGGTTGCTGTAGACCTATTCTTCCAGAAAATGGTGAAACATTTTGGCTGGACACTTTTTGAACTGTGTTGTTCAATAAATATGTGTCCAAGGTAAGTTTCTCCATAGCGAATCATCCTCAGAAGGATGGACAAACTGAGCGGGTGAATGCTCTTGTGGAAGAATTCCCCCGTCACTGTATGATCGCCAGTCAGGGTGACTGAGTGAAGTGGATCGATGTGGCATGGAATGCCTACACCTTGCAAAGGTTGTCATCCACAAGTCCCACCTCATTTGAGCTTTGAGTTAGTGTTAGGGAGTCAGCCCCTAATCCCCGTTGATGTGGTACAAAGGGATTCCTACGGGAAGTGCCCTATGACTCAACGGAATGCTCGGGAATGAATCTATTCACTCGGAGAGGCTAAAGGTAGCTAGGAGTTGGCTGTACAATGGATGCAAAGGTATGCATACTGTCATTGTTGGAACGAAGAATTAGTCATGGGCGACTTAATTCTTCTCCGACTTACCTCGCAGATCGGTAGGAAAATCTCGGTGAGGGAGGCTCACCGAAGTCTTATCCGAAGATACAACGGTCCATGTGAGATATTGAGTCGAGTGGACTCAGTAGCATACCGTTTGAAACTCCAATAGAGAATGTAGATGTACCTTCATTCCATGTGAACTTGAGAAAGTTTCACAAGGATCCGGACGATCCTTCTCGGTCATTGTCTTACCAAGCCACACCGATGGTTCGAACGGAATTCGACCGAGGGATACGTGATATTTTATATCACTGGGTGTTGGGGCAAAGTAAGTCGAACCAATATACGGAGTTTCACATCCGATGGGATAAATCCCTTATGGAGGAAGCAACCTGGCACAAAGCTTCCAAACAATACTTCTCCGATGGCTCGGATGAGGTCCGATCTAAGGATTGTCGAGATTTGAGGTTATCGACTCTTGGATCATAGTTGAATGAGTAAGCATGAGGTGTTTCTCATTCATTGGGAGAGTTATGCCTGAGGTCGGAGCACTCTGGTGGGAGGCTTCAGAGTTTTGGAATTACGAGGTTTAGCAGAGGAGCTACCTCGAGTCGCTGAGGACGGCGACTACCTCAGGTGGGGGAGAATGTGAGGCCCAGGCGCTGGGCCCAAGCCCAAGCCTAGGCCTCGTCGTCAGCCCAAGCCCGTTCTAGTAGCGAATCGGGTTGGGCGATGCGGATTTCGGGTTGGGCGACCCGTTTGGCGGGGAAAGCTCCGTGAGAGCTAGGGCTACAATGAGAGCGACGTTCGCCCGCGTGCACAGTGCGCGTTCGTTCGAACGCGAGTCAGCGGCGGTCGACCTCTCCCCTGATCTTCTTCCTCCCTTCGTCGAGCGACTCCGACGAGGGCTCCGGCTCCAGCGACTTCCTGGTGGGTTGGGTGCGACGGTATGGGAAGCGGCGGAGCTTAGGGGCGGCACCCCTTTTTCCCTTCTCCTCCATTGTCTTCGGCGTCGCCGGTGATGGAGCCAGCAGACGGACGTCCGCCGAGGTATGTCCTACTCTCCTTCTGCTCCAGCTCCGTCCGGTGGGTTGGTTTTCGGGTCGACGAGCGTCGCCGACTTCTCTCTTTTGCCCTTCGCCGTGCCTCCTCTTCTCTCATCTCCGGCGAGAATCTGGCTGGCCTATGAGGTAGGGAGCTTCGGCTCCTTCCTCTGGTGATGCCCGGCGAAGAGTTTGCTGGCGTCTCTGGCGGTTCCAGCGGCGTCCGGTGAAGAAGGGGTGCGCCTCCCTTCTTTGGTGGCGTCCGGCGTCTGTGTGGGTTCGCCGGCGCCTCCCTTGCCTCCGGCGAGCCTCGGGCGATTTCCGACGATCTTTCGGCCGTCGGTCCACTACCTCAATTTGTGTGCACGTGCTTTGGTTGGCGTGCACGTGCCTCATTTTCTATGCGCGAGCTTCTAATGGGTTCCGGACGTGGTTCCCGTTCCCGGCCGATCAGCTGTCCTCGGCCGGCGTCTTCTTCTCTCCGGCTCCCTGAGCTTTGCGCTCCCCGCCGGGTTGTCCTACTCGGTCGGCGACTCCTCGTCCCTCTCCGCGTTCCGGTCATGTGCGCCGGCCATGTGTGGTGTTGCTCGGCGTTTGCCGGATTGTCTGTGCCGAACGTCTGTGAGACGTCCCATTTTGGCGAGTGTTGTATTCGGCCGCTTGCGTGCGGTCTAGTCGGAGTTAGGGCGTGTGCCCGGCGTCCTGCGTGATGTCGTCTCTTGCGCGAGTGTGCGCCACCACCTGTGTGCGGTTTGGTTTGTTTTCTAGTGTACCAGACTCGTACACATGCTGTGCCAGCGTCGAGTCTCGGGTCTTGTATCTTCTTGCGCGTTGGAGCTGGTTCGGGCAGCGATCCTTTGGGAGACGCGTGGCGGTCTCCACCTCGTCGAGACGAGCAGACAGGTGGTCATTCGGGATAGGCTGAGGAGTGCGTCGAGGACGGACTCCTGCCAGTCGCGTCCAGTTTGGTGGTTTAACCATTTAGCCCCTGCGTGGGCGTGCTTGGGTGCGAGTCAAGCGTTGACTGCTTGTATTTTATTAAAAATTTTATTACCCTAATTTTGGGCGTGACACTTAGAATATATTATAGCATCACAAAAGCAATACTGCATTATGTAAACGAAGAACCTTCTTATCTTAATGAGAATTTGTTGCACCTTCACAAAATGATAGTCAATAGCGGCATTTATGAAAAAAAAAAAAAGAAGAAAACTTGCATCTGTCGCATTATGCTGACTTGAGAAAATAATATCATTTGTCTATGCTTAGAATTGTTTACACATTTTCAAAGCAATAACAGCACTACGCAAAAAGAAGACTTTGTGTCTATCTTATTATGCTGACGATGAAGTTAGCATACTAGATGTTGGAAAAAATAAAAAAAAGGAAATAACGTTAGCAATTTACCGCCCTTTATGTTAGCAATTTAGTGCTAACATTACTATTGAATTAAGCCCTTTTTTTAAAGGCTCTAATTCCTATGCATAAGAGGATGCGTGGCTCCTCTCCTCCTTTCTTCCTTCTTCTTCTTTCTTAATTTTTATCTTCTTGGATTCTTCTAATTTTGCTGATAAATGCTGAAAGGGTGTCTGATTAACTTCTTCACGATTGTGCCCGCAGGAGAGGAGTACCTAGTTGTATCTTGGGTATTCAATCCGAATTTAACTCGCACGAGAGTCCGAATTTTCACCTAAGGATAAGCCACAACGCGCCTCCGGGTTTTATCATTCTAATCCCTTCTTTTATATTTTTGCATATTAAGATTTTAATCCTACATGATCTCTATTTTCTATTTAAATAAATATCTTCATGAAATTTTAGACCAACAATCTTAGGTGAAAATCCGATATGCTAGTTTACTCTCTCTGTTAATTGGAATTTCTCTCTAAAAATTACAGTGATTTCAAACGCTCATAATTCTTTCTCTTATCCTTCCTTTTGTTCTTACGCTCATAATTCTCTCTCTCTTATCCTTCCTTTTGTTCTTGGCCTTCTCCTCATATAGGAATAAAGTTGGATCTTCAATAATTCATCTCATCGTCTTTGCTTGTCTTCAATGACGGCATTTTTCCTTCAATAATTACACATTGACTCATAATTATCTCTCTTTTTCTCTCCTCCTTCGGTCTTGGCCTTTTCCTTTAAGAACCTTCTCCTTGTATTAGAATAAAGTTGATTCTTCAATAATTCATGAGTCTTTATTTATTCGTTATTGCTTATGTTTTCCTTCAATTATTGTACTATGACTCATAATTCTCTCTCTCTCTCTTTCTCTCCTCTTTCCTTCGGTCTTGGCCTTCTCCTTGTATAGGAATAAAGTTGATTCTTCAAGAATTCATGAGTCTTTACTTATTCATTATTGCTTATGTTTTCCTTCAATTATTATGCTATGACTCATAATTCTATCTCTCTTTCTCTCCTCCTTCCTTCGGTCTTGGTCTTCTCCTTGTATAGGAATAAAGTTAGATTCTTCAATAATTCATGAGCCTTTACTGATTCATTATTACTTATGTTTTTCTTCATTTATTATGCTATGACTCATAATTCTCTCTCTTTCTCTCCTCCTTCCTTCGGTCTTGGCCTTCTTTTTAAGAACCTTCTCCTTATAAAGGAATAAGGTTGGTTGATTGGTTCTTCAATAATTCATCTTTTTATCTCCTTTTGCCTGCGTGAATTAGATAGATCTCAGTTGGGTCTAATTGTTGGTGCTAAGAGCATGTACAAGTCTAATGAATTAACAAAGGATGACTCTAGGCTTCATGATGAGAAAAAAGTCAGAATTCTTTTAAGTAATTCTTGTGTACATGACTGGACTTTGTTATATATGCCCAACTAATTCTTAATATCGTTGTTGTTAGTAAACATGCCCAAGTCATGTATGTGAGTCAGCCATCTAAACGTGGGTTAAATTTAGAAATTCATATTTTATTACAGAATAATTAAGTAGATTTAGGTTAATGCTTGTTATTTTATTAGATTCATGCTTGATTATTAAACAATTTAGTTTAATACTAGTTATTAATGAATGAAGGGATCATTGATGTAAAATTTAAGTGATTTAAAGTATCAAAATAAATAAACATTCATTAAATTTTAATTAAAAGTAGTTAATTATGTTTATAAACAATATACTACTAATGTAAAACATACCAATCATTATTAGAAAATAATAAATAATAAACAATGGGAAGATTTGCAACGAGCCGTATTACTCAATATTAGAATTTCTTTTTGTATCAGGTCATGGAAAAAGTGGTAAATGGTGTACCGGAAAATTTCGCAACTTCTTTTCAGTGAATGTTGTTATTTATAACTTTAGAGTCTGTTTTATTGGGGAGAAAAAAAAAGAAGAGAAAGAAATTTTATTTTTCTTCTCATTTATTAGAGAGATTAATTTAGAGGAAGAAAAAATGGATCAATTTTCTTTCCTTTTGTATTGTCTCCAAAAGAGGGAAAAAATACTTTTCTCCTCTTTTGCTATCAGCTTTCTTCCCATCCATTTTTTATACTTTCCTCTTTTCTTTTCTCTTTTTTTTCTTCCCCTCCAAAAAAATAGACCCGAGCATTATATTGGTGCGCAACTCAAAAAAAAAAAATTGCATACCCTAATCTCGCATTCACCAATCTTAAAGTAACAAAGTAAGTGCACGAATCTCAATGCCCTTCATTTCTATTTTTTGCCCATCATCAATCGCCCGTTTGCTTATTGTCGTCACCTACTAAACCCTCGTTAGGGTTTAATTCCTAAGCTGGGCACCAACTTAGGCAATATTTTTAGAACATGGCAGTACTTAGGCAATATTTTTAGAACATGGCACGCTGTCGTATAAAGTGAAAGAAAAAAAAAAAAAAAAAAAAAATATATATATATATATATATATTTAAAATTAATCACATTCCTTTTACTACCTCCAAAATCTTAATTGCGGATAAGTCTTTGGTTAAGCAACACTAAAAAATTATAATTTTATGTGACTTATATTATTTTATATACTTTTGTCTAATTTTAATGCAACTATTTTTTTTCCTCTTGCTTAAAATTATTTTACAAACTATTTTAAGGGTATAAGATTGTTTTTGTTATCTACATAAATAAATATTACTTTATGAAAATTATGTTAACCATTGTTAAAATAATTAACTTGTATATCATGCTCACCGCTCACGATGTACATTATTTTGTACATTATGTTGATTATTCATTTATTATTATGTACATTATTTTAGTTATGGATATTATATGCTTGATATCTTTGAAAAATAATATTAATTAAATATGCGCATTTTATCTAAAAAGTTTAAGATGAATATAATCATAACAATATAACAATATGACAATAAATGATAAATAATTTACATACAGTTCTAATAATTTTGTAGAATAAAATAAGTTTAATATGTGATTCTATAAATTTTAATAAAAAATAATTCAATCTATTTAATTAATTATCTTAATAGGCTTAAATTTTTTAACCTATGAACATGACTTTCATATCTCAATTAAATAATATATAGAAACAACTCAAGATATGTAGACGTGATTAATTATTGAGTTCTTTGTATTTATCATCAATAATCATAAAATCATTATAAGTTATAATTTTTAACAATAAATGGTGATTATATGAGATTACTACTGAGTTGCGTTTGCATACAATAAATGATGAAATGGTTAATTTAACTTTGATGTCTACCAAAGTTCCTCAGCAATTTTTGATTTCTTAAGTTTCATATTTATTAGTAATCTAATTTTGTTAATCAAATTTATAGTTATTCTCGGCATTTTGTAATGTCAAATCCATTGAAATATTCAAGTTTATTAATCTAGGTTTATCAAAAAATTATCGGCTGATTATATTTTATTTAATGAACTAGTTAATAAATAATAGTAACTACTAGTCCACAATTTAAATTGTATAAAAATATATCAAAGGAAGTAATCATAATGTGAATGAGCACGTGTATATATCGATTGAATAATTCATAGGGCTGGCAATTTAGTCATCTCGGGTACCCGCCCCGACCCGACCCGTTTACATCGGGTTCGGGTACCCAGTTACGTAAACGGGACGGTATGGATTTGGTTTATGTAACCCGTGTCAGGTTCGGGTTTGACCCTTCGGGTACCCGACACCCGAACCCGATTATATATTAATTTTAATTTTAAATAATTTATAATATTATATCCTAATTAAATTGACCCTTCGGGTTTGTGGCAGGAGCTAGGAGGCTGATTTTTGTGGAATATGCAAACTCCAAATCAAAGGCTGAATGATGTGGTAAGAAGGTGTTTTCTCAAATATATATTTTCTCTTTGATGTCTTTGCTTTTAACATGTAATATGATGGATGGACTCTTGGATTATCAATGTCTAATTAATGGATTATATGAATGTCTAATTTACATCTTTATTACAAGACAACTAGTGGGGGGGGGGGGGGGGGGGGGGGGGGGGGGAGAGGACAGTTGGTGGCATGTGGCTGCTAGCTGCTGCATTTAATTTACTTGTTTTCGCTAAGCTTAAATCAAACCATGGATTTGTAAAAAACATGTGTGGGTGTTTGAAATTTGCACTTGTACTTTGCATGTTTAAGTAGTTGTGCTATTGTGCTTGTGTGTAATGCGTTTAAATTTGCATTTTTAAGTGGTTGTGTGTGTAATGTTTTAAATTTAGCAACTTGGACTAAGCAGGTTAATTTTATTTGCTCTCGTTTGTGTGTAAATGTGTAATGTTACAATGTAGTAATGTACTAATGTCAATTTTGAATCTTCCAGTTTGTTGATTTGCAAATAAATTGATGTGGGCAGATAACTTGCAAAAGGATCTGCATGATGATTGTGTAAATAGAAAATCACAATATGGAAATTCATTGAAACCGGTAAATGAACTTTTTTTGTTTGATTTGAAAGAATTGTGCGTGATCTCACTTCTTATAGTTTTTATTATGCAGCTAGAAGCCTGGAAATTAGTTTTAATCTCTACATCTCTGTTACAGGTAAATTAGTTTTTATGGTGCAAATGCTAAAGTAGAAAAGACAGCACATATTCTTAATACTTAACTTTAGGATGTGGTTTATATTATGTTCAATATAACTTGGAGAATAAACTACAAAATGCAACAAGAAAGAAAGAGATTTCGGTAATGTGTGTAAGTTGTCTTATTTTCAGTTTGATGCTGGTATTTTCTTGGAATACTTCAGTTTGATGCTGTTAATAAATGCACATTACATATTCTTGGAATGTTAATAAAATCTGCAACTTAGTTAACTCTGATTTTTAGCCCACGGAGTGTTTTGAGATGCTACCTTGAAAGCATATTACAAGTTCTGACTTTGTTGTTTCAATTAATAATCAATAATTATCTGTATTTGTTCTTAAATTGCAATTGAGTGTGAACATTCTCCGGTTCGGATTTTAACTGAGCCACAAGAGTTATGCGATTTACTTCAGCTATCTTAGGTTTCTAGTGACAATTCGGCTAGCATGGATATTGGCAGTCATATACTTTGCATGAAGACACGTTCAATATTCTTTTCTAATTTTCCTATGTGTCAGATTGCAGCTTTCATTTGTTCAAGTCAGATTCCTCATTGAAGTGTCTGCAGAGAACATTACACAGTGTAGTTGCAATTTTTGCCATTTGTCTATCTTTTTTGAATGTCCATCTCTTCTTAAGATTCGGACAAAGCTTCTTGGTACTGTTTTTTTATAATTGCAAAGCGGGAGAGGGTTCACTTCTCAGCATTAAATCCTTGAGGTAGTGTACATGAGAATCAAACTCTTCTTTTTGCTCCCATATACCAACCAATTGAAGGACGGCATCCATGAGCGCTGCTGGAAGGATCTTTCAAAATTCACCTACAAATTCAGTTCCAGTACGCTTACTGTTCTGTAAGATGTCTTTGGCAAGGTGTAGAAGAGGGATCTTTTCCTTTTGTAAACAATGGAATTGCTTAATTTCAATGCATTGCTCAGTGCTGTTGAGCTTGGACAGCTTATCCGTTGATATATACTCATTAAAAACACTACTCATCATAGTAGCTATCCATCTCTACAAAAGAAATTTAGAAATTGCAAATGGATGTAAGTAGCGCATCCATATTTGTTAAAAGATTGAGATGAGCTGCAATATAAGACATATGCTGGTTGTAGACACATATAATACTTCTCGCCAAGAAGCATTGCGATGGACTAAAATGAGCTGCAGCGTAAGTGTGATGCCCGGCCCGCTACAGTGGTCAACATTGACGCCACGTAGACTTTTTTTTTCGTCTTCGTCATCATCTTCTCCGCGCGCTCCGCGCCCTCTGCGACTGCTGTCGCCGTGATGACGCCGGACCGGAGTCACCGGCAGGGGAAGGGCCGCCTGCCCTTCGCCTTCAGCCTCATCGGCGTCCTGCCGGACGCCGGCACTCGTCGGAGTGTCCTCTGCTTCCGATGTGACTCCGCCGGGCTCCCCTCGCCGTCCATCGCTGCGCCGCGCTCCTCTCGCGTGATCTTGGGCGCTCAGCGGGTCCTTCCCAGGTCATCGCCTAAATTTTACTTTAATAATCGTACACCTCAATTAGGTTGTGCAGGTTCTAGAAATTTGCACAGTTTAAAAAGTAAAATGGGCGGCTGATCTTAAGTCTCGCCTAAATTTGTTTCCTTCTTTTATTTTTTTTACTTCAACCATCTTCCAACGCTTTCATTCTTTTACTTTAATAATCGTACACCTCAGCGGTTTAGAAATTTTACTTCAACCATCTTCCAAAAATTTGTTTCCTTCTTTTATTTTTTTTTTATGCATGGCGCCTGTTTTGTTCAGAAATTTTATCCGCTGCCAACGCTTTCATTCCTTTCCTTATTAGTACAGATTCTTCTTCCTTTTGTTTTGTGCTCCTCATTTTTTGAAAATTCTGTCGACTGTTGTATATGACATCCTCTTTTTTCCTTGTCTGATCTTCTCAATTTTCTTGCCGCTTTTGTTTTCCTTGTCGATTTTTCTTTTGTTTATAGATTTTAATCCTTTGCTCATCCGCCTCGAATTTATTTTTTTACCAGCCATTGTTTTCCTTTTTGTCGGCTGTTATCAATTGCAAGCTGCGATTGTTTCTTTTGAAATGTTTCCTTTTATATTTTTCAATTTCTTCACCTTAAGAAGCACTGACGGCTAGATTTCCTTTCCCCTTTCAATTTCCTGTTGCTGTGTTCTTTATTTCCCATGTGGTCAAATTAATTTTGACTGTTCTTCACTTTTGCACACGTAATTAATTTAATTCAAAAATAATGTTCCTACAATGATCGCACATTTACATAGCATGATGTAGGCAATGGCAGGGATGATCATAATGTGTTTCCAAAAGTCAAAAATAAATTTAGATTGGCCTCATCGGCATACATGTTGGGTAAAAATTACATGGTTCAACATTGTTATCTAACACTCTAACATCTTTATTAGTTAGTTACAAGAAAATAAAATTAAGACTGTGTTTAGTAGGAAAAAAAAGAAAATTAGAAGGAAAGAAAAGTAAGAAGGAAAAGAAAGTAAAAATGAAAAGGAAAGTAAGGAGATTTTTTTCAATTGTGTTTATTTAGAGGATAAAAAAATTAGAAAGATTGATATAATCCCATCCAACAGCACTTCTGATAATAAGGTTAACAAAAATTCTAGCTCCTTTTACAAAAGAAAATCCCATCTGTAGACCTTGACTTTTCATATTGCATTACATACCATAATGATGTTCAGATGGAAAAACAGTCTTTCCTTTATGCTACAAATGACCATAATTGTTCAGATCCAAAATGAAATACGGCTAAGTTAGAGGATTAGTAGCAAGCCTTATCCACATTGTCAAAGTACGTGTGCTGCATAGCTCTCTTAGCTGAAATCTGCTTTGATGGCTTGTACATCAGCATCTTCTGCGAGTATGAAGTTCAAATAGCATCTTTTATCAGAAGTAGATATGTTTCACAAAACTAGGACAAACAATCTTTCTAAAAAGATTAAAAAGAAAATGGTCGTCAGCACTCACTGAGAGAAGGTCTAACCCATAAGCATCCAGGTTAGGCACGAACTTCATCATTTGGAGTACCAAGCAATCTGCATCAGTAATAGTAATTAATCCAGCTGACTAGGCAACGTAAATAGATAGGGAAAAAAGATATAGAAAAACCAGTTGATTTTACCTGAAGATGTAAAAGGAGATGTTGCAACTCCAAACATCCAAACCATCCAAACATCCAAAACATCAACAATCTAACAACATCCAAAACACATTCAAAACATCCAAGACATCTAAAACATCGAAAAGCTCGCTTTCAAGCCATGACTGAAGTATTATTTGACCTTCAAAGGTACTAAAATAGAGCCAACTTTAATAGATATAATGTACAATATGGATTGATGAAGTAGGATAAGCAATCCGTAAAACAAGACTTTTAACGACCATCAGTGTCATGGAGTAAGTTATTGGCTTTAGACTTTTAACCACCAGAGCTGCTAGTGCTTATAGTTTCACTCTCAGATCCACTGGAACTATCTGAGCTCCTGTAAAACAAGACAAGTTGAAAATGTCGCCGCTTGCATGTGATTGACAAATAAATTACAGTAAGAACAGAGAAGATATGAAATAAATATACCGTTTTGATCTTCAACATATTTGCTTGGATATTTATCATATCAAATTGACAAAATATTAGCTTGAATATTTAGCCTAAAGAATCTTCTCTTAGATATTGAAGACATTCACTGAGATATTTGTCTAAAACTATGGGCTTGAATATTTATCTCATCAAGTTAACAAAATATCTACTGAAATATTTGTCTTAAATATTCATTTGAATATTGACGACTAGAGAGCCTGCGATATCAAGTAGGGGTGTGCACGGTTCGGTTAACCGAACCGTGCAATAAATTTTCGTCCCGAACCGAACCGAACGGTTCAGGGAATTTGAAAACCGTTCCCGAACCGTTGACCCGGTTAACCGGTCAACGGTTAACCGATTTTTCGGTTCGGTTAACCGAAAACCGACGGTTAACCGTATTATTTATTTTTTAAAAAAATATTTAAAATTATATAATAATTTAAGATAAAAAAATATAAATATTCTCGGTTAACCGTTAGTTTACGACGGTTAACCATTGGTTTTCTGCGGTTAAGTGTTGGTTTTCGACGGTTAACCGTTGGTATCGATGGTTAACCGGTTTGATTTTTATATAAAATATTTATTTATATATATAAATAAATATTATATATATAAATAAATATTATATATATAAATATTATATGTACGGTTCGGTTCGGTTAACCGCGGTTCGGCGAAGTCCCGAACCGTTCCCGAACCGTGAACCGTTATATCTGGGAAAAAACCGACCGATCAAAGAACCGTCGGTTCGGTTAACCGCCAGATCGGTTCGGTTCGACCGGTTAACCGCGGTTCAACGGTTCGGCCGGTTTTTTTTGCACACCCCTAATATCAAGAGACGAAGATGTGAGAAATTAGATGCAAGACACCCTGACCCTTCTAAATCGTTTCAAAAGATAACGTAATAATGATAATAATAATAATAATAATAAAATTATATTTTTAATTAGTAGGATTTGTATGGGTATATCAGTTAATAACAAGAAAATAAAATTAAATAAAAATGGGAAAAAAAGTTATAGCTACCCAAGGAAATAAATAAATGAGTTGTAAAAAAACAATGTAAACAACATCAATAGTATGCCTAAAGGAAAGATTGAAGCATTCAATGAAACAAGTTTAATTGCAAGATCAAAATAGCCAAGTCCAGCCACAGGTAGAATTCACAATAAAATTAAAAGCGCATCATTCACAAACGCTCATAGCCACAAACACAAAAATCAAAAGATGACAGACATTAAAAAAGAAATGGCAGACATATCAGAAAGAGACTAAAATTAGCTCTACTTACCCCTTGAACACTGTGCCGGGGAAGGGTTAGGAATAGCTTCATTTTCAATGTAGATGTGAGGAATGTGAGAGATCTTGCTCCACTCACGCCCGTCTTGCCTCCAATCACATAGCTTCCCCAGTTCTCCACATCTTACAATTGTCATGTATGTTAGGTTCTTTGGCAGACTGTTCAGCCCCAGCGACAACATCTCCGGACAATCATTTAATAATAGCCTCTTTAGATGGCACAAGCTCCCCAAGACATTAGGTAGGCTCCGCAGATCGCTGCAGTTAACGAAACTCAGATATCTGAGGGAGGTGAGGCTTTGGAACCACTCTTGTTGTACAACAGTGAAGGACTCTAACCCCTTCAAGGGACCAAGAGACAAATCTATTAGGCAAGTGAGAGTACCTACTGGAAAGATCTCATGGAACATTTGCATTCCATCCACAGTCTCAGAGAAGCCAAATTCGAGACTGTAAGAGGTAAAGTGTATGGACCTCCTGAGTTTGTGGCAATCGAGTATCTGCCACCATTTAAGGTAAGGCATCAAATCTCGACCTTGTTCTTTTGCTGCAATACCGATAATACCGATCTCCTCCAATGAATCAAGTCCTTCAATATCCACAACTTTGAGAGAGGGAAGGGCATCTAATTTGTTACAACGAATAATTCCAAAAGAATGAAGCAGAGTCCTCCTCCTATCAATACGATGCTCTTTACAACCTGACCATTTCTTTAGTTTTTTCAAATGATCTAAATTGAGATATTGCAATGATGGGAATGCAGTTCTTTTACGACCATATATCTCAATACCAATCTCCTCCAATAAATCAAGTCCTTCAAGTTTCAGAGCTTCTAGAGAGGGCAGTTCTTGGAGAGGAGGAATAACTTTCAAGTTGGGGCAATTTACAATATGTAGATCAGTAACATGAGGCATTAGAGATTGACCATCATCCGGAGCCAACCATTCATTTAGCTCTTTCATAGAGTACAAGAGTAAATATTTTAGTTTTGGGAACACTGTACTTTTCCTACCATAGATTTCTATCCCTATCTTCCTCAATGAATCAAGTTGATTGAGAAACAAATCTTTGAGACATTGCAACCCTCCAAGAGGAGGAAGTGCTTCCAATTTGTTACATCTAGAAATTTGCAACCTAGAAAGGTGAGGCATCATATCACGAACATCCTCTTTAAAACTTGACCATTTCTTTAGTTTTTTCAAATCAAACAAAAAGAGAAATTCCAATGATGGGAATGCAATTTTTTCATGACCATATATCTTACTATCAATCTCCTCCAATAAATCAAGTCCTTCAAGATGCAGATCTTTTAGAGAGGGCAATCCTCCAAGAGAAGGAAGGGCTTCCAATTTGTTACATTTAGTAATTTGCAACCTAGAAAGGTGAGGCATCATATCACGAACATCCTCTTTAAAACTTGACCATTTCTTTAGTTTTTTCAAATCAAACAAAATGAGAGATTCCAATGATGGGAATGCAATTTTTTCATGACCGTATATCTTACTATCAATCTCCTCCAATAAATCAAGTCCTTGAAGATGCAGATCTTTTAGAGAGGGCAGTCCTCCAAGAGAAGGAAGGGCTTCCAATTTGTTACAACCAATAATTTCCAACCTAGAAAGGTGAGGCATCATATCACCAACATCCTCTTTAAAACTTGACCATTTCTTTAGTTCTTTCAAATCAATCAAACAGAGAAATGTCAATAATGGGAATACAATTCTTTCACGACCGTATATCTCAATACCAATCTCCTCCAATACATCAAGTCCTTCAAGACACAGTCTTTTTAGAGAGGGCAGTCCTCCAAGAGGAGGAATAACTTTTAAGTTGGGGCAATTTATAATATCAAGAATAATAAGATGAAGCATTAGAGACGGACCATCATCCGGAGCCGGAGCCAACCATTCCTTTAGATTTTTCATAGCGAACAACTTTAAATAGATTAGGTTTGGCAACAATGTGCTCTCTCCACCATTGGTTTTTGTCTCTATCTTTGTTAGTGAATCAAGCTTTCCGAGAACTAAATGTTTGAGACGTTGCCACCTTCCAAGAGAAGGAAGGGCTTCCAATTTGTTACAACCAATAATTTGCAGCCTAGAAAGGTGAGGCATCATGTCACGAACATCCTCTTTAAAACTTAACCATTTCTTTATTTTTTTCAAATCAAACAAAAAGAGAGATTCCAATGATGGGAATGCAATTTTTTCATGACCATATATCTTACTATCAATCTCCTCCAATAAATCAAGTCCGCCAAGATGCAGATTTTTTAGAGAGGGCAGTGCTCCAAGAGGAGGAATAACTTTTAAGTTGGGGCAATTTATAATATGCAGAGTAGTAAGATGAAGCATTAGAGACTGACCATTATCCGGAGCCAACCATTCCTTTAGCTCTTTCATAGAAGACAACTTTAAATAGTCTAATTTTGGCAACACTGTGCTCTCTCCACCATTAGTTTTTGTCTCTATCTTCGTTAGTGAATCAAGCTTATCGAGAACCAAATGTTTGAGACATTGCAACCCTCCAAGAGGAGGAGGAGCTTCCAAATTGTCACATCCTATAATTTCCAGCTTAGAAAGGAGAGGCATCATCGGATGACAAACATCCTCTTTGAAACTTGACCATTCCCTCAAATTTTTCAGATGCAACAACTTGAGAAGTCGCAATGTTGGGAATACTTTGTAGCCACCACCATATGCTTCCAAACCAATTGTTTTTAGAGACATCAAGCTGTTCAGGGATAGAAACTTGAGAAAAGGCAATTGCCCTAGTGGAGGAAGAGCTTCCAAGCCACCACATTCAAATAGCGATTGGAGTTCGGTTGGAGTGCGGTTGATTTTGGAGTGCGGTTGGAGTGCGGTTGGAGTTCTTCAAGAACCTCTTCGACTCTAAACTCATCACGTGAGCAATCATATGACCTCCAGCATAAACTTAGTACCTCCAAGTGCACTTTGTTGTGCAATTCAGCCTTCTTTGCTTCTTCTTTGTTGGTCACATTTTCTAGGTTATCAATGCGAAGACAACCTTGAAGCTTATTAAGGTTCCGCAACTCACATATCTTGTAGCCCTCATGTTCCCTTACCTCATACCTACTTAATCTCTGCAGAGATGTTAATCTGCCAATGCTAGGCATAGCAGAAATAAAAGAACATGGTGCATTTATGTAACGCAAGTTAGTCAGTTTACCAAATATTTTAGACATCGATGTTTGGTCGTTGGAGCAATGAAACATGGACTTGGAATCACCTATCAATTGGTAGTCGTCAATCTCCTCTCTATTAGTAAATGGGGAAAACCAATAATTTGGATTATCCGGTAGATATTCGTCGTCAATATCCCCTGTACCAGAAAATGGAAAACCCCTGAGATAAACAGGAAGCTTAGTGCCAAATGGGAATTCCAAGTATCGCAAATGAATCATATTGCCAATTGTCTCAGGAAGATGTGAAGATGAATAATGTTCTCCAAATATCAGAACACGCAAGCGCTTTACTTCCTTAAAATCCGGACGTGAGGTTTGTCAATTGTCGTCAATCATATTGCCAATTGTCGTCAATCTCCTCTCCAAATATCAGAGCCCTATCCAAGTTACTAGAGCTGACATACAAGTGACGAACCCTCTTAGGAATTCTGTACTCCACTGAACTACCATTTTTAACTCGGAAAATTTCATCTGGTACGATAGACTTTGCCAGATCACACAACAAGGCATGGATCACGTACCCCTTCCCTGGACTATTATCTTGGAAGAAAGATCTACTATGTAACTCATTAAAATATTCTCGTCCTTTGTCCTCCAATGTCATGATGCCGTGGCCCGATTCAACAAACTCCTGTGCCTCCCAGAGATGAACTAATTTATCAATACTTTTGAACACATAATTCTTCGGAAACAAAGCACAATAGACAAAACACCGCTGGAGGTGAGGGGGTAGATGATTGTAACTCAATCTCAGGGAAGGAAGAATTTCACCTCCCTTTTGCCATTGTTTGCTTTCCAAGACGTTCCTCCAGCAGCTTTCCTTCAGACAACGGTTGAGAAAACTTCCCACTACTATGGCCGCAAGTGGCAAGCCGCCCATCTTACTTGCTATTTGCTTTCCAATGTGCTTTAGTTCTGGATGATCTTTTGGATTGACATTACCAAATGCATAACGTTTGAAGAACTGCCAATACTCTTCTTTTCCAAAACATGCTAAATCAATTGTAGTAGCTCTGGAGTTAACCAAATCTGCTACTTCTTTAGTGCGAGTGGTAATTACGATTTTGCTACCTTCTTTGCAATGTATAAACACGCTGATGAGTTTTTTCCATTCTGTAGTAGTCAAATCTTCCCATACATCGTCAAGGACAAATAAGAACTTCTTTCCTCGCAATTTTCTTGACAAATCTTCATAAATGGTACCCAAATTTATGCGCTTGTAAAGATCTTGATTGGTAGGTCTAAAATCTGCAGATTCCAAGATCTTTATCATGACCGTTGTGCTTTCAAATTCATTTGACACCCAAACCCACGCCTTGCGATTAAAATGTTTTCGGACGTCCTTACAGTTGTAGAGCCACTGGGCAAGAGTAGTCTTTCCCACTCCTCCAAGGCCAACAATGCACACCACAGAGAAGTTCTGGCTATTGGATCCGTTTTCATCAGACGACTCCAACACCAATTCCTGCAGCCGATGCATCTCTCTTTCTCGGCCAAACATACGAGGTTCAGTTGGAATTGGACTTGTCTGTCGCCCTTTGGATGATCCGTCTTTTTTGTTGCTGTCGGTAATCACTTTAATAACCTCGAGGTTCTGAGTTGATAGTAGACGATCCAACGCGTGGGCAATATCGGATAACTCGTGATGGATTGCAGGGGGGGCAATGGCAGTCCGTAATCTTTTTGCTGCATTGCGCAAGAAGTTGCCGCTAGCCTCGACGCCGTGGCAGAGGGATTCGCAATTGAAGGCGTCGATAATATCCTCGGCCTCGTAAACGACATCTTTTAATTCAGTCAGCCAGGATGCCACGTTGCGGTCTTCCTCGATCATTTTACTCTCGATGACTTGCATCACCGGCTTGATATATTTCAAGTTATTTTCCACATTCTGCAGAGCTCTTTTTACGTCGGTAGCGTTCTGGTATCGGCCAGAGATAAAGGAACGAATCGAGTCGTATAGATTGGAAACGACTGGAGAGATGAACCATCCGACGATCTCAAGTGCCATTGAGATGAACGATGCTTGGGAGCTCGGGAAGATGCCGATCGCTATGACGCGCGCGCTTTCTTAAAAAGTGGTCTGTGAAGATGCCAACAATCTGACGCGTTCTATTGACTTCACAGGCCAATAGCACCACTGCATAAAAGAAGACTTGTATCCGCCGCGTTCCGTTGACTTGAGGAGCTAGAGTTAAACTTTGGGTCAACTTTTGCACACCTAAAGTTCACAAATTTGTCCACCGTTGAGGTCAAGCAGGATGTCAGTTAAACTTATCAGATACAAAATAATCCTGAGTTGTCAGTTAGCTAAGCAGCTCGTGACGTTAATAGGTAATTTTATTAGTATGTAATAGTGGTTTTTAAAATATGCGTACAAAATTATAAAAGTAGGATGAACATATCAAATTTGTTTCTTTCTTTAAATTTTTCATCCTTCCAAAGAAACATAATGAGGGAAAATTTTATCACTTTACTTTCCATACTTATATCCTTGTTTCCATACTTATATCCTTTTTATCTAACTATCCTTCCCCCTCTATTTTTGATACTTACTAGTAAACAAGACCTAAATGATCAAAGAACCCAAGATGTCAAGGACTCTATTTTCCATACTTACGAGTAAACAAGGTGTTACGCCCAAGGACCGGCGGGTCCTGGGCCTGGTCCAATGGGCCGTTTCGACGTGGACTTGGGCGGAGGCCCAAGCAACGGGGAACGGATTTAGAGTAGGATCTGGCGTAGATCGGGCGACATGCTGGGGGCGCATCAGAGGTGTGGGCAGAGTCCTTCCCCGTAGGCGTCCCTTCCGATGGCAGGCGTGGCTGTGGCAACGCTGTCGGTGGCCGCAGTGGAAGAAAAGGGGGCGTGGCAGCGGCTCGGCTCCCTCTCTTGGCTCTTCGACGGAGTCTCAGACGAGGGTTGCGAGCAGAGGCTCGGACGGGGGCGTCTTCCCACCGAGACCGGGAGGACGCGAGCCGTCGTTTCCAGCGTGGAGACGACGATGGCAGACGACGACGAAGGCGAGAGCGCTTCCTCCTCCTCCTCCTCCTCCCCGAGCAGCTGATGGCGACGAGAGTGTCGCCTTCTACCGAAGAAACGGCGGCGAGTACTCCGGCGCCTGCGAGGCCAGATAGGAGCGATGAGTTGACTGAGGAGAGTGTGTACAAAGGGGAGGGAGAATAAAGGGGTTTTATGTAACCGAATTTTAAGTAGGGCTGTCCAAACGGTTTGAACCGAACCGAACCAAACCATTTTGGTTCAACCTGAACCGAACCGATTTGTGATGGTAACAAACCGAACCCGAACCGCATTAGGTAAAAACCGAATCAAAATCGAACCGAATTATTCGGTTCAGTTCGGTTTAAACCAATTAAATCGAAATTAATTATATAAATATATATTTAATTTGTTTATACTATTATATTATTAATTTGTAATAAAAATAATAATATAATATATTTTATATAATTAAAATAATAATATAACATATTTTATATAATTAAAAATAATAATATTATATATTTTATATAAAAATATTAATATTATATTTAAAATTTGGTTTGTTCGGTTCAAAATGAAAACCGAACCGAACCGAATTGCTCACATCGAAAACTGAACTGAAATTTTTTTAATCATTTCAAATCGAACCGAACCGAACGTTTCGGTTCGGTTCGGTTCGGTTCTTTTTTTCGATTTGACCCATTTTTTGGACATCCCTAATTTTGAGAAATAAGAGCCGGCAAAACTTTCCCCACTTCCTCCTGTGTTTCCGGCGATCTTCTGGCATCCCGAGGGATGCCGATGAGGCTAAGGGGTGAAGGGGTGTGAGTGTCCCCTTTCCCTGCTGGCCAGTTCCCGGTCCGACGATGTCTGTAGCGGCGGCTGCAGACGCGTGCGTAGCGGCGTTCGGGTGAACACGCTTGACGAAGGAGGAACCCGAAAAAAGGAAAAGGGGAAAATCTGACGTGGCGCGTTCGTTGACCGCCACTACAGGAATGGGGCTGACAATTGGTATCAGAGCCACGGTGGTGGCTCCGGCGATCTTGCCGGTGCGAAGAAGGAAGACGGCGAGCGTCTTCTCCTTCCAGACGACGAAGAGACGAAACCGATGGAGGATCCGGGTCTGATCATCCGTCGTCGTGTGTGCGCGGAGGCGCGAAGCTCAGCGGACGACAAGAGACGACGAGAGCGTCGTCTCCCCAGTGGACAGCGATAGCAGGGGAGGCCATCTTCTCAGGACGAGGGAGCGGCGAGCTCCACCCACCCAGCCGAGCAACGAGTTGGGAGAGAAGAAGGCGACGAGCGGCAGAGGCTGCCTCCTCCATGAGCGGGACTCCCGTCGACTAGCGACGAGCAGCGAATGGAGCTCCACTAACGTCGGACGCGAGCTCCCATTAGGGTTGAGCAGCGATCGGCTTTCCCGCGATCGACGGTAGAGACAGAGGCTGCTTCCCCGACGAGAGGCGATCGAGCACCCAGCGAGCAGCGACCTCCTCCATCCAGCCAAGAGACGATCTGAGATTGGAGAGTGTTTGAGCGTCCTCCCTCGACGCGAGCGACCCTTCCTCGACGAGACAGAGGCGGCGGCGTTCCCTCCTCGAGCGCGCCGACAAGGAGTCTGCAGAGGCGGATTGTTCCCGAGTATTGGACACTGACTGCAGCCGGACGAGAGCGGAGGAGGCCACCTCCCTCTTCCACATAGGCGGCGAATGAAGGTCCACTGCCTCCTCCTTTCCCCAGGCGGTGATCTCGGCGACGTCCCAGCGAGTAATCCGGCGATGCGGGATCGGACGATGCGGAGAGGAGTCGAGCGTGTGCAGAGAGCTTTGGCCAGGCGATGAGCGCTTGGGCTGAATCTGGCGTCGGTGTGTCCGACGAGGCGGTTCCCAAGCGGGTGTCCGACGAGGGTTTGATGGAGGAATCGGACCCGGCCCCGGCCCCGACTTAGCAGACTGCGCGGAGATGAGTCGGTGGACATAGGGGTGGCAATTCGTGTTTCATGTGTCATAACGTGTCGTGTCATACTTGACACTTGACACGATTATGCTTGACACAAACACGACCCGTTTATGTATACGTGTCAATATACGAAACACAGACACGACCCGCTTATTTCGCAGGTGACATGACACGACACGATTAACACGTTTAATAAGTAGGTCGTGTCACATAACACGACACGACACGACATGATTGACACGATTTATAATATAAAGTTATTAGATGACACAACACGACACGACACGAATAACCTGTGTAACTCACTATATTAAAATTATCTATAAATTATTAATTTTATATAATATATATTATATATGGGTTAGACGGGTCAACCCGCGAACACGACACGACACGACCCGAATTTTAGCGTGTCATAAACGGGTCGACACGATAATGACATGAAACACGATTATGTTAAACTCATCCCGCGAAAACTCGTGTCGCGTCGTGTCGTGTTGGCGGGTCGTATAATTTTTTGCCAGACCTAGGTGGACACGACAGAACCGCGGCGATGAGACCGCGGTCGCCTCATCACGACGAGGACGACGGGGAAAGCGGAGGCTTTCCCCCACCTTCTCCCCAACCGCTTCAGTCGACTACGAGGTTGACGGCAAGAGGCGAGAGCACCTCTCTCCATCCAGTCGGCGGATGGACGCGAAGACGAGAGAGCTCGTCTTCCTCCCGAGCAACGGGCGAGACGGGCGCGTCTCCCCCTCCGAGTTGGCAATGGCGAGTCCCGTGAAGGCGCATAGGTGCCTGAGACTCCGGCGGGCAGCATAGCTCCGGCCATTGCGAAGGCTGAGGAGAGCTTGACACCAAGGGCGGCATCTACATCCACTGGGGGAGACTGTTACGCCCAAGGACCAGCGAGTATTGGGCCTGGCCCAATGGGCCGTTCGACATGGACTTAGGCGGAGGCCCAAGCAACGGTGAACGACTTCGGAGTAGGATCCGGCGCGGATCCGGACGACTTGATGGGGGTGCATTAGAGGTGTGAGCGGAGTCCTTCCCTGCCGGCATCCCGTCCGATGGCAGGCGTGGTTGTGGCAGCGCTGTCAACGGCTGCAGCGGAAGAAAAGGGGGCGCGGCAGCGGCCCGGCTCCCTCTCTTGGCTCTTGGATAGAGTCTCGAACGAGGGCTGCAAGCGGAGGCTCTCCGAGCAAAGGCTTGAACGGGGGAATCTTCCCAACGAGACCGGGAGGACGAGAGCTGTCATCTCCGGCATGGAGATGACGATGGCGGAGGACGACGGAGGTGAGAGCACTTCCTCCTCCTCCTCCCCGAGTAGCTGACTACGATGGTGGTGGCTCCGGCGATCTTGCCAGTGCGAAGAAAGAAGACGGCGAACGTCTTCTCCTTCTAGATGACGAAGAGATGAAACCGATGGAGGATCCGGGTCTGATCGTCCGTCGTCGTGTGCGCGCGGAGGCGCGAATCTCAGCGGACGACGAGAGCGTCATCTCCCCAGTGGACGACGGTAGCAGGGGAGGCCATCTTCTCGGGACGAGAGAGCGGTGAGCTCCATCCGCCCAGCGGAGCGACGAGTTGGGAGAGAAGAAGGCGATGAGCGGCAGAGGCCGCCTCCTCCACGAGCGGGACTCCCATCGACTAGCGACGAGCAGCTAATGGAGCTCCCCTGACACCGGACGCTAGCTCCCACGAGGGTTGAGCAGCGACCGGCATTCCCACGAGCAACGGTAGCGACAGAGGCCGCTTTCCCGACGAGAGGTGATTGAGCACCAAGCGAGTGGCGAGCTCCTCCATCCAGCCGAGAGACGAGCTAGGATTGGAGAGTGTTTAAGCGTCCTCCCTCCACGCGAGCGACCCTTCCTCGATGACATAGAGGCGGCGGCATTCCCTCCTCGAGCGACAGCGACAAGGAGTCTACATAGGCAAATTGTTCCTGAATATTGGATGCCGACTGCAGCCGGACGAGAGCGGCAAAGGCCACCTCCGTATTCCACATGGGCGGCGGACGAAGGTCCACTGCCTCCTCCTTTCCCCAGGCGGTGATCTCGGCAACGTCCCGGCGAGTAATCCGACGATGCGGGATCGGACGAAGCGGAGAGGAGTTGAGCGTGGGCAGAGAGCTTCGGCCAGGCGATGAGCGCTTGGGCTGAATCCGGCGTCGGTGTGTCCGACGAGGCGGTTCCCAAGCGGGTGTCCGACGAGGGTCTGATGGAGGAACCGGACCCGGACCCGGACCCAACTTGGCAGACTGCGCGGAGTTGAGTCGGCGGACACGACAGAATGGCGGTAATGAGACCGCGGCCGCCTCATCACGACGAGGACGACAGGGAACGCAGAGGCTTTCCCCCACCTTCTCCCCAACCAGTCCAGTCGACTACGAGGTCGACGGTAAGAGGTGAGAGCACTTCTCTCCATCTAGCCGGCGAACGGATGCGAAGACGAGAGAGCTCGTCTTCCTCCCGAGCGACTGGTGAGACGGGCGCGTCTCCCCTTCCGAGTTGGTAGCGACGAGTCCCGTGAAGGCGCAGAGGTGCCTGAGACTCCGACGGGCAGCGTAATGATGCATTGTATTTACACCACATTTTTGCCTATATTTTATACTATTTTTAGGGCTTAATTGCATGATTTTGTGCTAATTCTGGTATTTTTACTTCACTTGGCACAAAAGCTTCACTTTTTTTGGTTTTTATGAAAATGTAGGTAAAATGACATAAAAATGATGGATTTCGAGAGTTTTGAGGCCATATTATGATTCCCGAGGAGATCACGAGCTTACACATCAAATTTGGAGCGAAAATAGTGAAAATTTCAACTTTCACGGCCTTGGCCGTAATTATGAAGTCAGCCATAATTTTGGCGTTGAGGGAAGGGCGAAAAACGGCTAAGTATGGATATGCACAGAAACTTTCACGGGTGAAGCCGTAATTTTATTACGGTCTGTGAAACTTTCTGTGACTTAAGGGCTTTACACACAGAAAGAATCACGGCCTTGGCCGTGAACCTATTACGGACCGTGAAAACATCCGCCCGTCGAGTTTTTCACTCGATTCTCCACCGATTCAAACCGGATTTGAACCAGACTTTGCAGAAATGTTCCTTGATGGGTTCCAAACTAGTTTAGCTATAACAGATCAGATTTTTCGAGGGTTAAGGGAGGGCTTCTACAGACGAAAGCTAACGGCGGCGGCAGTGACGATGACGACGAAAATCAATTCCAGGGCAGAATTCGAATAGGAAAGCCGCACAAAGGAAGAATTAGAGGGTTCATCTTCGTCTCCAGATTGAGGGGAAGCCTTTCTAGTATCTTGTCTAGCGATTTCCTGCAATCTTTTAGGGTTTTCATGCAATTTTCATCGATGAACATGCTGTTTGCTTTGAACATGAACGTGTAAACCTTATTTTGGGATTTGGGAAGTAGCCTATTGATTGATTTATGGATTTCGTCTTTTGCATGAATCTTTTGTATGTTTTCACGGTCCGTGAAACTTTCTGTGACTTAAGGCCTGTACTCACAGAAAGAATCACGGCCTTGGCCGTGAACCTATTACGGACTGTGAAAACATCCGACCGTCGAGTTTTTCACTCGATTCGAACCGGATTTGAACCAGACTTTGCAGAAACGTTCCTTGATGGGTTCCAAACTGGTCTAGCTATAAAAGATCAGATTTTTCGAGGGTTAAGGGAGGGCTTCTACGGACGAAAACTAACGGCGGCGGCGGTGACGGCGAAAATCAATTCTAGGGTAGAATTCGAATAGGAAAGCCGCTCTAAGGAAGAATTAGAGGGTTCATCTTTGTCTCTAGATTGAGGGGAAGCCTTTCTAGTATCTTATCTAGCGATTTCCTGTAATCTTCTAGGGTTTTCATGCACTTTTCATCGATGAACATGCTGTTTGCTTTTAACATGAACGTGTAAACCTTATTTCGGGATTTGGGAAGTAGCTTGTTGATTGATTTATGGATTTCGTCTTTTGCATGAATCTTTGTTAAGAATATTATAGATTGATTTGATTAGAATTGTACGTATCCCGCTTTAATTCTCTTGATAAGTTTTATTGCGTTTGAGACGTCGTGAGAAGAACCGGGAGGTGAATCGTGACGTTGGATCTATTCTTGTCAAACCTACGAATCCAATCACGGGAGTAGTTTGGATTTATTTAAAGAATTTACATGATTTTTCATAGAACTTAAAAGGATCTAATTGCATTAATTGTCACGAGAGTAGGGAATTAACGTAATTAGGTACCGGATTATGCTTCGGGATGAGGTAATATGTACCTTAGGAAAAATCCTTTTCAAAACTATAATTTTCTGTTCAAAGATTTATTTTTATTAAATTCATAATGATTAGCGTGGTGAAACCCCGAATCCTGAATTTATCTGAATTGATTTTTACCCAAAACATTATATCTGTTTCTTTTTATTTGTACTTAGAAGTCTCCAAAACAAAAACCACAGATTTGATTCATCTAGCTATAGGTCGACCGTGTAATCGGTACTTGACCACCAGATCCTCGTTGGGAACGATCTTTATTTTATTACTTCGATAAATCCGTGCACTTGCGGACGTATCACGTAGCTCCGGCCATGGCGAAGGCTAAGGAGAGCCGAACATCGAGGGCGGCGTCTACGTCTGCCGGGGGAGACTGTTACGCCCAAGGACCGGCAGGTCCTGGGCCTAGCCCAATGGGCCGTTCGACGTGGACTTGGGCGGAGGCCCAAGCAACAGGAATGACTTCGGAGTAGGATCTGGCGCGGATCCGTGCGACTGATGGGGGCGCATCTGAGGTGTGCGCGGAGTCCTTCCTTGCCGGCATCCCGTCCGATGGCAGGCGTGGTTGTGGTAGCGCTATTGGCTGCCGCAACGGAAGAAAAGGGGGCCACGGCAGCGGCCCTACTCCCTCTCTTGGCTCTTGGACGGAGTCTCGGACGAGGGCTGCGACGGAGGCTCTCCGAGCGAAGGCCTAAGTGTGACACCTGTTCTTATGTGGATCAGGCCGAGAGAAGATTGGGCCGCGCGGCCTATCCTTCAGGGCTGCAGCCGGCCCGGAACAGGAAGACATTGCGTCTCCTTCGATGCGGGTACAGCCGACGCAGGGGACATCGAGGAGTTCGACAACGTCGACGGCGCGATCGACGGCCCCGTCTGCGGCGGCTGCTCCGGCTAGGTTGACGGCAACATCAACTCGCGTCATGGGGCCAAAGAGGCGAGCGGCGTCAATGATCTCGGCGAGGAGATCGGATGACGGGAAGAGGCAGAGAACTCCCCCCAGAAATAGAGGGCTTGAGAGGAAGAGAGACAGTGGCGAGGCTTCCCCTTCCGGCGACGAGCGTCGTCTGCTCTCACTCTTTCCGACGTTCGCAGAGGCGAACGTCCTCCATACGGCGGACGACGACGAGTTTGGCGAGCTTCCGGTCGGCAGCGAGGTCCGGCGAGACGAGAGGGTGAGGGAGTGATCTTCTGGTCTCGACTCATCTCCTTCTCACATCACATGACTACATACAAAGAATAATCTAAAACAAAACCTATTGTTTAACAAAGACACCCAAATCCAACCTCATTTACTAAAATTTTTAAGTACTTTGTGCGCTAGAGAGGTGGCATTTTAGAGAAATCTTAAGTTATATTGAATAAAATTTACAGTGAAAAGATTAGAAAGTACAATAATTTATTATATTTTCTATTTTTTTCACTGTAAATTTTATTCAATAAAACATAGCTTTAGTCTTTCATTTGGTATCCTGTTAAATCTCACAGTGAGACAAAACAGATTTGTCTCTACCACTATACTTCTAGTAAGATGGTTCATGAGGGTCCGGAAGTAAAGTTTGTGAGAGCCAACTTTATCATTTGGACAAATGCATCTATCTATTTAATGTGAGAGCCAACTTTATTTTTAGATTTGTCTTTGTAGTCCAATTTTTTTTCTTCTAGTTATCATTGTTTTTTTTTCAAATTTAGCTCAACACTTTATAAAATTTCAATTATGTCATATTTTTATCTTTATGTTCCACTTTATTTTTTTTTATTATCGCAGACGTGTAGCAAGAAATCTTTGTGACTTAATTCAAGTATATATGTGCTAGTGGTGTTCATCATAACAATATTTGCTCTCTGAAAATTATTTTTTGCAGAAATTTTTTTGTGTTTGATAGTCTAAAGAATACTATATGAGCAGTAATAATACTAAACTTTCATCAACCTTTAAAGAAATTCAAATAATCTTAAAAAAACCTTTAAAGAAATTCAAATAATCTTAAAAATACCTGTAATTGGTCTATCTCGCTTTTTGCTCAAGGACACTGATTTCTATCCTTGACAGGCTCTCACACGAGTCGGCAAAGCTTCAACAAGCAAATGAGGCTTAGCAAATAATCTTTTGAACTCTCTCAGATCAAACACAGCCCATGAAAGTGGAGAAACATAAATATTGCATACTTGCGATAGTAGTCCCTACAGTGATTTCAAACACTCATAATTCTCTCTTTCTCTTATCCTTTCTTTGTTCTTGGCCTTCTCCTCATATAGGAATAAAGTTGAATCTTCAATAATTCATCTGATCGTCTTTGCTTGTCGTCAATGACAACATTTTTCCTTCAATAATTATATTTTGACCCATAATTCTCTCTCCTTTTCTCTCCTCCTTCGGTCTTGGCTTTTTTCCTTTAAGAACCTTCTCCTTGTGTAGGAATAAAGTTGATTCTTCAACAATTCATGAGTCTTTACTTATGCGTCATTGCTTACGGTTTCCTTCAATTATTGTACTATGACTTATAATTTTCTCTCTCTCTTTCTTTCCTTTTTCCTCCTTCGGTCTTGGTCTTTTCAGTGAATGTTGCTATCTATAACTTTAAAATTTACCAGCATTATATTGGCTGCGCAACTCAAACAAAAAATCTCCTTACCCCAATCTCGCATTCGCCAATCTTAAAGCAACAAAGTGAGTGCACAAATCTTAATGCCCTTCATATCTCTCTCTCTATATATATTAAATTAATCACATTCCTTTTTACTACCTCCAAGATCTTAATTGCGGATAAGTCTTTAGTTAAGCTACACTAAAAAAATTGTAATTTTATGTTAGTTAAATTATTTTATATACTTTTGTCTAATTTTAATAGAACCATTTATTTTTTTCCTCTTGCTTAAAATTATTTTCCAAACTATTTTAAGGGTATAAGATTATTTTTGTTATCTACATAAATAAATATTACTTTATGAAAATTATGTTAACCATTTTTAAAATAATTAACTTGTATATCATGCTCACCGCTCACGATGTACATTATTTTGTACATTATGTTGATTATTCATTTATTACTATGTACGTTATTTTAGTTATGGATATTATACGCCTGATATCTTTGAAAAATAATATTAATTAAATATGCGCATTTTATCTAAAAAGTTTAAGATGAATATATTCATAACAATATAACAATATGACAATAAATAATAAATAATTTACATACAGTTCTAATAATTTTGTAGAATAAAATAAGTTTAATATGTGATTCTATAAATTTTAATAAAAAATAATTCAATCTATTTAATTAATTATCTTAATAGGCTTAAATTTTTTAACCTATGAACATGACTTTCATATCTCAATTAAATAATATATAGAAACAACTCAAGATATATTGACGTGATTAATTATTGAGTTCTTTGTATTTATCATCAATAATTACAAAATCATTACTAAGTTATAATTTTTAACAATAAATGGTGATTATATGAGATTACTACTGAGTTGCGTTTGCATACAATAAATGATGAAATGGTTAATTTAACTTTGATATCTACCAAAGTTCTTCAGCAATTTTTGATTTCTTAAGTTTCATATTTATTGGTAATCTAATTTTGTTAATCAAATTTATAGTTATTCTCGTCATTTTGTACTGTCAAATCCATTGAAATATTCAAGTTTATATATCTAGGTTTATCCAAAAAAATTATTGGTTGATTATATTTTATTTAATGAACTAGTTAATAAATAATAGTAACTACTGGTCCACAATTTAAATTGTATAAAAATATATCAAAGGAAGTAATGCCCAGGTGATGCTGGAAACAAGGGGTTTCCATTGTCGACAACACCCTAGCGGTAGAGTTCTGCCATAGAGAAACATGGGTTGGCAGCTCTCCTTGCGGAGGAGAGGTCCTTCATTGGTGGAGGGTTTGTTGGAAGAGTTATCCGACGAGCTTCCTAAATACTTTCCCCAAAAGAGAGAGATCATCACAAGTTGAACTAGTGACAGGATCCACTCCTCCACTAAAGGTCTTTTACCGTATTTCTCTAGTGGAGTTGGTCGAGCTTCGTTTAGCATTAGTGTGGATTGCTCGAAGCTGAGTTCATTCGGCCCACGGTATCGCCTTATGGAGCGCTGATCCTCTTCTAAAAGAAGAAGGATTGGTCGCTAAGGTTCTGGGTAGACTATAGAACCTTGGATAAGATAACGATGAGGGATTGTTATCTTATACTGCTTATCCCTGATCTGGGAGATCGACTAGGGAAAGCATTGCTTTTCTTAAGGCTAGACCTGAGAGCAGGTTAATTGGCAAATTCGTTTCGCCGAACGCAACGAATAGGAAAACCATATGAGCAGCCCGATATGAATCCTTAAGTTCAAAGTGATGCCCTTTGAACTTCTAAAGCCCCTTCTACGTTTTGTCATTTGAAGAATAAGTGTTGACCCCTTTTCTTAGATGACTACGTAGTTGTATACTTGGACGATATCGTGGTATTTTCCTCAAGCGTTGAGGAACGCCTAAGCTATCTAAGGCTGGTGTTGAGGGAAAAACCAACTCTATTTGGAGTTAAGAAATTCTCATTTGTGGTGGATGAGATTTCTTTCTTTGGTCTTGGGATGGACCACGGACAAGCGCGCATGGATAAGGTAAAGGTCCAAGCCATTGCGGAATGGTGCGCCCCCTCAAATTAAACCGAGTATGGAGTTTTCTCAGTGTAGTGAACTTCTATCGAAGGTTCATCAAAGGCTATTCAAGAAAAGCCTTACCCTTAGTGATCTACTGAAACGGAACTCGAAATGGGAGTGGCTTGATCGGTATCAATTGGCCTTCCGATAGTGAAGGTCCGTATTGCCTCTGAACCGATCCTGAAGTTACTCGACTTCAGTATGTCTTTCGAGTTTCACACTGATGCTTCGGACCAAGCTATCGGTGGTATACTTTTATAGTATGGGCATCCTTTAGCTTATGGGGGTTGAAAGCTAATAGGACTGAGCGACGGTATTTGGCTATGAGAAGGAAAAGGTGGTGGGAGTCCACTATCTCCGGACGCGGAGAACCTTCTCGGGGTTATGAAGTCCGACAACATGACACCACATAAAAAGAGGTTGTCGGCAAACTAGGCACGTTGGCTGGAATTCTAGGGTGAATTCCAATTCCATGAGGAACATAAATCAGGTAAAGGCAGTGTGTCTCCTCACAAGCTCAGTAGACTAAATGCCCTTATGTGTTGTACCCTATCTCGAGTGGACGGGGATCTGCTAAGCAGAATAAAAGCAGCCTCAGCGTTTGATAGGGAGGATGAAAAGCTAAGTTCAGCAGGATTATGTCAGGTACGATCCGACACTACTATTTGGGTCCAGTTGACATAGTCATGGCCAGAGGCGATAGGCCATTAGTCCCATCGATAGGCGGACTGCGCCGGGAGCTACTGAGGGAGCTCCATGATAGAGTTTGGGCAAGACATCCAGGACAAAAGGGGAAAATTGTCCTGTCAGCACGACTGTTCTATTAGCCCAATACGTGCGCAAATATGGGGATGTAGGTCCGCATTTACCAAAATTGCCAAGAAGGTAAGATCGATCGGAGACTAGAGGCAGGGTTGTTACAACCACTGCTTGTTCCCGAGATGTCCTGGACAAGGGTGTCCAAGGACTTTATTGGTGGGTTTCCTAAGTTTGACGGGAAAAGCTCAGTGCCGGTAGTCGTAGATAGATTCTCCATGGAGGGAGTCATTATCCCAGCACTTGAGTAGTGTACAGTAAGGGTTGCTGTAGACTTATTCTTCCAGAAAATGGTGAAACATTTTGGCTGGACACTTTTTTGAACCGTGTTGTTCAATAAATATGTGTCCAAGGTAAGTTTCTCCATAGCCAATCATCCTTAGAAGGATGGGCAAACTGAGCGGGTGAATGCTCTTGTGGAAGAATTCCCCCGTCACTGTATGATCGCCAGTCAGGGTGACTGAATGAAGGGGATCGATGTGACATGGAATGCCTACACCTTGCAAAGGTTGTCATCCACAAGTCTCACCTCATTTGAGCTTCGAGTTAGTGTTAGGGAGTCAGCCCCTAATCCCCGTTGATGTGGTACAAAGGGATTCCTACGGGAAGTGCCCTATGACTCAACGGAATGCTCGGGAATGAATCTATTCACTCGGAGAGGCTAAAGGTAGCTAGGAGTTGGCTGTACAATTGATGCAAAGGTATGCATACTGTCATTGTTGGAACGAAGAATTAGTCATGGGCGACTTAATTCTTCTCCGACTTACCTCGCAGATCGGTAGGAAAATCTCAGTGAGGGAGGCTCACCGAAGTCTTATCCGAAGATACAACAGTCCATGTGAGATATTGAGTCGAGTGGACTCAGTAGCATACCGTTTGAAACTCCAATAGAGAATGTAGATGTACCCTACATTCCATGTGAACTTGAGAAAGTTCCACAAGGATCCGGACGATCCTTCTCGGTCATTGTCTTACCAAGCCACACCGATGGTTCGAACGGAATTCAACCGAGGGATATGTGATATTTTATATCACTGGGTGTTGGGGCAAAGTAAGTCGAACCGATATACGGAGTTTCACATCCGATGGGATAAATCCCTTATGGAGGAAGCAACCTGGCACAAAGCTTCCAAACAATACTTCTCCGATGGCTCAGATGAGGTCCTATCTAAGGATTGTCGAGATTTGAGGTTATCGACTCTTGGATAATAGTTGAATGAGTAAGCATGAGGTGTTTCTCATTCATTGGGAGAGTTATGCTTGAGGTCGGAGCACTCTGGTGGGAGGTTTCAGAATTTTGGAATTACGAGGTTTAGCAGAGGAGCTACCTCGAGTTGCCAAGGACGGCGACTACCTCAGGTGGGGGAGAATGTGAGGCTCAAGCGCTGGGCCCAAGCCCAGGCCTAGGCCTCGTTGTCAGCCCAAGCCCGTTCTAGTAGCAAATCGGGTTGGGCGGTGCGGATTTCGGGTCGGGCGACCCGTTTGGTGGGGAAAGCTCCGTGAGAGCTAGGGCTACAGTGAGAGCGACGTTCGCCCGCGTGCACAGTGCGCGTTCGTTCGAACGCGAGTCGGCGGTGGTCAACCTCTCCCCTGATCCTCTTCCTCCCTTCGTCAAGCGGCTCCGACGAGGGCTCCGGTGGCGGCGATGACTCCAGTGACTTCCTACTGGGTTGGGTGCGACGGTATGGGAAGCGGCGGAGCTTAGGGGCGGCGCCCCTTTTTCCCTCCTCCTCCATTGTCTTCGGCGTCGCCGGTGGTGGAGCCGGCGGACGGACGTTCGCCGAGGTATGTCCTACTCTCCTCCCGCTCCAGCTCCGTCCGGCGGGTTGGTTTTCAGGTCGACGAGCGTCGCTGACTTCTCTCTTTTGCCCTTCGCCGTGCCTCCTCTTCTCTCATCTCCGGCGAGAATCTGGCTAGCTTGCGAGGCAGGGAGCTTCGGCTCCTTCCTCTGGTGATGCCCGGCGAAGAGTTTGTCGACGTCTCTAGCGGTTCCGGCGGCGTCCGGTGAAGAAGGGGTGCGCCTCCTTTCTTTGGTGGCGTCCGGCGTCTGTGTGGGTTCGCCGGCGCCTCCCTTGCCTCCGGCGAGCCTCGGGCAGTTTCCTACGATCTTTCGGCCGTCGGTCCACTACCTCAATTTGTGTGCACGTGCTTTGGTTGGCGTGCACATGCCTCGTTTTCTGTGCGTGCGCTTCTAACGGGTTCCAGACGCGGTTCCCGTTTCTGGCCGATCAGCTATCCTCGGTCGGCGTCTTCTTCTCTCCGGCTCCCTGAGCTTTGTGCTCCCGGCCGGGTTGTCCTACACTGTCGGCGACTCCTCGTCCCTCTCCGCGTTCCGATCATGTGCGCCGGCCATGTGTGGTGTTGCCCGGCGTTTGCCGGATTGTCTGTGCCGGACGTCTGTGAGACGTCCCCTTTGGGCGAGTGTTGTATTCGGCCGCTTGCGTGCGGTCTAGTCGGAGTTAGGGCGTGTGCCCGCCGTCCTGCGTGATGTCGTCTCTTGCGCGAGTGTGCGCCACCGCCTGTGTGCGGTTTGGTTTGTTTTCTAGTGTACCAGACTCCTACGCACGCTGTGCCAGCGTCGAGTCTCGGGTCTTGTATCTTCTTGCGCGTTGGAGTTGGTTCATGCAGCGATCCTTTGGGAGCCGCGTGGCTGTCTTCATCTCGTCGAGACGAGCAGACAGGTGGTCATTCGGGATAGGCTGAGGAGTGCGTCGAGGACGGACTCCTGTCAGTCGCGTCCAGTTTGGTGGTTTAACCATTTAGCCCCTGCGTGGGTGTGCTTGGGTGCGAGTTAAGCGTTGACTCGCTTGTATTTTATTAAAAATTTTATTACCTTAATTCTGGGCGTGACACTTAGAATATATTATAGCATCACAAAAGCAATACTGCATTATGTAAACGAAGAACCTTCTTATCCTTAATGAGAATTTGTTGCACCTTCACAAAATGATAGTCAATAGCGGCATTTATGAAAAAAAAAAAAAGAAAGAAAACTTGCATCTGTCGCATTATGCTGACTTGAGAAAATAATATCATTTGTCTATGCTTAGAATTGTTTACACATTTTCAAAGCAATAACAGCACTACGCAAAAAGAAGACTTTGTGTCTATCTTATTATGCTGACGATGAAGTTAGCATACTAGATGTTGGAAAAAATAAAAAAAAAAGGAAATAACGTTAGCAATTTACCGCCCTTTAATGTTAGCAATTTAGTGCTAACATTACTATTGAATTAAGCCTTTTTTTTAAGGCTCTAATTCCTATGCATAAGAGGATGCGTGGCTCCTCTCCTCCGTTCTTCCTTCTTCTTCTTTCTTAATTTTTATGTTCTTGGATTCTTCTAATTTTGCTGCTAAATGCTGAAAGAATGTCTGATTAACTTCTTCACGGTTGTGCCCGCATGAGAGGAGTATCTGATTGTATCTTGAATATTCAATCCGGATTTAACTCGCACGAGAGTCCAGATTTTCACCTAAGGATAAGCCACAACGCGCCTCCGGGTTTTATCATTCTAATCCCTTCTTTTATATTTTTGCATATTAAGATTTTAATCCTACATGATCTCTATTTTCTATTTAAATAAATATCTTCATGAAATTTTAGACCAACAATAAGTGAAAATCCGATATGCTAGTTTACTCTCTCTGTTAATTGGAATTTCTCTCTGAAAATTACAGTGATTTCAAACGCTCATAATTCTCTCTTTCTCTTATCCTTCCTTTTGTTCTTGGCCTTCTCCTCATATAGGAATAAAGTTGGATCTTCAATAATTCATCTCATCGTCTTTGCTTGTCCTCAATGACGGCATTTTTCCTTCAATAATTACACATTGACTTATAATTATCTCTCTTTTTCTCTCCTTCGGTCTGGGCCTTTTCCTTTAAGAACCTTCTCCTTGTATTGGAATAAAGTTGATTCTTCAATAATTCATGAGTCTTTATTTATTCGTTATTGCTTATGTTTTCCTTCAATTATTGTACTATGACTCATAATTCTCTCTCTCTTTCTGTCCTCCTTCCTTCAGTCTTGGCCTTGTCCTTGTATAGAAATAAAGTTGATTCTTCAAGAATTCATGAGTCTTTACTTATTCATTATTGTTTATGTTTTCCTTCAATTATTATGCTATGACTCATAATTCTGTCTCTCTTTCTCTCCTTTTTCCTTCCGTCTTGGTCTTCTCCTTGTATAGGAATAAAGTTAGATTCTTCAATAATTCATGAGTCTTTACTTATTCATTATTACTTATATTTTTCTTCATTTATTATGCTATGACTCATAATTCTCTCTCTTTCTCTCCTCCTTCCTTCGGTCTTGGCCTTCTCCTTTAAGAACCTTCTCCTTATAAAGGAATAAGGTTGGTTGATTGGTTCTTCAATAATTCATCTTTTTATCTCCTTTTGCCTGCGTGAATTAGATAGATCTCAGCTGGGTCTAATTGTTGGTGCTAAGAGCATGTACAAGTCTAATGAATTACAAAGGATGACTCTAGGGTTCATGATGATGAGAAAACATGACTGGACTTGTACTAGCATGTACAAGTCTAATGAATTACAAAGTCAGAATTCTTTTGAGTAATTCTTGTGTACATGACTGGACTTTGTTATATATGCCCAACTAATTCTTAATATCGTTGTTGTTAGTAAACATGCCCGAGTCATGTATGTGAGTCAGCCATCTAAACGTTGGTTAAATTTAGAAATTCATATTTTATTACAGAATAATTAAGTAGATTTAGGTTAATGCTTGTTATTTTATTAGATTCATGCTTGATTATTAAACAATTTAGTTTAATACTAGTTATTAATGAATGAAGGGATCATTCATGTAAAGTTTAAGTGATTTAAAGTATCAAAATAAATAAACATTCATTAAATATTAATTAAAAGTAGTTAATTATGTTTATAAACAATATACTACTAATGTAAAACATACCAATCATTATTAGAAAATAATAAATAATAAACAATGGGAGGATTTGCAACGAGCCGTATTACTCAATATTAGAATTGCTTTTTTAGCAGGTCATGGAAAAAGTGGTAAATGGTGTACCGGAAAATTTCGCAACTTCTTTTCAGTGAATGTTGTTATTTATAACTTTAGACTCTGTTTTATTGGGGAGAAAAAAAGAAAGAAGGAAAGAAATTTTATTTTTCTCCTCATTTATTAGAGAGATTAATTTAGATAAAAAAAAATGGACCAATTTTCTCTCCTTTTTGTATTCTCTCCAAAAGAGAGAAAAAAATACTTTTCTCCTCTTTTGCTATCAGTTTTCTTCCCATCCATTTTTTATACTTTTCTCTTTTCTCTTCTCTTTTTTTTTCTTCCTCTCCAAAAAAATAGACCCGAGCATTACATTGGTGCGCAACTCAAAAAAAAAAATCTGCACACCCTAATCTCGCATTCACCAATCTTAAAGTAACAAGGTAAGTGCACAAATCTCAATGCCTTTCATCTGTATTTTTTGCCCATCATCAGTCACCCACTTGCTTATTGTCGTCACCTATTAGGGTTTAATTCCTAAGATGGGCACCAACTTAGGCAATATTTTTAGAACATGACACGCTGTCGTATAAAGTGAAAGAATATATATATATATATATATATTTAAAATTAATCACATTCCTTTTACTACCTCCAAAATCTTAATTGCAGATAAGTCTTTGGTTAAGCTATACTAAAAAATTATAATTTTATGTGACTTATATTATTTTATATACTTTTGTCTAATTTTAATGCAACTATTTTTTTTTCCTTTTGCTTAAAATTATTTTACAAATTATTTTAAGGGTATAAGATTGTTTTTGTTATCTACATAAATAAATATTACTTTATGAAAATTATGTTAACCATTGTTAAAATAATTAACTTGTATATCATGCTCACCGCTCACGATGTACATTATTTTGTACATTATGTTGATTATTCATTTATTATTATGTACATTATTTTAGTTATGGATATTATATGCTTGATATCTTTGAAAAATAATATTAATTAAATATGCGCATTTTATCTAAAAAGTTTAAGATGAATATAATCATAACAATATAACAATATGACAATAAATGATAAATAATTTACATACAGTTCTAATAATTTTGTAGAATAAAATAAGTTTAATATGTGATTCTATAAATTTTAATAAAAAATAATTCAATCTATTTAATTAATTATCTTAATATGCTTAAATTTTTTAACCTATGAACATGACTTTCATATCTCAATTAAATAATATATAGAAACAACTCAAGATATGTAGACGTGATTAATTATTGAGTTCTTTGTATTTATCATCAATAATCATAAAATCATTATAAGTTATAATTTTTAACAATAAATGGTGATTATATGAGATTACTACTGAGTTGCGTTTGCATACAATAAATGATGAAATGGTTAATTTAACTTTGATGTCTACCAAAGTTCCTCAGCAATTTTTGATTTCTTAAGTTTCATATTTATTAGTAATCTAATTTTGTTAATCAAATTTATAGTTATTCTCGGCATTTTGTAATGTCAAATCCATTGAAATATTCAAGTTTATTAATCTAGGTTTATCAAAAAATTATTGGCTGATTATATTTTATTTAATGAACTAGTTAATAAATAATAGTAACTACTAGTCCACAATTTAAATTGTATAAAAATATATCAAAGGAAGTAATCATAATGTGAATGAGCACGTGTATATATCGATTGAATAATTCATAGGGCTGGCAATTTGGTCATCGGGTATCGGGTACCCGCCCCGACCCGACCCGTTTACATCGGGTTCGGGTACCCAGTTACGTAAACGGGACGGGTATGGGTTTGGTTTATGTAACCCGTGTCGGGTTCGGGTACCCGATTCGGGTTTAACCCTTCGGGTACCCGACACCCGAACCCGATTATATATTAATTTTAATTTTAAATAATTTATAATATTATATCCTAATTAAATTGAATGATCAATATTAATGTATTATGCTAACTTAATCCATATGCTAACTTAATTCATATGTGTTAGGGCCCGGTCTACCCGGTTCGGCCCAAGCCCACGTACCAGCCCAAGCCCGAGCCCACGCGGTAAAAAGGAACGCGGAGTCCGTTTTGCTTGGTCAACCGAACACGTTGACCCGAGATTGAAGATCGAGCGCGGAAGCTCGTCTTCACTGCAGCGTTCGGCCGCAACATCGCCGAAATCAGCGGACGCGGACGCGAACGAGGGAACTTCGGGCGGCGTTGACGACGTCGGCGGAAGAAGCGGGCGTTGGAGGCCCTAAAACGGGAAGAAGCGGCGGCGGCCGTCCTCTATAAAGAGGAGCGGACACAGAGCGTGAGGTTTCGGACTCCATCCGCCATTAACGACTGCAACGAAGCTTGGTGAAGCTTCGACGAGGGATTTGAGAGGTCTGTAACCGGCGTCGAGTGGACGACCGGCGAGGGAGGGAAGAGGGACGCCGGCGGGCGACGACAGAGAGACTTTTGTAAGCTTTCGTTACGGGAATAAAAGCTTCTTTCTCCATCTCCTTCCTCCCCTGTTTTCGAGCTCCTCCCACGCGGCGACGACTTTCCGGCGGCAGGCGGCTGCCAGGCGGCGACGCAGAGGGATTGAAGGAAGGCGGCGGTTTTCCCTGCCCCCACGAACATCTTCTCCGGCGAACGCGAGCGCAGGCGGCGCTCGGCTTAAGCATCGACGCGGACGACGCCGCGGAGACGAACGTTTCGAACGTTCGGGCGTTCGAAACGAGGGCGGCTGACGTAGGCGAACGTCAGCGAGACGAATTTCGATTTCGACGGACGAAATCGGCGGCCGACGTCATCCTGACGTCAGCACAGCAAAGGATTAATTGGCGACGGGAATTTTGACTTTTGGTCAGAATCGATTTGGAGGTAATTTTGATTTAGAGATTGATTTCGGATTTCTAAATTGGGGTTTAGGGTTTTCTCCGTGCGAATTGTATTTTGGGGAGAAAAATTATCCGGGGAGATTAGGGTTTCGATTTTGGGTCGGAAACCCTAGGGCGAGTTACGTTCCGGTGTTCCGCCGGACTGCCCTGAGACAGCGGATAAGTGCTGTTTTCAGGCCGATCCGACCGGGGCGTGACAACAGGTATCAGAGCAGGCTAACGTGCTCTAGCAAACACGGCACCTTCAGCTTCACCCTCGAAGGTGAGGAAGGGTTTGAAGTTCCAGAAAATCACCCATACTGCTAGAGGAGCGTCAGAGGACGTCCGACCCAGGCAGGATAAAGGAAAAGCCAAGGAGACGGCTGATCCTGAGAAGATGGTGAACCAGGGTGATCGCATTGCTCACATCGAGCAAATGCTTGGTATGACTAGTGGTGGAGATACTGGGATGATTCCACAGGTGGAAAACCTTCAGAAGACTGTGGAGGATCAGGAATTACTGATAGAACAGCAGAGATTGCAAATTGAACAACAAAGGTTGCAGATTGAGCAACAAAGATTGCAGCTTGAAGTAATGCAACAGACCGTGGAGGGTCTGCTCCATCTACCAGGGGAGATGGCTCGCATGAAGGAGGACATGCACGCTGAAGTTAAGATACTGCGCCTAGCCCTAGCGCAAGTATCAACAGCGGCACCGGTGGAGCAGGAGGCTCCCAAACCGAGGGTACGGGTGCCCGACCCAGCGACGTTCGGGGGGGCTCGATCGTCCAGAGAGGTCGAGAATTTTATCTGGGATATGGAGCAACTGTTTTCAGCTAACCATATTTCTGCAGGAGATCGGGTGCAGGTGTGCATCGCCTATCTTACAGGCGACGCGAAACTTTGGTGGCGAACCAAAGTCGGCTCTACCTCAGGGACTACTAGTTGGACTTGGGAGACTTTCCGTGAGGAACTGCGGCGGCAGTTTCTTCCCGGAAACTCGGCGGACCAGGCGCGTGGCAAACTGGATCGGCTGAGGCATACAGGTTCGATCCAGGAGTACGTCCGGGCTTTCTCTACATTGATGCTGGAGCTTCCAGGCATGGCGGAGGACGATAGGAGGTACTTCTTCCTCCGGGGCCTTCAGCCATGGGCAGAAACAGAGGTCCGACGACGCGAGCCGGTTGACTGGAGGGCGGCTGCGGCGATGGCTGAAACTCTGGCGGATAACAGAAGTTTCAAACTAGCACCGCCAAAGAAATCCAAGACACCACCAAAGCGAGGACCTCAGCGCGGCTCCCCACGCACACCGCCGGGAGCTAGAGTTCCAGAGAGGGGTAGGCCATTTTACCGGCAGAACAAGGGTTCACCGGGACGACGGGAGCAAAAGCCACAGGGTTGTTTCTGGTGCGGGGGACCTCACTGGGTGAAGGACTGCCCCAACAAACAGAAACTCATGGCAATGGCGGCACAGGAACCAGCCGTGGAGGCTGAGGAAATCGAGCAACCGCGGATTGGTGCTTTGAGGATCGGAGCGATGGTTCTGCAGGATCCGTCCACTAGAGACATCGAGGGCGATGTCCAAATTGGGCGGGGGAGTATTGTTAGGGCCCGGTCTACCCGGTTCGGCCCAAGCCCATGTACCAGCCCAAGCCCGAGCCCACGCGGTAAAAAGGAACGCGGAGTCCGTTTTGCTTGGTCAACCGAACACGTTGACCCGAGATTGAAGATCGAGCGCGGAAGCTCGTCTTCACTGCAGCGTTCGGCCGCAACATCGCCGAAATCAGCGGACGCGGACGCGAACGAGGGAACTTCGGGCGGCGTTGACGACGTCGGCGGAAGAAGCGGGCGTTGGAGGCCCTAAAACGGGAAGAAGCGGCGGCGGCCGTCCTCTATAAAGAGGAGCGGACACAGAGCGTGAGGTTTCGGACTCCATCCGCCATTAACGACTGCAACGAAGCTTGGTGAAGCTTCGACGAGGGATTTGAGAGGTCTGTAACCGGCGTCGAGTGGACGACCGGCGAGGGAGGGAAGAGGGACGCCGGCGGGCGACGACAGAGAGACTTTTGTAAGCTTTCGTTACGGGAATAAAAGCTTCTTTCTCCATCTCCTTCCTCCCCTGTTTTCGAGCTCCTCCCACGCGGCGACGACTTTCCGGCGGCAGGCGGCTGCCAGGCGGCGACGCAGAGGGATTGAAGGAAGGCGGCGGTTTTCCCTGCCCCCACGAACATCTTCTCCGGCGAACGCGAGCGCAGGCGGCGCTCGGCTTAAGCATCGACGCGGACGACGCCGCGGAGACGAACGTTTCGAACGTTCGGGCGTTCGAAACGAGGGCGGCTGACGTAGGCGAACGTCAGCGAGACGAATTTCGATTTCGACGGACGAAATCGGCGGCCGACGTCATCCTGACGTCAGCACAGCAAAGGATTAATTGGCGACGGGAATTTTGACTTTTGGTCAGAATCGATTTGGAGGTAATTTTGATTTAGAGATTGATTTCGGATTTCTAAATTGGGGTTTAGGGTTTTCTCCGTGCGAATTGTATTTTGGGGAGAAAAATTATCCGGGGAGATTAGGGTTTCGATTTTGGGTCGGAAACCCTAGGGCGAGTTACGTTCCGGTGTTCCGCCGGACTGCCCTGAGACAGCGAATAAGTGCTGTTTTCAGGCCGATCCGACCGGGGCGTGACAATATGCTAACTTAACCAAAACCGAATCATTTCAAAACACTAAAATCAAATTCCCAGTCACAACTCACCGCTGCCGAACCCTAAAATCTTCTAATCTTCTATTCTTCTGCCCTAGCCCTTCGCCGCCCCTCGCCAGTCGCCACGACGCCACCCGGCCCACCCCTATTCTTCTACCCTAGCCCTTCGCCGCTGGTCGCCAGTTGCCACGACGCCACCCTTTCTAGCTCTCCTAGTCGTCCAGTGCCACGATTCCGCCTCCTACTTGCTGGTTAGCTCGTCGGCTCGTCGTCCCTCTAGCTCTTAGCCTCTCCTAGTCGTCCGGCTAATGGCTTCCACCTCATGCTGTCTAACTTCAAGCAATCAAGCCTTCAACCTCTTGCGGTTTGTGGCCTTTGGAGTTTGATATTCTTAATTGGTGGAAGACACATGGGATTAAATATCCAACTTTGCAATTGATTGCAAGGGATTTTTTACCAATTCCAGTATCTACAATTTCATCTGAATCAGCCTTCAGTACTAGTGGAAGAGTAATTAATCTTCATCAAAGTAGCCTTCAACCTCAGACTATTGAAACTTTAATGTGCTCCCAAAATTAGCTATTACAAGATATGAAAGTTATGAGTATATAGTTGTATGATTATGAGTTTATGACATTTTTTTTATAGTTTCATAATTATAAATATTGATGACTGATACACTTTTTATTTTTTTAAATCTTATACAGGTGTTCCTGGAGAGCAAAAAGCCTCATTTGGTGATTCAGATTTTATAAATATTGATGAATGATGCTGCTGCCGATCTTTTGAGTCTTTGCCTCTTTGGCTCTTTGCTGGAAAGTGGAAATACTATGATATATTTATGATGAATTGATGATGCTGTATTGCTGTTGAGACTTGAGATCTTTTGAGACTTTGCCACTTTGGCTCTTTGCTATGATGTGATGTAATGATTTTAGATATTGTTATGATGTGATGATTTTAGTCTTTAGTTATTGTTTAGATATTGCTGTGATGTGATGATTTTATGTTTTAAGCAATTTGTTACTGGTAATTATAATTTGAGGTGAGTACTGTTCCTGGTAATTTGTTACTGGATTGTGCTTCCTTAAGCAATTTGTGTTAGTTCCTGGTAAGTCTTATTTAATGAATACTTTGTTTATTGTTTTTATAATCAGTTTTTAATCTTTATTTTTTCCAGGTATGGCTGGAAGTTTATAATAGATTCATTGCATACTTGTCATTTCTTGAGAAGTTCCTGCATGGAATTAAGGTGACTTCAACCCTCCATGAACTTACTTTGAGGTGAGTATTTTCTTAATGTGTAATAACATTTAACAATTTGTAGATTAGTATTTTCTTAATGTGTGCATAGTTGTGAATACTCTATTGTGCTTTTGTAGGTTTGGACTTTGGAGATACCCTCTGCAATCCAGTGGAGTCGTGGAGAGGATTGGAATTTTTTAGCTTACTTTGAGGTGAGTATCGTTCCTTTGTAGTTTTGTAGCTTACTTCAGCAAATTAATAATTTTTGGATCGGGTACCCATTATGTAGGTCGGGTACCCATAGGTTAAATACGGGTACCCATTTAAATTTATAAATTTTCTTTTTTTTAATGTTGCCGGGTATCTGCGGGTACCCATTTAATTACCCGATTCAGGGTCGGGTTGAGCACTAAGATACTCAACTTGGGTTTATGTCGGGTTCGGGTACCAGGTAATAGTATTTGGGTCGAGGTCGGGTAGTTGTATAAAAGCCGGGTACCCTACTCGTTGCCAGCTCTAATAATTCATATTCAAGCTTCGTTAAGTCAACACAAATGACTGTCCACACAAAGACATTCAACTCACAGCACCTCTGAATAAAATCTTTGACTAACTTGAGCAGTAACTGCAATATCAAGTTATTATGAAGTTTACAAGAGGAGAGTTGGTAGTTGTAGCCTCTTCAAGGATCATTTACTGAATGGTCCTTTTTGAAACCCGTAGGGAAGCAGATTTAGAGAACATGACCGATCTATGGGTGTGTTTGGCCCAACTTCTGCTTTTAGCTTCTATTAGTTAAAGAAGCACTTGTTGAAAAGATGCTAGCCGGAGAAATTTAAGAGTGTTTGAGATGCGCAGCTTGTGAATCGCTTATGCAGTGTTGGTTGAAAAAATGCTTATTAAAAAAATTACTAAGATAAAAATTATATAATTAAATTTATAGTTAACTATAATTAAAATATTTATTAAAATTATTATAAGTTATACTATTAAAAAATATTATTATACATAAGAGTTATTGAGCATAAGCAGGTGGGGGGCCAGAGAAGCAGCTAAATTGTGGGTTGGAACAGAGAAGCTGAAGGGTCAAACATCTCAGTTTCTTGATTTCTACTGGCTGCAAAGCCATAAGCAGGCCCATAAGCTAGGCCAAACGGGGCTTTGATAGGTGATTTCCGCAAGTATACGGACTATCGAAGTAATAAATATGTATCGATCCCACAGGGACCAAATACCAAGTACCAACTGATTAGGTTATCACAAGCTAGACGATCTTTTGTTGGTTTTGTAATGGTTGCTAAAGCAAGGCTAAACAACTAAGCAAGGTAAATAGAATTGAAAGCTAGGTAATTGCACGACGTAGGGTCCAAAGATGAATAAGATCAAGGCTAGGGTCCACCACCTTGATGCGCTATGCGTGGATAAATAACAACATGCAATTCCCTTTTTAATATCCTAGGGTGATCCAAGAGTGTGCAAGTCGTCCTCTCTCGAGCGATGCAACTTGCGACTAGGAGCTCACTCGATTTAACGTCTACCGTCGTATGACGCAACACCGAATGAGCTCGTTGAGCGCCGGATCGTACATACCATCCCATCATTTGTACATGTTGTCCCTGTTGGTGTATATGCCCTAGGACCTAGTTTTGGTCAACTTATGTACTACTTGACATTGATATTTATATATATCATTCTGGCATTGTCGTTATTATTGTTTGTCTACACCTGCGATTGTGTACTTACATGATAATGTCCCTGGAGACAGATTGGATCTGTGATTCAAATAATTATCCCCAGTCGATGTACCTGAGTGGATATGGGACAGCTCTGGTACTTGTGAGACTGGTATGTGGCTGGTTAGGCACGTGATGCTAACGCAGACACATGGGTATATCATTGGAGGATATACTGGATAGACCCGCTATGAGGCTATGACTTGGTGTCATGAGTTATCCTCATAAGTGACAGGAGATGCATTGATCCCTTGACTTGAGGTCATTGATCATTCTATATAGCAAGGACTTGCTTTGATACAACCCAACACCTTGCTGTAGTTGGGAGGTCATAACGGTTGTCATTGAGCATGTCACGACCCATATGAGAAGGTGAATGGACAGACATAGGATTTGCCCCTTCCTTAGGGAAGTATGATATCCATGGAGCTCCTCTATGGTTCTATGACTGAGAGTGTATGGTCATACCCAGGTAAGAACCTGTTTTAGTCATAGCCATGTGATTGGATGAAAACAAGTGGTGACACACTTGTCCAATCGGATATCAGTTTGGCAAAGAGACTGTAATGCATCTGTACCTAATTGCGATGATGGGGATGTCAATGTCGATATCCATTCCAATGACCTGGGTAGCAGCGATGCACTGCTAGGTGCCACTCACTGCTTGTGATGACCTTTGGTCAGCACTGCCAGCGTCAGAGGAACCTACAGGGTCGCACACCTTGATACTTGAGTTCTCGTATTGATCGGGAAGCCTTATGATCGAGTTATTGGATAACTCGGATCTAATTGGGAGATTTCATCAGCACCAATAGGCCTGATGAGATGGAAGAATATTATTGGAGCCAAACTTTAATTTTGGCAGGTTGACCCGTATTTGACCATGGTTGGTCACATTTGGATTAGGGTTGCATTGGATTGGATCCAAGTGCTTAATCAACCCATGTAATGGAGTTTGGGCTAGCTCATTATCCAATAAGGCCCAATAATAAGTTGTCATGAAGAGAAGAAGGGCTAGAAGGGTATAATGGGGACAAATCTTCTCCCCTAGGCGCCTATGGGCATAATGGGGAGAAGTAGCGCAATTTGCTTCATAAGGAAGCAATTGGCGCCTCCCCCTTTATCCCTTATGGTATGAATGCCAATATGGCATTGCTTGGGGCGCAAGGCAAGGCCTTGGCGCACAAAGAAAGATATGGGCACAAAAGGAATTGTTGAATGAGAATTATGGAAATGTCTTGGAGACTTTCCTTGTCTTAAACCTTCTCATCCTAGCCGCCCACTTGTCTTGATCCTAGCCTTTCATGAACCGCCTCTTGCCCTATAAAAGAGCACCTAGCTGAGCCCTCTAATGAGTGATCAATCCTTGAAGGCGTGAACACAAGAAGAGGGGCGAGTGCTAGGAGCAAGGGCGCATCTTCCTTCTTCCATAGCCGAGAGTTTCTCCTTCCTTTCCTCTTGGCGGCTTGGGTTGTTTCCTTCCTCTCTTGGCGCATCCTTTCCTCTTGGTGGCGCAAGTGAAGTGAAGCATCTCCCTAAGGCTTTGATCTTCTTCCCGAGGCTAGCACCGGGTGTGGAAGAAGAGAACTCAAGAGATCCGTGTGTGTGAGACTGCAGAGGGCACGCACTTGGGCGCCTACATCGGCATCACTCCAAATTGCTCTTAAGGTATTTCCTAACTCATCGTGTCGACTCTCTTGCTTGCGATCTTCACTGGGTTTTTGGGATCGGCCTATTTCGGGGACATTCTTCCGCTGTGCAATGAATGTATGTATGTCTATAACTCTGAAAATTGTAAAATGTCCCCGGGGTTTCCCAACAGTGGTATCAGAGGGACTTGCAAGACTCGAACGATGTTTTATGCTTTTCTTTCATGCTCACATGCCATATCTCTATTTTCGTAAATAGCATGATGCATGGCAAACGATTTTTCTAAGTAGGAAAAATTAGGGTTTCTTGTTTCTATCATCCTCTCAATCTCTTTTGGATTTTGGACTATTTTTCCTGTTTGATTTAAAGATCAAAGGCGCACGTAATTTTGTCAAGTAGGACGGGCATTGTGTCTTCGGACGGGTCAAGTCTCTTGATCTGACAAAATTGCCAGCCGAAAGGATCTTTGAAATCATCATGAAAAATAAATCGCAATAAACCAAAAGATTTGTGAGAAGAAGATGAGAAAAAGAGACTAGTTTTATGAAAAAGTAAAATTTCAGATTTTATGTTTTTCATGAGCATGTATAATTGCATGAGTAAATACCTTGATTGTGCATGATGTTGTGATCATTAGTCAAGCCCCCCTTTGCATGCCTGCGATGTATCCTCGTGAGGCCGCGTGCCGCTTTTCTTTTTGCTTTTGACTAAGAAGAAGATTAGGGTGGCGCATGTACTTGGAAGTTGGCGCATGCATACCTTGGATAGAGACGCAACAAGCATCAAAGAAAGAGGCGCAAACCTGCTTAGTGGCGCAAGTTAGGCATAGTCGAACCCTTGGGTTTGAGAGCTAGCTAACTTGGCTTCTTGCATTGTGGCGCATCCTCATTGGAGGAAGACCATGGCATTGGCCGAACCTATGGGGAACTTTAAAAGTGTACCTCTAGGGTTTGAGAGCTAAACCATGAGAGAAGGACCTTGGAGCCAACCTTGAAGTTCAAGCTAGAGGTAGGCTAGGCTAGGTCTAGTTTTTGGGGCTTAAGTTCTAGGACAAGAGTTGAACCTATTTCATGGCATGGATTGGTTCAATGTCTTGAATAGGATATGATCACATCATTCTTTACTGCTTTTATTATTATCTGCAGAAGCATGCCTGAAATATTTTATCGTTATGTTATCACCATAGGATTGCATGTCTGTAATGATAGACACAAGATAAAACTGAGATGATGAGACCTTAAACAAAACCCTCAATTAAAATATTAAGTCTGGTAGCCTTCTAACGCGTAGCCCTCACTAAGCTATCAATCAGTGGAGTTGTGAATTGTTTCCCACCCTCGTGGGACACACCCACTTATCTTTAGAAAGTGCGTGGTGGCAATGGTTTCCCCAGTCCAGTTTTAACCTGGGCGTGCCTTCGCAAGGAAACTTGTTGGCACTGGGCATAACGGTTAGGAATGGACTTGACTAGAAGTTCACATGTGCTGGGCACATGGTGAAAGTCTAGAGGCATCGTTGAGAGGTAAAGGTTTCATGTTGTATCCAGCCCTCGCTGGACATGAAATGCCCAGACTGTCTCAACAAGGGGAGTTGCTTGGAGCAACCGGCCGGCGCGCCCACCTTAGGAAACATGGGTTACTTTGTGCATCTCATCCCACCCTCGTGGGACGCGAAGCCTCATGTGAAATAAGGATCCCATCTCACTAGGAAGTCTTAAACTTCCCGATTGACTTTGTGGGTTGTCAATTCGAATTTAAAATAGTGGGAGCAGTAATCATTTAAAGCAAGTCCAGTTTAAATGATTCGAAGTAGTACTAATCTGTTCTTCTTGGGTGTTGTAGAACAATGGCTACGAACACTGGCGGATTATCATTGCGATCACTCCTTGATAAGGATAAGTTAGTTGGAACTAACTTTATGGACTGGCATCGGAACTTGAGGATAGTCCTCAAGCTCGAGAAGAAGCTGTATGTCCTTGAACAGGCTCTTCCTGCGGCTCCTCCGCCTAATGCCCGAACGGCAGACAAAGATGCTTATAGAAAGCATCAGGATGACTCTTTGGAGGTTGCATGTCTTATGCTAGCCAGCATGTGTCACATCCCGTTATCTTAACCCCAAACAAGCAACACACGTCATAGAGGAATAGGATGTTATCACACAGGATCGATGCACACGCTAAGTAAAACCAAGTTCAGGAAAAACTGATCTGAAAATTTTCGAGAATCCACACATTGAATCTCCACGAAACACAATTTCACAAATGTACCTGCCACCACGCAATCCTTGCACTAGACATATGCAAGGCAACAGTATATCAAAGCCATATAAAATCCGTAAAATCCATAAATCACATAAGGGTACCTGCCACCAGGCAATACTTGCACTAGACATATGCAAGTTCACATTTATATCAAATCTGATCGCAAATACAAGTCGACTCGAAATTCGAAGCAAAACCACAATATCGATTCTATAAATTCATAGAACTAACGTTAATGATATCAAACACCGAAACCAGGCCCAAGCCCTCGGTGACACAAAAATTAAAATCTCAAAAGTGCCATAACCGGCGACACGAGTTCACAAAGTTTGGCCATAACTGGCCCCAGTTAACTAAACACAAAAGTCTTGTACATCAAACCAGCATAGTTGTAGGGAAAATCAAAATATCCATATCAAACTCTGACTCAGGCAGTGGGCTCCTGCTCTACACCTGTAAACAGTAAGGGGTGAGCTACACAGCCCAGTGAGTGAATAGTCTCAATCGACCATCCATAACATACAATTAAAGATACATGCAGATTATTTTAAAAACCTTTAACAGAACATCATGCCAACATATATCAAAAACAAAGAAAGGAAATCATATAAATAATCAGATGAACACTGCTAAGGCATCACGCAATTGTCACCACAGAGTAACCAAGGATCTAGAGCCATACTCTAAACCAACTAAACACACCAACCACTTAGTTGTCCAGCATAAATCAAGAGTGACCACTAGGGTCCAACCCGGCTCTGGCCTAAGCACTGGGAGAAGCCTGCAAATCGCATGCAACACAAACATGGACGGTGTGTAGACTCAAGAGGTGATCCCCATCCGGTCAAGATGTGATACCTTGATCTACACCACCCCATAACACAAGAATCTAAAAGTCTAAGAGTGATGAAATCAATGGGTGGCCCCTGTCCGACCAAGACATGGCACTTTGCATCAATCACTCGTTCTCCCAAAGGGTTCTTTACCTGAACAACCACTAGACACACCTTATATCTTATTTCACAAAAGTGGACTCCTAAGTGTCGACCAGACTCTAGGATAGTCACCTTCATCACAATATCACAACAGACAGGGCTGAAACATCAACCCCTCACATATCACAAACACAGGGCTGAAATCTCCAACCCCTAATCTATCACATATAGACTATCCCCTTGAGTACACAGTTACACTTAGCCTTAGTCCTATCCGTCCCATAACGGGTACACAGACCACAACACATAACATTCGAAACCACATAACCACATAATGTAGTGTAGAGTCCTTAGATTTCATGCTGATCAACCACATAATGTAGTGTAGAGTCCTTAGGTTTCATGCTGTTCAGTTCAGTATAACCTTGCTAAGTTATCACCCAAGTTTCTCAATCAAGAATACATGGCCATAGATATATAAACATAAAATCAACATAGGATTAAAATTTGTATTCTTACAATCTACTTCACATAATACCCACATGTAACCCACGGTTTCTACAATTACTAGCATATTATCCACTTAAAATTTAAACCCTAGTTAATAAGAATTTCATGCTCAAGCATCACCGATTTAGAGCTACCTAAATTCCATATAAGAAATATCTTAAATTTCATGTTGTAAAATTTCGGTTTTCATGATAGATACACCTTGAGTTTCGGTTCTTAGCATGGTGAAATTTCCAAGCAATCAAACTTATCATCTAACACAACCAAATGGATATAATTCGAGTAAGACACCCCACTCACCTCTTATCTTGAACCGTGAACACCAAGGTGAAATTCTCTCCACAAAACTCGTCTAAGGGTCTTAAAGTTCCACCAATGTTCTTAGGTAGACGCCACCAAAGGAAGAGAAAACGCCACCAAGCACCAAGGAACGCCGGCCAAGGGAAAAAGGAAGAAGAAGGATTTCGTCCAAGCCTCCAAGGAATCGCCCAAGCCTTCAAACCGCCGCCCCTAAGGTTTTTTTCTTTTTTTTTTTCTTTTCGCCCTAAGTACCAAAATAGCACCTAAAATTTCGAATTTCTAATTAAGGTAAAGGGTTTATGAATTAATCCACTAATTCAAATTTTAAACCCAATATCATTTAATTTAAGTGCAAACCCAATAACCCATAGTTACTTATTCACTTAAGTGAAAATCCAATAAGGATTAAATTAACATCCAATAAGCTCTAATTAATTAATTACTAGAGTCAAAATCCGGTAAAGTTTAAATTAATATCCACTAACCCATTGCCACTAATTTATAAATAACCCCTAAAGGTTTTAGGGATAAAATTCTCCCCCATCCTAGGGTTGACAAAATCAAAACATAGGACAAATATCACAGCCAAAGATTTAAATCAAGAATAGTACTTACAAGGACTTAAGATCCTTGGATCTTACAGCATGGCACCTGAACTGCAGGTGCAATATGAGGAGCAGAACGCTTTTCAGATTATTACTCATCTGAAACAGTTGTTCGAGGCTCAGGCTAGAACTGAGAGATTTGACACCGCCAAAGCAGTCTTTCGGTGCAAGTTGTCTGAGGGTGCACCAGTGAGACCCCATGTTCTCAAACTTATTGGGAATGTGGATCATCTCAGGAGATTGGGACACACCATAGACAACGAGCTAGTTGTGGATTTTATTCTGCATTCCTTGCCCCCTAGCTTCAGTCCGTTTATTATTAACTTCAACATGAACCGGATTGAGTGCACACGGGAGGAATTGATGAATATGCTCCAAACAGCCGAGCGAGAAATGGGTAAGACCAAACCCAATTCTGTTCTTTTGGTCCCTGCGACCAAGAAGATAAAGAAGAAGGGTAAGGCATGTGCTAAGAGCAGTGCCAGAGGTCCTACCAAAGCACTGAAGAAAAAGGCGAAGAAGTCAAAGGACTAGAGGTGTTTTCACTGTGGCGAGCAGGGTCACTGGAGAAGGGACTGCAAGCAGCTTCAGAATGAGGAGAAGAAAGGCTTGGCCTTAATTTCTAGCTCAGGTATCTATGTTATAGAAGTCAATCTTTCTACTTCTATGTCATGGGTATTGGATACCGCATGTGGAGCTCATATTTGTACAAATATGCAGGGGCTCAAGAAAAGTAGATCGGTGCGGCTTGGAGAGATTGACCTACGCGTTGGAAACGGGGCACAGGTTGCTGCTGTTGCTGATTAGGTATCGATCCCACAGGGACCAAATACCAAGTACCGACTGATTAGGTTATCACAAGCTAGACGATCTTTTGTTGGTTTTGTAATGGTTGCTAAAGCAAGGCTAAACAACTAAGCAAGGTAAATAGAATTGAAAGCTAGGTAATTGCACGACGTAGGGTCCAAAGATGAATAAGATCAAGGCTAGGGTCCACCACCTTGATGCGCTATGCGTGGATAAATAACAACATGCAATTCCCTTTTTAATATCCTAGGGTGATCCAAGAGTGTGCAAGTCGTCCTCTCTCGAGCGATGCAACTTGCGACTAGGAGCTCACCCGATTTAACGTCTACCGTCGTATGACGCAACACCGAATGAGCTCGTTGAGCGCCGGATCGTACATACCATCCCATCATTTGTACATGTTGTCCCCTCTCGGATGATGCAACAAGGTGTTTGAATGGTTCAACGCCTACTCTCGTAGTGCGCCTACTCGAACAAACCCAATGAGCACGAAATGTCATGCAATACCCGTACCTCATCAACCACTTTCGTGCAATGATAGAGGTACCTTTGCCTAGGTTATCAAACATCTAGATGTGCCTCTCGGCAACACAGGATATCTAAAATATGAAAAAAGCAACAATGTAATCTTCATTCAAAAGGTGCAACTAGGCAAAGTAAGACAATCTAGGGTTTGCAAAATGAAGCGACAATCCATACATAGAACATTCAAGGGGCTTTTCCCTAGCCCTAAAACAAGTTTAAGCTACCATAACCATGTTCCAAGATAAAGCATAAATCAATCTGGTAGATACATCCATGGATAATGTGGTGAACGAGATAGATGAGAAAAGGAAGGTAAGACTCCCTAAAAGGAGAAGAAGCCGCCTGGTAAGGTCCTCCTCTTCCTCTGATCGGTGGTCCGCCCTCTCCACGCTTTCACGATGAAGAGCTCCTTCCTCAGCTCCTTTCTCAGTCGCCACCCCCTTGGCTGCGTGCGTGCGTCTATCTCTATCCAAAAATCTCCTCCTTTTCTCATACGTGAATAGGGTTTTTGTCCCTTTTCTCTCCTCTTTCTGTCGAATTCCACTTTTGCCCTCATGTAGGCCTCTGTCTGACGTGGATAAGTTGAGGGATGAAGATCCGGAAAATCGGTATAAGGCGACACCAAATTCACGGGGCGTGGTTTTGGTCACTGGCTGAACCGTGGTTTTTGCCGAGAATACAGATTTCCCTGGAAATGGTCGCATTCCCTCACTTTTTCCCTGAAATGATGCAAAAACACCAAAGAGTGTAGATTCCGAAGATAAAGCAATAATTCCATGCAAATAGGGTGTAAATGCTAGAAAACTAAAGATATAGTAAGGGAAATAGCATAAAAATCTCTATATAAAAATGACTTAACAGGCTTATGGGTGGTCAGGCCACTAACAAGGCATTAATCATCATATACTAAATGGTCCTTTTCAAAACCCTAGATCCAAGAAAATTGTGGTGAGGCAATTAACAAGGCATTAATGACCATTTTAATGAAAGAGTCACGCGTAACTAAACTATGAAGAATTTTATGAATACGAGCTACCTGCCACAATTATATATAGTGTTTTTATTAGGTTGTTTGTAGTGTTTTAATTGTATTGAGTATTTCTTTTTGTTGTTATATACATCCAACTAATTCTTAATATCGTTATTGTTAAAATTATTGATAGTACAGTGATCTAGCACTGATCGCAAATGAAGGAACAAATGAATCGGACAACTTTGAAACGACACTGGAAGCAAACCATCCGCCGATCGCAAGCGCCTAGGCCATTGAGAGGAACGAATAGGGGGAGCTCTAGAAAACGTCAATCCCTATGATGCACTTGCATTTTCTTAAAGAATTAGCAGTGAAGACGCCAAAGAGAAGATGAGTATCTGATGAAGCACTCTGTTGAAGTAGTGTGTAAAAGAAGACTTGTGTCTATCTTATTGTTATGGGCAATTTATTTTTTTTTATAATAAATTGAACTACAACTGGCAGATTCTCTCGAGGAGATCTCAGCCCTACACTAGAGTGGCTCGCGACCGATTAGGATCGCGTTGCGGAAGCTGGCCCAAGCACTTTATAAGTCCTCACACCCACGTGCGCAAAGGGTTCGGTGTAAATACCGCCCCTCGGACACGAATACAAATCTCACACTTGTGCAATAACGCGTCGGAGACTCTTCGACCACTAAGCACTCACAAAAAGTCCACAACCTGCCCTCCTTTCTCTACACAGCCGAGATAGGCACCGGCGCGGCCTCAAACAATCACAAGGAGACAGTGGCAAACACCTTCAAGGGTGCTGGCACACACGTCTCAGAGTGCAGCAAGCAACGTGCACGAACACCTTCGAGGGTGTTGGCACGTTTATGCAATCACCTACAAGCAAGCACAATCCGCACTACACATATGCGGAAAAATAGCGCAAAGAACCGTCCGGACGAAATGCCACATGAAGTCCAGACAGTGGGTAAAATCCCTATCCACTATTACACAGGAAAACCGTCCTACTACCACTACACATGATAGATCCGAAAAGGGTTTACCCTTGTAGCCTGCCACCACTCCACGAGCCGAGCCCACCGAGATCCTCTGGAAAGCTGCGTTGGAAAGTTCTGTCAGAGTCAAAGCGAGACGTGTGGACGAACGCACACGACGAAGCTTCTCTCCCCTCCCTTTTCTCCTCCGCGGCTCGTGTCCAAAACAGAGAATGCTCGGCTGAAACAGGGGACGAATCCCCTTTTCCTTCAGTCACCGTCCGGCCACCGGAGTTACGCATGAAGGTCGGGAATTGGTTGCCGGTAGACGAAGAAGCTGCCGCCGATGAGGAATCGCACCCAATGGACGCGCTGCTCGCATGGAACCTAGGGATCGAAAAATCCGATCCCTCTCCTGCGTCTGGCTGCTGGTGCCAAAGGGGATGAATCCCTCCTTACCTCAGGGCACTGGAAATCGATCTGGAAGCCTCACGCTACAAGTCCACGGCCGAAACCTTGTCGCCGACAGAAGATTCGAAGCTCTATTTTCAGATATGTGTTTTCACCGTCGCCAGACCTGCCCGAGCTCTCCCAATGCTTGATAGGTAGCCTCCCCTCGACGAGGATGGAAAACCATCCTTGCCGCCACCCGAGCGTCAATCTCCGCTATCGAATCCACAGGGCGAGATTGAATCTCTGCCCTCAACTCGTCCACGTTAGAATCGATGTGGATTCCACGCCCAATCGCCGCCGCCATCACCACCTCGTTGAATCAAACTGCCGGCGACCTTCCAAATCCGGCGACACTCCTCCAGCTGGTTGAATCGACGGCGGATGGCATTCACTCCCAGCGCAGATGAGAAACATGGGAAATTTTCCCCTTTCGCTTGCGCGTGAGCTGAACCGGGTTCGGTTCAGCCTGAACCACTGGTTCGGCTGGTTTAGGGCAGGTTCAGGGTTGATTAGACCTCAGAATCGCCCCACGGTTGACCCTCTCCATCATGCTCGCTCACAAGCTTGCGCGAGAGGGTCTAGGGTCCATGGGTCGAGACGGAAACCCACATCCACGTGTGAACCTACACTCCGTGGTTCGACTCGACCCTCGCCCTATGGACTTGTGTCAACCTCAGTGACATGATCGCACACTCGAGTCATCCAAGACCTCTGATGACGAGGGGTCCCGTCATCGATCATCCTTGGTGTGCTTTGGGATTTGTGCTAAATCCCGGGAGCATCACATACTCCCCTACCCAAGTTCATTGTCGCCCTCGACGAGAGGCTATCCATGTAGATCTTCAACTCCTCCTCAAACTGCCACAAATCAGAAGGTTTTTCCCAGTTAGCTTCTTCTATGGGTGTTCCTTCCCACTGCATAGGAAATTTCATCCGCCTATTCCTCCTACTCTGTCCAAGTGTTTTGTGATCTAAAATTTTTTTAATTCTTTTGTCAAACTTTGCTCGAACACTAGGAGGAGCCCGACGCCCCTGAGAGCGACTAGGGTCGGTCTCGTCGGTATGAAACCTTTTCAAAAAGCTTACATAAAAGGTCGGATGAAGCTTTAATCTGTCAGGAAGCTTTAGCCTGTAGGCAACAGCACCAACCCGTGTCAAGACCTCGAAAGGTCCCTCATATCTCTAAATAAGATTGCGATGCGTAGTCTTGGCTGAGATCTTTCTTCACATCTGAGGTGTCAACTTTAATAGCACAAGATCTCCAACTTCAAACTGTTAATTGCGTCTACTCTAGTTGGCATAATGCTGCATCCTTCTTACAACGTGCTCTAAGCTATCACGAGCCTCTTGGAGCACCTCAGCATAATCTCTCGCAACCCGATAGGCTGTTGGGCACTCACCATCGGTGTGCTGCACAACGTCAGCAGGGGTGAGAGGCTGTCATCCTAACACCAACTCAAATGGTGTCTTGCCGGTAGCTGATGACTGCTGCAAGTTGTAGGCAAACTACGCCGTATCGAGGAGAGACACCCAGTTGCGCTGGCTTGCCGACACAAAGTGACGAAGGTATTCTTCAAGCAAAACATTTATCCTCTCCGTCTGGCCATCGGTCTGAGGATGGTTTGCTGTAGAAAACTTTAGCTCAAAACCAAGAGTCTTAAATAAGGATGTCCAGAAGTTACCAGTGAACCTAGTATCTCTGTCAGAAACAATGTCCAGGGGAAGCCCAAAAAGCTTCATCGCATGCTTGAAGAATAGGTCAGCCGTCTCCTTGGCTGAGCAAGGCTCAGGTGCTATGATGAACACAGAATATTTTGAGAACCTGTCCACCACAACAAAGATAGAAGCCTTCCCTTCGACCTTTGGTAACCTAGTGATGAAATCCATGGTCATTTCGGAATCAGAAGAGGCTGTAACAATCCTGCTTCACACCTCCTATCGACTTTATCCTGCTGGCAGATCAAGCACGTGCGAATATTGTGATCTACATTAGCTCGTATGGAGGGCCAATAATAGGATCGGGATAAAAGTATTAGTATCATGCGCTGTCCCGGGTGTCCACACCATGCCGTGTCGTGAAGCTCTCTCAACAACTCACGTCGAAGTCCGCTAGTCGCCGGAACAAGTGGCCGACTGCCTTCGGCCATCAGCTGCTGGTACTTGGCGTTGAGAACAGCAGCTTGCTGAATGCAATCGAGGAGATCACCCTCAATCCTCGATATAGAAGCAAGCACCATAGTGCACATCCTGCTGAGAGCATCTAGAACCACATTGGAGCACCCTAGTCTGTGCTCCCAAGTGAAATCAAATTCAGCGAGGAACTCCTGCCATCTCGCTTGTTTCGGTGAAAGCTTCTTCTACGTAGTGAAGTATGTGTTGGCAACATTATCCGTCTTCACTACGAAACCGCTACCGAGAAGATAGATGCACCAAACTCGAAGGCAATGGATCACGGTGACCATCTCCTTCTCGTGAGCTGAGTAACACTGCTCCACCGAACTTAACTTCCTGCTCTCAAATGGCACTGGGTGCCCCTCCTGTAAGAGCACTCCATCGATCGCTCTGTCAGAGGCATCGGTATGAACCTCAATAGACTGAGTGAAGTCCGGCATGCGAAGAACCGGCTCAGTGGCGATCCTGCACTTTAACTCTGCAAACGCAGTCTGATGTCATTCTTGTCATAGCCAAGGAGTCTCCTTTCTATTTAGAATTATGTACTTTTACTGTGTTGTACTCCGAAAAGTTGTGTAACTTAAGTGAAAGTTTTGATGCATAATACCATATGTAATTTCACTCAGATCTTAACACATCACACTCACACGTAGATATTGATCTTTATAATATTATTCATTTATTTGATTGAATGCGTTGATATTTGTGACATGAGTTGAGAACTTAAGATATGAATTATGATTATCCTATGAGTTGCACTCTATGCCTAGGTATGTAGTTTTTTTTTGCATTTTGATGCCATTAAAATTATATTAGCATGTGCTAACTTCTAGCTTCTAAGCATAGCTTTTTGCTAAAATATAATTTTTAATGTTAAAGAGTTTGAGAATAATTTTGGACAGTTGGGCCTTTATTTTTTTACACGAAAGACATCATGGCTTCTACATCTTTAGCTTCAAATGTAAGTTTTTGTAAATGTATAAATATAATGTTTATATTTTATAGTGTTATATTTATAGTTATATAACTTATATTTATATTGTAGATACTAGAAGATATGTCAATGGATAACACTTCTCCAAGTCTAGACTCTACACATGAGATTGGAAAACAACCATTGGTTGAAGGACAAGGGTCACAATCTTTACTTGCTACTTCAAAATAAAAAAAAAAGGAAGAATGTTAAAACAAGATCAGAGGTATGGGATCATTATAGTAATCAATTCAATGCACAAAGTTTGATTATTAGCAAATGCAAATATTGTCAAAGAGAAATTCGTGCTGATCCAAAAAGTAATGGTACATCTAGTTTAAGAAATCATATCAGGACATGTAAAAAGTACCAATGTAGTATTAGCCAATAACAAACTGAACTTAATTTTGTGAAAGATGATAGAATTGATAAAGCATCATTTACTAGTAGTGTTTGGAAATTTGACCAGGACATTGTAAGGAAGGCATTAGTCTGAATGATTATTATGGCTGAGCTTCCTTTTATGTTTGTTGAGAGTGAAGGATTCAAAGAATTTCTTTCAGTTGCTTGCCCTAGATTTAAAATTCCATCACGTTGGACTATCTCACGTGATTGTTTTCAGCTTTACATGGATGAGAAATTAAAGCTTAAGCAACAATTTCAAAATTATACTCACTCTCAAAGAATTTGCTTGACAACTGACACATTGACCTCATTTCAAAGGATGAATTATATATGCCTAACAGCACATTATATTGATGATGAGTGGAGGTTGAACACAAAAATAAATAAATTTTTGCCCAATTAATGATCATACTAGTAGGGGCTTAGGCATGGCTATTGAGATGTGCCTAATTGATTGGGGGATTGATAAGATTTTTTCTATAACAGTTGATAATGTCTCCGCTAATAATGTTGCTATTAATTATTTGAGAGAGAAAATCATCAATTGGGGCTTTAGCATTGCACATGGAAAATATATTCACGTAAGATGTATTGCTCATATAATTAATCTTATCGTGAATGATGGATTGAAAAAGATTAATATATCAGTCACCAAAATTCCTCATTCTATTCGCTATATTAGGCAATCTCCATTAAGATTGCAGAGGTTTAAAGAATGTGTTGAGATTGAAAAAAATTCAATCTAAGAACTTGTTGTGCTTAGTTGTCAGCACTTGATGGAATTCAACCTATCTTATGCTAGATGTTGCTCAAAAATTTGAAAGAGCTTTTCATAGATACAAAGTGTTAGATCCTAACTTTTGCTATGAACTTATGAAGGAGGATGGGGGTGATAGAGTGCCCAATGCAAGAGATTAGAATGATGCAAGGAGAGCAATCAAGTTTTTGGACAACTTTTATGATCTCACACTCAAAGTATCTAGTAGCTTGAATGTAACTTCAAACATTTTATTTGATGAAATAGTCATTGTTGATAAGCTGTTGACCAAATTTGAAAAAAGTGAAGACTTTGATTTAAGTGTGATGGCTTATGCAATGAGGGAGAAATTTGAAAAGTATTGGGGTGATACTTCAAAGACTTAAGTTTCATTATATTGAAGGAGAGCTATGCACTTTGCATGGGAATGCAAAGGGAACAGCTATATCCCAGGAAGTAAAAGCTGCACTTTTTGATATGTTTAATGAATATAAGCGCCTGACTGCTTCTACAAAAGGCCTACAAATAACTAAAGATGCACAAGCTAAAATCAATCTTGAAGATTCTAGTGGGAATGAAAATTTTCGAGGTGCAGAAATGAGAAAGAGGAGGCAAAAGCTTAAAAAGTGCAAAATAGATTTTGAAGGGCCAGATTCAAGAATAGAATTAGACAAATATTTAAGTGAGGAATGTGATGATGATTGTGATGAGTTTGATATATTATCATGGTGGAAAGTCAACAGTCCTCGGTTTCCAGTGCTCTCACAGATGTCTAAAGAAGTGCTTGTTGTTCCTATTTCCACTGTACCTTCAGAATCAACATTTAGCACTGGAAATTGAGTTCTTGATCAATTTAGGAGTTCTTTATCTCCTAAATTAGTGGAAGCTCTCATATGTGGTCAAGATTGGTTTAGAAGATCATCACATCCATTTAATATTGAAGAAACTGTTAGAACGAGAGTAGATTAAGCTATTTCTATATTATCAACAAAATAATAAAATAAATAACAAGAACGAAGAACCTGGAGGCGCGGAGAAACCTGCTGTCCTTAGGTGAATTTCTGGGCCCTTGTGTGAGCAAATCCAGAGAGATCACCCAGGATACAACCAAGATGCTTCTCCTGCGGATCACGACCGTGGATAAGTTGATCGACCACCTTTGAACCTTGAGCAGCAAATGAAAGAAAGAGAGCTGGGGGAATTATGCAAAAGCTATTAGCCGTGCAAACTCTGATGTATCTATACCCTAGGGTCAGACGCCAATTTATAGGCTAAACCCCCACGGTTAGAACCGTTGGATTAAATCCGACGGCTATCACTGAAGTGCTACTAATAGCATTTGCTAAAACTAAAATAGCAAATAAAATAAATAAAATAAAACTAATTAAAAAATATAAAAACAAAAAAGGAAAGTTTTAAATTTTTTTTTGTTTAATGGGTTCTGGCTTCCAATAAGCGCAAGCGCTCATTATTAATTACCTATAAAATTAAGGAACCTTTCATTAAGAGATTTATACTTTGAAATAAAATACAAGACTGAATAATTTTATTCATGAACATTATGAAAGTACGTGGCTTAACTTGATGCATAAGTGATGAAAGAAATGAGCTATTATCAATTTGGGCAATTCGTATTTGTCAAATGTTTAGTCTTGCAATGGCGTATGAGACAATATCCGGCTTGGGCAACACAATGTCATATTGAAGAACTACGCTCCAATGATAAACATCGACATATGCACCTCCCCAAACAATATTCCTTCTATTGTAATTGCAGTCAGGCATAATGAATCTTTGAATTTGGGAGATCATCCGGCCTTGATGGCGTATTGGATGTTTGATTTGGAAAATATCTGGCCTTGCAGCGTATTGGATATTTAAATTTGAAAAATATCCGGCCTTGCGGCGTATTTGATATTTAAATTTAGGCAAATTACCCGGCCTTGCGGCTTATTGGATAATTTGAATTTGAAAATATCTGGTCTTGCAACTTGTTGGATATTTGATTTTGAGAAAATCACCCGGCCTTGCGGCTTGTTGGATAATTGAATTTGAGAAAAATTATTCGGTCTCGTGACTTGTTGGATAATTAAATTTGGGAAAATTATCCGGCCTTACGGCTTATTGGATAATTTTATTTTTAGAAAATTACCCGGCCTTATGGCGTATTGGATAATTTGAATTTGGAAAATTACCCGGTCTTACGGTGTGTTGGATAATTTGAGAAAATTATCCGGCCTTGCGGCGTATTGGATATTTAAATTTGAAAAATATTTGGCCTTGCGGCTTGTTGGATAATTTGAATTTGAAAATATCCGGTCTTGCGACTTATTGGATATTTAAATTTGAGGAAATTATCTGGCCTTGTGGCTTGTTGGATAATTTGAATTTGAAAATATTCGGTCTTGCGACTTGTTGGATAATTTAAATTTAAAAATATCCGATCTTGCGACTTGTTGGATATTTAAATTTGAGGCAATTATCCAGCCTTGCTGCTTGTTAGATAATTTGAATTTGAAAATATCCGGTTTTGTGATTTGTTGGATATTTAAATTTGAGGAAATTATCTGGTCTTGCGGCTTGTTGGATAATTTGAATTTGAAAATATCTGGTCTTGCGACTTGTTGGATATTTAAATTTGAGGAAATTATTTGGCCTTGCAGCTTGTTGGATAATTTGAATTTGAAAATATTCGGTCTTGCGACTTGTTGGATATTTAAATTTGAGGAAATTATCTAGCCTTGCGCCTTGTTGGATAATTTGAATTTGAAAATATCCGATCTTGCGACTTGTTGGATATTTGAATTTGAGGAAATTATCTAGCCTTGCAGCTTGTTGGATAATTTGAATTTGATTTGTACTCGGCCTTGATAGCTCATGAGCATTTGATTTAGCATATGCTTGGCCTTGATAGCTTATGAGCATTTGATTTAGATATATTGCTCGGCCTTGATGGCTTATGAGCATTTGATTTGGAATTGGTTGCTTTGGCCTTGACATGTAACTAATCCTTGATGATCTTGTTTTATATCCCCTTGAGGATATAGAAATTTGTCTCCTTGAAGGCGTGAGAACTTGTCCGTGGGATTTTGTTTTGTCATGACAGTGTTGCATACATAGTGTCGTATTGAGGAGCTATGCTCCGATGACAAGCATCGACGTACGCATTTCCCAAACAATATTATACTATAATGTGCCAAAGTGCAATGACAATTTCTTATAATATTTGTTGGTTAGATTGATTGCTATGATATTGAATTTGGTCAATTGTGCTAAGGCAAACTTGTTACATAGATCAAGTCAGGCTCTACTTGCCACTGAACTAGTCAAATTGAGTCACCCTTTTCTATTAAACTTTGAGTCAACCGTGTCAAGTTGGGTTGGTGATTTGTGTCATTGTATTTACTTGAATAGACTTGCATTGGGCAACTATTGTAGCAAGATCGAGCCAAATGTAGACTGAGCTTACAATTTTTAGGCATGTTGGGCCGCTATTCAATGAGAACTGGGTTTAGAATTTTTTTGGTTTAGTTCAATGGTAAATCAGGTTGAACTGCATAGCAAAATCTGATCAGATCCAGATTCTAATTTTAACCCGATAACGTAATGTATATATATTTGCTTCAATTTTTGGCAATGAATTGAATGTGTTGGGCTTGATTCAACTCGAGGCAAGCCAAACCAACATTATATCGGTGATGCAAGTATTCTGTGATGATTTCGTCAGACAACGATAGCAGTAGACAACGGTAGTGGTCTGATATGTGATAGTAGCGGCTACATTAGTGCCGCTGAATGTTACGATGAAGTTGAACTCCGTTGCAACTGAGTTGCAACAACAATCTTAGGAACTTTGGTGGATGGACCATATGCGTCCAGCTTTGGTGGTTCCGCTTCAGTCCATGATTTGGTTGGCACTAGGATTGGCTCATTGTTCAGCCTCTTCCACATGTCGGTGGCAAGCTGCAATTGAGTGTGAACATTCTCCGGTTCGGATTTTAACTGAGCCACAAGAGTTATGCGATTTACTTGAGCTATCTTAGGCTTCTAGTGACAATTCGGCTAGCATGGATATTGGCAGTCATATACTTTGCATGAAGACACGTTCAATATTCTTTTCTAATTTTCCTATGTGTCAGATTGCAGCTTTCATTTGTTCAAGTCAGATTCCTCATTGAAGTGTCTGCAGAGAACATTACACAGTGTAGTTGCAATTTTTGCCATTTGTCAATCTTTTTTGAATGTCCATCTCTTCTTAAGATTCGGACAGGGTTCACTTCTCAGCATTAAATCCTTGAGGTAGTGTACATGAGAATCATACTCTTCTTTTTGCTCCCATATACCAACCAATTGAAGGACGGCATCCATGAGCGCTGCTGGAAGGATCTTTCAAAATTCACCTACAAATTCAGTTCCAGTACGCTTACTGTTCTGTAAGATGTCTTTGGCAAGGTGTAGAAAAGGGATCTTTTCCTTTTGTAAACAATGGAATTGCTTAATTTCAATGCATTGCTCAGTGCTGTTGAGCTTGGACAGCTTATCCGTTGATATATACTCATTAAAAACACTACTCATCATAGTAGCTATCCATCTCTACAAAAGAAATTTAGAAATTGCAAATGGATGTAAGTAGCGCATCCATATTTGTTAAAAGATTGAGATGAGCTGCAATATAAGACATATGCTGGTTGTAGACACATATAATACTTCTCGCCAAGAAGCATTGCGATGGACTAAAATGAGCTGCAGCGTAAGTGTGATGCCCGGCCCGCTACAGTTGTCAACATTGACGCCACGTAGACTTTTTATTGACGCCAGAGTTTGATGATGATGGGCAGGCTGGATCGTTGATGACGCTCAAGGACTTGGAGAGGGAGGCACAAACTCAAGCGGGCGGGAGCAGTGGCAGGATACGGTTCGAGAACACTGGCAGGAAGCTGTCCTTGCTTGACAGCTTCTTCAGCTCCTCTGTAAGCCTGGCGGCGAAGTCGCTGAATACTTCAGTGTAGGTGCAGAGGAGGCGATCAGAGTCGTCGGCGTCTGGTTGTTCCGGCGAGAAGGATCTATACCAGAGGTGGAGACTCTGTTCGTCCAAAACTTGAGCCGGCTTTTCCACCGGGATGATGTAAAATTTGCACAGTTTAAAAAGTAAAATGGGCGGCTGATCTTAAGTCTCGCCTAAATGGCGATCAGAGTCGTCAGCAATTTTATCCGCTGCCAACACTTTCATTCCTTTCCTTATTAGTACAGATTCTTCTTCCTTTTGTTTTGTGCTCCTCATTTTTTGAAAATTCTGTCGACTGTTGTATATGGCATCCTCTTTTTTCCTTGTCTGATCTTCTTAATTTTCTTGCCGCTTTTGTTTTCCTTATCGATTTTTTTTTTGTTTATAGATTTTAATCCTTTGCTCATCCGCCTCAAATTTATTTTTTTACCAGCCATTATTTCCCTTTTTGTCGGCTGTTATCAATTGCAAGCTGCGATTGTTTCTTTTGAAATGTTTCCTTTTGTATTTTCCAATTTCTTCACCTTACGAAGCACTGACGGCTAGATTTCCTTTCCCCTTTCAATTTTCTGTTGCTGTGTTCTTTATTTCCCATGTGGTCAAATTAATTTTGACTGTTCTTCCCTTTGCACACGTAATTAATTTAATTCAAAAATAATGTTCCTACAATGATCGCACATTCCTACAATGTTCTTCCCTTTGCACACGTAATTAATTTTGACTGTTCTTCCCTTTGCACACGTAATTAATTTTGACTGTTCTTCCCTTTGCACACTGTGGCTAAACTTAAAATAAAACTTCTCATCATAATACATTGATTTATTTTACTCATGCAAACCACAAATTGTATATATACATTACCACTGTTTGAGATTGTATCTATATGTAATGGATCTCTTCCTCTAAGAATAAACCCTGAAAATCACCCTTCTGTTTTAAAAGATAACGTAATAATGATAATAAGAATAAAATAATTGTGTTTTTAATCAATAAGATTGTTATGGGTATATTAGTTAGTTACAAGAAAATAAAATTAAGACTGTGTTTAGTAGGAAAAAAAAGAAAATTAGAAAGAAAGGAAAGTAAGAAGGAAGAGAAAGTAAAAATGAAAAGGAAAATAAGGAGATTTTTTTCAATTGTGTTTATTTAGAGGATAAGAAAATTAGAAAGATTGATATAATCCCATCCAACCGCACTTCTGATAATAAGGTTAACAAAAATTCTAGCTCCTTTTACAAAAGAAAATCCCATATGTAGACTTTGACTTTTCATATTGCATTACATACCATAATGATGTTCAGATGGAAAAACAGTCTTTCCTTTATGCTACAAATGACCATAATTGTTCAGATCCAGAATGAAATACGGCTAAGTTAGAGGATTAGTAGCAAGCCTTATCCACATTGTCAAAGTACGTGTGCTGCATAGCTCTCTTAGCTGAAATCTGCTTTGATGGCTTGTACATCAGCATCTTCTGCAAGTATGAAGTTCAAATAGCATCTTTTATCAGAAGTAGATATGATTAACATGTTTCACAAAACTAGGACAAACAATCTTTCTAAAAAGATTAAAAAGAAAATGGTCGTCAGCACTCACTGAGAGAAGGTCTAACCCATAAGCATCCAGGTTAGGCACGAACTTCATCATTTGGAGTACCAAGCAATCTGCATCAGTAATAGTAATTAATCCAGCTGACTAGGCAACGTAAATAGATAGGGAAAATAGATATCGAAAAACCAGTTGATTTTACCTGAAGATGTAAAGGAGATGTTGCAACTCCAAACATCCAAACCATCCAAATATCCAAAACATCAACAATCTAACAACATCCAAGACATCCAAAACATCGAAAAGCTCGACAATGTAAAACAAGTCCAACACATCTTCAAATGTATACAGTTGATATTTAGGTAACCCGTTGTGAGCTTTCAAGCCATGACTGAAGTATTATTTGACCTTCAAAGGTACTAAAATAGAGCCAACTTTAATAGATATAATGTACAATATGGATTGATGAAGTAGGATAAGCAATATGTAAAACAAGACTTTTAACCACCATCAGTGTCATGGAGTAAGTTATTGGCTTTAGACTTTTAACCACCAGAGCTGCTAGTGCTTATAGTTTCACTCTCAGATCCACTGGAACTATCTGAGCTCCTGTAAAACAAGACAAGTTGAAAATGTCGCCGCTTGCATGTGATTGACAAATAAATTTCAATAAGAACAGAGAAGATATGAAATAAATATACCGTTTTGATCTTCAACATATTTGCTTGGATATTTATCATATCAAATTGACAAAATATTAGCTTGAATATTTAGCCTAAAGAATCTTCTCTTAGATATTGAAGACATTCACTGAGATATTTGTCTAAAACTATGGGCTTGAATATTTATCTCATCAAATTAACAAAATATCTACTGAAATATTTGTCTTAAATATTCACTTGAATATTGACGACTAGACAGCCTGCGATATCAAGAGACGAAGATGTGAGAAATTAGATGCAAGACACCCTGACCCTTCTAAATCGTTTCAAAAGATAACGTAATAATGATAATAATAATAATAATAAAATAATTATGTTTTTAATTAGTAGAATTTGTATGTGTATATCAGTTAATAACAAGAAAATAAAATTAAATAAAAATGGGAAAAAAAAGTTACAGCTACCCAAGGAAATAAATAAATGAGTTGTAAAAAAACAATGTAAACAACATCAATAGTATGCCTAAAGGAAAGATTGAAGCATTCAATGAAACAAGTTTAATTGCAAGATCAAAATAGCCAAGTCCAGCCACAGGTAGAATTCACAATAAAATTAAAAGCGCATCATTCACAAACGCTCATAGCCACAAACACAAAAATCAAAAGATGACAGACATTAAAAAAGAAATGGCAGACATATCAGAAAGAGACTAAAATTAGCTCTACTTACCCCTTGAACACTGTGCCGGGGAAGGGTTAGGAATAACTTCATTTTCAATGTAGATGCGAGGAATGTGAGAGATCTTGCTCCACTCACGCCCGTCTTGCCTCCAATCACATAGCTTCCCCAGTTCTCCACATCTTTCAATTGTCATGTCTGTTAGGTTCTTTGGCAGACTGTTCAGCCCCAGCGACAACATCTCGGGACAATCATTTAAGAATAGCCTCTCTAGATGGCACAAGCTCCCCAAGACATTAGGTAGGCTCCGCAGATCGCTGCAGTTAACGAAACTCAGATATCTGAGGGAGGTGAGGCTTTGGAACCACTCTTGCTGTACAACAGTGAAGGACTCTAACCCCTTCAAGGGACCAAGAGACAAATCTATTAGGCAAGTGAGAGTACCTACTGGAAAGATCTCATGGAACATTTGCATTCCATCCACAGTCTCAGAGAAGCCAAATTCGAGAATGTAAGAGGTAAAGTGTATGGACCTCCTGAGTTTGTGGCAATCGAATATCTGCCACCTTTTAAGGTAAGGCATCAAATCTCGACCTTGTTCTTTTGCTGTCTCCTCCAATGAATATCTGCCACCTTTTAAGGTAGGGCAGTGCTCCAAGAGGAGGAATAACTTTTAAGTTGGGGCAATCTATAATATGCAGAGTAGTAAGATGAAGCATTAGAGACTGACCATTATCCGGAGCCAACCATTCCTTTAGCTCTTTCATAGAGGACAACTTTAAATTGTCTAATTTTGGCAACACTGTGCTCTCTCCACCATTAGTTTTTGTCTCTATCTTCGTTAGTGAATCAAGCTTTTTGAGAACCAAATGTTCGAGACATTGCAACCCTCCAAGAGGAGGAAGAGCTTCCAAATTGTTGCATCCTATAATTTGCAAATTAGAAAGAAGAGGCATTATATCACGAACATCCTCTTTAAAACTCGACCATTTCTTTAGTTTTTTCAAATCAAACAAAAAGAGAGATTCCAATGATGGGAATGCAATTTTTTCATGACCGTATATCTTACTATCAATCTCTTCCAATAAATCAAGTCCTTCAAGATCCAGATTTTTTAGAGAGGGCAGTGCTCCAAGAGGAGGAATAACTTTTAAGTTGGGGCAATCTATAATATGCAGAGTAGTAAGATGAAGCATTAGAGACTGACCATTATCCGGAGCCAACCATTCCTTTAGCTCTTTCATAGAGGACAACTTTAAATAGTCTAATTTTGGCAACACTGTGCTCTCTCCACCATTAGTTTTTGTCTCTATCTTCGTTAGTGAATCAAGCTCTTCGAGAACCAAATGTTTGAGACATTGCAACCCTCCAAGAGGAGGAAGAGCTTCCAAATTGTTACATCCTATAATTTCCAACTTAGAAAGGAGAGGCATCATCGGATGACAAACATCCTCTTTGAAACTTGACCATTCCCTCAAATTTTTCAGATGCAACAACTTGAGAAGTCGCAATGCTGGGAATACTTTGTAGCCACCACCATATGCTTCCAAACCAATTGTTTTTAGAGACATCAAGCTGTTCAGGGATAGAAACTTGAGAAAAGGCAATTCCCCTAGTGGAGGAAGAGCTTCCAAGCCACCACATTCAAATAGCGATATAGCCCCTATGTGGGACAAATATGACTTGTTAAACCAGCTTGGATGCTTACGACCCTTGTATCTAGATATATCTATGCCCTTGATTTCGGAGTGCGGTTTGAGTTCTTCAAGAACCTCTTCGACTCTAAACTCATCACGTGAGCAATCATATGACCCCCAGCAGAAACTTAGTACCTCCAAGTGCACTTTTTTGTGCAATTCAGCCTTCTTTGCTTCTTCTTTGTTGGTCACATTTTCTAGGTTATCAATGCGAAGACAACCTTGAAGCTTATTAAGGTTTCGCAACTCACATATCTTGTAGCCCTCATGTTCCCTTACCTCATACCTACTTAATCTCTGCAGAGATGTTAATCTGCCAATGCTAGGTATAGCAGAAATAAAAGAACATGGTGCATTTATGTAAAGCAACTTAGTCAGTTTACCAAATATTTTAGACATCGATGTTTGGTCGTTGGAGCAATGAAACATGGACTTGGAATCACCTATCAATTGGTAGTCGTCAATCTCCTCTCTATTAGTAAATGGGGAAAACCAATAATTTGGATTATCCGGTAGATATTCGTCGTCAATATCCCCTGTACCAGAAAATGGAAAATGTTCTCCAAATGGGAATTCCAAGTATCGCAAGCGCTTTACTTCCTTAAAATGTTCTCCAAATATCAGAACACGCAAGCGCTTTACTACCTTAAAATCCGGACGTGAGGTTTGTGATATGCTGCTTGTGTGTGGAGGATCATACACTAAGCTGCGCAGTCTCTTTGGAAGCTTAGTGCCACATGGGAATTCCAAGTATCGCAAATGAATCATATTGCCAATTGTCTCAGGAAGATGTGATAATGAATAATATTCACCAAATATCAGAACACGCAAGCCCAGTAATTCCTTAAAATCCGGACATGAGGTTTGTGATATGCTGCTTGCGTGCGGAGGATCATACACTAAGCTGCGCAGTTTCTTTGGCTCTTCAATTTGATCCAGATCCCTACTAGAGCTGACATACAAGTGACGAACCCTCTTAGGAATTCTGTGCTCCACTGTACTACCATTTTTAACTTGGAAAATTTCATCTGGTACGATAGACTTTGCCAGATCACACAACAAGGCATGGATCACGTACCCCTTCCCTGGACTATTATCTTGGAAGAAAGATCTACTATGTAACTCATTAAAATATTCTCGTCCTTTGTCCTCCAATGTCATGATGCGGTGGCCCGATTCACCAAACCCCTGTGCCTCCCAGAGATGAACTAATTTATCAATACTTTTGAACACATAATTCTCCGGAAACAAAGCACAATAGACAAAACACTGCTGGAGGTGAGGGGGTAGCATATTGTAACTCAATCTCAGGGAAGGAAGAATTTCACCTCCCTTTTGCCATTGTTTGCTTTCCAAGACGTTCCTCCAGCAGCTTTCCTTCAGACAACGGTTGAGAAAACTTCCCACTACTATGGCCGCAAGTGGCAAGCCGCCCATCTTACTTGCTATTTGCTTTCCAATGTGCTTTAGTTCTGGATGATCTTTTGGATTGACATTACCAAATGCACAACGTTTGAAGAACTGCCAATACTCTTCTTTTCCAAAACATGCTAAATCAATTGTAGTAGCTCTGGAGTTAACCAAATCTGCTACTTCTTTAGTGCGAGTGGTAATTACGATTTTGCTACCTTCTTTGCAATGTCTGAACACGCTGATGAGTTTTTTCCATTCTGTAGTAGTCAAATCTTCCCATACATCGTCAAGGACAAATAAGAACTTCTTTCCTCGCAATTTTCTTGACAAATCTTCATAAATGGTACCCAAATTTATGCGCTTAGGTCTAAAATCTGCAGATTCCAAGATCTTTTTCATGACCGTTGTGCTTTCAAATTCATTTGACACCCAAACCCACGCCTTGTGATTAAAATGTTTTCGGACGTCCTTACAGTTGTAGAGCCACTGGGCAAGAGTAGTCTTTCCCGCTCCTCCAAGGCCAACAATGCACACCACAGAGAAGTTCTGGCTATTGGATCCGTTTTCATCAGACGACTCCAACACCAATTCCTGCAGCCGATGCATCTCTCTTTCTCGGCCAAACATACGAGGTTCAGTTGGAATTGGACTTGTCTGTCGCCCTTTGGATGATCCGTCTTTTTTGTTGCTGTCGGTAATCTTCTTAACCTCGAGGTAGGTACTACTCTGTAGTAGACGATCCAACGCGTGGGCAATATCGAATAACTCGTGATGGATTGCAGGGGGGGCAATGGCAGTCCGTAATCTTTTTGCTGCATTGCGCAAGAAGTTGCCGCTAGCCTCGACGCCGTGGCAGAGGGATTCGCAATTGAAGGCGTCGATAATATCCTCGGCCTCGTAAACGACATCTTTTAATTCAGTCAGCCAGGATGCCACGTTGCGGTCTTCCTCGATCATGTTACTCTCGATGACTTGCATCACCGGCTTGATATATTTCAAGTTATTTTCCACATTCTGCAGAGCTCTTTTTACGTCGGTAGCGTTCTGGTATCGGCCAGAGAAAAAGGAACGAATCGAGTCGTATAGATCGGAAACGACTGGAGAGATGAAACATCCGACGATCTCAAGTGCCATTGAGATGAACGATGCTTGGGAGCTCGGGAAGATGCCGATCGCTATGACGCGCGCGCTTTCTTAAAAAGTGGTCTGTGAAGATGCCAACAATCTGACGCGTTCTATTGACTTCACAGGCCAATAGCACCACTGCATAAAAGAAGACTTGTATCCGCCGCGTTCCGTTGACTTGAGGGGCTAGAGTTAAACTTTAGTGCTTGTCGTCAATGACGGCATTTTTCCTTCAATAATTACATTTTGACCCATAATTCTCCCTCGTTTTTCTCTCCTCCTTCGGTCTTGGCTTTTTCCTTTAAGAACCTTCTCCTTGTGTAGGAATAAAGTTGATTCTTTAACAATTCATGAGTCTTTACTTATGCGTCATTGCTTACGTTTTCCTTCAATTATTGTACTATGACTCATAATTTTCTCTCTCTCTTTCTTTCCTCTTTCCTCCTTCGATCTTGGTCTTTTCAGTGAATGTTGCTATCTATAACTTTAAAATTTACCAGCATTATATTGGCTGCGCAACTCAAACAAAAAATCTCCCTACCCTAATCTCGCATTCGCCAATCTTAAAGCAACAAAGTGAGTGCACAAATCTTAATGCCCTTCATATCTCTCTCTCTCTATATATATATATTAAATTAATCACATTCCTTTTTACTACCTCCAAGATCTTAATTGCGGGATAAGTCTTTAGTTAAGCTACACTAAAAAAATTATAATTTTATGTTAGTTAAATTATTTTATATACTTTTGTCTAATTTTAATAGAACCATTTAATTTTTTCCTCTTGCTTAAAATTATTTTCCAAACTATTTTAAGGGTATAAGATTATTTTTGTTATCTACATAAATAAATATTACTTTATGAAAATTATGTTAACCATTGTTAAAATAATTAACTTGTATATCATGCTCACCGCTCACGATGTACATTATTTTGTACATTATGTTGATTATTCATTTATTACTATGTACGTTATTTTAGTTATGGATATTATATGCTTGATATCTTTGAAAAATAATATTAATTAAATATGCGCATTTTATCTAAAAAGTTTAAGATGAATATATTCATAACAATATAACAATATGACAATAAATAATAAATAATTTACATACAGTTCTAATAATTTTGTAGAATAAAATAAGTTTAATATGTGATTCTATAAATTTTAATAAAAAATAATTCAATCTATTTAATTAATTATCTTAATAGGCTTAAATATTTTAACCTATGAACATGACTTTCATATCTCAATTAAATAATATATAGAAACAACTCAAGATATATTGACGTGATTAATTATTGAGTTCTTTGTATTTATCATCAATAATTACAAAATCATTACTAAGTTATAATTTTTAACAATAAATGGTGATTATATGAGATTACTACTGAGTTGCGTTTGCATACAATAAATGATGAAATGGTTAATTTAACTTTGATATCTACCAAAGTTCTTCAGCAATTTTTGATTTCTTAAGTTTCATATTTATTAGTAATCTAATTTTGTTAATCAAATTTATAGTTATTCTCGGCATTTTGTAATGTCAAATCCATTGAAATATTCAAGTTTATTAATCTATGTTTATCCAAAAAAATTATTGGTTGATTATATTTTATTTAATGAACTAGTTAATAAATAATAGTAACTACTAGTACACAATTTAAATTGTATAAAAATATATCAAAGGAAGTAATGCCCAGGTGATGCTGGAAACAAGGGGTTTCCATTGTCGACAACACCCTAGCGGTAGGGTTCTGCCATAGAGAAACATGGGTTGGCAACTCTCCTTGCGGAGGAGAGGTCCTTCATTGGTGGAGGGTTTGTTGGAAGAGTTATCCGACGAGCTTCCTAAATACTTTCCCCAAAAGAGAGGGATCATCACAAGTTGAACTAGTGACAGGATCCACTCCTCCACTAAAGGTCTTTTACCGTATTTCTCCAGTGGAGTTGGTCGAGCTTTGTTTAGCATTGGTGTGGATTGCTCGAAGCCAAGTTCATTCAGCCCACGGTATCGCCTTATGGAGCGTTGATCCTCTTCTAAAAGAAGAAGGATTGGTCGCTAAGGTTCTAGGTAGACTATAGAACCTTGGATAAGATAACGATGAGGGATTGCTATCTTATACTGCTTATCCCTGATCTGGGAGATCGACTAGGGAAAGCATTGCTTTTCTTAAGGCGAGACCTGAGAGCAGGTTAATTGGCAAATTCGTTTCGCCGAACGCAACGAATAGGAAAACCATATGAGCAGCCCGATATGAGTCCTTAAGTTCAAAGTGATGCTCTTTGAACTTCTAAAGCCTCTTCTACGTTTTGTCATCTGAAGAATAAGTGTTGACCCCTTTTCTTAGATGACTACGTAGTTGTATACTTGGACGATATCGTGGTATTTTCCTCAAGCGTTGAGGAACGCCTAAGCTATCTAAGGCTGGTGTTGAGGGAAAAACCAACTCTATTTGGAGTTGAGAAATTCTCATTTGTGGTGGATGAGATTTCTTTCTTTGGTCTTGGGATGGACCACGGACAAGCGCGCATGGACAAGGTAAAGGTCCAAGCCATTGCGGAATGGTGCGCCCCCTCAAATTAAACCGAGTATGGAGTTTTCTCAGTGTAGTGAACTTCTATCGAAGGTTCATCAAAGGCTATTTAAGAAAAGTCTTACCCTTAGTGATCTACTGAAACGGAACTCGAAATGGGAGTGGCTTGATCGGTATCAGTTGGCCTTCCGATAGTGAAGGTCCGTATTGCCTCTGAACCGATCCTGAAGTTACCGGACTTCAGTATGCCTTTCGAGTTTCACACTGATGCTTCGGACCAAGCTATCGGTGGTATACTTTTATAGTATGAGCATCCTTTAGCTTATGGGGGTTGAAAGCTAATAGGACTGAGCGACGGTATTTGGCCATGAGAAGGAAAAGGTGGTGGGAGTCCACTATCTCCGGACGCAGAGAACCTTCTCGGGGTTATGAAGTCCGACAACATGACACCACATAAAAAGAGGTTGTCGGCAAACTAGGCACGTTGGCTGGAATTCTAGGGTGAATTCCAATTCCATGAGGAACATAAATCGGGTAAAGGCAGTGTGTCTCCTCACAAGCTCAGTAGACTAAATGCCCTTATGTGCTGTACCCTATCTCAAGTGGACGGGGATCTGTTAAGCAGAATAAAAGTAGCCTCAGCTTTTGATAGGGAGGATCAAAAGCTAAGTTCAGCAGGATTATGTCGGGCATGATCCGACACTACTACTTGGGTCCAGTTGACATAGTCATGGCCAGAGGTGATAGGCCATTAGTCCCATCGATGGGCGGACTGCGCCGGGAGCTACTGAGGGAGCTCCATGATAGAGTTTGGGCAAGACATCCAGGACAAAAGGGGAAAATTGTCCTGTTAGCACGACTGTGCTATTAGCCCAATACGTGCGCAAATATGGGGATGTAGGTCCGCATTTACCAAAATTGCCAGGAAGGTAAGATCGATCGGAGACTAGAGGCAGGGTTGTTACAACCACTGCTTGTTCCTGAGATGTCCTGGACAAGGGTGTCCAAGGACTTTATTGGTGGGTTTCCTAAGTTTGACGGGAAAAGCTTAGTGCCGGTAGTCGTAGATAGATTCTCCATGGAGGGAGTCATTATCCCAGCACTTGAGTAGTGTACAGTAAGGGTTGCTGTAGACTTATTCTTCCAGAAAATGGTGAAACATTTTGGCTGGACACTTTTTGAACCGTGTTGTTCAATAAATATGTGTCCAAGGTAAGTTTCTCCATAGCCAATCATCCTCAGAAGGATGGGCAAACTGAGCGGGTGAATGCTCTTGTGGAAGAATTCCCCCGTCACTGTATGATCGCCAGTCAGGGTGACTGAGTGAAGTGGATCGATGTGGCATGGAATGCCTACACCTTGCAAAGGTTGTCATCCACAAGTCCCACCTCATTTGAGCTTCGAGTTAGTGTTAGGGAGTCAGCCCCAAATCCCCGTTGATGTAGTACAAAGGGATTCCTACGGGAAGTGCCCTATGACTCAACGGAATGCTCGGGAATGAATCTATTCACTCGGAGAGGCTAAAGGTAGCTAGGAGTTGGCTGTACAATGGATGCAAAAGTATACATACTGTTATTGTTGGAACGAAGAATTAGTCATGGGCGACTTAATTCTTCTCCGACTTACCTCGCAGATCGGTAGGAAAATCTCGGTGAGGGAGGCTCACCGAAGTCTTATCCGAAGATACAACAGTCCATGTGAGATATTGAGTCGAGTGGACTCAGTAGCATACCGTTTGAAACTCCAATAGAGAATGTAGATGTACCCTACATTCCATGTGAACTTGAGAAAGTTCCACAAGGATCCGGACGATCCTTCTCGGTCATTGTCTTACCAAGCCACACCCATGGTTCGAACGGAATTCGACCGAGGGATACGTGATATTTTATATCACTGGGTGTTGGGGCAAAGTAAGTCGAACCGATATACGGAGTTTCACATCCGATGGGATAAATCCCTTATGGAGGAAGCAACCTGACACAAAGCTTCCAAACAATACTTCTCCGATGGCTCGGATGAGGTCTGATCTAAGGATTGTTGAGATTTGAGGTTATCGACTCTTGGATCATAGTTGAATGAGTAAGCATGAGGTGTTTCTCATTCATTGGGAGAGTTATGCTTGAGGTCGGAGCACTCTGGTGGGAGGCTTCAGAATTTTGGAATTACGAGATTTAGCAGAGGAGCTACCTCGAGTCGCCGAAGACGGCGACTACCTCAGGTGGGGGAGAATGTGAGGCCCAGGCACTGGGCCCAAGCCCAGGCCTAGGCCTCGTTGTCAGCCCAAGCCCGTTCTAGTAGCGAATCGGGTTGGGCGGGGCGGATTTCGGGTCGGGCGACCCGTTTGGCGCTTCCTCCCTTCATCGAGCGGCTGCGACGAGAGCTCCAGTGGCGGCGATGACTCCAGTGACTTCCTAGTGGGTTGGGTGCGACGGTATGGGAAGCGGCGGAGCTTAGGGGCGGCGCCCCTTTTTCCCTCCTCCTCCATTGTCTTCGGCGTCGCTGGTGGTGGAGCCGGTGGACGGACATCCGCCGAGGTATGTCCTACTCTCCTCCCGCTCCAGCTCCGTCCGGCGGGTTGGTTTTCGGGTCGACGAGCGTCGTCGACTTCTCTCTTTTGCCCTTTGCCGTGCCTCCTCTTCTCTCATCTCCGGCGAGAATCTGGCTGGTTTGCGAGGCAGGGAGCTTCGGCTCCTTCCTCTGGTGATGCCCGGCGAAGAGTTTGTCGGCGTCTCTAGCGGTTCCGGCGGCGTCCGGTGAAGAAGGGGTGCGCCTCCTTTCTTTGGTGGCGTCCGGCGTCTGTGTGGGTTCGCCGGCACCTCCCTTGCCTCCGACGAGCCTCGGGCGGTTTCCGACGATCTTTCGGTCGTCGGTCCACTACCTCAATTTGTGCGCATGTGCTTTGGTTGGCGTGCACATGCCTCGTTTTCTGTGCGCGCGCTTCTAACGGGTTCCAGATGCGGTTCCCGTTCCCGGCCGATCAGCTATCCTCGGCCGGCGTCTTCTTTCTCCGGCTCCCTGAGCTTTGTGCTCTCGGCCGGGTTGTCCTACACGGTCGGCGACTCCTCGTCCCTCTCCGTGTTCCGGTCATGTGCGCCGGCCATGTGTGGTGTTGCCCGGCGTTTGCCGGATTGTCTGTGCCGGACGTCTGTGAGACGTCCCCTTTGGGCGAGTGTTGTATTCGGCCGCTTGCGTGCGGTCTAGTCGGAGTTAGGGTGTGTGCCCGCCGTCCTGCGTGATGTTGTCTCTTGCGCGAGTGTGTGCCACCGCCTGTGTGCGGTTTGGTTTGTTTTCTAGTGTACCAGTCTCGTACGCACGCTGTGCCAGCGTCGAGTCTCGGGTCTTGTATCTTCTTGTGCGTTGGAGCTGGTTCGTATAGCGATCCTTTGGGAGACGCGTGGCGGTCTCCATCTCGTCGAGAAGAGCAAACAGGTGGTCATTCGGGATAGGCTGAGGAGTGCGTCGAGGACGGACTCCTGCCAGTCGCGTCCAGTTTGGTGGTTTAACTATTTAGCCCCTGCGTGGGTGTGCTTGGGTGCGAGTCAAATGTTGACTCGCTTGTATTTTATTAAAAAATTTATTACCCTAATTCTAGACGTGACACTTAGAATATATTATAGCATCACAAAAGCAATACTGCATTATGTAAACGAAGAACCTTCTTATCCTTAATGAGAATTTGTTGCACCTTCACAAAATGATAGTCAATAGCGGCATTTATGAAAAAAAAGAAAAAAGAAAACTTGCATCTGTCGCATTATGCTGACTTGAGAAAATAATATCATTTGTCTATGCTTAGAATTGTTTACACATTTTCAAAGCAATAACAGCACTACGCAAAAAGAAGACTTTGTGTCTATCTTATTATGCTGACGATGAAGTTAGCATACTTGATGTTGGAAAAAATAAAAAAAAGAAAATAACGTTAGCAATTTACCGCCCTTTAATGTTAGCAATTTAGTGCTAACATTACTATTGAATTAAGCCTTTTTTTTAAAGGTTCTAATTCCTATGCATAAGAGGATGCTTGGCTCCTCTTCTCCATTCTTCCTTCTTCTTCTTTTTTTATTTTTATGTTCTTGGATTCTTCTAATTTTGCTGCTAAATGCTGAAAGAGTGTCTGATTAACTTCTTCACGGTTGTGCCCGCAGGAAAGGAGTATCTGGTTGTATCTTGGGTATTCAATCCGGATTTAACTCGCACGAGAGTCTAGATTTTCACCTAAGGATAAGCCACAACGCGCCTCCGGGGAATCCCTTCTTTTATATTTTTGCATATTAAGATTTTAATCCTACATGATCTCTATTTTCTATTTAAATAAATATCTTCATAAAATTTTAGACCAACAATATTAGGTGAAAATCCGATATGCTAATTTACTCTCTCTGTTAATTGGAATTTCTCTCTGAAAATTACAGTGATTTCAAACGCTCATAATTCTTTCTTTCTCTTATCCTTCCTTTTGTTCTTACGCTCATAATTCTCTCTTTCTCTTATCCTTCCTTTTGTTCTTGGCCTTCTCCTCATATAGGAATAAAGTTGGATCTTCAATAATTCATCTCATCGTCTTTGCTTGTCCTCAATGACGGCATTTTTCCTTCAATAATTACACATTGACTCATAATTATCTCTCTTTTTCTCTCCTCCTTCGGTCTTGGCCTTTTCCTTTAAGAACCTTCTCCTTGTATTGGAATAAAGTTGATTCTTCAATAATTCATGAGTCTTTATTTATTCGTTATTGCTTATGTTTTCCTTCAATTATTGTCTCTCTCTCTCTTTCTCTCCTCTTTCCTTCGGTCTTGGCCTTCTCCTTGTATAGGAATAAAGTTGATTCTTCAAGAATTCATGAGTCTTTACTTATTCATTATTGCTTATGTTTTCCTTCAATTATTATGCTATGACTCATAATTCTATCTCTCTTTCTCTCCTCCTTCCTTCGGTCTTGGTCTTCTCCTTGTATAGGAATAAAGTTAGATTCTTCAATAATTCATGAGTCTTTACTTATTCATTATTACTTTTGTTTTTCTTCATTTATTATGCTATGACTCATAATTCTCTCTCTTTCTCTCCTCCTTCCTTCGGTCTTGGCCTTCTCCTTTAAGAACTTTCTCCTTATAAAGGAATAAGGTTGGTTGATTGGTTCTTCAATAATTCATCTTTTTATCTCCTTTTGCCTGCGTGAATTAGATAGATCTCAGCTGGGTCTAATTGTTGGTGCTAAGAGCATGTACAAGTCTAATGAATTACAAAGGATGACTCTAGGCTTCATGATGAGAAAAAAGTCAGAATTCTTTTGAGTAATTCTTGTGTACATGACTGGACTTTGTTATATATGCCCAACTAATTCTTAATATCGTTGTTGTTAGTAAACATGCCCGAGTCATGTATGTGAGTCAGCCATCTAAACGTGGGTTAAATTTAGAAATTCATATTTTATTACAGAATAATTAAGTAGATTTAGGTTAATGCTTGTTATTTTATTAGATTCATGCTTGATTATTAAACAATTTAGTTTAATACTAGTTATTAATGAATGAAGGGATCATTGATGTAAAATTTAAGTGATTTAAAGTATCAAAATAAATAAACATTCATTAAATATTAATTAAAAGTAGTTAATTATGTTTATAAACAATATACTACTAATGTAAAACATACCAATCATTATTAGATAAAAATAAATAATAAACAATCGGAGGATTTGCAACGAGCCGTATTACTCAATATTAGAATTGCTTTTTTAGCAGGTCATGGAAAAAGTGGTAAATGGTGTACCGGAAAATTCCGCGCAACTTCTTTTCAGTGAATGTTGTTATTTATAACTTTAGAGTCTGTTTTATTAGGGAGAAAAAAAAGAGAAGAAAAAGAAATTTTATTTTTCCCCTCATTTATTAGAGAGATTAATTTAGAAAAAAAAAAATCAATTTTCTCTCCTTTTGTATTTTCTTCAAAAGGGAAAAAAAAATACTTTTCTCCTCTTTTGCTATCAGTTTTCTTCCCATCCATTTCTTATATTTTTCTCTTTTCTCTTCTTTCTTTTTTTTCTTCCCCTCTAAAAAAATAGACCGAAGCATTATATTGGTGCGCAATTCAAAAAAAAAATCTGCATACCCTAATCTCGCATTCACCAATCTTAAAGTAACAAAGTAAGTGCACGAATCTCAATGCCCTTCATCTCTATTTTTTGCCCATCATCAGTTGCCCGCTTGCTTATTGTCGTCATCTACTAAACCCTAATTAATTCCTAAGCTGGGCACCAACTTAGGCAATATTTTTAGAACATGGCACGCTGTCGTATAAAGTGAAAGAAAAAATATATATATATATATATACATATATATATACATATATACATACATATATACATATATACATACATATATACATATATACATACATATATATATATATATATTTAAAATTAATCACATTCCTTTTACTACCTCCAAAATCTTAATTGCGGATAAGTCTTTGCTTAAGCTACACTAAAAATATTATAATTTTATGTGACTTATATTATTTTATATACTTTTGTCTAATTTTAATGCAAATATTTTTTTTTCCTCTTGCTTAAAATTATTTTACAAACTATTTTAAGGGTATAAGATTGTTTTTGTTATCTACATAAATATATATTACTTTATGAAAATTATGTTAACCATTGTTAAAATAATTAACTTGTATATCATGCTCACCGCTCACGATGTACATTATTTTGTACATTATGTTGATTATTCATTTATTATTATGTACATTATTTTAGTTATGGATATTATATGCTTGATATCTTTGAAAAATAATATTAATTAAATATGCGCATTTTATCTAAAAAGTTTAAGATGAATATAATCATAACAATATAACAATATGACAATAAATGATAAATAATTTACATACAGTTCTAATAATTTTGTAGAATAAAATAAGTTTAATATGTAATTCTATAAATTTTAATAAAAAATAATTCAATCTATTTAATTAATTATCTTAATAGGCTTAAATTTTTTAACCTATGAACATGACTTTCATATCTCAATTAAATAATATATAGAAACAACTCAAGATATGTAGACGTGATTAATTATTGAGTTCTTTGTATTTATCATCAATAATCATAAAATCATTATAAGTTATAATTTTTAACAATAAATGGTGATTATATGAGATTACTACTGAGTTGCGTTTGCATACAATAAATGATGAAATGGTTAATTTAACTTTGATGTCTACCAAAGTTCCTCAGCAATTTTTGATTTCTTAAGTTTCATATTTATTAGTAATCTAATTTTGTTAATCAAATTTATAGTTATTCTCGGCATTTTGTAATGTCAAATCCATTGAAATATTCAAGTTTATTAATCTAGGTTTATCCAAAAAAATTATTGGTTGATTATATTTTATTTAATGAACTAGTTAATAAATAATAGTAACTACTGGTCCACAATTAAATTGTATAAAAATATATCAAAGGAAGTAATGCCAGGTGATGCTGGAAACAAGGGGTTTCCATTGTCGACAACACCCTAGCGGTAGGGTTCTGCCATAGAGAAACATAGGTTGGCAACTCTCCTTGCGGAGGAGAGGTCCTTCATTGGTACAGGGTTTGTTGGAAGAGTTATCCGACGAGCTTCCTAAATACTTTCCCCAAAAGAGAGGGATCATCACAAGTTGAACTAGTGACAGGATCCACTCCTCCACTAAAGGTCTTTTACCGTATTTCTCCAGTGGAGTTGGTCGAGCTTCGTTTAGCATTGGTGTGGATTGCTCGAAGCCGAGTTCATTCGGCCCACGGTATCGCCTTATGGAGCGCTGATCCTCTTCTAAAAGAAGAAGGATTGGTCGCTAAGGTTCTGGGTAGACTATAGAACCTTGGATAAGATAACGATGAGGGATTGTTATCTTATACTGCTTATCCCTGATCTGGCAGATCGACTAGGGAAAGCATTGCTTTTCTTAAGGCTAGACCTGAGAGCAGGTTAATTGGCAAATTCGTTTCGCCGAACGCAACGAATAGGAAAACCATATGAGCAGCCTGATATGAGTCCTTAAGTTCAAAGTGATGCCCTTTGAACTTCTAAAGCCTCTTCTACGTTTTGTCATCTGAAGAATAAGTGTTGACCCCTTTTCTTAGATGACTACGTAGTTGTATACTTGGACGATATCGTGGTATTTTCCTCAAGCGTTGAGGAACGCCTAAGCTATCTAAGGCTGATGTTGAGGGAAAAACCAACTCTATTTGGAGTTGAGAAATTCTCATTTGTGGTGGATGAGATTTCTTTCTTTGGTCTTGGGATGGACCACGGACAAACGTGCATGGACAAGGTAAAGGTCCAAGCCATTGCGGAATGGTGCGCCCCTCAAATTATACCGAGAATGGAGTTTTCTTAGTGTAGTGAACTTCTATCGAAGGTTCATCAAAGGCTATTCAAGAAAAGCCTTACCCTTAGTGATCTACTGAAACGGAACTCGAAATGGGAGTGGCTTGATCGGTATCAGTTGGCCTTCCGATAGTGAAGGTCTGTATTGCCTCTGAACCGATCCTGAAGTTACCCGACTTCAGTATGCCTTTCGAGTTTCACACTGATGCTTCGGACCAAGCTATCGGTAGTATACTTTTATAGTATGGGCATCCTTTAGCTTATGGGGGTTGAAAGCTAATAGGACTGAGCGACGGTATTTGGCCATGAGAAGGAAAAGGTGGTGGGAGTCCACTATCTCTGGACGCGGAGAACCTTCTCGGGGTTATGAAGTCCGACAACATGACACCACATAAAAAGAGGTTGTCGGCAAACTAGGCATGTTGGCTGGAATTCTAGGGTGAATTCCAATTCCATGAGGAACATAAATCGGGTAAAGGCAGTGTGTCTCCTCACAAGCTCAGTAGACTAAATGCCCTTATGTGCTGTACCCTATCTCGAGTGGACGGGGATCTGCTAAGCAGAATAAAAGCAGCCTCAGCTTTTGATAGGGAGGATCAAAAGCTAAGTTCAACAAGATTATGTCGGGCACGATCCGACACTACTACTTGGGTCCAGTTGACATAGTCATGGCCAGAGGCGATAGGCCATTAGTCCCATCGATGGGCGGACTGCGCCGGGAGCTACTGAGGGAGCTCCATGATAGAGTTTGGGCAAGACATCCAGGACAAAAGGGGAAAATTGTCCTGTCAGCACGACTGTGCTATTAGCCCAATACGTGCGCAAATATGGGGATGTAGGTCCGCATTTACCAATATTGCTAGGAAGGTAAGATCGATCGGAGACTAGAGGCAGGGTTGTTACAACCACTGCTTGTTCCCGAGATGTCCTGGACAAGGGTGTCCAAGGACTTTATTGGTGGGTTTCCTAAGTTTGACGAGAAAAGCTCAGTGCTGGTAGTCGTAGATAGATTCTCCATGGAGGGAGTCATTATCCCAGCACTTGAGTAGTGTACAGTAAGGGTTGCTGTAGACTTATTCTTCCAGAAAATGGTGAAACATTTTGGCTGGACACTTTTTGAACCGTGTTGTTCAATAAATATGTGTCCAAGGTATGTTTCTCCATAGCCAATCATCCTCAGAAGGATGGGCAAATTGAGCGGGTGAATGCTCTTGTGGAAGAATTCCCCAGTCACTGTATGATCGCCAGTCAGGGTGACTGAGTGAAGTGGATCGATGTGGCATGGAATGCCTACACCTTGCAAAGGTTGTCATCCACAAGTCTCACCTCATTTGAGCTTCGAGTTAGTGTTAGGGAGTCAGCCCCTAATCCCCGTTGATGTGGTACAAACGGATTCCTACGGGAAGTGCCCTATGACTCAACGGAATGCTCGGGAATGAATCTATTCACTCGGAGAGGCTAAAGGTAGCTAGGAGTTGGCTGTACAATGGATGCAAAGGTATGCATACTGTCATTGTTGGAACGAAGAATTAGTCATGGGCGACTTAATTCTTCTCCGACTTACCTCGCAGATCGATAGGAAAATCTCGGTGAGGGAGGCTCACCGAAGTCTTATCCGAAGATACAACAGTCCATGTGAGATATTGAGTCGAGTGGACTCAGTAGCATACCGTTTGAAACTCCAATAGAGAATGTAGATGTACCCTACATTCCATGTGAACTTGAGAAAGTTCCACAAGGATCCGGACGATCCTTCTCGGTCATTGTCTTACCAAGCCACACCGATGGTTCGAACGGAATTCGACCGAGGGATATGTGATATTTTATATCACTGGGTGTTGGGGCAAAGTAAGTCGAACCGATATACGGAGTTTCACATCCGATGGGATAAATCCCTTATGGAGGAAGCAACCTGGCACAAAGCTTCCAAACAATACTTCTCCGATGGCTCGGATGAGGTCCGATCTAAGGATTGTCGAGATTTGAGGTTATCGACTCTTGGATCATAGTTGAATGAGTAAGCATGAGGTGTTTCTCATTCATTGGGAGAGTTATGCTTGAGGTTGGAGCACTCTGGTGGGAGGCTTCAGAATTTTGGAATTACGAGGTTTAGTAGAGGAGCTACCTCGAATCGCCGAGGACGGCGACTACCTCAGGTGGGGGGAGAATGTGAGGCCCAGGCGCTGGGCCCAAGCCCAGGCCTAGGCCTCGTCGTCAGCCCAAGCCCGTTCTAGTAGCGAATCGGGTTGGGCGGTGCGGATTTCGGGTCGGGCGACCCGTTTGGCGGGGAAAGCTCCGTGAGAGCTAGGCCTACAGTGAGAGCGACGTTCGCCCGCGTTCACAGTGCGCGTTCGTTCGAACGCGAGTCAGCGGCGGTCGACCTCTCCCCTGATCCTCTTCCTCCCTTCGTCGGGCGGCTCCGACGAGGGCTCCGGTGGCGGCGACGACTCCAGTGACTTCCTAGTGGGTTGGGTGCGACGGTATGGGAAGCGCGGAGCTTAGGGGCGGCGCCCCTTTTTCCCTCCTCCATTGTCTTCGGCGTCGCCGGTGGTGGAGCCGGCGGACGGACGTCCGCCGAGGTATGTCCTACTCTCCTTCCGCTCCAGCTCCGTCCGGCGGGTTGGTTTTCGGGTCGACGAGCGTCGCCGACTTCTCTCTTTTGCCCTTCGCCGTGCCTCCTCTTCTGTCATCTCCGGCGAGAATCTGGCTGGCTTGCGAGGCAGGGAGCTTCGGAGCCTTCCTCTGGTGATGCCCAGCGAAGAGTTTGTCGGCGTCTCTAGCGGTTCCGGCGGCGTCCGGTGAAGAAGGGGTGCGCCTCCTTTCTTTGGTGGCGTCCGACGTGTGTGTGGGTTCGCCGGCGCCTCCCATGCCTCCGGCGAGCCTCGGGCGGTTTCCGATGATCTTTCGGCCGTCGGTTCACTACCTCAATTTGTGTGCACGTGCTTTGGTTGGATTGCACATGCCTCGTTTTCTGTGCGCGCGCTTCTAACGGGTTCCAGACGCGGTTCCCGTTCTCGGCCGATCAGCTATCCTCGGCCGGCGTCTTCTTCTCTCCGGCTCCCTGAGCTTTGTGCTCCCGGCCGGGTTGTCCTACACGGTCGGCGACTCCTCGTCCCTCTCCGCGTTCCGGTCATGTGCGCCGGCCATGTGTGGTGTTGCCCGGCGTTTTGCGGATGGTCTGTGCCGGACGTCTGTGAGACGTCCCCTTTGGGCGAGTGTTGTATTCGGCCGCTTGCGTGCGGTCTAGTCGGAGTTAGGGCGTGTGCCTGCCGTCCTGCGTGATGTCGTCTCTTGCGCGAGTGTGCGCCACCACCTGTGTGCGGTTTGGTTTGTTTTCTAGTGTACCAGACTCGTACGCACGCTGTGCCAGTGTCGAGTCTCAGGTCTTGTATATTCTTGCGCGTTGGAGCTGGTTCGTGCAGCGATCCTTTGGGTGACGCGTGGCGGTCTCCATCTCGTCGAGACGAGGTTCCGGTGGCGCAGCTGGCTGATGATCTTCACCTCCGAGACATACTCCTTCCGCCCCTGCTTCGAGCTACGGGAGATCCGCTTGATGGCGACGTCGATCTTGAGGTCCTTGAGGTAGCCCTTGTAGACCGATCCAAATCCGCCCTCACCGAGCTTCAGATCCTTGGAGAAGTCCCTTGTCGCGCTCGCAAGCTCCTCGTAGGGGTACCTCTTCGGCCCCCTCTCCCTCTCGAACTCATCGTCAATGGCCTCTTCTATCCCCATGTCGTCCATCTCCTTAAGGCCAGAATCGGCGGCCGCTTTCTTCTTAGCCGCCCAAACGAACCAAATCACGGCCGCCGCCGCCATGACAAGAAATCCGGCGACGCCCGCTCCGATCTCGAGCGCGATCAGGTCTATCTTCTTCTTTTCTCGCAGGGAGGTCGAGTTGAAAGACCACGACAGCAAGCTGTGCGCCTCGGTCAAGTTCCCGGTCGACGCCGAGAACCCGACGACCACCTTCTCCGGCAGCACATCTCGCAGATCGACGACGTAGTGCAGGCTGGAGTTGCCGGAAAAGACGGGGTTGGGCTCGAAAGTGAGGAAGACGCTCAGGTTGTGGGTGCTGGAATTGTAGCTGACCCAAGCGTTGGCCAGCCGGCCGTCCTTGAGGCTGGTGTTCCATTCCACCAGGGCTCGCGACTCGATATCGTTGACGTCGATCCCGACGTGGTTCCCCGACGGGTCCCAGGAGTTCTTGTAGGTGTCGAACTCAACGGCGACGGTGCTCACCTGCGATCCGTCTAGCGAGCTGTTGCCGAAGAGGCCGAGGAACCCTCCGCGGGAGTAGGCGGGGATTGTGGAGGGGTAGGAGGAGAGGAAGAAGGCGAGCCCGTCGCCGTGATCCGACAGGGAGCGATTGAAGGTGTCGATAACGAAGGAAAAGTGGGTGGTGAAGTCGGCGAGTTGGCGGGTGCTGGAGTCCCAGAGGTGGAACTGCTGCCTGTGGACGGCCCTGCCCACGCTGTAGAGCATGGGGTAGCTGGTGAGGTTGATCTCGCGGCTCTGCACGGAGGCGTCGCCCTGGAAGTCGAAGTTGGCGGCGGCGATGTTGCTGCTGAAGGCGGAGAATTGGAAGGAGAGGGCGAGCGTAGAGGGGGCGGCGGTGATGGCAAGGAAGAAGCATAGGAAAACAGAGGAATTCATGGCTGGAAATTGCAGATGGAGAACAGTGGCCAAGATAAGCTTAAAGCTTTTCCACTAAAAGTACTTGGAGACCTATAAAGCCTCTAAAGTTTTAATTAATTGTTTAATAGAAAAAATCTATGCAGGCCCTATTCATAATAAAAAAGAGTTAAAGTCTCTCTATCTTCTGTTTCACGCACTAATATCTCGAATATTGTTTAATGGGGAGGGAATAAAAAATGTGCTAATAAAATAATTATTATAAATTATATTCTTTTTTTTCCTAATTTTGTCATTAAATTTCTTATTTCTTATTTTTTTTAGTAGATTCGTGTGGAATTGAGGAATTCCAGGGTCACATGATTCACGCGGAGAAAAGAATTAAGCACTTTCTAGATATGATTGACGTTCATAATGGAAGGACAAGATTGAAATCTAAACTCAATTTTATAAAAATAAAATAAAATACATAATTTCCAAATTTTGATATTTTATATTATTATCAGTATTATTTTGTTTTGCTCTATAATTTTATCTTTACATTAGTAAGTATTTTTATGTGTGAAATTTTTTTTGAAAGTGGGGAGCTTAAAATTAATATTTTTGAAAATAGGAACTTGAAATTGATGGCTTTATTGAAGGCCTGAATTGCAAATTTCCAAAGTAAAATTTAGAAATGAAAAAAAAAATGAAGTTGCAAATGCAAAATAAACTAATATTTATGTAAAATAATAATACAACTTTATTGCTGTGAGATTTTGTTCTGAGGCGGTGGCGGACATGCCTTTTGTGCTTCATAATGATCGTCTCTTTCTCAAACATTCTGTGTGTGAAGAACAAAAAATAAATAATAAATATTTTTTGTGATGAGAAATTAGTGCACGAGGGGCCATACCAGAAAAATATATTGGCCACGTAAGTACTCAGGAATTGACTTATCACCAACTGATGGTCAACCTCAAATAGTCATGGTTTAATTAGATTGTGATAATCTAATGATACGGACTCCTGTTAGTTTAACTGATAAAGACTTAGTTCAATTGTTTTTTTTTTTTGAATAATTGCTTAGACATTTTATGTTCATTAAGGTTTCTAATTTTTTTTTATATTTAGTAAGGTAAAATTATGTGCATTTTAAACATAATTGTGGATTTCTAAATTTTTTAAATATTTAGTAAGGTTGAATTATGTGCATTTTTAACATAATGGTAACTTTTGAAATGATTCAACTTTATTTTATATAAAAAAAATGGAATTTTTTATGTGCGAATCTCATCTTGCCATATCTTATGCTCCACTTTGTTTGGAATCAAAAGATTTAACAAATTAAATTGATGTTTTTCATGAATTTTAATTGTTAAACAAAAACTAGATGTCAATTTGGATATACCTCCTCAAATAGTTTTTGGTACTTGTTAAGATTATTTTGAAAAAGCTGAAGTAGTTTGGTAATGCACGCATAATGTATTATATTATATTGTAAATATCATTTTGAAAAGCTAAAGTAGTTGGTTATGCAAATAATGTATTATATTATCTAAATCTAATAATGATATGATAATATAAAATGCCTTGTAATCTATATAGGAAAAAAAAGAAAGCTTAGGCTCTATTCAGCTGGATGAAATTCATGATGAAAAGGATGAAAAGTGCAATGAACTGGATGACTTTAATGTATCCACAGTACAAAAGATGGAAAGTGCAATGAATCTAGATTCATTCTAATTTCCATCCTTTCCACCGTGGATTCCATCCAACTGAACATAGCCTTAACGTACCGAACACGACATGATATGAAAAAAAAAGCTGCATTTAACATGACTATGTCGTTCCATTCTTGGCACTGGGAATGAATCAGGATGTGCCTTGTTAGAAAAATTAAAAAAAAAGATTGAAAAAGAAAAAAAAAGGAAAGATTAGAAAAAAACACTAAAAAGGAAAAAAATAAAAAAGGAGAATAAGAAAAAAAATGAAAGAATTCTAAAAAAAGGAAAAGCAGGAAAAAAATATAAAAAAAAAATTAAAAATTAAAAAGATACGAAAAATTAGTAAGTAAAAAATAAAATGCATGATAAAACAATAATGCACAAGTCATAGTTCATAATAACACAAATTTTTAAAAAATATATTGTTATTTTTTATTTTAGACCGAATTAATTATAGGGATTGTAATGCTTATGCTTTCCATACTATTTATGGATATTTATGAAAGGATCATGTAGTTCTATTTTTATAACTTTTTCTTATTTTAAATCGCACTCATAAGAGTTGTCCACGTAGCTTTTGTAATAATTACGGAAGAATCAGGTTTAGATAGTTGTATTTTTAAACGTAACCCTTATCCATACTAACTTCTAGTTGCCTATGTACCTTTTGTAATAATTACAAAAGTATCATGTCTAGATAATATTATTTTTAAGCATAACCTTTATTCATAATTACTTCTACTTGCACTATCAAACCTCATGATGTCAAATGACCTCTTTTGTCTTAAAGAAACCTTTGGCATCTAACTAATTTTTAAGGTAAATTGCACATTTTTTAAGAGTCTATCAGCTACACTAAAACAAAGACTCTAATATTAGAGTAGACACCTTAGTAAATTATGTGTTATAGCAAAAATCATATGATAAAAATATTAAAATTATCAATTTGATTATATGTAACTAAAGTTATATGATTATTGTCTAAATAAAATGTTAATGCGTTTAAATTATCAGAATCTACTGTTGAAGTAACTTTTCTATTTAAATTAGAATGTATACTACTGATAACATTTTTAATACTATCAAATGTAACAATTTGAGGGGTATTGAAGAAATTTAATTTTTATATTTTAAATTATAAAAACCATACATTTTATCTAATAATTAAAAACAATAGCTTTCTTATCATCAAACTCTTAAATTTGATTTCGAGAAGCTAAATAATATAAAGGAGAAATATTTTTCTAATATTTTTTAAATTTTATTTCCATTTGTGTAATTATTTTAAAATATTTTTATCAATTCTATATTAAGAAAAAAATTTACTAATTAAAACTAAATATTCTAAAATTAAACATGAAATAAGATAATAGACATGAGATAAATGAGTGATATAGACTTATCGATTGAATAATTCATATTCAAGCTTTGTTAAGTCAACACTCAAGTGTTGATGATGCATCATAACTTTGACAGCCAATCACAAATTAGGAAAAAAAAATGTCCATGCACTTTATTGACCATGTAATTAAGTCACTAGATAAGTTCGGTGCTCTAATTTTGGATCAACATCACCCGACACATAAGGCAATGATTTACATACAAAAATGTGTCAAGACAAAGAGACCCTTTCTACTTTTTATTCATCTTATTGCTAACTTAGTATCTAAGACTATTGCAAATGCCTACAAATAATGGATAATTATTGTTTAAGCCATTGTAGGCTAATAATTATTCTCAAAATTTTATATATAAAAAAAGAATGTTCACAAGTCATTTCCATCAAATATCATTCTCAATTTTCACAAGCTATTTCATGTAGAATAATAGAATATATATTAAATTATAAATTCTCAAATTTTTATATCAACTAAGATAAATATTCACACGGGCGCTAAATATTTATTAAGTCACAAGATTAGCTAAATAATTACTCTCAAACTCTTAGATCAAATTAGATAAATATTTATAAGCCAACATGGTAAAACATTTATGATCAACTTACCTGATAGCCAACAATTAGATTCTCAAGGATCTAATAATCAACTTGACCTAACATTCATAATTGTTTCTTATTTGTGGGGTCAAAAAGTGTTACATTAAAAATGTAATATGATCTTTATTAAATTCACCTTAAATTAATAAGGCTTTTTGTTTAATGGGTTCTAGCTTCCAATAAGCGCAAGCGCTCATTATTAATTACCTATAAAATTAGGGAACCTTTGATTAAGAGATTTATATTTTGAAATAAAATACAAGACTGAATAATTTTATTCATGAACATTATGAAAGTACATGGCTTAACTTGATGCATAAGTGATGAAAGAAATGAGCTATTATCAATTTGGGCAATTTGTATTTGTCAAATGTTTAGTCTTGCGATGACTTATGAGACAATATCTGGCCTGGGCAACACAATGTCATATTGAAGAACTACGCTCCAATGATAAACATCGACATACGCATCTTCCCAAACAATATTCCTTCTATTGTAATTGCAGTTAGGCATAATGAATATTTGAATTTGGGAGATCATCCGGCCTTGACGGCGTATTGGATGTTTGATTTGGAAAATATCTGGCCTTGCAGCGTATTGGATATTTAAATTTGAAAAATATTCGGCCTTGCGGCGTATTTGATATTTAAATTTAGGCAAATTACCCGGCCTTGTGGCTTATTGGATAATTTGAATTTGAAAATATCTGGTCTTGCAACTTGTTGGATATTTGATTTTGAGAAAATCACCCGGCCTTGCGGCTTGTTGGATAATTGAATTTGAGGAAAATTATTCGGTCTCGTGACTTGTTGGATAATTAAATTTGGGAAAATTATCCGGCCTTACGGCTTATTGGATAATTTTATTTTTAGAAAATTACCCGGCCTTATGGCGTGTTGGATAATTTGAATTTGGAAAATTACCCGGTCTTACGGTGTGTTGGATAATTTGAGAAAATTATCCGGCCTTACGGCGTATTGGATATTTAAATTTGAAAAATATTTGGCCTTGCGGCTTGTTGAATAATTTGAATTTGAAAATATCCGGTCTTGCGACTTATTGGATATTTAAATTTGAGAAAATTATCTGGCCTTGCGGCTTGTTGGATAATTTGAATTTGAAAATATCCGGTCTTGCGACTTGTTGAATAATTTAAATTTAATAATATCCGGTCTTGCGACTTGTTGGATATTTAAATTTTAGGCAATTATCCGGCATTGCTGCTTGTTAGATAATTTGAATTTGAAAATATCCGATTTTGTGATTTGTTGGATATTTAAATTTGAGGAAATTATCTGGTCTTGCGGCTTGTTAGATAATTTGAATTTGAAATATCCGGTCTTGCGACTTGTTGGATATTTAAATTTGAGGAAATTATCTGGCCTTGCAGCTTGTTGGATAATTTGAATTTGAAAATATCCGGTCTTGCGACTTGTTGGATATTTAAATTTGAGGAAATTATCTAGCCTTGCGGCTTGTTGGATAATTTGAATTTGAAAATATCCGATCTTGCGACTTGTTGGATATTTGAATTTGAGGAAATTATCCAGCCTTGCAGCTTGTTGGATAATTTGAATTTGATTTGTACTCGGCCTTGATGGCTCATGAGCATTTGATTTAGCATATGCTTGGCCTTGATAGCTTATGAGCATTTGATTTAGATATATTGCTCGGCCTTGATGGCTTATGAGCATTTGATTTGGAATTGGTTGCTTTGGCCCTGACATGTAACTAATCCTTGATGATCTTGTTTTATATCCCCTTGAGGATATAGAAATTTGTCTCCTTGAAGGCGTGGGAACTCGTCCGTGGGATTTTGTTTTGTCATGACAGTGTTGCATACATAGTGTCGTATTGAGGAGCTACGCTCCGATGACAAGCATCGACGTACGCATTTCCCAAACAATATTATACTATAATGTGCCAAAGTGCAATGACAATTTCTTATAATATTTGTTGGTTAGATTGATTGTTATGATATTGAATTTGGTCAATTGTGCTAAGGCAAACTTGTTACATAGATCAAGTCAGGCTCTACTTGCCACTGATCTAGTCAAATTGAGTCACCCTTTTCTATTAAACTTTGAGTCAACCTGTGTCAAGTTGGGTTGGTGATTTGTGTCATTGTATTTACTTGAATAGACTTGCATTGGGCCAACTATTGTAGCAAGATGGAGCCAAATGTAGACTGAGCTTACAATTTTTAGGCATGCTGGGCCGCTATTCAATGAGAACTGGGTTTAGAATTTTTTTGGTTTAGTTCAATGGTAAATCATGTTGAACTGCATAGCAAAATCTGATCAGATCCAGATTCTAATTTTAACCCGATAACGCAATGTATATATATTTGCTTCAGTTTTTGGCAATGAATTGAATGTATTGGGCTTGATTCAACTCGAGGCAAGCCAAACCAACATTATATCGGTGATGCAAGCATTCTGTGATGATTTCGTCAGACAACGATAGCAGTAGACAACGGTAGTGGTCTGATATGTGATAGTAGCGGCTACATTAGTGCCGGTGAATGTTACGATGAAGTTGAACTCCGTTGCAACTGCAACAACAATCTTAGGAACTTTGGTGGATGGACCATATGCGTCCAGCTTTGGTGGTTCCGCTTCAGTCCATGATTTGGTTGGCACTACGATTGGCTCATTGTTCAGCCTCTTCCACATGTCGGTGGCAAGCTGCAATTGAGTGTGAACATTCTCCGGTTCGGATTTTAATTGAGCCACAAGAGTTATGCGATTTACTTCAGCTATCTTATGCTTCTAGTGACAATTCGGCTAGCATGGATATTGGCAGTCATATACTTTGAATGAAGACACGTTCAATATTCTTTTCTAATTTTCCTATGTGTCAGATTGCAGCTTTCATTTGTTCAAGTCAGATTCCTCATTCGTTTGGCGAAGCTGCTTCGGGTGGGAGTTCGACACACCAAGATTGAATGATGGTAGGATTCTGGGATCGATTGCTAGCGGATTGGCAGAGAGCAGACACGAACAGCTTTCCTTCAGACAACGGTTGAGAAAACTTCCCACTACTATGGCCGCAAGTGGCAAGCCGCCCATCTTACTTGCTATTTGCTTTCCAATGTGCTTTAGTTCTGGATGATCTTTTGGATTGACATTACCAAATGCACAACGTTTGAAGAACTGCCAATACTCTTCTTTTCCAAAACATGCTAAATCAATTGTAGTAGCTCTGGAGTTAACCAAATCTGCTACTTCTTTAGTGCGAGTGGTAATTACGATTTTGCTACCTTCTTTGCAATGTCTGAACACGCTGATGAGTTTTTTCCATTCTGTAGTAGTCAAATCTTCCCATACATCGTCAAGGACAAATAAGAACTTCTTTCCTCGCAATTTTCTTGACAAATCTTCATAAATGGTACCCACATTTATGCGCTTGTAAATATCTTGATTGGTAGGTCTAAAATCTGCAGATTCCAAGATCTTTTTCACGACCGTTGTGCTTTCAAATTCATTTGACACCCAAACCCACGCCTTGTGATTAAAATGTTTTCGGACGTCCTTACAGTTGTAGAGCCACTGGGCAAGAGTAGTCTTTCCCACTCCTCCAAGGCCAACAATGCACACCACAGAGAAGTTCTGGCTATTGGATCCGTTTTCATCAGACGACTCCAACACCAATTCCTGCAGCCGATGCATCTCTCTTTCTCGGCCAAACATACGAGGTTCAGTTGGAATTGGACTTGTCTGTCGCCCTTTGGATGATCCGTCTTTTTTGTTGCTGTCGGTAATCACTTTAATAACCTCGAGGTAGGTACTACTCTGTAGTAGACGATCCAACTCGTGGGCAATATCGGATAACTCGTGATGGATTGCAGGGGGGGCAATGGCAGTCCGTAATCTTTTTGCTGCATTGCGCAAGAAGTTGCCGCTAGCCTCGACGCCGTGGCAGAGGGATTCGCAATTGAAGGCGTCGATAATATCCTCGGCGTCGTAAACGACATCTTTTAATTCAGTCAGCCAGGATGCCACGTTGCGGTCTTCATCGATCATGTTACTCTCGATGACTTGCATCACCGGCTTGATATATTTCAAGTTATTTTCCACATTCTGCAGAGCTCTTTTTACGTCGGTAGCGTTCTGGTATCGGCCAGAGATAGAGGAACGAATCGAGTCGTATAGATCGGAAACGACTTGAGAGATGAAGCATCCGACGATCTCAAGTGCCATTGAGATGAACGATGCTTGGGAGCTCGGGAAGATGCCGATCGCTATGACGCGCGCGCTTTCTTAAAAAGTGGTCTGTGAAGATGCCAACAATCTGACGCGTTCTATTGACTTCACAGGCCAATAGCACCACTGCATAAAAGAAGACTTGTATCCGCCGCGTTCTGTTGACTTGAGGGGCTAGAGTTAAACTTTGGGTCAACTTTTGCACACCTAAAGTTCACAAATTTGTCCACCGTTGAGGTCAAGCAGGATGTCAGTTAAACTATCAGATACAAAATAATCCTGAGTTGTCAATTAGCTAAGCAGCTCGTGACGTTAATAGGTAATTTTATTAGTATGTAATAGTGGTTTTTAAAATATGGGTAGAGAATTATAAAAGTAGGATGAACATATCAAATTTGTTTTTTTCTTTAAATTTTTCATCCTTTCAAAGAAACATAATGAAGGAAAATTTTATCACTTTACTTTCCATACTTATATCCTTTCCATACTTATATCCTTGTTTCCATACTTATATCCTTTTTATCTAACTATCCTTCCCCCTCTATTTTTGATACTTACTAGTAAACAAGACCTAAATGATCAAAGAACCCAAGATGTCAAGGACTCTATTTTCCATACTTACGAGTAAACAAGGTGTTACGCCCAAGGACCGGCGGGTCCTGGGCTTGGCCCAACGGGCCGTTTCGACGTGGACTTGGGCGGAGGCCCAAGCAACGGGGAAAGACTTTAGAGTAGGATATGGCGTAGATCCTGCGACATGCTGGGGGCGCATCAGAGGTGTGGGCGGAGTCCTTCCCCGTAGGCGTCCCTTCCGATGGTAGGCGTGGATGTGGCAACGCTGTCGGCGGCCGCAGCGGAAGAAAAGGGGGCGTGGCAGCGGCCCGGCTCCCTCTCTTGGCTCTTCGATGGAGTCTCAGACGAGGGTTGCGAGCGGAGGCTCGGACGGGGGCGTCTTCCCACCGAGACCGGGAGGACGCGAGTCGTCGTTTCCAGCGTGGAGACGACGACGAAGGCGAGAGCGCTTCCTCCTACTCCTCCTCCTCCTCCTCCCCGAGCAGCTGATGGCGACGAGAGTGTCGCCTTCTCCCGAAGAAACGGCGGTGAGTACTCCGGCGCCTGCGAAGCCAGATAGGAGCGATGAGTTGACTGAGGAGAGTGTGTACAAAGGGGAGGGAGAATAAAGGGGTTTTATGTAACCGAATTTTGAGTAGGGCTGTCCAAACGGTTTGAACCGAACCGAACCAAACCATTTTGGTTCAACCCGAACCGAACCGATTTGTGATGGTAACAAACCGAACCCGAACCGCATTAGGTAAAAACCGAATCAAAATCGAACCGAATTATTCGGTTCAGTTCGGTTTAAACCAATTAAACCGAAATTAATTATATAAATATATATTTAATTTGTTTATACTATTATATTATTAATTTTTAATAAAAATAATAATATAATATATTTTATATAATTAAAATAACAATATAACATATTTTATATAATTAAAAATAATAATATTATATATTTTATATAAAAATATTAATATTATATTTAAAATTTGGTTTGTTCGGTTCAAAATGAAAACCGAACCGAACCGAATTGCTCAAACCGAAAACTGAACTGAAATTTTTTTAATCATTTCAAACCGAACCGAACGGTTCGGTTCTGTTCTTTTTTTCAGTTTGACCCATTTTTTGGACATCCCTAATTTTGAGAAATAAGAGCCGGCAAAACTTTCCCCACTTCCTCCTATGTTTCCGGCGATCTTCTGGCGTCCCGAGGGATGCCGATGAGGCTGAGGGGTGAAGGGGTGTGAGTGTCCCCTTTCCCTGCTGGCCAGTTCCCGGTCCGACGATGTCTGTAGCGGCGCTGCAGATGCGTGCGTAGCGGCGTTCAGGTGAACACGCTTGACGAAGGAGGAACCCGAAAAAAGGAAAAGGGGAAAAATCTGACGTGGCGCGTTCGTTGACCGCCACTACAGGAATGGGGCTGACAATTGGTATCAGAGCCACGGTGGTGGCTCCGGCGATCTTGCCGGTGCGAAGAAGGAAGACGGCGAGCGTCTTCTCCTTCCAGACGACGAAGAGACAAAACCGATGGAGGATCCGGGTCTGATCGTTCGTCATCGTGTGCGCGCGGAGGCGCGAAGCTCAGCGAACGACAAGAGACGACGAGAGCATCGTCTCCCCAGTGGACAGCGATAGCAGGGGAGGCCATCTTCTCGGGACGAGGGAGCGGCGAGCTCCACCCACCCAGCCGAGCAACGAGTTGGGAGAGAAGAAGGCGACGAGCGGCAGAGGCTGCCTCCTCCATGAGCGGGACTCCCGTCGACTAGCGACGAGCAGCGAATGGAGCTCCACTAACGCCGGACGCGAGCTCCCGCTAGGGTTGAGCAGCGATCGACGGTAGTGACAGAGGCTGCTTCCCCGACGAGAGGCGATCGAGCACCTAGCGAGCAGCGACCTCCTCCATCCAGCCGAGAGACGAGCTGAGATTGGAGAGTGTTTGAGCGTCCTCCCTCGACGCGAGCGACCCTTCCTCGACGAGACAGAGGCGGCGGCGTTCCCTCCTCGAGCGCGGCGATGAGGAGTCTGCAGAGGCGGATTGTTCCCGAGTATTGGACACCGACTGCAGCCGGACGAGAGCGGAGGAGGCCACCTCCCTCTTCCACATAGGCGGCGGATGAAGGTCCACTGCCTCCTCCTTTCCCCAGGCGGTGATCTCGGCGACGTCCCGGCGAGTAATCCGGCGATGCGGGATCGGACAATGCGGAGAGGAGTCGAGTATGTGCAGAGAGCTTTGGCCAGGCGATGAGCGCTTGGGCTGAATCTGGCGTCGGTGTGTCCGACGAGGCGGTTCCCAAGCGGGTGTCCGACGAGGGTTTGATGGAGGAACCGGACCCGGCCCCGGCCCCGACTTAGCAGACTGCGCAGAGATGAGTCGGTGGACATAGGGGTGGCAATTCGTGTTTCATGTGTCATAACGTGTCGTGTCATACTTGACACGTGACACGATTATGCTTGACACAAACACGACCCGTTTATGTATACGGTGTCAATATACGAAACACAGACACGACCCGCTTATTTCGCAGGTGACATGACACGACATGATTAACACGTTTAATAAGTAGGTCGTGTCACATAATACAACACTACACGACACGATTGACATGATTTATAATATAAAGTTATTAGATGACACAACACGACACGACACGAATAACCTGTGTAACTCACTATATTAAAATTATCTATAAATTATTAATTTTATATAATATATATCATATATGGGTTAGACGGGTCAACCCGCGAACACGACACGATACGACACGAATTTTAGCGTGTCATAAACGGGTCGACACGATAATGACATGAAACACGATTATGTTAAACTCAAACCCGTGAAAACTCGTGTCGTGTCATGTCGTGTTGGCGGGTCGTATAATTTTTTGCCAGGCCTAGGTGGACACGACAAAACCGCGGCGATGAGACCGCGGTCGCCTCATCACGACGAGGACGACGGGGAAAGCGGAGGCTTTCCCCCACCTTCTCCCCAACCGCTTCAGTTGACTACGAGGTTGACGGCAAGAGGCGAGAGCACCTCTCTCCATCCAGTCGGCGGATGGACGCGAAGACGAGAGAGCTCGTCTTCCTCCCGAGCAACGGGCGAGACGGGCGCGTCTCCCCCTCCGAGTTGGCAACGGTGAGTCCCGTGAAGGCGTAGAGGTGCCTAAGACTCCGGCGGGCAGCATAGCTCCGGCCATTGCGAAGGCTGAGGAGAGCCGTACACCAAGGGCGGCGTCTACATCCACTGGGGGAGACTGTTACGCCCAAGGACCAGCGAGTATTGGGCCTGGCCCAATGGGCCGTTCGACGTGCACTTAGGCGAAGGCCCAAGCAACGGTGAACGACTTCGGAGTAGGATCCGGCGCGGATCCGGACGACTTGATGGGGGTGCATTAGAGGTGTGAGCGGAGTCCTTCCCTGCCGGCATCCCGTCCGATGGCAGGCGTGGTTGTGGCAGCGCTGTCAACGGCTGCAGTGGAAGAAAAGGGGGCGCGGTAGCGGCCCAGCTCCCTCTCTTGGCTCTTGGATAGAGTCTCGAACGAGGGCTGCAAGCGGAGGCTCTCCGAGCAAAGGCTCGAACGGGGGCATCTTCCCAACGAGACCGGGAGGACGAGAGCTGTCGTCTCCGGCATGGAGATGACGATGGCGGAGGACGACGGAGGTGAGAGCACTTCCTCCTCCTCCTCCCCGAGTAGCTGATGACGATGAGAGCGTTGCCTCCTCCCGAAGAAACGACGGCAAGGGAAAGCCGCACTCCTCTCCCTCGGACGGAGACCTTCTGACAGCGTGGTTGGCGAGTGCTTTGGCGCTGGCGAGGCCAGACGGGAGGGATGAGTTGAGTGAGGAGAGCGTGTACAGAGGGGAGGGAGAATAAAAGGGTTTTATGTAACCGGATTTTGAGAAATAAGAGCCGGCGAAACTTTCCCCACCTCCTCCTATGTTTTCGACGATCTTCCAGCATTCGGAGGGATGCCGATGAGGCTGAGGAGTGAAGGGGTACGAGTGTCCCCTTTCCCTGCTGGCCAGTTCCCGGTCCGACGACGTCTACAGCGGCGGCTGCAGACGTGTGCATAGCAGCGTTCGGGCGAACACGCTTGACGAAGGAGTAACCCAAAAAAAAGGAAAAGGGGAAAAGCTAACGTGGCACGTTCATTGACCGCCACAACAGGAATGGGGATGACAATTGGTATTAGAGCCACGGTGGTGGCTCCGGCGATCTTGCCAGTGCGAAGAAAGAAGACAGCGAGCGTCTTCTCCTTCTAGACGACGAAGAGATGAAACCGATGGAGGATCCGGGTCTGATCGTCCGTCGTCGTGTGCGCGCGGAGGCGCGAATCTCAGTGGACGACGAGAGCGTCATCTCCCCAGCGGACGACGGTAGCAGGGGAGGCCATCTTCTCGGGACGAGAGAGCGGTGAGCTCCATCCGCCCAGCGAAGCGACGAGTTGGGAGAGAAGAAGGCCACGAGCGGCAGAGGCCGCCTCCTCCACAAGCGGGACTCCCATCGACTAGCGATGAGCAGCGAATGGAGCTCCCCTGACACCGGACACTAGCTCCCACGAGGGTTGAGCAGCGACCGGCATTCCCACGAGCAACGATAGTGACAGAGGCCGCTTTCCCGACGAGAGGTGATTGAGCACCAAGCGAGTGGCGAGCTCCTCCATCCAGCCGAGAGACGAGCTAGGATTGGAGAGTGTTTAAGCGTCCTCCCTCCACGCGAGCGACCCTTCCTCGATGACATAGAGGCGGCGGCATTCCCTCCTCGAGCGACAGCAACGAGGAGTCTACATAGGCAAATTGTTCCTGAATATTGGACGCTGACTGCAGCCGGACAAGAGCGGCAGAGGCCACCTCCCTATTCCACATGGGCGGTGGACGAAGGTCCACTGCCTCCTCCTTTCCCTAGGCGGTGATCTCGGCAACGTCCCGGTGAGTAATCCAGCGACCCGGGATCAGACGAAGAGGAGAGGAGTTGAGCGTGTGCAGAGAGCTTCAGCCAGGCGATGAGCGCTTGGGCTGAATCCGGCGTTGGTGTGTCCGACGAGGTGGTTCCCAAGCGGGTGTCCGACGAGGGTCTGATGGAGGAACCGGACCCGGACCCGGACCCAACTTGGCAGACTGCGCGGAGTTGAGTCGGTGGACACGATAGAATGGCGGTAATGAGACCGCGGCCGCCTCATCACGACGAGGACGACAGGGAACGCAGAGGCTTTCCCCCACCTTCTCCCCAACCACTCCAGTCGACTACGAGGTCGACGGTAAGAGGTGAGAGCACTTCTCTCCATCTAGCCGGCGGACGGACGCGAAGACGAGAGAGCTCGTCTTCCTCCCGAGCGACGGACGAGTTGGTAGCGACGAGTCCCGTGAAGGCGTAGAGATGCCTGAGACTCCGGCGGGTAGCGTAGTGATGCGTTGTATTTACACCATATTTTTGCCTATATTTTATACTATTTTTGGGGCTTAATTGCATGATTTTGTGCTAATTTTGGTATTTTTGCTTCACTTGTCACAAAATCTTCACTTTTTTTTGGTTTTTATGAAAATGTAGGTAAAATGACATAAAAATGATGGATTTTGAGAGTTTTGAGGCCATATTATGATTCCCGAGGAGATCACGAGCTTACACATCAAATTTGGAGCGAAAATAGTGAAAATTTCAACTTTCATGGCCTTGGCCGTAATTATGAAGTCTGCCATAATTTTGGCGTTGTGGGAAGGGTGAAAAACGGCTAAGTATGGATATGCACAGAAACTTTCATGGGTGAAGCCGTAATTTTATTACGGTCTGTGAAACTTTCTGTGACTTAAGGGCTTTACACACAGAAAGAATCACGGCCTTGGCCGTGAACCTATTACGGACCGTGAAAACATCCGCCCGTCGAGTTTTTCACTCGATTCTCCACCGATTCAAACCGGATTTGAACCAGACTTTGCAGAAATGTTCCTTGATGGGTTCCAAACTCGTTTAGCTATAAAAGATCAGATTTTTCGAGGGTTAAGGGAGGGCTTCTACGGACGAAAGCTAACGGCGGTGGCAGTGACGATGATGACGAAAATCAATTCCAGGGCAGAATTCGAATAGGAAAGCCGCACAAAGGAAGAATTAGAGGGTTCATATTCGTCTCCAGATTGAGGGGAAGCCTTTCTAGTATCTTGTCTAGCGATTTCCTGTAATCTTTTAGGGTTTTCATGCAATTTTCATCGATGAACATACTGTTTGCTTTGAACATGAACGTGTAAACCTTATTTTGGGATTTGGGAAGTAGCCTATTGATTGATTTATGGATTTCGTCTTTTGCATGAATCTTTTGTATGTTTTCACGGTCCGTGAAACTTTCTGTGACTTAAGGCCTGTACTCACAGAAAGAATCACGGCCTTGGCCGTGAACCTATTACGGAGTGTGAAAACATCCGACCGTCGAGTTTTTCACTCGATTCGAACCGGATTTGAACCAGACTTTGCAGAAACGTTCTTTGATGGGTTTCAAACTGGTCTAGCTATAAAAGATCAAATTTTTCGAGGGTTAAGGGAGGGCTTCTACGGCCGAAAACTAACGGCGGCGGCGGTGACGGCGAAAATCAATTCTAGGGTAGAATTCGAATAGGAAAGCCGCGCTAAGGAAGAATTAGAGGGTTCATCTTTGTCTCCAGATTGAGGGGAAGCCTTTCTAGTATCTTATCTAGCGATTTCCTGTAATCTTCTAGGGTTTTCATGCAATTTTCATCGATGAACATGCTGTTTGCTTTGAACATGAACGTGTAAACCTTATTTCGGGATTTGGGAAGTAGCTTGTTGATTGATTTATGGATTTCGTCTTTTGCATGAATCTTTGTTAAAAATATTATAGATTGATTTGATTAGAATTGTACGTATCCCGCTTTAATTCTCTTGACAAGTTTTATTGTGTTTGAGACGTCGTGAGAAGGACCGGGAGGTGAATCGTGACGTTGGATCTATTTTTGTCAAACCTACGAATCCAATCACGGGAGTAGTTTGGATTTATTTAAAGAATTTACATGATTTTTCATAGAACTTAAAAAGATCTAATTGCATTAATTGTCACGAGAGTAGGGAATTAACGTAATTAGGTACCGAATTATGCTTCGGGATGAGGTAATCTGTACCTTAGGAAAAATCCTTTTCAAAACTATAATTTTCTGTTCAAAGATTTATTTTTATTAAATTCATAATGATTAGCGTGGTGAAACCCCGAATCCTGAATTTATCTGAATTGATTTTTACCAAAAACATTATATCTATTTCTTTTTATTTGTACTTAGAAGTCTCCAAAACAAAAACCACAGATTTGATTCGTCTAGCTATAAATCGACCGTGTAATCGGTACTTGACCACTAGATCCTCGTTGGGAACGATCTTTATTTTATTACTTCGATAAATCCGTGCACTTGCCGACGTATCACGTAGCTCCGGCCATGGCGAAGGCTAAGGAGAGCCGAACATCGAGGGCGGCGTCTACGTTTGCCGGGGGAGACTGTTACGCCCAAGGACCGGCAGTCCTGGGCCTAGCCCAATGGGCCGTTCGACGTGGACTTGGGCGAAGGCCCAAGCAACAGGGAACGACTTCGGAGTAGGATCCGGCGCGGATCCGCGCGACTGATGGGGGTGCATCTGAGGTGTGCGCGGAGTCCTTCCTTGCCGGCATCCTGTCCAATGGCAAACGTGGTTGTGGTAGCGCTATTGGCGGCCGCAGCGGAAGAAAAGGGGGCACGGCTGCGGCCCTGCTCCCTCTCTTGGCTCTTGGATGGAGTCTCGGAAGAGGGCTGCGACGGAGGCTCTCCGAGCGAAGGCCTAAGTGTGACACCTGTTCTTATGTGGATCAGGCCGAGAGAAGATTGGGCCGCGCGGCCTATCCTTCTGGGCTGCAGCCGGCCCGGAACAGGAAGACATTGCGTCTCCTTCGATGCGGGTACAGCCGACGCAGTTGACATCGAGGAGTTCGACAACGTCGACGGCGCGATCGACGGCCCCGTCTGCGGCGGCTGCTCCGGCAAGGTTGACGGCAACATCAATTCGCGTCATGGGGCGAAAGAGGCGAGCGGCGTCAATGATCTCGGCGAGGAGATCGGATCGCGAGCGGAGGAGGCAAGTGAATCACGCACGCAGGCGTGATTCACGGACGGCTTGCTTTGGGAAGTTGGCTGGCGGAGAGATCCCTTACAACCCAGGCAACGTCTCCTCCCCTTTAAGAATCCAGGCAGATGACGGGAAGAGGCAGAGAACTCCCCCCAGAAATAGAGGGCTTGAGAGGAAGAGAGACGGGCGGATCCGACGACAGGGGCGGATCCGACGACAGGGGCGGGACGCTCGTGGACGCCTCAGCAATGGGAAACGAGCAGGCGAACCCTAGCTGGCGCGGTAATCTCCTTCCAAAGAGGGAAGCAAACTCCCTCTTTAAGATCGCAGCGGGCGAGCGAAGGGGGGCATCGTCGAGAGTCGGCATCTTCTCCTCCCCTACGAGTTCAGCGTCGTCTCCAGAAGATTGCGGCGGCGTTTCCTCCACGAGTCGGAGACGACGCGATCAGGTGACGAAAGGCGAGAGAGCTCGCCTTCTCAACGAGTGGAGGACGAGAGCAGAGTTGCGTCTTCCTTCCCTCCAGGCAGCGACTTCCGGCACGTCTCGACAGAGAACTCCGACGACTGTGAAGTCAGACGACGAGGGAAGGATTGAGCGTGTTAGAGAGGAGGGGAGTGGGGTTTTATGATGCTCGGTTTGAGTTCTAAACGAGTGAAAATTTTCCCACGAACCCGGCGTCTTCTCCGACGACCTCCTGCCTCCTTCTCTATCTTCTCCGGCTCTCTTCCTCACCTCCGGCAGCGAGATTCCGGCGCCCAGAGGGACGCCGACGAAGGCTGAGGGAGGACGCGCGACATCAAGGTGAGCTCGGCGTTCGCGTGCGGCGACGGTCTCGGCTCCGACTAAAAAAAAAGGGCGCTGAATAGTGTAGCCATTGACGTGGACGGGCTTTTTAGGATTGGGCTTAACACTTAGAGCTTGAGATATCATGAGCCCAATATGTCAAAGGAACTGAAATCCCAATAATACAGTATCCAAAGACCCAAGGAACTTAAGACATTTGAGGGATTCGGCACCCGAGGCCCCAAGGTCTGAACTTGCATGCTTAAGAAGCCTAGTAGCAACCATTAGATTCCTAAGGATGCTATAATTAAACTAACCAATTATTTCCTATATGATCTTGATGGTCAAATACTTTGCACTCATCATTTAACCGCCACAATTAGTGTCAGCCACAATTAGTCTCGACTCATCTCCTTCTCACATCACATGACTACATACAAAGAATAATCTAAAACAAAACCTATTGTTTAACAAAGACACCCAAATCCAACATCATTTACTAAAATTTTTAACTACTTTGTGTGTTAGAGAGGTGGCATTTTAGAGAAATCTTAAGTTATATTCTATTGAATAAAATCCACCGGTGAAAATGATAGAAAATATAATAAATTTAGATGACTTTTTATTTAGATTCATTGTATTTTTCATTCTTTTTACTGTAGATTTTATTTAATAAAACATAGCTTTAGTCTTTCATTTGTATCCTGTTAAATCTCACAGTTGGTAGTGGACATTTGTCTCTACCACTATACTTCTAGTAAGATGGTTCATGAGGGTCCGGAAGTAAAGTTTGTGAGAGCCAACTTTATCATTTGGACAAATGCATCTATCTATTTAATGTGAGAGCCAACTTTATTTTTAGATTTGTCTTTGTAGTCCAATTTTTTTTCTTCTAGTTATCATCGTTTTTTTTTTCAAATTTAGCTCAACACTTTATAAAATTTCAATTATGTCATATTTTTATCTTTATGGTCCACTTTATTTTTTTTTTTATTATCGCAGACGTGTAGCAAGAAATCTTTGTGACTTAATTCATGTATATATGTGCTAGTGGTGCTCATCATAACAATATTTGCTCTCTGAAAATTATTTTTTGCAGAATTTTTTGTGTGTTTGATAGTCTACAGAATACTATATGAGCAATAATAATACTAAACTTTCATCAACCTTTAAAGAAATTCAAATAATCTTAAAAATACCTGTAATTGGTCTATCTCGCTTTTTGCTCAAGGACACTGATTTCTATCCTTGACAGGCTCTCACACGAGTCGGCAAAGCTTCAACAAGCAAATAAGGCTTAGCAAATAATCTTTTGAACTCTCTCAGATCAAACACAACCCATGAAAGTGGAGAAACATAAATATTGCATACTTGCGATAGTAGTCCCTACAGTGATCTCAAACACTCATAATTCTCTCTCTTTTTCTCTTATCCTTTCTTTGTTCTTGGCCTTCTCCTCATATAGGAATAAAGTTGAATCTTCAATAATTCATCTGATCGTCTTTGCTTGTCGTCAATGACGGCATTTTTCCTTCAATAATTACATTTTGACCCATAATTCTCTCTCTTTTTCTCTCCTCCTTCGGTCTTGGCTTTTTCCTTTAAGAACTTTCTCCTTGTGTAGGAATAAAGTTGATTCTTCAACAATTCATGAGTCTTTACTTATGCTCTCTCTTTTTCTCTCCTCCTTCGGTCTTGGCTTTTTCCTTTAAGAACTTTCTCCTTGTGTAGGAATAAAGTTGATTCTTCAACAATTCATGAGTCTTTACTTATGCGTCATTGCTTATGTTTTCCTTCAATTATTGTATTATGACTCATAATTTTCTCTCTCTCTTTCTTTCCTCTTTCCTCCTTCGGTCTTGGTCTTTTCAATGAATGTTGCTATCTATAACTTTAAAATTTACCAGCATTATATTGGCTGCGCAACTCAAAAAAAAAATCTCCCTACCCTAATCTCGCATTCGCCAATCGTAAAGCAACAAAGTGAGTGCACAAATCTTAATGCCCTTCATATCTCTCTCTCTCTATATATATATTAAATTAATCACATTCCTTTTTACTACCTCCAAGATCTTAATTGCGGATAAGTCTTTAGTTAAGCTACACTAAAAAAATTGTAATTTTATGTTAGTTAAATTATTTTATATACTTTTGTCTAATTTTAATAGAACCATTTATTTTTTTCCTCTTGCTTAAAATTATTTTCCAAACTATTTTAAGGGTATAAGATTATTTTTGTTATCTACATAAATAAATATTACTTTATGAAAATTATGTTAACCATTTTTAAAATAATTAACTTGTATATCATGCTCACCGCTCACGATGTACTTTATTTTGTACATTATGTTGATTATTCATTTATTACTATGTACGTTATTTTAGTTATGGATATTATATGCCTGATATCTTTGAAAAATAATATTAATTAAATATGCGCATTTTATCTAAAAAGTTTAAGATGAATATATTCATAACAATATAACAATATGACAATAAATAATAAATAATTTACATACAGTTCTAATAATTTTGTAGAATAAAATAAGTTTAATATGTGATTCTATAAATTTTAATAAAAAATAATTCAATCTATTTAATTAATTATCTTAATAGGCTTAAATTTTTTAACCTATGAACATGACTTTCATATCTCAATTAAATAATATATAGAAACAACTCAAGATATATTGACGTGATTAATTATTGAGTTCTTTGTATTTATCATCAATAATTACAAAATCATTACTAAGTTATAATTTTTAACAATAAATGGTGATTATATGAGATTACTACTGAGTTGCGTTTGCATACAATAAATGATGAGATGGTTAATTTAACTTTGATATCTACCAAATTCTTCAGCAATTTTTGATTTCTTAAGTTTCATATTTATTAGTAATCTAATTTTGTTAATCAAATTTATAGTTATTCTCGGCATTTTGTAATGTCAAATCCATTGAAATATTCAAGTTTATTAATCTAGGTTTATCCAAAAAAATTATTGGTTGATTATATTTTATTTAATGAACTAGTTAATAAATAATAGTAACTACTGGTCCACAATTTAAATTGTATAAAAATATATCAAAGGAAGTAATGCCCAGGTGATGCTGGAAACAAGGGGTTTCCATTGTCGACAATATCCTAGCGGTAGGGTTCTGCCATAGAGAAACATAGGTTGGCAACTCTCCTTGCAGAGGAGAGGTCCTTCTTTGGTGGAGGGTTTGTTGGAAGAGTTATCCGACGAGCTTCCTAAATACTTTCTCCAAAAGAGAGGGATCATCACAAGTTGAACTAGTGATAGGATCCACTCCTCCACTAAAGGTCTTTTACCGTATTTCTCCAGTGGAGTTGGTCGAGCTTCGTTTAGCATTGGTGTGGATTGCTCGAAGCCGAGTTCATTCGGCCCACGGTATCGCCTTATGGAGCGCTGATCCTCTTCTAAAAGAAGAAGGATTGGTCGCTAAGGTTCTGGGTAGACTATAGAACTTTGGATAAGATAACGATGAGGGATTGTTATCTTATACTGCTTATCCCTAATCTGGGAGATCGACTAGGGAAAGCATTGCTTTTCTTAAGGCTAGACCTGAGAGCAGGTTAATTGGCAAATTCGTTTCGCCGAACGCAACGAATAGGAAAACCATATGAGCAGCCCGATATGAGTCCTTAAGTTCAAAGTGATGCCCTTTGAACTTCTAAAGCCTCTTCTACGTTTTGTCATCTGAAGAATAAGTGTTGACCCCTTTTCTTAGATGAGTACGTAGTTGTATTCTTGGACACTATCGTGGTATTTTCCTCAAGCGTTGAGGAACGCCTAAGCTATCTAAGGCCGGTGTTGAGGGAAAAACCAACTCTATTTGGAGTTGAGAAATTCTCATTTGTGGTGGATGAGATTTCTTTCTTTGGTCTTGGGATGGACCACGGACAAGCGTGCATGGACAAGGTAAAGGTCCAAGCCATTGCGGAATGGTGCGCCCCCTCAAATTAAACCGAGTATGGAGTTTTCTCAGTGTAGTGAACTTCTATCGAAGGTTCATCAAAGGTTATTCAAGAAAAGCCTTACCCTTAGTGATCTACTGAAACGGAACTCGAAATGGGAGTGGCTTGATCGGTATCAGTTGGCCTTCCGATAGTGAAGGTCTGTATTGCCTCTGAACCGATCCTGAAGTTACCCGACTTCAGTATGCCTTTCGAGTTTCACACTAATGCTTTGGACCAAGCTATCGGTGGTATACTTTTATAGTATGGGCATCCTTTAGCTTATGGGGGTTGAAAGCTAATAGGACTGAGCGACGGTATTTGGCCATGAGAAGGAAAAGGTGGTGGGAGTCCACTATCTCCGGACGCGGAGAACCTTCTCGGGGTTATGAAGTCCGACAACATGACACCACATAAAAAGAGGTTGTCGGCAAACTAGGCACGTTGGCTGGAATTCTAGGGTGAATTCCAATTCCATGAGGAACATAAATCGGGTAAAGGCAGTGTGTCTCCTCACAAGCTCAGTAGACTAAATGCCCTTATGTGTTGTACCCTATCTCGAGTGGACGGGGATCTGCTAAGCAGAATAAAAGCAGCCTCAGCTTTTGATAGGGAGGATCAAAAGCTAAGTTCAGCAGGATTATGTCGGGCACGATCCGACACTACTACTTGGGTCCAGTTGACATAGTCATGGCCAGAGGCGATAGGCCATTAGTCCCATCGATGGGCGGACTACGCCGGGAGCTACTGAGGGAGCTCCATGATAGAGTTTGGGCAAGACATCCAGGACAAAAGGGAAAAATTGTCCTGTCAGCACGACTGTGCTATTAGCCCAATACGTGCGCAAATATGGGGATGTAGGTCCGCATTTACCAAAATTGCCAGGAAGGTAAGATCGATCGGAGACTAGAGGCAGGGTTGTTACAACCACTGCTTGTTCCCGAGATGTCCTGGACAAGGGTGTCCAAGGACTTTATTGGTGGGTTTCCTAAGTTTGACGGGAAAAGCTCAGTGCCGGTAGTCGTAGATAGATTCTCCATGGAGGGAGTCATTATCCCAGCACTTGAGTAGTGTACAGTAAGGGTTGCTGTAGACTTATTCTTCCAGAAAATGGTGAAACATTTTGGCTGGACACTTTTTGAACTGTGTTGTTCAATAAATATGTGTCCAAGGTAAGTTTCTCCATAGCCAATCATCCTCAGAAGGATGGGCAAATTGTGCGGGTGAATGCTCTTGTGGAAGAATTCCCCCGTCACTGTATGATCGCCAGTCAGGGTGACTGAGTGAAGTGGATCGATGTGGCATGGAATGCCTACACCTTGCAAAGGTTGTCATCCACAAGTCCCACCTCATTTGAGCTTCGAGTTAGTGTTAGGGAGTCAGCCCCTAATCCCCGTTGATGTGGTACAAAGGGATTCCTACAGGAAGTGCCCTATGACTCAACGGAATGCTCGGGAATGAATCTATTCACTCGGAGAGGCTAAAAGTAGCTAGGAGTTGGCTGTACAATGGATGCAAAGGTATGCATACTGTCATTGTTGGAACGAAGAATTAGTCATGGGCAACTTAATTCTTCTTCGACTTACCTCGCAGATCGGTAGGAAAATCTCGGTGAGGGAGGCTCACCGAAGTCTTATCCGAAGATACAACAGTCCATGTGAGATATTGAGTCGAGTGGACTCAGTAGCATACCGTTTGAAACTCCAATAGAGAATATAGATGTACCCTACATTCCATGTGAACTTGAGAAAGTTCCACAAGGATCCAGACGATCCTTCTCGGTCATTGTCTTACCAAGCCACACCGATGGTTCGAACGGAATTCGACTGAGGGATATGTGATATTTTATATCACTGGGTGTTGGGGCAAAGTAAGTCGAACCGATATACGGAGTTTCACATCCGATGGGATAAATCCCTTATGGAGGAAGCAACCTGGCACAAAGCTTCCAAACAATACTTCTCCGATGGCTCGGATGAGGTCCGATCTAAGGATTGTCGAGATTTGAGGTTATCGACTCTTGGATCATAGTTGAATGAGTAAGCATGAGGTGTTTCTCATTCATTGGGAGAGTTATGCTTGAGGTCAGAGCACTCTGGTGGGAGGCTTCAGAATTTTAGAATTACGAGGTTTAGCAGAGGAGCTACCTCGAATCACCGAGGACGGTGACTACCTCAGGTGGGGGAGAATGTGAGGCCCAGGCATTGGGCCCAAGCCCAGGCCTAGGCCTCGTCGTCAGCCCAAGCCCGTTCTAGTTGCGAATCGGGTTGGGCGGTGCGGATTTCGGGTCGGGCGACCCGTTTGGCGGGGAAAGCTCCGTGAGAGCTAGGGCTATAGTGAGAGCAACGTTCGCCCGCGTGCACAGTGCGCGTTCGTTCGAACGCGAGTCGGCGGAGGTCGACCTCTCCCCCGATCCTCTTCCTCCCTTCGTCGAGCGGCTCCGACGAGGGCTCCGATGGCGGCGACGACTCCAGTGACTTCCTAGTGGGTTGGGTGCGACGGTATGGGAAGCGGCGGAGCTTAGGGGCGGCGCCCCTTTTTCCCTCCTCCTCCATTGTCTTCGGCGTCGCCGGTGGTGGAGCCGGCGGACGGACGTCCGCCGAGGTATGTCCTACTCTCCTCCCGCTCCAGCTCCGTCCGGCGGGTTGGTTTTCGGGTCGACGAGCGTCGCCGACTTCTCTCTTTTGCCCTTCGCCATGCCTCCTCTTCTCTCATCTCCGGTGAGAATCTGGCTGGCCTGCGAGGCAGGGAGCTTCGGCTCCTTCCTCTGGTGATGCCCGGCGAAGAGTTTGTCGGCGTCTCTAGCGGTTCCGGCGGCGTCCGGTGAAGAAGGGGTGCGCCTCCTTTCTTTGGTGGCGTCCGGCGTCTGTGTGGGTTCACCGGCGCCTCCCTTGCCTCCGGCGAGCCTCGGGCGGTTTCCGATGATCTTTCGGCCGTCGATCCACTACCTCAATTTGTGTGCACGTGCTTTGGTTGGCGTGCACATGCCTCGTTTTCTGTGCGCGCGCTTCTAACGGGTTCCAGACGCAGTTCCCGTTCTCGGCCGATCAGCTATCCTCGGCCGGCGTCTTCTTCTCTCCGGCTCCCTGAGCTTTGTGCTCCCGGCCGGGTTGTCCTACACGGTCGGCGACTCCTCGTCCCTCTCCGCGTTCCAGTCATGTGCGCCGGCCATGCGTGGTGTTGCCCGGCGTTTGCCGGATTGTCTGTGCCAGACGTCTGTGAGATGTCTCCTTTGGGCGAGTGTTGTATTCGGCCGCTTGCGTGCGGTCTAGTCGGAGTTAGGGCGTGTGCCCGCCATCCTGCGTGATGTCGTCTCTTGCGCGAGTGTGCGCCACCGCCTGTGTGCAGTTTGGTTTGTTTTCTAGTGTACCAGACTCGTACGCACGCTGTGCCAGCGTCGAGTCTCGGGTCTTGTATCTTCTTGCGCGTTGGAGCTGGTTCGTGCAGCGATCCTTTGGGAGACGCGTGGCGGTCTCCATCTCGTCGAGACGAGCAGACAGGTGGTCATTCGGGATAGGCTGAGGAGTGCGTCGAGGACGGACTCCTGCCAGTCGCGTCCAGTTTGGTGGTTTAACCATTTAGCCCCTGCGTGGGTGTGCTTGGGTGCGAGTTAAGCGTTGACTCGCTTGTATTTTATTAAAAATTTTATTACCCTAATTCTGGATGTGACACTTAGAATATATTATAGCATCACAAAAGCAATACTGCATTATGTAAACGAAGAACCTTCTTATCCTTAATGAGAATTTGTTGCACCTTCACAAAATGATAGTCAATAGCGGAATTTATGAAAAAAAAAAAAAAAAAAAAGAAAACTTGCATCTGTCGCATTATGCTGACTTGAGAAAATAATATCATTTGTCTATGCTTAGAATTGTTTACACGTTTTCAAAGCAATAACAGCACTACGCAAAAAGAAGACTTTGTGTCTATCTTATTATGCTGACGATGAAGTTAGCATACTAGATGTTGGAAAAAATAAAAAAAGAAAGAAAATAATAAATGCTAAATGCTGAAAGGGTGTCCGATTAACTTTTTCACGGTTATGCCCGCAGGAGAGGAGTATCTGATTGTATCTTGGGCATTCAATCCAGATTTAACTTGCACGAGAGTCCAGATTTTTACCTAAGGATAAGTCACAACGCGCCTTATCATTCTAATCCCTTATTTTATATTTTTGCATATTAAGATTTTAATCCTACATGATCTCTATTTTCTATTTAAATAAATATCTTCATGAAATTTTAGACCAACAATATTAGGTGAAAATCCGATATGCTAGTTTACTCTCTCTGTTAATTGGAATTTCTCTCTAAAAATTACAGTGATTTCAAACGCTCATAATTCTCTCTTTCTCTTATCCTTCCTTTTGTTCTTACGCTCATAATTCTCTCTTTCTCTTATCCTTCCTTTTGTTCTTGGCCTTCTCCTCATATAGGAATAAAGTTGGATCTTCAATAATTCATCTCATCGTCTTTGCTTGTCCTCAATGACGGCATTTTTCCTTCAATAATTACACATTGACTCATAATTATCTCTCTTTTTTTCTCCTCCTTCGGTCTTGGCCTTTTCCTTTAAGAACCTTCTCCTTGTATTGGAATAAAGTTGATTCTTCAATAATTCATGAGTCTTTATTTATTCGTTATTGCTTATGTTTTCCTTCAATTATTGTACTATGACTCATAATTCTCTCTCTCTCTCTCTCTCTCCTCTTTCCTTCGGTCTTGGCCTTCTCCTTGTATAGGAATAAAGTTGATTCTTCAAGAATTCATGAGTCTTTACTTATTCATTATTGCTTATGTTTTCCTTCAATTATTATGCTATGACTCATAATTCTATCTCTCTTTCTCTCCTCCTTCCTTCGGTCTTGGTCTTCTCCTTGTATAGGAATAAAGTTAGATTCTTCAATAATTCATGAGTCTTTACTTATTCATTATTACTTTTGTTTTTCTTCATTTATTATGCTATGACTCATAATTCTCTCTCTTTCTCTCCTCCTTCCTTCGGTCTTGGCCTTCTCCTTTAAGAACCTTCTCCTTATAAAGGAATAAGGTTGGTTGATTGGTTCTTCAATAATTCATCTTTTTATCTCCTTTTGCCTGCGTGAATTAGATAGATCTCAGTTGGGTCTAATTGTTGGTGCTAAGAGCATGTACAAGTCTAATGAATTACAAAGGATGACTCTAGGCTTCATGATGAGAAAAAAGTTAGAATTCTTTTGAGTAATTCTTGTGTACAGAAATTGGGGCGTGACAACTGGTATCAGAGCCCACTTCCAACACAGATCAGCAAGGTTTACTGGGATTTCCTGAGTTGGGACGAGTGAGTCAGGGATATCGACGTTAGTACGGTTACTGTTTGGGGGTTGCGTACGTCGGAGCCTAGTGCCCGGGGCGTAATTCCTCAGTGACTTTGCTAATCGGTCAGTTCCGACCACTCTGAGACTTTTCCCAGTATTTCCTATAGTTCCACAGTTCACACCGAGATACAGAGATAGCGCCATTTACTAGGAGTATGGCGGCACAGGCACAGCTCGAGGAGAGGTTCTCGAGGCTAGAGGCAGCAGTAGCGAGCATACGTCAGTCCATAGGACTTGAGGATGATGAGTTGCGCGGAGATCCACTTGATGAGCGCATAGCAGCCATACATGGCATCATTCACCATGTCCAGCAGGAGACCGAGGCTCAGATCGCAGAGATGACTCATGCTTTTGAGAGGCAGATGGCAGAGATGTCTCAGGGGATGGAGAATCTCATGGTAGACCTGAACTTGGTGAAGATAGGTCTGGCGCACGTGTCAGCACACCCACCTACACCCACAGTGCCAGCACCAGTTCAGACTACCAGACGCCATGTTCCAGAGCCCACTACCTTTGCGGGGGCGCGGGTAGCTAAAGAAGTGGAGAACTTCTTGTTCGATATGGAACACTACTTTAGAGCAGCCGGTATCCCAGCGGCGGAGCGTATTGAGGTTTGCGCGGCCTATCTGAGAGGCGACGCAAAGTTGTGGTGGAGGACACACATTGCCCCACGGACTGAGGGGGACGCTCCAGATATCCCAGATTGGGATGCTCTAAAGACTGAAATGAGGGCACATTTCAGACCAGCTGATACACTACACAGTGCGAGGATGGCACTGAGATATCTGAAGCACACTGGTAACATTAGAGAATATGTTAAGCAGTTTGGCACTCTACTGCTAGAGGTGCCAAACAAGAATGAGGAAGAGAAATTCCACGACTTCATTGGAGGGACCTAGCCCGCTGGGCCTAGACCTGTTACGGGTGGGGTGGCCCTAACAAAAAAGGCGCCTTTTTTGTTAGGGTCACCACCCGTAACAGGTCCAGGCCTAGCGGGCTAGGTCCCTCCGACCTCACGAATCCCGGTTTGGATCCCCGTTACCCCAAACAATTCACGTCTGCAGCGGGATTCGACCCCTGTCCATAACCCTCACGAGTCATAACCCTTTAACCATTGAGCTATATCGTTGTTGTTAGTAAACATGCCCGAGTCATGTATGTGAGTCAGCCATCTAAACGTGGGTTAAATTTAGAAATTCATATTTTATTACAGAATAATTAATTTTAGCAGGTCATGGAAAAAGTGGTAAATGGTGTACCGGAAAATTTCGCAACTTCTTTTCAGTGAATGTTGTTATTTATAATTTAGAGTCTGTTTTATTGGGAGAAAAAAAAAGAAGAAAAAGAAATTTTATTTTTCTTCTCATTTATTAGAGAGATTAATTTAGAGGAAAAAAAAATGGACTAATTTTCTCTCCTTTTGTATTCTCTCCAAAAGAGGGAAAAAATACTTTTCTCCTCTTTTGCTATCAGCTTTCTTCCCATCCATTTTTTATACTTTCCTTTTTTCTCTTCTCTCTTTTTTTCTTTCCCTCCAAAAAAATAGACCCGAGCATTATATTAGTGCGCAACTCAAAAAAAAAATCTGCATACCCTAATCTCGCATTCACCAATCTTAAAGTAACAAAGTAAGTGCACGAATCTCAATGCCCTTCATCTCTATTTTTTGCCCATCATCCGTCGCCCGCTTGCTTATTGTCGTCACCTACTAAACCGTCGTTAGGGTTTAATTCCTAAGCTGGGCACCAACTTAGGCAATATTTTTAGAACATGGCACGCTGTCGTATAAAGTGAAAGAAATAGATATATATTTAAAATTAATCACATTCCTTTTACTATCTCCAAAATCTTAATTGCGGATAAGTCTTTGGTTAAGCTACACTAAAAAATTATAATTTTATGTGACTTATATTATTTTATATACTTTTGTCTAATTTTAATGCAACTATTTTTTTTTCCTATTGCTAAAAATTATTTTACAAACTATTTTAAGGGTATAAGATTGTTTTTGTTATCTACATAAATAAATATTACTTTATGAAAATTATGTTAACCATTGTTAAAATAATTAACTTGTATATCATGCTCACCGCTCACGATGTACATTATTTTGTACATTATGTTGATTATTCATTTATTATTATGTACATTATTTTAGTTATGGATATTATATGCTTGATATCTTTGAAAAATAATATTAATTAAATATGCGCATTTTATCTAAAAAGTTTAAGATGAATATAATCATAACAATATAACAATATGACAATAAATGATAAATAATTTACATACAGTTCTAATAATTTTGTAGAATAAAATAAGTTTAATATGTGATTCTATAAATTTTAATAAAAAATAATTCAATCTATTTAATTAATTATCTTAATAGGCTTAAATTTTTTAACCTATGAACATGACTTTCATATCTCAATTAAATAATATATAGAAACAACTCAAGATATGTAGACGTGATTAATTATTGAGTTCTTTGTATTTATCATCAATAATCATAAAATCATTATAAGTTATAAGTTTTAACAATAAATGGTGATTATATGAGATTACTACTGAGTTGCGTTTGCATACAATAAATGATGAAATGGTTAATTTAACTTTGATGTCTACCAAAGTTACTCAGCAATTTTTGATTTCTTAAGTTTCATATTTATTAGTAATCTAATTTTGTTAATCAAATTTATAGTTATTCTCGGCATTTTGTAATGTCAAATCCATTGAAATATTCAAGTTTATTAATCTAGGTTTATCAAAAAATTATTGGCTGGTTATATTTTATTTAATGAACTAGTTAATAAATAATAGTAACTACTGGTCCACAATTTAAATTGTATAAAAATATATCAAAGGAAGTAATCATAATGTGAATGAGCACGTGTATATATCGATTGAATAATTCATAGGGCTGGCAATTTGGTCATTGGGTATCGGGTACCCGCCCCGACCCGACCCGTTTACATCAGGTTCGGGTACCTAGTTACGTAAACGGGACGGGTATGGGTTTGGTTTATGTAACCCGTGTCGGGTTCGGGTTTGACCCTTCGGGTACCCGACACCCGAACCCGATTATATATTAATTTTAATTTTAAATAATTTATAATATTATATCCTAATTAAATTGACCCTTCGGGTTTGTGGCAGGAGTAGGAGGCTGATTTTTGTGGATGGACTCTTGGATTATCAATGTCTAATTAATGGATTATATGAATGTTTAATTTACATCTTTATTACAGTAGCAAGACAACTAGTGGAGTGGAGGGGGGGGGGACCACCGGCTGCTAGCTGCTGGATTTAATTTACTTGTTTTCGCTAAGCTTAAATCAAACCATGGATTTGTAAAAAACATGTGTGGGTGTTTGAAATTTGCACATGTACTTTGCATATTTAAGTAGTTGTGCTATTGTGCTTGTGTGTAATGCGTTTAAATTTGCATTTTTAAGTGGTTGTGTGTGTAATGTTTTAAATTTTGCAACTTGGACTAAGCAGGTTAATTTTATTTGCTTTCGTTTGTGTGTAAATGTGTAATGTTACAATGTAGTAATGTACTAATGTCAATTTTGAATCTTTCAGTTTGTCGATTTACAAATAAATTGATGTGGGCAGATAACTTGCAAAAGGATCTGCATGATGATTGTGTAAATGGAAAATCACAATATGGAAATTCATTGAAACCGGTAAATGAACTTTTTTTATTTGATTTGAAAGAATTGTGCGTGATCTCACTTCTTATAGTTTTTATTATGCAGCTAGAAGCCTGGAAATTAGTTTTATTCTCTACATCTCTGTTACATGTAAATTAGTTTTTATGGTGCAAATGCTAAAGTAGAAAAGAAAGCACATATTCTTAATACTTAACTTTAGGATGTGGTTTATATTATGTTCAATATAACTTGGAGAATAAACTACAAAATGCAACAAGAAAGAAAGTGATTTCGGTAATGTGCGTAAGTTGTCTTATTTTCAGTTTGATGCTGGTATTTTCTTGGAATACTTCAGTTTGATGCTGTTACAAAATGCGCATTACATATTCTTGGAATGTTAATAAAATCTGCAACTTAGTTAACTCTGATTTTTAGCCCATGGAGTGTTTTGAGATGCTACCTTGAAAGCATATTACAAGTTCTGACTTTGTTGTTTCAATTAATAATCAATAATTATCTGTATTTGTTCTTAAATTGCAATTGAGTGTGAACATTCTCCGGTTCGGATTTTAACTGAGCCACAAGAGTTTGGTAATGCACGCATAATGTATTATATTATATTGTAAATATCATTTTGAAAAGCTAAAGTAGTTGGTTATGCAAATAATGTATTATATTATCTAAATCTAATAATGATATGATAATATAATATGCCTTGTAATCTATATAGGGAAAAAAAAGGAAGCTTAGGCTATGTTCGGCTGGATAAAATTCATGATAAAAAGGATGAAAAGGATGAAAAGTGCAATGAATCTGGATGACTTTAACGTATCCACAGTGAAAAAGATGAAAAGTGCAATGAAACCATCCAGATTTATTATAATTTCCATCATTTCCACTGTGGATTCCATTCAACTGAACATAGCCTTAACGTACCGAACACGACATGATAGGAAAAAAAAAAAAGAGGCTGCATTTAACATGACTGTGTCGTTCCATTCTTGGCACTGGGAATGAATCAGGATGTGCCTTGTTAGAAAAATTAAAAAAAAGATTGAAAAAGAAAAAAAAAGAAAGATTAGAAAAAAACACTAAAAAGGAAAAAAATAAAAAAGGAGAATAAGAAAAAAATAAAAGAATTCTAAAAAAAGGAAAAGTGGGAAAAAAATATAAAAAAGAGAAATTAAAAATTAAAAAGATACGAAAAATTAGTAAGTAAATAATAAAATGCATGATAAAACAATAATGCACAAGTCACATTTCAAAATAACACAAATTTTTAAAAAATATATTGTTATTTTTTATTTTAGACCGAATTCATTATAGGGATTGTAATGCTTATGCTTTCCATACTATTTATGGATATTTATGAAAGGATCATGTAGTTCTATTTTTATAACTTTTTCTTATTTTAAATCGCACTCATAAGAGTTGTCCATGTAGCTTTTGTAATAATTACGGAAGAATCAGGTTTAGGTAGTTGTATTTTTAAACGTAACCCTTATCCATACTAACTTCTAGTTGCCTATGTACCTTTTGTAATAATTACAAAAGTATCATGTCTAGATAATATTATTTTTAAACATAACCTTTATTCATAGTTACTTCTACTCGCACTATCGAAACCTCGTAGAGGTCAAATGACCTCTTTTGTCTTAAAGAAACCTTTGGCATCTAACCAAATTTTAAGGTAAATTGCACATATTTTAAGAGTCTACCGGCTACACTAAAACAAGACTCTAATGTTAAAATAGACACCGAAGAAGTTAGTAAATCATGTGTTATAGCAAAAATCACATGATAAAAATATTAAAATTATCAATTTGATTTTATATAACTAAAGTTATATGATTATTGTCTAAATAAAATGTTAATGCGTTTAAATTATTAGAATCTACTGTTGAAGTAACTTTTCTATTTAAATTAGAATGTATACTACTAATAACATTTTTAATACTATCAGATGTAACAATTTGAGGGGTATTCAAGAAATTTAATTTTTATATTTTAAATTATAAAAACCATACATTTTATCTAATAATTAAAAACAATAGCTTTCTTATCATCAAACCCTTAAATTTGATTTCGAGAAGCTAAATAATATAAAGAAGAAATATTTTTCTAATATTTTTTAAATTTTATTTCCATTTGTGTAATTATTTTAAAATATTTTTATCAATTCTATATTAAGAAAAAAATTTACTAATTAAAACTAAATATTCTAAAATTAAACATGAAATAAGATAATAGACATGAGATAAATGAGTGCTATAGACTTATCGATTGAATAATTCATATTCAAGCTTTGTTAAGTCAACACTCTAGTGTTGATGATGCATCATAACTTTGACAGCCAATCACAAATTAGGAAAAAAAAATGTCCATGCACTTTATTGACCATGTAATTAAGTCACTAGATAAGTTCGGTGCTCTAATTTTGGATTAACATCACCCGACACATAAGGCAATGATTTACATACAAAAATGTGTCAAGACAAAGAGACCCTTTCTACTTTTTATTCATCTTATTGCTAACTTAGTATCTAAGACTATTGCAAATGCCTACAAATAATGGATAATTATTGTTTAAGCCATTGTAGGCTAATAATTATTCTCAAAATTTTATATATAAAAAAAAGAATGTTCACAAGTCATTTCCATCAAATATCATTCTCAATTTTCACAAGCTATTTCATGTAGAATAATAGAATATATATTAAATTATAAATTCTCAAATTTTTATATCAACTCAGATAAATATTCACACGGGCGCTAAATATTTATTAAGTCACAAGAGTAGCTAAATAATTGCTCTCAAACTCTTAGATAAAATTAGATAAATATTTATAAGCCAACATGGTAAAACATTTATGATCAACTTACCTGATAGCCAACAATTAGATTCTCAAGGATCTAATAATCAACTTACCTAACATTCATAATTGTTTCTTGTTTGTGGGGTCAAAAAGTGTTACATTAAAAATATAATATGATTTTTATTAAATTCACCTTAAATTAATAAGGCTTTTTGTTTAATGGGTTCTGGCTTCCAATAAGCGCAAGCGCTCATTATTAATTACCTATAAAATTAGAGAACCTTTGATTAAGAGATTTATACTTTGAAATAAAATACAAGACTGAATAATTTTATTCATGAATATTATGAAAGTACATGGCTTAACTTGATGCATAAGTGATGAAAGAAATGAGCTATTATCAATTTGGGCAATTCGTATTTATCAAATGTTTAGTCTTGCGATGGCTTATGAGACAATATTCGGCCTAGACAACACAATGTCATATTGAAGAACTACGCTCCAATGATAAACATCGACATACACACCTCCCCAAACAATATTCCTTCTATTGTAATTGCAGTCAGGCATAATGAATATTTGAATTTGGGAGATCATCCGACCTTGACGGCGTATTGGATGTTTGATTTGGAAAATATCTGGCCTTGCAGCGTATTGGATATTTAAATTTAAAAAATATCCGGCCTTGCGGCGTATTTGATATTTAAATTTAGGCAAATTACCCGGTCTTGCGGCTTATTGGATAATTTGAATTTGAAAATATCTGGTCTTGCAACTTGTTGGATATTTGATTTTGAGAAAATCACCCGGCCTTGCGGCTTGTTGGATAATTGAATTTGAGGAAAATTATCCGGTCTCGTGACTTGTTGGATAATTAAATTTGGAAAAATTATCCGGCCTTACGGCTATTGGATAATTTTATTTTTAGAAAATTACTCGGCCTTATGGCATGTTGGATAATTTGAATTTGGAAAATTACCCGGTCTTACGGTGTGTTGGATAATTTGAGAAAATTATCCGGCCTTGCGGCATATTGGATATTTAAATTTGAAAAATATTTGGCCTTGCGGCTTGTTGGATAATTTGAATTTGAAAATATCCGGTCTTGTGACTTATTGGATATTTAAATTTGAGAAAATTATCTGGCCTTACGGTTTGTTGGATAATTTGAATTTGAAAATATCCGGTCTTGCGACTTGTTGGATAATTTAAATTTAAAAATATCCGGTCTTGCGACTTGTTGGATATTTAAATTTAAGGCAATTATCCGACCTTGCTGCTTGTTAGATAATTTGAATTTGAAAATATCCGGTATTGTGATTTGTTGGATATTTAAATTTGAGGAAATTATCTGGTCTTGCGGCTTGTTGGATAATTTGAATTTGAAAATATTCGGTCTTGCGACTTGTTGGATATTTAAATTTGAGAAAATTATCTAGCCTTGCAGCTTGTTGGATAATTTGAATTTGAAAATATCCGGACTTGTGACTTGTTGGATATTTAAATTTGAGGAAATTATCTAGCCTTGCGGCTTGTTGGATAATTTGAATTTGAAAATATCCGATCTTGCGACTTGTTGGATATTTGAATTTGAGGAAATTATCCAGCCTTGCAGCTTGTTGGATAATTTGAATTTGATTTGTACTCGGCCTTGATGGCTCATGAGCATTTAATTTAGCATATGCTTGGCCTTGATAGCTTATGAGCAGTTGATTTAGATATATTGCTCGGCCTTGATGGCTTATGAGCATTTGATTTGGAATTGGTTGCTTTGGCCTTGACATGTAACTAATCCTTGATGATCTTGTTTTATATCCCCTTGAGGATATAGAAATTTGTCTCCTTGAAGGCATGGGAACTCGTCCGTGGGATTTTGTTTTGTCATGACAGTGTTGCATACATAGTGTCGTATTGAGGAGCTACGCTCCGATGACAAACATCGACGTACGCATTTCCCAAACAATATTATACTATAATGTGCCAAAGTGCAATGACAATTTCTTATAATATTTGTTGGTTAGATTGATTGCTATGATATTGAATTTGGTCAATTGTGCTAAGACAAACTTGTTACATAAATCAAGTCAGGCTCTACTTGCCACTGAACTAGTCAAATTGAGTCACCCTTTTCTATTAAACTTTGAGTCAACCTGTGTCAAGTTGGGTTGGTGATTTGTGTCATTGTATTTACTTGAATAGACTTGCATTGGGCCAACTATTGTAGCAAGAATCGAGCCAAATGTAGACTGAGCTTACAATTTTTAGGCATGTTGGGCCGCTATTCAATGAGAACTGGGTTTAGAATTTTTTTGGTTTAGTTCAATGGTAAATCAGGTTGAACTGCATAGCAAAATCTGATCAGATCCAGATTCTAATTTTAACCCGATAACGTAATGTATATATATTTGCTTCAGTTTTTGGCAATGAATTGAATGTGTTGGGCTTGATTCAACTCGAGGCAAGGCAAACCAACATTATATCGGTGATGCAAGTATTCTGTGATGATTTCGTCAGACAACGATAGCAGTAGACAACGGTAGTCATATACTTTGCATGAAGAGTCATATACTTCGTCAGACAACGATAGCAAGTATTGAGTGTGAACATTCTCCGGTTCGGATTTTAACTGAGCCACAAGAGTTATGCGATTTACTTCAGCTATCTTAGGCTTCTAGGCGACAATTCGGCTAGCATGGATATTGGCAGTCATATACTTTGCATGAAGACACGTTCAATATTCTTTTCTAATTTTCCTATGTGTCAGATTGCAGCTTTCATTTGTTCAAGTCAGATTCCTCATTGAAGTGTCTGCAGAGAACATTACACAGTGTAGTTGCAATTTTTGCCGTTTGTCTATCTTTTTTGAATGTCCATCTCTTCTTAAGACCTGGAGTTGACTTGATACCGGGCCGAGGCATCACAGTAAGGCTCAAGCTGGACTTGAAGGCTGTTGAAAGATTTGGATTTGGAATGTTGGAAATGTATCGAGCTAGAATAAGGCTGTTTGGCTTGACTAGAAATTTTGGGCTAAAAGATTGTATAAGGCCCTCTGGATCAAGCCAAAATAGATACAATAAATTGAATCTGACATAATTGAAGTGAAACAATCGCATCGACCTCGGTGCAAGGGAATAGCATATCCTGATTTTTCAATGTCCCCCTTTTTTTTATCCAGTCTCTCGGCTCTATTTTCTTTTTACTCTCTGTTTTTTAGCCACTCTTTTCGTGTATCGCATTCCTTTCCTCTTTTCCGAGCATGAATTTTTTGACTTAGTCTCGACAGCATCCCGGCTGCCTTCTTTTTATTCTTTTCACCGAGCCAGAGTTTTGAGTGAATCTCCACCAAAGTTGTTTTTTTAATCAACTAGCACCATTTCAGATTGGATCTAGGCTGTCTGATCTAATTAGACCAGAAACTTGGAATGCCAGATTAGATCCGATGATCTAAACGTCAGATGACTGGATCGTTGTGCCAGGTGGTTTGTATTTCAGGGCACGACTCGTCGCCAGAGTTTGATGATGATGGGCAGGCTGGATCGTTGATGACGCTCAAGGACTTGGAGAGGGAGGCATAAACTCAAGCGGGCGGGAGCAGTGGCAGGATACGGTTCGAGAACACTGGCAGGAAGCTGTTCTTGCTTGACAGCTTCTTCAGCTCCTCTGTAAGCCTGGCGGCGAAGTCGCTGAATACTTCAGTGTAAGAGCAGAGGAGGCGATTAGAGTCGTCGGCGTCTGGTTGTTCCGGCAAGAAGGATCTATACCAGAGGTGGAGACTCTGTTCGTCCAAAACTTGAGCCGGCTTTTCCACCGGGATGATGTAAAATTTGCAGCTGGCTAGTGCTGGAATCCAGCGACTGGCGGTAGAAGACAATCGGGGGGCTGGAGTAGGAGAGAATCAACAGCGAGTATATATACATTGATTTATTTTACTCATGCAAACCACAAATTGTATATATACATTACCACTGTTTGAGATTGTATCTATATGTAATGGATCTCTTCCTCTAAGAATAAACCCTGAAAATCACCCTTCTGTTTTAAAAGATAACGTAATAATGATAATAAGAATAAAATAATTGTGTTTTTAATCAATAAGATTGTTATGGGTATATTAGTTAGTTACAAGAAAATAAAATTAAAACTGTGTTTAGTAGGAAAAAAAAGAAAATTAGAAAGAAAAGAAAGTAAGAAGAAAGAGAAACTAAAAATGAAAAGGAAAATAAGGAGATTTTTTTCAATTGTGTTTATTTAGAGGATAAGAAAATTGGAAAGATTGATATAATCCCATCCAACAGCACTTCTGATAATAAGGTTAACAAAAATTCTAGCTCCTTTTACAAAAGAAAATCCCATCTGTAGACCTTGACTTTTCATATTGCATTACATACCATAATGATGTTCAGATGGAAAAACAGTCTTTCCTTTATGCTACAAATGACCATAATTGTTCAGATCCAAAATGAAATACGGCTAAGTTAGAGGATTAGTAGCAAGCCTTATCCACATTGTCAAAGTACGTGTGCTGCATTAGCTCTCTTAGCTGAAATCTGCTTTGATGGCTTGTACATCAGCATCTTCTGCAAGTATGAAGTTCAAATAGCATCTTTTATCAGAAGTAGATATGATTAACATGTTTCACAAAACTAGGACAAACAATCTTTCTAAAAAGATTAAAAAGAAAATGGTCGTCAGCACTCACTGAGAGAAGGTCTAACCCATAAGCATCCAGGTTAGGCACGAACTTCATCATTTGGAGTACCAAGCAATCTGCATCAGTAATAGTAATTAATCCAGCTGACTAGGCAACGTAAATAGATAGGGAAAAAAGATATCGAAAAACCAGTTGATTTTACCTGAAGATGTGAAGGAGATGTTACAATTCCAAACATCCAAACATCCAAACCATCCAAACATCCAAAACATCAACAATCTAACAACATCCAAAACACATTCAAAACATCAAGACATCCAAAATATCGAAAAGCTCGACAATGTAAAACAAGTCCAACACATCTACAAATGTATACAGTCGATATTTAGGTAACCCGTTGTGAGCTTTCAAGCCATGACTGAAGTATTATTTGACCTTCAAAGGTACTAAAATAGAGCCAACTTTAATAGATATAATGTACAATATGGATTGATGAAGTAGGATAAGCAATCCGTAAAACAAGACTTTTAACCACCATCAGTGCCATGGAGTAAGTTATTGGCTTTAGACTTTTAACCACCAGAGCTGCTAGTGCTTATAGTTTCACTCTCAGATCCACTGGAACTATCTGAGCTCCTGTAAAACAAGACAAGTTGAAAATGCCGCCGCTTGCATGTGATTGACAAATAAATTTCAGTAAGAACAGAGAAGATATGAAATAAATATACCGTTTTGATCTTCAACATATTTGCTTGGATATTTATCATATCAAATTGACAAAATATTAGCTTGAATATTTAGCCTAAAGAATCTTCTCTTAGATATTGAAGACATTCACTGAGATATTTGTCTAAAACTATGGGCTTGAATATTTATCTCATCAAGTTAACAAAATATCTACTGAAATATTTGTCTTAAATATTCACTTGAATATTGACGACTAGAGAGCCTGCGATATCAAGAGACGAAGATGTGAGAAATTAGATGCAAGACACCCTGACCCTTCTAAATCGTTTCAAAAGATAACGTAATAATGATAATAATAATAATAAAATAATTATGTTTTTAATTAGTAGGATTTGTATGGGTATATCAGTTAATAACAAGAAAATAAAATTAAATAAAAATGGGAAAAAAAAGTTATAGCTACCCAAGGAAATAAATAAATGAGTTGTAAAAAAACAATGTAAACAACATCAATAGTATGCCTAAAGGAAAGATTGAAGCATTCAATGAAACAAGTTTAATTGCAAGATCAAAATAGCCAAGTCCAGCCACAGGTAGAATTCACAATAAAATTAAAAGCGCATCATTCACAAACGCTCATAGCCACAAACACAAAAATCAAAAGATGACATACATTAAAAAAGAAATGGCAGACATATCAGAAAGAGACTAAAATTAGCTCTACTTACCCCTTGAACACTGTGCCGGGGAAGGGTTAGGAATAACTTTATTTTCAATGTAGATGCGAGGAATGTGAGAGATCTTGCTCCACTCACGCCCGTCTTGCCTCCAATCACATAGCTTCCCCAGTTCTCCACATCTTACAATTTTCATGACTGTTAGGTTCTTTGGCAGACTGTTCAGCCCCAGCGACAACATCTCGGGACAATCATTTAAGAATAGCTTCTCTAGATGGCACAAGCTCCCCAAGACATTAGGTAGGCTCCGCAGATCGCTGCAGTTAACGAAACTCAGATATCTGAGGGAGGTGAGGCTTTGGAACCACTCTTGTTGTAAGTGAAGGACTCTAACCCCTTCAAGGGACCAAGAGACAAATCTATTAGGCAAGTGAGAGTACCTACTGGAAAGATCTCATGGAACATTTGCATTCCATCCACAGTCTCAGAGAAGCCAAAATCGAGACTGTAAGAGGTAAAGTGTATGGACCTCCTGAGTTTGTGGCAATCGAGTATCTGCCACCATTTAAGGTAAGGCATCAAATCTCGACCTTGTTCTTTTGCTGCAATACCGATCTCCTCGAATGAATCAGGTCCTTCAAAACGCACAACTTTGAGAGAGGGAGGGGCATCTAATTTGTTCCAACGAATAATTCCAAAAGAACGAAGCTGAGCCATCCTATCAATAATACGCACGTTACAATCTGACCATTTCTTTAGGATTTTCAAATGATCTAAATTGAGATATTGCAATGATGGGAATGCAGTTCTTTTACGACCATATATCTCAATACCAATCTCCTCCAATAAATCAAGTCCTTCAAGTTTCAGACCTTCTAGAGAGGGCAGTTCTTGGAGAGGAGGAATAACTTTCAAGTTGGGGCAATTTACAATATGTAGTTCAGTAACATGAGGCATTAGAGATTGACCATCATCCGGAGCCAACCATTCATTTAGCTCTTTCATAGAGTACAAGAATAAATATTGTAGTTTTGGGAACACTGTACTTTCCCTACCATAGATTTCTATCCCTATCTTCCTCAATGAATCAAGTTGATTGAGAAACAATGCTTCGAGACATTGCAACCCTCCAAGAGGAGGAAGTGCTTCCAATTTGTTACATTCAGAAATTTCCAAACGAGAAAGGTGAGACATCATATCACGAACATGCTCTTTAAAACTTGACCATTTCTTTAGTTTTTTCAAATCAAACAAAATGAGAGATTCCAATGATGGGAATGCAATTTTTTCATGACCGTATATCTCAATACCAATCTCCTCCAATAAATCAAGTCCTTCAAGACGCAGATTTTTTAGAGAGGGCAATGCTCCAAGAGGAGGAATAACTTTTAAGTTAGGGCAATTTATAATAGTCAGAGTAGTAAGATGAAGCATTAGAGACGGACCATCATCCGGAGCCAACCATTCCTTTAGCTCTTTCATAGAGAACAACTTTAAATTGTTTAGTTTTGGCAACAATGTGCTCTCTCCACCATTGGTTTTTGTCTCTATCTTTGTTAGTGAATCAAGCTTTTCGAGAACTAAATATTTGAGACATTGCAACCCTCCAAGAGAAGGAAGGGCTTCCAATTTGTTACAACCAATAATTTTCAACCTAGAAAGGTGAGGCATCATGTCACGAACATCCTCTTTAAAACTTAACCATTTCTTTAGTTTTTTCAAATCAAACAAAAAGAGAGATTCTGTCACGCCCCGGCGGAAGCCGGCTATTTCTAGCTCAGGGTTCCCCAGGGAGTAACAATATTGATAGGAACCAGAGAACTACAAAAATCACAACTCCTTTATTTAATAAACAATCCAAATTTAATATCAACACAATATCTGAATACAACTAACCAAGTTATCAACTGAATAAAGTACAAAAGACAACTATCTCAACTCGGGCTGGTATCTGCTATCTACTCTATCCCTCCCAGAAGCTAACTCTGTACCTGGAGGAGAAACAAAGGGAGTTAGCAGAAATGCTAAGTAGGAATCAACAAACATGGTGAGAGAATCAAATAACAGGATAATACAATAACTGAAACAACGATATATAAATAATATAGGAATGTCGTGCAAATCATCAAGCTGGCCACCCAGATCTCACTTAAGAGCCGCACTCATTTTCAGAGTGTTTCCACTGTTGCTCATGCAATGGAACGACTGTCCTAAATAGTCCGGAGTGTTGCGTCCAACACTGACATCCGTAGTATTGTCCTAAGACAACTGGCGGTGCCGTACCGGCATCTCAGATAGTCCGATGCGCGTCGAAACTATAACTCAGATAGTCTGATATAATCAGAACTATAACTCAGATAAACAGGCCACTGGAGAATAAATCATCCAGGTCAGAGGTCAAAATATAACACGACTTTATCATCTCAGATTTACAACGGTTCCACATACTTATATGTCAATATCTCAGATACACAATTGTTCAACCAGGCTCATAAGCCAATATATATCAGATATCTCAAAACAGGTTTGTTAATCATGCACACAGAAATAGAATATGACCAATGAACAAGATAATTGAGGTCAACAGGAATTCAGAAACAAATCAAGCAGACGAAGCAATTAGATACCAGTGTCATTCTATCAAATGCATCATATATTAAATCAAAGGATTAAACAACAATTCTTATAATTCATGACACTGTAACAAAGGAGTAGGGTAAGATTCCTACCTCAATCGCTGTTATCCTGAATTCTTTTGAAAAGCCAATAATTGTTTATCAACAATGCAAGCCGATTATTGGATCAACCACTCTGTAACATGAATTTGTACATGAACTCTATCATTAAACATTCTAACTTGGAAACCAAAACTACCAACATGTAGAACACAACCCTAAACCTAGAGAACCAGTCTCAGATCATATGAACCGAACCTAAAACCCACTGAACCGAACAGAATTGCAATGAACCGCTCAAATTCACCCTGAACCAAGTTAAACCGAAAGTTCTAACTTCAATTACACAAAATATAAACCTCATCTAAATCTATGAAGATTACCATTATATGGGAAATTTAATTATCTTTCCAACGGCTACCTGAACCGGCCCGGATTCGACCGAATCTGGGTCGAACCGGTCGAAATTCCATAACTGACCCAAACTGGAATTGAACCGCTCGGTCCGGTTCAATTCGATTTCAAAACTTAGCCGACGGTTTATTTCTAAATAAACCACACAGAAACTCTAAATTAAACTTGAACCGCTCGTCTCCCGCGCCGCCCGACCGCCGCCGCGCAAGGCCGCCGGACTCGCGTCCGCTGCTTGCGCCGACGAGCTCGCGAGAACGCGTCGAACAACGGATCACCGCCAAACTTCGCCAGAACACTTCTGTCGACGAGACGGGGACCCAAGACCAGTTTCGGCGAGTTTTCGACGCATGGTCGAACCACCCGAAGCAACAGAAGGTATCGACGGTGGCGCCGCCGCCGTCGATACGCAAATCATACCCAAACATAAACGGAACTTCACTAAAACTTCACAAAAGCTTACATACCTTGCTACGACGATGTATCGTAGCCCAGAACACAGAGATCGCCGTCGTCGAAGGCGCTGGAAGGCTGGAACACGAGGCGGCGCCGCTCGAGCTCCGGTAACGAGTTCGAGCTCGGATTTCTCCCTCCTGGCGGCGCTTTGAGGCTTGAAGACAGGCTAGGGTTCGAAAACTCCTCGAGTCGAGCAAAAGCCCTCTAATATAGAGGTGAAACTCGTTCCCTACGGCGAGAACGCGGCGGCGAGAAAATCGCCGAGATCCGCGGGGAAGACGACGAGTTCGCTCGGTCTCCAAATTCAAAATTTATATCTAATATAAAACTATCAAATCCTATATTATAATAAAAACGAAACTCGGCGCGTTGGTTAGACGACGCCGGTCGCTCACGCGCGACGGGAGCGCAAAAATCCGATTTTTTATAAAAATCAAAATTTTAAACCTTTTAAAATTCCGAAAAATTCCTAGAAAAATCCTAAAAATCCAAAATAAAATTTATGAATTTCCAAAAATTAAATTTATAAATTTTAGGTTATAACAGATTCCAATGATGAGAATGCAATTTTTTCATGACCGTATATCTTACTATCAATCTCCTCTAATAAATCAAGTCCTTCAAGATGCAGATTTTTTAGAGAGGGTAGTGCTCCAAGAAGAGGAATAACTTTTAAGTTGGGGCAATTTATAATATCCATAGTAGTAAGATGAAGCATTAGAGACTGACCATTATCCGGAGCCAACCATTCCTTCAGCTCTTTCATAGAGGACAACTTTAAATAGTCTAATTTTGGCAACACTATGCTCTCTCCACCATTAGTTTTTGTCTCTATCTTCGTTAGTGAATCAAGCTCTTCGAGAACCAAATGTTTGAGACATTGCAACCCTCCAAGAGGAGGAAGAGCTTCCAAATTGTTGCATCCTATAATTTTCAACTTAGAAAGAAGAGGCATCATCGGATGACAAACATCCTCTTTGAAACTTGACCATTCCCTCAAATTTTTCAGATGCAACAACTTGAGAACTCGCAATGTTGGGAATACTTTGTAGCCACCACCATATGCTTCCAAACCAATTGTTTTTAGAGACATCAAGCTGTTCAGGGATAGAAACTTGAGAAAAGGCAATTGCCCTAGTGGAGGAAGAGCTTCCAAGCCACCACATTCAAATAGCGATATAGCCTCTATCTTGGGCAAATATGACTTGTTAAACCAGCTTGGATGCTTACGACCCATGTATCTAGATATATCTATGCCCTTGATTTTGGAGTGCGGTTGGAGTTCTTCAAGAACCTCTTCGACTCTAAACTCATCACGTGAGCAATCATATGACCTCCAGCATAAACTTAGTACCTCCAAGTGCACTTTGTTGTGCAATTCAGCCTTCTTTGCTTCTTCTTTGTTGGTCACATTTTCTAGGTTATCAATGCGAAGACAACCTTGAAGCTTATTAAGGTTCCGCAACTCACATATCTTGTAGCCCTCATGTTCCCTTACCTCATACCTACTTAATCTCTGCAGAGATGTTAATCTGCCAATGCTAGGTATAGCAGAAATAAAAGAACATGGTGCATTTATGTAACGCAAGTTAGTCAGTTTACCAATTTTAGACATAAGGTCGTTGGAGCAATGAAACATGGACTTGGAATCACCTATCCATTGGTAGTCGTCAATCTCCTCTCCATTAGTAAATGGGGAAAACCAATAATTTGGATTATCCGGTAGATATTTGTCGTCAATATCCCCTGTACCAGAAAATGGAAAATCCCTGCGATAAACAGGAAGCTTAGTGCCACATGGGAATTCCAAGTATCGCAAATGACTCATATTGCCAATTGTCTCAGGAAGATGTGAAGGTGAATAATGTTCTCCAAACATCAGAGCACGCAAGCGCTTTAGTTCCTTAAAATCCGGACGTGAGGTTTGTGATATGCTGCTTGTGTGTGGAGGATCATACACTAAGCTGCGCAGTCTATTTGGCTCTTCAATTTGATCCAGAGCCCTACTAGAGCTGACATACAAGTGACGAACCCTCTTAGGAATTCTGTGCTCCACTGTACTACCATTTTTAACTTGGAAAATTTCATCTGGTACGATAGACTTTGCCAGATCACACAACAAGGGATGGATCACGTACCCCTTCCCTGGACTATTATCTTGGAAGAAAGATCTACTATGTAACTCATTAAAATATTCTCGTCCTTTGTCCTCCAATGTCATGATGCCGTGGCCCGATTCAACAAACTCCTGTGCCTCCCAGAGATGAACTAATTTATCAATACTTTTGAACACATAATTCTTCGGAAACAAAGCACAATAGACAAAACACCGCTGGAGGTGAGGGGGTAGATGATTGTAACTCAATCTCAGGGAAGGAAGAATTTCACCTCCCTTTTGCCATTGTTTGCTTTCCAAGACGTTCCTCCAGCAGCTTTCCTTCAGACAACGGTTGAGAAAACTTCCCACTACTATGGCCGCAAGTGGCAAGCCGCCCATCTTACTTGCTATTTGCTTTCCAATGTGCTTTAGTTCTGGATGATCTTTTGGATTGACATTACCAAATGCACAACGTTTGAAGAACTGCCAATACTCTTCTTTTCCAAAACATGCTAAATCAATTGTAGTAGCTCTGGAGTTAACCAAATCTGCTACTTCTTTAGTGCGAGTGGTAATTACGATTTTGCTACCTTCTTTGCAATGTCTGAACACGCTGATGAGTTCTTTCCATTCTGTAGTAGTCAAATCTTCCCATACATCGTCAAGGACAAATAAGAACTTCTTTCCTCGCAATTTTCTTGACAAATCTTCATAAATGGTACCCAAATTTATGCGCTTGTAAAGATCTTGATTGGTAGGTCTAAAATCTGCAGATTCCAAGATCTTTATCATGACCGTTGTGCTTTCAAATTCATTTGACACCCAAACCCACGCCTTGTGATTAAAATGTTTTCGGACGTCCTTACAGTTGTAGAGCCACTGGGCAAGAGTAGTCTTTCCCACTCCTCCAAGGCCAACAATGCACACCACAGAGAAGTTCTGGCTATTGGATCCGTTTTCATCAGACGACTCCAACACCAATTCCTGCAGCCGATTCATCTCTCTTTCTCGGCCAAACATACGAGGTTCAGTTGGAATTGGACTTGTCTGTCGCCCTTTGGATGATCCGTCTTTTTTGTTGCTGTCGGTAATCACTTTAATAACCTCGAGGTAGGTACTACTCTGAGTTGATAGTAGACGATCCAACGCGTGGGCAATATCGGATAACTCGTGATGGATTGCAGGGGGGGCAATGGCAGTCCGTAATCTTTTTGCTGCATTGCGCAAGAAGTTGCCGCTAGCCTCGACGCCGTGGCAGAGGGATTCGCAATTGAAGGCGTCGATAATATCCTCGGCCTCGTAAACGACATCTTTTAATTCAGTCAGCCAGGATGCCACGTTGCGGTCTTCCTCGATCATGTTACTCTCGATGACTTGCATCACCGGCTTGATATATTTCAAGTTATTTTCCACATTCTGCAGAACTCTTTTTACGTCGGTAGCGTTCTGGTATCGGCCAGAGATAAAGGAACGAATCGAGTCGTATAGATTGGAAACGACTGGAGAGATGAACCATCCGACGATCTCAAGTGCCATTGAGATGAACGATGCTTGGGAGCTCGGGAAGATGCCGATCGCTATGACGCGCGCGCTTTCTTAAAAAGTGGTCTGTGAAGATGCCAACAATCTGACGAGTTCTATTGACTTCACAGGCCAATAGCACCACTGCATAAAAGAAGACTTGTATCCGTCGCGTTCCGTTGACTTGAGGGGCTAGAGTTAAACTTTGGGTCAACTTTTGCACACCTAAAGTTCACAAATTTGTCCACCGTTGAGGTCAAGCAGGATGTCAGTTAAACTATCAGATACAAAATAATCCTAAGTTGTCAGTTAGCTAAGCAGCTCGTGACGTTAATAGGTAATTTTATTAGTATGTAATAGTGGTTTTTAAAATATGGGTACAAAATTATAAAAGTAGGATGAACATATCAAATTTGTTTCTTTCTTTAAATTTTTCATCCTTCCAAAGAAACATAATGAAGGAAAATTTTATCACTTTACTTTCCATACTTATATCCTTTCCATACTTATATCCTTGTTTCCATACTTATATCCTTTTTATCTAACTATCCTTCCCCCTCTATTTTTGATACTTACTAGTAAACAAGACCTAAATGATCAAAGAACCCAAGATGTCAAGGACTCTATTTTCCATACTTATGAGTAAACAAAGTGTTACGCCCAAGGACCGGCGGGTCCTGGGCCTGGCCCAACGGGCCGTTTCGACGTGGACTTGGGTGGAGACCCAAGCAACGGGGAATGGCTTTAGAGTAGGATCTCGCGTAGATCGGGCGACATGCTGGGGGCGCATCAGAGGTGTGGGCGGAGTCCTTCCCCGTAGGCGTCCCTTCCGATGGTAGGCGTGGCTGTGGCAACGCTGTCGGCGGCCACAGCGGAAGAAAAGGGGGCGTGGCAGCGGCCCGGCTCCCTCTCTTGGCTCTTCGACTGAGTCTCAGATGAGGGTTGCGAGCGGAGGCTTGGACGGGGGCGTCTTCCCACCGAGACCGGGAGGACGCGAGCCGTCGTTTCCAGCGTGGAGACGACGATGGCAGACGACGACGAAGGCGAGAGCGCTTCCTCCTCCTCCTCCTCCTCCTCCCCGAGTAGCTGATGGCGACGAGAGTGTCGCCTTCTCCCGAAGAAACGGCGGTGAGTACTCCAGCGCCTGCGAGGCCAGATAGGAGCGATGAGTTGACTGAGGAGAGTGTGTACAAAGGGGAGGGAGAATAAAGGGGTTTCATGTAACCGAATTTTGAGTAGGGCTGTCCAAACGGTTTGAACCAAACCGAACCAAACCATTTTGGTTCAACCCGAACCGAACCGATTTGTGATGGTAACAAACCGAACCTGAACCGCATTAGGTAAAAACTGAATCAAAATCGAACCGAATTATTTGGTTCAGTTCGGTTAAACCGATTAAACCGAAATTAATTATATAAATATATATTTAATTTGTTTATACTATTATATTATTAATTTTTAATTAAAATAATAATATAACATATTTTATATAATTAAAATAATAATATAACATATTTTATATAATTAAAATAATAATATAACATATTTTATATAATTAAAAATAATAATATTATATATTTTATATAAAAATATTAATATTATATTTAAAATTTGGTTTGTTCGGTTCAAAATGAAAACCGAACCGAACCGAATTGCTCAAACCGAAAACTGAACTGAAATTTTTTTAATCATTTCAAACCGAACCAAACCGAACCGAACCGAACCGAACCGAACGTTTCGGTTCGGTTCTTTTTTTCGGTTTGACCCATTTTTTGGACATCCCTAATTTTGAGAAATAAGAGCCGGCAAAACTTTCCCCACTTCCTCCTGTGTTTCCGGCGATCTTCTGGCGTCCCGAGGGATGCTGATGAGGCTGAGGGGTGAAGGGGTGTGAGTGTCCCCTTTCCCTGCTGGCCAGTTCCCGGTCCGACGATGTCTGTAGCGGCGGCTGCAGACGCGTGCGTAGCGGCGTTCGGGTGAACACGCTTGACGAAGGGGGAACCCGAAAAAAGGAAAAGGGGAAAATCTGACGTGGCGCGTTCGTTGACCGCCACTATAGGAATGAGGCTGACAATTGGTATCAGAGCCACGGTGGTGGCTCCGGCGATCTTGCCGGTGCGAAGAAGGAAGACGGCGAGCGTCTTCTCCTTCCAGACGACGAAGAGACGAAACCGATGGAGGATCCGGGTCTGATCGTCCGTCGTCGTGTGCGCGCGGAGGCGCGAAGCTCAGCGGACGACAAGAGACGACGAGAGCGTCGTCTCCCCAGTGGACAGCGGTAGCAGGGGAGGCCATCTTCTCGGGACGAGGGAGCGGCGAGCTCCACCCACCCAGCCGAGCAACGAGTTGGGAGAGAAGAAGGCGACGAGCGGCAGAGGCTGCCTCCTCCATGAGTGGGACTCCCGTCGACTAGCGACGAGCAGCGAATGGAGCTCCACTAACGCCGGACGCGAGCTCCCGCTAGGGTTGAACAGCGATCGGCTTTCCCGCGATCGACGGTAGTGACAGAGGCTGCTTCCCTGACGAGAGGCGATCGAGCACCCAGCGAGCAGCGACCTCCTCCATCTAGCCGAGAGACGAGCTGAGATTGGAGAGTGTTTGAGCGTCCTCCCTCGACGCGAGCGACCCTTCCTTGACGAGACAGAGGCAGCGACGAGGAGTCTGCAGAGGCGGATTGTTCCCGAGTATTGGACACCGACTGCAGCCGGACGAGAGCGGAGGAGGCCACCTCCCTCTTCCACATAGGCGGCAGATGAAGGTCCACTGCCTCCTCCTTTCCCCAGGTGGTGATCTCGGCGACGTCCCGGCGAGTAATCCGGCGATGCAGGATCGGACAATGCGGAGAGGAGTCGAGCATGTGCAGAGAGCTTTGGCCAGGCAATGAGCGCTTGGGCTTAATCTGGCGTCGGTGTGTCCGACGAGGCGGTTCCCAAGCGGGTGTCCGACGAGGGTTTGATGGAGGAACCGGACCCAGCCCCGGCCCCGACTTAGCAGACTGTGCGGAGATGAGTCGGTGGACATAGGGGTGGCAATTCGTGTTTCATGTGTCATAACGTGTCATGTCATACTTGACACGTGATACGATTATGCTTGACACAAACACGACCCGTTTATGTATACGTGTTAATATACGAAACATAGACACGACCCGCTTATTTCGCAGGTGACATGACACGACACGATTAACACGTTTAATAAGTAGGTCGTGTCACATAACACGACACGACACGACACGATTGACACGATTTATAATATAAAGTTATTAGATGACACAACACGACACGATTGACACGACACGACACGAATAACCTGTGTAACTCACTATATTAAAATTATCTATAAATTATTAATTTTATATAATATATATTATATATGGGTTAGACGGGTCAACCCGCGAACACGACACGATACGACACGAATTTTAGCGTGTCATAAATGGGTCGACACGATAATGACATGAAACACGATTATGTTAAACTCAAACCAGCGAAAACTCGTGTCGTGTCGTGTCGTGTTGGCGGGTCGTATAATTTTTTGCCAGGCCTAGGTGGACACGACAGAACCGCGGCGATGAGACCGCGGTCGCCTCATCACGACGAGGACGACGGGGAAAGCGGAGGCTTTCCCCCACCTTCTCCCCAACCGCTTCAGTCGACTACGAGGTTGACGGCAAGAGGCGAGAGCACCTCTCTCCATCCAGTCGGCGGATGGACGCGAAGACGAGAGAGCTCATCTTCCTCCCGAGCAATGGGCGAGACGGGCGCGTCTCCCCCTCCGAGTTGGCAACGGTGAGTCCCGTGAAGGTGCAGAGGTGCCTGAGACTCCGGCGGGCAGCATAGCTCCGGCCATTGCGAAGGCTGAGGAGAGCCGGACACCAAGGGCGGCGTCTACATCCACTGGGGGAGACTGTTACGCCCAAGGACCAGCGAGTATTGGGTCTGGCCCAATGGGTCGTTCGACGTGGACTTAGGCGGAGGCCCAAGCAACGGTGAACGACTTCGGAGTAGGATCCGGCGCGGATCCGGACAACTTGATGGGGGTGCATTAGAGGTGTGAGCGGAGTCCTTCCCTGCCGGCATCCCGTCCGATGGCAGGCGTGGTTGTGGCAGCGCTGTCAACGGCTACAGCGGAAGAGAAGGGGGCGCGGCAGCGGCCCGGCTCCCTCTCTTGGCTCTTGGATAGAGTCTCGAACGAGGGCTGCAAGCGGAGGCTCTCCGAGCAAAGGCTCGAATGGGGGCATCTTCCCAACGAGACCGGGAGGACGAGAGCTGTCGTCTCTGGCATGGAGATGACGATGGCAGAGGACGACGGAGGTGAGAGCACTTCCTCCTCCTCCTCCCCGAGTAGCTGATGACGATGAGAGCGTCGCCTCCTCCCGAAGAAACGGCGGCGAGGGAAAGCCGCACTCCTCTCCCTCGGACGGAGACCTTCTGACAGCGTGGTTGGTGAGTGCTTTGGCGCTGGCGAGGCCAGACGGGAGGGATGAGTTGAGTGAGGAGAGCGTGTATAGAGGGGAGGGAGAATAAAAGGGTTTTATGTAACCGGATTTTGAGAAATAAGAGCCGGCAAAACTTTCCCCACCTCCTCCTATGTTTTCGACGATCTTCCAGCATTCGGAGGGATGCCGATGAGGCTGAGGAGTGAAGGGGTACGAGTGTCCCCTTTCCTTGCTCGCCAGTTCCCGGTCCGACGACGTCTATAGCGGCGGCTGCAGACGTGTGCATAGCAGCGTTCGGGCGAACACGCTTGACGAAGGAGTAACCCAAAAAAAAGGAAAAGGGGAAAATCTAACGTGGCACGTTCATTGACCGCCACAACAGGAATGGGGATGACAATTGGTATTAGAGCCACGGTGGTGGCTCCGGCGATCTTGCCAGTGCGAAGAAAGAAGACGGCGAGCGTCTTCTCCTTCTAGACGACGAAGAGATGAAACCGATGGAGGATCCGGGTCTGATCGTCCGTCGTCATGTGCGCGCGGAGGCGCGAATCTCAGCGGACGACGAGAGCGTCATCTCCCTAGCGGACGACGGTAGCAGGGGAGGCCATCTTCTCGGGACGAGAGAGCGGTGAGCTCCATCCGCCCAGCGAAGCGACGAGTTGGGAGAGAAGAAGGCGACGAGCGGCAGAGGCCGCCTCTTCCACGAGCGGGACTCCCATCGACTTGCGATGAGCAGCGAATGGAGCTCCCCTGACACCGGACGCTAGCTCCCACGAGGGTTGAGCAGCGACCGGCATTCCCACGAGCAACGGTAATGACAGAGGCCGCTTTCCCAACGAGAGGTGATTGAGCACCAAGCGAGTGGCGAGCTCCTCCATCCAGCCGAGAGATGAGCTAGGATTGGAGAGTGTTTAAGCGTCCTCCCTCCACGCGAGCGACCCTTCCTCGATGACATAGAGGCGGCGACATTCCCTCCTCGAGCGACAGGGACGAGGAGTCTACATAGGCAAATTGTTCCTGAATATTGGACGCTGACTGCAGCCGGACAAGAGCGGCAGAGGCCACCTCCCTATTCCACATGGGCGGCGGACGAAGGTCCACTGCCTCCTCCTTTCCCCAGGCGGTGATCTCGGCAACGTCCCGGCGAGTAATCCGGTGACGCGGGATCGGACGAAGTGGAGAGGAGTTGAGCATGTGCAGAGAGCTTCAGCCAGGCGATGAGTGCTTGGGCTGAATCCGGCGTCGGTGTGTCCGACGAGGCGGTTCCCAAGCGGGTGTCCGACGAGGGTCTGATGGAGGAACCGGACCCGGACCCAGACCCAACTTGGCAGACTGCGCGGAGTTGAGTCGGTGGACACGACAGAATGGCGGTAATGAGACCGCGGCCGCCTCATCACGACGAGGACGACAGGGAACGCAGAGGCTTTCCCCCACCTTCTCCCCAGCCACTCCAGTCGACTACGAGGTTGGCGGTAAGAGGTGAGAGCACTTCTCTCCATCTAGTCGGCGGACGGACGCGAAGACGAGAGAGCTCGTCTTCCTCCCGAGCGACGGGTGAGACGGGCGCGTCTCCCCTTCCGAGTTGGTAGCGACGAGTCCCGTGAAGGCGTAGAGGTGCCTGAGACTCCGGCGGGTAGCGTAGTGATGCGTTGTATTTACACCATATTTTTGCCTATATTTTATACTATTTTTTGGGCTTAATTGCATGATTTTGTGCTAATTTTGGTATTTTTGTTTCACTTGTCACAAAATCTTCGCTTTTTTTTGGTTTTTATGAAAATGTAGGTAAAATGACATAAAAATGATGGATTTCAAGAGTTTTGAGGCCATATTATGATTCCCGAGGAGATCACGAGCTTACACATCAAATTTGGAGCGAAAATAGTGAAAATTTCAACTTTCACGGCCTTGGCCGTAATTATGAAGTCAGCCATAATTTTGGCGCTGAGGGAAGGGCGAAAAACGGCTAAGTATGGATATGCACAGAAACTTTCACGAGTGAAGCCGTAATTTTATTACGATCTGTGAAACTTTCTGTGACTTAAGGGCTTTACACACAGAAAGAATCACGGCCTTGGCCGTGAACCTATTACGGACCGTGAAAACATCCGCCCGTCGAATTTTTCACTCGATTCTCCACCGATTCAAACCGGATTTGAACCAGACTTTGCAGAAATGTTCCTTGATGGGTTCCAAACTGGTCTAGCTATAAAAGATCAGATTTTTCGAGGGTTAAGGGAGGGCTTCTACGGACGAAAGCTAACGGCGGCGGCGGTGATGATGACGACGAAAATCAATTCCAGGGCAGAATTCGAATAGGAAAGCCGCACAGAGGAAGAATTAGAGGGTTCATCTTCGTCTCCAGATTGAGGGGAAGCCTTTCTAGTATCTTGTCTAGCGATTTCCTGCAATCTTTTAGGGTTTTCATGCAATTTTCATCGATGAACATGCTGTTTGCTTTGAACATGAACGTGTAAACCTTATTTCGGGATTTGAGAAGTAGCCTATTGATTGATTTATGGATTTCGTCTTTTGCATGAACCTTTTGTATGTTTTCACGGTCCGTGAAACTTTCTGTGACTTAAGGCTTGTACTCACATAAAGAATCACGACCTTGGCCGTGAACCTATTACGGACTGTGAAAACATCCGACCGTCCAGTTTTTCACTCGATTCGAACCGGATTTGAACCAGACTTTGCAGAAATGTTCCTTGATGGGTTCCAAACTGGTCTAGCTATAAAAGATCAATTTTTTCGAGGGTTAAGGGAGGGCTTCTACGGACGAAAACTAACGGCGGCGGCGGTGACGGCGAAAATCAATTCTAGGGTAGAATTCGAATAGGAAAGCCGCACTAAGGAAGAATTAGAGGGTTCATCTTTGTCTCCAGATTGAGGGGAAGCCTTTCTAGTATCTTATCTAGCGATTTCCTATAATCTTCTAGGGTTTTCATGCAATTTTCATCGATGAACATGCTGTTTGCTTTGAACATGAACGTGTAAACCTTATTTCGGGATTTGGGAAGTAGCTTGTTGATTGATTTATGGATTTTGTCTTTTGCATGAATCTTTGTTAAAAATATTATAGATTGATTTGATTAGAATTGTACGTATCCCGCTTTAATTCTCTTGAAAGTTTTATTGTGTTTGAGACGTCGTGAGAAGGACCGGGAGGTGAATCGTGACGTTGGATCTATTCTTGTCAAACCTACGAATCCAATCACGGGAGTAGTTTGGATTTATTTAAAGAATTTACATGATTTTTCATAGAACTTAAAAAGATCTAATTGCATTAATTGTCACGAGAGTAGGGAATTAACGTAATTAGGTACCGGATTATGCTTTGGGATGAGGTAATCTGTACCTTAGGAAAAATCATTTTCAAAACTATAATTTTCTGTTCAAAGATTTATTTTTATTAAATTCATAATGATTAGCGTGGTGAAACCCCGAATCCTGAATTTATCTGAATTGATTTTTACCCAAAACATTATATCTGTTTCTTTTTATTTGTACTTAGAAGTCTCCAAAACAAAAACCACAGATTTGATTCGTCTAGCTATAAATCGACCGTGTAATCGGTACTTGACCACTAGATCCTCGTTGGGAACGATCTTTATTTTATTACTTCGATAAATCCGTGCACTTGCAAACGTATCACGTAGCTCCGGCCATGGCGAAGGCTAAGGAGAGCCGAACATCGAGGGCGGCGTCTACGTGGGGAGACTGTTACGCCCAAGGACCGGCAGGTCCTGGGCCTAGCCCAATGGGCCGTTCGACGTAGACTTGGGCGGAGGCCCAAGCAACAGAGAACGACTTCGGAGTAGGATCCAGCGCGGATCCGCGCGACTGATGGGGGCGCATCTGAGGTGTGCGCGGAGTCCTTCCTTGCCAGCATCCTGTCCGATGGCAGGCGTGGTTGTGGTAGCGCTATTGGCGGCCACAGCGGAAGAAAAGGGGGGCACGGCTGCGGCCCTGCTGCCTCTCTTGGCTCTTGGACGGAGTCTCGGACGAGGGCTGCGACGGAGGCTCTCCGAGCGAAGGCCTAAGTGTGACACCTGTTCTTATGTGGATCAGGCCGAGAGAAGATTGGGCCGCGCGGCCTATCCTTCAGGGCTGCAGCCGGCCCGGAACAGGAAGACATTGCGTCTCCTTCGATGCGGGTACAGCCGACGCAGTTGACATCGAGGAGTTCGACAACGTCGACGGCGCGATCGACGGCCCCGTCTGCGGCGGCTGCTCCGGCAAGGTTGACGGCAACATCAACTCGCGTCATGGGGCCAAAGAGGCGAGCGGCGTCAATGATCTCGGCGAGGAGATCGGATCGCGAGCGGCGGAGGCAAGTGAATCACGCACGCAGGCGTGATTCACGGACGGCTTGCTTTGGGAAGTTGGCTGGCGGAGAGATCCCTTCCAACCCAGGCAACGTCTCCTCCCCTTTAAGAATCCAGGCGGATGACGGGAAGAGGCAGAGAACTCCCCCCAGAAATAGAGGGCTTGAGAGGAAGAGAGACAGTGGCGAGGCTTCCCCTTCCGGCGACGAGCAGCGTGCGACGCTGCTCTCACTCTTTCCGACGTTCGCAGAGGCGAACGTCCTCCATACGGCGGACGACGACGAGTTCGGCGAGCTTCCGGTCGGCAGCGAGGTCCGGCGAGGCGAGAGGGTGAGGGAGTGATCTGTGGAGAGACGGGGGGTTTATGTTGGTTCGGTTCCGATAATCGAAGGAAATTTCCCTATCTCCCGTTGTCTTCTCCGGCTCCGGCGTTTCTCTGTGTTTTCCGGCGAGCTCCCCTGTTCGGAGCTTCCGCCGAGTTCTTCTTCACCATCCCCAACTGCGACGACTTCCGGCGACGTAGGCTGAGGATCGGACGCGCACACCGAACCTTCCGCACGCCTTAGCCCACCCGTCTCCCCCTTCTGCTCCGGCGTCGAGGATCGGCGGCGAAGAACGAACGCAGGAGGCGTTCTTTTTCGCGAAGGCGGAGGCGAGCAGACGAATGCGTTCGGCGTTCGAAACGAGGGGTTGACCAAGTCAATGCCAAATCGAACGCGCGGCTCCAAAATCTGAATTCGGGTTTGATTTTTGCATGTAATTCGTGACAGACGGGTGACGTGGACTGGGCTGAATTGCGTGGGCGTGACATTAGTGTGACGCCGAGGCTTTTCTGGACCGGACCAGAAGGCAAACGGGTTTGGGCGAGTCGTCGCGGAAACAATCCACGGCCCAAAGCAGGGGATGCTTCCACGCGAGCGAGACGAGCAGCTTCGGCGGCGACCGAAGTCTTCGGCGCTGTCGACGGACGCTGTCGTCGGCACGGATGGAGGCGGACGAAGCGGGCGGATCCGACGACAGGGGCGGGACGCTCGCGGACGCCTCAGCAATGGGAAACGAGCAGGCGAACCCTAGCTGGCGCTGTAATCTCCTTCCAAAGAGGGAAGCAAACTCCCTCTTTAAGATCGCAGCGGGCGAGCGAAGGGGGGCATCGTCAAGAGTCGGCATCTTCTCCTCCCCTACGAGTTCAGCGTCGTCTCCAGAAGATTGCGGCGGCGTTTCCTCCACGAGTCGGAGACGACGCGATCAGGTGACGAAAGAAGAGAGAGCTCGACTTCTCAACGAGTGGAGGACGAGAGCAGAGTTGCGTCTTCCTTCCCTCCAGGCAGCGACTTCCGGCACGTCTCGACAGAGAACTCCGACGACTGTGAAGTCAGACGACGAGGGAAGGATTGAGCGTGTTAGAGAGGAGGGGAGTGGGGTTTTATGATGCTCGGTTTGAGTTCTAAACGAGTGAAAATTTTCCCACGAACCCGGCGTCTTCTCCGACGACCTCCTGCCTCCTTCTCTATCTTCTCCGGCTCTCTTCCTCACCTCCGGCAGCGAGATTCCGGCGCCCAGAGAGACGCGGACGAAGGCTGAGGGAGGACGCGCGACATCAAGGTGAGCTCGGCGTTCGCGTGCGGCGACGGTCTCGGCTCCGACTAAAAAAAAAAGGGCGCTGAATAGTGTAGCCGTTGACGTGGACGGGGCTTTTTACGATTGGGCTTAACACTTAGAGCTTGAGATATCATGAGCCCAATATGTCAAAGGAACTGAAAGCCCAATAATACAGTATCCAAAGACCCAAGGAACTTAAGACATTTGAGGGATTCGGCACCCGAGGCCCCAAGGTCTGAACTTGCATGCTTAAGAAGCCTAGTAGCAACCATTAGATTCCTAAGTGTCACGCCCCGGTCGGAACGGTCTAAAAACAACGCTTATCCGTTGTCTCAGAGCCGTCCGGCGGAACACCGGAACGCAACTGCGCTAGGGTTTCCGGACCGAATCTCGTCCCCAAATTCGAAACCCTAGTTCCCGCTCAATTTTAAATCCCCAAATTACAATTCTCTCGAGAAACCCTAACCCTAATTAGGAAATCCGAAAAGAATCAAAAACCCAAATCAAAATACCTCCGAATCAATTTTGACCCACCGGTCAAAATTATCGCCGTTCGCACGATTTAATTTCGCTCGGCTGACGTCACGCCGACGTCAGCCCTTCCGATTTCGCCAGCCGCGCCGATCTTCACTTTTGCCGCTTCGATTTTGCACGCTGACGTCCGCCTGACGTCAGCGTCCCGAATTCGACTTCGAAATCATGAATCGATTTCGCCCGTTGACTGCCGCCGCGCTGACTCCGCCTCGTTTCGAACGCCCGAGCGTTTGAAACGCTCGTCTTCTTCCTCGCGTTGCCTGATCGCCGTCCGGCAGCCGCCTGCCGTCGAAGCACGTCGCCAATACCGCGGAAAGGATCACAAACAGGGAAAGAGGATATTGGAGTGGAGGAAGTTTCGTTCATTCACGGTAAACATTACAAACTTCCTCGAAGCTCACCGTCGGCCCTCCGGCCGGTGCCCCTCTTCCCTCCCTCACCGGTCATCGCCGGTTACAGTCTCTCGTTCATCTTTCTCTCGCCTCGACGCTCGTCGTCGCCGGCTCCCTCAAGTTCACAGACTCTCCTTGTTCCGTCTATGGACTTGGACGGGGCGACGGCGCGCCTCGCCGTCGCCGGCGGGGCGTACCCGCTCACCTGGTGGAGTCACTCTCCGTCGTGCACTCCCCCCTTCTCGTCCGCCTCGTCGGACCTTTATAGGGGAACTCCCGCCGCCTCTGCTCTCCGACGCGACCGTGTCGCCAGCTCCGAATATCTCGCGCCGCTGCGGCTTTGCATCTTCTGCCGTCCGAGTCTTCCTCGGAAGCCTTCGTCGTCGTCTACTGAAGACGCCGCCTCGCTCCCATCTTCGTCGTCCGCGCCCGTCGCATGCGGTGGTGAGCTCGCGTGGCTCTGCTCTGCACGCGTCCGCCGAAATCGGAAATCGCCGCACGCGATTTCCGCCAGCTCTCTTCCGATTTCTTCGCCATGGACGACACCGTCGCCCGCGTTGTCCGCTTCAATCGCCGAGGACCTCGCCTGACGTTCCGCGTCCTCCATCGTCGTTGTCCGCGTCTTCATCGTCGTTGTCCGCCTCCATCTCCTCTGCTCGATGCCGCCCGCGCCGCTCGCGTCCGCAGCGTTCGCGAAGACGCGTTCGCACGCTGCAACGCGCACGCGTGGTTGCGAACGCTCCGCGTGATTTGCTTGGTCAACCTCCTCAGTTGACCGGGCTTCTCTTATGGGCCTGGGTTTGGGTTGGGCCGAACCGGCCTGACCCAGGCCTGACACTAAGGATGCTATAATTAAACTAACCAATTATTTCCTATATGATCTTGATGGTCAAATACTTTGTACTCATCATTTAACCGCCACAATTAGTGTCAGCCACATAGCTGTCAACTTGAGTCTCGACTCATCTCCTTCTCACATCACATGACTACATACAAAGAATAATCTAAAACAAAACCTATTGTTTAACAAAGACACCCAAATCCAACATCATTTACTAAAATTTTTAACTACTTTGTGCGTTGGAGAGGTGGCATTTTAGAGAAATCTTAAGTTATATTCTATTGAATAAAATCCACAGGTGGAAATGATAGAAAGTATAATAAATTTAGATGATTTTTTATTTAGATTCATTATATTTTTCATCCTTTTCACGATAGATTTTATTTAATAAAACATAACTTTAGTCTTTCATTTGGTATCCTGTTAAATCTCACAGTTGGTAGTGGACACGTGAGACAAAACAGATTTGTCTCTACCACTATACTTCTAGTAAGATGGTTCATGAGGGTCCGGAAGTAAAGTTTGTGAGAGCCAACTTTATTTTTAGATTTGTCTTTGTAGTCCAATTTTTTTTCTTCTAAGTTATCATTGTTTTTTTTTTCAAATTTAGCTCAACACTTTATAAAATTTCAATTATGTCATATTTTTATCTTTATGTTCCACTTTAATTTTTTTTTATTATCGCAGACGTGTAGCAAGAAATCTTTGTGACTTAATTCAAGTTAGGGCCAGCATTTTTTTGCCCCGAACCGAACCGACCGGTTCAGGGTAAATTATAACCGTTCCCGAACCGTTGACCCGGTTAACCGGTCAACGGTTAACCGATTTTTTGGTTCGGTTAACCGAAAACCGACGGTTAACCGAATTATTTATTTTTTAAAAAAATATTTAAAATTATATAATAATTTAAGATAAAAAAATATAAATATTCTCGGTTAACCGTTAGTTTACGACGGTTAACCGTTGGTTTTCTGCGGTTAAGTGTTGGTTTTCGACGGTTAACCGTTGGTATCGATGGTTAACCGGTTTGATTTTTATATAAAATATTTATTTATATATATAAATAATTATTATATATATAAATAAATATTATATATATAAATATTATATGTACGGTTCGGTTCGGTTAACCGCGGTTCGGCGAAGTCCCGAACCGTTCCCGAACCGTGAACCGTTATATCTGGGAAAAAACCGACCGATCAAAGAACCGTCGGTTCGGTTAACCGCCAGATCGGTTCGGTTCGACCGGTTAACCGCGGTTCAACGGTTCGGCCGGTTTTTTTGCACACCCCTAATTCAAGTATATATGTGCTAGTGGTGTTCATCATAACAATATTTGCTCTCTGAAAATTATTTTTTGCAGAAATTTTTTTGTGTTTGATAGTCTAAAGAATACTATATGAGCAATAATAATACTAAACTTTCATCAACCTTTAAAGAAATTCAAATAATCTGTAATTGGTCTATCTCGCTTTTTGCTCAAGGACACTGATTTCTATCCTTGATAGACTCTCACACGAGTCGGCAAAGCTTCAACAAGCAAATGAGGCTTAGCAAATAATCTTTTGAACTCTCTCAGATCAAACACAACCCATGAAAGTGGAGAAACATAAATATTGCATACTTGCGATAGTAGTCCCTACAGTGATTTCAAACACTCATAATTCTCTCTGTCTTTCTCTTATCCTTTCTTTGTTCTTGGCCTTCTCCTCATATAGGAATAAAGTTGAATCTTCAATAATTCATCTGATCGTCTTTGCTTGTCGTCAATGACGGTATTTTTCCTTCAATAATTACATTTTGACCCATAATTCTCTCTCGTTTTCTCTCCTCCTTCGGTCTTGGCTTTTTTCCTTTAAGAATCTTCTCCTTGTGTAGGAATAAAGTTGATTCTTCAACAATTCATGAGTCTTTACTTATGCGTCATTGCTTACGTTTTCCTTCAATTATTGTACTATGACTCATAATTTTCTCTCTCTCTTTTTTTCCTCTTTCCTCCTTGGGTCTTGGTCTTTTCAGTGAATGTTGCTATCTATAACTTTAAAATTTACCAGCATTATATTGGCTGCGCAACTCAAAAAAAAAATCTCCCTACCCTAATCTCGCATTCGCCAATCTTAAAGCAACAAAGTGAGTGCACAAATCTTAATGCCCTTCATATCTCTCTCTCTCTATATATATTAAATTAATCACATTCCTTTTTACTACCTCCAAGATCTTAATTGCGGGATAAGTCTTTACTTAAGCTACACTAAAAAAATTATAATTTTATGTTAGTTAAATTATTTTATATACTTTTGTCTAATTTTAATAGAACCATTTATTTTTTTCCTCTTGCTTAAAATTATTTTCCAAACTATTTTAAGGGTATAAGATTATTTTTGTTATCTACATAAATAAATATTACTTTATGAAAATTATGTTAACCATTTTTAAAATAATTAACTTGTATATCATGCTCACCGCTCACGATGTACATTATTTTGTACATTATGTTGATTATTCATTTATTACTATGTACGTTATTTTAGTTATGGATATTATATGCCTGATATCTTTGAAAAATAATATTAATTAAATATGCGCATTTTATCTAAAAAGTTTAAGATGAATATATTCATAACAATATAACAATATGACAATAAATAATAAATAATTTACATACAGTTCTAATAATTTTGTAGAATAAAATAAGTTTAATATGTGATTCTATAAATTTTAATAAAAAATAATTCAATCTATTTAATTAATTATCTTAATAGGCTTAAATTTTTTAACCTATGAACATGACTTTCATATCTCAATTAAATAATATATAGAAACAACTCAAGATATATAGACGTGATTAATTATTGAGTTCTTTGTATTTATCATCAATAATTACAAAATCATTACTAAGTTATAATTTTTAACAATAAATGGTGATTATATGAGATTACTACTGAGTTGTGTTTGCATACAATAAATGATGAAATGGTTAATTTAACTTTGATATCTACCAAAGTTCTTCAGCAATTTTTGATTTCTTAAGTTTCATATTTATTAGTAATCTAATTTTGTTAATCAAATTTATAGTTATTCTCGGCATTTTGTAATGTCAAATCCATTGAAATATTCAAGTTTATTAATCTAGGTTTATCCAAAAAAAATTATTGGTTGATTATATTTTATTTAATGAACTAGTTAATAAATAATAGTAACTACTGGTCCACAATTTAAATTGTATAAAAATATATCAAAAGAAGTAATCATAATGTGAATGAGCACATGTATACATGTATATATCGATTGAATAATTCATATTCAAGCTTCTTTAAGTCAACACAAACGACTGTCCACCCAAAGACATTCAACTCACAGCACCTCTGAAATAGTAGGGAAAATGGACAAATAAGTAGCCTCCATAGGCTTTTCTGCTTAGTTATCAAGGGCAAATATCCATTATCCCTCTTGCTATTCTCTCCAATCAGGATCACTTAAATCACATTAAGGCCTTCTTCATCGGTTAATTGAGCATCCAAAAAACTTGGAGGCACCTTTGAATTTTATTTTATTTAGCATGAAAAACAGTATGAATGAAACCTTTGGTAGCAAACTGAAATTAGGATCAAATTGAAACAAGACCAATCTATTCAAGGACATTTTACAAGAGGAGAGTTGGTAGTTGTAGCCTCTTCAAGGATCATTTACTGAATGGTCCTTTTTGAAACCCGTAGGGAAGCAGATTCAGAGAACATGACCAATCTATGGGCCACTAACAAGGCATTAATGATCATTTACTAAATGGTCCTTTTCAAAACCCTAGATCCAAGAAAAATGTGGTGAGGTTATTAACAAGGCATTAATGACTATTTTAATGAAAGAGTCACGCGTAACTAAACTATGAAGAATTTTATGAATACGAGCTACCTCCACAATTATACTAGAGTGGCCCGTGACCGGTTAGGATCGTGTTGCGGAAGTTCGCCCAGCGCTCTACAAGTCCTCACACCAATATGCGCAAAGGGTTTGGTGTAAATACCGCCCCTCGGACACGAATACAAATCTCACACTTATGCAATAACGCATCGAAGCCTTTTCGACCACTAAGCACTCACAAAAAGTCCATAGCCCGCGCTCGTTTCTCTACACAGCCGAAATAGGCACCGGCGCGGCCTCAAATAATCACAAGGAGACAGTGGCGAATACCTTCAAGGGTGCTGGCACACACGTCTGGGAGTGCAGCAAGCAACATGCACAAACACCTTTGAGGGTGTCGGCACGTTTATGCAATCACCTACAAGCAAGCACCATCCGTACTACACATATGCGGACAAATAGCGCAAAGAACCATCCGGACGAAATGCCAGACGAAGTCCGGACAGTGAGTAAAATCCCTATCCACTACTACACAGGAAAACCGTCCTACTACCACAACACACGATAGATCCGGGGAGGGTTTACTCTTGTAGCGTGCCACCATTCCATGGGCCGAGCCCATCGAGATCCTCCGGAAAGTTGCATCGGAAAGTCTGGTCGAAGTCGAAGGGAGACGCGCGGACGAACGCACGCGACGAAGCTTCTCTCCCCTCCCTTTTCTCCTCCGCGTCTCGCGTCCGAAACAGAGAACACTCGGCTGAAACAGGGGACGAATCCCCTTTTCCGTCTAGCCACTGGAGTCACGCCGGAAGGTCGGGAACTGGTCGCCGGTAGACGGAGAAGCCGCCGCCGATGAGGAATCGCACCCAATGGACACGCTACTCGCGTGGAACCCGGGGATCGAAAAATCCGATCCCTCTCCCGCGTCTGGCTGCCGGCGCCGGAGGGGATGAATCCCTCCTTACCTCAGGGCAACGGAAATCGATCTGGAAGCCTCACGCTACGAGTCCACGACAGAAGATTCGAAGCTCTGTTTTCAGATTTGCGTTTTCGCCGTCGCCAGACCTGCCCGAGCTCTCCCAATGCTCGATAGGCAGCCTCCCCTCAACAAGGATGGAAAACCATCCTCGTCGCCACGCAAGCGTCAATCTCCACCGTCGAATCACTAGAGATCGTGCATCCACCGGGGCGAGATTGAATCTCCGCCCTGGGCTCGTCCACGTCGGAATCGACGTGGATTCCATGCCTAATTGCAGCTGCCATCACTGCCTCATCGAATTGAACCACCGGCGACCTTCCAAATCCGGTGGCACTCCTCCAGCTAGCTAGATCGACGGCGAACGGAGTTCGCTCCCAGCACAGACGAGAAATAGGGGAAATTTTCCCCTTTCGCGTGCGAGTGAGCTGAACCAGTTCAGCCTGAACCATTGGTTTAGTTGGTTCAGGGCCGGTTCGGGACTGATTAAACCTCAGAATCGCCCTACGGTTGACCCTCTCCATCACGCTCGCTCCCAAGCTCACGCGAGAGGGGCTAGGGTCCATGGGTCAAGTCAGAAACCCACATCCACATGTGAACCCATACTCTGTGGTTCAACTTGTCCCTCGCCCTATGGACTTTTGTCAACCTCAGTGACACGATCGCACACCCGAGTCGTCCAAGATCTCTGATGACAAGGGGTCCCGTCATCGATCACCCTCGGTGTGCTTTGGGATTTGTGCTAAATATCGAGAGCATCACATACTCCCCCACCCAAGTTCGTCGTCGCCCTCGACGACAGGCTATCCACATAGATCTTCAACTCCTCCTCAAACTGCCTCGACGACAGGCTATCCATATAGATCTTCAACTCCTCCTCAAACTGCCATAAATCAGAAGTTTTTTCCCAGTTAGCTTCTTCTATGGGTGTTCCTTCCCACTGCACAAGAAATTTCATCTGCCTATTCCTCCTACTTTGTCCAAGTGTTTTGTGATCTAAAATTTTTTCAATTCTTTTGTTAAACTTTGCTCGAACACTAGGAGGAGCCTGACGCCCCTAAGAGCGACTAGGGTCGGTTTTATCGGTATGAAACCTTTTCAAAAAGCTTACATAAAAGGTCAGATGAAGCTTTAATCTGTCAGGAAGCTTTAGCCTGTAGGCAACAGTACCAACCCGTCTCAAGACCTCGAAAGGTCCCTCATATCTCTGAATAAGACTGCGATGCATAGTCTTGGCTGAGATCTTTCTCCACATCTGAGGTGTCAACTTTAATAGCACAAGATCTCCAACTTCAAACTGTTCATCGCGTCTACTCTAGTTGGTATAATGCTGCATCCTTCTTGCAGCGTGCTCTAAGCTATCACGAGCCTCCTGGAGCACCTCGGCATGATCCCTCACAACCCGATAGGCCGCTGGGCACTCACCATTGGTGTGCTACACAACGTCAGCGGGGGTGAGAGGCTATCGTTCTAACACCAACTCAAATGGTGTCTTGCCGGTAGCTGATGATTGCTGCAAGTTGTAGGCAAACTGCGCCTTGTCGAAGAGAGACACCCAGTTGTGCTGGCTTGCCGACACAAAGTGACGAAGGTATTCTTCAAGCAAAACATTTATCCTCTCCGTCTGGCCATCGGTCTGAGGATGGTTCGCTGTAGAAAACTTTAGCTCGGAACCAAGAGTCTTAAACAAGGATGTCCAGAAGTTATCAGTGAACCTGACATCTCTATCAGAAATAATGTCCAGGGGAAGCCCAAAAAGCTTCACCACATGCTTGAAGAATAGGTCAGCTGTCTCCTTGGCTGAGCAAGGCTCAGGTGCTGCGATGAACACAGAATATTTTGAGAACCTGTCCACCACAACAAAGATAGAAAGCCTTCCCTTTGACCTTTGGTAACCCAGTGATGAAATCTATGGAAACTAAAATCCATGGTCGTTCCAGAATCGGAAGAAGCTGTAACAATCCTACTTCACGCCTCTTATTGACTTTATCCTGCTGGCAGATCAAGTAGGTGCGGACATAGTGATCGACATCAGCTCACATGGAGGGCCAATAACAGGATCGGGATAAAAGTATCAGCATCATGCGCTGTCCCGGGTGTCCACTCTATGCCGTGTCGTGAAGCTCTCTCAATAACTCACGTCGAAGTCCGCTAGTCGCCGGAACAAGTGGCTGACTGCCCTCGGCCATCAGAAGGTCGTGACCCTGAAGATAGTAACGACGAACCTTGTCTTCTCGCATGTTGGCGATCAACTACTGGTACTTGGCGTCGAGAACAGCAGCTTGCCGAATGCGATCGAGGAGATCATCCTCAATCCTCGATATAGAAGAAGCAAGCACCATAGTGCACATCCTGCTGAGAGCATCTAGAACCACATTGGAGCGCCCTGGTCTGTGCTTCCAGGTGAAATCAAATTCAGCGAGGAACTCCTGCCATCTCGCTTGTTTCGGTGAAAACTTCTTCTGCGTAGCGAAGTATGTATTGGCAACATTATCTGTCTTCAATATGAAAGCGCTATTGATGACATGTAAAAATATGATATTTCGGCACCTAATTTTATTATTATTTTAGAGCAAAATGCATGTTTCATCTCATTTATTTACTCAAATGCTTCATATTCTTCAGAACCTTCACTTTTCCTCTATTTTAATGAAATGCAAGTATTTGACCCCAAAATTAGTAGAATTTGGAGAATCTAAAGGTATGAGACGATTTCCCATGATGAGACGAAGCTACCTGCCAAATTTCAATCCAATCAGAGCTTTCTACAAGATGCACGGTCATGAGTGTGTACCCATGCACGGCCGTGCATGACCCTGCTGCTCCAGGCTTCACCGAGCCGTACACGGCCATGGGCATGCAACCATGCACGGTTGTGATCCATAAGTTATCCCGCGACCGAGCCATGCACGGGCATGGCCGTGCATCCATGCACGGCCGTGTATCGTCGCGAACTGCTCGACCGACGTCCGGTATTTCACCCGTAACTTTCTATTCTTAGCTCGGATTGAAGCAAAATTTGGGGGAGACCTTCCTAACTGGCATACACACGATTTGGGACTGGAATCACTGGATTGGGTCGAGCAACCGAGGAGAACGAGCGAAAAAGGTGAGACCTTAGGGTTTTAGGGCGATTTCGGAGGCGACAACACTGTTCTGGCTTGATTTCTTCGTCGTTCCAGCGTGGATCTTCGTGTTGGACCTTCTTCCATCGACGATCTACCCTCCCTTTGGTTTGATTTAATTATTATGAGAGATTATATGTGTTTAACGATGTATACACTAGAGTAAACTCTTTTTTTCGGGGTTTGGGTGTAGCTCACTGTAAGAATGCTTGATATTAATGTTTGATATATATATTTCTTTACTTATCCTTGTTCTTATTCATATCTAGGATGTTTTACTTCGTGTTTATGTACTGGCCATATGTATGCATGTCTTAGATGTCAAGGGAAGGACTGAGAGGTGAACCTTGATCATCGGATCCCCTTAGACTGGACTGGTGATTTTGTGTTGCGAGAGCACTCGAAATCACTCGAGGAACCCTAATCTTTCATAGAACCCAATGGATCCATATTAACCCTGGTAAGCCACGAGAGTAGGAGATCTGGGTTAAGACGGATACCGGACCGTGTCCTGAGAGAGAGCGCGTCTGTACACTAGGAAAGGTTACCTTGAGAACTTATATAAAACTTTATTTAAATTTCCAAACCCTAATATTTATGCATGCTTCAGTGTAGTGAAACCTAAAACCCCGAATCCCTCTCATAATCTCAAAACCCCTTTTGCCTTGCTTTCTACTTCACTTGATTTAAGTCTTCTTTAGTTTAATTGCTTGCTTTAGGATTTTAGACACTTCTCCATTAATCGTTAACCTAGCTATTGATCTATTGATTAGTTAGTACTTGACCCTAGTCCCTGTGGGTTTGATCTTAATTATTATGCGATAGACCGTGCACTTGCGGTAGCAGCCGTTTAAGCCCTATCAGCTACCGAGAAGATAGATGCACCAAACTCGAAGGCAATGGATCACGGTGACCATCTCCTTCTCGTGAGCTGAGTAACGCTGCTCCATGGACTTACCTTCCTGCTCTCAAATGCCACCCGGTGCCCCTCCTGTAAGAGCACTCCACCGATCGCTCTGTCAGAGGCATCAGTATGAACCTCAAAGGGCCGAGTGAAGTCCGGCATGCGAAGAACCGGCTTAGTGGCGATCCTGTACTTTAACTCTGCAAACGTTGTCTGATGTCATTCTTGTCATAGCTAAGGAGTCTCCTTTCTATTTAGAATTATGTACTTTTACTATGTTGTACTCCGGAAAGTTGTGTACCTTAATTGAAAGTTTTGATGCATAATACCATATGTAATTTCACTCGGATCTTAACACATCACACTCACATGTATATATTGATCTTTATAGTATTATTCATTTATTTGATTGAATGCATTGATATTTGTGACATGAGTTGAGAACTTAAGATATGAATTATGATTATCCTATGAGCTGCACTCTATGCCTAGGTATGTAGTTATTTTTGCATTTTGTTGCCATTAAAATTATATTAGCATGTGCTAACATCTAGCTTCTAAGCATAGTTTTTTGCTAAAATATAATTTTTAATGTTAAAGAGTTTGAGAATAATTTTGGACAGTTGGACCTTTATTTTTTTACACGAAAGGCATAATGGCTTCTACATCTTTAGCTTCAAATGTAAGTTTTTGTATATGTATAAATATAATGTTTATATTTTATAGCGTTATATTTATAATTATATAACTTATATTTATATTGTAGATACTAGAAGATATGTCAATGGATAACACTTCTCTAAGTCTAGACTCTACACATGAGATTGGAAAACAACCATTGGTTGAAGGACAAGGGTCACAACCTTTACTTGCTACTTCAAAATCAAAAAAAAGGAAGAATGTTAAAACAAGATCATAGGTATGAGATCATTATAGTAAGTAATTCAATGCACAAGGTTTGATTATTGGCAAATGCAAATGTTGTCAAAGAGAAATTCGTGCTGATCCAAAAAGTAATGGTACATCTAGTTTAAGAAATCATATCAGGACATATAAAAAGTACCAATGTAGTATTAGCCAATAACAAACTGAACTTAATTTTGTGAAAGATGATAGAATTGATAAAGCATCATTTACTAGTAGTGTTTGGAAATTAGACCAGGACATTGTAAGGAAGGCATTAGTCCGAATGATTATTATGGGTGAGCTTCCTTTTAAGTTTGTTGAGAGTGAAGGATTCAAAGAATTTCTTTTAGTTGCTTGCCCTAGATTTAAAATTCCATCACGTTGGACTATCTCACGTTATTGTTTTCAGCTTTACATGGATGAGAAATTAAAGCTTAAGCAACAATTTCAAAATTCTACTCACTCTCAAAGAATTTACTTGACAACTAACACATGGACCTCATTGCAAAGGATGAATTATATGTGCCTAACAGCACATTCCTAACAGCACATTATATTGATGAGGAGTGGAGGTTGAACAAAAAAATAATAAATTTTTGCCTAATTAATGATCATACTGGTAGGGGCTTAGGCATGGCTATTGAGATGTGTCTAATTGATTGGGGGATTGATAAGATTTTTTCTATAACAGTTGACAATGCCTCCGCTAATAATGTTGCTATTAATTATTTGAGAGAGAAAATCATCAATTGGGGCTTTAGCATTGCACATGGAAAATATATTTATGTAAGATGTATTGCTCATATAATTAATCTTATCGTGAATGATGGATTGAAAGAGATTAATATATTAGCCACCAAAATTCGCCATTCTATTCGCTGTATCAGGCAATCTCCAACAAGATTGAAGAGGTTTAAAGAATGTGTTGAGATTGAAAAAATTCAATCCAAGAACTTATTGTGCTTAGATGTCAGCACTAAATGGAATTCAACTTATCTTATGCTAGATGTTGCTCAAAAATTTGAAAGAGCTTTTGATAGATACAAAGTGTTAGATCCTAACTTTTGCTATGAACTTATGAAGGAGGATGGGGGTGATGGAGTGCCCAATGCAAGAGATTGGAATGATGTAAGGAGAGCAATCAAGTTTTTGGAAAAACTTTTATGATCTCACACTCAAAGTATCTAGTAGCTTGAATGTAACTTCAAACATTTTATTTGATGAAATAGTCATTGTTGATAAGCTGTTGACCAAATTTGAAAAAAGTTAAGACTTTGATTTAAGTGTGATGGCTTATGCAATGAGGGAGAAATTTGAAAAGTATTGAGGTGATACTTCAAAGACGAACAAGTTAATTTATATTGGTGCTATACTTGATCCAAGACTTAAGTTTCATTATATTGAAGGAGAGCTATGCACTTTGTATGGGAATGCAAAGGGAACAACTATATCCCAGGAAGTAAAAGCTGCACTTTTTGATATGTTTAATGAATATAAGCGCCTGATTGCTTCTACAAAAGGCCCACAAATAACTGAAAATGCACAAGCTAAAATCAATCTTGAAGATTCTAGTGGGAATGCACAAGCTAAAATCAATCTTGAAGATTCAAGATGCAGATTTTTTAGAGAGGGCAGTCCTCCAAGAGGAGGAAGGGCTTCCAATTTGTTGCATCTAATAATTGTCAACCTAGAAAGGTGAGGCATCATATCACCAACATTCTCTTTAAAACTTGATCATTTCTTTAGTTTTTTCAAATCAAACAAAAAGAGAGATTCCAATGATGGGAATGCAATTGTTTCATGACCGTATATCTTACTATCAATCTCCTCCAATAAATCAAGTCCGCCAAGATGCAGATTTTTTAGAGAGGGCAGTGCTCCAAGAGGAGGAATAACTTTTAAGTTGGGGCAATTTATAATATCCATAGTAGTAAGATGAAGCATTAGAGACTGACCATTATCCGGAGCCAACCATTCCTTTAGCTCTTTCATAGAGTACAACTCTAAATAGTCTAATTTTGGAAACACTGTGCTCTCTCCACCATTAGTTTTTGTCTCTATCTTTGTTAGTGAATCAAGCATTTTGAGAACCAAATGTTCGAGACTTTGCAACCCTCCAAGAGAAGGAAGGGCTTCCAATTTGTTACAACCAATAATTTCCAACCTAGAAAGGTGAGGCATCATATCACGAACATCCTCTTTAAAACTTGACCATTTCTTTAGTTTTTTCAAATCAAACAAAAAGAGAGATTCCAATGATGGGAATGCAATTGTTTCATGACCGTATATCTTACTATCAATCTCCTCCAATAAATCAAGTCCGTCAAGATGCAGATTTTTTAGAGAGGGCAGTGCTCCAAGAGGAGGAATAACTTTTAAGTTGGGGCAATTTATAATATGCAGAGTAGTAAGATGAAGCATTAGAGACTAACCATTATCCGGAGCCAACCATTCCTTTAGCTCTTTCATAGAGGACAACTTTAAATAGTCTAATTTTGGCAACACTGTGCTCTCTCCACCATTAGTTTTTGTCTCTATCTTCGTTAGTGAATCAAGCTTTTCGAGAACCAAATGTTTGAGACATTGCAACCCTCCAAGAGGAGGAAGGGCAACCAAATTGTTACATCCTATAATTTCCAACTTAAAAGGAGAGGCATCATATCACGAACATCCTCTTTAAAACTTGACCATTTCTTTAGTTTTTTCAAATCAAACAAAAAGAGAGATTCCAATGATGGGAATGCATTTTTTTCATGACCGTATATCTTACTATCAATCTCCTCCAATAAATCAAGTCCTTCAAGATGCAGATTTTTTAGAGAGGGCAGTGCTCCAAGTGGAAGTGGAAGAATAACTTTTAAGTTGTGGCAATTTATAATATCCATAGTAGTAAAATGAGGCATTAGAGACTGACCATTATCCGGAGCCAACCATTCCTTTAGCTCTTTCATAGAGGACAACTTTAAATAGTCTAATTTTGGAAACACTATGCTCTCTCCACCATTAGTTTTTGTCTCTATCTTCGTTAATGAATCAAGCTCTTTGAGAACCAAATGTTCGAGACATTGCAACCCTCCAAGAGGAGGAAGAGCTTCCAAATTGTTGCATCCTATAATTTTCAACTTAGAAAGAAGAGGCATCATCGGATGACAAACATCCTCTTTGAAACTTGACCATTCCCTCAAATTTTTCAGATGCAACAACTTGAGAAGTCGCAATGTTGGGAATACTTTGTAGCCACCACCATATGCTTCCAAACCAATTGTTTTTAGAGACATCAAGTTGTTCAGGGATAGAAACTTGAGAAAAGGCAATTCCCCTAGTGGAGGAAGAGCTTCCAAGCCACCACATTCAAATAGCGATATAGCCTCTATCTGGGACAAATATGACTTGTTAAACCAGCTTGGATGCTTACGACCCATGTATCTTAATATACCTATGACCTTGATATTGAAGTGCGGTTGGAGCCCTTCAAGAACCTCTTCCTGTTCTCTAATCTTATCATTGGAGCAATTGTCTGACTTGTTCCACCATAAACTCAGAGTCTCTAGGTGCACTTTGTTGTGCAATTCAGCCTTCTTAGCTTCTTCTTTGGCCACATTTTCTAGGTTAACAATGCGAAGACAACCTCGAATCTTATTAAGGTTTTTCAACTCACAAATCCTGTAGCCCTCATGTTCCCTTACCTCATGGTGCATTAATCTATGCAGAGATGTTAACCTGCCAATGCTAGGTACAGCAGAAATTAATGAACATGGTGCATTTATGTAACACAAGTTAGTCAATTTACCAAATATTTTTGACATCCTTGTTTGGTCGTTGAAGCAATGAAATATGGACTTGGAATAATCTATCAATTGATCGTCATCAGTCTTATCATCAAGGAAGGAAAACCAATAATTTGGCTCCTCTAAAGGTAGATACTCGTCGCGAATGTCCCTTGTACCAGAAATTTCCAAAACCGAGAGATTGTAAAGCTTGCCCAAAGAAATGGGAAGCTTATTGTGGGGTCATTTTGTTACATTGAAAATGTATTATGACCGTTTCAAATCCACCTTAAATTAATAAGGCTTTTTGTTTAGCGGGTTCTGACTTCCGATGAGCGCAAGCGTTCATTGTTAATTACCCCTAAAAATAGGGAACCTTTGATTAAGAGATCTATAATACGCGACAAGATAAGAGCGATAATCAGATGATGATGTCATTTACAAATTTCATTCATGAATTTGATTTGACATGATACATATTTCGACATGATAAGAGAAAAGGAGCTTTCATCAACATGAGCAATTTGTGTTCGTCGAACTTTAGCCTTGTGACGGCGTGTTGGGTAATATCCGGCCCAGATAGTACAACGTTATATCGAGGAGCTACGCCCCGATGGTAAACATCGACGTACGCACCTCCCAAACGATATCCCGTCGTAATACATTAAGGCGCGTTAGATATTAGACTGGAGAAATCACCCGGCCTTGATGGCGCGTTGGATGACCTGAAGTAGAGAAAGATCATCTGGCCCCGATGGCGTATTGGGTGATTGGGTTTGGAGATTTATCCGGCCTTGCGGCGTGATGGATAATTTGGATTTAGGATTTATCCGGCCTTGCGGCGTACTGGATAATTTGGTTTGGAATTTATCCGGCCTTGCGGCGTGGTGGATAATTTGATTTGAAGATTTATCCGGCCTTGCGGCGTATTGGATAATTTGATTTAAAGATTTATCCGGCCTTACGGCGTGGTGGATAATTTGATTTAGAATTTATCCGGCCTCGCGGCGTGGTGGACAATTTGATTTAGAATTTATCCGGCCTCGCGGCGTGGTGGATAATTTGATTTGAAAATTTATTCGGCCTCGCGGCGTGGTGGAGAAATTGATTTGAAGATTTATCCGGCCTTACGGCGTGGTGGATAATTTGATTTGGAAATTTATCCGGCCTTACCTCGCGGCGTGGTGGATAATTTGATTTGAAGATTTATTCGGCCTCGCGGCGTATTGGATAATTTGATTTGAAGATTTATCCGGCCTTACGGCGTGGTGGATAATTTGATTTAGAATTTATCCGGCCTCGCGGCGTGGTGGATAATTTGATTTAGAATTTATCCGGCCTCGCGGCGTGGTAGATAATTTGATTTAGAATTTATCCGACCTCGCGGCGTGATGGATAGTTTAAATAAAATGCTTCGGCCTTAGTGAACGCAATGTCGTATTGAGGAGTTACGCCCCGATGATGAATGTCGACGTACGCACCTCCCAAACAATACTTCATCGCATGTACTAGGGCTTTCAATATGTACAGTATTTAATTTTGAGAATGTTTTAATTGTTTTATTTTAGAGTCGACATTTGGCTAGACGCGACATCGAGCCGAGTTCAAATCATTTAACAAAGTGGCTAGACTCGAGCCCGTTCAAATTATTTAACAAAGTGGCTTTCAGTATGTCGCTTTTATTATATATATATTTTATCAATCTTTTTATTTTGGCGTCCGTTCACGAAAGAGTAAAGTTACTCTTTCAGCGTTTTCATCCTGCTGCACCTGCGTGGAGGAGTGATGGAGTCGGAGGCTGCCGATGGCGTTTATCTGAGCCAGAAGAGAGGAAACAACGAGAGTCGATGGTGTTCGTCTATGTTGGAAACAATGGTGACATCGGCTTGTTGCGGCGTCATCTCAGGCGGCGACAGCCTTCATCGGCGGCGTCTAGGTTGAAGAAGACGTGGCGATGCTAAGGCCAAATAGAGGCGGCGTGATCCTGGGCGAATCTGGCGACTCTCGCCTATTGTAGGAGTTCTTCCGCGGCCGGCGACACAGTTGATTCGAGAATACCAGGTCTGTCTTGAAGCTTGGCATTCAGTTCGATTTTGACGATTCGATTAGGGTTCATTGCGATATTAGCTCTTTACCAGTTTGACACGAGCCTTCTGCTCATTTCCAGTCTCCCCTTTTGTTTCCAAACACCCTCCTCCTTCACCGTGGGATTTTTTTTTTTTAGGGTTTCGTTTGCTTCTCATGGGTAAGATTCAGTATGTGAGATTTTACGGTCTTTCTTCTGCTGTAACGTCGTATTCATTTTTGTGGATTTACCGCTTAGACCCTACTCCTCCATTCAGCAATCGCATTCATTTCTAGGAACCTGGCTTTCTCTCCTTTTTTGGCATTACATCTCTTCCATTACCGATAAATCTCTCCTTTTCATTTTTTTTTTCTGTTTTCTCTCCTTTTTTTTTTTGCCTCTTCTTTCTTCTTTTCTTCTGTTTGGATGATCTATCTACTTCCTTTTGCTATCTCCTCCTCACTCTCTTTTGCTTCTCTTTTTTTTTCTTTTGCTTCTCTTTTTTTTATCGCCTATTCTTCAGCTTTGCCGCCACCTCCTTTTTGTTTCACGCATCTTTTGGGCTCTCTTTTTTTTTTGCCCGACTTTCATCCTCACATCACTTCCTCTCTTTCTTCAGCTTTTAGCCATCTTGGCATTTTTTCTTTTGCCTTTAACGTAGTGCCATAGGGTGCTTAGTGCACCTTAGGCCTAAAGAGCAGAAAAACATAGTGTATGTGTATGTCCGTCGTGAGCCAGGATGCTTAGTGCATCCATGAAGCCTAAAAAAAAAATCGAGAGTCGAGGGAAAGTGTGTGTGTGTCGTTGTGGTGCCAGGATGCTTAGTGCATCCATGAAGCCTAAAAACGAATGGAGAAGTTTTCCCTCATCTACCTTCTTCTTGCAGTCTTCTCTTCTTCTTGCGATGCCTTCGGTGGTATTTCTTCTTCTCTCTCTGTTGGCTCCTCTTTTTTTTTTTTGCCGTTCCTCCCCCCTTTATAAGCTTCCAGCTGACCTAAACCTAACAGCTATTTTTCTTCTCTTTTTTCTCTTTCGCGCCTCTTCCATCTTATTTTTTTTACCGCCGTGAGTGCCTTCCCCTGCCTTCCTATCAGTTCTGACAATTGCCTCATTTGTTGGCAGCGTGTTTGCCTCCTTTGAATTTTTTTTGGACTTGTCTTGTCTTTGGTCATTTGGTGGGATTTGGTAATTTTATTTTCTGCGTTTCTTGCTGACACATGCCAGGTTGCGCCAGGTTTTATTTTCTTTCTTTTTACCTCCTGCTGGCTCTTGGTTGTATTTGTAAAGTGCTGTGAGGAATTCTTTGGCTCTCTTTTTAGTCAAAATAGATTTTGACTGTAATTTCCTTGGTTTGCATTCCCCTCATATTCAGTCCAGGACAAGATTTGTGAGGATACCGATGAGTATTGTAAACCAATGTCTGATTGCTGGATTGAATTGTGCCTTGTCCAAGTTAGACATCGTGAAGCTTCCCTTGCACAGGCTATGAAGGCAGCAAGCAGCGCAGAAGACTAGTGGCTCGAGGTTTGTGTTTCCTATTTCTCGGCCTGGCATTATAGTGAATCTCTTTTTTGCTTCCTTGAAACACCAATGAATAGATTACCACTTCGCATGCGTTATTCCATTTATTTTGATTCATTCCCCAGTTATTCAATGAGGGAAATTTTGAGTTTGCAGCTTTGTGCTTTGATAATGCTGGGGATTGCTTTAGCGAAAAGTGGACCAAGGCAGCGGGTCTTGTTGCAGATGCTGATCATGTTATTTCCAAAGATTGCTCTCAGAAATGTCGCTGAAATTCATGAATCTATTGGCAAACCTGAAAATGCTGCTACCTATGGACTTAGACCGAACAGGCTGCTACTGGGCTGTTTTTTTTTTAAATTGATCCCTATGACCGAAGTTATATACTCTATAACATAGGCCTTATACACAAGCAACGGAGAGCAGTTGAAAGATATTGCATGTGCATGATTGTTGTGTTGTTGATGGGCTTTTTGAATTATTGTTTTCAGGAACTAAGCAATGCAATGTTCTTGATTCCAGTTAAAGTTGAAATGGTGGAACTCTTATAGGGTACCTTTTGTACGTATATTGTGGGTAAAATTTATAGTTCAACACTTATTGCCAAAAGGGCATTTCAAGTATCGCAAATGAATCATATTGCCAATTGTCTCAGGAAGATGTGATAATGAATAATATTCACCAAATATCAGAACACGCAAGCCCAGTACTTCCTTAAAATCCGGACATGAGGTTTGTGATATGCTGCTTCCGTGCGGAGGATCATACACTAAGCTGCGCAGTTTCTTTGGCTCTTCAATTTGAGCGAGAACCCTATCCAAGTCATTAGAGCTAATAAACAAGTGGTGAACCCTCTTAGAAATTTTGAGTTCCACTGAACTAGTATTCTCCTCTCTGTAAATTTCGTCACAAAAAATAAGCTCTGCAAGATCATGCAACAAGTCATGGATCACATACGTATTCCATTGAGCATCTTGGAAGAAAGATTTACTATATAACTCATCAAAATATTCTCGTCCTATATCCTCCGGTGTCTTGGTCCCGTAGGTCGATTGAACAAACCCCTGTGCGACCCAGATATGAACTAATTTATCTTTGTCAAATTGGTAGCCCTTGGAAACAAAGCACAGTAGACAAAGCACTGCTTGAGGTAAGGGGGTAGAACATTATAACTCAATCTCAGGGAAGGAAGAATTTCACCTCCCTTTTGCCATTCTTTGTTTTCCAAGACATCCCTCCAGTGTCTTTCCTCCAACCTTTCCTTGAGAACACCTCCCACTGTTTTTGCAGCAAGTGGCAAGCCGCCCAACTTACTTGCTATTTGCTGTCCAATGTCCTCTAATTTTGGATGATCTTTTGGGTTGACATTACCAAATGCACAACATCTGAACAACTCCCAATACTCTTCCTTTCCTAACCCTTCCAAATAAATTCCATCATCCATGGAATTGACTTTGCCTGCTACATTTCGATTGCGAGCAGTGATTATAATTTTGCTACCTTCTTTTCCATGTCTGAACACACTGATGAGTTTGTCCCACTGATTAATGATTTCATCGCACACATCGTCGAGCACAATTAGGAACCTCTTTTCGCTCAACAATTCTTTGAGATGGTCATGAATGGTAGGAAAATATATGCAATTGTAAGGACTATTATTAGCATTTTCAATGATGTTCTTCATGACAGTTCCCATGTCAGATTTGCCCGGCGTGCAAACCCACGCTTGGAGATCAAAATGTTTTGGATTTTTCTCTTTCTCATGGTTGTAGAGCCACTGGGCGAGGGTAGTCTTTCCCACTCTTCCGATGCCAACAATGGACACCACAGAAAACTTCTCGCCGTTGGATCCGTTTTTCTCCAATATCTTTTCTTGCAGCTTATCCTGCTCCTTGCTTCTGCCGAACACCTTTGCTTCAGCAAGATCTGGAGATGTCTGTCGCCGATCGACTGATTCTTCTTCTTTCTTGCTGTCGGTATTCATTTCAATAACCTTGAGGAAGGTCCCAAGATCTTTTAATAGACCATCGAACTTGTTGACAATATCGGACAAATCATGAAGGGAGTCAGGGGGAAAAGGCACTCGCAATGATTTTTGCTTTCTTTGCAACTTTGCCATCAACGTCGACAAGAGCTTTAGAACTCCCCTCATTGCCGCTCGCCTCGTTGCTACGGCAGAGTGCTTCGTAATTGAAAGTGTCGAGAATATCCTCAGCGTCGTAAACGGCATCTTTTAACTCATTGAGCCAGGAGACCACTTTGGGGTCTTCGGTGACGGTGAGCCATTCCCATTTGCTCTCGACGGTTTCGATCACCGTCTTGATCTTTTCCAAGCCACTTTTCAGGCTCTCCAGCTTGCTATTTACGTCAGTAGTGATCTTGTACCGACCGTACAGCATGGAACAAATTTTGTCACACAGCATAGAAACGCCTTGACTAACGAACCATCCGCCGATCGCATGTGCCCAGGCAGCCATTGAGAGGAACAACGCGGGGGAGCTCGAGAAGACGCCTACCTTCACGACGCGCTTGCGCTTTCTTGAAGGGTGGACAGTGAAGACGGCAGGAGAAGATGACTATCTGACACTTACTGTTGACTTCACAGACCAATAGTCGCACTGCGTAAATGAAGACTTGTATCCGCGGCGCTCAGTTGACTTGAGAAGGTGGAGTTTGTTGGGTTAAATTTTGCACACCCAAAGTTCACAATTTTGTCCACAGCTGAGGTCGAGCTGGACGTCAGTTAAACACAAGATAATCCTGAGTTGTCAATTAGCTAAGCAGCTAAGAGCTTGAGATATGACGAGGCCAATATGTCAAAGGAACTGAAAGCCCAATAATATAACATCCAAAGACCCCAGGAACTTGTGATATTGATGGATTCGGCATCCAAGGCAAAAAGGTCTGTAACTTATATGCTTAAGAAGCCTAGTAGCAACTATTAGATTGCAAAGGATGCTATAATTAAACTAACCAATTATTGTCTCGATGGTCATAATACATTGCACTTGTCATGTAACAGCCACAATTGTGTCCGTCACATGACTCATGGCCTTCTCACATCACATGACCATTCTCAAAAGATATATAATTTAAAACACAAACTATTGCTTAACGAAGACACCTAAATCATGCATTACTTATTAAAATTTTTAACTAATTTGAGCATTCGAGAGGTGATGTTTTAAGGAAATCGTAATCGAGAGGTGATGCATTACATAAAATTTTTGTCTTTATGTTCTATTCTTTTTATACTATCCCAAATGTGTAGCAAGAAATCTTTGTGACTTCCTAGTAAATAAAAAGAAGACTTAATTCAAGTATATATATACTAGTGGTGTTCATCCGAACAACATTTGCTCTCTGAAAATTTATTTTTTGCAGAAATTTTTTCGTATTTAATTGTCTAGAAATCACTATGTAAGTAGTAATACTCCTAAAATTTCATCAACTTTTGACGAAATTTTACCTGTGACTGAGTCCATCTCGCTTCTACTTCTCCAATCTTCTTGCTAAGGAATGCCAATTTCTATCCCTGAACGGCTCTCATATGAGTCGGTATAGCTTCAACAAGTAAAAGTAGATTAGCAAATAATCTTTTGAACTTTATTATATCTAACCCTTAAAAAGATGAAGAAACATAACATGATATTGCATACTTGTAATAGTAGTCCCTAGAGTGATTTCAAACCCTTATAATGCTCTCTCTTTCTCGCATCCTCTTTCGTTCTTGTTTTCTTATATAGGAATAAGATTGATTGGTTCTTCAACAATGCATGGTATTTGCCTGTGTCATTTTTTCATGCTTTTCTTGTCGTCATTGCTGACGTTTTTCGTTCAATTATTACACTTTTGGATGTTCTTTGGTCTTTTCCTTATACAGGGGAATGGATGTAAAGGAAGACTCGCGTCTGTCGCAGTATGTTGACTTGAGAATTTGTTGCACCTTCACAAAGCAAGAGTCAATAGTAGCATTTATGTAAAAAAAAAAGGAAGACTTGCGTCTGTCGCGTTATGTTGCCTTGAGAAAGTGATATAATTTATATCGATGCCTAGAATTGTTTACACATTTACAATGCAATGATGGCATTAGGTAAAAATAAGACTTTTGTTTGTCTTATTATGTTGACTTCAAAAGCGACATCGGCTGAGATTGGGGCTACTGGCCGCCCGCTTTTATGAGTGTGGCCAGCAGGTACAGTACTTTGGATGGGTGTTTGGGGCTGCTCCATAGGTTGCAAACTCGAAATTTCTACCGGCCTGCAAAAGCAGCCCTCTCGATGCTTCTGCCAGAAGTTCACATGAACAGTGGTGATTCCAAAAAGAAATTTCGAAGCAGCCGACCTCGTGCGACTCTCCTCTTTCCGCCGAATCCTCGCCAAGCTCTCCTTCGCGTGCGTCTCCTTCCCTGTCCAACCCAAAATGCCAACGGACTAGCGCCGCCTAGACCAGACGCTGGTTCTACCTGTGCCACCATCCTCTCTCCTTCCATCGTCAAGATCCGCCACCGTTCGCTCCAGATCTGTGCCGAAACTCCTTCCGCCGTCGTCAGCGCCGAAGCTCGCATTTTGCTCCGCCGAACTCCAACGCCTGCTCCAGCTCCGGCCGACCTCCAGCACCTCGTCGAGCTCGATCAGATGCTCCACCGACCTCTAGCGCCAGATCCAGCTCCACCGACCTCCTGCTCCAGCCTCACTGACCTCTGCGTCCAGATCCAGCTTCGCCGACCTCCTCCTCCGCCCTAGCATCCAGATCCATCTCCCATTGAAATCTAGCTCCAACCGACGCAGATCACCCACCGACGCTCGAGCTCCCAGCTCCCCGCCTGCTCCTGCTCCCAGCTGACGCAAGCTCACCCGCCAATGCTCCTCTGCCGCTAGTTCCAGCTCCCTTGCCATCCAAATCCAGCGCCAGCGAGCTCCCCTTCTACCGCCGGTTCTAGCAAGCTCCAGCGCCAGGCATGAAGCCCTCTGATGTGGCCCGCGCCATCGTCGCCGCCGATGCCCAATCTATTTCATCTTCTTCTTCTTCTTCAATGTTTAATTAAGGATAATTAGTGCATGTAATCGGCGAATGCTTCTAGTGTTTGGAGTTATCGCTGTGCATTGTGAGTCGGGCTAAGAATCCAATATGTTATCTTGTGGTGAGCTTTATAGATTAATTTGAAATGTGATTCAACTAATAAATCTATTTGTTGATGTATTAAATCATATAATAATTAATCTCATGAAAAGTTCCTTAGTAATTCAATTTAGAACTATAATTACGTTAAGAAACTCAACTAGATAACAATATGTTAAATATAATGTTGCTAAATAAGTAATTCAGAAAATTAGAACATATTCTCTTATTAAAATTAGATAACAAGCATTAGTAATTTCCCAAACAGCTTCTTGCTTCCCTAGCCAGCTACCTTTCAACCAGCAATTCTTTAGCCAGCAAAAGCTAGAAGCAGAATTAGCCCCAAACTCAGCCACCGTTTCTTTCTATGCTTAGAATTTATTACAGCTTCCTAAAAGCAATAATGCATTATGAAGACTTATGTCTGTCGCATTATGTTGACTTGAGAATTTGTTGCACCTTCTTGAAGCAATAGTCAATAGCAACATTTATGAAAAAAAAGGAAGACTTGCGTATGTCACATTACGGCTGCGTTTGGCAGGGCGGATCGCTGCCTAGCAAATCAACATTTTCTCAAAATTGCCCGTCCGACCCACTTTTGATTTTTCGGATAGTGAATTAGCGGCTATATAGGCTTTGTTTGGTAAGGCTGCCCGCCAGCTTTTGCGTTTGCAGGCAGCCAAAAAATGAAAAGCTTTTGGTAAGTCCAACACATCTACAAATGTATACAGTCGATATTTAGGTAACCCGTTGTGAGCTTTCAAGCCATGACTGAAGTATTATTTGACCTTCAAAGGTACTAAAATGGAGCCAACTATTCTTTTCCTTCTTTTTAAGGCATAATCCATACGTCCATGTAAATAGTGTGATACACTGAAACTATCTGAGCTCCTGTAAAACAAGACAAGTTGAAAATATCGCCGCTTGCATGTGATTGACAAATAAATTTCAGTAAGAACAGAGAAGATATGAAATAAATATATCATTTTGATCTTCAACATATTTGCTTGGATATTTATCATATCAAATTTACAAAATATTAGCTTGAATATTTAGCCTAAAGAATCTTCTCTTAGATATTGAAGACATTCACTGAGATATTTGTCTAAAACTATGGGCTTGAATATTTATCTCATCAAGTTAACAAAATATCTACTGAAATATTTGTCTTAAATATTCACTTAAATATTGACGACTAGAGAGCCTGCGATATCAAGAGACGAAGATGTGAGAAATTAGATGCAAGACACCCTGACCCTTCTAAATCGTTTCAAAAGATAACGTAATAATGATAATAATAATAATAAAATAATTATGTTTTTAATTAGTAGGATTTGTATGGGTATATCAGTTAATAACAAGAAAATAAAATTAAATAAAAATGGGAAAAAAAAGTTGTAGCTACCCAAGGAAATAAATAAATGAGTTGTAAAAAAACAATGTAAACAACATCAATAGTATGCCTAAAGGAAAGATTGAAGCATTCAATGAAACAAGTTTAATTGCAAGATCAAAATAGCCAAGTCCAGCCACAGGTAGAATTCACAATAAAATTAAAAGCGCATCATTCACAAACGCTCATAGCCACAAACACAAAAATCAAAAGATGACACATTAAAAAAGAAATGGCAGACATATCAGAAAGAGACTAAAATTAGCTCTACTTACCCCTTGAACACTGTGCCGGGGAAGGGTTAGGAATAACTTTATCTTCAATGTAGATGCGAGGAATGTGAGAGATCTTGCTCCACTCACGCCCGTCTTGCCTCCAATCACATAGCTTCCCCAGTTGTCCACATCTTTCAATTGCCATGTCTGTTAGGTTCTTTGGCAGATTGTTCAGCCCCAGCGACAACATCTCGGGACAATCATTTAATAATAGCCTCTCTAGATGGCACAAGCTCCCCAAGACATTAGGTAGGCTCCGCAGATCGCTGCAGTTAACGAAACTCAGATCTCTGAGGGAGGTGAGGCTTTGGAACCACTCTTGTTGTACAGCAGTGAAGGACTCTAACCCCTTCAAGGGACCAAGAGACAAATATGTTAGGCAAGTGAGAGTACCTACTGGAAAGATCTCATGGAACATTTGCATTCCATCCACAGTCTCAGAGAAGCCAAATTCGAGACTGTAAGAGGTTAAGTGTATGGACCTCCTGAGTTTGTGGCAATCGAGTATCTGCCACCATTTAAGGTAAGGCATCAAATCTCGACCTTGTTCTTTTGCTGCAATACCGATCTCCTCCAATGAATCAAGTCCTTCAATATGCGCAACTTTGAGAGAGGGAAGGGCATCTAATTTGTTACAACGAATAATTCTATAAGTACAAGACTGAGCCATCCTATCAATAACATGCGTTTGACAACCTGACCATTTCTTTAGTTTTTTCAAATGATCTAAATTGAGATATTGCAATGATGGGAATGCAGTTCTTTTACGACCATATATCTCAATACCAATCTCCTCTAATAAATCAAGTCCTTTAAGTTTCAGAGCTTCTAGAGAGGGCAGTTCTTGGAGAGGAGGAATAACTTTCAAGTTGGGGCAATTTACAATATGTAGATCAGTAACACGAGGCATTAGAGATTGACCATCATCCGGAGCCAACCATTCATTTAGCTCTTTCATAGAGTACAAGAATAAATATTTTAGTTTTGGGAACACTATACTTTCCCTACCATAGATTTCTATCCCTATCTTCCTCAATGAATCAAGTTGATTGAGAAACAAATCTTCGAGACATTGCAACCCTCCAAGAGGAGGAAGTGCTTCCAATTTGTTACATCTAGAAATTTCCAACCTAGAAAGGTGAGGCATCATGTCACGAACATCCTCTTTAAAACTTGACCATTTCTTTAGTTTTTTCAAATCAAACAAAAGGAGACTTTTCAATGATGGGAATGCAATTTTTTCATGACCGTATATCTTACTATCAATCTCCTCCAATAAATCAAGTCCTTTAAGATGCAGCATTTCTAGAGAGGGCAGTCCTCCAAGAGAAGGAAGGGCTTCCAATTTGTTACATGTATAAATTTTCAACCAATAAAGGTGAGGCATCATATCACGAACATCCTCTTTAAAACTTGACCATTTCTTTAGTTTTTTCAAATCAAACAAATAGAGAGTTTCCAATGATGGGAATGCAATTTTTTCATGACCGTATATCTTACTATCAATCTCCTCCAATAAATCAAGTCCTTCAAGATGCAGATATTTTAGAGAGGGCAGTGCTCCAAGAGGAGGAATAACTTTTAAGTTGGGGCAATTTATAATATCCATAGTAGTAAGATGAAGCATTAGAGACTGACCATTATCCGGAGCCAACCATTCCTTTAGTTCTTTCATAGAAGACAACTTTAAATAGTATAATTTTGGCAACACTGTGCTCTCTCCGCCCTTAGTTTTTGTCTCTATCTTCGTTAGTGAATCAAGCTTTTCGAGAACCAATATTTCGAGACATTGCAACCCTCCAAGAGGAGGAAGAGCTTCCAAATTGTTACATCCTATAATTTCCAACTTAGAAAGGAGAGGCATCATCGGATGACAAACATCCTCTTTGAAACTTGACCATTCCCTCAAATTTTTCAGATGCAACAACTTGAGAAGTCGCAATGCTGGGAATACTTTGTAGCCACCACCATATGCTTCCAAACCAATTGTTTTTAAAGACATCAAGTTGTTCAGGGATAGAAACTTGAGAAAAGGCAATTCCCCTAGTGGAGGAAGAGCTTCCAAGCCACCACATTCAAATAGCGATATAGCCACTATCTGGGACAAATATGACTTGTTAAACCAGCTTGGATGCTTACGACCCATGTATCTAGATATATCTATGCCCTTGATTTCGGAGTGCGGTTGGAGTTCTTCAAGAACCTCTTCGACTCTAAACTCATCACGTGAGCAATCATATGACCTCCAGGATAAAATTAGTACCTCCAAGTGCACTTTCTTGTGCAATTCAGCCTTCTTTGCTTCTTCTTTGTTGGTCACATTTTCTAGGTTATCAATGCGAAGACAACCTTGAAGATTATTAAGGTTTCGCAACTCACATATTTTGTAGCCCTCATGTTCCCTTACCTCATACCTACTTAATCTCTGCAGAGATGTTAATCTGCCAATGCTAGGTATAGCAGAAATAAAAGAACATGGTGCATTTATGTAACGCAAGTTAGTCAGTTTACCAAATATTTTAGACATCGATGTTTGGTCGTTGGAGCAATGAAACATGGACTTGGAATCACCTATCAATTGGTAGTTGTCAATCTCCTCTCTATTAGTAAATGGGGAAAACCAATAATTTGGATTATCCGGTAGATATTTGTCGTCAATATCCCCTGTACCAGGAAATAGAAGCACATTGCCAATTGTCTCAGGAAGCTTAGTGCCACATGGGAATTCCAAGTATCGCAAATGAATCATATTGCCAATTGTCTCAGGAAGATGTGATAATGAATAATATTCACCAAATATCAGAACACGCAAGCCCAGTAATTCCTTAAAATCCGGACATGAATAATATTCACCAAATATCAGAACACGCAGTTTATTTGGCTCTTCAATTTGATCTAGAGCCCTACTAGAGCTGACATACAAGTGACGAACCCTCTTAGGAATTCTGTGCTCCACTGTACTACCATTTTTAACTTGGAAAATTTCATCTGGTACGATAGACTTTGCCAGATCACACAACAAGGGATGGATCACGTACCCCTTCCCTGAACTATTACCTTGGAAGAAAGATACACTATGTAAGTCATTAAAATATTCTCGTCCTTTGTCCTCCAATGTCATGATGCCGTGGCCCGATTCACCAAACCCCTGTGCCTCCCAGAGATGAACTAATTTATCAATACTTTTGAACACATAATTCTCCGGAAACAAAGCACAATAGACAAAACACTGCTGGAGGTGAGGGGGTAGCATATTGTAACTCAATCTCAGGGAAGGAAGAATTTCACCTCCCTTTTGCCATTGTTTGCTTTCCAAGACGTTCCTCCAGCAGCTTTCCTTCAGACAACGGTTGAGAAAACTTCCCACTACTATGGCCGCAAGTGGCAAGCCGCCCATCTTACTTGCTATTTGCTTTCCAATGTGCTTTAGTTCTGGATGATCTTTTGGATTGACATTACCAAATGCACAACGTTTGAAGAACTGCCAATACTCTTCTTTTCCAAAACATGCTAAATCAATTGTAGTAGCTCTGGAGTTAACCAAATCTGCTACTTCTTTAGTGCGAGTGGTAATTACGATTTTGCTACCTTCTTTGCAATGTCTGAACACGCTGATGAGTTTTTTCCATTCTGTAGTAGTCAAATCTTCCCATACATCGTCAAGGACAAATAAGAACTTCTTTCCTCGCAATTTTCTTGACAAATCTTCATAAATGGTACCCAAATTTATGCGCTTGTAAATATCTTGATTGGTAGGTCTAAAATCTGCAGATTCCAAGATCTTTTTCACGACCGTTGTGCTTTCAAATTCATTTGACACCCAAACCCACGCCTTGTGATTAAAATGTTTTCGGACGTCCTTACAGTTGTAGAGCCACTGGGCAAGAGTAGTCTTTCCCACTCCTCCAAGGCCAACAATGCACACCACAGAGAAGTTCTGGCTATTGGATCCGTTTTCATCAGACGACTTCAACACCAATTCCTGCAGCCAATTCATCTCTCTTTTTCGGCCAAACATACGAGGTTCAGTTGGAATTGGACTTGTCTGTCGCCCTTTGGATGATCCGTCTTTTTTGTTGCTGTCGGTAATCACTTTAATAACCTCGAGGTTCTGAGTTGATAGTAGACGATCCAACGCGTGGGCAATATCGGATAACTCGTGATGGATTGCAGGGGGGGCAATGGCAGTCCGTAATCTTTTTGCTGCATTGCGCAAGAAGTTGCCGCTAGCCTCGACGCCGTGGCACAGGGATTCGCAATTGAAGGCGTCGATAATATCCTCGGCCTCGTAAACGACATCTTTTAATTCAGTCAGCCAGGATGCCACGTTGCGGTCTTCCTCGATCATTTTACTCTCGATGACTTGCATCATCACCGGCTTGATATATTTCAAGTTATTTTCCACATTCTGCAGAGCTCTTTTTACGTCGGTAGCGTTCTGGTATCGGCCAGAGAAAAAGGAACGAATCGAGTCGTATAGATTGGAAACGGCTGGAGAGATGAACCATCCGACGATCTCAAGTGCCATTGAGATGAACGATGCTTGGGAGCTCGGGAAGATGCCGATCGCTATGACGCGCGCGCTTTCTTAAAAAGTGGTCTGTGAAGATGCCAACAATCTGACGCGTTCTATTGACTTCACAGGCCAATAGCACCACTGCATAAAAGAAGACTTGTATCCGCCGCGTTCCGTTGACTTGAGGGGCTAGAGTTAAACTTTAGTGCTTGTCGTCAATGACGGCATTTTTCCTTCAATAATTACATTTTGACCCATAATTCTCTCTCTTTTTCTCTCCTCCTTCGGTCTTGGCTTTTTCCTTTAAGAATCTTCTCCTTGTGTAGGAATAAAGTTGATTCTTCAACAATTCATGAGTCTTTACTTATGCGTCATTGCTTACGTTTTCCTTCAATTATTGTACTATGACTCATAATTTTCTCTCTCTTTCTTTTCTCTTTCCTCTTTTTCTCTTCTCCTTCCGTCTTGGCTTTTTCCTTTAAAAACCTTCTCCTTGTGTAGGAATAAAGTTGATTTTTTAACAATTCATGAATAAAGTTGAATCTTCAATAATTCATCTGATCGTCTTTGCTTGTCGTCAATGACAACATTTTTCCTTCAATAATTACATTTTGACCCATAATTCTCTCTCTTTTTCTCTCCTCCTTCGGTCTTGGCTTTTTCCTTTAAGAACCTTCTCCTTGTGTAGGAATAAAGTTGATTCTTCAATAATTCATGAGTCTTTATTTATTCGTTATTGCTTATGTTTTCCTTCAATTATTGTACTATGACTCATAATTCTCTCTCTCTCTCTTTCTCTCCTCTTTCCTTCGGTCTTGACCTTCTCCTTCTATAGGAATAAAGTTGATTCTTCAAGAATTCATGAGTCTTTACTTACTCATTATTGCTTATGTTTTCCTTCAATTATTATGCTATGACTCATAATTCTATCTCTCTTTCTCTCCTCCTTCCTTCGGTCTTGGTCTTCTCCTTGTATAGGAATAAAGTTAGATTCTTCAATAATTCATGAGTCTTTACTTATTTATTATTACTTATGTTTTTCTTCATTTATTATGCTATGACTCATAATTCTCTCTCTTTCTCTCCTCCTTCCTTCGGTCTTGGCCTTCTCCTTTAAGAACCTTCTCCTTATAAAGGAATAAGGTTGGTTGATTGGTTCTTCAATAATTCATCTTTTTATCTCCTTTTGCCTGCGTGAATTAGATAGATCTCAGCTGGGTCTTGGTCTTTTCAGTGAATGTTGCTATCTATAACTTCAAAATTTACCAGCATTATATTGGCTGCTCAACTCAAAAAAAAAATCTCCCTACCCTAATCTCGCATTCGCCAATCTTAAAGCAACAAAGTGAGTGGACAAATCTTAATGCCCTTCATATCTCTCTCTATATATATATATTAAATTAAAGGTCTTTCCCCAAAAGAGAGGGATCATCACAAGTTGAACTAGTGACAGGATCCACTCCTCCACTAAAGGTCTTTTACCGTATTTCTCTAGTGGAGTTGGTCGAGCTTCGTTTAGCATTGGTGTGGAATGCTCGAAGCCGGGTTCATTCGGCCCACGGTATCACCTTTGGAGCGCTGATCCTCTTCTAAAAGAAGAAGGATTGGTCGCTAAGGTTCTGGGTAGACTATAGAACCTTGGATAAGATAACGATGAGGGATTGTTATCTTATACTGCTTATCCCTGATCTGGGAGATCGATTAGGGAAAACATTGCTTTTCTTAAGGCTAGACCTGAGAGCAGGTTAATTGGCAAATTCGTTTCGCCGAACGCAACGAATAGGAAAACCATATGAGCAGCCCGATATTAGTCCTTAAGTTCAAAGTGATGCCCTTTGAACTTCTAAAGCCCCTTCTACATTTTGTCATCTGAAGAATAAGTGTTGACCCCTTTTCTTAGATGACTACGTAGTTGTATACTTGGATGATATCGTGGTATTTTCCTCAAGCGTTGAGGAACGCCTAAGCTATCTAAGGCTGGTGTTGAGGGAAAAACCAACTCTATTTGGAGTTGAGAAATTCTCATTTGTGGTGGATGAGATTTCTTTCTTTGGTCTTGGGATGGACCATGGACAAGCGCGCATGGACAAGGTAAAGGTCCAAGCCATTGCGGAATGGTGCGCCCCCTCAAATTAAACCGAGTATGGAATTTTCTCAGTGTAGTGAACTTCTATCGAAGGTTCATCAAAGGCTATTCAAGAAAAGCCTTACCCTTAGTGATCTACTGAAACGGAACTCGAAATGGGAGTGGCTTGATCGGTATCAGTTGGCCTTCCGATAGTGAAGGTCCGTATTGCCTCTGAACCGATTCTGAAGTTACCCGACTTCAGTATGCCTTTCGAGTTTCACACTGATGCTTCGGACCAAGCTATCGGTGGTATACTTTTATAGTATGGGCATCCTTTAGCTTATGGGGGTTGAAAGATAATAGGACTGAGCAACAGTATTTGGCCATGAGAAGGAAAAGGTGGTGGGAGTCCACTATCTTCGGACACGGAGAACCTTCTCGGGGTTATGAAGTCCGACAACATGACACCACATAAAAAGAGGTTGTCAGCAAACTAGGCACGTTGGCTGGAATTCTAGGGTGAATTCCAATTCCATGAGGAACATAAATCGGGTAAAGGTAGTGTGTCTCCTCACAAGCTCAGTAGACTAAATGCCCTTATGTGTTGTACCCTATCTCGAGTGGACGGGGATCTGCGAAGCAGAATAAAAGCAGCCTCAGCTTTTGATAGGGAGGATCAAAAGCTAAGTTCAGTAGGATTATGTCGGGCATGATCCGACACTACTACTTGGGTCCAGTTGACATAGTCATGGCCAGAGGCGATAGGCCATTAGTCCCATCGATGGGCGGACTGCGCCGGGAGCTACTGAGGGAGCTCCATGATAGAGTTTGGGCAAGACATCCAGGACAAAAGGGGAAAATTGTCCTGTCAGCACGACTGTGCTATTAGCCCAATACGTGCGCAAATATGGGGATGTAGGTCCGCGTTTACCAAAATTGCCAGGAAGGTAAGATCGATCAGAGACTAGAGGCAGGGTTGTTACAACCACTGCTTGTTCCCGAGATGTCCTGGACAAGGGTGTCCAAGGACTTTATTGGTGGGTTTCCTAAGTTTGACGGGAAAAGCTCAGTGCCGGTAGTCGTAGATAGATTCTCCATGGAGGGAGTCATTATCCCAGCACTTGAGTAGTGTACAGTAAGGGTTGCTGTAGACTTATTCTTCCAGAAAATGGTGAAACATTTTGGCTGGACACTTTTTGAACCGTGTTGTTCAATAAATATGTGTCCAAGGTAAGTTTCTTCATAGCCAATCATCCTCAGAAGGATGGGCAAACTGAGCAGGTGAATGCTCTTGTGGAAGAATTCCCCCGTCACTGTATGATCGCCAGTCAGGGTGACTAAGTGAAGTGGATCGATGTGGCATGGAATGCCTACACCTTGCAAAGGTTGTCATCCACAAGTCCCACCTCATTTGAGCTTCGAGTTAGTGTTAGGGAGTCAGCCCCTAATCCCCGTTGATGTGATACAAAGGGATTCCTACGGGAAGTGCCCTATGACTCAACGGAATGCTCGGGAATGAATCTATTCACTCGGAGAGGCTAAAGGTAGCTAGGAGTTGGCTGTACAATGGATGCAAAGGTATGCATACTGTCATTGTTGGAACGAAGAATTAGTCATGGGCGACTTAATTCTTCTCCGACTAACCTCGCAGATCGGTAGAAAAATCTCGGTGAGGGAGGCTCACCGAAGTCTTATCTGAAGATACAACGGTCCATGTGAGATATTGAGTCGAGTGGACTCAGTAGCATACCGTTTGAAACTCCAATAGAGAATGTAGATGTACCCTACATTCCATGTGAACTTGAGAAAGTTCCATAAGGATCCAAACGATCCTTCTCTATCATTGTCTTGCTAAGCCACACCGATGGTTCGAACGGAATTCGACCGAGGGATACGTGATATTTTATATCATTGGGTGTTGGGGCAAAGTAAGTCGAACCGATATACGGAGTTTCACATCCGATGGGATAAATCCCTTATGGAGGAAGCAACCTGGCACAAAGCTTCCAAACAATACTTCTCCGATGGCTCGGATGAGGTCCGATCTAAGGATTGTCGAGATTTGAGGTTATCGACTCTTGGATCATAGTTGAATGAGTAAGCATGAGGTGTTTCTCATTCATTGGGAGAGTTATGCTTGAGGTCGGAGCACTCTGGTGGGAGGCTTCAGAATTTTGGAATTACGAGGTTTAGCAGAGGAGCTACCTCGAGTCGCCGAGGACGACGACTACCTCAGGTGGGGGAGAATGTGAGGCCCAGGCGCTAGGCCCAAGCCCAGGCCTAGGCCTCGTCGTCAGCCCAAGCCCGTTCTAGTAGCGAATCGGGTTGGGCGGTGCGGATTTCGGGTCGGGCGACCCGTTTGGCGGGGAAAGCTCCGTGAGAGCTAGGGCTACAGTGAGAGCGACGTTCGCCCGCGTGCACAGTGCGCGTTCGTTCGAACGCGAGTCGGCGGCGGTCGATCTCTCCCCTGATCCTCTTCCTCCCTTCGTCGAGCGGCTCCGACGAGGGCTCTGGTGGCGGCGACGACTCCAGTGACTTCCTAGTGGGTTGGGGTGCGACGGTATGGGAAGCGGCGGAACTTAGGGGCGGCGCCCCTTTTTCTCTCCTCCTCCATTCTCTTCGGCGTCGCCGGTGGTGGAGCCGGCGGACGGACGTCCGCCGAGGTATGTCCTACTTTCCTCCTGCTCCAGCTCCGTCCGACAGGTTGGTTTTCGGGTCGACGAGCGTCGCCGACTTCTCTCTTTTGCCCTTCGCTGTGCCTCCTCTTCTCTCATCTCCGGCGAGAATCTGGCTGGCCTGCGAGGCAGGGAGCTTCGGCTCCTTCCTCTGGTGACGCCCGGCGAAGAGTTTGTCGGCGTCTCTAGCGGTTCCGGCGGCGTCCGGTGAAGAAGGGGTGCGCCTCCTTCCTTTGGTGGCGTCCGGCGTCTGTGTGGGTTCGCCGGCGCCTCCCTTGCCTCCGGCGAGCCTCAGGCGATTTCCGACGATCTTTCGGCCGTCGGTCCACTACCTCAATTTGTGTGCACATGCTTTGGTTGGCGTGCACATGCCTCGTTTTTTGTGCGCGCATTTCTAACGGGTTCCGGACGCGGTTCCCATTCCCGGCCGATTAGCTATCCTCGGCCAACGTCTTCTTCTCTCCGGCTCCCTAAGCTTTGTGCTCCCGGCCGGGTTGTCCTACATGGTCGGCGACTCCTCGTCCCTCTCCGCGTTCCGGTCATGTGCGCTGGCCATGTGTGGTGTTGCCCGGCGTTTGCCGGATTGTCTGTGCCGGACGTCTGTGAGACGTCCCCTTTGGGCGAGTGTTATATTCGGCCGCTTGCGTGCGGTCTAGTCGGAGTTAGGGCGTGTGCTCGCCGTCTTGCGTGATGTCGTCTCTTGCGCGAGTGTGCGCCACCGCCTGTGTGCGGTTTGGTTTGTTTTCTAGTGTACCAGACTCGTACGCACGCTGTGCCAGCGTCGAGTCTCGGGTCTTGTATCTTCTTGCGCGTTGGAGCTGGTTCGTGCAGCGATCCTTTGGGAGACGCGTGGCGGTCTCCATCTCGTCGAGACGAGCAGACAGGTGGTCATTCGGGATAGGCTGAGGAGTGCGTCGAGGACGGACTCCTGCCAGTCGCGTCCAGTTTGGTGGTTTAACCATTTAGCCCCTGCGTGGGTGTGCTTGGGTGCGAGTCAAGCGTTGACTTGCTTGTATTTTATTACTCTAATTCTTGGTGTGACACTTAGAATATATTATAGCATCACAAAAGCAATACTGCATTATGTAAACGAAGAACCTTCTTATCCTTAATGAGAATTTGTTGCACCTTCACAAAATGATAGTCAATAGCGGCATTTATGAAAAAAAAAGAAAAAAGAAAACTTGCATCTGTCGCATTATGCTGACTTGAGAAAATAATATCATTTGTCTATGCTTAGAATTGTTTACACATTTTCAAAGCAATAACAGCACTACGCAAAAAGAAGACTTTGTGTCTATCTTATTATGCTGACGATGAAGTTAGCATACTAGATGTTGGAAAAAATAAAAAAAAGGAAATAACGTTAGCAATTTACCGCCCTTTAATGTTAGCAATTTAGTGCTAACATTACTATTGAATTAAGCCTTTTTTTAAGGCTCTAATTCCTATGCATAAGAGGATGCGTGGCTCCTCTCCTCCATTCTTCCTTCTTCTTCTTTCTTAATTTTTATGTTCTTGGATTCTTCTAATTTTGCTGCTAAATGCTGAAAAAATGTCTGATTAACTTCTTCACGGTTGTGCCCGCAGGAGAGGAGTATCTGATTGTATCTTGGGTATTCAATCCGGATTTAACTCGCACGAGAGTCCAGATTTTCACCTAAGGATAAGCCACAACGCGCCTCCAGGTTTTATCATTCTAATCCCTTTTTTTATATTTTTGCATATTAAGATTTTAATTCTACATGATCTCTATTTTCTATTTAAATAAATATCTTCATGAAATTTTAGACCAACAATAGGTGAAAATCCGATATGCTAGTTTACTCTCTCTGTTAATTGGAATTTCTCTCTGAAAATTACAGTGATTTCAAACGCTCATAATTCTCTCTTTCTCTTATCCTTCCTTTTGTTCTTACGCTCATAATTCTCTCTTTCTCTTATCCTTCCTTTTGTTCTTGGCCTTCTCCTCATATAGGAATAAAGTTGGATCTTCAATAATTCATCTCATCGTCTTTGTTTGTCCTCAATGACGGCATTTTTCCTTCAATAATTACACATTGACTCATAATTATCTCTCTTTTTCTCTCCTCCTTCGGTCTTGGCCTTTTCCTTTAAGAACCTTCTCCTTGTATTGGAATAAAGTTGATTCTTCAATAATTCATGAGTCTTTATTTATTCGTTATTGCTTATGTTTTCCTTCAATTATTGTACTATGACTCATAATTCACTCTCTCTCTTTCTCTCCTCTTTCCTTCGGTCTTGGCCTTCTCCTTGTATAGGAATAAAGTTGATTCTTCAAGAATTCATAAGTCTTTACTTATTCATTATTGCTTATGTTTTCCTTCAATTATTATGCTATGACTCATAATTCTATCTCTCTTTCTCTCCTCCTTCCTTCGGTCTTGGTCTTCTCCTTGTATAGGAATAAAGTTAGATTCTTCAATAATTCATGAGTCTTTATTTATTCATTATTACTTATGTTTTTCTTTATTTATTATGCTATGACTCATAATTCTCTCTCTTTCTCTCCTCCTTCCTTCGGTCTTGGCCTTCTCCTTTAAGAACCTTCTCCTTATAAAGGAATAAGGTTGGTTGATTGGTTCTTCAATAATTCATCTTTTTATCTCCTTTTGCCTGCGTGAATTAGATAGATCTCAGCTGGGTCTAATTGTTGGTGCTAAGAGCATGTACAAGTCTAATGAATTACAAAGGATGACTCTAGGCTTCATGATGAGAAAAAAATCAGAATTCTTTTGAGTAATTCTTGTGTACATGACTGGACTTTGTTATATATGCCCAACTAATTCTTAATATCGTTGTTGTTAGTAAACATGCCCGAGTCATGTATGTGAGTCAGCCATCTAAACGTGGGTTAAATTTAGAAATTCATATTTTATTACAGAATAATTAAGTAGATTTAGGTTAATGCTTGTTATTTTATTAGATTCATGCTTGATTATTAAACAATTTAGTTTAATACTAGTTATTAATGAATGAAGGGATCATTCATGTAAAGTTTAAGTGATTTAAAGTATCAAAATAAATAAACATTCATTAAATATTAATTAAAAGTAGTTAATTATGTTTATAAACAATATACTACTAATGTAAAACATACCAATCATTATTAGAAAAAAATAAATAATAAACAATGGGAGGATTTGCAACGAGCCGTATTACTCAATATTAGAATTGCTTTTTGTAGCAGGTCATGGAAAAAGTGGTAAATGGTGTACCGGAAAATTTCGCAACTTCTTTTCAGTGAATGTTGTTATTTATAACTTTAGAGTCTGTTTTATTGGGGAGAAAAAAAGAGAAGGGATAGAAATTTTATTTTTCTTCTTATTTATTAGAGAGATTAATTTAGAGGAAAAAAAAATGGACCAATTTTTTCTCCTTTTGTATTCTCTCCAAAAGAAGGAAAAAATACTTTTCTCCTCTTTTGCTATGAGCTTTCTTGCCATCCATTTTTTATACTTTTCTCTTTTCTCTTCTCTCTTTTTTTCTTCCCTTCCAAAAAAATAGACCTGAGCATTATATTGGTGCACAACTCAAAAAAAAAAAAATTGCATACCCTAATCTCGCATTCACCAATCTTAAAGTAACAAAGTAAGTGCACGAATCTCAATTCCCTTCATCTCTATTTTTTGCCCATCATCAGTCGTCCGCTTGCTTATTGTCGTCATCTACTAAACCCTCGTTAGGGTTTAATTCCTAAGCTGGTCACCAATTAGGCAATTTTATGTGACTTATATTATTTTATATACTTTTGTCTAATTTTAAAGCAACTATTTTTTTTTCCTCTTGCTTAAAATTATTTTACAAACTATTTTAAGGGTATAAGATTGTTTTGTTATCTACATAAATAAATATTACTTTATGAAAATTATGTTAACCATTGTTAAAATAATTAACTTGTATATCATGCTCACCGCTCACGATGTACATTATTTTGTACATTATGTTGATTATTCATTTATTACTATGTACGTTATTTTAGTTATGGATATTATATGCCTGATATCTTTGAAAAATAATATTAATTAAATATGCGCATTTTATCTATAAAGTTTAAGATGAATATATTCATAACAATATAACAATATGACAATAAATAATAAATAATTTACATACAGTTCTAATAATTTTGTAGAATAAAATAAGTTTAATATGTGATTCTATAAATTTTAATAAAAAATAATTCAATCTATTTAATTAATTATCTTAATAGGCTTAAATTTTTTAACCTATGAACATTACTTTCATATCTCAATTAAATAATATATAGAAACAACTCAAGATATATTGACGTGATTAATTATTGAGTTCTTTGTATTTATCCTCAATAATTACAAAATCATTACTAAGTTATAATTTTTAACAATAAATGGTGATTATATGAGATTACTACTGAGTTGCGTTTGCATACAATAGAGAAACATGGGTTGACAACTTTCCTTGCGGAGGAGAGGTCCTTCATTGGTGGAGGGTTTGTTGGAAGAGTTATCCGACGAGCTTCCTAAATACTTTCCCCAAAAGAGAGGGATCATCACAAGTTGAACTAGTGACATGATCCACTCCTCCACTAAAGGTCTTTTACCGTATTTCTCCAGTGGAGTTGGTCGAGCTTCGTTTAGCATTGGTGTGGATTGCTCGAAGCCGAGTTCATTCGGCCCACGGTATCGCCTTATGGAGCGCTGATCCTCTTCTAAAAGAAGAAGGATTGGTCGCTAAGGTTCTATAGTCTACCCAGAACCTTGGATAAGATAACGATGAGGGATTGTTATCTTATACTGCTTATCCCTGATCTGGGAGATCAACTAGGGAAAGCATTGCTTTTCTTAAGGCTAGACCTGAGAGCAGGTTAATTGGCAAATTCGTTTCGCCGAACGCAACGAATAGGAAAACCATATGAGCAGCCCGATATGAGTCCTTAAGTTCAAAGTGATGCCCTTTGAACTTCTAAAGCCCCTTCTATGTTTTGTCATCTGAAGAATAAGTGTTGACCCCTTTTCTTAGATGACTACGTAGTTGTATACTTGGACGATATCGTGGTATTTTCCTCAAGCGTTGAGGAACGCCTAAGCTATCTAAGTGTGACGACCTGGGTGTGCGGGGTACACACCCAAACCCCTCTGCATACTCATAGAGGTTATGAGCAGGGAGAGACCCTCATTTTAGGGTGAGGCCTGATGTAGAAGGGGGCAAAAACAATAATAAATGGATTGAGAGGTTTTGCATGGACCATGGAGGAGCATGGGACACTTAGCAAAATTTATAGACTTGTACAAGAGTGTACAAGCAAAGAAAAAAAAATGTGGCATGGGTGAGTCTCGAACCCATGACCTAGGAGGAGTGCTAAACCTTATGTTACATGGGATGGCCAACCCGAGCTTGGGTCATTCGCTGATAAGGGAAGGGGCGCATTTCTCTTATACTCTTCATGCCTTCACTAATCTCAAAGCACATCAAAGGGCTGAGAGAGTAAGTGATCATTGGAGGCGTTTTGGATTAGGGGGACAACCCTAATCGGCAGGACAAGATCCGAACCTTGGAGCTTGGCGGCTGCACACATTTGGGGGCGATTTGGGGGCGATTTCCGATCAGCTTTTCCGGCCATCTTCCACCATCATCTCCGGCGAGATTGAGGGTCCTTTGGGGCAGCAAAGGGTGCGGCATCCATCTTGGTTGCTGGGTCTTGGAGGAGGGGAAAACCGAGAGGAAGAGCAGCTCCATTCTCGGCCTGTTTGTGGAGCAGCCGGCGGCAGCAGCCCTTCCACTTCCTTCTCCGGCGAGAGGGAGGCCTCTTGAGCTCAAGAGGTGCGGCTACCTTCAGGTGGCTGAGTCTTGGAGAGGAGCAGCACCAAGTGGGAGGAGAATCCCCACTTTCGGCTCAGCTAGAGCAGCAGCTCGGCAGCAGCTTTTCCGGCCACCACCATCCCTATTTCCGGCCACCTTGGGTTGCTTGAGTTGAGGGGTGGCGACCACCAGCTGGTGGGGCGAGTGTGGAGAGGAGGCAGCAGCTTGTAGGGGTTCTACCCTACTCGGATCTAAGGGGGAAGGAGTTCCCCCTCTCACGGCAGCAAAGGGGAAGGAGTCCCCTTGCATTGGACTTGGTTCGAGCTTCGTGGACAGCACTTGGGCAGATTGGTGGAGGAGTTCACCGGCGGCCAAAGAGGGTTTTCCGGCGAGGAGCAACTAAGCCACATCTTGTACAACCTGCTCCCAAAGGTCGGGCGACCTTTGGAGGTATCATTTTACTTGCTTTCTAGTTTAGGAGCTTGTAATATCCTGTATAAGACTGCTGTGTAGTGTAGCGTGAGGTTTTTGATCCCTCAGCCCATATTGGGTAGTGGAGGGGTTTTCCTCACTTTATATACTCATTGTGTACTGCCTGGCCAGCTGAGGCCTCGGTGTGATTAGGGGCGGGCGCACCTACTCTATAGGGCGTTCCCTCCTTGTTGTGTAGTGGTCGATATACTGCTTAGGATCGGGGCATATGTCTAGTGCCCGACTATTGCATTGCCTGTGACTTGTGTGCGTGTATTGCACAGGGCGCTATACGTATTAAGGACGGTCTTTGAGAGGCATATTGGGTTGAGGAGCAACGTGTGCTGCCCACCCGCCGCTCACTGACGTAGGTCTAGGGCTAGGAGAAGATTAGGCCCAGACCGTCAGATATCAGCCCGGGAGCACAGTGATCCACAGAGCACAGAGATATTTGATCGGGGCACGGACTTCCCATCCGGGGATCGAGGGGTTCGAGTTGGTTCGCATAGATTCTTAGACTTCCGCAGCGCGCACGTGCTTAGAGCGCGTGTATTTGAGTAGTAGGCTGACGGGTTACTCATTGTGTAACTTTTGATACCAGGGTTACACAGTGTGTAAGTCGTGCCATCACGCTCATTTTACACAGCGAAAAATTGGGGCGTGACACTAAGGCTGGTGTTGAGGGAAAAACCAACTCTATTTGGAGTTGAGAAATTCTCATTTGTGGTGGATGAGATTTCTTTCTTTGATCTTGGGATGGACCACGGACAAGCGTGCATGGACAAGGTAAAGGTCCAAGCCATTGCGGAATGGTGTGCCCCCTCAAATTAAACCGAGTATGGAGTTTTCTCAGTGTAGTGAACTTCTATCGAAGGTTCATCAAAGGCTATTCAAGAAAAGTCTTACCCTTAGTGATCTACTAAAACGGAACTCGAAATGAGAGTGGCTTGATCGGTATCATTTGGCCTTCCGATAGTGAAGGTCTGTATTGCCTCTGAACCGATCCTGAAGTTACCCGACTTCAGTATGTCTTTCGAGTTTCACACTGATGCTTCGGACCAAGCTATCGGTGGTATACTTTTATAGTATGGGCATCCTTTAGCTTATGGGGGTTGAAAGCTAATAGGACTGAGCGACGGTATTTGGCCATGAGAAGGAAAAGGTGGTGGGAGTCCACTATCTCCGGACGCGGAGAACCTTCTCGGGGTTATGAAGTCCAACAACATGACACCACATAAAAAGAGGTTGTCGACAAACTAGGCACGTTGGCTGGAATTCTAGGGTGAATTCCAATTCCATGAGGAACATAAATCGGGTAAAGGCAGTGTGTCTCCTCACAAGCTCAGTAGACTAAATGCCCTTATGTGCTGTACCCTATCTCGAGTGGACGGGGATCTGCTAAGCAGAATAAAAGCAGCCTCAGCTTTTGATAGGGAGGATCAAAAGCTAAGTTCAGCAGGATTATGTCGGGCACGATCCGACACTACTACTTGGGTCCAGTTGACATAGTCATGGCCAGAGGCGATAGGCCATTAGTCCCATTGATGGGCGGATTGCGCCGGGAGTTACTGAGGGAGCTCCATGATAGAGTTTGGGCAAGACATCCAGGACAAAAGGAGAAAATTGTCCTGTCAGCACGACTGTGCTATTAGCCCAATACGTGCGCAAATATGGGGATGTAGGTCCGCATTTACCAAAATTGCCAGGAAGGTAAGATCGATCGGAGACTAGAGGCAGGGTTGTTACAACAACTGCTTGTTCCCGAGATGTCCTGGACAAGGGTGTCCAAGGACTTTATTGGTGGGTTTCCTAAGTTTGACGGGAAAAGCTCAGTGCCTGTAGTCGTAGATAGATTCTCCATGGAGGGAGTCATTATCCCAGCACTTGAGTAGTGTACAGTAAGGGTTGCTGTAGACTTATTCTTCCACAAAATGGTGAAACATTTTGGCTGGACACTTTTTGAACCGTGTTGTTCAATAAATATGTGTCCAAGGTAAGTTTCTCCATGGCCAATCATCCTCAGAAGGATGGACAAATTGAGCGGGTGAATGCTCTTGTGGAAGAATTCCCCCGTCACTGTATGATCGCCAGTTAGGGTGACTGAGTGAAGTGGATCGATGTGGCATGGAATGCCTACACCTTGCAAAGGTTGTCATCCACAAGTCCCACCTCATTTGAGCTTCGAGTTAGTGTTAGGGAGTCAGCCCCTAATCCCCGTTAATGTGGTACAAAGGGATTCCTACGGGAAGTGCCCTATGACTCAACGGAATACTCGGGAATGAATCTATTCACTCGGAGAGGCTAAAGGTAGCTAGGAGTTGGCTGTACAATGGATGCAAAGGTATGCATACTGTCATTGTTGGAACGAAGAATTAGTCATGGGCGACTTAATTCTTCTCCGACTTACCTCGCAGATCGGTAGGAAAATCTCGGTGAGGGAGGCTCACCGAAGTCTTATCTGAAGATACAATAGTCCATGTGAGATATTGAGTCGAGTGGACTCAGTAGCATACTGTTTGAAACTCCAATAGAGAATGTAGATGTACCCTACATTCCATGTGAACTTGAGAAAGTTCCACAAGGATCCGGACGATCCTTCTCGGTCATTGTCTTACCAAGCCACACCGATGGTTCGAACGGAATTCGACCGAGGGATATGTGATATTTTATATCACTGGGTGTTGGGGCAAAGTAAGTCGAACCGATATACGGAGTTTCACATCCGATGGGATAAATCCCTTATGGAGGAAGCAACCTGGCACAAAGCTTCCAAACAATACTTCTCCGATGGCTCGGATGAGGTCCGATCTAAGGATTGTCGAGATTTGAGGTTATCGACTCTTGGATCATAGTTGAATGAGTAAGCATGAGGTGTTTCTCATTCATTGGGAGAGTTATGCTTGAGGTCGGAGCACTCTGGTGGGAGGCTTCAGAATTTTGGAATTACGAGGTTTAGCAGAGGAGCTACCTCGAATCGCCGAGGACGGCGACTACCTCAGGTGGGGGAGAATGTGAGGCCCAGGCGCTGGGCCCAAGCCCAGGCCTAGGCCTCGTCGTCAGCCCAAGCCCGTTCTAGTAGCGAATCGGGTTGGGCGGTGAGGATTTCAAATCGGGCGACCTGTTTGGCGGGGAAAGCTCCGTGAGAGCTAGGGCTACAGTGAGAGCGACGTTCGCCCGCGTTCACAGTGCGCGTTCGTTCGAACGCGAGTCAGCGGCAGTCGACCTCTCCCCTGATCCTTTTCCTCCCTTCGTCGAGTGGCTCCGACGAGGGCTCCAGTGGCGGCGATGACTCCAGTGACTTCCTAGTGGGTTGGGTGCGACGGTATGGGAAGCGGCGGAGCTTAGGGGCGGCGCCCCTTTTTCCCTCCTCCTCCATTGTCTTCGGCGTCGCCGGTGGTGGAGCCGGCGGACGGACGTCCGCCGAGGTATGTCCTACTCTCCTCCCGCTCCAGCTCTGTCCGGCGGGTTGGTTTTTGGGTCGACGAGCGTCGCCGATTTCTCTCTTTTGCCCTTCGCCGTGCCTCCTCTTCTGTCATCTCCGGCGAGAATCTGGCTGGCTTGCGAGGCAGGGAGCTTCGGCTCCTTCCTCTGGTGATGCCCGGCGAAGAGTTTGTCGGCGTCTCTAGCAGTTCCGGCGGCGTCCGGTGAAGAAGGGGTGCGCCTCCTTTCTTTGGTGGCGTCCGGCGTCTGTGTGGGTTCGCCGGCGCCTCCCTTGCCTCCGGCGAGCCTCGGGCGGTTTCCGACGATCTTTCGGCCGTCGGTCCACTACCCCAATTTGTGTGCACGTGCTTTGGTTGGCGTGCACATGCCTCGTTTTCTTTGCGCGCGCTATCCTCGGCCGGCGCCTTCTTCTCTCTGGCTCCCTGAGCTTTGTGCTCCCGGCCGGGTTGTCCTACACTGTCGGCAACTCCTCGTCCCTCTCCGCGTTCCGGTCATGTGCGCCGGCCATGTGTGGTGTTGCCCGGCGTTTGCCAAATTGTCTGTGCCGGACGTCTGTGAGACGTCCCCTTTGGGCGAGTGTTGTATTCGGCCGTTTGCGTGCGGTCTAGTTGGAGTTAGGGCGTGTGCCCGCTGTCCTGCGTGATGTCGTCTCTTGCGCGAGTGTGCGCCACCGCCTCTGTGCGGTTTGGTTTGTTTTCTAGTGTACCAGACTCGTACGCACACTGTGCCAGCGTCGAGTCTCGGGTCATGTATCTTCTTGCGCGTTGGAACTGATTCGTGCAGCGATCCTTTGGGAGACGCGTGGCGGTCTCCATCTCGTCGAGACGAGGTTCCGGTGGCGCAGCTGGCTGATGATCTTCACCTCCGAGACATACTCCTTCCGGCCCTGCTTCGAGCTACGGGAGATCCGCTTGATGGCGACGTCGATCTTGAGGTCCTTGAGGTAGCCCTTGTAGACCGATCCAAATCCGCCCTCACCGAGCTTCAGATCCTTGGAGAAGTCCCTTGTCGCGCTCGCAAGCTCCTCGTAGGGGTACCTCTTCGGCCCCCTCTCCCTCTCGAACTCATCGTCAATGGCCTCTTCTATCCCCATGTCGTCCATCTCCTTAAGGCCAGAATCGGCGGCCGCTTTCTTCTTAGCCGCCCAAACGAACCAAATCACGGCCGCCGCCGCCATGACAAGAAATCCGGCGACGCCCGCTCCGATCTCGAGCGCGATCAGGTCTATCTTCTTCTTTTCTCGCAGGGAGGTCGAGTTGAAAGACCACGACAGCAAGCTGTGCGCCTCGGTCAAGTTCCCGGTCGACGCCGAGAACCCGACGACCACCTTCTCCGGCAGCACATCTCGCAGATCGACGACGTAGTGCAGGCTGGAGTTGCCGGAAAAGACGGGGTTGGGCTCGAAAGTGAGGAAGACGCTCAGGTTGTGGGTGCTGGAATTGTAGCTGACCCAAGCGTTGGCCAGCCGGCCGTCCTTGAGGCTGGTGTTCCATTCCACCAGGGCTCGCGACTCGATATCGTTGACGTCGATCCCGACGTGGTTCCCCGACGGGTCCCAGGAGTTCTTGAAGGTGTCGAACTCAACGGCGACGGTGCTCACCTGCGATCCGTCGAGCGAGCTGTTGCCGAAGAGGCCGAGGAACCCTCCGCGGGAGTAGGCGGGGATTGTGGAGGGGTAGGAGGAGAGGAAGAAGGCGAGCCCGTCGCCGTGATCCGACAGGGAGCGATTGAAGGTGTCGATAACGAAGGAAAAGTGGGTGGTGAAGTCGGCGAGTTGGCGGGTGCTGGAGTCCCAGAGGTGGAACTGCTGCCTGTGGACGGCCCTGCCCACGCTGTAGAGCATGGGGTAGCTGGTGAGGTTGATCTCGCGGCTCTGCACGGAGGCGTCGCCCTGGAAGTCGAAGTTGGCGGCGGCGATGTTGCTGCTGAAGGCGGAGAATTGGAAGGAGAGGGCGAGCGTAGAGGGGGCGGCGGTGATGGCAAGGAAGAAGCATAGGAAAACAGAGGAATTCATGGCTGGAAATTGCAGATGGAGAACAGTGGCCAAGGTAAGCTTAAAGCTTTTCCACTAAAAGTACTTGGAGAGGTATAAAGCCTCTAAAGTTTTAATTAATTGTTTAATAGAAAAAATCTATGCAAGCCCTATTCATAATAAAAAAGAGTTAAAGTCTCTATGTTCTGTTTCACGCACTAATATCTCGAATATTGTTTAATGGGGAGGGAATAAAAAATGTGCTAATAAAATAATTATTATAAATTATATTCTTTTTTTTCCTAATTTTGTCATTAAATTTCTTATTTCTTATTTTTTTTAGTAGATTCGTGTGGAATTGTGGAATTCCAGGGTCACATGATTCACGCGGAGAAAAGAATTATTCACTTTCTAGATATGATTGACGTTCATAATGGAAGGACAAGATTGAAATCTAAAACTCAATTTTATAAAAATAAAATAAAATACATAATTTCCAAATTTTGATATTTTATATTATTATCAGTATTATTTTGTTTTGCTCTATATTTTTATCTTTACATTAGTAAGTATTTTTATGTGTGAAATTTTTTTTGAAAGTGGGGAGCTTAAAATTAATATTTTTGAAAATAGGAACTTGAAATTGATGGCTTTATTGAAGGCCTGAATTGCAAATTTCCAAAGTAAAATTTAGAAATGAAAAAAAAAATGAAGTTGCAAATGCAAAATAAACTAATATTTATGTAAAATAAGAATACAATTTTATTGCTGTGAGATTTTGTTCTGAGGCGGTGGCGGACATGCCTTTTGTGCTTCATAATGATCGTCTCTTTCTCAAATATTCTGTGTGTGAAGAACAAAAAATAAATAATAAATATTTTTTGTGATGAGAAATTAGTGCACGAGGGGCCATACTAGAAAAATATATTGGCCACGTAAGTACTCAGGAATTGACTTATCACCAACTGATGGTCAACCTCAAATAGTCATGGTTTAATTAGATTGTGATAATCTAATGATACGGACTCCTGTTAGTTTAACTGATAAAGACTTAGTTCAATTGTTTTTTTTTTTTGAATAATTGCTTAGACATTTTATGTTCATTAAGGTTTCTAAATTTTTTTATATTTAGTAAGGTAAAATTATGTGCATTTTAAACATAATTGTGGATTTCTAAATTTTTTAAATATTTAGTAAGGTTGAATTATGTGCATTTTTAACATAATGGTAACTTTTGAAATGATTCAACTTTATTTTATATAAAAAAAATGGAATTTTTTATGTGCGAATCTCATCTTGCCATATCTTATGCTCCGCTTTGTTTGGAATCAAAAGATTTAACAAATTAAATTGATGTTTTTCATGAATTTTAATTGTTAAACAAAAACTAGATGTAAATTTGGATATATACCTCCTCAAATAGTTTTTGGTACTTGTTAAGATTATTTTGAAAAAGCTGAAGTAGTTTGGTAATGCACGCATAATGTATTATATTATATTGTAAATATCATTTTGAAAAGCTAAAGTAGTTGGTTATGCAAATAATGTATTATATTATCTAAATCTAATAATGATATGATAATATAATATGCCTTGTAATGGAAAAAAAAGAAGCTTAGGCTATGTTCGGCTGGATAAAATTCATGATGAAAAGGATAAAAAGTGCAATGAATCTGGATGGCTTTAACGTATCCACAGTGGAAAAGATAGAAAGTGCAATGAATCTGGATGGAAAGCCATTTCACAGTGGAAAAGATGGAAAATGCAATGAATCTGGATGGAAAGACATCCAGATTCATTATAATTTCCATCCTTTCCACCGTGAATTCTATCCAACTGAACATAGCCTTAACGTACCGAACACGATATGATAGGAAAAAAAAAAAGAAGCTGCATTTAACATGATTGTGTCGTTCCATTCTTGGCACTGGGAATGAATCAGGATGTGCCTTGTTAGAAAAATTAAAAAAAAGATTGAAAAAGAAAAAAAAAGAAAGATTAGAAAAAAACACTAAAAAGGAAAAAAATAAAAAAGGAGAATAAGAAAAAAAATGAAAGAATTCTAAAAAAAGGAAAAGCGGGAAAAAATATAAAAAAAAATTAAAAATTAAAAAGATACGAAAAATTAGTAAGTAAAAAATAAAATGCATGATAAAACAATAATGCACCAGTCACAGTTCATAATAACACAAATTTTTTAAAAATATATTGTTATTTTTTATTTTAGACCGAATTCATTATAGAGATTGTAATGCTTATGCTTTCCATACTTTTTATGGATATTTATGAAAGGATCATGTAGTTCTATTTTTATAACTTTTTCTTATTTTAAATCGCACTCATAAGAGTTGTCCATGTAGCTTTTGTAATAATTACGGAAGAATCAGGTTTAGGTAGTTGTATTTTTAAACGTAACCCTTATCCATACTAACTTCTAGTTGCCTATGTACCTTTTGTAATAATTACAAAAGTATCATGTCTAGATAATATTATTTTTAAACATAACCTTTATTCATAGTTACTTCTACTCGCACTATCGAAACCTCATAGATGTCAAATGACCTCTTTTGTCTTAAAGAAATCTTTGGCATCTAACCAATTTTTAAGGTAAATTGCACATTTTTTAAGAGTCTACCAGCTACACTAAAACAAGACTTAAATGTTAGAGTAGACACCGAAGAAGTTAGTAAATCATGTGTTATAGCAAAAATCACATGATAAAAATATTAAAATTATCAATTTGATTTTATGTAACTAAAGTTATATGATTATTGTCTAAATAAAATGTTAATGCGTTTAAATTATTAGAATCTACTGTTGAAGTAACTTTTCTATTTAAATTAGAATGTATACTACTAATAACATTTTTAATACTATCAAATGTAACAATTTGAGGGGTATTGAAGAAATTTAATTTTTATATTTTAAATTATAAAAACCATACATTTTATCTAATAATTAAAAACAATAGCTTTCTTATCATCAAACCCTTAAATTTGATTTCGAGAAGCTAAATAATATAAAGGAGAAATATTTTTCTAATATTTTTTAAATTTTATTTCCATTTGTGTAATTATTTTAAAATATTTTTATCAGTTCTATATTAAGAAAAAAAATTACTAATTAAAACTAAATATTCTAAAATTAAACATGAAATAAGATAATAGACATGAGATAAATGAGTGATATAGACTTATCGATTGAATAATTCATATTCAAGACAAAGAGACCCTTTCTACTTTTTATTCATCTTATTGCTAACTTAGTATCTAAGACTATTGCAAATGCCTACAAATAATGGATAATTATTGTTTAAGCCATTGTAGGCTAATAATTATTCTCAAAATTTTATATATATAAAAAAGAATGTTCACAAGTCATTTCCATCAAATATCATTCTCAATTTTCACAAGCTATTTCATGTAGAATAATAGAATATATATTAAATTATAAATTCTCAAATTTTTATATCAACTCAGATAAATATTCACACGGGCGCTAAATATTTATTAAGTCACAAGATTAGCTAAATAATTACTCTCAAACTCTTAGATCAAATTAGATAAATATTTATAAGCCAACATGGTAAAACATTTATGATCAACTTACCTGATAGCCAACAATTAGATTCTCAAGGATCTAATAATCAACTTGACCTAACATTCATAATTGTTTCTTGTTTGTGGGGTCAAAAAGTGTTACATTAAAAATGTAATATGATCTTTATTAAATTTACCTTAAATTAGTAAGGCTTTTTGTTTAATGGGTTCTGGCTTCCAATAAGCGCAAGCGCTCATTATTAATTACCTATAAAATTAGGGAACCTTTGATTAAGAGATTTATACTTTGAAATAAAATACATGACCGAATAATTTTATTCATGAACATTATGAAAGTACATGGCTTAACTTGATGCATAAGTGATGAAAGAAATGAGCTATTATCAATTTGGGCAATTCGTATTTGTCAAATGTTTAGTCTTGCGATGGCTTATGAGACAATATCCGGCCTGGGCAACACAATGTCATATTGAAGAACTACGCTCCAATGATAAACATCGACATACGCACCTCCCCAAACAATATTCCTTCTATTGTAATTGCAGTCAGGCATAATGAATATTTGAATTTGGGAGATCATCCGACCTTGACGGCGTATTGGATGTTTGCTTTGGAAAATATCTGGCCTTGCAGCGTATTGGATATTTAAATTTGAAAAATATCCGGCCTTGCGGCGTATTTGATATTTAAATTTAGGCAAATTACCCGGCTTTGTGGCTTATTGGATAATTTGAATTTGAAAATATCTGGTCTTGCAACTTGTTGGATATTTGATTTTGAGAAAATCACCCGGCCTTGCGGCTTGTTGGATAATTGAATTTGAGGAAAATTATCCGGTCTCGTGACTTGTTAGATAATTAAATTTGGGAAAATTATCCGGCCTTACGACTTATTGGATAATTTTATTTTTAGAAAATTACCCGGCCTTATGGCGTGTTGGATAATTTGAATTTGGAAAATTACCCGGTCTTACAGTGTGTTGGATAATTTGAGAAAATTATTCGGCCTTGCGGCGTATTGGATATTTAAATTTGAAAAATATTTGGCCTTGCGGCTTGTTGGATAATTTGAATTTAAAAATATCCGGTCTTGCGACTTATTGGATATTTAAATTTGAGGAAATTATCTGGCCTTGCGGCTTGTTGGATAATTTGAATTTGAAAATATTCGGTCTTGCGACTTGTTGGATAATTTAAATTTAAAAATATCCGGTCTTGCGACTTGTTGGATATTTAAATTTGAGGCAATTATCCGGCCTTGCTGCTTGTTAGATAATTTGAATTTGAAAATATCCGGTTTTGTGATTTGTTGGATATTTAAATTTGAGGAAATTATCTGGTCTTGCGGCTTGTTGGATAATTTGAATTTGAAAATATCTGGTCTTGCGACTTGTTGGATATTTAAATTTGAGGAAATTATCTGGCCTTGCAGTTTGTTGGATAATTTGAATTTGAAAATATCCAGTCTTGGGACTTGTTGGATATTTAAATTTGAGGAAATTATCTAGCCTTGCGGCTTGTTGGATAATTTGAATTTGAAAATATCCGATCTTGCGACTTGTTGGATATTTGAATTTGAGAAAATTATCCAGCCTTGCAGCTTGTTGGATAATTTGAATTTGATTTGTACTCGACCTTGATGGCTCATGAGCATTTGATTTAGCATATGCTTGGCCTTGATGGCTTATGAGCATTTGATTTGGAATTGGTTGCTTTGGCCTTGACATGTAACTAATCCTTGATGATCTTGTTTTATATCCCCTTAAGGATATAGAAATTTGTCTCCTTGAAGGCGTGGGAACTCGTCCGTGGGATTTTGTTTTGTCATGGCAGTGTTGCATACATAGTGTCGTATTGAGGAGCTACGCTCCGATGACAAGCATTAACGTACGCATTTTCCAAATAATATTATACTATAATGTGCCAAAGTGCAATGACAATTTCTTATAATATTTGTTGGTTAGATTGATTGCTATGATATTGAATTTGGTCAATTGTGCTAAGGCAAACTTGTTACATAGATCAAGTCAGGCTCTACTTGCCACTGAACTAGTCAAATTGAGTCACCCTTTTCTATTAAACTTTGAGTCAACCTGTGTCAAGTTGGGTTGGTGATTTGTGTCATTGTATTTACTTGAATAGAGTTGCATTGGGCCAACTATTGTAGCAAGATCGAGCCAAATGTAGACTGAGCTTACAATTTTTAGGCATGTTGGGCCGCTATTCAATGAGAACTGGGTTTAGAATTTTTTTGGTTTAGTTCAATGGTAAATCAGGTTGAACTGCATAGCAAAATCTGATCAGATGCAGATTCTAATTTTAACCCGATAACGTAATGTATATATATTTGCTTCAGTTTTTGGCAATGAATTGAATGTGTTGGGCTTGATTCAACTCGAGGCAAGCCAAACCAACATTATATCGGTGATGCAAGTATTCTGTGATGATTTCGTCAGACAACGATAGCAGTAGACAACGGTAGTGGTCTGATATGTGATAGTAGCGGCTACATTAGTGCCGCTGAATGTTACGATGAAGTTGAACTCCGTTGCAACTGCAACAACAATCTTAGGAACTTTGGTGGATGGACCATATGCGTCCAGCTTTGGTGGTTCCGCTTCAGTCCATGATTTGGTTGGCACTACGATTGGCTCATTGTTCAGCCTCTTCCACATGTCGGTGGCAAGCTGCAATTGAGTGTGAACATTCTCCGGTTCGGATTTTAGCTGAGCCACAAGAGTTATGCGATTTACTTCAGCTATCTTAGGCTTCTAGTGACAATTCGGCTAGCATGGATATTGGCAGTCATATACTTTGCATGAAGACACGTTCAATATTCTTTTCTAATTTTCCTATGTGTCAGATTGCAGCTTTCATTTGTTCAAGTCAGATTCCTCATTCGTTTGGCGAAGCTGCTTCGGGTGGGAGTTCGACACACCAAGATTGAATGATGGTAGGATTCTGGGATCGATTGCTAGCGGATTGGCAGAGAGCAGACACGTTCAATATCCTGAGTCTCCCATTCTTTACCCTCATCACGTCACATGACAACTTGAAGCACCTACGTTAATTTGTCACTGTCGTTCCTATTGGATTAAACTCCATATCAAGTTGTTTGAAAGTTTCTTTAGCTATTGTGGAGTTCACATGGTAAATATTAGCATGTTAAACAAGCAAATATTTCACTGTGGCTAAACTTAAAATAAAATTAGTTAGTTACAAGAAAATAAAATTAAGACTGTGTTTAGTAGGAAAAAAAAGAAAATTAGAAGGAAAGGAAAGTAAGAAGGATGAGAAAGTAAAAATGAAAAGGAAAGTAAGGAGATTTTTTTCAATTGTGTTTATTTAGAGGATAAGAAAATTAGAAAGATTGATATAATCCCATCCAACAGCACTTCTGATAATAAGGTTAACAAAAATTCTAGCTCCTTTTACAAAGGAAAATCCCATCTGTAGACCTTGACTTTTCATATTGCATTACATACCATAATGATGTTCAGATGGAAAAACAGTCTTTCCTTTATGCTACAAATGACCATAATTGTTCAGATCCAAAATGAAATACGGCTAAGTTAGAGGATTAGTAGCAAGCCTTATCCACATCAGCATCTTCTGCAAGTATGAAGTTCAAATAGCATCTTTTATCAGAAGTAGATATGATTAACATGCTTCACAAAACTAGGACAAACAATCTTTCTAAAAAGATTAAAAAGAAAATGGTCGTCAGCACTCACTGAGAGAAGGTCTAACCCATAAGCATCCAGGTTAGGCACGAACTTCATCATTTGGAGTACCAAGCAATCTGCATCAGTAATAGTAATTAATCCAGCTGACTAGGCAACGTAAATAGATAGGGAAAAAAGATATCGAAAAACCAGTTGATTTTACCTGAAGATGTAAAGGAGATGTTGCAACTCCAAACATCCAAACCATCCAAATATCCAAAACATCAACAATCTAACAACATCCAAGACATCCAAAATATTGAAAAGCTCGACAATGTAAAACAAGTCCAACACATCTACAAATGTATACAGTCGATATTTAGGTAACCCGTTGTGAGCTTTCAAGCCATGACTGAAGTATTATTTGACCTTCAAAGGTACTAAAATAGAGCCAACTTTAATAGATATAATGTACAATATGGATTGATGAAGTAGGATAAGCAATCCGTAAAACAAGACTTTTAACCACCATCAGTGTCATGGAGTAAGTTATTGGCTTTAGACTTTTAACCACCAGAGCTGCTAGTGCTTATAGTTTCACTCTCAGATCCACTGGAACTATCTGAGCTCCTGTAAAACAAGACTAGTTGAAAATGTCGCCGCTTGCATGTGATTGACAAATAAATTTCAGTAAGAACAGAGAAGATATGAAATAAATATACCGTTTTGATCTTCAACATATTTGCTTGGATATTTATCATATCAAATTGACAAAATATTAGCTTGAATATTTAGCCTAAAGAATCTTCTCTTAGATATTGAAGACATTCACTGAGATATTTGTCTAAAACTATGGGCTTGAATATTTATCTCATCAAGTTAACAAAATATCTACTGAAATATTTGTCTTAAATATTCACTTGAATATTGACGACTAGAGAGCCTGCGATATCAAGAGACGAAGATGTGAGAAATTAGATGCAAGACACCCTGACCCTTCTAAATCGTTTCAAAAGATAACGTAATAATGATAATAATAATAATAATAATAAAATTATATTTTTAATTAGTAGGATTTGTATGGGTATATCAGTTAATAACAAGAAAATAAAATTAAATAAAAATGGGAAAAAAAGTTATAGCTACCCAAGGAAATAAATAAATGAGTTGTAAAAAAACAATGTAAACAACATCAATAGTATGCCTAAAGGAAAGATTGAAGCATTCAATGAAACAAGTTTAATTGCAAGATCAAAATAGCCAAGTCCAGCCACAGGTAGAATTCACAATAAAATTAAAAGCGCATCATTCACAAACGCTCATAGCCACAAACACAAAAATCAAAAGATGACAGATATTAAAAAAGAAATGGCAGACATATCAGAAAGAGACTAAAATTAGCTCTACTTACCCCTTCAACACTGTGCCGGGGAAGGGTTAGGAATAAATTCATTTTCAATGTAGATGCGAGGAATGTGAGAGATCTTGCTCCACTCACGCCCGTCTTGCCTCCGATCACATAGCTTCCCCAGTTCTCCACATCTTACAATTGTCATGTCTGTTAGGTTCTTTGGCAGACTGTTCAGCCCCAGCGACAACATCTTGGGACAATCATTTAATAATAGATTCTCTAGATGGCACAAGCTCCCCAAGACATTAGGTAGGCTCCGCAGATCGCTGCAGTTAACGAAACTCAGATATCTGAGGGAGGTGAGGCTTTGGAACCACTCTTGTTGTACAACAGTGAAGGACTCTAACCCCTTCAAGGGACCAAGAGACAACTCTATTAGGCAAGTGAGAGTACCTACTGGAAAGATCTCATGGAACATTTGCATTCCATCCACAGTCTCAGAGAAGCCAAATTCGAGAATGTAAGAGGTTAAGTGTATGGACCTCCTGAGTTTGTGGCAATCGAGTATCTGCCACCATTTAAGGTTAGGCATCAAATCTCGACCTTGTTCTTTTGCTTCAATAACGATCTCCTCCAATGAATAAGGTCCTTCAAAACGCTCAAATTCGACAGAGGGAATTCCAAAAGCACGACTCTCAGCCATCCTATCAAGAATAATCACTTTACAATCTGACCATTTCTTTAGGTTTTTCAAATGATCTAAATTGTGATATTGCAATGATGGGAATGCAGTTCCTTTACGACCATATATCTCAATACCAATCTCCTCCAATAGATCAAGTTTTCTAAGTTTCAGAGCTTCTAGAGAGGGCAGTTCTTGGAGAGGAGGAATAACTTTCAAGTTGGGGCAATTTACAATATGTAGATCAGTAACATGAGGCATTAGAGATTGACCATCATCCGGAGCCAACCATTCATTTAGCTCTTTCATAGAGTACAAGAATAAATATTTTAGTTTTGGGAACACTGTACTTTCCCTACCATAGATTTCTATCCCTATCTTCCTCAATGAATCAAGTTGATTGAGAGACAAATCTTCGAGACATTGCAACCCTCCAAGAGGAGGAAGTGCTTCCAATTTGTTACATCTAGAAATTTTCAACCTAGAAAGGTGAGGCATCATATCACGAACATCCCCTTTAAAACTTGACCATTTCTTTAGTTTTTTCAAATCAAACAAAAAGAGAAATTCCAATGATGGGAATGCAATTTTTTCATGACCATATATCTTACTATCAATCTCCTCCAATAAATCAAGTCCTTCAAGATGCAGACGTTTTAGAGAGGGCAATCCTCCAAGAGAAGGAAGGGCTTCCAATTTGTTACATTTAGTAATTTTCAAATTAGAAAGGTGAGGCATCATATCACGAACATCCTCTTTAAAATTTGACCATTTCTTTAGTTTTTTCAAATCAAACAATATGAGAGATTTCAATGATGGGAATGCAATTTTTTCATGACCGTATATTTTACTATCAATCTCCTCCAATAAATCAAGTCCTTGAAGATACAGATCTTCTAGAAAGGGCAGTCCTCCAAGAGGAGGAAGGGCAACCAAATTGTTACATCCTATAATTTCCAACTCAGAAAGGAGAGGCATCATATCACAAACATCCTCTTTAAAACTTGACCATTTCAAATCAAACAAAAAGAGAGATTCTAATGATGGGAATGCAATTTTTTCATGACCATATATCTTACTATCAATCTCCTCCAATAAATCAAGTCCTTTAAGATACAGATCTTTTAGAGAGGGCAGTGCTCCAAGAGGAGGAATAACTTTTAAGTTGGGGCAATTTATAATATCCATAGTAGTAAGATGAAGCATTAGAGACTGACCATTATCCGGAGCCAACCATTCCTTTAGCTCTTTCATAGAGGACAACTTTAAATAGTCTAATTTTGGCAACACTGTGCTCTCTCCACCATTAGTTTTTGTCTCTATCTTCGTTAGTGAATCAAGCTTTTCGAGAACCAAATCTTTGAGACATTGCAACCCTCCAAGAGGAGGAAGTGCTTCCAATTTGTTACATCTAGAAATTTCCAACCTAGAAAGGTGAGGCATCATATCACGAACATCCCCTTTAAAACTTGACCATTTCTTTAGTTTTTTCAAATCAAACAAAAAGAGAGATTCCAATGATGGGAATGCATTTTTTTCATGACCGTATATTTTACTATCAATCTCCTCCAATAAATCAAGTCCGCCAAGACGCAGATTTTTTAGAGAGGGCAGTGCTCCAAGAGGAGGAATAACTTTTAAGTTGGGGCAATTTATAATATGCAGAGTAGTAAGATGAAGCATTAGAGACTGACCATTATCCGGAGCCAACCATTCCTTTAGCTCTTTCATAGAGGACAACTTTAAATAGTCTAATTTTGGCAATACTGTGCTCTCTCCACCAGTAGTTTTTGTCTCTATCTTCGTTAGTGAATCAAGCTTTTCGAGAACCAAATGTTTGAGACATTGCAACCCTCCAAGAGGAGGAAGAGCTTCCAAATTGTTACATCCTATAATTTCCAACTTAGAAAGGAGAGGCATCATCGGATGACAAACATCCTCTTTGAAACTTGACCATTCCCTCAAATTTTTCAGATGCAACAACTTGAGAAGTCGCAATGTTGGGAATACTTTGTAGCCACCACCATATGCTTCCAAACCAATTGTTTTTAGAGACATCAAGTTGTTCAGGGATAGAAACTTGAGAAAAGGCAATTCCCCTAGTGGAGGAAGAGCTTCCAAGCCACCACATTCAAATAGCGATATAGCCCCTATGTGGGACAAACATGACTTGTTAAACCAGCTTGGATGCTTACGACCCATGTATCCAGATATATCTATGCCCTTGATTTCGGAGTGCGGTTTGAGTTCTTCAAGAACCTCTTCGACTCTAAACTCATCACGTGAGCAATCATATGACCCCCAGCAGAAACTTAGTACCTCCAAGTGCACTTTTTTGTGCAATTCAGCCTTCTTTGCTTCTTCTTTGTTGGTCACATTTTCTAGGTTATCAATGCGAAGACAACCTTGAAGCTCATTAAGGTTCCGCAGCTCACATATCTTGTAGCCCTCATGTTCCTTTACCTCATACGTACTTAATCTCTGCAGAGATGTTAATCTGCCAATGCTAGGTATAGCAGAAATAAAAGAACATGGTGCATTTATGTAACGCAAGTTAGGCAGTTTACCAAATATTTTAAACATCGATGTTTGGTCGTTGGAGCAATGAAACATGGACTTGGAATCACCTATCAATTGGTAGTCGTCAATCTCCTCTCTATTAGTAAATGGGGAAAACCGATAATTTGGATTATCCGGTAGATATTCGTCGTCAATATCCCCTGTACCAGAAAATGGAAAATTCCTGCGATAAACAGGAAGCTTAGTGCCACATGGGAATTCCAAGTATCGCAAATGAATCATATTGCCAATTGTCTCAGGAAGATGTGGAGATGAATGTTCTCCAAATATCAGAACACGCAAGCCCAGTAATTCCTTAAAATCCGGACATGAGGTTTGTGATATGCTGCTTGCGTGCGGAGGATCATACACTAAGCTGCGCAGTTTATTTGGCTCTTCAATTTGATCCAGAGCCCTATTCAAGTTACTAGAGCTGACATACAAGTGACGAACCCTCTTAGGAATTCTGTGCTCCACTGTACTACCATTTTTAACTTGGAAAATTTCATCTTGTACGATAGACTTTGCCAGATCACGCAACAAGGGATGGATCACGTACCCCTTCCCTGGACTATTATCTTGGAAGAAAAATACACTATGTAAGTCATTAAAATATTCTCGTCCTTTGTCCTCCAATGTCATGATGCCGTGGCCCGATTCAACAAACTCCTGTGCCTCCCAGAGATGAACTAATTTATCAATACTTTTGAACACATAATTCTTCGGAAACAAAGCACAATAGACAAAACACCGCTGGAGGTGAGGGGGTAGATGATTGTAACTCAATCTCAGGGAAGGAAGAATTTCACCTCCCTTTTGCCATTGTTTGCTTTCCAAGACGTTCCTCCAGCAGCTTTCCTTCAGACAACGGTTGAGAAAACTTCCCACTACTATGGCCGCAAGTGGCAAGCCGCCCATCTTACTTGCTATTTGCTTTCCAATGTGCTTTAGTTCTGGATGATCTTTTGGATTGACATTACCAAATGCACAACGTTTGAAGAACTGCCAATACTCTTCTTTTCCAAAACATGCTAAATCAATTGTAGTAGCTCTGGAGTTAACCAAATCTGCTACTTCTTTAGTGCGAGTGGTAATTACGATTTTGCTACCTTCTTTGCAACGTCTGAACACGCTGATGAGTTTTTTCCATTCTGTAGTAGTCAAATCTTCCCATACATCGTCAAGGACAAATAAGAACTTTCCTTGCAATTCTCTTGACAAATCTTCATAAATGGTACCCAAATTTATGCGCTTAGATCTAAAATCTGCAGATTCCAAGATCTTTTTCATGACCGTTGTGCTTTCAAATTCATTTGACACCCAAACCCACGCCTTATGATTAAAATGTTTTCGGACGTCCTTACAGTTGTAGAGCCACTGGGCAAGAGTAGTCTTTCCCACTCCTCCAAGGCCAACAATGCACACCACAGAGAAGTTCTGGCTATTGGATCCGTTTTCATCAGACGACTCCAACACCAATTCCTGCAGCCGATGCATCTCTCTTTCTCGGCCAAACATACGAGGTTCAGTTGGAATTGAACTTGTCTGTCGCCCTTTGGATGATCCGTCTTTTTTGTTGCTGTCGGTAATCACTTTCTTAACCTCGAGGTAGGTACTACTCTGTAGTAGACGATCCAACGCGCGGGCAATATCCAATAACTCGTGATGGATTGCAGGGGGGGCAATGGCAGTCCGTAATCTTTTTGCTGCATTGCGCAAGAAGTTGCCGCTATCCTCGACGCCGTGGCAGAGGGATTCGCAATTGAAGGCGTCGATAATATCCTCGGCCTCGTAAACGACATCTTTTAATTCAGTCAGCCAGGATGCCACGTTGCGGTCTTCCTCGATCATGTTACTCTCGATGACTTGCATCTCCGGCTTGATATATTTCAAGTTATTTTCCACATTCTGCAGAGCTCTTTTTACGTCGGTAGCGTTCTGGTATCGGCCAGAGATAAAGGAACGAATCGAGTCGTATAGATCGGAAACGACTGGAGAGATGAAAGATCCGACGATCTCAAGTGCCATTGAGATGAACGATGCTTGGGAGCTCGGGAAGATGCCGATCGCTATGACGCGCGCGCTTTCTTAAAAAGTGGTATGTGAAGATGCCAACAATCTGACGCGTTCTATTGACTTCACAGGCCAATAGCACCACTGCATAAAAGAAGACTTGTATCCGCCGCGTTCCGTTGACTTGAGGGGCTAGAGTTAAACTTTAGTGCTTGTCGTCAATGACGGCATTTGTCTTTCAATAATTACATTTTGACCCATAATTCTCTCTCTTTTTCTCTCCTCCTTCGGTCTTGGCTTTTTCCTGTAAGAACCTTCTCTTTGTGTAGGAATAAAGTTGATTCTTCAACAATTCATAAGTCTTTACTTATGCCTCATTGCTTAAGTTTTCCTTCATTTTTGTACTATGACTCATAATTTTCTCTCTCTCTTTCTTTTCTCTTTCCTCTTTTTTTCTTCTCCTTCCGTCTTGGCTTTTTCCTTTAAAAACCTTCTCCTTGTGTAGGAATAAAGTTGATTCTTCAACAATTCATGAATAAAGTTGAATCTTCAATAATTCATCTGATCGTCTTTGCTTGTCGTCAATGAGAGCATTTTTCCTTCAATAATTACATTTTGACCCATAATTCTCTCTCTTTTTTTCTCCTCCTTCGGTCTTGGCTTTTTCCTTTAAGAACCTTCTCCTTGTGTAGGAATAAAGTTGATTCTTCAACAATTCATGAGTCTTTACTTACGCGTCATTGCTTACGTTTTCCTTCAATTATTGTACTATGACTCATAATTTTCTCTCTCTCTTTCTTTCCTCTTTCCTCCTTCGGTCTTGGCCTTTTCAGTGAATGTTGCTATCTATAACTTTAAAATTTACCAGCATTATATTGGCTGCGCAACTCAAAAAAAAAATCTCCCTACCCTAATCTCGCATTCGCCAATCTTAAAGCAGCAAAGTGAGTGCACAAATCTTAATGCCCTTCATATCTCTCTCTATATATATATTAAATTAATCACATTCCTTTTTACTACCTCCAAGATCTTAATTGCGGGATAAGTCTTTAGTTAAGCTACACTAAAAAAATTATAATTTTATGTTAGTTAAATTATTTTATATACTTTTGTCTAATTTTAATAGAACCATTTATTTTTTTCCTCTTGCTTAAAATTATTTTCCAAACTATTTTAAGGGTATAAGATTATTTTTGTTATCTACATAAATAAATGTTACTTTATGAAAATTATGTTAACCATTTTTAAAATAATTAACTTGTATATCATGCTCACCGCTCACGATGTACATTATTTTGTACATTATGTTGATTATTCATTTATTACTATGTACGTTATTTTAGTTATGAATATTATATGCCTGATATCTTTGAAAAATAATATTAATTAAATATGCGCATTTTATCTAAAAAGTTTAAGATGAATATATTCATAACAATATAATAATATGACAATAAATAATAAATAATTTACATACAGTTCTAATAATTTTGTAGAATAAAATAAGTTTAATATGTGATTCTATAAATTTTAATAAAAAATAATTCAATCTATTTAATTAATTATCTTAATAGGCTTAAATTTTTTAACCTATGAACATGACTTTCATATCTCAATTAAATAATAAATAGAAACAACTCAAGATATATTGACGTGATTAATTATTGAGTTCTTTGTATTTATCATCAATAATTACAAAATCATTTCTAAGTTATAATTTTTAACAATAAATGGTGATTATATGAGATTACTACTGAGTTGCGTTTGCATACAATAAATGATGAAATGGTTAATTTAACTTTGATATCTACCAAAGTTCTTCAGCAATTTTTGATTTCTTAAGTTTCATATTTATTAGTAATCTAATTTTGTTAATCAAATTTATAGTTATTCTCGGCATTTTGTAATGTCAAATCCATTGAAATATTCAAGTTTATTAATCTAGGTTTATCCAAAAAAATTATTGGTTGATTATATTTTATTTAATGAACTTGTTAATAAATAATAGTAACTACTGGTCCACAATTTAAATTGTATAAAATATATCAAAGGAAGTAATGCCCAGGTGATGCTGGAAACAAGGGGTTTCCATTGTCGACAACACCCTAGCGGTAGGGTTCTGCCATAGAGAAACATAGGTTGGCAACTCTCCTTGCAGAGGAGAGGTCCTTCATTGGTGGAGGGTTTGTTGGAAGAGTTATCCGACGAGCTTCCTAAATACTTTCCTCAAAAGAGAGGGATCATCACAAGTTGAACTAGTGACAGGATCCACTCCTCCACTAAAGGTCTTTTACCGTATTTCTCCAGTGGAGTTGGTCGAGCTTCGTTTAACATTGGTGTGGATTGCTCGAAGCCGAGTTCATTTGGCCCACGGTATCGCCTTATGGAGCGCTGATCCTCTTCTAAAAGAAGAAGGATTGGTCGCTAAGGTTCTGGGTAGACTATAGAACTTTGGATAAGATAACGATGAGGGATTGTTATCTTATACTGCTTATCCCTGATCTGGGAGATCGACTAGGGAAAGCATTGCTTTTCTTAAGGCTAGACCTGAGAGCAGGTTAATTGGCAAATTCGTTTCGCCGAACGCAACGAATAGGAAAACCATATGAGCAGCCCGATATGAGTCCTTAAGTTCAAAGTGATGCCCTTTGAACTTCTAAAGCCTCTTCTACGTTTTGTCATCTGAAGAATAAGTGTTGACCCCTTTTCTTAGATGACTACGTAGTTGTATACTTGGACAATATCGTGGTATTTTCCTCAAGCGTTGAGGAACGCCTAAGCTATCTAAGGCTGGTATTGAGGGAAAAACCAACTCTATTTGGAGTTGAGAAATTCTCATTTGTGGTGGATGAGATTTCTTTCTTTGGTCTTGGGATGGACCACGGACAAGCGTGCATGGACAAGGTAAAGGTCCAAGCCATTGCGGAATGGTGCGCCCCTCAAATTAAACCGAGTATGGAGTTTTCTCAGTGTAGTGAACTTCTATCGAAGGTTCATCAAAGGATATTCAAGAAAAGTCTTACCCTTAGTGATCTACTGAAACGGAACTCGAAATGGGAATGGCTTGATCGGTATCAGTTGGCCTTCCGATAGTGAAGGTCTGTATTGCCTCTGAACCGATCCTGAAGTTACCCGACTTCAGTATGCCTTTCGAGTTTCACACTAATGCTTCGGACCAAACTATCGGTGGTATACTTTTATAGTATGAGCATCCTTTAGCTTATGGGGGTTGAAAGCTAATAGGACTGAGCGACGGTATTTGGTCATGAGAAGGAAAAGGTGGTGGGAGTCCACTATCTCCGGACGCGGAGAACCTTCTCGGGGTTATGAAGTCCGACAACATGACACCACATAAAAAGAGGTTGTCGGCAAACTAGGCACGTTGGCTGGAATTCTAGGGTGAATTCCAATTCCATGAGGAACATAAATCGGGTAAAGGCAGTGTGTCTCCTCACAAGCTCAGTAGACTAAATGCCCTTATGTGCTGTACCCTATCTCGAGTGGACGGGGATCTGCTAAGCAGAATAAAAGCAGCCTCAGCTTTTGATAGGGAGGATCAAAAGCTAAGTTCAGCAGGATTATTTCGGGCACGATCCGACACTACTACTTGGGTCCAGTTGACATAGTCATGGCCAGAGGCGATAGGCCATTAGTCCCATCGATGGGCGGACTACGCCGGGAGCTACTGAGGGAGCTCCATGATAGAGTTTGGGCAAGACATCCAGGACAAAAGGGGAAAATTGTCCTGTCAGCACGACTGTGCTATTAGCCCAATACGTGCGCAAATATGGGGATGTAGGTCCGCATTTACCAAAATTGCCAGGAAGGTAAGATCGATCGGAGACTAGAGGCAAGGTTGTTACAACCACTGCTTGTTCCCGAGATGTCCTGGACAAGGGTGTCCAAGGACTTTATTGGTGGGTTTCCTAAGTTTGACGGGAAAAGCTCAGTGCCGGTAGTCGTAGATAGATTCTCCATGGAGGGAGTCATTATCCCAGCACTTGAGTAGTGTACAGTAAGGGTTGCTGTAGACTTATTCTTCCAGAAAATGGTGAAATATTTTGGCTGGACACTTTTTGAACCGTGTTGTTCAATAAATATGTGTCCAAGATAAGTTTCTCCATAGCCAATCATCCTCAGAAGGATGGGCAAATTGAGCGGGTGAATGCTCTTGTGGAAGAATTCCCCCGTCACTGTATGATCGCCAGTCAGGGTGACTGAGTGAAGTGGATCGATGTGGCATGGAATGCCTACACCTTGCAAAGGTTGTCATCCACAAGTCCCACCTCATTTGAGCTTCGAGTTAGTGTTAGGGAGTCAGCCCCTAATCCCCGTTGATGTGGTACAAAGGGATTCCTACAGGAAGTGCCCTATGACTCAACGGAATGCTCGGGAATGAATCTATTCACTCGGAGAGGCTAAAGGTAGCTAGGAGTTGGCTGTACAATGGATGCAAAGGTATGCATACTGTCATTGTTGGAACGAAGAATTAGTCATGGGCAACTTAATTCTTCTCCGACTTACCTCGCAGATCGGTAGGAAAATCTCGGTGAGGGAGGCTCACCAAAGTCTTATCCGAAGATACAACAGTCCATGTGAGATATTGAGTCGAGTGGACTCAGTAGCATACCGTTTGAAACTCCAATAGAGAATATAGATGTACCCTACATTCCATGTGAACTTGAGAAAGTTCCACAAGGATCCGGACGATCCTTCTCGGTCATTGTCTTACCAAGCCACACCGATGGTTCGAACGGAATTCGACCGAGGGATATGTGATATTTTATATCACTGGGTGTTGGGGCAAAGTAAGTCGAACCGATATACGGAGTTTCACATCCGATGGGATAAATCCCTTATGGAGGAAGCAACCTAGCACAAAGCTTCCAAACAATACTTCTCTGATGGCTCGGATGAGGTCCGATCTAAGGATTGTTGAGATTTGAGGTTATCGACTCTTGGATCATAGTTGAATGAGTAAGCATGAGGTGTTTCTCATTCATTGGGAGAGTTATGCTTGAGGTCGGAGCACTCTGGTGGGAGGCTTCAGAATTTTGGAATTACGAGGTTTAGCAGAGGAGCTACCTCGAATCACCGAGGACGGCGACTACCTCAGGTGGGGGAGAATGTGAGGCCCAGGCATTGGGCCCAAGCCCAGGCCTAGGCCTCGTCGTCAGCCCAAGCCCGTTCTAGTAGCGAATCGGGTTGGGCGGTGCGGATTTCGGGTCGGGCGACCCGTTTGGCGGGGAAAGCTCCGTGAGAGCTAGGGCTATAGTGAGAGCAACGTTCGCCCGCGTGCACAGTGCGCGTTCGTTCGAACGCGAGTCGGCGGAGGTCGACCTCTCCCCTGATCCTCTTCCTCCCTTCGTCGAGCGGCTCCGACGAGGGCTCCGGTGGCGGCGACGACTCCAGTGACTTCCTAGTGGGTTGGGTGCGACGGTATGGGAAGCGGCGGAGCTTAGGGGCGGCGCCCCTTTTTCCCTCCTCCTCCATTGTCTTCGGCGTCGCCAGTGGTGGAGCCGGCGGACGGACGTCCGCCGAGGTATGTCCTACTCTCCTCCTGCTCCAGCTCCGTCCGGCGGGTTGGTTTTCGGGTCGACGAGCGTCGCCGACTTCTCTCTTTTGCCCCTCGCCGTGCCTCCTCTTCTCTCATCTCCGGCGAGAATCTGGCTGGCCTGCGAGGCAGGGAGCTTCGGCTCCTTCCTCTGGTGATGCCCGGCGAAGAGTTTGTCGGTGTCTCTAGCGGTTCCGGCGGCGTCCGGTGAAGAAGGGGTGCGCCTCCTTTCTTTGGTGGCGTCCGGCATCTGTGTGGGTTCACCGGCGCCTCCCTTGCCTCCGGTGAGCCTCGGGCGGTTTCCGATGATCTTTCGGCCGTCGGTCCACTACCTCAATTTGTGTGCACGTGCTTTGGTTGGAGTGCACATGCCTCGTTTTCTGTGCGCGCGCTTCTAACGGGTTCCAGACGCGGTTCCCGTTCTCGGCCGATCAGCTATCCTCGGCCGGCGTCTTCTTCTCTCCGGCTCCCTGAGCTTTGTGCTCCCGGCCGGGTTGTCCTACACGGTCGGCGACTCCTCGTCCCTCTCCGCGTTCCGGTCATGTGCGCCGGCCATGCGTGGTGTTGCCCGGCGTTTGCCGGATTGTCTGTGCCGGACGTCTGTGAGACGTCCCCTTTGGGCGAGTGTTGTATTCGGCCGCTTGCGTGCGGTCTAGTCGGAGTTAGGGCGTGTGCCCGCCGTCCTGCGTGATGTCGTCTCTTGCGCGAGTGTGCGCCACCGCCTGTGTGCAATTTGGTTTGTTTTCTAGTGTACCAGACTCGTACGCACGCTGTGCCAGCGTCGAGTCTCGGGTCTTGTAACTTCTTGCGCGTTGGAGCTGGTTCGTGCAGCGATCCTTTGGGAGACGCGTGGCGGTCTCCATCTCGTCGAGACGAGCAGACAGGTGGTCATTCGGGATAGGCTGAGGAGTGTGTCGAGGACGGACTCCTGCCAGTCGCGTCCAGTTTGGTGGTTTAACCATTTAGCCCCTGCGTGGGTGTGCTTGGGTGCGAGTCAAGCGTTGACTCACTTGTATTTTATTAAAAATTTTATTACCCTAATTCTGGGCGTTACACTTAGAATATATTATAGCATCACAAAAGCAATACTGCATTATGTAAACGAAGAACCTTCTTATCCTTAATGAGAATTTGTTGCACCTTCACAAAATGATAGTCAATAGCGGCATTTATGAAAAAAAAAAAAAAAAAAAAAAACTTGCATCTGTCGCATTATGCTGACTTGAGAAAATAATATCATTTGTCTATGCTTAGAATTGTTTACACATTTTCAAAGCAATAACAGCACTACGCAAAAGAAGACTTTGTGTCTATCTTATTATGCTGACGATGAAGTTAGCATGCTAGATGTTGGAAAAAATAAAAAAAAAAGGAAATAACGTTAGCAATTTACCGCCCTTTAATGTTAGCAATTTAGTGCTAACATTACTATTGAATTAAGCCTTTTTTTTAAGGCTCTAATTCCTATGCATAAGAGGATGCGTGGCTCCTCTCCTCCCTTCTTCCTTCTTCTTCTTTCTTAATTTTTATGTTCTTGGATTCTTCTAATTTTGCTGCTAAATGCTGAAAGGGTGTCTGATTAACTTCTTCACGGTTGTGCCCGCAGGAGAGGAGTATCTGGTTGTATCTTGGGTATTCAATCCGGATTTAACTCGCACGAGAGTCCAGATTTTCACCTAAGGATAAGCCACAACGCGCCTCCGGGTTTTATCATTCTAATCCCTTCTTTTATATTTTTGCATATTAAGATTTTAATCCTACATGATCTCTATTTTCTATTTAAATAAATATCTTCATAAAATTTTAGACCAACAATATTAGGTGAAAATCCGATATGCTAGTTTACTCTCTCTGTTAATTGGAATTTCTCTCTGAAAATTACAGTGATTTCAAACGCTCATAATTCTCTCTTTCTCTTATCCTTCCTTTTGTTCTTACGCTCATAATTCTCTCTATCTCTTATCCTTCCTTTTGTTCTTGGCCTTCTCCTCATATAGGAATAAAGTTGGATCTTCAATAATTCATCTCATCGTCTTTGCTTGTCCTCAATGACGGCATTTTTCCTTCAATAATTACACATTGACTTATAATTATCTCTCTTTTTCTCTCCTTCGGTCTTGGCCTTTTCCTTTAAGAACCTTCTCCTTGTATTGGAATAAAGTTGATTCTTCAATAATTCATGAGTCTTTATTTATTCGTTATTGCTTATGTTTTCCTTCAATTATTGTACTATGACTCATAATTCTCTCTCTCTCTTTCTGTCCTCTTTCCTTCAGTCTTGGCCTTGTCCTTGTATAGAAATAAAGTTGATTCTTCAAGAATTCATGAGTCTTTACTTATTCATTATTGTTTATGTTTTCCTTCAATTATTATGCTATGACTCATAATTCTATCTCTCTTTCTCTCCTCCTTCCTTCGGTCTTGGTCTTCTCCTTGTATAGGAATAAAGTTAGATTCTTCAATAATTCATGAGTCTTTACTTATTCATTATTACTTATATTTTTCTTCATTTATTATGCTATGACTCATAATTCTCTCTCTTTCTCTCCTCCTTCCTTCGGTCTTGGCCTTCTCCTTTAAGAACCTTCTCCTTATAAAGGAATAAGTTTGGTTGATTGGTTCTTCAATAATTCATCTTTTTATCTCCTTTGCCTGCGTGAATTAGATAGATCTCAGCTGGGTCTAATTGTTGGTGCTAAGAGCATGTACAAGTCTAATGAATTACAAAGGATGACTCTAGGCTTCATGATGAGAAAAAAATCAGAATTCTTTTGAGTAATTCTTGTGTACATGACTGGACTTTGTTATATATGCCCAACTAATTCTTAATATCGTTGTTGTTAGTAAACATGCCCGAGTCATGTATGTGAGTCAGCCATCTAAACGTGGGTTAAATTTAGAAATTCATATTTTATTACAGAATAATTAAGTAGATTTAGGTTAATGCTTGTTATTTTATTAGATTCATGCTTGATTATTAAACAATTTAGTTTAATACTAGTTATTAATGAATGAAGGGATCATTCATGTAAAGTTTAAGTGATTTAAAGTATCAAAATAAATAAACATTCATTAAATATTAATTAAAAGTAGTTAATTATGTTTATAAACAATATACTACTAATGTAAAACATACCACTCATTATTAGAAAATAATAAATAATAAACAATGGGAGGATTTGCAACGAGCCGTATTACTCAATATTAGAATTGCTTTTTGTATTCTCTCCAAAAGAAGGAAAAAATACTTTTCTTCTCTTTTGCTATGAACTTTCTTCCCATCCATTTTTTATACTTTCCTCTTTTCTCTTTTCTCTTTTTTTCTTCCCCTCCAAAAAAATAGACCCGAGCATTATATTGGTGTGCAACTCAAAAAAAAATCTGCATACCCTAATCTCGCATTCACCAATCTTAAAGTAACAAAGTAAGTGCACGAATCTCAATGCCCTTCATCTCTATTTTTTGCCCATCATCAATCGCCCGCTTGCTTATTGTCGTCACCTACTAAACCCTCGTTAGGGTTTAATTCCTAAGATGGGCACCAACTTAGGCAATATTTTTAGAACATGGCACGCTGTCGTATAAAGTGAAAGAATATATATATATATATTTATTTATTTATTTATTTAAAATTAATCACATTCCTTTTACTACCTCCAAAATCTTAATTGCGGATAAGTCTTTGGTTAAGCTACACTAAAAAATTATAATTTTATGTGACTTATATTATTTTATATACTTTTGTCTAATTTTAATGCAACTATTTTTTTTTCCTCTTGCTTAAAATTATTTTACAAATTATTTTAAGGGTATAAGATTGTTTTTGTTATCTACATAAATAAATATTACTTTATGAAAATTATGTTAACCATTGTTAAAATAATTAACTTGTATATCATGCTCACCGCTCACGATGTACATTATTTTGTACATTATGTTGATTATTCATTTTTTATTATGTACATTATTTTAGTTATGGATATTATATGCTTGATATCTTCGAAAAATAATATTAATTAAATATGCGCATTTTATCTAAAAAGTTTAAGATGAATATAATCATAACAATATAACAATATGACAATAAATGATAAATAATTTACATACAGTTCTAATAATTTTGTAGAATAAAATAAGTTTAATATGTGATTCTATAAATTTTAATAAAAAATAATTCAATCTATTTAATTAATTATCTTAATAGGCTTAAATTTTTTAACCTATGAACATGACTTTCATATCTCAATTAAATAATATATAGAAACAACTCAAGATATGTAGACGTGATTAATTATTGAGTTCTTTGTATTTATCATCAATAATCATAAAATCATTATAAGTTATAATTTTTAACAATAAATGGTGATTATATGAGATTACTACTGAGTTGCGTTTGCATACAATAAATGATGAAATGGTTAATTTAACTTTGATGTCTACCAAAGTTCCTCAGCAATTTTTGATTTCTTAAGTTTCATATTTATTAGTAATCTAATTTTGTTAATCAAATTTATAGTTATTCTCGGCATTTTGTAATGTCAAATCCATTGAAATATTCAAGTTTATTAATCTAGGTTTATCAAAAAATTATTGGCTGATTATATTTTATTTAATGAACTAGTTAATAAATAATAGTAACTACTAGTCCACAATTTAAATTGTATAAAAATATATCAAAGGAAGTAATCATAATGTGAATGAGCACGTGTATATATCGATTGAATAATTCATAGGGCTGGCAATTTAGTCATCTCGGGTACCCGCCCCGACCCGACCCGACCCGTTTACATCGGGTTCGGGTACCCAGTTACGTAAACGGGACGGGTATGGGTTTGGTTTATGTAACCCGTGTCGGGTTCGGGTTTGACCCTTCGGGTACCCGACACCCGAACCCGATTATATATTAATTTTAATTTTAAATAATTTATAATATTATATCCTAATTAAATTGACCCTTCGGGTTTGTGGCAGGACCTAGGAGGCTGATTTTTGTGGAATATGCAAAGTCCAAATCAAAGGCTGAATGACTGATGTGGTAAGAAGGTGTTTTCTCAAATATATATTTTCTCTTTGATGTCTTTGCTTTTAACATGTAATATGATGGATGGACTCTTGGATTATCAATGTCTAATTAATGGATTATATGAATGTCTAATTTACATCTTTATTACAGTAGCAAGACAACTAGTGGAGTGGGGGGGAGGACCACCGGCTGCTAGCTGCTGCATTTAATTTACTTGTTTTCGCTAAGCTTAAATCAAACCATGGATTTGTAAAAAACATGTGTGGGTGTTTGAAATTTGCACTTGTACTTTATATATTTAAGTAGTTGTGCTATTGTGCTTGTGTGTAATGCATTTAAATTTGCATTTTTAAGTGGTTGTGTGTGTAATGTTTTAAATTTTGCAACTTGGACTAAGCAGGTTAATTTTATTTGCTCTCGTTTGTGTGTAAATGTGTAATGTTACAATGTAGTAATGTACTAATATCAATTTTGAATCTTCCAGTTTGTCGATTTGCAAATAAATTGATGTGGGCAGATAACTTGCAAAAGGATCTGCATGATGATTGTGTAAAGGGAAAATCACAATATGGAAATTCATTGAAACCGGTAAATGAACTTTTTTTGTTTGATTTGAAAGAATTGTGCGTGATCTCACTTCTTATAGTTTTTATTATGCAGCTAGAAGCCTGGAAATTAGTTTTAATCTCTACATCTCTGTTACAGGTAAATTAGTTTTTATGGTGCAAATGCTAAAGTAGAAAAGACAGCACATATTCTTAATACTTAACTTTAGGATGTGGTTTATATTATGTTCAATATAACTTGGAGAATAAACTACAAAATGCAACAAGAAAGAAAGAGATTTCGGTAATGTGTGTAAGTTGTCTTATTTTCAGTTTGATGCTGGTATTTTCTTGGAATACTTCAGTTTGATGCTGTTACAAAATGCACATTACATATTCTTGGAATGTTAATAAAATCTGCAACTTAGTTAACTCTGATTTTTAGCCCAAGGAGTGTTTTGAGATGCTACCTTGAAAGTATATTACAAGTTCTGACTTTGTTGTTTCAATTAATAATCAATAATTATCTGTATTTGTTCTTAAATTGCAATTGAGTGTGAACATTCTCCGGTTCGGATTTTAACTGAGCCACAGGAGTTATGCGATTTACTTGAGCTATCTTAGGCTTCTAGTGACAATTCGGCTAGCATGGATATTGGCAGTCATATACTTTGCATGAAGACACGTTCAATATTCTTTTCTAATTTTCCTATGTGTCAGATTGCAGCTTTCATTTGTTCAACTCAGATTCCTCATTGAAGTGTCTGCAGAGAACATTACACAGTGTAGTTGCAATTTTTGCCGTTTGTCTATCTTTTTTGAATGTCCATCTCTTCTTAAGATTCGGACAAAGCTTCTTGGTACTGTTTTTTTATAATTGCAAAGCGGGAGAGGGTTCACTTCTCAGCATTAAATCCTTGAGGTAGTGTACATGAGAATCAAACTCTTCTTTTTGCTCCCATATACCAACCAATTGAAGGACGGCATCCATGAGCGCTGCTGGAAGGATCTTTCAAAATTCACCTACAAATTCAGTTCCAGTACGCTTACTGTTCTGTAAGATGTCTTTGGCAAGGTGTAGAAGAGGGATCTTTTCCTTTTGTAAACAATGGAATTGCTTAATTTCAATGAATCTGACATAATTGAAGTGAAACAATAAATTGAATCTGACATAAATTGAATCTGGATCAAGCCAAAATAGATACAATAAATTGAATCTGACATAATTGAAGTGAAACAATCGCATGAATTTTTTGACTTAGTCTCGACAGCATCCCGGCTGCCTTCTTTTTATTCTTTTCACCGAGCCAGAGTTTTGAGTGAATCTCCACCAAAGTTGTTTTTTTAATCAACTAGCACCATTTCAGATGACTGGATCGTTGTGCCAGGTGGTTTGTATTTCAGGGCACGACTCGTCGCCAGAGTTTGATGATGATGGGCAGGCTGGATCGTTGATGACGCTCAAGGACTTGGAGAGGGAGGCATAAACTCAAGCGGGCGGGAGCAGTGGCAGGGTACGGTTCGAGAACACTGGCAGGAAGCTGTCCTTGCTTGACAGCTTCTTCAGCTCCTCTGTAAGCCTGGCGGCGAAGTCGCTGAATACTTCAGTGTAGGAGCAGAGGAGGCGATCAGAGTCGTCGGCGTCTGGTTGTTCCGGCAAGAAGGATCTATACCAGAGGTGGAGACTCTGTTCGTCCAAAACTTGAGCCGGCTTTTCCACCGGGATGATGTAAAATTTGCAGCTGGCTAGTGCTGGAATCCAGCGACTGGCGGTAGAAGACAATCGGGGGGCTGGAGTAGGAGAGAATCAACAGCGAGTATATATACATTGATTTATTTTACTCATACAAACCACAAATTGTATATATACATTACCACTGTTTGAGATTGTATCTATATGTAATGGATCTCTTCCTCTAAGAATAAACCCTGAAAATCACCCTTCTGTTTTAAAAGATAACGTAATAATCATAATAAGAATAAAATAATTGTGTTTTTAATCAATAAGATTGTTATGGGTATATTAGTTAGTTACAAGAAAATAAAATTAAGACTGTGTTTAGTAGGAAAAAAAAGAAAATTAGAAGGAAAGGAAAGTAAGAAGGAAGAAAAAGTAAAAATGAAAAGGAAAGTAAGGAAATTTTTTTCAATTGTGTTTATTTGGAGGATAAGAAAATTGAAAAGATTAATATAATCCCATCCAACAGCACTTTGATAATAAGGTTAACAAAAATTCTAGCTCCTTTTACAAAGGAAAATCCCATCTGTAGACCTTGACTTTTCATATTGCATTACATACCATAATGATGTTCAGATGGAAAAACAGTCTTTACTTTATGCTACAAATGACCATAATTGTTCAGATCCAAAATGAAATACGGCTAAGTTAGAGGATTAGTAGCAAGCCTTATCCACATTGTCAAAGTACGTGTGCTGCATAGATCTGCTTTGATGGCTTGTACATCAGCATCTTCTGCAAGTATGAAGTTCAAATAGCATCTTTTATCAGAAGTAGATATGATTAACATGTTTCACAAAACTAGGACAAACAATCTTTCTAAAAAGATTAAAAAGAAAATGGTCGTCAGCACTCACTGAGAGAAGGTCTAACCCATAAGCATCCAGGTTAGGCACGAACTTCATCATTTGGAGTACCAAGCAATCTGCATCAGTAATAGTAATTAATCCAGCTGACTAGGCAACGTAAATAGATAGGGAAAAAAGATATCGAAAAACCAGTTGATTTTACCTGAAGATGTAAAGGAGATGTTACAACTCCAAACATCCAAACCATCCAAAACATCCAAAACATCAACAATCTAACAACATCCAAAACACATTCAAAACATCCAAGACATCCAAAACATCGAAAAGCTCGACAATATAAAACAAGTCCAACACATCTACAAATGTATACAGTCGATATTTAGATAACCCGTTGTGAGCTTTCAAGCCATGACTGAAGTATTATTTGACCTTCAAAGGTACTAAAATAGAGCCAACTTTAATAGATATAATGTACAATATGGATTGATGAAGTAGGATAAGCAATCCGTAAAACAAGACTTTTAACCACCATCAGTGTCATGGAGTAAGTTATTGGCTTTAGACTTTTAACCACCAGAGCTGCTAGTGCTTATAGTTTCACTCTCAGATCCACTGGAACTATCTGAGCTCCTGTAAAACAAGACAAGTTGAAAATGTCGCCGCTTGCATGTGATTGACAAATAAATTTCAGTAAGAACAGAGAAGATATGAAATAAATATACCGTTTTGATCTTCAACATATTTTCTTGGATATTTATCATATCAAATTGACAAAATATTAGCTTGAATATTTAGCCTAAAGAATCTTCTCTTAGATATTGAAGACATTCACTGAGATATTTGTCTAAAACTATGGGCTTGAATATTTATGTCATCAAGTTAACAAAATATCTACTGAAATATTTGTCTTAAATATTCACTTGAATATTGACGACTAGAGAGCCTGCGATATCAAGAGACGAAGATGTGAGAAATTAGATGCAAGACACCCTGACCCTTCTAAATCGTTTCAAAAGATAATGTAATAATGATAATAATAATAATAATAATAAAATTATGTTTTTAATTAGTAGGATTTGTATGGGTATATCAGTTAATAACAAGAAAATAAAATTAAATAAAAATGGGAAAAAAAAGTTATAGCTACCCAAGGAAATAAATAAATGAGTTGTAAAAAAACAATGTAAACAACATCAATAGTATGCCTAAAGGAAAGATTGAAGCATTCAATGAAACAAGTTTAATTGCAAGATCAAAATAGCCAAGTCCAGCCACAGGTAGAATTCACAATAAAATTAAAAGCGCATCATTCACAAACGCTCATAGCCACAAACACAAAAATCAAAAGATGACAGACATTAAAAAAGAAATGGCAGACATATCAGAAAGAGACTAAAATTAGCTCTACTTACCCCTTCAACACTGTGCCGGGGAAGGGTTAGGAATAACTTCATTTTCAATGTAGATGCGAGGAATGTGAGAGATCTTGCTCCACTCACGCCCGTCTTGCCTCCAATCACATAGCTTCCCCAGTTCTCCACATCTTACAATTGTCATGTCTGTTAGGTTCTTTGGCAGACTGTTCAGCCCCAGCGACAACATCTCGGGACAATCATTTAAGAATAGCTTCTCTAGATGGCACAAGCTCCCCAAGACATTAGGTAGGCTCCGCAGATCGCTGCAGTTAACGAAACTCAGATATCTGAGAGAGGTGAGGCTTTGGAACCACTCTTGTTGTACAACAGTGAAGGACTCTAACCCCTTCAAGGGACCAAGAGACAAATCTATTAGGCAAGTGAGAGTACCTACTGGAAAGATCTCATGGAACATTTGCATTCCATCCACAGTCTCAGAGAAGCCAAATTCGAGAATGTAAGAGGTAAAGTGTATGGACCTCCTGAGTTTGTGGCAATCGAGTATCTGCCACCATTTAAGGTAAGGCATCAAATCTCGACCTTGTTCTTTTGCTGCAATACCGATCTCCTCCAATGAATCAAGTCCTTCAATATGCACAACTTTGAGAGAGGGAAGGGCATCTAATTTGTTACAACGAATAATTCCAAAAGAATGAAGCAGAGCCATCCTATCAATAAGATGCACTTTACAACCTGACCATTTCTTTAGTTTTTTCAAATGATCTAAATTGAGATATTGCAATGATGGGAATGCAGTTCTTTTACGACCATATATCTCAATACCAATCTCCTCCAATAAATCAAGTCCTTTAAGTTTCAGAGCTTCTAGAGAGGGCAGTTCTTGGAGAGGAGGAATAACTTCCAAGTTGGGGCAATTTACAATATGTAGATCAGTAACATGAGGCATTAGAGATTGACCATCATCCGGAGCCAACCATTCATTTAGCTCTTTCATAGAGTACAAGAATAAATATTGTAGTTTTGGGAACACTGTACTTTCCCTACCATAGATTTCTATCCCTATCTTCCTCAATGAATCAAGTTGATTGAGAAACAATTCTTCAAGACATTGCAACCCTCCAAGAGGAGGAAGTGCTTCCAATTTGTTACATCTAGAAATTTTCAACCTAGAAAGGTGAGGCATCATATCACGAACATCCTCTTTAAAACTTGACCATTTCTTTAGTTTTTTCAAATCAAACAAAAAGAGAAATTCCAATGATGGGAATGCAATTTTTTCATGACCATATATCTTACTATCAATCTCCTCCAATAAATCAAGTCCTTCAAGATGCAGATCTTTTAGAGAGGGCAATCCTCCAAGAGAAGGAAGGGCTTCCAATTTGTTACATTTAGTAATTTGCAAATTAGAAAGGTGAGGCATCATATCACGAACATCCTCTTTAAAACTTGACCATTTCTTTAGTTTTTTCAAATCAAACAAAAAGAGAGATTTCAATGATGGGAATGCAATTTTTTCATGACCGTATATCTTACTATCAATCTCCTCCAATAAATCAAGTCCTTGAAGATGCAGATCTTTTAGAGAGGGCAGTCCTCCAAGAGAAGGAAGGGCTTCCAATTTGTTACAACCAATAATTTCCAACCTAGAAAGGTGAGGCATCATATCACCAACATCCTCTTTAAAACTTGACCATTTCTTTAGTTCTTTCAAATCAATCAAACGGAGAAATGTCAATAATGGGAATACAATTCTTTCACGACCGTATATCTCAATACCAATCTCCTCCAATACATCAAGTCCTTCAAGATGCAGATCTTTTAGAGAGGGCAGTGCTCCAAGAGGAGGAATAACTTTTAAGTTGGGGCAATTTATAATATCCATAGTAGTAAGATGAAGCATTAGAGACTGACCATTATCCGGAGCCAACCATTCCTTTAGCTCTTTCATAGAGGACAACTTTAAATAGTCTAATTTTGGCAACACTGTGCTCTCTCCACCCTTAGTTTTTGTCTCTATCTTCATTAGTGAATCAAGCTTTTCGAGAACCAAATATTCGAGACATTGCAACCCTCCAAGAGGAGGAAGAGCTTCCAAATTGTTACATCCTATAATTTTTAACCTAGAAAGGTGAGGCATCATGTCAGGAACATCCTCTTTAAAACTTAACCATTTCTTTAGTTTTTTCAAATCAAACAAAAAGAGAGATTCCAATGATGGGAATGCACTTTTTTCATGACCATATATCTTACTATCAATCTCCTCCAATAAATCAAGTCTTTCAAGATGCAGATCTTTTAGAGAGGGCAATCCTCCAAGAGAAGGAAGGGCTTCCAATTTGTTACATTTAGTAATTTGCAAATTAGAAAGGTGAGGCATCATATCACGAACATCCTCTTTAAAACTTAACAATTTCTTTAGTTTTTTCAAATTAAACAAAAAGAGAGATTTCAATGATGGGAATGCAATTTTTTCATGACCGTATATCTTACTATCAATCTCCTCCAATAAATCAAGTCCTTCAAGATGCAGATTTTTTAGAGAGGGCAGTGCTCCAAGAGGAGGAATAACTTTTAAGTTGGGGCAATTTATAATATCCATAGTAGTAAGATGAAGCATTAGAGACTGACCATTATCCGGAGCCAACCATTCTTTTAGCTCTTTCATAGAGGACAACTTTAAATAGTCTAATTTTGGCAACACTGTGCTCTCTCCACCCTTAGTTTTTGTCTCTATCTTCGTTAGTGAATCAAGCTTTTCGAGAACCAAATGTTTGAGACATTGCAACCCTCCAAGAGGAGGAAGAGCTTCCAAATTGTTACATCCTATAATTTCCAACTTAGAAAGGAGAGGCATCATCGGATGACAAACATCCTCTTTGAAACTTGACCATTCCCTCAAATTTTTCAGATGCAACAACTTGAGAAGTCGCAATGTTGGGAATACTTTGTAGCCACCACCATATGCTTCCAAACCAATTGCTTTTAGAGACATCAAGCTGTTCAGGGATAGAAACTTGAGAAAAGGCAATTGCCCTAGTGGAGGAAGAGCTTCCAAGCCACCACATTCAAATAGCGATATAGCCTCTATCTTGGGCAAATATGACTTGTTAAACCAGCTTGGATGCTTACGACCCATGTATCTAGATATATCTATGCCCTTGATTTTGGAGTGCGGTTGGAGTTCTTCAAGAACCTCTTCGACTCTAAACTCATCACGTGAGCAATCATATGACCTCCAGCATAAACTTAGTACCTCCAAGTGCACTTTGTTGTGCAATTCAGCCTTCTTTGCTTCTTCTTTGTTGGTCACATTTTCTAGGTTATCAATGCGAAGACAACCTTGAAGCTTATTAAGGTTCCGCAACTCACATATCTTGTAGCCCTCATGTTCCCTTACCTCATACCTACTTAATCTCTGCAGAGATGTTAATCTGCCAATGCTAGGTATAGCAGAAATAAAAGAACATGGTGCATTTATGTAACGCAAGTTAGTCAGTTTACCAAATATTTTAGACATCGATGTTTGGTCGTTGGAGCAATGAAACGTGGACATGGAATCACCTATCAATTGGTAGTCGTCAATCTCCTCTCTATTAGTAAATGGGGAAAACCAATAATATGGATTATCCGGTAGATATTCGTCGTCAATATCCCCTGTACCAGAAAATGGAAAACCCCTGAGATAAACAGGAAGCTTAGAGCCAAATGGGAATTCCAAGTATCGCAAATGAATCATATTGCCAATTGTCTCAGGAAGATGTGAAGATGAATAATGTTCTCCAAATATCAGAACACGCAAGCGCTTTACTTCCTTAAAATCCGGACGTGAGGTTTGTGATATGCTGCTTGTGTGTGGAGGATCATACACTAAGCTGCGCAGTCTCTTTGGCTCTTCAATTTGATCCAGAGCCCTATCCAAGTTACTAGAGCTGACATACAAGTGACGAACCCTCTTAGGAATTCTGTGCTCCACTGAACTACCATTTTTAACTCGGAAAATTTCATCTGGTACGATAGACTTTGCCAGATCACACAACAAGGCATGGATCACGTACCCCTTCCCTGGACTATTATCTTGGAAGAAAGATCTACTATGTAACTCATTAAAATATTCTCGTCCTTCGTCCTCCAATGTCATGATGCCGTGGCCCGATTCAACAAACTCCTGTGCCTCCCAGAGATGAACTAATTTATCAATACTTTTGAACACATAATTCTTCGGAAACAAAGCACAATAGACAAAACACCGCTGGAGGTGAGGGGGTAGATGATTGTAACTCAATCTCAGGGAAGGAAGAATTTCACCTCCCTTTTGCCATTGTTTGCTTTCCAAGACGTTCCTCCAGCAGCTTTCCTTCAGACAACGGTTGAGAAAACTTCCCACTACTATGGCCGCAAGTGGCAAGCCGCCCATCTTACTTGCTATTTGCTTTCCAATGTGCTCTAGTTCTGGATGATCTTTTGGATTGACATTACCAAATGCACAACGTTTGAAGAACTGCCAATACCCTTCTTTTCCAAAACATGCTAAATCAATTGTAGTAGCTCTGGAGTTAACCAAATCTGCTACTTCTTTAGAGCGAGTGGTAATTACGATTTTGCTACCTTCTTTGCAATGTCTGAACACGCTGATGAGTTTTTTCCATTCTGTAGTAGTCAAATCTTCCCATACATCGTCAAGGACAAATAAGAACTTCTTTCCTCGCAATTTTCTTGACAAATCTTCATAAATGGTACCCAAATTTATGCGCTTGTAAAAATCTTGATTGGTAGGTCTAAAATCTGCAGATTCCAAGATCTTTATCATGACCGTTGTGCTTTCAAATTCATTTGACACCCAAACCCACGCCTTGTGATTAAAATGTTTTCGGACGTCCTTACAGTTGTAGAGCCACTGGGCAAGAGTAGTCTTTCCCACTCCTCCAAGGCCAACAATGCACACCACAGAGAAGTTCTGGCTATTGGATCCGTTTTCATCAGACGACTCCAACACCAATTCCTGCAGCCGATTCATCTCTCTTTCTCGGCCAAACATACGAGGTTCAGTTGGAATTGGACTTGTCTGTCGCCCTTTGGATGATCCGTCTTTTTTGTTGCTGTCGGTAATCACTTTAATAACCTCGAGGTGGGTACTACTCTGAGTTGATAGTAGACGATCCAACGCGTGGGCAATATCGGATAACTCGTGATGGATTGCAGGGGGGGCAATGGCAGTCCGTAATCTTTTTGCTGCATTGCGCAAGAAGTTGCCGCTAGCCTCGACGCCGTGGCAGAGGGATTCGCAATTGAAGGCGTCGATAATATCCTCGGCCTCGTAAACGACATCTTTTAATTCAGTCAGCCAGGATGCCACGTTGCGGTCTTCCTCGATCATTTTACTCTCGATGACTTGCATCACCGGCTTGATATATTTCAAGTTATTTTCCACATTCTGCAGAGCTCTTTTTACGTCGGTAGCGTTCTGGTATCGGCCAGAGATAAAGGAACGAATCGAGTCGTATAGATTGGAAACGACTGGAGAGATGAACCATCCGACGATCTCACGTGCCATTGAGATGAACGATGCTTGGGAGCTCGGGAAGATGCCGATCGCTATGACGCGCGCGCTTTCTTAAAAAGTGGTCTGTGAAGATGCCAACAATCTGACGCGTTCTATTGACTTCACAGGCCAATAGCACCACTGCATAAAAGAAGACTTGTATCCGCCGCGTTCCGTTGACTTGAGAGGCTAGAGTTAAACTTTGGGTCAACTTTTGCACACCCAAAGTTCACAAATTTGTCAACCGTTGAGGTCATGCAGGATGTCAGTTAAACTTATCAGATACAAAATAATCCTGAGTTGTCAGTTAGCTATGCAGCTCGTGACGTTAATAGGTAATTTTATTAGTATGTAATAGTGGTTTTTAAAATATGGGTACAAAATTATAAAAGTAGGATGAAAGTATCAAATTTGTTTCTTTCTTTAAATTTTTTATCCTTCCAAAGAAACATAATGAGGGAAAATTTTATCACTTTACTTTCCATACTTATACTTATATCCTTTCCATACTTATATCCTTTTTATCTAACTATCCTTCCCCCTCTATTTTTCATACTTACTAGTAAACAAGACCTAAATGATCAAAGAACCCAAGATGTCAAGGACTCTATTTTCCATACTTACGAGTAAACAAGGTGTTACGCCCAAGGACTGGCGGGTCCTGGGACTGGCCCAACGGGCCATTTCGATGTGGACTTGGGCGGAGGCCCAAGCAACGGGGAACGGCTTTAGAGTAGGATCTGGCGTAGATCGGGCGACATGCTGGGGGCACATCAGAGGTGTGGGCGGAGTCCTTCCCCGTAGGCGTCCCTTCTGATGGCAGGCGTGGCTGTGGCAACGCTGTCGACGGCCGCAACGGAAGAAAAGGGGGCTTGGCAGCGGCCCGGCTCCCTCTCTTGGCTCTTCGACGGAGTCTCAGACGAGGGTTGCGAGCGGAGGCTCGGACGGGGGCGTCTTCCCATCGAGACCGGGAGGACGCGAGTCGTCGTCTCCAGCGTGGAGACGACGATGGCGGACGACGACGAAGGCGAGAGCGCTTCCTCCTCCTCCTCCTCCTCCCCGAGCAGCTGATGGCGACGAGAGTGTCGCCTTCTCCGGAAGAAACGGCGGCGAGTACTCCGGCGCCTGCGAGGCCAGATAGGAGCGATGAGTTGACTGAGGAGAGTGTGTACAAAGGGGAGGGAGAATAAAGGGGTTTTATGTAACTGAAGTTTGAGTAGGGCTGTCCAAACGGTTTGAATCGAACCGAACCAAATCATTTTGGTTCAACCCGAACCGAACCGATTTTTGATGGTAACAAACCGAACCCGAACTGCATTAGGCAAAAACCGAATCAAAACCGAACCGAATTATTCGGTTCAGTTCGGTTTAAACCGATTAAACCGAAATTAATTATATAAATATATATTTAATTTGTTTACACTATTATATTATTAATTTTTAATAAAAATAATAATATAATATATTTTATATAATTAAAATAATAATATAACATATTTTATATAATTAAAAATAAAAATATTATATATTTTATATAAAAATATTAATATTATATTTAAAATTTGGTTTGTTCGATTCAAACTGAAAACCGAACCGAACCGAATTGCTCAAACCGAAACTGAACTGAAATTTTTTTAATCATTTCAAACCGAACCGAACCGAACCGAACGTTTCGGTTCGGTTCGGTTCTGTTCTTTTTTTCGGTTTGACCCATTTTTTGGACATCCCTAATTTTGAGAAATAAGAGCCGGCAAAACTTTCCCCACCTCCTCCTGTGTTTCCAGCGATCTTCTGGCGTCCCGAGGGATGCCGATGAGGCTGAGGGGTGAAGGGGTGTGAGTGTCCCCTTTCCCAGCTGGCCAGTTCCCGGTCCGACGATGTCTGTAGCAGCGGCTGCAGACGCGTGCATAGCGGCGTTCGGGTGAACACGCTTGACGAAGGAGGAACCCGAAAAAAGGAAAAGGGGAAAATCTGACGTGGCGTGTTCGTTGACCGCCACTACAGGAATGGGGCTGACAATTGGTATCAGAGCCACGGTGGTGGCTCCGGCGATCTTGCCGGTGCGAAGAAGGAAGACGGCGAGCGTCTTCTCCTTCCAGACGACGAAGAGACAAAATCGATGGAGGATCCGGATCTGATCGTCCGTCGTCGTGTGCGCGCGAAGGCGCGAAGCTCAGCGGACGACAAGAGACGACGAGAGCGTCGTCTCCCCAGTGGACAGCGGTAGCAGGGGAGGCCATCTTCTCGGGACGAGGGAGCGGCGAGCTCCACCCACCCAGCCGAGCAACGAGTTGGGAGATAAGAAGGCGACGAGCGGCAGAGGCCGCCTCCTCCATGAGCGGGACTCCCGTTGACTAGCGACGAGCAGCGAATGGAGCTCCACTAACGCCGAATGCGAGCTCCCGCTAGGGTTGAGCAGCGATCGGCTTTCCCGCGATCGACGGTAGTGACAGAGGCTGCTTCCCCGACGAGAGGCGATTGAGCACCCAGCGAGCGGCGACCTCCTCCATCCAGCTAAGAGACGAGCTGAGATTGGAGAGTGTTTGAGCGTCCTCCCTCGACGCGAGCGACCCTTCCTCGACGAGACAGAGGCGGCGGCGTTCCCTCCTCGAGCGCGGCGACGAGGAGTCTGCAAAGGCAGATTGTTCCCGAGTATTGGACACCGACTGCAGCCGGACGAGAGCGGAGGAGGCCACCTCCCTCTTCCACATAGGCAGCGGACGAAGGTCCACTGCCTCCTCCTTTCCCCAGGTGGTGATCTCGGCGACGTCCCGGCGAGTAATCCGGCGATGCGGGATCGGACGATGAGGAGAGGAGTCGAGCGTGTGCAGAGAGCTTCGGCCAGGCGATAAGCGCTTGGGCTGAATCTGGCGTCGGTGTGTCCGACGAGGCGGTTCCCAAGCGGGTGTCCGACGAGGGTTTGATGGAGGAACCGGACCCGGCCCCGGCCCCAACTTAGCAGACTGCTCGGAGATGAGTCGGTGGACATAGGGGTGGCAATTCGTGTTTCATGTGTCATAACGTGTCGTGTCATACTTGACACGTGACACGATTATGCTTGACACGAACACGACCCGTTTATGTATACGTGTCAATATACGAAACACAGACACGACCCGCTTATTTCACCGGTGACATGACACGACACGATTAACACGTTTAATAAGTAGGTCGTGTCACATAACACGACACGACACAACACGACACGATTGACACGACACGACACGAATAACCTGTGTAACTCACTATATTAAAATTATCTATAAATTATTAATTTTATATAATATATATTATATATGGGTTAGATGGGTCAACCCGCGACACGACACGACACGACATGAATTTTAGCGTGTCATAAACGGGTCGACACGATAATGACATGAAACACGATTATGTTAAACTCAAACCCGCGAAAACTCGTGTCATGTCGTGTCATGTTGGCAGGTCGTATAATTTTTTGCTAGGCCTAGGTGGACACGACAGAACCGCGGCGATGAGACCGTGGTCGCCTCATCACGACGAGGACGACGGGGAAAGCGGAGGCTTTCCCCCACCTTCTCCCCAACCGCTTCAGTCGACTACGAGGTCGACGGCAAGAGGCGAGAGCACCTCTCTCCATCCAGTCGGCGGATGGACGCGAAGACGAGAGAGCTCGTCTTCCTCCCGAGCAACGGGCGAGACGAGCGCGTTTCCCCCTCCGAGTTGGCAACGGCGAGTCCCGTGAAGACGCAGAGGTGCCTGAGACTCCGGCGGGCAGCATAGCTCCAGCCATTGCGAAGGCTGAGGAGTGCCGGACACCAAGGGCGGCGTCTACATCCACTGGGGGAGACTGTTACGCCCAAGGACCAGCGAGTCTTGGGCCTGGCCCAATGGGCCGTTCGACGTGGACTTAGGCGGAGGCCCAAGCAACGGTGAACGACTTCGGAGTAGGATCCGGCGCGGATCTGGATGACTTGATGGGGGTGCATTAGAGGTGTGAGCGGAGTCCTTCCCTGCCGGCATCCCGTCCGATGGCAGGCGTGGTTGTGGCAGCGCTGTCAACGGCTGCAGGGGAAGAAAAGGGGGCGCGGCAGCGACCCGGCTCCCTCTCTTGGCTCTTGGACAGAGTCTCGAACGAGGGCTGCGAGCGGAGGCTCTCCGAGCAAAGGCTCAAACGGGGGCATCTTCCCAACGAGACCGGGAGGATGAGAGCTGTCGTCTCCGGCATGGAGATGACGATGGCGGAGGACGACGGAGGCGAGAGCACTTCCTCCTCCTCCTCCCCGAGTAGCTGACGACGACGAGAGCGTCGCCTCTTCCCGAAGAAACGGCGGCGAGGGAAAGCCGCACTCCTCTCCCTTGGACGGAGACCTTTTGACAGCGTGGTTGGCGAGTGCTTTGGCGCTGGCGAGGCCAGACGGGAGGGATGAGTTGAGTGAGGAGAGCGTGTACAGAAGGGAGGGAGAATAAAAGGGTTTTATGTAACCGGATTTTGAGAAATAAGAGCCGGCGAAACTTTCCCCACCTCCTCCTATGTTTTCGACGATCTTCCAGGATTCAGAGGGATGCCGATGAGGCTGAGGAGTGAAGTGGTGCGAGTGTCCCCTTTCTCTGCTGGCCAGTTCCCGGTCCGACGACGTCTACAGCGGCGGCTACAGACGTGTGCATAGTAGCGTTCGGGCGAACACGCTTGACGAAGGAGGAACCCAAAAAAAAGGAAAAGGGGAAAATCTAACGTGGCAAGTTCGTTGACCGCCACAACAGGAATGGGGATGACAATTGGTATCAGAGCCACGGTGGTGGCTCCGGCGATCTTGCCAGTGCGAAGAAAGAAGACGACGAGCGTCTTCTCCTTCTAGACGACGAAGAGACGAAACCGATGGAGGATCCGGGTCTAATCGTCCGTCGTCGTGTGCGTGCAGAGGCACGAATCTCAGCAGACGACGAGAGCGTCATCTCCCCAGCGGACGACGGTAGCAGGGGAGGCCATCTTCTCGGGACAAGAGAGCAGTGAGCTCCATCCACCCAGCGGAGCGACGAGTTGGGAGAGAAGAAGGCGACGAGCGGCAGAGGCCGCCTCCTCCACGAGCGGAACTCCCATCGACTAGCGACGAGCAGCGAATGGAGCTCCCTTGACACCTGACGCTAGCTCCCACGAGGGTTGAGCAGCGACCGGCATTCCCGCAAGCAACGGTAGCGACAGAGGCCGCTTTCCCGACGAGAGGTGATTGAGCACCAAGCGAGTGGCGAGCTCCTCCATCCAGCCGAGAGACAAGCTAGGATTGGAGAGTGTTTAAGCGTCCTCCTTCCATGCGAGCGACCCTTCCTCGATGACATAGAGGTGGCGGCATTCCCTCCTCGAGCGACAGCGACGAGGAGTCTACAGAGGCAAATTGTTCCTGAATATTGGACGCCGACTGCAGCCGGACGAGAGCGGCAGAGGCCACCTCCCTATTCCACATGGGCGGCGGATGAAGGTCCACTGCCTCCTCCTTTCCCCAGGCGGTGATCTCGGCAACGTCCTGGCGAGTAATCCGGCGACGCGGGATCGGACGAAGCGGAGAGGAGTTGAGCGTGTGCAGAGAGCTTCGGCCAGGCGATGAGCGCTTGGGCTAAATCCGGCGTCGGTGTGTCCGACGAGGCGGTTCCCAAGCGGGTGTCCGACGAGGGTCTGATGGAGGAACCGGACCCGGACCCGGACCCAACTTGGCAGACTGCACGGAGTTGAGTCGGTGGACAAAACAGAATGGCGGTAATGAGACCGCGGCCGCCTCATCACGACGAGGACGACAGGGAACGCAGAGGCTTTCCCCCACCTTCTCCCCAACCACTCCAGTCGACTACGAGGTCGACGGTAAGAGGTGAGAGCACTTCTCTCCATCTAACCGGTGGACGGACGCGAAGACGAGAGAGCTCGTCTTCCTCCCGAGCGACGGGTGAGACGGGCGCGTCTCCCCTTCCGAGTTGGTAGCGACGAGTCCCGTGAAGGCGCAGAGGTGCCTGAGACTCCGGCGGGCAGCATAGTTATGCGTTGCATTTACACCACATTTTTGTCTATATTTTATACTATTTTTGGGCTTAATTGCATGATTTTGTGCTAATTCTGGTATTTTTGCTTCACTTGGCACAAAATCTTCACTTTTTTTATTTTTATGAAAATATAGGTAAAATGACATAAAAATGATGGATTTCTAGAGTTTTGAGGCCATATTATGATTCCCGAGGAGATCACGAGCTTACACGTCAAATTTGGAGCGAAAATAGTAAAAATTTTAACTTTCACGGCCTTGGCCGTAATTATGAAGTTAGCCATAATTTTGGCGTTGAGGGAAGGGCGAAAAACGGCTAAGTATGGATATGCACAGAAACTTTCACAGGTGAAGCCGTAATTTTATTACGGTCTGTGAAACTTTCTGTGACTTAAGGGCTTTACACACAGAAAGAATCACGGCCTTGGCCATGAACCAATTACGGACCGTGAAAACATCCGCCCGTCGAGTTTTTCACTCGATTCTCCACCGATTCAAACCGGATTTGAACCAGACTTTGCAGAAATGTTCCTTGATGGGTTCCAAACTGGTTTAGCTATAAAAGATCAAATTTTTTGAGGGTTAAGGGAGGGCTTCTACAGACGAAAACTAACGGCGGCGGCGGTGACGATGACGGCGAAAATCAATTCCAGGGCAGAATTCGAATAGGAAAGCCGCACAAAGGAAGAATTAGAGGGTTCATCTTCGTCTCCAGATTGAGGGGAAGCCTTTCTAGTATCTTGTCTAGTGATTTCCTGTAATCTTTTAGGGTTTCATGCAATTTTCATCGATGAACATGCTGTTTGCTTTGAACATGAACGTGTAAACCTTATTTCGGGATTTGGGAAGTAGCCTATTGATTGATTTATGGATTTCTTCTTTTGCATGAATCTTTTGTATGTTTTCACGGTCCGTGAAACTTTCTTTCATTTATGGCCTGTACTCACAGAAAGAATCACGGCCTTGGCCGTGTACCTATTACGGACTGTGAAAACATCCGACTGTCGAGTTTTTCACTCGATTCGAACCGGATTTGAACCAGACTTTGCAGAAACGTTCCTTGATGGGTTCCAAACTGGTCTAGCTATAAAAGATCAGATTTTTCGAGGGTTAAGGGAGGGCTTCTACGGACGAAAACTAACGGCGGCGGCGGTGACGGCGAAAATCAATTCTAGGGTAGAATTTGAATAGGAAAGCCGCGCAAAGGAAGAATTAGAGGGTTCATCTTTGTCTCCAGATTGAGGGGAAGCCTTTCTAGTATCTTATCTAGTGATTTCCTATAATCTTCTAGGGTTTTCATACAATTTTCATTGATGAACATGTTGTTTGCTTTGAACATGAACGTGTAAACCTTATTTCGGGATTTGGGAAGTAGCTTGTTGATTGATTTATAGATTTCGTCTTTTGCATGAATCTTTGTTAAGAATATTATAGATTGATTTGGTTAGAATTGTACGTATTCCGCTTTAATTCTCTTCACAAGTTTTATTGCGTTTGAGACGTCGTGAGAAGGACCGGGAGGTGAATCGTGACGTTGGATCTATTCTTGTCAAACCTACGAATCCAATCACGGGAGTAGTTTGGATTTATTTAAAGAATTTACATGATTTTTCATAGAACTTAAAAGGATCTAATTGCATTAATTGTCACGAGAGTAGGGAATTAACGTAATTAGGTATTGAATTATGCTTCGGGATGAGGTAATCTGTACCTTAGGAAAAATCTTTTTCAAAACTATAATTTTCTGTTCAAAGATTTATTTTTATTAAATTCATAATCATTAGCGTGGTGAAACCCCGAATCCTGAATTTATCTGAATTGATTTTTACCCAAAACACTATATCTGTTTTTTTTTATTTGTACTCAGAAGTTTCCAAAACAAAAACCACAGATTTGATTCGTCTAGCTATAGATCGACCGTGTAATCGGTACTTGACCACCAGATCTTCGTTGGGAACGATCTTTATTTTATTACTTCGATAAATCTGTGCACTTGCGGACGTATCACGTAGCTCCGGCCATGGCGAAGGCTAAGGAGAGCCGAACATCGAGGGCGGCGTCTACGTCTGCCGGGGGAGACTGTTACGCCCAAGGACCGGCAGGTCCTGGGCCTGGGCCTGGCCCAATGGGCCGTTCGACGTGGACTTGGGCGGAGGCCCAAGCAACAGGGAATGACTTCGGAGTAGGATCCGGCGCGGATCAGCGTGACTGATGGGGGCGCATCTGAGGTGTGCACGGAGTCCTTCCTTGCCGGCATCTCGTCCGATGGCAGGCGTGGTTGTGGTAGCGCTATTGGCGGCCGCAGCGGAAGAAAAGAGGGGTACGGCAGCGGCCCTGCTCCCTCTCTGGGCTCTTGGACGGAGTCTCGGACGAGGGCTGCGACGGAGGCTCTCCGAGCAAAGGCCTAAGTGTGACACCTGTTCTTATGTGGATCAGGCCGAGAGAAGATTGGGCCGCGCGGCCTATCCTTCAGGGCTGCAGCCGGCCCGGAACAGGAAGACATTGCGTCTCCTTCGATGCGGGTACAGCCGACGCAGGTGACATCGAGGAGTTCGACAACGTCGACGGCGCGATCGACGGCCCCGTCTGCGGCGGCTGCTCCGGCAAGGTTGACGGCAACATCAACTCGCGTCATGGGGCCAAAGAGGCGAGCGGCGTCAATGATCTCGGCGAGGAGATCGGATCGCGAGCGGAGGAGGCAAGTGAATCACGCACGCAGGCGTGATTCACGGACGGCTTGCTTTGGGAAGTTGGCTGGCGGAGAGATCCCTTCCAACCCAGGCAACGTCTCCTCCCCTTTAAGAATCCAGGCGGATGACGGGAAGAGGCAGAGAACTCCCCCCAGAAATAGAGGGCTTGAGAGGAAGAGAGACAGTGGCGAGGCTTCCCCTTCCGGCGACGAGCAGCGTGCGACGCTGCTCTCACTCTTTCCGACGTTCGCAGAGGCGAACGTCCTCCATACGGCGGACGACGACGAGTTCGGTGAGCTTCCGGTCGGCAGCGAGGTCCGGCGAGGCGAGAGGGTGAGGGAGTGATCTGTGGAGAGACGGGGGGTTTATGTAGGTTCGGTTCCGATAATCGAAGGAAATTTCCCTATCTCCCGTTGTCTTCTCCGGCTCCGGCGTTTCTCTGTGTTTTCCGGCGAGCTCCCCTGTTCGGAGCTTCCGCCGAGTTCTTCTTCACCATCCCCAACTGCGACGACTTCCGGCGACGTAGGCTGAGGATCGGACGCGCACACCGAACCTGCCGCACGCCTTAGCCCACCCGTCTCCCCCTTCTGCTCCGGCGTCGAGGATCGGCGGCGAAGAACGAACGCAGGAGGCGTTCGTTTTCGCGAAGGCGGAGGCGAGCAGACGAATGCGTTCGGCGTTCGCAAGGAGGGGTTGACCAAGTCAATGCCAAATCGAACGCGCGGCTCCAAAATCAGAATTCGGGTTTGATTTTTGCATGTAATTCGTGACAGACGGGTGACGTGGACTGGGCTGAATTGGGTGGGCGTGACATTAGTGTGACGCCGAGGCTTTTCTGGACCGGACCAGAAGGCAAACGGGTTTGGGCGAGTCGTCGCGGAAACAATCCACGGCCCAAAGCAGGGGATGCTTCGACGCGAGCGAGACGAGCAGCTTCGGCGGCGACCGAAGTCTTCGGCGCTGTCGTCGGCACGGATGGAGGCGGACGAAGCGGGCGGATCCGACGACAGGGGCGGGACGCTCGCGGACGCCTCAGCAATGGGAAACTAGCAGGCGAACCCTAGCTGGCGCGGTAATCTCCTTCCAAATAGGGAAGCAAACTCCCTCTTTAAGATCGCAGCGGGCGAGCGAAGGGGGGCATCGTCGAGAGTCGGCATCTTCTCCTCCCCTACGAGTTCAGCGTCGTCTCCAGAAGATTGCGGCGGCGTTTCCTCCACGAGTCGTAGACGACGCGATCAGGTGACGAAAGGCGAGAGAGCTTGCCTTCTCAACGAGTGGAGGACGAGAGCAGAGTTGCGTCTTCCTTCCCTCCAGGCAGCGACTTCCGGCACGTCTCGACAGATAACTCCGACGACTGTGAAGTCAGACGACGAGGGAAGGATTGAGCGTGTTAGAGAGGAGGGGAGTGGGGTTTTATGATGCTCGGTTTGAGTTCTAAACGAGTGAAAATTTTCCCACGAACCCGGCGTCTTCTCCGACGACCTCCTGCCTCCTTCTCTATCTTCTCCGGCTCTCTTCCTCACCTCCGGCAGCGAGATTCCGGCGCCCAGAGGGACGCCGACGAAGGCTGAGGGAGGACGCGCGACATCAAGGTGAGCTCGGCGTTCGCGTGCGGCGACGGTCTCGGCTCCGACTAAAAAAAAAAGGGCGCTGAATAGTGTAGCCGTTGACGTGGACGGGCTTTTTAGGATTGGGCCTAACACTTAGAGCTTGAGATATCATGAGCCCAATATGTCAAAGGAACTGAAAGCCCAATAATACAGTATCCAAAGACCCAAGGAACTTACATTTGAGGGATTCGGCACCCGAGGCCCCAAGGTCTGAACTTGCATGCTTAAGAAGCCTAGTAGCAACCATTAGATTCCTAAAGATGCTATAATTAAACTAACCAATTATTTCCTATATGATCTTGATGGTCAAATACTTTGCACTCATCATTTAACCGCCACAATTAGTGTCAGCCACAGCTGTCAACTTGACTCTCGACTCATCTCCTTCTCACATCACATGCCTACATACAAAGAATAATCTAAAACAAAACCTATTGTTTAACAAAGACACCCAAATCCAACATCATTTACTAAAATTTTTAACTACTTTGTGTGTTAGAGAAGTGGCATTTTAGAGAAATCTTAAGTTATATTCTGTTGAATAAAATTCACGGTGGAAAAGATAGAAAGTATAATAAATCTAGATAATTTTTTATTTAAATTCATTGTACTTTTCATCATTTTCACTGTAAATTTTATTCAATAAAACATAGTTTTAGTCTTTCATTTGGTATCCTGTTAAATCTCACAGTTGGTAGTGGACACGTGAGACAAAACAGATTTGTCTCTACCACTATACTTCTAGTAAGATGGTTCATGAGGGTCCGGAAAGTTTGTGAGAGCCAACTTTGGACAAATGCATCTATCTATTTAATGTGAGAGCCAACTTTATTTTTAGATTTGTCTTTGTAGTCCAATTTTTTTTCTTCTAGTTATCATTGTTTTTTTTCAAATTTAGCTCAAAACTTTATAAAATTTCAATTATGTCATATTTTTATCTTTATGTTCCACTTTATTTTTTTTTATTATTATCGCAGACGTGTAGCAAGAAATCTTTGTGACTTAATTCAAGTATATATGTGCTAGTGGTGTTCATCATAACAATATTTGCTCTCTGAAAATTATTTTTTGCAGAAATTTTTTTGTGTTTGATAGTCTAAAGAATACTATATGAGCAATAATAATACTAAACTTACATCAACCTTTAAAGAAATTCAAATAATCTTAAAAATACCTGTAATTGGTCTATCTCGCTTTTTGCTCAAGGACACTGATTTCTATCCTTGACAGGCTCTCACACGAGTCGGCAAAGCTTCAACAAGCAAATAAGGCTTAGCAAATAATCTTTTGAACTCTCAGGTCAAACACAACCCATGAAAGTGGAGAAACATAAATATTGCATACTTGCGATAGTAGTCCCTACAGTGATTTCAAACACTCATAATTCTCTCTCTCTTTCTCTTATCCTTTCTCTGTTCTTCTTTCTTTGTTCTTCGCCTTCTCCTCATATAGGAATAAAGTTGAACCTTCAATAATTCATCTGATCGTCTTTGCTTGTCGTCAATGACGGCATTTTTCCTTCAATAATTACATTTTGACCCATAACTCTCTCTCTTTTTCTCTCCTCCTTCGGTCTTAGCTTTTTCCTTTAAGAACCTTCTCCAAACCTTCTCCTTGTGTAGGAATAAAGTTGATTCTTCAACAATTCATGAGTCTTTACTTATGCGTCATTGCTTATGTTTTCCTTCAATTATTGTACTATGACTCATAATTTTCTCTCTCTCTTTCTTTCCTCTTTCCTCCTTCGGTCTTGGTCTTTTCAGTGAATGTTGCTATCTATAACTTTAAAATTTACTTTAAAATCTTCAATAATTCATCTGATCATCTTTGCTTGTCGTCAATGATAAAAGAAGTCTTCCACTATCAAAAGAAGTCTTCCACTGATAAAAGATGATGCTCCATTATTAAAAGTCACCATCAAAAGGACGTTACTGATGCTGGATGGTGGATTTGCTTTGCCGAAAGAAGATACGGATTTCACCTCCGGATTTGAAGACTTTTCAGAATTTGTGCTATAAATAGATGTCGTGTGTTTTAGTATAACCATAACATGTGTGAGTTCCTGCTTGTGTGAGTTTCTTCTTGCGATGGCTGAGGAAAGCATTCCTTAGACAGCCTTCGTATGCCCTCAGCGGATGTTCTTCTAAGTCTCAAAACTTTCCAATGTTCCAATGATCCCTTTTCAGTGAATGTTGCTATCTATAACTTTAAAATTTACTTTAAAATCTTCAATAATTCATCTTATCATCTTTGCTTGTCGTCAATGACGGTATTTTTCCTTCAATAATTACATTTTGACCCATAATTCTCTCTCTTTTTCTCTCCTCCTTCGGTCTTGGCTTTTTCCTTTAAGAACCTTCTCCGAACCTTCTCCTTGTGTAGGAATAAAGTTGATTCTTCAACAATTCATGAGTCTTTACTTATGCGTCATTGCTTATGTTTTCCTTCAATTATTGTACTATGACTCATAATTTTCTCTCTCTCTTTCTTTCCGTTTTTCCTCCTTCTTCCTTCGGTCTTGGTCTTTTCAGTGAATGTTGCTATCTATAACTTTAAAATTTACCAGCATTATATTGGCAGCGCAACTCAAAAAAAAAAATCTCCCTACCCTAATCTCGCATTCGCCAATCTTAAAGCAACAAAGTGAGTGCACAAATCTTAATGCCCTTCATATCTCTCTCTCTATATATATTAAATTAATCACATTCCTTTTTACTAACTCCAAGATCTTAATTGCGGATAAGTCTTTAGTTAAGCTACACTAAAAAAATTATAATTTTATGTTAGTTAAATTATTTTATATACTTTTGTCTAATTTTAATAGAACCATTTATTTTTTTCCTCTTGCTTAAAATTATTTTCCAAACTATTTTAAGGGTATAAGATTATTTTTGTTATCTACATAAATAAATATTACTTTATGAAAATTATGTTAACCATTGTTAAAATAATCAACTTGTATATCATGCTCACCGCTCACGATGTACATTATTTTGTACATTATGTTGATTATTCATTTATTACTATGTACATTATTTTAGTTATGGATATTATATGCTTGATATCTTTGAAAAATAATATTAATTAAATATGCGCATTTTATCTAAAAAGTTTAAGATGAATATATTCATAACAATATAACAATATGACAATAAATAATAAATAATTTACACACAGTTCTAATAATTTTGTAGAATAAAATAAGTTTAATATGTGATTCTATAAATTTTAATAAAAAATAATTCAATCTATTTAATTAATTATCTTAATAGGCTTAAATTTTTTAACCTATGAACATGACTTTCATATCTCAATTAAATAATATATAGAAACAACTCAAGATATATAGACGTGATTAATTATTGAGTTCTTTGTATTTATCATCAATAATTACAAAATCATTACTAAGTTATAATTTTTAACAATAAATGGTGATTATATGAGATTACTACTGAGTTGCGTTTGCATACAATAAATGATGAAATGGTTAATTTAACTTTGATATCTACCAAAGTTCTTCAGCAATTTTTGATTTCTTAAGTTTCATATTTATTAGTAATCTAATTTTGTTAATCAAATTTATAGTTATTCTCGGCATTTTGTAATGTCAAATCCATTGAAATATTCAAGTTTATTAATCTAGGTTTATCCAAAAAAATTATTGGTTGATTATATTTTATTTAATGAACTAGTTAATAAATAATAGTAACTACTGGTCCACAATTTAAATTGTATAAAAATATATCAAAGGAAGTAATGCCCAGGTGATGCTGGAAACAAGGGGTTTCTATTGTCGACAACACCCTAGCGGTAGGGTTCTGCCATAGAGAAACATGGGTTGGCAACTCTCCTTGCTGAGGAGAGGTCCTTCATTGGTGGAGGGTTTGTTGGAAGAGTTATCCGACGAGCTTCCTAAATACTTTCCCCAAAAGAGAGGGATCATCACAAGTTGAACTAGTGACAGGATCCACTCCTCCACTAAAGGTCTTTTACCGTATTTCTCCAGTGGAGTTGGTCGAGCTTCGTTTAGCATTGGTGTGGATTGCTCGAAGCCGGGTTCATTCGGCCCACGGTATGGCCTTATGGAGCGCTGATCCTCTTCTGAAAGAAGAAGGATTGGTCGCTAAGGTTCTGGGTAGACTATAGAACCTTGGATAAGATAACGATGAGGGATTGTTATCTTATACTGCTTATCCCTGATCTGGGAGCTCGACTAGGGAAAGCATTACTTTTCTTAAGGCTAGACCTGAGAGCAGGTTAATTGGCAAATTCGTTTCGCCGAACGCAACGAATAGGAAAACCATATGAGCAGCCCGTTATGAGTCCTTAAGTTCAAAGTGATGCCCTTTGAACTTCTAAAGCCCCTTCTACGTTTTGTCATCTGAAGAATAAGTGTTGACCCCTTTTCTTAGATGACTACGTAGTTGTACACTTGGACGATATCGTGGTATTTTCCTCAAGCATTGAGGAACGCCTAAGCTATCTAAGGCTGGTGTTGAGGGAAAAACCAATTCTATTTGGAGTTGAGAAATTCTCATTTGTGGTGGATGAGATTTCTTTCTTTGGTCTTGGGATGGACCACGGACAAGCGCGCATGGACAAGGTAAAGGTCCAAGCCATTGCGGAATGGTGCGCCCCCCTCAAATTAAACTGAGTTTGGAGTTTTCTCAGTGTAGTGAACTTCTATCGAAGGTTCATCAAAGACTATTCAAGAAAAGCCTTACCCTTAGTGATCTACTGAAATAGAACTCGAAATGGGAGTGGCTTGATCGGTATCAGTTGACCTTCCGATAGTGAAGGTCCGTATTGCCTCTAAACCGATCCCCAAGTTACCCGACTTCAGTATGCCTTTCGAGTTTCACACTGATGCTTCGGACCAAGCTATCGGTGGTATACTTTTATAGTATGGGCATCCTTTAGCTTATGGGGGTTGAAAGCTAATAGGACTGAGCGACGGTATTTGGCCATGAGAAGGAAAAGGTGGTGGGAGTCCACTATCTCCGGACGCGGAGAACCTTCTCGGGGTTATGAAGTCCGACAACATGACACCACATAAAAAGAGGTTGTCGGCAAACTAGGCACGTTGGCTGGAATTCTAGGGTGAATTCCAATTCCATGAGGAACATAAATCGGGTAAAGGCAATGTGTCTCCTCACAAGCTCAGTAGACTAAATGCCCTTATGTGTTGTACCCTATCTCGAGTGGACGGGGATCTGCTAAGCAGAATAAAAGCAGCCTCAGCTTTTGATAGGGAGGATTAAAAACTAAGTTCAGCAGGATTATGTCGGGGACGATCCGACACTACTACTTGGGTCCAGTTGACATAGTCATGGCCAGAGGCGATAGGCCATTAGTCCCATCGATGGGCGGACTGCGCCGGGAGCTACTGAGGGAGCTCCATGATAGAGTTTGAGCAAGACATCCAGGACAAAAGGGGAAAATTGTCCTGTCAGCACGACTGTGCTATTAGCCCAATACGTGTGCAAATATGGGGATGTAGGTCCGCATTTACCAAAATTGCCAGGAAGGTAAGATCGATCGGAGACTAGAGGCAAGGTTGTTACAACCACTACTTGTTCCCGAGATGTCCTGGACAAGGGTGTCCAAGGACTTTATTGGTGGGTTTCCTAAGTTTGACGGGAAAAGCTCAGTGCCGGTAGTCGTAGATAGATTCTCCATGGAGGGAGTCATTATCCCAGCACTTGAGTAGTGTACAGTAAGGGTTGCTGTAGACTTATTCTTCCAGAAAATGGTGAAACATTTTGGCTGGACACTTTTTGAACCGTGTTGTTCAATAAATATGTGTCCAAGGTAAGTTTCTCCATAGCCAATCATCCTCAGAAGGATGGGCAAACTGAGCGGGTGAATGCTCTTGTGGAAGAATTCCCCTGTCACTGTATGATCGCCAGTCAGAGTGACTGAGTGAAGTGGATCGATGTGGCATGAAATGCCTACACCTTGCAAAGGTTGTCATCCACAAGTCCCACCTCATTTGAGCTTCGAGTTAGTGTTAGGGAGTCAGCCCCTAATCCCTGTTGATGTGGTGCAAAGGGATTCCTACGGGAAGTGCCCTATGACTCAACGGAATGCTCGGGAATGAATCTATTCACTCGGAGAGGCTAAAGGTAGCTAGGAGTTGGCTGTACAATTGATGCAAAGGTATGCATACTGTCATTGTTGGAACGAAGAATTAGTCAAGGGTGACTTAATTCTTCTCCGATTTACCTCGTAGATCGGTAGGAAAATCTCGGTGAGGGAGGCTCACCGAAGTCTTATTCGAAGATACAACGGTCCATGTGAGATATTGAGTCGAGTGGACTCAGTAGCATACCGTTTGAAACTCCAATAGAGAATATAGATGTACCTTACATTCCATGTGAACTTGAGAAAGTTCCACAAGGATCCGGACGATCCTTCTCGGTCATTGTCTTACCAAGCCACACCGATGGTTCGAACCGAATTCGACCGAGGGATACGTGATATTTTATATCACTGGGTGTTGGGGCAAAGTAAGTCGAACCGATATACGGAGTTTCACATCCGATGGGATAAATCCCTTATGGAGGAAGCAACCTGGTACAAAGCTTCCAAACAATACTTCTCCGATGGCTCGGATGAGGTCCGATCTAAGGATTGTCGAGATTTGAGGTTATCGACTCTTGGATCATAGTTGAATGAGTAAGCATGAGGTGTTTCTCATTCATTGGGAGAGTTATGCTTGAGGTCGGAGCACTCTGGTGGGAGGCTTTAGAATTTTGGAATTACGAGGTTTAGCAGAGGAGCTACCTCGAGTCGCCGAGGACGGCGACTACTTCAGGTGGGGGAGAATGTGAGGCCCAGGCGCTGGGTCCAAGCCCAGGCCTAGGCCTCGTTGTCAGCCCAAGCCCGTTCTAGTAGCGAATCGGGTTGGGCGGTGCGGATTTCGGGTCGGGCGACCTGTTTGGCAGGGAAAGCTCCGTGAGAGCTAGGGCTATAGTGAGAGCGACGTTCGTCCGCGTGCACAGTGCCCGTTCATTCGAACGCGAGTCGGCGGTGGTCGACCTCTCCCCTGATCCTCTTCCTCCCTTCGTCGAGCGGCTCCGACGAGGGCTCCGGTGGCGGCGACGACTCCAGTGACTTCCTAGTGGGTTGGGTGCGACGGTATGGGAAGCGGCGGAGCTTAGGGGCGGCGCCCCTTTTTCCCTCCTCCTCCATTGTCTTCGGCGTCGCCGGTGGTGGAGCCGGTGGACGGACGTCCGCCGAGGTATGTCCTACTCTCCTCCCGCTCCAGCTCCGTCCGGCGGGTTGGTTTTCGGGTCGACGAGCGTCGCCGACTTCTCTCTTTTGCCCTTCGCCGTGCCTCCTCTTCTCTCATCTCCGGCGAGAATCTGGCTGGCCTGCGAGGCAGGGAGCTTCGGCTCCTTCCTCTGGTGATGCCCGGCGAAGAGTTTGTCGGCGTCTCTAGCGGTTCTGGCGGCGTCCGGTGAAGAAGGGGTGCGCCTCCTTTCTTTGGTGGCGTCCGGCGTCTGTGTGGGTTCGCCGGCGCCTCCCTTGCCTCCGGCGAGCCTCGGGCAGTTTTCGACTATCTTTCGGCCATCGGTCCACTACCTCAATTTGTGTGCACGTGCTTTGGTTGGCGTGCACATGCCTCGTTTTCTGTGCGCGCGCTTCTAACGGGTTCCGGACGCGGTTCCCGTTCCCGGCGGATTAGCTATCCTCGGTCGACGTCTTCTTCTCTCCGGCTCCCTGAGCTTTGTGCTCTCGGCCGGGTTGTCCTACACGGTCGGCGACTCCTCGTCCCTCTCCACGTTCCGGTCATGTGCGCCGGCCATGTGTGGTGTTGCCCGGCGTTTGCCGGATTGTCTGTGTCGGACGTCTGTGAGACGTCCCCTTTGGGCGAGTGTTGTATTCGGCCGCTTGCGTGCGGTCTAGTCGGAGTTAGGGCGTGTGCCCGCCGTCCTGCGTGATGTCATCTCTTGCGCGAGTGTGCGCCACCGCCTGTGTGCGATTTGGTTTGTTTTCTAGTGTACCAGACTCGTACGCACGCTGTGCCAGCATCGAGTCTCGGGTCTTGTATCTTCTTGCGCGTTGGAGCTGGTTCGTGCAGCGATCCTTTGGGAGACGTGTGGCGGTCTCCATCTCGTCAAGACGAGCAGACAGGTGGTCATTCGGGATAGGCTGAGGAGTGCGTCGAGGACGGACTCCTGCCAGTCGTGTCCAGTTTGGTGGTTAACCATTTAGCCCCTGCGTGGATGTACTTGGGTGCGAGTCAAGCGTTGACTCGCTTGTATTTTATTACCCTAATTCTTGGCGTGACACTTAGAATATATTATAGCATCACAAAAGCAATACTGCATTATGTAAACGAAGAACCTTCTTATCCTTAATGAGAATTTGTTGCACCTTCACAAAATGATAGTCAATAGCGGCATTTATGAAAAAAAAAAAAAAGAAAACTTGCATCTGTCGCATTATTCTGACTTGAGAAAATAATATCATTTGTCTATGTTAGAATTGTTTACACATTTTCAAAGCAATAACAGCACTACGCAAAAAGAAGACTTTGTCTATCTTATTATGCTGACGATGAAGTTAGCATACTAGATGTTGGAAAAAAAAAAATAACGTTAGCAATTTACCGCCCTTTAATGTTAGCAATTTAGTGCTAACATTACTATTGAATTAAGCCTTTTTTTAAAGGCTCTAATTCCTATGCATAAGAGGATGCGTGGCTCCTCTCCTCCATTCTTCTTTCTTAATTTTTATGTTCTTGGATTCTTCTAATTTTGCTGCTAAATGCTGAAAGGGTGTCTGATTAACTTCTTCACGGTTATGCCCGCAGGAGAGGAGTATCTGGTTGTATCTTGGGTATTCAATCCGAATTTAACTTGCACGAGAGTCCAAATTTTCACTTAAGGATAAGCCACAACGCGCTTTCGGGTTTTATCATTCTAATCCCTTTTTTTATATTTTTTCATATTAAGATTTTAATCCTATATGATCTCTATTTTCTATTTAAATAAATATCTTTATGAAATTTTAGACCAACAATATTAGATGAAAATCCGATATGCTAGTTTACTCTCTCTGTTAATTGGAATTTCTCTCTGAAAATTACAGTGATTTCAAACGCTCATAATTCTCTCTTTGTCTTATCCTTCCTTTTGTTCTTACGCTCATAATTCTTTCTTTCTCTTATCCTTCCTTTTGTTCTTGGCCTTCTCCTCATATAGGAATAAAGTTGGATCTTCAATAATTCATCTCATCGTCTTTGCTTGTCCTCAATGACGGCATTTTTCCTTCAATAATTATACATTGACTCATAATTATCTCTCTTTTTCTCTCCTCCTTGGGTCTTGGCCTTTTCCTTTAAGAACCTTCTCCTTGTATTGGAATAAAGTTGATTCTTCAATAATTTATGAGTCTTTATTTATTCGTTATTGCTTATGTTTTTCTTCAATTATTGTCCTATGACTCATAATTTTCTCTCTCTTTCTCTCCTCTTTCCTTCGGTCTTGGCCTTCTCCTTGTATAGGAATAAAGTTGATTCTTCAAAAATTCATGAGTCTTTACTTATTCATTATTGCTTATGTTTTCCTTCAATTATTATGCTATGACTCATAATTCTATCTCTCTTTCTCTCCTCCTTCCTTCATCTTGGTCCTCTAGGAATAAAGTTAGATTCTTCAATAATTCATGAGTCTTTACTTATTCATTATTACTTTTGTTTTTCTTCATTTATTATGCTATGACTCATAATTCTCTCTCTTTCTCTCCTCCTTCCTTCGGTCTTGGCCTTCTCCTTTAAGAAACTTCTCCTTATAAAGGAATAAGGTTGGTTGATTGGTTCTTCAATAATTCATCTTTTTATCTCCTTTTGCCTGCGTGAATTAGATGGATCTCAGCTGGGTCTAATTGTTGGTGCTAAGAGCATGTACAAGTCTAATGAATTACAAAGGATGACTCTAGGCTTCATGATGAGAAAAAAGTCAGAATTCTTTTGAGTAATTCTTGTGTACATGACTGGACTTTGTTATATATGCCCAACTAATTCTTAATATCGTTGTTGTTAGTAAACATGCCCGAGTCATGTATGTGAGTCAGCCATCTAAACGTGGGTTAAATTTAGAAATTCATATTTTATTACAGAATAATTAAGTAGATTTAGGTTAATGCTTGTTATTTTATTATATTCATGCTTGATTATTAAACAATTTAGTTTAATACTAGTTATTAATGAATGAAGGGATCATTGATGTAAAGTTTAAGTGATTTAAAGTATCAAAATAAATAAACATTCATTAAATATTAATTAAAAGTAGTTAATTATGTTTATAAACAATATACTACTAATGTAAAACATACCAATCATTATTAGAAAATAATAAATAATAAACAATGGGAGGATTTGCAACGAGCCGTATTACTCAATATTAGAATTGCTTTTTTAGCAGGTCATGGAAAAAGTGGTAAATGGTGTACCGGAAAATTCCGCAACTTCTTTTCAGTGAATGTTGTTATTTATAACTTTAGAGTCTGTTTTATTGGGGAGAAAAAAAAAGAAGGAAAAGAAATTTTATTTTTCCCCTTATTTATTAGAGAGATTAATTTATAGGAAAAAAAATGGATCAATTTTTTTTCCTTTTATATTTTCTCCAAAAAAGGAAAAAAAATATTTTTCTCCTCTTTTGCTATCAGTTTTCTTCCCATCCATTTCTTATATTTTTCTCTTTTCTCTTTTCTCTTTTTTTCTTCCCCCTAAAAAATTAGACCCGAGCATTATATTGGTGCGCAACTCAAAAAAAAATCTGTATACCCTAATCTCGCATTCACCAATCTTAAAGTAACAAAGTAAGTGCACGAATCTCAATGCCCTTCATCTCTATTTTTTGCCCATAATCAGTCGCCCGCTTGCTTATTGTCGTCATCTACTAAACTCTCATTAGGGTTTAATTCCTAAGCTGGGCACCAACTTAGGCAATATTTTTAGAACATGGCACGCTATCGTATAAAGTGAAAGAAATATATATATATATATATATATATATATATATATATATATATATATATATATATATATATATTTAAAATTAATCACATTCCTTTTACTACCTCCAAAATCTTAATTGCGGATAAGTCTTTGGTTAAGCTACACTAAAAAATTATAATTTTATGTGACTTATATTATTTTATATACTTTTGTCTAATTTTAATGCAACTATTTTTTTTTCCTCTTGCTTAAAATTATTTTACAAACTATTTTAAGGGTATAAGATTGTTTTTGTTATCTACATAAATAAATATTACTTTATGAAAATTATGTTAACCATTGTTAAAATAATTAACTTGTATATCATGCTCACCGCTCACGATGTACATTATTTTGTACATTATGTTGATTATTCATTTATTATTATGTACATTATTTTAGTTATGGATATTATATGCTTGATATCTTTGAAAAATAATATTAATTAAATATGCGCATTTTATCTAAAAAGTTTAAGATGAATATAATCATAACAATATAACAATATGACAATAAATGATAAATAATTTACATACAGTTCTAATAATTTTGTAGAATAAAATAAGTTTAATATGTGATTCTATAAATTTTAATAAAAAATAATTCAATCTATTTAATTAATTATCTTAATAGGCTTAAATTTTTTAACCTATGAACATGACTTTCATATCTCAATTAAATAATATATAGAAACAACTCAAGATATGTAGACGTGATTAATTATTGAGTTCTTTGTATTTATCATCAATAATCATAAAATCATTATAAGTTATAATTTTTAACAATAAATGGTGATTATATGAGATTACTACTGAGTTGCGTTTGCATACAATAAATGATGAAATGGTTAATTTAACTTTGATGTCTACCAAAGTTCCTCAGCAATTTTTGATTTCTTAAGTTTCATATTTATTAGTAATCTAATTTTGTTAATCAAATTTATAGTTATTCTCGGCATTTTGTAATGTCAAATCCATTGAAATATTCAAGTTTATTAATCTAGGTTTATCAAAAAATTATTGGCTGATTATATTTTATTTAATGAACTAGTTAATAAATAATAGTAACTACTAGTCCACAATTTAAATTGTATAAAAATATATCAAAGGAAGTAATCATAATGTGAATGAGCACGTGTATATATCGATTGAATAATTCATAGGGCTGGCAATTTGGTCATCGGGTATCGGGTACCCGCCCCGACCCGACCCGTTTACATCGGGTTCGAGTACCAAGTTACGTAAACGGGATGGGTATGGGTTTGGTTTATGTAACCCGTGTCGGGTTCGGGTCGGGTTCGGATTTGACCCTTCGGGTACCTGATACCCGAACCCGATTATATATTAATTTTAATTTTAAATAATTTATAATATTATATCCTAATTAAATTGACCCTTCGGGTTTGTGGGAGGAGCTAGGAGGCTGATTTTTGTGGAATATGCAAAGTCCAAATCAAAGGCTGAATGGCTGATGTGGTAAGAAGGTGTTTTCTCAAATATATATTTTCTCTTTGATGTCTTAACATGTAATATGATGGATGGACTCTTGGATTATCAATGTCTAATTAATGGATTATATGAATGTCTAATTTACATCTTTATTACAGTAGCAAGGCAACTAGTGGAGTGGAGGGGGGGGGGGGGGGGGGGCAGTTGGTGGCATGTGGCTGCACTTGTTTTCACTAAGCTTAAATCAAATCATGGATTTGTAAAAAACGTGTGGGTGTTTGAAATTTGCACTTGTACTTTGCATATTTAAGTAATTGTGCTATTGTGCTTGTGTGTAATGCGTTTAAATTTGCATTTTTAAGTGGTTGTGGGTGTAATGTTTTAAATTTTGCAACTTGGACTAAGCAAGTTAATTTTATTTGCTCTCATTTGTGTGTAAATGTGTAATGTTACAATGTAGAAATGCACTAATGTCAATTTTGAATCTTCCAGTTTGTCGATTTGCAAATAAACTGATGTGGGCAGATAACTTGCAAAAGGATCTGCATGATGATTGTGTAAATGGAAAATCACAATATGGAAATCCATTGAAACCGATAAATGAATTTGTTTATTTCATTTGAAAGAATTGTTCGTGATCTCACTTCTTATAGTTTTTATTATGCAGCTAGAAGCCTGGAAATTAGTTTTTATTCTCTACATCTCTGTTACAGGTAAATTAGTTTTTATGGTGCAAATGCTAAAGTAGAAAAGACAGCACATATTCTTAATACTTAACTTTAGGATGTGGTTTATATTATGTTCAATATAACTTGGAGAATAAACTACAAAATGCAACAAGAAAGAAAGAGATTTCGGTAATGTGTGTAAGTTGTCTTATTTTCAGTTTGATGCTGGTATTTTCTTGGAATACTTCAGTTTGATGCTGTTACAAAATGCACATTACATATTCTTGGAATGTTAATAAAATCTGCAACTTGGTTAACTCTGATTTTTAGCCCAAGGAGTGTTTTGAGATGCTACCTTGAAAGTATATTACAAGTTCTGACTTTATTGTTTTAATTAATAATCAATAATTATTTGTATTTGTTCTTAAATTGCAAATATTAACCTTCAGGTCGGGATAATCTGTGAAGCAACAGGCAATGGCACTGAGGCAGAACATTTTTTCTGCGTAGGAAAAAACATATTTTCTTTACAAGGTCTCTCAGTCCATTCAATTGCTTTCAAATTACTGTTAGGTATTATTTTATTCTTTTACTTGTCTTTTTCAAACATCTTGACGTTCAATCTTTGCATCTTTTTATTGAAGTGGAGCATTCATTTTGGATGTTGTCAGATCAATTATATAATATAAGTTTGATGCTGTTATTTTCTTGGAATACTTCAGTTTGATGCTGTTACAAAATGCACATATTCTTGGAATAGTTAAGTTGTCTTATTTTCTTAAATTTTACAGTTTATTTTTTAAAATATATTTATTAAGTTGAAATAATTATGTTTTTATATACTATATAACTTATATTATAATTTTGGTTATTTACCGAATTTATCAAAAAATTTAGATAAATTTGGTTCGGTATCAAATTGGTATTTTAATAATTCGGTTTGGTTTCGATTAATGAAAATTCAGTAAAAAAAAATCGGTAAATTTAATTCGGTAAATTCGATATCAGTTAATATTGAATACTCACCCCTAGATATAGTATTATAAAAAATCTCTAAAATATTATGTAATATTTTTACTTTTTCTCAATCTTTTTATTCAATATTTTTATTAAACATTCTTTTATTATAAAATAAAGAGGATCGTTAAATAGATTCCATTTTATTTCAATATCAAATATAATTTTTTTTTATAAGATTTACTATAAGATTTACAAATTTACCTAAACTTATAATTTCTAGAAGTAGAATAAGTAATAAATCTAACTATATTTTTTCTAATTTATTAATATATTCATCTATTTCTCTTATTGTCATCTTAAATATGACAAGCACAACGAATATGAAAAAAAATCATTAAATAGTATATTTCTTATTCTTTGTAAATTTCATCTTCACTATCATTATTACTTCTGTTGTGATGCTCCCGGGATTTAGCACAAATCCCAAAGCACACCGAGATGGAGCGATGGCGGGACCCCTCGTCATCAGCCGTGTTGGACGACTCGAGTGTGCGGTCGTGTCACTGAGGCTGACACAAGTCCATAGGGCGAGGGTCGAGTCAAACCACGGAGTGTGGGTTCACACGTGGATGTGGGCTTCTGACTCGACCCATGGACCCCAGACCCCCTCGCACGAGCTTGCGAGTGCGTGCATCGAGGAGGGTCGACCGCGGGGCGATTCTGATGTCAAATCGACCCCGAACCGGACCTGAACCATCTTCCAGGCTGAACCGAACCGGTTCAGTCGGTTCAAACCGGTTCACGATCGCGCGTACGCGCGTTTGGGGAAAAATCCCCTGTTCCTCGTCTTCGTTGGAAGCGCGCCGTCCGCCGTTGATTCCGGCCAGCTGGAGGTGGCTCGCCGGATTTGGAAGGTGGCTGTCGATGCCGGCTGGCGTGGCGACGAGGCTGGCGATGGATTGAAGGCTAGGACTCTACGTGGACGAGCCTAGGGCAGATTTTCGATCCGCCCCGGTGGAAGCGAGATCTCCGGCCAATCACCGGCGGAGATCACGGCTGTGTGGCGACGAAGATGGAAAACCCATCCTCGTCGAGGGGAGGTTGCATTGAAGCGGAATCGAACGCTTGTGCAAGGTCTGGCGACGGCGATTTCAGATATGAGAATAGAGTTTCCGTTTCGACGTCGGCGACGAGGTTCCGGCCGTGGACTCGTCGGCGCATGCTCTCAGATAGACTCACCGGTGCCCTGAGGTAACGAGGAGACCATCTCCTCCGGCGCCGGCAGCCAGACGCGGGACTGCGATCGAATTTTTCGATCGCCGGTTCCACGCAGCCACAGCTTCCATTGGGTAGAAATTCTCGTCGACGGCGACTCCTCTGGCGACAATACTCCGGCGGCGACTTCTCCGTTCACGGGCGACCAGATCCCGACCTTCCGGCGGGGTTCCGGTGGCCGGACGGTGACGGACGGAGGAGGATGTGCCTCCCCTGTTTCGGCCGAGCGTTGCTCTGTTCGGACGCGAGCGGACGCGAGCGGGAAGAGGAGGGAAGTTCCGTCGCGCGGGTTCGTACGCGCGTCTCGCTTCGCCTCCGACCGGACTTTCCGACGCAGCTTCTCGGAGGATCTCGGTGGGCTCGGCTCGTGGAGTGGTGGCACGCTATAAGGGTAAACCCTCCCCGGATCTATCGTGTAGTGGTAGTAGGACGGTTTTATCGTGTGTAGTGGATAGAGACTTTACCGCCGTCCGGACTTCGTGTGGCTTTTTGTCCGGACGGTTCTTTGCGCTATCTGTGTCCGCATATGTGTAGTGCGGACTTGTGACTGTTTGCAGGTGCTTGTTTGCCAGCTCGCTGCAAAGTCCAGGACGTGTGTGCCGGCACCCTCGAAGGTGTCCGCCACCGTCCCCTTGTGATTGATTGAGGCCGCGCCGGTGCCTATCTCGGCTGTGTAGAGAGAGGAGCGCGGGCTGAGGGAAATTCTGTGAGTGCAAAGTGTTTTGGAGAGTCTCCATCACTTTGACACAGCTGAGAGATTTGTATTCGTGTCCGAGGGGCGGTATTCATACCGAACCCTTCGCGCACGTGGTGTGAGGACTTGTAAAGTGCCAGGCCAGCTTCCGCAACGCGATCCTAACCGGTCGCGGGCCACTCTAGTGTAGGGCTGAGATCTCCGCAAGGGGATCTGCCGGTTGTGGTTAAGTTTATTATTAAAAAAATAAATTTGCCCATAACAAACCGGTATCAGAGCTTAAGTTTGTGTAAGTCTATTGTCAGGGATATCGACGTCGGTGTACGCTGTTTGGAGGGTGCGTACGTCGGTGCCTAGCGCCGGGGCGTAGTCTCTCAGCCTCTTCACTGATCGCTCAGTTCCGACACAGACCGAGCACTGCTTAGCTCTTTTCAGTGCACCCAGAGGTCAGACCATCAGATCTCATTCCACCAGCAGAACTTCAGAGTTACTTCTCACAATCACAATGGTTACAGCTGCAGAGCGCATCTCCCACATGGAGACTGCGATAGGGAACTTCGATGGAGACGCTACGATCATGGAGCGTCTCGAGGCACTTCGGTCGGCGGTCGAGTCCGTTGGGACCCTCCTGGTTTCTGAGTTGGCACGTCTCTCCAGTGCCCTTGGTGGACTTGCTTTGGAGGTGGCTGGTTTGAAGGGGCAGGCTGCTGCCCGTGCTTCTACTTCAGCCGCAGGCGCTAGGAGTTCCCAGCCGCAGACCACTAGAGTGCGTGTTCCCGAGCCCTCTACTTTCAGTGGGGTACGCAGTGCAAAGGAACTTGAGAATTTCCTTTGGGATATGGAGCAATATTTCAGGACTGCTCAGGTGCCTGATTATGAGATAGCGCAGTTGTGTTCGGCATATCTGACAGGTGACGCCAAGCTCTGGTGGCGTACCTTAGTGACCCCTCCGGGAGAAGAGGTGCGTGACATCTCATGGGATGAGTTGAAATCTGAACTGAAAAATCAGTTCCTGCCGACACATACTTCTAAGACTGCTAGAGACTCTTTACATAAGATCAGACACACGGGGACAGTTCGTGAGTATGTTCGAGCTTACTCTGCCGCCATGCTCGAAATACCACGAATGGAAGAAGAGGATCGCTTGTACTTCTTCTTAGAGAGGATGCAGACATGGGCCCAGTTGGAAGTTAGGAGACATAGCCCGTTAACTCTCAAGGAGGCTATGGCCGTAGCTGATTCCTTAGTGGATTTGAGGGATAGGAAGCAATCTGCCCCTATCTCCTCTGGTCCATCTAAGTCACGTTCCCCTCAGAGGAATAAGGGGAAGCGTCCAGCTCCAGGACCCAAGGGTGGGTATAAGAAGAAACAGGGAAAAGGAGGAGCTACCTCTTCAGGAACCGGCCATAAGAAAGCCACATCAGCCGGTTCTCCTCCTAGGGGCGCTCCCAGGCAACAGCTGAAGTGTTTCCTTTGCCGAGGTCCTCATCGCATGCGTGATTATCCTCGGGGAGATACACTTGCAGCTATTGTTCAGCGGGAGGCTGCCCAAGCTGAAGATCCTCTGATCACTGTGAATCCTTTGGTGATCAACGCCATTGCCACTTCCACCACAATGAAGACCATGTTGATGTATGTAGAGATGAGGGTGAACTCACATCGAGTTTATGCCATGATCGATAGTGGTGCATCTCATGTTTTTGTGGCTCAGGGCATGGCGACGCGGCTAGGGCTGAGCATGTCCCCTGCTCAGGACCGCTTCAAGACGATCAACGCTGAGGAGCGGCAGATCGCAGGAATATCCTATGATGTTCCTCTTGTCTTCGGGGAGTGGAAGGGTAAGAACCATCTACGCGTGGTTCAGATGGACGATTATGATGTCATCGTTGGCTTGGAGTTGATACAGAAGATGAAGGCTGCTATAGTCCCTCATCTAAAGGGTGTCCAGGTGATGGATGAGCCCTTGCTTTGTTCGTTGCCTATAGTTGGCTGGGTCGGATAAGTCAGTGCGACCAGGGAAGGCTCAGAGTACAGTCATATCGGCTGCTACTCTTGAGACAGGCTTACGTCGGGGCGAGCGGACCTTTCTGGCTACATGGGTGACGGCCCCTGTAGAAGGTCCAGACGACGTACCAGCGGAAGTGAAGAATTTACTTGAGGAGTTCCAGGATCTTCTTCCGCCTGAGCTACCAAAGGAGCTTCCTCCCAGACGTGCGATTGATCACCGCATTGAGTTGGTTCCTGGGGCAGCTCCTTCATTCTGACCCCCATACCGCATGCCTCCTGCAGAGCTCGTAGAGTTGAGGAAGCAGTTGGATGAACTCTTGGCAGCTGGGTTCATCCAACCCTCCAAGTCTCCATTTGGTGCTCCTATGCTGTTTCAAAAGAAAAAGGACGGTAGTCTTCGCTTCTGTGTTGACTACCGTGCCTTAAATAAGATCACCATCAGGAACAGATACCCAATTCCACATATCCAAGAACTCATTGACAGACTGGCGGGCGCTACTATCTTCACCAAGCTTGATTTGAGATCAGGCTATTGGCAGGTCTGCATAGCTGAGGGAGATGAGGCGAAGACAGCCTGTGTCACCCGGTACGGCGCCTTCGAGTTCTTGGTGCCATTCGGCTTAACCAATGCGCCGGCTACCTTCTCCCACCTTCGAGTTCTGACATAGTTGCTAGACGATTTTGTTGTCGTCTACCTTGATGATATCGTGGTGTACTCGACCACGATGGAGGAGCATTTGCAGCATCTGAGATTGATGTTTCAAAGACTCAGGGAACACCAGCTGTATGTGAAGAGGGAGAAATGCTCCTTTGCTGCTTCTGAGATCCAGTTTCTGGGTCATGTGGTAGGCCATGGCACTATCCAGATGGATCCTGAGAAGGTGCGTGCCATCGTCGAGTGGGCCGCACCTACTTCCCCTACTGAGCTCCGATCTTTCCTGGGAGTGGCGAATTTCTACAGGAAGTTTATCCAGGATTACTCCAAGATCGCTGCTCCTCTTTCTGACCTCCTGAGGAAGGAGACTCCTTGGCTATGACAAGAACGGCATCAGACTGCGTTTGCAGAGTTAAAACGCAGGATCGCCAGTGAGTCGGTTCTTCGTATGCCGGACTTCAGTCGGCCCTTTGAGGTCCATACCGATGCCTCTGACAGAGCGATTGGTGGAGTGCTCTTACAGGAGGGGCACCCAGTGGCATTTGAGAGCCGAAAGTTGAGTCCGGTGGAGCAGCGCTACTCAGCTCACGAGAAGGAGATGGTCGCCATGATCCACTGCCTTCGAGTTTGGCGCATCTATCTTCTCGGTAGCGCTTTCGTAGTGAAGACGGATAATGTCGCCAACACATACTTCGCTACGCAGAAAAAGCTTTCACCTAAACAAGGGAGATGGCAGGAGTTTCTCGCTGAATTTGACTTCACCTGGGAGCACAGACCGGGGCGTTCCAATGTGGTTCCAGATGCTATCAGCAGGATGTGCACTGTGGTGCTTGCTTCGATATCGAGGATTGAGGGTGATCTCCTCGATCGCATTCGGCAAGCTGCTGTTCTCGACGCTAAATACCAGCAGTTGATCGCCGACGTGCGAGAAGGCAAGGTTCGTCGTTACTATCTTCAGGGCGGCGACCTTCTGATGGCCGAGGGCGGTCGGCCACTTGTTCCGGCGACTAGCGGACTTCGACGCGAGTTATTGCAAGAGCTTCACGACACGACATGGAGTGGACATCCGGGACAGCGCAGGATGCTGATTCTATTATCTCGATCTTGTTATTGGCCCTCCATGCGAGCTGATGTCGATCATTATGTCCGCACCTGCTTGATCTGCCAGTAGGATAAAGTCGATAGGAGGTGCGAAACTGGATTGTTACAGCCTCTTCCCATTCCGGAACGACCATGGACTTCAGTTTCCATGGATTTTATCACTGGGTTACCGAAGGTCGACGGGAAGGCTTCTATCTTTGTTGTGGTGGACAGGTTCTCTAAGTACTCTGTGTTCATCGCAGCACCAGAGCCTTGTTCAGCCAAGGAGACGGCTGACTTATTCTTCAAGCATGTGGTGAAGCTTTTTGGGCTTCCTCTGGACATTGTTTCTGACAGAGATGCCAGGTTCACTGATAACTTCTGGACATCCTTGTTCAAGACTCTTGGTTCCGAGCTAAAGTTTTCTACAGCGAACCATCCTCAGACCGATGGCCAGACGGAGAGGATAAATGCACTACTTGAAGAATACCTTCGTCACTTCGTGTCGGCAAGCCAGCGCAACTGGGTGTCTCTCCTCGACACGGCGCAGTTTGCCTACAACTTGCAGTAGTCTTCAGCGACCGGCAAGACACCATTTGAGTTGGTGTTAGGACGACAGCCTCTCACCCTCGCTGATGTTGTGCAGCACACCGATGGTGAGTGCCCAGCAGCTTATCGGGTTGCGAGAGATCACGCCGAGGTGCTCCAGGAGGCTCGTGATAGCTTAGAGCACGCTGCAAGAAGGATGCAGCATTATGCCAATCAGAGTAGACGCGATGAACAGTTCAAAGTTGGGGATCTTGTGCTTCTAAAGTTGACACCTCAGATGTGGAGAAAGATCTCAGCCAAGACTGCGCATCGCAGCCTTATTCAGAGATATGAGGGACCTTTCGAGGTCTTGCGACGGGTTGGTGCTGTAGCCTACAGGCTGAAACTTCCCGACAGATTAAAGCTTCATCCGACCTTTCATGTATGCTTTTTGAAAAAGTTTCATACCGACGAGACCGACCCCAGTCGCTCTCAGGGGCGTCGGGCTCCTCCTAGTGTGCAGGCAGAGTTCGATAAAAAGATTGAAAAGATTTTGAATCACAAAACACTTGGACAGTATAGGAGGAACAGGCGGATGGAATTTCTTGTGCAGTGGGAAGGAACACCCATAGAAGAAGCTAAATGGGAGAAAGCTTCTGATTTGTGGTAGTTTGAGGAGGAGTTGAAGATCTACATGGACAGCCTGTCGTCGAGGGCGACGACGAACTTGGGTGGGGGAATATGTGATGCTCCCGGGATTTAGCACAAATCCCAAAGCACACCGAGATGGAGCGATGGCGGGACCCCTCGTCATCAGCCGTGTTGGACGACTCGAGTGTACGGTCGTGTCACTGAGGCTAACACAAGTCCATAGGGCGAGGGTCGAGTCAAACCACGGAGTGTGGGTTCACACGTGGATGTAGGCTTCTGACTCGACCCATGGACCCCAGACCCCCTCGCACGAGCTTGCGAGCGCGTGCATCGAGGAGGCGATTCTGAGGTCAAATCGACCCCGAACCGGACCTGAACCATCTTCTAGGCTGAACCGAACCGGTTCAGCCGGTTCAAACCGGTTCACGATCGCGCGTACGCGCGTTTGGGGAAAAATCCCCTGTTCCTCGTCTTCGTTGGAAGCGCGCCATCCGCCGTCGATTCCAGCCAGCTGGAGGTGGCTCGCCGGATTTGGAAGGTGGCTGTCGACGCGGGCTGGCGTGGCGACGAGGCTGGCAATGGATTGAAGGCTAGGACTCTACGTGGACGAGCCTAGGGCGGATTTTCGATCCACCCCGGTGGAAGCGAGATCTCCGGCCAATCACCGGCGGAGATCACGGCTGCGTGGCGATGAAGATGGAAAACCCATCCTCGTCGAGGGGAGGTTGCATTGAAGTGGAATCGAACGCTTGTGCAAGGTCTGACGACGGCGATTTCAGATCTGAGAACAGAGTTTCCGTTTCGACGTCGGCGACGAGGTTCTGGCCGTGGACTCGTCGGCGCACGCTCTCAGATAGACTCACCGGTGCCCTGAGGTAACGAGGAGACCATCTCCTCCGGCGCCGTTAGCCAGACGCGGGAGTGCGATCGGATTTTCCGATCGCCGGTTCCATGCAGCCACAGCTTCCATTGGGTAGAAATTCTCGTCGGCGGTGACTCCTCCGGCGACAATACTCCGGCGGCGGCTTCTCCGTTCACGGGCGACCAGATCCCGACCTTCCGGCGGAGTTCCGGTGGCCGGACGGTGACGGACGGAGGAGGACGTGCCTCCCCTATTTCGGCCGAGCGTTGCTCTGTTCGGACGCGAGCGGGAAGAGGAGGGAAGTTCCATCGCGCGGGTTCGTACGCGCGTCTCGCTTCGCCTCGGACCGGACTTTCCGATGCAGCTTCTCGGAGGATCTCGGTGGGCTCGGCTCGTGGAGTGGTGGCACGCTACAAGGGTAAACCCTCTCCGGATCTATCGTGTAGTGGTAGTAGGACGGTTTTATCGTGTGTAGTGGATAGAGACTTTATCGCCGTCCGGACTTCGTGTGGCTTTTCGTCCGGACGGTTCTTTGCGCTATCTGTGTCCGCATATGTGTAGTGCGTACTTGTGACTGCTTGCAGGTGCTTGTTTGCCAGCTCACTGCAAAGTCCAGGACGTGTGTGCCGGCACCCTCGAAGGTGTCCGCCACCGTCCCCTTGTGATTGATTGAGGCCGCGCCGGTGCCTATCTCGGCTGTGTAGAGAGAGGAGCGCGGGCTGAGGGAAATTCTGTGAGTGCAAAGTGTTTTGGAGAGTCTCCATCACTTTGACACAGCTGAGAGATTTGTATTCGTGTCCGAGGGGCTGTATTCATACCGAACTCTTCGCGCACGTGGTGTGAGGACTTGTAAAGTGCCAGGCCAGCTTCCGCAACGTGATCCTAACCGGTCGCGGGCCACTCTAGTATAGGGCTGAGATCTCTGCAAGGGGATCTGCCGGTTGTGGTTAAGTTTATTATTAAAAAAATAAATTTGCTCATAACATCTATTATCAAAATTTATTAAAAAAATTATTAGTTATATTATAAGAATAAAAAATGCTATAAAATTTTTTAACCATAGTTGTTATATAACAATATTCAAAAATTATAAGTGCAATAATTCTTGTTTATATAATAAAATTATTAACATGGTGCGCTAAGGCCAGACAACCAAGGTTATATTTCATTCCAGCTATGAAATTAAGGATATAAATAAACCATAAAAAAGGCACAAATCACTGAGACATGATCTACTTTTATAGATTAATCAATTAAACAAAACTCAGTTGCTCAAATCATACAAACATGGTTCGATGATGACGTGACCGCTTAGTTGACCAAACCAAGGGCGAAGAACACATAGCAATATGTAGATAGTTCGGATCACTCAATGGATCCAATTGCTATATGTAGATAGTTGACCAAACCAAGGGCGAAGAACACATAGCAATATGTAGATAGTTCGGATCACTCAATGGATCCAATTGCGGCCTAGACACTTTAAGATCATACAAATGAACTAGATCACTCTCGACTAATCCAATCATGGTAAATCACTCAAGAGGGGACTAATGATTAGGATCACTCATATATATGGTCTGACCAGTCAAACTAATTGATCACTTGGCGTCCAATTGATATGATCACCAGACGCAAAAACCAAGGTCTCAAAGAACTTGGGTGTATTCGACTAGCTAGGCAACTAAATGCTTAGCACCAGCTAAATTGATTGCTTAAGAGGAAAGTAGAGGACTCCAATTATGTAGACATAATCCTACTGGCTTGATTGAGTAGTGACATTAAATTTAACACTTTGGGTGTGTTTGGGAGTGCATCACATGCTGCAAGTCAAGCGGGTCAAATGGCGAAACGTAGAGCAGCTACCCTACTTTTCTGCGGCTGTGCAGCATTGACTATATTTTGACATGCGCAAAAGTTATAAAATAATAAAATCGCGCTACAAGGGAAGGCCGCATGCCGCACAAGCACACGCGGACCCGTCCATTTAATTTTTCATTCCACCTTCTAACCATAGGCACTCAATTCATATAAGTTATATAATATATATATATATATTAAAAAATATATAAATATATAAATAAAAATAAATTAAAAAATATAAATAGTACTATTCTTCTAGCAACAATTTATAATAATTTGACAGTAAAAAATACTGCTTTTGATCCTATAGTACTGCAATCCCAAATTGGCCCTTAGTAAGACCTAAGCAAAACCACTTAGGCAGATCAAGTTTGAGGGTTTAAGGACCAGAGTAACCAAACCATTTGATTAGTATATCACTTAAAAAACAACTCTAATATTTGCACTAGCGTTGTTTGTATTCAGGCAATCAGGCATGACATCGCTTAAACAGATTTTGATGTATGTCCTTCAATTTCCCAATCAGAAGGGGCTAAACAGAGAGACACATTTGTAAAAAGGGTTGACTTTTCATTTTAAAGAAAGCACTGTGCTGTTCCTTCTAACCATTATAGAAACTTGTACAAGTTACACAGTAAAGACTAGAAGTAGCACACAAGGTTGATGACTTTTCATGTGTAAACAAACTCACAATCTCTAGGGTCTATACTAAATTTGGGTAGTCCTTTCCAACCTCTGTACTCATTCATGGCTGAGGTGCTCTAGCCATTAGTTCTTGGGTCATTGACTATAACATCGATATATGGTTGTCAAACACCCCTTGACCTTCCATGCAAGGTGTACTCATTCACAACCGAGGTTAGGGAGGAGAAGCAAACATCTCTTAATGGTCAGATAATCCTTCATGGTTCCTCCCACCATACTATGATAGAATTTATGATACAAATGAGTGCTCTTAGCTAGGGTTGGCTCCTTAACATGACAAATGGGAGCCAGCAAGTTGTGATCTCTTTAGAATTTTGATTTAGAAACTGTTGATGGGCAAATGTAGCAGTATATCGCTAGTATTTCCTCCTATATCTTTGCCTAGTAAAGGACCCTTGGGCTGATCAGGCGAGAAGCCTTACCACAGTTCCTTGGAATGGACCATATTTCCCAATGAAATGGTTCAAATCGATTTCAAACCCATGCAGCAATTCCTTGAATGCCAATACAAATGTTGAAATCTTGAAATAGTTGCTAATCTTTAATTCCGAATCTATTGACAGAATAACGAACAAATCAACAGCGATCATTTGCAACACAAGGCGTGAAATCAAAAGAAACAATAAGATGAAACCTAACCGGGCAGCCAACGATTCCCTCCGTCTCACAACGTCGGCAGCATCATCTGCAGCGGCGATCTTCCCCTAACTTTGAATCGCTTTGCCGCTGCCCTCAAAACCCTCTTCCACCCCTGTACCAATTCCAGGCAATCTCAATCATACAAGCTTAATTTGTCATAGAGTAGAAAACTTCACAGTTAGGGATCCGAGCTTACAATTCTAGGGGACGGAATTGGGGTGAACTCCAGGTTCTTCGCAAGCGCACCCTTTTTCTGTTGCTGTTTCTTCTTCGTCTTCTTCTTCTTGTTCGAAAACTTTGCTTTCACCTTGCGGAGGGTCACTGGAGATGCGGAGAGGAGCTTCTTCCGGACCTCACCGGATAGCAGCGAAACGGGGCCGTGTCGGGCGCGCGGGAGCAAGGGAGACCAGATCGAGCTTTGGGAGTAGTCGAAGCCGAAGGCGGAGTCGTCCGGGAACTTCCCTAGGAGCTCCAGCGACATGGACGGCTCCAAATACTCCACCGTGATCACGCGCTCCGCAACCATGGCTGGGAAATCGGAAGCTGAAGAAGAAGCAGAAGTAGGAAATGGAGGCGAAAGCGAGGAGATCAGGGGAAGAAAACGGATGAGAAGTGACCGTTGCTTGTTAGCACGTGCAGGAATTCGAACGTTGAGACGAGATGAGCCATTATGGTCTCGGAGATCACGTGCGGCATTTTAATCCAAATGCTAAAAATGTAAAAATTCGAAACCAACCTTCGCCACAAAGTTGGGGCAGTGCCAAACCAGCTATGCCAAACAGCTGATTGTGAAAAGCTAGAGTGTTTGGCATAGCTGGTCAAAATAGCATGAGTTTGAAAAAACTATTTTTGATTACTTTCTAATTATTTTTCTTTTTACATCTCATGTCCACGTCTATATTCGTATGTTTTTATGATAATAAAATTATTATTTTAATAAAAAAATATTAAATTTAAAATTATTTTTAAATATTTTTTTAAAAAAATTTGACCAGTATAACAGTTTTGTCGAACTCCTTTTTACTTTTTCAACAAGCTACTTTTTAACCAGTACTTTTTAACTAGCAAAATTAAAAGTTTCAGCTACGCCAAACACAACCAGTATCTTATATCGGACCCAAACCCTGACTCTAACCTGATCTCATCGAATTTTAAAATTTTTGCCCCACACTCAATCCTGATAGGGATTGGGTCCCCACGGGAAACCTAATCCCACAAAAGTGGGTTGCATGGGAAGGAAGAGGGAGGCAGCATGTAGGGGAGGCAGATGGGAGGTAAAGAGGGTGGCAAGGAAGAAAAGGGGCAGGAGGGGAGGAAGAGTAGGGATGGCATTAGGTCAAGGCAAAGGTAGGTAATGCCAAACCCGACCCTAACCTCGTCCTTGACCTTGATTTAGTTGGGTTTGAGAAAACCAATCCTAAATCCAACCCACCTAGGGAATCGGATACCCACAGGGGAAAGCCACCCCTGCCAAGGCTTGTTTGGTATCACTTGCTCATCGTCAACTGGAAGCAGGAACTAGAGAGCTTCGACATCACTCACTCGTCAACGATCAGAAACAGGAACCAATGGGCTTCACTATTGCTCGCCTGTTGTCAATCGAAAGCAGGAACTAAAGTGCTTTGCCGCCACTCGCTTATCATCGACTAGAAAGTAGGAACTAGAGGACTTCGCTGTCACTTGCTCGTCATCGACTAAAAGCAAGAACCAAACAGCGGAACTATTGTTCGCCGTCGCTTGCTTATAATCGACCAAAAGTAGGAACCAGAGAGGCGGCAGATGTGAGGCGACAGCAAGCGTCGAAGGACGATGAGTGTGAGACGATGACAAAGTCTGGAAGGAGGAAGAGGAAGAACTGAGTTTTGATTGTGTGAGGGACTTGGCTGGAGAGAGAGGTTGACTGCTAGGGTTTAAGTTTAGGCTAAAATGAATAACGTAGAGTTAGGGTTATTTTGGTAATTTTAATAAGCAGAGTGGGGAGTGAAAATCTCATACTCAATCCTAACCCAACTTAAATAAGTTAGGTTTTACTCCAATCTGACTAGACATTCGATTATTTCAATTTTTTTTTATCAATTCGGGTCAAGTCTAGTCGAACATGGATAATTTTGCCACAACTATGAAAGAGGAAAACGACATGAGGGGAGGGAGAGGAGGAGGAAGAGGGGCCGGCGTGGACTAGGATTGGAGGAAGAGAGTAGACAAGGAATTAGGATTATGAAACACGGAGCAAATACCTAAGATCTGATATCCAACCTGACTTATAATAGTTTTTTTGAACTAAATCCGAGATCGGGTCAACTGAGATTAGCCATTGTGGCTGGTTCGGGTAAGTTCGACTGTGTGCGATCATTTATAATAATAATGTAACGATATTTAAATTTAGACAAAAAGGCTTGCGCGTCAGTATTTGAATAAAGAACGAATATTTTAGACTCCCACAAATTAGGCCCAGACGATCTTGGGCCGGGCTGGACCGTGGTTGGGCCACGACGGGCCCAAGGCCTGCTCTTCTTCACACTGAGTAGCCCGTTGGAGGCGGAGTCGGGCGGGCGACCCGGCTCCGGGCTAGCGCGCGGAGGCGCGAGGTGACGGCGTGCAGACTCTCGAGGAGGCGTCCCATCGAGGCATGGGTTCGGACGGCGCAGCAGAGGAAAAAGGGAGAGCTGGCGTGATCTCCAGAGAGAGATCTTCTCTCGGACGGAATCTGCAGTGGGGATCGAGAGGTGCGATCGGGATGAGACTTCGGGCGATCTTCTCCACGAGTTTCCTCCACGAGATAGCGACGGGCGGCATCTTCCTCCCCTCCGACGTAGACCAGCGAGCCGGCCGGTGAGGGTTCCGGCGAAGGCGAGGTCAGACGAGAGCGATCGGTGTGCGTGTACAGAGAGGTGTACAGAGGGAGGGATTGAGGGGTTTTAATGCGCTGTACCCGTGGATAAATAACAGTAGCTTTCCCCTCCGTTTCCTGGTGTCAGCATTGTGTTTTCCGGCGTGATTCCGACGAGTTCCGTCGTCTTGTCAGGCGGATCTTTCCCACCTCCGATCGAGGGTTTTCCGGTGCCCAGCAGCGGCGCCGACGAGAATGGCTGAGGGTGGAAGAGGCGGGCGACTCTTCCCCTGCCATCAGGCCCTTCCGGCGACGTCAGTAGCTGCGGCGGAGCTCGGCGTTGAGGCGGGCGTGACGCCGCGAGGAAGATGAAGCGGGCGGGGGCTCGCTTCGAGACGTACGGTCCAAATCAGTCAACGGCTGCGGCGAATTTGGGCGAAATTTCAATTTCACGGGTGCATCTTGCTGACGTGGCACGGTTTGGGTAATTAACCTTGCTTAGGGTTAATTCGAGTCTGACATTTCTGGTATCAGAGGAGGACGGAGGTGGATTCAGGTGATCGGGCGACGAGTCTGGCAACGGCGGGAGCTCCTCAACGATCACAGTGATTCCGGGATAGAGCGGAGATGAGTTCCCTGCCAGACCGCGTGGCGCGGTTGGAGGAGCTTATTGGGGTCTTTGGCGAGTTGGACATCGCACTGGCTCCTCAGGTGGAGGACCTGCAGCTCCGAGCAGAGGAGCAGCAGCTCTAGATCATCACGCTGCAGGAGGCAGTGGCGAGCATGGCGACGCTCGCTGATCAGGTGGCCGGATTCTTAGCTCTGCTGAAGCAGGCGCAGGCGGCGCAACGGCAGATGCAGGCCGAGGTCGTGGTCTTGCGCATGTCGCTGGCGCAGACCCAGGCGCAAGGAGGGAGTCCCACTTCGGCGACGGCTACGGGGTAGGCGGCCCCTAAGCCGAAGCTGCGGATTCCAGAGCCGACCACCTTCGGAGGAGTCAGATCTGCGAGGGAGCTGGAGAACTTCATATGAGATATGGAATCCTTTTTCACCTCCAGCCGGATCCCCGACGACGAGCGCGTGCAGGTGTGCACGGCGTACTTGACGGCCGACGTGAAGTTGTGGTGGCGGACCACAGCTGGATCGACATCGGGAGCGGTGACTTGGACCTGGGAGGTTTTTCTAGAGGAGTTGCGGCGGCAATTCCTTCCGGGGAACTCGGTGGACTAGGCGAGGGACGCGGTGGACGCACTCCGACACACCGGCACCATCCAGGAGTACATGCGGGCGTACTCGGCGCTGATGCTGGAGATTCTGGATATGTCGGTGGCGCACCGACGGCATACCTCCCTTCGGCATCTGCAGCCGTGGGCGGAGGCAGAGGTGCGGCGACACTCTCTGCAAGATTGGCGAGAGGCTGCAGCGGTGGCCGAGGGCTGGTGGACGCGAGGGCGTCGAGGCCGACTTCACCGAGGGCTTCGACCTCGCCCTCGCATGGCAGTTCTCCGACGAGGGCGAGAGCACCACCGCGGGCGCAACAGCCTCCACGACTGGGCGGAGGCTAGCTGGCCCGCCCCCAGCCACGACAGGAGGCTGCTCGACCTGCAGGGCGAGGTCCGGAGCAGCGGCCGAGGCTGCCACTGGCGTGCTTCCTATGCCAGGGGCCACACCTGATGCGAGATTGTCCGACTCGGGGGCAGATCTCGGTGATAACAGCACAGGAGCCGGCTGACGACACCGGTGGCTCCCCGGCGAGGCTTGGAGGGATGGCAGCGATGGCGAGGATCGGAGCGATGGTGGCGACAGATTTGACTACCGGTGCGTGAGAGCAGGCGAGCTCCTCCTCTACATCTCCAGAGCGATCACCCACCGCCGGCGGACAGCCACGGATGACGGCGCGTATGGCGGAGGCGATGCTACGCGACGTAGTGGCCCGGATCGACCGCTACAGAGGCGGCGGACACGGCGGGTGCGGAGGACGCGGAGGACAGTGGACGGCGATGACGTCGAGGGCGACGTCCAACTCAGCCGGGGGAGAGTTGTCAGGCCCAGACGATCTTGGGCCGGGCTAGACCGTGGTTGGGCCACGACGGGGACCCAAGGCCCGCTCTTCTTCACGCTGAGCAACCTGTTGGAGGCGGAGTCGAGCGGGCGACCCGGCTCCGGGCGAGCGCGCGGAGGCGCGAGGTGACGGCGTGCAGACTCCCGAGGAGGCGTCCCATCGAGGCATGGGTTCGGACGGCGCAGTAGAGGGAAAAGGGAGAGCTGGCGTGATCTCCAGAGAGAGATCTTCCCTCGGACGGAATCTGCAGTGGGGATCGAGAGGTGTGATCGGGACGAGACTTCGGGCGATCTTCTCCACGAGTTTCCTCCACGAGATAGCGACGGGCGGCATCTTCCTCCCCTTCGACGTAGACCAGCGAGCCGGCCGGTGAGGGTTCTGGCGACGGCGAGGTCAGACGAGGGCGATCGGTGTGCGTGTACAGAGAGGTGTACAGAGGGTGGGATTGAGGGGTTTTAATGCGCTGTACCCGTGGATAAATAACAGTAGCTTTCCCCTCCATTTCCTGGTGTCAGTGTTGTGTTTTCCGGCGTGATTCCGACGAGTTCCGTCATCTTCTCAGGCTGAGCTTTCCCACCTCCGATCGAGGGTTTTTCGGTGCCCAGCAGCGGCGCCGACGAGAACGGCTGAGGGCGGAAGAGGCGGGCGACTCTTCCCCTGCCATTAGGCCCTTCCGGCGACGTCAGTAGCCGCGGCGAAGAGTTCGGCGTTGAGGCGGGTGTGACGCCGCGAGGAAGACGAAGCGGGCGGGCGCTCGCTTCGAGACGTCAGGTCCAAATCAGTCAACGGCTGCGGCGAATTCGGGCGAAATTTCAATTTTGCGGGTGCATCTTGCTAACGTGGCACGGTTTGGGTAATTAACCTTGCTTAGTGTCACGTCCCGGTCAGAACGGTCCAAAAACAACGCTTATCCGTTGTCTCAGGGCCGTCCGGCGAAACACCGGAACGTGATCGCGCTAGGGTTTCCGGACCGAATTTCGTCCCCAAATTCGAAACCCTAGTTCCCGCTCAATTTTTCTTCCCAAATTACAAATCACTCGATAGAAACCCTAACCCTAATTTGAGAAATCGAGGAAGAATCGAAAACCCAAATCAGAAAATCAACCTCAATCAAATACCTCCGATTTATTTTGACCCGAGAGTCAAAATCACCCGCTGTTTTAATTTGTGTCGCTGACGTCACGCTGACGTCAGCCCTTCCGAAATCGTTCGCCGCGCGTCGAATTTCCTCCGCTGACGTAGGGTTGCGTCAGCCGCCGATTTCGATTTCGGAATCGTTGACCGCCGTTGCACTGTTGACTTCTTCGAAACGAACGCGCGCCGCGTTCGTCTTCTTCGTTCGTCCGACGCCTTCGAACGTTCGCTGCTGCTGTTCGTTGCCGTCGCCGGAGAAGATTTACGACAAGGGGAAGACGCCGCCTGCGTCTCGCCTTGTCGCCGCTCGTCGACGACCTCGCAGCCGCCTGCTGCCGAGGTTAGTCGCCGCCGTACGCCGAAGAACAGGGGAGCAGAGGATCTCGCCGGAAAACACGAAAGCTTGCCGGAGAAGAAGCACAGTTGAAGGGAAAAGCTTCACTCTATTTATTCGTAAATCAGAGCTACAAAAACCCCTCCTCACTCTTCTCTCTCGTCCTCACGTCGGCGGCGAGCGTCGCCGCCGTTACACGCTCTCTGTCCCGAGTTCTCTCCTTCGAATGCCGATGATCCCTTCCAATTCCAGCCTCCTCTCCTTTATAGGCGAGCCGCCTCTGCGTCTTCCGCGTCCGGGTCGCGTCTGCCGATTCCTTCGCGTCGCCTGTAGCCGTCCGCGCCCACGTCCGCATGAATTGGTCGCCCGAAGAAGACGAAGCCGAGCTTTGCGGGGACGAAGCCGCGTCCGCTTCGCTCGCGCCGCTCGAATCTGAAGATATCCTCGTCGCCTGCCCGCTTCGCACGCGAAGACGCCGCCTCCGAGAAATCCGTCGTCGACCGCGTCTGGAAAACTCGTGCCGCAGACGAAGTCGAAGACGCAGCTTCCGTTTCGAGATTCGGATTTCGTAACGAAATCCGAATTTCGACTTTTTACTGCTGCCGTCCGAGTCTTGGGCCTGGGTCTGGGCCTGGGCCGAACCTTGGGCTGAACCGGGGAGCCCAGGGCCTAACAATTCTCCCCAGCCCAATTTGGACATCGCCCTCGATGTCCGGCGCGGCGCTCAGGCCCGCCCTCGCCGTTCTCTCCTTGCTTGCTGGCGGGAAGCCTCATAGCTTTGACGCCTTTGTTCATACTCCACCGGGTCGTCTAAAGGGGGCCAATACCTCCCTTGGATCCGCTGGGGCCAGTCGTTCCTCTCTGTGTCTGAAGAATTCGAAGACTTCGGTGGAGCCTTTTCCTCCACTACTTGCTTCCACGTCTTTTCCTCCTGTTGAGGTTTCACCTCTTCGGAGCTCGTCTTTTGCTCGACGTTGTCCTTGTCGACTGTGTCTTTCAGCTCTGCTTCTGCGGGGGTCGATGATGATCCTGCGACCACTGAGGCAATTCTCACAACTCCTATGCGAGCCTCTACTGGTTCCTCGTCATGCACCTCCGCCGGTTTTTCAGCAAGCTCCCGATGCACAATCGCTGCAATCGCGTTCAATCTCTGTCGATCCGGACAGTCGCGTATCCGGTGCGGTCCTTTGCACAAAAAGCAGGCAATTGGTCTCAGTTGACCTTGCCCTCGCTCTGCAGGTCGAGTCTGTTCCTGCCATGCGGGTCGTCCTCCGTTTCGTCGAGGAGAGAGTCTCTCTCTCTCTGGTGCTCTGGGTCTGGGTGGAGATGGTCGCTTCGGGGGCGACCTTTGTGCTCTCTGGAAGGTCGTCCCTGAAGTCCTCTGGTCCACCAAGGACTCGGCTATAGCTGCAGCCGTCCTCCAGTCCTGTGGTGCATGTCTTCGTACCTCCGTTGCCGCCCAAGGTTGGAGATTCCGGAGGAAGAAGTACCTCCTATCTCCCTCTGCCATCTCGGGTAACTCCAACATCAGTGCGGAGAACGCCCGAACATACTCCTGGATCGTCCCTGTATGCTTGAGCCGATCCACCGCCTCTCGTGCCTGGTCCACCGAGTTTCCGGGAAGGAACTGTTGTCGCAGTTCCTCTCGGAACACCTCCCAAGTCCAGTTCGCCGCCTCTGATGTAGAATCCACTTTGGTTCTCCACCAGAGCTTTGCATCATCTGAGAGATATGCTGTGCATACTCTCACCTTCTCCTGATCTGTGACATGGTTAGCCTCAAAATATTGTTGCATGTCCCACAGAAAATTACCCAATACTTTAGCAGATCTGGCCCCTTTGAACACTGCAGGTTCTGGGGTGCGAACCTTCCCGTTACCGTTGGGCGCCCCATACTCCGTCCTGACTGCTGTAGGGCCACCCCCTTGTACCCGCGCCAAGGCCATGCGCATCACCGCAAGGTCCGCCACTATCTGTTGCTGAACTGCCGTGGTGTTGGCTACCTGCGTTGCCAACGTCGTCACCTGTCCTTGCAAAGCCCCTACTTGTTCTTGTAGGGCTGCCATGCCTTCAGCATTCTGGGGAGCCTCCACTACTCCAGCCAAAGCCTGTTGAAGAGCAAGGATCTGCAGCCTCTGCTCCTCTATCGTGCGATGGAGGTCCTCCACCTGAGGAACCACCGCATCTCTACTATTCCCAGTCAAACCGAGCACCTGCTCGATCCGGGCAATACGATCTCCTTGATTCACCATATTGCTGTTGTATCACTTTAAGCTCTGATACCTGTTGTCACGCCCCGGTCGGAACGGTCCAAAAACAACGCTTATCCGTTGTCTCAGGGCCGTCCGGCGGAACACCGGAACGTGATCGCGCTAGGGTTTCCGGATCGAATTTCGTTCCCAAATTCGAAACCCTAGTTCCCGCTCAATTTTTCTTCCCAAATTACAAATCACTCGATAGAAACCCTAACCCTAATTTGAGAAATCGAGGAAGAATCGAAAACCCAAATCAGAAAATCAACCTCAATCAAATACCTCCGATTTATTTTGACCCGAGAGTCAAAATCACCCGCTGTTTTAATTTGTGTCGCTGACGTCACGCTGACGTCAGCCCTTCCGAAATCGTTCGCCGCGCGTCGAATTTCCTCCGCTGACGTAGGGTTGCGTCAGCCGCCGATTTCGATTTCGGAATCGTTGACCGCCGTTGCACTGTTGACTTCTTCGAAACGAACGCGCGCCGCGTTCGTCTTCTTCGTTCGTCCGACGCCTTCGAACGTTCGCTGCTGCTGTTCGTTGCCGTCGCCGGAGAAGATTTACGACAAGGGGAAGACGCCGCCTGCGTCTCGCCTTGTCGCCGCTCGTCGACGACCTCGCAGCCGCCTGCTGCCGAGGTTAGTCGCCGCCGTACGCCGAAGAACAGGGGAGCAGAGGATCTCGCCGGAAAACACGAAAGCTTGCCGGAGAAGAAGCACAGTTGAAGGGAAAAGCTTCACTCTATTTATTCGTAAATCAGAGCTACAAAAACCCCTCCTCACTCTTCTCTCTCGTCCTCACGTCGGCGGCGAGCGTCGCCGCCGTTACACGCTCTCTGTCCCGAGTTCTCTCCTTCGAATGCCGATGATCCCTTCCAATTCCAGCCTCCTCTCCTTTATAGGCGAGCCGCCTCTGCGTCTTCCGCGTCCGGGTCGCGTCTGCCGATTCCTTCGCGTCGCCTGTAGCCGTCCGCGCCCACGTCCGCATGAATTGGTCGCCCGAAGAAGACGAAGCCGAGCTTTGCGGGGACGAAGCCGCGTCCGCTTCGCTCGCGCCACTCGAATCTGAAGATATCCTCGTCGCCTGCCCGCTTCGCACGCGAAGACGCCGCCTCCGAGAAATCCGTCGTCGACCGCGTCTGGAAAACTCGTGCCGCAGACGAAGTCGAAGACGCAGCTTCCGTTTCGAGATTCGGATTTCGTAACGAAATCCGAATTTCGACTTTTTACTGCTGCCGTCCGAGTCTTGGGCCTGGGTCTGGGCCTGGGCCGAACCTTGGGCTGAACCGGGGAGCCCAGGGCCTAACACTTAGTGTCACGCCCCGGTCGGAACGGTCTAAAAACAACGCTTATCCGTTGTCTCAGGGCCGTCCGGCGGAACACCAGAACGTGATCGCGCTAGGGTTTCCGAACCGAAGTTCGTCCCCAAATTTGAAACCCTAGTTCCCGCTCAATTTTTCTTCCCAATTTACAAGTCTCTCAAGAGAAACCCTAATCCTAATTTGAGAAATCGAAGAAGAATCGAAAATCCCAAATCAGAAAATCAAATTACCTCTCTTGATTTTGACCTGGTCAAAATCACGTTTACTGTGCAAACTCGCCGATCGAATCGCTCTCGCTGACGTCACGCTGACGTCAGCAGCCGATTAATTCCGTCGCCGCGGAATCGTTCTTCAGGTGACGTCACGCTGACGTCGCACGCGAAATCGAATTTCGAATTCGATTTCCGCCGCCAATTTTGACTTTCCTTTGCTGATGTCCGCTTGCGTCAGCCGTCCTCGAAATATGCCGTTGACCGCTTGACTCTCCTCGTTTCGAACGCTCGACGCGTTCGAAGCCGTCGTCTTCACGCGTCGAACGCGCGTCTGCGTTCGACGCTGCCGTCGCCGGAGAAGGAAGGCCGCCGCCTTCCGTCGTCGTAGAACAGGGGAAGGAGAAGGAAGGTAAAGCTTCGTTTATTCCTTGAAGAATACTTACAAGCCTCCTCTCTCAACGCCGACGACCACCGTCGCCGGTGCCCCTCTCCCTCCCTCGCCGGCACTGCCGGTTACATTCACTTTTTCACCTCTCTCTCGCCTCGACGTTCGTCGTCGCCGGCTCCCTCAAGCTCACAGACTCTCCTTGTTCCGTCTGTGGGTTGGGACGGGGCGACGGCGCGCCTCGCCGTCGCCGGTGGTGGCGTACCCGCGCACCGGGTGGAGTCGCCCTTCGTTGCGCCCTCCCCCCCTGGTTCGTTCTCTGCTGCACGCTTTATAGAGGAGACTGCCCCCGCGTCCGAGCCTTCCGCTGGACCTCGTCTCCCGCCGTCTGTCCTGCGCGAGTTGACGAAGTTCTGCCGCTTCGTTCGCGCGCGCCTGCGCGTGGCTGGCCAGCCGTCTTCGCTTTGTCCGCTTCTTCCGTAGCGCCCAGAAGACGCCGCCAGCCCCGTTCGTTCCGCGTCCGAGAAGTTCGGCTGAAGCTTCGTCTTGGAGCCGTCCGCCGAACTCGGACGCTGCATCCGCGTCGTCTGCGTCCTTCGCGTGGGTGAAGCTCGCGGAACAGAGACGAGGTCGCCGTTCGCCTCGCTGCCTCCGCACGGCTCGCGTCCACCTGCCGTTGTCCGCGTCCGATGAACGCGGCCGCGTGTGAAGAAGTCGCATCCGCGGAGCTCGCGGATGACGTCGCAACGCTGCCGCGTCCGCGCGACCAGGTCGCCGTCTTCGTTTCCGAATGGGAATTCGGATCTTTCTTCAACTTCGCCAAGCTTTGGGCTTGGGTCTGCGCCTGGGCCGAACCGGCCTGACCCAGGCCTGACAATACTCCCCCATCTGATTTGAACATCGTCCTCGATGTTCGTCTGACGTTCTTCTATCGTTACCATCGGAGCTCACTGCCCCGGGAAGAGACCTTGCATGCCTTTCTTCGTCACCCTCCTGGTAACAGCATCAAAGTCTCCTGCTTTGGAAAGGGCCTTGCCCTCTTCATCACGTGTCATAGTGTTTCGCCCAACTCAGTGCTTATCAGGGTCACGTCAGTAACGCATCATCCATATAGATGCTCCGCTCAACCTGCAAGAACTGAGTTCACGTACTAGCGCACTGAATCTTCAGCACTCCGCCTGACTTGGCACGATTGGGTTCGCATCCTAACGTATTGCCAAACCCCTCGTGTTCCAGTCTACATCGTAGCGCGCTGAAATTGTTTCTACTGAGCACCTGTGTCTGCTCCATCTCGGATCTCCTTGATCCACCATGCTGTTGGATCACTTTAAGCTCTGATACCTGTTGTCACGCCCCGGTCGGAACGGTCTAAAAACAACGCTTATCCGTTGTCTCAGGGCCGTCCGGCGGAACACTAGAACGTGATCGCGCTAGGGTTTCCGGACCGAAGTTCATCCCCAAATTTGAAACCCTAGTTCCCGCTCAATTTTTCTTCCCAATTTACAAGTCTCTCAAGAGAAACCCTAACCCTAATTTGAGAAATCGAAGAAGAATCGAAAATCCCAAATCAGAAAATCAAAATACCTCTCTTGATTTTGACCTGGTCAAAATCACGTTTACTGTGCAAACTTGCCGATCGAATCGCTCTCGTTGACGTCACGCTGACGTCAGCCGCCGATTAATTCCGTCGCCGCGGAATCGTTCTTCAGGTGACGTCACGCTGACGTCGCACGCGAAATCGAATTTCGAATTCGATTTCCGCCGCCAATTTTGACTTTCCTTTGCTGATGTCCGCTTGCGTCAGCCGTCCTCGAAATATGCCGTTGACCGCTTGACTCTCCTCGTTTCGAACGCTCGACGCGTTCGAAGCCGTCGTCTTCACGCGTCGAACGCGCGTCTGCGTTCGACGCTGCCGTCGCCGGAGAAGGAAGGCCGCCGCCTTCCGTCGTCGTAGAACAGGGGAAGGAGAAGGAAGGTAAAGCTTCGTTTATTCCTTGAAGAATACTTACAAGCCTCCTCTCTCAACGCCGACGACCACCGTCGCCGGTGCCCCTCTCCCTCCCTCGCCGGCACTGCCGGTTACATTCACTTTTTCACCTCTCTCTCGCCTCGATGTTCGTCGTCGCCGGCTCCCTCAAGCTCACAGACTCTCCTTGTTCCGTCTGTGGGTTGGGACGGGGCGACGGCGCGCCTCGCCGTCGCCGGTGGTGGCATACCCGCGCACCGGGTGGAGTCGCCCTTCGTTGCGCCCTCCCCCCCTGGTTCGTTCTCTGCTGCACGCTTTATAGAGGAGACTGCCCCCGCGTCCGAGCCTTCCGCTGGACCTCGTCTCCCGCCGTCTGTCCTGCGCGAGTTGACGAAGTTCTGCCGCTTCGTTCGCGCGTGCCTGCGCGTGGCTGGCCAGCCGTCTTCGCTTTGTCCGCTTCTTCCGTAGCGCCCAGAAGACGCCGCCAGCCCCGTTCGTTCCGCGTCCGAGAAGTTCGGCTGAAGCTTCGTCTTGGAGCCGTCCGCCGAACTCGGACGCTGCATCCGCGTCGTCTGCGTCCTTCGCGTGGGTGAAGCTCGCGGAACAGAGACGAGGTCGCCGTTCGCCTCGCTGCCTCCGCACGGCTCGCGTCCACCTGCCGTTGTCCGCGTCCGATGAACGCGGCCGCGTGTGAAGAAGTCGCATCCGCGGAGCTCGCGGATGACGTCGCAACGCTGCCGCGTCCGCGCGACCAGGTCGCCGTCTTCGTTTCCGAATGAGAATTCGGATCTTTCTTCAACTTCGCCAAGCTTTGGGCTTGGGTCTGCGCCTGGGCCGGACCGGCCTGACCCAGGCCTGACACTTAGGGTTAATTCGGCTCTGACACACAACCACAAAACTAACAATCGGGTCGGTTCAAGCCGTCCCGCCGAATGCCAAACTCGGAGCTACTGCGTTTGGCTCACGCCCCTCTCTTCCATGTCTTCCGGTCACCCTCGGCCAGCGCCGCGGCCGCCGCAGCTGCCTCCGCTTCCGCCTCTGCTATCAGATTCGCCTCGTCCCCCCGAGAAGCCCTCCGCCTTTTCAAGCTTCGTTTCCGCCGCCACCGGCAGCATGACGATTATTTCGATGCCCACGCCGCTGTCTTCGCCATGAAGTCCTTCTCCCATCCCCCGCTATCCCCTCTTCTCCCCCATTTCCACGCTTACCTCCTCAAGACCAATCTCTCCTCCAATGTGTACGTCGCCTCCGCCCTTCTCCACTCTTACGCACTTGGATCCCCCAGCGAAGCCTGCCGTCTGTTCGACGAAATTCCCCAGCGAAACGTCGTTACCGATAACACCATGCTCGCCTGCCTCGCCCGCTCTGGGGACATCTCTGCGGTCCGCACCTTCTTCAACGGGATGTCCGAGAAGGACATTGCCACCTGGTCCACCATAATCGGCGTCTACATGGACCACGGTCAGTGCGCTATCGGCCTCGCCCTTTTTCGGGACATGATGAATGACGGTCACCTCGAGCTTGACCCTCTTATGCTCGTCACATTGCTCACCGCCTGCTCCCGCACCGGTTCGCTGCCGCTGATGGGAAAATCCATTCATGCTTATGCCGAGAAGAACGGATTGAAAATCAATGTTCAGCTTGGCACGGCGCTCATTGATATGTATGCCAAGTCGGGATGCTTGAGGAGCGCATTTTATGTGTTTGAAAGAATACCAGAGAGGAACGTCATGCACTGGACTGCAATGATTTGTGGATTGGCCATGCACGGGCATGGCAGGGATGCAGTGGCCTTCTTCGAGAAGATGCGAGAAGCTGGTGTGCAACCTAATGAGGTCACATTCACTGGGGTTCTTAATGCATGTCGCCATGCCGGTTTGTTAGAGGAAGCCAACATGTATTATGTCAGCATGATTGAAGATTTTGGCTACGAGCCTGGGATTCAGCATTACGGGTGCATGGTTGACCTTTTGGCCAAGGCAGGGAGATTGAAGGACGCTTACAATATCATTGAGAACATGAAGGTGGAACCGAACATCATCATATGGACTTGCTTTTTGGCAGCTTGCAGGAAACATAAGAACTTTGAGATCGCTAAGAAAGCGTTAGAGAAGGTTTTGAGAATGACAATTCCTGAAAAGGATGGTGGAGTATATACTCTCATATCGGATTTGTATGCTCTTGGGGGCAAGTGGAATGATGTGGAGCGAGTGAGAAGAATCATGAATGAAAATTTTGTCAAGAAGAGCAGAGGATCTAGTTTCATCGAGGGCAATGAACAGAGATCCTTAGTGGCATCAATGAATTGATTACTTACTGTTCCAAGAGGATATAAATTCCCAGCGGCTGCAGAAGTTGCTGGTGGATATCCATGCTTCAAAATAACTGAGAGGAACTAAACTGTTCGGATCTCTTCAGAGATGCCTGGAAAAGTTTCTAATGCAATCGCTTGGTTAACTTCAATTGAGAAGCCTCTGCTCATAGTCATTCCATGGATGGACTAACAGTAGTTCTCTTTTTTGCTCGGAATACCTAAAACAAACATGAACAGTTCCCATAATATTGTTTATTGGAAGGTATACATCCTACTTTGGAATTGATGTACTTTTCTTTTACTTCCATTAAATTGTAACTCTATCTCGATGTATCTATGATTAGCTGTTGTAAAATTTGAGTTTTTTTTTCTAAATTTTGAAGAGATGCTGCATCAGTAGTGTGGTAAGTGTGAGTTCATTTATTGTGACTCTTCTTTCTTTGAAGAGAATAAAAATTACTGAGGCAATAGTTTTGTTTCTTTTTCAACCCTTTATTATCACTTATTAGTGATAGCTATGAATGAAATTTTTTAGACAACTTGTCACGAAAAACTTCTGTCACATACAGAAGCAAACTTGATTTTTAGTTGTCTCTGTTAAAATGGGTATCGAATGGTTGTCTTGTTGTATTGCTCTGAAATGGAGGCTCATGTGCATCAATTAATTAGAAACACTTGGTTCATGAATGGAATTCTAAGGCTAGTAAAGTATGACAAATATCTTCTATGTTTTCCCTCAAAAATTAATATGCCAGTGCATATACGGTTTGAATTCGATGAATACATTAGAATTATGAGATCTTAAACCAAGAGTTATTAGAGATGGTGACCTTTGACACAGTGTTCTCATATGTGGTTTGCAACAGAGCAATAGAGACAATATGTTGACATAATGTAAGTTGATGCTGTGACAAACGATAAAGATGAGATAATGCCACCATATAGAGATGTTGCAAATGAGCACTAGAAAGCACATGCGAGCCAATGCTGCCACAATTATTGAGATTCATGAATATGTGGCTATTCTCAAGCATAGTTTCATGACCATGTGGCAGATTGTGTACAGAAATGGTGAAATTGAGGAGGTTGAACATGTGGTAGGCCTTGTTACATATACTCCAATTGGATGCTCTATCCACCTCAGGAGGTACTTGTCCTTATGTTGTATATCATGAGGTTGTCTGTAGAGAACCTATAGATGAAGATGTTAATTATTCTATTTAGCATGATTGATTTCTAGTGATTTGCTATGATCCTATAAAAATGTGAAATTAGATAAATCATTTGGATATTATTTTTTGCACTAAATTTCTTTCATTAATATGAGGTTGTTACTGGACTAAAAACATGTTGATAAATAAAAACTCTAATCATCCAATAATACATATCTCATCCTTAGAACAATAATTATTGGAAGAATCAAGAAAATCATTTTTTTGCAATCAAACTCCTACCTTGAGGAGTGTGAATTTCCTATTGGCACTCATAAGACTTGATTCTAGAGAGAATACACAATAATTATTCTTTTATGGGTCTCCTAGAATAAAAGAAACCCTAATTAGGCAGATGATATAACATAAAACTACAATAGTGCCTTATGTCTAAAGATGGAATTGTGCATTTTCTATCAAAAGATTTTTGTATTAACAAAATTTAGATAGAAAACTCCAAAGGTTATTTAAGTAAACTCGTTTCTATAATAAGCACTCACGTCCACTTGTGTCTCACATTGAAACCATGAAAAGTAGTCTATACTCTGAGTAAAATTTTGCTACTTGTATAACTAATTATCATATATTCCTAATAAATCTCTGACTAGTAAATTTTAATATCAAGGCATAAAGGGCAAAAATTGCACCATCTCATCTGCATTCTAACTTTGTAAGTTTGAGTGATCTATTTATCAAATGGATGATAATCAGTAAAAAAAATATATATAATTCTATCTAAACACAACATGAATAACAAGAGACTCAATTAAGCATATGGACATCTATCATGATCCTATGATATTTTAGAAAATGACCATTATTGTTATATATCATACATTTCCTCTCACCCTTATTGCAACAGAAAGTGATATTATTAGGCTTGAGAACATTCTATCTACTTCTTAGGGAAAATGAAAATAATTTTTAACTCAATATTTTGAGAGCAAGTAAGTTTGGAAAAGCACCTTAGATAATGGCCAATTAGTAAGAAGAAGGTGAGACACTAACCTAGTATGTGAGCAAGTGCATTAAGAAGGCACTATAAATTGAAGACGCACATGAATCCCTCAGCATAGTTATTCATGTAAAAGGAACATTTAGAATATAAATGATAAGTGAACAAGCACCAAAGTCCCTAAGCGAACCAATGAGCACTATCACCACTTGAGTACTATACCAAGGCTAGAAAATGCCCTCAATGAGCTAAAGGCTTCATTAAACTTGAGTGGATTGATTTTATACAATCCACTTGACATCATATGAAGTCCATACACTCACAAGGAAATTTATACCACAGTGAATGGATTGTCGCTCAAGTACTTGAAAAATAAAAACTATGTACACTATTTACACAATGTGTCATGGTCAATTATATGATTTTACATTACCACTCGATCTGTTGATAACACGGTGGTTAAGCCAGTTGGCTATAGCCAATGACAACGTGCAACAAGGCTGGGGCAAAGTTGAGCAATTTGATGTCGGGAAGGAGGAGAGAAAAAGAAGACTAAAGTGGGCGTCGACAACAACTTTAACCACTTTCTTCGATGCGAATGAGCACATTTGCACAAAGGGTGTCGATGAGCAACAACTATAAGCGTTGGCTAGCAAAAGTGCAAGAGAAAAATGCCTAGGCATCTCCGACAGGGTCTCTCCATCACACTCACGAATCATAAAGCTAGCTTCCCAATGTGAATCATCTAAGCATGTAACCATGGTCACTGGAATAAATTTTCTTTTCCCCTCCATCATGCCCTTTTGTCTTCCTTTTACCTAAACTCATTGTCGTCCGTGGTTGCATTTGTGAGAAACCTCCGGCAGTTCCTCTGATGCTGGCATAAAATCAATTAACCCATGGTGCGGCTCTCACATCTCACAAGCGATGATGCCTTCCTTTGTAGCTCGAGTGTGAGCCCTCTCCGATGCGATGCCCTCACATTCTTTTGGCGCTCTCCGTAGCAACGTAGCTTGATCCGCCCTAGCTTCTCATCTGTAGCAGTCGTTGCCTCACACTCCTATTTACCGGTGGCATCATATTCCTCTGGTATGTACCAAGTCTTGCCTTAGTTTCTTGTCCTAAAACCCTGCTTGTCGCCATCGCTTAACCCATGTCATAGGTAAGATCTGTTAACATATAATTTACTTTGCATGCTTTAATTGTTTTAATTAATGAATTTAATCATATGGTCCAAACCTCCTCCAAGCTCAGATTGCAGCCTAGCTTAGGCAAACAGGATAAAAGCTGTAGCAACTTCTCATAGCTCATCCCGTTGGCCCAAATTTAAAATAAGCAAGATCTTTCATTCTTGTTTACCTCATTTGGACATATTCATGAAAGTAAATTCTACGATAATTCATGTTTTATGAAAGATGACTCAAAGTTTAAATTTTCGTTGAATCTGGTCCCTCTATTTAATTTTTTGGTAAAATTTAGACATTTTTTAGTAGAATCTATCATAAATTTCATAGAGTTAGGCTTAATTTGCGTAGAATGTGATTTAACTTTCATGGATTATGATTAAATTTTCATAGAATGTGATTAAACTTTCATAGAATGTTAATAAGATTTTGTAGAATCTGAATAATTTTTTGTAGAATGTGATTAAACTTTGGTAGAATAAGAATTTGTGAAAACACTTATATTGTTTATTCTCTTGGCATAATTGTAGGTTATTAATGCATATGTAGCTGCTACTGGATAGATATAGATGAAAATAAGAAAAAGTATAAATCATTTGCATATATTTCTCATACTTGCCTCATAAATTATTTAGCTGGTCATTTTGGTGCAAGTTTCACCCAACTGGAACACTTGATCTGCCGGACCCTTAAACGGACACAAAAAATCCTATGCCTAGTTTTTAATTGAAGGGATCTTATTGTATATGAATATAAAGAAATAACAATTGATTGTATATAATTCTTTAATATCTACTGTGACCAATAAAGCTGCCCCAACTTCAATATGTATTTAAATCTAGTTATTTGTCTTCTAATTTTATCATATGTTATACTTAACTCTTCCAATTTTATCAAGTGGTTGCTCTAAAGAGTCATATCAGGTGCTAGCTTGATGGAAAAGTTGATATTGGAAAATGGACAATAGCTTGGGATGAAGACTGCTCAATATAATATAATAGTGTTGATTGTGCAATTTTTGTTATTAAGTATATTGATTGTATTTGTAGCAACACAATTTAATTTCATGCAAGATGATTTGCCAAAATCCTGGCTTATCAGTTTAGAACTATTTAGTGGACATTTAGAGAGTGATACATGATGATGGGTGATGGCTTTTCCTGTATATGTGTCATCTTGCAAATTGGTGACATGTATAAAGAGTCATTATTGGTGTTCTACTAGAATTTTTTTGTTATTCAATTGAATATGTAGCCATTCCACGAAAATTTGTATACATTCCATGAAAATTTATTAATATTCTACTAAAATTTATTGATATTCCACTGAATATGTAGCCATTCCACGAAAATTTGCATACAGTCTAGATGTTCTACTAAATTTTATTAATAGTCTACTGAATTTGTAAATTCTACAAAAATATGATGATGTTCTACTAAATTTTATTGATATTCAACTGAATATGTAACCATTCTATGAAATTCTACGTGCATTCCACAAAAATTTGTTGATGTTCTACTAAATTTTGTCTATATTCTACTGAATCTGTAGCCATTCTACGAAAATCATTAATGTTCTACTAAATCTTATTGATATTCAATTTAACTGCATACATTCCATGAAAATTTGTTGATGTTCTAATAAATTTTGTTGATATTCTACTCAATCTGTAGCCATTCCATGAAAATTTGTTGATGTTCTACTAAATTTTGTTGGTATTCCATGAAAATATGTAATCATCTTCAAAAATCTATTTGATATTCCATGAAAATCTGTTTCCTTAAACAAAAATAATCGGTTACATATAAAATATAGATTATATCTCATCATCAGTATGTGCATGACAAGTAATACATCTATATTCTATTGTTTTGGTGTGATAAATTGGGATAGTCCTCACTTACGAATTGTGATTAAGCAATATGTGATCCTTCATCTTAGCACTGGAAAGAGAAAGATGAATTTAGTAGCAATGTAGAGGAATATCAATAGTAATCGTAAGTTTATTTACTTACATGAAAAGAAATAGTTCGCATCATTGCATCATTATGGCAGTATAAGAAAATAAAGGTTGTATAGGACTCTAAATACTTGCTGTTGGAGGAGAGATTGCAGTTGACGTATCGGAGAGCCACTGGAGGAGAGATTGCAGAAGAAGTATGCCAAACAATGAAACAAACATGTTAGTGGACAGTATTTGCAATCTAGGAGAAAAAGTGTCACAAAAGTTATCGCCGGGACAAGGAGCCAGAGTTAATCTGGCAGTCAAAAAGAAAACACTTCACTGGTTCGCCACTCACAGTAGGGCAAGCGTCCGAGGAAATGCCGGAGGTTTCTCAGAAATTTGATCACGACCGATGACAAATTTAGGCGGAAGGGAGACGAAAAGGTGTGATGGAGGGGAAAAGAAAATTCATTTGTATCACCGCTAAACAACCATGGTTACATGCCTAGTGTCAGACCACTAATCATGTTAAACCCGATTTCATTTCCACGTCAGCTGTTTGTGCCTGGTTTTCAATTTCCTCTACCACGTTGACTTGATCGTGCTCCTCGTTCGCACGCCACTGCGCACGAGATTGCCGCCGGACGTGTCACCGGAGTGGAAAAGGGGCCTGCGGTAGGGGAGAGGCACCTCGCGTCCCTCGCCCTCAGCTCCGAGCGCCGGAAGGTTCACTGGCCGGAGTCCACACCCACCTAACTTCGTCCTCCGCCCGAGGCCTTGTCTCCGAGACCGAGCGCTGACTTACATCTCCTCGACGCAAAGCAGCTAACGTCTCCTTCCGAGAGACGCAAGTTCGTCGTGTCCTCTGACGAGCGTCGTTCTTCCTCCCTCTCTTTCGTCCGACGAGCATCCGAGACGCACGAGCTCGTCGTCTAGCCGAGGCCTCTGCCTCCAGCTCACCAGGAACACACAGAGGGAGGCAGTAAAGAGGGAGAGAAGGAGGATAGACCGTCGGCGTTGCTCCCTTCCACCCACCCACACCACCGGAGCTCCGACGATCGTGGGACGGCCACATGCCCACGTCGACGAGTTTGGCGTCGAGGTCCACCGTTGAGGGGGAGAGGGAGAGAGATGGGCGAGGCAGGGTTTGTTCTCAACCCTGCCAATGTCGTGTCCTCTGTTTCGGTCGCCTGATTCTCGTAGCCGATGCCTTCGGCGAGTCCCTCGTCCCCGACTATTTTTCCACCGTCCAACCTCTCCTCACCGGACGTTGGTCTCACCCCTACCAGCGGTCCGTTTTCACCTCTAACCCCCTCGAGCTTCGTCAGCCCATCTTTTATAGAGGCTCAGCCTTGGATTCCCGATGTTAGCCCAGACGTGCCGCCCATGCCGCACGGCTTCACTAAGAAAAAATTTCCTAGGCAAAGAGGCTGCCTAGGATTTTCAGAGCACAGCCCCTATCAAAACGTTAAAAATATTTTGAGATTTGTGTTCATCATCCCGTGATCTGTGCCCATCACCGTGCATTAAAAACCGTATAGAACACGAATCTCAACGCATTTTTTTTGACAGCCCGGCTGTCACTGAAAATCCTAAGTAGCCCAACTGCAGAGGAAATTTTTTTTGACACTAAGCCCAAAGAAAGATAAAAACCTCAAACTTCGTGCACTCAATGCATAATTGACCTTAAAAATTAAATATAAGTAGCTCAATTTAAAAGTCATAGTTAATTCAAGCAAAAGACCTAACTAAGAGCCAGCCCCTAGATCTACTCGACTTGGATTTTGAAATAAGAATTTTCTCAATCTAGTGCAAATTATCCTTACCCATCAAACTTCCCACCTACCTACCTCAGCAGAACACCTCAACCCAACTATAGTAACACCTGAATCACTTGGACATCTTATAAATAAATGTTTAATGCGTCATGACACTAACAGTTAAACAATTTAACTTTGAATGATCAATTAATAAGACTACAAATACAATCCACTATTTTGTAAAAGATTACACTTCATGCAGTTAGAATCCTGAAGACAATGCGTCCAACTTGAGCATCAGAAGGAATGTACTTATTTACATTCAGTAAGCACGCAAAATGGATGAGCAATTGTTCAAAAAGATCTGACAGTTTTTCACAAATTCTGGGATACATTATTTGCTTAACAGACTATGCTCTTGTTTCAACATAATCTTAGATCATAAAACTAGTTCACAATACCATGAAACACGTACTTGTTCAATGTAAAACACACCAAGTATCATGACAAAATAACGACTCTAGACTGATTCCCGCTGAGAAAGAGGGTAACATTGCTAGTACTCCTTGTTGCCAAAGTTCTTGCACCAAAGCTGGGAAGGAATTGGACGAACAGGATGGTGAGGGCGTTGCTGCAAGTAAACAAAAATACTAGTTTTGTCATTGAATAAAAACAAAAACCCCAGGCAGTTTAAGTTTGAGAAGCTTACAGTAACAGAGTAGCAAAAGCATGTTCATAGATCTATAATATAGCGGCTGGGAAATCAGCTAATGCGAAGCATGACCATGGTACAAAACTTATTAACTGGCATACACATTCAACATTTACAGGATTTATAATATTATCAAAGTAGACGAACAACTAATAATCCTAAAGCGTATGGAGGATGTAATTTTCCACATTTTCGAATTGAAGGACTTCTCTGAACCCTATTATGACTTCTTAAGTCTCAAATAATAAAAGGGGAAAAATAAGTCTACCCAAACAAACACCTCCAACTCAGGATAGTAGAGGTGGCTGGCCAAGCAACCGCACGGGTTGGGCCCAACATGGCAAGTCAATGTATCGCAAGCGACACGAGTTGTACCGGCCGAGGGGTTTAGGCCCACAGCCCAGGCTAGGCATGGCACACTAAGGACGGTATAGGCCTAGGCACAACAGCATGAAACAGTCGATAGATTCAATATTTTAATTTTTAAAATTTTGAATTTAATCACCCAAATTCAATTCAAATAGATGGCCTTGTGAAGTATCTTAAAAACTTAAAAATAAGGGATTAAATGTCTTTTATTTATAAATTTACTATTTCATAATCTTAAATAGTAAAAAAGAAGGATAAATTTATAAATTTAAATCCAATTCATCCCTATAAATTTCCCATGGTCTCCTATTGTTTCAAAAAAAAAGAAGTTCAAATTAGTTTTGCTTGAATTCTTCTTAATTTCTTGAGTTTAAATTATTTTCTTAATTGTGTCATGGGTGGTGCACAATGTAGAAAGAAAAATATTATATTACCATATTCTCGACACTTTATCTTTCACACATCCACCTTAATTTTCGGAATTGGAGCAAGGCCAAATGCAAGGCTTTGATAGTGTTCCACTGACGAGTGAGTTTTTCATTGTCAAAGGAGATAGAACTACTACCTGGTGTGCACAATATACTTGGAGAAGATGGAGCACGGAAAGTAAATATCCTTAATGTCACTCACACATCTTCCACAATGGCTGCCTACAACAGTGCTGCCTGCAACGCTAGCTACAAGTCAACTATCTTTGCTCAATCACATCTGCCCACTATGCTCAGTTTTAAGTTACACTATAATTTACAAATATATAGTTTACATAAGTTGGCTTAGACTTTAATCGCATGATCAAGTTTAAACATGTTATTTAAGGCTTTAAGTTATGTCTCTATATAATAAATATGTTATTTCATTTAAATTTTGTAATCTAATTTTATAATAGATGTGTTCATGCCTTCAACTTCAAGGCTCCTATTTTTTTCCCTTTTCCTAAAATAAATAATAAAAATATTATTTAAAAACTAGGGCATTATTATTTATTGTAATATTGTTTCATATAATTTATTTTTTACCCTCTGATTTTTATTTTTTAATTTTTCTTTCTTTTTGTTGACTTTCTCTTTTTCAGATTTTTTCTATTTTTTTTTCTAATTTTCCCTATTTTTAATTTTTTTTGAATTATTCTGATTTTTCTAAACTTTAAACAATTTTCTAACTTTTTCTGATTTTGTGTTTTTTAAAATATTTTTTATTTTTCTGATTGTTTTCAATATTTTGTATTTTTATTTTTTTAATTTTCAGATTGTTTTTAATATTTTTTATTTTTATTTTATTTTGAGCCATTCGTGCCGGCCCCATTGTGTCATGAGCCGTGCTAGGCTAAGCCAAAAAAAATTCACATACCATGCTCGGCCCGGGGTGCGAAGGGGCTGTCTCCATGCCATAGAGGGCTGGGGCTTGTCCCCCTGCTATTCCCGGTATGCAGAGTTATGTATAGCCTAGCTAAACTGATTTGACACATTTGGCTAGCTATAGGAGGGCCAAGGCCATGAGACATGATGGGCCGAGCTAAATTTGTGTCATGTCATGCCTAGCATGACTCATGTCAAACCGTGCCCTGCTTGGCTTAGCCCATTTCAAACCGTACATGACAGGTCAGCCCTGCCCAGTGGCCATCTCCACTGGATAGTGAAAGCAAACTTTACGGGGCCAAGGCGAATAACACTAAAGTTTCACCTAATTAAGAAAAAAAGTATGATTTTGAATCTTCAGAGAACTATCACTTGCCCCCAATGATATACACAATCATGATGCAGAAGCAGTAGAGTAAAAAATTACATCCCAGAATTTACAAACAGTTCAAAAAATACTGGTAGAACTCCGCATGGTGGAGTAATTTATGCTCATAAATCATGAATCATAATGGTCAAATACCCGGAACTTTACATGTTCACTACAGACAACAATATACTATACGATGGTGAACACTGAACTACACGTAACAGTAATGATGACTAAACAATTAAACCCCAAAATCCTGTAAGTGAATACGGTAAATTGCAATTTTGTTTTGATGTATACAATGGTGAACACTGAACTACACGTAACAGTGATGATGACTACACAATTAAACCTCAAAATCCTGTAAGTGAACACTGTAGATTGCAATTTTGATTGGATGTATACGAGTGACTTAATGTCAGAATAAAAATTTCAATAAAAAAAAATCCTTAACTCAGCCTCTAAAATGTTGTTGCAATATAATTTGTTATGGGAAAGTTTTTGGCCTGAAATAAGAGGGGAATGGAATGTTGGCGACGTCAAATAGTATAATGGCAAAAGACAGAAAATTGTAAAATCAAAATAAAGAACAGATTTTCATATGAATTGAATTGTGTGAATATATCAGAGAACCTTGTAAATTGGGCATGATTAATCGAAGAAAATGAACTAGATTAAGACAGCTTCATAACAGTTGCAGAGAACAAACACATTCACGATTTTAACAAAAAAGAAACAGGACAGATCTGTTGCTTTGCACTTTAATTTCAATAAGTGCAGAAGAAGATGGCAACTGCATTGTCTCAGCACTAAGAAATAATATGGAGAAAACTAATGGCCAAACATTTCCTTGAAACCAACCACGAGAAAAGTGCCAATGCCTAGCTATTATAGCTTCAAAAATGAAAACAAAGGCCTCTATAGAAACAGATTTTGAATCAACAAATAAATAGAATAAAATATACATTCTTGGTATTTCTCTTTAGTAATTCCCAGTGCAAATTTGTTAAGGGATGAAACATAGGAAACCCTTAGTTTAGCAAAGAAGGTAGCCCTTAAATTCAGATAAAAACTTCAAATTAGTGTCTGCAAATGTAAATCAGACATTAAGAATCAAATCCCAATTAGATTAGGTTTTAAAATATAAACAATGCTAACGGTTAGAGTTTATGATTTCTTTTATGTATTTATTATTAACTTAAAGTTATTGAGTCTCTTAATGAGTAGTTGTCCTTGCAGGTCACTATCCACTAAGGTTATATTTGCCAGCACCCTTTTATGCTACTCCTCTCTTAAAGAGTCTCTGTAGCATATGCAAGCTTCTCCACCCTCTTTAACCCTTTAGGGTTTATTTAGTCGTGATGAGGTTATGTTTTGATCTCCTTATTTTAATCTTAACCTTAATTTGATATGCTGTTCTCCTACTCTGATATGCTGTTCTCACCTTCTTGCTAAATAGTATAGAACCTAATATTGCTTCTACAATTGTGTTCATAAAAAATGCAAAAGCTTGAGATGTTTTGGCCATCACTTATGTCACCATAACAAAATATTTGACTAGTTTATTGCTTATATAAAGACATCTGCTTTAAAGAAGATGAATGACCTCTATAGTACCATTCTCTTATGAAGAGCAAGTAGAATGCATTATCAAAATATTATCCTTCTATGTTAGATATGACAAAACTACTCTAGCAATGATAAGATTACTTTATGGCAAAGTTTCTCTTGGATCTTGATGATTCCTATCCTTCTATATGGGACTAGTTATTGTTAGATGTTACTGCTCCGAGTCTTTAAAATGCCTTTTTACAATTGTTACATGCTCCTATGGCATCTGGTGGAACCTCTGCTACTTCACTTTGAAAATTGAAATCAATGCTTTAGAAACTCTTGGGGTGTGTGTTCTGTAGAACGGAATCCACCGTGGAAAGGAAAGAAAGAGCAATGAATCTAGATGGAAAGCCTTCCTTTCCACGGTGAATTCCGTTCTACAGAATATACCTTTAGGGAGTCATAGTGGATATTCTAGCACAGGTCAAGGTAGAGGTCAGAAGGCAATACCAATCATACTCCTAACAATTATTTAGGCAATATCAATCTCCTAACATACTTGCTAGTGGTTCCTGAACCCATCACCTTCCAATTAGGAGATGACATTTCACAAATCTACAATGGTCATCTCATCTATTATTGTCCCCACCAATTGAATCATCCCACCACTGACCACAAGCAGCTGCTTTTGGGGAAGCTTCCAACTAAACACACATAGCATTGACCACACCTACAATTAGTATAGTTTCTCTTGCCTCTACTAGAGCTCCTACATTTTTAACCCAAGGGTTCTATGTCACATATCAGGCAACTGTGATTTATTTACTTCCTTAGATATTAGATCCCATCACTACTCTATATCTATTAATGATAGATATAAGGTTCCAAAAACCGATCCCACTAGATGTACCAATCTCATAACGTCTGCTATGAGACTGTTACATACCGATCATTGATGGTACCAATGCATCTAGCAGAGCCTTCTGTTGCTCTAGCTCCACTACTTCGCTACTCGCCTCGAGCTTCCACTGCTCTGCTACGAACTAGAAAAATCGGCTAGTTCGAACTAGTTTTTAAAACATTAGATGGATCCTTTGTTTTTAATAGAGGTATTGGATCTATTCATACTAACACAAACTTGATATTATCTAATGTTCTTTATCTTCCTCAATTTTCAATAAATTTATTATTGATTTGTGCTTTGACTCCCATCTTCTCTCTTTCCTATTGGATTTCTTTTAGGACCTAAAGATGAAGGCAATGATTGAAGCGGGACCTAGGTCTAAGGGCAACTATATCCTAGTTGATATCTTTGATATTGCTCATGCTACTCTTTTCACATCATCCATCATGCCAACTAGGTCATCCAACACCAAATAAAGTTTAGTATTTATTTTAGAGTCATGTCCTTATTTGTGATACATTCCAATTAAGCAGACATCATTGAATTTCTTTTCCACCTATTCATCATAGTAGAAGTATATATACTTAAAATGATTTAAAAACTAGTCCATGCGCCCGGTGTAGGTGGTTCCAACACGTGTAGTGTCAGTACGTCCGATACTGATACTATTTAGTATCAGGACATCCGCTATATACCGGTCCAAAACAAACCCAGCACACCAATACAGGCTCCCCATCTCCTTTCCATCTTGGCCCTGTTTGGCCCAGTTTTTGAGCATGCTTATGGCTTCGCGGGCCAACAAAAATTAAAAAGCTGAGGCATTTGGTCCTTCAACTTTTCTGTTCTAACCTACAAATTAGCACTGTAGCTGAGAAGCAAGGGTAAAGCTGCATATCTGGCCCCTCCACTGCTTCTCTATCTAGATTCTTCTAATTTTAAGCTTAATGACAAATAAAATATATGTTTTTCTCAATCAAATTCTTATAATTTTTTTGTATAATGCACCATGATCATAATTTCATATTTTTAATAATTTAAAATATATTTTTATCATTAAAATCTTATTTGTTAATATCAAAATTGACTTATTAGCTTTATAAATTTAAAATAACGTAACTTAATTAGCAATACTTTAACCAAAGTTAAGCATAAAATGCTCAATATTTTAATAAAAATAACATGAAATTAGCTTTTTAATAAATATTTTAATTATAGTTAACTATAAATTTAGTCATATAATTTTTATCTTAGTAATTCTTTTAATAAAAAATTATTTATTATAAATAGAATACTTAATCATAAGATGTACATCCAAACACTCTCAAACTTTTTTAGCCAGCATCTTTTCAACTAGCACTTCTTCAGCCAATAGAAGCTAGAAACATAAGCCGGGCCAAACGAGACTCTTGTATATCTAAAATGTTATGCCCTATTCCTATTCCTATATAAGTATTGAACCTTTTTCTTTGTTCTAGACAAGGTTTGCAATGCCGGTCTGGTCCATACCGATTTTTCACTGGACCGGTCAGTACCATATATATATATATATATATATATATATATATATATATACATTATAACTACAGATCAGACCAGTATGTATCACCCATACTACCTAGTATGGAATGGTACTTTAAACTTTGGTTCTAGATAAAATGTAGTTGGCAAACTGCAGTTGGAACCTAGATTATTATGTTCACCATCTTAGTCATCTTAGTCTTAATTGACATTGATCAATAGAGCCAACATGTGCTCTTTATTTTGAAACATTGAAGGTGGTAACAACATTAAATCAATTCCTGTGGCAAGCAAGGATGTAATTTCGTTCATCCATCAGATTTTGAAGATTCATTAGAAGATCAAAGGAATATATTACTATAAAATCGCTTATAATTATATAATTATAACAAGGTTGTGTAGAGGTAAATAGCCGAAAGTGTGCACCAAACCGTCTCCTTTCTCTTGATCATGCAGACAAAAAGTGTTATAATTGATGATTGGATCAAGTATCACAAATCAGATCACTCTTCTCTCCGAATTGATTGTCTTGTCTTCAATTGTTTAAAAATGAGTAAATAGGTATAATTTATGGCTTGTGGATTGTGGGTCATTTCACTGAAAGAAAGGATTTGTTGGGTTGCATCAATCAGTTAACAAATCCAATTAATTCAATTCAATCAGATAAGAGAAGGCCATGGTCAACAAAATTGAATGTTGTAACCATGGCAATCTATAAATAAAATTACAACTTAAAAAAAAAAGTAAAATAAAGCAAACTGGCATATTAAAAAAGGAATAAATGAAGTGCAGCAATTTAAAAGGAGAACGCAGTGGAGGCGTGGTTATTAAAAGAAATAGTAAGCAAAGAAGAGTACAGGATGAAACCTATCTCCATAAAATAATAAAATACTTAAGTTTCGGCAAAATTGAATGGTTGGCTAATAAAAAATTGACAGGAATTAAAATAGGTTGGTGGAGAAGGCTAAACGTGGAAATAAAAATAGGAAAATGGAAGCATGGAAGGAATAGAATGAAGGCATGACAATAAAAAAAGACAAAAATGTGAAACATGCAATTGTGTAGTAATAAAATAGTACTTCCTTTTAGGGAAGGGGGTGTCGGTCCTCAAAAGAAAGGAAAAGAGAGGAAGAACAATTGATCCGTCCTGAAGTTGGTGATATTAATTGTGCAAAGTACTTCCTTTTATGGAAGGGTGTGAACGAAAATAGTAAAAACTGTATTACATAAAGCGGGCATCGGCCCTTTAAGAAAAGGAAAAGAGAAGAATAACAACTGATAAGTCCAGAAGCTGGTGATAATAATTGTGCAAAGTATTTCCTTTTATGGAAGGGGGTGAACAAAAATAGTAAAGAATGTATTATATAAAGGGGGTGTCGACCCTTAAAAAAATGGAAATGAGAGGAAGAGCAACTGCACTGTCCGGAAACTCGTGATAATAATCATGCAAAAGAGGTCTCCATGTTTGTGATGATAGAAGGCAAAATAATCAACAAGATTTTTTTTTTTTTACTTTTTCTCCCCCTAAATCTACTTGATGGAGAGAAAAATCCAAAATAAATCTACAAAAGAGGTCTATGTGTTCATGGTGATAGAAGGCTGATCTGTTTCTGTGCTTGCACTTATGAGTAAACCTTGCCAATTGAATGAGAATGAAATAAAATATAGTGGCTAGGTTAAGTTGTAAAGTTGAATGCAAAATCATTTTCATAGATTATTTGTGAGATGATGTGGATTTAAAACCTGTTCCAAGGTTTCAATTTCCATTGCACGTGTCCAATGATTCTATTTTATGATAATCAATCTATCATTCATATAGTTAGCTATTCAAGATTACACAAAAGAACAAGGCATGTTGAAATTGATTATCACTTGTTTGAGAAGCAATGTTAAACAAAACAATTATACTCTCCCTACACCAAGTCAGAGGAACATCGCATTGATATTTTCCACCAAGCTCTTAGTGCTACATGATTGCATACGTTAATTAGATATATTCGACATCTATGCACTAACTTGAGGGAGAGTGTTCAGAGTTTATAGTTTCCTTTATGTATTTATTATTAACTTAAAGTGTGGCAAATCTATATCCACTAAGGGTGTATATATATATGTGTGTGTGTGTGTGTGTGTGTATGTATGTATATGCATCTCTTCTCTTCCATAAACAAAGGAGTAAAATTGAGGAAAAACCTAGGAAAACAGCCAAAATAAAGCTGGAATAGAAACCAATAGATAAAGAGATTCATGATTTTAAGGCTAGATCTCCATCTAGACCTAATCTACAAACTTATTGCCATGTTGCTTTTGATACTACAAGAACAAAGGAAGACATCAATAAGCAAGAGGTTTAATGCAAGTGCTATGAAAGAATAAGAACACAAAAAAAATCTTTTCATTTCAAACATATATAAGACTTGAGTAAACTAGTGTAGTTTGAGAAGATGTACATACAAACATATATAAGACTTGACCATACATACATCGATAAGATTTGACCATAATCAAAATAAAATTGACCTTGCAAAAATTTCCTTTCCCATTAAGCAGTGTTCTAAATCTTTCTTTAAACCTGACCAGACAGTTCGTGTTCTTAGTTTCCCATTCGTATAGTTTTGTATTTTTATTAGGCAACGAATGCCACATCAAACTATCATCGTGCTTAAGGATCAATTATTTTTCATCCTGTTATCAATTAATGTGACGAAGAAACTCAAAAGCATTTTGAGAATTGTTGAATCCCAAGATATGAGAGAAGTAAACATTTTTTTACCACAAAGTTAGCACAAGACATGATGGACATGTATATATGTTAAAGTTATTTCTTGGAGTTTCCTTTATTCATGGCGGATTCAAAATTGAGATCTGGAGAAGCATAAAAAAACCCCAAAAAAAAAAAAAAAAACTGGTGAAAGTCAAATTTATGTGTTGACATACTCGCATCAAACATTGTAGTAGATCAGAAACGTTTGTGAAGCAGTAAGTAAATCATTCAACCAATTAAGGAATAGAGAGGAAGCTAGGAATGGAAGAAGATGCAAACCTCGAGCTCGGCGGACTTCATAGCAATGGGAATGCAAACAAGGAAGATCCCGAACATTGCGATGGCCGTGTTGCGTTTCCAGTGCTTCGGGCGGCAGTTAGGGCCGCCCGTCAGGCTCCACACCTTCATCCGGAAGTCCGCCGGTTCCCCATGGACTCCGTGGTCGCCTCCTCCCCCTCCCATGGCGATGATCGGAATGACGAGTCCCCTCTTTTCTCCGGCTCCTTACTCTCGCCCCCAATGGAGATCGACTCCGTGCCCTGGGGTGGGATGAGTTTGGGGTACTAATACGCGAATTAATCGCCCTTGCCTCGTTGAAGCACGTGAGGAAAGCGTGACATGATTTAAAATCTATTTTTTTAGTTATTGATGATATATTATTTATAAATGATTTATGATATTTGATTATAAATATTAAAGAACTAAATAATTTATTGTTTATTTTATTGGGCCAATGTTCGGCCCGGTAGATCCACCAGGAGAAGGCCCATGCTTAGCAGCAACAAAGGAGAGGGAGTGAGTTCGATCACCGTCCCTGTTTGCAGTCGCGACGACGGAGAGAAGAGATCGCCGGCGAGAAGGAGAGAAATGCCTGGCACAGCAACGCTGATTGGAGCCCTGCTGGGTTTGGGTACCCAAATGTACTCCAACGCCCTCCGCAAGCTGCCGTACATGCGCCGTGCGTAATCCATTCCTCGTTCTCTCTCTGCAATTTGATTCTTTTCTTTTTCATAATTGAGGGATTTGATTTGGAATGCAGATCCGTGGGAGCACGTCCTGGGGATAGGAATCGGGGTGGTTTTCGTCAACCAGCTCGTGAAGTGGGACGAGAAGCTCAAGGAAGACCTCCAGAAGATGCTGGACAAGGCCAGGGCCGCAAATGAAAGCAGATACTTCGGTCTGTTCGTTCCCTTGTGATGCAGTTTTTGGTTTATCGATTTGGATATAAGTAGACGCAATAATTGAATCTGAGGGCCTGATTTGTTCGTCTCTAGGCATTCGTGTTAGCAGGTCTGATGTTGCTCGATGGTTTATGAGTCAATAGAGCGTTTTTTACTGCAAAATAGAACGGAAAATGTTGATCATCTGATTTTGGGTGGTGTTGTTTGAAGTTACAGAAGATCAAATATGGTAAATGTGACATGCGATTTCTTTTCATCTACTGTCCTTGTTGGAATGTCAAAGGATGTGAACGACTATTCCCTTGCATGCTAGGACGATGGAAACTCAAAGTCCGAATTTGAGGATGCCATGTATAGTATAGAGTTTGTATGTTGCTTCTTTTATGATTTATGAGCTTAGGATAGAGTTTGTGGAAATTATAAGGGTTAATGTGAAAAATTCGAAAGGGGTGGTACTAGCAGAGATTGGAACATAGTCTAAAAAACTGATGGTAATGTACATCTGGAAGATTGTCTTGTTGGACTTAGAACCCAACGTTTGTTACATGGAGAATATGCATAACCAATATGACAAGCTAGCAAAAACGAACAAGACAAATTTTAGGAGTTTTCCTGTATGATATGAAAGACAGTAAAAAAAAACCTTTAGTAAAAGCTACTTTCCACCAATTGTTATATAATTAACCCTTGCAATTTATAAATAATGACAAAAATTACAATTTATATTAAATTAATATCGACACCACAATATCAATAAGAAGACACAAGTACATAAATATTTATGTGGTTCCGCATATGCCTACATCGAGCAGAGATAGAGTAAGTTTCACTATCAAAAAGCCAATATATACAACGGATATCAAAAATTAATATCACCTCTCTAACAACAACCTCTTAATGTGTACAAAAAAGTTGGTACCTTGACTGAGAGAATAAATCTTTTAATCACAAAGAAACAATGAATAGATTTACTTTAATAAAGAGTGACTTCTTTCTTGCACCTCAAAGCGTTTTTATAAAAGAGAAATCCCTTGTAAATACATAAAATTTGTCAAAAAAGGAGAGGCCCCGAAAAACAAACCCTACTAGTTTCAAGGTATTTTTTTTGTCCCATAGTGAATCATTGAAGTACATTATTTGTTTTTTTAGCATACTGTGGAATCAAATTGTAATTCCCTAGTTTAGTCCTACATGGATAATGGGAGAAAAGATAGTATGATATATAAGACTTAGTTGACTTACTATCATTAACTTGGACTTAAACAATTTAAATTAGGTCATATTGTCATTAAACTCACCAAGTTAATGAGTTAGTTTGCTCAGGGTCATAACAAATGGTATCAGAGCAAACCTAGTCCTAATTATGGTAAGGGTGGTAGAGCTGCAATTGAGCTGACAAACTAGAGATGGTTTTTGGACATGTGTTAGGCTTTGGGCTTAATAAAGACATCAAATCTTAAGTGCAGGAGATTGGAATATAAATTTTCTTGAATGATGTAATGCATTTTGTAACTTTGCACAGTGATGAATTTTCAGCATCGCATTTCAAGATGCTCATAGTTTGTACTGCAAGTTTTCCGAGTGATGTGGTGCATTTTGTAACTTTGCACTGTGCTGAATTTCAGCATCGCATTCCACCACGTCCTTAGTTTATACTTCTTGCAGTTTTATAGTTTATATAACAACACAGTAGTGTTCCTACGTTATCTGTTCCATTGGTTGTTCTTGGTGGTCAATAAATTTCATAATGCTAATTCAACTTATTCCAATTTGCTGATCACTTCCCTTTCTTTTCTACATTTTAGTTCTAGGGATCATCCAAAAGTTGCTAAGAACAAATATAATGATGTATTTATGTTTGTTAGTTACCCAATTTTCATTTCATTTTCACAACCCAAATGGATCAACTACTAATTGAATAAGAAATCATTATACACGAAATTATTGGTTTTGTGGCTTGCTTATTGACATGGTAACTTGAGAAACCTATAACCACATGGTCTAATTTTAAAGTACTTAAACACAAGCATATGACAGTATGCTCATTAGATTTTAAATGCCTTCAGAATTTTCCTATTACATTTCATAATTAATATGTTACAATAACTCTCAATTAGACTTGATGCCCTTATCATGCTCCAATCTCTGCATCTTTAGTCGGGAGATTGTGAAGTTAGTCTAATATCAGCTCTATGACGGTTGACACGCTTTACCTATTGGAATGTTACTATGTACGGGTTGTTACAATTTCCATAACATCTATGCTTCCGTTACATACATTTAGAACCATGCAAAAGCTAATCTTCCAAAGATATACGCATAGTGCAAACTTAAGAAATGATTAATTCATAGTTAATTACAACAATTTCACATTTCTCTATTATGCTGAGTTTTCCTATATACAACTTAATAGCACATGTCAATTTTAAGCTTCCAAACCCTTTCAAAAAAAAATTTTGGATTAGTACAACACTAATTGAATTTTTGAATCACAAAGTAGTACCAATCCATGGGTTAAACATTTACACAACTTATTGAACCAGTTGGACTTGTTGTATTTTAGAGTTTATATTAATTGCTTTTAAGGTATCAATTTAAAGTTACTTGTAATTTTCATAAGATATGTTGTAATTTCTCACAAGTGTGAACTCAAGAAATTTAGGAAGGAAACAATGTGAGAAATTTCCAATTATAAATATTTCTACAGAGAAGCTCTTCAATATCTAAGAAAACACCATGTGGAGAGAAAGAGAAAGGGTCCTGGCTTCTAAAAAGAAGGGCAATGGGGTTCCAAAAAAAATGATAATAAGTTATTAACCAAGAGAATTAAGATATTAAAGGTGTTTAAATTAAATTAATACAAAAGCTTAAGAAAATCAATTAGGAGAATTTTTCGGCTTTCTAAATTTTCCATGTGTTACAATTTCTAGTCTCTTTAAAAGTTAGTTCTTCAGATCTGATCTTTATCTACGTTATGGTATCAAGTCTCTAACTCAATAGAGATCATCAAAAGCTATTTCTAGCTAACCTAGACTAGGTATCCCATAGCCGGTTGGCTTTCAAAATTATGCTCTAATGCAATTTGTTATGACCTGCGCAATGAAGGAGTTGACCATTAACTTCATTGATTTATTATTGAAATGTTTAAATAACTCAGAGCTAATAGTTGATCTGGTGGATTGTGCCGAAGTGGTAGAAGCTAATGGTGTTGAAAGGGGCATTGTATTAGTGCTGCCATGCTCGACGAAGGCCTAGTAGTGTGAACCTGAGAGTTGACGCAGAGGTGACGATGAGACCATAGAATGTGGAGGATGAACTCAATATTGTTGACGTAATGTGTGAGCCTGAGTAGGTTACCGAGGATAGGGATGTTGTTGGAGAACTGTATTGACAAAGGGGAAGCAATGGGAAGCTGAGATGATGGAAAGGCAAACTCCTATTCCAAGATCCAACTGAGTACACCTCAACTCAATGTGATTAACACTTATTGAGGATGTGGTTTCTTCTTTGTATTTATTATTTTGTTGATTTTGCTGTGCAGATGGCAAGGCTAATCTTTTGGTAGAGAGTAAGGGGCTTTGTGGATTGGATAGGCTGAAGGTAGCATTATGGAGGTGGTGGAGGCGGTTTGATTGTCTACTGTGAAAAGGGGAAGAATTTGAGCTATAATGTTAACTAACACAGAATATGAGAGGGGAGAACGGGAGAGGAAGTGAGAGAAAGAGAAGAAAGACAGATTTTCACAGGAAGAAGGGAATAAGCGGATAGAAAAAGGAGAGAGGGAAGAGAAACAGAATAGATAAGACCCTGCGATTGAGATAAAGAGGGTGAGGAGAACAGATACAATAGGAGTACATTTGTAATTCATTTATCAAAACCTACATCCTTCTTACAACCATTGAAGCCTATAAATAGGCTTTTAACATATGCACTGAATTAACACTAACCACAAATATTAAATCTATCACTAACTCACTACTTGCTCGCTATGTTAATTACCAACTAAACACCCAATATAATTAATTAACTACACTACAGCAACTAGTTTAATAGCATATATCAAATGTAGATTAGCTTATGGCTAGCTTTTTGTTCTTCATGTATGGTGGAAATTGTAGCGTTCTTAGTTAAAATATATGACTAGTTGAATTTGTGAATATATTATATTACATGTTAGTATATTTACACCCATAATAGACAACTAATTGATAATGTGGACATAGAGGGAGTTACAAGAATAAAGGCCAGAGTGGCAGTGCAGAGATGATTGATGAACATAGTGATAATAATGTAGTTAATAACGTGAGAACTAACTCTCTTGTTGAATGAATCCATAGATCGTATAAATGATGAAACATTTTGTGTTATATTTTTGTTTGTAGATAGTACTTTGTAGTACTTTCTTTGAATACCATCTGTTTATCATTTTGGCATCTTCTCTGCTGACTGTCTGATTCTTTTGCTTTTTTGCAGTAGTTTTCCTCCAGGATAATAGAATTTTACTCAATTCATTATGTCACCATTTATTTTTATTTGGTTTACTTTTCATTGTTCATCTTTATTAACTTTTGCCTTGTTGCAGATGATGATGATGATTAGTAGCGAACCTAGTTGATTATCTGGTGCCTCATCTGGAGGCCCAAATTTTTATTCTGGTTTTAGTTCCCTTATAATTCTTGGTCACTTGTACTTTGCTACTCATATGGATATGGTTCACTGCCTTGAAAATCAAGTGTAATGATGTTCAGATTAGCAGCAATACACGGCTTTCTCCTCGGACAAATACCCTTGAAGTTTAATGTTTATATTAAGAATGTTTGCTTATAGTTCCCGAGTTTACTCTCAAATTAGAGCGATTACTGTTTTCTGTTTTTACTTCATCTCTGTTTGCCCGTTTACTCGTGCTTATGCCTACACCAGCTACTTTTATTTTTCATATCTTTTATGATTCTCCTCGGACAAATACCCTTGAAGTTTAATGTTTATATTAAGAATTTTTGCTTAAAGTTCCCGAGTCTCAAATTAGAGCGATTACTGTTTTCTGTTCTTACTTCATCTCTGTTTGCCCGTTTACTCGTGCTTATGCCTACACTAGCTACTTTTATTTTTCATATCTTTTATGATTCTCCTCGGACAAATACCCTTGAAGTTTAATGTTTATATTAAAAATTTTTGCTTAAAGTTCCCGAGTTTACTCTCAAATTAGAGCGATTACTGTTTTCTGTTCTTCATCTCTGTTTGTCCATTTACTCGTGCTTATGCCTACACTAGCTACTTTTATTTTTCATATCTTTTATGATTCTCCTCGGACAAATACCCTTGAAGTTTAATGTTTATTTTAAGAATTTTTGCTTAAAGTTCCCGAGTCTCAAATTAGAGCGATTACTGTTTTCTGTTCTTACTTCATCTCTGTTTGCCCGTTTACTCGTGCTTATGCCTACACTAACTACTTTTATTTTTCATATCTTTTATGATTCTCCTCGGACAAATACCCTTGAAGTTTAATGTTTATATTAAAAATTTTTGCTTAAAGTTCCCGAGTTTACTCTCAAATTAGAGCGATTACTGTTTTCTGTTCTTCATCTCTGTTTGTCCATTTACTCGTGCTTATGCCTACACTAGCTACTTTTATTTTTCATATCTTTTATGATTCTCCTGGGACAAATACCCTTGAAGTTTAATGTGTATATTAAGAATTTTTGCTTAAAGTTCCCGAGTTTACTATCAAATTAGAGCGATTACTGTTTTCTGTTCTTCATCTCTGTTTGCCCGTTTACTCGTGCTTATGCCTACACTAGCTACTTTTATTTTTCATATCTTTTATGATTCTCCTTGGACAAATACCCTTGAAGTTTAATGTTTATATTAAGAATTTTTGCTTAAAGTTCCCGAGTTTACTCTCAAATTAGAGCGGTTACTGTTTTCTGTTCTTCATCTCTGTTTGCCCATTTACTCGTGCTTATGCCTACACTAGCTACTTTTATTTTTCATATCTTTTATGATTCGTTCCTTGCTATATGTGAAGCCCCAGTAGAGGTTGCTTAGTGTTAGGCCCGTGGAGTTCAGAGCCGGGCCAAGACGAAGCGGGCTAGGCAGTGGCCCAAGCCCGTGCGGCAGAAGGAAAACCGGAGCCTAAAGCTTTGCTCAAATCGTGCAGTCAACTAGCGTTGTTGACCAGGGTGAGCCATGTCAGCGTCGCCTCCATCTGCAAGTTCTTCAAAATGCGGACATGGGAATTCAGCTGTGTTGTCCCCTTCGTCGTGATCGTCGGACGTGGATATTGGCGGCGACGCGACATCCTCAGACGCGAACAACTCGGAAAGGAGAGACGGCGCGAGGATCTCGGCAGCGAAGGAATTGGGCAGCGCAGACGAGGACGGGAAGCGGCGTGCGATTCATTCGGAGATTCCCTCGGACGCAAGCAACACAAGTGTGGTTTGCAGAGCGGACGAGTGATCATTCTCTTAAAGCCCGAAGATGCGTTCCAGTGGTGGAGAAGGGAGATCTGGAGAGAGCATAGTCGGACCTTGAGTGCCGAGCAAGAGCGAGGGTTCCGATGAGGTTTCGAAAGTTGGACCAATGACGATGAGTGTCACGGCCGAGAGAGAGAGAGAGCTATGAGAGCTTCTATGAACGGTGGCGAGCGTCGCCGCTGACGAGAGAGAGAACAAGAGGTGAGGGAGGGTTTTGTAGCTCGCTATTTTGAGAATATGAGTGAAGGTTTCCCTTCCATTATCGTCTCCCTCCTTTCTTGGCGACTTTCCTCTGTGTCCAGCGAGCTTCCCTGCTTCTGACACGACCGTTGATGACGATAGCGCAGGCGGCGCTATCCGATGACGACGAAGGCTGAGGGAGGGTGCGAGTACCTTCCCTGCCATCACGCCTTTTCTCCGGCAAGCGCCGGCGAGTGCTCGGCCTAACACAATGAAGAAGACAAGCGAATGCACGGAGGCGTTCGCTTCGAGGCGACATCTTGCAACGATTTTGACTGGGTCAAAATTGAAATATCAATTTTGACTTCGCGTTCGCGGCATTGAGGAAGCTGACACAAGGTGACGACAGCAAACGTGAGTTCGACGATTTTGAATTTGTAAGGTGCGAAGGTGATTTTAACTCTAGTCAAAATCAAAGGAAAATCAGAATTTGGGGATAAAATTAGGGCTAAATCTAGGGTTTTGGACTATATCCTAAATTCGTCGAAGATCGGTTTAATCAGGGCGTGACACTTAGGAGTGTAGCCCTCCTTTTTTTTTTTTTTGAACTCCCACGCGTGCGCGAGTGCACCCCTCGAATCCTCTCAGAAATATTAGTCAACCCAACCCCTCCTGGGTTGGGGATGCCGCACCACCGGTCTAGTCCCTTCGGGCTCAACGGAGGGTAGGATCAGGGCCTCAGCTTGAACCCCCAGCCACCAATCCAACGTGGGTTATGTCTGACTTGAAGCTGCGGAAGCAACACAACTAAGGGACACACACGGGACACGGGAGTGAGGGGGAAACTTTCACTATTATTTAGCATACAATAGCTACAAAACCCCCTCTTAGGCTACACACTAGACAAACTCTCTCTTATGGACAAGAATCGAGTTCGCTGGAAGTTCGCCGGAGAACGGCTGTCGACGGAGAAGAGAGTTCGCCCTAGAAGTCACAGTGATTGAAAGCATAAGTAGGGAACACACACAAAGTTTGCCAGGGTGGTTCCTTGGACTAGAGTAACACAGCCTTGCAGTGTACTCAAGCTCTCCCCCCTCTGCTCCTTTTTCCTTCTCGCAGGCTTCATAGGTGGTTGGCTAGGTTGATCCCCTGCCTTGCACGTGATCGGTCACTATCCAGCTCGCCACCAATTCTTCAACCAAGTTTGAGTGCCCCGTCGTTAGAATTGTGATCGTTAGAACTGTGACTTGGCACAGGTCCGGACGATGGCAAAATCGACATCGGCTCAATGGTTGGTCGGGTCCTTACACGTGCACCCGCACGTCCACGATCCTGCACGATGCATCCACGATCCTGCGCAGCGCATCCACAATCCTGCACGGCGTGTCCACGATCAGGCGCATCCACATTCCTACGTGGCTCGTCCACAATCTGCACAGTGCATACATGATCAGGTGTGATGGTGCCTTGGCTGCTGATGTGTAACTTCCATCCCAAGTGTGAGTTCCGGTCTCCTGCCTCGCACACTCATACACTTGGGGTGTAGCTAGATTCGTGTTGACCTCAGGTCTTGCTTTGCTACCCCAAGTGTCCGGCCGCCTCGTCCTGCTTCTCTCCACCTGGTTGGACCTAGTTGAACCCGTCTCCCTGGTTCAACAGGTCTCACTATATTTCTAGGTGTTTTAATATCTATGGGATTCAATTTGGATGTTGGCTTCCTTTATTTTGTGAAGCAATTCTATGTGAAAGATACAACAAAGCTGTCATTGCATAGAAAAACCAGAGGATGAGTGATTATGAAATACCTAATTCTGCATCTAAGCGTCTTTTAAAGTATTAACCATACTTAAAATCTGGGATTTGGTACCTTATCGGCTCTGCAAGTCTTGTATTCTAAACTTATCTGTATGATTGTCATTTTGGAAGTTGAGCATATTCATTTGAGCCATTGCCTTAACGGCTGATTGTGAGCAATGAAGGTTAGATTTTTAAAACAAGACTTAGGCCGAGTTAGGCATAGTTGCCCATTGTTTTTAGTGTTATTTTGAGTTTTAAATATTATAATTAAATTATAAAAATTTTATTAAAAAAATATATTGATATAATATAAAAATCAATAATATATTTTAATATAAGGTTATAATTAAGTTTTATAAAGTTATGCAATTTGATTATAACGATTGGCATCTTTATAGAATTTATTATATTATTTATTTAACCTAATCTAATATTTATTTTGCTCTTAAAAATGGCAATAATGATAGTGATATATAAGAGTCTTATAACAAATATTTCTTATAATTAAATAAAATTTAAGTTTTTTTAAAAAATATTAAGTTTATAAAAGCATTTATGCTATTTTGGGATGCAGCATAAACCAAACATGCACACAGTTGGCACACAGTGGTGCTTCTGCTGTCTGCTCTAGCGTAGCAGGAAGCGCAGCGATCTGCTCGGGCCTCAGTAGTCATTTATATAGTTGTGTCTAAAGCTTACAACCTAAACAAATTCTTCTCTTTTTTTTTCACTTAGCTCATTTGTAGACAAACTTAACACTAGAGAATCTCCTTCATCGGTTGGGATGCATGTAGGAGACGACTTGCTTTCATTTCAAAGGATTGAGCAAGTTGTATACAAGGTTTGTATAGTAGATATATACTTCTTCGCGATCAGTTCATAGGATTAAGTGTTCACTTTACTCCACCTCTCTGCCATTTCCTCACCCAAATCATGTATACAATTAAGGGCATTTATAGTTGATGGTGGATCTACTATATATACTCTAGATAGTTATCCCTACTCAAATTATGTATGTATGTGTATATATAATATTTAAAAAATAAATAAAAATTGAGTTATTTTATTCACTAATGTATAAAAAATAAATATATATTTTTGTCATCAAGTCTTGAATTTACTGCTAATTTATAGTAGATGCTTAATAAAGGCATGATAATTTCTAGTTATGAAATTCAACAAAGAAGTAGATTTATAGTAGATGCTTAGTAGAGGCATGATAATTTCTAGTTATGAAATTCAACAAAGAGGTAGAAGTAGCCAATGGGCCAAAGCACTAGCCCAACATGATCTTTGACTTGGCATGACACGAAAAAAATTTTAAGCGGGCCCCCATCCACCGTCCAAATGCTTTGGGATTCATGCATGCCTGGATCCTAATATGGACATGGACGATGGGTGGGGCCCGCTTAAAATTTTTTTCGGGCATGACAAGGTCTATTAACTACTCAATAGGTTATAGGTGGTATGAGGCATGTGAGCGAGCTATGCTAAGCTAAGGTGTCCATGGCATGAGCCAATGACGACACGCATGTCTAAAGTTTGGGTGCCTAGGTTTAAATTTTGAATAGTTTCTTTAACTTATTTGTCTTCATAAAGTATTTCAAAAATTTTAAAATAAGGATATAATTATTTTTTAATTATAAATAAATATTTACCTTATTTAATAATAAAAAATAAAAGATAAATTTATAAATTTAAATTTAATTCATCCCTATAAATTGCCTCTAGTCCCCATTCTTTCACACAAATAGTTTATGTTCTAATTATTTTTTCTCAAATTTTCATAATTGTGCTCAAATTTAAAGTGTCACAGCCAGAGTAAAGGACAAAAAAAATAATGGCATATACCAGATTGCAATTGGTTTTTATCCTTCCACTTGGCCACCTCAAGTTTCTACTATGCTTAAGAATGGTAAATCACAATTTCAAATATTATGAACCTGAGTGCACTAAATCATACCCATCAATATGTTTAGGTTCAAAGAATATATTTTTCACTTATGCAAGCTTGCAAAACACCAACTTTGGGGTTGTGTGAATCCCTCGTGTTCAAGTCAAGTTAAAGATTGAGGACCTTCAACTTAATGATAGTGACAATGATAACACTTTAAATGATGAGGCAAAACAACGTGCAGAAAATGGACCAAGGCAAGATGTGAGGCTTTGATGACATGCCAACAATGAGAGAGTTTTTCACCATCAAAGGAGATGGAGCTGTAATATGTTTGGACAAGATAGAGCACAAAGAACAAATATACCCAATGTCGTGCTCACACATCTTCCACGATGACCACCTACATCATTGGCTAGAGGTTAACTACTATGCCCATTATGTTGATAGTCAATTTAAGCTGCAATGAATAAATATGTAATTTAATCAAGCTGTGAATATATATAAGCAACTCATAATAGGTTCAGTCTAAATAAATAATAAAAAATGTTATTTAAAAACTTGTGTATTATTATTATTTTATATAATTTAATTTCTATTTTTCTTATTTTTCTAAATTTTGTTTTTAATTTTATTCTATTTTTTCATTTTTCCTTTTTTATTTTTCCTAATTTTATTCTTTTTTATCATTCAAGTTTTTTTCATTTCCTTTTTTTCCCTTTTTATTTTTTTCCTAATTTTTCTTATTTTTCTAAATTTATCTTATATTTTTTTTAATTTGAAAATTTAGGCCATTGTGCCGCATGCCATGCTAGGTGTCAAGCCCAACTCTAATAAGTCGTCCACGTCAGCAAACAGTACTCGGTTCTGCTCTTTTTTTTTTCTTTGGATTAGAGTCGAGCCTTACACTGCGGACGCCGCTCGCATCGACACTGATGCTCTCATCGTCATCGCTGGAGTGGAGGGGCTTGCAGCAGGCGAGGGTACTCGCATCTCTCCTCAGCCTTCGCCGGCACCTCGGCGAATGCCGAGACTCATCGCCGGAGGTGAAAACGGAGGTTGGAAGTAGTTCAGAGAAGATGGCCGGATTCACTGGCCAGAGCATTGGAAGACGATCGGAGAAGATGGGAGAATAGGGGAAAGTTTTGCTTGATCTTCTTTTCTAAGAACCAAGGTACATAAAACCCCTATTTTATAGTTCACTCCCTCCCTCGTCGCCTGACCTTGCCACTAACGAGAGCTCGCTGAACTCGTCGAAGGTCGCCGCCTAGGGGGGAGGACGTTCATCTCTGCAAATGCTGAGGAGGAGAGAGCAGCGTGATGACATGCATTTATATAGTATTTTCAGTATACTTTTACCACCAATTATCTCTCCTTTCTATCATAATTTTACTCATTTTGGCTTAAATTCTTTTATTTGTTCGAAATCTTCACATTCCCTTATTTTTATCATATTTCAGGGGAAACGACCAAATTTTGATAGATTTTGAAGCATCCGAGTGCAAGAATGAGTTCCAGATGTCGAGACGAAGCTGCCCGTCAATTTTTAGGCAAAATGGAGCTTGTACAAAAAATCACGGCTCTGCCTTGATTATAATCACGACCGTGATATGAAGTAAATGTGATTAAATCATGACCGTAGTTTATCTGGTGCAAAGTTCCGAAGTTCACAGAAAGAATCACGGCCCATCTGTGATTATTTTCACGGCCGTGATTTCCTAAAAATTTTCCACATAAAATATTATTGGTGTACCGTAATTTTTATCATAGCCGTAATTTCTACCTAGAATACACAGAAAGAATTATAGCCCTGCCGTGATTATTTTCACGGCCATAATTCTTTCGGGTTCTTTTTCCAAAATACACAGAAAGAATCACGGCCCTGCCGTGATTATTTTCATGGCTGTGATTTTGTCCGCTGAATTCGGTTTTGACCTCATTTCTTGCCCGATTTGGTTTGTTTTCGAGCCAAATTTTGGGAAAAACCTAATTAGATGATGGAGAACTATATAAGCTACCAAATGAGTGATTATTGGGGGCTTTTGGCAAGGATTTAATGTGTATTCGGTGAAGAGGCGAAACCTAGGGCGACTGGGCGGTGGGCAGCGATTATCTCTCTAGAAACTCTTCATCTGAAACCTGCTGGCTTCGATCTTCACGAGGGAGTCCTAGATTTCATCCTCCTTGTCATTTCTATTATTATTTTGCCAATTTGTAATCAAGAACATGAATTATTATTGTTATACATCTAAGAATATGTTAGCGTAAACATTGTTTCGGGATTAGGGCGTAACCCTCTGCGATTTATGGTTTAATTAATTATTTTTGTCTATTGAAGTTTTACTCGTGTTTGATTTGATTATTGTTGCGTTTATTTACATGTTAATTACTGGCCATAATTTGCATGCTTAGAGACATCGCAAGAAGTACTGAGAGGTGAATTGCGACGTCGGATCTACAATTTTTGAATAAGTTGATTTGAACACGAGAGTAATTCGAATCGGCTTGAGGGATTTCGTATATTTGTCAAGAACTCATTGGGTCTATCTTGAGTTAATAACCACGAGAGTAAGAGATTAATTCGGATAGACACCGGATTGTACTGTTGAGAGGGGGCAATCTGTACATGCGAATAAATCCCCTTTAACATGGTGAAACTCTTCTTTAGATGAACTTTATTAATAGAATTATTTAATCCAGAGTGATAAAACCCAAAATCCCAAATTATCATAACTTGATTACAGCCCTATTGTGTTTTACTCTTTCTGCAACTTAGTTAAGATTAATTTCAACTCTTTTCAGATTTGTCTAGCTAACAATCCTAAGATAAGTCAGTACTTGGTTATTGGTCTCTGTAGGATCGATATTTTTATTACTTCGACATTGCCATGCACTTGTGGACGACATCACAGCGTCACACGCTGCTTGCTCGCTGGAAGGTCCACTCGATGCTCCTCGATAGCAGAACTTCCCTTGTTCTCCTATCCCGAACTCTTTGCCCTCGTCGAATTGTTCGCCCGATGTTTTAAGGACGGAGGAGACGACGCCGGGTTTGAAAAGGGATCCCTTTCCAGCTGTCGGGCGTCAATCCTTTCCATTTGAGCTGTCGGTGAATCTCGTCCGCGATCCGCCGTCGACGAAGCCATTTTGCCTCTTCTGTGTCCGCGAGCATAGCTTCCTGCCTCCAACAGAGTCTGTGAATCCCGTCGCCAGTCTCACCGCAGATCTCGGTGTGGTCCTCACCGTCAATCCTACCGGAGTCGTAGCTAATGACATCACTGAAGAAGGCAACGCTGGAATTGCGTTGTCCACATGAGCAAGCCTTCGCCTGGGCTATGAAGGAAGTTTGGGTCGCTGCCCAAGCTTGTATTTCTTTTGGCCTAGTCCGATAATTTTAAGCATTACACTAGGCCAATCATTTTTTTTTGTTGTGTAATACTTAGCCTAGCTAGCTTGTTCTCGCGCCTTAGCACAGCCCATTTAGGCCCCGTTTGGCCTAACTTCTGGACCTGCTTATGGCTTTGCGGCCAACAGAAATTAAGAAGCTAAGGTGTTTGGCTCTTCAGCTTCTCCGTTCCAATCCACAAATTAGCTGCTTCTCTGAGAAGCAAAGGTGAAAATGTTTCTCTAGCCCCCACCTACTTATGCTCAATAATCCTTATATATAATAATAATTTTTTAATAGTATAACTCTTAATATTTTTAATAAATATTTTAATTATAGTTAACTACAAATTTAATCATATAATTTTTATCTTAGTAATTTTTAATAAAAAAATATTTATTATAAATAGAATAATCTAACCATAAGCTGTGTATTCAAATACCCTCAAACTTCTTCAGCATTTTTTCAACCAACAAAAGCAAGAAACAAAAACTGAACCAAATAGAGCTTTAATCATGCCATAGCCTTGCCCGTTGGCCATATCTAAGGACAACTCATATAAATTTAGAAAAAGAAAGAGAATTTTGTACAGGACAAATTCTTGACTAATGGACATTCAAATAAATAGGGAAAGAACTTGCACTGCTTCTGTGTATATTATCTAGATACATTTTATCAAATGCAATCTTCTATCACGACAAAAAGGGAGAGAAGTTGCAAAAAGAAAAATGGTGGAACCAGCCAATAAGGCCGCTTTAACACAATGAACAAGATAAATTTCGAAGAAGTCAACAGTGGGTGATCAGCACTCTACAAACAACTCGAAAACCTCTGTTAGCGTGCATAGATGCAGGTTCAGCTAATTTAACAAATGAAAACAATTTTAAAACTGATCTAGAGTAATGCACTATAAATTCCACTCCAGACGGAGAAAGCAACAAATGAGCACTTTAGACCATGTAAGTCATTCCGACCTGGATCAGGTTTGTTTGGGAAACACTTAAAGATGCAATGCTTCTTCTGCAGTTCTTCCTCAAAAAAGCATAAAAGTAGTTTATGACCAGCTTCTTGATGAACCAAGAGTCCTTTCTAGCCCTAATGTCACCGTGTCCGACAAGATAAACTACCCCCGACTCTTTTGCCTTGTTTATGAATGATAACTCAGGCTCAAGGCTTCGTAGTGATTCTACTACAGCTTCACTTGACTCGCCAAACGAAGAACTTGCTTCTGACTGTGCCTTATAATCGGAACTATAACCAGCTAGGAGAGGAGTTGAAAGGGAATAAATGCCGCCATTGGGCGCTACAAAAATACTTGAAGAAGATGCTTCTTTTTCAGAAACTGTGGCTGCATCATCATCACTCTCCAGTGAACGTTCATGGGCTTCTCTTCGTATGTACTTCTCAAGGCTTTCAATCAAAAGTTGTTCAAATGTCCGGTGATGTTCCTTGCGCACATCCTTGTAGCCATACCTACAGCAAACAAATAAAACTGATCATTAAAAGAGAAATTAACAAAAAAGGATTTCCAGTCTTCACCTCCATCTAACTCCACTTCGTGCTATGTAGTACAACTAAATGAAAAGTATGTTAATTAATTCATTCTAATTTGAAGAAAAGAATGGCATGGTTTATTGGCTTGTCATTTTTTTTACTTTGGAATGATTTTTGTTTGTTTGTTTATAGTTTCTTCTGAAATGTTTATCCATGCCAGAATGTAGATCTGCCAATGTTGTATCACACGTTTAAATGACCAATATTCTGATTCATCGAACGTCTAGTTTCAAACCAATACTTTATTTCCTTCTTTGTCCAACTTTGAAACTAGCCATTTTCTCATAAAAAGTCAAAGCCTCTGAACTAGGAGAAAGAATGGTTCTAGATTCATTATGGTTAAACAGTGAATGCACTGAAAGAATATAATAATGCTTTTGAAAGTTCTAACATGTATTTGAAAGCAGAAATTGCTAGCGTCCTGCAGTTCATTTCTGTCTATTCATTAATACTTAATAGGGGAGCACACGATCCCTATATTGCTAGTAAATGATTCTCACCGAGCAATGCAACGGAACATGTGATAGCTTTTGGGGCAGACTCGCCTGAAAAGAAACCTCTCAGTTTGTGGCACTACGGGAACTGGTACATACTTTATACACACAAATATGATCATGGAATGAATTGCTGGTAAGGTGGTAAGGAAATGACCAAAGATTGCAGGGATTCCTTTGGCCAGTTCATTGTAAACCAAGCCAATTCCAGGGGATCTAATAGTACCAAGGTTGCAACCCAGTTCCATCATCAGATCTAATGAAAGCTTCTGTTTCTCTTCACTTTCATATTTAAGCTTTCTGCCATAGTTCCATATATACATTGTCAAAAACAAAAATGCTGCAAAAACCAACATCACCCAGCTTCCATCTACCACACCTCCCAAAGTTGATGAAAAGAAAAGTAATTCCAACCCCAGAAAGAAAGTCAAGAAGCACAACACATATGCAATGTTGATCTGCCAGATGAGAAGCATAATGATAGTTACTAAGATTGTGCTCATAATCATCACACCAATCTCGGCAATGCCTGCAGAATAACCTTATATCAGATAGGGAAGCCACCTCAAAGGAATATACAAATAAAATACAAGGCAAATAAAAGAATAATGCAGTAGGAAGAACTATTACTGTAGGAAATATCCAGAATCTTTAATCTTGACACTTAACAGAAAAGTATCATAATCTAAGTGCTAAAAAGTGAGTGTAACTCGAACACAGGATCTACTAAGGCATCATCAAGGAAAAGAGAAAGGAAAAAGCACCATATGCATTGCCGATCTCATATATGCTACCAAAGGTAGCAACAAATGCCACGCAGGAAACCAGCAAAAACCAATTTATTGCTGGAATATATATCTGACCCATGAACTTTCGAGATGTGTGAACGACTTTAACTCTAGGAAAACAACCAAGAACTATTGCTTGTTTTACGCATGAAAAAATTGCTGTTATCATTGCACGACTCGCAATCAGTGCAGCAATAGTTGCTACGAAGAAGATCGGCCAAAAAGCTCCACCTGCAATTCCACATAGCACAGTCATTCCCAGAAAATTAACTAAAACTTGGAAGCTTATATAAGGAATAAAGCTCGAGTTTGAAATAACTAAGATACTAAACATTACTTTACTGACAAAGCTAACTGAAATAATCAGGCATAAAACAAAAAGAAACAGATACGGAGCGAAGGAAAGATTAACAAAGATACTGAATAGATCTAAACTTACTTGGGATCGATGAAAAGAAGACCTGCTGCGTTTCAGTTATGTTTTCCATAAGGAACGCAGCCTGACCAAGGTATCCCAAGAGAAGGCAAGGCAGAACAATAAAGACAAAAGTGAGCTGCAATGAACAGCTAAATTAATAAGAAAATATGAAATTTACAAATTAATGAAATAATTAGGAAGGTACAAAGGGCGAATTTCCAGCAGCTGATGCATCACCTGGACAGATCTAACAGAAAAATAGCAAAGATCAGCAAACATTGCCTCGGACCCTGGAATGCAACCACCGTATCAATCAAACTTCAACGTTCTGCAACATGTTAAGAATGATGTGCAACAGAAGAGCTGAAGATGAAGTGTTATAAAACTCTGTATTGATCAAGTCAGAGATTTTAGATTTTATTTCTTGATGTTAAAATTGTCCACAGGATGAAGGCATTCTAAAGAGTTGCAAGTTATCTATTGAGTATGTCCACTTAATTCAATATCAGCATGTTAAAATTATGCATTAAGTTTAGAGCCAAAAGGATCAACTAATGACAAATTGTTAATGATAGCTCCACTTTCGTATCTGCTGGGCAATGATTTCTATGTATGTTAAGGAGTATTGCTAACCAAAGAGTTCCTTTCACCAAGAAATTTCAGGTCAATTTTTCTCAATTTTTTAGTTATGATTGGACTAGTCTTCTCCAATCTTTATGCAGTAAAACATAAATCAAGCACGAATAATCACATAAATCATTCAAAAATTCAGATGATAATTTATATCCTAGACTAAGGGTCACCATCAACCTCAGAACATATAATAGCATATATTGAAACTATTGAGTAGTATTTTTATTTCATGAAAATTATATGTATGCAGTTTTAATCTTCTTGTTTTTTATTTGGTTTGCGTAATCTTCTCTTTCGTAACATTGTGCAACTGTTTATACATAATCTATTCTGTAATCTGGATTTTGGAATGTACAAAATGTATGGAACTCAGGAATTTGTTGTTTGTCTTCCAAGCAGCAGCAGGGTTAAAGAAAAATGAGGAGGATGTATAAAGGTAAGTGAAGCTGTGAAGGCTTAAAAAAGGCTGGAGGTGGGGAAGTAGGGGATAGGGAGAATAGGAAGAGGAGGAAGAAAAGAAATGGTAGAAAGGAGGATGATGATGAGGAAAGAGGGGTGGAGGAGGAAGTAGAAGAATAGTCATATCATGCACGGTTTTATAAACCGGTCCATGCTCGGGTATGTATGTATATATATACACTTATTTGGACCAGTCCAACCAGTATGTATCGAAAATTGATCCTTGATATCATGTCAATGGCAATAACTACATTTTAAAACTTTTCTGAACTGTTGAATAACAGAAAGCCAACAAAAGGTGCAACGAACAATTTTCAGAAGTGCAGACTGAAGATGTTTTTACAATGTACCCTTCCTGAAACGCACATCACCTAAGCTTCTTCTTACTCAAACTACTATGCTACAGTTTACTGTTTGCTTATGTTTGCACATTTGTTACAATGAAGAAGTGACAGTTTTAATATTGAAAAAGCTTGATGATCCTCTCAGTAAATACTACTGCATTTAGCTTTAATGTATCAAATATTTCAACTATTTATGAAAAAGTGGTAACCGTAGAATTAGACAAAAATATCAGATCATCTAATCAGGAAACAAAATAAATACAACTGAGTTGATATAATAGTTACTTTCTGTTGAGAGTAAATGTAGCACAATTTCAGGCAAAAAAGATGTGAAATCAAATGATAAATTGGCAAGCATCACTTGTACTTAGATTATATAGAACAACAGCAATGAGCATATTAGCTTATGGATCTCAAATGAACCTATAAAAGATTACTTAAATTTGTGTTCATATAAGTGTGATGGAAGCAAAGATCCCAGTATTTGGTCATAGTAAGATGATAAACACTAAAAGGATTGCTTTTTCGAACATATATACTCAGCATTGTGATAATACTAGGTGGACAAGAAGGAACAAGTGCTTTTCCAGAATAATCTATCAAATGATAAGGACGTAAATGTAACTAACTTGGTTTTTTTTCCAAATGAAGTTAGTAAAATTTTGTTTCTCACCTGTTGCACAAAGAAGACAACCCGCGAGAGACATCCATGCCTGACTTGGATTTCTCTTGAAAAAGTAGTAAATGTAAACCGGGCTAAATGCTTTCAGACAATGAAATCCATACTTGAAAAGGTTGAAAATTCCAATGATTGCAAGTGAGCAAAACCATATGAATAGTGCAGGACCTACTGCAAGCCCTACTTTACTCGTGTTATATCTCTGAACACTGAACAGGATAATAAGAGATGCAATTGATATCATCACAACTTGTTCTGTAAAAGAGTTGTTTTGTCAATCAATTGTGTATACTGATATCGAAAAACAATCAAACAAAAAGAAATGCTTTTTAATTCTAAACACCAGTTTGAATAACTGCATAATCAAATACCGATATAGAAAAACACGACAAATTAAAGATAATACTTCTCAATACTTCCATATGTGTGCTAAACTACAACAACGGATTCTGAAATATTTGATACATTAACTGTTTATTATCCTTATCTTTTATTTTGTATATGGATAAATGAAAAGAGAGATTGACTAACACATACTACTAACCTGATCTGACAGGAATAATCCAAACTTATGTTGTGTGTGTTTGTGTGTGCTGGAAGCCTGTGTAAGCTCAGTTCTGTCAGTTAAAACTTTTTGGTAATAAGTAACCTGGTTAAACTTACTAGCTTTCTAGAAAGTAAAATTCCTCGTTCTCATTTCCATTTACCAAGCTGTGAAGCATAATGCCTAACAATAATTTGAATAATGTGGGGAATCTTTTCTTATGTGATTCTTCAGAAATTCTAAAAGGCTAACTAAATGCAGATCAAAAGGCTAACTAAATGCAGATCAAAGCTTATTAATCTGCAATTAACTGCGAACACATTATTCAGCACTTAGCCTTTGGATTTCCAGAAACAATTGACCATTCACACAACAATCCGATCTTCTACTCGTCTTTCATGGCTAGTGTTTCCTCTTATACAATTTCTTGTCTTTGGTTGATAATATCTTCTTTATGGTAGCAAATACTTCGAACATAAGCATCTATCAGTCAAATATCTTGTTTTATTCTTTCGTGGAATTTGATCACATTCACTCTTGTTTAGGGGTGAGCATTCGGTATTAACCGATACCGAATTTACCGAATTAAAATTACCAAAATTTTTTATACCGAATTTTCAGAAACCGAAACCGAACCGAATTACAAAAATACCGAATTACTACCGAACCAAATTTACCGAAAAAATTTCGGTAAATTCGGTAAATTACCGAAAATATAATATAAATCATTTTTAGGGATGGCCGAACCCGATTATATATATATTTTAAAATATTTTATTATTTAGTTTTTATTTTCTTAACCAAGTTCGACGATATATATAGCAAGTTCGACAATAATTATTGTCGAACTTGCTATATATATTATTGAACTGGTTCAAACATAACCAAGTTCGACGATATATATAGCAAGTTCGACAATAATTATTGTCGAACTTGCTATATATATTATTGAACTGATTCAAACATAACCAAGTTCGACGATATATATAGCAAATTCGACAATAATTATTGTCGAACTTGCTATATATATTGTTGAACTGGTTCAAACATAACCAAGTTCGACGATATATATAGCAAGTTCGACAATAGTCGAAATATATAGCAAGTTCGACAATAAATTATTGTCGAACTTGCTATATATATTGTTGAACTGGTTCAAACATAACCAAGTTCGACGATATATATAGCAAGTTCGACAATAATTATTATCGAACTTGATGTATATGTTGTTGAATTGGTTATAATTAATATAATTTATCGGTAAATTGGTTTTTTACCGAACCGATTTTGAAAAACCGAACCAATATTCACTAAATCATTTACCGTTACCGAAACCGAAATAATTTTAACCGAACTGTTTTTACCGAATTTTTCGGTAATCGGTAAAAACCGATTTTACCGACCCGAATGCTCACCCCTACTCTTGTTCGATCATGTGATGTGTTGGTAAGAACCACAACATATAAAAGTGACAAATTTGAAGAGAATGTGCAGAAGAACTAATGTGAGCCAAAAGGAAGGGAAGCTCCATATATCAAACAAATACGATAGGAAGAAGCACTAATTTTGGAGAAGAGGTGATTAAGGAATAGGAGATGCTATAATAATATGAATTCACTTCATTATCAAGAGACATTTGATAAGAATATATCTTGTATCTTTTAGTCATATCTGTTGCCTTTAAATGAGACCAGTTATTCAAAAAAGTAGAGGCAATAACAAATCAAGTTCCCATATCTACTCTTTTTCTCCCCCCATCTCCCTCTATTTTCTCACGGCTTATCTCATGTTCTCCCTCTTCTCTTACTCTACCAAATCTAGCCTTCTACCCCCTATCACACTCGCACTCATGTTGGTCTAAAACAATTCAGTATCGAAGTCAATCATGGGCAACATCTTGCGACAGAAATTCTTATTCTTCAAGCATATGATTGATGATACATGCCAAGAATGAGAAATAAAATGTCTCTCAACGCAAGTAGCAAGCATCACAAAAGAACTTGAAGCTCTACATGAATCTAGGCAGCCAAACACAACGGTCATACACATGGCACACCTCTCTTACAAAGCTTTCGAAGATAACATGGTTGATCTCAAACACGTAAATTCTCAACCACATAAATCAAGACAAGAGTGAGCCTATCATAGGGCCTCTCAATATTCCTGTACTATATTAGATTCAAATATGAATGTGGAGACCTCATCTAAGACCTCTTCTCAAATGTCAAAGACACATTCTTCTTACACACAGATGTATTTGGGTGTTCAGAGTTGACAACGCTAGTTTTTAACATGCTCAAATCCGCTCTTACACATGAGAATATTCATGCCTTTATAATAGTATTTGATATCATTAGCATTAGAATCAACACTATCCTTAATCAACAAGTTCAACTAATGGCCTAGTTAAGTTATCATATTTGCTCTAGCTTCAAACATTGGTGTCCACCATTGGGATTATTTCTTTATGAGGAACTTGAGGAATTAAAATTTACCATCTAGTATAAGTATTCCTAGTTAGTGCTTAAGTAGAAGCACTTGATCGATTGGGGAGTGATGTTATTGCCATTCTGCTAATGCAATTGGTGTTAAAAAGTAACGTCATCCAATCAAGGGCAAGAAGAGAACCGACACTTCTCAAATAATACCATATGAAGAAGCACTAACTTTGCAGAGGGGGTAATTAAAAAATAGGAGATTGTTATGGACAAATTTGGCCCACCTTGGTTAAATTAATTTTCACCATATCAAAATTAGTCAAATTGGGTTAAAACTAATTAGATGTGACCATGATGACAATAAACAAAAATTTAATTCCGAAACTCCAAAGAAAAAGAGGCAATATATTTCATATCCAAGTTTGTTTGGAAAATTGCTCAACAAAGTATGTAAAACTTTGACTTTATCGAAATTGGCCTAAGTTAACCTACCATATTTTATTTCATTTCATGCCATATCTTACCCGCATTTCTTGACAAAAACGAAACGGAGTCCCTTGATTCGCTCTATCAAACAGGATCTCTTTAAGCTGCATCATGACCAAATCAAAGTTTGATAAGCTAGATCCACTTCAGTTATCTAGCTATATTGAAGCCTTGGCTCAATAACCTTTGTACTTATGGCTCAAACTTAAATCCTATCGAAGCAGTCATGATTAAAATAAATTTCCTTTCCACGGAAGAATTCTAGTTAAGGTAATTCCTTATACACCAAAAGAATTTGCATCTAGGATATATATAGAGCCAGTAACACACTCAAGAAGCTCATTAATTATCCTCTTCCAATAAGACAAAATTAGAATCTCATTAATGAATAATCAAATGAAGTCTCCACTAGCCACAAAATTCAAATGGCAAAGTCTACATAAGCCATCGACCAAATTCTTCATGAGCTGCAAAGTTCAAAAGTAATAATTTTTTGTTGTTAATAAGAGTCTTCATAGACCACCAAATCTGAAAGTTTAGATTTTCCAGAACCATCGACTGATCCACAACCACCATATTCAAAGGTATAACTTGGCAACAACCTCAAGTACCTTGTTGGTGATCCATTTAACAAGCTTCCTGAAAGCATATTTCAACATTTTGAAAAGAAAATCTAGACTGTCCCTGCGGAAAATAAGTCATTTTAAATTCTCGATGCGGACCAAAATGTAAATTTTGTAAAACTAATGAATATTTTAAGTAAATTAAAGGGCGCCAAGTTTTGAATGAAAATCTAAGTCAATTCAGTGATTTGCAACTAATAATTTGTCAAACCTAAATCCCCTAATAATAGACTAACAAAAATTGACACTGATATTGGTAATCCGTTTCTAGCAAGACAAAGGGTGATAACCTACATTAGAATAAATATATTTAATAAATAAGTGAGTTGCTTCCAGTAAGTCATCAAGGTATAAAATTCTCTTTTTTTAAATCGTCTATTTGTTTGTCTTAGGCTCGATATATGCAGAAGTAAAGTTATCTCTAATGTATAGATCAAGGTTTCTCATATCAATTTGTATAGGTGTACTAGACAATCAACTATGTACAAGATATACCAATATGTGGATGTTCTTGTGCCAGGTGCACGACATACAAAGTCTATATACCAAATTACCAATATCTCAAACTGGTTCATACCAGGTAATCAAGACATGTTATTGCTTTACAAAATAAAAAGTGAAAGAGTGCAAAGAGATAAAAAGGAAAGAGATTGTCTATTTTATCTAAAATCAAGTGCAATGCTTCATATATATTACATTTTAGTACTTATGTGTCCCTAAATCAAGGCTTCTTTAGTAATTCTAGAGGTAATTGTGACAAGAGTTTACACTCATTGAAAATCTCAAAAAAAAAAAAAACAATTTGCAAGTACCCTTTGCTCTAGAATATTTTTATAGGGTTTTATGCTCCCTACTCATGCATGAATAATATTGGCCTTAATAAAAAAAAAAAGAGAAGAAAATTAAAGGATAGCATAAACTGAGATCACAAAACTTAGTAAAGACACTAGCAAAGTCCAAGATAAGTTATCAATAACATTAAAGTGTTATAGGTCAATAGATGTCACATGAATCAAACAAATGAATGAAAGAAAATTATTGTATTATCCTAATTATTTAATAACTTAGGAGCTCAAGATAAGAATCAGAAAGTTACCGAGTTAAAGATAACTGAACTTGTCATTTGGTCATCTATTTTATTGAATCAAAAAATATTGCACATATTATATACAGGATCTGTTCTGACCCCTAATAGTTTCCATTAACATTCTGATCATTTGGGCTTATTTGGGTCATAGGACCATAAGATCCTAAACAAGTTCCTAACAACATTACACCCTGTAGTATGCATGCTTGCATAACTAAATGTCTATTCCTATGTAGTCAAAGACTCAACTAAAAAGTAAAGAGGTTTACAAGTCCCAAAAACATGGAAGCATCTCTCATGGAGGCAAAAACTAAGTGAAGCCCTCAAATTCTGAACCTCATTCAATTGGACTTGACTGCAAGCATTCAAATAGACAAGGCTCATCATCTCAATAGCCCGCTACTCTATTTTTAACTGCAAAGCATCATGTGAACATATGATAGAATTAAATGAAACTTGCCATTATGTTACATTGAGCTCCTTACACTTCTTAGCTGTCTTGACTGACCTAGTTTCCTCTCCTCTTACATTGGTGAAGTCTTCTTGCCCTCTCCTTTAGGGTGTCAAGACTGGTCCTCCCTTCTTTTTTACCCTCTTTACCGAAGTAAAAAGAATCAACAACTACAATGAACACCACCACAATTCAAAAACTTCAATACAAAACACTCTAATGCAGAACCATTATATATCAACGTTTGCGTTTCATCCGCTACATGCACAACGTCTTCCTTGCATCTCTACCATCTCTCCTTCCAAATCAACAAGCTCAAATCACCACCAATAAACAACAACAAAAAGAATGTTGCATCCACATAATTTTGTTTGTTGTGCATTTCAAGTTCATTACACAAGCTCAAATCATGGATATCTCATTGGATAACTACTACACTAGCTAGCAAACTCCACAAACCTTTTAGCTACTGTCTAAACTCAGTAAAGGGCTTTCTGGATGTATCGTCTTCGCCCTTTAGGATTTGAATTGCATCTTAAACAAGGGCAGCACATTTTTCATTTCCACCATGACGTTTTGATCAGATCAATTCTTGGCAAAGCTTCGAATGGTTCCTTGCTCCCTACCTAAAACTTGATGAGTAGTTCTTTTATGAATTAGTTTCTATTTATTTGCTTGCTAAGTCTATGTCTTAGAGTTATTTCTTCGTGAATGATCATGAAGATCCACTATTTGTCTCTGAGGGTAATGTCGACCTCATGTCCTCGTAGTCTTCCAAGGCTTGACATTGATATTTACTTCGAGTGGTTGATCCCTTGCCTCGTCTTTGATATTGTAATGGTTCGGTTGTATGATGGTCATGATCATCATCTTGAGTTGAATGATTGTACCATGCCTCTTTTGTCAATGGCTCCGCTTGTTGTTGTGTAGCAGGCACATAACTTGATCCACCACCACCGGCATCTGTACTGGCATTGCTATCTACCGTATCTTGAGTCTGATTCTGACTCATCATCTTCTTCTATTGGGTCCACTATGCCCTTTCCCTTTGCAGTTGTAGCCCGCTTCACAATTATCTTCCTTCTAAGTGCACCTGACTATGTTTGGGAAGATGGTTGTACTGGTTGTGATCTACGTAGATGTAGACCGGTCTCCTCCATATACCAATCGTCGGCATCATCTTGTATATTAGTTGGGCTCATCTGTTCAGGTTGATTGCCGACTTCGCTTTCTACTAACTGAGAAATACATTGAGAAGGCCGAGGTGGATCACCAGGTTAATCAAGGGTCATGTCTTGATTTTCTTGAGTTGATCACCATTCCATCATGGGGTCATTGTCATCAAGTATAAATGATTCATCGAATGAGTCTGCAACTTCAGATTCTCTCTCATTTTCTTCTCATAAAATACGTAACCTGAGTCGCATGTTATAGTGCACGTAAACCATTTTCTCAAGGCGACGATATGATAATCGATTGCGAACCTTCGTGTGTATCAAAGAGAAGGTCGACCAATTGCGTTCGCATCTGCTAGAAGAAACACATTGTGACATGATACAAATAGCTATCTTTTGAAAATTATTGTAACCACCACTCAGTTGAAAGTAAATTTAAAAATTTTAATTAACAATTGCTATGGTAATGAAATATACTTTATAAAATAAACTTACTAGGATCAATGCGGTATCTGAGATTTAGTGCTACTGGATCTCCGAAAGTCATTTCTGCCTCACGATACAAACGACTTTCGTTAATTGCCACGGCTGCCACATCTGTATTGGTTTCTATACGATATATCACACTTCTTAATGAATTGAGTAATTCTTGCTCACTCCCTAAGTTATATCGATACTATATAACGGATTCAGATAATAAGCTGTAAACAAAAAAATCATCTATGAGAACTTAGTATATAATAATAAAAATATAAAAATTTTGCTACTACTTACCAGCCGCATGAATATCTTGACGCATCTGTGTTTCCCATCGATAGCTTATAATATCAATATATCTATTGCCTCGAGATCCAAATTTCTCTACCATTGTTTTTTGGCATTGATGAACCATATGATATAAGTCGTCCATCATTGCTTTTTTGTCCATGTCTACTTTATGTAAGACCATGTAAAGGGGATCGACTGTTGGAGAATACCGGGTGTAATTTAAAATTTTACAGTCCCAAGACGCAGTGCTACTTTACGTAAGATCATGTAAAGGGGTTCGACTGTTGGGGAATACCGGGTGTAATTTAAAATTTTGCAGTCTCAGAACGCAGCGGAAGAAGCATTACACCCGAAATATATTCCTTTCCCAAGGATCCATGCGAGAGAGAACACAAGGATGTGATAGGGATAGTACCTCTGATGCTTGTCAAGTCGATGATGCCAAGTGGAAGATGCTCAAGTGCTCGTCCTCTACAAGTATCCATGCGTCGACCTTATCAAACGTTGCTCCCTTCCACGCTTGGTGCTAGCCTCGGGAAGAGAAGATCACCTCTTATAATCTCCTTCTTTTTCCTCCTTGCTCTTCACGCCAACTTGTCTCCTTGCCTGGAGACTCTCGGCCAAAGACAAGAGGAAGAGGAGTAGTGGCGCAACACAAAGGAAAGAGGGCAGCTAGGGCTTCAAGGCTTGCGCAACTCCAAGTTACCTTGCCTCAAGAAGAAATTCGGCACTTGTTGATCATCCTAAGAGGGGGGCATACCCCTTCTTTTATAACCAACCAAGCCTCCACCGCCCTTCCCCTTTCCTTCTATGGATTGGCGTAATTCTTCCAAGGAAACAGCCCTAATAGTTCAGCCGCCACAAGCCTTGAATTTGCACAAGAATAAGGCTTGGAAAGTACCAAGCTTGTTGCCAAATTAAGAGCTAGATTTTGAGTTCAATTCATATTAGGACTTTCCTTATTTATTGGTGCAACACTTGCTTGAATTAATCAAGCCTTACACGCCAACAAATCAGCCCTAGGCATCCAAGAAAATTTCCAACTATGGAAATCAATGTCCATTGGGATTCATAGAAGCAATTGGCGCAAATTCCATATATGGAATTAAGCCATGCGCAAATGATGAATCCTACTCCCATTAGGATTCCAATCTTGCCTCAATTAGATTTAATCCACAATCCCTAATTGGATTTGGATTTCAATACTAATTAGGCCCATGAATAAAATCCTCATTGGATTAGGATTTGCACCCAACCCAATGGGCCTTATCCAAATCCAATTCTCATATTAGGATTTGAATCCTAATTAGATTAGGATTCTAACTCCTAGTAGAATTAGAATTCCAACTCCTAATTAAATTAGGATTCCAACTTCTAGTTGGAATAGGATTTCAATTCCTAATAGGATTAGGATTCCAACTCCTAATTAAATTAGGATTCCAACTCCTAGTTGGGTTAGGATTTCAATTCCTAATAGGATTAGGATTCCAACTCCTAATTAAATTAGGATTCGAATCCAACATGGTTTATAGTCCCAAGTCCAAGTTCAACCCCCATACAGAGTACATACTTGGCCAGGATATACATAAACCCATGAATCCCAATTGGACTCAGATTCGACGATGACTCTGTCTTGGACTCAGGATCAGAATGAACTCAAATATATTCTACGATATCCAGATCAAAATACAACATCAAGAGTCTATTGCGTGTGACCCCGTAGGATCCATATGACGATGACAATGATGATTAAACATCATAAGTAGTGAGAGGTATCTAGCAACACATCACTATTACCATGTCATAGGACTAAAGTCATCATGGCAATCAACTCCCTAACAAGCAACGAGAATTCTCATACATTCTAGATCCCTTGCATGAACTGATATCCTGTCATTGGATTAGTCTCATATTTATTAATCCAATCTATTGGTCATTACATAAACAGTATGACCATACATTCCCGTCATGCACCAATAAGGTAGGGCGCCCCAAAGTGAATATCATGCTTCCAATTAAGAAAGGGGCAAATCCTATTATTGGTCATCCATATCTCCATATGATTTATGATATGCCTAATGACAATCGTTTTGATCACCCATTTACGGAGAGATGTAAGCCTGTATCAAAGTATATACATCATCACATCTAAACATGAATACCTCAAATCTAAGGATCAATGCAAACCTCTTGCATGTGAGATTGACCTGTTGACTAGACAAGTCAATCCTCACGGTGGGTCACTCTAGTGCATCCAATGCACCTGTATGTCTGCGTTACTGTGCCCTGCATCTAACCAGCTCATACACCAGTCTCACATGCACCAAAGTTGTCCCTAATCGGCTATGACACCTTGACTGGGGATTACTTTGCGAATGGATCCAACTAAACTTCTGGGACATTATTTATGCAATTCAATACATCAACGCAGATAAAACAATCTGCATAATAACGATCATGCCTTTGTCAAGAATATCAATTCTATCAAAGTACATTCAAATAATGCCGGACCAAGTTCATATATTGGTCTGTAGGGCATAAACACTAACATCAACCACCGTGCAAATATCAGCCACACTATCCTAAAAACGTCCATTGAGAACTACATTCTCAGCTATTTTTCCATCCCTTGAGGATGAAAAATTAGAACTGCCCCATTCTTGGGAGGTGAACATTGCTTTTAAATTCATTTTCTTGGACAGTAATGATTTCAAAATGAGTTGCAAATCGCGTTACCGTGGGATGTAGTATTTCTCGTTCTATAAAATTTTTCATTTGTGCATGAACCCAATGTTGGTTGTAAATAAATCGGGTCACTGCCTGGGCACCATTTATAGCATTTTTCACTTTGTCTAATTCCACGATATCTTTCATCATTAAATTGATGTAGTGTGCGGCGCACGGTGATTAAATAATATGCGAAAAATCTTGGGTGATGAGCTGAGCAGCTCTTTTAAAATTACTGTCATTATCAGTAATTAGCTGCACAATATATTGCGCTCCGATCTCTTCTATCACCCTCCGCATAATGCTATAAATATAAGCCGTATTTTGAAATTCAGATGACGCAGCCACCGACTTATGAAAAATAACTTTCCTATTGCAGTAAATAAGAAAATTAATAATACTCATCTTTGTTGGCCTTGTCCAAGCGTCGCACATTAATGTGACACCAAAGGTCTCCCATTGAGGTTTCATGCTTTTGATCCAAGTTTTATACTCTTCAATCTCATCGTCAAGATACCGTTCAGCAATCTCGTAAGGATATAGGGGCTGAATTCCTGGCCCACAATCTTGGATTTTTGCCACCATTGAACGATAATATGGATCAGCTGCTGCATGTGGTGGAATCCTGTTGAAGTGGAACCATTTTGAAATGGCTCTGCCGATATCCACCTTTTTAGACTTAGTGTAGATGTCATCTATACGCGTCTGCTTACTAGATTAGGAGGGGAATGCCCTGGGATCAATATCAGTGGGAGCAGAATTGGGACCCCCAGTACGCCGGCGAAAGCAAAAAAAGAAGATATACCTCTTCTACATGATGGTGGTGCTGCATGGCTTCCAGCTCCTCTCTGCATGCTACTGGTACGGCCAAATTGAGGACCTCCTTCATACCGCTCCCACTTCCAAATCCGCCCTCGTAGAATGGTCGCTCCGTGAACCATATAGAAGCAGACCACACATCTTCTTCGTGGGCAAATTGTGCCCTAGACGCACACATAGCCGCTAGGGGTGGCAATTCCACCCGACGGATTCGGGTACCCGACCCGACCCGGCTCGTTTAGCACGGGTTCGGGTACTCATTTAGCTAAATGGATTGGGTTCGGGTTTAGGGGTATGGGTACCCGCGGGTACCCGATACCCGATTTCAAATAAATATAAATATATTTTTTTATATTATTAGGATATAAATAATAATAAAATAACTATTATATAAATATTTATTATTATTAAAAATATAATAATAATAATAAATAGATATTATATAAATATTTTTATTTTTATTTTAATTTTTAAACTATATTTTATTAAAATAATATAATAAATAATTTATTTTTTATTTAATCGGGTACCCGCGGGTACCAGTTTAAATACCCGACCCGGGTTTGGGTCGGGTTCGGGTATCGGGTCGGGTTCGGGTTTAGGGTAAAACCGCGGGTACCCGACCCGTTGCCACCCCTAATAGCCGCCTCCATCTGAATTTCGTCTGCAGCATCATCATAGCTCCCTTGGTAAGGATCATACCCGGTGGGCTCTGTGGCACGACGGTCGAATTCCTCTCGATCATCTGCCCTACGTTGCTTGGTTATCTTGAACGAATCTAAATTCGCCCGGATAGTTCTGCGTATCTCTTGCGGCACTTTAGTACAATTTGCAATATCAATAAATCCACCAGCGAGATGGTACTTCACACAAGTAGCCCCTCCGCCCTTGAAAACTTTTAGACAGTGAATTTACTGCCAATGGTGCCAATTATCCGGCATCTTACGAGCATGGAGCCACGCGAGATCAGTATCTCTCTTTGGTGCCATTAGAAGAGAAAAGGAATAGGAAAGAGATAAATGACTCCTAGAAAATCTCTCAAAGAAATTCGAATATTGAACTTCGAATGGTGTGAGAAGAAAGATCTTCAAGAGGCCTATTTATAGGATTTTTTAAGAATTTTTTAATATTATTATTTAAATTATTAAAATATAAAAAATTAATATAATATAAAAAGTACTATTGAAGAAATCACGCCATCGACGGCACGTCATGGCTGATTCTTCCAATTTCTAACCCTAAATCTTAATTAATTAATTAATTATAATAAATTAACTATTAATTAATTAATTATAATAAATTAACTATTAATTAATTAATTATAATAAATTAACTATTAATTAATTAATTATAATAAATTAACTATTAATTAATTTATTTATTATACTTATTATATAGTTAACTATTAATTAAACCCAATTTTGATGCTGCCTTTAGACCTAGCAAAAACTGACCCGACCCGCCGACCCAACCCGACTCGACATGAAGTTAGGCGGGTTCGGGTTGGATCTAATCCCGTTTATGACCCGAAATTAAATGGGTCGTGTCAGGTTATAATCGGGTTGACCTGCTTAACTCGATTATATTATATAATTGTATATTATATATATAATTTATATATAAATATATACATATATATATATTTATATATAATTTCGAGTCGAGTCATGTCGAGTTAATCGAGTTAATATTTTTACATTTATATAATTATATATATATTTTTATAAATATTTATTTGAATTATTTAATATTAAACGGATTAATCGGGTCGTGTCAGGTTGACCCGAATATATATGAGTCGTGTTTGGGTTAGATCATCTGACCCAATTAATTAAACGGGTCGTGTTCGCGTTAAGCTAATTGGTTCACGGGTCATAAACGGGTCAACCCGAACACGACCCGCTGACCTGTTTTACCAGGTCTAGCTGCCTTCACACCTAACACACCTAACATATTATAAAATATTATATTTTAATATAAAAATTCCAAGATCTATACTATTCATCACTGTAGATCATTGTTCCCACATGTGAGCAGTAATTTCGGTGATTAAAAAATTTAAATTTTTGTTTTTTGGATGAAACTGGCCAAACCGATCGGTTTTTATCAAAACCAGTCGGTTCAGCTCGGTTTCCTTTGATAAATATTACAAACCGACTGGTTTTTCATAAAACCGGTCGGTACGTACCAGTACCGTAATCAAAAAATATTTTTTCCCACTTATCGTCGGTTTTTTTCATGTTCCACGACCGTTCCCCCACTGGACCGGTACAAACCGATCGGTACCGAACCGATTTTTTCATCCTTGGTACCAACATGATGTTGTACTAGTATCATAATAAGACGTGGTATACAAATATGAGTTGTGTCTCATTTTAGTACATAATAATGAAAATTTCTTCTTCTTACATGGTATCAAATCTACCCTAACCTCTCTCTCTCCCCCTCTCTTTTTATCACCCCCGCCATGTGCGACACCACTTGCCGCTGTGCACCTCATCCCTCCTTTTATCCTCCCCAACTCTTCCATTGCTGACTGGTTCCTCTTTTTGACCATCAGTGCCTTGTCATCATTGCAACCCTCTCTGTTTTTTCTCCATTTTCCCCCTTAGAGAATTTCATGTGGTGGATTAGGATTGTCTTAATTTTGCTCTCTTAACCCTTAATCACTCTCTTTGATCCTTCTCATGCTCTTGACTTTCTATAAATCTCATGAATTCCTCATCTACAATCATTGATAAAGTTAATGGTACCAACTCATTCTTGTGGGCTCACTCCTATGTTTTTTTCTATTATGGGAATGACCATCATCTCAAAACTCTACCTCTAGCTACTACTAATCCTTCGTATGCATTATAGCTTCACTCTAACATGGCTACTCTACATCCTTGTTCATCCTTGTTAAATAACATGGAGAAGAATATTACATCCACTGTCATGTTCTTGAAATTGAACCAGACAGAGTAAGGTGTTCTTGCAACTATAGGTGCTCTGTAGCATGTTAGCTATGTACATCATTTATATAAAGACATCTTACTCTAATGAAGGATGGTTGTCCTCTATCACAATGCCATCCCCCTCCTACTAATATAACTAGGGGTGTTCAATCTAGTCAACCCAAGCTAAACCAAACCGATTCAGATCAATTCAATTATTTTTTACCAAAATTTTTGGACCCAAAGCCAAATCATTTTTTTAACAAAACCAGTTTTCAACCAAACCAACATATGGTTCAAACCGATTAAAAATCAATGACACATATCCAAAGTTGAGCCAATGAGGAGCCATTAGAATTAAAAATATCTAACTTAAGAAAGACGTTGTTGTTGCCTCAGCTTCCACACAAGGGTCATCGCATCAACTTCAACGCAGGCACCATCGCCTCAACTTAAATGCAGATGCCGTCACCTCAGCTTACACACAAATGTCATCGCCTTTAGCTTACATGCAGATGTTATTGCCTCCACTTCTACATAGGCATTGTCACCTCAGCTTCTACATAGGTGTCGTCGCCTCAGCTTCTATGCAAACATCATCACCTTTGCTTCTACGCAAACAACATTGCTTATCATTGCCTCAGCCTCCACATAGATGTTGTTGCCTCAGCTTCCTTACGAACGCCATTACCTCACTTCCACATGGCCGTTGTTGCTTTAGCTTCCATGCGGATGTCACTGCATCAACTTCCACACGGACATGCCACCTTAGCTTCCACGCGGACACTATCGCCTAAGCTTCCACATTGTTGCCACAACTTTGCGGTCACCACTTCTTCATTGTTGTTGCCTCAACTTTGCCTTAATCTTGTAACTCTCATTTACTCACTATCTCACACACCACACTGCAACCATTACTAATTAGGATTTTGCTATCATGAGCCGCGATATACACAACATGCACAAGTCATAACACGGCCCATGATTCAGTGCAACCTCAACCCTCAACCCACAAAATTATATCAAGACTCAAGAGGAGAGATGTTGGATGTAGAGGGTCGCTATTTCAGTTCGATTAAATTTTTTTTAATAACAAGAAACTGAACCCAAACTATAGTTATATTCAAGGTTCAAGGAACCGGTCCAAACTAGCCAGCTTTTCGGTCCGTACCGGTCCAGTGGTGGTCTGGACCAAGCAGCGGAGATGGAGCAGCGAAAGAGGAAGAGGAAGGAGAATGAGAAAGGATAAGAGGAGAGGAAGGAGAGGAAGAAGAAGAAGAAAAGGAAAGAGGAGAGGAAGAAGCGGCGGACCTACCGGTGGATGTGGCAGATGTAGATTTTCTTCCCCTTCTTTTTCTTCTTCTTTCTCTTCCTCTTCTTCCGCCTCCTCTTATTCTTTCTTCTCTTTCTTCCGCTGCTCTGCCTGCTGCCATAGCTCTCATCCAGTACGGACCAGTAAGTACCGGTCCGAACCGGTTCTTTGAACCTTAGTTACATTATACGTTTTAACATCAAACTGACGTTCACCAATCGACTTAAAATCCGACTGGAATTGACTTTATCGGTTTGGTCCGATTCAGTTTATCAAGTTGACCCAATTTTTGAATCCCCCTAAATATAACTATTCTTCTCTAGCAATGCATGGATTTCTAGAGAAGTTTGTATTTGATCTTGATGAGAGTTTGCATGATTATTGACTCCACCATTTCCGGTCTTCAAATGCCTTCTCCAAACTCATGCATGTCACAGTGGCTTTTCATTCCATGAGATCAATGCTTAGGTGGCCCCATACTCAAGGTGTTGTGGTGACAACTCTAGCTATATTCATGGGTGTGATTGTGGCAAGGGTTTCCTACCATGTACTCCCATGGCTGAACAAATCACAAACTAAGTCTTTGCTAGTGGAAGTTTGGAAACTACTCATGTTAAGATGGTTGTTAATCCACTAGGCCTCCTCATTGGGTTCAAGCCTCAATCACTCTCACACATGCACCTATATCCAATCCTACTTCATTTAGATCCTCTCCCGAGTATGAGAGACTCCTTTTTTTTGCACCTTATGAAAGACTCCAAGTATTTGTCTCTCTTGCCTCCTCCAAAACCTATTTGGTCCTTGACTCTAAGGGCCACCTGATAAATAACAAGCTAGAGAAAGTTATTTTCATCAATGACCCTAGATATGCATCAACACTTAGTGGCTATTGCTAATGATTCCTTTGTTCTTATTAGAGACAAGACCTAAAATAGATCCATACCTTCTGATATAGATGATACGTACTGGTTTGAGAAGGTAATGATATGACAGCAGTAAAATATTGGTACCACTATAGTATAGTGTTGATGCGGACCGATCTAAGACAAAACACAAGACTAGCTCGTCAGTACGCACTGAAATATTAAACCTTAATTATGGCACTAGAACTATTTATAATAACACTTGTCTTACCTTGTCAATTGTACTTTATGTTTCACAATTTTCTCTTAATTAATTGTCTATTTGTGATCTTATGAGATCCTTACACTATTCGTTGACTTTCTTCCCCTCCTATTGCTTATTTTAGGACCTCCATGCAAAGGCAATGATTAATGGGGGCTTAAGTCAAGAGACTTCTATCATCCGCTAGATCTAATTTCTCTTTCCTACACTAGACTTTCCTCCACTACTCTCGCGTTGTATTAGCATCACCGTTTAGATCATTTTGGTTGAAAATTTATTAGTCTCTTTTCATTATGATGTTTGCTAACTAGGTAAACATCATTATATTTCATTTTCATCAAGTAGTACTTATAGGAATTCTTGTTAATTCTGATGTCTAAGGTTGGAGTCTTATATTCACCAAAGATAATATACAATAAATTATCAGTATTTTGCTATTTTCTTTATCTATGACTATTATCAAATGTACTTGTTCAAAGAATATTCTATCGACTTCAATATACTTTAAACTTTTTATGAAGTAATTCAATTTTGTGTTTCTTTGAAAATTCCGGACACTAACAATGCATTAGAATAGGCTTAATCTAACTTTTCACATATTTTATACATCATATAGCATTTTCCATAGACTACTTGCCCCTACACCTCCCAACAAAATGGGGCTCCTTAACATAAAAAGCACTTATTAGATGTGGCTTTAAAATTTCTATTTTATATGTATGTCCCTTATCGATTATGGCGGGTATCTTGAAGGTGTGCCACCCTTCTCACTACTCTTCCCATCACAATCCTCTTTTCTGTAGATATCGCTTATATTTTTAGTCCTAGATCTATTAAGAGCGTTGTAACGAGGGTAAGTGTGTGTCTTTGTAGCAAAAAGTATGGGATTTTGCATTAGGAAGATGCCTATTATAAGGTGTCATGGTCCATAGAGTTGGATCTAGATAGGAAGTAAGTCACTAGAGATGTGATTAAAACTGAGTGTTGTTGTAACTTGGTGTTGTAAAAGTTCGACAAGGGAGTCCTACAACTTCGAGTGGCTCGAAGGTGAATGTCAATTGATGGATATTGAAAGGTGTTTCTACTTGAAGACAAGTCATTGAGGGCGACAACGATTTCAAATGGGGGAGAATGTGATGCCTGATTGCATGATGATGTCTAGGGCACGAGGCTCAATAGGAGCAAGCGCATGCTAGAAGCAACCTGAAATGGATGCAAGTGTGCATCCTTAGCGGGCATGAACTGATCTGAGCAAGAACCAAGTAGGTGCACAACAGATTTGGGCGTGGCCAAAGCATGTGCAGGTGTGGGCATGTTGGAGTAAAGTGGGTGCAACGTAAAAGACTTAGATGGACATGAGCTAAAGGATTGAGAGAGAGCCCAGCTCAACACCAAGTGAATGATCGCTATAAGGAGAGCAGCACTGCCATAAGGGAAGGGGCTTTCCAGTGAGGGGATCTAATCGACCAGATGTAGATCTGGCAAAGAGTGCAAAGATCTCAGACAAAGGTCTAAGGTCTGCCCAAGTGTTGTAGATACACTAATGATGATCGCCAAAGGAGAACTAGTGGATGCCCTATTTTGTAGAGCAAAACAGTGGTGAGTGCTGTGGCCAAACAACATATGCCTTTCCGACTAGGATGTCTCTAGTGCCGAAGAAAACAATAGCGAGAAGGTGAGTCTTCTCATCTACGACGATCGTGCAATGGAATGAGTAAAGAAGAAGGCGTTGGGGAGCCCGCAAAGACGAAATGTGAGAGAAACAAAGCATGCATCGCTAGATCATAATGTATGTTAAGGAGTTCCTGGCATGCGAAGGGCTTCCTTTGGTGGAGAATGGCCCCAAGATGTAGGTGAAGGAGAGCATGGCACTTTCAGGAGCAACAGGCACCTAGTCAGCTAGAGATGAGGTTCTAGTAGGCTAGAGTTTAGGGAAAAGCTTTAGTGATGAGTGCAGGGCAGCCTGAACACATTCCGTCGGAGATGAGGCTTCTGGGGGAGGTCCAGCAATGAGATGGTTAGAGGCATCAACAGCAGCTAGCCAGAAATGAGGAAGATGGCGCTCTAGTTGGAGATGCCAATTGGGCGGATGTAGGGCTGTTTGCTTTGGAACAAGGGTGTTTTGAGGCTGATAATCGGGGCATGCAGGAGTTCCGATGAGGTTAATCTCATCCTCCTGTGACAGACAGTGGGAAGGCATTAACAATAGCAATTAAAGATGGAGGAGAAGACCTCCCTTGTTTTGGAGCTGACGATGACGACAGCGACAACCATTCCCTACAACGAGATTGTAAGGAGACATCTGAAGCTGGAGGCTACAATGAGGACACTGATCAAAGCATGTGGCAACCAGGAGTGCATGACATGCATTGATATATAGTTTTGTATACCTTGTATGTGCGTGCAAGTAAGCACTAACGTTGTGGTTTGAATAGAAGGCCGGTGCACAAAGCATTCTTTGTAAGCGTTGTGAAGTGAACGAAGTGCAAAAGATAAATTTTTGGTGCAGCAACTCAATTAAAAACTTCAAATTGCGACACAGTTGTAAGAAGTCCAAAATTTTGCTAGTTTTGAGTTAATTCCTGATGTAATGCTTTGTAACTTGAATTGAATGAGGTATAAAATCCAAGCATGTGAGGGCATAGAGAGTGTTGTAATGAGGGTGAGTTTGTGTCTTGTGGCAAAAAGTATGAGATGGCTTTGGAAGATGCTTATTGTAAGGTGCATGGTCCATAGAGTTGGATCTAGGTAGGAAGTAAATTCCAAGAGATGTGACTAAAATGTGAGTGTTGTTGTAACTTAGTGTTGTAAAAGTTTGACCGTAGACTATAGAGTCCTACATCTTCAAGTGGCTCGAAGGTGATTGTAGCTAATGGATGCCGAAAGGTGTTTTTACTTGAAGAGAAGTCATCTAGGACGATGATGATTTCAAACAGAAAAGAATATGATGCCCAGTTACATCACGTGCATGCATGTGCGGGAAGCGGATGTGTGCCCATGCTTAATGGGCGTGAACTGATCTGGAAGATGACCAAGTTACTGTACAATAGAATTGGGTGTGCAGGCCGAGCAAGTTTAGGCATAGGAACTGTGAATTGGCGTGCTACAGGAGTAAAGCAAGCACCACAGAATGGACACAAATGTGTGTACACTTGTTCACGTATGGCTAAAGCAAGTTTGAGCACAAGTGAGAGCAAAAGAACAATGCTAATGAGGCTCCTCGACGTATCTAGCAACTGATGAGTAACAACAACCGCTAACAACTAGTAGCAACCCGCTAAAGGAGCTCAGTTCAAAGGGATTGACACTTAGTTTGGGATAGAGCCTGGTTTGACACTAAGTGGTCACTTGACTAAGTGGTCGATATAAGCATAGCAGCAGCACCGTAAACAAAGAAGCTTTCCAGTGAGGGAAGCTCAATAGCGAGCAAAGTGCAGACAGCATTCAGTTGAAGGTTTTCCCGAGTAGAGAAGACACAAACACTAAAGGAGAACTAGCAGATGCTCTGTTTTGTAGGGGAGAGATGTAGCGGTCAAAAAACAGAAGGCCTTCAGGCTAGGATCTCTGAAGCGCTAGAGAATATGATGGCAAGAAGGTGAGACTGCTCACCTATGACGATCATGCAACAGAATCGACAGAGAAAGTAGTATTGGGACGTTGGTCGAGGATAGACTGCGAGAGAAACAAAGCACATATTGCGGGAATGCACGGTACACTTTAGATGTTTAGGGGTGGGAGGTGCTCCTAGCAAGTGAAGGGCTTCCCTTTGGTAGAGAAGGGCCACATAGCGTCAGTGAAGGAGAGCATGACACTATCATGAGTGTAGGAGCAATAGGTGCTTGGTCTACTAGAGATGAGGTTCTAGTGAGGCTGCGGTTTAGGGAAAAGCTAGTGACTTGTACGCATTATATTGGAGATGAGGCTTCTAAGTCCGACAAAGATCCATTGACGAGATAGTTGGAGGCATTGACGGCAAGTGACCGAAGATGAGGAAGACAACGCTTAGCCGAAGATGCTGACTACCTTTAGTCAGGGCTATGTACATTTCGAAACAAGAGCATGCCGAGGCCAACAACCGGGCTTAGAGAAGTTCCAACTAAGGTTTTAAAATCCGATCTGGCGAGCCGCCGGACCGGTACGGTACCGGCAAACCGAGTAGCAGCGGACAACGGCAGAGGCGACGGAAGCTTCGATCGAAGCTTTCGCGCGCCGCCTGCACCTCCCTCCACCGTCCGCCCGCTGTCTACCCACCGTTTGCTCAGACCATGCTCCAATGAGGGTTCTGGTGCCGGTCCCTCGCTGATCCGGTACCAACCGGAGGAACCGGACCGGTTCCTCAATCCGTGGTTCCAACAAGGTTGATCTCATCCTCCAACAATGAACAAGTGAAGTCCGTCGATGATAATGGTCAAAAATGGAGGAGATGACCAGTAGTTCCGATAAGACTAGACATAGCACCTCCCTAATTTTGGAGATGGCAATGACAACGACAACAACCGATCCCTACAACGAGATTGTAGGGAGACATTTGTAGTAGGTAGTTGACGAAGAGGACATTGATCCATGCAAATGGTGACGATCGCTAGCATGCATGGCATGGGATGATATGCAGTTCTATATACCTTGTATGTGTGCATAAGTGTAAGCACCAAGGATGCAAAAATCGGTCCGGTACTGACCGGTTTGTACCAGTCCGGTGGGGGAACAGTCGCGGAACATGGAAAAACTGATGGTAAGTGAGAAAAAATATTTTTTTAATTATGGTACCGGTACGTACCGACCGGTTTTATGAAAAACCAGTCGGTTTGTAATATTTATCAAAGGAAACCGAGCTGAACCGACAAGTTTCATGAAAATCAGGCGTTTTTATTAAAAATCGGTCAGTTTGACCGATTTCATCCAATAAAAATAAAAATTTAAATTTTTTAATCACTGAAATTACTGTTGACACATGGGAACAGTGATCTACATGATGAATAGTGATGTACAATGATGAATAGTATAGATCTTGGAATTTTTATATTAAAATATAATATTTTATAATATGTTAAGTGTGTTAGGTGTGAAGGCACCCGTCGGTGGCATTATTTGGGTTTAAGTAATAGTTAACTATATAATAAGTATAATAAATTAATTAATTAATTAATACTTAATTTATTATAAATAATTAATTAATTAAAATTTAGGGTTAGAAATTGGAAGAATCAGCCACCGACGTGCTGTCGGTGGGATGGTTTCTTCAATAGTACTTTTTATATTATATTGACTTTTTATATTTTAATATTTTAAAAAATAATATTAAAAACTCTAAAAAAAATCCTATAAATAGGCCTCTTAAAGATCTTTCTTCTCCCACCATTCGAAGTTCAATATTCGAATTTCTTTGAGAGATTTTCTAGGAGTCATCTTTCTCTTTCCTTCTCTTTTCTCTTCTAATGGCACAAAGAGAGATACTGATCTTGCGTGGCTCCATGCTCGTAAGATGCCGGATAACCGGCACTATTGGCAGTGTATTCACTATTTGAAAGTTTTCAAGGGTGGAGGTGCTACTCGTGTGAAGTACCATCTTGCTAGTGGATTTTCTGATGTTGCAAATTGTACCAAAGTGCCGTAAGAAATACGCAGAGCTGTCCGGACGAATTTAGATTCGTTCAAGATAACCAAGCAACGTAGGGCAGATGATCGAGAGGAATTCGACTGTCGTGCCACAGAGCCCGCCGGGTATGGGCCAACAAAGATGAATATTATTAATTTTCTTATCTATTACAATAGGAAAGTTATTTTTCATAAGTTTGTGGTTGCGACATCTAAATTTCAAAATGCGGCTTATATTTGTAGCATTATGCGAAGGGTGATAGAAGAGATCGAAGCGCAATATATCGTGCTGCTAATTACTGATAATGGCAGTAATTTTAAAAGATTTTTCGCATATTATTTGGTCACCTTGCGCCGCACACTGCATCAATTTGATGATGAAAGATATCGTGGAATTAGACAAAGTGAAGAATGCTATAAATGGTGCATAGACAGGGACCCAATTTATTTACAACCAACATTGGGTTCATGCACAAATGAAAAATTTTGTAGAAAGAGAAATACTACGTCCCACGGTAACGCGATTTACAACCCATTTTTTACTTTTGAAATCATTACTGTCCAAGAAAATGGGTTTAAAAGCAATGTTCACCTCCCAAGAATGGGCAGTTCTAATTTTTCATCCACAAGGGATGGAAAAATAGTTAAGAATGTACTTCTCAATGGACGTTTCTGGGATAGTGTGGCTGATATTTGCACGGTGGTCGAACCCCTTTACGTGGTCTTACGTAAAGTAGACATGGACAAAAAAGCAATAATGGATGACTTATATCACATGGTTCATCAAAGCCAAAAAAACAATTGCAGAGAAATTTGGATCCCGAGGCAATAGATATATTGATATTATAGGTCATCGATGGGAAACACAGATGCGTCAAAATATTCATGCGACTGATAATTATTAGCAAAATTTTTATATTTTTATTATTATATATTAAGTTCTCATAGATGATTTTTTTGTTTACAGCTTATTATCTGAATCTGTTATATCAATATCGATATAACTTAGGGAGTGAGCAAGAATTACTTAATTCATTAAGAAGTGTGATATATCGCATAGAAACCGATACAGATGTGGCAACCGCGGCAATTAACGAAAGTCGTTTGTATCGCGAGACAGAAATGACTTTCGGAGATCCAGTAGCACTAGATCTCAGATATCGCATTGATCCTAGTAAGTTTATTTCATAAAGTATATTTCATTACCATAACAATTGTTAATTAAAATTTTTAAATTTACTTTTAGCTGAGTGGTGGTTACAAATTGGTGCAAAGACACCAAATTTATGAAAGATAGCTATTCGCATCCTGTCACAATGTGTTTCTTCTAGCGGATGCGAACACAATTGGTCGACCTTCTCTTTGATACACACGAAGGTTCGCAATCGATTATCATATCGTCGCCTTGAGAAAATGGTTTACGTGCACTATAATATGCGACTCAAGCTACGTATTTTACGCAAAGAAAATGTGAGAGAATCTAAAATTGCAGACCCATTCGATGAATCATTTATACCCGATGACAGTGACCCCATGATGGAATGGTGGTCAACTCAAGAAAATCAAGACATGGCCCTTGATGAACCTGGTGACCCCATTCTCAATATATTTCTCAGTTAGTAGAAAGCGAAGTCGGCAATCAACCTGAACAAACGAGCCCAACTAATGTACAAGATGATGCTGACGATTGGTGTATAGAGGAGACCGGTCTACGTCCACGTAGATCACAGCTAGTACAATCGTCTTCCCAAACACAGTTAGGTGCACTTTGAAGAAAGACAATTGCGAAGCGGGCTACGACTGCAAAGGGAAAAGGCATAGTGAACCCAATAGAAGAAGATGACGAGTCAGAATCAGAGACTCAAGATACGGTAGATAGCAATGCCAGTACAGATGACGGTGGTGGTGGGTCAAGTTATGTGTCTGCTACACAACAACAAGCGGAGCTATTGACAAAAGAGGCATGGTACAGTCATTTAACTCAAGATGATGATCATGGCTATCGTACAATTGAACCATTACAATATCAAAGGCGAGGCAAGGGATCAACCACTCGAAGTAAATATCAAAGTCAAGCCTTGGAAGACTACGAGGACATAAGGTCGATATTACCTTCAGAGACAGATAGTGGATCTTCATGATCACAGCCTAGTTATAGGTCTAATATGTATCCATATCCAGTACTCGTTCTCATTCCGGTCTCAGTGGCAGTGGTTCATACGACTTAAGCTCAACTTGATCAAGCAAGTTTGTTGAATTTATGGAGCTCAACCTATCAATACCACATGTCTTGGGAGCAATTTCACCTTTGGGCATTACAAAATTATGGGGTGGATCTAAGTCATGTGAAGGGAACTGATTATAATGATTCATATGGGTCTCGACACTCATTTTGGATATAACCATCACTTATTGTATTATTTCCTTGTTGTTTAAGGCTCTATCTTTAATAAATAAATTTTTCATTATCAAATTATTTTAGTTTATACCAAAAAAACTTTTTTTAAATAAAAAATCGGTTTTCCCGATTTACCGCTAGTACCAGACCGGTACCGATCGTTACGTACCAATCCGACGCCGTACCAGACCGGTATTACGATCCTTGGTAAGCACCAAGGTAGTGGTACAGTAAATGATACAAGTAAGTGTACTGTATACAGTGTATGTAGATTGTTGTAATTCGTCGAAGTGTGTGTAGCCAATGTTCAATAGTCCCTAAGGGATAACATTATAAGAGTGTAGTTAAATAAAATCTTCTTCGAAGAGTTCTAAACTTGTACTACTGTGTCTAAGTTTAAAACCAAAGCTTTCCCTTTTTTTTACTTTCGAAGTTACTAATGGTTATCAAGGGTTGCCAAACAAACTCTGGGTGAATGGTAAAGAATTTGTGTACTCTAATTGTAAGATCATAAAATAGGATCACCAAATCATACTATTTACCTTAAAAATAAATATGTTATATATATATATATATATATATATATATATATATATCACATCTAATATTTGATAAATGGTACAACTACAAGGATTAAGGTACCGTTCCATACGTCCGGTACGGTACCGGTCCGACCAGTCGCTAGCACCGGAACTGTGAGCGGAACGCGGCACAGGGCGGAGACGCGGAGGGAGGCAGCGGGTGCAAGGGAGGCTTCAGCGGCTAGCGGAAGCTTCGATCGAAGCTTCTGCCAACGCCGCCGCCTGCTTCGTATGCTACCACCTACGTCAATTTCGTCCGGTACCGATATAGTACTGCCAGTACATACTGGTCCGGCCGGTGACTGAGCCGCCGAACCAGTTCTTGAAACCTTGGGTACAAGTGTATTACTGAGTTTACTATTTTCTTTTAGTAAAATACTATGCAAACTAAGTATCAACTTATAGTGATCAATGAAGTATACCTAAAACTAGACAAGTAGAAGAATTCACAAAAGAGGAATCATTCTGCGGAAAGGATTGAGAAACACAATGGCCTATTGCTTGTTAGAAAAGGGATCATAACAACATTAATGTGGATGGTGGAATTTAATAAAGCAAAAAAAAGCAAGGAGAGTCAAGAATACATAAACTGTGGATTCCTAGTGAGCTGTGTTGTGAATGTTACGTGTATGGTCTCAGCATGCATGTAAAAAAACTAAAGAATTGACTTGACTCATGAATTTAGCTGAGGGAAGCAAAAAATGATCCTAGACCTAAATCAACTCATTAGTATTTAAAATGTTGAATTGTGAGATCAAGCAAGCTAACTCGTGAATTTGACAACCATGGTCCACTGCAATCAGTTACATTGCTTGGCAAATTTTCTTTCCTTCCTCGATAATATATATACCAACTCAACTATCATAAGAATTTTCCTTCAAAATAGTTGCAGAAAATTCAATTAAATGTTATTAGCAATGCTAGATAATCCCACCATCATGCCTTCTACTGTATTGGATACTCAAATAAAGAGGTTTCAATGAAACCAACTGTTATAATCCAAGATTACCTTGTTGAATGCTAGATAATCCGACCTGCAGTCCGTTGAAAGCTGACATAACTGTAATTCACAAAAGTCAATAAAGGTATGATTATATGAATAAATGATAAATTACTAGTTAAGCAAATACTTAATAAATATTAGGAATGAAATTTTAAATATCAGTGTTTCAGTTTCAAATGCTAGACAACATTCTATCGGTGGTTTCAAAGTAACAATTACACAATCATATTAAATGCTAGGCACTGAAACAAAATATTAGTGTTTTAGTCAAATGCTAGGCAATATATTATTGAGTAGCTTCAAGGGAAAAAAACCATAGAACCTGAAATTGCAGGAGTAACAACACCACCAGCTATCACCATAGAAGTACCAAAAAGAACCAAAATCAAAAGCAACCACTTAATTTTCAACGAATTTTCAAGACATTCCTTGACTTTTAGAGACATCTCCAGTTCAGGCGATGGTGCCTTGAGCCCAAAACTGGATATGGGAGTGTCAGAAGGCAACTGATTCGGAAGAAGACCAGCCTTTGCCTTCCTGCAGATCAAAGAATATAAAGCAAACGTACCTCCTGGAAAAGGAGCACCATTATAAGAAGACACTAAAAAAAAACCTAGTTTAAAGACTAGAGTAAAGCATAATCCACAGATACTACTTACCTTGACCATCATGATTGGCCCAAAGAACAATCAGAGTATACTTCACAAGTGGTATGAAGAGCAAGGTATACAATACAAGAGAAAGTGCTCCTATTACATCCTCCTTTTGGCTAAGAGGGTATTTATTGAAGATAACATCGAAAGTGTACAGCGGACTAGTTCCAACATCACCAAATACAACTCCAAGTATCTGAAGAACTAGAAAAATCTCTTTTCTTAGACTACGATCCTGCAAAAAGTAAAATGATTGAGAAAGCAATTGAATGCATGCCGGACATCTTAGATGAAATTTGTTATATAAATCTGACAACATCAAGATCCATGATTCCCGTGCCACAAATGTTAATGTAGTCAAGATTTGATATAACCTCCCTATTTCATAGGAAACAATGAATTCATTTGAGCTGGCATAGTAACTATATAGTAACGATCAAGATAAAAACTATCGTTTTGGAAACGAATACTCACTTCGAATTCATTTCTTCTGGCATCAGCGATCTCGAGGGCCTCGACATCCAAGGAATCGATCTGAGGGCTAGTCCGAATCAACTTCTGCTCCACGTTACCTTCTCCATCCTCCGATCCCTGGCCCGTCCTCCGCGACCACTCCTCCCCATCCTCCTCGGAATAGTCCTCATCGTAGTCGTCGTCCCGGGCAGCCCATCTCGATTCGCAGGAATCAATACTTGCCCGATGCCCGTTCTCCCACTTCGATCCCTCCGCCATCGCACTCCCCGGCAATTACCCCCCTCCTCCAACCAGATCCCTAATCCATCGAAGACCAGAAGAGATCACCCGGAAAGGATGGGAAATGGTCAAGGTAGGTCGGAGAGATCAATTGGGTTGGCGATTGAAGGAGGTAATCAGAGTAAGAAAGAAGAAGCGAGGGAATCGAGGAGAAGAAATAACGCACAAAATTTGACAAAGCGAGCCCACGAAGTGTTTCATGCTCCACAAACGGCGTTATACAGTAATACTCCGAAGTCGGAAACCACGGGCATCAGGTTTTGATCAGCCGTCCAGCCTCAAACAGGAAATATACTAGTTTCTGTGGTCTATCCTGATCCAAAATTCTAACATTTATCAGTTTCGTTTAAAGTTTTTTGAACTTTTGATCCCTAGAAGTTCCAATTTCTTCCTTGCCAAGTTTTGTTTTCCTAAATTTAGTCGTTATTTTTTATATTTTAGCCCTTCAATTAAAGTTGATTATGATTTTAACTTCTATATCTAAAGTAGAGCTGACTGGTCGGAGAACAAGTGTGTTCTGTACCTTGGGCAGCGCAGATGATTTACTCTCAGAATACGGCCAGAAATCTAACGTGGTTTCTCATAACGGCAGCCATAACGGTCATCGGTGGGAATTGGCAAAAGGTACACATGTAATCAATTGCTTGATAACTTTTACCCATTTTCTACCAGATTAGTACTTGGACTAAAAGGCCTTAACGTGCGCTCCAAAGAGGGAAAAGCTCACTCGTGCATTTTACGAGCAAGCACTGAAACCGGTTCGCTTCGCTTCGGCCACATCCAAATGTGAACCGGATTTCTGAAAGCCAGTGACCGGACAGGATGAACGCCGCCGTCTCCCTTCCCCTCCTCGCCTCCTTGCCTTCACACTTCTCGAACTCGAAGCCGGCACTTCCATGGCTTCCATCGCCGGAGCTGGCGTCCCAGTACCCCGTGCTCCATTTCCTCCCGTCCTGCACCTCCATGCGGCACTTTCACCAAATCCACGCTCACGCCATCACCTCCGGCGCCATGATCGACCCCTTCGTCGCCTCCAATGTCCTCTCCTTCGCGGCCCTCTCTCCCGGAGGCTCCCTCCCCTATGCTCGCCTCCTTTTCTCCCGAATCCCCTCCCCCGACGCCTTCACAGCTGACGCCCTCCTCCGGGGTTACGTCTCCCGCGCCGGTCCCCTCGATGCCGTGCTCTTCTACGCCGACGCCCTCGAGTCCTCTATTCCCGGATTCCCCAGCCCACATACCTTTCCTCTCCTCCTCAGATCTTGCGCCGACGCACGCTACCTTGCGCTTGGCGAAATGATTCACGCCCAAGCGCTCAAGCTGGGGTTCGCCTTGCAGACCCCAACTCAGAACTTCTTGATTCGAATGTACGCTTCGTGCGGTGCCGTGGAACGCGCAAGACTTGTTTTTGACAGCATTTCTGAGCTCGACGATGCTTCGGCCAACATGATGATGGGTGGCTATTTGGATAATGGTCAGTTGGACAATGCACGCATTTTGTTTGACGAAATGGCTGCAAGAAATGTTATTTCTTGGAGCGTGATGATCAATGGGTATGTCAAGAGTAGCCAATTCAAACAAGGGCTAGAGTTGTTCCGGGAGATGCTGAAGGAGGGAATAGAACCCAATGAGAGTGTGCTGGTGAACGCCCTCTGCACCTGCGCTCACCTTGGGGCGACCGAACTAGGCAAGTGGATTGCGGAATACATTACAAGGAAGAACACACCAATCACAGTTAGGATCGGCACTGCACTTGTGGACATGTACCTGAAGTGTGGTTGCGTGGGGGAAGCTTTGGAGAACTTCAACACAATGAAGGAGAGGAATGTGACCAGTTGGGGTGCAATGATCAGTGGTCTTGCAATCAACGGCCGCGCTAAAGATGCACTTAGGTTGTTCGCCGAAATGGAGATGCACGGCGTGCCTCCCAACGATGTGTGCTTCGTCGGCGTGCTGAATGCTTGCAGCCATTCGGGATTAGTCGAGGATGGAGTGAAGCATTTCAATGCAATGACAAGTGTTTACGGCCTGCAACCTAATGTTCACCATTATTGTTGCTTGGTTGATCTGTATGGCCGGGCAGGTTTACTGGACAAAGCCGAGGAGGTGATCGAGGAAATGCCAATTAAACCTAACTCTGCTGTTTGGGGAGCCCTGCTGAACTCCTGCAGGATTCACAAAAATGCCTCAATAGCAGAACGCATTGGCAAGAAACTTCTTGAGTTGGAGCCACAAAACAGTGGTCGTTATGTGCTGCTTTCAAATATCTATGCAGCAAAAGGAAGGTGGGCAGATGCAGTTGAGCTGAGGAAGCTTATGAAAGAGAGAGGAGTGACAAAAACTCCGGGGAGTAGCTTCATTGACTTGAAAGGAGCTGTTCATGAATTTATTTCAGGTGATAGCGCTCATCCGCAACGACGAAAAATCTACAGGAAGTTGGTTGAGGTAAGCAGAAAGCTTAGGCAAGCAGGATATGAACCTACTACTGATCAAGTGTTGATCGACATGGATGAAGCAGAGAAGGATACTGCACTTGTTCATCATAGCGAGAAGTTGGCACTTGCATTTGGATTGATCAATAGTGATCCAGGCACTACAATTAGGGTGACAAAGAACCTTCGTGTTTGTGATGATTGTCACCTGTTTACCAAGGTATTGTCCAAGTGCTATAGCCGAGAGATTGTTGTAAGAGACAGGAGTAGATTCCACCATTTCAAGGATGGTGCATGTACATGTAATGACTTTTGGTGATTTACCTCAAGTAATGTTATGATAAGGTGTTCTAGGCACATGGATTGTTCAAAATGCTTCTGATAGTGATGGCACTTACAACAGGCCCATGGAGTCCGTAGATTTATAGACTCGAAGTTGTTTTTGGGGTTGTACCGGATGGTGTCAGTATACCCACCTGATATTGAGGAAAATTTCTGGGCAAACTCACATTGACTACTTTAAGATTTGTAATTTTAAAAAATGAACAGCTCATATTGCCTAAGATTTATAGACAAATACCTTGTTTAGAAATTTTTCTCTCGGATATCCATGAACCTTATACTTAGGCTATGTGGTTTCTTTTTTACACTAATCTTGTCTAATGCAGACCAACCATATCTCTCTAGAAGTCTAACTGAGGTAGTCAATAACTTGTTGACCTATCAGTGGTGTTCAATAGGAGACAAGTTAGTGTCAAGCAGGATAGCTTTTGCACATAGCAAAAATATGATAGGGTATCAATCAGAATGATTATTTTTAAAAATGTTTAAAATGTTAAATTCTTTTGATGGTAGGGCCAAAATATTAAGCGATAACTCTCAACTATGGCAGTTAAATAGGCTAATGATCCACACTAGGATGATATAGGGTCATGCAATAAATAGCTTGTTAATATGCCGATAGGCTATTTTTTGAGCGAGTTAAGCTCACTATTATACAAACTATAATGTGAGCTCGACAGTTTGTGGGCTTAGGTCACTATGACACAAGTTCAAATACATACATTAAATGTTTTAAATGTTCAAAATTAAAATTTTAGTTATTTGTCTAGATTATTATATCTTATTTCATTGGTAAGTAAGTTGCTTAGAGCCATGAGCTTGTGTTACATAGATTGACATTATGTCCCAAGCATTATATACATATAAATTAGAACAATAATAAAAAAAATTATCCATAATTAAAAAAGGAAACTTTCTTAAATACACAAGAAAATATTTTGTACATTCAATTTTCTCTTGTTGCTAAATATTTTAACAAAAAGTATCGCTTTACATCTTGTAATATTACACAATGAGTGATTTGAGTGCTTTACGTGCAAGATTCATTTGCATCCATTGTCCTTACATCCTATACTCATAACAAGATTTGAAAAACTGTCCAATCTAATCTTGGACTATAGAGAAATCGACTGTGAAACTGATTGTATTAATACAATACTATAATAAAATTGGACGCATCTCGGGATGATACAAACTAAAAATTTTTACTGGTTCTCGGACTAAAATTTTAAACCTTGCTCGGTACCATGATTAAGCATAAGTGGCGTGCCCTCATGCATCAGGAATAGTTGTTTGCTGAACCAGCTGCATCTGACTGGTCTCGTTGTGCAACAAAATGAGCACCTATAACTACGGGTGAGTAATTAGACTTAATTAAATTTTTTGACGAATCACTCGAGCCTGTATATTACCTCATCCAAGTGTTGTAAGACTATGAACAAAACAAGCAGAGAAGCTTTATCTGCATTCTTTCCCCAGCTCAGAAGTGCTCATTTCTGTATAGTTTAATGGAATGATGGACGATAACAAAGCTCAAATTACTTCAGAGACGGTCTGTAGACAGAACAATCATTAAGAATGGTTTAATCCAGCAAGTAGTTCAAAAGAATGTCCAGTGACTGTATTGCTAAATGATATCTGGGCTTGTATGTGCATCTGCTCCTTCAATGAGTGAGCTGACAAAGTTTTTGTAAGTAAATTCATCAAGGGATACTCCACTAACAACCATATAATCATGAAGCTCAATGGCTTCATCTGCGTTGCAACTTCTACAAAGCGCTCGAATGAGAATTGTGTAGGTTCTTTCATCTGGACTCAAAAATCTATCCAGCATAGCTCTCAGCACCTCCTTTGCTTGTTCAAAGGATCCAATTCTGCAGAGGTAAGTGATAAATATGTTGCAAGTTACTTCATTAATCACTATGCCTATCTTTTGCATGCCATGACATAATTCAAATGCCTCCTCGACCCTCTGACTGCTAAGACATCCATGAATCACTGTATTGTATGTGACTGTATCAAGAAGCTCACCAGTTCTTCTCAATTCCTCTATGACTGACAGAGCTACATCCACATAATCCACTCTACAGAAACCATGGATGATCGAATTGTATGTGATAAGATTAGGCCTTTGTGCATCCCTAATCATTTCATCATACACCTTCAGAGCTTCATCCATGTTTTTTTCCTTGAAGAACCTATCAATTAAAGTAGTATAAGTAATCACATCAGGTGCCAGACCACTAATAAACATCCTCCCCAGAAGTTGTTTCACTTCAGAGATCCTCCCCTGCTCAAAGAGATGATTAATGAGACTGTTGTATGGAGTCGCATCCTTAATCAAGTTCCCATCTCTACTCTGGTTATAGCATGTAAAAGCCTCCTGCAGCATCCCATTTCTGCAAAAGCCATCAACAAGGGTTGCATACGTGACATGATCAGGAGAAGCATTCACTTTTCTCATGTCGGACAGTAAGAAACAAGCCTCCTCTACATAACCCAGTTTGAAGAGCCAATTCAGAAGGGAATTGTACACAACAATGTTGGGCACCATGCCACAATCCAACATCTCTACAAATAACCTGAGAGCCTCTTCCGGCTTGCCTTCTCTGGCATATCCATCAATTAGAATCCCAAATGTTCGCACATTAGGCAGCAATCCCCGCTCCTGCTTGGCTTTCTTCGCTAGGCACTCGCCAACTTCAGCATTTCCAGCCTTACACAGCCCGTTGATGAAGGAATTCAAAGTCACAAGATTAGGATCGACAGTATTGTGTGAGACAAGCTTAATCTTCTTAAAAAGGTTGCAAGCTAGATCGAGCTCGGCATTCCGATAGCAACCATCAATGAGCATGTTAAAGGAGACAACATTAGGAAAAACCCCTTGTTTAAGCATTCGGTACAAGACTGAAAAAGCTTCGTTGATTTTCCCTTCCCTGCATAAGCAACAGATGAGCAGGTTAAAGGTGTTCACATTTTCAACGTATCCCAAAGCGAGCATTTCCTTGTACATCTTCCAGAATGTAACACCATCATCCTGGCCAGACATGAGAAAATAATTCAGCAAGTTGTTGTAAGCGTGGATAGAGACCCAAACACCTCTCGCTCGCAAAGTCTCGATCACTAGGTAGCCATCTTTGCCAGCGCCAATCTGAGTGCAGCACCTAACGATGGCATCGTAAACATCACGGCTCCCGCGGCAGCTCTTCCGGCTCCGAGCCAGCGCATCCAAGAGCTCCAACGCGGAGATTCCCCCTTTTTGCATCAAATTCCTCATGATGCACAAAGCTTCCTCGAACATCCTCGCGGACACCAATACATGAATCAGGAGAGAGTGCGTGTCCAGATCGGGATAAGAAGGCTCCCTTGTCCGCAGCACCGGTGACGAAAAGTTGAAGAATTCCAGAGCTAACCGAGGAGAAGACTGACAATGAAGAATTACTCGGCGAACCAATGATTCCGTGAGGCGAGAAGATAACTGCCGGAGGAAATTCCAGTTGCGGCGCCTCAGATTGACGCATACGGCTTCCAACAAGGCTTGTGAATCGAGGCTCGGAGGAGGTGGAAGGGAAGTAGGGTTGCGAAGAGTAGCCGTAGAGCTGAAGCATCTGATTTGGGTGGTTAAAGTTGGGATTTTTAGGAGGCGTCGGAATGGGGAAGTGAACATAGAGCATTCTGGGTAATATGTAGAGAGGCAGAGGGCGGCAAAAAGTGGCTGCGCTCGGTATCGGTGACGCAGTACCGCACACCGGCAGGGGCGATTGTGGAATCGCCGCCGAGGAGGGTTTAAGGGGAGGTTTACTGTTTACATGAAGAAATGGCATTATTTGGGCCGTCCTTGTTAACTTCAAAGCCCATTGGACCTGGACCAATGTAAAAAAACTACAGGAGTAAGCGGCGGCAATGGAACTATGGAAGTAAGCAATTATACAACAGTGTTGGCAACAACATGTGGGAGCAGGTGCAATGAGAGCGAGACTTGAGAGAAGTCAGAGAGTATGGAATTTTATGAGGGTATTTTAGTAATTTCATTATATTTGGTGGAGTTATAAGTTTTTCTTGTCAAAATCAAGTCAACTTAAGTTGAATCAAATCAGATTTGAGTTCTTTTACTAAGCCTAGGCCCAACCTAGCAAGTAGCCCGCCCTCACAATTATGCTAATTATCAGTCATAAAAAGATAAGACTTATTACACTTAAAAAATTTGGATCTTTTAAAACATTAAGAAATTAGATTTTTTTAAAAAAAACTTTAAATTAGACTAATCTTATTTCTATAATTTATGCTGTTAATTAGCTGTTGCCTAGTCAACAAACTCCTTAGCTTTTAATTTACTACAAGCGTGTAGCAATAATGAGGAAAAAGTCAAAAAGTAGTCCACCAACCATGAACAGATCTTTCATATAAACAATCAGCAAACAAAGAGATTTTGTCAACCTTATCCATTGACCTTTATCTCTGAAGCCAACTAACTGTTGTTGCCACCAAACCATCAAACCTCAACTCTCTTACCTTTGAAGAGCAACCACCAGTCTTCACTCCCATTCTCACCCTCCATTCTTCTCTCCCCCTCCCCACACCACCACTATATAGACCTAATCATGTGCCTAGTCACCTTCATCACAGAGAAATCCTTTTGGTGGAATCCCCTGCATTTATTGAACCATGGGAGGCTTAGATCAATCATCAGATGAAGTTTCTGTGGATTCCAAAGGTACCTCTTCGCTGATTAGGGCATCGTCCTCTTTCCATTTGAATATGCAGCCACTAACATCTTGGACCTCCTCACAGTGTTTTCAGACGGAAGTAGCCAAGAATCCAAGACGGATTTTTCAGATGATGAAGAGGAGCTCATTGCGAGGATGCACAACCTGGTCGGGGACAGGTGGGTCGGCTCTTCTTCCATGCTTCATGTTTGTTTTAGGTTACAGCTGGTGGCTTTATTCACTGTGCTTCTTGTGCTGAAGAACAGGTGGTCACTGATTGCTGGGAGAATCCCTGGGAGAACAGCTGAAGAGATTGAAAAGTACTGGATTGCGAGGTACTCATCCAGTGAATGACAAGATTCCGGTTGATGGGTATTTATCTTGTTCTGTACATGGACTGCAATTTTGGTGGTGTTTTCTACTTGGCTTGTCTTTGAGTGATTTCTATGGATTTCAATCCTTTCAGTGAGCCAGTACTTTTTGTGTATTTAAGTAGTTTGTTTATTACTTAGGCGTAAGAGCAGTGCAAGCCCATGAGCATGAAGTGTATGAAGATTTGCCTGAAAGAAGCTCGTACAAGTTTCTTGTTCTTTTTCACTTGAAAAACTTCCAGATAATATTCCATGAGCATGAATTCTCTTCTTTGGATTTTGTGTTAACATTTCTTGACCAGAGTGGTCTCTCAAAGTCAATTTCTCCCTTTATGATGGCATCAAATATTCCACCTTTGGTTTCTGAAAAAGCAGCAAAAGGTGAAGGGAAGCAGCATAAGAAACGAAAATATTAACTAGGTTGTGTAGATATATAACAATACAGCATAAAATAATCCTTCCTTACAGGACCAAAATGGAGGCACAGCACTTGGGAGAAGAACAAGTAACGCCCGCACTCCAATTATCTGCTTCTTTCCATAACGTTGCTTCAAAACTTCAGAAGCGATAGAATAAATTATTTCTTGTATACTTTCCCTGAAGTGAGGTCAATTGAAGGTCATGAGCATTGTTCGGTAACTGGATTAAATAATAAATAAAAAAGCCGGGAGTCAAGGACAGCAGAACAGCTATTTGATTATGCAGGAGACTTCTATAGTTTGTCAAAGATTACTTAAAATTTGTGTTGTTGTAACTTAAACTTATTGTAGTCTAATTAAGCTGATGTTTTCTTTCATACTTTCAGTATTCTTAGTCCTTTCAGAGTTGAAAAACACAAATGGTTCTTCTATACCTAGAGATTGAGCTAATCAGATGACCTTCGATGCTAGAATATGCTTATGTGAAAAGCAAATAATGTAGAGTAGAAGAGTAATAAATTGGGATGTCGATTGTTGAAGAACCAATCACACGGGTGTATGAACACTAGGCAATAGACAATCTCAAAAATCAATTGGATTTGGTTAGCTTATTTCTTTGTAAGCTAAAATCTCTGCTTAGCTTAGTATAGATGCTTAGATTAATATCTGCATTTTTCATGAAGCATGTATCTCTATCTCTTACTCGGTAGTCGGTATCTGACAACTTGTGCACTTAAACTCACATGTACTGGCAAATAAATTAATCATCGAAAATGGTACATAATTAGGTTTGGACATAAATTAATCATCGAAAATGGTACAGAATTAGGTTTGGACATGTAATCCCGGAAAGTATTAATCCCTTACCAGTCGAACAGTTTTCCTCCTGCACACAACTCCATGACCAGGGTCACTGAGTTCTTATCCTCGTAACTCGTAAGCCCCCATCAACTCAACTATGTTGGCCTTCCCGGAGAAGTGCTGCATGATCTCCCTCCTCATTTTCTCCTGGTCTCTCTTAGTTGTTAACCTCCTTTGGGGGACGGACTTGCCTGCAAATCCCTTACCAGTCGCCTTGTTTGTGAGAGACAGGTAACCCGAAATGGCCGTGACCGAGCTCCTTGCCAAGGGAGTAAAGGGTCCTCACATCCTCGAAGGGCTTACCAAGGATAGCATCTGGCTGGATGACCTTCGACTTGAAGGGTGTCAGAGGCTTATCTTGGTGAGAACTACGTTATCCTTGTGATCGTCCTGTTCCTACTGGTCGTTTGTCTTTGCTCTGGCATTTATCCACATCTAATTCAAGAATGGAAGTTATTTTTTTTTTCTACAATATTTTCAAGTAGAGCGCTAAGAACCAGAGCAGGCCATGTTTCATCAGCTCAAAATAGTAGATTTGATAGTGTCATAGAGAAAACAACATGTAGCTTGTTCAAGATGTAAGCAGAAAGCAAAATCAAAATATGATTTAGCAATGCAAACATGCACGAATCTCAAGAATAGAGAAGAAAACATTTATCAGTAAAAAAAACGGAAACTGAAATGAAAGGTTGTTCTGAATTCTGAGAACCTACTCTGTCAATAAAATGGAACTTTGTAAAACTGAAACCTCCCAAGAAAGTTTGAAGAACTTACAATGGAGAAGATTGTGGGCGTATTAGATTCAGATTCTGAAAGATTGAGTGAGTGTATGATTAATTTTAATTCAAGACTGCAAGTTAAAATATTTTTTTCTTGTTCAGTAATGCCAAATTAGTGCTAGTGATTATGAGCTGGAGCAAAAAGAACCAGATCAGATCATGCTGCAGCAGCTCAAAAGAGTTACTTTCAGGGTATAACAAGTAGGAGACAGAATCAAATTATGATTTTGAAATGCCAACAAGCAATAACTTCAAGACAATAGAAGAAGGACGTTGAAGTTGTGATTGTTACAACTAAAAGAGAAAGTTATCAGACAAATAGGCAGAAACAGTCAGAAGGTTGTTCTAATGAGAATATCGACTGCTAGTTAAGAAGGTGAACTTTGTAAAGATGAAAAAGTCAAATAACTCAATGCTAAGGTCAACCATTAGCATGCGATCTTTACAACTTCAAATTGATATAGACTTGCAGCAATCTAGAGGCACATGGCCGTGGTGGACCGAGGTCAACCATGCCTACATTCACCTATGAGATTGAGAAGATTCTTTCCTTGGAGACATGCTGGTGTAAATAGAAGTTACGTAAATTGTTTTTGTTGACTCGAAGACTTTGAATGAGTCTTATTCTTCATAGTCAAGCAACTATATATGGGTTTTGGCATTTACGAAAGAGTAGAAAACTTTTTCTTGCAATTGATTTACTAGAAGTTCTTCACATGGATGATTCTTTTGTTTCTCTTAAAAAAAATAGAAGTTATATGTCTTGTTTGTTCAATTACTAATACATAAATAATATGTTTTCCTAATATTTTAGATTTAGGATAAGATATTTTTAGGTGTTACGAACGTAGCTCATAAATTTGAAAGCTTCTATTTGTTTATATTGATCACTTGTTATAAAGCTATTTCTGGAAAAATTTCCTGAGCAATGGGGCTGCTCAGGATTCTTGAGCACAGCCCCATAGGATTCGAGAACGTGTTTAACTTTTGCAAATCTCAAGAAAATAGACAGTAAAAAATGGCTCCATCAACGGACGTTAACAGTTTCATTAACTGTTCTCAAAAATGCAACTCACATGGAACTTATGCACGGGTTTTAAAGCTAGGATTTATGTCTTGATGGCAATCTTTCAATTTATCCAGTTATGTAGTGATTTGTGGGAGTTGACCGTGATTATTATTTTTACTCTAACATGCGGTAGCAATTGAATTTGGGTTTATGATCGTGGATATTGTATCCACGATGATCGTGGATGCTAGCATCCATGATCATGGATATTAAAAAAATTATAGATATTTATGTAGGCTGCATCCATGATAATGGAGGCTGCATCCACGATAATACAGCTTGCATTATCGTGAATGCAGCCTATATAAATATCCATGATTTTTTTAATATTTATGATCGTGGATGCTGTATCCACGATTAGATTTGGGACTCACGCATGGGGCAAGCTTATTCTATTTGGCAAAGTCAAAATAGAGTTGACTTGGAATTCCCACACTCAGTGATTTTGAGAGTTGTTGCAGCATGTGATTGGAGTTGACTAAAGAAAATCCTAACGTTGACTTTCTACATGCACATGGGTGTTAGTGATTTGATGTTGGATCCACGATGATCGTGGATGCAACCTGCTTGACGTGGATATAAAAAAAATAACAGATGTTAATGGAGCTGTTAATGTCCGTTGACGGAGCTATTTATTACTGTCTATTTTCTTGAGATTTGCAAAAGTTGGACACGTTCTCGAATCCTAGGGAGCTGTGCTCAAGAATCCTGAGCAGCCCCATTGCTCAGGAAATTTTTTCGCTATTTTTGTGCTTAGACTTGCTCTTTTTTCTACTTGATGTATTTTCCGATGGTGATGAGAGTGCAATGTGAAAATTAGGGGAGTCGGGTAGTGTTTTAGCATGTACCTACCCTACATAAACCCGTTTACAAGCAATTGGGTACTTGTTAGTTGAGTTCGATTCGGATATGGATAGTGTATATATATATATATATATATATATATATATATATATATATATATATATATATATATATATATATATATATATATATACCTGAGTCGGGTTTGGTTAGGGTTCGAGTAGCATACGATGGATATCCATTATTCGAACCTAGTTATATATTAGTCAGGTTGGTGGGTATTAAAAATTTGACCATTATTAGAGTTTGTAGGGTTTGGGTAAGGTTCGAGTAGCATATGATGGATATCCATTATTTGAACCGGTTATATATTAGTCAGGTTGGTGGGTATTAGAAATTTGACCATTATTAGAGTTTGTATAAAGTGAGTACTCAAATTTTATTTAGGTTACCACATATATAAGTGAAAATTTAATAGGTAGGTATTTAAGTTCGGTATTTATGGAGCTCAGGTATTAAATAGGTAGTTAAATTTTTAATATAATAGGGTTCGGGTATTACATAGATAGTTAAATTTTTAATACGATAGATTTTAAAAAAGAAATGAGTAGTTATTCCGGTATATAGGTAATAGAAAAAATTTAGGTTTAAGTATATATAGTATAAAAAATACAGGTATCTTACCTTGCCATCTCTAGTGAAAATTGTGATAGCTTGAGACCAGTGGGGAGCCACATACAAACCCAAACCTAAATCATTAACGCTAATAAAGCCATATAGGTATATGTTTATAATATTATATAAAATTTTTTTGATTTACCTCCTTAATAAATCTTGATTTCTTTATTCCATATATTTTCTCTCTTATTTTTATATTTTTAAAATTTAAATTAAAAATATATTACCGTAAGTGATTCTCATGAAAAAGGAATTTAATTAGCATACATCGAGTCATTTATGTTACTGACTTGTCGTCGTGTGTTGAAAGTTTATAAAAAATTTGTATTAAACTTTTCAAACATCTTCTTTAACTTCACTAACACTCTTTTTCTTGTTCTCTACTTTGTGTTTCCCTATTCCAATCCGAATATTACATATTTAGAATTCTTTCATATTTTCAAAATTTTCCATCCATTTATCCTGACACCCCGCATTCAATTTCAGTTCATTCCTAACTTCTAATCCTAGCTCCTGCTTACCAATATTATAGCTTTATGGGCTCTTTGTAAGTAGCTTCATTAGATTGATCCACATATTTATAAGCTGATAAGTTTCCTATCATCTTCGTTGTTGCCTTGCTGTTCTCATGTAATTTTCTAGTCTCGTCATTTCTAACTTTTCGCTCAAATGTTTTGTTGTTTGTTAGATGCTGCATATATTAATTTGCCACTGCTTGAGACGCCTAATCGCCTAACTAAAGCCGATTGTCTATATGCAAAGTCAGATGTCACTTAATCACCTAACTAAAGCCAATTGTCTACATGCAAAGTCAGATGTTTTGAGACGCTTAAGCCCAATACACAAAGACTAGGGGTATGTATACTTGGAAGGAAAATAGGAAGGGGCGGATTTTTTATTACTTTTTCCGTCGTTTACTTCAGCGGACGGATATTTATGATGGATATTGAGAGGGAAAATAGGAAAATTATCCGCTGATTTATCATCCGCCCAAATCGGGCGGATAATCAAAACTCACGTGTCTTCGACAACATTCGCAGCCGCTCGACACCGGAAAGCTTTGCCGTCGCTCCGGAAAGCTTTCCTCGTCGCCGGAAAACTTTGTCGTCACTGCCCTTCCTCGTCGCCCTTCTTCGTCGCCAACACTAGTTCCCCTCCTCCCTTTTCTCCCTCAATGCCACCACCCTCATCGTCCTCTCCATTGCCATAAGCTCCTTCTCGATCTCTCTTCCCCCATGCCCTCCCGCTCCGACCAGCTCACCAATCAGAGAAACGATGGAGATCGAGTAGAAGGAGAGTATACGTAGGCGAATCAGAGAAAGGATCAAGGGGGCAAGGAAGGAAGAGATCGAGCGAGCGCTCGCCTGCCTAGCTCTCCACCATAGCCGCTCATCGGCCAAACCCTCCGCCACAGCCGATCGCCGGCCAAGCCCTCCTTTGCAGCTGCTTTCCGGCCAAGCCCTCTGCTATAGCCGCTCACTGCCCCTCTATGCTCGCTGCTCGCCCGCTCGTCGGCTGGGCGAGCTCGATGCTTGTCGCCGCACAGAACTTTCCCTTTCACAGGAAACAGGTCACGTGTCTTTCACGTGATTCTATTTCTATCCGTAACCTTTTTCCTTTCTTTATTTTTTCACTTCCCTCTATTTCTCTGTCTGCGCAAGTATACTGGGCCTAGAAGAGCTCCAACATCTAGAGGCTATTCAATATTGCCCCAAGTCACGATTACAATAACTGATGATTGTCGATGAGATAAAAAGGTTTGATCCGCTCTTCATTAATCATTTTTGTAGAGTAAAAAACAGTACTATTGCTACAAAAATTTTATAAATTGTTATTAGAAAAAGCACCATAAAATATTATTATATAAAAAATTATATAATATTTAAAATTATTTGTTAAATAAATAAAATATCATAACATTAATATGTAGATTAAAATGATAAATTGCCTTAAACACTCTTAAGTTAAGTTTACATTTGACATATATATAAAAAATACAATTATAAATTTCTACATTTTATCATGCTTAGGTAATTTTAAAATATTAAATTATTAATTTATATTAATTAACTAAATTATGAATTAAATTTATATTAATATATATTTTATTTATTATAAATATTATATAACGTGCATATATATATATATATCTATATATATAAATTAGTGTTAACTTTTATATAAATACCACTTATATACATATAAATATAAGTAAAAATAGTGTTTTAGTGGTTAAGAGTAAAGGGTGAAAAATGAGGACAGCAGGTTTTGAGCTCATGTCCTCACAGGATTTCACCCAATCGCGAGCAACTCTATTTTCACGAGGCACCTGTGGGCTTGCCTCGCTCCATTTTGATCATTGACAGTTGACACTAGTGAATATTGCAAAGTGGGAGAAAATGCATGGGTTATTCGTTCCACCCTTACACCCGCACGCCCCATAAGTCACCGCACACTCTTAAACAGGCCTAAGAAAGGATTTAGCCTGGTATAGCTAATCAGTTATTTTGTTGATAAAAATAGCTAATTTTGAAAAGGTGAATCAAAATAGTTAATTTTGAAAAGCTAAAGTATTAGTAAGCTATTTTTAAGTTTGAAACATAAAAGCAGTATGAATTTAGAAAAATTAAGAGGGGGTATTTTTGGTCACTTTTTAATTATTTTTCTTTTTGTACATCATATCCGCATGTATGTTTTTACGATAAGAAAATTATTATTTTAATAAAAAATATTAAATTTAAAATTATTTTTAAATATTTTTTAAAAAATTAACCAGCATAACAGTTTAGTCAAACACACTTTAACTTTTTCAACCAGCTACTTTTCAACAAGCATTTTTTCAACCAGTAAAAACTAAGGGTCTGTTTCCTTGAGAGGAAAACTAGAGGAAAAGGAAAGAAAAATAAGTTTTCTGTTGTTTCCTTGGGCGGAAGGAAAACTTTGAGTGGAAAAGTGGATGGAAAATTTTGTAACTTTTCCTCTAAAACTTTTCTGCCCGATTCGGACAGAAAAGTTGGAGAAAACACAACGCCACTTCACCCGACCTTCAAAATTAATTTTCCTTCTTCTTTTCCTTCCTTCCAAGGAAACAGGATATGGATTTTTTTTTTCTTTTCCTGGAGTTTTCTTTCCTTATAGTTTTTTATTCCTTATAGTTTTCCTTCCCTCCAAGGAAATAGAGGGTAAAAATTTTAGCTACGCCAAACATAGTCTTAGTCCTTTCAATTAGTGTGCACAATCACACATATACAACCATATTTTCATCTTTATATTATTTAATTTTTTTACCATTGAGAAAGTATGGGTCTTTCCCTTCTTTAGAGAAAGTCTGGGTCTTTTCCTTCTTTTAAGGCCTGTTTTATTGGGGAGAAAAAAGGAGAGAAAGGAAAGAAATCTTACTTTTCTCTTGTTTTATTGGGTGGACAGATTCAAAGGGAAAGAAAAATAGCAAAATTTTCTCTCGTTTTTGTTTCTCTCCAAATTAGAGTAAAAACAAAAATCACCCATTTCCATGATGTGCTGACGCTCCCTTGCACGCTGCCTCCCAACTGTCGCAGGTTGGTCGAGGAGTAGGACAATGAAGAGCGTACGAAGCGGCGGCAGCATCCCTCCCATCCTGCAGTCGCTCGAGCTCGCCTCGCCTCCTCCCTCCTCCTCCCCTCCCTTTCTGCAGCTGCTTCCTACAACCGCTCGAGCTCGCCTCGCCTCCTCCCCCTCCCTTCCTACAGCCGCTCAAGCTCGCGCGAGCTCGCCTCGCCTCCTCCCCCTCCCTCCGCCGCCTCCTCCTCTCCGTTCCTGCAGCCGCTCGAGCTCGCGCGAGCTCGCATCTACCCCACCTCCAGTATTAGAGCTCTCCCCTATCTCCGCGAGCGCCGCCTGCCGCCACCTACTGCTATTGGGGAAGAACATGATCACATGAATCTCACGTGATTAATTTTCTTCCCTTTTATATTTCTTTCCTTCTTCTTTTTTCATTCTTTCTATTTTTCTTCCACTCAAAAAAAAAACAAGCCCTAAGGACCCTTAAGGAAAGAAAGATTGGTGAATCTCTATATAGTGACAACAACGCCTTCTCTAGTAATATATTATATATGATTCGTCTAGGCCAACAATAAAATAAATTATACTATGAATTCAATATCTAAAACCATATTATGGATCCATTTGGCGTTGTTATGCTATTGCTATTATGTGGCTAAGGAATTTGTTGTTTCAGAAAGTATTATGCTATTAAGAAAAAAAATACTGTTTAGATACTTTGTCGTGTTATATATAGTGCTATTATGCGAAATAATTATTGTATATGCTTTTGTATATTTCTTTTACAAACTATTAAATGACTTAAGCTATAAGAGATTACATTGATAAAACAGAAGTATTGGTGTCTAAGTGTGTGTCATTAGCACATATTCACTCATAAAGTATTAGAATTAAAATGGTAATAAGGCAATAATGGTGATGATAGCTGCAATAATAATTATACATAAGAGTTAATTGTATCACAAATTTACATAATAAAAGTGTCCCACATATAATTTTTTTATAATTAAATAAAAAAATATCTGCCTTTTATTATTAAATTATAAATTAGGTATAAATTAAATTAAAATTTCATATCTTATAATAATTATGCATTGTATTGCTTACGTAAGCTTAAAACAATTATGAAAAGTAAATTGAACATGAAAAGTGCCAGAGAACGCAAGTAATTTGATTAAACCAAATAAGACTTCAATTTTAATTGGATGGCTTGTGATCAAAATAGCTTAGGTTAACCCTTCTTCAAAGGACCTCTACACCCTAAATATAGAGGCTTTTTATTTATTGTCCAGATAAATTTCTTATAACAATTTAGATAGAAACTCATCAAGAAGACATATACCAATAGGAAAGTACGAACCCATTTAAAAGTAATTGGGTATATGTTATTTGGTTTCGGATAGGATATGACTAGTGCATATGCTACTAAGTCGGGTTCGAGTAGCATAGGGCCGATACCCACTACCCAAACCCGTTTATATTTATTTATTTATATAATAAAAACTATACTTTTTTTAATATATTAGTTGGGTTTGTAAGTACCCACTTTATCCTATCTGAAATTTAATTATTATTAGAGTTTTTATAGAGTCGGGTAACTAAATTTTAATTGGGTAACCATATATATAGATTGAAATTTTATGTGGTAGGTATTTACAAGGTTCGAGTATTAAATAGATAGTTAAGTTTTTAATAGGGTAGGGTACATATAGGGGTTCTAAAAAATAAATGGATAGTTATTTGAATATGAGTAATAGAAGTGTTATTTGGATTAGAATATAGATAGTATAAAAAATACAGGTACCCTACCTGCTGTCATTCCTATATACTAATGACCAAAGGCTTGAACAAGTGAAGGCAATCTTGAGAAGGAAATAAACTCCATTGAGGCTTGTATGAACTTCGTGTGCCAATCCAATTTGACTTCTTATTACAAAAGGAAAATGGCCCATTAAGCACTTGCTTAATCAAGCAACAAGGAAAGTTCTAAGAGGTCACTCGTTGTCATGTTTTGACAATTGCGATAGATTTCCAATTCAAAACACTTCTCTCTTCCTTGTTATTCATTCTTCAAAGGCACAAATGGGTCAATGAAGACATGAGATTACGGCAATTGCTAAATATCCAAACGTGTTAAGCATTCTTTTGAAGTAGAGATGGAATCGCAAAAGCAACATCTTTCACTATATATGGCATTATTCCTTGACAATTGTTAAAAAGAAACCGTGCTCCGTGGCCTAATTCCTACGAGCTCGGATATTATAGGGTTCATCATCAACGTTTGTTATGTGCGTATAAAAAATGTGTTGTTCAATATACTAACTTTCAATACAAACTTAAGCACAAAAAGTATCACACTTATGTTTTGATTCTTAATTTTGATTTAATCATTATATTATTTATATTTTTCAAGTAAAAAAATATATGGGGAAAATCACATTATTTGGGAGATATGCAATTAAAGAAATATTAAGAATTTATAATTTTATTTAATTAAAGAGAAGAAGAACCTAACCAGAAATAACGTGCGAAACACGTGAGTCATGAGAGGGTACAATTGTCCGCCACTTGCGTTCTGCAGCACCCGCGCGAGCCGTTGTGAGACGTGATGTGTAACTTCCCACCATGGCGTTGATCACGCCATCTCCGCCGGGCCCACCTCCCCGTCCACGCCAGCAGCAGCCCAAAGCAGTACCCCGCCGCTTCCACCACTGCTGACCTAGCACACTCGCGTGCCACTTCGACGAACTTAATTAAATTCTGTCATTCCATCATTAATTGCTGGATTAGGTTTTGGCCCGGCCGGAGGAAGCCCTCCGCCTCTATAAATAGAGGGCTTCTCGATTGCGGTCGGCCCTCCACATCTCATTCGATCGATCGTGCACGCTCCAAATCCGAAAGAAGAAAGCTGATTAGTTGATCTTAGGGCCATGGGGAATTGCATCACGGTGCAGAAACCGGCGTCGTGGATGGACGAGGAGGACGCTTCCATGGAGCGGCAGGCGGACGAGGCCGAGGTTAATCTGCAGGCTGATTCGGATCGGAAGGAGGTCGGTTCGGACAGCAGCGGCCGGTCGACGGAGATCAAGATCAAGATGAGCAGGAGGCAAGTGGAGGACCTGCTGCGGCGAGTCGACAGCGAGCGGGTGCCGCTTCGGCAAGCGCTTTCGGAGCTCGCGAGCTCGGGTGGCGAGTCGAGGTGGGAGATGGTTGGATCCCGGCGTGAGGCGGAGAGCGGGCACTGGAGGCCGGAGCTGCAGAGCATACCGGAGGCGGCTGAGTGAGGTATTCAATCCGTTGGAGGCCGCGCACCATTAACATTGTACATAATTAGATGATCTGAGTGACCAACAAGGAGACGACGAGGTGCAAGATGATATCGATCATCTGATGAAACTGAATTTTAAGAGAAAAAATTGTTCAATTTACATCCTGGAGAAGTTGATTAGTTTCTGAAGCCGTGATCTCTAAATACGATATAAGATTACTAGCACAATGATGTACTATCCAAATGCTTGACTCGAATGAGCAACAAACTAAACAAGTGCAACGCATCATCATGATTCTAATAACATCTGAAACATCTGATCGGTAGCTTTAGGTGCAGTTTAAAAGGAAATTAACGTGCGCCATGATATTAATATAAAAACAAACATATATTGTCTTGGAGGAAAGAAACGAAAGATAGATTTTCTCTCTTCTCCTTCGAAGCTAAGGAAAGAAAAATAAGACACTTTTCCTCCCAAAATGTATTTGCCTAATTCCGGCGAAAATAGAAAGGAACAAAAAAAGGTGTACTTCTACTCCTGCCCACTCACGGCGATGCCCCTCCTCCAATGAGTGCTCCCCGGACACCCTCCACCTCCCTCTAGTGCTCTCCCGATGCCAGACACCTCCCAATGATGCTCTCTCGACACCAGATGCCCCTGTCTCTCCTTCTCCGTCTGCCCGCTCACATCGGCGCTCCCTCGAGACCAGACGCCCCTTGCCACACCCCTCCTCCCCCTCTTACGCTAGCACTCACTTGATTCCCCTTGCCTCCCATTGCCTCTCCTCTTTGTAAGCAAAGATAATAATTCCATAATAATATGTGCTCTATAATTAGCACAAACAAGAGAACGTTAGAATTTGTTATTCTTACAAATAAATAAAATAAAATACTTATCTCTGTCGATGAATATAAATTTTGAAGTTGCAATCTTTCCCTTTTAATCGATCTTCTCTCATTTTCTTTGAATTTCGTTCTACTTTCAATTTTGATGAGTATTTTGAGAGCAATAGTCGGCAAGGAGAGAGGGGAGGGTTTTCCCCTTCTTACTATCTTTAGTAACCGCTCTCATCAAGCGGTTACGTAACTTAAATAGACGTGTCTTTTCATAATACACATCTATTCATAATACACATGAGACATTTCTTACATTCTTCCACTTGGCTCATGTGTTGATGTCATTCATAATTTCATAAAGTATCCATCATAATACGCTTAAATAAAATCAACATATATTTGTTGCATCATAAGTTATAACTAAGAATAAGAACTAATAAAGGTCATGGCGATTATATATCATTAAATCAATATATTTCCTTCCATGTAACCACTATATCAGTTTTTCTTCTTAATATGACACTTCAATGGGAGTGCATAATACATCTAAGAACAATATTTCTTTCTTAAAATTTTGATTTTCAATATTTTCATTCATGCATGTACTCACAAATCATGAAAACCAATAATCAGAAACTTATACATTAATAAGCTCAGAGTGCCAAATATACATTAAAACTAAATAATCACATCATTCTTAACACTCATTAACAGACATGATACCCATACATTTAACATGGCCAATAAATGTTTTAGGCGGTAACCCTTTTGTCAAGGGGTCTACAATCATAACATCAGTGCTAATATGCTCAATAGACACTCTTTGTTTCTGAACTTCTTCTTTAACAACAAGGTATTTTAATTCTATATGTTTAGCACATTTAGAATCCTGTCATTTTTAGAAAAGAAGACTGCTGCAGAATTATCACAATAAATTTTCAGCGGCTTAGCAATACTGTCGACTATTCCAAGTCCTGAAATAAAATTCTGCAGCCATTTAGCTTGAACCATGGCCTCAAAGCAAGCCACAAATTCAGTTTCCATAGTGGATGCAGCAATAATTGACTGCTTTGCACTCTTCCATGAGATAGCTCCTCCAGCTAAAAGATATAGATAATTAAAAAGTAGACTTTCTTGTATCCATACAACTAGCAAAGTCTGAATCTGAATATCCGATCACCTCAAGATGATCAGATCTTTTATATGTAAGCATGTGATCCTTTGTCCCTTGCAGATATCTCAAAACTTTCTTTGCAGCTTTCCAATGATCCATACCAGGATTACTTTGGAATCTTCCTAACATTCCAACTGCAAAACTAATATCTGGTCGAGTACAAGTCTGAGCATACATTAAACTCCCAACAACATATGCATAAGGAATTGTTTCCATCTGTTTGCGTTCAATATCATTCTTAGGACTTTGCATAAGATTAAATTTATCTCCTTTTTGAATTGGTGCAGGAGATGGTGAACACTTATCCATTTTGAATCTCTCTAAAACTCTATTAATATATGCTTTCTGAGACAAGCCTAACATTCCTTGTGATCTATCTTAGAATATTTCTATTCCTATCACATAGTTTGTCTCGCCCATATCCTTTATTTCAAAGTTATTAGAGAGAAACTTCTTAGTCTCACTTAATAGACCAAGATTGTTAGTTGCAAGCAAGATATCATCAATATACAGAACTAAAAAGATAAACTTACTCCCACTAACCTTAAGATATATACATCGATTTCCTTAAATCCAAAGGAAACAACTGTATCATTAAACTTAATGTACCATTGCCGGTAAGCTTGTTTAAGTCCGTATATTGACTTCTTAAGTTTACACGCCATGTGTTCTTTATCCTTTTCTATGAACCCAATTGGTTGATCCATATAAACTTCTTCATCTAAATTCCCATTTAGAAAGGCTATTTTAACATCCATTTGGTGTAACTCTAAATCATAATGAGCCACCAATGCCATGATAATTCTAAGTGAATCCTTTTTAGAGACCGGTGAAAATGTTTCTTTATAGTCAATACCATCTTTCTGAGTAAATCTTTGTGCAACTAATCTGGCCTTGTAACGTTCTAAGTTACCATGAGAGTCACGTTTGGTCTTAAAGACCCACTTTCAACCAACACTTTTACAACTTTCTGGCAACTCAACAAGGTCCCAAATTTCATTTTGTTTCATAGATTTTAACTCATCTTTCATGGCATTTAACCAATTTTCAGCATTATCACTATTAATGGCTTGTGAAAATGTAACTCGTGGCATTTAACCAATTTTCAGCATTATCACTATTCATAGCTTGTGAAAATGTAACTGGGTCATTTTCAATTCATAAGTCAACTTCAGACTCTTGTAGATATACCACATAATCATTAGAAATGGCCGATCTCCTTTCTCTTTGAGATCTTCTTAATGCCATTTGTTGTGGTTCTTCTACAAAAGGCTCATTTATTTCATTCTCATTATGGATAATGGGATCATTTATTTGTTGTTCCTCTTGATTATTAATTGGATCAACAACTTGAGGAATAACAAACTTACTAGATGTACAAGTCAATGGGACTTGCACTCTTATTTCTTGAATTTCCACTTTTCGTGGAGTTTGACTCCCACTATTGTCATCATTTTCAATGAACCTAGCATTCCCAGTTTCAATAATTCTTGTATTATGGTTAGGACAATAAAATCTATATCATTTTTATTTTTCAGGATAACCAATAAAATAACCATTAATTGTTCTTGCATCTAATTTCTTTTCATGTGGATTATAAAATCTTATTTCTGCTTGGCATCCCCAAACACATAGGTGCCTCAAACTAGGTTTCTTGTCAGTCCATAGTTCATAAGGTGTCTTTGGAACTGCCTTACTAGGAACCCTATTCAATAAACACATAGCAGTCTTTAAAGCATAAGTCCACAATGAAATAGGTAAAGAATAATTACTTAACATACTTCTAACCATATCCAACAAAGTTCTATTGCACCTTTCTGATACACCATTTTGTTGTGGTGTACCCGGCATTGTATATTGAGCACAAATGTCACGCTTCTCAAGGAACTTAGCAAATGGACCTGGGTGTTGTCCATTTTCATCATATCTTCCATAATACTCTCCACCTCTATCAGATCTAATGATTTTTACCTTTTTATCTAATTGTCTTTCTACTTCTTCAATGAAAATCTCTAATGCATTTACAGTTTGAGATTTTTCATGTAATAGATAGACAAATCCATAACGTGAATAATCATCAATAAAGGTAATAAAGTATTTTTCTTTATTGAAAGAACTAACATCAAAGGGTCCACAAATATCAGTGTATATAATTTCAAGAAGCTGAGTGCTTCTTGTGGCACCTTTCTTAGTGTGTTTTGTTTGTTTTCCTTTAATACAATCTATACAAATATTAAGGTCAGTGAAATCTAATTCTGGAAGGATTTCAGTATTCACTAAACCTTTAATTCTTTCTATAGAAATGAGACCTAAATGTTTATGCCACAAGTAAGCAGAACGTTCATTAACTAAACTACGTTTAGTACCAACATTATGATGCAAGGTCATAAGTGTTTCAGCATACAAACTATCAAGTTTTAATTTATATAAACTGTCACAAAGTATACCAGATCCAATCATACAGATATGTTTATATAAACTGAAACATCCATTACCAAATTTAAAAAGTATCTAGCAACATCAAGTTTAGATAGTGAAATCAAATTCCTAGAAATACTAGGTACATAAAGTGTTTCAAATAAATCTAAATGATGTCCAGTGTCTAGGATTAAACGATAAGTCATGACAACTTCCACTGGAACTTTCACTCTATTTCCCATGAAGGCAAACTTCTCATTTGGGCTTATGGTTTGGATTGTAAGGAATCCCTGCATAGAATGAGAAATATGAGTTGTACATCCAGAATCTATCCACTATGTATTATAAGGAACTTCAGCTAAATTTGATTTGAAACATACATAAGCACTAAGCTTACCTTTCTTTTCGAACCATGTCTTGCGTTTTGAACAATCCTTTTGGAAATGTCCAAACTTTCTACAGAAATGACATCTGTTTCCATGTGGTTCCTTCTTGTGGACTTGAGAAGAAGAGACTTCATTGACTTTCAGGGGTCTCTTTACTTTCTTATCATATTTCTTACCAATCTTCTTTCTAGCCTCTTGATGATTAATGTAATTGATGGAATGATTTCCTTGATTCTTAAGTTTAGTTTCCTCCTGAACTAACATACTGTGTAACTCATGCACATTCTATTTATCTTTCATAATATTATAGTTCATTTAGAAGGCACCATACTCAGATGGTAACGAATTTAGAATAAATTGCACAAGGAAATTTTCGTCCACATCCATTCCCAATGACTTAAGTCTTACTGCAATATTTGTCATTTCAATGACATGTTCATGCATAGTACTAGAATCATCAAATTTCATGGTGGTCAAAGTACTCATTAGAGTCCCAGCAAGAGACTTATCAACAGTTTGGGAGAGCTCTTCCACAAATTTCATCATTTCTTTAGCATTTTCAGTCTTAGGAAGAGCTGACTTAATATTGTTAGCTATGCTCATTCGTATATACATCAGACTCAACCTATTTGATCTTTCCCAATTTTTATAATGAACCTTTTCTTCTTCAGTGCTTAATGCAGTAATAACATCTGGCTTCTCTACTCGAAGAGCTAAATCCAAATCCATTACCCCAAGGTAAAATTAGATTTGCTCATTCCATTCAGAGAAGTTAAGTCCATTAAAAATTGGAACGGTTGAGATATGCGAATGCATAGGAACATGTACCGCAAAAAATAAAATTTTAGAAACATTAGTGCCTTGAATTATATATCAACATGCAATATAAATTTAAATAATATATTGATGTTCACCTTTGGGTAATCCACCAATATATCATACATTATATTTCATATAGTATATATTGATGTTCATCTTTGGGTAATCCATCAATATATCTTATAATATATATTAATGTTTACCTTTGGGCAATCTATTAATATATCATATTCTACATAAAGATGCTATTAAACTTTAATTCATTTGGTAATAATACATGCAATGACATTAAACATTCACTATCTTTAGATATGTAAATGTTATTAATATTGCATTCATTACCAGCACTTATGTTCATTAATTATAAGGACAGATAATCAGGTATTTCTCAACTATCTTATAATAATGAACTATGATACAATGAATAATCATTATATCACTTATAGCATCAGAGATAAGAGTTTTGATAAATAATTATATGATTTGGAATTAAGTCAAAATTTGACCACTTTGGTGGTTAACAAATTTATAATTATTTAATTCCAAAATTTAAGCACTTTATAAATATTTGAAAATCCAAATATTCAACTTTAATTTTTTGATTATGAGGTATGTTATTCATTATTTAATAAAATAATTTTCTTTAATATATTATTTTATTTTTACCTCAAATTATTATAAATGTTATTTTAATTTGCATAAACACTTCAGTAAAACATAATAAAACTGCATGCGATGTGTACATAAATATGGTCAAGCTTTCTAATACATTAATTTCATATTAATGCAATGCAAAAATAGTAAATGAAATAAGCACAGACAATATGTTCAATACTCCTTTAACTCCTTTAATTGTGCTAACCAAGAATAATTAGCTTTCCTAAATAGCAGGAAAGAGATGCGGCAATATTTGCACAATGAGATAATTGAGAGATTTTTAATATATTTTTTTTCACTTGACACAACCATAAATAGTATAACACAAAACTTAATATTTAAGTACTTGAGAGTGCCATGAAAATTAATATTTTAATTACTAAAATAGAAACCATTATGCAATCCAAATTCATGCAGTGGAAATTTGTTGGAAAGCAAAATACTCAAGAACAAATTAATTTGATAAATATTATTCATGGATCAAATTAATTATCATAAGAGAAGAATAACAAATTCCTTAACTTGGCTCTGATACCACATGTAAGCAAACATAATAATTCCATAATAATATGCGCTCTATAATTAGCACAAACAAGAGAACGTTGGAATTTGCTATTCTTACAAATAAATAAAATAAAATACTTACCTTTGTCCATGAATGCAAATCTTGAAGTTGCAATCTTTCCCTTTTAATCGATCTTCTCTCCTTTTCCTTGAATTCGTTCTGCTTTCAATTTTGATGAGTATTTTGAGAGCAATCGTCGGCAAGGAGAGAGGGGAGCGTTTTTCCCTTCTTACTATCTTTAGTAACCACTCTCATCAAGCAGTTACGTAACTTAAATAGGCGTGTCTTTTCATAATACACATCTATTCATAATACACATGAGACATTTCTTACACTCTTCGCCCCTTCCCCCTGCTTCTCCCTCTCTCCCTGTTGCACCATTGCCTCTCCCTGTTGCTTCTCCTCTTCTCCACCACCTCACATCACCTCTCTTCTTCCCTTGCCCCCTCCTTGTCCGCCTCTCTACCTCCCTTCCTCGGCACAACAAACGTAGCGGACCACGGTGCCCACAAACACAAACAGTCACATAAATTTCACGTGACTTTTCTCTTTCTTTCCTTCTATTTTTCCTCCCCTCCAAGAAAACACAGACTTATGTTTCTTAAAATTTATAGAGAGATCTACTCCCTAGAAAGTTATGGTTAGATGGCTTACACAAGGGCTCGTGTCTATTGACATTGAAGTGATGATATTATGTACTCAATCAAGAAGGCATTTAATCACTCCCAAGGTCTAATAAAATGATAAGCTAGGCGTCACACCCTGATAGAGTATCGTCCAAAATAACTCATTGATAAATTCACCCTCGAGGTGTAACAATGTCCTGCTAATTATCATATCATAATCCAATTATATTTTAATCTACAACGTGTATATCAACCTTGATTGATAACAAAACATACTTATATTTATCATAAATTCACATCATTTACGAGCACTATAATCAAAACCAAAATTAATCGATTTGATAACAAAACTACAAGTGATTGATCCATAACCCAAAGCATGGATTTAATGTTCAAAAAGTAATAAGTTTATATAACCAGTACAAGACCAAAGTCAACTTACAATACTACCTAACTATCTCATTATGCAACAAATTACCCAAAACTTTGGGTAGTCTCTATTGCTATCTACGGGTCTTTAGCTAGAGCTACATCTGGACCTAGAGACAAAACAAAAGGGAGTTAGTAGAAGGGTAAGTATGAATCGTAACAAGATGATATCATACGTCAAATACAAGATAAGCGAACAATTAATCTTCTACAACTACATAACATATATCATAATATCAAAAATACAATATCATACAAATACTTTTAACACACAAGTCTTGAAATCATCGAGCTGCGACCACAAACCCTCATAATGAGCTGCACTCTTGGGTAGAGTGTTTCCACTTCCAACTCACACGGTGGAACAACTATTCGGAGACAGCCCGGTGGTGTTGGACGGAGTCATGGACACACACGAGGGCGGTCCAACACCTCTGGAAGACACTTGGATAGACTCCCCAGAACTGGAGGAAGAAACCCCGCGAATCTCAGCGCAAAAGGAGCCCTGCAGACCTCGACACGGCCAGCCCATGTTCCCAGACACGGTCGACCACAGGAGCGAACGCCGACACACCCAAGGACACGGCCATGCCACAATTCGTGCCCGCTTCGGCTGAATTTCCAATGTCCCATCACGGCCGTGCTCCCCGACACGGCCAAGCCGTGTTTACCGAGACCGAGGACTTCACGGCCCTAGCTTCGCCCGTGCCTTCACCCATGAACGTCTCGGGAAAAGTTGTCGCCACCAAACACGGTCGTGCCGCCCAACACGGGCAAGTTGTGATCAGCACCCTGCCAAGCATCTTCAGCGACCCTCAACACGGGCCGACCGTGACCAGGGACACGGCCGTGCCCAAACCTTATGTGGATTTCAGTGTCAAAATACGGGGCCGTGATGTTCGTCACGGTACTACAGTGAAACCTGCTCAAAACCAACACGGCTAGGCCGTGTTCCCAGACACGGCCGTGACACGGTCGACTGACACCGCGAACGCCGACACGCCCAAGGACACGGCCGTGCCCCCTCCCGTGTCCGCAGCGACCCGAGATCCAGGCGCCGAACACGGCCATGACGACGAGCACGGTCAGGCCGTGTTCAGTCCCAGGAGATGCAAAAGCACCATCCACCATCCATCATCTGGTTCGACGCTCGCAACGGTCCTCGCACCCTCCGGACCGTTTCGTGGGATTGGTGAGCCCCTCATCCGCCACAACATGCCCCGTCTAGTCCATCCACGAGGCCTCACCTGCATCATCGGAGCCCCTGCAGTCCCTGGCCACTCTCCCTCGAGGACCCCCACCGAACGCCACTACAGATCGCTACAACAACCGGGTCCTCAACTCGGCCCAAGAGACCGCCACTAATGTCCAGAACCAGCCCACAATCAGCAAGTTCTGCTGCTTCGTGGTGGCCTGCTCTGAGATGGTGTAGCCGTCGACCCCGGCCCAATCGACGGCCCAGCAAGAAGGGCCATGCGCCAGTCACACCGTGTGTTGTTTGCTGTACTTTTATTTCCTAATTAGTTACTACTTTTATTCCAAAGAGATCATTGTTCGGCTTGTGTCTTGAACTCGCAGCGTTCCGCCTCCGCAACCCCATCTAGGTCCTGCGCGCACGTGCTTGCTTCAAGAAATTGGCTCTAGAAATCAGGTGCGTGGTTTCATTCGTAGGATCGTGCTCGTTGTCTCCTTCGGCTCGCTGGTATTTCTCAAGTCACGTCTCCACGACACGGGTTTTCATCTATTTTCTCGAATTTTCATCGTTCCGCACGTTTTACTTCCCTCGCCTACAGCCCCTCACACGTATTCGGCATCATGGTTTTCCCCACCGTAGAGTACTGAATTAAGGACCAACTCACCCATAACATCCGCTGCATCAATTTTGGTATCAGAGGGAGGTTGGAGCTAACTCTTGTCTAGCTCCGTCGATCTCTCGCATCATATCATACAGATTCTTCGATTTTCTCTTCCGCATTGCATACTCTTACATTTGGTCACTATGACTACTAGATCCGGAACCTCTTACCAAAACCCCCCTACCGCAGTGCCCACTACGACTGATGAAAGTACTCCGCCTAGGGTAGAGTCGGTTGAGTCACTGTCCACCCGCTTCGAAGCGATGGAGGTTATGTTTCAGCACTTAATGTCATCGGTCCAATACCTCACAGACCAAGTTGTGGAACTCAAGTCTAAGCCCGCTATGGGACAACCCCCGCTTAGTGTTCCCCCTTCGTTGGCCCCGCTGCACATGCGCGCCAACACATCCCCGCGTTATGACCCGTTTAGTGATGAGTCTGTGTGGGCGGAGGAGGCCCCTCTCCCGCAGCGTCCAGCCCAGCGTAGTCGTGAGGACGATGAGGTCTGTCGTCTCACGCGCATCGATCCCCCTCTCTTCAAGGGTAGCCTAGATCCCAACGACTTCCTCGACTGGGTTTCAGCCGTGGAAAACTATTTCGAGTGGAGCGCCATGTCCGCGCACCTTAAGGTCAGTTATGTTCGCCTACTGCTCACCGGTGCCGCCCGGTTGTACTGGACAAACATTGAGCGCCAACTAGTTGACCAGCGCCTTCTCCCCATCACTCAATGGGAAGAGATGTGCTATCGCCTTAGGGAGAAATACGTACCGCCCACTTACCGTCAGCGCCTCCTTGACTCCTATTGCGCTATCTCGCAGGGGTCCGACTCTATTGATGCGTACCACTCTCGCTTCGACGAGCTCGGAATCCATTGCAATCTTAGGGAGGACCCGGCGTTCACGCTCTCTAGGTTTAAGCGCGGATTCCGCGAGGATATCCAACGCACCCTTCCGTCCTATGGGTTAGACTCGATCATCCTCGTCCTGCACCATGCTCACGAGATTGCGCAGGATTTGCGTTTGCAGCCCCGTCGTGGCAAACCCGTTCCCCAACGTCGTCCAGTTCATGCACTCCCCGCGCAAGCCACGGCCCCCTGCCACGACGACCTCCGCGTCCCCAGCACGCAGGTCCCCGACGACCTCCGCGTCCCCAGCACGCAGGTCCCCGACGACCTCCGCGTGATGCTCCGTGCGAGGCACCTGCGCCCTGTCTCACCTGGGACGAAAAGGGTAAGGCGCCCCTCGCTGCGGTACCCCCCCCCCCCCCCCGGCCCTTGTCGTCACTGTGGTCAGACCAGTCACTTCAACCGGGACTGCCCCACACTTCGTAGCCGTTCCTTGCACATCGCGGCCGCTCCGCGCGACCCCCACGTCGTCACCGCTCCTGGGCCACCCTCGGCCCAAGAGGTTGGACCCCAGTGTTACTCCGAAGAGGAGTCGAGCTTGCGCCCTACTTTGGCCGTAGTCCGCTGCACCCTTGTGCACTCTCCTCCTCCGTCTGAGGATTAGAAGCGCACGAGCATCTTTTACACTTATATTAAGTGTAATGGACACTCGTGCAAAATCGTGATCGACGGGGGGTAGCAGCCTCAACGTCTTCTCCCGGACGGCAGTCACCCGTTTTGGTCTCCCTCTGGAGCCGCACCCGCGACCCTACTCGATTGCGTGGGTCGACGCCTCCAGCCTACCCTTCACTCATCGCTGCCAAGTCCCCATCTACTTCGGTGACTACGCCGAGAAGGTGTGGTGCGACGTTACATCCATGGACGTCGCCCATGTCCTTCTTAGCCGACCTTAGCTCTATGACCGCGACGTCATCCATTATGGCCGGTCTAACACCTACGTCTTCTAGCACGGAGTGCGTAAGATCTGCCTGACCCCAGCTCCGCCCAAGGAGTTGCGGGGCCTCCACCTCGAAGGGCTTAGTCTGCCCTTCCCTCCCCGGACCATTGGTGCCTAAGCCGGTCACACTTGTCCGCCCTGGCTCCATCATGTTGGAAGCCCACGGGTCCGCAGTCGTATACGCACTCATGGTGCGTGAGATCCCCCGCGAGCCTTCATCCCCTCCGGTTCCTTTGCCAGTCGAGGTCGCCTCCCTTCTCGATGAGTTTTCTGACATTTCCCCTGTAGACCTTCCTGTTGGTCTCCCTCCGGATCGTGACATCCAGCACATCATCGATCTCATCCCCGGGGCATCTCTACCCAACCTGCCCCACCATCGCTTCAACCCAACCAAGCACGCGGAGCTCAAGAGGCAGGTCGACGACCTCCTGGCCAAAGGCTTCATCCGTGAAAGCCTTAGCCCTTGTGCAGTCCCGGACCTTCTCACCCCGAAGAAGGACGGATCCTGGAGGATGTGTATTGATTGCCGGGCAATCAATCGCATCACGGTGAAGTACCGGTTCCCCATTCCCCGCATAGATGACATGCTGGATCTCATTTCCGGTGCGTGTTGGTTCACCAAGCTTGACCTCCGGAGTGGTTACCACCAGGTCCGCGTCCGTGAAGGCGATGAGTGGAAGACGGCCTTCAAGACGAAGGACGGCCTCTACGAGTGGCTGGTCATACCCTTTGGCCTTACCAACGCACCCTCTACCTTTATGCGTCTTATGAGCTGGGTACTTCGCCCCTACATGGGCAAGTTTCTCGTTGTCTACTTTGATGACATTCTCATCTACAGCTGGACCCGCGACGATCACTTGACCCATCTGTGCTTGACCTTTGACCTTTTGTGTAAGGAGTGCTTGTTCCTTAACGCAAAGAAATGCTCCTTTCTCGAAAACCAGGTCCAGTTCCTTGGGTTCATCGTATCGGACCAAGGACTTATGGTCGACCCTGCCAAGGTCGAGGCCATTCGCCAATGGCCTGAGCCCGCATCCATCACCGAGGTCCGCAGTTTCCTCGGTCTCGCGGCCTTCTATCGCCGCTTCATTAAGGGCTTCAGCACCATCGTTGCCCCTATGACGGCCTGCACGAAACACGAGGCTTTCTCGTGGACACCCGCCGCTAGCCGAGCCTTCCTTGCACTTAAGGACATCACAACCTCAGCACCTGTCCTTCGCCTACCCGACTTCTCCAAGGTCTTCGAAGTCGCTTGCGATGCCTCTGGCACGAGCATCGGCGGCACTCTTAGTCAAGAGGGCCACCCTGTCGCCTTCTTTAGCGAAAAGTTGAACGAGGTGCGCCAACGGTACTCCACCTATGATAAGGAGTTTTATGCCATAGTCCAGTCCCTCCGACAATGGCGTCATTACCTCCTACACAGGGAGTTCGTTCTCTTTAGCGATCACCAGGCCCTCTCCTTTCTAAGTGCCCAGAAGAAGCTCGTCCCACGCCATGCGAAGTGGGTTGAGTTCCTTCAACAATACACCTTTGTCATCACGCACAAGGCCGGCAAAGACAACGTGGTGGCCGGCGCCCTCAGTCGCGTCCGCTCGTTGATTTGTGTCTTATCCACCTCTGTTCCGACCCTTGAGCACATCCACGACGAGTATGCGGACTTCCCCGACTTTGGGAACGTCTTCGCCCGGCTCCTTGCCGCTGACCCCCCGGACTGCCCTACCGTCTTCACGATGGCTTTCTAGTGTACGGCAACCGGTCGTGTGTCCCTCGCTCGTCCCTTCGCGAGCATCTCTTGGTAGAACTCCATGCGGGTGGTGCCACCGGGCACCATGGCCGCGACAAGACCCTCGATTTGGCCTAAGACCGGTTCTTTTGGCCCATTCTTCATAAGGATGTTGATAGGTTTGTCCGCCACTGTGGCACGTGTCAACGTGCCAAGCATCGTCCTGCCAATACCGACTTGTACACCCCGCTCCCCGTTCCTAAGAGTCCATGGCTCGATATCAGCATGGACTTCGTCCCAGGGTTGCCCTGCACGGCCTCGCGACACGACTCCATCTTTATTGTCGTGGACCGCTTCTCAAAGATGGCACACTTCGTGCCATGTTCTCGGACGGCCGATGCCTCCCACATTGCACATCTCTTCATCAAAGAGATCGTTCGCTTACATGGGCTCCCTCTCACCATCGTCTCCGACCGCGACACCCAGTTCGTCAGTCATTTCTGGAAATCTTTTGTGGGCCCTCCTTGGGACCACCCTCAAGTATTCGTCGGCGTACCATCCGTAGATGGATGGTCAGACGGAGGTTGTGAACCATAGCTTGGGTAACCTCTTGCGCTGCTTGGCTGGCGATTTCCCACGCCATTGGGCTGAGCATCTCCCTATCGCGGAATTTGCGTATAACAGTGCATTCAATCGCTCTACCGGTCTGAGTCCTTTCCAGGTCGTCCTTGGGCACCAACCACGCAAACCTCTCGATATGCATAACTTCCCTGCCCATCCTTCTCACCACGAGTCTGCCGATGCATTTGCATCTCACATATTGGGTTTACACAATGAGGTTCGCCGTCAGATCTTCTTGAGCAATACCCGGTACGCAGCTGAGGCCAACGGGCATCGTAGGCCATACCACTTCGAGATTGGTGAGCGTGTTCTTGTGCGTATCCACCTTGAGCGGTTGAGATCTAGAGCCAACTGGAAGTTGCAAGCACGGTGCGACGGCCCCTATACGGTTCTGCGGCGGGTTGGCAACAACGCATATGTCCTCGATCTGCCAGAGGACTCTCTCATCAGCCCTGTCTTCAACGTCGCCGACCTCCTGCCCTACCACGCGCCCCTACCTAGCGGCCCCCCCTCCGACGACACCAGCCCATCTTATTCTCCGGAGGAGAATTCTTCCCACCCCGGGATACGTGACGGAGTCATGGACACACACGAGGGCGGTCCAATACCTCTGGAAGACACTTGGATAGACTCCCCAGAACTGGAGGAAGAAAACCCACGAATCTCGGCGCAAAAGGAGCCCTACAGACCTTGACACGGTCAACCACAGGCACGAACGCCAACACGCCCAAGGACACGGCCGTGCCACAGTCCGTGCCCCCTTCGGCTGAATTTCCAATGGCCCATCACGGCCATGCTCCTTGGCATGGCCAAGCCGTGTTTACCGAGACCGAGGACTTCACGGCCCCAGCTTCGCCCGTGCCTTCACCCGTGAACGTCTCGGGATAAGTTGTCGCCACCAAACACGGCCGTGCCACCCAACACGGGCAAGCCGTGATCAGCACCTTGCCAGGCATCTTCAGCGACCCTCAACAGGGGCCGGCCGTGACCAGGGACACGGCTATGCCCAAACCTTTTGTGGATTTCGGTGTCAAAATACGGGGCCGTGATGTTCATCACGGTACTACCGTGAAACCTGCTCAACACCAACACGGCCAAGTTGTGTTCCCAGACACGGTCGTGACACGGTCGATTGACACCGCGAACGCCGACACGCCCAAGGACACGGCCGTGCCCCTTCCCGTGTCCACAGTGACCCAAGATCTAGGCGCCGAACACAGCCGTGACGACGAGCACAGTCAGGCCGTGTTCAGTCCCAGGAATGCAAAGGCACCATCCATCATCCGGTTCGACGCTCGCAACGGTCCTCGCACCCTCAGGACCGTTTCGTGGAATTGGTGAGCCCCTCATCCGCCACAACATGCCCCGTCCAGTCCAGCCACGAGGCCTCACCTGCATCTTCGGAGCCCCTGCAGCCCCTGGCCACTCTCCCTCAAGGACCCCCACCGGATGCCACTACGGATCGCTACAACAACCGGGTCCTCAACTCGGCCCAAGTGACCGCCACTAATGTCCAGAACCAGCCCACAATTAGCAAGTTCTGCTGCTTCGTGGTGGCCTGCTCCGAGATGGTGTTGCCATCGACCCCGGCCCAATCGACGGCCCAGCAAGAAGGCCCATGCGCCAGTCACACCGTGTGTTGTTTGGTGTACTTTTATTCCCTAGTTAGTTACTACTTTTCAGGTTGTTAGAGGGCATCTTAGACCCTCTTTAGTTGTTAGGGGTTGTTGGTGTCTCCAACAAACCTCATGTGTGTAGCTTGTGCTTCATCCCCCCCCCCCTCTTGTTCTATAAAAGAGGGCTGAGGAACTACTAGTTTTCAGTTTTGTTGTAGTAGCACCTTCCCTCACGCGAAGGTTTAGGCCACTTCAAGCTCCGAAGAGCCTGCCTAGGGTTTCTTTGCCCCCTCTCTTGTAATAGCTTTCAGTTTTCAATCAAAACACCCGGAGAACCTCCCAAGGCTCCGGGTCCTTTCCAAAGAGATCATTGTTCGGATTGTGTCTTGGACTCGCAGCGTTCCGCCTCCGCAGCCCCGTCTAGGTCCTGCACGCTCGTGCTTGCTTCAAGAAATTGGCTCTACAAATCAGGTGGATCGTGCTCGTTGTCTCTTTCGGCTCGCTGGTATTGTTCAAGTCGCGTCTCCGCATCACGGGTTTTCTTCGATTTTCTCAAATTTTCATCGTTCCGCACGGTTTACTTCCCTCGCCTACAGCCCCTCTCACGTATTCGGCATCATGGTTTTTCCCACTGTAGAGTACTGAATTAAGGACCAACTCACCCATAACAACCGCTGCGTCATGTTGCGTCCAACACCTGGCAAACTCAGCATTGTCCGAAGACAATCTGATGGTAAGCCCTAACCGATACTGCTATAGTCCGAAAGCCAATCAGCAACTATAGCCAAATCGTAGTCCACTGGTCCTCAACTCAACTAGCCAATAAGATCATCACAGTCACAACATTTTCATGCAAACATCAATACCAACTTATAATTAATCATAACTTAACAGAATGCATAACATCCAATATATCAATTATTTCAACAAATATATGAATGTCATGTCAATAATACAACTTTAAACCACAAACATTCATTCACTTACTGCAATTAATCAATACAATGAGTACAAAGGAATTAGAAATAATAACAAGAAAAGGAACAATAAAAAGATCATGGTATCACATATATTAATACTTAATATCATGATTTACAAACGAAGGGACAAGATTCCTACCTCCAAGCCTCTCCTTAATACACGTCACCGGATCACTCCAAGGTCCTACTCGTTACCTGAATCAACTTCTCAAATTAAGCCATATCTCATTTTCATTTGACATTGTATTAACTTAACTCATATGCAAAGCACCATTGTAATTACTCTTATACCACTCATCTCTTGCCTATCTCTACACTTAAATGTCTATACACATTCATATAAATATATAAGCAATTACAAATATATATAAATTTGCATGCATTCTTTAAAGATAAAAAGTCTTAACTTATATACATACGTAAGTTTATACTTATAGCTAGATTTTAATATTTATCTATGAAAACAAAATAGAAATTGATAATGTTCTCTTAAGAACCCTAATAGCATTTGAATAGGGCAAAACTCACTTGAACGTCAGAAGGTATTTATTGATTTGCCTAAAATATGTAGCAACAAATAAACTAGTGCAAGAGAAAAGAAAAGGAGAACATACATATGAGGAATGAGATAAGAGAGAAGAAAAAAGAGCTGAGCCTCGGAAGGAAGAAATAAAGAGAAGGGATTATGTTCTCTTTCCCTACTACTTCACGATTAAAGGTTAGTGATTGATGCATGTTATTTTTACCGGGTTTAAAGTCTTATTTATATCCTCTTTTAAGGCTTAAGTCTTGCATATAAGCTATTATTTTGAATCTTTTTCCATTAAGTTCAGAATCTTCACTATTTTTTGATTATTTGTGAAATACAGGCTATTTCTCTCTATTTTCGACAAGATTTTGAAGATTTGAAGTTATGGAAAGGTTCAAGACATTGTGAGCATCAAACAGGAAATTTTTGGAAATTTTTGGAGTTATGGATGCTCATCACGGCCGTGATCAACTCGGCGACCACACCATGTATCAGCGCACTCATCACGGCCCAGAGAACGGGCGTGTTCACCCGTCAACGTCTTCGTCACGGCCTGCCCATGATGCCCATCACGGTTGTGACGGACTCTCCACGAAAGTCAACCGAGCTCATTACAGGCCGCATCACGGGCGTGACGAGCATTCTTGGATTTTGCGGACTCATCACGACCTGCCCGTGTCGGGTGTCACGGCCATGATCGCTTCATTGTAGGTTTGAGAACTCGTCCCGGCCTGGCCGTGACAGCGATCATGCCCGTGATCGCTTCCGCATATCGCGACCTTTCGTCCGTTTTTTCATCAAATTGGACGCTCCAGATGCCAAAAAATTGGGGGAAACTTCCAATTCATCTTCCTAACCACCCAAGCTTTCGAATGAAGTATAAAATCAAGGATTTTGGGCAGTTACAAGGGTCGAACTTTTGAGGAACGCGACCTAGGGCGAAAAGTGGCGATTTTTCTTATTCAAGGGCTTGATTCGACGGATTTCTTTGGGGCTTTCGAGAGAAGACTGAAGATTCATCGTCTCCTACCCTTAATTTGTAATTTCCCCACTTTTTGAATTCATTTACGTGGGTTTTCTTTGTCAAACGATGCATGTTCTAGCGTAAAACCCTAGTTCAGAACTCGGGTGTAGCCCGTTGAACAATTCTTCTCATGTAAAACTCTTTATTATGAATCTCAGTGTAGTTTTAAGTAATTTGACTTATTTAAATAAGTTGTGCTTATTGCGTATGATTGTTCTGGCCAAACTTTTGTATGTGTTAAGTGTTACGAGATGAACTGAGAGGTGAATCGTAACACTCGAACTCTCTCATTTAAACTTGTGACTTGAATTACGAGAGTCGTTCAACATCACTCGAGGATTTTTGATCTTTCATAGAGCCCAATGGGTCTCTTAAGTTAGTCTTGTTACGAGAGTAGGAGATTAGCTTAAGCTAGACACGAGATTACGCTTCGAGAGAAGGTAAACCGTACCCTAGGAGATATCGCCATAAGTTATTTACTATCGGATTGCGCTTCGAGAGAAGGAGATCCATTTTCTAATTCAATCTGATTTAATGTTTTACATATAAAGCATTCAACGTGATAAAACCTGAAGTTCTGAACATTTCTAAAGCTATAACTTTCCCGATTAGTCGTTGACTCTTAGGTTCGATATTTTAGACTTAGATTAGTTCATTTTCTTTATTCTATTTTGATTGTCTAGCTTTCAATGACACTTGAAGTCGGTACTTAACACCTCGCTCCCTTGGGACGATATTTTACTACTACGATAAAAACCGTACACTTGCGGGGCCTATCAAGTTTTTGGCGTCGTTGCCGGGGAGCAAGGCATAGTCAATATCGACTAGATAGTTGATTTGATAGACTAGATACATTTTATTTTTATTTGCTTTTTGTATTTATTTTAGTGCATTAGTTATTACCTCTTTTCTTCTTCTTATCTTCAAGCTTATATTAATTATCTGGTTAGCTAACCTTGTGCATGCCAAGAACAGTTAGAACAGGTCATCTAGTGCCAGAAGATCCCGAAATTGAAAGGACCCTCCGAGCTCAGAGGAAAAATCAGGATCAACAGCTTGAGGAAGCCCCTCCGAACCCGTCTATTGCAATGGACCAAAACCGCTTACTACGAGATTTTGCCGCACCCAATGTGCAGGGCTTGCATTCTAGCATTGCTCGACCGTCGGTCGAAGCAAATAATTTTGAGATCAAGTCGGCCCTTGTGCATATGGTTCAACAGATCCAATTTAGCGGTTCATCACAGGAAGATCCTAATTTACATTTATCAATTTTCCTTAAATATTGTGATACCCTGAAGATAAATGGGGTAACATCTGATGCGATCTGCTTACGTCTTTTTCCCTTTTCTCTTAGGGATCGCGCGCGAGCATGGCTGCAGTCCCTTCCCTAAGGCTCAATCACAACATGGGATCAGCTTTCCCATGCGTTCCTCTCCAAATACTTCCCACCGAGCAAGACGGCTCAGTTGAGGAACCAAATAACCAACTTCAGCCAGAGGGAAGGCGAATCACTCTACGAAGCCTAGGACCGTTTTAAAGAGTTGTTGCGAATGTGCCCGCACCACGAGCTTGAAAAATGGGTATTAGTGCATACTTTTTATAACGGCCTTTTATATAATACTCGTTTATCTGTAGATGCAGCTGTGGGCGGCGCACTAATGAATAAGAACGTCGATGATGCCATGAATTTAATCGAGGACATGGCTCTAAATCATTACCAATGGACGAGTGAGAGAAATGTCCCGGTAAGAGGAGGAGGTAAGCATGATCTCGATATGCTAAATTCGTTGGCGGCAAAGGTTGATTCTTTGTCCCACCAACTTACTTCTATAAATTTTAATGCATCATCTATGAATTTGTGAGAATTCTGGACACAGTGCTACTAACTGCCAGATAATGGCACCTTCTTCTTCTTCTGATGTGTCTGTAAATCATGTGAATGCTATAGGCAATGTCAATCAGTGGCAGCAGAATGATCCATTTTCTAGCACTTATAATCCGGGATGGAGAAATCATCCCAACTTCTCCTACCGGAACAATCAGAACCAGGCAAATCCCCAAAATTTCAACAGTCAGGCACAGCGGGGAAATATGGGCAATCAATTTAACTAGCATTCCTTTAGGCCATCGGGACTTCCACCGCGACAATTCAATCAACCACAGAAGTCCAATTTGGAAATACTGCTTGAGAACTTTGTCACCACCCAGTTTAAGAGAAATGAAGATATGGACGAGTCCATCAGGCAATTGAATTCTACAGTGGGGCAATTGAATTTTAAGGTGGATTCATTGATCACACACTCTAGGATGCTGGAGAACTAGATTGCCCAGCAAGCAAGTTCGTCAGCCCGACTTGCTGGGAAGCTCCCCTCTCAACTGGAAACTAATCCAAGAGAGCACTACAATGCGATTCTGACATGTAGTGGAACTCAAATGGAAGCTCCCCATGTGTCACCTAGAGAATGTCTTGTTGGAGAGTCAGATGTTGAAAGCGCGATTGCACAGTATTCAGATGAAATACCCATAAAGTCGGAGGTCTCACAGGAACCGGTCTTTATTCCTTCACCAGCTCATGCACCACCAGTTTCCGGTTCTCAGAGATTGGCCAAGGCATTGACAGGATAGTTCAGCTCACTAATGCCTGCGAAGCTTCAAGATCCTGGCAGTTTTTCAGTCCCTTGTAGTATCAGTAATTTTTCCATAGAGAGAGCACTCTGTGACTTGGGGGCTAGTGTGAGTATCATGTCTCTCTCCTTGTTCCAAAGTTTGGACTTGGGAGGCTTGGAACCTACACACATAGCTCTTTAATTCACCAATGGCTCTATACATCACCCAGTGGGAGTAGTTGAGGATGTGCCGATAAAAGTCGGGGAGCTCTTTGTCCCTGTTGATTTTGTAGTTTTGGATATGATCGAAAATTCAAGACTACCGCTTATTTTGGGCCGCCCTTTCCTAGCCACTGCCGAAACCGTTATAGATGTCAAAAATAAAAAGCTATCTCTAAACTTCAGTGATACTATTTTAGACTTTTATCTATCTGCTCTTACGCCGGATTTCCCTTTTTCAGACTCGTGTTATAGTGTTGCGACAGTGCCTGTGTCCCACCTTTGCACTAATACGGAAGCCGGTGCTACATTGATGAGGGAGGACCAGACCCTTCAAGACAACTTGTTTGATGCGGACCCTGATTTTGATTGCATGAAGATATTCCATAGTGGGGTTGATGAGACGTATTTATTTGATTTTTGGAAGAAAGACTTGGAATTTAACTATACATTTATTTCACATATTTGAAGACACTCTATCTTGTACACCTATTATTATTATTGCTCATATCTACAGGTGTAACATTTAGGCGGAGAAGAAAGGGGCGTTCACATGCCATTTCTTCTGCCTCAGATCCATTGGACGTGCCCTGAGGCATGATCATAGGTCAAGCTGCTGACCCTAAATCAGCGCTTCTTGGGAGGCACCCCAAGAAATTATCTTTTGTTGTGTTGTGTTGAATGGACAAATTTAATGTTTATTGTTGTGCATGTTTGGTGTTGTAATGTTATTTTTGTTCTAATATTTTCGAAATATCCCATGACATGATTTTTATGTTTTTTACATTGAATGACATCTTACTAATGGTGGCAATTTTTTATGATTTTTCAGGTAAATTTGCAAGTCACCGTGGTGATCACAGCCTGGTCGTGATGGCCATCACGGCTGTGATCGCCTCGTCGTACCAAAGGAGGCTTGTCGCAGTAGACATGGCTGTGCCGTGTTGTTTATCACAAGTGTGATAGATTTCAAAGGATTTTTGGTCGAGTTAATCACGGCATGGCCGTGTTTGCTGTCACCATCGTGATCGCCATTTCTAGATTTTTTTCGAAAGCTAGACACGGTTGGGCCATGTTCACCATCACGCCTATGCCTAATATCATGGTTCCTTGTTTATAAACGGGTCGCGGCGGCGGAACTTAGGGTTCACGCCCATTCCAGCGCCACTGTGATAAGTGATTTTTACCCCATGTTTTTTATTATATTTTGGGCTTATTTGCATTATTTTATGCTACTTTTAGTGTTTTTATCTTACTTTGCACAGAATCTTCACTTTTCTTTGTTTTTGTGAAAATGTAGGTAAAATGGCCTAAAAATAATGGATTTTGCGGGTTTTGAAGCCAAAACATGATTCCCGAGGAGATCACGAACTCACACGTCCAATTTGGGGCGAAAACGGTGAAGAACGAGACATTTACGGCCTTGGCCGTAATTGCTGATTCGGCCGTAAAAGCGACGACGAACGGAGGATGAATAAACAGAAACTTTCACGGGTAAGGCCGTAATCCCATCACGGACCGTAAAAGTTTCTATGACCAAAAGCATTATACACCGAAATAATTACGGCCGAAGCCGTAAACTCATCACCGACCGTAAAAGTTTCCGCCCCTTCGTGTTTCTCACTCGATTCGACTCCAAACTGAACCAAAATTGAACCAAACTCTCCAAAAACCTTCCTAGACCAGTTCTATACTGATTAGACTATAAAAGGAAAGGTTTTGGAAGGGTTTCGGGGCTTCTAGGCACGAAAATGTGAGGAGGTAGCGGCGACGGCGAGATTCAACTCCAGGGCAAAATTCCGGCGAGAGATCACGCAAAGGAGAGGATTTGACGCTTCATCTTCATCACCAGATCAAGGGGAAGAGTTCTAAATACTTTCCTAGTGCATCTTTGCATTATTTTAGAGAGATTACATGTTTAATTCATCGATGAATATGCTGTTTGCTTTGAATATGTAAACCCTAATTTCAGGATTTTGGGAAGTAGCCCGTTGAATGATTTATGGATTGAATTTGTTGTTTAAATCTTTGACATGATTTTTATAGATTTGATTTGATTAGAATTGTGCTTATTCCGTAAATTACCCTGATTAAGTATTTTTACGTCTTGGACGTTGCGAGAAGGACCGGGAGGTGAATCGCAACGTCTGAACTATTCTTTTCAAACCTACGAATCCAATCACAGGAGTAGTTTGGATTTATTTGAAGGATTAACATGGTTTTTCATAGAACTCAAAGGGTCTATTTATGTTAATTGTCACGAGAGTAGAGAATTAATATAAATAGATACCGGATTACACTTCGGGAGGAGGTAATCTATACCTTAGGAAAAATCCCTTTCAAAACTATAATTTTTTTACTAAAGATTTATTTTTACTAAATTCATAATCGTCAGCATGGTGAAACCCTGAGCCCTGATTTTATCTGAATTGATTTTTAGCCAAAACCCTAAAACCACCTCTTTATTTTCCTGCATTAGAAGTTTCAAAAATAAAAACCACAGATTTGATTCGTCTAGATATAGATCGACCGTGTAATCGGTACTTGACAGCCCCATCCTTGTGGGATCGATAACTTTTTATTACTTCGATAAATCCATGCACTTGCGGATACCTATCACGCTGCCACCCCTTTTCTCTCGATTCCAGCCCCGAGGACTTCATATCTGCCGTCCGCCACAGTCCAGAGCTTCAACCACCTCTCCCGCTTCCCGACGGACCTCCGATCTCATTTTATGGGCGAGTTTTCGCCTTTCCGCCCGTTTTTGCCGCCTGCAGCCGAGCGCCGCCCATTTTTTCCAGATACGATCCCCGGCTGTGCTCTAGGCCTTCCTACTTCCGGCTGCAAGTCCTCCTGACCTTTCGGCACCTCTAGTTTCCTCGATCTAGGGTTTCAGGCCCCAGATCTCTATTTTCCAGGGTCGCCGCCTGCTTTCTTTCTTAGCGCCGCCGCCGGTTTTCTTCAGAGCTGTTGCACAGCCGCCGCCATTCCTTTTCCGCCGCCGCTACTCCTCAGCCTTCCTCGGCTCCCTTCTGCTACCTCCGGCCATCCAGCTCTCAGCCATCTAGCCGCTAGCCACCGCCAGTTCGCCGGATTCCCCTGCCAGAGTTCTTCTTTTTGATCAGCTGCCACCATCTCCAGCCAGCCAACCATCTCTCTGCGCTCTCCATCATGTCCAGACGTACGAAGTCTATGGCTCGGAAGTCTACCTCCAAGAGGCCATCCGTAGAGGAGCCGAATGAACACGATATTCTATTCTGGGATGCCACGCAGAGAGCGCGCTACAATCTTCTGGAGTCCAGGTGGGTCATCAACACCCGCTATCTTGATCGGGCCACTCTCACGACAATGGGGCTCCATGACGATGTCTTACATATGTTGCACCAGATCGGCTGGGGGGAGTTCTTCCGTACGGCACCAGTGACCTTGGAGTTTATGTCGTCCTTAGAGGTTGACATAAATATCCATGACGATGATGACAACGGGACCATTTCTTTCCGGTTGGCGAACCAAGAGCGCACCCTTACGCTTTCACAGATAAATCAGATATTTGGTTTTCCGGAGGCTGGTACTCGTTTACCTCCACCAGAGTATAGCGAGCAGGATTTCTGGGAGACCATCACTAACGAGCGCCTTTATGTCTCCCGGACGGCGCGGGCAAGCCATGTCAGCGACCCATGCTTCCGCTATGTGCATCGGGTGTTGGCACACACCATCTTCGCGCGCGAGGAGAGCGATGGTCTTGTGCGCCAAACGGAACTACTCTTTCTCTAGGCTATGGTACACTCCTGCAAGTTGAATACCGCATTTTATCTAATTAAACAATTGCAGAAGTTGGCCAGCGCTCAGAAAAGGGTCGTTGCCTATGGGGAACTCATCACACCAATTGCTCTTGCCATGGGCGTTGAGCCCTATGGAGTGGAGCAGGCGCGCGGTAGCACCCGCCTCGATTTGGAGTCGTGCCAGGCGATGAAGATGATCACCTGTGAGGGTGACGCCTTCAGCCTTCTCTTTCGTGGGAATGACTTCACGATGCTGCTCTCGAACCCTGCACGCACCACCATCCGCGAGAGGCAGAACTGGCATATGCTTCCGATAGTTGATGAGGACGTTCCCATGGACACAACAAATTCCTGCAGCTGAGGCGTTCTCATGTTGCCGTGACAGTAGTTCCTGCAGCTGAGGCGGCGGTTCCTCAGCATGGCAGTGGCGGCAAGGGTAAGAAGTACCCTAGGCATAAAGATTATAAGAAGAGCAGGTATAAGCCTTACTCCTACAAGGCACCGCAGCAGTCCAGGGATGCACCGCAGCAGTTCAGGGATGCCAGGGATGCAAGAAACGGTATCACTTGTAGTCATTGTGGGCTCAAGGGACATCTAGTGAAAGACTGCCATAGGAAGAATGGTGTATGCTTCAGGTGTAAGAAACCAGGGCACATGGCTAAGGATTGCAAAGAACCTGAGATGCAACCTAGAGGCGCAGATAAGCCTACAGTCTAGACTAGAGTGTATGCTGTGGCTGAGAAGGATACACGAGCTTCCCGATCCGTCGTGGAAGGTACCTTATTTGTATTTGATCAGTTAGCTCGTATTTTATTTGACCCTGGTGCAAATCTGTCTTTTGTATCTGTTAAGTTTGCTGCATGTTTACCTGTGTTACCTAAGGTGATGAATTATGCTGTGTCTGTGAGTACTCCCTTAGGAAAATCGTTATCTACAGATACTGTTTGTGCTGACTGTGTAGTACATGTAGAGGGTTATGAGTTTCTGGTAGATCTAATCCTCTTAGACATGCAAGATTATGATATCATCTTAGGAATGGATTGGTTGTCTTCCCATCATGCCTCTGTGGATTGCTTTGAGAAAGTAATCACTTTGAATTTGTTAGATGGGAATCGACTGTTTGTGAGAGGTCTAGTGTCAGACCAAGGACCGCATGTGATATCTTTCCTGCAGGCCAGGAAATTACTGGCTAGTGGATGCAAGGGTTATCTTGCGCATGTTAAGGTGCAGGATGATTCTACTTCTGATCTGACTCAGATGGAGGTGGTGAAAGAATTTCCTGATGTGTTCTCTGAAGAATTTTCAGGCTTGCCACCAATTAGAGAAGTGGAGTTCGGCATTGAGTTGGCGCCAGGTACGGCACCTATCTCCAGAGCTCCTTATCGTATGGCTACTTCAGAGTTGGCCGAGCTTAAGAAACAACTGGAGGAATTGTTAGAGAAAGGATATATTCGGCCTAGTGCTTCTCCTTGGGGAGCGCCAGTGTTATTTGTGAAGAAAAAAGATGGAACCCTGAGGATGTGTATAGACTACAGGCAGCTTAACCAAGTGACTATCAAGAATAAGTATCCTCTTCCCAGAATTGATGATCTATTTGATCAATTACAGGGAGCGACAGTGTTCTCTAAGATTGATCTGAGATCAGGGTATTATCAGCTTAGGGTCAAGGATGAGGATATATTTAAGACTGCTTTCAGGACCAGGTATGGGCATTTCGAATTTTTAGTTATGCCTTTTGGACTGACGAATGCACCTGCTGTCTTCATGGATTTGATGAACAGGGTATTCCATGAGTTGCTTGACTCTTGTGTGGTGGTCTTTATAGACGATATATTGGTGTACTCTCAGACTACCTCAGATCATGTCAGTGATTTGCGCAGAGTATTGGTGATCTTGAGGAAGAACCGATTATATGCCAAGGCTAGTAAGTGTGAATTCTGGCTGGAAAAGATTAGTTTCCTTGGGCATGTGATTTCTGGTCAGGGGGTGTCTGTGGATCCAGTTAAAGTGCAAGCCATTCTTAATTGGGGAAGACCGACTAGTGCTACTGAGATCAGGAGTTTTCTGGGTTTGGCAGGTTACTACCGGCGATTTGTTGAGGGATTCTCCAAGCTGGCGGGTCCTCTAACTAAATTGACCAGAAAGGAGGCCAAGTTTATTTGGGATGATAAGTGTGAAGAGAGTTTTCAAGAGCTGAAAAGGAGATTGACTAGTACACCGATCCTCATTATACCTAGTGATGGGGAAAGGTTTACTGTTTATACAGATGCTTCTGGCAAAGGGTTGGGTTGTGTCTTGATGCAGAAGGGTTCTGTAGTAGCCTATGCTTCGAGACAACTGAAGGAATATGAATTGAACTACCCTACTCATGATTTAGAGTTGGCGGCCGTAGTCTTTGCTTTGAAGATATGGCGTCACTATTTGTTGGGTCAGGAGTTTGATCTGTTCACTGATCACCAGAGTCTCAAGTATATCTTCACTCAGAAGGACTTGAACATGAGACAGAGAAGATGGATGGAGTTGATCAAAGACTATGACTTCTCCATTCAGTATCAGGCTGGAAAGGCCAATGTGGTGGCGGATGCTCTGAGCAGACATCTAGTTACTTCAGTAGCTGCTTTACGAGTCAGTGAGTGGCGGTTACTGCAGGAGTTCAGCGATCTCAGGATCAGTGTTACTCCTAGAGTTCAGTCGGGTTATGTGGCTTTTCTCAGAGTACAGTCTGCTTTGTTGCAGAAGATCAGAGATCAGCAGTCTGTGGATCCGAGATTAGTTCAGATCAGGGTTAGTCTGGTTGACGGCGCAGTTCAGGATTTTAGCCTGTCTGATGATGGTATTCTTCGGTTTCGTGGAAGGGTATGTGTCCCTGAGGAACCAAGCTTGAGGAAAGAAATATTGGAGGACAGCCATAACTCCAAATATTCTCTACATCCTGGTGTGACTAAGATGTATCAGGACCTCAAGAAAAGTTTTTGGTGGCCGGGTATGAAGAAAGAAGTGTTTGATTTTGTCTCTAGGTGTTTAACCTGTCAAACTGTGAAGGCTGAACACCAGAAGCCTGGTGGTTTGTTGCAGCCTCTTCCTATTCCTGAGTGGAAGTGGGAATGTATCAGTATGGATTTTGTATGTGGTTTGCCCAGAACCAGATTGGGTCATGATGCTATTTGGGTGATTGTTGATAGACTCACTAAATCAGCCCATTTTCTCCCGATTAAGATGACTTATCCTTTAGAGAGGCTGGCCAGATTGTATATTGATGAGATAGTCCGACTGCATGGAGTGCCTATTGATATCGTGTCTGATAGGGACTCTCGATTTCTGTCCAGATTTTGGAAGAGCTTACAGGAAGGTTTAGGTACTAAGTTGAGTTTTAGTACAGCATATCATCCTCAGTCTGATGGCCAGACGGAGCGTACTATACAAACTCTAGAAGATCTGTTGAGAGCCTATGTGGTTGATTGGAGTTCTGAGTGGAACCGGGATCTATCTTTGATAGAGTTTACTTATAATAATAGCTTCCACTCCAGTATTCAGATGGCTCCTTATGAGGCTTTGTATGGGAGAAGGTGTAGGACTCCCTTGTGTTGGGAGGAAACTGGTGACAGAATGATTTTGAGATCTGATGCAGTTCAGGAGACTACTGATAAGGTCAGAGAGATCCAGGATAAACTGAAAATTGCTCGGGACAGACAGAAGAGTTATGCTGACGACCGTCGTCGTTCCTTGGAGTTTATGGTAGGGGATCATGTGTTCTTGAAGGTGTCACCTACTAAGGGTGTAATGAGGTTTGGCAAAAAGGGCAAGTTGAGCCCTAGGTTTGTAGGCCCTTTTGATATTATTGAGAGAGTTGGTCCAGTGGCTTACCGATTGGCTTTACCTCCTGCTATGGATCATGTGCATAATGTATTCCATGTCTCTACTTTGAGGAAATATCATCCTGATCCATCTCATGTGTTGGAGTTGGAACCTCTTCAGGTTCAGAGTGATTTGACTTTTGAGGAAAGACCTCTCCGGATTGTGGATAGAAAAGATAAAGTCCTGAGAAACAAGACTATACCTTTGGTAAAGGTTATCTGGGGAAATCAGGCTATTGAGGAGGCGACTTGGGAGACTGAAGCTGATATGAGGAAATTTTATGCTTACCTCTTTGATGATATGGATGCTGAGCTTTAGAGGACTAAAGCTTTATAAGGAGGGAGGGATGTAAGATCCAAGGATCTTAAGTCCTGGTAAGCATTATTTTTGAATTAAATAAAATTATTTGGATTTAAATAAATCATTAGCTGTGATATTTTATTATGATTTAAATAAAATTATTGGATGCTAATTAACTGGCTTATTGATTGTTAATTTGTAATTATTTGATTTGTGATTTATATTGGTTGTTAATTTATGGTAAATTAATTAGAGATTAATGGTTGATTATTGGTTGTTAATTTAGGATAAATTAATTTAAATCCTTATTGGATATTAATTAAATCCTTATTGGATTTCGGTTAAGTGATTGGTTATTTGTAAGTTAATTAAATTAATTAGTTAACTAGCTTATTGGATGTTAGTTTAACTCTTATTGGACTTTCACTTAAACTATGGGATTATTGGGTTTTTAAAATTTGAATTAATGGGTTAATGGGTTAAACCCTTTTTGAATTAATTGGTTAGAGGGTTAAAACCTTAAAAAACCGAAATTTAAGTAGGTAATTTCGGTTAGGGTAGAGAGTTGGCGACTTTTGGGCTTGAAGAAAAACTTGGGCGACGGCTAGGAAGGAGGGGGCGATTTCTTTGAAGGCTTGGACGATTTTCCTCTTCCTCTTCCTTTTCCTTGGCCGGCATCTTTGATTTGGGTGGCGTTCTTTTCCCTTGGTGGTGGCAAGACTCTAGACGAATTTTTGGAAGGGTTTTCTTATTAGTATTCACGGTTCAAGGTGAGTGGAATGTCTTGTTTGACCTATGAACTTAGTTGTGTTAATTGATATATTGAATGGATTGGAAATTTTGGAAATTTTACCATGTTAAAACCGTAATTAAGAAGTGTATGTAAGGTATGAAAACCGAATTTAGGGCATTGTTATTCATGAGAACCGAATTGTATTTCTCCATGAAAACCTAATTTTCCATGTAAACCGAATTGATCTTGATAATTGGTATGAAAACCGAATTTAGATATTAATTATGAAAACCGAATTGATCTTGATAATTGGTATGAAAACCGAATTTTGATGTTAATTATGAAAACCGAAATAATCTTGATAATTGTTATGAAAACTGAAATTTGATTTAATTATGAAAACCGAAATCTTGATGATTATTTAACCGAAAATTTGTATGAAATTTAAAGGTATTTTTATAGAAATTTTGGTAGCATTAAATCATTGAATTTTGAGTATGAAACTCTTGTTAGTTATAGTTAAACCGAAATCAACTTTGGTAACATTAAGTCAATGATGTTTGTAGCATGAATGAAAACCGAAACCTTATTGATGGTAGCTAAACCAAAATAATCTTGATGATTGTTTATGGAAACCGAAAATTGTAATAAGGAATTTAAGGTATTCTCCTATGGAATTTAGGAAGCTTTAAACCAATGTTTTTGAGCATGATATTCATGTTAACTAAGGTTTAGAATTTTAGTAGATGATATGATATGTTAACCGTGGGTTATATGTAGAGATTTGTAAAATAAATTGTATGATTTCATGTTTTAGTTTTATGTTAATTTTTATGGATGCTTGTTAACTACAATGTTGAGAAATTGTTTGAGAAATTTGGGTGATAACCTAGTAAAGTTTGACTGAACTAATCAGCATGAAACCTAAGGACCACACTACATTATATGATTGTTAATATTATGTAATTGTGTGATTTTTAAATATTAGGAGTTTATGTGATTTTTGGAATATTATGTTGTTATGTAAATTGTGAACATTATGTGGTTACGAGATTTTTGAAAATTATGTGATTATGAGAATTTTGAATATTATGTGTTATGTGTTGGTTAGGACTAAGGCTAGGTGTAACTATGAACTCAAGGGGATAGTCCTTATGTGTTATGTTAAGGGTTTGAATTTCAGCCCTGTATTGTGATATGTGAGGAGGTTGATGTTCAGCCTGCCTATTATGATTATTGTGATGGGGGTTGATGTTCAGCCTGCCCGATATGATTTTTGTGATGACTATCCTAGAGTCTAGTTGACACTTAGGAGTCCACCTTTGTGAAATATGTTCACCTATGTGAAATATGAAATAAGATGTGTCTGTTGTCCAATAGGAACCTTTTGGGAGAACGGGTTTTTGACGCAAAGTGCCATGTCTTGGTCGGACAGGGGCCACCTCTTGATGTCATAACTCTTTTATGTGATGGGGTAATATAAGACGCAAAGTGCCATGTCTTGATCAGACAGGGGCCACCTCTTGATGTCATTACTCTTTATGTGACAGGGTGATATAAGACGCAAAGTGCCATGTCTTGATCAGACAGGGGCCACCTCTTGATGTCATCACTCTGATGTGTTATGGGGTGAGGGAGCAAAGTGCCACGTCGTGACCTGGCGGGGGCCACCTCTTGATTCTACTCACTATCCATGTTTATGTGTTGCATGCGGCTCCCAGTGCTTTGGCCAAGCCGGGTTAGACCATATTGGTCACTACTGAATATGCTGGACAACTAGGTTGCTTATGTGTTGGTGTGTTAGTGGTTTAGAGTATAACTCTAGAACCTGAGTTTGTGAACCTAAGTTGTTATGTGTTTAGTTGGTTTAAAATATATGTGTTTAATTGGGTTAGAGTAAAACTCTAAAACCTGAGTTTGTGAACATGAGTTTGTTATACGCTAGTGTGTACATCTGACTGTCTATATGATTTCTGTTTCTTTATTTTGTTATATGTTGACATAATGTTCTTGTTAAAGATTTTTAAAATAATCTGCCTATATTTTTGAGTGTATGTTATGGATGGTCGATTTAGACTATCCACTCACTGGGCTGTGTAGCTCACCCCTCACTATTTTCAGGCATAGAGCAGGGGCGCATTTCATGAGTAACATTGGCGTGGATATTATGTTTGCTGCTTAAGAACTTTTATGCTAAAATTTTCTGGAGCCGGTTGTGGCTAAACCATATGATTTATATGAACTATGTGAACTATGTGATGTGAACCATGTGAACTATGTGAATTTGTGTTGCCAGATTGTGGCAGTTAACTGAGTTTGATTTTTGTGTCACCGCGGGCTTCAGCCTGGTTTCGGTGTTTGGTATGAGTTTATAAAATCGATTTTGTGATTTTGTTTTGAATTTCGGCTTGTTGTATATTCTGTGCAATCGGTTTTGATATACCCTGTAACTTGCATATGTCTAGTGCAAGTATTGCGTGGTGGCAGGTACCCTTATGAGATTTGAGTTTTGTGAATTTGTGTGTATGGATTTATGGAAATTTTTCAGATCAACTTTTCTTGAACTCGGTTTTACCTAGCATATGATCGATCTTATATGAAACATCCTGTATCATTTGTGAATTGTGCCATTTGTTTGGGGTTAAGAATGTGGGATGTTACAGCTTGCCTAAAATAAAAAAAGGGGCAGTGGTACCGAAGTGAAGATGAATCCAAAGGTTTCATCTAACTTGGCACTGTCGACATATATATATATATATATATATATATATAAACAAACAAACAAAAAAAGGAGAGAATAAAAACGGGGGGTCAGTAAAAAAATGGGGTTGGGAAAGGTGAACAACTCTACTTTCTTCTACTTAAGGGTGAAGAAATGAGTTTGTGTACATTATGTGGTGTACACACTTTGAGTTTGCTTGTTAACTAAGTACCGGGGGTATATTCATCACCAATGTTTGTCCTTCGCGTGACGAGGTGGCATGTTAATTCAAAGAAGTAGCCGGAGCTAATCGAGTAGACTTTAATGATGCCTTGAATAAAAAATATATATATATACTGTGCAACTAGACTTGATTGGCTGTCTTTTAAGGATTTGATGATTTTAGATAGTCTTAACATAGCGTTGGTGTTTGTTCTATTTCAGATCTGTGGATTACCATTGAATATATAGTTTTGCTCACGGTTTAGATATATCTCAATTAGCATTCTTTAACCTAGGATTGAGTATAATCCCTTTCATATGAAATTCATGCTTTGGCTTTGGAATATGCTATCTCCCTTATCTCTGATTATTTCAGATAGTGTAATTGCTTGAGGACAAGCAAGATTTTAAGTCTGTGATATTTTGATGCATGTTATTTTTACCGGGTTTAAAGTCTTATTTATATCCTCTTTTAAAGCTTAAGTCTTGCATATACGCTATTATTTTGAATCTTTTTCCATTAAGTTCAAAATCTTCACTATTTTTCGATTGTTATTGAAATACAGGTTATTTCTCTCTATTTTCGACAATATTTTGAAGATTTGAAGTTATTGAAAGGTTCAAGACATTGTGAGAATCATACAGGAAATTTTTGGAAATGTTTGGAGTTATGGATGCTCATCACGGCCTGGCTGTGATGACCATCATGACCGTGATTAACTCGGCGACCACACCATGTATCAGCGCACTCGTCACGGCCCAGAGAACGGGCGTGTTCACCCGTGAGCGTCTTCGTCATGGCCTGCCCGTGATGCCCATCACGGCCGTGACGGACTCTCCATGAAAGTCAACCGAGCTCATTATAGTCTGCATCACGGGCGTGACAAGCATTCTTGGATTTTGTGGACTCATCACGGCCTACCCGTGTCGAGTGTCATGGCCGTGATCGCTTCGTTGTAGGTTTGAGAACTCGTCACGGCCTGGTCGTGACAGCGATCACGTCCGTGATCGCTTCCGCAGATCACGACCTTTCGTTCATTTTTTCATCAAATTGGATGCTCCAGATGCCAAAAAATTGGGGGAAACTTCCAATTCATCTTCCTAACCGCCCAAGCTTTCGAATGAAGTATAAAATCAAATATTTTGGGCGGTTACAAGGGTCGAACTTTCGAGGAACGCAACCTAGGGCGAAAAGTGGTGATTTTTCTTGTTTAAGGGTTTGATTTGACGGATTTCTTTGGGGCTTTCAAGAGAAGACTGAAGATTCATCGTTTCCTACCCTTAATTTGTAATTTCCCCTCTTTTTGAATTCATTTACGTGGGTTTTCTTTGTCAAACGATGCATGTTCTAGCGTAAAACCCTAGTTCAGAACTCGGGCGTAGCCCGTTGAACAATTCTTCTCATGTAAAACTCTTTATTATGAATCTCAGTGTAGTTTTAAGTAATTTGACTTATTTAAATAAGTTGTGCTTATTGCGTATGATTGTTCTGGCCAAACTTTTGTATGTGTTAAGTGTTACGAGATGAACTGAGAGGTGAATCGTAACACTCGAACTCTCTCATTTAAACTTGTGACTTGAATTACGAGAGTCGTTCAACATCACTCGAGGATTTTCGATCTTTCATAGAGCCCAATGGGTCTCTTAAGTTAGTCTTGTTACGAGAGTAGGAGATTAGCTTAAGCTAGACACTGGATTACGCTTCGAGAGAAGGTAAATCGTACCCTAGGAGATATCGCCATAAGTTATTTACTGTCGATTGCGCTTCGAGAGAAGGAGATCCATTTTCTAATTCAATCTGATTCAATGTTTTACATATAAAGCATTCAACGTGATAAAACCTGAAGTTCCGAACATTTTTAAAGCTATAACTTTCCCGATTAGTCGTTGACTCTTAGGTTCGATATTTTAGACTTAGATTAGTTCATTTTCTTTATTCTATTTTGATTGTATAGCTTTCAATGACACTTGAAGTTGGTACTTGACACATCGCTCTCTTAGGATGATATTTTACTACTGCGATAGTAACCGTACACTTACGGGGCCTATCAGTGATGTAAGCTCACATTACCTAGGTTGAAGCTAGAAAGAAAGTGTTGCAAAAATCTTTAGAAGACAAACTTGTTGGGAGATGATGGGAAGCTCGACAACGGGCGGAGAGAAAGGGAAAAGTATATATATATATATAACTTGAACCGGCTAGAAAATCTACTTCTACCACGTGATCAGTAGAGAGAAGGGTCTGGAAATGCAGATTTTGCATTCTAGCCCATAAGTTTTATCAAATTACCATTTAGTCCCTAATAGAATCAGAAAATAAATTAAATAAACTAGTAAAAAATTAAATACATAACACTAGATGATACTGATACAATTGAGGTTAGGGATAGCAAGAAAGCCCATCCTCGACTCGACCCAAAATCAACGGGAAAAAGCCGAGTTCAGTGGGTCTTGGGTAGACCCCCTCCCCCTTTATTAAAATAACAAATTTACTCTCTTCTAAGTTATAATTTATTTACTAAATTTATAATAGTTTGATGCTTTGTTAATTATTTTTATTATTATTTATGTAGAAATAATTGTGTTGTTTATGTAAAATATTTTTTACTTATATATTATGAATATGCGATAAAAATTAATTTTAAATATATTGTTTATAACATATGCTTATTTTTTAAGCCGATTGGGGTTAGGTTTTCTTGCGGGGTCAGAAATGGAAAAACTCGTCCCTAGTTGAGGTGAATTACTAATACTTGATAATGGTGAATTACTAATACTTGATAATGGTTAATTGATCATTAAAAATGCTCATGCAATCTTGTTATCGAGGGGAAGAGTTTTTTTTGGATGATGATGGTTGTGTAGACTTTTTTTTAAATAAAATTAGATTTAAATAATTTTGATATAGAATTTCTCATTGTTGAACAAATTGTGCTTCCCTAGTGGGTATGGTTTCTTAATAATACACGAATATCATTAAAGCTTGTCTTCCCAATGAGATTCTAACTTGCATTGTACCAAAAATTAGAAAAATATTAAAAAAATTAGCAAAAAAAATTTTAAAAAAATTATTATAAAATATTAATTCATTAAAATTTTATTTAGATAATAATAATAATATAAAATTTTAGAAAATATAGATAAAAAGAAAAACGATTAGAAGCATGTTGGGATTGGGTTCACTAACATGTCATGCCTAGCCTATCTCACCAGCATGCTATGCACGGCCCACATGAAGGCCTCAGCCTAGCAAACTACTATCACGTGCCATTTGCAGTCTGTTGATTGGACAATGGCCATATTGTGCTTGGCCAAAGTTGAGCTGTGCCAATGTAGCCCGCAACCTAGGCTTGCCCAATCCATTGGTCACCTCTAATTCAACTCTATAATTTATAATATACCTAATTATAATCTTTATGATTAACCAGTTATAACTAATGTTTAGCTTTGTTAAAATATGCAACTACTTATCCAAGATTCTATATGACACTTGTATAAAAATCCATACAACATTCTCATAACAAATATATTTAATATATTATTCTTTAGCATATAGTGATGTGTTATTTTGATATTTTATATTATGACAATGTTATTTTGATATCTTATATTATGACAACTCTATCATCAGTAGCTGCACATACTAGTCTAAATATATTATTATTATCCTCATCTAAAAAATACTAGCACATTTAAGAATAAACATATTGTCTTATATCACAACAATGTGCAGGCAACATACAGCCAACATCAACTGAGCCCTTAAATGATTAAGAAAAAAAAAGTACTTTAGTGTTGCAACAGTTCTGGATTTCTGTATCATATTTTGTAGAGCTTTGTGCTGCAAGTGTCATTGTCAACCCCTTATGAAGGGCATAGAGCTTATTAAAACCCCTTAACTCTCAAATGTTTCTGTTCATTGTTCCTCTGTATTCTTTCATTTCAAAATGCAATATAGAAGTACAGAATGAAATAGTTCATATGGATCAAAAGATTATCCCAGCTTATCACTCATGTCTTCAGCAACAACTCGGACACTGAATTATATAAATCTGCATGATTGCTTGCACTCAAACTCTTTTCAGCTAAATCCTGAAAAACTGGAGCAAGACAAAATATACTAGTTGACAAATGACACTTGCAGTTGAAGCCCCAAATGTAACCCCACAACTTCCAATAGAAAGATCAGTCAACTCTCTTGTATCAACCTGCTCCACTAGAATCCTTGTTGACCATTTGTTATTCCAGTTTGTATGTCCAGAAAAAGGCAACTGTCATTCCAGCTTGAGAATAAGCTACTACAAGATGAACTGTCTCTATTACCCCACAAAAGAAAAGTCAACAGTCTCTTGGTGATCTCCACAGAGTAGATTACATTAAGTTGCTCTTAGTGAGTACAGCTTGATATCAGCAACCCTACTCAAGGCTTGACAAGGAAGATCCAGAAGAAATGCAGCACCTGAAAGCAAGCTCAAGCTTCCTCATCTACAAGGCTCTGAAAGAAGCTGCTTCCCAACAGACAAGATCATCCAACTCAAGACTCAAAATGTGCAGACTGAAGAGAAGAATTGGCCTCTGGCTGAAGAGACTCAGAGTTGCCATCTCCACAGCAGGCTCTGTGGTTTGCCGATAGGTTGTGAAGCAATTCAGGCAACTAAAGCTTTTGTAGAAGCTCCAAGAGTTGACCCTCGTGCTGGAAGTCAATCTTCTTAGTTTTAGTATTCTTTTTTGTTTTGTTTTTGTGTTCTTCCTCTTCCTTTCGTTTAAGGAAACTCTTTAATTTCATTGGTTGTCTGTACAAATCATAGCAAGGAAAGTACTTACTCAAGGTGTGGACTTTTATAAAGAGAATGAATAGTGTATATACACTATTCAATTTGAGAAAAAAAAAACGTGTATATACACTCTTTAATTTCATTGTTTGTTTTGTTTTTTAAGTGTTTAATTTGGAAAAAAAAAAACGTGTGACACACGTCCCTAAAGGGAATGAATAGTGTATATACACTATTTATAATTCCTACTTTAGATTGAAATAAATATCATAATTTTAGATTAATTAATTTCAGAACTAAATACTTTCACGAATCTGACTCAGATAAAACAAAACGCTCAGCTCACACAGCGAGTGACGCACGCGCTACCTATGCGGACGTTCGTACGAGTCTCTCCGAAAAATGCGTCCTCTGCGGTGCGCCCCTCCAATAATATCCTCTCTTTTCTGTCCTTCGACACTGTCACAGCATCTTCGTTACCCACTGCTACCAGCCCTGTGATGGACCTGCTTTGAGGTCTCAAACGAATCGCGCAAGAAACCTGGTAAACTTAACGCGTAGAAGAAATACGTGACTTATTTGTCTGGACTTTAATATATCAAACTCACGCTCTCCCATGTTGACACTAAATGACACCGACCTTTTTCCTGTGAAATTATAGTAGTTTGTTGGTGGGGCCTATCTACTGATGAGGTATACACGTGGGCAACTTGAAGATGTCCACATACATTATCATTGTACAGGTCTATAAGGTGTCTTCTTCCGTGTTTTCTCACTTACGTGTGTTCTTTTCTCTCTCGCTCTCTCTCTCTCTCTCTCCTGTTAGGGTTAGGGTTTTCACCGATCGCATCCCTCTTTCTACCTATCGCATCCGCACCTTGGTGGAGAGGGTTTTTTCGAATCTTAAGTTTCTGCTCTTCGGATCGCCTCCCGTATAACCTTCGTTTCAACTTTTTCTCAATTGGAGATGATGCAGCCGGCCGGTGGGATGGTTCATCCGCCATCGATGGCGCCTCCTCCGATGGATCAGCAAGCCCATCCTCAAGCATGGCCCATGATGCCGCCGCCCCAGCAGCCGCCGCAGTACTACCAGGCTGGTCCCCCTCTGCCAATTTGGAACCAGCAGCCCTCCCAGGTGCCTCCGCCGGTCCAACATCCCGTACAGCAGCCCCCTCAGCAATACCAAGCCCCGGCGCCTGTACCCCCGCCGCAGATGCAGTACCAGGCTCCTGCGCCTGCTCAGGTCATGGCGCCACAAGCAGCATCGGCTGATGAGATTCGCACACTTTGGATTGGCGACTTGCAGTACTGGATGGACGAGAACTATCTGTATGGATGTTTTGTTCAAACCGGAGAGGTATCCCTCCTCTCTCTATTTATCTATAATTTTGTTTTCGTCATTTTGTTCTTGAATTCTAATCGGAGTATTTAGTTTTGGGGATTTTCCTCACCATATACTTCTACCGAAAGTAGAGTGAGATATTTTCTTTGCCAGACAGAAAGATCAACAAATATTTGGGCGATTATCACTCAAATTTCATGAAGTTAAGAAGAAAATCCGCCAAATAACGTCATTTTATTGTGAAGCATGCATACTAACAGAAGTGGCGTTCCATCAGAGTCCTCACTAGTTGAAATTTTTTATTCTTTTTCAGTGATCGCGAAGCATGCCAACTCACAGGGGTGGGAAGTGAAATCTTTTGCCTCCCCCACCCTGCCAGGTGTGTCCAAATATGAGGTGATTTTGAGATGATAACGTAGTGAAACTAAAAGTTTTGAGTTAAAAACAAGTGAAAACCGTGGAATGGATTTCCCATATCACCCTAACGGGATGAACAAACGGAGTCTGAGGGCTGGTAAACTAGGTTGTATATAACTGGATAATTTCTGTCCCATCGCGAGATAAACTTTATAGTCGTGAAATTAATGGTATTGTAGACTTTTGGCATTAATTGATTTGTATTTATTCACGGCAAATAGCATATTTGCAAAGTTTAAATTTAAATTTCAAGATATGAATATGTTATATATTATAATCAGTTTGTAATGGCATAGCTGCAAAGTTTTAATATTTGAAGGAACAATAGATTATATGAATGGTTGATATAACTTTTAAACATTAATAGACAGTTGTTGGGTGCTTCCTTGGAAGTGGGTTCAAATTAACCATCGATGACGCCAAATTGAATGCTGTAAAAGACCTGGAAACGCAGACCATTATTCATGGCTAAGCAAAGTAGTAATTTGTTTGGCAATTTTGCGTTCAGTCGGGGTTTCAAGTGTAGCCCATATAATGTAGTCTAGGAAGTGATGTTAAGTTCCTCACTATATATTTGTCTCATGCACAAACATAGCTTCAGTGTTTATTGAAAAATATAACGCCCTTCTTTAAAGACACTGAATTTTTTATCCCTATTTTAGTATTGTTCTTTATATAAGTTGAATAGGTGGATTATTTTTGTCATTTGTATTCAAAGTATTAGTTCATGAATGATTTCTGCCCTTGTATTTCTACCATTCCAAGCATTAGCTTGCCAAGATTTTCTCCAACTGGATATATATAAGATTTTCCAAGCATTAACTTATATAGACGTGCAGCCCATGCAAAATTTATTTGATCCTCTTCATTTATTCTCAGATTCTAGCGTTTTCACTTGCATGATTCATTGTCAAGGAGATGTGTTTGTCCTCTTTGTTTAATGTCTTCCTATATGCTTTTCCTACAATATTTCATGCAGTGGCAACAACAGAGTTTAAATATTAGTTGCAATGTTTTGGTCTTATAGCTTCCTATTCTATGTTCTATTTGGTTGAGGTTCTGTTATGCAGCTAATCTAATTCTTTGATATATTGATTGATAGTCTTGCAGCACCTTTTCTAATTCATTTGAATGATTTGTAGGTAGTAGCAGTCAAACTTATCCGAAACAAGCAGAGTGGGCAATCAGAGGGTTATGGTTTTGTTGAGTTTGTATCTCATGCTGCTGCAGAACGAGTTCTCCAAGCTTATAATGGTCAAATGATGCCTAGTGCTGAGCAAGCTTTCAGATTGAATTGGGCAACGTGTGGGGCAGGTGAGAGGCGTGGTGATGGTGCTGATTACACAATTTTTGTTGGAGACTTGGCAGCCGATGTCACTGATTATCTGTTGCAAGAGACATTCAAGAGCCACTACTCCTCAGTTAAGGGTGCCAAAATTGTCACCGATAGACTTACTGGGCATTCCAAAGGTTATGGCTTTGTTAAATTTGGAGATCCAAATGAGCAAACCAGAGCAATGACGGAGATGAATGGGGTTTACTGTTCAACAAGACCCATGCGTATTGGTCCAGCTGCTAATAAAAAGACTATGGTTACCCAACAGCAATATTCCACAAATGGTATGCAGCCATATAGTAATTTATATGATATATTGCTGAGCATCATTTTGCAGGGTTATCCATTTGCCTCTTAATTGATTGGGAACATATATTGTTATTTTATTTTTTATTTACATCAGCTGGATGCTACTGTGATAGCCTGATAGGGAATCAATTTAAGTGATATCCATAGGCATTTTTTTTTATAGTTTCAGTTCTACTGAAGATAAGCAACATTGCTTCGGTTGATGAACGCTTATTTTCTTCCAGCACTTCTGTGAAATTGGGCTCATTTAAACATAGCTTCTAGTAACCAACACTTATAGAAACTCATGTTCTCTCGAAGCAGGATGCCATGGTATCTACATTTAGGGCTTGGAATTGACATCAGCTGAGATGCATATCTTGTGTAGTGGTGGCCCCTCTTAGGTCAGTGTTTTGATTTTGTAATAGTTTCCTTCTCAATCCTCTCGGTGGCATTACTTGCTACATAAAGTTTAATTTTTTAAAAATAATCTACATAAGCTACTTAATCTCTTTCATGTTCCTACTCAGCTTTTTAATGTTCGTTTCCTTCAGTTTCTTACATTTTTATCACCTATCATTCAATTTATATTACCTTCAGATTTCAATTTCCATTGAGTACTGTGGTTTGAACCTTTAATTTTACGATAATAAGCACTTGTAATCAAGCTTTTTTTTTTCATTTACCATTCTTTCTACAAAATCATGTATGGATCTATTCACCTTTTCCATATTTAAGTTGCCATTTTGCAACCTCTTATATTCTCTCGTGGAAAAAGAGCAGTTCTCCAGTTTAATTATATTCTCCAGGGGGCCAAAAATGATTTATATAATTATTATGTGGCCTAGGTTTATTTATGTTAGGTAATCCATCTTTCCTTATCACTTTTACTGTTTTCCTTGAACCTGTTGGAAAACATTGATTACATGGGGTTTTAACGCAAGCTTGGCTTGATGATAATTATTTTCAAAATGGTAAATAAGCTAATCTGTGTAGCGTATATGCTTGTTTCAATATTTTGACGGTTCCTAATGCTATTTTGGATTCTTGGCTTGCTGTTTTGTTGAAGAGTTATTAAACAGCTTCATTCAGTTTCTACTAGCGGTTCAAAACTGAAACATTAGTACTTTCGTGAGAATGTCTTTTGTGATTAGCAGATGTCTTTTCTCTCAGGTCCATATTTCATTGCCTTGCTATTGTGGCCTTTTAAATTTCTGTTTACTGAATTATTTCAGCATTTTGGCAAATGGACCTTAAAATTAATATACCTGTTATGCCATGGTTAGGCTTTCTGACTTCTGTTTAAATCTGTATTTGAATATAGCAATATGTATTGCTATGTCTCATGACATCAATCTAATTATTCTGTTAGTGGAATGTTGAGTTTGTACTTTTGTTTTTTCAGTCTATTACCTGTTTTGACAATGACTTCTACTTGTCGGCAACCAAAGCTTGATGCATTTGCTTATTTGACCTACTTTTAAGCAATCAAATTCAATGCCTGTCTATATTTTGGTTGATTCATATGAGATCTACTAAAGATATCAATGAAACTGTTCCAGCCATCTGACATGGGAAAATGGCCATTTTCTTTTTATTTGTAGAATGCAGACCTAGGATACTTACCAGAGAATTTGACACGGTTAGAGGTTACTAAATCCATGAAATGTGCCATTCCACCTTCCTATGAACTTGAAAGTTTTAGGAGAGTTTGGATAGGAGTAGATGTGTAGGATTGGATATGCTCGGCTAGATTGATGGATATGGAGCATTCTTGCACTTTATTACCTTAGAAGGGTCTTCAGATTGCCTTGGTTAGATTAGATTAGATTCACTTTTTCGATGGAAGTTGCTCCTTAACAATGTTAACGTTCTGAATGCGTACAGCAAAATGTCACAAACCAAACTTCTTATGTTGGTTTACATTTGGATTGCAGGACTAGCGATTGGCATCTTTATTTTCAAACTATTTATAAGAAAATTTATCTTTTATTTTTCCACGTGGGCACTTGTCAATAGAGTTTTAGATTAATGTTAAATTATCATTTAACTACAATTTTATCTGCAGCTTCCTACCAGACTGGACAGAGTGCTGAGTCTGAGAGTGATCCAAACAATACCACTGTGGGTATTGGTTTAGGTTCCTGCTTATCAAGAGTTTGATTCATGTTTCTGAAATATAAAACTTGATTGCAGATCTTTGTTGGTGGACTGGATCCGAATGTTACAGATGATCATTTGCGGCAAGTTTTTAGCCCATACGGTGAAATAGTTTATGTGAAAATACCCGTAGGCAAGCGTTGTGGGTTTGTTCAATTTGGTAATAGGTTAGTTCAGAACTTGAAAGTAACAATCAATAGCTTATACAGTAAGTTTTGATAAGCTGATCATATATCTGTTCGTTAATTTTTCTTCTCAGGTCCAGTGCTGAGGAGGCCTTAAGGATGCTAAATGGATCCATGTTGGGTGGACAAAACATTCGGTTGTCATGGGGCCGTAGTCCTACCAATAAACAGGTAGAATATGCTCCGTTTCTTAGAATGAAGTTACTTGTGCTTTAAAGAGTTGAAAGAGTACCAGAAATTTTCTTTATTATTAGCCACAACAAGATCCTAATCAATGGAACGGGAACTACTATGGATACACGCAAAGCTACGATACCTATGGCTATGCCCAACCCCAAGATCCCAATATGTATGCTTATGGTGCGTATCAAGGATATGGAAATTTCCAGCAGCAGCAACAGCCACCTCAGCCACCGCAGGTATGGGCAATAGTGATTTAAAAAACTACCTGCCTGACTTTTTGGAATACATATCAAAAGTAACTTTTACATCTGTGGTGATAATGTTGCCTGGTGCTCAAACTTGACGTAGATTGTGCTTTGTTTTTGATAAGAAGACGTAAATGTACCGGCTAGCTTCAGGCACTAGTTTAGTTTCTTTACGTATTAAACTCAAAGAACAATAAAACATCAAGTTTAGTTAACCGCTAGGTATGTGCAAGTGCTGAATCGAATGATTGATTATATGCTGAACATTATTGCTACCTGGTATGCGCTTTTCAGGCCTGGTACGACTTGAGTATCCATCTGGCCTGATATTTCAGATCTTTTCTAATTCATTGATATTCACTGCAGTGATTTTGCAAAATTGAGGGGGTGTGATCAATGCCCGTGGCGTGCAGTACTGGCAGAGAATAGAAATGCCGGGCAATTGCATCTTCTCCCAGATATCAGTCTTGGCTAATCCGTTTATGATGGAAATTGACATTGCCATGCGTCCGCGGTTGGAATTTTTTGTCGTCTTTTCTCATGTTCTTGTGGTGTGAGATTATGTTTGCGGTTGTCATGCTATATATACTGTTATTTATTAGCTAGTTTCTTTGCCAAAACAATTCAGATTGATACTTTGTATTCAAACAGTAGAATTTGTTATTCATGATCGAGGTTTACAGTAATTCTTCTGGATCCCGAGTATCGTAACCCAAATTTATGTTTGTTGTTTTTGGTACACCCGTCACCCGGTGGATTTGCACTATTTGAAACTGGTTTACCTGGCTCGGATAGACGTGCTAGTGTTGTAGCTTTTTAAAGTTGTATTCGATCGTTTCATTTCCGGAAATAATGTAAGCTAATGTAATTGATGCTTTCGTATTATTAAGATTTCTGGCCCGCATTTGGCCCTGGCAACCGCAACGCGTTTCTCAGACATTGCACCGCAATATCCGGGACACTGCTATCGCCACTTTCACGGCCGCAGAACACCCGATCTTGTGGTTGTCAAAAATTCAAGATATTGCAGGGTATCATAGCTTGCCTTTTGAATACAGGCGCAGTGCCTGCGCAAGTAGTACACGGGCCCGAGGCTTCTCAAGACGTTGCTGTCGCAGCCGGAAAAAGGGCCTGCGACGGGGAGAAATTTTCTAAGCGCACATGGAAAAACGGATGGCTTAAGTTTTATGTTAAAATTTTTTTTTTAATTTTTTTTTAAAAAATACTTTATTCCTTATAATCTATCCAATGGTATTAAATTTAGGGTATTTTAGATTATATACATGTATGAAATATTCTATGCAAAATTACATATAAGACAAAAAAATATTTTATATATAAATTTGTATAGAGTTTGTATAGGGTATTTCATACATATATATAATCTAAAATACCGTAAATTTAATATCATTGGATAGATTATAACGAATAGAGTATTTCTAAAAAAAAATTTTAAAAAAATATTTTTTAACATAAAACTTAAGCCACGCGTTTTTCCACTTTTAAGCTCACACATGCGCTTAGAAAATTTCTTCATGTGACGGGACCTTTCCAATAAAAAAAAAATCCCCATTACGCGAATTTCAAAGAAATCTTTTAAAGTAGATTCTAATCAATAAAGTAGAATATATATAATAAAATAGAATTTAAATAATTATTATAGAATTTATATATAATAAAGTAGAATCCAGATAAATAAAGTAGAATTCAAGTAAATTATGTAAAATTTATTTACAACAAAGTAGTATCCAGGTAAATAAAGTAGAATCTGTTTATAATAAAATAAAATTAAGGTAAATTTCGTAGAATATGTATAGAATAAAGTAGAATCTGTATATAATAAACTAGAATTCAAAATGAAAAATTATAAACTTTCACATTTGAATGTATTCTACTTTATTCTATACTGATTCTATAAAATTTGACTATATTCTATTTTATTCTATATAGATTCTACAAAAATTTGAATATATTCTACTTTATCCTATACATATTCTATGAAATTTAATTAGATTCTTATTTTATCCTATACAGATTCTACAAAATTTAATTAGATTTTACTTTATCCTAGACAGATTCTACGAAATTTACTTAGATTCTACTTTAATGCTGTTTTGAGATTCACATGCGCTGGTCCCTTTTTTTGATTGGAAAGAAAGGTCCCTTCACAGGCCCTTTTCTCGTCGCAGCCCCATTGTTGCATGAATCTCTGACCTGCAAAGTTTGGCCACACACGCATCAGTTTTAGATATTTATTTCACTAATATACCAATTGTAGATTACATCACTGTTTAATCACATTTCGTTAGAAGGCAACACACCTAAGAGGTGATCAAGATTTCCATTTCAATGAACCACATATTGCATGACACTTGCAATATGGTTTCAATAGAAATTAGAATTTTTACCATGATAATACCAAGATTAACTAAAAGGGTCCACATCTCTTATAGACTATATGTTTTACTTCCAACTGAAAACAATCCTCCTTGTCAAAATGTTGATTATGCAAGAACACATCTTTAGTTATAACTATAGAGAATAATAGTGCCGAATAATCTATCCATCCCCTTTTTAGAATATCGTTTTTATAAAATGTAATTTGACTTCTAAATTAGAACTTCACTCATTGTAGTTAGTGTGATTCACATAGTTAGAAGTTTGAATAAGAACATATTAGAGCTCTATATACAAGTGATATGCATAATTTCATTTTTAAGTTTGCTTAAGAACTAACATGGGCTAAACTATGCAAAGACTTGATAAGTTAGATTTTAGTATAGTAAATTCAAATCATTTAATAATTTTTGTTTAAGTTATTACCCTATAGACATGCTTATATCACTCACGTACCCCTTGAACAAATAAACCTTACAGCATATTGTATTCCACTTATTAGGTCACTCGAGGGTTACCTTGAATAATCTTGTCTTAAAAATGCTCCACTAGAATCATTCAAGTACCTATAAAATGAACTCCTAAAAGCTCTTATTTTGGATATTACTAACTTGAGTGGTAATGCACAGTGGTGGTAGCCTTTTATGCACTCCCAATGTGGAGCATACAATAAGGCGTGTTTGATCTATCAAATTAAGATTAATCATCACTCCTTAATACTCATTAAAGACTAGCTCTAATCTAAGCACTTTCTCACACACTTGGTTATTATGTGTTAATACTTTGTATGCATTTAATGCATTTTCAAACTAATGAACATTCAATTGTTTATTAATAAGTATAAAAAACTAGACATGACAATTTGGGTAAGCGGGTCAGGGCATGTCAGCTGTGACTTATGATCTGATTAAGCTAACACAAATACGACTCGTTTAATTAATTGGGTCAAATTGTCTAACCCAAACACAAGCCGAATATAATCGGGTCAACCCGACACGAATCGAATAACCCGTTTATTAAATAAGTCATTTATTTAACTCGATTTGTTTGACTTGACATGACCCAATTATAAATTTATCATTCATATTTTATACATAAATAATAAATTAATAAAAATTATATTAAAATTTATAAAAATTTGGACTTATGGTGTGGGCTAAAATTTGGGTTAAAAGATGATTAGAAGAGATTTGAACTTATGAGTTAGCACTAGAAGTTGAGTAGACCTATATTTAAAATTTATATATGTAAATATATAATGTAATGGGGTTAAGCGGGTCAATCAGTTTAGAACCCAACATGACCCGATTTTTGGGTCATGAACGGGTTAATTTGTTTATGACCCGAACATGATTATAGCTGACCCGAACCTGCTTAACTTTATGTCGAGTTAGATTGGGTTAGCGGGTCGGGTCAAATTTTGCCAGATTTATAAAAAAAAAATAACTCTTTCGGAAGATGAAAAACAATCTCTCCATGGTTTTCTAAACTTTTTATACTATATCACTTTTCAAGCTTTTTAGCTTAGTGTTTGATTATCATTTAACTTAATAATAATAATAATAATAATAATAATAATAATTATTATTATTATTGTCACGCCCCAAATAACTGAGCCCGTCCACGTCAACATTTTCGCGTGGAACTGTGCGCCCAATTCCGAATTCGAAATCGAATTCGGCGTTCGCAAATTCCAGCTATGCTCAGATTTTGACTGAGCTTCGTCCATTGACCATTTGCCTCAAAGCAAACGCCCAAAACGCGTCGTCTTCACGTGTCTGTGAACAAATGCCGCCTGCGTTTGTTCGCCGGCCGCTATCGCCGGAGTGGAAGGGACGAGAAGGTGTGCGGCAGGACTGAGCAATGCCTGCTCAGCCCTCAGCCTCGTCGCGGAAGTCGCCGATGCCGGTGATGGTGGGGAACATTGCTGGAGACCCAAAAACAGGGAGAAGTTCAAAGTTCGCGAGGAAAACCTAAGAAGATGCCGGAGCCGGAGACGATGACTGGAGAGATAGGGAAATTTTCGTTGATTGGTCAAATCAACTTACCTAAACCCTATTACAAGCTTCGCTCGAGCTAGCTCAGATCTGCTCACTGGATCTTCTCTCTTCCCATCGACGGCGCCCCTCACCGTCGACTCACATTCGCTCATAGGCCTCGCATGGGGGAGGCGGGGAAGTACGCCGCCAGCTCAGGTCTCGCCTCCCCCTCCTCTCTTCTGGACGGAGCTCTCCTCCTCGTAGGATCGATGTCGCTGCTGCTGTTGAAGCAGGGGAAGAGCTCGGATCTTGTCTCCCATTCGCTCTGCTTCGCAGACCCAGCCGATACCTTCTTCTTCGTCACCCATTGATTTAAGAAGGAAGGGTGCCTCCCTCTTTGGCAGGTCCAGCAGGAACATTCCATTCAAGACGTCCGCCATTCACGCCATTGAATCTGCCAGTCCGAGGATCTTGCCTTCGTCTTCAAGCCACCGTCGTCAACGCCTGGAAAGGATCTGCTGTCAGCGATGTCAATCGTGCCGCCAATGTCACCGGAGACCTCGCCGCAGATGATGCCGGCGGAGATCGCCTCATTAGCGCCAGCAGAGCTCGACGAAGCTGGGTGGAGCAGATGGGCTACGTCCGCAATCTCAAGGGTGAGTTGGGCCGCCGCACAGCCCACTTCCCTCTTTAGCCCGGCCTAAGAGGATTTGCTCTTCATAATTATTATGCCAAATTCTCAAGGGCACGTAATAAATGTCAGTTATTACGTTCTCTACAATGGAAAAGACAAAAGTGAACAATCCAAAGTCTCCTTGTGCGATCTCCTAAATGCAAATAGCCCCTTCCATGCAAAATGGCCATGAACTTTCCAACGGACAGCCCCAAGAAATAGGAGGGGGAGAAGAGAAATCTTAAGTACATGGACAAAAGTATAATAATTATTATAGAGTTATCCAATCAATTTAACTCAAATTAAATTAAACTAAAACTGATATAACTCAAACAAAATTTAATTGGTTCAATTAGAATTGAATTTATATAATTTTTAAGACTAAACATTTTTTATAATTTGTACCATATTAAACTAAAATTCCCAAAATTATTGGGATCAAATTAAAATATCAGTTTTTATAATTTTTTATACATATAATAAGTTTTTAAATAAAGAAAAAGAATAAAAGTTATAAGATACATAGAACTTATCATTTTATAATATATTTTATTTTAATTTTTAATGCTATATTTACACGTGTACATCTACACTCTTCTATTTATTACCCACCCTCGTGCTTTTTTGTTTTTTCTCTCAAGAGTACCAACAAATTGGAGCCCGGCTCTTCCTGCTCCTTCGAGGTCATGAAGTCGAGGCTTGTTGCTGTCAAGCTCCTCCCGCTCTTCTTTCTCGTTGTTGCTTCCCTTCTCTTCCTTCTTGCCCCTTCGGTCTCCCCGGACTGGGGCGATGCCGGCTCTTGGAAGGTCCCCTTGCGCCTCGAGGATCTACTCCCCCTTCTCCCCCGGAGGGCCGCCTGGCCTCTCCTCCGCTCGCTCCGCAGCGCCGTCGATCTTCTCCCCACCTTCGTCGGCTCCGCTTCCTCCCCCGAGGACGACCTCGAGTGGAGTGGCGCTTGCTTCTATGAGAACACCGCGTGGATGGAGTTCCACAACAAGAGCCAGTCCCAATTCGGCGGCGGAACTCTCCATATCAAGGTCGGCGGTGATTTTCTATTTTTTTTTAAAGTAGGTCTAATCAGCTCTTCAATTATTTGCTTTTCATTTCCTGGAAATTAAGGTTGGCTTGAGTTGAAAAATTGGTTTGTAGGTTGCGTGTAGTGTAAGTCTAATTAACATTTTGGTAGGAACTAAGTTAGGAAATGTGGTTTTAGTTCAACATGAAGAACTTACCTACCGAGAAGGGAGAAAACGCCCTTTTAATCGGACAAGTCATTTTTGGGTAGGAGGCTAGGGTTGTTTTGCTTAAACTGCTTGCTTTAATAAGAACACCGCGTGGATGGAGTTCCACGACAAGATCATGTTCCAATTGTTGCGGCAGAACTCTCCATATCAAGGTCAGAGGTGAAATTTTTTTCTGTGCTTCTGATTGTGTTTTTTTCTTTTCCTCGAGATTAAGGTGGCTTTAGTTGAGAATTAGTTTATAGGTTGCGTATGGTATAAGTCTATTTAGAATTGGAGAAAAACTAAGTTAGGAAATATAGATGGAGTTCTTCATTGTAGTTCATCAATGAAGAACTCCGTGAGAAGAAAGGAAACGCCCTTTTCATTTGAACATGCCAATAACTAAGGTGGCTGGGGCGAAAAAATTTATTAGGCACAAACCGTACCTGGAAAATCTTAGTCACAGTCAAAAAATGCCCAAATCTTAAAGCAAGCACATGGAGTTTGACCATAACATCGGGGATATTAACCAAACATCATGGATATTGACTACAATATAGTGAATATTAACCAAATATTGTGGATTTGGTTGTGGATATTGACCAATATCCATGATATTTGATCAATATCCATTATATTCTGGTCAATAACTATGATGCTTGGTTAATATCTATGATGTTTGATCAATATCCATGATAAGCATAGTCAATATCCACTATCTTGTGATCAAACCCCATATGCTTGCTTTAAGATTTGTGCATTTTTTTTTAGGCATGCTCTGAGCTTCGAATACCCATACCCGCCCAGCTGAGGCTGCTCTGCCGCATGTGCTTGCTTTTACAAGAACACCATGTGAATGGAGCTCCTTAACAAGTGCATATCCAAATTTGGTGGCAAAACTCTCCATATTGAGCTCGGCAGTGAAATTTTCTTTCTGTAGTTCTATTTCTCTTTAATTGTTTTTTGTTTTTCTTTCGCTAAGAATAAGGTATTAGACAGATTATGGCTTGAGCTGAGAATTGGTTTATAGGTTGCGCGTAGTACAAGTCTAATTAAAATTTGGTAAAAGCTAAGTTAGGAACGGAAGATGTTGTTCATCCTTAATGACTTGCTGAGAAGAAGGGAAACACCCTTTTAATTGAGATCTTTGTTTCAAGTAAAAGTTCACTCCTTTCTTTTTCAAGTTCATTGGAAATTTTCCTGTTCATCATTGAGCCATATGTAAAATTTGTTGAACTCCTAGTAGAGTGGCTTTCAACTCACAGATACAAAAACGAATAGGAATGTAGTTCTCACTTAAGAAGAATATCTTTTCTAACCTCCGTTCACTATATATATATATATATATATATATATATATATATATATATATATATATATATGTGTATGTATGTATGTATGTATGTGTGTGTATATATGTATGTGTATATATATATACATATGTATGTATGTGTATGTGTGTGTATGTATATGTATATGTGTGTGTATACCTATATATATAGGTCATTTGGAATTAAAAGTGAATTTTGGTGTTAGTCAGGTCAATATTGCTTCTTTTTCATTTAAATTTCCACGCATCTGAAATTTTGGGAAGTTGATTATGATGGAACTGTGTGCTTATATCCTGTTTTAATCTGTCCATTTACTTGAAATGATATTTCTGAGGCTGCAGTTTTGGGTCTTATGTTAAAATCGAGTTGTTAGATGTAAGGGGGAGCAAGATTCTTGTGAGTTGTGACAATGTTGCCCATAACCTCTATAAATATTCTGGTGGCTTCATTAGGTCTTTATGATGTAAGTGGAGTCGTTTGATTCAGTATGCCTGTCAAATTTTTCTAGATCTGATGGAACAGAGTTGTTTGGTATAACTGGGGATGGAGATCTAATACTTCTGCACAGAATTTTGCCTTCTCAACTTGTATGTCTTTCTAGTGATTATTTTTGAACTTTGCATCGGGAGTTGAACCATTTGGTTTGGTGAGTGTCCTCTTTTATAATTCTGGAAATATAATGATCTAAAATTGTTATTATTATTTCTCTTTTATCCAGGTTACCAAAGCCCATAGTTGGACATGCATGGATATTTATGTCTTTGCCACTCCATACCGTGTGACATGGGATTACTACTTTTTGTCACGGGAACATACTCTTGATTTTCATGAGTGGGAAGGAGAAGCTGAATATCAATATGTAAGTAACTTTGTCTTTTAGCATTGTACACTGAAATCTATTTATTTTCTGAAAAGGTATTATTACCTGATTCCTCTAAATTATGTTTGGGCAATATTTGAGAAATCAGGTGAAACATCACGGAGTTTCAATTTTTCTTATGCAATCTGGAATGCTTGGAACTCTCCGGGCTCTGTGGGATGTTTTTCCTTTATTTACAAATACTGCATGGGGTGAAAATTCAAATCTTGCTTTCCTCAAGAAGCATATGGGGGCTTCATTTGAGGAACGACCTCAACCGTGGATTTCGACTATCAATGTTGATGATATTCACTCAGGAGACTTCTTGGCAATATCAAAGATTCGTGGGCGTTGGGGTGGCTTTGAGACTTTAGAAAAGTGGGTCACTGGGGCCTATGCTGGGCATACTGCAGTTTGCCTGAGAGATTCTGAAGGAAAGCTTTGGGTTGGAGAGTCAGGTCATGATAATGAGGAGGTTAGATATCTAGTATTCTACGTGACATGGGTTGATATTTTTAATTATAATTTTTTTTTTTGCATATCATGATAACAATAGTAGCTAATAACAAGTACCTGTAACTTGTTCATTCTTACATAATTTGTTCTTAAAAAAATAATACAGAATGTAGGGAAAATAATATGTAACTTTTAAGAATTAGAACTTCAGTTTATATCTAAATCACAACTTCATTTTTAGTAAAAAATAACTAAAATAACTGGAAATTTGAAACATTTTTTTTTAAAAATTTATTGTAATGATATGGAAACCAAGAGATAATGCTAAGAGTTAGCATTAGCTTTGGCAGAATTATCAATCACTAGAATAGTTACTTGTTTCAATTTATGTTTTTCTGGTAGATTAGGTATTTTATTAGTTGGTGTAGGGATGCTGATAATGTTAGATCGTTTACAGTCTTACACTTTGTTGCAAAAGAATCACATTTCACCAACATGCTTGCTAGCTCTCAGCAATTATGTTATGGAGTGTATGCCAGAGGATTTAGCATTCATCACTGTACATGTATGGTTTACATGGTTCATACATATATTTAAACTACTGATTGTTTTATTCTAATATCACTGTAGACTAGTATTGCCTGATAAATTATTGTTAGTCATTGAATTAGATGGGAAACTGTAATGAAGTACCTGTTAATTTATGGATATCATCAGCAAATCAAACCAAAGAAAGTAGGGAATATTTAGATTCTGTTGGAGAAAATCTAGTGATTCTCAAACAAATTCTAGGAGAATCTTATAATTTTCCCTTTGCATGAAATTTCCTTGAATCACCACAATCCAAGGCTTTAAAGCTTCAAGAATTCCTGCTAAGGGCAGCTCCAAAACTGGCTAAGGACAAGTATTCAAATTTGATATTTTTAGTTTATCTACTTTATGTAAGTTTAAGAAAAAATATTTCTTTTTTGTTCTTATTTATATGACTCAGATAGACTTTTATAGGGAGAAGATGTGATAGCTATTCTCCCTTGGGAAGAATGGTGGGAATTTGAGCTCACGAAAGATGATTCCAATCCACATATTGCGTTCCTTCCTCTTCATCCAGATACCAGAGCAAAATTTAATAACACGGCAGCTTGGGAGTATGCAAAAAGCATGTCAGATAAGCCCTATGGTTATCATAATATGATTTTCAGTTGGATAGATACTATAAGTGGGAACTATCCACCACCTCTAGATTCAAATGTGGTATGGCATCTAGTTCCATCTTTTGAAGCCTGAATATTAATTTTTTTTGTCTCTTTTCTTGCTATCTACTTTTTATTATGATATTATTTTGTTTGCTTATATCATTGTTTTTTATTGTGGATATGTAATACCTTATTTTTATTGGATACATCATTTATAATTTGACTTTTTATTGGTCAAGTTTTTTGACATGTCGTCCCTAGAAGTACTTTTACCCATTAAAGGTTGCTCTAAAACACTTTTTAAACTCACTTAAGAAAGGGAAATGTCCATAAAATTATACTTTTTGTTAAAATTTTTTTAGTTCTTCTAGATTTCTGAGTTCAATTAATTATATGATTGTAATGTGAAACAAGTTTAAGTAGTACCTGTATAGAATAGTATTTTGCATATAAAAAAAATAAAAAAAAGAATAGTATTTTGCTATTTGTTGTGAGTTAAATTTGGTGTCATCTGAGATTGAGCTTAGAGTAAACTTGGTTGCCTTTTATTTGGAACCTGCACAAGGAGGGTGTCCTGATGTTTTTTCTAGGTTTCCTCCTTATCTATGCTTAAGTTGGCATGAGGTTCTACGGATGGTGAATGTGAAAGTAGTAATTTGGATAAGGATTATGTTAACTTGTGTAAGAATTATGTTAGCTTGGGGATAGAGTTTGCTCTTCAGCTTGCTTGCTTGCTTCAGTTTTCATCCTGCAGATTATTTTGTAGGTGTCTTTTATAGACATTTATCTGTTGGCATTGTCAATTTGGTTATGTTCTAGGCAATCTTCTTTACTGTAGGTTGAGCATACCTATTGTAGTAACTGAGTAAATAATAAATAAATGTTGTGTACGACCTTGAGTAGTGAATGAGTTACTATCACCACATTGACGGAAACAGTAATGCCTGAGGTGTGTAATGCTATGAACTTATCATTTGGGATATGTTTAATTGAAAGAACAACGGTGTAAAGCTTGGGGGAGGTGGGCGCTCACCCCCCACTCACGGGGGAGCTCGCCATGCAAGGGGCCAAGAGAGAAGATAAGGGAAGCTTGCCCAAAGGCGGACCTTGTCGGTCACGGTGAGGGAAAAATCATCACAAGGGAGGCGGGAGCTTGCAAAGGTTGGGGGAGTGTGGGCAGGAGGGGTGAACTCGCTGCAAGCACGGCGCAGGGGAAGTCGCCATGTTGCTCACTGGGGAAGATAACGGTGAGCGGCAATGTGCGTGATGGAATAGGGGAGAGAAACAACATTCACGGGTTTAACCTGCTCTGGAGGAGCTTGTTCATTAACAGTATAATAACTTCGGTTGAGGTTGAACTTGAGAAGCTTATGCTTAAACGCAACAACTTTTAAAATTCTTCTAGCAAAAGCTGTAAACTAGTAGCTGCAAACGCTCCTCATGTATCCTAGGGATGAGAGAAAATTCGAATGAAAAAAATTTACGGGGATACAAATATAGGTGATAGAAACGTATTAATTTGTTTTTTATTTCCTTAGGGGGAATGAAAAAAAATTAAGGATGAGTTTTATTTTATAAAAATACGAGAAGCTATGGGCAGCAAGCTATTGCGGCCACTCCAAACTCAACACGATGGAGAAAAAGGCGATGGCGAGCAAAAGCCTTGGGTGCATTAGGGTAGAAAAAAAGGGTAAGTTTATGATTAGTATTTTAATTAACATGCTTTTTGCCTCGAGTTCCAGCCACCCAAGGATATTGCCCTCCCTTCGTATCATTTTTACCACCAAGGAAACAGGGCCTAAGCGATGAGCGTAAACATTAACACCCTATGAGCATTACTATTACCCTCAATTCAGTACGATGGTTCAATGCTCACACAAGGCAAAGCAGTAGACAACATTTAATTATTATTTGTAGTTAATGCCTAAAAAGGAACCTCGATAGGTTAATCGGTAGGGAAAGAAGGAAGCAAGAAAGAAAGGCAAAGAGCAAATTGTGACCTTAAGCTCACATATCTCTTGCACTATTTACTTCTTTCCTGTTCACCATTTGGTGATCGGTGATCCCTATGCTAACTAAAGTATTGGAGGGAGGACGTTTGGTAAAAGTCCAAGCTACCTCTTTATGCATGCTCTCGGAATGATAAAAAAAGAGAAGAAACCAATGGAGATAGTCTTGAACCTTGAATTCATACAGATAAAAGGCAACTAAATTGGCTACAAGCTCAATCGTGAATGACAGCAAATCTGACCCACATCACTACTATATTTATTTTTAGGCAAGTCCATCCATGTGAAGGAATTAAATAATTATATCTGAATTCTGAATAATTGATCAATACTGCAACCAAACAGCAAGCAACCTTTTTAGGCCATATTTTGCTCACATGGAAAGATTAACATTATCTGCTTGGATAATTGTTGTTTGCTTCTGTGGAATTCATATCTATGAGAGTTCCTACTAAGATTTTATTAATTGTAAGGTAGCTAAAATCAAACTACGAAAAGAGTGAAAATGGATCAGACATAAAGTAGGTATTGGGAAGATGAGTGTTACGCCCCGGCGAAAGGTTTCACTAGGGACGTAAGAGTTTAAAAGTAATACAAACCATCACAATATCATTTCACACTATAACACCACGATAAAGCAATTATTATCAAAACTTGTAAAAACATTAAGGCTCACAATTCGAACCAAAAACAAATCAAGGTATGCTTATTACAATATCTTTCAACACTTTCTACAAAGTTCAACATTTGGCAAACAATACCAAGAAACAAATACCACCACACAAGAAAGATCAAAATTTATCTATTTATTCCCCATGACTGCCGTCTCTATCTAGCTATTCATTTTGGGGTTGGCCAGAACCTGAACCTGGACCTGGAGGCAAAACAAAGGAGTTAGTAAGAAGAGCTAAGTAGGAATCACAAAATGCATGTAACAAGGAAAGATAATTAAAAACAATTTCACTATTCTACATGTAAATATCACATCATCATAGTCGTGTAAAATCAAGAGTGTAACCACATAATAACCTCACAATCAAGTCTGCACTCTTTGTTAGAGTGTTTCCATCGTTGCTCAACCGAAGGAACAACTGCCCTCAGACAGCTCGGGGGATGTTGCGTCCAACATCCAAGACCCCGGTTAGTCTAATGACTTCCCGTCAGGTGACCTCTAGCTAGCACCTCTATAGCCGAATTATACATATACTTAAAACTAATTTGAGGCAAGGATCATCACTTATTCAATAATTCAATCATAACATTAAATGTCAATATCTATTTTTTATTGTTATACTATTGAAATGACTAGAAAGTTATTTAAGAACTACTTAAAATTACATGCGAGCAATACAATTAAATTAGATTAAATTTACAATAAGATCCATGCTCCATGCTGTAAAACAACAAAACTCTCACCTTGACACCGAGGCTCTTAATGTGCTATTTTGGTTCATACAGTTATCCAACTATATCATTAACATATAAAGGGATAGGGTTATCTACACATGAACTAACCTAATAGGTTAATTTAAATGCACTCCACAGTTCCCAATTCAATTTCACGTTTCATGGATGCAAATTGATCTCAACCAATAAGGAATTAAAAATAATAATCCAACCACAAGGGTTCCATTCATCACCACACAGATCTCAATCTAGGTGAATAACATTTATTTAGAATAGTAAGCACATTTGTATATATGCTGTGAAGGATTTGGAAGTTAAGGTTAAGATAGACATTAATATTGATTATGATTTATCTTGACTAACCCCAACAATGTAAGTACCATCCATTTAATTATTTAAGATGGGTATACTACTAAAGAAGTACTTTATAAGTCTCTTGCTATGGGTTTTCAAAGAAAGAATTTAGTTTTAGAAAACTTACGTTGTAGCAGCTTAGCACCACTTCAGATAAAATAGTAATTAAGTCATCTAATAAGATCTATTACTTCTATTAATTTAAATCATTAATACACTTTGCTATCAGTATCTACTAAAAACACAGTAACGTTTTCAAACAGATTCCATCAAGGATTAGTGTGGCGATTAAAGAGAAATTCTATTGATTCAAACTGGGTACTCAATTGTTAGCACAAAAAAAAAAAAACCATATATATTGAACAGGATCTTTACACGTCAACAAAATATCTATGTTCCAATAAGCAACAAGAAATGTAAACTCTCAGCCAAATTAGTTTCGCCACTTATCCTTTTGGCATGAATGTATATGTTATTAACAACAAGAGATGTTGGAATTCCAAAACAAGTTATGCAGTATTTTCTCAAAGAGACCGACGAAGTAACCCTCATTTCTAAAATCATCAACTGTGCGAGAGCAAAACTCGTTGAAATTAATGAGATCCTTTCATACAGAACCCACAACCACGGAACAAATCCCAAAAATCGGATGAAGATGGAACATTAAAAGAACTCCCCTAATTTCAACATCAAGAAAACAGAAAGACATCTACCGAGCGATAGGGGTGGAAAAGTTACCTTATAGCAAAGAGAAGAGAAAAAGATGCTAGAAGAAGGAGAGGAATGATGTCCACGCTTCTTGGAAAATAGCCTTCACCCTTGCGCCATTATAGAAATCTTCAGTCGTTGCCCCATTGAAGAAGAAGAAGAAGGAGCACTTGAGATTTTGTTGTCGCCCAAGAGGAGGAACTCGTCGTCGCTGCCGCTCACGAAAGGAAAGATAAAAAAAAATACACGGGAAAAGGAAAGAAACCTTTGGCAACAAAAGAAAAGGGTTTTAAAAAAATATTTGACACTTAAAACCCCAAGTTCCTAAAAATTACAAGTATGTCCTGCAAAATAAAATAAATAAGAAGAATATTAGTTTTAAATTATAACATTCTCCCCCTCTAAAAAAAAAAAAATTTGGTCCTCCAAATTAGCTTACCCTCCAAGAGTAAATCAGGGTATTGACCTTTAACGTTTTCTTCACGTTCCCAAGTTGCTTCGCCTTCCGGATGGTTTTGCCATTTGATCTTGACCAACTTAACTATCTTGTTCCTTAGTCGATGTTCTTTTCTGTCAATTATCTGGATAGGAGGCTCGGTAAAAGACACATCTGATGCAATCGGTGGATAATTCTCGCTTAATACATGAGCCGGGTCTGGAATGTATTTCCTCAACATAGAAACATGAAATACATTATGCACATGACCAAGTGATGGAGGTAGTGCTAATCTGTAAGCTACAGCACCCACTCTATCTAGTATCTCAAAAGGTCCAATATAACGAGGGGCTAGCTTCCCTTGCTTTCCAAATCTCGTGACTCCCTTAACTGGAGAAGTTTTCAGAAACACATGATCCCCAACTATAAACTCAAGGTCTCGTCTCCTCCTATCTGCATAACTTTTCTGCCTACTTTGTGCAGTCTTTAACCTCTGTCGGATCTGTTGAATTGCCTCTGCATTGCCTTGTAATATCTGAGGATCTAATAATTGTTTCTCTCCTGTATGCTCCCAAAGCACAGGTGATCTATATCGTCTTCCATAAAGTGCTTCAAATGGTGCCATCTGAATTGCTGAATGGTAGCTATTATTATAAGCAAATTCAGCTAAATGTAAGTGGCTCTCCCAACTCCCACTAAAGTCCGAAACACAAGCTCTGAAAAGGTCCTCTAAAATCTGAATGGTCCGCTCGGACTGACCATCAGTCTGGGGATGGAAGGTTGTACTAAAACGGAGTTGAGTACCCAACGCTCATTGCAGACTACCCCAAAATCTAGACGTGAACCTCGGGTCTCGGTCAGATATGATACTCACTGGAACTCCATGTAATCGCACAATCTCTCTACAATAGAGGTCAGCTAGTCTATCAAGAGGATCCGTCTTTTTAACTACTAAGAAATGGGCGGACTTAGTCAATCTATCAACAATCACCCAGATTGAGCCATGCCCTCTCTGTGACCTCGGAAGCCCGGATACAAAATCCATCGTAATGTGTTCCCATTTCCACTCTGGGATAGAGATGTTCTGCAATAATCCTGCTGGTTTCTGGTGTTCTGCCTTAACTTGCTGCCACACCAAACAACGTGAAACAAAGTCAGCTATATCAACTTTCATCCCGGGCCACCAATAAAATTTCTTAAGGTCTCTATACATCTTAGAGCTACTAGGGTGAATTGCAAACTTAGACCTGTGCGCCTCACTCATAAGTTCTTCCTTCACAAGATGATTTTGTTTTACACATAGTCTACTTCTGAATCGAATAACACCTTCTGAGTCTTTAGAAAAATCTGGCCTCTTACCTTGATCTATCTTGCTTACCAAGTCACAAATATTCTTATCCACAAATTGATTTTCTTTAATTTTCTCTACCACTTGAGACTCTGCCATCATGACTGCTAAGTACCCTTTTCCTGTATCACTGACAATTTCCACACCCAATTCTGCCACTTCCTTTGCAAATTCAGTTTGAGCCACTCTCAAGTATGTTAAAACTCCCCTGGACTTCCTACTCAATGCATCTGCAACCACATTTGCTTTACCTGGATGATAATTGATTGTACAGTCATAATCTTTCAAAAGCTCTATCCATCGACGCTGCCTCATGTTTAATTCCTTTTGACTGAACAAATATTTGAGACTCTTATGATCAGTAAAAATCTCAAATGTGACTCCATACAAGTAATGCCTCCAAATTTTCAAAGCAAAGATAATTGCTGCTAATTCCAAGTCATGGATAGAGTAATTTTTTTCGATGTTCTTTAAGTTGCCTGGAAGCATAGGCAATAACTCTACCGTGCTGCATGAGAACACCACCCAATCCTTGAATAGAGGTATCGGTGTAAACTGTATATCCATCATCAGTAGTGGGGAGTACTAAAACTGGAGCACTGACTAATCTGCTCTTAAGCTCTTGAAAGCTAACTTCACAAGATTTATCCCAAAAGAATTTTATAATTTTCCTTGTCAATCTGGTCAAAGGAGCAGCTAGCTTAGAAAATCCCTCCACAAACGTCTGTAGTAACCGGCTAGTCCAAGAAAGTCTTGATTTCCTGAACTGTCTTTGGCCTCTCCCAATCAAGTATTGCCTTAACTTTTTCGGGATCCACGGCAATTCCAGCACCTGAGATAACATGTCCTAAAAATGAGATCTCACTTAACTAAAAAGCACACTTGCTGAATTTGGCATACAATTTCTCTTTTCTCAATATTTCCAAAACAGTCCTCAAGTGTCTCTCATGATCCACAGCATCACGAGAAAACACTAGGATGTCATCAATAAACACTATTACAGATTTATCAAGGTACTCAATGAATACCCGATTCATCAAATCCATGAATGCAGCTGGTCCATTCGTCAATCCAAATGGCATCACTAGGAATTCATAGTGTCCATACCGGGTCCTAAATGCAGTTTTTGAAACATCCTCTATTTTAATCCTAAGCTGGTGATACCCTGATCTTAAGTCAATCTTTGAATACACACTGGTACCTTTAAGTTGATCAAATAAATCATCTATCCGAGGCAATGGATATTTGTTTTTGATTGTTGCAGTATTCAATTGCCTATAGTCAATGCACAACCTAAAAGTACCATGCTTTTTCTTAACAAACAAAACTGGTACTCCCCACGGAGAAACACTGGGGCGGATAAATCCTTTATCCAATAACTCTTGCAACTGGTCCTTCAGCTCTTCCAATTCCCTAGGGGCCATTCTGTATGGTGCCTTGGAAATTGGAGCTGTCCCAGGCTGTAGCTCAATGCCAAACTCAATCTGTCTCATGGGTGGTAAACCTGGCAATTCCTCTGAAAAAACATTTATGAATTCCCTCACAACAGGAATCTGCTCAAAAGGTACAGAAGACTGCAAATCTGACCCAATAACAGATAACAAGTATCCTTGGCATCCGCTAGATAACAGACGCCTAGCTTGCAAAGTAGAGATCACAGGAGCAACCTGCCCAGAAACTCCTGTAAAAGTCCAAGTGGCTGAACCAGGAGGACTGAAAGTTACTGTACGCTTAGAGCAATTTACCAATGTATTATTGGTAGTCATCCAGTCCATACCCAAAAGTCTGATAAATCTAAAATCATCAAATCTGTGTGCATGATTGTGTCACCAAAGTTTAAGGGACACTGCTTAAGCTCCCAACAAGAAAGTAACACACTACCAGAAGGAACATGTACAGTCAAATCAAACAAAGATGCAGATGGTTGTTTTCCTTACTTTTTAACAAAAGCAGATGCTATAAATGAATGTGTACTGCCGGTATCAAATAACAAACATGCAGGAACATCATATAAAGAAATGATACCTCTAAGAACAGAGCCTGATGCCTGCTGTGCATCCTGCTGAGAAAGAGCAAATACATGAGCTGGAGTTGAAGCTCGCTGCTAGGCACCCTGACGCTGAACTGGTGGACGACCTGACTGTGCTGGCCTAGATGGCTAAGCCTCAGACTGACCATTATGAGTTGGTTGATACTGAGGTCGGATATCCCTCTGAGGGCAATCACTACGGTAATGACCCATCTGTCTGCAATTATGGCACTGCACTGTACTCATGGGGCACGATCGAGCCAAATGTCCAACCCGCACACACGTGTAGCATCTCCTATCGACTGCTAAACCCGTGGAACCTGTACTCTGAGCTGGTCTGGGAGGCAACTGAGGTCTAGTACCACCCCTCTTGGGTTGCCTTCCAGAAAAATCTCTCGAATGAGTACTGCTCTGACCCTGACTAAAAGATGTCCTGAACCTCTTTGACTTAGAATGAGCCACTGATTTCCCTTTGTCTTGAGTTATCTCAGCGCGAACTGACTCCTCTAAGGGCCGCGTCTACAACCGCCTGGAAGTCATCAAGTGGTGTAGCGGACAAACGGTCCTTAAGAGCAAAAGTCAAACCTCTCACAAAATGCTGAGACCTCTGTCTATCTGTGGCTACTATCTCAGGGAATAATCCAGCTAATCTATCAAACTCTACCAGATACTGTGAAACAGTATTTCCATATTGCTGTAATGTCATGAACTCTTGCCTTTGACTGTCAAGAAAGTTCTTTGAAAAATATTTCTAGACTTCCTTGAATACCTCCCAAGAGGATGCTTTAGCTCCAAGAGCAATCTGTCTGGCTGTCCACCACTCCTTAGCTCCATCAGCTAAGAAGTACTCAGCTAGTCCTACTTTATCTTTCTCTGGGCACTTCATCACCTTAAAAGTATCCTCTAGTCCCCTTATCCAGTTCCTTGCAGCCCAAGGATCTGAATCTCCTTTAAAGTTACCAAACTTTTCCTTTCCTAGCATAGCAAAATGAGACAGCATGGTCATGAAACCAGAAGCATAGTACGGTGGAACTGGGGCAGGAACTCCACCCTGAACTGTATCATGCATAACAGCTGGCGCAGGAGTTGGCATGCTTGCCAACCTACTAGGGTCCACAGAGCCAGCTAAAGGAACATTCTGGTCTATATGCCCACCAGGGTTCTCATTTTGATCTCTGGCCAGATCAGGAGACCTCTGAGCAACAGACTCTGCTAGATTTTGAGCGCGACCAGCACGCACATTGCGTCTCCCACGCCTACCTCTACTGGTGGGGCCAATACAAAGCCTAGGTGGCATCATGAAATTTACACAACAAAAGTCAGACAAAAGCACACTTTATTATTTTACTTATTTACTTATTGATTATTATGCTTTTGTTTTTACCATTTGTTATTTTATTATTATTAACCTTAAGTCCTTAATCTTAACCCATCAGCCCCTAGGTTCCTATAACCTATGGCTCTGATACCAAATAAACTGTTACGCCCCGGCGAAAGGCTTCACTAGGGACGTAAGAGTTTAAAAGTAATACAAACCATCACAATATCATTTCACACTATAACACCACGATAAAGCAATTATTATCAAAACTTGTAAAAACATTAAGTCTCACAGTTCGAACCAAAAACAAATCAAGTATGCTTATTACAATATCTTTCAACACTTTCTACAAAGTTCAACATTTGGCAAACAATACCAAAAAACAAATACCACCACACAAGAAAGATCAAAATTTATCTATTTATTCCCCCATGACTGCAGTCTCTATCTAGCTATTCATTTTGGGGTTGGGCAGAACCTGAACCCGGACCTGGAGGCAAAACAAAGGAGTTAGCAAGAAGAGCTAAGTAGAAATCACAAAATGCATGTAACAAGGAAAGATAATTAAAAACAATTTCACTATTCTACATGTAAATATCACATCATCATAGTCGTGTAAAATCAAGAGCGTAACCACATAATAACCTCACAATCGAGTCTGCACTCTTTGTTAGAGTGTTTCCATCGTTGCTCAACCGATGGAACAATTGCCCTCAGACAGCTCGGGGGATGTTGCGTCCAACATCTAGAACCCCGGTTAGTCTAATGACTTCCCGTCAGGTGACCTATAGCTAACACCTCTATAGCTGATCCACATTCGGCACTATAGAGTCCACGGTGGTATAGCCGGTGAAATATAATCCAGCATATGGTCAATCAATGCCACGACATCAATCAATCCCCAAAAGTACTACACTATCATTATATATGTTTTAACAAAGTAATCGATGCAAATATCAAACCATGCCATGTCCATCACAATGATCATAAATGAATGATATTGAATTCAATAGTAAAGAAAACAATAATCAAAGGAACTGAACGATAAGATACCACAGATTTCAAATAAGCTTAAAATACTGTGATGAAGGGAGAGAGGTTAGATTCCTACCTCAATTGTTGACTTATCAAATACTTTACCAAAACTCAATATTATTGTCCACTTGAAGTCCATTCTTGATTTTTGTGTTACCTTAAAAATTGCATTACCATGTCTTGTTAACTACTTATTAAAATATGAAGACCAAGTTTCAAATTATACATATACTTAAAACTAATTTGAGGCAAGGATCATCACTTATTCAATAATTCAATCATAACATTAAATGTCAACATCTATTTTTTATTGTTATACTGTTGAAATGACTAGAAAGTTATTTAAGAACTATTTAAAATTACATGCGAGCAATACAATTAAATTATATTAAATTTACAATAAGATCCATGCTCCATGCGGTAAAACAACAAAACTCTCACCTTGACACCGAGGCTCCTAATGTGCTATTTTGGTTCATACAGTTATCCAACTATATCATTAACATATAAAGGGATAGGGTTATCTACACATGAACTAACCTAATAGGTTAATTTAAATGCACTCCACAGTTCCCAATTCAATTTCACGTTTCACGGATGCAAATTGATCTCAACCAATAAGGAATTAAAAATAATATTCCAACCACAAGGGTTCCATTCATCACCAGACAGATCTCAATCTAGGTGAATAACATTTATTTAGAATAGTAAGCACATTTGTATGCATGCTGTGAAGGATTTGGAAGTTAAGGTTAAGATAGACATTAGTATTGATTATGATTTATCTTGACTAACCACAACAATATAAGTACCATCCATTTAATTATTTAAGATGAGTATACTACTAAAGAAGTCCTTTATAAGTCTCTTGCTATGGGTTTTCAAAGAAAGAATTTAGTTTTAGAAAACTTACGTTGCAGCAGCGTAGCACCACTTCAGATAAAATAGTAATTAAGTCATCTTATAAGATCTATTACTTCTATTAATTTAAATCATTAATACACTTTTCTATCAGTATCTACTAAAAACACAGTAACGTTTTCAAACAGATTCCATCAAGGATTAGTGTGGCGATTAAAGAGAAATTCTATTGATTCAAACTGGGTACTTAATTGTTAGCACAAAAAAAAAACATATACATATATATTGAACAGGATCTTTACACGTCAACAAAATACCTATGTTCCAATAAGCAACAAGAAATGTAAACTCAGCCAAATTAGTTTTGCCACTTATCCTTTTGGCATGAATGTATATGTTATTAACAACAAGAGATGTTGGAATTCCAAAACAAGTTATGCAGTATTTTCTCAAAGAGACCGACGAAGTAACCCTCATTTCTAAAATCATCAACTGTGCGAGAGCAAAACTCGTTGAAATTAATGAGATCCTTTCATACAGAACCCACAACCACGGAACAAATCCCAAAAATCGGATAAAGACGGAACATTAAAAGAACTCCCCTAATTTCAACATCAAGAAAACAGAAAGACATCTACCGAGAAATAGGGGTGGAAAAGTTACCTTATAGCAGTAAAGAGAAGAGAAAAAGATGCTAGAAGAAGGAGAAGAATGATGTCCACGCTTTTTGGAAAATAACCTTCGCCCTTGCGCCATTATAGAAATCTTCAGTCGTTGCCCCATTGAAGAAGAAGAAGGAGCACTTGAGATTTTGTTGTCGCCCAAGAGGAGGAACTCGTCGTCGCCGCCGCTCATGAAAGGAAAGATAAAAAAAAATACACGGAAAAGGAAAGAAACCCTCGGCAACAAAAGAAAAGGGTTTTAAAAAAATATTTGACACTTAAACCCCCAAGTTCCTAAAAATTACAAGTATGTCCTGCAAAATAAAATAAATAAGAAGAATATTAGTTTTAAATTATAACAATGAGATCCATATTTTAGTTAGCGAATGCAAAGTTTGATAACAATACTAAACACACTAAACTATAGATAGCTGTTTTTTTTGGGCTTAAATGGATGTACTGTGAATCAGGCGCATGAGACATGCGAGAGATGTGAATATTTTGGATTCCATGAGCAGATGATACTAATATTCTTCTAGATACACTTGAGGTTAGAATCAGCCCTCTTCACACTTAAATATTTTGAAGATTTAAACAGCTAAATTTGTTGATGATGAAGAGTATACGATGGACTCACAATCATATGGTCATAACTCGCTGCAACTTGATACTGAGAACTAGTCTGGTACTTAAATACATACCTTAACATCATGAAAATAGAGAAATTTTCAAGGGAGAGAAAAATATAGTAATTTTGCTCCTATTAACACTCCTAAATTGGATTAAACCATAATGCCTCTCTCCTTTTACTAAGGTAAATGGGGCGGACAAGGTGATAGTAAGACACTATGCTCTATTGTCAATTCAGTTTGGCTATTTCACTTTGTTTATGCTTATGAACGCAAATGATTGTAAGATTTGTATATCTAGGCATTCATTTCAAATGGCATGTATCCCATATCTGTTGTTGCTTCTGGACTATTATCTTGTGATTGTTTACTATTTTTTCAGTTCTATTATTCACAAAAGAATTCTAGGAAAATCACAATGTTCTAAAATCACAATTTAACTATACTAGTTCTGCTGTTCTACTGTATTTGGTTCCTAACCTCAAGAGTAGTTGCTAAATGCTGTTTTTGATGCTATAGGTGGCTTCTGTTATGACCATGTGGAGTAAGATACAGCCAGCCTATGCAGCAACTATGTGGAATGAAGCCCTCAACAAACGACTTGGAACAGAGGTTTGTTGTTTGCATATTATATGCATTTTCTGTTCAATAAATCTTCTTGAACTAAGTGATTTCTTTTTTAGAATCATGGTGGTGAATGATTGATGTGGTTTCAGTTTTTATATTATATTAATTGTTATTATTATTAAATCATGTGTTCATATATAAGTGGTTGTTAGGTCATGAGTTAGTGGTAGGTTAATATTTGTAGCTATTATGTCTTGTAAATGCCTGCTAGATCTATTCATTTATTGAAAGGAAAGTCGAGGAATACCTTCAATTCAAGTTAGGATCCTCTTGTATCCATATGAAGCCAAGGCCTTTGATCTTTTTGATTAATTTTGACCATATATCCCTTTTTAGAATTTAACCCTCACTCAAACTCAAATCTCAATTTGGAGGAATACAATTAACATTTTTCATCTTATGAATTTTGGATTAATTCTTCCTTTATTCTCCACATGGCTCCAAGTAACCAATACAATCACTCAGCGCCAATTTTGGTAAAGTAAAATCACAATGTTCTATCCATGATGAACTTATAAGCTTTAATTGGTTTATCTATCCTTTGACCAATTTAGACCATATATTAATTGTGTGACAACCATGCAACCATAATAAGGAATTGAGGTGAGATATGGCATTCCCCTGGGTTCTTATTTTATTTGTTTTTCGGAATTATTAATTTCTATAATTCATGAGGATGATTTAAATCAATTAAATATTACTTGACTTGATCAATTTTGCATTGTCAAAATTGAATTGAACCAGGTGGTCAATTTTAACCACAACAATTATAATGAGATGTAAAGTTTCCCATCCTCCTTTCTTATTTTCATTAAATTTTTAGAATTAAATTTCCAAACAATTTGTCATACATCAACCAACTCAATTTAACCCATATAAACCAATTTTGATCTACTCAAAATTAATATGGCTAGGATCGGTCATATTTTGACCACAACCTAAAAAGAATATCAGCACAAAAAATGTTTCACGTTTCAGTGACAGCCAACTTGGTGGTTATTCTATGTGCTTACGAGACATGCATACTTTTTCAGTTGTAACATACATAAAATAGTTGGATGATACCAAATGCTTCAGCCGTAACAATTAAAGATAATGGTTTCTAGAATTCATCTGCACTGTAAAAAATAATGAAGTACATGCAAAACTGACGACAATGGGGGATTTCGTCTTTGTTTCTTTTTTGCATAGTGATGCAACTAGCGTTACATGATTTGTAAATTGTAACTTTCAGGGTGCTAAGAGGACATGTACGCTTTTTCATCATGTATATATGTTTATTGTCATCTTTTGGAACTGAGCTTTCCAGGATCCAAGTTTGCTCTTCGTCTATGTAATTCCATGCTTTGATTGCTTCGGTGCATTTTTTTCCTGTCAAAGTGCAAGCACCTTTTAAGAAGCAAATCTTTCAATAAATCATTACAATTTCACAATTAATTTATCAACTTACTGCCCTTTTATCTTAGCCAAATCTGCCTTGCGCATGATTTTGTGAGATCAAAATAGTATTTATCTAATATGAACTCTTAAAAAATACTGCAAGTTGATTTTTTCCTTTGTGGTATTCATCAACTTTGAAAAATCTATGCAGGGTCTGGAGTTGCCTGAAATTATTGTTGAAGCAGAAAAGAAAGGTACATCATTTGATGAGTTGCTGACAATTCCTGAAAAGGATGATTGGGTGTACAGTGATGGGAAATCAACATCATGTGTTGCTTTCATTCTTGAGTTGTACAAGGCTGCAGGATTGTTTGATCCAATTGCAGATTCCATACAAGTAACTGAGTTTACTGTAAGACCTCTCAAACTTGCTAGAACAAAATGTCATTCTATGTATTTCATCATCTTCCAGGGCTTCTCTACACTTTTTTTTTTCTGCGTAAACTACACTGTAAATAGTTCATTGGATATCTATAATCTAGTGATGTTTCTGAGTTCACTCTTGATGCCATGCAGATCAAAGATGCCTATACACTCAATTTCTTCGAGAGCAACTCAAGCCGGCTGCCACAGTGGTGCAACAAATATGACAGCGTGAAACTTCCCTACTGTCAAATAAAAGGGAGATATCGGATGGAATTACCAGGCTACAATACAATGGAACCGTACCCTTACATGAATGAGAAATGCCCGTCACTGCCACCACATTATACCAGGACAAAATCTTGCTAAAGTTCTCATCTCAAGATGCATGCTACCTTTTTTATTCACGTCGTGTTGTTGTAAATATCATTGTAGGATGTAATTATTCGCCGCAAAGGGTGTATATAAATTCTGGATTTTCGTGATTGAAGTTAAATGTTTAAGGGTAGAGAGATTGTGACCATCGCATGTGTATACATATTTGCACTTAAATTGAAGACCTGGACTAATAAAAATTTAGTAGATAAGCTGTTTCTTCTGAAGTGTCATGTATTTTCTTTCTTACTAGCATTCCTGACACTGGTAGATCCGCAGATGGTGAACTAGGGAGGCGAGGTAGGACATAATTTGAACGAGATTTTTGTTAAAGTATTAAATCAGTAGTTAGATCTTGGAATATCAGTTTTCATGCATTAAGCAAGTGGTCCTAGAACTGAACCTTGGTGCGATATAATTTCTGTTTTGAAGTTGTTGTAGCTAGGGTTAAAAAAAAAAAAATAAAAAAATCACTTAACTATGTTTAATTGACTGAAATGGCGGTTAATTGAATTAATTTGTTCAGTTAGTGGGTAGTTTCTCAAGAAAAATAGTGCAGATTTAGTTCAGTACTGGATCTGCCTTGGGTTGAACCAATGATTAACAGCTTGAATCGGTTATATAGCATGTGTAAAAATTCTAACATAAAAAGATTTAAAATTTGTTCCTCACTCTTTTATTTTTTTTTCTTTACTATCATATTATATATATATACTAAATATTTCTATAAATTAATAAATGTATATATTAATACTTTTATAAAATGATAATTTTATAGATTAATAATTTTATAAATAATTAATATTAACTATAATTAGTTAAAAAATTATATATATATAATTATCAGTTAACTGAAATTAGCTGATTAACCAAATAGAAAAAATCAATTAACCCATTATCAGTTTGGGACACCCCTGGTGGTGGCGATTTATGGATGCATGTGTCGTTGCCCGTTAGTAATTGTTGGGTTTTTTTTTTAATATCAAAATTAATTCTAGTGAAAAAAAAATTTATAAAACTGATTTTATGATCTTTTTGTTGAAACAATTGGTATCGAAACTCTCGAAACAGGCACATTAATTGTTGTTATTTTCTATATTGTAATAATATCCAATACATATTTATTATTTACTCCTCAGAGCTTCGCATTTAATTTTTTATTTTGCATATTGAATTTTATTATCCAATGAATCGCATGTTTATTCGAACATGACTAATAAGCTCATTTAACTCTTCAATGGGGGAATCTCGCTAATAATTCCAATTTAAAACTTAACTAGAGTGTAATTTCGTTGCCTAATTGAAATATTTTTAGCTGTCATAAAAATGATCTTATTTAATCTTATTTGAATTATGAAGATTTCATGGTTTCTAACTTTACATTTATATACTACAACAAACCAAACACGGAAATTTGCTAGTAATATTTGAAGCACCAGGCTTTGTAGATCTAATCACCATAAGAGGTGGATGTTCATGATATAGATTTACCGGAAATATTCGCCATATAAAGTTGTAAAACACAAAACACAATTTGATAACAAATTAAATAAATTAAGAAAAGTTACAATAGAAACCCGGAGACGCAAATTCATCTATCTATAAGAGTGCAACATCCAATTTCGTATTTACATTAAATAAAACAAATTAAAAGAGACCATTCAGACTAAAATTAATATAACATACGGGGTGAGACAAATTCAGATCAAAAATAGGGATGACAACTAGATAGTAATTTAACAAGTATTTGTCCAATAGAACTAATTTAAAAGTAATTAGGTATATATTATTAAGTTTATATAAAATATAAATAGTGCATATGCTAAGTCAGATTTAAATAGGATTTAAATAGCATAAAACAGATATCTACTGTCTGATTATATTTATTTATTTATTACTAAAAATTATATTTTTTTAATATATTAGTCAAATTTACAAATACTTATTTTATATTACTCAAAATTTAACCATGTTTAGATTTTTTATAAAATCAGCTACCTAAATTTTAATCTAGTAGATCAAGTATTAAATAAATAGTTATTTAATCTGGTAGGATTCAAGTATTAAATGAATAGTTAAATTTTTAATAGAGTAGAGTATAAGAGTTCTAAAAAAATAAACATGTAATTATTTGACTATGAGTAGTAGAAAACTTATTTAGGTTAGTATATGAATAGTATGAAAAATGCAAATATCCTACCACTATTATCCCTAATGTCATGCCCTGGCTAGACCAGCCTTTAACTAGTGTCTTAGGGCTCTCTGGCGAAACAATGCACTGCGCGAATCCCTAATCTCCGGGCGTAAATTCTCTAGGTTTAGGGTTTCTCGAGTAGAAAATCACCCCCAAACCGAAAATAAATTCTAACCCTAATTTACCTCATCTAGTCAAACCCTAGAGTTGACCGCCGTTCGCCGATTAATTTGATTCCGCTGACGTCACGACGACGTTAGTGCTCCCAATTCGAATTCACCGGTCGGATTTTGATTTCGCTGATGTCACGATGACGCCAGCCGCCAAAATCGAAATCACCACGTGAAATCTCAATTTCGCGATTTCGATTTTGACTCGGTCAAAATCGATATCGCTGCCTCTGTTCGAACGCTTCAGCGCGTTCGTCGTCGTCGTGTCTCCGCCCTCGCCGAGCGCTGCCTGCGTTCGTGGGCTCACCGTAGGAGTGGGCCGTCAGGGGAAGACGCCCTCGTCTTCGCCCTCACCCTTCCGCCGCCAGAAGCTATCGGAGACGTTGAGAAACAACGCCAGAAACTCAGAAGCAGGGAGATGGGGAAATCGCGCTTTATTCCTCTCCGAAGTTACAAAACTCCTCTGGAACTCTCAGGCGCCGGCGACCCTCGTCGCCCGCCCCTCTCCCACGTAGTCCTCTCGCCGGCGATGCCTCCGTCGCTGGTTTACAATCGCTTAACTATCCACTCATCGGCAGCCTTACTCGCCGTAGCTTACAGCTCTCGATTCTCTTTCTCTGCCTGGAGAGGACGACGGCACGCCTTGCCGTCGTCGGTGGCGGCGCACCCGCTTGGTGCCGCCCCTGGGTGTCGCTCTCTGCAGAGCACACTCTCCCCTTCCTCACATGCTCCGTCTCGGATTTAAAGAGGAAGGAGGACGAGCCGCCTCGTCCTCTCTTACCGAGTCTTCCGTCGAAGACCCGCCAGTGCCGCGTCGACCGCTTCCCTTGGCGTCCAAGCGCTCGCTTCAGCCGCTGCGACGGCGTAGCCGGACTCCTCGCGTTCGTAGAGTCCGCTTCTTCCGTTGGAGTCGACGAAGCAGCCGAGCTCGTGGTCAACATCACCTCCTAATTTGGTGTTGATCGAACGGGCTGAGGAATTTCGGGCTCCGCTCTTCCCTTCGCAGCGTGGGCTTGGCCCATCGCCTAGCCCATCTTCATCTAGCCCAAGCCTGCAAAAGTGGAGCATAACAATTCTCCCCCACCTGATTTGAACATCGCCCCCGATATTCGTTGAACGTCCTCCTGATGCAATCATTGGAGCTCGCTGCTCTGAGAAGAGGTCCACATACCTCCCTTTGTCACCCTCCTGGTAACGGCATCAAAGTCTCCTACTCTGGAAAGGGCCTCGCAGACCCCTCTCGCTCGGAGCTCTCTTAGTTTCGCTCCCTTTTTCTCTCACGTCGGCAGCGGTTCTCGCCGCTAACTTACAAGCTCTCAGACCTCTCCTCTCAGATCGGCTCTCGCTTGCCTCTGGACCCAGCCTCCCGCTCACAGGTCCAAAAGGGGCTCTCGCCCTGGAGGGGACGCCCTCCCCGTCTCGGTGTGCTCTTGCCGTACACGCTCTACTCTGGACTGGATCTGGATCCCTCGATCGAATCTCTCGGGAGCTCTTCTCCCGGATCCCTCCTGGTCCTCCTCTCATCAGCAACATGTCATCACCAACCTGGCCGGATCTTTGGCTCTGATACCAGTTGTCACGCCCCAGTCCGGACCAGCCTTTAACTGGTGTCTTAGGGCTCTCTGGCGGAACAATGCACCGCGCGAATCCCTAATCTCTGGGAGTGAATTCTCTAGGTTTAGGGTTTCTCGGGTGGAAAATCACCCCCAAACCGAAAAGAGTCGGAAACCCTAACCCTAATTTACCTCATCTGGTTGAACCCTAGAGTTGACCACCGTTCGCCGATTAATTTGATTCTGCTGACGTCACAACAACGTTAGTGCTCCCAATTCGAATTCACCAATCGGATTTTGCCAAAATCGAAATCGCCGCGTGAAATCTCAATTTCACGATTTTGATTTTGACTCGGTCAAAATTGATATTGCTGCCTCGGTTCGAACGCTTCAGCGTGTTCGTCGTCGTTGTGTCTCCGCCCTCGTTGAGCGCCGCCTGCGCTCGTGGGCTCACTGTAGGAGTGGGCCGTCAAGGGAAGACGCCATCGTCTTCGCCCTCACCCTTCCGCCGCCAGAAGCTATCAGAGACGATGAGAAACAACGCTAGAAACTCAGAAGCAAGGAGATGGGGGAAATCGAGCTTTATTCCTCTCTAAAGCTTACAAAACTCCTTTGGAACTCTCAAGCGCCGGCGACCCTTGTCGCCCGCCCCTCTCCCACGTAGTCCTCTCGCCATCGCCGGTTTACAATCGCTCAACTCTCCACTCGTCAGCAGCCTTACTCGCCGCAGCTTGCAGCTCTCGGTTCTCTCTCCCTGCCTGGAGAGGACGACGGCGCACCCGCCTAGTGCCGCCCCTAGGTGTTGCTCTCTACAGCGCACTCTCCTCCGCTTCCTTGCATGCTCGGTCTCGAATTTAAAAAGGAAGGAGGACAAGCCGCCTCGTCCTCTCTTACTGAGTCTTTCGCCGAAGACTCACCAGTGCCGCGTCGACCACTTCCCTTGGCGTCCGAGCGCCCGCTTCAGCCGCTGCGAGTCGACGGAGCAGTCACAAAGTCCGCTTCTTCCGCTAGAGTCGACGAAGCAGTCGAGCTCGTGGTCAACATCGCCTCCTGATTTGGTGTTGACCGAACGAGCTAAGGAATTTCGGGCTCCGCTCTTCTGTTCGCAGCGTTGGCTTGGCTCATCGCCTAGCCCGTCTTCATTTAGCCCAAGCCGGTAGAAGTGGGGCCTAACACCTAAGGTGCACCACTACCATATGTATTTAATTAAATAAAACAAATTAAAAGAAACTAATTACTATAATCGAAATGGTTCAAAAATAAACAAACAAATTTGGACCGAAATTAATATAACATAAATAGTCCAGATCCGAGCCCGAACCGGCCCCGGCCATGAAACGCTACTTTAATCACAAGTCTGGTGTCCATTACCACTGTACAAACATCGCAATTCACCACACCATTGGTGTGATTCGAAATGAAAATCGCGCAATTTTGCGAAAACACTAAACCTAACTAGTCCCACACCAAAAATAAAAAAAGAATGTCTATTTGTTTGTACGAAGTACTGCAAGAGTAATATAAAACTCCACGTTGAACTCATGTAACACCACCATTAGGGCCACTGGGACTTGGCCGGCTCCTACAACTAGAGATCACCGTGTGTTCATTCAGCCTCGCGTGCCAGCTTTCTACATCTTCAGCTTTGCAAACTTGGAACAAAAGTTGAACTCAATAGCCAAAACAACATGATCATGTGGATACTTCGTTTCCTACTACCGGATAGGGTGGTACTGTGCTGACACTCTCTTGGGAGGGAGCTTTCGCAGAATGTAAAGAACAAGCGCCGAAGGGAGTACCTCGGTCAGCTGTCGAGACAAGAATTACAATGTCAAATGGTTATGACGAACAAGTGACAAACTGAATCTAGCAGATTAAACATACCATGTAGTATATGAGGTCTAAAATGGGATGATTCAAAACCTCAAGAGACGCATTCTTGTCGAACGCAGACAAACCAACCTACAGGTTTGAAAGCATGGATAGATAATTAAGCAGCACAAGATATTGTGTTAATGTGCAATTTTTTGGAAGGATACACTTGTGAAGATGTTGATACACTAATGAGCATGATGCTGCTTTGATCAGAAAAAAGAAAAAGAAAAAGAAAAGCTAACTAAAATCTCTAAATTGAAAGACTATCATTGATATAAAAAAATAATTGAAAATAATTGTTGGGACAATTACATACTATAGAAATGGTATAAACTAATTTTAAAGTTCCATAAGTTGGAGACTGCCGTATTTCATTATCTATTTGTCTCTACTGTACAAGTACACCGTTATATGGTGTGATCTTTTGTTTCCAACTCACAATTTGCTCTCACTCTGTATGTTCTGCCTCTCAGGCCCGTTATAGCGCATAATAGTCATTAATACAAGTTGACACGGTGAAGATACTTCCAGTCAGTTCCTTTGTTTTCAGAATATTTCAAGCATCTTTATGCAAATTATCTTGTACTCATTTTCCTTAGGTATTAGAAGAAATAAATCAACAGAATTTGCACATAGAATGATAGGTAACTTTTAAATTGCATGAGCTGGATGCTACTCTAATTTCCTTTCCTACTTGCCTCATACATAGATAGTACTTCCGAGGTGTTGGTACCTAATATTGCTACTGCTTAGGCATATTTACACATGGAAGAGGATAAACAATTTGATGCCACGGTTATTCCTTAAAATGCATGAAAGCTGCCAATGATAAAGATACTCTCACTCTTTTTTGGGACTGAGAAGCATCTTTCTGCTAATAATCTTGCATTTGTTTTCTGACGCATCAGAAGAACAAAATGAAACACCATATACAACTTCGTGAGAAGAAATCTACACATTATTCCACAAATCTACTTACCACAAAGCATCGGAAGAGAAAACAGGCAAAGCATATGGCTGTAACAGATCCGACCTGTGTGAATTCACAATCCCTGGTTAATGGAAAAACTACGTAAAAATTGAGACAAGAATATAACTTGCAATTGTAAATGCAAATATGATTCGCCAATGTTAGGATCCTCCCTAAACGGAACCTTATGACACAGCAATTTTAAAGAACAATCAAGTTAAAAGGAGTAATCAAACATGGACAATTGTTTCAATACTAAGCAACAACTGATAAGAGCCTGCTATATTCAAATAAGAATGCGCTATATGGCTTAGCCGTCAAAATTTTTCTAGCGTTCCTAATGAACTAGATGAGTAACTATAATGGTGCATTCAATTTAGAGGTTGATGTATAAGAAGCGTCTGGACAAGCCTTGGGTCAAGGTCTTTTAACACGGAAGTTTTGGTTGGGATAACTATCTAAGCCTATTTGATGTCATTAAATTTATAAATTCCAAACCTAGAACTAGTAATCTATACAATAAAAATTATTTCCTTGCGTAAAGAAAAATATATTTAATAAGGACAAAAAGGAAAAAAAAGGTTGAATGCTTTCTTATCTTGATCACATATAAAAGCTTACATTCCCGTAGAAACTTGATCTACTTGTCAAGTACTAAAACATCAGTAAATGACGTTAGTAATTAACAAAATAAGTTGGTCTTGTTTTGCTGTTACTAGAGATTGAAGAAGTTTTGCCCGTCAATAATCAGCATCTGGGTTTAATGGTGCCAGGCAACTAGTATAAGTAACAGTGAGCTATGATAACCCTTTGATGCTAGATAGCATGCTTATTTTCCACTTGGATATGATAACCAACGTTTGCATCCAGTTAAATGACAATGCAACATACCTCATGAAGTTTCTTTCTCCTCCCTTTTGACTCAATCGGGAACCTTCTTAGCATGAAAAACAGACTAGGTAGAAAAGGACAAGAAGACACATGATGGATGTTAGAAACAATAATCAATCTTCCTTGGCTAAAGGAAGTTAAAAGTTCAGATATTCTTACCTGCCGCCATAGAAAGCAAATCCAAGCACAGCAATGAATGATACGGCTGAAATTACAGAAGGAAATATTGTAATCACAATGATATTAACTAAAAGACAATAAGCAAGAACAAAAAGTTAGGCTACCTGCCATAAAGATTTTTCCAACAAACTCGACTATGCTGTTATCATTTATCCAAAGGTATATCCAAATACAAACCTGTTTATTACAGGTCAAAACACACCATTAAAAACTAATTTGAAATACAGATGGCATATACTATAGATACCTTCGGTTTATCAGGGACCAGGGTTATCATTATTCGTTGAACTTTCTTGATGACATATTGCGTAAAGTCACAACTAAACATAAATTTTCTAGCAGGTTGGATGAGCCAAAAGAAAGTAAAGACTATTTGCTAGAAAGCTAAAAAAATTATTCATACATATCAATTGCTTGTTTTGGTAAAGTTCAAGAGGTTATACAAAAGTGAAAGAGCTACACAAGAACCCAACTCAACCAAGTAGATCCAACTTTTAAAATCTGCAAATAAAATCTATGAATGGCTACTTGCAACTCAGTACATTCATTGACAAATAACATTCTCTGTAATACTGTGGATTTACTTAAAAACAGAGAAGTGAAACATATGTGCAGGAATTGTTTACCCAACACCATGGGACAACAGTCATTCGGGCCAGCATAGTGCTTACTGCCATGTGGCAGTGCATAGCCTTCATGGGTCAGCCTATGGTATCTTAAATTGATAAAATTGTGCCTTTTCTTAGAGCTCAAGATTTTGGGTAGATAAAAAAAAGCTTCGGAAAGTATATTTATGAAATCCTAAAAGTGAGGATGTTGTAGGTTAGAATGTAGATTATTATCAAGGTAACTAAGGTAATTGTTGCAGGGTGGTTGATGGAAGATGATGAAATAGAGGAAGAGAGGAGAGATGAAACTAGGGAGAGGAAAATAGGATTCATCAATTGAAGTCCACCCTACTTATAATGTTTAAACCTATAAATAGATATTTAGACACAAAAATAACACATATTTTCTCACTAATACAACTGATTTAATAAAAACCTAATAATAATCATAATATAATATACTCATTAATCATGATAACGTCCTCCCCCATAAAATCACTCAATGTATTTGATCTGAATACTGATTGGAAATACGAAGATATCAATTACCTTCAGGAAGATTGATGCAAAATGAGATATTGTTGATTATTCTTATCATCCAAAAGTCCAAGATAATTATCATTTGCTAACTTGTATAACTCTTTTTTTTTTCAAAATTCATGCATCATCTAACTTTGATCATCCACCATAAAATAAAATAACGTTGAGATGTTTCCCATAGCCATATGAATGTTTATGCCTATTATTTTTGAACTTTAATAAGTGATAAGGGTACAGCTGGAAGAAGTGTAAGTGCTGGTGTGGCCGAGGAAATATGATGGGCAAAAAGATCAACATGTAAAGAAGAAAACTTGAATGTACTTATATACATAAGGTAGCAAATCTAAATATTGAAAATATAGCTAATATTTAAATTTGTTTTCAAATCAAATTATAAGCATTTGAAATAGGTCATGTGCATAAATGCAGAGTACCTTGAAAGTGTTTTTAAGAAGTGAGTCATACGTATAAGAGCATAATCACATAAAGTATAATATGTGTGGTGTAAATCAATATGCAATTTATGAAAAAAACAGAATTGTATCAAAACCATGTACTAAAAATATAGGAGAATATCCTAAAGTTTTGAAGGAATTACGTATACGAATTCAAAAAAGAATCGATTTAATCCAAGTCAAAATCTATATTGGACTTCGAAAATGATTGATAGAGAGCCAAACACAAGGAATCAAAGACTTATTATATAGTATGTATAATAGAATAGTTATATATAAATAAATATAAAATAAATTATTGTAGAATTAATTGTTATTAAAAGCATTTTTTATTCAAGCATGAATATCTAATATGTATTACCCAAAGCTTGATGTGGTTTAGATGAGTGAGATGAAATAAGAAAAAATTGAAATAATATACTAAGGTTTGGAAATCCGGTCCAACTAGTATAACTTGTCAGCGGTTGGACCAGTCCATACCAGTCGAACCCGGTGGAACCGGGCAGAACAGCGGAAGAAAAAAGAATAAGAAAGAAGAAGAAGAGGAAGAGAAAGAAGAAGAGGAAGAAGGAGGAACTATTCGCCCGCTCTGACGTGAGCACCTCTCTTCTTCTCCTCCTCCTTCTCCCACTCGATTCCACTACTGCAGCCCCTTGGTCTGGTACGGACTTTCATCGAACTGGTTGAAAAACTAGCCAATTTAAACTGATTTTAAAAACCTTGCAAGATACTAATAGAGTGAGCTGCCACAAACAACTTCAAATAGATACTTACTAAGTTACTAGTAAACAAATTATTATAGGAAAATTCAGTAACAGATATAAATATGTTTTAATTCCTATCTTTTGAGGTTACCTGAACTATGTTTCACAACCTTAGCTTTAAATAACATAGAAAACTCAATGTGCATGCTAGAAATTTTCCAAAGAAAACTCCAGAAAATAAATAACAAACTTAATACCTCTAGATGACAATAATACCTCTAGATGACGATCCATGCGACCTTGAAATTTTCTTAAAAATACTTAACCATGTGAGAGGTGTTATTAGTTTTACTAAAGGGAAAAATGAGTCATCTTAAAGACTTTATAAACCATCACTGTAACAAAATTACATTAATCAGCAATTGTTGATAATCCTAAGAGAACGTCCAAATAAGCTTTTTCTGTGGTTCATGTGGAATAGGCAAATGATATTTCAACTTCATAGATGATAAAAAAAACTAAATAATTGACTAGGACGATCATTTTACCAATACCAAAGTGGTAAGACTTCTAACGTGTAATTCACAAACAAAAAACTCTCTTACTAAAGTTCAAGGAATGTAAAATTGGATACCCATACATAAATAATCATCATGAATTACAACTTAAATTTTGTGCAAAATCAGGACAAATATTGTATTCAGCTTTTAAGTGATCAAATTCTAAAACATGATGTTCATTGTTTGCAAGGTGGCAACAACCATACTCAATGCATTAATCAGTCTGTGTTCACTACTAAGTGCTTTAAAAGAAAATATTCATTAAGCAAAAAGTAATAAGGCCTTAATGTCCGAACAATTACGGAAAAGTCTTAACCACAAGCAGAGGAACTTATTTAGCTTCATTAAAATTTTCATAAAAGAAAGTTATCATATGATAGTCTTGATTTAAAGTACCAATTGTTCCAATCTGAAGAGTCACTTGAGGCATCAAAAATCTTAGAAAGATCGGCGCTTAATGCTTAAAGACAAGAGTCTCAATGATTTTTGTTTAATTTTTTTTTAAAAGCTCTTGATGACAAACAACACAAATGATGCTAAAATTCTTGATGATCTCCTAGAGAAAGTATCAAAACATGAAAATTTTGCATCATGAATCAAATTTAACTTTGGGAACTCTAATTGCTTAAAGTTATCTACATTTACAGAAAGAAGAGATTTTTCTTTTGCATTTTCTTCACTGTTGTGATTTTCAAGCTATTTTTCCATTGTTCATTTTCTTTCCTAACATTTTATTTTCTTTTTCCTTATTAATAAATGATCCAAGTGACCACAAAACCCTATTTGTATAGGTTCTCTACCAACGACCCAGTCATTCAGGAAAGCCACATGAGTGTGGTGACGTGCAGTCACACAATGCCTCCATAAAGTTGACTAGCTTTTGTCAAATAACAAGAGACACGAGGCACTTTCAGAGTGGTGATTAGGAGGGGAAATCCAACTAGATACATCATGACTTCCAGTAACGACTTTAAGCTAAAGGCTGATGAGATGGCTACGACAATCTGAATAGGAGGGGGAGTATTCTTTACGATGTATTAATGATGTAGAAGGTGAGGAGGAAGATCCGAGAAGAATTCATTGACATGAAGAAGGGGCTTGTTGGGAGGGCCACGTATTTGCATGATGCTCTAGAACTGGTGCTTGAGAACCAACTTATGGATGTGCTACATCTGCTCATGAATCATGATAGATGAAGCGCTCCAAATAGAACAAAGTTGTATAATTGGTAAAATGCTAATTTTTGGCAGTTGCAGGTTAGCACCTCATTCGGGTGGCAGCTGCAAAGGGTTAGAACCATTCATATAGTGAGAATAACAAAAAGTTATTCTTCACTGATAAATCAATTAGCACTAAGAGAAAGGTTGTTAGAAGATGATAAAAGATGAAATAAAAAACATACAATATCATGATGGTAACTCTCTTGTTGACAATAGAAAAAAAATAAACACCCATGTTCAAATCATTCTTGTCACTCAGTTTAAATAGATTACACTTGCTAGGGTTATAAATTCACATTTTTGCTTCGATGCCTTTTACCCCGTTATCAACTGGACCATTTAAAAGCAGGCCAGGGAGCTCCGCTATCTCGAACCTAATTCACTCTTTATCTAGTTTAAATAAACTTAGAGTGTCAGGTGGGAAGTGAGGGTTTCCTAAAATTCCTTAACACTGTGATAAGTACAATCCAATTGAACACGATAGTAGAACAAATTTAAGCCTTTCTGCAGTTATTCACACAAGAAATTTATCAAGTATATATATATATATATATATATATATATATTTTCAATATCATATTGATGTTGTGTGGTTCCAACCAAAGAAATTTGTCCACCAAAATTCGTAGACAATTAAACCAAATTCTCTGTAACAATCATAAAAATTTTGTTTCGAGAAAGAAGTCATCCCTTAAGTGATTTATCAGTTAAACCAGAAAATAATATACATTAAAGAGAATAAAAGGAGATTCATTGAGAGGGCAGACCTGTATGGCATATATCAAAATATTAATGCAGATGTAGACAATCTTTAGCTTGCCTGTTGGAAGATTTTTTGCCTAAAAAGTAAAGAAGAATGAATTCTTGAGATAGTGTGGTTTGAGTACAAGACATGATGTACATTCATTCAACTTGCCTGACGGTATATCTCTGCCCAGAAAAGGACAAGCAGCGTGTACGTAGAGAAGAACAACAAGCCAGGGAGATCTAGTAATGTTAGAGTAAATACCTAGGACAACAACAAATATAAGTTTTCATATGCTGACCAACAAAGTAACATATTTTAGTAAGGGTTTGAGAAACTGATCTGTACTACACTGTATAATTGACTATATATATATATATATATATATTCAGTACCTACTAGTACCATGTATTGATATGGAGCAATATATAACTGTCCAGTATTTATAACCATAATTGCAATAATAGTTCAATTTCATTGAAGTGCAAAATACATAGATTTGATAGAAAAGAGAACAAAATTACCTGTAAGACTGACAGTAACGTGTAAATGTGTAATTACTGGATGCTACTACAATGAATTAGAATAAGGTCGATTCAATTAAGAAGTTGATATAATTGAACATACAGTAAGCTTGATAAATTTAATCCTTACTTTCGAAAGTACTATTAGGTACCATACTATACTACAGTTAAAGATAACAGTAAAATTTTCCATAACTTTTAGCTCATTGGCCTCATTTTTAACTAGAGATTATTCAAGAACATACTTTAGGAAATAGTAGAACCATGAATTGTTACAAGTTCACTATAGTGTTAGAACCTCAAGTGGGACAAGAACTGGAAGGGCATGACCAAAGTATATGCATCAATGATCAAACGACATGACAGTTCTTCGCAATTTTTTTCACTCATCTTGATATCACATTAAGAAGATAGTGAGTCAAATCATCATGATTATAAGAATGAATCCATAACAAATGACAAGTCTAGCCAGTAAGACCATAATTGATGCTTGAGCAATGACCTGAAAATAATAGTTAGGAAAAGCATGACAAAGATATTTGCCCAGTAATCAAGCGTAGATGAGATAAAATTTTTCAAAAAATATAACAGTTCAATAATTAGTTTAACGTAATAAACAACCTATATCAAATCTCAGAATAGGAAAATAGTAAAAGAAACGGTATGACAAGATGAATGCCATCTCATCAAAGTACACATACAAGAACCAGCTACTAGAAAAACCAAATAATTAAATTACCATTGCAGACATCATTAAGAAACAAGGCTGTTATGTAGTTGATTATGTTGATCAGTGTTTTCAAAACCAGTTTGTATCACCTAGTACAAACCATATAAAATGATCCAAAGAGGCAACAACGACCCAATGGAAACCAGGTCCATGTGTAGTATCGTGTAGTAAAGAAATAAACCAACCAGTACGAACATAAGGTACTGGCCAGTACCAACACCAACAACTAGGAATTTTAGAAATGGTGTCAATGGCTAGATTCCACTGTAGATCCCTGAGGGAGACTTTTTTAAGAAGAAGAGGGGTTGTTTATCACTATATAAACCCCCACAACCATCATTTTTCGCTCCTAATTCAAACTCTCTTTACCACTCAGTTCTCTCAAATTTCTCTCTCACTAAACTCCTCACAATTGACATTTTGCAACACCTAATAGCCAGTGTGTTGATCCGACATAGCATTATGTATGAGGATACAAAAGAATTGCATCTTGTCATTGCAATAATATTTATAATATTTTTAAAGATGGACACACCTATTGTGATAAACATCTCATTTATATCTATCTTGCTCCAAATGCACCAAGGGAGATGCACAACCATTCACAAAAACATGAAGTCATTTCCCATCAACAAGCAATGTGCTTGTGATGTGGATGAGTGTGAAGAGTTCAATAGACATATGATGGAAACTGTTGTCAATGATCAATCATGAAAATGAGACTACCGAGTACATTGACATGGAGCAACTATTCAAGCTTCTTGAGCGCAATATGCCTTCAAGGAGGCCATTTGATTTGCTCCAATGCAATTAGCAAATGACCTCAACTTCAAAACAATAGTGGCAGTGGCAGTGGCAATGACAATAAGTATGGCAAGATCGACATTAGTTGTGCATAGCTAAAACACAAGTATTCATTGGCTTATAAACTCTGTTGTTGAAGAGATCAAACTAAAATAGATAGTTTAGCTTATGACAAACAATGAGAGTAACTTCAAGATAGTTAATGAGATGACTCAAGGTTATCACCCTCATATTTTTTGCCTCCTTAAGTCACACACTACATCAACCACCACTAGGTGCATTTAACATTTCGTGAAGGGAGAGGATCTAATCCTATTATGAGATTTGGAACACATTTTATTGCTTTGAAGTCTATAATTAAAAAAGGGTGCAAACGGTGCAACCAAGATGATATTTAAGTGTGAAGAATGATGCTACTCCTCTTATTCACCTTCAAAAGAGTAGAGAAGTAGAGAGCATAATTTCAACACATACTACAAGATAAATGTTGTGGTCGTGCCTCTCTATGTTGTACTTCAAACATGAATAAGAATTCCATGGGACAATTATGTTATATGATCCATGAAGCACAAAAACAAATCAATCTAGCAATGAGTGAATCAGCCATTCTCTACATAATATTGCCGCATATGAGACAACTAAATGGAGCAAGAAATTCACTTGACTACAATATAATTATTTAGTTATTTCATATTTCATTACCTCCATAGATACTAATTTTTTTTGTTTTTGTCTCTAAGCTTACTACCAAAATCCAACTTACTAATACGGGTATAACTTAAGCACAAGATAAAACTTGCTCGCCATATCATGGAGTATAATATTCTATATGAAACTATATACAAAAGCAGCCACCATGGTAATTAGGGGAGGTCAAACACATCAAGAATGTAAAATCATATGTGGAGATCTAGGTGCTTTAAATTTATGATATAACATAGAACTTTATTTAATTACTTAATTTTTGTCTTGCACTTATAAATACTAATTGTATAATTATGGTATCTTTTAATTTTCAGAGTGGTGGTTGCAATTTGGATAAATCCCCAAACAAAAAAATAATTATATCGATCCTCTCATAGTGCACATCATCAAGCAAATGCAAATATAATTAGTTAACATTTGCGTTGATTCATATCAATGTCCTCAACAAACTATCATTGTACAAGCTCAAGAAATTAGCATATGTCACTGTATCAAGCTACTCAAAATATGATTGCCACAAAAAAAACAAGTAAAAGAAAGAATTTATAGTGGACCTTTTTTAATTTAGCATACGTTCAAGATGATACTAACACCATGTGGATTGGTGGTCAACCTTCAAGCATCAAGATCTGACAAAGGATAAGTCCACTGATGCACCTCAACCCTCTTGAACTAATTGAGAGGGAGATTAGTGGTGAAGTAGACCTGTCAACTTAGGCATAATGGGAGGACAAAATAGATATAGATTAAAGTAGGAGATGTTACTTTGTCTGAGTAGAAGCTGACCATAATGCTAATCTTCCAAGCGTTCTCAATATATTGTGGCAAAACACTCAGCTACTCTCCCTTGACATCACTTTAGGAACCTTCCCTTGTTCTTACCCATATACAAACCTATCGATCCTCCATCCCACTTTTCTTCTTCCCTCCTCTCTTCATGAACCACCACTATTACGTCATCTTCTTTATAGTTCATTGTTGCCATAGTCATTCTTTTCTCCCAGAATTTATTGTCCTCCTCTCTCTTTTTTGCCACCGCTTTTTGTCCTCTCCTCTCTTCACTACAGTTCCTTCCCTCCTTTTTCTTCAACTAGGATTAAAAATACCTAATTTTTCTCTATCTTTAAACTTAAATCCCTCTCCTTTCTTGGGCACCTCATGGATTTCTCTTCCTTTTGCTATGAACTCACAGCATAACAAACCTACCAATGGTAAGTTTATCAAGCCAAGTGGCACCGATTATCTCCTCTAGTCTTGTTCTATTTGATATTTTGTTAGTTCAAACAAGAAGAAACATATCTTAATTCTCCTTTGGCATCCACGACTCCATTTATACTTCATGGAACACAAATATATGATTCTTATATGTATTGTCAATAGTATGAAAACTAGCATTGTTTCAATCATGATGTGTTGAAGACCACTTGAAGTCTAGGACACCTTTAGTCTCTTGCTACCACTATTTTCATGTAAGAATACTTGCCATATGTATATGTTGTATGAAGACATCTTCATCTAGAAACAAAAGACTCGCCCATTATTTAATTCCTTTGCTCATCTCAAAAATACATGCAATGAATTGAGTACTGCCTTCTTGTCAGAAAAAATGTATGATCTACAGAAGCAACAATGAGATTTTCTTTTCTAGCCAACTTTCTCTTTGGACTTATGATATATATACTTTTGACCTTGATTCAATCATTCCAAGCCTTCAAAAAAGTTCTTTGCTTAACTATTTAGGGTTTTAAATACTAGTATTCTGACTACTATCCTTGGTCGTGTTATGGTCATTGCTGAGATTCTTCCCTTTCCATTGTGCACTCTGCAGTCATTGTGGTCAGCCCAACCATTCTTCTAAATGTTACTTCTAGTCAAAGATCCTCTTTTGCTACAGTCTACACCTCCAAAGATCCTCTTTTGCTCGCACCTTGGTGTTCATCACCTTATCAATATCACGTAATTGGTTTCCACTGCAGACCCTTGGATCTTAGATTTATCCACTTACAAGAAAATTGAGCTTCTTTCATCATCACAATGAGAACTTATCAAACTATCCACTAGTTATATATAAAAAAACATCCACTAGTTATGGTTCCAAAGTCACTGTTAAGGTTATAGGTTCCATTCACACTGAGCTATAATTCTCAGTAGCTGATGCATTTTTTGTTTCTCAGTTTCTAGTAAAAGTTGTTTATTAGTTCTCTCAGTTATTTTTTAAAATTGTTCAATAACCTACCCATTAGGCTACTACTGTTAGAAGACTTGAGCATGGTGGAATCTCTATTCCTGCTCATAAGATGCCACCTACATTTACATCCATTCTTACTGCCATTGTCACGCCACATCAGTGGCACATCAACTTGGATATCATGTCCACGCCAGAATCACTATTCTTTTGCATGTGATGCTTGTCAGCTTGGCAAGCACCACTTTGTAGTTTTCCTTCTAGTGGTTCTAGTCAAAGTTCTCTATTGGAGTCAGTTCATTTGATGTATAAGGTCCAAGACATTTGTTACTCATGATGGTTATTGGTACTTCATTCCTTGTAATGAGATCATTTTTGTATGGGTTGACTTTCTTTACTTGAGTTAAAATATGGTGTTTTTGATTTTTTTTTCAGAATCTTTTATGGGAATAAAAATTCAGTTTCATGTCTCTTAGAAATTTACATGCCAACCACTTAACCTGTTATTACTCTTCTTTATCTTATTAATAGGGTTCCCATTGTTATTTTAGAGAACTCCACCCCTCATGTCTTTGATTCTTCGTTCTATCCTCAAAACTTAGCCACATTCTATTCAATGTATCTTCCTTGATGCTCTCAAACTCACAAGAGCTATTGTTACTTGGAAGTTCTTGATTACATATTATTTTCTTTAAAGTTTTAATACACTCTGAATTATCACTCCATTGATTCTATTGTTACTTAACTGATGGGGTCACTGCCACATCCAATTACCCTTTTTTTCTATCCAGCCACACCTGCCACGCCACCTATATTTGCTTCACCATCACCACCAACAACTATCGCTCCTGTCATTACAACATCCAGCACAATATTTTCCCCTTGCAAGTTTAAAATGACACTAACATCATATGGGGATTCAGTCTTCTTCTTTGTCAGCTTACTCTGTGTGTTTCACTCGATCCACCTTGTCCTTAACATTCTCATTGATCATCAAAAAGGTAACCAGCATTCACCAGGTATCAACTTTCTCGGTAAATGTCTTATGATTGTTTTATCTACTTTTTTCATATTTTAGTACCTCATTCTTCCCTTAACATTCTCAAAATCTTTCATGAGACTATACTAATTTGACGAACAACTCTTCCATCACAATATGAACTTGTCCTCCTAGTGTTCATTTCATTGCTTGCAGAAAGCATCAAATTGATGATTGATCAGAACAAGGTGCAATTGGTAGCCAAAGATTTTACTTGTAGTAAGATCTTAGGACATAGTCTGAACCACAATGTAAGGAACATATACATACTAGTCAGCCCCTATACTGGTACATGGAATAAGAGGATATTGGGTACACGGAAAAGGATCTTATATACAATACTAACTGATTATATATCAATGACATCAGCCTTGGTGGTGTTGCATGTCAGTATGTATTAGACTGTACAAGTTCAAGCCAAGACTAGTACACCGACTAGAACTAGCATAAGAGAGGAAAGACAAAAGAAAAATGTGCATTAATGCTTGTCATTTGCTTAGATTTTAATCCCTGCTGAAATGTTATAGCACTTACAGTATACACCTAGTTATAAAGTTGACTTTGAATTAAACTTTTGTTCATCAACCATGACTTCTTATAAATGTAGAAATTTAATTCCTCCATTAAAACAGGCAGTTGACCAGTAGCAAGAGAGCAATCTTTCTTTCAGCACGTTTACCTTAGTCCTCAACAGAAATACTTGAGCATGGAATCCAAACTCTACAGCGCGTACTATACAAGAAATAAAGTGTAAGCACTAGAAAAATAACATTGTCACTAAAGGTTATAACGACAAATTTGTTGCATTCACCTCCATTTACAATAAAATTCATAAAATGGAAAACCTTCTGTGTTGTCCAACCATACTCTGGCACGCGTAGTTGGATCCTGATCAGTTGAACCTGAAAAAATGATATTCATGAACTCTATATTCCAGCCAAAATATGCAGCAGAAGGACCTTTGGATTATGAAACTGGAAGGAAATAAAATTTCATATCGGTGTCCAGTTTTGAAAGATAAGTAATCATATTCTCCACTGTTATTGGAGAAAAGAAATCAGCCAAAATCATTTTTCTGTGCAAAGAATCAACCAAAATTATGTTATTTAAGACTACATGTTGGACTCAAATATCCAGCAATTCTCGTCACACAAAGTATTTGACAGCAAACCAAACATTATCAAACTCAAAAGAATTAATTTTCTAACATGTGCAAGATCCATCCACGTTTCAGATGTAAAACAAGAAATCTAGAAGATTTAATTGCACTACCTTAGTTCCTGAATTCTAGCAAGAATAAGTGGATAAATAAAACCTTGGATGTCATTCGCTCAACTATATATACTGTTAAATATCACTAAGCAGCATAAAAAATGGTCCTCAATGAACTCGATTTTCTAAGCAAGTGCAAAATCCATCCAAGTTTCATAAGAAAAAACCAGAAATCTAGGAGCATACATTGCGGCGTCTGTTTTTTTAATGCAAATTCTAGCATCACGGAAAGCCGAATTCTTGGAAAAAAAATGAAGTCAGTGCAACAACTACAGTGTGACTTGCCAAATCTCCCTACGCAGCAAAGTACATAACTTCGAGCAACAAATCCTCAAATTAAATAAAATAACCTACTAAGGGCAAGCTAGATAAAAGGGATCCTCAGAGAAGACCAAAAAACGAATGAAAGTAATTAAGCTGTCATATCATAAGGTTAAACAAAGCTCAATATTTGCTGTCAAATATAGTCCCGGAGGTCAAAAAATAGCATGAAAAATCAAATGCTTACTATCAATTAAATTTTAACCCGAAGGCAGTTGGAACTTCAAACGTACGCGATACCAGCTACAAGTCACCAAGTACAGCAAACAAACTAAAAAATAGCTGGTGTAGTAGGGATCAAGAAAAAAAGACTAAGATCGTAACCAGGGCGACGGAGGAGACAAGCGCATAGGCGGCGCAGAGGAAGTAGAACACCCCGTCCTGCCACTGCGGCGACTCGTTGATCTTATCCCACCAACTCGAGAAGCTTCCAGCTGCCATTTTCAATCCCTGGAACCCAGACGTCCTGACGACCCGCCGCCGCCTCCCCTAATTGGAGAGAGTCAGTGAGAGAGAGAGAAAGCGAAGAATGCAAGATCGCAATTTTCCGAGGCGGAGAGAAATCGTTGTCTTCTTCCTTTAAAAGGTTAGTTTGGTTATTTCGCAAATATGATGACAATAAAACCTAGGCCCGTGCAGGATTAGACAACATGACTGACCTGTCCGTCTAGGGCTCCCGTGTCGGGTTTGCGACAGGGTTCAGCTTTTCTTTAGTTCAAATGTTCAATTTTATATTTTCCAAACTATTTAAAAACAAATAAAACAAGTTGCACAAAATGTAATACGCAGTTATGTTGAAAAAAATGATTAAAAATAAAAATCACATGATAAAATTAATATACAAGAATTTATTTTTTAAAAAATTGTATTATATTTAGAGTGTAATTTGATATAATTTAATGTATTATAGCACTTGATTGCAATTTAATGTAGCGTCAAGAGTTATGGCATCTAATCCTGTTCATACAATTGTCAACCCTCGCAATCTCTGGACTATGTGATTGGTTGGCTCGTAGTCCATAACTTTCATTAATCATGTGTAAATGACTTGGAAGTTAGGACATTATTCCTCTTTCACTTAATTGGGCCTACAAAAGTGCCAAAGGAACACGCTGTGTTGACTCGGTCAAGCAAACCACTTGAAGAAGTTGACTCGGTCAGGCGTCGTGCTGTAATTTTCTTCATTTTTGTTGATTAGCCTACATTACACTGCATTTTCATTGGACTAATAATGTGGGGCCAGTGTTTCCGTATACTGCCGGACGCGGGGTAAGTCGTTCCTATAGGTCTCCTAGGACTGGAACAGCGGTTCCAGTCAGACGCGTAATGGAACTGAGCGTAACGGCACGTCTCCATTCCGCCTGTTGAATAAAACGGTTGGAGGTCCGAGGCGGAGGAGCACGAACAGTACGGCGCCACCCTAGATCGATTGCTTGATCCCTCACAACAATCTCCTTCTCCGATTCCTCTAGAGCGGAATCATGGGCAACAGAAGGAAACGCAGCGGCAGTTTCCTCTGCTTCGGAGTCGCGGATCGCGAGGACGAGGCGGACGAGGAGCGGCGCCGCCGCGGCGTCTCAAGGGATGAAAGCCGCGTTCCGAAGCGGCGCCTCCACCGAATGGTTCTTCGCCTCATCTTTGGGCCGTGGGTACGGAGCTCTCTTCTCAAAATCGATTCGAATAAGGACTCGAGATTTGTATTGTTTTTAATCGTCTTTTTGAATTGATGCAGAAACGAAGCGAGAAAAAGAGGGAAGAAAAAACGAACCGTTCCTTGTCATGGAAAGAGCCGGTCTCATCGAACGAGAAATTATCCGTCTTCTCCTCCTCCTCCTCCTCCTCCTTCTCGGGTACCGCCGCGGACTTGTCTTCCTTTTCCTCTGCTTCATCGTCTTCTTGCTCCTCCTCCCGGTTATCCATCGCGGCCGTGGAGGTCCTGCCCGCGAAACGCCGGGTAGGGATGTTGAAGAGCGAGGGTTCGGCGACGCGCATCTTACTACTCGTCGCCAGCCTGTCGGTCATCGTGTTCTGCGGTCGGCTCTGCGCGATCATGTGGACTTCTTCATGGCTCTTCTTCGTAGCGTGCCGGCACGCCGATGGAGAAGAGGCGGCGGCAGGAAAAGAGAGAACCGACTCTCGGCTATCGGCGGATCTCCGGCGAAGGAGAGTGGAGGCGGAAGAGAAGAGGCGGGTGGTTTTGGAGGGCCTTTTGGCCAGGAACAAAAAGGTTTAATTCTCTTTAATTAAAAGGTAAAAAAATATGAGATATATTGAAGCAATTGCTTAGATGAGATGGCATATTTTGTGCCAATCAATGCTACACATATTTGTAATACGATACGTTCTAGCATTGAAGGAGTATGAGAGTGTATTCAGGTGTTTTATTTGCCTGCAATTTTGTAAAAGAAAAAAAAAAACTACGCATATCTAACAGGTGACTTGCTATTTTTATTATTGGCTTTAGTTTTTTTTTTCCTTTAGTGGTTTTCATAGTCCAAGTAATTTTAATTCTAATTTGTTTATTAAAATTTGAATATATTAATTACTCAAGACATTCAAACTTTTGTTATAATGGGCCATATTATCAAACGGGCTATATTCTATTTATGACCCACTATATAAAGGTTCGCTGTATCTGGCCCAACAAGCCCAAAATCTTTGTGGGGTTTTTCTTGCTTGTGCGTGTTCAACTAGCACGCGAAGTTCCTACTCGAATGAAGGGCGTCTACTTCAGCTCGCTCGATGTGCTCCGCGCGCATTATCCTTTTCCCTTCTCGCTCCCCTCCTCCCCTCGCCGCCTTCTTTCCAAATCGTCTCCCTCGAACGCTACTCTGAGCCTATCCACCAATCAGGTCCAAACCCTATATGGTCCCTCCCTCCGCAGCGGCCGCCTTCCCGAGCCAGCGCCACACTCACCGCCGGCTGGATCTGAGGAGGGCGGCAGCGGCAGCGATGGCGATGGTGGTAGATCCATCGACAGGGCGAGCTTCTCCCGCGTCTTCGACGTCGCCGCCCTCCGGGTCCCGGCGGACAAGTGCTCCGCCCTCGAGCACCGCCTCCGCGGCCACCTCCTCAACTGGCCTCGCGTGCGTAACGTCGCTAGGGTCCCCGGAGATGACGTAGATCCCGAGCTTCGGAGGCTGCTCCGAGACGCCGGCGGGGATGGCGGCGCCAGGCTCGACGCGCTGGCGGCGAGAGCCGATGGAAGAACCGAGGAGAAGAAGGTGCCTCTCAGTCCAGTGCTGTATAGGGAGAAGCTAGTAAAGGAATTCAATAGCCGTGGGTTCTTGAACTTTAGGAATCTGGCGCGGATGTCGCGACCGAAGAAGAAGAAATGGAAGCATGAAGATGGGGTTAACGAAGCAAGGAAGAGTTTTGGAAAGAATGATTTTGTTGTTGTTGAAGTGATTTCAGGAGAGCAAGAGGAGGAAGATTTGATTGGTTTGCTTGGAGAGGAATTCAAAGGCTTAAGGTGGAGAGGACCGACTAGATTATTGCTGTTGGATGAGCAATATGCAAAGAAAGGTGTCGATGAGCTTCCCGAAGCCATCAAGGTGCCTCTAATTCCTTTGTGAGTCTTCCATTTGAGTTTGATGATGTTTTGCATTATTCGATGCGTTTTAGTTTGTCTTCTACTTTATATAAATGAAATCTTGAATTTTGATTATCATATTCCTATAAGCGGCATCTGTTCTTTTAGTTTGTCTGGTGCATCTGTTCTTTTAAAAGAAGTCTAACTATCATATTCATATAAGCGGCATCTAGAAAATGCTTTACCGTAACATGCAAAGGGTATTTTAGATTATACTGTATTTGGACCAAGGATTTCAAATCAATTTAAACTGATCTCAGTGCAAGTGAATACTTTTATATCCTAGCTTATTATGAGCTTTCTTGAAGAATGATGATTAAATAATTCTTAAATAATAAGAAGCTTCGTATATATTAGACTCCCTACATGCCTAAGGGTTGATGGATTACTTATTTGAGAACATAAGGGCTTTTGGATATCAAAATCAGTTTTTGCTGGTTGATCAAATACAACTTTGTTTCTTAATACATTGGGAATCTGAAAGGAATAGGCGACCTTGCTTAGAAGGGAGAACAAAGGACAAATCAGTATAACTTGTTATTATAGATTCTCATCTGTATACTGATGGTTTAATGTCATTTTGATATAAATGATTCCAGGAGGCCACAACATTATCTGATTAATCCACAATATGATTATCATATCTAGTTATCTAAAAAAAACAAAGCACTAAATGCAACTAGAATGTTTAGACCCTGTTAACAGATTTTATATTGTACTTATTTTTGCATTCAATATTTCAGGTTGTTACGAATCCTTCATAGTTTGGGGTTTTGGATATAGTTAGGCAGGTTATAATCTTGTGAGGCTTCTTTTTGCTTCTGTTAACTATTAGTTGTACGTTAACCAATCTATTACAAGAAGAAGCACTGATTATCAGATTCTAAGCCCAACTTTGCACATGTCCATCCATATTTATTATGACAACTTTACATTATACATGTATATCAGTATATGATAGTTGCTTCGTGTAATGAATGCATGATATGGTTGGTAAACCTAGCATACAAAGATGTTGTAGTAAGACGTAGCCAATTTTTGTTGATTAATTTAGTCAAGAGCTTATTTCTACAGTCCAATTTTTTTAATTGAATGTTAGATCAAAAGCAAAACAATTTACATAGTTTATATTTTCCTTTTGACACTCCTTTGTCTACTTTACTAATTACAATTTTGATAGACCCCTAGTTGACTGGACACTAATGGAATATACCATTCTTTCATAGCCTAGTTTGGCATGGCGTTTGTTATTTATATTTATATTATGTTAGTGTGTTAATAGGGTTTTACCAAGTCAAGTGTTAGCAGGTTGGTTAACTAGGTCATTGGTTTAGTGGTTAATTTTATTTGTGATTAGTATTTGCTTAGCATTGTATCTAAAAGCCTAGTTGAAGGGGTTTAAGTGCTTGCAGTGGGGAAACTTTGGTTATGAATTGTTGAATATTACTCTTTTCATATCTTTACTACTCACATATCTCAAATATTTGCTCCTCTCTCTTCTTTCTGTATCTCAAATCTTCCTCCCTTATACTTTTTCTCCTCACAACCATGTTGTACATTAATTAGGGTTTGAAATACCGGACCGGTGTTTCAGTCCAATCCCGGATCGATATGTACGCCCTTGCTGTGAGCCTTCTTCTTCTTTTGTAGATATTAGAAATAGCTATTTTTAGAAATGGAGAAATGAGAGAAAATTTAAGGAATATATATACGTTGTGTTGTGCATATTTTTCTCTTGTTGGCATTAACATTAGTTAATAATTTCCATTGTTTTCTGAACTTGCTGAAGTTTCAAGTTTTTTTTTCCAATGGAGGATAGTGTAATGTTAGTTATTTATTTGTATTATATTAGTATGTTAGTAGGGTTTTACCAAATCAAGTTTTAGTGAGATAGTTAACTAGGTCTAGGTCATGAGTTATAGCGGTCAGTTTTGTTTGTGGTTTGTATCTGTTTAGAGTTGTTTCTAAAAACTATAAAAAAAAATGATTTCAAATGTTTGTAATAGATAGACTTCAATTATGAATTTTAAATATTTCTCTCTTGGTATCTATGTATGCTCCTCTCTCAGTATCTCTCTTCTTCCTCTCTTCTCTCACTTCAAAACTGCCCTGCATCACTAGTTTTCCTTTTTCTGTCAAGTTATTGGGTAAATGAAGGAATTGCAAATGGAGTTGAATGATCATATTCTAGTTAATTACGAGAAGGTTATGTGCTGAAATAGTGGTGACTTGCTGTAGAAACTTTCAAGACACTAAACTGATAATTGTGACTTACTATAGAACTTTCAAGACACTGAACTATTGAGTGTCGACTCAGTTGCAACAACTACAATTTTTCTTCATAGCAGCATTTATATGTCTGGAAAATATAATGTATTTGCAGCTTAGTACATACAATTTATAGAGGCTGGTAAGTTACATGCATCTATTTATACTTCCAAGCAAGTTTGAGTGTGTCCAGGTTTGGAATCGTAGCCCATGTGGTAAGATGCTATGCTTCTGTTGAAGCATGGTAAACCCTAATTCCTTTTCAATTTATGCTTGATTCGTTTTGTCTGAATCAAATTTTATGTCTTCACAGGTAGTATTAAACGATGATGCATGCCAAAGCAGGTCTTCTACTTTTGAGCTAGTGCATTGCCAGCTGACCTTATCCTATAACTATTGGCCAATGAATGAGGTAACCGAATATTTTGTTCATTTCTTTAGGCTTCCTTGTTCTTCTGATCTTATCTTTATTTTTGTGAATACTTTTTCTCTTCTAACTATTATAAGGTCTAAGCTGTTTTTGCAGCTTCTTGAAGCCTTGCTACCTGAGGGTATGATTGTTCCTACTGGATTTGAAACTGTTGGGCATATTATACACTTGAATTTGAGAGAAGAGCACCTACCTTACAAGAAGCTTATTGCACAGGTCAAGTTGTCTTCCAGACTATTATATCAGCAATTCATCTCTAGTACTATACTGAGATTAGATAAGTTTCTCTTTTCCAGGTAGTCTTTGACAAGAACAGGCCAAAAATTCAAACAGTGGTTAACAAGATTGACGCTATACAAAATGATTATAGGACAATGCAACTTGAAGTATTGGCTGGCAATCATTCTCTTGTAACAAGAGTTGTGGAGAATGGAATTCGTTTTCAAGTTGATCTAGGAACAGTGTATGCTTCTCATTTCATTATAAGCATGTATTTATGTGATTGACATGGACGGATATCATACTCATGTAACCTTATAAAAACCGTGATTTTAATCACTCCGTCAATAAAGCATTAGGAAAAAAAAAATATCCACTCTAGATAAGAATAGTTTAGTACTCTTTATTTTGAGAAAAATGATGTCAGATTCAAGCATGCAGTACATGATGTCCAGAATATCACCATCCAGTCATCATTTTGCACAGGTTATTTCGACATATTGTTGTTCACTGTCTTGAACTATGCAAGAGAGGATGAAAGAAAACTAAATATGACTTGAAGTTTGAGAAATCTGGGTTTTATAGCATAATTTAGAGTTTAAGAAATTGTTCTTTCAGTAGGCCATGTACTGCATTTTGCAGTTTAAGAACTTCCAACTTGTTTTTTGTTCTATTGCAGTTATTGGAATTCTAGGCTGGCAACAGAGAGGCAACGACTTATCAGTAGTTTTACAAGTTCTGATGTAGTTTGTAAGTATATTTGTGTTTAAAATAGTTGCGTTATTCTGGATGCACTGAAGTTGTTTATTTTTTAGAGTCACTATTATTCAGTTTGTGTTCTGATGTCCCCATAAATAGACATCCTTATTATGTTTTGTAAAACATTGTAGCTTTAAACCATTTTTTTCTACATCTTTGGCGTAAAAACATTCAATTAAATGCATTTTCAGATTAGCAAAAGCTATTTTGAATATCTGCTGGTTTAATGTGTTAACAAATAAACTCCTTTTCTGTAAACACAATGTGCTCTATTCTGCCACACTTCAGACCTTTTCAAAGGTTGCCTTTGCAGTATCAATTACAAATATGAAATTTAGCATTCTCGGAGTTTGATCTATGTTATAATCTGTGAAATTTGTATAATCCACACCTCTCGACTCACTGGATAGACCTTTGTTTCTTAGGCTGTTTATGGACTACTTTTTGATGCACGAGGTGTCTTTGTTTCCAAACGCATTCAATGTATTGGATTTTGTTGATGCAAATATTGATTGCCAACAGTTTTATTAGGACATAAGTTATAGGTGTGTACATGATATGTTTATACTTTATATATCGCTGAACAGGTGACGTATTCTGTGGTGTTGGTCCAATAACTATTTCTGCGGCAAAGAAAGTGAAGTATGTATTTGCTAATGATCTAAACCCCAATGCTGTTGAATATCTTGAAAGAAACATCGTCTCCAACAAGCTCGAGAGAAAAGTTGAGGTATAATGTGAATTGTGATATTAAAAGATCCATAGGGATTGCTCTGTTTTTACTATTGTGGCTTTTATTTTATGCTTGTGTTTGCGTACTATGTTCCAAATATCAATTTTTTTTAATAGACTATTTTGCAAAGTTACTGATGGCTGCTACCTGATGCCAGTTACTTTCGCACGCTTCATCTTTGGGAATATTTTCTATCTTGAGTAGTCTATAGTTGAAGATCGATTACCAGTTTCTGTGGCGCATAACTTCTTAAAATCAGCAATTCAGTTACATCGTCAAATATAACTATATAGGCTCTTTCTAGACTTAATTGTTTGATGTGGTACTTGTATATTTATCTAATTCTGGAAGACTTTTTCAATTGTTACTGTTTTGATATTCTATTTTATAATCCTATAAATTCAAATGCTTTATGTGCCCGTATAGAGTTGATATATTTCTATTGCCTTCTTTTCAAGGGATATGTTTTTAGTGCCTGTTAGAAGAAAGGAAGTGCTTTGTCTGATGCGTATCCTACTCCTATCAGAGACTGTTATTTTCATTCATATGCGTACATGAACAAGTTTTATAACTTAAGATCCGTATGATTTCTGAATCGACATTCTACTTAGGTTTTCAATATGGAAGGCAGGAGGTTTATCATTGCTATGTTTTCCAGTAAACGGCCCTATTCTATTACGCAAGTGGTTATGAATTTGCCAAACGATGCTGCAGAATTTCTAGGTGTGTCTGAAATTGTTTGTTATTTTTTGGTTTCTAGAGCATATTTTTTTGGTAAGAGTTGAAATTGTCTTTCAAAAATATCAAAAATGGCATGCTCTGATCAACTTTATTTTCTTAAACAGATGCATTTAGAGGAATATTCAGGAATAGACAAAGAGTTGAGTGCACTCTGCCAAAGATTCATGTGTACGGATTTTCAAAGGCGCAAAATCCTGAGTATGATTTCCAAGAGGTCAGACCATACTGCTGATGTCCAAAAATTCCTCTGGTTTGCTATGCTCTCCTCAGCTAGTTTATGATTTATGGTTTTCTTTGCGCAGAGGATTAATATGGCCCTGTGTGAGGAAGTGGGAGACGTAGAAATGCACAGAGTCCGTCTTGTTGCACCTGGAAAATGGATGCTTTGTGCATCATTTACATTGCCAAAAGGTGTTGCTTTTGGGTAGTAAAAGTTTCCTAGTTATAGGCGTTCAACAGTTTTCTATAGCAGAAAGTTATCTTGTAATCGTCCTGATGTACTTGTTGAGGACCTTGTCTTACAACAAGGAAATATCGCTTGGTCATGGGGCCTGGAGCAGAATGAAAGCATCAAATGGTTCAAGAACAAAGCCCTCCGTCGTGCGATCCGATAAGCTAGTAAGCTGCATAGTCATAAAAAATATCTACAACAATCCTTGCTCTTAAGGTAGCACTTGCATTACTAGATTTTCCGTTTATTATTCCTGAGTATAAACGTCAGTGAGGATCACACTTAACAAAATGTCAGTGCATGATGTTTCATTGGAAACTAACGAAAGCGTAGGCATTTCATTGAATGTGCTCCGCTTTCTGCATCTTAGAATGTTGTACAAACGTTTGATATATATTCCATGTCATATCAATGCCTTGTAATGTTTCACACAATTTGATTCATCATGTTTCTCTTGCCATCGAGAAATTTTCCTCGGCAGCAATGCTGCTGAAGAAAAGTTAAGCGGCATTAATAATTTTTATATAAAAAAGTTTTTTTTTTAATTTTTTTTAGAAATGATCTATATAACTTAAGCTATCCAATGGTATCAATATTGGGGTATTTTAGATCATGTATACTTGTTAAATATCCTAAATAAAATTATATAAAAGATAAAAATATTATTTATTATATAATTTTGTTTAAGGTATTTAATAAGTATATATGATTTAAAATACTCAAATATTGAAATACTATTGGATAGCTTAGGTTGTATAGAGCATTTCTAAAGTAAAAAAATTTATAGAAAACTTATCAATGTCGCTTAAGTTTCCTTGGCAGTAATGTTGCCGAGGAAATTTTCTCCTTGCCACCTGCCGCTGCTGCTTGCTGATGAATGAAGCATACATTATGCAACAAAATCGGATCTTAGTGTTGATATTTTTCATGAATTAATGAAAAGTTCGTCATTCACTTTAACAATCTTGTATTCGCTAATCTTGCTGTCAGGGATGATATTAAAGACTTGGTTGCTGTAATATTTACTTCATTTGCTTATCCCGTAACTTTTTTTAGTGAACAAGGTATTTGCTCAACTATTTGAACTACTTATTTTTCAATGTTTGATCCACTTCCTAGACTTCCAACTGAAGTTTTCATCTTTGAGACAAAGGGTATTGTCCGCTAAAGGTTGAGTCAATTGCTCGGTGGACGGTGGTGAACATGAAAAGCTCCATCAAATGTACCCTAGTAATACTAGTGTTCTTGGCATTTACTCATTAAAAATCTGATTCCATCAAAACTCATTTAAGAGTTCCATCTAATATTTAATACTAGATTTAAACCTACCCTTTATAATCGGATCAAAATAATAAATAAAAATTGCAACTTTGCCGCTCACGTGCATCATCAAATGATCATAGTAAGTGTTATGGGTAAATTTATTTTTTTTTACTAATAAACTTAACCACAACCGGCAGATCCCCTCACGGAAATCTCAGCCCTATACTAGAGTGGCCCGCGACCGGTTAGGATCGCGTTGCGGAAGCTGGCCTAGCACTCTACAATTCCTCACACCACGTGCGCGAAGGGTTCGGTATGAATACCGCCCCTCGGACACGAATACAGACGTCTCAACTGTGTCAAAGTGATGGAGACTCTCCAAACACTTTACACTCACAGAAATATCCTCAGCCCGCGCTCCTTTCTCTACACAGCCGAGATAGGCACCGGCGCGGCCTCAATCAATCACAAGGGGACGGTGGCGAACACCTTCGAGGGTGCCGGCACACACGTCTGGGACTTTGCAACAAGCAAGCAATGCAGCCCCTACAAACAAGCACAGCCCGCACTACACATATGCGGGTGCAGATAACGCAAGAGAACCGTTTGGATGAAAAGCCACATGAAGTCCGGACGGCGGTAAAGTCCATATCCACTACACACGAGAAAACCGACCTACTACCACTACACACGATAGATTCGGGGAGGGTTTACCCTTGTAGCGTGCCACCACTCCACGAGCCGAGCCCACCGAGATCCTCTGAGAAGTTGCGTCGGAAAGTCCGGTCGGAGACGAAGCGAGACGCGCGTACGAACCCGCACGACGAACCCTCTCTCTCCTCCCTTCTCCCTTCTCCGCGCCTCGCGTGCGAACAGAGCCGAGTCTCCGACTGAAACAGGGGAGGAGAGTCCTCCTCCGTCCGGCCACCAGAGCCACACCGGAGGGTCGGGATCTGGTCGCCGACGATAGGAGAAGTCACTACCAGAGTATTGTCGCCGGAGAAGCCGCCGTCGACAAGAATTTGAACCCAATGGACGCGTTGCTCGCGTGGAACCGAGGATCGGAAAATCCGATCCTACTCCCGCGTCTGGCTGCCGGCACCGGAGGGGATGAGTCCCTCCTTACCTCAGGGCACCGGAAATCGATCTGGAAGCCTCGCGCCGACGAGTCCACGGCCGAAACCTCGTCGCCAACGGAAGATGCGAAGCTTTGTTCTCAGATCTGAAAGATCGCTGTCGCCAGACTTGCCCGAGCTCTCAGAATGCTCGATAGGTAGCCTCCCCTCGACAAGGATGGAAAACCATCCTCACCGCCACACGAGCGTCGATCTCTGCAGTCGAATGGCCCCAGATCGCGCGTCCACTGGGGCGAGATTAAATCTCCGCCCTAGGCTCGTCCAAGTCGGAGTGCACGCCCATTCACCGCCAGCCTCGCTGCCACGCTGTCACGGACCTTCAGCAACCTTCCCATTCCGGCGCGCCACCTCCAGCTGGCCGGAATCACCGGCGATGACGCCGCACGCGGCGTAGATGAAGAACAGGGGAGTTTCCCCCTTTCCGCGTGCAGCGAACCAAGTGAACCGGGCTGAACCAGCTGAACCGGTTCGGTTCAGCCTAGAAGGTCGATTTAAGCCTGGTTCGGGGTCGATTAAACCTCAGAATCGCCCCGCGGTCGACTCTCCTCGATGCACACGCTCGCAAGCTCGTGCGAGAGGGTCCGGGGTCCATGGGTCGAGTCGGAAGCCCACATCCACGTGTGAACCACACTCCGTGGTTCGACTCAACCCTCGCCCTATGGACTTGTGTCAGCCTCAGTGACACAATTGCACACTCGAGTCGTCCAACACGGCTGATGACGAGGGGTCCCGCCATCGCTCCATCTCGGTGTACTTTGGGATTTGTGCTAAATCCCTGGAGCATCACAGTAAGCACAATACATGTAACAAAACCTATTTACAGAAATAGACACATTGTCAATAAAAAAAATTCAATCTATACAAGGTAAATCAAATGGATATGCAGATGACAAGAAATTTCATAAAGAATTCAGAGAATATGGAGCAACAAATGATATTAAACATTAAAAAGAAGGTAGTAACATTTCAATCAAGAAAAAGTTAGAATGCACTTAGATGAATGAATTCTTTAACTAGTAATTCCTCTGGCATAGTCAAACATCAAAGGAAAACTAAACTATCGTGTTTCTTTAGTTGAGTGGTGAATCTTACAAAGAGCAATTCGGGTCTAAATATCATTGTAATCCTCGTGAATTCAGTATAATTACTTTTTCTCAAAATGCAAATATGATATTATAATAAAACAAATTCTACTGTAATATTAATTAGAAAGATATGGCTACTTAACGTATCTCTTTTTTGTAAAAAAAAAATCATATAGATTAGTTTAGTCGCTTAAATTCAATTGATAATCAAACTTGATTAAAATTTAATTGCATCAAGATAGATCTTTCTTGAGAAGGCTCACTCACCCCCACTTATTAGGAGAACTCTCCAATGAGGTTTTTTTTTTCTTTTTTTTTTTCCTATAAAAGAGAGTGTTCAAATACTTGATCTCTCCCTCAAATTAAAATTGACTTAGTATATGAGGAAAATGTTTTACCTTTGAAAAGAGCCTTGTTCTCATTTCAACCAATGCTTTCTAAGTTAACGCATCTAAATCCTTGTATGCTTCTTAGAAAAAAAAATACTTAAGCAAAATTTTAGTGATGTATCCTTTTTAGCCTTTATATTATGAGGCATAGTTCACTCGAATGCCACCCAAGTGACATAATACTCTTAATCACTTATTATACTTAGGCTATTTGGGCACTTCTTATGTGATTAGTCCCTTAGTACATATTATGATATCCTCCCTAGTGGCGAATCTAGGACTTAAGAGTATGTGAAGATATATTTATTTTTATATATTTTTTATACTAGTGAGGGCAAACACACATCTTTTACTTAATTTTTTTAATATATATATTCTTTATAAATATATGTGGGAACAATTGCCCGGGTCAATGTAAAGGCTGCGTTTTCATAGCGGGGCACCCTTCTGCAAGGTTTTATAGCGGGTGCCTTGATCTACGGGGCAAGAATCTTGACATAATAATTTCATATAACATCTTAATATTATCATATAACACTTATATATTTTTGTATAACACTTGTCTATTATCGTATAACACCTTAATTTTTTTGTATAACACCTGTTTATTATCGTATAACACTTTTTATAATGCCTAAAAATCGTATAAGTATGCTGTTAAGATAAAATTATATTGAGATTTGACAGATTATATGAAAACATTTAGGTATTATTTGATAATAGATAGATGTTATACGAAAATAGTAAGGTATTATGTGATATTTGTATTTATGCTATATAATATTCAGGGTATGTTATACGAAAATGCATTAAATAAAATTTTTGCACCTGTGCTAAGATTCGTGCAAGTAGATCAGAGCACTCTACTGTAAAAATATTCGGAAGGGTACCCCGCTGAAAAAAAATTTCCCAGTAAATCTTCACCTACCCCTCTCCCCCAATTAAATATGTGTACAACATATTAAATATGACTCATCTAGACCCCTTGTCCATTTACAGCTAATCATGCCAAAATTAATGTAGTTGACCAAGTATCGTTGGAACTTGCGGTCCTTTGTGACCATGTACTCTCGTCCACCTTCAATTGATGCCTATAAGTGTTCAATTCTACGAATTGATAAGGGATATAAATTTAAATCTCATATAGAACCTATTTTACTCTCTACTACTTCTATCTAATCTAAGAAAGGAGGAAAGACATTTAGATCAAATATTGTGCCTCCGCTCTATGTAGTGCACTTAGGCTGTGTTTAGTAGGGTAGAAATTAGGAAGAAAAAGGAAAATGGGAAAGAAAAATTATATTTTCCCTTATTTAGTAAGAAGGATAAAAACACTAAAGGAGGGCAAATAAAGGTATTATGCCTAAATCGGGTGAAAAGCTGAAAACACGCTAAAAGTTTACTATACACACGCGATCGCTCGAGCTAGCTGCCATCCGCCTTATTCTCGCTGCCATACACAAGCCCTCATCACCATCCACATGAGCTCGAGCTCATCCTTGCTATCGTCCACCTCGCCCTCACCGCTGTCCATACAAGCTTGAGTTCACCCATGCCGTCGTTCGCCTCGCCCTCGCTGTCGTCCATGCGAGTTCAAGCTCGCCTGTGCCGTCGTCCACCTTGCCCTCGCCCGTGCTGTCGTCTGCCTTGCCCTCACTCGTGCTGCCGTCTGCCTTGCCCTCGTTGTCCTTTCATGTGTCCATGCAAGCCCTAGCTGCCATCGCTACCGCATGTGAGCTTGAGCTCGCCAGTTGCCGAATGCGCGTGAGTAGCACGTGCTTTCCTCTTTCTCTCCCTTCTTTCTTTTTTCCTTTTTTTCTCCCTTCCCCCTCTTTTTTCTCTCCGTCCTATTAAACACAGCTTAATGTGGTCTTCCATTTTATGGTGAGTGCAAGGTGAACTTAGATCCAATAAGGATGTGTGAATTAGTTTGATTAAATTTATCAACCATGGAAATAGGACTTATACTCAACTTTCTTTCGATTTGATTAGGATGAATGCAAGATTGAGGATTGTTTATTGCTTTTGCCACTTTAGGAAACTATAAGAAGAGGGAACCTCTCCCTCAAATGCTTAAACATATCAAGATTGTAATGTAATGTATATAAGAGTTAAGGAGAGCATAAGGAGCTTATAAATTGCCTTTAACTTATTAAGATGATAACCTTGTTATGATTGAAGGATTCTATTTATTCAAGTGTTCTATTGGCACACACATGGTGCTTTTAACTCTAAGGACATGTGCATATAGTGTTTTCATGTTGCATGATATCCTAAATGAGAATTAAGTGCTTTAAATTATAGTGAAATATATAGAAAATGTGATTTGCCATTTTTGAATAAAGAGGCAACAAGATGGAGTTAATATAGAGAGGCACATCACCTCAAGTGATTGGAGCTTTGGGGGAATCTAATCAATTACTCATTCATGAGAGTCTAAGTGGATTATTAGGTCAACATTAGTTAGTTGCTCGAATAAGCTAAGCGGAGAAATGGGCACATGGTTATTCAAAATATGCATGAGTGTGTTAATTCAAAAATTGATTATCTTTAGATTTTTACCATTCAAAATCATATTTGGTGTTAATCACTCAAGAATGATTCCTTAGTGATTTAGAACTATGTGAGCTATTAGCCACTTAGTGATTCACTTTAAGGTGAAGCAAGTCTATTATAGCAAGTCTATTAGAAATATTTGATGAAGCTTTAGTTGATTCTAGACTTGATTTGCTAAATGCATAAATTATATAATTGAATTAAGTGCAAATTCAATTTATTTTGTTTTCATATCATTTAAGGTAAATGATAACTCCGACACTCTCCTCCCCACCCTTGTGGTTCCCTTGCCTCTTGGGCTCGTCTTGCCTCCGAGGCTCTAATGCCACCCCTTTTCTCTACTCTCGCTTGCCACCTACCCCACCTCGCAGCCTATGATTGTGGCCCCTGGCCTAGCACCAATTACATACTCCCCTCCCCCTTGCCACTTGTGATGCATTGTCATAGGGGATTTGAGCAAGTACCTGCTAAGAAACATGATTTTAGATAGTTGGGTTAATTGGTACTCAATTACTGGTTAAATAAGTTGAGTACATGTTAAATCCATGCCCAACTGGGATCCTTAGCGAGTAAGGATATCTTACTAGTGACCTCTACTTAAAGTAGATGAGGTAGGCGAGCGGGTGGGGATAACATAAACATCATAGTCGCATAACAGCAACGTTGATATCATGAGTTTATAGGTGATCCATCTGACATTAATTGATTTATTTCTCATTATATCTATAAAGCCAATAAAAGTAACAAATATCTTTTTATTTATTCAAGATATTTTTTATAATTAATTTATCTTTATTTTATTATATTTTATGTTTTCACAAAAGCATCAAGAAGGCTAGTCTAGATGATAATTGAATTTTTTTTGTTATTTATGGCATCAAACCATTATATTTTTAATAAAAATTATAATTATTCAAGATATTTTACTAGATATCTTATAATATATCGAAGCATAATAAAAAAAATCAAAACAACTTGAAATATGTCAAAATATAATTTATATCCATGGAATTCATCACATTCTAATTCGGAGCCCAAATATCTTAGAAGGGTAAAAATAAAAATCTATAACAAAAAAAGATTAATTTTAAACACAAAGAGAAAAAATTTTCTAAACAAATTAAGTTTTCTAGAAAATTCTAGGCAGGGTCAAAAATGCATAAATCTTAAAGCAAACATATGAGGTTTGATCACAACATCCTGAATATTGACCAGAATATAATGAATATTAACTAAATATTATAGATATTGACCAAACATCTTAGATATTAATAATTATCCATAATTAGATATTTGGTCAATACCTACTATATTTAGTCAATATCCACTATATTCTAATCAATATCCACAATGCTTAATTAATATCTAAAATATTTGATCAATATGGATGATGCTTGATCAATATCCATAATATTTGGTTAATATCCACTATATTCTATTTAATAACTATGATGTTTAGTCAATATCTACGATGTTATGCATTTTAAGATTTATGCATTTTAGACTGATGTCGTGCCTAAATTTTTTTTTTTTCAGATGGAGATCAAAAATTATAAAATACCTATTTGATTTGTCATACTTTTTCTAAGATATTTAAGAAAACATTATGAAATTATTATTATAATAAAAAGATGTTGGGTCATTTTTGGTCATTTTAAATATGTTTGACCTTTTTTTAAATTCACCTTAAATTAATAAGATTTTTTGTTTAATGGGTTCTGGCTTCCAATGAGCGCAAGCACTCATTGTTAATTACCCCTGAAAAATCAGGGCACCTTTGTTTGAGAGATCCAATTTATGAAATAAAATAAAATAGCTAAACAGACTGATTCATTAAGTATTAAAACAAAGATACATGATGAGATCAAAAAAAAAAAATGACAAAAGAGCAACGTGGGTGATTGGTGTCTGGGGGGATATCCAGCTTCAACAGCTTGTTGGATATTCAATTTGACATGTGCTCGGTCTTAACGACTTGTGAGTATTTGAAATTGACATATGCTCGGTCTTGACGACTTGTGAGCATTTGAGGAAGACATCCGGTCTCAATGACTTGTTGGATGTTCAATTTGAAAAATACCCGGCCTCAATGGCTTGTTGGGTAAAGATATTCGGTCATAATGACTTGTTGGGTAAAGATATCCGGTCATAATGACTTGTTGGATATTTAAATTTAGAAAAATTATCCGGTCTCATGACTTGTTGGATAATTGAATTTGGCGACTGCTCGGTCTTGATGACTTGTGAGCATTTGAAGAAGACATCCGGTCTCAATGACTTGTTTGATGTTCAATTTGAGAAACTACCCGGCCTCAACGGCTTGTTGGGTAAAAACATCTAGTCATAATGACTTGTTGGATATTTAAATTTAGAAAAATTACCCGGCCTTACGGCATGTTGGATACTTGATTTGGAAAAATTACCCGGCCTCAATGACGTGTTGGATAATTGGAAAATATCTGGCCTTGCGGCATATTGGATATTCGATTTGAGAAAATTACCCGGCCTCAACGGCGTGTTGGATAATTTGAAAAATATCCGGCCTTGCGGCGTATTGGATATTTGATTTGAGAAATTACCCGGCCTTGCGGCGTGTTGGATATTTGGAAAATATCTGGCCTTACGGCATGTTGGATATTTGATTTGAGAAGATATTTCTCAAAACTGATATGCATTTGTCATAAGTCATGGAGAAAAAAATCTGAGTTGTATTGTAAGAACGTTGAGAAACTACGCTCCGATACAAAGTATCGACGTACGCACCTCCCAAACAATGTTATTAACAATACACGTCAGGCATTTATCGTCAACAACTATGTTTGAATGAGTTGAGTGCATAGGTTGGGTGAACAAGCTACTGGGATAAACGTTCGAGGTTTTGTGTAAATGGGCCGATGGGCCAAACAATCAAGATTTGAATAAACAGGCCGATGGGCCTAGCGTTTAAAATTTGATAGCTGATTTGTAAATCTGCTTAGATCTAGGCTTCTGATTGAAAATCCGAGATCAAATTCAGAAATATCTGACTTGATTTGGTAAGAGCCGATGTTTGGATCATTTTGAGAGTCATCTGATTAACTGAGATCTAGTAGAATTAATTTTAGCCATTGAAGGTTCGATTCATAGATCTGTTTCGATCCAGATCTCTGGTCAAAAGTCCAATGGTGGATTTGGAAAGATCTGGGCCACATTTGTAGGGATCAATATGCGGATCACTTTAAAAGCCGTCCAATTGGCTGAGATTCGTATAAATCAATCTTAGTCGTTAAAGGCTTGATTCACAGATCTGCATAGATTTAGATCTCGGATTGAAAATCTGAGGGCGGATCTGGAAAGCTCGGACCCAAATTTGTAGGGATCCGTATGCGGATCACTTTGAACGCCATCTGATTGGCTAAGAATTGCGCAACTCAATTCTAGCCATTGATTGCACTTAGATCTGATTCATCATGAATGTTCATGTAAATCCGCAGATCTGTACCAATCCGAGTCTTGGATCGAAGATCTGATGTCATATTTGGAAAGATCAGATTCTATTTGATAAGGATCGACACCTTGATCATGTTAAACGTTGACTGATTGACCGAGATACGCTCCGATCGTTCTCAGCCGTTTATGCGTTTTAATTCAGATCTAAACCATTGATTTAATCTGAATTTGGGCTGTTGATCTGATTCGAATCTAGATCGTCGATTTTATTTGAATCTGGACCGTCCGATTGAAGTTTGATTTAATCTGATCCATTGATTTCGAAATTAAATTGGATTGATTCGAACCGTTCAATTAAACTTGAATTAATCTGGTTCGTTGGTTCTGATGCAGATCTAGACCGTCAGTTTTAAGTTAACAAATCCAAGCCGTTGGATTCGATTAATTAGATTGAAATAATCGCGTCCGTCCGATTTCGCATGAAACGATCTGGACCATTGAATTTATTTAAATCTGAAGCATTGATATGAAGTGGATGAATCACAACCGTTGGATTCATTTTATTTGATCAGAGCTATCTTGGCCGTCTGATTTCAAGTGAAATGATCTGAAGCGTTGATATAATTTAGATCTGAACCGTCCATTTAAAACGAATTAATCTCAACTGTTCGTTTATTTCTTCCCTTCTCTCCTTGACGGTGGCGGCGGCGGATGAAACTAGGGTTCGTCACCGCCGGCGGCTCATCGCTCCTCCTTCCAATTGGCTCTGACCATAGCTTCTCTATGTTAAGGACGACCTATGGTAGGAATTTGATGCCTTCAGGTGGAGTATTGGCCGCGAATCGAAGCTTTTGGCGAAAACAGAGTATCTACCGCAAATTTGTTCGATTCCGGCCGGATCCTTCCGTCTGTCGGTGCGCACACTCGAGGAGAGGGTGTGGCCAAAGTTTGAGCTCGATCAGATGAGCAAATTCAACAAAATTTGAAGATAACGTGTCGAGTGTAGAATGATGAATATTCGGTGTGTCGGTCAACTCATCAAATTTTGACCTGAAAATTTGATTACGACTGTAATCAATTTCAATCCCAATTTTGTATGCTGCAAAATTTTTATATGATTTATTTTGGAGTTTACTCTCCATCAAAATATTGTTTATTTCGGAGTTATCTTCTCCATCAAAGGAGTGTTTATTATCAGAGTTGTCTCTCCATCATGGGTGTGTTTATTATCGGAGTTGTCTCTCCGTGTTTATTTCGGAGTTGTCTCTCCATCAATGGTTCTTTATTTTAGAGTTATCTTCTCCATCAGAGTGTTTATTTCAGAGTTGTCTCTCCATTGAGATAGACCGAGAGAAGAAGAAAAGATAGAGAATTATACCTGTGGTGTAACAAAAATTCCCTAGCAGCATTTTCCTTCTTGTCAGCGTCTGGATGTTGTATCGTCAGTGTCTGGACGTTGTAGATTTTTTTTTTTCAGAGCCAAATATCTCTTTTTATACAGATCTCCCTTGCTATTTTTGATACAATAAATAAATACATAAATACATTTATTGGCTATCAGTTTTCCAAACGCCACCTCGTCTCGCTATTTTTATTGTTGGCGATTGATTGCTTCCCATATTAGTTGTGATGCTCCCGGGATTTAGCACAAATCCCAATGCACACCGAGATGGAGCGATGGCGGGACCCCTCGTCATTAGCCTTGTTGGACGACTCGGGTGTGCGATCGTGTCACTGAGGCTGACACAAGTCCACAGGGCGAGGGTCGAGTCAAACCACGGAGTGTGGGTACACACGTGGATGTGGGCTTTCGACTCGACCCATGGACCCCGGACCCTCTCGCACGAGCTTACGAGCGTGTGCATCAAAGAGGGTCAACCGTGGGGCGATTCTGAGGTCTAATCGATCCCGAACCGGCACTGATCCGCCCTTCCGGGCTGAACCGAACCGGTTCAGCGGGTTCAGACCGCTACAGTGCACGCGTGCGCGGAAAGGGGAAAGAAATCCCCTGTTCCTCGTCTTCGCTGGAAACGGCGCCGTCCGCCATCGATTCCGGCCAGCTGGAGGCGCGTCGCCGGATTTGGAAGGTGGCTGGAGGTGCGGGCTGGCGTGGCGACGGAGTTTGAAGGCTGGGACTCCTACGTGGACGAGCCTAGGGCAGTTTATTGAACGCCTCAGGGGAGATGGCATCAACGAATGGTAGAATCAGCCTTCTATGCGTGCACCGAAGGGGGTGGGTGTCCGTTTGCAGTAAAGTAGACTGTAGTATTTCTTCCATAGGCGGCGACAGAGGAGATGAAATCGATGGACGCTGTGGCACTGCATCAGTCGGACTCTCAGTAACTCGTCCGTAGAGTACATGGCTACATCAGTCGGGCTCCCAGCCAGTGGCTTCTACTGGAGGTGAAGACGATGAGCTCGACCTTTTGCATCTTCAGTGGCAGGGATAGAATCTTGTGGTCGGAGCATTGAAATCCAATCGGGTCGGATCCAATCGAAAGCAAAATCGAGTAGAATCCAGTAAAATTGGGTTGGATCTTATTTGAAATTCAGATTGGAACTCGGATTTGATTAGTGCTGGACTTCCAATCACAACACTCTTCTTTACCATCTGGGACTGAAGATCGGCGGCGTTAGAAGCAAAAATGCCCTTTTGTTCCTCTTGTTCTTTTTGTTATCCTCGGACTATTTTCCATCGTGACGAAGTCCGTTCATAAGTTTATATATATATATATATATATATATATATATATATTTATTTATTTATTTATAAGAATATTTCTTTTGTGCTCGTTTACTCCTTTGCAGCATTTTTACTGAAAGTTCGATTCATTCTTCTGCAGAAGATTCACCATCAATTTCTGTCATGAGGTAACCGTTTCAGATTTCTCCATCAGTAACCAGTTTCATTCATGGAATTTGAACTTTGGTATTTTATCTTCGACCTTTTCTTTCTGCATTTGATGTATATATTTCTTTTACTTCATCTTCCTCTCCTTTTTAGACCTGGCGCCTTTGTGAATCTGGAAGATCTTTATTTTCTTTCGTCAAGCAGCCTTTTATCAAATTCATTCTCTCTTTTTTTACGTGGCACTCTTCTTTTTTGTTCATAAAACTTTGTTTCTTCATGAACAGGCTCTCGACAAATTTTACAGTTTGTCAATGTTGTTTTCTCTATAGCACAGGTTTCAAGCTGTGGCTCAAATAAGGAAGTTTTTTTTCTACGCTAGACTTAACTTGATGCCCAGTTCCGAAGGAGATTGGAGAGACGAGGAGAGCAGTAGAGGACTCAGCATGTATTTATTCTTGTTCTTCTTCGAATGTCTTTGTCAACTCTGAGAATTTTTTTTACTTCCCGTATTTTATGGATTCTGACTTCTTTGCTCTTCGATTCCCTTGATATTTTGCTTCCTTTCCTTCATATGATTCCCTTATTCTCTTCCAAATTTTCATCACGTCCTGGCATATATTTTTTTTGCAGCTTCTTCCTCTCCTTTCTTTTACGCGTCACTTCTGCATCATTTCTCCCTTTCTTTCTTCTTTTTTTTTAGCTTCCTCACTTTCATTCATTCACAACACTCTCTTCTTCTTCCTTTTTTTTTCTCTTGGGGGTTTTTGAACATGATGCAGTTAGGCATCATGCGTTCCTACTGCAGAAAATAAATAATAAAATGACAGTCCTAATTACCTGGGGGGTTTCAACATGATGCAGTTAGGCATCATGCATTCCTACTACAGAAAATAAAATACTCCCCTTTTCTTTTACCTTTCTTTTCTTCAATCAGGCAGTGTTGTAGCAGCCTGTCGATCTCTCTACCTCTTGGATCTCCTTTTTTTTTTATCAAGCCTCGTAGCCCCTTTTTTTTTATAGTCTTTCAGCCATCTTCCTCCAAATTTATTTCCTTCCTCGCATTCAATTTTGGCGCTTCTTCAATTATTCGCTACCAACGCTTGTATTCCCTTCCTTTATCGGTCACGATTCATTTCCTTTTTTTGTTTTTGCGCTCTTCTCTTTTTTTCTTTGAAAAATTCTGTCAACTGTGCCTTTCTCTTCTTTCCTTGTTTGATCCTCTTAAATGGCTTTTAATCTTTTCCCTTCTTCGCTTTGATTTCATTTTTTGGCTGTCAACTGTGCTCTTTTATTTTCTGATTCCTTTTCCTTACGAAGCATTAGTGACCAAATTTCCTTTCCCATTGATGCGTTCCTTTATTTCATTTGTAGTCAAAATTAACTTTGACTATGCATATATGATTCATGGTTTACTCATTTCCTTCTTAGTTGAATCCAGATTCAGAAAATAAGTGATCCAATTTGTCTTCTCCTTTCTAGTTGCGATTCCTCTTTATTTTCTGCTTCCTTGCCTTATCAACAAGGATGGATTTAATTGTCACAAATGCTCTCTATTTTTTTGTTGTCGCATATTTCATTTCCTTGAAATGTTGGTTCATGCCAGATCTCTTCTTTGATCTGATCCTGATGTGTTTCCAAAAGTCAAATCAATTTTGACTTGACTCCTCCGTATACACATTGGGTAAAAATGCATAGTTCAACAGAGCATTTAGTCAAATTATTTGTGCATGCAATCTCGCAAGCAATCTCGCAAACGCCTGGTTGCGGGTTGATAATAAACAAACATGTGACCATCTAGTTGAAGCATCAATTAAAACTATAAAATATCTATAAGTCCACATGGTGGGTGTATTCGTCCACAAATATCACCTTGTATACGTTCTAAGAACACGAGAGATTCAGTCCGAACTTTTACTGGTAATGGTCGAATTATTAACTTTCCTTGGGAACAAGCAGCACATGAGAAATTATTAAATTGAAGAATCTTCTGGCTCTTCAATAGGTGTCTACATAAATTTTTAATTATTTTTCGCATCAGAATAGATCCGGGATGACCCAATCGATCAAGCCAAATAATGAATTTGTTATTATCTGTAAACGTCTGGTTTACAATATTATATGTTTCAATTGTTTTAATATAAGTGTATTACAATCTGGAGGAAAATGTAGGTAATTTTTTCAATATATATTTTTTACCTGATATAAGTCTCGTGATATAAAGGAATTCAATATTCCCTTCATTTGTTGTTTCGATATGATATTCATTTCGGCGGATATCTTTAAAGCTTAATAAATTTCTTTGAGACTTTGTAAAATATAATGCATTATCAATGCGCAATTTGGTTCCTCCATGTAATAATATATTAGCTCTTTCGGTGCTTTCAATTATTTTTGTACTACCAGATATAATATTAACATTAGCTTCTTGCATTATTAAATTAGAGAAGTATTTTTTATCCTTGAGAATGGTGTGAGTTGTTGCACTATCTGGGAGACAAATATCTTCAGTATTAATGTTGGTGTCAACCAAAGGAATACTCATTCTTCATTGAAAAATAAAAGTTCATACAGTTAGAAAAAATGCTATTAGAGAAAAGAAAAGAATGTATTTTAAAAGATAACAAAATTTATTATTTTATTAAATTAAGAAAAACATATTACGATAAGACATCGATATATAAGAAGCTATTTTTGAACACTACAATCTCTAATTAAATAAATTTTTTTTCTTCTGGATTAGCAAAGAAATCAGCAACGTCTAGATAAGTAATGTCCATATGGTCATAATTAAAACTACTATCTTCATAAGCAAAATTTGTCTCTATCTTTTTCTTTTTGTTTTTCAATGATTCTTGATAAAGGTCAACAAGATGTTTTGGTGTATGGTAGGTACGTGACCAATGACCTTTTCCACCATAGCGATAGCATATATTTTCAATATGTTTGCTATTCTTCATACCCTTTTCTTTATCAATATTTTCATTATTTTTCCACTTCCGGTGAAAAAAAATGTTCTTGGAATTTTTACCATAACTATATCCGTATCCACAGCCATGACCATGACCACGATCATTATTTTTCCACTTCCGGTGAAAAATGAATTTCTGGATCTAAGATAAATAATTCTTCCCCGTAATGTGAAGAGCAAAAAAGCAAAAAGATAAATAATTCTTCTCCGTAATGTCAAGAGCCACAAACTCAAGTTTTGCAAGATTTGACATATTAAGTACTATCATAAAAATATAAAAACAAGTTAGATAATATTTAATATTATTTAGATAAAAAAGACTAATGATTAAGAAATGAATTAAATTCGTTGCATCATATCATATGTTAAGTAATCAGAATAGTAGATATAGTATAGAAAACAAAATTAAATTTTCAAATTTAAATACCGAGAGAAATCGGAACACAGAATTGAAATGTGTGAGTAATATCATAGAATTAAAATAATATACGTGAGCAAAGATTAAATGATAGGGAGATTTAAATCTTAACCAAGAGAAAATAAATAATAAATATTATACCTGATAGACCTTTCTTAGTTAGAGCCTTGTGTTGATAACGTGTTACAAAATGAAACAAACTAATAATAAACAAAGTAATAAAGAAATAGAGTAATTGAGATAATAAGAAAAAAATCTTATTTCATTTTTATTTTGGTGATTCAATAAAAAAGAGATGCTTTATTTATAGCATCCCACAAGATCTATAACTTATGAATTGTAAATACATAAGTTAATTACTTTATATAGGTTTTAAAATTATATTTAAAAATATGAAAACCGATGAATTTCATCCATAATAATATTATTCATAACAAATTTGAATTAATTAGATATAATATCCAGCGACGAATAGATTACAAAAGCAGTACATGACAAATTTATTCTTTTGACATACAAATTTAATCTTTTGTTAATTGAGCACTTGAACCTTCATTTATGTTTTCAATTAAATACGTACGTTTATTAATTTGAACTACTGTACAATTTACATGACATATTGGAGTTTTAACATAACCACACAAGCTTAGTAAGAAATGAGGAAACAAAGATAACTAATTGAAATAAACATAAAAGTTCGAGTTCTCTCTAGACTATAATACATTATTTTCTCGCTGGAATTATTCGCCGGCAAACCAATTATAATATTATACAGAAAATAGAAAAAAATGATTACAAAAACTCGATCATTTCACTAACTCTTCCAAGTTTCATTTATGAAATACTCGGACTACAACAATAGATGCGGCAGTCATGAATGCTCGCGAGAGTAACTCATCTCCCCTGCATCAGTTCTGAGTGTTGAACAACCTCACAGCGGGCGATCAGTGCCAAGCAGAAACTGAGATCAGATTCCTGTTCTTCCAACCCAGGAGCAATGCACCATCTTTTTCTAGTAAGGTATATTTGTCTGAGTAATAACCCAAGAGAGTCCTTATCACGGAGTTCACGTAAGAGCTAAGAGGGTAAGGCTTAAAGCCAGCCATTGTGAACCTGGATCTCCACTTGCCAAGCAACTCGTGCCTTTCTACCCTATCCTTCCCCTCGCAAGCAATGATGTTGACTATATCCTTTGCCAAACAATGCTGCTCTACATTTATCCTTTTCCTGCTATCCCTCGATAGAGTCGTGTCAATCGATTCAAGCATCGCTGAGTAGTAATCTAATGTCTCCATGAATCTTGTCAAGAACGGTGTTGTATTAGTGTTGGACTCTTGCTCCACCAAAGTTGTCACTTTTGGTGATAATCCTTTAACCATCCTCAGTAATTCATCGCGAGGGTTGCTCACGTCGACACCCTCGTCAGGCATGTGGTGAAGTTGTAGGGTAAAGTTTACTGCAAGTGCTTCTCCAGGTCTAATCTCTAACATTTCCCTCGTAACCTCAGGTCCACATACAGAGAGACCTTTGAACTCAAGGGGTATGTTGAACTTCTTAGACATGTCTGACAGCATCTTTCCGACCATCTGCAAGCCATCACCTCGGGCATGCGTTGAAACTGGATCATCGATCCCAGTTATCCGTACATGCGGTGGGCCTCCAGGTCTTACAGCTAATGCCTGTATCAGAGTGATCCATTGGGTCCCTTGAGCAATCTGAAAGTCTATAATGTGGATCCTGTTCTCGTTCTTTAGTGCATCAGCAATTGCTCCATTGGCTGCCATATATCCAAACTTCAAGTAAGGGCAGATGTCATACATGATCCTCATGTATGACATGAACTCCTTGCTCTCTGGTTGGTGGCACTGAAGGGATCGGTAGATGTTGGTACCAGAGGACTTGTGCCTTGCCACTAACCCTTCTAGCATATATGTGCCAAGGCGTTCCAATGGCTCGCCACTGATGGAAACACAACTTAGAGCTTCCTCGACTAATGTTTCAAATTCCTCTACCTTGCTATCGTGCAATGCTTCGGCACACTTGATTAGAAGTTGTTTCACATCACCATTTAATACTTTGCTTGTTTCCTTGAGACGTTTCTCCGGAGGGAGGTCATGGATTGGATTCAGATATATATCAGAGAGATATTGACGCTTAAGTGGAGAAGGTGGTTTTGAAGTTACCTCTTCTGTCCATGTACTCGGCCTCTGCTTTTTAAGATTAGGCTTGTTTTCATGCGTTTGAAGGCAAGTGCTCGCTGTCGGCTCATCAGAATCAGGTGCCATGAGAACCGTCTCAATCTCTTGTAGAACATGCATCATGCTCTGATTGGAAATTGCATACAGTGAACCTGATTGTGCCTGTATACCCTCTTTAAGATGAACTTGGGGCTGCTCAAAAGAACTGACTGGGTGCAATTGGCAGTACCTAGATGGACTAAACCTTGGCATGGTTTCGATGGGACTGCACTGCTCCAGGCCATTGCTTGTCACAGAGATATTGTCAAACTCAAACTGGCTGGTAAGAGTAGAGTCAGGCGAGTTTCTAATAGCTAAATTAATGGAATCAAATGTCCATTCGGTGCACATTAGATTTCTTGGAGGAGGAATTTCGAAAGAGAGATCTGTACCAGTCAGTCCATAAAATTCATAGAAATCCATGCTGAAGATGACTACCAACTAATTATGAGGTATCTGCATATATAAGAAGCAAGAACAGCTTTGTTAAGTAAATATCTCCAAAAGAGAAAGCAATTGAAAGAGGCTATAACCATTCACATAAATAGGAAGACGCACAGTTATCAAAAGATATGGAAAACAAGACATTAGAGTTGCCTACATTTATCAAGCGTTGGTACCACTGAATTTTGAGTATATAGATTAAATGAATGAACAACGTTATGCTGTTAGTTCACCTTATTAATAAAACAAATAAACCCTTCAACTGCACATCGTCTTGCATCTCTTACAAAGTATTACTAAAAAATTTAGACTCTTAAATGGCAAAAAAGAAAAGCCAACTCCGTTCATTTGTATAAAAAAACTACAATAATTTGTTAACGCAAACTATAAAAAGATCATGGACTAAACTCAAAATGCATCCAGTGATTTTTCAAAACTTAAAGAATGGACAATTGCACATGCAAAGCAAAAGAAATCCATAGAAGAAATGCTTATACTTCCACATAATGAACGTGAAAAGGATCTAACAAACACTGTCGCAACATAAAAGAGAAACAAGCAAATTCAGTATTCTTTTCAGTGCAAGTTATGGGCATTGAAAGGATAATCATTCACTTGTTATCCAGAAAATCTTAAAATAAAGCAAAAAGCAATCAATTACAGCATACTATACTTCCAATAACGTCCACCATGGTACCATTCCTTAACAAAAAAACTGCATGCATTTTTTGCACTTCATAATTATTCTTTTGGTCAGTTTTCATTGAAGAACATGGTTTTCACCTGAATTCCTCTATAGGAAAAGGAATAAATTACAAAATCATTCATTAGCATCCTCCGAGTTCATCTCCATCCACTACTTCAAGCATCATGCTCCTTTGATATTGTCAAGAACTCAAGATAAAGACTTCTACATCAGAGGAAATTTAAGATAAAGGACAGGCAATTCTTGTTAACACCCACCTAGTATAAGAACTAGCTCATTAACATGATGATTTAAAAAAATATGAGCCAATTAAAAAAGCTCGAGCTCATGTTAATAGTAGGAAACCCATTAGGTCTTATAACCAATCAATTTTCCTTCAACTAGCATGGGGAACCAAAAACCAAGGTGTCACAATCTCTTTTACTAAGATTTAGCATTCTCGCGAAACCTCAAGGATTATCTGTAAGCCACAACCATCTTTGATAGGTGGTGCATGAGGAATGGACAAATAGCAATTTCAACATCTACGTCAACATTTCCCAACGGACATCTCACTATACCAACAACAAGATTTGCTCTAAAAAATTTGGCACTGAAAACTATACTTTATGATCTATACTTTATGCCACTAAAAACTACATATTGAGCATAGAGAGTTAATGTTACCACTGTTTTCCTCCTCTATTCTTATTAGACAACAAATTACTGGTGAAGAATTATCTTTTTAATTTCACAAGGCACCATGCATGTAGCAGTTGCAACACAATTCTGAGCCTTGTAAGGTCATCATAGAACAGTAGTAGTATAAATAGCCCTTAGCTAATTAGCTTGCGAAAAGTCTTAGCCCATAAAGTACTCATCCATAACATGGTGGTCAAATTGCAGGTCTTAAGCAGGACAGAGTTCAAACGCCCACTTATTTCCAGTACAGAGAACTCAGCATCCAAGTGTAACCAGCTCTTTTTGACAGAAACATTTGATGAAACAGATATTATATCAATAATTAAGGTATACAAAGCCTATCCTACGACCTGACATCTTCCAGCACTTGAAAACAAGAAAGGAACACAAAGCCATAGTTCACAATTCATACTTCAAAAGAAAGCTAGTAACACACTTTTTCTTCACTAACCTTTTTCTTTCTTACGAGTCAGGTTTTCACTTCAGTCTGCTGACAATGATCGAGAATTCATTATCACTCAGGAATAACCCCTTCAAAGCGAAAAACTAGTATCTAAAGTAGAGTAGAGATCAAAGCTATTAAACTTTTCCCCAAACAATCACAGTCGCCAACCAAGACCAGCTTACTCCGAACCCTACTTTTATAACTCAAGCATAAGCTCTAAAAACCACCAAATTCAGCAAGAACAAAACTACGCCATCACATCCCAACAGATTTCTCCAAAACCACACAAAACCCCTCAAAAATTACGGCGATAGAAAAAGTAAAAGTCAGAATCCTCAAAAATTAAAAAAAAAAAAATAGCAAAAAAATTATGAACACCATAAATCGCCAATCTCACCTTCCAGTTACTCCTGGGACTGAGGCAATAATCTCTCTGTTCTTCCTCCGCGGTGAAGGATCGAGCAAAGTAATTACGCACCCTTTGCCCAGTAACTCCCACTCCCAAATTCCAAGAGCCGCGCTTTTATACCAGCGCGAGAGCGAGCTCGACCTCCGTACGACTTGACGTCGCCTCTAACGGAGTCCACTGTCGCGTGTCCACGACTGTCCTAACGGCGTCACGGCATCATCACCCTCTTCCCTCCCATCTGTGGCCGTCCCATCGAGATCTCGCGGTTCTCATTCCTACAAACGCCACGTCTCCCTCGTCACGTGATCCCGTCTCCAGCCACGTGACAAGCATGAGCCGTAGGGGCCTCTCATCCGACGCGCGTGTCAACGTGCAAATTAATTTTTCTTTCTAAAAAATAATGAAATAATATGTTTATGCGAGAATTTTATAGTTTTTTACCAGATCTGAATTACAGACCTTTTCATCCCCGATCGGACGGCCCAGGAACGGCTCGCGACGGTATTCCCCGCTTTTGACCGGTTGACCGACCTCAGCCGTCCGTCGCACGGATCCGAGTCAGATAAGCATTTGACGTGGACTCGGTGCGCGCGGGTCCCACTGGCATATTTCCTGCTTTCTTCCGAATTACGCAAAGGACTACCCGTCTTCTGATTTGAAAAAAAAAAAAAAGTGGGACCCACAGTTCGCGGGTGGATTTTCTAGAAGGAAATTAGCCGCGTTTGGTGGTGACTCGCGAGCCGACATGGGGGACATATGGTGAGGACTCGGATGCTAAAGCGATACGCTCAAATGTTTTTTTATTTTATGTAATTACTAATAATTACAGGGTTAAATGTGATTGATTGGTGACTAAGGAGTGGATTAGCTTAATTGATTAGGGGGGAAGTGCATGCATGAACAAGGAAAAAGGCAAGTGACGTGAATGAAAGGGAATGGAAGAAGCACGCTTGCAACTTTTTCTTTTGTTGTTGTATAATTATTGGGGGATGGAATGTGTTTGGATTGGCCATGAAACTAGGATTGCTTTAAAGATGATATGATAGAAAGGAATGGACTTTTTTGCTAATATTCTATGTGCTTTGAGTTTAAAATAGTAAATTTGGTGTGTGTTTGTCAATTTTTTTAATACCCAATTGGAAGGGGAAAGTGACTACTACTTGCATATCACCAACTTAGAATAAGCCTAATCATATGACATATTATTCTATTTTTGCATGTTTAGATTGCCTAATATAGTGTATTTTTTAGATATCAAAATCGTCATGAGTCAAGCTACAACTATTAATTTAGTTACCAAAGTCTTTAAATACATATATGACTTAAGAGTTAGAGTTGAATTTTAAGTTGAATTTGACTTTTAATTTATTTAGAAGAAAATATTTTTTTATTTTTCTAACTAAACGATGAATTTAATTAATTGATATTATAGTCATAGATAGATACAAAATATATAAGAAAACCAATTTTAATAATTTAATAACCAAATGATAAGTCATATTTTAATGTCCATCCTTAATAAAACTATAGCTTATGTATCATATACAGCCCACCTTTGATACATAAACTATATAGTCAAGTAGGAGCAAATACTTCAGAGTAGATTTTATTATTTTATATTTTTTAATATAAAAAATATATTATATATATTAATTTTAAATTGGGAGTCAGATATGTCTCTGCATCTATAAACTTGAACCTAACCTATCAAACCCAAACCTATCCTACCCTAAGAGGGTCGGGTTGAGTAGCTGACTTTTGACAAATATAATTGTCATCGTTTGAATATGTCATAGACTATTATTACATCTGAAATAGAAATTGTATTCGACTATTTGATCAACTTCACCCAGAGCTATTCATTCTAGTAAGAACATCATCATTCATCATCTGATGGACTTTTAGCTATACATTTCCACAGAAATCCAATCAATTTCATAAACTACTGAATCCCTAACATTTTGTATCTTGAAAAGCTTCCCTTTATATAGTTCTACTTAATTCAAGGCTCCAAGCTAATGTTTCTTTTCTTTTAATGAATAATGAAAGCTAGCCTACAGAAACAATGAGCCAAAGATGAGAAGAACTGCAGCTTAAGCTTACAGAATACTCTTAATAAATCAAATCTATAATGCACAGCACAAATGCAGAATACACAGGAGCCTCTGCTTTATTCTTCCGTCCACCATGCTCTTTATCTAAGCCAGAGAAGGACCCATGCTTCCATGATCTCTACATAATCGATTCCCATATATATACTGTTGATGGCGTTTACTGCCACCGTTCATACAAATTATGATTCTCCGCACTCAGTGCGAGTTGTCAGAAGTGTTCTTTAGGATCTTTATCTCAAGAAGGATGTCATCATGGATGAATGCGTCCACCTTCTTCCAATTTGCATCAGGTGGCAGCTCAAGGCGCCTGACAAATCCATGCTCCCACCAGCGTCCAGCTTTCCAATCTCTGGCTTCAGATTCTTTGCCTCTCCATGGCCCGCTGATCTCAATCACCTTCTCCTTTTGTCCACCACAAACTTCTACATCGCATCTTCTGGCACCTACTGTGAGAGATGATAGTGTTAGGACTCAAGAACTTGATCATTAATATCTCAATGTAACCGAACAGTGACTTCACTATGCAAAGCAGAACAAGGACTGAAAAAAGTAGAGTTATTGTTGTCCAGTTGGTGAAAGAATGGATTTTAGTGAATACAAGTTTTCATTAAACTCCATTCTTTCATCATTCATGAACATTAGATAGATCATGTAAGTTCCTCTGAGAAAAAGGGAAAAAGAGGTTCTCAAAATCCAATCACCTGCTTTGTTGTGAAAATTTGATAATTCAGAAACTGGTAAGAAGTTCAGGGATCTATTTTTTAAGATTCATTTTCTAAGTAAGCATTTGTTTGCTCAAAATGTTTGTTTTTCATTTTCAGTGAAGATAAAAGTTGTTTTTTGTTTTGTAAAAATGCAAATTTCAATTAATTTTCACCACAGATTTGAGTCTTAAACCAACTTGAAAATGAAATTTGAAAAATACCATTTGTTGTTTTCAGTTTCCTCCACAACATTTATAAAACAAATAGAACTCTATCTTCATTTTGAACTGAAAGAACTCTACCAACCAAGTTTTTTCTTACACTCTGCTTCTGCTTTTATCCAAAATTAAAAAAAAAATAATACAAGCATTCCAAAAGGGGAGAATAAAGTACTGAAAATTTTATTTGGTTTCAGCTTTTGGTGAAAATAAAAAATACAAAAAAATTACAGAAAGGTAGTTTCCTGTACCAAAGGGAAAATCTGAAGTTTATCAAGATTTGGACAATATGAAAAATTAAGAAATAGTTTTCATATAGATTATCATCGTATCAAACACTTCTTTTTCCAATTTTTTATAATTTCTTTGCATTAAATTAGTTAGGAGAGAAGAGAAAAAGTAAAGGAAGCAACAATTAAAAAAAAAAGGAATAGGATTCCCTAATTTGAAAGATTTGAAACTCATATTCAATGTAGATGAATAAGATGAAAAGATTCCTTATCTCCATCTCTCCTTCCAACAGAATAAAGTGTCTTACTTTCCTTTCCCTTCAGTATACATCAATGTAAAGCAATCCAAAAATTTGCAATTGGAACTTTTACCATTCAGAGAAAAACAAAGAAATATATCAAAATTATGAAATGTGAATATCAATTTTGCATATATCTAAACTGGTTATGTTTATTCGAGTTGCATGCTACTTGTTCTTGTTACGAAGGTTTGAAATATTGGTTCGGATGTTTCTATTCAAGCTTAGACCAATATGTACCAGTTTGTGTTGAATGGAGGAAGAGCTTCTCCTCCCTCCTCTTTGTCCGTAAGTGCAGTAATGAAGCTTTGCCTCATCTACCACTTCAACTCATCGCAAGCTTTACTAATCGCTCACCCAATGACAAACCTTTTTTCTTTTCTCCTCTTCTTTCTCTCCTCTAATCTTCCTTACAATGTACAAACCAGCTCCAATAAGAACTGGTACAACCAACCGAATGGATACAAATGAGTTATACCCTCTGGTACGGCCGATTGTTTTAATCCTTATTAGTAGTAATGAAGGAATCAACACAACAGTAACAATACCTGGCAATTCGGCTTTGAGGACATACTCTCCATCGGACTCAAACCAGTCGACACTAGTTCTGGAAGCACTCCTCAGCCCAGCGAGCAGCGCCTCCGACTCAAACTCCCACAGTGGAAACGCATCCCCGGGGTCGAAGAACTTCCCAAACAGCAGCGGGCTGAACAGCGACCCTTCGCCGAACACCTTGCGTGCGACATCCCCGGCGTGGGAGATGAACGCATCGAAGGCGTCTTCCGTGAGGGAGACCCGCCATTTCTGCGAGCTCTGGTCGCCAGGCCACCGCACCTCTATCGCCCTCCGGTTCGGCATCTGCGCGGCAATGTGTGCTCAAAGGGGACGGACTGGTGGAATTCTCCCTTTTATAAAGAATGTTGACCTGCTTTTTGAAAAAGGCAAAGTGGAGAGAATAGATTCGTGCCGGATCGGTAAGCGAATATATAGAGTTGTTATCTTTTTGTTCTCCAATCTCTGGAGGCTTCCATGGCGATTGAGAGTGGATTGGATTTGTGCCATGCTTATGCTTATCCAGGGATGGCAGGATTTGCGATCAAGTTTGCAGCATTTCATCCATGCAGCTCTCGTAGACTTTTTAAAGGCAGCGTCACGTAGACTTTTTAAAGGAAGCAGGAGGAGGCAGATTCCCTGCGTCTTGAGGGTGACGTCCACCAGAGCAGACGGAACTGGCTCACAACAAATTTGAAGGAACAAAATCTACAACGTTGAATCACCTTCCTATGAATTTTTCTTGTTTAGGAAGAGTACCGTCTAGAATGGTTGGATGGTTCAACAAAAAAAAAAAAAAAAAAAATCATAGGACACTCGTGTGCCATCGGATTCGCTAGAAAGGTAAATTTTAGGGTATGTTTTCTTCGACGGATGTAAAAGCGGAAAATCAGCAGGGAAGAGATAGTAAATCATTAGGGAAGGAGAGGGAGCCACGTGAGTCACGAGCAGAGAGTGGCTCTAGGGCGGCGTTCGTAGTGGATTGCGGACGTCCAGAGCGGCGTCGGGCCGTCGGAGGGTGACGTCGACGAGTGGATCGCGGACGGCAGGCGTCTTCGGCAGCTGCGGATGGCTCCAGCAGCAGGATGAGGTCGAGGGATTGGCGTTCACGTGCGAGGGTGAAGATGCAGCTCCGACGCGTGGGTGAAGACGCGGCTTAGGCTCCGACTTCGGCTCAGGCGGCTGGTGGGGGGACGTGGGTAGGCCGGGCTGGTGGGGGGAGACTCTGGCGGCTCCGACTGGACGGCGAGGGAGGAGCAGTGGCGGACGAAGGGGACGGTCCATCACTAGTCTCACGCGTAACCTCCATGTCTCCCCCGTCGCCTCCCTCGATTGAGTCGACCGACGGCCCCCCGAGTCTCCCCCGTCTCCTCCCTCGCAAAGGCTTGAGCCGGAAGCCCTACTTGCGTGATTCTCGCATCGTCGATTTCTTCTGGGAGGGAAGGCGCAAGCAGCGGCTCCGACAGGGAGGGAGGGAGGTGGACGCCGGGGGAGGGGGCATCGTCGGAGGGGGACGTCACTGGGAGGGGGGGGGCATTGTCGGAGGGGGATGCCGCAGGGAGGGACATCGTCAGAGGGGGACGCTGCCGGGGGGAGGGGGGCAGGTGAGGGGGACGTCACACGCGAGTGTCTCGCTCGTTTTTTTGTTTTCCGCTCGATTTGGGCGAACTCGAAAAATGGTACTATAGCTGTCTATTCTTCCATCCGTCTGAGTCCATCCGTCCAAAAAAACCATTGAAAATAGAGGAATTCGTCCGTCCCCTCATATGTTCCCTTCAAGAAAACACGCCTTTAAAGTCAAGTCCAGTGTTTTAAGATTTGTGCTTCCAGCGAATCCAACTACTGATAAGCAGGGTCACTATCTAAGATTTTTTTTATAGTGTGACAATTTGTATTTGATTTGACATGATTTATTATTTTTTTGACGATTTTAAATTCCTAATTAGTTAAATAGGAGAGGTTTAAATTCTGCAGAGGATTTGATAAGTGAGGTTTTAATCAAATTCAGATTGAATTTAGGTCTATAAAGTTGGATTTTAATCAAATTCAGATTGGATTTAGGTTTACAAGTATAAATATAAAATTTTAAAAGACTTTACGTCGTGGTTAAATTATATAATAGTATACTCGATTTGAGTTTTAGATTGTGCTTTTTTAGATAGAAAATTAAGAAAAAAAAATAAAAAACATATTAAATCTAACTAAATTTAATATTTTTTCATTCTTTTCTTTTAATTTTTCGTCTAAGAAAACACTATCGGCTAAAACAGCGGTGCGTTGAACTAAGGTTGGCTGAACGTTTGCAGCCGCTGATTTCACTCTCACTTTGACTTTTACTACTTTATTGACTTTTTTGTGCTTTTTTGCACCATGCAACTTTACAGATATGCTCAAAGTGCAGATATTATGGAGAATATTTTACTTTAAAAAATAAGATTATGGAGTTGCATGAGAGAGATTTTTATTGCAAATATTTGTTTTTGAAATTATGGGTTTATCACTTATGATTCTTTTTTTCATTATAAAAAGTTACTGGTTTGTTCGATTGATGATTCGCATTCAAGAAACTATGCAATCTGTTTGATTGGTTGAAAAAAATCTGAAAAATTATTGCTAAAAAATCAGGAAAAGTAAGTAGTTATTCTGATAATTCATTAGCGGAGTTGACTTCTTTGCATAAGTTAAGAATATGCCTTCAATTGTCAAATGTAAAATATACTCTCAACCAGATGCGGCCACAAGTAGAGAATAAAATGCCCTAATTGATTTTTTTTTTTTTTTAATTTTCAAAAGCATGACCTTTCTATTTTAGCTTTTACTAGCATCATTAGTCTAAGTTAATTATATAGTAATCGCATTAGGCTTAGAATATGAGGTGAACTCAATGGTAGAATACTTTCCAATATATCTCTTTACTATTAGAATCAAACTATACTTGAAACTATATTTGTACTAATGTAATTCAATTTAAAAAATTAAGCTTAAGTAATTGATAGTAAACCTATATACCATAACTACTTTTATTCACTTCCTATGTGGGACTAATTAGGTTGTCACAATACTAAACTAATAGACTAAAACTATCCCTTGTCAACACGATATGGGATCAATATAGTGATAACTCCATCTACTGCAACACTTTCTTACTGAACTACTTTGATATTGTTTTCTAAGACTTAGGCTAATGAAAAAAAACTAATCATTAACTTAATAAGCCTAAAATAATGTTATTCAATTTAAAACGCTTAAGCAAGCTCATTAGACTTATATATCATGATAATTATTCTGTTACTTTCTATGTAAAACTAAATCGGTGTATCACAATTAGTTTACTATGTAAGAAACTAATTTGAGACAACTTGGATCTTACCAGAAATGTATGCCAACATTGTTCTTTTCTAGTTTCTTTAGTGTGGAGTATTTGCTTTCACTTTGAGATCATAAACAGGTTATATACCTATTGAATTTTTGCAGCTTGTATCAATGCTGTATGTTCTGAGGATTCTGAAACCTCAATCAAATACTGAAGTCACTGAACGCAAAACTGCATCTGCAATATCAGCAATATCAGCAAAGGCACCACCAACACTCAGATCAGGTTTATCATTAAATGGATATGGCTTCTCAGGCTCCTTCGCTTCCAAGATCTCATCGATCGACATCGCTGCCTTAGATCTTTTGATCGATGTAATAGGTTTGAAGTACTTCCATGGATCAGGGCAGTAATCCTTTACAAGAACAAGTACTGATTATCTCAAACTTGATTAGCAGTTCAAGCAAACTAAAACAAAGATGCAAATTTTAGTCCTTTACCTGTTCAGCATGCATTTTGCTCACAAATTCCCTGAATATTCTGAAATTTATGTTCTTCAGCAACTCTCGTGATAATCTCAGGTATGTCATTGCTAAAACCCTCAGTTTTGGCCTGCCATTTCTATCGATCCCATTCGCCCTACAGTTCCTCAAGATTTGGTTGTACGCCCTTCTGTCATACCTACTCAGTGCATTTTCACATGCAACTTCAATCCCCTCTCTCCATGCTGCACTGAACACCTGACAAAGATTAATTTTCAGTTATCTCAGAAGTTGCAACATACAATTCACAATTTGGTAATGCTTTATTTCACCTGCTGAACTAGTTCTTCAGGTCCACTCTTTGCTCTTCTGATCTGCTCAGAGTTTCTCATCTCCACACAGGTGAAGTTGAGAATGGCATCATGTCTTGCCAGCATTCGCGCAATGTTTCGATAGCCGTCGCGATCGCAGAGATTGTAGTATCCTGATGTTAATTCTGCTGCATGGCTATCATCTTTATACCACCAATGTATGCCAGAGATCTGCAATTGAGTTCATGGATATGAAAGTATCAGAACAATGAGAGAAGCAAAAGTCAGAGTGAAGGCATGCAGTAGAACACTTGCTTTGGCTGCAAGCTTGAGTTTGCAACCAAGGAAGGCCTTGTTGGCTTCATCAAGGATCTGGTCTCCATGAACTATAAGCTTGTTTGAGTACCAAGTTAGGAAGAACTTTCCCTTTTCTGTGAGATATGTGCCATTTTCTGCAAAGAACTTTGTAGACTCAGGATTGTCATTGTATTTTCCTGCATCATCTGGTAAGTCCCAGTCAGAGTGTCCTGATTTTGTTGCAGCCTCTCTGAAGTCTTCCTTCAGATATTTATCATAGCACTGCAAGAGAAGTTTCAGTGATGTCAAAATCTCTGATATGGATATATTCTTAAATTCACTACACAATTAACCACAGTAAATTGACCTGAAACTCTCCAATGCCTGGAAAAACCCAGCCCTGTGAGTTAGTATAGGAGGGGTATCTCAATTCTCCAGCAGGGCCAAGGCCAACCTCTATGTCTGTAATCATACCAGAATCTAAGAAATCTGCCATGTTTTCTCTGAAACTCTGCATGAAGTCACTGTACATCTGCGAAAACCAAGTTATCAGAGACACTAAGAACCTTCAGAATCTCATTGATCACCAAAATAGTTCATTTACTCTATAAAATTGAGTTTACTGCTGATCTACTATTCTTATTTTAGAATCATTCTGAAGGTCATCTTCAATCAATCAATGGCTAAGTCAACTTTACAGACCAAGCAAAAGCAGAACATCCTAAAAATACACTAGTTTAGTAGTTTTCAGGTCAAACCTCCACAGCTGTGCGCCCTCCAAACAATGGCTGGTGATCCACTCCAATGGAGAGGCACTCTTGATTCCTTGACCCCCTGATGTTGGTGTAGTAGATCTCCGGGTTTGACTCGCCGACGTCACGAATCCATCGTGGCAGAGGGATGTTGACGTCGTCGCCGACGTTGCCTCCACACTGATGGAACGACATGATGGCCTGCAACTTGAGCCCTTCTTCCCTCACCATTTGGAACAGCTCCCTGTACGCTCCCCACTGATAGAGCCTGGGGCCTGCTTCCACAATGCCCCACCACACGTCCACCATCACGCCGTCGACGGCGGCGGCCCGCAGCTGCTTCAGCTGCGACCTCAGAGTTTCTGCCCTGTGCAGTGTATTGTTGATGGAGATGACATCCAACTGTTGAAGAACTTGTCGTCAATGCCACTGAAAAAAATGAGTAGAACATTGTGAAGAGAAGAAGATCACGTCCCACCTGAAGCATCACAAACACTGGAACGTAGTTCGCTAGCATCTTCTCCTTCTCTGTTCGGGGCTCTGCCTGCATGGAACAGAGTGGAAATTGCCAGTATGTACTGCTTCCATGCACATAGATTGTGAGGATCTATTACCTCGAAGTCAGGCAGCGTGGCTGGGCCGGCCCCAGAGGCCACAGATTGAGCCGCTATGACTCTCTTGCAGGGACAATCGGAAGCGTATCCGCCACTAGATTCTGCCTTGTCTGTCTTCCATGGTTTGCAGCTCACAGGAAACTGTCCTCCCTGCAGCTGCCGCCGCCGGCATTGCATCCTCGCCGGCGATGAACTGTCGAGGTGAGGCAGAATTGCATAGGAGATGCTTGCCATTTGAGATGACACGATGGGATCCTTCTCGCCTCTTTGGAAAGTGATATTGAATTGGATTTGTAGCGATAGCCATGAGGAAATGGGTGGTGCATAATATTCTTTTCTTGTGGAAATTTTCTTCAATTTCGGTGATTTTGACACTTTTGATAAAGGTACAAGAACGAAGAACAGCGCTGAAGATTCCCGAGGTCAAAGCTCAGGTTCTTCCAAATATGTCACATATAAAACTTAAAAAAAATTCATGATAATTAATTATAGTAATATTAAAAAAATCTAAAAAGATAGCATATCAAACAAAATATTCATGATAATTAATGGGTTTCACATATATATTGTTGTCATCTAGGAACAAATTTTGAAAAGGACTGCTCGTTGGAGGATGATGATGGTATTGTAATTAATTTACTTAGAGTTTTCAGTTGTCATTTAGGAACAAATTTTGAGAAGGACTGCTCGTTGGAGGATGATGATGGTATTGTAATTAATTTACTTGAAGAGTTTTCAGGACCAGTCACTTCTCTTCGAAATCCTTCATGAAATGATTCATCATTTGAATCGACGAGCAATCTGGTTCCTGTCCAAAATGTAGGCCGCGAAGGAGCTGGGAGCGACACATTTGTGCTGCTCAAAGCCAGAATCACCGTCGACATGTTTGGTCTATCATTTGGGTTCTCGTCAACGCACAACAATCCTATTTGAATGCATCGCAACACCTCAATTCTAGGCCAATCCTCACCCAACGCTGATCGGTCCAACAGCTCCACAATTGTTCCATTAATCCAGTTCTTCCATGTCTGCGTGCAATAGCTATTAATTGTAGAATTTATATGAAAGCAAACAAATTAAACAAACTAGAATAAGCGCACACATACATAGCTAAGAAGATCAGAGTGTTGAGCATCTTGGAAACCGCTGCTCTTCCTCCCCGTGATGATCTCCAAGACCAAGACGCCGAAGCTGAACACGTCCGACTTCACAGAGAATTGCCCATGCATTATGTACTCCGGTGCCATGTATCCACTGCAAGCGCATAGTCAATTAATTTTCAACAAATAACATACCCGAAGGTTTAGTTAGTTAATTTTATACATAAAAGCCTACAATGTTCCGACGATTCTGCTTGTGCTTTTGTGAGTTTGCTCGCCGAGAAAAAGCCTGGCTAAGCCAAAATCTGAAATCTTAGGGTTCATATTAGCGTCCAACAAGATATTGCTGGCTTTCAGATCTCGATGCACTACTGTGAGACGTGATTCATCATGCAAGTACTGCAAGCCCCGAGCAATTCCACATATGATTCTGAATCGAATGCCCCAATGTAATTGTTCACGTCTCGCAGGATCTAGAACACAGAAATAGCTTCATTAATATATCGACATGGTTAAGATAAGACGAAGTCAAACGGCAAACTAATGGCCACCTTGAAGAAATGTGTCGAGACTTCCATTAGGAACGAATTCGTAGACGATCATTTTCTCCTTGGCCAAGCAGACACCCAAGAGCCTGACAAGATTCCTATGTTGTAGTTTGGCAACCAAAACCAATTCATTCTTGAGCTCTGTAATTCCCTGCCAAGAATTTTGCGCAAGCCTTTTCACTGCAATCTCTCGCCCGTCCGGTAGCACTCCCTATTTCATTTATGAATTCATGATACATATAAATTAATGAACAAGTAGAGGGAATTAACTGTTAATTCATTAATTAACCTTATACACAGCTCCAAATCCACCTTCTCCGAGCTTGTTCTCTTCATGGAAGTTGCCTGTTGCATCTTGCAGTGCAGACAGATCAAATAGTAGAGACTCCGCGCAATCAATGTCATCTATGTTACTCTCCTCATCTGTAATGGTAATACACATATATGTATTTATATATGAAACATATTTCATTATCAATATCTAAGAAGACAGAAATTTAGCACATTAAATTAGTTGTCATTTCACTGAACTAGTTATATAGATATAGAAATGAGGGAAAAAAACCAGACCAGTAACACTGAAGATTTGATTATTCCATTGACTTACGGAGTAATTTTGACTTCTTTTTCCTCCTGATGGATATGATGAAGATAATAGAGACAATCAATGCAGCCGTCACCAAAGGTACCACAATATAAACTGCAACATTCTTCTTCTTTCCTGCATTAATAGGATGTTCATAACATAAACCCTGTTATAATATAATTAATTAATTTTAAGAAAGTACCAACGTTGATATATTAATTACTTCGTTTTATGTTAACATCTAAGTAATATTATTCAAGCAATTCCCATTTGACTTTTTGAATATTGGAGTCAGAAAGTCAAAAGTTTACATTAATGAAGTGCTTTAAGCTAGAAATTGATCATTACACTATATTTCCTTGGGTGGAAAGAGAGAAGAAAAGAAACTTTTTCCTTCATTTATTTTGAGGGGAAAATGGTGGAAGGAGGGAAAATAGCTTAGTTTTTTCTCGTTTTTGGTCCGCCCAAATTAGACAGAAAGATGAGGAAAACCTTTTCGCCTACTCCGTGCCCCTCGCCCACTCTCGTGACAGCAGGTTGGCAAAGTGAGCTCGTGGCGATAGGCGGGGCGAGGTGAGCTTGCAGCGACAGGTGGGCGAGGAGAGCTCACGGTGGCATGCAGGCAAGGCTTCGAACGGCGACTGGTGAGGCAGGCTTGCGGAGGCAAGCGGGTCAGGCTTGGGATGGTAGGTTTGCGAGGCGAGCTCACATAGGTAGGTAGGCAAGGCTTCGAACGGCGACCAGTAAGCTGAGCTCGTGGAAGCTGGCATACAAAGTTTTGAACGAGCACAAAGACACAATTTTCTCTCAAAATTAGAGAGAAATCAAAATAATGAAAAAGTAATCATATTTCTCTCTAGTTTAATTTCCTCCCAAATCAGTCTTCCTAATAAAATATGAGAAAATATTTTTTTTCTCTTCTCCCCACTTTTCTTAAAGAAAAAACACAGCCTATGGAAACAGAGCCTTGCTAGTAGGAGCACGTATCCTCAGCAGCTAGGCAGCCGAGAAATCCTTTAAATTTTTATTAAAAAATATTTTTTTTTAAATTTTTTTTTAGAAATGATGTACACATTAGGATCTATCTAATGGTACCAATATTGGGGTAGTTTAGATTATACACAATAAGAAATTACCTTAAACATTATTACATAAAAGACAAAAAAATTTTTACTATATAGAAATATTTAGGGTGATTTCTTGTTGGGTACAATCTAAACTACCCAAATATTGGTACCATTAGATAGATCCTAATGTGTAGATCATTTCTGAAAAAAAAAAATTTTTTAAATATTTTTTAATAAAAATTTAAGGGAGGCAGCCGAGAATTATTTCTGGCCTGCTAGTAGGGGTGAGCATTCGGTACCGGTACAGAAGTACCGTACCAAAATTTCGGTATTCGATATTTCGGTACCGGTACTTTGATACCGGTGCCGATTTTTAAATCGGAATTTCGGTACTGGTACCTGAAAAAAACTTCGAGATTTATTTTTAGTCATGAAGTACCGAAATATATATTAATAATTAATTAATATATTTATTTATATATTATTTACTAATTTATAAGACATATTTATGAGGTATATTATAATTTATAAGGTATATTCACTAATTAATTATTTATTTTTATATTATTTATTAATTTAGACACTTAAATACTTTTTAAAAAATTAGAAATATAAAATTTCAGGAATTCAAAAATTTTCTAAAATAATTTTCAGGAATTTGGTACTGAACTCCCGAATTAGAATTCGGTATTGGTATCAGTACCTATAATTTAAAATTCAGGAGTTCGGGACCGGGAGTTCGCTACCGGTACCCGTTCCAAATTTCCGTTTGCTCACCTCTACTTGCTAGTGTTTCCGAAAAGTCCGTTCATTTTTTTTTTACTTATTTATGTGAATTTGAAATAATATTTGACTTATTTTATAAAAATAAAAAAGTAATCCGTGAATCGATTCACCTTTTACTTGAGAAGGCTGAGTTTTCGAAGGATTTGCTGCAGCATCCGGATCGGGTTGGGGCGTCGGGCTCCTTCCGCCGCCGGTTTCGGCTGTGAGATTCACCATGGGAGCGCCGTTGTAAAAGGACTGCACTTCGTACCGCATAGTGCACACCGATCCCAGCACCCTTCCGCCTATCTTTCCGACTAGAAAGTCCGGCAAAGGATCGAACAGCTTCCGCAAACACCTGCTGCAATCGTCGTCCGACAGATTTGGAGTGCACTGGAGGAGAGCATATAAATGAGTAGCGGACTTGTTCAATTCCCCAGTCGCGTATTTGAAGTTCGATTTATAGGCCGCCCAATCCGCCGTAGCATTCAGCAACTCCCGCACGAGCTCCATGAAAACGGCGGGGTTGGTTGCGTCGGCGACGTTGGCCATCATTAGCATCTGCTCGTTATCGACCGTGTCGAGGAAAGGCAGGTCGGAGTAGCGGAAGAGGCAGAAGTCGTACCACGAGATGGCGGCCTTGCTGTAGCCGCAGCGGTTGGGGGTGTAGCGGGAGGCTTCCTGGGCGCAGGAGGTGCAGTCCGAGACTTGGACGTCGCCGCGGCAGAGGACGAGGCTGTATACGGCGTCGGGGGGCTGGCCTTCTTCTTTGGTGAAGTAGTTGGTGAAGCTGGTGGAGTTGAGGGAGGAGAGGACGACGTCGAGGTTGGACTGGTAAATGCTGTTGGCGGTGAAGTTGTTCTTAGTGTTGCAGTAGATGGACAGGAGGTTGTTGCCCGCCGCAGCAGTAGTGGCAGAGGGGAGGAGGAGCAGGAGGTAGAAGAAGATGGTGATCGGGAACATGGTATCTTCTGGCAATTGCCATGGCCTTCTCCAATTTGCAAGTGCTTTTGTTTTGAATAGATTGTGGGCTCCGCTTGGGGGGAAGATTTCTTACCAGTCTTCCTAACCCGGCTGCCGGCTTTATGTTACTCACGTCTGTCAAACTCAAACCCACGGACAGAAATCTTCAAATTTCAAGGCTGTCCCCGTTAATTTTTATTTAAAATTTTTCTATAACTTTGTTTTTAAAAATAAATTATACATTTTAAACAATCTAATCATACCAATATTAAAGCAGTTAAGATTATACACAATAAGATAGTAATTTTTTTTTTTTTTTATGTAATAATATTTAAGATAATTTTTTGTTATGTATAATCTAAACTACTCTAATATTAATACTGGATAGCTTAAAATATATAAATTACTTTTTAAAAAAAATTAAAAAATAAATTTTAAAATAAAAATTAAGAGACAGCCGAGAAATACCAGCCGAAGATTTCTGTCCCAAACGGACTATGCCCATTGATTACCGTCTAACGATGTTGTCGTCTTGTAGTAGGAAAAGTCAGGTTAAAAATGCCCTCCGTAAGTTGCCTTGATCTTTGACTAGTCAACACACGTTACAGGATTCCCAAGACTGTCTCGAGAGACACGCCGTAAGGAGAAAAGAAAAGTAATAAATAAAGCTATGGATGAATCTCTTGCTACTCGGTCAACATTTTGGCACGTATTGAAAATGAGAAATGCACTAGGAATTAGTGAAAGGAAAGGAAGATGCAGGGAGATAGGATAAGGAGGAACTTAAATAGAAGAGGTCCGAAGTTTAGACAGTTGAAGGTGAATGCTAATGGGGTTTGGATAAATCAAAACAAGGAAGCAGGCTGTTGCGTATATTCTTAGAGGTGAAAAACTGTAGAGGCTTGATGGTAATGTCGGCGTATTTCAAAAGTCCCTCGTCATTTATCAATTTTACTGTTGATCATTGAACTAATAGCCATCAAATATGTGCTCAAATTTCTTTGTACCAGTCCATTTGGGCAAGGCAAGATGATAATCATTATATCAAATTGTATAAAAGACTAAAAGTAATACAGATTATCAAAGATGCTCAAAGTTACCGCGGCAGAGGTAATGAACCTCAAAGTTACCACGAAGGAGGAATGAGTGCTATTTGATGAAATTAGGCTCCTGCGTGAGGAAACTATGATTCTTTGTAATCAAATAAAGAAGAGGTAATTCTATTATAAATTAGCTTGTGCTAAATGTGAGAGAAAAATTGGTATTAAATGTTTGATTAGATAGTTGGTTGATGAGCCTATTATTTTGAAATATACATGGTTGCCAAATAATATTATTATGACCAACTTAATAACCAAATTATCTATTAACTTAGTGAGCAAGAATGATAATATGACTTAATTTATTAATATATTTAAGTCCAATATGATAATAGTAAGTTCACTGAGTCTTATATACTATAATATCTCTTATTTCACTTCCAACGTAGGACTAAACTAGGATATTATAATCTTCCTTACTTAGGACTTGATGTACTCCTCAAGCCTAGGCCCTAGTAGATGTTTTGGAATCATCCAACCAATAAATCTAAATTTTTGTGTGTACTAGATTAAACTAAGATTAAAAAAATTGATAAAAATATAACATAATATAATAATTATTTCCTAATCAATAAAATCGATGGAAAAGAAAAAAAAAGAAAAAGTTTTATGGTAAAAAATTCATTCATTTCACTTATTACACAAGAAGAAAAAGAAAACAAGGGACACCGAATTGTCAATTCTCATTGGAGGCAGGGACATCTCCAGTTTCCTTTGGATTGGGATTTCTTCTCTCGGCTTTCGAATATCAAATCTGATCTCTCTAGCTGGCACTTAAGCACTTGGGTAGTATCGAGTAGTCTCTTGACTACACTCTTAATCAGATCTCGGCGATGCAAAACATGGAAGCCCAGCGCCTCCTATCTCCTTTGGAGGATTCCCTCCTTCATGCTAATATTAATAAGGCGAAAGCCCTTACTAGACAACTTTCCCTCAAGTGGTGGACTCTTGCCAAATTCAAATGGATTCAAGCTGGAGATTTCAACTCTCGCTTTTTCATCAGCTTGTCTCTCATCGTGCTAGAACTAATCTTATCTAGAGTATCACCTTAGCCTCGGGTGACATTTTATCTGATCCTTATTCTATTGCCCAAGCCTTTGCCCAACACTTCTCCTCTCTCTGGAACAAGTTTTCTTTCAACTCGGTCCAGGTGTGGGATAATCATGCTATTAGATCTTCACCTTCACTGGTGCTTCTGCCTTCTAATGCTTCGGATTTCCTTGTGCACCCTTTCCATCCTTCTGAGCTTCTCTTTGTTATTTCTAATCTGCCCAATGGGAAAAGCCCGGGCCCGGATGGATTTACTATTGAGTTTTACAAATGCTTTTGGAGCCAAATTGAACTGGATTTTAATCTTTTTGTTCAAAAGTTTTTTAATACCCCGATTGTTCCATCCTCATGGGGTGAGATACTTCTTATTTTCATTCCCAAAGTTGACTCTCCTAGATTCATCAAGGAATATAGGCCTATTTCTCTTTGTAATGTTTCCTACCGTATCTTAGCTAAACTCTTGGCTAACCACCTTTCGGGACCTCATGCCTCTTGTGATGTACATTGAGCAATCTGCTTTCATTAAAGACATGCGCATTCATGATAATATCTCTATTATCCAGGAGATTGCTCACTCGATGGATTCTTCCAAAAGTAAGTACCCTCTTGTTCTCTTCAAAATTGACCTTGCCAAAGCTTTCGATAGCGTCAATTGGGCGGCCATCTATCATGCTCTGCATATCCATAATTTTCCTCCCAAATTTATCTCTTGGATCCAAGCTTGCATTGAATCTGCTAAATTTACCAGCTTTATTAATGGTTCTACCTCTACAAAATTTTCTAACTCGAGAGGTTTAAGGCAAGGGGATTCTCTCTCCCCTTATATGTTTGTTCTTGTTATGAATATGCTTAGTATTATGCTTAAGGATCAAACTAGGGCTAGGCTCATTAATCCTTTTAATCTCAAATCCCAAACCAAGATCTCGCATCTCATGTACGCTGATGATTTGATACTTTGCTTCAAAGCTAACCCTAAATCTTGTCGTCACATCAAGTCTACCCTTCATGCTTTCTCTAAATTCTCCGGTTTGACCCTCAACCCTGATAAATCCAAAATTTACTTCCCTAAATCTTGCTCTACTCATATGAGGCAATCCATCATGCAGACTTTGAATGTTAAAGAAGGCTTCTTTCCCTTTAAATACTTGGGAGCCTTTATTTCTCCTACATCTGTTGCTAGGGTGACTATTCGGGCTTGCCAAAATGCTACTCTTAGCCATTTAAGTGCCTGGAAAGGCCACCTTCTCTCCCAGGTGGGTAAGATTGCTTTAGTTAATTCCACTCTTGATGCTACACCCATTCACTCTTTGATCTCTACGTGGATTCCTCCTTCATGCACGGATAAGCTTAATAGTGTCGCTCGGCAATTCATCTAGAAGAACAATTCCAAGTCTAAAGGCCTGCATCTGGTTAATTGGGACACCATTACCCTACCTAAACATTTGGGTGGCTTGGGGGTAAAGGATTTCACTACTGTGCATTTGGCTTTGCAATGTTCTAAAGCTCTTGCCATCTTAAACCAAAAGGATAACATTTGGGTGAAGGTGGTTACTGCAAAATATGGTCTTCCTTATCCTTGGAACCTAAGATTCTCTACTCGCTTTAGCTCTAGTTGGAAGGGCTTTCTTTTGGACCTTAATGCTCTCAAGCTTGGGTTTCGCTTACAGCTTGGTCATGGTCAGTGCACCTTTTTTCTTGGTTCACCCTGGTGCTCTGATCTTCCACTACGCTACAAGCCTTCATTTGTTATAAATATTGATGATGATTTTTTGGTTAACTCTTTGGTGCAGGAAGGACAATGGAACCAGGACATGATTCGCTCCTTGGTTGGGAGTGAGCTTGCATGTTGCATCTTGCAAACACTCATATACTCTGATCCCGACGATGATATCTGGTTATGGAGAGAGGCTCCTAGTGGATGTTCACTAACCAAGGCTGCTTACCTTTGGTTATTGAATAAACATGGGAACCTCCAGGATCCTTGGTCTAGTTGGCGGAAGCTATGGCTGTTGCATGTTGCCAAGAAGATCCGCATCTTCGGCTGGAAGCTACTCCACCAGAAGCTTCCTACCTCCAGCCACCTTGAGACCATTAGTCTTGGCAAGAGCCGTCCTTGTATTTTTGTGAGGATTTCACTTACTCAATTTCTCATATGTTTTTTGGTTGTAGCTTCATTTCAAATATCTGGAAGTTTCTTGCTGAAATGTTATCTCTTCCTTTAGTTTCCAGTTGGGATTGGATTCATGGTAGTTGGCTGTTCGAAAGTGACCCTTTACCAACCCTTATCATTTTGGTTTTCTGGGCTCTTTAGAAGGCTCGCAACGAGTCTATTTTTTTTCTGTAATTAGGCCAAACCTGGACGGAAATCTTAGACAGGCTCTTGTCAATTTCAATGACTCTCAATTGGCTTATAAACCTGAGGGAAATGATGTTTCTCACCATGTTTCTAGGAAAACTGCTCTTTGGATTTTGTCGGCTCTTGGTTGGGTTAAAATCAATGTAGATGGTTCCTGGAAGGCTCACACCAAGTTAGTAGGTATTGGTTATCTTGTAAGAGATTATGTTGGTAATTGTACTCTCGCTATTTCTGTGCAGGTCCAAGTGGCAGATTCTCTGGAAGCTGAATTAATGGCATTGCACAGTGTTGTTAGCTTCTCCTACGCTCGGAAGGAACAAATGGGTAACAAGATCATTTTTGAAACGGATTGCCTAGTTGTCGTTGATGCTTTGAAGACGGAGACCTTTTGCGTTCCTGATCATATCAAACGTGGCTCGGCTGGCCCTAGAGGCCACAGATTGGAAATTGCCAGTATGTACTGCTTCCATGTGTTGGGATTTTTATGCTTGACAATAATAAATCCCTAAATCTCACTTGTGTAATCACAACAATATATATAATGCAAATAATGAAACCAGGACAATATCAATCTAGAAAAATATGAATACCAAGATTTTACGTGGAAAAACCCCTAAAAGATAGGGTAAAAAACCACGGAGCTGGCCACCAAAATTCCACTATATATACAATAAATACAATATCTCTTCACAACAATAATTTCATCAATAACATGATGAAAAATCACGCAAGGGAAAAACTATCCCTAAATTCGCCACTATACCAAAAATAGTATCTAGAAGAGACCAATCGAAAATCTAGCCGTTGGATATGTAAGGAATTACCCTAAGAGAAACTCTGTAAAATTTCGTGCCGATCAAATGGTAGATGACTTCAAGATCACGCAAGAAATCAGTCTTCCCTTCTCTCTCTCCTCTCTCCAGCCGCCGCTCACCTCTCGTCGAAATTGAGAGAACCGACATTTCCAATTCCACCAATTCCCAGCCACTCACATTCACGTGAGTGATTTTGATTTAATTAAAGCCGTTTTACAAAAAAAACCCCAAAAGACCTTTTGTAATTGCAAGTGGATCCCTGCATGATGCAGGACCCACATATAACAATCTCCCCCTCCTGCATCATGCAGGGATGACCACGCCAGTCATCTTCTTGGAAACTTTAGTCTTCTCTTTTGTCATAACCTTCTTCACTTGATAACACTCTGGCTTTTTTTTATCTCTGCTCATGACAAAACCATTGTCAAATTGTCTTGAAGGTTTCTTTCCTCTAAGAGACTTTCTCAACTGAGTTTTCATCTGAGATTGCTGAGATATCTGTCTTTTTCGTGCACTGCTTGCATCAATTGTCTGGTGCTCATTCTGGAACTCTCCCCCTGGCTGAGAAACTAGCTCACTTGGTACTTTAGGAGAAATGACATTCTTAAATAGAATCTTCACACCCTTCTCACTCAAGGGTCCAATCCTCTTATGACATAACTCTGAAGTAGGTGCTGAAGCAGTACTAATTTCTCCTCTGAGAACCTCAACATCAATATGATAAAGAGCATGTTGCTTGCTTCCTCTAGCACATATAAGTGATCCTTTTGTTAGCTTCCACTTTTCATCACCAAATGTGCTCACTAAACCCTCATCATCAAGAACACCAAGTGACATCAAACTGAATCTCAAGTCAGGAATATACTTTACATCTCTGAGAATCATCTTATGTCCAAGGTTAGTCTTGATAATGATATCCCTTTTTCCTCTGATAACTGCAGTATCCTTATTTCTCATCTTTACATTACCTAAGTCACAATGATGTAATGATGAAAAATAATCAATATGAGGAGTAGCATGAAAAGAAGCACCTATGTCAATGATCCAACTGTCTTTTCCATTCACTGCCAATATACTTTCTATATCACTTGCTGCTAGAATGTGAATATCACTGTCCATAGTGATTGTAGTGTTGCTCTCTTTATCCTCTCTTCTGATTCGATTGCTTTCTCCTCTATGAGCCTTTTTGAATAACCAACAATATTTCTTAATATGTCCCTTCTTATGGCAATAAAAGCACTAAACATCTTTTCTGGTAGATGAACTGTTCCTAGAATTCTCATGCTGATATGGAGATCTATTTGTGTTTCTACCATGATTTTCAGTCACCAATACCTGAGATCTATTTGCATCCATAGACATTCTTCTAGTTTCTTCATTCAACAAGCTTGAAGTTACTAGGCTCATGGATAACATACCATCTAGTGCTGCTGAGAGATACAACCAAAGTCTCCCAACTCTCTGGTAGAGAACTCAATAACAAAAGTGTCTGCAATTCATCTTCAATTACCATTTTCATAAAAGCCAACTGATTGATGATGCTTTTCATGTTATTCAAATGCTCAATAATTTTTTCACCTTCTATATACTTCAGATTCACCAGTTTCCTAATCAGAAAAGCCTTATTACTAGCAGTCTTTCTCTCATATAAGTCTTCTAATTTTTTCCACAACTTATATGCAACTTTTTCATTCACAATATGATGAAAAACATTATCTTCTAACCACTGCCGAATATAACTGATGGCTTTTCTATTCAACTTATTCTAGTCATCATCTGCTATTTTTTCTGATTTGGTTTCATTCTCAACTGCATCAAATAGATCTTTGCAATATAAATAGTCTTCCATCTTGGTTTTCCAGATAAGCCAATTTTCTCCATTCAAGACTACCATTCGATTGTCAATTTCCATGATTAACACAAATAAATAATCAACTTGGCTCTGATACCACTATTGGGATTTTTATGCTCGACAATAATAAATCCTTAAATTTCACTTGTGCAATCACAACAATATATATGATACAAATAACGAAACCAGGACAATATCAATCCAGAAAAATATGAATACCAAGATTTTAATTGGAAAAACTCCTAAAAAATAGGGTAAAAAACCACGGAGCCGGCTACCAAAATTCCACTATATATCCAATAAATACAATGTCTCTTCACAACAATAATTTCATCAATAACAAGATGAAAAATCACGCAAGGAAAAACTATCCCTAAATTCGTCACTATACCAGAAACAGTATCTAAAAGAGACCAATCGAAAATCTAACCGTTGGATATATAAGAAATTACTCTAGGAGAAACTCTGTAAAATTTCGTGCCGATCAAATGGTAGATAACTTCAAGATCACGCCTGAAAGAAATTAGTCTTTCTTTCTCTCTCCTCTCTCCAGCCACCGCTCACCTCCCGTCGAATCTCTCTCCTCTCTCCAGCCACCGCTCACCTCCCGTCGAAAAGAAAGAACCGAAATTTCCGACTCCACCAATTCCCAGCCACTCACATTCACGTAAGTGATTTTGAGTTAATTAAAATAGTTTTACAAAAAACCCCAAAAACCTTATGTAATTGCAAGTGGGTCCCTCGTAATGCAGGAGCCACATATAACACCATGCACATAGATTGTGAGGAGCTATTACCTCGAAGTCAGGCAGCGTGGCTGGGCCGGCCCCAGAGGCCACAGATTGAGCCGCTTTGACTCTCTTGCAGGGACAATCGGAAGCGTATCCGCCACTAGATTCTGCCTTGTCTTTCTTCCATGGTTTGCAGTTCACAGGAAACTGTCCTCCCTGCAGCTGCCGCCGCCGGCATTGCATCCTCGCCGGCGATGAACTGTCGAGGTGAGGCAGAATTGCATAGGAGATGCTTGCCATTTGAGATGACACGATGGGATCCTTCTGGCCTCTTTGGAAAGTGATATTGAATTGGATTTGTAGCGATAGCCATGAGGAAATGGGTGGTGCATAATATTCTTTTCTTGTGGAAATTTTCTTCAATTTCGGTGATTTTGACACTTTTGATAAAGGTACAAGAACGAAGAACAGCGCTGAAGATTCCCGAGGTCAAAGCTCAGGTTCTTCCAAATATGTCACATATAAAACTTAAAAAAAATTCATGATAATTAATTATAGTAATATTAAAAAAATCTAAAACGATAGCATATCAAACAAAATATTCATGATAATTAATGGGTTTCACATATATATTGTTGTCATCTAGGAACAAATTTTGAAAAGGACTGCTCGTTGGAGGATGATGATGGTATTGTAATTAATTTACTTGAAGAGTTTTCAGGACCAGTCACTTCTCTTCGAAATCCTTCATTAAATGATTCATCATTTGAATCGACGAGCAATCTGGTTCCTGTCCAAAATGCAGGCCGCGAAGGAGCTCGGAGAGACACATTTGTGCTGCTCAATGCCAGAATCACCGTCGACATGTTTGGTCTATCATTTGGGTTCTCGTCAACGCACAACAATCCTATTTGAATGCATCGCAACACCTCAATCCTAGGCCAATCCTCACCCAACGCTGATCGGTCCAACAGCTCCACAATTGTTCCATTAATCCAGTTCTTCCATGTCTGCGTGCAATAGCTACTAATTGTAGAATATGTATGAAAGCAAACAAATTAAATAAACTAGAATAAGCGCACACATACATAGCTAAGAAGATCAGATTGTTGATCATCTTGGAAACCGCTGCTCTTCCTCCCCGTGATGATCTCCAAGACCAAGACGCCGAAGCTGAACACGTCCGACTTCACAGAGAATTGCCCATGCATCATGTACTCTGGTGCCATGTATCCACTGCAAGCGCATAGACAATTAATTTTCAACAAATAACATACCCGAAGGTTTAGTTAGTTAATTTTATACATAAAAGCCTACAATGTTCCGACGATTCTGCTTGTGCTTTTGTGAGTTTGCTCGCCTAGAAAAAGCCTGGCTAAGCCAAAATCTGAAATCTTAGGGTTCATATTGGCGTCCAACAAGATATTGCTGGCTTTCAGATCTCGATGCACTATTGTGAGACGTGATTCATCATGCAAGTACTGCAAGCCCCGAGCAATTCCACATATGATTCTGAATCGAATGCCCCAATGTAATTGTTCACGTCTCGCAGGATCTAGAACATAGAAATAGCTTCATTAATATATCGACATGGTTAAGATAAGACGAAGTCAAACGGCAAACTAATGGCCACCTTGAAGAAATGTGTCGAGACTTCCATTAGGAACGAATTCGTAGACGATCATTTTCTCCTTGGCCAAGCAGACACCCAAGAGCCTGACAAGATTCCTATGTTGTAGTTTGGCAACCAAAACCAATTCATTCTTGAGCTCTGTAATTCCCTGCCAAGAATTTTGCGCAAGCCTTTTCACTGCAATCTCTCGCCCGTCCGGTAGCACTCCCTATTTCATTTATGAATTCATGATACATATAAATTAATCAACAAGTAGAGGGAATTAACTGTTAATTCATTAATTAACCTTATACACAGCTCCAAATCCACCTTCTCCGAGCTTGTTCTCTTCATGGAAGTTGCCTGTTGCATCTTGCAGTGCAGACAGATCAAATAGTAGAGACTCCGCGCAATCAATGTCATCTATGTTACTCTCCTCATCTGTAATGGTAATACACATATATGTATTTATATATGAAACATATTTCATTATCAATATCTAAGAAGACAGAAATTTAGCACATTAAATTAGTTGTCATTTCACTGAACTAGTTATATAGATATAGAAATGAGGAAAAAAAACCAGACCAGTAACACTGAAGATTTGATTATTCCATTGACTTACGGAGTAATTTTGACTTCTTTTTCCTCCTGATGGATATGATGAAGATAATAGAGACAATCAATGCAGCCGTCACCAAAGGTACCACAATATAAACTGCAACATTCTTCTTCTTTCCTGCATTAATAGAATGGTTATAATATAAACCCTTTTATAATATAATTAATTAATTTTAAGAAAGTGCCAACGTTCATACGTTAATTACTTCATTTTATGTTAACATCTGAGTAATATTATTCAAGCAATTCCCATTTGACTTTTTGAATTTTGGAGTCAGAAAGTCAATAGTTTACATTAATGAAGTGCTTTTAAGCTAGAAAGTGATCTTTACACATTTCCACTCCAAAAAGTCAAAAGTTTACATTAATGAAGTGCTTTAAGCTAGAAAGTAATATTTACATTAATACTTTTCTCTCGTTTTTGGTCTGCGTAAATTAGGTGGAAAGATGAATGAAAACTCCTCGCCTACTCTGCACTGCTCAACCACTCCCGCCTCTGCTGCTCGCTGCATGCCGCCAGTTTACTCCTGTCGCTTGCTTGCTCACTGTCCCTACTGTTGCTCTGTTGCCACCGAGCTTCCCTCCACCGTTCGCTACTCTTCCCTCCCCCATAATGCCCGTCGCCCACTCTCCCACTCTAGCCTCCAACACCAGTGCCCTCCTACCTCCCCTCTTTTCCACTGCCTACTTGCGTTGCTCGCACATACAAGTACTTAAAATCTATGTGACTTTCTTTTCCTTAGTTCTATTTCTTTTGGAGGGAATCTATGGGGAAAGAAGAGAAAACAACATTGAATCTACCTTTCAAAGAAACAAAGGCCTTAATTTTTTTCTTTCTTTATTTCAATCTTTTCTTTCTTCTTGTTTGTTTTTCTGGCTCGCGAAGGCGAGGCTTTGCGATGGTAGGTTAGTGAGGCGAGCTCACAAGGGCAAGTTTCGAATGGTGATTGACGAGGCGAGCTTGTGGAGTAAGATGAGCGAGGGACAATTTTCTCTCCAAATTAGAAAAAAAAAAACCAAAATGATGAAAAAGTATACATGTTTCTCTCCGGTTAAATTTCCTCCCAAATCAGTGTTTCCAACAGAAAAGGGAAATCTTTTTCTTTGCCTTCTCCCCACTTTCCTCCCAAAAAATACAGCCGTACTAAAACAGAGCCTTGCTAGTGTTTCTGAAATGTGTGTTCAGTTTTTTCACATAAATTATTTATGTGAATCTGAAATAATGTTTGACTTATTTTATAAAAATAAAAAAGTAATCCGTGGATCGATTCACCTCTTCCTTGAGAAGGCTGAGTTTTCGACGAAGGATTTCCTGCAGCATCCGGATCGGGTTGGGGCGTCGGGCTCCTTCCGCCGCTGGCTTCGGCTGTGAGCTTCACCATGGGAACGCCGCTGTAAAAGGACTGCACTTCGTACCGCATAGTGCACACCGATCCCAGCACCCTTCCGCCTATCTTTCCTATTAGAAAGTCCGGCAAAGGATCGAACAGCTTCCGCAAACACCTGCTGCAATTGTCTGCCGACAGATTTGGAGTGCACTGGAGGAGAGCATATAAATGAGTAGCGGACTTGTTCAATTCCCCAGTCGCGTATTTGAAGTTCGAATTATAGGCCGCCCAATCCGCCGTAGCATTCAGCAACTCCCGCACGAACTCCATGAAAACGGCGGGGTTGGTTGCGTTGGCGACGTTGACCATCATTAGCATCTGCTCGTTATCGACCGTGTCGAGGAAAGACAGGTCGGAGTAGCGGAAGAGGCAGAAGTCGTACCACGAGATGGCGGCCTTGCTGTAGCCACAGTGGTTGGGGGTGTAGCGGGAGGCTTCCTGGAAGCAGGAGGTGCACGCTGAGACTTGGACGTCGCCGCGGCAGAGGACGAGGCTGTAGACGGCGTCGGGGGGCTGGCCTTCGTCTTTGGTGAAGTAGTTGGTGAAGCTGGTGGAGTTGAGGGAGGAAAGGACGGCGTCGAGGTTGGACTGGTAAATGCTGTTGGCGGTGAAGTTGTTCTTGGTGTCGCAGTCGACGAACAGGGGGTCGTTGCCCGCCGCAGTAGTGGCAGCGGGGAGGAGCAGCAGGAGGTAGAAGAAGATTGTGATCGGGAACATGGTATCTTCTGTCAATTGCCATGGCCTTCTCCAATTTGCAAGTGCTTTTTTTTATAGATTGTGGGCTCTGCTTGGGGAGAAAAGATATTTACTGCAAAAATTATTATATTTTTGTTTGACATTTACACGTTGAGAGGAGTTCTTAGTTCTTACCAGTCCTTCCTAACCTTGCTAATGTTATTCACATCTGTCAAACCCACTTTGCTAGGTGGTATACGCCCATTGGTTCCCGTCTAAGGATGTTGTTGTCTTGTAGTTTGTCTAGTCAAAAATGCCCGCCGTAAGTTGCCTTGACCTTTGAATAGGCAGGACGCGTTGCAGGATTACCACTAGATACTATTGTATTTTGAGACTTTGTCGCCTGTTGCACCTGTTCTTTTTTTTTTTCAAAATTTCCTATTGCTCAAGATCGTGGAGCAACCCCCCTCTAAAATATTCCACGATCATGATAAAATTCTAAAAAAATTCCATGATGTAGTTCACGATGAGAGCTATCCATGGACACCAAGATCGTGGAATTTGGATGTATCCACGATGAGATATCGTGGATATAAACATCGTGGATTTCTGACCTATTTACTATAGCAAAAAATCCACGATGTTTGTATCCACGATATCTCATTGTGGATACATCCAAATTCCATGATCTTGGTGTCCATGGATAGCTCTCATCGTGGATTACATCGTAAAATTTTTTCAGAATTTTTTTATGATCGTAAAATATTTTATGAGGGGGTTGCTTAATTTTTCCTGAGAATTTTTCCTGAGCAGCCCCCCTGCTGGGGCTGCTCTGCTCAGGTTTTCATTTATAACTGATATGCCCTAGAGATGGGGCACTAGCCAGTCCTTTTTCTGCACAACGAAAAAAGATACTTTCCACAAGAAACTTGATCAGCTCTCATGTGCAAGTACGGAGGAAGGAGAATTAAAAGATGAAATATGGATGAATCAATTGATACTCAGTCAACATTTTGGTATGTACGGAAAATGAGAAATGCACCAGGCAGGAATTAGCGAAAGGAAAGGAAGATGCAGGAGGTAGAATAAGGAGGAACTAAAATGGATACTAAAAAGGTTTTGGCTAATTTGACCAGAATTAGTCTGACCAGAGTCGAAAAGCTGAGGCTGTTTGAATATTTTAACTCGTCAGATAAGCAAATTAGAACTACTGCGCATTGCTGTTCGGTTCTATTAAAAAACTTTTTTTAATTTATTCTTATTCTTAAAGTTTAAAATTACTTTACACAACAATAAATATTTTTTAGACCATTATATACATGAATTTAATTTTAAAATAGACAAATTCTAAAAAAAATTGCAAAAATTTTTCCTTTATTTTAAGTGCAAAACCCTGTATACATAATATATAAAATAAAAAAAAGTAACCATAATACATTACAAGAAAAAAAATATCATAATTCATCACAAATACTTGGTAACCACACATAATAAACCATATAAACATCATAATATCCAACGAGTACAAAGTAACCACATCCATATAATAGACATGAAATAAAATATTTGTTACACATGTGAATCCATTAAACTTAATGCAATCTAATTCCGGAGGAGATCTACCTCCGTAGCATCTTGTTGATTTTTATCACTCTCTTCATCTACCTCATAATTAGTCTCTTCATTTACCTCATAATCATTTGTTGGGATAAGCCATATCTATGACTATTAGAGACTCCATATGCTAATGTATAAATAAAAAGACCCACTTTTTTATAAATTGTCATATTTTTTGAGACTTTCAGACCATATCCATTCTCATCATTCGCCTACATCTCTCAGGGTTCCCTTCAATTAACTCTCTCATCCATCTCATGCCTGTATGCTCAGACATCATACAAGGTGACTTTTGTAAATACTTTAAATAATACTCTTGTGCCAAGATACTATTATAATGGACCAGCATCAAAGTCTCATTTATTATATTTTTAATATACTGTTGCACATTGATCTCCTGTGGAGCATCACTGTCATTGCTACTGTCACTATTATGATCAACCATATCTATGAACAAAAAATTATGCTGCAGTGTTAAGTGAAATATTAATCCATATCTAAATACATTAATTGCTCACACACATACGACATAGATAGTATTAAAAATTACACATTTGGCAAATATTCAAACCAACATACGACATTAAAAGTATTACAAATCTAATTATCAACATCTAACATAATAGAATTCAAGTACACAAGTCTAGTTCCCAACATAAATCCATTAAACAAGCCATGGAATAAATTTTCTAAATGATTGCTATATATATGTTAACCATCCCACCTTTTCGTTGGTCCCTAGATGTTTCCACATTACTCTATTTCGTTGGTCCCTAAATAAACCGCCCATGAAATAAAATAACCCAGAACTACTATCTAAACCAGGAAGAGACCATACATTCTCCATCACCTCATCTATACTACACCCTGGAGCATTTGATATCTGAGATTCAAGGTTCCTTTAGTGAATAAAGTCTCTCATTTCAATCATATTATCCCTCAACAACGATGCAGCCACATTCTTTCTTTTTCCCCATTTGCTACTACTACTTGGTCGAGAGGATGAAGCAGCATGCACTGATTCATTAGTCTCATTTATAGGCACATCACTTTCTTCACATGCACCCAAGTCTGCAGCAGGCTCTTCATTCACAACTGATGTAAAGGTATACTCTCCAGTGGCTACTGTGTCTCCAAACACAATATCCAACTTGGTTTCAACATCAGAATGGATACTTTTTTTGCGAAACTTTGCATAATCTTTATTCACATACAATTACATTTGTATTAGAAATTATTTTTATTACATTTGATAATATTAATAATAACCTAAGTACATGTCGCAATCTTACTAGCCCACCAATCTGGAGTCGTATCTACTGTTTTAAATCTTGAATCACATCCTAATCCAATCTCCTTACCCTTTAATTCTTTCCATAACTTCCAGTCTGATTTTAATTAATCCCATTTGTTTTTTAGTACTTTTCTATCATATGATAACCCACTAATTTGTTAAAAGTTTTCAACAACATATTTTCACCCGTTCGCATTGAAATGAGATCCAGAATGCATATCTTTATCAATAGTAGTAATACAAACATCACAAAAATATTGCATTATTTGTAAATTCCAAATTGTTTTGCTACCTTTGGTTGTCATTGATACTTGCACATAGAAATAATATAAATAATTTAGATCAATTGAACATGGTATCAAACTGCATTATTATCCAAATTAGATGAGGTACGATACATTCTACTTCTTGGAACATAATCCAAAAAAAAAGCAGAAGAAATACTTCAAAGACGTAGCAAAATGGGAAACAAGATGCTCATAAAATCGAGGGTTCAGTCAACAAGGAACGTCAAATATGCAATTAATATATAAGGCTCGGTAACTACATTTGACAAGGAACTGCCAGGTAATTTTGCAAACATTTTTTCCATCATGGTTACATATCTGCAAAATTTTATGACATTTAGAACATAATCTGTAGCATATTAGATCAAAACCATTTCTACATAAAAGATCCTTGACCGTGATAGTTTACTGCAGATGCATAGTTTCTTTCTATTGTTCATGGGTAACCATATTGAAACTAGAGAGCAGCAGCATTGGATCATAGCATTGACCGTGATATACTTTTTTTTAATCCATTCATTTATTCATCTTGAAACAGACTTTTGAATTATACAAGACTCTGCTACGGGGAAATTCTTAAACTGTTGACCGGATTTCTTAATATTGATTTATCACAATTAGCATCTACGACATCTTTGTAATCAACAAAGAAGAGAAAACCCACGGTGAATTATCAAAACAAAGATGAAAAATTCTAAAGACAGTTCTTGGGCTCTCCATCCAATTGATATGTGGATCTATATCCTCGTCTAGATATGGAGATGCCAGATCAACAAACATCCGATCACTAAATCAAATCGAACAACAATAGATTAACAATGTTCGATTCACCTTCAGGGTCGGTGGAGATTTGATCGAACGACAGTAGCTGGCTCCGAGGCATCGACAGCGGTTGGAAGTGCTTGGCGTAGGCTAGTGGTGGAGGCGAGGCGTCAGTTGCTTTGCTCGTGGCGTCGACTACTTGACTCATGGTGGAGCTCCGGCGGCTAGATCTGGAAGGGCTTCAGGCGTCAGCGCCGGCGAGACATCGAGGGGCGATCGGCGAGGAGAGGCAGATCGGCAAAGAGGCGTGTAGTTAGCCCTAAATCTCAAAAAACGAAGGAGAAAAACAGGTAAGGGCGTTCGATGAGTGATGCTAGGCTGCGGCGATGGCTGGAGGCGGTGACAAAAACTGGCAAGGATGAACAGCGGGCGAGGAGAGACGTGTAAATGCTAGCGGCTGCCGTTACTGTTGCTTGGCAGCCGCTTCTTAATTCGGAAAGCTACCCACGAGCAGCTTCCTTTCAACAGTATAGCTTCTCAGTTTGGTATTGAGAAGCTGCTCCTCAAACGCGTTTGCTTCTAGCTTTTGGTTGCCCGCAAACGCAAAAGCAGCTTAGAAGCCGCCCCAAACGGGGCATAGTCTTACACTGTGTTTACAATAAGGGAAAAGCGAAGGAAAGAAAGGAAAACTCAGTTTTCCTTTGTATACCTGCACGGACGGAAAGGGAAGCAAGTTAAAGCGAAGGAAAAATCTGACGCTTTTCCTTTGAATCGCGGTCCGCCCAAATCGGGCGAACAACGAAATCGAGCGTCGCGTACGCTCGCTCCGCCTTCGCCGTTGCCGTCCGCAGCCGCCGTCGCCTTCGCCTCCGCCTTCGCTGTCGCCGTCCGCAGCCGCCTTCGCCTTCGCTGTCGCCGTTCGCAGCCGCCTCCGCCTTCTCCTTCGCCGTTCGCCTCATCCGCCTTCGCCGTCACCGTCCTCATCTGCCTTCGCCTTTGCCATCGCCGGACCGGAGAAGGCAGTAACCGAAGAAGGCTGCTGCCTTCACGTCGACGGAGATGGAGAGGGCGAGGGTTGCGTTGACGGAGGCGGAGAGGGTGAGGGCAGCGTTTGTGATTTTTTATCATCATCAATAGATTTTCACGTGAGTTATCTTTCCCTTCCATCTATTTTCTTTTCTTCTCAAATTTTACTTTCCACCTTCTTTCTGTCCTTGCTTGTATACACAGCATTAGAGATGAAAATGTAGAGGCCTAGATGGAAATGTCGGTGTTATCTCATAGGGGTGTTCACGGTTCCATTAACCGAACTGTGACCCCCAAATCTTGTCCCGAATCAATTAGAACGGTTCGGCTATATTACAAACAGTTCCTCAATCAAAAAACCGGTTAACCGGATTTTTTGTTCAGTTAACTGATTAAGAAAAATCTTTCTCTAATAATTAAATATTAAACATATAAATTATTAAATATGTAAAATATAATCTGTATATAATATTAAATATATTAATTATTAGATAATTAAATATATAAAATAATTAATTTTTAAATTATAGTCAATAGGTTTCAAACCCATGATTTACTATCTCACAAAGCAATGCCTAACCATTGCACTAGATGAACAATCAATTTATAAACTTAGGCTATATATATATATATATATATATATATTCGGCCGGTTCAGTTAACCAGTGAAAAATTTTCTCCGAACCAAACTATAAATTTATAAGCTAAAAATCGACCGTGAACCATGGTTCGGTTCGGTCGGTTAACCATGGTTTTTTGATTTTTTGATTTCTTTGAACACCCCTAGTATCTCAAAAGCCCCTTGCCATTGATTGCTTTTACCGTTGATCACAAACTAATTACCATCAAATATGTGCTCAAATATTTTTATACCAATCCACTAGGGAGAAATTTTATAGGCAGGGGCCACTGCAGGATCCTATAATCACAGTTCATTTGGGCGATGATAATAATGTGAATAAATTTCTACCATATATAAAAAAAACAAAAAAAATAAAATATTTAGGAAAAAAATATGAAACATGTAGATCTATTACTTAGCAATATATAACACTAAATTTCTACCATCTTAGATAAATTTCTATGATATATAAAAATTTAAAAAATATAAAAATATTCTATTAAACAAGGATAAAAATTATATGACAATAAATTTGTATGTTTCAAATGTTTTTCATTATAATTTCTACTATCTTGTATAAATTTCTACTATATAAAAAATGCTTTAAGATCTCCACCATACCAAATGGATGGTGATAAATCCATCGTGCTAAAAATTATAGGCAGGACGCCCCTGCCTAGAAAATGCGCCAGTCCACTTAGGTGAGACAAGATGTTAATTATTGAATCAGACTGTATAAAGGCAATAAAGACTATCAAAGATGCTCAAAGTTACCCTGACAGAGGCATGAGCCTCAAAGTTACCTCGACGGAGGCATGAGCGCTACTTGATGAAATTAGGCTTCTGTGAGGAAAAAGTGATTCTTTGGAATCAAATAAATAGAAGAGCTGATTATGTTGTAAATTAGCCTGCACTATACAGTAGAGAAAAAACAGGTATTAAATGCTTGATTAGATAGTTGGTTGATGAGCCTACTATTTTGGAATATAAATTGTTGTAAGTAATATTGTTATGACTCACTTAATGATCAAATTATTTATTAACTTAGTCAATCAGAATGACAATATGACTTAATTTATTAAAAAACTTAAGCCCAAGTTAATAATAGTAAGTCTCTTAATAGTGGCTCCATCATTCTTAGTAGCCTAACTTATTAGAATACTTAAACTTAAATTAATAGTAATAAATTCACTAAACCTTATATACTATACTATCTTCTTTTCTTCTACTATGGACCAAACTAGGATATTACAAATATAGCTTTACCTTTATGAAAAAAAAAAAGAAAAGAAACTAATTCCTAGTTTACATAATTATGGGACTTAAGAATCTGTCGAAACCTATTTTTCTGCCGCCTGATTGGAATTCACAAATGGTATCTTAGGAATGGAAGAGGCAACAATTTCATTCTTCTCATACAAAGTAAACACATTCTGGTGCTAAATAATAGAACACAACTATTGTATGCACTAACAATTTTAAATAGTAATCAAGATCATCATCCATCTAACCACGTGGTCATTGAACATTCAATACAGTCAAACAGATAAGGAATCTAAATAAATTTTGAAATAAGAGCATGATCCTTCTAGGTGTATTCATCTTGTCCAGATACATGATGGTGGCCTATAGCACAAAAGCAAAAGGCATTTATACGTTAACCACTATAATCCTCTTTAGTCTGTCATTTTTCAGTGCAAGCTCTTCATTCAGGATCTAATTATACAAACTTAGTACCTGAGATGAAGTATGAATGTCAGAATTTCATCGCTCACCCGTATTTCATTATAGGCGAATGGTGTCCAATGAATTTGTTACAAACCCCAAAGAAACATTAAGTACTTTGCTACTATTCAATGTAATGAATATCTAGCAAAACCTACAAACATTAGGTTCTTTATACATTACGTACTTTGCTTAAAAAATGTATATTCCTTTTGAAATGGAGTGAGAAATCTACTAGAATCAGCAGCCCTTTTGAAACCTTAATTTGACTGGTAAAGAGAAAAAAAATGGGATATCACTCTCATAAAAGCGATTTGTCGACAAATTCTCGTAACAACCAAAACTTGATAAATCTAGGGTTGACAAGAAACAGAGGCAGGGAAGAAATAAAGTAAATTTACGAGATTCATGCTCATTTCGCACAGAAAAGCCACAAAGAGCTACACTTGTTAGCACATTGTAAATTTACGAAGGCGCTAGCTACCATTCATATCAAACAAATAAAATCTAGAAAAACAAAGAAAAGAAAAAGAAAGGACGATTGTGGAGAACTTACATTTCAAATCTGTCCCAGTCGAAAACCAAAGAATCTCCCCCGATGATCTACCAAAAATCGAAGTGACCAAGAAAATCAAATAACAGAAACATTAGAGATGGGGCAATTACTGTTGGCCAGGGGAAAAGATCAATTAATGTCTTATATAAAAAAAATTGGCGCGCTTACAAGAGAAATCCGAGCCCCCATGGCCTGAAAGACCTCCGACTCATTTTGCCCTTGCACAAGATTTCCACAAGTGAAGAAAAGTTCTGATTCGGAGAAGAAAAGTGGAAGAATGAGATGCCGGAAACACTGAGCCAGCGCGATCTCGGCATCTCGCCCACGACGGTAAGTTCGATCTGCGGAGGAAAGGGTGGGGTTGAGAGGGAATCTGAAGGTATAAACTGGCCGGTCCGTCCGGTTCAGACCTGTTGGCAGGAGCCGAAATCGGAGATGAGCGAACAGCGACTCTGAGCGGCGGAGATTCAGCCGCTTGCTGCTCAATTAGGGTTTGAGCGGCGGGGGTTTGCAGTCGCCGGAGCGGCGTTCCGCAGGCGTCAAATCAGCGGGCGATGGGTCTTTGCCGCTTCTCTGCTTTACTGCTCGCCGAGCGATTCGGCAGCGCGAGTCTGAAAGCGGCGCTGGTTCTGCAAGCGACGAGAGTGCAGCCGCTGCACGTCTTTTGGCGGACAAGCCAGCGGTGGGTTCATGTTCACGGCCGGCGCAGGTCAATTGGCTAAGAAAATAGGGCAAGATTGCCCAGCGAAACCAGAACGTTCACAATTTCACCCGGAATCACTCTACCACAATAGTGGCAAATTCTTGCTTATTAAGATTTAGCTAAGCATATATAATCATATGAAAGCTTTTAACTTTACGCAACTTTGAGTCTATCTAATTACTACTGTTACAACATATACAACTATATACAATAAAAACAAATATGATGTTGGGTGAAATCAGCTTTACATTTTATTTTTGCACTTAACTTTCTTGGTTAAGCTATATTCCTAGGCAGAGTCTTCACCTAGCAATCATAGGCAGAAGGGATTCTCATAGTTAATCTTGCTTTAAAATTCGTATAATACTAACCCATTCTATGTTGTGTAGGTATACACGAATTATAAAACAAAATTAATGTGTAATATCAACTCATCCTATGATTCCTAGGCAGGGTCGCAGAGAGCTCGCCTAGAAAATTTTCTCATATTTCGATCCGGATGTTTCGGAATGCCCTAATAATCAACAAATGACAATGTTTTTCCTTATGTATATACTATACATCTTGCATGTATTGCTTAACATAAAATAGATAGTGGATTTGTTTTTTTGTCTTTCGGACAGCTTCACAAAACAAAAACCTTCATCCACGAACTTTAGGGCTTAAGGTTCCATGCTTTCTAGCGTGTGTTACAATGCTTATGTCTATCCATCCCTATATGGTGAAGTCTTTGTGCTCATTCTTCGGCAAGCCTTAGCAGAATTGGGTGTTCATCTGGTATTTCCTGTCGCATGAGCACTTTTAAAACAAAACAAATTCATCTCAATGAAAAGTTTAAACCTTAGACCATTAGTATAACAGCAGTAGCTAGTTTGAAACCAATGATCGATACATTTTGTAGACAAAGTCAATATCAAAGTTGATTGTGTCCCATTATTAATATGAGATGTCATGGAAGTTGGATAGAGGTAGTTGGAATTGGTTGAAGACATAGAGTGTCGAGCAAGTTTGATTTGATACCACAGCCTCGTTGCAAAAATTGACTAGTAGGTAGGTTGTAGAGTTAACCAATATATGTGATACTAGGTACCACCTTACTAATACAAGGTGTTGAGTAAGTTATATTTCGAGCTTTGATGAGTCGTATGGCGGCCGACATCCAAAACGCAATTGACATTACAGTTTTCATGGAGGTTGGAGCTCGTTCACAAGTTACATGATGCTACAGTAGATTGGGCAATGTATTTTAAAATATAGAAAAGAGAAAAATAGAGAGGAGATGAGAATGAGAGGAGAAAAATATGAAGTCTTATATTATATTCAATATATTGATAACTCATTTAGTACAAAATCTATTTATATAACCAAAGTTAGCTATAAAATGCAATCCCACTAATATTGTTATATATATATAAAGTAAAAAAAAGGAATGTGTTTTATTTAGAGATGACAACAGTAAGGTGGGGTCAAGTCTTGCAAAAATCAACCCCACAAACCCCATCACCAGTATTTGATCTTGAACTAGACTCCATTGAGTATCAAAAATTCTATCTCACACTCAACCCCGATAAAGATTGGATCCCCTTGGAGAAACCTAACTTGCTAGTAAGCCACAATGAATGCGAGTAAAAGGGGCGAGGGTTGAGAGGTGAGCAACAAGAAGCAAAAGATACGGGGCAAGTGACTATTGCAAACTATGAATTTTTTTTGTTATACAATTAATTCAGAGCGAGTTAGGGTTCAACTTCTAAATGGATATCTAAAATTTCGCACTCAATTCTAATCTAACTTAGAGCAATCTAATTTTATTTGAACCTAATCAAAGACCTAGTCAACTCAAATTTTTCCTATTAAAATTGCGGAGTTACGCTAGTATGAATTTTTCTGCCATCTCTCCTTACTCCATGAGTCCATGTCCTTTCTTAGGATTTACTATTTTTTTTGTTCAAGCAGCTTACCTTAATGCATAACAAATTTCTTTTAATTCAGGATGCAAAAAAAATTGAGTATTAAGGCAAAACTATTAGACAAAATTGAACTCAGGAAATATTTTCAAGACAAAGATTTGTTCTTTTAAAAATTACTATTAGTTTATTAACCAAAGAAGTTAAAATTAACATTAGATTACCTGCAAAACAATCTATGTCCTTTGTATTAAAGGAGATATCATGGTGTACATTAGAATTCTTGTTAATATGCACTAAAATCTATGGTCATGTTCTTCTTCTTCTTATCCAATAGTTTGAGAGAGTGGACTAATATGCATCTGACTTAAATCAACATAGTTGTCTTGTAGACTAAATGGCTTCATTTGATTTTAAGCTAATTAAAATACCAAAATATTTCATATAGTCTTAAGTTCACATTCATATGTATATGTTATATAATCATAAATAATTAATTTTATATCTCACAAATATATAAAACTACCATCATTAACTTTTTGATACAATCCTAAAATATAATAATACACCATATTAATAAAATTTCAGTTTTTATTTTTTAAAATACTAATTTATAAAATTTTTGAGAGATATATATATTAACTAAAATATCAATTAAATATATATTATCTTAATTAATATATATATAGAGAGAGAGTGCAGCCATGCGTTTGGAGGACAATTTCCACTAGTGGAGTCTCTCCTAATTTCCTCTGCGGCATGTTCCCCTACCTCCTCGGAATCTTCCTCCTCATCTTCCTCCTTTTTGCATCTTCCAGTGAGCAAAAGCTGCAGTTCACTTCTTGCGGAACGACCGGGAGCTTCACGCCGAATAGCACGTACGAGCACAACCTCGATGACCTCCTGTCCTCCCTCACCTCGGCCGTCTCCTCCGGTCAATTTACTAGGAGACTTGGACAAATCCCCGACCGCGTTGATAGCCTCGTCTTGTTAGGGGTGTTCACGGTTCGGTTAACCGAACCGTGACCCAAAATCTTGTCCCGAACCGATTAGAACGGTTCGGCCATATTACAAACCGTTCCCGAACCAAAAAACCGGTTAACCGATTAATCGGTTAACCAGTTTTTTGGTTCGGTTAACCACGGTTTTTGGTTAACCGATTAAAAAAAATATTTCTCCAATAATATAAAATATAAAATATAAAATATGTAAAATATAACATGTATGGCTGTATATAATATTAAATATTATTATTTGATAATTAAATATGTAAAATAATTAGTTTTTAGATTATAGTCAATAGGTTTCGAACTCATGACCAACTATCTTATAAAATAATGTCTAACCATTGTATTAGATGAACAATCAATTTACAAATTTAAGTTATATATACATATATTCGGTCGGTTCGGTTAACCGGTGAAAATTTTTTCCCCGAACCGTAACCGAACCGAACCATAAATTTATAAGTTAAAAACCGACCGTGAACCGAACCGATTAATTTGGTTAACCGTTCGAGCGGTTCGGTTCGGTCGGTTAACCACGGTCTATCGATTTTCTGGTTTTTTTGAACAGCCCTACGTCTTGTGCCGCGTTGATAGCCTCCTGTCCATGTCGTTCTTATTTCTAAAATAAATAAAAATGATAAACATGACATTAATTCATTTTGTTCAACTTTATATATAAAATAGAAGAGTAAAATAAGCTTCATGTCCTTCATTTGTCCTTCATTAAGATTTTCAATCCATTTTTAAGGAACCGATTCCTCTAACAGTCTGTTTCCCTGCAAGCATGTAAAAGAGGAGGGAATGGATCAATAATCCTCAAAGAACAGATCAACAATCTTCAGCTAGGGATCACGTGAGCATCATGTGTCTAGCACTCTCACGTGTCCAGCGTGTGAAATGGGGCAGGGGCTGGTGTGTACGTGGGAGGACGACAGGGGAGCGTGTGAAACAGACAGGGGCTGGCGATCGAGGGGGGGGGGGGGGGCGGCTGGCCGGCGATGGGCTGAGGACACGAGCAACGACACCCACTTTCGTCGCCGCTGCCGCTGTTGGATGAGGGACGATAAACGAAAGGGGACGGGCTGAGGACGCGAGCGGGTTGGACGGCTGGGGACTGGACTGGCTGAGGGGGGGACGGCTGGCCGGCGATGGGCTTAGGGTACTGGCGACGGGCTAAGGGGGCCAGCGATGGGCTTAGGGCACCGGCGACGGGCTGAGGACGCTACTGGACGGCTGACGGCTGGACTGGCTGAGGGGGACGCTACTGCGGGCGATGGGTTGAGGACGCGAGCTGGAGGACGACGGGCTGGATGAAGATGGCGAAGAGAGGGTTGATCCCGTGGGATGCAGGGAGAGAGGGAGACGAGGAGAGGAGTGGGGGATTTTGGGAAGAGAGGGCCTTACGCGAAGGGAGATGGACAATTTTGGTGAGCTAACTAGCATCTGTCGACTTTTCCTTCCATTTCTGGGAGGATCGATTTTAAGAGATTTATCCTTTCATTGGTCCGTCCTTTCTAATTGATTTGTTTATGGAAACAAATGATATTAATGATATTCATCTCTCCCCTCTTAGTTTTCCTTCTAAGGAAACAATATGTAAAAGTAAAATTTTAAAAAATCTAGGATTTTATCGTTGAATTATCTACATAAGAGCCTATGTCCCTTGTATTAAAGCAGACACCATAATACACGGTAGTATTCTTACTAATTGATTTTAGCTTACGACTAGCTAGCACCACCATCTTTCTAAAAATTGATTTTAGATTACGACTATTTTCATAATATTGATGCTACATTAAATGACATCATTTTCAGAACCGGTGGATGTTTTAGCGGTCCCAATATTTATTTTTTTAATAATTGAAATGCTTTTAAACACCATTAATTTTCAAAGTCGTGGACTACTTAGACTCGAGATGATATTTCGAGTCAATGATTAAAGTCAACTCTCATATATATAAATATAAAGTGAATTAATGACCTCCTTGATTTATTTGATTATGATCTAAACACAAGTATACTTGATTCAAACAAAAATACACTGAACCTAAACTCACTTATCTTGATGTTGGATTGGATTGTTTTAGGTTAGTAAGTTGTGAGTTTTGCCAAATTTATCTAGTCCATCTCCCCAAAATCATCGCTAAACCTAAAGCATGGCTTAATAGTTTTTTTTTTTTTAAAAAAAATCTACCCCAAATCTGACCCACTATGGGAATTGTATACAAGCGTGAGATGCTTAACCTTGCCAACTATAATTCTTCAATTTTTTTATAAAACAAATAATATAATTAAAAAGATAATAAATTTATAATAGTAGTTGTGTCAAAATGAGTTCATTTTTGGGATGGGGTTGAAGCTAAGTAGAATTTTATTAGATATGACGAATGTCATGCTACTTAATTTTAGCTTTTCTTAAAATTTATCTATGTGTCTACGTGGTTTGAAGCTTTTCTTTTAGCCTATTTCATTCAAAAGTAGAATCTCATATAAAAATGAGTCTATAACTCCTAATGAATTATGAAAAAGTTATGTAGAATATGATGGTGCTTGACTAAAGTGAATATACCTAAATCTAAAATAATTGAAATTATATTTTTATCATACATAGATTTATAGTTATTAATTATGAAGTATATGAAATATCATATAACACCTTAGTTGAATTTAAATATGCTCCATTTTTTTAAAAAAAAATTGAATATTCTCAAAAAATAAAATTATTCAATCCTATTCATAATGAAAATTTACATTCTAAACTTCACTTTTCTTTAAATAATAATCCTTTAATGTGTTGAACTAAGAAGTATAAAGGCTAGAATTAGAAAAGATTTTGGAAATAATTTTACTACCTATCCAATTAAAAACACATCAAAGTATTACCAAGATGCTTTAAATTCTTCTAATGCTCCATTTTGAAATGAAGTCATTAATAATGAATTCTAATCAATAATTATAAATATTTGGATCGATAATAAGTCTCTAGTATGTAGAAACAAATAGGATAGATTAAATTGCAGAAAAATATAAGACTTACTTGGTTACTCTAGAGATTAGAAAAAAAATTGGTAAAAACTAAAATTATTAATTTTATTTAAAATATAAATTTTGGCAATATATTTTTCGATAATAGTAAATACTTTTTTTTTAGTTTTGTAATTTATTAGAATTACCAAAATTATTGAAATAATATATATAATAAAATATCAGTTTTTAGTTCAATAAATTCAGTAATTTATATATATATATATATATATATATATATATATATATATATATATATCTATATATATATATATATAATTGGTAATTTTACTAATTTTACTGACTTACCTATTAGGTAAATTAGGTTTAGTAAATATCATAAATGGCATTTAATAAACTTAGTAAATGATATTTACCGAATGCTCAACCCTTAGTTAAGTTGTTCAATATAATATAATATATACAATAACAAATATTATATATATAATATAATATATTTTAAAATATATAACCTTCAAACATGTTATGTGGTTTTATTCAAATGTAACTAAGTAATCTATTAAGTAGTCTATAGTAGATCTTATGTTATAAACTTTTTTTAAGGAGGTGGTTTTTCTAAAAATTTTAGGGAGCCTGTGGCTGCCGATACTATTGGTTCAGAAAGGAAAAAAAAATCTGATTCATAGATTTTGATGCATGTTAGTAGAGATGCTAATACCTTGTTTAATCTAAAAACTAATATGTGTTATGCAGGTGATGTAATAGTGTCAGGCCAGGGAAATGCAGGGAAGTGGAAGAATGTTGTTTACATTACGGTACCTTTAGTGGTGGCTGCTGCGTAGTTTGTCTTTGTTATCTTCGTTATCTCCATGAGGAAAAGGCAATCAACAAAAGTTCTTTGTAAGACAATGGAATAATCAAGTCCTTAACTTTTCTGATTATATATATACGCATGAAAAATTCGATAATAATCTAAGGAGAAGAATCTATGTATGTTACCTCTACAGATGAGGAGAGTAACATAGATGAGATTGATTGCGCGGAGTCTCTACTATTTGATCTTCATGCACTACAAGACGCAACAGCCAACTTCCATGAAGATAACAAGCTCGGAGAAGGTGGCTTTGGAGCTGTGTATAAGGTTAATTAATTATCAGTTTTTCCCCCTCTATTTGTTTATTAATTTATATATGTGCTAATTTTCATGGATTAATAATTGAAACAGGAGTGCATTTTCTAGTGAGTCCGTAAAAATTTTAAAAAATGTTGTATCAGATTAAAGCAGGTACCATAGTTTATGGATCATACTTTTTTTCCTTCCTGATCCAACGGTGTCGAGCAGGGTTGCATTTTCTAAACAGTCGGTCTCTCTAAAAATCTTAGGAAACCTGGGGCGTTGTCGTCGGATTACTGTACAATAACCTGTGTCTCTTGAATTAAAGTAGGCACCATGGTGTATATTAGCATTCTTGTTAACGTGTACCGAAATATATGGATCAGATTTTTTTTCTTTTGCTCTAATGATTTGAGAATGTGGTAGGCTCCTTAAGAGTTTTTAAGAAGAGAGATTCCCTAAAATTTTTGTCCTTGAAACAGGGAGTGCTACTGGACGGGCGAGAGATTGCAGTGAAGAATCTCGCAGCAGATTCTTGGCAGGGGCTCAGAGAGCTCAAGAATGAATTGGTTTTGGTTGCCAAACTACAACATAGGAATCTGGTCAGGCTATTGGGTGTCTGCTTGGACAAAGAGAAAATGATTGTCTACGAATTCGTTCCTAATGGAAGCCTGGACACCTTTCTCCAAGGTTGCCATTAGTTTGCTATTTAACTTCGTCTTGTCTTAACTATGTAGATATATTAATGAAGCTATTTCAGTGTTCTAGATCCTGTGAGACGTGAACAATTACATTGGGGCACTCGATTCAGAATCATATGTGGAATTGCTCGGGGCTTACAGTACTTGCATGATGAATCGCGTCTCACAGTAGTGCACCGTGATCTGAAAGCCAGCAATATCTGTTGGGATCAGAAGGCACTCACAAACAAAATGCTAGATTTAACCGGATTTTGGAAGAACTCGGGAAGGAGACAGGTATGAAGAACTTGAACTCCGTTAATTGAAAATGTTGCATTACAGGCGTTTATATAGGGGAGAAATCGAATCTAAATTAAATACAGAAATAAATGAAAACAGAGAATCGAGGCGTTCGTTGTGATCGACGCGTCCGGCTGGCAGGCGTTCGTCGCAAGCGACGCGTCCGGCTAGCTTCCGAGGCGTCGCTTCAAGTTTATATTTCAACATCCCCCCTTAAACTTGAAGCTCTTGTACTCCTAGCTTGTCTCTTAATTCTTTGAATTCTTTGATCTTGAGTGCCTTTGTGAAGATGTCTGCAATCTGATCTTCAGTCTTCACATACTTCAGTTGTACTTGCTTCTTTTCGACACATTCCCGGACATAGTGAAATCGCGTGTCGATGTGCTTGCTTCTTTCATGGAACAGGGGGTTCTTCGCCAGTGCGATTGCTGATTTATTATCCACATTCACTTGCGTTGGCTCCTTCGGTGCGAAGTGTAATTCTTCCAGCAGGTTCCTCAACCATATTGCTTGAGTCACACATGAGTTGAGTGCGACGTACTCTGCTTCGCAAGTTGACAACGTCACGATCGGTTGCTTCTTCGAGCTCCATGTGAAAGCAGCACTATTCATATAGAATACATATCCTATTGTACTCTTCCGATCATTAGTGTCTCCAGCCCAATCGCTATCGCAGAATCCTTCAAGTTTGAATTCGTCAGTAGCACGATAATATATACCATAGTTTAGTGTACCTTTGAGATAGCGCAATATTCTCTTGGCAGCATTCATGTGAGTCTGAGTTGGTTCCTCTAAGTACCTGCTCACAATTCCAACTCCATAGCATATGTCTGGTCTGGTACATGTCAAGTACCTTAAGCTTCCTACTAGGCTTCTATAAAGAGTTGGATCCACTTTCCTGTTTTTGTCATGCCGAGACAACTTCTCATTGTGCTCCACTGGGGTGTTTACTGGATTACAGCTACTCATGTTGAACTTCTTCAACGTCTCTTTTGCATAATTCTCCTGAGAGATGAATATGCCTTCTCTTGTTTGCTTTACTTCCATCCCCAGGTAGTAGGACATAAGTCCTAGATCCGTCATCTCAAACTCCTTGTGCATGACTTTCTTAAAGTCTTCAATCATCTTTAAATTGTTGCCTGTAAAGATTAAGTCATCTACATACAAACAAATGATTAGTAAGCTATCAACATTCTTCTTTAAGTACAGGGCATGCTCATATGGACACTTCTTGAATCCATTCTCCTGGAAGTATCTGTCTATTCTCTGGTTCCAGGATCTGGGGGCTTGCTTTAGTCCATATACAGCTTTCTTTAATCGTAGGACCTTTCCTTGCCCTTCTTGCATTTTGTATCCTGGAGGTTGTTCCACGTAGACCTCCTCCTCAAGATATCCATTTAAAAATGCTGACTTAACATCCATTTGAAAAATATTCCATTTTTGTTGAGCAGCAAGGGAAATAATTAATCTGATAGTTTCGAGTCGAGCAACAGGAGCGAATACCTCATCATAGTCGATACCTTGCTTCTGCTTGTAGCCTTTCACTACCAGTCTTGCCTTATGCCGTTCAATTTCTCCTTTGGCATTCTTCTTGGTTTTGTAAACCCACTTGACTCCTATGGGTTTATGCCCTTCTGGTAAATTTGTCAGCTCCCATGTGTTGTTCTTCTCTATGGCTTTGATTTCATCATCCATAGCCATTCTCCATTTCTCTTCTTTGATTGCATCGTCAAAACTGATAGGCTCAGTATCTGCAAAAAGACACATTAGTGATACATCATCTATTCTTTCTGTATCTCTATATATATCCTCAAGTCTCCTTGTGCGTATCTGCACTTGACTTGTACTAGCTTCTGAGCTGTTCTGTGCGGGTGTTGCTGGTGGTGTAATAGGTGTAACCCTTTCTTCAACATTCTCTTCTTCAAGCTCCGGAAGAAGGTTGTAGTCATTTTGACTTTCTGGAGTATTCCAACTCCATGTAGCTTCCTCATCGAAGTCTACATCTCTACTAACAAATCCTTTTTTGTTAGTGGGATCATACAATTTATACCCCTTTGTTCTCAAGTCATAGCCAACAAATATGCATTTTTTACTTTTATCATCCAATTTGGTTCTATGTTCATCATGAATACGAGCATAGGCTATGCTACCAAATACCTTCAAGTGAATAGCAGATGGTTTCCTTCCTCCCCATGCTTCAATCGGAGTCTTCCGGTTGAGAGCTTTCGTCTCACATCGATTTTGGAGGTAGACAGCACAATCCACAGCGTATGCCCAAAATTCTTCTGGCATACCTTTGGTTTTCATCATGCTTCTAGCCATGTTCAGTACTGTTCTATTCTTTCGCTCAACTACTCCATTTTGTTGAGGCGATCCTGGTGCAGTTAGGAACCGTCGTATCCCATGCTGATCACAGTATGCTTGAAAGTTTCTGGAGGTAAACTCTCCTCCTCTGTCAGATCTAAGAGCCTGGATCCTGCATCCACTTTCTCTCTCCACAAGTGCTTTAAATATTTGAAAATATTTAAAAACCTCTGATTTTTCTTTGAGGAAATAAACCCAAGTCTTTCTACTGAAATCGTTAATGAATAGTAGAAAGTACTTATTCTTACCAAAAGATTCTGGGGTGATCGGTCCGCAGAGATCTGTGTGCACCAACTGCAATGGTCTTGTGGCTCTAGATTCTGATTCGTTCGGAAAGCTTTTCCGGGACTGCTTTCCTAACAAGCATCCTTCACAAATGCTGTCTTGGTCACCAATCTGAGGTAACCCTCTCACCATTCTTTCTCTTGCCATCCTTTGCAGTCCAGCGAAGTTGGCATGTCCATATCTCAGATGCCATAGCCATGATACGTCCTTGTAGCATGCTTTAAGGCATTTTGTCATTCCCGTCTGTATGGGCAGCACGAACAGCCTGTTCTGCGACATTGGTACTTTGGCTATCATATTCCCTACATTGTCCTTCAGACACAAAGTACGACCAATGGTGTAGAAAACATAACCCTTTTCTAAAAGTTGTCCCATACTCAAAATATTGTTCTTCATGTCAGGAGCATAATAGACATTTGAGATATACTGATGAGATTTATCTTTCAATCTAATGAGAATTTTACCTTTTCCCTTGATTGGGATTTTGGAGGAGTCACCGAAAGTGATAGCTCCATTGATGTTTTCATCCATCTCGATGAACTGTGATCTGTCTCCGCACATGTGATTGCTAGCCCCAGTGTCCAGGTACCATGAGGTTCTTTCGTCTTGTCTCTGATTCGTATCTTTGTATGCAATCAGGACAGTAGAATCTACCTTTTCACTGCTTTCTTCTTGTGCAAGGTTGGTTGTAGCATTACTTCTACTTCTGCAATCCTTTGCCATATGTCCATATTTTTGGCAATTATAACATTGGATTTTTGATTTATCATACCTTTGCACATACTGTTGCTTTCCACCTCTTCCTCGACCGTGTCCTCCTGTTGAGTTGGCTTGAGGTGTTTCATTTTTATTCTAAGGTGCCGTATATGGACCTCGTCCTCCTCTACCAGTATTTTGGTAGCGACCTCTTCCTCTGCCTCTGAAGTTTTGAATACTTCCTTCTTGTATGTTCAATTTTGACTGTAGAACTTGTTCTACAGGCTCCTTCTTTCTTCTGTTGAGCTTCTCTTCATGTGCTTCCAGTGACCCAGTCAGCTCTTCAATGGTCATCTCGTCCAGATCTTTTGCCTCTTCTATGGCAGTCACTATGTAATCATATTTTTCAGTTAAGGATCTAAGTATTTTCTCTATTACCTTTAGATCCTCTATGTCTTCACCCAGCCTTTTCATCTGGTTCGCAATCGCTGTGACTCTGGAGATGTAATCCGATACCTTCTCGTATTCCTTCATATTTACCGCTTCAAATTCTTTTCGAAGGTTTTGAAGTCGTACCTTCTTCGCTTTGTTGCTACCCTTGCACGTCGTCTGAAGCATGTCCCATGCTTGCTTAGCGGTAGTAGCATTTGATACCTTTTCAAACATGTCTTCATCCAGTGCTTGGTGGATGAGCGAGATTGCCTTCTGATCTTTCCTCTTAAGATCTCTTTGGGCTTGTGTAAGCACCGCAGAATTTTCTAGAGTCACATATCCAATTTCTACAATCTCCCAAACGTCATGTGCACCCAAAATAGCTTTCATACGAATACACCAATTATCAAATCTTTATTTTGATAATTTAGGGACCGGAAGAGTAACAGAATTATTTGCCATTTTTCTCACCCAATTTCTCCCCTCAATTTCTCAATTCAATTTCTCTTCTTTTTCAAAATTTGCTTTTTCTCAATCTCTATGCCAGCTGTTCGTCCCTCTCTTTTCCTCTCTCAATCTTTCCTTTTTCTCTCTGACACCGATTAAACGCCTCTCTCTTTTCTTTTCTCGTTAATCAAAAGCTTTCTATTCTCACAGCTATTTCTTCCCTTATTTTATTTCTCTTACCTTTCCGAAGCGTCTTCTTCCTTCGGCTGCAACTTAGGGTTCGGCAGCAAGCTTTTCCGGCGAGCACAACGCGGCGGTGACGGCTTTCTTCGACGGTGATGGCGGCGCGGCTCCGGCACGATCGTCCTAGCTCTGATACCACTTTGTTGGGATCAGAAGGCACTCACAAACAAAATGCTAGATTTAACCGGGTTTTGGAAGAACTCGGGAAGGAGACAGGTATGAAGAACTTGAACTCCGTTAATTGAAAATGTTGCATTACAGGCGTTTATATAGGGGAGAAATCGAATCTAAATTAAATACAGAAATAAATGAAAACAGAGAATCGAGGCGTTCGTTGTGATCGACGCGTCCAGCTGGCAGGCGTTCGTCGCAAGCGACGCGTCCGGTTAGCTTCCGAGGCGTCGCTTCAAGTTTATATTTCAACAATATCTTGCTGGACGCAAATATGAACCCTAAGATTGCAGATTTTGGCTTAGCCAGGCTTTTCCACGGTGAGCAAACTCACAAAAGCACAAGCAGAATCGTCGGAACATTGTAGGTTTTTATGTGTACAATTAACTAACTAAACCTTCGGGCATGTAATCTGTTCAAAAATAATTGCCTGCGCGCTTGCAGTGGATACATGGCGCCGGAGTACGTGATGCATGGGCAGTTCTCTGTCAGGTCAGATGTGTTCAGCTTCGGCGTCTTGGTCTTGGAGATCATCACTGGGAGGAAGAGCAACGGTTTCGAGGACGCTCACCACTCCGACCTGCTCAGCTATGTACGTGTTTGCAATAAGTTTAAATTTATCCTTGATTGTTGAGTTTATCGTTGGTTAATCAGTGGCTGTCGCATGCAGGTGTGGAAGAACTGGATTGACGGAACGATTGCCGAGCTGCTAGAACAATCAGATTTGGGGGAGAATTGGCCGAGGAGTGAGGTGCTGCGATGCATTCAGATAGGGTTATTGTGTGTGGAGAAGAACGCAAATGACAGGCCGAACATGTCGACGGTGGTTCTAGCCCTGAGCAGCACGACTGCACCCCTCCGAGCTCCTTCACGACCTGCGTTCTGGACAGGAACCAGATCGCTTGCCGATTTAAATGCTGAATCATTTCGAGGAAGGCTTCAAAGAGAATTAATTGATCCAACAACAACAACAACATCATCGTCCAATGAGCTGACCTTTCCATAATTTGAACTTTGCTGGCAATAGTTTAATTATACACCTAAGACAGCAGATTGGGTGTATAATTATATACCTCAATTGGGTTTGGTAGGGTTAGAGCACCTAATATGCCATTACTAGTTTTAGTGGTCTGGAATAGATATATATAATTTTTATATTATTGGATAGTTTTAAGCACCATTAAGTTTCAAAGTCATAGACTACTTAAATCATTCGAGTCAACAAATAAAGTGAATATGACTTATAACCAATCACCTAATCTAGCTTAAATAATTTTGGGGCGTAAATGGTTGACTTAGATAAGACTAACATACAATTATACTTGATCCAAACAAGATCACACCCAACCTAAACTCATCCTCGTGTTGGATTGGGTTAGCAAGTTAGTCAACTTTATATTTTTCCTTACTAAAAGAACCTTTAATAGTGTGTTCATAAGTAGTATCATTGCCAAATAGGAAAGAGGAAGAATGTTGTTTATGTTATGGCACCTTGACTGTGTTTTGTTGGAAGGGAAGAATAATCGCAGGAAAGAAAAACAAAAGAGGGAAGAAAAATAGGAGGGAGAAAATCTAATCATGTGAATTCATGTGATCGTTTGTGAGCGTTGGAAAAAACGTGAAGGGGAAAAAATAGGCAAGCGGCGGGCAGTAGGGTAGGCGGAGGCAGGGAAGCAACATGCGGCGAGGCGGGGTGCGCTCGTGGCGAGTTCACTTGGGCGACAGGAAATGGCAAGCTCACCTGAGTGGGCTAGCTCTTCGTGTGGATGAGCGGTAGCAGCAAGGTGGGGGTGGCAGGGGAGCGAGCGAGTGGGTGGCAGCGAAGCAGCAGGCGGTGAGGCGAGCATTAGGGGAGTGGGTGAGCAAGTAGGCGGAAGTTTCAAACGAGAGGCGAGATGGAAGGTGTCACACCCTACGAAGCGGTATGCCGGAGATCCTCCGTTTGCGTGCCAAAGCTTCCTCAATTTGCGCCGAATGTTGACGGAAACTTGACCAGCTTCGAATCGTACACCAGAATGAGCTTCGCACGGTTCGAACGCGTGCACTCGTTCGTGTGCCCGCTGAAGCAAGCTCGGCGTTGCTTGCTCGTTGAGTTCGCACACCGCCGAAGAACCAGAAAGCTTCGCCTCTAGGTGTGTCGGCAAGGAAGAGGTGAGCATGCCCTCACCTTCAGCCGCCTCGCCGGAAGCCGCCTGCGCCGTCGCCGGACTCAAGGAAGATGATGAACAGAAGTGGCGGAAAAACAGGGGAAACACAGATTAGGGAAATTTCCTCCTTTGATATCTAAAGGATTACAAAACCCTCAAGCTCCGGCGACACTACATGTCGGCCGTTGCTCCTCTTCTCTCGTCGACGCCCCTTGCGGTCGACTTTACTCACCCGCTCACCGTCGGCAACAACCCCTTGTTGCCGATTTACAAAACTCTCAGCACTCTCACAAGACCTCACTCAGATCTAGCTCGTCGGCGCCTCTCACGCCGAAAACTGGTGCTTCTCAAGTTCGTCGGTGATACCCTGCCTCATCCGCCCGTCGAATGCCTTATAGGGGGTGGAGAAGAACAGGGGAAGGCGACACTGCTCGTCGCTCCCCTTCGTGGCGCACGAAGCCACTTCCCCCACGCCCAATAACGCCCTCACCTGCCTCTGGAGTGGATGCGTTGCCCACGTCTTCGCGTCGCCCGCCGATGTTGCTATCAGCGTCCACATCTGCAGTTGCGGCCGAAGAAGATGGCGTCGTGGCTGATGCGGAGGAGTTCATATCGGAAGAATACATCGCTGCGGGCGTTGACTTCCGAAATTGGAAGGAAGTTCGGGCTCCGCCTCTTCGCGTGCGGCGTGGGTTTGGGCCACGGCCCAGCCTTCGTCTATTTGGCCCGGCCTGGGCCTGGTTGGGTGTCACATTCTCCCCCACCTGAGTGGAACATCGCCCTCGATGTTCTCTTCCAGGCATCTCTGTTGCGACCGTTGTTGCAATATACCCAGTCTGACCTGGTTGTTTCTCTGTGGCGGTGTCTGTGGTTAGCTGCAAGGAACCAACTCTTCCCACCTCAGTATCAACATTGGTTGCCTCAGCTACCTCCCGCTGCACAACCGTTGCAAGGTGCTTTCTGTTCGGGCACTCGTACATCTGATGTGGCCCGCCACATATGAAGCATGCCCCTGGTCTTCGCCTATCCTGCCATCGCTCAGCAGGTTTGGACGCCTCTTGCCCCACCGGCTGGCCTCTATCATGCCGGGGAGAGGTCCTCTCTCGTTCTGGAGCTCGTGTCTTCGTCGGGGACTCACGCCTCTGAGGTGACCTCCTCGGTGAAGTCGCTCTAGGAGCCCGGGTGTCCTTCAAGGTTTCAGCCACTGCTGCGGCTGCTCGCCAATCCGTTGGTGCATGTCGACGAACCTCAGCTTCAGCCCAAGGTTGAAGATAGCGGAGGAAAGTATAGCGCCGATCTGCCTCCGACATATCTGGGATCTCCAACATAAGAGCTGAATAGGCCTGGACATACTCATGGATCGATCGAGTATGCCTCAGCCGGTTCATTGCATCTCGTGCTTGATCCGCTGAATTCCCTGGAAGAAACTGCCTCTGCATTTCCTCTCTGAACACCACCCATCTCCAGTTCATAGCTCCGGATATCGCGTCAACTTTGGTTCGCCACCAAAGCTTGGCATCGTCGGAGAGGAAAGTGGTGCACACCTGCACTCGCTCCTGATCTGTAACATGGTTAGCGACGAAAAAATGCTCCATATCCCATAGAAAATTACCCAATTCTTTGGCTGATCGGGCTCCTCCAAACAGCGCGGGTTCTGGGACTCGAACCTTCGATCTAGGAGCCACCTGCTCCGTTACTGCTATGGGTGCACCTCGTTGTGCCTGCGCTAGGGCCGCGCGCAGAACCACAACCTCATCTTGCAACCCAACTACACGTTCTGGCAATGCGGCCATGCCCTCCAATGTCTGATGAAGGGCAGCGATTTGCAACCGTTGTTGCTCCACTGTCCGCTGCAGAACTCCCATCTGTGGAAGGCCTGCATCGTCCCCATCTCCTACTAAACCGAGCACCTGCTCGATGCGCGCCAACCTATCTCCTTGGTTCACCATCTCGGCCGGCACTAGCTCTGATACCAAACTGTCACACCCTACGAAGAGGTATGCCGGTGATCCTCCGTTTGCGTGCCAAAGCTTCCTCAATTTGCGCCGAATGTTGACGGAAACTTGACCAGCTTCGAATCGCACGCCAGAACGAGCTTCGCACGGTTCGAACGCATGCACTCGTTCGTGTGCCCGCTGAAGCAAGCTCGGCGTTGCTTGCTCGTTGAGTTCGCACGCCGCCGAAGAACAAGAAAGCTCCGCTTCCAAGTGTGTCGGCAAGGAAGAGGTGAGCGTCCCCTCACCTTTAGCCGCCTCGCCGGAAGCCGCCCGCGCCGTCGCCGGACTCAAGCAAGATGATGAACAGAAGTGACGGAAAAATAGGGGAAACACAGATTAGGGAAATATCCTCCTTTGATATCTAAAGGATTACAAAACCCTCAAGCTTCGGCGACACTACACGTCGGCCGTTGCTCCTCTTCTCTCGTCGACGCCCCTTGCGGTCGACTTTACTCACCCGCTCACTGTCGGCAACAACCCCTTGTCGCCGATTTACAAAACTCTCAGCACTCTCACAAGACCTCACTCAGATCTAGCTCGTCGGCGCCTCTCACGCCGAAAACTGGTGCTTCTCAAGTTCGTCGGTGATGCCCCGCCTCGTCCGCCCGTCGAATGCCTTATAGGGGGTGGAGAAGAACAGGGGAAGGTGACACTGCTCGTCTCTCCCCTTCGTGGCGCATGAAGCCACTTCCTCCACGCCCAATAACGCCCTCGCCCGCCTCTGGAGTGGACGCGTTGCCCACGTCTTCGCGTCGCCCGCTGATGTTGCTATCAGCGTCCACACCTGCAGTTGCCACCGAAGAAGACAGCGTCGTGGCTGATGCGGAGGAGTTCATATCGGAAGAATACATCGCTGCGGGCATTGACTTCCGAAATCGGAAGGAAGTTCGGGCTCCGCCTCTCCGGGTGCGGCGTGGGTTTGGGCCACGGCCCAGCCTTTGTCTATTTGGCCCGGCCTAGGCCTGGTTGGGTGTCACAGCGAGCAGTAGGCAGAAGCTTCAAACGGTGAGAGGCCATATGGCGGGCAGTAGGGAGCGGGCGGTCGAACAATGAGAGGCGATAGAGAGAAATCAATTTTCTCCCCAATTTGAAGAGAAATAAAAAATGTTAGAAAAATTCTCCAATTTCTTTCCACTTTATGACAATGTTACTTTGTTTATCTCTATTACCTGCATTCTATGCGTGAGTACGTAAAGGAAGTTAACAAAATTACTCTATAAAGTCAATAGAATAATCAATTGTTCAAAATATCATGATACCTGCTCTCTTAGCAGCAAAATTTCACGTTCTTAATAAGTTTAAAGTTTACAAAGCTAATACATTTTTTTTACAAGAGGAGATTATTCAATCCTATTCATAATGAATATTTACATTTCTAGTATCAAAAATTTATTCAATGTCATTGTGATATAAATAATATTTCTAGCATCCTTAAATGATACAAATCCAAACTCACTCAAAGAGGAACTAGAGATATGTAACAGCTGATTCCACTATCAAGTTTTGGAAGATGTCAATGCACAGTGAAAACCAGAAATGAGAGTTTCAAATGCCACAGTGAGATTTTAACAGATACATGTCAAGCGTCGAGAGCCGCAAACGCACTTTGGGTGGAAGAAAGAAAACTTGAAGGACCAAATAGGAATGGTAATAAAATCCTTCAAAGGGCTACAAAAATCGGAACTCACAGAACATCAGAAATCCCAGAATGAGTGACCCAGAAAAGTTCAACCACAAGTAGAACTGCAGCATATTGGAAGATCGGATTGGCATCACCACCCGAGCCTGATGAAAATGTTTTAGCTAGCAGAAAACGCCACCACCTGGAACCAGAGGACCAGGATACAGACGACTAAAGTAGAGCTCCGCCTGTCGGCCTGTGTAAATCTGCAACAACCGATTCTTCTCCTTGCTGCACCCTTTTTGTTCCCCTAGCTTAGTCAGCCCTTCACCTGAAAAATATTTCCCTGCCCCAACGATCGCTGCATGTAGGGTACCCACATCTGCTGAGCATGCATCTTAAAGCATGGTATTATACGATATATTAAGTGTTATATAACATTGGGTATTATATGATAATTCATTAGTGTTATATGATAGCATGTATTATATGATAACTTGTTAGTATTATATGATATCGGATATTACATGATAACTTGTTAGTGTTGTACGATAAGATTTGTTTATTTTATTATAAGTTTTTGTATCGTATAATACTAATAAGTTATCGTATAATACTCGATGTCGTATAACACTTACGATATTGTACAATAGCATGTTTTAAGATGCGTGCTTGGTTGATGCGCGTGCCCTGCTGCGATTGTTAGGGTAGAGCACCCTACCCTGAAAATTTTTTCCCTTCACCCCTGTCATTGTTTGTATTGTTGTGGGACCAGTTGACTCTCCCAACCTTTGACAAGCTAGTATTTGACCTCGAGCTAAAGTCCCATGAATGCCCCTGCATCATTAAAGATTGTGGGATAGTTAAATCCTAATTTGTGTTTCTTAAAAGTCATCTTAGATGTGCAAGTATGTCCACAATAAGATGATGCATGACAATGAAAAAAAATGTTCATAGTTTATGTTGGTGTATTTGTTGAAATTGATAAACACGTCATGTGTTACCATATCTGTGTAACACTAATTAGAATATGTCATATTAGAGTAATGTCAACCATATAGGTAATTAGTCGATATTAGATAGATAAGTTATCTAAACAGATTATGTTAGTTTTTCTTTAAATACACTATGTAATTCTCTATTTTATTAGCAGCAATAATATTTGTGATTCCTCTCTATGCCTTTGTGTTCTTTGTATTTCTCTCTTCCTAGGTGAAGTGCTATCACCACATTCCACTGCAAACAATATTTGCCCTAATGAGCAGCTGTGGTCTTACATGGGTACATTTAGAAGTATAAGAGACCAATAGAGGATTTACCTTTTCCTTAGGGAAGTGTGATATCAATGGGGCTCTGCTTATTAGTATATGACTAAAAGTATATAGTAATATCCTGGTGAAGAACCTATAAATAAGTCCTTGCAAATATGTCACATACAAAACTTCAAAATTTTCGTAGTAATTAATTATTGTAATATTAAAAAACTTCAAAAAAAATAATAGCATATCAAACACAAAAAAATTTAAGATAATTAATCAGTTTCTCTCACTTACACACACACGCACACATATATATCAATAATGTTATATTTCTAAGATTGTATATCGCTAAGATGAAGCCATAAATTGTGATGGTGCTCATAAGGGTTTTAACCCTCAATGTGATGGTGCTATAACATACATACACAAAATCAATCAAATCATCTACCTACTCTTTTCCCCCCTAGCTCTTTCATGGTATCAAAGCTTCTTCCAGCTCCTTCATAAATCACTTAGCCTTCTTCTTTTTCTGACAAAAGGAGCTCATAGAAATAAATCTCTCTGTTCAAGTGAGATTTATTTTTCTCAGATTCATGTGGTCTCTCAGAGAATCTCCAAAGCACATACAATTCCTCTAGAAGCTAATTCTTTGGCTGTATATTCTACCTAGGTTTTTCTTCTTCTATCGATATGTCTAAAGCTAACTCATCAAGATCAAATATAATATCTTCAAATAATGCCTTCAGCATATGACAACCTTCACTTAATCCTAGCGGCATTTCTTTTCTAACTACAAGTGCACGGATACGTCAAAGTAATAAAAGATATCGAACCCACATAGACCTACGTGTTAAATACCAAATAATTGAATTCTTACTAGCTATGCGATCGATGTACGATGGGTATAAAGCAAAAACGAAATAACGAAATAACGAAATATGTCGTCGGAAATTGGAGAAAAAAAACTGGGACTAAGGTTTTATCACTTTTTAATTCTCATAACTAGATATAATAAAGTTTTTATTAGTTATTAAAATCATGATAAAGAAAAGTTTACTTAAAAAAAATAATCTCCTCTCGGACTTCCAATTTACACAGAGCATCCTTCACTCTCGTGATTTGCTGCTTAGTATTAAATAAAACTAAACTAGACAAGGAAAATTAAAATCACTTTCGTGGTTTAACTCTCAAAGTCTACTTATCAAGTAAAATTAAATACTCTTGTACTTTAATTTTATAGGTTTTATCTAAGGGCTCTAACAATCAAAATCACATCTCGGTTCATATTATCATGTCTGAAACAATGGAATCAATACTCACATGTAAAATAAGCATCATAAATTAGGATTCTAGGACTTAGCTACTCTCATAGTCTAGGTTTCTAGATTTAATCTAAGGGTTCTAGGTTTGTAAATCACCTCTCGGTCCATAATATAAACCTTAAAACATGCAAATAATAATTTCAAAGTAAATAAATCACAAAGACAAAATTATCGTTCAAAAAATAACAAATAGGTTAAAAATTATTTAGTCATTACAGAATTAAAAAGGGATTACTCCCAAAGTCCCAAATAAAGTTTTACACTATCATGAAGTCGAAAACACAATAAAAATTCATCTTAAATAATCAGAATTTGACAGATAAAGAATAAGAAATTTTTACTGATTTCATAGGGGTGTGAAAATTTTAATTCAATTTTCACAGCTCTGTGATTTTTTGGCTGCTACAGTAACTTGCGAACTCCTCTTTCAGCTGCAAATTTCTTTCTCTGATTTCTCCTCTGATCAAACTCCTTTCGATCTAAAATTTTTTGTGTGTCTTCTCCTCCTCCAGACGAAGCTCTCCTGAAAATTTCACCGCCAGAGATGGCCTCTATGCCTCTCGGCGAGAGGCTGAGCCCTAGCAGTGCCCTTATCGATTTCTTCATCGATTCTTGATAAAAATGCACGATTCTAGGCTTGAAATCTTCTCCTCAATTTATAGAAGCGCTCGGTATTTTAGATTTTAAAATTGTGCCTAAGATCTTTCTAATTTTACTTCAAAAATTTTGGGAAAAGAGGGGCGATTCCCCAAATTAATATTTTCACATTCCATGAAAATTTTAGTTCATTTTTCATCGGGGTGTGATGTTGAGAAAATTTCCAAATTTGACCTTCAAGCCTAGAATCATCCAATTTCATCAAGAATTGAGGGAGAAATCGAGAGAGGCACCGCTAGGGCTCGGCCTTTGGCCGAAAGGCGTAGAGGCCACCTCTAGAAGAGGAGTTCAATTATGGGAGAAGACACAATAGAAATTTCAGATAGAAAGGAGTTCAATTAAGGGAGAAATCAGCGAAACAAAATCTCAACTGGAAGAGGAGTTCACCAAACACTGTAGCAGTACTATAGCAGAATATTGTAGCAGCCGAAAAATCATAGGTTTGTGAAAATTGAACTAAAATTTTCACACCCCTGTGAAATCAGTAAAAAATTTATTATTCTTCCTCTGTCAAATTCTGATTATTTAAGATGAATTTTTATTGTGTTTTCAATTCTATGATAGTGTAAAATTTTCTTTGGGACTTAGGGAGTAATCCCTTTTTAATTTTGTAACGACTGGATGATTTTTTAACCTATTAGTTATTCTTTAAATGATAATTTTGCCTCTGTGATTTATTTGCTTTGAAATTATTATTTGCATATTTTATGGTTTGTAATATGGACAAAGAGATGATTTACATACTTGGAACCCTTAGATTAGATCTAGAAACCTAGACTACAAGACTACCTAAGTCTTAGAACCCTAATTTATAATGCTTATTTTACATGTGAGTATTGATTCCATTTTTTTAGATATGATAATATGGACCGAGAGGTGATTTTAATGTTAAAGCCCCTTAAGTAAAACCTGTAAAATTAAGATACGAGGGTATTTAATTTTACTTGAGATTTTGACTTTAGAAATTAAATTTATGAAAGTATATTTAATGATTTAGTCTGGTTTACTTTTATTTAACACTGAACAGCAAGTCACGAAAGTGAAAGTTATTCTATGTTAATTGGACGTCCGAGAGGAGACAATTTCTTTTCTTAAGTAAACTTTTTTATCATGATTTGAATAACTAATGCAAACTTTATTATATCTAGTCATGAGAACTAAAAAGTGATGAAACCTTAGTCTCAGTTTTATCTCTATGATCTTCTACGACAGTTTTTACTATTTCGTTCTTCTATACCCATCATACATCAATCGCTTAGCTAGTAAGAATTCAATTATTTAGTACTTAACACGTAGGTCTTTGTGGGTTCGATATCTTTTTATTACTTCGACGTATCTATGCACTTGCAGACACATCAAGTTTTTAGCACGTTGCCAAGGACCTTAGTTTTGTTAATATCAAAATAGTTGTTAGTTTTACTAGACTAAATTTTATTTATCTTTATTTTAACTTTGTTTTTATAGGTTTTTGATTTTCATAGGCTGTGACGAAAAATCACACGGCTGTGATTTCTATAATTTTTGAATTTTTATATAGTTTTTACTTTATTTGCATTTTCTATTAGTTTTTCTATTCTAACAAAAATTTTAAAAATTCTCAAAAATCTGCATATTTCAGGTGCTATGAGAATCTGTGAAATTTTTTTTAGGTTTTCACACCCCCCCCCCCCACCCCGGTCCCCCGTGAAAATTGAACTGAAATGTTCACGGGGCTGTGAAACTGTGACCTATGTCGTTTTTTAGGGTTTTCTGGGCTTTCTGATACCAAAAATTTAAAAAAATATTTCTGATCGATTGGTGTTGAAAAATATGCATTCTGAGACTTTTTATTTTTCTATGTTTTTCATCACACCCCTATGATGATTTGTCACAGGCTATGATTTTTCCAGTTGAGTATTGCTCCTGTTCATTTTTGAAAATTCTGAGGTCATCAGATCATTTTCTTTCTATTTATGCATAGGACTCTTAGATCTTGACAATTTTTATTTCCTGTGGACTTTGAAATCAAAAAATTTTCTCGGTTGTGTAGAAAAACTCAAATTTGAAAAGATGTCTTTTAATCACAACTCATGGGCAACTAATAGAAGTGTAGTATACATACCACAAGGTAAGTATGAAAGTGATTCTTGGTGCACTCTTGCAGAAAAGGTAGATTCTTTGGCTTATAAAATAAACTCTTATGTGCACTCTATTATGTCATCTTCTTCTATTACTAGTGATATTTGTGGATGTTTTGATCACTATGCTTACGAATGCCAATTAGGAATTCCTCCAAGTCCTAATTTACTTTGGTACCAAGATGATCAATATAATTCTAGATGGGAAAATCCACCAACTCTTTTTATGAGGATTGCTTAAACCATATGTTTAAACCATACATTAGGGATACTGAAAAATCAAATCTAGAATCCATGTTTGAAAAGTTCATGAGCACCCAGATGAAACACAATGAAGATGTAAATGAGATGCTAAGGCAAATAAATTCTAAGACTGATAATATGAATGTTCATGCTGAAATGTTAGAAACCCAAATAGCACAACAAGGTAGTTTACTTGAATTTAATTTTGAAAATGAGGAAATTAATTAAAAAATGTCTATTTAATTTTGAAAATGAGGAAATTAATTAAAAAATGTCTCACTCTGATTTTGGTGATAATTTTGAAATTGATGATAAGTTATTTGTGCTTAAATCTTATTCTGGTAATTCTGAAATTGATTTAATTGATGATAAATTACTTATGATTGAATCTGATAAAGAGTATGAGGAAGTTAAAAAAAGGTTTGAAATTTACTAACTTTGATGAATGTAACTCTGATTTTAATGATTCTAAAATTGATTCTTTTGATAAATTATTTGATGAAGGGCATGAGGAATGTTATAACCTTAATTTTTATAAATTTAATTCAGAAATTTAATTTGGAATTTTTATGATTTTTCTAGAATTTTCAGAATTTTTAAAAGGTTTAAAAACTTAGTTTTATAAAAAAAAAATTTTTTTGCGCTCGCGGGGGCTCGAACCCGCGTCGCACGTAAGGAAATTACGCCGCCTAACCATTGGGCTAATTCGCGTTTTAATATTAAAACGTTGCGGTGTTTATTTATTTGAGTTTTGAATTCAATTAGGGCGACGAGCGAACTCGTCGTCTTCCCCGATCTTTGCGGCGATTTGGTCGCCGCCGCGTTCTCGCCGTATGGAATGCGTTTTGCCTCTATATAATGGGGCTTCTGCTCTCGATGATGGGATTCGAACCCTTGAACATCTTCACCCCTCGAAGTGCCGCCAGGAAGGAGAAATAGCACTCGAACTAGTCGCCGGAGTTCTAGCGGCGCCGCCTCGTGTTCCAGCCATCCAGCGCCTTCATCGACGGCGATCTCTGTGTTCTGGGCTACGATACATCGTCGTAGCAAGGTATGTAGGCTTCTGTGAAGTTTTAGTGAAGTTCCGTTTGGGTTTGGGTATGTTTTGTGTATCGACGGCGGCGGCGCCACCGTCGATACCTGCTATCGCTTCGGATGCTTCGACCGTGGGTCGAAAACTCGCCAAAGCTGGTCGTGGATCCTCGCCTCGTCGTCCGGAATTTACTGGCGAAGTTTGGCGGTGATCCGATCTTTGACACGCCCTCGGGAGCTCGCCGGCGCAAGCAGCGGACGCAAGTCCGGCGGCCTTGCGCGGCGGCGTTTGGGCGGCGCGGACGAGCTTCGGTTCGGTCCAAAAATTAGGGTTTGGGCGGCGGTTTATTTATAAATAAACCGGTCGCTGAGTTTTGAAATCGAATTGAACCGGACCGAGCGGTTCAATTCTAGTTTGGGTCAGTAATTGAATTTCGACCGGTTCGATCCCAATACGGTCGAATCTGGGCCGGTTCAAATAGGCGTTAGAAAGCTTATAAAATTTCCTATCTAATGGTAATCTTTATAGCTTTAGATGAGTTTTATATGTTTTGTAATTTAAATTCTAAGTCTCGGTTTAACTTGGTTCAGGGTGAATTTGATCGGTTCAGTGCAATTCTGTCCGGTTCAGTGGGTTTTAGGTTTGGTTCATATGATCTGAGACTGGTTCTCTAGGTTTAGGGTTATGTTCTACATGTTGGTAGTTTTGGTTTTCAAATTAGAATGTTTAATGATAGAGTTCATGTACAAATTCATGTTACAGAGTGGTTGATCCAATAATCGGCTTGCATTGTTTGATATACAACTTACTGGCTTTTCAAAAGGATTCAGGATAACATCGTTCGAGGTAGGAATCTTACCCTACTCCTTTGTTACAGTGTCATGAATTATAGGATTCGTTGTTTAATCCTTTGATTTGATATATGATGCATATGATATAATTGATTGACACTGATATCTGATTGATTCGTCTGCTTGATTTGTTTCTGAATTCCTGTTGACCTCAATTATCTTGTTTATTTGGTCATATTCTGCTTCTGTATAAATGGTTAACAAACCTGTTTTGAGATATCTGATATATTGGATTATGAGCCTGAAAAATTGTGTATCTGAGATATTGACATATAAGTATGTGGAACTGTTGTAAACCTGTGATGATAAAGTCGTGATATATATTGACCTCTGACCTGGATGATTTATTCTCCAGTGGCATGTTTATCTGAGTTATAGTTCCGACGCGCATCGGACTATCTGAGATGCCGGTACGGCACCGCCAGTTGTCTTGAGGACAATACTACGGATGTCAGTGTTGGACGCAACACTTCGGGCTATTTAGGACAGTCGTTCCATTGCATGAGCAACAGTGGAAACACTCTGAAAATGAGTGCAGCTCTTAAGTGAGATCTGTTGGCCAGCTTGATGATTTGCACGACATTCTTATATTATTTGTATATCATTATTTCAGTTATTGTATTATCTTGTTATTTGATTCTCTCACCATGGTTGTTGATTCCTACTTAGCATTTCTGCTAACTCCCTTTGTTTCTCTTCCAGGTACAGAGTTAGCTTCTGGGAGGGATAGTATAGATAGTAGATACCAGCCCGAGTTGAGATAGTTGTCTTTTGTATTTTATTCAGTTGATAATTTGGATAGTTGTATTCAGATATTGTGTTATAAAGCCGTTGATATTAAATTTGGAGTGTTTATTAAATAAAGGATATGTGATTATTGTAGTTCTCTGGTTCCTATCAATATTGTTACTCCCTGGGGAACCCTGAGCTAGGAATAGCCGGCTTCCGCTGGGGCGTGACAAGGAATTTGAAAAAGATTTGAAAATTACTAATATTGATGAATCTAACTCTGATGTTTTGTCCATATCTACTGTTCAACCTTCTGATTCATTATTTGAAATATCTGCAGAGGAACTAGAAGAATTATGCATTGTTGAGAAACCTAATACGGGACATAAAAATTACCTAGATGATCCAATACTTGAATCTTTTGATCAAAGTCCTACTCTTATTGCAATTGAAGATATAAATTTGAAAAAAAAAAAACTAATGATTTTGCTCTCTCACAAATAAAGGAAGATCATAAAATATTCTTTGTGTGAAATTAAAAATTTTGACTTTGATTTTTGCATACTCGAGAAAGCCACTATGATTGTGTTTTACATGATATTTTGGATGTTTATATTAGTGGCTAAACTTTTAAGACAGCGGAAAAGGAAAAAATTATATGCTATTTACTATGGTACCGATCCACCTGCTTCGCCATGATATTTGAATTTCAGTCAAGCTAGTGACCTAAAAATTAGCGTTTCTTGGGAGGAAACCCAAGCGCTATTTTTTTTCGTACTATTTTATTTTACACTCTTATTTCTTATTTTGTAATAAAAATTTGCTTAATATGAAAAAAAAGAGGGTTTGACGAAGGATTTTATTTTTGCAGGAAAGAATTTGAAGGGAGCATAAAAAAAAAATTACCCATGTTGGCGGTAATTGTAACTCAAAAAAAGAAAAAAAATGGAAGCGCGACGGCTTAAGCCTAGCCGTCACAGCCCTTGACACTCCCAAAGTGCCCGTGATTTCTCCTGTGAAGCTGCTTCCTGCTGACTCTGCCGCAACACTTCGACGAAGCCAGCGCCAGCGCCGCCATTGCTTCACCTCCAGTCTTCCGATCAGAGCCCTCTTCTCCGACGATTTTTAGCGCTTCGACCCCAGACTCTGTCGCCGCATCTGTTTCTGCCGCCACCAGCTTCTTCCTACAGCAAGCAGTATCTCAAATCAACGACTGATTTTTCCAGCAACTCTTGCCATCGGCGGTTTGATCCAAACAAAGGAGCACTGCCGCTTCTTCAACAATCGCGGTTCGACCATCCCTCGTCAGCGACATCGTCTACCATAGTCGCCAGTAGCATCTTCCTCGACCAGCGACCGCAACTTACGTTTTCTACCGACGCCACTTTTGTTTTCCCTGCGACGAAGTTTTTCCAGGGAGTGTCTTCCACAGGCTGCCAGCAACTCTTCTTGAAGCTGGTGACTTCTTCTTCAACTGCTTCTGCTTCCGCTTCAGAATTTCATGCTGATTCCGTTTCCGGTCTCCGATTTCTTCAAATCCATTGAAAATAAACTCTTTTTACCTGAAAAATAATGAAAAATAAGAAGAGATGTAGATTCCGAAATAATCAAGCAATTAAGTTTAAAAACAAACAAAATAGCATAATTATGACTCAAAAAGACTAAATAATCAATATAAAATTTACTATGAATTTTTGAGTCATCACCTATCCAACTTACTCATTATAATTATTTATTATGGAAAACTCAATTAATGCCCATCTTATTCGTGCATGATATACTTGTTGGAACTATCCCTTGCCCTAGTCTATCAGATCTGAATTCTCATGATTGGAACAAGAAAGATCAGGTGATATTAACATGGATCATATCAATGCCATCAGAACATGTTCTTCCCCCGGTCATTGTTTACTCAAGCTTCTAAAGACCCAGCTTTGCAATTAGTAAGAAGGAAAGGGTGAACAAGAAGGAAAGATAAGTTTTTTCCTTGTTTAGTACGAAGGACAAATGGAAGGACAGACGAAAAATAACAACATTTTTCGTCAAAATGCTTTATGCCCAAATCGGGCGGAAAACCCATTGTACATGTTGAAGCGCAGTTGTCCACGCTTGCCTTTGCGCTCGCCACTGTCCATGCAAGCTCGAGCTCACCACTTGCTGGTCATCATCCACGCAAACTCGCTACTCGCCGCTTGCCATCCATGCTAGCTCACAGCTTGCCGCTCGTCTTCCATGCGAGCTTGTTGCTCGCCACTCGCCATCCATGCGATCTCACCCTTGTCGCTCGTCGTCCATGCAAGCTCATTGCTCGCCAATCATCGTCGCAGCTGTACGCGAGGTCGAGTTTGCTACTCACTGTCCATGCGAGCTCGCCCGCACCACTCGCTGTCCATGCAAGCTCACCACTTGCCTCTCACCGTCTACGTGAGCTCACCGCTCACTGCTGTACACGAGCACAACATCATCGTTGCTATTGTATGTGAGGTCGAGCTCATTGCTCGTCGTCCATGCGAGCTCGCCCTCGCCGCTCGCCGTTCATGCGAGCTCGCCACCCTCACGTGCTTAGCTGCTCACCGTTGTACGCAAGCCCGAGATCATTGTCGCTATTGTATGCGTGGTAGAGCATGCTGCTCGCCAATCGCACGTGATACGCACATGATTCCTTCATCCTCTCCCTCCTTCATTCCTTTCCCTCCTTCCCTTTCCCCTATTTTTTTCCTCCATCCTACTAAACATGGCCTAAGAGACCCCACTCTTTATCGAAGTATAGTAAGTGCATTACAATATGTTATTATCATGAGACCTAACATCACCTTTGCAGTCAATCATGGATGTCAATTTATGCATTCACCAACTAATCATCATTGGGAAATTGTTAAACATATACTTCGGTATTTAAAAGGCACCATTCTTCATGATCTCACTCTATATTGCAACTCTTATCAAGACTTACATGTTTACAGTGATACTGACTAGGCTGGCTCCCCTGAAGATCGACGATCTAGTAGTGGTTTTCTTATATTTCTTGGCAAAAATCTTATCTCATGGAATTTTAAGAAACAACAAATAGTATCTCGATTAAGTATTAAATCAGAGTATAAGTCTATTGCCAATGAGTATAAGGCTATTGCTAATGTGACCGCTTAGTTATTTGGTTCCAATCTCTTCTAATTGAACTTCAAATTGCCTCTTCACACATTCCAAACCTTTGGTGTGATAATAATGGTGCTACTTATTTAGTGGCCAATCCTATCTTCTATGCTTGTATTAAATATGTGGAGATAGACTTTCATTTTGTGTGAGAACGAGTAGCAATGCATCAACTCGTAGTATCCTACATCTCTACAAATGATCAATTGGCGAACATCCTCACCAAATCTCTTTCGTGTATTTAGTTTCAGCTTTTGGTTTCCAAACTCAATGTTCAATTCCCTACTATGAGCTTGAGGGGGAGTAATAACAGCAACAATATCATTGACAACGGATTGATACGTTGTCAAATCAATCCTTACCAATAATTTATATTTCTAAGATTGTATATCACTGAGATGAAGCCATAAATTGTGATGGTGCTTGTCAGGGTTTTAACCCACAATGTATCTATATATATATGCTTAACATACATACACAAAATCAATCGAATCATCTATCTTCCAATTGCTTCTCTACCTACTCTGTTTTCCTTCTAGCTCCTTCAAATATATATATATATATATACACTGTTGTCAGCTAGGAACAAATTATGAAAATGAGTGCTCATTGGAGGAGGATGATGGTGATGGTGTTGTTGTAATATATTTACTTGAAGAATTTTCACGATCAGTCACTTCTCTTTGAAATCCTTCATGAAATGATTCATCATTTGGATCCATGAAAGATCTGGTTCCTGTCCAAAATGCAGGCCGTGAAGGAGATCGGAGTGACACAGTCATGCTGCTCAAAGCCAGAACCACCATCGACATGTTTGGTCTATCATTTGGGTTCTCGTCAACGCACAACAATCCTATTTGAATGCATCGCAGCACCTCGCTTCTCGGCCAGTTCTCACCCAGCGCTGATCGGTCCAAGAGCTCCATAATCGATCCAGTGATCCAGTTCTTCCATACCTGTATGCACCAACTACTAATTGTAGAATTTGTATAAAAGCAAACAAATTAAACAAAATGGAATATGCACACACACACACATAGCTAAGAAGATCAGAGTGGTGAGTGTCCTGGAAACCGTTGCTCTTCCTCCCTGTGATGATCTCCAACACCAAGACACCGAAGCTGAACACGTCTGACTTGACAGAGAACTGCCCATGCATCACGTACTCTGGTGCCATGTATCCACTGCAAACGCTCAGACAAATAATTTTTAACATAACATGCTCGAAGGTTTAGTCGATTGTATACGTAAAAACTTACAATGTCCCCACGATTCGGCTTGTGCTTTTGTGAGTTTGCTCGCCAAGGAAAAGCCTAGCTAAGCCAAAATCTGAGATCTTAGGGTTCATATTTTCGTCCAACAAGATATTGCTAGCTTTCAGATCTCGGTGCACTACAGTGAGACGCGATTCATCATGCATGTACTGCAAGCCCCCAGCAATTCCACATATGATTTTGAATCGAGTGCCCCAACATAATTGTTCACGTCTTGCAGGATCTAAAACATACAAATAGCTTCATTAGTATATCTACATGGTTAAGATAAGGCAAAGTTAAATAGGAAAATAATGTCAACCTTGGAGAAAGGTGTCGAGGCTTCCATTAGGAACATATTCGTAAACGATCATTTTCTCCTTGTGCAAGCAGACACCCAAAAGCCTAACGAGATTCTTATGTTGCAGTCTGGCAACCAAAACCAGCTCATTCTTGAGCTCTTTGAGTCCCTGCCAAGAATTTGCTGCAAGCCTCTTCACTGCAATCTCTTCCCCCTCCGGTAGCACTCCCTATTTCATTTATTAATTCATGTTAATTAACACATATAAATCAATAAATTAACTTTATAGTATAAATTAAATTTATGAATTAACCTTATACACTTCTCCAAATCCACCTTCTCCGAGTTTGTTCTCTTCATGGAAGTTTGCTGTTGCATGTTCTAGTGTAGCTAGATCAATTAGTAGAGACTCCGCGCAGTCGATGTCATCTATGTCACTCTCCCTATCTGTTTAGATTACAGAATTTATACATACAAAGAAAGTCAAGCACTTGAATGTTGCGTGACTTTTAGAGTAATTTTGTTTACTTACTTCTCCTCCTGATGGATACGATGAAGACAATAGAGATGAACACTGCAGCAGCCGTCACCGAAGGTATTACAATATAAATTGCAATATTCTTCTTCTTTCCTATCAATTGGTGTTGGATGTATCCATGTCATATTGAAAAAAAAGGGGGAAAATGGAGATGCATGGATCGACTCACTTGCTTTTGCCGTCGCAACCGGATCGGGTTGACGCGTCGGACTTGGTCCGCCGTTGGCTTCGGCCATGAGCTTCACCATGGGAGCGCCTGTGTAGAAGGAGTACTCTTCGTACCGCATGGTGCACACCGATCCCAGCAACCTTCCGCCTATCTTTCCATATAGAACGTTTGGCAAAGGCTCGAACAGCGTCCGCAAGCATTTGCTGCAATTCTTATCCGAGAGATACGGAAGACATTGAAGGAGCGTATATAAATGAGTAGCGGACTTGTTCAATTCCCCCGTCGCATATTTGTTGCTCGAGTTATAGACTGCCCAATCCGCTGTAGCATTTAGTAGTTCGAGCACGAGCTCCATGAAAACGGCAGGGTCGGTTGCGTTATCATCGTTTCTTAGCATCATCATCTGCTTGTTATCGACTGAGTCGAGGAAAGGCAGGCCGGAGTAGCGAAAGATGCAGAAGTCGTACCATAGGATTGCCCCCTTCTTGTCGGTGCAAACTTGGAGGCTCTTCTGAGAGGCGGTCGTGACACAGGAAGTGCACCTGGAGAGTTCGACGCCGCCGCTGCAAAGGACGAGGCTATAAATGCGATCGGGGATTTGCCCAGTCATTTGAGTTAAATAACCAGAGAGTTCGGACGAGGAGAGCGAGGAGAGGAGGCCTTGGAGGTTGTGCCCATACGTGCTATTTGCTGTGAAATTTCGGCCGTCGCAATTATAGGACAAAACATCTTTCTCAGTGGAAGACGAAAAAGGGAGGAGGAGGAGGAGGAGGAGGAGATAGTGCGACATGTCGCTAAATGGGATGAGGAAGAACATAAAAACTGCCCAATGTGCTGCTACTTGATCTGCCTCATTTCAGTAACATCTCAACTACTTTATAAATTTCAGAAGTAGATAGATAAATATGAAGAGAGAGAGAGAGCGAGCGAGAGAAACTTGAACGTGTAATTAATTTTGAGATGTCTTGAGTAGCAAGTCTGAATGTCTGATCTAAACCGAAGAATTCGGTGCAGCTACGATCCAATGATATCATGCAGAATTCCTTGAAATTTCCAAGGGAATTTGACAGGTTAGAAGAGTATGCGCAAATTAATTATGTAGGATTTAGAAAGAAAAAGGACGTTTTCTTTTCTCGATGTGAAAATGTCATCAAAATTACATGAAGAACAAGAAATAATTTAACTGAAATATTTCTACGTACCTTCTAGAACAGCTCTACTCTGACTTTTACACCTGTTTTTTTTTTAATAAAAAAGTGAAAGAATGAAAAAAATGCTTTTTCGTTGTTTAATTCTTCGAGGAAAGAACGCACTAGGGCTACTTTTCCCTCAACTAGATTGGGTTATCGCGTGATATTGACTTAGTTATAAATAAGTCAGGTCTAAGCTAGATATTTGACCTAATTAATTAGGTTGTATTTATAATCTATTGACCTAAATTGTCTAGTCAAATTCTTTTCATTTAGCAATTATGGCTTGGTTTGGTTTGGGGCTACTGGCTGCCCGCTTTTGCGGGTGTGGCCAGCTGATTCTAGTCCAAAGCAGATGTTTGGGGCGGCTACTGCTGGGTGCATCAGCGTTTTTTCGCTGGCCGAGAGAAGCAGCCGAATAGGTGCTTCTGTGGGGAATCAGCTCGTCACGCTCGTCGACTCCACGCCTCCTGAAAAGCTTCAACGCGACTTCTCTCCCAAATCAACTTCTCGCCGGAATTGCGCCCGCCGACCTCTGCCGCCTCGCCGACCTCCAGCGTCTCATCGAGCTTGATCAATAACTCCGCCAACCTCCAAATCCACATCCAGCTCCATCGACCTTGCTCCAACCTCCAGATCCAGTTTGACAGAAACCAGATCCACCTCCTCCTCCGTCCCAACGTCCACATCTAGATCCGCCTCACGACAGATCCATGCCTCGCCTCACATCTAGTGCCTCGCCTTGCCAGCTCTGTCGCCCCTACGTCTCGCTAGCTTCCTCGCGAGCTCCAGCGCCAGCCTCCTCCGCCTGCCTCGCCTCGCCTCGCTAGCTCAAGCTCTAGTGCCTCGCCTCGAGCTCCCACACCCCTGTGCCTTGAGCTCTAGATTAGCGCCGAAGCTCAGCCAGCTTCGGTTCTGGTTCCAGATCAGCCCCTGCACCTCGATGGCTTGCCTCTTCGCCAGCAGCGACCATCCAATCGTCTGTCACCTCTACCTCTCCTGCTCAGCCAATGACCATTCGCCATCAGCGTCGAGCATCTGCCTCCGAGCGTCGTAGCCTCCACTGCTCGTCGACCAGGCTCGGCCGCCTCTACTCGTCTAGGGAAGGAGCCGAGGTCGAACGGGAGGAGGACGACGAGCAACAAATTTACCCATATTAGTATACAAATTTACCCATTACATTTCAATTACATTTCAAGTAACTTAGATTCTAAATAAACTTTTTGATCTATCAATTTACCCATATTAGTATACAAATAGGTTATTCATAAATGAATTTCACATTAATTATTTAGAGTAACCACTAAATATAAATGAATTTTGTTGAGTAAAGTGCCATCTAAATTACTCTCTTAGTTCATACAATAGCATAATATTTTTTTCTGCTCACTAGCACCAATAATTTTCCAAATAGTTTATGCTTCTCTCAGCCAGCTACCTTCCAACCAGCAATTCTCTAACCAGCAAAAGCTAGAAGCAGAATCAGCCTCAAACTGACCCTATACCACTTCTTCTCAGCAATCTCTCTTGACTTAGAGCTTTTTCTCCTCCACTGCGTATTGCTCAACATTACAACGGCAAAGATTGTTGCAAACCTTTGTAAGGGTAGAATATTTACCTTAAAGTAAACTCTATCCCCTCTATTATTTATTATCTTTTTTATATTTTACTAATCTTTTAGTTATATTTTCTTAGGTACATCTGATTAAATAAAATAATAAATTTTATATTAAACTATTTTATAAATTTAAATAATTATAACTATATTTATATAATAATTATTTTATTAATTTTTATATTTTATATTAAAATTTTATTTTTAAATTTATTTTTTAAATCTGGGTATTAGGTATCTAAATCTATAAACTAAAACCCAATTAAAATTCTCTCATTTAGTTAATTGGGCAGTTAAATTCCTAATTTTTATCGGTTAAACTGCTATCCGGTTCCAAATTTACGAGGTTAAATTTGTACCATCCAAGATTAGCGCTTAACACTAGTTTATAAAACATTGGTTAATTTACGGGTCAACTTGCCTATCTAAATCTTACTCAAATTGATTCGACTTTTCTTTTCTCTACTAAATTGGCTTCCTACACCTTGCATACTATAAAAGGAAATAACTATTTTCTGTATCATTACTGGTCAGGGATTAACAAATGATATTAAAATAGAGTGGCAGTGGTATCGGCAAAATAATCTCTGTTTACTTTGATTGTAATTTTTTGTACTTATCAAAATAGTGTAATCTGCTCCTCATGAACCTAAAGAGGGGAAGAAACGGCCTAACTGGGTACCTAAATTTCAATTTTAAATTTTTTTTTTAATTTTTTTTTCAAGATATGATCTACACCTTGTAAGTTATTCATAGGTACCAATATTGAGATATTTTAGATTATATATACTTGTAAAATACCCTAAACATTATCGCATAAAAAACAAAACACTATTCACCGTATAAAAATATTTAGGGTATTTTACAAGTATACGTAATCTAAAATATCTCAATATTGGTACCTATGAATAACTTACAAGATGTAGATCATTTTAAAAAAAAAAATTAAATAAAAAAAGTTTTTTAATTGAAATTTAGGTACCCAGGTTAGGTCGTTTCTTCTAAAGAGGGAGGGAGAGTTTTGTATGAAAAAAACTTTTAAGCGCTTAGGGCTACTTGGATGCGGCCAAAAGGCCGGGCTAGCCCGTGGCATGCATCCGCACAACACGACTTGTTAACTAGCCAATAGGTTAGGACGGTGCACATCATTGATCCGAGCCGTGTTGTGCCAAGGCCTTTAGAGCTGCGGGTCGGCATGGCACAACTCGCTTCCTCACTGTTTTTTTATATATTTTTTTAAAATTTTATATTATTATTATTATTTCAATATTTTATTATAAGTTTTTATATTTGTAATATATAAATAAAATTAATTTGTGTTTTTTCTAGTTAGCTAAGTGTGAGATCATATCTCCTTTGGGCCAGCCGAGAAGCCCATAGACTTGAGCGAAGGCCGAAGCCCACATAACTAATGCAGATAGGGGCCCAAACTAGTGGATAAGATGGTGGTAACTCGAAGAAGGAAAGATGGCTAGAGATTCTTCCTAAGTTGGTGAGCTGGACGGCGCATGCTTGTAAACAAGAAGGGTTCATTTTTTGTATTGATGGGCATTGTTGGAGAATCTTGGCAAGAGGGAAGACTTGATGGAGTCTTGAGTTGGGATCTTTCCAAAGGGAGTAAGAGAGTTCCTCCTTTAAGATCTCGGCTAGACAAGAGAGTAGGGATCTTTCCTGGGGGTGGTGATAGGAGAGCAGCAGCAGCGGTAGCTGTTCCCTCTCTCCGACATTCATAGAGGCAAATGACTCTCTCTTAGGCAGCGACCACTAGCAGCATCCCCGACGGGTTTCCAGAGACGGTGAGGTCAAACGAAGAGAGAGTATACGAGAGCGTAGATCTTATATAGTGAGAAAGGTGAAGGGTTTTAGGTGAGGATAGAAATTTTGGTGAAACTTTCCTCTTAAATCTGTGTCCTGCTGGTCATCTCCTTCCCTTCCAACTGATGACTTTCGACGTTATTTTCCAGCCTCCAGGAGACATAGACGAAGGTTGAGGGTGAGGTTGTGAGTGGTCGAAACCCTGCTGCAAGCCCATTCTCCGTTCATACGAGTCAGCAAGGCTAAGGTGGATGGAGAAAAGATTAAACAAATAATCTGGGCTTGACACTAAGCACATTATTAAGATGATATGAGTTTGAATCTCAAAAAAAAAATTTTTCGGTCATGACTCGTGCTATGTTAGACCGGTATTTTCCTATAGTGTAGAGCCCAGCCGTCCATTGCCCGCCGGAGACGCGCCAGCTCGGTATTGCCCATGTGCCGCGCTAAAGCTATCATTGACAGGCCAGTAACCTCATAGTGCAGAATAAGTGGCTGTAGTCCAAAGATGCTATCGTGCGTAAGAGGAAACGTCGTAGCTGCAGCTAAGGTTACTGTAGAGTGTTGACTTGCACTTGCCAAGAAAGCCAACTGCAAGTGGGAGTGCCAGAGTCGTTAGGGAGGAAGCCATCGTCTTAACAACAGATCATCAAAGCTAGAACAAAGAAGATTCGAAGAGCAGCAAAGAGAGGCGCAACAACCGGTTAGGGTCATCGAGAAGAAGAGAGCTGCCAACACAAGCTGGCTGCGTTTTTGCAGTGGGGCACCCCTCTGCAAATTTTGCAACGGAATGCCTCGATCTACAAAGAACGAATCTTGGCGCAGGCGACGCATGAATCTCCATGCAATTTCACTTAAGCCTACCGTTATACGCTATCCAATCTGTGTTATACGAAATATCTGATATACCGAAACCGTTACACTCATCCGAACTCAACTCTGGTTAACGTTTTCCATTTACCCGCGTAACCCGCCTTTACTCTCTCTCTCTCCGCAACCTGCGACGAATACCTTGCTCTCGCTCCGAAGAAAGTTTTTTCGCTAGATACTCTCCGCTGACCTCCAATACTCACCGACTGCCTCCGACGGCCTCCGCTGACCTTTGATTCTGTGTTTATGACTTCAGACGGCCTCTGAGTTCCTATTTGTTTACGAATGATTAGGGTTCCGACCAACCCCTAATCCTGTGTTTTTTTTTTGTGCAAATGACCTCCAACGACCTCCGACGACCTCCAACGACCTCCCATTCTGTGCTGACAATCTCCGATGGCCTCTGAGTTCCTCTCTTCATATGAAGTATTAGTTGGCCGGAACCCTAATCTTCTGTTCGTTTTTGCAGGCACTAACGTTCCCATCACAGTGGCATTGGTTGGCCGAGTTCCTCAACTCACTCCAAGCATTAACAACCTCCCATCATAGTAGTATTGGTTGGTCGGAACCCTAATCTTGTTTTTGTTTTTGCATGCTCTAAAGTTCCGATGACTAGCATTGGTTGGCCAAGTTCCTCCACTCCAAGCATCCTTTAAGTATACCGAAATTTACCAAAGTTAAGGTAAAGTCTCTCTAATTTCAGCATATTTACTCACCTGTCTTAAGTGTAAGTTAGGGTGTAATGACTTAATTTTTTGTATAATATCTTTTGTTCTGGCAATATTGACACTTTGGTTCGTATAACAGACCTTGAACACTGTATAACATGATAAGCAATAACGTATAACATCATCATATTTTCGTATAACAGCCCATGAACATTGTATAACATGAACACAATAACGTATAATAGCAACACATTTGTTAACATAAAGAATTCTATCTTTATTAACTTAATAAATACAATGTTTACATAGTACATTTATATAGAAAACTATCCTAGTCTATATTTAGTAAAGACTAATATTAACACGACTAATATTAACACCCCCTCTCAAACTGGAGATATTGTAAGCAGATGCAGTTTGGAATGAAAATATTGGAAACGATCCACAGCAAGCGACTTTGTAAGAAGATCTACAATCTGATCTTTTGTAGAAACATGTGATAAGGAAATATTCTGCTGCTTGTAGTGATGTCGAGTAAAATGATAGTCTATCTCGATGTGTTTAGTTCTTTTATGAAAGACATCATTCTTTGCAATTTGAATATCACTTTTACCGTCACACAATATAGATGTAGGATTAGAAATATTAATACCCATATCAGCAAGCAACCAATAGAGCCAAACTATTTCTGTCGTAGTATGAGCAAGAGCTCAATATTCTACTTCAGCACTAGATCTAGAAACAATAGGTTGCTTTTTATTCTTCCAATATATAAGTGAATTACCCAAGAAAATACAAAATCGAGTGGTAGATTTTTGATCATAAGCATTGTCTGCCCAATCTGCATCAGTAATGGCTTGAAGGATTAGAGTTGATGATGTATATTTTAAACCACGATATAAAGTTCCTTTGATATACCTCAATATTCTAAGGACAGCAGACTAGTGCGTTGATCTTGGAGAAGCCATAAATTGACTTACAAGATGAACAACATAGTTTATATCTGGACGAGTAATCGTAAGATAGTTAAGGCTGCCAACTAACTATGTGTAACGAGTAGGATCAGTCAAAATAGTTCCTTAAGTTGGCAAAAGCTTTATATTAGGCTCTAATGGTGTTTCAACAAATTTATTATCAGTTAGTTCAGCTCGAAATAATAACTCAGAAGAATATTTAGTTTGAGAAAAAAATATTCCATCTGATGAGTAGTTTACTTCCATGCCAGGGAAATACCGAAGTTGACCTAAGTCTTTCATTTCAAATGAAATATGAAGATAATCTTTTGTGTCTTGAATTCCTTGAAGATCACATCCAGTAATTACCATATCATCAACATAGAGAATAAGAAGAACAATACCCTGTGACGAATTCTTGATAAATAAAGCAGAATCATGATTGCTTGGGTGAAATCCAAATTTACAAACTTGGAACTTGTTTGAGACCATATAGGGATTTATTTAATTTACAAACTTGATTTGAGTTATGAATAACTCCTGGAGGAGGTTTCATATAAACTTCTTCCTCCAGATCTCCATAAGAAAAGCATTTTTCACATCTAGTTGATAAAGAGGCCATTGTTGGCAACAAGCAACAACAATAAGATTTCTGATAGATGTCATTCGAGCATCAGGAGCAAATGTTTCTTCATAATCAATACCATATTCTTGTGTAAATCTTTTAGCTACAAGACGAGTTTTATACCTTTCAAGAGTTCCATTAGCTTTTGTTTTGATTTTATACACCCATTTGGAGCCAATAGCAGTTTTTCCAATAGGAAGAGGTACAAGATCCCATGTATTAGTTCTTTGAAGAGAATCAAGTTCTTCAACCATAGCTTGCTGCCACTTAGGTTTGTATGAAGCTTCTCGATATGATTGAGGTTCATGATAAGATAAAATGGTAGACAAATGACTTTGATAAGCATTGAGATATTCAGGAAGTTTACCTCTAGTATTTCGTATAGGATAACGAGGTGAAATGATGTTATGCACTGAATTGCCTTGAGTGGAAGCTTCATTGAAAACAGGGTCGTCAGCCGATTGAGCAGGAACTGCAGGAGAGTTTAGCATTATATTTGTAGAAATTTCAGATGCATGAAGTCTTTGATTTTCAGGAAACTGAGTAGAAGTCACATGAGAATCTGATGTTGTACTTGAATCATCATTAAGGAATGGATCAATTATAGGACTAGATATGTTTTGGTGTTGTTTTTGTGGGAGAGTAAAAAATGGTATATGTTCCCAAAAGGTAACATGTCTTGAGATACGAAGTTTTTGAGATTGGGGATCATATCAACGATAACCTTTTTGACGAGTATCATACCCTAAAAAGACACAAATAACATTTTTTGGAGATAACTTATCATGTTCTCTTTTATTCAAATGAACAAAACAAGTACTACCAAAAACACGTAAATGATGATAGTTTGGAGGATGTTGATACAATCGTTCAAAAGGAGTTGTTTGATTAATAGTAGGCGATGGAAGATGATTGATAATGTACACTGCTGTATTCATAGTTTCTCCACAAAATTCCTTAGGAACAGATGAAGAATTAAGAATAGTTCGAGCAGTTTCAACAATATGCCTATGTTTTCGTTCAGAAACACCATTTTGTTATAGAGTTTCAACACAAGATAATTGAGATAAAGTACCCTGAGAAACAAGATACTTTTGTAGACCATTAGAAATATATTCACCACTAGAATTAGTACGTAAAATTTTTATCATAGAATTGAACTGAGTTTTGATCATAGTGGAAAATTCAATATATGTTGAAAGAAAATCTGAACGAGAATAAAGAAAATATATCCAAGTAAATCTAGTGAAATCATCAACAAAAATTATATAGTATTTTGCACCACCCATTGAAGGTATTGGTGCAGGACCCCATACATCAGAATGTATTATATCAAAAGGTGCTGTTGATGTAGTATTACTTGAAGAAAATAGCAAGGCTGTTTGTTTTGAAAGTTTACAGTGTAAACAACATGGATCTTTTATTAAATACACAACACCTAATGAACCTTTATTGATTAAGAATGATAATTGACAGATAGAAACATGTGCTAGACATTTATGCCAACAAAAAAATGGAGAATTATTACAAACTACAGATGCAGCATGATGAGATTTGAGATCTTCAACTAGTTTATCAACAGAAAAAAGTCGTCCAACTTTACGTCTTGTCCCAATAAGCTTCCTAGTTGAGCAGTCCTGCACAGTACATCCAGAAGAGGAAAATGTGATAGTTAAACCTTTTTCAACAAGTTTCCCAATAGAAACTAGATTCATAGAAATTTTAGGAACAAATAGTGCATCAGAGATATGTATTTCTGGACTAGTGGAGTCTATGTTACCTCTGCTAGGTGCAGTAATTATACTACTATTTGCAGTTTGAATTTGAGGATGTGATTGAAAATCAGATAATTTTTCAAACATGGAGGAATTAAAGGTCATATGATTTGATGCTCTAGAATCAAAAAAACCAAGTCATATGAGATGTATTACCTAAGTGGGTTGAAGTAGCAACTATGTTAGAAGAATTACCAATTGCAAGAGCATGTTTAATCATTTCCTAAACAACTTCAGCAGTAAGTGTTTCAGATGTAGAACTTGAATTAGTGACTGTTGCTACTGATGTATGTGAGCTCATTTTTTTGTTGCGCATGTTTCTAGAAGATGGTTTTAGGCAATTGTTGACTGTGTGACCATTTTCCTTATAGTAGGTACACACTGTGAACAATTGTGAGCTATGTGACCATTCTTCTTACATTTGTAACACTGTACCTTTGACATATCTCTGGAATTTGCTGCTAGAACCAATGAGTCATTTGGCTTACTTACAGACATTCTTCTTGTCTCTTCAGTTATTAGTTCAGAAAGTGCAGTGTCGACAGAAGGTAATGGAGATCTATAAAGAATTGCAGTACGGATAGTTTCAAAAGAATCCTCTAATGCCATAAGAAGTTGAACTAGACGACCTTCCTCTCTATACTTATAATAGAGTTCAGCATCCACTGTCCATTTGGGTTCCATAAGAGCAAGTTGATCCCAAATAATAGACATATTAGTATAAAATTCAGACACAGATTGTTCTGGTTGTTGTTTCATATTTCGAATATCAATCTCAAGTTTACATCGAAGAGCAAAATTGGTTTGATTGTACCTTGTGGCAAGAAAATTTCATTTCTCTCTTGCAGTGTTAAACTTGTTGAATTACATACTAATAGAGGGACTTACTATGTTGGCAATCCAAGTAGCAATTTTGTTGTTGTTGATTTCCCATTCTTCAAACTTATCTATATTAGTAGGACAATGACAGTCATCAATAAAGTATTTCCATAATCCACGTCCCTTTAAAAAGGTTCGCATAAGATAAGACCACTGATTATAATTAGATCCATCTAATTTAATATTTATCGGTAGTATTTCTCCTTCCATTGTGTTAAATACTATATATCTTTATATTACTCTTTTACAGGTTACCTTAAGTGGTAAGAGGCCCACAGGCGTTATCCACTCAAGCCTTAAAGAATAATATCTAAATATACAATATTGAACTATATGACAAAAGAGAAGATATTAGATGAATTTAAGTTGAAGAACGAAGAAACTTTCCTGTCGTTAAAACCCTAATCGACCAGAGGAGAGCGGCTATAAAACCTGCTATGATACCATGTTAACATAAAGAATTCTATCTTTATTAACTTAATAAATACAATGTTTACATAGTACATTTATATAGAAAACTATCCTAGTCTATATTTAGTAAAGACTAATGTTAACATGACTAATATTAACAACATTTTCATATACAAGCATGCTTTAATTATACCAAAATTTAATAGTCTTGTTGAGGCAAGGTCTCCCTAAATTTTAGCATATTTGCTCACCTGTATTAAGTGTAAGTTAGGGTGCAATGACATAATTTATTGTATAATACATTTTGTTTGGCAATATTGACACTTTTTTGTAGCTAATAAAATTGAGTTCTTTATATTAATCTAGTTCTAACATATTGAACATTAGGTTATATACAATGAGTGCTAGACAATCATCTACATCTATGGATTAAAGCAATTCTAGTGGATCTTCAGATGAAAGGGAATATCTTGATCACATTAGCAAACGTTGTTGAGTACTCAATAGATGCTCATTGAGCCGAATTCATACTTTTGTGAACAAGGTGTAAGGGGGTGAGGCTATTAAAGAACAGCTCCTACATACCCCCTTTGGACATTTGCTGCAAGGGGCATCGATTGCCCTGGATATGATTGCAGTAGAATTTTTGCAATCTATATGGGAACCTGAGAGAAGAGGATTCAACATTAATGACAATTTTGTGCCCTTCTTGGTCAAGGATGTATCAATTATACTTGGTCTCTTATAGGTTGGGGAGTTGGTTAGATGGGACAATAAGCGACCAACTACTCCATATTTCTTTGAAGAATTTGATAAGAAGGTAATTAATAGAAATGTGATTGAAGGAAAATTAAGGGGTCTCTGCTCACAAGGCTTGGTGGGAAATGAGGAGAGGATCAGAAGATTGGCCATATTATATGTCTTTTGTTGTTTTTTTGTTCAGCCTCCTGACATTCAATTTGGATGCGGGACTTGTTTTATTTGTAGAGGACCTCCCAAAATTGGCTGATTATAATTGGCCAAAAGCTGTGCATAATTTTTTGTGCTCAGAATTAACGTCTAGCTCAAAGAAGAATGGACGTGGATTTTCGGGTTGTGCCATAGTTCTTTGTGTAAGTATTTTAATATATGAAGTTGTCTTTCAAAGAATTATAGTTAATGATTAAAAATTTTCTTCTTTTTTGCAGATTTGGTTATATGAGCATAGCAAATTGTCTATAGATAGTAAGGTGGAGGGTGTATACCCTCGGTTATTTTGTTGGGCCAATGTGAGACTAACTCGACGGACAACGTATTTCAAAAATTATGCCAAATTAAATATAGATTCTGTTATATCTTGATTTTTTTAATTAATTTATTAATTAAAATTTAAATTTTAAATTTCAGAATCCTAAGCTATTAAGCCCTAAAAACTCTCCCCAAATCCTAATCTATGTTGCCCTAAATTCTCTCAAAGTTTTCCTTATAAATAACTCTAACCCTCTCCTTAATCTACTCATAAATCCCTAATTTTAAACCTAATCTCTCTCTCTCCTCATGCGCCGAAGCAGCTCCCCTGTTTTCTTTCTCCTTTGTTCTCCGTTGTTTTGCGCCGCTCCACCTTCACGACTTCCCTGTCAGAGGCAGACGCGAGCACTTCTGGCGGCGAGTTCATGTCCGGCGGCAGCGGAAGAGAGCACTGGCGACTTCTACGACAGCTTGTGGTGGGGCGACGTCCTTCCGGCGAGTTTCCTGCGCGAGCGGCAGTGGGTAGCGTCTGTTCCTCTTCCAGCGAGTCCTCTACGGCGGGCGGCGAGTTCTGAGGTGAGCGCCGCCTCCCCCTCCTTCCTCTCTCTGTGGCGGGCGGCGAGTTCTGAGGTGAGCGCCGCCTCCCCCTCCTTCCTCTCTCTGTGGCGGCGGCTCGGTCTCCTTCCGGTGGCTGCTCTTCCTAGCGAGCAGTGGCCTCCTTCTTCCTCTATTCACAGCAGAGGCAAGTCTTTTCCTATTCCGGCGATCCTTGCCTCTTTTGGTGCCGGCTGTTCCGCCTCTCTTCCTCAACGCCGGCGGTCCATCTCCTCCCAGCGGCAACTTCCTCCTCTCTCGGCGGCCAGCATCCTCCTTCCGGTGGCTGTTCTTCCCCAGCGACGCGACGAACGAACGAAGCGTTCGTCCGCGTCGAGCTCTGCAGCAGAGGTAAGTTTGATTTTTTAATTTATTTTATTATTTATTCGATTATCTTGGGACAGAAGTAAGATTTATTTATTTGGTTTTATTCTTTCTGTTCCTATGGAAAAATTAGTAAACTAAAAATCTAATTATTTTAAGGGGATTACATGATCATTAATTTTGGATGAAAGTGATTTAAATAAAAGATTAGGGGTTGAGGGTATAGTGATAGATTGATGCATATAATAGATAATAATGGATGATTTATTTAAATTGTTCAGTGAAGAAGGAAAGATAACTTTGATTTCTGAGGGATTCAGGATATCAGCGTTTGAGGTAGGAATCTTACCCTACTCCTTTGTTACAGTGTCAAGATTATAGGATTTGCTGCTTATTCCTTTGATTTGATATATGATGCACATATTAGAATTGATTGACACTGAGATCTATTTGCTTCGTTTGCTTGATTTGTTTTTGAAATTCTGTTGACCTCGTTTATCTTGTTCATTGGTCGTATTCTATTTTCTGTATGCATGATTAACAAAACTATACTGAGATATCTGATATATTGGCATGGGAGCATGATTGAACAGTTATGTATCTGTGATATTGACACATGAGTATGTGGAACAGTTGAATATTTGTTATGTTAAAGTCGTGATATATATTGACCTCTGGACTGGATGATTTATTCTTCAATGACCTGTTTATGTGTTTATAGTTCCGACACGTATCGGACTATCTGTTTGCCGGTTAGGGCACCGCCAGTTGTCCTCGGGACAATACTACGGATGTCAGGGTTGGACGCAACCTACCGGGCTGTTGAGTACAGTCATTCCATTGCATGAGCAACAGTGGAAACACTTTGAAAATGAGTGCGGCTCTTAAATGAGATATGTTGGCCAGCTTGATGATTTGCACGACATTCTTATATTATTTGTATATCGTTGTTTCTGTCATTGTATTATCTTGTTAATTGACTCCCTCACCATACTTGTTGATTCCTACTTACCGTTTTGCTAACTTCCTTTGTTTCTCTTTCAGGTACAGAGTTAGCTTCTGGGAGGGATAGAGTAGATAGCATACTAGCCCAAGTTGAGATAGTTTGTCTTTTGTATTTCAGTTGATTTATTTATAAATTGGAAAGTTTGTTTTAGAGATTGTATTAATAAATGGTTGATGTTAAATTTGGATTGTTTATTTAATAAAGGATATTGGATTATTGTGAGTTCTTTGGTTCCTATTAATAATGTCATTTCCCTGGGGAACCCTGAGCTAGGAATAGCCGGCTTCCCGTTGGGGCGTGACAGATTCGGTAAGATGTTTAGGGTAAGTGTAGTAATTTGTATGTATATAGGGTTTCTAATGCTATTTACTATTGCAGATTATTGTTGAGCTTAAAGCTGATGAATTGGACGTGAGGTTGTAAATACTCCACTTCTACAAGATGCAGCTCTCGAGGATGCTCCTGATGTTGGACCGTCACATAGTCAATTAGACCCTGTACTTGGTACCCCATTAGCTGACCTTGGCCTTGTAAGTATATTATACGAAAATAATAAGTGTTATACGAAAATATTCTTGTGTTATACGGTATTGTTCACATGTGTTGACACAGATTTATATAGAGTTTCATGTGTCGATTTACTTATGGAATCATACCTATTTCACGACTTTAAGCCTTGCAATTGCCTATATTTGAATACATTTATGGAATCTACACCTGTTTCGGTATTTTTTACGTTTTCAGGTCAAATTGACCACATAGAGGGTAGATTCTGGAACTTTGGTAGTAGAGGAGCTCATCCTAACTCAAGAGGATCCTAACCAGGAGTTTTCGGATTCATTGAAGCCTTTGTTGGAAATCACGACCGAGTCCCGATCAGAATCATGCCCGTGATCGTCGCGATGCCCGAAGCTGAAATCGACAAATCATGACCGGGTCACGACCAAATTCTCGCCCGAGATCGCGGACCTGCCTGTTACGAAATCACCGTTTTCTCCCACGTTTCTTTGATCTGATCTGAGGGGAAGCTGAAGGGCACCTAGGACCTTTCTCCTCCATTGACGAAGGAGGCGTGGAGCAGCTTTTAGGGGAGATTTCCCTCACGAAATCATCATTTCGTGAGGTATGAGCGGCTGTACCTTGCAGGAAATGGAGGCTGGCAGAAGACTTTCGGCTGAAACTCTGAAGCTTTGCAGCAATCTCTTTTTACAGGGCATGGGGAAGAGAAGAAGGTTCAGAAAGAAAGAGGATATAAGGGCTTTTCTTGGTTTCATAAAGGGTAGAAGGGGCGCATAAGGAAGAACCGAAGGAGAAATTGTGCTGGCGGAAAAGAATCGAGGGGAGTTGCGCCCTTGCATCCAGCGAAGACATCTTGGTGCGCAATCCTCTCGGGGACAGAATCTGTAAGGCAGATCCTACATTTACATTCGATTTGCTGCAACATCTTGTATAAATCCTAGCAAAGTATTGTGTGATCTTGTACTTGTCTTGTAATTCCTGCACAAATCTGCTCATGTGCATGTTGATAATGAACATTATGTGCGCTATTATCGTGAACATGTTAGGCTAAAACTCCGAAATCAGGATGTGGAATTAGCCCTCAATTACTCACTAGTTGGACTGGTTTAACTTTATTCATCCAAAAGCCCTTACTCAACCTTATGAACGCGCCTTGCCTGCATTACTCGAAAGAGTATACTTGATCCAATAATCGCCTAAGTAAGGTTGGTTAATCAGCGTCTCTGGGAGGAAGATCCTCGCCTGCGGAACTGTACTTACTTACGGAGGTTATAAGGAGTTTGGACGTTTTGGGGAGAAGCTTTTCCGACCAAGCGTCGGAACCATTGGGTTGAGGGTTTATCCTTTCCGTTGATACGCTATGCCTACGTAGCCCGAAAGGAAGCGTTTGAACCTTAGATCGCCTAAGTAAGGTTGGTTAATCAGCGTCTCTAGGAGGAAGATCCTCGCCTGCGGAACTGTACTTACTTACAGAGGTTATAAGGAGCTAAGGCGCCTCGGGGAGAAGCTTTTCTGACCGAGCATCAGAATCCTACGGATTGGACCGATAATCTCGTCTGTAAGAGCGGATAAGATTATTGGAGGGAGCGGCCCGTACGACAGGTAGTAAAAATCCCTTGAATCAGGAAAGACTTGGGTGATAAGGTTTAACTATTCCACTATGAGGAATCGAAGCGGTAAACCCACATCCTGATGCATTTTCTCATTAAGTTCCTTCTTGCACGAATTCCTGCAGTTCCACTCTTATACGTAATTAATTAGTTTAGCACTCAAAGCTTCATAATCTCCAATATCGTCTAGCTAGTAAATTTGCGATCAATCAGTACTTGCCCATTAGTCCCTGTGGGATCGATATTTTATTACTTTGATAGACCTGTGCACTTGCAGGGAAAACGCCTACTATACCCGTGGGCGCTATCAACATGTTATACGAAAATAATAAGTGTTATACGGTATTGGTCACATGTTATACGTAAATATTCTTGTGTTATACGGTATTGGTCACATGTTATATGAAAATATTCTTGTGTTATACGGTATTGGTCACATGTTATACGAAAATATTCTTGTGTTATACGGTAATAGCTTAATGGGATTGTGTTTATTTTGTGTGTAGAGCCATGAAGAAATGAATAACTTGAAGAGGGAGTTAAGCATGGTTTTGGAGGAAAATAATAAGCTGAAGAATGAAGTAATTCATTTAGAAAAATAAAAAATATTTGCTGAAAGATGAAAGTAGTGAGAAAGATGCTGAGATTAATAGCATCAAGATAGGGTACAGCTTGGAGTCGACTGAAATGCAAAAAAGAATTGATGAGCTGGTTGAGGAAAATAAAAAATTGGAAGCAGAGATTGAGGATTTGCAAAATAAGAATGAGGAAGAGTTAAGTTGGAGTGAGGAAGATGAGACGATAGATGATGTGCAGAAGGAGAAAATTAAAAGAATAAGAAAGGCTTCATGGGCAGTAGTCAGCCCATACACATAAGAAAAGAAGAAGAAGGATATAGTATCACAGGTAAGGCTTTTTAACCCTATTTTAAACATATATCTATATATTTTTTTTTATCTATACATAGTTTTTAACATAAGAATATCTTCCTTTATATCAGCAAGTGGAGGTAGATGATACTAAAGAAGATTGGCCCCCGATGGATAAGGTAAGGTGGCATAACAAATAATTCATATGAAGTATGTGTTGATACATAGTTCTGATAGAATTGATATATACATATATATAGTTCTAATAGATAAAAGTTGCACCTTTAGTTTCTAAATAGGATAGCCTATTGCGGCCGGGAGCTTATACCTGAAACAGCAAAAACACAACTAGATTTTTACCTGTCATTAGAAGATTCATCTCTTTTTGAGAACATTTAGAAAGCGTATGTATGCGACATTCTCTTCGGGGACCTAGTTGGTGAAGAGGTAAGTATATATTATACAAACTCTTAAAATTCAATATGACATAATCTTTGTATATGGATTAGTTGACCCTAATGAATTGTATAATTCAATTGTAGGGTTTAGATGTATATGCATCGCTCTTCATCAATAGATACCGGGCTAATAAGAAAAAAATTCAAGCCCTTTGTGTACATTCCACCACATGCTCTGAATTATTATATAGGTGGCATCTTTGGCGTGTCCTTTAGAGGATTAGAACATTTGAATAATAAAAATATGAGATATGTGCATAGAATAATGGCCCCCGTATGCCATTCAAACCACTGGTTTTTTGCTTTTCGTGGATATGGATGGGAAACACATACTAGGATACAATTCACTGTCCCCCTCGAAGGCTATTGAGGGCATAGTAAAAAATTATGTGAGTATCTATCATCTTATGTAACATTCTTACAGTTTTGATTTGCTAAAGTCTTCATATAATTTTACTGTTTGTACATGTTATCTCAGATAAAGATTCGCTCATTTCATATTGGTTTCCAAACTGGTGGAAGGAAGGATCTTGCTTCCTGGCCATTTACATGGGACGTTTGCCCACAGTAGCAAAGTGAGAGTGTAGACTGTGGGGTTTTGTCATGAAATTTATGGAGTGCCTCTCCAGAAATGTAGTGTTCGATTTCACACTACAGGACATGCCAAGATTGAGAGCCCTTATGAGTTTAGAATTATTTAAAGGAGAGTTACTAAATTTCTTAAAAGGCAATCTTTATGTATTCAAACATCTGTACAGGTCTTGTTATATAATGTACAGATATTGTTATATGAAATTTGTGCCTTGTTATACACTGTACAGGTTTTGTTATACGAAATTTGTGCTTTGTTATACGATGTTCAGTCCTGTTATACAAAATTTGGATCTTGTTATACAATGTAAAGGTTTTGTTATACGAAATTTGTGCCTTGTTATACGATGTTCAGCCCTGTTATATGAAATTTGGGCCTTGTTATACAATGTACAGGTTTTGTTATACAAAATTTGTGCATTGTTATATGAAATTCCGGTCCTGTTATACGAAATTTGTGCCTTGTTATATGATGTTCAGTCCTATTATACGAAATTTGTGCCTTGTTATACAATGTATAGGTTTTGTTATATAGTAATGGTTTTGACATACACGGTTATAAATAGATCTGGACTGTAAACTCATAGTTGCTATACAGTAAATTTGGATCTTTTCTATGTATTATAGTGTTGTCCTGGACTGTAAACTCATAGTTGCTATATATTAATGGTTTTGACATACTCGATTATAAATAGACCTCAAACTTTTTTGCCCCAAAGAATCAAAGATGTGCGAACAAATAATGGATACATCACCTTCTCTAGCGTACTTTGTCCATCTTTTCATTATGTACTGCTTCGGTATAGAAATCACATTGTTCGCTATGAAAACCTTTATTGCATGCATACACAAGATCCCATTGCTCTCAAATATTTTACATGTGCAAGCAACTTGAACAGGAGAATGGTTGAAAATGACAATTTCATCTCTACCATAAGCCAGGTTTGTTACCTTATATGTAATACCTTGTGGTTCGGCCCCAATGAAGAACATAAGACAATCTACACTATTTTGATAGCATGCCCCAAACTTGTTATACATGACCCTAGTGTAGATCAAGCCTGCTTGTTTACACATGTTCCCAAATACATTGGCTGGTGTACTATTTTGATACTTGAAATCAGCCTTTATTTCCTTTTCTTGAAAGAAGCTAAGTGTCTTGTCATACTATTCTAAAAATTCAAATAAACTCAATTTCTTTCAAAAAAAACCTTTTAAAATGGTGGTTCATACTTTCACTGCGTTGGGTTGTGGTCATATCAGTAAAAAAAAGTCTATGTTCGATAGCATGCAGCCCACTTTGACTGTAGTTTATAAATATTTACCATCCATAGATGTTCAACTAGATTATACTTCATTAAAAGATCATGCCATAGTTTCTCAAAAGTATCAACTGTACACCGCTCTTATATGCAATATTTAAAATCTTTAGCAAATTTACTATTATTATGAATCACGTGAGATTGATGTAATGCTACATTTTGAAATATATGTCATAAACAAAGACGGTGTGCTGTATTTGGGAGCACCGTTTGTATTGCTCTAACTATCGCAACTGATTGATCCATGAATATAGTAACTGGATGCTTACCATGCATGGCTTCCAAAAAAGTCTCGAATAACCAAATAAATGATTCAGCAGACTCATCATACAGTAATGTAGCTCCTAATATAATAGTTTGTTTATGATGATTCAAACCCACGATTAGTGCAAAGAGCATATTATATTCATTTGTTTGAAAGGTTGTATCGAAACATACTACATCTCCAAAATATGCATAATCTATTATAGATTGACCATCAACCCAAAAAAAGTTCTTCATCTCCCCTGATTTGTCACAAGTTTCAATAGCATAAAAAAATGAAGGATCTTTGGCCAATCTTTCCTTTAGGTACCTAAGAATACCCTTACTTTCCTTGTCATCCAAAGCTTTTCTTCTACTTCCTTGAATATAGTTGCTATTATCTTCTCTTATGAAACCAACATTATTATTACTTACACCATACTCAAAATAATTATATATATGATGGGCCTTCATACCCGACTATGTCACCTGGTCTATAAGTGCACGTTGAAATGACAATATTTTTCTATGAGATCTAAGCATGTGCACCTTATTTGGACTTGTCATGAGATGATTATGGTTTAATTCAACTTTGGACAACGTCCACACATCATTCTTGTCAATTTTGAACTCTGACCGAGCCATGCAATTTGTTCGGGTCTCTAGATGTGGTTTCTTAGCAGTATGTCTAGGGTCAACTTGTCTAATCTCTTGTTTACTACAACAATATGTACGCTGTTTTAAGCTACCATCCTTTCGACGTTCAAGATGAAATTTCTTTATACTGAACGTCATTACTCTAGCATAGTCATTATAAAACTTGTATGCTGAATCGTCACTATTAAATATCATACCAACTATAGGGACTTGGGATGTAGCTTCTGATTTGTCATGTTCCATACATGTCATTTCATATATCTTTCCAGATGTTCCTATTATATCTTCATCACCTTCGCTGTTTGATGGTAAATACCCTTCGTCATCTGATGATGACCACCGCAAATTCTATAATTCAATAAATGAAACACTATTACAATTGACTCGAATACTTACCTTTGTTATATGGAAATATTAAGATGTTATGCAAAAACTGTAATATATTATATGGAAATATTAAGGTGTTATGCGAAAACTATAACAAGTTATACGGAAATATTAAGGTGTTATGCAAAAACTGTAACATGTTATACAGAAATATTAAGATGTTATGCGAAAACTGTAACATGTTATACGGAAATTTTAAGTTGTTATGCGAAAACTGTAACATGTTCTACAAAAATATTAAGGTGTTATGTGAAAACTTTGACAAGTTATACACTGTAACATGTTATACGAAATCTATTAAATGTATAGAATAAGCTATTACCGCAGATAGGCTTAGGGTTTTGGCTGAAAAATAAGTCCATCTCCAGCAAGTAATCTTTCAAAATCTATTAAATATACGCGATAAGTTATTACTATAGGCAGGCTAAGGGTCGGCGAGTGTCGGAGACCATCGGCGGCCATCCTTGATCGTTGGAGAGCGTCGGCGACTGCAGGTGATTTCTTTCGTCACAATGGAGCTTCGACGGCTTTGACAAATCCTATTGCGCGTTGAGTGAGCAGGTAGTGAAAATTTGAGTATTAACCAAGATTAGGTTAATATGTAATAGAGCACGTTATTCGGATAAGTGTAACGGTTTTGGTATATCAGATATTTCGTATAACACAGATTGGATAGTGTATAACGATGGGCTTAAGTGAAATCACATAGAGATTCATGCATTGCCTGCGCCAAGATTCGTTCTTTGTAGATTAGGGCATTCCATTTTGCATAGAGATGCCCCGCTGCAAAAATGTAGGTTGCCGAGAACCACCGGTTCTTGCTGTGAAGGGACAGCCTGATGCAACAGTCACCGAGAGTTGAGCACCAACAAACGTCACTCAAATTCAGTCGCGAGCACCAACAGTCACCGGTTCTTGGAAATGAAAGTTGGAACTAATTATCACGGTAAGCTTTTGAAAAACTTTCGATTGTCTGAAAAAAGAGAGAAAAAAACGGGGAAGCGACTGAAGAAAGAAAGGAAAAAACAAAAAGAACCAAAAGTAAAGGAGAACTTTGGTTAAAATTGGTCAAAGACAAGGATTAAAGGAAAGACAATCGGAAGAATGCAGAAAAGTTGCAGACTCGAGTCCAAGAGAAGGCTGAACTATAAAGAAAGTCAAGATTTTGACTAAGAAAAATTAAAGAAGATTTTGAAAAGAGAACATCAGATGATTGGTTAGTAAGGAAATGCAAATGTAGATGAAGAAGCTGATAATGAAGGAGATATTGACACTACAGACCAAGATAGTAATTTACCACATGACAATTCAAGCTTAAGTCTTGTTCCTTTCAGCGAAAAGAATATAGGAAGAAAATTATTTTTTATGCAAAAATAGATGGTTGGAATGTTGGAATTTTGGTCTAACATTTATTGATTTTTTGGGATCATTTGTTAATTTGTTAATGGGCCCATAACATCTCATTACTGAATGTGAAGACGGCATGTGTAGCCCGTTGGGTTATGAGAGAAATTCTTATTGGATAATCCTTATTGGATTATGGATTTCGCACCCGAAACCCAAAACTCTTTTATGGGAGGAGCCTAGGGTTTTTCTATTATAAATATGGGCTAGGTCCCCACTTGTATCCTTCGATTACTTTCGTCTCTTCCCATTGAGAGCCGTCTAAAGGAAGGATGGTAGTGGAAGATCTCTAGCCTGATAGTGGATATCAGATTGATGGCATAATCAGGTATGATTTTATATTTTATTTCATATTGTTGTAGATCTATGCAATAGATTCTGTATATGTGAATATGTCAAATTCTCTAACATTTGGTATCCAGCGAAGTTTTTGTATAGATTTAGAATGCATGATATTGTTAATCTACAGTTGTATAAAATTTGTGGTTGAAATCTTTAATAAATAATTTTTATTTTTCGATCTCAACGTCTGTGACGGCGCATATGAATTAGGGTTGTTTTATTGTTTTCTTCCGACTGTTTATTTTCACTTGCGCGATCAGGATCTTGTTGTCGTTGATGCTTCCGTTGACGTTGTTGGCAAGGACAAGTTGTTACAATCTGTGCTTTCTTCTTGCCATCGCCGTTTTCTTTTTTCACCGATTGCATAAGATTTCTGCTGGAAAATTTTCTGTCTCCATCACTGTTTTCGCCACTTGATTTCAAGCCGTGGTCGTTGTCATCGGAAGGATTCAGAGGCTTGTACCCTAAATCCCAGTGTATTTCCAAATTGATATCGCCGTTCGCGACTCTGTTTCCGCTGCAAGGGATTCGGTTGTGTAGGATTTGGGGTTTTCAGGCGTTTAGGCGAGGCGACGTGGGTTGATGCACGAAATAAGGGCTTTGTCCCTGTGCTCGTCCCAGTTGCAAGAAGCGCCGCCGCCGCCTTTAAATTCTCGCCTGCGAATTTCTTCCGGCTATTGTTCCGTCATCGACGACGATTTTGATGTTTTCGGCCGCTGAACGGCGTTTTTCATCAGCGATTTCGGCGGTTTGTGTCATGGATTCCGTTCGATCACAAGCGGTTTTCGACGCATCCTCGCGTGCGAAATCGCTCGTTGCCGACAAAGGGCAGCGCAACTGCATGCGCCTCGATTGCACTCGTCGTCGACTTAGGTGGATCCTTGGCGTGTTTTCCTTGGCCGCTGGACTCATCGTCTGCTGATGTCGGTGAGGCTTTTAGGGCAATCGCAGGCGTAGCGAAATCTGCGTCGTGACCGGGCGGGTCTGGCGGAGACGTCGTTGTGCGGCGTGTTCGCGCAGGTCTGCTGCTCGCGGATGAAGGCGGCAGCGGTGCAGGCGTCGTCCTGCGGCTTGGACGCTTTCGTCGCTGAGCGACGATGGTGCCGGCGGCGTTTATCGCAACGGAGACACGAAGCGTGCGGGCACCGACGATTGCAGACGGGCGGCGAATAGCATTCTGTGTTCGCCTGCGGCGTGTGCGACGCGCGAGCTGGTCAGCGATTGTGAGAACGACGCACGTTTAGGGCAAACGTGCGACGTGGCTGCTGTCGGGCAATCCTGCGGCTAATACTTCCGGGGGCGGGTCGTGCGGCGTTGGGACGTGAGCGACGCTCACGGGCGCATCAACGTACGTTGCGGGTCTAGGCTTGAGAGCGGATCCGGAACTGCACTGCATTAGCAGCGAATTGGGTCAGGCAGATGGCACCTGGGCCTGGCTTGCTGGGCTTGGGCCTAGGCAGTGCCCTTGCTGTGCTGTCCGTAGAAGCAGTGCTACTGTGCAAGCAGCAATGCTATGCTGTCTGGGCATACTTTGTGTCAGGGCCCGGTCTACCCGGTTCGGCCCAAGCCCAATTCTCAGCCCGAACAAAGGAAAGCGAAGTGGAGCCCGGTCAACTGGGTATGAAAACGAGCACCACAGCTCGTCTTCCTCTTCGGGCCGCGCGGACGACGCTCGCACGTCGTCTCCGCGAGACGCGGTCGATGGCGCATATGGAGGGGCGGCCACGAGGTCTTCGGCGACGGACGCGGACGACGCCCAAAATAGGTACGACGGCGGCAGCTGGAGGCGTTAAAAGGGAAGCGGCACGGCGACGCGAGGGCCCCGACACCTTCGCCTACACACCAGCCGAGCGTGAGGTTGAGTGAAGCTTGGTGAAGCTTCAACGAGAGTGAACTGAGAGATTGTAATCGGCGATTGGTTCGCCGGTGAGGGAGGGAACGAGGGCACCGGTGTGGGTTGCCGGCAAGCGAAAGCTGTATCTTCGAGTAAAGAAATAAAAGCTTTCTTTCCTTACCTCCCCTGTTTCTGAGTTGGTGGCGCTACTCAGCGTCTTCGGCGGAGATTTCCGGCAGCGGCAGTCATCGACGTCGGATGGCGAGTTGCGAGCGCAGGCGGCGCTCGACTTCGGACGAACGAAGAAGACGAACAGTAACTTTCGAACGCGGCGGCGTTCGAAACGAGGCAAAAGTCAACATCGACGGTGGTCAACGACGCGAAATTGAAATTCGGCAAACGAATTCGATTTCGTTCGAAAACGAAATCGGCTGACGCAAGCAGACGTCAGCGAGGCGGAAGTCAAAATTGGCGGCGCGATTTCGAATTCGCGAGCGGCGAACGAAATCGGAAGGTGACGTCAGCAGACGAACGGCTGACGTAAGCGAAGGCAAATTCGGCGATTTAGCGGTCAAAATTGATTTTGACCGGAGGTAATTTTGATTTAGGGATTGATTTCGGATTTCTAAATTAGGGTTAGGGTTTTCTCCGTGCGAATTGTATTTTGGGGAAAAAAATTATTCGGGGAGATTAGGGTTTCTAATTTTGGGACCGGAAACCCTAGGGAGAGTTACATTCTGGTATTCCGCCGGACGGCTCTAGGAAGCGGATAAGCGCTAATTCTAGGCCGATCCGACCGGGCGTGACACTTTGGGCCTAGTCATTTGGGCTATCTTTTCTACTGTGTAGAAGCAGCAAAGTGCTGCTTGACCTGTTATACTGTGAAGTGGCTACATACTGTAAATTTTCTATAAAAATTGAGAAAATAATTCTCTAATAAATTCTAGTGATGGCATAATTGTTTAAATAATAAAAAGGGCCTGACATTATAAAATAAATTAATTAAATTAATATGACTACCAACGTAGCATATTGTGTAAGTTAATTTATTATTAATTTATTTTATAATGTTAAGATGGTTGTGTGTTTAATTCATGCGGATATTAATCGGCCCAAAGGAAGATTAATATTTGGCCGAATTATATGTACACATGTAGTATTTAACATCATTAGATTGGGTTTTTAATTCTTCTAAGTCGAGTTTACATGTTTGGTTAATATGATTCAAGTGTTTTGAGTCTGGTTCAAATAAACCGGGCTTGTGTGTTTTCTTTTGGGCAAAATCTATTGGGATAAACTCTTGTGGTTATAAGCAGATAATAGCTGTATATAAATATAAATAGGTTGATGTGCGCTGAATTGCTATAAACACTAGCTTGGCTGATTATAGTCTTGATGTGTTGTGTGCAAAAGTAATTTATTGCTTTCCTCTTAATTCAAATTTCATTGAAAGATTTTGTTTTTAAATTAGATTTTAATTCCAATTTGTTCTGTGTCATATTATGTCGTTTTTAATCTTGTATCTGTAATATGATATAATTTGCATCCATGATTCAAATTTGAAAGTTATGAAATTGTTCATTGTATTTCATGGAAGCAATAATGTAAGTGTTTGACATAAGTTGTTTATAGTAAACATTGCTATAGTTGCACATATTTATGCCTTGAGAATTTTGGAACCTTTATACATTGTTAATTGTGTTGGTATTGCTATTGCCAAAAGAAACTTGATCCATGATTCTTGAAAATGTTTTGCAACAACATAGATTCATTTTGAATTACATGTATGCCATAAAAGCATGTCTTACCATAATTATTGAAATTTAAATTGTTTCGGTTTAACATGTAGATTTATGGTAATGTAACTTTTGGTCATATTTCATAATGGTTGTTAATTTATGACAATGTTAATGTATTGTTTTCTACTCTTGATATGATGACATGCTATTTTATAAACATTTGCTACCAAAATAGTTTATTGCATAGTTCATATATTCAAATGTTTAAAAAGTTTTTTTTATCCCTTTTATATTAGTTAATTTACCTGCCCAAAGGGGGTGATTAATTAGTATATAAAGGATAATTTTATTTTAGTCATGTCATTGTTACATAAATATATTATATTATAATTGTTATAAATGCTTGGCTACCAAAGTAGCTCAATTATGATTAATTATAATATGTTTAATATTTATGATATGGTTACATTTTTATCTTTGTTATATTAATTAATTTATCTGCCCAAAGGGGGTAATTAATTGATATATATAGGATAATTTTGTACAGACATGTTAGCCTCATTATATGATACATTAAAATAATAATTACTATAAATGTTTGGCTGTCAAAGTGGCTCATTTATAGTCAATTATAATGTACGTCGGTATTTATAATGATGATGAATTTTATCTCAGTTATATTAATTAATTTACTTGCCCAAAGGGAGTAATTAGTTGATATAATATGAGATGATATTTATAATAATTATTTCTCTTTTATTGAGATAAGTTTTTACCTTTTTATCTTCGTTATATTGATTAATTTATCTGCCCAAAGGGGACAATTAATTTATATAATTTAAGATAACTCAAGTTCAATCTTTTATCATTATAATTGTATTATAATTGTTATAAATATTTGGCCGCCAAAGTGGCTTATTTATAATTAATTATAATATGTCAAAATTTATAATGATAAAATTTTATTAATATTATATTAGTTAATTTACCTGCCCAAAGGGGGTGGTTAGATGATATAATTGAGGTCTTGTGCACAATGAGAAATCTTATCCCATATTGAGTCTAGCAAGATGAATGCAGATCCTTTAACTAAAGGTTTAACTCTCTCTGTTTTTTGTGAACCATGTTATTAGCATGGTATCTTTGAAGCTTTTGATGCTTTGATTAGTGGGAGTTTTTTTTTCTGCTTTATAATTTTAATTTTGCATCTTTCATTCATGGATCAGTTACCTTAATCATGAATACAATTCTGATACATTAATAAGATGCTGATCTTTGTGCACATGTTACCATATATTTATTTAAAGTCTTAAGGATTCATAACCTTAAACATGGCGGTTTGCTAAGTAAATTTAAAGTCTTAAGGATTTATAACCTTAAGCATGGCGGTTTTGCTGAGTGACATATGTCTCAATTTAAAATTAATGATTTTCTTATTTGGTTTAGAGAAATCATAAAGAAATTCTCTCATACAGTTTAGAGAGATTTTATGAGACGTTATATATTCTCTCATACAGTTTAGAGAGATTTATGAGACATATATGGACACATTGGTGTCGGTTTTCTCATACAGATAAAGAGAAACCATAAAGTAGATTTCTCATTTGGTTCGAGAAATCATAAAGAGGACCGATAAGAAAATGATATTAAGTTTTTATCATTTTACTACATAGTCACATTGCGATCCATGTTGATGCAATCTACTAATATTTGTAACCATGGAGGACTTGTATTGCATATTGATATAATGTTTCGTCATGATTCAATATTGGTAATTGCATTAGACCGGATTGAATGAGGTGTTATCAGGATTAACAAATGCATCCTTCTTTCAAAATCGTTTTTAATATATATTACAAATGATTATTATTTATAAAATCTTTAGATTATAAATCAATTAATGTTGACCAAGTGGGAGAATGTTGGAATTTTGGTCTAACATTTATTGATTTTTTGGGAGCATTTGTTAATTTGTTAATGGGCCCATAACATCTCATTACTGAATGTGAAGACGGCCTGTGTAGCCCGTTGGGTTATGAGAGAAATCCTTATTGGATAATCCTTATTGGATTATGGATTTCACACCCGAAACCCAAAACTCTTTTATGGGAGGAGCCTAGGGTTTTTCTATTATAAATATGGGCTAGGTCCCCACTTGCATCCTTCGATCACTTTCATCTCTTCCCATTGAGAGCCGTCTAAAGGAAGGATGGCAGTGAAAGATCTCTAGCTTGATAGTGGATATCAGATTGATGGCACAATTAGGTATGATTTTATATTTTATTTCATGTTGTTCTAGATCTATGCAATAGATCCTGTATATGTGAATATGTCAAATTCTCTAACATGGAAAAGCAAGATTTGGTGGCAAGCTCAGTGGTGGTAGCAAGCAACAACAACTGCAGTGAGCGGCGAGTGGCGAAAGAAAACAACGAGAAACAACATGCAGCAACGGTAACAAGAGGAAGTAGGGGAGCAAAAGTAAACCTGGAGGGCAACAGCAGCAACAAGAAAGGCATGCAACGATAAGGAGTAGAGAGCGAAAGCATGATAGAAAAAAAAACACAGAATGAGTGTAGTTTTGAAATCAGCCAACCCCACTTCTATTTATCTATTTTTTCAAAAAAAAACTATTTCAAAACCTTTTTAAAAAGAAAAAGATAATATGTTTTTTATTTTTTTTCTTATTTTAATTTCATTCAAGTTAGATGAAAATCAAGACCACATTTATCTTTTTTATTTTATTTTATTAATTATTTTTATGAATTATTATTTTAATTTTGCTTCACTTTCCTTTTCCCTTAAGATAAAGAAGGATTTGTAAAGTGATATTCGTTAAAATATAAACTTAAATCAGACCATCTCATAAAAAGTGATATTTGTAAAGACTCAATTAAGTTTAAAAACAAGCAAAAGAGCATAAATATGACTCAAAAAGACCAAACGATTAATACAAAATTTACAATGAATTTTTAAATCATCAGTTATCTATGCGAGCTCGCCGCTCGCCTCTCGCCCGTCCGCGCGAGCTCACTGCTTGCTACCGTACACGAGCGTGAGATCATCATGGCTATTGTATGTGAGGTCGAGCTCACCACTCACCATCCACGCGAGCTCACCCTCCCCGCTTGCCATCCATGCGAGCTTGCTGCCCTCGCATGCTCAGCCGCTCACCGCCACATGTGAGCCTGAGATCGTCATCATTATTGTACACGAGGTCGAGCTTGCTGCTCGCCAATCGCACGTGATACTCACATGATCCCTTCATCCTTTCTCTCCTTTCCTTTCCCTCCTCTTTCCCTTTCCCCTCTTTTTTCCCTCCATCCTACTAAACATGGTCTAAGAGACCCCACTCTTTATCGAAGTATAGTAGGTGTATTACAATATGTTACTATCACGACCTAGCATCACCTTTGCAGTCAATTGTGTATGTCAGTTTATGCATTCACCGACTGATCATTGGGAAATTGTTAAATGTATACTTCGGTATTTAAAAGGCACCATTCTTTACAGCCTGTTTCAAAGGAGGGAAATCAGGAAAGAAATGGATTTCTTTCCTTCCATTTCCCTAGTTTCAAAGAAAGGAACTAGAGAAGGAAAGGAAAACAAAAAAATCAATTTCCTTTCCCTTCTTTTTGTTCCCTCGAAAAGAGACGGAAATGAGTTTCTGTTCTCTCGCCCCAAACAACCCGAGCTCGACGCCTCTCATCCGACTTCATCCCCTCTCAGCCTCTCGCCGCCTTCCTCCTCTCTCGCCTGCTCGAGCTCATCCGCCTTCCTCCCCTCTCGTCCCCCTTTCGTTCACTGCCCGAAGCTCACCGCCTTCCTCATCTCTTGCCTGCCCGAGCTGGCCGCCTTCCTCCTCTCTCGCCTACTCGAGCTTGTCCGCCTTCCTCCACTCTCGTCCGTCGACCCTCGCCTCTCCCTCGTTCACTGACCCTTGGATGATTGAGCAGAGAGGTTGGTATGTAGATCGGCGAAGGTGAGAGCGTCGGACAATCTTCCGCAGCTGGCGAGGTGGCGCTTGATGGACTCAGCCATCGCGAGCTCATCGGAGGCGGTGGGCGAAACGGAGGGCGCAGGGAAGCTCTTCGCCGGCGGACGAGGAGGGCGAATCTCCGCTGGAGAGGAGGCGGAAGACAAGCTCCTTGCAGGATGAAGTCGGACAACAACAAGTGCACAAGCAGGAGACGAAGAATGGGTGGCAGCTGGGTCGCGGGGATCCTAGTTCGCAACCCTGCTTCCTCCTGAAGGACGACAGCCTCACTTTAGTACTTATTTCTTTCCTTTGTTATTTCCATTCTATCATCATTTCTTTTCCTTCTTTATTTCTTTCCTTTCTTTGAACCAGACCGTTATGGTCTCACACTATATTGCAACTCTTCTCGAGACTTACATGTTTACAATGATGCTGATTGGGCTGGCTCTCCTAAAGGCTGACAATCTACTAGCTATTTTGCTATATTTTTTTGGCAAAAATCTTATCTCATAGAATTCCAAGAAACAACAAACAATATCTCGGATTAAGTACTAAATCAGAGTATAAGGCGATTGCTAATGAGTAAAAGGCTATTGCTAATGCGATTGCTTAAGTTATTTGGATCCAATCTCTTCTAACTGAACTCCAAATTGCCTCTTCAGATATTCCAAAACTTTGGTGTGATAATATTGGTATTACTTATTTAACGGCCAATCCTGTGTTCTATGCTCGTACTAAATATGTGGAGATAGACTTTCATTTTGTGTGAGAACGAGTAGCAATGCATCAACTCGTAGTATCCTACATCTCTACAAATGATCAATTGGCGGACATCCTCACCAAATCTCTTTCGCATATTGAGTTTCAGCTTTTGGTTTCCAAACTCAATGTTCAATTCCCTACTATGAGTTAAGAGGGAGTAATAACAGCAACAATATCATTGACAACAAGGATTGATATGTTGCCAAATCAATCCTTACCAATAATCTTATAATTTTAAGATTGTTTATCGCTGAGATGAAGCCATAAATTGTGAGGCGCTTGTCAGGGTTTTAACCCGCAATGTATCTATATATATGCTTAACATACATGCACAAAATCAATTGAATCATCTATTTTCCAAAATCAATCGAATCATCTATCTTCCAATTGTTTCTCTACCTACTCTGATTTCCTTCTAGCTCCTTCAAAATATATATATATATATATTGTTGTCAGCTAAGAACAAATTATGAAAATGACTGCTCATTGGAGGAGGATGATGGTGATGGTGTTGTTGTAACATATTTACTTGAAGAGTTTTCACGATCAGTCACTTCTCTTTGAAATCCTTCATAAAATGATTCATCATTTGGATCCATGAAAGATCTGGTTCCTGTCCAAAATGCCGGCCGTGAAGGAGCTCGGAGTGACACAGTTGTGCTGCTCAAAGCCAGAACCACCGTCGACATGTTTGGTCTATCATTTGGGTTCTCGTCAACGCACAACAATCCTATTTGAATGCATCGCAGCACCTCGCTTCTCGGCCAGTCATCACCCAACGCTGATAACAGCTCCACAATCGATCCATTGATCCAGTTCTTCCATATATGTATGCAACAACTACTAATTGTAGAATTTGTGTGAAAGCAAACAAATTAAACAAACTGGAATAAGCACACACATACAGAGCTAAGCAGATCAGAGTGGTGATCGTCCTGGAAACCGTTGCTCTTCCTCCCTGTGATGATCTCCAACACCAATACGCCGAAGCTGAACACGTCTGACTTGACAGAGAATTGCCCATGCATCACGTACTCCGGCGCCATGTATCCACTAAAAGCGCGCAGACAATTAATTTTAAACAAACAACATGCTCAAAGGTTTAGTCAGTTAATTGTATACATAGAAACTTACAATGTCCCCACGATTCGGCTTGTGCTTTTGTGAGTTTGCTCGCCGAGGAAAAGCCTGGCTAAGCCAAAATCTGAGATCTTAGGGTTCATATTTTCGTCCAACAAGATATTGCTAGCTTTTAGATCTCGGTGCACTACGGTGAGACGTGATTCATCATGCAAGTACTGCAAGCCCCCAGCAATTCCACATATGATTCTGAATCGAGTGCCCCAATGTAATTGTTCACGTCTTGCAGAATCTAAAACACACAAATAGCTTCATTAGTATATCTACATGGTTAAGATAAGGCGAAGTTAAATAACAAACTAATGGCGACCTTGGAGAAAGGTGTCGAGGCTTCCATTAGGAACATATTCGTAGACGATCATTTTCTCCTTGTCCAAGCAGACACCCAAAAGCCTGACGAGATTCTTATGTTGCAGTCTTGCAACCAAAACCAGCTCATTCTTGAGCTCTTGAGTCCCTGCCAAGAATTTGCTGCGAGCCTCTTCACTGCAATCTCTTGCCCATCGGGTAGCACTCCCTATTTCATTTATTAATTCATGCTAATTAACACATATATAAATCAATAAATTAACCTTATAGTAGATTAAATTAATGAATTAACCTTATACACTTCTCCAAATCCACCTTCTCCGAGCTTGTTCTCTTTATGGAAGTTTGCTGTTGCATGTTCTAGTGTAGATAGATCAAGTAGTAGAGACTCCGGACAGTCGATGTCGTCTATTTCACTCTCCCTATTTGTTTAGGTTACAGAATTTATACATACGATGAAAGTCAAGCACTTGACTGTTCCATTGACTTACAGAGTAATTTTGTTGACTTACTTTTCCTCCTGATGCATATGATGAAGACAATAGAGATGAAGAATGCAGCAGCCGTCACCAAAGGTATCACAATATAAACTGCAATATCCTTCCTCTTTCCTATCAATTGGAGTCCTTGTCATGCTTAATTATTTTATAGAAAAAAGGGGGAAAAACTGAGATGCATGGATCCACTCACTTCCTTTTGGTTGGGAAGGCTGAGATGTGGACGGGAGATTTGCCGTTGCATCCGGATCGGGTTGAGTCGACGGCCTCGGTCTGCCGTCGGCTTCGGCTACGAGCTTCACCATGGGAGCGCCTGTGTAGAAGGAGGACACTTCGTACCGCATGGTGCACACCGATCCAAGCACCCATCCGCCTATATTTCCATATAGAATGTCTGGCAAAGGCTCGAACAGCTTCCGCAAGCATCTGCTGCAATTCTTATCCGGCAGATCTGGATGACACTGAAGGAGCGTATATAAATGAGTAGCGGACTTGTTCAATTCCCCTGTCGCATATTTCTTGCTCGAGTTATAGGCTGCCCAATCCGCCGTAACATTCAGTAGCTCGAGCACGAGCCTCATGAAAACGGCAGGCCTTCAAGGTTGCGCCCGTACGTGCTATTCGCCGCGAAATTTCGTCTACCGTCGCAATAATTGTACAACAATTGTTGCTCAGCAAAAGACGCAAAAGAGAGAAGATAGTGCGACATGTCGCGAAATGGGATGAAGAAGAACATAAAGTGCTGTTACTTGATCTGACTCGTTTCAGAAATAGATAAATGAATGGAGAGAGATAGAGCGAGAGTGTGATGCCACGTGGTCCACCGAGGACCTTTTTATAAATAGAAGTAATTGGTGGACTTATGTGCAAAAGAACAAAGTTAATTTAATTTTTCAGCTCTCTTCTCTCTCCAACGTTCGTTGCTTTCGCCGCATTATCACCGCCTTTCGCCCGAATTTCCCATTTCACTTACGTTCATCGTTTCCAGCCGAATTTCGCTGCCGCCTCTTCTTAAATTCACCTGAATTTCACCATCTCTCTTTTGATTTCTCCTTAATTCTTCCGTTTTCACTGCTTTTCACCGTCGCCTCTTGCGTGGATTTCTTTGTTGTTCAAGCTCCGGCGACTCGCGGCCCTCTCCTTGAGTATGGCAGGTGAGGGTGAGCTTTCCCAATAGTATTTTATAGTATTTGTGTGATGTACTCGCGTGTGTTCGAGCATTGACAAAGCCTTCATCCTTGGTGGTGGAGTTGGGGCTTCGTTGTGCACTGCCGTTCACCGTCGAGTCACCGTTCGTTTGGTTAGCATGGGTTCACCTCCAATAATAAGTGGTAGCATGCTCGCGTGTGTTCGGGCACTGACGATGCCTTCTTCCTTATTGAAAGTTGTTACGCCGTCGTTGGCCGCCGTTGGCTGCTGTTTGTAGTTGCTGACCTTTCCTTGTTGTTGGTTCGGGTAAAGATCATACCTTTGCTAACCCTAGTGTATGTGTTTGGTTAATTATAGGTGTCATTATTTAGTATGTACACGTATATTTACGTATATATGGGTATACGTGCGCATACTTGTATACTAGGTTAGATGTGTATAGAGTTAGACGCGTGTATTAATTGTTTGATACTCATGTGATGTATTTTATATTTTGTGATGTTATAGGCGTTACTCGAACCAAGGTCGGACAGGGAGGTCCTCGGACAGAGAACGTTAGATGCACCAGGAGCTATTGTGAAAAATGTCATCAACATATGAGCATGTGTACAGAGTAGAGAGGAAGAAGGACGTATTTTTCAGCGCATAATCTTCTTCACAGTTCTAGATGTGAAAACGTTATGAATTTTTTTTAGTATTAAATTCATTAGCAAGTAGTGTTGGCCATAAAACCCATACCCGACCCGACTCGACCCGACCCGAAGTCAACGGGGAAAACTCGAGTTGACCGGGGGTCGGGTCGGGTTCAAGGAAAACCCAACTCATAAAAATTGGGTCGGGGTCGGGGTCGGGTATGGTATGATAGATACCCGCCCTGACCCCGAACCCGACCCAACCCGACAAATAAAATGACTATTTTACCCCTATCTATTTTAAATATATGTAAGTATCTAACTTAATCTATTTGGTAATTTCCTAATTCCCTCCTCAAATTTTCTGCGGGTACCCATGGGGTCGGGTTACCCAATGGGTACCCACTGGGTCGAGTTACCCGACTGGTACCCGATTCCCCAACGAGGACGGGGATGAGATTGGTTTTCTCAAACCCGGCGGGGGCGGGGGCGGGGGCGGGGGCGGGGTATGGGGTTCGGGGTCGGGGTCAGGTTTGGTACTATCCGCCCTTGCCCCGACCCGATGCCAACACTATTAGCAAGAGTGTTTCATGTTTCCTTTTCGTTTGTAATATACAAGTAGCAATTTTGCGAAAGGACAACATTTCAGGAGCAAAAAAAAAATTAACATGAACATTAGTTAATGTAATAAAAATAATAATTAATAAATAATTTTAACTTAAAAGCAAATAAAATATAGGAAGTTGGTATCTAAATGGCTAACCCAACATTTAACCCTTATACAATATAAGCTCTCACACAAACCTAGATTCAATCGACCTTGGCACACGCATGTGTGTTTGTCGAGTTCATGTTGGATAGATTAAGATGTAATGCCCTTAAAGACAAACTTGGTTTTATATAATTGTTATTATACCCTACGCCTTATACTACCTTGGGAATGTGGGACTAAAATTATGAAATTTTTGTCTTTTCTCATAAAATGTTGAAGTTTAATAATTTTCTAAACATAAAACAAAAATGATGCTTGTCTTTTATAATAGACAGTAAAAAAACATAAAACATTGTTTAACATTTAGGGCTCATTTGAGGAGTAAAACTTCTAAGTGCATACAGCGCTTAAGTGACTTCAGCGCCTCCTCACTGCTAAGGTCAAATTTTTTCACAAGCGAAAAAAGTTTGTGAGAGAGCGCTTATTTTTTCACTGCTAAGGTCAAACTTTTTTCACCGTGGAAAATTCGACCTTATTGTGAGAGAGCGCTTAAGTCTTTTAAGCGTTGTATGCCATTTGAGCTGTGCTAGGAAATACAGTAGAAAGCTTTTGTGTTTGATTTGTCAACTTTATAGTATTGCTGATAGTACTGTAGAAATAAATAAGGACTACATTGACTTCATCCCGACGCGCATGCAACATTTATAAGTGAGTGGCTGGGTTCGATTTTGACTCTCTCACTAGTTTTTCTTTTTCTTTTTTTTTCTCTCACTCTATCTCCTCTCCTTCTTTTTATCAAAAATATTATATATTTATAATTTTTATAATTATATATAACAATTAATTATATTATTACATAAATATTTATAATATATAATATTATATATTATATATGTATTAAAATTTAGTATATTATTATAACATATAATAATTTTAAATTAATTATTTTTAAAAAATTAACCATTGAATTTTATATGAAAATTAATTATTTAATTTTATAAAAATGGTAATTTTTAAAAATTAACTATTTTAAATTTTAAAAATATATTTTATTTAATTATAAAATATATAATTGCTTCTAAAAAAATATTTTTTATTTAAATAATCCAAAATTTTGTTAATTATTTATTAATTTTACCAACATATTTATTTGATATAATTTTAATTAAAAAGTAAATAATAGTATTACCATATTTAAAATGTTGAATTCGATTCAATTCCAGACAAACCTAAGTTTTTTTTTTTTACTTTTAGTTTAAATTTTAAAATAATTATTTGAATTTTAATTTGATATTATCTTCAGACATGATTTCTAAAGAAAATTCGTTGCTATTAGGCCACGACCTTCCAAGAAGCCCATCAGTTTTGAGTACATGGATACAAAGATGTCTTGTAGATGAAGAACTGCTAGGCAGTTCGACAAATGCAGATAAGGCATTTACATCGGTCTCCTCCATTTCTTTCTTGAAGGAAGTTGAAATAAATTGGACACCTGATTTTGATGATAAGTGGCTGTCATTTACATTTGGGCGTTGATTCTCTGTACAAATTCTTGCATTAGATTCTTTTGGAAGCACTTCCAGATCACCAACATAAGATTTATACAAAAATGAACCATCTGAAATATGTAAATCAATAGACTAACAAGGATCACCACCAGCACAAACACCATTTGTGTTTCTAGTAGTATTTCCTCCTTCTGGGAGGAGGCGCCGACGCTCATCATAGGGGAAAAGTCGGGTGGGGCGCAGAGTGTTGCTGGGGAGAAGCGCATATCGAGGGGTGAAAAGCCAGCCTTACCTAGCTTCACTAATATAGTGCAGCTTCTAAACTAAGAAGCAGGTCTCCAAACAGGGCAGCTTCCCCGTTTTGGCTGCCGGAACCAGCAAAAGCCCTCGAGAAGCTGCCCCTAACGAGGCCAAAATGACCTCATGAATGAGAGAAGTAGAGTTTTGATAATGACTCTAAGGAACAAAATGCACATTACAATCATTATGTTGTAGTGTTTTGGCCAACTAGTTAGCTTGCTTTATAATGCATTGCATTTATATAGTATTTTTCACTATATTTTACATTATTATTTAAGCTTAATTATATAATTTTATACTATTTTATGATACTTTTCTGTCATATTATATGCTTTTCTTGATTTCGTGCAAATGCAGATAATATCACTAAAAAAATAATAAATTTAACGAGTTTTGACGTCATGGGGGATTCACGATGAAAAGACAAAGTCGTACATCAAATTTGAAGCAACCAGAGCTCGGTGTGAAATATTCACTAACGCAGCCGTGAGTCCACTCGCGGACCGTGAATAGCTCGTCATAGAGAACATAAGCAGACACCATAGAAAGAAATATGAACCGAGATATTCACAAATACGCCCGTGAGTGGACTCATGGGCCATGAACATTACCGCCAGACTGTTTATTCACCCGATTTAACCTCAAATCAAGTCAAAACTTAGGGAAATTGCATGAGAACCTTCCTAAGAGGGTCCTACATGGATGGAACTATAAAAGATAAGATTTTGAATCGAATTAATGAGGGACTTTCTTGACGAACTTTACAGAGGCGGCTGTAAGGGCAAAAGACTCAATTTTGGGCAATTTCTAAAGCAAGGATCACGCAAAGAGACTGAGAATTGATTTGATCATCATCTCCTGATCAAAGAGAAGAGTGATTCCTAATCTTCTATGTTTCCTTGTGATTCATTTGAGTTTTTCATGTTGAAATCAAAAGATCACTGGTATTCACAAACATGATAGCTTAATTTTTGTTTTAGGACTCGGGCATAACCCGCTGACGTTTTTATGAATTAATTTATAGATTTATCTTTGTTTAAAAATTTTAGTATGTTGATTTGATCAGAATTGCATTTTACTTTGTATAATTACTATGGTCAAGTGTTTATATATTTTGAACGTCGTGAGACGAACTGAGAGGTGAATCGCGCCGTCAGAACTATTTTTTTCGAACTCGTGTTTTCAATCACAAGTGTTAATCACGATGATTGCTATGAGAATAGGGAATTTTTGTAATTAAGTACAAAATTGCGCTCCAAGAGGAGATAATTTGTACATGCGGACAAATATCTTTCGACCCGTTAATTTTCCCTTACTTAGATTTATTTTTTATTTAAATTCTAGATCGTTAACGTGGTGAAACCCTAGTCCTGAATCTCTCTATATAGTGTTCTACTCAAACCCTCACTTTTTGTTTTCAATTCTCTTTGATGTTTCCGACAAAAACACATTCTGAATCATCTAGCTATAAATTGAACGTGTAATAGGTAATTGACTGCCAGATTCGTGTGGAACAATCTTATTTTATTACTTCGATAAAGTAATGCACTTGCGGTCGCATCAAATTTTTGGCGTTGTTGTCGGGATTATGGTTGCCAATATTGATTTAATCGTGAGATTTATAGCTTAGGCATTTTTGTTTTTTTTGCATTGCATTAGCTTTATTTTACATCTCTTATGTTGGATGACCTCATTGTATGCCTAAGAATTTAAAGATAGGTGCATATTTTCCTGAAGATCCAGAGATCAAACACATCTTTCGCCTTCGAAGAAAACTATAATTCTTAAGTCAAAAAACCTTGATGAAAGAAACGATGGATGCCAATCAGTCACTTAGAGATTTTGCTGTACCAAATGTACAATGCTTCAATTCTACTATTGTTTGACCGTATATTGTGGCGAATAATTTTGAGATCAAAACAGCATTAATGACTAAGGTTTAGCAAAACCAATTTGGGGGTTCACTAATACGTCTGCAAGTGCACGGATTTATCGAAGTAATAAAATTAAAATCATTTCCTCAAGGATTAGGCGGTCAAGTACCAACTATACAATTCGTCTAAATCTAGGCTAATCAATTCGTGGATTATTTTGGGCTCTAAGCACGAAAAAGCAATGGAAACTGCGTTTAGAGAAAATCATGTTCTGAAAGGTCGGGACTCGGGGCTTTGCCACACTAACAATAAAGAATCTTACGAAAATAACTCCTTGAATAGATAATTATAATTATGAAAGAGATTTTTCCTAAGATACGGATTACCTCCTCCCGAAGCATAACCCGGTATCTAACTACGCTAACTCCCTACTCTCGTGACAGTTAATGTACCTAGATCCATTAAGTTTTATGAAAAACCTTGTAAAACCTTCAAACGAATCCAAACTACTCCTGTGATTGGATTCGTAGGTTTAATTAAAATAGATCTGACGTTGCGATTCACCTCCCGGTTCTTCTCGCAATGTCTAAAATGTAATAAACTTGGCTAGAGTAAACTACGAATTAAACACAGTTCTAATCAAATCATACATAACTATCATTGCAAAGAACAATAATTCAATTTTTGTATCATAATTATCAGCGGGCTAATCCCCTAAATCCTGAAATTAGAATTACTCGCTTATGTTTGTAAAATACAGCATGTATATTGATTGAACAAGCATTGAATCCTCTTGAATTACAAGAATTTCACTAAGAAAATGATAAGAAAAGCTTCCCCTAGATCTGGAGATGAAGAGGAGGTGATCAATCTTCTCTTTTGCATGAAAATCTCACCGAAAATCACCTTGGAACCGATTCTCATCCTAACAATCGTCGCTGCTTGTGTTCGTCCGAAAAGTCCTCCTTGACCCTCTAAAAATCGAACCTTATATACTTTGATCGGTCCGGAACCCTTCAAGGAACGAATCTGGAGAGTTTTGGTTCAAATCTGGTTTTATTTGGAGTCGAATCAAGTGAAAAACTTGAAGGGGCGGAAACTTTCACGGCCCGTAATGTATTTACGGCTCAGGCCGTAATTATTTCTGTGAACAAGGCTTTTGTTCACAAAAAGTTTAACAGACCGTAAAGCTTCACAGCTTCACCCGTGAAAGTTTCTGTGAACTTTTTAACTTAGTCGATTTTCATCGCCCTTCGAACGCAGAATTACGGCCGGCCGAGATAATTATGGCCAAGAATGTAAATATTGCATTTTTCACTGTTTTAACTCCAAATTGGACGTGTAGCCTTGTGATCTTCTTGGGAATCATGCTAGGGCTTCAAAACTTATAAAATCCATCATTTTTGAGTCATTTTACCTGCATTTTCATTAAAACCAAGAAAAGTGAATATTCTATACCAAGTGAAGCAAATAAGCTAAAAATTAGTGTAAAATCATAAAATAAGCACGAAATATCATACAAAATGCAGGTAAAAATGTGATGTAAATACAACGCATCAAAATACCCTATGCTTGAAACTTTGCTTGTCCTCAAGCAACATTCTAATATGTATGGAGAATGTAAAGATAAGGAACACTCTTTGCTTACCCTTTAATAATGTCCTTAGTCCACAATTTAAGCACTCAATCTATCAGAACTTAGGAAATTTAAGAAATATTATGATAGAAATAAATTCTCAAGACTTTACAATCTAAGATGGATAAAATTCATAATTCATGTCATAACATTCAATCCTCACTTACTAAATATCAAATACTCTCATCTTAATAAATCCACTTCACTTAACAGATAAAACTTCCACTTCAAGAATTTTAGTGATGTTAAAGATAAGAGACTTTTAATGCAATTTGGTCTTTAAACGGTTATGTGCCCTTTCCTGTTATCATCATAACATTTTTTAAAGTATACGACCAAGCAGTATAATTTAACTCATGGTCTCAATCTTAAAGTCAGCAGAGTTGTCCACTTGACCTATAGCTTTCTCTTTTTCTCCATTTTTATTCTATCATTCATTTTTTTTTGAACACTTATGGAGAAAGCCGGTCAATGGCATAATATCTAAATTGTTAACGATCTTTTTTCATGAGGGATAAATATTTACTTTTAAGATTTTTCCTATGTTACTTGATTGCAATAGATTTAAAGTATACCAAACAACGATATAATATAACTCATGACTTTAGATTCCTCAACCAGAGGTGTTGGAGCAAGTCTCAATTAACGAAACATCACTAATTTTCTATTCATAAAAAGTTCTCCATCAAACAAAGATAGATAAATTAAACTTCAAGTAAATTGTACTATGCAAGTGTCTCATGAATGTACAACAAATCATATATGTATTTTATCAATAACAAAATTGAATTTACTCAACAATTTAAGTCAATATGAAATTTCAAAAATTCTTAAGTCATCAAATCAAACACTCAAAATGTTTCATAAGTTCAGAATTAAAGATAAAACAAACTTGTGTATCCTTAAAAATCATACACATTCAAAATACATATCTATAAAGTTTTAAAGGAAAAAAGCAAAACATGAAGGAACACCCTAGACTTAAATTGTTGCATGTGCATAAACAATTAATGTGAATGAAGGATTTCAGAAAATATTTTGCAAGAGTTCCCTTTGTAATGTGAGCGAAAACTTGTACAAATATATCAAAATATGAAAACATGACCCAGAAAAATTCAGAAGCTATATCACAACTAAGATATCAATAACTTACACTGTAAACAAGTTACAAATATCAAATATTATCATGTTTCACTATCAAAATCACATTTTACCGTTTCAAAATCACTATTCATTTTAATTATCAAAACTATACCAATTTTACTCAAAAGACAACCAAATCATCACCATACCATCACAAACTACCACAGATCATCACAGATACATGATAAGCAGCCAATATGTACAATACCATGATGACCCAACCATGTACAACATCCTAAAGTCCAATACTATCACATATATATAATACCATCTAGAATGTAAGATATCAAATGAAACTCTAGATATACTACACAATATCAAAGTACAATGCCCACACACAAATAAAACATAAAAAGTATAGTGTGCGCGCTGCATCAGCTTCAAGTCTACTAAGTCCTGCTCAAGAAAATGCATGTAAGATATCTCTAAGGCATAATGAATGATAAAAACGTAAGCATGAAAATAAATAAATATTAGAGATACTCACAAGACTCATCAATCAGTCTCTGTATGTTCAGAATCCTCCTCCTCGTCTCTAGTATGTCGCGCCGATGAAGACAGGAGACGTCGCCGCAATAACTCCTCGATCGTGCTTAGGGACTCAAGTGTCCTCGTCTGACCCTGCTCCAAACGCGATATGTCATCGTGTATCCTCCGCTGCTCTGCTCGTATATGCTCTAAAGAAGGGTCTAGTGGTGCTGAGGTAGATGGTCCTGTAGATGTAGACGGCCTAGCAGAGGTGGACGACTCGACTGGAGGCGTTGACTCTAAAATCCTCAGCGGTGAAGGAGGTGAAGCTGCCTCTCTAGGACCTCCCCCACCTCGCGTGGGATCCACGATCCAATTCTGTTGAACACGAACCATAGTGTGGTTCATGTTCGGCAGCCTCTTGGTGATATCTGTATGCCTGAACATAAGATGATGCAAGCTCCCCAGCCTCGTAATCATCTTAATAGCAACGCAGACATCCATATTCAACCTGGGATTGCCCTTCGCCACATTCAACCCCAAAGGGTCAATACCGAGAGCAAGGGCAATGGTGGAAATCATACCACCCATCACTAAGATTCCCTTTCGCGCTCTAGCTACCTTATGAATCTGCTTCATAAGGTAAAATGGGGTGCTAGTGCGGAATCCGATCAACATGGCCCATAGGAAAAATAACTCAGAAGATTTGACCATGCCATCGCTCTCTGCTCTCCCAAAAATGGTATGCGCGAGTACCCGATGCATGTATTTGAATACTAGGCTAGATAAGCGTGTGGCTCTGGCGGTCCTCGGATCGAATCCTACCTCTCCAGATACCTACTCCTAGAAGGTCCTATCAGAGTACTCACAAGGGCGATGTCTAGTGCCCTCCGTGGGGAACCCAAAAATGTGACCAACCTGGTCAAGTGTAAGCACATGGTCCCAGTTCCCCAACCGGAATGTCATCCGCCCTAGATCTCTGTCATTATAGTTATGCAGTATGATCTGGACAGAACTGAAGAACTCCAGGGTTAGCTGAACATAAGTAGGATGCCTCTATCGATAAAAATCCTGCCACCCTATGTTCGAAAACATCCACTAGATGTTGTCGAACAACCCAAGGGACTGCAGTGTCTGATCATCCCAGTAGCGAGTGCTAAGCACCCCTCTAGCAGTCATGGCTCGGTATCTCCTCTCTTGGTCCCTACTCCTATATCTGATCTATCATGGGTAAGGGACTAGGATAGGTGGTAGAGATCGTGCTCATCTCATCTCTACTATCTCTGGCTCTGGTGTTGGAGGAGACGGTGCTGGAAATGATGGCTTAGGTAATATGGCCAGTGATTGCTCTAGTGATGGCTCAGGCGATGGTAAATGTATCCTTGGGGGCTGGGCTGATGGTATAGGAGCTGGAACTGACACCTCAGTGTCATGTGGTATCTCGGATGTTGGAGGTGCTGTCTCAGGAGCCTCAGATGGCTCTGGTGCAATCGATGGTGAAGAATGTAGCTCCAGAATATCTATCGAAATGTCTAGTAAATCAGCAAATATCTCATGAGATCCCTCCTCATCATCTAGTAACTTTGGTGTAGCAGCCTCAAGAACAGACAGGTCTCCATGAGCTGAAAAGGGTGAGGGGATCTCGGGAGTCCGGACTGTATTTTGTATAACATCCTCAACCTCCATGGACTCCCTCTCAGTATGATCAGCACACTCTGGCAAATCCGGAAGAAGCTCAGATGTAGTGGTCTCCTCCACATCCATAGGGGTAGTAATAGTCTGCTAGTCATTAGGAAGCTTCGTCTCAACTGCCGAAGGAGCTGGCTCTGGGGTACTATAGGTATCTCTGCAGTCTCAAGTACTGGTGAGAGTCGTCTAGTGGCTCTCCTCCCCAAGCAAAAGTAGAGCGACCGGTACGCTTCCTAGCATACCATCTAGCGATACTCTGATCGCAGCTCTTTGGCCTATCAGCAGGCCTCTCAGATATGATCTCTAGCTTCGGTGAACTGGTTGGTTCAGGTGCTACCTGTGAGGTACTAGGAGCCAAAGGTGTACTAGGACTCTCTGAAGTCTGCATCTGAGTCTCAGGCTCCGAGTTGTCATAGACGATTTGCTCAAAAGTATCTAGGTAGACTCGGAATACCATCCTATACATATACCGCGGAGCGGGTCCAATGTATCTACTCTTCATCACAGCCCCGCAAGGTCTAGTCCTCGTTGATCTCCTCGGTGCCATATTATCAAGCAACCAACAAAAATTTCTATGTAAATTGTATAAAAAACATGAAGCTACAGTGACAGCTAAATTACCCGAATATGGGTATGCAGAAATCAATCCAAGAATCTTAAACAACTTCCTCCAAATCTATACTGGAATCATGCAAATCTAGTGTAAAAAGTAACAAGTAGAACTGGGAGAGTTTGCTCACAAAACCAGAGAGAAATCGGGTCGAAATCGGTCGCCTGCGAAAAAACTCGTGTTCTGCGAACGTCCGCCGCTTCTCCTCGAAATCCAACCAAAATCTGATAAAACATTGCTGGAAAACACTCACTAATGGTGGAGGAAAGTCTGAGGAAAGGTTTCGGCACAAGAGGTGGAAAAAATCATCAAAAATCAGCGCTTTATGAGGACAGACGTAAACCCTAGTTCGCCCGTAAAGTTCGGAACAAAAGAACTTACGGCCCGTAATCAGATTATGGCTGCAACCGTAATTGCTTATATGTATACAATCCCTTTAAAATTAAAATCACGGTCCGTAATTGATTTACGGCCATGGCCATAAATATCACGCCAAGGTCTCATTTTTCGCCAAAAAATTTCCAAAGAATTCCCAAAAAAATTCCTACAGGTAAAACAATGGATTTAAAAGGTTTTTCATATATAAAAGTCCATCAAATAATGCTGCAAAATAAATGTCCAAAAATTTAAAGAAAATCAAGAATTTAAAACTAAGAATACGAAAATTGATAAAATTCAAAAATTTGGGTTGCCTCCCAAAAGCGCTTGTTTAAGGTCATTAGCTTGACCAAGGGTTTATCATTGCTCTGGTGGGTCCGAGGCGTAGTAAATAATGTGAAATTTTTCATCTCCACCCATTCTCGAATCAACTTGTGTGCTAAGATTATTCTTCTACATTTTCACTCATATTCCACCTCCTATCTTCTTGTCCTTTTCATGTTTCAAGCAGTCTTCAAAGGGGGGTTCTCATCAATTTCTATAAAATTTCTATCATTAACCTTGCTTTCCTCAGCTTCAATGTATTGGTGAGATCCTACAAAAGAAATTCCTTTAGTCTTAACAGAAAAATCAAATACTAGTCTTTCCTCTCCAAGATGCATCGTTAATTTCTCCTTTATCATGTCAATAATAGCCTCTGTATATAGTCTGCCTAAAATAATTGGTAACTCAGTATCTTCTTTAATATCAACAATCATAAAATTAGTTAAAATAGAAAAGTCACCAACTTTAACAGACATTTTTTCAAAACTCCAATAGGTTGTTGAACAAATCCATTAGCATATTGAAGCAAAATTTTAGTAGGTTTCATCTCTCCACTACCAACTTTCTCAAACATAGATAAGGGAATTAAGCTTATACTTGCCCCCAAATCACATGAAGCATGCTTAACAAAAATCCTACCAATCTCACAGGGAATCGAAATACTTCCAGGATCTTTTACCTTTGCTATCACCTTAGGCTCACTTACCTCACTTCTCTTTACCTCAGGTTTTGCAATTACAAGTTTTTCCTGATCTGCTCTCAATAGTCTTTGAGGAAAAGGAACTGGTGGAACATATGTAGGGGGACCCACATATTCTTTCTCATTTTCCTCCTCAGCTGTAGTCTCCTCAAACTTCTTCTCCAAAACCTCAGGTGCAGAGTCTTCAATAGGTTCTCCAGGTTCATCAACTTGTTCACCATTCACAATTGTGACGGCATTGCAATGCTCTCTGGGATTTATCTCTGGTTGACCCAGAAGCTTACCAATGGGCCTATTGGAAGCAATCGCCTGCTGATAGCATGCAAATATATGATATTTCATGACTTATTTTTTTCTATTATTTTGGAGTAAATTGCATGCTTTATATCATTTATTTGCCCAAATACTTTATATTATTTAGAACCTTCACTTTTCCTTGGATTCATTGAAATGTAGGGATTTTGCCCACAAGTTAGTGGAATTTGGGAGGTCTGAAGACATGTGACGATTCCTCATGATGAGACGAAGCTACATGAGAAATTTTAGCTCAAACGGAGTTTTCTACGCTCTTCACGGGCATGGCCGTGCATCCATACACAGCCGTGTATGAGCCTGCTTTCCTAGACTGCGCCGAGCCATTCACAAGCACAGGAGGTGGAAAAAATCATCGAAAATCGGCGCTTTATGCGGACAGGCGTAAACACTAGTTCGCCCGTAAAGTTCGGAACAAAAGAACTTACGGCCCGTAATCAAATTACGGCTGCAACCGTAATTGCTTATATGTATACAATCCCTTTAAAATTAAAATCAAGGTCCGTAATTGATTTATGTCCATGGCCATAAATATCGCGCCAAGGTCTTGTTTTTCACCAAAACATTTTCAGAGAATTACCAAAAAAATTCCTGCAGGTAAAACAACAGATTTAAAAGGTTTTTCATATATAAAAGTCCATCAAATAATGCTGCAAAATAAATGTCCAAAAATTTAAAGAAAATCAAGAATTAAAAACTAAGAATGCGAAAATTGATAAAATTCAAAAACTTTGGGCTGCCTCCCAAAAGCGCTTGTTTAAGGTCATTAGCTTGACCAAAGGTTTATCATTGCTCTAGTGAGTCCGAGGCATAGTGAATAATGTGGAATTTTCATCTCCACCCCTTCTCGAATCAACTTGTGTGCTAAAATTATTCTTCTGCATTTGCACCCATATTCCACCTCCTATCTTCTTGTCCTTTTCATGTTTCAAACAGTCTTCCAAGGGGTTCTCATCAATTTCTATAAAATTTCTATCATTAACCTTGCTTTCCTCAGCTTCAATGTATTGGTGAGATCCTGCAAAAGAAATTCCTTTAGTCTTAAAAGAAAAATCAAATACTAGTCTTTCCTCTCTAAGATGCATAGTTAATTTCTCCTTTATCATGTTAATAATAGCTTCTGTACTAGCTAAAAATGGTCTGCCTAAAATAATTGGTAACTTAGTATCTTCTTTAATATCAACAATCATAAAATCAGTTAAAACAGAAAAGTCACCAACTTTAACAGACACGTGTTCCAAAACTCCAATAGGTTGTTGAACAAATCTATTAGCATATTGAAGCAAAATTTTAGTAGGTTTCATCTCTCCACTACCAACTTTCTCAAACATAGATAAGGGCACTAAGCTTATACTTGCCCCCAAATCACATAAAGCATGCTTAACAAAAATCTTACCAATCTCACAGGGAATCGAAATAGTTCCAGGATCTTTTACCTTCGCTATCACCTTAGGCTCACTTACCTCACTACTCTTTACCTCAGGTTTTGCAATTACAAGTTTTTCTTGATCTACTCTCAATAGCCTTTGAGGGAAAGGAACTAGTGGAACATATGTAGGGGGACCCACATATTCTTCCTCATTTTCCTCCTTAGCTGTAGTCTCAACAAACTTCTTCTCCAAAACCTCAGGTGCAGAGTCTTCAATAGGTTCTCCAGGTTCATCAACTTGTTCACCATTCACAATTGTGACGGCATTGCAATGCTCTTTGGGATTCATCTCTGGTTGTCCCGGAAGCTTACCAATGGGCCTATTGGAAGCAGTCACCTGCTGGTAGCATGCAAATATATGATATTTCGTGACTTATTTTTTACTATTATTTTGGAGTAAATTACATGCTTTGTCTCATTTATTTGCCCAAAATACTTTATATTATTCAAAACCTTCATTTTTCCTTGGATTCATTGAAATGTAGGGATTTCGCCCACAAATTGGTGGAATTTGGGAGGTCTGAAGATATGGGACGATTTCTCATGATGAGACAAAGCTACATGATAAATTTTAGCTCAAATAAAGTTTTCTACGCTCTTCACGGGCATGGCCGTGCATCCATACACGGCCGTGTATGAGCCTGCTTTTCCAGACTGTGCCGAGCCGTTCACAGGCAAACCCGTGCATCCATGCATGGCCATGAAGGGTTCGGCCGACTTTTCCAGAATTCGACGAAATGTTCATGGGCACACCCGTGAACACATACATGGCCGTGAAGAGTAAGTTTTGCAGAAAATAAACCTCGACGAGCGGTTCACGGGCATGGCTGTGCATCCATGCACGGCCGTGAACGGTTCCACCCAATTTCGATAGGAGTTTGGTTTTTCAACCATATCTTACTATTTTTGGAACAGAATTCGCTAAAATTTGGGGGGACCTTACCAACTGAGACACGAACATTTTGGGACTGGAATCAAGTGATTTGGGCAAGCGGTTGTGGAGAACGAGCTAAAGGGGTGAGACCTAGGGTTTGACGGTGATTTCTGGCGACGAAAGGGTATTCCAGCGAGATTTCTCCCTCGTTTCGACACGGAAGATCATGCCCTGCCCTCTATTGACATTGATCTAGTCTTCCTTCTAGTTTGCATTAATTTATTTTAGAGATTTCGATGTATTTCATGATGAACATTGTAGCATAATTTCTTTTCGGGGTTTGGGCGTAGCCCACTGTAAGAATGTTGATTATTAATGTTTGATCTACACTTTATCTAAACTTATCTTTGTTCTTATTCATGTCTAGGAAGTTTTAATTCATGATTATGTACTAGCCATGAATATTTATGTTTTAGACGTTGTGGGAAGGACTGAGAGGTGAACCATAATTGTCGGATCCCCTTAGACTGGACTGTTAGTTTCGGCCACAAGAGTTGTCAAAATCACCTGAAGATCCTTAATTCTTCACAGAGCCCATTGGGTCCGCTTAACCCAGTAAGCCATGAGAGTAGGAGACTTGGGTTAAGTTGGATACCGGACCGTGTCCCGAGAGGGAGCGTGTCTGTACCTTAGGAAGGATTACTTTAAGAACATAGGTAAAAACTTATTTAAAATATCAACATTAACTTTCTTGCATGCTTCAGTATGGTGAAACCTGAAACCCCGATTTTCTCTCAAGGATCTCAAAACCTCGATTGCTTGCTTTCTGTTATGTTTACTCTTGATTAGCATTAGTTTACTTTCTTGCATTAGGATTTAGTGACACTCCTATATTTGTTAAATCACCTAGCTATTAATTAACTGATTAGTTAGTACTTGACCCCTAGTCCTCATGGGATCGATACTTTTTATTACGCGATAGACCGTGCACTTGCGGTACGACGCCTATCACCTGCTGAGCTATTTGGCTCTCTAACATCTTGTTGTGGGTGGCTAAAGCATCCACTCGAGTTGTAAGATGCTTAATAGCATCAAAGACGTCCTCGTTGTGCTTCTTCTGAGAGACAACAAATCCTTCCAAAAGAGACTCCAAGTTAGACTTCTGGGGTTGTCCAAACTACCTGGATTGAAAGCCTGGTGGCTACTTGTTATTATGTTGATTGTACTATGGAGAAACTTGCCCTTGATTGTTCTTATTGGATAGATTCGGGTGATTCCTCCAACCTGGGTTATATGTGGCAGAATAGGGGTCATTCACTTGCCTTTGATTGAAGTTCCCTAAAGCATTGACCTGCTCTTGACAAAAGTCATCCTGTGACGAGACTAAAAGCTGACAATTAGATGAATTATGTCCTGAAACACCACACACTTCACAAGAGACATCATTAACGGCAACTGAGGGAAAAGTAAAGGAATCCAATTTTTGTGCTAGGGAATCTACCTTCGCTGCTGGGATGTTAAGGAGTCATTGCTATACTTACCAACACCGGTGGACAAGGTACCTCGCTCATTGGACCAGTGGTTATGGTTCATAGTCATGTCCTCAAGCAAAGTAGCAGCATCCTCCATGGTCTTGCTCATTAAAGCTCCCCTAGCCGTAGCATCCACCATAAGCTTTGTGCTGTAATCCAATCAATTGTAGAAGATATGGATCAGGACCCACTTCTTAAGCTCATGGTGAGGACACATACGCTGAGCTCTTCGAAGCGATCCCATGCATCGTAGAGAGATTCTCCTTCTCGTTGTCTAAAGCATGTAATCATGTTCCTCAGCTGAACTGTCTTGCTTGGTGGGAAATATTTATTCAGAAAAGCTCATGAAAGTTCATCCCAAGTAGTGATGGATCGAGCTGGAAGAGAGTACAACCAAGCTCGTGTGCGGCCCTTAAGAGAAAATAGAAAAAGTCTTAGTCTAATCGCATCAGAAGATACACTGTTTACCTTAACAGTGTCACAATATTCTAAAAACACAGCAAGATGAAGGTTAGGATCCTGATCCGGGGAACCCCCAAATTGATTCTGTTGGACCATCGTCATCAGTGCTGGCTTGAGTTCGAAATTGTTCATCTCCACATTAAGTCGAACTATACTTGAATTGAAACCCTGTATATTTGGTACTGCAAAGTCCCTTAATGATTGATTGTTCACAGCCATTGCACCCTCTTTTGATGTTTTTCGAGTTTGAAATTGCAGTCTTCTTCGAAGGCGGAATGTGTGTTCGATCTCTAGGTCTTCAGGAAATAAAGTACCTTTATGTAAAACTCTGGGCATGCAACGTGTAAATCAAAGTGAAAATAAAATGACAGTAAAAAGAAAAGAATTAAGTAGATGCTAAAGCAAGAGAAAGAAAAATGTCTAGTCTCTAAACTTATCGATTGGGTCAATATTAACTAGCCTAATCTCCGGCAACAGCGCCAAAAAATTTGATACGTCCGCAAGTGCACGGATTTATCGAAGTAATAAAATTAAGATCGTTCCCTCAAGGATTAGGCGATCAAGTACCAACTATACGATTCGTCTAAATCTAGGCTAATCAAGTCGTGGATTGTTTTGGGCTCTAAGCACGAAAAAGCAATGGAAACTGCGTTTAGAGAAAATCAAGTTCTGAAAGGTCGGGACTCGGGGCTTTGCCATACTGACAATTAAGAATCTTACGAAAATAGCTCTTTGAACAGATAATTATGTTCATGAAAGGGATTTTTTCTAAGGTGCGGATTACCTCCTCCCGGAGCGTTACCCGGTATCTAACTACACTAACTCCCTACTCTTGTGATAGTTAATGTACCTAGATCCATTAAGTTCTACAAAAAACCTTGTAAAACCTTCAAACGAATCCAAACTACTCCCGTGATTGGATTCGTAGGTTTGATTAAAATAGATCTGACATTGCGATTCACCTTCCGGTTCTTTTCGCAACGTCTAAAACGTAATAAACTTGGTTAGAGTAAACTACGGATTAAACACAGTTCAAATCAAATCATGCATAACTATCATTGCAAAGAACAATAATTCAATTTCTGTATCATAATTGTCAGCGGGCTAATCCCCTAAATCCCAAAATTAGAATTACTCGCTCATGTTTGTAAAATACAGCATGTATATTAATTGAACAAGCATTGAATCCTCTCGAATTACATGAATTTTACTAAGAAAATGATAAGAAAAGTTTCCCCTAGATCTGGAGATTAAGAGGAGGTGATCAATCTTCTCTTTTGCATGAAAATCTCATCGAAAATCGCCTTGGAACCGATTCTCGCCCTAATAGTCGCCGCCGCTTGTGTTCATCCGAAAAGTCCTCGTTAACCCTCCAAAAATCGAACCTTATATACTTTGATCTGTCTGGAACCCTTCAAGGAACGAATCTAGAGAGTTTGGTTCAAATCTGGTTTGATTTGGAGTCAAATCGAGTGAAAAACTTGAAGGGACGGAAACTTTCATAGCCCGTAATGTGTTTACGGTTGAGGCCGTAATTATTTCTGTGAATAAGGCTTTTGTTCACAGAAAGTTTCACGGACTATGAAGGCTTCACGGCTTCACCCGTGAAAGTTTCTGTGAACTTTTTAACTTAGCCGATTTTCATCGCCCTTCGAACACAGAATTACGACCGGCCGAAATAATTATGGCCAAGAACGTAAATGTTACATTTTTCACCGTTTTAACTCCAAATTTGATATGAAACCTCGTGATATTCTTGGGAATCATGCTAAGACTTCAAAACTTGTAAAATCCATGATTTTTGAGTCATTTTACCTGCAGTTTCATTAAAACCAAGAAAAGTGAAGATTCTATACCAAGTGAAGCAAATAAGCTAAAAATTAGTGTAAAATCGTAAAATAAGCACGAAATATCATACAAAATACAGGTAAAAATGTGATGTAAATACAACGCATCATTCACCAACACAGGACCCACATTTACATTTATCTATTTTTCTCGAATATTACGACACTGTTAAAATAAATGGTGTATCTCCTGATGCTCTAAGGCTAAGACTTTTCTTTTTTTTTTCTCTCAAGGATCGTGCGTGAGCATGGCTCATCTCTCTACCACCAGGATCAATCACAACTTTGGAGAAACTCTCTCGGGCATTCCTGTCCAAATATTTTCCTCCTAGTAAAACGGTGCAGTTAAGGAATATGATCACCTGCTTTTATCAAAGGAGAATTGCTCTACGATGCTTGGGGTCGCTTCAAGGATCTCTAGAGCATGTTCCCTCACCACGAACTTGAACGATGGGCTTTAGTCCATACTTTCCATAATGGACTAAAGAACAACACCAAGCTTATAGTGGACGTAGCTGCTGGAGGCACACTTATGAATAAAAGAGTCGATGAAGCCATGACGCTACGCGAAGATATGGCGATGAATTATAACCATTGGTCTAATGAGCGAGTGATGCAACCACAAGTGCACGGTTATATTGAAGTAATAAAATAAAGATCGTTCTCAATGAGGATTTGACAGTCAAATACCGATTACATGATCGATCTATAGCTTGACGAATCAAAGTGCAATTTTTATTTGAAAACTTCTAGTACAAGAAAGCAAAATTAAGTGTTTCGGGTAGAAAATAATACGAAGAGAGTCGGGATCGGGGTTGCACCATGCTGACAATTTAGAAATTAATAAAAATAAATCTTCAGACAGAAAATTAAAGTATTGGAAGGGATTTTTTCTTGTGTACAGATTGCTTTCTCTCGAAGCATAATCCGGTACCAAACCTCGATAATTTCCTACTCTCGTGATAATTATCGTAATTAGGCCCCTTAAGCTCTTTTAAAAATTATGTAAATCCTTTAAGTAAATCCAAACTACTCTTATGATTGGATTCACAGGTTTAAAAAGAATAGATCCGACGTTGCGATTCACCTCTCGGTCCTTCTCGCAACATCTAAAATGTAAAAATACTTGGCCAGAGTAAAATTACGAAGTAGAACACAATTCTTAAGAAATCAACTCAATAAAACTCATAATAAAGATTAGAACAATAAGTTTATTCCATCAAACATCAACGGGTTACACCCCTAATCCCGAAAAAGAGTTTGAACAGTCATGTTCTTAGAATACAGCATGTAATATGATGAATTCGACATGAAAACTAAATAAAACTACAAGAAAACACAAGGAGAATGATTGGAACCCTTATCTTTGATCAGGAGATGAAGATCGAGCAACAAAATTCCTCCTTTGTGTGATCTCCTTGCCAAAAAATTGCCCAGTCGCCTGTTCTTGCCCTAGTCGTTGCCTCTGTCTGTTTTCATCTAAAAAAGCTCTCCAATCTCTTCCAAAACCCTTCCTTTTATAGTAATCCATTTAGAACCCATCTAGGAAGGTTTGTCTCAATTTTGGCTAAGTTTCGAACCGATTTAAGGAAGAATCAAAGTGAAAACCGAGTTGGACGGAAGTCTTCACAGCCGTGAAGCGTTCACGGTTGAGGTCGTGAAAGTCTCTATGAATAAAACTGCCTTTTGGTCACGGTACGTCGAGACATTCATGGCCCGTGAATGAGTCACAGGTGCAGCCGTGAAAGTCTCTGTGCAAAACTAGACTTCGGCAAGAAATGTTCCATTGTGCAACACAATATTCATGGCCCGTGATGGACTCACAGCTCTGATCGTGAATATTGCGTCTAACCTCCGTTTCGCTCCAAATTTGACGTGTAACTTTGTCTTTTCCTCGGGAATCATGTCATGGCCTCAAAGCTCATAAAATTCATCATTTTTGAGTGATTTTATCTATATTTTCATAAAAATTAAGAAAAGTGAAGATTCTATACCATAGGAGATAAAAATACTAAAAATTGGTATAAAATTATACAATTAAGCACAAAATATCATATAAAATATAGAGAAAAATATGATATAAATGCATTAAGACCATGGAACTGTAGAATTGACAAATACTTTCAAGAGAATGGATTTATTAGATGTCCATGTGAATTTGCCTTATCTGAAAAAGAGAAATGATGAAATTCTGATCATTTGTTTGTATGTAGATGATCTGATTTTCACAGGAAACAACATGAATATGATTGAAGCTTTCAAGAAAGCAATAAATTGAGAATTCGAGACGACAGATCTTGGACTAATGTCCTACTACCTTGGGATGCAAGTAAAGTAGACAAGTGAAGAGATTTTTATCTCCCAAGAAGATTATGGAAAAGAGACTCTAAAGAAATTCAACTTGAGCAACTGCAATCTAGTCAACACCCTAGTTGAAAATGGTGAAAAGTTATCCAGATACAATGATACTAACAAACTTGATCCTACTTTATTTAGAAGTTTAGTTGGTAGTTTAAGGTACTTGACATATACAAGACTAGATATTTATTTTGGAGTTGGACTCATGAGTCAATTTTTAGAAGCACCGACTAAGACGCACTTGAATGCTGCCAAGAGAATTTTTGCGCTACATCAAAGGTACTCTGAATTTTTTACTATATTATCATGCTACTGACGATTTCAAACCTAAAGGATTTTGTGATGGTGATTGAGCAGGAGACACGGATGATTAAAAAAGTATAACTGGTTTTGTCTTTTTCATAAGTAATACAGCTTTCACTTGGAGTTCGAAGAAACAAAACCTTGTCAACATGCAAAGCAGAAATACGTTGCCCTCAACTCATGCATGACTCAAGCAATCTGGCTAGCAAGATTGATGGAAGAACTACATTTTGCACAGAAGGAGCCAACTCAAGTCAACATGGACAATAAGTCAGCAATTGTATTAGCAAAGAACCCCTCGTTCCATGAACGAAGCAAACACATCAATACTTGATTCCACTATATTCAAAAATGTGTTTCAAGTAAAGTCAAGTTGAACCACATGAAAATAGAAGAGCAAATTGCAGACATTTTTACAAAGAATTCCACTATACTCGTTCCATATATACTGTTGTCAGCTAAGAACAAATTATGAAAATGACTGCTCATTGGAGGAGGATGATGGTGATGGTGTTGTTGTGTAACATATTTACTTGAAGAGTTTTCACGATCTGTCACGTCTCTTTGAAATCCTTCATAAAATGATTCATCATTTGGATCCATGAAAGATCTGGTTCCTGTCCAAAATGCCGGCCGTGAAGGAGCTCGGAGTGACACAGTTGTGCTGCTCAAAGCCAGAACCACCGTCGACATGTTTGGTCTATCATTTGGGTTCTCGTCAACGCACAACAATCCTATTTGAATGCATCGCAGCACCTCGCTTCTCGGCCAGTCCTCACCTAGCGCTGATCGGTCCAACAGCTCCACAATCGATCCAGTGATCCAGTTCTTCCATATCTGTATGCAACAACTACTAATTGTAGAATTTGTATGAAAGCAAACAAATTAAACAAATGGAATAAGCACACACATACATAGCTAAGAAGATCAGAGTGGTGATCGTCCTGGAAACCATTGCTCTTCCTCCCTGTGATGATCTCCAACACCAATACGCCGAAGCTGAACACGTCTGACTTGACAGAGAATTGCCCATGCATCACGTACTCCGGCGCCATGTATCCACTAAAAGCGCGCAGACAATTAATTTTAAACAAACAACATGCTCAAAGGTTTAGTCAGTTAATTGTATACATAGAAACTTACAATGTCCCCACGATTCGGCTTGTGCTTTTGTGAGTTTGCTCGCCGAGGAAAAGCCTGGCTAAGCCAAAATCTGAGATCTTAGGGTTCATATTTTCGTCCAACAAGATATTGCTAGCTTTTAGATCTCGGTGCACTACGGTGAGACGTGATTCATCATGCAAGTACTGCAAGCCGCCAGCAATTCCACATATGATTCTGAATCGAGTGCCCCAATGTAATTGTTCACGTCTTGCAGAATCTAGAACACACAAATAGCTTCATTAGTATATCTACATGGTTAAGATAAGGCGAAGTTAAATAACAAACTCATGGCGACCTTGGAGAAAGGTGTCGAGGCTTCCATTAGGAACATATTCGTAGACGATCATTTTCTCCTTGTCCAAGCAGACACCCAAAAGCCTGACGAGATTCTTATGTTGCAGTCTTGCAACCAAAACCATCTCATTCTTGAGCTCTCTGAGTCCCTGCCAAGAATTTGCTGCGAGCCTCTTCACTGCAATCTCTTGCCCATCCGGTAGCACTCCCTATTTCATTTATTAATTCATGCTAATTAACACATATAAATCAATAAATTAACCTTATAATACATATTAAATTAATGAATTAACCTTGTACACTTCTCCAAATCCACCTTCCCCGAGCTTGTTCTCTTTATGGAAGTTGGCTGTTGCATGTTCTAGTGTAGATAGATCAAGTAGTAGAGACTCCGCACAGTCGATGTCATCTATGTCACTCTTCCTATCTGTTTAGATTACAGAATTTATACATACGAAGAAAGTCAAGCACTTGACTGTTCCGTTGACTTACAGAGCAATTATGTTGACTTACTTTTCCTCCTGATGCATATGATGAAGACAACAGAGACGAACAATGCAGCCGTCGCCAAAGGTATCACAATATAAACTGCAATATTCTTCCTCTTTCCTATCAATTGTTATTGGATGAATCTATGTCATGCTAATTATTTCATAGCAAAAAAAAAGGAGAAAAACAGAGATGCATGGATCGACTCACTTCCTTTTGGTTGGGAAGGCTGAGACGTGGACGGGGGATTTGCCGTTGCATCCGGATAGGGTTGTGGTGTCGGCCTTGGTCCGCCGTCGGCTTCGGCTACGAGCTTCACCATTGGAGCGCCTGTGTAGAAGGAGTACGCTTCGTACCGCATGGTGCACACCGATCCCAGCACCCTTCCGCCTTTCTTTCCTACTAGAAAGTCCGGCAAAGGATCGAACAGGTTCCGCAAACACCTGCTGCAATTGTCTTCCGACAGATTTGGAGTGCACTGGAGGAGAGCATATAAATGAGTAGCGGACTTGTTCAATTCCCCAGTCGCGTATTTGAAGTTCGATTTATAGGCCGCCCAATCCGCCGTAGCATTCAGCAACTCCCGCACGAACTCCATGAAAACGGCGGGGTTGGTTGCGTTGGCGACGTTGACCATCATTAGCATCTGCTCGTTATCGACCGTGTCGAGGAAAGACAGGTCGGAGTAGCGGAAGAGGCAGAAGTCGTACCACGAGATGGCGGCCTTGCTGTAGCCACAGTGGTTGGGGGTGTAGCGGGAGGCTTCCTGGAAGCAGGAGGTGCACGCTGAGACTTGGACGTCGCCGCGGCAGAGGACGAGGCTGTAGACGGCGTCGGGGGGCTGGCCTTCGGGTTTGGTGAAGTAGTTGGTGAAGCTGGTGGAGTTGAGGAAGGAAAGGACGGCGTCGAGGTTGGACTGGTAAATGCTGTTGGCGGTGAAGTTGTTCTTGGTGTCGCAGTCGACGAACAGGGGGTCGTTGCCCGCCGCAGTAGTGGCAGCGGGGAGGAGCAGCAGGAGGTAGAAGAAGATTGTGATCGGGAACATGGTATATTCTGTCAATTGCCATGGCCTTCTCCAATTTGCAAGTGCTTTTGTTTTGAATAGATTGTGGGGTAGCGCAAGAGGCAGAAGTCGTACCATAGGATTGTTTTGAATAGATTGTGGCCTTCTCCAATTTTCCTCGTTATCGACTGAGTCGAGGAAAGGCTGGTCGGAGTAGCGCAAGAGGCAGAAGTCGTACCATAGGATTGCCCCCTTATTGTTGGGGCAAAGTTGGAGGGTGCTCCGGGAGGCGTTCGTGACACAGGAAGTGCACACGGAGACTTCAACGTCGCCGCGGCAAAGGACGATGCTTTCAATGCGATCTGGGATATCTCCGGGCCTCTGAGTTAAATAACCAGAGAAGGAGACGGCCGAGGCGAGCGAGGAGAGGAGGCCTTCGAGGTTGCGCTCGTATGTGCTATTCGCCGTGAAATTTCGGCTGGTGTCGCATATATTGTACAACAATTGTTGTTCAGCGAAAGACGAAAAAGAGAAAAGGGAGAGGAGGAGATAGGCGCGACATGCTGCGAAATGGGATGAAGAAGAAGATAAAAGCTGCCCAAAGTGCTGCTACTTGATCTGCCTCGTTTCAGAAACATCTCAAACTATTTTATAAATTTCAGAAATAGATAAATGAATAGAGAGAGAGAGAGAGAGAGACACTTCAACATGTAATTAATTTTGAGACGTCTTGACTAGCAAGTCTGCATGTCTGATCTAATCTGAAGAATTCGGTGCAGCTACGATCCGATGATATCATGCAGAATTCCTTGAAATTTCCAAGGGGCAGGTTGAGTGGAAAATCCAACTCTTTTTGTCTTAAAAGTCAATTACATTGAATGGCCAAAGAATCAATTAGTGTGTACCACGTGGCACAGTGAATTTGACAGGTTAGAAGAGTATGAGCAATTTAATTAAGTAGGATTTTGAAAGAAAAAGACGTTTTCTCGATGTGAAAAATGTCATCAAAATTACATGAAGAGAACAAGAAATAATCTACTTTTGAACTGAAAGATTTGTACGTGCCTTCTAGATATGCATTGTTTAGTTACACCTTATTTTTTATGAAACTTTGATGGGAAAGAGCCGACGAGTAGCCGAGAACCGCTGAAGAGAGTCAACGAATGTCCGGCGAACCGTTGAAGAGAGTCGCCAGGAGGAAAGTGTCGCCGGAAGTGTCGCTCACACGGTGAAGAAGAGACGGGCGATAGGTGTCGCCGGAAGGAAAGTGGGGCGAGAGTTTTTCCAGCTTTCGTGAAATCCCTAACTTAGTCTTGATTTCGTGTGAGTTGACTAAGGTTTCGTGAAATTGACTTAAACCTAGGGTTAGATAAGAGTTAAGGTTTCGTGAAATCAGTTCAGCTATCGTAAAATCCTCGCTGCATCAAACTTCACGCTCTCGTATTAAGATTCCCGCTTGCAAGATTAAGGTACCTTGCTGCATCTGCGGCAGCGAGGTACTCGCTGCCAAATTTTTTTCGAGGAGGAGGAGATAGTGCGACATGTCGCTAAATGGGATGAAGAAGAACATAAAAACTGCCCAATGTGCTGCTACTTGATCTGCCTCATTTCAGAAACATCTCAACTACTTTATAAATTTCAGAAGTAGATAGATAAATATGAAGAGAGAGAGCGAGCGAGAGAAACTTGAACGTGTAATTAATTTTGAGATGTCTTGAGTAGCAAGCCTGAATGTCTGATCTAAACCGAAGAATTCGGTGCAGCTACGATCCAATGATATCATGCAGAATTCCTTGAAATTTCCAAGGGAATTTGACAGGTTAGAAGAGTATGCGCAAATTAATTATGTAGGATTTAGAAAGAAAAAAGACGTTTTCTTTTCTCGATGTGAAAATGTCATCAAAATTACATGAAGAACAAGAAATAATTTAACTGAAATATTTCTACGTACCTTCTAGAACAGCTCTACTCTGACTTTTACACCTATTTTTTTTTTTAATAAAAAAGTGAAAGAATGAAAAAAATGCTTTTTCGTTGTTTAATTCTTCGAGGAAAGAACGCACTAGGACTACTTTTCCCTCAACTAGATTGGGTTATCGCGTAATATTGACTTAGTTATAACTAAGTCAGGTCTAAGCTAGATATTTGACCTAATTAATTAGGTTGTATTTATAATCTATTGACCTAAATTGTCTAGTCAAATTCTTTTCATTTAGCAATTATGGCTTGGTTTGGGGCTACTGGCTGCCCGCTTTTGCGGGTGCGGCCAACTGATTCTAGTCCAAAGCAGATGTTTGGGGCGGCTACTGCTGGGCGCATCAGTGTTTTTTCGCTGGCCGAGAGAAGGAGCCGAATAGGTGCTGCTGTGGGGAATCAGCTCGTCACGCTCGTCGACTCCACGCCTCTTGAAAAGCTTCAACGCGACTTCTCTCCCAAATCAACTTCTCGCCGGAATTGCGCTTGGCGACCTCCAGCGTCTCATCGAGCTTGATCAATAACTCCGCCAACCTCCAAATCCACATCCAGCTCCATCGACCTTGCTCCAACCTCCAGATCCAGTTTGACAGAAACTAGATCCACCTCCTCCTCCGTCCCAACGTCCACATCTAGATCCGCCTCACGACAGATCCACGCCTCGCCTCACATCCAGTGCCTCGCCTTGCCAGCTCTGTCGCCCCTACGTCTCGCTAGCTTCCTCGCGAGCTCCAGCGCCAGCCTCCTCCGCCTGCCTCGCCTCGCCTCGCCAGCTCAAGCTCCAGTGCCTCGCCTCGAGCTCCCACACCCCTATGCCTTGAGCTCCAGATTAGCGCCGAAGCTCAGTCAGCTTCGGTTCTGGTTCCAAATCAGCCCCTACACCTCGATGGCTTGCCTCTTCGCCAGCAGCGACCATCCAATCGTCCATCACCTCTGCCTCTCCTGCTCAGCCAATGACCATTCACCATCAACGTCGAGCATCCGCCTCCAAGCGTCGTAGCCTCCACTGCTCGTCGACCAGGCTCGGCCGCCTCTACTCGTCTAGGGAAGGAGCCGAGGTCGAACGGGAGGAGGACGACGAGCAACAAATTTACCCATATTAGTATACAAATTTACCCATTACATTTCAATTACATTTCAAGTAACTTGGATTCTAAATAAACTTTTTGATCTATCAATTTACCCATATTAGTATACAAATAGGTTATTCATAAATGAATTTCACATTAATTATTTAGAGTAACCACTAAATATAAATGAATTTTGTTGAGTAAAGTGCCATCTAAATTACTCTCTTAGTTCATACAATAGCATAATATTTTTTTCCGCTCACTAGCACTAATAGTTTCCCAAACAGTTTCTGCTTCTCTCAGCCAGCTACCTTCCAACCAGCAATTCTCTAACCAGCAAAAGCTAGAAGTAGAATTAGCCTCAAACTGACCCTATACCACTTCTTCTCAGCAATCTCTCTTGAGTTAGAGCTTTTCCTCCTCTACTGTGTATTGCTCAACATTACAACGGCAAAGATTGTTGCAAACCTTTGTAAGGGTAGAATATTTACCTTAAAGTAAACTCTATCCCCTCTATTATTTATTATCTTTTTTATATTTTACTAATCTTTTAGTTATATTTTCTTAGGCACATCTGATTAAATAAAATAATAAATTTTATATTAAACTATTTTATAAATTTAAATAATTATAACTATATTTGTATAATAATTATTTTATTAATTTTTATATTTTATATTAGCTTCCTACATCTGATTCGACTTTTCTTTTCTCTACTAAATTAGCTTCCTACACTTGCATACTATAAAAGGAAATAACTATTTTCGGTATCATTACTGGTCAGGGATTAACAAATGATATTAAAATAGAGTGTCAGTGGTATCGGCAAAATAATCTCTGTTTACTTTGATTGTAATTTTTTGTACTTATCAAAATAGTGTGATCTGCTCCTCATGAACCTAAAGAGGGGAAGAAACGGCCTAACTGGGTACCTAAATTTCAATTTTAACTTTTTTTTTAATTTTTTTTTCAAGATATGATCTACACCTTGTAAGCTATTTATAGGTACCAATATTGAGATATTTTAAATTATATATACTTGTAAAATACCCTAAACATTATCGCATAAAAAACAAAACACTATTCACTATATAAAAATATTTAGGGTATTTTACAAGTATACGTAATCTAAAATACCTCAATATTGGTCCCTTATCGCATAAAAAACAAAATACTATTCACTGTATAAAAATATTTAGGATATTTTACAAGTATACGTAATCTAAAATACCTCAATATTGGTACCTATGAATAACTTACAAGATGTAGATCATTTCTAAAAAAAAATTAAATAAAAAAATTTTTTAATTGAAATTTAGGTACCCAGGTTAGGCCGTTTCTTCTAAAGAGGGAGGGAGAGTTTTGTATGAAAAAAACTTTTAAGCGCTTAGGGCAACTTGGATGCGGCCAAAAGGCCGGGCTAGTCCGTGGCATGCATCCGCACAACACGACTTGTTAACTAGCCAATAGGTTAGGACAGCGCACATCATTGATGCGAGCCGTGTTGTGCCAAGGCCTTTAGAGCTGCGGGTCGGCATGGCACAACTTGCTTCCTCACTGTTTTTTTATATATTTTTTTAAAATTTTATATTATTATTATTATTTCAATATTTTATTATAAGTTTTTATATTTGTAATATATAAATAAAATTAATTTGTGTTTTTTCTAGTTAGCTAAGTGTGAGATCATATCTCCTTTGGGCCAAGCCGAGAAGCCCACGGACTTGAGCGAAGGCCGAAGCCCACATAACTAATGCAACTAGGGGCCCAAACTAGTGGATAAGATGGTGGTAACTCGAAGAAGGAAAGATGGCTAGAGATTCTTCCTAAGTTGGTGAGCTGGACGGCGCATGCTTGTAAACAAGAAAGGTTCATTTTTTGTATTGATGGGCATTGTTGGAGAATCTTGGCAAGAGGGAAGACTTGATGGAGTTTTGAGTTGGGATCTTTCCAAAGGGAGTAAGAGAGTTCCTCCTTTAAGATCTCGGCTAGACAAGAGAGTAGGGATCTTTCCTGGGGGTGGTGATAGGAGAGCAGCAGCAGCGGTAGCTGTTCCCTCTCTCCGGCGTTCACAGAGGCGAATGACTCTCTCTTAGGCAGCGACCACTAGCAGCATCCCCGACGGGTTTCCAGAGACGGTGAGGTCAAACGAAGAGAGAGTATACAAGAGCGTAGATCTTATATAGTGAGAAAGGTGAAGGGTTTTAGGTGAGGATAGAAATTTTGGTGAAACTTTCCTCTTAAATCTGTGTCCTGCCGGTCATCTCCTTCCCTTCCAACTGATGAATTTCGACGTTATTTTCCAGCCTCCAGGAGACGTAGACGAAGGTTGAGGGTGAGGTTGTGAGTGGTCGAAACCCTGCTGCAAGCCCGTTCTCCGTTCATACGAGTCAGCAAGGCTAAGGTGGATGGAGAAAAGATTAAACAAATAATCTGGGCTTGACACTAAGCACATTATTAAGATGATATGAGTTTGAATCTCAAAAGATTTTTTTTTCGGTCATGACTCGTGCTATGTTAGACCGGTATTTTCCTATAGTGTAGAGCCCAGCCGTCCATTGCCCGCCGGAGATGCGCCAGCTCGGTATTGCCCATGTGCCGCGCTAAAGCTATCGTTGACAGGCCAGTAACCTCATAGTGCAAAATGAGTGGCTGTAGTCCAAAGATGCTATCGTGCGTAAGAGGAAATGTCGTAGCTGCAGCTAAGGTTACTGTAGCGCGTTGACTTGCACTTGCCAAGAAAGCCAACTGCAGGTGGGAGTGCCAGAGTCGTTAGGGAGGAAGCCATCGTCTTAACAACAGATCATCAAAGCTAGAACAAAGAAGATTCGAAGAGCAGCAAAGAGAGGCGCAGCAACTGGTTAGGGTCATCGAGAAGAAGAGAGCTGCCAACACAAGCTGGCTGCGTTTTTGCAGTGGGGCACCCCTCTGCAAATTTTGCAAAGGAATGCCTCGATCTACAAAGAACGAATCACTTAAGCCTACCGTTATACGCTATCCAATCTGTGTTATACGAAATATCTGATATACCGAAACCGTTACACTCATCCGAACTCAACTCTGGTTAACGTTTTCCATTTACCTGCGTAACCCGCCTTTACTCTCTATCCGCAACCTGCGACGAATACCTTGCTCTCACTCCGAAGAAAGTTTTTTCGCTAGATACTCTCCACTGACCTCCAATACTCACCGACTGCCTCCGACGGCCTCCGCTGACCTTTGATTCTGTGTTTATGACTTCAGACGGCCTCTGAGTTCCTATTTGTTTACGAATGATTAGGGTTCCGACCAACCCCTAATCCTGTGTTTTTTTTGTGCAAATGACCTCCGACGACCTCCAACGACCTCCCATTTTGTGCTGACAATCTCCGATGGCCTCCGAGTTCCTCTCTTCATATGAAGTATTAGTTGGCCGGAACCCTAATCTTCTGTTCTTTTTTGCAGGCACTAAAGTTCCCATCACGGTGGCATTGGTTGGCCGAGTTCCTCAACTCACTCCAAGCATTAACAACCTCCCATCACAGTAGTATTGGTTGGTCGGAACCCTAATCTTGTTTTTGTTTTTGCATGCTCTAAAGTTCCGACGACTAGCATTGGTTGGCCAAGTTCCTCCACTCCAAGCATCCTTTAAGTATACCGAAATTTACCAAAAGTTAAGGTAAAGTCTCTCTAATTTCAGCATATTTACTCACCTGTCTTAAGTGTAAGTTAGGGTGTAATGACTTAATTTTTTGTATAATATCTTTTGTTGTGGAAATATTGACACTTTGGTTCGTATAGCAGACCTTGAACACTATATAACATGATAAGCAATAACGTATAACATTATCATATTTTCGTATAACAGCCCATGAACATTGTATAACATGAACACAATAACGTATAATAGCAACACATTTGTTAACATAAAGAATTCTATCTTTATTAACTTAATAAATACAATGTTTACATAGTACATTTATATAGAAAACTATCCTAGTCTATATTTAGTAAAGACTAATATTAACACGACTAATATTAACACCCCCTCTCAAACTGGAGATATTGTAAGCAGATGCAGTTTGGAATGAAAATATTGGAAATGATCCACAGCAAGCGACTTTGTAAGAAGATCTGCAATCTAATCTTTTGTAGAAACATGTGATAAGGAAATATTCTACTGCTTGTAGTGATGTCGAGTAAAATGATAGTCTATCTCGATGTGTTTAGTTCTTTTATGAAAGACATCATTCTTTGCAATTTGAATATCACTTTTACTGTCACACAATATAGATGTAGCATTAGAAATATTAATACCCATATCAGCAAGCAACTAACAGAGCCAAACTATTTCTGCCGTAGTATGAGCAAGAGCTCGATATTCTACTTCAGCACTAGATCTAGAAACAATAGGTTGCTTTTTATTCTTCCAAGATATAAGTGAATTACCCAAGAAAATACAAAATCCAGTGGTAGATTTTTGATCATAAGCATTGTCTGCCCAATCTGCATCAGTAATGGCTTGAAGGATTAGAGTTGATGATGTATATTTTAAACCACGATGTAAAGTTCCTTTGATATACCTCAATATTCTAAGGACAGCAGACTAGTGCGTTGATCTTGGAGAAGCTATAAATTGACTTACAAGATGAACAACATAGTTTATATCTGGACGAGTAATCATAAGATAGTTAAGGCTGCCAACTAACTATGTGTAACGAGTAGGATCAGTCAAAATAGTTCCTTAAGTTGGCAAAAGCTTTATATTAGGCTCTAATGGTGTTTCAACAAATTTATTATCAGTTAGTTCAGCTCGAAATAATAACTCAGAAGCATATTTAGTTTGAGAAAAAAATATTCCATCTGATGAGTAGTTTACTTCCATGCCAAGGAAATACCGAAGTTGACCTAAGTCTTTCATTTCAAATGAAATATGAAGATAATCTTTTGTGTCTTGAATTCCTTGAAGATCACTTCCAGTAATTACCATATCATCAACATAGAGAATAAGAAGAACAATACCCTGTGACGAATTCTTGATAAATAAAGCAGAATCATGATTGCTTGGGTGAAATCCAAATTTGCATATAGTAGTGTGAAATTTTGTAAACCATGATCTTAGAACTTGTTTGAGACCATATAGGGATTTATTTAATTTACAAACTTGATTTGAGTTATGAATAACTCTTGGAGGTGGTTTCATATAAACTTCTTCCTCCAGATCTCCATGAAGAAAAGCATTTTTCACATCTAGTTGATAAAGAGGCCATTGTTGGCAACAAGCAACAACAATAAGAGTTCTGATAGATGTCATTCGAGCAACAGGAGCAAATGTTTCTTCATAATCAATACCATATTCTTGTGTAAATCCTTTAGCTACAAGACGAGTTTTATACCTTTCAAGAGTTCCATCAGCTTTTGTTTTGATTTTATACACCCATTTGTAGCCAATAGCAGTTTTTCCAATAGGAAGAGGTACAAGATCCCATGTATTAGTTCTTTGAAGAGAATCATGTTCTTCAGCCATAGTTTGCTGCCACTCAGGTTTGTATGAAGCTTCTCGATATGATTGAGGTTCATGATAAGATAAAATGGTAGACAAATGACTTTGATAAGCATTGAGATATTCAGGAAGTTTACCTCTAGTATTTCGTATAGGATAATGAGGTGAAATGATGTTATGCACTGAATTGCCTTGAGTGGAACCTTCATTGAAAATAGGGTCGTCAGCCGATTGAGCAGGAACTGCAGGAGAGTTTAGCATTATATCTGTAGAAATTTCAGATGCATGAAGTCTTTGATCTTTAGGAAACTGAGTAGAAGTCACATGAGAATCCGATGTTGTACTTGAGATAAAGTACCCTGAGAAACAAGATACTTTTGTAGACCATTAGAAATATATTCACCACCAGAATCAGTACGTAAAATTTTTATCATAGAATTGAACTGAGTTTTGATCATAGTGGAAAATTCAATATATGTTGAAAGAAAATCTAAACGAGAATGAAGAAAATATATCCAAGTAAATCTAGTGAAATCATCAACAAAAATTATATAGTATTTTGCACCACCCATTGAAGGTATTGGTGCAGGACCCCATACATCAGAATGTATTATATCAAAAGGTGCTGTTGATGTAGTATTACTTGAAGAAAATGGCAAGGCTGTTTGTTTTGAAAGTTTACAGTGTAAACAACATGGATCTTTTATTGAAGACACAACACCTAATGAACCTTTATTGATTAAGAATGATAATTGACAGATAGAAACATGTGCTAGACGTTTATGCCAACAAAAAAAATGGAGAATTATCACAAACTACAGATGCAGCATGATGAGATTTGGGATCTTCAACTAGTTTATCAACAGAAAAAAGTCGTCCAACTTTACGTCTTGTCCCAATAAGCTTCCCAGTTGAGCAGTCCTGCACAGTACATCCAGAAGAGGAAAAGGTGATAGTTAAACCTTTTTCAACAAGTTGCCCAATAGAAACTAGATTCATAGAAATTTTAGGAACAAATAGTGCATCAGAGATATGTATTTCTGGACTAGTGGAGTCTATGTTACCTCTGCTAGGTGCAGTAATTATACTACCATTTGCAGTTTGAATTTGAGGATGTGATTGAAAATCAGATAATTTTTCAAACATGGAGGAATTAAAGGTCATATGATTTGATGCTCCAGAATCAAAAAACCAAGTCATATGAGATGTATTACCTAAGTGGGTTGAAGTAGCAGCTATGTTAGAAGAATTACCAATTGCAAGAGCATGTTTAATCATTTTCTAAACAACTTCAGCAGTAAGTGTTTCAGATGTAGAACTTGAATTAGTGACTGTTGTTGCTGATGTATGTGAGCTCATTTTTTTGTTGCGCATGTTTCTAGAAGATGGTTTTAGGCAATTGTTGATTGTGTGACCATTTTCCTTACAGTAGGTACACTATGAACAATTGTGAGCTATGTGACCATTCTTCTTACATTTGTAACACTGTACCTTTGACATATCTCTGGAATTTGCTACTAGAACTAATGAGTCATTTGGCTTACTTACAGACATTCTTCTTGTCTCTTCAGTTATTAGTTCAAAAAGTGCAGTGTCGACAGAAGGTAATGGAGATCTATAAAGAATTGCAGTATGGATAGTTTCAAAAGAATCCTCTAATGCCATAAGAAGTTGAACTAGACGACCTTCCTCTCTATGCTTATAATAGAGTTCAGCATCCACTGTCCATTTGGGTTCCATAAGAGCAAGTTGATCCCAAATAATAGACATATTAGTATAAAATTCAGACACAGATTGTTCTGGTTGTTGTTTCATATTTCGAATATCAATCTCAAGTTTACATCGAAGAGAAAAATTGGTTTGATTGTACCTTGTGGCAAGAAAATTTCATTTCTCTCTTGCTGTGTTAAACTTGTTGAATTGCATACTAATAGAGGGACTTACTATGTTGGAAATCCAAGTAGCAATTTTGTTGTTGTTGATTTCCCATTCTTCAAACTTATCTATATTAGTAGGACAATGGCAGTCATCAATAAAGTATTTCCATAATCCACGTCCCTTTAAAAAGGTTCGCATAAGATAAGACCACTGATTATAATTAGATCCATCTAATTTAATATTTATCGGTAGTATTTCTCCTTCCATTATGTTAAATACTATATATCTTTATATTACTCTTTTACAGGTTACCTTAAGTGGTAAGAGGCCCACAGGCGTTATCCACTCAAGCCTTAAAGAATAATATCTAAATATACAATATTGAACTATATGACAAAAGAGAAGATATTAGATGAATTTAAGTTGAAGAACGAAGAAACTTTCCTGTCGTTAAAACCCTAATCGACCAGAGGAGAGCGGCTATAAAACCTGCTCTGATACCATGTTAACATAAAGAATTCTATCTTCATTAACTTAATAAATACAATGTTTACATAGTACATTTATATAGAAAACTATCCTAGTCTATATTTAGTAAAGACTAATGTTAACATGACTAATATTAACAACATTTTCATATACAAGCATGCTTTAATTATACCAAAATTTAATAGTCTTGTTGAGGCAAGGTCTCCCTAAATTTTAGCATATTTGCTCACCTGTATTAAGTGTAATTTAGGGTGCAATGACATAATTTATTGTATAATACATTTTGTTTGGCAATATTGACACTTTTTTTGTAGCTAATAAATTTGAGTTCTTTATATTAATCTAGTTCTAACATATTGAACATTAGGTTATATACAATGAGTGCTAGACAATCATCTACATCTACGGATTAAAGCAATTCTAGTGGATCTTCAGATGAAAGGAAATATCTTGATCACATTAGCAAACGATGTCGAGTACTCAATAGATGCTCATTGAGCCGAATTCATACTTTTGTGAACAAGGTGTAAGGGGGTGAGGCTATTAAAGAACAGCTCCTACATACCCCCTTTGGACATTTGCTGCAAGGGGCATCGGTTGCCCTGGATATGATTGCAGTGGAATTTTTGCAATCTATATGGGAACCTGAGAGAAGAGGATTCAACATTAATGACAATTTTGTGCCCTTCTTGGTCAAGGATGTATCAATTATACTTGGTCTCCCACAGGTTGGGGAGTTGGTTAGATGGGACAATAAGCGACCAACTACTCCATATTTCTTTGAAGAATTTGATAAGAAGGTAATTAATAGAAATGTGATTGAAGGAAAATTGAGGGGTCTCTGCTCACAAGGCTTGGTGGGAAATGAGGAGAGGATCAGAAGATTGGCCATATTGTATGTCTTTTGTTGTTTTTTGTTCAGCCTCCTGACATTCAATTTGGATGCGGGACTTGTTTTATTTGTAGAAGACCTCCCAAAATTGGCTGATTATAATTGGCCAGAAGCTGTGCATAATTTTTTGTGCTCAGAATTGACGTCTAGCTCAAAGAAGAATGGACGTGGATTTTCGGGTTGTGCCATAGTTCTTTGTGTAAGTATTTTAATATATGAAGTTGTCTTTCAAAGCATTATAGTTAATGATTAAAAATTTTCTTCTTTTTTGCAGATTTGGTTATATGAGCATAGCAAATTGTCTATAGATAGTAAGGTGGAGGGTGTATACCCTCGGTTATTCTGTTGGGCCAATGTGAGACTAACTCGACGGACAACGTATTTCAAAAATTGTGCCAAATTAAATATAGATTCTGTTATACCTTGATTTTTTTAATTAATTTATTAATTAAAATTTAAATTTTAAATTTCAGAATCCTAAGCTATTAAGCCCTAAAAACTCTCCCCAAATCCTAATCTATGTTGCCCTAAATTCTCTCAAAGTTTTCCTTATAAATAACACTAACCCTCTCCTTAATCTACTCATAAATCCCTAATTTTAAACCTAATCTCTCTCTCCTCACGCGCCGAAGCAGCTCCCCTGTTTTCTTTCTCCTTTGTTCTCCGCTGTTTTGCGCCGCTCCACCTTCACGACTTCCCTGTCAGAGGCATACGCGAGCACTTCTGGCGGCGAGTTCGTGTTCGGCGGCAGCGGAAGAGAGCACTGGCGACTTCTGCGACAGCTTGTGGTGGGGCGACGTCCTTCCGGCAAGTTTCCTGCTCGAGCGGTAGTGGGCGGCGTCTGTTCCTCTTCCAGCGAGTCCTCTGCGGCGGGCGGCGAGTTCTGAGGTGAGCGCCGCCTCCCCCTCCTTCCTCTCTCTGTGGCGGCGGCTCAGTCTCCTTCCAGTGGCTGCTCTTCCTAGCGAGCAGTGGCCTCCTTCTTCCTCTGTTCACAGCAGAGGAAAGTCTTTTCCTATTCCGGCGATCCTTGCCTCTTTTGGTGCCGGCTGTTCCGCCTCTCTTCCTCAACGCTGGCGGTCCATCTCCTCCCAGCGGCAACTTCCTCCTCTCTCGGCGGCTAGCATCCTCCTTCCGGCGGCTGTTCTTCCCCAGCAACGCGACGAACGAACGAAGCGTTCGTCCGCGTTGAGCTCTGCAGTAGAGGTAAGTTTGATTTTTTAATTTATTTTATTATTTATTCAATTATCTTGGGAGGAATTTATATGATAGATATTTGGGATAAAATTGATTGAGGTTAGCGACAGAAGCAAGATTTATTTATTTGGTTTTATTCTTTCTGTTCCTATGGAAAAATTAGTAAAGTAAAAAATCTAATTATTTTAAGGGGATTACATGATCATTAATTTGGATGAAAGTGATTTAAATAAAAGATTAGGGGTTGAGGGTATAGTGATAGATTGATGCATATAATAGATAATAACGGATGATTTATATAAATTGTTCAGTGAAGAAGGAAAGATAACTTTGATTTCTCAGGGATTCAGGATATCAGCATTTGAGGTAGGAATCTTACCCTACTCCTTTGTTACAGTGTCAAGATTATAGGATTTGTTGCTTCTTCCTTTGATTTGATATATGATGCACATATTAGGATTGATTGACACTGAGATCTATTTGCTTCGTCTGCTTGATTTGTTTTTGAAATTCTGTTGACCTCGTTTATCTTGTTCATTGGTCGTATTCTATTTTCTGTATGCATGATTAACAAAACTATACTGAGATATCTGATATATTGGCATAGGAGCATGATTGAACAGTTATGTATATGTGATATTGACACATGAGTATGTGGAACAGTTGAATATTTGTTCTGTTAAAGACGTGATATATATTGACCTCTGGACTGGATGATTTATTCTCCAGTGACCTGTTTATGTGTTTTATAGTTCCGACGCATATCAGACTATCTGTTTGCCGGTTAGGGCACCGCTAGTTGTCCTCGGGACAATACTACAGATGTCAGGGTTGGACACAACCTACCAGGCTATTGAGGACAGTCGTTCCATTGCATGAGCAACAGTGGAAACACTCTGAAAATGAGTGCGGCTCTTAAATGAGATATGTTGGCCAGCTTGATGATTTGCACGACATTCTTATATTATTTGTATATCGTTGTTTCTGTCATTGTATTATCTTGTTAATTGACTCCTTCACCATACTTGTTGATTCCTACTTAGCGTTTTGCTAACTTCTTTTGTTTCTCTTCCAGGTACAGAGTTAGCTTCCGGGAGGGATAGAGTAGATAGCATACCAGCCCAAGTTGAGATAGTTTGTCTTTTGTATTTCAGTTGATTTATTTATAAATTGGAAAGTTTATTTTAGAGATTGTATTAATAAATGGTTGATGTTAAATTTGGATTGTTTATTTAATAAAGGATATTGGATTATTGTGAGTTCTTTGGTTCCTATTAATATTGTCATCTCCCTGGGGAACCCTGAGCTAGGAATAGCCGGCTTCCCGTTGGGGCGTGACAGATTCGGTAAGATGTTTAGGGTAAGTGTAGTAATTTGTATGTATATAGGGTTTTTAATGCTATTTACTATTGCAGATTATTGTTGAGCTTAAAGCTGATGAATTGGAGCGTGAGGTTGTAAATACTCCACTTCTACAAGATGCAGCTCTTGAGGATGCTCCCGATGTTGGACCGTCACATAGTCAACTAGACCCTGTACTTGGTACCCCATCAGCTGACCTTGGCCTTATAAGTATATTATACGAAAATAATAAGTGTTATACGAAAATATTCTTGTGTTATACGGTATTGTTCACATGTGTTGACACAGATTTATATAGAGTTTCATGTGTCGATTTACTTATGGAATCATACCTATTTCACGACTTTAAGCCTTGCAATTGTCTATATTTGAATACATTTATGGAATCTACACTTGTTTCGGTATTTTTTACGTTTTCAGGTCAAATTGACCACATAGAGGGTAGATTCTGGAACTTTGGTAGTAGAGGAGCTCATCCTAACTCAAGAGGATTCTAACCAGGAGTTTTCGGATTCATTGAAGCCTTTGATGGAAATCACGACCGGGTCCCGATCAGAATCATGCCCGTGATCGTCGCGATGCCTGAAGCTGAAATCGACAAATCACGACCGGGTCACAACCAAATTCTTGCCCGAGATCGCGGACCTGCCTGTTACGAAATCACCATTTTCTTCCACGTTTCTTTGATCTGATCTGAGGGGAAGCTGAAGGGCACCTAGGACCTTTCTCCTCCATTGACGAAGGAGGCGTGGAGCAGCTTTTAGGGGAGATTTCCCTCACGAAATCATCATTTCGTGAGGTATGGGCGGCTGTACCTTTGCATGAAATGGAGGCTAGTAGAAGACTTTCGGCTGAAACTCTGAAGCTTTGCAACAATCTCTTTTTGCAGGGCATGGGGAAGAGAAGAAGGTTTAGAAGAGAAGAGGATATAAGGGCTTTTCTTGGTTTCATAAAGGGTAGAAGGGGCGCATAAGGAAGAACCGAAGGAGAAATTGTGCTGGCGGAAAAGAATCAAGGGGAGTTGCACCCTTGCATCCAACGAAGACATCTTCGTGCGCAAGCCTCTTGGGGACAAAATCTGTAAGGCAGATCCTACATTTACATTCGATTTGTTGCAACATCTTGTATAAATCCTAGCAAAGTATTGTGTGATCTTGTACTTGTCTTGTAATTCCTGCACAAATCTGCTCATGTGCATGTTGATAATGAACATTATGTGCGCTATTATCGTGAACATGTTAGGCTAAAACTCCTAAATCAGGATGTGGAATTAGCCCTCGATTACTCACTAGTTGGATTGGTTTAACTTTATTCATCCAAAAGCCCTTACTCAACCTTATGAACGCGCCTTGCCTGCATTACTCGAAAGAGTATGCTTGATCCTATAATCGCCTAAGTAAGGTTGGTTAATCAGCGTCTCTGGGAGGAAGATCCTCGCTTGCGGAACTGTACTTACTTACGGAGGTTATAAGGAGTTTGGACGTGTTGGGGAGAAGCTTTTCCGACCAAGCGTCGGAACCATTGGGTTGAGGGTTTATCCTTTCCGTTGATACGCTATGCCTACGTAGCCCAAAAGGGAGCGTTTGAACCTTAGATCGCCTAAGTAAGGTTGGTTAATCAGCGTCTCTGGGAGGAAGATCCTCGCCTGCGGAACTGTACTTACTTACGGAGGTTATAAGGAGCTAAGGCACCTCGGGGAGAAGCTTTTCCGACCGAGCATCAGAATCCTACGGATTGGACCAATAATCTCGTCTATAAGAGCGGATAAAATTATTGGAGGGAGCGGCCCGTACGACAGGTAGTAAAAATCCCTTGAATCAGGAAACACTTTAGTGATAAGGTTTAACTATTCCACTATGAGGAATCGAAGCGGTAAACCCACATCCTGATGCATTTTCTCATTAAGTTCCTTCTTGCACGAATTCCTGCAGTTCCACTCTTATACACAATTAATTAGTTTAGCATTCAAAGCTTCCTAATCTCCAATATCGTCTAGCTAGTAAATTCGCAATCAATCAGTATTTGCCCATTAGTCCCTGTGGGATCGATATTTTATTACTTCGATAGACCTGTGCACTTGCAGGGAAAACGCCTACTATACCCGCGGGCGCTATCAACATGTTATATGAAAATAATAACTGTTATACGGTATTGGTCACATGTTATACGTAAATATTCTTGTGTTATACGGTATTGGTCACATGTTATATGAAAATATTCTTGTGTTATACGGTATTGGTCACATGTTATACGAAAATATTCTTGTGTTATACGGTAATAGCTTAATGGGATTGTGTTTATTTTGTGTGTAGAGCCATGAAGAAATGAATAACTTGAAGAGGGAGTTAAGCATGGTTTTGGAGGAAAATAATAAGTTGAAGAATGAAGTAATTCATTTAGAAAAATAAAAAATATTTGCTGAAAGATGAAAGTAGTGAGAAAGATGCTGAGATTAATAGCATCAAGATAGGGTACAGCTTGGAGTCGACTGAAATGCAAAAAAGAATTGATGAGCTGGTTGAGGAAAATAAAAAATTGGAAGCAGAGATTGAGGATTTGCAAAATAAGAATGAGGAAGAGTTAAGTTGGAGTGAGGAAGATGAGACGATAGATGATGTGCAGAAGGAGAAAATTAAAAGAATAAGAAAGGCTTCATGGGCAGTAGTCAGCCCATACACATAAGAAAAGAAGAAGAAGGATATAGTATCACAGGTAAGGCTTTTTAACCCTATTTTAAACATATATCTATATTTTTTTTTATCTATACATAGTTTTTAACATAAGAATATCTTCCTTTATATCAGCAAGTGGAGGTAGATGATACTAAAGAAGATTGGCCCCCGATGGATAAGGTAAGGTGGCATAACAAATAATTCATATGAAGCATGTGTTGATACATAGTTCTGATAGAATTGATATATACATATATATAGTTCTAATAGATAAAAATTGCACCTTTAGTTTCTAAATAGGACAGCCTATTGCGGCTGGGAGCTTATACCTGAAACAGCAAAAACACAACTAGATTTTTACATGTCATTAGAAGATTCATCTCTTTTTGAGAACATTCAGAAAGCGTATGTATGCGACATTCTCTTCGGGGACCTAGTTGGTGAAGAGGTAAGTATATATTATACAAACTCTTAAAATTCAATATGACATAATCTTTGTATATGGATTAGTTGACCCTAATGAATTGTATAATTCAATTGTAGGGTTTAGATGTATATGCATCGCTCTTCATCAATAGATACCGGGCTAATAAGAAAAAATTCAAGCCCTTTGTGTACATTCCACCACATGCTCTGAATTATTATATAGGTGGCATCTTTGGCGCGTCCTTTAGAGGATTAGAACATTTGAATAATAAAAATATGAGATATGTGCATAGAATAATGGCCCCCGTATGCCATTCAAACCACTGGTTTTTTGTTTTTCGTGGATATGGATGGGAAACACATACTAGGATACAATTCACTGTCCCCCTCGAAGGCTATTGAGGGCATAGTAAAAAATTATGTGAGTATCTATCATCTTATGTAACATTCTTACAGTTTTGATTTGCTAAAGTCTTCATATAATTTTACTGTTTGTACATGTTATCTTAGATAAAGATTCGCTCATTTCATATTAGTTTCCAAACTGGTGGAAGGAAGGATCTTGCTTCCTGGCCATTTACATAGGACGTTTGCCCACAGCAGCAAGGTAAGAGTGTAGACTGTGGGGTTTTGTCATGAAATTTATGGAGTGCCTCTCCAGAAATGTAGTGTTCGATTTCACACTACAGGACATGCCAAGATTGAGAGCCCTTATGAGTTTAGAATTATTTAAAGGAGAGTTACTAAATTTCTTAAAAGGCAATCTTTATGTATTCAAACATCTGTACAGGTCTTGTTATACATTTGTACAGGTCTTGTTATATAATGTACATATATTGTTATATGAAATTTGTGCCTTGTTATACAATGTACAGGTTTTGTTATACGAAATTTGTGCTTTGTTATACGATGTTTAGTCCTGTTATACGAAATTTGGATCTTGTTATACAATGTAAAGGTTTTGTTATACGAAATTTGTGCCTTGTTATACGATGTTCAGTCCTGTTATACGAAATTTGGGCCTTGTTATACAATGTACAGGTTTTGTTATACAAAATTTGTGCATTGTTATATGAAATTTAGGTTCTGTTATACGAAATTTGTGTCTTGTTATATGATGTTCAGTCCTATTATACGAAATTTGTGCCTTGTTATACAATGTACAGGTTTTGCTATATAGTAATGGTTTTGACATACACGGTTATAAATAGATCTGGACTGTAAACTCATAGTTGCTATACAGTAAATTTGGATCTTTTCTATGTATTATAGTGTTGTCCTGGATTGTAAACTCATAGTTGCTATATATTAATGGTTTTGACATACTCGATTATAAATAGACCTCAAACTTTTTTGCCCCAAAGAATCAAAGATGTGCGAACAAATAATGGATACATCACCTTCTCTAGCGTACTTTGTCCATCTTTTCATTATGTACTGCTTCGGTATAGAAATCACATTGTTCGCTGTGAAAACCTTTATTGCATGCATACACAAGATCCCATTGCTCTCAAATATTTTACATGTGCAAGCAACTTGAACAGGAGAATGGCTGAAAATGACAATTTCATCTCTACCATAAGCCGGGTTTGTTACCTTATATGTAATACCTTGTGGTTCGGCCCCAATGAAGAACATAAGACAATCTACACTATTTTGATAGCATGCCCCAAACTCGTTATACATGACCCTAGTGTAGATCAAGGCTGCTTGTTTACACATGTTCCCAAATACATTGGTTGGTGTACTATTTTGAGACTTGAAATCAGCCTTTATTTCCTTTTCTTGAAAGAGGCTAAGTGTCTTGTCATACTATTCTAAAAATTCAAATAAACTCAATTTCTTTCAAAAAAAACCTTTTAAAATAGTGGTTCATACTTTCACTGCGTTGGGTTGTGGTCATATCAGTCGAAAAAGTCTCTATTCGATAGCATGCAGCCCACTTTGACTGTAGTTTATAAATATTTACCAGCCATAGATGTTCAACTAGATTATACTTCATTAAAAGATCCTGCCATAGTTTCTCAAAAGTATCAACTGTACACCGCTCGTATATGCAATATTTAAAATCTTTAGCAAATTTACTATTATTATGAATCACGTGAGATCGATGTAATGCTACATTTTGAAATATATGTCATAAACAAAGACGGTGTGCTGTATTTGGGAGCACCGTTTGTATTGCTCTAACTATCGCAACTAATTGATCCATGAAAATAGTAACTGGATGCTTACTATGCATGGCTTCTAAAAAAAGTCTCGAATAACCAAATAAATGATTCAGCAGACTCATCATACAGTAATGTAGCTCTTAATATAATAGTTTGTTTATGGTGATTCAAACCCACGATTAGTGCAAAGAGCATATTATATTCATTTGTTTGAAAGGTTGTATCGAAACATACTACATCTCCAAAGTATGCATAATCTATTATAGATTGACTATCAACCCAAAAAAAGTTCTTCATCTCCCCTGATTTGTCACAAGTTTCAATAGCATAAAAAAATGAAGGATCTTTGGCCAATCTTTCCTTTAGGTACCTAAGAATACCCTTACTTTCCTTGTCATCCAAAGTTTTTCTTCTACTTCCTTGAATATAGTTGCTATTATCTTCTCTTATGAAACCAACATTATTATTACTTACACCAGACTCAAAATAATTATATATATGATGGGCCTTCATACCCAACTATGTCACCTGGTCTATAAATGCACGTTGAAATGACAATATTTTTCTATGAGATCTAAGCATGTGCACCTTATTTGGACTTGTCATGGGATGATTATGGTTTAATTCATCTTTGGACAACGTCCACATATCATTCTTGTCAATTTTGAACTCTAACCGAGCCATGCAATTTGTTCGGGTCTCTAGATGTGGTTTCTTAGCAATATGTCTAGGGTCAACTTGTCTAATCCCTTGTTTGCTACAACAATATGTACGCTGTTTTAAGCTACCATCCTTTCGACGTTCAAGATGAAATTTCTTTATACTGAACATCATTACTCTAGCATAGTCATTATAAAACTTGTATGCTGAATCATCACTATTAAATATCATACCAACTATAGGGACTTGGGATGTAGCTTCTGATTTGTCATGTTCCATACATGTCATTTCATCTGTCTTTCTAGATGTTCCTATTACATCTTCATCACCTTCGCTGTTTGGTGGTAAATACCCTTCGTCATCTGATGATGACCACCGCAAATTCTATAATTCAATAAATGAAACACTATTACAATTGACTCGAATACTTACCTTTGTTATATGGAAATATTAAGATGTTATGCGAAAACTGTAATATATTATATGGAAATATTAAGGTGTTATGTGAAAACTGTAACAAGTTATACGGAAATATTAAGGTGTTATGCAAAAACTGTAACATGTTATACGAAAATATTAAGATGTTATGCGAAAACTGTAACATGTTATATGGAAATTTTAAGTTGTTATGCGAAAACTGTAACATGTTATACAAAAATATTAAGGTGTTATGTGAAAAATTTGACACGTTATACGTTGTAACATGTTATACGAAATCTATTAAATGTATAGAATAAGCTATTACCGCAGATAGGCTTAGGGTTTTGGCTGAAAAATAAGTTCATCTCCAGCAAGTAATCTTTCAAAATCTATTAAATATACGCGATAAGTTATTACTGTAGGCAGGCTAAGGGTCGGCGAGTGTCGGAGACCATCGGCGGCCATCCTTGATCGTTGGAGAGCGTCGGCGACTGCAGGTGATTTCTTTCGTCACAATGGAGCTTCGACGGCTTTGACAAATCCTATTGCGCGTTGAGTGAGCAAGTAGTGAAAATTTGAGTATTAACCAAGATTAGGTTAATATGTAATAGAGCACGTTATTCGGATAAGTGTAACGGTTTTGGTATATCAGATATTTCGTATAACACAGATTGGATAGCGTATAACGATGGGCTTAAGTGAAATCACATAGAGATTCATGCGTTGCCTGCGCCAAGATTCGTTCTTTGTAGATTAGGGCATTCCATTTTGCACAGGGATGCCCCGCTGCAAAAATGTAGGTTGCCAAGAACCACCGGTTCTTGCTGTGAAGGGACAGCCTGATGCAACAGTCACCGGGAGTTGAGCACCAACAAACGTCACTCAAATTCAGTCGCGAGCAGCAAAACAGAGAAGCAGTGAAGTATAAAAATTGAGCGAATAGTCCTATTTTGGAACAGATTCTTGGAAATGAAAGTTGGAACTAATTATCACGGTAAGCTTTTGAAAAACTTTCGATTGTCTGAAAAAAGAGAGAAAAAAACGTGGAAGCGACTGAAGAAAGAAAGGAAAAAACAAAAAGAACCAAAAGTAAAGGAGAACTTTGGTTAAAATTGGTCAAAGACAAGGATTAAAGGAAAGACAATCGGAAGAATGCAGAAAAGTTGCAGACTCGAGTCCAACAGAAGGCTGAACTATAAAGAAAGTCAAGATTTTGACTAAGAAAAATTAAAGAAGATTTTGAAAAGAGAACATAAGATGATTGGTTAGTAAGGAAATGCAAATGTAGATGAAGAAGCTGATAATGAAGGAGATATTGACACTACAAACCAAGATAGTAATTTACCACATGACAATTCAAGCTTAAGTCTCTGTTTCTTTCAGAGAAAAGAATATAGGAAGAAAATTATTTTTTATGCAAAAATAGATTGATGGAATGTTGGAATTTTGGTCTAACATTTATTGATTTTTTGGGAGCATTTGTTAATTTGTTACTGGACCCATAACATCTCATTACTGAATGTGAAGACGGCCTGTGTAGCCCGTTGGGTTATGAGAGAAATCTTTATTGGATAATCCTTATTGGATTATGGATTTCGCACCCGAAACCCAAAATTCTTTTATGAGAGGAGCCTAGGGTTTTTCTATTATAAATATGGGCTAGGTCTCCACTTGCATCCTTCGATCACTTTCGTCTCTTCCCATTGAGAGCCCTCTAAAGGAAGGATAGCAGTGAAAAATCTGAAAAATCTCTAGCCTGATAGTGGATATCAGATTGATGGCACAATCAGGTATGATTTTATAATGCAATAGAGTCTATATATGTGAATATGTCAAATTCTCTGACATTTGGTATCATAGCGAAGTTTTTTATAGATTTAGAATGCATGATATTGTTAATCTACTGTCGTTTAAAATTTGTGGTTGAAATCTTTAATAAATAATTTTTATTTTTCGATCTCAACGTCTGTGACGGCGCATATGAATTAGGGTTGTTTTATTGTTTTCTTCCGACTGTTTATTTTCACTTGCGCGATCAGGATCTTGTTGTCGTTGATGCTTCCGTCGACGTTGTTGGCAACGACAAGTTGTTACAATCTGTGCTTTCTTCTTGCCATCGCCGTTTTCTTTTTTCACCGATTGCATAAGATTTCTGCTGGAAAATTTTCTGTCTCCATCACTGTTTCCGCCACTTGATTTCTAGCCGTGGTCGTTGTCATCGGAAGGATTCAGTGGCTTGTACCCTAAATCCCAGTGTATTTCCAAATTGATTTTGCCGTTCGCGACTCTGTTTCTGCTGCAAGGGATTCGGTTGTGTAGGATTTGGGGTTTTCAGGCGTTTAGGCGAGGCGACGTGGGTTGATGTACGAAATAAGGGCTTTGTCCCTGTGCTCGTCCCAGTTGCAAGAAGCGTCGCCGCCGCCGCCTTTAAATTCTCGCCTGCGAATTTCTTCCGGCTATTGTTCCGTCATCGACGACGATTTTGATGTTTTCGGCCGCTGAACGGCGTTTTTCATCAGCGATTTCGGCGGTTTGTGTCATGGATTCCGTTCGATCACAAGCGGTTTTCGACGCATCCTCGCGTGCGAAATCGCTCGTTGCCGACAAAGGGCAGCGCAACTGCATGCGCCTCGATTGCACTCGTCGTCGACTTAGGTGGATCCTTGGCGTGTTTTCCTTGGCCGCTGGACTCATCGTCGGCTGATGTCGGCGAGGCTTTTAGGGCAATCGCAGGCGTAGCGAAATCTGCGTCGTGACCGGGCGGGTCTGGCGGAGACGTCGTTGTGCGGCGTGTTCGCGCAGATCTGCTGCTCGCGGATGAAGGCGGCAGCGGTGCAGGCGTCGTCCTGCGGCTTGGACGCTTTCGTCGCTGAGCGACGATGGTGCCGGCGGCGTTTATCGCAACGGAGACACGAAGCATGCGGGCACCGACGATTGCAGACGGGCGACGAACAGCATTCGGTGTTCGCCTGCGGCGTGTGCGACGCGCGAGCTGGTCAGCGATTGTGAGAACGACGCACGTTTAGGGCAAACGTGCGACGTGGCTGCTGTCGGGCAATCCTGCGGCTAATACTTCCGGGGGCGGGTCGTGCGGCGTTGGGACGTGAGCGACGCTCACGGGCGCATCAACGTACGTTGCGGGTCAGGCTTGAGAGCGGATCCGGAACTGCACTGCATTAGCAGCGAATTGGGTCAGGCAGATGGCACCTGGGCCTGGCTTGCTGGGCTTGAATCTAGGCAGTGCCCTTTGTTGTGTTGTCCGTAGAAGCAGTGCTACTGTGCAAATAGCAATGCTATGCTGTCTGGGCATACTTTGGGCCTAGTCATTTGGGCTATCTTTTCTACTGTGTGTAGAAGCAGCAAAGTGCTGCTTGGCCTGTTATGCTGTGAAGTGGCTGCATACTGTAAATTTTCTATAAAAATTGAGAAAATAATTCTCTAATAAATTCTAGTGATGGCATAATTGTTTAAATAATAAAAAGGGCCTGACATTATAAAATAAATTAATTAAATCAATATGACTACCAAAGTAGCATATTGTGTAAGTTAATTTATTATTAATTTATTTTATAATGTTAAGACGGTTGTGTGTTTAATTCATGCAGATATTAATCGGCCCAAAGGAAGATTAATATTTGGCCGAATTATATGTACACATGTAGTATTTAACATCATTAGATTGGGTTTTTAATTCTTCTGAGTCGAGTTTACATGTTTGGTTAATATGATTCAAATGTTTTGAGTCTGGTTCAAATAAACCGGGCTTGTGTGTTTTCTTTTGGGCAAAATCTATTGGGATAAACTCTTGTGGTTATAAGCAGATAACAGCTGTATATAAATATAAATAGGTTGATGTGCGCTGAATTGCTATAAACACTAGCTTGGCTGATAATAGTCTTGATGTGCTGTGTGCAAAAGTAATTTATTGCTTTTCTCTTAATTCAAATTTCACTGAAAGATTTTGTTTTTAAATTAGATTTTAATTCCAATTTGTTCTGTGTCATATTATGTCATTTTTAATCTTGTATATGTAATATGATATAATTTGCATCCATGATTCAAATTTGAAAGTTATGAAATTGTTCATTGTATTTCATGGAAGCAATACTAATGTAAGTGTTTGACATAAGTTGTTTATAGTAAACATTGCTATAGTTGCACATATTTATGCCTTTAGAATTTTGGAACCTTTATGCATTGTTAATTGTGTTGGTATTGCTATTGCCAAAAGAAACTTGATCCATGATTCTTGAAAATGTTTTGCAACAACATAGATTCATTTTGAATTACATATATGCCATAAAAGCATGTCTTACCATAATTATTGAAATTTAAATTGTTTTGGGTTAACATGTAGATTTATGGTAATGTAACTTTTGGCCATATTTCATAATGGTTGTTAATTTATGACAATGTTAATGTATTGTTTTCTACTCTTGATATGATGACATGCTATTTTATAAACATTTGCTACCAAAATGGTTTATTGCATAGTTCATATATTCAAATGTTTAAAAAGTTTCTTTTATCCCTTTTATATTAGTTAATTTACCTGCCCAAAGGGGGTGATTAATTAGTATATAAAGGATAATTTTATTTTAGTCATGTCATTGTTACATAAATATATTATATTATAATTGTTATAAATGCTTGGCTACCAAAGTAGCTCATTTATGATTAATTATAATATGTTTAATATTTATGATATGGTTACATTTTTATCTTTGTTATATTAATTAATTTACCTGCCCAAAGGGGGTAATTAATTGATATATATAGGATAATTTTGTACAGACATGTTAGCCTCATTATATGATACATTAAAATTATAATTTTTATCTTTATTATTTTAATTTTGCTTCACTTTCCTTTTCCCTTAAGATAAAGAAGGATTTGTAAAGTGATATTCGTTAAAATATAAACTTAAATCAGACCATCTCATAAAAAGTGATATTTGTAAAGTGATATTTGTAAAGACTTAATTAAGTTTAAAAACAAGCAAAAGAGCATAAATATGACTCAAAAAGACCAAACGATCAATACAAAATTTATAATGAATTTTTAAATCATCAGTTATCTATGCGAGCTCGCCGCTCGCCTCTCCCCCGTCCGCGCGAGCTCACTGCTTGCTACCGTACATGAGCGTGAGATCATCATGGCTATTGTACGTGAGGTCGAGCTCACTGCTCACCATCCACGCGAGCTCACCCTTCCCGCTTGCCATCCATGCGAGCTTGCTACCCTCGCATGCTCAGCCGCTCACCACCACATGTGAGCCTGAGATCATCATCATTATTGTACACGAGGTCGAGCTTGCTGCTCGCCAATCGCACGTGATACTCACATGATCCCTTCATCCTTTCTCTCCTTTCCTTTCCCTCCTCTTTCCCTTTCCCCTCTTTTTTCCCTCCATCCTACTAAACATGGTCTAAGAGACCCCACTCTTTATCGAAGTATAGTAGGTGTATTACAATATGTTACTATCACGACCTAGCATCACCTTTGCAGTCAATTGTGTATGTCAGTTTATGCATTCACCGACTGATCATTGGGAAATTGTTAAACGTATACTTCGGTATTTAAAAGGCACCATTCTTTACAGCCTGTTTCAAAGGAGGGAAATCAGGAAAGAAATGGATTTCTTTCCGTCCATTTCCCTAGTTTCAAAGAAAGGAACTAGAGAAGGAAAGGAAAAAAAAAATCAATTTCCTTTCCCTTCTTTTTGTTCCCTCGAAAAGAGACGGAAATGAGTTTCTGTTCTCTCGCCCAAAACAACCCGAGCTCGATGCCTCTCATCTTACTTCATCCCCTCTCAGCCTCTCGCCGCCTTCCTCCTCTCTCGCCTGCTCGAGCTCATCCGCCTTCCTCCCCTCTCGTCTGCCTTCCTCCCCTCTCGTTCCCCTTTCGTTCACCGCCCGAAGCTCGCCGCCTTCCTCATCTCTTGCTTGCACGAGGTGGCCCAGAGCTCGCCGCCTTCCTCCTCTCTCGCCTACTCGAGCTTGTCCGCCTTCCTCCACTCTCGTCCGCCGACCCTCGCCTCTCCCTCGTTCATTGACCCTTGGATGATTGAGCAGAGAGGTTGGTATGTAGATCGGCGAAGGTGAGGGCGTCGGACAATCTTCCGCAGCTGGCGAGGTGGCGCTTGATGGACTCAGCTATCGCGAGCTCATCGGAGGCGGTGTGCAAAACGGAGGGCGCAGGGAAGCTCTTCGCCGGCGGACGAGGAGGGCGAATCTCCGCTGGAGAGGAGGCGGAAGACAAGCTCCTTGCAGGATGAAGTCGGACAACAACAAGTGCACAAGCAGGAGACGAAGAATGGGTGGCAGCTGGGTCGCGGGGATCCTCGTTCACAACCCTGCATCCTCCTGAAGGACAACAACCTCACTTTAGCTCCGTTTCTTTCCTTTCACCGAAAGACAAGACATGAAAAGGAAAGAAATTATTTCTTTCCTTTGTTATTTCCATTCTATCCTCATTTCTTTTCCTTCTTTATTTCTTTCCTTTCTTTGAAAAACACTATATTGCAACTCTTCTCAAGACTTACATGTTTACAATGATGTTGATTGGGTGGCTCTCCTAAAGGCTGACAATCAACTAGCTGTTTCGCTATATTTTTTTGGCAAAAATCTTATCTCATAGAATTCCAAGAAACAACAAACAATATCTCGATTAAGTACTAAATCAGAGTATAAGGCGATTGCTAATGAGTAAAAGGCTATTGCTAATGCGATTGCTTAAGTTATTTGGATCCAATCTCTTCTAACTGAACTCCAAATTGCCTCTTCACAGATTCCAAAACTTTGGTGTGATAATATTGGTATTACTTATTTAACGGCCAATCCTGTGTTCTATGCTCGTACTAAATATGTGGAGATAGACTTTCATTTTGTGTGAGAACGAGTAGCAATGCATCAACTCGTAGTATCCTACATCTCTACAAATGATCAATTGGCGGACATCCTCACCAAACCTCTTTCGCATATTGAGTTTCAGCTTTTGGTTTCCAAACTCAATGTTCAATTCCCTACTATGAGTTGAGAGGGAGTAATAACAGCAACAATATCATTGACAACAAGGATTGATATGTTGCCAAATCAATCCTTACCAATAATCTTATATTTTTAAGATTGTATATCGCTGAGATGAAGCCATAAATTGTGATGGCGCTTGTCAGGGTTTTAACCCGCAATGTATCTATATATATGCTTAACATACATGCACAAAATCAATTGAATCATCTATCTTCCAAAATCAATCGAATCATCTATCTTCCAATTGTTTCTCTACCTACTCTGTTTTCCTTCTAGCTCCTTCAATATATATATATATACTGTTGTCAGCTAAGAACAAATTATGAAAATGACTGCTCATTGGAGGAGGATGATGGTGATGGTGTTGTTGTAACATATTTACTTGAAGAGTTTTCACGATCAGTCACTTCTCTTTGAAATCCTTCATAAAATGATTCATCATTTGGATCCATGAAAGATCTGGTTCCTGTCCAAAATGCCGGCCGTGAAGGAGCTCGGAGTGACACAATTGTGCTGCTCAAAGCCAGAACCACCGTCGACATGTTAGGTCTATCATTTGGGTTCTCGTGAACGCACAACAATCCTATTTGAATGCATCGCAGCACCTCGCTTCTCGGCCAGTCATCACCCAACGCTGATGGGTCCAACAGCTCCACAATCGATCCATTGATCCAGTTCTTCCATATCTGTATGCAACAACTACTAATTGTAGAATTTGTGTGAAAGCAAACAAATTAAACAAACTGGAATAAGCACACACATACAGAGCTAAGCAGATCAGAGTGGTGATCGTCCTGGAAACCGTTGCTCTTCCTCCCTGTGATGATCTCCAACACCAATACGCCGAAGCTGAACACGTCTGACTTGACAGAGAATTGCCCATGCATCACGTACTCCGGCGCCATGTATCCACTAAAAGCGCGCAGACAATTAATTTTAAACAAACAACATGCTCAAAGGTTTAGTCAGTTAATTGTATACATAGAAACTTACAATGTCCCCACGATTCGGCTTGTGCTTTTGTGAGTTTGCTCGCCGAGGAAAAGCCTGGCTAAGCCAAAATCTGAGATCTTAGGGTTCATATTTTCGTCCAACAAGATATTGCTAGCTTTTAGATCTCGGTGCACTACGGTGAGACGTGATTCATCATGCAAGTACTGCAAGCCCCCAGCAATTCCACATATGATTCTGAATCGAGTGCCCCAATGTAATTGTTCACGTCTTGCAGAATCTAAAACACACAAATAGCTTCATTAGTATATCTACATGGTTAAGATAAGGCGAAGTTAAATAACAAACTAATGGCGACCTTGGAGAAAGGTGTCGAGGCTTCCATTAGGAACATATTCGTAGACGATCATTTTCTCCTTGTCCAAGCAGACACCCAAAAGCCTGACGAGATTCTTATGTTGCAGTCTTGCAACCAAAACCAGCTCATTCTTGAGCTCTTGAGTCCCTGCCAAGAATTTGCTGCGAGCCTCTTCACTGCAATCTCTTGCCCATCGGGTAGCACTCCCTATTTCATTTATTAATTCATGCTAATTAACACATATATAAATCAATAAATTAACCTTATAGTAGATTAAATTAATGAATTAACCTTATACACTTCTCCAAATCCACCTTCTCCGAGCTTGTTCTCTTTATGGAAGTTTGCTGTTGCATGTTCTAGTGTAGATAGATCAAGTAGTAGAGACTCCGGACAGTCGATGTCGTCTATTTCACTCTCCCTATTTGTTTAGGTTACAGAATTTATACATACGATGAAAGTCAAGCACTTGACTGTTCCATTGACTTACAGAGTAATTTTGTTGACTTACTTTTCCTCCTGATGCATATGATGAAGACAATAGAGATGAAGAATGCAGCAGCCGTCACCAAAGGTATCACAATATAAACTGCAATATCCTTCCTCTTTCCTATCAATTGGAGTCCTTGTCATGCTTAATTATTTTATAGAAAAAAGGGGGAAAAACTGAGATGCATGGATCCACTCACTTCCTTTTGGTTGGGAAGGCTGAGATGTGGACGGGAGATTTGCCGTTGCATCCGGATCGGGTTGAGTCGACGGCCTCGGTCTGCCGTCGGCTTCGGCTACGAGCTTCACCATGGGAGCGCCTGTGTAGAAGGAGGACACTTCGTACCGCATGGTGCACACCGATCCAAGCACCCATCCGCCTATATTTCCATATAGAATGTCTGGCAAAGGCTCGAACAGCTTCCGCAAGCATCTGCTGCAATTCTTATCCGGCAGATCTGGATGACACTGAAGGAGCGTATATAAATGAGTAGCGGACTTGTTCAATTCCCCTGTCGCATATTTCTTGCTCGAGTTATAGGCTGCCCAATCCGCCGTAACATTCAGTAGCTCGAGCACGAGCCTCATGAAAACGGCAGGCCTTCAAGGTTGCGCCCGTACGTGCTATTCGCCGCGAAATTTCGTCTACCGTCGCAATAATTGTACAACAATTGTTGCTCAGCAAAAAACGCAAAAGACAGAAGATAGTGCGACATGTCGCGAAATTGGATGAAGAAGAACATAAAGTGCTGCTACTTGATCTGACTCGTTTCAGAAATATCTCAACTATTTTATAAATTTCAGAAATAGATAAATGAATGGAGAGAGATAGAGCGAGAGTGTGATGCCACGTGGTCCACCGAGAAACTTTTTATAAATAGAAGTAATTGGTGGACTTATGTGCAAAAGAACAAAGTTAATTTAATTTTTCAGCTCTCTTCTCTCTCCAACGTTCGTTGCTTTCGCCGCATTATCACCGCCTTTCGCCCGAATTTCCCATTTCACTTACGTTCATCGTTTCCAGCCGAATTTCGCTGCCGCCTCTAATTCACCTGAATTTCACCATCTCTCTTTTGATTTCACCTTAATTCTTCCGTTTTCACTGCTTTTCGCCGTCGCCTCTTGCGTGGATTTCTTTGTTGTTCAAGCTCCGGCGACTCTCGGCCCTCTCCTTGAGTAGGCAGGTGGGGGTGAGCTTTCCCAATAGTATTTTATAGTATTTGTGTGATGTACTCGCGTGTGTTCGAGCATTGACGAAGCCTTCATCCTTGGTGGTGGAGTTGGGGCTTCGTTGTGCACTGTCGTTCACCGTCGAGTCACCGTTCGTTGTTGGTTAGCATGGGTTTACCTCCAATAATAAGTGGTAGCGTGCTCGCGTGTGTTCGGGCACTGACGATACCTTCTTCCTTATTGAAAGTTGTTACGCCGTCGTTGGCCGCTGTTGGCTGCTGTTTGCAGTCGCTGACCTTTCCTTGTTGTTGGTTCGGGTGAAGATCATACCTTTGCTAACCCTAGTGTGTGTGTTTGGTTAATTATAGGTGTCATTATTTAGTGTGTACACGTATATGTATGTATATATAGGTATACGTACGCATACTTGTATACTAGGTTAGATGTATATAGAGTTAGACGTGTGTATCAGTTGTTTGATAGTCATGTGATGTATTTTATATTTTGTGATGTTATAGGCGTTACTTGGACCGAGGTCGGATAGGGAGGTCCTCGGACAGAGAGCGTTAGACGCACCAGGAGCTATTGTGATACAGGTAGGAATCCTATCCTTATCTTTGCACTCATAGTATTAAATGTGTTCTATTGAGTAGTTGCTAAATACCATGATCTCTTATACCTTTACTGGTTGATTTTGATTCAGTTTCCATTGCACTCTGTGTGTTGTCCTTATTCATGCATATAGATGCTTGTGTGATGTTGTTACATGAGTCACCTGGTAGTTACATTATTGATGATGACATTATTTCTTATGGGCTATTGAGCCGTGGATCCATGTATTACATAATGGTGATATTTGGCCCATCAGGCAGTTATATACTATGTCGTGCCACATTGTGATCTTTTCTGGCTAATATTAGCCAGGGCTATGACTTGTAGGCCAGCAGACCAGGGAGTATACCAGATGCTGTTTCACGGCTATGGGGCCGGCTGGTAGGTTTCCTAGATGGAGTCCTTCGGAATTTTCCAGGGTTACCTGGGTGTTGGATGCAACACCTCCGAGCTGTCATTGAGGCAGTTGTTCCACCGTGTGAACAACAGTGGAAACACTCTGTATAAGAGTGCGGGCTCGTCATGGAGCATTATATGGTCATTGCTCTTGATTGCATGATACATGTGGTTGTGATTTGGTTATTGTTGTTTTATCTTGTTCAGTTACATCGTATGTTTTGTAGTTTGGCTGGTTATCGCCGTTATTTGATGCAGTACCATATTTGTTGATTTCTGCTTTGCCTCAGGTAAGGAAGTTGCTCCTGATGCTGGTGATAGCTAGAGCTAGAGATGACCTGGACTCTAGAGTTGATATCAGCACCTGCTAGATAGTTAGAGTTGTTTGTGCTTATATGTTTTGATTCAGTTGGTGGATATAGTGTTGGTAATTTTGATTGATCGAGTGTATCAATCTTTTGGTATGGTATTTTGATCGATCAGTTTCATTTTGATTTCGATTCTGATTATCTGATGTTGGATGTACATTTGATATGTGATCGTATCCGTTGATTTTATTTTATTGTGGATATACAGGTATATTGTGAATTTTTGATCAATTTATAGAGGAGGTGCTGTCCTGTGAGTTTCTATTTGTCGTGCTTCACGAGTTAATTGCTAACCTTGGCTCGGTTAGTGCTCGTTTGGGGCGTGACAGAGAGAAACTTCAACGTGTAATTAATTTTGAGACGTCTTGAGTAGCAAGTCTGAATGTGTGATCTAATCCGAAGAATTCGGTGCCGCTACGATCCGATGATATCATGCAGAATTCCATAAAATTTCCAAGGGACAGGTCGAGTGGAAAATGCACCTCATTTTGTCTTACAAGTCAATTACATTGAATGGCATAAGAATCAATTAGTGTGTACCTCATTTGACAGGTTAGAAGAGTATGAGCAATTTAATTATGTAGGATTTAGAAAGAAAAAAAAAGACGTTTTCTCGGTGTGAAAAATGTCATCAAAATATGAGCATGTGTACAGACTAGAGAGGAAGAAGGACGTATTTTTCAGCACATAATCTTTTTCACAGTTCTAGATGTGAAAACGTTATGAATTTTTTTTAGTATTAAATTCATTAGCAAGTAGTGTTGGCTATAAAACCCATACCCGACCCGACCCGACTAGACCCGATCCGAAGTCAACGGAGAAAACCCGACTCATAAAAATCGGGTCGGGGTCGGGTATGGTATGATAGATACCCGCCCCGACCCCGAACCCGACCCGACCCCGACAAATAAAATGATTATTTTACCCATACCTATTTTAAATATATGTAAGTATCTAACCTAATCTATTTGGTAATTTCCTAATTCCCTCCTCAAATTTTTTGCGGGTACCCATGGGGTCAGGTTACCCAATGGGTACCCACGGGGTCGGGTTACCCGATGGGTACCCGATTCCCCGACGAGGACGGGGATGAGATTGGTTTTCTCAAACCCGGCGGGGGCGGGGGCGGGGTTCGAGGTCGGGGTCAGGTTTGGTACTACCCGCTCTTGCCCCGACCCGATGCCAACACTATTAGCAAGAGGGTTTCATGTTTCCTTTTCGTTTGTAATATACAAGTAGCAATTTTGCGAAAGGACAACATTTTAGGAGAAAAAAAAATTAACATAAACATTAGTTAATGTAATAAAAATAATAATTAATAAATAATTTTAACTTAAAAGCAAATAAAATATAGGAGGTAGGTATCTAAATGGCTAACCCAACATTTAACCCTTATACAATATAAGCTCTCACACAAACCTAGATTCACTCGACCTTGGCACACGCATGTGTGTTTGTCGAGTTCATGTTGGATAGATTAAGATGTAATGCCCTTAAAGACAAACTTGGTTTTATATAATTGTTATTATACCCTACGCCTTATACTACCTTGGGAATGTGGGACTAAAATTATGAAATTTTTGTCTTTTCCCATAAAATGTTGAAGTTTAATAATTTTCTAAACATAAAACAAAAATGATGCTTGTCTTTTATAATAGACAGTAAAAAAACATAAAACATTGTTTAACATTTAGGGCTCATTTGAGGAGTAAAACTTTTAAGCACATACAGCTCTTAAGTGACTTCAGCGCCTCCTTACTACTAAGGTCAAATTTTTTTACAGACAGAAAAAGTTTGACCTTATTAAGGTCAAACTTTTTTCACCATGGAAAGTTTGACCTTATTGTGAGAAGGCGCTTAAGTCTTTTAAGCGTTGTATGCGTTTAGAAGTTCTATCTCCATTTGAGTTGTGCTAGGAAATACAGTAGAACGCTTTTGTGTTTGATTTGTCAACTTTGTATTAGAATAGTATTGCTGGTAGTCCTGTAGAAATAAATAGGGTCTACATTGACTTCATCCAGACGCGCATGCAACATTTCTAAGTGAGTGGCTGGGTTCGATTTTGACTCTCTCACTAGTTTTTCTTTTTTTTTTTTCTCTCACTCTATCTCCCCTCCTTCTTTTTATCAAAAATATTATATATTTATAATTTTTATAATTATATATAACAATTAATTATATTATTACATAAATATTTATAATATATAATATTATATATTATATATGTATTAAAATTTAGTATATTATTATAACATATAATAATTTTAAATTAATTATTTTTAAAAAATTAACCATTGAATTTTATATGAAAATTAATTATTTAATTTTATAAAAATGGTAATTTTTTTAAAAATAACTATTTTAAATTTTAAAAATAAATTTTATTTAATTATAAAATATATAATTGCTTCTAAAAAATGTTTTTTATTTAAATAATCCAAAATTTTGTTAATTATTTATTAATTTTACCAACATATTTATTTGATATAATTTTAATTAAAAAGTAAATAATAGTATTACCATATTTAAAATGTTGAATTCGATTCAATTCCAGACAAACCTAAGTTTTTTTTTTTTTACTTTTAGTTTAAATTTTAAAATAATTATTTGAATTTTAATTTGATATTATCTTCAGACATGATTTCTAAAGAAAATTCGTTGCTATTAGGCCACGACCTTCCAAGAAGCCCATCAGTTTTGAGTACATGGATACAAAGATGTCTTGTAGATGAAGAACTGCTAGGCAGTTCGACAAATGCAGATAAGGCATTTACATCGGTCTCCTCCATTTCTTTCTTGAAGGAAGTTGAAATAAATTGGACACCTGATTTTGATGATAAGTGGCTGTCATTTACATTTGGGCGTTGATTCTCTGTACAAATTCTTGCATTAGATTCTATTGGAAGCACTTCCAGATCACCAACATAAGATTTATACAAAAATGAACCATCTGAAATATGTAAATCAATAGACTAACAAGGATCTCCACCAGCACAAACACCATTTGTGTTTCTAGTGGTATTTCCTCCGCCTCCTCCCCTGAGGAGGCGGCGCCGACACTCATCGTAGGGCAAAAGTCGTGCACGGCACAGAGTGTTGCTGGGGAGAAGCGCATGTCGAGGGGGAAAAGCCAACCTTACCTAGCTTCACTAATATGGTGCAGCGTCTGAACTGAGAAACAGGTCTCAAACATGGCAGCTTCCCCGTTTTAGCTACCATAACCAGCAAAAGCCCTCCAAATCTGCCACTAACGAGGCCAAAATCACCTCATGAATGAGAGTAGAGGTTTGATAATGACTCTATAGAACAAAATATACGTTACAATCATTATGTTATAGTGTTTTGGCCAACTAGTTAGCTTGCTTTATAATGCATTGCATTTATATAGTATTTTTCACTATATTTTACATTATTATTTAAGCTTAATTATATAATTTTATACTATTTTATGATATTTTTCTCTCATATTGTATAGAATCTATATTTTTCTTGATTTTTGTGCAAATACAGATAATATCACTAAAAAAATGATGGATTTAGTAAGTTTTGACGTCATAGAGGATTCGCGATAAAAAGACGGAGCCGTACATCAAATTTGAAACAAATCGAAGCTTAGTGTGAAATATTCACTAACGCGGCCGTGAGTCCAATCACGGGCCATGAATAGCTTATCGCAAAAAAAAAGACTATTGCATAGGAAACTGACCTTTATGCCCAGATGTTCACGGACACGGCCGTGAGTCTACTCACGGGCCATGAATAGCTCGTCGTAGAGAACATAAGCAGGTGCCAAAGAAAGAAATATGAACCAAGATATTTACATACACACTTGTGACGGGCCATGAATGTTGCCGCCAAACTCGTTTATTCACCCAATTCAACCTCAAATCAAGTCGAAACTTAGGGAAATTGCAGAAGAACCTTCCTAAGAGGGTCCCACATAGATTAAATTATAAATGAGAAGATTTTGAACCAAATTAAGGGGGACTTTTTGGATGAACTTTACAGAGGCAATGGCTAGGGCAGAAGACTCAGTTCTAGGCAATTTCTGAAGCAAGGATCACGCAAAGAGTCTTGGAAGTGATTCAATCATCATCTGCTGATCGAAGAAAAGAGTGATTCCTAATCTTCTATGTTTCCTTATGATTTGTTTGAGTTTTTCATGTCAAAATCAAAAGATCACATGTTGGTATTTACAAACATGATAGCTTAACTTCTGTTTTAGGACTCGTGCATAACCCGCTGACATTTTTTTGAATTAATTTATAGATTTATCTTTATTTGAGAATTTTAGTGTGTTGATTTCATCAGAATTGCGTTTTACCTTATATAATTACTCTAGCCAAGTGTTTATACATTTTGGACGTCACGAGATGAACCAAGACGTGAATCTTCCTGTTAGAACTATTCTTTTCAAACTTGTGTTTTCAATCACAAGAGTTAATCATAACGATTGCCACAAGAGTACAGAATTGGTGTGATTAAGTACTGAATTACGCTTTGAGAGAAGACAATTTGTACATGCAGGCAAATCTCTTTTGACATGTTAATTTTCCCTTAGATTTATTTTTTATTTAAATTCCAGATTGTCAACGTGGTGAAATCTTAGTCCTGAATCTCTCCATATAGTTTTCTACTCAAACCCTCACTTTTTGTTTTCAATTCTCTTTGAAGTTTCTAACAAAAACACATTCTAAATCGTCTAGCTATAGATTGAACGTGTAATAGGTAATTGACCACCAGATCCTCGTGGGAATGATCTTATTTTATTACTTTGATAAAACCGTGCACTTGCCGTTGCATCAAGTTTTTGGCGCTGTTGTCGTGGATCAGGCTTGCCAATATTGATTTAATTGCGAGATTTATAGACTTGGCATTTTTTTTCGTATTGCTTTAGTTTTATTTTACATCTCTCTTGTTGGATTACCTCGTTGTATACCCAGGAATTTAAAGACAAGTACATATTTTCCTGAAGATCCAGAGATCGAACGCACCTTTCGCCTTCGAAGAAAACTATAACTTTCAAGTCAAAAAACCTTGAAGAAGTGATGGATGCCAATTAGTAACTAAGGAATTTTGTTGTACCAAATGTACAAGATTTCAATTCTAGTATTGTTCGCCCAACTGTTATAGCGAATAATTTTGAGATCAAACCAGCATTAATGACATTAATGACTAAGGTTCAGCGGAACCAATTTGGGGGTTCATCGACACAGGACCCAAATTTATATTTACCTATTTTTCTTGAATATTTGGACACAGTTAAAATAAACGGTGTATCGCTTGATATTCTAAGACTAAGACTTTTTCCTTTTTCTCTCAGGTATCGTATATGTGCATGGCTCCTCTCTCTACCACTAGGATCAATCACAACATGGGAGGAACTCTCTCAGGAATTCCTGTCCAAATATTTTCCTCCTAGTAAAATGGTATGATCACCTGCTTTTGTTAAAGGGATGGAGAATCGCTCTATGATGTATAAGATCGCTTCAAGGATCTTTAGAGCATGTGCCCTCACCACGGATTTGAACAATGGGTTTTAGTCCACACTTTCTACAATGAACTAAACAACAACTCCAAGCTTATAGTGGACGCAGCCGCTGGAGGTGCCCTTATGAATAAAAGAGTCGACGAAGCCATGACCCTACTCGAAGATATGGCGATTAACCATAACCATTGGTCTAATGAGCGAGATACACCATCAACGAGTGTAGGTAAGTATGTATGATAACGATCCGCTAACATCTCTTATAGCAAAGGTTGACTCTCTCGCTTACATTCATGATCAACATCGCACTAAGCTTAATGATAAAAGTAAGATATGCATTTTTTTTATAAGATTCTCATACCAAAGGGTATAAACTCTACGATCCAATTAATATGAAAGTTTTTGTTAGTAGAGATGTAGACTTCGATGAGGAAGCTACATGGGACTGGAATGTCCAGGAAGATCAAAATGATTATGATCTCCTTCCCCTATTAGAACAAGATAAAACTTAAGAAAGATCTCAACCAGTTACACCTCTGTCATCACCAGTGCAGAATGAATCTATTTTAGAAGGAAGTTCAAGCAGTAGGTAAATATGCACAAAGAGGCTGGAAGACTTGTGAGAAACCGAGAGAATTGATGATGTCTCATTTGTTTGTTTGTTTACAAATACTAAATCTATTGACTTTGAAAAAATTGTGAAAGAAGAGAAATGGAAAAAAGCTATGGAAAAAGAAATTACAGCAACAGAGAAGAACAATACTTGGGAGCTGACGACTTTGCCAGAAGGGCATAAAGCTATTAGAGCCAGATGGGTGTTCAAAACTAAGAAGAACTCACAAGGAGAAGTTGCGAGACACAAAGCCAAGCTCGTAGCAAAAAATTACAAACAAAGATAAGGTATTGACTATGACAAAGTTTTTTCTCCAGTTGCTTGCCTAGAAACAATAAGACTGATCATCTCTTTAGCTGCTTCAAATAAATAGAATATTTTTCAAATGTATGTTAAGTCAGCTTTTCTGAATAGATATCTCAAGGAGAAGGTATATGTTGATCAACCTCTAGGATACATGATGAAAGGAAACAAGAACAAGATATTGAAACTAAGAAAAGCACTTTATGGGCTTAAGCAAGCACTAGGATTATGGAACTATAGATTGACAAATACTTTTAAGAGAATGGATTTATGAAATGTCCATATGAACATGCCTTATATCTGAAAAAGAAAAATGATGAAATTATGATCTTTTGTTTGTATGTAGATGATATGATTTTTCACAAGAAATAACATGAAGATGATTGAAGCTTTCAAGAAAATAATGAATTAAGAATTCGAGATGACAGATCTTGGAAAAATGTCCTACTACCTTGGGAAGCAAGTAAAGCATACAAGTAAAGAGATTTTTATCTCCCCAGAAAATTATGCAAAAGAGACTGAAGAAATTCAACATGAGCAACTGCAATACAGTCAACACCCCAGTTGAAAATGGTGAAAAGTTATCTAGGTATGATGATATTGACAAAGTTGATCCTACTTTGTTTAGAAGTTTAGTTGGCAGTTTAAGGTACTTGACATGTATAAGACCAGATATTTGTTTTAGAGTTGGACTCGTAAGTCGATTTTTAGAAGCACCGACTAAGATGCACTTGAATGTTGCTAAGAAAATTTTATGCTACATCAAAGGTACTCTAAATTTTAGACTATATTATCTTGCGACTGACGATTTCAAACTTTAAGAATTTTGCGATAGTGATTTGGCCGGAGACACGAACTATCAAAAAAATACAATTGATTTTGTCTTTTCATAAGTAATGCAGCTTTCACTTGGAGCTCAAAGAAACAACCAATCGTGACCTTTTCAACCTGCGAAGCAGGATACATTGCCCTCAACTCATGTGTGACTCAAGCAATCTGGCTAAGACGATTAATGGAAGAACTAGAGTTTGCACAGAAGGAGCCAACTCAAGTCAACGTGGACAATAAGTCAACAATTGTATTAGCAAAGAACCACTTGTTCCATGAATAAAGTAAACACATTGATACTCAATTCCACTATATTTGATAATGTGTTTCATGTAATCAAGTCATGTTGAACCATATGAAAACAGAAGAGCAAATTATAGGCATTTTTACAAAAAGACTCAAGTTCAAAGAATTCAAAGGATTAAGATCCAAACTTGGAGTAAGACAATTTCAAATTTAAGGGAGGATGTCAAATAGTAAACTTGAAATCCACCGCTTCCCATTAATGCAATGCTTCAGAAGACATTCCACTACCTCGATTAGATATAGATTTAATGTTTGTAATTAATTAGGGGAATTTGAATAGTTACTTTCTCCCCTTTAAATAGCTATTTAATTTTTCGACCTAAATCAATCAAATTTTAGAGAAGCAAGTGTTTACTTCTATTCATCTCCTCTTAACGAGCTTTGTCTCGATTGTGTGTTTGTGTGGTGATACAGTTTTCTAATAGTGCATATTAGCATTTTTGTTAGCATGCATTGAAATTTATGGATCAAATTCTTTTTATTTTGATTTAACGGTTTGAGTAAAACTTTTTTTGAGCAGCTGGACCCTAAATATTTTTTCTTTGAAACAAGGAGTGCTACTGGACGGGCGAGAGATTGCAGTGAAGAAGCTTGCAGCAAATTCTTGGCAGGGACTCAGAGAGCTCAAGAATGAATTGGTTTTGGTTGCCAAACTACAACATAGGAATCTTGTCAGGCTTTTGGGTGTCTGCATGGACAAGGAGAAAATGATCGTCTACGAATTCGTTCCTAATGGAAGCCTCAACACTTTTCTCCATGGTTGCCATTAGTTTGCTATTTAACTTTGTCTTATCTTAACCATGTAGATATATTAATGAAGCTATTTCAGTGTTCTAGATGTAAGATGGCGTTGATGTCGAGCAACCAAGAACTTGTATGGGCACAGCAGATATGTGGAGTGAAATAATTTTATTTCTCCTTGTCTTTACAAAAGAATCATACAGGCGTATATATAGAGTGCTATGATACATAAATGTCAATATTTACAATTGATTTGCAAATCAATATGTGATTTGATTTGATTTGATTTGATCTCCGACTAGTTTTGCTTGGAAGGTAGATCATCTTTATTGGGAAACAATGGTGTTTGCTTGGAAGGTAGATCACCTTTATTGGGAAACAATGGTGGCTGTTTATTTGTTGCTGAGTCTGTAATATTTGTTGCTGAGTCTGTAATATCTTCGATGTGTATACGGTGGCAGTCGGCTTGATAAGGTAAGCGTGCTGAGTCAATATGTTTGATGCGTTTACACTCCCCCACAAGCTCATCGGTAGTAGGTACAATGTTGAGCTTGGTCTTTAAGTATAAAAAACGAACACGAGATAGAGGTTTGGTGAATATATCTGCAAGCTGATCCCGTGTGGAAATGAATGATATATTGAGTTGTTTAGCCGCGACTCGTTCCCGGACAAAATGAAAATCAATCTCAATATGTTTTGTCCGCGCATGAAACACAGGATTGGCCGCGAGGTATGTAGCGCCAATGTTGTCGCACCAGAGAGTTGGAGTTATGGTGGAAGATAAGTTAAGTTCGGAAAGGAGAGATTGGAGCCAGATGACTTCAGCTGTGGCGTTTGCAAGAGCTTTGTACTCAGCCTCGGTGCTGGAGCGTGAGACCGTAGCCTGCTTCTTAGAGGACCAGGAGATTAGGTTTGGGCCGAGAAATATAGCAAAACCGCTTGTGGAGCGCCGATCGGTGAGGGAGCCAGCCCAATCAGCGTCGCTATAAGCATGTAGCTCGCGAGAAGAGCTTCGATGAACAAGAAGGCCATGAAGAATGGTACCCTTTAAGTAACGGAGTATACGCTTGACATCCTCCCAATGCTGGATAGTAGGTGCATGCATGGCCTGACATGCACGATTGACAGCATACGTAATATCGGGTCGTGTGATAGTGGCATAATGCAAGGCTCCAACGGTGCTTCTATAGAGTGTGGCATCCTCCATAGGAGAGGAGGAGACAAGTTTAGACTCAACAGCCAGGGGCGTCGAAATAGGCCGTGAGCCGTCCATCTTTGCGCGAGTAAGAAGATCCATGATATATTTGCTTTGGCTGAGATGACAGCCGGATGAGTGGTCAGATAATTGAATGCCAAGAAAGTAATGTGCCGGACCAAGATCTCTGAGTGCAAATTCAGTGCCAAGCGCCTTGATCAAGTCATCAATGAATGTAGAGTTATCGCCAGTTATGAGGATATCATCAACATAGACCAGAATATAGACATTGGAGGAGGAAGTGCAGTGATAGAACAGAGAGGTATCAGTTTTTGAGCCAACGAAGCCGTGTTGTTGTAACCAACCACCTAGACGCTGAAACCATGCACGAGGGGCCTGACGAAGGCCGTAGAGGGACTTTTTAAGATGACACACATGGTGAGGAAATTGAGGATGAGCAAATCCTGGTGGTTGATCCATAAAGACAGTTTCATTGAGATGACCATGTAAGAATGCGTTGGAGACATCCAATTGACGCAGAGTCCAGTTGGAGCTTATGGCGATGGCCAGTAGTAATCGCACGGTTGTGATTTTAACAACAGGACTGAAGGTATCTGTAAAGTCGATACCTGGAATTTGACGATAACCTTTCGCAACGAGGCGAGCCTTGTGCCGTTCAATAGAACCATCCGCATGACGCTTTAAGCGAAAAATCCATTTGCAGCCGATGACATTCATAGAGGTGCGCCGCGGGACCAAGGTCCAGGTACCATTGCGAAGGAGGGCGTCAAATTCTGACGCCATAGCTGCACGCCAGGCTGGATCCTTGGAAGCTTGAGAGAAACAGCTGGGTTCAACTGCTGTGACTGAGTTGATAAGGATCGAAGGTAGAGGATGTTTACACCGAAATTTCGTGTGAAGAACGATGGGAGCAGAGTCCCTGTAAATATCTGTAAGAGGCCGAGTGCGTCAAGGTGGTGTAGCAGAGTCGGGAGAAGGCCCGGTCGCCAATGACGGAGCAGCAGATGAGCCCGGAGAATTGGCAAGAGGCGGGGAAGACGTGCAGTCATCGGCAAGGGGTTCGTCGCCAGCCGACAGTGGACGCGGGAGGCGTATATGATGATCTGGCAGGCGTGGAGATGAGCCAACACAACTTGGTGTCGAGGAGGTTGAGTCGAGCTGTGCGGTGGATGGACCGCAATTAGCAGCAGCAGGAGAGTTGTCGTCAGCCTGGACCGGAGGTTGGATCCATATACCAGGCACAGGCATGCGTGGAGCCGCGCCAAGGAGACCGGGTAAAGTGAGCGGAGATGGCGATGCGGAGGCCGAGCCTAGCTGTGTGGCTGTTGCAAAAGGAAAGGAAGTTTCATCAAAAATAACATGTCGAGAGATATATATCTGCCCAGTGGGAACATGGAGACAACGGTAGCCAAGATGCATATTACTGTAGCCAATGAAAACACACAAGTTCGAGCGAGGTTGAAGTTTGTGTTTGTTGTAAGGCCGTAGAAGAGGATAACACGCGCAACCAAAGGTTCGAAGAAACTTGTAATTGGGAGCGCAATTGTAGAGTTTACCTAATGGCGTGTTATTTTGAAGAAGAGGAGTGGGAAGGCGGTTGATGAGGTAGACAGCAGTGGTGACGGCAGCATCCCAAAATTTGAGGGGAATTGATGCATGATTCAGTAAGGCAAGTGCAGTTTCAATTATATGGCGATGCTTACGTTCAGCAGTGCCATTTTGTTGAGGAGTGTGTGGGCAGGAGAGGCGATGAGCAATGCCAGAATTGATGAGATGCCGATGCAGTGCTTGATACTCCCCACCCCAATCGGAATGGACGTTTAGAATTTTTTTATTGAAAAAACGTTCCACGTGTTTCTGAAAATGGCAGAAAATATCTAATAGATCGGACTTTCGCTTCATTAGGAAGAGCCACGTGTACCTGCTATGATGATCAATAAACGAGACATAATAGGAATAGCCAGTATTTGATAGAATAGGAGCAGGGCCCCAAATGTCAGAATAAATAATTTCCAAAGGAGCCAAAGTTTTATTGTGAGTTGGAGAAAATGGAAGCTTATGACATTTTGATTTCATGCATGCATCACATAAAGTAGAAGAAGTAGAGCGATGAGTAGGAAGGCCGTAGTGGCTTGTTATTTTGCGAACGATGCGAAGGGATGGATGGCCAAGTCGGGCATGCCAAGGTGATGGGCTGACGCGTTCTCCAAGGAAGGTGGCTTTGGACGGTGAAGAAATGTGATAAAGACCATGCTTAATTGTTCCTTGCAGAAGAGTGCTCCCCATTGTGCGATCCTTCACAAAGCACTCATTAGGATGAAATTCAAAAAGGACATTGTTATCATGAGTAAATTGACGAACAGAAAGAAGGTTTTTTGTTATAGATGGTACACAAAGGACATTGCGCATGGTAAGATTGTGAGCATAAGAGGGGAGTAATGTGTTTCCAACATGAGTAATATGCAAACCTGTACCATTGCCAATGTGGACTTCATCAAGACCATCATAAGGTGCAGCCCCTTGTAAGGTCTGAAGGTTCGGCGTGACATGATGAGTTGCGCCTGAGTCAGGATACCATGAAGCTGATGCATGAGGAGGTAGTGACTCAATTGGATTAGGTGATGCCGCAGTCATTGAGTAGGCCCGTGGATGAGATTGAAATCTTGTTTGTTGTTGAGAGAACCCCCCAACGAAATTTGTGTCATACCTTTTGCGACATTCATGAGCATAGTGTCCAGGAATAAAGCATATTTGACATCTACCTCTGCCTCGGCCACGGGATCGTCCACGGCCACGATTGCCGGTGTTGTGGCCTCTGCCTTGGCTATTGGTATTATAGCTGATGTGTAAGCCTCTACCTTGGCTGCTGATATTGTCGTGGCGGTTGGACGAATTGTCCTGGTGGCTGGCGATGTGGACGGAAGGAGCAAGAAAATCAGTGTGCCGCATTTGAAGAAGGCGCTCATGAGAGGAGAGCATGCTGTGAACTTCTTCTAAGGTGAAATCATCAACACGTGTAGTAATGGTAGGTATAAGATTGTCGTATATAGGACCTAGCCCATTAAGAACATGCATAATCAGGTCCGCGTCAGGAATTGGATTTCCAATTGCAGCTAAGCTGTTTGCAACAGATTTTATCCTTTGCATATATTCATGAACAGAGTCGCTCCCCCGTTGAATCATATGTAATTGATTTTTAAGTTGTAGCACACGAGCTCTGGAATTTGGTTGAAAGGCTCTAGCAAGTGCAGTCCATACCTCGTGAGCAGAGTTGAGGCCAACCACCATGGGGAAGACACTTTCGGTAAGTGTAGCGTTGATCCAGGTGAGGATAAGTTGGTCCTTGGTGATCCAGTCATGGAAGTTTGGATCAGTCGGTGATGGTATGGGGTCGGTGCCGTCAACAATACCAAGTAATCTATGAACTCGGAAGAGAGGAATAAACTGAGTTTTCCACAGCAAATAGTTATCATTTGTTAATTTGAGTGGTAAGATGGGAACTCCACTAAGAGAAATAGATGAGTTCGTTAAACCAGTTGAGTGTTGTGAGGATGCGGAATTGAGCTCAGAATCCATAACAAGTATTACGTACAAAAGGTCACCAGAGTTAGCGTGCGAAAAGAAAGCTTGGAATCTCTCACCAGTCGCAGATGAAGTCGTAAACAAAGGTGGAGACGTGGGACAGGGTAGGCCTCGGTGCTTAATCAGAGAGACCACGTGAGAGAAAGATCCACCTTGATTTTGGAGGTTGAACGTCGATGAAGAGATCTCGTCAGAGAGTGATAGAGAGAACAGGAATTGCCTCTGATACCATGTAAGATGGCGTTGATGTCGAGCAACCAAGAACTTGTATGGGCACAGCAGATATGTGGAGTGAAATAATTTTATTTCTCCTTGTCTTTACAAAAGAATCATACAGGCGTATATATAGAGTGCTATGATACATAAATGTCAATATTTACAATTGATTTGCAAATCAATATGTGATTTGATTTGATCTCCGACTAGTTTTGCTTGGAAGGTAGATCATCTTTATTGGGAAACAATGGTGTTTGCTTGGAAGGTAGATCACCTTTATTGGGAAACAATGGTGGCTGTTTATTTGTTGCTGAGTCTGTAATATTTGTTGCTGAGTCTGTAATATCTTCGATGTGTATACGGTGGCAGTCGGCTTGATAAGGTAAGCGTGCTGAGTCAATATGTTTGATGCGTTTACACTAGATCCTGCGAGACGTGAACAATTACATTGGGGCACTTGATTCAAAATCATATGTGGAATTGCTCGGGGCTTGCAGTACTTGCATGATGAATCGCGTCTCACAGTAGTGCACCGCGATCTGTAAATATGAATACTAAGATCGCATATTTTGGCTTAGCTAGGCTTTTCCACGGTGAGCAAACTCACAAAAGCACAAGCCGAATTGTCGAAACATTGTAGGTTTTTATGTATACAATTAACTAACTAAACCTTCAAGCACGTAATCTATTCAAAATTAATTATCTACGCGCTTGCAGTGGATACATGGCGCCGGAGTACGTGATGCATGGGCAGTTCTCTATCAGGCCAGATGTGTTCAGCTTCGGCGTCTTGGTCTTGGAGATCATCACTGGGAGGAAGAGCAACGGTTTGAGGATGCTCACCACTCTGACATATTCAGCTATGTACGTGTTTTCAATAAGTTTAAATTTATACTTGATTTTTGAGTTTTACCGTTCGTTAATTAGTGGCTGTCGCATGCAGGTCTGGAAGAACAGGATCGACGGAACGATTGCGGAGCTACTGGAGTGATCAGATTTGGGGGACGATTGGCCAAGGAGTGATGTGCTGCGATGCATTCAGATAGGGTTGTTGTGTGTGGAGAAGAACGCAAATGACAGGCTGAACATGTCGATAGTGGTTCTGGCCCTGAGCAGCAGGACTGTATCCCTCCGAGCTCCTTCACGACCTGCGTTCTGGACCGAAACCAGATCGCTTGCATATTTAAATGCTAGATCATTTTAAGGAAGGATTGGAAGAGCATTAATCGATCCAACAACAACAACAACATCATCATCCAATGAGCAGAGCTTTTCATAATTTGAACTTCACTTATAATAGTTTTTTTTTTTTTTAATAATTTGAGGTTGTCAGTTAGTTTAACTAATAAGAATCTTAGTTGTTAATAACAAAATGTTGGGGTCAAATTCCACTCTCATCACTTGCGTCAAAAAAATAGTGTAAAATTAAAAACCTAAATTGGGTTTGAGTTTCATAATAGAGTTGGCAAAGGGTCCTTGCCAAACTAGTTTTAGCCGCAGAACCTGCCCAGAGACCTACTCCTTCAAAAGAGAAAAGGTCAAATATAAGAGAAAGGAACGTTGAAGTAACCAGGTTAAGTTTCTTAGCTTTGCCGAATCCGACCAAGCCCGATGCCTAGGACTGATCTTGGTACCAGTCCATAACAATCAAAGTTGAATCGCGAGCCTATATAACGTAATGAAGCAAATTCAATAAAACAACAACTGGTACCAACGGCCATAAACTGGACAGTCTTTACTAATTCGAAAGATCATTGGATGTAGTTGAAATCACTTTCATGGGTCCTTGCCAAACTAGTTTTAGTGGTTGGTTCCTTTGAAAATTATTGTCATCTTTATAAGATACCATTGCATTTGAACGCAGATTTTTAGTTGTTAATTTTGAATTATCTGAAATATCAGATAACAACTTAATTGAATCTATATATGCTACTTTATAAATGAGATTATTCTATCTTATTCATGATGAAAATTTACATTCTAAACTTTATTTCTCTTTAAATAATGAACCTATAATGAGTGAACTAAAAGTGAAAAAAGGATAGAATTAAAAAAGATTTTGGTGATAATCTTCTAACCTATTTAATTACAAACACATCAAAATATTACCAAGAAGCTTTAATATCTCCTAATGCTTTACTTTGAAATGAAGTTATCAATGAATTCTAATCAATAGTTAGAAATACTTGGATATTGATTTGTCAACTTTGTATTAGAATAGTATTGCTGGTAGTACTATAGAAATAAATAGGGTCTACATTGACTTCATCTCGACGCGCATGCAACATTTCTAAGTGAGTGGCTGGGTTCGATTTTGACTCTCTCACTTGTTTTTCTTTTCTTTTTTTTTTTCTCTCACTCTATCTCCCCTCCTTCTTTTTATCAAAAATATTATATATTTATAATTTTTATAATTATATATAACAATTAATTATATTATTACATAAATATTTATAATATATAATATTATATATTATATATGTATTAAAATTTAGTATATTATTATAACATATAATAATTTTAAATTAATTATTTTTCAAAAATTAACCATTGAATTTTATATGAAAATTAATTATTTAATTTTATAAAAAATGGTAATTTTTAAAAAATAACTATTTTAAATTTTAAGAATAAATTTTATTTAATTATAAAATATATAATTGCTTCTAAAAAAATGTTTTTTATTTAAATAATCCAAAATTTTGTTAATTATTTATTAATTTTACCAACATATTTATTTGATATAATTTTAATTAAAAAGTAAATAATAGTATTACCATATTTAAAATGTTGAATTCGATTCAATTCCAGACAAACCTAAGTTTTTTTTTTTTACTTTTAGTTTAAATTTTAAAATAATTATTTGAATTTTAATTTGATATTATCTTCAGACATGATTTCTAAAGAAAATTCGTTGCTATTAGGCCACGACCTTCCAAGAAGCCCATCAGTTTTGAGTACATGGATACAAAGATGTCTTGTAGATGAAGAACTGCTAGGCAGTTCGACAAATGCAGATAAGGCATTTACATCGGTCTCCTCCATTTCTTTCTTGAAGGAAGTTGAAATAAATTGGACACCTGATTTTGATGATAAGTGGCTGTCATTTACATTTGGGCGTTGATTCTCTGTACAAATTCTTGCATTGGATTCTTTTGGAAGCACTTCCAGATCACCAACATAAGATTTATACAAAAATGAACCATCTGAAATATGTAAATCAATAGACTAACAAGGATCTCCACCAGCACAAACACCATTTGTGTTTCTAGTGGTATTTCCTCCGCCTCCTCCCCTGAGGAGGCGGCGCCGACACTCATCGTAGGGCAAAAGTCGTGCACGGCACAGAGTGTTGCTGGGGAGAAGCGCATGTCGAGGGGGAAAAGCCAACCTTACCTAGCTTCACTAATATGGTGCAGCTTCTGAACTGAGAAACAGGTCTCAAACATGGCAGCTTCCCCGTTTTAGCTACCATAACCAGCAAAGCCCTCCAAAGCTGCCACTAACGAGGCCAAAATCACCTCATGAATGAGAGAAGTAGAGGTTTGATAATGACTCTATAGAACAAAATATACGTTACAATCATTATGTTATAGTGTTTTAGCCAACTAGTTAGCTTGCTTTATAATGCATTGCATTTATATAGTATTTTTCACTATATTTTACATTATTATTTAAGCTTAATTATATAATTTTATACTATTTTATGATATTTTTCTCTCATATTGTATAGAATCTATATTTTTCTTGATTTTCGTGCAAATACAGATAATATCACTAAAAAAATGATGAATTTAGTAAGTTTTGACGTCATAGAGGATTCGCGATGAAAAGACGGGGCCATATATCAAATTTGAAACAAATCGAAGCTTAGTGTGAAATATTCACTAACGCAGCCGTGAGTCCAATCACGGGCCATGAATAGCTTATCGCAAAAAAAAGACTATTGCATAGGAAACTAACCTTTATGCCCAGATGTTCACGGACACGGCCGTGAGTCTACTCACGGGCCATGAATAGCTCGTCGTAGAGAACATAAGCAGGTGCCAAAGAAAGAAATATGAACCAAGATATTTACATACACACTCGTGACGGGCCATGAATGTTGCCGCCAAACTCGTTTATTCACCCAATTCAACCTCAAATCAAGTCGAAACTTAGGGAAATTGCAGAAGAACCTTCCTAAGAGGGTCCCACATAGATTAAATTATAAATGAGAAGATTTTGAACCAAATTAAGGGGGACTTTCTGGATGAACTTTACAGAGGCAATGGCTAGGGCAGAAGACTCAGTTCTAGGCAATTTCCGAAGCAAGGATCACGCAAAGAGTCTTGGAAGTGATTCAATCATCATCTGCTGATCGAAGAAAAGAGTGATTCCTAATCTTCTTTGTTTCCTTGTGATTTGTTTGAGTTTTTCATGTCAAAATCAAAAGATCACATGTTGGTATTTACAAACATGATAGCTTAACTTCTGTTTTAGGACTCGTGCATAACCTGCTGACATTTTTATGAATTAATTTATAGATTTATCTTTATTTGAGAATTTTAGTGTGTTGATTTGATCAGAATTGCATTTTACCTTATATAATTACTCTAGCCAAGTGTTTATACATTTTGGACGTCATGAGATGAACCAAGACGTGAATCTCCATGTTAGAACTATTCTTTTCAAACTTGTGTTTTCAATCACAAGAGTTAATCATAACGATTGCCACAAGAGTACATAATTGGTGTGATTAAGTACTGAATTACGCTTTGAGAGAAGACAATTTGTACATGCAGGCAAATCTCTTTTGACACGTTAATTATCCCTTAGATTTATTTTTTATTTAAATTCCAGATTGTCAACGTGGTGAAATCTTAGTCCTGAATCTCTCCATATAGTTTTCTACTCAAACCCTCACTTTTTGTTTTCAATTCTCTTTGAAGTTTCTAACAAAAACACATTCTAAATCATCTAGCTATAGATTGAACGTGTAATAGGTAATTGACCACCAGATCCTCGTGGGAATGATCTTATTTTATTACTTTGATAAAACCGTGCACTTGCCGTTGCATCAAGTTTTTGGCGCCGTTGCCGTGGATCAGGCTTGCCAATATTGATTTAATTGCGAGATTTATAGACTTGGCATTTTTTTTTCGTATTGCTTTAGTTTTATTTTACATCTATCTTGTTGGATTACCTCGTTGTATACCCAGGAATTTAAAGACAAGTACATATTTTCCTAAAGATCCAGAGATCGAACGCACCTTTCGCTTTCGAAGAAAACTATAACTTTCAAGTCAAAAAACCTTGAAGAAGTGATGGATGCCAATTAGTAACTAAGGAATTTTGTTGTACCAAATGTACGAGATTTCAATTCTAGTATTGTTCGCCCAACTGTTATAGTGAATAATTTTGAGATCAAACCAGCATTAATGACATTAATGACTAAGGTTCAGCAGAACCAATTTGGGGGTTCATCGACACAGGACCCAAATTTATATTTATCTATTTTTCTTGAATATTTGGACACAGTTAAAATAAACGGTGTATCTCTTGATATTCTAAGACTAAGACTTTTTCCTTTTTCTCTCAGGTATCGTATATGTGCATGGCTCCTCTCTCTACCACTAGGATCAATCACAACATGGGAGGAACTCTCTCAGGAATTCCTGTCCAAATATTTTCCTCCTAGTAAAATGGTATGATCACCTACTTTTGTTAAAGGGATGGAGAATCGCTCTATGATGTATAAGATCGCTTCAAGGATCTTTAGAGCATGTGCCCTCACCACGGATTTGAACAATGGGTTTTAGTCCACACTTTCTACAATGAACTAAACAACAACTCCAAGCTTATAGTGGACGCAGCCGCTGGAGGTGCCCTTATGAATAAAAGAGTCGACGAAGCCATGACCCTACTCGAAGATATGGCGATTAACCATAACCATTGGTCTAATGAGCGAGATACACCATCAGCGAGTGTAGGTAAGTATGTATGATAACGATCCGCTAACATCTCTTATAGCAAAGGTTGACTCTCTCGCTTACATTCATGATCAACATCGCACTAAGCTTAATGATAAAAGTAAGATATGCATTTTTTTATAAGATTCTCATACCAAAGGGTATAAACTCTACGATCCAATTAATATGAAAGTTTTTGTTAGTAGAGATGTAGACTTCGATGAGGAAGCTACATGGGACTGGAACGTCCAGGAAGATCAAAATGATTATGATCTCCTTCCCCTATTAGAACAAGATAAAACTTAAAAAAGATCTCAACCAGTTACACCTCCGTCATCACCAGTGCAGAATGAATCTACTTTAGAAGAAAGTTCAAGCAGTAGGTAAATATGCACAAGGAGGCTGGAAGACTTGTGAGAAACCGAGAGAATTGATGATGTCTCATTTGTTTGTTTGTTTACAAATGCTGAATCTATTGACTTTGAAAAAATTGTGAAAGAAGAGAAATGGAAAAAAGCTATGGAAAAAGAAATTACAGCAACAGAGAAGAACAATACTTGGGAGCTGACGACTTTGCCAGAAGGGCATAAAGCTATTAGAGGCAGATGGGTGTTCAAAACTAAAAAGAACTCACAAGGAGAAGTTGAGAAACACAAAGCCAGGCTCGTAGCAAAAAACTACAAACAAAAATAAGGTATTGACTATGACAAAGTTTTTTCTCCAGTTGCTTGCCTAGAAACAATAAGACTGATCATCTCTTTAGCTGCTTAAAATAAATAGAATATTTTTCAAATGTATGTTAAGTCAGCATTTCTGAATAGATATCTCAAGGAGAAGGTATATGTTGATCAACCTCTAGGATACATGATGAAAGGAAACAAGAACAAGATATTGAAACTAAGAAAAGCACTTTATGGGCTTAAGCAAGCACTAGGATTATGGAACTATAGATTGACAAATACTTTTAAGAGAATGGATTTATCAAATGTCCATATGAACATTCCTTATATCTGAAAAAGAAAAATGATGAAATTATGATCTTTTGTTTGTATGTAGATGATATGATTTTTCACAAGAAATAACATGAAGATGATTGAAGCTTTCAAGAAAATAATGAATCAAGAATTCGAGATGACAGATCTTGGAATAATGTCCTACTACCTTGGGAAGCAAGTAAAGCATACAAGTAAAGAGATTTTTATCTCCCAAGAAAATTATGCAAAAGAGACTGAAGAAATTCAACATGAGCAACTGCGATACAGTCAACACCCCAGTTGAAAATGGTGAAAAGTTATCTAGGTATGATGATATTGACAAAGTTGATCCTACTTTGTTTAGAAGTTTAGTTGGCAGTTTAAGGTACTTGACATGTATAAGACCAGATATTTGTTTTAGAGTTGGACTCGTAAGTCGATTTTTAGAAGCACCAACTAAGACGCACTTGAATGTTGCTAAGAGAATTTTATGCTACATCAAAGGTACTCTAAATTTTAGACTATATTATCTTGCTACTGACGATTTCAAACTTTAAGAATTTTGCGATAGTGATTTGGTCGGAGACATGAACTATCAAAAAAATACAACTGATTTTGTCTTTTCATAAGTAATGCAGCTTTCACTTGGAGCTCGAAGAAACAACCAATCGTGACCTTGTCAACCTGCGAAGCAGGATACATTGCCCTCAACTCATGCGTGACTCAAGCAATTTGGCTAAGACGATTAATGGAAGAACTACAGTTTGCACAGAAGGAGCCAACTCAAGTCAACGTGGACAATAGTCAGCAATTGTATTAGCAAGGAACCACTTGTTCCATGAATAAAGTAAATGCATTGATACTCAATTCCACTATATTTGAGAATGTGTTTCATGTAATCAAGTCATGTTGAACCATGTGAAAACAGAAGAGCAAATTATAGACATTTTTACAAAAAGACTCAAGTTCAAAGAATTCAAAGGATTAAGATCCAAACTTGGAGTAAGACAATTTCAAATTTAAGGGAGGATGTCAAATAGTAAACTTGAAATCCACCACTTCCCATTAATGCAATGCTTCAGAAGACATTCCACTACCTCGATTAGATTTAGATTTAATGTTTGTAATTAATTAGGGGAATTTGAATAGTTACTTTCTCCCCTTTAAATAGCTATTTAATTTTTCGACCTAAATCAATCAAATTTTAGAGAATCAAGTGTTTACTTCTATTCATCTCCTCTTAACGAGCTTTGTCTCAGTTGTGTGTTTGTGTGGTGATACAGGGCCTGTTTGGGGTGGTTGGAGCTTCTGGCTGGTGGCTGGTTTGAGTAGAGCTGGTCTGAAAAGTTGAGGCTGTTTGGGTGCATTAGCTAGTCTGATAAGCAACTGTGAGCTGCTGTGATGTGCTGTTCAGTTCTATTAAGAAATTTTTTTTTAAGTTATTTGTAAAATTTGAAATTACTTTACACAACAATAAATAATTTTTAGACTATTATATAACTAAATATAATTAAAAGTGGACAAATTAAAAAAAAATTGCAAGAGTTTCCCCTATATTTTAAGTGCGAAACCCTGCATACATAATATATAAAATAATATCCAACCATGACAAGAAAAAATTATCCAAAATTCATCACAAATACTTGTAATCACACATAACAAACCATCTAAATATCATAACATAGTAGAATTAAGTCCACATAACAAACCATCCAAATATCACAACATCCAACGAGTACAAAGTAACCACATTCATATAATAGCAATACAATAAAATATTTGCTACACATGTGAATTCATTAAACTTAATGCAATCTGATTTCGAAGGTGATCTATCTCCGTAGACACAAGTTGATCTTCAGCATCCTCTTCATCTACCTCATAATCATCTGTTGGGATAAGATCTGGATTAGCATCAAATTCTTGAAAAATGTCATCAGTGTTTGTTCTTTCCCTAATAAAATTATGGATGGCCATTGTTGCAATTACAATTTTGACTTGTGTCTCAAATGCATATGAAGGCATGTCACGTAATATGTTCCACCTCTTCTTCCATTCTCCAAAACATCGTTCAATACAACTTCTAAGAGATGAATGAGATTTATTAAATACTTCTTTAAGTCCTTGTGGTGGATGTCCTTGTTGGTATTCTTGAAGATGATATCTCACCCTTCTATAAGGTCCAAGAAACCCACTCGTTTGTGAGTATCCAGCATCAACTAAGTAATACTTTCCTACAAATATTACGAAAAAGTTCAATTAGTACTTATTTGTGATGAAGGTTGTAAATTTGAAAGTTTATACTAGAACGTGTATAAATGAAAATAAATTTATACCTACTGGGGGTTTTGGAAAGTTTAAATTCATCGCTTTTGAAAGAACTCGGGCATCATGTGCAGAACCTTCATATCCAGCGAGTGCGTATATGAATTTCATATCAAATGTGCATACAGCTAAGATATTTTGAGTTGGACAACCTTTTCTTCCGATAAATCGAACTTGATCACTAAGAGGTACGACTGGATCTATGTGTGTTCCATCTATAGCTCCAATGCAATTCTATGAAAATATAACAAAATTTTAGAATAGAATACATACTATAAGCTATCATATTATTTTAATCAAAAGACTTACCTTGAAATGAGGGTAATAATGAGTATCATGTAATATTTGTGGTGAAATATCTCGAAACTCTCTATCTGTGGGTTGTATCAAGACCTTGGCATACTTGCATACTGATTTCAACACCTCATGAAAGATCCGACTTATTGTTTCACCAGAATGTTGAAATTTTCTTGCATATGTCTGTTAGATGCACCTTGTGCTAATACAAAAATAAAAAGACCCACTTTTTCAAGAATTGTTAGATTGTTTGAGGATTTTAGACCATATGAGTTCTCCAAAATAGTACATAATTATTTGAAATCATGTTTATCCATTCGCATCATTCGCCTACATCTTTCAGTGTTCCCTTCCATTAACTCTCTCATCCATCTCATTCCTGTATGCTTAGACATCATACAAGGTGACTTATCTACATATTTTGAATAATACTCCTGTGCAATAATACTATTATAATGAACCAGCATCAAATTGTCATGCATTGTATTTTTAATATACTCTTCTACATCAATCTCCTGTGGAGCATCACTGTCACGTATATGATCAGCCATATCTAGGAACAAAAAATTATGGACATTGTTAAGAATTTAAGTACACAAACATCCAACACATATTACAAGTAGAGTAGAATAGGTAGTAATAAAAATTAAGGACAAACATTCAACAGAGTAGAATTTAAGGACAAACATCCAACAGAGTAGAATTTAAGTACATATGCATCCAACAGTGAATGTGCTCAACACATAAGCATCCAACACATATTACAAGTAGAGTAGAATTCAAAAGAACACAAGTCTAGTTACCAACATATATAGATGCAGCCTATGGAATGAAATTTCCTATGGAACGTTGCATATATGTCAACCATCCCATCCTTTGATCAACTGTCTTCAGATTTTTCCACACTGCTCTATTTCGTTGGTCCCTGAATAAAGCACAAGCGAAAAAATATATCTCAGAAGTACCATCTACACCAGGAAGAGTCAATACATCCTCCAGTATCTCGTCCAGAGTACACCCAGGAGCATCTGCTAGCCGAGCTTCAATATTCTTTCTTTGTTGAATAAAATCTCTCATTTCAATCATATTATCCCTCATCAGTGATGCACCTACATTCTTCCTTTTTCCCCGTTGACTACCACTACTTGGTCGAGAGCTTGTAGCAACATGCACTGATTCATTAGTATCAGACATGGGCACATCACTTTCTTCATTTACACCCAAGTCTGCAGCAGATTCTTCATGCACTTCTGGTGTAAATATATACTCACCGGTTGCTATTGTATCTCCAAACATCGTATCCAACTTGGTTTCAATGTCAGGATAAATACCTTTTTTTCTAAATTTTGCATAATCTTTATTCACCTACATTTACATTGGATTAAAAATTGATTTGATTACATTTGATAAAATATTAATAATAACCTAAGTACATACCGCAATCTTACTCGCCCACCAATCTGGAGTCGCATCTACTGTTTCGAATCTTGAGTCTCATCCTAGTCCAGTCTCTTTCCCCTTTAACTCTTTCCACAACTTCCAGTCTGATTTCAATTGATCCCATTTATTTTTTAATACTTTTCGATCATATGGTAGCCCACTAATTTGTTGGAAGTTTTCAACAATAAACTTCCATCCATTCGGGTTGAAATGAGAACCAGGACGCATGTTTTTATCAATAGGAGCAATACAAACATCACAAAAATTTTGTGTTGTTTGTATATTCCAAACTGCTTTACCACCTTTAGTTGACATTTGAATCTTGAACATAGACCAAAAGAGTACAATTTAATGAGAAAGGGATGTGGACTAAAACATATTCAATATTATCAAACTTAGCTACTAGAAACATTAGCAAATGAGTTTTATGGATTCACGTATATCTCTATAAAAGATTTAAATACTTTCAGGAAGAATCATATTCCTTGAATTGGTCAGTGACGTGCACTCTATTGTTCTAATCTTTGCTTGTTCATTGATTCTTACATATTAAACAATGTGATGTTGCATTATTAGGAAGAAGGATGAGAGTCAACAAAGTGATTTCAAGGATGCAGTTGATGTTGCATTACTGAACATAGAAATTCCTACTGCCCCATTGTTTAATCTGTGCTAGAGCAAGGAGTGGCGAGCTTGAAAAGTACAAAATCCTAGAAATTCTTAGAAATTCCTAGAGCAAGGAGTGGCAAGCAAAAAATGGATACTGAACATAGAAATTCCTAGAACACAGGATTACAAATTAAGGTTAACTTGAAAAGTACCAAATGTGCTAGATGCGATTGACGACGGAGCAGCAAGGAGTGGCGAGCAGCGTTAGAAGGCAAGATGCGATCGACGACGGAGCGGCAAGGAGTGGTGGGCAGCGTTAGAAGGCAAGATGCGATCGACGACGGAGCGGCAAGGAGTGGCGGGCAGCGTTAGAAGCAAGATGGGATCGACGACGAGGCTGGCACTGGATGCGATCTGAGCTCTGGCGGCTGGATCTGAAAGGGCTTCACGCGTCAGAATGCCGGCGAGAGGTCGAGGAGTGGCGATCGGCGAGAGGCGAAGCGGCGAGGAGGCGATGAGAGGCGGATCGGCGAAGAGGCGAGTAGTTAGCCAAAATCTCAAAAAACGAAGGGGAAAAATGAGATCCAGAGGCGTACGCTGAAGACTGCTAGGCTACGGCGACGGCCGGAGGCGGGGATGGCCGGAGGCGGCGAAGATCAGAGGCGGCGACACTGCGGATCTCTGGACGAAAATCTTACGAAGAGACTCGGATTCGCGTGATAGCAGCGGCTGCCGTTACTGTTGCCAGGCAGCCGCTTTTAATTCCAAAAAGCTGGCTCATGAGTGCTTCCCAGGAACAGTAAAACTTCTCAGTAGCCGACTAAGAAGCGGGTCGCCAAACGCAGTGCTTCGGGCTTTTGGCTGCCCGCAAACGCCAAAAGCCACCCAAACGGGGCCACAGTTTTCTAATAGTGCATATTAGCATTTTTGTTAGCATGCATTGAAATTTATGGATCAAATTCTTTTTATTTTGATTTAACGGTTTGAGTAAAACTTTTTTTGAGCAGCTGGACCCTAAATATTTTTTCTTTGAAACAAGGAGTGCTACTGGACGGGCGAGAGATTGCAGTGAAGAAGCTTGCAGCAAATTCTTGGCAGGGACTCAGAGAGCTCAAGAATGAATTGGTTTTGGTTGCCAAACTACAACATAGGAATCTTGTCAGGCTTTTGGGTGTCTGCATGGACAAGGAGAAAATGATCGTCTACGAATTCGTTCCTAATGGAAGCCTCTAACACTTTTCTCCAAGGTTGCCATTAGTTTGCTATTTAACTTTGTCTTATCTTAACCATGTAGATATATTAATGAAGCTATTTCAGTGTTCTAGATCCTGCGAGACGTGAACAATTACATTGGGGCACTTGATTCAAAATCATATGTGGAATTGCTCGGGGCTTGCAGTACTTGCATGATGAATCGCGTCTCATAGTAGTGCACCGCGATCTGTAAATATGAATACTAAGATCGCATATTTTGGTTTAGCTAGGCTTTTCCACGGTGAGCAAACTCACAAAAGCACAAGCCGAATTGTCGAAACATTGTAGGTTTTTATGTATACAATTAACTAACTAAACCTTCAAGCACGTAATCTATTCAAAATTAATTATCTACGCGCTTGCAGTGGATACATGGCGCCGGAGTACGTGATGCATGGGCAGTTCTCTATCAGGCCAGATGTGTTCAGCTTCGGCGTCTTGGTCTTGGAGATCATCACTGGGAGGAAGAGCAACGGTTTGAGGATGCTCACCACTCTGACATATTCAGCTATGTACGTGTTTTCAATAAGTTTAAATTTATACTTGATTTTTGAGCTTTACCGTTCGTTAATTAGTGGCTGTCGCATGCAGGTCTGGAAGAACAGGATCGACGGAACGATTGCGGAGCTACTGGAGTGATCAGATTTGGGGGACGATTGGCCAAGGAGTGATGTGCTGCGATGCATTCAGATAGGGTTGTTGTGTGTGGAGAAGAACGCAAATGACAGGCTGAACATGTCGATAGTGGTTCTGGCCCTGAGCAGCAGGACTGTATCCCTCCGAGCTCCATCACGACCTGCGTTCTGGACCGAAACTAGATCGCTTGCATATTTAAATGCTAAATCATTTTAAGAAAGGATTGGAAGAGCATTAATCGATCCAATAACAACAACAACAACAACATCATCATCCAATGAGCAGACCCTTTCCATAATTTGAACTTCACTTATAATAGTTTTTTTTTTTTGCAATAATTTGAGGTTGTCAGTTAGTTTAACTGGTAAGGATCTTAGTTGTTAATAACAAGGTCTTGGGGTCAAATCTCGCTCTTATTACTTGCCTATGTCAAAAAAATAATGTAAAATTAAAAACCTTTGCCGAATCCGACCAAGCCCGATGCCTAGGACTCGATTTTGGTACCAGTCCATAACGATCAAAGTTGAATCGCGAGCCTATATAACGTAATGAAGCAAATTTAATAAAACAACAACTGGTACCAACGGCCATAAACTGGAGAGTCTTTACTAATTCGAAAGATCATTCGATGTAGTTGAAATCACTTTCATGGGTCCTTGCCAAACTAGTTTTAGTGGTTGGTTCCTTTGAAAATTATTGTCATCTTTATAAGGTACCATTGCATTTGAACGCAGATTTTTAGTTGTTAATTTTGAATTATCTGAAATATCAGATAACAACTTAATTGAATCTATATATGCTACTTTATAAATGAGATTATTCTGTCTTATTCATGATAAAAATTTACATTCTAAACTTTATTTCTCTTTAAATAATGAACCTATAATGAGTGAACTAAAAGTGAAAAAAGGATAGAATTAAAAAAGATTTTGGTGATAATCTTCTAACCTATTTAATTACAAACACATCAAAATATTACCAAGAAGCTTTAATATCTCCGAATGCTTTACTTTGAAATGAAGTTATCAATGAATTCTAATCAATAGTTAGAAATACTTGGATATTGATTTGTCAACTTTGTATTAGAATAGTATTGCTGGTAGTACTATAGAAATAAATAGGGCTGGGTTCGATTTTGACTCTCTCACTTGTTTTTCTTTTCTTTTTTTTTTCTCTCACTCTATCTCCCCTCCTTCTTTTTATCAAAAATATTATATATTTATAATTTTTATAATTATATATAACAATTAATTATATTATTACATAAATATTTATAATATATAATATTATATATTATATATGTATTAAAATTTAGTATATTATTATAACATATAATAATTTTAAATTAATTATTTTTCAAAAATTAACCATTGAATTTTATATGAAAATTAATTATTTAATTTTATAAAAAATGGTAATTTTTAAAAAATAACTATTTTAAATTTTAAGAATAAATTTTATTTAATTATAAAATATATAATTGCTTCTAAAAAATGTTTTTAATTTAAATAATCCAAAATTTTGTTAATTATTTATTAATTTTACCAACATATTTATTTGATATAATTTTAATTAAAAAATAAATAATAGTATTACCATATTTAAAATGTTGAATTCGATTCAATTCCAGACAAACCTAAGTTTTTTTTTTTTTACTTTTAGTTTAAATTTTAAAATAATTATTTGAATTTTAATTTGATATTATCTTCAGACATGATTTCTAAAGAAAATTCGTTGCTAATAGGCCACGACCTTCCAAGAAGCCCACCAGTTTTGAGTACATGGATACAAAGATGTCTTGTAGATGAAGAACTGCTAGGCAGTTCGACAAATGCAGATAAGGCATTTACATCGGTCTCCTCCATTTCTTTCTTGAAGGAAGTTGAAATAAATTGGACAACTGATTTTGATGATAAGTGGCTGTCATTTACATTTGGGCGTTGATTCTCTGTACAAATTCATGCATTAGATTCTTTTGGTAGCACTTCCAGATCACCAACATAATAAAATGAATCAAAAAATGAACCATCTGAAATATGTAAATCAATAGACTAACAAGGATCTCCACCAGCACAAACACCATTTGTGTTTCTAGTAGTATTTCCTCCTTCTGGGAGGAGGCGCCGACGCTCATCATAGGGGAAAAGTCGGGTGGGGCGCAGAGTGTTGCTGGGGAGAAGCGCATATCGAGGGGTGAAAAGCCAGCCTTACCTAACTTCACTAATATAGTGCAGCTTCTAAACTAAGAAGCAAGTCTCCAAACAGGGCAGCTTCCCCGTTTTGGCTGCCGGAACCAGCAAAAGCCATCGAGAAGCTGCCCCTAACGAGGCCAAAATGACCTCATGAATGAGAGAAGTAGAGTTTTCATAATGACTCTAAGGAACAAAATGCACATTACAATCATTATGTTGTAGTGTTTTGGCCAACTAGTTAGCTTGCTTTATAATGCATTGCATTTACATAGCATTTTTTACTATGTTGTATATTTTTATTTGAGCTTAATTATTGAATTTTATACTATTTTATGATACTTTTATGTCATATTATATACTTTTCTTGATTTCGTGCAAATGCAGATAATATCACTAAAAAAATAATAGATTTAACGAGTTTTGACGTCATGGGCGATTCACGATAAAAAGACAAAGCCATACATCAAATTTGAAGCAACCAGAGCTCGGTGTGAAATATTCACTAACACAGCCGTGAGTCCACTCGCGGGCCGTGAATAGCTCGTCGTAGAGAACATAAGCAGACACCATAGAAAGAAATATGAACCGAGATATTCACAAATACGCCCGTGAGTGGACTCATGGGCCATGAATATTACCGCCAGACTGTTTATTCACCCGATTTAACCTCAAATCAAGTCAAAACTTAGAGAAATTGCATGAGAACCTTCCTAAGAGGGTCCTACATGGATGGAACTATAAAAGATAAGATTTTGAATCGAATTAATGAGGGACTTTCTAGACGAACTTTACAGACGCGGCTGCAAGGGCAAAAGACTCAATTTTGGGCAATTTCTAAAGCAAGGATCACGCAAAGAGGCTGAGAATTGATTTGATCATCATCTCCTGATCAAAGAGAAGAGTGATTCCTAATCTTCTATGTTTCCTTGTGATTCATTTGAGTTTTTCATGTTGAAATCAAAAGATCACTGGTATTCACAAACATGATAGCTTAATTTTTGTTTTAGAACTCGGGCACAACCCGCTGACGTTTTTATGAATTAATTTATAGATTTATCTTTGTTTAAAAATTTTAGTATGTTGATTTGATCAGAATTGTATTTTACTTTGTATCATTACTATGGTCAAGTGTTTATATATTTTGAACGTCGTGAGACGAACTGAGAGGTGAATCGCGCCGTCAGAACTATTTTTTTCGAACTCGTGTTTTCAATCACAAGTGTTAATCACGATGATTGCTATGAGAATAGGGAATTTTTGTAATTAAGTACAAAATTGCGCTCCGAGAGGAGATAATTTGTACATGCGGACAAATATCTTTCGACCCGTTAATTTTCCCTTACTTAGATTTATTTTTTATTTAAATTCTAGATCGTTAACGTGGTGAAACCCTAGTCCTGAATCTCTCTATATAGTGTTCTACTCAAACCCTCACTTTTTGTTTTCAATTCTCTTTGATGTTTCCGACAAAAACACATTCTGAATCATCTAGCTATAAATTGAACGTGTAATAGGTAATTGACTGCCAGATTCGTGTGGGAACAATCTTATTTTATTACTTCGATAAAGCAATGCACTTGCGGTCGCATCAAGTTTTTGGCGCTGTTGTCGGGATTAGGCTTGCCAATATTGATTTAATCGTGAGATTTATAGCTTAGGCATTTTTGTTTTTTTTTGCATTGCATTAGCTTTATTTTACATCTCTCATGTTGGATGACCTCATTGTATGCCTAAGAATTTAAAGATAGGTACATATTTTCCTGAAGATCCAGAGATCAAACACATCTTTCGCCTTCGAAGAAAACTATAATTCTTAAGTCAAAAAACCTCGATGAAAGAAACGATGGATGCCAATCAGTCACTTAGGGATTTTGCTATACCAAATGTACAATGCTTCAATTCTACTATTGTTCGACCGTATATTGTGGCGAATAATTTTGAGATCAAATCAGCATTAATGACTAAGGTTTAGCAAAACCAATTTGGGGGTTCACTAATACGTCTACAAGTGCACGGATTTATCGAAGTAATAAAATTAAAATCGTTTCCTCGAGGATTAGGCGGTCAAGTACCAACTATACGATTCGTCTAAATCTAGGCTAATCAATTCGTGGATTGTTTTGGGCTCTAAGCACGAAAAAGCAATGGAAACTGCGTTTAGAGAAAATCAAGTTCTGAAAGGTCGGGACTCGGGGCTTTGCCACACTAACAATAAAGAATCTTACGAAAATAACTCCTTGAATAGATAATTATAATCATGAAAGGGATTTTTCCTAAGATACGGATTACCTCCTCCCGAAGCATAACCCGGTATCTAACTATGCTAACTCCCTTCTCTCGTGACAGTTAATGTACCTAGATCCATTAAGTTTTATGAAAAACCTTGTAAAACCTTCAAACGAATCCAAACTACTCCTGTGATTGGATTCGTAGGTTTAATTAAAACAGATCTGACGTTGCAATTCACCTCCCGGTTCTTCTCGCAATGTCTAAAACGTAATAAACTTGGCTAGAGTAAACTACAAATTAAACACAGTTTTCTAATCAAATCATACATAACTATCATTGCAAAGAACAATAATTCAATTTTTGTATCATAATTATTAGCGGGCTAATCCCCTAAATCCCGAAATTAGAATTACTCGCTTATGTTTGTAAAATACAGCATGTATATTGATTGAACAAGCATTGAATCCTCTTGAATTACAAGAATTTCACTAAGAAAATGATAAGAAAAGCTTCCCCTAGATCTGGAGATGAAGTGGAGGTGATCAATCTTCTTTTTTGCATGAAAATCTCACCGAAAATCACCTTGGAACCGATTCTCGCCCTAACAATCGTCGCTGCTTGTGTTCGTCCGAAAAGTCCTCCTTGACCCTCTAAAAATTGAACCTTATATACTTTGATCGGTCCGGAACCCTTCAAGGAACGAATCTGGAGAGTTTTGGTTCAAATCTGGTTTGATTTGGAGTCGAATCAAGTGAAAAACTCGAAGGGGCGGAAACTTTCACGGCCCGTAATGTATTTACTGCTGAGGCCGTAATTATTTCTGTGAACAAGGCTTTTGTTCACAAAAAGTTTCACGGACCGTGAAGTTTCATGGCTTCACCCATGAAAGTTTCTGTGAACTTTTTAACTTAGTCGATTTTCATCGCCCTTTGAACGCAGAATTACGGCCGGCCGAGATAATTATGGCCAAGAATGTAAATATTGCATTTTTCACTATTTTAACTCCAAATTGCACGTGCAGCCTTGTGATCTTCTTGGGAATCATGCTAGGGCTTCAAAACTTATAAAATCCATCATTTTTGAGTCATTTTACCTGCATTTTCATTAAAACCAAGAAAAGTGAAGATTCTATACCAAGTGAAGCAAATAAGCTAAAAATTAGTGTAAAATCATAAAATAAGCACGAAATATCATACAAAATGCAGGTAAAAATGTGATGTAAATACAGCGCATCAAAATACCCTATGCTTGAAACTTTGCTTGTCCTCAAGCAACATTCTAATATGTATGGAGAATGTAAAGATAAGGAACACTCTTTGCTTACCCTTTAATAATGTTCTTAGTCCACAATTTAAGCAGTCAATCTATTAGAACTTAGGAAATTTAAGAAATATCATGATAGAAATAAATTCTCAAGACTTTACAATCTAAGATGGATAAAATTCATAATTCATGTCATAACATTCAATCCTCACTTACTAAATATCAAATACTCTCATCTTAATAAATCCACTTCACTTAACAGATAAAACTTCCACTTCAAGAATTTTAGTGATGTTAAAGATAAGAGACTTTTAATGCAATTTGGTCTTTAAACGGTTATGTGCCCTTTCCTGTTAGCATCATAACATTTTTTAAAGTATACGACCAAACAGTATAATTTAACTCATGGTCTCAATCTTAAAGTCAGCGGAGTTGTCCACTTGACCTACAGCTTTCTCTTTTTCTCCATTTTTATTCTATCATTCATTTTTTTTTGAACACTTATGGAGAAAGCCGGTCAGTGGCATAGTATCTAAATTGTTAACGATCTTTTTTCATGAGGGATAAATATTTACTTTTAAGATTTTTCCTATGTTACTTGATTGTAATAGATTTAAAGTATACCAAACAACGATATAATATAACTCATGACTTTAGATTCCTCAACCAAAGGTGTTGGAGCAAGTCTCAATTTACGAAACATCACTAATTTTCTATTCATAAAAAGTTCTCCATCAAACAAAGATAGATAAATTAAATTTCAAGTAAATTCTACTATGCAAGTGTCTCATGAATGTACAACAAATCATATATGTATTTTATCAATAACAAAATTGAATTTACTCAACAATTTAAGTCAATATGAAATTTTAAAAATTCTTAAGTCATCAAATCAAACACTCAAAATGTTTCATAAGTTCAGAATTAAAGATAAAACAAACTTGTGTATCCTTAAAAATCATACACATTCAAAATACATATCTATAAAGTTTTAAAGGAAAAAAGCAAAACATGAAGGAACACCCTAGACTTAAATTGTTGCATGTGCATAAACAATTAATGTAATGAATGAAGGATTTCAGAAAATATTTTGCAAGAGTTCCCTTTGTAATGTGAGCGAAAACCTGTACAAATATATCAAAATATGAAAACATGACCCAGAAAAATTCAGAAGCTATATCACAACTAAGATATCAATAACTTACACTGTAAACAAGTTTCAAATATCAAATACTATCATGTTTCACTATCAAAATCACATTTTACCGTTTCAAAATCACTATTCATTTCAATTATCAAAACTATACCAATTTTACTCAAAAGACAACCAAATCATCACCATACCATCACAAACTACCACAGATCATCACAGATACATGATAAGCAGCCAATGTGTACAATACCATGATGACCCAACCATGTACAACATCCTAAAGTCCAATACTAACACATATATATAATACCATCTAGAATGTAAGATATCAAATGAAAATCTATATATACTACACAATATCAAAGTACAATGCCCACACACAAATAAAACATAAAAAGTATAGTGTGCGCATCAGCATCAAGTCTACTAAGTCCTGCTCAAGAAAATGCATGTAAGATATCTCTAAGGCATAATGAATGATAAAAACGTAAGCATGAAAATAAATAAATATTAGAGATACTCACAAGACTCATCAATCAGTCTCTGTATGTTCAGAATCCTCCTCCTCGTCTCTGGTATGTCGTGCCGATGAAGACAGGAGACGTCGCCGCAATAACTCCTTGATCGTGCTTAGGGACTCAAGTGTCCTCGTCTGACCCTGCTCCAAACACGATATGTCATCGTGTATCCTCCGCTGCTCTACTCGTATATGCTCTAAAGAAGGGTCTGGGGGTGCTGAGGTAGATGGTCCTGTAGATGTAGACGGCCTAGTAGAGGTGGACGGCTCGACTGGAGGCGTTGACTCTAAAATCCTCAGCGGTGAAGGAGGTGAAGCTGCCTCTCTAGGACCTTCCCCACCTCGCGTGGGATCCACGATCCAATTCTGTTGAACACGAACCATAGTGTGGTTCATGTTCGGCAGCCTCATGGTGATATCTGTATGCCTGAACAGAAGATGATGCAAGCTCCCCAGCCTCGTAATCATCTTAATAGCAACGCAGACATCCATATTCAACCTAGGATTGCCCTTCGCCACATTCAACCCCGAAGGGTCAATACCGAGAGCAAGGGCAATGGTGGTAATCATACCACCCATCACTAAGATTCCCTTTCGCACTCTAGCTACCTTATGAATCTGCTTCATAAGGTAAAATGGGGTGCTAGCGCGGAATCCGGTCAACATGGCCCATAGGAAAAATTACTCAGAAGATTTGACCATGCCATCTCTCTCTACTCTCCCAAAAATGGTATGCGCGAGTACCCGATGCATGTATTTGAATACTAGGCTAGATAAGCGTGTGGCTCTGGCGTTCCTCGGATCGAATCCTACCTCTCTAGATACCTGCTCCCAGAAGGTCCTATCAGAGTACTCACAAGGGCGATGTCTAGTGCCCTCCGTGGGGAACCCAAAAATGTGACCAACCTGGTCAAGTGTAAGCACATGGTCCCAGTTCCCCAACCGGAATGCCATCCGCCCTGGATCTCTGTCATCATAGTTATGTAGTGTGATCTGGACAGAACTGAAGAACTCCAGGGCTAGCTGAACATAAGTAGGATGCCTCTATCGATAAAAATCCTGCCACCCTATGTTCGAAAACATCCACTAGATGTCGTCGAACAATCCAAGGGACTGCAATGTCTGATCATCCCAGTAGCGAGTGCTAAGCACCCCTCTAGCAGTCATGGCTCGGTATCTCCTCTCTTGGTCCCTACTCCTATATCTGATCTATCATGGGTAAGGGACTAGGACAGGTGGTAGAGATCGTGCTCATCTCATCTCTACTATCTCTGGCTCTGGTGCTGGAGGAGACGGTGCTGGAAATGATGGCTTAGGTGATATGGCCAGTGACTGCTCTAGTGATGGCTCAGGCGATGGTAAATGTATCTTTGGGGACTGGGCTGATGGTATAGGAGCTGGAACTGACACCTCAGTGTCATGTGGTATCTCAGATGTTGGAGGTGCTGTCTCAGGAGCCTCAGATGGCTCTGGTGCAACCGATGGTGAAGAATGTAGCTCCAAAATATTTATCGAAATCTCTAGTAAATCAGCAAATATCTCATGAGATCCCTCCTCATCATCTAGTAACTCTGGTGTAGCAGCCTCAGGAATAAACAGGTCTCCATGAGCTGAAAAGGGTGAGGGGATCTCGGGAGTCCGGACTGTATTGTGTATAACATCCTCAACCTCCATGGACTCCCTCTCAGTATGATCAGCACACTCTGGCAAATCCGGAAGAAGCTCAGATGTAGTGGTCTCCTCCACATCCATAGGGGTAGTAATAGTCTGCTAGTCATTAGGAAGCTTCGTCTCAACTGCTGAAGGAGCTGGCTCTGGGGTACTATAGGTATCTCTGCAGTCTCAAGTACTGGTGAGAGTCGTCTAGTGGCTCTCCTCCCCAAGCAGAAGTTGAGCGACCGGTACGCTTCCTAGCATACCATCTAGCGATACTCTGATCGCAGCTCTCTAGCCTATCAGCAGGCCTCTCAGATATGATCTCTAGCTCCGGTGAACTGGTTGGTTCAGGTGCTACCTGTGAGGTACTAGGAGCCAAAGGTGTACTAGGACTCTCTGAAGTCTGCATCTGAGTCTCAGGCTCCGAGTTGTCATAGACGATTTGCGCAAAAGTATCTAGGTAGACTCGGAATACCATCCTATACATATACGGAGCGGGTCCAATGTATCTACTCTTCATCACAACCCCGTAAGGTCTAGTCCTCACTGATCTCCTCGGTGCCATATTATCAAGCAACCAACAAAAATTTCTATGTAAATTGTATGAAAATCATGAAGCTACAGTGACAGCTAAATTACCCGAATATGGGTATGCAGAAATCAATCCAAGAATCTTAAACAACTTCCTCCAAATCTATATTGGAATCATGCAAATCTAGTGTAAAAACTAACAAGTAGAACTGGGAGAGTTTGCTCACAAATCCAGAGAGAAATCGGGTCAAAGTCGGTCGCCGGCAGAAAAACTCGTGTTCTGCGAACGTCCGCCGCTTCTCCTCGAAATCCAACCGAAATCTGATAAAACATCGTTGGAAAACACTCACTAATGGTGGAGGAAAGTCTGAGGAAAGGTTTCGGCACAAGAGGTGGAAAAAATCATCGAAAATCAGCGCTTTATGAGGACAGACGTAAACCCTAGTTCGCCCATAAAGTTCGGAACAAAAGAACTTACGGCCCGTAATTAGATTATGGCTGCAACTGTAATTGCTTATATGTATACAATCCCTTTAAAATTAAAATCACGGTTCGTAATTGATTTACGGCCATGGTCATAAATATCGCGCGAAGGTCTCATTTTTCGCCAAAAAATTTCCAAAGAATTCCCAAAAAAATTCCTACAGGTAAAACAATGGATTTAAAAGGTTTTTCATATATAAAAGTCCATCAAATAATGCTGCAAAATAAATGTCCATAAATTTAAAGAAAATCGAGAATTTAAAACTAAGAATACGAAATTTGATAAAATTCAAAAACTTTGGGCTGCCTCCCAAAAGCACTTGTTTAAGGTCATTAGCTTGACCAAGGGTTTATCATTGCTCTGGTGGGTCCGAGGCGTAGTGAATAATGTGAAAATTTTCATCTCCACCCCTTCTCGAATCAACTTGTGTGCTAAGATTATTCTTCTACATTTGCACTCATATTCCACCTCCTATCTTCTTGTCCTTTTCATGTTTCAAGCAGTCTTCAAAGGAGTTCTCATCAATTTCTATAAAATTTCTATCATTAACCTTGCTTTCCTCAGCTTTAATGTATTGGTGAGATCCTACAAAAGAAATTCCTTTAGTCTTAACAGAAAAATCAAATACTAGTCTTTCCTCTCCAAGATGCATCGTTAATTTCTCCTTTATCATGTCAATGATAGCCTCTGTATATGGTATGCCTAAAATAATTGGTAACTCAGTATCTTCTTTAATATCAACAATCATAAAATCAGTTAAAATAGAAAAGTCACCAACTTTAACAGACACTTTTTTCAAAACTCCAATAGGTTGTTGAACAAATCCATTAGCATATTGAAGCAAAATTTTAGTAGGTTTCATCTCTCCACTACCAACTTTCTCAAACATAGATAAGGGCATTAAGCTTATACTTGCCCCCAAATCACATGAAGCATGCTTAACAAAAATCCTACCAATCTCACAGGGAATCGAAATACTTCCAGGATCTTTTACCTTTGCTATCACCTTAGGCTCACTTACCTCACTTCTCTTTACCTCAGGTTTTGCAATTACAAGTTTTTCCTGATCTGCTCTCAATAGTCTTTGAGGAAAAGGAACTGGTGGAACATATGCAGGGGACCCACATATTCTTCCTCATTTTCCTCCTCAGCTGTAGTCTCCTCAAACTTCTTCTCCAAAACCTTAGGCGCAGAGTCTTCAATAGGTTCTCCAGGTTCATCAACTTGTTCACCATTCACAATTGTGATGGCATTGCAATGCTCTCTGGGATTTATCTCTGGTTGACCCAGAAGCTTACCAATGGGCCTATTGCAAGCAATCGTCTGCTGATAGCATGCAAATATATGATATTTCATGACTTATTTTTTTCTATTATTTTGGAGTAAATTGCATGCTTTATCTCATTTATTTGCCCAAATACTTTATATTATTCAGAACCTTCACTTTTCCTTGGATTCATTGAAATGTAGGGATTTTGCCCACAAGTTAGTGGAATTTGGGAGGTCTGAAGACATGTGACGATTCCTCATGATGAGACGAAGCTACATGAGAAATTTTAGCTCAAACGGAGTTTTCTACGCTCTTCATGGGCATGGCCGTGCATCCATACACAACCGTGTATGAGCCTGCTTTCCTAGACTGCGCCGAGCCATTCACAGGCACAGGAGGTGGAAAAAATCATCGAAAATCGGCGCTTTATGCGGACAGGCGTAAACACTAGTTCGCCCGTAAAGTTCGAAACAAAAGAACTTATGGCCCGTAATCAGATTACGGCTACAACCGTAATTGCTTATATGTATACAGTCCTTTTAAAATTAAAATCAAGGCCCATAATTGATTTATGGCCATGGTCGTAAATATCGCGCCAAGGTCTCGTTTTTCACCAAAACATTTTCAGAGAATTCCCAAAAAAATTCCTGCAAGTAAAACAACAGATTTAAAAGGTTTTTCATATATAAAAGTCCATCAAATAATGCTGCAAAATAAATGTCCAAAAATTTAAAGAAAATCGAGAATTAAAAACTAAGAATGCGAAAATTGATAAAATTCAAAAACTTTGGGCTGCCTCCCAAAAGTGCTTGTTTAAGGTCATTAGCTTGACCAAAGGTTTATCATTGCTCTAGTGAATAATGTGGAATTTTCATCTCCACACCTTCTCGAATCAACTTGTGTGCTAAAATTATTCTTCTGCATTTGCACCCATATTCCACCTCCTATCTTCTTGTCCTTTTCATGTTTCAAGCAGTCTTCCAAGGGGTTCTCATCAATTTCTATAAAATTTCTATCATTAACCTTGCTTTCCTCAGCTTCAATGTATTGGTGAGATCCTGCAAAAGAAATTCCTTTAGTCTTAAAGGAAAAATCAAATACTAGTCTTTCCTCTCTAAGATGCATAGTTAATTTCTCCTTTATCATGTTAATAATAGCCTCTGTACTAGCTAAAAATGGTCTGCCTAAAATAATTGGTAACTCAGTATCTTCTTTAATATCAACAATCATAAAATCAGTTAAAACAGAAAAGTCACCAACTTTAACAGACACGTGTTCCAAAACTCCAATAGGTTGTTGAACAAATCTATTAGCATATTGAAGCAAAATTTTAGTAGGTTTCATCTCTCCACTACCAACTTTCTCAAACATAGATAAGGGCACTAAGCTTATACTTGCCCCCAAATCACATAAAGCATGCTTAACAAAAATCTTACCAATCTCACAGGGAATCGAAATAGTTCCAGGATCTTTTACCTTCGCTATCACCTTAGGCTCACTTACCTCACTACTCTTTACCTCAGGTTTTGCAATTACAAGTTTTTCTTGATCTACTCTCAATAGCCTTTGAGGGAAAGGAACTAGTGGAACATATGTAGGGGGACCCACATATTCTTCCTCATTTTCCTCCTCAGGTGTAGTCTCCTCAAACTTCTTCTCCAAAACCTCAGGTGCAGAGTCTTCAATAGGTTCTCCAGGTTCATCAACTTGTTCACCATTCACAATTGTGACGGCATTGCAATGCTCTCTGGGATTCATCTCTGGTTGTCCCGGAAGCTTACCAATGGGCCTATTGGAAGCAGTCGCCTGTTGGTAGCATGCAAATATATGATATTTTGTGACTTATTTTTTACTATTATTTTGGATTAAATTACATGCTTTGTCTCATTTATTTGCCCAAAATACTTTATATTATTCAAAACCTTCATTTTTCCTTGGATTCATTGAAATGTAGAGATTTCGCCCACAAATTGGTGGAATTTGCGAGGTCTGAAGATATGGGACGATTCCTCATGATGAGACAAAGCTACATGATAAATTTCAGCTCAAATAAAGTTTTCTACGCTCTTCACAGGCATGGCCGTGCATCCATACACGGCCATGTATGAGCCTGCTTTTCCAGACTATGCCGAGCCGTTCACAGGCAGACCCGTGCATCCATGCACGGCCATGAAGGGTTCGGCCGACTTTTCCAGAATTCGACGAAATGTTCATGCGCACACCCGTGAACACATACATGGCCGTGAAGAGTAAGTTTTCCAGAAAATAAACCTCGATGAGCTGTTCACGGGCATGGTCATGCATCCATGCACTACCGTGAACGGTTCCACCCAGTTTCGATAGGAGTTTGGTTTCTCAACCATATCTTACTATTTTTAGAACAAAATTCGCTAAAATTTGGGGGAGACCATACCAACTGAGACACGGACATTTTGGGACTGGAATCAAGCGATTTGGGCAAGCGGTTTTGGAGAACGAGCTAAAGGGGCGAGACCTAGGGTTTGACAGCGATTTCTGGCGACGAAAGGGTATTCCAGCGAGATTTCTCCCTCGTTTCGACGCGGAAGATCATGCCCTACCCTCTCTCGATGTTGATCTAGTCTTCCTTCTAGTTTGCATTAATTTATTTGAGAGATTTCGATGTATTTCATGATGAACATTGTAGCATAATTTCTTTTCGGGGTTTGGGCATAGCCCACTATAAGAATGTTGATTATTAATTTTTGATCTACACTTTATCTAAACTTATCTTTGTTCTTATTCATGTCTAGGAAGTTTTAATTCATGATTATGTACTGGCCATGAATATTTATGTTTTAGACGTTGTGGGAAGGACTGAGAGGTGAACCATAATTGTCGGATCCCCTTAGACTGGACTATTAGTTTCAGCCACGAGAGTTGTCGAAATCACCTGAGGATCCTTAATTCTTCACAGAGCCCATTGGGTCCGCTTAACCCAGTAAGCCATGAGAGTAGGAGACTTGGGTTAAGTTGGATACCGGACCATGTCCTGAGAGGGAGCGTGTCTATACCTTAGGAAGGATTACTTTAAGAACATAGGTAAAAACTTATTTAAAATATCAACATTAACTTTCTTGCATGCTTCAGTGTGGTGAAACCTGAAACCCCGATTTTCTCTCAAGGATCTCAAAACCTCGATTGCTTGCTTTATGTTATGTTTACTCTTGATTAGCATTAGTTTGCTTTCTTGCATTAGGATTTAGTGACACTCCTACATTTGTTAAATCACCTAGCTATTAATTAACTGATTAGTTAGTACTTGACCGCTAGTCCTCATGGGATCGATACTTTTTATTACGCGATAGACCATGCACTTGCGGTACGACGCCTATCACCTGCTGAGCTATTTGGCTCTCTAACATCTTGTTGTGGGTGGCTAAAGCATCCACTCGAGTTGTAAGATGCTTAATCGCATCAAAGACGTCCTCGTTGTGCTTCTTCTGAGCGACAACAAATCCTTCCAAAAGAGACTCCAAGTTAGACTTCTGGGGTTGTCCAAACTGCTTGGATTGAAAGCCTGGTGGCTACTTGTTATTCTGTTGATTGTACTGTGGAGGAACTTGCCCTTGATTGTTCTTATAGGATAGGTTTGGGTGATTCCTCCAACCTGGGTTATATGTGGCAGAATAGGGCTCATTCACTTGCCTTTGATTGAAGTTCCCTAAAGCATTGACCTGCTCTTGACAAAAGTCATCCTGTGACGAGACTAAAAGCTGACAATTAGATGAATTATGTCCTGAAACACCACACACTTCACAAGAGACATCATTAACGACAACTGAGGGAAAAGTAAAGGAATCCAATTTTTGTACTAGGGAATCTACCTTCGCTGCTGGGATGTTAAGGAGTCATTGCTATACTTACCAACACCGGTGGACAAGGTACCTCGCTCATTGGACCAGTGGTTATGGTTCATAGTCATGTCCTCAAGCAAAGTAGCAGCATCCTCCACGGTCTTGCTCATTAAAGCTCCCCTAGCCGCAGCATCCACTATGAGCTTTGTGCTGTAATCCAATCAATTGTAGAAGATATGGATCATGACCCACTTCTTAAGCCCATGGTGAGGACACATACGCTGGAGCTCTTCGAAGCGATTCCATGCATCGTAGAGAGATTCTCCTTCTCGTTGTCTAAAGCATGTAATCATGTTCCTCAGCTGAACTGTCTTGCTTGGTGGGAAATATTTATTCAGAAAAGCTCATGAAAGTTCATCCCAAGCAGTGATGGATCCAGCTGGAAGAGAGTACAACCAAGCTCGTGCGCGGCCCTTGAGAGAAAATGGAAAAAGTCTTAGTCTAATCGCATCAGAAGATACACTGTTTACCTTAACAGTGTCACAATATTCTAAAAACAAAGCAAGATGAAGGTTAGGATCCTGGTTCGGGGAACCCCCAAACTAATTCTGTTGGACCATCGTCATCAGTGCTGGCTTGAGTTCGAAATTGTTCATCTCCACATTAAGTCGAACTATACTTGAATTGAAACCCTGTATATTTGGTACTGCAAAGTCCCTTAATGATCGATTGTTCGCAGCCATTGCACCCTCTTTTGATGTTTTTCGAGTTTGAAACTGCAGTCTTCTTCGAAGGCGGAATGTGTGTTCGATCTCTAGTTCTTCAGGAAATAAAGTACCTGTATGTAAAACTCTGGGCATGCAACGTATAAATCAAAGTGAAAATAAAATGACAGTAAAAAGAAAAGAATTAAGTAGATGCTAAAGCAAGAGAAAGAAAAATGTCTAGTCTCTAAACTTATCGATTGGGTCAATATTAACTGACCTAATCTCCGGCAACGGTGCCAAAAAACTTGATACGTCCGCAAGTGCACGGATTTATCGAAGTAATAAAATTAAGATCATTCCCTCAAGGATTAGGCGATCAAGTACCAACTATACGATTCGTTTAAATCTAGGCTAATCAAGTCGTGGATTGTTTTGGGCTCTAAGCACGAAAAAGCAATGGAAACTGCGTTTAGAGAAAATCAAGTTCTGAAAGGTCGGGACTCGGGGCTTTGCCATACTGACAATTAAGAATCTTATGAAAATAGCTCTTTGAACAGATAATTATGATCATGAAAGGGATTTTTCCTAAGGTGCGGATTACCTCCTCCCGGAGCGTTACCCGGTATCTAACTACACTAACTCCCTACTCTTGTGATAGTTAATATACCTAGATCCATTAAGTTCTACAAAAAAACTTGTAAAACCTTCAAACGAATCCAAACTACTCCCGTGATTGGATTCGTAGGTTTGATTAAAATAGATCTGACATTGCGATTCACCTTCCGGTTCTTCTCGCAACGTCTAAAACGTAATAAACTTGGTTAGAGTAAACTACGGATTAAACACAGTTCTAATCAAATCATGCATAACTATCATTGCAAAGAACAATAATTCAATTTCTGTATCATAATTGTCAACGGGCTAATCCCCTAAATCCCGAAATTAGAATTACTCACTCATGTTTGTAAAATACAGCATGTATATTGATTGAACAGGCATTGAATCCTCTCGAATTACATGAATTTTACTAAGAAAACGATAAGAAAAGCTTCCCCTAGATCTGGAGATTAAGAGGAGGTGATCAATCTTCTCTTTTGCATGAAAATCTCACCGAAAATTGCCTTGGAATCGATTCTCGCCCTAATAGTCGCCGCCGCTTGTGTTCATCCGAAAAGTCCTCCTTAACCCTCCAAAAATCAAACCTTATATACTTTGATCTATCTGGAACCCTTCAAGGAACGAATCTAGAGAGTTTGGTTCAAATCTGATTTGATTTGGAGTCAAATCGAGTGAAAAACTTGAAGGGACGAAAACTTTCACAGCTCGTAATGTGTTTACGGTTGAGGCCGTAATTATTTCTGTGAATAAGGCTTTTGTTCACAGAAAGTTTCACGGATCGTGAAGGCTTCACGGCTTCACCCGTGAAAGTTTCTGTGAACTTTTTAACTTAGCTGATTTTCATCGCCCTTCGAACACAGAATTATGACCGGCCGAAATAATTACGGCCAAGAACGTAAATGTTACATTTTTCACCGTTTTAACTCCAAATTTGATGTGCAACCTCGTGATATTCTTGGGAATCATGCTATGACTTCAAAACTTGTAAAATCCATGATTTTTTAGTCATTTTACCTGCAATTTCATTAAAACCAAGAAAAGTGGAGATTCTATACCAAGTGAAGCAAATAAGCTAAAAATTAGTGTAAAATCGTAAAATAAGCACGAAATATCATACAAAATACAGGTAAAAATGTGATGTAAATACAGTGCATCATTCACCAACATAGGACCCACATTTATATTTATCTATTTTTCTCGAATATTACGACACTGTTAAAATAAATGGTGTATCTCCTGATGCTCTAAGGCTAAGACTTTTCTTTTTTTTTCTCTCAAGGATCGTGCGTGAGCATGGCTCATCTCTCTACCACCAGGATCAATCACAACTTGGGAGAAACTCTCTCGGGCATTCCTGTCCAAATATTTTCCTCCTAGTAAAACGGTGCAGTTAAGGAATATGATCGCCTGCTTTTATCAAAGGAGAATCGCTCTACGATGCTTGGGATCGCTTCAAGGATCTCTAGAGCATGTTCCCTCACCACAAACTTGAACAATGGGCTTTAGTCCATACTTTCCATAATGGACTAAAGAACAACACCAAGCTTATAGTGGACGTAGCTGCTGGAGGCACACTTATGAATAAAAGAGTCGATGAAGCCATGACGCTACGCAAAGATATGGCGATGAATTATAACCATTGGTCTAATGAGCGAGTGATGCAACCACAAGTACACGGTTATATCGAAGTAATAAAATAAAGATCGTTCTCAATGAGGATTTGACAGTCAAGTACCGATTACATAATCGATCTATAGCTAGACGAATCAAAGTGCGATTTTTGTTTGAAAACTTCTAGTACAAGAAAGCAAAATTAAGTGTTTCGGGTAGAAAATAATACGAAGAGAGTCGGGATCGGGGTTGCACCATGCTAACAATTTAGAAATTAATAAAAATAAATCTTCAGACAGAAAATTAAAGTATTGGAAGGGATTTTTTCTTGTGTACAGATTGCTTTCTCTCGAAGCATAATCCGGTACCAAACCACGATAATTTCTTACTCTCATGATAATTATCGTAATTAGGCCCCTTAAGCTCTTTTAAAAATTATGTAAATCCTTTAAGTAAATCCAAACTACTTTTATGATTGGATTCACAGGTTTAAAAAGAATAGATCCGACGTTGCGATTCACCTCTCGGTCCTTCTCGCAACATCTAAAATGTAAAAATACTTGGCCAGAGTAAAATTACGAAGTAGAACACAATTCTTAAGAAATCAACTCAATAAAACTCATAATAAAGATTAGAACAATAAGTTTATTCCATCAAACATCAACGGGTTACACCCCTAATCCCGAAAAAGAGTTTGAACAGTCATGTTCTTAGAATACAGCATGAAATATGATAAATTCGACATGAAAACTAAATAAAACTACAAGAAAACACTAGGAGAATGATTGGAACCCTTATCTTTGATCAGGAGATGAAGATCGAGCAACAAAATTACTCCTTTGTGTGATCTCCTTGCCGAAAAATTGCCTAGTCGCCTGTTCTTGCCCTAGCCGTTGCCTCTGTCTGTTTTCATCTAAAAAAGTTCTCCACACTCTTCCAAAACCCTTCCTTTATAGTTATCCATTTAGAACCCATCTAGGAAGGTTTGTCTCAATTTTGGCTAAGTTTCGATCTGATTTGAGGAAGAATCAAAGTGAAAACCGAGTTGGACGGAAGTCTTCACAGGCCGTGAAGCGTTCACGGTTGCGATCGTGAAAGTCTCTATGAATAAAACTGCCTTTTGGTCACTGTACGCCGAGACATTCATGGCCCGTGAATGAGTCACAGGTGCAGCCGTGAAAGTCTCTGTGCAAAACTAGACTTCGGCAAGAAATGTTCCTTTGTGCAACACGATATTCATGGCCCGTGATGGACTCATTGCTCTGATCGTGAATATTGCGTCTAACCTCTGTTTCGCTCCAAATTTGATGCGTAACTTTGTCTTTTCCTCGGGAATCATGTCATGGCCTCAAAGCTCATAAAATCCATTATTTTTGAGTGATTTTATCTATATTTTCATAAAAATTAAGAAAAGTGAAGATTCTATACCATAGGAGATAAAAAATACTAAAAATTGATATAAAATTATACAATTAAGCACAAAATATCATATAAAATATAGAGAAAAATATGATATAAATGCATTAAGACCATGGAACTGTAGAATTGACAAATACTTTCAAGAGAATGGATTTATTAGATGTCCATGTGAATTTGCCTTATCTGAAAAAGAGAAATGATGAAATTCTGATCATTTGTTTGTATGTAGATGATCTGATTTTCACAGGAAACAACATGAAGATGATTGAAGCTTTCAAGAAAGCAATAAATTGAGAATTCGAGATGACAGATCTTGGACTAATGTCCTACTACCTTGGGATGCAAGTAAAGTAGACAAATGAAGAGATTTTTATCTCCCAAGAAAATTATGGAAAAGAGACTCTAAAGAAATTCAACTTAAGCAACTGCAATCTAGTCAACACCCTAGTTGAAAATGGTGAAAAGTTATCCAGATACAATGATACTAACAAACTTGATCCTACTTTATTCAGAAGTTTAGTTGGTAGTTTAAGGTACTTGACATATACAAGACTAGATATTTATTTTGGAGTCGGACTCATGAGTCAGTTTTTAGAAGCACCGACTAAGACGCACTTGAATGCTGCCAAGAGAATTTTTGCGCTACATCAAAGGTACTCTGAATTTTTTACTACATTATCATGCTACTAACGATTTCAAACCTAAAGGATTTTGTGATGGTGATTGGGCAGGAGACACGGACGATCAAAAAAGTACAACTGGTTTTGTCTTTTTCATAAGTAATATAGCTTTCACTTGGAGTTCGAAGAAACAACCGATCGTAACCTTGTCAACATGCGAAGTAGAAATACGTTGCCCTCAACTTATGCATGACTCAAGCAATCTGGCTAACAAGATTAATGGAAGAACTACAGTTTGCACAGAAGGAGCCAACTCAAGTCAACATGGACAATAAGTCAGCAATTGTATTAGCAAAGAACCCCTCGTTCCATGAACGAAACAAACACATCAATACTTGATTCCACTATATTCCACTATATTCGAAAATATGTTTCAAGTAAAGTCAAGTTGAACCACATGAAAATAGAAGAGCAAATTGCAGACATTTTTACAAAGAATTTCAAGAATTAAGATCTAAACTTGGAGTAAGACAATTTCAAGTTTAAGGGAAGATTTTAAATAGTAAAACTTAAATCCACCGCTTCCCATTAATGCAATGCTTCGGAAGACATTCCACCGCCTCAATTAGATTTAGATTTAATGTTTATAATTAATTAGGGGAATTTGAATAGTTACTTTCTCCCCTGTAAATAGCTATGTAATCTTTCCACTTAAATCAATCGAATTTTAGAGAAGAAAGTATTCACTTTTATTCATCTCTACTCACCGAGCATTGTCTCGGTTGTGTGTTTGTGTGGTGATCCAGTTTTCTAACGTTGCATATTAGTATTTTAGTTAGCAGGCACTGGAATCTATGGATCAGATTATTTTTATATTGATTTAATGGTTTGAGTAAAATTTTTTTTGAGCTGCTGGACCTTACCACCTTGTATACAAGGAGAGAAAAATGAGAGAAAGGATAAAAAAGTTACTTTTCCTTTGTTTATCGAAATGGACGGAAAAACTAGAACGGAAAAGCAAATGAAAATTTAACCCTTTTTCCATTGTTTCGTCGTCCGCCCGAATCAAGCGGACAACGAATGAAAGAACAAAAAAAACAACACAGCGCGTTGTTTCGTCAGTCACCCTCCACTGTTCGCCCCGCCTCCTCACCAACCCCGCCTCCTCCGCCCATCCCCCCATTCACCCCCCACCCCCCCCCCCCCCCTCTCCTGCCTCCGACGCCCGTCGCCTCGCCTGCCATTGACCCTCGCCGTTCGCCCCCCCGCCTCCTTGCCTGCTGCCTCCGACGCCGGTCGCCTCGCCTGCCATCGACCCTCGCCCTTCGCCCCCGCCTCCAACGCCTGTCGCCTCGCCTGCCATCGACCCTCGTCTGCCTCGCCTGTTCACCTCCACATCTGGATCGCCCATCCGCCTGCCGTCTGCCTCGAAGTCCGCCTGCCATTTTCTCTCTTCACACGTGAAAACCACATAATGCACCTTTCTTTTCTACCCATTTTCCTTTCTCTGTAATTTTTCTTTTCCATTCATTTTCTATACTTTCTTGTAAACAGAGCCTAAATATTTTTCCTTGAAACAGGGAGTGCTACTGGACGGGCGAGAGATTGCAGTGAGGAAGCTCGTAGCTGATTCTTGGCAGGGACTCAGAGATCTTAAGAATGAATTGGTTTTGGTTTCCAAACTACAACATAGGAATCTTGTCAGGCTTTTGGGTGTCTAATTGGACAAGGAGAAAATGATCGTCTACGAATTCATTCCTAATGGAAGCCTCGACACTTTTCTCCAAGGTTGCCATTAGTTCTTAACCATGTAAATATATTAATGAAATTATTTCGGTGTTCTAGATCCTACAAGACTTAACAATTACATTGGGGCACTCAATTCAAAATCATATGTGGAATTGCTCGGGGCTTGTAGTACTTGCATGATGAATCGTGTCTGACAGTAGTGCACCTCGTTCTGAAAGCCAGCAATATCTTGCTAGACGCAAATATGAACCCTAAGATTGCAGAGTTTGGTTTAGCCAGGCTTTTCCACTGCGAGCAAACTCACAAAAGCACAAGCCGAATTGTCGGAACATTGTAGGTTTTTATGTACACAATTAACTAAATAAACCTTCGGGCATGTAATCTATTCAAAATTAATTGTCTACGCGCTTGCAGTGGATACATGGCGCCAGAGTACGTGATGCATGGGCAGTCCTCTGTCAGGTCAGATGTGTTCAGCTTCAGCGTCTTGGTCTTGGAGATCATCACTGGGAGTAAGAGCAACAGTTTCGAGGACGCTCACCACTCTGACTTGCTCAGCTATGTACGTGTTTTCAATAAGTTTAAATTTATACTTGATTTCTGAGCTTTACTGTTCGTTAATTAGTGGCTGTAGCATGCAGGTCTGGAAGAATTGGATCGATGGAACGATTGTGGAGCTACTGGAGCAATCAGATTTGGGGGAGGATTGGTCAAGGAGTGAGGTGCTGCGATGCATTCAGATAGGGTTGTTGTGTGCGGAGAAGAACGCAAATGACAGACCGAATATGTCAACGGTGGTTCTGGCCTTGAGCAGCACGACTGTGTCTCTCCGTGCTCCTTCACGACTTGCGTTCTGGACAAGAACCAGATCGCTTGCAGATTTAAATGCTGAATCATTTCAAGGAAGGCTTCAAAGAGAATCAATTTATCCAACCACAGCAACAACATCATCATCTAATGAGCTGACCTTTCCATAATTTGAACTTCACAATAGTTTTTCTTTTGTTTTTTTTTTTTTTGCAATAGTTTAATTATACACTGACGATAGTGAATAATTAAATACTTGAGTTAGGTTTGAGTTGCATAATAGAGTGGGCAAACAGTCCTTGCCAAACTAGTTTTAGTGGTATGGAGAATATATATATATATATATATATATATAATTTTTATATTATTGGATGATTTTAAGCATCATTAATTTTAAAAGTCATGGTGGTATGGAGAATATATATATATATATATATATAATTTTTATATTATTGGATGATTTTAAGCATCATTAATTTTAAAAGTCATGGAATACTCAAATCATTCGAGTTAACAAATAAAGTCAATATGCCTTATAACCAACCACATAATATAGCTTAAATAATTTTGGGGCATAAATGGTTGACTTGATTATGACCAGAACACAATTATACTTGATCCATACAAGATCACACCTGACCTAAAATCATTTTCATGTTGGATTGGGTTGTTTTGGGTTAGCAAGTTAGTCAACTTTTTTATTTTTCGTCATTAAAATGACTTTTAATAGTGTGTTCATACGTAGTAATGGCAATGGTGTAGAGTAGAAAAGAGGAAGAATGTTGTTTATGTTGTGGTACCTTAGTGACAATGTTACTTCGTTTATGTCTATTATCTTCATCCTATGCAAAGTATGAAAAGGAAGTCAACAAAATTACTCTATAAAGTCAAAATAAAAAAAGCTAATGTCAAAAAATCAACTTGATAAAAAAAATAAAAATCCTTAAATCTAATAAATGTGAGAGTATACTTCAAATGGGTTATCTCAATTATGTGAAGAACATGAACTCTCAATCTAATGGATGGAGCTCTTCTTTCAGCTTATTTCATTCAAAATAAAATCTCATTTAAAAATGAGTCCATGTTTCTATGAATTATGGAAAAAGCTATGTAGAATATAGTGGTGGTTAACAAAAGTATACACATCTAAACCTAAAAGAAAAAAAAATATATTCTAAAATAATTATTGTTATATTTATAAGATACCACTGCATTTGAACACAGATTTTTAGTTGATAATTTTGAAGTATATGAAATATTATATAACACCTTAATTGAATCTATATATGCTACTTTATAAATGAGATTATTCAATCTTATTCATGATGAAAATTTACATTCTAAACTTTATTTATCTTTAAATAATGAACCTATAATGAGTGAACTAAAAGTGAAAATAAGGCTAGAATTAAAAAAAGATTTTGGTGATAATCTTCTAACCTATTTAATTAAAAACACATCAAAATATTACCAAGAAGCTTTAATATCCCCTAATGCTTTATTTTGAAATGAAGTTATCAATGAATTCTTATCAATAGTTAGAAATACTTGGATATTGAGTTATTTACCTCTCGACAATAGGCCTCTAGGATGTAAATGTGTCTTAAAAAAGAAATAAGATAGATGCAATTGTAGGGAAAAAAAGAAGAAGATGTGTTTGGTTATTCAAGATTCTAGACAAAAAAAAGATAGATGAAATTGTAGAAAAATATTAATGACTTGAGAAGGAAATGATCTCATAATCCACAACCATAATAATGTATTTATCTCCTCTACAAGAAGGAAATGGTCTTATAAAATCTATTTTCCATGCATCAAAATTTTCTACTTCTAAAATATTATTTAATGGCATTGTGTTTCTTTTTGCTATGTTGCCCGTAATTTGACACTGATCACACGACAAAATAAAATTTCTATCATCCTTAAAGATTGTTGGCCAGATGAATCCTAATTGGAGTACCTTAAAAGTTGGCTTAGATGTGTCAACATGTACACCATAGAATGATGTGTGGTAATGAAAAAGAATTATGGCAGTTTTTGTTGGTGTATTTGTCCTAAAAATCAATTATATAATGATCTCACATGTATATAGTACTATGATCATCTTAATAAAAGACATTATCATTATTATGTTTATTACTATATATGTGTGTTATATAGGATTGCATGATGATATCTATACAATTGACCGTGACAATTCTAAAAGTATTCCTAATTTAGTGCCTCAGTAGATAAAAAACAGTTTTGGTGCATGTGAGATTGGTGTGGACTAGGTGCGTACTTGGCACTAATTTAGATATCTAGGTGCATCAATATTAGATATATTGTATCGACTAATCGACTAATCGACTAATTGTGAGTATTGACTTGAGTGTCAACAAGTCAATATCACATGGGAAAGACATGAGATGATCCTTTGACTTGAGGTCATCAGTACTCCATTATGGTGAGTGATATATTTTAACACAACCTAACATCTCGCCATAATAAGAAGGTAATAAGAGTTGCCATTGGGTACACCAAGTACGATAGACTAATAGAGGATTTATCACTTTCTTAGAGAAATATGGCATCCATAGACCCTGTCTATTAGTGTATGATTAAAAGTATACAGTCATACACAAGTAAATAAGTGTGAACATGATAGATTCTTCCAAATATGTCACATCTAAAACTTAAAATTTTCATGATATTTAATTATAATAATGTTAAAAACCTCAAAAGGCAGTAGCATATCAAAGATAAAAAATTCATGATAATTAACGGGGGTGTTGTAATCAATTTACTTGAAGAATTTTCACGATCAGTCACTTCTCTTTGAAATCCTTCATCAAATGATTCATCATTTGGATTCATGAACGATGTGGTTCCTGTCCAAAATGCAGGCCGTGAGGGAACTCGGAGTGACACAGTTGTGCTGCTCAAAGCCAGAACCACTGTCGACATGTTTGGTCTATCATTTGGGTTCTCGTCAACGCACAACAATCCTATTTGAATGCATCGCAGCACCTCGCTTCTCGGCCAGTCCTCACCTAGCGCTGATCGGTCCAACAGCTCCACAATCGATCCAGTGATCCAGTTCTTCCATATCTGTATGCAACAACTACTAATTGTAGAATTTGTATGAAAGCAAACAAATTAAACAAATGGAATAAGCACACACATACATAGCTAAGAAGATCAGAGTGGTGATCGTCCTGGAAACCATTGCTCTTCCTCCCTGTGATGATCTCCAACACCAATACGCCGAAGCTGAACACGTCTGACTTGACAGAGAATTGCCCATGCATCACGTACTCCGGCGCCATGTATCCACTAAAAGCGCGCAGACAATTAATTTTAAACAAACAACATGCTCAAAGGTTTAGTCAGTTAATTGTATACATAGAAACTTACAATGTCCCCACGATTCGGCTTGTGCTTTTGTGAGTTTGCTCGCCGAGGAAAAGCCTGGCTAAGCCAAAATCTGAGATCTTAGGGTTCATATTTTCGTCCAACAAGATATTGCTAGCTTTTAGATCTCGGTGCACTACGGTGAGACGTGATTCATCATGCAAGTACTGCAAGCCCCCAGCAATTCCACATATGATTCTGAATCGAGTGCCCCAATGTAATTGTTCACGTCTTGCAGAATCTAAAACACACAAATAGCTTCATTAGTATATCTACATGGTTAAGATAAGGCGAAGTTAAATAACAAACTAATGGCGACCTTGGAGAAAGGTGTCGAGGCTTCCATTAGGAACATATTCGTAGACGATCATTTTCTCCTTGTCCAAGCAGACACCCAAAAGCCTGACGAGATTCTTATGTTGCAGTCTTGCAACCAAAACCAGTTCATTCTTGAGTTCTCTGAGTCCCTGCCAAGAATTTGCTGCGAGCCTCTTCACTGCAATCTCTTGCCCATCCGGTAGCACTCCCTATTTCATTTATTAATTCATGCTAATTAACACATATAAATCAATAAATTAACCTTATAATACAGATTAAATTAATGAATTAACCTTGTACACTTCTCCAAATCCACCTTCCCCGAGCTTGTTCTCTTTATGGAAGTTGGCTGTTGCATGTTCTAGTGTAGATAGATCAAGTAGTAGAGACTCCGCACAGTCGATGTCATCTATGTCACTCTTCCTATCTGTTTAGATTACAGAATTTATACATACGAAGAAAGTCAAGCACTTGACTGTTCCGTTGACTTACAGAGTAATTATGTTGACTTACTTTTCCTCCTGATGCATATGATGAAGACAACAGAGACGAACAATGCAGCCGTCGCCAAAGGTATCACAATATAAACTGCAATATTCTTCCTCTTTCCTATCAATTGTTATTGGATGAATCTATGTCATGCTAATTATTTCATAGCAAAAAAAAGGAGAAAAACAGAGATGCATGGATCGACTCACTTCCTTTTGGTTGGGAAGGCTGAGACGTGGACGGGGGATTTGCCGTTGCATCCGGATAGGGTTGTGGTGTCGGCCTTGGTCCGCCGTCGGCTTCGGCTACGAGCTTCACCATTGGAGCGCGTGTGTAGAAGGGGTACACTTCGTACCGCATGGTGCACACCGATCCCAGCACCCTTCCGCCTCTCTTTCCATATAGAAAGTCGGGCAAAGGCTCGAACAGATTCCCCAAGCATCTGCTGCAATTCTTATCCGACAGATTTGGAAGACACTGAAGGAGCGCATATAAATGAGTAGCGGACTTGTTCAATTCCCCCGTCGCATATTTGTGACTCAAGTTATGGACTGCCCAATCCGCTGTAGCATTCAGTAGCTCGAGTACGAGCTCCATGAAAACGGTAGGGTTAGTTGCGTTATTGACGTTGTACAGCATCAGCTCCTGCTCGTTATCGACTGAGTCGAGGAAAGGCTGGTCGGAGTAGCGCAAGAGGCAGAAGTCGTACCATAGGATTGCCCCCTTATTGTTGGGGCAAAGTTGGAGGGTGCTCCGGGAGGCGTTCGTGACACAGGAAGTGCACACGGAGAGTTCAACGTCGCCGCGGCAAAGGACGATGCTATCAATGCGATCGGGGATATCTCCGGGCCTCTGAGTTAAATAACCAGAGAAGGAGACGGCCGAGGCGAGCGAGGAGAGGAGGCCTTCGAGGTTGCGCTCGTATGTGCTATTCGCCGTGAAATTTCGGCTGGTGTCGCATTTATTGTACAACAATTGTTGTTCAGCGAAAGACGAAAAAGAGAAAAGGGAGAGGAGGAGATAGTACAACATGCTGCGAAATGGGATGAAGAAGAAGATAAAAGCTGCCCAAAGTGCTGCTACTTGATCTGCCTCGTTTCAGAAACATCTCAAACTATTTTATAAATGAATAGCGAGAGAGAAACTTCAACATGTAATTAATTTTGAGACGACTTGACTAGCAAGTCTGCATGTCTGATCTAAACCGAAGAATTCGGTGCAGCTGCGATCCAATGATATCATGCAGAATTCCTTGAAATTTCCAAGGGGGCAGGTTGAGTGGAAAATCCAACTCTTTTTGACTTAAAAGTCAATTACATTGAATGGCATAAGAATCAATTAGTGTGTACCACGTGGCACAGTGAATTTGACAGGTTAGAAGAGTATGAGCAATTTAATTACGTAGGATTTTGAAAGAAAAAGACGTTTTCTCGATGTGAAAAATGTCATCAAAATTACACGAAGAACAAGAAATAATCTACTTTTGAACTGAAAGATTTGTACGTGCCTTCTAGATATGCATTGTTTAGTTACACCTTATTTTTTATGAAAATGTGAAAAATGTCATCAAAATTACAACTTATTTTTTATGAAAAATGTGAAGGAACAACAAAACAAGAAAAATATGCATTGTTTAGTTAAAGGAAAAGAAAGCACCGGGGAAGAAGAGAGTGACTTTTCCCTCGTATCGATTTCACCCAAATAAGATGAAAAAAAAGTAAACAATAATAATAATAATAATATTGGCATTTGCTGCTTTCCTGATGCCACCCAGCATTGACCAAGGTGTTGAGTTTGGTTACGTTAGGCAGATAATACATTTATGTCATATTTATCACCTATTGACCTGAGTTTGTTTAGTCTAATTTTTCTCATTTACGGTTTACCAATTATACCATTCCCTCTTAGCAATCTCTGGTGAGTTACAGCTTTTCCTCCTCTACTGTTTATATTGCTCTACATCACAACTACAGAAGATTGTTGCAAACCTAAGGGTAGAATATTTACCTTCTATCCCTTGTATTATTTGTTATTTTTTTATATTTTTTAATTTTTTAATTACATTTCCTCTGCCATACCTGATTAAATAAAAAATAAAATTTTATTTTAACTATATTATAAGTTCAAATAATTATAAATATATTTATATAATAGTTATTTTATTAATTTTTATATTTTTTATATTTATTGTTTAAATCTTGTATTGGGTATTAAGTATCTAAATCTATAAACTCAAACCTATTAAAATCCATCTCATTTAGGGCTTGTTTGGGCTCGATTTGAAGCAACTTTTAAGTAAAAAATGTTAGAAAATGGTTTAGTAATAAAAAGTAAAAAAAAAAAGAAGTTAAGAAAACTATAATTTCTCTAAAAAAATAATTTACATTATATATATTATTATTTTAAATAATTTAAAATTTTAATACTAAAATAAAATAAAATAAAATATTATTTTAAATAATTTAAAATAATATATTTATTTATTATTTTAAATTTTAACAGTAGTTAAAAAGTTATTAACTAATAATCTTATAAATTTTAATAGTGTAATACAATACAATACAACATTGCAGTAGCACAATTATAAAATTATTAACAACAGTGGCAACTAAATTTTTCATAAACGGATTGGATCATTCAAATACCCAGATTTTTTTCGGTTAAATTGCCAATTGCCATCCCTATACATGGTTCTAAATTTACAGGTTAAATTTGTACCATCCAAGATTAGCGGTTAAGACTACTTCATAAACATTGGTTAGTTTCCTGGTAACTTGCCCATGTAAATCAAATCTTACTCAAATTGAGGGCGTATTACTCGCTGGGCGAAGCTGTACCCAACTATACAGTGAGGACGTATTACTCGCTGTAACATTGGTTAGAGCCTCTCTCAAGTTTTGCCCGGCGAAGCTGTACCTAACTGTACAGTGAGGGCGTATTACTCGCTGGGCGAGAAAAACACCTCACTTTGTGAGGGCTGCAACGTAAGAAACCCGTCTGTTTTCAGACGAAGAAGAAACGAAGAGTTGAAGAATCGAGGAGGAAGACAAAAGAATTTCCTCGTTGCGAGTTTGCATCGAGAAGAAACCTCTCCTCGGCACTATCCTTTTCACAGTGAGTGCTGAAGGACGAGAGGAAAATAAGCGACGTTCGAATCCGCCTGATTTGCGTGACGACGTACGAAGAAACGAGAAGGTCTCGACGAAAATCCGGCGCTATCCTTTCCGGATCGAGCGCCGAAGACGAAGAGCAAATCCAAAGACGAAGAAACCCGGCGACGACAATCTCAAATCGCCGCCGACGAAAATTTTCTGACGAAATCAGATTTCGGCACTATCCTCTATTGAGTGAGGCCGAAATCTGACATCACTTCACCCATCGACGAAGAAGAGCGACATTCGGCGCCGATCTCTCCAAATCGTGCGCCAAAGACGAAAATCCTAAAAGAGAAGAAAACTTAGCTTCCCTGATTGAAATCTCTGCACAAATCCGGCACTGATCTCTACGGATTGTGTTGTCGACGAAATCTCCGATCCGGCGATCTCAAATCGCTGGCGCCCGCTGCTCACATAAACGAAGACGCCGCCGCATCTCTCCAGCCGAGTGACACCTGCAACAGAAAAAAAAATCCAAAACTAGGGTTAACAAAGAAATCAACTTGGTCAATTGAATATTGACCAAATCCTATCGTTCCTCGTATTTTGAGCCTCTATTGTTAGCTGCCAACAGAAGAAGACTCTTTCGGTGAAAATCAATTACATTGATTTCGGTGCTTTCAATTTTGACTAATCAAAATTGAGAATTTTGCTAGTAATCAAAATTGATTTTGCAACCCTAGCAAAATTCTCAATTTTGAAGAAAACAAACGTTCGGTCAATTGATTTTTTTTTTTTGACCTAAAATATTCTCAGTATCGCAAGTTGGTCAATCATCAATTGAATTCTGACCTTAGAGTACTCTAATTGAAAATGATGAACGATGGTGGAATGTTTCCTTTCCAATTTCCAAAGCTTACAAAGAAAAAATTATGACAACTGGTGTATTGGGATGAAAACTTTACTTGAATCCCAAGATGTTTTGGGAAATTGTTTACAAGAATTTTGAGCAACCTACTAAGTACAGATAGTTTAACTCAGGCCGAACAAGACACTTTACAGAAAATAAAAAAAAAGGAACAATAAGCGCTAACCTTAATCCATATGTGTTTGGATGAATCTATGTTTGAGAAAGTTTCAAGTGCAGAAACAGCCAAGAAGGCTTGGCAAATACTTCAAAATTCCTTTAAAGGAATTGATAAAATTATAAAGGTTCGCCTTCAATCCTTAAGAGCATAATTTGAGTCTCTTAAGATGAAATCATCTGAATCAGTGTCAGATTATTTTACCAGAGTCTTGCTTGTAGTTAATCAATTAAGACGCTATGGAGAGAAATTAGAGGATATTCGTGTTGTTGAAAAGATATTGCGCTCACTTGATCCAAAATTTGAATATATTATTGTGGCTATTGAGGAATCTAAAGATGTTGACACAATGATAATTGATCAACTCATGGGCTCTCCACAAGCCCACGAAGAGAGGATAAAGGAGAAAGAGAAAGAACCTCTTGACCAAGCACTTATTTCTAAGCTGTCTATTAAAGAAAAATGAAAAGATAAAAGCAAAAAATGAACTTCAGAATGAAAAAGGAAGAGAAAGAGCATATGGCAGAGGCCATGGTTATTCTTATGGTAGAGGAAGAGGAAGATTCAACAATTCAACAGGTAGGGTTTCCAATAATTCAGGAGGAAGAGTTTTCAATAATTCCAACTCTAACTGGAATCGTGGCAGAGGAAGAGGAGAAACAAGACCTCAGGTGCAGTGTTATAACTGTCAGAAATATGGTCATTATGCTTCAGAATACAGGCAAACCAGAAAGAAAAGAGGAAATTTATGTTGTGCAAAAAGTGAAGATGAGGAAGAAGTAGCCTTTCTTCTTACATGCAATGAAGAGAAAGATCAATAAGCTTGGTTCTTAGACACAGAAGCAAGCAATCATATGACTGGAAAAAATGATTTATTTGTTTCTTTAAATGAATCTTTTAAGAGGAGCATTTCATTTGGTGATGGAAGAAAAGTAAATGTTGAAGGAATTGGTGATATTTTAGTTATTGCCAAAAATGGATCCCATCAATTTATCTCTCAAGTATATTTTGTGTCTGCTCTTACAATGAATATTTTGAGTCTTGGCCAACTATTAGAAAAAGGATATGACATTCGATTGAAGGATAGCCACTTGACAATCAAAAATTCAGATGGTAAATATCTTGCAAAAGTCAAAATGTCACACAATAGAATGTTCTCTCTTGTACTTCAAACTAATATTCCCAGGTGCTTAAAAGTGAGTACTTCAGATCCTTCTTGGTTATGGCATCATCTCATGGGACACTTGAATTTTGAAAGTTTAAAACATTTGGCAAAAGAAAAGATGGTGTATAGTCTACCTTTTATTGAACATCCAAAGCAATTGTGTGAAGGTTGTATATATGGAAAGCACTTCAAGAACAGCTTTCCAAAAGAATCATCTTCAAGATCAGTGAAGCCACTTCAACTTGTTCATGCTGACATATGTGGTCCAATAAATCCTATGTCTCTCGGTAAAAGCAAATATTTTTTATTATTCATTGATGATTTTAGCCGAAAGACATGGGTTTATTTTATAAAAGAAAAATCAGAAGTTTTTGATGCTTTCAAGAAGTTTAAAAGTTTGGTTGAAAATGAATCTGGTTATTATATCAAAGCTTTACGAACTGATCGTGGTGGAGAATTCACGTCAAATAAATTTAATGACTTTTCTGAATATCATGGAATTAGAAGATTTTTGACATTGCCAAGATCTCCTCAACAAAATGGAGTGGTCGAAAGAAAGAACAGAACCGTTCTTGATATGACCAGAAGCATGCTAAAGAGCAAAAGTCTACCAAAAAAGTTATGGGCAGAAGTTGTGGCATGCTCAATTTACTTGTGCAATCGAAGTCCTATAAAGAGTTTGCACAAAGTTACACCTCAGGAGGTGTGGACCGATAGAAAACCCAATTTCTCACACTTAAGGGTTTTTGGTAGTGTAGCTTATGCACATGTTGATGATGAATTGAGACACAAATTAGATAATAAAAGTGAAAAATTTGTGTTCATTGGATATGATTCAAAGTCAAAAGGCTATAGGCTCTTTAATCCTAGGAATAAGAAGATTGTCATCAGCAGAGATGTTAAATTTGATGAAGATGAAAGTTGGAAATGGGAAGCACAAGGGGAAGATTATAATTTTCTGCCTTTATTTACAGAAAATATTAATGAAGATGTTGTGCATGAACAAGAACTTTCTCCACTCACAACACCACAACAAGAACTTCCTCCACCCACAATGCCAACACCTATTGAGTACAGTCCATCAAGCTCATCTACGAGACCCAGAAAGATGAGAAAAATCACAGATATATATGCTGAAACTGATAACAATGTCTCTATATTTGCAGGTTCGGAACCACTTGATTTTGAAGAAGCAGTGCAAAATGATAAATCGAGAAAAGCAATGGATGCAGAGATGAATGCAATACACAAAAATGACAAATGAGAAATGTCTACTCTTCTTAAAGACAAGAAAACCATTGGTGTCAAATGGATTTACAGAATCAAAAGAAATGAAAGATGAGAAGTGGAGAAGTTCAAAGCCCGTCTTGTTGCTAAAGGGTTTAGTCAACAATATGGGATTGACTATAATAATGTTTTTGCTCCAGTTGCAAAAATGGAAACAGTTAGACTCATCATGGCTTTGGCTGCATAACGAAATTGGAAAATTTACCAAATCGATATCAAATCTGCATTCTTAAATGGATACTTCGAAGAAGAAATATATATTGAACAACCTCTTGGCTTTATCTATTTCTTAATGTTTTATTTTAGCAAAATATTATTTAGGGGTTTACTTATTTTAGTTAAGACATTGTATTATATATAGACTTTGGTTTACATAATGAAAGTTACGAGATTATTATTTCCTCTTCAACTCTGACCTATATCTTGGCGTTAACACTCTTTTCCTTCTAAACCAACGGCCTCTGAGGTTGTTTTTCAGCCTAGGGGACGTACACGAAGGTTGAGGGTGAGGGCGCAAGTGGTCTGTTTCCGGTTCATACGAGTCAGCAGGCTGGGTGAATAGAGAAAAGATTAAACAAATACTTTGGGCTTGCCACTAAGCATATTATTAAGATGATTTGAGTTTGAATCTCAAAAGATTTTTTTTCGGTCGTGACTCGTGCTATGTTAGACCGGTATTTTCCTATAGTGTAGAGCCCAGCCGTCCGTTGCCCGCCGGAGACGCGCCAGCTCGGTATTGCCCGTGTGCCGCGCTAAAGCTATCGTTGACAGGCCAGCAACGTCACAGTGCAGAATGAGTCGCTGTAGTCCAAAGATGCTGCCGTGCGCAAGAGGAAACGTCGTAGCTGCAGCTAAGGTTGCTATAGAGCGTTGACTTGCACTTGCCAAGAAAGCCAACTGCAGGTGGGAGTGCCAGAGTCGTTTGGGAGGAAGCCATCGTCTTAACAACAGATCATCAAAGCTAGAACAAAGAAGATTCGAAGAGCAGCAAAGAGAGGCGCAGCACCCGGTTAGGGTCATCGAGAAGAAGAGAGATGCCAATAGAAGCTGGGTTGCCGAGAGCCACCGGTCCTTGCGGTGAAGGGACAGCTTGATGCGACACTCGCTGAGAGTTGAGCACCAACAAACGCCACTCAAATTCAGTAGCGAGCAGCAAAACAGAGAAGCAGTGAAGTATAAAAATTGAGAGAATAGTCCTATTTTGGAACAGATTCTTGGAAATGAAAGTTGGATCCAATCATCACGATAAGCTTTAGAAAAACTTTCGATTGTCTGAAAAAAGAGAAAAAAAAAAGGAGGAAACGACTGAAGAAAGGAAAAAAAAGGAAACTAAAGAAAAGGAGAAATTTGGTTAAAATTGGTCAAAGACAAGGATTAAAGAAAAGACCATCGGAAAGAGTGCACAAAATTGTAGACTTGAGGCCAAGAGAAGGGCTGAATTATAAAGAAAGTCAAGATTTTGACTAAGAAAAATTAAAGAAGATTTTGAAAAGAGAACATCAGATGATTGGTTAGTAAGGAAATGCAAATGTAGATGAAGAAGCTGATAATGAAGGAGATATTGACACTACAGACCAAGATAGTAATTTACCACATGACAATTCAAGCTTAAGTCTCTGTTTCTTTCAGAGAAAAGAATATAGGAAGAAAATTATTTTTTATGCAAAAATAGATGGATGGAATGTTGGAATTTTGCTCTAACATTTATTGATTTTTTGGGAGCATTTGTTAATTTGTTAATGGGCCCATAACATCTCATTACTGAATGTGAAGACGGCCTGTGTAGCAGCCCGTTGGGTTATGAGAGAAATCCTTATTGGATAATCCTTATTGGATTATGGATTTCGCACCCGAAACCCAAAACTCTTTTATGGGAGGAGCCTAGGGTTTTTCTATTATAAATATGGGCTAGGTCCCCACTTGCATCCTTCGATCACTTTCGTCTCTTCCCATTGAGAGCCGTCTAAAGGAAGGATAGCAGTGGAAGAGCCGTCTAAAGGATGGCACAATCAGGTATGATTTTATATTTTATTTCATGTTGTTCTAGATCTATACAATAGATCCTGTATATGTGAATATGTCAAATTCTCTAACATTTGGTATCAGAGCGAAGTTTTTGTATAGATTTAGAATGCATGATATTGTTAATCTACTGTTGTTTAAAATTTGTGGTTGAAATCTTTAATAAATAATTTTTATTTTTCGATCTCAACGTCTGTGATGGCGCATATGAATTAGGGTTGTTTTATTGTTTTCTTCCGACTGTTTATTTTCACTTGCGCGATCAGGATCTTGTTGTCGTTGATGCTTCCGTTGACGTTGTTGGCAAGGACAAGTTGTTACAATCTGTGCTTTCTTCTTGCCATCGTCGTTTTCTTTTTTCACCGATTGCATAAGATTTCTGCTGGAAAATTTTCTGTCTCCATCACTGTTTTCGCCACTTGATTTCAAGCCGTGGTCGTTGTCATCGGAAGGATTCAGAGGCTTGTACCCTAAATCCCAGTGTATTTCCAAATTGATTTCGCCGTTCGCGACTTTGTTTCCGCTGCAAGGGATTCGGTTGTGTAGGATTTGGGGTTTTCAGGCGTTTAGGCGAGGCGACGTGGGTTGATGCACGAAATAAGGGCTTTGTCCCTGTGCTCGTCCCAGTTGCAAGAAGCGCCGCAGCCGCCTTTAAATTCTCGCCTGCGAATTTCTTCCGACTATTGTTCCGTCATCGACGACGAGTTTGATGTTTCGGCTGCTGAACGGCGTTTTTCATCAGCGATTTCGGCGGTTTGTGTCATGGATTCCGTTCGATCACAAGTGGTTTTCGACGCATCCTCGCGTGCGAAATCGCTCGTTGCCGACAAAGGGCAGTGCAACTGCATGCGCCTCGATTGCACTCGTCGTCGACTTAGGTGGATCCTTGGCGTGTTTTCCTTGGCCGCTGGACTCATCGTCGGCTGATGTCGGCGAGGCTTTTAGGGCAATCGCAGGCGTAGCGAAATCTGCGTCGTGACCGGGCGGGTTTAGCGGAGACGTCGTTGTGCGGCGTGTTCGCGCAGGTCTGCTGCTCGCGGATGAAGGCGGCAGTGGTGCAGGCGTCGTCCTGCGGCTTGGACGCTTTCGTCGCTGAGCGACGATGGTGCCGGCGGCATTTATCGCAACGGAGACACGAAGCGTGCAGGCACCGACGATTACAGACAGGCGACGAACAGCATTCGGTGTTCGCCTGCGGCATGTGCGACGCGCGAGCTGGTCAGCGATTGTGAGAACGACGCACGTTTAGGGCAAACGTGCGACGTGGCTGCTGTCGGGCAATCCTGCGGCTAATACTTCCAGGGGCGGGTCGTGCGGCGTTGGGACGTGAGCGACGCTCACGGGCGCATCAACATACGTTGCGGGTTCAGGCTTGAGAGTGGATCCGGAACTGCACTGCATTAGCAACGAATTGGGTCAGGCAGATGGCACCTGGGCCTGGCTTGCTGGGCTTGGGCCTAGGCAGTGCCCTTTGCTGTGCTGTCCGTAGAAGCAGTGCTACTGTGCAAACAGCAATGCTATGCTCTGGGCATACTTTAGGCCTAGTCATTTGGGCTATCTTTTCTACTGTGTGTAGAAGCAGCACTTGTAGAAGCAGCAAAGTGCTGCTTGGCCTGTTATGCTGTGAAGTGGCTACATACTGTAAATTTTCTATAAAAATTGAGAAAATAATTCTCTAATAAATTCTAGTGATGGCATAATTGTTTAAATAATAAAAAGGGCCTGACATTATAAAATAAATTAATAAATAAAATTTTTATAATTTTTTTTATAATTTTACTACTTTATATTGTTTCTAAATTTATTTTAGTATTTTATATATTTTATTATAAGTTTTAATATTTGTAATATATAAATAAAATTAATTTGTGTTTTTTTAGTTAGCTAAGCGTGAAGCCAAATCTCCCTTGGGCCAAGTCGAGAAGCCCACGAACTTGTGTTTTTTTAAGTGAGGATAGAAATTTTGATAAAATTTTCCTTTTAAATTTGTATCATGCTGGTCATCTCCTTGTTAAAAGTAAACTTGACTTGGACAATATGGAGGTGACAATGTGGAGACATGCTCCACAATTTCGACTGTGTTTAGCAATTAGCTATTTCTTATTGTTTTATTTTAGCAAAATATTATTTAGGGATTTACTTATTTTAGTTAAGACATTGTATTATATATAGGCTTTGGTTTACATAATGAAAGTTACGAGATTATTATTTCCTCTTCAACTCTATTCTATGTCTCGGTGTTAACACTCCTTTCTTTCCAAACCAACCGCCTCTGAGGTTGTTTTTCAATCTCAGGAGACGTACACGAAGGTTGAGGGTGAGGGCGCAAGTGGTCTGTTTCAAGTTCATACGAGTCAGCAAGGCTGGGTGAATAGAGAAAAGATTAAACAAATAATCTGGGCTTGCCACTAAGCATATTATTAAGATGATTTGAGTTTGAATCTCAAAAGATTTTTTTTCGGTCGTGACTCGTGCTATGTTAGACCGGTATTTTCCTATAGTGTAGAGCCCAGCCGTCCGTTGCCCGCCGGAGACGCGCCAGCTCGGTATTGCCCGTGTGCCGCGCTAAAGCTATCGTTGACAGGCCAGCAACGTCACAGTGCAGAATGAGTCGCTGTAGTCCAAAGATGCTGCCGTGCGCAAGAGGAAACGTCGTAGCTGCAGCTAAGGTTGCTATAGAGCGTTGACTTGCACTTGCCAAGAAAGCCAACTGCAGGTGGGAGTGCCAGAGTCGTTTGGGAGGAAGCCATCGTCTTAACAACAGATCATCAAAGCTAGAACAAAGAAGATTCGAAGAGCAGCAAAGAGAGGCGCAGCACCCGGTTAGGGTCATCGAGAAGAAGAGAGATGCCAATAGAAGCTGGGTTGCCGAGAGCCACCGGTCCTTGCGGTGAAGGGACAGCTTGATGCGACACTCGCTGAGAGTTGAGCACCAACAAACGCCACTCAAATTCAGTAGCGGGCAGCAAAACAGAGAAGCAGTGAAGTATAAAAATTGAGAGAATAGTCCTATTTTGGAACAGATTCTTGGAAATGAAAGTTGGATCCAATCATCACGATAAGCTTTAGAACAACTTTCGATTGTCTGAAAAAAGAGAGAAAAAAAAAGGAGGAAACGACTGAAGAAAGGAAAAAAAAGGAAACTAAAGAAAAGGAGAAATTTGGTTAAAATTGGTCAAAGACAAGGATTAAAGAAAAGACCATCGGAAAGAGTGCACAAAATTGTAGACTTGAGGCCAAAAGAAGGCTGAATTATAAAGAAAGTCAAGATTTTGACTAAGAAAAATTAAAGAAGATTTTGAAAAGAGAACATCAGATGATTGGTTAGTAAGGAAATGCAAATGTAAATGAAGAAGCTGATAATAAAGAAGATATTGACACTACAGACCAAGATAGTAATTTACCACATGAAAATTCAAGCTTAGGGCTAGGAAAGAAAATTTTGCAAAAATAGATGGATGGAAAAGCAAGATTTGGTGGTGGCAGTGATGGGCAACGGTAGTAAGTTCGGTGGTGGCATCAAGCAACAACAACGGTGGCGGGCGGCGAGTTGCAAAGAAAACAACCAGAAACGGCGTGCAGCAACGGCAACGAGAAGGTGTAGGGGAGCGAAAGCAATACTGGAAAGCAACGGCAGCGTTAAGAAAGGCGTGCATCGACAAAGAATAGAGCAGCAAAAGCATGGTAGAATTAAAAAAAGGATGAGTTTAGTATAGAAAGCAGCAAACCCTACTTCTATTTATCTAATTATTCAAAAAAAAAATTCAAAAACTTTTTTAAAAGGAAAAAGATAGTATATTTTTTTATGTTTTTTTATATTTTAATTTCGTTCAAGTTAAACGAAAATCAAGAACACATTTATCTAATTTTTTATTTTTTAAATTATTTTTATGAATTATTATTTTAATTTTACTTCACTTTCTTTTTTCCCTTAAAATAAAGAAGGATGTGTAAAGTGATATTTTATCTCCAACATCTATCTATAGAGGAATTCCAATTGTTGTTCCACAGAGTTCAAACAAAACCCAAAAAGGAAGCACAATAGCACAACCAAATCATATGATCATTTTTTTTATCATAACCTAGCCAGCAACACTACATCAATATAAGACGCCTGTCACCTGGGTTCAAACACTGAAATGCTCAGCTCGTTGGGTGAAGATGATACGGTTCCGGTCATTTTGCTTGAAGGGCTTTCGCGATCAATCACTTGTCCAGGAAGTGATCTGGCTCCCGTCCAAAACGCAGGCTGTGACGGAGCTGGGAGTGACACAGTTTTGCTACTCAAGGCCAGAACCACCATCGACATGTTCGGCCTGTCGTCTGGCTTTTCCTCCACGCACAACAACCCTATTTGAATGCATCGCAGCACCTCGCTTCTCGGCCAGTCCTCACCCAACGCCGATTGCTCCAACATCTCCGCAATCGTTCCGTCAATCCAGTTCTTCCAGATCCAGCTGAGCAAGTCAGAGTGTTGAGTGTCCTGGAAACTGCTGCCCTTTCTCCCAGTGATGATCTCCAAGACCAACATGCCGAAGCTGAACACATCCGACTTGACAGAGAACTGCCCATGCAGCACGTACTCCGGTGCCATGTATCCACTAAATATCCATGCACACAATCAGTTTTTTAAATAAGTACCCCCAAGGGTTATTAGTTAGTTGTATATGGTAAAACTTACAATGTTCCCACAATTCTGTTTGTGCTTTTGTGAGTTTGCTCACCGAGAAAGAGCCTAGCTAAGCCAAAGTCTGAGATTTTAGGGTTCATATTTGCGTCCAGCAAGATATTACTAGCTTTTAGATCACGATGCACTACTGTAAGGCGCGATTCATCATGCAAATATTGCAAGCCCCAAGCAATTCCACTTATGATTCTGAATCGAGTTTGCCAGTGTAATTGTTCACGTCTTGCAGCATCTAAAACACATGTATAATTGATTCATCAACATAATTATATGGTTTAGCATACTAATTTAAATAGCTAATTAATGGCCTTCACCTTGGAGAAAAGTGTCAAGGCTTCGATTAGGAACGTATTCATACACGATCATCTTCTCCTTGTCCAAGCAGACACCCAAAAGCCTGACGAGATTCTTATGCTGCAGCCTGGCAACCAAAACGAGTTCATTCTTGAGCTCTCTAAGTCCCTGCCAAGAATTTGCTGCGAGCCTCTTCACTGCAATCTCCTGCCCGTCTGGTAGTACTCCCTGTTTCATTTATTAATTCATACTAACTACCACATATATAAATTAATAAACAAGTGGAGAGAATTAACTGTTAATTAACCTTATACACAGCTCCAAAGCCACCTTCTCCGAGCTTGTTATCTTCGTGGAAGTTGGCTGTTGCGTCTAGTAGTGTAGACTGATCTAGTAATAAAGACTCTGGGCAATCGATGTCATCTATGTCGCTCTCCTCATCTGTTAAGGCAAAATTTGAGCATTTGATTATTCCATTGACTTATAAAAGTTGAGCATTTTATTGTTTTGTTCATTTACTTTTCTTCCTTATGCATATGATGAAGATAATAGAGACAAACAGTGCAGCAGTCATCGCCAAAGGTACCGCAATATAAACTGCAACATTCTTCCTCTTTCCTGCATAGAGACAACAATAAGTCGGCTATTAAAAATTTTATTTGCTAAATAAAAAAAATGGAGATGGATGGGTCGACCTACCTTTCCTTGTTGCAGCATCCGGAAGGGGTTGAGGCGTGGAGTTCCTTCCACCGTCGGCTTCGGATGTGAGCTTCACCATGGAAGCGCCTGTGTAGAAAGGGTACACTTCGTACCGCAAGGCGCACACAGGTCCCAGCACCCGTGCACTCATGCTTCCATATAGAGAGCCCGGCAAAGGTTCCAACAGATTCCGCAAGCACCTGCTGCAATTGATTTCCGACAGACTCGGAAGGCACTGAGCGAGCGTATATAAGTGAGTAGCGGACTTGTTCAATTCCCCTAAGGCGTATTTCCTCGAGTTATTCACTGCGAAATCCGCTGTAGCATTTAGTGACTCGTACACGAGCTTCATGAAAGCTGCGGGGTTGGTTGCGTTTTCACCGTTGGACATCCACACGAATTGCTCGTTATCGACTGAGTCGAGGAAAGGCAGGTTGGAGTAGCGGAAGAAACAGAAATCGTACCATAGAATCGCCTGCTTACTGTAGGGGCAGAGTCGTAGGGTGTCCCGGGTGATGCTTGTGACACAGGAAGAGCACTCTGAGGGTTTGGCGTCTCCGCGGCAATTGATGAGGCTGTAAACGCGATCGGGGATTTCTCCGAGCCTCTGAGTCAAATAACCAGAGAAGGTGACGGCTGAGGTAAGGGCGGAGATGATGCCTTGGAGGTTACGCTCGTAGGTACTGTTCGCGGTGAAGTTTCCGCTCGTTCCGCAGATTGGGTACAGCAGTTGTTGCTCAGTGGAAGACAAAAATGGGAGGAGGAGGAGGAGACGGAGGAGGAGATAGCGGGACATGACGCGAAATGGGATGAAGAAGAACAGTTCTTGAGTGAGGTTTGGATGACTTTAAAACCGATACTTGTTTTTAAAAACTATTCACTCTGAGAGAGACAAACGGAGTTGGGGAAATCGTCTTTGAAACGTTTCCGGACTTGTAAAATGTCAAAATGTTTAGTCTACAAGTCAACGTCTTTGACTAACGAACGCCAATTAGCATGTACCACGTCGCATAGTGAATTTGACAAATATGGAAAAAAATATGAGCATGTGTACAGGCTAGAGAGGAAGAAGGACGAATTTTTCAGGGCATCATCTTTTCCAAGCTTAGCGGGCGTGAAAATGTCAACTATAGAAGGGGGACAAGTATTTTCAGCGCTTAATCTTTTTCAAGGTTCTAGATTTGAAAACGTCATGAAATCTTTTTTAGTATTAACTTTAAAAAAATTTCTTAATCACAGACCGTTAGGGGAGTTCACGATTCAATTAATTGAATCATGCATTAATTTTCTGAACCAAATTGAACCTATCAATTCAGAAAAATTATGAACTAATCGTGAACCAATCGAACCTTTTTTCGATATAATTAACCATCAATTTTCAATTTATTGTATTATAAATAAAAAATAATAATAATAAACCTTATTATGGTACAAATTACAAACACAAATACAATTCACTCTAAAACTTTTATATAATTATTAAGATATAATTCACTCTATCAATTACAAATACAACCAGTAATGTATATGATTATTAATATTTATAATAATAAATCAATCTAAAACTTAATATATTCTTTGTAACATTCAAATCAAACCATTCAAACAATATATACCTAAACTCAAAATAAACCAAAAATATCAAATCATTCAAATCACAATATTTATCATTCATCAATCACTAAACAAGTCAAACACTATACTCATAATCTTAAAACAAAATTAAATATCAAACCATTCAAAGCACAATAGTCATTGTTCATCATTTACTAAACTATTCAAATAACATACTCATAATTCATAAACTCAAACCAAAATAAATTATCAAACCATTCAAAGTACAATAGTTATCATTCATCATTTACCAAACTATTCAAATAACATACTTATAATTCATAAACTCAAATCAAAATAAAATATCAAATCATTCACAGCACAATTGTCATTATTCATCATTTACCAAACTATTCAAATAAAATACTAATAATTCATAAACTCAAACCAAAATAAAGTATCAAACCAATCAAAACACAATAGTCACCATTCATCAGTACAACAAGCCAATAAGTCAACCATCATTTAATTAACAAGACAATGAGTATTTGTTTATTAGACATTGCGAATTTCAAAGTTGTAGATATTTCAATGCTTCATGTCTTTAGCTCTTTATCCACCAATCATCATCAATCATCTTTAATATGCACTTGCACATGAGTCATTGTTGATAATTCTGCAATAAAAAAATAAATAAATATCAATAGTACATGTGATAAAATTTGAATTCAATACAATTTACCTGATTCTATATTTTCAATATCAAATAGAGATTCTTCAACATAAATATGATTGTGTGAAGTACGAAGCCAATCTTATCCACAAATAAGAGCTTCCACCGTTTTTATAGTCAAAGAGCTACAAAATGAATTGAGTACACGACAACTAGTACCAAAAGCTGACTCAAGTTGGAAATCGGAATAGCCAACACATCCTTAGCTATTAAAGATAGTACGAGGTATCTTAAAGCATTTATTTTCTACCAAAGTAAAATATCAAAAGATTTTTGTTCCATTTATTTTCATATAAAAGAGATAAGTCAAAATCAATTTTTTTTACTCTAGTAAGAACCGGAAACTCGTCAGAAAATTCTGGCATGTGCCAGCACTTCAAAGGAAATAAAAATCAATTGATGTGTGTACACCAAAGGATAGAGTCAAAATTGGTTTTGACTCTTGATAAAACTGGAAACACATCAAAAACAGATCAAAAATTCTGGTTCATGTGATCACGTCAGCACTCCAAAGGAAAGAAAAATATACAAGGGAAAGAAATGCAAAGAATTTACTGCAGCTAATTAAGAAGTATAAAAATCAAATCAATCAAAGCTGGGAAAACGTTTACCATAGCCAATCAAGAAGAAACGCAAAGCAATTAAAGCAATCGCAGCTAGGGGTGGGCAATCGGTTTTTATCAAACCGATCATACCGAATAAAATTTATCGATTAAAAACTTACCGATTTTGTAAAATCTGATACCAAACCGATTAAATAATTTACCGAACCTATACTTAACCGAATTTACCGATTGGTTTTCGGTAAATTCGGTAAATTACCAAATATTAAAAAAAAATTTACTCATAATATTGGATCACCATGTTATGCAATGAGATTTACCATGTTATGCAATCAGATTTACTCATAATACTAGACTTATGGGTGATTTACCGAACCGTGTCTATTGACTCTATTCGGTTTTACCTATTACCTTATATAAAAACTATATCAACTCTTATAAATCGGTAAATTCGGTAATTTACCGAAACGAAAAATTTTTACCGATACCGATACCGATTACTGATTAACCAAAATATAAATACCGATACCGATACTGATACCGTTTATACCGAACCGAATTTACCGAAAATGTCGGTAAACCGAATTTACCAATTTTACCGAATCCGATTGCCCACCCCTAATCGCAGCTGTCAAGGAAATAAAAAAATTTTCTGCGGCTGAAAGCTTATATAAAAGAGAGGTATCGGCAACACAAAAAAGAGGGGCTCGAAATCCAAGGAAGGCGCTTAAAACTTTTAAGTGGTGTCTTTTCGGTTTTGCACTAAAAATATATATTTTTTTATTTTTTATTTTTTAGAAATAATGTATATCTTATAAGCTATTCAATGGTATTAATATTGGGATATTTTAGATTACGTATAGGTATAAAATATCCTAACTAATATCACATATAAGACAAAATACTATTCACTTTATCAAAAATCTAATATTGATTAGGATATTTTATATCTATACGTAATCTAAAATGTCCTAATATTAATATCATTAGATAGCTTACAAGATATACATCATTTCTAAATAAAAAAATAAAAAAAAAAATTTTAGTACAAAAACGGAGGACCCCACTTAAAAGTTTTAAGTGCCCCAGGCGCTTAAAACCTTTTTCCATTAGAAAGCTCTCAGCAATAAAAAATTGGATGGGAGCTTCGACATTAAAAAAAAATTGGAAGGAAGCGGCGACATTGATGGGTGGAGGAGGTAATAGAAAAACATAGAGAGCAAGAGAGGAGGCTCTCAGCACCATAAGAAAATAAAAGAGGGGAATTGGCTGGAAGCGGCAAGGAGCGGCGGCATTAAAGAGGAAGGATGGGCTTCGGCATTAAGGCTGTGTTTTCTAGGACAAATTTCACAGCGGACGGAAGGGAAAGCAATACTTTCCCTCATTTTTTTCAATGGATAGAAAGCAATGGAAGGAAAGAATGAGGGAAAAATTCACTCGTTTCCGCCATTTTAGATTCCGCCAGAATTGGGCAGAAATCACAATCGCGAGCTCACCGCGTGCAATGAGTAAAAAATCTACCCAGTTTCTTCGCTTATCTCTGTCTCATGTTCTCGTCGTGTGCTCTCCAACCTCTAGCCAAGCTCCCCGACCTCTCATCCGCCTCCAGCCTTCTACCGAGCCTCCCACCACCTGCCTCTTGCTGAGCCTCTGCGTCTGGCGAGGCTCCCGCCTCTTATTAGGGGCTGCGTTCGACCTTCCGAGCCTCCCTGCGGAGCTCGCCTGTAGCCCTGTCCGAGCTTGTTCGTTGCGGAGCTCGCCTGCAGCCCCGCCTCCCGCCTCCTTGACTAGCTCGCCTGCAGCCTTGTCCGAGCTTACTCATTGCGGACCTCGCCTGCAGCCCCGCCTCCCTCCTCCCTGAGGAGCTCGCCTGCAGCCCTGTCCGAGCTTGCTCATTGCGGAGCTCGCCTGTAGCCCCGCCTCCCTGAGGAGCTCGCCTGCAGCCCTGTCCGAGCTTGCTCATTGCAGAGCTCACCTGTAGCCCCTCCTCCCGCCTCCTTGCGGAGCTCGCCTCTTGCCCCGTCCGAGCTTGCTCGCTTGCATTCTACCCCCCTGCGGAGCTCGCTTGCCTGTCCGAGCTTGCCGCTGCTCTCGTCCAAGCTTGTGTTGCTCCCATCCGAGCTTGCCGCTGCTCTTATCCAAGCTTGCGCTGTTGCTCCCAGCGATCTCTCCCCCGTCTGGCAAGGAGAGGCGGAGAAGCTCGCCTGCCCGTCCAAGCTTGTAGCATGAGTAGAAGCCCTGCTTTCTACCACTGCTCCCGTTCGAGCTTGCTGCTGCTCCCGGAGATCTCTCCCTCGTCCGGCGAGGAGAGGCGGCGGCGAGCTCGGCAATGAGCTTCGTGCATTGCGCGTCGTGAACACGGAGGAGATTTTTTGTTTTCACGTGCATAGCACTTGCCTTAATTTCCATCCACCTCTCTCTCCTTTCCTCACATCTCTCCTTTCCCTAGATCTTTCTATCCTCCGTAGGAAACAGAGCCTAAGAAATTGGAGGGGAGGGTCTCTCGGCAAGAAGTGAAGAAGAGGAGGAGAAATTGAGAAATTCATAAAGGAAGAAGGTTGCTCTCGGTAACAAGAAGGATAAAAGAAAAAGAGAGAGTAAAGGAGGTCTCGGCAAGTGAGGGAGAAGTAAAGAGGGGATAAAAGCTTGATAGGAAAAAAAAAAGAGGGAGTTATTATTCATAGGATTTTATATCCTGGATTGTTCTTGGTATTTTTATATCCCCAAATTATTTCTGGGATTTTTATATCCCCAAATTATTCCTGGGATCTTTTTATCCCCAAATTATTCTTGGGACCTTTATATCCCTAAATTGTTCCTGGGATCTTTATATCCCTAAATTATTTCTAAGATTTTTTTATCCCCAAATTATTCCTGGAATCTTTATATCCCCAAATTATTCCTGAGATCTTTATATCCCCTAATTATTCCTGGGATCTTTATATCCCCTTATCATGGTGTCATTATTCTAATTGTAAGGCCCGTGCAAAATTGCATGTGTTACTTTTCAGATCTGAATCAAATCTAACGATCAGGATTACTTCAATCTTAATTAGACGATCGAGATCATCTGATCTTAAAAATTAAAACCAACGGTCTTGATCTATTAGAAACAAATCAATGATCCAGATTTGTATCAAATCCAACGGTCGTGATTACTATACACGAAATCAGACGGCTCCAATCAATCTAGTTTAATAAATTGAAACCAATGGATCAGATTCATCCATTTCAAATCTAACGGCTCAGATCTAAATTTTAAATAAACGGCTGAGAATGTTTGCAGCGTATCTTGGTCAATCGGTTGACGTTTGACATGATCAAGGTGTCAATTCCCACTATATCAAACCCGATGTTCCCAAATATTATATCGGATTTTCGATCCAAGACTTAGATTGAAGCAAATCTGTGAATTTAAATGAATGGTTGTGATAAATCAGATCTAAATATACAATCGATGGCTGAAATTGATCTGAACATATCTAAGTCAACCGGTTGACCTTTGACATGATCAAGGAGTCAATCCCTACTAAGTCAAACCTGATCTCTCCAAATATAATATCCAATTTTTGATCGGAGGCTTGCATCAAAGCTGATCAGTGAATTTAAATGAACGATCATGATGAGTCTAATCTAAACTCTAAATCAACGGCTGAAAGTGATCTAAGCATATATAGGTCAATCGATTGACTTTTGACATGATTAAGGAGTCGATCCCCACTAATTCGAACCTGATCTTCTCAAATAGGATATCGGATTTTCAATCCGAATTCTGGATTGAAACATATCTATGAATTTAAATGAATAGTCAGGATAAATTTAATATAAATATAAAATCAATGGCTGACAATGATCTGGACATATCTAAGTCGATCTGTTGACTTTTGACATGATTAGGGAGTTGATCTCTATTATATTAAACCTAATCTTTCTAAATATGATGTTGGATTTTTGATCTGAGACCTGGATTAAACAGATCTATAAATTGAGATCAACGACCATGAAAAAATAAGATATTTGATGGCTAAAGATGATTTTCATCGACAAGAGTCAAAATGACAGTCATTAATATAATCTTGATATTTACCCCTATAAAATTAAGTCCAATCTTCCCAAATATAGTCTTGGATTTAAATTAAAACATATATTTCATCCGGTTGAATATGAGCTAATCAATTCACTCAACCTATTTTGATCAAAACCATCATATCACGATATAATATTGTTTGGGAGATGCGTACGTCGATGCTTGTCATCGGGGCGTAGCTCCTCAGTATGATATTGTGTATGTGATGCTCCAAGATAAAATAATTATCCATCACCAAAAATCAAGTTCAGATGCTCACAAGTCATCAAGACCGAGCAAAATTCAAGTTCAAATGCTCACAAGCTGTCAAGGCTGAGCACAAATCAAGTTTAAATGATCATAAGCCGTCATGGCTGAGTTTAATAAAATTCAAATGCTCATAAGCCATCAAGGCTGAGCACATATGAAATTCAAATGCTCATAAGTTATCAAGACTGAGCACAAACTCAATTTAAATGCTCATAAGCCATCAAGGCCGAGCGCAAATCAAATTCAAATACTCACAAGCCATCAAGGCTGAGTACTGTCTAAATCCAAATGCTCATAAGCCGTCAAGGCCGAGCAAAAATCAAGTTCAAATGCTCATAAGCCGTCAAGGCCGAGCAAAAATCAAGTTCAAATACTCATAAGTCATCAAGGCCGAGCACAAATCAAATTCAAATGCTCATAAGCCATTAAGGCTGAGCACATGTCTAAATCCAAATACTTATAAGCCACTAAGGCTGAGTATATATGAAGTTCAAATACTCACAAGCTATTGAAACCGAGTATATATCAAGTCCATAAATACTCACAAGCTATTGAAACTGAGTACATATCAATTCCAAATACTCACAAAGCTATTGAAACTAAGTACAAATCAAGTTCAAATGCTCATAAGTCATCAAGGCCAAGCATAACTCAAGTTCAATTACTCACATGCCATTATGGCTGAGTACCAATCAAATTCAAACGCTCACAAGCCAACAAGCCATTAAGGCCGAGCACATGTCTAAATCCAAATGCTCATAAGCCATCAAGGCTGAGCACACATCAAATTCAAATACTCACAAGCTATTGAAGCCGAGTACATATCAAGTCCAAATTACTCACAAGCTATTGAAGCCGAGTACAAATCAAATCCAAACGCTCACAAGCCATTAAGGCCGAGCACATATCTAAATCCAAATGCTCACAAGCCATTAAGGCCGAGCACATGTCTAAATCTAAATACTCACAAGCTATTGAAGCCAAGTACATATCAAGTCGAAAATACTCGCAAGCTATTGAAGCTGAGTACATATCAAATCCAAATACTCATAATCTATTGAAGCCGAGTACTTATCAAATTAAAATACTCACAAGCTATTGGAGCCGAGTACAAATCAGATTCAAACACTCACAAGCTATTGAAGCCAAGTGCAATCAAGTCCAAACGCACACAAGCTATTAAGGCCGAGCACATGTCTAAATCCAAGTGCTCATAAGCCATCAAGACTGAGCACACATCAAGTTCAACTACTCACAAGCTATCAAGCCATCAAGGACGAGTGCATACCAAATCCCAAATACGCCATCAAAGCTGAATATTCAAATACTCTCATGTTCATGGAAAATCGGACATCCACTGACAAGTCTTTCTTTGACTAATGAAGATTGCTTCAAATTTTAAATCATTCATGAGCCATGTATTGATATGAAATTTATAAAATATTTTGCCCTCCAATTTGTTGAATGTTGTTTATTTATATAGATCTCTTAATCAAAGGTTCCCTGATTTAAGGGATAATTAACAATGAGTGTTTGCACTCATTGGAAGCCAGAACCCATTAAATAAAAAACCTTATTAATTTAAGATGAATTTGAAAAGGTCAATCATATTAATAAACATGACCAAAAATGACCCCTCAGATTTGTTGTTGCGATCTTCACAATCTTCTTGTAAATACTTATCCAACTCAAAAAATTTTTCTCAATTGCTTCTTGACTACCCACTTGCTCTTTGTACATTATATCCATATAGTCTCCATAAGCTAGCAAATCTTCAATCTCCATTTGATTCCCTTGTTCAACATTGTTGCTCTCAGAATTTGCATGTGGTTGACTAGAAGCATAAAATTTATAGATAGAAACTAAATTTATTTTCACTTTACCTTGCAACCTCATGACATCTTCCTTTGAATATGATTCACTAATAACCCATTCATATATTTCAATTTATACCTTGGATAAAAAATTACAGCAATAAATGTCATCTCATTAATCTTGTCAATGTTAGCCCAATACTTGTCATATTTAGCTTTCATGTTCAATGCCATCAACTTTAAACTAGCATTATCATTCTTGCAATATTTAGAAATAATCATGCGCAACCCATAAATTTCCTTCACCTATAAATTACTAGTGATATAAAGAGAACTAGATAATCATAAAGTAGCTTCATAAAAAATTTTCAAGAATGGTAACAAGCCACAAGCATACTCCCAATCACTTTCAAGTCATATCTCTTTCTTTGCTAGTTCCTCACTAAACTTACCATCTTGTTGCATCTAGCAACTTAATAGCTGTTTCTAACATCAAATATGTCGAGTTCCACCTAGCCACAACATCTAGGCAAACATTGCTCTGACATTTAATTTTCTCTTTATCAGCACAATCTTTAAACCTTTGCCACCTTGCAAGAGAAGATCTTACATATTTGATAGCTAAACAAATTCTTCCAATTGCTCATCAATTTTCTTCAATCCTCCTTTCACTATTAAACTCAAAATGTGAGCGGCACATCTCATATGCAAATGCTTAGCTTGCAAGATACTACATTTCCAATTATTAAGTCTTTTTTGTAGGTGAGCAATGCCCAAATCATTTGAGCTCGCAATATCAATAGTCATAGTTAAAACTTTATCAATTCCCTAGTCAAGCAAACATGTTTCAACTGCTCGCCCAATTATTAAACCAGCATGGCTAGAAATTTGACAAAAACTAATAATCTTTTTGTGTAAATGCCAATTATCATCAATAAAATAAGCAGTGAGACACATATAACTCAGATTTTAATAGAAAGTCTATGTATCAGTTGTAAGGCAAACATGTGATGATAATTTACTAAAAATTGACTTTAATTCCTTTTTCTTTTCAAGAAATAATTTATAACAATCTCTAGTAATAGTTGAATATGAAGGAACAATAAATCTGGTTGCATGAATTTACAAAAGTCACAAAATCCTTCACGTTCAACAAACTTAAATGGCAACTCATCCACAATAATCATCTAAGAAAGTGCTTTTGAGCAATTTTTCCTTGGTTAAAACTATGAGGAATAATTGTACTTTTCCATCATCTTTTCTATTTGATTGACCAACTGCTTCTAAGGTCTTTTGTCACTTATCCACATTAAATTGGTACTTCTTACTCCTACCCAAATGATTACTCCTGCCACTAGTACCATTTGTTGTAAGACAATTAATTGAAATCTGACAATAATTGCAAATAGCCTTTTTGTTCTTGTTTGTTCTCACTTTTAACCTTAACAAAGTGTTCCCAAACCCAAGATGGCTTTCTACTTGGCTTAGAACAATTCATAGAGGTAGAAGTAACATACTTTTGTTTATAACTAGGTTGAGCATGAGATGTGAGTGTTTCACTTGGAGTAATAACATGATCAGTTGAGGCATGATAATCTGTGTGAGTCTTTCCAATACTTTCCATCTAATAAATATTGAATACACAAATATAAATCCTAAGTTTATAGCTAAAAAGGCAAAAAAAAAAAAAGAATTACTGTGTTGAACTGTTGATTGTTGAATGTTGAACTTGACTTGGGAGTTGGTACTATGTGCAACTCAGCCCTACTATTGGCAATGGCAGTCGATGACTCAATGGCTAGGGTTTAGCAAGATGTAGGTAGAGGCTACCGAGGGGCGAGATGCTTGGCTACTTGATAAGGTTTGGCAAGATGGTTAGCGAATGGCGAGATATTGGGCTATTAGCGACTGGCGAGTGTCGAGATGTTCATAGCTAGGGTTTTGGTGAAAGAACAAGAGGCGAACATAAGAGGAAAAGGGGAAGAAGGAGGAAGGTGAATTGCTCTTGACGCTCGTTGGTCACTCACATGCTCATGGCTAAAAAATGGAAGGCCCAAGGAAGGAAGATGGTGACATGGCGTTAGCAATCATTTGCTCAGTCGAAGTGTGAAGTCTCGAACACTGTCAAAGGGCTCAAAGGCTGAGAGACGAGAGTGGAGATTAAAATTAAGGTTAGAAAATAGAAAGTTGGAAAAATCTTATAAATTATAATCCAAAAACTAAGCCCACTAGCCCAGTAACCCACATGCCATTCATTAGGGATTTGAGTTAGATTTATCAAATGTTGACCGTTGAGTAAAGCTTTGACAAGTCTAACATTGAGTCACCATTCAAATGAATCAAATTAATAAAAATAAATAATTTATCTTATATTACTGGTTCGGTCGGTTAACCACCAGTTCGCTAACTCATGAATCATAACCGAACCGATAACCGGTGCCTAAGTAAAAAAAACCAACCACTTAAGGAACTGTTCGGTTTGGTTAACCGATTTTTTGGTTCAGTTCAGTTCGGTTAACTACAGTTCGACAGTTCCAATGGTTTTTCTGCACACCCCTATAGACCATACCTAAAATTCCTAGACACAATGGCTAATCCACCGTTAAATAACATTGAGATGCATGCATGCGAAGTGATAGGTGTAATTTTTATAGGATTTAGAGTCTTATTTATACCATCATTTAATGCTTAACTTCTATTTTATGTCACAATTTGATATCTTTTTCCAATAAAGTATGGAATCTTCACTATTTTTCATTTTTTTATGAAATACAGGTCATTATCATTTATTTTCATGAAGGTTATTCGAGATTTGAAGTTAGGAAAAGGTTCAACATATTATAAGCATCAGACAGGCAAAATTTCAGATTTTTTGGAGCTTCCTATGATGAGCACGGCCTGGCCGTGCTTGTGATCACGGCCGTGTTCATCGCGGCTTCAGAATCAGCATTTGACGAATCGAACACGGCCTGGCTGTGCTTACCGTCACGGCCATGCTTGAGGAAAATCCAGAATTTCACCGGAGCCATCACCGCCTTGCGCACGCCCGTGTTCGGGTGTTCCAGAATTTTTTGAGTTAAACACGGCTTGCCCGTGTCCAGACGCACAGCCGTGCTCACTTACCTGTTGCTCACCACACCGATCACGGCCTGCCTGTGCTTCTTGGCACGCCCGTGATCGCATCCGCTATTCGTGATCGTTCGTCCGTTTTTCGTCAAATCCGACGCTCCAAATGCCAGAAAATTGGGGGAAATTCTCAATTAACATTCCTAACTGCCCAATGCTTCGATGGAAGCAGATAATCAAGAGTTTTAGGCGGTTACGAGGTGGAACTTTGAAGGAACGCGACCGAGGGCAAAAAAGGGAGATTTTTACATTCCAGGGCTCGTTTGATCCAGATTTCTTAGGGCTATCGAGAGAAGACCAAGGATCTGTCATCTTCCACCCTTGTACTGTAAATTCCCTTTCTTTTGAATATATTTTTGTGGGTTTTTATTGTTAAATGATGTATTTTCTAGAGTAAAACCCTAGTTCGGAACTCGGGCATAACCCGTCGAACATATTTCCTCATGTAAAACATTTCTAATGAATCTCAATGTATTTATTAAGTAATTTGACTTGTTTAAATGAGTTGCACTTATTGCGTATGATTGTTGTGTACAGACATTTATATGTGTTAAGTGTTACGAGAAGTACTGAGAGGTGAATCGTAATACTTGATCGTTCTCATTTAAACTTGTGACTAGAATTACGAGAGTCGTTCAACGTCACTCGAGGATTCACGGTCTTTCATAGATCCCAATGGGTCTCTTAGGTTAATTTTGCTATGAGAGTATAATTTTTATAGGATTTAGAGTCTTATTTATACCATCATTTGATGCTTAACTTCTATTTTTATGTCACAATTTGATACCTTTTTCCAATAAAGTATGAAATCTTCACTATTTTTCATTTCTTTATAAAATACAGGTCATTATCATTTATTTTCGTGAAGATTATTCTAGATTTGAAGTTAGGAAAAGGTTCAGCATATTACAAGCATCAGACAGACAAAATTTTAGATTTTTTGGAGCTTTCTATGATGAGCACGGCCTGGCCGTGCATGTGATCACGACCGTGTTCATCGCGGCTTCAGAATCAGCATTTGACGAATCGAACACAGCCTGGCCGTGCTTACCATCACGGCTGTGCTTGAGGAAAATCCAGAATTTCAACGGAGCCATCACCGCCATGCGCATGCCCGTGTTCGGGTGTTCCAGAATTTTTTGAGTTAAACACGGCTTGCCCGTGTCCAGACGCACGGCTGTGCTCACTTACCTGTTGCTCACCGCACCGATCACGGCCTGCCCGTGCTTCTCGGCACGCCCGTGATCGCATCCGCTGTTCGCGACCGTTCGTCCGTTTTTCATCAAATCCGACGCTCCAGATGCCAGAAAATTGGGGGAAATTCCCAATTAACATTCCTAACTACCCAATGCTTCGATGGAAGCAGATAATCGAGAGTTTTAGGTGGTTACAAGGTGGAACTTTGAAGGAACGCGACCGAGGGCGAAAAAGGGCGATATTTACATTCCAGGGCTCGTTTGATCCAGATTTCTTGGGGCTATTGAGAGAAGACCAAGGATCTGTCGTCTCCCACCCTTGTACTATAAATTCCCTTTTTTTAATATATTTTTGTGGGTTTTTATTGTTAAACGATGTATTTTCTAGAGTAAAACCCTAGTTCGAAACTTGGGCGTAACCCGTCGAACATATTTCCTATGTAAAACATTTCTAATGAATCTCAGTGTATTTATTAAGTAATTTAAATTATTTAAATGAGTTTCACTTATTGCGTATGATTGTTGTGTACAGACATTTATATGTGTTAAGTGTTACGAGAAGTACTGAGAGGTGAATCATAATACTCGATCGTTCTCATTTAAACTTGTGACTAGAATTACGAGAGTCATTCGACGTCACTTGAGGATTCACGGTCTTTCATAGATCCCAATGGGTCTCTTAGGTTATGCTAGGAGAGTAGGAAATTAGCTTATGCTAGACATCGGATTACGCTTCGAGAGATAGTGATCCGTACCATAGGAAAGATCGCCTTAAGTTATTTACTATCGGATTGAGCTTCGAGAGAAGGAGATCCGTTTGTTTTAATTTAATTAGATTCATTATTTTACATTTAATTAATTCAACGCGGTGAAATCTAGAGTTCCGAACACTTTTTAAACTGTAGTCTTCCCTTAATGTCGTTGACTTCTTGGTTCGATAATTTAGTTAATTTAGTTTAAGTGTAATTCTTTCATTTTGCGTTTGAATTATCTAGCTAACAATGATGCGTAAAGTCGGTACTTGACACCTGCTCCCTGTGGGAACAATCTTATTTACTACTTCGATAGAAAGCGTGCACTTGCGGGGCCTATCACTAAGCTTTAGGATATGCGCATAAGCGTTTAATGGTGGATTAGCCACCATGCCTTGGAATTTTAGGCACGATCAATGCCTAGAATATTTGCTCTTATTCATTAGCAAAGAGTGTTTCATGTTTCCTTTTCGTTTGTAATATACAAGTAGCAATTTTGCGAAAGGGCAATATTTCAAGAGCAAAAAAAAAATATTAAATTAACATGGACATTAGTTAATATAGTAAAAAGAATAATTAATAAATAATTTTAACTTAAAAGAAAATAAAATATAGGAGGTAGGTATCTAAATGGCTAACCAAAAATGAAACCCTTAAACAAAATAACCCCTCACCCAAACCCAAATTGGCTCGACCTAGCTTGGCACAGACATGTGTGTTTGTTGAGTTCATGTTGGATAGATTAAGATGTAATGCCCTTAAAAAGCCTTTGACAAACTTGGGTTTATATAATTGTTATTATACCCGACCTCCTTATACTACCTTGGGACTGTAGGACAAAAATTATAAAACTTTTGTGTTTTATTTAAACCAACAATAGCCCATAAAATGTTGAAGTTTAATAATTTACTAAATATAAAACAAAAATGATACTTGTCTTTTATTATGGACAGTCAAAGAAAATCATTGTTTAACACACTTAGTATATTGAACTTAGATAAAACAAATATAGTAGACTAGGTCTTAAACTACACATTTGATTTGATTTTGAAATATGCACACATCATATAGCCAACTATGACATAGAGTTGCTTATTTGAGTCATGCATATGTATCGTATTTTGTTCTTATAGTTATCTTTGAGTGCTCAATTTTTACTCTATGATTATATACAGAAACTCTCATATATGATAAACCATTTTTGTGATATGTGTAAAGACTCTTCTAATAGCATTTCTTTGAGTCTCTTTTAGAGTCAATAAATTTTTGTTCCTATTCCATAAGAGTATTATAATCACCTCATACATGAGAGAACTAGAGTTTTGATAATAACTCCAAAGCACAAAATATACTTTACAATCGTTATGTTGTAGTGATTTGGCCAACCGATTAGCTTGTTGTTACCGTTTAAAACACTTTTCATGGTCTGCTTTTCATAGAGCTTTGGTTGCCACCATAGGAAAGCCTAATTTAGACTATCCTGCATTTCCTTCCATGAAGTCATCACTTTGTATTCATTTAATCTTTTGGTGTGGCAATTAATAAGATTATAATTACATATGCTAGTGAAATTATATTATATGTAGACAACTATCTTATAACTTTTGTCTTATATTAATATGTCTACTTGCTTTGTATTTATTAATTTATTTTTAGAAAAATCAATGGCTAATTTATTGAAATTGGTTGGTTGATTGATTGTGCCTTAGAAAGAGAAGATAATGATTTTTAATCTAATAAACTTATGAGGAGGCTAGGTCAAGAGCTACTAATTTAACTTCTATTATACATCTAGGTAATACGATTTGTTTGGTCAATTAACATCAAATGACACCACCTCCTAAAGCAAAGACATATCTAAATATTGATTTTATGTTATTAGAGTCTAAGATCCAATTAACATCTCAAAACCCCTCAAGAACAAAAAGGCAAAGTTATTTCAAGACTTTATTTATAGCATTTTAGTGATAATGATTAGGGTCACTAATATATCTAATTAATCTTGATACAATGTAAGGTATGCCAAGTCTTGTTCTCTTAGCAAGATCGAGGATAGAGACTATAGCTTGACAATATTATTCTTAATTTTTTTAGGGCTTCTTAGACTTTTAACTAGGTGAATACTTGGGCTATTAGTAGTACTTAAGAGAGTTTGAGATAGTAAAATAGAATTTTATTTTATAATTATATTTATTCCTAGTATTTCATCTACTTCTCATTTGTCTTTCATAAAGTAATTTAAAAGAAAACTTTTGGTAACTATTGTTAAATTTACAATGAGTACAAAGAATTAGAATGCCATCTATGTATAAGCTAAGCGCCTGTTTTATTAGAGGAGAAGACAAAAAGAGAAGAAAGTAAAGAGGAAAGGAAGAAAAATGAGTGGAAAGAAAAATGGTGAGGCTAGCAGCAAGAGGGGGAGAAAAGTGTTTTCTCCCTCTTTTGGAGAGAATGCAAAAGGAGAAAAATTAACCTATTTTTCTTTCTCTCCTAATGCAGGAGCATCTTTGGAGACTTAATCTTGTTTTAAGATAGTGCTTACTTGTTTTGTTATAGTTAGGATTAGACTAGGTTTTATTTTCTAAGCACTTTAAATTCCTAGTTAATGTATTAGGTTGCAAGTAGTTTAGGACTTTATGGCACTTTAAATTCCTTTTGTTAGGATTCGACAAGTCAGAGGTCAACAATTGCTATCACAACAGCCATGTTAACATCAAAGTCAACATCAAGCTTCAAAGGTCAAAGCTCATCCAACATACAGAACAAGCTCAAATTCAAGTCAACATGCCACCTTAATTGGAGTCAACATTCAACAAGCAAAACCTCAACCTTCACCCTTCCTTAGCACACTTCGGTCAACAATACACTTCGATCAACAATTGGGAATATCAGTTCAACATGTGAACCAGCAAACTCCAACAACAATTATTTAATTCCACCTTAGCAACTCCAATAGTACGCAAGAAACGGCCGTGCCTGCAAGAGACGCATCTAGCTGATCATCCTCATCAACTAATTGCATTCACTTCTCCACAAATCACAGGTGATCATAGCAGCAACATGCGTACAATCAGTCAGCAGACCAGTAAATCTTCCGACCAAGATCACATGCGCTTACAAATCCAAGCTGAAATTGTTTCGTTTACAAGCAAAGAGGAGCCCAAGAGTCTAATTCATCTTCATCATCCATTTTGAAAGGAAGAGTTGACAACTGTGAGATCCATTGAGTGACTATGATAATGCAAAGGGCTTTAAAAACTAATGTAATCTTCATATTTGGACAAATTAAGAACATTATTTTTGGAAAAACCTTTGGGTTGTGTGTCTTCCTCCTTGGGAGGTTAGGGTTAAGGTATATAGCCCCCTCTCTTCCCCCTTAGCTTGCTAAGGGTTTTCTCCTCTTCTCTCCTCTTCTTCCCTTCTCTTCTCTTCTCCAACTTCTGTTCTGCATCAGTGGTATTAGAGTAACATATGGGCAACTCTTGTTTGCCCATGATGATCCTCCATCTTCACCTTGCTTTTCACGTTCATCACCGGAGTTGACCGTCTGGTTCTTTTCAGAACCCACGGCCAACGATGAAGGAAGCCACACGTCCACAAGTACATTACCATAAATAGCCCCTGCATTCAAAGATACTCCATCGCTCGACACTGCAACGAAACAACCCCTCGAGTCCACCACTAGTGTTCATCTCTTCACCATCCATCTTCCGCGACGGTCACCGGAGTTGTGTCGCCTGGTTCTTTTCAGAACCCACGGCTAGCGAAGATGGGAAGCTAGATTCGTGCGCATTGTCTTCCACCTCCGGCAGTGAAGCTGACCTTCTGCAATGATCGCTCGTTTCATTCATCCGCTGCTCATCCCCGAGCTGTGGCCGCTTGGTTCTTTTCAGAACCCACGGCTCAGCAATGAAGGACTGCTTCCCCTGCCACCTCGTGTTCCTATCATCATCTCACCAACGAGCAACAAGCTACGCTCAATCTCACCAGCGACACCACCGCCATCCACCTTCCCAGTCCACTTCCGAAGTTCATCTCCACAAGGTCCAAGCTCTCCGTCTCTTGCTGCAACAAAACAACCTCCTCCATATAGCAAGCTCGCCGGTGTTTGTCTCTTCGCCTCACTAGCTGTCATCCGTCCACCTTCCGCGATGATCACTGGAGTTGGTCGCCTGGTTCTTTTCAGAACCCACGACCAGCGATGATGGAAGAGCTCTCCGTATCTTGGTGCTACGAAGCCACTCCACATCCTGGCGTCCTTCTCCTCCGTCATCGCCCAGCCTCTTCGCCGACGGCCACAAGCTTCTTCTCCGACGTTGCAACTGAAACCCTGCGCTGACACTATCTTATTGTCTCCCCGAACTGTTGTCTTTACCCCTTATTTATATGAATACTTAGAAGCCAATGCTCAATTTAATCACTCAAGTAGATCATTCCTCATTCTATAAAAAAATGATGCAGGCAGCTAGCCACCAGTTGAGAAGAATAAACTATGAAATTCATTTGGTTGAGTTACTGATCCAGGGGCATTGGTGGAAATGCGGCATTGGTGGAAATGCCTCTCGAGTTCAAAGTCTAGCTTGTCAAGGACCGGGAGTCAATGGGTCCCATCCCAGTGACTAGGATGAAAAGTTGGCTGAGCTAAGGAATTAATAGTGTGTTTAGTAGGAAGGAAAGGAAGAGGAAAATGATGGAAAGTTAGAAGGAGAGCTATAAAATCGTGTTTAGTAGGACGGATGGAAATAAGAAAGAAAAAATAGAAGGAAAATAGTCCTATTTGCATTCCGCCCAAATTGGGCAGAAAATCGAACGGAAAGCTAAATTTGCCCTTTTCATACCTATTTTCACTCTTTTTCTTTTTATGTCTTCTTCCTCTCGTGCTTTTCTTGTAATCTTCTTCATCATCGTTGTCATCGCCGTCATCATTGCCATTGTTGTCATCATCGTCGCCATCATCGCTTCTCATCTCTCGTCGCTGTCATTTCACCGTTGCCTCTCATCGTCATCATCGACATAAAAATAAAAAAAAATAGAGTATGTTTATCAATCTTTCTAATTTTCTTTCCTTCTAAATAAACACAATAATAGAAAATATTATTATTTTCTTTCTTCTTTATTTATCCTTCATTCTTTCTTTCTTTTCCTTTTAACTTTCTTTCTTTCCTACTAAACACAGCATAAATGAGGGCAGCAAGGAGGAGAAGCAGCCCTAAGTTATTGGACACGAAAGAAAATTTACAAAGTTGTGCCCTAGCCGCTTCATTCCTTTCCATGCCTGTATCCTGATACCTGTTCCAGGTGGTGGCAAAGTCTATTCCAAGAGATGTTCATCTGCATCCTCGGCTTTGACAGGAAGCAGCTTGCAGAAAAACTTACGTTTGTGACATACTATGAATTGCTCATGAATTTTGGAAAAAAATTTTGCGGAAGGACCCCCTTCTGCGACGATCGCAGAAGGGGGTCCACGATCTGCCAAGTACGAATCTAAAAGCACACTTTATATTATAATGCTGTGATTTATACTATCACATTTTACACGATAATGTATTGATGTTATACGATAACAGTTTTATACGATAATACATATTTGTTATACGATATTTTAATTATACAGATTATATTATAATACAAGTGTGTTATATCATATTTATCATATAATCTGTATATATTATAGTATAATATGTATATATTATATTATAATCTATATAAATATGGCATAACACACTTGTATTATAGTATAATCTGTATAATTAAAATATCGTATACCATATATGTATTATCGTATAAAACTATTATCATATAACATCAATACATTATCGTATAACATCATATCGTATAACACATATATATTATCGTATAACACTATTACCGTATAAAACTATATCGTATAAATCATAAAATATGGTATAACAAGCACGCTTTGAGATGCGTGCTTAAAAGATGTTGTACCCTTCTGCAATCGCCGCAGAAGGAGTCATTCCGCAAAAATTTCCCTCATAACGTCAATTAGGACCAGCTGCCAAACTATAGAGCCCAAGATCTTAGAAGGTCCGGCCCACTACTAGCCCATTTGGATGCGCTTGGCCCATTGCTCACAATGGCCAACCCATAACACCTTAGTCTACGATGCATCAGCCTGTTCATATATCTGACCTGGGCCTACAAGGATGACATCATTCGGACCAACTGTGACACCTGTCATCTAGCTTCAAAATCAGAAAAGGTCAGCTCATTGGATGATGCTGCTGCTCTTGCTGGATCAATTAATTCTCTTTGAAGCCTCCCTTGGAATGATTCAGCACTTGAATCCATGAGCGATCTGGTTCCTGCCCAGAACGCAGGCCGTGATGGAGATCGGAGTGACACAGTTGCCCTGCTCAAGGCTAGAACCACCGTCGACATGTTTGGCCTGTCATGCGGGTTCTCCTCCACGCACAACAACCCTATTTGAATGCACCGCAGCACCTCGCTTCTTGGCCAATCCTCACCCAGCGCCGATTGCTCCAACACCTCCACAATCGTTCCATTGATCCAGTTCTTCCAGATCCAGCTGAGCAAGTCAGAGTGGTGAGTGTCTTGGAAACTGCTGCTCTTTCTCCCGGTGATGATCTCCAAGACCAAGACGCCGAAGCTGAACACATCTGACTTGACGGAGAATTGCCCATGCAGCACGTACTCCGGCGCCATGTATCCACTGAATCCATGGACACGTTCAATTTTTAACTAAATACGTGTCCCAAGGGTTATTTGCTAGTTGGTTGTATATATAGAAAAAAAAAGACTTACAATGTTCCAACGATTCGATTTGTGCTTTTGTGAGTTTGCTCGCCGAGAAAAAGCCTTGCTAAACCAAAATCTGATATCTTAGGGTTCATATTTGAATCCAATAAGATATTGCTGGCTTTCAGATCACGGTGTACTACTGTGAGGCGTGATTCATCATGCAAGTATTGCAAGCCCATAGCAATTCCACATATGATTCTCAATCGAGTTTCCCAGTATAATTGTTCGCGTCTTACAGCATCTGAAACACATATAATTAGTTCAACTACATATTTACATGATGTAGCAGACAAAGTTAAATGGCAAATGAATGGCCTTTACCTGGGAGAAAAGTGTCAAGGCTTCCGTTAGGAACGTATTCGTAGACGATCATCTTCTCCTTGTCCAAGCAGACACCCAAAAGCTTGACGAGATTCTTATGTTGCAGTCTGGCAACCAAAACCAGTTCATTTTTTAGCTCTCTAAGTCCCTGCCAAGAATTTGCTGCAAGCCTCTTCACTGCAATCTCTTGCCCGTCCGGTAGCACTCCCTGTACCATTTATTAATTCATGCTAATTCACACACACACACACATATATATATATATATATATATAAATGAATAAACAAGTTACCTTATACACAGCTCCAAAGCCACCTTCTCCGAGCTTGTTCGCTTCATGGAAGTCGGCCGTTGCGTCTTGTAGTGTAGAGTGATCAAGTAATAAAGACTCTGGGCAATCGATGTCATCTATGTCACTCGCCTCATCTGTTGAGGTGTCATTGAGCATTTGATTATTCCATTGACTTGAAAAGTTGACAATTTGTTTGTTTCGTTGACTTACTTTTCCTCCTGATGCATATGATGAAGATAATAGAGAAAAACAAAGCACCAGTCGTCACCAAAGGTACCGCAATATAAACTGCACAATTCTTCCTCTTTCCTGCTTGAATAGGCATTAATAGGACGGTCACTGAGAGAAACTAGCAAGCTAAGGGAGACAGAATGACAGTAAGCAAATGTCTTTTTTTGTTGATCACACCAAAATACATACTTCAAAAAATAGATTGGCTATAGAGACAACAAGAAATAGAGTCAATAATAAATTTCATTTTATAAATGAAAAAAAAAAGGAGATGGATGGATCCACTTACCTCTCCTTCCATCGTCGGCATCGGTTGTGAGCTTCACCATTGGCGCGCCTGTGTAGAAAGAGGACACATTGTACTGCAAGCAGCACACGGGTCCCAACACCCTTGCGCCTATCCTTCCATATAGAGAGTCCGGCAAAGGTTGAAACAGATTCCGCAAACACCTGCTGCAATTGTTTGCCGACAAATCCGGAATGCACATGGCGAGGGTATATAAGTGAGTAGCGGACTTGTTTAGCTCCCCTATGGCGAATCTGTTGCTCGTGTTGTACACTGCCCAGTCCGCTGTAGCTTTCAGTGACTCGTACACGAGCTTCATGAAAAGTGCTGGGTCGGTTGCGTTCTGGGATTCGGGCATCACTATCGCATCCGCGTTATCGACTGAGTCGAGGAAAGGCAGGTTGGAGTAGCGGAAGAAGCAGAATTTGTACCATATAATTGCCTCCTTACTTTTGGGGCAGACTCGTAGGGGATTTGTCCGGAAGGCGTTCGTGACACAGGAAGAGCACACTGAGAGTTTGACGTCGCCGCGGCAAATGACGAGGCTGTAAACGCGATCGGGGACTTCTCCGAACATCTGAGTTAAATAACCAGAGAAGGTGACAGCCGAGGTGAGGGAGGATAGGAGGCCTTTGAGGTTGCGCTCGTAGGTGCTATTCGCGGTGAAGTTTCCGCTCGTCCCACAAATAGGGTGCATCAGTTGTTGCTCAGTGGAAGACAAAAAGAGAAGGAGAAGGAGGACTTGGAGATGATAGGGCGACATGACGCGAAATGGGATGAGAAGAACAGTTCGTGAGGTTTGGATGACTTTAAAACCATTACTTGTGTTTAATAATTATTCACAGACAGAGAGAGACTCGGGAGTAGGGGAAAGCGTCTTTGATACGATTTCTGACTAGTAAAAATTCAAATCAAGCTGTTTAGTCTATAGGTCAACGGTGGACCGATCCGTCATAGGGTTCTTCTTAAAAAAATTTTTAGGCAGCTAGGTACCTAACTATCGCATCTGCAGTTGAGTGCTACATATTTAGTTGGGTGCCCTCATCTATAAGTTATAATTTTTAAAACATAAGTGATAATTTCAAAGCCTGGTCAATTTTCACGATCTTCAGTTCACGATCTTCAGTCAAATTTTACAAAAATTTCATTATCCTTTTAACTCTGATTTAAAAGTCAATTTACATGAAAATTGGCCAACTTTCACAAACTTCGGTCATCAAAATTTTTTGTAATCTGCTCAGATTTTCGTAAAATCCCGCCCAAATTTCATGAATCTCACCCAAATTTCATGAAATCCCGTCTAGATTTCATGAAATCCTGCCAATTTTTATGAAATCCTCCTAATTTTCGTGTAACCCGTTCATAATTTTAGGTAATAATATTAATTTTTATTTAATTCGCCTAGATGTTCATGTAAGTCAACAAAAAAATTGTGAAAGTTGATTTCAACCAGGGTTAGAGCTGAATTAAGACATCGTGAAATTTGACTGAAGATCGTGACAGTTGACCAGGTTTTGAGATTAGCATTTATGCTTTTAAAATTATATCTTGTAGATAAGGGCACGCAACTGTAGATACGGCAGTTGGGTACCCAGCTACCAAAATTTTTTTTTCTTCTTAGCAAATGGATGAAAGAAAGCCAATTAACATGTACCACGTCGCATAGCGAGTTTGACAGATATGAGAAAAGTATAAGCCATGTGTATAGACTACGTAGAAAATATTGGGAGTGTGAAAAGTATAAATGTGTATAGACTACGCAGAAGAGTGTAACCCATTTCATATTGACTTGAAATGGGTTATGTCATATTGACTTTATGGTTGACTTGAAATATCATCTTTGCCCTAAGTAATCCATAACTTTGAAAATAGTGGGAGTGTTAAAAGTGTAAATGTGTCATCAAATTTAAAAATGTTAGACTACTCTAAAAAAAATTAATATTAACTTATTTTGTTAACAAAATAATACAAATATTTATGAAAAAGAAAAAAATATTTATTCTCGTGTGAAAGTCAACTTCTATCTTTGTCTTCATAATTTTTCTGTCTTGTTAGTGTCCAATTTTTATTTAATAACATTGCCTTAAGGCTGTGTTTCTTTGGAAAAAATTCGTAACAGAAAAAAGAAAAGGTGCTTTAATTATTACTTTAACAAAGCACTTTTTATTCTTTCCATTGTGAATTCTTTAAAAAAAAAACACAGTCTAAAATTCAAATTTTTTTGCATCCACGATTTAAAGAAATTTATTCTTTATTATAGATAAGCTGCATAGAAAAAAAATAATAAATCCTAACAAAGGACATGTTTAAGAATGGGTTGGCCCTGTATTTTTTTCCGATACCTAAATCTAACCTACTCATATTTTTACTCAAAACCTAAATATAATCTAAACATGAATTTGGGTTCATGGGCTCTTTTATTATAGTTGCTAAGAGGCGTAAGGTCCCCGGCCTCAATACCTTGGATGTCTTCTTATCTCATATTGATTACGACTTAGTTTGGGGTTACTTCTGCTTTTAGCTTCCGCTGGCTAGAAAAATTTACTTTTAGCTTTTGCTGGCTAGGGAAGTACCCAACCGTTTGGTTCAATAACTGTGCTACTAAGCAGAATAAATTACTGTGCTGTAATATTAAGTAGAGTATGATATTTATCTAAGTAAAAATTATAAAAATAAAAATAATATTATAAAATTTAAAATTCATTGATATTTATCTAAATAGAAATTATAGAAATAGAGAAAAGAAAATAAATAAATAATTAGTTAAATAAAAAGTTAATTGAGGAGAAAATAATAATAGAAAATAAATAATTATAACATTAAGGGTTCAATATTTGTCCTAAGTAAATAATTAGTTAAATAAATAATTAGTTAAATTTAGGGTTTAGTTAATCGCATTTGCAAAAGCCGGATGCGCGATGTGAGGAGAGCAGCGTGCGCTGGAGGGGAAGGCGGCGCTAGAGGGGATGGCGGCGGACGATCGGCCGAGGGAGGGAGGCGTGAGACCCAGCTGGAGTGGTGGAAGAGTCCGCTGAGCAGCGGCGGATGCTTGAAGGGGAGTGGAAGGTCGGAGTAGCTGGAGCGAAAGCTTTGAGCAGCATTGGACGGCGGGCGCCGTGCAACAACAGACGGCGGGCGAGGAGCAACGTGAACGGCCGGCGAGGAGAACAGTGTGCAGAATGCCAGATGCAAGCGCAAGCGGATTTTTTTTCGGTAGAAGGGAAGCAGTAGCTGCGGACGGCGGGCGGACACACCTTGCCAAGCTGCAGCGGACGGATGACGAGCTGCAGCGGACGGATGATGAGCTGCAGCAGACGGACGACGAGTTGTAGCAGCGGATGACAAGCTGTAGTGGCGAACGACTGCCGAGGATCAGGGGAGAGAAGAGAGGATTTGCTTGAGGAGTTGAAGAAAGCGGCTGCTGCCTGCGGGAAGCAGGATTTCCTCAGCTTCCTCGCATAAGCAGATATCCGTTGCTGCTGGCCACAAAAGCAACCCCAAACCACTGGATTGACGTTGCTTCTGCTGCCCACCCTAGCAAAAGTATATTAGTGTTTATGCCCTGCAGACCAATTTATGAACATGGTCCGACATTATGTGAATGTACTTTGATAGAATCAATAAAGGTATGATCGTTATTATGCAGATTACTTTACCTGCGTTGATGTATTGAGTTGCATAAATAATGTCCCAGGAGTTTGGTTGGATCCATTCTCATAATTAATCCCCAGTCAAGGTGCCTTAGCAGATATGGAATAGCTTTGGTGCATGTGAGACTGGTGTATGGGCTGGTTAGGTGCGGGGCACAGTAACGCAGACATACAGGTGCATTGGATGCACTGGAGTGACCCACCGTGAGGATTGACTTTTCTAGTCAACAGATCAGTCTCACATGCAAGAGGTTTGCATTGATCCTTAGATTTGAGGTATTCATGTCTAGTTATGATGACAGGTATGTTTTGATATAGTCTTACGTCTCTCCAGAAATGGGTTATCAAAACGACTGTCATTGGGCATATCATAAATCATATGGAGATATGGATGACCAATAGTAGGATTTGCCCCTTCCTTAATTGGAAGCATGATATCCACTTTGGGGTGCCCCACCTCATTGGTGCATGACAGGAATGTATGGCCATACTGTTTGAGTCATGACCAATAGATTGGATTAATAAATATGAGACTAATCCAATGACGGGATATCAGTTCAGGCAAAGGGATCTATAATACATGGGAATCCTCGTTGCTTGTTAGGGAGTTGTTGCCAGATGACTTAAGTCCTATGACATAGGTAGCAGTGATGTGTTGCTAGATACCTCTCACTACTTATGATGTTCAATTATCATTGTCATCGTTATATGGATCCTACGGGGTCACACGCAATAGACTCTTGACGTTGTATTTTGATCTGGATATCTTGGAATATATATTTGAGTTCATTTTGATCCTAAGTCCAAGATAGATTCATGGTTGAATTTGAGTCTAATTGGGATTCATGGGTTTATGTATATCCTGGCCAAGTATGTACTCTGTATGGGAGTTGAACTTGGACTTGGGACTATAAACCATGTTGGATTCGAATCCTAATTTAATTAGGAGTTGGAATTCTAATCCTATTAGGAATTGGAATCCTAATCCAACTGGGAGTTGGAATCTTAATTCAATTAGGAGTTGGAATCCTAAACCTATTAGGAATTGGAATCCTAATCCAACTGGGAGTTAGAATCTTAATTCAATTAGGAGTTGGAATCATAATTCTATTAGGAATTAGAATCCTATTCCAACTAGGAGTTGGAATCCTAATTTAATTAGGAGTTGGAATCCTAATTCTACTAGGAGTGAGAATCCTAATCCAATTAGGATTCAAATCCTAATAAGAATTTGGTTATGGATAAGGTCCATAGTGGTTGGGCGCGAATCCTAATCCAACTAGGATTCAAATCCTAATGAGAATTGGATTAGGATAAAGCCAATTGTGTTGGGCGCAAATCCTAATCCAATAAGGATTTTATTCATGGGCCTAATTAGTATTAAAATCCAAATCCAATTAGGGATTGTGGATTAAATCTAATTGAGGCAAGATTGGAATCCTAATAGGAGTAGGATTCATCATTGGCGCATGGCATAATTCCATATATGGAATTAGCGCCAATTGACATGAATAAATCCTAGTGCAATTCGGTTTTTTCAATTGGAAACTCTCTTGGACGTGTGGGGCTGATATGTTGGCGAGTATGGCTTGATTTATTCAAGCAAAGATTCGGCCAATCATATATGGTAAGTCCTAATGAATTGAACTCAAAATCTAGCTCTTAATTTGGCAATAAGCTTGGTACTTTCCAAGCCTTATTCTTGCGCAAATTCAAGGCTAGTGGCGACTGAACTCTTATGGCAATTCCTTGGAGGAATTGTGCCAAGAGCATGAAAGGAAAGTAGAAGGGGTAGTGAGGCTTGGTTGCTTATAAAAGAAGGGGTATGCGCCCCCTCTTGAGATGATCAACAAGTGCAGAATTTCTTCTTGAGGCAAGGCAACTTGGAGTTGCGCAAGCCTTGAAGCCCTAGCCGCCCTCTTTCCTTGGTGTTGCGCCACTACTCTTCATCTTGTCTTTGGCCGAGAGTCTCCAAGCAAGGAGACAAGTTGGCGTGAAGAACAAGGAGGAAAAAGAAGGCGATTCCAAGAGGTGATCTTCTCTTCTCGAGGCTAGCACCAAGCGTGGAAGGGAGCAACGCTGAGAAGGTCGATGCATGGATACTTGTAGAGGACGAGCACTTGAGGGTCTTCAACTTGGCATCATCGACTTGACAAGCAATAGAGGTACTATCCCTATCGCATCCTTGTGTTCTCTCTCTTGCATGGATCCTTGGGAAAGGAATATGTTTCGGGTGTAATGCTTCTTCCGCTGCATCCTAGGACTGCAAAATTTTAAATTACACCCGGTATTCCCCAACAAAGTAGGGCGGGCAGCAACCCCAAACCATGCCTACATCCCCAGTGAGATCAACTTGTTGCACACCCACCCATGTGCGATTAAGATTATTTTCATCCTCGAGGGCACCCACAACATCGACTTCATCATCACTGCAAATAAGAAAGTATCCAAGACCATCACTAAGGCCGACATCTTCATCCTCCCATGCAGCCTCGTCCTCTTCTTGAAGAACAATAGTAACACTCAGCTCCTAGGTATGTAATCCATCACTGTTTGTAAGAAAATAACATGTGATTATGACCATATTGAGATAAGTGACATGTAATTACAGCGTAATATTTGGTTACGGCCATATTGAGACTGTAATATTGGGTTACGGCCATATTGAGAAAAGTGACCCTTGTATAATAGATAATTACAAGCGTTTGGTGTACTGACCCTTATATAAGGTCATAACTATATTTTTCATTGAAGAATGAAGCAGCGAACTTCATCTTTCAGTTTGTTACGGTCATATTTCATTATTCCTTCCTCCATGGCGAGAGATAAGCGCCCTCTGCTAATTTGCTTCTAGATCTGCCATTTTGCTTCCTGATCTTTGTTTTTACATGGTATCAGAGGCAGATCGACGTTGAGGAGAAATAGAGAGATACTCTTCTTGCTGATTTTTCTGATTTTCTATCTTGGAGTCGACCATGGAGCGGATGTCTGGATCTTCTATTGCAAATCGAGGTTCAAGGACAAGAAGCGATGGGGATTACCTTACCTTACAATCTTCTGATCATCCAGGTATGATTCTTGTCACCATGCCTTTTGATGCAGGGGCATCAAAAGCACTACGACGGTCCAAGCGCATCAAGAAGCCACCAATCAGATATGGTCATTAAGTTCACATTCTTACTAAAACAATTACTTTGCACTTTAAATTTGCTCGAACTCTTGTTGTTTACTTTCATGTTCTAGACTAGGATTAGCCTAGGTTTTTTTTTATTTTAAGTATGATTTACTTTCCTAGATTATGTAGTAGGTTGTTTCTAGCCTAGGATTATATTTGCACCTGTAATTGCACTATAAGGCACCCTTGCTCCTCAACAAACCATCCTCAAGTCCAACACAGCTCTCATCACATCAATCTCAAGTCAAAGTCAACGGACACATCATCAACTCAAATCAAGACCAACCACCAGCTCATCACAATCAAGCAAAGACCCTTCAACCCTCTCAACAACGCTAGCCCACTTCCATACAAGATCCAAAGGCCCATCACCCCCACCACGTCAAATGCAGGTCAAACATCTAGCCACCTCAACATAACCAGGTCAAGCATCTATCACATCATCAAAGACAAGGCAAGGTGCGCATGCAGGAGTACAAAGCATCTCAGCCGAGACATTTACTATGGCACCTCCTCGTAGCTCCCCAACATGCGCATGCAGCTCTCATCCAATCAACGAAGGCATGCAACCATCTAGCTGGAATTCCAAGACACCTCTTCACCAACAGCTACTAAAGATATTCGCATGCAAACTCAAAGCTTATCTTCCCAACCAAATTCGGCTACCAATCCAGCACATCACCGCCCATCCCATCCAATGAAATGTTGGAGTACAACGCCTCATCCAAGCCATTCAAATTCAAATCAAGAGACAGCAACCCTTAGATGAACTTGAGGATAATTTTGTAACATTGAGGATTAGGGGTTTTAAGCCCTTGTATTGAACACTTGCACTTAGTCTACTCTTTGATGAAAAAAACCTCAGCTTGTGTTAGCGTATGTTCTCATTTTAGTTTAGTTTAACTTAGTGTCGCTACTTCACCTACCCATCTTCACCGAGAGTCCTCATTCCATCCCTCACGTAAGACCTCTTGAGTGCTTGCTAGTGGTGTGTGGCGTGGACATCTTGGAGGCTGAAGCTTGGAAGACTTTGAAGCATTCGGCTTGGACTTGAAGACCTGATCAAGATCCCCCTAAGGACCTTATTATCTATAGTTTAAAGAGGGCTTGTTGGCATTGTATACAGCCCCCTCTTGTTCTTGAATGTAAAGGCCATTTAATCACCCATTTTATAACCCCGTCGCCCAAAGTCAGAAGCAGCGGGAGCAGGGGGATTCAGAGAAAGGGGTCTTGGCCCCCTTCCCTAAAGGGGGCCGCAGGTAATTCCTAGCCGAGTAGTATAAGCACACTCTAAGGTTGCATACTAGATTTCCTGTTTTGTGAATGCTTGCAGATTACTGTTCCATTGATTGACATTACTTGCCATCTCGAAAACCTTCATTGCGCATGCTTAAACCCTTCCATAGAGATACATACCTTAGGTTCAATCGTTGGGGTTCCGCCCCACTTCAGTGGTATCAGAGCGGCCCTAAGGTGCTCTTTGTTATTTGTTTTCTGAAATCTGTGCTTGAAATTTTCTGAGGTTACCGCTGTGTTTTTTGAAATTTTCTGAGTACTGCTACTTCCCTAGTGTAAGATTGAATTCGCTGAGGATATTTGCAGGAGTTTTCTAAAAGAAATTTCAATCTATTTTCTGGATCTGCTATCTGTTGCTGAAAATATCTGCTGAAATTCTATCTGCTGAATTCCGAACTGGTACTTCTGAAATCCTCTGAATTTTGTTCGTTGCTTGAATTTTTGCTTGACCCTTCTGAACCGGGAAGGATATTTGGGATAACTAACTAATAGCCCATCCCAAAAATCCCTAACCCCATCAATTTCAGACACAGCTAATCATTGCCGTGGCTGAGTCCTGAATTTCCATAGAAGTTAAGTTTCATTTGCTGCTGATTTGGTTTTCTGCGAGAGTACATTGGATCCTATCATCGGAGTTGGTTAGCTTCTAAGGAATTGAGGGGTTCCCCAAGTTATCAAATTAATAGATACACTTGGATATCTCTAGCTGCACAAGCTAAGCGCCGCAAACTCATTACGGTGTTTGAGTGCTGTGTTAATGGAAGTGAAAAACCTGCTAATGTTCCTTACCGGCTGATATTTCGCTTGCGCCTGAGAGTTAGCAAGGAGGTTAGGGAATTACTTACGCCATAGTTTTCCCACTGATCTCTTTCAATCCATTCATCTCTTCTGAAGCCACAGCAAACCAAGTACTGCCGGCTTCTTTGAAGACTTGAAACAAGTTGAAGCTTTATACGTGTATTGCTCCTTACTGTTTGTCTGGTTATCTGGTGATAGAGGCGGCTAGTGATTCTGTAAACCATAGAGAGGATACTCACCTTCCCGGCTAGTGTTCAACTCACTAAAGCTGCAGTCAAGCAATCGCTGCTGGCTTCATTGAGGATCAGAACCAAAATCGGCATTTCAGGAACGTGATACTGTAGCTTACCGTTTCTCTGCATTTCTGAACTCTGATTTTCACTCGCTGTGCTTTGAGAACTTCAGCTGCTCTGTCCATCTATGACTCGATTAAATTTCTATGTTTGGATCAAATCCTTCAAGCTATCTAATTAATAGATAGGCTTGAAAGTTCAAGTTGTTGCGTGGTGTTTTGCTGAAATTAGTCGTCACTGTTCCTTACCGGATCTCTTAACTAAAATTTGTTTGCATAGTTGTGTTTTGTTAAAATGGTCACTACAAGAGGCCGAGCTGGACATGATACCATTGATCCGTATGGTTAAAAGAGGAACGTAATCAAATTCTAAGCCAACAAACACAAACTCTGAGTCAAATTGTGAGCCAACGTAACCGTGCCCTAAACGCAGACCAACCATATCATCAATCCTTTAGGAGAACTCCAGAAAATTCTTGGGGAGAGGGGCCTAGTCAAACCGAACCAAGACTAGGTAGGACTGAAACCCGGCATGATCCTTACCATCAACCTAGAGTCCCAAACCCTAATGAACATAATCTGAATGAACCTTATCGAGGGCGAGTGGATGAAGATATTTTTAAAAAACCTAAGAATGAACCCACCCTTGTTTGATGGGAATGTTGATACACAAGGGTACCAAGAATGGGAAACCCTTGTTGAGCAATACTTTGAATGTCAAGCTATACCTGAAAGGAGTAAGGTGAAGTATGCCCGATTTCTGTTTAGGGGAACTGCCTTGATATACTGGACCAGCCTAGAGAAACAGCTTGAGAGGAGAGGCTTAGCACCCATAACCGATTGGGCAATAATGAAGCAACGGTTAGGAGAAAAATATGTTTCCCTACACTATAGGCAGCGTACCTATAACCTGCTAACTAGATTAACCCAAGGTAGTGACACTGTAAGGGAGTACACCAACAAGTTTGACAATCTAATTACTAGGTGTGGAATAGATGAGGAACCATGGGTGACCGTTGATAGGTATAAAGCTGGGTTAAGGATTGAAATAAGAAGAGCTCTAATAGCTCGACCCACCGATAGTATCCAAGAAATTTCCCAAATAGCCAGTGAGATAGAGTATGAATTTATGCAGAATAGGCACACTCCAATTATCCATAGAAATCAGGGAGCAACGGGCACGATCCCATCTAAGACTACCTCTCCTAGAGCACCTTCTTCCAGTGCCCCTCAGTCTAGTGTACCTTATCCTAGTGCGCCCCATCCTAGTACACCTAACCATGTTAAGGCTGCCCCGACCTCTGTTAAAGTCACTTGCTATAAATGTTCCCAACCAGGTCACTTAGCCAAAGACTATAGGAAGAAAGCATTACTTATAGCTGATGACTCAATAGGCCAGGAACCCGAAGACCTAGGTGAGGAAGTCTATACCCCGGGATATAACAGTGAGTATAATAGTGAGGAGGATCCTATAGATACCATAGTGGGGATAGTGAGGTGCACCCTCCTTAAGGACACCCAACCCGAAGATTGGAGGAGAACGAGCCTATTCTATACTTACACTAAATGTCATGGTAAGGTCTGCAAAATTGTAGTGGATAGTGGGAGTAGCTTGAATGTCATAGCTAAGGGAGCCGTTACCAAGTTTGGGCTAAACTTAGAAGATCATCCCAAGCCATATAGCATATCCTGGGTTGACCAAACTAGCATACCCATTACCCATAGATGTGCGTTGAGAGCGTCACACACTAAGGGAAAAACCATTGAAGCACCCAAAGCCATTACCTTGCTAAGGACCCGACCATTCTTAAAGGAAACACAAGAACTGAATCAAATCTTCACTTTAGTTGTCAAGCTAGTTGAGAACACTTCAGCGAATGAAATACCTCTTGAAGTGGGTAGGTTGTTGGAGGGGTACAAGGAAATCACCCCTGAGGAGCTCCCCCCTGAGCGTGGCATTCAGCATGCCATTGACTTGGTTCCATGGGCCACCCTTCCACATCTGCCTCACTATTGCATGAGCCCTACGGAGCATGCTGAGCTCCGAAGGCAAGTGGATGAATTGTTAAGTAAGGGGCTGATTAGAGAAAGCTTAAGCCCATGCGCCGTACCTGCCCTTCTGACTCCAAAGAAGGATGACACTTGGCGTATGTGTATAGACTGTCGGGCCATCAATAAAATAACTGTTAAGTACCGTTTTCCCATTCCCCGTCTTGATGACATGCTGGCTCCACTTGGTTCTCCAAGTTGGATCTGCGTAGCGGGTATCATTAGGTAAGGATTCGAGAAAGGGATGAATGGAAAACGACATTTAAGACGGCCGATGGACTCTATGAGTGGCTGGTGATGCCTTTTGGCCTCACCAATGCCCCATCCACTTTCATGTGATTAATGAACCATGTGCTGAAACCCTACATAGGAAAGTTTCTGGTTGTGTACTTTGATGATATTCTTATTTTTAGCAACAACTAGGAGTACCATCTTAAGCACCTTCAAGCTCTATTAGTTATTTTGAAGCAAGAAAAGCTGTTCCTTAATCTTAAGAAATGTGTGTTCATGGCCCAGGAGGTAGAATTTCTTGGTTTTATTGTATCTGATGCTGGACTTAAGGCTGATCTTGCTAAGATTCAAGCTGTAGTAGACAGGCTCACACCTACTTCAATCACTGAGATTAGGAGTTTCCATGGCCTAGCCACTTTCTATAGGCGTTTCATTCAGGGGTTTAGTACTATTGTTGGCCTATCACAAATTGTTTACAAAAGAAAAATTTTGAGTGGACCCCAATGGCTGAAATGGCTTTCCTGGATTTAAAGTCTAAAATTACTTCTGCTCCTGTATTAAGATTGCCTTATTTTAGTAAGGTTTTTGTTGTAGACTGTGATGCCTCTGGGGTTGGGATAGGAGGTACTTTGAGTCAAGAGGGTCACCCTATAGCGTTCTTCAGTGAGAAATTAAATGATGTGAGGCAAAGGTATTCAACTTATGACAAAGAATTCTATGCTGTGATTCAATCATTAAAACACTGGAGGCATTATCTTATTCATAAAGAATTCATTTTGAATAGTGATCACCAAGCCCTAGTTTATTTGAACAGTCAAACTAAACTCAACCCTAGGCATGCTAAGTGGGTAGAATTCTTACAGCAATATACCTTTGTGTTAAAACATAAGGCTGGTACTCAAAACAAGGTAGTTGATGCCCTTAGTAGAAGAACTCTATTATTAAATACTCTGCGGGTGACTGTTGGTGGATTCGAAAGATTAAAAGATGAATATTCTGTTTGTCCTGATTTTGGTAATATTTACAAAGAATTGGAAGTCTATCCTCATACTCATGCTAAATTCTTTATCAAAGATAATTATCTTTTTAAAGGGAATAGGTTGTGCATACCTAGGACATCCTTACGTGAGTTCTTAGCTTGGGAGATACATGGAGGAGGAGTGGCAGGACATCATGGGAGGGACAAGACACAGACCCTAGTTGAGGAGAGATTCTATTGGCCCACTTTAGGAAGAGATGTAGCTAAAGTGGTAGAGCATTGCATGACTTGTCAAATTTCTAAGTCTCAAAAGCATAATACAGGCCTCTACACACCTTTACCTATACTAGAGGGACCATGGCAGGATGTGATCATGGATTTTGTGATAGGTTTACCATGCACTAGTTCCCGACATGATTCTATATTTGTTGTGGTAGATCGGTTTTCAAAAATGGCACACTTTACCCCTTGTAGTAAGACTTCTGATGCTTCAAATGTTGCTAGGCTTTTCTTTAGGGATGTGGTTCGTCTGCATGGATTACCTCTCACCATTGTTTCTGATAGGGATACTAAGTTTGTTAGTCACCTTTGGAGGACGCTCCGGAAATTACTTGGAACTCAATTGATTTTTTCTACTGCTTATCATCCTCAGTCTGACGGTCACACTGAGGTGGTCAATAGATCCCTTGGTAACATACTTAGATGTCTTGTGGGAGAGCACCCTGGGAATTGGGATAAATTATTGCCTATTGCTGAATTTGCCTTCAATATCGTTGTTAACTGCACCACTGCGCTTAGTCCTTTTCAAATCAATACAGGGTATCAACCTAGGAAACCCATTGATCTGGCTCCTCTCCCTGCTCCCTTCAAAACCTCACAATCTACTTTGACTTTTGCCCAGCATATCTTGAAAATTCATAATGAAGTCAAGGACCATATAGCTAATACCACATTGAAATATCAAACTGCTGCTAATGAACATAGTAGACATGTATCTTTTAAAGAAGGGGCTCTAGTTATTTGCAGGAATAGGAAGGAGCGGCTCCAAGGAGGGAACAATAAGTTGCAAGCAAGAGGCATGAGGCCATTCAGAATAAAAAAGAAGATCAATGACAACGCATATGTTTTAGATCTACCAGCCGCCATGGATATTCACCCCACAGTGAATGTAGAAGACCTGACACTCTACACAGAGCCCTTACCAATTGAAGCCCCAAAAGCAAGCAAGGAAGTCAACACTATTTTGGAGGAACGACAACGCTTCACAAAGCAAGGGACAAAGAACTACTATCTGATACGATGGACAGATCACACGGAAAGTTGGATGCCCAAGGAAGAAGTACAGATTCTCATCCTGGATATGCTACAGTCCTACAAGTTAAATTCTATGGAGGAGAATTCTCTCAACCCCGGGAAAGCTGATGCAGGGGCATCCAAAGCACTACGACGGTACAAGCGCATCAAGAAGCCACCAATCAGATATGGTCATTAAGTTCACATTCTTACTAAAACAATTACTTTGCACTTTAATTTTGCTCGAACTCTTGTTGTTTACTTTCATGTTCTAGACTAGGATTAGCCTAGGTTTTTTTTTTTTTTTATTTTAAGCATGATTTACTTTCCTAGATTATGTAGTAGGTTGTTTCTAGCCTAGGATTATATTTGCACCTGTAATTGCACTACAAGGCACCCTTGCTCCTCAACAAACCATCCTCAGTCCAACATAGCTCTCATCACATCAATCTCAAGTCAAAGTCAACGGACACATCATCAACTCAAATCAAGACCAACCACCAGCTCATCACAATCAAGCAAAGACCCTTCAACCCTCTCAACAACACCAGCCCACTTCCATACATGATCCAAAGGCCCATCACCCCCACCACGTCAAATGCAGGTCAAACATCCAGCCACCTCAACATAACCAGGTCAAGCATCTATCACATCATCAAAGACAAGGCAAGGTGCACATGCAGGAGTACAAAGCATCTCAGCCGAGACATCTACTATGGCACCTCCTCGTAGCTCCCCAACATGCGCATGCAGCTCTCATCCAATCAACGAAGGCATGCAACCATCCAGCTGGAATTCCAAGACACCTCTTCACCAACAGCTACTAAAGATTCGCATGCGAACTCAAAGCTTATCTTCCCAACCAAATTCGGCTACCAATCCAGCACATCACCGCCCATCCCATCCAATGAAATGCTAGAGTACAACACCTCATCCAAGCCATTCAAATTCAAATCAAGAGACAGCAACCCTTAGATGAACTTGAGGATAATTTTGTAACATTGAGGATTAGGGGTTTTAAGCCCTTGTATTGAACACTTGCACTTAGTCTACTCTTTGATGAAAAAAACCTCAGCTTGTGTTAGCGTATGTTCCCATTTTAGTTTAGTTTAACTTAGTGTCGCTACTTCACCTACCCATCTTCACCGAGAGTCCTCATTCCATCCCTCACGTAAGACCTCTTCAATGCTTGCTAGTGGTGTGTGGCGTGGACATCTTGGTGAAAGATCCCCTAAAGGAGAGGGAGAAACCCTAAGCATGCGTAAATTGAAAAATTTGCATGGGCGGAATTAGGGTTTTTTAGGATCGCATGTAATATGAACATATGATCAACATTATTTCTTTGTATAGATCAAGATAGGATCTTACCAAGGCCATTGATTCGAATGGTGTCTTGGAAGCAAGAGGGCGAATTGGCTCTCCTCCAAAGAAGACGCACACAAAGGTGATGATGACTACTCCCTTGGCGTCCTTGTGCTAGCAAAGCTTCAAGGTGTCCTAGTCGTATGGAGGAGATGAGATGATCCTCTTTGTGGCCGAAAAGCTCTCTTCTCCAATGCGTGAAGATTCATTACTCCACATGGCCGAGACCCATGAAGAGAAGAGGCGTTTGTTAGCGTTTAGGCGTTACATGATTTCCATAAATGGAAAGTCATGAAGCCATGCGTTCATGTCTTGTGAACGAACCAAAACGCCAACTCAATTGAACCAAGCGTTCATGTCTTGTGAGCGGGTTCAATTTAATTTGGTTCAATTGCATTTGGTCCAAGGACCAAATCGAACCAAGCCAAGCCATGGTCTAAATCTTATATGAACCATGAAGGTTCAAGATCTAACCGTACATCTCTTGATGCTCTTGATCTCACCGATCAAGCATCAATCCTCTCGATCGAAGCTTACCGATCTCAAGCCCTAATCAATCAAACATGATCAGACCAGATCTCACTTACAATCAGAGTTTAAACTCCTTTAAACTGAACCAAAACAATTCAGTCCACACGATCTGACATAAGTAAGCCATATCATCAAATTGTGCGACCCTAAGGGTTTCCTTTAAATGTCGGTAACGATAACTTACGTTATCACGACCAGTGAGGGGTATCTAGCAACACATCACTGTCTCCCGATATAAAGGAAAGAGTCTTCCAAGACTACACCCAAACCACATCACAAGTGTGAATTCAATTCACTAGACATACATGTTTCCTTTGCCACTGGATGTTCTTATTGGACAAGCGTGTCAAGCCTGTAATCCCAATATGATGAGAATGATTAGATCAGATGAACATAGTCATCTGGGTATGGCCATACACTTTCTCAAGCATCTCATCCAGGGGGCCCCTATAGAACATCACACTCCAAACAAGGAGACGGCAATCCTATATCTATCACTAGTGCCCTAACATGACTCATGCTTATTATCCAAGATAGTTTATAACCATTATATTTCAAATGATATTGAACTACCTCAAAACAATGCCAATCATCATTTAGAAACACAAGTGATCTCAAGTCAGAGGAAATATGCCACTTGCTTACATACAAGGATTATTCACATTGTGACAAGCAATTGAATATCCTTGCAGGGTCTGTCCAGTACATCCAATGTACCTATGAGTCTACATCTTATTCCATGCTCGAAGCATCCTATAAGATTAGAACACATATTAGTCTCAATCATATCAAGGCTGTCTCATGTTCACCAAGATATCTCGACTAAGGACTATACTGCATGTCAGCCAGGCTGAACAGTATTGAGACATTATTCAGAAGTATATATATATATATATATATATATATATATATATATATATATATATATATATATATATATATATATATATATTGTAACAACCTGAATAACAACCATTGCCTTTATAAACATTGAGTTTATACATGATACTGATACAATCCCAAGGCCTCAAACATTAGCCTTAAGGGCATACCCCAACAATCTCCCACTTGCACTTAATCTAATGGTTGAGAAATCTCAAACCCATATTATTACAGTGCTTCTCATGCTTCTGCTGCGCCAGAGGCTTAGTAAGCGGGTCAGCCAGATTGTCATCTGTATGAACCTTGCAGATTTTGATCTCACCACGATCAATGATCTCTCGGATCAAATGAAACCTTCTCTGTATGTGCTTGGACTTCTGGTGCGACCGTGGTTCCTTTGCTTGTGCTATTGCTCCAGTGTTATCACAGAAGATAACAAATGGATCTGCACTCGAAGGAATAACACCAAGTTCCTGAATGAACTTACGAATCCACACTGCCTCCTTGGATGCTTCCGAGGCTGCAACATACTCGGCTTCTGTTGTGGAATCAGCAACAATAGACTGTTTGAAACTTTTCCACACCACTGCTCCTCCATTCAAGCTAAAAACATAGCCTGATTGCGATCGGAAATCATCCTGGTCAGATTGGAACGAAGCGTCAGTATATCCTTCAATACTGAGTTCTTCCTGACCTCCATATACCAAGAACATATCTTTGGTCCTCCGAAGATATTTCAAAATGTTCTTGACCGCAATCCAGTGCGCCTTACCTGGATTACTTTGGAATCGACTGGTCACGCTTAACCCGTAAGCGACGTCTGGGCGAGTACACAACATCGCATACATAATGGACCCAATAGCCGAAGCATAAGGCGTATTGTCCATTTCATCTTTCTCAGTCTGTGTTTGTGGACACTGGCTCTTTGAAAGATTCAGATCATGTCTGACTGGAAGATATCCTCTTTTAGAATTTTATAAATGAAATCTCTCCAGGACTTTATCGATGTAAGTACTCTGGCACAGCCCGAGAAGCCTCTTAGATCTATCCCTGTAGATCTTCACACCTAATACATAGGCTGCTTCTCCTAAATCTTTCATCTGGAAACATTTTCTTAACCATGCCTTGACGGCATGTAGTTCAGGAATGTCGTTTCCAATGATCAAGATATCATCGACGTAGAGGACTAGGAAAGTAATCACGCTCCCACTAAACCTCTTATATACACACGGGTCATCTTCATTCTTGATGAAACCAAATTCACAGATTGATTCATCAAAACGAATATTCCAGCTTCTTGATGCTTGTTTAAGTCCATAAATGGACTTCTTTAACTTGCATATTTTATGACGATCTGATGGATTGGTGAAACCTTCAGGTTGTGTCATATACACATCCTCCTGCAGATTTCCATTAAGGAAAGCAGTCTTCACATCCATTTGCCAGATCTCATAATCATAATATGCTGCTATCGCGAGAATAATCCGAATAGACTTGAACATGGCTACAGGAGAGAAAGTTTCATCATAATCTATCTCGTAGATTTGTTTGAAACCTTTTGCAACTAGCCTGCCTTTATAGGTAACCACGTTACCATCCATGTCAATCTTCTTCTTGAAGATCCATTTACAGCCTATAGGGATTACTCCCGGAGGCGGATCAACCAAATCCCAGACTTGGTTATCTGACATGGAGTCTATCTCGGCTCGCATAGCTTTAAGCCATCTCGCTGAGTCCGGTCCACTGACCGCATCCGCATAAGTGAGGGGTTCATCATGATCAATGATGTAGACTCCGTCATAGTGCTCAGGCTGTCGACGGATCCTTCCCGATCTTCGCGGTTCCCGTGATATCTGAGCCTCAGGTTGTTCAATAACCTGATCTATTGGCTCAGGCTCATCCAACTGTGCTTGACTACTTTGTCCTTCCTCTGGATTCTCATCCAGCTTTATTTCTCTCCCACTGGCCTCTTGCAGAAGAAATTCCTTCTCAAGAAAAATAGCCGTTCGAGTAACAAATACTTTGTTCTCTTTGGGATCGTAGAAATAATAACCCTTAGTTTCTTTAGGGTAACCGACAAAGATACATTTCTCAGATCTGCTCTTTAGTTTCCCAGAGGCGAGCTTTTTGACATAAGCCTCGCAACCCCAGATCTTAATAAATGTCAAGCTCGGCTGTTTCCCATACCATAACTCATATGGAGTCTTTGAAACTGCCTTAGATGGCACTCGGTTTAGTACCTTTGCAGCTGTTTCCAGTGCAAATCCCCAAAAGGAGTAAGGTAGAGTAGCCTGACTCATCATTGAACGAACCATATCCAATAAGGTTCTGTTTCTCCTCTCGGACACACCATTCCATTGCGGTGTTCCTGGCGGAGTGAGCTGTGAGATAATCCCACACTCCTTCAGATAGTCAGTAAACTCTCGACTCAAGTATTCTCCACCTCGATCTGAGCGAAGTGCCTTGATATTTCGGCCTAGCTGATTTTGTACTTCATTTTTGAACTCTTTGAACTTGTCAAAAGATTCACTCTTATGTCTCATAAGATAGACATAACCATACCTACTGAAATCATCAGTAAAGGTAATGAAGTATGAATAGCCACCTCTGGCATGTTTACTAAATGGCCCACACACATCACTGTGAATGAGATCAAGTAAACCTGAAGCCCTTTGACCTTTATTAGAAAAAGGAGCTTTCGTCATTTTACCCATTAAACAAGCTTTGCATGTATCAAGCTCCTCATAAGAGAATGATCCCAGCAGTCCATGGTCATGCAACCGCTTAATGCGCTTCTTGTTAATATGGCCTAAACGACTATGCCATAGCAAGGTGCTGTTATCAGCATACTTGGCTTTCTTAATATCAATTTGTTGTATAGAACATTCCATGTCCAACATGAATAACCCATTGTTAATTGATCTAGTAGCATAAACTATATTATCAAAAGTAATAACACACTTTGAAATATTACATTCAAAGGAAAACCCTTTCCTGACAAGAGCAGGAATAGAGATAATATTTTTGGTTATGATTGGTACAAAATAACAATTGTCCAGTTCCAATACAAGACCAGATGGTAATGAGATGTGATATTCTCCTACAGCAACAGCAGCAACCCGTGCCATGTTTCCAACTCGTAGGTCCACCTCATGCTGTCCCACCTGTCTTCTTCTCCTGAGTTCCTGTACATTTGAACAAATGTGAACTCCACATGCGGTGTCCAACACCCATGAAATAGAAGAAGAAGATATCATGACTTCAGTCACAAAAATACCTGAGCCAGAAGCAAAAGGCTTGCTTCCCTTCTTGTCTCCTTGGAGCGCTTTACAGTCCTTCTTCCAGTGACCCAGCTGGCCACAATGGAAACATCTGTATTCCTTCGACCGCTTAACCTTTTATTTCAGAGCCTTGCTGTAGCTCTTAACATGGGCTTTGCCCTTCTTCCCCTTCTTTTTGTTCCTTGAAGGAACCATCAAGACAGAGGATGAAGGCTTTCCCTTTAGAGTCAACTCTGTAGTCAATAGCATGTTCAGTAACTCTGCCGGGGTACAGTCGATCTTGTTCATATTAAAATTAATAATGAACGGATCGAAAGAGGCCGGGAGAGACTGCAGTATGATGTCTACAGCAAGCTTCTGATTGATGGTATGTCCCAGTTTCTCTAGAGCCTCCTTATACCCAATCATCTTGAGTACATGAGCTCCCACTGGACTCCCTTCAGTCAGTTTGCTCTGAAAGAAAAGTTTAGTCAAATTGTAGCGTTCAGTCCTCGCCTGTGCAGCATACAGCAACTTGAGGTTCGCTATAATTTCTATAGCCGATAGATCCTCGTGCTGACGCTGCAGCTCTGGCGTCATAGACGCAAGCATCAGGCAAGCGACATCAATGCTGTCATTGACATGCTTCTCATAAGCATCGCGAACCGCCCTTGCGGCGTTCGCAGCGGGTTGAGGCGGTATTGCCGTCTCGAGGACATACAGTTTCCTCTCAGCCTTAAGAACAATCTTAAGGTGTCCGTACCAGTCTGAGAAGTTTGGCCCAGCAAACTTCTCCCTTTCCAGTAGGGATCGCACATTGAAATTCGTGGTGTTCGTTGCTGCAGGAATCTACAACATTGCAAGAACAGCAAGGTCAGTATCAATGTGAGAATCAATCCAGGACTTAAGAATGATTCTTTCTCTCACTATTTTATCTGACTGAAAAATCTAGCAAAACAGTCCGAAAGAGTGACACTCTTTTAGTGAGATGGGATCCAGATTTCATACTTGGTCTCCTCGTCCCGCTCAGGCGAGATAAGATGCACAGAGAGTACAAGCACTAATCTCTGGTAGGCTATCCCTGCCAATCGCCAACCCGTGCGATTCCCCTTCATCTGGGCGATCCAGCCGACTGCGCCAACTGAGTTGGTACAACACAGTCTCTGATCCCACAGATGGCTGCCTCCATATAGCTAACATATGCTCCATATGTAGCCTACATGGTCAAGCTGACCCAACCTACTCCCTGGACCACCACATGCTATGCTGAGCAACGAGAAGGGATAAATCCCTTCTCTGTAACACGCAGGTGTAATCACACACCGTCTGAAGATAGATGGGCGTGCCCACTGAGTGGGTACAACACGGCCCCAACGATAGTCAGAACAGTGAGGTTTCACGTCAGAAGGCTTACGCGCTTGATATTTAACGTTGGATTTTAACGGTCCTTTTATCTTCTTAACTATCATGCAAATCCTATGGTGATAGCAGAATATTAAATCATGCAGTTCAATTTATTAAAAGAAAGCATGATGATCTTATGTGGTAAAAGCCCATTAAACCTAAGTAAGATCTTAATTTAACTTAAGTCTTCACATGAGCTCTTCATGGGTCTTTTGCAACTCCATCTGGCCCCAAGCGCCCACTGCAGCTCAGATGCGCCTACCAGGTAAGATGCACCTGTCCTAGAGTCGAACTCTAGACCTCCCACTGGTTAAGCTACTTGCTGCATGCTCCTCTGCCATGTGTGCTCTGTGCTCATGTCTAATCAAATTACATTTTAATCTATCTAGACATGATTGACACGCAGGTCAATTATACATTATAAATTAATTAAAATGTGATGCGCAGATCACAATTATAATAATTAATAATCCAGGCATGCAGGCCCCAGCACAGCACACATTAAAATTGGGCAGCCCACATAAGATGAAATAGACATTGATTCATGTTTATACAATCAACATGTGATCCAAACAAGAAAATAAAATTTTCGAAAACCCATGGGCATCAATTTTATTTTCCTTATGTGCCCTACTACCTTACAACGGTCCATTAATAGGGATCCACTCATCTGATCTAGTCAGACCCACTGCCCTAGCATGCACCAAGTCCTAACTGACTTGAGTCGACCCAGTGGTCAACAATGCATGCGTTGAGCTGAACGACCCTCATGAGTTCTGGCAAGCGGGTGTGACCCCGGGCCTAACTCAAGAGCGTTCACTGGTTGTCTCAACCAGACATCGCTACACGCCTATATGCAGTCAACCTATAGCCACCTCGTGCTTGCGCACAGGTGCCATCTGATCGACCCATCTAGGCTGTCAGATGGTCTGATCAGACTGTTGGGTCCAGACAAGACTGATGATTTCAACCCTATCAACCCGTCTAAGGGTTTAAAGTAGGTGCAAATATAGATCTAGGTTAGGCGCGCAAGTTAACAGGTTTTGACAAAAACTTCTATAACAAGCGCCAACTAATAAACATCATACATGCGCCAATGAGTAAAAACATACATCATGTATTTTTACAAACTAACATGTAGATGCGCCAAGTGATAAACCTTAGATCTATACATAAGCGCAAACAACTTGTAACAATGATACATGCGCAAACAACTTGTAACAATGAATCAAGTAAGCGCATGTAAACATAGCATCAAGCATGGATCACAATCATATCAAAGCAATCATATGATTCATACTAAAACCTGCTCTGATACCAATTGAAAGATCCCCTAAAGGAGAGGGAGAAACCCTAAGCATGCGTAAATTGAAAAATTTGCATGGGCGGAATTAGGGTTTTTTAGGATCGCATGTAATATGAACATATGATTAACATTATTTCTTTGTATAGATCAAGATAGGATCTTACCAAGGCCATTGATTCGAATGGTGTCTTGGAAGCAAGAGGGCGAATTGGCTCTCCTCCAAAGAAGACGCACACAAAGGTGATGATGACTACTCCCTTGGCGTCCTTGTGCTAGCAAAGCTTCAAGGTGTCCTAGTCGTATGGAGGAGATGAGATGATCCTCTTTGTGGCCGAAAAGCTCTCTTCTCCAATGCGTGAAGATTCATTACTCCACATGGCCGAGACCCATGAAGAGAAGAGGCGTTTGTTAGCGTTTAGGCGTTACATGATTTCCATAAATGGAAAGTCATGAAGCCATGCGTTCATGTCTTGTGAACGAACCAAAACGCCAACTCAATTGAACCAAGCATTCATGTCTTGTGAGCGGGTTCAATTTAATTTGGTTCAATTGCATTTGGTCCAAGGACCAAATCGAACCAAGCCAAGCCATGGTCTAAATCTTATATGAACCATGAAGGTTCAAGATCTAACCGTACATCTCTTGATGCTCTTGATCTCACCGATCAAGCATCAATCCTCTCGATCGAAGCTTACCGATCTCAAGCCCTAATCAATCAAACATGATCAGACCAAATCTCACTTACAATCAGAGTTTAAACTCCTTTAAACTGAACCAAAACAATTCAGTCCACACGATCTGACATAAGTAAGCCATATCATCAAATTGTGCGACCCTAAGGGTTTCCTTTAAATGTCGGTAACGATAACTTACGTTATCACGACCAGTGAGGGGTATCTAGCAACACATCACTGTCTCCCGATATAAAGGAAAGAGTCTTCCAAGACTACACCCAAACCACATCACAAGTGTGAATTCAATTCACTAGACATACATGTTTCCTTTGCCACTGGATGTTCTTATTGGACAAGCGTGTCAAGCCTGTAATCCCAATATGATGAGAATGATTAGATCAGATGAACATAGTCATCTGGGTATGGCCATACACTTTCTCAAGCATCTCATCCAGGGGGCCCCTATAGAACATCACACTCCAAACAAGGAGACGGCAATCCTATATCTATCACTAGTGCCCTAACATGACTCATGCTTATTATCCAAGATAGTTTATAACCATTATATTTCAAATGATATTGAACTACCTCAAAACAATGCCAATCATCATTTAGAAACACAAGTGATCTCAAGTCAGAGGAAATATGCCACTTGCTTACATACAAGGATTATTCACATTGTGACAAGCAATTGAATATCCTTGCAGGGTCTGTCCAGTACATCCAATGTACCTATGAGTCTACATCTTATTCCATGCTCGAAGCATCCTATAAGATTAGAACACATATTAGTCTCAATCATATCAAGGCTGTCTCATGTTCACCAAGATATCTCGACTAAGGACTATACTGCATGTCAGCCAGGCTGAACAGTATTGAGACATTATTCAGAAGTATATATATATATATATATATATATATATATATATATATATATTGTAACAACCTGAATAACAACCATTGCCTTTATAAACATTGAGTTTATACATGATACTGATACAATCCCAAGGCCTCAAACATTAGCCTTAAGGGCATACCCCAACACTTGGAGGCTGAAGCTTGGAAGACTCTTGAAGCATTTGGCTTGGACTTGTAGACCTGATCAAGATCCCCCTAAGGACCTTATTATCTATAGTTTAAAGAGGGCTTGTTGGCATTGTATACAGCCCCCTCTTGTTCTTGAATGTAAAGGCCATTTAATCACCCATTTTATAACCTCGTCGCCCAAAGTTAGAAGTAGCGGAAGTAGGGGGATTCAGAGAAAGGGGTCTTGGCCCCCTTCCCTAAAGGGGTCTGCAGGTAATTCCTAGCCGAGTAGTATAAGCACACTCTAAGGTTGCATGCTAGATTTCCTATTTTGTGAATGCTTGCAGATTACTGTTCCATTGAATGACATTACTTGCCATCTCGAAAACCTTCATTGCGCATGCTTAAACCCTTCCATTAGAGCTACATACCTTAGGTTCGATCGTTGGGGTTCCGCCCTACTTCACCTTTGAACGGTGATAATTATCTCTCTTGGAGTAGATCAGTTAAGATTGCTTTAGGAGTGAAACTAAAGTTAGGTTTTATCGATGGAAGATACTTAAAACCTAACTCTGATTCTGAAGATTATGAATAGTGGATTCGAGTTGATTGTATGGTTATCTCGTGGCTGTTAAATTCAATTTCCAAAGAAATTGTTGTTGCTTTATCTTTACGCTGACACATCTAGAAATTTATGGTTAGATCTTAAACAAAGATTTGGTGAATGTAATGGACCTTTGTTATATTAGCTACAGAGGGAAATTACTTCAATATCACAAGGAAATATGTTAATTGCTAAATACTATACTAGACTCAAACGACTATGGGACGAATTAGCTTCTCTTATGCCAATTCCAAAGTGTAATTATGGGTCCGAAAAATAGATTTCTGATTTTACTGCTCTCAATCAACTTATGCAATTTTTTATGGATTACATGATAGTTTTGATCACATCCAAAATCAGATACTTGTGATGGACCCTTTCCCAAGTGTCACGCCCCAATTTTTTGCGCCTAAAACTGGGTCGTTATGGCACAACTTACACACCTCTGTGTAAGATGTCAGCCAACACTCCTCTAAACGAACTATGCGGAAGCTAATGAAACTAGCGTGATCACAGACTATAGCTCACCAACGGATCACAGACTAGCTCTGCCTAATCACTCTGATGCTTAGACTGAACCTTGAGTAGCGGATTGGGACTCCAACTCCCCCAATCACATATGCACACTCAGTAGCGCCCTGAAACTCACAAGATGTCGCTGGCAGATAACACAAGCTGGTAGGATGATCTATTAGAGATCAAAGAGCACTAGACATATGCTACCGTCCTGCTAAACCTAATACAGATATCAACTACACAGCGAGACGAGAGTAAGACAAGCACAATGCTTGCGCCTACTCAAGCCTAAACCCGTAAAGCCGATCAATGAAACCAATCTCCTCCAAGCAATGCTCAGGTATGAGAGGACCCTCTCCGAAAACCCTGGGAGAGGTGTTCTATAATATATCAACAAAGATAATCATTCATACAAGGATAACAAACCCTAATCTAGAGAGAGTTATACCAAAGCGTGTATGAACAAGGATGTGTGCAAGAACATCCCCTTCCTCAAGAAGCCGCCCCTTTTAATCTCCTCAAACACAAGTGTTTGAGGCCCAGGCCCTAGAGTCGCCGCCCTAGGGTTGTTGTTGATGAAGAACTCCTCTTGTGCTTGCCTCAAAGCACAATGCCGCCACCAAGCCAAAGGGGACAGCAAGGTGCCGCCCCTCCACAAGGTGATATCGCCCATCCCTTGCCTCCAAGGGAAGTGTCTACGCCAAGAGAGATGTCCCCTTGCCTCCAAGGGAACTTGCCAAAGGATGAAGATGATGGAAGAACTCGACAACAAGGTTGCCTCCTCCTCTCCTCTCCAAGGTGTTGCCTCTCTCCAAGAACTCGTGGATGCTAGGGTGAATTGTCGCCAACCCCTAAGCCACTCTCCAATTTGAATCTCCAACTGGATCGGATTGGTTTGCATGGATCCAACCCGCTAACTTCAAGTGATGATGTCGCCCATGTGGATCCAAGAGACTTAAGTGAGTGTGGATCCAATTAGTTGCCTTATTGGATCTTCACTTAACCTCTTATTGGATCATGCCTTTAAGTTGTCACATGGTAAACATGTGCCAACTTAAATAACAAACCACATAATGACCTCCATGTCCTAGGCTCATAGATTAGCCCATAGGGCTCCGAACTGAACCCTGATTGAGTCCAGGTCTTCTGCTCCTGACCATGGTTAAGCCGACCATGGTTAAGCTAACCATGGTTAAGTTAACCATGCTCATAGACCTCCAAAGCACCCCCAGGCCATGCCCAAGGATAGAGTGTGATGCTAGTGTACTACTCCTTAGTAAAGTACCTGCAAAACATCCTAACACAATGTCAGTAACCTAGCTCCTCTACTAGGCTTCCCTTCCCCTTCAAGCCTAACTGTAGTCAAGCCCAAATGCCTCCTCATGCCTTCATGAGTCCATGGGAAAGGGTCGGGGTACAACCCCATCAAACCCAGGGCATCACAATACTCCCCAACTGAATTGGCGCTCGTCCCAGAGGCCAACCGCTCCTCATATCTCCTGGCTAACTCCTCAAACTGAGTAGTGTCCTCAGTCTTCTCCCATGTAGCATCCTCCTCTGGCTCATCAGCCCACTGAATTAAAAATTCAGTTCTTCAACCTCCAAGTGTAGCCCGTCCATAGACTCTATGATCTAGAATCCTCATGGGCTCATCCAAACTGAATTGGCGCTCGTCCCAGAGGCCAACCACTCCTCATATCTCCTGGCTAACTCCTCAAACTGAGTAGTGTCCTCAGTCTTCTCCCATGTAGCATCCTCCTCTGGCTCATCAGCCCACTGAATTAAAAATTCAGTTCTTCAACCTCCAAGTGTAGCCCGTCCATAGACTCTATGATCTAGAATCCTCATGGGCTTCTTTCCAAACTCAACCTTGCCTCTAGTAGGTTGTCTCCTCACCTGTCCACGGTATGGATGTCTATCATTTGGGTGGTATTTCTTCAGAAGACTAGTATGAAAAGTGGGATAAAACTGTAGCTATGCTGGCAAATCAAGCCTGTATGATACTGGACCTACTCTCTTGATGATCCTGAAAGGACCCTCATATCTTCTCACAAGTCCTCTGTGATAAGTCCTGGCCTCAGTTTTCGTCCACATCTGAGGAGTGAGTTTGAGTAGCACCAACTTACCAACCTCAAACTCCACATGCATGCGATCCCTGTCAGCATACAACTTCATCCTGTTGTTTGCCTCCCTCAGGGAATCCTGAGCCTCCTCCCAGAGCTCAGATCTATCCTACACATAGTCAATGGCTGCCTGACATTTTCCCCTTGCGCCCCTGTTTAGTGTGTCCATGGGTGTCATAGGCTGCCACCCTAACACTAACTCAAATGGGCTCTTCTCAGTAGCAGATGATCTCTGTATATTATAAGCAAACTGGGCAGTATCTAGCAATCTGATCCAATTCGTCTATGTAGAAGAAACATAATGTCTCAGATACTCCTCTAATAATGCATTTATCCTCTCTGTCTGACCATCTATCTATGGATGATATGCTGTTGACATCTTCAGGTCTGTACCCATCTTCTGAAACAAAGAAGACCAAAACTTACCAGTGAACCTTGGGTCTCTATCACTGATAATCTCTCTGGGTAAGCCAAAATGTTTGACCACATGGGTCATAAAAAGGTTAGCAATCACCTCAGCAGTGCACACCTCAGGTGCAGGTACAAAAATAGCATACTTGGAACATCGGTCTACCACCACAAACACCGATGTCATCCCATCCACTCTGGGGAAATGGATTATGAAATCCATGGAGATAGATATAAAAGGTCTCTCAGAAAGGGGAAGAGGCTGCAAAAGCCCTGCATCCTTTCTTCTCTCAACCTTATCTTGTTGACAGACTAAACAAGTCTTACAATAATGCTCAATCTCCTCCTTCATCCCCGGCCAGTACCATGCTCTAGCAATCAATGCATACATGCGTCTACCACCAGGATGACCAGCCCATACTGTATCGTGGTACTCATGCATCAGACCAAACCGAATGTTCCCTGAGGATGGAATATATGGTCTGTCTCCTCGTGCCATGATCAGTCCCTCCTCACTGAGATAGACATGGCGAGTCACTCCCATCCTGATCTATGCCACTAACTTCTCATAGGCACGGTCTGCCAATGCAGAATCCCTGATCAATCCAACTATCTTGCTCTCTGAGTATGACATAACACAGTAGTGAGAAACAGTAGCAATCCTACTCAATGCATCTGGGACCTGATGAATGCAGCCTGGCTTATGCTCCCAAACAAAGTCGAACTCGGCAAGCTGCTCCTGCCACCTGGCTTGCCTAGCTGAATGCTTCTTCTGGGTCTGAAAGAATGTATTAGCCACATTATCTATCTTCACAGTGAATTTACTCCCTAGCAAGTACACTCTCCACAGTCTCAAACAATGCACCACTGCTAGCATTTCTTTCTCATGAGCAGAGTAGTTGACTTCGGCACTCTTCAGTTTCCTGCTCTCATAAGCCACCGGCCTACCCTCCTCGACCAGAACTCCTCCCAAAGCTCGGTCTAAGGCATCTGTGTGTACCTCAAAGGGTAAGGAAAAGTCTGGGAGTCTGAGGATAGGCTCTGAAGTTACCTGCAACTTCAGCTTGTTAAATGCCATCTGGTGTTTGCCCTCCCAACGCCAAGAAACATCTTTCCTCAAAAGATCTATCAATGGCGCTACAATCCTAGAGTAGCCCTCTATGAAGTGCTTGTAGAAGTTAGCAAGTCCTAAGAAGGATCTCAGAATGCTAACTGAAGTAGGTGCAAGCTACTCCTCAGTGGCTCTCACCTTCCCTCTGTCCATCTTGACCTGTCCATATCCCACCATATGCCCCAGAAACTCCACCTCTGGCTGGGCAAAATCACACTTCTCAAGCTTAAGATACAGCTGGCTCTCCCTTAATACTGTTAAGACCTGTCTCAAGTGCTCCACATGCTCCTCCAAGCTACCAGAATATATGACAATGTCATCCAGGTAAACCACAACAAACTTATCCAGGAATGGATAAAGAATATTATTCATTAAATTGCAAAATGTAGCTGGAGCATTGGTCAGCCCAAATGGCTTGACCAGGAACTCATAAGATCCATATCTGGTAACATAGGTAGTCTTGGGCTCATCCCCCTCTTCAATCCTCACCTGCCAAGATCCTGACCGAAGGTCCAGTTTACTGAAGACCTTGGCATGCACAAGGCGATCAATCAAGTCCCGGATCAAGGGAATCGGATATGAATTTTTCACTATCACTTTATTGCGTGCCTTGTAATCCACACACATCCTCATGCTCCCATCCTTCTTCTTCTGGAAAAGCACAGGTGCTCCCTACGGTGCTTTGGATGGCTGAATATACCCAGACTCAAGCAAATCATCTAGCTGTCTCCTCAGCTCAGCTAGCTCAGAAGGAGGCATCCTATAAGGTGGCTGTGCAGGTGGAACTACTCCTGGAATCAGCTCAATAGCGTGATCGATGTCCCTCCTAGGTGGTAACACCTTGGGCATCTCAGGTGCTAGTACATCAGAAAACTCCTGTAACAGGCCCCCAACCGGTGTTGGCAACCGCTGAATCCTCTCACCCAAAGTGAGCTTTGCCACCCCCAATCTCATCTCAACCTCCTCTCGGCTACCACTAGAACTAGGAAGGGTGGCCGGTCCTCCCCCATGTCCTCTCGGCTGTACAGGTGCTGAACTGATCTGGGGAAGATCATCTACCAATCTGATATGAGCTAAGTATGTAGACTCTCCACGCCGAAGTCCCTTTGCAATGACTAAGGCTGCAATAACCTCCTTGCCCTTGTTGCTTTTCTCAACCTTTGCCCCAGTGTGGCAAGAGAGAAAGCAAGGTGATCTCTCATCAACAATCTGCAGTCCGTTCAGATGGGGCATGGGAATTGCTTTGGCACGCCACAGCAAATCCATCCCTACAATGACATCAAAATCATCCAGGGCTGTCACCATAGCATGTACCCACCCTAACCAAGATCCCAACTTCACAGGCACATCATATGAAACTCCTGATGCCTTCCCGGGATCTGCATTTATAGTCTTGACACTTGTTGTGCACTGCATAGTCTTCAATTTCAGTTGCTCCTTCACCCTATCTGAAACAAATAGGTGAGTAGCTCCAGTGTCAACCATAGCTGCGATATGAACATCATTCAGGACCAAATCCACATACATCAAAGGACTGGACCTAGCACTAATGTTAGCAATCACAAGTGGATTAACAGAAGCGCATCCCTGGTCTTCCTGTCCATTCTCCTCATCTGTCACCACCAAGGAAGCAATCTTTTTCTTGGTAGGACAATCCCTCATCATATGCGGCCCACTGCAGATAAAGCACTGCAATCCTCCTTTGGCGCCAGGCTGTGTCTTCTTCTGCTGAAAAGTCTTTTTCTGAGGAGCTTGGTGCGCCGCCGCATGGCCCTTATTCTTTCAACTAGGCACAAACTTCTTCTGATGGCTCCGCCTAGATGGCCGCCGCTGTGGTGAAGAAGTAGAGGGTTTTGCTGCTGTGGATCTTGAACCTCTCAAGTCCACAAGAGAATCTGCAGCACACACCGCCATTTCTGTAGGTGGTCACACCATTCCTCTGTAACTCCAGGAGTGCCCACTCCTGTAAACCTCCAAGAAAAGTGTGAAATTTCTCCTCTTCATGCATGTTGGGCACCTCCAATAAGAGTGAAGCAAACTGCTTCACATACTCTCTCACAGATCCGGTGTGTCTCAGATTTCTGATGGCCATGCGAGCACTGAACAGGGTATTGGTGGGTCTGAACTGAGCCCTCATCTCAGTCTTAAGAGCCTCCTAATCTGGAATCTCTGGAGTGTCCCTCTCAGTCCTAGGGGCAATATGGGTCCTCCATCACAATTTGGCATCCCCTCTGATACCAGTTGTCACGCCTCAATTTTTCATGCTTAAAACTGGGTCGTGATGGCACAACTTACACACCTCTGTGTAAGATGTCAGCCAACACTCCTCTAAACGAACTATGCGGAAGCTAATGAAACTAGCGTGATCACGGACCGTAGCTCACCAACAGATCACAGACTAGCTCTGCCTAATCACTCTAATGCTCAGACTAAACCTTGAGTGGCGGATTGGTACTCCAACTCCCCCAATCACATATGCACACTCAGTAGCGCCCTGAAACTCACAAGATGTCGCTGGCAGATAACATACGCTGGCAGGATGATCTATCAGAGATCAAAGAGCACTACACATATGCTCAAACCCTAAGATATATTCTACCGGCCTCCTGAACCTAATACAGATATCAACTACACAGCGAGACGAGAGTAAGATAAGCACAATGCTTGCGCCTACTCAAGCCTAAACCCGTAAAGCCGAACAATGAAACCAATCTCCTCCAAGCAATACTCAGGTATGAGAGGACCCTCTCCCAAAACCCTAGGAGAGGTGTTCTATAATATATCAACAAAGATAATCATTCATACAAGGATAACAAACCCTAATCTAGAGAGAGTTATACCAAAGCGTGTATGAACAAGGATGTGTGCAAGAACAGCCCCTTCCTCAAGAAGCCCCCCTCTCAATCTCCTCAAGCACAAGTGTTTGAGGCCCAGGCCCTAGAGTCGCTGCCCTAGGGTTGTTGTTGATGAAGAACTCCTCTTGTGCTTGCCTCCAAGCACAATGCCGCCACCAAGCCAAAGGGGACAGCAAGGTGCCGCCCCTCCACAAGGTGATATCGCCCATCCCTTGCCTCCAAGGGAAGTGTCCACGCCAAGAGAGATGTCCCCTTGCCTCCAAGGGAAGTGTCCACGCCAAGAGAGATGTCCCCTTGCCTCCAAGGGAACTTGCCAAAGGATGAAGATGATGGAAGAACTCGCCAACAAGGTTGCCTCCTCCTCTCCTCTCCAAGGTGTCGCCTCTCTCCAAGAACTCGTGGATGCTAGGGTGAATTGCCGCCAACCCCTAAGCCACTCTCCAATTTGAATCTCCAACTGGATCGGATTGGTTTGCATGGATCCAACCCGCTAACTTCAAGTGATGATGTCGCCCATGTGGATCCAAGAGACTTAAGTGAGTGTGGATCCAATTAGTTGCCTTATTGGATCTTCACTTAACCTCTTATTGGATCATGTCTTTAAGTTGTCACATGGTAAACATGTGCCAACTTAAATAACAAACCACATAATGACCTCCATGTCCTAGGCTCATAAATCAGCCCATATGACTCCAAACTGAACCCTGATCGAGTCCAGGTCTTCTGCTCCTGACCATGGTTAAGCCGACCATGGTTAAGCTAACCATGGTTAAGTTAACCATACTCATAGACCTCCAAAGCACCCCCAGGCCATGCCCAAAGATAGAGTGTGATGCCAGTGTACTACTCCTCAGTAAAGTACCTGCAAAACATCCTAACACAATGTTAGTAACCTAACTCCTCTACTAGGCTTCCCTTCCCCTTCAAGCCTAACTCCAGTCAAGCCCAAATCCCTCCTCATGCCCCCATGAGTCCATGAGAAAGGGTCGGGGTATAACCCCATCAAACCCAGGGCATCACACCAAGTGTGAACAAAGCATACTCAATGATCTTAAGTGTAGAGAAACAAAGAGAAGTTCATGTTGAATTTATGGAAGGATCTGAGAACATTGCAATGAGTATTATATATCAAGAAATGCATAGAGGTAACAACAACATAATGAATTTTAAAAAAAAGGGTTATATGGACAAAAGAAAATTGAGATGTGAACATTGTAATAGAAATGGTCTTACCAAAGAATCATGTTTCAAAATAGTTGGATATCCTGATTGGTATAAAGGAGTAATTGATCAGAAGAGAAAAGGTTCAGAAGTTAAAACAAATTTTGCAGCAAATACCATTGAGTCTGAGAATGCTGTAGAAGTTAAAGAAACCATAGATAAGGCCAGGGGTGGAGCCACTTAGGGCTCAATGGGGGCAATTGCCCCCATTAACCCAATCAAAATACTTTATATATACATATATAAATTAAAATATTATATATATAAACTACTGTTTGCCCCCACTAAAATAAATATTTACCAATGTATAATCTATATTGCCCATGCCCCTCCATTCTATTTGCATATAATATAAAATAAAAATTGATATATGTAATTGATATTATATTTTATTTTGTATTGCCCCCACATACCCTCGGGTCCTAGATCCACCTCTGGATAAGGCATCATTGTCTGAAATAATCAGACATGAGCTGACATAGTTAATGAAAGTAAAAAACTCAGATTGATCCACTTATGGTGAATTGTGCGCAATTTGAAGATTATGCAAGTATTAATACAAAAAGACATGCATATACTTGTCCTAATTTTGGTTTCATGAATTCAGATTCTTGGATTATAGATTTATGAGCTTCAAACCACATATGTACTTGTCTATCTTTATCGAAAGATTTTACTGAATTGGACAAAAATAACCTTGTTTATTTACCAGATAATTCTGCACATTTGGTGAAGTATGTTGGAAATGTTATCTTGAATCATAAACTTGCATTAACATAAGTGCTATATGTATCAGAATTTAAATTCAATCTATTATCAGTAAGCAAACTTGCAAATATTGAAACTATCAAATTTGAGTTCTATCCTTCACATTGTGTTATGCAGGACCTGAGGACTAAAAACACATTGGCTATAGGACATGCGATTGGGAGGTTATATGTTCTTAATAAGTCATCTTTTAGATCTGATGTAATTCAAACATACATAAGTTTGGTACAAAATTTCTCTAGTTCATCTTCATCATGTTTAGAACATAATATAGTTCACAATGTTATAGGATGTGAAATATGGCATATACGACTTGGACATCCTTCTATCAATGTATTGGAATACATTTTTCCAAATAAAAGAGTATTTGTTTCTAACATTCCTTGTCATATTTGTCCAATGGCTAAACAATCTAGATTACCTTTTTGGTCAAGTACTAGTAAAACAAAAGGCATTTTTTAACTCATACATGTTGACATATGGGGACCATATAGACAAACATCAATTTCAGGTGGACAATATATTATTACTACGGTGGATGATTTTAGTAGAGCAACTTGGACATTTTTGATGAACCATAAAAGTCAAGCTGTCAAAATACTTGAGAATTACTTGAAAATAGTTCAAAATCAGTTTGAGAAATCCATCAAATCAGTTAGAACAGACAACGGGTCAGAATTTCTAAGTTATGGTTGTCAAAGGTTATTCCAGGATAATGGAATTATGCACTAGAAATCTTGTGTATTTACCCCCCAACAAAATGGAGTAGTGGAAAGAAAACACAAACATTTATTACAAGTTGCTAGAGCTCTCATGTTTCAGTCTTATTTGCCTCGAAAATTCTGGGGGGAAGCAATTCTTATAGCCACATATATTATGAATAGGCTTCCTACAGAGATTTTAGATTGGAAAACTCCTTATGAGTTATTATACAACCATCCTCCTTTATATGATTCAATGCATGTTTTTGGTTGTTTATGCTTTGTTACTAACAATGTTCCACACAAAGAAAAGTTTGATAAATGAGCGTCTAAATGCATTTTTATTGGATACAGCATCGGACAAAAGGGTTATAAATGCTTTGATTTAGATACAAAAAGTGTTCATATTTCTAGGGATGTCATCTTTCATGAAGAAAATTTTCCCTATCAATATTTAGAATCTCCAACAAATAATATTCCTTTACCTATTATTGAAGAAGATTTAGATTTTGAAGTGCAAAAATCTGTTCAAACAAAAAACATAATTTCTAATTCTCCAACATATTCTTTTAGTCCTCCAACTCAAACAAAGACACTTGATATTCCTAAACTTTAAATTAGGAAAAGTACACGAATTAGAACTAAACCTACTTGGCTCAATGATTTTGTATCACAAGCTGATGATATGAATGGAGATATTAAAGTTGATAAACCATTAGCTGTTAGGGCAACTTCATATACACCACCTACCTTTCCATACATGCAAAGTTCAAGTTTGCCATCAACATGCATGACATTTTTAGTAAATATATCAGTTATGCGTGAACCCGAATCATATAATCAAGCAAAGGATGATAAGAATTGGAGTGAGGCGATGCAACAAGAATTAGAAGCTTTGGAAAAGAATGAAACTTGAGAAATTACAAGTTTGCCAATAGGAAAGAGAGCAATTGGCTCAAAATGGGTTTTTAAAATAAAAGTTATGCTAGATGGAAGCATTGATAGATATAAAGCAAGGTTGGTAGTAAAGGGATATAATCAAATTGAGGGATTAGATTATAAAGAAAGTTTCTCTCCTGTTGCAAAACTTGTTACTGTTCGTTTTATATTTGATGTTGCTTCATCTCTTAAATGGTCAATACATTAATTGGACATAAATAATGCTTTTCTTCATGGATCTTTGGATGAAGAAGTTTATATGGTTCCTCCTAAAGGATATAAATGAGTTTCACCAGGACAAGTATGCAAATTGAAGAAATCACTATATGGATTGAAATAGGCTTCTAGACAATGGAATAGAGAGTTTACTCTTAAATTACAAGGCTATAGATTTATTCAGTCCATTCATGATCATTGTCTCTTCATAAAATCTTGTGAAAGTTCTCATTTATATTTGATAGTGTATGTTGATGACATCCTTATAACAAGGCCAACAGAAGATGATATAGATGATGTTAAAAAGTTTTTGGATGAGCATTTCTCAATCAAAAACATTGGTCATGCTAAATATTTTTTGGGTTTGGAGATTATTCAAACAGAACAAGGTACATACGTTAACCAAAGAAAATATATTTTGGATATTATACAAGATGCTGGTTTGATGGGAGCTAAACCCTTAGATGTTCCTTTTTCAAAAGGATTGAAATTACACTTAGAATGTACAAATGTTTTAAAGAATCCTGAACCTTACCGTCGGTTAGCTGGAAGAGTATTATATTTGTGTTTCACTAGACCAGACATCTCCTTTGCTGTTTAACAATTAAGCCAATATATTCAGAACCCTTATAAACATCACTGGAAAGCTATTGTGCATTTACTTAGATATCTTAAAGGCTATCCTTCAAAAGGTCTATTTTTTCCAGTAAATAATCAATTTTGTATAAAAGCTTATTGTGATGCAGATTGGGCTTCTTGTATTCAATCTAGAAAGTCCATAACAGGTTATTGTATATTTTTTTTGGCTCTTCTTTAATATCTTGGAAGACAAAGAAGCAATCAACCGTTTCAAAGTCTTCTGCTGAAGCTGAATATCGAAGTATGGCCACGACAGTATGTGAAATATTATGGATCTCTTATATTTTACGTGAACTACATATTACGATTCCTACACCTATTCATCTTTATTGTGATAATCAAGCTGCATTACAGGTCACAGCTAATCTAATTTTTTTATGAACGTACAAAACACATTGACATAGATTGTCATGTGGTAAGAGAGCAATACAAACAAAGACTTATTCAGCCAACTTTTGTATCTTCAAAGCAACAAATAGCAGATATATTCACAAAATCTTTAGCTGCTCATGTATTCTTTTATTTGTTATCCAAGATGGGTTTGATGGCTGTTCATCAAACTCTATCTTAAAGGGGGGTGTAAGAAAATAACATGTGATTATGACCGTATTGAGATAAGCGACATGTAATTACGACCGTATTGAGACCGTAATATTGGGTTATGGCCATATTGAGAAAAGTGACCCTTGTATAATAGATAATTACAGCCGTTTGGTGTACTGACCCTTATATAAGGTTATAACTATATTTTTCATTGAAGAATGAAGCAGCGAACTTCATCTTTCAGTTTGTTACCACCATATTTCTTTATTCCTTTATTCCTTTCTCCACGGTGACAGATAAGCGCTCTCTGCTAATTTTGCTTCTAGGTCTTTGTTTTTGCACTGCTATCCACTTCACCTCCACGCCATCGGTCATCGATATCGCCATTGTTGTAGGCTAAGTGAGTGGTTGAGATCATCCAATGCTATGAGGGCAAAGTTGTTGTCTTGCCAGAATCTCTCGAAGAGCGATGATGTAAACGAGCTAATGAGCGAGACTAGGGGCAAACAAGGGGTGAGGGTGCATGAAGGGTTAGAGTCATGGTTGGTTTTAATTAAATATTTAGTAAATTGGGTTTGGATTTTGAGTACCTATATGCGTAAACCCGAAAACAACTCGAATTATATGTAATAAATCTAAACCTATCCCATTTATTTAAACGGGTATTCGAATCTGCTATAAACGGATAATATAAAGTCAAGTACCCAATCATGGTGAGTTAACTTGCCATCCCTCGACATTTTTTACTATTAATATGAATTAATGTGATGTTTGTGAATTTTATTTATTTTATTAAAAAAAAAGAGAACCATGGATAGACTCACCTCCTGGTGGATTTGTCATAAGTTGCATGTCATCCTGGGTAGAGGTGGCGTGGTCATGGGCAGTGCTCAGGCCCAGGCCCGCCTCGGCCTGGCTCCTGGCGGGCCATGCCTGGCACGACCCGTTCCCAATCGTGTCGTGCCTAGCATGGCACGGCAGAAAAATGTTTGGGCCTGGCACGACCCACGGCCCGATTAGTCGTGCCGGCCCAGGCACGGCTACGCTAGTTGCTTAGCACGGATCCGGCCTGCGAGCCGGATCCGGCACGCGGGCCTGGCATGGCCCGCGGGCTGGCGTCGGCACGCGGACCGAATGCGGCCCAATGGGCCAGATATGGAACGCAGGCCGTGTCTAGCCCTGCCCGATTGTGGCCCATGGGCCAAATTTGGCCCACGGGCCGACTTTGGCCCGCGTGCCAAATTTAAAAAAATATAAATTTTAATTAAAATAATTTAAATAAATAAGTAAATTATTACTTAATTAAAATATATAAAATATGAAAAAATTGAAAAATTGAGAAATTGAGAATTATGTATATTGCACAATTTTTTGAAAAAATATTAAAATATTATATATTTTAGACCGGACCCATTACAGGCTGCCTACGTACCCCACTCAAAGGAGGAATCAGGTCTACGTAGTTCTCTTTTTACAACTCTTTTTATAATTATTTATTACAACGTTTATCCATTGTTGCTTCCGCTTGCACTTCCAAAACTTTGTTCATCATCATCCGACGAAGTTGAATGGCCACCTTTATCTTGAAGACGATCTTCAGCATCTAGCCAATCTTTAAGACAAATGCATATTTCCACGCTTTCTTCGTTCATTCGGCTTCGCTTCTCGTCCAGCACCTTGCCGCCTGCACTAAAACAAGGGTCCAATGCTACTGTGGACACAGGAGGAGTTAGTAGATCACGTGCCATAGCAAAAACCACAGGATATGATTTTCCTTGTGATCTCCACCATGATAAAATATCAAAATTATCAATTTGTTCTTCTGTAAGTAAAGATGTATGATTATTTTCTAAAAAAAATATTAATTCATTAAAATTACTAGATCTACTTTTTGATGTTCCTTTTCTATTTAAAATTGAGCGTATTCTTCTTGTAATATTTTTACTACTAGTAAATACATTACTTTGAGAAACTGTTGGATTCATTACATTTCCAAATTTTAAATTATAAACATTATACATTTCATCTAATAAGGTATAAACTATATTTTTTTTCTCATCTACCCCGTCAAATTCCATATTTTTATAATATTCATCTAATAAAATATGAACACCTTCTAATTTTAATTTAGGATCCATAATTGAAGCTAAACAATATAAAGGAAATATATTTTTTCAATATTTTTTAAATTTTGTTTCCATTTTAAAAATTACTTGAATAACATTTTCATCATTTCTATATTGAGAAAAAATTTTACAAATTAAAACTAAATGTTCTAAAATTAAACATGAGGTAGGATAATAAACACCAGATAAATGAGTTCTGGCATTAAAAAAAAATTTCTAAAATATTATGTAATAACTTTGCCTTTTCGCAATCATTTTCTTAAATATTTCCATCAGACATTCTTTCATTATAAAATAATGTAAGAGGATCCTTAAATGGAAAACATGTTGTTAGCATATCATAAGTAGAATTCCATCTTGTTTTAACATCAAGTTTAAATTTTTTTTTATATGATAAACCATATGATTTACATATTTGTCTAAAATCTTGATTTCTAGAAGTGGAAGAAGTAACAAATCTAACAGTATTTCTTAATTTATTTACATGTTCATCTACTTCTCTTATTCCATCTTGAACACATAAGTTAAGAATATGACATGCACATCGTATATGAAAAAAAACACCATTAAATATTGGATTTAATATTCTTTTTAATTTATCAATTGCACTATCATTATTACTTGCATTATCAAAACTAATTAAAAAAATTTTATTAATTATATTATATGAATGTAAAATACTATGAAATTGTCTAACTATAGCATTTGCAGTATGAGGATATTCAAAAATTTTAAATGCAATAATTCTTTTTTGTATAAGAAAATCACTATCTATCCAATGTGCCATAATACACATATATGACTGATCAGAATGATTACTAGTCTAAATATCAGATGTTAAAGAAATATAAGAAGTTAATGTAATTAAAATTTGTAAAAGATTAGTTTTATATTCAGAAAAAAAATTTTAAGCATCCCTACGCATGGTTTGTCTACTTACTTTTTTATATTTAGGTTGTAGTGATTTATGTATAAATTTTTTAAATTTATAATTTTCCGCTAAAGAAAATGGTTGTTCATCCCAAACAATAAATTTAGCTAATTCTTTTCTAAGAACTTTAGTAGAATAATTAAAAACTTCAAAAGAACTAGAGAAAAGATTGAGAGTAGCCTGTGCACGATTGATTTGAGTTTGATGGCTTTTGATGTGACGAGTCAAATGACCAGTTCCACCCGATGATTTCCAAGTCATTACTTTTTTGCACTTCTTGCAGTTGGCTCTTTCTTCGCTGTTAATTATCACCACATCAAAGCTCTTCCAAACGTCGCTCGTGCGTTTTCTTGAGCCTGACATAGTAGACTCGTGAGAGTTTGCACTACATCCCTCCTCTCCCTGCGTAGTGTTAGTAGGCTCAATATGATCTTGCTGTTGTTGATTTGGGTCGTAAGGCAGAGGGTTGACATCCTGATCAAGTGGCATAACGAGGTCAGTTGTCCCCATTAGCTCATTCTCTAATGCCTCAAGCTCTCATGGCAAATAATCCCATGTATTGTTAAATCCAGCCATTAATTCTACATATAATATTAAAAGTTAGCTAAACAAATTTGTAAAACAAGATTAAATACTTACTAATAATAAATTCTATATTAAAAAATTACCTTCTCACGTGAATGAAAATCGCTTAGTAAGAACTAAGAAGTTGAGGTTTCAGCCTTCAACAACCTTAACTTAAACATAATTACGAAAAACAATATATATTAGAATAATTTAAATTGAAGTACAATTATATTATAAAAGACTAAAAGTAAATTAATTTAGTACTTACTTGATCTTCTCCACGTGACTAGACTGAGGGAGCTTTGAAATCTTGATAGCTAATTGAAACTCAAGACTTCGAAAAGAGATTAAGAGAATATTAAGAGATAATGAAAAATTATTCCAAAGCTAGTTGAAAACTTGTGTGAAGAAATGAGAGGGTTGGGGGGTCAATTTATAGGGATGAATTGGGTGTAAATTTATATATTTATCCCCTATTTTTTAATTATTAAAAGGGACTAAAATGGTAATTTTATACCATAAAAACAATTATATCCCTAACTTTTCATATTTTTATAACCGTTATGAGGGCATTTGGGTAAAAACGCACGTTTTAATTCGAAATTTCTACCCCTTTCCACCCATACACCGTGCCGTGCCGCACGGCACGCCGGCGGCCGTGAACCCTCGACCCAGCCCGATCCGAGCCGGGCCACAGGCCGCGGGGTCAATGGGCCGTGTCGTGCCCGGCCCAAGACGTGCCGGGCCGTGCGGGCTGCGGGCCGGCCCGTTGGCCACCTCTAATCCCCGGTGGCATTTGTGACACAGGAAGCACACTCTGAGGAGAAAATTTCCATAGCAATTTTAAGAGGTTCTTAGCGAGGTTATTACCTAGAAATCTTAGGTAATATCTGTATATTTATCTTCTATAATGTGTGAATTTTGAAACTATGTAAATATATTTCTTACTTTAAGATTCATAATTTTAAAGAAATGAAACACACATATATCTCCCTGAAAATTCAACATTCGTTGTGGCAACATAAACACAATCAAGGATTTGTCTGAACCCGAGTTAAATAACAAGGAGACGGCCGAGATCAATTAAATAACCAGTCAATTTGAGTAGGAATGAAGATAAATTGCTTCTAACTCTTTAAAAGGGGTTTGTGGCATAAACTTTATTGGTACACCTTAGTTGATTAGCGGTGATTTTAACTATATTCTTGCTAAGGAAGATAAAAGGGGTGGAAGCCCCTTTAAATTTAATTCCTCTACTCAAGCTATTCAAACATTTACTTTGACTTTAGGTTTTGAGGATTTGGGCTTACCTGGGATGTCCTTACACCCTTACACCTGATCGAATAATCACAAGGATGATAATAAAATAGTAACTAAGTATTGACTTGAATGATATTTTAATTCTAGTGGTGAAAATTACATTTGTTTGCTTACTACTATACATAATGATTAGCTCAAATTGGTGCATTCTCTAATGCATGCCCACATGGCAAATTAGAAGATACTACTTTTATTGAACAACCATTAGGTTTTTCAACCTCTTTGGTTTCTTAATCATGTTTGCCATCTTCAATGATCTTTATCGTCAAGCTTCTCGTACTTGGTTTCATCACTTAAGTTTCATCACTTAAGTAGATGACTACAAGATCAAGAATTCAAGGGATCTAAAACTAACACATCTTTCTCTTTTATCTCTTCAATTCAAAATTTAAATTTATATTCTTGTTTATGTGGACAACATACCTAACATCTAGTTTCAAAATCTAAGGAGGTCGGCTCATTGGATTATGATGACGATGTTGGATCAATTAATTCGTTTTGAAACCTCCCTTCAAATGATTCAGCACTTAAATCCACAAGCGATCTAGTTCCTGTCCAGAATGCAGGCCGTGATGGAGATCGGAGTGACACAGTCGCTCTGCTCAAGGCCAGAACCACCATCGACATGTTTGGCCTGTCATTCGGGTTTTCCTCCACGCACAACAACCCTATTTGAATGCACCGTAGCACCTCGCTTCTCGGCCAATCCACACCCAGCGTCGATTGCTCCAACTCCTCCGCAATTGTTCCGTTGATCCAGTTCTTCCAGATCCAACTGAGCAGGTCGGAGTGGTGAGTGTCCTGGAAACTGCTACTCTTTCTCCCAGTGATGATCTCCAAGACCAAGATGCCGAAGCTGAACACATCTGACTTGACAGAGAATTGCCCATGCAGCACATACTCCGGTGCCATGTATCCACTGAATCCATGCACACATTCAATTTTTAACTAAATACGTGCCCCAAGGGTTATTGGCTAGTTTGTTGTATATATAGAAAAAAAAAATACTTACAATGTTCCAACGATTCGGTTTGTGCTTTTGTGAGTTTGCTGGCCGAGAAAAAGCCTTGCTAAACCAAAATCTGATATCTTAGGGTTCATATTTGCGTCTAGTAAGATATTGCTGGATTTTAGATCGCGGTGCACTACTGTGAGGCGCGATTCATCATGCAAATATTGCAGGCCCCAAGCAATTCCACATATGATTCTGAATCGAGTTTCCCAATATAATTGTTCACGTTTTACAGTATCTGAAACACACATATAATTAGGTCATCTACATATTTAGCTGATTTAGCAGAGAAAGTTAAATGGCAAACGAATGGCCTTCACCTTCTAGAAAAGTGTCAAGGCTGCCGTTAGGAACGTATTCATAGACGATCATCTTCTCCTTGTCCAAGCAGACACCCAAAAGCTTGACGAGATTCTTATGTTGTAGTCTGGCAACCAAAACTAGTTCATTCTTGAGCTCTCTAAGTCCCTGCCAAGAATTTGCTGCAAGCCTCTTCACTGCAATCTCTTGCCCGTCCGGTAGCACTCCCTGTATCATTTATTAATTTATGCTAATTCATACATATATAAATGAATAAACAAGTGTAACTAATTAACCTTATACACAGCTCCAAAGCCACCTTCTCCGAGCTTGTTTGCTTCATGGAAGTCGGCTGTTGCGTCTTGTAGTGTAGACTGATCAAGCAATAAGGAAACTGGGCAATCGATGTCATCAATGTCGCTCTCCTCATCTGTTAAGATAAAATTTGAGCATTTGATTATTCCATTGACTTGAAAAGTTGAGCGTTTGATTGTTTAGTTCACTTACTTTTCTTCCTGATGCATATGAAGATAATAAAGACAAACAATGCAGTAGTCGTCGCCAAAGGTACCGCAATATAAACTGCAACAATCTTCCTCTTTCCTGCATGAATAGACATTAATAGGACGGTCACTGAGAGAAACTAGCAAGCTAAGGGAGACAGAATGATAGTAAGCAAATGTCTTTTTTTGTTGATTTTACCAAAATATATACTTCAAAAAATAGATTAACTATAGAAACAACAAGAAATAGAGTCAACAATAAATTGGTTACTAAAAATTTTATTTTATAAGGGAAAAAAAAAGGAGATGGATGGATCCACTTACCTCTCCTTCCATCGTCGGCTTCGGCTGTGAGCTTCACCATGGGAGCGCCTCTGTAGAAAATGGACACACTGTACTGCACGCAGCACAGGGGTCCCAACACCCTTGCGCCTATCCTTCCATGTAGAGAGGGCGGCAAAGGTTGAAACAGATTCCGCAAACACCTGCTGCAGTTATTTTCCGACATATCCGGAATGCACTGGGCGAGCGTATATAAGTGAGTAGCGGACTTGTTCAGCTCCCCTATGGCGAATCTGTTGCTCGTGTTGTGCACTGCCCAGTCCGCTGTAGCTTTCAGCGACTCGTGCACGAGCTTCATGAATAGTGCTGGGTCGGTTGCGTTCTGGGTTTCGGGCATCACTACCGGGTCCTCGTTATAAACTGAGTCGAGGAAAGGCAGGTTGGAGTAGCGGAAGAGGCAGAATTTGTACCATAGAATTGCCTGCTTACTTTGGGGGCAGACTCGTAAGGGATTTGTCCGGATGGCGTTCGTGACACAGGAAGAGCACTCTGAGAGTCTGACGTTGCCGCAGCAAATGACGAGGCTGTATACGCGATCAGGGTCTTCTCCGTACCTCTGAGTTAAATAACCAGAGAAGGTAACGGTTGAGGTGAGGGAGGAGAGGAGGCCTTTGAGGTTGCGCTCGTAGATGCTATTCGCGGTGAAGTTTCCGCTCTTCCCGCAAATAGGCTGCACCGATTGTTGCTTAGTGGAAGACAAAAAGAGGAGGAAAAGGAGGATGAGGAGATGATAGGGGGACATGCCGCGAAATGGGGAGAAGAAGAACAGCTCTCTGAGTGAGGTTTGCATGAGTTTAAAAGCCATACTTGTGTTTTAAAATCAATCACAAATAATTAAGACAATTATAAAGTAATAATAAATAAATGAAGCGAGGGTGAGACTTGAATACTGACTAGTGGAAATTTCCTTTGCAATGCTTATTGATTAGCTTAAAGTCAAGTCATATCATTTAGTCTACAAGAAAACGATGTTGACCTAAATGCAAGCCAATTGGCGTGTACAACGTGGCATAATGAGTTTGACAGGATTGAAAAATATGAGCACGGGCATAGGCTACAAGGAAGGAGATGTCTTTCCAACGCGTCAACTTTTCCAAGCATGTCATAAGTGGAAATTTTTATATGAAGATGGAACTTGGCAACTACGCCTGGAGTTGTGTTGAAATTGACTTGGAAAAATCCCTCCGTAGAGGGGTGTGGATTGGAATGAAAAGTATGGCAGACCAGGCTATACTAATTTTCAAACCTTTTTGCGTCAAACCTTTTTCCGTAATGGGAGGCTCCTTTAAGGGAGTATCTTGCTTGGAAGAATCAGCGGAGGATGACGATAAGCAGGAGGATGATGTCCGCAACTTTGAATCCAGGGGCCAACGGATAGAATAGTGACTGGGGGAGGAGCAGGCGAGGATTTCAAGCAATCCTCTGCCGCCTTGGGATTGTCCACCTAATATGAGGGGGAAGCTACACCCAAGTGACTACAGTCAGAGCAAAGAACAGGAAGATTCTCATATGAACAGAGCTAGAAGAAACGAGCCTTCAAAGGCCCAATCCAAATGCCTTCTTGAATAAGTTCAGTAGTAAAGAACGAGGATAATGAGTTGATCCCGACAAGAATTATTACCGGGTGGCACATGTGTATTGACTACTGAAAACTGAATAAAGCCACCCGCAAGGACCATTTTCCTCTCTACTTTATTGATCAAATGCTTAAGAGATTAGCCACTAACTCTTATTTTTGTTTCTTAGATGGCTACTCAGGTTTTTTCCAAATACCGATACATCCCGAGGATCAAGAGAAAACCACATTCACGTGCCCTTTCGACACCTTCGCTTATTGGCGTATACCATTTGGATTATGTAATGCACCAGCTACCTTTCAACGGTGCATGATGACGATCTTCTTGGATTTCATTAAAGACATTATAGACATCTTTATGGACGACTTTTCGGTATACAGATCTAGCTTTGATTCTTGTTTATTTAACCTAACCCATGTTTTGTAGCATTGTGAAGAAACGGACCTGGTACTTAATTGGGAGAAATGTCATTTTATGGTAAAAGAATGAATTGTTCTTGGTCATTTGATATTAGAGCGCGGTATCGAAATCGACAAGGCAAAAATCGATGTGATGGAGATAATGCCGCCTCTAAACTTTATGAGAGGAATAAGAAATTTCCTAGGACATGTAGGCTTTTATAGACGCTTCATTGAGAACTTCTCTAAAATTGCTAGGCCTTTGACATCTCTACTTGCTAAGGATGTTCCATTTATTTTTGACCAGAATTACATGGATGCGTTTCAGCAACTGAAGAAAGTGTTGATTTCTGCTCCCATAATGCAACCTCTGTATTGGTCGCTACCTTTTAAAGTAATGTGCGATGCCAGCGACTATGCGGTAGGAGCTGTTTTAGGGTAGCGGAAGAATAACCGGACACATGTCATTTATTACGCTAGCCGAACTCTAGATGGAGCGCAAAGCAATTACACCACGACTGAAAAGGAGCTTTTAGCCTTAGTGTTCGCATTTGATAAGTTTTGATCCTATCTAATCGATTCACGTGTTACTGTTTATACAGATTATGCGGCGATCCAATATCTCATGACGAAGAAGGACGCAAAACCACGATTAATCAGATAGATATTATTGTTGCAAGAATTTGATATTCAAATCAAGGACAAGAAGGGAGCCAATAATCTAGTGGCAGACCATCTATCTCGCCTAACATCCACTTCCGAGAGCAATTTGGAAAGGGAGATCGATGATGCGTTCCTGGATAAAAACCTACTAGCCGTTACCACAATAAAGACACCATGGTATGCCGATTTGGTAAATTTCTTGACAGTCGGTATTATACCTCCAAATCTCATGTACCAGCAACGAAAGAATTTTGTATCAATGGCGAGATATTATTATTGGGATGAACCACTTCTATTCAAGCATTGCGCAGATTGTATCATTCGGGGGTGCTTACCTGAAGAAGAGATTTTAGATGTCCTGTTCCAATGTCACTCTTCTTCTTATGGAGGGCACTGCAGTGGTATGAAAACAGCGTATAAGGTCCTCCAAAGCGGATTCTTTTGGCCAACCCTATTTAAAGACACGAAGAATTACGTCCAATCTTGTGATCGCTGCCAAAGAACAGGTGGAATATCACGAAGAAATGAAATGCCTCTTAACACCATTCTTGAGATCAAGATTTTTGAGGTTTGGGGTATCGACTTTATGGGTCCATTTCCATCTTCATGTGGTAACAGATTCATTTTGGTCAAAGTTGATTATGTCTCCAAATTGGTCGAAGCCTTAACTACACCAACGAACGACTCCAAGGTAGTTCTCAGATTTTTCAAGAAGTTAATATTTTCATGATTTGGAACACCCCACATTGTAATAAGCGATGGCGGATCTCACTTCATCGAGCAGAGATTTGAATCACTTCTCAAAATATATGGAGTAACACACAAAGTGGCCACTGCTTACCACCCTCAAACTAGCGGCCAAGTGGAAATATCAAACTAGGAGATAAAGCACATTCTAGAGAAGACCGTATCGCATACTCGCAAGGACTGGTCACTCAAACTCGACGATACTCTATGGGCATATCGTACAACATTCAAAACCCCAATCGGTATGTCACCCTTCCAGTTGATATATGGTAAATCATGCCACTTACCAATAGAGATTGCACATAAAGCTTTTTGGGCGATATGACAACTGAATTTTGATGGGAAATAAGTTGGCAATGCCAGAAAACTTCAAATCAATGAACTTGATGAGTTTCAGTGAGAAGCCTATGAGAACGCCAGAATCTACAAGGAACAAACTAAAAGATGGCACGATCGGAGAATCATGACATGGGAATTTCACGAAGGAGATATGGTACTCTTATTCAACTCCGGGATTAAGTTTTTCCCTGGTAAATTGTGAACTAATTGGATGGAACCCTTTGTAATATGCAAAGTCTATCCTCACGGCACTGTGGATATCTTCCGTGATTCCACCGGCACGTTTAAGGTTAACGGACAGTAACTTAAACACTATGTCCCGCATGAACCAATACCAGAGGAAACCATCTTACTCCTCGCTGATTGCCCCTCACCAGGATAACACCGTCTATGGTCAAGCTGATGGACCTTAAATTAGCGCTTCTTGGGAGGCAACCCAAGCATCTCACTCTAGTTGATTCTATTTTCAATATTTTTCCTTAATATGCTTTTATGGTTTAAGATAGTTTAGTTATATTAATATGTTTTGATGATTTTCACTGCTCTAAGTTTGGTTTTCCTCCTCATAGTTGTTTCTATTTTACTTTGCTTCATGGTTTTGATAACTAACGTTGGTGGCACTTTCACAGATAACGCATGTACACTCGATCGGTAATGACCACCAAATACTGAATACCAAAGCAAGACACTGATATTGATGTCATCATAAGAGTCCCTAACAAGCGGCAGCTAAGAAACGGGAAATACCAAACCGCTTACCAAGAATGTTGCAAGCTATGCTCAAACTGATTGATTTTAATTTATTCACCTGGGGGACTACTTACGCTCATTTACTGCCTACTTATTTATCCCCAGCATTAACATTCAGTTTGTAATAGTTAGAAGTGATATGAGGGCCTTATTGTGCCCTCCCTTTGCTTATATTGCTTGTTCCTTTAGTTTTCATATGTTCCTGTCTATTTTACTATGATTATTGATGCTTCTGCTTGATTTCGAATGATACAGGAATATCCCAAACTGATCCAGTGGAGGCAGGCATTTTCTGTCATTTTTTCGAAAATCACGGGTGGGTCCTGACGAAAATCTTGACCGTGATTTTTTCTTATTCAACATCTGAATTTTGTCGAGAAACTTACGGCTGGAAGGTGATCTCAAACACGAGCAAAGTCAATAATGAAGGATGCTTACGTGCTGATCATGACCGGGGTATGCTGAAAATCTTGATCGTGATTATCACTCAGCCGATATCTAAATATCCGCTGAGAAAATTACGGTAGAGCCGTGACTATGGTCACGGCCATAAAATCTGTGCAAAATCTTACAGGAGAAATCACGGGAGGGTCATGAAAAAAACTATGAACAGAATTTCTAGAGACAGAATGTGTACAAATTTGGCAAGAGCATCACGGCTGCTCCGTGGTTGAAGTCATAGCCGTGACAGATGGCATCAAAAATATGCAAGAAGATCACGACTAGGTACCGATGAAAATTGCAACTGTGATTTCCCAGCAGACATTTCGCCGACGAATTTCCTGATCGGGTCCTGACGAGAATCTCAAGCGCGATCGCTAAAACATCTTAACGGATTCGACTGGCCACCCGACCCGTTAAGTAGCAACACTTAAGTCCGCCTGATTCTCTCCAGCGAGGGTTCCTGATTTTTTTGCCGTCTCCGTACATTTCGCCAACCCCACTTAATTTGCCCCACCAATTGCCGCCGCTTACTTCACCGTCGATCACCGACTCTCCGGTGACTTCTCCGATCACCTCCGGCAAGCTCTCACCTCCAGGTTCCTATTCATTTCCTCGCCACGATTTCTGTTTTTCCGCCCGACTGTTCTTTAGTACCTTCACCTCACTCGCTCAAGCAGCCATGTCGCCACGAAAGAAAGCAATTGGGAAGCATCCGGTGGGCACTTCCAGTCCGCGACCAGAACCACAACAACAACCAGTTGTGCCGGCAGAAATCCAGATGCAGGACAACCATCAGGAAGTGCGATATCAAGTTCTTTCTAATCGGTGCATCATTAACACCTGCTACATAGACCCTCCTACACTAGCTACTTTGGGCATCTTCGATGACTTGCAATGGATGTTCAGACAATTTGGCTGGGGAAGATTTTTGCAGTATGCGCATCTAACCTACATACCATTCACGCTTGAATTCCTCAGCTTAGTGGAAGTGAAAGTATCAGCCATTGAGACAGATCCTAGGCTGATTACATTTAGGCTCGCCAACACAGAGTATCGGCTCACCATCGTAGATTTGAATGACATATTTGGTTTTCCGGCGTATGCCTCAAGACTTGGACCGCCCAACTTCAATGAGGATATATTCTGGCGCTGCATTTGATACATGACAGCCTATTCATCACTCAATGCTAGAGCTTCCACCATTTCCAATCCATGCATCAGGTACGCCCATGGCATCCTCGCGTATACGATCTTCGCGCAAGATGGCGATGGGATAGTGCGCCAGTCGAAGTTACTCTATTTATGGGGTCTTCTTTATCACTTCCAGATCAATGTCGGATATCACCTTGCTCGCTAATTCCTCTGTGTTGCCCACGCATCAAAGGGCAGCATCTGCATTGGAGGGATGATTACCATGATTGCACTATCTTTAGGGCACAACCCATATGGACAACCTGAGGCGGTCAGCAGCCAACGACCGGATATCGAGCATCTTCTATCTATGAAGATGATTATTTGACATGGTGATATTTACCACCTGACTTTTGCTGATACCACTGTCACCATGGCACTTTTGAACACTACACGCACAGACATTCGAGACAGCGCCAATTGGCGCCTTCACCTAGAGCCGCAACACCAGAAGACCACACTGCACCCCTTGATATCGACCTGAGCTTTTCCACTAGCGCACAATCCCAGACTATAGTGCGGCCCTCCACATACGACATGCTCCACCTTCTTCGCCAAGAACAACTTAACCGGGGAAAGCAGCTTGCAACTCTGATTGAGACAGTGAAATCAATCGAGATCTTCTTGCTCTGCAATATGACCAAACCACCACCATGTGATGAAGACGAAGATGCCGATGACACCATACATGTTTCTGACTCTTCCGACGTAGCTGATGAAGATGACGATGATAGACCGAGTGCAGCTAGTAGAGCTGCACTTTAATAAGTCTTCCCCGCTCTTTTGCTACCTATCTATACTCTACGCATCGAGAATGATGCGAACTTTTGCTTGGGGGAAATTTACTCATTTTGACACATTTTAATAGGGTCATCGTGATAAACTCTATGCTTTTATGATGTGTTGTTGTATGTTACTGATGTGTTGAACTGTTGTGTGCCAATTTTGCTAAACTTGACTCACCTTAATTGTTGAATGCATGCTAAACATGATGAACGCTTTTATGGCATCCAACACTTTCATGATACGCTTCTATGATGTCTTTACACTTTGCTGACAAGCCTAGTGACACGACCGCAAGTGCACGGTTATATCGAAGTAATATAAAAGATGCCGAATTCCACAGGGAGCGAAGTTGAGTACTAGAAAGTCCGAGTCTTAATAGCTAGGCGAATCGAAACGTGGGTTTGAGAACAGAAATAGTAAATAAGCAATCACAAATACGTCAGTAGAGAAAAGATATGAGAGAGAGTTCAGGGCTACGGCTTCCACTACAATGATAATCTTAACTACACAAGAAAGATATTAGTTATTTGGTTTATTATTTTTGCAAAAGGAGTCTAACCCTAGGGTACAAGATGCCCTCTCTCGAGTGATACACCCCGGTGTTCGTCTAGACCGACCTCCTACAATCGCAGTGGATCATTCTAAGGCGAACCCAATGAGTTCTATGCCAGACTATGGAATCCTCGAGCGAAGACCAAGCACTCTCGTGTCGAGGTCTCGCAAGTTTTACTCAGAGGTTCGACCCTTACGATCCTTCTCTCGATATGAATCGTAACGGCTAACACGCGATATTACTCGGCCAAGGTAAAACCATGAAATAAATACGTCAAAGTAAAATATGCTCACAATTCATACCAAATAACATAAATAAATACAAAGTTTGCAATTAAAATCATCAAAGGGTTTCCACCAAGCCCCGAAATAGGGTTTACACTACAATCGTCATTGAAATGCTCAAAATCTCTCTTTTAATGAAATGAAAAGTATAAGAAAATGAAGCTAAGGGGAAGGAGACAATGAACCGAAGAAATCCTAAAGAATTCATGATGATCGTGTGTCTCAATCTCCAAAAATCGCCTCTGTCGCCGTGTTCTTCCGCCCGTGCCGCTTCTTCGCATGAATGCTCGATGTTTAGGGCAAGAAAACTGGGCTTTTATATCCTATGCGTTCGCCTCTGAAAGAGCTTTCCATAGACACCTTACTTGCCAAATTTGGACTCCGAACGGGTGAGAAATCGAGGGAAAACCGAGTGTGCATCGGGTCGCTCGTGAGCTTGGTTTAGAATCGCGGTGAACCCCGCCGGGTTCACCTGGCTGTGATGTCTTCTGAGAGTTCGGCTGAAAGAAGCGCGGTGAACCCCGCCGAGTTCACCTGGCCGTGATGTCTTCTGGACAGTTTTGGCCAAATGGAATTCTAGTGAACCCCGCTGGGGTTCACCCGGCTGTGATGCTCTCTCTGTGAGTTATGCAGGCTGGCGACTAGGATGGTGAACCCCGTGGGGTTTACCTGGCCGTGATTGTCAGGCTAACTCCAAATAAGCCCAAATTTGATGGATGGCTTCGTTTTCACACCAGAAATTGTCCCATGGCTTTAGAATCTTTAAAATATGTCGAAAAAAGGGCGTTTTTACCTGAAATTCCATAAAAGTGCCAGAAAGTGAAGATTCCGAAGATATGAAGAAAATAAGGCCATAATGAATACAAAAGTGTTGAAATAAGCTTAGATTTGACATGAAATAACTATGAAAATCACTATCAAAATGCAATGCATCAAAATACTCCACACTTAAATCTTTGCTTGTCCTCAAGCAATAAAATAAGATGAGGTACATGATTGGAATAAGAGCAATCTTTTGTGTCAAAGTATACAACCAAGTTAGAAAATCGTTTAATAACAATCCAAGATCTAATTAGGAGAAATCAAGTAAATGGTTGTCTTAGGTGTTCTACAGTTTGATCCCACAATAACTAGATGTCAAACAACCTAGTAAGCAGCAAACATAGGATTCAATCAAGCTTACATAAAACACTCATGCGATTCCAATCCTTCCTAGTCAAATCGTTGGGGTTAACTCAAATGTTTTATTCAGGATATTATATACTGATTATTGCACTGGACTTCAACTCATAACCTTAGGTATCATTGCCAATTTTTCGCAATGCCAAGTAAAGGAGTCTTTTTTATTGTTTTCAATTGCACATCCTTTAGATTTCAACTCATGTCCTTCGGTACCACTGCCAATTTTGCGTAGTGCCAAGTAGAGGAATCTAAGGGTGAGTAATTTTTTTATAAACATGTTCCGCAGTTGATCACATATCCTTTTTGACAAATGCAGTGTTTCCCCAACAAAAGAAAGGAATTAAAAGAATAACTAAGCGAATATGTAACTCAAAATGATTCTCATGTAAGTTGCAAGCTTGAGTTAATTCAACAATCGCATCAATGTTTGACCCACTAATGAACATCTCAAAATCAATCCAAATCACAAAAATTTCTAAATCATAGAACATATGGATATGGTTCAAACAGTATTTCTAACAAGGAGGTATCACTCCAGACTTAATTCTTTAATCATTCCTAACCAATCATACATTCAACTCAAATTTTTGAAATAGCTATCATAGGACAAGTCTCATGATAGACGCATGAATTCAAGAGAAAGGAATCAAACATTTCAAAATTTTCATAGCATGTATAAGAGTCACAATCATCGTAGCAAAGTACTGATATAGGCATGAAAGTAAAATGCAAAGTGTCATATATAACTGTCACAGAGTGGGGCCTGAAGATGCGGACCAGGCCCACGAATAAGATGGCATATAAGATACAATGCCAGAATATCCATCACAGAATAAAAGTATCCATCCAAACATAGCACAGTCAAATAGCCACATGAAACAGGAAAATAGAAATCGGAAGATAGAAAGCTCACCCACTCTAAAATTTTGCATAGTCCTCTATGCAATACCATGATGTCAGAGGAGTGGATGCTGAAGCAGATATCCGGGGGAAGCTACTTCTTTTTGCTCGAGCAGGAGCTAGAAGCTCTCGAGCTCGAGCTCTTCTTCTTCCCACGCGCACTATAATCTGGCTCAACCTCCTCATCTGAAGGAAAAACGCTATCATAGGAGATGTCCATCTGAGCCCTGTGCTCCTCAGAGGCAAAGGCGAGGCGCTCATCCATCGCGGATAACTTTCCCCAAATAGAGCTCAGCATTTTGTGCTGGCGTTGCATACCAGCTTCATTTGATTCCCATCTAGTGGCGTAGTCCTTCTGCATGTTGGAGATAGTGGTGTCCAAGTGATCAATCAACTCTCGCTGATGAAGCTGCTCCTCTTTGATTTCCTGCAATGCAAACATCATAGAATCGTGAGAGGAGGTGCCACCAATAGAAAATGCTCTAGGTGCCGGCGGTGTAGTGTCAACTGGATCGGGTTGTGCGTCCTCAACTGGCTGGATGCGCCAGTTTCCATGAACTCTGATAGATGTGCGCTCCGGGTTTGGCAAAGGCAAGCAGAAGGGGCTCCCCTTGAATGTCATACAATATGAATCTCCCTTATCTATGATCAGCTTCATGGCAACGCAGGACTCGATGTCGAGCCTATTGTTGCCGGTAGCCTCCAATGTGCCATAGGGGATGATGCCTAGGGAAACTGCCAAATGTGTGATCAAGCCGCCAATAACTATCGCCCCCCTCAAAGAACGGGCGACGTGGCTGAAATGCTTTGCCAAATAATATCCTGAATCGACTCTGAAACTGTGGAGCATGCACTAGATATAGAACAACTCCATCTGTCGCACCATGCCATCACTTTCACCGCGGCCGAAGAGAGTGTGAGTCAATACTTGGTGAACGTACTTGATCACTGGGTTGCACAGACTGGAAGCACAAGCTGTGCAAGCGGAGTAAACGTGCTCGTTTGTGATAGCGCCCCAGAAGTTTTGCTCATTGTACTCAGTAGGGACTCTGCGTGCGCTAGGCTCTGGAAAACCGTAAATACTGCGAAACTATGAAAGAGATAGGATGTGTTCGATGTTACCCAGGCGGAAGGACAGACGGCTTGGATCATTCTCAAGTGTAGGTTCTGCTTTAACCTCCAATGAACTCAGGAATTCCAGCGTGGTACCAATGTAGGTGGGTGAGAATAACTGCTGAAATTGCTCCCACCCTATGGATGCATACATCAAGTCAAAGTCTCCAAGCATCCCTACCATTTGTAAGGTGGTTCGATCAAGATACCGCGTATTGAGCACGCGGCATTGTTGCAGAATTTGATACCGTGCCTCTTGCGCAGCGTTCCGGAAGATAATCTCGAACTCGTTCGGGGGAGACATGTAAGTCTGCGGTCGGCTGGAAGGTGTGCGGCAGTGACGAGACGAAGAGGAACCGGGCGTAGCCAAAGAAGGTCGGTAGGAAGGAGGAGTAGGCGTCGGCTCGTACACCTCATCGTCCGTGGCAGACGAATCTGAAAGCGCCTGCTGCGGTCGTAAGGTTCTCTTGCTGGCCATGGCCTTCGTCCTTGGAGGCATTGTGATTGAGACGATCGGAGGATGGCTGGTAAGTGTCGACTGTAAGATCTGGTCGGAGATGCTCTTAGATCGGAAGTGGTGGAAACAGAAGATGTCTGCGAGAAAAGGCGACACGAAAATCCGATGTGAAATAGGTGAGAATAGCTTGATCAGACTGTAAGGAATCGTAAATCAGAACCTGAGAGATCACCTCTGAGTGGTAAGATGGGGAGAAGGCGTGCGATCTTGTCGATTTCGTCGAAATCAGGAGGCGATGGCGGAGATATACGAGATCTTGCGAGGAAAAAATCTGGAACTGATTGAAGAGGAAACTGGTTCGGATGAGAGGGGAAAACCTAGATCAAACCCTTAGGGATCCCTTCGGAGGCTCAGAAGAGGAGAAGGCGGCGGGGTCGGGTGGATTTCGCCAAGTATGGAAGGCGGCGGTAGAAATTCACGTGCGCGCCCTAATTCGGGGCGAACTTGACTCGAAATTCTAGTGAACCCGCTCGAGTTCACTCGCCCGTGATGCTTACTGTGGTCTGGCTGAAGCAACAAAAACACGGGTGAACCCGCTGGGGTTCACCGACCCGTGAAGCATTCTGGAAAATTTCTGATTTTCGGAATCGTGGTGAACCCCGTGCCTGTGAAGCTCACTGGATGGATTCTGTGCATAAAGAATACTGGTGAACCCCATCGGGTTCACCTAGCCATGAAGTCCTCTGGTTACAAAGCTTGGGTGCACTGTACAGTACACATCACGGTGAACCCCATGGGGTTCACCAAGCCGTGATATTCACTGGATGCTCGGAAAAATATGGAAAAAATCTGGAAAAATTTCCATGTGCTCCCTCTTCTTCCTACAACATATAGAGATATCAAATTAGTAGCAATCCCTTCTAGAAAAGCAAAAATAAAAGAAAAAAAAATTAACGTTCTAAAACACCAACTAATGACAAGGAAAAATTATGCAGAAGAACTAAAATCAGACAAAAACTTGGGTTGCCTCCTAAGAGCGCTAGGTTTAGGTCGGTAGCTCGACCATAAGAGTTTTCAAAGTTTCAATTCCAGGGGGTCTGAGAGAGCTAAAACTTCCTCTCTCTCTCTACTTGCTCATCTACAAAATAATGTTTCAGGCGGTGCCCGTTAACTGTGAAGCTTCCAGTTCGTTCTGTCCAAATTGTGATAGCACCATATAGTTGAACTTTCTGAACTGTGAAAGGACCGGACCACCTCGTGCGAAGTTTTCCTAGGAATAGTCGAAGTCATGAATTGAACAACAGTACTTTGTCTCCCTCATGAAATTCCTTCTTTGTTATGCGCTTGTTGTGCCAAAACTTGGTGCGTGCTTTGTAGCTCTTGGCGTTCTTGGTCGGGGTAAGTTCCAATGGTTCCACATCTCTTCTAGGCAGCTCAACATCCTGCGCGGATTTCTCCACAATGTTCATGCTGTAGCACGTACCTGCAAGAGAAGGTTTTTTCAAAGCATTAGTAAGATCAAATTGAATGGCATTGCCATAGATGTTTAAGGTTAGTTTCTCATTCTTGACATCCATGACAGCGCCTGCAGTGGCTAAGAAAGGCCTCCCCAAAATGATCGGGAGTCTATCATCCTCATCAATTTCCAAGACAATAAAATCAGCAGGAATAAAGTAATCTCCTACTTTAACAGGTACGTCCTCTAAAATACCAATTGGGTAACGCACAGATTGGTTTGCAAGCTGTATAGAAATGTTAGTTGGATGCAAATCTCCTAGATCTAGCTTTTTACAGAGTGAATGTGGCATGAGGCTAACGCTTGCTCCTAAGTCGCACAGAGCCCTCTAAAAAGACATCTCCCCAATCTGGCAAGGTATGGAAAAAACTGCCGGGGTCTTTAAGCTTTTGAGGTAGCTTGTTCTGAATGATGGCGCTGCACTCCTCGGTAAGTGCAATGGTCCCTTGATCCTCTAGCTTCCTCTTGTTTGATAAAATGTCTTTCGAAAATTTTGCATAAGTCGGCATCTGCGAAAAAGCATCGACAAAAGGGATGTTAATGTAAAGTTTCTTTAAAACCTCTAAAAACTTCAAACTGCTTGTCCAATTTAGCCTTGACAAGACTCTATGGAAAGGGAATCGGTGGCTTATATGCTGGCGATCCCACATATGGCCGCTCCTCCTCAACTAGCTCAGGTACCACCGGTGTCACATCAGTATGCGGTTCCACAAGTTCCGGTATTGACTCTTCTATCTTGCCATCTGTCGGCATCTTTGGGTCTTCCAATTGCTTGTCGCTCCGAGTGGAGATTGCATTGCACTGCTCCCTTGGGTTTACCTTAGGCTGGGATGGTAACTTCCCTGGTGCTCTGGAAGATGAGCTAGCTTGCTAGGCTTGCTAGCTCTCTAGCATCTTATTATGTGTCTCCAGGGAGTCCATCCTGGTCATCATCATCTTCATCATGTCTGTAAGTCCTTCAACTTGCTTGCCCAGATTTGAATCATTGTTGGGCCTTGGCTGTTGTGGTTGTGGTGGCGGTGCATTGTAGTTCCTAGCCTGAAATCCTGGTGGTCTGAAATTGCTTTGTTGGGACTGCCTAAAGTTTCCTTGTGGGGGCTGTGTTTGCTGTGGTGGTACAACACCGGGTTGTGTTGGCTGAGTTGTCCGATAAGAGAAATTTGGATGGTTGCGCCATCCTGGATTGTAGTAGTTGGAATAAGGATTGTTGTTCTAGTTGAAATTTTTAACTACATTCAACTGCTCAGGATAAGCTGCAGTCATCTGTCCATCTCCTACCTAGCAATCCGCCCCTACATGACCTATAACTCCACAGACCTCACAAGAAATAGCATTAATATCCATAGAATTATCATACCAAGAATCAAGCTTTCTAGTCAAATTATCCACCTTAGCAGTAAGTGCAGTAAGAGAGTCTAGGTCATACTTACCTAATTTATTGGTAGAAGTACCTCTCTCAGATGTCCATTGGTGATGGTTAATCGCCATGTCCTCGAGAAGGTGCATTGCATCCTCAACTCTCCTATTCATCAAAGTGTCTCCTGCTGCAGCGTCCACTGTAAGCCTCGTGTTATAATCCAAACCGCTGTAGAACGTTTGGATCAAAACCCAAGTCTCAACTCCATGATGTGGACACATCCTTTGGAGCTCCTTAAACCTCTCCCAAGTTTCATATAGAGACTCCCCATCCTTTTGCATGAAGCTCGTTATCTGATTTCGCAATTGGATTGTTTTAGATGGAGGGAAGTATTTGGAGAGAAAGGCTTGAGAAAGCTCTGTCCATGTTCTTATCGAAGCAGCAGGTAGTGTGTGCAGCCAAGCTCTCGCCCTATCCCTCAGAGAGAAGGGAAATAGTCGCAACCTGATAGCATCAGCAGACACTCCATTAATTTTCAACATATCGCAATATTCTAAAAAAATAGAAAGGTGCATGTTGGGGTCCTCAAGAGGAGAACCACCAAATTGGTTCTGTTGCACCATAGAAAGAAGAGCAGGTTTTATTTCAAAATTGTTGGCCTCAACAGCGGGCCTAGCAATTCCTGATTGAAAACCATAAGTGTAGGGAGTAGAATAATCCTTCAATGTCCTGTTGTTGTTATAGTTGTTGCACATTGGTTGTTGTGCTCGTTCATTGTTCACTTCAATCTGAATGTGTTCCATCTGACTTTCTCGTCCAGGATGGTTCATGATTTCTTTCTTCAGAATTTAATTTTGTTTTCTTCTCAACCTGAAGGTGCACTCGATCTCAGGGTCAATATCAATGAGCACTTCTGCCCTAGAACTTCTTTGCATAAAATGGTCAGTCAAAATTATAAAATTCTAAGACAGCAAGTAAGCAAACAGAATAAGTAAATAGCAGTATAATAAAGAAAAACTAACCTAAAGCCTAGTCTACCAATTCTCAAAAATATACTAATATCAAACGTTGCTCCCCGGCAACGGCGCCAAAAACTTGACACGACCGCAAGTGCATGGGTATATCAAAGTAATATAAAAGATGTCGAATCCCATAGGGAGTGAAGTTGAGTACTAAAAAGTCCGAGTCTTAATAGCTAGGCGAATCGAAACGTGGGTTTGATAACAGAAATCGTAAATAAACAATCACAAATACGTCGGTAGAGAAAAGATATGAGAGAGAGTTCAGGGCTACGGCTTCCACCACAATGATAATCTTAACCGCACAAGAAAGATATTAGTTATTTGGTTTATTGTTTTTGCAAATGGAGTCTAACCCTAGGGTACAAGGTGCCCTCTCTCGAGTGATACACCCTGGTGTTTGTCTAGACCAACCTCCTACTCTCGCGGTGGATCGTTCTAAGGCGAACCCAATGAGTTCTATGGTAGACTATGGAATCCTCGAGCGAAGACCAAGCACTCTCGTGTCGAGGTCTCGTAAGTTTTACTCGGAGGTTTGACCCTTACGATCCTTCTCTTGATATGAATCGTAACGGCTAACACGCGATATTACTCGGCCAAGGTAAAACCACGAAATAAATACGTCAAAGTAAAATATCCTCACAATTCATACCAAATAACATAAATAGATACAAAGCTTGCAATTAAAATCATCAAAGGGTTTCCACCAAGCCCCGAAATAGGGTTTACGCTACAATCGTCATTGAAACGCTCAAAATCTCTCTTTTAATGAAATGAAAAGTATAAGAAAATGAAGCTAAGGGGAAGGAGATGATGAACCAAAGAAATCCTGAAGAATTCGTGATGATCGTGCATCTCAATCTCCGAAAATCTCTAAAAATCGCCTCTGTCGCCGTGTTCTTCTGCCCGCGCCACTTCTTCGCATGAATGCTCGATGTTTAGGGCAAGAAAATCGGGGCTTTTATATCCTATGCATTCTCCTCTGAAAGAGCTTTCCATAGACACCTTACTTGCCAAATTTGGACTCCGAACGGGTGAGAAATCGAGGGAAAACCAAGTGTGGGTCGGGTCGCTCGCGCGCCTGGTTTAGAATCGCGGTGAACCCCGCCGGGTTCACCTGGCTGTGATGTCTTCTGAGAGTTCAGCTGAAAGAAGCGCGGTGAACCCCGCCGGGCTCACCTGGCCGTGATGTCTTCTGGACAGTTTTTGGCCAAATGGAATTCTGGTGAACCCCGCTGGGGTTCACCCGACCGTGATGCTCTCTGTGAGTTATGCAGGCTCGCGACTGGGATGGTGAACCCCGTGGGGTTCACCTGGCCGTGATTGTCATGCTAACTCCAAATAAGCCCAAATTTGACGGGCGGCTTCGTTTTCACACCAGAAATCGTCCCATGGCCTCAGAATCTTCAAAATATGTTGACAAAAAGGGCGTTTTTACCTGAAATTCCATAAAAGTGCCAGAAAATGAAGATTCCGAAGATATGAAGGAAATAAGGCCATAATGAATACAAAAGTGTTGAAATAAGCCTAGATTTGACATGAAATAACTATAAAAATCACAATCAAAATGCAATGCATCACCTAGTCACCTTTAAACTATGCTGACTGTGAATTTTCTTTTGATACATGAAATTTTAGCTGAAATTTTTGTTCTGCAATTATTGATTAAAGATATCTCATTCTAGATTGATTTATATTATTCATGATTGATTTATTTCATCTATGATTGATTCATACTCTGCCATTACTTTGAGACCATCTTTTATGCTAAACAACTCATCTAGTTACTTGATTCTTTATACACTGAACACATTAAGAATCGAACTTTGATAAGCTTTGCATCTAGGAAACATCTGTGTTCTAACATGAGTACTATTTGTTTGGATGAATATAGACCAAACCACTCAACACACTTATCTCTTTTTGGCAACTCTCAGTATTAGTTTTGGCTCGAGCTCCTCAAACTTGGCACCGTATAAGAACTTTAAATAAAAAAAAGAGCAATGATACCGAAGTCATGATTTGGCATTGCCACTAAAAGAAAAAGAAAGTGAAAGAAGAAGGGTAGTGGTACCAAAGTTGTGACTTGGCACTGCCAATCAAAAAGAAAAAAAAGAAAATAGTGGTACCGAAGCTACAGCTTGGCACTGCAGAAAAGAAAGAGAGAAAGAGCGGTGGTACCGAAGTTATGAGCATGACCTTTACTGCTACTTTGTAGAGTTTACTTTTTGGGTGCTGAAGTGGATTAATGATTTATGTGGTAGATGGATTATAGTTATTACTACCCAACTTATCGTACGATTTTTATCCATGGATCTGACCATGATGCTTTGCTTTTCATCTTGACGTCTTTGAAGTCTACAGTGATTTATGCATCATGTGATTAGATTTTGTCTTAGCATTTAAAAATCATTACAGAGTATAACTTTTGTCGAACAACTAGTACCCTGATTGGTGTAGCGCTAAGCTACAGGGTGGGAAGATCTCCTAGACCGACTCTAGGAAAGAGTACGAACGATGGGAAAACTTGCGATCAAATACGCGGATTCAATGAGATCGGATACGTATAAGAGCAACGGATGGCTAAATAGATAAACCAAGGCATACAACTATGAAATAACACTCAAATGAAGCTACTAACCCATACAATCGAAGAAGACGAGGTAGCAAAACTAGGCCAAGGATCACAACACCTTGCCCATCACTCTAGCGTCGCCATAAGACTCTGAAGGCGAGGCACCAACCTCCCTTCACTTCAACACGCTTCGCGGAGTTGAGGCACCGACCACTACTCCGGAGTTACAAGACCCTTCGCCGCCCCTTCTGAGCTTTTGAACTTGTAAGCTATCTAACTAGTAGACCTAGGCTCCCTTTTATAAGCTAAGGGAGGGTAAGATCCACCACTCACAAGAGGGGTGGTTACAACAGATATTCTAACCACTAATCTGCAAAAAACTGGAAAAAGGGGTACATTTAATTGGGAATAAACCAAAGTGTGTTGGAGAAGCTTCAGGTCATATTAAACGTGAGCCGTCCGTTTAAGCATTGATGATATCTTCTGATCTGGATGTCGGATCGAAGATCTGAGGGCATGGATGGAGAGATCTAGTTCTGATTAGTGGGGATCGACACCTAGATCACCCTAAAACTCGTTTGATTGGAGCAGATCTGGCCAAAACATTATCAGCCGTCGATTGCCTATAAACTGGTCTGGCTGTTGGATGAAGGCTGAACTGATCTGGGCCGTTGGATGTTTGTAGGTCGTTTCCTTCTTCGTTCGCTAGTTCAGCGGTGAGCAGGGGCAGCCGCCGGTCGCTATTCCGGCCCCAATCGCCGGCAATACTTCGGCTGGAGGCTCGGGCGGAGGTGCATGGCGTATGGGAAGCTTCCGGCGCTGGAGAATCAGAAAAGTTCCTGATTCCGGCGATCCACCGGCCGGATGGTCAATTCCTTCCGGCAAGAGGTTCGCGGCGACGAGGAGAGTCTATGCCTAGAATCTAGGGTCGATCGGCTGGGCGGATGGGGCGGAGTAGAGGGCGAGCCGCCGGACATGGTGCCACTCAATTCCGGCGATCCGACTGTCCGGTGGCCGGATCCTTTAGACCAGGAGTTCGCACGGAGGAAGAGGCACTGTAGCCGAAGTCTGGTGATGATCGGAGCCATGGATGATGCCTCCAAAATCCGTAGGCACTAAGGAACATTCTGTGCAGAATTGAACTTGTGACATGGAATGCAGCTGTAGAAGTCACAGGTCGGGGGCTCTGTCGCTGGGTCGACCATGGAACATTCTGTGAAGTAGGAACCTGGGAAGCAAAACTGGGTGTTCTGTGTTGGCGGACCGTGGAACATTTTGTGATGCAATGTGGCGCAACAAAGGACAAGACTTAGGACCCTAATGCAAATAAGATTTTGGATTCCAACCTTGGGTCCGAACAAATCGACCAAGCTATCATGTCGCTCTAGCATATTGCTTGAGGACAAGCATTGTGAAGTATACACTCTGTTCAAACTTGATTCAACTAAAGATATAAGTTGGAAAAAAAAAACCACTGCACTTTTTATTTTTGTGTTATTTTCATCCTCTTTTTTTTTATTTGACTTCAACTCATGTCTTCGGTACCACTGCCAATTTTATGCAGTGCCAAGTAGAGGAGTCTTATTATTTTTTTGTAGACTTAAACTCATGTCTTCGGTACCACTGCCAATTTTACGCAGTGCCAAGTAAAGGAGTCTTTTTTTTCTTTTTGTATTTTGAGGAGATTATAATCATAAACAAGTGCATTGATTATTTCCAATAAGTAGTAAGGAGAATCAAGCCGATAGAGTTATATACTTCTATAGAAAGATCATAAGCATGCTTTGAAAGCAAAAAACCTTAATAAAAAATCGGATTTATCACTCCACAACCTTTTTTTTCATCAAAAGATAATCATATGAATTACCTGACTTTGAACTAAGATTCAAAGCATAATAATATCCCAAGGAGTCAATATAAAACATCAAGCTATCATGATTTTCATTTGAAATCAAAATAATATCATCAAAATAATATCACCACTTATCTTCATCATATCATCAGAGCACAGCATATGAAATGTATCATCAAAGCACAAAGCATAAGTATTGAGTTACTGCATACAAAGTTTTGATTATGAACCCAACCCACAATCCCCCAGACTTAAATTATGCATAGTCCCTATGCATAGCATGTAAAGAACACAAAATTTGGAGAAATGAGATGCAATACTCACAAGATTAGTCAGAGTCATCGTCGGTGCTCGTCTCAGCATCTTCCTCTTGAAGGTCGTCCTTATTGTCATGTGAATTTAGCAACTGGCAATTGAGGACTTGAACAGCGTTGCACATGGGAATGCCAAAGATAGAGCACTACCTCAATATAGCGTCCGATGAAGAAGGCAGAATAGCTGAAGAAGAAGGCTGTCGGAAGGGAGTAGCAGGTATGTGCGTGGTAGATTTTCGAGCTTTCATCTTTCATTTGGGGGGGGGGGGGCATTGCAGAAGCAGCAGGTGAAAAATCAAAGAAAAGCGGCAGCAAGACAAGGCTTCTTGACAGTGTTGGGAAAGCACGTTGGTAGCAGAGCAGCAGGGCAGATTAACAACAGAAGCATCGGCAAAAGAAATTAGTTAGATAGAGAAAATAAGCAAAACCATAATCTTCATCCCTAACCTCAAAAATAACACACGTAAGAAAAAAAAACAAATGAAAATTAAAGAAAACAAGCACTTGGGTTGCCTCCCGAGAAGCGCTAGTTTAGGGTCATTAGCTTGACCGTAGAGTTGTATAATGCAGCACCAAAGAATGCATACCTTAAATTGTCAATCAATGATTTCAGGTATGGGTTTCTTTCAATAATTACCTGGGCTGCTTTCTCATATAGGTTTTCAAACTTTTACCATTCTCGAATCGATTCATTTAGTAGAGTGAAGGATTTTCACAAGAGTTTGAGTATTTTCATTGTCGTCTCATCCTTCTCAGCTTGACTAGAATGCGTCTAAAATTTCCACCGGTTTTCACACACAATAATCAGCAAGTTGTAATAAGATGGTCATATTTTTAAAGACTTTCATGACTTTAAAAGTTGGATAGTGAATATTTCAGAAAGTTTATGCCAAGGCAGAGTTGTGCTAACTAAAGTAAAACAAAATTACTAAGAAAAGACAAGAAAGCATGATAAAGCCTAGTCTATCAATTCATAGAATATTTTGATATTAACAAAATATCATCCCCGGCAACGGCGCCAAAAACTTGTTGCACAAAATCCGCAAGCGCACGGCTTACCGATGTAGTACGTAAGATATCGTTTCCACAAGGACGGATTGTCAAGTACCGAATCTTCTGATCCTTGATAGCTAAGCGATTAAAGGTGTGGGTTTATGTAGCAATTCAAACTAAAAATGAAATAAAATGAAAGTCGAACAATGAGAGAGAAATCGGGATATCGGGTTTCACCACGTCATTGAACTTATAAGCATAATGAAAAGTACTGCTTTCATAATCTCTAGAAAACCAAGGATGTGTCCTCTTGAGCCGTGCCCCTCTCGGGTGCGTGACTCAACAACTGAGTTAGTCTCCTACTCTCGCGGTGGACTAAGTAGAGGTAGATCGTGTGAAACAGGATACCAAGATTCCCCAAGTAGACTCTACGACTCTCGTAATAGAGCACACAAGATTGATCAAGAAGAATGTGTTGATTGCGATTCACCTCTCAGTTGTTACCACAATTAACTAAAGTGCGAAAATTGATCCAGCCAAAAATCGATAAACACGAACGAAATAAATCTAGAACAAATAGTCTCAAAAGATATATCGAAAAGCAATGCTTAACATTAATACTTGTAAATCATAAAGACGGGCTATGCCCGAATCCCGATAGAGGTTTTTACGCAAATACATACATGGATACAACAACAACAAGCCTTCCAATTAAAAAGCAAGGAAACAGAACAAGGTAAAGATGGGAAAAGAATCCAGACAAACTCCTTTCTCTCCTACTCAAAGAATCCTTCTTCTCCTTGGAATTTCTTGCGTTCTTGCAACCAAGCTTTGGGTTCTCGAGCGTAATCCTCCTCTCTTTCCCTAGAGCCCCGACTGGGCGCTCCGCCCCCGGGCCTCTTGGGCGCGTTCGGACCTCCTCTTGCCTTCCACTCCCCCTTTTCCAAGAGAGAACTCCTTTCTTTTATAGACTTCAAAGTGCCTCTTCGAGGTGCCTCTTCATGGTGGCTCTTCAAGGTGGCGCCATTCATGAATCTCTTTAAGGTGGCGCCATTCATGAATCTCTTTCATTAAATGAATGTGTTTAATCAATGCTCGTTCATGAATGTCTCCTCATTAATGCTTGTTCATGAATGTTCCCTCATTAATGCTTGTTCATGAATGTTCCCTCATGGTGTGTGTCTTCTCTTGATGGCATGTGTCTTGAGAGCTAGCAATAAATATTGGATGCGGGTAAACTCTAGCTCTCGTCTTAAGCTAAATTTCTTGTCATGAAGTCGAATTCACTCGGGTATGTGATCATGCATCCGTATAGCTCTAGAAATGAGTGAATTTTCCTATATTTAGCAAATATGACAAGTAGTGAAGCTTCTAAAGAAATTCAGTGAATTAAGCTGGAAAGAGATGTAAAATCATGAAAATATGTCTCGATTCACTAGGAAACATTAGTCAAAAAGACTACTTAAATACGAGACATCACATATCTAAAGGGACAACAAACTCAATGGGAGGGTGATGCATTGCATTTACACCATATTTTTGCCTATATTTTAGATCATATTTTGAGCTTAATTGAATGATTTTATGCTATTTTTAGTATTTTTGCTTTACTTTGCACGGAATCTTCACTTTTCTTGGTTTTAATGAAAATGTAGGTAAAATGGCGTAAAAACAAAGGATTTTGAGGGGTTTGAAACCAAAGCATGATTCCCGAGGAGATCGCGGGCCTATACAGCAAATTTGGGGTGAAAACGGTGAAGAACGAGACATTTACGGCCTTGGCCATAATTGCAAATTCAGCCATGAACGCAACGACGAGCGGAAGGCAAAAATCGGCTAATCTGAGGGCATGGATGGATAGATCTGGTTCTGATTAGTGGGGATCGACACCTGGATCACCCTGAAACTCGTCCGATTGGAGCAGATCTGGCCAAAACATTATCAGTCGTCGATTGCCTAAAAACTGATCTGGACGTTGGATGAAGGCTGAACTGATCTGGGCCATTCGATGTTTGCAGGTCGTTTCCTTCTTCGTTCACGAGTTCGGCGACGAGCAGGGGCAGTCGCCGGTCGTTGTTTCGACCCCAATCGCCGGTGATACTTCGGCTGGAGGCTTGGGCGGAGGTGAATGGTGTGTGGGAAGCTTCCAGCGCCGGATTGCAGCGCGTCGGGCTGGGAATAGGGTAGAACGCGTGACAGTTGGAGAATCAAAAAAGTTTCTGATTCCGGTGATCCACCGACCGGATGGTCGATTCCTTCCGGCAGGAGGTTCACGGTGACGAGGAGAGTCTGTGCCTGGAATATGGGGTCGATCAGCTGGGCGGATGGAGCGGAGCAGAGGGCGAGCCGCCAGACATGGTGCCTCTCAATTCCGGTGATCCGGCCATCCGGTGCAGGATCCTTTGGACAGGAGTTCTCACAGAGGAGGAGGCGCTGTAGCCGAAGTCTAGTGATGATCGGAGCCATGGATGATGCCTCCAAAATCCATGGGCTGAGGTTTTGGTCGCCTGGTCCACTGAGGAACATTCTGTGCATAATTGAAGCACTCTTCCGATAATATTGCCCTTGTAATTTAGGCGATATGTTGGTTAGCATCAAATTAGCAACCTCCAAAGTATCTATCTGATGCTTATTAAAAGCATCCTTCTCAGCCACTGAGGCCGAGCATGGAAGTGGCTCTGGAATAGGCTGCTCAAGGACATATAGCTTCCTCTCGAGCTTTGAGGACTATCCTCAAGTTTCAATACCAGTTCATAAAGTTGGATCCGACCAACTTATCCCTTTCCAGGATAGATCGCAGTGACCATCTACTATTGATCGTAGCCATTGATCTACAATAACCAAGATAGCATATTAGTACTACTTCGAATCATTTAATCTGGACTTGCATTAAATGATCATGACTCCCACTATTTTAATCGAATTGACAACCCACAAAGTCAATCGGGAAATCCGAGAATTCCTAGTGAGATGGGATCCTTATTTCACATGAGGCTTCGCGTCTCACGAGGGTGGGATGAAATGCATAAAGTGACTCATGCTTTTTAAGGTAGGCATGCTGGCTGATTGCACCCAGGCAATTGCCCTTCTCAAGACAGTTCAAGCATTTGGTGCCCAGCGAGGACTGGAATAACACAAAACCCTAACTTCTCGAGGCCGCCTCTAGAGTTCCATCATGTGGCCACCACATCTGAAAAACTAGTGAAGTCTAACTTGACCGTTATGCCCAGGGCCAACGAGTTTCCTTGCGAAGGCACGCCCAGGTTTTTAACTAGACTAGGGAAACCATTGCCATCACATGCCTTCTAAAGATAAGTGGGTGTGTCCCATGAGGGTGAGAAACAATGCACAACACCACTAATCGATAGCTTGACGAGGGCTACGCGTCAGAAGGCTACAGATTTGATATTATTTTGAGGATTTTTGAAGTCTCATCCTCTTATTTTTATCTTTTGTCTAACATTACAGGCATGCAATTCTATAGTGATAACAAAATGATAAAACACATCTAGGCATGCTTTAGTAGATATCAAAAGCAGTAAACAAGCAATGTAGTCATAGCCTAATCAACACATTAAACCATCACATGCCAAAGGATGTTCAATGTTTGACCTAGGTGACAAGCCCCAACCAGACCTAACCTAGCCACCACTAATCTTTATCTTCAAGTGCGGCTCCAAGGTCTTCCACACCAAGGTATAGCACACAAACCCTAGGGTTCAGCCAAGACCTTGATGGCTCCTCCATGCATGATGCGCCATCATGCTTTTGCCAAGAAGGATAGCTCACGAACCCTACGGTTCGTCCAAGCCCTTACTTGCGCCATAAATCAAGATGTGCCATCATGGTTGATGCGCCAAGATGCAAGCTCCATGAGGGATGCACCCCTAATCTTCTTTGTGCATTTATAAAACAAAAAGAAAAAGCGGCACGCAGGCCTCACATAAATACATCACATGCATACAAGGTGTTTGACTATGACCACAACACAATGCACAATCATCTCATGCTTTTCTATATGCTCATGAAAACATAAAACTTCAGTTTTAGTTTCTCAAAAAACATGTCTTTCAACCTCAATGTTTGTTCACAAATCTAGGATTTTTTGTTTCTCTCAAGAGTCTACAAGTGGCGCATGCATGCTCCAAGCATGCTTGCTGCCTACCCTTGCAATCCTTAACCTGCCAAGATTAGGACAATCACCATGCCCCATAATCTTCTACAAGCATGGGGAGAAATTAATTCTCTCCCACCATGTGAAGAAAGCGAAAAACCAAAGAGATCGAATAGATGTTAGGAACGAAAAACTTACAGTTTTTCCTATTTAGAAAAACCATGCGCATATGCAAATTTTTGAAAAATTTCAAATGGCATGTGAGCATACAATCAAAGCATAAAACACTGTTTGAATTCGCAAGTTGCCTCTGATACCACTGTTGGGAAACCCCGGGGATTTTTAAATTTTAAATACATGCACAGCGGAAGCAATCCCCAAAATAGGCCAGTCCCAAAAACCTAGAAGATCGAGTCATGCGAAGGAATCGACACGGTGAGTAGGAGATGATACCTTGTAGCGAAGAAAAGGATGCGATGCAGGCGCCCAAATGTTCGCCCTCTGCAGTCTTGCACACAGCCGACGCTCGAGTTCTCTTCTTCCACGCCCAGTGCTAGCCTCGGGAAGAAGATCCACACCTCTAGGAGTCTTCCTCAAGAACTTGCGCTACTCACAAGAAGAAGGCACCAAGGAGAGGGATGATGGAAACTCGCCAAGGTCCAACCTTGCGAACGCCAAGAGGAGAGGGAAGAGGAGAGAAGGCGCCTAGGAGAATTTCTTCTAAAAAATAAAGTGGGCACCAACTCCTCTCCCCCCCCCCCCCCTTATAAAAACCATAGTGACCCTTGGTATTCTTTAATAAATTCATAATTAATCTCCGAATTAATTTGTCATTAATTATAGAATTAATGTCTCATAATGACCCATTAAAACCTTGAATTAAAGTTTCATAATGGCCATTAATAGCATGACTCTTCAAATTCAGAATTAAATTCGTAATTAAATTCAGAATTAAATTCATCATTAAACTCAGAATTAATTATAGAATTTAATTCCCAGAATTAAATACATGATTTAATTCACCATGATGTCTATTGGGCCCAGGCAACTTATTGTCATGGCCTATTAGGCCTGACGACCCATTGGGCCTTACGCCCCAACTAGGCTTCACGCCCATTGGGCTTGGAGGCCCATTAGCCCATGCTTCAAGTTTAGACTTCATTTGGCCCAATTTGCCTATTGGGCTTGGCCCATTTGACCCATTGGGCCCATTTGGCCCATTGGGCCCATTTGGCCCATTGGGCCCATTTGGCCCATCTGGCCCAAAAATGAAGTTAGCTCCAATAAGTCACTTCCATCTCATCAGGCACAATGGCGCTGATGAATTCTCCCAAATAAATCTGAGTTATCCAATAACTTGATCATTAGGCTACCCGATCAATATGAGAACTCGAGTTTCAAGTTGTGCGACCCTGTAGGTTCCTTTGACGTTGGCAGTGATGAACTCAGGTCATCACAAGCAGCGAGTGGCACCTAGTCTTCGGAATGGATATCAACATCGACACCCCCATCATCGCAACAAGATACTGATGCATTACAGTCTCTTTGCCAGACTGATATCCGATTGGACAAAGTGTGTCACCACTTTGTTTTCATCCAATCACATGGTCATAACTACATAAGGCTTTCACCTAGGTATGGTCATACACTTTCAGTCATGCAATCATAGGGGGCCCCCTAAAGGAACCCCTAAAGCTAGGGGAGTCGAAACCCTAAACATGCGCATCTAACAAGCATGGGCGGAAACAAGGGTTTCTAGGATCGCATATTAGAACCATATGATCAACTTTAGGATATGAGAGATCATACCATAGCCATGAAGGGATGGCAACTTGGAAGCAAAGAATCAATTGAATCTTCTCCAAAGGCTGTCGCACACAAGAGGAAGAAGGCCTACTCCTTTGGCGCGACTTGTGCTAGCAAGGCTCCAAAGTTTCTTCTCGTATGGAAAGGAAAATGGAATGATGAAGACTTGCTTGGCCGAACTTTCTCCAAAGTGTTTTTCCACCTTCACACACACGTGTGTCGTCGAGAGGAAGAGGCAAGAAGAGTATCTCTCGAAAACGAAGTGGAGACGTTTTCATCAAACGTGGAGACGTTTTCATCAAACGTGGAGACGTTTTTCCAAGATGGAAAAACCGACTTCTAAAAATGGAAAGTCTTTGACTCCATACGTTCATGCGATCATCCTTGCGTTCACTCCAAGTGAACCGATCGCTCCTCTTTATCCTCTTTGAACCAAGCCACGGTTCAATTGCATTTGGTTCAATGACCAAACCAAATCAGCCCAAGCATGTAGTCCAGATCTAATTAAACCCTAAGGTTCTAGATCTGACCGTTCATCTCTTGATGCTCTTGATCTCACCGATCTAGCATCAAAACTCTCGATCGAAGCTTACCGATCTCAAGCCCTAATCAATCAAACATGATCAGACCAGATCTCACCCACAATCAGAGATTCAATCCCTTTAAAACTGAACCCAAATAATTCAGTCCACACGATCTGACTTAAGTAAGCCATATCATCAAATTGTGCGACCCTAAGGGTTTCCTTTAAATGTCGGTAACGATAACTTACGTTATCACGATCAGTGAGGGGTATCTAGCAACACATCACTGTCTCCCGATATAAAGGAAAGAGTCTTCCAAGACTACACCCAAACCACAGCACAAGTGTGAATCTCCTTCACTAGGCATACATGTTTCCTTTGCCACTGGATGTTCTTATTGGACAAGCGTGTCAAGCCTGTAGTTCCAATATGATGAGCATGATTAGATCAGATGAACATAGTCATCTGGGTATGGCCATACACTTTCTCAATCATCTCATCCAGGGGGCCCCTTTAGAACATCACACTCCAATTAAGGAGACGGCAATCCTCTATCTATCACTAGTGCCCTAACCTGATTCAAGCTCACCATCCAAGATAGTCTATAATCATTATGTTTCAAATGATATTGAACTACCTCAAAACAATGACAATCATCATTTAGAAAACACAAGTGATCTCAAGTCAGAGGAAATGTGCCACTTGTTACATTCAAGGATTATTCAAATTGTGACAACCAATTGAATATCCTAGTAGGGTCTGTCCAGTACATCCAATGTACCCATGAGTCTACATCTTATTCCATGCTCGAAGCATCCTATAAGATTAGAACACATATTAGTCTCAATCATATCAAGGTTGTCTCATGTTCACCAAGATATCTCGACTAAGGACATATAGCATGTCAGCCTAGCTGAACAGCATTGAGACATTATTCAGAAGAACACTTATTGCAGCAGACAATGTAACAATCTGAATAATAACCATTGCCTTTATAAACTCAAGAGTTTATACATGATACTATTACAATCCCAAGGCCTCAAACATTAGCCTTAAGGGCATACCCCAACACCCTCATGGATATCAAGCTTCCTACAGGAGGGGCAAATCCTATGTCTGTCCATTGATCTTTTTATATGGGTTATGACATACCCAATGACAACCGTTATGGCCTCCCTACTACGGCGAGGTGTTAGGTTGTATCAAAGCATGTCCCTAACTATATAGAAGTGTCAATGACCTCAAGTCAAGGGATCAATGCATCTCCTGTCACTTGTGAGCTTAACTCATGACACCAAGTTAGAACCTCATAGCGGGTCTATCCAGTATATCCACAACTGATATACCCATATGCCTGCGTTAGCACCCCGTGCCTAACCAGCTCATATACCAGTCTCACATATACCAAAGTTGTCCCTTATCCACTCAGGTACTTGACTGGGGATACACCGTTTGAGCATAGATACAATCTGTCTCTAGGGATATTATTATCCATGTACATAATCGCAGATGTAAACATAGCATAATAACGACAATGCCAAAATGATATATAAAATATCAATGTCAAGTAGTACATGATGGACCAACAACAGGTCCAAGGGCATATACACCAACATTATCGTAATTAAGCCCCTTAAGCTCTGTGAAAAATCTTGTAAATCATTCAAATAAATCCAAACTACTCTTGTAATTGGATTCACAGGTTTGAAAAGAATAGATCTGACGTTATGATTCACCTCTCGGTCCTTCTCGCGACGTCTAAGATGTAAAAGTACTTGGATAGAGTAAATTATGAGGTAGAAAATAATTCTTAACAAATCAACTCAATAAAACTCTAAACAAAGATTAAGACAAATAGTTTAATTCATAAAACGTCAACGGGTTACATCCCTAATCCCGAAAAAGATGTTTAAGCGATCATGTTCTTCGAATACAACATATAGAATGATGAATTCAACATGAAAACCTAATCAAAATACAAGAAGACACTAGGAGATTGGATAACCCTTTTTTTCGACCTGGAGACAAAGATGGAGCATCAAAATCAGTCCTTTGCGTGATCTCTCACCAGAAAATCTCTCAGCCACCTGAATTTTGCCCTAGTGCTACCTCTATCTATTTTCATCGGAAAAAGCTCTCTTAACTCTTCCAAAATCCTTCCTTTTACACTTCAATCAGTTCACAACCCATATAGAAAGGTTTTTGCAAAGTTTGGTTAAGTTCTGACTTGATTCGAGGCCGAATCGAGTGAAAAACCGAGTTGGGCGGAAGTCTTCACAGGCCGTGAAGTGTTCACGGCTACGGTCGTGAATCTTTCTATGAATAAAACTACCTTCTAGTTGTTGTACGCCAAGAAACTCGTGGCCCATGAATGACTCACGAGTGTGACTGTGAAACTTTCTATGCAAAACAGGACTTAGGCGCAAAACAGTTCCCTTATGCAGCGTGATATTCACAACCCGTGAAGGAGTCATGGGTGCAACCGTGAATATTGCATTTGACCTCCGTTTCCCTCCAAATTCAACGTGTGACTGCATATTTTCCTCAAAAATCATGCCATGGCCTTAAAACTATAAAATCCATTATTTTTGTGCGATTTTAACTGTATTTTCACAAAAACTAAGAAAAGTGAAGATTCCATACCATAGAAGATAAAAACACTAAAAATTGGTATAAAATCATACAATTAAATCCAAAATATCATATAAAATATAGGAAAAAAATATCATGTAAATGCAACTCATCAAACACCATACTCTCTATTGCAAAATTTGCATATAATAGTGTCATCAATCGGTCTACTAGATTGAGTCACTTCCAAGTTATCCTCGGCCAACAACCGCGCAAACATATTGACTTGCATGACCTTCCTCTAGTATCTCACATATATGAGCACACATATTCCTTTGTCCATCACATCACGAGTTTGTATGAGAAAATTCATCATCGAATCTTTTTTGACAGGTGACTTAGTGAGGGTGCGCATCCACCTTGAGCAAGTAGCAAGTCTAGCACATTTTAAACTCCAAGCACGTTACATGGGGCCTTATGCGGTATTGCAGTAAGTCAGTTCCAACGCCTATGTCCTAGGCCTACTGATGAGTGTTATTTTTATATAATTTAAAGTACCATTCATATGATCTTTTCTGGCTTTTGTCTTGTTTTGTATCTGAATTTAGTATCTTTTCTCGTCAAGTACAGAATCTTCACTATTTTTTGCATTGTTTGTGAAATGTAGGTTATTTTACCATATTTTTGTGAATATTTTGAAGATTTGATGTTACGAGAAGATTCCTCACAGTGCTAGGAGGTCACAGGTCAAATTTGAGGCAAATCAGAGCTTTCTACAGAGAACACGGGCAGGCCATGTTCACCGTCACGGCCATGATCGTCTCTGCAGCAATCTGTGAGCCCGACATGGCCTGGCCGTGTCCAGAAGCACAGTCATGCTTACTTCATCACAAGTTCCAGAGCCAGACACGGCCTGGCCGTGCTTATCATCACACCCGTGACGGCTTCCACGCAGTTTCGACCTTTCGACGATTTTTCGCCTGATTTGAGTGATTCCGAAGTCAGAATTTGTTAAAATTTGGAGGGAAACTTCCTAACTACCTAAGGAAGAGATAGAATGATAAAATAGAATTTTTGGAGTAGTTTTGGGGGTTGAACCTTTCAGAGGCGTGGACTAGGGTAAAAGTGGGGCGAATTCTGCATTCAAGGGCTCGATTCGACGTATTTCTTCGGGGCTATTGAGAGAAGACTGAAGATTCATCATCTCCTACCCTTGTATTGTGAATTCCCTTCCTTTTGAATACATTTACTTGGGTTTTCATTGTTATACGATGTATTTTCTAGCGTAAACCCTAGTTCGGAACTCGAGAGTAGCCCGTTAAACATATTTCCACATGTGAAATAATTTTCTAATGAATCTCAGTGTTATTTTAAGTAATTTGACTTATTTAAATGAGTTGCACTTATTGCATATTTGTGTTGTGGTCAAACATTTATATGTGTTAAGTGTTACGAGAAGTACCGAGAGGTGAATCGTAACACTCGGTCGTTCTTATTTAAACTTGTGACTAGAATTACGAGAGTCATTCGACATCACTCGAGGATTTACGATATTTCATAGAGCCTAATGGGTCTCTTGGGTTAATTTTGCTACGAGAGTAGGAGATTAGCTTATGCTAGACACCGGATTACGCTTCAAGAGAAGGTAATCTGTACCCTAGGAGATATCGCCTTAAGTTGTTTACTGTCAGATTACGCTTCGAGAGAAGGAGATTCATTTTCTAATTCGTCTTGATTCATTGATTTACATATAAAGCATTTAATGTGGCAAAACCTGAAGTTCCGAACACTTCTTAAACTGTAATTTTCCCTTAAAGTCGTCGACTTTTTGGTTCGATAATTTAGTTAATTTAGTTTTAGAGCAATTCTTTCATTCCATGTTTGATCCATCTAGCTATTGATGATGCAAAAGGTCGGTACTTGACACCTGCTCCCTGTGGGAACGATATTATTTACTACTTCGATAGAAACCGTGCACTTGCAGGGCCTATCAAGTTTTGGCGCAGTTGCCGGGGAGCAAGGCTCAGTCAATATCGACTAATAGTTGAGTTGATAGACTAGATACTTTTTGGTTTTTATTTGTTTTTATTTTAGTTAATTTGTTGAAAATTCCTATCTTCTTGCTTTCTTCAAGCTTGTAATATTCTTTGGTATTACTAATCCTGTTTACTACTTCAATGAACTTTAATTCAGCATCAATTAATTTTGTTTCTTATGAAATTTGTGGAAATGTTGGACATGGTGCTACTAACTGCCAGATTATGGTTTCTTTTTCTTCTTTTGATCTATCTTTAGACCAGGTTCTTGCGGGCATTGTGAATTAAAGGAACTAGAATGATCCATATTTAGGCACATACAACCCCGAATGGCGGAATTATCCTAATTTCTCCTACCAAGACAATCAGAATCCAGTTTTCCTACCAAACTTCACTAGTCAGGCTCAGCAAGAAAATGTCAACAATCAGTTCCCTCATCCAAATAACTGGCAACCACAAGGGTTTCAGCAACAACAGTTTAATCCACCACTGAAATCTAACCTGGAGCTGCTATTGGAAAATTTCATCGCCACCCAATCAAAGTACAATGAGAGTGTGGATGAATCCATCAGGCAGTTGAACTCAAATGTGGATGATCTAATTTTCCATTCAAAGATGCTTGAGAACCAGATTGCTCAACAAGCTAGTTCATTATCTAAGCAACCCGAGGTAAATCCAAGGGAGCACTGCAGCACGATTTTGATATGTGGTAGCACCCAGATGGAAGATCCTCATATGTCACCTAGAGATGATTTTGTTGGAGAGCTTGAAGATGAAAGTAAATATGCTCAATATTCAGAGAAGTTATCTACATAGTCTAGGATCGAGCAAGAGTCGGTCTATCTTCTACCACCACCTTACAAGCACGATCCTCTTGCGACCTATTGTTTATATAATTTTGAAGATTGTGTCAAACAGATGAGGCAGGAGGTGACTACTTATGTGGATTTGTTCGATGCAAGCCCCAAAGTTGATCTTAAAAGAGTGCTACACGAAAAGCTTGAAGTCAAGGAACCATAGGGCGCTGGAAAGAAAGACTATGAGTTTAAATATCTTCCTATTCCACGCTATTTCAGGACGGTTTTTATTGTACACCTATTGCTCTTATTGCTCATATCTATAGGTGTTACTTTTAGGTGATGAAGAACGAGGCCTTTACTTGCCATTTCTTACGCCTCTAATCCATTAGACGTGCATTGATACATAGACATTGGTCAAGCTAATGACCTTAAACAAGCGCTACTTGGGAGGCACCCCAAGGATCTATCTTTTGTTATGTTCTATTTGTTTATTGTTGTAGTTGTTTATGTTGTGTTGTTTTGATAATATGTTGTGATGACTCATAGCATTATTTTTCTTGTTTTATACATTGAATAGCATCCTATTGACATTTGCAACTTTTGCTATTTTTCAGAGAATTTTTGCTCATCGCTGAAGCGTTCACGGCCGGGCCGTGATAGCCATCATGGCCGTCATCGCCTCGCCGATGCCAGCGTGGTCTGCCAAAGTGTTCACGGGTAGGCCGTGATCATCGTCACGGCTGTGCTGTGCCTTCACTGCTTATAAAAGGGGCACGACGGCGAAACTTAGGGTTCACACCTGTTCTTAGCGCCACCATCGCAGCGTTGGTGATTTGTTCATGATATGCGCCCTACGGTGGGAGCATTTATGCTCTTTTGTCTACTTTAGTAAGTTGTTTCCTTTTACTTGCTATTCTTGTACTTTTTACTGCATAGGAGACTATGCAGTTCTTTGCCGTGGGTAGAGGGTTTCCCTCTTTGTTTGTGTTTGTTGTTAGTGTATTTTTAGTGTGTTATGTTTTGTTTCATTATACACTGAGTTTCATGATGATGTTAATGCCCGTGCTTCTGATCTTGTGATAGCGCAAAACTCTAAGTCTGTGATGGTTTTTCCAGTTATTTTAATTTTGTTTTCAGTTATTAAGCTATTTAGAGAGATGATGTAGAAAGTCTATTTTGTTCTTTGTGTTAAAGTAGTTCTTATTATGGAAACATTTATGCATTCAATCCGAATTTTTAGATTATTATTGAGTATGATTCTACTGTAGCATGAATGATGTTTGAGGGGTTAAACCTTATTTTCTGATTTAATTGTTAGCACGAAGCTATGTTGTTGATTGGTCATGATTATATTATTCCTTGTTTCAGCCCTTCAATTCGGTTGCATACATTTGCTTAATGAAAAAAATAAATAAATAAATAAAAACCAAAAAGAAAACAAAAGAGTGAGAAAAAAGGGGTAGTGGTACCTAAGTGACGATGAACCCAAAGATTCATCCAACTTGGCACTGTCGACATAAAATAAAAGAGAATAAAAGAGTCATGAGAAAAGAAGGGGTTTGGTAAAGGTGAACGACTCCACTTTCTTCTTAGTGTGAAGATATGAGTTTTGTGTGCATTATGTGGTGTACACACTTTGAGTTTGCTTGCTAACTAAGTACCGGGGGGGTGCATTCATCACAAATGTTTGTCCTTCGCATCACAAGGTTAAAGGCAAATTCAGGGAAGTAGCTTGAGCCAACCGATTATAATTCATGATTCCATTATTGCAATTTGACAAGCTCTTTTGGTGCAACTTAGTTAGATTGGCTGACTATATATGGAATTGATGATTAGGCGTGGTCTCAATATGGTGATAGTGTTTAATTCTTTTTCAGATTTGAGGTTTAACTTTGAGAATTATTTTTGTTATCAGTTCTGATTGTATCTCAATTTTATTCTTAAATAGTGGATTGGGTATAATGGTTTTCATGTTAGACAATACTTTGACCTTAAAACATTCTTCTTTCATTATCATTGATTTTCTAAATGGTTTAATTGCTTGAGGACAAGCAAGATTTTAAGTCTATGATATTTTGATGAGTGTTATTTTTATATAATTTAAAGTACCATTCATATGATCTTTTCAGGCTTTTGTCTTATTTTGTATCTGAATTTAGTACCTTTTCTCGTCAAGTACAGAATCTTCACTATTTTTTGCATTGTTTGTGAAATGTAGGTCATTTTACCATATTTTTGTGAAGATTTTGATGATTTAATGTTACGAGAAGATTCCTCATAGTGCTAGGAGGTCACAGGTCAAATTTGAGGCAAATCGGAGCTTTCTGCAGAGAACACGGGCAGACCATGTTCACCGTCACGGCCATGATTGTCTCTGCAGCAATCTGCGAGCCTGACACGGCCTAGCCATGTCCAGAAGCACAGCCGTGCTTACTTCATCGCAAGTTCCAGAGCCAGACACGGCCTGGCCGTGCTTATCATCACACCCGTGACGGCTTCCGCGCAGTTTCAACCTTTCGACGGTTTTTTGCCCGATTTGAGTGATTCCGAAGTTGGAATTTGCTAAAATTTGGAGAGAAACTTTCTAACTGCCTAAGGAAGAGATAGAACCATAAAATAGGATTTTTGGAGTGGTTTTGGGGGTCGAACTTTTCAGAGGCGTGGACTAGGGTAAAAGTGGGGTGATTTCTACATTCAAGGGCTCGATTTGACGTATTTCTTCGGGGCTATCGAGAGAAGACTGAAGATTCATCGTCTCCTACCCTTGTATTGTGAATTCCCTTCCTTTTGAATACATTTACTTGGGTTTTCATTGTTATACGATGTATTTTCTAGCGTAAACCCTAGTTCGGAACTCGGGCGTAGCCCGTTGAACATATTTCCACATGTGAAACAATTTTCTAATGAATCTCAGTGTTATTTTAAGTAATTTGACTTATTTAAATGAGTTGCACTTATTGCGTATTTGTGTTGTGGCCAAACATTTATATGTGTTAAGTGTTACGAGAAGTACCGAGAGGTGAATCGTAACACTCGATCGTTCTCATTTAAACTTGTGACTAGAATTACGAGAGTCATTCGACGTCACTCGAGGATTTACGATATTTTATAGAGCCTAATGGGTCTCTTAGATTAATTTTGCTACGAGAGTAGGAGATTAGCTTATGCTAGACACCGGATTACGCTTCGAGAGAAGGTAATCCGTACCCTAGGAGATATCGCCTTAAGTTGTTTACTATCGGATTGCGCTTCGAGAGAAGGAGATTCATTTTCTAATTCGTCTTGATTCATTGATTTACATATAAAACATTCAACGTGGCAAAACCTAAAGTTCCGAACACTTCTTAAACTGTAATTTTCCCTTAAAGTCGTCGACTTCTTGGTTCGATAATTTAGTTAATTTAGTTTTAGAGCAATTCTTTCATTCCGTGTTTGATCCATCTAGCTATTGATGACGCGAAAGGTCGGTACTTGACACCTGCTCCCTGTGGGAACGATATTATTTACTACTTTGATAGAAACCGTGCACTTGTGGGGCCTATCACCTACCAGAGTATGGGAGTTAATTTAGTCTTCAACGTCATGAATCTTCTCCCCTACCATGATCCATTAGAATAACCCCTTGCCACCGATGCACCAACACTCAATATTACAGAGGAGAACTCTTTAAACCCAGAGGAGATTGATGTGAGAAGGTTAGACACCAAAAATGGAGAAATTCCTGAACAAAAATCAACACAGGAAATTTTTAGCCAAAGCCATCATAGTCGTGCAGAAATGCACGGCCAGACTGTGAAAAGGCTCGATAGCTGATGTGTCTGCAAGTGCACGGATACATCGAAGTAATAAAATAGATATCGAACCCACAGAGACCTATATACTAAGTAGAAAATAATTGTATTTTCACTAACTAGGCAAACGATATATGATGAAAATAAAATAAGCAAACACTAACGTTGAAATTCAAAAAAGAAAGCTGGGATGAGGTTTCACCACTTTAATTTTTATGACTAAATAGAATAGAATTTCATGTTAGTTACTCAAATCATGTTAAAGAAAGAATTACCAAAAATAAAAGTTGTCTTCTCTCGGACACTCAACTTACACTAATTCAACTTTCACTCTCGTGGCTTGTTGTTTTAGTGATTAGATAATGGTAATTTTTGACAACAAGAATTAAGGATCACTTTCGTGGCCCAATTCCTAAGTCAAATTATCAAGCAAAAACTGAACATTCTCGTAGTTTAATTTTACAGATTTTACCTAAGGGGTTCTAACAACCTAATTTACTTCTCAGTGCAATTATCTTATCTCACACAATGCAATTGTTAAATTAACATAACTACATGTATAATAGGCATCAATAATTAGATTTCTAGAACTTAGCTACTCTCGTAGTCTAGATTAGTAGGTATAATTAAAGGGATCCAGGTTTATAAGTCACCTCTCAGTCCATGTTATAAACCCTCAAACATGCAATTATTTAGAATTTAACAATCACAAAGTAAATAAATCATAGAGGTAAAATTAGCAATCATTGAATAACTCACAATAAAGAGTTTATCTAGTCATTGTAAAAATCAAAGGGATTACTCTCGTCGTCCCAAAGAAAAGTTTACGCTATCATGGTCATAAGAACACAATAAATATTCATGAAGAAAAAAAATAAAATGAAATAAAAATTTTACTATCGTCATAGTGGTGTGACAACTGTAGTACAATTTGTCACAGCCCCGTGATTACAAGATGAACACAGGATCAGCCGCTCGCGTATACACTGTAGCCGCTCTGATCTTTCGCTGATTTCTCCAATTCATGATCTTCTTCCCTTTTGAAAGTTTCTGTGTGTGTTCTCCTACTTGATGCGCACCTTTCTTGAAAATTTCATCGCCGAAGATGCCCTCTACGCTTCTCGGCGAGAGATGGAACCCTAGCGCCACCCTTGCCGATTTCTCCCTTCTTCGTCCTTATGAGTGCCCGATTTTTTGATTCTATCTTCTCTTTTCCCTTATAATCAGTCCCACACTCCCTGATTTTTCGTTTGTGTCCTTGATTCTTCTAATTTGACATTGAAAAAATTGGATTTGAGGGTGGCAGAAGACTCAGGTTGCTGTCACGATTTTTTCCCAATTTTTTTAATCACACCCCTATGATGCCCGTAATTCATTTTGTCACAAGGGTGTGACGGTAAATTTTTTTCCAAATTTTCCCCTTTAGCTCCAAATTTCATCCTAATTCTGTCTTCGGCACTTTCATCCTCTAAAATTCATGAAAATAAGCATATTTTACCAGAAAATTTAAAAAATAAGAGGAGAAACAATTGACCGAATTTAATTTAAAAATAAGCAAAGTTACAATAAAGATGACTCAAAAAGACAAATTAAGTATATAAAATTACTATGACTTTTTGAGTCATCAATAGCTACGGAAGCGCGAGCAGTAGCCAGGCGCGAACCCCATCACGTCTGCGAGGAATTGCATGGCGAAGCTATGAAGGGTTCGGCACTCCAGAAGCCACCTCATTACATAGATGAAGATTTGCGCAACCAGGTTGTAAATGGCTCAAAACCCAAAAAATCACCCCAATGACTCTATTTTGATGATGACATTCCTTTGAACCAGATTCTACTCCCCCTAGGGAAGTCAAAACAGCCCGGCATGACCACGCTATGAAGTTCGCAACGGACAAGCTAGCACCCAGATCGCTATGTGGGCATCATTAGTCCATTATCTACCAAAACGGAGGTCCTATGACCCATGTTTTCAACCACAATAGCTTGAGGGCCCAGTAAATGATCGCTATCATAATTTGCTGACTAACACAGCCCAAGAGCAAACTAGTACGGTGATGAACCAATCCACTATTAGCAAATTCTGTTGTTTTGTGATTGTATGCTCCGAATTGGTTTGACGGCCCGATAGCAGCCTATGACGGCCCAGCCTATGCACCCAACTTTATTCAATCAATCCTTGGCTGCTTTAGTTGTTATGAGTTGGTAGGGTTGTGTACCAGCAACATCTTGACTTTTTTTAGTTTATTAGAGTAGGTAGACATGTGTGAAGTATGATATTCCCTCCCGTATTCTACAAAAGTGAACTGGAGCCTAGTCTTTTTTTTTCAACTAACTTGTGTGATAGAAGCTCACCACAAAGTAGTAAGAGTGTGTAGACGAAGGTGTGTAATCCTTGTGAAGGTCCTGTTGACGGAGTCATGGACACACATGAGGGCAGCCTAACACCTCTGCAAGACACTTGGGGAGACTCCCTAGCATCTAAGGAGGACGCCCAACAAAATTCAGCTCAAGAAGCCTTCTGCCGCCCTAAACACGGCCAGGCCGTGTTGGTAGACACGACCGTGATGAGGAGAACGACCGTTCCGCCAGCTGTGGCCGACTCCGCACAACCCAGCCAACCCCGACACGGCTAGGCCGTAACAGTGGACATGGTCGTGACACGGTCGAGGAAGAACGTGAACTCCAGCACGGTTCGTGACACGCCCTTGACACCCGCCGTGACGAGTTCGGCGGACTTCGGCCTCAGTGATCAAGGCCGTGACGGAGAACACGGCCAGGCCGTGACCAGTCCATTCGGCGTCGCCTACTCAACTCAGCACGGCTAGGCCGTGACCAGGAACATGAACATATCCAAACATTCTATGGATTTTGGACCCCAAACTATGGCCCTTGATATTTATCACGGCACTGCCATAAAATCTGCTCAACCCCAACACGGCCAGGCCATGGCAGAAGACACAGTCATGACGAGTTCGCAGATCACCGGCACACTCGTGTCTCCAGCCGTGCTCGCCCCGATAGGAAATCTAGATGCTGAACACGGCCGTGACGGCAAGCACGGCCAGGCCGTGTTCAGTCCCAGAAAACACACAGGTCATTTTTCATCCCGTTCGACATTCACAACAGTCCTCGCATCCCCCGGACTGTTTTGTGGGTGTGGTGAGCCCCTCCTCAGCAACAACATACCCCGTCCGCTCCATCAACGAGGCTTCACCTGCATCTTCGGAGTCACTCTAACCCGTCCGTATGGCTACTCTTACGCGAGGACCCCATTGGAAGCTACCGCGGATCGCTACAACAACCAGGTCCTCAACTCATCCCAAGAGACTGCCACCAATGTCCAAAACCAGCCCACGATCAGCAAGTTCTGCTACTTCGTGGTAGCCTGCTCCGAGATGGTGTAGCTGTCGACAACGGCCCAATCGACGGCCCAGCAAGAAGGCCCATGCGCCAGCCACCTCCACGTGTTATTCCCTGTCCTTTTATTCCTTAGTTAGTTATCGCTTTTCAGGTTGTTAGAGGGCATCTTGGACCCTCTTTAGTTGTTAGGGGTTGTTGGTGTCTCCAACAAACCCCATGTGAATAGCTTGTGCCTCACCCCTCCCTCTTGTTCTATAAAAGAAAACCAAGGGACTACTAGTTTCTTAGCTTTATTGTAGTAGCACCTTTCCCCACGCGAAGGTTTAGGCCACTTCAAACTCCTAAGGTCTCTTCACCCCCTCCCCCCCCCCCCCCCCCCTCTTGTAATCGATTTCAACTTTCAATCAAAACACCCAGAGAACCTCCCAAGGCTCTGGGTCCTTTTCAAGGCAATCCTTGCAATCATTGATCGGCTTGTGTCTTGGACTCGCAACGTTCTGCCTCTGCAGGCCCGTCTAGGTCCTGCGCGCATGTGCTTGCTTCAAGAAATTGGCTCTACTAATCAGGTGAGTAGTTTCAATCGTAGGGTCGTGTTCGTTGTCTCCTTGGTTCACTGGTATTGCTCAAGTCGCGTCCCTACGGCACGGGTTTTCATCAATTTTCTTGAGTTTTCACCGCTCCGCACGTTTTGCTTCTGTCGCCTCTAGCCCCTCTCGCGTATTTGGCATCATGGTTTCCCCCACCGTAGAGTATTGAATTAAGGACCAAATCACCCATAACATCCGCTACGTCAAATTTTGGTATTAGAGCCAAGTTGGAGCTAACTCTTGTCTAGCTCCGCCGATCTCTTGCATCATATCATTTGGATTCTTCGATTTTCTCTTCTGCATTGCATACTCATACATTTTCTGTCACCATGACTACTAGATCAGGAACCTCTTACCAAAATTCCCCTACCTAAGTGCCCCCTACGACTGATGAAAGTACTCCGCCTAGGGTAGAGTCGGTTGAGTCGCTATCCACATGCTTGGAAGCGATAGAGGTTATGTTTCAGCACTTAATGTCGTCGATCCAACACCTCACGGACCAAGTTATGGAACTCAAGTCTAAGCCCGCTATGGGACAACCCCCACTTAGTGTTCCCCCTTCGTTGGCCCCGCTGCACATGCGCGCCAATGAATCCCCGCGTTACGACCCATTTGGTGATGAGTCTCCGTGGGAGGAGGAGGCCCCTCCCCCACAGCGTCCAGTCCAGCGAAGTCGTGAGGACGATGAGGTCCGTTGTCTCACGCACATCGATCCCCCTATCTTTAATGGTAGCCTAGATCCCAACGATTTCCTCGACTGGGTTTCAGCCGTGGAAAACTATTTCGAGTGGAGTGCTATGTCTGTGCACCTTAAGGTCAGTTATGTTCGCCTCCTGCTCACCGGCCCCGCCCAGTTGTATTGGATGCATGTCGAGCGCCACCTAGTTGACCAGTGTCTTCCCCCCATCACTCGGTGGGAGGAGATGTGCTATCACCTTAGGGAGAAATATGTACCGCCCACTTACCGTCAGTGCCTCCTCGACTCCTATTGCGCTATCTCACAGGGATCTGACTCCGTCGATGCGTACCACACTCGTTTCGATGAACTCGGAATCCTTTGCAATCTTAGGGAGGATCCCACGTTCACGCTATCTAGGTTTAAGCGCGGACTCCGCGAGGACATCCGACGCGCCCTTCTATCCTATGGGTTAGACACGATCATCCTCATTCTACACCATGCTCGTGAGATCGAGCAGGATTTGCGCTCGCCGCACCGTCGCAGCGAACCCGTTCCCCAGCGTCGCCCAGTCCATGCGCCCCCCGCGCATGCCCCGACCCCGTTCCCCAGCACGCAGGTCCCCGACGACATCCGCTTGATGTTCCACGCGAGGCACCTGCGCCCTGTCTCACCTGGGACGAAAAGGGTAAGGCGCCCCTCGCTGCGATGCCCCCTGCACCTTATCGTCACTGTAGTCAGACTGGTCACTTCAACCGGGACTGCCCCACACTTCGTGGCTGTTCCTTGCACATTGCGGCCGCTCCGCGCGATGCCCACGTCGTCACCCCTCCCGGGCCACCCTCGGCTCAAGAGGCTGGACCCCAGTGTTACTCCGATGAGGAGTCGAGCCCGCATCCTACCTTGGCCGTAGTCCGCTGCACCCTTGTGCACTCTCCCCCTCCGTCCGAGGATTGGAAGCGCACGAGAATATTTTACACTTATATTAAGTGCAATAGACACTCGTGCAAAATTGTGATTGATGGGGGTAGTAGCCTCAATGTCGTCTCCCGGACAGCGGTCACCCGTTTCGGTCTCCCTTTGGAGCCACACCCTCGACCTTACTCGATTGCGTGGGTCGACGCTTCCAGCCTGCCCATCACCCATCGCTGCCAGGTCCTCATTTACTTTGGTGACTATGCCAAGAAGGTGTGCTGCGACGTTACTTCCATGGACGTCACCCATGTCCTTCTTGGCTGGCCTTGGCTCTATGACCACGATGTCATCCACTACGGCTGGTCTAACACCTATTTCTTCCAGCACAGAGGGCGTAAGATCTGCCTGACCCCTGCTCCGCCCAAGGAGTTGCGGGCCTCCACCTCGGAAGCCCATGAGTCCGTGGTCGTCTACACGCTCATGGTGCGCGAGATCCCCCGCGAGCTGTCGTCCCCTCCGGCTCCTTTGCCGACCGAGGTCACCGCCCTTCTCAATGAGTTTTCTGACATTTCCCCGATAGACCTCCCTATTGGCCTCCCTCCGGATCGTGACATCCAGCACGTCATCGACCTCGTCCCCGAGGCATCTCTGCCCAACCTGCCCCACCATCGCCTCAACCCAACTGAGCACACAAAGCTCAAGCGGCAAGTCGACAACCTCCTGGCCAAAGGCTTCATCCGTGAAAGCCTTAGTCCTTGTGCAGTCCCGGCCCTTCTCACCCCGAAGAAGGATGGATCCTGGCAGATGTGCATTGATTGCCGTGCAATCAATCGCATCACGGTGATGTACCAATTCCCTATTACCTGTTTAGACGACATGCTTGACCTCATTTTCGGTGCGTGTTGGTTCACCAAACTTGACCTCCGGAGTGGTTACCACTAGGTCCGCGTCCATGAAGGTGGCGAGTGGAAGACAGCCTTCAAGATGAAGGATGGCCTCTACGAGTGGCTGGTCATGCCGTTCGGCCTTACCAACACGCCCTCAACCTTTATGCGTCTTATGAGTCAGGTGCTTCACCCCTACATGGGCAATTTCCTTGTCGTCTACTTTGACGACATTCTTATCTACAGCCGACTCGCAACGATCACTTAGCACACCTGCATTTGACCTTTGACCTTTTGCGTAAGGACCGCTTGTTCCTTAACACTAAGAAATGCTCCTTTCTCGAAAACCAGGTCCAATTCCTTGGGTTCATCGTGTCGGACCAAGGACTTATAATCGACCCCGCTAAGGTCGTGGCCATTCGCCAATGGCCTGAGCCCGAGTCCGTCACCGAGGTCCGTAGTTTCCTCGGCCTCGCAGCCTTCTACCGCCGCTTCATTAAGGGGTTCAGCACCATCGCTGCCCCTATGACGGCCTGCACTAAGCACGAGGCCTTCTCGTGGACACCTGCCGCTAGCCGTGCCTTCCTCGCGCTTAAGGACATCATGACCTCCGCACCTGTCCTTCGCCTCCCCGACTTCTCCAAAGTCTTCAAAGTCGCTTGCGATGCCTCCGGCACGGGCATCGGCGGCACTCTTAGTCAAGAGGGCCACCCCGTTGCCTTCTTTATCGAAAAGTTGAACGAGGTGCGCCAACGGTACTCCACCTATGATAAGGAGTTCTACGCCATAGTCCAGTCACTCTGACAATGGCGTCATTACCTCCTGCACAATGAGTTCGTTCTCTTTAGCGATCACCAGGCCCTCTCCTTTCTGAATGCCCAGAAGAAGCTCGTCCCTCGCCATGCGAAGTGGGTTGAGTTTCTTCAGCAGTACACCTTTGTCATCACACACAAGGCCGGCAAAGACAACGTGGTGGCCGACGCCCTCAGTCGCGTCCGCTCGTTGCTTTGTGTCTTGTCCACTTCTGTTCCGACCCTCGAGCATATCCGCGACGAGTATGCAGACTACCCTGACATTGGGCACGTCTTCGCCCGACTCTTTGCCGCTGACCCACCAGACTTGCCACACCGTCTTCACGATGGCTTTCCAGTGTACGGTAACCGGTTGTGCGTCCCTCACTCATCCCTTCGCGAGCATCTCTTGGTTGAACTCCATGCGGGTGGTGCCACAGGGCACCATGGCCACTGATGCCTTGCATTTTGGTAGTATTTTTTGATATCATTTTATCTGAAAACAAGGCATATTCTGATGCTTTTATGTAATATTCAGGCTTATTTACTTGCTTTGTTTGGAATCTTCACTTTTCCTTGTCTTTATGCAATTTCAGATAAAATCACTCATTTCTAGAGGTTATTTGAAGATTCTAAAGCCATAGAGTGATTTCTAGTAATGAGACAAGGCTACACATCAAATTTAGGCTTAAACGGAATTAGCCTGAAAAATACGGCTAGGTGAACCCCATGGGGTCACCAAACCAGTCGCCAGCCAGCAAAAACCTCACAGAGAGAAGCACGGCTCGGGTTCACTAGTATCCCTTTAGGCCGAGAACTGCACAAAACAAAGCACAGTTAGGTAAATCCCGGTGGGGTTCACCCCGTTTCTTTCAGCCAAACTTCACAGAACACATCACAGCCAAGTGAACCCCACGGGGTTCACCAATGATTCTTACCAAGTAGCCCGACACCCAATCGGATTTTTGGCGATTTTGAGCCCATTTGATGTCCAAATTTGGCAAGTGAGGACTTTTTGGAAAGCGTATTCGAAGGAGAAGACAAAAAATATAAAAGCCTCAATAGTTATTTCAAATCAGAGAGCAATCGAGGGAAAGGCGAGTTAGGGCGAGTAGACCGACCCACACTCGGTTTTTCTTTGACTCTGGGCCGAATAAAATTTAGAAAAATATGAAAAAATACGTTTTGGAAAGCTAACAAAGAGGCGAATCTTTTGGGTATAAAAGCCCTCTTTTTGTGCTCTATTGGGGGAGAAATTGGTGCTCAAGCAGCAGAGGGCGAGTAGGGCTGGCAACAAGGTTTTCCCGAAGAGGATTTTGGATTGATTTTGCAACAGATCTTCACGAAACTTTGAGGGATCGTTCGCATCATCTTTTCCTACCTCTCCTTTATCTTTGTTTTCAATTTTATTTGTCGATTTGAGAGATCTATGCGAATTTGTATGGCTTTTGTAGCGTAAACCTTTATTTGGGGCTCGGATGAAACCCTTTGATTTGATCTATTGTATGAACTAAACTCTCTTGATGTTTTGAGTATTATCTGAGCATATTTTACTTAGTAGCATTGATTTCATAATATTACCTTGATCATGTAGTATTGTGTTTTAGCCGACACGATTCATACCGAGAGGAGGATCGTGGCGGTGGAACCCCTAGGTAAAACTTGTGAATCCATGACACGAGAGTGCTTAGTTTTCACTCGAGGGCAACATAATTTTTCATAGAACTCATTGGGTTTATCTAGAATGATCCACCGCGAGAGTAGGAGACCGTTCTGGATAAGCACCGGGGTGTACAACCAAGAGGGGGCATCCTAGAACTTAGGAAAGATTCCTTATGCAAAATGATAAACTCATGCATCAACTAAATTCTAGTTTAGATAAATCAGTCAATGTAGTGAATTCCGTAGTCCTGATATCTCTCAATCAGACGCCATTTATGTTTTTATCGTTGCTTTTCCTATTTTATTTATAGTTGAGTTAGTTTACTTTATTCTCAAAACACCAAAATTGGATTGCTTAGCTTCTAAATATCAGAATAATTGGTACTTGACCTAGCTCCCTGTGGGATCGACAATCTTTTATATTACTTCGATAACACAGTGCGCTTGCGATGCGTATCAAGTTTTTAGCGCTGTTGCCGGGGAGCTTCGGTCAATATTAACAAATTTCTGAAAGTTAGGAGACTAAGCATTTTTTTTCTTATTTTTTATTTTTATTTTTTCTATTCCTTTCTTAAGCTTTATCACTATCTCTGATAATTTTTTATGCAAAGATGCTTAAGAGCAGATGATTTGTGTGATCAAGATCTTGAAAACTTCACCTTTGAACATGGAAAATGCCCAAGTACCTTTGGCTACAAGGAACAACAACAATAGGACTTTGAGAGATTATGCTGCTCCATCTATACAACACTTACAATCAGGCATTGCTCGCCCGAATGTGGAAGCCAACAATTTTGAGATAAAGCATGCACTTCTATCGTTGGTTCAACAGAACTAGTTTGGAGGCTCTTCACTTGAAGACCCTTACATGCATTTAGCTATATTTTTGGAATATTGTGATACTTTGAAATTAAATTATGTCTCCAATGATGCAATTCGACTAAGGCTTTTTCCTTTTTCTCTTAGGGACCAAACGAGAATATGGCTACACTCCTTACCATCAGGATCAATCACTACATGGGACCAGCTCTCCCAAGCTTTCCTTTCCAATTACTTCCCTCAGAGCAAGACTGTGTGGTTTCGTAACTAGATTATAAGCTTTACTCAGAAAGATAGAGAATCACTCCATGAAGCTTGGGACAGATTTAAAGAACTTCAAAGAATATGCCCACATCATGGACTTCAAAAATGGATAATTGTTCACACTTTTTATAATGGTCTAAATTATAAAATGAGGCGTATTGTTGATGCAGCTGCTGGCGGGGCTTTGATGAACAAGACTATGGATGATGATATGAATCTGCTGGAGGATATGGCCCTCAATTAGAGTCAATGGTCAGGTGATAGCATTAACTTATATAGAGCTGCAACTCCAGGTAAGTATGATTTGCATGAATTGAGCTTGTTAGCTGTGAAAGTAGATAATTTGTCACAAAAGTTAGATTCTTTTATTGTCAATTCAGTTGAAACTACTAATGCTTATTGTGAATTTTGTGGAATTTCAGGACATAATTTCGCTGAATGTCAATTAGGAATTTCACAACCCGAACCTTTTGGAGAGCAAGCCAACACATTTTGGAATCTCAACCCTAGACCACAGTTAGACCCATATTCCAATACATACAATCCAAGTTGGCAGGGCTATGAAAATTTTTCCTATGAGAACAATCCCAACTCAATTTCCCAACTTAGCTATAGGCAACCTCCTGAATTTCAACCGAGGCAATTTGTGCCACCTCAAAAGTCTAACATTGAGTCACTACTAGAGACTATTGTGGCTGCACAAACCAAGGAAAATGAGAGTGTTTATGAAGTCATTAGGCAACTAACATCTAAAGTAGATGATCTCGAGGCCCATAATAAGATGTTGGAAACCCAATTGGCTAATCAAGCTAGCACCTCTACAATAGCCGCTGGTAAACTCTCATCCCAACCCGAAATAGACCCAAGAGAATATTGTGATACAATTATAACTTGCAGTGGGAAACAACTTGAGGAGCCTAGGATGCTTGAACATGACACTGAGATTAGATCTCCCGAGACATTTCAACCTGAAAAATCAATTGAAGAGATGGAACATGAGAAATCACCTGAGGATATACCTTATTTTGTAGGGTCTTGCCATAATGATGATGTTGTTGAGGAAGTAGTTAACCCTACTGTGATTGACGAATTGCTTGTGGATCCTATAGAAATTTCTTTTGCAGCTAAAGAGAAGGTGAAGGACAATGAAAAAGCTCAACTTTTTGCTATACTCCTTGATTCAACTGAACCAGCTAACTTGAGAAAGGTACAATTTGAAAATTTGCATAAGGAAGCAATCAAGGAAACTGATGAAGGTAAAATAAGCTTGAAATCATTTTCTAACCCTTTAAGGTATGAACCCCTTGATAATTACATCTACATTATGATCTATGAATAACACTGTGGTCGAGCTAATGACCTTAAACAAGCTCTTCTTGGGAGGCAACCCAAGTCTTTTATGCTTTCCTTTACTTTTGCATTTTGTGTTTTATTTAATTAGTCTTTTGATTTTGAAATTATGTAGTTTATTTTGTTTTGTGTTAGAATGCTTATGATCTTGCTTTCTTATCACTGTAGGAATACCCAAAAAAAATAAATAAATAAAGTTTTGAAGATTTTTGACTCAACACGCTATGATAGGGCTTTTAAAGGAAGTAGCGTCTAGGTGGTCCTCCCCTAATACTCACTTCTCTCACATCATGGCATTGCATAGAGGACTTTGCAAACTTTTAGAGTGGGTGAGCTATCTTTACTCTGGTTTCTTCTTTCTGTTTTGATGTGACTGCTTCACTTTGCTTACCAGACTTGTTATGACTGTGATGTGACTTCTACTTTGTGATGGATGGTATTGTGGCATTGTATCTTATATGTCATTTTATTCGTGGGTCTGGTCCACATCTTCAGGCCCAACCCTATGACAGTACTGTATGACATTACTTTGTTGGTTGCTTGTGTTAGTACTCTATCATATTTATTATGCTTTTCATACATGCTGTGCGAAATTTTTTCATGAGTTTGCATGTGAGTTATGTGTATGAATTGTCCTATGATAGCCATTTTAAAAATTTTAACTTGAATGCATGATTGGTTAGGAATAATCAGAGTTTGTTGATAATACCTCCTTGTTAGAGATACTTTTTGATCATGTCCATATGTTCTATGATTTTGAAATTTTGTAATTTGGATTGATTTTGAGTTATTCATTAGTGGGTCAAACATTTCTATGATTGTTTAATCAACTCAAGCTTGCAACATACATGAGAATCGTATTGAGATACATATTCACTTAGTTATTCTTTGATTTCTTTTCTATTGTTGGGGGGACACTGCATTTGTTAAAAGGATATGTTATCAACTACTGTGTCATAAAAAAAAAGCTCATCCTTAGATTCCTCTACTTGGCACTGCAAAAAATTGGCAGTGGTACCGAAGGATAGGAGTTGAAATCTAAGTGATAAAAGTTAAAATAAAAAAAAGACTCCTCTACTTGGCATTGCGAAAAATTGGCAATGGTACCTAAGGATACGAGTTGAAGTCTAATGCAATAATCAGTGTATCATACTCCACATAAAGCATTTGAGTTAACCCCAACGATTTGACTTGGAAGAATTGGAATTGCATGAGTGTTGTGTGTAAGCTTGATTGAATCCTATGTTTGCTGCTTACTAGGTTGTTTGGGCATCTAGTTAATGTGGGATCAAACTGTTGAACACTTGAAACAACTATTTATTTGATTTCTCCTGATTAGATCTTGGATTTCTATTGAATGTTTTTCTAACTTGGATGTATACCTCAACACGAAAGATTACTCTTTTATCATCATGTATTTCATCTTATTTTATTGCTTGAGGACAACCAAATATTTAAGTCTGGGAGTATTATAAAGGATTACCATCAATTTTGGTCGCTTGTCTTGTGAGAGGTGATAAAGTTTATCTTACAATAATACATTTGTGTTTGACCCCAACATTTGATTTTGGATGAATTGAATTGGTGAATGTAGTATGTATGCTAGATTGGATTCTTTGTCAATTCATAGCTGAATGTCTTATCATTTAATGATTGTGGGACCTTCTTGATTCAATTCTTGTTAATAGACTCATCATCTGATTTCTCAAACTGGAAAATGGTTAGCTCATGGAAATATCTTAGTTTTTTGCTTGAGGATAAGCAAAGTTTAAGTCTGGGAGTTTTTGATGCCTTGCATTTTGGTAGTATTTTCTGATATCATTTTATCTGAAAACAAGGCATATTCTAATGCTTTTCTGTAATATTCAGGCTTATTTACTTGCTTTGTTCGGAATCTTCACTTTTCTTTGTCTTTATGCAATTTCAGGCAAAATCACTCATTTCTAGAGGTTATTTGAAGATTTTAAAGCCATAGAGTGATTTCTAGTAATGAGACAAGGCTACACGTCAAATTTGAGCTTAAACGGAATTAGCCTAAAAAATACGGCCAGGTGAACCCCATGGGGTTCACCAAACCAGTTGCCAGCCAGCAGAAACCTCATAGAGAGAAGCCCAGCCGGGTGAACCCCGCAAGGTTCACCAGTATCCCTTTAGGCCGAGAAATGTACAGAACAAAGCACAATCAGGTAAACCCCGGCGGGGTTCACCGCGCTTCTTTCAGCCAAACTTCACAGAATACATCACAGCTAGGTGAACCCCACGGGGTTCACCGATGATTCTTACCAAGCAGCCCGACATCCAATCGGATTTTTGGCGATTTTGAGCCCGTTTGATGTCCAAATTTGGCAAGTGAGGACTTTTTGGAAAGCTTATTCGAAGGAGAACACAAAGAATATAAAAGCCCCAATTGTTATTGCCAAATCGGAGAGAAATCGAGGGAAAGGCGAGTTAGGGCGAATAGACCGACCCACACTCGGTTTTTCTTTGATTCTGGGCCGAATAAAATTTAGAAAAATATGTTTTAGAAATTTAACAGAGAGGCGAATCTTTTGGATATAAAAGCCCTCTTTTTTGTGCCTTATTGGGGGAGAAATCGGTGCTCGAGCGGTAGAGGGCGAGTAGGGCTGGCAACAAGGTTTTCCCAGAGAGGTTTTTGGATTGATTTCGCAACAGATCTTCACGAAACTTTGAGGGATCGTTCGCATCATCTTCTCCTACCTCTCCTTTATCTTTTTTTTCTAGTTTTATTTGTCGATTTGAGAGATCTATGCGAATTTGTATGGCTTTTGTAGCGTAAACCTTTATTTGGGGCTCGGATGAAGCCCTTTGATTTGATCTATTGTATGAACTAAACTCTCTTGATGTTTTGAGTATTATCTGAGTATATTTTACTTAGTAGCATTGATTTCATAATATTACCTTGATCACGTAGTATTGTGTTTTAGCCGACGCGATTCATACCGAGAGGAGGATCATGGCGGTGGAACCCCTAGGTAAAACTTGTGAATCCATGACACGAGAGTACTTGGTTTTCACTCGAGGGCAACATAATTTTTCATAGAACTCATTGGGTTTATCTAGAACGATCCATCGCGAGAGTAGGAGACCGTTCCGGATAAGCACCGGGGTGTACCACCGAGAGAGGGCATCCTGTAACTTAGGAAAGATTCCTTATGCAAAATGATAAACTCATGCATCAACTAAATTCTAGTTTAGATAGATCAGTCAATGTGGTGAATTATGTAGTCTTGATATCTCTCAATCAGACGTCCTTTATGCTTTTATCATTTCTTTTCCTATTTTATTTATAGTTGAGTTAGTTTACTTTATTCTCAAAACACCAAAATTGGATTGCTTAGCTTCTAAATATCAGAATAGTTGGTACTTGACCTAGCTCCCTGTGGGATCGACAATCTTTTATATTACTTCGATAACACCGTGCACGTGCAGTGCGTATCAGCTGCGACAAGACCCTCGATTTGGCCGAAGATTGGTTCTTCTGGCCCACTCTTCGTAAGGATGTTGATAGGGTCGTCCGCCATTGTGGCATGTGTCAGCGTGCCAAACCTCGTCCTGCCAATACCGGCTTGTACACCCCGCTCCCCGTTCCTAAGAGTCTGTGGCTCGATATCAGCATGGACTTCGTCCTAGGGTTGCCCCGCACGGCCTCGCGACACGACTCCATCGTTGCTGTCGTGGACTGCTTCTCCAAGATGGCACACTTCGTGCCATGTTCTAAGATGGCCGATGCTTCCCACGTTGCGCATCTCTTCGTCAAAGATATCGTTCGCTTACATGGGCTCCCTCTCACTATCATCTCCGACCGCGACACCCGGTTTGTCGGTCATTTCTAGAAGTCCTTGTGGGCCCTCCTTGGGACCACCCTCAAGTATTCGCCGGCGTACCATCCGCAGACGGACGGTCAAACAAAGGTCGTGAACCGTAGCTTGGGTAACCTCTTGCGCTGCTTGGCTGGTGATTTCCCACGCCATTGAGCTTATTATCTCCCCATCGCGGAGTTTGCGTATAACAATGCATTCAATCGCTCTACCGGTCTGAGTCCTTTCCAGGTCGTCCTTGGGCACCAACCTCGCAAGCCCCTCGATATGCATAACTTCCTAGCCCATCCTTCTCATCACGAGTCTGCCCATGCATTTGCATCTCACATATCGGGTTTACACGATGAGGTTCGCAGCCGAATCTTCTTGAGCAATACCCGGTACGTAGCTGAGGCCAACGAACACTGTAGCCCACACCACTTTGAGATTGGTGAGCGTGTTCTTGTGCGTATCCACCCTAAGTGGTTGAGATCTAGAGCCAACTAGAAGTTGCAAGCATGGTGTGACGGCCCCTACACGGTTCTGCGGCGGGTTGGCAACAATGCGTACGTCCTCGATCTGCCAGAGGACTCTCTCATCAGCCCCGTCTTCAACGTCGCCAACCTCCTGCCCTTCCATGCGCCCCTACCCACCGGCGCCCCCTCCGACTACGTCAGCCCATCCTATTCTCCAGAGGAGAATTCTTCCCACCCCAGGATACGTGATGGAGTCATGGACACACATGAAGGCAGCCCAACACCTCTGCAAGACACTTGGGGAGACTCCCTAGGATCTGAGGAGGACGCCCAACAAATTTCAGCTCAGGAAGCCTTATGCCGCCCTGAACACGGCTAGGCCATGTTGGCAGACACTGCTATGACGAGAAGAACGACTGTTCCGCCAGCCGTGGCCGACTCCGCAAAAACCCAACCGACCTCGACACGACCAGGCTGTAACGGTGGACACAGCTGTGACACGGTCGAGGAAGAACGCGAACACCAGCACGGTCCGCGACACGCCCATGACACCCGCCGTGATGAGTTCGGTGGACTTCAGCCTCAGCGATCACGGTCATGACGGAGAACAAGGCCAGGCCATGACCAGTCCACCATCCGGCGTCACCTACTCAACTCAGGACGACCAGGCCGTGACCAGAACATGGCCATGTCCAAACATTCTGTGGATTTTGGACCCCAAATTACGGCCCGTGATATTTATCACAGCACTGCCATAAAATCTGCTCGACCCCAACACGGACGGAGGACACGGCCGTGACGAGTTCGCAGATCACCGGCACACCCGTGTCTCCAGCCGTGCTCGCCCCAACAGGAAATCCAAACGCTGAACACGGCCGTGACGGCAAGCACGGCCAGGCCGTGTTCAGTCCCAGAAAACTCACAGAGGTCATTTTTCATCCCATTCAACGCTCGCAACGGCCCTCGCATCCCCCGGACCATTTTGTGGGTGTGGTGAGCCTCTCCTCAGCAACAACATGCCCCGTCCGCTCTATCAACGAGGCTTCATCCGCATCTTCGGAGTCACTCCAACTCATCCCTATGTCTACTTTTCCGCGAGGACCCCCACTGGAAAACACCGCAGATCGCTACAACAACTGGGTCCTCAACTCTGCCCAAGAGACCACCACCAATGTCTAGAACCAGCCCACGATCAGAAAGTTCTGCTGCTTCGTGGTAGCCTGCTCCGAGATGGTGTAGCTGTCGACAACGGCCCAATAGATGGCCTAGCAAGAAGGCCCATGCGCCAGCCACCTCCACGTGTTATTCCCTGTCCTTTTATTCCTTAGTTAGTTATCGCTTTTTAGATTGTTAGAGGGCATCTTGAACCCTCTTTAGTTGTTAGGGGTTGTTGGTGTCTCCAACAAACCCCATGTGAGTAGCTTGTGCCTCACCCCTCCCTCTTGTTCTATAAAAGAGGGCTAAGGGACTACTAGTTTCTTAGCATTGTTGTAGTACCACCTTCCCCCACGCAAAGGTTTAGGCCACTTCAAACTACGAAGAGCTCACCTAGGGTCTCTTCACCCCCCCTCTTGTAATCGATTTCAGCTTTCAATCAAAACACCCGGAGAACATCCCAAGGCTCCGGGTCCTTTTCAAGGCAATCCTTGCAATCATTGATTAGCTTGTGTCTTGGACTCGCAGCGTTCCGCCTCCGCAGCCCCATCTAGGTCCTACGCACACGTGCTTGCTTCAAGAAATTGGCTCTACTAATCAGGTGAGTAGTTTCATTCGTAGAATCGTGTTCGTTGTCTCCTCGGCTCACTGGTATTGCTCAAGTCGTGTCCTTGCGGCACGGGTTTTCATCAGTTTTCTCGAGTTTTCACCGCTCCGCACGTTTTGCTTCCCTCGCCTCCAGCCCCTCTGGCGTATTCGGCATCATGGTTTCCCCACCGTAGAGTACTGAATTAAGGACCAACTCACCCATAACATCCACTGCGTCACCCGTGCTTTTCCTTCCTTGGTTGTAAATGCGTTCCGGTTCCAAGAAGTAAATCGCACCTTGGTGCGTTAGGCTTGCCTGTTTTTGCTAAATCATAGTGATCTTATCTTTCAATTGCGACTTGGTTCTTTCCTTCACCCCACGAACGTTTGTACACTGGAGATGTGGAAGCCTCTCTCTCTCTCTATCTATCTAGTGATAGCTGGTTCATAAGTGCATGAGCTGGACCACCACTTAGTCCGCTATCCTATCGCATGCTACGCTTAAAATCACTCACTCACTAAGAGGTTAGTAAGTTACTGAGTTACATTATTATAGATTCGGTGTCGTTGTTCTTTCTTCTTTTATATTGCCCCGAAATAAATTCATTGCACTTTCCCGCACTGCTTTCTTGTGGTTTTTCACTCGCTAAAAAGTTAGTGAGTTATATTACTGTATATTTGACTTTCTTTTGTATGCTCAATTGGCTTCCTACATCTTACATACCATATAAAAGGAAATAACTATTTTTATAGCATTACTTATAAGAGACTAAAAAAATGCTATTAAAATAGTTTAGCATTACTTGTAAATATTTTCGGTTTAATTGTTTCATTTTAGTAATTGAGCTTTTTTTTATCAATCATCTAATCTTGTGATGTATCACTTATGGTTTAAAAAATTAATCATCTAACTTTATTTATATGAATACTTATAAGCCAATCCTCAACTTAATCACTCAAGTAGATCATTTCTCATTGTATAAAAATGATGCAGGCGGGCTAGCCACTAGTTGAGTAGAATAAACTATGAAATTCATTTGGTTGAGTTATCTCTGAAAATAATTAAACTAGCTAACAACTAAATTAGACTTGTGATCACCTACTAATCAAACAGATGTGCAATTTTTTTTTTATCATAACTACGCCACATAAATATGAGACGCCTGTCACCTAGCTTCAAAATCAGAAAAGGTCAGCTCATTGCATGATGCTGCAGCTCTTGCTGGATCAACTAATTCTCTCTGAAGCCTCCGCTGAAATGGTTCAGCCTTTGGAGCCAGAAGCGATCTGGTTCCTATCCAGAACGCAGGCCGTGAAGGAGACTGGAGCGACACCGTCGCCCTGCTCAAGGCCAGAACCACTGTCGACATGTTTGGTCTATCATTCGGGTTCTCCTCCACGCACAGCAACCCTATTCGAATGCACCGCAGCACCTCACTTCTCGGCCAGTCCTCACCCAACGCCGATTGCTCCAACATCTCCGTAATCGTTCCGTTGATCCAGTTCTTCCAGATCCAGCTGAGCAAGTCAGAGTACTGAGTATCTTGGAAATTGCTGCTCTTCCTCCCAGTGATGATCTCCAAGACCAAGACGCCAAAGCTGAACACATCTGACTTGACGGAGAAATGCCCGTGCAGCACGTACTCCGGCGGCATGTATCCACTGCATCCATGCACGCAATCAATTTTTAACTAAATACGTGCCCCGAGGGTTATTAGTTAGTTGGTTAGTTTGGTAGGTAGGTAGGTAGTTGTATATAAAAAGAGCTTACAATGTTCCCACAATTCGAGTTGTGCTTTTGTGAGTTTGATCACCGAGGAAGAGCTTAGCTAACCCAAAATCTGAGATTTTAGGGTTCATATTTGCGTCTAGCAAGATATTGCTAGCCTTCAGATCACGATGCACTACTGTAAGACGCGATTCTTCATGCAAGTATAGCAGGCCCCGAGCAATTCCATGAATGATTCTGAATCGAGTTTCCCAGTGTAATTGTTCACGTCTTGTAGCATCTGAAATGCATATATAATTGATTCATCAATGCAATTATATGGTTTAGCCGACTAAGTTAAATGTCTAATTAATAGTCTTCACCTTGGAGAAATGTGTCAAGGCTTCCATTGGGAATGTATTCGTAGACGATCATTTTCTCCTTGTTCAAGCAGGCACCCAAAAGCCTGACGAGATTCTTATGCTTCAGTCTGGCAACCAAAACCAATTCATTCTTGAGCTCTCTAACTCCCTGCCAAGAATTTTCTGCAAGCCTCTTCACTGCAATCTCCTGCCCGTCCGGTAGCACTCCCTGTTTCATTTATAAATTTATGGTAATTGACATATAAATTAATAAACAAGTTCAACTGTTATTTAAGTAACCTTATACACAGCTCCAAAGCTGCCTTCTCCGAGCTTGTACTCTTCATGGAAGTTGGCTGTTGCGTCTTGTAGTGTAGATAGATCAAGCAATAAAGAGCCTGGGCAATCGATGTCATCGATGTCGCTCTTCTCATCTGTTAGGGTACCATTTGAGCATCTGATTATTCCATTGACTTGAAAAGTTGAGCATTTGATTGTTTCGCTGACTTACTTTTCTTCCTGATGCATATGATGAAGATAATAGAGACAAACAATGCAGCAGTCGCCGCCAAAGGTACCGCAATATAAACTGCAATATTCTTCCTCTTTCCTGCATGAATATGCTTTTTTTTGTTGATCACACCAAAAATATATACTTCAAATAATAGATTGGCTAAAGAGACAACAAGGAATACAGATGGATGGATCCACTTACCTCTCCTTCCATTAGCGACTTCGGCTGTGAGCTTCACCATGGGAGCGCCTGTGTAGAAACAGTACACTTCGTACTGCACGGAGCACACAGGTCCCAGCACCCTTGCGCCTATCTTTCCATATACAGAATCCGGTAAAGGTTCCAGCAGCTTCCGCAAACACTTGCTGCAATTCATGTCCGACAGATTGGGAATGCACTGGGCGAGCGTATATAAGTGAGTAGCGGACTTGTTCAACTCCCCTACGGCGTATCTGCGGCTCGTGTTGTACACTGCCGCATGCGCTGTAGCATTCAGTAACTCGTACACGAGCTTCATGAAAAGTGCTGGATCGGTTGCGTTCTGGGTTTCGGCCATCACTGCCGGGTCCTCATTATCGATTGAGTCGAGGAAAGGCAGATTGGAGTAGTGGAAGAGGCAGAAGTCGTACCATAGAATTGTCTGCTTATTGTTGGGGCAGAGTCGTAGGGCGTCGCGGGAGGCGCTTCGGACACAGGAAGAGCACTCTGAGAGTGTAACGTCGCCGCGGCAAATGACGAGGGTGTAAACGAGATCGGGGATTTGTCCGAATCCCTGAGTTAAAAAACCGGTGAAGGAGACGGCCGAGGTGAGGGAGGAGAGGAAGCCTTGGAGGTTGCGCCCGTAGGTGCTATTCGCGGTGAAGTTTCCACTGGTTCCGCAAATAGGGTACAGCAGTTTTTGCTCAGTGGAAGACAAAAAGAGGAGGATGAGAAGGAGGAAGAGGAGATAGGAGGACATGACGCGAAATGGGATGAAGAAGAACAGTACTTGAGTGAGGCTTGGATGATTTTAAAACCAATTCTTGTGTTTAAAAACCATTAACAGTCAGAGAGAGACTCGGGAGTAGGGGAAAGCGTCTTTGATACGTAATACGTTTTCTGACTAGTAAAAAGTCAAATCAAGCTGTTTAGTCTATAAGTAACGTCGTTGACTATTGAAAGCCAATTAACATGTACCACGTCGCATAGTGAGTTTGATAGGTATGAGAAAAGTATGAACAATGTGTACAGACTACATAGAAAGGACCTTAGTCGAATACGGTGTGATGCTATCATGCACCATCTACCTATCTTAATCCAATGGTTCCTGTGTGTCTGTGTTACGTAGATGATTCAACTACGACATGTATTTTCAACGCATAATTTTGTTGATAACCTTGTCCAACTCATGAATATAATGAAATAATATAGATAAACAAAGCTATCGCTAATACTATTGACTTTAAATGTGTCACGCCGCAAATAAGCGCTAACCGAGCCAAGGTTAGCAAATTGCTTGTGAAGCACAATAAATAAAAAGCCACATGACAGCATCCCCTCTATAACCTGATCATAAGAGGACAACACAATCATAATTCAACCTGTATATCCACAGTCAGAATGATAAAATAAAATCAACTGATACGATCAAAATATCAATATGTACAATACTAACATCAGACGATCAGAAACGGAATCAAAATGCATCTGATCGATCAAAATACCAAACCAAAAGATTAATACACTCGATCAATCAAAAATACCAACACTGTATCCACCAACTGAATCAAAACATATCAGCACAAACAACTCTAACTATCTAGCAGGTGCTGATATCAACTCCAAGGTGCAGGGCATCTTTAGATCTAACTATCACCAACATCAGGAGCAATTTCCTTACCTGGAGGCAAAGGAAGGGAAGTTAGCCCAAAAGGCTAAGTAGGAATCAACAGATATGGTACTGTATCAACGAACGGTGATAAAACAAGATACCAAATGTACGTTGTAACTCAATGTGAAAAGCAACAACATCAACGACAACATCGATAAAATATAATAACAACACATGTATCGTGCAATCAAGAGCAATGACCATATAACGCTCCATGACGAGCCCGCACTCTTATATAGAGTGTTTCCACCGTTGCTCACACGATAGAACAACTGCCTCAATGATAGCTCGGAGGTGTTGCGTCCAACACCCAGGTAACCCTGGAAAATCCCGAAGGACTCCATCTAGGAAACCTACCAGCCGGCCCCATAGCCGTGAAACGGCATCTGGTATAATCCCTGGTCCGCTGGCCTAAAAGGGCACAGCCCGGGCTAATATCAGCCAGAAAAGATCACAATATGGCACAATATATCATACAACTGCCCGATGGGCCAATCACAAGTATATAATACATGGATCAACAGCTCAATAGCCACTAATAACTCAATAATAAGATAATACCATCTGACCCATGTAACAACATCACACAAGCATCCATATGCATGAAGAAAGGCAACACAGAGTGCAATAGATAAATAATCAAAATCAACCAGCAGAGCTACAAGGTATCATGGTAGTTATCAACAACTCAATATCACATAAGGAATACCATGAGTTCAAAGGTAAGGATAAGATTCCTGCTTGTATCACCGTAGCTCCTAGTGCGTCTAATGCTCTCTGTCCGAGGACCTCCCTGTCCAACCTCAGTCCAAGTAATACCTATAATAGCACAAAATAGAAAATACATCACATGACTTTCAAACAACTGATACACACGTCTAATTCTATACAAATCTAACATAATATACAAGTATGTGGACGTATACCCATATATACGTACATATACGTGTACACACTACATAATTACACCTATATGTAACCAAACACACACAAGGATTAGCAAGGGTGTGATCTTCACCCAAACCAGCAACAAGGAAAGGTCAGCGGCTACAAACAGCGGTGAACGGCGGCAAACAACGGTGCAACAACTTCCAAGCAGGAAGAAGGCATCATCGGTGCCCGAACACACGCGAGCACGCTACCACTTATTGCTGAAGGTGAACTCATGCTAACCACACGCGAACATACTACAAAAACACTACTGGACAGGAGAACCCTCACCTACAAATGAAGGAAGAGGGCCAGGAGCTGCCGGAGCTTAAACAACGAAGGAATCCGACAAGAGGGTTATGCAATCAGTGAAATTGAAACAGGCGACGATGAAATCGGAAGAGGCAGCGTAGAATTAGATGAAATTGGTGAAAATCGAAGAGAGGCGGTGGAATTGAGAGGAGCGGCAAACGACAGTGAGAAAAAGAAGATTAGAATGGGAATTTACTATTTGATTTTTCCCTTTATACATAAGTCCTCCATTTTACAACGTGGTCCTCGGACCACGTGGATATCACAAAATGGGGATGGGACATTTTGGCAAAATCCACCTTTGCCCGAAACCTATTGCCAATACTATTTGTGAACACTCTATTAGAAGTCATAAATGGGTTATAAGTAGTATTGACTTGAATGGGTTATGTCATATTGACTTTTTTTGGTTGACTTAAAATATCATCTCTGACCTAAGTAATCTATGACTTTGATAATATTGGGAACGTTAAAGGTGTAGAAGTGTCATCAAATTTAAAAATTTTAGACTACTCTAACAAAAAAAATTAATATTAACTTATTTTGTTAATAAAATAATACTAATATTTATGAAAAGAAAAAATATATATATTCGCCTGTAAAAGTCAACTTCTATCTTTGTCTTGATAATATTGCTGGTGTCCAATTTTATGTAATAGCATTGCCTTAAAACTCAATTTTCTTTGCATCATGAGTTTAAAGAAATTTATTCTCTTTAGCTCCATAGAAAAAATAATAATAAATCCTAACGAAGGGCATATTTAAAAATGGCAATGAGTTGGGCACTCATATTTTTACTCAATACCTAAGTTTAACATACTCATATTTTTACTCAATACCTAATCTAATATGAACCTTAGTTAGGTACCATTATATAACCAAAATCCGGATTGAATATTTAAACGGGTTCCGATTAATAAGAGGGTCCATGGGCTCTCTTGTCACGGCTGCCAACAAACTTAAGGTCCCGGGTCTCAAATACTTTGGATATATTCATATCTCATATTGGCTACGGGTGTGTTTGGCCTAGCTTTTGCTTTTAGCTTATGCTGGTTGAAAAGACGCTTGTTGAAAAGATGCTGATTGGAGAAATTTAAGGATGTTTGGGATGCACAGCTTGTGAACCGCTTATGTTGTGCTGTTAAGCACAAATATTCTTAAAAATATACTAATAAACATATAACTCACATGAAAAATATTATAACAAAAACTCATGTAACTCACATAAGTAATATTATAATAAAAACCATATATAAAAGAGTAATCCATGTCACCACTATAATACATTTAAAAATATATTAGAATTATATATTTGATGTCATTAAACTCAAACTCAAAGCAATCTTATTATGCTGCATATCTATTGGAGTGGAGTTTACTTTCACTTCAGGAGATTCCTCATTTTTTTCGTGATTATCTTCTGGTATGAAATTCTATTCAGCATTAACTTCTTTAAAATTTTGATCAGATGAAGTTGTAGCTCGAATATAATTATATAGTGTCATCGATGCAACTACAATCTTCACCTGTATTTCATATGGAAATAATGGCATATCCCATAATATATTCCACCTGTTTTTCCACACTCCAAAACTTCGTTCGATGCAGCATCCAAGAGATGAGTGTGCTTTATTGAATAATTCTTTAAGGCCCTGTGGTGGATGACCTTGCTGAAACTCTTGAAGATGATACCTCACTCCTTTATATGGGCCAAGGTACCCATTCATTTGTGAGTATCCAGTGTCAACTAAGGCCTAGTTTGGAGTTGTGGGCCAGCAGCTTCTGCGGGCTGCGCCTGCTATTTTTCATAATTTTCAGCGTTTGGTTTGCAGTTTCTCAGGCCGTGCCTGAGAATCTGCACTGTTTATAGCTAGCCGAAGGAAGGGCACTTCATTCGCTCGCTAAAGTGCCCATGAAAGAAAAAAAAAACCCAAAAGGAAGCCACCTCTTCCACCGAAAGGAAGCCGCCTCCTTCACCTCTCCTCGCCCATTGCCTCCCCCCAGCTGCGGTGCCGCCATTCACCGTGCGGCCACCCGCTACTGCGCCGCCCCTATATAAGTAGGATTTGCAACAAATTGAATAGTAACTTTGAGTTGAATTATCTACTAGGCTAGATATCCAAATTAAGCCAAGTTATAACTTTAAGCATTCTGAAGTTGTTTGGAAAAATGAATACGAAGATTTATCCAAACAGTCTTCAATTTATCCAGTCAGCTCTGGTCAAACCAGCTCTAGTTAAACCAGCACAAGCTATAAGCTCCCACAGCCCCAAACTGGCCCTAAGTAATACTTTCTTGTAAATTACTTATATAATTAAAACATACCATTATAATGACTATGAATATAATAAGATATTTAAAAATAATTGCATACTAACTGAGCGGAGGTTTTGGAAAATTCAAATTAAGTACTTTTGATAAAACACAAGCATCATGGGCAGATCCCTCATATCCAGCCAATACGTACGTGAACCTCATATCAAAAGAACACAAGATACCATACAAGGTTTCTTGTGTATGTGTTTTGAGTAATATTCAGTTATCACAGTCATTGTAACATGAGCTGAATTTCAAAACTCAACTGATGTATTCTCAATATACTTTATCTCATCAATTTCACCATCACTCTGATCAACATCCATATCTATAAAATAAATAATAATAAAAATATCACATTGTACAAGTACTATCGTTTTTACTGTAGTAATGTACAGTAAAAGCAGATAGGAAAGCTGTGTGCCAAACATAGCCTAATATTCTCCAAATGGGGGCGATTCGGACCCTAAACCCACCCTCTATCACCTACTCCACCATCTTATGTTTGTGGGCTAGATTATTACCAAAAAAAAGGACTAATTGTGCTCTTGTTCTTGTAGGTCTTTGGTTGAAATTTGTGGAACAATAAACAAATTTTTTTAAGAGTTTGGTGATTTGGCTATAACAAATGCCCAATTAAGGTTAATTCTAAGATAAAAAAGGTTATTATGGTACAAGTGAGATTATTATTAATTAACATTAAGGTAAAGTAAAAAAATAGATGTATTAAGTATAAATATAAAATATTTTATTTACTATTTTCTATATGTCAGTGACTAATATAATATGACAATTTTTAATAATATTATTTATAACACTTGCTTTTTAAATTAGAGCGTATGTAACAATTATATATAACTTGACATATAAAATTGTATAACAGGAAGTGATATAAAAATAAAAACAACGGTAAAGATAATGAAGTTGGTAAAGAGTCTGCATATATAAGAGTAATAATGAAGATAAAAACTTTGGTGAGAGCTCACCAAAAGTAGTGGCCAAGCCGACAATACTTTACGATAGTGTACAACAAAATATTAAAAAGTAACAAAAAAAAAAAAGCAGCACTAGAAATTGAGCAAATTTTCTAGGCAAGATACCCTGCCCTAAAAATTTTAAGAAGAAAGAAAAAAATTTTAAAAAAAAAATTCTAGACAGGGTACCTATTTATCTAAATAGGATGAGTTCGAATTTGATAGGTTAGATTTTAATCAGATTCAAGTCGAGTTTGAATTTAGGGATGCTAGCACCTAGTACCCGGTACCTAATATCTGATTTTAATAAATAAATAAATAAATATATAATTAAAATATAAATAATAATTATATAAATATTTATTATTAGTAAAAATAATAATAAATAATTATTATTATAATTTTATAAATAATAAATATTTAATATTTTATTTAATCAAATACCCACAAGTACCCGTTTAAATATTTGGGTAGCGAGTTTTGTCAATCGGTTTGGGTTTGAGTAATGGTGGATACCCGACTTATTGCCACCTCATGCTACAGATCTCGTAACCGAGAAACCCTAGGAGGCCGTGTTACCAAAGATATTCAACATAGAACTCAAAAGAAAAAGCTCTAGCTATCTTGTTGATGTGGAGTTACCTTTTATTCCTGTTACAAAATTGTTGAGGAGCGAGCAGAAGAGATGTCCAGGGTGTTAGGGTATGCCCTTAAGGCTAATGTTTGAGGCCTTGGGTTATTTTCAGTATCATGTATAAACCATATATATATATATATATATATATATATATATATATATATATATATATATATATATATATATATATATATATATATATATATATATATATGTTTTTCTAAAGGCAATTGTTGTTATTCAGATTGTTACATTATCTGCTGCTATATGTATACTTCTGAGTAATGTCTCAATGATGTTCAGTTTAGCTGACATTCAGTATTGTCCTTAGTCGAGATATCTTGGTGAACGTGAGACAGCCTTGGTATGATTGAGACTAATATGTGTTCTAATCTTATAGGATGCTTCGAGCATGGAATAAGATTTAGACACATAGGTGCATTGGATGTACTGGACTGACCCTTCTCAGGATATTCAATTGTTTGTCACAATGTGAATAATCCTTGTATGCAAGCAAGTGGCATATTCCCTCTGACTTGAGATCACTTGTGTTTCTAAGTGATGATTGGCATTATCTTGAGGTAGTTCCATATCATTTGAAAGATAATGATTAAGGATTATCTTGGATAGTGGGCATGAGTCATGTTAGGGTACTTGTGATAGATATAGGATTGCCTCTCCTGGTTGGAGTGTGATGTTCTAAGGGGGCCCTATGGATGAAATGGTTGAGAATGTGTATGGCCATACCCAGACGACTATGTTCATCTGATCTAACCATTTTCATCATGTTGGAATCACAGGCTTGACACGCTTGTCCGACGAGAACATCCAGTGGCAAAGGGAAACATGTATGCCAAGTGAATGAGATTCACACTTGTGCTGTGGTTTGGGAGTAATCTTGGAAGACTCTTTCCTTCATATTGGAAGACAGTTGCTAGATACCTCTCTCTGGTCGTGATAACGTAAGTTATCGTTACCGACATTGAAGGAAACCCTTAGGGTCGCACAATTTGATGATATGGCTTACTTATGTCAGATCGTGTGGACTGGAATTATTCTAGTTCAGTTTAAGGGAATTTAAGCTCTGATTAAAAGTGAGATCTGGTCTAATCATGTTTGATTGATTAGGACATGTGATCGGTAAGCTTTGATCGGAGGATTGATGCTTGATCGTAAAGATCAGGGGTTCAATGTGATGTGTGGTTAGATCTTGAGCCATTTGGTTCAAAGAAGATTATAACCAGGGCTGGTTTGATTTGGTGCTTGAACCAAATTGAGATTGAACCGGTTCACTTGTGAACGCATGGTTCAATTTAAGAGGAGTTTTCGATCGCTTAAAGGGGAGTTATGGAGGGAGTTACATGTTCGGTTCTTACCATATGTGGTGGCCGAATTTTCCTTTTGGGTATCCACGGTTTTCGAAAGCTCCTCTCGCTTCCTCCTCTCTTCGCTCTCTCGTGTGGATCATCTTCACGCAAGGAAGAGAAGTTCGACCAGCAAAAGGGGGCACACATCATCCTTTCCAAGAGACGATCAAGACTCCTTGGTGTCTTTGCTAGCACAAGGAACACAAGGAAGAAAGTCTTTCTCATCTTGTGTGTGACATCTTTGGAGAAGAGGCACTCGCCCGTTTCATCTTCCAAGTCGCCTCTCACATCATGGCACAAGTAATACTCTAACTTGTTCTATACAAGTTATACAAGGTTGATCATGCGCTCATGTCATGCGATTCTATGGATTCCTAGTTTTTGCTACAAGTTTTTCATTGAAGTCACTTGTGACCTAGGTATCCTTTTAGTGGTATCAGAGCGAGGTTTTCTGACTTGATGCATATGGTTGCCTTCTTGTGATCCATGCTTGAGTTATTGGGTAGATCTTGTTTATGTTCACATGCGACTACATGATGCACAGTTTACATACATAGTTTGCGCATATATCATAGTTGTTTTTCAAACAAAAATTATCTTCATGCGCGACTCCATTAGATCTATCTGTGCGCCTATTATTAAACACTTAGACGGGTTAACAGTTTTGAAGTCGTTAGTCAAGTCTGAACCCAACAGCCTACTCAGACTATCTGACAGCCTGGATGGGTGGCCGGATAGCACTTGTGCGCAAGTCGTGCAGGTGGCTATAAGCCGACTGCTGAAGGGCGTGTACCGATGTCTGTTTGAGGCGACTAGTGAACGATCATGATTATGGCCCGGGGTCACACCCGCTTGCCGGAAATCATGTGGGACGTTCAGCCCTTAAGGCATGCATAGTCGACCATTGGGTCGACGCAAGTCAGTTATGACTGGGTGCATGCAAGGGCAGTGGGTCTGACTTGTTCTGACGAGTGGATATATGTTAATGGACCGTTGTAAGGTAGTAGGGCACATAAGGAAATAAAATTGATGCCATGGGTTTTAAAACAAAACTTTTATTTCTGTTTGGATCACATGTAGTACATGTTTAACATGTTGCATTGAGTGTTTATTTAATCTTATGTGGGCTGCCCTATTTTGTATGCTGTGCTGGGGCCTGCGTGCCTGGAAATTAATATATTTGATGTGATCTGGCAGTCACATTTGAAATTATATGAATGTATAATTGACCTGCGTGTCAAACCATGTCTAGATAGTTTTTAAAATGTAATTTGATCAGACATGAGCACACAGCACATTTGGCAGAAGCGCTTGCAGCAATTGGCTTCACTAGGTGGGTGGTCTAGAGGTCGACTCTAGAACAGGCACATTCTGTCTGGTGGGTGCACTATGGCTGCAGATGGCGTTTTGTGCCTTGGGTGGGCCGGATGAGGTACAAGAGTCCCATAAAGAGCTCAAGTAAAGACTTTTATTAAACTAGGGTTTTACTTAAGTTTTATGGGCGTTTACCACATAAGATAATGGTGCTTTCATTTACTGTTTTAAGTAATATTAGCACATGCATGTTTTATTCTTCAGCTATCACTATAGAATTTGCATGATAGTAAGAAGATAAAAGACCGTTAAAATCCAACGTAAATATCAAGCTATCGATTGCCTTCTGACGCGAAACCTCACTGTTCTGACTATCGTTGGGGCCGTGTTGTACCCACTCAGTGGGCACGCCCAGCTATCTTCAGACGGTGCGAGATTACACCTACATGCTACAGAAAAGGGATTTATCTCTTCTCGTTGCTCAGCATAGCACGTGGTGGTCCAGGAAGTAGGTCAGGTTAGCTTGACCATATAGGCTACATGTTGAGCATATGATAGCTATATGGAGGCAGCCATCTGAGGAATCAGAAACTGTGTTGTACCAACTCAGTTGGCACAGTCTTCTGGATTGCCTAGATGAAGGGGAATCGCACAGGTTGGCGATTGGCATGGATTGCCTACCACATAAGATAATGGTGCTTTCATTTACTGTTTTAAGTAATATTAGCACATGCATGTTTTATTCTTCAGCTATCACTATAGAATTTGCATGATAGTAAGAAGATAAAAGACCGTTAAAATCCAACGTAAATATCAAGCTATCGATTGCCTTCTGACGCGAAACCTCACTGTTCTGACTATCGTTGGGGCCGTGTTGTACCCACTCAGTGGGCACGCCCAGCTATCTTCAGACGGTGCGAGATTACACCTACATGCTACAGAAAAGGGATTTATCTCTTCTCGTTGCTCAGCATAGCACGTGGTGGTCCAGGAAGTAGGTCAGGTTAGCTTGACCATATAGGCTACATGTTGAGCATATGATAGCTATATGGAGGCAGCCATCTGAGGAATCAGAAACTGTGTTGTACCAACTCAGTTGGCACAGTCTTCTGGATTGCCTAGATGAAGGGGAATCGCACAGGTTGGCGATTGGCATGGATTGCCTACCAGTGATTAGTGCTTGAACTCTCTGTGCATCTTATCTCGCCTGAGCGGGACTGTAACGCCCCTCGATACTTAACCCCGAATTTCACGCGGAAATCATACGAGGAACGTCACGAGAAAAAAGAAAAGCCAAGATCATACTACGAACAAAGCTAGGGAATAAAAGATCTGAAAACTTATACAAAAATCCGGCAGCATGTATACGTACATACAAGGTTCGGGAAAATTCCCATACATGAACGTGCTTTACTGATTCATAACAACAAGTAATTTCAACTTATAAAATACTGAACATAATCGAATCAGATCACAACTCCGTACTATACATATACGGAGACAAAATCGCATATCACAGAACAGACTGAACATAAAATCCTATCAAACGCTGAAAAATACCACAACCGAAATCTTGTAACAAAATGGGCCTAAGCCCTCACATGTAACCAAAATATAGCATTCATCATCCAAAACAAAATACAACTAATACAGGCACGCAGGCCCCAGATAACAGAATCAAGATACAAGTATTCAAATACCAAAATTGTTTACAAGGTCCATATCACAAAACCCAAAGCTTCATCAAGCTACTCAGTATATCTCAAAGGTGCATAACGCCGTATCAATCACTGTCCCTCACCTGTAGATTTTAGAGGGGGTGAGCTAACAGCTCCGCAAGTGAGAACCTTATGAAACCCCTCCATTAATACATTCAAAAATAGCATGCAAGGTTTTTTTTTTTTTTTTTTTTTCAAAACATTTACCAAATGCGATTATCAAATATCAAATCAAATACAGATAAGAATACAAACTTACAAAATAATCCACATGGCGAAATCTAATCATAATACAACAAAACCAAAATAGAAACTTACATATCGTATGGCAAAACAGAACACATACGTAGATGCACATCCTATCCTAACATATCCAAATCCAGAACAGAACGAAATGACCACAAAGGTCCGACCCTTCCCTCGTCAGGGCTCAGAGAATGCATGCATGCCAAACAGTAGGGGAGAAATCAGGAGGTGGCCCCCGTCTAGCTAAGACGTGGCACGCTGATCTCCATCTACCCACTCAGACAATGTGGTAAATCAAGAGGTGGCCCCCGCCAAGTCACGGCGTGGCACTTTGTTTCCCCACATTGGTCACACAGCAGTCAGAGAGTTCAAGAGGTGGCCCTCGCTTACCAGTAGCGTGGCACTTTGTCTCTCTTATGCTAAACTAATCACATCTGTGAAGGAAGATCAAGTGGTGGCCCCCGCCTGACCAAGGCGTGGCACTTTGCCCCACTTCACAATATCTCCAAGGTCACACATAATGGACATGACTACACCACACACATATAGCAAAAGACTAATGCCCGGATATCTAACTTATCGAATTCACCACTCGCAATTAATTAAACAGCATAAATGTCTTAGACAGGGTAGTCCTTAAGTTTCATGCAATCAGGTTAGGAAGATACCATGCTAAGTTCTCAACAAATGTTCCCATGCAGGTATAATGTGTTAATCCTAGATTTCATGCAATTAGATTGTAACATCTCCATTCTAGGTTATCAAACGGAATTTCCACTCAAGCAGATTAATTACAAGCATTGCACAACATTATCATCACTTAATTTCAAGAGAACGATTACACATATAACTATGCATAGAAAATTCCTAAAATTAGGCAAAAATCATATTTAAGTACCATATGAACTCAATTACATGAATAACAGCTTTGCCCCAAAAGTTAACTGAACATTGACCAAAATACCCCTAAGGTAAATTTCGGCTAGCATGAATTAAGGCCCCAAAAATAGTATAAAATTCATAATAAATTCCCTTATACTTCTAATCACATGAATCCTAAGTTTTCCCCAAAAGTTAGCATGAAATTTCATCAAATTAGGGCATGGGCGCATGTCATACTCTAGGGCTGATTTTCGAAACTTCAAATAGGTATTCACGGTTTCATGGTAAGGGAAATTAAACCTACTCGTTTTTCCATCACAAAGCAAGAAAAACATGTCAAGGAAACGATCATATACTCGGAATACAGGTAACATAAGATTTCCACTCGCCTTGGGAACGATTTGCAAGCAAACCGTGAGCAGAGAGAGAGTTGTCTGAAGCCTCCACACGCCGCCGCCGTCCACCACACCGGAAGGCCAAGCGCCGCCGCCGGAAAACTCACCGGAAGAGGAGCTGGACGAAGGGGAAGGCGCGGGCCGCAGTCGTCCACGAGAGGGAGAGGAAGAAATGCAAGGGGCGGCTAGGGTTGGGCTGAAATTCGAAAGCAACTTAAGTGGGGCCAAATCACTTAAGTGAGATCTGAATTTTAATCTGCATACTCACATAATAAGTAGGCGCCCACATACATAACACAAAGACTGGGCTGGAACTCTGGTAGTCAGGACAACATACACAGGAAAGGTCTCAAGTTCAAGACTCCTCCATAGCAACTTATTTTTGCCCGAGGTTTAATACATCAAAATTCTCGGGTCTTACATCCTCTCCTCCTTAAAAGGCTTTAGTCCTCTAAAGCAAATCGGGAGCAGGTTCAAACAAATGTGGGTAATCCTTTCTCATATCGGTTTCCAACTCCCAAGTAGCTTCTTCCACGGACTGATTTCCCCAAATAACTTTCACTAGAGGTATCACCTTGCTTCGAAGGACTCTCTCTTTTCTATCCACAATCTTAAGTGGCCTTTCAACATAAGTCAGATTTTCATCAATTTGCAAAGGTGTTGAATCCAAGATATGTGACGGGTTATGACAATACTTCCTAAGCACGGATACGTGAAACACACTGTGCAGATGCTCCAAGGATGGCGGTAAGGCTAATCGGTAAGCAACAGGTCCAACCCTCTCGATGATATCAAACGGACCCACATATCTAGGGCTTAATTTCCCTTTCTTTCCAAATCGCATCACACCTTTTGTAGGAGAAACCTTAACAAATACATGTTCTCCCACCATGAATTCCAGAGGTCTCCTTCTCGCATCAGCGTAGCTTTTTTGCCTATCCTGTGCAGCCTTTAGCTTTTCTTGAATAATCTTTACCTTATCTGTGGCTTCCTGCACAGCATCAGACTGGAGCAAGGTTCTATCACCTACCTCCTCCCAACTCAAGGGAGTTCTGCATCTTCTTCCGTACAATGCCTCGTACGGGGCCATCTGGATACTAGAGTGGTAACTATTGTTGTAGGTAAACTCAATCAGGGCTAAGTCTCTGTCCCACTCACCATGCCAATCAATGATGTAAGATCTCAGCAAGTCCTCCAATGTCTGTATGGTCCTCTCAGTCTGCCCATCAGACTGCGGGTGATATGCAGTGCTAAAACTGAGCTTGGTGCCCAAATCTTCCTGAAGCTTCTTCCAAAACCGAGATAAGAACCTGGAATCGCGGTCAGATACAATATCCACCGGAACACCATGCAATCTCACAATCTCGTCAATGTACAACCTGGCAAGCCTCTCCAAAGGATAAGTCATCTTGATAGGCAAAAAGTGGGCGGACTTAGTAAGTCTGTCCACGATAACCCAAATAGCATCGTGCCCATTTCTGGTCCGGGGTAATCCACAGACAAAGTCCATGCTGATATTTTCCCACTTCCACAGAGGAATCTGAAGTGGTTGGAGGGATCCACCCGGTCTCTGATGCTCGGCTTTAACCATCTGGCATGTCAAATATCTAGCCACACACTGCGCCACATCATTCTTCATCCCTTGCCACCAGAAACTTTTCTTCAGGTCCTGATACATTCTGGTACTACCAGGGTGAATAGAATACTTAGAACTGTGGCCTTCAGCTAAAATCTCTTGTCTCAACTTAGGGTCCTCAGGGACACAGACCCTTCCATGGAACCTAAGCAAACCATCTGTGGATAGGCTGAAATCCTCAATCAATCCCATCTCCAGTTTTTCTTTCCATTTCAAAATTTCAGGATCAACCAACTGTGCTTTGCTCAACTTTTGCAAAATATCAGACTCAACTCTAAGTGCAGCAACAAAACACTTATTACCACGAGGTGTCACATCCAATCGAAGTCTACTGAACTCATCAAGCAAGCACCACTCCTGCACAAGAAGTGCAGCCATAGAGGTCACAGGCCGCCTGCTCAATGCGTCTGCAACCACATTTGCCTTACCCTCCTGATAGTGAATAGTAAAATCATAATCTTTGATCAGTTCCATCCACCGCCGCTGCCGCATGTTGAGTTCTTTCTGGGTAAATATGTATTTGAGGCTCTGATGGTCGGTGTACAAATCAAAAGTCTGACCCAGCAGATAATGACGCCAAATCTTCAATGCAAACACCACTGCAGCCAACTCCAAGTCATGGGTAGGGTAGTTGGACTCGTATTCCTTTAACTGCCTGGAAGCATAGGCAACCACCTTACCATGCTGCATGAGTACACAGCCCAAACCTTTGCCAGAGGCGTCCGTGTACACAGTGAAACCTTCACCGCCACTAGGTATAGTGAGAATCGGTGCACTAGTCAAACGCTTCTTCAGCTCGAGGAAACTTTCCTCGCACTTGACATCCCAGATAAAATCAGCATTCTTCCTGGTCAACTTTGTTAAAGGGCCCGCCAGCTTGGAAAACCCTTCAACAAATCTGCGGTAGTAACCTGCTAAGCCCAAGAAACTTCGAATCTCAAATGCATTTGTTGGTCTTCCCCAGCTAATAATAGCCTCTACCTTAGCTGGATCCACAGACACACCCTGTCCAGATATCACATGTCCCAAAAAGTTAATCTTCTCCAACCAGAACTCGCATTTACTGGCCTTGGCATACAACCTTTTACTTCTCAGAATTTCCATCACCTTGCGTAAGTCCTGTGCGTGATCTTGAGCACTCCGCGAGTAAACCAAAATGTCATCGATAAATACAACCACGCATTTATCCAGGAGATGGTGAAACACCCTATTCATAAGATCCATAAAGACAGCAGGGGCATTCGTTAGTCCAAAAGGCATAACTAAAAATTCATAATGCCCATACCTTGTCCTGAATGCTGTCTTAACTACATCCTCCTCTCTGACCTTCAGCTGATAATACCCAGACCTTAAGTCAATCTTGGAGAAGACAGTAGCGCCCTGTAACTGATCGAAGAGATCATCAATACGGGGCAGAGGGTACTTGTTCTTAATTGTTACCTGGTTCAGCTGACGGTAATCGATGCACATTCTCAGTGATTCGTCCTTCTTCTTTACAAACAACACAGGCGCTCCCCAAGGAGACACGCTAGGCCTGATGTACCCTTTTTCTAGCAATTCTTCCAGCTGTTTCTTCAACTCAGCCAATTCAGAGGTGGCCATGCGGTACGGGGCTTTAGAGATTGGGGCAGTGCCAGGTATCAAGTCAATACTGAATTCCACTTCCCGGTCAGGTGGTAAACCAGATAACTCATCAGAAAATACATCTGGGAATTCATTCACCACAGGTATATAAGCCAAATCAGATACAGGTTCATCCTGAACCTTTACATGTGCCAAGTAGCCTTTACAGCCGCCAGCCAATAACCTTTGAGCATGCAGGAAAGAGATCACATGTAACCCCTGATCTGCAATCAAACCTTTGATATGCAATTGATGACCATCACTCAAATTCAGAGTCACCAACTTTTCAAAACAATCTAGGGTGGCATGGTAAGAGGACAACCAGTCCATCCCTAATATCACATCATAGTCAAGCATGTCAAGCAATATCAAATCAACAAACAAGTCATATTCCTCTATCCTAAGCATGCAATCAGGATAAAGCACATCTGTTACCAGGGAATCACCCATAGGGGTGCAGACAGATATAGCACAATCAAGAGTCCCAGGTGCCACAGGCAAATAACGAACAAAACGAACTGATACGAAAGAGAGATTGGCACCAGGATCAAATAAAACACGTGCTAACTGATCGAAAACAAAAAGAGTACCTTCCACAACTGACTTGGAAGCCCTGGCGTCCTTCTCAGCAATAGCATATACTCGAGTCTGCACTGTGGGCTTATCAGTACCCTGAGATGAAGACTTCAGCTGTGGGCAGTCTTTGATACGGTGTCCGGCCTTACCACACCTGAAACAAGCCCCTGACTTCTTATAGCAGTCCTTGATCTCGTGACCACTGCATCCACAATGATAGCACTTTCTGCCTTCCACGGTATCACCTCGGGCAGATTTAGAATTCTTCTGATAGGGATGATGCCGACCTTTCTTATCCTTGTGCTTATATTGTTTCTTTTCATGACTCTGGGGAACTGGAGCAGCAGTCTCCACAACAGGGGTTGGGGCAATCACCACTGCCTGCTCAGAAATTGACCTCTCCACTGTGAGAGCCCTCTCTAAAACCTCAGCATAGGTCTCTAGATGCAGTACCACAATCCGATCTCTGATATCTTTTCTCAAACCCCTCTGAAACTTCCTGGCCCTTAGTTCCTCAGTGCTGACCAAATGGGGAGCATACTTGGACAACTGGGTGAACATAATATCATATTGAGCCACAGAAAGGTCACCCTACACCAGGTGGATAAACTCCACCTCCTTCTCTTCATTCATGCTAGGTGGAAAGTACTTGTCATTAAATTTTCTCATGAAGTAAACCCAGTCTACAGTATCCCCTTTTTCAGTTGCTAGCCTCTTAACTCCTTTCCACCATATCTCAGCATTCCCCTTCAGCATATATACTGACAGGCACAGTTTATCCTCTTCGCTACATCGCATCACCGCAAAAATCTTATCTAAGTCAGCAAGCCAGTCCTCAGCTGCTCTAGGCCCTGGGCTCCCATAAAAAGCTGGAGGGTTCATACGCTGAAATTCCTTCACCAGTTGAGCATACCTCTTATGCACATTCTCCTGAGAACTCCCCACATTCTCCTTCTCAGCCGGCCGTGGCTGGGAATGAGACTGTGACTGCATCTGCTGCTGCATCTGCTGGTGAAATTCTCGTTGCTGATCGCGGTTCTGCTGCAGGAGTTGCTGCTGAAACTCCTGATGCTGCTCACGCTGTTCCCTCATCATCTGTTGCTGTTCTTGCATAGCCTGAGCCTGCTGCTGGATGAGGGCACCCTGTTGTTGCATCATACTACTCATAGACTCTAAAGCCCTCATAAAGCCAGCCATCTGATCATCAGCATTACCCTTGGGTCGTACCATTCTTACCTTCATACACCTTGCAAGTCAAGATAAACAATAATTTCCTTATCTTACTAGCAACCAATTCCTTACTTGGTTTATTTCTATGCAATACACAAACAATGTTTTACTACCCAGATCTAATATCCGCTAGAAACTCCCTACCCAGATCTAATATTCGCTAGAAACTCGCTCTGATACCATATGTAACGCCCCTCGATACTTAACCCCGAATTTCACGCGGAAATCATACGAGGAACGTCACGAGAAAAAAGAAAAGCCAAGATCATACTACGAACAAAGCTAGGGAATAAAAGATCTGAAAACTTATACAAAAATCCGGCAGCATGTATACGTACATACAAGGTTCGGGAAAATTCCCATACATGAACGTGCTTTACTGATTCATAACAACAAGTAATTTCAACTTATAAAATACTGAACATAATCGAATCAGATCACAACTCCGTACTATACATATACGGAGACAAAATCGCATATCACAGAACAGACTGAACATAAAATCCTATCAAACGCTGAAAAATACCACAACCGAAATCTTGTAACAAAATGGGCCTAAGCCCTCACATGTAACCAAAATATAGCATTCATCATCCAAAACAAAATACAACTAATACAGGCACGCAGGCCCCAGATAACAGAATCAAGATACAAGTATTCAAATACCAAAATTGTTTACAAGGTCCATATCACAAAACCCAAAGCTTCATCAAGCTACTCAGTATATCTCAAAGGTGCATAACGCCGTATCAATCACTGTCCCTCACCTGTAGATTTTAGAGGGGGTGAGCTAACAGCTCCGCAAGTGAGAACCTTATGAAACCCCTCCATTAATACATTCAAAAATAGCATGCAAGGTTTTTTTTTTTTTTTTTTTTTCAAAACATTTACCAAATGCGATTATCAAATATCAAATCAAATACAGATAAGAATACAAACTTACAAAATAATCCACATGGCGAAATCTAATCATAATACAACAAAACCAAAATAGAAACTTACATATCGTATGGCAAAACAGAACACATACGTAGATGCACATCCTATCCTAACATATCCAAATCCAGAACAGAACGAAATGACCACAAAGGTCCGACCCTTCCCTCGTCAGGGCTCAGAGAATGCATGCATGCCAAACAGTAGGGGAGAAATCAGGAGGTGGCCCCCGTCTAGCTAAGACGTGGCACGCTGATCTCCATCTACCCACTCAGACAATGTGGTAAATCAAGAGGTGGCCCCCGCCAAGTCACGGCGTGGCACTTTGTTTCCCCACATTGGTCACACAGCAGTCAGAGAGTTCAAGAGGTGGCCCTCGCTTACCAGTAGCGTGGCACTTTGTCTCTCTTATGCTAAACTAATCACATCTGTGAAGGAAGATCAAGTGGTGGCCCCCGCCTGACCAAGGCGTGGCACTTTGCCCCACTTCACAATATCTCCAAGGTCACACATAATGGACATGACTACACCACACACATATAGCAAAAGACTAATGCCCGGATATCTAACTTATCGAATTCACCACTCGCAATTAATTAAACAGCATAAATGTCTTAGACAGGGTAGTCCTTAAGTTTCATGCAATCAGGTTAGGAAGATACCATGCTAAGTTCTCAACAAATGTTCCCATGCAGGTATAATGTGTTAATCCTAGATTTCATGCAATTAGATTGTAACATCTCCATTCTAGGTTATCAAACGGAATTTCCACTCAAGCAGATTAATTACAAGCATTGCACAACATTATCATCACTTAATTTCAAGAGAACGATTACACATATAACTATGCATAGAAAATTCCTAAAATTAGGCAAAAATCATATTTAAGTACCATATGAACTCAATTACATGAATAACAGCTTTGCCCCAAAAGTTAACTGAACATTGACCAAAATACCCCTAAGGTAAATTTCGGCTAGCATGAATTAAGGCCCCAAAAATAGTATAAAATTCATAATAAATTCCCTTATACTTCTAATCACATGAATCCTAAGTTTTCCCCAAAAGTTAGCATGAAATTTCATCAAATTAGGGCATGGGCGCATGTCATACTCTAGGGCTGATTTTCGAAACTTCAAATAGGTATTCACGGTTTCATGGTAAGGGAAATTAAACCTACTCGTTTTTCCATCACAAAGCAAGAAAAACATGTCAAGGAAACGATCATATACTCGGAATACAGGTAACATAAGATTTCCACTCGCCTTGGGAACGATTTGCAAGCAAACCGTGAGCAGAGAGAGAGTTGTCTGAAGCCTCCACACGCCACCGCCGTCCACCACACCGGAAGGCCAAGCGCCGCCGCCGGAAAACTCACCGGAAGAGGAGCTGGACGAAGGGGAAGGCACGGGCCGCAGTCGTCCACGAGAGGGAGAGGAAGAAATGCAAGGGGCGGCTAGGGTTGGGCTGAAATTCGAAAGCAACTTAAGTGGGGCCAAATCACTTAAGTGAGATCTGAATTTTAATCTGCATACTCACATAATAAGTAGGCGCCCACATACATAACACAAAGACTGGGCTGGAACTCTGGTAGTCAGGACAACATACACAGGAAAGGTCTCAAGTTCAAGACTCCTCCATAGCAACTTATTTTTGCCCGAGGTTTAATACATCAAAATTCTCGGGTCTTACAGGGACGCGGAGATCAAATATGAAATTTGGATCCCATCTCACTAAAAGAGTTTTACTCTTTCGGGCTGTTTTATTGGATTTTCAGTCAGATAAAATAGTGAGAAAAGAATCACTCTTAAGTCCTGGAATGATTCTAACATGGATATTGACCTTGTTGTTCTTGCTATATTGTAGATTCCTGCAGCAACGAACACCACAGGGCTCAACTTGCGATCCATATTGGAAAGGGAGAAGTTTGCTGGGCCAAACTTCTCAGACTGGTACAGACAGCTGAGGATTGTCCTCAAAGCTGAGAGGAAGTTGTACGTCCTTGAGTCAGTAATGCCGGCTCAACCCGCTGCGAACGCCGCAAGGGCGGTTCGAGATGCTTATGAAAAGCACGTCAGTGATAGTACTGATGTCGCTTGCCTTATGCTTGCGTCAATGACGCCCGAGCTCCAGCGTCAGCATGAGGATTTATCTGCTATTGATATTATAGCAAATCTAAAATTGTTGTATGCTGCACAGGCAAGGACAGAATGCTATAACTTGACGAAACTTTTCTTTCATAGCAAGCTGGCTGAAGGGAGTCCAGTGGGAGCTCACGTACTCAAGATGATTGGGTACAAAGAAGCTCTAGAGAAACTGGGTCATACCATCAATCAAGAACTTGTTGTAGACATTATCTTGCAGTCTCTTCCGGCTTCTTTCGATGCGTTCATCATTAATTTTAATATGAACAAAATCGACTGTACTCCGGCAGAATTACTGAATATGCTCTGCACAACAGAGTAGACTCTTGAGAAGGGAAAGCCTTCATCCTCTGTCTTGATGGTCCCTTCTGGGAATAAGAAGAAGGGAAAGAAGGGCAAAACACCTATCAAGAGCTACAACAAGGCTTTGAAACAAAAGATAAAGCGGTCAAAGGACAACAGATGCTTCCATTGTGGCCAGCTGGGTCACTGGAAGAAGGACTGTAGAGCGCTCCGAGGAGAGAAGAAGGGAAGCAAGCCTTCCACTTCAGGCTCAGGTATTTTCGTGACTGAAGTCATGGTTGCTTCTTCTATTTCATGGGTGTTGGACACTGCATGTGGAGTTCACATTTATTCAAATGTCTAGGAACTCAAGAGAAGAAGACAGGTGGGACAGCATGAGGTGGACCTACGAGTTGGAAACGGGGCACAAGTTGTTGCTGTTGCTGTAGAAGAATATCACATCTCTTTACCATCTGGATTTGTATTAGAACTTGACAATTGTTATTTTGTACCAAGCATAACAAAGAATATTATCTCTATTCCTGCTCTTGTCAGGAAAGGTTTTTCATTTGAATGCAAAACTTCACAGTGTTGTATTTCATTTGATAGTATTGTTTATGCAAGTGGGTCGATTAACAATGGGTTATACATGTTGGACATGGAATGTTCTGTACAACAAATTGATAATAAGAAAGCCAAGCATGCTGATGACAGCACCTTGTTATGGCATAGTCGTCTAGGCCATATTAACAAGAAGCGCATTAAGCGGTTGCATGACCATGGACTGCTGGGATCATTCTCATATGAGGACTTTGATACATGCAAAGCTTGTTTAATGGGTAAGATGACGAAGACTCCTTTTACTAATAAAGGTGAAAGGGCTTCAGGTTTACTTGACCTTATTCACAGTGATGTGTGTGGGCCATTTAGTAAACATGCCAGGGGTGGCTATTCATACTTCATTACTTTTACTGATGATTTCAGTAGGTATGGTTATGTCTATTTAATGAGACATAAGAGTGAATCCTTTGACAAGTTCAAAGAATTCAAAAATGAAGTACAGAATCAGTTAGGTCGAAATATCAAGGCACTTCGATCTGATCGAGGTGGAGAATACTTGAGTCGTGAGTTTACTGACTATCTGAAAGAGTGTGGGATCATCTCACAGCTCACTCTGCCAGGAACACCGCAATGGAATGGTGTGTCCGAGAGGAGGAATCAAACCTTATTGGATATGATTCGTTCTATGATGAGTCAGGCTACTCTACCTTACTCCTTTTGGGGATTTGCACTGGAAACAGCTGCAAAGGTGCTAAACCGAGTGCCATCCAAGGCCGTTTCAAAGACACCATATGAGTTATGGTATGGGAAACAGCCGAGCTTGACATTTATCAAAATCTGGGGTTGCGAGGCTTATGTCAAAAAGCTCGCCTCTAGAAAACTGGAGAGCAGATCTGATAAATGTATATTTGTCGGATACCCTAAAGAAACTAAGGGTTATTATTTCTACGATCCCAAGGAGAATAAAGTATTTGTTGCTCGAACGACTATTTTTCTTGAGAAGGAGTTTCTTCTGCAAGAGGCCAGTGGGAGAGAAATAAAGCTGGATGAAATTCCAGAAGAGGGACAAAGTAGTCAAGCACAGTTGGATGAGCCTGAGCCAATAGATCAGGTTAATGTTCAACCTGAGGCTCAGACATCACGGGAACCGCGTAGATCGGGAAGGATTCGTCGTCAGCCTGAGCGCTATGACGGAGTCTACATCATTAATGATGAACCCCTCACTTATGCGGATGCGGTCAGTGGACCGGATTCAGCAAGATGGCTTGAAGCTATGCAAGCCAAGATGGACTCCATGTCAGATAACCAAGTCTGGGATTTGGTTGATCCGCCTCCGGGAGTAGTCCCTATAGGCTGTAAGTGGATCTTCAAAAAGAAGACAGACATGGATGGTAACATGCTTACCTATATGGGCAGGCTAGTTGCGAAAGGTTTCAAGCAAATCTACGGGATAGATTATGATGAAACTTTCTCTCCTGTAGCCATGTTTAAGTCCATTCGAATTATTCTCGCGATAGCAGCATATTTTGATTATGAGATCTGGCAAATGGATGTGAAAACCGCTTTCCTTAACGGAAAACTAGAAGAGGATGTGTATATGACACAACCTGAAGGTTTCATCAACCCATCAGAAGATCATAAAATATGCAAATTAAAGAAGTCCATTTATGGACTAAAATAAGCATCGAGAAGCTGGAATATTCGTTTTGATAAGTCAGTTTCTGAATTTGGTTTCGTCAAAAATGAAGATGACCCGTGTGTATATAAAAGGTTTGTTGGGAGCGTGATTACTTTCCTAGTCTTCTACGTCGATGATATTTTAATCATTGGAAACGATATTCCTCAACTGCATGCAGTCAAAGCATGGTTAAGAAAATATTTCCAGATGAAAGATTTAGGAGAAGCGACCTATATACTAGGTGTGAAGATCTTTAGAGATAGATCTAATAGGCTTCTCGGGCTATGCCAGAGTACTTACATCGATAAGGTCCTGAAGAGATTCCATTTAGAAAATTCTAAAAGAGGATATCTTCCAGTCAGACATGGTCTGAATCTTTCAAAGAGCTAGTGTCCTCAAACACAGTCTGAGAAAGATGAGATGGACAATACGCCTTATGCTTCGGCTATTGGGTCCATCATGTATGCGATGTTGTGTACTCGCCCAGACGTCGCTTACAGGTTAAGCGTAACCAGTCGGTTCCAAGGTAATCCAGGGAAGGCACACTGGATTGCAGTCAAGAACATTTTAAAATATCTTCGGAGAACCAAAGATATGTTCTTGATTTATGGAGGTCTGGAAGAGCTCAGTATTGAAGGATATACTGATGCTTCGTTCCAATCTGACCAAGACGATTTTCGATCGCAATCAGGCTATGTTTTTAGCTTGAATGGAGGAGCAGTGGTGTGGAAGAGTTTCAAACAATCAACTGTTGCTGATTCCACAACAGAAGCCGAGTATGTTGCAGCCTCAGAAGCATCAAAGGAGGCAGTATGGATTCGTAAGTTCGTTCAGGAACTTGGTGTTGTTCCTTCGAGTGCAGATCCATTGGTTATCTTCTGTGACAACACTGGAGCGATTGCACAAGCGAAGGAACCACGGTCACACCAGAAGTCCAAGCACATACAAAGAAGGTTTCACTTGATCCGTGAAATCATTGATCGAGGAGACATCAAGATCTGCAAGATTCATACAGATGACAATCTAGCTGACCCGCTTACAAAGCCTCTGGCGCAGCAGAAGCATGAGAAGCACTGTAATAATATGGAACTACCTCAAGATAATGCCAATCATCACTTAGAAACACAAGTGATCTCAAGTCAGAGGGAATATGTCACTTGCTTGCATACAAGGATTATTCACATTGTGACAAACAATTGAATATCCTGAGAAGGGTCAATCCAGTACATCCAATGCACCTATGTGTCTAAATCTTATTCCATGCTCGAAGCATCCTATAAGATTAGAACACATATTAGTCTCAATCATACCAAGGCTGTCTCACGTTCACCAAGATATCTCGACTAAGGACAATACTGAATGTCAGCTAAACTGAACATCATTGAGACATTACTCAGAAGTATACATATAACAGCAGATAATGTAACAATCTGAATAACAACAATTGCCTTTAGAAAAACATATATATATATATATATATATATATATATATATATATATATATATGGTTTATACATGATACTGAAAATAACCCAAGGCCTCAAACATTAGCCTTAAGGGCATACCCTAACAATCTCCCACTTGCACTTAAACTAATGGTTGAGAAATCTCAAACCCATCATTTGAAAGATAATGATTAAGGATTATCTTGGATAGTGGGCATGAGTCATGTTAGGGTACTTGTGATAGATATAGGATTGTCTCTCCTGGTTGGAGTGTGATGTTCTAAGGGGCCCCTATGGATGAAATGGTTGAGAATGTGTATGGCCATACCCAGACGACTATATTCATCTGATCTAACCATTTTCATCATGTTGGAATCACAGGCTTGACACGCTTGTCTGACGAGAACATCCAGTGGCAAAGGGAAACATGTATGCCAAGTGAATGAGATTCACACTTGTGCTGTGGTTTGGGAGTAGTCTTGGAAGACTCTTTCCTTCATATTGGAAGACAGTGATGTGTTGCTAGATACCTCTCTCTGGTCGTGATAACGTAAGTTATCGTTACCGACATTGAAGGAAACCCTTAGGGTCGCACAATTTGATGATATGGCTTACTTATGTCAGATCGTGTAGACTGGAATTATTCTAGTTCAGTTTAAAGGAATTTAAGCTCTGATTAAAAGTGAGATCTGGTCTAATCATGTTTGATTGATCAGGACATGTGATCGGTAAGCTTTGATCGGAGGATTGATGCTTGATCGTAAAGATCAGGGGTTCAATGTGATGTGTGGTTAGATCTTGAGCCATTTGGTTCAAAGAAGATTATAATCAGGGCTGGTTTGATTTGGTGCTTGAACCAAATTGAGATTGAACCGGTTCACTTGTGAACGCATGGTTCAATTTAAGAGGAGTTTTCGATCGCTTAAAGGGGAGTTATGGAGGGAGTTACATGTTCGGTTCTTACCATATGTGGTGGCCGAATTTTCCTTTTGGGTATCCACGGTTTTCGAAAGCTCCTCTCGCTTCCTCCTCTCTTCGCTCTCTCGTGTGGATCATCTTCACGCAAGGAAGAGAAGTTCGACCAGCAAAAGGGGGCACACATCATCCTTTCCAAGAGACGATCAAGACTCCTTGGTGTCTTTGCTAGCACAAGGAACACAAGGAAGAAAGTCTTTCTCATCTTGTGTGTGACATCTTTGGAGAAGAGGCACTCGCCCCTTTCATCTTCCAAGTCGCCTCTCACATCATGGCACAGGTAATACTCTAACTTGTTCTATACAAGTTATACAAGGTTGATCATGCGCTCATGTTATGCGATTCTATGGATTCTTAGTTTTTGCTACAAGTTTTTCATTGAAGTCACTTGTGACCTAGGTATCCTTTTACAGGGATACCTCAAAATCGTAATTAAGACTCGTGCATCTATCGGAGCAATGGAAAAAAATTAGAAAACGGTGCATGTTCATGCGATAGCTTCCTCACGAGGTATTCTCTAAGCTTACAAATTTTAATTCCTCAATACCTCCGGTTGGGATTACTGTTGCTTTTAGATTTTACTGGTTAAAAAAATACTGATTGAAAAGATACTTATTAGAGAAATTATCTCTTGATCGCCGAGTTATTAGTACAATTATAAATAATGTTAATTATAATATGTGGATATTATCTATTTTCTATGCTAGTGTGGTTACTTCCATTCGCAACAGTACAATGATTTTGTGGCATAAACTTTATTGGTACATCTTAGTTGATTAGGGGTGATTTTAACTATATTCTTGCTAAGGAAAACAAAAGGGGTGGAAGCCCCCTTTAAATTTCATTCCTCCACTCAAGCTATTCAGACATTTACTTTGACTTTAGGTTTTCAGAATTTGGGCTTACATGGGATGCCCTTGCACCCTTATACCTGATCGAATAATCACACGGATGATAATAAAATAGATAGAATGTTTGCTAATTCCATATGATTTAAATTATATGATAAATATTTAGTTACACATCTAGCTAGAGAGATTTTTGTTAGTTATTTTGTTAAATTGCTTTAATTCTTATAGCACAAGATGTCACCTTTTCAAATATTATGATTTTTGGGTTTCTTTTCATTGAAATATTTAGACACTTATGCCTCTCCCAAAATGAATGAACCCTTCAATTTCAAACACTACAAAGCCAAATTAGAACAAGCATATGGAAGGACTTTGCCTTGGAATATTAAGGAATATCACACTAGAGCCTTTGCCTCTTAAGATATGCGAATCTTAAAGCGACACAAAAGCGACTCTTTGCTTAGATTTGCAATATCAAAAAGATGGACGGCTTTGATGTGACCTTTATAAGATTCTTAAGTCTTTGTCTAAAAATTTTCCTCTTAGCATAAAGAGACTATTTATGGATGGAGGAACTTATTATATCATAAGGAACACAAATTAACTCCTTTTATTTATTTGATTTTTTAAAAAAAATAATAATACTTAAAACCCTCTCATGTTAGTATTTCTAGATGAAAACGCAACAAATCCCTCAATTTAAGGCTATCTTAATTTGAGAATACCGCCCGATTTCACCTACATTTGCATTTGCATGCATCATTGTAGGATAGAATCGACATAAATATAACATACATCCATGCAGATCCAAATATGGTAGGTTATGCATTGTAATATAATAGTGCTACTGCGTAGCATTCATCAATTTGCACCGCATAATTTATAGGGCGGCAAATTAGGTAGTTCATCTAGCACCAGGTAGACAAGAACAGTTCTACATGTTCAAATGATATTCTGTCTCTAACATTCTGTATATTCCTCTATAGGATGTGTAAAGGAAAAGCAGCCAATGGGATAGCAAGGATTGAAATGTCTCCAGTTCCCATATCAATTCGTCCCCGATTAAATTTCATGATATGATATAATCACAATTGCAATCAAATCCCTAAATATATAGGATTGTCAATACATATTTGTATATATACAATCTGTACAGAAAGGATATCAGTGAAGAATAGTTTCAATTCATCTCTTGCTAAATTACCCTCTTTTCCTCTTCTATGGCATTTTACATGGTATTAGAGCCATTGATTTCTTCATGCATAGCCACTTAATCTTCTCGATATCTACCTTCAAAGAATTTTTTAGACATTCATTCCCTCCTTATGCTCTTTGGTTTTCGGTGCCAGCGGCTCCTTTCAATCCCTCAAGCTAGAGTCTTCCTCTCCTGTTTTGCTTTAATGCATGCTTCTTTAGCCATTGGCGGCAGATTGGAAGCAACAGCACAGCGAAAACATCGTTGACTCAAACTTGTGAGTCTGTTTGGCATAGCTAAAATTTTTAATTTTTGCTATTTAAAAAAGTGCTAGTTGAAAAAATGCTGGCTGAAAAAGTTTTAAGATATTGGATAAAATTAGCTTTTTGACTAATCAGTAGCTTTGGCTAGCCATAAACAGGAGGGCAATAGCTTATCAAGGAAGCAGCTGCTTCTCGGTTTCAGAAGCTAAGGACCAAACACTTCAGCTTTTGAAAATTTGCTTTTGCGACCAACAGTAGCAGCTAAAAAACTACGCCAAACGCACCATGTGTCTTCTGCAACTATTACTCTTTTGCTACACTCTTGGCGGTGGATTTTGGCCCTGTTTGGGGCAGGCACACTCAGCACCTAAGCTGGGCATTTGGGGCGAAAATAATCAATATTATGGCACTATTATGTTTCATATAAATGAGTTAATTTTATATATTATTGGCAATATTTTTAGCATTTTGCATATAATGATCAATATTACTATCACCCAATTAAATTTTTAATTGATGGACACATGCCACGAAATATGCAAAACAGAAACATAGACACATTTTTGAAAATACTATTGCACTTCTTCAACATACTTCAATTCCTACCAAATATTGGGATAATACAACATCAACTACAATTTATCCCAAAACTAAGTTCCAGCACCTTTTATTCAAAATAAAAGTCCTATAATCACCCTCCTAAATTATGTGTTTCTACAAATTTTTGGTTGTGCATGCAATCTTTGGCTTCTACCATAAACCAAATTCAAATGTCAGCCTCACTTATTATTATGTATTTTTCTTGGTTATAAAAATTTACATCATGGTTAACATTGCTGACATATTGACCCGACCAATTTATATCTCTCGATAGTAGATTTCATAAATTAACAATAAAAATTAATAAAATTGACCTGCATTTGCTACCTCTTGGGTGGGCCCACAAGTTGCAAATTGGGCTTGATATTATATATATATATATATATATATATATATATATATATATATATCAAAGTAATTTCTTTTACCGAACAGATTATCAAAAACTGAATACCAAAACAATTTTACCACACTAATTATTGATACCAAATTTATCAAATTATCGATCAACAAATTCAATAATTACCGATTCTTGCTTATCCCTACTCAAAGGTGTTTATTATGGACAACTACTGTCACAAGGGTAATGTCAACAAATCAGCATATGAACTAGATCTTTATGTTTTGAACATAATTGTTGTATCAAAATATTATAGTTTAAAAACCATGAATTTAGGGCATAGGGGTAGAAACTTACCTTTTGCAAAGATTTGCTTTCTCCAATTTCTTCTTCTCCAAATTTACCACCCTACTTTGCTCTCCCAACCTAAACATGAATGGCAGGTGAAAAAAAATCTATTTTCCCTTTGTGTCCCTCCTTTGTACCTCATTAGTCATCCCCAAGAATGAGGTGTCTTCACCATGTTTATCTTTATCTCATGCAAGCTTGAGATGGCTTCAAAGACAAGCATGAGATGTTTTTTCACTTTATTCATTTTACTTAAGTAATTATATCATTTCTCTCTTATTTGTTAGAAGGTAAATCATGGATATCATAATTACTATTTATCATGACTTTCTAGGAATTGCATCTACTTCTACAAGAATAGAAAATCATATTAGTGATTAATCTTTCAGCTACTAGGGCTTCAAATCTTACACATATATCATAGTAATCTAAAGCGGACCATGGTATTAATATGGAGATTTAGTATCCAAGGTTGTAATTCCCCAAAGACAAGCACACTGCCACGACGTACTCATTTTCTTTGTGACATTTATAGTAAATACTCTCCCTTGCTCATCCAACACTCAATCAACAAGACACAAGGCCCGTTTGACCTAACTTCTATACCAGCTTATGAGGTTTGAGTCAGCTTTTTTTTTTTTTACTGTAGCTGAGAAGCTAGACTGTTTAGGTAATCAGCTTCACGGTTTGAAACTTAGAAGTTTCACAGTACGTGAGAAAGCGAGTCCGATTCTGCTTCTGAACTCTTGATTCTGCTTATCGTCAGGTCGCTTGCCCCTTTCTCCTCTTCGCCCATTCGCTCCGTCTCCCTGCAGTAGCCGTTCGCTTCGTCGTCGCTCGCCCCTTCCTCTAGGAATCAACTCTCGCAGCCGCGTTCGCTCCGTCGTCGTCGCCCCTTTCTCTATGAATCAAGGATCTCGCAGCCGCCGATTCTGCTTCTCCGTCATCTCTCGCAGCTGCCATCGAGAACTATCGGTGTTGGCCGTCTCTCGCAGTTGCTGTCAACGACGCTTCTCGCACACCGTCCAGGACTCTCGCAGCCAACCCTCTTCTAACACAACTGCGGTCGAAGAGGAGAGTACATTCGCCAAGCCGCCCTCTCTCTCAGCCGCGATCGAGCTCTCGGTGGTGGTCGTCTCTCGTAGCCTGTCCACCATCTCTTGCAGCAGTCGTTCTCTTGCAGCAGCCGGCTGCTGTGCTCTCGAGGATGCGACCTGTTGCGATGATCACTACAACTGTTGCCCTCATGACTACCCCGTCTGCAACGTCGAAGAAGGCATTTGCCTGATGGTTAGCCATTACATTTCTAGATTAAGTTCTTCATCACTATCTGCAAGCCCCATTTATCGCACCATTGATTTGTTCAACAGAGCAAGAACAGTCCACTGAGAATGAAGGCTTCCAAGCGCACTCTGGCGATGCCGAATTGGGTGTCCATTGGCACCGACGGCAGCAAGAGCAATATATGAAGGCAAAGCAGAGGATGATCAGATTAGCAGCTACAGCAATCCTTGCCTTCAGATTTCAATTCTATATCGGAATTCAGGAAGTAGTAAGGTGCTGTGATGTTTCTTACTGAAGATTGATGGATCTCTTCGTATAATTAAGCTCCACATCCTGGAGTAATTAAATTATGATGGCTTCACTTTGATTATCATGTGTAAATAATTGGAATTGGATTGGTATTTAGCTATGAAACATCTCCTTGCCAATTCATATCAATCTATAATGATATTTAACTTCTATTTAGTAAAACTATGTAGAATCTTCTGAATTTCATGCTTAGCTGCTGCTTATGCTATCTTCACTTTGTTCCAGCATATAATAACTATTCTTGTAATAAGATCTTTTAACTTTTGGGCCTCATGTTTATACTCCCAATTGAGATATTAGTATTATTTTTTCCCTAAAGTCTATTCCTATCCGGTAGCTGCTGCTTCGAGCATGAAAAGGTTCCCATATGGCCGAAAGAACCTATGCACTGAACTCAGCTTTATGCCGTGGCTCATCTTTAAGATGAGCCAGTATTTAGGTTTTGAGACCACTCTTCCATCACCTCTTAAAATTTAACTGTAAGTACAAAGACAAATTAAGAGGTAAGAATAAAGGTATTCAACCGTCATTCATTTTCAGCCTTCATGTGAGTTATATATTTATTAGTATATTTTTAAGAATACTTGTGCTTAATAGCACAGCACAGTATTACACTAAGCATCTTTTCAATCAGCACAGCATAAATGGTTCATAAGTTGTGCAACCCAAACACCTTTAAATTTCTCCGGTCAGTAATTTTTCAATCAGCACTTCTTCAACCAGTAAAAACCAAAAGTAAAAGTTGGGCCAAACACACCCACAATTTGCTAGAGGAATTAGGATGTGTAAAGGAAAAGCAACCAATGGATAGCAAGGATTGAAATGTTTCCGGTTCCCATATCAATCCGTCCCCGATTAAATTTCATGATATGATATAATCACAATTGCAATCAAATCCCTAAATATATAGGATTGTCAATACATATTTGTATATATACAATCTGTACAGAAAGGACATCGGTGAATAATAGTTTCAATTCATCTCTCGCTAAATTACCCTCTTTTCCTCTTCTATGGCATTTTATATGGTATTAGAGCCATTGATTTCTTCATGCATAGCCACTTAATCCTCTCGATATCTACCTTGGAAGAAATTTTTGGACATTCATTCCCTCCTTGTGCTCTTTGGTTTTCGGTGCCAGCGGCTCCTTTCGATCCCTCAAGCTGGAGTCTTCCTCTCCTGTTCTGCATTAGTGCATGCCTCTTTAGCCATTCGCGACAGATTGGAAGCAACAGCACCAGCGAAAACGTCGTTGACACCGTCTTATTGGCAATATTTTTAACATTTTTGACAACAACTAAGTATTAACTTGAATGATATTTTTATTCCAATGGCGAAAATAACATTTGTTTGCTTACTATATATAATGGTTAGCTCAAATTGATGCATTTTCTAATGCATGCCCACATGGAAAATTAGAAGATGCTGCTTTTATTGAACAACCATTAGGTTTTTCAACCTCCTTAGTTTCCTAATCATGTTTGTCATCTTCAATCTTTATATAGCCTTCGTCAAGCTCCTCATCCTTCGTTATATCGCGTAAGTAGCTGGCTACAAGATCAAGAATTCAAGGGGTATAAAACTAACACATCTTTGTTTTATTTCTTCAATTCAAAATTTAAATTTATATTCTTGTTTATGTGGACAATATACCTAACATCTAGTTTCAAAATCTAAGGTCAGATCATTGGATGATGATGACGATGTTGGATCAATTAATTCTCTTTGAAGCCTCCCTTCAAATGATTCAACACTTAACTCCACAAGCGATCTAGTTCCTGTCCAGAATGCAGGCCGTGATGGAGACCGGAGTGACACAGTCGCTCTGCTCAAGGCCAGAACCACGGTCGAAATGTTTGGCCTGTCATTCGGGTTCTCCTCCACGCACAGCAACCCTATTTGAATGCACCGCAACACCTCGCTTCTCGGCCAATCCACACCCAGCGCCGATTGCTCTAACACCTCTGCAATTGTTCCGTTGATCCAGTTCTTCCAGATCCAGCTGAGCAGGTCAGAGTGGTGAGTGTCCTGGAAACTGCTACTCTTTCTCCCAGTGATGATCTCCAAGACCAAGATGCCGAAGCTGAACACATCTGACTTGACGGAGAATTGCCCATGCAGCACATACTCGGGTGCCATGTATCCACTGAATCCATGCACGCATTTAATTTTTAACTAAATACGTGCCCCAAGGGTTATCAGTTAGTTGGTTGTATATATAGAAAAAAAAAGACTTACAATGTTCCGACGATTTGATTTGTGCTTTTGTGAGTTTGCTCGCCAAGAAAAATCCTGGCTAAACCAAAATCTGATATCTTAGGGTTCATATTTGAGTCCAGTAAGATATCAGATCGCGGTGCACTACTGTGAGGCGGGATTCATCATGCAAGTATTGCACGCCACAAGCAATTCCATATATGATTCTGAATCGAGTTTCCCAGTGTAATTGTTCACGTCTTGCAGCAACTGAAACACATATAATTAGTTCATCTAAATATTTATATAATTTAGCAGACAAAAGTTAAATGGCAAATGAATGGCCTTCACCTTGGAGAAAAGTGTCAAGGCTTCCGTTAGGGATGTATTCGTAGACGATCATCTTCTCTTTGTCCAAGCAGACACCCAAAAGCTTGACGAGATTCTTATGTTGCAATCTGACAACCAAAACCAATTCATTTTTTAGCTCTCTAAGTCCCTGCCAAGAATTTGCTGCAAGTCTCTTCACTGCAATCTCTTGCCCGTCCGGTAGCACTCCCTGTACCATTTATTAATTCACGCTAATTCACACAAATATAAATTAATAAACAAGTGTAACAGATTAACCTTGTACACAGCTCCAAAGCCACCTTCTCCGAGCTTGTTATCTTCGTGGAAGTTGGCTGTTGCGTCTAGTAGTGTAGACTGATCGAGTAATAAAGACTCTGGGCAATCGATGTCATCTATGCCGCTGGCCTCATCTGTTAAGTTATCATTGAGCATTTGATTATTCCATTGACTTGAAAAGTTGACATTTCGATTGTTTCGTTGACTTACTTTTCCTCCTGATACATATGACGAAGATAATAGAAAAAACCAATGCAGCAGTCGTCACCAAAGCTACCGCAATATAAACCGCAACATGATTCCTCTTTCCTGCATGAATAGACATTAATAGGACGGTCACTGAGAGAAACTAGCAAGCTAAGGGAGGCAGAATGATAGTAAGGAAATGTCTTTTTTTTGTTGATCACACCAAAATATATACTTCAAAAAATAGATTAACTACTAGAGACAACAAGAAATAGAGTCATCAATGAATTGGTTACTCAAAATTTTGTTTTATAAATGAAAAACAAAAAGTAGATGGATGGATCCACTTACCTCTCCTTCCATCGTCGGCTTCGGTTGTGAGCTTCACCATGGGAGCGCATGTGTAGAAAGAGGACACATTGTATATCACGGTGCACACGGGTCCCAACAGCCTTGCGCCTATCCTTCCCTGGAGAAAGTCCGGCAAAGGTTGAAACAGATTCCGCTAACACCTGCTGCAATTGTTTTCTGACATATCCGGAATGCACTGGGCGAGCGTATATAAGTGAGTAGCGGACTTGTTCAGCTCCCCTGTGGCGAATCTGTTGCTCGAGTTGTACACTGCCCAATCCGCTGTAGCTTTCAGTGACTCGTACACGAGCTTCATGAAAAGTGCTGGGTCGGTTGCGTTCTGGGTTTCGGCAATCACTACCGCGCCCTCGTTATCGACTGAGTGGAGGAAAGGCAGGTTGGAGTAGCGGAAGATGCAGAATTTGTACCATAGAGTTGCCTCCTTACTTTTGGGGCAGACTCGTAAGGGATTTGTCTGGATGGCATTCGTGACACAGGAAGAGCACTCTGAGAGTTTGGCGTCGCCGCGGCAAATGACGAGGCTGTAAACACGATCGGTGAGTTCTCCGGACATCTGAAATAAAGAACCAGAGAAGGTGACGGCCGAGGTGAGGGAGGAGAGGAGGCCTTTCAGGTTGCGCTCGTAGGTGCTATTCGCGGTGAAGTTTCCGCTCGTCCCGCAAATAGGTAACAACGGTTGTTGCTCAGTGGAAGACAAAAAGAGGAGGAGGAGGAGGAGATGATGGGGGAACATGCCGAGAAATGGGGAGAAGAAGAACAGTTCTCTGAGTGAGATTTGGATGAGTTTAAAAGCCATACTTGTGTTTTAAAATCAATCACAGATAATTACGACAATTATAAATTAATAAATAAATGACGCGAGGGAGAGACTCGAGTAGTGCCTTTGCTAGGGGTGAGCAAACGGTACTGGTACCAAAGTACCGTACCGAACTTTTTGGTATTTCGGTACTTCGGTACCGGTATTTCGGTACTTCGGTACCGGTACCGAAATTTTATTCGGGAAATCGGTACCGGTACCGGTACCTAAAAACTATTTCGGGAAATCCCGAAGTACCGAAGTCCCGATTTTTCATGTATTATTTAATTAAAAAATAATATTTATATATTAATATTCGGTATTTTTTAATACAAATATCGAAATACGTAAATACCGAATATAAATACCGAAATACGTAAATTAGAATTAAAAATATTCGGGATTTCGGGAAATCGGTACCGGTACCGATTTTATTTCGGGAAATCGGTACCGGTACCGAACTCCCGAAGTAGAATTCGGTACCGATACCGGTACCTATAATTTGAGGTTCGGGAGTTCGGTACCGGGAGTTCGGTACCGGTACCGGTACCGAATCCCGATTGCTCTCCCCTAGCCTTTGCAACGTTTGTTGACTAGCTTGAAGTCAAGTTTAAGTCATTTAGTCTACAAGATAACGACGTTGACCTACATGTAAGCATAATGAGTTTGACAGGCCTGAAAAAATATGAGCACAGGCATATAGACTACAAGGAAGGAGATGTATTTCCAACGCGTCTATCTGTTCCTGCTTCAATGTCAAATTTTTATATAAACATGGAATGTGGGAAGTACGTCCGGATTTATGTTGAAATTGATTTGGAAAAACTCCTCTGTAGAGGGTGTGGATTGGAATGGAAAGTATGGCAGATCAGTTCATGGTATTTTTCAAATCTTTGCTTATGAAAATATTCGTGTGGCTTATTCTAGCTGCGATTGCACAAGTCATTCTATCAACAAAGGAATCGAGAATGTTGAATCTCCTCATCAAGAAACTTCTCAAGCTACCCAAGGCAGGATTTCTACTCGACTTCCAGATGCTGGTCCTGGGTGCGTTTTCAATGGCGCAAGCCACGTTTCTAGTTCTCCTGGGATTCGGACCTAAAGGTCATGGAGGAGGCTAGGTTTCCCTTCTTATTCCGGTCCAGCTAAGCCCAATGGACAAAAACCCTCTACGCCTTCTCAAAAGGAGGATTCTGCTCGCCAACGGTTCTTCAGTTGGATCGCGCCGGTCTAACCAATGAGTAGAGTGGTTCTTCCTTGATCTAGAATTCTTTTGAAGGTTCTGGCCCACATCCCTCATATGTGACTACTAGGATTTCCTTGGAGCCATGCACCCTTACTCCTGTATCAAAACAACTACCTGCCCCTCCTCCCATCTCATATTAGTTACCAGTGGTTCAATCCGTTGTTGATGTCACTCAGAAGCTGCTCCTGTTGATTATCTTAAAGTGATGCTTCGGTTCCCTCAAATATTTATTGTTGGATCACATTCAACGAACATCACTTATTGTTGGATCACATTCAACGAACACATCCACTGTTTTATTTTTCCTCGGCACCTTTTAGGTTTCCTAAGCACCTTTTCGTTTTGATACTTCGCTTCTAGACCCGTTTGATTGTTGATAGTTATTTAGCTTTAATTATGCCCTAATTATGATCAATCTATATAAGGCCTGTAATGTTTTCTTTATGTAACACAGTTAGATCCAATTTGTACGCAGCAAGTTCTCTTCAATAAAAAATCCTACTTGAGTGTTTCTTGACTACACGGTGTTATAGATCCTGTTATTTCTCTACATGGTATCAGAGGTCAGGTGAAGTTCGTAAGGAAGGTCAATACACTCGGAGATATGGAAGGTGGTGGTCGTATAGCTGGACTTGGTTTGGAGTTGCTAAACCAGTCAAACTACCGGATATGGAAGACTTGTCTGGAATCGTACTTGGTCGGGGAAGATTTGTGGGATGTCGTCGTGGATGGCAGTGTCGTGGCTCCGGCGAATGTCCCTGCGAACGTAGAAGCGTTGAAGAGGTGGAAGCAGTTGAATGCAGACAGAGTTTGTGTTGAAGAGGTCTATCTCCCACGGATTGTTCGAGCATATAATCGGTTGTGGGTCTGCTCATGAGATCTGGCAAACGCTCGGCCGTCTCTTCAATAAAATGAACGAGGCTCGTTTGCAGATGCTCGAGAATGAGTTAGCGGCTGTGAAGCAAGTGGGTATTTCGATTTCGGAGTATTTTCTTAAAATAAAGAATTTATGTTCGGAGATTTCTCTTTTAAAACCTGAAGAGTGGATCTCAGAAGCTCAGACGAAGAGGTACATCATTCGGGGCCTTTTACCGGAGTACATGCCTTTCATTACTTCGATTCAAAGATGGACGCAACAACCATCTCTTGAAGAACTCGAGAATCTCCTGTCATCTCAAGAGTCTTTGGCTGCTCAAATGGCTGGAACGAGTATAAAGGAGGAGTCGAACAATGTGTTGTTCGTGAAGAAATCAAGCTGGAAAAAGGGAAAGTCGAAAAAGCTCCGGATTCTTCAAATGGTCCTAAGAAGGCATTCAAGTGTTTCAGGTGTGGCAAACCTGGACACTTCAAAAAGGATTGTCGGGTAATGTTGAATGGAAACTTCGCGGGTTCGTCGAAGTCTGACCAGAAAGTGGAGGAGGACTGGGATAAGTGTTTCAATGTCGATGTGATAATCTTGAAAGGTGAACAAGCAATTGGAGAGACACCTTAGGAGATCAACCAGAGATGGATAGTCGATTCGGGTTGTGGTCATCATATCACCGGTGATGACTCTATTTTTTCGTCGACTAGAGCTCACTGCAGTGGTGGTGGCATCATCACTGCGGATAACTCAGTTCACAAAGTCAAGAAGGAAGGATCAGTTGTAATTGACAACAATAAAGGCGAATCGATCACCTTGAAGAACGTCTATCATGTTCCGGGGATACAGAAAAATTTGTTCTCCGTGGCGAATGCGGTGGATGTCGGGAACTTCGTACTGTTTGGTTCGAAGGATGTAAAATTTCTTCAAAATATGAAGGAGATCAAGGCGGATGTAGTTCACACTGGTGCCCGAGTAAATGATATCTTGTCTTATCGGCTTCAAATTCCTATATCGAGAAGATGAGCAGCAACAACACTTCATCGCTGTGGCACGCGCGGCTCGGTCATCTCAATATGACAAAATTAAGTGTTATGTCTCGTAGAAATCTTGTAGATGGACTGCCTGAAGATCTGAAAGTCGAGGAAGGAGGTGTATGCGAAGGATGCCAGTATGGAAAGGCTCATAGACTTCCCTTTGACAACTCAATTTCGAGAAATAAAGCTCCCTTGGATCGAATTCACAGTGATTTAATGGGTCCAACTCGAACTGCCTCGTACTCAGGATGCAACTACATGCTGCTGTTTGTTGATGATTTTTTGCGATATACGTGGGTCTATTTCGTGAAAGATAAGTCAGAGGTGTTTTCCAAGTTTCTTGAGTTTAAGGAGACTGTGGAAGGAGAACAAGGCAGGAAGATCTGAATTTTGCGAACGGACAATGGAGGAGAGTTTTGTTCAAACGAGTTTAACTTGGTTTGCAGGAAAAATGGCATCAAGAGGGAACTATCTTGCCCAGAGACTCCGCAACAAAATGGAATTGCGGAGAGGAAGATCCGACATCTTGTAGAGACATGTAAGTCTTGGTTGCATATGAAGAACTTGCCAAGACAGTTGTGGGCTAAAGGCATGAAGTGTGCTACCCACATGATCAATCGAGTTCCTCTCAGCCCAAATAATCTCCAGTCACCGTTCAAGATGATGTATGGACTCAAGCCGAATGTTAAGTATTTCCGCGTGTTCGGCTCTATTTGTTATGTCCATGTTCCTGATTCGAGGAGAAGCAAGTTGGATGCTAAGGCTGTGAAGTGTATTTTCGTCGGCTATGACGAGAGAAGGAAAGGTTGGCGGTGTATGGACCCGTCAACACATAAGTATGTGGTGTCTCGAGATGTTGTCTTTGATGAGATCACATCTTACTACTCCAAGGATGAAGAAGACAATGTGCACGTAACCTTGCCAGTGTCGCTTTCGCCAGATGGATCTTTGAGGGTAGATCATAGCGAGAGGGGGAGCTCAGACTTGTCTCGAGAGGATTCGCTCGAGGAGGAAACAGATAGCCAACGGTTGGATGGGAGTTCTCTTTCACATCAGGCAGACTCTTCTGTAGAAGAAACTGGAAAGCAGCGTCCAAGGAGGAACATAGTTAAGCCCTCTCGATTTCGAGACGAGAATTTTGTAACAACTTTTTCTTGCTTCCTGGCAAATCCTATAGATGATGAAGAACCCTCTTCCTATGATGAAGCGAAAGGAGCTAAGGAGTGGGCAGATGCGATGAAGGAGGACATGGTCGCTCTCGAAAATAATCAGACTTGGGATCTTGTCCCAAAGCCCTCTGGCACTGAGCCTGTCTCTTGCAAGTGGGTGTATCGAATCAAGAGGAAGACTGACGGAAGTGTTGATCGATACAAAGCTAGGTTGGTTGCTCGAGGCTTCTCGCAGAAATATGGAGAGCTTGATCGCCCTATCTATATGGATCAGCCACCCGGGTTTGTAGTTGAGGATTGTCCAAATCTCGTGTGTAAGTTGAAGAAAGCTCTCTATGGGTTGAACCATGCCCCGCGTGCGTGGTACGGGAAAATTGCATAATATCTTCGCTTTTGCGGGTATGTCACTTCCGAAGGATCCGTTTGAAGACTTACGATCAAAGTTAGGATTGATTCAGCAAACATCACTTTAAGGGGGAGTGTTGATTATCTTAAAGTAATGCTTCGGTTCCCTCAAACATTTATTGTTGGATCACATTCAACGAACATCACTTATTGTTGGATCACATTCAACGAACACATCCACTGTTTTATTTTTCCTAGGCACCTTTTAGGTTTCCTAAGCACCTTTTCGTTTTGATACTTCGCTTCTAGACCCGTTTGATTGTTGGTTGTTATTTTGCTTTAATTATGCCATAATTATGATCAGTCTATATAAGGCATGTAATGTTTTCTTTATGTAACACAATTAGATCCAATTTGTACGCAGCAAGTTCTCTTCAATAAAAAATCCTACTTGAGTATTTCTTGACTACACGGTGTTATAGATTCTGTTATTTCTCTACAGATCCTTCCTCGCCTAGATAGTGTCAACTTGGCCGCCACCTCCTCCTCTCTTATTGTGACTATGAGTACTCCTCCCTCTGATGATGGTGTCACCTTGGCTGCCTTCTCTTAGCTCTCTAACCCCTCCTCTAAGCCTATGATTTTTTTCCCTTATTACTTGCATAATTTGTTGAAATATAAACCTGAAAGTTATTCATTTAAGTGTTTTAGGAACCCAACCAAATGATACCTCGATTGAGAACATAACTTCTAGAATTCTGTATTAGGATATTCACACGTAATATATGTTCTATTATCAAATGAAAAGTGTTTTATGAAATCCTTATATTCACTGCTAAAACGCCCCCCAATTTCCAACAAAGTGGTATCAGAGCCAAGGGAGCAACGCTGTCTGAAGAAGGGAGAATAGAGTGAGTTCAAAAAAGATAGAGGTAGATAGTCGTCGATGGTTGATTATCATTGTGCGTAGAGCAGCTACAGCACAAGTCAAGCTGTAGTGAGCTTCGAAAAGTTTGGAAAAAGAGTGGCTATGACAAAGAAGAATTGTCAGGTCATCAAAGTCACCGTGACGAGAAGGAGTCTGGTTAAAAAAAAATCATGACTAAGAAGCAAGCTACTGTAAAAAAAATCATCAAAAAAATCGACAAAATAAGAATCACTCTACCATACCTCTTGACGAAAATCATATTTCGTTTTACAACTAAAGAGATTGAAATTAAACTTGCAAGCACCTATTGTTTGCAAAATTTGTAGAAGATAGCCGGCAAATAGGGAAATGAAAATGTGAAAAAGAGAAAGGTGACTAGGCTCCATTTGGTGGAGCTCAAATGAGTAGTGCTGTCAGCTTCAGCTGAAATGAGAAGTGCTGTTTGAGATAGTACTTTTAGGTTAAAAAATGTACTGTAGATAGTTGTTGCAAAAAACTATATAGCATATTACAAAAAAATTATAATAATACAAAACTATATATTATATTACATAAATTTTAATAATATAAAACTATAATATTAATATATTTTTAATTTTGATTTTATAAAGTTTAAATTTTATAAAATTTTGATTTGATAAAGTTTTATTTCTATAAAATTTTGATTTGATAAAGTTTTATTTCTATAAAATTTTGATTTGATAAAGTTTTATTTCTATAAAATTTTGATTTGATAAAGTTTCAATTTTATAAGATTTTGTTTATATAAAATTTTGATTTTATTAAGTTTTGATTTTATAAGATTTTGATTTTATAAAGTTTTATTTTTAAAAATTTTGATTTTATAAAGGTTTGATTTTATAAAGTTTAAATTTTTAAAAAATTTGATTTTATAATGTTTTATTTTAAAAAAAATTGATTTGATATAATTTTGATTTTATAAGGTTTTGATTTGATAAAGTTTAAATTTTTAAAAAATTTTGATTTGATAAAGTTTTATTTTTAAAAATTTTGATTTGATAAAGCTATATTTTTAAAAATTTTGATTTGATAAAGTTTTCATTTTATAAGATTTTGAGAAGTTAAAATATTTTAATTTTATAAGATTTTGATTAATAAAGATAATGTATTATTAATTTTTTTATAAAGTAGTGTATGATAGGATGGTAAAATGGTGGGATGAAAAATGAATGGGCTGGAAAGTTCTCCAATTTTAGGAAATATGAGATTTGGTGGGCAACGAAGCAGGGCGGAAAAGCCCTGCCAAACACAGCCTAACTGTCAAAAAGAGAAACAAAATTAAGAGAGAGAAGTATAGAATTTGATGAGAAAAACTTTGAAAAAAAAATATAAATTTGTAAGCCAAGGTTAAAATCAAAGTCAAAGTCATAGTCAAATCAAATTTCGCCCATTAAAATAAAAATTTTGGCTGAAAAAAAATTTATAATAGCTTTGTTAAAAATTTTGATACTATTATTGAAGCTTCACGAAAAAAGACAATGTTAAAAACATGAAATCAAAATTGATTTTGTAACTACCCAGTACGAACAAAGAATTTTTAAAAAAATATAGAAAAAGAAAACTTGCGAGCATAACAGAAGAAGTCAACAAAGCAAGATAGGATTATCTCAATACTAAAAAAGAAGAAGTTGAAATAGAGCGAGAAAAAACGCGTCAATAACTTGTCAAGATCAAAAATAAAGCAAAAATTGATAATTATTTTTAAGTCATAGTAAAGCTAGAAGAATTTAAAAACACTCCTTAAGCTCAAGTATTTGATAGTAATTGTGCATTGGCAAATCTAATAGGATGCAAGTCAGAAGAAAAAACCCCCTAGAGAAGCTTAAGTTAACTTTGAAGACCCAAGAAGACGTGTAGGATGGACATATAATTTTGTTGAAATTTTAGGTTTAATGGGAAATGTTGAAATATGAACCTCAAAGTTATCAAGACATTAAGTGTTATGGGAACTCAACCAAATAATGCCTGAGTTGAGAACATAACTTCTAGAATTCTATAACCAATGCTAATCAACTCTTTGGTTACCTATGATAAATTCTAATATATATAGATATAAATCTGTTTTATTATCAAATGCATCAAGTGTTTTATGAAATCCTTATATTCACCGCTAATTCCGAGCGTCTGCCCTAGTTGCCTAACATAATTCTCACCAAAGTTCATCTATTGTAGGCTCCCTCCGAGTCCCCGGACCAGGATCTGGTCACTCCCCTCTTGCTCCACATCGAGCCAAAGCTCTATAATGCTTTTACTGGAAGAATGGACTACCCCATGTAGACCTCCTAGCCTAGTGCAGAACAGTTTGAAGATAGGAAACCTCATATCCCTCTTCAGATTATCTTGGCCAAGTCTGAGGGCCTATTTGGCCCCATTGTTAATAATTTTATAACTGTGCTAAACTGTACTGTACTGTGCTGCACTGTTAAACTTTATAAGATGTTTGGTTAATAACTTTTTAACTGCTGTCAAAATTTAAAATAATAAATAAATATATTATTTAAAATTATTTAAAATAATATAATATTTTATTTTCCTTTAATGTGAAAATTTTAAATTATTTAAAATAATAATACCTAAAATTTTAAATAAAATTATGTAAATTGCTTTTTTAGAGAAGCAGAAGCTGTAAAAACATCAAATTGTAGCTTTCATAACTTCTGTTTTTTACTACTTTTTTTTGCTTCTACTTTTCATTACCAAACAGTTTTTCTAACTGCTTTCTGCTTAAAAGCTGATTAAAATCAGCTTCAAAGCGGGGCCAAACAGACCCTGAGACTTACTTGGTGCATAAGGGATCTAAATACAAACGGTTCAAAATGGCTTTGGGCTCAGGCTAGAGGAAAAACAGCCCCTACTTAATTGTTTTCTTATGAAATTATTATCCTAGAATTACAAGGGGGTGGGAAGACTGGGAAAATTGTTGGAAGCGCCTGGGGGCGTTTAGAACTTCTAAGTGGGGTCCTTCATTTTTGTATTAAAAAATATATATATATATTTTTTAGAAATGATGTATATCTTGTAAACTATTCAATGGTACCAATATTAGGATATTTTAGATTACGTATAGGTATAAAATATCCTAATCAATATTAGATTTTTTTATAAAGTAAATAGTTTTTTGTCTTATATGTGATATTAGTTAGGATATTTTATACCTATACGTAATCTAAAATAGCCTAATATTGATACCATTGGATAGCTTACAAGATATACATTATTTCTAAAAAAAATAAAAAAAAATATTTTTAGTACAAAATTAAAGGGACCCCACTTAGAAGTTCTAAGCGCCCCCGGGCGCTTCCAACAATTTTCCGAAAGACTTCTCCCTCGTGATCATCTTCGTTTTCTCATTAAACTCATAAACTACAGCTCATTGTCTTTATGTCTTTCTCTATATACATTGACCACATGCTCCATAGTTGCCACCTTGTCACCATTCGTAAACCGCTGTCATCTTTCCTCCTTCCACTTTCAACCGTCGGATCACCACCATCTCTCTACTCCCACACTTACCCTCGTCCGCCACTGCCACGATCCATTTTCGCTCAACACTTGGCATTGCTGCTGCACCACTACAACCTCCCCCGATTCCATCAATGATGATTTGGCCAATGGATCTTTATCCTACCTCGACTTTATCCACCGCCGCCTGACAACCTTGAGGATTGGTGCATCAAAGTAGTGGATTGCAAGATTGGAGCAATTGCGCATCGTCACGGAGGAAAAAACTTGTGCGGGTGCGGTGTCCCCATCCACCACACAAGGCTGTCTCGAGATGCATGCATACACAGATCCCTAAGTGCTTTTTATAACTTGTGTGGTGAATAGGGCCACCGCATGGTAGGGTGTCCCCAAACACAAGTTTTTTTTCCGTCAAGGACAATCTCCCACCATCTTCTCTTGGCTAGAAGGAAGTTGAGTTACTGATAACTAGACTACCCTTGTTCAACTCCTGTTTTGTGATAGAAGATGAAGGATTGGGGAGCCACATCTCTAAACAAGCTAATGAATTGAATCGATTGAGTTTGATTCAATTCAATAGATAGACCGATCGACTACCCTTGTTCAACTCCTGTTTTGTGATAGAAGATGAAGGATTGGGGAGCCACAGTCTCTAAACAAGCTAATGAATTGAATCGATTGAGTTTGATTCAATTCAATAGATAGACCGATCGGATTCAGTGTACTGACCCAACAAATTAGACCCAATTAGCTTAGCCCAATGATCAACCCAGCCCCATCTAGGTAAATCATTTAATTTTGTTTATTGCAAATATCAATGATCAACATTGTTTCTATTAGATCTCAGCCAATTAGAAGAGGTTTTGAATGATCTTAGAGTCAATTCGTAGCAAATCAAGCTAAATTAGATCCGATCTCTGATCATTCATCAGACATCAATTTGAATAAGATTCAATTGGGTGCCATTTCGTTGAAAGTGCAATCTTGCCTGTTTGGATAGTTCTTCTAGAAATAGCCAACCAACATAATCTCCAAAAAAATCATGTGAGTTTTATTTTTCGTAACTTGCATTTTATTGAGATTATCCTAATGTTCAATTCACTATTATATTATTCAAGTAAATTATTGTAATTACATTTGCATCATCTTAATTCATCACCTATATTCACCCTAGAATCAAGGGTGATTAGTAGTGTGATTCAAACCCTAAACTCGCCTTCCATCACCTATTCCACTATCTTATATTTGTGGGCTAGATTATTATAAAAAATGCCCTAGTTCTGCTCTTGTTCTTTTAGGTTTTTGGTTGAAATTTGTGGAACAATAAATAATTTTTTTTAACGGCCTAATTAAGGCTAATTTTAAGATTAAAAAAAGTTTTAATGGTACAAGTGAGAATATTATTAGTTAACATTATAGGCAGCCAAAAATAGTATATTAAGTATAAATATAATATATTTTCTATTGACATATGATTGAAGATGAGATACTAGATCTAGAAAATTGATGTTTAATTTGCTAGGGATGGACGCTCACATCACCAAAAAGACTCCTTCAATATAGATCAGACTCTTTCAATATAGATGATCTGGTATGAACTAACTTAGCCCATTTAATTGTGAACTGAACTAAAAATATCCTTATTAGATCGAATTAGCTTAGATAATTGGGAATAATGAGACTTAGGGCCCGTTTGGCAAGCTGCCCGCCAAAACGCGATGTGCGGCTTCTCACTCTCGAATCTCGACGCTGATCGGCTGTTTGTAAACAGTAGACCCTTCTCCCGACGCACGTGATCGCCAACCCTCACGTCGTCACGAACATCCGTTGCCGCCTCCGCCGGTCGCATCCTCCAGCCGTCGCTGCCGCCTCTTCTATCGTTCCTTGCCTGCCCGTCGCCGCTTCCTCCCATCTCCAGCACCTCTGTCATTCCTCGCCCGTCCGTCGCCGCTTCCCCCTATCGCCGAGAGGACCAGGTATGGCTCTCGACACTTACCACTCAATGATTGCTGCTTACTCCGTGTAGCCCACCTGGCCCTCTCGGCGATCGCCGCTTACCCCCCTAACTGCCGATCGCCGCCCGCTTCCATTCCTCCGATCGCCGCCTAAAGGCGTTGGATTGGAAGATCTCTGCGCCATGGCAGAGGAGGAGACCTTTCACCATGCTTCTTCCGAGCGCTGGAGCGCAAGCAAAGGGGACTCGATAAAACGAGTCCAGATCTGAAATTATGGTGATTCCGTTGATAGCGGAGCTCGGATATGATGTTTTCCTCTTTGTTATAGCTTCCAAAATCCTTCCCTTTAGCTCCTCAAAATCAAGATCTCTCCATATGAAAAACTTGGAGAGAGAAATAAAATAAAATAGACATATAGTTGTCTATAAAAACTTGGAATTGTTCCATATACCTTTGTCTACAAACTAGTGATAACTTTTCAAGTACCTTAGATGCAAGTTCCTGAACCATTTGCTGCAAATTTCACAGCTTCTTTGAATGCTCAGTAAGCTTTAGCTAGATTCATATTTGTGAGTAAGAGTCTCTTTCTTTGTATTACTTTGTTAGATTCATACTTGTGTTTAGTAAAGTTATAGCACCTAAGGTCATTTAACGTTGACCTTCAAACTTGGCTAAATTTTGGATCTCATACATCAAGGTTTTTCTATGTGATGCTGACTCATAACGCGTCTAACACTAAACATGTTGCTCAACTACATTGATATTGGATGCTAACTCATAACGCATCTAATTTCACTAACTTTCAGTGGTTTGTAATAAACATCAAAATTATAAGAAGATGATACCTCAAAATTATAAATTATATGAGTTTGGTTTTATTTTTCAATTTTATTCTTGAAAAGTTCATATTGTTCTTTACTTCTGATGTATTATGGTTATTCTATATTATACTATTATATATATATTATGTATGCAGGATTCTACACCTAAAATATAAAAGGAACTCTTGCAAAAAAAAAAATTTAGGACTAGTCACCAAGATGAAGAACACAAATGTAATAACTCACAAATTCATTTATTGTTGTATTAGATGTTTTTAAAATTTATATATGCTTTCATATTAGAAAAGATTTTTTCTATTGAAATTTATAAAATTTTATATGTATTTATAAATTTTTCACTTAATAAAACCAAATAGCATAGCACAACATTTCTAAGCTGCTATCTAGATTAGCTATTTTACCCAAATTGCCTCAACTTTTCTAACCAAGTTTGGTCAAACCAGCTAAAAGCCAGAAGCTCCAGCCTTATCAAATTGGCCCTTAATCTAGTATGGTTTGGATGGTTAGGCCTAGCATATACAAGATTTGATGTGTTCGTCTTGCTTGTTATCATACCCAAGTCCTTATCTCTCTATTACTTAGTTTTTTCAAGCAAAACAATAGATGAATGATGAAAAGAATGTTGGTAATGAATTTCTTCTTGGTTGTTTGAAGGGGGCTAAATTTAAAATAGGGATGACAACATGCCAGGATGAGTTTTACTTACCCTGACTTTGAACTTCCTTTCAGACATTGAAAACAACCTTGAACCCAAAACCTGATAAATTTGTAAAAAAAAATTCACTCAGATCTAACCCAACTCCGCTAATAAACTATAGAAGAGGCACAAACAATGGCTGCTGGTCATAGACTAATTGCAGTTAGCTGCAGTAAATAAATCATGGAAGAGGCATAAACAATGGTCACAAACTCGCAATGGCAGTGACAAGTAAGGGTGGCCAAAATGTTATGTCCATCATCCACGTGGTCCTCTTAAGGACCATTTTGTAATTTTTGTAACCAAGTCGACTTTTTTGCAAAAGTGAAAAATTAAATTATACCATAGCCTAATCCCCTCTCTCTCTCCCTCGCCCGCTGCCTTCTATCATTTTCTTCCTTTTTCACTCGCCACCTCACGCGTCCGTGCCACAGTTCGCTGGCGTTCGAGCTCCAGCAACTCTCTCCCCTTCTCCTTCATCAGTTGGTGTGGGTCGACGCCTCCAATAGCAATTTTGCGCCGTGCTCGTGTGTGTTTGGGCACCAGCGACATTTTTTTCCTTGCCAGATTTGTTGCTTTGCTGTTTTGCTGCCGCTTGTCACTAGTGGTGAAGAACTTGCTAACCCTAATTTGTATTTGAACATTCCAGGGTTAAATATTATTATGTATACATATATGTATACCTACGTATACGTACCTATATATCGAGTAAATCTAAGCATATAGGATGTAAATAAATAATGAACATATTGGTAAGAGAATTAATAATCAAATGAATTAATTATTAAAATAATAAAATAATAATTAAGGTGTATAAACATTAAGTATGTACACATATATGTACGTATATATGAGTATACGTTCGTATATATGTATACAAAGTTAGATTTTTGTATAATAATAATAATTAGAATATAATATCAGTTGATTTGATAGTTACGTAGATTTTTGTATATATGAGTATACATTCGTATATATGTATACAAAGTTATATTTGTGTATAATAATAATAATTAGAATATAATATCAGTTGATTTGATAGTTACGTGGATTTTTGTGTTGTTATAGATGTTACTCAGACTGAGGTTGAGGTCCTTGGATATAGAGCTATAGACGCACTAGGAGCTACTGTGATACAGGGAAGAATCTTATCTTGACCTATGTAATCATAGTATTAGTTACTATAGAAGTTGATAAATACTATAATATCTTGTAGCTCTATTAGTTGATCTTGATTCAATATCCGTTGTATTCTATGTGTTGTATTTCATTTATGCATATGAATATTTGTGTAATATTGTTACATGGGTCACATAGTAATTATATTATTATTAAGTTGATGATGATTGCATTAACCCATGTATTTGACAATTGTGATATTTTGTCCATTGGGCAGTTGCATGATTTTTCATGCCACATTATGATTTTATTTTTGATGCTAGCTAGGTTTGAGTCTTATAGGCCAATGGACTAGGGAGTAAACTAGGGGTGTCGTTTCATGGCTATGAGGTCAGCTAGTAGGTTTCCTAAATGAAGTCCTTTTGGATTTTCTAGGGTTACCTGAGTGTTGGACGCAACACCTGCTGTTAGTTAAGGGTAGTTGTTCTATCATGTGAGCAATAATAAAAACACTTTTATTAGAGTGCGGACTCATAATGGAGCATTTATATGGTCATTGCTCATTATTGCATAATGCATGTGTGATTTTAATATTATTTTGATGATGCTTCTCATCACGTTGAGTTACTTTATATGTATGGTAGATTGTTTTGTCTCACTTATTTGATGTATTATCATATATGATGATTCCTACTTAGTTATTTGAGTTAACTCTTATTGTTTTTGTCTCCAAGAGATTGCTCATGGTGCAGTTGATAGCTAGATTTAAAGACTACCTAGACCTTAGGGATTATGTCAACACCCGATAGATAGTTAGAGATATTAGTGCTAATAAGTTGTATTGACAGATATTTTAGTTGATTAGGCTGGATTAATCTTTTGTGTTGGTATTTTGATCGATCAGATTTGCTTTGATTTAGTTTTTGATTGCTTGATTTTGGTTTTCTGTAAAGATATTCCTTATGTAAAGTTGATACATTGAAAATGAGTATATATAGTGGTAATTATGGATATACAAGTTAAGGTATTATTTGTTGTGATTTATTGATTAGTTTATTGGGGATATATAATGTCCTGCGGGTTAATTTATTCTGCTTCAAGAGTAATTTGCTAACTTTAGTTTGGTTAGTGCTCGTTTGGGGTGTGATAAAAATACCAGTCTAAGTTGGGTATCTGACCCGACTAACTCGTTTAAGGCGGGTTCGAGTCCCTGATTACCTGAACGGGTAACGTTTTGGTTTGGATGAGTAAGTACCCAAAATCGATACCCAATTTATAAGATATATATATTATTAAAATATTTATAATAATAAAATAACTATTAGTTAATATATTTTTTATAATAATAATTTATACAATTAATTTTATATACTAATTTTAAATAAAAAAAATTAAAAATAAGAGTTTTTACCGGTTCGAGTTATATAATAGTCGTACCCGACTAGAGTTGAGTTCGGGTAATGGTCTGACCCGTTGTTAGTGCTACAGTTAGCGAGACGGATAGAAATAAAGATTTTAGATTATGAATAGAGGATTGATAGATTTTAAACAATGGGTTATTTTTGTAATTTAATATTTCAGATCGGGCTCGACGTCAAGCTCTGGGCATGTTCGAAGCATAATTTAATAGCAAACTAAATTTTCCAAACCCGTTCCCAAACACACTAAAAAAAGGCTTTCTCCATTATAATCAGATCGGGTCGGATCAGTAATCTCTTATCTTCTCCATCCCATTCTCTAATTCTGCTGTTCCGGGTTGCCCCCACGACTTTCCCTACTGGCCTGACCCACGGCGCGCTAGGTGAAAAGTAGAAAAAAAACAATGGTGAAATTTTACTGTGCCCTTTCCGCTCGCTCCCGATCTCTCAATCCTAGTTGCCGGATAACACGCCTAGCAAGAAGTAGCCGCCGCTGCCCCGATCGCTCACGATCTCTCAACCCTAATCGCCGAACGGCATGCCTAGCGAGAAGTTGCCACCACTGCTCATCGTGTGCTGCTGATAAATCACCTCGCTTCGGTAAGAAAATCCTCCGACATTCTTTACAATACTTACCTTCAATCGCCAGTCCCTGTTTTCTTCTTGGCAGTGTTCGCCGGTTCCTCCTCGTATTAACTGCTCATTATACTTTCATCCTCATTTTAGCTTCATTCACGATGTATTAGATGGGTTTTAACATTCTGTTATGCTTGGTGCTGAACCATATTTGCATAACAATCTGTTATTTGTCTGCCCACTAGACTTCTGCTACTCTACAAATACAAGCAAAACAAAAGAAAATCAAATTTGCATAACAAGATTCTATAGCCGACAAAAGCTGTGTTCAAATACCATACGATCTTCTTCATTGGTTCTCCTGTTCTTCTGGTGGACATTGAGGAGTTTCTGTGTGAATCTGTCAATTGTTATGCAAGCAGATGATAGAATTAACCTTAGAACACATTTGATAATGCAAATGTTATGCAAGCAGAGTAATAATATGATGAGTATTAGCACAAGCATTTGATTGACGTAACCTTAGAATGCATTGGATAGTTGAGCACAATATTTCATCATGGCCAATTTGATAAATATCTTGCTTAATGAGTATTAATATGATGTTACCAATAAATTCTTTCTCTTCTCTACTTCTGCAAACAAAGAATAACAAATCCCTTCATTTCTTGATTTCTCTATGAATCTTTATAGTCAAACAGAGCATATTGTTTCTCCAGTCTTGTTAATTTTTGTGTGCTCATTACTTGGAAGAAATATAGATTTTCTTTATTTGTACATCTAAATATGCGTAATTTTTATATTGTGTGTTAATGTGATTAGTTTTAGTAGAATTAATTTTTGAATTTAACAATTTTGTATGATTTTTTTTGCATAATTTCTTTTTAGATGGAACATAATATAGAAATTTTGTGATTGTATTTTTCATACATGTGTCAAATGTGAACTTTAGTGATATATATATACACACACGCGAATGTTTGTAATATTCTATTTATTTAACATATGATTTTAATTATTATACAGTTTTCTACTTAATAATAATACAGACCCTCAATCGGCTCAGACTTAGGTTCAATTTCACCAATCCGGCCAGCCTGTGTCCAGCCCAAACCTGCCAGATTCAGCTATCAGCTAGCAGACTGAAAACCAGGCTTAGTTCTTAAGATTTGAACCCTCCATCATCTCGACCCACCTTCATATTCCCTCTCAACCCCATTTGCACCTCTGCAGATCAAACTCACCCATGTTGGCGACATCTAATGCAGACTGTGCTACCTTAGCCTGTCCAGCATTGTCTTCTTCCATCAGGTGAAACCCTCCTCCCTTCAGCTGCCACCGAGATCCCCCACAGTAGCAAATCGTGCTAATCCCGTCGTTTTTATTTTTTGATTTTCTTTTTTAACTAGAATTATAACATTTGTTCACTCATGGAAACCTTGCTTAGGGGAAAAATGAGTTGGATGTCTTTCAGGCGATGGGAACTTGGATTTCTCCTTCTATACGCAGCAACTTTTTATATATTAGTCATCAACCGATCTTTTCACCTCTCCAACAGTAATTGCTTATCTCTAACATACACTTTATTTGAAAATGTATACTTTATTATTTGTTTTAAATTATCAGTTCAATTTTTAATAGATTATCGTGGGAGACTTCCTGGTTTACAGCCGGGATGGATACCTGGTCATATGAATGTAAGTTTTCCACATGCTTCTTTTCCTTTCTATTCGCTTGTTTGATATGAATGGTAGCTTGCTTTTTAAATTTACATTGTGCCAACAAGTGTTTCTCTTAACAATTGAATTTATTGACAAAATTGGTAAATTTGGTATCGGTATTTGTATTCAGTTATTAGTTGACAAATATTTTTATCAAATTTACCAATGTAAGTGCCAAATTGGTAAATGCAGTTTGGTAATTATAATTTATATTTGGAATTGAAGTAAAGTACATTGGGTAAATAGATTGAGGAGTACAATTCCAACCTATTTATATAGGTGATATACTCTCATGTCTTGTAACATTCATGGGCCATTTTATTACTAAATATTTATGAATTATATTTTTCTTCCACTTTTTTTGTCTTTATTTTGTTATTTATATATATATATATATATATATATATATTTATATTTATCTTAAGTACGATGTGTGCCTTTATTCATTGGAAGCTAAAACTCACAAAACAAAACACTTTATAATTATAATGTGCATTTAATACAGTTATAGTATATTTATTATACATATTCATATCAATTGTCAGAGTTCTCTCCATTATAGGAATGATTTATTGTCGGAGTTCTCTATGTAAGTGATTTATTGTTTGAGTTGTCTCTCTATCATAGTAAGTGATTTATTGTCGGAATTATCTCTCTATCATAGTAGATTGAGGGAGAAAGAAAGGATAAAAACATTACCTTTGTCTTCCAAGAGCACTTGAACTCCTTTTGTTGGTGTCGTGTTGTGAACGTCTAGACATCGTGGTTGAATGTGTTGTTTTTCTTCGGTTGACACCCTTTTTTATATAATATCTCCTTACTATTTTCATTTCAACCCCTTTAAAAAAACTATATTATTTTATTATTGCATGACTACATATTCTTATTGTTGTGTCCTCGATTTAATTTTTCACTTTCTATTTTTATTTTCGAAATGGGTATTTTTCCTTACTTCCTGTCTAAATTTAATCGATTGACCATTTGATTTTATCAAAAATAAACTATTTTATTAGTTTTATTGTAATGTGTCTTGTTGCATTCTATTTTCTTTGCTTAGTACCACGATGGCTCTTTTGCCTTTATTTATTTATAATTTGATACTCAGTCCAATTATTAAGATCAAAATTCTTGATTTTGACTTGATTAATCTTTTCCTTGATCAGAGCGAAACCCACTTAAATCAATTTTGTTTGTTTTCCAAATCCAATTTACTTGGTCAAAATTAGAATGCTATGGTCAAAATTATAATACACGCCAGAGTAGTTGTTGATTTTAAAATTTTGCTACTCGTGGCTGTTGATTTTTCTTCTTCTCTTCCTAATTTTTAGCTTCCTTTAATATATGTACTCCCTTGCATGATCAAGATTACAACATTAAGTCAAAATGCATCCGATCCAATTTTGTTTAGTGGAAATTGTGATGCTCGGCCGAAATTTGTAATTCACCTTGTAGCAGCATGTGAATTTGATCCCCATGTTCATATAAAACAATAAGTTAGTTTTTTTTTAAAGGGCAAATAAAAACACCTCCTATAACATTGAACAGTAGCTATGTACTTTATGTCTCTTTGGGGTTTGTTACAAATTCATTGGGTGACATTCTCCAAAAATGAAATACAGTTCTAAGTGTTTTAGGAACTGGGTGAGTGATGGAATTCTGACATTCATACTTTCTCTCATGTACTTGTATAATAAAATCCTGTATTTAAGAATTTATGCTGAAAAATGATAGACTAAACTGGATTATAATGGTTAAGATATACGTCCCTTGTTCTTTTATTCTATGGGCCACCACCATATGCGTTGTTTGCTTTAATCATATTTCTGGATAAGATTGGTCATGCTTACATGGATCAATTGAAGGGTAAACTTAGAAGGATTAGTTCTATGTCTGTATTGATTGATTTCAGTGCAATGCAAATCTAAAAATTCAAGGATTCTCTTTTTTGTATAAAAATTTTATTGAATTTGTATTCAAGAGCAACTTGAGCTTAGTGTATGTAAAATTTTGAAGTTTTTCTCCCTGAACTTTCTTTTGTGGGAGGAGTGCATGTGACACAACTTCCCTGCTTTAATGCGAAATAATGCACTAGAAAAGAACTAATTTATCTAAATTAACTAATATGTTAAAATGATAAAGTTGATAATTATTTTCAATTAAGAAATTGCTTCATTTATTATCAAGTTTCCTAACAGAGGTCAAGTCCATTTTCTTTTTTGTAATTTTAAAGTTACTAGGATTCTCAACTTGGTAAATATGGTCTACTCATTAAAGATAAGTATCTAAGGTTTCTGTGTTAAGCTGACATGATTTCAAAAACGCGTAACTGGAAAACTTGAAGGATGACCTAGCAACAGTTAAGGCATGTTGATTTTCTTTTCCAAGAATCTGAGTTGGTACTCTCTTTGAATTGGTCCTCTGGTTTTACTGATCTGGAAAATTACCTTCATATGGCTGTGTTTCATTCCCCTGTATTTGTTGTGATCATAATTCATTCTTTTTCCATTATCACATGACTTAATAATTTCAATTATTTTTGTGTGATGTTTAATGGTTTGATACTCATAGTGCTTTATCATGTTTTTGTTGATGGGAGATGAAAATCTTGAGAATTTTTTATGTACTTGGATTTTACCTCAGGATGTCTCTGATGCACAATGGAAAAACTTTCGGGGAAACTTGCCTATTCTTACGTTTGTTTTGGGTTGCTTCACTATTGTAGCAAATATCTTAAGGTACTGTTGCAACCTAAAAGGGAAAGAGATGTCTTTAATATGGATCTTGACATCATTGAGTTATTTGTCCTACTTGCATGGAGCATGGTATGTGTTCTGATCACAAAAATCTACTATTGGTTCGTTTGCTAGTTTTTGGACACCTGAATTATTTATTTCTCAATTATGACAGTGTTGGATACATTCTTTCCATCGCTTCTCTGAATTTTTGCATTGCAAAGGTTTGTACATTTTTTCATTGCTAAACTTTACGGTCCTTGCATAATGTTTTTTTTTTCATACTTGATTTCTCAATGCTACGTAGGATAAATTTGGTCCGTTCATTTTTATGTCTATTTGTGCTTCAGTTGCAAGATGACATAAATATAATTAATTATCATGGAAATGGAGCTTACCGCTGATTCTTGTTTTTGCACTTGCTTGTAGTTAAATCCATAAAGTAATCACTTGCCCAGCAATCTGAAATCTTCGTCACACCATCTTGATAAGGCATCTGTATCTCTGCGCAAGACTGCGGGTCGTGTCTTAGGAAATCCTCATCTATAGATTCCAGTCTGAAAAATTCAGTGTTTATGTTGTTTTAGATGCCGTTGTGTTTCATTTTCATCTGCTAGGATTCAATTGTGCTAAGTTATTTCTTCCAGATGATCACATTTTCTTTAGTTGTAGCATGAGCTTAACATCAAGAAGCATATTGAAGTTTGTTTTTGCTCTTTAGTGAGTGCTGATCTTGTGCTTTATAAATGTTCTTTAACTATGGAAATAAAGAATGGAGTAGTGCAGCCCAAGTTGATACAGCTATCTGATCTTATTCTGACAGCATTTATCTTGGATTTATTATGTTATTTACTTGGTCCACCACAGTGATTTGCAAGTTTGTTAAAGAAATTATTCATGCATTTATTTATAATTCTACTTTGTGGCACTTGCTTGTTAATTATATTTTGATGATATTTATATGCTTATCATTTGTTAGTGTTCTATCTTAAATCTCTGAACTCCTATTTGGATTACTAACTGGAAATATTGAAACTAACAAATGATTTTGCTACATATACACTTGTTCAGCTTTGAAACTATTTCTTAGGATAAGTTTCTATTTCATCTTGCAGATCTTTGCTCGATCAAAATTTTACTTGGGAATACTTTGGTTATTCAATTTAGCTATTCTTATACTAAACCGTATCTATGGAGGCTACTCATTTTCCTTGTTTGGGTAGGCTTTCAGGTTCCTGTTATACCATAATGTGTGTATATATATTACATATAATTCATCTTATAGTTAACATTTTTGTTTCTGCTGGTATATTCAGGAAAAACTTGGCTTTTCTGGACAACTACAGAGGTACTTTTAGATGGCATATATGTTTCAACCTAGGTAATTGAAAAATATGTTCTTGGAAATTTCTCCACATTCCTTTTCTATTTTGATCTTAAGTGTCCTTTTTCGTTATATTGAATATTCAATTGCTGTGTTTGGTAAATATTCCTGATTACCATCCTGTTGCCCGTAAAATCATTAATGGGTACATTGATTCTATTCTTTTGTTTAGCACAATAAGTTTTTACTTAATTATAAGAAGAAAGAAACTGTTGCTTTTCTATTCCTAAGATTCCCATTTTTGTACTCCAAAATCAGGTGGTAGAATTACAGTTTTCAACAGATCTGTGTCCCATAATTATATATACTAGGAGCAAGTTTCTTTTGGACGTAGTTTAGTTTAATGTGATACCTAGTACATAAATTTCTGTAGGACATGATTCTAAGATACGAAGATGATGTTTTCTCAAAATGTAATGAGAGAATATATTGTTTTACTTTGCGTATAGAATGATTACATGGTGCTTTTTATGAGGTTGGATTACAACGAAAATAGAAGTATATGATATAAAAAATATATAATATAGTAAATACATGTAAGGTTAAAGATATACATATAGTGATGGTAGTTGGGTGGGATTTATCGAGTACCCATACCTACTTGATTAGGTTAATCGGTAATCAGGTATATATAATAAATGGGTTATAGTTGAGTTTGGGCATTATATATAAACTATGAATCGGGTTTGATAGTGTATTTCAGATACCCTATACCTATACCTGAACTTGATCATATTATATATAGATTTTAAATAATAAAAATAAATATGCATTAACCCATTACCCAGTTACCCTAGTACTCAGGCTACATGTTATAGTGTTACCCTAATTCCGAGAATTCTCATGCCCAAACCCTCTCAAGTCTTGCCTAGGTTGTGCATTCAAAATGATGAAGAAACTCTAGTCTTTGACTTTTGTGCAAACAGTGACTTTGATGTTTCACTTAAGCATTTAAATTTCAATTCAAGACTTGGTGTTGGCCTGGTCCACAGCGGACAAAATCAGATGGGAGCAGCGGAGAAGAGGAAGAGGAAGAGGAAGCTGCCCCTTCAATGGATACGAAGAAGAAGAAGAGAAGAAGGGAAGAAGACAAGAATGGAAGAACCATAGAAGAAGGCATGTACATAGCTCCTCATGTCCTCTCCTCTTCTTCTTTTCCTTCTTATCCATTACAGCTGAAGTGGAGCAAGGGCTTCCTTCTTTTCCTCCTTTTTCTACTTTTTTTTCTTCTTTCTTCCTTCTCCCCTCCACTCTGTTGCTTTGTTGTACCGGTACAAACTCACTATATTGCCGGGTACAAATTGGTTTTTCAATCCTTGATTTTGCCTTTGGATCGATTAGCTCTTGGTCTTTGATGACTATTTGAACTTTTGTCCTCTAGTGACGGACAAGGTATGTATGTGAGAATGGAGATGGAGAGTGACGAAGACAACATTGTTAACATGGGTTGGTACACAATCTTTGATTCATTTTCTTTGTTTGTGCTACTGTATTAGAGAGATTGAAATAGTAAACCTTGCCTGTTAGGCTATCCATCTCATGTATTCAATGCAATAACTGACTAAGAGATTATCATATGCTCCATATTTATAGAAGATAAGAGCACGTATATGTATATACACACATACTATATGTATATATGTATATATATATATACACACATACTATATATATATATATATATATATATATATATATAGGACCAGATTCCAAAAGATCTGAGATGGATTTCATATTTTCTAACAAAGTCTAGGATTTAATTGAGCTACCTGATGGGGTAAAACTTAGGGTGCAAATGAGTCTTTAAGAGGAAGACTAACATGGATAATAACATAGTTACCTATAAGGGTAGATTAATGGCAAAAAGTTTTAAGTAAGTTCACAGGGTGGACTATGATGAAAGTGAAAACCGCTTTCCTTAACGGAAAACGGTCAAAGGATGTATATATGACACAACCTGAGGGTTTTATCCATCCTGCAAAGGCTCATAAGGTATGCAAACTAAAGAAATTTATTTGTGGATTAAAGCAAGCCTCTCGAAGTTGAAATTTTTATTTTGACGAGGTTGTAAAAGATTATGGTTTAATCTAAAACAAGGATGATCACTGTGTGTACAAGAAATTTAGTGGGAGCTTGGTGATATTTCTAGTCTTGTATGTCGATGACATACTGCTTATAGGAAATGACATCTTGACTCTTCACATTACATTATGAAGACGTGATTGAGAAGTGTTTCGAGATGAATGACTTAGGGGAGGGTGCTATATATATAGGCGTGAGAATCTATAGGGATATATCCAAGAAGCTGCTAGCCCTTAGCCAGAGTACCTACACATCGATAAGGTGTTGGAGAGGTTTAACTTGGAAAATTTCAAGAAAGAGTACCTTCTAGTGAGGCATGATCTAACTCTCTTGAGGCGCTAGTGTCCTTTGACGCAAGCTGAGAGAGATAACATGAGTCAAGTTCCTTCGGCAGTATGATCGATTATGTATGCGATAGTTATGTACTAGACTAGATATGATAATTAGTTGATACCAATCCAAACTAGGTGTTCAATACTGGATAGCTATAAAGAATATCTTTAAGGGTCTATTTCCTTCGAGGGAAGGAGAATCAGAGGAGAAGAAAATAACTAGATGGAAAGAAATGACAGGGGAAAGAAATGAAGAGCGCGTGCGCATCACGTGATGGTGAGGCTGTTTCCTTGGGAGGAAAAGGGAGGCGGGTGTGACCTCGGCAGGTGCGGCAGGTGCAACAGGGAGGCAGGAGCTCAGGAGCGGCAACAGTAGCGGACATGAGCTCAGGAGCAGGCAGGTGCAACCTCAGGAGCAGGTGAGAGCTGGTGGGAACTCGGGATCGGCGGCAGGGAGGTGGGCGCGACCTTGGCAATTGCGGTAGGGAGGCAGGAGCTCCGAAGCAGGTAGGAGCTCTAGAACAGGCAGGTGCAACCTCGGCAGCAGGCGAGAGTTGGCGGGATCTCGGGAGTGGCAGAAGGGAGGCGGCACGACCTCGATAGCTGCAACAGGGAGGTGGGAGCGATGGCGGCAGCGGACGTGAGCTCGGGAGAAGGCGAGAGCAGGCAGGAGTACCGGGAGCAATGTTATCAATAACAGATTACGGAAAATAGCGAAAAACTAAAAATCCGCAATATAATATAGTAGATTGCGTTACGGGCAAATAACGGAAGACATGCAGCGTTTGAAATATATATTATATACATAAAAATTTAAGTATAATATTTGAAATATATGTTATATATCTAATAAATTAAGTTGTATAAAAATAAAATAAGTTATATAAAGAAAAATAACATATTACTAACTCAATTCAAGTCATAATTTTAATTTTTCAAACTTAAAAATATAATCATGTCGCTCTATCCATTATAGCGGTGCTATAGCGTTTCATAGCGGATTGCTCAAAAACCGCTATGAAAAAACGTTATAGCGCCGCTATTGCGGCTATTTAACAATACTGACTGGGAGCTCCGAAGCGGCTGCAGCGGACGGTAGTAGGCGGGAGCTTGGGAGCGGTGGGCAGGCGGGAGCTCAGGAGTGGCGGTAGTGGACGCGAGCTTGGAGGCGACCTCGGCAGTATGCGGGGAGCTCGGGAGTAGACGGGCATGACCTTGGGAGTAGCAGCAGCGAACGCGAGCTCAGGCAGATGCGAGAGTCGAGGGAGAAAGGGCGAGCGAGTGATTAGAGTTTTCTCTCCGATTTGGAGAGAAAAAATTTCGAAGGAAAACCGTCTGGTTTTCCTTTGACTATTCTTTCCTTCCTCCCCTTTTCTGCCCAAGAAATAGGGGAAAATAATTTTATTTTCTCTTCTCTTGTCTTTTCCTCTCAAGGAAACAAGCCCTAAGTATCTGAGGAGAACTAAAGATTTGTTCTTGGTTTATGGGGGATAGGAAGAGTTTAGTGTGTAGGGCTACACATGCCTCGTCCTAGGTTGACTCGGATGACTTCAAATCACAGTCTGGCTATGTGTTCTGTTTGAATGGAGGTGCTGTGAGCTGAAAGAGTTTCAAGCAGTCCACTGTAGCTAACTCTACGACCGAGACTGAGTATGTTACAGCTTTTAAGGCACTAAAGAAGCAGTTTGGATAAGAAAATTTATCACTGAACTTCAAGTGGTTGCAAGTACTATAGATCTCATTGAGCTCTATTGAGACAATAATGACCTAATTGCGTAGGCCAAGGAATCAAAGTCTTACTAGAAATCCAAACACATGCTTAGGCGTTTCCACCTGATCAGGGAGATCATCGATAAAGGTGATGTCAAGATATGCAGAGTTGTTATAGAGAATAATTTAGTAGATCCACTAAGGCTTTGGTACAGCAGAAGCATGATGGTCATATTAGAGATATGGAGTTAAGGTTTCTTAATAATTAGGTCTTAGTGCAAGTGAAAGATTATTAGTGTATATGCCCTAAGGACTAGTTGGTTTGACTATCTACTATATTAACATTGATATTTATATATCTTGGCATTGTCATTTTGTGTTTATGATTATATCTGCGTTAATGTATATTTGCATTATAATATCCCTAGAAATAGATTTTATCTAGTCTCGAATTTTGTCCCTTGTTGAGTGCCATAGTGGATAAGGGACAACTACGATGCATGTGAGATTGGTATATGTGTTGGTTGCGCATATGGTGCCAACGCAAACATATGAGTATATTAGTAATAGATATACTAACCCCTTGTGAGGATTAACTTGGGTGTCATAATTTAATCTCATATGTGACAGAGATGCTTTGGTCCTTTGACTTGAGGTTATTGACACCTCTATATGGTAAGGGATGTACTTTGATACAACCTAATGTCTCACCGTAGTTGGGGTTATAACAGTTGTCATTGGGTATGTCATAAACCATATGAGAGGTTCAAGTGATTGGTAGAGGATTTGCCCCTTCCTTAGGGGGGCATGATATCCATAGGCCCTTATATGGATGTATGACTGATAGTGTATGACCATACCCAGGTTAAAACTTGATTTAGTCATGACCATTAGATTGGGTTAAATAAAGAGTGATACACTTTGTCTAATCAGGATATCAGTTTGGCAATAGGATTATATTGCATGAGTACTTTGTTGCAGACTAGGAGATGTCGATGATAATAGCCTTCCACTTGGGTAGCAGTGATGCGTTACTAGACATCCCTCACTACTTGTAATGATTGTTAGATCATCACTGCCAATGTCAGAGAAACGTACAAGATGACATATCTAGACACTCTGAGATCTTGTATTAATTGGATAGCCATGGATCAAATCATATTGTGATTCGAGTCTGTTTGGGAGAATGATGCTGCGAGATATTAAGAGAGTTTTCTTAGACCATAGTTGACCACTAGTGGACCATGTTTGACTTTAGTTGACTTGCGTGTTATATATATATATATATATATATGTATGTATGTATGCATGTATGTATGTATGTATATGAATAGATATATACACACACATGTACTTGCAAATATGCATAAATGCTTATATTCATATATGTATATATATATATATATATATCTATTTATGTATTTATATATATATATATATATATATACCTATACAAATTTGTACGTGTTTTATAGATCTATATGTATAAGTAAATATAAATATTATAAATATATACATATATCCAAAGTTGTTAGGATCGAGATCCTACCTAGGAACAATCAAGGCTTTATAGGATCGGATCGTAAGATACTACCAAATAACTTAAAATATATAATTTTTTAAAATATATTTATCTAATTAGACTTAAGAGTATGAAAACTATTCTAATAAGTAATAAGCAATAGAAAATAAATATTTATCTATCTAGTATCATATATATATATATATATATATATATATATATAAACTACTATTCAGATGTATTAATTATATAGTATAAAATAATAAAATTAAATATTTGTGAGGTGATGATAATGGAGATAAGTTAATAGAAGATGGATATAATAAAGGTGTACAATGAAACTAGAAACAACAAATGCATATAGAGAAATGAAAATAACAAATAAAAGCATAAAAAATGAGAAGATACAAGTATACATTGTAATGACAATAAAAATGATAATGATAATATTATAAAGTTTATTTTAATAAATAGTTGAAGTAGACAAATATAGTTGTAGTTGATTGTGAGCTTAAGTTGATGAATGTTCGTTAAAGAAAGAACAAATGATGATAATTAAAGACGAAAAATTACATCATATTAATTAAAAGCTTTAGTATAATACAAACTTATTTTACCTATTAACTTAGGATCGAGTAAGATCCTACACGATCCTAAGACGTGGATCGTGGGATCGTAAGCTCCTACTATATTTCAGATCCTACATTCGTTCCAGAACGGTGTATCTAATTTGGGTCATAGAAAAAAAGAAAAAAAAAAATTTGGGTCATAGGATCGGAAGACCCTAAGACCCGGAATGTATTTTTGACAACATTGCATATATCTATCTATGTATATATGTACATATATATATATAAACACACAAGTCTATATGTGTATATACATAAATGCATGTGTGTGTATACACATACACATACACATATATTAATTAAAAGCTTTAGTATAATACAAACTTATTTTACCTATTAACTTAAGATCGAGTAAGATCCTACCCGATCCTAAGACCTGGATCGTGGGATCGTAAGCTCCTACTATATTTCAGATCCTACATTCGTTCCAGAACAGTGTATCTAATTTGGGTCATAGGATCGGAAGACCCTAAGACCCGGAACGTATTTTTGACAACATTGCATATATCTATCTATGTATATATGTACATATATATATATATATATAAACACACACGTCTATATGTGTATATACATAAATGCATGTGTACACATACACATACACATACACACACGTGTATATACGTGTATATGTGTATGTACATATACATTTATGTTTTTACATATATACATGTACATATACATGTGCATAGACATGTATATGTACATACACATATACACGTATATACATGTGTGTATATATATATATATATATATATGTATATGTATATATGCATGCATATATCCATATATGTATATGTTTATGCTTATCTGCATGTCTATATGTATATGTATATAAATACATACACATACACATACACACACAGACAGACACATACACATACACATACACACACGTGTATATGTGTATGCACATATAAACATAAATGTATATGTACATACACATATACACGTATATACATGTGTGTGTATATGTATATGTATACATATATATGTATATATATATATGCATGCATATATCCATATATGTATATGTTTATGCTTATCTGCATGTCTATATGTATATGTACATAAATACATGCATTCATATATATATATATATATATATATATTATATACACATATATACACATAAAAAAAGGTGGGGATAGAGCATACTCATATATAGTAGAAAACTAAAAATCTGCAATATAATATAAGAGATAGCGACACGAGATAGCGATCGGTAAATAGTGAAAGTCACATAGCTATTTAAATATGTTATATACAGAAAAAATTATGTATAATGGGTGAAATACAAGTTATATACCTAAAAAATTAAGCTCCATAAAAATAAAATATTGTATAAAGAAAGATGATATATTACTAACTCAACTCATGTTATAAGTTTAATTTATCAAACTTCAAAATATAGTAATGGTGGTGCTATAGCATTTCGTAATGGATTGTTTAGAGACTGCTATGAAAGAACACCACTATAGTGGTTATTTAACAGCACTATCATAAATATTTGGGTTATGCTATGGGTATGGCAAAATTAGTGGGAAATACCATCTCTCTCTATATATATACACAAAAATTAGTGGGTTGTGCTATGGGTATGACAAAATTAGTGGTAAATTAGTTAAATACATATATACATGTATGTGTATATGCATATGTAACGCAAAAAAAAATGCAGGGATTGGGTGATTAGGTGATTAGGTACACTTATATATATATATATCTATATATATCTATATATATATATATATATATATATAGAGAGAGAGAGAGAGAGAGAGAGAGAGAGAGAGAGAGAGAGAGAGAGAATGAAGTCAGATATTTATATTGGGTTTAGGTAGTTAATAGGTAATAAAAATTTTAATGAGGTCAAGTTCGAGCAGGGGCTTGAAGGGAACGTTGGATGGATAATCAAGTTCAACATAATATGATAAATATTTGGGTTTATGCTATATGGGTATGGCAAAATTAGTTGGTATTTTGCTGGTTGGCCATTGCCATTCAGAAATACATATTGACTAGTGTCGTTGATGGTGATAAATATGATATTATAATAGAAGACTTAATTGTTGTCAAATATGAAATTATAATAGAAGACTTAAATATTGTTTAACTTGATGTCACATTAAGTCCTACCTTATTTGAGATTGATCCTGCTAAGTGCCAGTGGTTGGCATGCTGGTTTGTCTTACTACCTACGCCTGATATCTCATGTAGAGATAGTTAATTTATGCAAGAGCTAAAGAAGTGGCATTGAGGGCAGCCCTTGAATCATAGAATATATCATGAAGGCTCCAAGCAACATACTAGGTTATAGAAAACATGGTGTCACTTACAAATTTGGCCTATATGGATGTTAATTATGTAAGTAATATGGATGACTATAGGTTTATTACAGGCTTTTGTACCTATGTTGGTAACTTCTAGAAACAATCAATTGTTGCTAGTTCTAGTTGTGAAGTTGTGTATAAAGCTATGGCTCAAACCACTTGTAAAATGTTATTGATAAAAAATCTAATCACATACCTTGATCTGGCTTGCTCTACTCCTATTGTTTTGAATTATGATAATTAGCTTGTGTTTCATGGAAGGACTAAGCATATTGAAGGTGATTATTATTTTGTTAGAGATGTTGTGTCAGCCCAAGGATCTATACTCTCCATATTAAGTCAGCAGATCAAATTGTAGATATTTTTACTAAAGCACTACATTGGGACATTAATATCAATGCTCAGGGGGAGTGGTAATATTAGAACCTTATAAATTTTATCTCATATGTAGTTTATATATATTTTATGTTATGTAGTTGTTATTTTGTTTTATTTCATTAGGTAGCTTATTGGTTAAGGTATCTTAACGTGTTAGGATCTTTAAAGTTAACCTATATATTTTCACCTTGCCGGTTAGATAATATACATTTCTTATTTTGTTTACAACATATAATGTGGTAACTATAGAGAACAAGGTATATTTTCAGTTTTGCCAATGTATAGTTGAAGACTCAAATCACTCAATGGTATTGCCAAAGTAGGATGATGCCATATTCAGTTTTGCTATATTTTCCATCTTCCATTTTGTAACACAACTTACCTAAATCTCAAGGTCTTTGTTAGAGCTTTGGCACTCAGACCAGGGTTATGAGGTGCATTTGCAGGCATGCTTTACAGGAAACAATTTTGTAGGAAATAGGGGCTCTAAGTTCTCTCTGTATAATACTAGTTATATGATTGTGTCTCACTAAATGGTCTAAACTAGAGTATAGTAACATTTTTCACTTATTGTTTTATGGATTAAAAACTTCAACCCTAATTTACTAGATGAACCTGTTGTAATACTGATGTAACATGTTAGACTTGATTTTTTATCCAAATTTATGCCTAGCTAGTAAACAACAGTATGGTGTAGCAATAAACAACTGTTGCATATCATCTTCTTGCTGCTGTCAGCTAATTTTTGTGTTGTTTCTGATTGTTGGCCAAGAAAGAGATTCAGCTTTTCTTAATTCCTTGCTTAATTATGATTTATGAGCTTGCTTCAAAGTGAATGATTTTGTTTTATCTAACAGTTATACTACGTATGATCAGCTTTGGATGTGATTATCATTGGTCATACAAAAATCCCCCGTTTGATCAAAAGGTGTGATGCATTACTTCATTTTAGTGTGTTTATATGATATACTTGAAACTTGTTATTCAGAATGCACCTTTTCGATATGCCACTTTTAGTGTGTATAAAATTTCTTTGAATGCTGTTTTCTGTTGCTTTAATCTTGCATTGTCATGGTTGTAAGCCATGCCCTTTTTCTGCTTGTTAGCTTCAACAATGAGATACTTTTTTGGGAAAGTACTTTCACATTTGAGTTTTAGTTGAGATCTGAAGGGAGGCCTGGAGCTTATCCAATTCTTTTCCCTGATATTTGTCGTATGTTGGTAACAGACACTTGCATTAGTACAAGTTTTTTTTTTTTTTTGAGAAATTTCCAATTATTTCAAAAGAATTATAATCACGGGCTCACAGCTTATCTTACACGTGGGGGAGGGGGAGGGGGACTAATTTTTCTGCAATTAATGCATGCCAATTGGCTGCCTGAGAAAATAGGCATATAATAAATGGTAATGCCCTATATGCTTATATACTTGCTTCACTATTATAGATGTTGTATTTTAGTCTTTTCAAGCCATTTTGAAAAATGAATAAGGAAAAATCAAATGGCTGGCTACATACAAAATGCCGAGGATTGCACTTTAGTACTCAATGGACGCAAATAAACGTGCATTTAGTCTTAAATTATAACTAGTCACTAAGCAGACATGGAAATTCACTTAGGAAAAAATGACAACACTTAGGGAAAGTTCATTTGGTTGGCTGCCACAGTAATTCACTTACAACCTGTATTTGGCTTAAATAATCCCATAAATAGTCTTTCCTGAACGAATAGCTCATAACATGCATGGTAAAATGACCATGGGATATCAATTCTAATGATGAGGCTTGTTTTCTCCAACTTTATTACTGGAATGGTCAGTCTAGATGCTTTTCCTATAGCCTTTTTGTCCAAATCTGTCGCCTTCAGAAAAAACAAAATCCACCAATTGTTGAAATTTGAAAAGAAAAACTTTAATCTTTTATGAAGCCACTCCTCTTTTCCTTTCAGACTTCTTTTAAGAAGGATACAAATGTAAACAAGGAGTTACACATACAATGTAACAATAAAGATTGCTGTGAGTAACTAGATATCAGTATATTTTCTACATTGTTCCTCGATCAGAACAATATTCTATTATAATTTTTTTGTGAGAAAGTGGATTTATGTTATCATAAGTGTTGTTTCTAAAATTTGATATATTATTTTCCGTGTCTCCCTGTCTTGTGCAGGTTGAATACTTTTTATTAAATGTACCATTTGCATCGTTGATCTTATTTAGCACATTTTTCATCCATGCATTTGTTTGATTTGACCAATTCAGGTTTTATGAGTAAAGGAAAATTTGTTGTTTATAACTTTATATGCAAATGTTTGGATGTATTTACATAGGTTTGTGGATTTATCTGCAAGGAATTATTGTGTTCTTCAGTAATTCTTTCTTTCTTTCTGGTGAACATATGTTCATATACTTAAAACTATAATAAAATAGCTGAATCTTTTGATGTTAAACTGTTAATCTGAAATTTTCAGTGTCTTTTGGATGCAGAAACATATGCAACGGTGCAATATATGCTCTTCTGGCAAGGCATGCTACTTTTCTCTACAGGTATTTATGCTATTTTTAATAAATTCTAATACATTGGAGAAGTCGAGACTCAAGCCCTCATCTACGCTCTATTTAGTTTGATTTTGACATAGAAGTCTTCCTTTGATCTAGAATTGGTCTATAGGTCTCAATATACCGAGCATATTTACATAGTCACACAGTATAGTCGGGGTGACTGGTCCATCTCAGATTGAGATTTTAGTGTTATTTCTCATCCAATTTGATCCCATGGTTTTTGTAATCTTGAAAAAAAATGAAATCAGAGTGTGTCTATGGCTGAAATTCAATTGAAATTTGACTTACATGTAAAGAAAATCACTAGTTTAAAAGTTCAGATAGATTTTTTTTAATTTGTAATATCTTACTCCCGACAAGAAGGGCCTTCAAGTTTTACTTTTGAATCGGCTCTATTCCTTTAGTTTAATCTTACATTTCCTAATAACTTAACAAACTAGTTAATCTTACGATATTTAACAATTAAATTCAAATGAAAATACACATTAATTGAATTATTACAAAAAGCACCTTTTGGCTTGATTTTGAACAGTCTGCCCCCTCTAGTTCCATCCCCAATGTCCTTAAAATTTGGAAAAAAAAATCATTTTTATGATATTTATGTAAATTGAAAGTACAAATAAGTTGATGACATAATACCTTGTTAGTAGGAGAGCTTTTATACCAAAGTGACCTAGTAGGAGCTCTTACTGCATCCCTAATGAATGATGACTATTGGAGACATCACCTGTTGTATGCTGAGTTAGTTCTATCTTGTAGTTTGCATTTCCTACTTTTGATAGACTTTCTGAGATATGATTATACTAGTATGCTGAGATCTACTTGTTTAGTAAGTTCACATGAGCCCTTTTCTTTTTCATTCTCATGAATTCACCACTCTACTATTACCTCTTTTGTATATAATTTCATAAAATAAAATCAAACAAAATCTTTAGAATCTTTTTAATATAAACTCTTTATAAATAAAAACTTTATAAAATAAAATATTTGTAAAATAAAATCTTTATAAATAAAATCTTTATAAATAATTTTTTTATAAATAAAATCTTTATAATATAAACTTTATAAAATCAAAACTTTATCAAATCAAAACTTAAAATTTATGAATATTATATATTATTATATTTATAATTAAAAAAGTTAGTGACTATTTTTTTATATATATGTAAAAAATATATATTTAACTATTTTACGGTTGTATCATGACTTTAATTTTATATGTGTGAGATGTAACCTTAATTATTTTAATAAATTTAATATTTTAATTTTTAATTTAATAAATAATTATTTTGTTTTAATAAATGTTTTAATATATTTACACATTAATTTTGTTCATATTAGAATTGTATATTTAACTATTTATGATTATATGGGAGCACTTATCATATTAAAATTTTTCTATCATTTAATTTTTTTAATGTAAATTTAAATATTTAATGATTGATATTTGTATTGATTCTACAGTATTATCTAACAATAATTTATAGTATTTTTCCAACAGCACAATCCAACAATCTAACTAAAACAAAACTTTTCACCTAAAAGTACTATCCAAGATAGCACTTATCAAATTAGCTGAAGCTAGACAGCACTTATCCTTTCTACCAAACGCACCTATATTTTGTGGGATGGATATCATGGCAATTGGTAGTAGGACAAGCACCCAATACTACGACAAGATATAGGAACATATAAGAAAATTTTGAACCATGTCCATATCAATCCAACTTTAATGGTGGAGTGTCTTATTTCTGCCTAGTTCTTTTAGGCATATATTTTTGCTTTATTGGAGTTTCCTTTGATCTGCTTTAAGATTAGTATAACATGTTTCTTAGTTTGCCTCATTGACCGCCATTATCTTCATATTGTGTAGCATGGGTAGACCTAGCTTCACAACTCTATAGTTGCTATATCTTAGGCACATATGTCTCACCACCAACAATGCGAACTCTTTTGTCTATATCATCTCTCCTTGTCTATATCATCTATGTTTGCCCTACCGTCCAATGTATGACATATCAGCTCAATATATATAGTGTTATTTTGTCTAGTACTAGTACAATATAATGTTGGTACATTTGGTATGTATTGGTGCGCCAAGATTTTAAATTTTGATATAAGTACTTTTATTCCCATTTTAATTAAACCTACTTAAACAATTATTGTTTTAAAATTTTACATACTTTTATGGCATATGGGATGGATATAGAAAGGCAAGGTCAATTCAAAAAGCAAATATAGTGGACATTCTTGTAGTGGTAATATATTATAATCCTATATTTTCATCAAAATTACAAACATATGCTATTAGTTATTACTTGTATCTAATTTTATGTTATTTTCAACCCCCATGCTCCTCTAAAATATTAAAATTCATATTTTAGTTAGTTTAAAGGTAGCATGACATCAAATTAGAAATAAATGTAAATGAAGGAGAAAACTCAATCCGAAGTTGAACCAAGTTAAACTTACCATATTGTGTTGATATGATCGGTATACTAGTACTTATCTGTCCAGTTAATGACTAGTGTACTGGTACAAACCAATATTTCATACCTCACATGTAATTATGAACATCAATGGACAACTTCAACTTGACAATTAACTCTGTATGGACCTTTCACTAGAAGTTCCAAATCACTTAACATACTAAGTATGCATATGTTTTGTTCTTTGCTTATGAAATGTCATAGTAATTCTCATTTCATTATTGCTTTGGCAAGTGAAATGGCATGCCATTGTTGTTAATATGATATTAGAAACATAATAAAATTATTATTTTTATTGTGAAAAAAATATTTTATTATATTCACAATAGCTAGAGTGCTCAAAGTATATATTAGTCTGATGCATTCGTTAGATGACATCATGAGATCTACCAAATTTACTTGGATTCTTGCTTTTTTGGTCCTTTCAAGCGATAAAATATGCATAATTTCATTTTGATAATCTTCATATCTGGCAGGAGAGGAGCATTGATGGAGACAAGTATACATTTAATATGTACTTGTGCTATTTGATCTATGCACCACTTTATATTGCAGGCCCAATTATAAGCTTCAACGCATTTGCTAGACAGGTTTATTTCTCCTTTTGTTAACAAAGTAATATTCTTTTTAGTTATTGAAATTGGATTGCTGTCTTGGTTTGGTTTATTGTTCATATCATCTGGAAGCATTCTCCCATGTCTACAAAATATTTAAGTTTAGAGATTCCATGAATTTGGAAAAACCATGTGATTGTGGTGTAGTTAATGGTTAATTAGTTAATATCAGTGGCGTTATTGCCTTATTGGTTATAGTTTTACCATGTTGATGGTACTGTGGCAAATTACTGCTGCTCACCCTCCAATTCTTGCTAATCTATTTGCGGTGACATTGCTGCTCTGCTAGTTACAATACATTCCCTGCCGTCAAACTGTAATCTTCTCCACTTAACATAAATAGAGCAACCTTCTATTGCTCCTACGTCTTTACAGATTGCCAATCCATTAGACCCACCCATTGCCTAGTCTAGTGATCGTGGCCATTTGGGGGTTTACTGATTTTTAGGGGTGCTACTTGCATGATTCAGTATGTCCATTGTCTACCACCCTTGCCCCTTTTCAGAATACCATTATCGATCACCTAGCAATTGCAAATGATGGTTGTCAATCATCATCGTCTGAGCCTGCTCATAAATTGCTTCCTCACCTCTCGCAATTGAGAGTCATGGCACATGTGATCACAAACACATTACTAGGGGAAAAAAGAAACAACAGTGGAAAAAAAAAAGAAAAAACCCAAAAGGAAAAGCTAAAAAGGTGAGGAAAAGGAGAAAAAAAAGCCAATGAAATATTAAAAAAGAAACAGTGCAAAAAAATAATCATGTGTGTTCTTTTTTTCCATTCAGTATTGTCTTTGTTCTTTCAGCCATAGCTTTGATTCAACTTGTTGCACTGTAGTTTTTTTTAGCTGAGAATGGTTGGTGTAGTTAGTTAACACAAAGTGTTAGTGGTAGTAGTTTTACCATGTTAATGGAGGAGTTGGTTTTTGTGCTAGTAGAGGTTTGAATTAAAGGAGGAAGACATACGTTTGTTGATGAATTATTGAATCTATTAGCTCAATTCTCTTACTCTTTCTTGTTCTACTTAGCATGGTTTACAAATTGGCTGAACTCAAGTGAAATCAGCCTCCAATGCAGGTTCGTCCATAACCACGGGCGAAACACCCAACAGATTTTGTTCTGATTTTTCGCTATTTGACAGCCATGTAGTTGATACATTCAACCTGAGAGTACAGACAGCCCATCTTCTATACTGCCTCTTCAGGTTTTCTTATCATGTATCTATATTGAATTTGGAGCATGGAAACTTAGGTTGGGGTTTTTTGGGGAGAAAAGTGGGGAGAAGGGAAAGAAAGAGATATTTTTCCTTGTTTTGTAGGGAAGACTGATTTGGGAGGAAACTAAACGGAAGAGAAACATAGTTACTTTTTCATTATTTTGGTTTCTCTCCAATTTGGGGAGAAAACTAAGGGCCAGTTTGGTTCAACTGGAGCTTATAGCTGGAGCTGGTTCGAACAGAGCTGGTTGCATAAATTTCATGCTGTTTGGATAAATCAAACTTTAGCTGGTCAAAACTAGTCAAAATAGTCAAATCTAGTCAAAATAATTTTTAACTCATATTAGAGTTAGATTAGAGCTAGATTATAGTTAGATTAAGAGGAATGGAGCAGAAGGGGAGAGTCGGGCTGGCATCGGCGCTGAGGAAATCTGCTGTAGGAGGGAGGAGAAAGGGAGCTCGGCCGGCGTAGGAGGGAGGAGAAGGAGGAAGCGGCTCGGCCTGGAATTGGTGTCGCTCGGATGATCTGCAACAAGGGGGAGGAAGCGGAGCTAGGGCTGGCATCAAAGGGGGTCGGCGATGGGGGAGAGACGGCGGGGCTTAGGGCAGACTCTTCGCCGTCTCTTCGAGCTCGTGTCCGCCGACCTCAGCACCCGCATCCGCCTGCAATCTAGGAGGAAGACGACGCAGCAACGGGAGGAGCCCTCTGCCGCGGCCCGCTGAAGCGCCGCCACCGTAGCCTCCCTCCACCGCTCGAGGCTGACCATGCGGCGAGCGGAGCCTTCCTTCCACGCTCTTTGCCGAGCGTGAGATGTTGCAGCCATCCCACTCGCGTCGCTTCAAAGAGAGAGGAATCGGAAAAGCTGCCAGAAGCTAGATTTAACAGCTTCTCATGTACAGTGCAGCTTCTCTGTTCCAACCAGAGAATCTGCGTCCCCAAACGCCAAGTTTGACCATAAGCCGTTGGCCGCCCCAGCAAAAGCCAAAAGCTGGGCGAACCAAACGGGGCCTAAGTCTGGTGCTAGTTTGAAGCTTGCTTGGGTGCCGATTGCCTCTCCAGTTGTCGTTCGAAGCCTCGCCTGCCTGCCTGCCTCAGCGAGCTTGCCTTGCCTCGCCAACTTGCCGTAGCGAGCTTGCCTCACCCACCTGTCGCCACAAGCTCACCTCGCTCGCCTGTCGCCATGAGCTCGCCTGACCACCTGCGGCGGCGAGCTTGCCTTGCCAATCTATCGTCATGAGCTTGCCTCGCCCACCTATTGCCGCGAGCTTGCCTCCCAGCCGAGCTAATGCTGGCATCCTACCCCCAGTTGAGCTTGTGCTAGCTTTCCGCCTCACACAGAGCTTGCTCCGCTGCGGTTGCCTCTCCCCTTTCTCCATGCTGCTTGATTTCTTGTTTCCTGTGATCATGTGCAACGGACATGATTTTTGTTTCTTCTCTTTCTTTTTATTTTCTCCTTTATATTTCTTTCTCCCCATATTTCTTCTCCTCCAAAAAACCAAGTAGAAGTTAACAACTGAACCAACTTGTTTGGTCAACAGAAGGATTCTATGCAAATAAACTTTTTGAACAAGGAATCTATATCTTGTTTCTTCTACCCACTTATAACAATCTTCAAAATAAAAGAAGCGCACAAAATCCAGCATCCAGACTACAGGAGTTCAACTACCTATGGATGGTTTGGTAAATATGGAAATCCATATAATTGGTAAACAAACTTATGTGTACGATTGTCACTCATATATTACTGTTCTAATAAGTGCTAAACAGTGTTCTTTGTGCCATCCGTGGACATATGTTTGTGACTTGATAAAGTTTTGAACCATGATAAATCAGAAACTAACTCATTTTTAATAGGGTAACTGAGTAAGTATATTTTACTCTGGGTACCGTGCACTGAACTATGCTTCTCTCACTGTGTAATACAACAGCAGGAATATATACAATATTGACAATGTACATACACCATTTATTGTTAAATAATTTGCAATACTATTGAAGAGTTTGTATATGTACAGTTATGCTTCATCTTTTTTAAGATAAATAGGTTTAGCCTTTCATCCTTAGAAAAAAAAAGGGTTTTCTTGATTTATCTGACTGTTTGACACAAACAATGATTTGCCACAAGTCCTTACGGTGCCAGCTTTTGTAAATGTGTTTTTATGGTCCTATAGACATCAACATTTTTCAATATTTTTGAAACACTGTTGCTATATTGCTTCTTTTAAACCGGCACTCTGACTTACTGCTGAGAACAGATTAAACTACTAGGTACCATGCTCTAACTGCAGACCATTAAAAGTCGGTAACTTGATATTGCATATTTGGTTTTGTTTGACATATAGCCTTAATGAAATTTTTTGTTCAATGTTTTTATATTGTTTTTGCAGTATGGTCTATGGATGGTTAAAATCATTTCACAAGTTGTTGTTGCTGCTTCTGAAGCTCAGTTATAGTATTGCTTTTTTAACAGTTTTCTGTAAGCCTGCATTCACATATAGCCATACTTCTTAAACTCGGTCATGTCTCAAGTCTCAATTATGTCAAACTAAAGCAATTAACATTTAAAATTTGAAAGTGTTTCAGGCATCTAATATAATTCGTCAATGATATTTATCACTTCCGGAAAGCTTATGTCTTGAGAATTCAAAGTAGATTAAGGGATCTAGTCCGGTATTAATAAAAAACTTTGTGATGGAACTCAAATTGTTGCACGAGGGAATAATGTTAATTTACTTACTGAATTTTTTTCCTTTCACAAACATCAAATTCAATGTTCATGGTCAAATCATTTTATGCATTACTATTTATGAGTTATGGACCTCCTTACCACTAAATAATGAGTTGCCACGTTCAATTCATATAATGCAATGAACAGAAGAGTACGCTAATTTATCCGTTTGCTCTTGCTATATTAATCTTGCAGATGGATAGGCCACAGAAGAATTTCTCACATGGACAAATAATTGTATATGGCCTTAGGTGGATGTTTACTCTTCTTCTTATAGAAGCAATGACTCACCACCTCTACTACAATGCTTTTGCAGTTAGGTAATCAAACTATAATTTAAATATTGAATCTATGATGTACCACGGTTCCACCCACAGTAAATCATAGATCTATTCTTAATTTTGGTTCTTGTTTATGCAGTGGATATTGGAGGCACTTATCGCCAGTGGAGATTCTAATCATAGGTTATGGGGTATGCAAAGAGCTGCTTTAAGTTTCTTGTACTGTGTATAATGTGTCCTTTACATGCATACTGATACGACTCTCATGCAAAGCATGCCAAAGTAGAAGATAACAAAACACTTGACCACCCTCAACCCTAACCCTAACCCTAACCCTAGGCCCTTTTATAGACTCTTCCTACTTAGCGAACCGGGTATGACAAGCCAACCCGGATCCACTTATTAATAACCTACTAATACTAATGGGCCCGTAACAATTGTCCCCCTCTTGAACTAGCCTTATCCTCAAGGCTGAAAACTTTCTCTTGTGTCGTCGCCAGGATCCCACGGCACGCGATCCTCTCCCTCCAGATCTTCATCTTCAGCTAGCAGCATCACCCGGAATTGCTTGTTTGCGCATCGGTGCATTGGATGATATGGTTGATCACACTGGAAGTATAATCCTTTCTCTCTCTTATTGATGTACTCTTGGTGGGACATAGCTTGACTCCTTCTGGACCGGTCATAGGTGCTTGACGATATGCATTGGCCTCCCACCTCCTTGGAGTCATTTTGGGATGACACAATTCCTTTTCCCTCAGCAGGCAGTGTGATGCTAGAATTTACACTAATGCTTCTCCTCGGTTGCGGGACACTGTAGGCCGAAACCACTTGGGATGGTGAATCTGGCATGGATGGATTATGAGGAATGCTTCCTCCCCAAGAGTAGTTCCCACTGCCTGTCTGACTTTTGCTTACCACCCCTTCTGTCCCTATCCGCCCTTGTGGTGTGGTCCCCCCCCCCATCAGCTCCATCTCGATGACTCGAGCGAGAGTCATGACACGCATAACATCAGTGGGTAAGAAGGCGCGCACCTTCTCCCTGATAGTGCTGTTTAGGCTCTTTAAGAAGAAACTCACGTATTGCTCCTCAGATAGGTCAGGTAGCTGTGAGACAATCTCTTCAAAAACTCTAATGTGCTTGATCACAGTCAGGAGACCCTGGTCTAAGGCTGTCAGACGCTCATAGGCTGAAGTGGCTGGGAACTCACTATAGCGCTGTAGCATTTCTTCTTTCAGCCTCCCCCATGTCAGATTGAGAGTCCTCCGCCTCAACCACCGAAACCAATGTCCTGCTGAGCTCTCCATGCTCACAAAGGCTATCAGGACCTTGTATTCGTACTGCTCAGCCCGTGCAATCTATCCTACGGGATCAGTCCCATCAAATCCTGGCAGCTTTATGAGCTTATGGATCCACCACATATTCTCCCCCGAATTCATCCCCCTATTTGTTTCTCCTCCCCAATGCACTCCACCTCCTAGTATGTCTTCATCAATGATTTCTATTCTGTTCGGCCTCATGTTTGCCTCTGGTGGTGGCCAATGCTCCTATGAAGGGGGTGGGCGGTATGACTCCTTGCCTCGTCGATGATGAGGGCTCGTTGAACCCTCCCTTTGCTCGTTTAGCCTACCTGTTAATGTCGCAGCCAAGTTCCTCACCTCGCTCGTCAACGCATCAATAACCCCGTAGTGTCGCTCCATCTCCTCCTGGCGCCTCTTAAATCTAACTATTTCCTCCCGGTGTAGACACCGCTCTTCCGTTGCTGTCATAGCTTCAATTCTTCTATCCTCTCTTGCAGATTGAAGTTCCTCTCGTATAATCACAAGAGAACATTGCACTTCAACTACTGTCTTCTTCAAAGCCTCCAATCTAGCCTCACTACGTGTAGTCATCCTTCATATTTTTTTTTGAAATATTTTTGCTACAGTACACGCACAGTACCAGCTTCTTTTTTTCTCTGCTGCTACAGTAACCTACGCTCGCGCACACCCAGATCTTCCGCCTGCGCCCGTGTCCGCTTCGCGCAACCCCTTCCGACGCTGCCTCCTTGCTGCTTGGGCGACTGTCCCTCGCAGTCGCTCCTCCTCCCACGCCCAGGCGACGCCTAAACCAGCCGACGCTCCCTCTCTAGTGCCCAGGTGACGCCAACCGCAGCAGCCGCTCCTCTTCCTTGCCTTGCAGAAGACTTCCCCACGCGTCCTGACTAGCTCTGCCTTCCTCCGCCGCGTCCGCAGCCGCCTTCACTGCTATCGCTCTCGCCGACGGTCGCCTTCCGGTAAAACTTCTTCCGCCGTTACCACCTTTGTCAATCCGCGAACACGATGGCCTCCGAAGCAGCCCCACGCGAAACGCTGAGTCCCTGCATCCCTCTCTCCCACCTCCAATCTCCCAGGCGAGGGTCACGACGCCCGAAGATCACCTCCGCCGAAGTCAGCAACCTTCCTTCCGCCCACGTAAACGTCTGTGTCTTCCCTTAGAGCTTCCGCCTCGATCCGGTAGAAAGATGACGGCGGCAGAAGATTTCAGCCACCGAAGATGTTGCTCCTCGAATTGATAGACTCGTCTTAGGGTTTCTTGTTGGCTTGATGAACGATATTAGATCCGCCGTATAGATCTAATACCGACAACGGAATTGCTTCCGCCTTTATCCGTCGCCGGACCACCGGTTCCCCGGCGATCGATCTGGCAGGTCGGACCAATTGATACGACTCTCGTGCAAAGCACGCCAAAGTAGAAGATAACAAAACACTTGACCACCCTCAACCCTAACCCTAGGCCCTTATTTATAGACTCTTCCTACAAGCCAACCCGGATCCACTTATTAATAACCTACTAATACTAATGGGCTCGTAACACATATCATACAAGGTTCAAAAAACTAGTTTGAACAAGGGTACCTGTTAGTACCCGACTGATTCATATATATATATATAAAGGTTCGAACTGGTATTTCAATCTATGATACTCATAAAGTAGTCCATTGAAGAAAGGGTCACTAAAGGATTTAATATGGTAATACAAAATGCAGTGGTCTGCTACTCGAGTAAGCATGAGTCGGGGAATTGACTTGTCTATGTATTAGAGCATGGATGATAGGCCTTAACCTAGTTTTGCTGGAGCAAGTAATCAGAAACTAAGAGAAGGTACTCTCACTGCTAGGAAAACAACAAATTGGCAGAGACAATTATGTCAAACATATAACTGGTTAGCCTAGTATTGCCAATTGTCATGATCACATGACCTGGCTGCTAATATATAATAATAATGCTTGATCACATGGGTAAGCAAGTAAGTTTTGGGTTAAAATTTTGCAAGCTCTTGAAACTGAAAACTATGCAACATTTTTCTCAACTCTACTTTTGTAGCTTGCTAGCTACAGCGTAGTTTCCTTTTGCCCCGGTTTTTTTGCTTTGTTATCATGTGAACCTTAAAAAGCGTCTTGATTTGTCATCCAAAACTAGGAAGATTTTATTTGGGAGAGAAAAGAATGTTAATCATATAATTAATGGCCTATTGGTTTTACCAATCACTTTGTTGTCAATTGCCATGACCTTGCATCATTCTAATATATAACTTCTAATCGTTGCCCATGACCTTGCTTCTAGTATATAGCAGTACTTCTTGATCACATGGTAAGCCTACAATATACTTCATTATATCCAAAACGTGATTTTCCAGGGAGGTGTAGTCATATGCAAATGCTTGGTGAATTGGACTATAGTTGATTGGCCCAAGTGATTTTCCATGGAGGCGTAATCATATGCAAGTTCTTGAAACTGAAAACTGTCCATTTTTCTCAAATCAATTTTGGCTGGTGACCTGTTCTTTTTGCCTTTTTTATCATGTTAATTCTCAGAAACTGTTTTGACTTGTCATCCAGAAGTAGGAAGCTTTCAAATTGGCAGAGCCAAGTACGACAAACATATAAATGCCATGACCTGACTACTAATATATAATAATGTTTGATCACATGGGTAACCATGCAATATATTCCAATATATCCAAAACGTTATTTTCCAGGAATGAGGAATCTGCTTGGTGAATTGAACTATAGCTAAGACTATTCAAGCAAACTTAGTTTATCTTAATTATGTTAGACTATTCGGTTGAAACCTTGCAAGTTCTTGCAACTGAGAACTATACAACAATTTCAATTCTACCTATTCGATTAACTATGTTTATTTACCTGTTTTTTGCCTAGTTATCACGTTGAATCTCAAAAACGGTCTTGATTCGTCTTCCAAAACTAGGCGGTTCCTTCGCATAGTACAAAAATGTTTTGGATCATATGCATTTTAATTAGTTGAAATCAGATTTTTCTACCACTTAAGATGCTTAGATCAAGTAATTTTCCCATAAAAGAATCAAGAACTGCATATCTGGTAATGCAAATTAATTTTGGAAGTACTATGTTACTAACTAGTTCCACAAACCCGGGTTCGTTGATGTCATCCAGTTCTTTCACTTGTTTGATCCTTGATTTTTCTTACATTTTTGATCAAGATATTTGTTGCTTTCTTGCATCTATTTATTTTATTTATTAGTTTTATAATGTCAATCAACCATATCAATTATGTTATTGCTCTAAAGATGCCCAATTGGTTGACTTTTGTTCTGCTACGTTTCCGTTCTTTTAATATTCACTTCATGCTGAATTGCATTAAAACTATTGCAACTTTTTTTTTCAATGTTACGGTTACAGGTTGTAAACTTTATGTGGTTGAAGTTCTTTCTTATTTGGCGATATTTTCGGTTCTGGTCACTGGTAATCTTCTGAACAGAAGGAATATTTTTTTCTTATCATCCCAAGTATGATCTCCTTAAATGATTTCCATATTATCTTATGCATCTCTCTGCATGTGTTATCACTGCAAACCATCATATTCAGATACTTTCCACATGCATGCTGCTCAATTATCTGAGCTTATATTTCCTTCAGTTGGCTTCAATGCACAATTGGAGACTTGTGTGCTCATTTACAAATTGTCTAGATTCAGTAGTGATAGATTTATTGATTGTCATTATTACGATGCTTTTTGCTTGTGGTTAATTGGTTATCTCACTTTTCTAGGTTTGAAAATTTATACAAACATTGTCTTCACAAAATTTAGTTGGACAAGAAAATTTCTGTTGCTCATAAGCTCTATGTCATTCTTTGTCCTAAATACTTTCAGTCAAATGAAGTTATCTTTGTTACATTTGAAACGATAAAATATGCCTACATATTAATAAAACTATAATAGGTAAATCTCATGCATAAACAGAGTTCTAAAACTCTCCCCTTAAGCAGAAGTATATATATTGATCATACCTAGCTTGCTGTGGCCAATTTCTTACTCTTCTGCCAGAACGAGCTCCTTTCTTTGTTGCAGGAGGGTTCATATTGAGGGGTCTTCCATTTTACTTGAGGTTAAAAATTTCTCCTAAAGATGCTTGATACAATCTCCTTCAAAGCATTCATGGTGATGAGGACATCCCAAATTGTCTTAGCCGTATTGAGAAACATCACTATATAAGCAATATTTGGTTTCATACTACTGACAAAACAGATGATCATGACATTATCTGAACAACAACATCCATGTGTCCGATCTAGTGAATCTAGTGCCTCCTAGAAGAGATAATGAACCTTTCCATGAGGTTTAAAGAAAAACCTAATAGATTTGGCCCATAACATCTAGTTCGTAGTTTGTACCATTTAACTTGATTGCAGTACCAATTGTTGGTTTAATTTCATAAGAGAGATCCATGAAGAGGAGGCAAGGGAAGGATCAAGAAAAGAACAGGCAATGCTACTATAACAGTAATCGTTGTGATGAACAGTAGTCATTGGTGATGAACAGTAACTGAGACAATGAACATTAGTTGTGGAACAATAGCCACACGATTTGAGTATGAAGGAAACATCTCTCTGGTACCATATTAAAGGAAAGAAATGAAAAAAATTACTATTACTATAACAACTATTACAATATGTGAGTACAGCGAATCCAAATTCATTATAATAACTTATCCATTCAGAAACCCAATAACTAAACATAAAACATAATATAGCAACTAATATAACATAAAGATTTATTCCTGAAGAGTCACAAAGAGTAAAAAAACCTATTAACAATAAAGGATTTGGTGAAGATATCGGGAAACTAATTTTTTAAAGTGGTAAAGAGAGTACATATCTTCTTAGGACATCAATGCATCTTTTACTTAGTGGCAACCTAATTCAGTGTGCATAGTTTGCTTATAAAACACAGTATTGCTTGCAATTTAGATGGTTGCCACACTTTCATAGTCATTGGTTCTTCGTGAGTGAAATCCAATTCTTTTTGTGAAAGCTCTTATAGATAAAGTGAGTCCTAAGTTCTAACTACGCACGTTCAATTTTTTAAGGACACTGGTTGTCAGATTCTATTATAGCATTTGGTAGAAATTAAGTTTAATATGATGAATTGATTACTAAAGATGGAGTTTCATTAAAAGATTTGTTAAGTTTAGCTAACAGAATTTGTTTGCTTTTGTTGCTTGTTTCCCCAAAATATAGATCGTTTATTCTGGTCCTCTAACAAGTCAAATAGACATAGTTTTTATGTTTGATAAGTACTAAAAATTCATATATTTGATGTCATGCTCTGACGAGGCACCCAAGCCCACACCTAGAGAATCCGCCTTGGGATGCGATGGGTCAAACCGGCCAGAAATGTCGAAGAAATATTTAGGTACAAAATTGTACAAACACCAAAATTGAATATAATAACATGATACGAACATAGTCATCTGGTCCACGACTAGGATACAGAAATACAAATCCAACTATCATACAAATATGAAAATAATACAACAATATCAAATGTCAACTCCAGTGGTGGCCACTAGTACTATCTTTCTACTTACCTCCTAGAGGAGCGGCGTCTGAACCTAGAAGAGAAGTAAGAGTTATTAGCCAGAGGGGCTAAGTAGGGGATTAGCAAGATATGATGTATGTACAAGAATTAAGATTTATTATAATATCTATCAGTCCTATATCCATAGTATACATATACTACAACTAAACTGACTACTAAAAATAGATCAGACATACACAGGTATAAAACAATGAGCTAGGCCAATTGTCACAAAGGACGCGCACTCATGGAAGAGTTATCCCCAGTGTCAGTTTTAAACAAAGGAGATGGCTACCCGTTGGCAGTTCGCTAGTATAGCATCCTACACTTAATCATCCCGAAGTCGTTATACGAACTTTCGACAATGACACAGTCTCGAGGCATATAGTCCATGGCCTCTACCAAGACTATAGTCGGTGGCTGGTGTATAAAACCCGTAGCCCACACCCCCATCGGGCTACAGACAAATATCAGTTGACTAGTCTAACCACCGCCACTAGTCCAACCGTCAGGATCTCATAGGCAATATAATAGAAATATATTGATAAAATATTCATACATAAACTGAATGTAACAGTATCATAAAACAGAAATAGTTATGCAACAAAAACAATTAAATAGGAGACATGTAAGCATTCGTATGTTTCAATGATAGGATCAGATACCAAAACAATAGGGTTGAATTGAAAGTAAGGTGTCACTAATCTACACATGCATTTGGCACCATGTACGAAAGAACAGGAAGGACCCTACCTAACAAAGTTGGTCTGAAGTCCCATAGATAAACTAGTCCAATCCAATTAATCCTCGAGCTATGTTCGAGCGTCAATATCTGTTGGACCTTACAGATATACAAAATGGTAGTGTTACAACCAGTGTTATTAATAGCAGATCGCGAAAAATAGTAAAAAGCTAAAAATTCGCAATATGATATAGCAGATTGCATTGGAGGCAAATAGCGGAAGCCTCATAGTATTTGAAATATATATTATATATATAAAAATTTAAGAATAACGTTTGAAATATATATTATATATCTAATAAATTAAGCTACATAAAAATGAAAAAAATTATATAAAGAAAGATAATATATTACTAACTCAATTCAAGTCATAATTTTAATTTCTCAAACTTGAAAATATAATAATGTGGCCCTATCCGTTATAGTGGTACTATAGTGTTTCATAGCAGATTACTCAAAAACCGCTATGGAAAAATGTTATAGCGCTGCTATTGCGGCTATTTAACAACTATTTTACAACACTGGTTACGACACGTCTAACCTATAACATTTACCATATAATTGTCTGAACAGAATACACCTAGTCCGCATGCAATTCTACAACACTTAAATAAATGTGAATAAATCAAGTCCGAGCTAACCTAGTCTGTAGCTTGTACGGACGAGTTTCCACTAAATATTGTCGAGCGTGAAAACCGAGGTGTCTCAATCAACACGGACAGTTCACCCAAATTACTATTTGCCAGAACAGTAATCGGAGCTTCGCTGTAATATGCCGAAAATACCACGGATGTATCAAAGGTTAAGAACTCCAGACAAATTTCTGCGACTCGTTAGAGTCGCCAGAAAAGCAATTGCGTCGCCGTAATAATACTCGTCGGTGTGCACCCAACTAGATAGCACCATAGACGTCACCGGAAGGCTACTATTTATGCCGGAGCTTGTCGGGTTCATCACCAACGTCAAGAGAGGATGCAACGCCGCCGGAAGGGCTTCAACGAGCGCTCATTGCGCACACATTGGACAATGCAGCAACGAGGGTGAAAGGCTACACCAAAATGTGTCGCCGGACATGGCCTCAACGCAGCACTTGTCGACGAAGCTGCAAGGGAGATGGAGAGAGGGACGACGCCGAGAGTTGGCTTGGATTTGTCACCACATCCGGATCTTGCCAAACACGAGGGAGAGAAAACGAGTGGAGGAAGCAGACGGCGTCGGAAGCACGTTAAGCTTCATTTGCCAGACAGACGAGGAAGACGAAGGCGCGAGGAGGGCATCGCGTGAAGTAGAGGAGCTTGCTTGCGCGTTTGGGGAAGGCTAAGCGGCGGGAGGAGAAATAGAGAGAAAAACCTCATACTAAGTAGCGGGAGGAGAAATAGAGAGAAAAAGGGGCAGGGAACTGTAGCATCATGGAAAAAAAGCAAAATTGCTTCATGTGCACAGTGATGGGTCAAATCCATCATGTAGCTTTTTTTTGTCTTTTGCTTTTTCCTCTGTTTTGTCGCCCGGTGTCATAGGCGTAACACTTGATTTTGGGATCTAATCTGAGCTTGATTATTATATCCTGTCTGAAACAGTAAACTTAGATGACCCGAAATTGACTTGTAACCAAACTTTTTCTACTTAGATATAGCGATTATAGCTTGTTTGAAGAACATTGATTGAGTCTTGCCAAGTTCTTTAATTGTAGTACTGATTCCCTATTTATCTGTCTAGTAGTACCTTTAATTGTTGTATACAAGTAAAAGTTTCAAAAGAGATATACTTGCATCAAAAAATCTGATCCGAAATAAAAATTTTATGATACCTGATTTTCTAGTTTGGCACCTTAATAATGATAAGCAACATGAAATATGCTATTGAATGGATCCCATATATTTGTATTTGTTCTTATAGTGTTATGATCTGCTTAGTAAGTAAATTATTTATTAATTTGATGAGCCGGAATAGCAACGAGACCTAATCTATTATAATGCGTAACAAGTTAACAATAGCAAGCTCACTAAATCTTATATACTATATAATAGTTTCCTCCACTTCTAACGTGGAACTAAACTAGGGTATTACATATAGTGAATAAATTTTTGTTAGTGTAGTATCTTTAATTGCCATATTGCATGGGAAATTGATATATATACACACACATGTATTCATACTATCAAAAATAAATATAAAGAAAATATTTTGGTTCTTGAGTATCTAATTATGTACGACAAATATAATATCTGGGAAATGTGACATTAAATGGATCCAATGTAAATGAGCATTAATTAGCGTGTTAAGCTGATAGACTGTTAAAATTATTGACTATTATATATTTTCATCTTTTCTTTTGTTTTTTGAAGATAAAAAGTAACTATTCTTTTGTTTTTAGTTCTTTCTCATTTATCTTTACTCTAAATTTGATAAAGTAGCACTGCAATAGGAATCTTGAGTATCTAATTATGTACGACAAATATAATATCTGGGAAATGTGCCATTAAATGGATCCAATGTAAATGAGAATTAATTAGCGTGTTAAGCTAATAGACTGTTAAACTTATTGACTATTATATACTGTCATCGTGTCTTTTGTTTTTTGGAGATAAAAAATAACTATTCTTTTGTTTTTAGTTCTTTCTCATTTATCTTTACTCCAAATTTGATAAAGTAGCACTGCAATAGGAAATTACTGCATATGATTTTTGAGATTTTAGTCTGACTTTCTTATTATTTAATATTTTTCCCCCAGAATTTCAATCTTCCAAAAAACATCACGATTAGCTCTTCAATTGCAGATGGCTGGCATTGAGGTCCCCGAGAATATGCCGAGATGTATTAACAACTGTTACAACTTGGAGACCTTCTGGAAAAGCTGGCATTCATCTTACAACAAATGGCTTGTCAGGTCAAATTGGATTTCTTATTTCAATTTTTTTCAGTTAATTGAACTATTGAAGAGAAATATATGCTGTATCTAAATAATGATTCGTAGGTACATGTATATTCCTCTTGGTGGTTCTCAGAGAAAATTACTCAATGTGTGGGTTATTTTCACATTTGTGGCGGTATGGCATGATCTGGAATGGTAATTCTGCTTGTATCTAGCTAAAAGCATTTTGTTTGAATACATATTTCAGCTTTTAAAATAACAACCGTCCTTGTTGTGTCAATAGGAAACTTCTTTCTTGGGCGTGGTTAACGTGCATATTTTTTGTTCCTGAAATACTGATCAAATATTGTACTTCTTCTATTCAGGTAAACTGTTGCTCTTTTCTTTGACCAATTCATATCTTGGACATTGTCATTCTTTCATGCAAGTGGAATTGTGATAATCGTAAGAAATTTCCTGACATATAACCACATCTGGGCACACTGCATTGCTATGTCAACCAAATAACTGTGATAACTCGGTAGCTGTACGGTGCTCATAATGTCTGAGTACGTTGCATTGCTATGTCAACCAAATGACTGATGACTCCGTAGCTGTACTGTGATCATAATGCTATCCATTTGGTATGGATGGTTCTCACTTTTGCATATATTATTATAAACATATTTCTTGGTCACTTATGGTGCATGTCGACATTACCGTGCTTTTCAATCACCCTCATGCATTTTATGAATTTCTTTTCTTTTGAAGAGTAGATTTGAAGTTTTCCTCACTGCTTTTCTGGTAGACAAGGCCAAAGTAATTCCTTGTGAAAGACATTTCTGCCTAATACCACACATGTATATAGAAAACAAGTTAAATCACATTTATTTCCTATATTGACAAAACAGTCTGTTAATTGGCTGAGAAGCCATGGTGAAGACTAATATTTGAAATGAAGCTCTGTAGAAGTAGTTGATCAATGGCTCATGCCCCTTTTGAGTTCAGACCAGAGAATTTAAAACTGGTATGTATTGTACTGTGTATATGTGTATATATATTAATAGTATTGATACGGATAAATGGTATATACCCATCCCAGTCTACTGGTGCACTGGTATGGACCAGTATAATTATATAATGTATATATGTAAATAATATGGATACGGATTAGTACCGTCACCTGTCCCATGGTGGACTGGTACTTAAAACCTTGGTTTAGACTAAGATGCAATAAGTCACTGGTTGTAAGTGGTTGTAAGTTGGAGAAACTTGTCAACTTATTATATTACTAACAGAAAAGAACATAAAACTTATAATATAACAAACATATGATTTTATCAATACTGCTGTGGTTCTTTTTTCTATTTTTGATTATTAATGTTATATATAATATCTTTCTACTTATGTATAAATGTATAATAAAAGGAGTTGCTTATTCAAGAAAATTTTATCTCCTTTATATAATGGATGGAACATATTTTTATTACTTGTTAAAAGCCTTAATTTCTGGTGTAAATTGTGCTGCTTAAGTTCTTTAAGAAATCCTTAAAATAATTTATACTCAGGGAGTTTTTTTGGAATAGTTGTTTTTAAAATATTTACATTCATTTGAGCGAAAAGGTGATTATTTATAAAATTTTACCTTTTACATTATTCATGCAGTGAGCTTACAAGATTCATATACATTGGCTTGGTGTTAGTAATTAGTTCAATTTGAATGTATTACCCAAGTAATTTTATTAGACAAATTATGAAGCAAGGATAATTCCATGTCTTAACATAATCTTAATGGACTCAATATTTGGCGGCAATGGGGCAGTGGATAATGGGAACATGAGCGATGAACTAATTGTAGTTTTGTCCATGTGTTCTCACTGCCTCCCTGTGTCCCCCCACTGGAGGTCTATCCATGGTGGCGCAAATGATAAAATACAATGAAACAGATGCCATATAATGTGAGTAATGTGTGATATTATCTTAAACTACATTTGGGTACATTATACATGAGCAATAACACATTTGTTCACAAGATGATTTACATCTGTCCTTATAGTGGTATGATCTGTTTCTAGTTGAAATATTGCATATCCACACAGTTCTGAACTAATTATTGTTTATCTTTTATAATTTGCGTGCTTATATCAGATACGAAGTGCTTTCGGTGTGTGCATGCAGCGTGAACTAAGTGCTATTGCAGGAGCAATCACAATCTCTTGTCTTATGGTATGTCTCTAGCTCAAGCTTATATTTGAATGTTATCATTAGTGTTTTTTGCAAAACATAGAAACTGATGCATTCTGCTCCGATTACAACATCATCGAAATTTCTACTACGGTTTCACTACATCTAGCAGCGTCATTTTACCACTTTATTGTTCCAAATGCAATACAAATATCTCTGTTCTATTTGACTAGTATCAAAACAAGTTTTGGTCTTGATGAGTTCCTCCCTAATCTTTTTCTTAGCAATTGTGCCAACTTTGTGGCCCGAAGACATCTCTTGCACTTTCCTTCTCCATGTGCCTTTGGCTTTTCATACAGTCCTCCCTGTAACCTTTTGCAGCCTTATCATCCTATCTCTTATTCCAGATTCTTTGCAGCCTTCTCTTGCTTCTCCCTTCCGTTGGAGTGTGGCAGCTATTCCGGCCTTCATCTGCAGCAGCAGACACAACATTGCTACCGGTCACCGATGCCAGCCCTGCAGTAAACCATCCTTTTATTCCCTTATTCTCTCTCTTCTGCCGCCCTCCACAGTACCTGAACCACTGTAACTATGCAGTCAAAACTACTGAAATCCACGTACGCACTGCAGTCAGAAGTACTGAAACCTGTGTCAGCCAGTTCTTATAAGCACTGCAGTCAGTTCCTGTTGGTGCTGCAAACTTCTCCTTTCCCCAGACATGCAGCATCTTTCCTTGCGACTGTCGTAACTCCTATAATGCTGTACAACACCTTTTTTTATTCCTTTTACGTCTTGTAGAAGTGTATTCCATGTCAATTTTCTCCCACTAATTCATAGAAATACTATTGTGTCGACATCTACTAATCAACATTCTACCCAAGGGATTTCGTTAACAATTCTCATCGAACCTGTACAAATCTACACAATAGGATTCTTTCCAATTTCACCATGACGTGACTAATCTATAGCAAAACTTAACTAGCTCATTGTGTTAGTTTTGCCAAATGCCTTCACTGGAACGTATGTATATCTGTTACTGAATTATTCTAGCCTACAGGTGGCAAATCTTGCTGGTTTTGTTATAGGACCATCAGGAATAAGGTGGTTGATTTCTCGGTTGCTTCATAAAGATGGTATGCCTAAGATCTTATTTCTTTCTTTCCTCAATGCTGTCTTTGTTAATTCTTTGAATTGTTTGCGCGTTTAAACAGGATTACCAATTCTAGCTGGTACACTTGCAACGTTTTATGTGGGAACCAAGGTAACTTTCAATATTTGGCCTGCATTAAGCATCACAACAGAGTGCATACTGTTCAACTCGTTGATTAATGTCCAACTTTACAGCTAATGTTTCATATCCGTGATGCTCAACAAAAGCGCCAGCTTAAGGATCAGTGAGTTTGGAGCGTTCCCAGTTGCCTTTCCGGACGATTCTGAACAGAGTATTTGTGACTAGTTTTGCAAACTAAACCACCTCTCCGCTACAAAATAATGTGGCTATTTAATTTGTTGTGATTAATATTCACAGGCGGTTGCGTAAAGTTTATCCTAATTGTATCTAGCAAACCAAGTCAATTTTAATCTTTAGATGTTAGATGAGGATCCCATTTATTTAGTTAAATAATCATTACAATTGTAGCGGCCGTCACTTGTCTTATAGCTCCCATTTCATCAGTTGTAAAGATGTGGGTGTCTCAGCCGGTCAACCCGACTTGAACCAAACTAATTCAAGTTAATCGATGTTTAATGGAACTAAAAGTTTTGTTTTGGTTCAATTTTTTAAAATATTTTTTTATATTTTTATTTTTAAAATAAAACAATATTATAATATAAAAAAATTAAGAAAATAAAATTATTTATTTAATGTTTGGTTTAATTGGTTCAAATTGAAATTTGAGTTTTGAAACTAATTTTTTTTAAAAAAAAATTATGGGTCAGGTTTTCTAGTTGTCCTGAAAAATTGATCTCCCCGTATGTTAATATGACTTATTATTGATGGTATCTAGAGTTGCACTTCTATGACTACTCATGCTAGTGATATTTTAATAGATTTGGAACTAACATTTTCAAAATTAATCTAAATAAATAAATTTAAACCAATAAAGACTTGAACAAGTAAACATCTGGAACAATTGCATCTCTCAAACTTAGTTATATAATTTGATGTGAATTACGGGGTTGCAAAATTCTTGAGCGGAGACTCATACTATGTTATAGCAGTTCGTAAAAGTAACTTTTTCTGACTACAAAGCAGTTAGTATAGTGGCACTACCGAGTATACATACATACAGTTGGAAGTATCATCGAATGTCATTTGCACCAACTGATTGCAGACGAAGCGTAGCTTGTGGTCTTGCCCAACTGCCCATGGAGTACGTCTATCAGACCTCTTACCGACGCAGATGAGCCTCTGCTATTATTTGTTTCTCTTGTTCAAATTATTTGGTTCAGTTTGTCCTATGCTCTTGAGTTGTTTGTGATCAAGCAGCCTCTGCAGTCTGCACTCGTAACTCACTCCTTTGTCTTATTTAGTGGAGTAGCTGGAAATGTGGAAAAGTTGAGCAAGTAGTGCAGTGGAGGGCCATCTCTCTTCTTTGAAGTCTTCTTAATTTCTTGCTTTTAGGGAAATAAAACTAAAACAAAGCGACATCTCAAATTGATGTCAAAATTATTAGTCTCATCCAATCTCAAAGCATCTTGTTGCATCTGCATACAAGGCTAATATGATATTAGCGGTGGTTCATTGGATGGTAAGGTTGTCTGTTTAAACATGATAAGATTCAAATTAAAAATTATATAAAAAAAATTTACAAATTAAATTTCAAAGGGGAAGTAGTTTGCTTTAAGATGAAGATTCAATTTGGTTTTTCTCTCCATATATCACTAGAGTTGGTATTCTTGGAAGTGATAGTCTGAGAGCCGATTTATAGTGTCTTTTGATGTTGAGCAATGAAAATAGAGGAGAGAGGCTAGACACTAACGAGAGGGAGAGAGATGAGATATAATAACCAAGTGTATGGAAGGGGAGTCAAATATCTCCCTTTTTAAGGGTAGACGCCTCTTAATTGTACTCTTTAGTAGCTAACTAAATTTTAAAATAATAAAATTAAAATTAAAAGAGTGAAAGGGCATGTCCTTTAGAACCAAAATAAAGAGTGTGAAAAATTAAAGGCCTAGTCCACAAAAAAAAACCCTTACGCAAGTAAGAGTGAGCTTGAGCATTAGCTCAACTTAGTCTATCCTCACATATGTTAGGTTTGAGTTGAATTAGTTAGGTTGAAATCAATTGGAAGCTCTTAGAAATCCTCAAATGGGCTTAGGTTCACTTAATTATTATTTGTCATACATCTTCTTTTTACTTTATCAATGTGGAATATATTATGAAAACTTTTATGTTTTTATTTAGAAACACCAACAATGGTTTGGACTAATGCATTTGCTTACTATAAGGTGATTAATATTCTGATATTTTTTTTCATGCTTTGAAGGTTTATTATGAAGAATAATAATTAAATCTAGGTCATTTTAGTATTTGATTTGATTCAATCTATTTATACTGAGTTTGGGTAAACAACTACAAAAGGCATGAAAAGTTTACAGGCTCTATAACAAATTCATGTCAAATTTGAGTTTGAGTATAGATACATAATACTCAAATGTCTAAGTGAAAAATAAAATCACAATCTTATCCTAATTCTTACTCAAGTAAATTTAATAATTATTATAGGCTTCTCAACAATGGTATCTTAAATTTAATGAGAAAGACCCATGAGAGTAAGTTATTTATTTATTTATTTTTTATGTTATTGGCAGGTTACTTGCAATTAATAAACTTGGTCTATTAAGTGAAACTAAGAAGTTTCTTTCTAATAAATTTGAAATGAATGATATGATGAGTAAGCTATATGATTATAATAGGTTAGATCATAAGAATTATTAGCTTGTCTTAAAAAGCTTATAGTAATAAACCTTGGAAGATATTTAAAATGGGTGAATGTTCAACATATCATGTTCCAATTCCAAAGAGAGAAATTTAGTCACATGCAATGTCTAAAGAATGATAGAAAAAGAAAACAAATAGAATCAATTCTTTATGCCTGTGTCATCGGGTGTTTAATATATGCTTGTACCCAAGCAAATATTAGCTTTGTTGTTACAACGTTACAAAGATATCAAAGCAATTCTAGTTTAGATCATTGGAAAGCTACAAAGAAAATTTTACGATATTTATGTAGGACATAGGATCACATGATTACTAGAGATGTGATCATTTTAAGATAGTTGGACACTTGACTTTACTCTTTATATAGATATAAGAAAATTTATTTTTGATTATTTTTATCTTTTAGCAAGAAAAGCTATCTCATATAAGAGTATGAAGTAGACTACAGTAACTGCATCTACTACAAAAGCTAAATGTATGGCATGATATTTTTGTTAGGTTGTGAACATATAATAGTTTTACAACTATCTTCAAAAATGATAAGTGTTCCAAAGAGAGTAAATTTATGGAATGAAAGTGCTTGTTATTAATAAAAAAAATTAGAAAAATAGAGTGTCAATATAGCATATTATCGCTTATCTTATAATTACTAACTACTTAAAAAAGGATTACTGATAACGAAATTATTTTTGAATGTATATATACTTCTCACTAAAGCATATCTTAGAAAGAAAACTAGACCAGGCAAAATAGGTCGGCGGGTTGTGTTCAGGTTGACCTGTTTATGACCCGTGACCCGATTAGCTTAACCCGAACACGACCCGTTTAATTAATTGGGTCAGATGATCTAACACAAACACGACTCATATATATTCGGGTCAAACCGACACGACCCGATTAACCTGTTTAATATTAAATAACTCAAACAAATATTTATAAATATATATATATAATTATATAAATATAAAAATATAAAAATATTAATCCGATTAACTCGACACGACACGACTCAACCCGAAATGATATATAAATATATGTACATGTATATATTTATATATAAATTATATATATAATATATATAATTATATAATATAATCGGATTAAGCGGGTCAACCCGATTATAACCCGACACGACCAATTTAATTTCGGGTCATAAACGGGTTGACCCGTTTATGACCCGAACACGATTAGACCCAGCCCGGACCCCGCTAACTTCTTGTCGAGTCGGGTCGGGTCAGGTCGGCGGGTCGGGTCAGTTTTTGCCGGGTCTAACGAAGACTAATATAGTAGTGTACGAAAGGAATAATGTCAATATAATATGATAATATACAATTATCATGACAATTATTAGTGTTTATTATTAACTATGATTTATGATGTAATAAACATGTGAAACTTTTAATCTTATTTTATGTGCATTATCATTGATAGTTTACTAATTTATAAATAGTACATTGTAACATGAGTCAAAGTTGAAGAATATAAGAAATGTCTTAATATATATCTATTAGTAAAAGGGGCAAAATTTTTGGGAAGTGGTTTCTTGACTGCTTGATAGCAATGGTTATACATTCAAAATTTAAATTGAAGGAACTGAATCCATAAAAATGTCTCTTAGTTTTCCATTTAGTATAGAGCTTAGAGTATATTTTTTTGGGAGGAAAACTAGAGGGAAAGAAAAGAAAAATAAGTTTTTCACTATATCCTTGGGTGAAAGGAAAAATTTGAGTGGAAAAGTAAATGAAAAATTTTATAACTTTTCCTCTGAAACTTTTCCGCCCGAATCGGACGGAAAAGTTGGTGAAAACACAACGTCACTTCGCCCGACCTTTGAAATTAATTTTTCTTCTTCTTTTCCTTCCTTCCAAGAAAACAAGATATGAATTTTTTTTTTCTTTCCCTAGAATTTTTTTTCCTTACAGTTTTTCATTCCTTACCATTTTTCTTCTCTCTAAGAAAACAGAGGGTAAAAGAAACAAAGGGCAATAAGAAAAAAAAGGCAATAGCTAGACAAGAGTATCTATTGCTAAGTATTATAATTTGAAGCATTAATCTTTCACTATGGATAAAAGTTAGCAATTACACTCATTCTGGTTAGCGAGAATTACAAATACTAAAGATCCTTAATTTGTGATCAAGACTGATTTTGGTTTGTTCAATCATTTACGATCAAACTAAAGTTGTCAAAGCATAAGAGGTAAATTGGAACATTATGGAAGAGGAATTTATGATCAGATAAAAGTTATTCAATCAATTCATGTGAATAGTGCACCGTTCTCCAGGGCAGCTAGGGCGGTCGGTGGAGGAGGAGGGCTCGGCAGATGACTGAATGACCGATGATCGTCTAATGGACAAAAAGGATGCCATCATTGGAATTTGTAATCCCATGAAGACGATTCGGCGTTGGACTGGATGATGTAGGGGATTCTGGCGATCCGGCCGGTGGATGGCCAAATCCTGTGGGGTGTAGATTTGCTCCGATGACGAGAGGGAGTGGATAGAGTTTAGCCGTGATCCATGTATGGATCTCGCGCTATCGCACAAAGGGGCGGATCAAGCACACTCTCTTCGAAGATCTACGGCGCTCGTGTTTCCGGTGCCTTCAAATCTATACCTGAACTATGTGACTGCGAGTCGCTCCCCCCAGCATTAGATCGCCTGGTTATTTCAGATCCCGAGGCCCGCCATGTCCTCCTCGCCGACGAGCATCATCCCGTTGGTGGATCCGAGCCGAAACACGGCTGCGAATCCTCTTCACGCCGGCGAATCTGCTGTCGGAGGGATCCGGCCTGATCTTCAGATTCAGGTAAAAACCCCTCCGCTCCTTTCCTCAGCAGCGAACCACGATTGGGTCCGTTCGTCCACCGCCGGACTTCAAACTCCGGCTAGATCATCACCCCAGGCAACCCGACTTCCATTCTCCTGCATCTGATCTCCGATCGCCGTATCGTCAGCATCGTCGCCTCGTATTCGTTGCGGGCCTTGCGGCACGAATCGAGGAAGACAATAACAGTATCTCGATTTTTGGTTCGATTTCATTGAACCGGGTCCACCTCCCCGGTTCTACGAGCTTGTTCATGCTTTTTTGGTTCTACTGAAAATGGGTACAGTGAACTTCGAGCTTGAGAGAGAACAGACATGAAGGAGACAGAGCACGCTGCAGCGGCAGAGCATCCTGAAGAAGAGGACGACAAAACACCCTGGTTTGTTTGATTCCTCAAGCACCAGTCGTTTCATCACCTTCCACCTCTCTCTCTCTCTCTCTCTCTCTCTCTCTCCTGTCTCCCCTCACTCTGCACTTTTCACTCACACACCACCATACATACAGACGAAGGTCAAATCCGTGGCCGCTCGCTCAGGGAACTATTGATCAAGCAACGGACAACCTCTACTGGACAAATCTCAGTCTCTTCCCTCATATTTAAGGCTTTCAAAGGCGTCCTTTTTACTGCTCGCTCCCACACAAGAAGCTGGGCAGTTTGGTTCAACTGAACCTTATAGCTGGGGCTGACTGTTTGGATAAAATAATTTATAGCTGGAAAATAGAAGCTGTTTGGATAAAATAATTTGTAGCTGGAACTAGTTAATACTTAGAAGTGATATTTTATAGTGTTAAGCAAAAAAAATAAATTCACAATAAAAATATAAGATTTTAACTAATCAAATATAGTTTATCCCGTACATGAAAGCATCGAATGTCATGATACAAATTACAAAGTATCTCTCAATTACCATTTCACAAAAGATTATAGTCGTTTGAAAATTTCACACGGCCTTAGGATTTTTGTTTGCCATTGACACTTTAATATAAATAATAAGTCACAATTAATTTCAAAATATTGAAATGAAATATACAAAATTCTAAGAAGGGATAAGTATACAAATTCTACATTCTCTTAGGCATATCAATATCCTCATATGAGAAATGATAAACATTTGTGAATGTATCTAATGTTCAATTTCATATGAGAAAGGTAAATACATGAGAAATGGTAAGCATTTGTGAATGTATCCTGCATTTCTATCTATCATTCTCTCCTCTTTTCTGCAACAAACACAATAACATGGTTGCATCAAAGCTAAAAGACAAGAGAGGAATAAAAAAACTAAAGCATGTATTCTCCAACAGAAACACAATAACATGGTAAACATTTAGTGTAATCACTTGTCATTTTTTATTTACTTGTATAGAAAATAAACTAATCTATTTTCTATACAAGTGAGAAGCTATTTTCCCAAACGCTCGGATTGCCCATAAGCGGCTGGGCGCACCAGCTCCAGCTGAAAAGCTGGTGAACCAAACGGGCCCACTATGTTTTCATGGCTATAATCTGTACCTTTTTATCGGTGGTAAGCATCACGCACCGCAAAAAGCAGAGGAAGGAAGAATGAACCCGGCCTCACTGCAGCCCGCTCTCTTCTTCCTCATCATCTCCTCCGCCGCATTGACCGCCGCCGACTTTGATGCAACCTTAGTGCCAGCCTTCCCAGCGCCCGTGGTCGGAAACCCGATCAGCGCCTGCCGCCTCGACCTCTCCGACGAGCTCTTCGGCGGGGTGGGCGATGCCTGCGTCCGCGGAGGCCTCGACCGGAGCCGCTGCTGCCCGGTGCTTGCGGCGTGGCTCTTTGCCGCGCACGCCCGCGCCGCGCTCGAGCTCCAGGCGGCGCCGTCGGCCGAGACGGAGGACGGGCCTATGGTGCCGGACGACAACCAGAGGTGCGTGGACTCACTGCTGAGCGCGCTCGAACGGCGTGACATCCGGCTGCCGCAGCCCAACGCCACGTGCGACACTGTGCTCTGCTTCTGCGGCATTCGCCTCCACCAGATCGGCTCTCTCCGCTGCCCAGCCGCCTTCAACCTAGCCGGCGGAGGCGCCGCAGTAGCCCGGAATGTCACGCCCACTGCAGCGGTACGCAAGCTCGAGCGCGACTGCCGGAACGCGTCGTACGAGGGGTGCACCCGCTGCCTCCATTCCCTTGAAAAAGTTTGCTTTTTTCAAACCTTTTCAACCTTTTTTCTAATTTTACTCGTCGTCCCTTATTTCTTGATTCTGCTTCCTCCCTGTCCTACTTAATTAATGAACACTACAATCATTCGAGCGCTGAATTTAATGCCGAGGAAAGTAGTCGTAGAAGTACTAGGAGAAATAAATGTGATTCCAATTGATGGCGGTGGGGCTTTTCTGCTGCTTAATTTTGTGCAGGTGAAGGGGAGTGGCGGCGGCGGGGATCGCGCGGCGAGGATCTTTGCGCGCGATTGCCAGCTGATGGGGCTGACGTGGCTGCTGGCCAGGAACAAGAAGATGTTCATCCCCACGGTGTCCGCCGTCCTGCGCGCCGTGCTCTACAGCACCCACCCGCCCCATGCCAGCGGTGGAGGGTCGCGCTTCAGGTGCAGCCCGGATCAAGAGAACATGCCACTGGCAGTGGACTCCCTCCAATTCCTGCGCCTCATCGATGACTCCGCCGCCTTCTCTTCTCGTCACGCTGCTTCCCCTGCAGCCTTCATCGTGTTCTCCTCCTTTGCCCTGTCCTTCCTCGCTCGACTTCCCATCCTCTAGGCCGCCACAGATGGTGGCGGTGGCGGCGGAGTATAACGGCGTTGGTTGTAGACGATTCACATTCCTCGGTTCTTGAATTCTTACTGTTGTGCAATTATTCTACTGTAAATTGCGTGGACCCTTATATTCTTTATAATTGCACAACTCTTTCCGTTCTTTTTGACACTACCGATCGAAAAAAATTCTACGTGGGGCACCCGCTGACAATGTTTTAGGTGGTCCTAGTCAACTTCAAGCTTTAATGCTACTTTAGTTATTAACTTTGAGTTTAAATATTTTAAATTATGTTATATTATTTTAATCTCATAGAATTAATATATTAATTTTTTTATTAGATGGATCATAGCTAAATATAGTGAAGGACAAATAAGAAAGAGTTGCAGATGATAGAGCAACTATTTAACTAACCCAATAGACAATAGTAATGGTTTTTAGCTACAAGTTATTACACTTGGGCTTGCTAATTTGTTAAGTCTTAAATGAGGTAGACTATTATACACCATTCTAGTCACGTATAAGCAGTCAAGGGAAAGAATTATAATGATATAAAACCTAATAAGTGTTATGCCCACAATTAAGGTAATAAAAATTTTAATAATTTATAAGCGAGTCAACGTTTAACTCGCACCCAAGCACGCCCACGCAGGAGCTAAGTGATCGAACCCTCCATCTGGACGTGATCGGTAGGAGAACGCTCCCAACGTGCTCCTCAGCGTATCCTGGACGACCACCTACCTGCTCGTCTCGACGAGTCGGAGACCGCCACATGTCTCCTATGGACCACTGCCCAAACCAGCTCTAAGGTCCACCAAAGTACATAACCCGAGATTCAATGCCTGTTACGTGCCGTGCATGTAACGAACAAAATTAGGTAAACGTTAAAAAAATAAAAAAAAGAAAAAGTTAAATAAATAAAATAAAATATAGTGAATTCGAATTAATTTACTGTTACATATGCGTGCACAGAAAAATCAAATTATTTGCTTACCCGTGACTCCAAATCAAATTCACTCTCTCCTCAATTTAATCCCTCCACCTTGTTCTGTGTGATAGCGAATTTCACTCGCTGCAAGCTTCTCTCCCTCTCGTAGTTTCTCTTCCGTCGATCTTGTCGTCGCTACCGTCCAATGACCTTCCACCTCCTGGCGACGAGTTCCTCGTGCTCTGGCGAAGCTTCCGGACCGGTTTTCCCCTTCCCTCGTCACTCTGTCCGGCGAGAATCAGCTTAAATGAGTTCGCCGAGAGCCTAACTCTGGCGAGTTCGTTTTCCTTTCAAAACTCCTCTGAATCTCTTCGAGTTGCTTTGGAACGGTCGGCGACGACTTGCTAGTCGTTTCCTGCGATTTTTGGCCGATTCCGGTGACATCTCGCTGTGTTCCAACGAGTTTTCGGCAGAACTCTGGCGAAGCTCCGGCGAGGCCGATGACCTTCTATCCCTTATTTTCGATGGACTTTGGGATGTTGCTATTTTCTGTTGGAACTGGTGGCTGCTGATGCCAGGGACGAAGCACTGTTCCGGTGAACTTCTGGTAAACTTTCAATATAGCTATTCAATCCTACTGGTGGTTCGTCCACACATGCTGTGGGCTAGGTTAGTATCTAACCCGCCTTTTACACAATTATGTAACAAACCCTGCATGCATACCGAAATGAACTGGTTAGACAAATACATGCTTACGATACGATAATACCTGCTTATACATAATTGATGAACGAATTGTATGACCAATCATAACTGACCCATAAAAATAATTAAAAAAAAATAAGAAATAAATTAAAATAAATAAATGAATACATAAATGGTAATATGGTATAAATGGGAAAACTAATACCTGCCTATTTTATTTTACTACGAGAACTGTAGATTTGGACGTACGTGATATTACTGATTCGGGTACGTGATTAGTCAGACCTACAGTGGCAGTAGGGATTTTTTTCTGTACATTGATCAATGTGTCTACCACTTGATTAGGAGGCATCTTACGGTTGGGCATTACAACTTAGTTAGGGGTGCCCTACTGATTTACTCTCTTGCTATTAGCTTCTATTGAACTGTTAATTCCAATGAGCATGATTTGACTGTGTATCTATATTCTCTCACATGATATGTCCTTATCCCGTTTTATTGGGATTGCGCTTTATTTATACTGTATGCGTGCTCTATAGCACATGTTATGTTATTATTTGGCCGTACTTAGTACGGTACATTGATGTTTGGGCCGTACTGGTGGCGTTGGAGTGTCAATTGGATGTGTTTTGGGGCCAGACCTATATAGTGCTATGGAGGATGACCTCGTAGACTATATCTGTTATCTGCATACAGTTGTGCTATTATGCACGGGTATGATAGGGTACTATACGCAGTACCAGCAAACTGTTGACGAGTAGTCGTCTCTAGTGTGCGAGCTGACACTGGGAACCACTCCGATATGAGTGCGTATCTATAGGGGACGACTCGGCCCACAGCTCAATATTATTTGGTGTGCTGTTATACCTGTATTGTATTGATCATGGTTTATAAGTACATTTTTGATACACTTGATAGGATTCGTTATATGTATGTTTGGCACGTATTTCCATTAGTATTATTGCACTATGTACTTAATCCCTACTTAGCCCTTCTGGCTAACAACTCTTGCATATGTTGATATTTGATTTCAGGTCCTAATGCGGGTCCGTCGCGGACGGATCAGGCGTAGCTAGATAGTATTAGTGGACTCCCTTGGTATTGGTATTGTATGTATGTATCTGTTTATGTATTTTGGCCATGTGGCCGGTTTGTTGTATCCCGTCAGTTTGGACGGAGATTGTTTGTATTGGTACATTTGATGTATCTCTATTATTACTCATGTATTGGGTTTATTGTTGCTTATGGGTTTGTGGTGTACAGTGTTGGGCCGAGTTGGATTAGCAGACCCAAATTGTCAGGTCTCGTTGGTGGGCTGTACGGTTGGCACTATAGCCCTATTTTCTCCGCATAAGTGAGCTCCAACGGAGCTCTACCTAGCTGCCTCTGCCAACCAAAATCCGCCACCCGTAACCCGTTAACCCTTTTCTCGTAAGCAAAATGGGCTGGGCAGCGAATTGGCATGGGCCTGGGCTTGGGCTTGGGCCTTAGCATACTACCATTAGCTTAGACTTCACATTTAAAATGAGTCATATTTATACTACGGATTAGTGATAGTAAGCTTTACCATTAGCATAGGCTTCACATTTAATATGAGTCATATTTATACTACGGATTAGTGGTAGTAAGCTTTGCCTAGAAGGCATACAAGAAAGAGAAGAGACCCGCGCGCGGACGCCGGGTTCGTCGTCCGCTCACAACACGGGCGGGAGACTTGCCGGAGACGGAGGAGATGAGCTTGTGGCAGGGCGGAACCCACGCGCGTCCGCCCTCAGCCCTCGTCGATGTCCCTCTGGACGTCAAAACTCGTTGGCCGGCGGTGAAGAAGGAGATCGGAGGAGACGGAGAAGAAGGCCGGAAGTCATCGGCCGCAGGAACAGAGAAGACGCTGGAATCTAGGGGAAAGTTTCACCTTTATTTTTCTCCAAGGTAGGTTACATAAAACCCCTATCTACACACGGCTACGAGCTCTCCGATTCTTCCCTCTTCGTTGGACCTTGCCGTCGTCGGAGATCTCGCCGAGACGTCGCCGAAGGTCGCCGCCTGAAGGGGTGGGCACCCGCCTCTGCGAATGCCGGAGAGGAAGGAGAACACGCTGCCGCTTGGTTGTTGTCTTCCTCTCGTCGAAGCCCGCCGACTCCTCTGCTTCTCAGACAGAGCTCCCTCTGCTTTTCCGTTCGCACGCCTGTGATTTTAAAGGGGAGGAGATGATTCTCCTCTTGGAAAGGAGTCGCCTCCCCAGCCGGTGTCCGCTCCACCTTACCGTCTTGGAGACGCATGCGAATCATGCCTCCACCGTGATTCGCTCTCGTTATGCCGCCTTGTCCGCGATCGCGTCGAACCCCCGTCCGCACCAGCGAACGAGCTCGTCGACACCGCCCGCCTTGTTCGCCATCCCCGCAGTCTACATCGCTGAAGACAGCGCCGTCGAGGCCGCCCGCCTCTTCCGCCTCCACGTCCACGTCCGCGCCGAAGACGACGCTAGAGTCACGCGTTTCGTCCACGCAATCGTCGAAACAGTTGCTTCGCACTTTGGGCTTCCGGCTGCGTGAGGAACGAGGGTTTGGGCCGCCGCCCAAGCCCGTTTATCTCTCGGCTCGGCCCGGGAAAAGTTAAGCATCACAATAGAGCCAAAATGGAAAAAAAAAAAAAAAACTCTAATTTAATAATTAGAAACCAAATTGCACATAATGAACTTAATGAAAAATGAAAAAAAAGAAACTAGGTGAGTCAATTTCAAACATTTTTACTATATGGATCAAAATGAAAAAAAAAAAAAAACAAACTATTGAGCCAAAATTATTTCAACTAAAGTAGGATGCATAACAAGAATAATTGAAACTAGGGTGCTTTACGAAAACTTACATACATATAGTAAAAAAATAATTATATTTATATATATATAGTAAAAATTAATTTAAAAATATTAATATCCATTGCTGTGTAGCGGCAGAGCTGGTTCAGGCTTTTTGTTTGGTCGCTCTCCTCCGGACGGTGGGTCTTCTTTCTCTTCCTCCTCGCCCTCTGCCTCACCGTCGCCTACCAATTTCCGTCTCATTCCCTCAAGGTACGGTTTTCGACAATCGCCGTCGCTACCATCTTCTGTTTCTGCCGTGGATTTCAATTTATTCTGTTCCATTTTGTGATTGTTATTCATCCTGATAGTACCAGAGCCCTAGATCTGTTGCAAATTTAGGATCCTTTTAGTTTTTGATCCAAGAAACGACTAACGTGAACTTTTGGGAACACATGAATTGACTTACGTGTTACGTGGGTTTCCGAATGTAAATGGTCTGATGTTGTTTGATTAATTGATATTGTTATGTTAGGAACATATATAAGAGTAGGATGAGGTAAGGGGGAATTTGGTTTGCTGTTGCAGCTGAGGATCTTCGGGTCTTTTTTTTTTTTTTGCCAATGGCTTATTAACAGTAGAAAAAAAAATACATCATTGAGTTACAAACATAGTTTAAAGGGCCTCAACTGGCCATTTTACAAATATTTGCAATATATGATGCCAAGGGAGACAAATCCCAACCAGAAAGCATAAACACACCCCTCGTACATAATTTCCAACATGGGAAGACATACACAACAATTTCCAACATAAAAAATCATATGCAACAATTTCCAAAACATAAAAAAGCATATGAAAGATTGTGGGTAAGCAAATAGAAGGAAAGAACTATAAGAGAAACTACAAAATAGCGGCACAATCAAGGTTAAGGTTAAACGCCCAGGTAGTTGCTCAAGGTTATTGTTCATTATATATTCGTGTTGCATTACCAGTGAAGTCTTCTTCGCTAGTTCCAATTATTTTGTTTATGAGATATCTCAAAACTATTTTTTTTTCAGTAAACCTCCATGATTCCTTTTCATGATGAGTGATGCAAAAACTCCAAACATAGCCAAGAAAACGTGGGAAGGGGCTTGTAGTACATTTGTATTTGATTATTTTTTAGGATACGCTAGCCTGGAAGTTAATACAAATATGGATGGATGTTGACTTTCTCTTTTGAAATACTGTGGAATATCCTTTCTCCTCTTTGTTTCATATTGCTGTTCTCATTAGGTTTTAAATGTAAAAGTATAGAGTATGTGATTTACAACCTCAGATTTTCTAAATTCTTTTAGTGAGTACATTGTCAGCTAACTTCAATGTTGCAACATTGGGTTGGACTTATTTTTTACGTTTTTCATTATTCTTTGTGATTTTCTTGATAAATCAAGTATAATATGTGACCCACGTTCAAGGTTTTATAACTTTTTTTTTATTTTTCTGTCTTTATTTGCCTTTTTCTTTCTTGAAGTCTTTCAAAGTCTTCTTTCTGTCAAAGTTTCATTCCTTCTGTTAAAATCAGAGTAGAAGGCGAGCACTAAGCATCTGATGGCAGCAGCAAAGTTTCAAGCTTTGTGGAATCACCCTGCTGGGCCAAAGACAAGTTAGTTCTCCTTGTCACTCATGTATTTTAAATATCTTAATGTAGAAAAGTATACGCTTTCTCTTATTATTCTATTTTTCATAGTGGTCGCTGTTAATTCTCCAGGTTTGGAACCTTCATTTCTTAGTTGTATTTTCCTTGGGGAAAAGAAAAGAAACAAATAAATTTCTTAATTTTGATGGAGACTTATAGTCCTCTTTGTACTCTTTATTACTCAAAAAGTCGGCGTATAAAGAAATTTGAGAATATAAAATAATGTTGGGCTTGTGGGGTATTTTTCTTTTTCTTTTCATGTCTTTTCACTCAACTCTTTGGTTTCTGTCTGAATTGGATGAAAACTAAAGCAAAGAAATACCTCATTTTTCCCATTCATTTTTCCATCTTTTCTTCTTAATCCATGGAAATGAAAACAATTCCTTTCCCTCTTTCATTTTTTCCCTCTAAAGAAACATAATGTTATTGTAACAAGATCTTGGAGTAAATCCCATCTTCACCACCACCACTTGCCTTCTTGCAAAACAAAACCTCCATTTCTTATTGCTTTCTTTTCACTTCCAGATCCAAACATTTGTATTTTTTTCGTTATTCATTCCATTCATCCACTATGGCATCTATGCTCGTGCCTACTAGTTACTAGTTGCTTTTAAGAAAGCATATCAGAGATGCATATCCACCATATACGTTTGCTTTGGAAAAGAATGAGATTGATAAGCTATGTTTTGATTTTTCCCTTGTGCATATCTTATGTTTAGCAATAGATTACAATCATGAGGTAAATCTTTGAATCACTTAATCATGATAATTTGTGTACGCACTACACACTATGTAAGTTATCAATAATGGATAACTGCAGAAAGGAAGAAAAAACTCCAAATTGACCAAAAAGGCTACAGGAAAAAAAATGCTAGAATGTGATATTGCAATGGGCTTCACAAACCAAAGTTTTAGTTTTCCTTTGACTGTTGATCTCAATTTTAACATAAAAACTTGTTCCTTAGCACACTGAGAGCCTTTAGTTTGCTAGGGCCCTGTTGGCTTTAGTAATTAATATATTTTATGCTGTTTGTCACTCAATATCACCTTTTTTTTTCTGGTAATGGATCTATGAAGGTACTCATTGCTTTCAGTAAATGGCTTACGACAATCCTGCAACCAATTGACCTCCTTTTCTGCAAAATTAGATGTCAATCAAGCACACCCTTAGTTTAAGGGAAGAGGGTTAAATGAATGTAAAAATATATGATAAACATGTGTGAACACCAGGTGTTGTATCTGATTTATTAGTGTTTTTTTAATGAGACACATACCATTCATGACATCAAAGGATTAGATATTAAATGATCGTACAGAAATGCAGCTAATTGTTTACTTTCAAAAGAAAAGCAAACTGAAATTGTTGCATAATAAATGTACTTACTTTTCCCTGTAAATATTTTGTTCAGCCTATATGACAATTTCAGAATATAATCATTCTGACGTGTTTCACGATTCTGTTACTCACAATTTGCATGTCGTTGTAGTGGAAAAAAAATACATGAACCTAAACCACGAATGCAGCTATTCTTCTGTTCTTGCATCTATGCAGACTACTTAAGCTTTAGTTTTTGTTAATTATGTTTTGGATGGGAACTTAGAAGCATAAAAGTATGTTTGAAAAGGATACCCTTTTAAAGCTAAGCTATAGTTTTGTTGCTGCTGTACTCATACCATATGTCTCATAGCAACACTTATACATTTTTTAGTTAATTAACAAAAAGAAAACTATATAATAGATACGAGGTTGCCATCATTTACAAGTTCATTTGATTTTATTTGGAAGGATAGCATATGACATTAGTAGCAAATGAGTCTGAAATTGGAGGGACTAGGGAGTATAGTGCCAAAGTTTGGTTTATCAGGTTCAAGAAATGAGTAGGTGAAGTTCAATGAAATTGTGCGACTACATCTGAAGTGATATTTAAAAGAAAAGTTTTTAATGCTTTGTGAATTGTTTGTTTTGACATGACTTTTCAAATATCTGGTTTTGCCATCTTCATATCGTCTTTAAAGATGTAATGACAATAAATGGTAGATTACCTATAGTTCAGTATGGAATTGTAAGATTAACAATTTTACTTTTCTTCTTACAGTCCATTTCTGGGCCCCAACCTTTAAATGGGGTATTAGCATTGCAAATATTGCCGACTTCTCCAAGCCACCTGAAAAGATCTCTTATCCTCAGCAAGTTGGTGCGTTATAGGCATCTGTAGATAAATTTATTGTGCTTTTGTTCTTTGAGTTTCCTAATAATGTTGTGACATAGCATTCTCTTCAACTTATGGTGTCCAGCGGTTACATGCACGGGTGTTATCTGGTCCAGATACAGTACAGTGATTACACCGGTATATCCTTCCAGGCTTTCCCATCTAATTTTTAAAATTTCTCTGTTAGTTTATACCTTGCAGCTTCTATATCTTGCTATATTACAAGGTTTTATGTACTAATAATTCCTATCCACAATGCATTTTCACATATAAAGTAGGCATGTTAGTTGATCAATAGTGCCTGCATATTTTTCGTTGCTGGCACTGTATGTACTTTAGAATATCATTTTCATGTCAATAGTTTTATTGACATCCTTTTACCTGATTTTGGTTATATTGCTTAGTGAGGTGTTGAAGTGCTATGCTCTTTCAGAAAATTGTAGACGACTGCAAATGCTGGATATATTGCTAAAATAAGACTAGTCAGTTAAGTGGTATGGGTAACGGCTACCAAGTAATTAGTGATTTTGTTTGATAAGGCGGTGCAACAAGTGCAGTGTTGATGGTATACTGGTTTTTCTTCTTTCCATTTTTAAAATGGCAAATAAATTTCATAAAATTGTAAATGAATGCAAGTGTTTAAAATATTGCTAATTTAAGGCAAATTCATTTAGTGTGATGATCATCAGTTACCACTACCTTTTTTGAAAAAAATAGATATCATGTTCAAAAAGTTGTAGAAAAATTTGATGAGGTGATGTATCATGTATTGCGTTAGGTTATGACTTATGGGAAGTAACAACACTAATGTGGTGTTAAGGTTATACCACATTAAAAGGAATTTTTTCTTAGATATATAGTTAACCTAATATGTTTAATTGATTCTACAATCTTCATAGAACCTGTAATCCGTATGCATGTACTTGGCATCATTTTAAATCAGCTAGAATTGTCAATAAACCATAAATACTGCATTAATTCTGTAGTTCTATGAAAGAATAAAAGGTTGTGTTATTGATTGGTCTACTGAATTCGAGTCATTTTAGCATACCCATTTCACGAATTTTTTTCAGGTACCAAATCAACCTTTATCTAGTGGTACTCATTTCTGCTATAATAAAATGTAACCATTTATAGAAAAAATAAAAACTAATGTATTTCTGCTGATCTTTTACTCTTGTTGTTTGAGATTGCAGAAGAACTGGAACCTTTTTAGTGTAAACGTCGCAATGGCAGGAACTGGCATTTATCAACTTACTCGCAAGATCCGGTATGCAAAACATGGTTTCGATAGTCATTCAATTCATAGGAATGCATCGTTTATTATATATCTATAATTAGGTTTTTTTTTATTATATAAAACTGATAAACTGAAGAACAAAACTACTTCTACCGAAGAAAATGTGCTTTCTGACCGAATGGATCAACAATGCCAAAATATCTCAACTAATAAAACTAGCCTTATGTATTTTTCAGGAGCTCATGCCATTCTAATTAAATTCACTCCTGATTTATCATGCTTTCTACAGTTTATATTTGATATGTTTGCATCTCCAGGTGCATTCTATTTTGTGCGTCATAGTCATTTTTATCATCTAGGGCTTGTATTTTATTACTATCATAATTCCTGCTTTTTTGGACTATCATGTTAAGACGAAGTAGTAATCACAGCTCACATTTCAGGCAAGACTACTTCTCCGAGGAAAAAGAAGAAGCTATCATTGTGAAGGAGTGATGTGCAAGTTATCTTTGCCATTGAAGCAAACGACACTTGGAACTGACAAAAATTAGTTACAAAATAATTGTACAAGGTTTGCTTGGACGGACGACAATCTTCAATAACGGTATTTTCAGATGCTGTAGTTATGCATAAAGATGTGTTTTAATCCTCAATATGAAGTCATACCGTGATGTTTGTGGAAATTAAGTGAGACCTATTTCATGAGTTTGTCAAATTTGTTGACCCTGACATGGTCATGTACAAGTTTGGGGCATCACCAAAGCATTTCTCATTCCTAAAATTATAGATCCTTCAGCATCGTGGAGTCACTATAGACTACTTTGGTCCCTCCATTTAGCTTTTATGGGTTCTGCATGGTTCGTATCCTTGCCACCCCTATCTGGGTTTATTTTCTGACTTAATACCTTTTTTTTTCCTTACTCGTTTAATGCGTGTGATCCATTGTTTTGGTGGCATTTCATTTCCTGATAAGTGAAACAAATAATAGTTAAAATGTTCTATCCACTAATCTGTGGGATTTTTGCACGTTGATGAATCATGTCAAAAAAAGACGACAAGAAAGACAAAATAGAAGATAGAGAAAAAAAAAAGAGCACTAGAAAAAGATCAAGGATGAGATATTGTGGATATGTTTTTTAATCAAATTTTAGAAATTCAAATATCAAAGACAATGTAACATATGCGCGATCATATTCTTTTTTCACATTTCAATAATTGTAAGTTTTTTAATTGGCGGCTCTCTAATAATTTAAGTGTGATAATTAAAAAATCATATATGCTCATTGAAATGCCCGAGTCTTTTTCATAGAATTGAAATTTTTGATCATATAATACACTAACTGAATCTTAAGTTCATATATTTTTTTTCTCTCAAAGAGAATGATTTATAATATATAATAGAACTGATCAAGTCTCTTTCTAGTATATGCCGTGATTTCAATCAAATTGATATTATTTATAAAGTACAAGAGCCAATTTGAAAATGGAACAAAGTCACAAACTAGTTTAAAGTTGTGTGATAAAAGTTCAGCGTATAGTGAAGTAATCCCATTTCTCTCGTAACCATTTGTCTTGGTTGGCTTTAAAATGACTTGACAAATTCAATCAGGAATAAAAGAGTATTCTTAAAATGCCTCAACTACAAATGGCCTGTGCCTACATGACATTCAAATGGAAGCTAAAAACTTATTATTTTTGAACAAGTACAAACACGAGAGAAGCATCAGCACTATGATCCATTTCTCGCTTGTGATTCTTGAGAAAATGGATATTCTTTAGAAGAAAAAAAAAACAAATATTCATTTCTCATATGATTCAGCTTCTGAAACACATTAGTAGGCCTGCGATTTGCCACCATGTAGATGGTGCAAAATTGGGTGACGGGCAATGGTGCCAGTAGAACCAGCGAACAACGCCTGCAACCACTTGAATCTTGAATGGATATGCTCCTGAAGTTTCAACGAATTCATGGCAGGCTGCGCTTGACCACCTTAATTCTCCTGGGCAAAGATCATCTTCGAAAATGCTGCACCCCATAGGCAATGGCAGATGCGGCCGTCGTCGAAGCCACCAACCAACTGCAAATGGATAATTAGGTTATATTTTATGATTATGCCTGTCCAATTTTTTTTTAAAAGAATGAAACCAAAATCGAACAAAAATTCCCAGTTCGGATTAAACTGAGCATATTTTAAAATATTTTTAATATTTTATATTAGTATTTTTTTACTTTTTAATAAAATAATATTATAATATGTTTTAAATATAAATTTAAAAATATAAAATTTAAATTTAAATTTTTCCGGTTCAACCAACCTAAAATTTTAGGGTTTGACTCTAGAATTTTCAAAACTGAACTAAATCGGAAACCAAACCAAACTGAGAATTGGTTAATTGGTTCAGCTCGGTTTTGAGAATTGGACAGCCCTATTTATGACGCAACCAAAAGCTTTTTCATTTGCAGGTTCACTTAAATGAATCAAAAGCAGAAACATATAACAATCAACACATTGTGCAATTTACCTCAAGTAGGTTATGTACATTTGAGTTTCTTCAGTGCCAAATTCAGGTTGAAGAAGAGCAACAGCAACCAAAAGCAATTGGAAAACCGTGTTTACCTGCATCATCCATTCTCTAAAGTTTGGAAAGATTCCATGTAGAACAAATGCATAACATTATCCCTCAATAAGTGAATATATAGCTGATAATGCCCCAAAAACGTACCTTGCTTATAAAGAGAGGCTCTACCTTCTCCCTATTGGTTGCGTCGAGATTTATGAACTCAGACCAACTCTTCCACTACAAAAGAATCGAGAAAAAAACTAGTGGATTTGCTATACAGAAGGAAAAATAACATTAATAACTTGATATGCTGACCTTACCTCCCACCTCAAGCTAGAAGCTCTTTTGTAAATTGCACCACCAACAAGACCTACATCTCTTAGAACTACAAGGCCCACAAGGATAGCTGCAAAAGCCATTAAGAATGCCAGTGGTTACAGACTTCCAGTGTTGTTGTTCATTTGAAATAACAGCTCTCAGAAATCAACACTATTTAACTACTCAATATCAGTCTCAATAAGAGAAACCTATCAAAATTTCTTCTTTAGCATTGAATTCATCCAATTAAGCAAGAAAAAGAGGAAATTAAAGATAGATTACAAAAAACAATCCTGACGTAGAAGGGATACCATATTATCTGCCAATTAAATAAATTAAGACTCTTCAAATGAAAACAATGTCAGTTAATCAAGTGAAAATGGCTCAATGAAGGGAGAGACACCACTTAACCAAGTATCCATCATTTCAAGAAGACAAATTCTAGAACATTGTCCCACTCTTTGACTCACCAATTGAGCCCCTAGATGCAGTGGCGGATCTACGTTATGCCTCGTGGGGGCATTTCTGCCCAGAATTTTAATTCTATTATACATATAATATCTAACCGATGTTGCCCCCACTAAATTTAAAAATATGCCCCCATCCGTAAACCCAGAGCCCAACCGGAAATATATGCTGGGCACACTAACACGTTTTTAGAAATTTATGACTCTTCGGCTTCACCCTTCGGTCTTTATGCCTTAACACTTCTTTCATTCTTCCCTCATCTTCTTCCGTTCTTTTGGGCCTCTGGCTTCACCCTTCACGGTTTTGAAATTTGAATACATTTCTTTGAATACCTGCTTCAAATTTACTACTTCCATTCTTCCATTTGTGCTTCGTAACATATCTGGCAATTGGAGAAGGACGCTTTCATCTTCTTCCAACTTCAGATTTCAAGGAAAATTGCCGTTGCTTGTTGGATTTCAGATTTAGGGGTCGGATTGGTTGTTTGCAATAAAATGCAAGCAGCTACGGTGCTTGGATCTCTCGTTCACGACGGTATTATTTGGTCTTTTCTTTTGCCTAATTTAGCCCCACGTTTTTGCTTTATTCTACTCTTGATATTGCGATGATCAATTATTTCTATCCTACAGTTGCCACTTGCCACATCTCGAAGATTTGAGCCCCGTAGGATGCTTAAGTATAAATGCTAAAGGGTTCGCATTGCTAAAACAAGAGTGCAGATCGCTACAGCCTACAGGTATTTACCATCTTTGTTGTTTCATTATGCAAAAAATCATCACCAAGATTCAAGAATCAAAATTGATCCTCTTTGAAGGAAAGAGGGATCTAAAGAATATTTCAGGATTTGCCAAACCATCATAATGCTGATATAATGCTATTAACTTGTCTCTTTAATAAATAGACTTCCTTGGTATAAAGTATACACTTTCGGGTATATGGAAAAATGAAATCATTTCTTGTCAAATGTTAAAGTTGGATGCATCATGTTGATTAATGCTTAAAATTATGAGATAATTCTTTTTTATGCGTATATTCTAATTATTATTCTTTTTTTCCCTTGTGTTGTGACTTGTGACAACAAGTAATTATGTTTATGTTTCGATGTGTTTGCATTATACAACATTCATTGACCAAATATTGCCCTGTTTTAGAATGATTATATAAGCATTATTTGATGCCAAATATTGTCATGTTTTAGAATGTTTTATATTTTTTTTTATGACAATGACAAATATATGTTATATACTAAATGATTCCTTTTGCGCCAAGGTTTAGCTTTTCGTGGTCATGATGAGTTACATCAAATAATCAAGGCAACTTTCTTGAACTTCTTAAGTTCTTAGCTGAGCATAATGAGTCAATAAGTAATGTGGTTTTACAATATGCATCAGAAAATCATCAATTGATAGCCCCTGATATTCAGAAAGATATTGTAAATGTTGCTGCACATGAAACTACAAATGGTATACTTAATGAGATTGGAGATGACTTATTTGCAATTATTGTAGATGAATCAAGAGATATCTCTAATAAAAAACAAATGGCAATTGCTTTACGTTTTGTAGATAAAAAAAGGAAGAGTTTTGAAAAGATTTCTTGCTATTGTACACGTTAGTGATACAAGTGTTATATCTTTAAAAGTAGCAATAGAATCTTTGCTTTGTAAACACGGGCTAAGCTTATCAAAAATTCGAGGTCAAGGTTATGATGGTGCTACTAATACGCAAGGTGCATTGAATAATTTAAAAGGCTTGATTCTTAGAGAGAATCCATCAGCATTCTACATTCATTGTTTTGCGCATCAATTCCAACTCACACTTGTTGCTATTTCAAAAAATGAGATTCAAGTTGCTTCACTATTTAATATAGTATCTATTTTATTGAATATTGTTGGAGGCTCATGTAAACGTGTTGACATGCTTCGAGAGAAACAACTTGCTAAAGTGAAAGATGGATTAACAAAAGGAGAACTGAAAAGCGGTTGTGGTTTGAATCAAGAAACTTGTTTGAAACGACCAAATAATACTCGTTGGAGCTCATATTATTATGTATTCTTCTATCATTGATATGTTTGAGATAATTATGGAAGATGGTTTAAGTTCAGAGCAACGTGCTGAAGCAAAAGGGCTTTTAGAATCAATGCAAACTTTTGATTTTGTGTTCACCTTGCATTTAATGAAAAATATTTTGGATATCACAAATGAATTATCACAGAAAAGATCAAGATATTATTAATGCAATGACACTGATTATAATTTCTAAACAACGCCTACAAGTAATGAGAGACAATGGATGGGAATTCTTATTAGATGAAGTCTTTATATTTTGCAAAACTAATGAAATTGATATTCCTGATATGAATGCAATATTTGTGACAAAAGGAAGGCGACGTCGTGAAATTCAGCAAGTGTTTAATATAGACAAATATCATGCTGGATTGTTTTATGTTGTTTTAGATCAACAACTTCGAGAACTTAATAATCGATTTAATGAAATAAATACTGAATTATTGTTATGTGTGGCATGTCTTAGCTTAGATAATTCTTTTTCAGCTTTGATAAGCAAAGATTAATTCGTCTTGCCCAGTTTTACCCATCTGAGTTTTCTACTATGGAGTTGATTGTACTTGAAAATCAGCTTGAGACTTATATAATTGATATGCGCACAAGTGATGAATTCTCAATAATAATAGGAATTGCAGCCCTTGCAGAAAAGTTGGTTAATCAAAAAGACATATTGTGTATCCATTGGTTTATTTACTTGTGAAATTAGCTCTTATTTTGCCAGTCGCTACTGCTACAGTGGAAAGAGCTTTTTCTGCAATGAAAATAATCAAAAATAGATTACGGAATCGAATGGGAGATGGTTGGATAAATGATTGCTTGGTCACTTATATTGAGAAAGATATCTTTGATACTATCGACAATGAATTAATTATTCAAAGATTTCAGTCAATGAAAACTCGTTGAGGGCAATTGTAATATCTATGTAAGTATATTCAAACTTGCTAAGTTTTTTGTTTCTATTTATGTTTTACTTTTGAGTAGAATTTTTTGTATTTGCATATTACATTGCCCCCACTTAGCTCCAGGTCCTGGATCCGCCACTGCCTAGAAGGGTAGGATTCCCTTCCCAACACTCAACCCATCAATAGATACTAAAATTTATCAAGACCCCCTATCACCGATTCTTCCTAAGGGCAGTTTTCCACCAATCTTTTATACATAGGCTACCCTAATTAATTTGTATATGGAGAAACCAATTATTAAACCAAGGGAGTACAGGTGCATTAGTATGAAGTGAGTTCATATTAGAAATTTCAAACCATTAACTTAATCTAAACAATTTCAATAAACAACAAACATAAAAAGAAAAAAAATGGGGTAAAAATAAAATTTAATAGAATTAGTATTCACTGAGAAGTTTTGTAAACTACTCACGATTAAGAAGGTCCTTTTTGACCATAGCCAAAGCTACACAGCTAATCAAAACCTGCACTGGGAAAATCAGAGTAGAGGTAACACATTAAGAATCTTCACGGCATGAATATTCATCAAAGGACAAACTCCAGTAAGGCACAGGTTTCATTCAACAAAGTTCAACCTTGTCAGCAAGTGGATCAAGGTAGGAACCAAAGACTGAATGAATACCCATCTTCCTTGCAAGGAACCCGTCCAACTATCACGCAAGAAAATAAAATAGAGAGAGTTAAATGATCAGAATTAGGAAATACCATACTCAATTAGTCTTTGTTACTCAGCACACAATTTTAACTGCTCACCCAATCAGTTGCTCCAGAGACGATCAATGCACCAAAAGCAGGAAGATACCACTCTTGCATAATCATCCTACATCAGTTGATGCAGGGACCATGATGTACAATGCAATATTTCAGACAATGGAAATGCATATAGGAATTACTTCAGTAATAATAATGGTTCAGGCAGAAAATCAAAGGAGTATGAATTTCTTCATCCTCCGCATTACTGTAAAGAAATGAGTTTTAGGAGGTACGGAGCTCACCATCCAATGACAGGCCCAGATACCATCCTGCTGATCGACACCAAGTTGGGCAAATTCAGGAACTTCTCATCAACCCCAACCACGCCGACGTCTGCACCAACACCTCCCTCTTCCCTCCACCTAACAGCATCCATCAAACTCCTCTCTGCCTTTCCCAGCGAGCTCAGCCCCAAACGGATCGGAAAACTCCGAACTTGGAGCAGATCCTTCGGAAATATCGCATCTTTCCCGCGCAGAAACAAGGGCGTAGCCGATTGCGAGAGCTTCGACGGGGGCGACGTCAGGAACAGGGGCCCCGACAACGCGATCCATCGGAAAGGCGGCAGGAAGAGCGGAGATGGCGTGGAGTTGAGCCGCCGAGCGAAGCTCAATGGGTTGGGAGAAACAGCGAGGGCCGGAGACAGAGGAGAAGAGGAGACGGTGGCGAGGGGAGCAGGAGGATGCGGAAAGTGAGAAGAAGAGAGGCGGGATCGGGGGTTATGGTTTCGGCAGCCAAAACGTATTAGCGTTCTGAAGACCACCATGGCCGAGCATTGAGAAGCGTCGCTAGTGCTTTTGCTGGTGTTCTATTCTCAGCAATCGTACTCTTTCTTCGTTACCCATCCTCTTAACCCATCTTCTTCCCATCAATTAGTATGCGGCGTTCGTGGTACCCAAAATTACCCATTCACCATTCCGGTATGATCGCGGGTAAAAGGTTTACTTAAGTTTAAGATCATATATGCTATTAATGAGTAAATTTATCAAAATTACCCATTCACCATTACGGTATGATAGCGGGTAGAAGGTTTACTTAAGTTTAAGATCATATATGCTATTAATGAGTAAATTTATCATTTCTGCTGTCCAACTTTTCAACTCTTTCCAAAGGGAGAACCAAATGGATCTTGCGTTGACTTGTATTTTTCCAAAGCGACCAAAAATTTCAGCTCTGAAAACCTACTTTGTGAAGGTGGATCTGGCAAAAAAAAAAAAAAAAAAGTTGGATTTGGCAGAGTGTACAAGGGTCAACTCAAAGGCAGTAATGAAGTAATGAAACATTGTTCTCATAGTTCATAGTTTTGCTTTGGTGAAGTAGCTCTAATATCTCAATCTCCTACATATTGTTGCAGTTAAGCAGCTTGATAGAAAAGGATTCCAGGGCAATAGAGAGTTTCTGGTCGAGGTTCTCATGCTGAGCCTCCTGCATCATCCAAATCTTGTTAAGTTGCTTGGTTACTGCGCTGATGGAAATCAAAGAGTGCTGGTCTATGAATACATGCCTATGGATTCACTAGAGGACCATTTATTCCGTACATTCATTACCAATTTTGAGTTTTGTTTTTCAGTTTCATGAATAGACTAGCAATTCCGAACTAAGGTTTTCAATCTATCTCAAAGATTAGGTTGATGTATTAGTATAAACCGAGATTTAAAACCTTATTCTGAAAATAATATGACCTGATGTATAAACATAATTACATAGTATGGAATGATAGTAATCATACAACAGAACAAAACTGATATTTCAGATATACATGTCTGTGAAACAAATCAATGGCTTCTGAATTCCTTCTTTTTGTGTTTTGTTTTTCTCATTTGATCCTTGGGGATGTAGCTCCAAACGCCAAGCCACTAGATTGGCACACAAGGATGAAGATAGCAGCAGGGACAGCCAAAGGTCTGGAGTATTTGCATGAGATTGCGAACCCACCGGTTATTTACAGGGACTTCAAAGCATCAACATACTGCTTGATGAAAATTTCAACGCAAAGCTATCAGATTTCGGCCTGGCTAGGGTTGGTCCAATGGGGGACAAGTCGCATGTATTTATCAGAGTGATGGGAACCTATGGCTATTGCGCCCCGGAGTATGCGTTGACTGGGAACTTGACAAAGATGTCTGACTTGTACAGCTTTGCTTCTTTGGAGTTGTGTTCTTAGAGCTCATCACTGGAAGGAAAGCCGTCGATGCCACTAGGCCTAAAAGAGAGCAGCACCTTGTGCACTGGGTATGTGCATTCTTCCAATTCATCAATGGTTCCTAGATGCATTTGTCTGCACTTGTTCTTTCCCAATTCATGGTTAGGGATCAAGATTTGGTTTTAGGCTTTTGCAAACATTTATGACGACATTTCTTGCAGGCAGAGGCAGAGCCATTCTTCAAAGACAGGAGGCAGTTTGTTTTAATGGCAGAACCCTTGCTTGATGGCAAGTACCCCATGAAGGGCCTCTACCAAGCTCTTGCTGTGGCTGCCATGTGCATCCAAGAAGAAGCCACCGTTCGCCCTCTCATAACCGCGCTTGGTGTTGGTGAGGCTAGTGAGGAGATACTGGAGTCCAACAGTTATCCTGAAGCCAATTCCTGCTCAAGCAGAGAACAAGAACTAAAATGAACATGATAGAGTGTAGTCCGCTGCTGAAGCCTAAGATGATAAAATTAAAATTCCAGTCAATTCAAAAAGATTTGATTCATTTTTTGAGCTGGAAGCAAAATTGGCTTTGTATAAGAAAGAAGACATTGTAGTTTAAAATATCCATTTTTTTTCTCATAGTTCATATTTCCTGAAGCATAGTTACTCTATGTTTCAGGATATATATACATCTCAAGTTATAGGAGTTTGAATTACAGAAACTGATAGACTCATTTATCACCGGTGAGAAATCTCCATGCCCTAGGAGAATAATAGCAAAATACTGAACATCCTACTTTACTACTTTAAACCCTAGATCTCTATTTATAACATTTTCTTACTTAATAAACCAGTATAACACATCAACTCGAATTCACTTTATTACATAACCTACTAATAGTATTGGGCACATAACAATTGCCCCCCTCTCAAACTACAGCCTTGAGGACAAGACTGTTTTACAATTCATAGACTAAGTTAATATAATTTAACTTCATCTTGTGTCTTCTCCAAATTCTTATGTTACTCGTTCTTCCCTATCCACATCTTCATCATCTGAAAGTAGTATCAAACGAAAATTTTTATTTTCACATCAGTGCATCGGATGATACAACTGATCACAATGGAAGCATAACGCCTTTTCTCATTTGTTGACATATTCTTGGTGGGACATAGCTCGACTTCTTCTTGCGCGGTCATAAGTGTTTGATGATACACATTGACTTCCCACCTCTTTAGAGCTATTATGGGATGGCTCACCTCCTCTCCCCTCAGCATGCAGTGTGGCGCTAGAGTTGACGCTAATGCTTCTCCTTGGCCGTTAGACACTATAGGCTGAAGCAGCTCTAGAAGGTGAATCTGACAAGGCTAGATTAGAAGGAAGGCTTCCCCCCAAGAGTAGTTTCCATTATCTAGTTGGCTTTTACTCACTACCCCTTCAGCTCCTATCTGCCCTTTCAATGTTGACCCACTTGTCAGCTCTCTCTCAATAACTCGAGCGAGTGTCATGGCTTGCATAACGTTAGTGGATAAGAAAGCTCATACTTTTTGTCTAATATTACTATTTAAACTTTTTAAAAAAAACCTACGTACTGTTCTTTAGGAAGATCAGATATCTGTGAGACTATCTCCTCAAAAACCTTTATATGCTCTGTTACAGTTAAAAGACCTTGCTCTAGGGCTGCTAAACGCTCATATGTAGAAGTAGCTAGAAAGCCATCAGAACTTTATATTCATCAGTTGTCCTTTGGGTATCAAATATTGCTCTGCTTGCGCAATCCATTCTACTGAATCAGTTCCATCAAATCCTGAAAGCTCTATGCGCTTGTGTATTCACCGTATATCTTCCCCTGGAGTCATCCCCCTGACTGGGTCTCCTCCTATGTGCACTCTACCTCCCCATCTATTTTCATCAATGATTTCTATTTTGTTGGGCCTCATGCTTGACTCTAGTAGAGACCAATGCTCATATGTGATGGTGGTGGTCAGTATGGCTCCTTGCCTTGGTGATGGTTAGGGGCTGCTGGAAGCTCTCACTGCTCGTCTCTCTTTTCACTAACTCTGCAAATAAATTTCTCATCTCGTTCCTTAGCTCATCTACAACCCTAAAGTGACGATCCATCTCAGCTTGGCACTGAGTAATTTCAATCATCTTCTCTCGATGATGACGTCGTTCTTTTGCCGCCACCAAGACTTTCATTCTCCTTTCCTCCCCTGCAGATTAGAGTTTCGTCTGCACTACTACAATAGAACTCTACACTTCTACTACCATCTTCTCAAGAGCCTGTAGGCATGCCTCACTTCTCGTCATCTTCCTTTCTAACTCTTTTTTTTTAAACCCTAATCTAAGCTCACCACACGTGCGCCACAGACCTCCTCTTCCTACCCCAAGTGTTCTTCTCTTTCACGCCTGCGAGAAAAACACCCGTCGTTGCATCCACTCACACCCTCTGTTTGCTGTGTCTCTTTCGTCGCTTGACATAGCACCACAGCCATCCATCCATGTTGTTCTTGTGCGCCACAGTCGTCGTTTGTCTTGTTCGTCCGCTCCTGCCCGGGACTCAAGTAATAGTGCGCCTGGTCAACTGCACCCATCGCCGACTGGGGTTCCACCCGTAGATTCTGCTCGTGCGTCCTTCTTTGCCCCTCTCGCGTCTGTCGGTCGGATCCACTCGTCAATGCCTCCCTACGTCACCAAAGATGAAGCCGCAACGCTTGGAACTCGATGTTGCACGCGCTGAGAAAATGACGCCTCCTCACGTCGACGATAACGACATCGCCGCGTGTCGCCACAAACAACGCCTCCTCGCGTCGCCGAAAGCAAGCTGTTGTGCGCTGAAGAATAAACACGTCGTCGCCCCTTTTTAATGTGTTGTATTTTCGTAGCTTGCGAAAATTTCTTCATGGCTAAATAACGACAATAGATCCGCCGCTCAAATCTAGTACCAACAACAGAATTTCTTCTGTCTTTATCTGTCGCTTGACTATTGATTCGACAGATCGGACCAATTGATAGACCTCAGACGTCACCGGCAAGAAAGCGTGCAAAGTATGCCTTAGGAGAATAATAGCAAAATACTGGACACCCTACTCTAAACCCTAGATCCCTATTTATAATACTTTCTTACTTAGTAAACCGGATATAATATACCAATCCGATTCATAAATAACCTACTAATAGTATTGGGCCTACAAATAATTCATAAATAAACAATGGAACAGCTGTCATTGATAGAAGAAGGAATTTGAAGTCAACATTCCCTCGCCTATGATGCCATTGTCCTTAAATCCATATTATGCTTTGCAGTGCATCTGTAGTTTTTTTTAAAAATTTATTTCCTAACTTCGAGAAAAGCCTCCTTGTTATATTGTATCCTTGTAAGTCCACACGTACAATGATAATTCTACTTATATCCAACAATCTTTGATGTTCAGATTTCATGTCAGTACCTCTGTAAAAAAAGGCAGATTAATCCTCAGATTGGAGAATCTCTTTGCCTATTCTGAGCAAGTTGGGTATATCATCAACATACAACGGGTTGAAGAAAAAAACCTGAGAACATACAAATTTATCATCAACCACAAACATTACTCCAAGTGAAGTTTAGAGATCTGTACACGAGAGACATGGCAAAGTCTTACAACGAATATGCCTTTCATCTTAAGAATGATATCCTTGTGTATTTGCAGCAAAGGTCTTAATTTCCTTGAATCAATTACAATTACACATCTAGCATGATTCTAATCAACAAGGCTGAGCAAAAGAATGTGCCGTTGGAGGAATTTGTTGCACGCTATTTGATAAGCTATTGCAAGTTGAGACCCCAGGCTGCAGCTAAATGCGCCATTAATTGATCTGGCAGTGCACCCTCCCAATCCTCTGGTAGTTCTACTGCAGAGACCTCGTGGAGATTTAGTAACATTTCTCTCTTCCATTCAGGAGGAATGCGGAGGAAGTCAGCTCCGTTCTCCACAAAAAGATCTGATAACTGAAACCCAAAACATAGAATAGTTATAATGTTACAGCAGCGGCTTCATTTTTCTGACTAGTACTCACCAACAAACAAGAATAACATTGATTAGTGTCATTTTACATTTTTTTAACGTAAAAGTCAGAAATGTCAATAACTGATGTGTTGGATCAAGGTTTTGAATACGGGTATTGGTGTACTGGTTTTGGTATATGGTACCAATACATACTGCCTCCTACTAAGGGGTATGGAGTGAATTTTAACATCTTGCGTGCATTATAGATTTTCTTCACCTTGAGGCACTCTGAGCGTTTCTGAAAATTTTGAATGAAGGCCATACTTGGCTTTTTCACGTGAAGTTTTGAACATCAGTAACACGTTTGTCAACTTGATTTTGGCATTTTATTGTTTTACAGTAGACAAAATGGAAAACATGTAAGAAGTTAATATACTAAAGAGAGTAAGATGCTGAATCAAAGCATCAAACTAATATCTAAAGGTTGAAGAAGAACATAGTGGATTCTCAGCAGCTCCTATTTAATAGTATTACTTGTGGATCTTACCAAATTATTTACAACAGCACAAATGATCTTATGTTAAAACTACTAAAGCAGTGGAAAGAATATGAGTAGATAAACTCTCTCTCTTTGAAGAATTAAGAATACAGAATATTAGAAAGGAGAGGTTTTAGACAACAAAGATATTTCAATTGGCATTTTCTAGAGCAAAAAAGAATATGTTACAGATCTCTCAGTGATTTTCAGCACAGAAGCTCTCCATATACCTAGAAACGTAAGGGAAAGAAATCAAGAATAGTATTTGATGCAATCAACTAAAACACTTTCGAAAAGTGGCACCTCATGACTTAAAAACATATGTGCCGAATCTGCTGCTCAGAATGGAAAGACAACTATGAGATTTATGAGTCTAAATGTCACGTAATTGCCGCTAAGATATTCCTGATGCTCAAGTCCAGTTAACATGTATTGGGAAAAAAAAGAGATAGTTGTCCTTGTTTAAAGAATAACATAAATAAGCTTGCCTACACCATGCAGCGTTGGGTGTTAATTGAATCAGTTGTAAAATCCAAACATACCAAGAATATGAATTTTCCAGGCAATGTCACAAATTTTCACAATGGATTTAGCAATATGGTGCAATCAATGTCATAGCATGCCTCGTTAAATTAACAAGCTACCTAAGAAACAGGATTAATTGACCAAGGAAAAAATGAGACTTCGTGATCGGAACTCAGAAGTAAAATGAAATGTCATAAAACTCAAAAGAGACTAAAACTAATTAACAAAAAGTTTAATTGCTTGTGCATCATCTAGTTTAGTATATCTGCAGAAAACCTAATATAAAAAAGAAAAACTAAAAGAAATCGCCTAAAATTAGATAATACCTGTTGAAGCCAGCTTAATGCTATATCAAACAAGCTTTCTTCCAAAATAAACTGTCCAATTGCACGAAAGACTTCAATCGCTATTTCACTACAAAGCTGATCAAAAACTGGACCAGATTTATCCATCAATTTTATAAGTAGTAAGTCATCATCCGTGGACAAAATCTCTGCATAAGCTGAATCAACATCACCAACATGAAGTGAATCCATAGCACGAGTCCACGGAGCCCAAAGTGGACCCTTGTCTGGCCCTGGATTATCATCTGTTAAAGCTTCTGCATCTAATTCAGGAACATGCACTCTTGTTGCAGTTCTAGAAGTTCCATTATCTTCACCAGCTACTCTGATGGCTTCTAAAGTAGCCTCATCTTTTGAGGCTTGCCAAACACTTCTTGCTGAAGGCCCTTCACCAAGCCTAAATGGACCAGGACCTTTATCCCAAGCCCGCCTGCCACTGACTTGATCAGCATCATGCTCAGTTATGAATATCCTGCCATCTACAGGCACAGAACTAAACCCTCTTCTAGAGTTCATAATACCATTTCTTGGAGAACCATAGGAATCCCGTGGTTCAGATTCTGACCTCCAAGAAGAACCCCTTCCCCTCACTCCAGAAACTATACTTTCTGTTGAGAGGAACCTTTCTGAAAAAGGAATTCGACCCTCAGAAACCCTGCCAAACTTTGAGGTTGAGTAATCATAAAGACCGTTATACTTGCCTAAAGTCCTACCAGGAGGTATATCAAGCCCCGGCATCATGTTTCCACCTCGTTTTCCAGCTGATATAGTCAAATCACGAGCCATTTCTTCAACAACTCTCTCAAGACCCCTGACTCGATTTTCTAGTGTTACCATGCTATCATGGCAGCCTCCCATAAAGTCCTGCAAATATGGAATCAATTGGTAAGACACTTTTTAGCGAGGAAAGTAACAAGAAGTGGAGAATCAATGCAAAAGAAGCAGGCAGTTTCCAGAGGACGAGACTGTCAGACTCACCACATGAATTATAATTTCTTCAATCAAAACTCAAGTCCTCATGTGGTAATTTTTTAAATGAAATATCTTCTTTTGTCATTGAGTTGAAACTGTACTGAATTGTAAGTAGAAGTACAAGTTCGAGATATGAGATATGAAAATCAGGTGATTATTCTGATAACCTTGCTTGAATTAGTTTGCTCAGAAGGTAAGACTGTAATATCCAAAGAACTATTCCTCAAAGAAAAGCCTCCAGGCTCCAGTGCACGACAAAATGTTTCTAGTTTGAAAAGGGTACATGGTCCAACATTACCTCAAGTTGATTCTGATTCAGCTTATATTCAGTGAGCATTCACATGAATAAATTTCTTCAAGTACCTAGAAAGCTGTAGCAGTACATACCAATTTCTTGAGAGTCGTGTGGATCGATCTGAACATATTGCAAAAAGAAGAAAAGGAAAACACCAACTTGAAAACAGAGTTTCTTTTGTGCACAAGTTATCTTTAACTAGGAATAATGCTTCTGAAAATATAAAAAGGGGGGAAAAGGAAAAAAAAATCAAAATATACATTGATTTTATTAAGAGAACTAAAATAAAGAATGGCTGGAATACTTGAGGGTACAGAAATATATTATCATATTTTGTAGGAACAATAGAAGAAGATTTGCAGGGTCTTTGCACAAATATATAGAACCTAGTACTTAATTGAAGAATCATCATCAACAAACATACAAAAACAAGAAGGAAAAATAAATGGAGCAGAAAATTTAGGCACTTCAGGAAAAACAAGCATTATCACGACATATCATAAGCAAAAATGAGAAATGTCTCTAAATCAGGCTATATGCTTGAAAATAAGATTATCGTTAGTTCAACAATATAATCTTGATGAATATAAAATTATAAAGTTTATAATAAGAAACAAGATAATACTAATTGCAGTGTCCATAATGGTCAGTGGCAATGAAACTTAAGCAAGAGCGATCCTGATGAACAGCAACTTTGAAATTTTGACACAAACAACTTATAAAAGCAATCGTGAAAGATAATGAACTATTGAACTATAATTTATACATTGAATAAAAAGAAAATGATTTTGAACTCATATAAATAAATAATTGAAAACTAAGAACCTCATTTATTGACTGACCTGTAACATATTCATAAGATTTGCTTGTTGCCTCTCTAATTGGGCCAGTTGCCTCTGTACGGCAGACAAATTCACTTTATTATTCAAGAAGGGACCTTCAGGATGGACATCAGAAGTTGTGGGGTTCATTCTGCTAGGAGAGGCACCTCCCTGAATTTCCATCCCATCAGCATGGTCATAATTTTTTACTTTTAATTCTTTTGCTCTAATACCTCTTTGCTCTGTCCACTTATCCTGAGGTAGATCATCCAAGTCTTGCAACTTATTGTAGGCCCCCAGACGTTTTTCTGAAGTCTGATAATTGGCAGTGTTATCTCCATTAGTATCACTTGATTCTTGAAGCATAGCTCCAACACGGTTTAGTGTTCTCATAGAATCTCTACAAGTTGATTCTGATCCTTCTTCACCTTGTGAATTTGAAGATAGTACACATTTACGAGGTAACACTACTTCTACAGGCAAGTCATCAGAGCTCCTTTTCTCAAGTTTTTGGAAAAATTCTGGGTTCAATTCTTTCTCGCTCAAACATGGTGCTGTTTTCTTTAACAATACTACTGCTTTCTCTGGTATGTTGGTGCCTTTTCCTTTGGATATGGAATCACTTTCTGGGGGTGAAGAACCAGAAGTTGAGTTTTTAAAAGATTCTGGCTTTTTACTTTGGTTGGTTCTTCTATTATCTGCCTTCTCCTCATTGTCATTCCGGTTAGAAGTTCTGCAATCTGGTGTAAGAAAGAAGAGAGAATTAAAGAAACCCTAAAAAGATGTACGATACCAAATTGCAACGAGTTACACATGCCTTTTGCATCTGATATTCCATCCTCTCCGTTTCCTGCAATCTTCTTCCAAAGCTGCAATGCCTCCATCATGCTATCTCTGACAGGTTTTACCTAAGAAAGATGCAAGATATTGACAAGCATAGCAAAATAAGCGATAACCTTTAACAAAATGCTGTTAAAAATAATTGTTCAGTAGAATATATTAGCTTCAGCACATGTATCATCAATTAAGGAAGGTATTGGCACTGAGACTTAGTCTAACAAACTAAGAGAGGTCACCTTGTCAAAACGGCAAGCCTCCAGAGCAGCTATTGTTGCTGAAGTCCCATCACTTATCAAATGTGTGGAATGAGAGGCCAAAACACACAGTGTATCAGCAGCAGCTTTCCGGGTAGCCCAATCATTACTCTCAAGACATTCGCGAATAGTTTGTAGCAATTGTTGCATGCTCGGTAAATTAATTGCTCCTACCTGAGAAAATAAAGGCAAGTATTCTGGTAGGACTAAGTCCAAGTTTATTTTCCTCAGAAACTAAAGTTCAGCCCTGCTTACTTAGAGATACTAATTTCTATCCCGAATTGAAGAGATATCGATTCTTTATTCAAATTGTCATCTCAGGAAGGCATAAGCTTATACCTAAACTAAAAAGATTTCTTACTGAAGTTTTACAAGAAAAGTACAGAAATTATTTCCAAACAGGAAGGAACCTAATTGGTTATTAAGTCATTACAAGGTCATTAGTGCTCTGACAAACAAAGACGTATGATTTAGTAGATTAAACACCAACAAGAATTATTTCTATGTGAGACTATGAAGCTTCATACTGCAAAGTGTAAAAGATAGAAATCACCTAGAGCAAAGATGATGCAACATGCTGCCCTTTGGGTATAACATTCTAATAAAAGCATAAAATAACAACCAAGATGTTTATACATTCTTGAATAACCCACGGCCATTGAGAAAGAAGACATGGGATAGAATAAAGAGAAAGAATGAGTATAGATGAAATCAAAAAAAGAAACTACTATTGTAGACAACTACAACTCTTAAATTAGGTTTAATCAAGAAAGAACTTAGCAAAAGAGGATTTCCTATATTCTAGATTTTTTACACTTTTAAGATGGGGAAAAAAAATGAAGGTCTTGTTAGCTTGAACGAGACCAATAAGAAACAACATACGGGCAATGTCAGGGATCAAATCTTCAGTTCATACACTGCAATGTGATTCCGTTTGAATACCATCATCACTATCGACAGAATAGTCGGAAACGCATTTCAGATACATAAATTTAGACACTGATTCAGCACAATGCCTACTAAAATTAAATTAATTCGCAGCTATATTCCTTAGAAAAAGTAAATAATGGAAACGCTGACCTGCGCCAAGCTAGAGACGACTGAAAGTAACGGCCCCTTTGCTAGAAAGGCTTGACTACTAAGCAACTTGCAGATCCGGGGGCACAACCTCTGAAACATTGCACCACTCGCCGCCGCAGTTGCCTCCTCTGCGCCCTCCCCGATACTAAGCCCAGCACACTCAACCACCTTTGCAAGGCACATGGCCGCCCCGCCCTGTACCGCTTTGTTCTGCTCCCCCATGACCTCGAAAAGCGGCTTCACAAACAGCGTCAACACCGGCGAGGACCCACCGCTGGACCCCGTGCCGTCCTCCGGCGCTGCTGCCGCCGCTGCCAATGGCCGGAGGTAGAGCCCCGCAAGCGAGCCAACGGCGTCGCGGCATGCGTCTCGGACGGATGAGTCGGATGTCGGGTCCTTGAGGCGGCGAGCAATGTGACCGATGATTTTGGGGAGGTGGGCGGAGGCGGCGTCGGTGTGGGCGGCGCAGAGGACAGCGAGGAGGCGGAGCGACTCCCTGCGAGCGATGAGGAAGGATGAGTTCTTGGACCCGGCCGGATCTTGGGAGCCGGGCGAGGGCAGGGAGGGGTCATGGACGAGGGCGTTAAGCAGCATGGGGACGCCGTCGGGCGGCAGAGTGCGGATGATCTTGTCGAGGTCCTCCACCGCGATCTGGTGGGTGTCGCGGTCGGAGAGTTTCGCGAGCGCCGCCAGGATCCGTGACTTGAGCTCCACCATCGCGAGATGGGAGGAGAGCGCAGAAGACGAAGAGGAAGATGCGATTTTGGAGGAAGCGGAGGCGGCATATGGATAGGCGGATGTGGCTTTGAAGAGCTTAGAAGAAGGCTTGGAAGTGGAAGTAGCCATTTTTTAGGGAGGGAGAGGAAAAGGTGGGATCTTGATGAGAAAAAAAAGGGACAATTGGAGGAGAATGGAATGGAATGGAATGGAAGGAGAAGGGGAGGAGATTGGAGAAGGATCAAAGGAGGAACCTTGAAATGTGCAGTGGGGGGGGAGAAGAAAGAAGGAGAAAGAGGAATAACAATAGAGTAGGCTTCAAGGTTTGGCCATTTGAGGTGAGGAGTTGATAAAAGTTAAAAGATTTGTGATTGAAGAAAGCTAAGATATGAGTAGGATGCATGCTCAATTATACTATTGGAGTTTTATGTCAATTTTAAAACATTTGACTTGCCACTTGTGATACCTAAATTTCTTTAACACCAAGTGACCTCTCACTTGGTACAACTTTTAGGATATTGTGTGATCTTGTTTAACCATGATTTGGTTTTTCTTATCTTGTATCATTGGTGATTTGTGTAGATGTGTTCTACTTGAATTGATGTAGTAATTTTTAGTTTCAATAAGTGGTGATTGTAAAGATATGGTTCAATTTAAGAGTTTATTAACGATAATTAAGATCTTTACTAATTGATAGTTAGTACTTCAAGTGATAGTGGTGAGGAGATATTAAATTAACTTGATTCATTAACAGGGCAAGATTCTATATAAAGTTGGGTAGGTTTAAAACTAACTTAATGTATTTAGGTTATAATTGGACAATTTATTTATGCTACCAATCAAATTGAGTATAGTAGAATCATAAATATATTAACTTGCATAACTTATTTATCGATAAGGATTAGTTTTATCGCCCTAGTAAAAGTTGTTCATGCCTCCTTAGTTCATTGGATGAGGATTTAAGATAGACTAGAGCTTGTGTTGCACCTTCACTAGTCTTGCTATGACATTTGCATAAGAAGAAAGGAATCTTTTATTATTTAATTTCAAGAAAGTAATTTGAACAACTAATATTAATTTGGCAAATGTGATGACATTCTTTTAGTACAAATTTAATTATATTCTTGATAATTGTAAATGTAATTCCTCTTGAGTATGTTGTAAATTCTCTTGATTTGAATCCATCCAAAAGAAAAAGTAAGAGTAATATTTTACTTGAATTGTTGTGACTAAGCATTACCTATTCAAGTCTATCACACAAAATAAAATGTTATTTTTATAGTAGGTCTAGTAATGGTCAGTTGTACCTTAAAATGTTTGTCCTTGCATATAAATTCAACTTGTACTTCATACAAACTAGAATCTCATTTTAATAATGTGCAAGCTAACTTGGTTTCCTTGTCTATGATTATATTTAATAGCATCAAAAGTGGCATGCATGTAGGGGTGAGCATAATTCGATTTTTACCGAATTTACCGATCGGTAAATCGGTAATTCGGTAATTCGGTTCGGTAAATCGGTAATCGGTTTTCGGTTCGGTATTTGTTTTAATGTAATTCGGTTTTTCGGTTTTCGGTACGGTAAAATATATTCGGTTCGGTAATTAACCGATTTACCGATATATATTAATATATAAATAATTAATCTCTCTTATCTTATATTAATCTCTCTTATCAGCAACTCAGCGACTCACTCAGCGTCTCAGGCCTCAGCGTCTCCGTCTGTAATTAACTTAGCCCTAATTTGCCCTAAGTTCCCAAATCCAAATTCCCAATCCACTTAGTGGCCTCCATTGATCAAGAATTTCGGCCTTTTGGATCTATTTCTTCGCTTTTTCGCCAAGAAATTGATTGTTAGCCACTCCACTCAGCGACTCAGGCTCTTATGTGGCGACTGGCGTGGCGAGTCACGAGTGGCGACTGGCGTGGCGAGTCACGAGTGGCGACTGGCGACTCCTCAGTGGCTCAGTCCTCTCGGTCTCGGGCCTCTCGGCTCTCTTACAGCCTTAACCCTAAATTCCCAAATCCAGGCGACTGGCGACTCCTCTCGGCTCTCTCCGACTCTCCGTTCGACAATCGACAGCGAGTGGCGACTGGCGACTACTCTCTGTCTCTCTCCGTTGTCCTCTCGCCGTGGTCCTCTCTCCGTTCGACAATCGTCGCCATCAACCAAGCACCTCATTGCGGCTCGCGTCTTCGACAGTTCGACTCTTACTGCTCCGGTGCTCCCAGCTCCCCGTCGGCCGTCGCCATCAACCAAGCCCTTGCGGCCTTGCGTCCATCACTTCTTAAAGCGCTCCAAGTGCAAAGTAGAGGATCATCAGCTTCGTTGGTTCCACCTTCACATGTTTCAAATGGTCAGAACACTCCTTTGAAAGGAACTCAACAAAAGATGAATGGCTCTTACCAGTTGCGTCAAGATGACTTTCCACCTCTTGGTTCTGGCACAGGCCACACACGCTCAAGACCCCGTGGCCTGGCACATTGATTTGCTTTGAAGCCAAAACACTAGGGTTAGCAGTGATAGCTCAGTGATTTGTTTATCTATTATCTTTTAGAAACTCTAGCAACTGTTTGTAATATATTTTTTGAGTTCTCCCAAACTTGTTTGGGCCAGTGGCCTGGAATGTAGGCTTGATATCCCACACTCATGTTACGGTTGGGACTTGAAAAGCAGGGAGTGCAGTTGTATGTATCAGTCAATTGACTGAGCAAACTTTTGTTTATAATCTTTATACAATTTTGCTTCTTATTTTGATGATAGTTAAATACCTTGTTGTCAATGTGTAAATGGTGCATTCTCAGACTCATTTGATATGTATAGAAGTAAGTGTATACTTTGATTTAATAGTGGCAAAATTTTGTTACAACAATCCACCTTGAGACTGTTCACAACATATCATATTACAGATTTATAATGGCAAAATTTTATCTTTGTCACCCCATAGAAATTAGAATAAGAGTCAAGAGTGTCAGATAAAAATTGATGAAAGTGAATTGATCCTAGCACAAATAGTATTCATCAAATTCATCAAATGTAGATTAATTAGCCAATTAGGTAATATTTTATTTTTTTTAATCGGTAAATCGGTAAATTACCGATTTACCGATCGGTAATTCGGTAATTTACCGATCGGTAAATATCATATTCGGTATCGGTTCGGTATTAGAATTTTCGGTTTCGGTAAATCGGTTTTCGGTAATTCGGTATTCGGTTTTTCGGTTTTTACCGAATGCTCAGCCCTACATGCATGTACAATAGAGAGGTATAGTACAAATTAAATAATTTATCAATTTAACAAAACTTGCTATCTTTTGTGGAAATCACATTCGCATTTTTGTCAATATTCAAATATGCTAGATTGTTAATATTAAATATTAAATAAGATACCAATCTTCGATCACCTGTTATAGAAGTATAGCTTGCTCATGACATCTCAATTTGCAAATATAAAAAAAAAATGCAAGTTAAACAATATCAAGTCATGGAGACATGCATCAATCTACATCATCACAAGTTTCCTTTCTATCTATTCTATAGTTAATTATTTTAGTAAATGATCGACTTAAATTGATTTATTGTGTGCAATCCAAATCCAAAGCAAGGAACATAATCACTCATTCTATTTTTATAATTTAATCTCATTCTTCTTCTTTCTTTTTAAAACTCATTTGATGTTAATCTCTAATTTGTTCGGTATCCAATGGTCTTAATTATGACGTACTAATCCTCAAGGCAATTGTTCTTGAACCCTAGATAACTAGCTGATAGTAGAATTAAGTTTTGGCAAAATTGAAGGAAGATCCTCCTTTGAACCAAGATCAAAGATGAACCAATCTTGGGGAAGTTCAAGATGATAAATCTAATTCTTGTGATGCAGATGAAGTATGTAGAGTTTTTTATAGCATAAACGTAATATGATGAGCATTCTTGAACATTTCAAGTAACTCTAGGAAGCCGGAGGTAATGTGTAGGCGTGGTTTGCTTGACTGGGAGTGGACTTCGTTACTATGAACAAATGACTATTAGGCTGTGTTTAATAGGACGGAAGGAAAAAAAAGTGAACAGAAAGGAGGAGAAAAAGGAAAGAAGAAAGGAGAGGATAATGAAATCACATGCTACTCATGTGCGTTCGGCGGGCAAGCTCACATTTCTGTTTGCGTGGACAGCGAGCAGCAAGGGGGCGAGCTTGTGTTCGCATGTGCATGGACGGCGTGCAACGAGTAGCAAGAGCGAACTCACGTTCGTGTGGATGGTGAGCAGCGAACTCTCGTGGATGGTGGCAAGCGGATGGCGGTAAGGGCGAGCTCACATTCGCTTTCATGTGCACGGCAAGTGGCGAGTAGTGAGCTTGCGTAGACGGTGGCAAGGGCGAGGCGAATGGTGGCATGGGCAAGCTCGCATTCGCATGAACGACAAGCAGCAAGCGACAAGGACGAGTAGCAAGCAGCAAGGGCGAGCTCGTGTTTGCTTGGACGGCGAGCGGTGAGCTCACGTGGATGGTGCCGAGGGCGAGTTCGCGTTCGCGTGGACGGTGAGCGACAAGGGGCAAGCTCACGTTCGCGTTCACATGGATGGCGAGTGTCTCTAGTGGATTTCAGCTTTCCACCCAAATTGGGCGGAAAGCATTTCGATGGAAAATGTGAATCGGGCGGAAATCATTTCAACGGAAAATATTATCTCTTCCCTTCCATCCATCATTCGTACTAAACAAGGGAAAAACCTATTTTTTTTTCTTCCTTTTCCCCATTTCCTTCCTACTTTCCCTCCTACTAAATATAGCCTGAGTTTAAACCAATATATGAGAAACAAAGTGGCTAGAACATTATAGCTATTCACAAAATAGAAAGTCTTGTTTACTATAAGTGGTCAAGCAAGTTCTTTTACTATTGGCACAGAAAATACCAAGCTAATGGAACTAATACTGTAATACATCTCATCTAAGAAAATTTAATAGGGAAATAAGACTGGCTTTAAAAAAAAAAGTTGCCAAAGAGAAAGCAAGGAACACCTATCTATTAGATTTTTTTTGGTAATCTAGGTCATGAATTTTTTAGAGAGTCTAAGGCCCAGTTTGATTCTGCTGTGCTACCGCAGCTGTGCTAGGATAGTTGTACTGACTATAGCACATGCTATTAAGGGTGTTTAGGAGATCCAACTGTACTGTCACTATAGCAATTATTGTTAAAATTATTTGGTAGATTTGTTAGTATTATTAATAAATAAATAAATAAGTAAATATTAATTTAATAAAATATATTAAAATTAAAATTATATATTTTATAATAAAATAAAAATTATTTTAAAATTTTAAAATAATTATTTTAATAAAAGTATTAAATTTTATAGGATCAAATAATTAATTTTAATATAAAATTCAATTATTTATTTTATTTTTAACTAAGAAATTAAAAATATATATTTTTATAATAAAACAATTTTTTTGAAATTTAAAATAATTATTTTAATAAAATTATTAATTTAAGTTTTTAAATATTTTATTTTATAAAACTATTAATATATATATTAACTAATTAATTAAAGTATATATAATGTAATTAGCAAAATAAATTAAAGTTAAACTACCTTTTTTTATAACTAAATAAAACTTATTTATAAAATTAAAAAATTATTTTTATAAAATTATTAAGTTTTATAAGATCAAATAATTATTTTGTAATATAAAATTCAATGATTAATTATATTTTTAAAGAAAATTAATTAAAACTATTATACATTAGATTAATCAATATAATGATATGTTAAATTTTAATACATATTTAATATAATATTTAAAATTTAATTTAAATATTAGTATATTATATATATTTATTTTAAAATTTAAATTGTACATTAGATTAATTAATATAATGATATGTTAAATTTTAATACATATTTAATATTATATTTAAAATTTAATGTAAATATTAGTATATTATATATATTTATTTTAAAATTTAAATAGATATAATTAATTGTTATATATATAATTATGAAAAAAATATAATATTTTTAATATAACTTAAGAGCAAAAGAAATGAAAAACGAGTGGGATTCAAACCTTTCCCCTCTCACAAACTTGTGCACGCGCGTCTATGCATAGTCACAGCAGCAAAAGCAAGGGGAGGGGACGCTGCTTCCCACTGCAGTAAATATTTTGCTACTATTTGAAAGCAAAGCTGCTCAAAAATTAGTAAATAAAAAGACTACTTCTGCTACCCATTGGAGCGTTGTTGGAAGCACGGCAGCTCCACACAGGCACTAAGATGATCAAACCTCTCACATTAGCAAGAAGCGCCTATCTATTGTGAGTTTGGGCACACCTCTAGAACTACTAATACTTAGAAAAGCATATTGTAGAGGATGCTGAATGGAAATTTTGCTAAAATATATTGATTAACTCATGCACTTAAGATAGTAAACATGAAGTTTTCTTTTCTTACAAGATATCTTGATATTGTAGAGACCCTTTTGGAACTCCTTAAGTCTCTTGGGAATGATACTTGGGTCTAGAGATATGATGCTTTAGGGGACTAGTTCAACTAGAGGTATCTCTAGGCCTTGGATAATCACTATATTATGTGTGGCTATGAGTACTGCTAATCACGTGTTTTTTCAGTGCTAGTATGAAATCAAGTCTTGCTGCCAACATGTAATTGGAGATTTTTCTTCTTCTTTTCTAATAAAGTTCTTTTCCCTTTATTTTATTTAAGAAAAGAATGTATGCATCTGTCCAGTGTATAATAACAGCAAAATTAAAGTAGGAACAAAGAAAAGGAACATGACTTGCATTCTCATCTTGATAACTTTCAGAAAATGGAATTTTTTTTTTTGATTCATTGCAAGGACCAATGATGGCAGAGGTGGAAATTATCATACAAGATTTCGAATTCAATCCTCTATACTCAATTATTTCTGCCATTATGATGGCAGAGGTGGGAATTGTCACAAACTCATAAACACAGAAATTGTTTCTACTTATTGAAGGTCAAATCAAGATCTAACCCATTCAGGCGCATCTTGTTTTGTAGGCATCCCATCCCTGGATCCTGTATTCTCTAGCAGCTTCAGCAGGATCTGCAGCCTTTATAATTCCACGGCCAACTATTATGATATCACTGCCTCTGTCATGGATTACCTGCAATTGGAATCGAGCTTATTGTGAAAATCATGTTCCTTGATTCCTATGAATCACATAATTAAGGCTATGTTCTATAGAACAGAATCCACAGTGAAAAGAATAGAAAGAGCAATAAATCTGGACTCCGTTCCACCGTGGAATCATGAATTCCGTTCTATAAAATATACCCTTAAAAGATTATATCATAACATCAACACAGGCTAGAGCCCATATCATTGTTTTCAATCTCGCTCTGAACCAGACAATGTCTGATATAAACCAATCTATTTCTATATCAGTACAGAAAACAGATTAGCACCAAATAAATAGAATATAGTATATCAGGCAGTAAGCATCCAATGTAGAAAAATTCAAACAGTAGGCTCGGTTGGTATTTAAAACCGTAGTCTAAAGCCAAGCTATACCAACGCTCAAACTTAAATCAAATGTCCACAAGATCATAACATGAATTCGATCGAATAACAAGGTAATATTTGAAATATCGAGTACAAAACAAATAAAACTAACAAGCTAAGAAGTAAGAACTTACAGAATGAGGAGTGTTATATTGCTGACCCAATGAATCCCCGCCAGATAGCATCTGAACTCCTGGAGTTGCATGAACAAATGCTGGATTACCGGTCCTCACTGCCATGATGCTGGATTTACCGATATGAAACCAATCACAAAATCGGAGTGTTCCTCAGCTATTTTTACAGCAGCAGATGTGTAATCTCCTGTCGCTAGATTTCCAGCTGAGCTCATCTCGGCAAGCAAAAGGAGGCCCCTACCTTGAGGCAAACCCTTCCAAGACAAAATCAAAATTATCAGTTAAGTTCAGAAGCACACAAATGAATCTCTGAAGACTGATATACAAGTGTGCCTCACTTGAGAACCTTCAGCTTTAGCCCATCAACAATTCCAGGCCCAGATATTATGTGTGCATTAACAATATCAGCCCAGTCCAATATGCGAAATATACCTCTGATAAGACATCAAAACCCCCAATTAATAGCATACACTATCAACCAGAATTCAAAATCTAAAATAGAAATTATATGCCTCATGAGGCATAACAGAGTCAAATCTCACCCTTCATATTGCATGGTTACGGTATTCCCAATGTCAGCAAACTTACGGTCCTCAAAGATTAAGAAGTTGTGTTTTTCTGCAATTTTTAGAATGGACAACAATGATGAAATTAGCTAAAACAAATTAGGTATGGATGAACCACAAAAAGAATCAATCTACGACAGATACTATTTGATGCAATTTAAACAAACCTTGTGCACAAGAAAAATTAAAAGAAAGGTACAACATGAACCTCAAGAATTTAAGGAAACTCTGTAAACAATCAAATATCTACAGTAAAAAAGGGAATAAATACAACAAGAAGAATCGAGTAACAAACAATGCCCAACTTAGTTATTGACCATGCATGACACCAAGGATTGAAAAATCGGTCCAACGACTTGATCCGTTGAGCCGCCAGACAGGTATCGTACCGCAAACCGGGCGGCGCTGAAGCTTCGAACGAAGCTTCCGGCCCACCCGCTGCCTCCCTCCGCCGTCCGCCCGCAAACCATGCTCCAACAGCTGTTCCAGGACCGGATGGCCACCGGACCGATACCGTCTAGTACGGTACAATTTTATAAACCTTGCATGGCACAATGAGACGCATCCATAATCCCGTTAGGCATAAAAAGAAAAGATAATCCTTGTTTTTCTTAGCTTATTCTCCTTGAAGGCCTTGGGAACTATGCCAACATAAAGGCCTTATACAATCCTTGTTTAAGATTGCAGAGAACTGCTATAGCAACCAAATTTTTGTAATTCTACACAAGGTTTTCATTCTTGAGTGTACTTGTTGTGACCCGTGTCTACCTCACGTGGTGCTCTGACATGCTTTCTAGCCACAACACTATGGGTCTAGGGGACCTCAATAGTAAAAAGGATCTTAGTCTATGAAGGCTAAGTAGAGGGGCCGATTCTACTGCCTGCAGTAAAAATCGGCTGGGATTCGAGGTCCCCTGGACTTGTAGTATTGTGACTAGATAGTGTGTCAGAGCACTGCGTGAGGCAGACACGGGTCACAAGAGTACTAGTCTCATGGTACATAATAAGCATACCAACATATAACTGTGTTGATCCTGATCGTCTAGACATATATATACATACTAGTATTGGTCCATGTAAATGTACCTTTTGTTGTGGCAAGTTCAGAGTGATTTTCAAAACCATAGTTATGCATAGGTTCTCTAAGACAGTACCATTTCATTCTAGAATTAAAATAAAAACATTTCAGCATAAAGGTGGATGTTCGACTATATAAAAACCTCACTTATAATGTTCATTTAGCTTGATGTCACTATGTATTACAATTCTTTCTCTACTACTCTCTCTTCTTCCCTTTCCCCACAACCCCTTTGCCAGTTGCACCACTACAAGATATGCATCTCTATATCATGAAGAGTAGTCAATAAATGCATCAACTCCTATTCCATTTTTCTTATAAAATACTATTACTCTTTTGATGTTTGTAAGCATGAAGCAAAATATAAAAAAGAAATCAAAAGTAATATGAAAGTAATCAGAGGCATACTGCACGAAGCTGAGAGCCAAATTCTTGTGTGAAATCAGGCAGAATGTCCACATGAGTTTTCAATAAACAAATCTCTGGGCCAACCTGCAGATGGGTTAATGTAAAAGAAAAAGGTTAAAAAATCAATAAATTTGGAATAGTTAGAGTAACTCCAGAATGCATAGTCATTAAGTCTTTGGTAGATGCAGCAATGTACCTTTGAGCTGAATTGCATAGAAGTTCAGAGTAAAGAATAATATAAATGTGAAGAAAAAAGTTTGCTACCAACCAAGGCAAATACGCTAAGACTCAAACACAAATTGCAACTTGCAACAACTAAATTCAGTCGCTGGATATATTGCTCAAGCTTTTGGAGGTAAGTTTTAAAAGTTTCCTTTCGAGAACCCAAGAGAAAAAAAAATCTTCAACTTCCAGGAAGAAGTAAGGTCTTCTGCATTTTATGACCACAACATAAACAAACAAACTCCATCGAAATTTCGATCCTTTTTTTCTCCTTTAGAATCATTTCAGAGTTATGAGAAGTAGAAGTATTGCAAAAGTAAAATTCGGTCCTTAAGGCTCTTTTGTTGAATGGAATTCATGGTAGAAAGGATAGATTCATTTCAAAGTTATGAGAAGTAGAAGTATTTCCATCCTTTTATCATAAATTCTATTCAACAAAACATAGCATAGAGTGATAGAAACAATAAAAATTTTGCATCTTGAATTGCTCCATGTATTGATTAGAAGAACGTGCACTACTCTTTTTTCGTCAAAAGAAAAACAAACACTAATCGTAAAAGCAGATGGCTAAAGTATGCAAGAACAAGCAAGTGGTTTGTGAAGATCCGAGTGAAACCTTATCCACCAAATCAAGCAGCTGTTTTGCAGTAGAAACATCCGCCGCCAGGCACAAATTACTCTGTTTTGCCTCCATCACATCGAACAGTTTCCTGCCGGTGGGATTCTTTGCCTTCGCCGCTCTCTTCCCATAAGAAAGCCTGACGACTGACTTTACAATAGCCGGTGCAGGCGTGGGCACAGCGACCCTGCGGTTGGCGTCCACCTTCACCTCGGCGGCCTTGTCATCGGACACCCTTCCTTGGACCACGAGCACCCTCAGGACGTCAGAGAGAGTGCAGAGGGCATGGAGGCGTATTCCTTTGTCAGCTATGTTCTCGCGGCCACCCTGCTCGCGATCAATGACAACAACTGCATTACCGACACTGAGGCCGGCGGCCCGGAGCGGTTTAGCGGTCTCGAGGACGGACGCACCTCTTGTAACGAGGTCCTCGACGATGAGGCACGACTGGCCGGGTCGGAAGGCGCCCTCGATGGAGCGGCCGGTGCCGTATTCCTTGATCTCCTTCCAGCGCATAAGCATGGGGACGGAGTGGGCGAGGGAGATGGCGGCCGCCATGGGGAGGGCAGTGTACGGAACACCGCATACCAGATCTAAGGAGGAGGAGGAGGCAGCAGCGGAGTAAAGGAGGCGAGCGACGCGGCCGATGAGAGCGGGGTAGGAGACGACGAGTCGGAGGTCGATATAGATAGGGGAGGTGGTGCCGGACTTAAGCTTGAAGCTGCCGAACTTGACGGCCCCGATGTCGTGCAACTCGACGATGACTGCCTCCATCTTCTTCCCCTTCGGCTATGGCTGTGTGTGGCGCGAGAAAGTGGTGGTCTGGTGGGAGAGAGAAAGGAACGCCTTTGTTGGTGTCACGCGCCGGTCGGATTTGCTTAAAAATAGTGCTTATCCAGTGGAACACCGAAATGCAACACTCTAAGATTTCTGACCCAAAATTAAAAACCCTAACTCTCCGAACAATATTTATCCCCAAATTATAATTCACTCAAAAAAACCCTAATCTCAGATTAAGAAATCAAACCCTAAACAAATACCTTAATCTGATTTTGACTCGAGAGTCAAAATCCACCATCGCTCGATTACGCCCGCTGACGTCAGCACACGTCAGTGTCCAAAATCGAATCTGTCGCTCGCCGAATTGAATTGCTAACGCCGTGCTTGCGTTGCCAATTCCGAATCAACTTCCAAATTCGATCGTTGACTGCGCTCGCTTCGTTGACTTTCTCGAACCGAGTGTCCGTCTTCGTCTTCCTCGCGAAGCTGAACCACACCCGCGTTTGCGACCTCGCCGGAAGAGCCGCACCGACCCAGAAGGACCACCGTACTTCGTCCTTAAGCGCGCCGCTACCGGAACTTGTTGAGAACACATCGCCACCTGCGATCGTGGTGGAGAAATGCGGAGAACAGGGGAAGGAATAGAAGAAAGGGGAAGCTTTTATTTCTTAGGTTCAAAACTACAAAGCTTCTCCCCGACGACCCCCGTCGTCGCCCTCGATCCCTCCCTCACCGTCGACCTCTGTCGACAGTTACAAATCTCTCAATGAACTCACTCAACCGCTCGCTCACCGGTGGAAGATCGCAGATCCCCCTCTCCATCGCCGGTTACTCCTTTTAAAGAGGAAGCCGCCGCTACCTCTTCAACTCTGCGCGTCCGCGTCCTCCGCGTCCGCGGATGTCGCGCGGCCTCCAACCCTAGCCGCGTCCGCAAACTTCGTGTCGCTCGCTGCCTTTGTATGTGTCGTCGCCCGAAACCCAGCCGAAGATGTAGGCGCCGCCTTCCCATGTCGCCCGCCGCATCCTTTGCGCCGTCCGCAGCCAACGACACTGTCTCCGAAGGTCCGCCCGCATCGCTCGCAAACTTCGCCATCCGAGCAATTTGGCGAAGAGGACGAGCTCTCTCATCCGCGTGGAGATGATGCAGCTGACGTGGTTCGCCCCTAGTCAACAACGTCTGTTGACCGCATGCTTTGGGTTTGATGTGTACCGCGTGGGCTTGGTCTTGGATTTGGGCCTGTGTTTGGATTTGAGCTGAACCAATTAGACCGGACCTAACAGTTGGCGTGAATATAAACGAAAAAAATTCCCGAAGTACTCAAATTTTGTAAATCTTAAAAAATAATTACTCTAGTTAATGGCTCCGTTATTTATCACTGTAATTTAAATAATTACACTCCTTAATGCTCCAGTAACTTTTTTATTCTTCCTCTATTGAATTTTAATTATTTTAAGATGAACTTTGTTGTGTTTTCGATTCCATGATAGCGTAAAATCTTCTTTGGGACTGAGGGAGTAATCCCTCTTTAATTCTGTAATGACTAAATAATTATTATTTTGTCAGTTGTTCTTTGAAATGATAATTTTACTTTTGTGATTATTGACTTTAAAATTTCTAGTTTTAAAATATTAGCATGCTCTAGAGTTCGTAATATGGACCGGGAGATGATTTACGAACTAAGAACCCTTAAATTGTGGTTTTTAAGAACTTAGACTAAGATTGTTTCTCTTTTCTCTCAAGGACAGAGCACGCACCTGACTACAATCCCAGCCAACTGGAACGTTCACCATATGAGATCAAGTTTCAAATGCTTTCCTTTCTAAGTATTTCCCACCAAGTAAAATAATCCAGTTGAGAAACTCGATTACCAACTTTGCACAAAGGGATGGTGAGTAACTGAGTGAAGCATGGGAGCGCTTTAATGAATTACAGCGGAAGTGTTCTCACCATGGCTTAGAAAAATGAGTTTTAATTCATACTTTTTATAATGGTCTTCTTTATAATACTCATCTCGCTATTGAAGCTGTTGTAGGTGGAGCTCTTATGAATAAGAGCATTGATGATGCTTAAATATTAATTGAGGAGATGTCTCTGAACCATAACCAATGGACCACTGAAAGAGGAGTGTTATATCGTCCTCCACATAGTAAGAATGAAAATGATACATTGCGTACCCTGGCAAAAAAAGGTAGACTCTTTGGCTAATAAATTAGATTCTTTTCATATGCAAACTATTATGGCATCATCTGTTATCTGTGACATCTGTGGTAATCAAGGGCATAGTTCTGAAGAATGTAAGGTTATTGCTGAATAGGTTAATGCTATAGGGGGGGATAATCAAGGTAGAAATAATGATCTCTACTCTAGTACATATAACCCTGGATGGAGCAATCACTCAAATTTATCATGGAAAAATAATCAGGGGCACAAACAGATTCTATACCACAATTCCAACCTAGGAATACTAATCCTAATCCACCTAAGTCTAGTTTGGAGGCAATGTTTGAAAAATTTATGAGTACTCAGATGAAACAAAATGAAGATGTGAATGAGACCCTCAAGCAAATTAACTGTAGGATGGATAACATAAATTCTAGGATGGAAAACAAGAGTGCCTATACCAAAATTCTAGAGACCCAAATAGCACAGCAAGCTAGCACATCTTATAGAGCCTTAGGAACATTGTCTGCTAAACCTGAACTGAACCCGAGAGAGTACTGTAATGCCATAACTACCCAAAGTGGAAAACAGTTAAATGAACTAAGGGGTAGACCTGAGAATGATGATGAGGAAGAGCTTGACATTAAACCTAGTAGTGTGCCAGCCTTAGAGACATCACCAGCCCATGTGCAATCCCACCCTAGTTCGCCATCTCACAGGTGTGATGAGCCTTCACAGGGGTGTGATGAGCCGCGCCAGCCTGGTGTTCCTAGACCTAGCTCACTTGCTCCATATAGGCCTCCCATACCCTTTCTCTAGAGACTTGTTCAAGCTAAATTAGATAAACAGTTTAGAAAATTTTTAGATGTTTTGAAAAAGCTTTATATAAATATTCCTTTTACTGATGCTTTATCGCAAATGCCCACTTATGCAAAATTTTTGAAAGAGATTCTATCAAACAAAAGAAAAATAGAGAGGACTACAACACTGTGGCATTGACTGAGGAGTGTAGTGTCATAATTCAAATCAAATTGCCACATAAATTAAAAGATCCAAGTAGCTTCTCTATACCTTGCTTAATTAGGGAGATGGCTTTTGACCGAGCCTTATGTGATCTTTGGGCTAGCGTGAGTCTAATGCCTTTATCTGTTTGTAAGAAACTTGACATGGGAGAACCAAAGCCGACTTCTATATCTTTGTAGCTCGCTGATTGCTCGATTATGTATCCTGTTGGAATTTTTAAAAATATTCCAATTCAAGTAGGTAAGTATTTTATTCTAGCAGACTTTGTGGTATTGGAAATGGAGGAGGATTCTAAAATTTCTATCATTCTTGGTAGACCATTCTTAGCTACAGCAAGTGCGATTATTGACGTAAAGAAAAGAAAACTCACTCTAAATATTGGTGAAAACATTATTGAGTTTGATTTAACTGAATCTATGAAAAAACCATCATATACTAGATCTTATTGTAGTGTTAATACTGTAGAAGATATTGTTAGTGATTTGCATAAATTGTTTGTTGAACTTTTCTCATTCTGAAAGTTATATTTTTCTGGATTGTATTTTCTATTGATAAAGAATGTCAGCTTAATAAGGAGAATACTGATTTACTTCTGAAGAAGCAGAAAATTCAAAGGAAGAGACAAAAGAGAAATGAAGGGTTGAAATTGCTTAATGCAGATAAGGAAAAAAAAGAAATTCTCAGCCAAAGTAAAATACTATTTTTGGGATGAGCCTTATGTATTCCGAAAATTTGTTAGAAATCAAGGAATAAAACAAGGAAAGAATGGAGATACGACTCGAGGAGCCGTTACCTGATTGGGGTTTAGCTTTGGTCAAGCTAGTGACCTAAAAAATAGCGCTTCTTGGGAGACAACCCAAACACTATTTCTTTGTTTGTTATTTGTTATTTATTATTTATATTCTTATTAAAAAAATTAAAAAAATATTCTGCTTGCTGCTTGCTCATATTACTAATTTGATTAAATGTGTTTTCACAGGTATTTTAGGAAAATGGAGCAGCAAAACTCTTGATCTCTGACACGAATAGGAATAACTCATCTTTCACTATTATTCGAATAACGTGATTAAATTTAAAAGTCCATGGATCATCCTATGACACATAGCATCTTATGATGACTGATTATGGGCGGGGTGTGATTTTTGTCACACCTGTAATTTCTTCGCCGTTGACTTCCTTTCTGGCCGAGACGATTACGATGGGGGTGTGACCGTAATTTCGTTTGCCTATTTAAACATCACGATCGTGATGTTAGGGTTTTCGCCCGTGAAACCCTAGCGATCCTGCCGCCCTTGCTGTCGCTTACTCTCCCATACTACCACCTGCTTTCTAGACCTTTTGATGACTCCTCTCCGGCCATTCCTCGCACCTCCGGCATCTTCTAGCGCATTTCCAGTGCGTCTCTGCCCCGATCTGCTTCATGACAAGGATGCTCCACCGGTTTCTGTTATGCTCTATCACCACTTCGCTAGGACTTCTACCGGCCTTACTCTACTTCACCGACACTCCAGTGCCCTTCTCTGCTGCTAGAGGTGGCCATTGGCCGTGCTCGGCTGGCCCGGGCCCGGTTCCTGGCGGGCCATGCCTGGCACGGCCCGTTTCTAGGCGTGCCGTGCCAGCCCAGGCACGGCTCCAATGTTTACTGGGCACAGATCCGGCCCGCGGGCTGGATCCGGCTCGGCACGCGGGCCGAAACTCGCTCACGGGCCAAAATCGGCCTGCGGGCCGTGCCTGACCCAGCCCCGAATGTGGCAAACGGGCCTACTTTGGCCCGCTTCATTAAAATAAATTTAAAAAATAAATAAAATATTAATTAATTAAATTATATAAAATAAGAAAAAAATAAAAAATTGAGAAATTGAGAATTATGTATTTTGCATAATTTTTTTAAAATATTAAATTATTATTTAATTAATTATTTTATTTTATTTTAAAAATATACCATTTTAATTTTAATATTTATTAAATTAATATTTATTTATTTATAAACAATACTAACAACACAAGCCGTGCCGTTAAAACCAACTCGATTAAATTTCATATTCATAAATTATACATTTAAGCTTAAATCAAGTGCCGACATAATGGGCATAAACAATTAACCCGTAGCCAGCGACACAAGCAACTACTATGGAAGATGTGCAAGCATTGTGTTAAACATACTTGCTCACCATGCTCCATCTTCTCTATGCATATTGCGCACTCCATGTTTTCAGCTCTACCTCCTTCTTCAACAAGAAAAAACTCAAGTGACTCTTGTGCATGATTTGTTTCGATATATTGCTCCGGCTCATCATTGATATTATCACTGTCCTCCTCACTATCACTTATTTCAAAGTCCTCAACCTCTATCTCAATCTCAACCCCAGAAGGGGAGGGAGAAGCCAAAAATTCTTGTCTTGCATGTTCAGATAAGTGGATAAAGTGTTCTTCAAACCTAAATACATCAATTCGTATGATTTGACTAACACGTTCGATAATACTTAAAATAGTGATTCTCCATTAATCAGCATTAAAGAAATTTAAGGTAGATGTAAGGAAGATTTCACGATGAGAATTTGGCAGAATGATAATTATCTTCACTCTTCTATTATCTGTCATTTTTCTCTATGCCTCATGCTCACCACGTGATAATTTTATTATAAAAGTAAATTAATTTAATACTTACTTGATCTTCTCCACGTCTAGTCACGTGGTGAGCACGAGGCATAGAGAAAAATGGCTAGTCTAGACCGAGAGAGCATTGAATTCTTGATGGCTAGAAAGAGGCTTAAGTTTGAGTTCAATTAAGAAACTAATTGAAACTCAAGACTTAGAAAAGAGATTAAGAGATAATGAGAAATTATTCCAAAGCTAGTTGGAAACTTGTGTGAAGAAATGAGAGGGTTGGGGGGGTGTCAATTTATAGGGATGAATTAGGTGTATATTTACATATTTATCCCCTATTTTAAATTATTAAAAGGGGCTAAAATGGTCATGCGGGCCGGCCCGGCCCCTTGGCCACCTCTATCTGCTGCTACTGCACCCGGATTTCTTCCAAATTTGCTCTGCCACCCCTCTACAGCTCCGGTCTATAGGGTTCTTTGCCAACGCTATTTTACCTCCGCTGCTCAGCAACCGACTTTGTTGTTCCGCCAGTCTCTCTCTGCCTTCCGAGCCTCCTTTCGGCATCCTCTTCCCCACACCTCGCCAGTAGCCTCCATGCTCCATTAAAAAATAGAGCTGTCGGCAAAGTGAAGGCCTCCTCTGGGTACTTCGCGCCTCCTCACAATCCCTATGGGATTCTCTTTCGGGACTCGCACCCGGAGGCCCGGTACAACCACCTACTCACGCGATAGATCACAAATACTCACTTCATGGATAGGCAGATGCTGGACATCCTGGGCCTTTACAAGGACGTTAGCTGGATGTTCGGCCAGATTAGGGTGACACAATTTTTCCAGCAGTTTTCACAGATGTTCATCCCTCTCGTCTTGAAGTTATTCAGCTCTCTGAATGTTGCGGTGAACACCCACAATGACTGCCACACCGGTCGCATCACCTTCCGCCTTGCAAATATCTAGTGAAGCCTCACCCTCCGTGAGCTAAACCGTGCATTGTGTCTCCCCAAGGATGGATCACGGCGACCCCCACGCGAGTACAACGAGAATGCCTTCTGGTATCAGATTTCTCGAGAAGCACACTTTTTTCCGCAAACTGCATGCGCCATCTGCTTGTCGAACCCCTGCATAAAATACGTCCATCAGGTTCTTTCTCACACTGTATTCGAACGTGGCAAGAGATATGGTATGATTTGCTAGTCTGAATTATTTTTTATGTGGTCGATGTTGCATGGATACAGGGTGGATGTGGGCTTCTTCTTAATCAAGTAGTTCAACAAGGTTGCGCGTGCCAAGAAGGTCGCGATTGTCTTAGGGGGCCTCATCACCTCTATCGCACTTGCCTTGGGAGTCGATCCCTATGGGATCGAGACGACTCGCGGTAGCCCGAGGATTGACTTGGAGTCATGCGCTGCCATGCGTATGATCGTTCGCGAGGGCGACGTCTATTGTCTAATCCTTGGCCAAAATAGTCCCATGCTTCCCTTGCTGAACAAGGAGCGGACGATAGTCCGCAACTGAGCCAACTGGAAGATTTCACCCTCTGCATCCGATGACGCCGAGCCTACCCCTCTTGATTCAGTGCCACTGCTACCTTCCTAGGGAGGCGCCGGCCCATATGGGATGTGCTCCACTTCACAGGGGTCTTAGTCCTATTCTTAGGACCCCGCATTTCATTCTCTGTTCGAGGAGGTGTTTATCTAGGGGCACCTTCTAAAGACTATCTACGACTCCATTCATGATGTGGAGGACTTCCTCCATGAGTGCTTCACTAACGACCTCGACTCCGATGAGAAGGGCGGTCTTGTCTATTAGGAGGAGGCTAGCTTCGACGAGGAGGGATCGGACGACAGCGAGGCTGACTAGTGCATTGTAAGTATCCTCTCTCCTTCTCTCTTATTCCTTGGTTACTGCATCAAGGACGATACAATTTTTATATAGGGAGAGGATATGTGTATCTTTTTTTGGATTGTTATATATGATATTTTGTGTGGCGCCAAGTGTGAGGCGCATTTATGATGACTTTAGATGTATTCGGTTTGGCGTCTATGTGTAAATGCATCTATCTTTATCATTTGTAACTTTCTTGTCAGTGTTGGTGATTTATTTTTATTGCTGCATGATTCTATCTGATGCCTGATGTGTGACTCTATATTTTTAATGATGTGTGCTTAGATGATTATATACCAATGCTTATGAATGGATTGATAACTCCTTATGTTAAATTTATTTTCTTGGTATATATCTTCATATCAATTTCCTGTTTATTGTTCATAAGTTTTTGATAATGAAATGGCAAACTCATTCCTTTACTTTTTCTATCTTTTCTCCTTTTTCTCTCTATTGAAAAAAGGAATTGTTATGTTTACATCTTTTCCTTCCTATTTTCTCTTGTTTAAGGTAGTTTCTGAGCAGGTACCCGAGTCTTCAGATTTCCTAGAGCTCCTTGTAAGGCTTGTTGGAAAACTCGCTTTATCAACTAGATTCATTTTTGAGGTCATGTTCCTCCCTTTTCGTTACTTAATTTGCCCTTGTTAACAAAAATATATATTTTTTTTTATTTTACGCTTCTATATTAAGTTGCGAGCTCTTCATTGCCCCATGTGAATGCTAAACAATAATATATAAATTTGATAAAAATGACTTTTTACCCAATAAAAAATGTTAATCCATATTTAATCTAAAAACAAAATGATCAATTTATAATAATTTTAAAATATAAATGCTAATTCATAATAAATTTAAAACTATAATAATATGATATATAATAAAATATGTTATAGATAGTTTATTATGTTATATGTATATATTATATTTAGTTTATTATATATATATAACATAATAAACTAAATATAATATATACATATAACATAATAAACTAACTATAACATATTTTATTATTTTTAAACTAAATATTTTTTTGTGTTCATAAAAGTTATAATATAAAGAGATTGTTAGGCAAGAATCCAATGGAGATCTCTCATCGAGATAAGTGCCAAAAAAATACTCAAAAAAGTTTCACAAGATGAACCCAAAAAGTTCTCAGCCATGGACTCAAACTTTACAACTCATCTCCACATCACCCAATATTATCCACAGCTATATCCAGTCCACATTAATTGGAGCCATTACTTTGAATCACAAGTCCCAGCTAACAGCACTTTTTAATGAAATCTCATGTGATTTTCTTTCCTGCTTTTCTCCCCTACGAGAGTGGGTGACAAACAACTCATCCTGTTAGAATAAAGTTGTTTTAAAAAAATTGTTAATTTAATTATTTTTAAACGTTAGTCATTGATTAGCTAACTTTAATTTTTTTTAATTAATTTACTAATTAAATTCAATGGAAGTTAATTGCTGTCTGTTTGCAACTAATTGAATTCATGGCCGATTGAATTTTTCTTCAATTTAATTGCTTTTTAATCAAGCACATAAATTTTGCTGCAGAACGTTAACAACAATGTTAATGTTGGAATTTGGTCGTTGATAAAAAGGCTACTAATCATCGGCTCAATAGGACACAACAATTTTCTTTCCTTCTTCTTGGCTTTATTTTCTTAGTCCTTAGTTTACTGCTGCTTTAATACTAGATTTTCTTTTCCTCTTCGGCTTTATTTTCTTAGTCCTTAGTTTAAGGCTGCTTTAATACTAGTTTATTGCTGCTCTAATATTGAAAGGGTGTTTGGTCATCTTTTCTACGGTTGTGATGCACAAAAGGAGTATCCTGATTGGATCATATCATAGGTATTTAATTTGGAATCAACTCATATGAGAGTTCGAAACTTTCACCTGGAAACGCTTTTGAGTTTTTCATTTTAAACTCTTTTTTAATTCATACAAATTAATATTGTGTAAATGAATGTAAAATTATTATCAAAATAAATTCCTGCCAAATTCCACACATCACATCCAACATAAAATTTTTCATGATCTTGACAAAGATTGACATATTAGACAGGGAAAGAGCTTTGATTCTTTATTTTAGGAAAAAGAAGGCAAAAAAACGTACTCTCGTATTCATGCGTAAGAGCATCCAGTTCATAAGCAATGAAAGAAATGAAGATTCAAGAATTGCCTTCCAATTTTTGGATAAGAATCAATGCACAAAGGATTTGACTTCACGTGTTTCCTTCTTTACTACTGAGGTCAGGTAGCTAGGTTGACTTCTTATCAGTATACCATAGTTCAAAAAAGTGTATCTACTGAGGTTGACATGGACACTTTCTGATCCATGTTTCATCTGATACATATGAAATTCATTAGCTAGCATTCCATGGATCAGGTAAACAGATAAGGTGTCATATTTTTTTCACATAACTTGATAAAACAATGCATTAATTTCTGTCACTTTCAGTCTAATAGGAATCTGAAGAAATGTTCTTTTTTTTCATGAATTAGGTGCATTATCTGCTTCCAAAGATACTGCAATTGTAGGCTCAGGTGATTCCGGTGAACAATAGCTTTGGCAGCATGTGACATGTTGTAGAGGACAAAGGCATGAAAGATACATTTTATCAGAACAAATGATGATAGGCTTGTTGAATCTATGATCTGGCCAAGATAGTGTAAATTGTTCTAGTGAAGAAAATCAGTACAAAGACAACTGCAGAACTATCCAAATCTTCATAGATTTATGTAATTGCTTCATCATTGATAATCGTATATACCACTTGATCATAAAAAACTAAAACAGCATTAGATAAAGAAGGTAAACAAGGAAGAAATGATCCTTGATCTATAGCTTACACACTAATAAACATAGGCTAGAGTATGAAATTAGATCATTCATATGGCTAGTTTTGAATTGTTATTGTTCAACTCAAGGTTGCCTGGCACATGGATCTCCTCCTCTGCAATGAACTTACCCCAGAACCAGTGAGCCCTCCACACCAGGATCATCTCTTCGATTGGAACATTTTTGGTCTCTGGAAGGAAGAAGGCGATGAATAGGGTCATGATGGAGACCCATCCGGCGAAGAAATAGAAGAGGCCAAACTTCATGTGGCAGAGCATTGATAGAAAAGCTTGGGCGATGATGAAGGTGAAGAACATGTTGACGGAGACATTGATACTTTGGCCTGCAGACCTGATCTCAAGAGGAAAGATCTCACTTGGAACCAGCCATCCAAGGGGACCCCATGACCATGCAAACCCAGCAACATAAACACAAATGAAGAGCACAACGAATGCAGCATAGCCCTTGGAGATTTGACCCTCTCCACTTGTTCCAAATTTGATCGCAATTAAGGTTCCCACAAGAATCTATTATGGATTGTGAAGAAAAAGGAACTTTTAGATGGATCAAACGGAAGTCAAGGGGGGAAAAAGGAGCATCTTTTCCAGTACCTGACTTATAAGCATCTGACATCCACCTTGCAAGAACAATTTCCGGCGGCCGAGTTTGTCAACGGTGAAGATGGAGACGAAGGTGGCGAAGACGTTGACGAGGCCAGTGATGACAGCAGACATGAGAGAAGCGTCATTGCCGAAGCCAATGGTCTGGAAGAGGACAGGAGCATAGAACATGATGATGTTGATGCCAGTCAGCTGCTGGAAGAAGGGGATGAGGATGGTCATGGTGAGCTGTGGCCGGTACTTGCGCTTCACGATGTTGGCCCAGGGATGCTTCACCAGCTTCGACTCCTCGCTGGCGGCCACAAGGTCGTTGTACTCGTCGTGGATATCGTCGGTGCCTCGGATGCGGCGGAGCATGTGCTTGGCCGCCTCGGAGTGGCCGCGCTCGATGAGGGAATTAGGGGTGTCGGGGAGGAAGAGGGCTCCGAGAGTGATGATGGCGGCGGGGACGGCGGCGAGGGCGAGGCTCACACGCCATCCCCAGCCGCCCTTGATCTTGGAGGTGCCGTAATTGATGAGGTTGGCGGCGAATATGCCAATCGTGATCATGAGCTGAAAGCCGATGTTGAGCATGCCGCGTAGGCGCGCCGGCGCCATCTCCGACAGGTACAGGGGAACAGACTGCAATCAAAACATGCTATTTAGAAATCACACTACAAATTAATCTTCAAAAATGAAATTTTAAATGTCATCATGTATAAAATTAGGATTTGCTGATTCTTAAAGAGAAATGGATAATGTTGTTATCATTTCGATGTATCAAAGTAAAACAAAAAAAAAATCAAATTGGGAAGTAAACGCGTTCAACTCCGAGAAGACCAGGGAAGCCAGTCGGATCCGTTCTTTTCCTAGTTCCTCGGCAACATTAAATCAATTAAGCAGTATAATAATTTATTTGCGGCTATTAATCATAACAATAAGAGAAATAAAAAAAAATAGTACCAAAAAGGCCAAATCTTTTTTTCCTTGAAATAGGGTTTTCCGACCTGATTTGCGAATCCGACGCCGATGCCGAGGAGGATGCGGCCGAGGATAAGCACGAGGACATTCTTGGCGGCGCCATTGAGGGCTGAGCCGACAAGAAAGATGAGCCCTCCGCCGAGCATAGACCACTTGCGACCGAACACCCTCGTCACCGCCGACGCGAAGAAGGAAGCGATGAGCGCCGCCAGGTACAGAGACGACGTGAAGGTGGTCAGCAGCTGGCTGTCGAACTTGCAGTACTCGTTCGTACTCTCATCTTTCTTGGCCTTCAAGTACACGTCCGGGAAGAACTTCTTCAGAAACGAGTCCATCGAAGTTACTCCACCTACGCGAAACCCCAACCAACGGATACCCAGATCCACCAGAAATCAAATCAAAGCAACTTCAAAGGTAAGATCAATAGCGATAAATACGCCACATTACCTGAGATCCCGATGTCGTATCCGAAGATTAACCCACCGGTGGCGGCGACGACGCAGGTCACGAAGACGAAGAGGGTGAGCCTCCCGGGGTACTCCTTCCCGCCTCCCGTGTTGACGATAGCCCCACCCGCCATTGTTTCTGCCGATCTCTAGAGAGAGAATCGGATCAAAGCGAAGAAGAGAGAAGTGTGGAGGTCGAGGAGACGAGGGAGCTCTTTAAATAGGCGGAGGGGAAGAGGACAACGATGGCAATAACGGGTTTCGGATTTCTATTCGGTATCGGGCTTCATAATCCGCGTTGAGGTTAGGAATTGGCGAATCTCAAAGAATCGAAAATTTCCTTGTAGGAGGAGACTTTAATCACAATATTGATTTAAATTTTTAGAAAATCAACAATTCGACGCTCTTTATTGCTCTCACTTGTGCGGGTTGACTTCAGCTCGCATATGTTGACTTATTTAGCAACAATCCAGCTCCCACTTGAACGTGGTTGACCTCAGCTCGAGTATCGTTGACTTAATTACAAACAATATAAAACATCCAACCATGCTGAGCTAAGGAATCTTCTAATTGCACACAGCACAGGGTTCAATGCAAAATCACGGGAGACAAAGTTTCGGATAAGGTTGACCGCGCGTTTGACTTTGTCTATAGCTAGAGTTCCTTAAAAAAGGGGCGGTGATTTTCATGGATCTTTTTCCATAAATATTTCTTCCATACGTGGAAGAACGTGAATGGCCTCGATTCTTTCCAAATTTTGGTGGGTCAAAATATCTACAATTGTCCCTGCACTCCATTTTGATAACTTTCTGTATATATATACAGACTACACACAGAGAGAGAGAGAGAGTTTTAAAACAATATAACATTAAATATTTCCATACTTTAATAAGGATTTAAAGAGAATATAACTTTTTTATATACCAATTGAGTATTCGGAGCATCTAGAAAATTATAAAATTGCATATTTTCATATATTAAGAAGAAATAAACTCCATTTTTTTATTTTGAAATTAGTATAAAACCCTAAAGTATTTGGATATTATTTTGGAAATTAGTGAAGTTTGTCCGTGTTAGGCTCGATATAGCGTGGAGAGCAAAGTTATGGTCGATTCTTAAATTTCTTCTATTAGAGGTATACGAAAAAAAAACTTTAATTTTTTATTAAAAAAAGTAAAAAAAAAAAAGAAATGAGAAAAGGCAAAAAATAAAATGCTAAATTTTGATTTTTTTAATGTGAAATTAAAAATAAGAAAAAGTAAGGTGAGATTGAGCACATATCGATTGCATTGTATTATTAAGAGTTTATTTCGTTGGCAAAATATCTAATAATATTAACTAAATAAAATATAGTACTAAACATCTTATCAATAAAATTGTATAAAAAAATTTAAGTCCATAATAAAAATAACCTTCGCATCTAATTAATTGTGCTATTGTTCACAAAAGAGAGTGGGACCGGTGGTAACGAACGATGTACATCTCAAGTAGGGACTATATAGACAAAACCTAATAGGTATAATCACATATTAGCCCATAATAAATTCAATAATTACAATTTAGACATTCTACACATTTTGGAGCCCCTTTGTGCATTATTTATTTTAGATGACGTCTATAATTGAAGTATAGATAGAAAATGTATGAGATTAAATAAATTGTGATACATATATGTCTACATGTCCACATATAATTTATCATATGTACATATACATTGTCTATATATACATTGTTTATACATTATCATTTTTAATTTGAGTTGCAAATAAATAACACTATTCAGTAGTGGATTGTTGCACTTATCATTTCAATCTTTCTTTACTTTTTCATTTTGTTAGTAGGATGACAATTTTAGTTGAACTATAGATGATAGTTTTAGTATTAATTTTTTTATGTTTATATTTATTTTTATAAAATTATTATTATTATTATTATTGCTTGTTATCAATAGAGCCTAAGTCAATAGGATTGTATCTCTAAAATAATATGATTATTTTTAAAATCTCTAGTCAAATATTCTTTGCTTGAAATCTTTGTTATGCGAGTGAAAATGTAAAAGGAAAAATTATGCAGTGATATATAATCTTTGAATAGCAATAAAATAGTTTATATTAATCTTGGCTAAGTTGTGGAGAAGTTAAAATAACTTTTTATGTAATCATAAGTAATTTTTTTTTTTATTAAAAATAGTAAACTCTAAAATAAATGAGTTATTTTATATATAAAAAAAGTCTTTTGTAAAGGGCATGTTTGGCTTACTTTCGCACAACTTTCAAGATAGAAGCAATGAGAAATCAGAATTTTTAGCTTCTAACAACTTCTGCTTTATTAGCTTATTATTGCACCTTAAAAGATATGTGAAAGTGAGGCCAAAGTGAGGCCAAACGGGCCCGAAGTCGCTAAGAAGGGGCAGTATTGGAGCAGTGAGGGAGTTGGGGAAGAGGGCAACAAGGCAGTGAGGGAGTTTGGTGGAAGGGGCAATGTCAGAACAATGAGGCATTAACAATGTGTTTTTCTCGAGGGGAAGAAAGATAGAAGGGAAAAAAAGGAAGAAAAAAAAAATAAGAGGAAGGAAAGAGAGGTCACGTGAATTTTATGTGATCATCTTGTGTGTATACTTATGGAAGATGGGAAGAGGAGGCAGTGGTGGTAGCGAGGCATGGGAGACAGCGGTGAAGCGCAGCACAAGAGATGCGGGAGGCGCCGATGAGGCTTGGGAGGTGGCGGTGAGGCACAGGAGATGTGGGAGATGTTGGAGGCAGCGATGAGACGCGATGAGGTACAGGAGATGCGGGAGGCGCTAGAGGCGACGATGGGTGACAAGGAGATGAGGCATGGGAGGCGAGGAGGAGGGAGCAGGGACGTCGGAGAGGGTGGGGGCAGGCCAAGGGAGAAGATGGGGAAGCAAGACAATGGGGTGGGGACGTCGGGGAGGGAGATGGGGATGTAGGCGGCTTGGCAATGAAGGGTGATTGGGATGCTTGCGAGGGAGGGAGATGTAGGCTGCGTTTGGGATTGCAGTGTAGTTTCTGCAGTGTAGGTTGTACAAAAGTGCTATCCTGTAAAATTAAAAGGCATGTTTGCAGTAGGTTGTAAAAGTGCTACTGAAAAATTATAATATAAAATATAACGACTGGATGAATGATGCCAAAGCATCTTCTTCTTCTCTCAACATCCATCACCATCCTGCCTGTTTCCGCCCCCAGCACGCCCTTCGCTAGTCGCGGAGCTGCTTCTCGTTTCCTCCTCCGCCAGAACTCTGCCTCACGCCTGCTCTTCGGGGGGCTTCCGTCGTCGCTTGTCGTTTCCTCTCCGTCCTTCTGGGCTCCGCCCTCTGTTTTCTCGCACTCCAACAGCAGCACCGGCGGAAATGGCTTGAACAGGTCGCTCAACGAGCTCATTAGCCCCACTAACCAGGGCCGGGTCGATGTCCTCCTCGACACGGCTGACGCCGTCGGACAGGCGGGCCTTGGCCTTGAGGGAGACGACGCAGCGGTCGTCCGACAAAAACTCACCTCTCCCGATTCAAGAATCGACACGGAGCAGAGGTCCTCTGATGAGGGCCTAGGTCTCGACCTCTTTGGCAGAGAAGAGGAGGGAGAGCTCGTCCAACGAGAGCCTGGGTGGAGGTCGAGCTCTATGGCGGAGAAAAGGAGGGAGAGCTCGCAGACAAGGGCCTAGGATCGAGGTTGAGCTCTTTGGCGGAGAATAGGCGCGGCAACCTGGCTTCATGGAGCAAAGATTGCAAAACCCTCGAAAGCCCGCTCTGCACCCACGCAAACCACATGGGGAGAGCCGCAGGCCAAGCTGGGTGAAAAACACCCGGTCAACAAAGGTCAACATGAATAAGCAGCCACTGTTTACCCTCAGCGCCAAACGAAATCCACTTTATTGACCAATGCCCCACGCGACCGGCTACTCCGCCTATAATCCCAAACGCAGCCATAGATGGGTGTAGCAAACAATGAACATGCGTACAGAAGCATAAAAGTTTTCCTTTATCTTTTTTGCCCGAATTGGGCGGAAACAAAAACAAAGGAAAATTTTTCCTCCGTCCTCTTTTCTTCCAATGAAACAAGGGAAAAATTTTATTTTCTTCCCCTTTTCCTTCCAAAGAAACACACTGAAGGGGATTTTTTTCCCCAACCTAACTTATACTAGTAGAGTTTTATCAAATTCGACTTGAGACCTGGTCAGGTTTCCTATCAAAAAAAGGTTAGTCTAAGACAAGCCAAATCAGGTAGGGGTTTGTTATGTAATCCCTAATTATAAGCATATAAGATACTAAAACAATGAGAATATTTTATATAGAACTTGTAATCTAGTACATGACAGAGAGTAATCATCATTCTCTAATAAATAGCTTGATAATAAATATTTTATCTAGAAATGACTTGTAAATATTTATTTGATATTTTATTCAAAAACAATTGAATATATTAATCTAATTTCATATTTTGTTTGATAAATATTTATGCTTATAATTTCTTAGAAAATTTAATTTGATTTGACAAATATTCAAACTTTTGAGAGTTTGTGAATATTTAATTTGATTTGAAAAATATTCAATCTTTTGAAGGCTTGTAAATATTTGATTTGATTTGACAAACATTTAACTTCTTAAGGACCTATGAAAATTTGGTTTTATGAACATTAAGACTTTTGAGGTCTAATGAATATTTATTTAATATTTCATTAGATAAATATTTAAAGATATTTATCTAGTTTTGTATATTATTTGATAAATATTGATCCATGAAAGATGTGTGAATATTTATCTAATTTTATTTTTTTTAATAAATATTCAGCAGACATGAGAATATTAATCTCATATTCATTTCAATAAATATTCATTATATAAAATGGCTTAAATAGGTGGGGTTGAGTCAGATACTCGACTGAGTCAAGTAGTTTTGCCACCCCCAACTTAAGATAGCTAACAAGGATAATATTGTTGAGTTAAATGTTCACAACTCAATTCTATCATATTTGGACCAAAGCTAGCCTAACAGGTAAGCGTCCAAAAAGAGGGAAAAAAATAAAAAGAAACAAAATATTGAAAATAGAGAGAGACATGTTGAATTAGGAGTGTCAAAAATACCCAACATAGTCATGTATTTGACCCAACTATTTTAAGGCGGGTTTGAGAGCCCAATTCGCTAAACGAGATAAGTTCAAGTTTTATATGTGCGAGTACCCGATACCCGATTAGAAATAATAAATAAATATATATTATTATTAAAGTATAAATAATAATAATAAAAATAATTATTAATTTTTATAATAATATTTTATAAAATTATATTTTATATAATAATTTAAAATAAAAATAAAAATAAAAATAATTTTATTTAATCAGGTACACATTTAAATATCCGAGTTGGATTTAGGTTGCATAATAAGGTACCCGGCTTGGGTAAGATCGGATTCAGGTGATGGGCAAATGGTTAAGTACTCTACCAATTGCCATTACTAGGTTGAATGTTATAATATTACAATAGCAAATTGGGCTAAGAGCATCTTGTGTTGTGTTGAAAGCTACAATAATGGACTAGGCCGAATGAATTGAGCAGACGTGGTTTGGCGCTGTTGGATTAGGCTAGGCCATTGCTATTAAATAAGGGTTACTTACTGGAGTTAATTGAGCCGGGAATTAATTGAGCAACATCCCCGCTCGTTAAAACAAGAATTGAGTTCGGATCTGAATCCAAACCCGCACCACAATAATGCTGAGTGAATCAGAGTTCAGATGTAGGATGAGCTGCATATTTATTGGATCAGACCTAGTGGAATAATATTGGGTTGGGCAGCTGACTAGGTTGGTAACATAGAATATTATTTCCGCCAACCTCTAGCGAGAGGGAGAGATGAAAGAAAAGAAAAGAAAACTATAGAGCATGAGGGTCGAAGGGACGAGGGAGTTGTTTAAGTAAGCGGAGAGGAAGAGGATGACAATGGCGATAGCGGGTTTTAGATTTTTATTTGATATCGGGCTCCATGATCCCCACATGGTTCAGACTTGACTAAATTATGATAAGAATTTAGAGTAAAGAAAATTATGTATCGACAAATCTTCTAAAGAATCGAAAACTCCCTTGCAGGTGGAGAACCTAATCACAATATTAATTTAAATTTTTAGCAAATCAACATTTGGATACTCTTTCTTGCTCCCGCTTTTGCTAGGTTGACTACAGCTCCCATATTGTTGACTTAATTATAAGCAATCCAAAAGATATTTGTCTACTTTCAGTGTCATATACATATCCATATTTAGCACATCCATCATAGTTAACACCTCCCTAGTCATCATCAATATCTCACCTAACAAGCTCCTACTTGTTCGGAGTTGACCATGTCTCGCATGTCGTTGACTTAATTGGATCCCTTTTTATTTCTAGTTTGACAAAACAAATTCACAGCACAATGTGCAATGCAAAATCAATGGAGACATAAGTTTTGGATAAGGTTGACCGTGAGTTTGACTTTTTTTTTCAATTGCTCGGTTTCCCAAAAAGGGGCGCTGATGTTTTGGATCTTTCTTATAAACATTTCCTCCGTACGTGGAAGTGTGTGAATGGCTGATTATGATCCTTGATTCTTCCCAATTTTTAGTGGGTCAAAATATCTAAAAATATCCTTGTGTTTTTAACTAACTAAATATTATAAATACTATGATAAAGTATTTTGATACTTTATTATATTACGTATAAGATATTTCATACATCTTCTGTCTCTCGCTCCTATGATTGGCTTCATCTTTTCGGGTGCATTATTTAATGGGAGGGGCATTAAATTTTTTAATGGGCTGTTCAATTTTATTATTTATTTATTAATTATATATATCATATGTTGAAATTAAAATTAATAAACTTTTCTATCTATTTTACTTGATTTAATTTAAATATATTTTTTATTTTACTTGGCGTTATTTAATTATTTTTAATTAAATAATATTATTAGTGACAAATACACTGTAGACGATTCTAAATATGACAGCTGTCAGTTTTACCTACAAATAAGCATGTGACTCTTGAGCAAATATACCACACAAACCTACTCAAAGTCGAAAAGTACAAGATAGCAGTTTCTCCTTTGTGACATTTTCATTTAGGATCTTAAATTTGGGCTAAAAAAATATTTTTTTAAAATTATTTTTTAAAAAATATTGTATATCTTGTAAGCTATCAAATAGTATTAATATTGGGATATTTTAGATCTTGTATACGTATAAAATACCTTATACAAAATCACATATAAGATAAAATAGTATTTATTGTATAAAAAAAAATCAATTTTTGTATATGATATTTTATATATGTACAAGATCTAAAATACTCCAATATTGATACCATTGGATGGCTTACAAGGTATATAATATTTTTTTAAAAAAAATTTTAAAAAAAAATTTTGGCCTAAATTTAAGGACCCAGATGAAAATTTCTAAGCTGGGTACCCAGTTTAGGACATTTCTTCCTTGTCTCCGGAGTTACTTTTTTCTTAAACTCTTCTATTTAATTTTACTAAATTGTGTTGATATTGATACAAATAATTTTTGCTGTCTTCCCTATGTTATCATGTTAACATTATATTATTTTATATATTATTTTAAAAATAAATAAAATTATAAAAAAACTAAATCGATCCGGATTGGTTTAGTTAAAATTGAACCGATTGGAAAGTCGTAGTGGTAAGTGTCAGGCCCGGGTTCGAGCGGTTCGGCCCAAACCCAAGCCTGCAGTCAAATGGCAGCCCACGCACCAAAATAGCTCGGTCAAATTGGGGCGTTGACCCCAAATCAAAGGACGCAGCGTCGAGCTCGGCTTCCCCGTGAGACTCGGACGATGGCGGGCTTCTCGGCGTGTGAGAAGCAGGATCTCGGCTGAGACGCGGTCGGCGCGGAGGCGTTTAGGCGGCGGTGTGCTGCGAATAAAAGCAAAGGAGTGAGCTTCGGGGAAGGGGCATATGCGATCTCCACCAAGCGGCGACAGGCGTTCAGCGTGAGTGTGTTGAGCGAAAGAATCTGGCGTCAGGGGATGACCGGAGTTGAGAGATTGTAGCCGGAAGGTCCGGCGAGGGAGGGGAGAGGGACGCCGGTGGGCGACACTGAGAGGGTTGTAGTTTTATTTCTGGGAAATAAAATCTTCTTCTCCAACTCCCTGTTTTCCCCGGTTCCGTTTCTTCTTCTCACCTCCGAGGCGACGACGGCGGCGTGTTCTGTGTGCGGCGACGTTCTCGGCCAGGCTCGGCGGCAAGCGGCTACCGGGCGACGTCGGGGTGGCTAGGGCAAAGCGCAGGCGGCGTGGCGTCCGTTCCCAGCAGATCCAGCGAGCTTCGGAGTGCAGGCGGCACTCTGCTTCGTTCACGCAGGAGGACGAAGGTGAACAGTGTTCACCGCTTCCGATTTTGACTGGGTCAAAATCGAAAGCCGCGGCGGAAATCGAATTCTCGATTTCGATTTCAGGTGTGACGTCGGCGTGATATCATCAACGGAAGGTTTACTCGTGGCAAACGATTTTGGCGGCTGACGCAAGCATAGCTTCAGCGAACGAAATTCGAGTGGCATGGCGATTTTTGGAGCGCTGACGTCAGCAAGGGGAAATTTCGACAGCGGCGGATTTCGGGTCAAAATTGGCGTTGACTTGATTTAGTTGACCGAAAGGTAATTAAATTTAGGGTTTCGTTTGAATTTTCTAAATTAGGGTGAGGGTTTCCCGGGTTTCTTCGTGCGAACTGTAATTTGGGAATTAAAATCGTTCGGGGAGTTAGGGTTTTCAATTTTGAGTCGGAAACCCTAGAGAGTATTGCGTTCCGGTATTCCGCCGGACCGTCCTAAGACAACGGATAAGCGCTGTTTTTAGGCCGATCAGACTGGGGCATGACAACAGGTATCAGAGCCCGGTTAATGTGTTACAGCAAACACGGCTGCTTCACCCTTGAAGGTGAAGAAGGGTTTGAAGTTCCAGAAGATCACCCACACAACCAGAGGAGCGTCAGAGGACGCCTGGTCCAAAGGTAAAGCCAAGGAGACGGCTAAACCTGAGAAGATGGTGAACCAAGGTGATCGCATAGCGGAGATCGAGCAAACGCTCGGTATGATGGGTGATAGGGACACGGCGGTGTTCCCCCAGATGGAGAAGCTTCAGAGGATAGTGGAGCAACAAAGGTTGCAGATTGAAAACTTGCAATAGGCCCTGGAGAGTCTGCTCGACCTGCCAGAGCAGATGGCCAGGATGCGCGAGGAGCAACAGGCAGGGATGGCCCGCATGCAGCAGACTATCGACAGTCTGAACCATCTACCGGGGGAGATGACACGCTTGAAAGAGGACACGCAAGAAGAGATTAAGGTGCTGCACTTGGCCCTAGCGCAAGCATTGCGATCGGCAACAACAGTGGAGCAGGAGGCTCCTAAGCCAAAGGTACGAGTACCTGAGCCAGCGACGTTCTGGGGGGCTCGATCGTCCAGAGAGGTAGAAAATTTTATTTGGGATATGGAACAATTGTTTTCTGCTAACTATGTTCCAGAAGGAGATTGGGTGCGGGTGTGCATCGCATACCTCACCGGCGACGCAAAGCTTTAGTGGCGAACCAAAGTTAGCTCTACACCGGGGGCTACTAGCTGTTCTTGGGAGACTTTCCATGAGGAACTGCGGTGGCAGTTTCTTCCTGGAAACTCGGTGGATCAAGCGCGTGGCAAACTGGATCGACTGAGGCATACTGGCTCGATCCAGGAGTACGTTAGGGCATTCTCTACCTTTATGTTGGAGCTTCCGCTCATGGAGGAGGATGACAGTTGATATTTCTTTCTCCGGAGCCTTCAGCCTTGGGTAGAGATGGAGGTCCGACGACACGCACCGATCGATTGGAGGGCGGCTGCGGCAGTGGCCGAGTCCTTGGTGGATAATCAAAGATCCAGACCAGCACCACCAAGGAAAACCAGGACACCACCAAAGCGCGGCTCCCCACCGAAGCGCGGCTCCCCATGCACACCGCCGGGAGCTAGGGTTCTAGAGAGAGGTAGACCCTTTCACCGGCAGAACAGGGGTTCACCGGGAAGACGAGAGCAAAAGCCACAGGGTTGCTTCATGTGCGGAGGTCCCCACTGGGTAAAGGACTGCCCATCCAGGCAAAAGCTCATGGCAATGGCGGCACAGGATCCAGCCGAGGAGACTGAGGAAGTCGAACAACCGCGGATTGGATCACTGCAGATAGTTCCACACTCTGCCACAGGAGAGCAGCAGTGTCGGATTGGTGCTTTGAGGATTGGAGCAATGGTTGCCCAAGATCCGCCCATCAGAGACATCGAGGGCGATGTCCAATTTAGGCAGGGGAGAATTGTCAGGCCCGGGTTCGAGCGGTTCGGCCCAAACCCAAGCCTGCAGTCAAATGGCAGCCCACGCACCAAAACAGCTCGGTCAAATTGGGGCGTTGACCCCAAATCAAAGGATGCAGCGTCGAGCTCGGCTTCCCCGCGAGACTCGGACGATGGCGGGCTTCTCGGCGCATGAGAAGCGGGATCTCGGCGGAGACGCGGTCAGCGCGGAGGCGTCGAGGCGGCGGTGTGCTGCGAATAAAAGCCAAGGAGTGAGCTTCGGGGAAGGGGCATCTGCGATCTCCACTAAGCGGCGACAGACGTTCAGCGTGAGTGTGTTGAGCGAAAGAATCTGGCGTCAGGGGACGACCGGAGTTGAGAGATTGTAGCCGGAAGGTCCGGCGAGGGAGGGGAGAGGGACGCTGGTGGGCGACACTGAGAGGGTTGTAGTTTTATTTCTGGGATATAAAATCTTCTTCTCCAACTCCCTGTTTTCCCGGTTCCGTTTCTTCTTCGCACCTCCGAGGCGACGACGGCGGCGTGTTCTGCGTGCGGCGACGTTCTCGGCCAGGCTCGGTGGCAGGCGGCTACCAGGCGACGTCGGGGTGGCTAGGGCAAAGCGCAGGCGGCGCGGCGTCCGTTCCCAGCAGATCCAGCGAGCTTCAGAGTGCAGGCGGCACTCTGCTTCGTTCACGCAGGAGGATGAAGGTGAACAGTGTTGACTGGGTCAAAATCGGAAGCCGCGGCGGAAATCAAATTCTCGATTTCGATTTCAGGTGTGACGTCATCAACGGAAGGTTTACTCGCGGCGAACGATTTTGGCGGCTGACGCAAGCATAGCGTCAGCGAACGAAATTCGAGTGGCGCGGTGATTTTTGGAGCGCTGACATCACGCTGACGTCAGCAAGGGGAATTTTCGACAAATGCGGATTTCGGGTCAAAATTGAGGTTGACTTGATTTAGTTGACCGAAAGGTAATTAAATTTAGGGTTTCGTTTGAATTTCCTAAATTAGGGTGAGGGTTTCCCGGGTTTCTTCGTGCGAACTGTAATTTGGGGATAAAAATCCTTCGGGAAGTTAGGGTTTTCAATTTTGAGTCGGAAACTCTAGAGAATGTTGTGTTTCGGTATTCCGTCGGACGGTCCTAAGATAACGGATAAGCGCTGTTTTTTGACCGATCCGACCGGGGCGTGACACATACCGCCCGCGGTATCGTACCCTGGGAGCCTGATTCTAAATTACGCCCTCGCCGCATTCATACCGTTGCCTTGCCTCGCCGCTGCATCCAGCGCCGCCACATCCATAAAATAGGCGATTTCGTACCTAGCGTTCTCAAGTATACCATTGCCTCGCCGCCGCTCCGATGGATCCAGTGGCCTCTCTTAGCGCTTCCAGGATCCCTAGCGCCGCCTGCCCACCCCTCGCCGTCCCGACTTTGACGCGGCTGCAGCCATGGTGGCGGCTGGGCTTCGCTAAGACCGCTTCCGTCGCTGCACTCCGATCGTCCTTGAGCGTAGCATCTAAGGATCCGTTTCTTAAGGAGGTACATCCCTTCGATTTTTACTATTATTTATTATTTTTTTTTGGGAATTTTACCAAACCTATTAAAGGCCGCTTCTCTTTTGGGTGAAGATCGATATTTCTACTGTGGGAGAAGCAATAGCTGCTCCTCTCTTAGCCTGGTTCTTGATGCACGTGCCTGAAACACTTGTATTTAGGTCTCGTAGGAGTATTAGAGAGTGATGTGATAAAAAGAACAGTCACGTCTCGTATCTGAAGATCCACGGAAAGTAGATGCAAAAAACAAATTCGAAACAGAAGCATGAGAATCCAATGTTTTTCATAGTTCGTGCTCTGAAGTAATGGCCAAAACAATAAGCGCAATGAGGGACGATTGCTGTGATTGGATTTATTGAATATCGAGTGCTGTGACTGGAGACTGTAAAATGCCTTATTGTAATGATACAAGCATACACTTGTTTATTTGAGCACAGTTTTATTTTATCCATCTTCATGTTTTTTAAAATCTCACTCGTCTCTTTCTCACCTCTTCTCTTCGGCTACTGCACCAAGACTCACTCTATTTGTCCAAAGCACACCGTGCCACTCTCCAAGAATCTCCCTTTTAGATGTTGGAACCTCCAACCGTCTATCTTAGCCTTATTTTGAAAGGTGATAAATGGACTTGGTCGTTAAGCACAAAGAGTCTAAGTTGAAAGAGATATCCTTAGATGTAATTGCTCAGAGCTTGAATTAAATGATTTGCTGGAACCAGGTTCTCGACTCACTGATTCACCTGTAATGATGAATGTTCTGGTTTTTGCCCATATTCTGTTCACTAAATTCAAGTTGCATTTCAGCATGCACTGTAAGATTACATGATACTGAAACAATAAGAATAAGATCACCGGAGTACTTTATTCTTCACGAGATATTTTTTTATTGTTCAACTGAACCAGATTCTTTCTTCTTTTTTTTTTTTTACTTATTGTAAGGTAATTCAATTGTCTTTAGATGGAGAAAGACTATGCAGCAGATCTTGCCGACTGGGATCTGTCATCTAGTATAATATCTTCATCACCATTGGACGGCCGTTACGTGCAGAAGGTCAAGGACTTACGACCATTCTTCAGTGAATATGGATTGATCCGTTATCGAGTTTTGGTTGAGGTTAATGCGATCGTCCATTCCATTTTTACAAACCACATCTTTTGATGTTGGTCATTTTCTGTATTTGAAGCCTAATTATGTTATATAAATTTGCATTAAATGGATTATGTTTAATAGATATGTGTACGTTTCTTTAATTATAGGAAAGTGTATAAAGTTTCTTGTTGGTGCAAATGTAAATGCTTCTTTATAAGTAGACTTTATTGGTTATATGCAGGTGAAATGGTTGTTAAAACTTTCACAAATCCCTGAAATTGCAGAGGTCCCGCAATTTAGTCCGGATGCTCAATCTTTTCTTGAAAAAATCATTCATAATTTTGATATAAATGATGCATTAGAAGTAAAAAAGATTGAGAAAATAACCAATCATGATGTCAAAGCGGTGGAATACTTTTTGAAGCAAAGATGTAAGTCCCATCCTGAGATTGTAAAGGTTAGTCCTTTTTTTCGTTATTATCATTTCATTTACTGCTTGCTAAAAAATTGTTTAGCATAAAATAGTTCATTGACTATTGTGGTACTCCCGTTTCAGGTGCTGGAGTTTTTTCATTTTGCATGTACATCAGAGGATATAAACAATTTGGCTCATGCATTGTCACTGAAAGAAGCTATGAACAATGTTATCTTTCCAGTCATGGTCGAATTGTGTGAAGCGGTTTGTATAATAGCAAAGGAAAATGCACACATTCCTATGTTGTCACGTACGCATGGCCAGGTGCTCTACCTAGTTTAGATGGTAGTGTAGTTTCCTATGACAATTTCTATCAGTTTATTTTTATCATAAAATTTTGTTTTGGATCTTGTATAGTTGCTTTCTATGGTGCGACACAGTCAACAATTTGTGATCTTGAAATTCGATAACTTTGAATAGCTTGACATAGAGATTAGTTTACTTCATATAATATATATATATATATATATATATATATATATATATATATATGTATATATATATATATGTATATATATATATATGTATATATATATATATGTATATATATATGTATATATATATATATATGTTCAGAATTCTGGAATCACTATTCACAAAAATTTGGAGAATGAAAAGTGAGTGATATATTATAAAGATTAATTGATTCTTTTTGTTACAGTAGCATCAGCTACTATTACTAAATCAAAACATATATGCCATGTATCTTAATTTTCATGTCAGAATTATACTTGAACTAGTTTTCAGTGATTTAAATGATTGACCTCATCTTATTGTTGAAAAAATCTTGGAAATTTAGTGGTGGGAAGCAAACAATGGCACCAACCAAAGGGTGTCATATATGACCCGTTGTGCTGAAATGATGGCCCTAAATTTTGATCTAACTCATGTGGAGAACTCAAGTGATGGCACAATATGGGTACAATTAATTAGTTTGTATTCGGCAAATGGTTCAACGTAGGCAAACTAATTTGATGGGTTAAGCTAGCATGGTTTGAGTGACTCGGTCAAATAGGATGGGATTTGAGGGTGATTAATGGAGCATCCATTAAGAGATCCAAAAGGAATCGGAGGCACCCTAATACATTAGGGTACTCTATGGGATTTTATTGCATTGCATAAATGAGTAGATTACTTAACATTGAGGTATCTTTAGTTGGTAATGCTACAAACAATTTTGACATTTTTGAAAAAGAACATTCTTGAACATTCTTTATATGGTTTCTCATGGAGATATTTTCTCATGAATAGTTTAAACCGGTTTTCTTGTCATTTAGCCAGCATCACCTACAACTTTGGGAAAAGAAATGGCAAATTTTGCAGTCAGACTAAGTGAGCGAGGACAGGCTTTCCCCAGAATCCGGATTCTGGGTAAATTTGCTGGTGCAGTTGGAAATTACAATGCTCATAAAGTTGCTTATCCTGATATTAACTGGAGAAGCATTGCTGCGGAGTTTGTACAATCTCTTGGTGTTGGATTCAACTCTTATGTGACACAGGTACAATTTCAGTGGTTGCTATGTGTTTGTGTTGCTAGTTTACATCGTCCAGTAAGGTAAACCGTAAATGTACTCTTTAAAACATGAACTGTGCTACAATGAAGGAAATTTGAGTTCATTTGCTTCAAGGTTGTGTTACATGGAAAAGAAACCACTGGGCATGTTATGCCCGCATTCTTCCATGAGCTATACAACTCAAATTCTACAAAACTCAAAATTATAAGTATCAAGGGACACCCCTGAGCTTGTAGTGCAGAAATTTCTTGTATTTCAGTAAAATATTTACTGTTAATTTCTCTACTCAATAGACCTTTCGAAGCAATTTCTTTCTGCTTCGAGCAAGGAAAGTCGTTGATATGTTGACAACAAAGGATATTATAATAATTTTTTGCCATATTTGTGTTTGAAGCCTCATATATGACTTCTTCATTTAACCAATCATTAAGAGCAATATACCTGGTGTCTTGAGAATTAAAAGCCTTTATTCTTATGCAGATTGAGCCTCACGACTACATTGCCGAGCTTTTCAATAACATGATTCAGTTTAACAACATCTTGACTGATTTTGATAGGGATATATGGAGCTACATATCATTGGGTTACTTTAAACAGGTAATCCATAGAGTTTGAACAGCCAAATTAAGCCTTTGCCTTGGAAAAAAATTGATTGATAACATAGCTCTTGTATTCTCTGCAGATTACAAAGGCTGGTGAGATTGGATCATCAACTATGCCCCACAAAGTAAATCCTATTGATTTTGAGAACAGTGAGGGTAATCTATGCTTGGCTAATGCTATGTTATCAGCCCTTAGCATGAAATTGCCCATTTCACGAATGCAGGTATTGCACAATCTTCCATTATTCTGCTAATGTCAGAAACTCTGTCTTATAGTGGCTTGAATACCAATTAAGAAGTATTCATGCCTCATTTTGCTACAAGGTTCAGTTATTTAATAATACATTGAATGATAGAGGATCATCATCTAATACATTCTTGTACTTGCATTCAGTTCCTGTACCGACAACTAAGGTTTTAAATACCATATTGCCCAATACGGGTGGTACGTACCGGTTTGAGATGGTACGGGTATGGGTATGCGTAGTGTTGTCCAGTACCAACACTACATCTACCCGTCTGAACCTAGACTGGTACAGTCCATGGCTTTAGACCTTGCCGACAACTAGGTTCATATTCATGTAGTGGTTTGTATCTTACTATTATGTTTTGCTTAGACTGGTACACTGGTAGAGGCTTTTGACCTTGCCTACAACTAGGTTCATGTTCATGTAGTGGTTTGTATCTTACTGTTATGTTTTGCTTAACAGCGTGACTTGACTGATTCAACTGTCTTGAGGAACTTGGGTGTTGGACTGGGGTACTCTCTTCTGGCGTATAAAAGTGCACTTCAGGGAATCAAGAAGCTCCAGGCAAGCAGTTTATAATTTCCAACTCAGCTAATGGAGCTTTGTTTGAGCCTCATAGCTTAGGAACATTTCTAAAAAAAGTTCTAAACTAAAGATATGTTTTGCAGGTCAATGATTCTAGACTGAATGAAGACTTGGAGCAGACTTGGGAAGTCCTTGCTGAACCTATACAAACGGTAAGGCCCGATAACATTTATTCCTTGTTGGTCAAACTCGCAATAGTGGAGAGCACGAAAATCTAAGTAGTTATTCATGATGGACGCAGAATTCGATTTAAAAGAGCTTGCATCATCTGCATAATTCATGTAAACTTAACTATTCATCATTGCATAATTCAATCAAACTGCTGCTGAAATTGAAGCTAATCATCCACATGTTTGTGTTCCGGGTATTTAGTCCTGGCTAACAGTGTTATTTGCAATTTTTTCTATTATTATTAGGTGATGAGAAGATATGCTGTTCCTGAAGCATATGAGAAGCTGAAGGAGTTAACTAGAGGAAGAGCCGTCTCCAAGGAGAGCATCAGAGATTTCACAGAAAGCTTGGATTTACCCGAGGAAGCAAAGTCAATTCTCTTAAATTTGACTCCACAATCCTACATTGGAGAAGCAGAGGAATTGGCCAAGTCTGTAGATGATGCCGTGGATTTAGTCAATGGATTTAAGCTCCTGCCTTGAACCATCCTTCATTCTCTAGTGTTATAGTGGTCACTGATGTACATTTTCAGATGCACTAATTCTCTATATACCTCTCTTTCCCATATAGCAGGCAAAAATGCATATTTTTTTTGAAAAGAAAGCAGTTTTTGTTGTAAAACTCAGCATCATGTTTCATATGCGTCATATGAATTGAGAATATTAATGTACTTGAAGCTATACAGCTGGTGATTTTGGAATATCGCCACACAACTTTTAACTTTTCTGTTTACAACTTGTATCAGTGACCATGTGGGCAAATCAAGTCTCTCTCTCTCTCTTGCCCCCTCATGATCTGTTTACCCCTACAAGTTGGCGATTGATTGTCACGTGTTGACAGTTTATTCCTAATCAGAATCTTGTATTTGTATTGTCATAGTTCCTCCATCCGTAGCCTTCACCGCGAGATGTTTGGCTCTGTTTCGGTACTTGGAATGTCAGATTGAAAGAAGACAAGATTAAATGTAGTGTGCTAAGAATTCTCCCTTTTTGCTGATTAAATACTTTCCAGGAAGAACAGGAGATATCTCTGCATTAATTCTGTTCTGTTCGTGCCTAAGAGTTATGAATGCTGGAGATGTGATGATAAGATTTGCTCTGCAGGTAAGTACATTCTCCTTTACTCTCTTATCTTGTTCACTTGGACTATTTGAATGAACACGCCAAATGTTTTGATGGATAGTTCAAGTGGTTGGTTTGGATGTTTTACTCTGCCGACTATGCTACGAATAATTGCTGAATTCAAATAGCTTTTTGAACAACTTGCAATCCACTTTTTTCAACATATGATGGTCCAAGGAGCTTTGGAGGGTAAGGGCTGCTCCAAGAGCCTCTACTCTATTGGAGTAGGATGGACGTTAACATCACCGCTGCAAGGCCTCATGGTATGTTGGAATTTGGAACAAAAATGGTAGTTTCAATTCTAAGTTAGCAATGGAGATCAGATTTTTGATTTTTTATGAAAATTTTTTTAATCTCTGAACAAATATCTGGCCTGTTATTGGCCAGTTAGGGATTTTTTGGTAGAAGGAGACCAAGTTCGGGAATTTGCATAAGAAAACAACATTTGTATAGCTTACAAAATGAAAAGAAGATTATTAGGGAATTTATGATATGGGAAGAAAACAAAATTTGCAGTTTAGAAATGAAAAATTCGGATCATAACTTCTATTTTTTGGATCGAGTAGGAAGGGTTGCAAAGTATTGGTTTGTTTGTGCTGCCCTTAGGTGCGGTGAAGGTCCTGCTGCAAATAGCTTAATCTTTCTGATCAAATTGTGCAATTGAAACTTGCATGCATCACACAACATCTAGTCCATACTCTTTCATTTGAATCTTTATTGAAAGAGTGTCCAAAAGCATCTCATTGAAGATATAAAAAGGTACTTGGTACTCTTTTTCCATAAACATGATTGACTACTTTCTCACGTAAAAACAACTGTATTGGTCTAAATCTAGATTATATTTTGAAGGCCTAGAAGGGAAAGAGTTGGTACTAAAGTGAAAAGCACTAAAATCCTACATCGAGATTAAGATGGAAGAACATAGGTGAAGACTAGGTTTGAAAGAGAGTGCCAAGAAGGAAATCATCATAGCAATTGTGCACTACTGTGTTTGGAGATCAAAGAGGAAGAAATTTATAGGAAGGTGAGTTCCCCAAAGATGTTAGAAGATCAGTTGCAATCTTTTGAATTCCAAGGCATGGACACTATGTGTTTGACAATCTCTTGAAGCAGGTTATCCTGATATTAACTGGGCAAATTTGCTGGTGCAGTTGGAAATTACAATGCTCACGAAGCTGCTCATCCTGATATTAGCTGGAAAAGCGTTGCTGCAGAGTTTGTACAATCTCTTGGTGTAGAATTCCTTATGTCACACAGGTACAAATTCCTTATCTCTTGGTATTTTAATTCTTGATACAACCCATGCCATTTTTTAATGTTTAAGAACAGACAAATGTTTAGACCTTGGGTGAGTTTGGGATCATTTTTACAAAGTGCTTTTGAACCGTAAAATAATATTGGAGATAAAAAAAATGTTTGATAAAATGACAATTGAAACTACTATTCCCGAACGTTTTGCCTTCCTAAACTATTTCACAATCTTAGACTCAATTGTTACGAGCAGTATATCAGGTATCTTGAGAATTAAAAGCCTATGTTCTCTGGCAGATTGAGCCTCACGACTACATGGCGGATCTTTTCATATCTTCATTCAGTTTAACAACATCTTGACTGATTTTGATAGAGATTTATGGAGCTACATTAAACAGGATACCGATAGAGTTTGAGCAACCAAATTAAGTCTTTGCCTTTGGAAAAAAAGATTGATTGATGACATAGTTCTTGTATTCTCTGCAGATTACAGAGGCTGGTGAGATTGGATCATCCACTATGGCCCACAAAGTAAATCCTATTGATTTCGAGAACAGTGAGGGTAATCTATGGATGGCTAATGTTGTATATGTGTATTATTTGGTATAATCTATTTATACACGTACCGATCATATATGGGATTGGTCTATGCCAACTTACTAGGCGATACCAATCGGTATTTGATTCCTTGCATAATACTAGGATCATAATGAGAACTTGGGTGTTGGACTAGGACACTCTGTTCTGGGTTATAAAAGTGCACTTCAGGAATGAAGAAGCTCCAGGCAAGCAATTTATAGTTTCAGACTTAGCATGGTTTAATTTGTGCAGTTTCAACAGTTAATAGAACTGTATCTGAACCTCATAGCTTAGGAACATCTCTAACTAACGTTCTAAACTAAAGATTGGTTTTGCAGGCCAATGAGTCTAGACAGAATGAAGATCTTGGGAAGTCTAACCTATACAAACGGTAAGACCCTGATAACATTTGTTCCTTGTTGGTCAAATTCAATCAAACTCGCACTAATGGAAAGCATAAAATCTAAATATCTATTTGTGATGGATGGTAAAACAAGAGATGCACAGCGCAAGGATCTTAGTTATTGATCTTTGTTGCTAATAACAAAATTTTAGAATCTAAGTCCCGCTTTTATCAATTAATTGCTTATAAAAGAAAAAAATACTGTTGTCAAAGTTGAAGCTATTTAAGCTTCTGCCCTGAACCATCCCTCATTCTCTAGTGTTATAGTGATCTCTAATGTACAATTTCAGATGCAAAAACCATGCAGCAACACATTAATGGTTGGCTTAGTAGTGTAATTCTTATTTTGCTATGTTCAAGTATCGATAGCACAAAATTCACTATCAATAAGTAAATTTGGGAAAGCCATATAAAATTTCAATCAACAGTTCAACACTAATATTTTATAATATTTGTGAAAAAAATATGTTGTATGAAACACATTTTAATGTTTAAGGCTAAAATTTTTTAGACAATAATTTTAATAATTTAGTGGATTAAATTGTGATAAAGTATACTTAAAAAACAAATGTGATAAATTAAAAGCTGATTGGAAAATATAAAAAGAGTTAAAAGTCAAGAAGATTTGTTTAGAGTGGGATGTAAGATTGTAGACTAGTTTAGATATACTCCACAATTAAATTTCTTAAAGCTTAATGGAATAATATGTGTAACCAAAATACTTTTTTATATGTATGAAATAACATTTGTTGGAAGGTGTATGTTAGTTCTACTAGTATATGATCTTAGTTATTGATAACAAAGTTCTGAAATTGAATCTTGCCTTCGTTACTTAGCTTTCCCATATTAAAAAATTAATAATATTTGTTGTTGGATTATATAAGTTCTAATTTTTTATATATGCTTCATTAATAGAATATTTGTTTCTCTTACGAATCAATAAATTTTCAATATAACGTACAAATTTTTTACTTAATAACACAATACAAGACTTTTAATTATAGCATGACATAATAATTTACATGAACAGTTTATGGTATAATTTGATACTTTTATTGCGTCTACTTCTTGAAAAAATTAATTCACTTAATTTTAGTTAAAATTTTTATTATTATTATTTTAAATAATTTAAAATCTAATAATAATAATAATAAATATTATTATTTAAAATAATTTTAAAAATATATTTATTTATTGTTTTAAATTTTGAAAGTAATTAAAAAATTATTTACCAAATAGCTTATAAATTTTAGCAGCACAATACATTACAGTACAATATAGTTCAACTAAGTTGTAAAATAATTAACAGTGGAACTAGAATAGCCCTTAGTCATTTTGAGATAAGCATATGTTCGACTTGAGGCACCTTAATAAATTTATGTAACTAACCCCTAATTTGAAGCTCGAGTAATCCTTCTAATTTTCCTTCCCTTCTCTCTTATTTTCCTTCCTACTAATAGTGTAAGTGATCGTCATACTATATGCAACTCCAAGTCACTCTAACAATTCCCTAGTGATAGACCTTTCACTAACACTCTACTCTACTCACTTGCACTTTCTAATTAAACTCCTTTCGACTAACATAGACTTGATCTAAATGACTTGGTATTTGTTGAACGACTAAGCTATTAAGCTTAATACCACATAGCTCTCTTCTCACTTAGATGTCACGCCCACGTTTACGGTAATATTTTTTTAATCATTTCACCTGTGAGTCAACGCTTGACTCGAGTCCAACTGCGTCAACATAGGTATCCTAACGGTCGAAACCGCCAGGTTGGGCGCGACTGGCGGAGTCGATTCCCAGCCCGACTGTGGACTCAACGGGGATCGCTGCCGTTCCAACATTACTCGATCAACGTTCAGGATTTACCAAGGGCCGATATCTCTGAACCGGACCGGGTTCACCCGAACCCAGACGGGACTCACCCGTAACCGACCGCGTCAGACGGGGTCCACAACAGAATCCGAACATATTCGCTTGTCCGCGGATCAAGCCGGCGCCCGGCGATCACAGACGATGGTTCGCACGGCGTCGCACGCCGGTGACAGAAAGTAATGCAACCAGAGGACCACTGTGCAGAGTCACACGTGCGCACACGTGGACGACTGACGGTGAGCCCTATTCACCCCTGCAACGAACGCCGCGCGTGCATCCACTAGCTGGCCAAGGAGGCCGACCGGAAGGGAGGATCGCACGAAGGCGACCACACAGGCCGGCGACAGGCGGCGCTGGAAAGTGGTCCGCCGGTTGAGGAACACACACGGACGGCGGAGAAGAATCAGCAACCGGGCTCGTCCACCTCCGAACTCTCCCGCGCAGCTAGAGAAGACGCGACCACCACGGAGACGAACGAAGGCGAAAAGACCTCCCTTGGCGACATCCACCCGACTATACCCCCTCATTAGGCGAAAGCGGCGGCGTCCACCTCGCAGAACGCCCGGCAGAAGAAGAGAACTATAGCACGCAGGCGGCGGGCGGAGAAAACTCGCGCGCAGGCGAGGGCGGCTCCGGAAGTTCCCGCACGCAGGCGGGCCGGCGGCCAAGAGAGGGCGGAAAGGGCTCGCTGGAGGAGCAGAGAAAGGAAACGCGGCCACTACACAGGCATGCAGCGTCGGAGACGCGAGAGGGGGAAGGAGGCGCCGGGAGCCGCGCGCTCGACCGGGAACCAAAACCGAAAGGAGGGGAGAAGGAGATACCTCGGCGGTCACTCAGGCCGCCGGCTCCTTCCTTTCGATGAAGCGGTAGATGTCGCCACCTTCCGAGGCGATATGGAGCTCCGCCGCCACCGCTGCCGCTTCGACAGACACCGAGAAAGAGGGAGGAAACGGGGTTCCCCGGGCACTCCGACCACCCGCCCACACCATCGGATGCCAGAGGAACGAAACACCGACGAAGATCCGACGAGGGATGGAGAGAGAAGAGGCGATGGTGAATCCAGCGAGCCGACGGTGACATCTCCCGTCGCGCTCCTTTTTCTTTTTTTGCTCCCCAGGAAGACGACCCCCGCCCTCCCCTTTTCCCCTTTTTCCCACGTCAACGTGAAATGTCGCGTCCCAGCTGCCCACGCCACCGAGCCGTCCCATCCGCGTCAGCCGCACGCAACGTCGCTTGCGACGTTCGCCCGTTGAGGCGGCAATCGGATCCGGATTTGGGCACCGCCCGATCCGGTCCACTAACCTGCGTCGCCAGAAATAGAAACGATGGATTTGGCTGGAATTGGGCCGCGCCCAACTTCCGGCTCATGGGACTAACATTCTCTCCCTCCGGAGCGAGTTGTCGTCCTCGATGACTCAAATAACGTCGGATCTCATCCTCGAACTACCACAGTTCGGACACCTTATACCATGTAGCTTCTTCCAATGGAGAACCTTCCCACCGAACAGAAACTCTGTTCGTCGGTTCATCCCGCTATGTCCAAAAACTCGGTGATCCAAGATTTTTTCGATCCTTTAGTCTAACTCTATTCGAACTGTAGGAGGTGCACGAAGCGACTGTAACCGAGCTGGATCCCCTGGATCCTTATGAAAACCTCTTTAGGAAGCTCACATGGGATGTCGGCCGCAGCTTCACCCCATCGGAGAGCTTCAGATGATACGCCCCTGAGTCGACCCGACTCAACACCTCGAAAGGTCTATCGTATCTCTGCGGAAGTCCCCGATGTGCTGTCTTCGCAGATATTTTCCTCCATATCTGCGGAATAAGTCGGAGAAGCACAAAGTCACCCACGGTGAACTCTTCATCCCGACGTTGACGATTCGCATAAGGTTGCATTCGTCCAACCACAAACTCGAGGCTGTCCCTAGCCTCCCAGAGCGACTCCACTCGCTCGCTAGCTACCTGTAGGATAGCAATATTAACCTAAGTTAGGGATTGTGCTCAAAAGGCCGTACACAATAGACGATGATATGTGGAGATTATAGGCGATTCGCGCCAAATCGATCCACTTTAACCAATCTTTTGACTCGCAATCACCACATAACAGAGGAAGTCCTTCATGAGGGCATTCACCCACTCCAATTGTCCACCTACTATCAGCGGGTCATACCCGACTTGGTCTGCTCAATAGACTTTCGATACTCCTTATCGATCACAACTGCTGCTTTTATCCTCGTAAGGAGATCTCCTTCCACTCTGGAGATCGCAAAGCAGACTAAGGTGTTAAGCCTTCTCAGTGCATCCGGCACTTCATTAGCCTTTTCAGGCTTGTGTTCTGATAGGGCCCAGACGAGCTGCTACCGCAAGTGCACGGTCTATCGCGTAATAATTAAGATCGAACCCACAGGGACTAGGGTCAAATACTAACTGATCAATCTATCAATAGCTAGGTTAATGATTAATAGTGAAAAGGCTAATGTCCTAGAGTAAGTATTTAAACTAAAGCAAATTAAGAAACAAGCAACGTAGAGAGAAAAGCAATCGGAGTTTTGAGATTATGAGAGAGATTCAGGGTTTTAGGTTTCACCACACTGAAGTATGCATAAATATTAAAGTCCGACGTTTTAAATTAAGTTTTATCTAAGTTCTCAATGTAATCCTTCCTAGGGTACAGACACGCTCCCTCTCAGGACACGGTCCGGTATCCGCCTTAACCCAAGTCTCCTACTCTCGTGGCTTACCTAGGTTAAGTCGGATCCAATGGGATCTGTGAAGGATTAGGGTTCCTCGGGTGATTTCGAATGCTCTCGCAACACGAAATCACCAGTCCAGTCTAAGGGGTTCCGATGATCAAGGTTCACCTCTCAGTCCTTCCCTTGACATCTAAGACATGAATACATATGGCCAGTACATAAACACGAAGTAAAACATCCTAGACATGAATAAGAACAAGGATAAGTAAAGAAATATATAGATCAAACATTAATATCAAGCATTCTTACAGTGGGCTATGCCCAAACCCCGAAAAGAAGAGTTAAGCTACAATGTTCATCGTTAAATACATGAGATCTCTCACAATAATTAAATCAAACCAAAGGGGAGGGTAGATCTTTGATGGAAGAAGGTCCAGCACGAAGATCCACGCCGGAACAACGAAGAAATCAAGCCGGAACAGAGTTGTCGCCCAGAAAATCTCCCCAAACCCTAAGGTCTCTTCGTTCTTGCTCGTTCTCCGTGGTTGCTTGACTAAATCCGATAATTTCAGTCCCAAAACGTTCGTGGCTAAGTTGGGAAGGTCGCCCTAAAATTTCGTCCAAATCCTAGTCCAGAATAGAAAGTTACGGGCAAAATACCGAGCGCCTATCGAACTGCGCGGGACGATGCACGGTCGTGCATGGATGCACGGCCATGCCCGTGTACGGCTCTGTCGTGGGATAACTTATGGATCACGGCCGTGCATGGTTGCACACCCATAGCCGTGTATGGCTCGATGAAGCCTGGAGTAGCAGGGTCATGCACGGCCGTGCATGGGTACACACCCATGACCGTGCATCTTGTAGAAAGCTCTGATTGGGCTGAAATTTGGCAGGTAGCTTCGTCTCATCATGGGAAATCGTCCCATACCTTCAAATTCTCCAAATTCCACTGATTTTGGGGTCAAATACCTGCATTTCATTAAAACGGAGGAAAAGTGAAGGTTCTGAAGAATATGAAGCATTTGAGTAAATAAATGAGATGAAAATACATTATGCTCTAAAATAAGAATGAAATTGAGTCACGAAATATCATATTTTTACATGTCATCAAAATACATCGGACTTGAAGTTTTGCTTGTCTTCAAGCAATTGAATTGTCTAGAATACAATGATGACATGGAATAAGGAATCTCAAAGTAGCTTAAGTAGGTCTAATGAGGTTAATGGTTAATCACAACAACTCTTCAGGTTATAATGCAGTATGGAAAACAAATTAAACCAATTATCATGAATACAATCTATAGAACATGCAAAGTTACATAACCAAAAACCTCTACAATGCATCTCACGCACATGATATGATTGATCAAGCTTTCAAAAAGCATAACACTGTGTACTAAGTCATGGGAGAATAGCATCAGTACCACATAGTTCCTATATGGTGCCTTTTTTTTTTTTAAAAAAAAGAACAGTGTCAAGTGCCAAGCTGTGCTTCGGTACCACTTCGGTACCACTGTCATTATTGAAAACTATGGGGTAGTGCCAAGTATGATGAACAAGGAACTTAGGTACCACTAACCCTTTTGCTATTGAGATGCTATAAATAGTGCCAAGTGGAAGTACAAAGTGCAATGTATAAGAACACTTCGGTACCACCATTAGTATTTCTAACCCCCATGACAAAGTGCACAAATGAAGTAGAGATAGAAACTAGATACAATCGCTTTCTACACATAAGATGCATATCAAGGCTAAGGTGGAGTAACAAACATACTCTTCAAGATTCTACTAATAATGAATCGGGTTAATTACATCAATCAACTACAGTAAACCAAAGAATCATATGGACAAACTATAACCATTATAGACTATTGGCAAATAAAAGTCAAGATTCCTATCCCAAGCAATCAAGTAGGCATAGAACAATGCAATACTAAAGGACAAAGCAAATATCATGAATGAAAAAAGTGGGGGTTGGGTAAGACACTATAGATGTTGATACGACTAAGAAAACTAAAACATGCAACTAAGAATGTAATAAACTAAAAGCAGATAGATGCAAACTAATAACTAAAATAAACTACTGGAAAAACAGAAAGCTGACCAAGTGACGGGTGAAACCAAAGAAGCTCATCCCCAGTGTCGACGGAGTCTCGCTTGAAGCTCATGCACAGACTCTAAAATAGAGGACTGTGTTCGTCCTTGGCGCTCCACTTCTGTCTCAAGTTGTTGGATCCGGTAATTACCTTCAGAGACAGACAGATGAGTCTCTTCCTATGCGTCCCGGATAAAGCGGACATAGGCCTCAATGCACCTCTGGACATTCTAGAGGTGCGGGGAGGCGATGGGAAGGTAGCTGGTGCCGAGTAGGAAGCTTTGGAGGCATCGGCGATGAGGAAAGATGGTCGGCGGCGGTGGAATCGCGGGCGGCAACCGAAGTTAGGGTTGCGGCGGACGGCGTCGTGAGGCACGGATCGGTGCCAGAAATATGGGGGAAACGGTCGCCGGAAGGTGGGGAAGAGGATGGTGGGTCGCCGGCGGTCGATCGGGTTCCGGAAGTGGCGGATCGGGGCGGCGGCGGCGGCGGCTAGGGTTTCGTGCACGGGTGTGCACGAGGCTGTGTACGCTCCCCTTTTTATCACTTATCGTGCACGGCCATGTATGGATACATGGCCCAGCCTGTGCAGCTCTCGGTCAGATCGATCCAACAAAGTTCACTTACGATGCACGGGTGCACTCGTGCACGTTTCGGTAAAAATCCAGAAAAGTGCTCACGGCCGTGTGTCTCTTCACGCCTCTGCCCGTGCATCTCTCGGCCTCGCGCTGGGATGAGTTAACCGAGCCGTGCACGGCCGTGCACGGATGCATAGGTGCGACCGTGCATGGCTCGGTGATACCTGAAAAATTCAAAAAAATTTCTATCAGCATGGTACAGCCTAGAGAACATGAATATGAAAGAAAAAACTGAAAAATAACAATGTCTAAATAGTGAAAATAAATAAGAAATTATAAGAATGCAAAAGAAAGTGTAAGAATGCAAAAGAGGTTGGGTTGCCTCCCAACAAGCGCTTCTTTAGGGTCACTAGCTTGACCGGAATGGTGCTCATGGTGGGTCTGGAGGTGGAGAGGCTAAGTATGTGGCATGAAGCCTTTGCTTCCGTCACTGCTCATGAAGTGTACCTATTAAAATGAGCATGAAGTATAAAAGTTTCTTTCTAACTGTCTTGACAGAACATAGAACAACAAAGTGGCACAAGACATAAGAAGTGCCAAAGTCAATTAAAATTTTATCCTTAAGCGATCCCAACGTCTTCTTCTGCAGATCGGCCCCTATGGCATCTTCAGTATGCATCATCATTCCCACCATCTTGTCTCCTTCTAGACCAGTTGAGTCATTGGGTCTATCTCCAAAGTGTTCGGGAAAGGCTTGTGGGAAGAGCTCCATCTTGCTCCTCGACTGAGCAGTACTCTCCTTCACCACCTCTCCATCCTCCCTGGAACCTGAAAAACAGAATTGGTTATCAGTAGCAGCAAAATCAAATGACATATTATTTCCTTCAATGCCAAAGGTCATCGTTCTATGTGGGACATTGATTATAGCTCTGATCGCGGTAAGGAATGGTCTGCCCAATATAAGAGGGAAGAGTGGGTTCTCAGCTATGTCTAGGATCACAAAATCTACCGGGATAAATATTCCTTTAAACTGCAGCGGTACATTCTTAGCGATCCCAAGTGGTTGAAGCCTAGAGTTGTTTCCAAACTGCAGAACTTGAGATGTTGAAATAAGAGTTCCCAAGTTTAGCTTCTCAAAAGTAATTACCGACATGATGCTGACTCTGGAGCCTAGATCCAAAAGTGCTCTATCGAATGCAGTGTTCCCAATCTTGCATGGTATATCAAAACTACCAGGGTCCTCAACTTTGAGAGGCAGCTGCTTGTATATGGCATCTTTAGGATTCTCAGCAACCACCTTTACATTTTCAGCATGAGGTGTGTTGAGAGTCTCATGACGAGGTCCCTCATCCTGGCTTGCAGATGCTTTCTCTTCATCTCCCACGTGTTCAGCTTCAGATTCTTCCAATTGCTTAACGCCACTTGTCATGACGGCATTGCACTGATCTCTTGGATTCGCTTCAGGTTGAGCTAGAAGCATTCCTGGATGTCTAGATAGTGCGCTGGTTCGTTGGTCCAGTTCTGTGATTCGGTTCTCCATCATTTTCTGGTGGGTTGCAACAGAGTCTACTTTCATGTTTAGCTGGCGAATCTGTTCACTCATGGTATTCATGGTCTCGTTGTGCTTTGTCTGACTCGCCATGAGGTTTTCTATCATTAGTTCCAGTCTGGACTTCTGTGGAGGATCTTGTTGTCTCTGGTTGGCTGATGGATGTTGTATCCCAGGAGGCCTGAAATTAGAAGAGAAATTCTGATTAGGAAAATTAGCAGGAAGAACTTGCCCTTGATTTAACATGTAGGAGAAATTTGGATGATTTTTCCATCCCGGATTGTAGGTGTTTGAGTAGGGGTCGTTCTGATTCCTGAAATTCCCAATGACATTGACTTGTTCAGAAGGGGCGCTCAAGATGTGGCAGCTATCAGCAGAATGTCCTGTCACTCAACAAACATCACAAGTCAAAGAATTAGCAGCAGAGACATTAATAGAATCTATCTTTGATGAAAGAGAGTCTACTTTTGCCATTAAAGAATCGATTGAGTTAGCATCAAACTTCCCTGAGTTTCGAGTGTGCTGGGTCCTCTCTCCTGACCACTGATAATGATTGAGGGCCATGTCCTCTATCAGCTCCATCGCATCATCATAGTTCTTGTTCATTAATGCCCCACCACCAGCAGCATCTACAGAAAGTCTGGTCTGGTACAGCAATCCACTGTTGAAGGTGTGTACGATCACCCATTTCTATAGACCATGGTGCGGGCACATCCTCAACAATTCCTTGAACCTATCCCATGCTTCATACAGGGACTCTCCTTCTCTTTGGGAAAAGTTGGTTATCTAATTCCTGAGCTGGGCGGTCTTGCTCGGTGAAAAGTATTTTGACAGAAAAGCTTGTGATAGCTGTTCCCACGTTGTGATTGATGTCTGCGGTAAAGACTACAACCACGCCCTAGCTTGATCCCTGAGAGAGAAAGGGAAAAGTCTAAGTTTGATAGCATCAGGATGAGCACCATTAATTTTTAAAATGTCGCAGCATTCTAAAAAGATAGATAAATGAAGGTTAGGATCATCAGTTGCTGCTCCACTGAATTGATTCTGTTGCACCATCTGTACAAGTGACGGCTTGATCTCGAAGTTGTTGGCTTCGATAGCCGGTCGCGATATGCTCGAGTGCACGCCAGAAATGGTGGGCGCTGCATAATCTTTCAAGGAGCGAGTGGCTTCCATCGTCTGACTGTCAGAAAAGTTGCCTTCAAGTTTAAGTCTTTTCAAATTTCTTCTAACTTGACGTAAAGTGCGCTCTATCTCCGGGTCTTCAGGTACAAGTTTTCCTGTGCTAGCAGTGTTCCTGGGCATAAACAAGTACCTAGACAGAAAAGATTAGTAGCACCGCACCAAATAGAAATTATAACTAAAAATAAAAGCAAAGAAATAGAATTAAAAACAAAATGAAATCTAACTAGACCTAGTCTATCAATCTTCTGATTGTGTTAATATTGGTAACCTAGTCCCCGGCAACGGCGCAAAAAACTTGATAGGGCCCAGACGAGCTGCTACCGCAAGTGCACGGTCTATCGCGTAATAATTAAGATCGAACCCATAGGGACTAGGGTCAAGTACTAACTGATCAATCTATCAATAGCTAGGTTAATGATTAATAGTAAAATGGCTAATGTCCTAGAGCAAGTATTTAAACAAAAGCAAATTAAGAAACAAGCAATGCAGAGAGCAAAACAATCGGGAGATTATGAGAGAGATTCGAGGTTTTAGGTTTCACCACACTGAAGCATGCATAAATATTAAAGTCTGACGTTTTAAATTAAGTTTTATCTAAGTTCTCATGGTAATCCTTCCTAGGGTACAGACGCGCTCCCTCTCAGGACACGGTCCGGTATCCGCCTTAACCCAAGTCTCCTACTCTCGTGGCTTACCTAGGTTAAGTCGGATCCAATGGGATCTGTGAAGGATTAGGGTTCCTCGGGTGATTTTGAGTGTTCTCGCAACACGAAATCACCAGTCTAGTCTAAGGGGTTCCGATGATCAAGGTTCACCTCTCAGTCCTTCCCTTGACATCTAAGACATGCATACATATGACCAGTACATAAACATGAAGTAAAACATCCTAGACATGAATAAGAACAAGGATAAGTAAAGAAATATATAGATCAAACATTAATATCAAGCATTCTTACAGTGGGCTACGCCCTAACCCCGAAAAGAAGAGTTAAGCTACAATGTTCATCATTAAATACATGAGATCTCTCACAATAATTAAATCAAACCAAAGGAGAGGGTAGATCCTTGATGGAAGAAGGTCCAGCACGAAGATCCACGCCGGAACGACAAAGAAATCAAGCCGGAATAGAGTTGTCACCCAGAAAATTGCCCCAAACCCTAAGGTCTCGCCGTTCTTGCTCGTTCTCTGTGGTTGCTTGACTAAATCCGATGATTTCGGTCCCAAAACGTTCGTGGCTAAGTTGGGAAGGTCTCCCTAAAATTTTGTCCAAATCCGAGTCCAGAATAGAAAGTTACAGGCAAAATACCGAGCGCCTATCGAACTGCGCGGGACGATGCACGGCCGTGCATGGATGCACGGCCATGCCCGTGTACGGCTCTGTCGCGGGATAACTTATGGATCACGGCCGTGCATGGTTGCACACCCATGGCCGTGTACGGCTCGGTGAAGCCTGGAGTAGCAGGGTCATGCACGGCCGTGCATGGGTACACACCCATGACCGTGTATCTTGTTGAAAGCTCTGATTGGGCTAAAATTTGGCAGGTAGCTTCATCTCATCATGGGAAATCGTCTCATACCTTCAGATTCTCCAAATTCCACTGATTTTGGGGTCAAAGACCTGCATTTCATTAAAACGGAGGAAAAGTGAAGGTTCTGAAGAATATGAAGCATTTGAATAAATAAATGAGATGAAACATGCATTATGCTCTAAAATAAGAATGAAATTGAGTCACGAAATATCATATTTTTACATGTCATCATGTTCCCACCGGAACTGGAATTATGCTAAGAATTCCTACCATATGATCAGTTTGGCGGACAATCTCTTCCTAGTGGTGAGAATATGCATTCACCACTTTATCAATTTTCGCCACAAAGGCGATACCCAGAAGAAGGACTCTCCATACGCAGAGTATCTCTGCTCTACCCATCCTGTACCAACACATCGTCTATCGTTTGATCCGAGGTGTCGGATCTCCTTGGCACAACCCTGCGGCTAAGGCGTTCGCCAACAAAGGGCACTCCCTTGGAGTCCCTCCTCTCTCCCTTCCTTGACTCCATACTTCCAAATGCGCAGTACGAGGCAAGGGACATCCTCATCATATATATGTATCTCATACAGATAAGGCAACATAGATATCTCTGCCTCGACCGAAAGTTCGAGGTCAAAGATCGCTTCGTAGACTAGAAGATTCAGAATCTTCAAATAGCAGCGGCCCTGCCAACTGCCGATTACGATATCCCTATCGTACAATACCTCGAAGGTCTCGATGTCTATGGTACCGACCGACCCCACTCGGTCCTGTGATGAGAATGTTTTAAGTCAACACTCTTAGCCGTTCTCGACGAACCACTTTGTGTGACTTAGCTCACACACGAAATTTTCTGACGAAATTTCCACGGACTTGTAGGGAGGGTTCTACAATTCCTGCGATCGAATTGGATCGCATAATTCTCAGAGAGATCGTCCAACTTGGTAGCGCCTAAGTCTCCTCCTTTTCGAAGGTGTCCCATACCACCTCCGTCACAAAGTAACTTAGCTCGCCCCAATATTTTGTCCCTGAGTCTTCCCCCTCATAAAGGCGTCCCCTTATGATGAGAAACCCAGCTCGGACTGATTTCAAGGATTTTTCCTTGCTTGTTCGCCCAAGCTTCCCTTACATAAAGGCATCCCCTTATGCAAAGTTAGCTCAGTTGAACCAAGGAGATGGACCTCTTTTGTTTTAGTTGGACATCGTCCACTCTCCTTGTCCCAGGTAATAGTTTTAGAGTCTGATAACTCTTCCTCATTTTATCTCCCTGAGTGGCAGTTTAAAGTCTGCCAACTTTTCCGGGTAACAGTTTTGAAGTCTACTAACTTTCCTCCAATACTGTGGGGCAACGCACCCCTCCGAAAAGGGAAGCTCCAGGGCATGTCCCACATCTTCGTACGCACTCCCACGATGCACGCGTACCCCATTGGTTAACGGGGTCGGATCCGGGTTCAGGCAGCGCCCGATCCCGTACCCCGACCCGAATTACCGGAGTGCTCAAGTAGGCTGTGGGCCGAACTGTGCGTCGTCGCACGGCGGTCTCTTGGCCGGAATCGGCCGTGGACGATGTTATCGAAGCCACCGTAGCGCGCTTCAGCATCGCCACTTCTGCCTGAAATGCCTCTAGCTCCCGGTGCGTCGAGTCACCCGAGCTACGAGACGCTCATCCGAGACGAGCCACTTGGAGACGATCTCCACTGTGACATAGAAATTCGAATCCCCATCTTTGACCATGTCCTTGAGGGACGATTGTCTGGGGTTCGTCGCAGATCCCATCTGCATACAACCAATCAAATGTGACAAAACACAAGTACGACGCTCGTATTAGTTGGAACATGCAGCGTCCCGGCAATGGAACCAAACTGTCACGCCCACGTTTAAAGTAATATTTTTTTAATCATTTCACCCGTGAGTCAACGCTTGACTCGAGTCCAACTGCATCAACGCAGGTATCCTAACGGTCGAAACCGCCAGGTTGGGCGCGACTGGCGGAGTCGATTCGTCGAGGAATCGACTCCCAGCCCGACTGTGGACTCAACGGGGACCGCTGTCGTTCCAACATTACTTGATCAACGTTCAGGATTTACCAAGGGCCGGTATCTCTGAACCGGGCCAGGTTCACCCGAACCCAGACGGGACTCACCCGTAACCGACCGCGTCAGACGGGGTCCACAACAGAATCCGAACATATTCACTCGTCCGCGGATCAAGCCGGCGCCCGGAGATCACAGACGATGGTTCGCACGGCGTCGCACGCCGGTGACAGAAAGTAACGCAACCAGAGGACCACTATGCAGAGTCACACGTGCGCACACGTGGACGACTGACGGTGAGCCCTGTTCACCCCTGCAACGCACGCCGCGCATGCATCCACTTGCTGGCCAAGGAGGCCGACCGGAAGGGAGGATCGCACGAAGGCGACCACACAGGCCGGCGATAGGCGGCGATGGAAAGTGGTCCGCCGGTTGAGGAACACACACGGACGGCGGAGAAGAAGCAGCAACCGGGCTCGTCCACCTCCGAACTCTCCCGCGCAGGTGGAGAAGACGCGACCACCACGGAGACGAACGAAGGCGGAAAGACCTGCCTCGGCGACGTCCACTCGACTGTACCCCCTCACAGGCGAAAGCGGCGGCGTCCACCTCGCAGAATGCCCGGCAGAAGAAGAGAACTACCACACGCAGGCGGCGGGCGGAGAAAACTCGCGCACAGGCGAGGGCGGCTCCGGAAGTTCCCGCACGCAGGCAGGCCGGCGGCCAAGAGAGGGCGGAAAGGGCTCGCCGGAGGAGCGTAGAAAGGAAACGCGGCCACTACACAGGCATGCATCGTCGGAGACTCGAGAGGGGGAAGGAGGCGCCGGGTGCCGCGCGCTCGACCAGGAACCAAAACCGAAAGGAGGGGAGAAGGAGATACCTCGGTGGTCACTCAGGCCGCTGGCTCCTTCCTTTCGATGAAGCGGTAGATGTCGCCGCCTTCCGAGGCGATCTGGAGCTCCGCCGCCACCGCTGCCGCTTCGACGGACACCGAGAAAGAGGGAGGAAACGGGGTTCCCTGGGCACTCCGACCACCCGCCCACACCACCGGATGCCAGAGGAACGAAACGCCGACGAAGATCCGACGAGGGATGGAGAGAGGAGCGGCGATGGTGAATCCAGCGAGCCGACGGCGACATCTCCTATCGCGCTCCTTTTTCTTTTTTTGCTCCCCATGAAGACGACGCCCGCCCTCCCCTTTTCCCCTTTTTCCCACGTCAACGCGAAATGTCGTGTCCTAGCTGCCCACTCCACCGAGCCGTCCCATCCGCATCCGCTGCACGCAACGTCGCTCGTGACGTTCGCCCGTTGAGGCGGCAATCGGATCCGGATTCGGGCACCGCCCGATCCGGTCCACTAACCCGCGTCGCCAAAAATAGAAACGATGGATTGGGCTGTTATTGGGCTGGAATTGGGCCGCGCCCAACTTCCGGCCCATGGGACTAACACTTAGATACAACATTAATGCTCCACAGGGGTAACTATTTTCCTTAATACAATAATAGTAACTCCAATGTCATATCTATATTGCTTTAGGATTCCCACAAATATAATGATGGACGTGTTTGATTATACCCTTCCCAACCTTTCTAGACAAGGACTTTGCCTATAAAATTTTTTCGTACTTAATCATTGCTCATTAAGGTAATACATAATATTTAATTATTACTAAATAGACTGCTTAATTTTTGTGTTTAAGACAACTAAATAGGTTACGACCCAAAAATAATTAAATATGAATATAAATAAATTAATCCACCGACCCATTTATATAATAAATGCATATATTTAAAAATTATATTTTACATATCAAGTGTGTTATGTAGGTCATGTTTAAGAAAAAAAAAAAAAAATCCTAAGTTGAGTACTCTAATATGTGTTTCACGACTTCTAAAGCCATATAGTAGAGGCGCAAATCTTAAGATTTTCATTTTCTGAATAATAGTTGACATATTTTCTGTCAACAGTAATTATCATTAATATAATATACTATAATTTATCATTGATGGTCCTTAATTTATTACGTCAACAATCATTCAATCAGCAATAATGATCATTGATAAATCTTAATTTAACATTAATATACTTTAATTTAATTTATTATTGATAGATCTTAAATTAAAAGTTATGAACAATAATTATCGTGTTGACGGAAGGTATATTAACAATAATTATCAATGACAAAAGGTATGTTAATGATAATTATCATTGACAGAAGGCATGTCAACGATAAATAAGGCATGTCAACGATAAATATTATTGACGATAATTATCGTTGACAAAAGGGCAGTCAATAATTCAATATATAAAAATCTGGAGACTCACACTATTTCTACGTGGCTTTAAGATTCCTTAAACACATATTATAATACCAGCTTAAAAATTCTAAGCTGGGTACTCACGTATTTAGTTGACCTATTCTGGAGAAAATTTCCTCGCTGCATGCTGCCAAGGAAAATTAAGCAGCATGCTTAAATTTGAGGTAAAATTTTTTTTTAAAATTTTTTTTATAAAAATAATCTATATAACTTAAGTTATCTAATGGTGTCAATATTAAGGTATTTTAGATTATATATGCTCATTAAATATTCTAAATAAAATCACAAAAAACAAAAATATTTAAAAGCATTATTTACTGTATAATTTTATTTAGGATATTTAGATAATTTAAAATACCCCAATATTAATATCATTGGGTAGCTTAGGTTGTATAAATTATTTCTAAAAAAAATTTTAAATTTTTTTTTTTGATATCAAATTTAATGATGCTGCTTACCTTCCTTCGGCAGCATACTGCGGAAGAAAAATTTTCCCTATTTTTTCTCTTGGAGTTATCTTTTACAATGTTAATTGGAAACTAAGAGGGGGAAAGTAAAAAAGTGAAGTGAACAGAGGGCAAATTGAAGTTGTAAATGTGCAAATTGCAATTAGTTTTTTTAGTTTCCTCGTAAAAAAAATACCTCTTCAACATTTTAAGTATTTTTAACAAATAAAATTTATAAAAACCACACAAATTCTGTTAATGGACAAAATATTTCTCCAAAAAAACACCAGCATTACCAAACGCCTCCTCCGGTGGAGGATTCTCAATCACCGGCCGCCGGAGATATCGATCTCGATGAGGTTCTCCTCCAGCTCAATCTCGATCATATCGTCTCCTTCCTCGTCGTAGTCCTTCCACTGGAGCCGGAGCTCTTCCGTCAAGCTCGACCACTCCGCCTCCGGCAGGGAGCCGCCGTCGCTCTCACTTACGGAACCATTGTACGCACACGGGATCGATCTCAATTGCCTGCTTCCCAAATCGACAAGTTTCGCCCACACCTGCGAGCAATCCTCGCCGCTTTCCTCCTCCCCCTCGTTCTCTTCGTATATGACCTCGAGCGGGCCGCCGCAAAAGGTCAAATGTGCGTGGTGATCGGTGTATCCCAACATCGTCCCCATGCTCGATTCATGGGATAGTGCGGTGGGCTCCTCGTCGGCGTCATCTGCGAGGGCAGCGACGGGATCTGGCACCATGGGCGGCGGCGAGGAGCCGAGGCGGAGGAGGGCGGCGAGGAGAAGGAAGGTGGAGATGGGGATGGGGGAGAGGAGGAGGGGGATGAGGCACCGGGGGAGGTAGAGGACGACAAGGAGGGAGGCGGCGGCGAGGGTGGCGAAGAGTGGATGGGAGGAGAGGGCGCCGAGAAAAATGAATGATCTGGAAAGCAGTCCCAATACTTGGATTGTTAGGTCTGTCAAAGTTTGGAGAATTGGGGATCCACTTGCTTCTGCCGCCATTGGACAAATTGAAGCTTGCTCTCTGGACCAACTGTTGCAATCAGGAGAACTCAGACAGTTCAGAACAAAGGAAGCCGATAATGGAAAATAAACGAGGGTAAGGTTCTCTCTCTCTCTCTCTCTCTCTCTCTCTCTCTCTCTCTCTCTCTCTCTCTCTCGCCTCCTCATGATCTGATTACTCCTACAAGATGGCGATCGATTGTCATGTGATGACAGTTTGTTCCTAATCAGAATCTTGTATCTGTATTGCCACAGTTCCTCCATCTGTAGCCTTCACTGCAAGATGTTTGGCTCTGTTTCGGTATTTGGAATTGTCAAATTGGTGCAGGTATAATTTTAATTAGTCAACTACAATACAAGATTAAATGCAGTGTGCCAAGAATTCTTCTTCTAATGCTGATCAAATATATTTCAGGAAGAACAGGAGATATCTCTGCATCAATTCTGTTCTCGAGAGTGATGAATGCTGGAGATGTAATGACAAGATTCTGCTCAACAGGTAAGTACATTCTCCTTACAATTATACTTCTGATCTTGTTCACTTGGACTGGATAAATGAGCACGCCAAATGTTTGATGGATTGTTCAAGTGGTTGGCTGGATGTTTTACTCTGCCGACTCTACTACTAATAATTGCTGGATTCAAATAGCTTTTTGATCAACTTGCAATCCACTTTTTCCAACATATCATGGTCCAAGGAGCTCTGCAGGGTGAGGGCTGCTCCAAGAGCCCCTACTCACTCACTTTATTGGAGTGGTATGCAAGTTAGCATCACAGCTTCAAGGCCTCATGGTATGTTGGAATTTGGAACAAAAATGGTAGTTTCAAAACTAAGTTAGCAAGAGTGATTGGGGAGATCAAGCAACAATGACTGAGTTGAACAGTGAAAATCATATCTTTGATATCTTTTCTTGAAACTTTCTTTGGTCACTGAAGAAAGAACTGGCCTTTTTATTGTCCATTAGGGGGTTTTTGGTAGTGTAGGAGTGCAAGTTCAGGAATTTGCATGAGAAAACAACATTTGTATGGCATGAACAAACCTTTGTGAAATGGAAAGAAGATTAAACGCAAGATTATCAGGGAATGGATGAAATGGGAAGAAAACAAACTCGAACTTTAGAAATATAAAAATTCGGATCATAATCTGTATTTTTGGATTGATAGGGAAGGGTTGCAAAGTAGGTTGGTTCCTCTTTGCTTGCTTGGTTTGTTTGTGCTGTCCTTAGGTGAGATGAAGGGCCCGCTGAAGATAGCTTAATCCTTTTTTTTATCACATTGTGCAACTGATACATGCATGGATGCAACAGGCAGCATCTAGTCCATGCTCTTCCATTTGAAACTTTTTTGAAAAGAGGGTCCAAAAGCATCCCATTGAAGATATCAAAAGGTTCTTGATACTCTTTTTCCTTACAAATGATTGACTACTTTCTCACCTAAACAACTACACATGGGCTTGTGACAAGACTTTTAGAGGTCCATGGTATCTGAGACATGGTTGACGGAGACCCAAGTAGCTGTAGCCAGAGATGTGATAATTTTAGAGAGAATGGTGGTTTATTTAATTTTGATATCTACTTCTTTGTCCATGTTATGTTAAAAATTATTAATTTTCATGTTAGGTACTATAGCCCCATTTGGGGCTGCTGCATTAGGGCAGAATGCAGAAGCGATCACTGTATGTGTGTTTAGTTCACGCGATCCCAATTATTAATAGTATATAATATAATTTTATTAATTAATTCGATATTAATTAATATATAAATTAATAAATTAATATTTTTAATATTATAAAAAAATTATAATTTTATATTAAAAATTTTAATTATTACTTTTTATATTATATTAAGATATATTTTTTATAGTTTAGAAGAGATAAAAGTTTTATATCTTAATTATAATATTTAAAACTCAAAATAACACTCACATCGTACTAGATACTTATAGCGTGTTTAGTAGGAAGAAAAGGAAGAAAAAATCGATGAAAAATTAGAAGGAGAGCTATAAAATCGTGTTTAGTAGGACAGATAGAAAATAAGAAAGAGAAAATGGAAAGAAAATGAGAGGGAAAATCACCCTATTTGTTTTCTACCCAAATCAGGCATAAAATTGGGCAAAAAACTGCATGCGTCATTCTAATGCTTATTTTCACCTTTTTATTTTTTATATCTGCTCTTTCTCTCATGTTTCTTTTGCAACCTTCTTCACCATTGCTGTCATCACTGTCGTCACTGATGCCGTTATCGTCATCACTGACACCGTTGTTGTTGTTTCCGTCATCGTCATCACTATTGTCGTTGTCATCGTCGCTATCATCGCTGACGCTATTGTAGTCGTCACCTCTCACCTTTTGTCGCCGCCTTTTTACTGTCGCCTCTCATCGTTGTCTTCAGTGTAAAAATAAAAAAGATGACTGTGTTTATCAATCTTTCGAACTTTCTTTCCCTTTAAATAAACACAAAGAAAGAAATTTTAATTATTTTCTTTCTTCTTTATTTTTCCTTCTTTTTTATTTTTCTTTCTGTTCAACTTTCTTTCTTTCCTACTAAACACAGCGTTAAAAAATAATAACAACAAGTGCTAGCACAACTATGCTAAATGCCTTATAATGGCTAGGATTACTTATGCTTGATTTTCTTGTTTTATTGTGCATTTATTTTAAAGCAAATATTTATCTTAAAATGGCATACAGTTTTATACCTGTTTACGCATGTACTATGATTTTATATAATCATATACTATCATTCTATGTCATATATTATCTTATAACTATATGCTATTAATTTTCATAAGCATATACTGCCATATATCATATATTATTAATCATATACATCAAATTGTATATCCATTTTAAGATACATGCAAATTTCTAATTTTAAATTACATGCCCAGTGAATTAAAAAAATCATGCATATGTAGTCCTATCCTAAGATTTTTCTCATCCATGACTTATTAGCTAAGTTAAGTGTTTGACCTACCTTAGTCATAGACCAAATTCCTCCTACCTATCTGCTTATTTAAATTTAAAAAAAAATAAAAAAACAAGGAATAAATGAAACAAGATAAAGAGAACATCAATGTGCAAGTAAACATATTTTATTCATGTCAAAAATTGTCAAAAATTTAATAATTATTTTTTAAATTATTTTTAACTACATCTATGAATTTACTATTCTAAATTCTCATTTTCTTTATTCACATTTTTTATTTCTAAAAAATTATAATAAATGGAATTTGCTAAACTCCTACAACAAACTTTTTTGCATGAAATTTTAGAACAACATAGATTTTTTTTCAATAACTTTCCTAATTTTACCTTTTCAATAATATTCATTTAATAACATATCTGCAACTTTCAATCTATGTTTATGCTTTATTAATAAATAAAAAATAAATATGATGCTCTTTGCTGATATTTTTTAATATTAAAATTTAAAATTTATGATTTTCTTCATTATTTCTATATGCATAAAAACTTAGAAAAAATAGCTTTGCTCTATAGTTAAATAAGTAGGACAAAAATAATTTACTATAAAAGATAAAAAGACTATTAATAATTCTGACCGTTTGAAATTTTATTCAAAATTTTCATTAAAAGATCTTTATAGTCTATACAAATAATTGCCCTATCATAATTAGCATTTTACACAAATGATACGATACTTTTTTTATATGATATAGTCAAACTTCGGTAACAAATTTTAAATACTTGATCTATATATACATAGGAAAAGTATGACTTTAATTGCATATCAATCCAACTAAATACTTGTATTTTTATATAGTTTTGGACACAAATTAAATACATAAATAACACAGGGAATGTGAAAACAAAACAATTTATCATGAGATGCACTAATTGCCTTAAATGATAAACAACACTACAAATGGTTTTTGTATAATAAAAAATAACATTTGAAGTATGCTAATATAAATAATTTAAAACAAAATAATTTCTTTTATGTAAAATTATTAATCTATCTAGATACCAGTAGCATGAATATAATAATAAAAAATATTGTAGATTAGATTTTTGTCATTCAAAATTAAACTCAATTGACTAAATTCTATTACTAAAATAAACCTAAGTGCTTAGTTTAATTTTGTAACTTAGGGTTGCTTCGATTAAGTGACCTTGTGTTAGGCTCTTTGGCTCGAGCAATTGGTGCCTTGGAGGTCCTATCCTTGAGTAACTCTAATGAGGTTTTTGAATGACTCTAGTGAGGTGCTTTAGATGCTCATGAAGATTTGAGATTTTATTGTACAATGTTGCCAAGTGACCTATTTACTAGTTTACATTGTTGAGTGAGTGAGTAACTTCCCCTAGTTAGTTATATAATTTGGCCTACCTTAAGTCCTTTGAATCACATCAAATTTGGTCTTACAGAGTGTATAATGACTTCTTCAAAATAGAAAGGATAACAAAATTATATGATTGATAATTTTAGATAAGATTTTTTTAAACTAATAAAATATTTTAATTCTTTTCTACATCTTTTACTTACCTTTCCTCGCCGTCAAATTTCATGTGGTTGAACGTTGAGGGCATGACTCACATAAAGAGGATTTAAGATTCGAAAATATTTTAAAATGGAGACTAAGTAGCACAACTCTTAAAGTATGAATAAACGGCTATGATGTGACTATGCAAAAAGTTCTTATGGCCATTATGGGTGCTCACGGTGCCAAAAATTAATCTTGAATGGGTTAAACTGAACTAGTTAACTAATTTTTTAACACGATTAATTATTGATTTTTAGTTAATCATAATTTATATATATAAAAAAATATTTAAAATTATAAATTAATTTAAAATAAATAAATATAAATTTTTTTATTTAACAGCAGATTTTTAATTAACTTTTAATTTTTGACTGTTAACTAATTTAGTCAGTTATATAAATATAATTTTATATAAAATATTTATTTTTAAATATAAATAAATATTTTATATAAAAATATATTATATACCAATTCAATTGGTTAATCGGTAGTTTAGCCAAGTCTCGACTCATAACTGAATCGATAATTAGTCAACGGATAAAAAAAATAATCGCTTACGGAATCATTCGGTTTTGTTAATTGTAAAATCAATTTGATTTGGTTAACCTAAAAAGTAGTTCGGTTCAGTTAAATTAATCACGGTTAAACGATTCAAACTGATTTTTTTTATCTCATAAATGTTCATTGCCTGGCCTGGGAATTTTTTCCCTACATATCCTATGTAGATATTTGTACACACACACTCGTCACGCAAACGACGCACGAGCGAAGAGAATGACAGGCACCGCAGTAAAAGCTTACAGCCGTCGGATGTGGAATCACACGAATCTCGGAGCACAGCCGCAACGGGGTGATGGCGCAAAGAGCAATGCTGATTACAGCGTACTTATGATTAGGGAGAAGAGTAACCACGCGGACCCAAAAGCCAACCCATGTTTATCTCCTAAGCAATCATTGCCGCCGGTCCTATCCCTTGATTACAAAAAAGCGTCTTCTGACTAGGTATCTTTCAGAGTACTTATGTAGCGTGTACAGTTTAAAACAAGTATTTGGCTTCACGTAACATATTAACCTTGCACGCCCCAACCCCCTCGATTCCTTCTCCCCGCTCGCGCGACTTTCTCAATCGAAGCCACCAAACCCCTCGTCGCTGCCTCCGTCGGCTTCTTCTCGCCCGTGGCGTCGGATTTCACGGGATCCGTCGCTCTCGATTGGAAGCAGCGGTCTAGGGTTTATGGACTGATCCCTCTGCTTCTTCGTTGAAGCATGTCGACGCCTTCTTCGGCATCGGCATCGGCATCGGCCACTGTGGTGGCGCCAGGGGCCAGGATCTGCTTCAACTCCCACTGCAAGGAGGTTACACAGGACCATTCGGCGCTTCGGAAGAAGGGTTGGCGCCTTCGCAACGGAGAGACCGCAGAGCTCTGCGATCGCTGCTCGTACGTCCTCTCCCATTCTCCCTCACTTGCTTATTCATATCCCCCTTTAAGCATTCTCGATGCATTTCAGTCACTTTGATTTGATTTTGCAGCGTCCTGCTACGGTGGCGATTGTTCTTATGTCATATTTTCATTGCTTGCGAATTGCAATTTCCGTAGTTTTGCGTTTTTTATGCTCCTTGTTTTGAATATTTGTAGCTAATATTTATTATATTGAACATATGTAGAACATGCATGTACTTTTGTTAATTAACGTAGGAATAAGATGTAAACGCACCTGCGATACGTGATAGTGGATATACATTATTTTCTTTTCCAATTGTTCTTGTTCTGCTCCTCTGCAAGTTAGTTTTTCGTTTATTAACATTTGATTGTATATTTGGTCTCTGAAGCTGCGCGTTTGAGCAAGGGACCTTCTGCCAGAAGTTCCATTCTGATGTTGCTGGTTGGAGGAACTGTGAGACATGCGGAAAGGTAAGAGAATCAAATGTTAGACTCTTAGTTTTTGTACTAACTAGTCAGAGCAAGGTGCTACTTTCAATCTCACCACCTTAAGTGCTAGGGAGTTAAAAATGGTTCCTCGTGGCTATTTGCGTTTGCGTAATATCTCCCCTAAATTTTCTATTTGCAGCGAGTTCATTGTGGGTGTATTGCGTCAGCCTCTACGTACGTGTTTGCTGATGCGGGAGGAATTGAGTGTTATGCATGCGCTAGGAATTCTCTTTCAATGGTGAGCTGCAAAATTGCTCCTCTGATTTTAATGCATTATCTAAATCTTTGACTGCTATGTTTATCTACTGAATTTAGCACACTTGAACAAACTCGTTCTCACTTAAGAATTATGACTATGATTTCTGTTATTTTAGGATTATTTTCTTCAAGACTCTGATATATGATTATGCAGCTAAAAAAATCAGTTAATGCTATTAATTGGAGATACAATATATTGATTTGATTTCTTATGGCTGTTTCATGTTCAGAGATGCTTCTAAATATATATTGCTATATTATTGCAATTTTGATTTTATTATGCTTTTCAATTATTAAGCGTAGCTTTTCCTACTGACCAAATCTCTAAACGTAAATAAGAACACAGTTAACTGTGGAAGTTTAGATGAGCTGCAAATTGCTACATTGTGACTCTTATTTTCTCATGTGTATGTTTAGGGAAATTCAACAAAATTTTCTTCTATATCCGCTGAACTATTTTTTCTGTATGATATGATCGTAATTTCTTATTTACTTCCTCTATTTTGCTCGTTTCAGGTCATGCTAACTTCAAAAATAGACTTTATAGTGCAGCATTTTTTGGATGCCCTGTGTTTTTATCTCTCATGTGATGCTCTACGGTTGTACTTTTTAGGCACCAAATCAAATGTTGTCTTCTCCAATGCTTGTGCACCAGCATGCCTTGGAGAGGAAAGATATGCCCTCTAAAACCTGGAGACAGGCTGGTCCATTTTCTGGACAATGGCGCCAAGCTTCACATATTTGGAATCTGTCAAACGTGCAATCTGATTTGCAACAAAGGCTATCATATGAATTTGATAGACCTCTTCACATTGAAAAGATGACACCTGGAGGGCGCCAATCTACATCAGCTCGTGAAAAAAAAATTGAAGAATTACCTGAGAGACTAATGTGCACCAGCCTTAATAATACCGCACAAGACAAATATGCCCATTCGAATACAGGTTTTTTTTTTTTTGCTATTTCCTTAACATGACTAATATATATAAAGAGGAAGAGTGATGGATAGTTCTTTTTTTCTTCTAGGAGAAAATGATTCTACAAGGAAATTGGTTGTTTCAGGTCCTTGTTCTACCAGCTTGGGAATTAACTTTGAAACAAAACCAAATTCATCTATCAATTTGCAACCATTACCTGTTTCAAAAGATGACGCTTCTCTACTTCCTGGGTTAGCATCTTCATTTTCATCATCAAATGGAGTAAAAGAATCAATGAAGCTTTCATCAAACCAACCAATACGGCAAGGGACTTCTCCATTACCCAAAAAGTATTACCCTCAGGGTATGACAGATGAAGAGTTGCAAAACCTGTCTAATGGAAGGGCTCGAGTTGATACCCATTCACGGGCACAATTACTTCCTCGATATTGGCCCAGGATAACTGATCAAGAACTACAACAAATATCTGGGGAGTATCCTTCTAGTTTGTTATACTTTTTTATCTGCACCTTTTGTCATCCTACTACGATGCTATTCTGTGCCCTTCAACATAAGGCTTTACTTAACCTATTTAAGTTCAAATTCTTCCATTACTCCCTTGTTTGAAAAGATGCTAAGTGCTAGTGATGCTGGCCGGATTGGACGACTTGTACTTCCAAAGAAATGCGCTGAGGTGACTCTTTAAACTTTTTAGCACATATGACTAGAATGATCATCTTTGAGCCCTGAAGTTTATGAAATGATTATTTCTGATTTGGATATATTTCCATTGCTATATGGTTATGTATCAAGATTCATTCTAGTTATCCTAGCAAATTTGTTGAATTGATGTGTAGTCATACATAATTATTAGTTACCTTATCTTCAATTTAGGTCAAAACGAGTTAATTTCTTTAATTGCAAATGCTGCATTGAAGCAATTGTATAACCTCTCTACTTATCTTATTGTTCATTCTCCCTTAGATATTCTTGATTGTTGTTCTTTTGGTTTATCCTCCTGACCTCTTTAAAGTTGGCCTCTGACAATCATTTTTCATAACTAATTTTGAGGCTCTATTCATATGAACTAAAGGTTGAGGGTTACTGCCAATAATGATGATGACACAGAACTTAAAGTCTTAAAACGAATGTCAATGCTTTTTGTAAATTTGAAACTTAAACATCAACATAATTCTGATGATTTTATGAAGTTCAAAATAAAACATGTTTTGATGTAAATATTTCGATGGCTATTCAATATTTCTCATCATCAAACATTGTCATTGGATCCGTGTAACAATTCTTAAACTTTATTTTTTGTTAATTAAGATAATTTTTTATCATAGACATGCCTATTGCTTTCCTACTCTGAGATTATCATACTTCCTAACGTTAGGACAGTTGGCATTCTTAAATTGCATGGTAAATCTAACTAGAATTTAGTTAGATGATCTCACGATGACAATTAATTTCCTGTAGGAAGATTCATGTTTTATGTGCTTATGATTTCTCAATCTGTTTCTCCTATCCATCAAATTGCAATGCATAATTTGTGCTATCACTATCTGCTGCTTCAAGTAATCGTTCTATTAATTCATGGTAAAGATATAGTTGATCCTTATTTTTTTACTCCGAATGCATTATTATTAGTCCAATGGATACTGCAACAAATGCTGTGAAAGAGATCAATTTTTTTAGCTAAGAGATCATGGTAAGAAGAACCAACAAATAGGAGATTTTCAATTAACCAACTAGAGGATGTATGCTTAATTGCTCAAATAAATTTCATGATTTCTTCTATGGCCTAAGCATGCAATTAAAGTTGATCATTTAACTAGAGCTTTTATTTTGATGTTGTACCTACTTGGTTATGGATTCTAAACCTTAGAAATTTATCTTCTTCCATTTGAGAATGTGTTGAGTGTGTCCCATGCTATGATGTTATTATATGAGTTAAGTTAACTTCAACAGCACTTATGAAGCATACTTCAACATTGTGGCAATATTCCATAAGACATGAACTATGGTGGTAGGAGGAATTTCTTTGTGCTTTCAATGAATTAAATGCATAGATTTCTACAAGCTTGCAAGATATAGTTTTAAGTTTTAATATTCAACATCTTGAGATATAGATGTTGCTTATTTTGCCAACTATTCCATTTTCTTCAAGATTATCATCTAAACTAGTAATCTTACAAGTTGATCCTTTTAGCGTTTGTGACTTTCACAACACAGGCATACTTCCCCATAATTTCTCAACCTGAAGGGCTTCCTTTAAGAGTTCAGGACGCAACTGGAAAAGATTGGGTATTTCAATTTCGTTTCTGGCCTAACAATAACAGCAGGATGTATGTTTTGGAGGGGGTTACACCTTGCATTCAAGCTATGAAATTGCAAGCTGGTGATACAGGTAAGTATTTCCTTTAATTTAGGGATTGATCAATTTCTTGTCTTCTTTCTCATATCCTTCCGAGTTTACTACTTGTTGCTTCCATGCTTCCAGTGAAGCTTGCATATTATTACGTGGACTGAAACCCCCAAGAACTCTATTGATATAATTTATCTATTTCTCTTAGTCACTTGTGTATTTGGTGTTTTCTCTTGTACGGAGATCTGCAAGAAACGAGATGTTAGGTTACTTGACCTTTGATGCCCTTGTCATCTGAAAAATAAAAATTTCAAATACTGGTATGCTGTCATTTTTGGTAATTCAGTGAACTGGAACGTGCTGATGTTGCTGACCACAAAGATTGGTTGTGTTCATGGTGTCAACTGTCAACACTATTGTTCTAGTTTCCTGAACTCAGATCTGTGCTGAATACTAAGTCCTCATTCTATGTTTCGTCCTGTCATGAAATGCAACCATATATTTTACTTCATGGAAGTTTCTCTTATTGGTTCTGCTTTCCAATTTTCTATTTTTATGCACTTGTAACAATTGTGGGCTTTGCTTCAGATTCACCCATTTGATTCTCTATTATAATATTTATCTTTACCCTCTTCTATGCTCAGTGAAAATTACTTCCTGTTCTGTCACTTTTTATGGTGAAACTAAACTCAGCTTGATTCTGCAGTTACTTTTAGTAGGATAGATCCAGAAGGCAAGTTAGTCATGGGATTTAGAAAGGCTTCTAACAGCTCTTTTGAACAGGTTGGTTATTTTAACTCTTATCCCAGAACAGGCATGCTTTCTAGTACCAAATAGGTTTGAAAATGAATCGGTCCTGTCTGTTTAACTAAGCAATTTCAAAAAATGGAGAAATTTTCCAATTGATACGTGTTGTTTACTTTTATGCCCACCTCAATCGTCCAATTGAATTCATTGTTAATGCATTGTTTTCAATTTTAATTTCTAAGACAAAGTGTGCTTGTGTATTAGTAAAATTACAATTTTTTTCTCATATTTATTAAGCACGGATATCAACCTACAGAAGACAATTGAAAACTATCCTGAATCCAGATAGCCAATGGTAAGGGATTGCTAACATTCTTATTGACCTGTATATTAGTAAGCTACATGGTGGTTCATTCAAATTGCTTACTCATAACTAGCTAAAATTTATAGGTTTAAATTCATTATGTTTGAGATATTGTAATATTAGTTGAATAAAATTGACCATTTACCATTATTTTGCTCGTGAATTCCATCTACATAGAAGATTTATCAATGCATTGCAGTCTATATAAATGCGACTTGTATGCTCTTTCTCTTAGTACTATATGAAAGATTGCAGATGATAAAGAAAAATGGAGAAAAGTTTTCTAGGATACTTGGTAGACTATTGATAGTATATAAAATTTTCCACTGAAGCATAATGCCAATTTATTTTGTAAGTGCAGGATCCTCAAACACAAAAATCTGGCAACAATTTCTCCCTAGCTCCAGAATGTAATGACCAAAATGCGACAGGCCCCATCTTATATGCTTCTTTGCGATCTTCTAATTGCAGCATTGACTCGAGGGATCCAGTCAATGCAACAGAACAGTCAAACTTGCCCATGTCAACAAAAGCAGGATTAACACATAATGATGGGCAGCAAGCCAGGTCATTGCAAATTTCTACCAAAAGGAAAGCCAGTTCTCTTGGTTCAAAGAGTAAGCGTCTACGAATTGAAAATGAGGAGGCCATGGAATTGAAGCTTACTTGGGAAGAAGCTCAAGAGTTGCTCCGCCCCCCTCCCAATTCTTCTCCAAGTGTTGTTGTGATTGAAGGCCATGAGTTTGAGGAATATGAGGTGAGCAATGTAGTATTATAAATTTTTATGATTAACTGCCGTGGTGATATTTAAACTAGATCTCCTGTCAATGGGTATGTAACTTTATATACTTCTTTTCTGATGTTAATCAGTTAATGATATATCAAATGAATCAATTTAGTATAACCTTGTCCTGATTTGTTTTAGTGCTCACCCATTATTCCATCGTGTGCTATCCTTCTTTTAGAAGAATTTTGTCCAAGTTTGAGTCATGAACGGTTGTCTTCTTTCACCACTCTACTTTGCCTTATTGTGGCAATATAGTGTGGTTGTGGGCCTTGTGGCCTAATTCTTTTTTCATTTCTATTCTCCTATGGAATGTCAGTTAGGCTATTCATTTTATTGGTTTATGCTGTGCAGCAGAGTTTTCATAAGACCATTTGGATACCTATTCTTTCCTTAACATAAGATTTATACTATGTAGTGGATTCAGCTCATTCAGGAGCTTAACATTTCACATAGGATCTCTAATACTGCATAACAAATTCATCAATCTTGCTTGCTTAGGTTCAGATTCATCATTCTTCCATCATGTTAATGATTATACATATTCATTTTTTAGTTTAGCTTCGGGTCCAAGGTTCAAGAACTGGTTTCCACCGGACTGATGGTCGTCTAGAGCGGACCAAGTAGCGGAGTCAGTGAGATGTAGCGGCAGAGGAAGATGAAGAGGAAAAGGAAGGAGAAGAAGAAGAGGAGAGGAAGGAGAGGAAGAAGGAGAAAAAGAAAGTGAAGGAGAGGAAGAAACAGAAGGAGGAAGAAGCGGCAGCGGACATGGCTTTTCTTCTCCATCTTCTTCTTTTTTTTTCTTCTTCTTCTTTCTCGTCCTCCTCCTATTCTTATTCTTTCTCTTCTTCTTTCGTTGCTCCACCCGCTACTTTGCTTGGTTCCACGGCTCTCATCCAGTGTGGACTGGTTCTTTCAATCTTGTTCTGGTCATTTGAGGCCTCAGGTTGCTATATTTTATTTGTAGATAAGGGTATTTCTAATTTGTAAAATTTTGTTGTTTTATCTTGCAAGATTCAGTTCGTAATCTATAATAATTTCCACTAATTCCTTGGACTATTAGCTTTATATTAGCTTGCTGCAAAGATAGAAATATTCCTTAAGTTTTGGAAAATTGCTTTATAATTATCTTCTAATATGTGCTTGTCTTCCATGTCCTTACCCTTATGGCTATGTATCCTAGAAGTGAAAAGTAGGAGGGATTAGAAGTGAAAAGTAGGAGGGATTGGAAGATAAAAGTCGATAAATGACTACCAACCTACCGATTTACTAAACCAAAATTTTCATTACCGATCCCAAACTGGATAAGAAAATTAGACTGAATAAGAAAATTACGAATCGGTGATTTATCAATTATATTATACTTTTATATGTAAATAATTTTTATTTTTTAAAATTGATTAAATTGGCCCATATTTATTGCCGCTTGGACCTGGGCCATGGGTTGGTGCTTGGGTGTTGCAGTCGATGCCTCCGCTGCCTAGTGGGATGGGCCACTTTATTTATTTATATCAACAAATTAGTAAACTACCTAATTAAATTTTTTTTACAGAGCCAATTACCAGATGAACAAAAAAAAATTATCGAACCAATCAATAAAATTGGTAAGTACCAATTTTTGTTCACCCTGATTGGAAGGCAAGTACAAGCCAAAAAAAATTAAATTCAATAAAAATGAACAATTAGGTTATTTAATTCTATTTTTCTTGACTTTCTTTCTGTCCTTTTAATCCTTCGTATTTTCTCTTCAAGGACGCAACCTGAGTGTTAGTACATTCTATAGCTTAGGATTCCTTCTAGCATTCTAATTCTTTAAACACAAACACGCAATAAATTAAATGGCATATTAATGTTGGACTTGTTGGGTATTGCAGTGTGGAATATGTTCTTACTTTTTAACTATCTGATTTTTGAATAACCATTAAAATAACTAGGTATTTTTAAGATACTAGAAAGAAAGCCAAAAATACTAGTTGAGAAAGCTTTGTTTTATTGAATAATCATTGTTTCCTTCTAGAGTATGATTTTATTTGGTTCTAGGAATTTGTTTGAACTAGGTGGTATGCTAGTTTTATGAGTTTGATGGAAAAGAGTGGCTTTGAGACCTCCCTGTGATTGTCAGCCTTTGATGGTCTGAGTGTACCGACTGATGCGTCAACCAATACATGTTGATTGGTGCATGTCCAACTACCAGATTCCTATTAGTTTGCCTTTTAACATCATCACTATCTGTTTTATGATCATTTGAGCTTATTTTAGATGGCATGCTAGGTTCGGATCTTTTCGTTATTCTGCAAGCATGTTTTTAAGTGGGATTAATATTTTGAGCGGAGACAATTATCATAAAACTTGGAAAGGATTTGCTCAGTTTTGAGAAAGTTTATAGAATGAGTTGTGATCGAGAGTTTAAATAGGCTGAAAACCCTTAAAAATAACTCCAAATGGACAGAAAATGAATATTGAGTGTTTAGAATCATTTTCAAACAACTTGAAAACTACTCATGGGAGGCATATCATTTGATATGTACTGATTGTAACGACACAATACCAATATCTAACACTAGGTACTGTGTTGACCAGGGAGGAAGGAAGGATTTGATTGTGCTGTCTTGATGCCTGTCAATCCCAAGTTGTGTTGATCCTTTTCAATCCTTACTTTTTTTAGTATTCAGCATCCATATAAATTACTTAATTATCAACATTCTCGAGAAATAAAACAGAGTTTCTATTGTTTTGCTGTCATTTTATAGTTCCAACTTCCAACAATGAATTAAATGCTAGTTTTTGGAGAGAGAGATAAGATGGAGACGGGGAGGGAAGATTTGATTTTGCTATGTTGATGCCTATCAATTCTAACTCTTTTTAGGATTCAGTATCCATGTAAATAACTTAATTGTCAATATTCTTGAAAAACAAAACAGAGTTTGTACTGCTTTGCTGCCATTTTACAGTTCCAGCAATGAATTAAACACCAGGGTTTCGTGTGATTAACCTGAATTATCAACTCAACCTTTCCATGACTTCATTTCTAATTATGCTTCTACAAATACAGAGCATTTTGTTCTTTCCCACTTTTTATGCCACCCACTATGTTATAGATCTCCTACCCAAAGTTTGCTCTTTATTTCTTTTAGCCAATCCACAATTATGAATATCCGAGATGTTTAACTACCAGTTCTTATCCAAAACAGGAAGCACCTGTACTCGGGAAGAGGACATACATCACTACAAATCAAGCTGGGTACTGTTTCTGACTTATCTTACTGATTTCTCTCATTGGTTATTCTTATAGCTTCATGATGTTCCATTATACATTCTGCAAGCTTATGCTAAGTATTCTCTAATCCTTGAAGGTTTTAAAAATCAGTTCCTACTACCAGGTATGAGTGGTGTATTCTGGGCCATCAATGGATTGGTATATTGGTATGAATCAAAATTTAAACCATGAATTTATCAATCTCAAAATGAAACAAGACTTCAATGCCAAATTCATCAACAATAACTACAACTTCAATATTATTCAAAGTTTTAAATATTAGTTTGTACTATATACCAATTCATTGTCGGACCGGCTAGTAATACCAACACAAAGTACCAATTGTATCAGTTGTTATTTGTTATTGTTAAATTATACATACGTACACACATAATACCATCTCTGTACTAGTATTGATAAAAGGTCAGACTATTATATACCGGTCAATACCGGCCAATTTTAATACCATGATTTTACCAAGGATCAAATTAGAAGCTTTTCTTTAACTAAAGATGAATGATTGTATAATGGGTTCAGCATACCGGTTCTATCCTTTGATTATGGATACATTTTTGATAGTGAACCTTATCATTTATTTTGAGTTTACTCATTATTAGGTGCAGGCATCACCTTTACCTCCTAGAATTCGAACTCCAAAAATTCTAGAAAATCATCTTTGAAGAGTCACTATAATGTTGGAATACTTATTCCTTTCTCTAATCTCCAAAATGACATCCTTCACCACTCTTAAAATTATAGTAGTTTTTGAAACTAATCACCTTCACACGACTTAATTTTTTTTCCAACAAGTAGATAAGTTGTTTCGCCTTGATTTTGCAATGTATGAGATGCCCTCATATCCACCATAATGCTTAATATTAAATTTGACATCCACAAAAATCAACTTATGATTTGGTTTTTGGATAATTCATCTTTTGTCTTTTTATTGCACTAAAAAGTTTTACATTCCTATGCTTGCAGCAACAAGACTTCTCTCTGTTACTTCTACTACGCTATTTACTAAAAACTTTGCTATCTGTTTTGCTTCCACTCAATTGAATTAAAGAGATGTGCATCGTTTTCCTTTGTCCTCAATGCGCAGCTGTAGTCATTGCTACCAAGGAATTAATGACTTGCTCTGGAGATGTCCCTTAAACACCTTCTTCTAGGTTGATGACTTTCCTATTTCCATTTTTAGAATTCTTCCGTTGGATGATTTAGAGGACGTAGTGTCTCGAGAAGATTAGGTCTTTTCCTTTCTCTTAACTGGAGCGAATTGTTTAGCTGCTCTCTTCATGTGGATGCCAAATATATATTATTTTGCAAATGCAACTCTTCTTACACCGACATTTGTAGTTCACCAATGAAATTTTATATGTCTAACATTAGAGCATTTAATTATTTTGCATATTCTTGAATAAAAAATGGTGTGCTGAAAATACCTTAACTTTCTCTAAGCAATGTGGTCCACATTCTTTGGGAAAAAACGAGTATTTAACGTTATGTGCGTATTGATTGTTCAAAATCAATAGCATATCTCATTGTATCGCCTTCACACCATAGTTTCATGGCTCTCAATATGTATATGTACTAGTTTGTTGTTGGCACTTTAAATTCATCTAATTTAAGATGGGTAACTTTGAAATACTATTTCAGATTAAAGAGGAAGTCTTACAACTCTAGATGGAAGACCTCCTCTATCATGTAGAGTAGCTACTTGATTTTTTACATCTTTTTCCTTGTGGATCTCATCAATCCATGATGTCTTACACAACACTTTCCACAATGTTATCGTTGGTTTCACTTTTTCCACAAGCATTTAGGACATTTGACTTTCTTTGATACTAATTTTTATAGTCTTAATTTCTTCTTCCTTGGAACATCATTTGGCATATTGCTATGCTCCATTTAGAGGATCTTTAACCTCATGGTGACCAAATAAAATATTGTCCATAAAATGATTAAACAAACATCCCACATTGCATGACTTGGTAAACAGTGAATACAATGCACTAGAAGCTACATAATTATGCCAATGAGATAGTTGCAAACTTGCAATGGCCTAATAGAAATAAGCGAGGAAGCTTTAGTCTTAAACTTGCAATGGCCTAAAAGAAATAAGCGAGGAAGCTTTAGTCTTAAACTTGCACAGGTCTAATATCTAATAATTTAACACTCCCACTCTTAAGCACCGTTCTAATGCGCAAAAGTAGGGCAAAAGAACCTGAAGTAGAAAAGGTCAACTTGGTAGTTTTACACAATATTTGCTAGTGGTAGACCACATGCTCCAACTTGTCACACACACGGGCAAAAAACCATCCACTAAACTAGTTTAGTGAAATGCGATTGTTCTATAAAGGAAATATCCATACAATATGTGTACATTATATTCATACTCAATTAGGGACGTATATAAAGTTATACTTTATACCAAGGTTTCAAAACTGGTGTGAGCTACTCAGTGCTGCTTGTATGTACCGATATAAAACCGGTACGGGTGTACATATAGTATTAGCTATACTAGTACATTTCAATATTAGTATATTTTATACCAAGGTTTCAAAAACTGGTTTGAGCTACTCAATTCAGGCAATACTACTTGTATGTATAGCTTTGAGACGAAACTGGTACTGGTGTACGTGTAGTACTAGCTATACTAGTACATTTCAATGTTAGTACCATAATTATGTATTGGTCTGAGATTGGACTACTAGTATGGATTGAAATTTAGAACCTTGCTTTCATCCGCTCTATCTTAACACTTTAGTAGAGTGACACCATAATCCCCTATTTTGACTCCTTGAGTTTTCATAATAGCTTCAGGGATAGGCCATCTTCCATACTTTCATGTACTCTTGTAGTGTCTGATTGATAATTAAATCATTAATAGATACCATGATAATTCAAGCTACTCTTGTGAGAGCACTTTGTAAAGGAAACTAAGTTTGCCTCTCTCTCTTCTAAACTTGTGAAGATGGCCATTATCAAACAACCTCCTCATCAACATGCACCACAAGGTGGTAGATCTTAGTGGAGACGTCATGTGGGCCACTAAGCCTCCCTTCTATTAGAGGATATCCTCTATGATTCTTTTTAAGTTGTTGTCTTAGCCTAGATAATATTGCTCCAAAACGTCTTGCAAAGTGTCATCTCCTTGCTCCGCAATAGGTGGGGTTCCATCCTCATGATAGTGGCGTTGCCTTTGAGCTAGCTTAGCTTAAGTCTCTCTTTGTCAGCCCTAGCTAGCTTAGTCCTCCTCTTCATTAGCTTAGTTAGCTTAGTCCTCCTCTTTATTAGCTTAGTGGGCCTCTTGATAAACTTACCCTCTTGGATATCTAGGTCTTGATTACCACAATGGTTATGCTAGCCTCATCTTTTTGGCCTTTTGGCTTGAGGGCCATTATACTAAAATTTATGGTGGATCTTCTCAACATGGATGAAGGAATTGATGAAGAATATTGTGTTGTGCACTATGTTTAAACATCATTTCCATGGAGTTCATCTAGAAGGTAGAGTCATCCTAGTCTTGGTCAACACTTCCATATAACAAGATACCCACTACACGGTTATGGAAATGATGGAGTATAGTGACTTATGGATGCTAGGAGAGCAACTCTTCAATAGGAGCTAGATAGATTGGCTGTTCTCTTAGCTGCCACTACTTTGGCCATAGCAAGCCTCCTAGGAACCTATGAAGGCTCAAAGGGCAATTTGGAGGTTGGTTGATGTTAGGCTAGCCTGTATCTAGGTGGGTGCTTAAGTGCTCCATGCACATAAAATTCTCCCTTGGGCATCTAGGAGCTTTCAAATGAGTTTGTTGATCTAGCTACTTTTTGTTATTAAGCTTATGTTGGGTGTTAATTGATGCTTTCGTGTCCCATGGGTGTTCATGTGGAGTAGGGGTGAGCATTCGGTAAAAATCAAAATTGATTTACCGAAATTTTTTTTACCAAAATATTAAAAACCGAAACCGAACCGAATTTCCTAAAAACCGAAATTTTACGGAACCGAATTTATCGAAAAATTAAATTATTAAGTATTTAATTAATTATATGATTGATAATTAAGTGATTACGTATTGGGTAATAGGTTTTAAACTTTTAATAACTAATTATACTATAATAAAATTAGGATATAATATATTATATTATATATATATTTTATATTTTAATATATATATATATCGGTAAATCGGTTTTTTACCGAACCGAAATTATAAAAATTGAAACCGAAACCGAATACCGAATTTTATAAAAGTTATTACCAAAATCGAAACCGAATATTTTTTTACCAAACCGAATTTATTAAAATTTTCGATAATCGGTAAAAACCGAAAAAACCGAACCCGAATGCTCACCCCCGCGGAGTCCCCAAACTAGAACAAAACATTCTTGCCATCCCTTGTGAGAAAGTGATGCTAGCAACTTGAAGGTCTAAGGGAATTGATATGGGAGCCATGTCCTGACTTTCTTGAAGTAGACACTCTACAACAATTGCTAGTATGCCCCTAAGTGTTTGGAGGGTACATTGTATTAGATGTAGCATCAACCAAATGAACTAGAGGTCCAGCTATGGAAGGGGAAACTTGAGACATATTTTAAGCTATCCGCATAGGGATGGATGAGATCTTCATAAATGTAATCCAAATGGCTCTAGGCTAGGGCATCTAAAGAAAAGCTTTGAGACGGTAAATGTTGTCCTAAACACCTCATCAAGGGCTGTATTGAAGCTATCCTCCTATAAAGATATCTTTGGGGAAATCAAATTCCTTGAGGCTTTATCATCCGCTTCATCCCCTTAGGCAGTTGAATTCGTCTTCACCTCTTCCCTTGTCAACTTGAAGGAGAATCACTTGTAAGGGCTCAAAACTTTGGAGTTTAGACTAGAGATTTCGAGCTTTAAAGTTCATATTGGACTTTTACTATCACATAACTTACCACCATATTTACTTGTGCGAGTAGATAAGCATTGCTTAGGAGATTTATTACCCGTGCCTATAGTAACCCCACATATATCCCTAATCCTTTTACCCCTCCATCAACTGGGTATCAAAATAAACCTTAATTCCTTTTAACCAAACTATGGGTATGACTACTAGATCATCCACCACTTACCAACATCCTTCCTCATAACAAGCCTCTACTAGTGAACAGACCTGTTAACCAAATTCATAGTACAAATGAATACACAATTGAACACTATTATTGCCCGGTTGGATCGACATGAGGAACGCTTTTAGCAGCTCGACCGTCGCTTAGATCATCTATAGGTTTCAGATACCTCGAGTCTTGTTAGTGTTGAGGGCGGAGGTGGGTGGAAATAGAAATATCGTCAACCTGCTTGGGTGATGTCCCTAGATGAGGGTTGACTTCAATAAACTCACAGGCCGACGAAATTGACTGTGACAGCTATAGGAAGAGGAAGGGGGAAGTGCATGAGTAGGGGAGGAGGTGCTGATGTGGCGATGGTGGGTGGAAGGAAGTGGTGGAACCAAGCTACATATTGGGCAGGGGTTTGCAAGGCGGAGACTGCGGGGAGATGATGGGATAAGGTAGTAGAGTAGGTGATGGAGGGCTAGGCTGGGATGAGCAAAACTATCAAGTCCTCATTGATCATTGAGGTTGGCTATGAGTCCCATCACTTAGATAATGAGCAAAACTACTTGGAGGGATGGACTACCCAGGTTCATCAACTAACTTGATCCTTTTTCTCTAACTCAGTTATGATGGGAGAAAATCTAGTATATTGCCATCATGATATTTCTTAGGGAACTCTTTGTAGCTACCATAGTGGTGCTGGTGAATGAGATGTGCCATTAATACACCATTTAGTGTGTATTCACACATTCTCATGCACTCAGTTAACGTGGCAGAAAAGTTCTCTCTAGTCGGATAGACCTGATTCATATCCATATTGACTATAGTATCCAGTTAGATCTGGGCATCCCTCGATTCAAGATGCAAAGAGAGGAGTATGTCCTAAAAATAGCTAAATTTTACTAACAAAACTTAGAATTGAGGTAAGGAATGGAAATACAACAGCAATAAAACTTAGCATCAACCATCCGACATTGGTTTTTTGGATCAATATATTTACACCAACGTGGAATTGGCAAATAAATTAGTTTGGCTATTGGAACATTGGTTGCCATATTGAGTAAGTGGCATCTGCAGAGCCAGGTGAGACAGAAGTACTTCTTTGGGATGAAGCGGAGTAAATCTTCTTCTATGCTTGAAGTCCCAATGCGTGCTAGAACTTCTGGGAGTGCTTACCCGAAGAATTTTGTTCTATTTCTACTTTCCCACTTAAAATGTTATTTTACTCTTTTAATGGTATTTAACCCAGCTTGTAGAATTTGGGATTCAGTCTAAAGAGAGTTTCTTAGGCGCATCCAGGTAATTATAGACGTTGTTCAGACTTCAATGCTGTATAGTCTTCTGGTACCATTTGTTTCACCTGACAGATTGTGTTGAGTTAACTAGTGACTCATCAAGATCACAATTTCTTGAAAGATCTATTGGTTCTGTGTTTCAACACAGATGTGAATGACTGATTCTACCTCCAACAATCACCGTGCTAAATTCTGTAGTTTTTATCCACGCTTGTACTTTTGTGACAAATTAGGTATATCAGAGAGCGTTACAAAAGCAGTTAATTTTGATTAGCATAATATATGAAACATATGATTCTTCTTTGAACTCTTTGTTGTTCAGTATGAATATTCAGTTTAGCTTTTATAATACGAAAAAGCTAACCAGTTGCTTTTGGTGATGGAGAAACAGTTTACTCATTATACATGTTAACTTGCATAGGCTTAAATTTCCGTCCACAATGTTTGAGAAACATATTAAGGGCTTTTTTCCTTGATTATTTTTTAAAGTATGAAAAATATCTAGAAATGGAGCCCTCTTAACTTTAGAATCTTTGGAGGTAGTTTATTGTGATAGAGAAAAGTAGACTTTTAGATGAAAGAAAGTACATAATGATTTAACTAGTCTATTTTGAGGTTGTTTAACCTCTGAATCTTGTGTATTTGTGTTCTACATCACTATTTCCAACATGCTATGCCACGTATAAGAAATAGTGCAGTGTGATATTCTTTTACTGCATATGATTGTCCTTCCAAATTATGCAATATTTTCAAGATGAATTTGCATTGTTATTTTATTTGATTAACATACATATTTTTGGTATGAGAAGCACTTTTGTTTGTGCTTATTGGATACAAATTTGTGTTACATGATTAGTGAAAATTATCAATGCGCAAACTGCCAATGGATGCACTCATTCAATTTAAATGGACATGCGCTGAAAATATTTGGGATCCTGAAAGGTGATTTGGAGCTCTTCAGTTTGCAATATGCTTAAGTACTTAATTTTCTTCAATTGAAAATTGGCCCGACAGGTTGAAGTTGTCTTGGTAGAACATAAGAGTGTTGGTCTAGCTCATAGACTTGTTGGATTGTGCTTCGTTGAAGTAGAAAAGCTTCATTACCTAGTTTTCTTCTGGCAATTGCCACCTGTTGTCTTCTTTGTTATGCTAGACGTCTTTCATGATGTATCCGATTATTTTGGTTAGCATAGTAACATGCATTTGTTCTCTCCTGGACTTCAGAAGTTGGTTTTAGGACTGTACCAAACCGTGGTTGTTTCACCTTGTCTGCTTCCTGTAAGGAGGTTGTATTCTATTGGTAATCTTTTAATATTTTTTTCAACCTTAAAGTAGTATCTCCAGTGTTCCGTTTAGCTGCGGTTTTGGTCTGGAAGTGGAGTTGTCCTTGTCCGACCTTTTGAAGGCTGTTGCTTGGTCTTCTTTTTTTTTTTTTGTTGTGTTCCTTTCTACTATGGATATCTCCATTTTATATCCTTCAATTTTATTCGATATGTAATGCTTCAGTTTTGTATTGATAAATGTTATGGTGCTTCTCATCTATTGCTTCAGTCCCTCATAACTTCTTTACAATGCAGATCATCTTGTTCAGCTGCTCAGGAATTGAGTTTGGAGCCGACGTCAGATATGTTATCTTGTAAAACAGGTCTGGTAATTCTTTATATCACTGAATGCTTTGTGCTAGTTACTGCGGTGTTTGAATTTAAGTTTCATTCTCTATTTTACCACAAATTTTGGTTAGCAGTTTATTCTTTGAACCATATTGAATGTAGAGATTTGGTGATACCAATCATTTCAGGTGCTTCCAAGAGTGCCAAGACGAAGGCTGAAACTGACAACAAAATTGAAGCCGAAGGTGGTGGTCTCAATGCACTTGCAAACCTTGCCATTCTTGGCGAAGACAAAATCCCTCCTGCTTCCCGGCCAACAACAAAGCATCCACGGCATAGGCCAGGCTGCACATGCATCGTCTGCATACAGCCTCCAAGCGGAAAAGGCCCCAAGCACAAGCAGAATTGCGCTTGTAATGTCTGCCTCACAGTGAAACGGAGGTTTACAACACTCATGCTAAGGCGGGAAAAGCGCCAGTCTGAAAAGGAGGCTGAAGTCTCCAAGAACCAGCGCTCCGAGGCATTACCGCAAGCAGTGATTGATCCACCATCGTCTTCTCCAAGTGACGTCAGTGCCTCTCAGAAAGTGACAACGAACGCTGATACGGCAGTTGATGACCCTAGAAGAACATCTTCCTCTCTCAAAACCCCAAAGATTGATTTGAACATCCAGCCAGAGCGGGAAGAAGAGCCATCACCAAAACCTGACACTGGCAGTGTAACGAGACTTCTTCAGGAAGCAACAACTGGAACAGTGAGCTGACTGTAAACAGAGGTTAGTGAGATTGGATGCCCAAGCTAAGAATCCTAAGGTAGCCAATGGGGATAGCATATTGCGTTGTTTACGCAACATGCCCACTTAGGCCATAAATTTCGTGCCTGGTTCCAATTTTTGTCTTTAGTTAAGAGTGGACTAAGATGATTTATAGCAAGGGAAAATCAGCTAGATAGAAACTTGCCCACTTGCGAGGTAAATTTAGTGAAATGCATTTAGTTTGATGAGTATTCGATATTCCTACCTATACTTGGAAAATTAACTAGCTGTATAGTGCTTCTACTTCCTTCTTGTGCTCTTCTTTCTTCGGATGGAGTCTGCATTTTGACCAGGAATGGTAGTAATATACTCGCCATCAGGTTATTCTGACACAATCATTAATTCTATTATAATAGCCTCGTTTTCAGTTATCTTAACTGGTGTGTTAATGTATAAATAATTAAATACAAGCAAGAAGCAAGTGGTGGGTATTTGATCGGTCATTGCCACAGTTGACTAACGACACGTTTACCAAGCAGGGGAGAACGATTTCCAAACGGACTCTAATTAACTAATATGCCCGTGAACTGCCGCTCCACCCGCTGTTTCGGCTCCTCCGGCCCCGGCGACGCCTCCCTCCGCACCCTCACCAACTGGCTGTATTACTGCTGCCGGCTTCCCCGTCCCATTCCCGCGTTCGGTGCGCGTCTCCCACGCGTCGGCTTTCTTGAGGTGGCAGCCTCGTCGCTCCATGATCGACCGCCACGTGTTCTCCAGCGTCTCCTCCCGCCGCAGCCTCGCCATCCTCCTCGGAGCCTCATCCGCGCAAGTATAAAATTTGGAATCATCGTTTTCACCTCTGCGTTCAAATATACGATACCTTCGGCAGCGGGTTTGACGTTCATGCGGTGGCCGAACCAGACGGAAACCGGTTGTTTCTCCCCCACCAACACCAGCTCCGTCTCTTCCTTCTTCTCGCCCGCTGCGCCAGCCCTCTCCACGGCGCCGGGCGCCTCCTCGTACTCCACCTGAGGCAAGTACTCCTGTTCTTGGTGAACATCCATCCGCGGCGGTGGCGAAGGAGCCAACCGCAACGGTGGGTCGGCGGGCGGCGTGTGGAAGCGAGAGGCGGCGACAATAGAGAGAATGATAGCGTTGAGGACGTAGTAGAGATAGGGCGGCGCGTACGCCGGCCTCAAGCCAGGCGAGGAGGCTGGCGTACGCGCTAAGGAGCCGTTGGATGGGGAGTGTACCCCCATGGAGGAGTATCCCGGCCGCCCATCCCACCACCGCGGCCGTGGCGACCACCAAGCTGTGGGAGTTCATCGCCAGTGCTTATCTATCTCACCTGCGTGCAAATAACGATGAAGAGAGCGTTAATTTCGGGCGATGCATAAGATTCAGTATATTTTCGTTGCCATCTTTTTCATTCACATCACACTTACGTAATCTATGGATGTGTTCATAATATTCCCGACAAAAGTCAATTGACGCAATCTGGGACGTCAACTTATCCTTTGGTATAGAATGCGTTGACTGGATCAAGCTATCGAAGAGGGAAAGAAATTAAGGGGGAGAGTCTTTCTAAAAAGATTTTATGGAGGGAGCATCGAAGGATTGAAAGAAAAAATAAAATAAAATTTCAGGGCAATGATTATCAAATGTCGCATTGTAATTTTTTTAAATAAAATTTATAAACGATAACAAACTACATGATAGCACAAATCATCACACAATTTTATTTAATAATGTAACCTTAGCATTACATGAATTAAATTTCAATACAATTTAGTATTCAAACCCACGATATTAATTTCATTCAGAATAATCATATTCAAAAAAGCAAAAAAAAATATCTGTTTAATCGATTCATTAATTGCATGCATAATGTAATCAGGAAATTAATTAATCCTCCGCCGCCGGAGAGAAGAGACAGCGGCCGCAATCCGCCGCAACGAGCGACGAAGTCCGGTACTTGTCCTCCCCACCCACCACCGGCATCGCCACCCCCGCCTTCGCAGTGCTCACAAAGTCTGGCCGGTACGTCCGCCCCACCACGCCCTCCACCTCCGCCGCCAACCCCAACAGCCTGAACTGCACCTCCAGATGCGCGAAGCAGTCACCGGGCAGTATCCCGTACCCGTGCACCCTATCGTCCTCCTCGGTGACCGGCACCACGCTCACCGCCACCTCCGCCATCGCCCCGATCGCTATGGTGACGCTGTTCCGGCTCCCCGTCCGCTCCACCAACAGCTCGCCGTCGGGCGACCTCCACGAGGAGAGGTGGCCCTGCGGAACCTCGAAGGGCTCGCCGTCGAAGGCGAAGCGGAAGTGGTCGGCGGCGTCACTCCATTGGGGGGTTTTCGCGGCGTCGACGGTGAGGGTGCGGCGGCCATGCAAGATCCCTAGGGCTTGGATCCAGGTGAAATCGCGGTGGCGGCCGGCGGGGCGCAGGCCGATGAACCTGGCGTTGATTTGGAGGTTGGGAGCGGAGACGAGGGCAAAGTGCTCGCCGATCTTGCCGTGGAAGTAGAAGACAACGCCGTCCCGACCGATGAAGCGGGGATCGTAGCAGCCGGATCCAACGCCGTTGCACTTGGGCTTCCGACCTGCGATTGCAGCGCCATTCGCAGCAGAGGTAAAATTTTCAAAACTATGATATTCTTATTACTAAAACTTCAAAAATCAACTCGTCCAATCCAAAAAACATGCTTGGGCAAAGAAAAAATTTGTTCTTGCCCATACTGCTATTGAGGAACATGAATTCTAACCCTAATTCCACTTTTCTTCTTGCAATTGTATGCTACTTTTACCGTCTTATTTGTAATTAAAAAAAATACTGTTTATCTTTACAATGTCGATTAATCTATCCATACAATTCGTAACTTTGCTACTTCAAACATGCCATCTCTTGATTGCCTCATCAACATTTTGATTTTGTTTTGAAAATTTAGCAGATTCTTGTTCAAAAACTCTAAAGCAACAAAATCTCACATCCATTAACCATAAAAAATCCTATATCCATGCTTCAGCAGAATGAAATCCTTGAAAAGAGCTTAATTACTGTAAAGAGAGTACTGCAATGTAAAATCTATGCTATGAAAAAGAACTGAAAAGCTTCACGATCATGTTATTATACCTCTGCAGATAGTTTCACATTTGGGGGAGTTGCAATCCAAGAAGCATGCTTTGGCTTTGGGGTCTGACGGCTTAGCATCTGGGCATTCTTTAGGGCATGCGATCCTCTTCAGAAAGCATGGACTCCTCCTGGATCTGCAGGTTAGTACTGTTCTCTGAGCATAGGTTTGTGCAGATGCACTGACTTCTTCAATGCAAATCAACACAAAGAGGAACAGTAACAGTAACAGCTTGCATGCATTACTGTTATTGCTTTCCATCTTTGCTTGTATCTATCTCAAAACTTATCAAGGGATGCTTACTGCGGATGGCTTCAATTGGCCATGGAGCATCCCTTTTAAAGACTGAGATGTGCTTGCAGTAGCGTGCAGCATCTTGTTATCTTTGACTTTCCGGCGTAGTTCTTAATTAGGCTGAAAACCATTTTGAATTGTGCAAAGTCAACAACTGGTAGGCAGAGGCCGTGCCTTACGCTGAACATTTTGGCACTCTCTTGAGGTTCTTCTCAAGTAGTTTATGTGACCAATGCTTGTAGATAGGATCTGGCAGTTCATACAGTGGTGGAAGCTTACCGAGAATGTGGATCCTTGTAGTCAACGGCTTTGCCAACCTTGGAGCAGGTGCAAAGCCAATAGCAAAGAGCGGTTTTGTATTAAGGTCAATGGCTTATTGGGTTTATATTAGTCAGAGACCCGTTTGTCAGTAAGGCAAGTTCCTCGGTTCAGCACATGATCCATCACCTGCGCGCTGAGGTTGAAATTTGTTCGTTCTTGAAATGTTTTGGTCGGCCAGATCCTGACGATCTCTGCTGAGTTTTTGAACGAATTCTTTATTCTCGTATTAATGTTGGCATTTTTTTTTTCATCGGTTGTTCTTTCTTCAAAAATAAAAAAATCCATTCAGTATTTGGGATATAACCTGTGATTTTTGAGGTCAAATGGTTGGACTTGGGCTGCGTGTGGCACCTGTGCTGCCACAGCTACTCGGCCGTAGTTGTACTGTTTATTATTTTTTAGGGGGTGTTATGTTGTTACTATTATACTTGAATTAATATTATTTTAAGTTTTAAAAATTATAATTTTTTAAAATTATAAATTAAGTTATAATTTTTTAAAATTATAAATTAAATTTTATAAAAAAATATTTGTATAATTAAATAAATTTTTATTCTAAAAATAATTTATTAACTAATATATTAAATAATTATACATTTTATTTAATATATATTAATATATTGTTTAATTATTTATTAATATATTAGTTATTATTATATATATTAATAATTTGTAAGGCTATGTTCCCTTGCTAGGAAAGAAAATTAGGTGGAAAAATAAAAAGTGGAGGAAAAATAAAAAGCGAGAAAAACTTGATTGTGAAACTCACATGATTAAAAATTCCTTCCCCGCATTAATAGGGGAGACAATGACAGGCGAGCAGGTTGAGGGCAAGGCAGCAGGCAAATGGACTGAGGGTTAGGGCGACAGGCGTGTTGGACAACGAGGGTGATGGCAAGCGAGCTGGAGGGTGATGGGTGTATTAGATATTGAGGGCAAGTGGTGTGAGGCACCCGGAGCTTGAGCACATTATTTATGTATCTCATCCTGTGTTTTTATACGATCGGCGTCTCGCCCTGGGCGTCGACCGAGTGAACATGTGTACTCCCCTGGTTTTATATATATTGCATGTGGTTTTCATACATGCTTATTCATTTTCACGATTTGGCACCACGGCTCCATCGAGGAGGACGAGTCGCGTCGTGTAGGATGGATCATGCATGTCGGAGGTACCTCCACTTGTTGGTCATGACACGGCAGCTATGCTGCAGCGAGCATCCTCCGCGGTGGGATGTTGTCGCTAGTGCCAGAGCTCGCTCTCCTGTATTATAGGATGGAACGGACCGACGCAGTAGTCAGCTTGACAGCAGGATCGTTGTGGGTCTGCCGGGTGCCTCAAGCAAGTAGGCGTATGATCTATGGGGGTCGACGGCCAGGCCGTGGGCACGTCCATTAGCTTCAGTGCGAGGGCGAGCTAGCAGAAGCCTTGGCGCACGAAGCCTTGCCGGTGTATGCGAGCGAGCCGGGCTCGCGAAAGCGTGGTGGTCACGGATCAAACCTCAATACGAGATTGACGACACAAAAGCTAAAGTATTACGAGGCACCAACGCGATCTCGGTAGCAGGACGTCAAGGTCCGCGATGCGGGCGTGGTTGTGTTAGTCTTCCATGCGGTGGATGCACCGTAGGCGACACATTCGTTAACCTGGCTACTGACCCAGAGGGGTTATGACTGAGTGAACACAGTCGGTGTCGTTCGTCCAGGGACCGGGGGACAGTGGGGATCTATCCAGGGCGTCGGAGTAGTGAGTCTTATTTTTGACTTGGTCCCGATAGGAGGGTGGGTCCGAAGGTGGCGCTTCGGCTCAAGGGCTAGACGGGGTGACGCCCGACTATGCTGATTCCCTCCCCGCAGGGTATTATTCAACGAAATCCTTATTCATATCTAGTCATAAAAGTTTAAGTGAACGAAATCCTCAAAGGATTTCGTTGATTCAATTTCATCATGAAGAAGATATTATCAAACAATGAACTCAAGGATCACTTTCGTGCATCCGAGTTCTAGGAATCTCTAGTGGAGTCTCAAGGATCACTTTCGTGCATCCGAGTCTCGCAACTAGTTTTACTCATGGATCTCCAACGTTCCGATCCTTGCTTTCGCACAGGATCTCCACGTTTGACAAATGGACTCGATCTATAGATTCATATTATAATCATGACAATTATTTTACTAGAAAAGATCAAGATGGATCTAACCTAAGGAAGGGATCCTAACATGCAATTCTAGGGTTCCAAATTCTCAAGCAATTACCTTTCAGTCTCAAGCGAAAATTCCAAGAACATAATTAGTAACATGAACTTATAGAGAGTCTAAGCACAATTATCACATGAGTAAAATCATCATGCTAAGATTAAACTCAACGAAATATTGAAAAAGAGTTATCTAGTCATTGGAAGTTAAGTAAATTACTCCCCCATGTCCCAAAAATAGTTTAAGCTATCATCATGAGGGAATTACAACAAATCATGGCTTCTGAGGATCAAAAATCGAAGTGAAAGAGAAGTTTAGAAAATACAGCACGGCTGTGAAGTATTTCACAACTGTAATTTACAAGGAACTCCGGTGAACAGTGTCGGTGGCTGGGTTTTCTTCGATTTCTCTTTCAATCGATCTCCATTCGGTTTGAAACTTCTGGTGTGTTGTCTTCTCCCTCCGACGAAGCTTCTGTATGAAAATCACGGCCTGAGATTGTCTGGATCGATCACGGCGGCGAAACCCTTGGCGGCGGCGTCAATCCCGATTTCTCCCTCGACCGTGGATCAAATTTAGGGCTTTTGGTCTCTCTGTAATCCTCTCGTCAAAAGCTCCCTTTTCTGCTTCTTACGGCTTCGCATATAAAGCCCTAGATCGCCCGCAATCATCTCCGCAAGAATCGGGCGTTGACATTGACTCGGGCGTCGCGTCCAGAACAGGTTTTACGACAGTGTAATTGTTTACGACTGGTGCCGTAAAATCTCTTGAGTCTTCTGTGCCGATGTCGTCTCGGAAAATATGACCCGTAAAATAATTTACGACCAATGCCGTAAAATTTGTTGTACTCTCTGTTCTGAAATGGTTGGAAAATACGGCCGTGAAATCCCTTACGGCAGGTACCGTAAAATCGGGTGAAGTTTCTGTTCTGACGCGCTTAGAAATACGGTACCGTAATATTGCTTACGGCCGGTACCGTAAAATCGGGAAATCTTTCTGTTCGGAAATCTTCACAAATCATGGCAGTGTTCGGATTTTACGGTACCATTTGGAATTACGATACCGTAAAATAGATTACGGCACTACCGTAATTTGCTGGCTTGCTCTAATTTGCGTGAAAATTCTTGGGTGATCTCCTCTTGATGATGGTAATCCTTCTATGTATTTGATTTTGCTTAGAAACGCCTAAAAATAGCGCCTTTTTACCTGAAAACCAAGAAAAACTAAAATAGAAGTAGACTTTGCAATATTCAATGAATTTATCATGAAAACAAGTAAAAGATCATCAATCTAGCATGAAAAGGTGTCTAAAATGATACAAAATATACTATATATTTTGGTGTCATCAAAATACATATGGCTCAAACCTTGCTTGTCCTCAAGCAAGAATCAAAATTTGAAATCAAAGTTTGATTAAAAAAAATAACCTTTTCATGCTCAATAAATTTCTAAAGTACAACTCATCAATGAAAAATTCTATCAATTGATTTACAAAACTTCAAATAGACATATCATTCTTAGAACTCAACCTTCTAGATCCATAATTCAATCAAATAAAACTTCGCAACATGTACAATAAATAGAATTTTCAATCTCATGATTTCTCCCAATCTTCAGTTCAAATCTATCATGCTTTTGTTTACATGAATTAGGTTTCCAAGATCTTTTTCCACTCTCTTCTCTTTTTTTTTTTTGGCATCATTCACATTCTCTAACTCGATTACCACCTTTTTTTTTTTCTAGTGACGAGATTAGAGTGCACGGATCACATAATCAATGCAATGGAACCCATATGCTCTAATTTGGAAAGAATTTATTAAGGACAGCGGAGTTTATGTGAAATGATTTTTCTCATGGCATGTACCCACATAGATACATACTTTTTCTATTTATTACTTCAACCCATAACCTTCGGTACCACTGCGCTTTCCCACAGTGCCAAGTAGGGGAGTCCTCACCTTTGTTTTGGGTATCTTGGATCCTTATTTCCCAACAAATAACAAGAATAGACTAAATATCTACTAGGTTGATCAATTGATCTCAATTCATAAATCATACTCATATACTCATTTTATTCGAAAGAAAAATTTCACCTTTAAATTTTATTCCTCAAATAATATATCTACCCAAAATTTTATGCATCAATCAATGTCATATTTCAATAGACAAATATGTATTGAAGAAATAAATTTGACATGATAGGGTTATATCTTCAATCATGAATTTGAGATCATCAATCATTCAAGTTATCAACAGTATAAATCAAGAGTGAACTCATCATCATTATTACAATATCAAATCATCAAAAATATATCACCATGTACATCATATCAAACATCAGAATATCAAAATATCATACAACCCCATCGAAACAGTAAAAATCAATATCATCATCATAATACAACCATATCGAATATCTATCATCAGAATATCATCATACAACCATATCGAATGAGAATAACAATATGCAGTGGTGGCAGTCATGGAAGCATCATCCTTCCCTTCATCATATGAAAAATCAATGAGATATATATGGGAAAACACAGTATGGTAAAGAAGTAAAGGAAAACAATACTCACAAAGTATCTACTCGTCGCCATCTGATCGCGTAGCCTCTGAATCTCTCGCAGCAGCTTCCATGGGATCATAATATGGTGTTCCTTCTTGACCACCCTGGTATCCATAATCTCGATGATCTGCATAACCGAAGCGGTCAAAAAGGAAATTACCCATATCTTCCATATGATCACATAACCTCTCCATATCCCTCTAGATGTGCCCCAGAGTCTCTTCCATCCTCTCCTGGCGGCGTTCTTGATTATACATCTGTGCTGTCAACGCCTGAAAACCAGGATCATGGTGGCTAGCAAAACCAGCCCTAGGTCTCTGTGAAGATGTACCGGCAGCCTGTGGAGGATCATGAGGTGGTGACTCCATCCCATATGGATCACCCCTTCCACCCCAGGTGGGTGGTGGTGGTGCTGAATCAAGCAGTGGGGTGAAGGCTGCCTCTGCTGCGCTAGGTGACAACTTCCAATTGGCTCTGTCCCTGACTGTAGTCTTCTCCACGTGCGGTAAAGGTAAAGGGCGGATGTTTGGTCCAAGGACCAAACAAAAGGCATCTCCCTCCCTAACGATCATCCTCATCGCAATGCAAGATTCCATGTCCAGTCTTTGATTCCCTCATGCCATCTCTGCGTCAAAGGGCTCAATCCCAAAATATCTGGCTATAGGAGTAATCAAACCTCCTCTCACCACAGTTCCTCTGGTTGCTCTTCTCACCTTGTCCATATGCTTGACCATGAAATAAGCCACATCCACTGCAAACTCATTGAGCATCCCCCAAAGAAGATAGAGCTCATGTTGACGAACCATGTCGTCACTATCCCCTCTGCCGAACACTGTGTGTGCTAAAACCCTGTGAGCATATCTGATACAAGGGTTCATGATCTTACTGGCCCTGGCAGAAACAGCATAGAAACGGTTCTCTTCAGTGATTTGGTTCCAAAATATGTTTTCCATAAATCCAAGGGGTATATCAGTGTACCCTCCCGTGCTCAGTCCAAAGATGTCTCTTAGTTCTTGCAAGGTGAGCTCTCTCTCTTCATTAGCCAACCTGAAAGTAATCTTACCATCAGCTGGGCCATGGGAATACTCTCTCAGATCTATGTTCAGACTACTCAGGAATTCCAAAACAAGAGGTAAGAACGTGGGCGGATGCATTTGAAAAAACTACTTGGCTTGAATCCTATCAAACATCCAAAGCACGTCTTCATAAAGCCTTAAGGCTTCCAATGCTCTTTGATCAGCATATTTGGTGTTTACAATCCTTCTTTCAATCAATTTGTTGTATCTTGTCTCTTGTATCTCATTCCTAAAAATAATTCCATGGGGATTCTAGGGTTGAGAAGGCTCCGCAGGGGCTTTCCTCTTTTCCCTTTGGCAAATTACCTTTCTCCTTGGCATATTTGCTAACAAGCTGCAAACTCACAACTCAATGCAAACACAACATAATGATATAGCAGTTCAGATTAAGTCCTATTAACATGTTCTTCAAGCATCATTAACAGAGTAAAAACAGAGCTTAAACAGAGCATGTAATCCTACTCTCAATTCAAAATGGCAAGCATGAGTCAAAGCCCCAGCATCATTAGTCCACTAATCAAGTATGTAAGAAGCGAAAATCAACCCATAACCCAAGCTCAAACTCAAAAATCAAGAAAACCGTGAATGAACAATAACTTTGAGCGTGTTCAGCGTATTTCTACTCAAATCGGTGATGAAAATTGGTCAAAACTCTTCCAAACAGCGAAGAATTGAGAGCTCATCTTCTAACGAGTAAATAGAAACAACAATCACTCGAAATGGTTGGGAATTGAGCGAGAACGAGCGAAAGGGGCGAAAGTTCGTCAAAACTCGCTAAAACGATGAAATCGGAAAAATGGGTACCTAATCGACGGTGAAATCTGGTCAGGAAGGATCGCCGGCGTCCACTGATGGTCGGAGGTGAAAGATCGGCGCAAGAACGAGTGTAAAACGAGGGTGAAACCCTAAAAATGGCCCGGTCAAAACCCTAAATACGGTACAGACTCGCGTGTCAGAAACTACATTACGACAGTGTAATCGTTTACGGCACTGCTGTAAAATCGCGACAACTCTCGGGTCGAAACAGATTCCAGATTACGGCACCGTAAAATTGTTTATGGTAGGTGCCGTAAAATATTGAAAACCTTCTGTTAAAAAATGATGCGGAATTATGGTACTGTAAAACAGCTTACGGTACCTGCCATAATTCAAATAGCAAAAAAATTTTTTTTTTAGAAAAACGAAAAACAAAATTTCAGAAAATACGGCACGTAAAATACCTCACGGTAGTGCCGTAAAAACGAAAGAACACATGGGTTGATTTTGGATCAGAAATATGGTACCGTGCAATCCTTTACAGCCGTACCGTAATTTCGTCGCAGCTTTCTGTTCGTAAGCAGACTGAAATATGGTACCGTAAATTCCTTTATGGTACTGCCGTATTTTGCTCCAAATCACGAAAAACCTACAAAAATAAAATAAAAATTAGTCCTAAGCAAAAATCAAGGTAAATAAAACTAAAATAAGGGTTAGAAAGCTTGGGTTGCCTCCCAAGAAGCGCTAATTTAAAGGTCATTAGCTTGACCCTTTAACACTCGGGTTTGATCGTGAATTCCTGGATCTCAACTCTGATTTTACAACATAAGGCTCGATCTTGAAACAGTATCCAAATCTGCTCAGAATTCTTTCTATTTTCTCAATCATTCTAGAACCTTCTCTTCTTCTCTTCCTCTTTGGCTTTTTCTTCTTCTGCAATTTCTCATCAATACCCTCAAAAAGATTGTTAGATTCATTATTTGAGGTTTCCTCAAACAAACTTGAAATATCATAAATTTCATCATTAAATATTTCAACACTACAACAAGATCCTGAGTATGAAAGTTTGTTCGTTGAATCATTAAAACTAAATTCAATCTTGTTGTCACATATATCAAAAGTAATCTTTCCCTAGTTCACATCAATATTTGCTTTAGCTGTGGCCAATAATGGTCTACCAAGAATGATAGGATTTCTAGAATTTACCTCCATGTCTAACACTACAAAATCTGCAGGAATGAAAAACTTACCAATTTGTACAGGGACATTCTCTAATATGCCTACAGGATACTTTACCAATGAATCCACGAGCTGTAAGGATATGGATGTATGCTTTAGCTCTCCAAGATTTAGTTTCCTGTAAGTAGAAAGGGGCATTAGACTCACACTTGCACCGAGGTCACATAAGACTCGGTCACAAGATAGGGTGCCAATCGAACAAGGTACAGAAAAACTACCTGGATCTTTCAGTTTAGGTGGCAGTTTGTTCTGTATGATAGCACTACAATCTTCAGTTAAAGTAACAGTGCATGTGCCATAATCATCTAATTTTCTTTTATTTAACAAAATTTCCTTTAAAAATTTGGCATAAGATGGCATTTCAGTAATAGCTTCAGTAAAAGGAATGTTAACATAAAGCTTTTTCAGGATTTCAAGAAATTTGCCAAACTTTTTGTCTAGTTTATGTTGAACTAACCTTTGAGGGAAAGGTATAGGTGGCTGGTAAGGAGCAGGCAAATTAGGGTTAGGATTGTCTTTCTCACATGATTCCTCCCCTTTTGGTTCATCACTCTTTTGAGGTGATAAACAAGTTTGGGGTTTCTCATGTGAAGAAGATTCTCCTATCTCCAATTCCTTTTTATTATCATTAAGCCTTTCTTCAGTGTTTTCAAACCTCCCTCTAGGTTCTCCTAGTTGTTTCCCACTTCTAGTCATGATGGCATTACAGTGCTCCCTAGGGTTTATCTCAGGTTTTGCAGGCAATTTCCCAGGGGGTCTGTAAGGTACACTAGCATGTTGTGCAATTTGATTTTCAAGAATTTTGTTGTGGGCTTCTACTCTATCCAGTCTAGAGTTGATTTGATGAAAATTTTCTTTAAATTCCTCATTTTGTTTTTCTTGCCTTGCCATGTATTCCCTTGTATCAGACATAAAATCATCAATTTTTCTATTTTGCTGATTTTGACTAGCCATAAGTTTTTCAAACATGGATTCTATATTTGAATTCTGATTTTGGTTTTGATTTTGATTAAAGTTCTGATTTGGTCTTTGATATCCTTTGTTTTCAGTGTTCCCCCTACATTGTTATTGTTTTTCCATGAAAGGTTGGGGTGATTTCTCCATCCAGGTTATATGTATTAGAATAGGGATCATTAGGTCTACCTTGATTATAGTTCCCTATGGCATTCACATGCTCATTACCCTGATCAATAATTCCATAATATTCAGCAGTATGACCATCATTACTATAATTTTCACAAGTAATAACAGAAACAGAAGCAGTTTGCATGAAATTTAACTTACTACACAAAAAATTTACCTTCTCTGCTAAGGAGCGTATTTCATCACTTTCACCCTTACCTTGAGAAGGCTTGTAAATTACTCCTCTCTTAGTAGTCCATTGATTATGGTTTTCTGCCATCTCCTCTAGCAGTCTGAAGGCTTCATCTGGTGTTTTGCTCATAAGAGTTCCTCCTGCAGCGACATCCATAATCATTTTAGTCTGATCAGATAATGTAATATAAAAAGTTTGCATTAAAGTTTGAAGTTCTATTCCATGGTGAGGACACTTCCGCTACAGTTCATTGAATCTTTCCCAGGCCTCACTGAGCGACTCTCCACTTCTTTGTTGAAAATTTGTAATTTGGTTCCTCAATTCAAGTGTCTTCCTTAGGGGAAAGTATTTGTTCAAGAAGGAATTTGACAGTTGGTTCCAAGTGGTGAAGGTAACGGCTGGGTGTGAATTAAGCCATGTCTTTGCCCGGTCTCTAAAAAAAAAAGGAAAAAGTCTTAGTCTAAATGCGTCGTTAGAAACACCATTCATCTTAACAGTATCGCATAGGTCAAGAAATAAGGCCAAGTGTTGGTTGGGATCCTCTAGTGGAGATCCTCCATATTGCTCTTATTGAAACATTGCAATGAGTCCAGGCTTAATCTCAAAATTGTTGGCCTCAATTGCTGGTCTAGCAATACTACAACGAATTTCATGATGATTAGGGGCTGAATAGTCCATAAGTGTTCTCTGATGGTTCTGATTGTCTCCCATCTCGAATATTTCTTCTTGTAACTCTGGTTGGGATTGTTCTTGCAGTTCTTCTTGTAATGATTCTTCTAATCTCAACTTCCTGTGCGCTCTTAATGTCTTATTGATTTCAGGATCCAATGGTACAAGTGGTCCTGACCTAAGGCTCCTGCGCATGCAAAGTAGATAGATCAAGTGATTTCAAGAAACAGAAAATAAGCAGAAAATAAAAAAAACAGTAAATAAAAATCTAATCTAGCAATAATCTCAACGTCTTTAATATCGACAAAACTAAGGTCCCCGGCAACGGCGCCAAAAACTTGTTGTGATCCGCAAGTGCACGGATACTCGAAGTAATAAAGAAAGTATCGAATCCATAGGGACCTGTTGGTGTATATGACCTGCAGACCAATGTATGGACATGGTCAGGCATTGTTTGAATGTACTTTGATAGAACTATTATTCTTTATAGAGGCATGGTCGTTATTATGCAGACTTCTCTACCTGCGTTGATGTATTGAGTTGCATGTATAATGTCCCAGGAGTTTGGATTGGATCCATTCTCATAAGCTATCCCCAGTCAAGGTACCTTAGCAGATATGGGACGGCTTTGGTACATGTGAGACTGGTGTATGAGCTGGTTAAGTGCGGGGCACAGTAACGCAGGCATACAGGTGCATTGGATGCACTCGAGTGATCCACCGTGAGGATTGACTTGTCTAGTCAACAGGTCAATCTCACATGCAAGAGTTTTACATTGATCCTTAGACTTGTGGTATTCATGTCTAGATTTGATGATGAGTATGCTTTGATACCACTGTTAGGGAATACCGAGTGTAATTTAAAATTTTGCAGTCCCAGGACGCAGCGGAAGAATCATTACACCCGAAACATATTCCGGTCCCAAGGATCCATGCGAGAGAGAAGACACAAGGATGTGTTAGAGATGTACCACTTTTGCTTGTTTAGTTGCCGAAGCCATGTTGAAGGCGCCCATGTGTTCGCCCTCTACAAGTATCCACGTGTCGACCGTCTCAACGTTGCTCCCTTCCATGCTCGGTGCTAGCCTCGGGAAGAGAATCAAGCCTTAGGGTTCCTTCACTTCTCTTGCGCCACCTCTAAGGATCATGCACCAAGTGCAAGGAAGATGCCGCCAACTCCTTATCCTCTTCACTCCAAGAGAAGAGGGAGAAGAAGAGTTTCGGCCTTTAGGAAGAGGAAGAGGAAGTGCCGCCACCAAGTCCTTCTCCAAGTCACGCCAAGAAGAGATGAAGGAGAAGACTTTCGGCCACTAGTAGGAAGAGATGTTGCGCCACCTATGTTGCTCTCGCCCCTTGCACTCCAAGTCTCTCCAAGAAATATGTCACCCCTCCAAGATGTTGTCCACTCGAACAACAATAACAAGAAGGGCGGCAAGGGGTCCTATAAATAAGACAAGAGGCGGCTAGGGCAAGAGCTAGGATCATGCCAAGTGTATGGCTAGGATGAAAATGTTTGTGACAAGGAAAGTCTCCAAGACATTTCCTTAAACCCATTCAACTCTTCCTTATGCGCCAAGACCTTGTCTTGCGCCCCAAGCAATATATCAGCCCATGACATGTCATAGAAGCATGCATTCCATCCAAGGAAGAAGGGCTAGGCGCAACAAGCAAGAGGTATTCGGCTAGGGTAAGGGTTTGGGTGCATGTAGGGTTTATGAGGTAAGGAAAGTCTCCAAAACTTTACCATAAATCTCACCCCACTTGTCATATGCGCCCAAGCTCTTTCCAAAAGAGCTTTCAAGCCATATCAGCCCCAACACTTACCATAGAGGCAAGATACCATCAAAGGATGAAGGGGAGGTGTCACTTCCTTCCAAAGGAAGCAATTTATGCCACCCACACCCCATTATATCCCTAGGCGCCAATGGGGTTGGGTTTCTCCCCATTATACCCTTTTAAGCCAATTCCTTCTTAATGATAACTTATTATTGGGCCTCATTGGATAATGAGCTAACCCAAACTTCATGGCATGGGTTGATTAAGCCATTGGATCCAATCCAATGCAACACTAATACAAATGTGACCAATCTAGGTCAATTTCGGGTCAACCTGCCAAAAATGAAGTTTGGCTCCAATAACCTTCTTCCAACTCATCAGGCCCTTTGGCGCTGATGAAATCTTCCAAATGGATCCAAGTTATCCAATAACTTGATCCTAAGGCTTCTGACTAAAGCAACGTCAAGAGTCTATTGCGTGTGACCCCGTAGGATCCTAAGGACGATGGCAATGATGTAAACATCATAAGTAGTGAGGGGTATCTAGCAACACATCACTACTACCCATGTCATAAGACTTAAGTCATTATGACAACAACTCCTAACAAGCAACGAGGATTCCCATTGCATTATAGATCCCTTTGCCTAAACTGATATCCTGTCATTGGATTAGTCTCAAGTTTATCAATCCAATGCATTGGTCATGACTCAACTAGTGTGGCCACACATTCCTGTCATGCACCAATAAGGTGGGGCGCCCCAAAGTGGATATCATGCTTCCTCTGAAGGAAGGGGCAAATCCTACTATTGGTCATCCATGTCTCTACATGACTTATGACATGCCCAATGACAGTTGTTTTCGTCTCCCAATTACGGAGAGACGTAAGATTGTATCAAAGCATACCCATCATCAAATCTAGACATGAATACCTCAAGTCTAAGGATCAATGCAAAACTCTTGCATGTGAGATTGACCTATTGACTAGACAAGTCAATCCTCATGGTGGATCACTCCAATGCATCCAATGCACCTGTATGCCTGCGTTACTGTACCCCGCACTTAACCAGCCCATACACCAGTCTCACATGTACCAAAGCCGTCCCATATCTGCTAAGGTACCTTGACTGGGGATAGCTTATGAGAATGGATCCAATCCAAACTCCTGGGACATTATATATGCAACTCAATACATCAATGTAGGTAGAGAAGTCTGCATAATAATGACCATACCTCTATAAAGAATAATAGTTCTATCAAAGTAGATTCAAACAATGCCTGACCATGAATACCTCAGTAGTGGTATCAGAGGTACTTGCGAGAAACACAAGGTGTATGTTTGCTTGTATGAAAAATTTTTGGAAAATTTTTCTTCTATCCATGCGCGTTTCACGTAGAAAGCGTTTTTCATCTAAACCTCTCTTTTCAATTTATGGCCGAAATTTGATTTTGTTTTACGTTTGATTTAAGACCGAAGGCGCACGTAGTTTTGTCAAGTAGGACGGGCATTGTGTCTTCGGACTGGCCGAGTCTCTTGATCTGACAAAACTGTCAACCGATAGGGTCTATGAAATCATCATGGAACTTGATCTAAATTTTGGCATAAATTTGTTTAAGAGAGTGCTTTGGATGATGTTGGCGCATAAGGTGCTAAAATTTGATTTTTTCCGAATTTTCAAATTTTACATGCGCCACTTGATTGGGTTGATATGGTCATAGCGAGTGCCCTCATGTGTTGTGATGTGGAAGCATGTTTCCACTTATGATGAATGCTTGTAAAATCTCTTTCCACCTGCGTGTGGTTCTCTCTCTATCTTGTTGTAAAGAATTTTTCATCTTGTTTAGAATAGATGTAGAATTATAAGATAGGTTAAGGCTTCATCTTGACAACAAGGAGTCTTCTTCAATCGGAGTCAGAAGTGGCGCCAGCTTTGGAAGCGTGGTGATGGACTTGCGGCTGAAGGAAGGACACATGCTTTCGGCTTCTGGCATGGGCTGATCCGCTTTAGGGACTCGCAACCCTTGGATGCACGATAACATGTCACATGGCTCGTGACAAGTTATGTGTATGAAAAGGGCTATGACCATATCGACCAAACTAGCATGCCTATGATGGTTTATTATTTTGTCCATAGCATGCTTGTGATGTTTTTCCTTTTGCTGTCATAACTATAGGAAAACTGCATGCTAGAAAAGAATAAAACAAACATGCAAAAACTCTCAATACAATATCAAGTCGATAGCCTTCTAACGCGTAGCCCTCATCAAACTATCGATCGGTGGTGTTGTGAACTGTTTCCCACCCTCGTGGGACACACCCACTTATCTTTAGGAGGTGTGTGGTGCTAATGGTTTCCCCAGTCCGTTTTAACCGGGCGCGCCTTCGCAAGAAAACTCGTTGACCCTGGGCATAACAGTTAGGACCAGACTTGACTAGTTTTTCATATGTCACTGACATGATGAATTACTAGAGGCAGCTGTTGAGAGGATAGGGTTCTGTGTTGTATCCAGCCCTCGCTGGACACAGGGCGCCTAGTCTATCTTAACTAAGATTAATTGTGCACAGCACAATTGGCTGGCATGCCTACCTAAGGAAGCATGAGACTCTCTGTGCATCCTAACTCACCCTCGTGAGTCGTGGAGACCTCATGTGAAATTAGGATCCTACTCACTTATTTCCATGTTGAGTTTGAGAGTTCTCAACTTGTTTAGGAAGTAGTGGGAGCATAGCATTTAATTTAAAGTCCTTATTAAATGCTTTATCATAGTACTTATTTTACTTATTTGCTTATTGTAGATGACATCTCCTGATCTAAGATTGAAACTTTATAAAAACAAACTGGATGAGACAAATTGGACAAAATGGTTCAAGATTTTGTCCAAGATACTAGAACAAGAGAATAAGGTGCATCTTCTTGAAAGACCTCCATCCCAGCCTAGTGTGTATTTCACTACTGAGTGGGAGTGGAATGTCTATCTTGAACATTGTGAAGATACTGAATAGTACACTGCTCTTGTCTTAGAGTGCATGACCCCAGAGGTCAAAGTTGAGTGTGATGAGATGGGGATTTATGATCTTATCATACATCTCAAAGGTCTCTTCACACCATGCTCTATAGACAAAGATCAGGAGAGTTCTGTTGGATCTTCAGAGTGTATGCCTAAATCTGAGAATGACCATGGTTCTGTATCTTCGAAGTTAATACTTCGGAAGACTGGGAATGCATGAGTATTTCGAAGAGGATTATTGTCCAAGAAGAGCATGACAAAGAAGAAAGGATGTAATCCATCCGCTTCAGGTATTGTGTTACCGAAGTCTTTATGTCTACTTCTTATTCATGGGTACTGGGTACCGCATGTAAGGCTCACATATGTTTTACATGTGCAGAAGCTCAGAAGAAGTAGGACAATTAGGCTTAGTGGGATCGACTCTCGAGTCAGGGACGGAGCATTGGATACTGCTATTGATATCATCTCACTGCCTTGAACCATAGAACAATGATTCAATAAATGATATTTTCTTTAAATCTGAGATGTTCTATTGAAGTGATACAGTTGATAATAGTTTGTGGTTCTATATGTACCACAAGATCAGATCCAATGATTTAATAAACACCCTCTTATAGCATTGTCTCTTGAACCATAGAACAATGGTCACATCCAATGGTCCATGGACTATTGGGATCATTATCCTTTCAGGATTATGATACATGTGAGCCTAGTTCAAAGGAATAATGTGACAGATGCTGCCTTCACCATAAAGGGTGGAAGGGTTAGTGGCTTGTTGGATCTATTACACAGCAATGTGTGTGGACCCATGTAAACAAGCACTAAGAGGTGTTGTATACTTCATTAGGTGTGGATATGCTTTATCCAACCCAAGTACTTTGGAGAAATCTAAGAAGTTCAAAATGAAGTATAGAATCAAATTGGAGGATCTATTAAAGCACTTTGATTGGATCAAGGTGATTAGTGGAGAATTTGATGACTGTCCTAAGGAGTGTGGGATTATCTCACAGCTTACTTAGAACACCACTGTGTGGTGAATTTCAAAGAAAGAAAGAGGAACACATTGGATGTGGTTCCATCTTTGAATAGTCATGCAAATATACTACTATGATGTCATGCAAACAGATGTACTACCACTCCATAAGAAAGTCTCTAAGTTAGCTTTTGAGTTGCGAACTGCAAATATCCCATTCCTTCAATGGAATTGGGAATGTAATATGCAGTGATCTCAAAAGTATATGTTTGTGGGGCACTGAAGGGTGCTATTTCTATCCCAAGGAGAACAAAATATTTATTGCTCGATACTGCTGTCTTTCTTGAGGAGATACTTCTTTGAAAGAAGCTAGTGGGAGTAGATTTGATTGGGACAAGGACCAGAATCAACCACAATACAATTAGACAAATGGAGAGTAGAATCTCACATACAGGTTGAAAGTCAATCTGTAGTTCAATTAACACAGGAACCATATAAGTCTGGATGGATTCGAAATGCTGGGCATGACGAATCTTTCATCTGGGATGAACCTAAGACTTATGATGAAATGGAAGCGGTCGATGGACCAGATTCCAAGAAATGGCTAAAAGCCATGAGAACCATAATGGACTCCATGTCTGCTAATCAAGTCTGGGACTTGGATGAGCTGCCAAAGGAGTAATTCCCACAGGCTGTAAATAAATCTTCTAGGAAGATAGACATGGAAGGTAACATTGTTACCTTGAAAGGCAAGCTAGTAAACAGAAATTTCAGGCAAATCCACTGGGTGGATAATGATGAAATTTTTCACCAGAAGCTATGTTTGAGTCCATTAGGTATATGCTTGTTGCATTTTTTGTTATGGCATGTTATGAAAAACTACTTTTCTTGTTGGATGTCTGGAAGAGGATATCCATATGGAAATAGCCAGTGTTTTCATATAGTGGCCATAAAGATATGCATGGTCTTATGCAAGCATGTTAAAAGAGCTTGTGTTTACAAGAAGATCAGTGGGAGCACCATAATAGTTCTTGTTCTAGAAGATTGATGATATTCTCCTCACATGGAATGACATCTCAACTCTTCACATGGTGAAGACAAGGCTTGAGAAGTATTTCGAGAAGAATGATCTAGGGAATGATGCCTACATCCTAGGCATGAGGATCTATAGATAGAGATCCAAGAAAGTCATTGCCCTTTAGTCAATCTATGTTCATCCAAGAGTTTCTGGAGAGGTTCATACTGGGTAATTCCAAATATTGATACCTTCCAGAGAGATATATATGGTCAGACTCTCACAAAGATGCTATGTCCTGTGACATAGCTGGAGAGTAGTAACATGGGTCTATAATCTTGATACATTGGATACAAGATAGATCATGTTTTATGCAAAGTGCACAAGACCATTTATGGCAAATGCTTCGAGCATAGCCAGCAAGTTTCAATCAGATCCTAGTGTTCAGACACTGGATAACTGTGAAAGCAATCTTTCGTACTTGGGAAGTATAAAGGGAAGAACTTTGTGTACAGGGGTACACTGACACTTCGTTCCAGTCTAATGACTATTGATCATAGCCAGGATTTGCGCTTTGCCTTGTTGTGGTGTTGTTGGTTGAAAGAGCTCTATGCAAACCGTAGTGGCAAAATTCTACAATAAGGCTGAGTACATTGCAGCTTCTTGTGGTAGCCAAGGAAGCAGCTTCATTCATTTGAACTTGATTTAGCCCCTAGTGCTTGATGGTCCAGTATAGTTCTTACTGGGGCCGTAAGCATGTGTAAAGGAACTTAGCACTCAAGTATGTACTGCAGTGATATCATCTGATCTTAGAGATCATGGATAAAGATGATGATTCAAATTAGTTAAAATAAACACAGATAGCAATCTGGAAAAACCCACTAACATAGCCTCTGGCGCAGCGGAAGCTAAATAAGTCATACTAGAGACATAGAGACTGATTAAACATCAGTTGTCCTTGGTCTTAGTGCAAGTGGGAGATTGTTGGTGTATATGCCCTGCAGACCAATATATGGACATGGTCAGACATTGTTTGAATGTACTTTGATAGAACTATTATTCTTTATAGAGGCATGGTCGTTATTATGCAGATTTCTCTACCTGCGTTGATGTATTGAGTTGCATATATAATGTCCCAGGAGTTTGGATTGGATCCATTCTCATAAGCTATCCCCAGTCAAGGTACCTTAGCAGATATGGGACGACATTGGTACATGTGAGACTGGTGTATGGGCTGGTTAAGTGCGGGGCACAGTAACGCAGGCATACAGGTGCATTAGATGCACTGGAGTGATCCACCGTGAGGATTGACTTGTCTAGTCAACAGGTCAATCTCACATGCAAGAGTTTTGCATTGATCCTTAGACTTGAGGTATTCATGTCTAGATTTGATGATGAGTATGCTTTGATACAATCTTACGTCTCTCCGTAATTGGGAGACAAAAACGACTGTCATTGGGCATGTCATAAGTCATGTAGAGACATGGATGACCAATAGTAGGATTTGCCCCTTCCTTCAGAGGAAGCATGATATCCACTTTGGGGCGCCCCACCTTATTGGTGCATGACAGGAATGTGTGGCCACACTAGTTGAGTCATGACCAATGCATTAGATTGATAAACTTGAGACTAATCCAATGGCAGGATATCAGTTTAGGCAAAGGGATTTATAATGCAATGGAAATTCTCGTTGCTTGTTAGGAGTTGTTGCCATAATGACTTAAGTCCTATGACATGGGTAGTACTGATGTGTTGCTAGATATCCCTCACTACTTATGATGTTTACATCATTGCCATTGTCATTAGGATCCTACGGGGTCACACGCAATAGACTCTTGACGTTGCTTTAGTCAGAAGCCTTAGGATCAAGTTATTGGATAACTTGGATCCATTTGGAAGATTTCATCAGCGCCAAAGGGCCTGATGAGTTGGAAGAAGGTTATTGGAGCCAAAATTCATTTTTGGCAGGTTGACCCGAAATTGACCTAGATTGGTCACATTTGGATTAGGGTTGCATTGGATTGGATCCAATGGCTTAATCAACCCATGCCATGAAGTTTGAGTTAGCTCATTATCCAATGAGGCCCAATAATAAGTTATCATGAAGAAGCAATTGGCTTAAAAGGGTATAATGGGGAGAAACCCAACCCCATTGGCGCCTAGGGGCATAATGGGGTGTGGGTGGCATAAATTGCTTCATTTGGAAGGAAGTGGCGCCTCCCCCTTCATTCTTTGATGGTATCTTGCCTCTATGGTAAGTGTTAGGGCTGATATGGCTTGAAAGCTCTTTTGGAAAGAGCTTGGGCGCATATGACAAGTGGGGTGAGATTTATGGTAAAGTCTTGGAGACTTTCCTTACCTCATAAACCCTACATGCACCCAAACCCTTACCCTAGCCGAATACCTCTTGCTTGTTGCGTCTAGCCCTTCTTCCTTCGATGGAATGCATGCCTCTATGGCTTGTCATGGGCTGATATATTGCTTGGGGCGCAAGACAAGGTCTTGGCGCATAAGGAAGGGTTGAATGGGTTTAAGGAAATGTCTTGGAGACTTTCCTTGTCACAAACCTTTTCATCCTAGCCATACACTTGGCATGATCCTAGCCCTTGCCCTAGCCGCCTCTTGTCCTATTTATAGGACCCTTTGCCGCCCTTCTTGTTGTTGTTGTTCGAGTGGACAACATCTTGGAGGGGTGACATATTTCTTGGAGAGACATGGAGTGCAAGGGGCGAGAGCAATATAGGTGGCGCAACATCTCTTCCTACTAGTGGCCGAAAGTCTTCTCCTTCATCTCTTCTTGGCGTGACTTGGAGAAGGACTTGGTGGTGGCACTTCCTCTTCCTCTTCCTAAAGGCCGAAACTCTTCTTCTCCCTCTTCTCTTGGAGTGAAGAGGATAAGGAGTTGGCGGCATCTTCCTTGCACTTGGCGCATGATCCTTGGAGGTGGCGCAAGAGAGGTGAAGGAACCCTAAGGCTTGATTCTCTTCCCGAGGCTAGCACCGAGCGTGGAAGGGAGCAACGTTGAGACGGTCGACGCATGGATACTTGTAGAAGACGAACACATGGGCGCCTTCAACATGGCTTCGGCAACTAGACAAGAAAAAGAGGTACATCTTTAACACATCCTTGTGTCTTCTCTATCGCATGGATCCTTGGGACCGGAATATGTTTCGGGTGTAATGATTCTTCCGTTGCGTCATGGGACTGCAAAATTTTAAATTACACTCGGTATTCCCTAACAGGACCTACGTTGTCGAATACTAAATAGTTGATTTCTTACTATCTAGGCAAATCAAGATCGTGAGAATAGCAATCGGAAACTAAAAACGAGATTATCAAAGAGAAAAGCTAGGACTAGGGTTTCGTTCACTTAAACTTTTATGACTAGATATGAATAAGGATTTCATTGATTCAATTTCATCATGAAGAAGATATTATCAAACAATGAACTCAAGGATCACTTTCGTGCATCCGAGTTCTAGGAATCTCTAGTGGAGTCTCAAGGATCACTTTCGTGCATCCGAGTCTCGCAAATAGTTTTTCTCATGGATCTCCAACGTTCCGATCCTTGCTTTCGCACAAGATCTCCACATTTGACAAATGGACTCGATCTATAGATTCATATTATAATCATGGCAATTATTTTACTAGAAAAGATCAAGATGGATCTAACCTAAGGAAGGGATCCTAACATGCAATTCTAGGGTTCCAAATTCTCAAGCAATTACCTTTCAGTCTTAAGCGAAAATTCCAAGAACATAATTAGTAACATGAACTTATAGAGAGTCTAAGCACAATTATCACATGAGTAAAATCATCATGCTAAGATTAAACTCAACGAAATATTGAAAAAGAGTTATCTAGTCATTGGAAGTTAAGTAAATTACTCCCCCATGTCCCAAAAATAGTTTAAGCTATCATCATGAGGGAATTGCAACAAATCATGGCTTCTAAGGATCGAAAATCGAAGTGAAAGAGAAGTTTAGAAAATACAGCACGGCTGTGAAGTATTTCACAGCCATAATTTGCAAGGAACTCTGGTGAACAGTGTCGGTGGCTGGGTTTTCTTCGATTTCTCTTTCAATCGATCTTCATTCGGTCTGAAACTTCTAGTGTGTTGTCTTCTCCCTCCGACGAAGCTTCTATATGAAAATCACGGCCTGAGATTGTCTGGATCGATCACGGCGGCGAAACCCTTGGCGGCGGCGTCGATCCCGATTTCTCCCTCGACCGTGGATCAAATTTAGGGCTTTTGGTCTCTCTGTAATCCTCTCGTCAAAAGCTCCCTTTTCTGCTTCTTACGGCTTCGCATATAAAGCCCTAGATCACCCGCAATCATCTCCGCAAGAATCGGGCATTGACATTGACTCGGGCGTCGCGTCCAGAACAGGTTTTACGACAGTGTAATTGTTTACGGCTGGTGCCGTAAAATCTCATGAGTCTTCTGTGCCGATGTCGTCTCGGAAAATACGACCCGTAAAATAGTTTACGGCCAGTGCCGTAAAATTTGTTGTACTCTCTATTCTGAAATGGCTGGAAAATACGGCCGTGAAATCCCTTACGGCAGGTACCATAAAATCGGTTGAAGTTTCTGTTCTGACGCGCTCAGAAATACGGTACCGTAATATTGCTTACGGCCGGTACCGTAAAATCGGGAAAACTTTCTGTTCGGAAATCTTCACAAATCACGGCATTGTTCGAATTTTACGGTACCATTTGGAATTGCGGTGCCGTAAAATAGATTACGGCACTACCGTAATTTGCTGGCTTGCTCCGATTTGCATGAAATTTCTTGGGTGATCTCCTCTTGATGATTGTAATCCTTCTATGTATTTAATTTTGCTTGAAAACGCCTAGAAATAGCGCCTTTTTACCTGAAAACCAAGAAAAACCAAAATAGAAGTAGACTTTGCAATATTCAATGAATTTATCATGAAAACAAGTAAAAGATCCTCAATCTAGCATAAAAAGGTGTCTAAAATGATACAAAATATACTATATATTTTGGTGTCATGAAGAGCCAGGCCTCCGGCAACGGGTGTTCTCCTCTCAAGCAAAGGGTTGACAACCTGAGCGACGGGCTTGATCATCTGAGCGACAGGGGCCTATGTGTCCCCTGCGCTAGAGAGGAGGAGCGCTTGGAGTGCGTTGCTTCTCCATTCTTGAAATGGCGCATGACCACCCAGGCGGCCGAATAACTCCTGTTGGAGTTGGAGGTTCTATTGACTCAAGACACTTGGAATCAGCCCTTGAACTTAGGGGCTATGTATTGACCCTTAACTCCTCTCTTGTGGAAGGATCGCACGCATGGTATTCTTGTGGTGTTCTTCTGCCAGTTTTCCCTTATGCGCAACTGGATTTCTTCCTTAATATCGTTGGGCCATGTCGTGCCCTGATTTCTTATGATATGCGACATTAGACACCAGCTTATGAACTAGTATGTCTAGCTAGTTCTTGCGTGTATGGAAAGCTGAATAGGCGTGCTATTCTGGCCAAGTCGAGCCTCGCATTTGATTCTCATGCTGATATGGTTTTCTTGTGATGTCTAGCTGTGATTTCTGGTTCTATTGCCTACGGTTTTCCCTGCTGGATTTTCATACTTGCGGCTGCTCTTGAATTATGTTAAAAGCTGTGATGAATTTGCACGAATACTATCATATTTGTGTGTGTTTGTGCTGAATGCGAGCCCAATGGCTCATGTGCTTGGCTGCTAAATGAATTGGCTTGCGGGTGCTTGACCACCCCCTCTCATTTTGCGTATCTATCGCTATCCTGTAGTAGGCTTGTATGGGCAAGAGTGAATGTGAGGATCATTGATGTATATTCTTGTGTGGGATTGAATTGTAAAGAAAAAGATAAAATCTTTTCAGCAAAAGAAAGAAGACGAGGGAAGCCCGAAATAAAAAATAAAACAGAGCAATTGGGCTTCACCTCAGGGACAGTTTGTAAGTATGCATTGTTGTGAAGCCACCCTGCTTAGGAACTATAGGTGAGCGTTCAAGGTTTTGATTTGTTTTGGATATAGCCTTCACCTCTCCCTACTCTTTGGTTAACGGTCTAGGACTCGTGGCATACAAAAAAAATTGCAGGACATTTTAGGGCTTAACAACTTGGTATTAGAGCCCGTTGCCAGAGAGGTCGCAGCATTGCACACACTCTTGAGCTCTCTTCTAGCAAGAGCTCTTTTTGGCTTTTTGGATTTCTTGGACTTCTGGTTTTCATTCGTTGTTGATAAGGGCTGACCCATGGATCCTTATGATGAGGATAGGGAATATGAGGAAGAAGAGGATGAGGTATCTCCTCTTCCAAAGCGCTCAGCTAGCACCACCTCTCACCGCTTCCACTCTCGTGAGAGGATTGTGGCCTTGGAGAATCTCGTTGGAGATAGAGGCTCCTTAGAAGGTGAGACTCTGGTAGCATGTCTCACCTCACTTAAAGATTTGGTGCACCATCTTGAGGACGAAGTGGACCGCTTGTCCCTTCGTGTTGCTGAGCTAGAGACACCTTCACAGCAGGTTGCTACCACGGCCCCTATTGCTCCACCACCCATTCCTCCTCCGGTGGTGAAGAGGAAGTTGCCCGAACCATCAGAATTTAAGGGGCTAAGGCAAGCAACTGAGGTGGAAAACTTCTTGTGGGATATATGGAGCTTTACTTTGAAGCTGCATATATCCCACCCCAAGATCAGCCCATGATGGCTTTTGCCTATTTTATCGGGGACACCAGACTTTGGTGGCGTACTCAGCTAGCCCCTACACTTAAGGAGAGGTCCACACCATTCACATGGGAAGATCTCAAATATGAGTTAAGGAGATGCTACACTCCTAAAAATGCACAATGGCATGCTAGGGAGAAGATGGCGGACTATGCGCCATACCTCTTCCATATCTGATTATGTCCAGCGCTTTGCTAGTGCTATTATGGAGGTTGAGGAACTTGGGGAGGCTGAAAAGTTACACGCCTTCCTCAAGGGCCTTCAACCATGGGCTCTTAGAGAATTGAGGAAACAGCGTGTCAAAATTCTTCAAGAAGCCTATGAAGCGGCAAACCTACTAGTTGATCTCCGCATGGAGAGGCCGGCTGCCCCTAAGCCTAAGCCTCGTTCTGGATTTTCAATTCGTTCCAAGGTTTCCTTATCCACTTGGCTTAGGAAACGAACGGCTTTCAAGAAGAAAGGCCCTTCACTTGGAACAAAGAACCATCCGCATAAGCAAAAGGGCTAGAAGCGTGGCCACTTTAAGGCTCCTCCTTCCACCGGACCACCTCCTCCTCCTAGTGCCGCCCCTACTTCCTTCCCTCCTAGGAAGGGATGTTATACTTGTGGAGGGGCACACTATGCTAAAGATTGCCCTAAGAAGCCGCAGCTGAACACAATGACAGCCGAGTAGAGGAAGGAGGCTGAAGACCCGATAGCATGCAATCCCATGGTACTCTACACCATGGCGCCACACATTAAGAAGTTGCTGCATGTACCGGTCTTCATCAATGACGTTGAGGTGCGCGCAATGGTTGATACCAGCGCCTCACATGTATTCGTGGCTACTAGACTTGTGGAGCACCTCCATCTAAAGTGCTCAAAGCTGGATGATCAATCGAAGACAGTGAACACCATGGAGAAATTGATCTCCATTTCTTATGATGTTTCTGTTCGCATTGGGCCATGGAAGGGAAGACATCACCTAAGGGAGATCAAGCTAAACGATTTTGATGTCATACTTGGCTTGGATCTTATCACAAAAGCCAAGATTGCTATAGTTCCCCACCTCAAGGGACTACAGTTCTTAGATGAGAAAGCACTTAGCTTTTTCCCATGCCTTCCCATACACGATGATGGCGCCTCTTCCTCCAGCCGTGGGAAGAGGAAAGATGCTGATTCTATGGTCATCTCTTCTGCTGCCGTGGCTTCTGGACTTCGCCATGGTGAGGATACATTTTTGGTGGTTGCGGTAGAGGCGGACCTTGAGGCCTCTTCTCATTTTGATGTCCCCGAGGAGCTTTCTGGACTTCTTTCTGATTATGTCGATCTCTTACTGACCGAGCTTCCTCGTGAGCTCCCTCCTTGTCGGGACGTGGACCATCGCATTCAGTTGGTCCCAGGATCGGTACCACCATTTAGACAGCCGTATCGGATGGCTCCAGCGGAGTTAGTTGAGCTCCGAAGCCATTTGGATGAGCTTTTGCTTGCTGGATTCATCTGACCATCTTGTTCTCCTTTAGGTGCGCCGGTGCTCTTCCAGCGCAAAAAGGATGGATCGATGCGGTTATGTGTGGATTACCGGGCCCTTAATAAGATCACTATTAGGGACCGGTATCTCATTCCTTTGATCCCAGATCTTCTTAACCGATTGGCACCTGCATGTGTCTTCTCGAAGCTGGACTTGCGCTTCGGATATTGGCAACTCCGTATTGCCGAGGGAGATGAGAGTAAGACGACATGTATAACCCGATACGGGTCTTTTGATTTTCTTGTTATGTCGTTCGGTCTGACGAACATGCCCTCTACTTTCTCTCGTCTTATGTACACTGTACTCTCATCTTTTATCGATGATTTTGTTGTCGTCTACTTAGACAACATTGTTGTTTACTCGGCTTGTATGTCCCAGCGTGTGCGCCACCTTCAGGCGGTTTTTGATAGACTTCGCGAGCATAGGCTCCTCCTGAAGAAGGAGAAGTGCGTTTTTGGCACTTCCCAGATCGAGTTTTTGAGACATGTGGTTGGTCAAGGGCAGGTTCGCATGGATCCTGCCAAGATCAACGCTATTCTAGAGTGGGCTCCTCTTACTACACTCACCGAGCTACGATCTTTTCTCGATGTAGAGGGTTTTTATAGGAGGTTTATTGCTAGTTGTTCCAAATTATCAGCCCCTCTTTCTGGTCTTCTTAAGAAAGCTTCCCCTTGGATTTGGGGAAGTGAGCAGCAAGGAGCCTTCGAGGAGTTGAAGGCTCGGATTTCATCTAGTCCAGTGCTGCAGCTGCCGGATTTCTCACTCCCATTCGAGGTCCATACCGATGCCTCGGATGTGGCTATAGGGGAGGTCCTAGTCCAGCAAGGTCACCCCGTGGCTTTTGAAAGCCGCAAGCTGAATGATACTGAGCCGCGCTACTTGGTATATGAGAGGGAGATGTTGGCGGTTGTTCACTATTTGCGTGTATGGCGGGTGTATCTTCTCGGTACGGCTTTCATTGTGCAAACAGACAACGTCGCCAACACTTACTTTGCATCCCAGAAGAAATTATCTCCCAAGCAGGCCCGTTGGCAAGAATTTCTGGCCGAATTCGATTTCAAATGGCAGCATAAGTCGGGCCGATCTAATGTGGTGTCCGATGCTTTGAGTCGGTTGAAGCTCCTTATTTGTTTCACCGTCACAAGCATCAAGGGTAATCTCCTTACCCGAGTTAGAGACTTGGCTAGGACGGATGCATGATATATGCTCCTTCTGAAGCACATCCGAGATGGGACTGTTCATCGGTTTTCTATATTAGCATATGGACTTATCTTGGCCTCGGACGGTCGCCCATTTATACCGGCTTCCGGGGGTCTTCGCCGTGATCTTATGAGGGAGGCGAATGACTCTCCCAGGGTGGGCCACCTAGGTAGTCGGCGCATGGTTGCTCTATTGTCTCGCTCCTGCTATTGGCCTTCACTGCGAGCAGACGTAGAGATGTATGTTAGGACTTGTCTGAATTGCCAGCAAGACAAGCTCGACAGACAGAGGGCCCCGGGATTACTACAGCCCCTACCGATCCCAGAGAGCTCGTGGACGTCTGTTTCTATGGACTTCATCACTGGATTGCCCTGAGCTGATGGCAAGTCTTCTATTCTAGTTATTGTGGATCGGTTTTCTAAATACGACAATTTTATCCCTGCCCCGGAGCCATGTTCTGCTGAGGCCGCCGCCATGCTATTCTTCCAGCATGTGGTGAAGTGGTTTGGTGTTCCCTTAGATATTGTATCGGATAGGGACCCCTGCTTCACAGGCAGATTCTAGACTGCTTTATTCGAGACGTTGGGCACATCCCTTCTATTCTCCACGGCTAACCATCCACAGACAGATGGTCAGACCGAGCATCTTAACGCTATTCTGGAGGACTATCTGAGGCATTATGTATCATCTACATAGAGGGACTGGGTGTAGTGGCCAGACACTGCACAGTTTGCCTATAACCTCCAGCGGTCCGCGTCGACAGGGAAGAGTCCATTTGAGATTATTTTGGGCCGACAGCCATTGACCCCTCCTGATGTGGCCCAGAGGGATTCTAGCGGTATTTGCCCTGCGGCGCATAGGCTGGCCCAAGATCGCAGCGAGATATTAGTTGAGGCCAGTGACAGCCTCCGCCAGGCTATTTAGACGATGGAGTGTTTGGCCAACCTCCATCTGCGAGACCTCCGGTTTTCTGTGGGAGACCTAGTTCTTCTTAAGGTCTCCTCATTCATGATGAAGAAGGCTCGTAGCAGGGCGATGCATCACGAACTCATGAGATGCTACGAGGGCCCCTTTGAGGTCATGGGGCGAGTCGGCGCTGTTGCATACCGACTCAGGCTTCCCGATTCGATGAGGCACCATTCGGTTTTTATGTGAGCTTCCTGAAGCCTTATTATGAGAATCCTGAGGGTGTGGATAGAGGCCACCGCACTAGGGCTCCGCCCAGTATTCATGCCCGGTTCGATCGCAGATCGAATATATTATTTCTCACCAGACCAAAGGGTATGGCCGGCATGGGCGCATGGAGTTTCTTATCCATTGGGCTGGGTCTACGCCCATGGAAGCTACTTGGGAGCAGGCTTCTCACCTTTGGCAGTTTGAGGACCAGGTGCGGGATTATCTTCAGCTCCAGTCGCCGAGGGCGACGACTTCTTCAGGCGGGGGCGCATGTGAGGCACCCGGAGCTTGAGCAGATTATTTATGTATCCCAACCTATGTTTTTATACGATCGGCGTCTCGCCATGGGCGTCGACCGAGTGAACATGTATACTCCCCTGGTTTTATATATATTGCATGTCGTTTTCATATATGCTTATTCATGTTCACAATTTGGCACCACGGCTCCATCGAGAAAGACGAGTCGCGTCATGTAGGACGGATCATGCGTGTCGGAGGTACCTCCACTTGTTGGTCATGACACAGCAGCTATGCTGCAACGAGCATCCTCCGCGGTGGGATGTTGTCGCTGGTGCCAGAGCTCCTTGAGAGAGCTCGCTCTCTTGTATTGTAGGATAGAGCGGATCGACGTATTAGTCAACCTGACGGCGGGATCATTGTGCGTCTGTCGAGTGCCTCAAGCAAGTAGGCGTCTGATCTATAGGGGTCGATAGCCAGGCCATGGGCACGTCCATTAGCTTCAGTGCAAGGGCGAGAGAGCAGAAGCCTTGGCGCACAATAGTGTGCCGGTGTATGCAAGCGAGCCTGGCGCACGAAAGCGTGGGGGTTATGGACCGAACCTCGGTACAAGATCGACAACATGAAAGCTAAGGTATTACGAGGCACCAACGCGATCTCGGTAGCAGGACGTCAGGGTCTGCGATGCGGGCATAGTTGTGTCAGTGTTCCATGCGGTAGACGCACCGTAGGCGACACATTCGTTAACCTGGCTACTAACCCAGAGGGGTTACGACTGAGTGACCATAGTCGGTGTCGTTAGTCTAGGGACCGGGGGACAGTGGGGATCTGTCTAGGGCATCGGAGCAGTGAGTCCTATTTTTGACTCGGTCCCCATAGGAGGGTGGGTCTGATGGTGGCGTTTCGGCTCAAGGGCTAGGCGGGGTGACGCCCGACTATGCTAATTCCCTCCCCGCAGGGTATTATTCAGGTTAGTCTAGGATGTTCACACGTAGCTGGAACTAGGAATAGAGGAGGCGTGCACACATAGATATGGGGTTGGATCTTGTCCACATGGGATTACCAGATTTCCATACTTAGAGATATTCTTCACTCGGCTGCACCGTGAATCCATGTTGACCAGCTTACTTATGTTGACTATTGGACTTATTTGAATCTGCCGAGATGGATATGTGGATTAAGTGGAGATTAGTGGAATGGAGGAGCTTAACCACCTGACATTCCTCCTAATCTCTTGAGCTGGCTTTGTAGCATTGCAACAAGTGTCCTTGCATGCAACGAAAGGACCACTTGCGCATGGGTTCGGCAGAGACAAAGAAGTGGCTTGCGCGAGAAGCTTTTCCTTCATCCTGCTCTCGGCGACAACTTGGCAACGAGTGGGTTTTCTCCTTCCGGCGAGCAATGTTGAGTGTTCCTTGTGATCTTCAGTGAATTCACTTTGTTCCCTTGACCTTGGAGAGTTTCCCCCACCCCATAGTGTGCACGCAACTCTTCTTGGTCTCCCTACAAGCCATCGACCAGGTTGCAAAACCTGGGTAGGGTTGTGAACTTCCGCAAGGCTTCCTTCAGCGTTTCTTCTTGCTGGAAGATGGACGTCCGGCGGCCAAAAGGGGTCTTCCTCTTAACTGGATGGGCTGAGGTCATTTGCTGATATCTGGAGGGCGGTAAAGCGACATCCACTGCTCCCTGCGGTTCCATTTTGGTGAGCAGCCTTCGCTACATTTTCCCTTGAACTTTAGTTCACGCAACCCTCCCTTGTGGAGCTGGATGGCGTGAAGGTTCTGTCGTTGTTTTCCTCGTAAGTGCGGCTATGCGCAGCTGGGTGGTCACCTTGTAGAGTCAGGCCTCCGGCAACGGGTGTTCTCCTCTCAAGCAAAGGGTTGACAACCTGAGTGACGGGCTTGAACATCCGGGCGACCGAGGCCTACGTCCCCTGTGCTAGAGAGGAAGAGCTCTTGGAGTGCGTTGCTGCTCCATCCTTCAAGTGGCGCATGACCACCCAGGCAGCCGAATAACTCCTGTTGGAGTTGGAGGTTCTGTTGACTCAAGACACTTGGAATCAGCCCTTGAACTTGGGGGCTAGGTATTGACCCTTAACTCCTCTCTTGTGGAAGGATCGCACGCATGGTATTCTTGTGGTGTTCTTCTGCCGGTTTTCCCTTATGCGCACCTGGATTTCTTCCTTGATATCATTGGGCCATGTCGTGCCCTAATTTCTTATGATATGCGACATTAGACACCAGCTTATGGACTAGTATGTCTAGCTAGTTCTTGCGTGTATGGAAAGCTGGTTAGGCGCGCTATTCTGGCCAAGTCGAGCCTCGCATTTGATTCTCATGTTGATATGGTTTTCTTGTGATGTCTAGTTGTGATTTTCGGTTCTATTGCCTGCGGTTTTCCCTGCTGGATTTCCATACTTGTGGCTGCTCTTGAATTATGTTGAAAGCTGTGATGAATTTGCGCAAATACTATCATATTTGTGTGTGTTTGTGCTGAATGCGAGCCCAATGGCTCATGTGCTTGGCTGCTAAATGAATTGGCACGTGGATGCTTGAACACCCCCTCTCATCTTGCGCATCTATCGCTATCCTGTAGTAAGCTTGTATGGGCAAGAGTGAATGTGAGGATCATTGATGTATACTCTTGTGTGGGATTGAATTGTAAAGAAAAAGATAAAAGCTTTTAAGCAAAAGAAAGAAGATGAGGGAAGCTCGAAATAAAAATAAAACAGGGCAATCAGGCTTCACCTCAGGGACGGTTTGAGAGTGTGCATTGTTGTGAAGCCACCCGGCTTGGGAACTATAGGTGAGCGGGCAAGGTTTTGATTTGTTTTGGATAGCCTTCACCTCTCTCTACTCTCTGGTTAATGGTCTAGGACCCGTGGCATACAAAAAAATTTGCATGACATTTTAGGGCTTAACAAGTGGTGTGGACGGCGATGGTGGGCTAGATAGCGAGAGCAAGCTGGACTGGATGACGAGAGCGAGCAACATGGATGAGCTGGCTAGACAGGAAGGGTGAGCTAGACAGCGATGGCGATGACGAGCGGCATGAATAGCGACGACGACAATGATGATGTGGACATGAGAGTTTTTTTTTTCTCTTTGATTTCTCACTCGATTTAGGCGAAAGCTAAAATAAAGACCCTCGACTTTTTCCTCCTAAGGAACTGAAAAAAAATTTCCTTCCTCCCTCTTTTCCCTCGAAACTGGCCCTAAAAACGTTTGCAGCTTTTTTAAACAGTGACAGTGTTGGGTTAAAAATGGGTCAATTTTGATTTCATAAAAATATGTCATGCAACCTTTTCAAATCCACCTTATGGACATCAAGCTTTTTATTTAAGTGGGTTATGGCTCCCAATGAATGCAAGCATTCATTGTAATTTACCCCTATGTAGCTTAGGGCACCTTTTGATTAAGAGATCTAAACATATAAAATCAAATAAAAACAAATATTCGAAAGAACAGTATCATTCATTCATAACATCTACCATAAAAAAAGTTTACAATTTCAACACAATTTCATTTCCATTCATTCATATCTCTTTCACTCTTTATTCTCTCATAAATATTCTTTCAATGAATATTTATTTAAAATCAACTTGTTCTTCATATTTCACTCTTCGTTTCAATTTCTTTGATATTTCTTTCATCTTGCATTCTTCCATTCTTTCATCCTTTTATTCTTTCAATAAATATTCTTTATGTGAATATTTATCTTATTTCATTTTTCATAATCATTTCTTTCATTTTCATTCAGTCAATAAATATTCTTTCTACGAATATTTATTTGATTTCAAGCAGCATAATTTGTCATAAGCGATATTATAATAACATTGAGGAACTACGCCCCGTCAATAAATATTCTTTCTATGAATATTTATTTGATTTCAAGTAGCATAATCTGTCATAAGCAATATTATAATAACATTGAGGAACTACGCCCCGATAACTAGTATTGACGTACGCACCTCCCAAATAATATTATTAACAATATGTTGTGACATCCTTTCGATAAATATTCCTTCTGTGAATATTTATCTCTAATTTTATTTTTCAATAAATATTCTTTCTGTGAATATTTATTTGATTTATCCTTCTTCGATAAATATTCTTTCTGTGAATATTTATCTGATTTCATCTTTTCGAAAAATATTCTTTCGGTGAATATTTATCTGATTTCATTTTATAATTTTTTTTTCATCTTTCAAAATTCTCTTTCGTCATATTTCAAAATTCTCTTTCTTCATCTTTCGATAAATATTTTTTCTGCGAATATTTATCTGACTTCATCTGTCATAAATAAATATTCTTTTTGTGAATATTTATTTTATTTCATCTTTCACAAATAAATATTTTTTCTGTAAATATTTATTTTTATTTCATCGCAAATAAATATTCTTTCTGTGAATATTTATCTTATTTCATCTTTCACAAATAAATATTCTTTCTGTGAATATTTATTTTATTTTAAGATTCATAAATTGCTACAAGCATTATTGTAATAATATTGAGGAACTACTCTCTGATACATTGTATTGACGTACGCACCTCCCAAACAATATTATGGACAAAATGCAATAACAAAATATTCTTTATCTTCTTCTTTATTTCTTTTATTGAATCAAAGTTGGGTTGAGTCAATACCAATGTATGGTTAAGACAAATTCAAACCCAAGTTGGGTAGATCGAGCACATATCATTTCTTCTTCTTTCTACAGTAAGTTATTTCTTCTTCCACTAAAACATAGCAATATTTTATTTTTATTTTCAGATTGAATTTCTATCATGCTCATCATGAATTAGATGCATTTCAAATTCGAGTTTGGATCAAAGCCAAAATCAAATTCGCATCTGGGTTAATTTCAAACTGGGTTTCAATTTAACTCAAGTTAAAACCATTTCCCTTTTTGATTTCTTTTCATTTTCATTATTCACGTTTGAATCAAATTTAAACCAAATTAAACTATGCACATATCTGGGCCATTAGATCATTCTTTGACAAAATTGGATCGTTGGATCCAAAAATTTCTTTCATGCCGCATGTGACACGTGAACAGAGTTCTCATCTTTTTCTTTTTTTTTTTGTTCAAAACAGGGACAAAGATAGGTCGCCAGAAAAAACTTTCGGTTCTGGCGATCCGACAGTCGGATGACCGTATCCTTTTGATCATAGGTTCGCAGGTTCGTTGCGAGGATGTAGCCAAATTTTTACTTCGATCGGATGGCCGGATGCCGCATTTGTAAAGTAGAACTTCAGAGGTGTCTGCAATAAGCGAGAAAAGAAGATCGCCAGAAAATCATTTGATTTCGGCGATCCAGCCGTCGGATGACCGGATCTTTCTGGTCATAGGTTCGCACTTTCGAGGAGAAGCTGTGGCTAAAATCTCAGCCTGATCCGATGGTCGGATGTTGAGTTCGATGTGAATGAACGTCGAGTGTTCGTGGCTAATCATAAAGGATAGAGATCGCCGGAAAATCTTCCGATTCTGGCGATCCAGTCGTCAGATGGTTAGATCCTTCTGATCATAAGTTCGCGGGCTTGAGGAGAAGGTATCCCCAAAGTTTTGGTTCGATCCGCCATGTGGATATTGTGTTCGTTAGAGGAGACGGGGGAGATTCAAATCCTGCATCGTTAGCATCAACGGTGCTGAGGTCTTCAAAATTTGGGTCAACACCAGGCTCGGTGAACGCATCGCATGATGTCGCCAAGCTCAGGGAGGTTTCGTCAGCAAGAATAAAATCGAGAGCTGGCATCTTCAGTGGATTTCGGGCAGACGAGGCAGCTGCAGTTCCGGTGGCAGTATCACGCGACAGCATGGTTTGCAGAAACGGGCGCCGTCCTTCCAAAGGGCGATGTTTTATCCTTGATTTAGAAGCAACGACAACAATGAAAGCCGAGGAAGGCTTCCTTCCTTCCCTGCTCCACAACTGCGACCGTGACATTGGAGATGACGAGGAAAGTCATCAACAGGGCGAGCGTGCCCGCTTCCGGCATTTACGGAGACAGAAGAACCGATCGGCGTCTTCTTCTTTCGTTCGAGATGACGACAACAAAGAAGGTTCTTCCTAGAGGCGGACGCTCTTCCTTCCAAGCGGCAACATCTTCCAGTCAAGATGACGAAAGACATCGGCGAGATCGAGTGAAGGTGAAGCAGCATCACAAATGCTTCCAAAACTTCCTCTCTTTTCTCTTCCTTTAATTTCCTTCTCACGCATCAAATTCTTACCGAATTTTTCTTCTTCTCACGCCATCAAATTCTAGCGAGTTTTTATCTCTTTTTTTGTTCTTTTCAATTTCGTCAACACCTCCTTCCTCTTTCATTTTTCTTTCCATCGAAAAAAGGATCGCCAAGAAGAGAAATCTTCAACGACAATAGTCGTGATAGTTGCTAGAGGCAACAACAACAAAAAATTTGATTTTTTTTACCCAAGTTGCTCTCTTCGTCAATGATTTTATTTACTGGAGTTGTCTCTCCATCAATAGTTTTTATTTACCGGAGTTATCCTTCTCCATTGATGATTTTATTTACCGGAGTTGTCTCTCCATCAATAGTTTTGATATCGGAGTTTGCCTTCTCGTTGATGGTGTCAAGAGAAGAGGGAGGAAGAAGAAGACCAAGGAGGGGGAAAAGGAATACTTACCTTCTGTGTATCAATCTTCCTCTCGTCGATTACTCGTCACTTCAACTTCGAGTCTTCCAAAATTAGCAAAAGCCGACACCCCCCTTTCTCTTTCTTTTTTTTTCTTTTTTCATCGCTTCCCCCACATTCAATTTTTAGAACCGTCATAACTCCCCAAAAACCCAAAAACTTCTCTTCAAATCGTCAAGCATGATTTTTTTTTTCTTTTTTTCTTAATTAAAAATAAAATAAAATAATTTTATTTTTAATTATTTGCCAAATAATCGCTTCTCAAAATTCATGGTCAAAATTGCCTTCTTTGACCCAACGTTCGTAAATCTCAATCAACAAAATGGATATTAAATATCCAATTTTAATTCGGTCAAAATCTTGGTCATAATTTCAATTTTACCTTCTATTAGATTCATTATCATAATTTATTTTATTTTCTTTTTCGTGTTCCAAAAATTGTGGTGTCAAAATTATAATTTTGACCAAAAATTAGACGGTCAATCCTTTCTCCAAAATTTCAGAAATTGAAATCAAATTTTAATTTTGTCAAAATTTCATCGTTGACAAAAATTCTCCGAGTCAAGCAATTCATTTCTGCCCAATCAAAAATTCTAATTTAACCCAATAATCATAGCAAAGAAATTTAATTTCGTTTAAAAATTAATTTCGATAAACTTAATGTGTCACCGCTGTATTCAAGAATAATTTTTTTTATTATTTTTTTTACCTTCAACAGACAGTTTTAATACTATTAAGCTATTCAAAGGCCTAAAAATGAGCTACTTCCGTTGTTCGTCCCAACGCAATAAGAAGCACTACAGTGCGAAAACAAGACTTTCATCATGGAATAGATATGTTCTAGCTTTCCGAGTAAAGCTAGTACAAGTATAGAGTTAGCGTATTTAGTGCAGCTCCTATGCCCTTTGTATTGGATAAACTGCTATATGCATTATTATATGAATATTATAAGTATTTCCACGGTGATAATTATATATATATATGTGATGCTTAGACTTGAGATTATTTGTAGATATGTGAGATTAAAATAAAATTTGCCCTGACTGATATTTTTAGCCCTTTAATTAAATAAAACTAAAATATATAATTGTGCTCAAATAAATTGATATTTGATATGTGATATTAATCTCATTTGTTAAGTTAGTTTACTTAGTATAACTTGTGTTTTAAACAAAGCATGCGTGCAAACATTGTCTTTATGATTTTTGTCTAAATTGGATGAAACTAAATTTTTTTTAAAAAAAAAAAGAAAAAAAAAACTCTTTTTCTATTAATTATTTTTTTCTATCCCTCTACAAAATGGGAGAAAAAAGTATATCTGTAACACCTTAGGAACTTTTTAGCAAGACTATCCATGGAGCAAACAAAAAGTGTTTGCTATTACTCATTGGGATGCAAAGGCTTTTCAAGTTCTAACTGAATGTACTTCACCTATTTGTGGTATATATGCAAATGTATTGATTTATTCTAGCTCTATGCTTTCTTTCATATCTCTGACTTTTACTACCAAGTTTTAGATGATAACATCAACCTTTTAAGCCTGCACTTTTTGATTCTACACCAACTGAATCTTCACTTGTATTCAGAGGTTTTTTCAGGTTGCTTGGTTAATAGTTTGAGATTCAATAGTTCATCTATTTTATTAGTTTTTGTCATGATTTTAGTGTTACTTTAGGTGTATCAACGTTCCTCATACTATGTGAGTATCAACTCAATGTTTCTCCATGGTCTGCAATTTTTTTAAGATCAGAACACTCTACACTGAATAGAAAGTCCTTTACATTTAGAACCCGCTATAATAGTAAAAAAAGAAACTCAAAACAAGATTTAAGGGATTGATAGATACCAATAGGACGCCTTTCATTAAAGAAAAGATCAAATTTTCAATAAAAGTAGTGTCTACTCAAAACGCCTATAGTAAAAGAAGCACGCTCAACCATTGATATTTCAGTAGCTGAGCTTACCCAGGTTACATCTCAAAGTATCTAGACTGGAGCATTGCAGAAATAACCTCATCACTTGGACATATTTTACAAATTGAAACAAGAGAAATATATGAGAAAAGGAAGAACAGTACCTTCTCAAGCTTAATGAGAGAGCAAAATGTTCCATTTGCACCTAGTGCAGCAAATTCTGGAGCAAGAAAAAGAAAAAGATTGATCTTTTCATCTCCCTCGAGGGTTTACTAGCTGAGAGAACACTGCACTTGTAGAATCTTCCGCAGAGTAAGCAGCACTAGTGTGTACTCCATCAACAATGCTCAAGCTATTGTCAAGAGGCTCCTCCATTTGTGGCAGTAGGATACCAGGAATGCTCCTTATACTGTTCTCATACGGATCTGCAAGTGATGAAGTCTCCTCAAGCTGGAGAGCATACTCAAGGTTCCACAAAACGTCACCCATTGTTGGCCTGTCAACTCCCTGTTCCGCAAGGCATTTTTCAGCTGTGTCACCATATTTCTTAAGAGAAGCAGGATTGATCTTCCCAGCCAGTGTTGGATCCAAAATTTTTTCCAGAATGCCCTTCTTCTGGCAGCTCATTGCCCACTCTGCAATGTTGACCTGCTCCCTCGGGAGCACGGGGTTGAGAGCTGGTCTTGCACAGAGAACTTCCATCATCACAACACCAAAGGAGTAGACATCAGACTTTTCGGTTAGCTGCTGTCTCCTGAAGTACTCAGGATCAAGATAGCCAAAGCTCCCTTTCACTGCAGTGCTAACATGGGTCTGATCCAGAGCAGGACCAGCCTTTGAAAGGCCAAAGTCTGCCACTTTCGCAACAAAATTCTCATCCAAAAGAATGTTGGTCGTCTTCACATCTCGGTGGATGATGCTCTGCGCTGCACCGGTGTGAAGGTAATGCAGCCCTCTCGCAGCCCCAATGCAGATCTCAAGGCGCTGCCTCCATGAAAGAGATGGAAGGTTGGTGCCATAAAGATGGCTCCTTAGCGGCCCATTTGCCATGTACTCATAAACCAAGATCATCTCAGAGCGTTCATCACAGTAGCCTATAAGAGAGACAAGGTGGCGATGGCGGAGCTTCGACAACATGTCAATCTCAGTCTGGAATTCAGCTAGCCCCTGCTCGGACCTCGGGTTCCCTCTCTTGACGGCAACCTTGGTGCCATCATCCAGTGTCCCCTTGTAGACCTTTCCAAATCCTCCTACTCCAAGAAGCAAACTCTCATCAAACTTGTTAGTAGCATCCAAGATCTCTTGGAACATGAAAACCCGGCCGAGGTTTGTAGAAGCCAAAGATATACAGCTTGCTGTTCCACTCTTGTGAGAAGTTGTGGACACTTTGCTAATGGTGTGGGAGTTTCCATAGAAGGGCAATGGCAGCCATGGCTGGTTATGGGAGCTAGCTTTTCTTTTGCGAACAACAAAAATACAGTAGCACAGAGTTGCAAAGGCAATACCAATCAATGAACCCAGCACTATTCCAATTACTAGCCCCAATTTGCTCTTGCTAGGGGGTGATTCAGGCAGAAGGTCTTTAACAGCAACATTTCCATCCAAGCTTTTCACATCATTGCTCATCTTCATGATCTCCAAACCATTCAATATAGCGTTGCTGAAATCAGCCATCGTGTCTGGACCAACACTGACAGTCATTGTACTCAAACCATCAGAGGAGTTGGAAACAAAATCCTTGTAATAGGGCACGGACAAGTCATTCTTCAGCGATGACAAATCCAAACTGGCAATAGCAATATCAGAATTGATGTAAACATTGAATACCAATGTGTCGAGAGCCTTACTGACGATATCGCAGAAGTGGAGGCGGATCAGGTAGAGAAAGCTCGGATCAACTGAGAAGACCCATGTGATATTGAAATTTAAATCCGTAGTGTTTGCATCCCCCATTGTTTCAGCAGTGGCATAAACCCATGCCGGAGCAGTCTCAATGGTGACTCCTACAGGGTACTTTACTGTTGCAAGTGCCACAGACACCTTCACTGCAGAGCTGTTCACATGGAGGTATTTAGCATCATTCTCCCAGGTCCGCCCTAGTGAATCATTCAGTGGAGTGAGGAGAGGACCGCCCATATTTAAGCGATACACCGTCTCTAGACCAAGAGCTGAGAGACCACTAAAAGGAACATTGGGCACAGCCAGAGCCTGATCATAGATCAGCTCATCAGGAGCCGAGACGACTTCGATCCCATTCACAAATGAAACGGAACCATTTGCTGGAACGAAGGTGAGGGCCAAGGAATCTGAGGTTACATTCACCGAATACTCCTTGAACAGGTAGGAGAGGTTGGAGTTCTTAAAGGTGAAGTTGTTCATGAGGACGAACTCATCGGTGACCACGGTTAGAGGAGCGGAGACCAGATCATGGCCGGAATTGGCAATGGGGTAGAAGTAGAGACGGATCCAGTGCCGGCCCACTTGCCTGATGTCGAAATTGTAATATGCTGGTTGTGAAAAAATGCGAAGTGATTGGTACACTGGAGAAGGAAAGGCTGAATTGGAGGAGGAGGAGAAGGCGCCATGTCCAGAAGTTTTTAAGGAAAAGGATGATTCTTGGCCATCGGGAAGGAAAACCTTATTTTGGAACGACACATTCTGAGGAGATCCACAAGCAAGGAGATAGTTGTCTGCAGGAGTGAATGCGGCAGCAGCAGTGGAAGTGAAACCAAAAAGAAGCATTGCAATGGATGGTAAGATCAAACAAATCCACCTCGAGCTCTTTAGATCCCTCATTCTCCTCAAAAATGTGATTTTTATGCTATAAATTAAATCTCAATAAGAACCCTAACTTGATTAGATCCTAACCAAATCGCATAGTTCACAGATGAATCTTTACTTCCTGGACATCTAGAATCCGGTAGCTAAAAAAATCCCTAAATTCCAATGAAATTGAATTGTGAAAACAAAGGGGGAAACCCTACATACCAAACACTTGCCAAATTAAGCGACAAAGAGCAAGTATAGAATAAATCATAAAGAACAGGATTGAGAACAAGAACAAGAGAAGAGGAAGGAAATGCAAGAAACCAAGCAGGATAACACTGCTGCTGCCGCTGCTCCACTCCCAAGATCAACAAGATCCAAACTTTGGAGGACAAATGCAGTGCTCCAGGAGAGGGCAAGGGCGAGAAGTGATCCTCGAGCTGAATGCGGCCCCTTTTTGTGCGACCCACAAAACAGCTGCTTTCCAGCCTGGGGAATGGGATGAGGCTGTCGCCACCTACATCACAGGCCCACATGTCAGCTACGATCTCCTTAACTCTACCTTTCGAAGATTTTTAGAGCAAGAAGAAATAAAACAGAACACATAAATAAAGAAGAGAGATCAAAATTCACAGAGAGCAAAAAAGAAGAATTATGGCGAAGAAGAAATGATGGCCAACTTTGGAGTTGGGGATTGCAACGAGTAAATTTGGACTGCTCCCCACTGTCACTGGAGATCATGCGGCAGGGTATTTAAGATTTATTATAATAAAAACGCTGCGAGAGATGTGCTTCTCTTCTGTTCACTCGTGGGGGCGAGGAAAAGGGAAAAAAATTTCCCGCTTGTTAATGTCGTCGTCTATTTGCAATTTGCATGGAGAGGGAAGCGAGGCGGTGCCGGAGCGACACGCGTTTAGGCATTCACGCCATTTGGAGCAAACGGCGCATGTGCGGCGTTACATCGTGACGTTGACTGTTTGTTTTGACTTGAATTGCCATCTTCCTAATCCAAACTGCTCATGGAAAACAAACAATGCCTTGCCCGACTCGATCCAACCAGACCTAGTTTGACACAGTCAACCCGAGGGCCAAATTGAGATAAAAGTAATTTTCAAGAGGGAAATAGAAATGTGCACGTGACTGCAGAGTAAGCACATGATCTCAATTCAACTTCTAATTCCTGACAACATGCATTTCGCGTCATGGACATGTTAATTTAATCAATCATGCGATATTGTACAATTAATATGACTCAATTTGTGCATAGTGTTCACTCAAGCTCGCCCGAGGCTCTAGTTGATTTACATTTTTTTCAATTAATTTGAACTAGATATCTATTTAATATGTGCAATATGTGGAAAATTAAGAAGAAATAGCCTTTTTAGTATGCGTATGCCCTAGAAATTCCTAGGCATGAGTCGTCGAATTTAATGAAAATATAAATTTTAAATTTGAGATTACTCCAACTAATCATAAGTGATCCTATCTAAGATACCTAAATATAGTCACTACCTAAGATACTCTAACCCGAACCTGAGTTAAGTTTCCTATTATATAATCTTAATCTAACTTTGGCTATTTAAACAAGTACTAATTAAATAAAAAAATTTAATTTTAATTTTTTTATTTTAAAGTATTCTATAAAACATAATTTTTAATCAAATTAATTATTATTATATTTATATAATAATTATTTTATTATTTTAACCATACAAATATATTTTTAATTATTTTTTATCTCAAGTGTAAAATATGTGCACTCCTAAACTTGAAATTAATCAGATTAAAATTTAAACCTGTCTCAGTTAGCTAATCAAGTATTGAACATGTCATAAACAAGTTGGGTTTGGTTAAATTATCGTCTGTAAAGAGTAAATATTAATATAATTTGTAGTATATATACAATTAATATGATAATAAATGCAAGTATTATATTGCCTTACTGTTTGTATTATATTGCCTTTTAATTTTAGATCAAATAAGATTTTGTTGGTTTCAATTATTTGAATTTAATTGGCATAACAGGTGGGCTACATAATTCCATATAATCGGTTCGATGTTGAGGTCACTAATTTTCAGATCTCTGGTGATAGTAACGTGAGGAAGACGACGACGGGGGAGTGGGATTTTAGTTAGGCAGGGAGGTTCACTTACTTCGTGTTAGGCCCTGGGCTTCCCGGTTCAGCCCAGAGAGGGGTGGCATGGCCCAGGCCCAGAATCAGGCCCAAAGACCAGACGAAATCGATAAAAGCTTGCGGCAACCACGCGCTGGCGTGCGCGAACGAAGCAGAGCTTCGTCAACTTCCTCACGCAGGACTCGGACGCGACAGAGACGCTGATGGCGGCGTCTCCGGAGGATGCAGACGCGAGCTTCGGTCTTCGCGTGCGAAGCGGACGGGCGCGAGGCGTTGGACGAGGAAGACACGGATGGGCGAGCTTCTCGCAGCGGCGCAGATACGCGGGAGAAACGGGCGTGCGGAGCTGGGCGGGCGACGAGGTCGGCAGCGGCGAAGCCATCCTCTCGCAAGACCCGGACAAACGCCAAGCGGCTCGACGAGGATGCAGACGCGGACGACGATCTCGTCCAAGGCGGAGGAATCGGAGCTCGAGCGGATCAGGCGGAGTCGCAGACGGCGGCAAAGGTCGCGAGAGACGCGGACGACTCGAGGCGTGAGAAGCGGGCGGCTTCATCAGCGGAAGACGCGTTCCGGAAGAGAGGAAGGCAGCGGCAGCCTTCGCCTATAAAACGTGCAACAGAGGACGGAGCTCGGGGTGTGCGCAGAGGCGACACCACAGAGAGGAGCGCGCGACGTGACAGCGGCTCCTCCCGGCGGGTCGGGGAGGACGCCCCTCCAGGGCGAGAGCCCATTACCAGCGGCGAGATTGAGGGAGCCGGCGACGACGAACGTCGAGGCGAGAGAAAGTAGAGCGAGAGACTGTAGCCGACGATGGTCGGCGAGGGAGGGAGAGGGGCACCGGCGACGATGGTCGGCGGCTTGGAGAGGCGTTGTAAGCTTTCTGAGTGGAATAAAGCTTTAGCTTCTTCAATCATCTTCCCCTATTCGTCTTTGAGTTCGGCGGCGACGAAAGAGCGCGGTGGCGCTCGTACCAGGCGGCTGCCGACGATGAGGTCGGAGGGAGGCGAGCGGCTTTCCTCTGCTCGGCCAACTCCAGGGCGCGGCGTCGAGCAGGCGACGCAAGCGGCGGCTTCGAGCAACGAACGCAGTGGCGTTCGTCCGCGCGAAGAAGACGACTCGCGTTTCGAGGCGAGTCAACGTAGCAGCAGTCAACGGATGAATTCGAATGCGAAATCGAATTCGGACGCTGACGTCAGGCGGACGTCAGCGTGCACAATCGGCGCGGCAAAAGTGAAATCGGCGGACGATTTGAGGGCTGACGTCAACAAACGAGTGGCTGACGTAAGCAAGGGTAATTTTGACTTCGGTCAAAATCAGGAGAGGTATTTCTAAATTAGGGGTCGATTCCGGATTTTCCTAAATTAGGGTTAGGGTTTCTGAGTGACTCTGTAATTTGGGAAGAAAAATTGAGCGGGAACTAGGGTTTCGAATTTGGGGACAAACTTCGGTCCGGAAACCCTAGCGCGATCACGTTCCGGTGTTCCGCCGGACGGCTCTGAGACAACGGATAAGCGTTGTTTTTAGACCGTTCCGACCGGGGCGTGACACTTCGCGACAGAGACTCACTCACATGGTTAGCGTCAGCTGAACAAGACCGCAGCCTGCATGCTTCCGTGTGCCCTGCTGGCAGCCATCAATCAACATGCTCTTATTATCTCTTTGCCTGATTTCCCGGATCGGTTCCCTTATGTCTTATGATCGTGTATGGCAAAAATTGGTGCTGCTGGATGCTACAGATGATTTAAATAGTTGGCTTATTTGTTACAAGCTGATTATTAGTTTATGGCTTGTTGAATTTTGCAGATAAACAAATTAAACTTGACAATTCAACCTTACACCAATGTTGCAATAAATTCAAGTTACAGGTAGAAGAACTTCACATCAAAGAATAAACAAACATCGATTTGTTGTCACGGATGCATCTCATTAATTTGTATTGCATGTAAAATTACATCAAACTAGAATCGTAGTGGAAAAGTTTGGTAGAGAATTTAACCAATATTTACATCAAGAAGATTCTTAAAATGCATTTTGATTATGAACAAGACACCGTGTAATTTAAGCAATAACATGCCAATATAATAATCTTAACAAAGATTCATCACATATACTCACACTGGTAATTCATCCTAGCACAATAGACTGATTTGCATAGTTTTCTATGGCACAACAAAAAGAAAAGGAGGCTCGTAGCGGATTTTAAGTACATCTGACCTCATTGGCGACGTATCCTATTTTCTCTTTCAACAACAGACCTGTTAAGCAGCGATGATTGTGCGATCACATTGCGGCCCTGAATGCCCCACGAGCTGCCTCACGCTTCATTTCTGCAGCCTTTCCACTCCCTCGAAAATACATGTATACTTGCTGCAAGAGATGATGGACAACAATATTGGCAAGGGTACAAACAAGGTGGACAGAAAGAGAGAATTGTATACAAACAATGAAATGGAGGTTATCAATGAGAAAAAAAAAATTCAAGTGCATAGAAGTAACCTGCATGACCCAGACACTCAGCAATGATTCACAAGTGAACAATCCAAATCCGATCAAATAGAAGATCTACAAGTAAATACACATATATTAGAAATTGCCAATGAAGAATAGAGGGAACTTTAAGAAAGATATGTGAAAGCTTTTCTTATCGCTTAAACTGAAGAATAAATATAAACGGTACAAATTCTTACAAAGTTAAAAACAACTACATTAATGAACAGAATATATATTGTGTAAAGCAGTAATATCAATTACAATTTCCAGTCTTTTTCACCTATGTAATAAGATCAGACGTTAGCATACAATATAGTACAAAGATCATCCTGACAATCAAGGTGACATAATACAAATTTTCTCTATACCACAATATTTTAAATGTCATTATCATGAAAAAGGATATCTTAGAAAAATATATTTCAAATAAAATTCTTTGATCCTTTAAAGTAAGAGTTGACTGTATTAATCTTACATTAATTTAAAACTTACCCCAACCAAAACGTGTTCACTGATGAGATCTACGGCTGGAAGAATACCTCTGTAACAGAAAACTACCATTAATGAATCATCAAACAGACCAAAAGACAATCTTACCATTTTAAGCCTCTAAAAGCAGCTTTCAATGTGTAATGGCAAAAGAAGTTCTATTGATTTTTTTAAAAAAAATTTACTCACCTTCGTATATACCAATAGGGAGGCAGTAGAATTATTCGAATTTTCTTTGATTAATTTTGTGATAGGACTTCATAAGCAAAGGTGGACAAATACTGAGGATTTTTTTTTTTGTGTGGTAGGATGACCAATTTCTACAAGTTCAAGATTCCCACAATAAACTACAACATTCAGGTTCAGTCCAACTGATGCTATCAGTTGGTGATAAAACTTCAAACCGGTATAATCGTAAACAACTCTTAAAGTACGCACTTTTGCAATGGAAATTCTCTATAAACTTGCATTCTTAAATGGCAGTTGTCTATCTCAAGGAGGTCTCAGTTGTGATTCGTGAACTACACACCACTATATTCATATTGATCTTAATATGAAATTTTATATTCCCTAATTGCAATCCTGTGATCCTCCATTTACAACAAGTTATCCTTAAGCAAATAGTACTTTTCTAGAGTATTCAAGTTGTCAAGTATTAGCGAGCAGTTCAATTCAACTTCAGTGTGTTTCATTTGTTTTTCCTGTAGTTCACCATAAGAAAACAGACAGAATTCATTACTAGAGGGGAATCAGCTCGTTCAATTCTAAAAGTGCAAAAGTAGTTAAGAGAAAAAACATGTTAAAAGTCATTGAAGCAAAAGATATACAAGAAAAATTAAACTAGATATTTTCCTCCTACTAACTAGTATATTGCCAAAATAGAACTTACGTCAAAGATTTTCCATGAAAAATAATTGGAGGAGCCACAGCAGAGTAGATAACAAAACCAAGGTGAAGCTGCGGGCATTAAGGATCAGTGAGTTGTTCAGTGCATTTTCACTGGAAGAATCAACATGAAATCTAAAGCATGAAAAGTATACCAGATAAAACAGAAAAAACCATCCATAGTTCAAAGCACTTTCAGTCCTGTAGGTATATTCCAAATTTCGCATCAGTATACTAGTACATCCAACTTTGATGAAGTTAGCAAATCCACAGAAGTATTGCTTCAAAACATAATACCTCATGGCTCGATAAAGAGGTCGATACCACAAGACATATGCTCCTGGAACCCCAGAGATGAAGTAAATGATGGCAAGGAACCAGATCTTTATACCTGGAAAACAAATAATAATATTTGTTGCGATATACAAAGTTCTTAGGACACTCATAGTACATGTGCGTATGTAGTTAATTATATAAATAAATGTATATGCATATATATACATACATATTATGTATCTGTGTGTATATACATATGCAATATATGTATGTGTGCATATATATACATAATATGTATGTATCTGTATGTATATACATATGCATGTGTATGTGTGCATATACATACATACATATGTATTCAACAAATTCTAACCCTTTCAAGAGTACCTTCTCCCTTTATCCAAGCTGTCGTTACTGCTATGAAATTCCAAAACAAGCAAGCGGTCAAACCTGCAGTTGCGATCAAAATGTGCAAAATTTTAATATTTTACTTTCAATGCCCTCTTTCTAGAAAAATTGCATCGCAAACTACTAAGATATTCATAAACTATACTTTTGCTCACAAGGCCTTTGGGCTATAATATAAACATGTTACCTATTACTGAAGTTCACATGTTATTCCAAAAATTTTAAAACAAATAACCAAACTGTGTATTCAATCAAATATCATATTGTTCCACTGTTCTCTCCTTTGTTTTTGTGTAAAACTTCACGTGTCATGAAAAGGGTTTATATAACACACTCATGCAGGCAAATCACTGTCATTTCCTGTTCATAGTCTCTCACTGACGAATCCCATTTCACATATTGCTACACAATGCATCTATACAGTGGGGCAATTAGCTTTTAAATTTGACATACCATTTAAAGATAGGTTAAAACCTGAAACAATAAGAGCATTACCTCAAAAGAGGCATTTAATTTTAGTCATCTATTTCTCGACAGCCATAAATATGAGCTTCAGAAAGCAAGTAAAGAGAAGGAACAAATCATGTTAAACCATAACATACCTAACAATGACGCAAATGCAAAGTACTGCAATCTATGCAAGTGGATAGGTATCTCATTCGCAATATCATGATGAATGATGGGAAAAAAGGGTGGCCAATTTTTGTCCTCAAGTATGATACCAGCTGCAAAAGCAGAAAAAGTAAAGTCAACCAAAGAAGTCAATAAAAATATAATTCAGTTTCCCAAAAGTAAACAAGATTACTCAATAAACAAGTATAATAGGATAGGTGAATAACTCAATCAATGTATTTAAATAAATAAGAGAACGAAGGGATTTACCACGAGCAGCAGCCTCTTCCTTCCGTTTTATTTCCTACATGACAGAATAAAATCAACGTGGGAAAGATATGCGTCAATCATATGAATGAGAAAGTGAGAAGAATGAAGCAGTATCTAGGTAACAGCATATAAGTCTACAGTTCATTTTATGTGGCATTGTAAACATGGTCCCCTTAGCAAATAAAATAAGAACATGTGATTAAGATTGCTCCAATGAGGATTCTAAATTGCATTAAGTCATCTCTAAGAAACAAAAAAGATAAAAGTATGTTGAAAGTCTAATAATTTTGATGAAGAAAGAAATGACAACCATACTAGTATCATCATAAATGCAAGCCAATGTTAATTAAGGCACAAGGCAGTGTTATGTACGATAAGTTGGTACATATTGGTCAATCCTATGCAAATACAAGAAACAGGGTCGGTGACAATTCAGTATATATATCAAAAACTAGTCCTGGTGATTCTGACTAGTATCATGTGCCATCAGGTACTAAATCAGACTGATTCAAGCAAATACTGTTAAACAAATATGAACATGTATTTTAAACCTTGGTGCCAAGCTCTTTAAGGCACAAAGGTCTAAAAATGCACAAGGTGTTAGGCGCTTGCCCAAGTAAAGTGAGACACATGCTTAAAAATAAAAAAATACTTAAATATATATGTATCTGTCACTAGAACAAGAAATGCCACAAGAAATAATTACCAAAATACAATACTAATTTAAACTTGACTACACCTTATCTATCATTATTCATGAGTATTGCGTACATGAACATTATGCATGGATGATAACTACCAAAACCACAATATGATTCTAAATATATACCAATGACACTATTATGTATTCTAAAACTTAAAATGTAAATTGTACAATTCAAAGGTCAAACATAATATCATAGTAATTAAAAATTAATAAATCAAAGACAAACTAAACCCAAATTGGCATCAAAATTCTAGATCATTCCATGAAAAAAAATAACTATTACAATGTACCACACACCAAAATACCAAATTAAACCCACTTCAAAATTTTGATCAATTTTGTCTGGAATATCAATTTGAAAGTCAATGGTAAACAATTTAAAAAATTACAAGGATATGTTATAGTTTAGCTTCATTCATCATCATCTCCCAATCTCCCATAACAAAGAATGCATTTACATTTTACCATTAGTCAATTTCAACTTTGAAATCTCATCAATTGGATTAATCTTAAACAGAGTGCTTCTCAACCAAAGACAAGTTATTGATTATACATGATTAATCTATAAATAGAGTTCTCTTCTTCTCCTTTGTTCTACCTTGATAGGCCTTTCTCCTTTTTGGATTGGAGAAGCCTACTAAACAATTTACATCCATGAATTCAACTCTTAAGCATTTATTCAAGGGCATACCTTTTCCCTCTTATTTAATTCAGCTTCCCTGGCTTGAAGTTCCTTCTCCCTTCTTTTGAGTTCCTACATGAAGAAATAAAAGACAAATCCACATGAATATAACAATTCCAAGGTAGGAGTGAGCAAAGTTTAAGGATTCATACGACCCCAGACGTAACCAATTTCAACAAGAGGCCAAAACATGAATCCCCATGTATCAGTAAGCACAATACACAATCAATACAAATACAGTACATGTTAATCTTTAAAAAATGTCTTGACCCTAACAAACTCAATTTTTTTTATAGTTAAGTGACATTGGTCTAGAAGAAAACAGATAAGCTGGTATTACCTCAGTCAAGTCTAGGCTAATATCAATAATGGTATGAGATTTTGAAACAACGTGCAACTGTAGCAGAATTACTTTTGACCAGTCCATTATCATTACAATAAAGGAACTCTCTGCTCAAAAAGATGATAAAAATGAAAAAAAAAAAAAAAGAAATTTAATGCACAAATTCAGCTCAATACATGTCCATTATCTTTCACAAACTAACTGAGTTGAAAAGAGATGCATAGAAATATTTTGGTGCAACCAAAGCCTGGTTCAGATAAGATTTATAAGGATCAAATTAATCCAAGACAAGCAACCATTTAAACTTAATTCTTCTTCTCAGGCTTTAGGAGAAATATTTACCGTGATAACTTTAGAAAAGTTCCTAGTTAATTTCCTTTTCAGTAGTATGCTGATTGGAGTAATAGTGAGATGAATCTTTACATCTTACAGGAAGGAGAAAATGGAAATATGTGAATCAAATCCTGGTTTGTCGCTTATTTTTTTTCATTTTTATCAGACTTTGCTACATACATAACTTGTTACAACAGATATACGGGCACCCATTCTCTGCTAAGGCTGAAGGATATTAGAGATTAACAACAGTTTATGTGAGATTTTGAGAAGTGCAACACTCATTTTCCATCTTCTATTTAATCATTCTTTTTCAATTAGTGAATGTAATTATGAAATTTCCAAATCAGTTCTACTAAAGAAGTTCTTGGATGATACCATTTTTTTTCCTACACTCTATCTTCCTTCAAAAAACTCATTAAATAAATTTATTATCATTCATTTAGACTGTGAATTCATCTTCTTCAAATACAAAGACAAATCATGTATCATTCATCAGATGTACAACAGACTTGCAAATCATGAAATTAAGCTAAACATACAATGAAGTCTCAAGTTCAGTATAAATAATTGAGATTATATTAACATACTTTTTCTGTATCAAGAGGAATATCAACTGTAGCATTACGATCATTGTAGAAGTCAGCAGGCTCTGGAGGAAGAGGTGAAAGTCTAGAATTTGATGCTGGAGGAACACTACCTGGGTTCTGGGACATTTTTAACAAGTGCGGGTAGCTATTAGATTGAACCATTATAAAATTATCTCTAACAATGAAAATACACAAAACCTACACAGAAGCAAGATTCTGTTTTCCAGTTTTTTTAAAAAAAACCACATGCTCTGTAGAAGAAACTTACTGGCATGTAAAATGAGCCTCCTGCATAATTTGATCCAGCTGTTTTTCCACGAACACCAGTATCCTGCAATAGAAAAGCCCAAATAGTTTCCCACAATTGGCAAAAGTAGGTTCAATTTACTGAATTCCTGAAACCTAGTTATGAAGATTACTAATTTAGCCCATCATCATATCACAATGCCCACTTCCTGTAGTAATGTACTACATGAACTAAACCTTGCCCTACAAAAGAAATTATTTTATTTCACAGCATTGCAAGCTCTCTTGCCAAGGAATGCACAACACGAACACAAGTGCTTAGACTAGTAATGAACTGGCACTTCTTGCTGGGGGCTATCACGTAATAAATGAAAACTAATGCATAGAATCCCTCACATGGTCAAATAAAAGTGAAGGGACACTGCCAACGGTGGCCGTAGACAAGCTCTCCAACTCCAGCCTCAGTGCATTGTTAATATATAATCAGATGAGACAGTCAGTACCAATCTAGTGACCCCCTTTCTTATTGTCACAGCCTCACAGGATTAATGCTCGAGTCTGGTACATCGGTTCTACAAGAAAAAATCAGGTTGGAGCCAGTTCTGTGCATATCGTGGATAATAATCCTTGTTACTGGATTCTTTTTGGTTCCTACGATCTTACTTATTGGTTGTATGAAGATTTGACTCAAAGGCCACATATCTCAAATGCCAATATATTTTAGTTTGACATTTGTTCTCACAATCGACTTGAAGGCTTGAATTGTGTGAAAACTTTTCTTTTTGTAAGAGGGCAAATGGCGACCATTGTGGGTGATCATAAGAGAGAGAGAGAGAGAGGGCGAGCGTAAGCCACCGGCCCAATTTGTTGCTCACATACCATGTTAAAACTTTTTTTTAGCATTGAATGCTTGAACCTCATCATCTAATCCAAATTCCGTAAAATTTAACAAGATGACGAGGACATTGAAACTCAGGCGCTGAAACTATTACATGTACCGTTAAACGCAACAGAAGCCCTCGTAGCAATACTCCATTGTTCCATAAGATCCATGATATCATGCATACCGAACAACATCACGATAACAGTAACCCCAGGGATTCAGATCTCACCACTAATTCTACCGGCAAAGAGAATGAGGGGATAGCGGGGTAAACAGGAAACGGAAGAAAGAGAGATAAAAGCTAATCAGTTGACCAATTCGGAGCCGCCTAGGCTCAACTCACCGCGAATGGATTGACGTCGTCCTCCTCGTCAAAAGGGTTTCTATCATAGCGGCCCGCCATGAGAATGAGGAGGAGATCGAGATCGGAATCGCCCTCCTCCGCAAGGCAGATCGAGGAAGAAAGAGGTGGCAAGGCGGTGGGCAGAGGAGCTTTTGCGCTTTCCCATAAAAACCCCTATAATTTGTAGAAATGACGGATAACCTTAACCAATGGAAGCTAGCCACGTCGGATGAAATGCAAGTTTCACGACTCGACGGAGGGAGCCCTCCGCTTCTCAGATAAGTCGTGGGAAATGGCCGAATGGGGACGTAAGGAATCTTCTTCATATATAAAAGCTTTTTCACAGGAGAAAATCCCGGATTAAATCGATTTTTTTCAATTAGTTCATGTGTTTTTCTTTTGAGTCCTTGTTAGAAGTAGGCACGTCAAAATCTGACTCAATTCGATTTGACTTGACATAAAGTTAGATAAATTTGGGTTAACTATAATTATGTTTAAGTCATAAATATATCAACCCGTTTATAATCCAAAAATAATCGGATCTGTGTTAAATTGTAAATAGGTTGACCTGCTTAACCCGATTACATTATATATTTAGATATATAAATTTTAAATTAAAGTCTACTCAACTCCCAATGCAAGCTCATAAGCTCAAATCTCATCTAATCAACTTTTAACTTAAATTTTAGCCCATCATAAGTTTAAATTTTTATAAATTTTAATAAAATTTTTATCAATGTGTATTTATGTATAGAATATGAATAATAAATTTATAATTGGGTAGTGTCGAGTTAAATAAATCACAGTTTAACCTAATTAATAAATTGATCATATTCGGATTGGTTTGATCGGATCACAGGTCATAACTAACATGACTCATTTTTGACCCATTGACCTAAATTACTAGCTTTAGTTGGAAATTAGTCTTTTTTTTATAACTCCATTCAAAAAAGGGTGATACCATGTCAATTTCTAGTATTTAATGCGCGTTGATATTTAAAGTTTTATTGCAACAAAAAAGTTATAAAAACATTGATGACAAAAATCATTAAATTTATAATAAATTATGGATATCATGCCTTAATATTTGGAATAACAATTAACTAATTAAGAAGATAATAAAAATTACTTAATTTGTCTATATCAAAAATTAATAATAATAAAATTGGAACTAAAAACAGTTAGAAAACATTACCACGTGGGTATCTAAAATTGTGGCCACGGTTGGTGCATCGTGGATCTCAAGTTGTAACTTGGAAATTATATATATATATATACACGATCATACTGGGGAGGCTCCTGGGTGAATGGAGGTAGGCGACTTAGATTATAATATGGTCATCAAACAGCAATTCCGTATTTCCGTTCCACTAACAAGTTTATTAAGCTAAAAAAAATAAGTACAAAGTTGCAAAAATCACTAATTGTTACAATAATTTTGAACATTATGTAGTCACGAAGAAAAAAATATATGCTAAAATTTTGATTCACACCCAAAAAATAATATCAAGTGTAGTATTGCCGGCATTAGTGCCAAAGAATAATAGGGAAAGCTAAAGGTATCCCGATGAATGATCTCAGAGGGCACGGGTAGTGTATCAGGACTCTTTCTGATGGACACTGACCGCCTAAGGTGCGCGAGAAGTCACAAGAAGTATATTCAGCTTGAGCAAGCAGCAGAAAAAGTTTCAGTTTCAGCATTCTTCTCTTGATTGTGCCACAAATTCCCTCGGGCTGGAGAGTGCCTTCATTTGGTTACACTCTTCACATCCTTCACCATGCGCATGAGGTCTTGGACAACCTCAGAGATTGGTGGCCTAAATTCTGGCTCATGCTGTAGAATACCATTATCATGTCAGACATAATTTCAACTAGTACAATGAGAATGTTATGTTTAAACACTTAAAAGTATCAGTAGTAGCAAATTTTAATTGAGCTGAATATTGAATTTCTACATTCCAATCTGTTTGAATTAGCTTAAATTTTCCAATTCAAGAACCATTTATTGTGTTCCATCCAGATTATATTTTGCCATTTGTATTAGGATTTGGTATTTCCAGGAATAGATCAATATATAATACATACAAAAATAGGATTAGTAAAATATGAAGCATGACTGCGGACAACAAGCAGAGGGTGTGCCCAGAAGTATTCAACCATACCAAAGTTTTAAAAAGGATATGAGAAAACCAATGTGCAAAACGTACCTGTATGCAACGGCTTATTGTATCGGCAAAGCAAGACAATGATTTCTCATGATACCGTCCGGATAAGGAAGGATCCACAAGTTTTGATAAGGCATTGATATCATATAGCTGAGGAATAGCCCATCTCACTAGGTGTTGTTCTGTGCGAGGTCTTGTACTGCAGGTTTTAAGAGAACACAAATGGGTTGAACAATTCAAGCATCATATGGAGACAAATATACTTTATGATAAATTACACATATTGTACAGCATTTTTGTTTTGAAACATAAACATTTTGTGATTAATTTGATACACAAACTTGATGAGTTATTCAATTAAGTGCATTCATGACAGTGTTTGAGGTACCCGTCCGAAACCGGCCGGTACCTCCGGTTTGTACAAGGAGCGGCACCAGACACGCTCGGAGCAAGTGGGCGGCAGCGAGGCGACAGCGGGTGGCACTGCAGGCTTCCGCTGCCACTGGAAGCTTCAAACCAATGAAGCTTCCGTCGGCAGTGGAAGCTTCGTTCACCGCCAGCAAAAGCTTTGAATGAAGCCTCCAGCGGCGACGGAAGCTTCAGCTTCTAGTGGCAGCGGAAGCTTCGAGCTTCTGCCGCTGCTCACTCTCTTTCTCCGTTCTCCCTCAGCCGCCGATTTTTCGCTGGTTTACTGGTACGGTACCGTACCGGTCCGATGGCTCGCCGGACCGAGCCACCGGAACGATTCTTCAAGCCTTGATTCATGATGAATTTTAATATATGTAGTAGGGTCACCAGTGGAAGGCTGAGTTAAACATTATAAAATTGCAATATATATAGCAACTAATTCATGTTCTTGATAATCAAGTAAATGTTTCATATCAAAAATTTCATAAATGCACTTGACTGGAATAATTTTTAAAGCTCGGAACCTAAATAAAATAAAATAAAGTCTGTTACTAAAACAAAATTGCATGCATAGTTTATATAAATGTCATTTACTCAGTATTTTACCTGTCATATGGTTTGCGTCCTGTAAGCAGTTCTAGCATGACTACTCCGAAGCTATAAACATCACTTCTATCAGTGCATTGCCCGGACTCATTGATTTCAGGGGCCTCATAACTGTACATGGCACTCAATCGACCTGACAACTGTTATGAAAACATCATCACTAGTCATTTTTTTTAGTAAAACATGAACATATATGTATTGCAATTTTGTTTTCGCTCTCCCTCTGAGTGAATTCTATTCATCTGGTGAGTCGGATATAGGGTGAAGGGATGCTGGATCCTACCAAGATTTCTGAAAAAAGGGAGGCAGCCATATAGGTGGTGCATAAATTACAACGGATTTTGATTGACTTCGGCTATGAACTTTAGAAGCAGTGATGAGTTCACGTCTTTGTATATATCTAACTTAATTTCTTTCTAAATACTTCTCAGGATACCTTATGTAACTGCCTCTTACCATGAGTTATTGCATTAACCAATCTTAAAATATCAGTATTCCATTCGAGCCTTGGTTGCTGTTAATGATGCTCTGGTTGCTAATTGCATTAGCTAAACATCAAATTTTATTTATAGCAGTTTGCACTTTGACCCAACGTTTTAAATAGCGGTCCAAAAGTCAATGTGAAAGAGAAGCAGGGAACATTCTATGATTTTTGTAGGTTAGGCAGAATCACTATTCTTTGCATCACGCCCTTGACAATGTCAAACATTTTTTTAATGTGCTGATTAAGGCTAAAGCATGTCAAATAACATGTATACTAATTAATTGTATTGCTAATATCTATAGATTGGAATTAGAATTTGCTCCTTAAGTTCCCCTGGATAGTTTCAGATTATGATATGGCTCACTGCAATATCTAGCCAATTGGAATTACCTGTGTCACTGAGTTTGAAGATGTTAGAGAAGACAGGCCACATTCAGTAACACAGACGGATAGCTTCTCATCAAGGAGAAGATTAGCAGGTTCAAACTTCTGATGCACAAGTGGTGGTTGACAACTCTCATGCAGATACCTAAAGCACAATACAGCTTCACTTCTCAGTGAACAATCTATGCTAATACAAAACGTCAATCATCCAATGAGATCTTCACTTACTCTAGGGCTTTTGCTGCTCCAAGGGCTACCTCAAGGCGGACACTCCAAGATAGTTTATTCTTGAGATCATCTTCAGCATGAAGTATGTCCCGTAAGGTCTTCTTACTGAAGTAGTTATACACAAGTAAACGCTGGTCAAACTCTGCACAATATCCTACGACCTCAAGAATCTTAGGATGCCTCAGTTCAGAGACAGTTAATACTAGATCCAGAAAGTCATCAACTGGTATTCTTGAATTCACATTGTCAAGCTTCATAACTTCCAATAGCTGCAAAGAGATCATAGTAGTTAAAAAAACATCTGTAAACCAAGTCCTATAATACCAGTTACTTTACAAACTTTTAAGTAGTTGTCTGAAGTACACAATTAAAGGATGCGATTAAAGTGGTTACCTATGGTGTCAATTATTTATATCTCAAGAAAGATGATCATGGCCAAGATGAACTATCAAAAGATCAGTATAAAAACATTTAAGAAACAGATGTGAAGCTTATTCATGAATCGTCTGTCAAATTAAAGACTAAAAGTTGAGTAAATTGATGAAATTTATTTTGTTTTACTTTTAATGATCTACAATTGCATTGTTTGTTGGGTTTTATAAACCTGAGAGTCAACTAATCTAAATTTAGTTGCATATGAGATACTTTAAAAGAAAAAAAGGAGAAAAGAATATAAAGAATAGGAAGTGTGTGATCGTTGTCTTGAGGTAAAAATTTGACCTCTCATGTAAGCAAATTGATTTAACCTAAGATACACTTGGTGTTTTCCTCCCGCTAGCATAAATGTGGAAGGCCTGACGGAAGCTCTTTAACGTGAGTAATAAAATCATGAAGAATTTTGAAAATAAGGAGAGACCTTTTATAAATGTTTAAATTGGATAAGGGGAACTGACCTTCATAGACTCGAAGGACCTCTTCACCCTTCTTTTCATGTTAACCAGAATGGGTGGGAACCCTTTGTTTAAAACATTATTTTTGAAAATAAAATTAAATGAATTGGCACCCCACACCTTGTAGCATGCAACTCATATGTAAGCCCAAGCCTGACCTGACTAAACCTAATTCAATTTAGTTCAATTCAATTGGAGTGTGTGCATGTCTGTGGTTTTGTTTAGGCTTAATGAATGGAATTAAGTTAATGGACTTGAAAGTCCCAATGAGCTATTCATCCATCACTTCATTCGTATGATTCATGATTCCATGATTTCACTCATGTGGGATTAAAGTGTAGAAAAATTTCTCACAGTTTTCCTAACAATTTGCCATACAATTTAAAACTTCTCAAACATAAAATCAATAAATCAATTAAAGTATATCATTTTGAAAAGATTAACTTATATTTAGTAAAATAATCTTTCATTTTAAAAAAGAGAATAAATTAGATCATTAACCTAGTGAATGCTTTTGTAGTGCACTAGTATTTTATTCAAGGACGTAAATTTCGATCTACACCGCCTACTACTAGTATATTTTGATCCGAGCAAGGACCAGTACATAGAACGGAGTGGGGGAAGAGGAAAGAAGAAGAAAGAAGAGGAAGAAAAGAAGGAAAAGAAGGAGAAAAAGAAAAAGAATAGGAGAAGAGGAAAAAGGAGAGAGGAAGGAGAAGAAGAAAGAAGAGGATAAAAAGAAGATAAGAAGGAGAAGGAGAAAAAGGAGAAAGCAGGGCGGAAGCTCGTGTGGGCAGACACTTGAGTAGGCAGACATAAAACGTGTCTTCTTCCTCTTTCTCTTCCTCTTCCTCTTCCTTTTCGTCATCCACTGCAATGCTTTCATCCAAGCCTAGACCGGCACAAGTCTCAACCAAAATTGCAAACCTTGATTTTATTTATTAGAACTTATGAGGTTTGTCTAGCATGCAAGTATTTCCATACACAAACACACTTATGTAGAAAAGTCCCTCCAAAAGACAAATGTAAAATCTCAACTCATGGATTTCACTATATCATATCATTTCTCAATTTTTACAAAAGAAGCACAAGTACATCCATCCTCATGAATTGGGTGTTGAGTATTTAACTAAAAGTTTAAATACCAAAGTGTTTTACATACTTTAAATTTCAAGGTGTTTCTTAGCCAACCAATCAACTTGTTATTATCACATGATTTCGCTCCTTTAAATTATTTTTCATAAGCACAAGTACATCCATCCTCATATATTAGGTGTAGAGTATTTAACTATAAACTTTATAAACTAGTGTTTTATAAATTTTAAATTTCAAAGTGTTTTTTAGCCAATCAAATTGTAATTACCATATGAACATTCTTCAAGGGATTTCATATTACAAAGATTGAGTTTCCACCATAGAAATGCTCCTGGCATATACTCGCATGTATTAAATAAACCCATTCCACTCAATAAGCTTTACTATTCGAGTCTTTGGTAAGCCCATCAACGAAGTTGTATCCAACCTAAACATAGCTACAACTGAATGCTAGTCAAGGAATATTATAAACTTTTGTCTAATTTAAGACGTCTGCTAATATCATTTATAAGTTTATTTTTTATAAAATCAAATATTGCTTTAGAATTGCAATCGTGATAGGAAATAAGAAAATTAAACTTTTAAGTCACTAAACTTCAATACAAATCATACTTGAAAGTCATATACTTCTAGCAACCAAGGTTTAAGAAATTGTTTCGTACCAAGAGGTGCAGACAGTTTGTGAGACTAGACGTAGCATAACCGAGCGGAAGCAACAGAAGGAAGGAAAGGAAAGAGAAGAACAAAGAGAAGGAGAAGAAGAGGAGGATTGATACATGGCGGAACTCGAGTAGAGCAGTAAAGTGAAGTGGTGGAAGCGAGTAGGCTACTGCCTCTTCTTTTTCTTCTTCTTGTTCCTCCTCTTCCTCGTCTTCTTCTTCTTCTCACTTGCAGTGCACACATTTGCTTCAAGCGGAAGACAAATGCGGATGCTCTTATTCTTCTTCTCCTCCTCTTCTTTTTCTCTTCTTCCCCTTCCTCTTCCTCATCTTCTACTACTCCAGCCCAATTCCGCATGATTTCACCAGGTTCCACCTGATTTTGCCTGGGACAGGCTGATATATACTAGAGACTAGACTGGTACGGTCTGGACCGGTTTTCAAAACCTTGCTAGTAACTATAAATTGTGTAGTTGATTGTCAAGTAATGTCACCTCCATAGAAAAAAATATCACAAAAAGTACAATTATAATTAATGGAATCAAAAATCAATTTGGTATCACTAATGCATTCTATAACAAAAGGGTAGCCAATATATCTAAGTCCATATAAGATAGTAACTTTTAGATACTTATGTGCATTCTCATGGACCTCACTAAGGTTAATAGAGTACTTGGCCTAAAATCTGTAAAAACAATATTAGGTCTAGTTCTGTACAGAAAAAAATTAAGAAATATTTTGATAACTTGAGAGTACTTCTCTTGATGTACTAGATTTTCCTATATTTTCGACCAAAGGTATACTCAAATCAAAAGTTAAGAATAAGAAAAAAACAATTAGTAAATCTATATTTATCTAAGATATTTTTAGTATAGCTACATTGGAAAAGAATGATTAAATTAGATAATCTAATAATTTTCATAATTACAATTACGTCAGTTTATCAAAGATCCTTTATATCAAAATTATGAGATAAGAAAGATTTGATTTTCAAAGAATGATACATCGTTAGATTCAACCAAGGTGTGATTTGAAATTTCAATCCATGTATCAAAAACCAGTCCATACCATCTCACACAAGAGGTACATACCTTGTACTGCTATAAGGTTGGTACCAACTAGTACCCTTGGTACTGACTGGTATCTTAAGAATTGATCACAAAGAGTTTATGAATATTGTTTTCTAATGAATATTCTATAAAAATAGTATTTATAGTATTGCGATAAATCCTCCTCTTAGATTTTGTTACAGTAACTTTAACAAACCGCTCTAATATCCAAAGGTTATTAGTCTAGGCTTATAACTTTTCTAGAATTCATAAGAGGTGATTTTTCTATCCTTACAAGAGTTCTATTAAAACCAAATCAAGCTTATAACTTCTCCAATGTTCATACGAAGCAACATTTCTATCCTTAGGCTCTATTGAGGACAAATCAAGCTAATAATAAGGTTTCATTTTATAAATCCTATAAATCATATCAATAAGAATCCTTTTGTTCCTTTCCATCACATTGTTTGATTCGGATGCATAAGGTGCAATAACTTAATGAATTGTTTCATATTTCTCATGAAATAAGATCAATTCATTTTATTTTTTTTCTCTTTATAATTTCTAACTTTAGCTTTGGAAATCTTAAATTTAACAATGACTTCACTTTTAGTTCTTAAAACCTTATGTACTATCTATAGAAGAATCTAGGTGTAGCTGTTAACTATGTATTATACTATTAGTACAATAAATACTACTACATCTATGTATCTATGTCTAATATGTACCAGTTTGACATTAGACCAAGTCACTGCAACATACCAAAATTGAAAGCCTTGGTAGGAACTTTATTAAAGTCATATATATTGTTATAAATTAATTCTAGCAATTGAGCATTTATAAAATCTCTCTTTATGAACGATTTTCTAGGTTTGTTAGATCTAGCATAAATTTCACATTTTGAATCAAATTAGAACTGAACCTAGGAATAAGATCATGGTTGATCATCTTTTGAATAATTTAAGTTTAGCATGACGAAAAATGTCATGTCATCCATCAAAAGTTTCATAATTTAAGGCAATAGGTGAAGATAGTGAAACTTAATTTAAATAGGGAGGAATGGCATTCAATTTGAAGAATACATCAAAAGTAAATCCTTTGCATATGAAAATTCTCCTTTAGATATTATAATTTTATTATATTCCAAAATAGTTTTGAAACCTAACCATAAAAGGAAGGATCCGCTGCTCAATTTTTTTTCATAAGTTTGAGACAAGTAGAATGTTGTTAAAAGTGAGTGTCTTTGCATAATTAAATTTAAGTTGAGAAGACCTAGCCTAACAAATTCATAGATAACTCATTTCCTAGATTTTCTAGAGTCAAGGTTGGCAAAGTTGATAAGAGTTAAGGAAATAGATCTGAAATAGCCATTGAATATTCACCATTAAATAGCATCAATTATGTTGACATGAGGCTTAGCATTAAAGCCCTTTGTTTCTTTAAGTAGAAACGAAGGTTAATAGTTATCTCATTTACAAACAAAACAGAATCGGTCTTCCTTCAGTTTCTTATTCCTCTTCAGGATGAGATTTGATGTTATAATTGGAGTTATCATGATTAGAATTGTTATGTTTTAATAATTCATCTTTGAGTTTGAAATTCTTACAAATTAAGTTTGAAGTTTAAGAGGTTAGGATTAGAAGAATCAATAAGGTTTACTCTGGACTAAGAAAGACTATCTTTAGTCTCCTTGATCATACATTGATCTTCTATTCTAATAGATTTTATAATATACTTAAAAGTGAGAAGATTTGAGATCACTTAATCTCCGGAATAAACTTTGTCCAAAAAGACTAGATTTTTGATAACCCTCACTAAAAAGTGTATATATTTCATTTATTAAAATTTGAAGAGTATGAATATAAGCATTGATAGAAATATGGTCAACTATTTTTAAGAAAAATAAAATCAAAGGTGATTATGCACCTTCAAAATCTCTAAGATAAGCATCCCCAATTGCATTCAATATGTCTTTTTTGTAATTATATCTTTTTTTGTATATTTCATATAAATTATTACTAAGGCATGAAAGAGAATGATCCCAATAGAGATATTCAATCTCTTCAGATGGCTTAGAAGGATGAGAAGTAGGTTTATCAAAAATAGTAATTTTAGCAGATGGAGATACAGAAGTATGTGATTCTTGTAATACAGAAATACTTCTGTATTAGAAGAATCAAAATATAGATACACCAGTAGGAACAAGATTATAAAACCATTCAACCATCCAGTTCTTTTTTTTGAAAAATAATTTTCGAAATAGAATTAATCTTCTAATAAGTAAATGGACCCAAAAGCCACAATGTGTATATGCTTTAGTGTGGGTAATTTTGTAATTTCCTTAACATTGTCAACATTATCTACTCAATGAGCAAACTCAAAAGATGGTTATATTTTCAGATTTTATTGACTTGAAAGCGAAATTGTAAAAAAAGTGGAGCAGCATGTGCTAAACCAATTATGCGTACATAGCCTAAGTTCATACCTTTCCATCAGGAAGCTCTGCAAGGTAGATTTTGCCCAATCTACCATCTCTGATCAGATTTTCTTCACTAAAACTATTTGTATATTGTTGCAGATATGCAACAGAGAAGGATGTTGCAGAAGTTGGTGGAATACAAGCCACTTTGTGTGTAGGTTCAATACTGTTTCTTCTTCGGGCAACAGAATTTACAATAATCTTCTCCAAAGGGGGTGGAGGGGGTGGTGGCAGGTCAATGACATCCGTCTCTTTCATATCAATTATGTGTTTCTCTCCCTTATCGGGACCTTTTGAAGCAGCTAGAGGAGAGTAAGAATGGAATGTATCTGCCACTGCCATATCACGTCCATGTTCTTTCTTTCTTTCCTGCTGATCCTCCTTAACAACTACAAGCAACAATAACGGATTACAAAGGTCCAATTTGATAAGAGAAAAAAGATAACTAAACCTGAAGTTAGCATATGCTAAATCCACAAAACTTACCTCCAGCATTTCTTTTATTTGTCTCTGCAAAATTTTCTCTGTTTGTAGACTCTTTGAACCCTCCTCTTTCTGGCCTTCCCACATGGCTCTTAAACAATCCATCATGTTTTGCTGTTCTCTCTTGGTATTTCGAGAAACAACACATCACCACCAACACAATGATAATAACTAGAAACACTGAAACGAGGACATATCCAATGACTTTCATGGCTGACTTGCTCCCCTTTTTTGATCTCTCTGAATTTCCTTGGTCAGCTGGTTGGGGATTTCCTGGACTCAATGGCCCATCTGAAGAGTTTGCATGCTTGGCATCGGGAGTATGAATTCCTGAAGGAGGAGGTGCTGGTGGAGATCCTGGTGGTGCTAACGACGGTGCAGTGGAAGTATTAAATGGATTTCCATCCTTTCTGTGAAGCATTCTTATGAGTTATTAAAACTTTCATTGTTTAAAACATCTGTGAATGTAAAGAATGCAAGTTACCTATATCAAGGTTTGAAGTCTCGGTCCGGTAGCTCGGTCCGGCGAGCCACTGGACCGGTACGGTACCAGTATGGTACCGGCGTATCGACAGCGGCAGCGGGCAGCAATAGCGGCAGCACAGGTGGCGGACGGTAGCAGAGGCGGCGGGATTGAAGCTTCCACCGCTGTGCTGCTTCCGCCCACCGTCTGCCCTCCGTCCGCCACCGTCCACCCGCCATCTGTGCTCCGACTAAAGGTTCGCGACCGGTCACCGATACAAACCAACCGTACTAGCCAGTTTCGGACCGAATTTTCAATCAATGACCTATATATGCATCATGCATAAACACATCCTTGCCAGTATTAAAATTGCATTTATGAATGACGAAATTGATTATATATATATATACACACACATATATATATATATATACACACATATATATATATATATACACACATATATATATATATATACACACATATATATATATATATACACACATATATATATATATATATACACATATATATACACACACATATATATATATATACACATATATATATACACACACACACATATATATATATATATATATATATATATATATATATATATATATACACATGTATACATTTATGTATAATATGTATAGACCTTGTAACCATAGTGGCACAAGGTAAGACCAGCGCATACGACTAATTCATGGGCTGACTTTAAAAACCTTGATTCATACTAATATGAAAAATGCGATTCATGCATGTAATCATATCAGCCAATATAAAAATTGCAATTTCGCATGGCAAGATTGATTCACAATAATGGTAGATTAGTTCTAAATTGAACCTATTTATTGCCATTTTATATAATGCATATTAAAACTGAGAGCTAATAAATTTGAGAATTCTCACTTGAAATTTGGAATATTCAGTAACTTCTCAGGCACAGGTCCAGAAAATAGATTATTCTCTATGTTCCTGCTAAACCAAAATCAAATATTACAAAAGTTTGTTCATGGAAACTAGAGAGTATTGTTCATCAGCTAGCTGCACTGAAGGCATTAGAACTTTAGAAGTAACAAAAAATTGTGAGAACAAATTCATCTTGTTTGCAGGTTGCCATAGCCTCATCCATGGGTGGATCCAGGAGGTATATAACATATGCAATTGGAGGAAAACATATGCAATAAGCGAAAGCATTGATCATTCTAAAGAAGCATTATTCAAGTTCATTATCTGACTGATTCCAATTTCCAAATAAGGTTTGTCTTGGCATTGCGTTTACAATTCTGGTAACACAGTTGTGGAAGCAACCATAGAAAAGTTGTTGTGCCAAATTTTGAAACCTAATTGATGGAAGCAACCATAGAAAAGTTATTGTACGAAATATCAAAACTTAATAAATTTATGATAAAAGTGCAATGGAAAAGTATTTTTATGACTAAAGTATTGAGTAAAGCTGTGACAGGGTTAGTAAAGAATACAAACCTATGGAGACAAAGTTATTATATTTAACAATAATTATGTATTTTTTTCAATTTTTAACACAATATTAATTGATATAATCATAGTGTACAATCAAATATATAAATAATTCAAGTTAAATATATAATATAATTTTATTACCACTAATAAGATAAAAAATTTCAATTAAAAATATATTTTAGAAATAATAACTATTCTTGTTAAATAAATAAATAATAACATAAATATATTGGATGAGAATTTCAAAGAATCAAAACAATATGTGATCAATACGTATAAAGTTTGGCTATCAAAAAGAATAAATTGTAGGATATAAGAGAGTTTTTTTTTTTTTTTAAAAGTGGTTTATCAAATGTAGAGGTTATTCAAACAACTAAAATCTTTCAGCTTTTGTCACAGCTATTTTGGTTTTAGTGCTTTTCAAAAACAATTAGAAAATGTTAACCAAATGAGTTTTGGTGGTGAAAAAGCATCTATCCTAGGAAAGCACTTCCAATGCCGTGATGCAATATAAGTATTGACTACCAAGTTTTGAACAATATGAGTATCTACATTGGAAGAGACAACTTGAAAGGTAAAAAATACATCAAAAACGAACAATCAAGAAGCTTTACCCAAACCAACCTTATCAACCAATTAAACGCTAGGCCAGGCAAATAAAGGGTGCCATCAAAGTCCCCTACTTGTAACTAATCGCATATATATTATAATATTTTAGTGATTTGTGTGAACCAATAGTTTGTAGGTTTCAACAAACAAAATCTCATTGTATCTTTTAGTAGAAACATCCCTGTTTTGTTGAATGACCAATGTACCCTCAGGCCTCAAGTATATTATTCAAGCAGTGTACCTAAGGTTGAAGAGTCCAAAAGGCTTCTGTCTTCTTCAAATTTCTTGTTCACTGCTCTAGAGCATTAGGTATTTTTGGAATCGATACAAAGTTCATCTAGTAGCAAAGGGATTTACCCAAAGTTATGAGGTTGATTACTTGGATACATTCTCTCCAGTCGCGTGGCTTAACTCTATTTGTGTCATTTTATCTCTTGCCATCAACCTAGAGTGATCCCTGCATTAGCTAGATATAAAAAATGTCTTTCTCTATGGTAATCTCACAAAAGAGGTATACATGCACCAACCTCCATTGTATGTTAAGAAGGGGGAGTTAGTATGCAAATTACAGGCCATAAAGCAAAGTCCTAGGCATGATTTCACAAATTTTCTCACATTATAACCAACTTTGTAATACCCCGATTTTAGTCCCACGTTGAAAGTGGGAGGAAAGATTATATGATATATAAGGCTTAGTGGGCTTGCTATTGTTAACTTGAGCTTAAGCATTTTAATAAATTGGGTCATGTTGCAAATAGGTTCACCAAGTTAATAAATAGTTTGCTTACTAAGCGGGCTGTAACAAATGGAATCAGAGCAAAACTTAGTCCTAAGCATGGGAAGAGACCAATAGGAAAGGGCTGCCGAGGATGGTGGAGCCGCCATTGGGCTGACCTCACATGCTGCCGACTAAGGGATGGTGGGCTTGACGAGGACGTCAAGTCTTAAGTGGGGGAGATTGTAATACCCCGAGTTTAGTCCCACATTGAAAGTGGGAGGAAAGTTTATATGATATATAAGGCTTAGTGGGCTTGCTATTGTTAACTTGAGCTTAAACATTTTAATAAATTGAGCCACGTTGCAAATAGGCTCACCAAGTTAATAGATAGTTTGCTTACTAAGCGGGCTGTAACAAACTTGGGATTTCTTTATTGCAAATCTAAGTACTCAATCTTTGTTTGCAAGTCAACCACTGGTCTTGTCATCCTTGCCATCTATGTTGATGATATCCTCCTCTCAAGTAGTGACTCAAATGGTATACTTGAGACCAAGTAGTACTTGCAATCTCAGTTCTCCCTCTGTGGTCTTGATAAACCTAGATATTTTCTTGGAATTAAACTTGCTTATAAAGGATCAAGTGTGCATCTATCACAACGAAAGTATGTGTTGGACCTTCTATCTGACATAAGTATGCTGGAATGCAAGCCCGATGATGCTTCTATGGTTTCAAGGGAACATTATAGCAAATGGGAGGAAGCTGAACAAATTTATCCCACTACATATAGACTAGTGGTAGACAAACTTATCTACCTTACTGTCATACATCCTGATATATCCTTTGTAGTTGGGGTTGTTAGTCAATTTATGCAATGTTCAAAGAAATGTCACTAGAAGGTTGTCCTAAGAATTCTGTAATATCTCAAGAAATCTCCAGGCAAGGGTCTACTGTATCAAAAATATGGACACTTCACCATTGAAGCTTACTCAGATGTAGACTATGCAGGAAATATAAATGACCGAAAATCCACTTCTGGTTTCTGCACTTATGTTGGTGACAATTTAGTCACTTGGAAAAGCAAGAAACAAGGTGTTGTCTCTAGGTCTAGCTGTGAAACTGAATATCGTATCATGGCTCACACCACTTATGAGCTACTGTGGATCAAGAGCTTGCTGAACGAGTTTGGTCTAGTCATTGATACTTTATGACCATGCATTGTAATAATCAATCTGTCATATTTATTGCAAACAACTCAGTCCCCGTTTGGCCTAGCTTCTAGGCCTGCTTATGGCTTTGCGGCAAGCAGAAAGTAAGAAGCTGAGGCGTTTGGCCCTTCAGCTTCCCTATTCCAACCCACAGATTAGTTGCTTCTCTGAGAAGCAGAGGTGAAGCTGTTTTTCTGGCCCTCCCCCCCCCCCCCCCCCCACCTACTTATGCTCAATAACCCTTAAATATAATAATAATTTTTTAATAGTATAACTCATAATATTTTTAATAAATATTTTAATTATAGTTAATTGCAAATTTAATCATATAATTTTTATCTTAGTAATTTTTTAATAAAAAATTATTTATTATAAATAGAATAATCACCCTCCTTGCTTCTTAAGCCAGTACCTTTTCAACCAGCAAAAGCTAGAATCAGAAGCTAGGCCAAACGGAGCCTCAGTCTTTCATGAACGAACAAAATATGTGGAAGTAGATTGTCACTTTATTAAAGATGTCATCACTAGTCGCCAGATCGATACCCCTTACACTAATCAGAAGATCGAGTGGCTGATATATTCACAAAGGCTCTTAACTTTCCTAGATTTTGTGAGTTATGTACCAAGCTGGGCATAATTCATATATTTGCCCCAACTTGAGGGGGAATGTTAAGGGTTAATAGTTGTTAAGGGTTAATGGTTTTGGTTCTCTACCCGTTATCCTTAATGGGTTTAGAACTATTGTATACTTAAGCTAATAACCCTATATGAACAGTAAACTCTCTCTTCTCTCGTAACTGTACTCCTGTTGATCGCTTCACTGTAACAGTGTTAACATCTTTTACTTAAACTATTTATATGATCAATTTTGCATGAAGAAATGATCGACTGTTTAAGAAATTAAAGAGAAGAAAACAATATCCAAAAACTTAGTAGAGTTGTATTTGGAAATTACAAATCCTTAAGAGGAAGATCTTCCAATACATTAAGTATCCCCGATAGCTGATTATTCTGCACGTGTCTGCAAAACAAATCATTCTTGAGATTACATCATGCACAAAAAAGTTATAGGAATTGCCAGATATTCAAGGGGATGATACTTACAATGTAGTCAAAGATGACAAACTTCCCATTGACGGTGGCAACTCGCCACTCAAGTTGTTGAATGAAAGATCACTATCCAAAATTTTATCAAGTTAGCCTTCAAGACTATATTGAGATGCAGAAAGCCAAGGAGGAAAGTAGTAAATAAGAAAATTCCAACTTACAAATTTATTAGACCAGTAATAAAACTAAAAGCATCAGGCAGATCTCCACTCAAATGGTTGTTATTAACCGACCTGAAAAGTCAAAGATGAAAACATGTAAATGAAACTACTAATATAAGTTGCATTTTTGTTCTTTTAAGAAGAATAAAACAAAATTACATGGCTGACAGAAGCGTTAACTTTGATAGAGAACTTGGGATGCTTCCTGTGAACTGGTTAGCAGAAAGAAAACTGAAACAGCAAAAACAAATACAGACTTCGCTCAAAAAATAGTAATGTAAGATTAGAAGCAACAAATTTTAGAAATACAGCTAAACATATCTAACACATACATTCTCTGCAAGGTAAGAGGAAGATTTTCTGGTATGCTACCGCCAATGTTGTTGTTACTCAGATCACTACAGTAAAAAAGAGACATGTTAAATCCAAAACTTCCTGACGAAGGTACTGGCTTTGAGTGATGAAATGTGGAAATTGGAGAACAAGATGGCAATGGAAACTGAAACTAGTATAATGCTTGCTCAAATTTTTATCACTTACATCGTTGCTATTGAAGAAAAATTGCCTAATCCATCACCCAACTGTCCTCCAAGATTTGCACCATTTATTACTCTTAACAACACAAAAAACGTTTAGATAAAAACAAAAGAACTTATTACTTCTGTAGGATAAGTTAAGAGAAAATTACCGTACATTCCAGTTATATTTGAGTCAATACATTGGACACCTTGCCAAGCCTCCGCACAGGGGTCTCCCCCATTGGCGGCCCAACCAGGTAGAGGAGGTGAACCCAAGGCAGCATAAAAGCTATTTATAGCAAAAACTAAGAAAAACAAGTGTTGTGCTGAAATTATCTATCATACAAATAGAAAAGCAGTAACATATTTACATAAACAATAAATAGCATGCCCTTTTTACAGGACAAAAAATGTAATTGCACCAATATAGTCCAATAAAGTGATTAGAAGAAGAATATCTAATTTGTTAGATGCATATGGCATTCTTTAACAAGTTAACTGAAAACAATGAGGTGATACGAACTTCAACAGAGATTTCCATTCAATGTTGCAATAGAAGGAATTATATAGAAAAACACAAGACACAATCCATCACATGGTAGGATTGCAATTCCCTAACTGTCAACTTCGTATCACAAAACTATATCCATATTGATGTAGGTGACAAATGTCACATGTTGTCAATTTTTTTGCCAAAGAAAAATGATGCCATGTTGCTTGATTGACATCTCATCCCATCGTCAAGGTTCTACAAATAAGGGGAATTTGTTATGACTCGCTTAATGAGTAAACTATCCATTAACTTGGTGATCCGGATAACAATGTGGCCTAATTTATTAAAATACTTAAGCCATACTAAGCCTTATATACTATATGATATTTTCTCTCACTTTTAATGTGGGACTAAATTAGAATATTATAATCTCCTCCACTTAAAACTTACATAAAGTTTCCATGCGAGGAAAACTAGAGGGGAGGAAAGGAAACTATCTTTTTCCCTTATTTTCTTGGAGAGAGTAGATAGAAAAGACAGACGGATGAAAGGATTCACGTCTAAAAATCCCTTATTTTTGATCCCCAAAATCGGGCGAGCTTTTGGGTGGAAAAGCTCACGGCACACGTTCTCGTCCCAAAATCGCCGTTAGCTTTCCCAACCCCTCTCGATCACATTCTCGTCCCAAACCTCACGGGCCGGAAACCTCACGGGCTCTTAACTCCTCCTCTCCCTCTCTCCCTACCTCCCTCATGCAATTAGCCCTCTCTCCCCCTGGTCTCTCACGTGAGGCTAGGGAAAACTAGGGTTCTCTCTTGCTCGTTCCTTTGGGAAGACATAGAGTGTATTCAAGTTGTTCCACCATCTTTGACGACAGTGAGCTGCCCAGCGCTCCTGATTGCTCTGAGGAATGGTCGAGGACTTGATGCTAGACATGGAGCCAAAGCACTTGATGAAGAAGGGAGGTTGAAGTTTCAGTTTCAATCTTTTGTATCATTCAATCAAGGATGCCGGTATTTATTTTCCAGTGCTTTCTTACCCAATCATAGCTTCCATAAGAAATCACTTCCATTGCATTGAAATTAATGCTTGATGAATGTGCTATTGCCATAGCTATCATGGCATTGTGGAGATCAAAAACTTGGGCTGCTACTGGGCATAACAAGCCCGAAGAAGAGCAGCTAGATCAAGTTACACCTTATGATCAGAGTCAGAACTCTGACTCCATCATGAGCAATGAAGATACTGATCTTTTGAAGGCATACTCTTTAGAACTTCCTCTAGATGTTAGTGGACACTACTTTGCTCTTACTCTGTTGCATATATTGCATGCTTTACTCATGCTGGTAAAGACAATGTTGCTCATCTTATCCTTGTTACAGGTAATGTTGTCATAAAAGTGTTTGATGGAGGCTTTCTGGAGAACAAGATAATGGCCAAAGTTGGTAGTCTTAATTATTCTGTGACTCAATGGGCAGCAATGAAAGCTCAAATTTATGAAAGAAAAGTTAATTACAAGTTTGGTAGTCACATGTCTATACTTGATGGAGAAGTTGTTAGCGCACAAAAAAAATCACGATCTGCGGTAGACAATGGGTGGATAGCGGAAGGACAACTGAGAATTCAAAATATCCCATTGGGAGACCACTTCCGTGTACGCAGAATTTACTTGTTTTAGCCCTTTTTTGTGCAATCATCTATTTTTAATGTACATTTTATATATGCAGGTTCGATTGAGCTACAGGTTTGATAACTGTCAGGAGGCTCCAGGGAGCAAATGTGATATATTTCTCGGAGTTGAATGGATAAAAAGCACCAAGTTCTGGAAGAGAATCACGAAGGAAGTATGCCAGAAGCTCACGAAAAGATCAAGAGAAATCTTTGAGCTGGTTGCAAAGAAATTCTTGTGATAGCTTGCTTATTTTCTCAGATAAAAAAAAATTGTATTTCAATTGGCAGAATTGATGCTGTATGATGCTATGTAAAGAGGGGAAAAAAAGGAAAATTATATGATGCTATGCAAAGTATTTAGTTTGTAGAATTTTTACCCATGTGATTAGTAGTAAAGGTGTTTGTCTATAATTTATAGAAATTTATATGTAAAATCTAAAAAAATAATTTTATAGTAAATTAAAAAGTATAGTAAAAAATTAAAAAAAAAATAAGTAAAAAAAAATTATGACTATATCTATTAAAATAATAATTTGTCAATAAAAGTTATAATTAAAATTAAAATAAAATTTGATGAAATTGATGTAAAAATTAAAATGAGTAAAATGATCATTTGTGTTTTCTTTCCTTAGGAAAGAGAGGATGGAAAATTTTTTAATACTTTCTTTCCTCTCATTTATCAATTCTTTCCTATTTTCTATCCGCTCAAGGAAACAGACTGTTAACGTTCTCGTCAAGCCCAAAACTCAGTACATATCCCAGAATCATCCCTTCGTCAACAATATATTAACAATAAAGTAAGCCAAAAGCTCAGCGTTCTTTCAGTTGCCCAATATTTGATTATAAGGAGAAAACATAAAACATTACAAACGGGTAAGGTTTTACAACCGGGTACCGGCATAATAAAGTGTATACTGTATAAGTTTTACACATATACAATATTACATCTATTCACTAATATCCCCCCTCAGATTAATGTGGTGGGAGCCATAAGCATCAATTTAGTAGCTAAAAATTGATGTCGAAGTTTGGAGAGAGCTTTGGTAAAAATGTCAGCAATCTGAAGAACAGTAGTAACACGTGGAAGCGAGATAACGTGAGAATCATAAGCTTTACAGATATAATGACAATCCACTTCAACGTAGATCAGTTTGAGAAAAGCCAAGTTCACCCAACAACCCACGGAGGCAAACGATTTCAAAGCAGGCAAAGGACATAACGCGATACTCAGACTCGATAGAGGACTTGTATACCCGATCCTGCTTCTTAATTTTCCATGAGATAAAAGGAGTTACCAAGAAACATACACTAACCAATAACAGAACGACAAGTGGCAGAACATCCCGCCCAATCAGCATCACTGTAGGAAACCAAACGAATGGGAGAGTTCGCTGGAAAATAAAATCCCCTGGTAGAGGTCCCGCACAAGTATTGAAGAATCTGACAAACCACAGATAGATGGATATGTGTAGGAGTCTACATAAATTAGCTAACTTATTAGACAACAAAGGAAATATCAGGCCGAGTGATCGTGAGATAATTCAGGCTGCTCACAAGTTAACGATATAAAGAAGGATCCGAGAGAAATTCCCCTATACTATGACAATATTTGACATTTACCTCCAAGGGAGTATCAATTGACCGACCCTCTTGAAGGCCAGCTAAAATAAGTAAGTCCTCAATATACTTATGTTGATGTAAAAAAAGACCCTTCGAGGTACACGATACTTCAAGGCCTAAAAAATAATCCAAGGGTCTCAAATCCTTCGTATGGAAACACTTTTGAAGATGATCATGAAGTTGAGACATTAATTGTGAATCAGTCCTGGTAATAACAAGACCAAAAGGAGAACAATGCCGTGAGATATCTTGCAAAGAAATAAGAATGAATCATATTAACTTTGAGAGAAAGAAAAGCTAAGAACAGTGGAGCGAAATTTATCAAACCATGCCCATGGCGCCTGTTTCAACCCACAGAGAGACCGTTTCAGCCTACAAACATCGGAGGAAGGTGTAGAGAATAACCATCGAGAAGGAGTCGTATAAATCTCCTCTTTAAGATCCCCATGCAAGAAAGCATTCTTAACATCCATCTGTCACAACGCCCAACCTTGAGAAGCAGCAATGGCAAGAACAAGGTGAATAGTGGTCATCTTAGCAACAGGAGCAAAGTCTCCTCATAAAACCGAGCTTTATATCTATCAAGTGAACCGTCAACTCGTAGTTACTTACAACTAATAGGTTTAACACCAGGAGGATAGGGAACAATGTCCTAAGCATAATTCACTTGAAGGGCTGAAGTTTTTCATGCATAACTTTGACCTAGCATGCTTGTATACAAGCCTGAGAATAAGAAGTAGATATAGTAGCATTAGCCAAAGTAGCTGAAAAACTATACTTATCAGGAGGTTTAATAGTACATAAGGATCACCGGGGACCAAAAGGTTAGCCTCAGTATGAATAGGAGACACATGATTAGTCTTAAGAAGACATAGTTGTGAGGAACCTTTCCGTCGATGATATACCATACGCAGTATAAAATGCCCAGTTGATAGAGAATCATCATCAAAAGTAGAAAGAAAAATAGGAGCGGAAGAGGAGACTTACTGCTGAAAATAATATTCATTCTCAAAGAAAATAACATTTCTGGAGACACTCATACGATTAGCAATAGCATCATAACATATATACCCCTTTTGCGAGGTGCTATAACTCATAAAAGCACAGCGAACAAATTGAGCAGCAAGTTTGTGGCGCTCATAAACAGATAGATGAATAAAACAAATACATCCAAATGTGTACAGAAAGTGATAACCCGGATGCACACCAAAGAGATAGTAAAATGGGGTAATCAAACCCCAAGTGTGGAGAAGGAAGACAATTAATGAGATAAACTGAGTGGACAAGGCCTCCACCCAAAATTTAGACGGCACTGAGGACTGCCAGAGAAGGGTACAAACGTATCCAATAAATAACGATTTTTTCGTTTAGCCAACCCATTTTGTTGCGGAGTATAAGGGCAAGATTGTTGATATATAATGCCTTTAACTTGCAAATGGGCTTAAAATTCATGTAACATATACTCACCACCATTATCAGTCCATAAAATCTTAATGCTGAGTAGAAAATTGAGTCTCAACATATGCGACAAAAACTTGAAATATGTTAAACACTTCAGCTTTAGTATGCAAAAAATATATCTATATGAATCGATTGTAGTCATCAATAAAAGTTACAAAATAGAGATGTTGACTATGAGAGATAACATGAGTAATTCTCCAAATATCACTATATATAACATCAAAGCACCTCTTAGCACGACTACCCAAAGTAGGAAAAGGCAAAATTTTACTCTTTCCCAGTTTACAAGCAGAACAGTTAAATGTCAATATAGAATTAGTAATGTTACCAATGAAACCACATTTTAGCAAATTAGACAAAATTACATGATTAAGATGACCTAAGCATTTATGCCAAAGTTCAGCTCGATTATCAGTAAGTACAGAAGCTAAAGGCCTAGAAATAGAAAAGTACAGTGGAAACAATCTGCCTACTCTATGTCCCTTCGCAATCACCTTCCCCGAAGTCTGAGCCTGTACAACACAGCCATCACGAGAAAAATATATATCACAGTGATCCTCCATAAACTGACCAACAGATATTAAATTAGTAGACAATTTTGGAGCAACACATCACTAAACATGTGACCAATATCACCAATGACAGTAATTAGAAGACTACTACTATTGGATATTTGGATATTTTGTTGACCAGTATATGGACACAAATTTTATAACAAATTAGAGAACCTGATCATATTATTTGATGCTCCAGAATCAACAAACCAACCAGAAGAAACTTGCTAATTGTGACCTTGAAGACCAAGAGCGGAGAAGGCTGAGGATCATCTGTTGGACCATTTTCGAAGTCATAACCACTTGGTTGTTACTTATAGTAACAGATATGGAGCTCGAAGTAGTAGAATCTGACACAGGGGCTTAGACATATAGGCTTTTGCCCATTGATTTTCTAGACGTGTAGGATAATTTTTGATAATGTGTCCAGTCTACTTACAGTAATTACATAACTTTTTGATACAATTTCTAGTTATGTGCCCAAATTCTTTACAGTAGTAACATTGCATGTGTCCTTTACTCCTATTTTTGCCTTGTACTGCTGCATAAGCAATATTTACAATCTCTGATGTCTCATGAGATGTACTTATAACAAATTGAGTAACTATTCTTTATTTTTCACACAGGAGCTCACCAAGTCATATATCTAACGAAGGTATTGGATATCTATTGAGTAAGCCACCTCTCTAACTACTTCAAATTCAAGTCTTAATTTCATCAAGAATTGATCACGCATACTAACTTTATGTATCTTTTGAAGACTAGGTAAGGCCTCTTTAGGAACACCGAGTAGATAATACCAGAATATTCACTCCAAAGATTCATAAATCTAGAATAAAATTTTAAACAGTCTGTTTCACAGAAGGGAAATCAGGAGGAAAAGGAAAGAAATGAATTTCTTTCCTTCCATTTTACTTGTTTTAGAGGAAGGAATGGGCAGAAAGAAAAGCAATTATTTCCTTTCTCTCCAAAACCATTCCCTCCAAATCAGAGGGAAATCATTTCCTTTCTCTTGTTTGCCTCGTTCGCCGTGTTCTCGCCTCATTCTCGCCCCCTCTCCTCTCGTTCGAGCTTGCCCCGGCGAGGTCTCTACGTTGCACCGCGAGGTGGAGCTTCGAGTTCGCAGCCCCCTCCCCTCTCGATCGAGCTCGCCGTCCCTCTCCCCTCTCGCAGCCGAGCTCGCCATCCATCTCCCTCTGGTCTGAGCTCACAGCCCCCTCGCCGCCCGAGTTCGCAGCCCCCTCCCCTCTCGATCGAGCTCGCCGTCCCTCTCCCTCTCGTCCGAGCTCATAGCCCCCTCGCCACCCGAGTTCGTAGCCCCCTCCCCTCTCGATCAAGCTCGCCATCCCTCTCCCTCTCGTCCGAGCTCACAGCTCCCTCGCCGCCCGAGTTCGCAGCCCCCTCCCCTCTCGATCGAGCTCGCCGTCCCTCTCCCTCTCGTCCGAGCTCACAGCCCCCTCGCCGCCCGAGTTCGCAGCCCCTTCCCCTCTCATTTGAGCTAGCTGTCCCTCTCCCCTCTCGCAGCCGAGCTCACCATCCCTCTCCCTCTTGTCCGAGCCCGTCGCCCGTCTCCTCTAGCAACCGAGCTCGCCGCCCGCCTTCGATGACTTCGAGTACACGGGGCGGAAGATGGAGTGGAAGGTGGGGAAGATGGAGCGCCAACACTTTCGCCGCATCGACGCCGCGTTCGCGGACCTCCATGGGAGCTCGCATCGCTGTGTCCAAGCAGCTTCCGCCGCATCGCTCTGTCCAAACAGCTTCTTTCCTTTCACCGAAACACGAGCGGTAAAAAGGAAAGAAATTATTTCTTTCCTTGGTTATTTCCATTCTATCTTTAGTTCTTTTCCTTTCTCATTTCTGTCCCTTCTTTGAAACAGACCATAAATAGTAAGATTGTCGTGAGTGGAATTACTAATTTCAAGTTCAAGCTGAACAAGTTGCGCAGTACTAAAGGAACACAGATTGTTCACCATATGAGATTCAATAGATGCGAAAATCCAGGAAATAATTCTAGCATCATTCACTTCCCAATTACTATATTCTAAGTCATTTTTAGGAATAGAAGACCAATCTATGTAGCCTTAAAGCTCTTTCCCTTTTAAAAAAATTCTAAATTGAAATTTCTAAGATGCGTAATTCTTGCCAGTAAATCGCATAGATAAAATTTCTGTGGACACTTTACTAAAAGAATTTTCCATTGATGTATTACAGGCACACTAACTAGAGCACAAGTAAAGAATCCACTAAAAAGGATTTTAAAGCAAGGCAATAAAGGAACTCATTGTGAATAGAAGCCAAATAGAACCCAGAAGACTCACAAGAGAGGAGAGGAACTGTCTGTATCCTAGAAATTCTGTCGAGAGATCCTGTTGTCGAAGCGAGGTACCAAGAGAAATCCTGAAATTGCCAAGCAGAAGTTATCGAAGCCCGGCACCAAGAGAAAACCCAAAATCGCCAAGTAAAAGATAATAGTTGCAAGCTTCATGTCGACAAGGCAAGTCGCCAAGCACAGAATCGCATCGTCAGCAAATAGGAAGCAAAAGACCTTCACTAGCAGGTCGCCAAAGCCAAAGATCTCATCACGAGCGGGCGAGAACTAGAAAACCTTCACTAGCACCAAGATAAATCTACAATCGAATGAAGGACACAGCCGCTGGAGAAACCCTCGACGAACGCATGAAGGAGTAGCTTTGATACCATAACAATAAAGTGAGCTAAAAACCCAGCGTGCTCTTCAACCGCCCTTGATTCCATTATGAGGAGAAAACATAAAACATTACAAAAAAGTAAGGTTTTATAACCGGGTACCAACATAATGGGCACCTGCATAATAAAGTGTACAGTGTACAAGTTTTACACCTATACAATATTATATCTATTCATTAATACATATGAGGTTAGTCCAATGGCAGCTCCACCATACTCAATAGCCCTTTCCTATTGGAATTTTACTATACTTAGGACTAAGTTTTGCTTTAATACCATTTGTTACAACCCACTTGAGCAATCTGACTCATTAACTTAGTGAACCAAATAATAACATGACCTAATTTATTAAAATGCTTAAGCCCAAGTTGAATGGTAGTAAGTTCACTAAGTCTTATATACTATATAATCTTTTCTCTCACTTCCAATTTGGACTAAACTGGGGCATTACAGAATTTGTCAACTAATTAATGTGCAATCTTAAAACACTGCACCATCTTCATAATCACAAAACTAAACACATTGAAAAACAACAAGGTCATAGAACATAAATGAGTGGCTTAGAAATTCCCATTAACCCTATAAAATGAATTATAAAGCCAAGGTAGAACACAAATAATACACTTTGCCACACTATAGGATCACTCTATCCGCAATGATATAATCACTCAGCTATAGTCATTGTCTTTCTCAATTGGACAACACATCTAGAGCAAACATATCTTCATCAACTTATATATTGTTGATCACTTCTCTTGATCAACTTCAACCAACTAGTCATGATCACTTCTCATGTCATGACCACCTCTTCTCATGAACTCTTCTTCACTCATAAACATGACAATGATTTCTAGTCCCTTCTAGACTACCATACCACTACCTGGACAATGATAATTGGCTCGAATAGCTAGAAAGAGCAAGAGTGACAAGCTTTTCCATATCACTTAGCCAGATTCATTAATACCAACTTGCCTCACCCCCAAAATTTGTCACTTGTTCAATCTCGTCCCTTTTGGACCACCATCTATTCCACCAACTAGACAATGTTATTTAGCTCAAATTACTGTGAAGAGAAAATAGTGACAATCGTCTTCGTGTCTATTACATATGAGAAAAAAATATTAAATTAATAATATTACTGTACACACATGTAAGTAAATGTACATGTTAAAACAAAAAAAAAATAGATGGGACAGGACGTTCATGCATCCCTGTCCCTTCTCATCACTCTCTCCTCGCACACGTGAGGCCCCCACCTCACCTTTTCCCTTTTTACCCCTTCTTCTTTCCCCTACTCCCTGCTGCCTTATCTTGCCAAGCCGCTCACCTCTCTCCCTCACACACTCTCTCTCTCTCTCTCATCTGGCTGGTGAAGTTATGTTGGCGACGGTGTCGAAGCTCTTGCACCACCTCTTCTTCACACTGCTTCACCGACAAGCACTAGAACCCTAGCCAAAGCTGTGTTTGGCGCTTCTCCAATGATGGGCTCTACTCGCTATTGAACTCCGACGAGTTTGTGGAGCTTCGACAACATCCCTAGCTCTGACGAATCTTCTTAACCAACTTCGGTGAGTTCCGTAACACATGTTTGGTGTCTCCAGCGAACTCCTCTAACGCACAATCAGAAAACCTAGTTTTTTTACCTCCTATGAAGCATACAGTGCTTCCAAAATCTCGATCATTGTTGTCGGTTACTATGTCAACTTTTCGATGAGCGTTGACCGGCTAAACGACAACTTGGTTTTTGTGCATATCATTTTCCAATGGTATTCGGTGAAACGCATCTGTATAGGCTATGGATTTGGATGCTTGGACATAGCTCAGTGATTGGTTGGGCTAGTTCAGCTTTATCTATGGGATTTCAGACTTGTTGTGTCCAGTAGGGTCCTTCCTCATCTTTAGTATATGGTGTCAATTGCATGAGTAAAATAGTGTCACCTTACCTTTTAATTCAGTTTTATTGTTTTGTATCGCATCCTGCAGGATCTTGATTCTGCCGTTAAATCATATGTATGTCTGCATATTTTCTGTTTAATTATTTTTGCTGCATAACTGATCCTGTTGCATAATATTATCGCTATTCAATTTCTATATGAATAATTTTTATCATTGGATTTCTATTATATTCTGTTGACTGTGATATTTGGACCGGTGGCAGTGGTTAGACCAGTCAACTGATATTTATCCGTAGCTCAATGGGGGTGTGGGCTAGGGTATTGTACATCGGTGAATGACTATAGTCGTGGTAGTAGCCAGGGGACTATATGCCTTCAGATTGTGTCATTTTTGAGGATCATATAGTGACTTCAAGGTGATTAGGTGTAGGATGCTACACTGGCGAATCGCCGATGGGCAGCAGTCTCTTTTGTTTCGAGCTAACATTGGAGACAACTCTGTCAGAAGTACATGTCCTTCGGGACAATTGGCCAAGCTCATGGTTTTTATCTCTATGTGATATACTTTCAGTACTCAGTATAGTTGTAATATATGTATACTATGCATATAAGACTCTGGTAGATATTGGCAAAAACTTAATTCTTATTAATACATTATTCCACTTAATTTCTATATTATTCTATTTAATTTTCTGCTTAGCTCTTCTGGCTAACAACTCCTATTTCTCTTCTAGGTTCTAGTCGACAAAGTAGTCTAGATAAATAGTATAGTCAACTTCTAGGGGAGTGTTCTGATGTTCTTATTTTAAATGTATTTCTATTTATTTTTTGTATGATGATTATGATTATTCAGTTGTTGGCAATCTATGATTCTGGATTGTTGAAATCTGTATGTTACTTAATTTTTTGTACTATTTCTAGTCTGGTTACGATTATGTTATCGTATATTGTTCCAGCATTGGATTTTGTGTTTTATTATTGGTTTTATCAAAAGTTTTGCCCTCGGGGTGTGACAATTTGGTAAATTTATAATTAATAAGCACACTTAATTACTAATCATCATCTATCCTTATTGCAGAATACTGCCCAAAACTTACGGTACTCGCATAGACCGAATGCTAAATGTGGCTCATGAAGCTATGAGTCTACCGTTGCACTAGATGAATAGTTGCACTAGATGAATAGATGCGGGAGACCTCGCAAGATACCTCTCACTAAATAGCAAGTAAAGAAATATGGACGACTTGAACCTAGGAGTGTCGGCCAAGTAGAAGCCCAAGTGCCAATACAAGTAGAGGTTAGAGAAATCACTCTACCTTTCTGTGTCGACTGGTTATCTTATTTCACGAAGCTAGCTCGAAATAGATTTGATGTATTTACAGGGCAAACCAATTCATGGGAAGCTCAAGAATGGTTGGCTAGCATGTCAGAGACACTAGACGTTGTGGAATGCCGAGAAAGGAAGCGAGTGAGGTTCAGGTCCCAGCATAGTCGCAGTGGTCTTCCACCACGTCCTAGCTTGTTCACCTAAGATACTTTTATGTAGCAGTATTTTTCCCAATCTTTGCAAGAAGCTGCTCTGCAGGAATTTATCAGTTCAGCAAAGTGGACGACTTGTTGAAGAGTATATCAATGAATTCTTTAAGCTATTTGAGATGTTTCCAGAAATAGTGCCTACAAGGTGCCTACAACAAGAGCCCAGTCTAGACATTTTACCATAGGCTTGAACCCAGTTATACATAGGCAAGTGAACACAGTGTCACCTAGTAATCTTACTGAAGTAATCAAAATGGCGCGAAGAGCCGAGATATGCAAATAGGATATCACTAGAGAAACTCAATGAAGTAAGGCTCTAGCTTACAATGTACCTTCAGGGTATGGGTCTTTGACTTCTCGTAGCCCACCTGCTTCAGATTCTAGACGTCAGGCGATCTAACCAAGAATGAAGTGGTGGGTTTCGGGTTGCATGTCCAGAAGCCTAATTCAGTCACCTCCGAGTGTAGGATCTTCGCCTATGGCTGGGTACAAGATATGTTACCAGTGTTGAGTTTGGGCATATTGCGAAAGCTTGCCCACTTAATGCAGTGTAATGTCACTACTGTAGAGAGATGGGATATTATAAGTATAATTGTCCGCAAAAAGGTAAGCAAGCATAGGGTTCATAGAGAATAGTGCAAGACTCATGGCAAAGTTTATCCCGACCTCCCCGAGTGGCACCTCAGGACTGCCCAGCAAGGTAGACAAAATTAAGATCCTGGAGCAGCACGAGTGTATGCTTTGTCACAACAAGATGCTCAGCGTGCATCTGGTGTTGTTCTGCAAAGTATCATTTCAGTATATGACATTTCTGCTTATTTACTTATTGATACCGGAAGTTTTTATTCATTTATTTCTTATAAATTCATAAAAAAATAGATCGTCAACCTGTCCTAGCATAGTATGATATGACAATATACGCTCTAGTGGGTGGTGTGTTATGATCATATCTAGAACTAAGACAATGTCCATTAGACTTAGGAGAAGTAGTTATTTATTCAGATATGATGTTGCTTGACTTCACAGATTTTGTGACAATCTTAGGAATGTATTGGCATTTCACCAACCGAGCAATGGTCGATTGTGATGGCCATACAGTGACCTTCATAATGCAAGGGTCAATCGTACCCTCATTTACTAGGGTGTAAGGACAATTGGCCCCCATTATTTTTGCGCTACAAGCAAAGCAGGTGCTAAATGATAGATGTTAGGATATCTGATGTTTGTAACCAAGGCAGATGAGCAGCCTTCTATTCTAATTGAACAAGTACATGTTGTTAGAAGGTATCTTGATGTGTTTTCTAAATAAATTACCTAGAATACCACCAAACAAGCAAGTAAAATTTTCTATTGAACTTCAACCAGATACCTCACCAATATCAAAGGCTTTGTGCAAAATGGTATCTAGAGAATTAGAAGAATTAAAGGAGCCGTTACTAGAATTACTCAATAAGTGCATCTCCGTGGGGTGCACTGGTGCTCTTTGTTAAGAAAAAAATGTATATTCCAACTATATATTGATTATCAATAACCAAACATAGTCACTATCAAAAATAAGTACTCATTGCCAAGAATTAACAACTTGTTTAATCAGCTTAAGGATGTCATCAATTCAGGATTAGGGAAGAAGATATGTCAAAAACTGCATTTCGGACACGTTATGAGCATTATGAGTTATTAGTAATGTCTTTCAGATTAACAAATGCACCAACAACATTAATAGATCTAATGAATAGGGTCTTTATTGATTACTGGGATAAATTTGTCATAGTTTTCATCATTAATATCTTGGTGTGTTCTCGTAATAACAATAAACACAAGAAGCATTCACAGCTTGTACTCTAAACTCTACATAATGAGCAGTTGTATTCGCTTTGAAAACATGGCAACACTATCTTTATGGTGTCACATTTAAGATATTCACCAACCATAATAAAAGTTTAAAGTAATATATTCTTAAAAAGAGATGAATATGAAGCAACGTCGGTGGATAGAATTCCTGAATAACACTGACTACACAATCAATTATCATCTTAGTAAAGCTAACGTGTTAGCGGATGCTCTTAGTAGAGAAATTGTGGGTATGATCCCTACAGAATTAGATATTGACCTCAAATGCCCTACCGAGTATGGGTATTTAGCCATGATGATAGCATGGGTATAATTTGGTTTGAAGATCGACTGTGTACCTATATACTAGATTCTGTTAAGCAGGACCTTATGGAAGAGGCACACAAATCTGGATTGGCAATATATCCTAGTAGCACAAAGATGCATAGGGATCTTAGAAAATTATTCTAACATCAGATTTGAGCTAGGGAAAAATACTACTACATAAAAGCATCTTGGAAAACCCCCCAAGATGCACTAGTGTGTCCGAGCATAGTCGTAGTGGTCTTCTACCACGCCCTAGCTTGTCCACCTAACAAAAAAAAACACTCGCTTCCTTTCCAAGCATTTCATATTGTCTAGTGTCTCTGACATGTTAGCCAACCACTCTTGGGCTTCCCATAGATTGGTTTGCCCTATAAATATATTAAATCTATTTCAAGCCAAATTCGTAAAATAAGATAACCAGTTGTCACAGGATGGTAGAGTGATTTCTCTTGGCAATTCATGTTTCACATATCATAATAGGTTGTGTCATACTTGACACACGACACGATTATGCTTCACATGAACATGACTCGTTTATGTATACAGGTCAATATACAAAATATAAATACGACCTACTTATTTCATAAGTGACACAACACGAATAACACGATTAATAAATAGGTCGTGTCACATGACAAGACACGACATGATACAACACACTATAATACAAATCATGTTATATAACATGACACAAAATTCAGCAAATTATAAATGAGTTATATATATTATATATCATTTATATATATATATTATAATATATAATATAAATATATTATATATTATTTATCTATAGTATATTATTTATGTATATAATATATAAATTATATGGGTTACACGTGTTGACTCGCCAACACGATATGACACGACACAAAATTTAGTGGGTCATAACGGGTCGACATGTTTACGACATGAAACACGATTAGTCTAACCCAGACCCGCAAACTCACGTATCATGTCATGTCGTGTTGGCGGGTCGTGTCATATTTTGCCAGCCCTACTTGGGCCTCTACTTGGCCAACACTCCCAAGTTTAAGTCATTCATATTCCTCTACTTGTTTTTCGGTCATAGGTATCTCGCAAGGTCTTCCGTGTCTCTTCATCCAGTGCAACGGTAGGCTTATAGCTTCACGAGCCACGTTTAGCATTCGGTTTGTGCAAGTACCACGAGTTTTGGGCGGCATTCTGTAATAAGGACAGACAATGATTAGTAGTTAAGTGTGTTTATCAATTATAAATTTACCCCTTTTATATATGTATATATATATATATATATATATATATATATTTGACGTATGCCCTAAGTCCAAAATTTATCCTAAATCCCTAAATCTAATCCTAGGCTTTGATACCAAATTGTGACACCCCTAGGGCAAAACATCCGATAAAACCAATAATAAAACATATAATCCAATACTAGAACAATACATGATAACAGAATCATACCCCAGACTAGAAATAGTATAGAAAATTCAATAATATACAAATTTCAACAATCCAGAATCATTATTTGCCAATAATAACTGAATGATCATAATCATCATACAGAAAATAAACAGTAATACATATAAAATAAAAACACTAGAACACTCCCCTGGAAATCGACTATACTATCTATCTAGACTACTCCGTCTGTGATGGAGCCGTACCAGAACCTGAAAGGGAAATAATAGTTGTTAGCCAAAAGGGCTAAGTAGGGAATTAAGTGGAATATGAAGTATTAATAAGAATTAAGATTTTGACAATATCTACCAAAGTCCTATATGCATAGTATACATATATTACAACTGAACTGAGTACTGAAAGTATATCCCACATAAAAATAAAAACCGTGAGCTTGGCTAATTGTCCCCAAGGACATGCACTCCTGACAGAGTAATCTCTAGTGTCAGCTTGAAATAGAGGAGATGGCTGCCCGTCGGTAGTCCGTTAGTATAGCATCCTATACCTAATCACCCAAAGTTGTTATACGACCCTCAGAAATGATACAATTCAGAGGCATATAGTCTCGTGGCCTGTACCACGACTATAGCCATCGGCTAATGTACAAAACCCGTAGCCCATACCCCTATCGAGCTATAGACAAATATCGGTTGACTAGTATAACTAGTGCCACCAGTCCAAATATCACAGTTAACAGAAGCACTGTAAGCTTCACAGGAGCCGAAAAAACCAGGTTGCCAGAGTGTGCGTCAGAGGAGTCCGCCGGAGACGCCAAAAATGCATCACGGGACTCACTGAAGTTTGGGAAAAAGGTTTGCCGAAGCTAGTGATGTTGTCAAAGCTTCACAAACTCGTCCAAGTTCAATAGCGAGCGGAGCCCGTCGCCGGAGAAGCGTCAAACAAAGCTTCAAGTAGGGTTCCAGTGCTTGTCAGCGAAGCAGTGTGAAGAGGAGGCGATGGAGGTGGCGTCAGAGGTTCGTCTCGCCGACATAACTTCACCAACTGAATGAGAGAGAGCGAGAGTGTGAGGGAGAGAGGGGAGTGGCTCGGCGAGATGAGACGAGGCAAGGAGAGGGGAAAGAAGAAGGGAAAAAAGGGAAGTGGTGAGGTGGGGGCCGCACACGTGGGAGGAGTGGAGAAAGTGATGGTAAGGAATGGGGATGCGTGAACGTCCCGTCTCATCCAATTCTTTTTTTTTTGTTTTAACGTTTACGTTTATTGTATATGTGTGCGTGTACAGTAATATTATTAATTTAATTATTTTTTTCTTGAATGTAACAGTGTCGCTCGGCTAGATTCGTTAAGTTGCTCCCAACTTCCCTATCCCCAATTTCTTTATTTCAATGGTTCAAAAAATCCATCATATCCTTCTATTTGTAACCTTGTCTTGCTCACAGAGGCTAAGTCATAAACTCTATGCATCGACCTCTTTCCACATTGTACTGACTCATCAAACCACAAGTTCAAGGTCTCATAATAAATATCTACCAAATGTCAATAACTAAATAATGATCTTCTAACATTCAACGGAATGTTCATAGAAAGCCAAATGACAAAAAAGAATAAGTTTTAAAAACATGATATATAATCTTCCTAAGACACTATTATTTACTCCTGTCTCTAGCTCGAATGGTTGGAAAAGAGGGCAAGCGCTAGTGCAATATTAACATTGCACATTTGCAAGCTATGTGAACAAGAAGCAAGAACCAAGGCCTTAGGATCAAATCTCACCTTCACCACCATCACATGACTCCCTATAGGAAAAAAGAAGCACAGACCAATATTCTATTCACTTGACTCACATATCCCATAAAAACCTCTTTATCCTCTATATCCTTGCATTGACTGTAATCTATCGCATTGAGAATGTATACTAATGGTAAGATGAAATTCATCATGGTACAAAACTTTTGGTTTTACCATTATATAATCATTTAGAGCACATACCACTCTCACTTTCAAGATTTTCAGTATTTATAGCTTGAATGTGGACAGCGAACATTAATTCTCCATATTCTAGTTCATACTTGGCATTATTGTAAGCAATATGAATTGAATAGTTAATGCAGGTATAGTGCACCATTGAGCATAGTTTCAGTCCACTACCACATACATGGAAAGCAGCAATTGTCTGACAAGAATAAGCAGTGTCATATGAATTATTTCCCCAAAAGGTTATAAAGAAAGTATTAGATGCCTGAAATGATGAACAACTATGCAACGATCAAATAAACTTATTTTGGGATATTAGGAAACGATGCATTCAGATACAAAACAATATAGCATACCATCTAGTTCATTTGTAAATGCAAGGCAATATGGCAGACTAGAAATCACCGTCAGGCCAAACAGCAACAGCCGACTTAAATCCATGTGATTAACCAAAGTGGAGGAGATGACAAAGCCTGCAGTTTGAAATAGCAAGCTGACTCTCCTGCTGAGATACAGAAGACAAAATCAATTAGAATTAGCATATGCAGCGGAAATAACTGATACTAGAATAGACAAAAGATCAAAGCGATAGCTGTCACAAGCAAACTAACAAGCCTATATCCAAAATGTTAAAAATCTTGATGTAAAGAAACAACACAGAGAAGATGAAATCGAGAATTAGGGGAGAGCAAACACACTTCTTCTGCAGCCAGAGTTTGGCATTGTTGAAATACCGGCATATCGACTCAAATATTTGATGATTCTACTTTTGCCAGAAAGAAAAGAAGCCCAAGTAAATATGCAACTTTTCAGAATAATAGACCAAAAGGTCTATCCAACACACTCAGTGAAAAACCAATTTCTGACACATCGAAGTGCATTTTCTTAAAAGAAAATCTAGTAAATGACGAAAACGCATTTTTCTCAAAAACTAGGAGTCTCAAAACAATCTCGAGGAGCAAGCAACAAATTCTTTCTCGTTGAACAAACAACCTGCAAGATCTGCAAGCCCGCGGCAAGAACGACGACAAATGTCGCAAATTCTGCCTACGAACACCAAACATTTCGTCAGGAACCGCCCTCATTATCGAGTTCAAGTACAGCACACAACTCCCAGAAGATCGGCAGACGCGAGATAAAGTCCAAGAAGGCGAAAGGAAAATCAAACAACAAAAAAAAGAAGAAAAAAAAAAAAGGAAAGATGAGGCGACACCTGACAGATCTACCCATCCAAAAATCAACGGAGAAGGTCACCTCGGGTCTGCCGTCCTCGCGAAACCTCCCTAGCAGCTAAGATTCTTCCCAGATCTCATCGAAACATGTAGCAGCGAAAAGCAGGGGGAAGAAAAGAGAGAGGAAGAAAGAAAGAGAGGCGAATGGGAAAAAGGAAGAGAGAGAATGTGAGGGCGAGAGGCAGAGTCATCCAGAGCAGCTCTCAGGCGAGGACAAGGCACTCATTAAGAAATAATTGGATGAAATTATCAAAAAAAGAAAGAAGATTGGTTAACCTTTGCCCATCACTTCGTAGATCGATTTTAAAAGGATTTTAAAAACAATTAAAGCACAAGTTTGATCCCAAATTTGTTGTTTTCGGCGCATCTTCGCGAGTTGCAAAGAGCAATTGGTAACTTGGCAAGTCAATTAAATAAAATATTGTTCGTTCATATTTAAAAGTTAAAACCCACTAGCCAGCATTCATGGAATATCCATTAAGATGAATACTTTCGTTGTTGCTGCTGAGCCTTTTTGACATTGACTTCAGACTTTTGAAATTTTGACTTTGTCCGGTTTTTCTGTTACTTTCTGGCAAATGGCATGTTAAATTTGGAATAATTTTTAATACTAATAATAATAATAATAATAATAATAATAATAAATTCGTGAAAATCTTGCAAAGTGTGTTACGAGTTTGACACGAAAAAGTAACGACTATAATTTTTCCAAACGCAACCTTCAAACTTGAGGTCACTTATATAAAAGTAGACTTGCTTAGTTGACTTTGACCTGGTATTAGCCTTTCTAATATATTTGATGTGCCTCTCAGTCTATGTCTACATGAGCATCAGTCAATGCGTCCCTTTCAATGTTTCTTATTACCCACCGTGGCTTTTTCTAATATGATAGACGACCTTAAGTTAATTTTTAAATTACATATATCTCATAATTCTATTATTTGCTAATAGTGGGATTGATCTTATTTTTTATTTAGCATTATTCATATTGTAACGACAATATGTTATTTTTCTAATTGTTTACTTGTTAATTGACTTTTTCCATGTATATCTCCAACAACAATAAGAAGAACAACAACGATGACAATGATGACGATGATAATAATAGTAACAAACAATTAGCATTGTAATGATAGGGAATTAGAAAATTAATCATGAATTTACTATTATTAAAGTCAAAATGTTATAAATATGAATGTAAAAATAAAGATAAATGGGGTATGACTAGTTGGGATATTTAGTAAATAATAGAAGATCAATTTGTGGTAATGTAGGCAAGTACACCAATTAGAATATTAATAGTACAAATGATTAAAATATTAAATTTATTATTTTAAAATATAACAGTAGCAAGCATAAAGTTATATAATTCAGTACGAGGGTTGGAGCAAATTTCCGGCGCCATAAATATCTATCATAATTAATTTTATAATAAAAGTTAATAAATAAAAATAATATATAATAGTGAATCTGTAATGTTGCTGCTAAGAGCAATACCCTACTATATATAATCAATTTTTTTAATAATCCGGTTCAATTTTGATTTTAAAAAAAAATTAGTAAAAAATTTTTCGATAAATTTAGTTTCAATTTTTACCGTGAGATACAATAGAATTTTACAATACAAAACTAAATCACTTGTGATTCCCTTTTCATTAATTAAGAGTATTTACAAATGGATTTTACCAATAACTAAAACAGGTTTACCATCCATAAACTATATATATATATATACCATTAACATCTCAATCAGATGCAAAAGTGATTAACCATCATCAATTTGTCAATTAGAAAATAATATCGACTTTTGGAAAAAGCTTTAGTAAAAACATAAGCTATTTGAAGATCAGTAGAGCTATGTGGAAGAGAGATGACATGAGTCCTACAAACTTCAGGAATTGAGTGATAATATATTTTAACATATTTGGTACGCTTATGAAATATTAGATTTGTAGCGATGTCAATTGAACTTGTGTTATCTGCATCAAGTTGAGTTAGACTACTTTGGAGAAGGCCAAGTTCACCTAACAATCTACAAAGCCAAATTATTTCAAAACATATAGGAGACATAATACGATACTCAGACTCAGTGAAGGACTTAGAAACATGATCTTGCTTTTTACTCTTTTTATAAAAAAAGAGAGAGAGAATCACCAAGAAACATGCACCAACTAGCAACTGAACACCTCATATCAGAACAACCGACCTAATTAACATCACTATAAAAAGTTAATTGAATGAAAGAATTTATTGAAAAGTAAAACCCTTGGTGACGAAAGTAAAGACCCTTGGTGGAATTGCCTTTTAAATAGTGAAGCATATGTCAGAATAACAACCATATGAATGTGTTTGAGTGCTAGCATAATTGACTAGCTTGTTGGATAGCAAATAAAATATCAAGACGAGTAATTTTCAAATAATTTAAGTTGTCCACCAATTTTCAATATTAAGAAAGATTAGAGAAAAAGTTACCCTTGTTTTGATAATATTTGATATTTACTCAAGAGGAGTATTAATTAACCAACCATATTTTGTTAATGCAAGAAAAGACGCCTTGAGTTGGAATAAATTTCAAAACCAAAAAAATAGTTTAAAGAACTCAACTCTTTCATGTCAAAACATTGCTGATTCTTGACGCCTTGAGTTGGAATAAACTTTAAGACCAAAAAAATAGTTTAAAGAACCCAATTCTTTCATGTCAAAACATTGCTGAAAATGATATTTGAGTTAGGAAATTAAGATAAAAAATATATTGTTATAACAATATCATCAACATATATTAGAAGCATGATAGTTCCCTTTGCTGTCTTGTAAAGAAATAAAAAAAAATTATATTAATTTTGAATAAATGAAAAACTTAAAAGTATATAATAAAACTTAAAGCATGATAGTTCCCTTTGCATAGAAATCTGTAACGATCATTTATTAAACTATTTATGGAGTCATTACTACTAGTTCATTGGTGTAGTCCAATAATGATGGAATATGAAGAACTAGATTAAACTACTATAGAGGCTTTGACTTCTCTATTTTCTAAGCACGTGAGATAATCCTTAATAATGTGGCCATTTTGGTTATTAGTAATTATATAATTTCTTATTACAATTGTGAGCTATGTGGCCAAATTTCTTACCTGTAGCAGTGTATTTGTTCCGTACCTTTATTCCTTGTGCAGCGTAACAATTTCTAATGTTCTCTCTCTATGTATATAGTACGAACTGGATTTTTATTTAGCAATCCAACCATAATAGTTTCAAACTCAGATGTTAATTTCATTAGAAACTAATCTTGTATACTAACTTCATTTGAGTATATGATGCCAGAGTAATTACTCTAAAGATTAAAAAACCTAGAATAAGTTTGCTTAATAGAGATATTACCTTGACTAAACTACCTGATTTCCAATTCAAGTTGAATCATATAGTAGTACTGTCTTAATGATATATATGTCTAAGGTAATCCTATATGTCCTTAGCCATACCCAATGAATGTAAATTATTCATCATATAAGTTTCAATTGATGCTAAAATCCAAAAGATAACTTGAGCATAACGTACTTTCCACTTGTTAAATTCTTTCTCATATTTATATGGCCTAAAGCTTCTTTCTGTTCAGAAACATCATGAATTAGAACTCATGATATACTTAAATTCAAGCTCAAAGTATGATTAGGCACATAGAGATAATTAGAAACAATAGGTGAAAGCACTAGGAAAAAAATAAAACTCAATTGCATAAAAATATTTGTAAATATAATAAAATAATCTAAATTTAATAAATAGGATAAAACATCGAGGAATTATGCCCCAAACAATACTCTTCTATAAGTTAAAAATTTAGTCCAAAACAATAGAAAGAGGCCTAACTTCAAAATCAATTGAGAAACAAAATCACTACTGTATGAGAGAAGACCTAAATAGGAGCTGAGAACACCTAAGCCAGCAAGAACACCCAAAAAAAAAACGAAAACACCCAGAACCAGCAACATGCAATGCAGCAACATCTACGCGCATGTACGAGGGGTTGGGAGCAAATTAGGGAATTGTTTCTACTTGGAACAAGCATAGTGAGCAGGTAGACTCCTTCCACCTAAAATTAGCACTCAACAATGACTAGACAAACTCTTTCGCTTAGAAGGAGTGCCCAACAGCAGACTCCTTCCAAGCCTTCCACTTGGAAGGGGAGGGGAGGGATCGATGGGGGGCTTTTGTGTGGCAGCAACGTCCGGTTTGCTAGAGATTTGCGGCAAGGGTAACGTGGTGGTAAATATCTGAACAGAAGCCCTAACGGTTAGCACCCAAAACCAAAACTTAAAAAGTCATCAAAGGTGAAACCCTAAAGAGGTCGTTGTAGCTTTAATACCATGACATAGTTTTACAATGGAAAAGTAAAAATGATTTTTTTTATTAGTTAAGAGTATTTACAAGCAGATTTTACTAATAACTCAAACGAGTTTAATATTAGTAAAATATATATTTACACTAATTTAGTCTACTTATATGTTCACTCCTCATTAATAGTTTCACTACCACACTATTACTTCGATCAGCTCATATTAATTTTGTTATGTGACAACTATGATGATTAAGATAATTGACAAAAGACATTTAATCAATCATTAGGACATTGAGTGATCCTATACATAACATACTAATTGTCACGCCCATAATTAGTGCTAAAATTTTTCTTTAAAATAAGCAGAGCCACGCAGGACTCTGGGAGAAAAACTGTCCCGCGCAGGGGATAAAATAGCACAGGGCACGACCGGCAGACGTGACTACTCACGTCTCAGCCTAACCCAACATACAGCCAACACCGTACGCAGACGGTGGCGCACATGCATGAACAGCGAACACCACGCAGGGTGTCGAGGAGCGGCTAGTCGCACGTAGGCGACGGAACACAAAGTCAACATAAAGTCAACGCAGAGACAACATAGCAAGCACAAATAGGCGACAGGGTCGCACATGTCGAGAAGAAGGGAGAAGCCACCTCGCTCGGACGAGCAGGGGAGAACGCCGGAGAAGTAAGGGACCGCACGCGCCTAAACGTGGGGTCAAACGCAGAACGCGCACACATCACAGCAACGGAACAAGGCGTCGCCGAAATGCATGGCGACGCCGGAAAGCTGAATAACAGAAATAAAGGAGTCGGAAAAGAAGAATGCCTCTCGGCAGGACTCGAACCCACCGGCTCCACCACTGCACAACAGACCATATGGTAAACTGATTTGAACTCCTCGACGCCGAACCGCCGCCACACACCACCGATCGTCGCACGAAGTTTGCCAAGAATCGCCGCTGATCACCGGAGTCTGTCCGAGCAGTCGATATGGCTACGCCGAGCTATAGAGGGAAACGGGATGGACTCATCGACGCCGAACTGCCCGCACCACACCACTGGTCGTCGGAGTCCACCGGCAATCACCGCTAATCTCCGGGGCAGAGGGGTAGAGCTCCCGATGCTCTGAACCCTGAGCGCTCATCGAACTCCATCGCACGAAGTTCGCCAGGGGTTGCCAAACGATCCCACCAATCGCTGGAACCCAATGGGAGAGGGAGGTCCGGACGATCACGCTGATCGCTGGAACTAAGGGAGAGGGAGAGTCGCTAGACCCCCCTGGTCTTGCCGGACCACACTGGAGTCGCCAGATGCCTCCGGCGGTCGCCGGGTGTTACCGAAAGTAAGAGGGAAAGAGGAGGGCGCGGGGGAAGCAGACGCCGCGTGTCTACCCGCTCGCCTGGAGTGCGTACGCCTGCATCTCCAGGGTTATGCCAGCCACGAACGCTGTGCATTCGCCTCCACTGGCTGGCGAGTCGAGCCGCCGAAGTCCCATGCGCCGGAGACTCCCGAGTCTCCGCCCCGGTCATCGTCGACGACACCTCCTCCCTGTCCGGTCGCTTATGCCCGCACGCAGCCATCTCTACCAGCTGCATCCCTCGTCGCAGTTTGCCGACTCATTCGCACCACGCAGTCGTCGTCTCACAGGCCGACGTCGCTGGCGTCGCCGAGTGCCATCCGCATCACTCGTTCGGCCCCAGAACTCGCATCCTCCTCTGCCCGCTGTTGTTCCGCCTCCCAGCCCCCTATGCACGCCCGCGCATGCTTCCTGGAAGACGAACGCTCACCGCCCGTCGCCGCCAACGAGCTCCAGCCACGCCACCGTCGCCTCTCCGGCCAACGTTGTCGCCGATGGCTGCCCACCATGCGGCAGAGAACACCTGCACGCGTCGACATCAGCGAATGCGGCTCCACCATTTTCGATCGCACGCGAGCGCCGAGCCCTAGCTAGATTTGGGGGCGATTTTGTCCAGGTCAATTCCCTTTTGACCGATCAAAATCGGGCCCAAATCTTGGGCCTAACATCCTCCCCTGTCTGAGGTGGTCGCCGTCCTCGGCGACTCAAGATAGCTCCTCAGCTCACTCTCGAATAGCTATAGTTTGGACGCCTTGTGCTAGGTTGCTTCCTCTATGAGGGATCCATCCCATCGGATGAGAAACTCCGTATGTAAGTTTCTCTTACTTTGCTCCAACACCTGGTAAGCTAAAATGTCACCTATCCTTCGGTGGAACTTTGTTTGCACCATCGGTGGGGCTCGGTGACTAAAACCAAGAAGGATCGTCCGGATCCGAGTGAAACTTCCCCAAGCTCATATGGAATGTAGGTTATACATACATTCTCTATTAGAGTTTCAAACGGTATGCCACTGAGTCCACTCAACTCAGCATCTCACACGGACCGTCATATCTTCGGATAAGACCCTGGTGAGCCTCCCTCACCGAGATCTTCCTACAGATCTACGAGGTAAGTCAGAGAAGATCTAAGTCGCCCATGACTAATCCTTCGTTCCAACAATGACGGTTTGCATACTTTTACATCCATTGTGCAGCCAACACCAAGCTATCTCTAGCCTCTCGGAGTGAATCGATTCGTTCTCGAGCTTTTCGTTGAGTCATAGGGCACTTCCACGCAGAATCCTCTCGCACCATGTCAACGGGAGTTAGGGGCTGACTCCCTAACTCTAGTTCGAAGCTCAAATGAGGTGGGACCTGTGGATGATAACCTTTGCAGGTCATAGGCATTTCATGCTATATCGATCCACTTCACCTAGTCACCCTGACTGGCGATCACAAAGTGACGGGGGAATTCTTCCACAAGAGCATTCACCTGCTCAATTTGTCCATCTGCCTGAGGATGATTGGCTGTGGAGAAACTTAACTTGGACTATTGTCTATTGAACAACGTGGTTCAGAAGCGTCCAGTAACAACAGGCATCCCCATCGCTCACAAAATCCACTGGGATGCCAAAATGTTTCACCACATTTTGGAAGAAGAAGTCTATAGCAACCCTTGCTATATACTGCTCAAGTGTTGGGATAAAGACTCCACCCATGGAGAATCTATCACAACTAGTGGCACTGAGCTTTTACTGTCAAACTTAGAAAACCCACCAATAAAGTCCTTGGACACCCCTGTCCAGGACATCTCGAGAATAGGAAGTGATTGAAACAACCCTGCCTCTAGTCTCCGATCGATCTTACCTTCCTGGCAATTTTGGTAAGTGTGGACATACATCCTCATGTTTGCGCATGTATTGGGCCAATAGCACAGACGTGCTGACAGGACAACTATCCCCTTTTGTCCTGGATGTCTTGCCCAAAGCTTGTCATGGAGCTCCCTCAATAGCTCCTGGCGCAGTCCGCCCATCGATGGGACTAGTGGCCAATCGCCTCTGACCATGATATATCATCTGGACCCAATTAGAAGTGTCAGATCATGTTTGACTTAACCTACTGAACTTAGCTTTTGATCCTCCCTGTCAAAAGCTGAGGCTGTTTTTATTCTGCTTAGTAGATCCTTTTCCACTCTAGAGAGGGTATAACACATAAGTGCATTAAATTTGCTGAGTTCGTTAGGAGCCACATTGGTTTTACCCGATTTATGTTCCTCTGGAACTGAAATTCACCCCAGAATTCCGACCAATGTGCCTATTTTGCCGACAACTTCTTTTATGTGGTGTAATGTTGTCGGTCTTTAGTGCCTCGAGAAGGCTCTCCGCGTCTGGAGATAGTGGACTCCCACCACCTTTTCCTTCTCATGGTCAAATACTATCGCTCAGTCCTGTTAGCTTTCAACTCTTAAAAGTTAAAGGATGCCCATACAATAAAAGTATACCACTGATAGCTTGGTCCGAAGGATCAGTGTGAAACTCAAAAGACATACTGAAGTCGAGCAACTTCAGGATCGGTTCACAGGCGATATGGACCTTCACTCCCGGAAGGCCGACTGACACCGATCGAGCCATTCTCATTTCTAGTTCCTTTCCAGCAGATTACTGAGGGTAAAGCTTTCCTCGAACAGCCTCTGATGAACCCTCAATAGAGGTTCACCACACTGAGAAAACTCCATACTCGGTTTACTTTGAGGGGGCGCGCCATTCCGCAATGGCTTGGACCTTTACCTTGTCCATGTGCACTCATCCGTGGTCCATTCCATGGCCAAGGAAAGAAATCTCATTCACTACAAATGAGTATTTCTCCAACTTCAAATAGAGTTGGTTTTTCCCTCAACACCAGCCTTAGATGGCGTAGGTGTTTCTCAACACTTGAGGAGAAAACCATGATATCATCCAAGTATACAACTACGTAGTGATCTAAGAAAAGGGGTTAACACTTATTCTTCAGATGACAAAACGTAGAAGGGGCCTTTTGTAGTTCAAAGGGCATCACTTTGAACTCCAGGACTTACATTGGGTTACCCATATGATTTTTATATTCGTTGCCCTTGGTGTAACGAATTTGTTAGCGACCTGCCTTCAGGTCTAGCTTAGAGAAAACCCATGCTTTCCCTAGTCAATCTCTCAGATCAGAATAAGTAGTATAAGATAACAACCTCTCACTATTATCTTATTCAAGGTTCGATAGGCTACCCAGAACCTTAGCGACCAATCCTTCTTCGTTTAGAAGAGGATCAGGTCTCTATAAGGCGATACCGTAGACCGAATGAACCCGGCTTCGAGCAATCCACACCATTGCTAACGAAGCTTGACCAACTCCATTGGAGAAATACGGTATTAGACCTTTAGTGGAGGAGTGGCTCATGTCACAAGCTTAACTTATGATGATCACTCTCCTTTGGGGAAGGTGTTTAGGAAGCTCCGATGATAACTCGTCGGATAACTCTTCCAACCAAACCTTCACCATCGAGGGAACCTCTCCTTCACAAGGAGAGTTGTCAAATCCATGCCTCTCTATGGCCCTTCCCTACTTGTAGGGAGTTGTTGATAGAGGAAACCCTCAATCTCACGCATCACCTGGGCATACCGCTGGAGGTAATCCCGTATGACCCAATATGCCTTAGTCATTTTAAGTTGCCTCGCACAACCCACGATAAGTTCCCTTAATAGGAACTAATCCTTGATCTCATCTTTTTGAGTTCTCCTCATGAGAGCTTAAGCGTCGGATTAAACCCAAAAAGGGCTGTGTGCAGTTTGAGCTCACCACCACAACTTTGTATCTCTAAAGAGATACATGATATAAGTATGTGTCTGCTCCTCAGCAAAAACCTGGGTAGTCTGGAAATATAATTCCAAATCCCATAGGAAGTTCTCAACTTCCTCAACGCAGCAAACCCCCGAAAAGGGTGCTAGCGCACCGTCGCACGGTGGTCACATGGCCGCACTCGGCCAAAGCTTGCGGCATAGCCGCAGCACACATCAGGAGGAGTACTTCCATCCTGTATTGTCGCAGTCCTGTTGTCTGGCGCTCTACCAGAATCTTCAACTGCGTCCTCCATAGTAGTGCTTGCTGTAGATGTGCCCCCATGTTCGCTGAATGGTCCACTCGACTTGTAGAGTACCGCTACAACTATAAGTACAACTTGGAATGTACAGAACCTGGGCTCCGATACCAGTCTGTCATGCTCAGAATTAGTGCTAAAATTTTTCTTTAAAATAAGCAGAGCCACGCAGGACTCCGGGAGAAAAATTGTCCCGCGCAGGGGATAAAATAGCACAGGGCGCGACCGGCAGATGTGACCACTCACATCTCAGCCTAACCCAACATACAACAAACACCGTACGCAGACGGTGGCGCACATGCGCGAACAGCGAACACCACGCAGGGTGTCGAGGAGGGGCTAATCGCACGCAGGCGACGAAACACAAAGTCAACATAAAGTCAATGCAGAGACAACACAACAAACACAAATAGGCGACATGGTCGCACACGTCGAGAAGAGGGGAGGAGCCGCCTCGCTTGAACGAGCAGGTGAGAATGCCGGAGAAGCAAGGGACCGCACGCGCCTAAATACGGGGTCAAACATAGAACGCGCACACATCACAGCAACGGAACAAGGCGTCGCCGAAATGCATGGCGACGCCAGAAAGCTGAATAATAGAAATAAAGGAGCCGGAAAAGAAGAATACCTCTCAGCAGGCCTCGAACCCACCGGCTCCACCACTGCACAACGGACCATCTAGCAAACTGATTTGAACTCCTCGACGCCGAACCACCCGCCACACACCACCGATCATCACACGAAGTTCGTCAGGAATTGCCGTCGATCACCGGAGTCCGTCCGAGCAGTCGATATGGCTACGCCGAGTCGTAGAGGGAAACAGGATGGACTCATCGATGCCGAACTGCCCGCACCACACCACCGGTCGTCAGAGTCCGCCGGCAATCATCGCTGATCACCGGGGCGGAGGGGTAGAGCTCCCAATGCTTTGAACCATGAGAGCTCGTCGAACTCCATCGCACGAAGTTCGCCGAGGGTTGCCAAACGATCCCACCAATCACTAGAACCCAATGGGAGAGGGAGGTCCGGACGATCACGCTGATCGCCGGAACTGAGGGAGAGGGAGAGGTCGCTAGACCTCCCTGGTCTCACCAGACCACACTGGAGTCGCCAAGTGCCTCCGGCAGTCGCCGGGTGTTGCCGGAAGTAAGAGGGAAAGAGGAGGGCGCGGGGGAAGCAGACGCCGCGCGTTCGCCCGCTCGCCTGGAGTGCGTACGCCTGCGTCTCCAGGGTTTCGCCAGCCACGAACACCGCGTGTTCGCCTTCGCTAGCTGGCGAGTCGAGCCGCCGAAGTCCCATGCACCGGAGACTCCCGAGTCTCCGCCCCAGTCGTCGTCGACGACACCTCCTCCCTGTCTGGTCACTTATGCCCGCACGCAGCCATCTCTACCAGCTGCATCCCTCGTCGTAGTTTGCCAGACTCATTCGCGCCACGCGGTCGTCGCCTCACAGGCCGACGTCGTCGGCGTCACCAACTGCCGTCCGCATCACTCGTTCGGCCCCAGAACTCGCATCCTCCTATGCCCGCTACTGTTCCGCCTCCCAGCCCCCCTGTGCACGCCCGCTCGTGCTTCCCAGAAGACGAACGCTCACCGCCCGTCGCCGCTAACAAGCTCCAGCCATGTGACCGTCACCTCTCCGGCCGACGTTGTCGCCGGTGGCTGCCTGCGACGAGGCAAAGAACACCTACACACGTCGACATCAGCGAACGCAGCTCCACCATTTTCAATCGCACGCGAGCGCTGAGCCCTAGCTGGATTTGGGGGTGATTTTGACCAGGTCAATGCCCTTTTGACCAATCAAAATCGGGCCCAAATCTTGGGCCTAACACTACTGAACTTATAAGATCATAAGTAGTCTTCATAAAGATAAGATAATTAGCCAACAATATTTGATTAATTTTAGTTAAAGCATTTGACCAAGCTTGACATTTTAATATTTTTCAAATAATATCCATTATAAAATGTGTATCCAAAATCAAGAGACACCATGATAGAGTTTAACTTATTTTTATAGATTTACTTGGAAAATAAATTATATATTATGTTTCTATTTTTTAAAAAATATTTTAAATTATTGATATGAGATGTATACCATAAAATTTACTAGGCAGGTTCATTGCCTAGGAGGGGGAAGAGTGATACTCTTTTTTTCTTTTTTTTTTCTTTGAGATTTGTGCTATATCACATATAGCACAAATCTCAAAGCAAAAAAAATGTGAGATCATCACCTCCCTAGTTTCCTATGCAGTGTCACTCATACTCAAATGCTGCATAGTAAATTTTCTCTCATTATAATCTAATCATTCATACTTATATCTTTGATATATTATTTTTAATTGAGAAAATAATAAAGAATTAAGACATAATAGGAAGCTCAAAGTAAATTTTCTTAAAACAAAACATCCTTATGATAACTTTGAAATTGAGGATTATTTAATAAAATTTACAAAAATATTTTCTATTATAAAAAGCTTAATATAATTTAATTTATATTTTAAGGGCAAATTTATAAACATGAGAAATTATGCGGATCGATTTGCAACCGTCTTTAATTATATTTTCAAAAAAGTTTGTCTTTTCGGACCCACATTTGGGATGCGCTCCGCTAATTGATCGTTCCTTCGTTTCTGGGGGAGGAATGGAACGTGTAGGCCTTTGGACTTGGGGCTCCATCCAGATCTGACCTTGCTTGCTTCTCGCCTTCTCAAATCCTCGCCGGCGATTCGCTTTCGGAGCTCTCGCCTGGAGGGTTCGATTTGGTCGACTTGATTGTGCGATCTGAGGAGGTCTCGATGCGCCATCCGGATTGATGCTCGAATGGCTCTGTTCAGTGACATTGGCGAGAAATCGCTGCGCGGCCGCCGCGCGAGGAGGCTCGTTCGTGCTTGGCGGCGGAGATGCCCGCCGCGGCCGTTCTTGCTTGCTTTGCTTTGTCTGGCTTATCTCGCTTTCTGCGGCGCAAGGTTGCCGTTTGATGGTGAGTTGTTGTTTGATTGCCTTTATCTGCTAGCTTCTTGCCATTTGAGACACAAGAAGGAAAAAACGCACAAAAACGGTTACGTTATGTGTATGATTTTGGTTTGTACCATAGTAATGGCCAGACAAGCGTCAGGAACTAAATTATCATTTTCTTTCTACATATGATTTCTGTTTAGTAAATTTGGTACATATTTAGTATCCTAATTATTTTTAGATATTTGCTGATAATTTTGCTCAAGATTAAATTGTTGATAAAATCCTTGTCTACTAAGTAAGATTTATTGCATTAATAATAAACAAATACTGGCATTGTCCTGAAAAATCTAGAATTGTAAACATAATCTATCTTGTGATGACTTTTTTTTTGGTAGTTGAAAAAGACTGCTGATTTATAACTTCCTCGCCCTCGTGTATAGTTTTTCTTTTCTGAAGATGACGCTATTTGGGATAGCTTAGTGGAGCTGAAGCTGACTAAACATGATTTTGCAAAACAAGCCATTTCTTATAAAAAATGACATTTGCAATACAAAAACGAAAATGATGTTGCACTGAAAATATTGTTAAAGATATAGGAAATTTATGCATAAGATCAAATCATACTAAGTAAGATTTATTGCATTACTAATAAACAAATACTGGCATTGTCCTGAAAAATCTAGAATTGTAAACATAATCTATCTTGTGATGAGTCTGATGACTTTTTTTTTTGTAGTTGAAAAAGACTGCTGATTTATAACTCCCTCGCCCTCGTGTATAGTTTTTCTTTTCTGAAGATGACGCTATTTGGGATAGCTTAGTGGAGCTGAAGCTGACTAAACATGATTTTGCAAAACCAGTCATTTCTTATAAAAAAATGACATTTGCAATACAAAAACGAAAATGATGTTGCACTGAAAATATTGTTAAAGATATAGGAAATTTATGCATAAGATCAAATCATATTAATGCAGTCAAATGCCTTCTTTTGCTATTATGGCAATGAGCTTTAATGGAAGGTATTGTACCTCGGTGTCAATCTATCTTGCTCTATGGATTTCTGGTGCAAGTGTTTTTTTTATACGTTGTTTCTGATTAGTCACTACCTAATCTACGAATTAATTATCTGGAAGAATTCTAACATATCTTTTTCAGGTCTTCAACATAGGCTTGCAAGTGAAAATACACATTTGAATGAATTTGATATCAGCCAGAGAATAAACACACAAGAACATATAACTAAGGATGGGAACAGTTCTATTGAAGGCCAAGGAAATAATACCTTGTCAGAGAAAGAAGGCTTTATCAGAGGATCAACTTTTCAGAAACCTGGTTCGGAATCCAATGTCAAAAGGAATCTCTCGATTGTTAGTACTGTCAGCACCCATGAGATTTTTGTACCTGCAGTAAACAAAATGCGCAAGCGCTGTAAGGATACAGACATTTTTTTACCTTTATTAATTCCATGCTTCTTCTTTCAATTGTGCTTTACCCATTATTCAATATTTGAGTTTTGTTGATTTCAGTACATATCATTTGGTTAAAAATACCGACAATGCATTAAGTGCTTCTGTAATCTAAAATAAAATGTAATTCTAATCCTTTTGTAACATGTCAGATGGTCCTTGTGAAGTTGGATTCACAGAGTCAGTTGAAACTCTTGTAGAGCCTGAAGATTACATGAATTTTACACGATTATCTCTACAGTACATTACTAAAGAAGAAATTTTTTATGAGAATGGTAACAAGCTTGAATCTCGATTTGGTGGACATCAGACACTTGAACAGAGAGAGAACTCATATTATGCTCAAAATCAAACAATTCATTGTGGGTTTGTTCAGGATCCAGAGGGATATAGTAGCACTGGATTTGATTTGTCTGAGAGAGACAAGCAATACATGGCTAGTTGCATTATTGTGGTGTCATCATGCATTTTTGGAAATTCTGATTTTCTGCGGAGACCAACAAGAAGCAAGGTATGTATACTCAAAACTAAACCCTTTGTCTCATTGATGTATATGTCCTTGAAAATTTGTCAATTCTCAATCATCCAATATTTCATGCTCCTTTTTTCCCATAAGATTAAAAATGTGTGATATTGTAGCAGGATTACAAATACAACCCAGTATATGAACAACAATCTTTTTCATGTTCTAAATATTATGTTTCTTGCAATTTAGGTTTATAAATATTTCTTCCAGCAGATCTGATGCTGTCAGTATTACATATGTCTTTCTGTTTATTATTTTTTGCATATTTTACTTTTGTGCATCTCAATCTCAACATGGACAGGGAAAGTTCAGATATATCTCTTCTTTTATTTACTCGGTATAGTTTGGAGGATAATTCTTTAAAGTCCAGAGGTCCTTAGGCATCATGCATATTCCAACCTATGAACACTTATCATGGTTGCACTTCAATCCTCATGCTCCAGTAATCATTCTATTATAGAGATGGTGCATTTATAATTTGTAATTATCATCAAAAAATTTCTTGATCTACTTCCTGGTACTTCACAGCTTGGTTACATATTTCATTGGAAATCATATATTTTAGATCTATTCTACTTGGAAATCAACTTGCCGATTATCAGTTATAACTAAACATGTCTCTTTTCCCTGCAATACTCAATTGTTGTTAGGCACTATGGAACTTACATCTTTTTGGTTCTTCATTCAATAGAACCCAAGTTTCATGTATTGGTAGTTGATAGGACAAATATGGATCTACTCAAGGATTCCACTTGGGCGAACTGCGCACTCAATAGATTGAGCCCTTAAACACCTTAGGCATATCAAGTCTTCTTGATAGACTATCAGACAATCAAAACCACTTAAGCATTTCCAAAGTAATTAGCATCAAGATGGTAGAAGGAGGGCTGCCGATCATTACATATTCAGGTCACCAAAACTACCCATCTTCCCCCACTTGATGCATTGCCCACTCAATAGTTGGCTATGTTTTCCACTCTTGGCTCCTCAACACCACTCACAAATCCAGTGGAGAGCGATCAAGTCCAACAACTTGTGGGCCGAGCCAATCCTTGCGCCCTAGGCCATACAAAGATCCCTTTAGAGCTTTTGGTGCATTGATCTTCTAGCTTAGCAACAAGGGAATGTTTTCCCCTCTTTCTCTAATATTGATGCCAAAGTTAACCATGTCGGCTACGTCCCCGTTACATGTGTAGTAGGTCAGCACTTTGGCTCAACTACCCCCAACAAGTCAGTTGAACTATGAGCAAATAACAGATTATGTACTGAAAATGGCATGTGGAGGCTCAATCTTTGAGTCATTATACCCACCCACGATTATCTAGTAATCCAAGAGCAAAACCAGCATCCTCAAATTCAAACTATGAGATACATGAAGTCTCTTTTCTATGCTAAGACCCTGGATGAACTATTCCCTAGGAAGTTCACGATATTGGCTGGAGCCTTGCAATGGATCAACAACCCAACAAATCACCTCAAATATTCTCTGCATAAATGACTAATTCAAACTTTGAGTGCCATCATGTGCATAGCCTTCCTGTTCACCTTGCACTATTCTCAAAAATGGCTATTCACCTTGTACTATTCTCAAAAATGGTTATGTTCACTTTTAGAGGCTACTATTGAGTCTTTCAATCAATTAGCAAAGACTTTGAAACTCAATTCTTTAGAAGCTTAGTCATCGGAAAGAGTGGATCAGGTGTATCAAGTATTAACTTTGGAGAGGGAAGGTGAACCACTTGCCTAATACATTTCTTGCTTGAACAGTAGGATACCAATGAATTGCTTCTTATCTATGTATTAATGAGTGAACCTCGCTGAGGCCTGCTTTCATGGTCTTAGCCAAGAAAATCCCAATGCTCTAGATTGTCATGCTCTAGAAAGCTAGTCAAAATGTGTCATAAACCCTCACTAAGGGATACAAAAGAAATATTTCTTGGGTGAAAACACTTAAAAAGAGAAAATATAAGGGGGCACATTAGTCGAACTAGAATCAAGGTCTCCATTCCTTTCTAAATCCCCACCCTGACTAAACAATGAAGTCAACAAGCTCGTGTATTTGTCCCTGCTCCATAATCCTTATCTTGACTTAACAATCAAGTTAACAAGCTCTTGCATTTGCAAGTTACATTGAGAAGTACTCTTTTCCTATCCATACTTTCCAATTATTTTTTAGCAGCTAATCATGGCTACTTAAGCTCATTTGCCCAACCTTCACTACATATTGAAGTTCCCCATATTTAGTGATATGACCTAGGTCATCATTTTAGATTCATGTGGTGCTACAGTTTGAGACTAATGAACCTGGTGATATGACCTAGGTAACTTTTGACCATTAACAACTATTTGTCGAGATCAATTTGACTATCAAAAGCCCTCATGGTTGAGGTCATTTATAAACAAAAGTCATATGCCAAAGTTAATTATCCTAACAATCTCAACAGCCATGTGCCAAGGTCCACTTGATTGTTGAAACCAATATGCTTGTGGTTATTTGAATGCTGAAAGCCATGTACTAAGGTCTACTCTCTTGAGGGATTCAAACTATCTCAACCACCAAGACCATGTGACAAGGTCAATCTAGATATTGAAAGTCCTTATGGTTAAGATTATTTAATTGTCAAAAACTATGCATTAACACTGATTCTCTCTTCTACATGGCAATCCATATTTTGAAGTCAAAATTATAATCAAGATCGAGTCACCCAACAAAAGATCCTCGCCCTCTTGCTCTCATGAAGACTTTCTTCCTCACCTAAAGCAAAGAAAGGTAACTTGTGCAAATTCCTTTGTGCTTTCTATGGACATTACACTTATTTTTCCTTAGTTATTATATAACAACTATTTAAATAGACATCTTATTTGCCAATCACTTGGTTCCTTGGGCTTTCATAGCCTCAAGGCCCTCAACCACTCTTTGGTTGATGCGATGATAAGACTTAGATCACTTTGCTAGGTTGACAATAGCTATGCACCTAAAATCTCATAACTTAGTAGTTCACACAACTAATTCATCGCTTCTTGGTATCTAACTTCTTGAATTTATTGATCATGTAATTAGTTGACACTAACACCGTGTTTACTAGGGAAGAAAAGGGAGAGAAAGGAAAGAAAAAGAAAGAAAAATGAAATTTTCCTTAGTTTACTAGGAGGGAAAGGAAAACGAAAAGAAGCCATTTTTCCTTCCAATCGCTATCCGCCAAATCGGGCGGAAAACGAAAACACGTGATACGCGTCGCCTCCTTCATGCCTTGCCACCCTACAAGCACGCCCAACTTTGCTGTCCGCCTAGCCTGCCTGCCTTCACTGTCTGTCATCTGCCTTCGTCGTCTGTCTCACGTACCGTCCGCCTTCGTGTCTCCTTCGCCGTCCACCTCACCTGCTTTCACCCACAAGCACGAGCACGCCCACCACCTTCGCCACCTCACCTGCCTTTGCCCCACGAGCACGAGCATGCCCGCCTTTGCCGCCTGCCCGCCTTTGCCGTTTGCCTCGCCTGCCGTCCACCTTCGCATCTCTTTCGCCATCCACCTCACCTGCCTTTGCCCCATGAGCACGAGCATGCCTCCGCCTTGCTTACTCGCCACGCCTGTTCACCTGCTGCCTACCATCGATGCCCGTCGCCTGCTGTCCACGCCCGCCTCAACGTTTGACACATGCTTCATTGAATTTTTTTTTTCTAAATCACGTGTAATTCACGTGACTCATTTTCCTTTCCCCTCGTTTTCCTTTTTTTCCTCTTTTTCTTTTCCTTTTCTTTTCCTTTCTTCTCCTTTCTTCTCCGGTAAACACAGCTTAAAGGTTCCTTAAACATAGGAATCAAACCACACTCACAGTTTGCTCTAAGATAACTGCTTAATCTCATAAATGACATTAATAGATGTATAGATGTGCACTTAGTAAATCGAGCCCCTGAGCCACTTAAGCACAACATACTTAATCTCATAAATGACATTAATAGCTGTATAGATGTGCACTTAGTAAATCGAGCCCCCGAGCCACTTAAGCACAACAAACCTTCTCAGTTTTAATGACAAAAGATATAAAACCACAACCTTGTCTTCACATGGTAACAGTTTGATGTATACTTTGCTATTTGAAAGGCACTTCCCCTAGGAGTCTTTATTTACTATTTGGTGTATGTTTCTTAGTGTGTCGCTCATTTCTTAGCAGAGTAAGAAGCAAGATTGTGTTCCTAAGTCCTCTACTAAGTTTGAGTATCATTTCATATCTTCTACATGTTCTAAAATAATTTAGTTTTGGGGATTGTTGGGTGAACTTGACTTTCTTCAAACTAGCCCAAATCTACTTCATGCAGATAATAGTGCAATTCAAATTGCTGTTAATCCAATATTTCATGAGAGTACCAAATATATTAAAGTGGGTTGTCACTCTATTCGTGAAGGTTTTGATGCTTACACTACCACATAGATATATTTATCTTCAAATAGTTGATGTTTTTGCTAAAGCTCTTGCCATAAACCTACATCACTTTTTGGTGAACAAATTGATGCTCATTGATCACACCACATGAATTTGAAGGGGGATGTTAATGACAAAAGATGTAAATATATAATATTGTAGATTAGTGGACAAAACTGTTTGGATATATGTAGCGTGAAATCCGTTTTGTACATGGATTTAGATATTAATGAAAGGTGGATGATAAATGTGGACCTAGTTTGGCATTGCAAAATTCTGTCATAGACTATTATACTGCCTGAGCCACTTGGGAGCTTGACCTTTTGCTTAAATCTCACTCGAGTTCTTCCAAGTGATTGAGTATTAACCTCTAAGGTCAAATCATTCCGAAGTCAAATGCTCAAACCTAGAACCTTTAGCCTTGAGTGCAAGGCTCTCTCACTCACTTCCTCAGTGAAGAGCTTCACAACATTAACTCATCATGCATTTCTTATATGGTCCCTACCTAGGGTCATAATTGCCCCCACCTAGCAATAAGTTATTGTTAAAGCACTAACTTCTCATTCAAGATAGTCCATATTAATTATATTGTACACACACCAAGATAATATGTTGCTATGTGCTCGTGGAATTTTCTGTGCATCAACATTTAGTGAAGACATTATGTCTATGAACATAACTCCACTTGACCAAATATTGTGCCCACTTAGGTATGCTCCTACAAAAGACTCCATTGGCAAGGTATTTAGAGTACGTTTTAACCTTCTCCCCCAACTCATGCATTACTTATCTTTTTCTCTTCAATGTCTGACAATCCTGATCTAACTAAGCAGCAACTATCATCAATTTTGAATGTCTTCAAATCCTACCTACTTGGTCATTGAAATCTGATCACTATCATTAGTACTATAATTTTCTCCTTGGTCCTGCATTTATGGCCATGGTCAATATTGCTGCCCTGAGTCATTATTTTTTGTTTATGCAGAACTGCCCACGACATGTAACCTAAAAAGCTGCATTGGTGTGAATAATTTTTCCATAAAATGTCAAAGAGGTCATGGCAATGGGGTGCTTTTCTTTCATTTAAGGGTCAGATGCCATACTTGTGTTGGATCATTTTAGGGTGGACTTGATACACCATGGCATATTTGTTCTTATGAATACCGACTATTATTACTAACTTGGCCATGCTGTAGAATGCTGTTCCTTTGTCAAAGATTGTTCAATGTTTTTCTGAATGTTCTTTGGAAGAGTAAATATATTTCAATGTTTGTGATTTTTGTGCATTATGTCTGTGATTTTAATTTTGTAGGTTGTAACTGTTACAGATTGGCACATTTTCTAGGAACAATGTGTGCTTCATGATGTTCCTGGATGAGTTAACACTGAAAGCACTTTCTTCAGAAGGACACATTCCTGACGACATGGGAAACATTGGTCTATGGCGAATTGTTGTTGTCAAAACCTTACCATTTGCAGATATGCGAAAAACTGGAAAGGTGCCAAAACTTTTGTCACATCGACTGTTCCCATCTGCTAGGTAATGCATAGTAGTGGTAGTTTCGTTATAGCATACTAATATTCATTAAAACTGTATTGTTTGATTTATGCTAAAACCTCATGACGTATAGACACTGTTGAAGATTATATTGGTTGGTTACCTACCATTCTAATGATTTTTTATGTATCCTGATTGTGATATTTTATCCTTTCAGGTATTCTATTTGGATTGATAGCAAAATGCGTCTTCAGGCTGATCCTATGCTAATTCTCGAGTACTTTTTGTGGAGGACACGATCAGAATATGCTATCTCAAACCATTATGAACGCCACTGTGTTTGGGAGGAAGTGCTCCAAAATAAGCGCTTGAACAAGTACAATCACAGTGCTATCGATAAGCAGTTTATGTTCTATCAATCTGATGGCTTGGTGAAGTTCAATGCGTCTATTCATAGCTCTATTCTTCCAAGTTGTATGTATCATTTAATCTTCCCTAGGTTCTGAATTTGACTGGTTGTTTGATCAGTTAGTCATGTTCTGATTTTCTTGTTGCAGTTGTGCCTGAAGGTTCTTTCATTGTTCGTGCACACACACCTATGTCTAATTTATTTTCATGCCTTTGGTTTAATGAAGTTGATCGATTCACTTCACGAGATCAGTTGAGTTTTGCATACACTTTCTTAAAGCTGAAGAGAATGAATCCAGGAAGACCATTTTATCTAAACATGTTCAAGGTAAATAAACTTTTCTCTAGCTCTCCATCCTACTGAAGTTCAGTACTTGAACATAAAAACCTAATTCTGTGTATGAGATGCTCTGATTCATTAGCAGCATTGTAGATTTGGAGGTTTCCGAGTGCATAATATGTTCGTAGTCTTAACTAAGGGTGTGGTGATTATGCTAAGGCAGTTTGCATATATTTGTGCAGTTTTTATTTGATACGTAAAACACCAAAGGCAGTATAAAAATTAACGAGTAGGGTAACATTTAAATTGAATCTCTAATCTTGTGTATGATATACAGTGGTACCAATTTATGTAAATGTCGTACAGTATACACTAGTCCAATATTGGACTGCAATATCTGATGCACCAGTACAAATTGAGATTAGAAAACCTTAGTATGAGATGCTTTGTTTCATGACCAACACTGTAGACTTTAACATCTTCAGTTGCATAATAAATTCATAATTTCATATTTTGACCTAGTAGTGGTGGTTAAACTATATTATTGATATTCCTTGAGATTTTGTTCAGTTAAATCTTTCATTTCATTTTTTATGTTGATCAACTGTGCAATATTGACCCAACTATAAGGTTCGTTGGCCCTAGAAGTAGCTGACATGTTAATGGTATCAAAAGAAAATCGTGTATGATTGATCTTCTTTCTACTATTTTACTCTGACGCAGGATTGTGAGAGGAGAGCCATGTGCAAAATGTTTCACCACAAGGTGGAAGATTCACATCCTCCATCAGGTCCTTGAGGAGCTACATCTAAGATTCTTCAGTCTCGGTGCAAACTAGTTGGTATTGAAGGACGGGTTTGATTGAAGAATTATGAAGAGTCAATCCTTTGGTAGGACAAACGGCTTGAATAGTAAAGAATACTGAATCCAGTCTGTTCAAATCATGCTCAGCCATTGACGATTATATGATCTTAGCATTCCTAGGACAAGGAAGCTTCTCCACGTGAACTAAAAGTTTTGCTGTCAGAGTATTTTGGTTTATTGCTTTGCTAATTCAGCTCAAATGAAGTGTTTGTTGGATTCTTTATTCTTTAGGATTGTATCATCTAATCTTATAATTGTATAATGGACTAAGTGTCTACACATCGCCCTTGTACAGGTACAAAAAATTTTCTACAGACATTGTTAGCTTTGCAGTTTCACATCTGTTCTAGTACTAATTGAAATACAAATCTTGTGGTTAATTCTGTAGTTTATGGATCTACATGGAGCAGTTTTTGTTGAACATGATTTTTTGATAACTCGTTTGTGCAGAAAACATTACCAACACCCTTGAGGGAAGAGGACATGAGGGATCAAAATTCCTTCCCAGGTCCCAAGCACAGCACCTGGTCTCTTCAACAAAGACTCGATCGTATCTCCTATTGTCACGCCCCGGTCGGATCGGTGTAAAAACAACGCTTATCCGTTGTCTCAAGGCCGTCCGGCGGAACACCGGAACGTGATCGCGCTAGGGTTTCCGGACCGAATTTTGTCCCCAAATTCAAACCCTAGTTCCCCGCTCAACTTTAATTCCCAAATTACAATTCGCACGGAAAAGGGGTGGAAAACCCTAACCCTAATTCGAGAAATCCGGAAATCAAAATACCTTAAATCGATTTTGACCCGAGAGTCAAAATTACACCGAAATCAAATCGAATTTTATTGTTCGAACTCGGCCGCCGAATCGCCTTTGCTGATGTCACGCTGACGTCAGCCGCCGATTAAATCTTTCGCCGCGAACTCGTTACCTGGGTGACGTCGGCTTGCGTCAGCCGTGCAAAATCGCGATTTCGAATTCGCGCCGCCGATTTTGACTTTGCCTCGCTGACGTCTGCTTGCGTCAGCCGTCTGCGTCTTCGTCTTGAAACGAACGCGCAACGCGTTCGTCTTCGCTCGTCGTCCTCGGCAGAGCGCTCGCCTGCGCTTGCCGTCACCAGAGAAGACGATGCCGACTAGAAGGCCGCCCGCCTTCCTTCGTCTAGCCCGTCGCCTTCGCCGTACGCTGCCGGAGACGTCGCCGGACCTGAAGAGAAAGCGTCGCCGTCTACGACAACGCCGAGGAAGCACAGAGCCGCCGGAAACAGGGGAAGCTCGCCGGATTCAGAAAGGGAAAACCTTCGCTTTATTCTTCGTGAATCAAAGCTACAAAAACCCTCTCTCGCTCGCCGTCACACGTCGGCGCTCCTCTCGTCGCTCTCTCCCAGTTCTCTCTTCCTTCGTTCGGTCGCTCGCCGATCGTGCCTCTCACCCTTGCTCTCGATCTGTGACATGGTTAGCCTCAAAATATTGTTGCATGTCCCAAAGAAAATTACCCAACACTTTTGCAGATCTGGCCCCTTTGAACATTGCAGGCTCTGGGGTGCGAACCTTCCCGTTGCCGTTGGGAGCCCCATACTCTGTCCTGGCTGCTGTAGGGCCACCCCCTTGTGCCTGTGCCAATGCCATGTGTGTCACCGCCAGATCAGCCAATATCTGCTGTTGCTGTGTCGTCAAGGTCGCTACTTGTCCTTGCAACACGGTCACCTGCTGAGTTTGTGCTGTCAAGGTGGCCACCTGCTGCTGTAGCGCCGCCATCCCTTCAAAGTTTTGCTGGGCTTCAGCCATCCCAGCCAAAGTTTGTTGCAGGGCAATAATCTGCAACCTTTGCTCTTCAATCGTGCGATGGAGTTCCTCCACATGAGGAACTACCGCATCTCGGCTGTTCCCCGTCAAACCGAGCACCTGCTCGATCCGGGCAATACGATCTCCTTGATTCACCATGTTGCTGGATCACTTTAAGCTCTGATACCTGTTGTCACGCCCCGGTCGGATCGGCCTAGAATTAGCGCTTATCTGCTTCCTAGAGCCATCCGGTGGAATACCAGAACGTAACTCTCCTTAGTGTTAGGGTTTTCTCCGTGCGAACTGTATTTTGGGGATAAAAATTATCCGGGGAGATTAGGGTTTCTAATTTCGGGTCGGAAACCCTAGGGAGAGTTACGTTCTGGTATTCCGCCGGACGGCTCTAAAAAGTAGATAAGCGCTAATTCTAGGCCGATCTGACCGGGGCGTAACACCTATCACAGTGCTAGACTCTTGTTCCCTTACACGCGGCCTCGGAAGAACCCAGAATAATAGCAATCCACAGCAGCAGCTTGGGATTGGTTGGAATTGGTGAAGAAACAGGAGAAAAATCCTAGGCAATGCAGGGTTATACCAGGGTCGTCCGATTAAAAAAAAATATGAATCTTACAGCTAAGTCACGTCTGTATTACTTTAATTCACATTTTTAACGAATTGGATGGCTTGGCGTGACCCTGCCTGTGATACCTTTGTTACTTTCTCAATAAACAGCTACATATACACACGATTTATCTATATTTGGAAGGAACTGCTCACTCTGTCACTTCGGTTCGTCCTGGTAGCTCCAGGAGACAACACAATGAACTGATGGAGTATCAATTTCAGTGTATAATTTGAGTAGTTAAGGCTGTGTTTAGGAGGAGGATGAGAAAAACAGGGGAAAGAAAAGAACAAAAAGGAGGGATGAAAAGATGAAATCACGTATTACTCATGTTTGTTTGGTGAGCCGTGAGCTCAAGCTCAAGCTCGTGTGCGGTAGTGACGGCAAGTAAGCGAGCTGGAGAATTAATTTCATTGTATAATTTGATCAGTTAAGGCTGTGTTTAGTATGAGGTTGGGAAAAAAAAAGGAAAGTGTGGGAGGAGGGATGGAAAGATGAGATCACATGCTACTCATGTGTGTTTGACGAGCGGTGAGCTCGAGCTCAAGCATGGGTGTGGCAGCAACAGCGAGCTCGCATGCACACAAATTTCATTGTATAATTTGATTAGTTAAGGTTGTGTTTAGTATGAGGTTAGGAAAAAAGAGAGTAAAGTGTGAGAGGGAAAGAAAAAGAGGGATGGGAAGATGAAATCACATGCTACATTGCTACTCATGTGTGTTTGACCGGTGAGTTCAAGCTCAAGCTTGCGTGCGGTAGCAACAGCAAGCTCGTGCTCGTGTCCGCACACGAGCGGTGAGCTTGTGTGGACAACGATGATGAGACATGGTTGGTGGCGAGAGCATGCACGGGACAGGGCAAGACAAACAACGAGAGTGAGCTTGAGTTTGTATGGACGACGACAAGGCATGAATGGCGATGAGGGCGAGCTAGGCACGTAGACAACAATAGCCTCGTTTGGCCCAGCTTCTCGGCCTACTTATGGCTTTGCAGTCAGCAAAAATTAAGAAGTTGAGGCGTTTGACCTTTTAGCTTCTCTGTTCCAACCTACAAGTTAGCACTGTAGCTGAGAAGCAGGGGTGAAGCTGCTTCTCTGGCCCCCACTGCTTCTCTACCTCAACTCCTATTCCAACTCACAAATAAAATGTATATTTTCTCTCAATCAACTCTCAATTCTTATAATTTTTTCTATAATATACTATGATCTTAATTTCATATTTTTAATAATTTAAAATATATTTTTATTATTAAAATATTATTGTGAATATTATATACCATGATCTTAATTTCATATTTTTAATAATTTAAAATATATTTTTATTATTAAAATATTATTTGTGAATATTAAAATTAACTTATTAGCTTTATAAATTTTAAATAATATAATAATAATTTTTTAATAATACAATTTATGATATTTTTAATAATATTTTAATTATAATTAACTAAAAATTTAATCATAATTTTATCTTAATAATTATTTTAATAAAAAATATTTTTTTATAAATAAAATAATTTAACCATAAATGCATCTAAATATTCTCAAACTTCTTTTTCTAATACCTTTACAACCAACACTTCCGGCAGAAATTAAAAATAGAATGCTAGACCAAAAATGACCAATGTCTATGTGGGAGTTTCATCCATCTCAGGTACAGAGAGGGTTGCGTTATGTACTTGGCATTGAAAATATTTATAGCACCATTTGCCTGGAACATGTGCATAATAGATATACTAATTCATGATATATTCTGATTTTAAAGACTAATGAAACAAATTTTTGATAATCATTTCTTTTAAAAATTTCCTCTTTATTTAAAATCATATATATCATGGTAAATTATAACTGAAAACATAAAATTCTTTTAACATTAATACTCACTATAAATGAAATTTTATTTTTTTAAAATAATTTTATAACATTAAGGCGGTATTTTTTTTTGGAAGGAATCTACAGCAAAAAAAATAAAAAAGATATTTTAATTATTATTTTGTCTCTAACATAATTTTTAATTTTTATATATTATTTATTTTTCTATTCAAACCTAGCAATAGAGGTGCGCAAATTAAATCCAATCCAGTAGTTCTCAATTAAAAGTAAAGTACAGATCAGTCAGAAAATTTTAAATTCATTTAATCAAAAATTCAAAAATATCAAATGCCCTTTACAATTTCAAACAAACAGGCCTAAGGCTCAAGTGCGGCCCAGCAAGATCACGTGGCAACAAACTCAGATTATACATCCTATCACGTGCGCTTGGCTGGGTCCAGCATAAGATGATGAATGATCGGTCGTCTTCAGATTTTCACTACTCTGCTGTAGATCTAGATCTCGAATTTTCTTGCTTGCAGAGAGGGAGCGATGGCCTGGACAGGACGCGACGAGGCCGTCGACGACTTCGATGATTACGATCCCACACCCTACGGCGGCGGTTACGACCTCGCCCTCACCTACGGCCGCCCCCTTCCGCCCTCCGAGGAGACCTGCTACCCAGTCTCCTGCGCGTCCAATCTCGACCTCGACCGGCCTCACCAATCATCCGGCTCTGTTCCCTCCGCCTATGGCGGCGGAGGCGGCGGCTACGACAAACCTCAGTACGGTTATCCCGGGCCTAAGCCGCAGCCCGCCTACGGCTTCCGCCCCCAGCAGGAGGAAGGAGGCGATTACGGTGGCTTCGGCGGCGGTGTCCGCCCCCAGCGCCGGCCTGGTTATGGCGAGCAACAGTATGGTGGTGGAGCTGATGAGTACGGATCTGGGTATGGCGGAGGGAGGCCCAAGCGCGATGAGTCCGAGGGGTATGAATCTGGTTATGGCGGCGGGTACGGTGAAGATCAGCCCAAGCCGTTTGGCCATGTGAACCAGTACCAGGGGGCTGGTGAGTACGGATCTGGCGTTGGTGGCAGGTACGGGGGTGAACAACATGGGCATGGGGCAAATCCAAGCTACGAGAGGCCGTACGTTGGAGGAGAGGAGACTGGAGGGTACAATAAGCCGAGCAGATACGATCCTGACCAAGGTGAAGGATATGGCCGCCCTAGTTATCCGAATCCTGGGTATAATCCTGACCAAGGCGAAGGATATGGTCGCCCAAGTTATCCGAATCCTGGGTATAATCCTGACCAAGGTGGAGTATATGGACGCCCTAGCTACGTAAGTACTGTTCGCATATTACCTTTCTGTCTCTTTAGAACTGTTCTATTTGATTTGCTTAGTCACTCGATCATTGGTTCAGGATAATCATGGCTTCTTCATGCTTTGCTCGTAAATTTTCTTTCTATGTACATATATGTCGAGAAACATTGAATATAGCTGAAAAATTATCCTGATTGGCTGATCTAAATCAAATTGTGAGAAGCTAATGCTAATCGTAAGCAATCAAGAAATTTTTGCGGTAAAAGTTATCTTCTGCTGTAATTTAAGAGGGACTGGATCTACAATTGATTGTTGCAATTCAAAACTGATCAACGGCAGAAATAAGCACCATTTGGAAAGTGTTTTCATCTTTTTATTTTCTTTTATTACCGGAATCTTTTTTTACTTCTTCCTTTATGATCAAAATGTCATGTTTTATGGTATCTCTACAAATACAATATCTTCACTTTTCAATGTTAGTGTATCTCATGAGGTAATAGATCATCAATATTCAACTATCCTTGACAAATGGAAATTGTCAAGTGTGAGGGTAAGAAATATACCAATGTCTTTGATCAGTATTTTCTTCTTTTACATTTTCATGCACCTCTCTCTCTCTTTTATTTACTTTTGCTTCTTACGAGGTCACAATCAATTTTGTTGAAACGAAGTAATTATCAATAAGTGGGTTACCCTTTGACTATTACGGATGATTGTACCACAATCTCAGCATAACTGAGATTTTGAAATATTGGGTTACTTAAGATGCGCTAAGTCAAAGGCATTCTGGGGTTATCTTATCTAGGTAGAATAGGCTTGATTTTTTATCCTTTCTGTTATGATTCTATATATGCATTCTTTTTTAAAGGAATTAATTGAACAAAAATGGTTACCCTTTTACTTGTAGAGATTTCAAAATATGGAGTGCTCAAGGTGCACTTTGTCATAGACATTCTGGAATTATCTTATTTAGGTGCAATAGATCAAAAATGGCTTCATATGTATACTTGTCTATTATCATTCTAATTATGGTTGACATAGTACGTGGTATCATTGTCATTTATCAGATTGTTGAAAAAATAATATATCAGTTGCACATACATGTCAAATCATCCAAAGCAGAATTATATATATATATATATATATATATATATATAAAATTAAAATTCAAAAAGTAAAAAAATAAGTATAAGTAGGAAAAAAAATAAAAAAAACAAGAATTGTCAACAAATTATTGGACCTTTTATGCCTTCTTCATGCATGTAATCACTTCACTTGAAATACAGAATGCTCGAGGAGATGATGACCGGAAGGCTAGCAACAACGTACTGTAGCCTAACTCCTTTTCTTTTTCTTTTTCCATTTCAATATGTTTTATGCATTATACATAAAGCAATAATTTCAAAATGTAATTTCAAAATGGTTTCCGAAGAATTGCTTAACTTCAAGCAAATTCTTTGTAGATTGATCTAATTTCTTATTGATTGGAGTATTGTTTTTTAATTTGTTTAATTTTAAAAATAAGCTCAATATGATAAGGATGTATGGTTTCCTAGACAAGCTCTGATTGCTCTTGCTCGATCTGTGGCAGACCCGTCAGTTTCAGGTCAGGATTGGTTGTTATTGAAAACTGTCAATATGAATGAGATTCTAGGACAAGATCAGATCAGTCTCGGTCAATCCTGATCTGAATCATCTGATTTGGATTTGGATTCATCGTTTTTGAAATGGTTGGTGGTTGATATATATCAAACAGAAGGAAACATCTGCAACCATAATGTTGAAAAAGAGACCTTTAAAAAATGATTGAGATTCTCTAGGAGGATGTTTTTAGTTTATCCCATAAGCACTTAATAGTGCAAGGACCAAAGTATGCGCAACTTTTTGTGTGTTTCTTGTCTCAGGTCATGCTCTATGACCAATTAGAATGCTATCGAAAACACTTCCAGAAGGGATCCTACGCCCTACATAATGTTTCTCTTAATAGCCAAAGTCAGAAACTTCCATTACCCCTTTGCTCCTTGTTTCTTTGCTAAAAAGTCCTCAAATGACTATATATGATGCGGAGGAGTGGCTAGGAGTTGGAAAAAGAACCAAGAACCCTGCCTCATGTGATAGATTTATTAGTGGGCTGTGGGTGGCTAGTGGAATGTGGAGATGTATCCATTTGAACTATTTGACGGTGGCCTTGTAGTAGTGTATGTAGCTGCTCACCGTTAGTGGTGCTTCTCTCATGACATACTGGAAGCAGTTGATATCGTATTCACTTGGGAACAATGGGCTGGGAGTAACTCTAACATGCTAGTTGGCTCAAGCTCTCTGCCAATTCAATTAGTTTAGGTACAGATTAGGTATCTTATCTCAAAACTAAGTCCCAGATGTCTCATTATTCCTGCTACTATGTACGGCCAACAGATTGACCGATATTATGTTCAGCTTAGTTTATGCTGATTATTCAAATGTACTCAATAACAATCAAAAATTGTTTTTATTTCCATGAATTTTTTATTTATTTATTTGTCTGTTTTGAATATTTGACAGGGAGGTAATGATTCTGATGAGGAAAGGAAGCGTCATCATCATAAGCACCACCACTATCGCAGGCATGATGATGAATGAACGACTTGAGCTTTCGTACGCTGGTTTAATTTCCTGACAACTCTACTAGTTAAATAAGTCGGGAATCTGGTATGGTGTTTTGTATTTGTTTCCTGTGTATTGTGAACTATATTTTTCACTATGAAGTGTTTGCTGGTTCGAACTTATTAAAGAATGCAGCGTGGTTTGTGAAATGATCTGTTCTTGACATTACTTTTTTTCTTTTTCACTTTCAATCGAGCTTTCCCCGTGCTGAAACTGCTTGACTTGCTTGCTGCTTATTTTCGTTTGATTTGCTTCCATGAAGCAGGCCTTTCACGGTGTTGGTACTGACTGAATACTGTCTCTATCGCTGCTTAGGAAATGATGTTTTTTTAATCATATTTGCGTGCTTATTTTGGTCTGTATTCTGTTTATAGAATGGTTCTTCTTTGATTACTTCGATTACTTTTTCTAGAACTTTGTGATTGATTAGAGGTGTAATTGTGGCTTATGCCTCGAGTAGTTCGCTAGTAGGTCTAGAATTTTTGGCAGAGTCGCGTCTTTATCCGATTCTCCGGAGTCTAATAAAATCGTAGCATGAAAGAAAAAAAAACTTACATACCTACTTCGCTGTAGGTTTCCTCAATTTTCCCGTCCTTTTTAATGTCCCTGTATTGTACTTTTATTCGTTTATGTAGGACTATATTTATTTGATGTTATCTTGTTGTTCCATGGAGCACTAGGTTCACTGAAATAAAAAAGCCTAGTTCGAAGGTTTTTCGTTGTTTCTTCTAAAATGGTTGTTCTTTTTCCCACTTCACTGAACTAATTTATTTTTCTTCCTATCAAATTATAAGAATTCAAAATATTGTCATAGCAAAAGTAAGATTGAATTGGTCCATAAAGGAGCAAATGCCATTTTATGTAGGGAAAATAGGATGCAGGCAATGTGGAATGAGCTCAAACCATATCAATGTTTTGAAAATCAGACAATTGATTCAATCAGTTTACTTAGGAATTGGACAAGGCCTCGGTTGGACTACATATATTGTAAAGTGTGATATGCTAAAATGTCATCTAAACTAGGCTTAAATTAATTTAAATTGTATCAATTGAATTAATTTTCGCATCATTTATATTTTTAATTTAAAAATATTTAAGAATAGGATCGATCGAACAAATTGAAATAAGAACTAGATAAATCACGAACCAATCGAGTTGGTAGCTTAGCTAGATACGTTTTATTCTAACAGAAGAAGTTGAACCTTCCCAAAATTAAAAATGATTTAATGTTAATAAAATGACTAAGACACAATGTACTTTCAATTCTGAGCTTTTCTTTTACAGGCATGTATATTAGAGTACTTCTGAAATTTCTTTCAATTTGTTTATTTATCGATATTAAAACATAGAAACACACACACCCCTATGTGTGTAATGTAGTGTAATGGGTAACTAGCAAAGTCATCAATTTCATTTGCTTGAATGTAATAAAAGGTTCTATAGGAGTATAAGTTCTATAAAAAGATATTGTAAGTTCCTTTTTAGAAGTTTTAGTGATCCTTATTTTCATTAAGATAGATTCACCAATTTTAAACATTTATTAAATTAATATAACACATGGTTAAGTTAGATTATATTTAATGATATATGCATACATATGAAATTCATTAGCATGAATTATATGATTTAAACTATAATTTAGCATTGAATTCTCAAGATTAAGCATAGGAACAACTTAAAACATCTTCAATCTCTCATTCACTCAAAGCAAGCTTTCAAAAGCCAAATAAATCATCACAATCTAACGACAAATACAATAACAAATTTCAACCACCCACCTTTACCTTTATAATCTCCTATGATCTTCATATTTTATATTTTTTTCTCCCCCTTTCCTTTTTAACACACTCTTCTCATCTCCTCACTTTTTTCCTTTTCTTTCTTGTTCCCTTAGTTTGAAGAAAGAGTAATAACTGTGGTCATGTTATTCTAAGAAGATCCTTTATATTTATTGCTCTACTCTCGAGTCTATTCGACGAACCTTCACTCAAGCGTTGAGCACTTATCCATAATTCGGTGAAAAAGACTTTTTGTTGAACGTGTTAATTAGTTCAACTAGTAAGGATTTTTGTTATGAATACCTTCAACAAAATACCTTCAACTAGCAAGTGTTGAGCTATGAAGTATTGACCTTAGCTTTAAAATACTTCATAGCTCAAATCCTCTCTTTGCTGTATCAATTCATGTTGCAAAAGCCAGGATTTTATGCCAAGAAAATTTATGCTTTATATAGCAAATTTTGGGTAGATAATGATAATAGGGTCAGAATTATAGATTGCATGTTTAAAATGTACAACTAAATACTAGGTGCTTAGTTTAATGTCTTTGCTTAGAACATTATACTTTCTAAAATTTATAAATCCGGAACATTTTTAATTAATTTGAATATGAAAATTCATCCTCCTATTATCAAATTATCAATGATATCAATTCAATAATTTTCATAGAGGATAACATAGCAAAATTTCAATTTAACTCTTATTTAAAGTTCTCAATATTATTTTTCAAACAAAATAATGTTATCCTAACAAGATGTTTTTTTTTAAAAAAAATACTTACTAGGCCAAACATATAATATACTAAAATTATTTTAAATGATAAATATAGTCTTTTTAGTTTTATTTTGAATTTTATATTATTTTATTATTTAAGTATGTTTTTATTGATTTTTTTTTCATTTATAATATGTTTTAAAACGTTTACAAAGAAAAATTTATAATAAAAATTTATCAAGCAATGTCTCCTAGTTCTATAAATATGCCAAACAAAAATATTTTACTTCAATTTTTTTGGCATAGCTTAGACTTTTAGTGTTTCAATATATTACGTGAAAACATCTTATGACATTAAAATAGCATAAAAATATTTATTATCATATATTAAAATAAAGTCAAATGCCTATCAAATATTTTTATACTATCTTATATAAATTAATAATATGTTTATATCTTTTAGAATAATTTGAATATATTTTTAGCCTTTAAGTTGTATATATATATATATATTTAAAAATATAGTAAGGATACAATGAAATATATAGGAAAGTTTTAATAGCTAAAATTATTACATAGCTATGGAATAAATTGATGTAAAATTAATTTGATTCATGCACATCCTTGATGGGCACATCATTTGCTACTAAATAAAAAGAGAAAGCTAGCTTATCAATCAAATTAGATTATCTAAATAAAATCAGTCACTTTGTGTAGGAGCCTCATATCATTTGTTACTAGGGTTCACTTATTTGTAGTGATGGCATCGGGGTGGGGCGAGGGCGGGTAGTACCAAACCTGACCCCAACCCCGACCCCAAGCCCTGTTACTAATACCTGACCTCAACCCGGCCGGGTTTGAGAAAACTAATCCCACTCCCGACCCCGCCGGGGATCGAATACCCACAGAGAAACCCGACCTCGCCGGGGCATCGGGTACCTACAAAAAACCCAACCTCGCGGGAAAAAAACCTATAAAAAACTCAACCTATCTCAAATTAAATATTATAATTTACACAACAAAATAGTTATCAACTCAATCTAATATCAACATTTAACAAAATAGATATATAATAAGATAAGAGTATTTTTTGAATTAGGGGTAATATAGTAAATTTAATAGCCGGGGCGGGTTCCGGGTTGGGGGCGGGACGGGTAGTGAAAATACCATACCCGACCCCGACCCGACTTATACAAGTCGGGTTTTCCCCAAACCCGACTTGACCCCCGGTCAACTCGGGTTTTCCCCATTGATTTTGGGTTGAGTCGGGTCAGTTCGGGGCGGGGATGGGTTATCTTACCATGACTATTTATTTATGAATCATCATATGTTACACTTGTCTCTCTTCGTTCAATGGGTATGTCACATATTGAATCAAGTTAGATATGAGTATGCACACTATGATATTTACTGGGGATGGCAATGATCATGTCAGAGACGGGTAATGCCAAATCCGACTCTAGTACCCAACCCTAATGAGAATTAGGTTCTCGCGGGGAAAGCTAACCTCACAGTAATGACATTGAGTAGCGCAACAAATGGCATGGCGACAACTAGCAAGAGGTAGAGGCATGACAAACATCGAGCGTGAGCATGTCATGATAAATGATAAGGGCAAGCGACAAGGACGAGAAGCAAGGGAGGGCAGTGAGGGTGAGTGGCATGAGCAAGTTATGTAACAAGCAGTGAGTGCAAGTAACACAAGGAGGGCAGCGACATGAGAAGGGGAATAGGTAAAGGAAGGAAGAGTGTGAGAAGAGAGGGGAGCAGGGAGGGGAATGAGAAGGAGAAGGGAGAGAGCGAGAATGGGAGGAAGGGGGAGGGGAGAGAGTTAGGGTTTGATGTTTTAACTTACGAGGTAATTTAGTAATTATAATGGGCAGAGCGGGTATCTAAAATCTAATACTTGATATTGATGGCAAAAAAATTAATTAATTAATTAGCTATTATTTAATTAATTAACTCTTATTAATCTATACCGAGTATCCATATATGTTGGTCAAAATTATGAATTTTGACCACAATGACATAGTGAATATGCAAAAAAAATAAAATTGAATGAAAAAATAATATTGCCCCATGTGCTATCTTTGTAGAAATGTCCTGCCATGCGCATAAAAATAAAAAAAAAATAATGTGTCATGATATGTGATCATGAGGAAAAAAAAAATGATCGTGAGAGCTTTTGAAAAAAAAAAATCTATTTTTGGTGAAAGCTTTTGAAAAAAATTAATGTGTCATGATAAGTAAATTGATCGTGAGAGCTTTTGAAAAAAATTGATCGTGCAAATAAAAATGGAAAGAAAAAAATAATAAAAATATAATAAAAAGGAGTTATGACAGGTACGAGAGAGTAAAATCTAAATTTGGCTACACATGCAATTTTGGAAGTAGCGTGTGAAAGAAACATAAACAAGAATAATAAAAAAATAATAAAAAATAAGAGCCATGATGTGCGATGAAGTAATAAAAAAGATTATCGTTCCCAACGAAGACTACGTAGTTAAATACTGACTTCTTGACTTATTTGAATCTAGGCAAACTAAACCAGTGGTTGTTCTAAACTTCTAAGTGCGACACAAACTCGAAAACAACTTTTAAGAGGTTCAAATTCTAAGGAACCAGGATTTCATGGGTTCACTACACTGACAATCATGAATTGTGTGAAAAATAACTAATTCCACAGAATTTATCTATCATAAAAGAAACTTTTCCTATAGTACATATTACCTCCTCTCGGAACGTAATACGGTATTTAGTTAGATTAACTCCTCACTCTCGTGACAGTTAACCTAACTAAACCCATTAAGTGCTGTGAAAAGTTGGTTAAGACCTTCAGACAAATCCAAACTACTCTTGTGATTGGATTCGAAGGTTCAGTTGAAATAGGTCGGACGTTGCGATTCACCTTTCGGTCCTTCTCGCGACGTCTAAGACGTAAAATTACTTGGCCAAGGTAAATTACGGGATACATGCAATTTCAACCAAATCATGTTAATAAATTCATAGAAAAGAGTGTAAACATAGATTGATTCATGAAAGTCAGTGAGCTACACCCAATAATCCCGAACAAGTATCTACTCACTCATATCGTTAAGGAAATACATGATGTTTATGATGAACAAGTGAAAACTCCTAAAAATCGTCGAGAAATCACAGAAAGAACAACGAAACTGCCTTCTCCTCGATCTGGAGATGAGGAAGAGTCGATCGATCGTCGCCTTCGTGGGAATCTCGCCGGAATATGCCCTTGGAATCATGTTTTCGTCTCCGTCGCCACCGCCACTTGTGTTCGTAAAAAAAAAGGAGCTCCCTTAACCCTCGAAAAATCTTATCTTTTATAGCTAGATCGGTTTAGGACTCATCAGGGAACGGTTCTGCAAAGTTTGGCTCAAATCCGTTTGAATCGGTGGAGAAACGAGTGAAAAACTTGTCGGGCAGCAGTTTTTACGGCCCGTGATGCGTTTACGACTGAGGCCATAAATGTTTCTGTGTATAATGCTTTCGGCCACAGAAAGTTTCACGAACCGTGATGGATTCACGGCCTCACCCGTGAAAGTTTCTGTTCATTCCGACACTTAGCCGATCTTCACCTACCGTTCGTCGTCGCTTTTACGATTGAATCTGTAATTACGGCCAAGGCCGTAATTGTCTCGTTCTTCACCGTTTTCACCCGAAATTTGACGTGTATGCTCGTGATCTCCTCGGAAATCAGGCTTTGGCTTCAAAACTCTTGAAATCCTTCATTTTTATGCCATTTTACCTATATTTTTATAAAAACCAAGAAAAGTGAAGATTTTGTGCAAAGTAGAGTAAACGCACTAAAAATAGCACAAAATCATGCAATTTAGCCTAAAATATGATCTAAAACATAGGCAAAAATATAGTGTAAATGCAACGCATCAAAATACCTTAGACTTAAAATTTTGCTTGTCCTCAAACAATACACTGATATGAATGAAGAATGTAAAGATAAAGAACACTCGCATGTTCTACCATCAATAAAGTCCTTAGTCTACATTTCAGGCAAGCAATGCTTCAGAACTTAAATCACTTAAGAGATATCGCAGTAAAAATAAATCATCAAGATTTTACAATCCAAGAATGATAAAATTCACAAGTCATGTTATAATGTTCATTCAACACATCAAGCGATCAAATACTTTCTTGTTTAATAAATTTGCTCCAATCAATAGATAAGGATTTACTTCAAGTTACTTGGTGAAACTATGAATAAGAGATTTTAATGCATTTTGGTATTTAAACTATTATTTATCATAACATTGTTCAAAGTATACTGCAGAGCAGTATAATATAACTCATGGTGTCAATCTTCAAATCAGAGGAATTTTCCACCTTGCCTACACTTTCTCTCTCTTTTTTTTCATATCGAAAGCCGGCCAGTATCAAATCATAATCTCGGATTATACAACTAGAGGAGTTGGAGCAAATCTCAGTTCAAAAAGATAAATCACTAAATTTCTATCCATAAAAGCAAAATCTATTTGTTCAAAGGAAAATAAATTAAACTTAAAGTATAAATTCACTATGCACATGTCGTCTAAACACATAACAATTCATATATAAACTTTATCAATGCCATAATCGATCTTACTCAACAATTTAAGTTCACATGAATTCTCAAAAATTTTCTAAGTCATCAAAATTAAATTACCCAAAATGCTTCTAAGTTCAAAATTGAGGATAAATCAATCAAGTATTTCTTAAAAATCATATACATTTAAGGTCCATATCTGTAAAGCTGTAAAGGTCTAGCAAAATATGAAAATGAGTACCCTAGACTTAAATTGTTGCATATGTGGAAATATTCAATCAATGAAGAATTTCAGAAAAAATTTCGCAAGAGTTCCGTTTGTATTTGTTGGCGAAACTCTGTACAATTATATCAAAAGTATGAAATACAATTTAGAAAAATCCAAAAAATATACCACATCAAAGATATTCAATTTTTACATGGTAATCAACTTTCAAATATCAAATACTGTCTAGTCTTATCAATCAAAACATAGTTTACCATACTCACAAAGATTTACTTCAAGATTTATAATCCTGGAGCAATTCACTGTATCATCCACAGTTCTCTTGTTCATCATTTCCTTTCTTCATGAAGACTCCTCAAATTTCCTACAATCAAAGCTACTTATAATTAAAAGCTCTATAAGGATTCTCCATCTTTCTACATGAAACTCGTTATCTGATTCCGCAACTGAATTGTCTTAGATGGAGGAAAGTACTTGGAGAGAAAGGCTTGAGAAAGCTCTGCCCATGTTCTTATCAAAGCAGAAAGTAGTGTGTGTAGCCAAGCTGTCGCTCTATCCCTCAAAGAGAAGGGAAACAATCGCAACTCGATAGCATCAGTAGACACACCGTTAATTTTCAGCATATCACAATATTCTAGAAAAATAGAGAGGTGCATGTTGGGGTCCTCAAGAGGAGAACCACCAAATTGGTTTTGTTGCATCATAGAAAGAAGAGTAGGTTTTATTTCGAAGTTATTGGCTTCAACAGTGGGCCTCGCAATTCCTGATTCAAAACCATGAGCGTAGGGAGTAGAATAATCTTTCAATGTCCTGTTGTTGTAGTTATTCCCCATTGGTTGTGGTACTCAGTCATTGCTCACATCAAGTTGAATGTGCTTCATCTGATTTTCTCCTCCTAGATGGTTCATGATTTTCTGCTTCTGAATTTGATTTTGCTTTCTTCTTGTCCTGAACGTGCGTTCGATCTCCGGATCAATGTCAAAGAATGCTCCTGTCCTAGAACTTCTTTGCATAAAAGGGTCAGTCAAAATTATAAAGTTCTAAGATAGCGAGTAAATAAAGAGAAAAAGAAAATAGCAGTGCAGTAAAGAAAAATTAACCTAAAGCCTAGTCTACCAATTCTCAGAAGTATACTAATATCAACCGTTGTTCCCCAGCAACGGTGCCAAAAACTTGACACGTCCCGCAAGTGCACGGTTTTATCGAAGTAATATAAAAGATGTCGAATCCCACAGGGAACAAGGTTGAGTACCAGAAAATCTAAGTTTTAATTTCTAGGCTAATCGAAACGTGGTTTTGAAAACTAAAATCGAAAACAAGCAATAGCAATTACGACGGTAGAGAGCAGATATGAGGGCTACGGTTTCCACCACGATGACGATCTTAATCGCACAAGAAAGATATTAGTTATTTGAATTATTGGTTTTGCACAAGGAATCTAACCCTAGGGTACAAGGTGCCCTCTCTCGAGTGTACACCCCGGTATTCGACTAAGACGATCTCCTACTATCGCGGTAGATCGTTTTAGACGAACCCAATGAGTTTTATGGCAGATTATGAAACCCTTGAACGAAGACCAAGCACTCTCGTGTCGAGGTCTCGCAAGTTTTACTAAGAGATTCCACCCCTACGATCCTCCTCTTGGTATGAATCGTAATGGCTAATACATGAAAATACTCGGCCAAGGTAAAATCATGATATAAGTGCATCAAAGTAAAATATGCTCATAAATCAATCCAAATAATAGAATTAAAATAAAGTTTGCGAATAAGAATCGTCAACAGGCTTCAACCGAGCCCCGAAATAGGGTTTACGCTACAATCATCATTGAAACGTTCAAAAATATCTCTTTTAACATAGGAAAATTGCAAGAAGGAGTATCTAAGGGATAAGAGACAATAAACCGAAACAAATCCTCAAGAATCGAAGCGCTTCGATGATCAAATCTCCGAAAATCACCTCGAACTCGTCTTTCCGCCGTGTTCTTTCGCCCTAGCCACTTTGTCGCGCGATTACTCGATGTTTAGGTCATAAAAATTGGGGCTTTTGTGTTCTGTGGCTTCGCCTTTGAAAGAGCTTTCCATAGAGTCCTTACTTGCGAAATTTGGATGCCAAACGGGTCTGAAATCACCAAAAATCCGAGTGGAACTTGGGTTCGCGCGTGCCTGGGTTGAAATCACGGGTGAACCTCGCCGGGTTCACCTGGCCGTGATTCAATCTGTATTCTGGCTGAAAGAAGCACGGTGAACCCCGCCGGGTTCACCTGGCTGTGCTTTGTTCTATGCAGTTCTCGGCCTAAAGGAATACTGGTGAACTCCGCAGGGTTCACCCGGCCGTGAAGCTCTCTGTGAGGTTCTGCTGGCTGGCGACTGGGCTAGTGAACCCCATGGGGTTCACCTGGCTGTATTTTTCAGGCTAACTCCATTTAAGCCCAAATTTGACGTGTAGCTTCATCTTCGTATAAGAAATCACCCTATGGCCTCAGAATCTTCAAAATATGTCGAAAATGAGTGATTTTACCTGAAATTCCACAAAAGCACGAAAAAGTGAAGATTCCGAAGCATTCAAGTAAATAAGTCTTAAAAGAGTATAAAAGTGTCGAAACAAGCCTAGATTTAATATGAAATAGTTATGAATATTACTACTAAAATGCAAGGCATCACCTACCTCCTCAATCAAGTATGCAGGTATCAAGCTAATACTAGCTCCTATGTTGCACAAAACATTTTCAACAGCAAACTTACCAACTTGGCATGGAATTGAAATATTTCCAGGGTCCCTTACCTTTGTTATTTCAGTGTTCTTGCTTACCTGGTCTTTCTTTGCCTCAGACTTACCACTATCAGGTTTTCTTTGATCTGTTCTACGTAACCTCTGGGAAAAGGAATCGAAGGGACATACGTAGGCGGACCTACATATTTCTCTTTCTCCCCTTTCTCCTCACAGTCTTCAAAATCAAAAACAATACTTGCAGATTTATCAATAGATTCCTCGATAGACTCTCCAGGTGTCTCATTATATTCGGCACTCATTACAATAACCGTGTTGATGTGCTCCCTGGGATTCATCTCAGGCTGTCCCGGTAGTCTCCCTGTAGCCTGCTAGCAGTACTAGCTTGTTGTGCAATCTGATTTTCCAACATCTTGTTGTGGGTAGCTAGAGGTTCCACTCGAGATGTCAGCTGTTTGATCTGGTCAACAAGGTCCTCGGTACTCTTCTGTTGTTTCATAACAACTTCTAGCATGGACTCAAAGTTCGACTTCTAGGGCTGCCCATATTGTCTTGGTTGGAAGCCAGGTGGTGGCCTGTTATTCTACTGAGAATATTGAGGAGGAACTTGCCCTTGATTATTCTTGTAGGACAGGTTTGGGTGATTCCTCCAGCCTGGATTGTAAGTTGCAGAATACGGGTCATTCACAGGTCTCTGATTGAAATTCCCCACAGCATTGGCTTGCTCCTAATTCGATTCTTCCTGTGATGAAGCTATGATTTGACATTCAGATGAATTGTGCCCTGTTACTCCACACACCTCACAAAAAACTGCATTAACGACAACTGAGGGAAAAGAAAAAGAATCTAACTTATGAGCCAAAGAGTCTTCCTTAGCCGCCAGTGATGTCAAGGAATCATTGTGGTACTTACCAAACCCCATGGAAGTAGTGTTCCGCTCACTTGACCAGTGGTTATGGTTCATGGTCATATCTTCAAGTAGAGCAGTTGTGTCTTCCACACTCTTGCTTAGGATCGTTCCTCCAGCCGTAACATCCACCATCAATCTAGTATTGTAATCCAATCCATTGTAAAAGATGTGAATTAAAACCCATTCCTGAAGTCCATGGTGTGGGCGCATGCGCTGGAGCTCCTTGAAGCGTTCCCAGGCGTCATAAAGTGACTCTCCCTCTTGCTGTGCAAAAGATGTAATCCTGTTGCGTAGTTGAATAGTCTTGTTGGGTGGAAAATATTTGTTCAAGAATGCTTTGGATAGCTCTTCCCAAGTGGTGATAGATCCTGCCGGCATCGAATATAACCAAGCTCTGGCGCGGTCCCTGAGAGAAAACGGAAATAATCTTAGTCTTATCGCATTAGAAGAAACTCCGTTAACTTTGACAGTTTTGCAGTATTCAAGAAAAACAGCTAAATGAAGATTAGGGTCCTGATTTGGGGAACCCCCAAATTGATTTTGCTGGACCATCGTCAACAGCGCTGGTTTGAGTTCGAAATTGTTCACCTCTACATTAGGTCGAACGATACTTGAGTTGAGCCCTTGTATGTTTGGTGCCGCGAAGTCCCTCAAAGATTGATTGTTCGCCGCCATCACTCCTTCTTCAGAGGTCTTCTTGTTCTCAAACTGCAATCTTCCTTCGAAGGCAAAACGTACGCTCAATTTCTGGATCTTCTGGGAACAAAGCACCTGCACGAGAAATTCTGGGCATACAACATGTAAGTTAACTATAAAAAGAAAAGGAACAGTAAAAACTAGTAGTAAAGCAAAAGGAAAGAAAATGTCTAATCTCCAAACTTATCTAATAAGTCAATATTAACTAGCCATAGTCCCCGTCAACGGCGCCAAAAACTTGGTAGGGGTCCGCAAGTGCACAGATTTATCGAAGTAATAAAAAAAGATTACCGTTCCCAATGAGGACTACGTAGTTAAGTACTGACTTCTTGACTTATTTGAATCTAGGTAAACTAAACTAGTGGTTGTTCTAAACTTCTAAGTGCGACACAAACTCGAACACAGCTTTTAAGAGGTTCAAATTCTAAGGGATCGAGATTTTATGGGTTCACCACACTAACAATCATGAATTGTGTGAAAAATAACTAATTCCACAGAATTTATCTATCATGAAAGGAACTTTTCCTATGGTACATATTATCTCCTCTCGGAGCGTAATACGGTATTTAGTTAGATTAACTTCATACTCTCGTGACAGTTAACCTAACTAAACCCATTAAGTGATGTGAAAAGTTGGTTAAGACCTTCAGACGAATCCAAACTACTCTCGTGATTGGATTCGAAGGTTCAGTTGAAATAGGTCGGACATTGTGATTCACCTCTCGGTCCTTCTCGCAACGTCTAAGACGTAAAATTACTTGGCCGAGGTAAATTATGGGATACATGCAATGTCAACCAAATCATGATAATAAATTCATATAAAAGAGTGTAAACATAGATTGATTCATGAAAGTGAGTGGAAGAATATTTTACAATTTTTCAAAGATAGACATCACACATTACATTGCGCAGCGGAAGTATATCCCCGAAACAGGCCAGTCCCAAAAACTCAGTGAAGATCGTTAAGCGAGGGGATCGACATGATGTGATAGAAAGTACCTTAAGCAAGTGTGGATGTAGATGTCGAGGTAGGTGCCCAAGTGTTCGCTCTTTGCAGTCTCACACACACGGATGCCTCGAGTCCTCTTCTTCTACTCCCGGTGCTAGCCTCGGGAAGAAGATCCAAGCCTTGTTCTCTTTCTTCAAAACATGCGCCACCTCCAAGTTAGAAGATCCGCCAAGAGAAGGAGAGTAGATGTAGAAGATGCCGCCAAGAGCTTCCCACACTTGCGCCAAGAAGGGAAGGGAAGAAGACACTTGCGGCTAGGGTTTGATGGAAGCAGAGTTGCGCCACTTGAACCCTTGCTCTCGCCCCTTTCCTTGCTCACGCCTCCAAGAGAATTGTGCAATGAGAGGGGGTGGCTAGGGTCATTTTTATAAGGGCAAGAGGCAGTTTAGGGATAGATAGGATCATGACAAGTGGGCGGCTAGGATGAGAGGGTTTGAGGTAAGGAAAGCCTCCAAGACTTTACCATAAACCTCATTCAACCTATCCTTATTTGCCCAATAGCCATATCTGCCCAAGACATGCCTTAGAGGCATGCTTTGCATCCAACGAAGAAGGGGGAGGCGCCCTTTACTTCCATAATGAAGCAAAGGCGCCAACTTCTCTCCATTATACCCATAGGCGCCAATGGGAGAAGTTTTCTCTTCATTATACCCTTTTAGCCTTTTGCCTCTTCATGACAACTCATTAGTGAGCCAAATCAAGCAATGGGCCTAGCCCAAAGTCCATTATACATGTTAACTAAGTCATTGGATCTAATCCAATGTAACCCAAGGTCAAATGAGGCTAACCATGGTTAATTTGGTTAACATGCCAAAAGCGGAAGTTGGCTCCAATAAGTTTCTTCCATCTCATCAAGCCTATTGGCGCTGATGAAATCTCCAAAATAGATTCGAGCTATCCAATAACTCGATCATAAAGCTTCCTGATCAATACGAGAACTCAAGTATCTTGGTGTCTGACCCTGTAGGTCCTTTTGACGTTGGCAGTGCTGACCAAAGGTCACCACAAGTAGTGAGTGGCACCTAGTAGTGCATCGCTGCTACCCAAGTCATCGGAATGGATATCGACATCGACATCCCCATCATCGCGACTAGGTACAGATACATTACAGTCCCTTTGCCGAACTGATATGCGATTGGACAAGTGTGTCATCACTTGTTTTAACCCAATCACATGACTATGACTAAATCAGGTTTTCACCTGGGTATGGCCATACACTTTTAGTCATAGACCATAGAGGAGCTCCATGGTTATCATGCTTCCCTTAGGAAGGGGCAAATCCTTTGTCTGCACATTGACCTTCATATATGAGTTGTGACATACTCAATGACTACCGTTATAACCTTCCAATTACGGCGAGGTGTTTGGTTGCATCAAAGTATGTCCTTAACCATATAGAAGTGTAAATGACCTCAAGTCTAAGGATCAATGCATCTCATATCACTTGTGAGGATAACTCATGACACAAAGTCATAGCCTCACAGCGTGTCTGTCCAGTATATCTACCATTGATATACCCATATGTTTGCGTTAGCACCTCGTGCCTAACCAGCCCATATACCAGTCTCACAAGTACCAGAGCTGTCCAATATCCACTCAGGTACATCAACGGGGGATAATCATTTGAGCACAGATCCAATCTATCTCCAGGGACATTATCATATAAGTACATGATCACAGATGTAAGCAAATAATAATAACGATGATGCCAGAATGATATATAAATATCAAAGTCAAGTAATACAAAGATGGACCAAAACTAGGTCCTAGGGCATATACACCAACAATCCCCCACTTGCACTAAGACCTAGAGGTTGAGGAATCTCAACCCCATATCTCTAGCGTGACCATCATGCTTCTGTTGCACCAAAGCCTTGGTCAATGGGTATGCCAGATTGTTTTCTGTGTTAACTCTGCTAATCTTGACATCACTTCTGTCAATGATCTCTCTGATCAGGTGAAATCTCCTGAGTATGTGATTGGACCTTTGATGAGACCGTGGTTCCTTTGCCTGTGCAATGGCTCCATGGCTCCATTGTTGTCACAATAGAGCTCAATGAGATCCACAGCAGTTGGAACCACTTGAAGGTCAGATATGAACTTCCTTATCCAAACAGCTTCTTTGGCTGCCTCAGAAGCAGCAACATACTCAGCCTCTGTTGTAGAATCAGCTATGGTGGACTGCTTGAAGCTCTTCCAGCAAACAACGCCTTTATTTAATTTGAACACATAGCCGGCCTGGGTTCTAAAGTCTTCAGGGTCAAACTGGAATGACGCATCAGTGTTGCCCTGAACACTGTGCTCTTCGTGTCCCCCGTAGACCAAGAACAAATCCTTAATTCTTCTCAGATATTTCAGAATGTTCTTTACAGCCACCCAGTGCTGCAGACCTGGATTGGATTGGTATCGGCTGGTTATGCTCACAGCATAAGCCACATCCGTTCTAGTACACAACATTGCATACATGATCGATCCCATTGCCGAAGCATAGGTAACTCGACCCATTTCATCTCTCTCAGCCTGTGTGGTAGGACACTGGCTCTTTGAGAGAGTAAGGCCATGTCTTATTAGAAGGTATCCTCTTTTGGATTCCTCCATATAGAACCTCTCCAAGACCTTATCAATGTAGGTACTTTGACTAAGGGCGAGGAGCCTCTTGGATCTATCCCAGTAGATCTTCACGCCTACAATATAGGCGGCCTCCCCTAAGTCTTTCATCTCGAAACACTTCCCCAACCATGTCTTCACTGACTGAAGACTAGGAATGTCATTTCTAATGAGTAGTATGTCATCAACATACAAGACCAGAAAAGTCACCAAGCTCCCACTGAATTTTTTGTATACACAGGCGTCATCTTCATGTTGTGTCCGCAAGTATACGGATACTCGAAGAAATAAAGAAAGTATCGAATCCACAGGGACCTATGTTGCTGAGTACCGAATAATTGATTTTTCACTATCTAGGAAATCGAAAGAGTGCAAACTAGCAAACGAAGACCAAAGCGCTGAAACAGAATTATCAGAGAGAGAAGCTGGGACTAGGGTTTCGTTCACTTTAATTTTTATGACTAGACATGAATAGGGATTTCATCAGTTTAATTTTTAACATGACAAAAATGCAATTTACTTGAATAAAAGATTATCTCACTTTCGTGCAGACAACCATGCAGGGATAAATCTTCGCTCTCGCACAAGAGTCATCCCAACGCTAATGATAAGTAAATCATCTTTGAGAACTCAAGGATCACTTTCGTGCATTCGAGTTCTAAGTCGACAATCTCTAGTGGAATTTCAAGGATCACTTTCGTGCATTCGAATCTCGACACTAGTTTTACTCAAGGTTCTCTAACGTTCCGATCTTTGCTTTCTCACAAGATCTCCACGTTTGAAAGCTTAGACTCAATCCTAGATTTATATTATTATCATGGCAGTTAGCTTACTAGAATCAAACAAACAAGAACTAACCTAAAAGGAGTTCCTATCATGCAATTCTAGGGTTCCGAATTCTCAAGCAATTACTTTTCGGTCAATAGCAAAAATTCTAAAAAATAAATAATAATATAGATCTAAGGAGAGTCTAAGAACAAAATATCACAAGAGTAAAATCATCATGCTAAGATTAAACGAGATGAAATAATAGAAAAAAATAGTCATCTAGTCATTAAAACTCAAGTGAATTACTCCCCCATGTCCCAAAAGAGGTTTAAGCAATCATAGAAGGAAGATTACAATGATTCATGATGAAGAAAATCGAAATAGAGGAGGAGTGAAAATTACGATACGGCCGTAAAGAAGTTTACGGCCGTAATCTAGGCGAACAGCGGCAGCTCTCGGTTTTCTGGTGATTTCTCCTCCGTCTGATCTCTGTTCACGTTGAAACTTTAGGTGCTCCTTCTCCCCCTCTATATGTAGCTTCCACTCAAATTTCACGGCCGGAGATGCACTGTACGCTTCCCGGCGGTGAAACCTAGGGCGGCGGCGTGTGAGGCAATTTCTCTTTCTGTGGTGAACGAAAATTAGGGCTTTTGGTGTGCTTCTCTTCGTCTCCGTGATGGCTCCCTTTCGCCTTCTTATAGCTTTGAATATAAGGGCCCGGATCATCTGCAATTAACTGCGCAAAAATCAGGTTTCGGAGTTGACCGGGAAAGTCGCGAGTAGCGTCGTAATTATGACCGTAATGGTCTTTACGGCAGTGTCGTAATCTGGACAGTAAGGTCTCGGCTTGAAATCTTCTAGAATTACGGTACCGTAACGTTCTTTATGGTCATGCTGTAATGTCAAATCTTTCGGGATGAAAATCAACCCGAAATACAGTACCGTAAAGTTCCTTACGTTAGTACCGTAATCTCCATCGATCCTCTAATAAAAAACGCTCCAAAATATGGCACCGTAAATATGCTTACGGTAGTATTGTAATCATATGAGATTTTCTACTCGGAAAACCTCCAAATTACGGTACTGTAAAGAATATATTGGGGGTGCCGTAATTTTCTCTGAAGCTCCAAATCTTCTGAAATTTGACGTGTGATCTCCTTTTGATGTTGTGAATTCAATTATGCACTTGGATTGCTCGAAATCGACTGAAAAATATGCCTTTTTTTCCTGAAAATCATTAAAAATAGAAAAGAGTGTAGATTTCGCAAATATTGATAAAAAGGACATAAAAATAAGCAAAGTCTATGAATATGACACAAAACCATCAACAAAATGGCATAGAAATTACGATAAATTTCGGTGTCATCAAACACATAAGGCTCAAATCTTGCTTGTCCTCAAGCAAAAACCAAGAAAATTCAAAAATTGATCATAGGCATAGACTTTCTCATGGAAAATAAATTTCTAACATACAATCACCAATGAAAAATCTTCATTAATTGCGTCATAAAATTTTAAAATAGATATATCATTTTCTAAATCTAATTCTCAAGATCCACAACTTAGTCAAATAAAATTTCGCAACTTCCATAAAAGAAAGAATTTCAATCTCATGACTTTATCTAATTTTCAGTTTTAGTCTATCATACTTTTGCTTAGAAGAATAGGATATCCAAAATCTTTTTCCACTCATATTTTTCTTTTTCTTTTTGTTTTTGGATGACATGTACCCACATAGATACATACTTTTTATTTCTTTTTACATCAATCACATTCTCTAATTCGATTACCACCTTTTTTCTGATGACGAACTCGGAGTACACTGATCACATAGTCAGTGTAATAGAACTCATGTCTTTTTAGGATTGGGAATTTTTACCAAAGACAGCGGAGTTAATGTGAATAGATTCCTCTCATTTATTTATTTATTTATTTATTTTCAGGCTTCAACCCATATCCTTCGGTACCACTGTCAATTTTACACAGTGCCAAGTTGGGGAGTCTCTCACTATTTTTGTGGATTTTGGATTCTTTTTCCCAACAAATAGTAAAATAGACAAAACCTCAATTAGACTAATCAATCAATATCAATTCAAATATTCATATTCATATGCTGATTTTATTCAAGAAATAGTTTCACTTTTAAATCAAAATTTTCAAACAACATATCTCCCTAAAATCCTACTCCTCAACCAATGAAGAATTTCAAAAGTAGATATGTATAAGAGAAATAAATTTGACATGATAGGCCTTATTCTAGTCTCAATTTTAGATTCATTCAACAACATCAATCATCAATAATTTCAAAAGTGATTCAAAGCCACAAATCATCTCATCATCATTAAAAATATCTTCATGTGTGTACAACCAAATTGAAGAGGTTATCATCAAAATATTATCATACAACCTTATCGAAGAATAGAATATCATCAACAAAATATCATTGAGTATTATACAACCATATTGAAGATGAATCATCAATATCATTATACAACCCCATCGAAGATCAAAAAGATAAGTATGAAAAATAGAGTAGTAGTGACGGCGGACACAGATATGCAGAAGAAGCGTCCGTCCCTTCAACACACGAAATATCAATAAGATGTAGAAAATGAAAGACAAAAGATTAAAGGGAAAAGAGATACTCACAAGACTCTATTCACTCACGCCTTTGGGTTTCTTCCACCAAAGTTTATTTACCTACAAAAATTAAAAATTAGTTCTAAAAAGAAAACCTAGATAAAAGTAAATAAAAGAAAGTAAAAATAAAGTTAGAAAGCTCGGGTTGTCTCCCAAGAAGCGCTAATTTAAGGTCATTAGCTTGACCCTTTTGTACTCGGATTTGATCGTGGTTCATCTAAATATAAACTCTCTTTTTCTTCAATTCGCTCCTCTTGATAATAATGCTTCAGCCTCTGACCATTAACTTTGAATTCTCCTGTTCCTTCACTCCATATGTCTACGGCTCCGTAAGGACCTTTTTTACCTAAAAAGGCCCAGACCATCGAGACTTAAGTTTTCCAGGAAAAAGTCTCAATCTAGAATTGAACAAAAGAACAAAGTCACCTGGTTGGAAATCTCTTATGAGAATATGTCGATCATGCCATCTTTTAGTTCTTTCTTTGTAAATTCTTGCATTTTCATATACAGAAAGTCTGATCTCATCTAGCTCATTTAATTGCAATCTCCGTTTTTCACCCGCGTTCTTAAAATCGAAATTCAACATCTTGATTGCCCAGTATGCTTTATGCTCGAGCTCTACAAGAAGGTGGCATGATTTTCCATAGACCAATTGAAAATGAGACATACCTATGGGTGTTTTGAAAGCAGTTCTGTAAGCCCATAATGCATCATCAAGTTTGAATGCCCAGTCTTTTCTAGTGCGTGACACTATTTTTTCTAGAATTCCTTTGATCTCTCTATTTGATATCTCAACCTGTCCACTTGTTTGGGGGTGATAAGATGTTGCAACTCTATGATTTACTTCATATTTCCTGAGTAAGGCTGAAAACTTGTGTTCTATGAAATGCGATCCTCCATCACTGATCACTACTCGTGGTGTCCCATATCGTGGAAAGATAATTTTTTTAAACAGTTTAGTAACAACTCTCGAATCATTGGTTGGTGAAGCGAGAGCTTCAACCCATTTTGAGACATAATCAACTGCTACAAGAATATACTTGTTACCTCCTGAAGATGGGAAAGGTCCCATGAAGTCAATCCCCCAAACATCAAATATCTCAATTTCAAGAATATTGGACAGTGGCATCTCATGTCTTCTGTTAATGTTCCCAGTTTTTTGACATCTATCACAAGATAACACAAAGTTTCTAGCATTTTTGAAAATTGTGGGCCAATAAAATCCTGATTGTAACACTTTGAAAGCAATCTTTTCAGTACCAGCATGTCCACCATAGGAGGATCCATGGCATTGAAGCAAAATATTTGCAATTTCTTCTTCAGGTACACATTTTCTAAAAATGCTATCTGCACATCTTCTAAACATATAAGGCTCATCCTAAAAATAATGTTTCACTTCAGCCAAAAATCTTTTTCTTTTTTGGTAGCTCAAATCAGGAGGAAAAATATCGGATACATGATAATTCACTTTGTCAGCATACCAGGGGGCTTTGAGTTGTTCAATGGCTAAGAGTTGTTCTTCAGGGAAGGAATCATTGATCTCATCATTCTTTTCAGTATCTACCATTATTCTTGAAAGATGATCTGCAACAAGGTTCTCAGTTCCTTTCTTATTTTTGATTTTCAGGTCAAATTCTTGCAGAAGCAAAATCCATCTCAACAACCGTGGTTTACTGTCTTTCTTCTATATCAAATATTTAACTGCAGCATGATTAGTATATACTACAACTTTCGAATTTATCAAGTAAGACCTGAATTTGTCAAATGCAAAAACTATAGCCAACAACTCTTTCTCAGTAGTGGTGTAATTCTTTTGTGTTTCATCTAAAGTTTTATTGGCATAAGAGATCACATAAGGCTTCTTTTCCTTCCTTTGCCCTAGAACTGCTCCCACTGCAAAGTCACTGGCATCACACATAAGCTCAAAAGGTAACTCCCAGTCAGGTGGTTGCATGATGGGTGCTGATGTCAAGGCTTTCTTTAGTTCCTGAAAAGCAAACAGACATTTCTCATCAAAGCAGAATTTGGCATCTTTACAAAGTAAATCAGTCAGGGGTTTAGCAAGTTTAGAGAAGTCCCTGATGAATCTCCTGTAAAACCCTGCATGTCCCAAAAAACTTCTGATCTCCTTGATAGTGGTGGGTGGGGCCAACTTCTCAATTACTTTTATCTTGGCTTTGTCCACTTCAATCCCTCTTTCTGAAATAAGATGATCTAAAACTATTCCCTGTTTAACCATAAAGTGACACTTTTCCCAATTCAAGATAAGGTTAATCTCTTCGCATCTCTGTAAAACCCGAGATAGATTAGCCAAACAAACATCAAAAGAGGAACCATATACTGAGAAATCATTCATAAATACATCCATAAAATCTTCAATAAAATCAGAAAAGATAGCCATCATGCATCTTTGAAATGTAGTAGGTGCATTACATAAACCAAATGGCATTCTCCTATATGCAAAAGTTCCATACGAGCATGTGAAAGTGGTTTTATCTTGATCATTAGGATGTATAGGAATTTGAAAAAAACCAGAATATCCATCTAAAAAGCAAAAGTGAGAATGGTTTGTCAATCTTTCAACCATCTGATCAATGTAAGGTAAAGGGAAGTGGTCTTTCCTAGTGGCAGCATTCAGTTTTCTGTAATCTATGCACATGCGCCAACTAGTAATAGTTCTAACAGGAATCAATTCATTATCTTTGTTTTTCATGACAGTTACCCCTCCTTTCTTTGGTACACAATGTACAAGACTTACCCATTTGCTATCAGATATAGGATAGATAATACCTGCATCAAGTAATTTCAGAACCTCTTTCTTTACAACTTCTTTCATGGAGGGGTTCAGTCTTCTTTGGAAATCTACATGTGGCCCGTGTTCCTCTTCTATCAAGATCCTGTGCATACAAAAAGAAGAATTAATTCCTTTCAGGTCATCAATGGTATACCCAATTACCTTTCTATGAATCCTCAGCTCCTTTAAGAGCAGATCAGTTTCCTTTTCATTTAGTTGTGCATCAACAATCACAGGGTAAGTGGAGTTAGGACCAAGAAATTCATATCTAAGGTTATCAGGTAAATCTTTCAATTCAACTCTTGGAATTTTTTCTTTTTCATCATCCAATGCGGCACAGTCTACAACATCATGAGTTTCATTACAAGAATCATCATCAAAGTCAGAATCATCCACTTCAGCATTTGAATTTTCACAAGAATCAGAAGTAGAACAAGAATCAAACAAAAAACCAAAATCATAAACTACATCATCAACAGCACGAATGCTACAGCAAGAACTAGCATATGCAGGGTTTTTTTAGTGAATTGTTCAAATCAAACTCAATTTTATTATCACCAATATTTAGAGTGAGTTTACCATTCTTTACATCAATAAGTGCTCCAACAGTGGCTAAGAATGGTCTACCAAGGATAATAGGAATTTTCACATCTTCCTCTATCTCAAGAACCACAAAATCAATAGGCACAAAATACTTACCAACTTGGATAGGAATATCCTCAAGAATACCTACTGGATACTTCACTGAGCGATCGGTGAGTTGCAAAGATATAAAAGTCGGCTTGAGCTCTCCCATGTCCAATCTCCTGCAGACAGATAATGACATTAGGCTCACACTAGCCCCCAAATCACATAAGGCTCGGTCAAAAGCCATACTGCCAATAAAACAAGGGATAGAAAAACTACCTGGATCCTTCAATTTGGGTGGTGTTTTGTTTTGGATAACAGCACTACATTCCTCAGTTAAAGCCACAGTGCCATAGTCCTCTATTTTTCTCTTATTAGACAGTATTTCTTTCAAGAATTTAGCATATGTGGGCATTTGAGATAAAGCTTCAGTAAATGGAATGTTAATGTAAAGCTTTTTCAAAACATCTAGAAATCTCCCAAATTGTTTGTCTAACTTTTCTTGCATTAACCTTTGAGGAAAGGGTATAGGTGGCTTGTAAAGAGGAGGCAAATTAGGTATAGGATTATCTCTCTCACATGGCTCATCACTACATGGTTCATCACCTTTTTGAGGTTGTAAACAAGTTTGGGACTCCTCATGTGAAGAAGATTTTCCTAACTCTAGTTTCTTTTCATGGTTATAATCAAGCTCTTTTTCATTGTTCGCAACTTTCCTTCTAGGTTCTCCTAATTGCTTCCCACTTCTAGTCATGATAGTATTGCAGTATTCATCAGACATTTGATCTTCTAAAGTTTTATTACGAATAGCTAAGAATTCTACTTGGGAGGCAAGTCGACTAATCATTTCCTCCAGATCTTCAATTTCTATGTTTTGATTTTACATGAGTAGACTTTGATTTGTCATAAACTTATCAAGAAAAGATTCTATACTAAGAGAACTTACCTTTTCAGTTAGGGGTTGACATTCCTCACTTTCATCCTTACCATCACAATATAGCAGTTCTTCTTCAGGGTTCCATTGGTTATGGTTCAAGGAAATTTCTTCAAATAGGGTGAAAGCTTCTTCAATGGTCTTGCCCATGAGGGCTCCTCCTGCAGCAACATCAACGATTAGACGGGTATTATAAAGTAGACCATAATAAAATGTATGAATTAAAACCCAATTTTCAAGGCTATGGTGAGGGCACTTCCGTTGTAAATCATTGAATCGCTCTCATGCCTTGCTGAATGATTCTCCATCCTTCTGTTTAAAGCTTGTTATTTGATTTCTTAATTGGATGGTTTTAATTGGTGGAAAGTACTTCATCAGGAAAGAATTTGACAGTTGTTCCCATGTAGTGAAAACATTAGTTGGTCTAGAATGTAGCCAATATCGTGCTCGGTCCCTGAGAGAAAAAGGAAACAATCTTAATTTTAGTGCATCATCAGAAACTCCATAAATTTTAATAGTATCACAATATTCAATAACAAGATGTAAATGCTGATATGGATCTTCAATTGGATCTCCTCCAAATTGGTTCTGCTGAATTATGGTCAAGAAGGCAGGATTGATCTCAAAATTATCTGCTTCAATAGTTAGTCTGACAATGCTAAAGTGTATTTCTCGTGGCTTAGGGGCTGCATAGTCCCTTAGTGATCTCTGATCTGTCATCCGATCTAGATTTTCTATGCACACTAAAGTAGATGGATCAAACAACTTAAATAAACATAAAAGAATAGAAAGGTAAAACATAAATAAAACCTAGTCTAGCAATATTCTCAATATCTTCAATATCAACAAGAATTAAGGTCCCCGACAACGGCGCAAAAAACTTGTTGTGTCTGCAAGTATACGGATACTCGAAGTAATAAAGAAAGTATCGAATCCACAGGGACCTATGTTGCTGAGTACCGAATAATTGATTTTTCACTATCTAGGAAATCGAAAGAGTGCAAACTAGCAAATGAAGACCAAAGAGTTGAAACGGAATTATCAGAGAGAGAAGCTGGGACTAGGGTTTCATTCACTTTAATTTTTATGACTAGACATGAATAGGGATTTCATCAGTTTAATTTTTAACATGACAAAGATTCAATTTACTTGAATAAAAGGATTATCTCACTTTCGTGCAGACAACCATGCAGGGATAAATCTTCGCTCTCGCACAAGAGTCGTCCCAACGCTAATGATAAGTAAATCATCAAACTGAGAACTCAAGGATCACTTTCGTGCATCCGAGTTCTAAGTCGATAATCTTTAGTGGAATTTCAAGGATCACTTTCGTGCATCTGAATCTCGACATTAGTTTTACTCAAGGTTCTCTAACGTTCCGATCTTTGCTTTCGCACAAGATCTCCATGTTTGAAAGCTTAGACTCAATCCTAGATTTATGTTATTATCATGACAGTTAGCTTACTAGAATCAAACAAACAAGAACTAACCTAAAAGGAGTTCCTATCATGCAATTCTAGGGTTCCCGAATTCTCAAGCAATTACTTTTCGGTCAATAGCAAAAATTATAAAACATAAATAATAATATAGATCTAAGGAGAGTCTAAGAACAAAACATCACAAGAGTAAAATCATCATGCTAAGATTAAACGAGATGAAATAATAGAAAAAATAGTCATCTAGTCATTAAAACTCAAGTGAATTACTCCCCCATGTCCCAAAAGAGGTTTAAGCTATCATAGAAGGAAGATTACAATGATTCATGATGAAGAAAATCGAAACAGAGGAGGAGTGAAAATTACGGTACGACCGTAATCTGGGCGAACAGCAGCAGCGCTCGGTTTTCTAGTGATTTCTCCTCCGTCTGATCTCCGTTCACGTTGAAACTTTAGGTGCTCCTTCTCCCCCTCTATGCGTAGCTTCCACTCAAATTTCACAGCCAGAGATGCACTGTACGCTTCCGGGCGGCGAAACCTAGGGCGGCGTTATGTGAGGCAATTTCTCTCTCTGTGGTGAACGAAAATTAGGGCTTTTGGTGTGCTTCTCTTCGTCTTCGTGATGGCTCCCTTTCACCTTCTTACAGCTTTGAATATAAGGGCCCGGATCATCCGCAATCAACCGCGCAAAAATCGGGTTTCGGAGTTGACCGGGAAAGTTGCGAGTAGCGTCGTAATTACGGCCGTAACGGTCTTTACGGCAGTGCCGTAATCTGGACAGTGAGGTCTCGGCTCGAAATCTTCTGGAATTACGGTACCATAATGTTCTTTACGGTCGTGCCGTAATGTCAAAATCTTTCGGGATGAAAATCGACCCGAAATACAGTACCGTAAAGTTCCTTACATTAGTACCGTAATCTCCATCGATCCTCTGAACAAAAATGCTCCAAAATACGGCACCGTAAAGATGCTTACAGTAGTGCTGTAATCATATGAGATTCTCTACCCGGAAAACCTCCAAATTACGGTACCGTAAAGAATATATTGGGGGTGCCGTAATTTTCTCTAAAGCTCCAAATCTTCTGAAATTTGACGTGTGATCTCCTTTTGATGTTGTGAATTCAATTATGCACTTGGATTGCTCGAAATCGACTGAAAAACATGCCTTTTTGCCTGAAAATCATTAAAAACAGAAAAGAGTGTAGATTTCACAAATATTGATAAAAAGGGCATAAAAATAAGCAAAGTCTATGAATATGACAGAAAACTATCAACAAAATGGCATAGAAATTACGATAAATTTCGGTGTCATCACTTCACTTTTGATAAACCCATGATCTCTCACAGCTTCATCAAACCGAAGATTTCAACTTCGAGACGCTTGCTTCAATCCATAAATGGATTTCTTCAGCTTGCAGACCTTACTTGTGTCTGCAGGATGGGTGAATCCATCAGGTTGTGTCATGTACACATCCTCTATCAACTTTCCATTAAGGAATGTTGTCTTAACATCCATCTGCCATATCTCATAATCATGATATGCAGCTATAGCAAGCAGAATCCGAATGGATTTGATCATGGCAACTGGCGAAAAGGTTTCATCATAGTCCACCCCGTGGATCTGTCTGAATCCCTTAGCTACTAGTCTACCTTTATAGGTAACTATGTTGCCATCCATGTCAGTCTTCCTTTTGAAGACCCATTTACACCCTATAGGTTTTACCCTATCAGGCTACTCAACCAAATCCCAGACTTGGTTAGCCGACATGGAATCCGTTTCGGATCGCATGGCTTCAAGCCATCTCTCGGAGTCCGGTCCACTGACCGCCTCATCGTAGGTGCATGGCTCATCTTCGATGATGAAGATTCCATCGTGTTGGGTCGGCAGCGACCCATACCTTTCTGGTGCACGACGAATCCTTCCAGACCTATGTTAGACCTGTGTCTGAGTCTCAGGTTGCCCGACAACCGGTGCAGGTGGCTCGGGTTCCACCTCTTCCCCTTGTGGTTGCACTTGGACCTCGTCCAAGTCAAACTTGCTCCTACTAATTTATTTCATGAGAAATTCTTTCTCTAGAAATACAGCAACCCGAGCAACAAAAACTTTGTTCTCGTTGGGAACATAGAAGTAGTATCCCTTAGTTTCCTTGGGATACCCCACATAATTACACTTATCAGATCTAGGTTCTAGCTTGCTAGAATCCTGACGTTTGACATAAGCCTCACATCCCCAGATCATGATAAAGGAGAGATTAGGGCGTCTCCCACTCCATACCTCGTATGGAATCTTTGAGACACTCTTAGATGGAACGTTATTCAGTATAAGAGAAGCTGTTTCGAGTGCGTAACCCCAGAATGAGGGTGGTAGAGTTGCATGTCTCATCATGGACCGAACCATGGCCAACAAAGTTCAATTTCTCCTCTCAGACACACCATTCCATTAAGGTGTTCCAGGAGGAGTGAGTTAAGATTTGATCCCACACTCCCTAAGATAGTCAAAGAACTCACCGCTCAGGTACTCTCCACCTCGATCAGATCGAAGAGCTTTAATGGATCTTCCAAGCTGGTTCTCTACTTCATTCTTGAACTCCTTAAATTTCTCAAAGGATTCAGATTTATGTCTCATCAAATAGACATAACCATATCTACTGAAGTCATCAATAAAAGTGATGAAGTAGTTGTACCCTCCTCTGGCCTGTTTATTGAATGGCCCACACACATCAGTATTTATGAGATCCAATAAACCTCCTACCCTCTCACCAACCTTGAATCTAACAACCCATTTGCATAGAGTTGTTGAATGCAATTCTTATTTATATGGGCTAATCGACAATGCCATAGGAAAGCACCAACTGAACCACTCAGTTTGGTCCTTTTATTATTTATGTTACAAATAGAGTTATCCGTGTCCAACACATATAGACCATTGCACAAAGTACCCTTCCCATAGAACATATTTGCAAATGAAAAAGAACAAGAGTTCTTATTTATTTCAAACTTAAATTCTTTCTTTGCCAAGCAAGGAATGGATACAATGTTCTTAGTAAGCGAAGGTACATAATAGTGTGGGGTCATTTTTGTTACATTGAGAATGTATTATGACCATTTCAAATCCACCTTAAATTAATAAGGCTTTTGTTTAATGGGTTCTGGCTTCCAATGAGCGCAAGCGTTCATTGTTAATTACCCCTAAAAGTAGGGAACCTTTGATTAAGAGATCTATAATACGCAACAAGATAAGAGGAACAAGTTGGACAACATCATTTATAACTGTAACGAGATACAAAGTTTTGACATAATATTTAAACAATAAGAAGATGAGCTTTTCATCAATTTGAGCATCTTGTGTCCGTCGGGCGTTTGGCTTTGAAGCATCTCGTTGAGTGATATCCGGTCTGGGTAACCTGATGTTATATTGAGGAGCTACGCCCCGATGACAAACATCGACGTACGCACCTCCCAAACAATATTCCACCGAAGTTGCGTTTAGACGCGTTGGATATATGACTTGGGAAATTATCCGGCCTTGCGGCGTGATGGATAATTTGATTTGAAATTTATCCGGCCTTGCGGCGTGATGGATAACTTGATTTGGAAAGGAAATTACCTGGCCTTGAGGGCGTGTTGGATAATTTGATTTGGAAATTTATCCGGCCTTACGGCGTACTGGATAATTTGATTTAGGAATTTATCCAGCTTCACGGCATGCTGGATAACTGAATTGGAATTTACCCGGCCTTGATGGCGTGTTGGATAATTTGATTTGGGAATTTATCCAGCCTCACGGCGTGATGGATAATTGAATTGGAATTTACCCGGCCTTGATGGCGTGTTGGATAATCTGATTTGGAAATTTATCTGGCCTTAACAAGCACAATGTCGTGTCGAGAAGTCACGCCCCGACTTTAGACACCGACGTACGCACCCTCCAATGATCTGGCCGTGGGTCGACAAACTTTATTACGCGAGTTTGCAAAATATGCAGGATTTGATAAGTCAAATTCATTTGACCGAATTCTGATCCCATAACTTGGCTGGCGAGCCAGGCTGAATGTTTGGATCAGGTTCGGGTCTGAATCCGGTTGATTCCAAAATTGCCGGGTTGGATGGTCCGAATTCGGACCATCCTCCAAGCCCACATTGGCGATCGGCTGAAGTAGTTCGACGTTGATTTTATGCCCCTTTTCGTTTGTCTGTTTTCTTTGAGACAGTGATAATTTCGAATGTCGGAGCGGCGTTCCACGTGATATCACGCCACGTTTCGTCGTTTCGTGGACTTTAGCGATTTTACTGTCATCCAGGTCAAAGAGTAAAGCTACTCCCTAACCCGTCTGAGTGTCCAGAGACGCGGCCGAAATCCTGGGGAATGATCGCGGGTGGCTGATCGCTGGGTTCCGGTGAGGGCAACTTACTCGTAGCATCAGATTTCAGGGAGACGCTAAAGATTCGACTGCGATATCGAGGATGTTGAAGAAAGTATATTGAGGAGGCGACGAGACCGAAGACTGCGACGGTGCTGTCGAACTTCTGGTGAAGCGGCAACAAAAAAAATGGGTCGGCTCGGGAACTTTCATCGAGGGTTCGTGTCGCGAGGATGGAGTTTCATCGTCGGAGCAGATCGGGTTAGATCCGGCAGCAGCAAGGTTTTCTTTTACCATTTGAGGAGGTAATACACCTTTCGCACGATGATCCCTTTTATTTACATGAACCAACTCTGTATCTTTGCTGGGTTTCGACAGAGTTCTTTCCGAAAAAATTTTGAGTTTTGTTTCGTTTCGTTTCGTTTTTTTGACGGGGTTCTTTTTGAATCGATTGTTCTTTTAAATTCGTAATCCCTGGTGGATAGGTTTCAATATAGTGGTGTCTCCTTTAAAGTACCTTTCCTTTAGAGGATCTTCCCTCCTTTTTTTTTTTTACGAGGCCCTACTCCTCCCCTCCTTTTCTCCGAAGCTAGAAGACATCCAGTAACTCATACCGCCCTCTTCTCTCCTTTCTTTCTTCTTTCTTTACCACGGGTCCGTTTACCCGATTTCAAACGTGACCCCTTTTTGTTTCCTTCTTGTGTTCTTCCTGTTTCCACCTCTCACGCCTTCTGTTTTGCCAGAATGCTTTCATCGTCCATGGGATCTTAAGAGGAAGTGAATGCGAATGTAGCATGTATGTGCAGCCGTCGTGTTCTCGCAGGTGTGTTGTGCATTTCCGTATTCTTCATTGACCCCTTTACGATTTGCACCTCTCTGACGGACCCGACCATGCATCCGCTATCCCCATCATACCCCTTTTTTCCCTTTTCTTCCTTTTTCTCTAGGAAACTCCCTGCATTCTCTCGATTTCTTCGATGTTTATATCTTTTTACCCCCTCTAACGTTTCCACAGATCTTAGCTTCTCTATATTTTCCCCTCCTTATTATTTCTGCATTTTCTCCTCTCTATCGTCTCCTCATCCCCTACTCGCCTTTTACACTACTTCTTCCCCTTCTGGCTTAGAGCGTGCAGTATGCTTTAGACTTGAGAGATAAAAGAGAAATAGTGTGTGTGTGTTCTTTGTGATGCCAGGTCGCTTAATGCGACCATGAAGCCTACGAAACCCAATCAGAAAAGGTTCTTTCTTTTCCTTACCTTCTTCCGCTTCAGCGTTCTCCTGCTTTTCTTGCTCCTTCCCTGCTTTTCTTTCTAGCCGGGTGCCTCCCTTTTATAAGCCACAGCCCAATAGGTTCTCTCCCTTCTCCGCCTAGTTGTCTTTTGTCTTATTCCACTCATCCATCGACTGGCCCGACCGCCTTCTCATCTTACTTCCTAGTCGGCCCTGCTCTTTTCCTGTCTTGTGCGATCACCTTTTTGATCCCCTTTGAAATACTTCCCTTTTTGTTGCAATCACTTGGCAGGAATTTTCTCTTTTTTGTCGCTAGTGGCACATACCAGGCTTTCTTTTTCCTTCACTTCATGATTTCGTTTATAGTCAAAATGGGTTTTGACTTCTCCTTGCTATGCGCGCATGCTCAATGTTTTAATCTATGACCAAGCACATTTGCCTAGCTTGGTACAGGTGAATATATCTATAAGCTGCATGTTGTTTTAGGAGTCTTCCCTTCCCGTTGGTTAATGGGCGGATTAGAACAAATTAGGCTGAATTAGGCGGGTTTGAATTGGGCTAAGAATGTGGTTTACTATTAATGAACAACAATAATGGACTTAGGCATCGTTTGATTGGAGCTGTGGTAGCTATGAAGTTGAATTCCAAATTTTGTACCCAGGTTGGCCCAAGTTAGTGTCTTTTGCTTCCTGGGGTCAACCTTACCTCAATCCAGAGCTGAGCTGAACCGCAATCTGACCTGCCCGCAAAACCATCTTCTAACAGCTCTAGTTCTCCTTAGAGTTCCAGCACTAAGTCCCCAATTAGTCCATCATTCTTCCAAAGGTCATTGCTAAAATCTGTTATCAAAATTCATAGAACAGAGGAGGGCCAACGGCTAAGAGTCTACAACTGCCCTGGGTCAACTTAGGAAGTATTGCAGGAATTTAGCGTATCTTTGATGTGTCCGTTAGAGTCAAAAATCAATTTTGACTCAGACTTCTATGCATATATCTCTGTGGTAAGAATGCGTGGTTCAACAAATTGCCCCTCCCAACGGGTTTGTATAAGCAAAGGCGTGTACAAAACCGTTGGGAAGACAGAATATTCGTATGTGGCCTTACTATTCTCATTGTTGCTTCAGGTGTTGACTCAGCATTCTGGCTCTTCTGTCTTTATCTTTTGTATTAATCATGGGTTTCCTGTGGTCCCGCCGCGCTTTTATGCCGTTGGACGAACCCAATGATGAAGCGATTATGGAATATATTAAGAAGTATGATTCCCTCGGCCACTTCCGGGGAATATGGCACGAGTGGCGCGATGTGATGTTGGAGGGTAGGGACGCATTCCATAACAAGATACCCCGTCACTTGTCCATGCCTCTATTGCCAACGGAGCACAGACCTCACCCCGCTTTTGAGAGTGGAGATTGGACGCCTCTAGAGCGTAGTGTGATCGGGATGATGAACAAATCTCGTATTTTCGATCAAGGCCCTGATTTATGTTTATGCCTTGAGCCCCACACCAGAATATCCCACCAAGAGTCAAATTTCTTTTTAGGCTTGGAGATGGCTTCTAAGCGCGTACCGAGGTGGGCCTCGCGATTTAACATTTGTGGTAGCGTCGCGCACCATCCCGGCTATACGGAGTGGGCGCGATACGTCTTGCGTTGTGAGAGAAAGATTCTTAAGAAGGCCGAGATTCATGAAGCCATCATGTTGTCACTATTCAATTATGAGTATGATGTTACTTTACTAAAAAGCATCTTAGAACATTGGAGTCCAATCACCAATACATGTTATCTTTCTGAAGAGGAGATTGTCCCGAGTCTCTGGGACATGTGATATGTCTGCGGGCTTCCTATATTAGGTTCAATATATGATGAGCATGTGCCGGATGAAAAGACACTCTTTGGTGAGACTACACATGGCGAGTTTCGATGTTCTCCCTCTCTCAAGGCTGTGTTCCACCACTTCTATGAGCTACTTCACCGGTATTCTGGGGCTGTCTCTATTACTCAGTGGATCTTACATTTTGTTGACTTAGGCACCGCATACGAGACCGGCTTCCCCTCGCCGCGTGACCCCTTTGGTGTCGGTTCCGAAAACACTCTAGTGCAGGACTATGATACACCCCTTCGGCCTCCTATCGCGGCCAAGGAAATGGATCGAATTACATTTCTCACGGCGTTTTTAGCCTGTTGGCTATGCTATTTTGCCGTCCCCTACAAGTACCCGAATCGCATTAGACCGGAGGTTTTTATTATGGCCGATAGACTGGCGCGGGGAGTTCGTCTCTCCTTGGCCCCGGCGGCGTTGTGGAGTTTATTTCGGTCTTTGAGAGAGGCGTGTACTGCTGACTTCCCGGGCTCAAAGGACACGCTGATTCCACTTCATTACTTGTTTGGGTGGTTCAATTTGCAGTTTCAAGGGTTATATAACACTGTTGCTTCTGAGGCTATGAAGCGCAAGTTACCCCTCATGGTGTGCATTGCTGGGGCCCATCCAGTTCACTTTAAAGACCTTGAGGCACGTTTACTCTTCCGTAAGGATAAGATCTTTGGGCATCGTCGGGTCATATTCCCCAACAAAGCAGGATGCCTAGGCGAGCAGGTTGATGTTCAGGATAACCCCGTTGACGTATTGACCGAGGATGGGTGGCTTGCTACTGAATTCCTTGTGAGCATTCGGGTGGGCTGGCTACCCTTTAGGAGCGGAAATCTTGCATCTTTAGAAGTGTACAATCCTCATAGATGCTCTCGCCAATTCGGTTTTGATCAGGCTATTCCTCAAAACGTCCTGGATTATGGAAGATTATCAGGCGACCTTGCGACAATGGCTTCTTGTTGGTGTTTACTGCTCCGGCGTGGGACCCACTCGTCATATGCCATCCCGGCTCGTGGCCGGGTTCCGAGATGCAGTTACGAATACTTGAGGTGGCACTCCATGCATTTGAAGGCGCTCTTCAGCTACGACATCAAGGACACGTTTTGTTTCACCGAAAAGTCTCATCCGCGGAAATTCCTAAAGAGGACAACTAGTCGATCATCATATGGCTTTGAGTTTGACCTCTCGCGGGCCTCATCCCTCAAGCGGCTAAAGATCTCGGACCTGGGGACGGCGTCACCTAGCTTATCTGAGGTAGCATCTATCTTTTCCTTTTTCTTATGATATGCGGTATCGTCGATTTGACATTTTTACTTGGGGTGCAGGACATAGGACAGGTACGAGGATCAAATTCTATTCTTAGCGTTGAAGGGCGTCCGGGCGAGGATTCGACTTCGCAGCGAGCGAGCGAGGACGAGTTGACCACCACAGGTGCTATTTTCTTCATTGTACATTCTGTGCATTTCCTTTTTTATGCACTCGTTTTGTTGATACAGCAATTATTTCTGACGTGTTCTGTGCCCTTTTAGAGGTTCGGACTGCAACCAAGGTTGCTGAGCAGGTACACGCCCACCCCCCTGATGATGCGGTGGACATGGATGATATCGATACCGCCGAATTGTTAAAACATTATCCCAGCGACTCGTCTGACGATGTGATTGGGGCCTTGAAAGGAAGTATGGCTTGTCCAGGTTATATAGACCGCAAAATTCCTTACGTTTGACTTACACTCTGATTTTGGTGCAGTTGTTCACGTGCCGGTGGAACCGACGAGGGAAGTTGATCCCGGCACAGGTGTGAGAAATCCCCCGATCAACTCAGAGACAAGTAAGGCATAAAGTCCTCGAATTATATCCTTCTATATATCACTTTTACCACTTTGATACTGTAGTTTAAGTTACGCATGATAAACCTTTTGAATAATGCCTCTAACGATGATTTCGTGTTTGATCAGTGTCAGATTTGCTTGTAGGTTTAAAGCATGTGCCAAGTACGTTGGAGATCGAGGTAGAAGGGGTATCTTCCTTACATAATGGTAACTTCTTATTCCTCCTTATACCGGCAGAATGTTTCAAGAAAAACAGCAGGGGCACGTGTCCCTTTCCATATGTCCTAGTGACTGTGTCGCTTAGCAAGATTTTGTTCTTATTGTTGTTATCATTTTTGTGACATTTTTAGTGCCTGTGTCGGAAGGTATGGACATCACCGCAGGGAACGAGGGGGCCGTGAAGGACGGTAATTTTCATCACCCGTCATCTTCATTTCTTAGCCGCATCATATTACCATGATAATGGGAGAAGAATTTCACTTTTCCATGCCCGTGACTTGTTATCGCTTTGCTTTCCAATCGATTTTCATTGCCAATGTTGCTTCTTTAGTTGCGCATAATCTTTGTCCCTTCTTGACTGTACACAATCCGTTATGACGGCAGGAGGGTCTTCGACCAGTCTGGTATCTTGCGCTAAGCAGATTGTTGCAGGGGTGGCGAATATGCATAACGAAGGTATGCCCTCCATACTCTTTCTGCTAGCATGCATTCTGATGTACTTGATTGCGGGTCGTTTCTTTCGCAATAGTAACTAGATTTGTACTGCGTACTGGATGACTGTTTTTTTAGTATACATAGTGAAACCTTTAGTATTCCTGCTTTGTTGGTGGCAGGTGTGGGGGAGGCAAGTGTTGATGACGGTCATTCTTTCGACGATGGAGGATTCCAACGTGACGGGTCCTCCGACAAAGGTAACCTCGCCATGCCCGCACGGTTCGTCATACGCTATCTATGTATCACTATTTTCTTTAATAGCCTACTTCATGCTGTTGTTCCAGGGGTTATGAGTGGAGTTCGGGGAATTACTATGCCGCCACCTTCCGGGCCGTCTACTTCTCGGGTTTCGGATGTAGTCAGGCGATTGCAGGAGAGAGCGGCCCGCTTCCTCATTTCTGACTACCTTGGTATATTTCGCGACGAGGATTCATTTCCCACAGTGGAAGAGTTTCTGGCTTCTTCATACAGCATTTCGCAAACTTTGACCAGTTTTAAAGCTCTGGAGGTTACTTGGGAAGGGCTGAGTCGGGAGATAGTAGAAGTCTTAAAGCAACTTGAGGTTGAGCAAGACTCATTGACCAGTTTGGATATTCTGCTCTTGATTCCCAGATCGACAAAGAGGCAATCATTTTGGAGGACTTGTGCTCCCTTCAAAACAGTTTGATTATCGAGAAGAACGCTACGATGATGTCTTGTGATTTAGCCAGGGCCAAAGTGAGGCGAATTGACGCACGCGTGGAACAAATTGACGAAGAGAGGGAGAGGCTTCTATCAGAAAGGTGCGCAGCAATTTCCGTCATGCAAAATTGCGACGACAATTTGGAGAATATTGAAGCCGCCAAAGCACAGAACTCAGAGTTAATTGATGCAACTGAAGTCTACCAAGCTTCATTAGAGACCCAGCGCGAGGTGAAGGAAGTTGAGCGCGGCAGGCTTGCTTCCGTCATTAAAGAACGAAGGCACGTGCTCCAGAACATAATCAGAGAATTTTGATGCGTTTCTTTCTGTACTATGCGCTGAGATTTTTTACATTTTGGGATGTCTCTGTATTCTGACGTATCTCTTCTTGTACTTATGCGCTTGGACTTTAACATTTTGGGATGTTTTGTACTCTTTGATACGCCATTTACCGGTTCAGGATCATTTTTGTTCTTGGTTGGTTGTAATTGATGTGATAATGATTTTCTCCCTTTTAGATTGTGATGATTTGCATGGTGCTGTGTTTGTGCCATTTAGGTTGCGCATGTGATATTGAGGGGTTACACTATTTTCTTTTTTTTCTTTGGTATCATATTTGTGTTGCCAGCCTGTCGTTTAGCAGGGTTGCATGCGTGGTATTGGGGCATATCTTTTGCAAAATTTTATTCCACACAATACGAAATCAGCTCCGCAGTATCCTTCTGAATCATTTGACGTCCTTCCTCTCGAATCGACATAATGCTTCGAATTAGAGGGGTTTTTTTGACAAAGGGAAAATCATGTTACATGCTTAATAAGTTGTATATATAGAAAAGCTTAGATATAACATGCTTCTTTCCCTTTTTTGAGTAAGCTCACATTTCCCTTGATGACTATACCAAAAGCTAGGGATGTCATCCCTCCCCCCCGAGTAATCAAAGTTGACCAGTAGGGAGTCCGGCTGTACAAAATTTTGCTTTCAACAACACAATATCCTCACTTCCGTCAACAATACTTAGCATCCCTTTTACGCCTATACATAGCGCCCGCATGCATCTTGCAACAAAATCCGTGGCATTTGGTATTTGGTTTACCAACGTTTTTTTTTTTTTTTTTTTTTTTTTTTTGAAACTGACCACAGACGGACTGACGCTTTTGTCATCCGGCTGGGGTGGATACTCGTGCAAAGAGGTTACACAGCTTTAATCAATGGTCAACCAGGAACGAACCTGACATTCTTAATCCTGGTGTCGCTTAGTTAGGCTTAGATTTGCGTCTTAAGCATGGTATTTCTTTAAGAAGCGGCCGTTAATGGGCGGCATCGGGTGCGCCCCATCTTGATCTGTCAGTTGGTAGGCTCCTCCTTCGTAGACTTTTCCTATCACGTAAGGTCCCTCCCAATTAGGGTTGAACTTTCCTTTTGCCATCTTATTGGACATGATGGGCCGTCTTACTGCCAGGACAACGTCCCCTTTCTTGAAAGTGCGTTCTTTGGCTAACTTGTCGTACGCCCTTGCCATTTGCGCTTGGTATAGTTCTAAGTTTTGCTGTGCAACCAGCCTTTGCTCATCAAGTGTGTCCAGCTCATCGAGACGTAGCTGAATATTTTCATCCATCGTCATGTCACATTGCATTGCCATTCTTAGCGAAGGTATTTCGACCTCGAGTGGAAGCACTGCCTCGACACCGAAAACTAAGGAATAAGGTGTCGATTGTGTGGGTGTACGATACGTGGTTCGATAAGCCCACAACGCTTCCACTAGCTTTTGGTGCCACTCCTTTTTGTTCTTCGAAACGCTCTTCTTGAGCAGCTTGCATAGAGTTTTATTGAATGCTTCAGGTAATCCATTCGCTCTTGGATTGTATATCGAGGAGTACCGCCAATCGATCTTGTGACGCTCTGCAAATTTGTAGATCAAGGCATTTTTGAAGGCCAAACCGTTGTCAGATATGATCCTTCTGGGGGTTCCAAAACGACTCAATACATTCCCGCGAAAGAAATTGACGACGTTGGTGGCCTTGACTTCTTTTAATGGGATGGCCTCCGCCCATTTGGAGAAGTAGTCTGTTGCTGCGAGTATGAATCGATGCCCCATAGAAGAAGGAGGTTCTATTGGCCCTACTATATCCGTCCCCCATATTTCGAACGGCCATGATGAAACCGTCGGATGAAGAGGGTTAGGGTGCTTATGAATTAAATCTCCATGCACTTGGCACAAATGGCAAGTCTTTGCACAGTTTATGCAATCTCGTACCATGCTTGGCCAGTAGTACCCCAACCTCTTAATCTTAAGGTACATTTTGGGTCCTGATTGGTGGGCACCACAAAGGCCGGAATGGACTTCATGTAATACGTGAGCTATCTCATCCATCGCGATGCACCTGAGCCAAAGTTGTTCATACGATCGACGATACAGCGTGTCATTCACGAATGTATACCGAAGGGCTCATTTTTTCAATTGTACTCTCTGAGTCTTATCTTCGGGTAGAATACCACTTTTGAGATAGTTGACGAATGGCTCCCTCCAGTCATGTTCTTGCGTGAGGGAGATTGTCATAGCATCTGTTACTTCTTTCTTGTCGACGTTATCATTTTCGGCTGGTGCGATCAGCTTCCTGTCCCTGATCATAATATTGATTTGGTCAATGGATGGTCCAGCTAGCTCTTTGGCAAACTTTGCTAGTGCGTCTGCTCTACCATTAGCAGCCCTAGCGACGCAAGTCAAAGTGACATGCGGTACTTTTTCCATGAGTTCCACAGCCTTCGTATGATATTTGTGCAATTCCATTTTCTTGACTTGGTACTTACCCGTCACCTGCTTGACAATGAGCTGGGAATCGCCATATATATGCATTTTTTCAATTTTCATCTCCAGCGCGAGCTCGAGTCCGGCGATTAAAGCTTCGTACTCAGCTTCATTGTTGGTACAGGGACCAGTGAGGGCTAAGGAGTAATGCAATATTCCTTTTCCCGGGGTGATGAATACCAGGCCGATCCCTGACTTTACTTTCGGGATATTTGGGGGAATAGCTGGTTGAATTGAAGACGCCCCATCGAAGTAGAGTTCCTAATATCCATCGTCGGTTTCGGTATTTAATATTTTCTCGTCTGGAAAGTCATAACTCAGGGGAGAGTCATCGGGGACAAGATGAGCCGCTAAGAAATCGGCGAGAATCTGCCCTTTTACTGCTTTCTGCGACACATATGTGATGTCGAATTCCTGGAGCAGGACGGCCCATTTAGCCAGTCGTCCTGTCAAAGTAGGCCTCGTCATCAGGTACCTTAAAGGGTTGACTCTTGATATGAGACGGACTTCATGTTCAAGGAGATAGTGCCTCAATTTCTTAATAGCAAATATCAATGCTAAACATTGTTTTTCAATTGGAGAATAGGAATGCTCTGCCCCTACGAACATCCGGCTAAGATAATATAAGGCGGTCTCTTTCCCATCGTCATTATTCTGGGCCAATAGTGCCCCCAAGGACGCCTCCAATGCCGTAGTGTATAAGATGAGTGGCTTTCCGGTGATAGGTGCCCCAAGGACTGGTGGATATGAAAGATATTCTTTGATATTTTCGAAAGCGTTTTGACACGTGTCGTCCCAAATGAATGGAGCACTCTTCTTTGTTAGTTTCGAAAAGGGATGGATTCTCCCGGATAAATTGGAAATGAACCTCCTAATATAAGCTAGCCGTCCTTGAAAGGATCTAAGCTCCTTAAGATTCTTTGGAGGTGGCATGTTTTTAATTGAACATATCTTCGCGGGATCAATTTCAATTCTTTTGTGTTTGACCACGAAACCCAGGAATTTTCCAGATGATACTCCGAATGCGCATTTGAATGGGTTCATCTTGAGGTTGTACTTACGGATGCGAGTGAACACGGTCCTCAAATCCTGACAGTGCTCTGCTCTAGATCGCGACTTAACCACCAAATCATCGACATAGCACTCGACGAGTTTGTGGATTAAATCGTCGAAGATTTTGGTCATTGCACGTTGATACGTTGCCCCAGCATTCTTTAACCCAAACGGCATGACGGTATAGCAAAAAATGCCGATAGGCGTGCGAAATGCAGTGTGCTTCTCGTCTTCGGGTGCCATCTTAATTTGATTGTAACCAGATGACCCATCCATAAATGAGAACACTTCAAAGTTTGACACCGAATCGATCATCACTTCTGTCACAGGGAGTGGAAAATCGTCTTTGGGACATGCATTATTCAAGTCTCTGAAATCCACGCAAATCCGGATTTGCCCATTTTTCTTCTTCACGGGGACAATACTTGCTATCCAGTCAGCGTATTTCTCCTCTCTTATAAAACCCGCCTCGATTAATTTCTTTATTTCGAGGGTAATTTGCTCCTCAAGCTCTATCCTCATTCTTCTCGGTGCTTGCTTCACCGGAGTGATATCAGGACTGATCGATAAATTATGGACGGCGACCTCCGGGCTCAGGCCCGGCATCTCTTTATATGTCCACGCAAAGCAATCACTAAACTCGTGGAGGAGCGCCTCCAGCTGGTCCTTTTCATGTTGAGAGAGTTGTGCACTTATGTAGGTGGGTCTAACATCCTCTTCCGATCCAAGATTGACCTCAATCAGCTCATCGCAAGTGGTCTGCCCCCCATCTTCCAGTTCTTTTGGTGCCCTCTTGAATTCTTCATTTCCTTGTTCTATTGCGTATGTTTCGTCTATTGTCACCATATTGCAGGTATATGAATGAAACATAAGAGCTTCTTCATTTGGTTCTATATACCCTAAACCACGGGTGTTGGAGATCTTCCCATTTGGTAACGTGACATTTCGTGAACCCGGGTTCCACAACTTCTCAAATTGGCGTAATTCACTCTTTGAACGAGGCTTCAAACAGCCATACTTTTTCACGAGATTTTTTAAGCTTGGGGGGTAATAAGCAAATGGGGGGACTTCGATAAGTTGCGTTGACTCTGGGTCATTTTCTTTATTCGTCCTGACGTGATGAATTTCGTCTGACTGATAGAAGTGTATGAGTTTATGAACAAAGAGCCTTCCTTTTGCGCATTCCCTCTTGCTAGGGACAATAAAAGTCTTCATCTCCACGACTTTCGATGTGTTTAGGGGGGTGAAACCCTTAAGATAGCCTTGAGGGACTCTTAACATTCCTACCTCGTATTCCGTCATATTTTATCGTGTCGTCAGTCTTTGTGACCAACCTTCCTTCTCATGAGCTTCAACCACGTCGCACGCAGAGGCTGAACAGTCACTTGCTTCTGACTCGGAGTCACTTCCAAAATGGGGGCATGCAGACAAAGTCGTCCTTTTTAGTTTAGAGATGATCGAGTTCTGTAGTGTTGATTTCGCGGGCTGCGTTGTCGATCCAATGAAATAGTGTGCATCTTCATATTTAACTTCATGCACTGAGAAGGGTTGGATGTCCCCATCGATACGCTCTTCCCTACCTTCCTTCAGGTATTTCAAGCATTGGTGTAAGGTAGAGGGGACTATGTGATTCTCATGCAGCCAAGGTCTCCCGAGTAACGCCTTGTATGATGTATCGGTGTCGATAACATGGAATTTAACTTCGGTCTTTAAATCATCGAGTTGCAACGGCAAACATATAGAGCCTAAAGCCTTCTGGCTGTTTTTATTGAATCCTTGGATGACAACTTTTTCGGCCGTTAAATTATGGACGCCTAAAGAAAGGCTTTTTAAAGTCCGCAAGGTTACGAGGTTAACTGACGATCCTGGATCAACCAAGATTCTGCTTATCTTTATTCCTTCCACATCCCCGGTCACATAGAGTGGTCGATTATGCTGTGACGTTCCCAATAGCATGTCATCATCGTCGAAAGTAATGGACGATGTAGCGTATGTACTTAATGCCTCCTTTATATCAGCCTCCACGAAAAATGCTTGAAATTTTTGATTGTTTTGCAGGGCGTAAATAAGAACATCCCTCAGTTCTTGTGACATCATCAAAGCATCATATATGCTGAGGAGGGCGGGGACTTTCCTCAAATGTGAGAGTATATTATATTCAGAAGAGGATAGCTTTGATGGGGGTGCTGCATCGTCGCCCACTTCCTGTGTTTCAATTTGCTTTCCTTTGAGTTTTTCTTTTTCTCTGTCTATCGTACGTCCTATTACGACCTTGCCGCTCCTAAGATTCATTTGGCAGGATTCATTTATTTGCTTACTGTTTTTAACGGCAGGTGCTTCTTCATATAAATAGGCAGGTAAGATCTCATCTTCGGAGTCACTCCCCAGGTTAATCGCGTTACAGACTCTCATCTTCGCGGTAGTGACGGCTTCAGCATCGTCAATTTCATCGGGTTCCGGGATCACCGACATCATCCTACAGGATTCCACCTCGTATTCCTCATCCTCCGAGTCATTTTCTAGGAGTCCCTCCCACACCTCTTCAGTGATGTAGTGGTGGAGTTTTATAGGCTCAGGTATCCCTTGCACATACTCTTCAAGCGAGTCGATGTATTTTTTGAGATCGCTCTTTTCTTGCGCTTTAGTTGAAAAAGTTGCCTTCTTATTTTTGTTCTTCAATTGAGGATTCTTTTCCTTTTTCTTTTGACTTTCCCTTGTTGATGAACGAGGTCCTGGCGATACGTATCGCGGGTACAAGGAGTCTTTCCACACTATGCTTGGTATTTGTTGTAATTTTTGGAGGAGTCGCAACGTCCTTTTTGGCACCACGGTATTCCACTCCTGGTCTTCTATAGGTGCTGGATCCATCCTTGTTTGAATAACATCAACCTCCTCGGTTTGGGTTTCATTCAATACCTGTTTCGATAGGGTTATCTTCCCTGTCTTATATTGTTTCTCTACCCAATCTTTGAAAATATAGAAATCTTCTATTGTGTGCCCCAGTACGCGATGGTAAGGGCAAAAGTTGGGATCATCAGTCTTATTGCTTTCGTCGGGGCGCTTCGGCTCTGGTAGTTGTAAGCCATTCTTCAGAGCGTCCCTAAAAATTTTCATCGTCTTTTCTCTTTTGAATGAATAGATTTTATTCTTTCTTTCTTCAAGGGTCAGCGGTCTGCCTCGGCTATTTTCGCCAAGCGTTGGCGCTTTCTTGATCCGGGGTATGTCTGTACTATGAACCTCCACCCTTTTGCCTCTGTTGGCAGTGTTTGTATAGGCGACCTTGGGTTCATTCCTTCTTGGTTCTTCTCTTTTGAACCTTGGGTTCTGCGTATTTACATAGGGCTGATGATTTGTTCGTTCCAGCTTTGCCACTTGGGTGATCAATTCTTGAAATGTAGAAATGTTATTGCCGCAAAGAAAGGGGGCCATCCAGCTGTCGATATTGCGGACCAACAATTCTACGGCTTCGGTTTGCTCTAGTGGCTTTTCACATTTAACACTCAAATTTCTCCATCTTGTAATGTAATTAAGGACGGCCTCATCCTTTTTCCTCTTTGTATCTGCCAGATCCGCGATCGTAATCTTATCGCTTACCGAAGCAAACTTCATCCTGAAGGTTTCCTCCATGTCAGCCCAAGTTCTGATAACTTCATTCTCCAGGGAGTAATACCACTCAAAGGCGATTCCTGAGAGACTCTGTGGAAACTGTCGGAGCAATAAGGCGTCATTGCCGCCGGTATTCCCACATGTCGCGACGAAATGGGCCAAGTGTTGGTCAGGGTTTCCTATTCCATTAAACATCTTAAAATGCGGCACGATGTACCCTTTGGGATAAGGGATATCATCGTATACAGCTGGGTAGGGTCTCCCTCGCCTCCTTCGCGGAGCAATTTTGGTTCCCTCCAGTTGCTTCAGCTGGTCCATCACCAGTTCTTGTACCTCCTTCCTAGTCAAGGTGATAGCCTCGTCATTTGACTGTGCTGGTAAAGAAGATGTTGCCGGAGCGTTATTTTGTTCCCGCGATGATTGTTCTTGGCGTAACATCATCTCTTGCGTCTTTGCAAGAGCACTAGTCATCTCCTCAAACTTTGCCATGAGGATGCTCATGTCGTTATCCCTCTTCTTGAGTTGCCTCTTGAGGTCGGCGATAGTTTCATCTCTATGATCATGATTAGTGGTCATGACAGGCTCTTCCTCTCCCTCTTCCTCTTCGAAAATTTCTTGGTGTAAAGGGGTCGCTCCTGGTTCATATCGTGGAGCAGGCTCTTGGATTACAATAGAGGCCAACTTTTTACCCTTGGCTTTCCTTGCCATGGTCCGGAGGGTATCCTCCTCAGAATTAGAGCCAGCCTCCCGTGCATGTTCCACCATCCGTACCGTATGGATTGTATAACCTTTTATCCCCTTATGGCTAGTCTTGAAACACTTTTCCTTTCTTTTCATATTCTTTTGAGCCTTTTTGTAGGCTTCATAAACCCTTTGAGATGTCGTCTTTTGAGCAATGATATTTTTAGGTTTTGGGTGAGGCCTGTTCTGTACGTGGGTTCGCAGCCGCAGTCCCTCTATCAGGTTAGAGTTTCTTAGAACCGACAGAAGTGGTGCAAATTTGTTTGTTACGGCGGTTTCTGTTTTAGCAGCAGAATGGTTACGCCTCACAGGGATTAGGCGACCTTGTTTGCAGAGCCTAGCCTCCTTCTTCCTTAAGGCTTGTCGTTCCTGCTTCCTTGTCTTCTCAGGGTTTGAGAACATAGTCTGGTGGATCTTGCCCCCGTTAATAGTGAAAGATGGTTCCTCCTCTTCTTTGTTGAACGTGCCCCCATTGTCAGTGAATGACGGCTCTTCCTTTTTTGTGGCAGTCTCCTTCTTCTTCAGGGAGGTCTTACTCTTGATAACCCGAGTATTCTTTCCTTTGCCTTTAATGTTCTCGGAGTCTGTAAAGGGTAGATAGATGAACTCAACGTCCTCCTCCGAAATAGAGCCAAATTGAACGCCCTGCATGATTATTGATGCGTCCTCAACAAAGATGTTCAGCTTCTTTGCCATCGCTGTGTAGAACAAGAGAAGTATAAGAACAAGGATGTGAAATCTTTGTGTCGCGTAATATAGATCTCAAAGATGAAAGGAGAAGCAAGGTCCCACCGGGCGTGCCAGAATTTGTGGGGTCATTTTTGTTACATTGAGAATGTATTATGACCGTTTCAAATCCACCTTAAATTAATAAGGCTTTTGTTTAATGGGTTCTGGCTTCCAATGAGCGCAAGCGTTCATTGTTAATTACCTCTAAAAGTAGGGAACCTTTGATTAAGAGATCTATAATACGCAACAAGATAAGAGGAACAAGTTGGACAACATCATTTATAACCGTAACGAGATACAAAGTTTTGACATAATATTTAAACAATAAGAAGATGAGCTTTTCATCAATTTGAGCATCTTGTGTTCGTCGGGCGTTTGGCTTTGAAGCATCTCGTTGAGTGATATCCGGTCTGGGTAACCTGATGTTATATTGAGGAGCTACGCTCCGATGACAAACATCGACGTACGCACCTCCCAAACAATATTCCACCGAAGTTGCATTTAGACGCGTTGGATATATGACTTGGGAAATTATCCAGCCTTGCGGCATGATGGATAATTTGATTTGAAATTTATCCGGCCTTGCGGCGTGATGGATAACTTGATTTGGAAAGGAAATTACCCGGCCTTGAGGGCGTGTTGGATAATTTGATTTGGAAATTTATCCGGCCTTACGGCGTACTGGATAATTTGATTTAGGAATTTATCCAGCTTCACGGCATGCTGGATAACTGAATTGGAATTTACCCGGCCTTGATGGCGTGTTGGATAATTTGATTTGGGAATTTATCCAGCCTCACGGCGTGATGGATAATTGAATTGGAATTTACCCGGCCTTGATGGCGTGTTGGATAATCTGATTTGGAAATTTATCCGGCCTTAACAAGTACAATGTCGTGTCGAGAAGTCACGCCCCGACTTTAGACACCGACGTACGCACCCTCCAATGATCTGGCCGTGGGTCGACAAACTTTATTACGCGAGTTTGCAAAATATGCAGGATTTGATAAGTCAAATTCATTTGACCGAATTCTGATCCCATAACTTGGCTGGCGAGCCAGGCTGAATGTTTGGATCAGGTTCGGGTCTGAATCCGGTTGATTCCAAAATTGCCGGGTTGGATGGTCTGAATTCGGACCATCCTCCAAGCCCACATTGGCGATCGGCTGAAGTAGTTCGACGTTGATTTTATGCCCCTTTTCGTTTGTCTGTTTTCTTTTAGACAGTGATAATTTCGAATGTCGGAGCGGCGTTCCACGTGATATCACGCCACGTTTCGTCGTTTCGTGGACTTTAGCGATTTTACTGTCATCCAGGTCAAAGAGTAAAGCTACTCCCTAACCCGTCTGAGTGTCCAGAGACGCGGCCGAAATCCTGGGGAATGATCGCGGGTGGCTGATCGCTGGGTTCCGGTGAGGGAAACTTACTCGTAGCATCAGATTTCAGGGAGACGCTAAAGATTCGACTGCGATATCGAGGATGTTGAAGAAAGTATATTGAGGAGGCGACGAGACCGAAGACTGCGACGGTGCTGTCGAACTTCTGGTGAAGCGGCAACAAAAAAAATGGGTCGGCTCGGGAACTTTCACCGAGGGTTCGTGTCGCGAGGATGGAGTTTCATCGTCGGAGCAGATCGGGTTAGATCCGGCAGCAGCAAGGTTTTCTTTTACCATTTGAGGAGGTAATACACCTTTCGCACGATGATCCCTTTTATTTACATGAACCAACTCTGTATCTTTGCTGGGTTTCGACAGAGTTCTTTCCGAAAAATTTTTGAGTTTTGTTTCGTTTCGTTTCGTTTTTTTGACGGGGTTCTTTTTGAATCGATTGTTCTTTTAAATTCGTAATCCCTGGTGGATAGGTTTCAATATAGTGGTGTCTCCTTTAGAGTACCTTTCCTTTAGAGGATCTTCCCTCCTTTTTTTTTTTACGAGGCCCTACTCCTCCCCTCCTTTTCTCCGAAGCTAGAAGACATCCAGTAACTCATACCGCCCTCTTCTCTCCTTTCTTTCTTCTTTCTTTACCACGGGTCCGTTTACCCGATTTCAAACGTGACCCCTTTTTGTTTCCTTCTTGTGTTCTTCCTGTTTCCACCTCTCACGCCTTCTGTTTTGCCAGAATGCTTTCATCGTCCATGGGATCTTAAGAGGAAGTGAATGCGAACGTAGCATGTATGTGCAGCCGTCGTGTTCTCGCAGGTGTGTTGTGCGTTTCCGTATTCTTCATTGACCCCTTTACGATTTGCACCTCTCTGACGGACCCGACCATGCATCCGCTATCCCCAGCATACCCCTTTTTTCCCTTTTCTTCCTTTTTCTCTAGGAAACTCCCTGCATTCTCTCGATTTCTCCGATGTTTATATCTTTTTACCCCCTCTAACGTTTCCACAGATCTTAGCTTCTCTATATTTTCCCCTCCTTATTATTTCTGCATTTTCTCCTCTCTATCGTCTCCTCATCCCCTACTCGCCTTTTACACTACTTCTTCCCCTTCTGGCTTAGAGCGTGCAGTATGCTTTAGACTTGAGAGATAAAAGAGAAATAGTGTGTGTGTGTTCTTTGTGATGCCAGGTCGCTTAATGCGACCATGAAGCCTACGAAACCCAATCAGAAAAGGTTCTTTCTTTTCCTTACCTTCTTCCGCTTCAGCGTTCTCCTGCTTTTCTTGCTCCTTCCCTGCTTTTCTTTCTAGCCGGGTGCCTCCCTTTTATAAGCCACAGCCCAATAGGTTCTCTCCCTTCTCCGCCTAGTTGTCTTTTGTCTTATTCCACTCATCCATCGACTGGCCCGACCGCCTTCTCATCTTACTTCCTAGTCGGCCCTGCTCTTTTCCTGTCTTGTGCGATCACCTTTTTGATCCCCTTTGAAATACTTCCCTTTTTGTTGCAATCACTTGGCAGGAATTTTCTCTTTTTTGTCGCTAGTGGCACATACCAGGCTTTCTTTTTCCTTCACTTCATGATTTCGTTTATAGTCAAAATGGGTTTTGACTTCTCCTTGCTATGCGCGCATGCTCAATGTTTTAATCTATGACCAAGCACATTTGCCTAGCTTGGTACAGGTGAATATATCTATAAGCTGCATGTTGTTTTAGGAGTCTTCCCTTCCCGTTGGTTAATGGGCGGATTAGAACAAATTAGGCTGAATTAGGCGGGTTTGAATTGGGCTAAGAATGTGGTTTACTATTAATGAACAACAATAATGGACTTAGGCATCGTTTGATTGGAGCTGTGGTAGCTATGAAGTTGAATTCCAAATTTTGTACCCAGGTTGGCCCAAGTTAGTGTCTTTTGCTTCCTGGGGTCAACCTTACCTCAATCCAGAGCTGAGCTGAACCGCAATCTGACCTGCCCGCAAAACCATCTTCTAACAGCTCTAGTTCTCCTTAGAGTTCCAGCACTAAGTCCCCAATTAGTCCATCATTCTTCCAAAGGTCATTGCTAAAATCTGTTATCAAAATTCATAGAACAGAGGAGGGCCAACGGCTAAGAGTCAAATTCCCTCGGCTACTTGAAGTCATTTAAACTGGACTTGTTTTAAATGACTTGTGGCTCCCGCTATTTTAATCAAATTGACAACCCACAAAATCAATCGGAAAATTTAAGATTTCCTAGTGAGATGGGATCCTTATTCCACATAGGGCTTCGCATCCCATGAGGGTGGAATGAGATGCACAAAGTGACCCATGCTTCCTAAGGTGGGCACACCGGCCGATTGCTCCAAGCAATTCGCCTTATTGAGACAGTCTAAGCATTTCATGCCCAGCGAGGGCTGGGTATGAAATCCTAACCTCTCAATGATGCCTTTAGAGTTTCATCATGTGCCCAGCACATTTAAAAATTTAGTCAAGTCCATTCCTAATCGTTATGCCCAGGGCCAACAAGTTTCCTTGCGAAGGCGCACCCGGTTAAAACATTCTGGGGAAACCATTACCACCACACACCTACTAAAGATAAGTGGGTGTGTCCCACGAGGGTGAGAAACAGTTCACAACACCAGTGATCGATAGTTTGATGAGGGCTACGCATTAGAAGGCTACTAGACTTGATATTTTATTCGAGGGTTTTTGAGGTCTCATCAACTCTGTTTTATCTTATGTCTAACATTACAGGCATGCAATCCTATAGTAATAACATAATGATAAAACATCACAGGCATGCTTTAGCAGATATTGAAAGCAGTAAAAGAATGATGTGATCATAGTCTATTCAAGACATTGAACCAACCCATGCCAAAAGGAGGTTCAATTCTTGACCTTGGACTCAAGCCCCTAAAACTAGACCTAGCCTAGCCGACCTCTAGCTTGATCTTCAGGGTTGGCTCCAAGAACTTCCAAGGGTGAACCGCCATCTTGCAAGCGACAAGAGGGATAGCACACAAGAACAAGGCTCGGCCTAACCTTAACTTGCGCCACCAAGCAAATATGCGCCACAATTGATGAAGTTTGTTGCGCCACCAAGAAAGGTGCGCAAGCTTCATGCATGCGCCAAGATTCGTGTAGGATGCGCCCCTTTAATCTTCATCTTGAATTTTACAAAATAAAAGAAAAAGATGAGCGGCACGCAGGCCTCACAAGAATACATCACAGGCATGCAAAGGGGCTTGACTCATGATCACAACATTATGCACAATCAAGGTACTTATTCATGCAATTCTACATGCTCATAAAAAACATAAAATCTGAGATTTTACTTTTCCATAAAACAAGTCTCTTTTCCACATCTCTTTATCACAAATCATTTGGTTATTTGCGATTAATTTTTCATGATGATTTTATGGATCCTATCGGCTGGCAATTTTGTCAGATCAAGAGACTCGGCCAGTCCGAAGACACAATGCCCATCCTACTTGACAAAACTACGTACGCCTTTGATCTTAAATCAATTAAGAAAAATAATCCAAAAATCCAAAAGAGATTGACTAAGAGGATAGGAACAAGAAACTTCAACTTTCTAATTTAGAAAAACCATGCACCATGTTATATGCAATTTGCGAAAATTAAAACATAGCATGTGAGCATAGAAAAACATGAAAGAAACACCGTTCGAGGCTCGCAAGTCGCTTTGATACCACTGTTGGGAAACCCCGAGGATATTTTATAATTTTTCAGAGATAGACATCACACATTACATTGCGCAGCGAAAGAATATCCTCGAAACAGGCCAGTCCCAAAAACCCAGTGAAGATCGTCAAGCGAGGGGATCGACACAATGTGATAGAAAGTACCTTAAGCAAGTGTGGATGTAGATATCGAGGTAGGCGCCCAAGTGTTCGCCCTCTACAGTCTCACACACACGGATGCCTCAAGTCCTCTTCTTCCACGTCCGGTGCTAGCCTCGAGAAGAAGATCCAAGCCTTGTTCTCTTTCTTCAAAACATGCGCCACCTCCAAGTTAGAAGATGCGCCAAGAGAAGAAGGAGAGGAGATGTAGAAGATGCCGCCAAGAGCTTCCCACACTTGCGCCAAGAAGGGAAGGGAAGAAAACACTTGCGGCTAGGGTTTGATGGAAGAAGAGTTGCGCCACTTGAACCCTTGCTCTCGCCCCTTTCCTTGCTCATGCATTATACCCATGTGGGGAATGCCGGGTGTAATTTAAAATTTTTTGCAGTCCCATGACGCAGCGGAAGAAGCATTACACCCGAAACACATTCCTTTCCCAAGGATCCATGCGAGAGAGAAAACACAAGGATGTGTTAGAGATGTACCTCTTTTGCTTGTCTAGTTATTGAAACCATGTTGAAGGCGCTCAAGTGCTCGTCCTCTACAAGTATCCATGCATCGACATTCTCAACATTGCTCCCTTCCTCGCTTGGTGCAAGCCTCGGGAAGAGAATCAAGCCTTAAGATTCCTTCACTATACTTGCGCCACCATCATGGATGTTGCGTCAAGTAGAGAAGGGAAGGGGAAGATGCCGCCAAGATATTCCTCCTTCTTCTTTGCTTGAGCCACCTTGATGCAAAGTGCGCCTAGGGAAATGAGAGGGAGAGGGCTTGCGATAATAGAAGGAGACGCCACCAAGCCCAAGCTCTCTTTGAGCCAAGAAGATGAGGAGAAGAAGAGGAGATCTTGCAGCCACTTAAGGAAGAGTTTGCGCCACCTTGCTCTCAACCTTTGCACTCTTGTTCACGCCAAAGATATTCATCAAGGAGGCTCACGCATGCCTCTAGTATATAGAGGCAAGGGGCAGTGATGCAAGAGGAGTGGGGCGCAAGTCATTAGGGTGAATTCGGCTAAGGTTTAGGGTTGGGAGGAATTAGGGTTTAGAGTAAGGTAAGTCTTCAAGACTTTACCATAAACTTCACCCCTCCATCCATATGCGCCTAAGACCTTTCCATAAAAGTTCTCAAGTCATATCAGCCCCAAGTCTTGCCATAGATGCAAGCATACCATCAGTGGTTGAAGGGCTAGGCGCCAAAAGCTTCCTAATGAAGCATTAGGCACCCTCCTTGCCCCATTATACCCCTTGGGCGCCAATGGGGATAATTTCTCCCCATTATACCCTTTTAAGCCAATTCTCTCTTCATGATAACTAGTTATTGGGCCTCATTGGGTAATGAGCTAGCCCAAACTTCATTACATAGGTTGATTAAGCCATTGAATCCAATCCAATGCAACCCTAATCCAAATGTGACCATTCTAGGTCAATTTCGGGTCAACCTGCCAAAAATGAAGTTTGGCTCCAATAACTCTCTTCCATCTCATCAGGCCCATTGGCGCTGATGAAATCTTCCATATGGATCCAAGCTATCCAATAACTTGATCATAAGACCTCTGATTAATGCAACATCAAGAGTCTATTGCGTGTGACCCCGTAGGATCCAAATGACGATGGCAATGATGATTGATCATCATAAGTAGTGAGAGGTATCTAGCAACACATCACTACTACCCATGTCATTGACTTAACTCATATGACAACAACTCCTAAACAAGCAATGAGGATTCCCATGCATTATGTATCCCTTTGCCTAAACTGATATCCTGCCATTAGATTAGTCTCAAGTTTATTAATCCAATCTATTAGTCATGACTCAAACAGTATAGCCATACATTCCTGTTATGCACCAATGAGGTGGGGAGCCCCAAAGTGGATATCATACTTCCAATTAATGGAAGGGGCAAATCGTACTATTGGTCATCCATGTCTCTATGTGACTTATGATATGTCCAATGACAATCGTTTTGGTCTCCCATTTACGGAGAGACGTAAGACTGCATCAAAACACATCCATCATCAAATCTAGACATGAACACCTCAAGTCTAAAGATCAATGCAAACCTCTCGCATGTGAGATTGACCTGTTGACTAGACAAGTCAATTCTCACAGTGGGTCACTCCAGTGCATCCAATGCACCTGTATGTCTGCGTTACTGTGCCCCGCACCTAACCAGCCCATACACCAGTCTCACATGCACCAAAACTGTCCCATATCGGCTAAGGCACCTTGACTGGGGATAACTTATGAGAATGGATCCAACCAAACTCATGGGACATTAATTATGCAATTCAATACATCAACGCAGGTAAAGCAATCTGCATAATAACGACCATTCCTCAAATGATTATATTAAAGTACATTCAAATAATGCCCAACCATGTTCATACATTGGTCTGCAGGGCATATACACTAACAATCTCCCACTTACACTAAGACCAAGGGTAACTGATGTCAGTCAGTCCCATGTCTCTAGTATGACCTATTTAGCTTCCGCTGCGCCAGAGGCTATGTCAGTGGGCATCCCAGATTGCTATCTGTGTTTATTTTACAAATTTGAACATCACCTTTATCCATGATCTCCAAGATCACATGATATTGTTGCAGTACATACTTGAGTGCTAAGTTCCTTCTCTTATGCTATGGCCCAAGTAAGAATTATACTGGACCATCAAGCATCAGGAACTAAATCAAGTTCAAGAGAATGAAGCTGCTTCCTTGGCTGCCACAAGAAGCTGCAATGTACTCAGCCTTAATTGTAGATTTTGCCACTGTGGTTTGTATAAAGGTCTTTCAGCATACAATACATCAACAAAACGCAAATCCTGGCTGTGAATAATAGTCATTAGACTAGAACGAAGTATCAGTGTACCCTTGTACACAAAGTTCTTCCTGTCTATCATAGACTAGACCTCAATCCTCTGTACTTCCAAAGTATTTAAGGATTGCTTTCATAGCTATCCAGTGTTGTACACTAGGATCTGATTGAAACTTATTTGTTATGCTCCAAGCATCAGCCACAAATGGTCTTGTGTATATTACACAAAACATGATCTATCCTATACCCAATGTACTAGGATTATAGATCCATGTTACTTCTCGCTAGCTGTGTCATAAGACATAACATCTTTGAGAGAATCAAACCATGTCTTCCTGGAAGGTATCAACTTTTGGAATCATCTAATATGAACCTATTTAGAATCTCCTGGATGAACGTAGATTGACTAAAGGGCAATGACTTTCTTGAATCCCTATAGATTCCTATGCTTAGGATATAGGCTGCATTCCCTAGATCATTCTTCTCGAAATACTTCCCAAGCCTTAACTTCACCCCGCGAAGAGCTGGGATGTCATTTCATGTGAGGAGAATATCGTTAATCATATAGAACAAGAATTATTATGGTGCTCCTACTGATCTTCTTGTAATCACAGGCTCCTTACGAGATGCTTGTATAAGCTCATGCATATCTTTATGGCCACTATATGAAAACACTGGCCATTTCCATATGGATATCCACTTCCAGACGTCCAACAAGAAAAGCAGTTTTTCATAACAATATGTCATAACAAAAAGTGCAATTGTAACAAGCAAATACCTAATGAATTCAAACACAGCTATTGGTAAAAAAAAATTTCATCACTATCCACCCAGTGGACTTGCCTGAAACTTCATTTACTAGCTTGTCATTATAGGTAAGATTGTTACCTTCCATGTCTATCTTCCTTGAAGATCCATTAACAGCCTATGGGTGTTACCCCTTTGGCGGCTCAACCAAGTCCCACACTTGATTAGCAGACATGGAATCCATTATGGTTTTCATGGCGCTTAGCCATTTCTTGGAATCTGGTCCATTGACCGCTACCGTTTTCTCATAAATCTTAGGTTCATGCTTGATGAAAAAATTTGTCATGCTCTCAACAGCATTTCAAAACCATCCAGACTTATGTGGTTCCTGTGTTACTTGAACCTCAGGTTGACTTTCAACCTATATGTGAGATTCTATTCTCCATTTGTGTCTAATTGTTTGTGGTTGATTTTGGACCTCGTCCTAATCAAATCTACTCTCATTAGCTTCTTTCAAAAGAAACATCTCCTCAAGAAAGACAGTAGTTTGAGCAACAAATATATTATTTTCATTGGGATAGAAATTGCACTCTATAGTGCCCCACAAACACACAATTTTTGAAATGACTACATATTACATCCCCAATTCCTTAGATAAAATGGGATACTTGCAGTTCTCAATTCAAATGCTATTTTAGACACACTTTCTAATGGAGTGACAGTACATCTGTTTGTATGGTCAAAATGGTAAATTTGCATGACTGTTCAAAGATGGAACTATATCCAATGTGTTCCTCTTTTTTTTTTTTTGAAATTCACCACACAGTTGTGGTGTTCCTAGTAAGCTATGAGATAACCCCACATTCCTTAGGACAGTCATCAAATTCTCCACTTATCACCTTGATCCAATCAAAGTGCTTTAATAGATCTTTTAATTTGATCCAATCAAATTCCTTAGGACAGGGCATATACACCAACCATGTTCATACATTAATTATGCAATTCAATACATCAACGCAGGTATAGTGAAGGAACCTTAAGTCTTGATTCTCTTCCCGAGGCTAGCACCAAGCAAGGAAGGGAGCAACGTTGAGAAGGTCGATGCGTGGATACTTGTAGAGGGCGAGCACTTGAGCACCTTCAACATGGTTTCAACAACTAGACAAGCAAAAGAGGTACATCTCTAACACATCCTTGTGTTTTCTCTCTCGCATGGATCCTTGGGAAAGAAATGTGTTTCGGGTGTAATGCTTCTTCCGCTGCGTCCTGGGACTACAAAAAATTTTAAATTACACCCTGCATTCCCCAACAGTGGTATCAGAGCTACTTGCAAGAAACACAAGGTGTACACATGCTTGTATGAAAAATTTTTCTTTCATCCATGTGCATTTCACCTAGATGGCATTTTTCATTCAAAACTTATCTTATCAATTTTATGGCTGATTTTGGATTAAGTTTCTAATTGATTTAAGATCAAAAGCGCACATAATTTTGTCAAGTAGGACGGGCATTGTGTCTTCGGACTAGCCGGGTCTCTTGATCTGACAAAATTGCCAGCTGATAGGATCTAGAAATCATGATGAAACTTGATCTTGATTTTGGCATAAAATAGGTTGAGAGAGTGCTTTGGATGATGATGGCGCATAAGGAACTAAAAATTGATTATGCTCGATTTTCAATTTTTACATGCGCTACTTGCCTCTTGTTTGGGTTGATATCGTCATAGTGAGTGCCCTCTCTTGTTATGATGTGGAAGAATGTTTCCACCTATGATGAATGCTTTTAAAAACTTTATGCCACTTACATGTGGCTCTCTCCCCAATCTTGATGTAAAGTTTTCATGTATTCTCTCATCTTGTGTTTAGAATAGATGTAGAGTAGTTTGCTTAAGGTAGGTTAAGGCTTCATCAAGACAACAAGGTGTCTTCTTCAACCGGATCTTGGAGGCGCCAACTTTGGAAGCTTGGTGATGGATTGGCGGTTGGAGGAAGGATACATGCTTTCGGCTTATGGCATGGGCTGATTTGCTTGAGGGAGTCACAACCCTTGGATGCATGATAACATATCACTTGGCTCGTGATAAGTTATATGTATGAAAAGGGCTATGACCATATCGACCATTATTCCATGCCTGTGATGGTTTATTATTCTGTCCTTAGCATGCCTGTGATGCTTTTCCTTTTGCTGCCACAACCATAGGAAAATTGTATACTAGAAAAGAATAAAACAAACATGCAAAACTCTCTTTGAAATATCAAGTAGATAGTCTTCTGATGTGTAGCCCTCTTCAAACCATCGATCGATGGACTGTGAACTGTTTCTCACCTTCGTGAGACACACCCATCTATCTTTGGAAGGCGTGTGGTGACAATATGCATCTTAGTTTGCCACAAGTGTAGACGTGCCCTTGCGAGATGCATGTTGGCCCTGGGCATAACAATCAAGTTAGACTTGACTAGTTTTCATATGTCATTGACATGATGAAACACTAGAGGCAGCCGTTGAGAGGATAGGGTTCTGTGCTATATCCAGCCCTCGCTGGACACAGGGCGCCTAGTCTGTCTTAACTAAGAGGAGTTGTGCACGACACAATTGGCTGGCAAGCCTACCTAAGGAAGCATGGGATCACTCTGTGCACCCCAACTCACCCTCGTGAGTCGCGAAGGCCTCATGTGAAATTGGGATCCTACTCACTTATTTCCAAGTTGAGGTTTTGAGAGTTATCAACTTGTATGGAACTAGTGGGAGCATAGCATTTAATTTAAAGTCCTTGTTAAATGCTTTGTCATAGTACTTATTTTACTTATTTACTTATTGTAGATGATGGCATCTCCTAACCTTAGATTGAAACTTTATAAAAATAAACTAGATTGGACAAATTGGACAAAGTGGTTCAGAATTTTGTCAAGATACTAGAACATGAGAATAAGGTACATCTTCTTGAAAGACCTCCATCCCAGCCCAGTATATACTTTTGTACAGGGTGGGCGTGGAATGTCTATCTTGAACATTGTGAAGATAACAGACAATACACTACTCTTGTCTTAGAGTGCATGACCCCAAAGGTCTAGGTTGAGTGTGATGAGATGGGGATTTATGATCTTATCATACATCTCAGAGGTCTCTTCACAACATGCTCTCTAGACAGTGATCAGGAAAGTTCTGTTGGATCTTCAGAATGGTTGCCTAAATCCAGAAATGACCATGATTCTAGTTCTTTGAAGCTAAAACTTCTAAAGAGAGGGAATGCATGGACATTTCAAGATGGATTAAGGCCCAAGAAGAGCATAGCACATAGGAAGGGATGTAATCCATCTGCTTCAGGTATTGTGTTACCGAGGTCTTTATGTCTACTTCTTATTCATGGGTACTGGGTACCGCATGTAGAGATTACATATGTTTTTCATATGCGGGAGCTCAAAAGAAGTAGGACAACGAGGCTTGGTGGGATCGACCCTCGAGTCAGGGACGGAGCATTGGATGCTGCTGTTAATATCATCTCACTACCCTCAAGACTTCATCTAGAACTTTGCTATTATGTATCAGCTTATGTATTAAAACATCATATCCATTCCTTTGGAAAGGACTTCAGTTTGAAATAATAAATGACATTGTTTCTTCATATCTGAGATGTTCTATTAAAGTGATACAATTGATAATAGTTTTTAGTTATATGTGTAATACTAAATAGATCAAGGATAATGATTCAATCAATTGAGCCGCCAAAGGGGTAACACCCATAGGCTGTTAATGGATCTTCAAGGAAGATAGACATGGAAGGTAACAATCTTACCTATAATGACAAGCTAGTAAATGAAGTTTCAGGCAAGTCCACTGGGTGGATAGTGATGAAATTTTTTTTACCAATAGCTGTGTTTGAATTCATTAGGTATCTGCTTGTTACAATTGCACTTTTTGTTATGACATATTGTTATGAAAAACTACTTTTCTTGTTGGACGTCTGGAAGTGGATATCCATATGGAAATGGCTAGTGTTTTCATATAGTGGCCATAAAGATATACATGAGCTTATGCAAGCATCTCGAAAGGAGCCTGTGATTACAAGAAGATCAGTGGGAGCACCATAATAATTCTTGTTCTATATGATTAACGATATTCTCTTCACATGAAATGACATCCCAGCTCTTCACGGGGTGAAGTTAAGGCTTGGGAAGTATTTCGAGAAGAATGATCTAGGGAATGCAGCCTATATCCTAAGCATAGGAATCTATAGGGATTCAAGAAAGTCATTGCCCTTTAGTCAATCTACATTCATCCAGGAGATTCTGAAGAGGTTCATATTGGATGATTCCAAAAGTTGATACCTTCCAGGAAGACATGGTCTGATTCTCTCAAAGATGTTATGTCTTATGACACAGCTAGCAAGAAGTAACATGGATCTATAATCCTAGTACATTGGGTATAGGATAGATCATGTTTTGTGTAATATACACAAGACCATTTGTGGCTGATGCTTGGTGCATAACAAATAAGTTTCAATCAGATCCTAGTGTACAACACTGGATAGCTGTTAAAGCAATCCTTAAATACTTTGAAAGTACAGAGGATTGAGGTCTAGTCTATGATAGACAGGAAGAACTTTGTGTACAAGGGTATACAGATACTTCGTTCCAGTCTAATGACTATTATTCACAGCCAGGAGTTGCGTTTTGATGATGTATTGTATGCTGAAAGACCTTTATACAAACCACAGTGGCAAAATCTACAATTAAGGCTGAGTACATTGCAGCTTCTTGTGGCAGCCAAGGAAGCAGCTTCATTCTCTTGAACTTGCTTGACTTAGTTCCTGATGCTTGATGGTCCAGTATAATTCTTACTTGGGCCATAGCATAAGAGAATGAACTTAGCACTCAAGTATGTACTGCAGCAATATCATGTGATCTTGGAGATCATGGATAAAGGTGATGTTCAAATTTGTAAAATAAACATATATAGCAATCTGGGATACCCACTGACATAGCCTCTGGCGCAGCGGAAGCTAAATAGGTCATACTAGAGACATGGGACTAACTGACATCAGTTACCCTTGGTCTTAGTGTAAGTGGGAGATTGTTAGTGTATATGCCCTGTAGACCAATGTATGAACATGGTTGGGCATTATTTGAATGTACTTTAATATAATCATTTGAGGCATGGTCATTATTATACAGATTGCTTTACCTGCGTTGATGTATTGAATTGCATAATTAATGTCCCATGAGTTTGGTTGGATCCATTCTCATAAGTTATCCCCAGTCAAGGTGCCTTAGCCGATATGGGATATGTATGGGCTGATTAGGTGCAGGGCACAGTAACGCAGACATACAGGTGCATTGGATGCACTGGAGTGACCCACTGTGAGAATTGGCTTGTCTAGTCAACAGGTCAATCTCACATGCGAGAGGTTTGCATTGATCCTTAGACTTGAGGTGTTCATGTCTAGATTTGATGATGGATGTGTTTTGATGCAGTCTTACGTCTCTCCGTAAATGGGAGACCAAAATGATTGTCATTGGGCATATCATAAGTCACATAGAGTCATGGATGACCAATAGCAAGATTTGCCCCTTCCATTAATTGGAAATATGATATCCACTTTGGGGCGCCCCACCTCATTGGTGTATGACAGGAATGTATGACCATACTGTTTGAGTCATGACCAATAGATTGGATTAATAAACTTGAGACTAATCCAATGGCAGGATATCAGTTTAGGCAAAGGGATACATAATGCATGGGAATCCTCATTGCTTGTTTAGGAGTTGTTGCCATATGACTTAAGTCCAATGACATGGGTAGTAGTGATGTGTTGCTAGATACCTCTCACTACTTATGATGATCTATCATCATTGCCATCGTCATTTGGATCCTACGGGGTCACACGCAATAGACTCTTGACGTTGCATTAATCAGAAGCCTTATGATGAAGTTATTGAGTAGCTTGGATCCATATGGAAGATTTCATCAGCGCCAATGGGCTTGATGAGATGGAAGAGAGTTATTGGAGCCAAACTTCATTTTTGGCAGGTTGACCCGAAATTGACCTAGAATGATCACATTTGAATTAGAGTTGCATTGTATTGGATTCGATGGCTTAATCAACCTATGTAATAAAGTTTGGGCTAGCTCATTACCCAATGAGGCCCAATAACTAGTCATCATGAAGAGAGAATTGGCTTAAAAGGGTATAATAAGGAGAAATTAACCCCATTGGGGCCAAGGGGTATAATGGGGCAAGGAGGGCACCTAATGCTTCATTAGGAAGCTTTTGGCGCCTAGCCCTTCAACCATTGATGGTATGCTTGCCTCTATGGAAAGACTTGGGGCTGATATGACTTGAGAACATTTATGGAAAGGTCTTAGGCGCATATGGATTGAGGGGTGAAGTTTATGGTAAAGTCTTGGAGACTTACCTTACTCTAAACCCTAATTCCTCCAAAACCCTAAACCTTAGCCGAATTCACCCTAATGATTTGCGCCCCACTCCTCTTGCATCACCGCCCCATGCCTCTATATATCAGAGGCATGCGTGAGCCTCCTTGATGAATATCTTTGGCGTGAGAGCAAGGTGGCGCAAACTCTTCCTTAAGTGGCCGCAAGATCTCCTCTTCTTCTCCTCAACTTCTTGGCGCAAAGAGAGCTTGGGCTTGGTGGCGTCTCCTTCTATTGTCGCAAGCCCTCTCGCTCTCATTGCCCTAGGCACACTTTGCATCAAGGTGGTGCAAGCAAAGAAGGAGGAATATCTTGGCGGCATCTTCCCCTTCCCTTCTCAACTTGACGCAACATCCATGATGGTGGCGCAAGTATAGTGAAGGAACCTTAAGGCTTGATTCTCTTCCCGAGGCTATCACTAAGCGAGGAAGGGAGCAACGTTGAGAAGGTCGACGCATGGATACTTGTAGAGGGTGAGCACTTGAGCGGCTTCAATATGGTTTCAACAACTAAACAAGCAAAAGAGGTACATCTCTAATACATCCTTGGGAAAGGAATGTGTTTCAGGTGTAATGCTTCTTCCACTGCGTCCTGGGACTGCAAAAAATTTTAAATTACACCCGGCATTCCCCAACAGTGGTATCAGAGCTACTTGCGAGAAACACAAGGCATACACATGCTTGTATGAAATTTTTTTTGAAAATTTTTCTTTCATCCATGCGCGTTTCACCTAGATTAGTTGCGGTACTTACCAAACCCTGTGGAAGTAGTGTTCCGCTCACTTGACGGCAACTGAGGGAAAAGAAAAGAATCTAACTTCTAAGCCAAAGAGTCTACCTTAGCCATCAGTGATGTCAAGGAATCATTGTGATACTTACCAAACCCCATGGAAGTAGTGTTCCGCTCACTGGACCAGTGGTTATGTTTCATGACCATATCTTCAAGTAGAGCAGTTGCGTCTTCCACACTCTTGCTCATGATTGTTTCTCCAGCCGTAGCGTCCACCATCAATCTAGTATTATTCCAATCTATTGTAAAAGATGTGGATTAAAACCCATTCCTAAAGTCCATGGTGTGGGCACATGCACTGGAACTGCTTGAAGCGTTCCCAGGCATCATAAAGTGACACTTCCTCTTGCTGTGAAAAAGTTGTAATCCTGTTGCGCAGTTGAATAGCCTTGTTGGGTGGAAAATATTTGTTCAAGAATGCTCTGGATAGCTCTTCCCAAGTGGTGATAGATCCTGCCAGCATCGAATATAACCAAGCTCTGGTGCAGTCCCTGAGAGAAAACGAAAATAATCTTAGTCTTATCGCATCAGAAGAAACTCCGTTAACTTTGACAGTATCGCAGTATTTATGAAAAACAACTAAATGAAGATTAGGGTCGTGATTTGGGGAACCCCCAAATTGATTTTGTTGGACCATCGTCAACAGCGCTGGTTTGAGTTCGAAATTGTTCGCCTCTACATTAGGTCGAACGATGCTTGAGTTGAGCCCTTGTATGTTTGGTGCCGTGAAGTTCCTCAAAGATTGATTGTTTGCCGCCATCACTCCTTCTTCAGAGGTCTTCTTGTTCTCAAACTGCAATCTGCTTCGAAGGCGAAACGTACTCTCAATTTCTAGGTCTTATGGGAACAAAGCTCCTGCACAATAAATTCTGGGCATACAACGTATAAGTTAACTATGAAAAGAAAAGGAAAAGTAAAAACTAGTAGTAAAGCAAAAGAAAAGAAAATGTCTAATCTCCAAACTTATCTAATAAGTCAATATTAACTAGCCGTAGTCCCCGGCAACGGCGCCAAAAACTTGGTAGGGGTCCGCAAGTGCATGGATTTATCGAAGTAATAAAAAAGATTATCGTTCCCAACGAGGACTCCGTAGTTAAGTACTGACTTCTTGACTTATTTGAATCTAGGCAAACTAAACCAGTGGTTGTTCTAAACTTCTAAGTGCGACACAAACTCGAACACAGTTTTTAAGAGGTTCAAATTCTAAGGGATCGGGATTTTATGGGTTCACCACACTGACAATCATGAATCGTGTGAAAAATAACTAATTCCACAGAATTTTTCTATCATGAAAGGAACTTTTCCTATGATACATATTATCTCCTCTCGGAGCGTAATATGGTATTTAGTTAGATTAACTTTATACTCTCGTGATAGTTAACCTAACTAAACCCATTAAGTGCTGTGAAAAGTTGGTTAAGACCTTCAGACGAATCCAAACTACTCTCGTGATTGGATTCGAAGGTTCAGTTGAAATAGGTCAGACATTGCGATTCACCTCTCCGTCCTTCTCGCAACGTCTAAGACGTAAAATTACTTGGCCGAGGTAAATTATGGGATACATGCAATGTCAACCAAATCATGATAATAAATTCATAGAAAAAAGTGTAAACATAGATTGATTCATGAAAATTAGTGGGCTACACCAAATAATACCGAACAAGTATCTACTCGCTCATTCGTTAAGGAAATACATGATATTTATAATGAACAAGTGAAAACTCCTAAAAATCATCGAGAAATCACAGAAAGAACAACGAAACCGCCTTCTCCTCGATCTGGAGATGAGGAAGAGTCGATCAATCGTCGCCTTCGTGGGAATCTCGCCGGAATATGCCCTTGGAATCGTGTTTTTGCCTCCGTCGCCGCTGCCACTTGTGTTTGTCAAAAAAAAAGCTCCCTTAACCCTCAAAAAATCTTGTCTTTTATAGCTAGACCGGTTTAGGACTCATCAGGGAACAGTTCTATAGAGTTTGGCTCAACTCCGATTTGAATCGGTGGAGAAACGAGTAAAAAACTCGTCGGGCGGCAGTTTTTACGGCCTGTGATACTTTTATGGCTGAGGCCGTAAATGTTTTTGTGTATAATGCTTTCGGCCACAGAAAGTTTCACAGACCGTGATGGATTCATGGCCTCACCCGTGAAAGTTTTTGTTCATTCCGACACTTAGCCGATCTTCACCTTCTGTTCATCGTCGCTTCTACGGTTGAATTCGTAATTACGGCAAAGGCCGTAATTGTCTCGTTCTTCACCGTTTTCACCCCAAATTTGACGTGTAGGCTCGTGATCTCTTTGGAAATCATGTTTTGCCTTCAAAACTCTCGAAATCTTTTATTTTTATGCCATTTTACCTACATTTTTATAAAAACAAATAAAAGTAAAGATTCCGTGCAAAGTAGTGTAAAGCACTAAAAATAGCACAAAATCATGCAATTTAGCCTAAAATATGATCTATAACATAGGCAAAATTATGGTGTAAATGCAGCGCATCAGCGATATAACAACAACGTTCATAAAAATCTTGAAAGTGGCTTATGCCTCAAGTTAAAAATAGCAAGGAAAAAAAAAAGGGAAATCGTGTTGTTGCTCTAAGCGTGCAGAGGGAGCAAAATCCAATTTTGGCTTTAGGTTGTGTGTGAAAGAAAAAAAAATAAAAAATAAAAATAAAAAAGAGAGACATGCAACGAGGGAGAGAGCAAAAATTCTATTTTTGGAGAAACATGGGCACGTATAGTGGCGTGGATAAAAAAAAATTGATGCGTCATGTTTCAATGGAGAAGGTGGTCGTATGCCAAAGTTCAAAAATAGCAAGAAGGAAATCGATTATAAAATAAGAGAGAAATAAAAAAAAGGCTATTCACCTACTGGTAGGGATGGCAAGAAAGCCCATCCCTGACCCGACCCAACCCGACCCGACCCGAAGTCAACGGGAAAAACCCGAGTTGACCGGGGTCGGGTCGGGTTCGGGGAAAACCCGACTTATAGAAATCGGGTCGGGGTCGGAGTCAGGTATGGGGACTTAGGTGCCCGCCCTGCCCCCGAACCCGAACCCACCCCGCTATATATAATTATTAAAATATAAACCTAATTATCTAACCCTAATTTCTATTCTCCCCTCTCTCTTCCTCCACTCCATCCCAGCCGCCACTATCTTCCCCCTTTCTCCACCCTTTCTCCATTTCTCTTTCTTCCCTCTTCCTCTCCTACCCCCTTCCACTCTTCTCTTCGTCCCTTCCCAGCCAGCCTCACTTCCCAGCCTCACTCCCTCTTTAATCTTCTCCTCTCCCAACTCTCCTCTATGTTTCCTGTGTTCGCTGCCGCCGCCTCCATCCTCCTCCTTGTTTCCTCCTCATCACCTCGTTCTCTCCCAATCATATATCTGTGTCCCTCGAGCAATTCGGAAATGGGCGATTCGGCAGAGACGGAAGATCTCAGATGATGGGCGTCGCCGGTGAGGATCTGCTCTGCTACCGGGGTTGGGTTTCCCCGCGAGTACGCGATCCCCGGCGGGGTCGGGCATGGTATTAATTTTTTCAAACCCGGGCGGGTCGGGGTCGGGTATTAGAAATGGGGGTCGGGGTCGGGTTTGGCACTACCCGCCCCCGCCCCTCCCCGATGCCATCCCTACCTACTGGGGCTATTCACCCTATTCGACCTATTAGGGGCTATTATTCGGCTGAGGCATTCTCTCGATCAAAGTAAAAAAGAAGCTCTTTGGCTGAAACTCACGGAGACAGATATAATTTCTTATCCTCTTCTCTCTTAGTCTATCTTGATGGAGAGACAACTCCGAAATAAATACATTCTGATAGAGAAGGCAACTCCGAAATAAACAATGGAGAGATAACTCCAAAATAAACACACCATGATGGAGAGACAACTCCAAAATAAACACGGAGAAACAACTCCAAAATAAACACCTCCTTGATGGAGAGAGAACTCCGAAATAAATACACGATGATGGAGAGACAACTTTGAAATAAACAAATAAACACGAAGAGACAACTCTAAAATAAATATCTATTTTAACGGAGAGTAAACTCTAGACTAAATCCTAGATAATCCTAAAGAATGGTACTCTAGAAAAAAAAAATCAATAAATTTGAGGAAATTCCAGATCTAAGAGATCTCAGATATATATATAAAATCAAAGTTGAAAGTGGAGAAAAGGTAAAGGAAAGAAATATCATCTGGAAGTTGAGTAAAAAAAGCTTATGCCAAAAATCGTGTTCCATCGAATTTTTTATCGGAATGAATTTGAAGATCAAATTTGGGTAAAAAGATATTTCTAAGACCAACCTGCGCACACGGCTGGGAATCACTAAAAAAAAAAAAAACTAAAATGAAGGGTGGCTGTTTAGCAAAACTTGGCCGAAATCATACACAAAAGGCTGTTGTTTATATGGGTATCGGCTGGAGTTGCACAAAACAAAAAAAAGGCTGTTTTTAATTAGGATTTTAATCTCCTTAGCAAGGATTCAATAAAAATTCTGTAAATCTGCAAGAATAAATCCTATTCCTGTTGGAATCTTCAATGTTGACATCACGGATTCTATTCGCCGTCGAGAAAAACAAGAAAATTTTCCTTCCAACTTCATGTGTTGCATGGCTTTCATCAAAACACACGCGCTTAACAATCTGCACTTCAATCTCGTTGCATTCAGCCATCTGATGAAGTTAAAAATTTGGGTACACCTTCTCTTCGATCTTACCAATCTATGGGGAGAAGGATCTGCCCATCTGATGGCTAGATCGCCAGAATCAAACAGTTTTTCCGGTGATCATTCGGTTCTTTTCCAACCATGAACACCTCAGAGTTTTTCTTACTGAATCCAACATCCACATGTCAGATCGAGCTGAAACTCCATCCATCCACACCCTCTCCTTGAGTGTGTGACCGACAGACAAAATGATCTGGCCATTCGATGGTCAGATCGCCAGAATCGAGAGATTCCGTCCAGCAGTCCCTATTTTTTCTTCCCCACCAATGTTGTTCAACTCCGCGTGAAGAACACGCCATCTAGCCATCTGATCACATCGAAACTCCAGCCACGCCTTCTCTTCTAGTATGTGAACCTGTGCTTATGAGGATCTGTCCATCTGACGCATGGATCGCCGGAATCGAGTGTCTTTCTGATGACCCAGCTTTCGCCTTTGTTTCGAAGAAAAATCACTCGCGTGATTTTGTTTGGCGTCGAATTGCTGTCGGCCTGCGGCCACTGTTCCGACGAGACGCGAGGAGCCTTTAGCCGTCAGAGAATGCGGGCAGCGGACGGCGGACTGCGAACATCGAACGATGAATGGCGGATGGCGGAAGAGTGGACTTCGTTCGCTTCCATCAACAGCTAAGGGAAGAAATAAATTGAAGATCCAACGATCCAATTTCATTGGAGAGATGATCGGACGATCCAAAATAACTCTGACAATAAAGGGCTCAGATTTTATCATCGACGATCTAATGGTCCATATTAAATCTGAAAATAACATCTCAGATGATTCGATTATTAAGAATCTAACGGTCCGGATTAAATCTGAAGATAACGGTTCAGATTTGATCATCAAAGATCTGATGGCTAGATATTTCAACTATAATTTAACGGTCTAGATCTTCTTATCCTGATCAAACGTCTCATATCTTCCGGATTCAATCCAACGGCTTGGATTTGATCAAACAAACTATGATCCAGATCCTGTAATTTCAATTCGGTCTGACGATCCAGATTTGTTCCAGCATCAACGGTCCTGATTTAATTTCACAAAAATCGAGGGTTAAGATTTAACCCAAAACCAAACTTAAGGCAATATAATCAATGGCTAATTTTTATTAGCACAAATCCAGATTAATCGGACAGTTTCCAAAATAACCCGAATATTGATCCTTACAAATCTGAGTTCGATATTTCAAGATCCGCCCTTAGATTTTTTATCAGAAATCTGGATATAAGCAGATCTGCGTATCAAGCTTTCAACGGCTAAGATTGATTTGCATAAATCTCAGCCAATCGAATAGCTATCGAAATTATCTGAATATTAATCCTTACAAATTTGGATCAGATCTTTCCGGATCCGCCCTCAGATTTTCAATCAGAAATCTGGATTTAAGCAGATCTGCGAATCAATCTTTCAATGGCTAAGATTGATTTGCATAAATCTCAGCCAACCGAATAGCTCTCGAAATTATCTGAAGATCAATCCTTACTCATCAGAGTTAGATCTTTCTAGATCCACTTTCGGATTTTCAATCAGAGATCTGAATTAAAACAGATATATGAATAAGCTTTCAACGGCTAAGATTGATTTGCATAAATCTAAGCCAACCGAATAGCTCTCGAAATTATCTGAAGATCAATCCTTACTCATCTAAGTCAGATCTTTCTAGATCCACCTTCAGATTTTCAATTAGAGATGTAGATTAAAACAGATCCATGAATCAAGATTGCAACAGCTAAGATTGATTTGCACAAATCTCAGCCAATCGGTAACTCTCAAAATGATCCGAATATCGATTCTTACTCATCTGAGTCAGATCTTTCCAGATCCACCCTCGGATGTTCAATCAAATATCTGGATCAAGGCAGATCTACAAATCAAACATTCAATGGCTGAGATTAGTTTACATGTATCTAAACTAATCGGATGGCCTTCAAAATGATTTGAATATTTACCCTCACAAATTTAGATCATATCTTTTCAGATCCACCCTCAGATTTTCTATCAGAGATCTGGATCAAAACAGATCTACGATTCAATCTATCAACGGCTGACATTCATTCACTTGAATCTCAGCCAATCGGATAGCTCTCGAAATTATCTGAATATCAATCCTTAAAAATTTGGATAAGATCTTTCCAGATCCGAACTCCAATGTTTGATAGAGATCCGGATCAAAGCAGATCTATGAATCAAACTTTCAACGGCTGAAATTAATTCTCCTAAATCCCAACTAATTAGGTGACATCCAAAGTGATCCGAATGTTGATTCTTAGAAATTTGGATCAGATTTTTCCGCATCTGCCTTTTTAGATTTTCAATCAAAAAACTGGATCAAAACAAATCTATGAATTAAACTTTTAATAGCTGAAATTAATTCACAAAAAATCAAAGCCAATCATATGGCTTTTAATGCGATCCAAATGTTGTTCTCTACTCAATTGGATTAAATCTTCCCAAATCCACCCACAGATTTTTGATCAAGGATCTGGATCAAAGCAGATCTACGCACCACATTGGCTGAAACTAATTCACTCAAATCTCAGCCAATCGGATGGCTCTCAAGATGACCCAAACGCTCCTACCAAATTAGGTCTGATCTTTCTGAGTTTGATCTTGAATTTACGATCAGAGACATCTTTTAACTGCTCTCAAATTCTGAATGTTTGGTCCCATGGCCCGTTCATCAAAATTCGAACGTTTGGCCCATCGGCTCATTCACCTAATTTTGAATGTCTGGTCATACAACCCGTTCATCCAAATTTTGAACGATTGGTCCCACGACCCGTTCAACAAATTCTGAATGTTTGGCTCATTGGCTCATTAACCCAGATTTGAACGTTTAGCCTGATTGACCCGTTCATCCAAATTCTGAATGTTTGGCCCAATGACCCATTCACCCAATTTTGAACGTTTGGTCTCACAACTCGTTCATCCAAACTTTGAATGCTTGGCTCATCGGCTCGTTCATCTGAATTCCGAATGATTGGTCCCACGACCTATTCACCCAAATTCTGAACGTTTGGCCCCACGGCTCATTCAACTAAATTTCAAACGCTTGGCCCATCAGCTCGTTCGCCTAAGTTTTGAACGATTGGTCCCATGACTTGTTCATTCAAATTCTGAATGTTTGGCCCAACGGCTCATTCACCCAATTTTGAACGTTTGGTCCCACGACCCGTTTACTCAATTCGAACGTTTAGCCTCACGGCCCGTTCACCAAAATTTATTGGCTCGTTCACCAAATTCCGAATGTTTGGCGCAACGGCCCATTTATCTAAATTCTAAATGTTTGGCCAATCAGCTCGTTTACCAAGTTTTTGAATGATTGGTCTCATGACCCATTCACCCAAATTTCAAACGCTTGGTCCCACAACCCGTTCGCTCAATTTAGAACGCTTGGCCCATCGGCTCATTCACTCAAACCTCGAATGTTTAACCTAGTGGTTCGTTTACCCAACCCATGCACTTAACTCATTCAAACATAGTCGTGAATGATAAATACTTGACGCGTGTTATTAATGACGTTGTTTGAGAGGTGCGTATGTTGATACTTTGTATCGGGACGTAGTTCCTCAATGTTGTTACAACACAACTCAGATTTTTCTCAATGGCCTATATCACATGAACATCAGTCTTGAGGATGTACTCTTGTACCAAATTGTAAACTGTATCATGACACGAAATTATGAATGATATTATTATTTTAACCATTTATCTTTACTTTGTTATATGTTATAGATTTTTTAATCAAAGGTACTCTAAGCTCCTTATGGGTAATTAACAATGAATACTTGCGTTCATTAAAAACTAAAACCTACTAAAATAAAAAATCTTATAATTTATAAAGTGAATTTGAAACGATAGCATTATCTTTTTAATATTTTAATTTATATTAAAATTTAACAAAAAAAAAAAAATGACTCGACACTCGACCTTGTCTCAGATCCAATTTATAGGAGTCAAATTTTACTTGTGCCTAACCTGAGATATAATCAACTTGTGTATTCTACGTCAAAATCGGGTTGGGTTAAAAGTGCGAGTCTTTCTACTATACCTAATATTTGCTAATACAAAATGCATGCTTTTAACTTTTTTTTGTGCAGAAAGATATCCTCTCAAATTCTCACATTCAATGTCCATTCGGCCAAGAATACAACCATATAATAAAACACCTTTACTTTTATCATAGGTTTTCTTGATAATTATGGAGTAAGGTAATAAAGTAGATTGGTCAAGAATGAATACACCCATGGACAATTTCCTAAGCGCTTACATTTGGGAATCACTATTTTCTAAAAAGATTAAAAAAAAAATTGGATACGAGCTTGCTTTTCTACATTGTTGTATGGATGATTTTGAAATCAAGGAATAGGAGAGTGTTTAAGAACAAGAAAACGGATTAAAAATTTATATTTCAACTCTTTTGATCATTTTGAGTTGTATGGATGATTTTAAACAATTCTTATTGTATCCTTGCTACGTTTGGGCTATCTTCTTTATATAAAAGCATTCTTTCATCCGATGACATTCAATGCATAATAGTGCATCAAAGAGTATATTGTAGTGATTGATTAAAAAAAAAAAAAATTCAATTTTCACATGCAATATAGAGACATTTTAGTTACCTTACAGACAAAAGCTAATCATTCACAAAATAATTATTCATGTAACGCCTGATTTAGACATCAATTGAAGTTATGTGCTAAACGTTTGGCTTATATATAGATTAACTATTTACAAAGATAAAGAAACAAAAATTAAAAGAAAAAAAAAGAGAACGAAGGTACTACAAGCTACATTAAGTAGAACAAAGATCAAGCAAAAGTCAACGTCAAATGTCAAGACAAACTTAAACTTTCAAATTTGTACCAATTTACGTGCAACATAATTCATCATCATTATTGTCAACTCTCCCAAGCGAAGTCTAAAGGTCAAAAGTACCAATTAAGAGGGCCCCTTTAATTGTTCTTTATTTTCTTACATGCATTCACACTTGAAGATTAAACTTTACATTAATTGCCCTCCAAGAACATGAACCGATCGATTGTAATTTTATAATTAAAGCACCAAAATAATAAATAGTTATTTCTCACCATAATTATATTGCAGTCAGAGTGGAAGGGTGGAATTCATTAGAGGCCGGATCGATCGAGCTTGCTGATCAGTTGATCCCTCACAAATTTAAGACGAAGGAAATGGAGCATCGTTGACCATGCTTTCCTGCATACATGATGGAGATAGGGCAAGAGCGTCGTTGACTCCTTGGATGTTCTCCCAAATTAATGGGTTAGAATACTGTCGCATGTCGACGGGCCACTCGCTGATAAGGTCAGCGGGTGTCTCCCTGCTCGTGTCTGATTTGTCGATGGGCGAGATGCTCATTCTCATGGCGGCGCCGTCGGCCAGGGGCGAGATGAAGTAGCTGGAGTCAACGCAAGGGTTGAATGCGAGGAAAGGCGAATGCATTGTTTCGTCAGCCTGGTTAGAGTTCCACAGTATGGTGAAGCACGCTGGATCATGAACCAGCTGCTGCAGTGCCTGGTCTCGCGTGCTCCCGCCGGTGCCGCTTGCCGCCGATCCGGAGCTGCTGCTGTCGCCGGCGTCGAACATGAAGAGAGGAGGGAATATGGGGTCGGGAAGGCATATCGGCTTCGCTAAACCAGGGTTCAGCTCCGAAGAGCTGAAGGGCGGCGCCTGCTCGAATCCGGACGGAGATTGAGGTTGCCGCCGGCAGCTCGGCGGCTTGCTCTGGATCTTCTTCTTGATCCATGAGTTCCAGTAGTTCTTGATCTCATTGTCCGTTCTTCCGGGCAGATGGCTTGCTATATGAGCCCACCTGCAGCGGCATAGATCTTTCAAGATCTTGATTTCTTGATGTTGAATCGAAGTCTAACAATTTGGAGCCGGAAAACAACCTGTTCCCAACAATCTGATGAAGGTTGATGATCAATCTCTCCTCCTCCTGCGTAAATCTTCCTCGCCGGATGTCGGGCCTCAAGTAATTGATCCATCTCAATCTGCAGCTCTTCCCACACCTTTGAAGCCCTAGGTCAATGTGCGTCCATGGAGATCATTAAGATACGATGAACTACGAAGAACTGATAAAAAAAAGTAGAGGTAAATTGAAAGAAATAACCCGCTTTGTCTGGGACTTCACTCCAGCAGCCATAGCCATGCGTGGTGATGTATCTGATGAGCTTCTCATCTTCCTCAGGCGACCATAGCCCTCTCTTTACCTTCTGTTGATTGCAGCAGGAGTGATGCCCCATTTAATTTCCCTAAAAATTGATCAACAGATCTCTTTACCTTCTGCTCATTAACTTCTGTAGGTTGGTCACTGGTTCTCCTCACCCCTCTTATCTGTCTCAGATCCACAGGTATCTCTCTCTCTCTCTCTAAAAAGTCAATCACTGTCCTTCAAGTGTACCTGTTGGAGCCTTCCTTCTCAGCCTCCTTGCTTTCCATCTAACCCTAAAATGACACAGCATCTGATCATCATCATCGTCATCTCTCTCTCTCTCTCTGCAAGTTCATATTGTTCTAAAGGATGTTCTATATGAACTGTGGATTCTCTTGCTAATTTTACTTTGTAAATATAGTTACTTATGACTTCATATGCACTCAATCCAGTTAAGTAAATAAGTAAACTAGCAAATTGATAGAATCAATTTGATTTATGTTTCCTTGGATGGAAAACATAGAGGAAAAAAAAAATACATTGAGTTTAGATACAAAATGCTATTAGATGCAATGTGTTTTCCCTTCCTTTCCTTACGGATTTAGTCCAAGAAAACAAGCAATTAAAGCCATCAAGTCAAAGAAAAAAAATTTGATATTTAGATTTCAATGCATGTTAGCAAGATGTTATCATGCACCGTGTTACTATTTTGATTCAAATGCTATCCTATGTTATATAGGTGATCCAATGGTGTAATTTGATTTTTTTTTAAAAATATTTTTTTGAAAAAGGATCCCTTAAAAATTTGAGAATAAGAACATTAACACGAAGTTTATGTTGCAATTTCTCTTGACTAATTTGAGTATGACCTCAAGTGCACCATTGCACCATTGTGCACCTATTATAACTAGCAAAAAAATATATTATATTAAATAAGAAATATATTATTTCTTTCTCTATTATAAAAAACATATTTAAAAAGTATAATTTTGCTCCAAATATTCTAGGGATCTTAGATTTATCAAAGTTCATAAATTGTATTATCATACCCTAGTTATACTTGACTAATGTGCTTCCCCAAATAGATTCATTTTTCTTCTTTACTTTTTTTTTTTGAAATTTAATTAATCTAACAATTTGCTAATTTTGATGATATCTAGTATCTACCCTAAATTTAATAACATAAAAATTTTCTAATATTTAATGGTTTATATCACTTGTCATTTTTTTCTTGTCTAAGGTTTGTATCACAATATTTGATGATTTTTCTAACATTAAATTGTATCATATTTTATAATACAACTAAAACAATATAAAATGATTTAGCATTCATATTATAGTTGACTTGGATTACTAGAATATTTTAAAAATAATTTGTCATAAAGTTTATTATATGTTAGGAATTTGAAGATAAAGTGTTCTAGGGTTTTCATAATTGTTCAGTAAGATCACTTCATAAAATGTAATATTGTGAGGCATATGTCATATTTTAGTATAATTCTTAATTTTGTATGAAAGAATTTTTTTTTACTTATCATATATTTAATATTATGTAAGGTATATTACAAGCTCATTGAAGAGATTATTCTCATCGTAAATATTCTGCTTGTGTAACCAACTCTAGAATAAGAATCGTTGTCGTAACCAAGTTCATATAATCAAAATCTTCATCATTGAAACCTTAAACATTGTGAATTGTAATCAAGTACATTTAAAATAGTTGTTATTAATAAAATAGTTCTTAAATATATTATTTTGCTTGTATATTTTGAGGTGTGAACTTATATTAGATAGAATTACATCATCGTAAACCCTAAATTAGTTGCCATTTGATCATTGTGACATTCAATGAGTATGTGTGGCCCTTCACAATAGTAAAATTTATGTATACCTAGTGTTTATGAAATTTATCAATGTCTTGCCATTTTAACTATTTACTTAATCTAATTAGGAATCAAATCAAAAGTTCATAAACGAAATGCTAATGATTGAGTTGATAATGGACTAAGCCTTGGTCAGAGATAAGATATATAATTCTCGAATAGGTGTTTCGTGTGGTCTTCACTTGATCGTAGAAACCCTTGCTAGCATTTATTAGTAAAACCCTTGCGGCCACTAACGAATCAACCGGTTGCTGACTCCTAGCTCTTTTGACTACAATTTTTCTTTCCCTAATCTCGTGTTCCCTTTTTTCATTAGCGACGGGCAGCTCGCTCGCGATCTCGTACACAACATTCCCCTCCCTCATCGACAGTAATTAAACGAACTAACTTGATACTCATTTATCATTACGTCTTGATGTTACCACCCCTTCTCGTCGTTGATGGCATTTACTATGTAAGCTTTGATGGTCGACAACGAGGGAGGAAAAATAGCTAAGGTAAAAAAATAAGTCGTATTTAGTTAATCATTGTAAAATGACTATATTTATTTTTCGGTTGTCGGGGCAAGAGTTGTTTATAGACAAGCAATCGTGTGAGAATAGCTAGTTAACTAGGTTTAGGGGATTTAAAAAACCGCTTCAAGATCCATGCAATTGGCCACTTTAAGATTCATGAGAGCGCATCAAGTTGGGGTTCCCTAAAACTTTTAGGGAATCAATCTCGTTAGAAATCACACCCAACTCCATCATAAATATTGTGCTGTGAGAAATCAACAAGCAATTGTAACTTAATAACAACATAACAAATCGATACATATATAAGCACACAATGTAAAAGAGAGGGAGATGCAAGTCAATTCATTGACAAACCATAATGTGATAGAATGATGTTTGTGCATTGTCAAATGTATGCCTTCCGTTCACCTATCTATCTTCTCACGCACTCACAACTTTTGTATTGAATTAGCACACAGATCACTAGCGTGCGCAGAAGGAAAGACCTACTCAAACATATCCCAATTGTCCTATTGAGTTAGTCCTTTTCAAATCAACTCGATCGATCTTGGCCAGCTACAAATTAGCAAAAGCCTTTTTCAATTTCTCACATATTTGCTTTAACTTGACCTCAAATGTCATTCCCTTCATGTGCAATTAATGAATTCCATGATGATGTTTTCTTGTGGTGCAATTCATTGACTAAGTGTACACAAGCTTAATTACTTGTTCTCCTCCTCTTACTTCCATCCAATTCGCCCATAGATTGTTTTGCTTGAATATATACCACATCAAATCAATAATAAACAAGAAATTTCACTTAAATTTATTGTAGCATTTGATTCTTAATAGCTCATGCATGCCCCATGCAACGTCCAATTGTTTCACACTTCTTTATACTTGTATTGCTTAGGGGAATTAGGGTTGTTATTAAGGTGAGGTGCACCTTGATGTTGATGAGTAGAGTGAGAGAGAGAAAAGGGGGAAATGTGAGCTAGTGATTGTGGTTATGATTGAGGGCAATTACATTGACTCACCATCTTAATTTGACGTGAGAGGGAGGGCTTTTAATTGCTTGGATGAGTAGCAAGACACACAAGGAGAATCAAGAACAAGAAGAGTTAAAGGTGAGGAGGAATTTGGAGGGGTAGAAATGATTAGCACATAGCTTTAGGGGGGAGCAAAAGGGGGGAGGGCCTACCTTGTTTACTTCAAGTGCTTGTTGCAAGGGCATAATCTTGGATAGATGAGACGTCCCTAAGAAAAAGGCAAGATGAATAGTTTTTGTGGTGCACTACAACGAAAGCAAGACAAAAACGTTGACTCCTCTCTCACTTTCAACCATTAGGATCACGACTGTTTGGTTTAATTTTGTCTCATGAACTAAGGAAGAAGCAAAAATGGACCAATTCTTAATTTATTGTGGGCTAAGTTTATAGTGAATAGTGGTTGGCCCATAATTGGTTTATTTTGATTAATTTGAAATTCATTAGATTGTATAAATCAAAAGCATAAGAAATAGAATAGATGCTGTAATTTGTGCTATGCTCCTCCCATTTTTGACTTAAACTCATAAGCATGATTGCTTCAATTTTGTCATGTGTATGGTTTAAAATTGATTTGTATTAGATTTGGTGTCATCTAAAGTTTAGATTGGAGTTGACTTAGTTTGGTTACAATCTATGTGTTGAAAAAATTAACTTGTTAATTTGATGAGCGTAAAAGAATATGTTCTAATTAAAAATATTTAAGTCTAAGTTAACGATAACAAGATAATTAGCCCCAATATGTCAAGATATTTTTCTCCTACTTCTTGTGTGGAACTGAATTTAGACAGTGGATGGCTGTCTTTCTTTTGAATGAAATTAATTAAGATGTAAAACCACCATTAATTACTCTTATGATTGCTCTAGGTACCTATATGAAGAGAGGCATGGTTTCTCTTAAACGCTTTTCTTTTGATGCTAAATGTAGTTTGAGATGGCTAGACAATGAAATGATGAATTAGAAAGTAGTAAAATAACAATGGTAAGTAAGAGGCTAGCCCCATTTGGTTCCGCTAGTCAACACTGCAAAAAATAAAAAGCTAAGGCATGTGTTTGTCTATTTCTCAATTTGAACTAGAGAAGTAGCACTATAGCTTAAAAGCTAAGTTCTCCCTACTTCCCTTGAGCATGTGCATGCTCCCTAGTAAAATAGAAGGTTAGATAGGAAAGCCGAGTGGTGCTTTAATGGGTACTCGGCGTACTAACCCAAGTATTTGACAATCAATTACTTATTAAATGGGTTCGGTTTGGGTATAGGTACCGTGTACATTACTTAAGTGGATGAATAATGTACACTATATACTCATTACTCGAACTCAATCTTTTATATATTCTTATATATATATATATATATATATATATATATATATATATATATATATATATATATATATATATATATGTTTAATTATAAATAACGTACGTAACCCTAAATCCTAACCCCTATCTTCTATTTCTATTTGAATCATCATCAGCGCCAGCCCCCTATGCCACTTGAAGTGATGATATGTGAGGTGGGCTAGCAGTGAGCGGCGAGAGGTGGAGACATTGGGACATTAGAGGTGAGGCAAAGAGGGGGAGGGGAGCAGTGTTAGGGGCGATATGAGTCCAAGTGTTAAGGGTGTGAAGAGCAACATCGATGGTGAGGAGCAATCGCATAGGGGTAGGGGGAGTAGCAGTGTCTTAAATTAGGGCAAAGATCGAGTAGTTATTGGGTTTAGTAAAGTAAAAGATTTTTAAAAAATATTAGATAATTAATTAGATATTATTAGTAAAAAAATTAGTCAAATTTGGATATGAATAGAGTAAAAGTACAAGTATCATGCCTACTATCATCCCTAAGATTAGAGTGAATTTCGGAATACAAGTAGCTGTATTTTTTAATTAAATATTATATCGGTGTGCTATTTAACAAATTTGACAACTTTTTAACTCCAAATCAAAAAGGAAAAAAAAAGTGCAATTTGAATATTATTGATCAAATACGAAAAAGGAAGAACGACATGAAAACGACATGATTAGATCTATCAAATAGAGAGATTTAGCTGTGGAATACATAGCTAGGGTTCCTAGAGGGACGGTCCCCTCGCAAATAGCAATCAATCTAATCTACTTTCGGACCCTAACCCCTAACCAAATCCAAATCCGAGCCATACTCGCGCCCGCCCAGCCGTGGCTCCGCCCACGCAAGTGAATCTACGAATGGCCTCCACATGCGCGGAGCCGCCCACGACACTATTCATTATTAATTATTACCCGCCACTCGACCTTAATTCCCCGCCATTTTTACGTAAGCCCGCTCCCCACGCCGCCCGAGGCCGCCGCTGCTCTCGCTGTCGCTCGCTCGCTCGCTTACTCACTCACTCACTCACATGATCCCGAGAGTTCGTTAAACTTAGGGGTTTGATTCCTCTCTTATCGATTCATTTATTCTAGTGCTCCATTTATTTCCCACCTGCTCCTCCATCCTTCCTGCCTAACATGTGACTCAGATAAGACACAAGAGAAAGAGAAAGAGAGAAAGAAGAAGCACATGGCTCGAGGTTGAGAGAGAATTAATGGAGTCCATTCAATCATATATACAGTGACTGCGCCTTGGTTATTTTAAAATTTAAGCAGTATGCACATGTAGATCTTGAGAGGAACTAGTGGCAATCTTGCCGTCTGCCGCATGTTCATGGGTTTGCAGATTCTTTGAGGAGAGTTGATGTCCGAGACTGAGGATCTATCGAGGCATCGAATATGAGTTTAGAGAGAGAGAGAGGGGGTGGATAAGTGGGACGTCGCGGCATGCATCGCTACGAAGAATCTATGCTAGATTTGATTTGATAAGCGCGTGGCCGAGTAAACTATAAACCTTGTTCTCTTCCGCCACTGCGAATCGATAACCAATCAACGTTAAGATCTCCACCACGTCTCGAATTGCAGGCCGTCGATGAGGCGGATCTTCGATTTCTGGCACACTGCTCGGCGACTTTACTCTCTCGCACTATGTTTATTCGGGATTAATTATTGCTAGAGAGAGAGAGAGAGAAAGCGGCGTAGGGATTGGGGAAAGTGTTGGAAGCTGCAAGAATAGAAAGAGATCGAGAAGAGAGTAGGGAGTGCGGAATCGAGGCCTCTGCACCGCCGTCTCCTTGGCGGCGTCGCAGAAGAGAGAAGAAGAAGAGTGCTTGCTTCTCACTCCGTGCTATGCTTTCGCAAGCTAATTACAAGGAGGTAAATTAGTGGGGAAGATAGTGGAGCGAGAAAAGCCATGGCGGGATTCCCTTTCGGAGGCGGCCAACAGCAGCGCGGCGACGGGGACATGCCGTCGTCGGATCAGGGATTCTTCCTCTACAGCGGCCGCGGGGCGAGGCGGAGCGAGGAGGCAGCAGGTTACACCCGCGGCTTCGAGCTGTATCAGATCCAGCGGGAGCACGGCCAACTGTACTCAACCTCGGGGTTCCCGGACGATCTGGCGCCGGCCGCGGGGTCGAGGGCGATGGGCGGCGGGGTGAGCTGCCAGGACTGCGGCAACCATGCAAAGAAGGATTGCGCGCACCTCCGGTGCCGGACCTGCTGCAAGAGCCGCGGCTTCCCCTGCCCTACCCATGTGAAGAGCACGTGGGTGCCCGCCGCGAGGCGGCGCGAGCGCCAGCAGCAGCTGCTCGCTGCTGCCGCCACAGGCGGCGACCAGCAGCGCCGGCGCGTGGGCGAGCCTAGCGGCGGTGGCGAGTCCTCTAAGCGCCCTAGGGAGCTTGCCACGGCCTGCACCCGCATTGCAACTGCGACCACCACGTATGGTACTACAATCTCCTGTAATTTATTCTCGATAGTTTAGTCTTAAATTATATGAAAAATTGAAATGTGAACCCGATTCTAACTATTACAGGAGGAACTGTCATCAGGGGGAGCTTGCCACCGGAGGTGAGCGCGGAGGCGATGTTCCGGTGCGTGCGCGTGAGCCCCGTCGACGTGGCAGACGACGAGTACGCATATCAAACCACCGTCAGCATCGCCGGCCACGTCTTCAAGGGCATTCTATACGACCACGGCGCCGACGCCGACCACCACCCTTCCTCCTCCTCATCCCGCTGCCATCTGCTCCTCCACGGCGACGGCTCTTCCTCTCACAACGCTACAGCCGGCAAAGCCGCCGCTGCTTCTACTACCCCCGCAGAATTGCTCGACCCTTATCCTGCTCCACTCAGCTCCTTCATCGCCGCCGGCACTCAATTCTTCCCCCAATCACACAGACCCTGAGATAATCAGCATCGACAGGGAGAGCAATCTATAAATAACTCTTCATGAGATCAAACGATCATCAAATCCTTGTTATTTAACGTGCCTCGATCGTGTATAATTTACTAAACCGATTAAGTAACAAACCTTCATTCTTCCCATCTCGCCATTTGTAGCTCCAGTTGCTTCTGCGTAGACTTAGGGCAGGAGGCTACGCTTGAAGAAGGAGGTGAGGAGAATCCCTAGGGGGCTAAGCTAGGCGCAAACAACAGCAAAAAGTGAAGTGGCCTCCACTCTACATGGTACAAATGATTTCTTTTATATGAAAACTGAACCTGCTGGCTTCCATTGTTCCTGCTGACATTTAGGGCAAGGATGAATGCCTGCATGTTTGCTCTATCTCTCAAAAGCCTGAAACTTGAAGAAGAATCGGAGGAGAGAGAGAAGGGACATGGAGGCATGTGGCTCGAGTAAGTAGATTGACATTAATTATATGTTTTTGGTACCTATTTACTCCGCAGATCACAAGAACTATTGGGTTTCTTTGCTAGGGTTACTGTTCCTTTGTTTTATGCTTTCCCGGATGCTTGCTACTATTTGTAATTAAAAACTTTTCTATTTCTATTTTTTTAAAATTTTTTTGTCTCCTTTACTTTCTCAAGAACATGATATAGCTTCTTTGACGTTCATGCATACCATTCATGCTGATCTTGCTCTGATTCATTTTGATCTTCTAGGTTGAATTCATGCCGTGCTTCTGAATATCAAATCCTTACAATGTTTAATTTGAATGCATTTTTAAAGCAATAAGATTAATATCTTGTGTAGATGAGGTTGAGTGAATTTTTCCTTGGTATAATGACTCTTCAATTCTCCATGGATAATTTCTTAAACATAAATAATTAGTTGTTTTTGTTATTTAACTTATTATTAAAAATAATATTTTTGAAATTTGAGAAAATATAATATTTCTCCTTATTTATTGATTATACGAAAATTTTACTTAATGAACAAATTATTGAGTAGAAGAAAACCTAGGAAAATTTTTTTTAGGAAGATTGTTGCCTTAAACCATATCTTCTTCGCATTGTGCATAGTTTATAGTATGTTCCTTATAGAGATAGAACTAATGTCCATATATTGTACATCCTATAATGTGCATGTGTAATACACATTATTGTGATTGAATCATCGATTTCAATTGAAATCCTATGTATTAATGTTTAGTAAAATGGTTTTATTATCTTACTCTCTTATTCCTAGTTTGAGCAACTCTGATAAATTTCGGTTATATAATTTTATTTTGTTTTCAAGATTGATTTGTGAATCACAATTTATTCTTTATTATAACTAGGGTTTTTTTTGTGTAGCTAATGATGAACATCATATAGAAAATTATTTTCTAATGTGTTGATATTAAGTATTATGTTCTAAAGGTAGTCATTTGTATAAAGTTGGAGCTTATTAGGGTTTGACATTGATTATACTAAAATGGTTTATTCTATGGTGAAAACATTTTACAATGCTTGAGTAAGTTGATTTCAATGTGTCTTTTTCTTTTTTGCATTAGTATGTTATTTTTAAAATAAATCATTACCACAAAAAATAACATATGAGTGTTGAAATTACTCTATTTTCTTTAAAAAAGCAATTATTTTAATATTAGCAAAAGGGCCCTTGCTGGTCCAAGGCAATTATACAAGCCAACCAGCTAGTCAATAGTTACTAATAGTGGTGTTTCATGCAAATTTTTTCAACCATTTTGAGCTTAGTTGGACCTTCTAAGGGTGTGGGTTATTTTACAAGTGCCTTAATAAAAAGATTACGAAGAAAACGACCAAATGGTAACAAAACATATTACATCACACGAAGAATTAATTCGATCTACTAGTAAAGCCTTCTCTATCTTAGAATGTCAAGGCTTGAATGTAAACAAGACAAAACTCTAACTCTAGTCAAGTCACTTAGATTAGATAAACAGAGTTTAAACAAGAGTTCTTAGTCTATCTTGGTATCTTTAAAAAATTTTCTATGTTTTGCTTCCCAAATCGCCATTTTGATGGTTAATTATAGCTCTAAATTTGCTTATGATGGTTAACTATAACTTATTTTATTAAAAAAAATGAAAAAGGATAAAGTTAATTAATGTAATAAATTATAAAACAAAATTGATATTTTAATACTATAAGAAATGGTAAACTACATATAGCACTATATATAAGAGTGAGGTAAATTTTGATTTATTATTATTATTATTATTATTATTATTATTATTAGGATGCCTTCATAATTCATAAATTATAGTGCATCATATTTTATTTTATTATTCTTTTTTAATTTGTAGGGTTTACTTGATTGTTCCCAACATATTTTCTCTTAGCATGTGTTTAATGTTTGGAAATTTTGCTATTAAATATAACAAATACTTGAACGATTAACACCTACTTAGTTCTGGTCACTTTATATGGGCTCTTATTCTCTAATTAAAATTGATTTTTATTTTTAAAAATCAAATAATTATTTTGTAAATTACTGAGGTGTTAATTAATCAACTAGTAAGGAATTGAGTTGAGTCCTGTCTTCATTAATTATTTGCCCATATTAAAAAAATATTTTGTAGGCCCTTTAGTCAATATTTATGCAAAGAAAAAAAAATAGTGTTATTCAAATATTCTAGTAAAAACAATATAAACATATTAATCTTACTATTTAATAGTTTAATAAATATTTTTTTAATCATTTTAACTTGTATGTAAGTTTAATTAATTAACACACGCTTAGTTTAATTAATTAACATTAATGTAAAAATGTTTAATATTCTTAATTTATTTTGGTAAAGTTGTAGTATTAATTAATTAGCTTAGATTAATGATTCCTTACCACTAAAAATAACACATATTTATAACTTAAGTAGTAATATTCAAACAAAATTAAACTAAAATATAATAATAATAATAATATATTTTTAACCTCTCCTTAAAATATTTTCTTCATAAAATATTCTTAATGTCATAAATTTTAAGGGAGGCAGTTGTCCAAATATATAGATTTGCCCCCCAACAAAAGATTTAACTAAAAAAAAATAATCTTCTTATATTACTAATATATATAATACAAACTAAGGAGTGGATCAAGTGAGGCACTAGCTGACTAGGGAGTAAGGAATGTAAGGTTTTTAATTTTCTTATGTATATAAGAGTAATTTAATAAAACTATACTTTGGGTCAGGTTCACACTGAGTTCTATAATATCCAGACCTGTTCCACCCTGCTTAATAAAAACTCATATTTTCCCGAATTCACCCTGAAACTTAGTCAACTAAGGGCTTGTTTGGCCCCGTTGTTAATAGCTTTAGAGCTTGTTTGACCCCGCTTTTAAGCTGATTTTCAGCAACTTTTAAGCTGAAAGCAGATAGAAAACTTTTTGGTAATGAAAAACAGAAGCAGAAAAAAACAGTAAAAAAGCAGAAGTTGAGAAAGCTACAATTTGATGCTTTTAAAGCTTCTGCTTTTTTGAAAAAAATAATTTATATGATTTTAATTAAAATTTTAAGTATTATTATTTTAAATAATTTAAAATTAAATATTAAAGAAAAATAAATTATATTATTATTTTAAATAATTTAAAATAATATATTTATTTATTATTTTAAATTTTGACAACAATTAAAAAGTTATTAACCAAACATCTTATAAATTTTGACAGCGCAGCACAGTTTAGCACAGCTATAAAGTTATTGACAGTGGGGCCAAACAGGCCCTTATACCTGTGCTGTACTGTACTGTGTTGCGCTCTTAAAATTTATAAAATGTTTAGTTAATAACATTTTAACTACTGTCAAATTTAAAATAATAATAAATATATTATTTTAAATTATTTAAATAATAATAAATATATTATTTTAAATTATTTAAATAATAATAAATATATTATTTTAAATTATTTAAAATAATAATATATTTTATTTTTCTTTTATGTTAGAATTTTAAATTATTTAAAATAATAATATATAAAATTTTAAATAAAATTATATAAATTACTTTTTTGGAGAAGCAGAAGCTGTACAAACATCAAATTGTGGGTGCGTTTGGGGTGGCTGGAGCTTCTGGCTGGTGGCTGGTCTGAGTAGAGCTGGTCTGAAAAGTTGAGGCTGTTTGGGTGCATTGGCTGGTCTGATAAGCAACTGTGAGCTGCTGTGCTGTACTTTTCTGTTCTATTAAGAATTTTTTTTAATTTTTTTTTAAAATTCAAAATTACTTTACATAACAATAAATAATTTTTAGACTATTATATAACTAAATTTAGTTTAAGATGGACAAATTAAAAAAAAAATTACAAGAGTTTTCCCTATATTTTAAGTGCAAAACCCTGCATACATAATATATAAAATTATCCATAATTCATCACAAATACTTGGTATCCACATATAACAAACCATCTAAATATCACAACATAAATAAAAATCGAAGTACACATAACAAACCATCTAAATATCACAAGGTAAATTTAGGGTAATTACATGATATCATAGAGTGTGGTAAGAAAACACACAAATCTAAGTAAATGGTCATTTGGAAGCACAATCTACATTTGTATGAAATCTAAACTCTCTGTTGGTTCACAAGGGCAAGGATATCAAATACAAACCTATCATTCAATCCTAACTGAGCATTGAAGATGAGTTAGGGACCAAATACAAAAGAGGCAAAACCAGTAACATGTAACTTAATTTGCCTATCAATATCAATACCAAAACATGTAACCAATTTATTTCAGTCATATATAGATGAAGTAACTTTGAGATGTAACCTGGGTAAGCTCAGCTACTGAAATAAAACAAGAGATGACCAAATATTGGCCAAACATACAGTCAAACAAGAGATGACCACTAATTTGACAAGAAACTAGTTATCATGGTGCTTTGAATTGAATAGATACATGTGAATCCAAATTACTTGCAAACTCATATCTGTATAGGGCTTGCAACAAATTCTAACAAACTTGAGTAATACTCACAAAACAGACATTGGCCAAACTCCGTTTGGTTATTTGAGGAAGGTCCCCATGATAATTCTATACACATCAATATCAAACTATCTCACCCATAATTGGCATGATAAAACTATACACATCAATATCAAACTATCTCACCCATAACCTGGGTAAGCTCAGCTACTGAAATAAAATTTGATACTCACATATACTTGGGTAAGCTCAGCGAAACTTCAGCAATCCGGTGGAGCTAGCAGTGGAGCTCGGTGGAGGAAGGTGGAGCTGCGGTGGAGCTCGGTGGCAGCTGGAGAGGGTAGCGGTGGCAGCTGGAGAGGGTAGGCGGTGGCAGCTGGAGCTTGGCTGAGGAAGGTGGATCTGCGGTGGAGCTCGGTGGCAGCTAGAGAGGCTAGCGGTGGCAGCTGGAGAGGATAGCTCGGTGGCAGCTGGAGCTCGGCGGAGGAAGGTGGATCAGGAGAGGCTAGCTCGGTGGCAGTTGGAGAGGCTAGCGGTGGAGCGAGCAGTGGAGCTCGGCGGAGGAAGGTCGAGCTACGGTGGAGCTCGGCGGCAGCGGGAGAGCCTAACGGTGGAGCTCGGTGTAGATCGGCGGAGGAAGGTGCAGCTGCGGTGGAGCTCGACGGCAGCTGGAGAGGCTAGCGGTGGAGCTCGACGGCAGCTGGAGGCGATTGGCCTCAGCTAGAGGCGGAGGCGAGGTTTATGCTGGCTGGATCTGGAAGATCGGAGCGGGGCGATCGGAGGGGGCGATGACACTCTCTGCAAATGCACGGAAATGTCGAAGTAATATAAAAGATATCGTCTCCCACAGGGAACAAGGTGAGTACTAAAAAATCTAATTCTTGGAATCTAAGCTGGTCAATTTGTGGTTTTTGGAACTTGAAAACTAAAACTAAGCAAAATAGTAAACAAGAAATCAAACAACTACGGCAGGAAAAATATATGAGAGAGAATATCAGGGCAAAGGTTTCCACCACTCCGACGATTCTATTTGCGCTGAGATATAAACATCAGTTACATGAATTTACAAATATGCATAAGGAATCTACCCTAGGGTACAAGGTGCCCTCTTTCGAGTGTACACCACGGTGTTTGCCTAGAACGTCTCCTACTTTCGCGGTGGACCATTTTCGACAAACCTAATGGGTTCCGTGGTAGATTATGGACCCTCGAGCGACGAACAAGCACTTTCGTGTCGAGCCTTCACAAGATTCACACTGAGGTTCGGTCGTTACGGTCCTACTCTCGTTATAAACCGTAACAACTATAACATGATAATACTTGGCCAGAGTACAAATCAAGAATTAAATGCATCAAGTGAAATATGCTTAAGATATGATCCAAATAACAAGATCAAAACATAAGTTACAAACAAGAATCGTCAGAGGATTCAACCTAGCCATGAAAATAAATTTACGCTACAACCATCGTCAAAGCGCTCAAAATCCTCTCTTTAAACATAAGAAAATCACCGGAAAAGGTTTCTAGGAGGGAGGAGAAGAAAAACCGAATGAAAGAACCCAGGATTGCCAGGTTCTAATGATCGAATCTTCAGAAATCCGCCCGAAGTCGCCGAATCACCGTGTTCTTTCACCCTAGCCATTTCATCGCCCGATTGCTCCCTTCTTAAGTCACGGAAATTAGGGCTTTTATATTCTATCTGTTCGTCTTCGAGTCAGCTTTCCAAAAAGTCCTCACTTGCTAAATTTGGACTTGAATCGAGTTCAAAATCGCCAAAATACTGAATGGGTGTCGGTCAACTCACCCTAACTCGCCTTTTCCTCGATTGCTCCTCAAATATGGCACAAGAATTAGGGCTTTTATGTTCCTTGCCCTCTCATTCGAATCAGCTTTCCATAGAATCCTCACTTGCTAAATTTGGACTTGAATCGGGCCGGGAATCAGTGAAAAATCGAGTGGAGGTCGGGCTGTTCCGAAGGTTTCACGGGTGAACCCTGCAGGGTTCACCAGGTGGTGAAGTGCTCGTCGCAAATCTGTTGTGAAATAATCACAGGTGAACCCCGTGCCAGTGAAATCTTCGGCATATTTCTGTGCAGGTATCTTCAGACAAATTCACCGGTGAACCCCATGGGGTTCACTTGCTAATGAAGTGTGCGGCGGATTTCAAAAACCTTTGACATCATCGGTGAACCCCGCCAGGTTCATCAGGCAGTGACGCGCACGTTGAATTACGTCCTTCGGCAAGATCACGGGTGAACCCCGTGGGGTTCACCTGACCGTGAAATCCAGAAAGGGCTCCGATTGAGCCCAAATTTTACGGGCAACTTCGTCTTCTCATAAGGAATCACCTTATGCTTTTAGATTATTCAAAAAGTCTTAAAATTTGGGTGATTTTACCTGAAATTCAATAAGACAGACGAAGAGTGAAGATTCTAAAGTTTTTAATTAAATAAGCCTTAAAGGAGTGTAAAAATATTCAAATAGGCCCAAATTCATCGTGGAATATCAGTAAAAATCACTACTAAAATGTAAGGCATCAGGCGACGATCGGAGCGGGCGACGTTCGGAGCTGGCGACGATCGGCGCTGGGGACGATCGGAGCTGGCGACAATCGGAGGCAAGGACGAAGGAGTGCTGCGAAGACGAAGGAGAAAAAGCTCGCGAGCAGATCCACTGTAGCCAGGTAGAGCTTTTAATTCTTCAAAAGCTGGGGTGGGATGGCTTCCCGTAAACAGTGGAGCTTCTCATTTTTCAACTGAGAAGCTGGGCGCCAAACGGGACGGCTGGCGACTTTTGGTTGCCCGCAAATGCCAACGCGGGCGGGCAACGGCCTCCAAACGGGGCCTGTAGCTTTCCCAATTTCTATTTTTTTTACTATTTTTTTCTGCTTCTACTTTTTATTACCAAACAGTTTTTTAACTGCTTTCTGCTTAAAAGCTTCTTAAAATCAGCTTCGAAGCGGGACCAAACATGCCCTAAGGTTTTTTTGTCAATGGTCGAGTGGGGTGAGTGTGAGATTTCTTGCCTACCGTTGTTTCAGAAATAAAAGCGGAGCTCAACTGTAAAATCTTATTGTCAAATAGTTAAGTTACTAGTTGAACTAAAGCCTTTGACTCAACTTTAGTGGATGAATTGTTGGAGGAATCCTTAGGGTTTGGAGGTATCGAATTCTTACTATTGTTTGCACACTCAAGTTCACACTCTTGCTTTTGCTCCCTTATTGATCTATTTCTTATTTATGCATAAAAATGATTTGTCCTATAATATTTATGATTTGTCTTATGTAATAATATTCATGATTTTATCATATGTATGACGGTCATAAGATTCTACAATGGAGGACTTCAAGTTAGATTTGAGATAATCATAGAATTTCATTTTCATAAGATAAGTAGATACACACGATGACAAATATGATATTGTTAGCTTATTGAAAGACATGTATGGTAAACACATTGATCAAATGGTACAATGGACCCCTATATCAGTGGTAGAGCCACATCGAGCTGAGTGTAGACAAATACCCTCATTAAATAAATTCTATTCTTTTTAATATTACCTAGATATATCTATTGCCCCTATATACCTTCGGGTCGATATCCATTGCTGCCCTACATACATATAGGTCAATATAGAGGTGGCCAACGGGCCGGGCCGGCCCGCGGCCCGCACGGCCCGGCACGACACGGGCCGGCCCGGGCACGGCCCGTTGACCAAGTCAACGGGCCGCGGGCGGCCCGCGGCCCGGCTCGGGCCGTGCTGGGCCGAGGGTTCGCGGCCCGCGGGCCGGGCCGGGCCGAGCACGGCACGGGCCCGTGCCGAGCACGGCCCGCGGGCCGGGCCAGGCACGGCACGGACCCGTGCTCGGCACGGCACGCGGGCCGTACTCGGGAGCACGGCACGCGGGCCGGCACGGGCACGGCACGCGTGGTTTAGGCGCCAACGGTAGAAAATTTGATTTTGGCATGTGTTTTTACCCAAATACCCCTATAACGGTTTGAAAAAAATTAAAAGTTAGGGATATAATTGTCTTTATGTTATAAAATTACCATTTTAGCCCCTTTTAATAATTAAAAATAGGGGATAAATATGTAAATTTACACCCAATTCATCCCTATAAATTGACCCCCCAACCCTCTCATTTCTTCACACAAGTTTCCAATTAACTTTGGATTACTTTCTCATTCTCTCTTAATACTCTCTTAATCTCTTTTCTAAGTCTTGAGTTTCAATTAGCCATCAAGATTTCAAAGCTCCCTCGGTCTAGTCACGTGGAGAAGATCAAGTAAGTAGTAAATTAATTTACTTTTAGTCTTTTATAATGTAATTGTACTTAAATTTAAATTATTCTAATATAAATTTTTTTCATAATTATGTTTAAATTAAGGTTGTTGAAGGCTGAAACATCAACTTCTTAGTTCTTATTAAGCGATCTTCAAACACGTGATAAGGTAATTTTTTAATGTATAATTTATTATTAGTAAGTATTTAATCTTATTTTATAAATTTTTTTGACTAACTTTAAATATTATATGTAGAATTAATGGCGGGATTGAACAATACATGGGATTATTTGCCATGGGAGATTGAGGCATTAGAGCAGGAGCTAATAGGGACAACTAACCCCGTTATGCCCCCCGATCAAGATCAAGATGCCAACCCTCCGCTTTACGACCCAAATCAACAACAGCAAGAGCATGTTGAATTTGAGCCTACTAACACTATGCAGGGAGAGGAGGGATGCAGTGCAAACCCTCACGAGTCTACTGCGTCGGGCTCAAGAAAACGCACGAGCGACGTTTGGAAGAGCTTCGATGTGGTGATGATCAACGGCGAAGAAAGAGCCAGCTGCAAGAAATGCAAAAAAGTCCTGACTTGCAAATCATCGGGTGGAACTGGTCATTTGACTCGCCACATCAAAAGCCATCAAACTCAAATCAATCGTGCACAGGCTACTCTCAACCTTTCCTCTAGTTCTTTTGAAGTTTTTAATTATTCTACTGAAGTTCTTAGAAAAGAATTAGCTAAATTTATTGTTTGGGATGAACAACCATTTTCTTTAGCAGAAAATTATAAATTTGAAAAATTTATACATAAATCACTACAACCTAAATATAGAAAAATAAGTAGACAAACCATGCGTAGGGATGCTATAAAATTTTTTTCTGAATATAAAACTAATCTTTTACAAGTTTTAATTACATTAACTTCTTGTCTTTCTTTAACATCTGATATTTGGACCAGTAATCATTCTGATCAGTCATACATGTGTATTACGGCACATTGGATAGATAGTGATTTTTTTATACAAAAAAGAATTATTGCATTTAAAATTTTTGAATATCCTCATACTGCAAATGCTATAGTTAGACAATTTCATAGCATTTTACATTCATATAATATAATTAATAAAATTTTTTCAATTAGTTTTGATAATGCAAGTAATAATGATAGTGCAATTGATAAATTAAAAAGATTGTTAAATCCAATATTTAATGGTGCTTTTTTTCATATACGATGTGCATGCCATATTCTAAACTTATGTGTTCAAGATGGAATAAGAGAAGTAGATGAACATGTAACTAAATTAAGAAATGCTGTTAGATTTGTTACTTCTTCTACTTCTAGAAATCAAGATTTTAGACAAACATGTAAATCTTATGGTTTGTCATATAAAAAATTTAAACTTGATATTAAAACACGATGGAATTCTACTTATGATATGCTAACAACATGTTTTCCATTTAAGGATCCTCTTACATTATTTTATAATGAAAGAATGCCTGATGGAAACATTGAAGAAAATGATTGGGATAAAGCAAAATTATTACATAAAATTTTAGAAATTTTTTATAATGCTAGCACTCATTTATCTGGTGTTTATTATCCTACATCATGTTTAATTTTAGAACATTTAGTTTTAATTAGTGAAATGTTTTCTCAATATAGACATGATGAAAATGTTTTTCAAGTAATTTTTAAAATGGAAACAAAATTTAAAAAATATTGAAAAAATATATCTCCTTTATATTGTTTAGCTTCAATTATGGATCCTAGATTAAAATTAGAAGGTGTTCATATTTTATTAGATGAATATTATAGAAATATGGAACTTGAAGGAGTAGATGAGTAAAAAAATGAAATTTCTACCTTATTAGATGAAATGTATAATGTTTATAATTTAAAATTTGGAAATACAATGAATCCAACATCCTCTCAAACTAATGTATCTACTAGTAGTAAAAATATTACAGGAAGAATACGCTCAATTTTAAATAGAAAAGGAACATCAACAAGTAGATCTAGTAATTTTAATGAATTAACATTTTTTTTAGAAAATAATCATACATCTTTACTCACAGAAGAACAAATAGATAATTTTGATATTTTATCATGGTGGAGATCACAAGGAAAATCATATCCTGTGGTTTCTGCCATGGCACGTGATCTACTAACTCCTCCGGTGTCTACTGTAGCATCGGAGTCTTGTTTTAGTGCAGGCGGCAGGGTGCTGGACGAGAAGCGAAGCCGAATGAACGAAGAAAGCGTGGAAATGTGTATTTGTCTTAAAGATTGGCTAGATGCTGAAGATCGTCTTCAAGATAAAGGTGGTCATTCAACTTCATCGGATGATGATGAACAAAGTCTTGGAAGTGCAAGCGGAAGCACCAATGGATAAACGTTGTAATAAATAATTATAAAAAAAGTTGTAAAAAAGTTGTAAAAAAGTTGTAGAAAGAGTTGTAGAAAGAGTTGTAAAAAGAGTTGTAAAAAGAGTTGTAAAAAGAGAACTACGTAGACCTGATTCCTCCTTTGAGTGGGATACGTAGGCAGCCTGTAATGGGTCCGGTCTAAAATATATAAAAGTTTAACATTGTTTCAAAAATTTGTGTAATATACATTCTTAATTTTTTTTTATTTTTCACTTTTTATATATTTTAATTAAGTAATTTACTTATTAAAATATTTTTTTTAAATTCGGCCCACGGGCCAAATTCGGCCCACGGGCCAAATCCGGCCCACTGGCCAAAACCGGGCCGGGCCCAACACGGCCCGCGTGCCTAATTGGGCCCGTTGGGCCGTATTTGACCCACGTGCCGCCGTTAGCTCGCGTGCCGTGCCAGGCCCGCGTGCCGGATCTGGCCCGCGGGCCGGATTCGTGCCCACGGCCCGGCGGAGCCGTGCCGGCGACGGCACGCCTAATCGTGCCGCGTGCCGTGCCGGGGCGGGCGAAATTTGAGCCGTGCCGTGCCCGGCACGGCACGATTACAATCGGGCCGTGCCTGGCACGGCCCGATTTCTGGCGGGCCGAGGCGGGCCCGGGCCCGGGCCGGCCCGGGCATGGCCCATGGCCACCTCTAGGTCAATATCACAAAGTACCCCTAACACTGTTATCCCTCTTGGATTTCTTTGATGCTATTTTAAACTCAAAAATATTGTTTTTTTAGCAGACAAGAATAAATTGTAGATTGGCACATCCCTTCCACAGCTTTGACTATAAAATTCATGTTCGAGCTCAAAGTCAGCGCATAACCATAGTTTCATAGAGATGAAATTTGAAACAAGAGCAGTGTGCTAGAACAATTAAGCTTCTTCTGAACAACACTGCACACTGAATGCATCTATTTATTTCTAGGAATCATCATAAGTTCTGCAAATCTAGCAAGACGGCAACGCGCATTCATCCGTTGACCTACTTCTTCTTCAAGTGGCGGCTAGGCAAGAGTCAGATCATAGGATCCGAAGGCAATCCCTTGAAGATTTGGTTGGTTCGGCTGAACTCGGATTGCATACAGCTGAGACCCTGCATTGGTCAACACAAGAGCACCATCGTTGCTGCAGCCTCCATCTTCCACGAAGCCATAGGCAGATTGCTCATCATTCATCTCCTGAATCAATCAATTAAAGAAAAAGTCAACCCCTCTCTGTCCTGCTCAAGAAAGAAAACCGAGGATCAGCCACTCACCAGCTCTTGCAGAAGCTTCCTTTGACCTTCATGGGCGCTCTTCAGCTGCAATATCCAACAATTAAGAAGTTGTTCTTGTAAGAGGAATAAAATCAATCATCTCATGAGGATGCACTTGTGCTTACTTTCTTCTTGTAGGTGTCTGTCTGAGTTGCAATCAAATGATACTGCAAAAAGTTCAGCAAGGTCAACCACATAGTTTCAGTAAGAACTCGAAGCAGAGTAGCTAGGAGTTGAATTTTGTTTGATCCATACTTTCCTGTCTCGAACAACTTTGAGAGCTGCATCCAGATTTTGCTCAAGACCGCGCAATTCGTTCATGTTCAGACCTTCCAAATCTTCACCCACTCGTTGACTTCCATCATTAAAGAGAAGTAACATCACATGAACTTAAGAATCTGTGATAGAAAACACAAAACATGTTCAGAAATCCTACCTTATTTCTTTGCGGAGGTTTCTGTTGATCTCCTTGAGATGATTCAGATAATTTTGCATCCTCTACTCCAAAATAGAGCAAAGCAAAATCAGTATTAGTTCTCAGTTGACAACTTTATGGTTGTTCATCTCTAATTGGCAAAATGAAAACAAAAAAAAAGGTTTTTTTTTTCTTTTGCCTGGAATTGGGAACTCCATAGATTGATTCCAGTGACTTGCTGGTAGCGATCGTACATCCTTTTGATACTGAATCATAAACATCAGAATCTGAACATCAGAAGGAGGCAAAAGGGAGACATAGAAAAGGAAGAACAGATTGAAAAGAGTCTGAAAAACAAGGGCATACTCAGTGGAAGTGCTGCAGTAGTCTGAGCACTTGCCTGTGCTGGAGAACATGATGATCGCCACTTGTGAATCACAGAGCACTGTGAGTTCATTGGCCTTCTTCATGATCCCTGATCTCCTCTTTGAGTATGTCACTTGCCTGTTGGTTGGATTCTCAATCTTCTTGATCTCAATCTTCCCCCTCCCCATTTCTCTCCCTCTCTCTTTCTTTCTCCTGTTCAGTCCCCTAGGCCAGGAAAGCGAGCTACGAAGAAGGTATAAGAAGTGGATGAGAATGGAGATGAATCTAAAAATGGAAGGAAGTGAAAAGGGGGAGACCCCTTGGCATGGGCTGTCTTTCCACAACAGTGAAAGCTCTGTCGATGTCCTCCAAAATGTGATGTCTTTACAGTTCAAGCATCAATTTGATCCTTCTCCTCGCACACTTTCAGATTGGCATCTCTGACAATTGCCATTTTCTGCAAATTGAAGCCAGATCAAGTGAATTGGCCTCTGAACATTTTACAGTGGTGGTGGGGGGGTTCAGACATCCACTAAATTTGCACATGTGACCTCCAAGCTCATGTGGTTCAGTTCTCCTACTTATTGGGTGATTGAAACTTTGGAAAGGGCAGGACATTATCCTGCTCTGGTAAGAGAGGAAAGTGGTGGTAAATGCAAGCTTTCCCAATGTTGCTTTCGTTTCCATGAAAAGACTAGAGTTCCAACCAAGGGCAAAGAGGGGGAAGGGGTGGTGGAAACACACTTGTGAGGGTGGAATGGAGAGAAAATGGAGAGAAAAATTGGATCAAAAGCTATTGAGCTTTTCTTAGTTTAATTTTCGTCTAAATTAGATAAAAAAATTAAGAGGTTGCTATCGCAATTATTGCTATCAAAGTCGAAAAATATCTGATTCAGTATAACTTTATTTATTTATGATTAATATCAATATTTTAAAAATCAATTTGAATGAATCGATTTTTTTTTTATTTGGACACGTCCTACGAAGCTCAAAATGGAATTGAGTGGGAGAAGAAGGAGCATAAAGGAGAAGAAAGCGGAGGAGAAGAGGAAAGGAATGACAAGAAGGAGAAGAGACAATGACGAATTAGAGTCTAAAATTTGTTTTCATCGGGTGTCCTTCATTCTTATTTTAACAAGAGTCTAAAATAATTTACTATATTGAGTCATATACAACTCAACCAACAACAAACACACCCATATCTATCTTTATAAAGCACACTGTATATGGAGTTATCCCTATCACCGCCTCTTTATCGAATTATCTGAAAATCTTAGTTCAAAATGACATCAATTCCCCTCTCCAAGAGCCTCTTGGTGCTCCTATCCTTCCTCTTGCTCGCCTACACAACCTATGGTTTTTTTCTCTCACCTGACTTCTACTCCACCACATGCCCCAGGCTCCATCACATAGTTCGAGCTACTGTGAAAGAGGCAATTAAAAAGGACCCTAACATGGGAGCTGCCATAATTCGCCTTTTCTTCCATGATTGCTTCGTCAACGTATGTGAGCTAATTCAATCGTATATAGTTCATTGATCATTTCTTTCTCTTACCTTATCTATGTATATCTTATTGCATGATCGTTCTCATCGTTGAACTAGTAATGGAATTATAGGGTTGTGATGCATCGGTGCTTCTGGATGATACACTCATATTGCTAGGAGAGAAGAATGCACCGCCGAATAAAAACTCGCTTCGTGGCTTTGAGGTAATTGATGCGATCAAAGCAAAGGTGGAGGCATCTTGCCCAGCAACAGTGTCTTGTGCTGACATTCTAGCCCTTGCAGCTCAAGATAGTGTTGCAATGGTTAGTATTATATAATTTTAAATTTAGCATATTTTATGAGAGGCTTCCAATAAATTATAAGAAAAAAAATTTCAAGAAAAAAGAAAAAAGCAGATAGAAGGCTAGAACTAAGCTGGTTTGGGCCTAAGTCAGGCCCAATTAAAATTTTCAGTTTCAAAATGTATACATTCTGGCCCAATCCAACTAGGTTGATTTTGGTCAGGTAAAAAAAAGAAATTAATGATTAGCAAATAAGATATAATTAAATAAAATATTTAGAGCGGCACATTCTAACAAACGCCGGGTCGGCGCGCAGCTCCACGGACCGAGGTGGCAGGTGCCGCTGGGCCGGCGCGACTCCACCACGGCGAGTATGGTCGCCGCCGTCGCCAACCTCCCGCCGTCCAACGCCAACCTCGCTATCCTCATCGGCTACTTCGCCGCCAAGGGGCTCACCCCCCGGGACATGGTGGTGCTCTCCGGCGCGCACACCGTCGGGCAGACCCGGTGCGGTATCTACCGCGACCGCGTCTACAACGAGTCCAATATCGCCCCCGAGTTCGCCGCCAAGCACCGGGCCGCCTGCCCTGCCGCCGGCGGCGACGGCGCCTGGGCGCCGCTCGACGAGAAGACGCCCAACCGCTTCGACAACAAGTACTTCGGGAACCTCGTCGCCGGCCGCGGGCTGCTGCACTCGGACCAGGAGCTGTTCAGCGGGCAGGCGATGGACGCGCTGGTGCGGCACTACAGCAACAACAACACGGCCTTCGCCAAAGATTTCGCGGCGGCGATGGTGAAGATGGGGAAATTGATGCCACTCATTGGGGGTTTGGGCGAGATCAGATTGAACTGCAGGAAGGTGAATTTTTGAAGATTCTGTTGATTGATTGGAGCAGGCGAGATTTCGATTTGTTGGATTCGGAAATGGATTTATATGTTGATTTGTTTCAATTCAATTCCTTTGTTAATTGAACAAATGAAATCAAGAAAGAAATTCAAACATCTTTTCTGAACATCTCAAGTCTCTGTCTGCTTGTCTTAGAACCTTAAGCATATAGAAGTTGAAGATACTAAATTAAGAAGATTAACTATGTACAGTATTTACAAAATGCAAAAAATATTTAATTAAAAAGTAAGTTAAATGTACACAGCATTTGCAAAATATAAACTATAAAACTGAAAGGACCTGAAAGAATATGAACTAAAAATATATCAAAAGTCAAAAGTATAGAACAAATATGAGGAAAAAAATATTGCACGAGTCAATGTATAGAATGTTCTTTTAATAAGTTATCCTTACAATTTTATTTCATTAATTGGTCAAAGGATAAACAAAATACATAGTTGCAGGGATTAGGAAGAGTTGGAAATTTTACATGTTTTTTGTTAAATTTTTAATACCTCCTTTCACTGTATATCACTATCTGAGTTTGTTGTGATAATAGAAAACTATTCTTTGTATATTGCTGTGTTGGCCGATTGAATAAAGTATAAGATAATAAATTAATGTAGAATAAAATTACATATTGATGTTATTCTACTGTAGCATCATCTAGCTATATATTGATTCTCTTTTTAAAAAATATATATTAAGAAATTGAAGATTTTGGTGATGAACTTGAGAATACAAAGAAATGAAGCGTATGTTCAAAAGTATACTTAAGCGATCAGTGATGAATGTTAACATAAATAAGTTTGAATGTATGTATTCTTTACTTACTGTTAATTGATGAGCTATAATCAGTTCACTATTAGTGGTATGCCAAGTTTCCATCTAAAAAATCCTTGAAAATTTCAGGACTGCATATATATAATCGAGACAAGATTTCAACAAACTGCAGACACTTGCATGTGCAGATATCCTTTTGGAGAAAATTTTCTGACACGAGATGCATTCATCAATTTCTCCATGGACACCAATCATTGAGCCACAAAAGAATCCAACAAATGAAGTGTTTTCATCCATGTGGCTTTTCTTCATTGAACTCGTTCGTATCATGTTCAAACTGAGCTCGCTCTCATTTATGCATTTAGGTGGTCAAGCTTGCAGGGGCCGAATTGGGCGGGAAGCAACCACCGACAGGTTTCGCGCCGCTCAGAATTTTTTTTTTATTGTGGTTGGAAATCCTTCAGCCTTGCAGAGGTTTATAAAAGAGTTGGCGAATCCACAGCAACTGCCCCGCTGGCAATTAAACTGATGGGGCCTTGGATTGCTTGGGCAGCTTGGTCAAACGAAGGGCAACGCAGATCTAAAACAACATTGATGGTAACTAACTCTAGTCCAATCAGGGATTGTGACCTTTTCTTCCTTGATTAGAACAATTGGTTTTATAAATTAAATATATGTGGAAAAGAAATGCTCAACTGATATGTGATATTAAAAACCTTTGTTTTTTGGTCAATTTATTTGTTAATCGATCACTATCTGAACTTTAGCATAAATTCATTGACTTGTTTCTGTTACATATTTGTTATCGTAGAATGAGAGATAATTTCAATGCTATTTTAGCTTGACCAGGTTTACATCGCCTCCCCGTCCCTTATTTATTAAGGTTGAGGCTGCCTCTTTCTCGCTCAATCTAGGACTAGTAGCAGGATAGTTGTTGGGAGAGTTAATCTTGTATCGGAATAGAGTTGGGGCAGGTACCTTTTCTACTTCTCTCTCTAGATTTCTTCTTAAATCCAGTGCAAAGTAGCCATGTGAGCCTTGTAACTAAAAAGTTGGTAGTAGAAAAAGCTGAGATGCTGGAGTAGGAAGGCAATGGGGGCGCAATGGTAATGGCGGGGACACTGGTGGCCATGGACAAATGTCCAAGCTTGGGCGGTGACACCATTGCAAGGAGTTGAGTCGAATTAATGAAGGAAGCACGGCCATAATTTCGCCCACTCATCTCACAAAGAAAGTTGGGACTCTGCAACAACGAGGAGTTTCTTGGGGGCGGAAACCCTCTCGAGGTGAGGTCAACGGAATGAGTGTTGCATAACGGGGTGGTCTCCCTTGGATTCTTGTCCTCTACCTCCCGCTATTGTTTTTTTCTCCAAAAAAAAAAAAAATCCCATTTTGATGTTTTTTACATTGCTGTTCGTCTTGAAGATGCATGATAAGGTGTGGTTTTAAGTTAATTTGTATGGATTTTGGTGTGTGTGTGTGTAGATTTCAGGCATTGGTTTGGCAGCGGTGGAGGGAAGGGAGGAGATGGGGAGCATCGGCACCGAGGAGGTGGCGCAGTGGGAGAAGGCGGACGGAGACGGCGGTGGAGAGAAGGAGGAGAGGATTTTGGTCTCTGTTAGGTTGAGGCCACTCAATGCCAAGGAGATTGAATGCAATGACACCTTGGATTGGGAGTGCATTAGTAACAGCACCATCATCTTCAAGAACAACCTCCCTGATCGATCCATGCATCCGACGGCCTATACTTTTGGTGAGAGTTCTAAAGTGTTTTATTTTTTGTTCTTTTTTATTCTGAATTATTTCCTTGGCAGCCTCAAATGTGCTGTATGATTATTGATTCTTCTTAAGATGCATGCAGCATTTCTTTCTAAGCTTCAAAAGTGTAGTTTTCTTGTGATAACAAAGCAAAACACTTAATGTTGAGGTCGTTGTTTGGAACATATTGTCCCCCAATTTCCCTTCTTTAAGGAGGTTAAATGCATGTTCAACATCTGAGGCTAACATTACAATAAGCTAATGTTTTTTTCTCTTTGGCACTGCAAGAAGCTGCCTCTAAATGCTGAATTGGGCTTTTCTATACTACAAAATCAAAGTGTTCTTTCAAGTCTCTCTTCAAATCTGTCAGGAATCCTTTCTTTCACTTTCTGATTTATTTCTATTTGTTCTTTGTTTAATTCTTCATACAGATAGAGTATTTGGATGCAATTGCAGCACGAAAGATGTGTATATGGAAGGAGCCAAGGAAGTTGCTCTTTCTGTTGTTAGTGGAATTAATGGTATGAAACTCCCTCTCTTTATTACCTTAAGATTAAAATAGATTGTCTTTTTCTTCATTAATAGCCAGCTCAACGACTATTTGCCCGAGCATCGCAAATTGACATCCGATTGATTCATGTCTATCATGAACTAACTCATCATGCGTGCACTCAGCAACTATATTTGCCTATGGACAAACCAGCAGTGGAAAGACATACACAATGACTGGATTAACTGAATACAGTGTGGAAGATATCTATGACTACATTAAGAGGGTACTAAATTCTGCACTTATGCAAAGATACTTGTCATCTACTAGTTAAACATGAACTTTATATTCATTATATTTTCAATTCACAAGAAGGAATTACTTTGATTTTACAGCACGAAGAGAGAGAATTCATTCTGAAGTTTTCAGCTATGGAGATCTACAATGAAGCAGTCAGGGATCTCCTCAGTATGGATAGTACCCCACTTAGACTTCTTGATGATCAAGAGGTAAAGGAGTTTTTCATACTGTTTTCTGTAATCGATGTTTGTCTTGCTCTTGTTGGCTATTGCTTATCGTATACAGAGAGGAACAATAGTGGAGAAACTTACAGAGGAAACTCTGAGAGATCAAAGCCACTTCAAGGAGCTTCTTTCCTTGTGTGAAGGTGCAGAACTATATATGCTTTATAATCCTATATAATTCTCACTGAACTCTTTATTTACGTCTTACGTCTTACTGCAGCGCAAAGACAGATAGGGGAAACCTCCCTAAATGAAATGAGCTCCCGATCTCATCAGATACTCAGATTGGTTTGTTTCTTCAATCAAATTAATATGAATAATCATATTCTACAATGGGTGCAAATACCAAAACTCTAATTCTTGTTTACTTTATGAATTGTGGCAGACCATTGAAAGCTCAGCTAAAGAATTTGTAAATAGAAGTAGTTCAAGCACCCTTTCAGCAACTGTGGTATAATTTTTTTAATCAGAATTGAATTATTTCTGTGCAAAAATATTTTGCAGAGTCTAAGTATGTAGCTTGAACAGAATTTTGTTGATCTTGCTGGGAGTGAACGTGCATCTCAATCCTTATCTGTTGGTGCCAGATTAAAAGAAGGTTGTCATATCAATAGAAGCCTGCTTACACTTGGAACTGTTATCCGCAAGCTAAGGTTGTTGAACTTTTTTTGCATTTGCAATGCCAATCTTCTTCAGAACTTATTTAATCAACTGTTACTAGAGATGTACTTTATACTTCGTAATGGCGAATAATTGAATTGCTAAAGATAAAGCCGCTTGAGAATCTAGGAAATTTTCTTACTATTATATTAAAAGTTGAAATTTCCTTCTATCTCTAGTGTATTATTGCATTTCAATTTCTTAGTAAAATCTTGTGATTTCTGTGAATATTGTGATTAGTGCCAAGATGTCTTCTTTATGCTTATACATTATATGTACACATGAACTATGTTATCTATACATATATTAGATATATCATGGATTCAGGTGTGTTCTTTTTTATGCATTAATAATGTTGGCATTATCAGTTGAACTGTTGTTTAATTTGTGGGTTCTGGAGTATATACCAACGATCATCTTATACTCTGAACAAATTTGCCTTGCCGTCAACTAGCTTATTATCTGTCATAATGGTGTTTATTTTTCAGTATAATGTTCTTCATAATTGAGTAAGCTTTTTCGCACTTGATCTCACTGTCCAACTTTATGCAGCAAAGGAACGAATGGGCATATTCCATATCGAGATTCAAAATTGACACGCATACTGCAATCTTCCTTGGGAGGTAATGCAAGAACAGCTATTATCTGCACAATGAGCCCTGCTCATAGCCATGTTGAGCAGTCAAGGAATACTCTCTTCTTTGCAAACTGTGCAAAACAAGTCGTGACCAATGCACAGGTCAATGTAGTGATGTCTGACAAGGCTTTGGTTAAGCATCTACAAAAAAAACTTGCCAGATTGGAAAGTGAACTGAGATATCCTGGAGCAGCTTCCTGCATTAGTCATTTTGAAGCGCTAAGGGATAAAGATTCACAAATTGAAAAGGTGATTGAAACTCTACTGAATCAGCTCTTAGTAAATCAAACACTATTTTGAACGCATTACATAATATCATGTTTTCATTACCATTTGAATCTTACTTGTTGTGAGCTTCAACCATTTCATGCTTACACTCATTGTATGACCTTCAAGTATTGCCATGAGTTCTCAATGTTGTTCCCAGTAAGTGCAGAAAATGCATCAAACTTGTTTCTTTTAGGGCTTGGACCTCTCGGGCAAGCATAGGACATAATTTGAGTCCAAATAAAGGACGAAAATGACAATCGTCCCTTTGGCTAGCTATCATGACACAAAATTACAAATGATGATACACAATCTATTATCTCAACAAATCACAAAGTAGCAATTATATCCCTTTGACAAGTTGTCATTGGAATAAATTACAAAAATGATGTATGCAATGTTCAAAGAACAGGTCCGACCGGATGTATTGGTCTGTGTTAAACTGGTTTGTACCAATCGGTACCCGTCTAGGTACCGGATGTACCACTCTCGGCCAGTATTCACTCAGCTTTGCTCTAGCTTCTACGATCTGCCTAGAGCTTCCGCTCTAACTCCCGCTCTGCCCGCTAGGAGCTTCGGGCAGGACTTTGCCCGCTTGATCTGCCTCTGCTCCAAGCTTGATCCGCCTAGAGCTTCCGCTCTAGCTCCCACTCCGCTCGCTCCGCTCACCGGGAGCTTCTGCTCTACCCGCTTGGAGTCGTTGCTCGCTTCACTAAGCAGCAAACGCGCCCCCTTTTTCCTTCCTTTCCTTCTTCCCCCCCTTCCTCTTCTTCTCCTTCTCTTTTCTTTTCCTCCTTCTCTGCTCGATTTCACTGCTTTGACACTGCTCTAGTCCGGTACTTCATTGAACCGGTCTGAACTAGAAAACTAGTCGGTTTGGACTGGTTTTAAAAACCTTGGATGTATGTATTCCTTTTATGAGATGAAAATGGATGTTTGTATTTTTTTTTTTTAAAAAAAAGAAAATTCCAATTAAGAAATTTCTGATCATCTTGGTGATTTCCTCAATTTTTTTAATAACACTTAAAAATTTTGAACACTAAAAAATAATAATAGAAAAAAACAATAGAGGACATGTGGTTCCTAGGGGCTAGGGGTTGTATGGACAAAATATGAGTTATACTTGAGCCTACTAAGTTCAAAATATTACTAGAGTAAAAAGTAATGCCTCAACTTTGGGTGCCATATAAGCAAAATGAAGGGCCCCAAGTGGGAAACCCTTCCAATAGCCCAAAGCAAAAGTGAGGAATAATGTGGCTAGTGAAACTCCGGACCGGCACTATTACATAGACTAAATTTGGCATCAAACCACATTAAATTCAATTATACATCAAGTCATAAATCAAACCATCTTCTAGCCACAAGTTCAACAAGTCATGGCCCAAATCCTTGTCAAAAGACTAGCAAGAAAAAAATCCAATATCAACATTAGTGATCTAATTCCAAGAAATTAAAGGGTGAAAACACAAATTGGAATGAAAATCTGGGTAGCTCAGTATGTTGCTTCCAACAAGTCGTCGTGATAAGTTTCATCAACAAGGATTGGAATGAACTTTTCTCAATGTTGGTGATCCTCCTTCAAAACATTCCTGTCACTTGGATTATAACCCTATGCTTGCCAAGATATCCCTACACCTATAAAAGAAGAAATTCCTATTTATGTAGACTATAGAAATGATAGTCTTGTAAACCCTAACTCAAAAGCATATGAAATCACCTTTTATGTGTATGTATGGTTGTATATATTAAATTCAATATCAGCATGTCTCTCAGTTGACGCTTTCCTAGAAATTAAAGTGATAGTTAACTATAAGCTTGTACCCTTTGGCAATCTCCAACTCAATCAAATAGTAAGCCCCAATTCCTAGTAGGGTAAATTATGGGGTTTGAACAATGTGAATCGTAAGTCTGTCTTCGAATCCTATGGTGTGTGATTTTTTGCCTTCAATTAGTAAAAGAAGAGAGAGGGAAAAGGATGTACTACAAAAAGAAGTTTTTTTTCCCTATTGGTAAAAAAAATGTTGCATCTTATGTAGGTGTGTTTAGAGATTCAAAAAATAGTCTTTGAGAAAAACCAATTGGGCGAGAAGGCTTCTTGTAGTACCTAGGGGAGCCGGCAAAATAAAGGGGCTGTTCAAGATTGGAGAGGGGAATAAAGGATTAGAGAAAGATTTTTGAAAGATTTTGACAGAGTTTCTTTTGTAAATTGGGAGAGAAGAAACAATGCTTGAGCTCTTGTTCCACCTTTTTCTCATTCCATACAAAACCTGCTACAAAGCATAATGATAAAACCCTAAGATAAAGTCAAAATACCTAAGTCAAAATAAGTCAAGTCAACTACTTTAACAAATTACAAATTATAACTTAACACCCCCTCTTAATTTGTAATGTTGAGCTGTCATTTGAACTTGTCGAATTTATCTTTTGCAACTGCTTTTGTCATAAAATCAGCAATATTCTCGTGTATATTGATGTGCTGCAAATGAATTTCACCTTTGCTTACAAGATCACGAATAAAGTGATGTCTTAGCTTGATGTGCTTGCTTCTAGCATGAAAACCGGATTCTTTGTCATAGCTATAGTTGACATGTTATCACATAATATCATTGTTGACTTTGTGACATTTTGTTGTAAATCCATAAGAATCCTTCTAAGCCAACTTGCTTCACATGATGTTTCTGTTGCAGCTATATATTCAGTTTCAGCTGATGATACTGCCACAGTTTGTTATTTCTTTGACCTCCAAGAGATCACATTTGAGCCAAGATAAAATACATAACCAGATGTGCTTCTTCTATCATCACTACTTCCTGCCCAATCACTATCAGGAAAACCAAATAATTTACATTTAGGATCTTTCACATACCTAATACCTTCTTTCTGTGTTCCCTTCAAGTATCTCAAGATCCTATTTGCTGCAGATAAGTGTAATTTACTTAGATTGCTCATAAATTTTGAAACAATACTCACAGCTTGAACAATATCGGGTCTTGTGTTTGTAAGATAGATAAGAGAACCAACCAAGCTTCTATAAGCATTTGCATCAACATCTTCTTTGTCATCAATTTGTTGTAATTTCTCATTCATATTCATTGGAGTACCAATATGCTTGCAATTAGACATATTAAACTTTTGCAACAAGTCTTCAATATACCTTTCTTGAGATAAGATGTCTTCCTTTGATTGCTTGATTTGAAAACCCAAGAAATACTTCATAAGACCTAAGTCGGTCATCTCAAATTCTTTCATCATAGCTTTCTTGAAGTCTTCAACCATTGCTTCATTAGTTCATGCACATATCTAGTCATCTACATAGAGACAAACAATAAGAAAATCTCTTTTTTCACCTTTCTTCACATATAGTGATGGCTCATTTGGGCTTCTATGAAAATCATAACTCAAGAAATAAGAATCAATCTTAGTATTCCAATCTCGTGGAGCTTGCTTGAGCCCATATAATACTTTATGAAGCCTATAAACTTTATCTTCCTTGCCTTTGACACAATAATCTTCAGGTTGCTTCACATAGACTTCTTCTTGTAATTCTCTATTCAAGAAGACTGATTTCACATCAAGTTGATATACTTTCATCTCCAATTATGCTGCTAGGGCAAGTACAGTCCGAATTGTTTCCATCCTTGCAACAGGAGCATGTGTCTCATTAAAGTCCACTCTAGGTTATTGTGAATAGCCTTTAGCAACCAAACGTGCTTTATAATTTTGAATGTTTCCAGCTTCATCATACTTGACCTTGTACACCCATTTTAAGCCAATAGCTTCTTTTCCCTTAGGAAGATCTGTTAATTCTCAAGTGCAATTTTTCTTGATGCTCTCTATTTCTGCATTCATAGTTTTCCTCCAATTTTCTTCCTTTTGTGTATTTGAAAAACTATCTAGTTCACGTATTAAGAAAACAACATTACATGAAGCATATATATCTGCTAAAGATTGATACCTTCGAGGAGGAGTTTCATTATCTTCATCATCCTCTTGTGGTTGTTCTTGAATATCAAGAGCATCATGAGAAATTTCAGCATTTTCAGCTACTTGTTGTTGATGACTTTCTTGTTGATTCATTACAGTTGTAGTGTCATGTTGAAAACTGATTTCTTGATTTCCTTGTTGTAAGCTATCTTCTTCATTTTCCCATTTTCATTCTTCTAACTCATCAAAAATGACATCACGTGAGATTACCAACTTGTTGTTGATTAGATTGAGAAGTGTATAGCCTTTGGATTCATCATTATATCCAATGAAGATGTACTTCTCTCTTGCTTGAGAAGTTGTGAGTGCATAAGCAACACATCCAAACACTTTGAGCTGAGTAACCAAAAGTTTTCTTTTATGTCAAGCTTCAAATGGAGTCTTGTTGCGAACAACTTTTGTTAGGGAGCGATTCAAGATATAAGCAGCTACATGAACTGCTTCAGCCTAAAATTGATTAGGAAGATTCTTTCCTTTCAGCATACTTCTAGCCATTTCAACTATGGTTCTGTTCTTTCTTTCTGCAATACCATTTTGTTAAGGGGAATAACTTACTGTTAGTTGTCTTTGAATTCCATATTCCTTGCAATAATCAAGGAACCTCTTAAAGATGAACTCTCCACCACGATCAGTCCGGAGTGTCTTAACCACTTTGCTTTTCAACTAGGGCATGAAAAAATAAGAGGTTGTGAAAGTATCTGATTTTTGCTCAAGAAAATATAACCATATCATTCTAGTGTAATCATCAACAAAAAGAATGAAATATCGTTTGTTACTGAATGATGGCGTTTGTGTTGGATCACATAAATCTGCATGCACAAGCTCAAGAGGCTCTCCAAGCTGTCTTTGGAAATGGAAGTCGATGTAATTTTCCATAAACACAACCTTCACAAAGCTTATCACATTCTTGTATTTGTGGCAATCCAAGTACTATTTTCTTTTATTGTAGAAGTTGTAGCCCTTTATAGTTCAAATATCTATATCGCAAATGCCAAAGTTGAGAATCATCAACAACTTTACTTTTCATGGCAAAACTTTGCATTGTCTCTAGATTGATTGGAAAGAGGTTATTCATGCTCATTTTCACAGTAGCAACTGTATGTTTTGTCTTCTTATTAAATATCTCACATTGATTATCATTAAAGATCAATCTATAACCTCTTTGCAACATTTGACCAACACTAAGAAGGTTTTGAGTAATACTTGGAGAATAATGAATATTATGAATGCACTTTTTTTTACATTCTTGACTATGGATTGAAATGACACATTTGCCTTTTATATCCAAGTATTTTCTATCTTCAATTTCAACCCTTGAAGAAAAACTTTCATCCAATTGTGAAAAAGCTTCTTTACCTTCGGCAAGGCTAGCTCTCCTTCTTCCCTAGAAGGGTATCTCTGATCGGAGGCGTCTTGGACCTCACCCTGAACTCGTCGAGGCCCTCCTGCTCCTCCCATGTTTCCGCCAACTTCTTCTGCCGGCTCAGACTCTTCCGCCAACTTCTTCTGCCAGCTCAAATTCTTCTGCCATCTTCCTCCGCCAGCTACCTTCCTCTTCTGGTTCTAGTTGCTTCCTAGATACGTATCACAGTTGCTTCCTTGCTGCAATTTCTATATGGATATGACCACTACAATTGATTTAAAACCTGCCTCTAGAATTGCTACGACGGTTAAATTTAATGGTAGCAACTACCTTCTTTGGGCTAGATCCATGCAATTTTATCTTGGCTCACATGGGAAAGATATGCATCTGACGGACATTGCCCTAGATTCTTCGAGTCCTGCCTATGAAGCGTAGCGGCGCTTGGATATGGCCGTTGTCACATCTTTCCTCACTAGTATAGCTTCCACGGTTATATGTTTGGACACGACTAAAGAAATTTGGGATGTTCTTGCTTCAACCTATGCTCCACAGGAAGGCATATGCCAGGTCCACAAGTTATATGAGGATATCTTCAATCTAAAACAAGTGGGCATGTCACTCCCTAATCTCTATCGGATACTCAAAGGAAAGTGGGATCAACTACAAATGCTACAGTCTCCTACTGCTGATATATTTGTTACCATCCAACAACGATAGGAATTTTTTGTGGCCTGATTTCTCACTGCCTTGGATGATTCTTATGCTGCAGCCAAAGCCCAACTTTTGGTTGACCCGACTGTTCCCACAATCCATAATGTTTACTCATGACTTCTCCGTGTTTCTATGGTCACCCCTTTCTCCCACTACTGAGGTCAGCAGTGCCCTCCTTGCTTCTCAAGGAGGCAGACGTGGCGGCCTTAGTCAAGGTCGGGGTAGCGGCCGCATCCCATCTCTGTGTGCACACTGTGGTCGCACTAACCACCCTTCAGAACGCTGCTGGAAAAAGTTTGGCAAACCTGCTCAGGCCAGAGTTGCAATTGATAGTGAACCACCAGTTCCTCACTCAGCACCTCCTTCTCAGATTGACTCTACTGTCACTGTGTCTTCGGCCAAGTATGAGCACCTTATCCGGCTCGCAGCCCAGGCTGAAGCTCCCTCCTCATCCTTGATAGCTTCCACCTCTAGTGTCTCTGGTATTGTCTCTCTAGCCACCTCCTCTAACATGTGGGTCCTTAACTCTGGTGTCACCTCGCATATCTCAGGTAACCGGGCCTTGTTTGTGTCTTTGCGCCTTGATATCACTCACAATCCAGTGTCTATCGTAGACGGATCTCTCATCCCTATCCTAGGCATTGGAACGGTTCATGTTAATAATAAATTTACTTTTTCCAATGTTCTTTATGTTCTTAAATTCCTTGTTAACCTTGTCTCTGTTTATGCTCTTACTAAATCTTTGAGTTGCTCCGTAACATTCTTTCCATTACATTATGTTTTTCAGGACCTCAGAACGAAGGTAACGATTGACGGGGGCTTAAAGTTGGTGGCGTATATGTTCTAACCAAACCTGCTCAAGGGACTTCTCAAGCTCTATTGTCCGCCAACGTCTCTCCATACACTTGGCATTGTCGATTAGGCCATGTCTCCCTAATCAAAGTGCAACAACTTTTGTCTCTCAAGTCCTGTCCATCTTTTGAATGTGATGTGTGCCAACTTGGTAAACATCATAGAGCGTTCTTTCCTAGTAGTGGAGGAATGTCATCTAGTGCACCATTTTGTATTGTTCACTCAGACATTTGGGATCCTAGTCCTGTAATCACTAGAGATGGTTATAACTATTTTGTGTCATTTATAGATGACTTTTCTCGCATGTGTTGGGTTTTCTTATTGAAGAATCATTCTGATGTGTTTGTTGCATTTGAGTTATTCTATGCTGAGATCAAAAATCATTTTTCTTTGTCATTGAAAATTTTGCACACTGACAATGCCCGTGAGTATACTAGTTCTATGTTTCAGGATTTTTGTGCTTCACAAGATATTATCCATCAAACCACTTGTCCATACACTTCTCAACAGAATGACATCATTGAATGTAAGAACCGGCATCTCTTGGATGTTTCCTGCACTCTCCTGTTTCATATGCACATTCCAACACGGTTTTGGGGGGATGCGATTCTTACTGCTACCTATCTTATTAATTTTGTGTCATTTATAGATGACTTTTCTCGCATGTGTTGAGTTTTCTTATTGAAGAATCATTCTGATGTGTTTGTTGCATTTAAGTTATTCTATGCTAAGATCAAAAATCAATTTTCTTTGCCATTAAAAATTTTGCGCACTGACAATGCCCGTGAGTACACTAGATCTATGTTTCAGGATTTTTGTGTTTCACAAGATATTATCCATCAAACCACTTGTCCATACACTTCTCAACATAATGGCATCACTGAACGTAAGAACCGGCATCTCTTGGATGTTTCCTGCACTCTCCTGTTTCATATGCACGTTCCAACACGGTTTTGGGGGGATGCGATTCTTACTGCTACCTTTCTTATTAATCGTGTGCCTTCCTCTTCCATAAAGGGAAATCTCTCATTTCTATTCTTTTTCCTACTCATCCTACATTCCCTATCACTCCAAAGGACTTTTGGTTGTGTGCTATGTCCATAACCTTTCCCCTGGAGTTGATAAGCTCAGCCCACGCTCCATCAGATGTGTCTTTCTTGGCCCCTCTAGAACTCAGAAGGGGTATAGATGCTTTGACCCTCAGACTGGTAAATGGTTTGTTAGCATGAATGTTTCCTTCCTTGAATCCACTTCGTATTTTGTTCGTGATTATGAGGGCTTGCGTCATTCTGGCTCCGGCCTCATTCCCCTTCCTGCTCCATCTCTGTTGCATCCTTCCATTCCTATTCCCCTATCGGTTGCGACGTCTCCACACAGCATTGAGGTGCCTCCTTTGCAGGTTTACCACAGACAATCCCGGCTTGCCGTCACCTCAACCTCCCCGCCTGACGCACCTCCACCTGAGAGTCCTCCGCCTGCCTCTCCTAATCTGCCGATCGCTTTGCATAAGGGACGTCGCTCCACTGCTAAGTACCCCATTACTCATTTTGTTTCTTATGATCGTATCTCACCCTCTCAGCATGCATTCGCCACTGCTCTCTCCACTCACATTTTACCTAGGAACCTCTCTGAAGCTTATGCCCAGCCAATGTAGAAAGCCGCCATGGATGAGGAGATGGATGCTCTTACCTCTAGACAGACTTGGACACTTGTTCCTTGCCCCCTCGGGGTTCGCCCGGTTGCTTGCAAATGGGTGTACACAATCAAGCACAATCCTAATGGGTCCGTGAATCGCTTCAATGCTCGGCCTGTCGCCAAGAGGTTTACCCAGGTTTATGGGGTTGACTACTTGGACACTTTCTCCCCGGTGGCCCGGCTCAACTCGGTGTGGATTATTTTTTTCGCTTGCCATTAACTGGAGTGGTCCCTTCATCAATTGGATGTCCGGAATGCCTTCCTCTATGGCGATCTCATCAAGCCTGTTTATATGCACCAACCTCTAGGATATGCCAAGCAGAGGAAGTTGGTCTGTAAGTTACACAAAGCTCTTTATGGTCTAAAGTAGAGTCCAAGGGCATGGTTTCATAAATTTTCTCAAATTATATCCAAAGTGGGTTTTCATTATTGCAAATCAGATCACTCAGTATTCGTTCGCAAATCTGTTAAGAGCCTTATTGTCTTGGTCATTTATGTTGATAAGATCCTCCTTTTTGGCAGTGACACTAAAGGTATATTTGAGACTAAGAGGTTTCTACATTCTCAATTCTCTCTGCGAGGCTTAGGTAAGCCTAGGTATTTTCTGGGAATTGAACTCGCGTACAAGGGCTCAAAGGTACATCTATCTCAACGGAAATATGTGTTAGATTTTTTGGCTGAAGCTGATATGCTTGAATGCAAACCCAAGGAAATTCTTATGGTGTCAAATGAACGATATAGCAAGTGGAACAAATTAGAACCATTTGACCCCACCTCATACAGACAAGTGGTTGGCAAACATATATATCTTACAGTTACTCGTCCTGACATATCTTTCGCAGTTGGGATTGTCAGTCAGTTTATGCAATCTCCAAAAAAATGCCGTTGGAAAGCAGTACAAAGAATTTTACTATATCTCAAGAAGTCCCCAGGCAAAGGACTCCTCTATCAGAAAAATGGGCACATAAACACTGAAGCGTACTCAGACGCTGATTACGCAGGGAATGTAGATGATCGAAAATCCATCACAGGGTTTTGCATATACATTGGGGGAAATCTAGTAACTTAGAAAAGTAAGAAGCAGATCTCTAGATCATGTTGTGAAGCTGAATACCGTGCTATGGCACATACCACTTGTGAATTGATGTGGATTAATAATATGCTAAAGGAGTTTAATCTATTCATTGATACCCCGATGATCATGCACTGTGATAGTCAATCTGTTATATTTATTGCCAACAATCCAGCGTATGTTCCTCTTCCTTAGGAGAAAGCACCTCTTTGCACATTCTTTCTTGAAAAACTCATCGTTGCTTGAAAAACTTGCTCTAATAGTTGATCAGAATACTTATTCAACCTTTGCTCATGAACTTCAAGTGAACCAACAAGCTCATACATTGAAAGCTTTGAAAGATCTTTTGTTTCTTCAATTACTGCAATAATATGCTCAAATTTCTGAGGCAAGCCTCTAAGTATCTTCTCAACAATTTTTTTTTATGGAATTACTTCACCAAGGCTTCTAATTTAATACACAATTTCAGAAGCCTTTGAAAAGAAGTCTTTAACACATTCATTATCTCTCATTCTCATGTTATCAAAATTCCTCCATAAATTTTGCAACTAGATGGAGATTACTTTTTCAGATCCTTGAAACTTATTCTTCAATGTTTCTCATGCATCTTTTGCTTTTTTCACACCAAGGATGCGAGAATATATTGATTTGTTTACACCTTGTTGTATGATTCTCAATGTCATAGCATTCTTTTTCATATTTTCTTTATATTCTTTCTCATTTGTTTCTAACCTTGAAGAACTACTTGATGTTGCAAATTGTTCTTCATAACCATCCTCAACAACATCCCATAAGTCTTGTGAAATAAAAATCATTTCCATTTGGGCATTCCATATATCATAATATTCACCATAAAAAATTGGGACTTGACTAGGAGAATATGCAAAAAATGTATTTTGAGAAGAAGCCATTAGTTACCAACAATGCTAGACTGATTTGAAGCCCTTTTCTTTGTTTTGGTCTCAGTGAAAACTTTCAATGCAAAGCTCTATTTTATCCTTCTTCAAATTTCTCCTCCTTTTTATTTGTGAGCTCTCGCAGCTTTTGTCTTTTCTCCTTCTTGCTTTGATTTTTTTTTTTCAATTCTCAATCCCTTCAACTCTTTTCTTCTCGATTGTGTTCCAACTCCTCTACAATTCAATCATACTTCCATTGGAATTTCATATTTTCTTTTCCTTCAATTGGATTTCCTCTTTTCCTTCAACACAGCAAATAAGTGTCCGGATTCCGAGAGAGGGGACAAATTGCGGCAGGAATTGAAGGGCTCGGGAGGATCTCTACAGGTGCGATGTATCCCGTCGAGAAGCTTCGGAACGCAACGTGCGGCGGCAGCGGACAATCGATTTTTAGGGTTTTTGAGCCTCCGGTGGCTAGGGTTTCTTTCATCCTCTTCTCAATCCCTCCTATGGAAATAACGCCCTGTTACCAAATTTGTTGGAGATTGGAGAGGGGAATAGAGGATTAGAGAAAGATTTTTAAAAAAATTTGGTGTAAATTGCGGGAGAAGGAGCGATGCTTCTTGTTCCACCTTTTTCTCATTCCATACAAAACCTGCTACAAAGCATAATGATAAAACCCTAAGATAAAGTCAAAATAAGTCAAGTTAACTACTTTAACAAATTACAAATTATACCTTAACAGGGGCATGACCGCATGGCACAATGGATGATTAGCCAGAATGATATTGTGACATGGGCCACTTGGTGTAAATGAGGATTGAAGGGGACATTGTTGTGGAAAAACACTATATCAAGACAAACTTATTTTGCTAGTTACTGATTGTAACAAAGTGCAAAGATATTATGAACTTAATTTAGTGTCTCGAATCAGTTTTTAGTAGATTGGTTGATGGTTTAAAAAAAAGTATGAATAGTTCAATTCGTGCATCTTTATATTTTTATGCTTATACCCCAATTGTATAGACTTATCACATTTAGTAATCATCTTCACTTATGCTTTTTTTTTAAAAAAAAAATCTTATGGATTCTGAAGTCATGGTTTTCTTAAACTCTTATTTAGATGGAGCGTGAAATCAAGGAACTAATTCAGCAAAGAGATCTTGCACAGTCTCAATTTGAAGATTTGCTTAGAGCTGTAGGAGACGATCAAGCATCCAGACAATGGGTACAAATCCTTGAACATGTTTACTTAGTATCCTATAACTGATGATTCCTAAAGTATTTTGTTTATCTTTTTGTAGGATGAATTAAGCCGGTCCTCTATATCACATGCACGCAATACACTTGAAGATGTGTGTTCAATTTCTGGAACATCATGTATTGGATATCAAAGTCCAGATTTTGGCTCTGCAAGTGTTTTCCCACCAGATGAAAACAATAACCAAAGTGAATGTGAAATGGAGCATTTTTGTAAACTAGACAACGAGGAAAATGTCACACCTAGCCACTCGGCCAGCAGTCCTACATTTAGTGGAATAATCTTGCAGCAGAGAAGAGCGAAAATATTAGAATCCTCGTTAGAAAATTCTGATGACCATTGTAGGGAAGTCCGGTGCATTGAGATACATGCTTTAAGCATAAACAAAAATGAGGAATTTATTCACTCACTAACTAAAGAAAAAGATAATCTACCTTCTGAGCCTGAATTGGCAGATGAGGAGAAGATTGTGAATCCCAGGCTGCAATATGAAACCTGTACAGGTTTGAAACCTTCAGAGGAGCAACCATCAGAAATCATAGCAAGGACAGTTGACGTTGTCAAGCTATGTCTCAATGGATCATCTCAGAGGCCCACAATGCTACCAGCAATGACCCCCAAGGATTTGGTACTAACTAGAAGCAGAAGTTGCAATTCGAAACTTATGTTTAGTTCACCATCATTTAGGTATTCAGATGTTGAGCAGAATCACAAGATATCACCAAACGACTACATGAATGAGTTTCCTGACAATCTTGATTGCGGTTCAAGAAAAGTTCCTGAGTTGGAGTACCATGCTGAATTTGAAGCACATTCACATGAAGAATCTCAGGAATCCGAAAGATTCTCTATTCATGATGTCGAAGCCCATAATAATAGGATTCTTGCTGAAGAGGATATGACCAACGTTACTAACCATCTGAATGAAGTTCCAGATGACCAGGTGATCTAGACTAAAAAAGTGAAGTTAAACATTTATTTAATATCCTGTGAGATTTGCACGACCATGCAAACTACTCAGAATCCAATCCTTATCTAACTTTGACAATTGCAAGAACTAAAACTCATTATATCTTTCCTTTAAATTGTTGCTTAAATTGCCTTCCCGAGACACCTACTGCCTAATCTCAGTTCAAATCTTTTTATAATTGTAGGATGTCCAACAGAAGCTGGTTGAAGATTATGAAGTTGAGGGAACATTAAAGGATGTAGGAATAGACTCGGCTTCATTTTCAGTTGAATCTCCTTCGAGATGGCCATTTGACTTTGAGAGGAAGCAACAGGAAATAATTGAACTTTGGCATGCATGCAATGTTTCATTAATCCACAGGACTTATTTTTTCCTACTTGTCAATGGTGATCCAGCTGATTCCTTCTACATGGAAGTGGAACATAGAAGGCTTTCATTTCTGAGAAAAACTTCTTATCATAGAACGTCAGAGGACAGCCATAGGTACAAGCCTACTCTACAGTCTACGCTGCATGATTTGATTGTCGTGACTATGAATTTGTTTGAAATAATCATGATGGTGTTCTTCACACTTTGTAACAGTGTGCGATATCTTCGACGTGAAAGGGAAATGCTGTGCAGGCAAATGCTGAAAAAACTATCCCCTGAAGAAAGGATCACGCTGTACACAAAGTGGGGAATTGCTCTCAACTCCAAGCGCAGGAGAATGCAGCTCGCGTGCCTTGTGTGGACCAATACTCGTTTGACACATGTCAGGGACAGTGCTTCGATTGTGGCTAAGCTGGTGCGGCCTCTGGAGCAAGGGCAGGACCTCAAGGAGATGTTTGGACTCAGCCTCATCCCCAAACAAACTAACCACAGATACTTCAGCTGGAAGCACACCAAGTCATCCCTCACATGAACCATATGTTCGTAAATGCAGACTGGCAGCCGTAGGTTTGCAGAACTGCCTTTGCACAGTTTGACTTTGACTAATTACAGATTTCTTCCACCATGTTCTCTCTGATGTGTTTGATATTGTGATCCTTTGACTCATAAAAGTCTCCATACAGTATCTCACAAATATTACTGTTTCTCTTTCGAAGGACTCACGTTTATTTGATGTCACTCATTAAAAAATCAATGGAAGTCTACAAATATACTGTTTGGTAACAAGTTTTCTCAGTGTTTTATTATTTTTTTCTCTGTTACTACGTGATTGTACCACATTTAGTAGTCTTAGAGAATTCAACCTGTCTTCCTAATGTGCAGTGTGTCTAACTATCAGATTAAAATAGATACCACAGTTACATATACTGAATTTTATCTTCTGATCCAATCCAATGGTATCGGGTAGTGGGCTCTCTAAAAATTTTAGACAGATCAGCTCCCTAAAAAATTTTTCCTCTTCCTAATTCCCTTTATTACATTTCCTCCTTTCTCCTGTTTACCATAACTCTATCCTCCAACAAGTTTTTATTTTGTTTCCTTTGAGAATAGGTAGAGATAAAAAAAATATATTCGTAAATATTTTATTATAATAAAAGAGGTAAGAATATATTTTTTAAAAAAAAATAGAATATATGTATTATTAACACTTTATAAGATAAAATATACATTTAAATTTTAGTAGGGGCTAGTAAATACTATCACACGACAAAATGTCGAGCCACTCTTGCTTATCTTCCTTTTGCCTTCCTATATATCACAATTAATTCTCTCCAAGACTTTATGTGAAGAAAGAAAGCTAATTTAAGTGTCTTCTTCCCATTTCCTTATCATTATCCTTAAATTAGTAACCTAGTACATATCATCATGTGAAAAAAGTGAAGACATAATTCATGCAAAAACCTTTTCAAATTAGTCCTACTTTTTTTAAATGATTTAGTAATTTAATCACAAAATAAGAAATAAAATAGGTGGTGCAAGCACTTAATATATCTTTCCTAAATATGCTTAATTTTGTTGATTATGCATTAATTTACTTGTTTCCAAAAAAAAATGTTTCCATTTTTGTTAATCACACACAATAGTTATCCACGACAACAAGAATTCGATTGCATTTTAAATCATATTTTTATGAAACTGTTTCCTTTTCTTTTAGGTATGGTTGTTGAACTATTAAGCCAAGGCAATTGGTCTCAATTTTGAAAAAAAAAATTGATTATTATTATTATTATTTCATGAGATTTAAATTCCTCTATTTGTTTAATAATTGAAATTAATTTCAAAATTCATTAGTTCTAAAAGGCAAAAGATTTGGGATTACAATTCAAACTTTTTTTTTAATAAAAATACATGAAATTTGTTCTTTGGCAAAAAGTAAGAGGTCCAAAGATCCTTATGTTGTATTATTTTCCTTTACAAATCCTAAACAATTAAAAATTAGATTAGTTTGAATCCAATTAAAAATTTGGAACAAGTATGGAATTTGATTTAACATTATTTATTTTCTTCTCCTTCCCCTTTTTAATACATTTTGCTATGATCCTATCATATCTATTAATACCATTCATTTTCTTCACCTTCCCTTTTAGATAAACCAACCTCTTTTTTTCTAACCAAACTTTCTTTTCCTAACTCTTCCCCATGATCTCATACTTTCTCTTCGTAATCCACTTTTATTACCATCCCTCCTTTCTTCTTTCCACCGTAACTCTGCCCAAACAAGCTTTTATTTGATCTCTATCACTTTCCTCCCTTATCCCCTCATACATACCACAATCAATGTTTTCCAATCAACTAATTCCCAGATTTATAAAGCAAAAAAATTTCAGATAATAGGATTTCTTAGAACAATATATGCATTGTATCAAGTATATAAAGAGAGAAAAACGTATGCTAATTGTTATCTAATTAAGCAGTGCGCATATCTAAAATTCTTTTTTTTAAAAAAAAATCGATGAGTAATTTGATTCAAGAAAGAAAAAAGAAAAAAAAAATACAGTAGATGTGCATCAAGCAGAGTGTTCGAATAAATTCTTATTGCAGAAAATTCCATAATTTTGATGAACAGTAGTGCATTCAGTTCTTGGAGGACAGGATCTCGGCGAAGCGCCGGGAGAAGAGGAAGATGTCGCCGATGCTATCGCTATCTGCGTCGAAATCCTCCCCCACCAAGCCCTTGCATTCCGAGGGCACCCAGAACGGGACCTCGTGCATGGCCAGCGCCGCGTCGTACTGCTTCTCCGCCAAGAACACCCTCGCAGACCTCAGCAGGTCGACGCTGTAATTGTAGAGGACCACGCAGGCCTGCAGCGAGTTGTTGCGCCCCGGGTCGCTGGCGCCGGCCTCGGCCCCTTGGAGCTTGCCGACGAAGGCGCTGGCCTTGGCCTCGGCGATGTCGCGGGCGACGACGGCGAGGCCAGGGAGGTCGGCGGTGGCGCTGCGGGGGTCGCCCTGGAGGGCGGCCACGCACTTGTCGGGGTAGACCGTTTGGTCGCACGCGGCTTGGAGGGACGACGAGACCGCGGCGGAGGAGAGCGCTGGGAGGACAAGTAGGAGGAGGAAAGGGAGAGAGGCGCGGAGCTTGAGAGAGGAAGACATGACCGGCAGTTCTCCCACTTCTTTCTTTTTCTTCTTCCGGTGAGTAGGAAATACGTTTGACGAGGGTATCGATCCCATTTATTTATAGAATTATCGGAGTATAATTTTTTAGGAAACCAATATCCACTTTTTTTTAGGGAACTAACATGCACTGTTGGATGGCAATCTTTGGATCGAAATAAATAGTTTATAAATTTATTTTTTTCTCTGATATAATCGAAATTAAGCAGGTCAATTCATTTATAATCTGATATAATCTAATTATTTTTAAATTATAAATATATTATTTTATTTATAATCTAAACATGATTATAAATCGAGTCAGATTTTGTCTACTATAAAATTTAGGCCACCTCTTGATCTCTAAATATTTTATCTAAACTATCATGGGAGGCAAGAAGCCATAGCCAACTTACATAAACACCCTCCATTTTATATTTTTACAATTATACAATCTTCCTTAAATTCCATCCTTCATTATAAATTTAGTATTTTAGTATGCTTATCATTCATTTATAGTGCTAACAAATAATAGAATATTTCGAAGGTATAAATACTTTCTAATTGGTACAAAGAAGTAAATCTTATTTGATAATGTGCAAATGTTATTTTTATAAAGTAAAATGGCAAATATTGGAGATAAATACAGGGAGAATACGTGAGCAAATACTAGCAATGATTTTAGATTTGGTTTGAACATCAAACCGCAACTAGAAAACAACAATTATAGTTGCTCTAGAAATTCAACGAAAATTGACCTTTTTAATATAACAAGGTAACAAGTGAATAATTTGTGAGTAAATAAAACCCTAACCCTAAAAAAAATAACTAACTGATGAACGATTATACGTTGCACTTTAAAGCAAGTACAAGTTACAATGCAATGCAAGCACAAATGTGTCACTAGAATATTATTATTCAGGATGGATTTAGTTTCATGAAACAATTACAAGTACACTCAAGGGCAGAGAGTAAAAATTAGTGTCCAAAAATCTTTTACATATCCAACAAAGCCTTGAAATTAATTTTATTATTATTATTCTTATAAAATTATGATTACACCGAGAGAGACATTAACTCATATATGGAGAATATTTGAGGTTAAGAAAAGGTAGAAGAAACAGTAATTTTGTAACGAATGCAATCTGACAAGTGTTCAAAACCATTGTGTGAGATCGAGAAATCTTTCAAATTTTGTAACATATGCATGTATGTATACAATTATCAACAACTTATAATACAATAATGAGCAATTGGCATGATTAGTGAATAGAACATTAATTCTTTCCTAATGCAGGAAAAACTTACCATTACTGTGGCAATTTTGACTACTATAGATTACGTCGCCGAGCAAGAAATAATACTGAGCAGACAACACGAAGTCAATTCGAGGAAGCTAAACAGGGGAGAGAGAGAATCAGGCGCGTGACAATCAGTTTATTGGTAGCAGCTCTCTGTTACTTCTGAGTCTTTTGACTTTGCCCAATTCATAAAAGGGCACAAAAGTCTTGGGGCTAAAATTAAAATAGCTGGCATGGCATGGTTGACCGTAATACAGAGATCGGAGACAGACCAGCGGTGGAGCTGCTTAAAATCATCTTCGAATTCCACAGGAGAGTTTTGCCTTCCGAGTTTCATTCTTTCTGAAAGCATTCTTGAGAACCGCTACCATCCACTATGGTGGGTTGACAAATAAAGATAACGGCAAAAAATGGAGAAAATTGTGTGCTCTACATTAAATGGATCAACAATAGGGAAACAAAAACAACGTCGTGATCAAAGAGAATCTAGCGATGTCTAGTGTTTGAGCTGCGGATAGTGACACCATGTAAATATCTGGTGTAACCAAGAACGTTGAACTTGCCATCCTCTGGTCTGATCCAGTCTTTCAAAATAGTGTACGAAGCTGGTGGAAGGTTCAATTCCTACAGACAAGCAATATTACGATCTCATTCTACATAAAATAATCAACTGAAACTGAAAATTTAAGGTTTATGAGATAACTTTACCTGCGCTATTTCCCTGGCTGAGATGACTCGATTCCCCTCTCTTTCAAAATGCTCAAAAGCTGCAGTAGCTATCTGTTCCCAACCATCCAAGGCCTCAAGATGATAGGGGCTGATTGTAGCAGCACAGAACTCCTCGAAGTCCATTCTTCTATACGAGAGCGGCTCCAACTGGACTCAAAAGATCATAAGTTACATGACTGATATGTTTACTTCAGTATTTTTGGCTAGAAACAAGTAAGCGTTAATAAGAGATGATATTCGCGCATATGGCTTGAAGCCTATAAGAAAACGTGCCAAGAAAGAAATAATGCTACTAGACATGCTTTGCGAAAGAGAAATTTGTCTAAAATATATTTATCAACCTATAGCAAAACCTAATGGAGTATGACACCGTTGACCAAAGAAAATCAGTAATCGACATCCAAAAAACCTTATCTATCTCGTAGACATGTATAATCTGGGGAAGTTTCTACGCAACACCATAAAAGTTTTCAGTACAACATCTTTTCTTCAGACAAGGATCTTCATGTTAAGTGGTAGCCTATGATATGGCATTAGAAGGAAAAAAATTAAGTCATCATAGCACACACAAGTGACAAATGTAGTAATAAAGAAACGTACGAGTCCCAACAAAATAACTGAAGCAGATGTGCACCATACCAGTACTATAATACCATAATAAACCCTAGATTCTCTCGCCAACACCAATGCTGTGAAGTATGAAATAGCAAATGCGTAGATGACTCACCGCATTTAGGATGTCAGGAACCCTAGATTCCCGCATAGCTTCAGTAGAATTTTGCAATAATGCCTGCACTAAAAACACATACATTAAAAGACAACAATGTAGTGTGTAGCACAACATATAACCAAAAGATAAAGCAACCTGGGAAACAAATATGCTGGTTTACCTTCCGAAAGTTTTCAAGGAACACGAGGCCATCTTTATTTGGTTCTAATAGCTTAAACTGCGACCTTAGATAGAACAGCTCATCCTCAGTTAGAGCTTTTGAAAGCGCCTGCACAAAAATTTTAGGACAAAATGTACTACAGCAAAAACAAAAATAATTAACTCACTGTGCAAGTCACCAAAATTTGTCTTTCTTTTCTTGTCACAACTCAAGCAAAAAGCCTCAGCACTTTTTTTAACAGCGTCTAGGACATTTTATGTTCTTGTGATCATGTACATCAGAAATTTGAATGTGACACAGTACGATGATATGAGTATATCAAGTAAGCCAATACTTAAATTATAAAAATTACTCATATTGTGCAATTATTTTTCCATAGAATGAAAATCTGAGAAAGAATTCATTTACTTTTTTATATGTCATTCTTAACTATTAGAAATCTGAAAACTACAAAACTCTTGCTATTTATTAGCACATACCGTTAAGGCAGCTCGTTTGAGAGGTGTCGCACCAAGATAAGACTTGGTTAACCTATATACCAGTATATCGAGAGGAATTTGCCATTGCGCATCTCGCAACCAGGGGTGTGCTGCCAGACACAAGGGTTAGATACCAAAATTTGTATTTTGGCCGGATACCTCAATAAAAAACCAACTAAGCCTAATTTTAGTTCAACTTCAGATGGTGTAAATGAAATGAATTATAGGACTAGCATGTTCAGAAAAAGATACCAGTTCCAATTCCTTCACTGAAAACAAATAGTCAGAACTGAAAACTTACTCAATGCCTGAGCCGCCGTCATTCTTTTTCTATAATCCTTATGTAGAAGTCTTCTCACAAAATCTTTAGCTTCTGGAGAAACATCAGGCCAAGGTGAATCAACAAAGTTGGGATCTGCTCTCAGCACAGATTGGAAAATTCCTGATTCAGTTCGCGCCCAGAAAGGTCTACTGCCACACAATAAGATATACGTTATAACACCAATACTCCAAATATCTGCCTCCATACTATATGATCTACGTAGGACTTCAGGGGCAACGTAGTATGCACTTCCAACAATATCATTTAGTCTTTCATCTGCACAATAATAAAGAGGAGAATCTTTGTAAAACTGTCTGACATAATACACATTTTAATTATATACCAAGATATTTGTAATTACTGGTATTTATAATTACTGGGTGAAAATAACTAGGTTGATTACCCAGCCAAATTTATCCGTTTCTCTGAGGCATCCCTGTTTGCAAAATATTCTTCAGCCATATTATCTTATATATCTCAGATTCTCACTTAAAGAAAATCACCTGATACTTAGTCATCAACGACGGCACCCTGCCTGAACCCATACCAACTAAGTTTAGTGCTTGATCAAGCTAAGCAGGTGAATATATAAAGTATAAACTATGGTGCACTCACTTCAGATGTAATCCTCTCAAATGATTATATGATTTTCTAGTGAAATATGGAAAGAAACAACACGAAGAAAGCAAGCCTAGACCTAAAAAAATCATACTTTAAGAAGCTAGGTTTTCAAAGATATTCCACAATGATTATCATGACAATTAATATATAAAAGAGAATGTTATTGGATTGCATCTAATTATATCATTGTCGTAGATGCGATCTTACTATATACATGTTTTCCCATACTTTGTATTGCCATATTTGTTAGCTTTCATATTTTCCAAACATTCCCACATATTTTGTTGAGAAGGTAATAAGTGACATAAAAAGGTACTAAGTTTAACACAAATTTTGCAGATGAAAGAAAGTATTTGGTGCATATAAAGAGAATCACATTAATGATTCTCACGTCCATGCACGCCCAAGTTTGTGTTGGTCAATATATGATGACATACATGTTGCTTGTTTATGCTACGAAAGAAAAGTGGTAAACAAGTAGCAAAAGTGTTATTTGTCCATTCACATGAAATACTCTACATCAGTGAACAGTCTGCATACAACGGCAGAAATATTGCATACTTGTCCACCAGAGGAAAAAAGCATGTAGCTGTGGCAAAGTATTGTTTGATTATACCTAAGTTTTTGCTTGAGAAAGAGAAGTTAAAAGGAGAGATGAAAATACTAGTTGGAGAAGTATCATAACAGGTTATGACGACAAAAAGGAACAGACGCACAAAGATTCAAGGGAAGAGGAAAGTGGTGCTCAAGAAGGGTCATATGGTGTTTCACAAGTCGTAGGGAGGTCATTCCAATGGCAGCATAACTGGGGCCTTTCTACTCTCTTTTCTTCTCACAAAAGGAAGAGGATATGGGGGTTGTAGTCTCTTTTCTAATGCCATAGAATTCAATGAAAGGCAACAGAGACAACATTGGGAAGTAGCAAAGAGATAGAGAAATCTTTAGGCCAACGTTTTCAATGGTAAAGTTGCTAATGATAGCTTAAAGGGAACTCCTTAGGATTAAATTTTGCTTTAATACCAACTTAAAATAAAAAATATGATAAAATAAAATTGTAATTAATTATACCAAAGGTTTTATGGCGCCTCTGTACATAGAGGCTAGAGTATAATAATGCATATGTAATGTGAAATTGTATAATATGGTCAATAGTATGGTGGTAGATAAACAAAATAAGGGAATGTCATATGTGGTGTTAAAGTATCATATAGAAGATATTATTGTGAAAAATTGTTGTAGCAGTGTCATTGCTACATAAATGTTTATTCATGTTTGATCCTACCATATTTATGGGTTTTATATTTTCCAACAATGATCCATGTAAAACACGTATAAAAATGATTATCATGATATTCCATTAACTAATGCAATTCCTTCATTCATTAGCGTGCTTTCTCAATTGAAGTTTTTGCAAAAAGGCAAGTGTTGGAGATGAACATAAGATTTGATCTTAGGACATTGTTATTAACAACTAAGAGATCCTCTTTGTTCAATTGGGATTCGACTAAATGAGTGCCAATGGATTAAAATTTCCTGCATACTAATGATGATAGAGCAAACTCTGTTTCTTATCAAAATCCTATTTCCCAAGACAATAAGATGCATGTTTGTACCAAGGTTTTAGATCTCGATTCTTACTGCTCTAGTCTTGAACCAATACATGCTAGTGGTTCGTCTCGTATTTACCAGGTATATGGATCAATTTCTAAAACCTTAGTCGGTATATATCTACATTTATGCTTTCATTCTACGTATAGTAGTAGTCAATATTGGCATCATGGAAGTTATATATTTCTAGACAAAAAAAGTAAGCATTAGTAGCATTTGCCGATCAACGGGTGTTGATACAAAAAATACTCTACCAAATTGTTTCATCTCGGAACCTCCTACATCTCTTGTATTTGCTTTCTCATTTTTTTTCCTAACGATATCATTTGCCGCAAATAATGGTGGCTTAATTGATAATTTGGGCAAAGTTTCTAATGAAGATAATTTATGGCTATTGACATATGATTGGTACACAGCAACACATCATACAACATCCATACTTGCTAAGATTTATTGATTTAGGTCCGTTTGGCCGTGTGACGCAAGCAGCAGCATGGCCTCATGCCACAACAAGTAGGTTTTTTTTTTCCCTATAAGCGGCAAGCTGCTTTGAGCGTGGCACAGGGAGGGGGCAAGAGACGTAGGGAGAGTGGGTGTGGGCCCCAATGGTGAGAGAGAGATGGGGAGCAAGAGAGCTTGGGCAAGAGAGATAAATTTATATTAATATAAATTTAATATTAATATATACTTTTAAAATAATTAAACTTTAATTAAATTTTAATTTATTATATTACTAAATTTACATATTAATATTAATAAATACTAAATCCTAATAATAATAAAAATAACAATATGCATAATATTATTTAATATATAAATTTAGTAATATATTAAATTTTGATTAATTATTAATTATTTGAAAATATTTTTAGAAATTTTTATTTAATTATAACATATATAAAAGGAAAACATTTTACATGTTACTAAATTATTTAATTATTTGAATTTTTAGAATTTTAAAATTTTTATTATATTATTAACTTTTAAAAAATATTATAAAATTATAAAAAAAAGGTTGCTACAAGCAATAGCAGCAGCACTATAGTTTATCAAACAACTCCCAAACTGCTACTGTAGTTACAACACTACTACAACTACTCAGTTGCAATTACACTTAGGGGTGTACAAAAAAATCGTTGAACCATAGAACCGCGGTTAATCGAACCGATTTTTTGGTTAACCGAACTAAACAGTTCTTAACCGGTCAGGTCTTTTACTCGTTGACCGATTATTGATTCAGTTACATTCAAGACTTGGCCGAACCATAGTAAACTGAACCAAACCGAACCGTTATATAATATTTATTTATATATAAAATAAATATTTTATATAAAAATCGAACTGGTTAACCGTCGATTTTTAACCGTCAAAAACCAATGGTTAACCGCCGAAACCAATGGTTAACCGAAAACCGATGATTAACTGAAAATATTTATATTTATTTATCTTAAATTATTTTATAATTTTAAATATTTTTCTTTTATATATAAAGAATACGGTTAACCGTCAATTTTTTATTAACTGTACCGAAAAAATCGATTAACTGAAAATCGGTTAACTGGTTCAATCAGTTCGGGAATGGTTCTTATTTTCCCTGAATCGACTAGACCAGTTTAGTTCGGAAAACCGGCCCACGGTTCGATTAACTGAACTATAAACACCCCTAATTACACTATACTCCTAAATGAAGCCTTATAGGAGGATTCAGAACCATTGGAAGGCATATCTCCATATACTTCTTTGGTGTCCTCATAGCACTTATGCCTCCCAAAACGCTTGGCAAATGGATTTTGGGATAACTTTAAATTACATATGTTAGTTGACCAAATGGTTATTGTAAGCTTACAAAAAGGTCGCCATACTTGCGGACCAAATGGTTATTTCTCAATAAATAGAAGATATAGAATCACAACATTAATTTTAATAAAATAATAAGTCAATTCATGTAAATATTGGCCAGGACAACTAATCTTGATCATTTCTTTTTATCCTACCAACAACAAAATGCTAGACCAACTAAAGGAAAAGTGTGCCTTTGTATATATCAATGTTGTTCAATAATTTCCTTAATTTTTCTTTTATAGTTCCAATACAATCACAAAACAAAGCAACATATATTAACCGAGAGTTCATGTCATTATGTTACATGGTACCTTTTGTTGGTTGTTAGTGGTATAGTGATGCAACTTACTCCTTAGCCAAAGATCCAACGAGTTTATGCCAAACACACACCAAGCGATTCCTATGCATAACATATAGAGCATATGGTAGGTTGTGCCCAAAAATATGAAATATAATTCCATGCATCATGGTAGGAATAGAGTATAGCATTCAATTTGTGCACTATAAATGTTTTTGGCAAGTTTCTCAAGTGCTTAGTTAAGCTAGCAAGCTCACCACTCAAGCAACTCCCAAGATAGAAAGTCGAACTCAAGTGAAGACTCTTAAATGAATACATCCAACTCTCTTTCCAAAAGGAGTTAATCACCAAATATTTCAGCCACCTCATCCTCCATGCACCAATTCAAGAGATTCAAGCCAAGGAAAGAATTCAAAATGAAATTAATGCTTCTCATCTAGATCCACCAATCAAGGATGAGCGCTTGAAGCATTAAATGACCAAAATACCTTTCACGCCAGCAAAGGAATTTTGATCCACCCCAAAGAAAGCATCCATTCAAAATTCAAATTCAGCATCCTCTCCAAGTCTGGCCAACAAGGAACCCTCCGAACCAAGCAAGGAAAGATTTCAAAATTCTCCCCACCAAGCTAGTTCCGTCCAAGCCAAGAGGAGAAAGAATTCAAAATTTGCTTCCATTCACACCAAGAAGACAATGGGAAGGAAATCTAGACTGAAGCAAATCACACCTTGGTGCCCACAAATTCAGAAATTATTATTTCAAATTTTGTAATTAATGCAAGAAGGAAATGTCCATCCTGCCCTCCCCTAGCCACTTGCCTATAAGAATATGTACTTGTCATTATCATGAAGAATATTGAATAATGAATTAGTTGCCTAGTATCTCTTGGTGCTTGTGTCGTCATCTCCTTTCTTGTTCTCTAAGGGCCAAGTCCTTCTCTATTCTTCTCCTCCTCTCTTTTATCTTTTCTATCTCGCTCACTCTTCTTTTAGGGGCCGGGTTCCCTGTAGCTAACTCATCTCTTCAAGCTTCTTGTGGCGCTAGTTACTCCTCTTCTATCTTAAGCTTGGGGCAAGAGCTCTTGGTGTTTTTCTCCTGGAGATCCATTTGGCCACTTCAACATCTCTTCAAAGCAGCACAACCAATGTTCAAAGAACCTTCCTACTCCACTCATCCTTTATAAGTATTTGTTTCGTGATTGGTTCATTTGCACTTATATCTTGTTTCTTCTTGTAGATCTCGGTACTTCATGGATCCAAAGGAGCCAAGGCCTCTAAGAACTCATGATCTACCAAAGACTTGGCAAAGTCTCTTCTCCATCCCTCACCACTCTTAATTTAGTCCAAGCATTAGTAAGAGAAACTTAGAGGCCTAACCTCCCCTCTTTCATTTGCATTGTAATAACTAAGGATTGTAAAATCAATCTCAACCAATATACCAATTGGACTGTCAATGCTACAATGAAATTGACTGTACCAACAATGTACTACAATGAAACCTCTAATACAAACTGAAAACTTCGATCAGTTCGAACCGAAATTTCAAATCTTGGTAATAACTATAAACACCCGACAATGTACGGGTTTGGTCTTGTGTGTTTGTAATTGCCCACCATCTTCATTTCTTCCATTAGAATAGGGCCGGTGAAAATCATGAAGGATGATCCTTCAATTCTCAAGGATCGTAAGGCGAGCATCTCTCTAGTTTTATGTTATTTTATGCTTGTTGTAGATTTAATTGTGTTGCATATTATATTTGGTTTTCATATTATAAAATACCAAAAACTATTTTTGTGTTTCTGCTAGCCTATCACGTGTTCCTCCCAACACCAAGCAATGGTCAGTGGCCTTTCGAAGCTCCCTCTAGTTAACCCTCCTCTACTTCGCTAGCTCTGCCAACAAAACTGACATCACATTTGACACTCCGAGGCAACAATCCATCTCCCCTTGGCACTGGTTAATCACTACCAACTCCTCCCAACTCTATCGACGTCAAGACTTCCACTACTGTCTTCTCAAATGCTTCTAGATGTACTTCTCCTCTCGTCATCGCAACACTAATATCCAATTACTCTTACTCTTTCCTCACATGCAAGTCTCCTATTTCATTCCTTTTCCCTTTCTCTTTTTTTTTTTTTGGCTCTAGCAGAACTGGTCTTCCTCTTTACTTCCGCCGACATAACACTTAACAAAACTAGCTAAATCTAGTCTCCCTAGCATAGTGTCTCATATGCTAATAATGGAAAATACTTCCTCCTCTTTTCTTTCCACTAGTGTAGTGCTCCGCTGATGCTAATCTCCTCGCAGAGTCCACTCTAATAGAGTAGTGAAGCCACTCACCCTGGGTGACTGTTGATAGGATCTACTCACCCCATGCGACCGGTTGATCGGATCCACTTGTGCTCCTCGTCATGCTCTTTCTGCTACACTAAATCCTTCACATTGAACCGCTGCTAGGGTTTCCACTAACAATGACCATGGCTATCATGATGACCCATGCCTTCCCATCGATCCGCCTCATCGTGCCTCTGACAAAATCGAATCGAACGTTCTTCCCGTCACACAAACTTTTTACGACGTCTTAACATTGATTGGATCCAATAGTAAATTCTAATCTTCCACCTTCTTCATCAATGAGTTCCGGTCAAGACTCACGAGATCTCCAACGCCTTCCATCTTAGCCTATCATTAGACCATCGGTACTCCAATGATCGATCCAACAAGTCTAACCAATCGATACAACTCATTCTTCAAACAGAGCTCTGGCAAGTTCATGTCAATCGCACTAAAAGAAAACAAGCAACTCCCAATACCCCCTCTCTCTCCTACCCTACTAACCAAGTTAACCTGCTAACCCAAGACCCGGTTTGCTAATCAGTTGTCTGCTAGTTACTGTTTGTTTGTGAGTGCATGCAATAACAGTAGAAGGTAACAATTGTTTGGACTTATGACCGCAAGCTACTACAATTGCATGTGGTATCCCTAGAAAAACAACAAGGGGAGAGGCCAACTATTGGAATTCTTGTTGCTAGGGTTAGTGGTCACATAGAAGAAAGATAAGAGAAAAGGGGCAACTACACTTATCACTTATGAGTTAAGGTTTGTAGCAAAAGAGAAAGGAGAGGGAGCATGGAATAAAAAGCCAGTTCATGGTGGCAAAATTACCCGTGAGGGTCGGGTACCTGACCCGATCAAAATTACCCGTGAGGGTCGGGTACCTGACCCGACCTGTTTACACCGGGTTCGGGTACCCGTTTATCTAAACTTGGCGGGTTTGAGTTTGATGGGTCAGGTTTGGGTCGGGTTCGGGTTTAGTGGTGCAGGTACCCGGTACCCGATACCCGATTTCAATAATAAATAAATAAATATATATAATTTTTATTAAAATATAAATAATAATAAAATAACTATTATATAAATATTTATTATTAATAAAAATATAAAAATAATAATAAATTGTTATTATATAATATATTTATTATTATTTTAATTTTTAAATTTATAAACTATAAAAAATATATAATTTTTATTTTATTTAATTGGGTACCCGCGGATAACCGATTAAATACCCGACCCGGGTTAGGTTTGCACAATAAGATATTTAACTCAGGTTCGAGTATCGAATTTTGAATTCGGGTTGGGTTCGAATTTTGGGTGGCAACGCAGGTACCCGACCCGTTGCCACCCCTAATGCCACTCAGGAATTGGTCGGACAGTACAACATACATATTATACATGCATACATACATACATACATATTGGTACTATGTGTCAATACCATTAGTATCGATCAATATGTTCTAGTCTGACAATGAATTGGTATACTAGTGTGAACTGGTATATTAAACCTTGGGGTACCTTGGCTCTAATATCAAGTTAAATGAGAAGAAGTTCATTGTATTGATATCAAGTGATATATATATAGAGTATCATCCACATAAATTTTAGAGAAATAAAAATATGCGACAATATAAATAACCGGTAATGGTTGAAATAAAAACTGAAGAACCAAGGTGGAGCTAGATGACGGGAAGAATATGCACTTGCTTGCTATCTTTTCTATTGAACTAAAAGAGATTGCTAAACAATTGAGTTCTCCTAGTATTCACAAGCAAGGCAATGCCAATGGAAAGTGTCTTCCCAAGGCGGTTAGCCATTTAGATTTCTACCCATTGTATGTCTACATCTTCATTATTTTTCATCCCAAGTTTTAGGCACCATGTTCCTGTTCTCATTGATCCATTTTACGCCAAACTTTCATTATTTTACTAACAAAGCAAATTGATCTGCAGTACTATGTCTGGACTTTCATGCAAGCAGAAAGTAAAGACAGCTTCTCTTGTAGCACTATCTTATAAATAGGTTTGATTTACATTGAAAAAGAAAAAGAAAACCAATTTAATACACCAGAATCATATACCTGATATAGTAAACCACAAAGAACTATTTTAAATAACTTCACGTAACACATGCTACAATATTGACAACAGATGTCTCATATAAATTGTTATAGCTAAAACCTTTAGTCCAAATATAAGTGTATCTTCATATCTGACTCTAAGTTTGAAAAATGAATAATAACAGCAAAAAGATCACTAAGTCTATATGATTAGAAAATGCTCACCAAGTTTAATAAAATCAGAAAGGCCAAAATCAATCAACTTCATGGGAGAATGTTCTTCTTTAGCAGAGAAAAGAAAATTCTGCCACAGTGTATATGAATGAATATTAGCAGAATGAATAAAAACATGCTAGAAAGAGATAACAACAGGAAAAACTTCCTTGAGAATTAGTTTTTTGTGTTAAAGTTACAAAGCAATTAACAATATCGACCTCTGGCTTTAGATCACGATGAACAACACCTTGAAGATGACAGAAGGCAACAACACTGAGTATTTGGAAAACAATAGCCTTTGCATCCTCCTCAAGGTACCTCCCGCCTCTAAAGAAAATAATAAAAATAATAATTAAGAAAAAGACATGTATGAATGAACAAAATTGTCCTGTTGCTCTTTTACCGAGATAGGATTCTGTCTAACAGTTCTCCACCTTCGCATAATCTAAAAGAAAACAGGAAAACATAGTAAGGTTTCTATCACCATCACAATAAAGTATGTATGAATCATCATATCCATCACGGAATCCTTTATAATTTTTGAAATTATTAATATTTATATGAAGTGAGACTCTTGAGCTAGATATCAGGTTAGTGAAAAGAAATATCTAGTCAATCAGCTCTACTAGAACTTCAGGAAAAAAATATCAGGATGAGCAGTCCAACTCATTTTATTTTATGTGACAGAATTATCGAAACACAGATTAAGAAGATACATACTCCATGACTATGTAAACATTAAGCGTGTCTTCACATGCTTCATAAAACTTGACAAGATTTTTATGCCCAGACAAAGCTTTTAGGATCTTGACCTCCCTGCGAACATCTTCAATTGATATTGGTGTTGTCATCTATCAAAAACAGTCCAAAAGAGGATCAATAACTAAAGCACATGCTTATTGAAAGAAAATTGTAGGTGGCATTAGTAGTCTTGTTTACTGTGCTAAGAGCAAGATGATTGTCAGCTATAGATCTTGGTTTTGCAAATATTCCTATTAACCAATTTATGGCTTACATAACAAGATATATAGCTAAGACAGACAAAAGAACAGATTCTAAAAGGTCCACTTGTGCTAGGTTTGGTCATATTTTAATTTACTAGATATAGAAGCCAGTAAAACCTGGATGGAGTTGGACATACAATTTTCAACTACATAAACTTGGTATTAATAAATTAAACAGTTCAGTTGGCGTCAATTGAATATGGCAAATAGCTTTTATCAATGGCCTAATTCTACTAGACAAGAAAAATGGAATCAGCTGAATTCTACTATTCCACATAATGGAAAACCTCCTCCATTTCAAACCCCATAAAAGTTAGACTCGTAAGTCTTGAGGCTAAAATGGAATCATTTCTAAAATTCAATAATATTCCATACAATGAGGGATAAGGCAGTGGAGATTAACTTAAATGCTGCACATACAAGTCATTGGGAGAAGAAACTCATTATCTAGCACAATTTTTTTCACAAAAAACATGTTAACTAAAGCCTTTATATCCCGCTAAAGTGAACACGTGTAATGATTTGGGCATCATATGGGTTATATTGCGTCCTTTCATTTCTTAAGGAGATACTTAAAGCTCTCATATGGCAGGAGATGATCTATGAATTCAACAATATATAGCTGAGGATGAAGACTTCTTTGATTGTCCAAAGGAATGAGAACTATTACATTGTTAATCAATTCCCATTTCCATAGGAGAGCAGATGGATGAATTATTACAAATCGTTCGTTGCATTAGAGATTATACGATGGAAGTTCAATTACCCAACCTGAGTGAGAGGGCTCAAGTAGCAATATTGGAAGTTACTATATGTCGGTTCAACAAATGCTTAAAAATCCATCAGCATACAATGCCATCAAAAATCAAAATAGAGCACATAAGTGTTAGTTCATCATTACAGAACCCAATATCACACCAAAACTTACCTTTTAACTAACTTTCCTTGAGAAACCCTTAGTAATTTAAAGCCTCCAGACCTCCACCGTTCATTTCTTATTTCTTATCAAGGTATGCACAACATTGACACATAATCAAGCAAAGCACTTAACCATTCCTCCTAGACCCCAAAACATAAAACATACAGAAAAAGGTGAAACGGGAAACTACAGAGTTAAGATCCAGCCAGAAGCAAACAAAGATGAAATTATTGAGACTGTCAACACAAAACTGTCAAACTATTAATCCCAAAATCGATCCATTGCCACTATATAGTTGGCAATAGCAAAATTATTTCTGGAGGTTGAAAGAGGAAAAGGATGACAAAAAAATCCCGTTTAACACATAACACCGCACCTTAGCTTTGGAGATAATCTTGACAGCGACAATCTGGCCTTTAATCTCTCCTTTCTTGGCAGTGGCCGAGCACGTATGTCCAAAGTGCCCCCTTCCGACCTCCTTCCCCAGCTCATACTTCGCCCCGAAGTTCTTGCCATACCCGAAGTTCTTATCCAGAGCCCTCTCCGCCTCCCCAGAGCCTTCCTCGGGTATCGGCCCATCCTTGGGCTCTGGCACGCCATGCCGCCTGGCAAGGACGGCCCTTATGTGCTTCGCGGGGGACGGGGGTGGGAATGGCAGCCGGAAGAATCTCCGCGGGGTGGACCTCACCGGCGAGGGGGAGACCCCTTCGGGGAGGGGGCTAGCAGAGCCCTGCGGGAATGGACTGGGCCAAGACGTGACCGCGGCGGTACCGCCGCCAGAGGAGGAGTGGCCAGGAGTAGCGGCTCGGCTTCGGGTCCTGCGGGACGGGGTGGCGGGGACGATTTCTGCGCCGCCGTCGGCAACGGTACGGTCGTCGCCGTCCTCTGCGACGGAGGCGTTCTTGCCGTAGCACTGCCCCATGGCCCCTTCTTGCCCCAATCTCGTCTTCAACCCAGGCAGGGTTTGGATGGGGGTTCAACTTCCGATCGCGGGAGGAGGTCAAAGAGCTGCAGTCGATAGAGGGGAGGAAGAAAGAAGCAGCGGAGGTCATGGACCGTAATGAAAATTACCATAAGGGTGCAAATCGCTATTTCTCTCCTTTGCATGGGCCGATCTGTATGAATGCCGAGATATGCTGAGTTTTGTTTATTCCGTCCCATTACTCTTCGATTAGATGTTCGCTATCAGACACGATTGACAGAATTGTCAAATTACAAGTCTGAATGAGGAGGAGGAGGCACATGGTGGATGGTGAATGGATTAATACTCTGTTGTGTGTACCAATAATGTGCTGAGATCCCCAGAACCTTGTATTTAGTGTACCAAAATCGCTCCCGGAAAACGGCGCGTCGCCGAGTACGCAACCGCGCGTTAAATATGAAAAATTAGATATAACTGCTACCAAAAGTGGAAACTTGAACTGCACACAGGCAGGAACATTTTAGACAATCAAAGTTTTTGAAGGACCTTCCCGAGAAAAACTTGAGAAGTAGAATTTTATGCTGGCATTGTTCGATGCAAATTAAACTTTAGAAATTAGGGTTTTTATCTTACTCAACTCCTTTTAATAGATTTAAATTTAACGAGTCAAAATTTTTTAATATAAGCAAGTAATTGATAAAGGTAAAATTCAACCACAAAATCTTATTATCAATAATAAAAATTTTTACAAGTTAAAATACTTGTTATCAACAATAAAAATTCTTACGAATTAAAATAAAAAAGATGACCTAATGAGTTAAATTTGGATCAAGTTTTAATCACATTTGTGTTTAAAAATATAAGTACCAAAAATATAGTTCTTAATTAAAAATGAAGATAAAAATATTTTACCAAAAACTACCTATAAACTAACTATAAAATAATTATTACATAAATATATAATATTATTTTAATTTTATAAAAAATTATTTAAAACATAAAAAATTAATTAAATACATGTAGGTACCTATTTAAATACTTGAATAAGTTTGAATTTATGAAATATGATATCTAACTTGAGCTTAGTTAGATTTGGGTATTAAAATTTTATAAAGTAAAAAAACTAAGCATTAGATTCATTATCATTCCTACTTAGTCTTCTCATTTAAATCAATAGTTAATGTTCCTTATAAGCCACACAGAATAGAAAGCAATTATTTTCTTTCTTATTTTTAATTCTTTTTATAGGTAAATTAATTAGAGGAGTAAATTTTGTGCAATATATATTTTTCTTAATAAAATACCTCAAAAAAATAAAGGAACATAGCTGAAACTTTTAGTTTTTACTATTTAAAAAAGTGCTAGTTGAAAAATAACTAGTTGCAAAAGTTAAAAGGTGTTTGACTAAACTATTATGCTGGTCAAATTTTTTAAAAAATATATTAAAAAATAATTTTAAATTTAATATTTTTTATTAAAATAATTTTTCGTAAAGACATACGAATATAGGTACAAATATAAGATATAAAAAAAAAAATAATTAGAAAGTACCCAAAAGTAACTCCTCTCACTTTTTTCAAACTCACACTGCAAACCTAGAAGTAGCTGGTGAAACACTTTAACTTTTTAAAATCAACTATTTTGACTTAAAAAAAAATAGTTGACTAGTTATGCTAAACATGGCCAAAATAATTGTTTGAATTATTACAAATCATCTCAAACTAGCACTTCAAAGTGATGATCATCTTGTGTTGACTTTAAAAATGAAGTAGTCGTTCTTTTCTATTGATGTTGTAGGTAGGTGGCACCTTTTCTGCCAAAAACACGTCATCTTGTGGTAGTAGAGGTAAAAGTCAATCCTAAAAACCGTGTCATAGTCTTTTAGGGAAGTTATATTTAGGTTGTCAATGCACAACTTCTAATTTCCATTGGCCTTCTGGATAAGAACTAGATTTGGTGACCAAGTCAAGAATGTAGAAAAAGACACCCATGTGCTACACTTATAGATTTGATGTAACAAGCTAACCCAACCCTCTTTTGATAATTTAATGTAACGGATTCAAGTCGTTGTTCCCAAGAATTTTATTAATCGGTGAAAAAAACATTATGATATTGAACTCAACTAGTTATAAATGCATCAAATAGCTAGATTATGTGAGTTGTATACAAAAAAATAAGTTAGTCAAATTGATTTTTTTTTATTTGAAATTACAAATTCTAGTTTGGATTATATGAGCCACAGATTTTTCGAAACATGATACCTTTATAATTCATCAACTTATATTGCCACCCTTACTATTAATTGAATTAAAAAATAAAATAAAAATTTCACCTTGATATACAAAAAGGTTGTTAATGTTAACAATTATTTTTATGATGCATTAACAGCCAGTTTACTGGGAGGAACGGAAAAAGGAGGAACGGAAAAAAGAGGAAGGATGGAAAAAAAGGATGGACAAGAAAAATCAATGAATTAAAATCTACGTTGAGATTTGACCAAAAGTGACGGAAAATCCCATCCGCGAGTGAGCTAGGAAAGGGTGTCTATGAGCCAGGCGAGAATGTTTGCGAGTGACGGTGGTGGCAGTCGCTCTAGTGACGCAGCGCTCCAACTCCGTCTGCATCCACAAGCTCCGTCTTCATCCGCGTCCACTCTGCGTTCGTGAGCTCCGTCCGCATCTGCGTCCACGAGCTCCATTCGCGTCCGCATCCACAAGCGACATCGAGAGGGGTGACTAGTGGCGTCCAGCAAGCGTCCATCCGCGAGCATCAATGAGCATCGACATCTATCCATGAGCGGCGTCCATCCACGAGCGCTGGAGGGAGGGGGAGCAGGCAGACACGGGGGAGAAGAGGGAAGACAAGCAGCGGGCGGAGGGCACTATAGGGAGGGGAAGTAGGTTGCGGGCGTTGGAGGGAGGGGGAGTAGGCAACGAGCACTAGAGGGAGGGGGGAGCTGGCGGACGACGGGAGAGAAGCTTGGCTGCGGCAGAGAGAAGCTTGGCTGCGGCAGAGAGCAGCCAGCAGAAGACGTGAGCGCGAGGTCAGTGCGCTCACGCGAGCTATTTTGTCTCGTCCGCCCAATTTGAACGGATGAGAAAAGAGGAATTTTGCTTCTATCCATCCATCCAATTTTCTCTCTTTTTGATCCATCCTTTCTAATATACAATAATTTTTTTTGACATTTATCTCTTCCCTCCTAAAACCCTTCCCGGCATACAGACCCTTAAGTAACATACGCATAAATAGTAGTGTCTTTACTACGTTGGCATCAACGAGGATTCATTAGCTCAAGCACCAATAGATCGTTACAGTTGCTTGAAACTTTTTTTTTCGAAAAAAAGAAAATACAAAATAAAGCTATTATTGTGGGTAAGATGATCAAACTAGAGAAATAACAAGTTAAAAAAATAATTTAAAAATAGTTCTGACCTAAAGTTTTTCCTAGTATTGTGGTTTGTCTACATGGCTCTATTAGTTTGTGTATCTTTGCCAACTTAGCTTGCATAACATTTATACCCTTACTATAAAGCCCATGGAGAGAAGCTAGTTGGAGGAGAGGCACTATGAGTTTCAAAGTAGTAGTCTAGTGTCTTTAACATAAATACTTAATCAAACTTAACTCATTCAAATATAATTAAAAAGAATATAAAGTAGTAGGCTAATTGTAGTCCCTTATCTTTCATCCTTTATTTTTTAATTATTCCTCGTTAAACAAAATAAAACAAGTTCAGGGAAACAGGATCCAAGTAATCCTGTCAGACAATTTCACTGACAACACAACAATTTTTTCTATTGTACATCTACAAACAAGTAACATTTTTTTTTCTAACAATTATTGCCTTCTCTTATCTATGAGCAACTAATATATTCATATTGTCTTCCTCTGCTCTGATTGTAATTATAATATATTAACAATCTTAATATTACTTACCCTACAACTCAAGTATTATTGAGGTGCACTGTACATAGGTAGTTATCTTATTGGCAAGTAGCTTCTCTATTGGTATGTATTATTTGATTTATTATTATTTAATAATTAATTTATGCTGCACCTAATTCAAATATTTTTATTTTCAACTAGGAAAAAAAGGCTATCTATAAAGTGGATAAATGTGAAGACTCACCTCATTGTACAAGCTTAAGAGGTGGAGCTCATCATAGCCTTGCAACAAATAGCGGCATGATACTTCACTTTACAGATCACATGTTAATAAAGTAACATCTTATCCAGCAAGTACAAAATGGAACACTAAAATCAACTTATTTTTCAATGTTCTGTTTTCACTTTGGCATCTCCGTTAGGTAGGATACTCTGGGATTGAGCTAGCCGCTTCATTTCCTGGGAGTCGAAAGAAAAAAAATTGGATCATACAGGAAACTGCAACAAACTGCCAACAGATGATTTGAAGGTGATCATTTGATCAAACCAAAATATTAATTTGCGATAGTGAGTTCAAATAACTAGTTACCACTAAAATGCCTGGATTATTAAGTTATTCATTCATTCATTGGTAATATTTACCGAGAGGATTTGCAAGTGACATACTAATCATCGTATTGCTTTTGAACTTGATATGATATTTAATGCATTCTGTTAATTATTATGAATGGTGGACTAGGTTAGTATATTTTTGAGTTCATATTTGGCTATACTTCAGTTGAAGATTATCAGGTCTTACATATCTTATCAAGATAGGTATCTTGATTACATCCCGTGAAGCAACTATAGTAGCTACATCCCTGGTCTAATTCAATTTCTATTTAGAAAGAAAAAATAATAAAAATAATTGAGTCAAAATGTTAACAAATGAACGGAAAACTTTTCTACCTATGCATTCACATAAACTAGCTAGGTCCTTGGCATCTACAAGATAGGTAAGTATCTCGAGTGTTAACTCCATATCAGTTGTTCATACAGTCAAGAATTACAGATTTCGTTAACAAAAGTCCACCAGATCATTTTGAAGAGTGATAAGCACTGATGACTTACAGCAGCAGAAGCAGCTCGGATCTCCCTGTAGGTCTCTACTTCATCGGGAAAAGCTTGATCAAGCTCGTCAAGGAGGTGTTTTCTAAGGCTCTATAGTCACAATAAAATAAAAACCCATTAAGGGAAATGAGAAATAAATCAATACAGGTAAGTGCAGTCATAATTACATATAAAAGCCAGTAACATTAAGGAATTACAAATTGAAAAATTCTGGTTATTTACTTTCTCAAGTCAGAAAGTATTATGCACGAATTCAACGGAACAAATAGCATTCATGATAATAAGGATGGAACAGGAACAAGAACAAGAACAAGAGCATGCATGTAGATCCTGCACAAGAAATATCAAGTTGTGAATCAGGGTCATAGATCTAGCATTTGCTGTAAGAAATAATGAATCCTGGTAACTTATTATGCATTATTAAGATTGTCTACAATGAATACTGAAGATTGACGAGCATGATTGAGGTTCATAGTCCAATTAATTATAATAAGCGGGGCCTGAGCACATGACATCCAGGGTCTCTGTAGGGTCAGTCGAGTACTGTGGGGTTATCTAAGGGCTGTGGTGGCTGATTTTAGGCAGGCTCCGACACAGGAGAGGCACATATCCAAGACCTATGTTGCGCATCCCATTAGTTCGCAGGCATCAGTTGATTTTCTTGTTTTGAAGGAATATAAGATGAGGTCATACTGAATCAAGATACCAACTCTAAGAATCATTTTTCTTTATCTGAGCTCAGAACCAAGAAGTAGACTCATTTAAGATTCTGCAAAACACATTACATGAAACTATGATGCAGTTAGTGCCAACTTGTATGAAAAAGCTATGAGAACTAATATGAAACTCGATGATCTCATTAACTCGAGTTAGCATGAAAAAAATCTCATCACTGTGAAAACGCAAAGAGCATCGTTTTCTCTCCGCAAAAGATGTAAAATTCCCCAATTTTCGTCAGTAACATATATACAGAGTTAAGATGCCAAAATTTGCATGAAAAATATAGATTCCAATATTCCCACAAGTTTACTTCATATCAATATTGAAATAAAATTATCAACATCATCACAAAAAACATGATTAGTTCAACATCCTCAGAGTTGTACCATCCAATATCATGAAAGACAAACAGAAATCATATATAAAAGGTTTCCCTAGCTTCACTAAATAGGTACTTCCCTGTGAAAAAAAGATTAAGGAAATATATAATCATTGGTAAATCTAATCCATATGGAAAAGAATTTCAATCTTTGTTAGAAAGAAATCCCCACAAATCTAAATTCCTATTCTTTTGTTTGGATTAAGTATAACAAGGAGATTGAAATCCCATACCTCATGTTATCAAAATTCAAATGGCTTGTCACTAATGCTTTCTAAATTACCCCTGAAGTGCATGGATTATTTGTTACAATGAAAAAAAATAGAGAAATGATATATTATACAAGACATGCGTATAATACGTTTTACAAGTAAGATAAACTTCATATCATTGTTCATCTTTGAATCTTTGCGTACAATACTTTCTGCATCATGTGACAAACATTTTGCAGTTAAATTATATGTAAATTTATTTGCTCAGAAAAACATTCATAAAATTTAGCAGTTACAAGAATTTCCAATAAATACTAAAATCAGGTCCATTTATTGTTTCCAATCATTGGAATTTGGGGCAAGTAAGTGATTGGAATTCCAATTCCCGAACAACCCATAGTTCCAAAAGTGCCGGGAGAAAAAGAAAAAAAAAAGAGACACAGGAATTTACCTTAAAAGCATCAGTCTTTCCTTTAGTAATCTGGTTCTTGGCAATGCAACTATTTATCACATCCCTAGTGAATTCGTCCGGATTCTTCCCATCATCAATCAGACTACAGAAGAAAGACTGAGTCTTCAACGACATCCAAATCCACACATGTAAGGAAGAAATGAAGTAAACTAGGCGGCGCCCTAAGGGCACGGATCGGTTCTCACTTGAGGACCTCCATAGGGACCTGGATGTTGCACTTGTCAGCCATCTTCTGCATCGCGTCAAGCTCCGCGACCAAGGTGTTCCTGGGAGAGCCCAAAACAGCAGAAACCCTAGGATCAGAGCCATGAGCACTACCGATGCGCGAACAAAAGCATTAAGAGAATTACAGTCTCTGGAGGAGCGGGAGCTGCGAGGCGACGCTGAAGGAAGAGACGGTGACGTAGAGTTGGTGGAGGAGGCCGAGAGTCTTGTCGATTGAGTTGATGACTTGGCTGAGGTTCTGCTTAGACTCCTCTGCGGGATCGGCGGATGCGGCGGCGGCGGCGGCGGACGACGGATTGGGGACGGGGCTGGGAGTGGCAGATGCGCCGGGGGTGGACAAGCCTCCGTTACCGGCGGTGGAGGAAGAATTTTGCGGCGACGGATCCATCGAATTGATCAGAGCAGGGCCGACTCCCGAAGAGGACTGGCGGCGACGAGGGCGATGAGGAGGGCTGGCGATGAGGGCAACAAGAAGGGCTGGCGGTGATGAGGGCGATGAGGAGGTCTGGCGACGAGAGCGACGAGAAGGGCTGACGGCGACGAGGGCGACGAGGAGGGCTGGCGACAACGAGCTCGATGAGGGCTGGCGGCGACGACGGCAACGATGACCGGCGACGAGGGCGACTAGGGTTCTTCACTTCTTTCTCTCGAGCGAGGACGAGAGGAGAGGGAGGATGAAAAGTTAATTGTTAAAATGTTTTAATTTTATTAGTTATTAGATCAGTGGGTTATAGGGTTATATATATAAGTGGATTTGGGGAGTGAGTATTCGTTTTATATTATTCGCATGTACACTATTTATATCTGAATATTAACATGTATTTGATTATTTATAAATGGATTCGGATAGAACAAGTATTTGCTAAATGGCTACTACTCGACTTTCTACCTCTCCACGTGGGGCTCGCTACTAATGGCCCATGACTTGGTCCATGACTATAAATTCGGCATCCATTGGGCCGTCGTGGCCCGTTAGTGGCTTTGTAGAGATGGTGTCAGGCCGGTTCGGCCCAACCCAAACCCAGGTCCACAGCGAGAAGAAGCCCACCTGAGGAGAATAAAAGCCCAGTCAAAGAGTGACCTCAAATCAAACACAGCGGCTGATTCGGACACAGCGTCGTTGACAATGTCTCCACGAAGTTCGGACCCAGGAAACGAGTACAGGAGCTCGCCTCCTTCGTAGAACTCGGACGCGGCGTCGACGAGTTCCGTGGATGGGAAACAAGACGGCGCCGACAAACGCGGAGGCAACGACGCGAGCGCAGGAAGCGGGCGATGGACGCCCGATTTGGAGTGAAGGGCGCGAAGGCGGCGCGGCGGTGTTGTCTTCACCAGCGGAAGACGCGGTCGCGGAGACGGATTGAAGGAGGTGGCCTTTCTCTATATAGCCGATCGAAGCGACGCAGGAAAAAAGGGACGGAAGTGGCGACTGAGAGCTGATTGAGCTTTGAGAGCGAGCGTTTGTGAACGGCGGCGAGCGACACCGCCGGTGGGAGGAAGAGAGACGAGTAAAAGAGTTTTGTAGCTTTCGAAGAGTGAATAAAAGCTTTCTCTCCAAGTTCCGGTCTTCCCCTGTTCTTCAACATCGGTGGCGCGTCCGTGATCCCGGCGGCAGGCGGTTGTTCGGGTCGACGACGAGAGGGCGGAGGTGAGGTGCGCGCGGCGTGCTCTTCTTCCCCAGCGGCGGACGTTTGCAGCGAAGGGTTGAATACGAAGCAAAGTCGACGGCTCCATTCGAACGCGTCGGCGTTCGAAACGAGGCAAGTCAACAATCAGAGCAGTCAACGGTGAATTGGATTTCGAAATCAAAATCGGAGCGCTGACGCAAGGCTTCCGTCAGCGGCGGGAGAAATCGGCGGCAAAATCAGATTTTGGGTGCTGACGTCAGCAGACGTAAAATCGAGCGGCAGCGAGATTTTGACCGAGGTAACTTTGACTTCTGATTATGGTTCGGATTTCTTCAAATTAGGGTTAGGGTTTTCTTGAGTGAATTGTAATTTGGGGATAAAAAAAAAAGTGAGCGGGGAACTAGGGTTTCGAATTTGGGGACGAGATTTGCCCGGAAACCCTAGCGCGATCACGTTCCGGTGTTCCGCCGGACGGCTCTAGGAAGCGGATAAGTGCTGTTTTTAGACCGTTCCGACCGGGGCATGACAGATGGGATAGATAGTGCAGCGCTAGGAAGCAGGGTTAAACGATGTCACGCTCCGGTCGGATCTGCCTGAAAACAGCACTTATCCGCTGTCTCAGGACTATCCGGCGGGACACCGGAACGCAACTCTCTCTAGGGTTTCCGACCCAAAATTCGAAAACCCTAACTCCCCGAACAAGTTTTATCCCCAAATTACAGTTCACTCATAATCAAAACCCAAATTTGGAAATCAAAACCCTAATTACAAATTACCTCTGAATTTTGACCACCGTCAAAATTAAATTCACCGCGCCGAATTTCGCTGCTTGGATTAAAATCCACCTTTTGACGTCACCTTTACGTCAACGGGCCTCCGATTTCCGAAATCGCGCGAAATCAGAATCCTCAAATTATGGAATTGATTTTCCCTACCTCGTTTCGAATGCCCTCGTGGCGTCCTTCGTCTTCACACAACAGTCGAGTGCCGCCGACCTTCGTTGCTTCGTCGCCGTGGGTTGCTGTCGTCGGAGAAGAAGACGTCCGACAAGGGAGGCCGCCGCCTTCCTTCCTCTAGCCTCGTCGGCGTCCGGAGATCGTCCGCCGCTGGAAACACAGTAGAGAACTCACGGAAACAGGGGAGGAAAAGAAGAGATAAACAGAAGCTTTTATTCCGGAGAAGCTTACAGATCCTCTCCTCACCGTCGCCAGTGACCCCCTGGTCACGACGTCCCTCTTCCCTCCCTCACCGGCGAACCAATCGCCGATTACAATCTCTCTCGAAGCTCCCTCGCTTCTCACCAATCGCTCGTCGCCTCGATCGCTCGTTGGTGATCCCGATGCCTGTTCCGTCGCCCGTCGACGATTTTATAGAGCTGAAGGGCTGTCGCCTCCCTTTCCCGATTAGCTCCGCTGGAAGCGGTCTCTTCTCGCCGAGTCGCCCGTGCCGTTCGGAGCCGATGAAGCCTGCTTCAAGTCGTCAGCCCAGATTCCGCGATCTCCGCCTTGCTCGCGTCGTCCGCGAGCTTCGCTACTGCTGACCGCGTCCGTGAATATCGGTGAGGACAAAGACGTTGTGGCCGAGTGATGCGGTGAAGACGAGCTTCCGCGCTCGATCTTCGATTTCAGGTCAACATGTCCGGTTGACCGAGCAAAACGGGCTCCGTCCCGCTTACAAGATTTTGGGTTTGGGCCTTCTCCTGGTCCAGCGGGCTTTGGGCTGGACCAGGTGAACCGGGGCCTGACAATTCTCCCCCGCCCAACTTGGACATCGTCCTCGATGTCTCTCCCTGGCAGATCTTGAGCAACTACCGCTCCGATCCTCAAAGCGCCAATCCGACATTGCTGCTCTCCCGTGGCAGAGTGTGGAACTACCTGCAGTGATCCAATCCACGGTTGTTCGATTTCCTCAGCTTCCTCATCTAGTTCCCGCGCTATTATTGCCTTGAGTTTATGTTAGTTGGGGCAGTCCTTTATCCAGTGAGCACCCCCGCAAGCGAAACAATCCTGTGGCTTTTGCTCACGCCGTCCCGGTGAACCTCTGTTCTGTCGGTGAAAGGGCCTACCCCTCTCTGGAACCCTAGCTCCCGGCGGTGTGCGTGGGGAACCGCGCTGAGAGTCGCGCTTCGGTGGTGACCGTTGCTTCTTTGGTGGCGATGTCTTGAACTTCCGATTATCCACCAAAGACTCTGCCACCGCCGTAGCCGCCCTCCAGTCGATCGGTGCGTGCTGTCGGACCTCCGTCTCTGCCCAAGGCTGAAGGCTCCGGAGCAAGAAATACCTCCTGTCATCCTCCTCCATGCGCGGAAGCTCCAACATCAAGGCAGAGAATGCCCTAACGTACTCCTGGATCGAGCCAGTATGCCTCAGCCGATCCAGTTTGCCACGCGCCTGATCCGCCGAGTTTCCGGGAAGAAACTGCCGCCGCAGTTCCACACGGAAAGTCTCCCAAGAACAGCTAGTAGCCCCCGGTGTAGAGCTAACTTTGGTTCGCCACCAAAGCTTTGCGTCGCCGGTGAGGTATGCGATGCACACCCGCACCCGATCTCCTTCTGGAACATAGTTAGCAGAAAACAATTGTTCCATATCCCATATAAAATTTTCTACCTCTCTGGACGATCGAGCCCCCCCCGAACGTCGCTGGTTCAGGCACGCGCATCCTTGGCTTGGGAGCCTCCTGCTCAGCCGGTGCTGTAGTTCGGGATACTGACATTAGAGTCAAGCGTAGTACCCCGATCACAGCCTGCATGTCCTCCTTCATGCGCGCCATCCCTCCTGGTAGATGGTTCAGACTGCCGATAGTCTGCTGCATGCGTACTATCTCTGCTTGTTGTTCCTCACGCATCTTGATCATCTGCTCCGGTAGGTTGAGCAGACTCTCCAGGGCTTGTTGCAAATTCTCAATTTGCAACTTCTGTTCCTCGATGGTTTTTCGAAAGTACTCCATCTTAGGAATAATTGCCGTTTCTCTGTCACCCGCCAAACCGAGTGCCTCCTCGATCTGAGCAATGCGTTCTCCCTGGTTCACCATCTTCTCGGATTTAGCCGTCTCTTTGGCTTTACCCTGAGGCCACACGTTCTCTGACGTGCCTCTAGCGGTGTGGGTGATCTTTTGAAACTTCAAACCCTTCTTCACCTTCGCGGGTGAAGGTGTCGTGTTTGCTGTAACACGTCAACCTCTCTCTGATACCTGTTGTCACGCCCCGGTCGGATCTGCCGGAAAACAGCAGTTATCCGCTGTCTCAGGACTATCCGGCGGAACACCGGAACACAACTCTCTCAAGGGTTTCCGACCCAAAATTCGAAAACCCTAACTCCCCGAACAAGTTTTATCCCCAAATTACAGTTCACTCATAACCCTAACCCTAATTTGGAAATCAAAACCCTAATTACAAATTACCTCTGAATTTTGACCACCGTCAAAATTAAATTCACCGCGCCGAATTTCGTTGCTCGGATTAAAATCCACCTTCTGACGTCACCTTTACGTTGGCGGCCTCCGATTTCCGAAATCGAGCTAAATCAGAATCCTCAAATTATGGAATTGATTTTCACTACCTCATTTCGAACGCCCTCGTGGCGTCCTTCGTCTTCGCACAACGGTGGAGTGCCGCCGACCTTCGTTGCTTCGTCGCCGTGGGTTGCAGTCGTCGGAGAAGAAGACGTCCGACAAGGAAGGCCGCCGCCTTCCTTCCTCTAGCCTCGTCGGAGTCCGGAGATCGTCCGCCGCCAGAAACACAGTAGAGAACTCACGGAAACAGGGGAGGAAAAGAAGAGATAAACAGAAGCTTTTATTCCGGAGAAGCTTACAGATCCTCTCCTCACCGTCGCCGGTGACCCCCTGGTCCCGACGTCCCTCTTCCCTCCCTCACTGGCGAACCAATCGCCGATTACAATCTCTCTCGAAGCTCCCTCGCTTCTCACCAATCGGTCGTCGCCTCGATCGCTCGTTGGTGATCCCGATGCCCTGTTCCGTCGCCCGTCGACGATTTTATAGAGGCGAAGGGCTATCGCCTCCCTTTCCCGATTAGCTCCGCTGGAAGCGGTCTCTTCTCGCCGAGTCGCCCGCGCTTTCGGAGCCGATGAAGCCTGCTTCACGTCGTCCGCCCAGATTCCGCGATCTCCGCCTTGCTCGCATCGTCCGCGAGATTCGCTACTACTGGCCGCGTCCATGAATATCGGTGAGGACGAAGACGTTGTGGCCGAGTGATGCGGTGAAGACGAGCTTCCGCGCACGATCTTCGATTTCAGGTCAACTTGTCCAGTTGACCGAGCAAAACGGGCTCCGTCTCGCTTACAAGCATTTTGGTTTGGGACTTCTCCTGGTCCAGCGGGCTTTGGGCTGGATTGGGTGAACCGGGGCCTGACAATTCTCCCCCGCCCAACTTGGACATCGTCCTCGATGTCTCTCCCTGGCAGATCTTGAGCAACTACCGCTCCGATCCTCAAAGCGCCAATCCGACACTGCTGCTCTCCCGTGGCAGAGTGTGGAACTACCTACAGTGATCCAATCCGCGGTTGTTTGATTTCCTCAGCTTCCTCATCTGGTTCGCGCGCTATTATTGCCTTGAGTTTATGTCAGTTGGGGCAGTCCTTTATCCAGTGAGCACCCCCGCAAGCGAAACAATCCTGTGGCTTTTGCTCACGCCGTCCCGGTGAACCTCTGTTCTGCCGGTGAAAGGGTCTACCCCTCTCTGGAACCCTAGCTCCCGGCGGTGTGCGTGGGGAACCGCACTGAGAGTCGCGCTTCGGTGGTGACCGTTGCTTCTTTGGTGGCGATGTCTTGAACTTCCGATTATCCACCAAAGACTCTGCCACCACCGCAGCCGCCCTCTAGTCGATCGGTGCGTGCCGTCGGACCTCCGTCTCTGCCAAAGGCTGAAGGCTCCGGAGGAAGAAATACCTCCTGTCATCCTCCTCCATGCGCGGAAGCTCCAACATCAAGGCAGAGAATGCCCTAACGTATTCCTGGATCGAGCCAGTATGCCTCAGCCGATCCAGTTTGCCACGCGCCTAATCCGCCGAGTTTCCGGGAAGAAACTGCCGCCGTAGTTCCTCACGGAAAGTCTCCCAAGAACAGCTAGTAGCCCCCGGTGTAGAGCTAACTTTGGTTCGCCACCAAAGCTTTGCGTCACCGGTGAGGTATGCGATGCACACCCGCACCCGATCTCCTTCTGGAACATAGATAGCAGAAAATAATTGTTCCATATCCCATATAAAATTTTCTACCTCTCTGGACGATCGAGCCCCCCCCGAACGTCGCTGGTTCAGGCACGCGCATCCTTGGCTTGGGAGCCTTCTGCTCCTCCGGTGCTGTAGTTCAGGATACTGACATTAGAGCCAAGCGTAGTACCCCGATCTCAGCCTGCATGTCCTTCTTCATGCGCGCCATCTCTCCTAGTATATGGTTCAGACTATCGATAGTCTGCTGCATGCGTTCTATCTCTGCTTGTTGTTCCTCACGCATCTTGATCATCTGCTCCGGTAGGTCGAGCAGACTCTCCAGGGCTTGTTGCAAATTCTCAATTTGCAACTTTTTTTCCTCGATGGTTTTTTGAAAGTACTCCATCTTAGGAATAATTGTCGTTTCTCTATCACCCGCCAAACCGAGTGCCTTCTCGATCTGAGCAATGCGTTCTCCCTGGTTCACCATCTTCTCGGGTTTAGCCGTCTCTTTCGCTTTACCCTAAGGCCACACGTCCTCTGACGTGCCTCTAGCGGTGTGGGTGATCTTTTGAAACTTAAAACCCTTCTTCACCTTCGCGGGTGAAGGTGCCGTGTTTGCTGTAACACGTTAACCTCGCTCTGATACCTGTTGTCACGCCCCGGTCGGATCTGCCTGAAAACAACAGTTATCCGCTGTCTCAGGACTATTCGGCGGAACACCGGAACGCAACTCTCTCTAGGCTTTCCGACCCAAAATTCGAAAACCCTAACTCCCCGAACAAGTTTTATCCCCAAATTACAGTTCACTCATAACCCTAACCCTAATTTGGAAATCAAAACCCTAATTACAAATTACCTTTGAATTTTGACCACCGTCAAAATTAAATTCACCGCGCCGAATTTCGCTGCTCGGATTAAAATCCACCTTCTGACGTCACCTTTACGTCAGCGGCCTCCGATTTCCGAAATCGCGCGAAATCAGAATCCTTAAATTATGGAATTGATTTTGACTAAGTCAAAATCAATTCCCTACCTCATTTCGAACGCCCTCGTGGCGTCCTTCGTCTTCGCACAACGGTCGAGTGCCGCCGACCTTCGTTGCTTCGTCGCCGTGGGTTGCAGTCGTCGGAGAAGAAGACGTCCGACAAGGAAGGCCGCCGCCTTCCTTCCTCTAGCCTCGTCGGCGTCCGGAGATCGTCCGCCGCCGGAAACACAGTAGAGAACTCACGGAAACAGGGGAGGAAAAGAAGAGATAAATAGAAGCTTTTATTCCGGAGAAGCTTACAGATCCTCTCCTCACCGTCGCCGGTGACCCCCTGGTCCCGACGTCCCTCTTCCCTCCCTCACCGGCGAACCAATCGCCGATTACAATCTCTCTCAAAGCTCCCTCGCTTCTCACCAATCGCTCGTCGCCTCGATCGCTCGTTGGTGATCCCGATGCCCTGTTCCGTCGCCCGTCGACGATTTTATAGAGGCGAAGGGCTGTCGCCTCCCTTTCCCGATTAGCTCCGCTGGAAGCGGTCTCCTCTCGCCGAGTCGCCCACGCCGTTCGGAGCCGATGAAGCCTGCTTTGAGTCGTCCGCCCAGATTCCGTGATCTCCGCCTTGCTCGCGTCGTCCGCGAGCTTCGCTATTGCTAGCCGCGTCCATGAATATCGGTGAGGATGAAGACGTTGTGGCCGTGTGATGCGGTGAAGACGAGCTTCCGCGCTCGATCTTAGATTTCGAGTCAACATGTCCGGTTGACCGAGCAAAACGGGCTCCGTCCCGCTTACAAGCATTTGGGTTTGGGCCTTCTCCTGGTCCAGCGGGCTTTGGCCTGGACCGGGTGAACCGGGGCCTGACAATTCTCCCCTGCCCAACTTGGACATCGTCCTCGACGTCTCTCGCTGGCAGATCTTGAGCAACTATCGCTCCGATCCTCAAAGCACCAATCCGACACTGCTGCTCTCCCATGGCAGAGTGTGGAACTACCTGCAGTGATCCAATCTGCGTTCTCCCTGGTTCACTATCTGAGCAATGCGTTCGAACGCCCTCGTGGCGTCCTTCGTCTTCGCACAACGGTCGAGTGCCGCCGACCTTCGTTAAAGTACATGACACTTTGAAAAAGTAAACAGTACATGACTCTTCGAAAAAGTAAAGGACATATGACTCTTGGAAAAAGTAAGAGATATATGACTCTTAAGGAAAGAGCCTGACCCTTCAAAAAGATTCTTCGGGTAGGGACCGCCTTGCATACTGAGCTGGCATCGCATCCCTTTCAACACGCGAATCTTTTGTTTTAGTCGTCCTCTTGAATTTCTTCGAGGACGTCATTATCAGCATCCATGGCATGATGAATCATGCGTCCATAGTCTTTATATTCCTTGACATAGGATTCTCCTTTTACCTGGGTTAACTGTTCATATTGTCCTGGATGGGTGCAAAAGTGAGAAGTAAAAGGAATATAAAACACATCGTGTTCGTCTTCTACAAAGATCTTCATATTCTTGTCCTCAGTAATCAGCGTAGCCTGGTAGAATACTAGAGGAGCTTCTGTGATAATATAATCTCGCCATAAACATAGCTGTTGTTCTAAAGGGACACTGGCTGTCCTGTTTATATCATCAACATAAGATAAATCCCAGAAATCTGGCATAAAATCTTGTTGAATTTTAATCAGTATCTGATGTTTTGAATCGTTTGGATATCCCAAAAACCAAGGGGGACAAGAACTGATATTCAGGTCTAAATAGCCTGAGAAGTCATGAAGCTTGTAGAACTTGTCTATGCAATATTTGAATTTCCATGGAAAATTGGAAATTTTTTCAAGATGAAGTGCATGGATTACTAGACGATCTAATAACCCATATTGAAAGAGGTCCAGTAAAGAGACTTCTGTATCTTGGATCTTACAATCATTCCATTGCGTAAGATCTATAGAGGCTTTTATAATGGTAAAACCTTGAACACACTTACAGTGTGGTTCCTCAGGATGAATTTCATCTCGCTTCATGGAGATCATCGTTAAATGAAGCCCTTTAGGCCTTGTAATCTGGTTCAAGGCTATTTGCTTGAGATAAGAAGTAATTTTTACAAACTTCTTATGTTGTGTTTGCTTTACCAGCTCATATATTTGTTGTTTAGCTGGATAAAGATATGGTGGAAGTTTTGCTTGTGAATTTGTCCATGCTGACTCCATTTCTTGATTCCATGTATGGGTCAGTAGGTGGACTTCCTTTTCTAGCTTACTCTTTTCTCCTTGTAAGCTTTCAATTTGACCGTTAAGAGCAGTGAGCTCTTTTTCCAAGGCAGTGATTTTAAATTCTTTGGCTATATACGCCTCAAGAGTTTGAGGTTCTAGCCTTTGTGTTGGTACACTGGGTGGTAGTACCTTCATATACCGTAAGGCTTGTAGATGCCCAGCAAGGGTATTCATAGCAGTAAGAAAACCTGCTCCATAGTGATCTTTCCAGAGTAGGTCTAAGATCATATGATCATGGACTGTTAGAGCTGTAAAGTGTTTTGGTGTTCGGAAAAGATACAGCTGTTCTTTTGGTGGGGCTTCTTTAAGTGCTTGAGCATATGTAGCTCCTTCAGTATCCATTGGGTCTACCAATAGAGGTTGTAAGATCTTTTTCCCACTTTTCTTAGAGGAGGAGGAGGACCCTTGGGCTACTGCCATTTTCTGCACAACATTTTTGGTTGTCGTAATGATTTATGCATAACCTTTTAGGTTATCGTATTTATAGCCAAAAGGCTGATTATTCTGGCCTTTGTAAAAGGCGTGATAATATGTCAGAAATGACATTATTTTTACCTTTGATATGTTCAAAGGTGATTCTATATGCATTGTTAATACAATGGTCTATAAATGATAACCATCTCTTTTGAGAGATGCGCTTCTCATTTTTTGTATTAAAGAACTTTACGATTGCTTCGCAATCTGTTCTTATTAATATTTCTTTTTTATTTAAAAGAAATAGTCTAAAAGCGTCTAAGCCATAACAAACAGCCAGAAGCTCTTGATCAATGCTGCTAGTGACATTTTTCTCTCGAAATTTGCCAGAAGCGTATCTACAGATGGTCTCTTATTCTGTAGCATATTTATGGGCTTTGCGAAGAAGGATGGCTCCCCATCCATGTTCACAGCCATCTGTTTGGACGATTAAATAATCACTGTCCAATGGTAATTTAAGCAATGGTAATGTCTCTACCAATTGCCTGATCTTATCGATTTGTTTATAGTCCTCAGTGTTAAATTTCTTTACACCTGTAAGACTTAATTTTGAGTAGAGAGGTCCACTCAATTTGTGTAGATCCTTTAAAAAAGGTCTAGCATAATTTATTAATCCCAAGAATTGTTGTAGACTCTTGGTATCTGTAACCTCAAAGGTTTTAATTTTAGAAGCAATATGAGGTTGGAGTTTGATGACTCTGTTCCCAATTTCTACTCCTAAGTAATCAATATTTTTTCTATAAAATTGTGATTTTTGTCCTGAGACAATAATGCCATTTGTATAGAACTTTTGTAATACAAGTTTTAAATGACTTGTATGTTCTTTTTCTGATTTGCTATGTACTAGAATATCATCTATATACACGCAAACAAATTCTTGATAAGGTTTAAATACCTCATCCATTTTTCTTTGGAATACTGCAGGTGCAGTTTTTAGTCCAAATGGCATAACAAGCCATTCAAAGCTTCCTAATGGACATGTAAATGCTGTCCATGGTATAGATTCTTCTGCCATCCTGATTTGCCAGAAACCAGATTTGCAGTCAAATTTGGAGAAGAACGTGCTTCCCTGTATAGAGTTTATTAACTATGTTTTGTCTGGAATGTCATAACTATCATCTTCTATATTATCATTCAGACGACGATAGTCAATTACCATTCGTGTTTTGCCCCTAACTTGTTCACTGTGTTTATTAACAATGAAAGCAGGAGACCTGTGAGGAGATACACTCCTTCTTATCACATTAAGATTTAGCAAATCCTCAATGTGCATTTTAAATTCAGCAATATTTTCATTTGTTGCTGTAATTTTCTTATTTGTAATCCGAAAACCAGGGTCTTTGATTTTCAGGTTACAAAGAAGTTTATTTTTATCCCAATGTGCTTGGGGATCTGAACCAAATATTCGGTCCTTTTCTAGAGTTCGAATCAGATTATCAACGTCAGGATTTCCTAATTCAATTTTTTCCAAATAATGGTTATCAAGATTATCTTCTTGTTCTCTTTCATAATCTTTATGAAATTTATTAATAGGATTTCGTAGAATCCATATTTCGTCTTCATCTGGTATATCACCAGAATCTGTTTCCAATGGTGCATCCAAAGGTGTTTTGCATGACCCTGGAATATCACAAGGACATCCACCACGCTTTGCAGGCGCAGAGGAGGTATAAGGAATAAGGGTGTGAGGGAGAAAGAATAATCCCTCAGTTGTAAGGGTTACACTTTTATAGGAATTAATAAGCATATTAAGTCCTATAATAAATTTTGTTTTGACAAGACTTAAAGGTCTTAAACAAATCCTGCCAATATAAGTTGGAGGAGTATGATGAGCATTTCCTAAGGAAAAGGAAAGCTTATGTTTAGCCAAAATATATTCGTATAAGAATAATTTGCCATCCATTTGTTCAGCATAAAACTTATCAGAGGGATTAAGTTTTACATGATATTTTTGTGGAACTAAATCCATGTCTAGGATTGTATTACTACAACCGGTATCAATTAAAGCAGGTATTTCCAGTTTCCAATCTGAAATTTGGATAATACTATTGACTTTGATTGAGTATAACCATGGAGGTTGTACTGGTTTATGTATAAATTCGACATGTGTAGAGGTCTGGCTTTCTTCTGTATTTTCATTGTAATCTGTATTTTCATAAAAAATAAGATTCTCTGAAAGTGGGCAACGACCCTTTTGTTCTAGCTCCTCAAGGCGTTGAGAGAGCCTATAAACTTCATTTTCTAGTTGAAGAATACGAAGTTCGATTATTTCTGTTCTTGTTGGCCCTATTGTTTTTTGGGCAACAGGTTGACTAGAACTAGGTAAAGATACTTGCTGTTTTTCAAGACAATAACGGCAAGCTTCAATAGAACAAATAATACATTGGAAACGAAGGTCCATGCTTGGATATTTGAAGCAATATACACAAGCATGATCTTGACTTCCTCGTCTTGGACTCCATGTATGTTCATGGTTTGGCATAATTTTTGGAGTCATAATTTGATACGGAGGTTTATCCGTATTCATCATAAATGTTCTAGATAAGGTGTTAACATATCTAGTTTATCTAGAGTAGTTCCAGATAAATGTTCAGTTCCAAAGGGAGATTGAAGCTTATCAGATTTAGATAATAGGTCGGAAGTGAATTCTTCCAATTCGCTATCTGAATCTGGGCCATAATTGATATCTGGGATAGAGACAATACTGTATATTGACTCCGTATCAGATATATATTCATCTACATGAAGTAGATCTTCTTGGACACAATCAACCAATATTGATTGCTTACTGTATAAGTTTTGTCGCTTAGTGCAATCGCGTGCTAAGTGATTTTGACTGCCACAGGTGAAACAGGACAGTTTATTTTTGTAATCTCGTTTAGGATTATATTTTCGAACATGCTTTTCTTTAGCAAGATAAGGTTTCTTTGCAGAAGATTTTCTAAGAAAATATTTCTTAGAAGATTTACCCTTTTGAGGCTTTTTCTTCTGTTTAGAAGTTTCTTTGACATATGTTTGAGGTGTATAGATTTCATTACAAAAGCTAAATTCACCTTTTAGATGATGATCACCTTTAAGTCTGGTGCATCTTTCTACCAATTTATCAATTATAAATTGTATCCGAGTTGTAATATTATTCATAGCAAGAGAAAGTTGGGTTTTCTCTGGATCATTATTCCAAGCTTGGTGTATTTCATGGCCAATAGGAGCAGGTAATTTTAAAAATAACCGTTCTCCTAAAGCCTGGTCATGATATCCTCCTTCTTTGCAAGCATAATAAAGGTAGTCTTGCAAAAAGGGTTTGATATATTTCTAATTTTTTATTTGGATAATTTCAAGCTTACGAATAGCTTCTTTTTGTTGGGCATTAAATCCCATATTAGGATTTGATCCTAATATCATGATTTTCATTCGGTTAGTGAAATTATAAGGATTCACTCCTAATGAAATGTCTTGCTGGAAATCTGTGGGGCAGTTTAATTTATATGACTCCCACATGGCTCTAGCAGTTTCTCCTAAAAAGTTTTCTAGGTAGGAATACATTTCTTCTGCAGAAAAGTTTCCATCCATTTTTGTTACTTTCATTGAAACCATTGAAGCCCAGTTATCAAGAACTGTGCTCCATGTTTGTGGATCATGAGCTGCTAGATTAAGGATTCTTCCTTCATCCAGAAGTTTTCTTTTATCTATTGTTTCTAAAGGTAGTCTCTTACCTTTAGTTCTAATGCCTTCTCGTTCTCCTTCATACTGAGTATAAGGTTCTCGAGGAGGTTGTCCTATCGTATAATTCCTTATATGTGAAGTACTAGGCTGAGCTGTACTTGTTGAAGCTACTGCCTGTCCTGGATTATTATATACAGGAGTAGTGTTACTGGCTTGAGGTTCTTGGCCAGTCATTATAGTATCCATCAAATTTTGAGGTATGCTTTGTACACTTTGAGAATCTTCATCAGAGAGTTCTCTCGTGTCTTCTAGTTCCAAGAAGGAATTTATTATTTCTTCTTCTTCTTCAGTAAAGGGCTTGTCTTGTTGTATTTTAGTACAGTAACAAACTCTTATATTTCCTTCATTGTCGAAGTCAAGTTTATGGGAATTTAGTAATTTTCCTTTATTAATAAGCGCTATTTCTAGACTTATCATTTCTTCAAATGTAAAGTCTAATTCTTTAGGTACTACTAGACTATTGTCTTCTAGTATCATTATTCTAGGAATCTTTCTAGTCCTGAGGTTGAAGCTTCATTGTCATTCATAGTTTGCTTCTTTTTATAATTTGAAAATCTCAAATTATATGTATCATCAGAGTTTTTGAACATAATGCTATCTTCAGGGATAAGCATTTGTTCAGAGTCTAAATTTTTGGAAATGTTCCAATCTAAACCTCCTAGGTCATCTGGAGAGATGGCCATTGGTTTGATCATTTTTATTCCTTTACTGGCTAAAGCGTCTATCACAGAAGAGATATACAGCTTATATCCAGTATTAGAGTTGTTTGTTAATTTTCCCAAAAATCCTAATCCTATGAGAAGATTAGAGTCTCCGGAAAAATCTTCATATCCACGTGTTTGGATACCAATTTCTAATTCTCCTAAGTCTTTAATACTTATGAGAAAATCTGGGGCACAATAGAATATACCCTTGTTTTCAGTCATGTCGACTTCCATACAAGCAATAATTGCTTTCCTTGCATCAGATTTCCATCTTTTATCAAGGATTGCAATTAATACTTTTGTTCCTAATTTCTTCCTTGCTAGTCCTTTTACTGAAACAACAATCATCCCTATATGGGCTAATGTTTTTTCAGATAGCTTTAATTTATTTAAAGAATCTCTTGAAATAATCTTAAGATTCCGTGGTTCTGTTGTGATAGAAAGATGTTCTTCACGAGTTATTCTTAGAAGTTGGGTTCTAAGATTTAAAGGTCCAGTTCTATAAAGAAGTTGAGGACGTAAGATTTGTAACCTATTATTTTGATAAGCCTCAAATTGTTGGTCTATATCAACCACTTCTTCTAAGACTTGTGCTGGAATCCCTTGTCCATCAAAAATCCTATTTAGGAGATTTGGGATGGGATTACTTATTGATAACCTTTCATTTTGGTTATTTTCTCTTACTGTGGTAGTTCCAGCAGTAGTATGAGAAGTTCCTGTAAATGGTCGTGTACTCATTTCCAGAGAAACTGAGTACTCCTAGGTGGTTTTCTAGAAGTCGTAGTTTGAGATGTACTTGGTTGGTTTGAAGAAGACATCTGTAATACACGGCTTAATTGATTGGTTAATTCGTGAATTGAGCTTTGATATTGTTGAGTTTGTAAGACTAACAAATTATCTAAGCGTTGGATTATCTCATACTGTCTAAAAATTAGATCAGCAGAGTTTTTAATACTTTCTTGTTGTTGTATTATTGACTCAGTAGTTACTGATGTCTGTGATAGAAGTAAATCTAGTTTTTTATTTAATTGCATAAGATATGCAATTATAAAATTATTTTGTCTAACAAATCTTTTGTCAGACGCTCCTTGGGGATCATCCGAAATCATACCCAAAGCGTTATCTAGATAATTACTAGATTCTGCTAGCGCTCTTTGATAGTCAATATTGTGATCTATCAGCCTAGGCAATCGTGGATCCTCTTGAGGAGTCTCTTGAGGAGTTAGGATTACCATTCTTCAGAATTTTTCTGTAATTTTTCAAGCAAGGCTGCTGTTTTTGTTGTTTGGTAGTCAAAAATCTTTGACTGCCTTTGAAGGTTATCTAAAATATCTTTAAGCTCTGCAGTGAGCTGTTTTTGTAGTAAGAGAGATCTTTCGATTTCTTTTACCATTGTAACCAAATATGTATACTGATTTTTAATATATTCTTGGTTTTCATGAATATTTCTTAACAAAATATTTTTGGTTAACATTTCTGTATGAACTGTTTTCCATAGTTCAGTACAGACGTGATTAAATTCTCTAAGGCTTTCGGCCTGAGAGATTTGTAGATCAATTACTGTATTTAACTGAGCATTCTCAATATGTAATTGGTGAACATATCGGCCATTTTCTTTTGGAAAATAGCATTTATGTTTTGTAGCCTGGGAATTAGCTTGTATTTCCCAATAATTTTGTGATAATTTTAAAGATAGATAATTAATATCCATCGTTTAATTTTTATTAATTTTCTTGTGTCCTAACCGCGTTAGTGACATTTTTAAGTTTTTAACCGTAAAGTAGTTTACGGTTTGTTTATGTTTATAAACATAATTTTGTTTAAAGCCGAAAGGCTTTGATAGATAGATTCTTTTCATGGAAACTATGTGTAAAAACACAGATAAAAGCAAGATATCAGCTTTGACAGATCTACTAGGTACTAACGTATAAGCCGATGGAACTATGTTGTGCTGTATAAAGATAAACCATCTAAGGAGTAAAAATATGTACTAACTATAGATTCCTGGACATTATTATGCCTTGATTTTCCTCTGGATTCTGTCGCTCTACCAGGATTTTAAGACCCAGGTAAACATCATGTCCTATGGACGTTAGCAAGTTTTTCTTCTTTGACGACCCTCCTGGTCTATAGAAGACTCTGCTTGCCAAGCCATTAACCCTCTTTATTGGTATCAGAGCCTTGTACGGTTCTATTTGATCGAACGGGAACACGTATAAAGATGGAGTAAAACTTTGTTGGTATAAAGAGAAACTCTAAGCAGATGTATCATATGTACTAATTCAGATAGGATTTATTATGCTTAATTTTTTAATCTCTGCTTGTTGTTCCTCACACATCTTGATCATCTGCTCCGGTAGGTCGAGCAGACTCTCCAGGGCTTGTTGCAAATTCTCAATTTGCAACTTCTGTTCCTCGATGGTTTTTCGAAAGTACTTCATCTTAGGAATAATTGTCGTTTCTCTGTCACCCGCCAAACCGAGTGCCTTCTCGATCTGAGCAATGCGTTCTCCCTGGTTCACCATCTGAGCAATGCGTTCGAACGCCCTCGTGGCGTCCTTCGTCTTCGCACAACGGTCGAGTGCCGCCGACCTTCGTTGCTTCGTCGTCGTGGGTTGCAGTCATCGGAGAAGAAGACATCCGACAAGGAAGGCCGCCGCCTTCCTTCCTCTAGCCTCGTCGGCGTCCGGAGATCGTCCGCCGCCGGAAACACAGTAGAGAACTCACGTAAACAGGGGAGGAAAAGAAGAGATAAACATAAGCTTTTATTCCGGAGAAGCTTACAGATCCTCTCCTCACCGTCGCCGGTGACCCCCTGGTCCCGACGTCCCTCTTCCCTCCCTCACCGGCGAACCAATCGCCGATTACAATCTCTCTCGAAGCTCCCTCGCTTCTCACCAATCGCTCGTCGCCTCGATCGCTCGTTGGTGATCCCGATGCCCTGTTCCGTCGCCCGTCGACGATTTTATAGAGGCGAAGGGCTGTCGCCTCCCTTTCCCGATTAGCTCCGCTGGAAGCGGTCTCCTCTCGCCGAGTCGCCCGCGCCGTTCGGAGCCGATGAAGCCTGCTTCGAGTCGTCCGCCCAGATTCCGCGATCTCCGCCTTGCTCACGTCATCCGCGAGCTTCGCTACTGCTGGCCGCGTCTGTGAATATCGGTGAGGACGAAGACGTTGTGGCCGAGTGATGCGGTGAAGACGATCTTCCGCGATCGATCTTCGATTTCGGGTCAACATGTTCGGTTGACCGAGCAAAACGGGCTCCGTCCCACTTACAAGCATTTGGGTTTGGGCCTTCTCCTAGTCCAGCGGGCTTTGGGCTGGACCGAGTGAACCGGGGCCTGACAAACGGAGAACCAGTTTCTCAAACATTTCAGCTATTTTAATTGATTAGCATAAGCGGCTGTGCCAAACGAAACCTTAACTAAATTCAACTTGCAATATTAATCAAGGTCCACTAATAAAAAAAGTTATTAGCCTCTGGATTCAAAATGCAGTTGTCCATTAGTCTGTGGATTCAAACAACTTAAGACATTGAAGCTGGTTAATCCAAGCTACAAGCTCAATGCATGATCAACAAAATAAATCATCAGCAATAGGAAACGCATATGATTCTACTATATATTTTTTTTCAAAGAAAATATATATTTAACGATTAGCAAACATTACAAATGGAAACTGAAGCAAAGAATTATTGTAATTTAACTAAAATGTGCGCGATTGTACTACGCAACTTGTTTGAACATCCTCAAAGCAAGTACAAAACATTCAGTAGAAAGAAATTGAAGAAAATAACTCGGCGAATTTGATAGGTTACCATCCTCTTAAACAAATACGAGGTGCGCTTTAACATTAGCAAGACGAAGCAGGTCCTGCGGTGACCACGCGAAAGCACTAACTTCTACAGTCCGTTTCTTATTTAACGAAAAAAAACACTACAACAGCAAAATCAGCTCGTTCGTAGTAAAAAATCTGTCTGCTGGCCGTTGACCCCCGATATGAATTGAAGTTACTACTGTAGAGCTATAATTATACATGGACATTCTACTTTTTGACCTCTTCATACTCTACCTCAGGAGCCTGATCACCGGCTTGAGGGCCACCAGAGGATGAGCCGCCAGAAGAACCACCTGAGCCTCCTGCCATGTGCTGGCCGATCTTGGATACCGCCTTGTTTGCTGCATCAAGCTTAGCCTTGATGCTGTCAATGTTGTCTCCTGCCATCTCTTTGCGTAGATCAGCCACTGCAGACTCGATCTCTGTAGCCACTTCGGCAGGAATTTTATCCCTGTACTCACTTAAGCTCTTTTCGATACTGTAAATTGTTGTGTCAGCACTATTCTTTATATCAATCAAAGCTTTCCTCTCCTGGTCCTTTTGAGCATGCAGCTCAGACTCTTTAACCATTTTCTCGATCTCATCCTCAGAGAGGCCACCGGATGAGCGGATAGTGATCTGTTGCTCTTTACTTGTGGCTTTGTCTTTAGCAGATACTGTCACAATGCCATTGGCATCAATGTCGAATGTAACCTCAATCTGAGGCATGCCTCTTGGAGCTGGTGGGATGCCAACAAGTTCAAACTCGCCCAAGAGTTTGTTGTCTGCAGCCATTTCACGCTCACCTTGTAGCACACGAACACCGACCTGCGTCTGGTTGTCAGCTGCAGTGGAGAATACCTGATAGGACAAACAAACCAAAATAATCCAGTCAAATGCCTACACTGTAAAATGCTTATTTTCGGGTATAGAAGTACAATGTTTTAGAACAAGGAATTGGTTTATACTGGTCTCGATAATTCACTGGACTAGCATAATTTTATTCACACTACTTTCTCTACCGTACTGATCGCACAGATAGATTGTGGCCATGCAACATAGACTTACAGTATATAACAGACACAAAATACGCATAGGCGAAAGGTAATCAAAGAACACAGAAAAAAACACACTTAAAAATAATTATCAACCTTTTATACAACTGATCTAAATTAAACTTTAAAATAATAGACCTTCGCAGTATTTAAAATGACTTTGCATGCAGTGTATGATGTACTGGGCCACATGACAAATGCCCATATATCAAGGAAACTCAAGCCTCGGAAAACAACCCTTAGGAATTAGAATAAGCATGGCATGTCTTTGGTCAGGGTATCTCCAAGGGATATTCATACTTAAGAAAAATAAATTCAAAGTAGGACTTAAACATGAGAACGCAAATTATGATGCACCTTACAACTTGGAGTTGCCTTTTAATTTTTGGTATATTTTCTATGCATGACTACTTTCACATTCCTTGCTTCTTTAATAAATTCTCTAATATTAAGCAATGATTACCTGACTCTTCTTTGTGGGAATGGTAGTGTTCCTGTTGATCAATCTTGTGAAGATACCACCAAGGGTTTCAATACCTAGTGATAAGGGAGTGACATCTAAGAGAAGCAACTCCTTCACATCTCCCCGAAGAATACCACCCTGGATAGCAGCTCCCATTGCGACAGCTTCATCAGGATTTACTCCCTTGCTAGGGCTCTTTCCAAAGATCCCTGAAACTATTTCCTGGACTTTAGGAACTCTAGTCATTCCACCAACCAGAAGAACTTCGTCAACCTCCTTACTGCTTATGCTAGCATCCTTCAAACAATTTTTACATGGATTAATTGTTCTCTCAATCAAGTGACTCACTAAGGATTCAAACTTTGATCTTGTCAAAGTGATGTTCAAATGCTTTGCTCCTGAAGAATCAGCTGTAATGAATGGTAGATTGATCTCAGTTTGTGATGTCGATGATAGTTCAATCTTAGCCTTCTCAGCAGCTTCCCGTAGCCTCTGTAGAGCTAACCTGTCCTTTGAAAGATCTATAGCATCACTTCTTTTGAATTCAGAAACTAAGAATTCGACTAGTGCATTGTCAAAATCTTCACCGCCCAAGAAAGTGTCACCATTTGTTGCTTTGACCTTAATTTGAAAAAAAACATGATTAACAAGGCACAGCAAAAGAAAAAGGATGCAGAATTTTTTATAAAAAAAAAGACTCCAAAAAAGAATTATATACCTCAAACACACCATTTGATATTTCTAAGATTGAAACATCAAAGGTTCCACCTCCAAGATCAAATACCGCAATAAGCCCCTCCTTGTTGTTCAACCCATAAGCAAGGGCTGCTGCAGTCGGTTCATTTATAATTCTTTGCACATCGAGACCAGTAATTCTCCCTGCATCCTTTGTAGCTTGACGTTGTGCATCGTTAAAATATGCAGGAACAGTGATAACTGCTTTTGACACAGACTTCCCGAGATACGCTTCAGCAGTTTCTTTCATTTTTGTCAAGACGAATGCACCAATCTGACTGGGAGAATACTGTTGACCGTTGGCTTCAACCCATGCATCCCCATTTGGTGCCTTCACAATCTTAAAAGGAACCATCTTCATCTCTTTCTGTGTTTGAGGATCATCAAACCGGCGGCCTATCAGTCGCTTGGTCCCAAAAAGAGTATTTGTAGGATTGGTCACTGCTTGACGCTTTGCTGGAGTTCCAACAAGTAGCTCTCCCTTCTGATTAAAAGCTACAACCGATGGGGTGGTCCGAGCTCCCTCAGAGTTCTCTATGACTTTTGCGGTCTGTTTTAGACAGACGTGTAAAAGAATATTTTAAAACACTTAAAAAGATCAATCAGATGAGATGAGTAAGGTATAACCTTTCCCTCCATGACAGCAACGCAAGAATTTGTAGTTCCTAAATCAATTCCAATGATATCATTTCCAGCTGGTTTGGAGCTGCATGGAAACAAGGTTGTCCATGTTTTAACAAATAAAGAATAGTATAGAAAAACACAATGGTGATAGACTTGAAAGTACATTTCAACATTAAGAGCATGAGATAATACCTGAAAGGTCTAAGAAAACTGGCCAACGTGTGACCTGTAGGAGAAGCACTCCATGGCATGCTCGCCTTTCCAGACAACTGAAGAAATGAATATGAAATATGAGACATCAGAAAAGATTTACCACATTTGTCTTAGGAACCACACAATATACATTTCAGGCATATCATATGACAGAGATTTGTTCCATCTGCATCTTTTCATATTTATGAATCATATGTTAGAAGTATAAAAGTTGTCTACATGACAATATTCAAAATTTATTGTAAGAGATTTGGAACTTTGTCTTGCTGATTAACATTTTGTAATATGTTTCAACTTCAAAGTTTTTATGTGCATGTGCTCTACTTATAAGAAACAATTATATACTCCTTAAGGTTGATATGAATGAGATCCTACAGGCTTTGTAGAGTCAAACTGTAGGATCATACAAAATCCTACAGTATCACCTAAAATATATTTTTTTAAAAGATGTACTCATCTAATTAAAATTAAGAGTGACATAAACATTTTAATAAGTAATATAAAAATATCTATGTAGTATCAACCACCTAGAGTAAATTATATATGTGCATCATTTAATACTATTATTCAAATATATCCACCATCTTGCATAGAATTGTTAAGTTGATAATGGAGACAAGCTTATGGAAAATGAATATAATAATAGCGCACAATAAACTAGAAACAACAACTGCATGTAGTGAAATGAAGACAACAAAGAAAAGGCACACAAGATGATGAAGATAAAGGTCCACATGGTGATGACAATGAAGACAACAAAAATTATGATGAAGACACCCAATAAAAATAACAAAGATTATAAAGTTAATATTGATTAATAGTCGAACATAACAAATGGTTGAAGATGAGGAAGTGTCAAAGTTGATGAATGTTCGACGAGAGCAAATGATGAGTAAAGCCTATTAACTTAGGATCAGATCTTCCAATCCTGAGAGGAACAGTGTTCCTACCGATCCTACCACATTTCATGTCCTACATTTATTCTGACATTGCCTAATTTGGGTCATGGGATCATTTTCTCCTATGACTCAGGACACATTTTTTGACAACATTGTATGTTTCATATGATTTTAGGTATAATCCTATGAAGTATATTTGAAAAAGTGATGATTAATAATGTCCATATTTTAATGGAATTCCATCTTGGATTTTAGTATGTTGTATCCATGGTCAAACTTAGTAGGAATTAGCACTTCTATTGAGCATAAAGAAGAAGACAAAGGAGGACTAAAAGAATTATTATAACCAAATAGGAAAATTAATTAATAAGATACTGAAGAAAGAAAAGGGGTTGGAGATAATCAAGTCAAATCACATGCATTTTAACATATGACAAAATATTACATGTTCACATAACAACATCCTCTTCTACTTCTGCCATCTTTTTTTTCAACCTGTCATCATTCTCTCGTTTAAGTCATCGAAGCCAACCCTAAGGTTATGTTTTGTTGAATGGAATCCATGGTGGCTAGATTCATTGTATTTTCCATCCTTTCCACCATGGATTCCATTCAACAAAACATAACTTAAGGTTCTCCAAACTCATACAAGTATATGCCCGTTTAAATGAGTTACTTCCGCATGATGCCTTATGTTTTTTGTATCATGACAATAAAGGATCATAAAGCTGAATCATAGAGTTCATTCCTTTCCATTAATGATGTGTTTTAATTTGATTAATGTAGCTTCAAAAAACATGGATCATGTCAAATAAGTAGAAAATTTATCCTAAAAGAACATTTTGCATTGTTGCCTTTGTGACTTTTGATTCTTAATATAGTAAACATAAGAACCATTAAGCAGAAACAGGCTGTGACAAGATTCATCTTGTATCACAAATGGGCTGACAATATGTACGCCACTGCAAAGTAATATCACAAGGGCTGATAATATTTGTTTAAGGTTTGAGCATCTAACAACAGTATCTTAAGCATGAAATTATGAAAGAAAATCATGTTCATGTCTAGCGAACATTAGCTATCATAAAAGGGAAAACGTATAAGTAAACGAGTGCTCCACCACAGTAGAAATATAAAATAAACACCTAGAGCAATGTCTAACGTTGGCAAAATTTCTTCACCAGCAAACCGAAGAATCAAACACAGTTAAAGCGTTGAACTACGTCAAACATTTTGCCAAAAAAAAGTAAAAAAATCGTCTTTCCGAGTTCAGTTCCACAAGGTACCACTAAGATGAATAAATCAGACACGAGTTACCATAATCAGCACGAACTTTGCAGACAAAGTCAGCGTTGAATCGCAATTACTAGATGACTACTTGATATTCGTTATATTTATAACTTGCTAAAAGATTAAGGAAATAGGATCACAATTAAAGCAGGATAGAGAATAATGAGCGACACCTGTGACAAACCAAAGAGAAATGGCATAAAGAGCTTTATGTAACATGGGTCAAATTCAAGAAACCGTAACCCAGCATCCAAAGAGTACTATCTCAGCTAAATTGAACCATTAAACGATGGACTTCTCGAATATAACGAATTTGGATGGAACCGCCAAGAGAGACAGTGTGCTTACGGTTCCAAGGCGGGAGGACAGGAAGGTCGGCGACAGATCGCGCCGCCTTAGAGCTCGAAGCATCGCGGACGCCGCCATCGATCTCCTCCGAGCGATGTCACGCGAGAGGAGAGGGTTTAGGGTTTTGATTGATCGAGTAAGGTTTAGCTTTAGATTCCGATCGAGTGCGGTTGATGACCTAGTAGAGAAAGCAGGTGAACTCGCAGCCACGGCGGAGCGCAGGGTTCGCTCGCCACTTAAATAGCCGCACCGGTGGCCACCCATTCCAGAAATGGAGAGGCGTGGACTGCCCAGCTTGAGAAGTCTCCGCATCATCAGCCCGGCCCAAACTTGAGCCCATTACAGAGACATACCCAAGTTTACTAATATTACAATATATATTTGGATTAGGAAATTGTAATATTATTTAGTTTTCTTATAGGTCAATGCCTCACAAGCAATGGCGGAGTCACGTGGAGTGGAGTGTGGGCAAATACCCCAACTAAAATATTTTTGTTCTTACTAGTATTATCTTGTATGGTTATTGCCCTATATATCTTTGGGTTCTGAATCCGCCACTACTCACAAGTCAAATGTACATGGAGCTTTGAGTTCTATGGAGAACTGAAATCTTCTTAAGCCTCGTTACTCTTTGGAGAATATGCTATCGTGCCAAAGGCTGTGTTTACTTGAAGGGAAGAAAATTGTAAAGAAAGGAGAACTCCAAGGAAAGAAAAACCATATGAAAGGAAACACCGAGTATTTTTCTTCGCTTGTGTTTCCTTGAGAGGAAAGGAAAACTGGAGGGAAAAACATTGTTGTATTATTGTTAAAAATTACTTTACATTAATAACTAAATTGAGACAAACTTAATAATAATAAATTTTAAATATAACATTAAATAATTTTTTAATAGAAAAACTACCTAATGGTAATGAGATAGAGAAAATTATTCTAATAAGTCATATTAAGGATTTTTTTTTTCTGGTCTTGATTGTGATGCAGGTAAAAGCTACATTCCTTGGTGGGGCACAGCTTCATGCATCAAAGTAAAGCATGAAAGAGCTGTAGCGTGTGACATAAATTTGTAATTAACTCTGCATATTGGGCTGTATTGTATAATAATTCATGTAATAAATAGTATCATACATTAAATAGTTTCTCGCCATCAAATTTGAGTTTTGCAATCACTACATATGCATTCTAGCAATGAAGACAAATATCAAATAAATTTCATACATCAAACCAAATCATAAATCCAATTAGTACATATACAAGACAAAGATAAAAACAACTCTTAACACCAACCATTACATAACTTGGCAATTAGTACAAATATCACTAAAATAGAATGTCAAGTAAAACACCTACAAGGTAACACCATCAAGGTGTCAATATCCAAAAAGAAGTAATATTGTTTCAACAAATTTAACAAACTAGACAAGGTGTCAATATCCAAAACATAAAACAAGTGTCAATATCCAAAACATAGAACAAAGTGTGAAACACCACATCAACCACTTCGGCAGCACAACATAGTGCCAAATCAATAACAGCGTGCCATCAGATCATCCACTCATCAATTCATTGAGTTGTACATCTTCTGGAGCTGAGAAAAAAACTTGAGTGTACGCTTTACTTTTAGCAAGCGTGACATAAGCATGCACAATGCGGCGGCGTGGAACTCCAAGTTTACTTAGCTCTTCATATATTTCTTTCTTCGTGTATTCCTTCTCTACAGGAAATGCTTATACATAAATTCATTGCCCTCTTCTGATACAGCTGATAAGCTCCTGCATGTTAGAATTTGTCTCCTATTGAGCATCTACTTTTCTCTTTCTGGACTTCATATATTTCTTTCTTCATGTATTCCTTCTCTACAGGTTCAAGATTGAGATGCTTATACATAAATTCATTACCCTCTTTGATACAACTGATAAGCTCCTGCATGTTAGAATTTGTCTCCTATTAAGCATCTACTTTTCTCTTTCTGGACTTAACAAACATTGAATGCTGACTAGTTGGGATCGTTAGGCTTGTTCCATCAACATCTTCATGGATTAGGTCTTCAGCAGACATACTACCCATTGCTTCTTCATTTAATGGGTCAACAGCTTGTCCTTCAATATCATTGCTCCAAATATTCATAAAATCTTTACAAGTCCCAAACATGCTCCCAATGGCGCAATCTTTAGAAAACAATTCTTCCAACTTGTCATAGTTGTAAACAAGAGTGCTCCATTTTTTTCATATTAGGATTAGCCTGTACAAACAAAAAATCCAATTAGTACGTATACAACAAGGGAACGAAAATAATAAATTAAAGAAATGATATTTTACATACCGCGATAAGCTCATCCCAAATGTTGCCTTTAGCTTCAAGCATCTTTGAAGTGAAACTCTAGAATATTCCACTCTTATGCTTGAATAACTCATGACAAGTATTAAAATTACTTTTCAAAATCTTGATACGATTTTTTAAATGATCCTTAGTTAATTATATCCTAAATTTTTTAATACAAATTGCTAATATATTTTTGTATGTAGTTGATGTAAATGTACTATCAACTCTATATTATTTGGTTTCTTGCTCAAGCATCGCATCTATAAATATATTATCCATAAGTTCAGTCCATTTCATATTGTTACTCTTGGAGCCTTAAGATAAATTTGCTTTTTTGCTCATCTTATGTTGAAATGAAAAAAAATGTGTTAGCATATTAATGAAAGGAAAACAATAAGAAAAAGAATCCTAACACATATTCAATAAATACATATCCACATGATATTACCTAGGGCTGATCAAACGGTAAAAACCAAAATCAATTTTACTGAACTGAATTTACCAAACCTATTTTTGCATAAAATTTTGATACCGAAACCAAATCAAATTAAGAAATTACCAAGCTCTTACCGAACCGAATCTACCAAAAAAATTTCAGTAAATTCAATAGATTACCGAAAATTATATATATACTAGCATGCATCACAAATTCACAATTCATACATACACATCTCACAATTCATACTTCACTAACAAACCTCAAAAATTCAAAATTCACATTCCTCTACTTTAAATTCATACAATTCCTATTTCAATCTAACACAATTTAACTTACTGATTTAAAAGTAATACCAAGTTACCCAAATTATAAGTACAAAGACTACCCAAGTTACAAGTACAGATATAATGCATTGTCTGCGCCGTGCTTACTAATATAATGCATTGTAACTTCTGGCTTCACAATTCAGTACAAGTTACAAGTACATATATAACACAGACTACTCAAGTTACAAGTTACAAGAAGTACAACACAGACTACCCAAGTTACTAAAACAATGCATTGTCTTCTGGCTTCACAATTCAGTCACCACAAAATAATACAACACCATAGGTCCAAAATTGTAACAGCAAGTTAATCAAAATTCATAGAGCTAACAGCAGCCCAGCCCTTCTTCCTTCAATAAGCGTCCAAATCCAATAATGCCATCCATGTCATGCCATGTTTGAAAATTCTGCAAACAAAGAATGAGTTTAGCAAAAAGTTCAAAAACAATAATAAATGCATAGATGAGTTTAGCAAAAAGTTCAAAAACAATAATAAATGCATAGAAAAGAATACAGTGTTGAGTAAAATAAAAATTTTACATGATTCAAATTTACTTCAACTGTTGGATGGTGTGATCTTCAAAACCAATCTTGGGCATATATCAAAGCTTCTACTACTTTAGGAGACAAAGAACTCCTTAATGGATCAAGAACTCGATTTCCAGTACTAAATGTTGATTATGAAGCAACAATAGAAATAGGGACAATAAGCACATCTCTATCCATTTGTGATAGTATAGGAAATCTAAGGCTATTTACCTTCCACCATGATAATATATCAAAATCTTCAGAATCATCATCAACTTCTTCACTTATATACTTCCAATTCAGTTCTTGAATTTGCCCCTCCAAAATCTCACCTACACCTTTTTAGCCTTTCTCTCTTCATTCTTATTTCTGCATCTCGATAACTTTCACCCACACTTGAGTCATCAATACTAGTAAGTTTAGCTTGTGAACTATTAGTTGATTGAGAGGCTTTTTGGAAAGTATTCAAACGCTTATATTCAAAATCTCAAGCATTGCAGCTTTTACTTCCCTAGCCACAACCATACCCTTTCGATGCTCATACAAAGTGCAAAGCTTATATTCAATATATTTAAACCTAAGTCGTGGATCAAGTGCGGCAGCAATATAAATCAAATTGTTTGTCTTTGAAGTATCGCCCCAATACTTCTCATACTTCTCTCTCATAGCATGGGCCATCATGCTTAAATTGAAGTGATCACTTTTTTGCAACTTATTCACAATTTTATCAACAATTGTAATTTCATCAAATAAAATATTAGAAGTTACATGCAAGCTACTAGAAACTTTGAGTGTAAGAACATAAAAGTTTTCTAAAAAATGAATTGCTCTCTTAGCATCAGCCCAATCTCTACTATTGGGCACACTATCACTCCCATCCTCCATTATAAGTTCATGGCAAAAGTTAGGATCAACCACTTTGAATCTGTCAAAGGCTTTTTCAAATTTTTGCGCAGCATCTAACATAAGATATTTTGAATTCCATCTAGTGCTAACATCTAAGCATAACAAGCTTTTGGATTGAATTTTTTCAATCTCAACACATTCTTTAAATCTCTTCAATCTAGATGGAGATTGTCTGACATAGTGAATAGATTGCCGAATTTTTAATATTGATCTACTCATCTTTTTCAACCCATCATTAACAATAAGATTTGTTATGTGAGCAACACACCTCATATGAATGTATTTTCCTTGAGCAATACTAGAACCCCAGTTGATGAATTTATCCCTCAAATAATTAATAGCAACATTATTATTAGAAGCATTATCAACTGTTATAAAAAAAACATTATCTATCTCCCAGTCAAAAAGGCACATCTTGATAGCCATGCCTAAACCTCTACCAATGTGATCATTAACTAGACAAAAATTTAGAATTTTCTTATGCAATGTCCACTTATCATCAATATAGTGGGCTGTCAAACACATATAATTGATAGGCCATGTGTCAGTTGTTAAACAAACTCTTAGTGTGAGTAGAATTTTGAAATAGTTTCTTAAGCTCCAATTTCTCATTCATGTAAAGCTTCAAACAATCACATGAAATAATACATCTTGATGGAATCTTAAATCTAGGACATGCAACTGAGAGAAACTGTTTAAAGCCTTCACTCTCAACAAACTTAAAAGGGAGTTCACCAACAATAACCATTCTAGCCAATGCATTCATAATGAATTCCTGGTCAAATTTCCAAACAACAGTACTAGTACTTGCTTTGTCATTTCCACCATCTACATTGAAATTAAGTTCTGGTTGTTGGCTTATACTATATGAGTACTTCTTACATATTTTGATATGATTTCTAAGCCCGGATGTACCATTACTTCTTGGATCAGCTTTAATTTTCCTTTCACAATATTTGCATTTGCCAATACTCAAACCTTCCTTATTAAATTGCTTGATAAAATGGTCTCATACCTCTAATCTTGTTTTCACTTTTTTCAATTTTTTTTGTTGTGTCCCTTGTGTTTGACTCGTTGGTTGTCTCTTGTGTTTCCATATCTTCTTCTTGCATCTACAATATAAATATAATTATAAATATAACACTCTAAAATAGGAATAATATTTGAATTTAAAATTATTAAAAACTTACATTAGAAAATAAAAATGAAGAAGCCATTTTGTATAAAACCAAAACTGTTCTCTACTTTTTCTTATAGAATTCAACACATAAATAGATTAGCTTAGTATATAACATATCTAAATATCTCATTAAAAATTATACTAATGCATATCAATATCATTACATTTTCAAAGTTTTATAAAGTATATCTTTTATAGTTATACACTTATACTTAGGCAAATATAAAAAGGATGCATAAATGACAAATATACTAGTTGGGTAAAACAATTCATACAATGATACAAAACAAATTGTAAATCTACAGTTCCTGTGGCGGTTGGCAAATAGTAGAGGCTTAGTTAGGAGTGCAGAATGGAAGAGGATTGTAAAACAATTCATACAAATATACTAGTTGAAGACTTGAAGAGGATTGCAAAATGGAAGCCATAACAAAAAATAACTGATAAAGAGAAAAATAGTTTCTAAAAATTTACCAAATAGTAGAGGCTTAGTTGCTTAGAGCAAAAGGAAGTAGAGGCTTGGGCATATAGTGACAATCAGCAGAGCCAGATAGTGGCAAACTAGCAATCGGCAGACTCGGCACTCAACAAACTTGACGAATGGTGACACTGTGGTGGTCGGCAAACTCAGTGGAGTAGCGGACGATGGCAATCAGTGCCTCAGTGGACTCGGCAACAATCGACACTCGCCACTCGACAACCTTGGTGCCGCCGGCGGAGAGCAGCAGTCGTTTTCCCCTTAATCGAGAGTAGCTGCCAAACTAAAGGAAAGGAGTAAAGCCGTAATCATAAAGGAAAAGGAGTAAAGGGTGGAGTATCTGAGTAGGGTTTTGTTTTAGAATTAATTTAATATTTACAAGGGATATTTGCAGAGTGGGCTGACCCAATATGATGGGTTAATATTTAGAAGGGATATTTGTAGAGTGGGCTGGCCCAATATGCTAATAGTAATTGGTAAATTCGGTTTTTATCGGACCGAAAAAAAATAAACCGATACCGAAACCGAATACCGATTTACAGAAAAACTATTACCGATACCAAAAACCGAAAACCGAAAACCGAATTTACCGATATAGGCGGTAAATTTGGTGAAACTGGTTTTTATCGAACCGTTGCTCAGCCCTAATATTACCATTCAAAAGTCAAGAAATACATAAAGTTTTGTCAACGCAAAACATGAAGTAGTTATGTAAATGACATTCACAAGCTACATGCTTTTACATTACATAATCATCCCAAAACATGAAGTAGTTATGTAAATGACATTCACAAGCTACAAGCTTTTACATTACATAATCATCCCACATTGTATTGGCCATAGCATCTCTAAACATAATTCCTTTCCTAGCATCTTCATCTTGTCTCTCCACACTAGAGACATCATTGCTTACTATGTTTGATAACTCCTCCTCGACTTTAGCAATAATTTGAGCATTAGAATCAACACCCATTAGGTAGTTATGTAACACACAACATGCTAAAATAATCTGAACATGTGTACGTATAGGGAAATGAGGTTCTGTTCCACTTGCTATAATTGTAAACCTCTTCTTTAATACACTAAAAGCTCTTTCAATAACATTTCGGGCTGATGCACGACGATGATTATAAAGTTCTTTTGGATTTTGTGGAGCATGTGTGGAATATTCTTTCAAATGATATCGTACTCCTCTATAAGGTATATGGAGCTAACTTTTTATCCCAAATCCAGCATCACCTAAATAGTATTTACCTAAGACAATAATATATAACATTAGTAATGAATGATAAATCTAAGTAATTGATGTCTCATCAATGCAAAATCTACTTTCTAGAATTTATAAGTTATCAGATCCACTTATGGCATCTTTTATTATTTGTAAATCTGATGTTGTCCTTTCCCATCCGAGTAAGACATATGTGAAGTTTATATCAAATGAACATGCTGCCAAAACATTCATGGTTGGCTAGTTTTTCTTCCTCTACATCTAGGTGCATCACTAATAGGTACTTTTACTCGAATATGTATACCATCAAATGCACCCAAACAATCCTGTAGTTTTATATAGTTGATTTAGTTATCTAAAACAATATTATTGGATACCAAACTTATTTTGAAGATAACATACTTTCAAATAAGGATAGAATCTGCTACTATTTTGTATCTCAAGAGGAACAATTGACCCATTAGGTTGTGTGATGAATTAATCATGTAAGCTAATAATAGCTCGTAATACCTCGTGAAAGTGATTGCTAATACTTCGAGAACCACGATGATAGAAAAAGCATAGTTCTCAATATTTGTCATTGTGGTTCACCAAATACAAAAACTTTATCACTTTCTTCTCAATGCTACAATTTTTACTGCCTCTCGTTCAACCTGTGCCTCGTAAAATCTCACACAAATGTTTGAAGGCATATACTTTCATTCTTAAGATGTTATGACAAATTTGATCGGAAGTAGTTAAATTTTTTATAATTTCTCTCCTCATATTATCCTTATATTCATTGCTCTCTCTCTCTCTCTCTATAGTTTATCCACATATTCTATCGAATTCATATGTTCTATCATCGAACATCTAGCTACACATACAGCTTGACAATTTCTACGGTGATGGTTGTATAGTAATGCAAATGTCTTGTCCATTTTACTCACTGGTGCCATTTATGATAAGACCTATAAATGCAATTGTATTATAAATAATTCAAACAATTAAAAAAAGGAAAAGCTTGCTATTAAGTAACAAAATATCAAAGATATATACATCTATACATCTACAGTTCTATATATCTATACATCAACAATTCTCTTATGAGTAAAAATCAATACATGTATGAAGAACCCTTAAACCTAAACATAAACACATCTCTTATGAGTAATATCAATACATGCTACTGTAGAATATAACAGTGTGTCAAACAAGCAATTTGTAATCGCTACATAATGTTAGAATTAGTTGATTTGAAGATCAGTACACTATCTCGAAGTAGCTTATGTACATGTACACAATCTTACAGCTGAATTGGTATAGCTTATGTACATGACACAACATTTCCACGAACATGGACAATAGGGAAGGGGCTGAATTGGGGAATAGACCTTTCTGATCTAAGCATACTTGACATTGATGTAGCTTATGTATGACACAACATTTTCTGATTTTACACAAGAGATCATCTCCAAGTGAAAAAAAAATGTAGACTAAGTAGGTTTTCAGCTACACAGGTTACTTCATTTGCAATGAAATGAGCCAATACTTCAGTTTGAAGGATAACAAACCAAATACAAAAGCATACTAATTTTGATTAGATATGTGGCATACCTCGGTGAATCATCCAACTATTGGATGATCTTTAGAGGGAGAAGAGCCAACCAATCCTCGATTCAGTTAAGAGGCGCTTCGGATGTTCTTATGCAATTCCACAGCAATCGTCTCTTGAATCCCGATGCTAGGTGCTTCGATGGAGAAGGGATGAGAGGTGATCCCCTTCGGTGGGATGAGAGGCGACGAAGAGGGTTTCGGGTGTTTGGGCGAGAGTTCTGGCCGGGGCTAGGGTTTCGGGCGTAGTGGGGCAAGAGAGGTGTTCGGGCAAAAAGGGCGTCAGGTGTAGAGGGAAACAAGGTGTTCGAGCTACAGGAGAGAGTTCCGGCCGAGAGGTAGAGAGAGTTCCGCCTGGAGACATTCCGGCGGTGACGAGAAGTTTGGTGGAGCGAGAGAGGTGTTCGGGGGTAGGGTGAAAGGGCAGAGAGACGTTCGGGCGTCGAGAAGAAAACTTTGTTTCGTTCGTTCTTCCACCCAAATCGGAGGGGTTGTAAAATTGCTACTTGTCCACTGCCTCCTCCTTCCCTCCAATTTTGTCCGTCCAAGGAAACAACGAAAAACTATATTTTTCATCCATTCCCTCACATTTTCTCTCAAGGAAACAAGCCCAAAAGGTTGAGGAATGACTCATTTGGTGAAGAATCTTGAATTGAATGTTAAATTGACCTCTTGTATTAAGGGAGGGAGTGATGTGGCACTAAATCTTCATGCCACATGAGCATCTAGTCAAGGATGAGTTAGTAGATGACATGGCTACTATCAATGACATGACAAAATAACATTTTAATATATTAGTACCAAATCATACGCAATGCAAATATTAATTATTAACGTGATAAAAAATCATAACTCTAATTTCTAGATTATACAAATAAAACAAAGATAGAATTTTGTCTAAGTCAAAATAGACCATTTGTGCTTAATGATTGACTTATCACTAAACGCATCTAATTTAAGCAATCAAGAAGATGATAATTTTGACCAAATCTAGATTACTTAATTAAGCCTAACTTTATTCATATTAACATACTAATCTAGATTAGGCTAACTTCAAGTATTTCCACTCATGGAGAAACTCTAGGGGCTAATATAAGTTACAAGATAACTACTGGATACTTAAGTGGGGTCAGTAAGTATAAATATCTTTGAGGATGGTTTTGAGATAGTATTAGATATGTTGGAAATTTCCAAAGACAGAGATAATATTTAAGATAGAAGATGGAATGATAAACTTAATTTCAAATCCTTATAAACAAAGTAAACAATCATCACACATTTCTGAAAATATATACTAAGATGACAAAATTAATAAAGTTTGGTACAATGAACAGCTCAAAGGTGATCCAAGGTCTTTACATCAAAATCCAATCTTTGTATTCTTGCAGTGAGGGAGGCATCATGCTAGAAAGGGTCAAGGGATTCTCTATTGATATAAGAGTCTAACTAATTTAGTGGTGCCCTTAGGTGAGTCCTTGGGGGCCATGAAATTACTCATTATTATGTGAGGAAATGGTAACTTGAGTCTGAAAGTACACATTCAATATGCCCTACTGTGTTAAGTTCAAGACACTAACAATAATGGATAAAATTGATTAGCTTAGCCATCCGAGTCTTTAAGCCCTGTTTTCTTAGGTGAAAAAGAGGAGGGAAGGAAAGGAAAACACATTGAATCTAACAACTTTTTGCTACTAGATTCATTATATTTTTCTTTTCTTTCCTTGTGGATTCTTTCCAAGGAAACAGGACCTAAGGTTGGGTCTAGAGCAAAGTTCTTAGATTCAAGTAGGTTAGCAGACAACCCATCTTGACTAGAGAGACAAGTTCAGGTGAACCTAGGGGTGAACTAGTGTTTCAACTCTATTAATGGCTGGAGTTGCAGGACAAAATTTAGGCATAGGTCTTAGATGGGTTAAAGATTTTTAGATTGGGTGGATCCTAAATTAGGAGTTTGCCTGCAAAATTTAGAACATACCACCGGTGAGGAATGAAGCATGGAAGAGTTGAACGGTGCTATATTGGAAGGATAGATGTGCATAAAGTTTCCTTGAATGTAGAGATTGAAGATAATCCAAAACCATATAATACCCAGGTTGACTAGGAAACTTAGCAAATGAATGCCTCTCACTGAACAGTACAAGAACATGAAATAAATTCGATGAAGTACATAAGAGGAACATGATATGTAACAACACTGTAGGAGAAGATATCAGCAGAAATGACATATCAAAAATAAATTTACAGAGACTAAACCAAACATAACATGCAAAAATTTCTATCACTAGGAAAATAAACTGATCATATGATTCATTTCAAATAATGGAATATATGATACGTTTTAGCGACTACAGGATATGAATGTTTAGATTTTGAAATTTACATAGCTTAATCACCACCATGAATAGAAATATCTGCTTCATCCAGGCTAGGCAATGTCAAGGACTGACCTCTGATTCCATTAGCTGAGCTCATGCCAATTATATATTATAGTTGAGTACAATGCGATAAGAACAGTAGAAGGAATAGCAGGGCTCTACTAAATTTTCTGAAGCTCCTGTAATATGCGATTATAACTTCATAGCTGTGGCTTGGAGATTACAAAGAGACAGAATCATAGTTGCACCAGATTACGAGTTCCAGCAGTCCATTAATAAACCTTTGGATATAGCAGAAAAGTTAATATTAGTAGCAGATTTAAGACTATAAAATACTCTCAGTCTTACCTATTCAAATTGTTCTTTCCTTTGAAGTTTGCATTTACTTATCACTTCTAAATACATTTTTTTGCATCTCTACTGATTTGGTAAACAAGTATAGCACTGAGTTCATCTGACTGAGGCATTATCTTCCACTATTTATATTTTCCACCCTCAGTAGTCAGTAGAGAATTACATTACCTTAACTAAATTAGAAGAAATCATCTTCAAGTAGTAGACACGTACTTATGTGTTTGATTCAGGGAACAACCCAGCCATTTGGTCACAACTGCAGCTAAGTTCCTATTTACTTGGATAATACAAATGATTGAGAAAAAAGACAACTGTTAGGTATACTATTTTAACCTGATTCTTTTTCAGATTAATCTAATTTAGATAGGCTAAAAGTTCAAACTAACTATTATGCAACATTATTCAAAGTTATAAAGAAACATAATACATATCTAACGTCAAAATATAAGTCTAATGTGATCCTAATCCTATGAATCCTACAAATTTTTAGATCCAAAATGATGATCTTATCAATCCTGTATTTGTAGTGATCTTGCAGTAGATCCTGATCAATTAGCCTAATTTGGGTAATGGGATCAGATCGTCCTATGACCCAAAATACATTTTAACAACGTAGATTGATAGATTTAGGAGGTAGTTTGAAGATTACATAGAACACCGGGTTTCAACTAAGATAAGTAAAAAGGAAATGAGAGGCTACTTGTAAAGAATATAATGAAGAGTACATGAGATTGAATACAATGATAACAGGTCAAATTCAGGAACTCCATAGCCAAAGCTTAGAGTAACAACATTGACAACCAATTGCTTTGCATTTTGACTTGTGTGACAATGAAACTGAAAGCAATCTCACATGAGATCATTTCAATATAAATTTTCCAGGGACGAATCATGGTCTCTTTATTGTTTGCTATAGTAAAAGAGATAATCCAATGAGAAGAAAACGGATGACATTAGCATTTTAGAAGAGCACTAATCCAGTGAGGCTGTGCAGCCAGGTGCTTGTAACCTCACAATGTTAACAAATTATTTATTTTCTTTTACAAAAGGATTTTATTGATTGAAAGAAAAGAAAAAAAACAATATTAAATCTCCAAAGGGAGAAAGTCAACTGGCCTTGTAGTGACTTGTACAACCACCATCTAATCTGGGTCTTTTATTTTCATTTCATAAGTGTAACCTAATGACTTTGTGCAGCTTCCATCCATCCACTGGAGTATGCCAAACTAAGAATCAACTGATTAAAATACAAATTGCATGATTATGTTTAGCCAAATAGAATCCTTTGGTTGAGAGGATACTGTTCTACAATGGAAACTTAGTCAAGATTTCTACAATCAATTTGTACCACCTAATGTGGGTGGTAACTACCATTGTAAGGCACACTACTACTGCCACATCATATGTCAGTAAGTTATAGTTTGTGCAAAAATACAAATAGCATATAAAAAATTACCAAAGAAGTGATAAATACAGGTACAAATGGCTTCGGGTTTATAAGAACTTTGGTGAAGAGGAGACTTATTTCATAGTGGAAGTACAAACATTGATAGAAAGATTTATCTATAGAGCAAACCTTGTATTAGATTGAAACTGTATGTCCAAAAGACAATTACAAGAACACTTTAGTACATGAGGAAGAAACAATAAGGTAACCTTGAACTTAGTAAGTTATAACTAGTGAAAAATACAAATAACATACAATTAATTACCTAGGAAATGATAAATGCAAGAGAAAATAGCTTTGGTTTTTTAAAAGAAGAAGTTCCTTTGGTGAAGAGAAGACTTGTTTCACAGTGGAACTACAATGATTCGTATAAAAAGATTAGCCTGAAGAGCAAATCTTGTATTAGATTGAAACTGTATATCCAAAAGACAGTTACAATAACACTTCAGCACATGAGGAAGAAACAATAAACATCTGAATCCTGTGTATTAATTGGTTTAACTGAAACTTCAACTAAGCATTTCCCCCAGCAAGTTGCGGAAATCAAAATGCGTATGTAATTTAACAAAGGCTGGGGAATACCCATACAGTTTCCAGTGCAGATTGACCTCTAAGCAAGCCGGGTGAATCAGGGGAGATAACCTCAACCAATTGATCCTCCAAAGAGAACATATACCACGCGTCTTTCCGGTAGCTCACATAGTAGATGCAGTTCGCTCTGATTCCTAGTCCAGTTGCAGCAATCGACCCAGCAAAGCCTTTCGATCCAAGAAAAATTGTTTTCCCACCCAAGTCAAGCAGCTCCACCCAACCACAACTGGCAGAGTCCCATCGGAAAACATCAAACCCACGCGGGAATCTCTGGCAGATGACTAGCAGCTCCCCTCCAGACTCGGCAAGCCACCTCTCCTGGTGCGTCGGAATGGCGCCTCCGCCGCCTAGCGTCAAGAATTCAAGGCCGGCAGCAAGGTCCGCGACGAGGAGCTCCATCGTGGCCGTAAGGGCGTAGAGCTTCTCGTCCCCATAGAAGATCATGTCGTCGACGAACCGTAGCAGAGAGGACTCGCAGATGGTCCAGAGGGCATCCCCGATGCGGCAGTACTGCAGCACAGCACTACGCTTGGAGAAGAGGGCTACGAGGGAGGGGCCGGCGGGGTGGGAGGAGAGGAGGACGCGGCGGAAGGGCTCAGGGGCGGTAGGGAGGCGGATGCGGGCCTGAGAGAAGATGTTCCAGAGGAGGAGCTTGGCGTTTGGGGGGTCAGTGCTGGTGACGAGGTGGCCGCAGGCGTAGAAGATGGAACGGCGGGAATGAACGCGCCAAGGGAGCTGGGTGCGGTAGAGGCGGCGGCGGGCGAGGTCATAGAAGGCCTCAGTGTAGGCGGGGAAGCGGGTGAGGAGGATGAGCGGGGGCTGGGCGGCGAGGGCGTCAGGCGAGGGGGCCGCCGCCGCCCGCCAGCCGCGGCAGACGCCGCGGAAGGCGAAGAAGTCCTCGAGGCTGTCGAGGCGCCGAAGCATGGCGATCAGCAGTGGCTCTGTCAGTGACGACCAATCCTTCCTCTCCTTGTCGAATCCTCCGTCTTCGTCTTCCTTTTCCTTCTGCTCTTCTTCCTCTTCTTCGCAATCATATGAAGCAATTCTTGGGCGTTTGCCGAAATTCATCGGATCACTCTAGAGTCCGGCGAACAGCGGCTGAGTAGCAATCAAGGCAGGTTCTCTACATTTTGCCGCTACACACACAGGACATTCGGAAGGATTGGTTGACGGGGACAAAAAGATCTTCCAGGCCTTAGGTTTGACTGTTTGTATGCACATTTAAAATATTTAATTTGTTTAATTATAATTTCTTATTTAAATTGTTAAGTTTACTGAATATAAATATAATTAAAGTTATTTGATAATAAGATCTTACCATCAAATCTCATTTATATTATTTTAAATATAATATATTTTAGCCTTATTAAAAATGTGACACTTTTATCCTTATAGGGAAAAGAACGAGTAAGGATAAAAAATAAACACCCTTCTTCTGTTTTGATTGGGCGAAAAGCTAAGCAAGGAAACGCTCACGTACTCACTTGTCCCACTGCTCGCTGGTTTTGCCCCCAACGGTTGCTGCACTCTAACTCTCGCCACTCGCCTACTCCCATCGTCGCCGCTCACTAATCTCATAATTTGTCATTTGCTACTCGTAGCCCAACGGGCGTGTTTTCTAAGCGGACGAGGCGCTTACTTTCATCTGAACAAAGAATCCTTCGCTTATGACACGTGGCAAAAAATTAATCCAACGGCTGGTGAAGACTGGCCTTGTTTGTAAGTCATTCACTTTGTTTCCTTCCCGCCGCTCCGGCAACTCGTTCCACCGTCGCTGCGGCTGCTCACTGAACTCAGCGGCCACGCTGACACACCATCCTCGGAGGACGCCACCCATCTTATTTCATATGAATATGTCGCCTGCAAGTAATTGCGATCGCCTGAGTGACATGCCGGACGAAATCCTCCACCACATCCTTTCCTTCCCACTCTCGAATCTGTCCGCACCTCCGACCTCACTCGGCAATGGTGCCACCTCTAGCGCTGTGTCCCTACCTTGCACTTCGACGTTGATGACCTTCTCAACCAACATATCGTCAATGAAACCGAAGCCACATGCAAATAGGCAGAAAAGATCCCCCTGCCAGCACGCCCTTTTTCTCCGACAACTACTTCACTCCCATGGCGTCCTGCAACCAAACCCCCCTCCCCTGCCTTCTCTTCCTCTTTGCTCTCCACCTCGCCCTCTCTCACTACTCGTCCCTCTCCCCCGAGACCTACATCGTCCATGTGGCAAAATCCAATAAGCCTGCCACCTTCGCCACCCACCTCGTCTGGTACACCTCCGCCATCAGGTCTGCCGCTGCCACTTCTACCTCGTCGAAAGATGACCCGGCTAGGAGGATTGTTTATAGCTACCACACCGCCTTTCATGGCTTCGCCGCCAAGCTTGGGGAAGGCGAAGCAGAGATGCTAGCGCGCTCCCCCACCGCCATCACCGTAACGACGAGCTCTCCCGCATTGAGTCCGCCTCCGATGGTTGTGTGCTCGTTCTCGCCGTTCTCGCCGACGCTAACCCTCGCCCAGCTCCCATTCTCACCATTCTCGTCGACGCCAGCCCTCGCTGACGCCAGCCCAGCTCCCATTCTCCTTCAGCACCGCCACCATGTCCGTCTCCTCCTGGAACACTGCGGCGAACTCCTGTAGCCGCAGGATGCTCAGGTGGCAAATCGACCGAAACATTGCGCATACCACCAAGAAGCTCGCGACGCGGTAGGCCCACGAAGCCAGCTCCAGCGTGCACGCAGCGGCCGCCGAGATCCGTTCGTCGCTGAAGGCGTACCAACAGATCTTGTACGCCACCTCGGCGGCGAAGCAGGGGGAGACGAAGAGGGCAAGGAGGTGAAAGAATCGGCCAAGCTGGGCGGTGTAGGCTGCGCGTGTCACGCCCTGGTGGAGAGCCAACTATTCCTAGCTGAGGGTTCCCCAGGGAGATGACAATATTAATAGGAACCAAAGAACACAATTGCTATAAAAATTTTATTAATCAAACAATCTCAAATCCAACATCAGACCTGTGTAACACAATCTTTTAAGATCAACTAAATCCACTTACAAAATTTATAAACCATAATTTATATAGACATACTAACCAAGATGCAATTAAATCAACTGAAAGAATAGAATAAATCAGAAAAGTATTTAGAAAAAAAATACTTAATGATATTCTGACTCCGGTGGGTATCTAGCTATCTACTCTATCTCTCCCAGATGCTAACTCTGTACTTGGAGGAGAAACAAGGGGAGTTAGCGAAAAATGCTAAGTAGGAATCAAGAGATGATGCATGTTTAATTAATATGAAATTGCAAACACGGAAACTACACTACATGTCAAAAACAGATAATACAACAAAATAACTAAACATAAGATTGTTGTGCAAATCATCAAGCTTGGCCAACAGATCTCAATTAAGAGCCGCACTCATTTTCAGAGTGTTTCCACCATCAGCTCACACGATGGAACGATTGTCTTAAACAGCCCGGGGTGTTGCGTCCAACACTGACATCCGTAGTATTGTCCGAGAACAACTGGCGGTGCCCTAACCAGCAAACAGATAGTCTGATATAATCAGAACTATAACTCAGATAAACAGGCCACTGGTGATAAATCACCAGGTCAGAGGTCATATGCATGTCACAACATGATAATAGTATAACATCTCAATTTATTTGTATGGTCCATAAATATTCATAACTTTCCAACAGAAATATCAGAAAAACTTTGTCAATATATTCACAATGCATCCATGATAATTATGTGATATTGAAGTCAAATATGCACAAATAATAAAGTAACGAGGTCAACTGAAATTAGAAACAAATCAACCAGGAAAGTCACAAAGATAAAGTGTCAATATCTATCCTAATGCATGAATTTGACACCGTAACAAAGGCAGGGGAAAGATTCCTACCTCAAATGTTGATATTCCTTAACCTTCTCTGAAAGTTCAATTTTCTTCTTTCCTTAACTAAAATTAAAATTATTTGTTATCAACCCACAATTATGCCCTCAACCTATAATCATCAAAATAGAATTTAAGTTCTTACCTGAATAAGCTCCACCGGTAACCGTTAATTACGACCAAGTCTCAAGATACTAAGATCCCCAATCTTTTATCCTAATAATAATAAAATTTTGGGTTTACTAATTTAGGGTAGAAATTATATATTATAATAATAGATAAACAAACTTTGCCCCAAAACTTACCTCCTGCCGAAAGTTCGCTACAGGAAGAACTCGGCACACGCGAACGTTACGTTCGCTTGCTTTTCAGGAAATGGTCGCCGGCGCTTGCTGGGAGGGCAGCGCTGGAAGGGAAGGACAAATCGCCGGCGCCGGAAAAGGGAGGAGGGGAAGTCGCCGCTGAAGACAGAATCGACGCTCAAGTTCTGGACAGAAACTCGTCACCACTTGGAGAAGAAGAATCCGCTAGAAGAGGGGAAAGGCCACAGCCGCCGCTGGACCTGCTCTTTGGCGCCGGAAAGAAGAGGAAGACGATGCCTGGCACCCCTTTCCAATCGCCGCCGGACAGAAGAAGCAGCAGCCGCCGATAGGAGGAAAGAGTCACCGCCGGAGCTCTGTCTACGCCCGAAACCCATCGGACGAAGGGCGATGCTCGAAAGGACGACGAAGGTGAGGCCGATGCTTCTTCCTGTCACCGCCGGAAGTGAAGACGACCACCACACGATCGTTGCCGAAGGTGAAAACGCGAGCGAAGCAAGGTGGCTTCGCTGGCAGGGAAAGGAATAGAGGAGCGAAGGCTGTGGCGCTTGTGAGGATTAGAGAAATAATTAGGGAGAATTAGTAGTTTGATTTTTAGATTAGGGAAATAAGGGTATTATTTATAGGGAAAGTTTAGAGAGAATTTAGGGCAATAAGGACTAGGATTCAGGGAGAGTTTTTAGGGATTAATAAATTAGGATTTTTGAAATTAAAATTTTAAATTTAAATTAATAAAAAAAATCAAGGTGTAATAGCGTGGGATCTCGCGCCGGTTAGCTTGTTGAAGAAGAGGAAGCGGCGGAGGCCATAGCGGTGGGTGGCAGCAGTGAGCGCGAGGAAGGAGAGGGCGGAGGCTGCGGTGAGGGAGATCTGGACGACGAGGTCATAGGGGACATGGGCGATGTGGGGGGAGATCGTGAAGCGGGGCGGTTGGATTTCTTTCGAGCTACGTGTCGTACTCCTATTCTCCACCGTTCGGATGGAATTAACTGCACCCATCTACTTAGAAAACGTGCCCCAGCCCATCGGCTCTAACCACTCGCCTACTCTCATCCCCGCCACCCGTTGCTCTTGCCACTTGCTAACCTGCCGACTCCAACCGCTCACTTGATCTTATCCCCCTTGCCCGTAGGCCACCTCTCTTTCTCTAGCTCCAACTCATTAACCCATTGCGATGATCACATTGTTTAAGGAAACAAAGCCTTAGTGATATTGGCCGTCGGATTCATAAAAAGTACGAACCGTAAAGGGATATTGGCGCAATCCTATTTTATTCACACTTTTACACTATATATACAAGAGATACAAGAGAGGAAACGGGACAGAAAGGAAAGAAAAAAAAAAGAAGGAAAATAGAATTTTCTTTAGTATACCGAAAGGGAAAGGAAAATTGTCAAAGGAAAAATCTCCGATTTTCCTTCAGATCGCGTTCCGCCCAAATCAGGCGAACAACAAAATCTTCATGCGTCCGCCCTCTTCATGCCTCACCTACCTGCCTCGACACCCGCATTAGCCCTCGCTGACGACTGCCTTGCCTGCCTGCCTCGACGCCTGCGTTAGCCCCTGCCGATGACGACGTCGAGAAGCAGACGACGAGGAAGACGAGTTCCCAGCCTCGCCTTCCGCCTACCTCGCAGCCTCGACGACAGACGGCGAAGACACAGACGACAAGGAAGACGAGTTCCCAACATCGTCTTCCTAGCATCTGTCTTCCTAGCTCGCTTCGCTCATCTTCCTAGCGAAGTTGTGTCGGTCTGCCCCACCTACCTCACTGCTGCTTCATCGTCCGCCTCACGACCCCGCCCGAGATGCTTCGCTCGTCTTCCTAGCGAAGTTGCTCCAGTCCGCCCACCTACCTCGACGCCCAGTTTGCAGCGCCGTCTTCCCAGCGAAGCTATGCCGGTCCGCCCCGCCTGCCCCACCGCTGCTTCATCGTCCGCCTCATGACCCTACCCGATCCTTCGTCGTCCGCCTTGCCACCTCACGAGCCCGCCCGAGATGCTTCGCTTGTCTTCCTAGCAAAGCTGCACCGGTCCACCCGCCTACCTCGCCGCCCAGCTCGACGCGTCATCTTCCCAGTTCGCAGCGTTTGTCCCCGTCGCAATCTTGTTTTTTTAAGTCAGACTCTTTTTTCCTTCCACCCTTTTCCTTTTTTTTTTCTCCATTTCTTTTCCCTCACATTTCTTTCCTCTCTTGTATACACAGACCTTAGAGAATTTGATGGCTCTCATATCAACCTGCCTAAATACATTGCCCAAGAATTTTTGGGAAGTCAGGGAATTGTGAGAGACTCCTTTTGTTTATGATAAAAAATATTTAGTAAATAATACATGTGAAGATATTTAATAAGCATGACATGACTTGATTAATGTTGTTTAGAACAAAAATATTTAGAACACATCATTGTCTAGATATTCACACTCAATGAACACGGGGCCAACCAAACAACCATCGAATTTTACTTTTGACACAGATGTTCGTCCCGCGTGCAACAAAACACAGGACTACTTAATTTGACCACAAAAATTGTTTGGCTAAATAATGCTCTCCAGATATCCCAACTTTTACCTGACAAGCAATTAAGGTGGAATCATCAAACGTGAGAATGTTTGTGGGTGGTTAGTGGCAGGGGCTGCACGCTGGCCTGCCCTTCTCATTCTTGCTGGTCAACTTGCATCAGAATGTGAATCTGGCTTCCTCTAGGCGTATCAATTTGGCGGAGCAAGCGACGGGAAAACAGACCATAGCGATTGGTGATACATAATTACAGTCAGCCTCTGTGTGATGAGGTCTTCCCAAGTTTTGCAGCAGCATCGAAACTTGGTAGAGTCAGGAGGTTTCCACTGTCAGACATGTAAAAGTAATTGTAATTGATCCTAGTCACCAAGTCTGCCAGATGCGGGAAGTGCCCGACATTAAGTTTGAATGAGAGGATCTGCACACAATCATTAACTCACATTGTTCACTTCTCCGAAGTGTTGAAACTTTAAAATCTTTTGTATTAATCATCAATACGAAAACAATAAGAACTGGAATTTACCCTCAGAAGAAACGCGACACAATCATCAAATTGTTTCTCGATCCGATCCACTTCCATTTCGCACCTTGCTTTGATTGCAGGAGCTGCTCCACCACTGCTTAATGTTTGTTGAACCGAGTAAAAGTCCAGGGCCAGTCCAAGAATGGTCTTAACTCGACTTGCTATGAGCGCCCACTGTTGCATGACATTTTAAAATCATTATAATTGAAGGCCTATTACACATAATATAAGCCGTTCGTACTGATCTGTACTTATACTGATATATACATAATATTAACTGATACCATTGTATGTACTGGTCCGATGCCGGACAAATGCAAGGCTACAAACTGAATTTAAAAGCCTTGAACCATAGCGAAGACAGAGCAAAGTAGGAAAGAACATACAAGCTTATCTGAAGCAACAAAACATTGGCGCTGAATTGACAAAAGATAAGCATCGTGAATTTCTATAACTTCATCAAGCGAACTAGCAGATGCCATACCACTGCAAAGCTCAGACCACGCACTGTGTAATACCTGCATCAATTACGTAAGATTTTTAATCACGATTTGCTTCAGAATATGATTCCATGAAGGACGGCTTCTTGTTTACCCGGTCCATGACATACTGATGAAACGCATCAATAAAATGGAGCAGCTTCTGCTCCACTAGCACATGGTGTTTATAGTTGTGCGCTTTGCCCACTCTGCCCTATTGTAGAAGGTTTATACGCAAACGTATCAGCAAAAACTTGTACCATAACCTTCAAAATAAAGTAACTGATACATTGGTTCTAAGGGGTGGTTATATTGGGCTAGAGCACGAAAAGTAAAATGGCAGACGTCACTAGGGAGACATTGAGAAAAACTTTGGACAAAACATGAACTTGAGATAGATCATAAATATTATGGTTCAAGAACAAGTATTGGTGCTATCAGATGTTTATAGAATTTGAAATTTAGTGAAACAACATAAGCTGTACCGTACAAGAGGTCAGTCAAAATGCTGCAGAATATAACAGTTGTAAAGGCATAGAATGCATGAGAAAGGAAGAGGATATGGAGCATAAAAACAACGATTTCTGCAATGAAAGGATAATAATTAGGTTGTATTTCTTAGAGGAAAAGAATTAACAAAAAAAAAGCTTATTTCATTGCAGCTGCACTTAACTAGTTTGATTTTTAAAAAAACAAAGTAATAAACATTCCAGGAGGTCCAATCAAACTTTTCTTTTTCGCCCGGTGGACAGCACCTATGATTTGCTTATATACACCATCTGTCGTCTTACGAAAAAATATGAGATAAACAAGATGGTCATTCCGCTAGAACAAGAAATGAAAGTTATATTTGTACCTTCCACATCCATTTCCGAGCTTTATCAATAACAAATTTTGCACGCTTCACCTTTAATAAGAAACCCATGACCTGTATCAAGCACTATCAATGAAATACTAGAACAATCTGCAAAATACAATGCCAAATAAGAAATAAAGTACCTGATTGTATTTGTTGAGTGCCTGCACGTTGGCAATTAGGTCTAGTGGCCAAGAAACCTATCATGCCAAAGATATATAAGACTTTTTTTTAGAAGACAATCTTAATGATTTTACAAGAATATTCCACACAAACCTTGTAACTGAATTTTAGCATATCAAGTGCATTAATGCCAAAACATTGATTCCGTACATTCCGTGGCAACTCCATGCTTCCAGAATCAGATCCCTCATTATCAGCGACAAGTTTTCCAAGAGATACAACCAAGGATTCTGGAAAACTTATAAGAGCACCATCTGCAGAATTTCTGATAGATTCCTATCTCAAGGTATAATAATTCTATTAAACATATGCTCAAGGGGAAAAGAAAGGCACGGCCACTTAATAACAACACAATTTAAACAAACCATACCTGCAATATGGTATTTAACTCAAAATCATCATCCAAGATGTCTCCCTTATCTAATTTGTTAAAGATTACTAAAAGGAACTGCTGCAGCAGGTCACCTAAAATCGAAGAATCACTATGCAGGTGTCTATCATATATTCACATGTATCAGGCAAAAGAGACAAACTTACCCGAACCTAACAAATAAATAGCACGTAAGACACCCAGCTCATCCATTAATTTCCAATCATTCATCAATTTCAACAACATATGCTTACCAACGTGATCCACCTAGCGTGAAACAACAAGAATTAGCAGCATATTATGTAAAAACTCACAAGTCAGCCAATTAACTTACCTGCTTCCTAATGTAAACAGCAAGACATTCCTGAATGATAACTGTGGGCTGTAATGTGTTCTTCACTTTGTTACTCTCAATCCATTTGAGAATTCTTGATGCAAGAGTACTAGTTCTCAGAAAAGGCAAAAGCTCTGAAACAGCAGTATTTTCCTGCTTTGAAAAACTTACAAGTGTAATGAGATGAATGTGAAAAAGATATTATAATTGTATACATCAACCTGATGTTACCTGAAAACAAGGAAGAAGAGTAGGAAAGGCAAACAACCGTTCCAATTTCCCTTGATCATTTTTTTTGCTTTTGAGTTCCCGTTCATCTAACTGAAGACCAAATGTGTAGTCAGTTCTATTAAGTCTGGAGAACGTTCCTTTGCTCAGGTGATCTCCATCTGTCCTTGTAACAAAATGTCTGTCACCAAAGATGTTCTCGCGTAAGCTTTCATCATTAATTGGAGGAAGATGGTAATCTTTTGATATGTTAAGCTCATTCCAAGAGGACATGTTCTTTCTTAGAAATTTTCTGCTAAGGGTTATTACTGGATTTCCAAGGCAGGAGTAGAGAATATCTTTTCCTAATAAACTCTCAGTTACATCATCTTGGCAGTGCTCCCTGTGAAGTTTCGCAGCCTTTTTATTTCCTTCTGAGTCAAACAAAAATATAGAAGGGCTCATATTGTGCTCAGCATAATCCTCTCTATCAATATCTCCGAGTATCCTACCAGCAATAGTATCAGCTAAGAACTTTTGCCAAATCCCATCGGCGATTGCTGGATGTTCACCCTCAGTTTTTGTTTCTCTCTTAAATGCCAAAAGAGACTTGTATATTTGAGATATCTCAGTGGATGAGATCTGCAAACACTTGTAAGCATGATCACCATTAACTAGCAAACCCACCAAAGATACCAAGAAAACTTCAGGCAATGTCAAAATGCCCATTACTCGTGAATTATTCTCATGAAATTGGTGTATAGAATCTTCCTCAGGATTGTCAAATTGATTTTGATGATTTGATGTCTGAGGGCTGAAATCAAACACCATTGAGGATGTTGATCTGTAATGCAAAGACAATTTACTTCCATCAGATGATACAATTTTCTCGTCTTGATTGTGCTTGACCAATTGCAAAGATTTCCCAGCAGATACAATGGCCTTCGCCATGTCCTTCAGAAATATAGGACAAATTATGTCATCAATAGCTTGTTCTCCCCCTCTTGCAGAGGTTGTCACTGAAACAGGTTCTTGCTCACTCATTTTTTTCCTCAAGTTTGCACTGGAATCATACTGACTCAAGTTTCCCATCCCATTATCAGATTTTTCTTTCTGACGTTTTTCCCATCTAAGAAGATAACTCATCTCCCAAAATGCTGGTTGATCAATGGTAATTCCATCATTGGCATAAAAAAACATCTGCCATGAAGCTCAAATAACAGAAGAAAGCAGTCAAAAGCAACTGAAAAGGCAAAAATTTTAGCTTTGAACACTGTCCTGTACTTATATTTTCAGTCAGATTGATTGCTTCTTATCACAATTGTGTTCAGAAGGCATAGCATGTAAAGAGAGCATTTTAATTGCCTGGAATATATAACATGTCCAAATTTCAAATGATAGCTTATTGATGCAGAAATAGTTTCAAGTTATCTCACATAACTCTCCTCTCCAAAGCGACATGGAAGATATACAAAACTTTGTCAAGTTCCGTACAACAGGATAATTATCAATCTTTTCAGATGAAAACATATCACAAGCAAAGGGGACTGACTAATAAAATGACACCATATATTACCTCACTAAAAAATAGAGATTTGTAAGAGAGCATGAAGGAGTTGAATTAATATAATATACTAAATATTACACAGTACGAAAAAATGTCATTATATTCATGCATAATTCCCTATTCTTAACATTAACCTCATTATTAGTTATAACCGATAAAAACGGTAAGGTATGTTAGATTTTTTTTCTGGATGAAAATGCAACATTTAAGTACCTCTTCAAAAGGGTCATCGAGAATTCCGTCGTATAGCCATGAGTCAATCCCTTCAAGATATGGTAATAAGCTTTCCGTAAACAAGAAAAGCAGCATATCATATGCCTCCTCCTATTTTGTTTTAGAAGGAATACTATAAATTAGATAACACAACACGAGGGGTCAAATAATAGCAAAAAAATAGAACAATAATCATTATGCAACCTCGCCACCTTGCACAAGACATAGTTCATTCAACTTGTTGAAAAGATAGTTGAGAATCTGAACAGCCAGTTGACTTTTTTGAATAGATGTCTGAAGGTACGAACTAGGAATCGCTCCATAGACAACTTGAAGAAGTTGCTCTGCCCCTGCACATAGACTGTAAAATGATGCTTCAAGTGAGATGATAATACAGGAATGCTAGCAGAATAGAAGAATCATAGTTCATGAAACATGTCAATAATGTAATTGTTGAATATTTGTTTTTAATTGTTAGCATCATATCTGATATTGTCAAAATGATGATAAGTAGGTATATCTAATAATCAATTATGAAAAAAAATAATATTTTCAAGTAAACAAGTCCAAGAGGAGGTCTATGCAAATTACAACTGTGTTGATACCAGGGCAAGAATACTAAATGCTATTGGTATTAAGCAAATGCCAATGTATTTAAGTAGGCACTCCATTATTCATGAATAATATAACCATGACATTGAATGTGATACTAGATTCAAGGATGAGTTAAATTATTAGTTTGTGGCTAACATCTATTCTTCAAAGAACTTTAAAATACAACTCACTAGCTAATGCAATAGTATGTTGCGCAGCATAGAAACAACACAAGAAAGTTTCTGAAATAGGTATAATGACATACACATTCCATAACTGATATTATTAAGATAAGCAGAACTATGAACCATCAAGTTCTGGGGGAGCAAAAAGCAACAGCAATTAAAGAAACCTACAAAAAAAATATTTCAAACAACCAAAAAGAATGTATTTATCCAAGATAGAAGTTTCGAAAGAGAGTTTGAATATCAAGGAAACTTTGGTTAAAGGTCAAACACCGAGAAACATAGTAGCCAAGAGAAATCAATTTGTATGCCCTTATATAAAAGTTATCAGGTCTAAACCTAACACTATTTCAATCTAAGAAGGTATTTAAGATTTTATAAGTGCAGAATACCTTCGAAATTTTTATGTTCAACTACTATAATATCATAATGATGAAAAAAGGGACACTGATATTCAAGTTAAATGATAGTATTCTGAAGAGAAACAGTTATCATAAAGACAAGATTAACCTAGACAAAGAATTAGTCAATCCCAGCACAGTGGTAGTGGCTCCAGTATCTGAACCAACAGCATTGACTTCCTCCTTTAGAGCAACATCTCGCAACCTCTTTTAAATTAAACATTATAGAGCCGTGAGAAAGAAGAATGTTACACACTGCTAAGCATAGTATAGTACAAACTGCAAACCTTAAGCCATGAAGCCGCAGAATTAGCAAATGCTTTTAGGGTAGGGTTTTTGAAATGTATAAGCTGCACCTTGTGGATATATAATTCAACTTGCTTCAAACATGTGCCAGCAAATAAAAACTGGCTAATAATACTATGCAGACTTGTATACGACAGGTGTGACAGATATATCCCATCTTTAACACAATATCTTTGTTTTTGCTTATCCCAGTAAAACAAAGTACTGCAGAATCCTTGAAGCATTTGTAGGATGCCTTGAACCTGACAAAAATATAGGATCTCACCAATGATAAGTAACAACATAAGATAACTTGCTGGAGTGTATTAAACAAGTGAGATGAGTACCAGTTCTCTTTCATCTGTTTTGAAGCTAATAACTGGTTCTGCATGAGGAAGGCCATTTGAAATGCTTCGGTGAAGATTACTAATGAAACTTTCAGCAATTTCAGCCTGTGGGATGCCTGAAAGAGAAAGAAGATATAGGGTATATGAATCAACAGTAAATTAATTTAATCTTCAGAACTGAGAATAGTAGGCTGCACAAAATGTTTTCTTGGTGAAGCAAGGAGGTTTTATAAGGGAATTAGGTCTATCATACTTTGAGGAATTATAATGTACAATCTTGTTTTTGTACTCTGATTGTGGTGGTGATGTGTTTGCGTTGTTTTGGTTGATTTGGTTTGTTGCTTTGCTTTTGGACAGATATGAGCTATGTTGGCATTCTAATGTTTCAATGCTTAAAGAAAATACTTTTGCTTTATACGCAATAATTGAAGAAATTATTAGAAGCATATTTTGGCCAAAATGGAATCAGTGTCCAGACATATAGAAGGATAAATTTTCTGGTTTTGTGTTAGTTCGCAAAACTTAGCCTCAAATTAGAGCTTTGATACGATTCTTGTCTGGGATCTTTGCCAACTGAAAAAAGGACAAAGTATGGTAATTCATGTAGGAGGGCCACAAGGGGTTTGTGTTTACTCGACCCATGTAAGTCAACCTAAACTTAACCTAGCTAGCATAACCCATATAATATATAAATATATAAAAAATAGATATACATAATAAGTACATATATCAAAAGTAGTAATATCATATATTAAAGTATAACATGTATTACAGTATACTCTTTCTATAATATATAATTTATTTATAATGAATGGTTATGCAGATCTTCTAATTTATGACATAGCCTGATTATTTATAAGTTATATATAACCTGAGTTGATTATGCCTAAACATATTTAGTCTGATCAAAACCCTTATTAACTTATTTGTGCATTGTAATATATAAATAGGCAGGGTCAATTTTTGTCTATCCTGAGGAAAAGGAGAAAAAAAAAGTTGAACACATATAGGAGGGAGAAGAGTAACACAAACATACACTTTTTGCACATCACCACTCTATTATCATTGTTTTCAAGTCTTCGTCTACTAATTATTGGGTTCCTCCCAACATTAATGCTAGGTGAAGTGTATAATATTATCATAAGAAGGCAATAATTTTTTTTATAATACAAGTAACTAAATGTGTTGTGCAATGCAATAGGGCACAATAGTGAGTGACAAGTTGATATGCAAGTTGACCTAATTATGATCTAAATATGTTTACAATTGATACAAACCCACCTAGCTTCATGATGTGTAAATGGGAAAGTAAAATTTAGCCATCTCTAAATAATATTTCTATTCTTATTTTTCTAGTTTGAAACTCACCAATTCATCCTCGCTTCCAATCCCTCCATTCAAGTATGATCTCTCTTCACCTCTCTATTTACATGCCAAAATAGTTTGAACTACCTATACCTGCTTCATCTCTCTCACTCTCTTCTTCTCTTTCCTCACTATTTTAAGTTGACGAACATTTTGGCTTGAATAGGCACTAATCCTCTGGTTTCGGGCATAGAGTTTACAAATTAATATAAATATGAAAAATCTATCCATTGACATATTTAGAATCCTTTATCTCATTTTGAACCTTTTTTTTATATCGGCAAGTAATTGATGAATGCAGGATTTGATCCCAATACCTTGTTAACAACAACAAAGATCTAGTACACCTTCATTTCGGACTAAAATTGATTGCAATGGCTTCTACAAATATTTTATTAGCGTTAAGCACAAAATATCATGTCGTGGAAAGTATTAGTGAAATAGTGCTTTGGTATGGCTGTATTTGTTTGGTTTGGATTATAAATTTGGTAATTGACTAACTTAAACAATGTTTTTTGCCTATATTTCCTAGTAAATCTAAATGGTGACCAAAGGAAACAAAAAAGAACAAACATCAAAAGAAGGCATATTGAAATAGGGGAGCACAAACAGTAATAAATTGCCGGCGAGATCAAGCCAGGGAGGGACACACCAACACACTCTGCACGTGGGCTCATAACAGCAGAGGAAGGAGGGGCCATGGTAGCCGCCACTGCAGCTGCCTGGTGACATCCATCACCATATCTCCAGAATGCATCAGCCATTACAGCCAGATTTGAGAGAGAACAGAGGGCGAGATCTTGCAGGATAGAGGGTATATTTGGGAGTGCGCTGCGGTTGGAAAAGCACTATATTTAGGGTCAAAAGCAATACTAGCTGTGAAAACACTGTAGATTATTGTTGGAAGAAACATTGCAAATTACTGTTAAGCATAAAATCATATAATAATTAAATCATTTGACACATATACAAGAATATAATCACAAATTTCAAGATTTCATCAAGCTTTGTGCAATTTAATAATGAATATTATTCACCTCATCTAACTATAGTTTGAATTTTGCGTGATGCTCAAGTAGATCCATAAGTGAGTATGAAAGGTAAATCACATTAATTGTATCACAACTCTTCAAACTTTAGGTGAATTGGATTTGGAGTGATATCCAGTTCAACCGGATCAAAATAATCAGCTATTAGATATAACATGTATAAATTCATCTTGTTATGGGCCAGTTTGGAGCTGTGAATAAACTTAAGACTGTTTGGATAAACTGCTGAACTGCTTTCAGAAATATTGTACTGTTCAATTAAGTAGAAATTTATATATGTATTTAAAATTAAGCAATCTATGACATAAATAAAATATTTTAAAAACATTTACGCAAAGAAGGCATGTCAATTTTTTAGGTTTAAACCATTTTAATTTTATAGAAAATTCTTTCAACAAAAAGATGACAAGAACATCGTTCAAATATCAGAACCATGCTTAATTTCTATTTCTGCTAAACCATTAAACAACTTAGAAGTGAGCCAGATATAGGAATACATCCTGGCTGCACTGAGCTGAAAGATCGCCGTTGGTTTATATATGTTTTTATTGTGGATGCTTGTTGCAGGAGTCACCAAAATGGAATGATTCAACTTGACATCAGATTAGTGGCATCAGGAACATATTAACAAATAGGAAGATGAAAATTTCTAATTAATAATGACAGGAAGTACATACTTGACCAATAATTTCATGATCATTTGAAAATGTATTATTGAATTCAGCAAGGTAAAATAAGTGAGACAAATATAAGCGACCAATAATTCAACGCATGCAGGCTTTCAGTTTCTTGAAAATTCAAATTGGCAATATAAGTGAGAAAAATAAACCAAGATCACAAATACGCACACCTATTTACAATTTTCTAAATTAAAAAAAATCTGAAAGTTAGTAAAAAAATAAAGCAATGTGGATACGGTACTTAGTAGCTATGCAAGAAAATTTAAATTTGATTAACATTTCAGAGCTTTGACATGTTAATCTATCTCTTACAGCACAGAAAATGGCGGGCATGGAGAGCAGGCTCAGAGGTCTAAAAAGTCAAAGGGAGGAAGAAGCCGAGGGGGAAGAGGAAATGGCGGGCATGGAGAGCTCACCTTGGAGAGCGGAAGCGCAAGTGGTCCTCAAAATAGAAGTGAGAGCGAGGATCCCCTGAGCAAGCGCAGGCAACTGTGGCGAGCTCGACTGCTAGAGAAGACGATCGAGATTACGGTTTTGGCAATGGAGGAGAAAGGGTTGGGCGATGGCGACCAAGATCCGGGAGCACTCGCAGCAGGTCGAGCGAATGGAAGGAATATTTTCTAGACTCGCCTCGGCAAGCGCTTCAGCGGGCGCGAGAAGCAAGGCCTCGCCAGATTGTCCACTACAGTATAATTTCTCGGGCTGAACCTCACAAGTTGGTTCCCAAACGCTTCAATTTGTCAAAATCAGCTCCACGCGCCTGCAGAATCCGCCTACCCACAGCCCCAAACGAGTCCTATATTTGTGTGAAGCCAAACATGTACCTAGAGCAAGCGAAAAAACAAAGCAGGAATTAACAACCAAGGGATGCATAAATCAAAATGGAAAGACAAAAAATAAACCAAATTCTAAAACAACTACATGCAAACATAAATCACAATATCAAAAATAACCATTATATGAAAATACTATTGGTCTTTCCATTTTGTACCTGGCGTAGCCTAACCACTATTACATTCCAATGGCACATACTAACATCAATGAGCAAGCATCCCCCACAAATCCTCCCCAAACTCAGGAGAAGATTGGATGTTATTGCAATAATTCACTTACTCCAAGCTTCCCCCACACATTCCAATGGCAAGGACTTTGGATTAGTAGGTTGGATGGCAAGATTGTGTGAGCTGACTCTTCACTTACCTCTTCTTTTTCTTTCTTTGTTTGTTCTGTTGTAATTCAATTACCTTCTCATAAATAAAGTAATAAAAAAAGGTTTCTCGCTTGTTTAACTCTGAAAAAAGTTGAGGAGAATAGTTGTTGTGCTCCTGCATAAAGCAGAAAACAAAGAAAAGGAAATATCTTATCCTCATATGAAATTTTAACTCAAGCTTTAAGATGAGTTAACCACACTCAGATGACTCAACCGATCCAAACAGATCAATTGTCTTGTTTTCATGTTTACAGCCACAAAGCATCCGATTCCAGAGGTGCAGTTGAAACAGAAGAGCCTGATGAGTAATTGGACTAAATATCTGACATTGTGTTTACCGGAAGGGATGGGAAAAACGAAGGAGGAGAAAAATGGAAGGAATGGATTTTACATCACGTGATTGTCTCGTGATTAAGATTGCTTTCCCTATCCACGCAATGTCAACATCCTCGCAAGTTCACCGTCCACGCGAGGGCGATGCTAGTGCGAGTTCACCGTCCGCCTGAGATCGCCTTCCTGCTCGCCGGCAACAGTCGGCGTCCACGCGAGGTTGTCCGAGAGCAGTCGGTGCCCACGCAAGCCTCCTCCTATCTGCGCGAGCTCCCTCCCGTCCGAGCGAGCAGTCGGAGTTCGCGCGAGCCCCCTCCCGTCAGCGCGAGCTTCAGCAGTCGGAGTTCGCGGGAGCCCCCTCCCATTCGCGCGAGCCTCCTCCCATCCGCGTGAGCACCTTCCCGTTGGCACGAGCCCCCTCCTGTCAGTGTGAGCTTCCTCCCGTCGGTGTGGGCCCCCTCCCGTCCACGCGAGCACTCAGCATTGCGCGAGGTCGCCATCCGCGACTAGTCACCGTCCAGCGGCAGAGGTCGCCGTCCGCGTGCAGTCACCATCCACCGGCATAGGTCAGCTTCACCGGCTGCGGCAACATCCAGGGCAAAGGCAGCGGGCAGTAGCAGCAAGGAAGAAGAAGATAGAGAAGCCAGCGTCCGCTCTTTCACGCGATTGGTAAAAATCCGTCCAATTTGGACGGATCAAAAACGAGGGTTTTTGCCCTCGTTCGTCCGTCCAAATATCCTTTCCGTATGATCCGTCCATTTCAGTAAACAACGGATTTTTTTAATTTTTATCCCTTCCCTCCTAAAATCTTTTCCTGTAAACACAGCCTGAAAGATTGACAGATCCTCTAACCCAAGACAAATTGCATAATTGCTCGCCTACCAGCCTGATTGCAACTTCTCAGATACTGCAATTATTTATACAGATTTTCTGTTGAGGTAGGAGACGTAGCACATGATGAAACAACCCCCGTGGACAGGCATGCGGGGTGGAAGCTTAGAATCTGAAAGGGCACATTGAATTCCCCAAGTCATTGCCAAATATTCTGATGCACATTGAAGTTACAGAAGCCACTAACAGAAGCTGTTCTCTTAGGTCCATCAAAACAGATGCATTTGCTAATTAATGTACAACAAATTACTTGATAAGTATGAATGAGTTGTTCTACATCCTTAAAGTACCCATGCAATTACACCATTGTCGTGCAACAAAGAGAAAGTAGATGGAAGCTAATTCAAAAGAGCGATATGTAGTTTCAAGCAACTTGAGAGGATAGACCTTTTTCACAGCCATGGCCAAAGTGAAAAGAAATGAAGATCAAACGTTGAACTCTCGTGAATGAAGCTAAAAGGAGGATGTCGGAGGATTTACCGGAGCGAGGTGATTTATCAGCGGCGGCGAGCGGGGCGGCGGAGGCGATTAGGGCTCGCCAGCGAGCGAGCGGGGCGGCGGAGGCGATTAGGGCTGCAAGCAAGCAGGGCGGCGGAGGCGATCGCGATCGAGCAGAAAGGGGACGGGTTGAACTCGTCACTCACGCTGGGCTAGGGCTCCGAACTTTTGCAAAGGCGGGACACTTCCTTCGCCCTCCGTCGTACGGCGGTGAGAGAAATAAAAACACCATAGTAGGGACTAGGGAGCGTATAATTTTTTTGAGCTACACGTGTCAGTAATGACGCTATTGAATAAGTACAATCATTTGAAGTCAAACTTTTTTGGATGAAAGATTTTGTTTTTAAAATTTTTTATGTAATATAATTTTATAAGTTAAGTTTTATTCATTTTATGTAATAAATATTTTATTATTAATTAGTAAAAATTTTAGGTAAAATTATATTTTACTTATATTTTAAATTATTAAAAATTAGACACCCATATTTTTCAAAGGTCATCTCAAGAAATTTTTTGAATGATCTTTTACTGTTTAGTAAAAAAAAAGAAAGGAATAGATGGAAAATTAGAAAAAGAATTATAAAATCATGTTTAATAGAACAAAAGAAAATAAAAGGAAAAAAAAAAATAATCTTATTTATTTTTCGCTTTGGGCAAAAATTATATTTACCCTTCTAATATCTATTTTCATATTTCTCTTTTTTATGTGCTTTTTTTTTGTTTTTCTTATAATCTTATTTACCATCACTGTCGTCATTATCGCCATCATCGTTGTCACTATCATCATTGGTGTCATCATCACGATCACTGCCTATTCAATGCCATCTCTCATCATCATCTTTTATTATTTATTTTTATTTTTTTTCTTTTTAACTTTCTTTTTTTTTCTTACTAAACACGGTATTAAAGATCTTGTGTTTGTTAAAGTCTTCTCATGGTGTCAACAACACCCTACTTCTTCCACTTGATCAACTTACAAATAAAAATATAGATTGTTGACTCGCAAGTCTTCAACAAATGGACAAAATAGAACCGAGTAAAAGGGCCCAGGCGAACTTGAAAGTTGACTACTTGGTTCATAAGATTCCTCAAACCTCTAGGTAGGAAGGACCATTACATGAATTCCATACTAATAATTTTAGAGGTTAAGTGAAATCAACAAATTAATTTAAATAACAAAAAAAAAATTAGAAGAAGATGTTGCCAGGATTTGTATAAAGTATGCTTGTAGCTAATCAGATTTCAGTCTATCAAAAAATGCCAATGGAATGGAAGATAATGCAGCAGCACAAGTCAACAGCAGCCAAGGTGGAAAATGCCCAAGAAGCAATGGAGACAGGGAACTTGATACTGCAGATGGTCGGTGCATGGCTACATCCTAAGAAACAATTGAAATCGACCTTAGAAACCCACGGTGTAGAATTGAGGCCTTGAAATTGAGTGTCTCACTAATTACTTTATCGACTGATTAATGACCCTCAGCCCAGTTAATCTTTAGATTTGTCTTTCCAACAGTCTCGCCTTCTTTCATTACTTAATTGACTGATTATGACCAACAGCCCAGCCTATATATATGTTGTAGGCAATCACAAGAGCAAGAGCAAGAGCAGAAGAGCAGAAGAGCAAGCACAAGGTGAAGTTTTTCTTCATACCTGTCCATCTTCATATTTCTTTTGTTGTCAAAATTTATGTTTTGATATGTTTAAGGAGTTGGATTTCCCAATGATTCTGCAGGGAGAGGAGAGGTAGCCTAGAGCAGAAGAGCAATCGCAAGGTGAAGTTTTTGTCCCTTTCTGTTCATCTTCGTACTCTTTTTCTGGCAAATCATGTTTTGTTTGTTGTTCTTCTCTTTCTTTTTGTCTAGAAAGTTGTGATATATTTGTTGATTTGACATGCTTGACATGGGGGAAACCGGTTAGAGCTTAAGGGTTCAATCAATAAAACACCAGCAATAAAGTGTTCCCTTAGTATCATTATATTCTCCACTTCTTCTTGGAGTTTTGATTGTTTGATTGATTGGGTCTCTTCCTGTAAGGAGGATGAAATTTGGCAGAGAAAACTTTCTGATTCTCTTTGTAGGATCTGCACGACTGCTACTTTTCAGTTTTGTTATTCTAGCTGTGAAGCGGATGCGCTCATTTTTAATCTGTAATTCATTTTCTGGTGTTTATTCTGGTATGTCCATCCGGTCTCCTTGATTCTTTGACTACAATCTTGAATGCATTTCTTATTTCCAATGGAAGGCTAGATTCAAACCGATTTGATCAAGCTAAAGAATCAGATTCATCAAAGTTCTTTAATCGCCTGCCAAATATTTGGGAAAATGCCTAGTCAAGGTATGTGTAATACATAGCAAGAACAAGCTAGCAACCACTGATCATTTCCCATTTGGTTAGGTTAAGAAGTTTATTTTTTCCACCAATTGCTTATGATACACTCAAGAGCAAAAATAATATCATTTTTTGGACATTAAATTTATACCATAGTTTAGTCCTCTTGAAGGGGAGATAAAAATGTTAGTTATATTTAAAGTAAATGAGCTTACTGTCAATGATTTGAGTTTGAGTATTTCAAATTGAGATTTGTTCTTCATGCCTAAAAGGAGAATTATAGCTTCAGATTTTGTTTAGTCATGAATCAATAAACTAAAACTATATGCATCTTATTACCAGAAGCTTTAAGCTTGTGTGGAAATGGTAAGTCAAATATCATTTTCTTCTCATGGAGCTGTATACATTTATTTCATCAAAATTTCAACTTAATTAGACTCACGGAAGAACTGCTGACTTCTTAGTAGCTTTTAGTAGCTTTTTTTTCCATTTGTTGAATACTACTTTTGACATTTTTCAAACACTAATGTCTCAGAGCTTCCACTCTTTCGATATGTAGAAGAAAACTTATTTTTATGAAACACTACATAAAGGACGACTGATATCTATGTAATCTTGATGAGACTTGCGATTATCATAATTTTTTACTCTTAGGTGTTATATTCCAATCAAAGTTTCACACAATGAAACTTCATTTGAAACATAAGGTATATATCTTCTCATTAAATATTTACAACTAATACAGTTTAAGCTTGATCCTTCAGATTGGGAAGCTTTCGATTAGCTACTAAACATGGCAATAGAACCTCCAATATCTGAGAAGCAGGAAGAAACCATTCATCGTGCACGCACTCACACGCCAAATGTTTTAGCAGACTATATTGGAGAATTTTACGTGGATCTTGATGATTTAGCCGTTCAGGTGAGTTTTCTTTCTAAGTTCTTGACTCATTATTAGTGAAGCATAACTGTTAAGCAGCTGCTTTGGATTTTACAAAGTTATTAATGCTTTGCATATAATGTTCAGCAAGAAAAGGTCCTTGTATCTTGCTTCTCTGTCTATTAAATTTTCTCACATGTATGAATTGCCAATCTGGAGGCTATTGCTCAGCACGCTGTCCTGCCTCTTCTGCTGTAATTCATTCATACACTTGAATCTTGATCATTACAATTAAGGACACATACACTTGATCATTACAACCATCCAAAAGAGCAACGTAATTCATTCATACTGCAGTGTACACTATCACATACAATTTCACAATTATACAAGAAACATAATATGGTAGGATGAAATGAAAGAACAGCATACACATGCACAGTGAAATTAATTTATAATTATTTATAATAATTATACATATTGTACTAATTATTAATCAAAATTTTAATGTTAAAAAATCTAATATTTATCTACCCAACAAATCATAAAAGGATCACAACAATAATTCTTCATAAGATAGAAGAATGATCAATTTCAAGAAAAAGAAAAGATAAAGTACATAATGTCCAATGATATAAAATTTTCATGACTCCCTCACTAATAGGTAAAACACAAAATAACGTTAGTAATATAATTAATTAATATATTAGGGCAAATATTTCTTTAATAGATTCAGAGGTGAAGTATGATAGAAACCCCTCAGCCGTCACCGGCGAGAATCATGCAAAGCACGCCCAAAGTAGAGAATACAAGACACGGGACATCTCCTAAATTCAACCCTAGGCCCTTATTTATACTTTCCCCTCGCACCCTTTCCTTTCACACCCTTTCCTCTCACACCCTTTCCCCTCGCACCCTTTCCCTTCACACCCTTTCCCTTCTAAAGATAATGGGCCTAACAACTAATGATAATTGGGCCCGTAACAATTGCCCCCCTCTCAAACCAGCCTTATCCTCAAGGCTGAAAACTTGATCTTGAGCTGCCTCTAGGATCCCAAGTTGCTCGATAATTTGTTGCATCCGCAATACCAAACACTTTTGCGTCCAGCATGACAGCTTCATCTTGCTCTTCAGAAGATAATGCACCCCGCTCATGTAGCTGAAAAACATTACTAGTAAGCTGAGGGTTTCCATTTAGATCATGGTGTGAAGGACTTGAGAGAATAAAGTTGAAGTCTCCAGGATTGGCAGGTTTTGCATTTAAGGGCTGCTTCTCCTGCACATCTTCTAAGACAAATAATGTCACCATATCATTGGGTATCGGCAACCTTGGATGTTCATGCGAGCCCTTCTCCTCATCTTCGCTTGTAGACGTAACAGCACTAGATTCTTCTTCTCTCGGTTCCTCATCTTCTCTCATGGAAGCTTCAACAACAACATCAATCATTTTCTCTTCTACATTGGGGCTATAATCGGCCTCAACTGCTGGATAATTGCTCGGTTCAGAATGAGGATCAAAAGTGGTATCGGTCGATGCTCTAGAACCTTTATCAACATGAGTTAGATCGTCTTTCTCAAAGGAGCTTTGATTAGGAATTGCACTAAATCTTATGATCATTTCTGACTTCAGCCTTTCCCAAGAGAGATTAGGAATCTGACGTGTTAACCTTTGAACCCAATCATATATTGGTCCCACCATACGAATAAATGCCAGAGGAAACTTTAAATCATCTTGCGTACCTCTATTGGTGAAGAAATATTTAGCTTGTGCAATCCAATCTTCGGGAGTAGTGCCGTCAAATTCGTGCTAAGTACACAAAAATGCGAAGCGGTTGCTTATCTTTCATGGCACTCTGACTCTGTGATGTAGTCTTCAGGACATTGCTTGAGGTTGGATAAGTCGGTCGATCAACAAGTACCTTCACCCCCTCTTGCCTTTTGTTCTCCCGTACTAACTCCTTCAACATCATTTTTATCTCAACCAACATTATTTTCGTCTCACCTAAAACATGATCTATCTCACTACTCTTCATTTTCTTTCAAGATTTTTTTTTTCAGTGCTACAGTACCTTGCTACAGTAGGCTACAATACCCGATTTTTTTTTCCACCCTCTATTTTTTTTCCCAATCCTAACCCTAGCTACAGTGCTGTCTCTCTTACCCGCTTGGCTAGGGTTCCGACCAGGAAGAGGGTCGTGGGAAGGGAGCGGCAGCGTCTCCTTCCACCTGGTTGCTCCCGTCGTCCGCCTGGATGCCGTCTTCGCCTTCACGCGTCGCCGGATAGCTACTCGTCACCGGCACTAGGGTTTCGACTTGGCTGATGGTGCACGCTTGTCGTCGTCGCCTGTTGCCGGTGCTTGTTCCGCCGGCTTCCCGCCACCCGTCACCGCGCTTCTGTAAAACCCCCGAAACTGTGTCTCCTCCGCCCGCTCGCCTCGACGATCGGAACCACTCGTCGAAGCTGCGCTTCCACATGAGCTCGCCTGGAATCCGCTGTTTAGAACTCGACCTCAACGCCGCACACGACGCCGCCTCGCGTCAGTGAAAACTAGCCGTCGCGTGTTGCCGCCAATGATGGCGCAGCAGCTCGTTCTCGGCGATGGATGAGGACACTGCTCGTGTTGAAGATGAAGATGCTTGCGTAGATGGAGGGCAGCAGCCCTTCACTATTCAATTTCCCTCTAGGGTTCGATAAAACACGAACTGATAGATTCCTCCTAGGGTTTTTGATTACTTCCCCTAGGGTTTTTCTTCAGCTTGATGAACGATACTAGATCCGCCGATTAGATCTACTACCGACAACGGAATCGCTTCCGCCTTTATCCGTCGCTGGACCACCGGTTCCCGGCGAATCGATCGGGCAGGTTGGACCAATTGATAAAAACCCCTCAGCCGTCACCGGCAAGAATCGTGCAAAGCACACCCAAAGTAGAGAATACAAGACACGGGACATCTCCTAAATTCAACCCTAGGCCCTTATTTATACTTTCCCCTCGCATTCTCTCCCTTCACACCCTTTCCCCTCTAAAGATAATGGGTCTAACAACTAATGATAATTGGGCCCGTAACAAAGTATTTATTGGTAATTTTCAGTACTTGATGTTTAATTTTCAATAAAACTAGTCAATATTCAAGACCACTGTACTGCATGTCATCGCAGCTACTGTTTGATATTGCGTTATCTGTAAAAACTACTTGAACTCTTAAGTGGGTGATCTTAAGCCATCCTATTTCATCATTATACATATTTTGAAACTTATTCATACAATCCTAACAATTACTAGCAGGAGAACCTACTTTATCAGCTTCATTCTGATTGTAGGTATTAGTTATGATTAATTTTTTGTTTCCATCATACTAAATTTGACAGACAGTGTCGTCCATCATTGAAATTGTAAATCCAACATAGAACCAAATAAATTTGTGGACAACTAACAATTATATGCAGGAAATTGCCCATCATTCACTCTGGGAGAATTCTCATAATAACCAGTCCAATGCTTCAAACGGTGGTTCTAGACCCAATCCTGAGATTGGCCAAAGCAGTGGTGGTGGCAACCATTCGGTTAACAATAACATTCTGTCACTAGATGAAGCTTTAGCTCAACAGTGCGAGTTACTGGAAAATGGGAATGGTGATGTGCCTCTCGTTGCACTACATCTGTCAGAAGATGGTAAGTTTAAGCCAAGACAAATCCTCTATCCGCATAGCTGCTTTTGACTGCTTCCTCTATGTTTTCTGAAGTACTCAGCCCTTAGCTTTCTTTCATGCCAATGTTCTTTCAACTGAACCAACTGGCTGTCGGTTCTGTCTACCCGCAAGAGATTTATGCAAATCACTGTGACTGCCTGGTTTCTGTGGATTGTTGAACTTTAAGTTACAAAAGTCTCTTCATTTATATAATGTTAAGGACTTAAGAGCATAGTTCTCTTCTGCTAAGCATGTGTCTGAATTCTGGACTAGGGATTTGTCATGTTAAGTATAGTGTCTTCTCTATGCGATTGCTAATGTTCATTCATTCAGGTGAAATCATATTGGAGGCTTCCAATGTGGATGGTAGATCTTCATCCACTGAGCCGCCTACACAAGTAGTTGCATTTCTCTTATCCTCTTTCTGATCAGTCTCTTTGACACATCTGAGGTGATGTGTGGCTTGCAGGTTACAAGACAAGACAGTATTGACGTGGACAGAATGTCTTATGAGGTATGAGTCGGAAAAATCTTGAATTGTCCTATTTATGAGCATTGTGCAGTTTCACCAGTGAAGGTTTATGCTTACATTTTGGTTGACATTTTCAATTATTCATTCAGTATCTAGTCTATGTTATTATGTTATACGTTTCTGAATTTTTTTTTCTCAGTTCAAATGAATTCTTTCTTGTTGAACTCAGCAATTGCAATCACTAGAGGAAGGAATGGGCAGTGAGAGGAGAGGTTTATCAGATGAGCGTATATCTTTGCTGAAGAAAACGGAGCACAGATGTCGATTCTTCTCAAAGGAAGGCAAAACTGAGTATGTAATTGGTTAAGATTTTCTTTTGATAAAACTGTTTTTTGGTCAAGTTTATCAGATAGAAGTCACTTAAGCTAGAACACTCTAATTAAAATAACAAAAAATGTCAATCATTATTTCATTGAAATTTTTAAATGTAAATATGATGATTATGACAGATACTGCTTAAAGTGCATTTCATTCCAGTTTTGGGTACTTTCATTCCAGAGCGATCTAAAATGTTTACTGAAGTATAAAATCTTTAGAAACATGACATAGGATGATGATTATACCTCAAATTTGTTCATCTTAATAAATGAACAATTCTTTTACTCGCTAAGAAGTTTATGTTAGTAATAACGATAATTTTTCTGATGCAGATGTGTCATTTGCACATCACATTTCGGAAGAAAACGGTTGATCACATTGGGTTGCCAGCACTGCTATCATTCACGCTGTATTTTACGCTGGTTGAAGGAAAGTAAGGTGAGATTTTTGAGATATTACTTCTTATCAATGAATTAAGTTTAGGTAAAAATTTGAGTAGAGATGATTATAACTTATAATTTAGGTTTGAGGTCAAATCTTAAATGAAGATAATGTGGCACCCATGTAAAAGATGAGATTAAAAAAAAAAAATGCAATCTCGAATCATTCTCTTTCTCATATGCCAATCTTTCTTAAAAAAATAAGTATCTAGATTGGTTGTCTATCTTTAGGCAACCAGATTTTTTTAGATAGACAAGTTAAGTAATAAAGGCGGGGCTTGACCCAACACCTTATTATCATCAACAAAGATTTTACCGGTTGAACTAACAAACACTTTCAAACTATTGATACATCAACCCTGCATTTTAGCTAGATATTATACATCTATGATTTAGACATACAATACATTATAGATATATTCTTAATATGTTTGCATGGCTCATCTTGCTACAGAATCTGCATTTAGATTGTCTTCCAATTGCTTTGAAGCATCACTTCAAATGCTAAGGTTTGCTCACAAAGTATTGTTAATGAATCAGGCATGTCCCATCTGCAAGGAGGAGGTGTTTGGAAGAACATCACATCAAGATGCAAAGATCTGAATGGTTTGTATGATTTGCTGCTGAAGGATCTTGAACATATTATTGAGTGTTTTGACTATAGTTGCAATATGATGTATTGGGATGAATCAATTGCTCCTTACTATAAATGGAGCTTGTAAATTGGCTTTAGACCATAGTTTTAGAAGCACTTGCTTATTTATTGAGTGTTTTGATATGGTTTGATTCAATCTCTTTAGCACTCATGGAAAATAAGTGGTAAATTGAAAATTTTTGAATACAAGCTAGTTGAAACCAAGTCAAACCTAGCATTGCTTGAGTCAGGCAATCCCTACAATATATGTCGAGAAAAATTATGATTCAACTTCTCCGTAACATGAACAACTCTCTCCATTTGATTTTCTGATGTATGCCTTCTTAATTATTTGAATCAAAATAGTAATGATAATAATGATATGTATCATTGGTGCATTTATTTTTATTAATCAAAATTATCATTTTTATTTTTCCTTAGCATTGTAAGAGCTCCTTGTGACACAATGCAATGTATTTATAGTTAATGTTAATTATGTTCGATAATATAGAATTTATCTTAAATATTTTGATTGGGTAAACCTAATGTATATTATTGATGCCCTCAATTTGTTCACATTGAAGAAAGCCCTTGACCTACTTAGCTTATTGGGCAAATTGTAATATATATTAGGTGAGTAAATCATCACTATGTTGCTTTGCCTATAGAAGTGTTGGTTCACTCTCCCAAATGATTAAAGTTCCTATGAAGTGGATTTGAAGGCTTTCACTGAAGGATTATAATGTAATCTATGCATGAAAGGCATTCATATGATAGGTCAAGTGCTAATATTAGTTTCTAGATACTATTTTGTGAAAAATCTTAGAATAGACGGGTGTTGTGATTCTCATCATGATCTACATATGATCCTCCACTCATTTATTAGCTTGCTAGAAGAGTGGTGAGGAGTTGTCCAATTGATTAGTATTTCATTTCTTTATTACTTGATGATTGGCTTATTGTATGACCAAGTTTACCTAAGATTGTGTTGAAATGGGATTGATAGAGCATGTGTGTGGGCGTAAAGGGAGTTGCTACTAAGTCTAGTTTGGCTATTAAATATGAAAAGTTAGGTAGAGTTGAGTTTTCTTAGAGATCATGGTGTACCATGGTTTTAGTTTTGTGAAATAGCATATGTGGTATGGGTTCAAACACCAAATGTGGTATGGGTTCAAAACCTTTCTACTGCTAGGGTTTTGAATCCCACATCAAATTGAAAATTAGAGATGGAAAAATAAGAATAAGCAATAAACTAGTGCAATAACTGACATGATACTGTTTTTTTTAGCAGATGAGTGGTTGGAGTGAATTAGATTCATGGTAATTAACTCTCTTACTATTATACAACAATTGTTGTAAATAAAAAATTTATCATTCAAGTACCCAAATTTGAGTAATTTATAAATTTATTGCTTTATAATTTATGTTTAAATAAAAGTCTAGATGAAATTTTGGATCACCGAGGATGGTTCTAAGAATGTTTTATCGTTACGAACACCTCTCACAAAAGTAACAATGTTTCTCACTAGTTGCACTAAGTGAATCTATACAAAGAGAGGACATGAGTTTATTAGATCTCTTCCTTTTAATAATAGAATTCACAAGACGAGAGCCCATAATATACACCTAGAGAGCTGAAATTCCACTCATAGTGATGGTGATTAGCTTGAATTAGTGAATCTATCTTATGGACATAATGGATACGACAAACAGAGGCATGAATTGATGGTGATTAGCTTGAATTAGTGAAGTGTGTCCTTGATATAGTTAATACTACATGAGGGAGGTGATGTCCTTTTGTGTGATCCATTCAGGAAGCATATAGGAAGTTGGGGCAATAGGGTTTGATCATTTTTGTGTAGAGAATTGAAGTGACATTGACATGCAATAGTAAATTGCTTACACTATAATCCCTTGAGTGGCTTGTGTGGTCCTAATAGAGTAAATTTGAAGGACATTGAGGAGCTCTATCACTCAACAACACCTGAATGTATGTATAATTTAATAATCAATTATGTAAGGATTTTGAAGCTGTCAATTAGTTCAATGGTAAGAACTTTAGTCCCTGGCTTGTTTATTTGGGGAGAAAGTTAGAAAGAAAAAAGAGAAAGTAAAAAGGAAAATAGTATAGACTTATTTACCTGGGCGGATAGTTTATGAGAGAAAGCAAGAGAGAAACTTTGGCATTAATCTCTCCATTTGCTTTTTGCCCAAATTAGAAGGAAAATTAAAACTATATCATAACTTCACTAACTTCACGCTTTTTGCCCAAATTAGAAGGAAAATTAAAACTATGTCATAACTTCACTAACTTCACGCCTCTCATTTTACCGCATCGTTGTTCATCTTCGCTTGTTACAAACTTTCCTCGACTATTTGTCCTCGCCGCCATTGCTCATACTCGCTATCGCCGCTTGTATTTAGTATTTAATATTTAATAATTATATGATATTAATAGTATTTATGTAATAAGTGAAAAAAAAATAAAAATTAGATTGTATATATTAATTCTTTAATTTTTTTTCTAAGTAAACACTAAGGAAAAAAATCTATAACACTTTCTATCTATCTATTTTTTTCTTCGTTTTTGTTTCTTGCACTTTCATAAACAAAGTCTTAGGGTTGAATTAGCGCTTATTTTTTAACTTGCCCTCTCTAATTTATTATTTTCTTCAACACCTTTATTGTAGTTTCTCAAACTCAAGGCAATATTTGAAATCATAAAATTTTGTTTGGCCCTTAGTTATTTAATTTTCATAATTTGATTTATTTTTTATCGATTATGCAAATATGTTTCCAAGCTTACTTCCGAAAATTCAATATTTTTGCAATTCTGTAATTAAATATTTTCTTAATTTAGTCCTCATTTTGGTTAATAAATATTTAAAATGTTAATCATAGTAAGAACTCAATAAATTACATAAAATTGTACATAAATTTTAACTCAGAACATGATTAGCGGATATCCAAGCCTGCCTTTAGCGGATCTGGATCCGCAGCTATCGCGGGTATAAAATCAGATCCTCTTTTTCCATCATCTTTAACGGGTCCATCCCCATAATATCGACAACCATCGGATCACCATCCAACGGTCGATGCCCGCCCAATCCTTGGCTCGCGCACATCAAAATCTTCTTGTCGCGCGCCTTAATTTTCTTTTTTAATACGACGCAGAAAATATCAACGCTGATTTAAGCACGTCGTCGACGTGCCAACGACTCGCGCGCCTCTCTGGCAATGGCGGGAATTGATCGTACGGCTCAGGAGAGCCCACGTCGATTTTGAGGAGTGTCGGTGGACACGGCGGACCCGCCGCCCTTCACTCGTGTTGCCGACACACCCCGCTGTAAACCCCTTTATTAATCTTTACGGTCCCCGCTTGCTCATCAAGTCACAGCGCAGGTGAACGAACGGGTGCGCAAAATTGGTTTTTTGGGCATTTCGTGTCAGGGCGTAAGCCTGGGCATTAAGGCACGTGAAAGGTTAGTTAGGGAGAATAAAACGGGCGGGGCCCGCGGGGCTTTGTACCCGGACGGGTCATTATTGGCGCTGTCGTATCGTTAAGCGACCCGTTTTAATATATAATAACGCCACCGATTGCCCGAGCCCTCCCCGTTCCGGGTTGGGGATGAGAGGCGGGCCAGTATAACAGTTTGACGTAGCGGTAAATGGCGGGCGGACGGGCGAGGGAGCGAGGATGGGAGGTGGGTCGGGGAGTTCTTTCATCCATCCCAATTGCTTTAGATCGATGCGATCTTTATTCCCTCTTCTTCTAGATCTTATTCTTTCCATTAGGTTAATTTTGGGGCGAGGAGGGTGAAAGAGAAGTCTGTGTTGCCTCTGGTGCGATAATTTTGTTCGCATTGCTTGTTGGTGTGCTGTTTGCTTGTGGTTTCCTTTATAGTATAAGTATTGAATGTGTCTCCCAGCTGTTCCTCTGATCTCTCTTCGTTAGCAATCCGATCTCCTCTTTCTCCTCTTTGGGAGGAGGAAGAAATTGGAGCTTGGAGATTTTAACTGATTCGATGAATTAGAGGTCAATATCGTTGGCTGGCTTCTTGCGGTTGCGGACATTGGAAGAAAGCTCAGAGGGAGATCTGAAGAGGGAGATGCGGTCGAGGCCAGGAGGCAGTGCGGCGGCAGAGGCGGTATTTAGTCCAGTGAAGGAGTCGCCGCCGGCGGAGAAGGTGGCGGAGTGGGAGGTGCGTCCGGGCGGGATGCTGGTCCAGAAGCGCGACCCCGACGCGGATGCGGCGGCGGCGCTGGCGGCTCCGGTTCCCACCATCCGCGTCAAGGTCAAGTATGGAGCTGTGAACCACGAGATCTACATCAGCTCCCAGGCTACATTTGGTAAGAACCCCCGGCCATCGATTCTTTGCTATTCGATGTTCCTCCTGGCTTGGTCCGCTCAAGGTGGTCGATGAATTGATTGAGTGAGTGTGGTGGCGCAGGGGAGTTGAAGAAGGCGTTGTCGGCAAGGACGGGGCTGCATCCGCTTGACATGAAGCTGATGTACAAGGACAAAGAGAGGGACTCGACGGCGTTCCTCGACACAGCCGGTGTGAAGGACAAGTCAAAGGTAGTGCTCGTGGAAGACCCCGCAGCGCAGGCCAAGCGCCTTCTTGAGATGCGCAAGACTGACAAGATGGAGAAGGCTGCCAAGTCCATTACTGCCATTAGCCTCGAGGTCGATCGGCTCGCTTCCAAGGTAATCAATCTTACACCCACCTTCTCCGACATTTTAAAGACTTTTTTTTCTTTTTCTGATTGGCCATCCATTCATTGATTAGGTAACAGCGTTGGACGCGATTGTGAGCAAAGGCGGACGGGTGGTGGAGAATGATGTAACCAATCTCATCGAATTGTTGATGAACGCGCTGGTCAAGCTGGACGCCATCGTCGCCGACGGACATGTGAAATTGCAGAGAAGAATGCAGGTGATTTCAATTCCAGCTTTGCCCACTCAATGCGTGCTGCTTAAAATGGTCACTTGCCTGCTTGCTAATTGATTCATTGCTTGAACAGATCAAGCGAGTGCAAAAGTATGTGGAGACACTGGATGCGATAAAGATCAAGAACGCAAAGCCAAGAGCTAATGGTGAATTGAGCAAGGAGCCGTCTCAATCTTCACAACCGAAAAACAATCAGCCGCAGCAGCCACTTCAGCCTCAGCATCAACAACAAATGCTGCAAAAGAACTTGCAGCAGCCACAACATCCATTCCAGCCTCATTATCAACAACAAATGCATCAAAAGAGGGAGTTGCAGCAGCAGCAGCACAATCCATATGAACAGATAAATCATCACCAACCGCCTCGCACGCTGCAGAAACCAGTAGTGGTGACAACGAACTGGGAAACATTTGATTCATTATTCATGCCATCGACCTCTGCTGCTGCCACCACCACCACCACCGCGGTTGCCGTCACCACGGCCTCTACTCCCCATGCAAGATTTGACTGGGAGCTATTTTGAGCATCTGATGGCATTTCCACTGAAGGAAGACCCAGCCTTGGGATCCGAGTTGTGTGTGATTATGCTTTGTAGCTGTTTTCATTTCTGGTGAGATCCTCTTAAAGAACACTTCCTTCTGCTCTGTTTCTCAATTCTTTGTGTGTATATCTGCTCTTTGGAGAGGGTTTCATTCAGATCCATGCGAAATAAATGGACTCTTGAATGATAATTATGTCCTGTCTGCCATTTGAAAGTAAACAAAGAGCCTGCATTTCATAGAATACTATTGATGTATCATAAAACTTTTGACATGAATAAAGTAAAGAGTAATCGGTCACAGATGCAACTAAAGAATGGATTAAATTGGTCCTTAGTTTGTATCATTCAGTTCATATAAGCCAATCATTTAGTCTATAATAAGAATACACTTGGGAGCTTGGAATGTTAGTCGGCTGTGCTGAGATCCCTTTCTTCATGTATCAAATATATATATATATATATATATATATATATATAATATTGGGAGATGCTATGACATTAATGATCAATCATAAGTAGACTTTTGGAAGGTTCAAGAGCATGTGTTGCTTAGTGGATCTTAGTGGTGCTTGTAATGCTTCCTTTTCTCTTTTCTTTTTATCTGCCTTCTCTATTTTTCTCGTGTAAAAATGTCTTATCAGATTTACTTTAGCATCTTTTCATTATAAAAATTGAAACTTGACAAACAGTGGCCGACTCCTAAACCTATTTGCATGTGATTGGATGCAGTGGTTCAGAAACCATTGGCTGCCTCCAAACGCCAGGCAATGAGTGAGGAGTGAATTATAATGGGCTTGCAAAAATCGATTTGTATTGTTCTTCTTGGTCTTGTTACTGTTTGCTAGTTCTGTACTTAGGGATTCAAGATCCATCAAACTTGCACTCACAGCCAAATGGACTTGCTGAAATCTTTATGCTCTGTATTGAAAGACTAGCTAAGCAACAGTGACCCCTTTTGGTTACATTACTTTCTGGCATTAAATTGCCATGCTTTCTTTGAGCCCACAGGCTTGTGGTGGAGCCTGCTGACCCTTCACCACCACTCTGTCATGTGCTGGTAAACAGCAACCACTTGTCGAGCCCTTACTTGCCAGACTTGTCATATGTGACTATTAATACGCAAGAGTGGTTCCAATGAGAACGTTGATCGTTATGTGCACTGCTGGACTAAGAGCGACATGAATCAGAGTGTCCCAGTGAGAGCCAGTCATGTGATCTTCCAGTTCAGATACAACGCAGTGGCGATGGTTGTCCCAATTGAGCTGAAGACTTGAGGAGTGATTGTAGTGTGTTGAAGCTGGCGGTTTGAAAATATGTGCATGAAAGAGGAAGAGTCGAGAGAGATCCGTGCTGTTCATTAATGGTTGTCCCCAAAACCAGCAGACCTTGTACTGATCAATATCTCGGATTGTAGAATCATGTCTTCTATTTCTATTTCTTGTGAACCCCTCAAGTGCGAGTTTGACTTGATTATGTATTGCACTAGGCAAGACAAGTTCATTTTGTTTGTCAGCACTTGTAATCATGCACAAAGCATTGCGTTTGGTGTACTGTCATTGTACTGAACATGTGTAGATGATTATGGATGCTGTTTTCAATCAATTATTAGTATACTTGTGAAAAATTTTGTTTGTTCCGCCATTGCTGTTGGGTTTCACTTTTTAGCTTGATTCCCCATGTACTCATTTTGCTTGCAATAGATAAGAAAACTAACATTGATACGTAGAGTTAGTGAGATGAAATGTAATACAATGCAATGGAAGCGACATCTGAACCACTAAAACCACTAATCAAGATTGATTGAGGCATCAAACTACTTGAGACCATATATTAACATAGTACTAATAATGACAACTGGTCTGTCTCGGATTTATCACAAAAAAAAATTATGTTTCAAAGATTGAGTTAATAGTAGGCTCAAAAAGTTTTGGACACTAAATGTCCGCTAATCAAAATTGTTAACGTATGTATATGAGCTTTAGCCCCTAATCGAGAAGTAGACCTATCATCATTTTATTATTGAATTACCTAGAAGCCAAGTTGACTCTAACCGGATCACTGCATTTACCTACTTTTCTCTCTCTCTTTCTCTTCTTTCCTTTTTTGGTTTAGCTTTCCTATTCGCCAGCTGCAGTCAATGCCCAATCACCTTATCCAGCTGCAGCCAGAGTCGATTACTACAGCCAAAGGTAGAATAATGCATAGCCACAACTCGCAGTCGCAAACCACAACCACAACTGCCAGTCTGCGCCATTGTTTAGCAAAGATGCTGCCCATACAGACCCTATTTAGGTCTCTGAAGATTGTTAAACCACGTAGAACTATCTTCAATTTCTTTCGCGACGGATTGTCATTCTCTTGTTAAACTCTAACTCTAGGATTTCTTTCTCTCAAGGATTGATCTCTCTAGATCACTCTTCGATGTGAATGTGAATCAATTTATTGGCTCAACAATAAATTTTAATGAGGAAAGTTATATTTTTAGTTGTAAATACTTGGATACTTTCTCAGATTTCAAGAGAAGATTTATTATATTACTTCCCCTACTTCAAAGGAGATGGTATACTATCGTATTGTCAAGTTGCTAATCAATAGTATAAAGCCTTGTATTAAGAGCATTATGACATTTCACTCCACCGCCAAGTGAATATGAGATATTCATTATAGGACTACTCCAAATAATATTGTACGAATATATTTTCTTTATGAAGAAATACTTAATATTAAATAAGATAATATTATTTTCAAAAATATTATTCTCTTTTTATGACAAAGTGAGACCTCTAATTGCCACTCGTATTGATATTTATCTAAAAGATTTTTTTCTAACCTAAATGATTCTTATGTTACTACTTATAGTCATCTCCTCTTGGATGCTGTCCTAAATGGCCTACCTTCCCTCTCTTGAGGGCCTTCGTACTTGAGGTGTAGTACGCTTGTTGATGATTCATCTTGGTGGCTAACATAACTAATGGGTGTACCCATTGGTTACCATCATATCTCATGTAGGTCTATAGCATCATGAATCGTGCTCTAATCATGGGTCATAAGCATCATTTAGAACATGGGTCCATCGAGTCCATAGTGTTGAGCATAGGTGATTTGAACTAAATTGCTTGGATTATTGTAGTAGGGCTCCTATAAATTTATAGCTATAAAATGATGATTATATGTTATTAGAGTTTGTGCACTCATTGGTCAAATCAATCCATGACAAATTCATTTGCTCCTCAGATTTTCATGAGCACCTCTAATATGCCCAACTTAATTATGACTACTACATACATGATTAAATATTATTGTTATTAAATGTCATATGCATTGACCTCATAGTTTCATTCACTTGCACCTCTATTTTCAGTCACTTTGCTATTGATCAAAGCTATTCTCAAACTAAATATCATAACTAAAATTGCATAAATATCTGCTTCATTAGTCACTCACTCAAAAGTTTCCAAAGCTTGAGCTATAGGAGGTGAAGTGCTTTGAGTTAAGTCATTCAAGGAGTACCCAAGTGGCTTTAGAATACTTACAAAAAGTTGGTTAGAAGAAGAGGACTAAGTGGTCTGGACCAACGGTGCTAAAACTGGGTTTGGTAAGCTACCTTTTGCTTTGGTCCTAGGAGAATCCCATGACAGCTATTGTCAAAGATCATACTTGGACCCATGTAAGTTTAGTGCCTCTCTTGAGAAAGGATGAGGAGATGTTCTATGTACCCCTTAGCATGCCAAAGTTTTGGCCAAGTGATTGAGGTCAAAGTCTCATGCTTGGTAATGTATATAAGTGGGTATAATAAATTGATTGAAACAGATAAGATATAACTATGTAATGATATAAAAGATACTATGAGCTTTAAGTAATATCTAGGATCACTAAAGTTATGATCAAATAAATAAGGGTTTGATTGGCCCTACTTTTACTTACTATCAAACTATACTTTCAAAAATTTTAAGCTGTTTGATAAATATTTTTTTTTTTTGATAAATAATTTTTTGATTGTGCTACATGTCATCATAATTTAAGATGTTTGGTAAAATTTTTATTTTTAGTATTGTTAAATATTCAAATGACCAAATTGTATACATACATACATACATACATATATATAATATTAACATTTTAAATTATTTAAAATGATAATATTTAGAACGAATGATAGTGTTCCTAATATTTACTTAGGGCAAGTGTTGAAAACGGGGAAATGGTAATGTTTCTAATATTCAGTTTACTTTTTTAGAGAGGTAGAAACAACAAAGTATCAAAATATAGCTTTTGTAACTTTTGCCTTTTTTTTTATTTTCTATAATTTTTTTCTTCTACTTTTCATTACCAATGCCTTTTTTTTTCTTCGACTTTTCATTACTAATGTTTTTTTTTCTTGTCTTTTGTTTAAAATTAGCTTGAAAGTGGTGCCAAATATGCTCTAAATCTATAGCACGTTTGCTTCAGTCTCCTTCCACTAACTAGCTACACAACAAGGATTTTAAATATACTAAATTAGTTTTATTTTTTTTCCTCAAAGAGGATTAGGCTAAGACCATGTTTCCTTATAATAAAGAAAAATAAAAATGATCAAAAATAATGCACGGAAAAAATACCAAAATTTTTCTTAATTGTTACCCATCTTTTATCACACTTTTTTTTGTTCTTTCTTGCTGACCTCTCTTTGTAGATATAGGCTTCAACATGAGGTTTCATCGCAAAAGGATCTAGTTGTGTTTGATATTAGCGGGTGGGCAAGCAATAGGAGTTCACAAGAAGAGCAACAAGCGTTTGCAAGTTTAGGGTTTGCGAGATGTTGAGGAGGCGGCTGAGATGTTTTCAGCATGCTTGCAATCCTGTTGAGACACAAGATGGAAAATGTGGGTATAATTTAGGATGGAAGACATGTCTCACAAGTCACAACTCAAACAACCTATTTCCATTTGATTTTGAGAGATAGAAAAAGGGTAAAAAAATTGTAAGTTTCCTCTCATTTTTCTTTCCATCCAAATTTGTTTGCCGAAGGAATCAATAAAACTATATGATCACATCGAAGAGCACCTTATGGCTTATATAACAAGTAAACCATAATAAAGATAAGAATCAAAATATTTATTAAGAGAGCGGTGAAATTCTTATTTGAAGCTAAGATTTTTCTCGATAATTTCTTATGTAGTGCTTAAATTTCTCTTGATAATTTCTTATGTAGTGCTCGAACTCTTATTTAAGTATTGGCTATTTTAATAATGTTAGAGCTTCAAGATGATTTCTATGTTCAAAGATCTTTAATGAAAGCTTAGAAAATAATTAACAATGGAAGGGAGCATTTTAGAGCACTTGATATCTTAGAAATTCTTACAAGCCTTATCAAATCTTTATTTGTTGGTTTTAGGGACATCTAAAGCTCCTAACAGGCTAGAATTGTCAAAATTAGCCCCTTGGTCTTGGTTGATTTAATTCATCTTGGTTTTAAGGGATATCTAAAGCTCCTAACCTCTCTTTTAACTATTGAAAGATTGATAATTATACTTTTAAAAATAGTTAAACTCTTATAATTAGTAGAAGGATTTGTTAGTATCAAAGAATTGAAACTATAGAGTAACCTTCCTTGCTCATGTAGAATGGGCCCAAATGTCGAAATTATGCTACTTAAGTTGGCAAGCCTAGATGATAAATAGGAATAGAGTCTAAAACATCAATAAAAAAAAAAGCAAACAACATAAAATACTACTGCTAAAATTTAAATAACTTGTACTTAAATTCATGGTGGTGATGTAGAGAAAATTGGACATGCTTTTTCTATGAAAATTAACCCGGCTACATCTTAGCTCTATTAAGATCCTTATTAACTCGAGTGGGGTGGACTAAGGCTATTCTTGAGTTTTCATAAATGTTTGAATCCAACAATAACAATTCCTATTGATGTTAGATCTCTTATCAATGATCTTTGGCCGGATTTGAAAAGAATAAACTCCAATTCTATATTGAATGTCCGTTAAAAGAGGGTTCAGATTTACCTGTATTGCTTTTTGTCGATTCATAGGTTCGACTTCTTGAATCCGGAATTGAACCAGGAATCATGTGGACTGTTAGATCTGGATTGATCAAATCTGGGTCATTGAATGCGACAAAGCTTTGAACTTTCAGATCTGGACAGATCAAACGTGAAGAGTATCTCCACTATTCATCGTCTTCTTCCCGCGGACGCAGTGAACAGAGATTGATCGGCATCGATCAGATGGTCGGCCAATGATTCTTTAAAGGCCGGGAAGATGCGACATCGAAGCGATCTAATACACCAACAAATGGTGACCAGATACGAAGCCGAACATCAGAATTTTTGGAAGATTTTACTTGAATTCTTTCGATTCTGGCGATGTATTTGTTGGATGGCCAGATCCTCCAATATGGAAGTTCTCAGAGGTGAAGTGCGTTGGCCGACAGAGTTTGAGGATGATCCACCAGTTGGATCTTGACTTACAACTCTCACCGGAACTAGAATCTTGACGGAAAACGCCGACGACTATCAATTGATTCATAAGGTTCGAAATCAGAAAATTCCATGGAATCCAATCTCAAGAAAAACAATTAAACAACTGATTCAAATGCTTAATGGCGGCATTGATTGAAGAACAGAAACAGAGTTACCCGATCTGTTTGCTTCACAAGGACGGAGACAAAAGAACCACCCAATTCCACTATTCACCATCTTCTTCCTGTGGACGCTATGAACAGAGATTGATCGGCATCGATCAGATGGCAGAATGAAGATTCTTTAAGGGCTGTGAAGATGCGATATCGAAGCGATCTAATAAACCAACAAATGGTGATCAGATGCGAAGCCGGTCGTCTGAATTTTGGGAAGACTTTACCTGTCGAAATCTTTCGATGCTAGCGATCTTGGATCGCCGGATCCTCCAATATGGGAGTGCTCTGAGGTGAAGTGCATTGGCCGACGGAGTTTGAGGATGATCCACCTGTTGGATCCCGAATTACAACTCTGGCCGGAACTAAAATCTTGCGGAAAAACGCCGATGACTATTCAATTGATCAGTGAACTAGAAGGTTGTTCGAAATCAGAAAATCCGTGGAATCGGATCTCAAGAAAAGCAATTAAACAACCGATTCAAATGCTCAATGGCGGCATTGGGTTGAAGAACAAAAACAGAGTTACCCGATCTGCCTGCTTCACATGGACGGAGACAAAGGAACCACCAAATTCTATCGGCCATAGACGAGTCACCTTCTCTGGCATCTCACCGAGTTACGGTGGCCTACTGCTTGAGAGTAGGTTGGCTTGGCGAACAGTTGGGTTTGAAGGCTGCCTTCAAATTGATGCATTTTTCTTAACATGGGTAGATGTTCAAAAGACTAGAGATTCTTTTCTAGTAATATAGTGACTTTGATCTTTGAGATGAGGAGAGGGATGATGTTGCACCCTTGCATGATCCTTTTTGCCACGTAGACACCAAATCATGTGATGACATGACTCATGATGATGTGGCATTGACAAATATAGTAATTAGTTTGCATATCTTATTATAATAAAATAGTAGACAATTAAATCATGAAGGTATATAGTTAAATGTATGAAATTTGACCTATGTCAAAATTGGGCAATTTAGTGACGATGAGTAATGTGATGTCTCCTAGGTTTAGTATGAATCCCGAGGCACACCGAGCGCAATAAATAATATTGATCCCTGATAATTTAGTATGGTGGACAAGTATAGAGATCGTTTGAGCTCAAGGTGATTAATTGAGTTAAATCTACAAAGGGTTGACCTATCACCTTAATTTAAGGGTTGAGTGACGGATGTATAAGCGAGGCATGAACGCTCGCTTTAACACTTGCAAGGGGTGTGCACGTAATTACATAAGCGAGTCCGCTTGTCCAATAAAGAGGAGGCAACTTGACTCGTGGTTGGTGTAGGTAAGGTGGCCTCAATTAGGTCTAGACTAAGGTTCAAATTGAACCATTGATGAGCCCAATGTCCGACTTAAGAGTGGGCCCTAGTGGTGCACATGTGGTGCCTTAGTTGGCGACACGTGGCTTCTGTGTGGGTTGTTCCCTGGGTTTTAAATAGATCTCAAGGACCGTAAAATAGCGTTAAGAAAGAAATAGTTGATGAGTTTAGGGTTTCTCCTAGAGCTTATGAGCTAATGGCTAGAACCCTAGACGAGAGAGACGTGTGGTGCACATCTTCGGTTCGACACATATTGTTATGGTTGAGTTCTCCTATATAAATAAAGTTTTTAGGGACCAAGTTGTAATTTCTAAAAAGTAATAGATCAAAATGCAAAAATACCAAAATAAATAGAAAACCCACATAACCTTTTTCCACTTCTTCTCCTTTCCCTCTTTCCTCTTGTGCAAACCCTAGCTGGCGAAATCCTGTGCCAGCTCCTTCCCTTCCTTCCATTTGAAATTGATGTTTTGCTCTAGAAGGAGTTTGGACTCTCCCATTTGGCTTGTGGATTGCAGCGGTCTTTTCCTCTTCACTACAGCGGTAAGAATTTCCTCTATATTCTCCTCCTTGGCAATGAAGAATAGGGTGAGATTTTCTATTGTATAAATTCTATTTTTTTTTTCCTTTCTCCCTTCAAGCTTCTTCTCAATGTTTTGTTTTGTTACTTCTTTTGCTTTTAGTTTTTCCCTCCTGCCAAACCCTCCTTGAACGAACCCTAGCGCTATCATTTCTCGTGAAAGCTAGGATTCGTTTGGGGTTAGTTTAGGAATGTTGGATTGAAGTCAATGCACATTTATAGCAATAATTACATCACTTATCTCCTCTTTTGTTTAGCTAAGGATAAATATTGATATATATGTATGAAATAGAAAGCTAGTAAAGTAATCTAATGAGCTTCACATTGATATATAATTGTTGGGTCATGAAATAAATAAACAAGGAATTTAGTTATCAAAGGATAATAATGATAGTGAAAGACATACATGGTTCATTAAATAAATTATAATCATTTTCTCATTTTTAATTGTAAAGGGGCACTTAGAGTTAGCATTGGATAGACACATTGTTGAACAGTGTTATTTATTGATTTTCCTTAGTGGGTAATTATGAGTAATCCTTAAGGTAGGAATCTTCTTCCTCCCTGGCAATCATGGTATTATTTATTCATAATTTTATGTTTAGTGATATCATGAAATCCTCATCGTTCTATTTATTATTTTACATTCTTAATTTCCTTGGTACTCATTGCATAAGTTCTTAGCATATAAATGATTTATGTTTATAATATAATTAGCAATGTAGGAGTATGTATTAAGCTCATAATTGTGGTAATTGATGTTTGAGTACTTATGCACATCTTACATTCTTATTGACCTTTATATGATATTAAAATAGACTTAGATATTATATTTTAATATGTCGTGGCTTGTTTATCTTATGGACTGGTCGGGTTAGGCCAGTAGACCATGGTTGTGCTGAAGTTGCTAACTTACCATAACAAACTACAGCTATGCTGGCCTAGGGCTTACCGCCGGGTTGCCTTTGGGTAATGTTGCTAGGTGTTGGATGTAACACCACCGGGCTGTCTTCGGAAAATTATTTCATGTATGAGTTAACTGTGGAAACACTCTACTTAGAGTGGCTCATAATGAGTGTTTGTGGTCTTAGCTTGATGATTTCACGACTTGTTTATGAATTCATTTCATTATTGCTTCATATGATGGTATATGATATTTTATGTAGCATGGATAGAAAAGATATCTAATATGTTTTTAACATTATTGATACACACATCATATATTTCTTAAATTCCTATTTAGCATTTATGCTAACTCCTATTGTTTTTTCCTCCAGGTTCAGGTCTTGGACCGGAGATAGATAGAGCCAGATAGATAGCTATAGAAGCTTCTTTGGAAGAAAAGACATTTTGGTATCTTCTTTTGAAAATAAACTATTGCATGAAGTGTTCAAAATTGTGTAACAACCGGATTAGGGATGACAGCGGGTAGGGTACCCGCATTTTTTTGCTACCCGTACCTTAACCTGAATAACTATTCTACTACCCGTACCCGAATAACTACCTGTTTATTTTTTAAAACCTCTACCCATACCCTACCCTATTAAAAATTTAACTACCCGTTTAATACCCGAACCGTATAAATACCCGACTTAAATATCTATCCTATTAAATTTCAACCTATATATATATATATATATATATATATATATATATATATATATATATATATATATATATATATATATATATATATATATATATATATATTGTTACCCGATTAATATTTGGGTACCCGACCCTATAATACCCTAATAAAAATCAAATTTCGGGTAAGATAAAATGGGTACCCGTAAACCCGAATAATATATTAAAAAATATAGTAAATAAATAAAAAATATATATTTACATACATGTAAATAAATATAATAATAATTAAATCTAACACAAGTAAATTACTTCATAAGAAGATAATAAATAATTAAGTCATAAAAACATAGAGGGTTACACCTCAATCCTGAATAATAAGTTTATGCTGACATAGTAATGATACCAACATTATAAAAATCCATGCTTTTGATTGCAATTGGCAAAATAATAATAGAAACGATAAGAAGGATGAAGTGTGAGGCTCCCTCATAAAGGTCAACACCAATTGGCCGAAAAAATAGAGTTTTTCAGGTGAAGAAATGCCTTCCGCCGTCCATCACCCTAGATTTCGCCCCTTTATCGAATTTATGTTAAATCCTTGCCAAAAGTCCCCAATAATCACTCCTTTGTTAGCTTATATAGTTCCCCATCATCCAATTAGGGTTCTCCCAAAATTTGGCTCGAAAACGAGCCAAATCGGGCAAGAAATAGGGTCAAATTCGAGTTTAGCGGATAAAATTATGACCTTGATTATTTTCACAGGCGGGTCATAATTTCTTCTGTGTATTCTGGAATAAAAATCTAAAAGAATTACGATAGTGAAAATAATCACGGGTAGGCCGTAATTCTTTTTGTGGAAAATTTTTAAGAAATCACGGCCGTGAAAATAATCATGGACAGGCCGTGATTCTTTCTGTGAATTCTACAATTTTTTATCGAAGAAATTACGGCCGTGAAAAATATCGCAGGTGGGCTGTAATTCCTTCTGAGGCCTTCCCAGAAATTACGGCCGTGATAATTATCACTGGCAGACTGTAATTTCCAAACAAGCTTCGTTTCGCATAAAATTTGATGGGCAGCTTTGTCTTGACATTTAGAATTCATCTATGCATTTGGATTCTTCAAAATCTATCAAAATTTAGTCGTTTTCCCCTGACATATGACAAAAGCGAAGAGAGGTGAAGATTCTGAACAAACAAAAGAATTTAAGCTAAAATGAGTAAAAACATGATAGAAAACAGAGACAATTGGTGGTAAAAGTATACTAAAAATACTATATAAATGTATGACATCAAATATCCCTAGATTTAAACTTTTGATTGTCCTCAAATAAATAAATAAACCAAAGAAAAATGTTGTGTATGGAAAAGATAACTCACTAATGAAAAATAAATTTCTAAATTATAATCTCCCATTAAAAATTTCTAACTCATGTCACAAAAGATTCTAGAGAAATAAACTGTTCTTAGAATTTAATTCTTAAAATTCACATTCCAAAACAAATAAAATTTGTAACTTGCATAATAATCTGAATCTCAATCTCATGAGTTTACCTTGTATTTAGTTCAACACTACAATGTTTTTATTTACAGGGATAGGACCTCAAAAATCTTTTTTTGTATTTATTTTTGACATTTTCTAAATCGATTACCACTTTTTTTTTTTTCTGGTGACGAATTTAGAGTACACCAACCACATAATTGATGTAATAGAACTCATATCTTTAAGCTAGCGGAGTTGCGACTCATAGCCAAAGATAGCAGAGTTAATGTTGAATGATTTTTTCTTTGGCATGTACCCACATAGATACATACTTTTTATTTCTCTCTTTTTTTTTCTTTTTTTTAGACTTCAACTCATGTCTTCGGTACCACTGTCAATTTTTCGTAGTGTCAAGTAGAGAAGTACTTCTTTTTTTTTATTTTTTTATTTTGGATTCTTTCTTCCTAACAAATAACACAATAGACCAAACATATACAAGATTAATCAATCAATATCAATTTTCGTCTACTTACCTTATTTGAAAAGGATATTTTACTCTTGAATCTCACTCTTCAAACATTCTATTTACCAGAAACTAATGAATAATTGATGGAAAATCAAAATAAGGATATATATTGAGAAAATATATTCAACATAAGGAACAAATAATCCATTCATAGGCATTGGTATATGATTATACACAGCACATATAATCAACAATATAAAACCACACATCATCATCAATAAAAACACATGCATCCACAAGATAGAAACAATCCTAGTACAATAATCAGAATAATGTGAGCATAGCATCCACAGATGGCACTAATCAAATACAAGCAAAGCAGACATCACACTGTGCCTATAGATGACGCCATACCACAAGTCAAATAATCTATATCAAAGTTATACAACAACCATCATGAAACATATATCCTTCTCTACATAAAGAATGCATCGTCCTCGATGCAATTAACAAAGAATAAGAGCATAGGAGAAGGGAAACTCACAATGCACTACTCGTCCGCACCACTGTCCGAACCAATTTCCTCGGAGCTGTCCTCCTCCTGGTACACACATCACAAAGTTCCTACACAGAATATAGATAATGATCAAAAGGGGAGACCATTTTCAAAGCATCATATAAGATTCATAGCGTAACTCCCAAAAGCAAATAACTAACCTATACTACCAAGAAGTAAAATAACACAAAATAAAAACTAAAAATGGAAAAGAGAGATAGTGCTTGGGTTGCCTCCCAAGAAGCGCTAATTTTAAGGTCACTAGCTCGACCAAAATCAGACATCATGGTGTCGACGGTGAATCAGTGCCAAAGTATAGAGCATGTAATTTCTTGCATTTTAGTTGTTTTAAAAGTATGCCCACCAAAGTAAATATCCAAAGTAGTAGGTGGATCATTGTCATATCGAACAATCTGTGTAAGCAAAAAGAAAAGTTAATACCCACAATATTATCAAAAGAATACCCTATAACCTTTCTAAACTTATCTATTATTGAACTTGTTTGTTTTTCATGTTCCTCTACATCATCAATTATGGAAAAAGTAAGTTAAAGTCCAGAAATTCATACCTTGCATTATTTAGAAGAGTTTTGATATCAAGTTTTGGATTTTTACTTACCTCGAGATCAGCATAGTATGAATTCTTTGCATTTACCTTATGTACGTCAATGGCAGGAATTGAACCAAGTTGAGAGTAAGCCTTGACACTATCTTCAGTCACCTTATCATCATCATCATCATCATCAGCCATTATACAAATTTCCAAATGACTTTCACTAGTATGGGTGACAATGGTTTCCTCAACCATTTTATCCAAGATGTCTACACTATTACATGACCCAAATTGCTTATCAAGTGTTGCTTTCCTCAACCTTTGAGGAAAAGGAATCGGTGGTTTATATAGTGGAGGTGGAATGTACACCGGTTCTTGTCCCTATCTTGTGAAGATGAGTCACCTTCGGTTCCCTGATGCTCAATAGGTTGAGAATTTTGCACCTCTTAGTCTAGCGTTGCGTTGCTTGCCCATGGTTCCTCTAGTTGTTTTCCACTGCGCATTGTAATAGCATTGCAGTACTTGCGTGGGTTTGCCTCTGGTTGCTCGGGTAGCCTCCCTATTGGTCTACTCGAAGAACTGGTCTGTTGTGCTATCTGGTTCTCTAGCATCTTTTGGTGGATTGCCATAGATTCCATCTTAGATGCCAGAGTCTTTATAGTTTCGCTTACTTGTCTGAACTCATCATTACACTTTGTCTATGCAGCTATGAAGTTCTCAAGCAGCATCTCCAAGTTAGACTTTTGAGGGGCTTGGGGCTGGCTATATTGTATTTGTTGGAAGCCAGGGGTTTGTCTAAAGTTGTCTTGAGGTGTTGGGTTCTGATTGTTCCTATAAGAAAAATTTGGTTGGTTCCGCTATCCTGGGTTGTAAGTGCTCGAGTATGGGTCATTTTGAGGTCTAGAATTATAGTTAACTTGATCAGAATTGCACTCGCTCTGTGTGGATACTCCCAACTGAAAATCTTGCGTATAATGTCTTGCATTACCAAAAATCTCGCACAAAACAGAATTAAAAGTGGAAAGATTAAAATTCAAAGAATCAATTTTATGAGTAAGGAATCAACCTTAGTAGTTAATGAAGTAATAACATCTAAATCATACATACCTGGTGTCTTAGAAGACGACCCTCTCTCACTTGTCCATTGATAGTGGTTTAAAATCATTTCCTCAAATAAGTTTATTGCATCCTCCACATTCTTATTCATTATTGCGCCACCGGCGGTGACATCAACTATCATATGAGTGTTGTAATTAAGTGCATTATAGAAAGTATAAACAATTACCCATTTCTCAAGGCCATGATGAGGACATATTCTCTGGAGCTCCTTAAAGCTGTCCCAAGCCTCATACAAAGATTCATCATCTCTCTGGACAAAGCTCGTTATTTGAATATGAAGTTGCGCAGTCTTGCTTGGGGGAAAGTATTTTGATGAGAATGCATTTAAAAGTTGCTCCCAAGTTGTTATAGAACCATGCGGAAGGGAGTGTAGCCAAGCGCGCACTATGTCCCTGAGAGAAAAAGTAAAGAGTCTAAGTCAAAGTACGTCAATAGTAACCCCATTCATTTTAAGTGTGTCGTAGTATTCAAGAAAAATCGAGAGATGCATATAAGGGTCCTCAAAAGGCAAGCCTCAAAATTGGTTCTGTTGAACCATGGAAAGCAAGGACGGCTTGATTTTGTTCACCTCAATGGCGGGACGAGCAATACTAGAGTGGACCCATTGCACATTCGGGATTGCAAAATCCCTCAATGATCTATGACCGTCCATCTTTGATGTTTGATAATGCTCAAATAATTCAATTCCTTTCTGTTTTCATTGGAGCCGGAATGTTCTTTCGATCTCTGGATCCTCTTTGAATAGCTTTCTGTCCTGAGAACTCCTAGGCATAAACAAGCAATAATAATTAGGAATAGATAGAAGGGTAAACAAAAATAAAAATAAGCAAAATGAAGTTAGAACTAGAGAAACTAAAAAGCAATAAAGAAGTATCTAAGAATCCTGTACAAAAACCAAGTGAGATTAAGATAGAGATGTTGTATAAAAACTTGTTGTATCTTGACACGACCGCAAGTGCACGGTTATGTCGAAGTAATATAAAAGATGTCGAATCCCACAGGGAACAAGGTTGAGTACTAGAAAGTCCGAGTCCTAATAGCTAGGCGAATCAAAACGTGGGTTTTTAAGGATGGAAATCGAAAACAAACAATTGCAACTACTTCGGTAGAGAAAAGATATGAGAGAGACTTGAGGGCTATGGCTTCCACCACGATGATAATCTTAATCGCACAAGAAAGATATTAATTACTTGGTTTATTGGTTTTGCACAAGGAGTCTAACCCTAGGGTACAAGGTGCCCTCTCTCGAGTGATACACCCCGGTGTTCGTTTTAGACCAACCTCCTACTCTCGCGGTGGATCGTTCTAAGATGAACCCAATGAGTTCTATGGCAGACTATGAAATCCTCGAGCGAAGACCAAACACTCTCGTGTCGGGGTCTCGCAAGTTTTTCTCAGAGGTTCGACCCTTACGATCCTTCTCTCGATATGAATCGTAACGGCTAACACACGATATTACTCGGCCAAGATAAAACCATGAAATAAATATGTCAAAGTAAAATATGCTCACAATTCATACCAAATAACATAAATAGATACAAAGTTTGCAATTAAAATCTTCAAAGGGTTTCCACGAAGCCCTGAAATAGGGTTTACGCTACAATCGTCATTGAAACGCTCAAAATCTCTCTTTTAATGAAATGAAAAGTATAAGAAAATGAAGCTAAGGGGAAGGAGATGATGAACCGAAGGAATCCTAAAGAAATCGTGATGATCATGTGTCTCAATCTCCGAAAATCTCCAAAAATCGCCTCTGTCGCCGAGTTCTTCCATCTGCGCCGCTTCTTCGCATGAATGTTCGATAGTTAGGGCATGAAAATTGGGGCTTTTATATTCCATCTATTCGCCTCTGAAAGAGCTTTCCATAGACACCTCACTTGCTAAATTTGGACTCCAAACGAGTGAGAAATCATGGAAAAATCGAGTGGAACTCGGTCTCGTTCGCGCCTTGGTTGGAATCACTGGTGAACCCCGCCGGGTTCACCTGCCCCGTGATTCCCTCTGAGTTTGGATGAATAGAAGCACAGTGAACCCGGTGGGGTTCACCCGCCCGTGCTTCTCTCTAGACAGATCTCGACCAAAGTGAAAATCGGTGAACCCGGTGGGGTTCACTTGGCCGTGATGCTTTCTGGACCTCTGCTGGCTGACGACCGGGATGGTGAACCCCATGGGGTTCACCCGGCCGTGATTCTCTATGTGAGTTTCCTGCAGCCTGGCGAAGAATCTGGTGAACCCCATGGGGTTCACCTGGCCGTATTTTTGAGGCTCACTCTATTTAAGCCCAAATTTGACGTGTGACTTCGTCTTCACACGAGAAATCATCCCATGGCCTCAGAATCTTCAAAATATGTCAAAAAAAGGGTGTTTTTACCTGAAATTGCATAAAAGTACCAAAAAGTGAAGATTCCGAAGATATGAAGGAAATAAGGCTATAATGAGTATAAAAGTGTTAAAATAATCCTAGATTTGACATGAAATACAACGGAAAAACACTACAAAAATGCAATGCATTATATCCCAACAAGTAGGTAGACAAAAACTTATTTCTGGTGTCGCGGCCAAACTCGTTATTTGGCGTACAGGGACTTTGTCACTCCCTGACACGGCTCCAAAAACTTATTATGTCACCAAGCTTATTGTGTCCGCAAGTGCACAGATACTTGAAGTAATAAAATAGATATCGAACCCACAGAGACCTTGTTTGCTGAGTACTGAATAATTAATTTCTTGTTATCTAGGTGAATCGAAAGTATGCAAGTGAGCAATAGAAAACTAAAACGAAAATACCAGAGAGAGAAGACTGGGACTAGGGTTTCATTCACTTTAAATTCTATGACTAAATGTAAATAGAGATTCATCAGTTTAATTTTATCATGGTAAAGACATAATTTACTTCATAAAAGGATTATCTCACTTTCGTGCAGACAATCATGCAGGGATCAATCCTCGCTTTCACTCAAGATCTATCCCAACACTGAGAATAAGTAAACCATCAAACAAAGAACTCAAGGATCACTTTCATGCATCTGAATTCTAAGTTGATTATCAGAAATGGAATCTTAAGGATCACTTTCGTGCATCTGAGTCTCAACACAAGTTTTACTCATAGTTCTCTAACGTTCCGATCTTTGCTTTCGCACAAGATCTCCACGTTTGACAACTCGACTCAATCCTAGATTCATATTATTATCATGACAATTTGACTACTAAAAATCAAACAATGAGAACTAACCTAATTTCTTAAAGAAAGTTCCTAACATGCAATTCTAGGGTTCCAAGTTCTCAAGCAAGTCACCTTTCGGTCCTTATTGCGAGAACTCTAAAACATGAATAATAGTATGAATCTATGGAGAATCAAAATTGCAATTATCACATGAGTAAAATTATCATGCTAAAATTATACGTGACGAAATAGTGGAAAAAGAATCATCTAGTCATTAAAAATTAAAGCGAATTACTCCCCCATGTCCCATAAAAGTTTAAGCTAGCATAGTGCAAGAGTTACAATAATCAATGGTTTCAAAAGATAGAAAATCAAAGAAAAAAGAGAGTTTAAGAAAATACACCACGGCTGTAATATAAATTACAGCCGTAATTTGCATAAGGGGGCGCTGTGAATAGTGTCGACGCCTCCTCTTTCGTCGATGTCCCCTCCAATTGATCTCCTTTTACTCTGAAACTTCTGGAGCACCTTCTCCTCCTCTATGCATAGCTTCTACTCAAATTTCACGGCCGGAGATGCGCTGTACGCTTCCCGGTGGTAAAACCCTTGGCGGCGGCGTGGAACTCGATTTCTCCCTCTATGGTGGACGAAAATTAGGGCTTTTGGTCTCCTCCTCCTCCTCTCTGCGATAGCTCCCTTTCTACTTTTTACTGCTTCAACTTTTGAGGCCTGAATTATCCGCAATCATCTCCGGAAAAATTAGGCTTCAAACCTGACCGTGGAATCGTGTTCAAAGATAGAATTACGGCAGTGTAATATGTTACGGCATTACCGTAAAATCGGTCGAGTTCTCTGGTCCAAAATCTCTGGCAAATACAGCACTGTAATATAGGTTACGGCAGTGCCATAAAATTGCCTGAACTCTCTGGTCGAAAAGTGTCTGGAAATTACGGCCCGTAAAATGGTTTACGGCAGTGCCATAATTTTCGTGAATGTCTCTGGTCTGAAGGCGCTCCAGATTACGGCCCGTGTAAATTCTTACGGTAGTGCCGTAATTTTCAAGAAACTTTCTGATAAAAACCCCCCAAATTACGGCAGTGCTATGATATTACGGCAGCTTACGAAAATATGGTACCGTAATATAGATTATGGCCCTGACGTATTATGGTTCATGGCTCCAATTCTCTTGAAATTTGACGTGTGATCTCCTCTTGATGTTGTGAATTCATCCATGCATTTAGGTTGCTTGAAATCGACTGAAAATCGTGCCTTTTTGCCTGAAAATCATTAAAAACCAAAAAGAGTGTAGATTCCGCAAATATTGATGAAAAAGGCATAAAAATAAGCAAAGTTTATGAATATGACACAAAATCACTAATGAAATGATACTAAATTTGCTATAAATTTCGGTGTCATTAAACACATAAGGCTCAAACTTTACTTGTCCTCAGCAAAAACCAACATTTTTCAAAATTTGTTCATAGGCATAGACTTTCTCATGAAAAATAAATTTCTAACATACAATCACTAATGAAAAATTTCCATCAATTGACTTGTAAAATTTTAAATAGACATATCATCTTTTGAATTCAATTCTCAAGATCCACAACTTTATCAAATAAAACTTTGTAACTTGAACAAAAAATAGAATCTCAATCTCATGACTTCACATAATTTTCAATTTAAATCTATCATGCTTTTGTTTACAGGAATAGGATATCCAAAATCTTTTTCCACTCAAAATTTTCTTTTCTTTATTTTTTTGCTCTTTTTTGGATGGCATGTACCCACATAGATACACCCTTTTTATCATTCACATTATCTAATTAGATTATCACCTTTTTTCTCTAGTGACGAAGTTAGAGTACACTTGACCACATAGTCAGTGTAATAGAACTCATGTCTTTTCAGTAGAAAGAATTTTATTAAAGACAGCGGAGTTAATGTGAATTGATTCCTCCCATCATTTTTTCTTTTTCAGACTTCAACCCATGTCCTTTGGTACCACTGTCAATTTTACACAGTGCCAAATAGGGGAGTCACTCACTATTTTTGTGGATTCTGGATTCTTTCTTCCCAACAAATAGCAAAATAAATCAAACATCAATTAGACTAATCAAGTGATATCAATTCAAGAATCATACTCATATGCTGATTTTATTTAAAAAGTAGGTTTACTTTCAAATTAAATTTCCCAAATAATATATCTCCCTAAAATTTCACTCATCAACCAAAGAAAAACTTCAAAAGTAGATATGCATAAGAGAAATAGATTCGGCATGATAGGTCTAGACATATTCACAAGTTTTGGATTCATTCATCATTGTTAATAAGAGTCAAACAAATTGTCTACATTATTTCCAAAATAGATCAAAGCCACGAATTAATCACAACGCGATGTACCAATGTCGGACATAGAGGTTTGAAGAAATCATCTTTCTCAAAAGATTATGGAGTATTGATAAGGCGAGGAAAATAGAATGCAAAGTAGGAGGGAAAGTGATACTCACAAAGTTTTATTTTTCGCCATCGTCAGCAGATTTAACCTCCTTCATATCTCCTTCTCTTTCTTCTTTCTCTCTCCTTTTGCGCAAAATTCAATTTTCCTACAAAAAGAGAGGAAACTTTAATTATGAAAATAAACTAAAATAAAAGTAACTAAACTAAGCAAGAATGCTTGGGTTGCCTCCCAAGAAGCGCTAGTTTAAAGGTTATTAGTTCGACCGTTCGGTACTCGGATTTGATCGTGGCTCATCAAAGTAAAAACTTTCCTTTTCTCCAATCTGCTCTTCTTGATAATAATGCTTCAATCTCTGACCATTAACCTTAAATTCTTCTGTTTCCTCACTCCATATGTCTACAACTCCGTAAGGATAGACTTTCTTTACCTGAAAAGGACCAGACCATCGAGACTTAAGCTTTCCAGGAAAAAGTCTCAATCTAGAATTGAACAAAAGAACAAAGTCACCTGGTTGGAAGTCTTTTCGAAAAATATGTCGATCATGCCATCTTTTAGTCCTCTCTTTGTAAATTCTTGTGTTATGTAGAGAGCTTGATCTCATCTAACTCATTTAATTGTAACCTCCATTTTTCACCCGCGTTCTTCAAGTCGAAATTCAGCCTCTTGATTGCCCAGAACACCTTATGCTCGAGCTCTACAGGAAGGTGATATGATTTTCCATAAATCAATTGAAAAGGAGACATACCTATGGGTGTCTTGAAAGCAGTCCTGTATGCCCACAATGCATCATCAAGTTTGAATGACCAGTCTTTTCTAGTGCGTGACACTGTCTTTTCAAAAATTCCTTTGATTTCTCTATTTGATACTTCAACTTGACCACTCGTTTGGGGGTGATAAGGTGTTGCAACTCTTTGATTTACCCCATACTTCCTGAGCATGGATGAGAACTTGTGTTCTATGAAATGCGAGCCTCCATCGCTGATTACTACTCGTGGTGTCCCGTACCGTGGAAAGATAATTTTTTTGAATAGTTTAACTACAACTCTGGAATCATTTGTAGGGGAAGCAAGAGCTTCAACCCATTTTGAGACATAATCTACTGCTACAAGAATGTACTTGTTACCTCCAGAAGATGAGAAAGGTCCCATGAAGTCAATTCCCCAAACATCAAATATTTCAACTTCAAGAATATTGGACAGTGGCATCTCATGTCTTCTGTTAATGTTCTCTGTCTTTTGACATCTATCACAAGACAATATAAAATCTCTAGCATTTTTGAACATTGTGGGCCAATAAAATCCTGATTGTAACACCTTAAAAGCAGTCTTCTCAGTACCGGCATGACCACCATAAGAGGATCCATGACATTGAAGCAATATATCTGCAACTTCTTCTTTAGGTACACATCTTCTAAAAATGCCATCTGTACATCTTCTAAACACATAAGGCTCATCCCAAAAATAGTGTTTCACCTCAGCCAAAAATTTCTTCCTTTTTTGGTAGCTCAAATCAGGAGGAAAAATATTAGCTACAAGATAATTCACTATGTCAGCATACCAGGGGGCTCTGAGTTGTTCAATGGCTAAGAGCTGCTCTTCAGAGAATGAATCATTGATCTCATCATTCTTTTCAGTATCTACCACTATCCTTAAAAGATAATCTGCAACAAGGTTTTCTGATCCCTTTTTGTCTTTAATCTCTAGATCGAATTCTTGCAAAAGTAAAATCCATCTGAATAATCGTGGTTTAGTATCCTTTTTCTGCATTAAGTACCTAACAGCTACATGGTCAGTGTACACTACCACTTTGGAGTTAATTAAGTATGATCTAAATTTATTAAAGACAAATATTACAGCTAAAAGTTCCTTCTCAGTGGTAGTGTAATTCCTCTGTGTTTCATCCAAAGTCCTACTAGCATAATGGATAACGTGAGGCTTTTTATCTTTCTTTTATCCTAGAACTGCTCCAATTGCATAATCGCTGGCATCACACATGAGTTCAAAGGGTAAATCCTAATTTGGAGGCTGAATGATAGGTGCTGAAACCAAAGCCTTCTTTAGTTCCTGAAAAGCAGATAAACAATCTTCATCAAAAGAAAATTTTACATCTTTACAAAGTAAATTTGTAAGAGGTCTAGCAAGCTTAGAGAAATCCTTGATGAATCGTCAGTAGAATCCTGCATGTCCTAGAAAGCTTCTGACCTCCTTCACTGTGGTGGGTGGTTCTAATTTCTCTATTACTTCAACTTTGGCCTTATCAACTTCAATTCCTCTTTCTGAAATCAAGTGCCCCAAAACTATCCCTTGCCTAACTATGAAGTGACATTTTTCTCAATTAAGCACAAGGTTAGTTTCTTCACATCTCTGTAAAATCCGAGATAAATTAGCCAAACAAACATCAAAAGAGGAACTGTAAACGGAGAAATCATCCATAAATACATCCATAAAGTCTTCAATGAAATCAGAAAAGATAGCCATTATGCATCTTTGAAATATAGCGGGTGCATTACATAAACCAAATGGCATTCTCCTATATGCAAAAGTTCCATACGGGCATATGAAAGTGGTTTTATCTTGATCATCAGGATGTATAGAAATTTGAAAAAAACTAGAATATCCATCTAAAAAGCAAAAGTGAGAATGGTTTGCCAATCTTTCAACCATCTGATCAATGAAAGGTAAATGGAAATGGTCTTTCCTAGTGGCAGCATTCAGTCTTCTATAGTCTATGCACATGCGCCAACTAGTAACAGTTTTAACAGGAATCAATTCATTATCTTTGTTTTTCATGACAGTGACCCCTCCTTTCTTAGGAACACAATGTACAGGACTTACCCATTTGCTATAAGATATAGGATAGATAATACCTGCATCTAGTAATTTCAGAACCTCTTTCTTTACAACTTCTTTCATGGAGGGGTTCAGTCTTCTTTGAAAATCTGCATATGGCTTGTTCTCCTCTTCCATCAAGATCCTGTGCATACAAAAAGAGGGGTTAATTACTTTCAAGTCATCAATTGAGTACCCAATCACCTTTTTATGAATTCTTAATTCCTTGAGAAACAAATCTGTCTCCCTTTTCCTTAGCTGTGCATCAACAATAACAGGGTAAGTGGAATCAGGACCAAGAAATTCATAACGAAGGTTATCAGGTAAAGCCTTAAGTTCTATTTTTGGAGCCTTTCCTTCTTCACTCTTTTCATTGTCACAAGCACTGCAATTTGATAATTCATCAGTCATAGAGTTTGTTTTTTCAAGAGCAAAGTCTAAATCGGTGGCATATTCATTGGGTTCAATAAATAAATCATTAAGATTATAGGCAATGTCATCTATATCATGTATACTACAACAAGATTCAGAATTTGAAGGGTTTTTCATGGCTTCATGCAAGTCATACTCAATTCTTTCATCCCCAATGTTAAGTGAAAGCTTACCGTTCTTTACATTAGTAAGTGCTCCTACAGTGGCTAAGAATGGTTTACCAGGAATGATGAGGATTTTTGCATCTTCTTTTATCTCAAGAACTACAAAATCCGCTGGAATGAAATATTTACCTTCTTGTATAAGCACATCTTCAAGAATTCCCACGAGGTATTTCACCGAGCGATCGGCGAGCTGCAAAGATATAGAAGTTGGCTTGAGTTCCCCCATGTCCAATCTCCTACAGATAGGCAATGACATTAGGCTCACACTAGCACCCAAATCACATAAGGCTCGGTCAAAAACTATACTACCAATAAAACAAGGGATAGAGAAACTATCTAGATCTTTCAGTTTGAGTGGCACTTTGTTTTGGATAACAGCACTACATTCCTCAGTTAAAGCCATAGTGCCATAGTCCTCTATTTTTCTCTTATTAGATAATATTTCTTTTAAAAATTTAGCATATGTAGGCATTTGAGATAAAGCTTCATTAAATGGAATGTTAATGTAAAGCTTTTTCAAAACATCTAAAAATCGCCCAAATTGTTTGTCTAATTTTTCTTGTACTAACCTTTGGGGGAAAGGGTATAGAAATATCTTCCTGACACGGCACATCACCTTTAGGTTCATCACCCTGGCGAGGTGGCAAACTAGTTTGGGATAGCCCATACACAGAAGATTTTTCTAACTCCAATTCATGGTCATGTTCATCATCAAGCCCTTTTTTTGTTATTCTCAACTCTCCCTTTTTGTTCCTCTAATTTCTTTCCACTTCTAGTGATGATTGCATTACAGTGTTCATCAGACATTTGATCTTCTAGGGTTTTGTTGTGAGTAGTTAAGGATTCAACTTGAAAGGCAAGTTGACTAACCATTCTCTTAAGATCTTCAATTTCTTTGTTTTGATTTTGCATGAATTGATTTTGACTAGCCATAAACTTGTCAAGAAAAGATTCTACACTAAAAGAATTTACCTCTTCAGTTAAGGGTTGACATTTCTCACTCTCATTCTTACCATGATGATGATAATATAGTAGTTCTTCTTCAGGGTCCCATTGGTTATGGTTCAAGGACATTTCTTCAAATAGGATGAAGGCTTCTTCAATGGTCTTGCTCATGAGGGCTCCTCCTACAGCAGCATCAACAATTAGACGGGTATTATAAAGTAGACCATTATAAAATGTATGAATTAAAACCCAATTTTCAAGGCCATGTTGAGGGCACTTCCATTGTAGATCATTGAATCGCTCCCATGCCTTGCTTAATGATTCTCTATCCTTCTGTGTAAAGCTTGTAATCTGATTTCTCAGTTGGATGGTTTTACTTGGTGGGAAATACTTCATCAGGAAAGCATTTGACAGTTGTTCCCATATAGTGAAAGCGCCAGTGGGTCTAGAATGTAGCCAAAATCGCGTTCGGTCCCTGAGAGAAAAAGGAAATAGCCTTAGTTTTAGTGCATCATCGGAAACTCCATAAATTTTAATGATATCACAATATTCAATAAAAAGATGTAAATGTTGATAGGGATCTTCAAATGGAGCTCCTCCAAATTGGTTCTGCTGCATCATGGTCAAGAAGGCGGGATTAATTTCGAAATTATCTGCTTCAATAGTTGGTCTGACAATGTAAAGTGTATTTCTCGTGGCTTAGGGGCTGCATAATCCCTAAGTGATCTTTGATCTGCCATCAGATCTAAATTTTCTGTGCACACTAAAGTAGATGGATTAAATAACTCAAGTAAACATAAAAGAATAAAAAGATAGAACATAAATAAAACCTAGTTTAGCAATACTTTCAATATCTTCAATATCAATAAAAACCAAGGTCCCCGGCAACGGCGCCAAAAACTTGTTATATCCCAACAAGTAGGTAGACAAAAACTTATTTCTAGTGTCGCGGCCAAACTCGTTATTTGGCGTACAGGGACTTTGTCACTCCCTGACACGGCTTCAAAAACTTGTTATGTCACCAAACTTGTTGTGTTCGCAAGTGCACGAATAATCGAAGTAATAAAATAGATATCGAACGCATAGAGACCTTGTTTGCTGAGTACTGAATAATTGATTTCTTGTTATCTAGGTGAATCAAAAGTATGCAAGTGAGCAATAGAAAACTAAAACGAAAATACCAGAGAGAGAAGACTGGGACTAGGGTTTCATTCACTTTAAATTCTATGACTAGATGTAAATAGAGATTCGTCAGTTTAATTTTATCATGGTAAAAACATAATTTACTTCATAAAAGGATTATCTCACTTTCGTGCAGACAATCATGCAGGGATTAATCCTCGCTTTAGCACAAGATCTATCCCAATGCTGAGAATAAGTAAACCATCAAACAAAGAACTCAAGGATCACTTTCGTGCATCCGAATTCTAAGTTGATTATCACAAGTGGAATCTCAAGGATCACTTTCGTGTATCCGAGTATCAACACAAGTTTTACTCATGGTTCTCCAACGTTCTGATCTTTGCTTTCGCACAAGATCTTCACGTTTGACAACTCGACTCAATCCTAGATTCATATTATTATCATGACAATTTGACTACTAAAATCAAACAATGAGAACTAACCTAATTTCTTAAAGAAAGTTCCTAATATGCAATTCTAGGGTTCCAAGTTCTCAAGCAAGTCACCTTTCGGTCCTTATTGTGAGAACTCTAAAACATGAATAATAGTATGAATCTATGGAGAATCAAAAATGCAATTATCACATGAGTAAAATTATTATGCTAAAATTATACGTGACGAAATAGTGGAAAAAGAATCATCTAGTCATTAAAAATTAAAGGGAATTACTCCCCCATGTTCCATAAAAGTTTAAGCTAGCATAGTGCAGGAGTTACAATAATCCATGGTTTTAAAAGATCGAAAATCAAAGAGAAAAGAGAGTTTAAGAAAACACACCACGGCTGTAATATAAATTACAACCGTAATTTGCATAAGGGGGCGCTGTGAACAGTGTCGGCCCCTCATCTTTCGTCGATTTCTTCTCCAATTGATCTCCTTTTACTCTGAAACTTCTGGAGCACCTTCTCCTCCTATGTGCGTAGCTTCTACTCAAATGTCACGGCCGGAGATGCGCTGTACGCTTCCCGGCGGTGAAACCCTTGGCGGCGGCGTGGAACTCGATTTCTCCCCCTGTGGTGGATGATATTAGGGCTTTTGGACTCCTCCTCCTCCTCTCGGCAAAAGCTCCCTTTCTTCTTTTTACCGCTTCGACTTTTGAGGCCTAGATTATCCGCAAACATCTCCAGAAAAATCGGGCTTCAAACCTGACCGTGGAATCGTGTTTAAAGATAGAATTACGGTAGTGTAATATGTTACGGCACTACCGTAAAATCGGTCGAGTTCTCTGGTCCAAAATCTCTAGCAAATATGGCACTGTAATATAGGTTACGGCGGTGCCGTAAAATTGGCTGAACTCTCTGGTCAAAAAGTGTTTGGAAATTATGGCCCGTAAAATGGTTTAAGGTAGTGCCGTAATTTTCGTGAATGTCTCTGGTCTGAAGGCGCTCCAGATTACGGCCCGTGCAAATTCTTACGGCAGTGCCGTAATTTTCAGGAAACTTTCTGATGAAAACCCCCCCAAATTACGGCAGTGCTCTAATATTACGGCAGCGTACGAAAATACGGTACCATAATATAGATTACGGCCCTACCGTATTTTGGTTCTTGGCTCCAATTCTCTTGAAATTTGACATGTGATCTCTTCTTGATATTGTGAATTCATCCATGCATTTGGGTTGCTTGAAATCGACTAAAAATCATGCCTTTTTGCCTGAAAATCATTAAAAATAAAAAAGAGTATAGATTCCGCAAATATTGATGAAAAAGGCATAAAAATAAGCAAAGTCTATGAATATGACACAAAAACACTAATGAAATGGCACTAAATTTGCTATAAATTTCGGTGTCATCAAGAGATAACACAAAAATTTTAATTTATATGAAAAAAATAAATATCTAAAAAATATAAAGTATTTATAAAAATTAAAATTATAAAAAATAACAACAAAAATACAATAAAATATCTAGTCTAGCAATTCTTCAATTGATTTAATATTGGCGAAATTGTTCCCCAGCAACGACATCAAAAACTTGATGTTATCCGCAAGTGCATAGAAACGTCGAAGTAATAAAAATATCGATCCCACAGGGACCAATGACCAAGTACCAACTTATCTTAGGGTTATTAGCTAGACAATTCAGAAAAAAGGTTTTAATGTCATAAAAGAGAGAATAAAAATAGAAATAGGTTGTAATCAATTTGATGGAAATTTAGGATTTCGGGTTTACCACATCATGTTTCATGTCTTTTCTGATTAAGAATATCTTAAGAAGGATTTACTGTATTGAAGGGGATTTATCCGCATGTACAGATAGGGGTGTCCAAAAAAACCGTTGGAACCGTCGAACCGCGGTTAACCGAACCGAACCAAACCAGTTTTTCGGTTAACCGAACCGACGGTTCCTTAATCGGTCAGTTTTTCGGTGGTTCTAACGTTTATCGGTTCGGTTACGGTTCGGGACTTGGCCGAACCGCCGGTTAACCGACCGAACCAGTATATAATATATTTTATATAAAATATTTATTTATATATAAAAATAAATATTTTATAATAAAATAATTATATTTATGTAATTAATTAAACCGGTTAACCGAAAAACTAGCGGCTAACCAAATCGGTTAACCGAAAACTAGCGGTTAACCGGTCAAATGAGAGAATTTAAAGAAAAAAAATTTATGATCGGTTAACCGGTCAAATCGGTTCGGGAACGGTTCACAGTTTTTGCTGAACCGAACGGTTCGGTTAACCGGTTGACTTGGTCAACCGATTCGGTGAACCGCCCATGAACAACCCTATGTACAGATTGCTCTCTCTCTCAGCAGTACAATCCAGTGTCTATCTAAATTAATCCCCTACTCTCGTGTTATTAATTAGAGATAGACCCAATGAGTTCTTGACAAATCTATGAAATTCCTCAAGCCGATTTGAACTACTCTCATGTTCAAATTAACATGTCCAAAAACTGTAGATCTGACGTCGCAATTCACCTCTCAGTACTTCTTGCGATGTCTCTAAGCATGCAAATTATGGCTAGTAATCAACATGTAAATAAGTATAACAATAATTGAATCTAACACAAGTAAATTACTTCATAAGAAGATAATAAATAATCAAGTCATGAAAACATAGAGGGTTACACCCTCAATCCCGAATAATAAATTTACGCTGACATAGTAATGATACTAATGTTATAAAAATCACTTTTGAATACAATTGGAAAAATAATAATAGAAACGATAAGAAGGATGAAGTCTGAGGCTCCCTCGTGAAAGTCGACGCCAATTGGCCAGAATTTGTTGGCGCAAAAATCAACAGAACTCTGCTAGAGAAAAAGATGAGCAAGCTTGGGGCTGAAATTCAGGATGGTGAAAGACTCTTAAGGCTTAGTATTTTATATATATTCTGTACCTTTTTATTTACACGAATAAATTACACTCTTCCGCCATATCTAGTAACTTATGTGGAGGATGTCAGTTTGCTAAGTAAGTTTAATTGGGCTGAGGCAGTCCATCGTTATTTAGTAGAAGAATTGGATAATAGTAAGTTGCGGGTAGCGCAAGGTGTGAAGAGCATCGCTGGGTGTGGCATCCTTCTAAATGTATGTTTACCCTTAACATTGTTGTTGTATTATATTGTTTATGTTTGTAATTGTAATACTTTTTTCTTTGTTTGCAAGTATGGTTATATGAACACTGCCACTTATGGAGAAAGGCTATGGTGGGCCATATGTACCCGCGTATATTTCGTTGGACTAAAGTAAAGTCCTCAGGGAGAAATGCATATTTTAAATATGTAAAAACCATGTGTGCCCAATCGGTATGAATGAACTTTTTTTTTGTTTACTGAATTTGTTGGCCTATTCACCTTATTGACCTAGTTACAGATTATTTATGAACTTGAGCTTGAGGAAGAAGAGAGGGAGAGGGATGTTGTACATAAGGAGGATGATCCTCCCCAGAAAGAGGGAGAAGGACGAATGGCAATTGTGCCATTTGATACATGCGGCACTGTGAGTCCACACTTGCTTCTTTTATGGAAGCTACGTTATGGTATATGTTAATGCTTCTACATATACTTGCAGTTGCAGGATGAAGTCTGTACCCCATACATTGATAGGGGTGTTGGGATAGGAGAGTGTTCCAGAACTGCGGATTTGATGAAATTAGAAGAACTTGAGAGCAAGTTAGAAGAACTTGCAGATGAAAAATTAAAGCTTGTGGAGGAGAGAATAAGGCTGCAACTTGACCTTGTAGCATTGAAAGAAAAAAATAAGCTGCAGATCGAACAGCTTCAAAAAGAAGTTGAGCAGCTAGGTGTGAATAAAATCCAAGAAAATAAGATGCTAGCAGATATTGAGCAGCTTCAAGAAGAAAATAGGGAGCTGAAGCTGCGGGTGCAAGAAGGAAATAAGAAGCTGCTAGCAGATATTGAGTAGCTTCAAGAAGAAAATAGGGAGCTGAAGCAGCAGTTGCAAGAAGGAAATAAGAAGCTGCTAGCAGATATTGTGCAGCTTGAAGTAGAAAATAAGAAGCCTACATAGTGGGTGCAAGAAGGAAATAAGAAGCTGCTAGAAGGAAATAAGAAGCTGCTAGCAGATATTGAGCAGCTTTAAGAAGAAAATAAGGAGCTGAAGCAGCGGGTGCAAGAAGGAAATAAGAAGCTGCTAGCAGATATTGAGCAGCTTCAAGTAGAAAATAAGGAGCTGAAGTAGCCGGTGCAAGAAGGAAATAAGAAGCTGCTAGCAGATATTGAGCAGCTTCAAGAAGAAAATAAGGAGCTGAAGTAGCGGGTGCAAGAAGGAAATAAGAAGCTGCTAGAAGCAAATAAGAAGCTGCTAGCAGATATTGAGCAGCTTCAAGTAGAAAATAAGGAGCTGAAGCAGCAGGTGCAAGAAGGAAATAAGAAGCTGCTAGCAGATATTGAACAGCTTCAAGAAGAAAATAAGGAGCTGAAGCAGCGGGTGCAAGAAGGAAATAAGAAGTTGCTAGAAGGAAATAAGAAGCTGCTAGCAGATATTGAGCAGCTTCAAGTAGAAAATAAGGAGCTAAAGCAGCAGGTGCAAGAAGGAAATAAGAAGCTGCTAGCAGATATTGTGCAGCTTGAAGAAGAAAATAAGAAGCTACATGCAGAGAATGATTGCCTTATAGAAGAATGAAAATCTTTGAAAGCAGAAAATTTGGCCCTCATCAGTCAGGGTTGGGAGGATGATAGCCGCTATTGTACTGATGACGTGAATAAAATACTTGACTTGGAAGAAGAAAATAAAGGTCTGAAAGTGGAAATTTTAAGGCTGAAAAAGGAGGCTAACGAGGAGGAAGGGAAAGGGAAAAGGAGTAAGCGGCCTTCATCGTCACTAACTAGTCCCTATACCCAACAAGGATATAGGAGAAAGAAGATAAAGGTGGACGAGAATCTGTTGCAACCACAGGTTCCGGTCGAGGACAAGGTAATAGCTTTCCAGAATTCAATTTATTTCCAAACTTTTACGCTAAAATATTGACGTGATTTTTGGTCTTTCAGTACCTGAAAAGAAGAAATTACTACTGTCACGATACACTTGAAGATTCGCTGAAGGAGCAGGTGAATTTATTTGTTGATCTAGAGGTGGGAATACATAATGTAGGGGAAAAGTGGCAGCTAAGTAAGCAACAAATATGTGAAGTACTATTTGGAGAATATATTGATGATTGGGTAAGTATAGTCTACTCTAACTTCTTTATTTTTATGAACTTCGCTATTGACCCAAACCTTCGACAATATAGGTGATTGATGCATACGCTGCTCTACTTCAGGAACGAGCAAGGAGAAACCCAGATCAATACAGAACATTCACTTATATATCTGGTAGATATTTAATGTCTTATTTGGCCTCGCATTTTGGAGCAGCTGGTCAGCTTCTTGAACACTTCAATAGTGACACTATTAACACAACAGAGTTCTTATTGTGTCCAATTTTTAATGAGGCACATTGGTTCCTAGCCTCAATCAACATGATGACAAAGGAAATTATTATATACAATTCTTTGTCGCCAAAGGCCACGGATAAATCAATGATCCAGAATCTGGTATGACAAATCCTTATCATTCATTTTCATCTTGTTAATTAATTCAATTCCTTGTGAGCACTGAATGTTTGCAATGTTATTTGCAGATGGCTCTGCTGAAACATCATTTTAAAATGAATTCCACATATACTTTGACAGAGAAAGCAATTGGTCTAGAGATTGCCCAAAACAATCGAGTAATTCCATTGATTGTGCAGTGTACGTGATGAAATTTATGGACTGTATTATATCGAAAAAGGCATTTTATTTTTCCCAAGATGACATGACTAAGCTTCATGTTCAAATTAGTTTAGAATTTTTCCTAGGTGGATTAAAGAGTGATTGGCCTGTTTAATTATTGTTATATTCTTTACTGAATACAAGTAAAAATGTAATTAATTTATTCTACATTGTTTAATTATATTGTTTATTGAATACACATAATTCTGGAGTTCTATGTAAGAATGTTCAACTTCTTGTCCGCCTCTGTTTGAATGTAAGTATGATTTTCATGTTGTGTGAGCAGTTGGGTTTTGCTACTGGTTGATGCACACTCGTATGAATAGTATGCAAAGTTGGATGATTCTCCAACCATAGTTTGACAAAATGTGAAGGAGGTTCGACAATATATAATATTTTTACGATCTTAACCAATTTTTTTACCATGTTTTTCCGACAATGGGTCAACTTGGGCAATATTAGGGCCGAGTTGGTCTAAGTTTGACAAAATGGGAAGTAGGTTCGACAATATATAATATTCCTACCCTGTTGCAGAATTTTTCTACCATGTAGTTCCGACAATGGCCAATGGGTCAACTTGGGCCAAATTAGGGCCGAGTTAGTTTAAGTTCGACAAAATGGGAAGGAGGTTCGACAATATAAAAATATTTCTATCGGGTTGTAGAATTTTTCTACCATGTTTTTTCCGACAATGGGTCAACTTGGGCAATATTAGGGTCGAGTTGGTCTAAGTTCGACAAAATGGGAAGGAAGTTCAACAACATAGAATATTTCTACCCTGTTGAAGAATTTTTCTACCATGTAGTTCCGACAATGGCCAATGGGTCAACTTGGGCCAAATTAGGGCCGAGTTGGTTTAAGTTCGACAAAATGGGAAGGAGGTTCGACAATATAGAATATTTCTACCATGTTGCAGAATTTTTTTACCATGTTTTTTCCGACAATGGGTCAACTTGGTCCAAATTAGGGGCGAGTTGGTCTAAGTTCGACAAAATGGGAAGGAGGTTTGACAACATAGAATATTCCTACACTGTTGCAGAATTTTTCTACCATGTAGTTCTGACAATGGCCAATGGGTCAACTTGGGCCAAATTAGGGCCGAGTTGGTTTAAGTTCGACAAAATGGAAAGGAGGTTCGACAATATAGAATATTTCTACCGGGTTGCAGAATTTTTCTACCATGTTTTCTCCGACAATGGGTCAACTTGGGCCAAATTAGGGGCGAGTTGGTCTAAGTTCGACAAAATGGGAAGGAGGTTTGACAACATAGAATATTTCTACCCTGTTGCAGAATTTTTCTACCATGTAGTTCCGACAATGGCCAATGGGTCAACTTGGGCCAAATTAGGGCCGAGTTGGTTTAAGTTCGACAAAATGGGAAGGAGGTTCGACAATATAGAATATTTCTACTGGGTTGCAGAATTTTTTTTCCATGTTTTTTCCGACAATGGGTCAACTTGGGCCAAATTAGGGGCGAGTTGGTCTAAGTTTGACAAAATGGGAAGGAGGTTCGACAACATAGAATATTTCTACCTTGTTGAAGAATTTTTCTACCATGTAGTTCCGACAATGGCCAATGGGTCAACTTGGGCCAAATTAGGGCTGAGTTGGTTTAAGTTCGACAAAATGGGAAGGAGGTTCGACAATATAGAATATTTCTACCATGTTGCAGAATTTTTCAACCATGTTTTTTCCGACAATGGGTCAACTTGGTCCAAATTAGGGGCGAGTTGGTCTAAGTTCGACAAAATAGGAAGGAGGTTTGACAACATAGAATATTCCTACCCTGTTGCAGAATTTTTCTACCATGTAGTTCCGACAATGGCCAATGGGTCAACTTGGGCCAAATTAGGGCCGAGTTGGTTTAAGTTCGACAAAATGGAAAGGAGGTTCGACAATATAGAATATTTCTAACGGGTTGCAGAATTTTTCTACCATGTTTTTTCCGACAATGGGTCAACTTGGGCGAAATTAGGGGCGAGTTGGTCTAAGTTCGACAAAATGGGAAGGAGGTTCGACAACATAGAATATTTCTACCCTGTTGCAGAATTTTTCTACCATGTAGTTCCAACAACGGCCAATGGGTCAACTTGGGCCAAATTAGGGCCGAGTTGGTTTAAGTTCGACAAAATGGGAAGGAGGTTCGACAATATAGTATATTTCTACCGGGTTGCAGAATTTTTCTACCATGTTTTTTCCGACAATGGGTCAACTTGGGCCAAATTAGGGGCGAGTTGGTCTAAGTTCGACAAAATGGGAAGGAGGTTCGACAACATAGAATATTTCTACCCTGTTGCAGAAATTTTCTACCATGTAGTTCCGACAATGGCCAATGGGTCAACTTGGGCCAAATTAGGGCCGAGTTGGTTTAAGTTCGACAAAATGGGAAGGAGGTTCGACAATATAGAATATTTCTACCGGGTTGCAGAATTTTTTTTCCATGTTTTTTCCGACAATGGGTCAACTTGGGCCAAATTAGGGGCGAGTTGGTCTAAGTTCGACAAAATGGGAAGGAGGTTCGACAACATAGAACATTTCTACCCTGTTGCAGAATTTTTCTACCATGTAGTTCCGACAATGGCCAATGGGTCAACTTGGGCCAAATTAGGGCCGAGTTGGCTTAAGTTCGACAAAATGGGAAGGAGGTTCGAAAATATAGAATATTTCTACCGGGTTGCAGAAATTTTTTTCCATGTTTTTTCCGACAATGGGTTAACTTGGTCCAAATTAGGGGCGAGTTGGTCTAAGTTCGACAAAATGGGAAGGAGGTTTGACAACATAGAATATTCCTACCCTGTTGCAGAATTTTTCTACCATGTAGTTCCGACAATGGCCAATGGGTCAACTTGGGCCAAATTAGGGCCGAGTTGGTTTAAGTTCGACAAAATGGAAAGGAGGTTCGACAGTATAGAATATTTCTACCGGGTTGCAGAATTTTTCTACCATGTTTTTTCCGACAATGGGTCAACTTGGGCGAAATTAGGGGCGAGTTGGTGTAAGTTCGACAAAATGGGAAGGAGGTTCGGCAACATAGAATATTTCTACCCTGTTGCAGAATTTTTCTACCATGTAGTTCCAACAATGGCCAATGGGTCAACTTGGGCCAAATTAGGGCCGAGTTGGTTTAAGTTCGACAAAATGGGAAGGAGGTTCGACAATATAGTATATTTCTACCGGGTTGCAGAATTTTTCTACCATGTTTTTTCCGACAATGGGTCAACTTGGGCCAAATTAGGGGCGAGTTGGTCTAAGTTCGACAAAATGGGAAGGAGGTTCGACAACATAGAATATTTCTACCCTGTTGCAGAATTTTTCTACCATGTAGTTCCGACAATGGCCAATGGGTCAACTTGGGCCAAATTAGGGCCGAGTTGGTTTAAGTTCGACAAAATGGGAAGGACGTTCGACAATATAGAATATTTCTACCGGGTTGCAGAATTTTTTTTCCATGTTTTTTCCGACAATGGGTCAACTTGGTCCAAATTAGGGGCGAGTTGGTCTAAGTTCGACAAAATGGGAAGGAGGTTCGACAACATAGAATATTCCTACCCTATTGCAGAATTTTGTTACCATGTAGTTCCGACAATGGCCAATGGGTCAACTTGGGCCAAATTAGGGCCGAGTTGGTTTAAGTTCGACAAAATGGGAAGGAGGTTCGACAATATAGAATATTTCTACCGGGTTGCAGAATTTTTCTACCTTGTTTTTTCCGACAATGGGTCAACTTGGTCCAAATTAGGAGCGAGTTGGTCTAAGTTCGACAAAATGGGAAGGAGGTTCGACAACATAGAATATTCCTACACTGTTGCAGAATTTTTCTACCATGTAGTTCCGACAATGGCCAATGGGTCAACTTGGGCCAAACTAGGGCCGAGTTAGTTTAAGTTCGACAAAATGGGAAGGAGGTTCGACAATATAGAATATTTCTACCGGGTTGCAGAATTTTTCTACCATGTAGTTCCGACAATGGCCAATGGTTCAACTTGGGCCAAATTAGGGCCGAGTTGGTTTAAGTTCGACAAAATGGGAAGGAGGTTCGACAATATAGAATATTTCTACCGGGTTGCAGAATTTTTCTACCATGTTTTTTCTGACAATGGGTCAACTTGAGGAATCTTAGGGCCGAGTTGGTCTAAGTTCAACAAAATGGGAAGGAGGTTCGACAATATATAATATTCCTACCCTGTTGCAGAATTTTTCTACCATGTAGTTCTGACAATGGCCAATGGGTCAACTTGGGCCAAATTAGAGCCGAGTTGGTTTAAGTTCGACAAAATAGGAAGGAGGTTCGACAATATAGAATATTTCTACCGGGTTGCAGAATTTTTCTACCATGTTTTTTCCGACAATGGCCAATGGGTCAACTTGGGCCAAATTAGGGCCGAGTTGGTTTAAGTTCGACAAAATGGGAAGGAGGTTCGATAATATAGAAAATTTCTACCCTGTTGCAGAATTTTTCTACCATGTTTTTTCCGACAATGGGTCAACTTGGGCCAAATTAGGGGCGAGTTGGTCTAAGTTCGACAAAATGGGAAGGAGGTTCGACAACATAGAATATTTCTACCCTGTTGTTGAATTTTTCTACCATGTAGTTCCGACAATGGCCAATGGGTCAACTTGGGCCAAATTAGGGCCGAGTTGGTTTAAGTTCGACAAAATGGGAAGGAGGTTCGACAATATAGAATATTTCTACCGGGTTGCAGAATTTTTTTTCCATGTTTTTTCCGACAATGGGTCAACTGGGTCCAAATTAGGGGCGAGTTGGTCTAAGTTCGACAAAATGGGAAGGAGGTTCGACAACATAGAATATTCCTACCCTATTGCAGAATTTTTCTACCATGTAGTTCCGACAATGGCCAATGGGTCAACTTGGGCCAAATTAGGGCCGAGTTGGTTTAAGTTCGACAAAATGGGAAGGTGGTTCGACAATATAGAATATTTCTACCGGGTTGCAGAATTTTTCTACCTTGTTTTTTCCGACAATGGGTCAACTTGGTCCAAATTAGGAGCGAGTTGGTCTAAGTTCGACAAAATGGGAAGGAGGTTCGACAACATAGAATATTCCTACACTGTTGCAGAATTTTTCTACCATGTAGTTCCGACAATGGCCAATGGGTCAACTTGGGCCAAACTAGGGCCGAGTTGGTTTAAGTTCGACAAAATGGGAAGGAGGTTCGACAATATAGAATATTTCTACCGGGTTGCAGAATTTTTCTACCATGTAGTTCAGACAATGGCCAATGGTTCAACTTGGGCCAAATTAGGGCCGAGTTGGTTTAAGTTCGACAAAATGGGAAGGAGGTTCGACAATATAGAATATTTCTACCGGGTTGCAGAATTTTTCTACCATGTTTTTTCCGACAATGGGTCAACTTGAGGAATATTAGGGCCGAGTTGGTCTAAGTTCGACAATATATAATATTCCTACCCTGTTGCAGAATTTTTCTACCATGTAGTTCCGACAATGGCCAATGGGTCAACTTGGGCCAAATTAGAGCCGAGTTGGTTTAAGTTCGACAAAATGGGAAGGAGGTTCGACAATATAGAATATTTCTACCGGGTTGCAGAATTTTTCTACCATGTTTTTTCCGACAATGGCCAATGGGTCAACTTGGGCTAAATTAGGGCCGAGTTGGTTTAAGTTCGACAAAATGGGAAGGAGGTTCGATAATATAGAATATTTCTACCCTGTTGCAGAATTTTTCTACCATGTTTTTTCCGACAATGGGTCAACTTGGGCCAAATTAGGGGCGAGTTGGTCTAAGTTCGACAAAATGGGAAGGAGGTTCGACAACATAGAATATTTCTACCCTGTTGTTGAATTTTTCTACCATGTAGTTCCGACAATGGCCAATGGGTCAACTTGGGCCAAATTAGGGCCGAGTTGGTTTAAGTTCGACAAAATGGGAAGGAGGTTCGACAATATAGAATATTTCTACCGGGTTGCAGAATTTTTCTACCATGTTTTTTCCGACAATGGGTCCACTTGGTCTAAATTAGGGGCGAGTTGGTCTATGTTCGACAAAATGGGAAGGAGGTTCGACAACATAGCATATTCCTACCTTATTGCAGAATTTTTCTACCATGTAGTTCCGACAATGGCCAATGGGTCAACTTGGGCCAAATTAGGGCCGAGTTGGTTTAAGTTCGACAAAATGGGAAGGAGGTTCGACAATATAAAATATTTCTACCCTGTTGAACAATTTTTCTACCATGTAGTTCCGACAATGGGTGAACTTGGGCCAAATTAGGGCCGAGTTGGTCTAAGTTTGACATAAATCCGATGCTTTACCATAAATCCATTTCCCCCTGATGCATCACCATAAAACCGACCCCTGCGTTTCTCATTCGAAGCCTACACTCGTTGAAGGTCCGAGACAAGATAGACAAATCAACTTCCGACAAAGCTCTTCTCTGCCCTTATGAGCGTAGCCATTATTCTTGCGAAACGGGATGCGCTATGACAAGCTTATAAATTTGACCAGACTAAATTTGTCCTATTGCATAGCTATGTCTCCTGTACGCTCACGGGTTGGGACTAAATTTCACCAGACTACCATCTATCAAGATTCACGGGTGGTGATATAAACTAACAGACGACCACCTATACCACGCGGCTGACATGCCTACAAAAATTCAATATGACCACAGTTCATGCGTCTGACGTGTGTACAACTGGACATTTTATAGTTTCACTATAAAATCCCAACATCATCATCTTCTCATCCGTAGTGAAGTGTGTGGAGTTCCGAGATGTTACTCCAATGCTCTTCTCATTCGTGTTGATACTATGGCAATATCAAGTGAGTGGAGTTCCGAGATGTTACTCCAATGCTCTTCTCATTCGTGTTGATACTATGGCAATATCCACCCTTATCGTGGATTATGGTTGGTCTTACAGGCAGATGCGTGGGTTCTACTTGGACGTGCTATGGCAAGCTTATAAATTGACCATTGCCCGAAAATCCCTTCCAGTTCTGCTGAAGTCCTTGGCTATTGGATGAAGGCCACAATTATGGGGCCTGATTTGTGCTTTTGGAAGGAGTTTGGGCAAGCCAGACGGGTTGACAAAATAGACGGGCTATACCAGAGTCAGTGCTATGGGTGATTCGGGATGTGCTATAGCAAGCTTATAAGTATCGAGAGCGTGCCCGATGAGAAAGTTGGAGGGCAGGATACAACAATCTCTTGTGATGCATGTATGCCAACATCCCGGATTGCAGTCTCACGGTATAGTTTTTTGAGGAATTGGACGGACTATGGTAAGCTTATGATCTAAATATTGCTTGACCGCATTGGGATAAGACAATATTTTGATTATAAGCTTGCCATAGTACGTCTGTTTTCTCAAAAAACTAAACAGGCGACCTCCCTCTGGTTAATAATATTGTGCTTGTGTTATATGTAATTTTATGAACTTCGCTATTGAACATTGAAATTGCATGTTACGATGTAAATAAGTAAGGTGTATATATGAAGTTACGGGCAAAAAGGACAGGCTATGGTAAGCTTATGATCTAAATATTGCCAGGTTGCAGTGGGCTTTGACAATATTTTGATTATAAGCTTGCCATAGCGTGTCCATTTCCGCAAAAAGTTGGGTCAAGGTCCTACAAAATGAGAAGGAAGTTCGACAATACGTGTCAATTAAGTTAATACAGGGCATTTGAGATTGAAATAAGTGTAAGAATTAAGTGCTATTTTATCCGAGTCAATTAAGAAGATGATTTTTGAACAAGTGATTGTTGATCTTATTTATAAACAACACGAATTTCGAATAATATGCTGATCGTCGAACTCGAACAAGAGATTGTCGAACTTTCATGAACAAGATGAATTTCGAATAACAAGCTGATTGTCGAACTTTTTTATACTCAAGATGAATAACAGGCGGATCGTCGGAGAGAAGAAATTATTGTTGAACTTCATTATAAACAAATGATTTTCAAATAACAGGTTGATCGTCGAACTCAAACACACGGATTGCAAACTTGTTCCAGGATTTTCTATCATATTGTTGAAGTTTTCTACCCTGTTATAGGTGCCAGCCGAGTTGGTTCAACGTGGGCCAACTTAGGGTTGAGTTGGTTTAAGTTCGACAAAATGGGAAGGATGTTCGACAATATACAATATGATACCCTGCTGCAAAATTTTTCTACCATGTTCTGCTGCAATGTTTTTCCGACAATGGGTCAACTTGGGCTAAATTATAGCCTAGTTGGTCTAAGTTCGACAAAATGGGGAGGAGGTTCGACATGCCTAGAAAATTTCTACTCTGTTGCTGAATTTTTCTACCATGTTCTGCTACCATGTTTTTCCGACAATTAACAAAAAAAGGGAACTTATTCCGATGCAAGGAGCACCTGTACCTCGAGGCTGACATGCCTATTTATAAGTAGTGTGGCATTGCTGAGATGCAGCCGACCTTCTGTACGATCACAGGTTGGGATGGAATCGACCAGACGAGTACTTTTACCATGCGACAGGCGATTGTCGGACTTAATCATAAACAGGCGATTGTCGGACTTAATCATAAACAGGCGATTGTCGGACTTAATCATAAACAGGCGATTGTCGGACTTAATCATAAACAGGCGATTGCCGTATCGTCGAACTCGAACAGGCGATTGTCGGACTTAATCATAAACAAGATGAATTGTGAATACTTGGGTTGTAGAATTTTTCTACCATGTTATAGAATATCTACTATGTTGTAGAATTTTTCTACCCTGTTATAGGTGCTAGCCGGATCGTCGAACCCCACAAGGCGATCGTCGAAACTGACAAGAATATTCATGGTTGCTGTGCGCTCATGGGTTGGGGGTAGTTGGGGGAATACTTGGGTTGGGGACCTGGGGTGGTATTGAATTGACCATACGAGTGCCTATACCACGCGGCTGACATGCCTAGAAATTCATAGTTCATGGGTTTAAATCCGATGGTTCACTATAAAACCGACCCCGTGCACTTCTCATTCGAATCATACACCCGATCAAGGTCCGGGACTACATAGACAACTCAATCTGCAATGAAGAATACCCTGATGAAGTGAAGTGAATGCTCCGGCGCCAAAATCTTCTTGCGATACGGGACGCGCTACGGCAAGCTTATAAATTTGCCACATGCGAAAAGGCGATTCCAGGCTTCCAGCTGAGAAAATTATCCAGCCCTGGAATCTTCGGGGCAACGTAATAGGAGTGTTCATTGCGTTTGTACATTATGCTCGTGTGATGAGGTCTACAACGACGTAGTTGTTGCCTTATTTGAAATGAGCGCGAGTACAACGCATCAAAGACTGCTCAAGTCATGTACTATTGTACTATGTTATAAAACTTCTCTGACAGGGTTGAAAAAAATTCTATATTGTCAACCTCCATTCCGTTTGCACCTAAAAGAGAGTAGAAATTTAGGAAAAAAATATACCACATGGCGAAGCTCTTGCAGCATGGTAGAAAATCATATAACAAGGGTAGAACTTTATTAAAATATGGTGCCAAAAATCTACACCATGGTAGAAAATAGACGCACAACATGGTAGAAATATTCTCTAACATGGTGGAAATCTTCGCCGACACGTAGAAAAAATTTCTATTGTGGAACCTCCTTCCTATATTGTTGAACCTGAACCAACTTGGCCATAAGTTTGACCCAAGTTAACCCATTATAGGGTTCGACGATCGCCTTGTGGCGTTCGACGATCCGTTTGCACTTAACAAGGGTAGAAATTTATTAAAATATGGTGCAAAAAATCTATACCATGGTAGAAATATTGTCGAACCTCCTTCCCATATTGTCGAACCTGAACCTACTTGGCCGTAAGTTTGACCCTGGTTGACCCATTATAAGAAGGTTCGACAAAATGGGTCAACTTGGGTCAAATTAGGGCAGTAATTTGTTCCAGTTCGACAAAATGATAAGAAGGTTCAATAACATAGAATTTTACCATGTTGTAGATATTTTCTACCCTGTTATAGGATCCAGATAGCCGGAATGTCGAACCCCACCAGGCGATCGTCGAATTCGACAATGGGTCAACTTGGGTCAAATTAGAGCCAAGTTCGTTTAAGTTCGACAAAATGATATGATGGTTTGACAATATGGGATGACAAATCTTCGACAATATATAATATTTCTCTCTCCGCAATAAACTCCTATCTCCTCCAAAAAACCCTTCTATCCTCTCTCTTCACTGGACACCTCTCCAACCTATCCCTGATAAAATCTTTTCCGAGAAACCATCTCGGCTCCCCCTCTCATCGTCTCCTTGCCCACTCTGTTGTTGCATTCGCCGGCGCATTCAAAACTCCCCCTCTCTCGGATAAAACCTCTCTTCTCACTCTTAGAGGCTTTCTCCTATCTCAGCACGGTGAAGAAAGGGAGCCCTAGTTGCTGCGTTGCCGTTCACCCGCTCACTCGATTTCGCCGCCATTGGAGATCACCACCAGCCCTAGATAGATAAGTTCCGTCTCCTCCTATTCATTGCTCGCCTACCCGACTTCGCTACCATTGAAGACTGTTCATCCCCAACCGTGGTTTTTTAACTCATGTCATTTCCGACAATTTTTTCATATTATAGTTTGAATCTAATGTTAATGCCAATGATTATGCATGTTTTATATATCTTTACCTAATTATTTCATAAATGCGTCAAAAAACTAGGTTAGCCTCATCAGTGAATCTAATGTTTATGTTAAGGATCATGTGATTTTTTTTATATTTTTATCAAAATGTCATAGAAATTTTAGTTCATTCGTAGAAATACATATAAATGCACCTCACTAACATTGAATGTTATAGAATTTAAGATAATGAGCAGTTCTGGAGATAATTCAAGTTCAGAGAGTTCAAGTTCCAAAGATCGTGGTAATATTTGTAAACCACGGACGTGAACAACAAGAGGACAGAAGGAAAAGGCAACATGCGCAGAACCTAGTCGGCCCATGTACAGCAGGTGTTCATTGGCCAGACCACATAGTACGATAAATGGATTATCCAGTGGCAACTCCATTAAAGAGGACATGCTTGCGACCCCATTTAGCCATTTACTACAGATTCTAGTTGTACCCTTAGATATGTTGGCAATTGAATATTTATTACCAAGATGGGATAGTGAAAATATAGGGTTCAAATTAAATTCTTGTTTTGTCCAATTTACTGTGAGGGATGCATCTCTTATATTGGGCTTTCCAGATGTTGGTAAATTGGTAAATTTTAATTTGGAGATGCCGACTGACTCCTTTTATAACGAAGAATTTAGAGGAGAGCATATTAGCCATGTACTATTGGAAAAGAAGATGACTAGGCTTAGTAATGATGGCTATACCTTGGATAAGGATAGAATGATTAAACTTGTCATTCTATATATTTTTTGTACATTTTTGTTTAGCCGTGTGAGCTATACCTTGGAGCCATTTTTTGTCACTATAGTTGATGAGATTGACATACTTCAAAAATGCAACTGGGCTGAAGCAGTACATCGATACCTAGTTGATGAATTGACTAGAATCAGCAACAAAAAAAAAAAAACCCAGCAGTTTTTCTGGATGTGCCATTCTTCTTAATGTAAGTACACTAGCTAGTTGATTTTTAATCTGACATGCTCTCATGTACTAACTTTAAAAAACTGTCCCTTGCAGGTTTGGTTATATGAACATTGCAAATTATTCAGGGCCAATATGGTGAAGGATGTTTGCCCTCATATTAGTCGTTGGTCGAATGTGAGATTGCTACGACGAACTTTTTTTTTTAAAAGTCTCGAATCATTGCCTGATGGCAAGGTATGCATTTCTTATTAGTAGTTAATGGATATGGACAGAACTAATAGACAAATTTTGGTTATCATTGTAGATAATTTATGTCATAGAACCAGAACAAGCTGAGATTGGTTCTATAGGATCCACATTAGGTGTAAATAGTAGTGAACATGTTAGTATTTGAATGTGTTGTCATCATCACTACTATGTTAGATTAGTTATGGTCTAAAATATATAATATTTTTTTATAGAAAAATATACAAGGAAGAAAAGAAGAGGAGATTGAGAATCTGAGCTAAACTGTAGCTCAGCTTAGTGTTGAAAATGAGAAGCTTATAGCAGCCTCTACACTCCAAAGGGAATTGAATTTGAAGAGAATTTGTTCTCTTCTGGATGAAAACCAAGAACTAAGGGTGATGGTGGATGCGCAGAAAGCTGATTATGAAAAGGAAATAGCAAAACTTCTGCAGGAAATTGAGTTACTGAGGTCAAGTTCCGAAGCAAAGCTTCTGCAGAAATATGAGTTGTTGAGGTCTAATGCAAGAAGGGATCACTCAAGCAATGAGGATGAGGGGGAGGGTGGAGAACAATTGATAAGGTATAAATCTAGCAAAGGGAAAGGGAAAAGGGCGAAAAAACCCTCGAATATGATTGTTACCCAAAAGAAGAAGAAGAAGAAAGGGGCCATAAGTAGAGAGGAGGCCCCAATTACTGTGGATGATACTGTGCCAGATGTGCCATATGAGGATAAGGTAGTAGTTTGTGTATATCTCATTCAATATTTCTAGAAGATATTAAATATTAGGTTTTCCTATGATATTAAATGATTTTTTTTATATTACATTTACTAGGATAAGCATAGAAGAGATTACTGTGGGCGGCAGTACATAACTGAAGAACAAAAGACCCAGTTGGAGGAGTATATGACCCGGGAATTTAAAAGATTCAACCATGGTTTCAGTTGGGGAATAGACAAAGAAAGGGTGTATGATATATTATTTGGTCGATACATTTCGGATGATGTAAGGATTTTCTAACTACTGAATTTGTGGTATATCTTTAATTCAGCTACTGAATAACTACTTTATTTGCGTACAGGCCATTGATGCTTATGCAGAACTACTTATAAAGAGGTCCAAAGAATACAAATTAAATTACCCTCCTTTTGCTTATATCTCCCCAAATTGCATATATTTGTACAAAATGGATAACATTGGTGCATCAGCTAGGTATTTAGAACATTTGACCATTGAAACCCTTGAAAACATATGTAGAATTTTTGGCCCGATATGTAATGCGGAACACTGGTTTTTATTGTACATAGATGTGGAAAATAAAAATATGAAAGTGTATAACTCATTATATGCCCGTAAGGATGATGCTACAGTTCTTTCTACTTATGTAAGTAATGTTATTTTGGCATTATAATTGTATGCAATTTAGTATAATGATGCATTTAATAAATTCTTTTTAAATCCCTTGTAGGTTGTTGTATTAAGGTCACATTTTCAACAGTTATACAAGAATGGCAGCATTGCTATAAATAATTGGCCACTGACTTGGGAACAAAACTGCCCCAAACAATATGCTAGTGCAGATTGTGGTGTTTTTACAATGAAGTACATGAATTATTTGTGTAGCAAAAAGGATTTTGATTTTTCACAGTTTGATATGCCAAGGCTTAGGGCCATTACAAGTTTAGAACTTTTTAGAGGACTTTTGGAGAGTTAATATGGAAAATGTTAATCATTTCCTAAACTGATGTAATTACTTCCAATGACATCTTGTAAGTTGAGGACCGAATGTTGTTTTCATAATTATAAATATATTGGTTATAAGGTTATTTTCATAATTATAGGATTTTTTTCTTCGATATCCAAGGATTTTCTATGATGTACAGGATTTTCCTACAAACATTCAGAATTGGTTCCAGTTCGACAAAATGATAAGAAGGTTCGACAATATAGAATATTTCTATCCTCTTATAGGAGCGAGCCAGATATATTGTGTCCTGTTCAATTTCGATATCCTAGGACATTTTTCTAAAAGAGAGGGGAGGCGATTGTTGAACTTAATTATATACAGCATGAATTTTCAATAACGGGCGGATTGTCGAACCTCACAAGGCGATCGTCGAACATGACAATGAATTTTCTACCTTTTATAGAAGCTAGGCGGATCGTCGAACGCCACAAACCGATCGTCGAACCCGACAAGCATAACCATGTCTCCTATGCGTCGAACTCGAACAGGCGATAGTCGAACTTTCCAACATGGTGGAAAGTTATATGAACATGGTAGACATTTTGAATAACTGGCCGATCGTCGAACTTGAACAGGCGATAGTCGAACTTATTAATAAACATGGTAGAAAATTATTAGAACATGGTAGAAGTGTATAACATGGAGGGAAAACCTTGCCCTGTCACGTCCATCATTTCTTCTCTTCCTGCCCTCAGTCCCTCACCTTTCTGCCTTCTCCTAAAGCCTCATCTTTCTTCTCTTCTCTACTCGCCTTCTCAGGCTCTCGCTCCTCAACCTTAAACCCTAACTCTAATTTGCATTCACTATAAGACCCTAAGAAGCTGTTTCTTCCTGGGCGCTCGAGCATTCGCCAAGCTAAGGCCTTTCACTCAACGACGAAGAGGAGACAAAGGAATGAGACCCTCTCCCCGCTCTCGTTGTCCGCGAAGTTGGTATGTGTCAATATAGGACGTATGCCAGAAACTTTGAAACTTTGAGATAAACTAATGTAGAAATATATGAGTTTTGATCGCTGGAAATTTATCAAGAAACGTGAGGGGGTCAAAGAAAAGATTCAGGCCGCGTTATTACAACATAACGTCGGCAAAGGCAATAAAATGCGTTCGACGATCGCATCTTCAGGAGAGTACCTTCCCATGCCAAGTGCAATAGAAGATGGGGGTAGGGTTAAAATCAGAAAAGGCCGGCCCATGTTGAGCAGATGCTTAATGACTAGACTCCACAAGAGTTTACAACAATTGTCTCCTCACATAGAGAATGAGTTGAATGCTACACCATTTGGGCATCTATTGGCGGGTCCAAATATACCATTGGATATGGTGACTATAGAGTATTTAATAACAAGATGGGATGCTGAAACCTACACATTCAATATCAATGGGAATTTGCTAAAGTTTACTATGAAGCATGTGGGAATTATCTTAGGCTTACAAGGTGATGGGAATTTGGTAGTTTTTAATAGAGAACTGCCACACGGGGCATTTTACCAGCAGGAATTCAATGGATTGGCAATCAGTCGTCGCCTGTTAGAGAAGAAGATCACTGTTGGATTGCGTGATGTTAATATGCAAAAAGAAAGGCTACTGAAATTAGCAATTCTTATTTTATTATGCACATTTCTGTTTCCTAGAAATTCATATACTCTAGTGCCATCACTTGTAAATTATGTTGAAGAAATAGATACTCTAAAGGATTATAATTGGGCTGAAGCAGTGCACCGTTATCTATGTGATGATTTGTCAAGGATCAGCAACAAGAAGAAGCCATGTAGCTTTTCTGGATGCGCTATTCTATTAAATGTAAACGCAGAATTTGTCATCGAACCCATTTTTACAATATTGATCATGTTTATAATCATTTGGCTTGTCCATTGAAGTAGCCTTTCTACTCTATTTTTACAATATTGATCATGTTTTTATAATATGGACAGGTCTGGTTTTATGAACACTGTGCAATATTCAACAAAAACAAGGTGGATCATGTTTTCCCTACACTTTTTCGATGGCCGAAAGTCAAATATATTTTTTTTTTGCCAAGGGCAAGATGTTAATTGTATTAATCCAAAATAGATATGGTTACAGGTTTATATACATGCACTCCCACACTATCCTCTAACTGGATCCGAAGAAAAAATTCGGCAGAGTTTCCCCTATAATCCTAGCGCATGAATGCTGCAATACAGTCTAATCGCACTCATATCAACCAAAAAGAAAAATACCAAAACAAACACCAAGGAGGCATAAACGAAAACCATTACATACTCAACACGAAACCCCATCTATACCACACATACAGATAGAGACATTCACAATAATATTCTTGCTCGCGAAGAGATATGTTAAACTCATGATCACGCCTCAGCAAGCCGGCCCGCCCGCCTTTTGTGTATGAATTATGCTGCCTGCAGTAATCGCCCAGAAGGTCTCGCAAGATGGGGGGTGCTGCTGGGCTTGTGTCAACCAATCCCAGGGAAAGCATAGAGCAGCTAGCTGACCCACCACGGAGATACGACACCTGCAAGGAAAATTTATTAGCACTGGAGCCGCCAACCGAAAAATACATTATGTCCCCCTGAAGTCACTCCAGGAGTTGATGAAGTCGGTAACGTGGGAAAGGTAGTCCGGCTTCGAGATGTAGCTCAAGAGCTTGGCCTTGATATCAGATACCAAGTCTGCAAGGAAGGCCATGATATCCTTTTTCTGAGCTCCCCAAATGTGATTATTACGGAACCGCCATATGGAATAGAGAGCCCCGACAAGGGTAAGCTTGGTGATGTAAACATTGATAGGATTGACGTGATGACCAAAGTAAGAATCGTGAGAGAAGACTTCCCACCATGAAAGGGCAGGGAGCTGGATCCCGCATCTGCTAGATATCAAAGCCCAAAAAGCGGATAATGCGTCACAATGGAGGAAAAGATGGTCAATAGTCTCAGAATTCGAGTGGCAAAGCGGACAAAGAGGACTCAGTACCACCCCCCAATCATATAAACGCGCTCTGGTATTTAATCTTCTATGGCAAAAAAGCCACAAGAAGAAAGAGTGACGCGGGATGTTCCCTTTGAACCAAACTAGCTTTTTCGAGCAAACCGTTGAACCTTGAATCTGACTATCATACGCCGATTTAATGGTGAAGTTACCATAAGGAGTGCGGTTCCGAATGAGGTGATCCGAGTTCAAATTTGAATGAATGCGGATGAGCGGGATGGCTTCATAAACATCATAGAGGCCCATAGACCTAGGTCTTTGAATCATCCATCTGCCATTGTTTATGAGAGAGCTGAGAGGTGCCATCCTCCCAGCGGGTTTTGCAAACCGCACGTCTTCAACTAAATCCAAAAGAGGGCAGGACTGAAACCATGGGTCAAGCCAGAATTTAATAGACTAGCCATTTGCAATTTTGAACCCAATCATAGGCAAGCAGGTGTCTCGAACCGAGAGCAGATTGCGCATCGGCCAAGGTGCATAATTGGAAATGCGGACTGTCCAAATAGAATCATGCTTCAGGTAATTTTCGTGGACCCACTTGACCCAAAGAGAGACTTTGTCTTGTAAAATATTCCAAATATGCCTCATAAAGAAAGCCCTGTTTAGCTTACTAATATCGCGGAGCCCAAGGCCCCCATAAGTCGTGGGCTTTGTAACATTGATCCAAGCAACCTTTGGGATTCCTTTGCTGCTTCCCCTGGACCATAGGAATTCCGCCAGGGCCGAGTTAAGCTTGGATATAACCCCCGCAGGAAGAAGAATGGAGCTACACCAGAAGTTAATATTCTCATAACACATAGACTTAATCAACTCAACCCGCCCCGCGTAAGAAAGACATTTAGCTCTCCAGGAAGTGAGATAACTAGTGATTCTTTCAATCAACGGCATACAATCCCGAGATTTAATAGGCTTGCTGGTAATGGGAATGCCGAGATATCTAAAAGGCATCGCCCCTCTCGGGACACCGAGAATTCTCATAATAGATGTTTGCAGGCCGGGATTAGTGGAAGCAGAGAAGAATACATGAGACGTTGCGTTGTTAATCTAGAGACCGGTATTTTGATGGAAGGTCTCCAGCACATGGAGAATAGCACGCGCAGAAGTTTCCGAGGAGTCGCAAAATATAAGAACATCGTCTGCGAAGAGAAGACTTGTGATACCCAGCTTGCTACATTTCCTGTGGGGGATAATATGACCCCCAAGGCGTTGCTCCTCCATAAGATCAGAAAAATGCTGCATAACGAGGATGAAGAGATACGGAGACATAGGGTAGCCCTAGTGAAGCCCCCGAGTCCCTCTGAAAAGGCCGACCTCCTGCCCATTTAGGCTGATGGTAAAAGATGTGGTGGTTACGCAAGCCATAATCCTGTTCACCAGCCAAGATGGAAATTTGTATGCGGTTAGGAGGTGTTCGATTGCTTCCCACTTGACCGAATCAAATGCCTTGTGCAAGTCCAGCTTGATCGCCATTCGAGGAGCCCCGGATGCTTTATGAAACCCGCTCATGATTTCCTAGCATAAAAGAATATTCTCCTGAATGGATCCACCAGGAATAAAAGCATGCTGATTTGCATCAATAATTTCAGGTAAGGAATCCCGAATCCTAATTGCCAAAGCTTTAGCAATAAAACAGTAAACCATTTGGCAAACGGAGATAGGCCGGAAATCTGCAAAAGAAGAGGGGTTAGGGACCTTTGGAATAAGAGTAAGGGACCGTCTAAGCATTCGACCGTTGTCCATGAAGTCCAAAAACGCTTTGAGCACGTCCTCCTTGATCAAATCCCAACAAGATTTAAAAAACGCTGCATTGAAGCCATCGACCCCAGGAGCTTTAGAGGTATTTGCCCTCTTAACTATATGCTCCATATCTTCCGCGGAGAATTTGGAGTCTAGAGAGCAAATAGTCACAGGGGAGAGGAACTGTTTCACTTGGATGCTTAAAATTAGAGGAGGAAGTGAGGGAGAAAGGAGATCTTTAAAAAATCGAACAGCTTCAAGAGAGATATCTTCACCCGCAATCAAGTTCCCCAGCCGGTCATTAATGGAGGAGATAGAGTTCCGGATCTGCCGCAATTTCATGAGATTATAGAAGTAAGATGTGTTAGAATCACCCAAGGATATGAGCTGGTCCCTGGATCTTTGCTTGAAGGCTGACTCTTACTCATCCCAGTACTGCTTGATGTCCTCCTTGTATTTCTTTTCCATGGCGCAAAGTGTGGGGTCAGCTCCCTTTGACTGGAGCTGGAATTGGATGGCTGAAAGTCAAATTGCCAAGAAGAAATAACTATTTTCGAAAACTCGAGGCCTTGTGTACAGACATGGTATGGATGAATATACTATTTTTAAACTTATTTTTCAATCAAGTGGGATATTAATTAAGACATATTTCTTCTTTATAGCTTATTCTTGACATTGAATCAGTAGATACGGATAGTGTAGATAGTGGAAAATCTCTGCATCCTGTTTTTGAGCCGAGAGTGGCGATGATGGAGGATGAAGTAGTTCATGATATGTCTGCTTTAACTAATATGCAAGAAGAGAATAACAATCCGAGAATAACGTCAAGTATACAAATAGATACATTTCGAAGGCGGACACAGGAAGTTGAAGAAGAGAATGAAGAGCTGTTGGAGAAATTGAGAGCTCTCACAGCTGAAAAGGCTGAACTAAGTCAAGATATGACTAATATGCAGGAAGAGAATAACAATTTGAGGATAGCGTCAAGTATACAAGTAGATTCATTTCGAAGGCGGAATAAGAAGTTGAAGAGAATGAAGAGCTGTTGGAGAAATTGAGAGCTCTCACAGCTGAGAAGGCTGCACTAAGTCGAGATATGACTAATATGCAGGAAGAGAATAACAATTTGAGGATAGCGTCAAGTATACAAGTAGATTCATTTTGAAGGCGGAATAAGGAAGTTGAAGAAGATAATGACAATTTGATGGAGAAATTGAGAATTCTCACAGCTGAAAATAATGAACTAAGACAAGCCCCATCTCATACACTTATAACTGAATATAATGAAGAGAGTACACTTATAACTGCTGTTGGTGATGCCAACGAAACTCAACAGGATGGTAAAGGGAGTATAAAACGACGGATAAGCAAATCCCATCTCATAGTCTCCCCTTATACCGAAGAGAAGATGAAAAAGAAAACAAGAGTGGCAAGTTGTAATGAGAAGCCAATTCTCATTCTTGACACAAATTCACCGGAGAAGGCTGTTGTAGATAAGGTACAACAATATATAATTACTTACTCTATATGTTTCATATACATTCAAAATATCTCATTTCTTGGCAAAATACATTTTTTTTTAGTTTAAGAATAGGAAAAATTGGTGTGGACAACGATCAGTGACTGCATCTCAAAAGATGCTATTGGAAGATTACTTATCATCGGAGACCGCTATCTTTCATAAGGGATTGAAATGGGAGATCGCTAAAGTTAATGTTCAACCAATATTGTTTGGCCTATTTGTAAATGATTATGTAAGTATAACTAGTGGTTATTCTTGAATTTTTCTACATATACTAGATGAATTATAAAAAGACCTCACTGTGTTTTTTACCAATTACATAACAGGCTATACAGGCGTATGCTGCGTTGTTAGCTGATAGGTCTCAGAAGGATAAATTAAACTATCCGCCATTTGCGTACATTCACTCGCAATGTATCAACTGCTACTTGGTTAACAATTTCAGCATGTCGGCCTTGTGCCTCCATCACCTGACTAGTGACAAGGTTGATACACTAGAAAGAGTTATAGCTCCAATATGTTTTGAATCCCATTGGTATCTTATGTACATAGATATCAAAGGGGAGCAAATTACAGTGTACAATTCATTAGATCTGCGCACAGTTGATGTAGATGTAGTTTCTACTTATGTAAGTATTCAATTATTTATTATTTTTTCTTGAGAAATTTTGTTTGGATATTCATATACCTTCATTCCTTTGTCCTTCAGGTGGCGGTGTTAGGTGCGCATTTTGGAAACCAATGTAAGAAGGAGGCAATTGACCTTAAGAACTTTCCAATTGTTTGGGATGACAAATGCCCCAAACAATATAATGGTGTAGATTGTGGTATATTTGTACTCAGATACATGGAATGTTTATTAAGAAACGCAGAATTTGATTTCAGACAAGATGACATGCAAAAGTTACGGGCAATTGTAAGCCTGGAACTGTTTAGGGGCTCATTAGAATCACAGTATTGTTAGTGCTACATTGTTCAGATACGAGAATCGAATTATGTGCAATGTGATGTGAGGTTATGTAAATTTCTACCTTGATACATGGTGGAAAAATCCTGTAACATGGCAGAAATTTATTGTAGAAAATTCTTGTACAATGGAAATTTAAATTGTATTAGAGATTGTATCCGAGTCAATGGCATGTCATTAACCCCAGTATATCCTGGAATCCGAACAGGCAGTTCGACGATCGCCTCTTCTGGTTTGACGATCCGGCTGACTTCAAATGTTCCTAAGTTCTGTATGGGTTCGATGATCGTCTTGTCGTGTTCGACAATACAGTTCTTTATTACAACATGCAAGTCGTAATGAGAATTTCCATATCATGGTAGAAAATCCTATAACAGGGTACAAATTTAGCACAAGTTGCATGGTAGAAAATTTCCATATCATGGTCAAAAATTCTATAACATGAGAAGGTGGAAAATCATATAATATGGTAGGAATTTATTACAACATACATGGTAGAAAATGGGTCAACTTGGGTCAAATTAGTAGGGCCAAGTTGGATTAAGTTCGACAAAATGGGAAGGAGGTTCGACTATTTGTACAATATTTCTACCCTGGTAATAGAATATTTCTACCATGTTTTTCTACCCTGTTGTTGAACACGACAAGCATATCCATGTCTCCTGTGCGCTCACGAGTTGGGGGAGTTGGGTTGGGGGTGGAATTGACCATACAAGCGCCTATACCACGCGGCTGACATGCCAAGATATTCATAGTTCACGGGTTTGCATCCGATGGTTCACTATAAAACCCACCCCGTGCTCTTCTCATTCGAATCATACACTCGGTGAAAGTCCGGGCCTAGATAGACAACTCAAACTGGGCTGAAGAATACCTTGATTAACTTCTGAAGTGAATGCTCTAGTGCCAAACCCCCCTTCCGATACAGGACGCGCTACGGCAAGCTTATAAATTCGCTTCATGTGAAAAAGACGTTGCTCCGGAGCCAAACGGGTTTTCTAGCGATACGGGCGCCAACCAACCAGTCTGTGATGAAGGACCCGTGTAGGCTTTCATTATCAGGCCATGGAATCTTCGCGGCAATGTACTAGTGAGTGTTCGACAATCTATGTCAATTAAGGACGTTTTAATACTTCATGCCTCCCACTCAAAGAAGAGTGTGCGGTTTAATTAATGTTATATTGTTGACTATTAATTCTGGAGTTCATGCGCAGTGTATATCTTCGAACTCGAACAGGCGGTTCGACTTCAAATGTCCTCAAGTTCTGTATGGGTTCGAAGATCGCCTTGTTGGGTTTGACAATACAGTTCTTTATTACAACATGCATGGTGGAAAATTTCCATATCATGGTAGAAAATCCTATAACAGGGTACAAATTTATTACAACATGCATGGTAGAAAATTCTATAACAAGGTGGATTTCCTATAACATGGTAGGAATTTATTACAACATGCTGATTGTGGAAATTCTATCACAAGGTCAACCCTCCATGAAGTTCGACAACATGAGAAGGAGGTTCGACTAAAATCGTGAATGAGAATGAGAATGAGGTTCGACTTATTTATAAACAAGATGATTGTCGAATAACAAGCAGATCATCGAAGAGAATAAATTATTGTCGTACTTATTTAAAACATAAGATTAATGTGATGATAAGAGATGGATCGTCGAACGCGAACAAGCGATTGTCGAACTTATTAATATACATTCAGAATTTTGTATAACAGGCTGATCGTCGAACGCGGACTGGCGATTGTCGAATTTATTTATAAAATTATGAATAACATGTGGATCATCAAACTCGAACAAGCGATTGTCGAACTTACTTATAAACAATATGATTTTAGAATAACATATGGATCGTCGAACTCGAACAAACGAATGTTGAACTTTATTATAAACAAGATGAATTTTGTATAATAGGCGGATAGTCGAACCTGAAGAGTGGATTGTCGCGTCGAACCGGTACATGACTTGCATACAAACCCAATAATTTCTCAAATATCATAGCACATACAAACTTGCATACATCAAATTACCGTAACTATTCAAATTTACATAAGCCACATCACTCTGCATGGCTTGCTGTTACATCACATATCTGAATACACTGAATCACATAGATCATAATTACAAAACACTTCATTCCAGTTTTGTATCCTCTTCAAACAACAATCGTCGCGCAGCGGTGTGTGATGCTTCACCTTGTTGCTGCGATCCAAAATGAAACATATAAGAAGCAATCCAAGTGAATGCAACACATTTGTAAAGACTCCATGCTAATTAATATACTTACATCGACAGATGCTAACAGACCAATGTATGTAAAATTGGGTGAGGGAATACCAGGGGAAATAGAATAAGTTACCTAAAAAAATATAAAATTATTATGTCATATCAGAATAATATCAACAAATCAATTAATTAGCAGCGCATGCTTATAAGTATACCTCTGGGGGTGCTGATTTCTTCAAATGAACGCTGTTCTTAGTTACAATAGATGGTTTTCTAGACCTTTTTTCAAGTACATTCTTCTTTCTCCTTTCCATCGGGCCTTTTTTGGCCGTCGGAAGCTTAATGGTAATGTTAGTTTGGAAGCCTGTTTCATTACAAGCATCATTGCCTTGATCATTCTCTTCATCCTGTAAATTATCTTCCAGGTTACAATTATGAATTAATTCCTCAACCTGGCATGCTACTTGATCAACTGCCTTTTCTAAAACAACAAGGCCCTATCTGCAATGAACACTTTTGGTTGAAAGACTCCATGCTTTTTGACATACCCGTTTATATAGAGATGCTAACTCTTCTTGTCCATTTGAATCTAGGGTGGCGGAAGAGACATTTGTACCAAGCCCATCCTTGGCATATTTTGTCCATCTTTTTAATATATACTGTTTGGGCAATGATATGACATTGTTGTGAGTGAGTACTCTCAAGGAATGCATACATAAAATTCTCATGCATTCAAACATCTTGCAAGAGCATCCCATAGTCTGCGTTGAAGGTGAAAAAGCAATTATTTCATCTCTACTACCATCAGCAGGAGATATCTTATATATCATGTTTATATTATCATCACGGATCAAGTGGATGTAACTTGATAAGACAGAATGAAATTCTTTAGCAAACTCTTGGTATATCAGTCTTGTATACGTCATTGCTACCTCCATCATCATTGGCATGTTTCCATGTACTTGGATTGGGCTACTGTTTCTGCTCTTAAAATCTATAGTTACTTCTTTTTCACGAAAAAATTTTACTGCCTTGTCATACTGTTCTATGAACTCTACCATACATAATTTCCGCTTGAAGAACTTTTTAAAATTAGAGTTTATGCTTTCACTTCGCTGAGTTGTTGTCAAGTCAGCACAAAATATGTTAACACGATAACATGCAGCCCATTTCTCACGCAGCCTATAAAAATTAATCATCCATCTGTTGTCAACGAGATTATACTTATTCAATAAAGCATTCCATATCTTTTCAAATTCTTCCACAGAACAGCGCTCATATATGCAATGTTTAAAATCTCCTAAAAATGTATTGAACGAGTGAATCACTTGAGATAAATTTGTCGCTGCATTTTGGAAAATATGTCATAAACAAAGTCTATGTGCTGTATTTGGTAGCACCATTTGTATTGTTTTTGCCATTGCAGCTGATTGGTTCGTAAATATTGTTGTAGGCTGCTTTCCTGACATAGTGGTTTAAAATGATTCAAATAGCCAAATAAATGATTCAGTTGTCTCATCATATAATAATGCAGCTCCGAATATAATTGATTGCTTATGGTGGTTTATACCAACAATTGGAGCAAATGGCATGTCATAGGCATTCGTATGAAAAGTTGTATCAAATGAAATGACATCTCCAAAATATGAATAGTCTATAATCCCTCTGCCATCTGCCCAAAAAAAAATTAGCAATTTCTCTTGATTCATTGACCTGTATGGTATAATAGAATGAGGGATTAGTACTCTGTCATTTTTGTAAATACTTAAGTAACTGATCAACGTCTTTACCCTCCAAATTCTTCCGCCTCCGCTTATTAATGTAGTTAATATTATCATCTCTTATAAAACCAACCCTCTCATCACTTCCTGTAACTTGCTGAAAAAAGTTATAAATCTACTGCGACTTCATACCAGAATCTGCCATCTGGTCAATCATAGTCCGTTGATATGGCTGGATTTTCCTCTGTGATCTCAACAAATGTACCTTATTGGGGCTTGTCACTGGATGGTTATGATTAGTCTCTAATCTCCATAAAGTCCATACATTATTGGTGTCAATCTTGAATTCTACGCATGCCATGCAATTAGTTCGTGTAATTGGCTGAGGATTCTTAGTAACATGCGTCCTATGCACTTGTCTCAGGCCTTGTTGGCTACAAACCAACTTACGTGAGGACAAGGAACCATCTTTCCTACGCCCCACATTCCATTTCTTTATACTAAATCCCATCCTTTTTGCATATTCTTGTAGAAGTTGTAGGCTTCATCCTCACTATAAAAGGTCATTCCAACAGCTGGCACCGCACTTGAAACAGATTCTTTTTTTCTTCATTCTCAGATTCCACAATTTCATGAATATTACCATCTTCAATTCCGTGTGTAACCTTATTTTCATCCTCAACTTCTTGTCATGTTCATTATTTTCCATTGGTGTCAATTATTGTAGATAGAGTTGATCATGGCATCCCTAACATATATCATTTGTTTCTTACCAATTTTACATAAGTTGGATCAACTTCAATTGGCATGCTTTCTTCATCTGATGAGGTCAACGCGATCAGAAGAGTAGATGTCACCTTGTCAATACCTTTATCCATACTTTCTATGCAAGTTTGGGTTCAGGTTCTACGATACCTAATACAGTTCGACAATAACATAGTAAGTGTTAGGGCCACGACCCATGATAGGTCGTGGCCCAAACAGTAAGCAGAAATTCAAAATTTGTAGCTATAAACTGGAATCACACCAAGCTTATGCAATAATAATAGTTCAATTTGGTTTCATGCATTACTAGGTAAAGTTCGACGATATATAACAGGGGTTCGACAATAACATAATGTGTGGGCATTCATGGAAATAACAACGAATAAATTGTGAAAATGCACTACGTTCATAGAAAGAACTCCTACCCTAGTTCCAATATGTTTCATGCATTATTGGGTATAGTTCGACGATATATAACAGTGGTTCGAGAATAAAATAATGTGTGGGCATTCATGGAAATAACACACAATAAATTGTAAAAATGCACTAAGTTCACACAAAGAACTCCTACTCTAGTTCCAATATGTTTCATGCATTATTGAGTATAGTTTGACGATATATAACAGGGGTTCGAGAATAAAATAATGTGTGGGGCATTCATGGAAATAACACACAATAAATTGTAAAAATGCACTAAGTTCACACAAAGAACTCCTACTCTAGTTCCAATATATAACAGGGATTCGACAATAAATAATGTGTGGCCATTCATGGAAATAACACAGAATAAAATGTAAAAAATGCACTACGTTCACACAAAGAACTCATACCCCTGGTTCCATTTGGATTCATGCATGATTGGGTCAAGTTCGATGATATATAAACAGGGGTTCGACAATATCGTAATGTCCAGTCATTCATGGAAATGAATAGCGCATAGCACAACATCTATTTCCAATAGTAGTAGTTTACGTTGCGAGGTTGCATTCAGATTACACTCGGGTCCCCTACACTATTTTCGTTAGTAGTTTAGATTGCGAGGTTGCATTAAGATTGCACTAGGGTACCCTACACTATTTTCGTTATTAGTGTAGGTTGTGAGGTTACATTGAGATTGCATCCGACTATACATCAACAACAGCGCATAGCACAACAACTAATACATTAATAACAGAGGATATGTTGTTACCTTCAACAGAAGTTACAGACGGATGGTGAGGGCGGAGACGCTGAACGAGAACGTTATGGGTCCAAGCTACACGACAATCGTGGACGAGAACACTGGAAGCCGGAGCTCGCTTAGCAAGAGCGGGTGGGTTTAGCGTTTCTGATTCGGTTCGGTGAGAGCGGGACAGGTGCAGGAATTTGGAGAGAAGACCGGGAGAGAGATAAACTGTGGGTGGTTGGGTTGGGTTGGGTTAGGGGATGGTTACGGAGACGAAGTGGGACGTTACGGAGACGGAGCAGAAAAGTAGACGGGACAGAACGGCAGTCGACGGCGGCAATTGAATCAACAGTTGTAACGGAGAGTGGAGTGCTTTGGGATGTGCGCGTAGCAGATTCACTTTGAGATTCGCTGAATGACGGATATTTTCCCGCGCATAAGGTACCTAGGCATGGGCCGTGCCTAGGACATTTTTCCTAAATTGTCATACCACATATGGTCATCGGCCGGTGATCCCTTGTGGGGTGTGACACATATGCAAGCACCATTGGGACATTGCATGGGGATGACTATAGATTCCAAGTGGTGATCGACGTGTGTAGCATCAACGAGCGATAGGGAAGGCGGCAATATCGTGCTAGCATGAGTTAGGGCTCACCCCTGACCACGGTGACCTCGGTGTCTGACGATCAATACCTAGCAGAGGTGACTCCGCCTCCACGCTCGCCCATGTGCGATAAGAAGCATCACCTCATCGTCTCGTGATTAGGCTGCAGAGGCAGACGAGCACACTTGGCAAGCAACATTGAGTAGCGACCTAGGCGTTCAGTTTAGTGATCGGCGCCAAGTTAGGGTACAACGATGAGGTTGAGCTTTTGACGACCTCCGACAAGGCGAGGCGAACAAACATCGGTCAGCGGTGTGCAGCTTGGCATGAAGTTGGAGGCGAGGAACTCGCATGTGTGAGACTTGCATGAGCGTGCCTGCACGCGTATGGCTTCTGCGTGCGAGTGAGGGATGAGACACGCACAACGGAGAAAAAGGCCTCCTTCTTTCCAATCAAAAGAAGGGGTCGGTGATCACGTGTGCACTAATCTTAAAGTGCACTTAAACAGAGCGAATCTTGAGGAAGCGTAACCAGGGTTACTGCGGACGGGTTAACTCATTTTTGCGTCGCTTCGTCTTCCTGCCGGAACGCGAAAACCCTTCTTTCCCTGTTCTCATCTCCACCTCTCGCCGGACTTTCTGCCGCCGTCGACTCCCCGGAATGCAACGGGTCAACCCTGGTGTCGACATTCGTTTTTGAAGGAGAAAACGAAGGATCATCGACCTCAAGTGTTTAGGGTTCCTCCGCCGAGCTCTCTCATCGTCGACTTGATTCCTAAACAGCCAACGCATCCTCGTCGCCGACCTTGCCTTAAGGAAGTCTTGGTGAGAAATATTTATTTATATGAAGTTACTTCGGTAGTCTGCCTAAACTGCATAACGTAATATGGGTTATAGAATGTAAGTTTATAAATTGTTTGTAGAACAATGTGAGTAATCTAAGTTTGTTTTAATGTAGAAGGTAAATGGGTTTAGTAGAATGTGACTTATTTTAGTAGAAATTTATGTTGCAATTTGTAGAATATGAATGAATAGGTTTTGAGATGAGTTGTTTTAGTAGAACTAGGTTGTTTTAGGGTAAGTTAAGTTTTTTAGGGTAAATTAAGTTGTTTGGGGTTGAATTTAAGTTTTTTAGTCCAATTTAATTTTCTTTTAGTAGAATTCGCCTACTATTCTGTAGAATATGAGTATACCATGTAATTTTAATTGTTTTAGTAGCAGCTAATTTGCAATACTGTTAAATTTAAGTTAGTTTAGTAGAATTCAATTTGTTTTTAGTAGAATATAGTAGGTTTTGTGATGTAATGTGAGTATAGCATAGAATATGAGTTTTCTTTTTTTTGTAGTATCTAATAATTGTACCGTAGACTATGAGTCGATCTAGCTCAGATTCAGAATCTAGTTTGAGCAATAAAGTTGAAAAAGAAGTGGCCCAAATGCCCCGTTTACAAAGAGAAGGAAAGTCTGTACAAAGGGCCCATCCTATCCTTAGTAGATGTTCGTTGAAGAGGTTGCATACTTTTATAGACAGCCTAGCTATTGGCAATACAATAAAGGATCGTCTGTCGGCTACCCCGTTTGGGGTTTTATTCACGGGATCTTTTCTGTAGCATTGGATATGCTAGCAGTGGAATTTTTGATACCAAGATGGGATGAAGAAAGGTAGGGATTCCTGATTAATGGGAATTTCATTGGTTTTACTGTTCGGGATGTATCAATCATCCTTGGTTTGCCTGAACGGGGGGAGTTGGTGAACTTTGAATTAGAGTAGCCGACTTCAGTCTTCTTTGATGCGGAATTTAGAAGCCAAACAATAACTAGAGGCTTGATTGAGTCAAAGCTAATTGAACTTAGTGCTGAGGGAATCCCTGTGGACGGTGACCGAGTGCTCCAGCTTGCTATTTTGTATATATTCTGTACTTTTCTATTCTCCCGTCTGAGCTATACTGTGGATATATCCTTGGTTCTGTACGTCGATGATTTGACAAAAATAAAAAATTATAACTGGTCTGAAGCTATTCACCGGTTTTTAAGGAAAGAGTTGTCATGTAGTAGCAAGAAGAAAAAACTGAGTGGCATTGGTGGATGTGCGATTCTACTTTCTATGAGTATTATAGCATTAGTTTATTTTATTTGAATCGTTACAATTTGTTAATATTTGTTTACTTTGTGATAGGTTTGGCTATATGAGCATACTCGACTGTTTATATCTAGTCGGATCAACAGTGTTTACCCACGGCTTTTCCGGTGGGTAAATGTCAAAACTCAGCGACGACCATCCTATTTTAAAAACCTTCAGAGTATATCAAAGACTTGAGTATGGTTTATTGCATTTCTCATATGAGAACAATAATTTAATTTAGTTGTTATTCTAATTCCATTGTTTTGTTTTGTTGTAGTTGATATTCGATGTTATATTGGATGATATGGAGCATGATCGGATTGATCATGTTCCTCGTGTTGAGTTTGAAAGTGGACTAAGTGTGCAGCATCCGATTTTGGAGGACAAGGAGGCTGGTTATAGGAAAACCATTGAGGAAATTGAGGCTCATCTTAGTCAGATTGTAATACATAATGAAAATCTTATTGCTGATAAGCAGAGGCTGGAGATGGATTTGTTGCAAGTCAATAAGGAGAAAGATGAACTTGAAAGGAAAAATGCAGAGCTTGTAGCAGAGAATGTAAAGCTAGTAGTGGATTTGTTGCAACTAAGTAGAGATAATACAGATCTGGCTTTTGATATTGATAAGAGGAATTTAGAGTTGGTTGAGGAGAATAATAAGCTGAAAGAGGAGATTGAAACACTTACTAATGATTCCAAAGATAAAGGGAAGGAAGAGAGTAGATCAAGTGATGCCTCTACTGATATATCGGATACAGCTTTGGTCTTACACTCAGGGGAGAAAAGAAAGAAATGTATTCGGAAATCTTCATGGGCAATAGTTAGCCCATACACACAGGAAAAGAAACGAGTGACGCCAGCCGCAGAGGTAAATCTAGGGCTTAAGAGCTTGTTATATTACTAGCTTACATAGACTATTCTTCTTATCATTTCAGTTGAAATGTTTAGCAGGTCCTTACTATAGATGAGGATGCCGAAGTTGTTCCGGTGGAGGACAAGGTAAGCGGGAATTTATTGTTAAACTCCATGTTTAATCTAATTAACGGTTACCTTTCCTATACAGATTAAGGGTCGGAAGGATTATGTTGGGAGAGACAGTCTTTCGAAAGAACAACAAACCCAACTGGAGGATTACATGTCACGGGATATGGAAGTTTGGCATGTGAATCAGCCAATGAAGTTTCATAAGTGTCATTTATATAATGTCTTGTTCAGAAATATGATTTATGAAGATGTGAGTATCCTCACACTTAGTAGTAACTTTTAACATTATTGCATGTCAGGCGTATGTCTATTGTCTAACACAAGCTTATTGTTTGTATTTGAATAGGTTATTGATGCATACATGAGATTATTACTAAATAGATCTAGGAAGGATAAGGAAAAATTTAAACCATTTGTGTATATATCTCATACATCCCAAACCGATTACCATGGTGGTCGGTTTGGATCCGCTTATACACAGTTAGAACACTTGAATAAGAAGATTATTCCTCGCTTAAAAAGATTATTTTCACCGATATTCAACCGTCGTCATTGGTTCTTATTGCACATCAACTTGAAGGACTCTCAGGTGTTTGTGCACAATTCTCTGAAATCAAGTGCAACTCACAAGTCAGCTGTGCTAGAATATGTAAGCATGATAATCTTCTTTGTTGGTATTGTTGGTAGAAATTAAAGAATGGTACACATTACATTATCTGTTCATTACTTACAATGCTGCTTCCCTCTATATGTGCAGCTTGCTGTTCTCCGAGGCCATATCCGCTGTCAAAGTAATGGGAAAATTGATATTGGCAAGTGGCCAGTAGTTTATGATGAAAGTTGCCCAAAGCAATACGTTAGTGTAGATTGCGGCTTTTTTGTAATGAAGTACGTAGAATGTATTACAAGTGGCAGAGATTTTGACTTCTCACAAGATGATATGCCCAAATTACGGGCAACTATTGCATTGGATATGTTTAGAGGGGTTTTAGAGTATTTAGGAATGGTGTGAACATATTTGTAATTGATTCCGTTTGATTTGTGTATTGTACTATATTTGCACTTGACTTTGTACAACAACCTTGGACTACTTGTATAGTGTACAGATTCTACTCTGTTTAATCAAATGCTATGTACCTTATCGAGAATATTTGGTAGAAGTGTGTCGAATTCTATGCAAATGTTTGCAATCTACTTGTATGCAAATGTGTAATGGATTCTGTGTAATGGATTATCTGTAATGGATTATGTGTAATGGATTCTATTTAATGGATTCTGTTTAATGAAATGCTATGTTTGCAATCTACTTGTGTAGTGCACAGATCCTACTCTGTTTAATCAAAATCTATATAAATGCACAGAGAGAATGACAGGTCGGGCGTGATGTTTATCCAACCCGTGCTTTGTATTGGTAAATGCACAGAGAGAATCACGGGATGGGAGTGATGTTTGTCCAACCCGTGATATGTTTTGGTAAATGCACAGAGAGAATCACGGGTTGGGCATGATGTTTATTCGACCTGTGATACGTTTTGGTAAATGCACAGAGAGAGAATCACGGGTTTGGCATGATGTTTGTCCAACCGATGATTTATTTTGTTAAATGCACAGAGAGAATCATGGGTTCGGCGTGATGTTTATCCAACCCGTGCTTTATTAAGGTATGTTCTGCAGGGTACCGTATTCTCAGATTACAGGCTGTATTTTGGTTTGATAAAGGCACAGATAGAATCACGGGTGTGCCGTGATGTTTATCCAACCCGTGCTTTGTTTTGGTAAATGCACAGAGAGAATCACGGGTTGGGCATGATGTTTATCCGACCTGTGATACGTTTTGGTAAATGCACAGAGAGAGAATCACGGGTTTGGCATGATGTTTGTCCAACCGATGATTTATTTTGTTAAATGCACAGAGAGAATCACGGGTTCGGCGTGATGTTTATCCAACCCGTGCTTTATTAAGGCATGTTCTGCAGGGTACCGTATTCTCAGATTACAGGCTGTATTTTGGTTTGATAAAGGCACAGATAGAATCACGGGTGTGCCGTGATGTTTATCCAACCCGTGCTTTGTTTTGGTAAATGCACAGAGAGAATCACAGGTTGGGCATGATGTTTGTCCAACCTGTGATATGTTTTGGTAAATGCACAGAGAGAGAATCAAGGGTTTGGCGTGATGTTTGTCCAACCGATGATTTGTTTTGTTAAATGCATAGAGAGAATCACGAGTTCGGCATAATGTTTATCCAACCCGTGCTTTATTAAGGCATGTTCTGCAGGGTACCGTATTCTCAGATTACAGGCTGTATTTTGGTTTGATAAAGGCACAGATAGAATCACGGGTGTGCCGTGATGTTTATCCAACCCGTGCTTTATTTTGGTAAATGCACAGAGAGAATCACGGGTTGGGCATGATGTTTGTCCAACCTGTGATATGTTTTGGTAAATGCATAGAGAGAGAATCATGGGTTTGGCGTGATGTTTGTTCCACCCGTGATTTGTTTTGGCAAATGCACAGAGAGAATCACGGGTCGGGAGTAATGTTTATCCAAGCCGTGCTTTGTTTTGGAAAATGAACAGAGTGAATCACGGGTGGGGTGCAATGTTTGTCCAACCCGTGATATGTTTTTGCAAATGCACAGAGATAATCAGGGGTCGGGCGTGATATTTGTCCAACCCGTGATTAATCCCTTGATTTGTTATATCTTATCTAGATAGAGATAATCAGGGGTTGGGCGTGATGTTTGTCTAACCCGTGATTAATTGTGCAGAATTCTGAATATGAATATAGTAGAATTCTGCTTAGTTTATTAGAATGAGAATATCAATATAGTAGAATTCTAATCATTTTAGTAGAATATGTACACATTATAGTAGAATATTGATGTTTATCAATCCCTTGATTTCTTATATCTTATCTGGATAGAGATAATCAGGGGTTGGGCGAGATGTTTGTCCAACCCGTGATTAATTGTGTAGAATTCTGAATATGGATATAGTAGAATTCTGCTTAGTTTAGTAGAATGAGAATATCAATATAGTAGAATTCTAATCATTTTAGTAGAATATGTGCACATTATAGTAGAATATTGATGTTTATCGATCCCTTGATTTGTTATATCTTATCTGGATAGAGATAATCAGGGGTCGGCCGTGATGTTCGTCCAACCTGTGATTAATTGCGTAGAATTCTGAATATCAATATAGTAGAATTCTGCTTAGTTTAGTAGAATGAGAATATCAATATAGTAGAATTCTAATCATTTCAGTAGAATATGTGCACATTATAGTAGAATATTGATGTTTATCAATCCCTTGATTTGTTATATCTTATCTGGATAGAGATAATCAGGGGTCGGGCGTGATATTCGCCCAACCCGTGATTAATTGCGTAGAATTCTGAATATGAATATAGTAGAATTCTGCTTAATTTAGTAGAATGAGAATATCAATATAGTATAATTCTAATCATTTTAGTAGAATATGTGCACATTATAGTAGAATATTGATGTTTATCAATCCCTTGATTTGTTATATCTTATCTTGATAGAGATAATCAAGGGTTGGGCGTGATATTCATCCAACCCGTGATTAATTGTGTAGAATTCTGAATATCAATATAGTGGAATTCTACTTAGTTTAGTAGAATGAGAATATCAATATAGTAGAATTCTAATCATTTTAGTTGAATATGTGCACATTATAGTAGAATATTGATGTTTATCAATCCCTTGATTTGTTATATCATATATGGATAGAGATAATCAGGGGTCGGGCGTGATATTCGTCCAACCCGTGATTAATTGCATAGAATTCCGAATAACAATATAGTAGAATTCTGCTTAGTTTAGTAGAATGAGAATATCAATATAGTAGAATTCTAATTATTTTAGTAGAATATGTGCACATTATAGTAGAATATTGATGTTTATCAATCCCTTGATTTGTTATATCATATATGGATAGAGATAATCAGGGGTCGGGCGTGATATTCGTCCAACCCGTGATTAATTGCGTAGAATTCTGAATATCAATATAGTAGAATTCTGCTTAGTTTAGTAGAATGAGAATATCAATATAGTAGAATTCTAATCATTTTAGTAGAATATGTGCACATTATAGTAGAATGTTAATGTTTATCAATCCCTTGATTTGTTATATCTTATCTGGATAGAGATAATCAGGGGTCGGGCGTGATATTCGTCCAACCCGTGATTAATTGCGTAGAATTCTGAATATGAATATAGTAGAATTCTGCTTAGTTTAGTAGAATGAGAATATCAATATAGTAGAATTCTAATCATTTTAGTAGAATATGTGCACATTATAGTAGAATATTGATGTTTATCAATCCCTTGATTTGTTATATCATATCTGGATAGAGATAATCAGGGGTCGGGTGTGATATTCGTCCTACCCGTGATTAATTGCGTAGAATTCTGAATATCAATATAGTAGAATTCTACTTAGTTTAGTAGAATGAGAATATCAATATAATATAATTCTAATCATTTTAGTAGATTATGTGCACATTATAGTAGAATATTGATGTTTATCAATCCCTTGATTTGTTATATCTTATCTGGATAGAGATAATCAGGGGTCGGGCGTGATGCTTGTCCTACCCGTGAGAATATCAATCCCGTTTTTTGTTTTGGTAAATGATCCGAGAGAATCATGGGTTGGGCGTGATGTTTGTCCAACCCATGATATATTTTGGTAAATGCACAGAGAGAGAATCACGGGTTTGGCATAATTTTGTCCAACCCATGATTTATTTTGTTAAATGCATAGAGAGAATCACGGGTTCGACGTGATGTTTATCCAACCCGTGCTTTTTTAAGGCAAGATCTGCAGGGTACCGTATTCTCAGATTACAGGCTGTATTTTGGTTTGATAAAGGCACATATAGAATCACGGGTTAGGTGTAATGTTTGTTCAACCCGTGATTTGTTTTGGCAAATGCATAGAGAGAATCACAGGTTTGGCGTGACGTTTGTCCAACACGAGTTGGGACAATATTTTGGCAAATGGATAGAGAGAATCACGGGTCGGGCGTGAAGTTTATCCAACCCGTGCTTGTTTTTGGTAAATGAACAAAGGTAATCACGGGTCAGGCATGATGTTTATCGAACCCGTGCTTTGTTTTGGTAAATGGATAGAGATAAACACGGGTTGGGTGTGATGTTTGTCCAACCCGTTATGATGTTGGCAAATTCACAGATACAATCACGGGTTGGGCGTGATGTTTGTCCAACCCGTTATGATGTTGGCAAATTCACAGATACAATCACGGGTTGGGCGTGATGCTTGTCCAACCCGTTATGATGTTGGCAAATGCACAGATACAATCACGGGTTGTGCGTGATGTTTATCCAACCCGTGATGACTTATCACATATGAGTAAGTTTAAACATCACTCCCATATTTTCTAGGGTTCGGAATCGCGTGTTTCCTAATAGAGTCGTCGCTGGTTCGCCGAATCACTTCTCAACTGTGTTGGGTGGCGCCGGTGAGTGAGGTACAGATCTCCTACATAGCTTCTCTAGCTAAAATGGCGCCCAAGCCGAAGAAGCAAATGGTCAGAAAGCGGAAAGCGTCGCCGCTGCCCAATCCCTACGGAATCGTTTTCCGGGATGAAAATCAAAAAGCCCGGTATAATCTTCTTCTCACAAGATGAATTTCGAATACCCATTATGTTCATCGTGCGACTTTGGAGACCCTAGGAATTGATGAAGATGTAATGTGGATGTTCAATCAGATTTCAGCTCTAAAGTTCCTTGAGATTTCAACACATACCTACATTCCCATAGTCTTGGAATTTCTTAGCAGGCTCGAGGTAGAACTAAATTCCTATGATAACCGTGTTGGTCGCATCACGTTCCAACTTGCAAACATTGAGAGAAGTCTGACACTACCCGAGCTAAGTCAAGCATTGCAATTAGCCGGAGGCGGTGAACGACGACCTCCGCCGGAATTTGTTGAGCATGCATTTTGTTACCAAATTACACCAGAGTTCCGATTCTCCGCAAAGAATACGCGTGCCAGCGGCCTTTCCAACCCCTGTTTGCGCTACGTCCACAAAGTTCTTGCGCATACCATCTTCGGCCGTGGTGAGAGTGATGGTATGATCCATCAATCTGAGCTATTCTTTTTATGGGCAATGCTTTATGGTTATAAAGTGGATGTAGCCTTCTTTCTTGCTAAGCAATTTGATAAGGTTGCACGCGCTAAGAAGGGTGCTATCGTGTTAGGGGGTCTTATAACTCCTATTGCATTATCCTTGGGCATGAACCTTGATGGATTTGAGATTGCTCGAGGTAGTCGTTGGATCGATATAGAGTCATGCGTGGCCATGCGATTGATTGTACATGAAGGTCATATGTTTCGTTTGATTCTTGGGCCGAATTCTTCTGCGCTGCAGCTACCAAACAAGGATTGGATAACAGTCCGCAATCAATTAAATTGGAAGATCCCCCCATCAACTGTAGACAACGACAATCCTGCACCACTAGAAGAGAGTGCACCACCACCTTCCACATTTGGGGCTAGCTCTTCATCGCAGAGGGAGGACCCCAGCACACAGGGATTTTAATGTTGTTCTCAGGGCGCTGCATTCCAGGCCCTATCTACAGAGGTGTTCCGCTAGGGGCGTCTATTACAGACAATACTAGAATCTGTGAGGAATGCGTAGAAGAGTGGTTCAGATGAGGATCTACATCCCATGGAAATGTGCAGCTGTTCGGAGAAGAGTGGTTCAGATGAGAGTGGTGCAGGCGACGATGCGGACAAGGAGACTTGAATTATATGTATTACCATATTTTGATGTTCTGTTATATTTTGGACGATGTACTAAATTTGGATGTTGTTCTCAATATGTATTACCATATTTTGATGTTCTGTTATATTTTGGATGATGTACTAAATTTGGATGTTGTTCTCAATATGTATTACCATATTTTGATGTTCTGTTATATTTTGGATGATGTACTAAATTTGGATGTTGTTCTCAATTTGTGTTACCATATTTTGATGCATTACAATTTGGATGTTGTTCTCAATTTGGATGATGTTTATCCAATCCGTGATTCGTTTTGGTAAATGAACATTCGGAATCACGGGTTGGGCGTGATGTTTATCCAACCCGTAATTTATTTTGGTAAATAAACAGAGAGAATCACGGGTTTGGCATGATGTGTATCCAACCCGTGATTTGTTGAGGTAAATGAACAGAGAGAATCACGGGTTGAGTGTGATGTGTATCCCACCCGTGATTTGTTTTGGTAAATGAATAGAGAGAATCACGGGTTGAGCGTGATGTGTATCCAACCCGTGATTTGTTTTGTTAAATGAACAGAGAGAACCACGGGTTGAACGTGATGTGTATCACACCCGTGATTTGTTTTGGTAAATGAATAGAGAGAATCACGGGTTGAGCGTGATGTGTATCCCACCCATGATTTGTTTTGGTAAATGAACAGAGAGAATCACGGGTTGAGCGTGATGTGTATCCAACCCGTGATCTGTTTTGTTAAATGAACAGAGAGAATCCCAGGTTAGGCGTGATGTGTATCCAACCCGTTATTTGGTTATGCAGGGTACTGTATTCTCTAATTACAGGCTGTAATGTCGTTTGGTAAAGGCACCAAGAGTATCACGGGTATGGCGTGATGTTTATGCAACCCGTGATTTGGTTATGCAGGTTACCGTTTGCTCATATTACAGGCTCTATTTAAGGGTTTTGGCACTCATGGCTTTTCACCGCGCCGACCCTTCTATTTTCTCTTGCTATTACTACCCAATCCATCCTGCGACCTTTCCCGTCCAGATTTCATCTTCGTTCCAGCTTTTTCCAGCTCGATCGGGTGGATTTGGCATCTACGACACCGAAGCTTCACCTCTTTCCATTTCCAGACATTCAAGCTTCGATTGCAGTGTTCGGTGATACTCTGTTTTTCAGTTCTTTGAAGATAGTATTTTCATTCTCTTAATTAAAATGGCACCCAAGGCCAAGGGGAAGGCTCCAGCTGAGTCGTCCACATGAGCTCCACCTGCAAATGAATATGGGATTGTGTTCAGGGACTCAGATCAGGAAGAACGGTATAATCATCTACTAACCCGGCACATCATTAAAACCAAATATGCTGATAAGCAAGCTTTTGAGATTTTGGGCCTCGATGAAGACGTAATTTGGATGTTTTCTCAAATTGGAGCTAGAAAATTTTTTGAATTTTCACCGCAGACCTACCTCCCTCTGGTGTTGGAGTTCCTCAGCAGCATAGAGATCGAGCTACAAGAATTTACTAATAGCCAAGCTTCAGGCGAGATTACTTTCCATTTAGCTAACGAGGAGAGGAGGTTGACACTTAGAGAGATCCGGACTATTTTTCACTTACCGGGAGAAGGGCAAACTCGGCCGCCAATTGTATTTATTGATAATGTTTTCTGGAATCAAATCACATCAGAGTCTAGTTTTTCCCCTGCATCAGCTAGGGCGACTAGCATCACAAACCCATGCATCAAATATGTGCATCGAGTCTTAGCTCATACAGTTTTCGGACGTGGAGACAGCGATGGTATGGTACGTCAGTCCGAACTGTTCTTTTTATGGTGCATGCTTTATGGTTACAATATAGATTTGGCCTACTTTTTTGCTAAGCACTTGGATAAAGTTGCTAGGGCAAAAAAGGGTGCAATTGTCATTGGAGGTTTCCTTACTCCTATAGCACTCTACTTAGGAGTGCAGCTGATGACATGTAAAAATATGATATTTCGTGACCCAATTTCATTCTTATTTTAGAGTATAATGCATGTTTCGTCTCATATATTTACTCAAATGCTTCATATTCTTCAGAACCTTCACTTTTCCTCTATTTTAATGAAATGCAGGTATTTGACCCCAAAATCAATGGAATTTGGAGAATCTGAAAGTATGAGACGATTTTTTATGATGAGACGAAGCTACCTGCCAAATTTCAGCCCAATCGGAGCTTTCGACAAGATGCACGGTCGTGGGTGTGTACCCATGCACAGCCGTGCATGATCCTGCTACTCCAGGCTTCACCGAGGCATACACGGCATGGGCGTGCACCCATGCACGGCCGTGATCCATAAGTGACCCCGCGACAGAGCCGTGCACGGGCGTGACCGTGCACCGATACACGGCCGTGTACCAACGCGAGCAGATTGATAGGCTTCCGATATTTCGGGCATATCTTTCTATTCTGGGCTCAGATTTGGACAAAATTTTGGGAGCACCTTCCCAACTGAGCCATGAACGATTAGGGACCAAAATCATCGGATTTGGGCAAGCAACGAGGGAGAACGAAGTGAAACGGAGACAACTTAGGGTTTTGGGCGATTTTTCGATCGGCGACACTGTTCTGGTGGGTTTCTCTCTTCGTTCCGATGTGGAGGATCACGCTGAGCTGTCTCCTATCAAAGATCTACCATTCCCCTTGGTTTGATTCGATTTTCATGAGAGATTCTATGTATTTAACGATGTATACCATAGCGTAATCTTATTTTCGGGGTTTGGGCATAGCCCACTGTAAGAATGCTTGATAATATAACTTGATCTATATTTTCCTCTATTTATCTTTGTTCTTATTCATGTTTAGGATGTTTTAATTCTTGTTTACATACTGGCCATATGTATGCATGCTTTAGATGTCGAGGGAAGGACTGAGAGGTGAACCTTGACTATCGGAACCCCTAGACTGGACTGGTGATTTCGTGTTGCGAGAGCACTCGAAATCACTCGAGGAACCTTAATCTTTCACAGATCCCATTGGATCCACCTTAACCCTAGTAAGCCACGAGAGTAGGATCTTGGGTTAAGACGGATACCGAACCGTGTCCTGAGAGGGAGCGCGTCTATACCCTAGGAACGATTACCTTGAGAACTTAGGTGAAACTTTATTTAAAACTTCAAGCTTTAATTTTCATGCGTTCTTCGGTGTGGTGAAACCTAAAACCCCGATCTTCTCTCATAATCTTAAAACCCTGTTTGCTTGTTTTCTGCATTGTTTACTTTTAGTCCGCATTAGTTTAATTACTTGCTTTAGGATTAGTGACACTTCTACACCCTTTCGATTATCTAGCTATTGATTAACCGATCAGTTGGTACTTGACCCTAGTCCCTGTGGGTTCGATCTTTTTATTACGCGATAGACCGTGCACTTGCGGTAGCAGCCGTTTAGGCCCTATCAAGTTTTTGGTGCCATTGCCGGGGACTAGGTTGCCAATATTAACATGATCAGAAGATTGATAGACTAGGTTTAGTTAGATTTTATTTGCCTTTTACTTTGTTAATTTGCTTTTTGTTTTTAGCTGTAGTTTTTCTTTTTATTGGTGCGGTGCTACTAATCTTTTCTGTCTAGGTACTTGTTTATGCCCAGGAACACTGCGCAAACAGGGAAACTTGTACCTGAAGACCCGGAGATCGAGCGCACTTTCCGTCAAGTCAGAAGAAATTTGAAAAAGCTTAAGCTTGAAGGCAACTTTTCTGACAGTCAAACGATGGAAGCCACTCGCTTCTTGAAAGATTATGCCGCCCCCACCATCTCTGGTGTGCACTCGAGCATATCGCGGCCTGCTATCGAAGCTAACAACTTCGAGATCAAGCCATCACTTGTACACATGGTGCAACAGAACCAATTCAGTGGAGCAACCACTGAAGACCCAAATCTTCATTTATCTATCTTTTTGGAATGCTGCGATACTTTAAAGATTAACGGTGCTCATCCTAATGTTATTAAACTAAGACTCTTCCCTTTTTCTCTTAGGGATCGAGCTAGGGTGTGGTTGCAATCTTTACCACAGACATCAATCACAACGTGGGAACAGTTATCACAAGCTTTTCTGTCAAAGTACTTCCCACCAAGCAAAACCGCCCAGCTCAGGAATCAAATCACCAACTTTGCCCAAAGAGAAGGAGAGTCCCTGTATGAAGCATGGGACCGTTTCAAAGAACTGTTGAGAATGTGCCTGCACCATGGTCTACAGAAATGGGTGATCATCCACACATTCTACAGTGGATTGCTATACCAGACCAGACTTTCTGTAGATGCTACTGCTGGTGGGGCATTAATGAACAAGAATTATGATGATGCGATGCAATTGATAGAGGATATGACCCTCAATCATTATCAGTGGTCAGGAGAGAGGAGCCAGCACACTCGAAACTCAGGGAAGTTTGATGCTAATTCAATCGATTCTTTAATGGCAAAAGTAGATTCACTTTCTTCAAAGATAGATTCTATTAATGTCTCTGCTGCTAATTCTTTGACTTGTGATGTTTGTGGTGTGGTAGGACATTCTGCTGATAGCTACCACATATTGAGCGCCCCTTCTGAACAAGTCAATGCCATTGGGAACTTCAGGAATCAGAATGACCCCTACTCGAACACCTATAATCCGGGATGGAGAAATCATCCAAATTTCTCCTACAGGTTAAATCAAGGGCAAGTTCCTCCTACTAATTTTCCTAATCAGAACTTCTCTTCTAATTTCAGGCCTCCTGGGATACAGCATCCATCAGCCAACCAGAGACAACAAGATCCTCCACAGAAGTCCAGACTGGAACTAATGATAGAGAACCTCACGGCGAGTTAGACAAAGCAAGACGAGACCATGAATACCATGAGTGAACAGATTCGCCAACTAAACATGAAAGTAGACTCTGTTGCAACCCACCAGAAAATGATGGAGAACCGAATCACAGAACTGGACCAGCGAACCAGTTCATTACTGAGAACCCTAGGGATGCTTCCAGCTCAACCTGAAGCAAATCCCAGAGATCAGTGCAATGCTGTCATGGCAAGTGGCGTTGAGCAATTGGAGGAATCTGAAGCTCAAAACATGGAAGATGAAGAGGAAGCATCTGCAGACCAGGAAGAGGAGCCTCATCATAAGACTCCTGACGCGTTTAATGTCGAAACAGTAATAATGTATGCTGAGAAATCTAAAGATCCCATACACAAGTAGCTACTTCTTAAAGTTGAAGACCCTGGTAGCTTTGATATACCGTGCAAGGTTGGGAACACTGCATTCGATAGAGCGCTGTTGGATTTAGGCTCTGGAGTCAGCATAATGTCTACCATAACCTATAAGAAGCTAAACTTGGGAACTCTCACATCAACATCTCAAGTACTACAGTTTGGAAATGGTTCTAGACTTCACCCGCTGGGGATCGCCAAGGACATACCACTGCAATTTAAAGGAATAATTGTCCCGGTAGACTTTGTGATTCTTGACATAGCCGAGAACTCACTCTTCCCTCTTATATTGGGCAAGCCATTCCTTACTGCGATCAGAGCTATAATCGATGTCCCACACAGAACAATGACCTTTAGCGTTGAAGGAAATAATCGTTTGATTTTCCTGCTACTGATGACCATTTCTGTTTTTCAGGTTCCACGGAGAACGGAGAGGTGGTGAAGGAGAGTACTGCACAGTCGAGAGGCAAGATGGAACTCTTCCCACAAGCCTCTCCTGAACACTTTGGAGACAGACCCAACGACTCGATCGGCCTAGAAGGAGACAAGATGGTGGAAATGAAGACGCATACTGAAGATGCCACAAGGGCCGATTTACAAAAGAAGACCTTGGAATTGTTTGAGAATGACACTTTAATTGACTTTGACACTTCTTATGTCTTGTGCCACTTTGTTATTCCATGTTCTATTAAGACAGTTAGAGAGAAACTTTTATACTTCATGATCATTTTAATAGGTACAATTCATGAGAGACAACGAAGGCAGAGGCTTTATGCCACCTACTTAGCCTCTCCACCTCCAGATCCGCCATGAACACCATTCTGGTCAAGCTAGTGACCCTAAAGAAGCGCTTGTTGGGAGGCAACCCAACCTCTAGTTCATTGTTTTTACTTTCTTATTTATTTTTGCTATTTAGACATTGTTATTTTTCAGTTTTTCTTTCATATTCATGCTCTATAAGCTGTACCACACTGATAGGAATGTTTCTAGAATTTTCAGGTACCACCGAGCCATGCACGGTCGCATCCGTGTATCCATGCACGGCCATGCACAGCTCGGTTATTCCATCCGCGCGCAAACAGAGACGTGCACGGGCAGGGGCGTGATGACGCGCACGGCCGTGACGCGTAATGAGCTTTCGCACCTGCACTTGACCGAGACGTGCATGGGCGTGCCCGTGCACCGATGCATGGCCGTGCATCGTATGTGACTTCAGTTGGCCCGATCTGACCGAGCAATGCACGGGCTGGGCCATGTAACCAAACACAGCCGTGCACGAATTTGCATAAAAGAGCGCCTCATACACAGCTTCATGCACACCCGTGCACGAAACCCTAGCGCCGTCGCCGCCATTCCGATCTGCCGCCTCCGGTGCCCGAACGACCGCCGGCGACCCTCCATCGTCTTCTCCACCTTCCGGCGACTATTTCCCCCAAACTTCTGGCGTCGATCCGTGCCTCACGACACCGTTCGACGCTGCCCTAGTTTCGGTCGCCGCCCGTGATTCCACAGCCGCCGACCGTCTTTCATCATCGCCGACGCCTCTGAAGCTTCTTCCACAACGTAAGCTATCTTCCTGTCACTCTCCTACACTTTCGGGATGTCTCGACGCAAGCAAGTCGCGTCCAAGCATCACGCCTCCTCTTCTCACGCCGTCGGTGAGCCTCATCCGCCACCTGCCTTGCCGCCTACACCATACGGTATCATCTGCCGTGATCCAGAGCAACTTGCCAAGCTTACTGCCCTCGCACGTCGCCCAGTGATCACCACCATATTTCTAGATCATGGCACGCTGCAAACATTGGGTTTCTACGAAGATGTACAATGGATGTTTCAACGAATGGGCTGAGACCAGTTCTTCACCGTGTGCTACCCCACCTACATCCCCATTGTACTGGAATTCTTGTCTTCCATGGAATTCCATGCTAGCATCCACACTGACGACGACGACGACAGTCTATCCTTCAGACTCAACAACGCTGAGTATGTGCTGACACTGACAGAGCTGAACTCTATATATGGTTTTCCTACAGACGGGACAAGGCTCACACCTACCGCATTCAATGATAACAATTTCTGGGCTAAACTAACCGACCTGAGACCCTTTGACACTAGGACAGCTAGAGCCACCTGTCTCAAGAACCCAGTTTTGAAGTATGTGCATCGTGTCATGGCACATACTATCTTTGGACGAGGAGAGTCTAATGGCCTGGTCCGAGCATCTGAGCTTCAGTTTCTTTGGGCTATGCTGCATGGAGTCCGCCTCAACACTGCTTTCCACTTTGCCCGACAACTCCAGAAAGTATCAAGGGCACCGAAAGGTGCAATAGCTCTCGGGGGACTTCTCACCCCTATCGCTCGCGCAGTAGGGATTCATCCCTACCAAATGGAGCAAGCCCGGGGCAACTGCCGACTTGATCTCGATTCCTGCATTTCGATGCGGATGATAGTGAAGGAAGGTGCACTTTACAGCTTGATCTTCCCCGGGAGCGATGTGAAGTTGCCGCTGCCAAACCCAGCATGCACTATAATTCATGAGCGACGAAACTGGAGAATAGAAGCAGTTGAAGATGTGGATGTGCCTCTTGCAACTGAACCACCGCAACCTGCTCAGCAGCGCCCTTCTACCCAGCTCGACCGCATTGAGGCCTATGTCCGCTTTATCCGGGACGCACAGGAAGAGACTCATCTGTCTGTCTCTGACAGCAATTACAGGATCCAACAACTTGAGACAGAAGTGGAGCGCCAAGGGCGAGTACAGTCCTCTATTTTAGAGTCTGTGCATGAGCTTCAGGCGAGACTGCGTCGGCGCTGGGGATGATCTTCTTTGGTTTCACCCATTACTTGGTCAGCTTTCTGAGTTCTAGTAGTTTTCTTTGAGTAGTTTGTTAGTTTTCATTAGCCAGTTTGTCATTTCTCTTTCTTGCATGCTTAATTAGTTAATGTTATCATCATCTTTTAGTGTCATGCCCAACCCCTACTTTTCTTTATGACATTTGCTTTGTATTCTGGCTTGGCATTGTTCTACGAGTACATGATTATTGGGATGGGAATCTTGACTCTAATTTACCTATGGTCTATATGTTGGTGTATATGCCCTAGGACCTAGTTTTGGTCCACTTATGTACTACTTGACTTTGATATTTATATATATCATTCTGGCATTGTCATTATCAATGTTTGTTTACATCTGCGCACATGTACTAACATGATAATGTCCCTGGAGATAGATTGGATCTGTGCTCAAACTATTGTCCCCAGTCGATGTACCTTAGTAGATATGGGACAGCTATGGTACTTGTGAGACTGGTATGTGAGCTGGTTAGGTACGTGGTGCTAACGCAGACACATGGGTATATCATTAGAGGATATACTGGAAAGACCCGCTGTGAGGCTATGACTTGGTGTCATAAGTTATCCTCACAAGTGACAGGAGATGCATTGATCCCTTGACTTGAGGTCATTGATCATTCTATATGGTTAGCGATTTGCTTTGATACAACCTAACACCTCGCCGTAGTTGGGAGGTCATAACGGTTGTCATTGAGCATATCACGACCCATATGAGAAGGTCAATGGACAGACATAGGATTTGCCCCTTCCTTAGGGAAGTATGATATCCATGGAGCTCCTCTATGGTTCTATGACTGAGAGTGTATGGCCATACCCAGGTAAGAACCTGTTTTAGTCATAGCCATGTGATTGGGTGAAAACAAGTGGTGACACACTTGTCCAATCGGATATCAGTCCGGCAAAGAGACTGTAATGCATCTGTACCTAGTTGCGATGATGGGGATGTCGATGTCGATATCCATTCCAATGACCTGGGTAGCAGCGATGCACTGCTAGGTGCCACTCACTGCTTGTGGTGACCTTTGGTCAGCACTGCCAGCGTCAGAAAAACCTACAGGGTCGCACACCTTGATACTTGAGTTCTCGTATTGATCGAGAAGCCTTATGATCAAGTTATTGGATAACTCGGATCTAATTGGGAGATTTCATCAGCGCCAATGGTCCTGATGAGATGGAAGAATGTTATTGGAGCCAAACTTTATTTATGGCAGGTTGACCCGTATTTGATCATGGTTGGTCACACTTGGATTAGGGTTGCATTGGATTGGATCCAAATGCTTAATCAACCCATAGGATGAAGTTTGGGCTAGCTCATTATCCAATGAAGCCCAATAACAAGTTCTCATGAAGAGAAGAGAGGCTAAAAGGGTATAATGGGGAGAAACCCAACCCCATTGGCGCCTAAGGGGCATAATGGGTTTAGGGTGGCAAAATTGCTTCATTAAGGAAGCAATTTGCGCCTAGCCCTTCTCCCTTGATGGTATGAATGCCTTTAAGGCATGTCTTGGGCTGATATGGTACTTGGGCAATTATGGAAAGGTTGAATGAAGTTTATGGTAAAGTCTTGGAGACTTTCCTTACATCAAACCTCCTCATCCTAGCCCTACACTTGTCATGATCCTAGCCCTTGCCCTAATCGCCTCTTGCCCTATATATGTGACCCTAGCCGCCCTCTCTTATGTAGATTCATCCTTGGAGGCGTGAACATAAGAAGGGGCGAGAGCAAGGAGCAAGGGCGCAATCTCTTCCTCTTCCATCAAGTGGCCGCAAGCTTCTCCTTCCTTACCACTTAGCGCATCTTTCTCTCTTGGTGGCGCAAGGTGGTTGGAGCATCTCCCTAAGGCTTGGATCTTCTTCGCGAGGCTAGCACCGGGCGTGGAAGAAGAGGACTCGAGGCATCCGTGTGTGTGAGACTGCAAAGGGCGCACGCTTGGGCGCCTATCACGACATCGACCTCATCTTGCTCTGAGGTATTTTCTAACTCATCGTGTCGACCCCCTTGCATGCGATCTTCACTGGGTTTTTGGGACCGGCCTGTTTCGGGGACATTCTTCCGCTGTGCAATGTATGTATGTGTCTCTGAAAAATTGTAAAATGTCCCCGGGGTTTCCCAACACTATAATGGTTATGATTAGTACATATGATTCTTGGGTTTCTTGTAGTTGATTGATGTAATTAACCCAATTGATTATTGATAGAATCTTGAAGAGGATGCTTGTTGCTTTACTTTTGCCTTGGTATGCATCTCCTTGTCATGATTGGTTGATTCTTGTTTCTTCACTCTACTTCATTTGTGCACTTTGTCATGGGGATTAGAAATAAAAATAGTGGTACCGAAGTGTTCTTATACATTACACTATGTACTTCCACTTGGCACTATTTATAGCATCTCAATAACAAAAGGGTTAGTGGTACCTTAGTTCCTTGTTCATCATACTTGGCACTAACCCCATGATTTTCAATAATGACAGTGGTATCGAAGTGGTACCGAAGCAAAGCTTGGCACTTGGCACTGTCTATTAAAAAAAAGGCACCACATAGGGACTATGTGGTACTGATGCTATTTTCCCATGACTTAGTGCACAATTATATGTCTTTTTAGAGGCTTGATCATATATATCATGTGTGTGTGAGATGCAGTATAGAGGTTTTTGGTAATACAACATGATATGCTTTAATAGATTGTATTCATGATAATTGGTTTAATTTGCTTTCCATACTGCATCATAACCTGAAGAGTTGTTGTGTTTAACCATTAACCTTATTAGGCCTAGTTGAGCGACTTTGAGATTTCCTATTCCATGTCATCACTGTGTTCTAGACAATTAAATTGCTTGAGGACAAGCAAATCTTTAAGTCCGATGTATTTTGATGACATGTAAAAATATGATATTTCGTGACCCAATTTCATTCTTATTTTAGAGTATAATGCATGTTTCGTCTCATATATTTACTCAAATGCTTCATATTCTTCAGAACCTTCACTTTTCCTCTATTTTAATGAAATGCAGGTATTTGACCCCAAAATCAATGGAATTTGGAGAATCTGAAAGTATGAGACGATTTCTTATGATGAGACGAAGCTACCTGCCAAATTTCAGCCCAATCGGAGCTTTCTACAAGATGCACGACCGTGCATGATCCTGCTACTCTAGGCTTCACCGAGGCGTACACGGCATGGACGTGCACCCATGCACGGCCGTGATCCATAAGTGACCCCACGACAGAGCCATGCACGGGCGTGACCGTGCACCAATACAAGGCCGTGTACCAACGCGAGCAGATTGACAGGCATCCGGTATTTCGGGCATGTCTTTCTATTCTGGGCTCGGATTTGGACAAAATTTGGGGAGCACCTTCCCAACTGAGCCACGAACGATTAGGGACTGAAATCATTGGATTTGGGCAAGCAACGAGGGAGAACGAAGTGAAACGGCGACAACTTAGGGTTTTGGGCGATTTTTCGATCGGCGACACTGTTCCGGCGGGTTTCTCTCTTCGTTCCGACGTGGAGGATCATGCTGAGCTGTCTCCTATCAAAGATCTACCATTCCCCTTGGTTTGATTCGATTTTCATGAGAGATTCTATGTATTTAACGATGTATACCATAGCGTAATCTTATTTTCGGGGTTTGGGCATAGCCCACTGTAAGAATGCTTGATAATATAACTTGATCTATATTTTCCTCTATTTATCTTTGTTCTTATTCATGTTTAGGATGTTTTAATTCTTGTTTACATACTGGCCATATGTATGCATGCTTTAGATGTCGAGGGAAGGACTGAGAGGTGAACCTTGACTATCGGAACCCCTAGACTGGACTGGTGATTTCGTGTTGCGAGAGCACTCGAAATCACTCGAGGAACCCTAATCTTTCACAGATCCCATTGGATCCGCCTTAACCCTAGTAAGCCACGAGAGTAGGAGACTTGGGTTAAGACGGATACCGGACCGTGTCCTGAGAGGGAGCGCGTCTGTACCCTAGGAAGGATTACCTTGAGAACTTAGGTGAAACTTTATTTAAAACTTCAAGCTTTAATTTTCATGCCTTCTTCGGTGTGTTGAAACCTAAAACCCCGATCTTCTCTCATAATCTTAAAACCCCGTTTGCTTGTTTTCTGCATTGTTTACTTTTAGTCCGCATTAGTTTAATTACTTGCTTTAGGATTAGTGACACTTCTACACCCTTTCGATTACCTAGCTATTGATTAACCGATCAGTTAGTACTTGACCCTAGTCCCTGTGGGTTCGATCTTTTTATTACGCGATAGACTGTGCACTTGCGGTAGCAGCTGTTTAGGCCCTATCAGCAGCCCTATTGGATTGAGGTGGCCATGGGGAATGCACGAATTGATATCGAATCCTGTCTGGCCATGAAGATGATTGTAAGAGATGGTGACACATACTGCTTGGTCCTTAAATTGGGTCTTCCCACTTTACCACTGCCTAACCCTGGGAGGACCACGGTTCAGAATCAGAGAAATTGGAAATTATATCCAAATACAGACTCCTATGCCACTCCAGCGTCCAAGGGCTCAGTGCCACCACCACCACCCGCTTCGAGTGATGAACCTTTTGGTATGGGCATGGACTCTTCACCATCCAGAATCACAGAACCTGCACCACACAGGGCCACTGCAACATCCTCACGCCATGCTGCCCCTGATGAGAGAGCATGGTCGACTGCTCATGACCCTAGTTTTCAGGCCCTTTCTGCCGAGGTGTTCTGGTTGGGTCGTATCATGGAAAGGATGGCTGATGGTATGGGGCACATTCATGAGGATGTTGTGGAGTTGAGGACTTATATGCAGGAGATGAGTAACTTTCTTTATGGGAGATTTGGTTATGATGGGGGTGGCGCAAATGATGGCGACGATGGAGACCAAGCAGATGGGCAAGATGATCCTATGGATGCAGCCCCTGCTGAGGAGTTAGGTTCTGATGCGGACGATTAGAGCTTAAACCATTTTCTTCCCGGCCGTGTTCTTATTTTTCTTTTCCTATTAATGTTGTAGACTTTTTATAGGGAAGGATGACTCAATTTAATATCTTGTGTCCTGCTTGATTAATCATGAGCAGAATCTGTGAACATTATCGTAGAATCCTAGTAGAATTTGGGCACATTATAGTGGAATCAACTTATAAAGATAGTAGAATATGTGCACATTATAGTAGAACACGAGGAGATGTCTGGCCATTGCCTCTTAACATATACACTCAACCAAGATCATTGCAAATTGTATAAAATCGTAAACTCAACCAACATTTTGATAAATTACAAAATGGTGTAAACGTTAATTACAAGTTTGCATCAAATCAAATTACAATAATGGACCACATTGTCTAATAAAAGAATAATTAGCTACTATAAATTCTGTTGGGTTGGCAAATTGGTATCAAATTGCAACGAAACATTGCGAGACCCTGCATCAGAATACTTCAGGATGGAAGATGGGTTAAGTACTAACTTAAAAGCATCTCAGTACTGTATATATCAGGTAAACATACTTACGTAATAAGAAGTTGTTCCCATCATCATGGCAGTATACGGGAATTGGATTTCTTGCGAAATATGTTGATTTGGTGCAGGTGTCTGTGTTACAGTAATAGAACATTAGTATTGGTCAAAACCATAAGCCAAATTTGACATTATGTACAATAGCCTACATATCCGGTAGATGCAAATGGATGTGGATGTGCAGATGGCATAGGAACATGACCCTGAACAAAAATAACAAATGCTACATTAGTATTGTTAAACGTCTATAAAATTTCATATTATTAACAATGTAAGCACATATCCAGTAGCAGCAAATGGATGTCTAGGAGGCATGGGCATAGTAGCCTGTTAACAAATTACAAGTTGAACATTAGTATTGGAAAAAATCTACAAAAATGTAATATAAGGAACAAGTGTATACATGTGTAGCAGCAAATGGATGTCTAGGAGGAATGGGAACATGAGCCTGAATACAAATTACAAGTACAACATTAGTATTGTTAAAATTGTATAAAAGTTAATTAAGATTATTAAAACCGTAAGTACATATTGTGAAGCAGCATATTGATGCATAGCCGGCATGACAATCGGAGGCTGTGTAAATCTCCCACTGCTTGTATTTTCCTTTGATGGACCATTCTTTTTCGGTCGTTTTTCTAGGACACTTTTCTTCCTTTTCTCCCTTGGACCTTTCTTGACAGCAGTGGTCTTTATGGTGATATTTCTGTCTGGCCTTTCTCCAACATCATTGCTGTCAGTATCCAAGTCGTCACCTTGCTGATCAACATGCAGTATGCTATGCACATCTACCCTCAATTTATCAACGACTATTTCAATCTTCTCAAGGGCTTGCCTGGAATGTTGACTTAGTGTTGCAAGATAGTATTGTTTCTGGCATATGCGCTTATACATGGAAGTTAAGATCTCTTTTCCATTCCCATCAGTAGCAGGTGGACAAATATTCGAACCATTGCCATCTCTTGCATATTTTGTCCACCTTTTCAATATATAATGTTGGGGCAGTGAACACACATTGTTAACAGTCAATACCTTGAACGCATGCCTACACAAAATTCCAGTTCGCTCAAATAATTTGCGCGTGCAATTCACAATAATGGAAGCAGAGTTGTACGTGACGGTTTCAGATCGAGGCATGCTAGCAAATATTAATGTATATGTCTTTACATTAGAATCACAATCAAAACTCATTGAATCTACACATCAATCTACATGATTCATGAATTGGTTAGCCACCTCCTCATAGATTACTCTGGTGTACACTGCATCAGCTTCCTTTAAAATATTCCCAATAACCGCAATAGGTGTACTATTCCTGCTCTTAAAGTCAGATTTGGTTTCTTTCTCACGAAAAAAATTAAGAGCCTTATCATATTGATCCAAGAATTCAAACAAAGATAGTTTTTTTCGAAAAAATCTCTTAAAGTGAGCATTCATGCTCTCACTACGTTGTGTGGTGGTCATATCAGCAGAGAATGTCTCCGCCCGATAGCATGCGGCCCATTTGTCACGAAGATGGTAAAAATTAATGATCCACGAATTATCACATAGATTATATTTATGTAATAGATCCTCCCATAGTTTTTCAAATATTTCAATGGTGCAATTCTCATAAATACAGTGTTTGAAATCTTGGACAAATCGAGGAAATATCTGAATCACATGAGATAGGTGCGTAGCTGCATTTTGAAATATGTGCCATAGGCAAAGTCGATGAGCTGTAGTTGGCATCACAATTTGTATAGCTTTTGTAATAGTAGCAGATTGATCTGTGAATATGGTGAGAGGAGGCTGCCCAGACATTGCTTGTAAAAAGGTCTCAAATAACCAAATAAAAGAATCAGCATACTCGTCATATAATAAAGCAGCACCAAGAATAATTGTTTGCTTATGGTGGTTCAAGCCAACAATAGGAGCAAATGGCATATCATACTCATTTGTCTGAAATGTGGTATCAAAACATATTACATCACCAAAATATGCATAATCTATAATAGATTTACCATCTGCCCAAAAAAAGTTTGCAATCTCTCCTGTTTCGTGAGCTTCAATAGCGTAAAAAAATGAAGGATCAGCTAGTTGTCGTTCCTTCAAATACTTCAGTATACCACGCATTTCTTTACCATCCAATGTTTTCTTTCTACGCTTTTTAATATAGTTTGTGCTATCGTCTCTTATAAACCCAACTTCATTATTGTTTGCAACAGACTGAAAATAATTAAAAACATGATGGGCTTTTATACCAGACTCTGTCATTTGATCTATAAGAGCACGCTGATAAGGTTGAATCTTTATGTGTGATCTAAGCATGTGGACCTTATTTAGTGATGTCATCGGATGGTTGTGATTAATCTCTACTTTTGATAAGGTCCAAATCTTATTCAAATCAATTTTGAATTCAACCCGAGCCATACAATTGGTTCTTGTCTCAGGTTGAGGTTTCTTGATTCTTTGGGTTTCACGCATTTGCCTCAACCCTTGTTTACTACAAACAAATTTACGAAATCTTAAACTCCCATCTTTCCTACGTTCCACATGATATTTCTTAATAGTAAAACCCAATCTTTTCCCATATTCATTATAAAAATTATATGCTTCAGTTTCACCATAAAAAGTCATACCGACTGTTGGGACAATACATGACGTTTCAGTATTCTCATTTCTTCTAGAATCATCCCCAGTGTTCTCAACTTTTACTGATACATATGTTGCAGTGTCATCATCTTCCTGTTAACATTTTACATATTCATTATATAGATTTCACCTAAATTGAAACATTGAATATATCACATGCTCGTTCATAGATATTCTTACCAATTTTACTTCATTCAGGGCATATTTAGGTTGAGATACCATATCTTCTTCTTTTCCTGACTCTTCTGACGATTCCCATCCAAGCTCTCCAAGTAGAGCATTACATGTCTTTAGCTCCTCACTCTTCTCCATACCTTTCTCTATATTGTCTAGGAGTCTTCTTAGCCACAAAAGTATTATAATTTCTAGAATTAGCGACAACAGTATTATAATTTTTAGAATTAGCTACAACAGTATTATAATTTCTAGAAATTCAGATTAGGGCAAATAACTAACATAATCAGGAACAACAAAGCTAACACAAATAAATTTATTAAACTTTCATATTCTAGGCAATCAAATTTTCACTTCTCATCTACAATATAAAATTAGGAATAACCACTAACTTCCACATGCAGAGGAAATGCACAGAAGAAAAGATATAACAAAATTGAAGAAGATTGCGGGGAGCCTGTTACCTAGACAAGTAGGCTGTGTCCACGAAGCTAGACCAGGCGGTGGGAGGAAGATAACTTGAGAGGAGCGCTAGTCGTTGACGCTGATGCTCTCGTCTGTGCCGCCAGGGAGTGGAGATAAGCAAAGGGGAAGAAGGGTTTTAGGATGTTGCGTACCGGCGAGAAGACGAAGAGGCACACATAATATTAACCCTATTCGCCTTAACCCTGGTTATGCCCGCTTCAAGATTTGTGCATCATTAGTGGCCTTTAAGATTCGTGCGTAGGTGATAACCGATCCCTTCCTTTGATTAAAATGCAGGGTCCCTGCGCAGGCCCTTTTTGCCGCGCAACGTGCTTCACTCATGCACTAAGATTGGTTGAGGAGTGGTTGCTTGCTTTACATGTGTGCCAATATTTATTGGACATAGCGCTTAGCTAGGGCTTTACTGTTGGAAAACCGTAGGCTATTTTAAATTTTAAACATAGCGATAGCGAATCCCGAAATCAATTTTCATAAACAACAGAAGATCTCATGCGAGGTATATAAACGAACATGTTAGAGTTAGTACTTTAGAGCGTACTAGAGTGCATTGATGACAATTCAGGTGATGCCCAAGCATGCGTGCTAGAGTGCAAGGGAACTAAAATGCTTAAGCCCAAATTAATGGTAGTAAATATTAGAAATGATAATTGGGTACCAATTTAGCGGGTACCCGCTCTACCCGAACCCGTTTAAAGGTAAACGGGTAGTTGTTATTCGGGTTTGGGTAGGGTATGGGTAATGCATATGCTACCCGAGTCGGATTCGGGTAGGGTTCGGGTACCATAGGGCGGATACCCACTTCCCGAACCCAGTTATATATATGTATATAAATATAAATATATATATATATATATATATATATTATATATATATATATATATATATATTATTTATTTACTATACTTTTTTTAATATATTATTTGAGTTGTGGGTACCCATTTTATTTTACCCAAAATTTAATCATTATTAGGGTATTATAGGATCAGGTACCCAAATATTAATCGGGTAACTATTTATATAAGTAAAATTTAATATGGTAGATATTTAAGTTGGGTATTTATAGAGTTCGGATATTAAACGGGTAGTTAAATTTTTAATAGGGTAGGGTATGGGTATAGGTTCTAAAAAATAAACGGGTAGTTATTCGGGTACGGGTAGTGGAATAGTTATTCGGATTAGGGTACGGGTAGCACAAAAATTATGGGTACCCTACCCGCTGCCATCCCTAATAAATATAATACTCCGATTTAGTCCATATTAGATATGGAAAAAAAATATAGTATAATGTATAAGATTTAGTGTGTATACTATCATTAACTCGAGTTTAAGTATTTTAATAAATTAGATCATATTATATTATAATACCTTGATTTAGTCTCATATTATAATACCTTAATTTAGTCTCATATTGGGTCTAGAAGACAATAGACTTATTACCATTAATTTAAACTTAAATATTTTAATAAATTCGGCCTATATGGTTCACCAGGTAATGGATAATTTGCTTATTAAATAACCTATAGCACTAAGTTTTAGCAATCATGAGGAAGTAGTTCACTCTTAAATTATTATTCGACGAATTAATTTTTTTTTTAATAATAACTCAAGTTAAGCTAATGGAATGACCACCTCTAGTTCTTTATTGTCAAAGGAACGTGCAGCGTTGAAATCCAATGGTCATAACTAACAGCTCATGGGTTGACTAATTGTTCCACGTGGGCATCTCTCTGGGGGATTTGACCTTAATTGCAAGTCTTGGATTAAGAGACATATGCACGATGGTCCACATGTTTCTAAAAATTGCGCTATCGTAAGTTTTATCCGTGTAATTGTCCGATGTTGATAAGGGTATTTTGGTCGAGGAAGATCTGCATTAGATTCAACGCCCCCACGTTGCCACCTTCGCCTCTGGTCCGGGTCACATCAGCGTGGACAAAATAACCAATCGTTATCTTCCACGTTATCTCTCCATCAGCTGGTGCTCATCCTTCTTCCAGACCCTTCGCTTCCATAACAGCGATCTTTACCCTCTTTAGACAGGTTTAATGAGAATGTCAAGCCAATTAGTGAGAGGGTAAAAACTTACGTAATTGTGTTTGATGAAGAATTAGTGCTCCCTTGCCAACGACTCAGATGACTGTTAATGGCACGATCGGTGGGCGCGATCCACTCGCATGTAGAAAATTATGCGCGAGATGTGGACATGCCATTTCCGTTAACCCAACCACGGTTAAATCTTTAACCCCTTATCGTCTTCCCTCGAGTTCAGCGACGGCTGCTTATTTCAGGCAGCGAGGTGGGTTTCGCCGAAAGAGGTCAAGCGGGGTCAGAGAGGGTCCGTGGCCTCGCCGGGAGAGCGCGAGGGTTCGCCGCCGATCGTTGCTCTGAAGGAATCGAGGCCGTTGGTCTCCGGTCCTCGGCGGCGTGCCGCGAGGGGCGGATCTGGCGGCCGGCGTTGGTTCCTCCTTGATACGGACGCAGCCTCCTACTTTGGATCTCGATGAGTAGCCTTGGTAGAGCTTTTAGCTTGCTGCCTTGTTTTTGTCTGCTTTTGGTTGTGTAGATCTATTTTGGGATTGTTGAGTTCCATTAGGTGTTTTCCGCGTGGTTTGGTGATTATGCGTGATTTCCATCTTCCATTATTAGAATTTCAGTTTTTGTTCGTCTAACATGATTTTGTTGGTTAAACGGTCTGTGATTTCGGTCTTCCAATTTTTTTAGAATAGCGAGAAATTTTATTATTTTTTTGTTTTTTTAAAAAAACTTTTTATTATGTTCCCGTTCACTCAAAAGCACGTATTTTTCGTTTCTCGCTGTTGGATTCATGAATTTGAATCCAGTGGTTCGTTTCTCGTTTTAACGTTTAAATTGTCAGGGTACTCAGGAGTTTGGTTTCCTCTTGCTTCTGTCTTTGCTTGTACGAAAAGAAAACGCTATTTGAGAATTTGATGTGCGATTAAATTGTTTCATTGGTTGTTCTTCCTTTTTGTGTATCAATCAATAATCGGCAGGTGATGCACTAGAAAAGTTATTGTTTTTTTCTGTCTCCTTTTCTCTTCCTTTCCTAGAGTTAGAGTGTAAAATTTATCACATTTAACTGGTGTTCTAGGTTAAAATCTGTCGATGCATGTAGTATGTTTTAGCTTAATTATTCAGAACGGACAACCACAATTCCTCTTGTTCTGAAGTTCTACTTTCTTGCAGGTTTTTGTTCTTCGCTTTAATGCAGTCAGAGAAAATGGCGTCTTGAAGCATAAAACAAAAGCTTGCATCCCAATCTTGCAACAATATTCTTCTTATTTTATTGCTGTTCTGATGGAAGGCGTGTGGTATTGCTCCAATTCATGATTGTTAATGTGCATCTTCCCCTCTCCGTAACCGCGTCAGCCTCTGTGTTTGGCGTGCGCACGAAGAAGAGGAAGAAGACATTTTTTGTTGAATTAACCCACCGCGGTGAACTTTCGCTGCACCTTCGTGATTTCCATGTCTCCTAATTTGGACAGCGCTGTTCAGACCCAGATGGCGGTTGCAGTCTTGAATCATAGAACAAGCAGCGATTTCTTCGGTAGCAAAATTGGTGAAGGAAAACCCGTAGGAAGGCGGCGAGTCTTTGTTCAGATTGAGACTGGCTGCGTGTTGGGTCTTGAGTTGGACCGTCAAGACAACGCTCACACTGTGAAAAGAAAACTGCAAGTTGCGCTCAATTTCCCCACGGACGAAAGCTCGCTCACGTTTGGCGATCTTGTGTTGAAGAATGATCTCACTGCTGTCCGAGGAGATTCCCCGTTGCTTCTCACGAGGAACTCAATGCACCGGAGCTCCTCCACCCCATGCCTCTCGCCTAGCGTGAAAGATTTGCAACAAAGGGACATGAGTGGGCCGATTGAGATATTGGGTTCCTCAACCCAGTGCACTCGAATGGAACAGCTTGTCAAGGATGCTGTGAAGGCTATAAAAAATGGTGTTGATCCCATACCTGTTCACAATGGGCTTGGAGGTGCCTACTATTTCAGGAATAAGAGGGGTGAGAAAGTAGCAATTGTGAAGCCAACAGATGAGGAACCCTTTGCGCCTAACAACCCAAAAGGTTTTGTTGGAAAAGCCCTTGGCCAGCCAGGTCTGAAAAGATCTGTACGAGTCGGTGAGACTGGCTTCAGGGAGGTTGCTGCTTACCTTCTGGACTATGGAAACTTCGCAAATGTTCCCCCAACAGCACTTGTAAAGATCACCCACTCAGTTTTCCATATCAACGATGGAATGAATAGTAATAGTGCCAGGAATTGTTGCAGGAAGCAAGAGGTTATCAGCAAGATTGCTTCATTCCAGCAGTTCATTCCCCATGACTTTGACGCTAGCGACCATGGAACAACAAGCTTTCCTGTTGCTGCAATACACAGAATTGGGATACTTGATATAAGGATTTTCAACACAGATAGGCATGCTGGGAATTTGTTGGTAAGGAAGATAAATACTGGGGTTGGTAGATTTGGAGGAAGGATAGAGCTGATCCCTATAGATCATGGTCTCTGCTTACCGGAGGGATTGGAGGATCCCTATTTTGAATGGATCCACTGGCCACAGGCATCAGTGCCGTTTTCTGAGGACGAGTTAGCTTATATAGCCAATCTTGATCCAGTGAAAGATTCTGAGATGCTTAGGGCAGAACTGCCAATGATCCGTGAAGCCTGCCTCCGAGTTTTGGTCCTGTGCACAATCTTTCTCAAGGAAGCTGCATCATTTGGTCTTTGTCTGGCAGAGATTGGTGAGATGATGAGCAGAGAGTTCAGTTGCATGGAAGAAGAACCTAGTGAGTTGGAGGTCATTTGCATGGAGGCTAAGAAACTAGTAGCAGAAAGAGAGTCATTTATTCCAAACGCAGAGCTAAAAGAGGAAGAAAACTTCCAGTTTCATATGGAAGACAGTGAGAATGATGCGCAGCACATAATGTACAATTCACTACAGCCCATCAATTATGGACTCAATGGAGGATGCCCCAGAAACATTCTGTTAAAATTGGACGAGTGCATGGAAGAAGATGAAGAAAATGAAGAGGAGATTAAAGAGAGCTACATTAGAGAAAGCACTGGCTTCTCGCATGCTCATGGGAAACATTCGTTCATTAACAAGCTTTCCACATCATTGAAAGCTGTCTGCCTCACTGAAAAAACTCGAAGCAAGCGAGTTGGAACTTCTAACAGGAATGCCATTGCTGGAAAGCCAAGCAATGGCGGCATGCAGGGTGGAAACAGTCGGAGTGCTGATGAAAAGCTCCCTTCTAGTACTATTTTTGTGAAGCTGGCTGACATGGGTGAAGAGGAATGGGTGGCCTTTCTTGAGTATTTCCAGGAGTTGCTGCCGAGTGCTTTTAGAAACAGGAAGTGTTTAGCCACATGTCAAAAGCAGAAACAGAGACTGGGCACTTCATGCCAGTTTTGAGTAGGGAAAGAGCTCAAGGCTAGTTTGGGTTGCTAGTGTATGTGGAGTTCCGTTGTTTCCTGTGCTTTCTTGTTTGTGTAATGCATGGAGAAGGGTTTGGAATAACACCATACTCTGTGGTGAGGCAGGAAATGAGCTTGAGATGATGCCCTTGTATATGGTTTTAGCTAGTAGTTTTATAGTTGCTTGTAATAAAAGTTTAGAAATTATGTACATTCTTTGGATATTAAATTATGGTATTACCCACCCTCGCTCTTGCTAGATTTATATTGTTAGAATGAAAACAAAATCCTTTACTATTTAGTAGTTTGTTTTTGGTTAACTCGAAATTGGATATGGATTTTTATATTAAAATAAAATCAGCAATAAATTAGACTGCCAAATTGAGTTGTGGATCATTCTTCTCAATAACCAAGTGGACCTTGGAAGGTTGACTCATGTGGAAGCTCATTCCTTCACAATTTCCAGATCCACATTTTCCAACTTGGATTTTTAATTCACATAAGCACAATAGAATGGTTTGCAGAGATCATTTTGTCAGGATTCAGAAGATGAGAAGAGTGCGTCGTGACAATTTGTAGAAATCATAATAAATGGTAGACGAAGTTTGTGGAGTAAGTGTCATGCCACTTGAGGCTTGTGTGGTTTGTAGCTGGATGATCACTGTAGCAATTTTTCTGAGGTGTTTGATAAGTTACTGGGGGACTGTTGCTAAGTACTATATTAAGCTTGGATCAAGCTCAGGTTAGTGCGAGTTTAGATCGAGCTCAGCTCGGCATGGACTTGATCTCATGGCTTGCGTCATGTCGAAGAAGCAAGTAGCAAGATTGTGTAGTGTGTAAGCTAGGTTTAGGCCCAGTTTGGAGGAGTTGCGATGTTGTAGTGGTGCTACTGCAGCTATGCTATACTATAACACTGTTAAGGATGTTTGGTAAAGTAACTATGATGTTACTATTGATATTATTATTATTATAAATTATAAATTTTATAATTAAATAATAATATTTATTAAAGACATATACTTTTTATAATTAAATATTTTTTTAATATTTTTAATAATTATTTTTAAAAAATATTAATTTGATCAAATAATTAATTAAATATAAAATTCAATAATTAATTTTATTTTAAAATAGTTAATTCAAAATTGTTATACTTTTTATTAAAAATATTAATTAATATATTATAATACATATAATATAATTAACAGAATATAGTATAGTTAAAATTATATATTTTATAATCAAATATTAATTTTTAAAAATATATTTAACTAATTATTTTATTTTAACGATTAATTTTTTATAGTAATTAATTAAAAATTATTATATAATATTAAAATTTAATACATGTATAATATTATTTTAAAATATATTTATATTTAATGTATGTATATTATAAATAAATATATAAATTTATATAGTATATAGCACTATAGCATTAGTGGACGTCAACAACTGCTTTAGTCAATAGTATAAAAGTTGGAAAATGATTTATAGACGCAACATGAATCCTCTAAGTGATCTTGCTTTTTTCACTTCAAAAATACAAGAGTTACTCCTTCGTTACAATGCATCTGATCTTTATAATCTCTTTCTCAGTCAATGGCTTCAATGATTTGGTGTTTGTACTAGCTCTAAGATACTGCAAATAATTAAACTGATCAAACAGCCTTCTTGTATTTGGCTTCTTCAGATATAAGGAATCCAACCATTGAATAAAACCTCAATAGTCAAGTGTACCTTTCAAAATATTCCTATCAGTAATAATTAACGAATCATTGCCATTCGAGGCTCTTCGTTGTTCAATTTCTCTGTAGAAGGAGATTCATCATAAAATGACTCAATCCTTGATGAGTTTTATTTTTTTTTGGGTTCAAGCAGATTGACATGGTGGCTCAAGACTAAAAAAATTGATCCGTTTGAAGAAGAAATGGATTTCCTTCATAGCTTAACTCAGATTATCACCAAAAATCATCACAGGAGCAGAGTCCTTCACTAAACTTATGGAACCTGACAGCATCTCTCACTAGAATTTCCCGACCGGCGATTTTGGAAATTAACTTGGTTGCATTGTGACAATCCACACAAACACGGAGATTCTTAACTACTCTTATTGGAAGTTCCGGTGGTATGAAAATCAAACCAAAAGCAATAGCAAGTTTCTCACTGTGGTGGCCAAGCATATGAATCTTCTCTGCCTCACTTACATCATGCAAGATAGAGCTCACATCAGGTTTGTATCCTTCTTCAATCATCTTAAGGTTGAGCTTCTCTAGCTCAGCATATATTCTTTTTGAGTCAGGGTGAGATTGATCATCAGCAGAAAAAATATGAACCTTGTTCTTGTACTTAATCCAGCTGCAACCAGGTTCCTTTTTAACCTTTTTATCTCTCATTCCCCTTCTTAATTTTGCTACCTCATCCCAATTTCCGCTGGCCGCATGCAGGCTTGAGAGCAACACATAGCTTGCAGGGTTCTGAGGATCAAGTTCTGATAAGTTCTCAGCTGCCCATTTCCCAATCTCCAAATCTCCATGAAACCTGCAAGAGCTTAGCAGCGTGGCCCATCCAATTGCATCAGGTTGGCAAGGCATCTGCCTGATGAAATCCTCTGCCTCCTTCAACTTTCCTGCTCTGCTGAACAAATCAATCATACATGTGTAGTGATCTGCCGTAGGAACGATATGGTGGTCGTGTATCATTGAATTGTAATAGCTTTGCCCTTTCTCGACGAATCCTTTTCGACTGCAAGCAGAAAGAACGCCGATAAACGTGACCCCGTCGGGTTTCACACCTTCATTCAGCATTTGCTCGAATAAGTCAATTGTTTCTTTTGCCTTTCCAAACTGTGCGTAGCCTGAGACCAAGGCTGTCCATGAGACTGAGTCTCTTATCTTCATCTGATCAAACAGTCTATGTGAGTTCTCAATGATCCCACACTTGCCGTATAAGGTAACTAATGCATTAGAAACAGTGATGAATGAGATCAAACCAGACACTAATGCGTGACAATGAAGCTGCTCACCCTCTTCCAAGCTCGCTAGATTGGCGCAGGAGCTTATCACACTGCCAAGAGAAAAATCATCTGGTCCAATGCTATGTTTTTGCATTTCACAAAAGATCCTGACGGCTTCCTCACTGCATCCATTCTGACCGTATCCCACAAGAATTGCAGTCCATGAGACAACGTTCTTGACTTTCATCCTCCTAAAAACCATTTCCGCTGACCTGATGCTCCTGCATTTGGAATACATGTCGACCAAAGCACTAGCTGCAAACACATTGTCATCGAAGTGAGTCCTAATGATGAAGGCATGGGTCTGTTTCCCTAGCTCCAAAGCAGAAAGGCCCCCACAAGCAGTCAGAATGCTGCCAAAGGTAAACTGATCGACTCGGACGCCTTCTTCCCGCATTTCGCGAAACAAATTTACAGCTTGCAGCTCCAACCCGTTCTGTGTAAGCCCCGTGACCATTGTTGTCCATGAAATTGAGTCCCTTTCTGCCATCTCATGAAACAATTTCCTTGAATCTTCCACCATACCACACCGAAGGAGCCCCGTCATCATAGTATTGTACATGACTACATTCTTCTCCTCCATGCCTTCAAAAACCCTCCTTGCCTCTCCTATGAGCCCAGACTTTGAGTACATATCAACAAGAGGACTGCCCACGAACATGTAAGAACAAAATCCAAACTTTATGACTTGGCAATGGATTTGCTGACCCAAAGTGGGGGAAGAGCAGGTGGATGAGAGGATAAGCATGGTAGAGAACGTAATACGGTTGGGCACATTGCCTTCCCTCAACATAGCAGAATAAGCCTTAGCGGCACTTTCTGGAGAGCCCCGGCTGGCGTAGCCCGAGATGAGGGCGTTCCACGATACGCCGTCCCTTTCGGGGATTGAGAGAAAGACTCGCTCCATTTGCGGGACGCAGCCGGCCTTGGAGTATGCGGAGAGGATGGCGTTCCATGAGAAGCAGTTTGGTTGGAGAATTTGGTCGAACAAGTTGCGGGCGTAGGCGAGAAAGTTGGAGTTGGAGTAGCAGGTGACGAGGGTATTGGAGAGGAAGGTGTCGGCATAGAGGTCGAGGGTCTTGAGGAAGAAGCAGTGGAGCTTCTTGAGGTGGGATTGGCTGTGCGCTTGGGAGCAGATCCTCAGGAGGGAGGAGTAGTTGCTTGAAGGCGATGGAGTCATCAGTCATGTGGGGAAGACGAGGGCTAAAATGAAATTAATTTGGATTCTTGGATGCTTCAGAGAAGTGGCCGAATCACATGTGGATGGGTCTGATCTGGCGCCCATCAATTATGAGTTATGACTCATGTTGGTGTGCCAGTTCAATCGGTTTAAACCTAATTTAACTCAACCAGAATTAGTTTAACTCAAATAAGAATTTATTATTATTATTTTCAAAATGAACTTAAACCGAGTTTTTAAAAATTAAATCAAAATAAAATAAAAAATTTCAGGTCCAGTTTGGCTTGGAGCCTTGGAGCGAACCAAAATTTATTTTTATATTGTATATTCTTATTTATTTTGTTATAAGTAAAATAATATTATAACATAAATATTTACATAAAATATAACCCTAAACTATTAAGATTTTAGTTTATTCAATTCAATCTAAATTTGGTATTGAAATAAAAATTTAAATATATATTTTTCTAATTTTAAAACCAAATTGATTCAATAAGACATGAGTAAACGTTGAATTAAACTAAAGATTTAAATATATATTTGAAATAATAATTAAAATATATAGTTTTCAAGTGTGATTAATTTCATTTTAAGTTGGTACCAATTTTAAAGCTTGTTTGGAACCAATTATAAGGGGTTTTTTATTTTATAAGCTTGTTTTGAATCAATTATTGAGTTATTTGACATGTTGGATAGTTATATTATTTGTTCATGAGATATTGATGCGTGTATGAAATGTCGTGATCTCATGGGCTAGTTGTGTTGAAGACCAAAGGACCACGATTTGGGCTATAATTGCTAATGGACCATCAAATTATAGCAGTGATAGTTGGGGCTTACTGCTAGGTTGTTTTTAAGTAATTTTGGGGTCAACAAGTGTTAAACACAACACCATTAGACTATTTTCGAACAATCATTCTATTATGTGAGCTGGTAGTAGAAATACTCTACCTAAGAGTGCAGCTTGTAATAAGAGTTAGTGGTCGCAACTTGATGATTTCATGATATATGTGCTTGGATATATTTTTTTATGATATTGTATTTTTTATACTATGGTATATGACATGTAGCTATAGAAAATAATTATACATCTATCTTATTCCTTGTAGCTAGAGGGACTACAACATTGGGTATTGCATTTCAATTTTGGAGATGTTACCGTTAGATAGAGACAACTTTATTGTGTATTTGTGGACTTGTGTTACAAGGTTAAATTATGTTATATGTTTTGGTACTTGATCAATTTTTATGAATTTGATTCTACACTGTATTTCATTGATTGGATTGATTCTATCTTGTTATTGGATTGATCTTATCTTAGTTTTAGTCGTAAATGTTGTAGATAAAAGTTAGTCATGCTTAATTTAGTTTATGATATTCAGATACAAGTTACGTTCAAGTCTTATTGTGTATGTAGATGTCAATTTGGTATTAATTCGGTCTATATCGTACATGCTAGTCAAGCCTAATCAAGTATAGGTCATAAAGGATCAACCCACTTACATATGCTTATATTCAAGGTCATAAATAAGTTGGCCTACATAATCCGTTTAATATTATATATTTTACACATATATTGTATTTATATACATATACTCATATATATGTATGTCAACAAGGGACACTAACCTATGTTGTAAGCTATAGTAACGTTATGGCTACACAAGTAGTGACTAACCTAAAAGAAATAAGTCGCATAATTATTCTTAAAGGGAATCTTGCGTAAGTACATTAATTAGCCATGTATCGTAAAAGGCCCAATGACGAACTACAACTCTGCCTCAATTGTAAGAAATGATATGGCATATAGAAGTTACTGCCAGAGGTCCTAAAATCAGCAGCAAGAGTGCCTTAACCATGAAGATAAATGTTCAAAAGGAGAATAAATAAGAGTAGATGAGGGCAAGCTGGGCTTCAATCTCTAGGGCTATATTCTGTTGGATAGAATCTACGGTGGAAAGGATGAAAAGTTCAATGAATCTAGATGACTTTTTATCCTTTTTACCATGAATTTCATCCAATAAAACATAGCCTAGAAAATTTATAATAAAGATAGAGCTGAATTATTCTTTCTGCGCATGCCAAACAGACAAATAAAAGAGCACCAACAAATATCAATTGCTCTCCCAGCCCTGGTCGAGCACCACCCAAGCAAGCCTGCCAGATTCAATTACCTCGACATCCTCCAAAAGCACCTCGTAGTGCCGCCTCACCTCCTCCACCGTCTTCCTTCCTCCTCCGATCATAGACGCAATCTTGCGCCACCGCTCGTCGGAGCATCCATCTCCGGAGGTCACCACCAGGGCCAGCTCAAACAGCTTGTTCTCCTCCCAACTCCATTTACTCGACGTCACCGTCCCATCGCCAGCTACCACTCCCATGGCTCCGCTGATGAATTCCGAGGAGCAAAGAGAAAAGAGATGCTAGAGCAGCAGGTTACACCAGGTCAATGCCAGCTTATAGTGGAATCAAAGAGACAGAAGATGACAATCTTGTGGCCTCTGGTAGTCACCTTCAAACCAGTACGACACATGTCTCTTCTCTTTTGTCCCTCTTCAAACGGCTCTTCCAAATGGCCTAGCCTTGTAAGCGGTGATTCAAACTTTTGGTCAAAGAAATTAGCTTCTATGGATCAAATTTGGTGGCGTTATCATTATGATCCTGTTTATTGACATCTAATCGTCTGACCTGTAAGGGATCACCTGGTGACACGTGATTACAGTCGATTCCTCTTAGCCTTTTGAAAATGACATAACACCATCATTTTATATATAACTTCAATGACAAGAATTGACTTACTGTTTAGCGTTGACCATAGTTCTTAATCCCCAAAGAAACAACAGAATGGTAAGAGGCAAAGATTCCTATAAATTGCATATTCAAAGGCTGAAAGGCACATGCATGACTGCATTTTTCTTACTTACCATGTGAGACACGACGTGTTTTCCTCTTCCATTGATGCTGTTGAAAGTCTGCAAACTTCATAAAATGAAAGGTGAATCCTAACCCCAATCTTTCCAAATGATGTGATCTCTACCTCTAATTTTTCTAAATTAAAAAATATGAATGCTGTGATGTTTAAGTCAAAAGTGAGAATCATATCATATGAAGAGATGTTTAAACAGGATTCACCAATCATAAGAATAATCTTATAAATTCCCCCTTTATAGGTTTTTTATTCAGAAAATGATAATATGCGAAACTTCAGAAAGAAGATACAAACTTATCAAGAAGCAATAAATACAGGAACCATCTTGAGCGTATAAAACAAAGGAGGACATCAGACTCAAGTGTGTTACATCAAAAGACACTCGCTATGCCTAAATCTCTTCTTAAATTCAGCATCTTTCCCTTCTTTATGTACCATCAAGATCTACGAGAAAAGAATCATAAGCGTTAAGTATCAAAAGCCAAGCGTGAAGTATGCTTGGACAAAGTTGTCATGCCCTGATGGGGCGCCAATTCAATATGATACACAAAGCTCAAACCAAGCTTACACATTTATTCACAATTCATTTTCATTCAAATGAAATCAATTCAAGTTGAGTAGCAATGTTAACAATTCAAAAGATCATTATGGAATTTGTATACAGAAATTGTCAACACAACAGTTTACACAGTTTACAAACTAATTCAATCTCATCAAAACTATATAACTCATAATTTATTCATCATTTGGTAGCTGCTAGCTATCTATTCATTTCTCATTTCCTGGATAAGTCATGTTTGTGCCAGGAGGCAAAACAAAAGAATTGGTGAAAAAAGCTAAGTAGAAATCACAAAATGCATGCTACAAAAGAGGGGTAAACAAATCAATGTCTACCGGTTATACATGGTATATTCGTATCAACACTATTGTGAAAATCAAGAGTGTAACCATGGTATATATAATCTCACTCTTGATTAGACCCATTATTGCTCAAGTGAAGGAGCAAATGTGCAAAGATAGCGCGGAGAAGCCTAACACTCAAAACCCCAACGAGTCTAATGACTTCCTACTAGGTGACCTCTAACCAACACCTCTAGAGCCGATGTTTATAGTTAGTTCATAGTAATCCGACTAGTATAATAGAACCCAGCTAAAAAATCATGTAGTACCATGACATCAAGCATATAGCATAAATGTTTAAACATGTATAAGTCTACCACAACACAAGGCAACAAGTGATCCATCAAAGCTAAAACATGCAAATGTCAAATGCGATCACAACTATTCATTATAATGCTGAATCCATGAATGATATTGAATACAATGGTGGAGAAGCAATGTCAACAAGATAGAACAACAAGCAAGGTTGTTAAAATTGTGAGTATGATTTATCCAAATGAATAAGTTTACAAGTTGGTTGTAGTACAATGAGTCAACTCATTAAGTGGATCAATCTTTAACCTAAACTCCCTTAACTCACAAGTCAACTCAATGGAATTGGTTGACTCAGTGGAGTTTAGCTAAGATAACCGAGTTAACTCGGTGATTGTTTCTATCATTGCTTCATCTTCCTCGCCCTGGTCAAAACAAAATAGAATTCATTTTGTCGCTTCTACATGCACAATTATTAGTGCCTCCTTTGTGAAACTTCATCATGTTCATCCCAAAGTGCATAGGTTCTTCACTACTCATCATGAAGTGCGAAGCATCATTGTCACTCTTCCCCAAGCATGAACTATCGTCGCCATTTGTCCCAACAGTGAAGTGTTGTCGCCACTTCGGACACAACATCCTTTTTTCCTCATTAAAGCTTGCTTTGTTGCCCGTAGTTGTTGCTCGAGAGAAGCTTCGCTACACTGAGGGTAACACTTCAAAGTCTAGACTCTTAACAACTTAAATTGCCTTTGTCCATAATGCAAATAATATATTTTGAAAATTAAAATTTAATTTATATTATTTTTATTCATGGTAGAGAGTGTCTACTAGTAGCAATAAATTATAAAGAAAGAATACAACAAGAAATCGATTACATGTTGGTTAGGCATATGGTATTGAAATGGATAATAATATAAGAAAAATTAAGTGTAAATTTTATACACCTTCACAAATTTTTTTGTTAAACCACATTTGCCTTACTTGAATGGAAGTTGATTATACAATTGAAGTCTTTCAAGAATTCCATCTACCGATATTGTCTCATATTTAGCTATTTTTTACTGCACAAATATTTAACACTTTTATGGTTGGTGAATATCTCATATGCCATTCCATATAAATAATATTTGTACATTTTTAGTGCAAAAGTAAATGCTGCTAATTTTGGGTGATAGGCAGGATAGTTCTTGTGCTCCTTAAGTTGCTAGAAGCATATGCTACCCAGTCCTTGAATCGAGACATCAATATATGTATTCATCCTCGTCTATAGAGAGCACTAAGACTAGAGCATTGATTAATTTATCAAATAGAAACTTCACATTCTTCCTTGTCAGACAATTTAGAGGAGTAACTATCTTAAAAATTCCCTTTATGAATAATCTATAACCAACTAACCCAAGGAAGCTTCATATTTTCTAAACTATTTTTGGCCTCTCCCAGTCAAGTTATTGCATTTACTTGGGATGCTCAGCTATCCCAACACTTGAGATCCCATGTGCTAAGAATGCCTCGCCAAAATGCAACTTGCTAAATTAGGCATACAAATTCCTTGGTGTTTCCAAAACAATCTTCAAGTGTCACTTATGTCCATGTCCAACAGTATTGAAAATACACTAGAATAACATCTATAAACACTACCACAAATTTATCTAGATAATTAATGAATACCCAATTTATCACATCCATAAATGCATTGGTGCATTTGCCAAATGGCATCACAAGAAATTCACGTTGTCCACAATGTCTCAAATACAGTTTTTGAGATACTTTTTAATTCTCAGTTGGAGATCTTAGATCAATTTTTTAGAACAAATACCAGTACCCTTGAGTTGATTAAACAAGTCATTTACTTAAGGCAATAGATATTTATTCTTGACTATTACAATATTCAATTGTATGTAGTCTACATACAGTCAAGATACCATCTTTTTTTTTGACAAAAAACAAAAGCCCACCCCCACACCCCCCCCCCCCCCTCTCAATATGAATATGAATGTCTGACAACTCCATTAACTATTTTATTAATTCTTCCAATAATTCCCTTGTGTCATTCTATATGGTGCTTTGGAAATCGGAGTTGCACCAAGATATAACTCAATAACAAACTCAACTTGCCTATTTGATGGCAAACCCAATAATGCTTTAGGAAAGACATTTGTGAATTCCCTGACTATTAGAATCTATTCAATAGACACTAAAGATTGCTCTGGATAGCAAGTATCCTTGACATCCATTATTTAAAAGTCATTTAGGTATCATTTTATGTCTGCAAAGCATAATTTGTAGAGAGCCAATTCATCCCTAAGTTTATGTTAGAGTCTAATAAGTCCAAAATCATTAAGTTTGTGTACATGATTATGTCACAAAAATGGTAAGGGTTTTGTCTAAGTTCCAAGTTCAACAGCTACACACTACCGGATAATGCATATACAATTAAATTAAACACTGATATAGTTGGTTGTTTCTCTACCTTTTTCATAAAATCTGAGGTAATAAATAAATGTGTATTACCGGTATCAATTAATATACATATAAGAATATCATATAAAGAAATGATACCTCTCAGGACACATATAGGTGCCAAAACTAACCTAGTGTTTCCTTAGGAGGAAAACTAGAGAGGAGGAAAGGAAACTATCTTTTTCCCCGTTTCCTTGGGCAGCCTCATTAAGAAAGACAGAAAAATGAAAAGATTAACGTAAAATCCCTCATTTTTGATCCCCAAAATCAAGCAAAAAAGCTTGTGGCTCATTTTCTCTTCCCAAATCGTCGTTGCCAGTGCTTTTCCCAACTCCTCTCCACGTTTGTCACGCCCCGGCGGGAAACCGGCTATTTCTAACTCAGGGTTCCCCAGGGAGTAACAATATTGATAGGAACCAGAGAACTACAATAATCCAATATCATTTATTAACTAATTAATCCAATCTTAACATCAACAGTTTTATAACACAATTTCTAAAAACATGCTATCCAAATTAACAACTGAAATAAAATACAAAAGACAACTATCTCAACTCGGGCTGGTATCTGCTATCTACTCTATCCCTCACAGAAGCTAAATTTGTACCTGGAAGAGAAACAAACGGAGTTAGCAGAAATGCTAAGTAGGAATCAACAAACATGGTGAGGGAATCAAATAACAGGATAATACAGTAACTGAAACAACGATATACAAATAATATAAGAATGTCGTGCAAATCATCAAGCTGGCCAACAGATCTCACTTAAAAGCCGCACTCATTTTCAGAGTGTTTCCACTGTTGCTCATGCAATGGAACGACTGTCCTAAACAGCCCGGAGTGTTGTGTCCAACACTGACATCCGTAGTATTGTCCTCAAGACAACTGGCAGTGCCGTACCGGCATCTCAGATAGTCCGATGCGTGTCGGAACTATAACTCAGATAAACAGTCACTGGAGAATAAATCATCTAGGTCAGAGGTCAATATATATCACGACTTTATCATCATAGATTTACAACGGTTCCACATACTTATACGTCAATATCTCAGATACACAATTGTTCAACTAGGCTCATAAGCCAATAAATCAGATATCTCAAAACAGGTTTGTTAACCATTCATACAGAAACAGAATATGACCAAATAATCAAGATAATTGAGTTCAACAGGAATTTCAGAAACAAATCAAGCAGATGAAGCAATCAGATATCAGTGTCAATCAATTCTATCATATGCATCATATATCAAATCAAAGGATTAGACAGCAAATCCTATAATTCTTGACACTGTAAGAAATGAGTAGGGTAAGATTCCTACCTCGAATGCCGATATCCTGAATCCCTCTGAAATCAAATTTATCTCCTCTTTTCACTGAATATTTAAATAAACCCTTGTTATTATCCATTATGTGCATCAATTTATAACTATGCCCTCAACCCCTAGGTTCTTATTTAAATCAACTTTATCCCAAATTATCTATCATATACATCAACTCATAATTACACCCTTAACCTCTAATTTTCTATTTAAATCAATTTTATCAAAATTAATTATCATGTAAATAATTTTTCTCCAAATAATATAGAAATTAGGTTTTTACTAATTTATTCTCTATAAACAGATTTAAAATAAATAATAAACGAAAACAGAACTTAGGTTTTCTTATTATCCCTTAAAACGAATTTAAATAATTGATAAAATATAAAAATTTTGAAACTTACCTTGGCTGCCGAAAGCACGACGCGGATGAAGCGAACCGCGTTCGTTCGTGTCACAGGGGAAATAATCTCCGGCGCCCGCAGGGAAGATCACCGGCGCTGGAGGAGGAAAAGTTGCCGGCAGAAGAGGGAGAAGAAGCCACAGGTGCTGGACACGTTGGAAGGAACAGCTGCCGCACGCTGGACAGAATCCGTCGCCGATAGAGGAAAACGAGGCCGCCGCTCGCCGTGAAGAGTAGCCGCCGAAAGGAGGCCGAGTCGCTGCCACAGAGAGAGGAAAGAGCCGCTGGTGCTGAGAAAGGAAGGAGGAGGCGGCGTTCACCACAGAAATCGTCGCCCGCTGAAGAGAACTCGCCGCCGTCCCTGTACCGTCGAGACTTTGTTCACGGCTGAGACTCGCCGGAAGAGGACACCGCACCAAAGAGACGATGAAGGCGACGCCTGCCCGTCTTCTCGTCGCCGCCGGACACACGGGCTTGACGCCGACGAGGAGAACTCGAGAGGAAGAAACAGGCAAAGGCAATTGGCGAAGGAGAACGAAAATAGGGAGCATCGACTTCGGCGCTCGAGAGGAGATAGGTAATTTAGAGATTAATGAATAGAATTAAGAGAGGGTTAGGGAAATTTATAGGGGATTAATGAAAGATTAGAGTTCTAATTTTAGAAAAATTAAGAGAGAATTTAGGGCAAAATAGATTAGGACCGAGAGGGGTTTATTTATAGGATTTTTTTTTTTCAAAATTTAAAATTTAAAAATTTAAATAAATCCAATTATATAAAATAATTTCAGGTTATAACAACGTTCTTGTCCCAAACCTCGGCGAAAAACCTCATGGGCCCCAACTCACGAGATCAGCCCTCTCTCCTCCGCATCTGTCGCGTGAGGCTAGGGCAAACTAGGGTTCTCTCCTGCTCGTGTCCACGTCCTGTTGCTCACGTCCTGTTGCTCAGTGATTGTCAATGTCTACTTGCTCTCATCATCAGCGTCCGCCTGCTCTCATCGCCCACGTTTACCTACTCCCATTCGCTACTCAATGAGGGTTCCATTTGCATGCTATCTTCCAGGGAAGCTTCCCTTACCATGCCCCTTTCATCCATCCCCATTTTTAGTATTTGGAAGGCTTTGATCCACAATATTATAGGGCTGCTAATCTAATGTGGATCATTCATTGTAATCTATGAACGAATGCAACAAAACTAATTTATCTAGGATGATCGACCTTATTTTTGTTCTTGGCTTTGATGCTCCTACAAGCAAAAAAAAGGTCTTGAAAGGATTTAAATGTTTGTATCAGTTTAAGACCCTTGATTATGCTAAAGTTTCATAAGCATAAACAAATTTCCGTCCCATAAGCTGTTGTGTTACTTCAGACAAGTATTCTATATTATACAGTTGGTTCACAAACAAATTTCCATCCCATAAACAAATTTCATAAACTGTTTGTTTGTTTTCAGACAAGTACTCTATATTATATAGTTGATCAACAAACAATATAGTAAATTGGCCAAAAAGATGAAGTTTATGTTTAATCCAAATAGAAAAGGCTTTATTCAGTCATCCGCAAAATTGAACTTTGTGACAATCTACACTAATATATCATGACAAATACATAGCAGCCTCCAGCTCTCCTAAGAATTGATGATCCTTGCCGGATGATCCAAATATAAAAAAGAACCGTTGTAGGTTTGTAGAATATAAAAACCAGCCTATTTCAGCTTCGACTTTTGTGTAACTCTTTAGAGGCCAGCAATAGAGGCAAGTTGCATTAGGAGAAATAAGAAATGTGAGCTAATTGCTTATTTGAATGAACCTCTAGGCGCTGGAGATCAAGAATCGGTGAAACACTTATTATAGCATCTGTCAGGTTATAGATATAGGCCATGCTTGTAGCTAGACCATGCATCGCAGCGCCAGGATACAAGAGAGCCTTCACAACAGATGCTGGAAATAAGTCTTATAGGTGTTGTACAAATTCCAGACCTGCATGGAACTCTAGAAAGGAAAAGGAAAATGATAACATATTGAGACAAAACAAAATGCAATAGGGAACTAATATTTATGTGAAAAAAAAAGTAAAATAGAATAGATGAATAAATGTACATTTATTTATGCATGTATGCATATGTATATATGTATTCATATACATACCGGCATATGTATATGTATGTATGTGTATGTTCATGTATCAAAGTTATAATTGCAGTACTAATAGATATCATTCAAGTTATGCAAATTTTTCTTTTCTTCTAACATATTATGTTTTTCATTTGTATTTAGTTTATTGATATGTGTTATCATAATGACTCCTCTAATGAGTGACAAAGAAGAAAATTGTACTTATTGGCATCATTCAACAAAGAAACTATCAAGCTATTTCTACAGCTATAGCTTGTGTTGCACAACTTTTGGTACTTATTAGTACATTATTTGAGAACTCATATGTGGATAAACCAATACAAATGGATATTGAATACAAAGACAGCATGCGGAGAGAACTTTTCAACAATTTAACTAGGTCTAATCAAACTTATCATAACATCTTAAAAATGAGCATACATGCTTTCATGCATTTGTGTGAGCAATTGGAAGGCACAAGTCTAATCAAATTTTATTTTTTTCCGGTTATGGTTATGTTAAACCTTATTAATGTACTTATTGAATTTCCTCCAATGCAGGCTAATCCTCGTATGCAAAAGTGGAGGAGCACTCCTATTAATAACTATGACAAGCTGGAAGAATTATTTTTAAAAGATTGAGCTATTGGTAGTATGGCTACTACCTGTAAGGAGCATATAAATATTTGTAACAAAGAAAGTAAAGTAGAGGAGCTAGATGTATGCTTGTTACTAATGAGCCAAATGAAGATTGCTCTAGCCCATCAACTTTGCCACTCCCCTAAATCAGGTAGCGAGCAATCCACATCATCCAAGTGTAATAAGAGAAAATTAAATTCTCTTATATTGCAAGAAGCTGCTGTATCTAAAATGCATGACACAAATAGCAAGTTAAACTAATCGGTTGCATAAAAGAGACGAATGAAGTGTTGGCTATACAACTAGCTCCTATTCCTATAAATAAAAAATATATTGAAAAGAAACTATTTGAAAAGCTGAGTAGGATTGGAGTTGCACAACACGTCTATTACGTGCTTATGTGACTCTTGGAAATAGTAAAACAAACACAAATTTTCTTTTCAGTACTAGAACAATTTTGCCTTGGGGTACTCAATGAATTAATGAATGATTAGATGATTGGAGTTGCACAATTTCAGCTTGTTGATGTTTTGAGACCTCTTATTTTTAAGTAGACAGTATGGAACTTTATGTATGGAATTCGAACTGTGTTTTGTTGTAATTTTTGTATTTTGTGTTTTGTGTTAGACAATTCTATGGATGAGATGGTTGGTTGATATGGATGAAAATTTACTTTTGTGTGATGTGTTGACAATACTATGGATGAGATGGTTGGTTGATATGGTTAGATTATTTTTATGTTTTGTATTGACAATACTATGGATGAGATGGTTGGATTATTTTTGTGTTTTGTGTTGATAATACTATGGATGAGATGGTTGGTTGATATGGTTGGATTATTTTTGTGTTTTGTATTGATAATACTATGGATGAGATGGTTGGTTGATATGTTTAAATTCTTTTTGAACTCATGTGTTGACATTATGCATGCTTTTCATGATTATACTAGCTTGTGTTTTGTTATCTATCTTATGATCAATGTTCTTGCTCAAAACAAATAACTATGATATACCTAGCTTCTAAATTATTTATTTGATACATGATAACTTCCTTTTAAAAGGACCAATGATATGTAGCTATTCGATAAAACTTAAGTATTTAGTTTGTAGCATTTTTACCCATGTGGTTAGTAGTAAAGGTGTTTATCTATAATTTATAGAAATTTATATGTAAAATATAAAAATATAATTTTATAGTAAATTAAAAAGTACAGTAAAAGAAATTTTTTAAAAATAAGTAAAAAAATAATTTATGACTATATCTATTAAAATAATAATTTATCAAGAAAAGTTATAATTAAAATTAAAATAAAATTTGATTAAATTGATGTAAAAATTAAAATGAGTAAAATGATCCTTTGTATTTTCTTTCCTCTAGGAAAGAAAGGATGGAAAATTTTTTAATACTTTCTTTCCTTTCATGTATCCTTTCCTCTCATTTATCCATTCTTTCCTATTTTCTATCCTCTCAAGGAAACAGACAGTAAGTGTCTTGCTGGAAAAGTGTAAAGACCGGCTAGGGTTGAGATTTGGGGCTATGCATTTTAAGGTTGTGTTAGCTGGCGATCTGGTTGAACCAACCTACTAGACTATGCCATAGGCCAAGAACCCTAAGTTGGTAGAGCTAAGGCTTCCTATCCCTGTAAGGACGATTTCTTTGATAGTAGCCCATTTGTCTAGTGGGCAAGCTTAGGTGAGGTGTCCAACTTGTGATTATAGATGATAGTTTCTTCTAGTTGTAGAATGCAGTACCAAGAGCGCTGCACTTGAAGATGGTCATGGTGGCAACCAAGATTTAGCACTCGTTCTCTTAGGCTCTATTTTCTTGACGGAATCTATAAGGAAAAGAAAGAAAAACACATTGAATCTTGGACGGAATCCACCTTTCTTTTCCCTGTTCCGTCAAGGAAACAGGGCCTTAGGTTTCTTACGAAAAAATCTCATCCATTTGGTACATTTTGACTATAAGATGGCCTAGCCTTCCTAGATTTTGATAGCATTGGTGTTTTTCCTTTTTGCTTGTTTAGAACTATCTCGACATATAATCTCCACCCTAGGTAGTGTATCTACCAAGACCTAAATATCATCAAGAGGTGTGACAATTGGTCCTTTGTAGCAAAATTTAGTTCCCTCACAAAGTGTTGAGACCTTTGTCTATTCGTAACAACAATCTTCGAAAATAAATCAATCTTTCAAATTAAGAAACATATTAGGAAACAATTTTCTCCATTTGTTGCAGAGTCAAAAAATTCTTACCTATCTAAAAAAGCTTTTAGCGAAATTTCTCAAAGAAAACCTCCTTAAAAATAGTCTATGAAGATGTTTTTATCCAAGAGTAACCTGTCTAACTATTGACTATTTTTTTTAGCTTGGTTTGCTAATAACTACTCTGCCAAGCTAACTTTGTCTTCTTCAAGGCATTTAATGACATTGAATGTCATCAATTCCACAAATCCAATTTCAAGTAGCCCAAGGGTCTAGCTCTCCCTTAAATGAGGAAAAATTTTCTTCACCCATTCTTTTATCAAAAATTTTTGCAATGTACACCACTAACATGTTGAACCATTCTTCTATCAAAAAATTTTTAGATAGTACTAGTAACTCAGATGCATTATTCTTGAGAACTTCATGCCATAAACTAAGAATATATCATTAACCTTTTATTTATTTAGGACACATAATAGAAAATTCAACTATTATGCTTGGAAGTTGCTCCAGATCATCTGCTTGGAAAAGAAGTACAGATCAGTTATAGTCAAACTAAAAAAAATGTTCATTATTAAGAAGATTACAACATGAACAAAGAAGAGTTAACCAATGGCACTGATGTTCTACTATCAATCCCATTTAGACAATTAGGTAAACTCCGTTATGCATCTGACTAGCCTTCTAAGGAAAATAGTTGCACAAATTGCAAATCAATGTGTAGATAAGCACCTAGTGCAAAAAATAACACAAATTAGAATCTCAATTAAGAAGTTATCTTTATGTTCTACACTAGAGATTGGCGTGTCATTAGAGCCACTAGGGATTAGCAAACGAATATAATCAAGTTAAATTCTAAATAAATTATACACACGTAGATACAACTGCCTAATTGTTATTTTCACCAGCAGAAGACAAACCTCCAGTTTTGTACATCTAAACCATCAAATTATGCCTGGATACAGAACTTTTTCAGTGATATGGTGACTAGAATATCTTGCCAATGTGCGCCGATTTGTTCGTCTACGAGGTCATTATTTCTAAGCCAGATCAAGTGAGAAGGCCCATTTACAAACCAGAGAAAGAAATTCGAACACTACTAGGACGAAGCAGGATCTCAGAAGAGAGTGAGGAAGGAGGAGATAAACCGTAAAAAGACCAACCTCGTACAAAGGCATGTCTCTCTGGTCGGTGCCGTCTTCGACTCTCCTCTTCGGATGCGCGTCAAAGCATACAATCTAGAATTTCGACGGATCTAGGGCATAGGGGAAGAGGGCGGGACAAGAATAACCTGCTCCTCGGGCACGAAATTAACCAGCCGAAGCGGTGGCGCTGCTGGTTCTTCCTCCATCGCCGGCCGGGGTCCCCGATGCCGATCGAACCAGAAACTGGAACTCTTTTCTTGACGGAGAGCTGCGATCGGGAGACAATCAGACGGCGAACTTGAAAGCCGTTGGTGGAAGCGGGTCGGATCTACTTCTTTTGTTGGGCCTACCGTTTTGGTTGGACTCGACCGGATTAGTTATGGATGCGATGCGGACGGGCAAATGCAAATGGTCGGATATGAATTACTCAAATTAATAAAAAATATTTAAAATACTAATTGTAAGACATCATATTTATATAATTAGGAATTTATTAAATATGTATATATAATTTAAAAAAAAATAAAGAGAAATTTATAACACCAATAAACTGTCTCCAAATCGTGATCCATGAGAATAAAACCCTAAAGAAGGATGTGGCGGTCAGAATATTTGGGAAAACACCGACCAAATTAACCATCCGACAAATTGGGAGCTCAACATTCGGTCAAAGTCAAGGGGAGGTAAGGGCATCCACTCATTCTGAACTCACCGTCCTAAATCTAATTAATCCCCCAAATCACTCTTACTAATTCTATATAAATACTGCACTACTCCCTTCACTTCCACTCAGCACAGAGCCACAGACACAACACAGACATTCATAGATGGGCAATGCCTGCTTTTTGCCTCGGCGGATCACCCGAAGCAGGCCCCTGAAGCTACCTGACGTCAAGATCAAGAACACCAATGCTGCTTTGGCGAACGACTACGAGGCGGAGGAGCAGCTGAGGCTGTCCGCTGGGCCAACGGGAATCGACTGGGAAGCTGAAAAGTTCATCCGGAATCGGTTGAAGAAAATGAATGACGAGTACATGGAGGAGGTCTCCTCGATCAACTCTGGCTAAATTGTATGTAGTGAGTGCAAGTACAAGAATGTGTTTTGCTTGGTTGTTTGGTAACTAGAGAATGATATGGATAATATATGTTTTAGCCATTTGTTAGAGTTAGATTTCTTTTTCAAAAATAAATATATAAATTTAACCCATATTCATCCCTATAAACTCCCCCATAGTCCCTTATTTTTTCACACAAAAAATTTCAGTTTCTAATTAGTTTTACTTAAATTACACTTAATATTATCTTAATCTCTTGAGTTTTAATTTTCTTATGCTCAAGCTTAAAAGCCACAAGTGGAGTGAGAGGCGGGTATAAAAATGACAGATAAATAGATAATATAAGATCAGACATGATTTTAATTTTACCAAATTTTCTAGTGCTTGATTTTTCACACGTCCACCTTAACTATTTTTAGTACTAAACAATGATAAATCACGATTTTAAATATTATTAAGCATGGTCACTAAATCATATGTTTAGGTTCCAAGAACACAAAATGTCAATTTTTGACTCCCTATATCTCTCTCGGGTTTGGAACTAGACAAGGCCAAATGTAGGCCTTTAATGGCATACTAATATTGAGTGAGTTTTTCATCATCAAAGTAAGAGACAAAGTAGCTAGCATTGTGTGTGCGATATGTTTGGAGAAGATAGAGTATAGAGAGCAAATATATACATATCTTCCATGTTGGTTGCCTACGTCACTATTTATAAATATGCAATTTAAATCATGTGATCACGATTGCATATCCGATTTAAGCTGCATCTATGTATAATAGATATATTGTTTTATTTAAAATTTCTAATAATTTAATGTTATCTTATAATAGATGTGTTCAAGACTACTATTTTTTTACTTTTTTCTTGATTCTTCCTCATTTTCCTATAATTTTTATTTTTGTTTTATTTTTCTAGATTTTTCACTTTTTCTAAATATTATAATTTTTTATAATTTCTATTTTGTTTCCTTTGTACCTTACTATACTCAACCTATCCCTATTGTGTCATTTGTTATCCTAGGCCAAGCATATTTAGTCCAGTGTCATGCTTAGCCCATTTATTACTATGATGTGCTTATGTAGAACTAGGCCACAAGAGCCCCACACCCAAGCCAGCCAGCATGAACTGTTGGGCACCTCTAATGGCACCTGACCCATTATAGTGTCAAAAGAAAATCAACAAATCAAGATCAAAATCAACCTGATCATAATCAAGTCAATTAGATCGCAATCAATCTTAATAAGATCAAGATCTAATCAATATTGATGTAATTTCATATTAGCATTACGATATTAGTATTGTCTTTTATATTTTATAAACTATTGTATAAATAAATGCTTTCCCTCATCTACTTCCGCCCTTGCCCCTTCCTGCCTACATCTCCCCTCCTACACCCTCAAGTGACTCTTGTACAGTGTTCGCCCCTTAAGCCTAGTCGCACCTCCACTAGCAAATCAAGTCGATGCGCCCTCACCCATCGCCTTCATGACCTCCTCATAACAACCACCACGAAGTGCCGCCTCCACTGGATGTGCTACTATGGATTTCCCCTGCCATTCCTCCCTAAGATCCACAAGGTGATGCCTCTTCGGATCCATCATCTCAATCTTGGTTGTCATCTCTTCAAAATCAAGGAGCACATGCTCTATCATTATCTTTGCCAATTTCATGGATCACTGCAGTCAGGATAGTCCTACTTGTCCTATCAATCAACTTTCTCCATTGAATCCCCCTTACCAACTAAACTTATTTATATGATAACCCCCCCCCCCCCAAATGCCCGAGCGATGAGATTATCAGTGCGATTAACTGATCAAACCGAACCGCAAATATGTTTAATCGAATAGGACAATTTTTGCAGCGAGCAATTTTTTATAGGTTGCTCAGTTTTCAATTTAGGACCAATCCAATTTGATTTTAGCCAAACAAATGGTTAATCAATTGAACTAGTTATATATTAAAATTTTGTTCTCAAATATATTTAACTGAATAGGACATTCTTTACAGTGAGCCATTTTTTTTATAGGTTGCACAGTTTTCGATTTAGGACCAGTTCAGATTAGCCAACCAATGGTTAACCAATTGAACTAGTTATATATTAAAATTTTATAAAATTAATTTTAGAGTGGGTCATTCCTTGCAGCCAGTCGTCGCCTATCCCCCACTGCTCGCCACCCATTGCTTATAGTCAATCACCCATCCCCCATTGCTAGCTACCCATTTTCAATAGCTAGCTTCCCAACACCAGTCGCTAGCCACCCATTGCCAATCACTGGCCTCTATTGCCAATCACCAGTTATCTATTGTCAATCACTAGTTGCCACCCATCCCTCTTTAGTTCTTGGCCACCCTTTGCCAATCGCCCGCCACACATCGCCTATCACTGACCACCCCTCGCTAATCACTAATCACCAATTGTCGGCCAACCATCACCAATCATCAATCAATTAATTAAAAACCAACGGTTAATTAGTTCCATCAATTTAGGACCAGATTTCACATTTTGCCCAAAAGAGATAGATTCAATTTGGTTAAAAAGAAATTACTTCATGATTTGATTAATTGAACCTTGAATACCCTTAGATGAGGTCCCTATTTGCCTTGCACCATTTGCTAATTAGCGACGATTATATAGTAACATACGATCTCTACTTCTTATCCATTTTGATAAATTTTTAATATAATTTTAATTATAAAAAATTAGTACTAGTCATGATTACAAAATAACACAACAGAGCATACTAAATAACTTCCTTTAGAACACTATTACGCTTTCTCTGCACAACACCAACAATACAACTACCTGCCCCCTAACATGTCTTAGGTTTAGTTTTTCACTAAATTAGAATTCAATTATAGTTATGAATATTTATTATTTAGATATTATTTATTCTAGATAAAATCTCCTATAATAATAATAGTAGTAGTAGCACTATACTAGTGGTTGGCTATATTAATTACGAATCAATTTGATTAAATTAATATTTTTGAAAAGTTAAAATTGCTAAAGTACGAACTTTACAAAAATCGTACTCTTAGCCGATTAAATTTTGGGGGGGTTTTAAGAAAAAAAAAAATAGCTTGTGAGGTTCTCGTGTGTGAGAAGCATGAGACATATTCTAAGCAATTAATTAGCCGTCCAACGTTCTAACCAATGAATTGACGCCAGCTGTAGGCATTATAAGACCAAGCAATTACTCTCCCCCTTGCACTCATTCATAATGATGATTCTTGGATTCTTTGGTTCTTTGTTCTTGTGTGTTGGCTCATAGAAAGTATGATTTGGGGTGGTTATTTATTATTTTTAGTAAAAGTGGGATCTCATTAGATTTTTCTTTTTGAATTATAAAATTGTTTTTGGTAATTATATCTTATTAAAAAAAGTTAGTAAGGCCAACCCGATTTGACTGAAAGAAAAATTAAATTATTGAGACTAATTTATAAAATTTTATAGTAAGAATGCTAATTTAAAAACCTTAGCGGCAATTAATTTAGATGCATATAAATTATTGTAGTTTTGAGTTCTAACTCATTTTAGTAGTTGTTCTTTTAAATTCTTGAAAGATCTACTTGATCTACTAGATTTTTTTTTTTGATCTACTAGTTTTGAGCTTGTTTACTTGGGGAGAAAGTTAGAAGAGAAAGAGAGAAAATAGAAAAAAAATAAGTATATGCTTATTTACTTGGGTAGACAAATAATTTAGGAGGGAAAGTAAGAGGCTTAAGCTATGTTTCCTTGGATACAATCTATAGTGGAAAGAAGAGAACATATTGAATCTACTAGTAAAATCTACTAGATTTGTTTTACACTCTCTTCTTTTCGCTGTGGATTTCGTCCAAGGGAACACAAACATTAAAACCCTCTATTTGCTTTCCACCCGAATTGGGCGGAAAGCTGAAACTATGTCCTAACTTCACTAACTTTATGCCTCGTTTTTCACCGCACTGCTACTCATCCTTGCTCGCTACGAGTTTTCCTCGACTACTCGTCCTCGCCATCGCTGCTCAAGCTCACCGTCACTACTCGTGCTTGCCACCACTGCTTGTCCTCACTGCCACTGCTAATATTTAATATTTAATAGTTAATATTTAATAATTCTATGAAATTAATAGTATTTATGTAATATGAGTGAAAAAAATAAAAATTGAAGTGTTTATATTAATCATTTAAATTTTCTTTCTTTCTAAGTAAGCACAAGAAAAGAAAATCTATAACACATTATATCCATCTATTTTTTTTCTTTTTCTTTGCATTTTCATCCGTACAAATAAATACAATGTAGATCTTTAGCACTCCGAAGAAGTAGACATCTTTGAACTGCCTAGAATAGAAATTGGGATGGTGATACTAAATGACATGTTAGTTATTTGACTTTTTTAATTAAGGTAAATTAGTCATATCCAAGTTGGTGTCAAGTCCTCTACGGTGAATCTAACTAGAAAATTATCAGATGTCACATTGAACTAAAAATTCAAAAGGATCCTTCACCAACTACTATCAATCAACGAACTCAAGATCTAGAGTTGTTACAGTAAATTGAAAACTCTTATTAGTACTAGCTCAACAATGCATATCATCAAACTATCAATCCATTACTCAAGTGTGATAATGACCCACCATCCGGGCACATCAGTCTCTATTTGATATTCATGAAGACACAATTGCCTTGCTTAAAAATATCTCAAGCCACAAAAAGCATATCTCTAATATCGACTATGTCATCGTAATTCACTTAAGCCATAAGGACTTGTTTACTTGGGGGAAAAGTAAAAAAAAAAAAAGAGAGAAAGTAGGAAGAAAAGGAGTATTGACTTGTTTACTTAGGTAGATGGATAGTTTAGGAGGAAAAGTAAGAAGAAAATTTAGGCATTAAACCCTCTATTTGCTTTTCGCCCAAATTGGGCGGAAAGTTGAAACTATATCTTAACTTCACTAACTTCACATGTCGCTTTTTACCGCACCATTATTCGTCCTCACTCGCTATGAGCTTTCTTTGACTATTCGTCCTCGCTGTCACTGCTTGAGCTCGCTGCCACTACTCGTTATCGCTGTCGCTGCTTATCCTCATCGCTGCTGCTCGTAATTAATATTTAATAATTCTATAATATTAATAGTAGTTATGTAATACGAGCAAAAAAAATAAAAATTAGGGTGTATATATCAATCTTTCTTTCCTTTCGAGTAAACATAGGGAAGAAAAATCTATAACATATTTTATCTATCTATTTTTCTTTTCTTTTCTTCTTTCCTTTCCTTTACACTTTCTATTCATCCAAGTAAACACAGTGGACCTAGGTGTGTTTCCTTTGAGGGGAAGAAAATTAAGGTGGAATAGAAAAGTGAAAGGATATAAAGTAATTCTCATTTTCTTTCAATGTGTTTCCTTGGGAGGAAAGAAAAGAAGCTTGAAGCATAGAAGCCCAAAAATCTAACAAATTAACTCCCAAGCTGCCCAGATTATTTATAAAAGCTTGAAGCATAGAAGCTCATATATCAAATTTTGAGGAGAAAGAAAGCAATGCCGCTGGTTAGAATAAAGTCAGGAGGAGGAACCTATAACCAATAGAATACAAGTGAGGAAGATGAGAAGCACACTATCTCTACTCTTCTTCTAGACCACCATCACAGTACAACAAACAAAGCAGCAAGTTGAGAATAAAGTGCACATACAACAAGAGTGAGATAGCCGATTGAAAAAATGGAGCAGCCCTAAACCTTGCCCCTGGTCCAACTTGTTATACACTTCACCATTGAGTCTTTAGCATTGATGTACACTTCACCTTGCCGGAGAAAGTGACTGGAATTAGAGAGAACAGCAATGGCAATTGGAATCGGAGAGGAGGGTGACCGAAGAAGGATGATGATTGGAGAGGATGGTGACCGAAGAGGAGGGTGAAACTGCGGTATTGAGCAAAAAACCCTAGCTCAGAGAGGGGCAAGCAAGTGGGTTGAGAGAACAAGTTTGTTTTTGTCTTGTTTTCTCCTCGATTTGAAGAGAAATATAATGGGTGAAAAAGTAGCCTATTTTCTTTCCCTCCAAATCAGTGTCCCCAAGAAAATAGTAGAAAATACCTTTTTTTTTCCTTCTCCCAACTCTTCTCTCCAAAGAAACACAATGTTAATCTTGCAACATCCATCCATGAGAGTTGTGGGTTGTAAAATGATTTTTCACTTAAAGCATCATTTTAATGGAACCTCTTGTGATACAAGGCATGACTCATACTAAGTGTCACGCTCAGAATTAGGGTAATAAAATACACCCGAGTCACACCTTGACTCGCACCCAAGCACGCCCACGTAGGGGCTAAGCGGCTGAATCGCTGATTTGGACGCAACCAGCAAGAGCATGTCCTCGACGTACTCCTCAGCCTATCCCAGGCAGCCGCCTCGGCTCTCGTCTCGATGAACCATCGACCGCCATATGCCCATGAGGACCGCTGCTCGCTCCAACTCCAAAGTCCTCCAAAGTACATCACCCGAGACTCGACGTCGGCGCAGCGCACGTACGAGTCCGATACACCGGAGAAGAAACAAATCCGCACGCAGGCAGAGGCGCACACAGGCGCAGGAGACGACGTCACGCAGGACGCCGGGCACACGCCCTAACTCCGACTAGACCGCACGCAAGCGGCCGGACTTACACACTCGCCCAACAGGGACGTCTCGCAGACGTCCAGAGTACACAAACCGGCAAACGCCGGGCACACCACACATGGCCGGCGCACATGATCGGAACGCGGAGAGGGGCGAGGGATCGTCAATCAAGTAGGACAACCTGGCCGGGAGCGCGAAGCTCAGGGAGCCGGAGAGAGGAAGACGCTGGCCGAGGACAGCTGATCGGCCGGGAACAGGAACCGTGTCCGGAACCCGTTAGAGGCACGCGCATAGAAAACGAAGCACGTGCACGCTAGCCAACGCACATGCACGCAACCCAAGGTAGTGGGGAGCTCGCCGAAAACCCGCCTGAGGCTCGCCGGAGCACAATCCGGCTGAGCCCAACCTCGCCAGAAGCAAGGGAAGCGCCGACGAACACCACCAGGTCCGCCAGACGCCGCTCAAACAAAGGGGGGCGAACCCCAGGTTCGCCGGAGCAGCAGGGGATGCCGGAGGGAGAACCGGAGGACGTCACCGAAAGGGGAACGAAGCCCCACACCAACCGGACGAACCCAGACTAGCCGATCAACCAGGATCTTGCCGGAGACGACGAGATCTGGAAGAAACGTAGCGAGGAAGAAACTCGGTCGGTGACGCTCGTCGACCAAAAACCCAACCACCGGACGAAGCCGGAGCGGGAGGAGAAGAGGCCATACCTCGGCGGACGTCCGTCCGCCGGCTCCACCACCGGCGACGCCGAAGAAGGAGGTGGATGAGGAAAAAAGGGGACGCCGCCCCTTTGCTCCGTCGCTTCCCGCACCGCCGCACCCAACCCACGGGGAAGCCGCCGGAACTCCGTCGCCGCTGCCGGGACCCTCGCCGGAGCCACACTCGACGGAGGGGAGAAGGAATCGGGGAGAGGAGGCCGCGCCGTCACCGCTCGCAACGAGCGCGTCGCGCGTACGCGAGAGAGAGGGCACTATAGCCCTAGTGTCACGCCCCGGTCGGATCGGTCTAGAATGAGCGCTTATCCGCTTCCTAGAGCCGTCCGGCGGAATACCAGAACGCAACTCTCCCTAGGGTTTCCGACCCGAAATTCGAAACCCTAATCTCCCCGGATAAATTTTATCCCCAAATACAAGATCGCACGGAGAAAACCCTAATCCCAATTTGGAAATCCGAAAAGAACGGAACCCTAAATTAAGATACCTTCTCGGTCAAAATCAATTTTGACCAAATCAACGCCGGTTGCCGAATTTCCCTTCGCTGACGTCAGGATGACGTCGCCGTCCGTTTTCGCTCGTCGAACGAATTCTGCCCGTGCTGACGTACGCCTTGCGTCAGCGTCGCCGATTTCGAATTCGTTTCGAAATCGAAACGCAATTCGCCGTTGCTGATTTTGACTTTGTCAACGCCTCGTTTCGAACGCCGCCGTGTTCGAAACCACTGTTCTTCTTCTTCCCTGCGAACGAACGCTCGCCGCCGCGTTCGTTCGTCTGTCGCCGACCGGACAGCCGCCTGCTGCCGGAAAGGAGCGGAAATCTCCGCCGGGAACCGAGAACAAAGGGAAGGGTATCGGAGAGGAAAAACTCAGCTTTATTCACCTGATAGAAGCTTACAAAAACCTCGTCGCCGCCCGCCGGCGTCCCTCTTCCCTCCCTCGCCGGTCGTCCACTCGACGCCGGTTACAATCTCTCAACTCTCTGCTCGCCTGATGGTGGAAGTCGCCTGATCACTTATGCATCCGAGCCTCCTCCTCTGCTTCGCCCGTCGAAGCTATTTAACGAGGAGAGTGCCGGTTTCCCCTATGAGCCGCGTTCGCCGCCTGCGACCGCGTCCTTCGCGCGTCCCGTGCTCGTTTCCAGCCGCCGACTCCGCTTTTGTCGCCGACGTCCGCGTCTTCGGCGCCAGCGAACGCGTTCGTCCGTTTCCTCCTTTGAAGCCATCGTCGTCCGGGTCCGAGAAAGCCGCCGAAGATCCCGTTTATACCTCGCGGAGAGGACACCGCCAGCGTCCCTTTCCTACGCGCGACTAAGTCGTCGCTTGCATTGGCTCCGAGCGGCGCGGAGAAGACGCCGTCGTGGCGCACGCGAGCTCCGTCGCACGCGAGCTCCGCATGCGTTCGGGAGAGCAGTGCTCTCCATGGGCCACTGCCCATTTCATACCTCTATTGGGCTTGGGCCGGACCGGGTAGACCGGGCCCTGACACCTAGCACGCGAGCGCCACTCGCGCTTTCCACTGTAGCCATGCGGATTCGGGTCCGCGACCCGCTAACCCACCACCCGATCCACTTACTTAGTTAAGTAAGTAAACGGGTCGTCGGCTGGGCTTGGGCTGTGCATGTGCGCCTGGCCCAAAGCCGAAAATGGCCCTAACACTAAGGGCTTTTGTTAAACACTAAGGATTTAGTGCATCAACACCTTTAGTAATTAAGATAAATACTCTTAGATTATACTAGTAATTGTAATTAGTTCAAACTCGCCCATTCAACAACTGAATTACTTGATTTCTTTCCCTTACAGCAATCTAGTGAAAACAAATACAAGGAACACTGAGCAAACTTCATTCTATCCATAATTTTGTGTGCATGTTTTTCATATGAAGAAATCTCTTTATGACCTCTAACAAGATCCCTAGGCATGGTTATGTGATTTAAGTAAATGTCTACAATTACAAGGATACTCAATGGTATTGATAACTTACTCATTGCTATTGAAGATTAGTTTGATGCACGAGACCTTGGTCCAACTCACTTCTTTACGATAACTCGAATCAAACTCTTGTTAAATAGTAAGATTAGTTTGTTACATCAAAAGACACTCACTATGCCCAAATCTCTTATTAAATTCAGCATCTTTCTTTCTTTATTTTCCTTCAAGATCTAATTATAAGCATAAGTATCAAAAATCCAAGCATGAAGTATGCTTGGAGAAAGTAACACAACTTGAACACTAGTTCAACATCCAAAGGAAAATAGAAAGAGATGCAATGGACATTAACACTACTTCAACATCAACTTCCAAATGAAGATTGTGAAAGCTAATGTGTTTCAAGCTTAAGAAGATTGCAGCATTATTTAGTGATAAATGATCAGGAACAACAACATGAACAAAGAAGAGTTAAGCAATGGCCAGATCAAGCGAAAAGGCAGGCCAATTCACAAACCAGAGCGAGAGAAATTAAATCACTACGAGGACGAAGCAGTATTTAAAACGTTGGATTTGAATTATTCAAATCAATAAATATTTAGTATTTTTATACGAATATATACAGGCATTTATTAAATATAAAATTACATATTTAATTTAAAAAAGAGAGAGAAATTTATAACACCAATAAACTATCTCCAGATCATGCTCCATGAGAATAAACCCATAAAGCAAGGATGCGGCGGTCAGCATATTTGGGAAAACAACACCGACCAAATTAACCATCCGACAGGTCAGCATTTAGTCAAAGTCAAGGGCAAGTCAACGAATCCACTCACTGCTCGTATGATTAAGAAGAACACCACCACCGCCCTGCCAGACCCTTTCATATTAATGTTAGTTCCACAGACATAGGAGAGAAACAAAAATTAAAAGAAAAAAAGACAAAAAGTAAAAGAATAAATTGAGGAAAAAGACAAATAAATTACCCCCAAAAACAATAACTTGCCCGACAAAATCACTTTACTACAGGACACCGACCGTTGAACGGATCAACTGTTGCTACTAATATTTCCAGTAGAATAAGAACTCACTTGAGCTGAGCGTATCTCTCACCGTCCTAAATCTGATTAATCCCCCGAATCATTCTCACTAATCCTGGACGTTCTCACTATAAATACCGAGTTGCACTCTTCACTGCAGCTTAGCAAAGACATAGATGGGCAATGCCTGCTTTGGCTGCAAAACGAGCAGGGCCTGCAAGCCGGCTGACGTCAAGCCGCCGCGGGCGATGACCAACTACGAGGTGGAGCAGCAGAGGTTGTTGGCTGGGCCGACGAGGATCGACTGGGAGTCTGAAAAGTTCATCCAAGAGCAGCTGAGGAAAATGAAGGACGCGCACTGGAAGGAAACCACCGCCTCCATCAATTCTGGCTAATTGTATGTAGCGAGTAATAGTGCAAGACTGTCTCATGCTTGGTTGTTAGTTAACAAAAGAGTGTTATGGTTATATGGTTTAAATCAAATAAGACTAAGATCGTGTTTGGCGCCACTCCAAGAACTACAACTTGAATCCACATAGCACTACGATTCATGCAACTAAATATTTAGTCATGTGTTATGCGATACTACAATGAGGTTCACACTCGTAGCCATACTAATCGCATTCCTCTCCATATCAACCCTACAAGCTTTCTTATAAGCATCGAGCATGTTCCCATGTATCATCATCAAGCTCTCTCATCGAGCTCATGTCCATGATAAGTTCTATGTCATGGGATCTCAACGATTGCTTTGTTGATTTTTTTACTACTAAACTCATTTGATCTAATAATTCCTCCCTCCCATGATGTGCCAATGAGGATATCTCATATTTTATTTATTCTAGATAAAGTATAATAATAATATATGACTACAATAAATATAAATCAATCTGATTTAAAAAATATTTTTGAAAAGTTAAATAACATTTTATTGGATTCCCTGTGCTTGATTTTTCTCATGTTCACCTTACTTTTTCGACACCAGATAATGATGAATTATGATTTTAAATGTTATTAAACATATTCACTAAATCATGTGTTCAGGTTTGAAGAGCGCATTTTTTACACTTATTTAACCTTGCGAAATGCCAATTTTTGGCTCCTTATATCTCACTACACCAAGGCCAGATGCGGGCCTTTGATAGAGTGCTAGCGTCGAGTGAGTTTGTCACTGTCAAAAAAAGAGACAAAGTAACTAGCATGTTGTGTTTGATATGCTCAGAGAAGATGGAGCACAAGAGAAAGTATCCCTGATACATATCTTCAAATGGTGATTGCATATATCACTAAATATAAGTATGTATAATTTATAAATATGCAATTTAATCAGGAGCTAGTGTAATTTATACATATGTAATTTAATCAAGTTAGTATATTTTTAATCATGTGATCAAGATTAATATACGGTTTAAGTTGTGTCTATGTATAATAGATATATTATTTATTGAAATTTTCTCATCTAATTTAATTTCATCTTATAATAGATGTCTTCAAGACTCCTAATTTTTTTACTTTTTCTTGATTTTTCCTTATTTCCTATAATAATAATAATAATAATAATAATAATGTATTTTTTTTTAATTTTTTCCTTTTTTTAAATTTTCTAATTTTATTTTTTTTACTGTTTGGATTGACACCCCACCAACCCGACATGGGTCCTGTATCATGCAGGGAAATATTTGGAAATAAAAAAGTCATTGGGCCTTTTGTAAGAGAGATATTTATTTAAGTTAAAGTTACTATTTTTATGTGAATAGTAACGTGGGAAAAAGTTTTCACGAGAGCAATTGTGGAATTGAGGGGATTGAAGAGAAAATTTGGTTTTCTCTCAATTTGACGAGAGCGGCAGCGTAGTGGAAAGAAAAAAAAAAGTTTTTGGTTGAACTTCTAAGCGTGATTTTGGATTCATCTTCCATTTGATCAGTGTAAAATTTTACAGAGTTCCTCTTAGGGTAATTTCTTACATATCCAACGGTTAGAATTTTTATTGATCTCTTCTAGGTACTATTTCTGATATAGTGGCAAATTTAGGGATAATTTTTCTCTTATGTGATTTTTTATCTTGTTGTTGATAAAATTATTATTGTAAAGAGACAGTGTATTTGTTGGATATATAGTGAAATTTTGATGGCTAGCTCCGTGGTTTTTTATCCTATTTTCTAGAAATTTTTTCACGTTAAATCTTGGTGTTCATATTTTCTGAATTAATATTATTCTAGTTTTATTATTTGCATCATATATATTATTGTGATTATATACCTAAAATTTAAATATTTATTATTATCAAGATAAAAATCCCAACACCTCCTCCCGGTAAACACTTAAATGCGGTGGCATCATGCGACCGCTCAATATGTTTGGGATTTGTGCATGCACAAGTCCTAACTTAAGTTAAAAAGTATTCCCCCCACCCAACACACACAACACCACACATCTTCCTATTCTTTATTTGGTATCAAAGCCGAGCCATCTTGCACTCGTGGCATCTTCCTTGTTTGCGTTGACCCCCACCTCTACCTCTTGGCTTCGATAGCCATCGTCTCATACCTACCTCTGCTCTATGTCATCTCCCTTCCACAACTATCACTACCATCATGCATTGCAGCTACCTTCGGGTGAACTATCATCGCCTCCATGCTTAATTTGTCATCTCAAACCCTTCCACCGAAAAAAATTCCTATATTCAGAAATCTATGTTGGGTCCTTTGTTTTTATATTAAAAATATTTTTTTAAAAAGAAATTATAAAAAAATGATCTACACATTTTAAACTTTTTAATGGTACCAATATTGTCATAGAAAAAATCACGCATGATAAGAAATTAATAAAAATATTATCATAGAAATTTCTATCCAATAGTAGCCAACCCCAACGATTGGATTAGAGGTGTTAAAAAAACCATTGAATTGGCGGTTAACTAACTGAACTAAACCACAAGTATGGTTAACTGAATAGAACAATTCTTCCAACGAGCAAATTTTTTTATAGGTTGCTTGGTTTTCAATTCAGGACCTGTTTAGGGGTTGGCCAAACTAATGGTTAACCAACCGAACCAGTTATATATTAAAAATGGATAAAAATTAATTTTAGAGTGGGTCATTGATGTGTCCGCAAGCCCACGGATACGTCGAAGTAATAAAATAGATATCGAACCCATAGAGACCTATGTACTAAGTACCAAATAATTATATTCTCACTTACTTAGCAAACGAGGTATGATGGAAATAAAATAAGAAACAAATAAGCGGACACTAATGTTGAAAAAATTAGAGAGAAAACTGGGATGAGATTTCATCACTTCAATTTTTATGACAAAACAAAATATAATTTTATGTCAGTTTACTCAAATCATATTAAAGAAAGAATTACCAAAAATAAAGTTGTCTCCTCTCGGATGCCCAACTTACACTAATTCAACATTCACTCTTGTGACTTGCTGTTTTAGTGATTAAAAAAAGGTAACTTTAGATGTCAAGAACTAAGTTACTTTCGTGGTTTAATTCTTAAAGTCTATTTCTCAAGTGAAATTAAGCACTCTCGTAGTTTAATTTCATAGGTTTTACCTACAGGATTCTAACAATCTAATTCACTTCTCAGTGCAATTATCTTGTTTAACACAATGCAATTATTAAATTTAATAACTACATGTAATAGGCTTCAATAATTAGATTTCTAGAATTTAGCTATTCTCGTAGTCTAGGTTACTAGGTCTAATTAAAGGGGTCCAGGTTTATAAGTCACCTCTCAGTCCATGTTATAAACTCTAAAACATGTAATTATTTAGAATTTGACAATTAGAAAGTAAATAAATCACAGAGGTAAAATTAACAATCATTGAATAACTAACAAGTAAGTGTTTCTCTAGCCATTGTAAAAATCAAAGGGATTATTCCGGTCGTCCCAAAGAAAAGTTTACGCAACCATAGTAAAAAAAACACGATAAATATTCATGAAAAGAATCATAATTCAAAAAAATAAAATAAAAGTTTTACTACCATCACAGCCTTGTGATTTTAAGAAATTTCGGCTACTACAATGCTGCTATAGTGATCCGTGAATCTTCTTCCCAGCTGCAAACTTCCTTGGCTGATTTCTCCTGATCCTGAACTCCTTTCTTTCTAAAATTTTTCGTGTGTCCCCTCCTCCCTTGGGTGAAAGTTTCCACCAAGTTTCATCGACAAAGATGGCCTCTATGCTTCTCGGTGAGAGAACAAACCCTAGTGATGCCTTAGTCGATTTCTCTCTCGTTTCTCCATGAGAGCTCGTGTTACTTCAATCAGATCTTCTCCTCTTATTTATAATCGGTCATATGTTTTCAATTTTTCTGATTGAGGCTCGAATTTTTCTAATTTGGCATCAAAAGAATCAGAATTGGAGGCGCTGCAGAAGACTCAGGCTCACGACTGTTCTTCCCCAATTTTTGTAATCACACCCCTGTGACAAGGGTGTGATGGCTGATTTTCCCAAAATTGCCCTCTGAGCTCCAAATTTTATATTAATTCTATCTTTGGCTCTTTCAATCTTTAAAATCTACAAAAATAAGCATATTTTACCTTAAAAAAAATTGAAAACAAGAGGAGGTATAGATTCTGAAGTAATTGACCAAATTTAATTTAAAAACAAGTAAAAATATGATAAAGATGACTAAAAAAGATGATATAAGCATATAAAATTTAGTATGACTATTTGAGTCATCAGTCCTCACCTATAGTCGGCCAGCCTACCCCTCACCACCTGCCACCTACAGTCTGTCACCCATCCCCCATCGCAAGCCACCCATTTCTAGTTGTTGGCTGGCCAACACCTGTTGCTAGCCACCCATAGCTGGTCATTGACCTCCCATTGTCAATCACTAGTTGCTGGCGACCCTCGCTAGTCCCTGGCCACCCCTTGTTGATTGCCAACCACCCATCACCTATTGCTATCCACCACTCGCCAATCACCAATTGTCGGGCAACCATCACCAATCATCAGTTAGTTAATCGAAAACCATCAATTAATCGATTTCATTAGTTCAAGACCAGTTTCATATTTTGCCCGAACCGATAGATTCAATTTGGTTAAAAAAAATTACTCCACTGTTTGATTAATCGAACCATGAACACCCCTAGATGTGATCCCTATTTGTCAAGCTTGCACCATTTGCTAATTAGCAAGGATTACATAGTAACATAAAACCTCTAGTTCTTATCAATTTTAGATAAATTTTTAATATAGTTTTAATTATAAAAATTCAATACTGAGTCACAATTACAAAATAACATAACATAACATACTAAATAACTTCCTTTAGAACACTATTACACAACTACTTGCCCCTAACATGTGTTAGGTTTAACTTTGCACTAAATTAGAATTCAATTATACTTATGAATATTTGTTATTTAGATATTATTTATTCTAGATAAAATCTCCTATAATAATAGTAATACTATACTAGTGGTTGGCTATATTAATTACGAATCAATTTGATTAAAATAATATTTTTGAAAAGTTAAAATTGCCAATAAGTACAATCTTTACAAAATCCTTGTCTTAGCCTCTTATCTTTTTGGGGATTTATAAGAAAAAAAAATGCATTGTAACTTGTAAGGTTCTGGTGTGTGAGAAGCATGAGACATATTCTAGCAATTAATTAGCCGTCCAACCTTCTATCCAATGAATTGATGCCAGCTGTAGACATTACAAAGACCAAACTATCACTCTCTTGCGCACATCCATGATGATGGATTCTTGGCTGGTAGGGTCCTTGTTCTTGTGTGTTGGCTCCTAGAGAGAACGATTTGTGTTATTTATTATTTTTTAGTAAAAGTGGGATCCGATTAGATTTTTCTTTTTTAGTTATAAAATTGTTTTTGATAACTATATCTTATTAAAAAAAAGTTACCTTTGTTTCTTTATAAAAAAAAAAACTAAAGAAAGAAAGAAAACTCAACTTTCCTTTGTTTCCTTGGAAAGAAAGAATATGAACAGATGGAAAAGAGGATTAGCTTTCCCTTGTTTTGGAAGTTGAAATGGAAGAAAAAAAAGCGCGTCATTTCCTGCCTTCCCACCCTCCATCATCGACCGCCGATGCCGATCAAATTAGAAATTGAACTCACTTCTCAACATAGAATGACGATCTAGGGATGCTTAGAAAGCAAACTTGAATGCCGTTGGCAAAAGCGGATCAATTTTTTTTTTTCCTATCGTTGGGTCTACCATTTTGCTTGAACCCTATTAGTTATGGCTCGCCAGCAAAGGCCAAAGTGTAACACCTGCTATTAAGGGTGTTTGGTAGAGTAACTATGTGTAATTATGGTTGATATTATTATTATTATTATTATAAACTTTAAATAGAATAATTAAATAATAATATTTATCAACATACATATTTTTAAATATTTTAAATAATTATTTTTTAAAAAATTATTAATTTGATTAGATAATTAATTAAATATAAAATTCAATAATTAATTTTATTTTAAAGTAGTTAATTTAAAATTATTATACTTTTAATTAAAAATATTAATTAATATATTATAATATATAATATAATTAAAAGAATATACTATAGTTAAAATTATATATTTTATAATCAAATTTTAATGTTTTTGAAAAATATATATTTAACTAATTATTTTATTTTAATGATTAATTTTTTATAGTAATTAATTAAAAAATTATTATATAATATTAAATTTAATACATATATAATATTATTTATAATATATTTATATTTATATTTAATATATATATTCTATAAATAAATATATAAATTTATATAGTAAATAGAACTGCAGCATGTGATGCTGTAGTGGATGGTAGCAGCTAAAGCAGGTAATCCCTCTTGACTAGTGGATGACAACAACTAAAGTAGATAATACCTACTTTAATCAAAGTACCAAAGTTGGTATTATTTTGTAGCAAAAGCTGATAAGCAGCACTGTGCTCGCGTTTGATGTCCTTCAAAGCAATGCATGAAGCGGCACAGGCCCAAACGGGCCCTAAGTGTTAGGCCTGGGTTAACCCGGTCTAACCCAAAATCCATTGGGCCGAAAGGAGGCCCAAGCCCAAGTCGAAGATGGGAACGCGGAGCCCAATTCGTCCGGTCAACGCTTAAACTAGTTTCTAATTTTGACTCTGCATCCATTTCTCCTTCATTGAGCTGCTCGATGTGGCACCATACACAGCAATGGCAATGGAAGCGGATGCGGGATGGCGGACTCCTCGGGCGGAAGACTTGGGCAGCGGGCGCTCATCGCCCTAATTTGGAGCGAGCGATCCATTGATCTCCACCGGCGGCAGCGAGCTTAGGAGAGATTTGGCGAGCAATTCCGGTGATCGGGGAGTCGTTGGCGAGGGACTCTCAGAGAGGCTTCTGCGAGAAGATATAAGAGATTGCAGCCGGCAACTAGGAGGTCGCTGGCGAGGGAGGGATTGAGGGAGTCGACGACAGGGGTCGTTGGCGACGGAGAGGAGAAGCTTGTAACTTTCTTTGGGAAGAATAAACGGTCTTCTTCCTCTTCTATCTCCCTTCCCTGTTTTTGAGATTTGGCAGCGCGTTTCCGGTGCTTACAGCGACGACTTTGGTGACTGTTTCCGGATGGCGACGGCACCACTGAGGGCGAAGACGAGAGCGTCTTCCCCTACCAGTACTCCTTCGTCTCCGGCAGCCAGTAACCTCGAGCGCAGGCGGTGCTCTGGAGGGAGAAGACGACGGAGTTGATCGATCAAATGATTCGGGCGTTCGAATCAAGGCGCTAATCGGAGTCAAAATCGGAATCGGGTCAATAGGCAAATTCGATACGCGAAATCGAATTGCAGCCGACGTCAGCAAAGCGAAAAAGGATTTCACACGGTAGATTTCGGGCGGTTGACGTCACGCAGACGTCAGCAAGGGCGATTTCGGTGAAGTGGTGATTTTGATGGTAATTTTGACTCAGGGTCAAAATTACACATTGGGGTCAAAATTGGAGGTACTTTCTGAAATTAGGGTTTCGATTTTCAGAATTAGGATTAGGGTTTTCCACTCGATTCTTTGATTTGGGGAGAATTTTGGACGGAGAATTAGGGTTTCCAGAATGAGGTAAAAGTACACCCGGAAACCCTAGGGTCTCATGCCCACTCTGGTGTTCCGTCAGACTACCTTAGGCCGGGGCGTGACAATTGGTATCAGAGCCAGACTGTGGGCCCATAACCCACAAATATTGGAGGACACAATACAACTGCTTCACCCGCGAAGGTGAAGATCGGTCGGAAGTTCCAGAAGATCACCCACACAGCGAGAGGGTCATCGGAGGACGTGTGGCCCAATCAGAAGAAAGGTAAAGCCAAGGTGACGGCTAAACCTGACGAGATGGTGAACCAAGGTGATCGCATAGCACAGATCGAGCAGGTGCTTGGTTTGACAGGCGACCGGGACATTGCAATTGTTCCACAGATGGAGATCCTTCAGAGGATGGTGGTAATAATTTTCTATATTTATCCAAAAGTAATATCATGCATTCTTCCTTCAGATTTATGTTAGCAATTGGAAGAAGATTAGAATCAAAATCAAAGAATTCATACCTTGATTTGATCAAGAAGTTTTCAAATTTAATTTTGGGTTTTTCTCTTACCTCAATGTCAATTTCATCAAAAATCTCATGTGTTATCCTCTTTTCTGTACCTGTGCTTGAATTTGAAACAAATGATATTTCAATCACCTCATCATCATTATCCTCTCCACCATCTATAATGCAAATCCCTAATGATTTTTTCTGGAGAACGGGATTGATGGTTCACATGGTAGTGGTGGTAGAATATGCATAGGATCCTCTTCCTCATATTTTTCCTCAATTTCTTTCTCTTTAATGGTGGCGGTGTAATACGAAAATGAAGGGAGGTAGTCCATCCTAACACTATCAAATTCATACCCATCAATTTGGTTATTTCTTATTTGTGGCTCCTCAAATTCTTCATCCTTCTTTTTACAAGACTCAAAAAATTCAAATTTTTCATCAAATGTGTCCCAAATATTTGTGTTGCATAACACTTCTTTATGTGAGAAGGGACTAGATGACTGGTAAAGTGCTGAGGAAGGTAAATCACAATAATCAAAATTTGCAGAAGGTAAATCACAATCAGGAGTCATGACTAATGATTGATCAAACTCTACAAAATTCTCAGATTTATCCTGGATTCCATCCTCTATGTCATTTTTATCAGTGCCATAAATCATACTATGAATATCTTCACTTTGTTTGTTCACAACAGCTAAAATATTTTCAAGCATGGCTTCTAAATTAGATTCTCGAGGTTCACTAAAGTCTGATTGTGGAATAAAGGGTGAGTCGTTCTGATAAAACAAGTTTTCATTGTTCTCCCTACTTTGATTATATGTACTAGGGCATAAGTTAAAGCATGGAGGAATCCTTACTTGACATTCAGTGAAATGATGCCCATGAGAACCACAAATAATGTTTTTCTAATTTGGATGTAAGCTTTTAACTTGAATGATTATTTTCATACCTTTCATACAATTCACTCTATTTTATTGCTTGAGAACAAGAAAAGATTTAAGTCTATGAGTATTTGATGTCTTGCATTTTAACAGTAATATATAGTATTATTTCATCTCAAACTTTCAGATCACATACCACCTCTCAGGCCTTCAGAGCACAGAATAGCTATAATTTTTGCAGTTGAATGCATCTCCCATCTTGAAGCTGTGATCGGGAATCATGATAGAGATTCCATAGTGGTGGAACGCCATGAGGCTCTCCACAAGATGATAGAGTCCTTAGGGACCCGCTTTGACAATGAGTTGGCACATCTCTCCTCAGAACTTGGAGCAGTTGCATTGGAGGTGGCCGATCTTAGGAGTAGGGTAGCCGTTCTACCTTCCTCTTCGTCGGCCACAGGCACAGGGGAGACCCGGTCATCCATGGTTCATTTGAAGATACCCGAGCCAACACCTTTCAGTGGGACACGCAGTGCAAAGGAGTTGGAAAACTTCCTTTGGGATATCAAGCAGTATTTTAGAGCTACTCAAGTTGCTGATACCGAGTGTGCGTAGGTGTGTGATGCCTATCTAACTGGTGACGCCAAGCTCTGGTGGCGCACCTTAGTGACACCTACAAGACAAGAGGTACCACGAGACATTTCTTGGGAAGAATTAAAGGCGGAACTCAAGACTCAGTTCCGGCCTACTAATCCGACGAAGGCAGCACGTGGCGCTCTTTGATGCCTTGCATTTTAAGTAATATCTAGTATTATTTCATCTCAAATCTAGACCTATCTTAATGTTTTTATACTCTATTTAGGCTTATTTATTTGATTACTTCAGAATCTTCACTTTTTTCTCATTTTTGTATAATTTTAGGTAAAATCACCCAATTTTGAAGTCTTTTGAAGATTCTAAGGCTATGAGGTGATTCCTTACGTAAAGATGAAGCTGCCCATCAAATTTGGGCCCAATCCGAGCTACTTTGAAAAATACAGTCAGGTGAACCAGGCGGGGTTCACCGGTGCTTTCACCGGATGTTCGAAAGTTCACAGAAGACTTCACTGCCTGGTGAACCCGGCGGGGTTCACCCGTGATTCTCTTTGAGACAATTCGCACAGAAACATACAGAAGACTTCACTAGTAGGTGAACCCCACGGGGCTCACCAGTGATTTTTTACTCGACAGAATTGTACAGAGGATTTCACCACCTGGTGAACCCCACGGGGTTCACCCGTGATTCTTATTGGGCAGCCCGACACCTGCTCGAATTTTTGGCGATTTTGAGCCCTAGAGATGTCCAAATTTGGCAAGCGGGCATGTTTTGGAAAGCTAATTCAAAGGAGAACGCAAGGAATATAGAAGCCCCAATTCTTACCTCCAAATGAGGGAGAAATCGGTGCTCGAAGTGGCTAGGGCGGACAGAAGTGGCGACATAGCGATTTCGGGGCGATTTTGAGAGATTGGAGCATCAGATCTTCATGATTTTTAGGGATCTTGTTCGGTTCATCCTCTCATTCCTCTCTAAAACTCTTTGTAACTATTGTCTGGACTTTTTAGCAAGATTCTTGTGAGTTTTCATGAATTCTATAGCGTAAACCCTTTTTCGGGACTTGGTTGAAGCCCGCTGACGATTTCTTTCATGCTATTTTAATTTAATTCTGTTATTTGGATGTTCATATGAGTATATTTTACCTTGTTGTATTTATTCCGTGATGTTGCTTTTGCCGCGTAATATCATGTTTTAGCCGACACGATCCATACCGAGAGGAGGGTCATGGCGGTGGAACCCCTAGGTAAAACTTGTAAATCCATGACACGAGAGTGCTTGGTTTTCATTCGAGGGTAATATAGTTTTCCACAGAACTCATAGGGTTTATCTGGAACGATCCACCGCGAGACTAGGAGATCGTTCCGGATAAACACCAGGGTGTACCACCGAGAGGGGGCATCCTGTAACTTAGGGGAGATTCTTCGCATGTTAGATACGTCAGTGTGGTGGATACCAAAGTCTCGATCTCTCTCATATAGATAACTTCCTCGTCGTTGCATTTGATTTTTTTTGTTTTTGCTTATTGCTCTCAAAACCCCATTTCGAATTGCTTAGCTATTGAGACTTAGATTTTCTTGTACTTAACCTTGCTCCCTGTGGGTTCGACATAACCGTGCACTTGCGGGATGTGTCACTCTTCAGGGCATCAGGCATACAGGGACTATCCGAGAATACGTCAAGGCCTATTCGGCGGCGATGCTGGAGATTCCGGATATGTCCGAGGAAAACAGAATGTATTGGTTCCTAGATTGATTGTAGATATAGGCAGAGCTTGAGGTCAGGCGACACTTGCCCAGGAACCTAAAGGAGGCTATGACTATTGCTGATGGACTTGTGGTTTTACGGAGTAGGGTGGCACCTGCCCCTGCTTCTACTAGTGCATCCAAGTCTCACTCCCCTCGTAGGACTAGGGGGAAGCGACCAGCCTCTACCTCTCGGCCTAAGCTGAGCAAAGCAGGACAGGGTCAGAAGAAGATTTGGATGGGGAGGAATAATTCAGGTGCTGGACCTCCATGGACACATATTTCTAGATCTCCACCTAGAGGCACAGGAAGACAGATTAGGTGCTTCCTTTGTAAGGGGCCCCACAACATGCGTAATTGCCCAAGAGGAGACACTCTAGTAGCGATTGTTAAAAGAGAGTCTCAGCAAAAATATGATGATCCTGTGATCACTGTTAATCCATTAGGGATTAATACCATTGCTACAATGACGATGATGAAGAAGAAGCTCCTGTACGTGGAGATGAGGCTGAACTCGCATTGAGTTTATTCCATGGTGGACACTGGAGCTTCATATGTTTTTGTGCCTGAGCAGATGGCACCTCGGTTAAGCTTGCGCTTATCCCCGGCACAAGACCGAGCGAAGACGATTAATGCAGAGGAGCGACAGATTGTCGAGATATCTTATGATACTCCTATTCTTTTCGGTGACTGGAGTGGTCAACATCACGTTCGGGTAGTGACTCTAGATGACTACGACATGATCATTGGACTTGATCTTTTGAGGAAAATGAAGGCAACAGTGACACCTCATCTTGATGGTGTCTAGCTGTTGGATGAGAGACATCCGTGCTTTGTGAGATGTCTTAATTTGAAGGGGACACAGACACAGACTTGACTGAGTAGAGGAGGAGTGTAGGGCAGCGCTATTTCTGCAGCTACCTTGGAGACAGGTGTACACCGGGGCGAGTTGACTTTTCTGGCCACTTGGGTGATGACCCAAGTTGAGGGTCAAGAATATGTACCAGAAGAAGTGGCAGATATCCTTGAGGAGTACAAGGACATCATACCTCCTGAATTGCCCAAGGAATTGCCTCCACGACATGCGATTGATCACCGCATAGAGCTCATTCCTGGGACCACTCCCTCATTCAGAGCTCCATACCGCATGCCTCCTACATAGCTTGTAGAGCTTAGGAAGCAATTGGATGAACTCTTGGCAGTAGGGTTTGTCCAACCCTCAAAATCACCATTTGGAGCTCATGTACTATTTCAAAAGAAGAAAGACGACATCTTGAGATTCTGTGTCGACTATTGGGCTTTGAACAAAATCACAGTGAGGAATAGATTTCCAATTCCTCATATCTAGGATCTCTTAGACAAACTTGCTGGCGCGTTCATCTTCACCAAATTGGACCTGAGATCAGGTTATTGGCAGGTGCGCATAGCAGAAGGAGATGAGCCGAAGACAGCTTGTGTGATGAGGTTGCTGGCGCATCCATCTTCACCAAATTGGTTATGCCATTCGGCTTAACTAATGCACCCGTCACTTTCTCCCATCTAATGAATGATGTTTTAGCACAATTGTTAGATGACTTTGTAGTTGTCTACTTAGATGACATCATAGTGTACTCGACTACGATGAGAGAGCACATAGTACACCTGAGGACAGTCTTCTAGCGACTGAGGGATCATCAGCTATACTTGAGGAGGGAGAAGTGCTCTTTTGTTGCCCGTGAGATCCAGTTTTTTGGCCATGTTGTTGGTCATGGCACTGTCCAGATGGATCTCGAGAAGGTTAAGGCTATTGTCGAGTGGCCTACACCTTCCTCTCCCATAGAGCTCAGATATTTCCTTGGAGTGGAAATTCATCTAAGGATACTCTAAGATTGTAGCTCCACTATCAGAGCTCCTGAAGAAAGATACTCAATGGCATTGGGAAGAACAACATCAAACTTCTATGGATAAGTTGAAAAGTAGAATCGCCTCTGAGCCAGTTCTTTGCATGCCAAACTTTAGGCGCCCATTCGAAGTCCATACAGATGCTTTAGACAGAGCAATTGGAGGAGTCTTACTACAGGAGGGACACTCCATAGGATTTGGGAGCAGGAGTTCAGTCCGGTAGAGCAGCGCTACTTGGCTCACGAGAAGGAGATGGTTGCCGTTATCCATTGCCTTCGCACTTGGCGCGTCTACCTTCTTGGTAGAGTTTTCGTGGTGAAGACCTACAACATTGCCAACATGTACTTCACCACACAGAAGAAGCTCTCATCGAAGCAGGTGAGATGGCAAGAATTTCTCGCTGAGTTTGATTTCCAATGGGAACATAAACCAGGGCGAGCTAATATTGTTCTTGATGCTCTTAGTCGCATGTGTACATTGGTGCTTGCGACTCTCACGAGGATTGATGCCTCGCATTTTGGTAGTAATTTTGATGGTCATTTCACGATAAATCTAGCCTTATTTTAATACTTTTATACTCTTTATAGGCTTATTTCCTTCATATCTTCAGAATCTTCACTTTTTGGTGTTTTTGTGGAATTTCAGGTGAAATCACCCTTTTTCAACATATTTTGGAGATTCTAAGGCCATGAGACAATTTCTTATGCGAAAACGAAGCTACACGTCAAATTTGGGCCAAAATAGAGTTAGCCTAAAAAATACTGCCAGATTAACCCCATGGGGTTCACCATCCCAGTCGCCAGTCGGCAGAACACTCTAGAGAGCTTCACGGCCGGGTGAATCCCACCGGGTTCACCAGATCTCTTGTAAGCCCAGAACTATACAGTGAGAAGCACGACCAGGTGAACCCGACGGGGTTCACAGCGCTTCTTTCGCCCAGAACTTCACAGAGAGAATCACGGGCAGGTGAACTCGGCGGGGTTCACCCGTGATTCCAACCTAGTCGTGAGCGAGATCGAGTTTCACTCGGTTATTCCCTGATTTCTCACTCGTTTGGAGTCCGAAATTGGAAAGTAAGGTGTCTATAGAAAGCTCTTTCAGAGGCGAACGCACGGGAAATAAAGGCCCTAATTTTCTTGCCCTAATTATCGAGTAATCAGGGGACGAATTGGTGCGGGCGGAAGAACACGGCGACAAGGCGATTTTTGGAGATTTTCGAAGATTGAGACACAAGATCATCACGATTTCTTCAGGATTCTTTCGGTTCATCGTCTCCTTCCTCTTAGATTCATTTCCTTGTACTTTTCCTTTCATTAAAAGAGAGATTTTGAGCGTTTCAATGATGATTGTTGCGTAAACCCTATTTCAGGGCTTGGTTGAAGCCCTTTGATGATTTTGATCGCAAACTTTGTATCTATTTTCTTTATTTGGAATGAATTGTGAGCATATTTTACTTTGACGTATTTATTTCATGATTTTACCTTGGCCGAGTATTTTCACGTGTTAGCCGTTACGATTCATATTGAGAGAAGGATCGTAAGGGTGGAATCTCTTAGTAAAACTTGCGAGACCTCGACACGAGAGTGCTTGGTCTTCACTCGAGGATTTTGCAGTCTGCCATAGAACTCATTAGGTTCGTCTTAGAACGATCCACAGCGAGAGTAGGAGGTCGGTCTAAGACGAACACCGGGGTGTACACTCGAGAGAGGGCACCTTGTACCCTAGGGCTAGACTCCTTGTGCAAAACCAATAAACCAAATAATTAATATTTTTCTTGTGCGATTAAGATTATCATTGTGGTAGAAACTGTAGCCCTGATATCTCTCTCATATTTTCTCCCTATCGTCATAGTCATGATTGCTTGTTTACGATTTCTATTTTCGAAACCACATCTCGATTTGCCTAGGTATTAGGACTCGGATTTTCTGGTACTCAACCTTGTTCCGTATGAGATTCGACATCTTTTATATTACTTCGACATAACCATGCACTTGCGGGACGTGTCAAGTTTTTGGCGCCGTTGCCGGGGAATAACGGTTGATATTAGTATATTTCTGAGAATTGGTAGACTAGGTTTTAGGTTAGTTTTTCTTTACTGCACTGTTATTTTCTTTTTCTCTTTAGTTACTTGCTGTCTTAGAACTTTATAATTTTGACTGACCATTTCATACGAAGAAGTTCTAGGGCAGGTACATTCTTTGACATTGATCCAGAGATCGAGCGCACCTTCAGGACAATAAGGAAGCAAAATCAAATTTTGAAGAAAGAAGTTGTGAACCATCTAGAAGGAGAAAATCAGATGGAGCACATTCAACTTGATGTGAACAATGACCGGGTACCACAACCAATGGGGAACAACTATAATAACATGACATTGAAAGATTACTCTACTCCCTATACTTATGGTTTTCAATTAGGAATTGCTAGGCCCGCTGTTGAGGCCAATAACTTCGAAATAAAACCTGCTCTTCTTTCTATTGTGCAACAAAACCAATTTGGTGGTTCTCCTCTTGAGGACCCCAACATGCACATCTCTATTTTTCTAGAATATTGCGATATGTTGAAAATTAACGGTGTGTCTGCTGATGCGATCAGGTTATGATTGTTTTCCTTCTCTTTGAGGGACAGGGCGAGAGCTTGGCTGCACACACTACCTGCTGCTTCGATAAGAACATAGGCAGAGCTTTCTCAAGCCTTTCTCTCCAAGTACTTCCCTCCATCAAAGACAATTCAATTGCGGAATCAGATAACGAGTTTCATGCAAAAGGATGGAGAATCCTTATACGAAGCTTGAGAGAGGTTTAAAGAGCTCCAAAGGATGTGTCTACACCACAGAATTGAAACTTGGGTTTTGATCCAAACGTTCTACAGCGGTTTGGATTACAACACAAGACTAACAGTGGATGCTGTAGCAGGAGGCGCTCTGATGAATAGAAGAGTTGAAGATGCAATGAACCTTCTCGAGGACATGGCGATTAACCATCACCAATGGACATCTGAGAGAAGTACTTCTACCAAGAAGTCAGGTAAGTATGACTTCGACTCTTTGACTGCACTTACTACTAAGGTGGATAATCTGACTAGAAAGCTTGACTCTTGGTCTGTTAATTCGATGGATACTAACTCTATTTCTTGTGAGGTCTGTGGAGTTGTAGGTCATGCAGGGGCAGATTGTCAGGTAGGAGATGAGCAGATGAGTGCGATCAACATTGAACAATTGAATGCTGTTGGAAATTTTAACCCGAACAACAATCCATACTCCTGCACATTCAATCCAGGGTGGCACAATCACCCAAATTTCTCTTACCGGACAACTCAGCCGATTCAGCCTGGACAAATTCCACCACAGCAAGCCCAGCCCCCACAAGGAAATTTTAGGCAACCTCAACAGAACAATTTCAGACCGCTAGGATTCCAAGCTAGAAACTACAATGCGCCACAACCACAGCAAAAGCCGAACAATGATTCAAATCTGAGCAAGCAACTTGAAGGGCTGACAGACATGATGAAGATGATGATGACAAGGATGGACTCCCTGGAAACACACAATAAAATGCTAGAGAGCTAGCTAGCCCAGCAAGCTAGCTCGTCTTCGAGAGCGCCAAGCAAGCTTCCATCCCAACCAGAGGTACACCCGAGGGAGCATTGCAATGCAATCTCCACTCAGAGCGGCAAACAACTTGAAGATCCAAAGATGCCGACTGATGACAGGATAGATGAAGTGATACCAGAACCTGTGGAACAATATTCAAATGAAACACCAGTGGCACCTGCACTAGTTGAAAAGGAGCAGCCCTATGTGGGACCGCCCGCATATAAACCATCGATTCCTTTTCCGCAGAGGCTTGTCAAGGCTAAATTGGACAAGCAGTTTGGTAAGTTTTTAGAGGTTTTAAAGAGACTTGACATTAACATCCCTTTCGTTGATGCTCTTTCGCAGATGCCGACTTATGCAAAATTCCTAAAAGACATCTTATCAAATAAAAGGAAGCTAGAAGATCAAGGGACTGTTGCACTTACTGAGTGTAGTGCCATCATTCAGAATACTCCCTCAAAAACTTAAAGACCTAGGCAGTTTCTCCATACCCTACCAGATTGGGGAGATGTCCTTTTAGAAAGCTTTGAACAATATAGGAGCAAGCGTTAGCCTCATGCCACTTTCACTTTGTAAAAGGCTAGACTTAGGAGATTTGCAACCAACTAATATTTCCATACAGCTTGCAGACAGATATGTACGCCACCGAGTTGGTATTTTAGAGGACGTACCTGTTAAAGTAGGAGATTACTTTATTCCTGCTGATTTTATTGTTTTGGAGATTGATGAGGATGACAGGCTCCCTATCATTCTGGGGAGACCTTTTCTTGCTACTGCAGGCGCTGTCATGGATGTCAAGAATGAGAAACTGACCTTGAACATCTGTTGCAACGTTATTCAATTTGCTTTAACTAACACCCCACCCTGAAAAAACCTTCTCTTGCAGGTACATGCTGCAGTATTAATATCTTGGAAAAAGCTACACAGAATGATGAGCCGCCCAGGAGAGAAGTGGACCCGCTGGAACTTGCTCTGACGAATTCTATTAACAAGGATGATAAAGGAGAGGCTGAGGTTCTTGCTGCACTATTGGAAACTGATGCAAGCGAAGATACAAGAAAGAAGAAATTCAGGAGACTCAGGAACAGAAGAAAATTGAACTCAAGAACTTGCCCAGCACTTTGAGATACGAGTTCTTGGGAGACGATTCTACATTCCTCGTGATTGTTAGTGTAGCGTTGGACAAGGAGCAAACTGAATTACTACTTAATGAAGAAAGAAGTGCACAGGATTAACCCATCTGTTTGCATGCACAGGATCCTATTGGAAGACAACAGTAAACCTTCTATAGAGTTCCAGCACCGACTAAACCCGCATCTAAAGGATGTAGTGAAGAAAGAAGTGCTCAAACTACTAGATGCCGGAGTTATATATATCCAATTTCAGATAGCTCTTGGGTAAGTCCAGTACATGTTGTACCCAAGAAAGGTGGCGTCATAGTGATAAAGACCGAGGCAGATGAGCTGATACCTACGCGCACAGTCACGAGATACAAGATGTGCATAGACTACAGGAAGTTGAATTCGGCTACGTGAAATGATCATTTCCCTCTTCCATTTATAGATCAGATGTTAGATAGATTAGCGCATAACTCTTATTTTTGCTTTTTGGATGGCTTTTCAGGTTTCTTCCAAATCCCTATCCACCCGGATGACCAGGAGAAAACAACTTTCACATGTCCCTACGGCACATATGCGTACAGAAGGATGCCCTTTGGCCTCTGCAACGCCCCCGTGACCTTTCAACGAGTAATGATGGCCATATTTTCTGATTTTAACGAAGATTTCATGGATATATTTATGGACGATTTTTCTGTGTATGGTTCTTCATTTCATCATTGCTTGTCCAATTTGTCTAAGGTTTTGCAGAGGTGCGAAGAGGTGAACCTAGTCTTGAACTGGGAGAAGTGTCACTTCATGGTCAAGGAAGGCATTGTCCTTGGGCACCTAGTATCTGAACGAGGGATAGAGGTGGATAGAGCGAAGATTGAAGTCATCAAACATCTCAAGCCCCCCACATCAGTAAAGGGGGTCAGGAGCTTTCTTGGACACGCTGGCTTTTATAGAAGATTTATTAAAGATTTTTCTAAGATAGCTCGACCCTTAACTAATTTACTCGCTAAAGATGCTATGTTTTGCTTTGACAGGGATTGCGAGGAGGCCTTCTCAAAACTAAAGGAAGCATTAATCTCAGCTCCAAGAATTCAACCCCCGGATTGATCACTACCTTTTGAGTTGATGTGTGATGCTAGCGACCAAGCTGTTGGGGCAGTCTTGGGTCAGAGGAAGGATAAGAAGCTTCACGCCATCTATTATGCCAGTCGTACACTTGACGACGCTCAGATAAATTATGCGACTACGGAGAAAGAGCTGATAGCGATTGTCTTTGCTTTCGATAAGTTTCGTTCCTATCTAGTTAATTCGAAAGTAATCGTGTTTACTGATCATGCAGCTATAAAATACCTGATCAACAACAAGGACGCGAAGCTAAGACTCATTTGATGGGTCCTCCTCTTGCAAGAATTCGATATACAGATCAGGGACAAGAAGGGGAGTGAAAATCTATTCGCTGATCATTTTTCCAGACTTGACCGCAGCGCAGACAAAGAAATTGATGCAGAACTAGAGATTAATGATACATTCCCTGAAGAACACCTTTATGCCTTATTAGATCAGCAAGTCCCATGGTGTGCAGATTTTGTTAATTACATTGTGTCTAACATTTTCCTCCTGATCTCACTTTTCAGAGGAAGAAGCGGTTTCTACATGATGTGAAGTTTTATTATTGGGACGAGCCATATCTATACCGGAGATGTGCGGACTGGTTGTACAGACGATGCGTGCCAGAGGAGGAGATGCAAGATGTGTTGAGCCATTGCCATACTTCACCTTACAGAGGACACTCGGGGGCCTCTAAAATAGCTTTTCAAGTTTTACAGTCTGGTTTGTATTGGCCTTCCATATTCCATAATGCTAAACAATTTGTCTCCACTTGTGACAGTTGCCAACGGACTGGAAACTTATCAAAAAGAGATGAGCTCCCACTCAACAACATCATGGAAGCGGAAATTTTTGATGTATGGGGTATAGACTTCATAGGTCTCTTCCCCTCTTCATGTGGAAAACGGTACATTCTGGTCGCCGTCGACTACGTGTCGAAGTGGGTGGAGGCATCCGCTGAAGCTACAAACAATTCTAGAGTTGTTATGAGGTTTATGAAGCGGACTATTTTCCCCTGATTTGGAGTTCCACATGTGTTAATTAGCGACGACAGCTCTCACTTCATTGAGCAGAAATTTGGGGCACTACTGAAAAAGTATGGTGTGAAGTACAAAATTGCTACGCCCTATCACCCTCAGACTAGTGGTTAGGTATAAGTCTCTAATAAAGAAATCAAACAAATTTTGGAGAAGACTGTATTGCGATCACGGAAGGATTGGGAAATGAAATTACCGGATGCCTTATGGGCTTATAGGACCGCACTCAAAACACCCCTTGGTATGTCTCCTTTCCAACTTATTTATGGGAAATCATGTCATTTACCCGTTGAGCTTGAGCACAGGGCGTATTGGGCTGTCAAGCAAATCAACTTCGATTTCAAGAACGCCGGTGAAAGGAGAAAGCTACAACTTGATGAGTTGGACGAGATGCACCTTTTTGCCATGGAGAATGCCAAAAACTACAAAGCACGCACCAAGTTTTGGCATGACAAGCGCATTGCAAAGAAGGAATTTCATGAGGGAGACAAAGTACTTTTATTTAATTCAAGACTTCGGGTATTCCCAGGAAAGCTTCGCACGAGATGGTCCGGTCCTTTTACCGTTCAAAAAGTTCAACCTTATGGTGCCATTACAATTTGGACAGAACGAACAGGAAGTTTCACAGTTAACGGGCACCGTCTCAAGCACTACTTTGAAGATGAGAGGGTCGAAAAAGAGGAAGTTCTAGCTCTTTCAGACCCCCCGGACTTGCAACTTTGAAAACTCTTATGGTCAAGCTACCGACCTAAACCTAGCGCTCTTGGGAGGCAGCCCAAGTTTTTGATTGATTTTAGTTTTTATGCATAACTTTTCATTGTCATTAGTTTGTGTTTTAGAACACTGTTTTATTTTTCATTTAATTTTAATTTTCTAGAGGGGATCACTACTAATTTAATGTCTCTTTATGCTGTAGAAGGAAGTTGGAGCACATGGGAATTTTTCCAGAATTTTCTGAGTAAATCAGTGCAAATCACGGCCTGGTGAACCCTATGGGATTCACCCGTGAAGTGCACTATACAGGCGCTTCCAATTCTGTGACCAGAACGTTTCACGGCCTGGGTATTTCCTTCTACACAAAACCGATCAGAGGACTTCACGGGCAAGTGAACCCGCTGTGCAGGAACCATCTAGTGAGCTTCACAGGTAGGTGAACCCCACGGGGTTCACCATCTTTCCGAACTCCAAAAAATATCCAGTAAGCTTCACAGGTCGGTGAACCCCAGCGGGTTCACCCGTGTTTTTGTTGTATCAGCCTGACCATAGTTAGCTTCATGGGCAGGTGAACCCGGGCGGGTTCACTGGAATTTCAACCTACGTTCACTCGAAGCTAGGGCACCACACGCGACTCTTCCGCCGCCGCCTCCTGTGCTGACGAAATCCACCTGATCGCGCCGCCTTCCCACCTCCTTAACACACGAAGGCGACTTCCCCCACATCGATCCACGTTTCCCCCAAGATCTGGACAGGTTTCATCTCTTCTCACCAAGATCTCATCCCGGATTTTTCATACCGCCAGTTTTCGGAGCTTCTTCTGCGCGATCGTGCCGTCCGCCTGTCTTTTGAACACAAAAAGGAGATCTTCAAAAGTCCGATCAAGGTTTCCCTTTCCTCCGCACAAGATTCTTTTCCGATCGGTTCTAGATTCTCGCCTCACCTGATCTCAAGAGTTTTTCTGGTGATCTACCGCCGCCTTCCTCCTTGCAACACCGGCCAGTTTTTCTCAATGCCGACAATTTCCTGATCTCGCCACCACCATGCCTCCACGAACCAAGGTCATGGCTGCCAAGAAGACTGCGCAGCCGACACCAGCGTTCTCAGATTCGTCCGCCACCGACGATGAGGAGTACGAGCTGACGCCTACACCTCCATCTCACCGGCCATCTTCAGCCCTGCCAGGATCTTCATCTCGTCATGGGCGCACATCCGCCAGTCGATCACAGCCATACACCTCTCCCCCGAACGAGTTCGGGATCATTTTTCGCGACGCTAGCCAGGAACAACGCTATCAGATATTACATCAGCGCCGAGTTCTCAACACGAGGTATCTTGATAGAGGTACACTGCAGATGCTTGGGATGCTAGGGGATGTTGACATGATGTACACGCAGTGGGTCTGGACCAGCTCCAACGTCTAGTTTCTCCCACTTATGTTGGCGTGACGTTGGAGTTCTTGAGTTCTTTGGAAGTAAAAGCAGATCCTATTCTAGAGGATGACCTAGGGCATTTAACATGTCAATTGGGTAATATCGAACACAGCCTCACTCTTTCACAGTTGCGTAGTATATATGGTTTTCCTGAGCCGTGTGCACGCAAGGTCCCACCAGAGTACAGTGAATAGAATTTTTGGGGCACAATTACTAATGAGCATATCTACTCCGCTCGCGTGGCCCGTGCATCTAGCTTATGCAACTCAGTGATCAAGTATGTCCACCGCGTGTTGGCCCACACCCTATTTGGCCGTGGTGAGAGTGATGGTATGGTTCGGCAAACCGAGCTATTTTATCTCTGGTGTATGCTTCACAGTTTCAGAGTGGACTCTGGGTACTATCTCGCAAAGAAATTCAGTCGCGTCGCCCGTTCTTTGAAGGGGGCGATAGTGTTTGGCGGCTTGATCACACCTTTGGCAGTTTCTCTGGGCATCATCCCCTACGACACATTGGAAGCTACTGGCAGCAACAGGCTCGACATTGAGTCATATGTCGCCATGAAGCTGATCATTCACAAGGGCGATTCATATTGCATGACATTCAAAGGGAGCCCATTCTGCCTACCCTTGCCGAACCCAGAGCGCACATCAGTCAGAGTCCGTGGAAACTGGCGTATCCAGCCAGATCCCGTCGACACCGCACCACCAGCACCAGGTGTCTTTTCCTTTGGTGGCAGCTCTTTTTACGATTATATGATGTCTGTATTGCAGGAAATTAAAGAAGAGCAGCTCCATCAACGGGAGATGATTGATCACCTAGACACCTCCGTTACCTACATCTAGTAGAACCAATCTTCGCATTGGGAGTCCATGGAAGCACACATGCAGAGGCAGCACAAAATAATGGGATCGGTGTGGGAAAAGCTCTTTGCGATGGACGAGCACCTCTCCTTCATCAATGAGGAAAATATGGCTCGCATAGACATCTCTTCCGACGAGGAGGCCGAGCCCGACTATAGCGCACGCGGGAAGAGCAAGAGCTCCTGAGCATTTGGCTCTCGCTCGCGCAAGCGGAGGTAGCTCCCTATCAGCATCGGCGTCATCATCCACTCCTCTCACATCATGGTATTGCATAGAGGACTATGCAAACTTTTAGAGTGGGTGAGCTTTTTATACTCCGGTCTCTACTTTCTTTCTTTATGTGGCTGTGATTTGTTGTGATGATGAGGATTGATATTTTTATTTTGTGATGGTTGGATATTATGTGGCATTGTATCTTATATGTCATTTTATTCATGGGCCTGGTCCACATCCTCAGGCCCCACTCTATTGTGGTTCTGTATGACACTTTGCATTTTTACTTTCATGCTTATCTTAGTACTTTGCTATGATAATTGTGACTCTCATACATTCTGTGAAACTTTTGAAATTTTGAATGACGTTATGATGCTCAATTTGATTCTTTTTCATGAATTCATGTGTTTATCATGAGAAATGTCCTATGATAGCTATTTCAAAAAAAAAATGAGTTGAATATAAGATTGATTAGGAGTGATCAAAGAATTAGGTCTGGAGTAATACCTCCTTATTAGAGATTACTTTTTGATCATGTTCATTTATTCTATGATTTTAAAATTTTGTGATTTGGATTGGTTTGAGTTGTTCATTAGTGGGTCAAACATTTCTATGATTGTTTAATCAACTCAAGCTTGCAACTTACATGAGAATCATATTGAGATACACATTCACTTAGTTATTCTTTGAATTTCTTTCTATTATTGGGGAGACACTACATGCGTTCAAAAAGGATGTGTTATCAATTGTTGATATAAAAAAAAAATATCACCCTTTAGATTCCTCTACTTGGCACTGCGCAAAATTGGCAGTGGTACCGAAGGGCATGAGTTGAAATCTAAGGGATGTGAAGTTGAAATCAATAAATAGACTCCTCTACTTGGCATTACGAAAAATTGGCAATGGTACCTAAGGTTATGAGTTGAAGTCTATTGCAATAATCAGTGTATCATACCCTGATAGAACATTTGAGTTAACCCCAACGATTTGATTAGGAAGAATTGGAATTGCATGAGTGTTATGTGTAGGCTTGATTGAATCTTAATGTTTGCTGCTTACTAGGTTGTTTGGCATCTAGAAATTGTGGGATGAAACTGTTGAGCACTTAAAACAACCATTTACTTGATTTCTCCTAATTAGATTTTGGATTGTTATTGAATGTTTTTCTAACTTGGATGTATGCCTCAACATAAAAGATTACTCCTATACGCATCTTGTATTTCATCTTATTTTATTGCTTGAGGACAAGCAAATATTTAAGTCTAGAGTATTTTGATGCCTCGCATTTTGATATTAATTTTGATGGTCATTTCATGATAAATCTAGGCTTATTTTGACACTTTTATACTCTTTATAGGCTTATTTCCTTCATATCTTCGGAATTTTCACTTTTTGGTGTTTTTGTGGAATTTCATGTGAAATCACCCTTTTTAGACGTATTTTGGAGATTCTAAGGCCATGAGACGATTTCTTATGCGAAAACGAAGCCACACATCAAATTTGGGCCAAAACAGAGTTAGCCTGAAAAATACAGCCAGGTACCCCATGGGGTTCACCATCCCAGTCGCCAGCCGGCATAACACTCTAGAGAGCTTCACGGCCGGGTGAACCCCACCGGGTTCACCAGATCTCTTGTAAGCCGAGAACTGCACAGTGAGAAGCACGGCCAGGTGGACCCGGCGGGGTTCACCACGCTTCTTTCGCCCAGAACTTCATAAAGAGAATCACGGGCAGGTGAACCCGGTGGGGTTCACCCGTGATTCCAATCCAGTCGCGAGCGAGATCGAGTTTCACTCGGTTATTCCCTGATTTTTCACTCGTTTAGAGTCCGAATTTGGCAAGTAAGGTGTCTACGGAAAGCTCTTTCAGAGGCGAACACACGGTAAATAAAAGCCCTAATTTTCTTGCCCTAATTATTGAGTAATCGGGGGACGAATCGGTGCGGGTGAAAGAACACGGCGACGAGGCGATTTTTGGAGATTTTCGGAGATTGAGACACAAGATCATCACGATTTCTTCAGGATTCCTTCAGTTCATCGTCTCCTTCCTCTTAGATTCATTTCCTTGTACTTTCCCTTTCATTAAAAGAGAGATTTTGAGCATTACAATGATGATTGTAGCGTAAACCCTATTTCAGGGCTTGGTTGAAGCCCTTTGAACATTTTGATCGCAAACTTTGTATCTATTTTCGTTATTTGGAATGAATTGTGAGCATATTTTACTTTGACGTATTTATTTCGTGATTTTACCTTGGCCGAGTATTTTCACGTGTTAGCCATTACGATTCATATTGAGAGAAGGATCGTAAGGGTGAAATCTCTTAGTAAAACTTGCGAGACCTCGACACGAGAGTGCTTGGTCTTCACTCGAGGATTTTGCAGTCTGCCATAGAACTCATTAGGTTCGTCTTAGAACGATCCACAGCGAGAGTAGGAGGTCGGTCTAAGACGAACACCGGGGTGTACACTCGAGAGAGGGCACCTTGTACCCTAGGGCTAGACTCCTTGTGCAAAACCAATAAACCAAATAATTAATATTTTTCTTGTGCGATTAAGATTATCATTGTGGTAGAAACTGTAGCCCTGATATCTCTCTCATATTTTCTCCCTATCGTCATAGTCATGATTGCTTGTTTACGATTTCTATTTTCGAAACCACATCTCGATTTGCCTAGGTATTAGGACTCGGATTTTCTGGTACTCAACCTTGTTCCGTATGAGATTCGACATCTTTTATATTACTTCGACATAACCATGCACTTGCGGGACGTGTCAAGGATTGAGGGTGATCTCCTCGAATGTATTCAACAAGCCGCAGGACTCGACACCAAATATCAGCGGTTGTTAGCCAATGCGAAAGAAGGCAAGGTCCGCATATTCTTTGTTGAATGCGGAGACCTACTTATGGCCGAAGGCGGTCGCCCCTTGATTCCAGCAACCGGCAGACTACGTCGCGAGCTTATGAGGGAGCTCCATGACACTACATGGAGTGGTCATCCAAGACAGCGTAGGATGTTGGCACTTATGTCTAGATCATGCTATTGGCCCTCCATGCGAACCGATATTGATCATTATGTCTGCACTTGCTTGAAGCAGGATAAAGTTGACAGACCGCGTGAAGCAGGACTTCTTCAGCCTCTACCAGTACCGGAACACCCATGAACTTCAATTTCCATGGACTTTATCATAGGATTGCCGAAAGTCAATGGTAAAGCCTCTATGTTAGTGGTGGTGGATAGATTTTCAAAATATGCAATGTTTATCGCAGCACCAGAGCCTTGTTTAACCAAGGACACGACTAAACTCTTCTTCAAGTATGTGGTGAAGCAATTTGGGCTTCCAGACATCATCTCCGACAGAGACGCCAAATTCACAGGGAACTTTTGGACGTCGTTTTTCAAAACACTTGGCTCGGAGTTAAAGTTCTCAACAGCAAATCATCCTCAGACTGATGGTCAGACAGAGAGAGTATCTTCGACATTTCGTTACAGCAAGTCAGCGCAATTGGGTGTCTCTCCTCGACACAGTGTAGTTTGCTTATAACTTGCAGCGGTCTTCATACACAGGGAAGACCCCTTTGAGATTGTCTTAGGATGTGTTGACACAAATCTATATAGCTTTTTATGTATGATTGTACTAATAGAATCGTCTCCATTTCATAGCTTAAGTCCCATAATTGCTTTTATTTCGATACATCTATGGAATATACACTTCTTTTAGTATTTTCATGTTTTCAGGTCAAAACGACCACAAAGAGAATGGATTTTGGGACTTTTGGAATTAGAAGGACTTCCCCTAATCAAGATAATTCAAACTAGAAACTTTCGGATTTATTGGAGCCTCTGTTGGAAATCATGACCGGGTCACGATCAGAATCATGCCCGTGACTCGTCTCTGTGCTCAGAGCTGCAACTAATCAACACGACCGGGTCACGACCAAATTCACGCCCGTGATCGTGAACCCGCCTGTTTCGAAACCGCAATTTTAACCAAGGTTTCTTCAACCTAACCTAAGGTAAGGCAAGAGGGCATCCATGTCCTTTTTCCCCCATTGACAAAAGATCATGGAACAGCTTTTAGGAGGAGAAATCTACCACGAAATCATGATTTCGTGGAGATAAGGGTGGCTGAAGTTTTGCAGGACATGAGAGGAGGCTGGCAAAGACTTTTCTTGCTGGAAAAATGGCAGCGGCTTTGTAGAGCTTGGGGAAGAGAAGAGAGCCCACTAGGAGGAGAGGAGATAAATGAGAGAAGAAAAGGATTTTCAAGGGGGATCGCATACGAGAGAAGTGCAAAATATTAGAGAAGGAAGCTACACTAGGAAAGAGGGGCTGCGCATCTGCTACCATTGAAGATATTCATGCATAGAACACCTCAAGAACAAGTTGTAAGGAAGATTCTCAAAATACATTTGATTTGGCATGCCAATTTTGTAAACTTATTCAAAGTATGGCATGATCTTAGCTCATTTTTGTAATTCCTGCACAAATCTGCATATGCGTGTGTTGTTAAGGATTATTGCTTGTGATTCTATGATAAATATGATAGGATAAACTTTAAATCAGGATGTGGGATAACCCTTTGATAACTTACTAGTTGAAATAATCTTACTCCGTGTGCTCGAAATCCTTGCTTAACCTTATGTGTGCGCCATGCCTACAATCACCCGAGTGAGGTTTATAAACTAGGAATTCTAGAGGGTAACCCCTTGGCATACTGTACTCACTTAGGGGGATTGTTAGGATCCTAGACGTGTCGGGGAGACCAAAAGTCGAACCGTGCGTTGGAAACATTTAGTTGAGGGTTTATCTAATCTATTTGTACCCTTTACCTACATTGCCCGAAAGGGAGCGTTTGAGCCTATATTTTCTTGAGCGAGGTTTATAGATCAGGGGCTAGGGGAAATCTCTTGACGAACTGTACTCCCCTGGCGTAAATATTAGGATCTTAAACGCGGCTAGTAAACCACAAGTTTGCCAGTGCATTGGATTGTCTCGGTGCCCTCTGCCTGCGCTGCCCGAAAGGGAGCGCTTGAGCCGATACTCTGTAGTGGAGGTTTGTTAACTAGGAATTCTGGGAGGGGGGGGGGGTGGGAGGGGACCCCTTTGGTAAACCTGTGCTCGCTCTAAAGTTATTAGGAGCTTAGATGTGTTTAGGAGAACTGCAAGGCTACCTGAACGTCAGAACCTTACAGATTAGACCAGTAACCAGTCCACGGGAGAGGATAAGGCTATCGGTGGGAACGACCTGTACGTCAGGGACGGGATCCCTTGAACTAAACAGGATGTTGGCAATAGAGTTTGATTATTCAATTGTAAGGAGTCAAAGCGGTGAACCTATATCCTGATGCATCTTTCATCAAGTTTCTCTCGTACGATTCTTCCGTTCACATTCTCATTCATTAAATTAGTTCAACATTTAAACTTCACCAATTTCGACTTCGTCTAGCTAGTAGATTCGAGATATGTCGATACTTGTCCATTAGTCCATGTGGGATCGATATTTTACTACTTCGATAGACCCGTACGCTTGCAGGAACCCTATCAAGATGGCAGCCCCTTACACAAGTGGACATAATTCAGCAGAATGATGGTGAGTGCCCAGCAGCATTTCGGGTGGCTAAGGAGCGTGCCGAGGTGCTCCAGGAGGCTCTTAATAGCTTAGAGCATGCTACAAGAAGGATGTAGCACTACGCCAATCAAAGCCGAAGAGATAAAAATTTTGAGGCTGGGGATCTAGTTTTGTTGAAATTGACACCACAAATATGGAAGAAAATGTCTGCTAAATCGGCGTACAAGAGTTTGATACAGAGATATGATGGACCTTTTGAGGTCTTATAATGGGTTAGAGCAATTGCTTACAGATTGAAACTCCTAGATTGTTTGAAGCTGCATCTGACATTCCACATGAGTTTTCTGAAAAAATTTTATACAGATGAAGGAGAAAAGAAAGAGAAAATTTTAAATCATAAAACACTTGGTTACATAGGCAGAAATCAAAAAATAGAGTTTCTCATCCTATGGAAAGGCACATCTGAGGACGAAGCACGATGGGAAAAATCTTCTAACCTATGGCAGTTTGAGAAGCAGATACAAGATTATCTAGATGGCCTGTTGTCAAGGGCAACGACGAACACAGGTGGGGGAGAATGTGATGCCCCCGATATTTACCACAAATCCCGAAGCACATCAAGTGCGACAGATGATGTTGATTTGGGGTCATATGGCACAGTGGATAGGCACAGGGATCGCCTGAGCTCGAGTTAGACAAATTAGTTGAATCCACTAAGGGTTGACCCGATTGGTCACCTTAATTTGGGGGTTTGAGCGAAGGACGCGTAACGGAGACGCGGACGCTCGCCCTAACATGTGCAAAGAGTGTGCACGTAATTATGGGTTTGGTCCCAACGTTCATATTGAACCGTTGGCGAGCTCATTGTCTGACTCATGTGCAGACCCTGGTGGTGCACACATGGTGACACGTGGTGTGTGTGTGGGCGGCGCCCTAGGTTTTAAATAGACCTCAAGGGCCGCTCTAGGTTTTCCCAGAGCGCATTGAGCTTACGGCCGGAGACCTAGACAAGGGAGAGGGAAGCGCGGTGCGCTTCTCCGGTTCCACACACATGTACACGTCATCGGGGCTTCGTACGACATCAGTAGATGGCAGCATCTCGTCTCCCTCCTTGGTGGGTTATGCTGCCATCGGCAGCATCCCTCCTTGGTGGTAGCAGAGGCAACGGCATATAGCGCCAACAACGTGTTGTCTGGCGAGGGCGACAGGTGGCGACTCCTAGGCGGTTGGACTCATTGTGCCCAGTGAACAGACGTGGCAGCTTCTTCTTGCTTGCATCGGCAAATGGAGTCTGGCAGCGTCCAAGCATCGGCGGCGGCTTCCTCGATGACCAGCGATGCTTCCCCCATCTTCATGACCGTTTAGCGAAAGTAAACAACCCCCGTCTCCTTCGTCACATCTTGTGGACGAATCTTGAGGCGGACTCGGCTCCAAGCGGTGGCGACTCGGCAACCCGATTAGGGTTCTGATCACGATGGCGGCTCGACGTCTAGGTTTCCGAAGATCTCAACGGCGGCTGACGCACCCAGATCCGACACAGAGGCAGTCGGCGGTGGGCGCTGATCCAGCGAGTGATGAGTTCACGTGCAGGCGATGCGAGCAGCCTCGCGTGCGTGAATCTCACATGCTTGGCTATTGCTTGTGGATTTTGGGTTCTTACGACATGATTTCTTCGACAATCCGAGGCACGAGGAGCGAGACACACTACAAGGGAAAACCCTAACCTCCTCGAATTTAAAACTTAACTGCCGTACCTGCATCGTTGGTCAAGCTCTTTCTGGGCTTTCTGCTCGACCAGGCCCTTCTGATTATTGTGTGTGCCCGTATAGAGCTAGTTGATTTGATAACTACTATTATTCAGCCCAGCTCCTTGAAGGGTCGGCCTTACTTGCTCTTGCACACAGGTCTAGCTAATTGTCCATCGGCCCAGTTCGGGTATTACGATGAGTGAGGAGTGCGGGCTAAGAGATTTTAGTGGTGTGATTTCTATGAGCATACTTGTAGAGTTCGGTGAGTCACCGAACCCCTCTTGGACGCGGGTGATTGAGAGTCCTTGTGCTTTTGCTTAAGTGTTCATAGTCAGACGCTTCACTCTAAATTAGAGCTTGGGAGCTTCGAAAGACGTTTTGCTAGTTTCGGTGTAAAATTTTTAGTTAAAAGAAAAATTACCCGTGATAACTATCATCCATAGCGTGTTATGTTAGGCCAAGCTTTTATAAGACAGAGCATACTCAATACAGTCCAATCATATATATCGTGTTAGGCCGAGTATTTAAAATATTGGATCACACATGGCATGCCCCATTTGTTCTCTTATCGTGCCTAGCACGATTTGCCTAGAATTAGGCCATAGCAAGCCCGTGCCTAGGTAGCTCGGCACGATCCATTGTCCACCTCTATGCGGCTTGCAGTGGGGTTTGAATTACTCAAATAAATAAATATTTAATATATTTATACGAATATATACAGGCATTTATTAAAATATAAAATTACATATTTAATTTAAAAATAGAGAGAAATTTATAGCACCAATAAACTGTCTCCACATCATGCTCCATCAGAATAAACCCATAAAGCAAGGATGTGGCGGTCAGAATATTTGGGAACACACCGACCAAATTAACCTTCCGACAGGTCAGCATTCGGTCAGAGTCAAGGGCAAGTCAAGGAATCCACTCACTGCTCGTATGATCAAGAAGAACACCACCACCGCCCTCCCAAACCCTTTCATATTAATTTTTGTTCCACAGACATAGGAGAGAAACAAAAATTTAAAAAAAACAAAAAGTAAAAGAATAAATTGAGGAAAAAGACAAATAAATTACCCCCAAAAACATAATTTGCCCGACAAAATCACTTTACAGGACACCGACCGTTGAACGGATCAACCGTTCCTTCTAATATTTCCAGTAGAATAAGAACTCACTTGAGCTGAGCGTATCTCTCACCGTCCTAAATCTGATAAATTCCCCGAATCATTCTCACTAATCCTGTACGTTCTCACTATAAATACCGAGCTGCACTCTTCACTGCAGCTCAGAACAGACACAGATGGGCAATGCCTGCTTTGGCCGCGAAAAGATCAGGCCCTGCAAGCCGGCTGGCGCCAAGCTCAGTAACGGCCATGTAGTGCACCGCTACCAGTCGCCGCCCCCGCGGCCGATGACCAACTACGAGGTGGAGCAGCAGAGGTTGTTGGCTGGGCCGACGAGGATCGACTGGGAGTCTGAAAAGTTCATCCAAGAGCAGCTGAGGAAAATGAAGGACGCGCACTGGAAGGAGACCACCGCCTCCATCAATTCTGGCTAATTGTATGTTGCGAGTAATAGTGCAAGACTGTCTCATGCTTGGTTGTTAGTTAACAAAAGATGTTATGGTTATATGGTTTAAATCAAAATAAGACTAAGGACATGTTTGGCGCCACCGCAAAGGACTACTACACGAATCCACATAGCACTACGATTCATGCAACTAGATATTTAGTCATGTTGTGCAATGAGGTTTCCACTCGTAGCCATACTAATCGCATACCTCTCCGTAACAACCCTACAAGCTCTCTTATAAGCATCAAACAATTTCCCATGTATCATCATCAAGCTCTCTCATCGAGCTCATGTCCATGATAAGTTCTCGCCTTCCCCTTCTATGTCGTTAGATCTCAATGATTGCTTTGTTGATCTCTTTTACTACTAAACTCATTTGATCTAATAACTCTTCCCTCCCATGATGTGCCACAAGTATGGTTAACTGAATAGAACAATTGTTTGAGCAACTTCTTTTATTGGTTGCTTGGTTTGTGATTCAGGACTAGTTTAGGGGTTGGCCAAACTGATAGTTAATTGACCAAACCAGTTATATATTAAAAATATATAAAATTAATTTTAAAGTGGGTTGTCACCTATAGCCGGCCCGCCTATCCCCCGCCACCCGCCGCCCGCCACCTACAGTCAGTCACCCATCCCCCATTGCCAGCCACCCATTTCTAGTTGTTAGCTAGCCGACAACAGTTGCTAGCCACCCATAGCTGGTCATTGACCTCCCATTGCCAATCACTGGTTGCCAGCCACCCACGCTAGTTCCTAGCCACCCCTTGCCGATCGCCAACCGCCCATCACCTATTGCGATCCACCACTCGCCAATCACTAATTATCGGGCAACCATCACCAATCATCAGTCAATTAATTAAAAACCAACAATTCATCGTTTTCATCAATTCGAGACCACTTTCATATTTTGCCGCAACCGATAGATTCAATTTGGTTAAAAAAAAAATTGCTTCACTATTTGATTAATCTAACCATAAACATCCCTAGATATGATCCCTATTTGCCAAGCTTGCACTATTTGCTAATTAGCAAGGATTAAATAGTAACATACAACCTCTAGTTCTTATCAATTTTAGATAAATTTTTAATTATAAAAAATTAGTACTAGTCATGATTATAAAATAACATAACAGAACATACTAAATAACTTCATTTAGAACTCTATTACACACTACTTGCCCCTAACATGTGATAGGTTTAGCTTTGCACTGAATTAGAATTCAATTATACTTATGAATATTTATTATTTAGATTTTATTTATTCTAGATAAAATCTCCTATAATAATAATAATAACACTACACTAGTGGTTGGCTATATTAATTACGAATCAATTTGATTAAAATAATATTTTTGAAAAGTTAAAATTGCCCATAAGTACAAACTTTACAAAAATCATTGTCTTAGCCTCTTAACCTTTTGGGGGGTTTATAAGAAAAAAAAATTGCATTGTAAGGTTCTGGTGTGTGACAAGCATGAGACATTCTAGCAATTAATTAGCCGTCCAACCTTCTATCCAATGAATTGATGCCAGCTGTAGACATTACAAAGACCAAGCAATCACTCTTCCCCTTGCACTCATCCAATGATGGATTCTTGGATTCTTGGATTCTTTGGTTCTTGTTCTTGTGTGTTGGATCGTAGAAAGTATGATTTGGGGGGTTATTTATTATTTTTTTTTAGTAAAAGTGGGATCCGATTAGATTTTTCTTTTTTAGTTATAAAATTGTTTTTGATAACTATATTTTATTAAAAAAGTTTAGCAAGGCCAACCCGATTTGACTAAAGAAAAATTAAATTATTGAGACCAATTTATAAAATTTTATAGTAAGAATGCTAATTTAAAAGCCTTAGAGGTAATTTATTAATCAAATCAATTTAGATGTATATAAATTATTGTACTTTTGAGTTCTAACTTATTTTAGTAGTTGTTCTTTTAAGTTCTTGAAAGATCTACTAGATTTTTTTTTATCTACTAAGGTTGTGTTTAGCAAAAAAGAAAGAAAGTTAGAAAGGAAAGAAAAATAAAAAAAGGAAAATAATTAGATTTTTCCTCTAATGTTTATTTTGAGGGAAAGAAAGTTAGAAAGATTGATAAATGACACCCTATTTTTTTATTTTTACGCTGACAATAAGGATGGATGGCGACGGTGAAAAGGCAACAACAAGAGGTGAGAGGCGACGGTGAAGAGGTGGTGACAACGACGACGATGATGGCAGCAACAATTATGATGACGACGGTAGCAACGATGACGACTACGACATCCGCCCGATTTGGGTGAAAAATAAATAGGGCTATTTTTCTTTCTCATTGTCCTTTTATTTTCCCTTCCTTATTTTTCGTTTGTCCTACTAAACACAATTTTATAGCTCTCTTTTCAACTTTCCATCCGTTCTTTCCTATTTTTCTTCCTACTAAACACGCTATTAAATCTTTAGCACTCCGAAGAAGTAGACACCTTTGAACCGCCTAGAATAGAAATTGGGATGGTGCTACTAAATGATATGTTAGTTATTTGACTTCTTTAATTAAGATAAATTAGTCATATCCCAAGATATATTAGATTTTGTTTGAGTTGGTGCCAATTCCTCTATGGTGAATCCAACTAAAAAATTATCATGTCACATTGAACTAACAATTCAAAAGGTTGAGTCTCAATTTATTGGTTTGTACCACCCACAAAAAATGAACTCCATACTAGTAAAGTGTTGAGAAAAAGTGTTTGCTAATATATCCCCAATATTGGTCTCGATGTTCCCCTTGAGTTGATTGTTGATGGTTTAGTTAATGAGAATAGGGTCTCAACTGGACACTCACATTTTCTTTCAGTAAAGAAAGAATAGGAGAAATGAAAACAATTGACTTTTGGTCTCACACAATAATCAATTCTTGTAACTTATTTATAAATATTAATTTATTATATATAAATATATTAACCAAATTAATATTTATCAATTCATATAATACAATCCATCATATAATGAAATTTTGATCCGCATCAATAAATATAGACTTTAACTAAATTAACATATTGACCCACCTTAAATTGACTGATCCAATGGTCTGATTGCGTAGACCCTTACTTCTACTAGTAACCTCAATCTATATGTATGAACTTGACCATTATCACTATCCATCATAATTAATAATGGAGTGTGATGCTTGGATAATCTTTATAATGTTTATTAAAATGCCTCACTAATGGAGTCAATTATGATCTTGTCCTACCTGGCATATACTAGAATGGTAGCATGGAGTGGTGCTTACAACAAATGTGGCCTAAGTCTAACAGTGTGTTTAGTAAGAAGGAAATGAGGAAGAAATGGATGAAAAATTAAAAAGAGAGTTATAAAATCATATTTAGTAGGACAACCAAAAATAAAGAAAATAAAGGAGGAAAAATGGACGAAATGTTAGAGGGAAAATAGCCTTATTTGTTTTTCGTCCAAATCAGGTAGAAAATTAGGCGGAAAGCTGAATCCGCCATTCTAATGCATATTTTCATCATTCTCTTTTTTATGTCCCGCTCTCCCTTTTGTACTTTTCTTAGCAACTTTTTTCATCGTCACCATTGCCAGCTCTTCACCATCGTCACCTTTTCACCATCGCATGTAATCGCCATTGTCGACATAAAAATAAAAAAAATAGGATGTGTTTATCAATCTTTCTAACTTTCACCATCGGCAAATTATGGTCCTTAATTAAGTGTAGGCATGGCCCTTTAGATTGACACCTAATGTGGTCATCAATCCTCTACTCTATAGACATCCACAACAACTTAAAAAGAACCTTGATTGAAGGGCTAGTTCGATTTAATAGGGGTGAGCATTCGGTGCATTTTTTTTTTAATTTTACTGATTATTGAAAAATTTGATAAATTCAGTTCGGTAAAAAAAATATTCGGTTTTGGTTTCGGTAATACATTTTATGAATTTTCCTTGGGCGGAAGGAAAAATTTGAATGGAAAAGTGGGTGAAAAATTTTATAACTTTTCCACCCGAATTGGACGGAAAAGTTGGAGAAAACACAACGCCACTTTGCCCGACCTTTGAAATTAATTTTTCTTCTTCTTTTCCTTCCTTCTAAAGAAATAGGATATGGATTTTTCTCTTTCCCTAGAGTTTTTTTTCCTTACAGTTTTTCATTCTTTATAGTTTTCCTTCGCTCCAAAAAAAACATAGGTTATAGTCAAACTAAAAAAATGATCATTGTTATAGTCAAACTAAAAAAATGATCATTAATAAGAAGATTACAACATGAACAAAAAAGAGTCAATGAAGAGTTAAGCAATGGCACCGATGTTCTACTATCAATCCCATTTAGACAATTAGGTAAACTGGTCGAGTCCATTATGCATCTGAATAGCCTTCTAAGGAAAATAGTTGCACAAATTGCAAATCAATGTGCGGATAAGCACCTAGCGCAAAAAATTACACAAATTGGAATCTAAATAAAGACGTAATCTTTATGTTCTACACTAGAGATTGGCGTGTCATTAGAGCCACTAGGGATTAGCAAACGAATATAATCAAGTTAAATTCTAAATAAATTATACACACGTAGATACAACTGACTAATTGTTATTTTCACCAGCAGAGGACAAACCTCCAGTTTTGTACATCTAAACCATCAAATTATGCCTGGATACAGAACTTTTTCAGTGATATGGTGACTAGAATATCTTGCCAATGTGTGCCGATTTGTTCGTCTACGAGGTCATTATTTCTAAGCCAGATCAAGCGAGAAGGCCCATTTACAAACCAGCGAGAAAGAAATTAGAACACTACTAGGACGAAGCAGGATCTCAGGAGAGAGTGAGGAAGGAGGAGATAAACCGTAAAAAGACCAACCTCGTACAAAGGCATGTCTCTCTGGTCGGTGCCGTCTTCGACTCTCCTCTTCGGATGCGCGTCAAAGCATACAATCTAGAATTTCGACGGATCTAGGGCATAGGGGAAGAGGGCGGGACAAGAATAACCTGCTCCTCGGGCACGAAATTAACCAGCCGAAGCGGTGGCACTGCTGGTTCTTCCTCCATCGCCGGCCGCGGTCCCCGATGCCGATCGAACCAGAAACTGGAACTCTTTTCTTGACGGAGAGCTCAGAGCTGCGATCGGGAGACAATCAGACGGCGAACCCGTTGGTGGAAGCGGGTCGGATCTACTTCTTTTGTTGGGCCTACCGTTTTGGTTGGACTCGACCGGATTAGTTATGGATGCGATGCGGGCAGGCAAATGCAAATGGTCGGATATGAATTACTCAAATTAATAAAAAATATTTAAAATACTAATTGTAAGATATTATATTTATATAATTAGGAATTTATTAAATATGTATATATAATTTAAAAAAATTGAGAGAAATTTATAACACCAATAAACTGCCTGTCTCCAAATCGTGATCCATGAGAATAAAACCCTAAAGCAAGGATGTGGCGGTCAGAATATTTGGGAAAACACCGACCAAATTAACCAGCCGACAAATTGGGAGTTCAACATTCGGTCAAAGTCAAGGGGAGGCCAGGGCGTCCACTCATCGTCCCTATAATTTCCAATAGAATCTGAACTCACCGTCCTAAATCTAATGAATCCCCCAAATCATTCTCACTAATTCTATATAAATCCTTCACTACTCCCTTCACTTCCACTCAGCACAGAGCCACAGACATTCACAGATGGGCAATGCCTGCTTTTTGCCTTGGCGGAGCACCCCAAGCAGTCCCAAACCTGACACCGAGCTCAAGAAACACCCTGGAAAGCACCATCGCCGGCACTACAAGCATGCCAAGCTCAGGTGCGGCAAAGCTCCTTTGGCGAACGACAACAAGGCGGAGGAGCAGCGGAGGCTGTCGGCTGGGCCAACGGATCTCGACTGGGAAGCTGAAAAGTTCATCCACGATCGGTTGATGAAAATGAAGCACGAGCACGTGGAGGAGACCTCCTCGATCAACTCTAGCTAAATTATATGTAGCGATCGCAAGTGCAAGAATGTGTTTTGCTTGGTTGTTAGGTAACTAAAGAATGATATGGATTAATAAATGTTTTAGCCATTTGTTAGAGTTAGATTTCTTTTTCAAGAATAAATATATAAACTTAACACTAAATCATCCCTATAAATTTCACATAGGTCCCTATTCTTTTCATAAAAAAAATTAGGTTCCATTTAGTTTTACATAAATTGCTATTAATACTCTTTTAAGGCCTGTTTGGCCCTATTTCTATAAAAGCAAAAGTTAGAAAAGTATCATATTCTAGCTTTTAAAACTTCTGCTTTTAAGTTACTTTTTATCGCTTGATACTGTGATTACCAAGCAATTTCTCTCCAAAAGCAGCTAAACAGTAGGCCAAATGGGCCCTTAATCTCTTGAGTTTCAATCTATTTTTTATTATGCTCAAGCTTAAAAAGCCATGGGGCATCTGAGGGGTAAATAGGAAAATGATAAATAATATAAGATTGAAGATGGTTTTCATTTTACTAGATTCTCAGTGCTTGATTTTTTTTACGTTCACCTTAACTTTTTTCGACACTAGATAATGATGAATTATGATTTTAAATGTTATTAAGTATGTTCACTAAATCATGTGTTCAGGTTCGAAGAGCACATTTGTTACACTTATCTAACCTTGCGAAATGCCAATTTTTGGTTCCCTATATCTCACTGGACCAATGCTAAATGCGGGCCTTTGATGGCTTGCTAGCGTCAAGTGAGTTTGTCACTATCAAAAAAAGAGACAAAGTAGCTAGCATGGTCTGTTCCATATGCTTAGAGTAGATGAAGCATAGGAGAAAGTATCCCTGATATATTCTTCCATGGTAACTGCATATGTCACCAACTATAAGTATGTATAATTTATAAATATACAATTTAATCGGAGCCAGTAAGTTTAAAAATATGCAATTTAATCAAGTTATTGTATTTGTAATCATGTGATCAAGATTAAATATTCGGTTTAAGTTGTGTCTATGTGTGAGGCCCAGGTGCTGGGCCCAAGCCTAGGCCTAGGCCCAGTTCGTTGCCCAAGCCCGCAAGGGTTAGTGAAATGGGTTAACGGATTGGGTATGCGGGTTAGCGGGTTGGATCTGCGGCTAGGGGCTGGATTCGTTTGGAGTTAGGGCTACAGTAGCCCTCCACCCGCGATCACGTCGAAGGACGCTGGGTTGGCGGACTGTAGCAGTGGCGGCAGTTGGCGACGGCTTCCCGATGGTGTGGGCATGGCGGTACAAGAAGCGGCGGAGCAAAGGGGCGGTGCCCCCTTTTCCCTCCTCCTTCGATCTCTTTGGCGTCGCCGGTGGTGGAGCCGGCGGGCCGGATGGACGTCTGCCGAGGTAACCTTCTCTCTCCTCCCGCTCCGGCTCCGTCCGGCAAGAGGTTTTCTGGTCGGTGTGCGACCTTGTTTTTCCCCTCTGCCGTGCCGCCTTTCTCTCTCGTTTCTGGCGAGCATGGAGGCGTCCGGCGAGGTTGAGCTTCTGTCCCTTCTTCCTGGCGAGTCTGGCGACCGTGAGGGTGTTCGCCGGTGTCTCCGGCTGCTGTTGCTTGGGCGGCAGCTTCGCCCCCTTGGTTTGGTCGCGTCTGGCGAACTCCGGTGGGTTCGCCAGCGCCTCCTCGGCTTCCAGCGGGGCTGGTCTCGTTCGGACGGAGTTCCTACGAGCCTCGGGAAGTTTCCGGCGATCCTCCGGTCATTGGTCCGCTGCCTCGATTTGCATGCATGTGCTTTTGTTGGCATGCACGTGCCTCGTTTTCTGTGCGCGTGTCTCTAACGGGTTCCGGATGCGGTTCCTGTTCCCGCCGATCAGCTGTCCTCGGCTGGCGTCTTCCTCTCTCCAGCTCCCCGAGCCTCGTGCTCCCGGCTGAGTTGTCTTTCTCGGTCAGCGTCTCCTCGCCCATCTCCGCGCCCCGGTCAAGTATGCTGGCCTTGTGTGAGACGTCCCATGTTGGGCGAGAGTTGTATTCGATCGCCTGCGTGCGGTCTAGTCGGAGCTTTGGACGTGTGCCCGGCATCCTGCGTGACGTCATCTTTTGCACTAGTGTGCACCACTGCCTGCGTGCGGTTTGTTCCTTTTCCGGTGTACCGGACTCGTACGCGCACTGCGCCGGCGTCGAGTCTCGGATGTTGTACCTTGGTGGACAATAGAGCTGGTTCGTGCAGTGGTCCGTGGCAGATGTGGCGGTTGATGACTCGTCAAGATGAGAGTCGAGGTGGCCGCCTGCGATAGGCTGAGGAACATGTCGAGGACGTGCTCCTGCTGGTCACGCTTAGATCAGCGGTTCAACAGCTTAGCCCCTGCGTAGGCGTGCTTGGGTGCGAGTTAAGTGTTGACTCAGGTGTATTTTAATTAAAAATTTATTACCCTAATTCTGGGCGTGACAGACTGGTATGAGAGCCAAGTTCTTTAGCTTTGGAGAGTTGAAAGCTAATAGGACTGAGCGACGGCATTTGGTCACGAGAAGGAAATGGTGGTGGTAGTTCACTATCTCCGGATGCGGAGAACCTTCTCGAGGTTATGAAGTCCGACAACATTACACCACATAAAGAAGTTGTCGGCAAAATAGGCACGTTGGCCGGAATTTGAGGTTGAATTCCAGTTCGATGGGAACATAAATCGGGTAAAGACAACGTGTTTCCTTACAAGCTCAGTAGATTAAATGCCCTTGTGTGCTGTACCCTATCTAGAGTGAAAAGGGATCTGCTAGTCAGATTAAAAGCAGCCTCAGCTTTTGATAGGGAAGATCAAAAGTTAAGTTTAGCAAGTTATGTCGGACATGATCCGACGCTACAATTTGGGTCCATATGTCATGGCAAGAGGCGATAGGCCATTAGTCCCATCGATGGGCGGACTGCGCCGGGAGCTACTGAGGGAGCTCCATGATGGAATTTGGGCAAGGCATCCAGGACAAAAGGGGAAAATTGTCCTGTCAGCACCATTGTGCTATTAGCCCAATACGTGCGCAAAGATGGGGATGTAGGTCCGCACTTACCAAAATTGCCAGGAAGGTAAGATCGATTGGAGACTAGGGGCAGGGTTGTTACAACCACTGTCTGTTCCCGAGACGTCCTAGACAAGGGTATCCAAGGACTTTATTGGTGAGGTCCTAAAGTTGACGGGATAAGCTCAGTGCTGGTAGTTGTGGAATGAGTTTCCATGGGTGGATTCTTTATTCCAACACTTGAGCAGTGTATAGAAAGGGTTGCTATAGACCTATTCTTCCAGGAAATGGTGAACCTTTTGGCATCCAAGTGGATATCGAGAATGATATGGATGCCCATTTTGGCTGGACACTTTTGAACCGTGTTGTTCAATAAATATTTGTCCAAGGTAAGTTTTTCCATAGCCAATCATCCTCAGGAGGATGGGCAAATTGAGCGGGTGAATGCTCTTGTGGAAGAATTCCCCCATCACTTTGTGATCGCTAGTCAGGATGACTGAGTGAAGTGGATCGATATGACATGGAATGCCTACACCTTGCAAAGGTTGTCATCCATAGGTCCCACCTCATTTGAGCTTTGAGCTAGTGTTAGGGAGTCAGCCCCTAACCTCTATTGACGTGGTGCGTAGGGTTTCCTGGGGGAAGTGCCCTATGACTCAACGGAATGCTCAGGAACGAATCTACCCACTCCGAGAGGCTAGAGGTAGCTCGGAGTTGGTTGTACAATGGATGCAAAGGTATGCATACCGTCGTTGTTGGAAAGAAGAATTAGTCGTGGGCGACTTTGTTCTTCTCCGACTTACCTCACATATCTGTAGGAAGATTCAAGTGAGGGAGGCTCACCGGGGTCTTATCCGAAGATACGACAGTCCATGTGAGATACTACGTCGAGTGCGCTCAGTAGCATACCATTTGAAACTCCAATAGAGAATATAGATGTACCCTACATTCCATGTGAACTTGAGGAAGTTTCACTTCTATCTGGACGATCCTTCCCGGTCAATGTCTTACCAAGCTACACCGATGGTTCGAACGGAGTTCGACCGAGGGATATATGATATTTTATATCACCGGGTGTTGGGGCAAAGTAAGCTGAACCGATATACGGAGTTTCACATCCGATGGGAGGAATCCCATATGGAGGAAGCAACCTGGCACAAAGCTTTCGAACAATACTTCTCTGATGTTTCGGATGAGGTTCGATCCAAGGATTATCGAGAATTGAGGTTATCGACTCTTGGATAGTTGTTGGATGAGTAAACAGTGAGTGTTTCTCATTCATCGGGAGAGAGATATGCCTGAGGACAAAGCTCTTTGGTGAGAGGCTTCAGAGTTTTGGTTTACGAGGTTGTAGCTAAGGAGCTACCTCAGGTCGCCGAGGACGGCGACCACCTCAGGTGGGGGAGAATGTGAGGCCCAAGCGTTGGGCCCAAGCTCAGTTCATTGCCCAAGCCCGCAAGGGTTAGTGAAAATGGGTTAACGGATCGGGTATGCAGGTTAGCGGGTTGGATCTACGGCTAGGGGCTGGATCCGTTTGGAGTTAGGGCTACAGTAGCCCTCCACCCACGATCGCGTCCAAGGATGCGGGGTTGGCGTACTGTAGCAGCGGCGGCTGCTCTCCCCACTTCTCCCCGTTTTCCTGTCCTCCCTGTCGAGCGAGGCTTCCGGCAGCGGCGGCGATTGGTGACGGCTTCCCGGTGGTGTGGGCATGGCGGTACGGGAAGCGGCGGAGCAAAGGGGTGGCGCCCCCTTTTCCCTCCTCCTTCGATCTCTTCGGCGTCGCCGGTGGTGGAGCCGGCAGACGAACGTCTGCCGAGGTAACCTTCTCTCCCCTCCCGCTCCGGCTCCGTCCGGCGAAAGGTTTTCTGGTCGGTGTGCGACCTTGTTTTTCCCCTCTGCCGTGCCGCCTTTCTCTCTCGTTTCCAGTGAGCGTGGAGGCGTCCGGCGAGGTTGGGCTTCTGCCCCTTCTTCCTGGTGACGTCCGGCGACCGTGAGGGTGTCCGCCGGCATCTCCGGCTGCTGCTGCTTGGGCGGCAGCTTCGCCCCCTTGGTTTGCTTGCGTCCGGCGAACTCCGGTGGGTTCGCCGGCGCCTCCTCGGCTTCCGGCGGGGCTGGTCTTGTTCAGACGGAGTTCTTGCGAGCCTCGGGCAGTTTCCTGCGATCCTCTGGTCATTGGTCTGCTGCCTTGGTTTGCATGCAGGTGCTTTGGTTGGCGTGCACATGCCTCATTTTCTGTGTGCGCATCTCTAACGGGTTCCGGACGCGGTTCCCGTTCCCACCGATCAGCTATCCTCGGCCGGCGTCTTCATCTCTCTAGCTCCCCTAGCCTCGTGCTCCCGGCCGAGTTGTCTTTCTAGGTCGGCATCTCCTCGCCCCTCTCCGCTCTCCGGTCAAGTGCGCTGGCCTTGTGTGGTGTTGCCCAGCGTTGGCCGGTTTGTTTGTGCCGGACGTCTGCGAGACGTCCCATGTTGGGCGAGAGTTGTATTCGATCGCCTGCGTGTGGTCTAGTCGAAGCTTTGGGCGTATGCCCGGCGTCCTGCGTGACGTCGTCTTTTGCGCGAGTGTGCGTCACCACCCGCGTGTGGTTTGTTCCTTTTCTGGTGTACCGGACTCGTACGCGCACTGCACCGGCGTCGAGTCTCGGGTGTTGTACCTTGGTGGACGTTGGAGCTGGTTCGTGTAGCGGTCCGTGGCAGACGTGGCTGTCGATGACTCGTCAAGACGAGAGTCGAGGTGGCCGCCTGGGATAGGCTGAGGAACACGTCGAGGACGTGCTCCTGCCGATCGCGCTCAGATCAGCGATTCAGCCACTTAGCCCTACGTGGGCGTGCTTGGGTGCGAGTCAAAGGGTTAACTCAGGTGTATTTTAATTAAAAATTTATTACCCTAATTCTGGGTGTGACACTATGTATAATAGATATATTATTTTATTCAAATTTCTGATCTAATTTAATATCATCTTATAATAGATGTGTTCAAGACTCCTATTTTTTTCCTTTTTCTTTATTTATCCTCATTTTCTTATAATAATAATAATTTTTATTTTTTTTATTTTTTTCTTTTTTTAAAATTTTAAAATTTTTATTTTTTTCTGTTGTACCTTGTTGTGCTTGGCCTGGCCAGATCGTGTCATGTCCTCCTAGGCCAAGCATGTTTGGTCCTGTGTCATTTTATGTCCAAGGTTAGTCTTGATAATGATATCCTCTTTTCCTCATATAACTATAGTATCCTTATTTTCCATCTTTACAATGCCTAAGTCACAATAATGTAATGATAAAAAATAATCAATACGAGGGGTAGCATAAAAGAAGCACCTATGTCAATGATCTAACTGTCTTTTCTATTGACTGCCAATATACTTTCTGTGTCACTTGCTGCTAGAATGCCAACATCACTGTACATAGTGATTGTAGTGTTGCTATGTTTCTCCTCTTTTGTGATTCCACTGCTTTCTTCTTGCTGAGTTTTATTAAATGACTAACAATACTTCTTAATATGTTCCTTCTTATGATAATAAAATGCATTGTAAGAAAACAATCGTTGTCTTAGCCTCTTAATTTTTTGGGGGTTTATAAGAAAAAAAATACATTGTATGGTTCTGGTGTGTGAGAAGCATGAGACATATTCTAGCAATTGATTAGCCGTCCAACCTTCCATGCACTGAATTGATTCCAGCTGTAGACATTACAAAGACCAAGCAATCACTCTTCCCCTTGCACTCATCCATAATGATGGATTCTTGGATTCTTTGGTTCTTGTTCCTGTGTGTTGGCTCATAGAAAGTACGATTTGTGTTATTTATTATTTTTTTTAAAAGTGGGATCCGATTAGATTTTTCCTTTTTAGTTATAAAATTGTTTTTGGTAACTATATCTTATTAAGAAAAAAGTTACCTTGTTTCCATATAAGAAAAGAACGAAAGAAAGAAAACTCAACTTTCCTTCATTTCCTTGGAGAGAGAATACGAACGGATGGAAAAGAGGATTAGTTTTCCATCATTTTGGAAGATGAAACGGAAGAAAGAAAAGCACGTCATTTCTTGCCTTCCCACCCTCCATTGCCGACCGCCGATGCCGATCGAATAAGAAACTGAACTCACTTCTCGATGAAGAATGGCGTTCTAGGATACTCAGAATGGGAACTTGAAGCTTTTGGTGGAAGTGGATCATTTTTTTTTCATTTCGTTGGGTCTACCATTTCACTTGAACCCGATTAGTTATGTCTCACCGACTAAGGCCAAAGTCTAACACCTGCTATTAAGGATATTTGGTAGAGTAACTGTGTGCTATTACGGTTGATATTATCATTATTATTATAATAAAGTTTAAATATAATAATTAAATAATATTTATTAACGTATATATTTTTTTAAATATTTTAAATAATTATTTTTTAAAAAAATATTAATTTCATCAAATAATTAATTAAATATAAAATTCAATAATTAATTTTATTTTAAAGTAGTTAATTTAAAATTATTATACTTTTTATTAAAAATAGTAATTAATATATTATAATAGATATGATATAATTAACCAAATATAGTATAGTTAAAATTATATATTTTATAATCAAATATTAATTTTTTAAAAAATATATATTTAACTAATTATTATATTTTAATGGTTAATTTTTTATAGTAATTAATTAAAAAATTTTATATAATATTAAATTTAATACATATATAATATTTAAAAAAATATTTATATTTATTTAATTTATATATATTATAAATAAATATATAAATTTATATAGTATATAGCACTGCAGCATGTTATGCTATAGTGGATGGTAGGTAATCCCTACTTGACTACTGGACAACAGCAACTAAAGCAGATAATATCTACTTTAGGGCCTATTTGGCCTCGCCTCGACACAGAAGTTGAGGCGTTAAAATATACACAAAGCTGCGAAAGCCGGAGAAGATGGAGCTTCTCATAGATTTTATAACTTTTTGCCTCGATGTTTGTGTTGAGGCGGGGCCAAATAGGGCCTTAGTCAACAGTACCAAAGCTGGTACTATTTTGTAGGAAAAGCTACTAAGCAGCACAATGCTTGCGTTTGATGCCCTTCAAAGCAATGCAGGCGGCATAGGCCCAAATGGGTCACTAAGTATCACATCTCCCAATCTCGTTCTTTTCTTGCAGGGCTAGTTTAGGACAAATTCATTTTTTAGTTTCCGTTGGCTAGAGAATTACTAGTTGAAAGTTAGCTAGCTAGGAAAATATATAATTATTTGGTTAAAATAAATGTGTCAGTAAGTAGAATAAACTGTTCTGCTGTAATATTAAGTAGAATATTAGACAACACGAATGTAAAACATTGAAATTCACTAAAATCATAATTATATTTGCATAATGAAGATAGACATAAAAAATAATGTAAAATACATAAATAAACATTCTTCTATCATGTGATGCAGATAAAATTATAGATAAATCATAATTTAACTATAATCTAAAACTCTATTGGCAAGTGCCCATGTGGAAAAAAAATATAAAGAAACTAACCCTATCCTAGCCATCTACTCCTACCCAAACTATCCTAGGTCTTAAAAGTTCATGTGAATCAACCAAACTATCCAAACCATATGCTTCTATCCAAACTATCCAAACTCATTGATATATTTTGTAAATCTCAGTTGAATCAACCAAAACATAAGCAAATGCATCAAGCAAGCTTTTGTATACATTTGCTAATCACAAAACACATATGCTAATCATAAAAGTAATGTTAAGTTTCACACAAAGGTAATGTTCAGTTTTAGTTTTGAACTATTGTTGTGGAGAGCTAGAATGATCGTCAGGGCTGGTCAAGCGAGCATCGGAGCTGGTCATAGATCAAGTGGTCACTAGAGCTAGTCGAGTGAGTGGTGGCGGACCTTGGCGGCCTAGTCGAGTGATGGATGAATAGGCGGATCTGTCAAAATGTCGGAGCTAGTTGAGTGGCAGATGGTCAGTTGAGGTTGTGGATCTAGTCGAGCATCGGATGATCAAGTAGTGGATGTTCAAGCAGTAGACGGTCGGCCGAGGTTGCAGATCTGGTCGAGCAGTGGACAGTCAAGCAACAAACCATAATTGGGGGAGGCAATGCGGACTGCGAAGGACGGACACATGACTTCACTAGCGAAAGGGAAAGCAGATATATTTTTGGGAAAGCTGCCTTTAAACAACTTCCCAGCAGTAGCTAAAAATTATCAGCACCAAGCCACAAAGTAGTCCCAAACAATCATGTTAAACCTACTTCTACAGCCCGCGCCAGCAAAAGCTATGGGAAAGTAGTCCCAAACATAGCTATAATGTGTTATAGGAATGATAGTGTGAGTAGAGTACCCACTTTTTTTTACCTTATCTATATCCAAACTCAAATAACTACCCTAATTATCTACCTAGGTATTAGATTATAAATATAAATTATTTTCTATTATATATATATATATATATATATATATATATAATTGAGTTGCGGTAATGGGTATCTAATCTATACTACATGTATCTTACCCAAACCCAATTAATAAGTTCCTAATTCCCTATAATCAAATTCAAGTAGCTCGGGCACTCGCTTAACATAAACCAGATTGCCATCCTTAGTGTCACGCCCCGGTCGGATCAACCCTAAACTATCCCTAAACTGGTGTCTTAGGGTTGTCCGGCGGAACACCAGAGCGTGAACTCCCTAGGATTTCCGGGTAAAATTCTTCCTCAAATTAGAAACCCTAATTTCCATGAACAATTTTAATCCCCAAATTACAGTTCGCACGAAAAATACCGGAAAACCCTAACCCTAAAATCAGAAACAGTCAAACCCTAATTTCAATTTACCTCACAATCAAAATCACGTGATTCATGCCAAATTAAACCCCGTTGCTGACGTCGTCATGACGTCAGCCACCTAATCGAAATTCACCGCTCGCCGCTTCCGTTGACCAAGCATAGTGTTGACTCCATGTCAGCCGTGTGCTTTGTTTCGAACGCCTTTCGAAACGTTCAATTTGCCTTCGTTGTATCTCCGCCCTCGTCGAGAGCCGCCTGCGCTCGTGGGCTCGCCGGAGGAGAGTCATGTCAGCAGGGGGAAAGGCCGCCTGTCCTTCTCCCCGACCTTCGTCGTTGTCCAGATGTTTGCCCGCTGCCGGGAAGATCGCTGCCGAAGATGGCATCACCGCCAAACCGTAAGGAACAGGGAGGAAGAAGACCGAAGACGAATCTCGATTTATTCTCAAATAAAGCTATAGAAGCTCTCCCTAATCTCGCCGCCGACCCCTGTCGAACAACGCCCTATTCCCTCCCTCGCCGGTGACCCCTGTCACCGGTTACAGTCACTCAAGGGTCCCCCTCTCGTCGACGCTTCCCTAAGCGCCGTAAACTCGCCCTCTAAGCTCCACAAAGCTCACCGGAGATGCGCACTGGATGCTGATAGTCCTCCCACTCCTCTTTGTCGGCTTCTTATAGGGAGAAGTCGTCGCCTCTCTTCACGCGTCCACCTTCACAGCGACTGCATCTCTGCCCCGATTAGGGCGTCCACCACCTCTATTTTTGGTGCCGGATCGGGTCGTCCGCGCCCGATGATGTCGCCGCTTCAACTCCCCTCTCCACGTCCAAGAAACCCGCCAGCCACCTCGTGTCCGCTTTGCTCAGCGACGCCGTCGTCGCGCCCGCAGAGCTCACAGACGAAGCCGCTTCAACCTGTAATTTGGGGTCAACACCCCGATTTTGACCCTCCAATTTCCACTTAGGGCTGCCGCATACGCGTTGTGGGCATGGGTTTGGGTCTCCTCTTGGCCCGGTGGGCTTTGGGCCGGACCGGTCTAAACCCGGCCTGACAATTCTCCCCCGCCCAACTTGGACATCGCCCTCGATGTCCGTCACGAGCAGATCTCTGGCTACCATTGCTCCGATCTGACACTGCTGCGCTCCCGTGGCAGTGTTCGGAACTAACTGTAGCCCACCAATCCTTACCTCTTCAGTGTTGTCTTCAACTTCCTCAGCTGATTCCTGCGCTATTATTGCCATGAGTTTCTGTCTGTTGGGACAATCCGTCATCCAGTGAGGACCGCCACAAACAAAACAAACTTGCGATTTTGGCTCTCGTCGTCCCGGGGAACCTCTGTCCTGCTGGGGAAAGGGTCTACCCCTCTCTGGAACTTTAGGCCGTGGTGGGGAACCGCGCTTCGGTGGGGAGCCACCCTTTGGTGGTGATCTCGATTTTCTTGGTGGTGCTAATCTGGAACTCTGATGATCTGCCAAAGATTCGGCCACCGCCGCCACTGCTCTCCAATCAACTGGTGAGTGCCGTCGGACTTCCGTCTCTGCACATGGCTAAAGGTTCCAAAGGAAGAGATACCTCCTGTCATCCTCTATCATGCCTGGAAGCTCTTGCATCAATGCGGAGAAAGCCCTGACATACTCTCAGATCGAGTCGGTATGCCTCAGCTAATCTTCTTTCCTGCGCGCTTAATCTGCCAAGTTTCCAGGAAGAAACTGTCGTCGCAGTTCCTCACGGAAGGTCTCCCAAGGCCACCTAGAAGCCTCCGACGTCGAGCTAACTTTAGTCCGCCACCAAAGCTTTGCGTCGGCTGTGAGATATGCGTTGCACACCCGCACCCGATCTTCCTCTGGAACATAGTTAGCACAAAACAATTGTTCCATATCCTAAATAAAATTTTCTACCTCAATCGACGATCGAGCCCCCCCCCCCCCCCGAACATCGCTGGCTCAGGCATGCGTACTCTTGGCTTGGGAGCCTCCTGCTCCGCCAGTACTGTCGATCGTGATACCTGCACTAGGGCCAAATGCAGTACCACGTTTTCTGCCTTCAGCTCCTCTCTCATGCGTGCCGTCTCTGCCTGTAGCTCCTCTCTCATGCGTGCCATCTGTCCTGGCAAGGTGATCAAACTGTCTATAGTCTGCTGCATGAATTCAATTTGCAACCTCTGATGCTCTACTGTCTCCCGAAGAAGTTCCATTTGAGGAATAATCGCGGTGTCTCTATCCCTCGTCAATCCGAGCGTCTGCTCGATGTGTGCTATGCGATCTCCCTGGTTCGCCATGTCTATAGGTTTAGCTGTCTCCTTGGCTTTACCTTTCTCTGGCTTGGGCCACACATCCTCTAACGCTCATCTGGCTATGTGGGTGATCTTCTGGAACTTCAACCCCTTCTTCACCTTCGCGAAGGTGCCGTGTTCGCTGTAACACGTTAACCGTTCAACATGTCCTTCAACCTGTGCGTATGGGCCCACAGTCTAGCTCTGATACCAATTGTCACGCCCCGGTCGAATCAGCCCTAAACTGGTGTCTTAGGGTTGTCCGGCGGAACACCAGAGCGTGAACTCCCTAGGGTTTCCGGGTAAAATTCTTCCACAAATTAGAAACCATAACTTCCCCGAACAATTTTAATCCCCAACTTACAGTTCGCATGGAAAATACTGGAAAACCCTAACCCTAAAATCAGAATAGTCAAACCCTAATTTCAATTTACCTCACAGTCAAAATCACGTGATTCACGCCGAATTAAACCCCGTTGCCGACGTCATCGTGACGTCAGCCACCTAATCGAAATTCGCTGCTCGCCGCTTCCATTGACCGAGCACAGTGTTGACTCCACGTCAGTCGTGTGCTTCGTTTCGAATGTTGTTCGAAACGTTCGGTTCGCCTTTGTCGTATATCCGCCTTCGTCGAGTGCCGCCTGCGCTCGTGGGCTCGCCGGAGAAGAGCTGTGTCAGTAGGGGGAAAGGCCGCCTGCCCTTCTCCCCGACCTTCGTCGCTGTCCAGATGTTTGCCCGCCGCCGGGAAGATCGCTGCTGAAGATGGCGTCGCCGCCAAACTGTAAGGAACAACAGGGAGGAAGAAGACCGAAAACGAATCTCGATTTATTCTCAAGTAAGGTACAGAAGCTCTCCCTAATCTCGCCGCTGACCCCTGTCAAACGACACCCTCTTCCCTCCCTCGCCAATGACCCATGTCACTGGTTACAGTCGCTCAAGGTCCCCCTCTCATCGACGCTTCCCTAAGCGCCGTAAACTCGCCCTCTAAGCTCAACAAACTTCGCCGGAGATGCGCTCTGGATGTTGATAATCCTCCCGCTCCTCTTCGTCGGCTTCTTATAGGGAGAAGCCACCGCCTCTCTTCACGTGTCCGCCTTTGCAGCGACCGCGTCTCTGCCCCGATTAGGGCGTCCACCACCTCTATTTCTGGCACCGGATCGGGTCGTCCACGCCCGACTATGTCTCCACTTCAACTCCCCTCTCCGCATCCGAGAAACCCGCTAGCCACCTCGCGTCCGCTTTGCTCGGTGACGCCGTCGTCGTGCCCGCAGAGCTCGCGGACGAAGCCGCTTCAACTTGTAATTTGGGGTCAACACCCCAATTTTGACCCTCCAATTTCCACTTAGGGCTGCCGCATACGTGTTGTGGGCATGGGTTTGGGTCTCCTCTTGGCCCAATGGGCTTTGGGCCGGACCGGCCTGAACCAGGCCTGATACTTAGTGTCACGCCCCGGTCAAATCAGCCCTAAACTAGTGTCTTAGGGTTGTCCGGCAGAACACCAAGGCGTGAACTCCCTAGGGTTTTCGGGCAAAATTTTTCCCTAATCAGAAACCCTAACTCCCCAAATAATATTTTATCCCCAAATTACAAGGTCGCTCAGAAAACCCTAACCCTAATTTAGAAAATCGGAACCCTAAATCAAGATATATGTGGTCAACGCTAATTTTGACCACTGCTCGAATCAAATCCTTGCTGACGTCTGCGTTGTAGGGGTGTTAATGGATACCCGACCCGACCCATTTATGGCGGGTTCAGGTACCCGATTAGCTAATCGGGTCAGGTTCGGGTTTACTCCCATGGGTACCCGCGGGTACCCGATACCCGATTATATATAATAAAAAAATATATTTATATTTATATATTTATATTTATATATATATATATTTATATAATAAATTGATTTTTTATAAATATATTTATTATTATTATTATTATTATTATTTTATAGTTATATTTTATAAAAATAATTTAAAAATAAATATTTTAATTTAAACGGGTACCCGCGGGTACCCGTTGAAATACCTGACTCGAGTTTAATCGGGTTCGGGTTTGGGGCGGGTCGGGTTCAGGTTTGGCCAAAAAGGGCAGGTACCCGACCCGTTGAGATCCCTACTGCGTTGCGTAAGCCTTTCGAATTCGTTCGAAATCACTCTTCGATTTTGACCCAGTCAAAATTGAAGTTATCGCTATCTCGGTTCGAATGCCTCAGCGCATTCGATGCCGTCGTCTTCAACCTCCGCTCAACGTCGCCTGTGTCCGAGCACCGCCTATGCTCTGGCTGCCGTCGCCGGAGAAGGAGCGTCCGCCTTTTCCCCTACACCCCCGTCGACACCGACCAACGTCGTCGCCTCTAGACTAGTAGAAAACGACACCGAGTTCATCGCCTCTGACTAAAAGATTCCGCAACAAAGGAAGGAGGGGAATATGAGAAGAAACTCCTTTATTCCTTGACCTAAGCTTATAGAAATCCCTTCTACTCTCGCCAACGACCCCCTGGTCGTCGTCCCTCTTCCCTCCCTCGCCGGCAACCTCTGTTGCCGGTTACAAATCTCTCGCCTCAAACTCACCGAACACTCGCCGGTGCGAAGCTTCCCTGAGCTTCGATGCTGGTGTCGATCTCTCTTCCCTCAAAGCTTCCCCAAGCTTTGTAATGGTGGAATCGATCCCCCTCGTCTTCCGTCTGCGCCACTTTATAGAGGCAAGCCGCCGCCGCCTCTTCTATTCTCGGCATCGGCTAATCCCGCTGAAGCCGTCCACATCTGGAGATGTCGCCCGTGCCACGTGCGCCCGAGTCTCACGAAGAGGATGACGCGGTCGAAAGCCTCTGTTGCTATTTTTCCACCTCAACCTTGCCTTTTGAATTCAGCGTTGATCGGCCGAATTCGCTTCTGTTCGTTGGGCTTGGGCTAGTACGTGGCCCACTGGGCTTTGAGCTGAACCGGCCTAAATTGGGCTGACACTTAGTGTGTTATGTTAGGCCAAGCTTTTGATAAGGCAGAACATACTCAGCACAGTCCAATCATACATATTGTGTTAGGCTGAGTATTTAAAATATTAGATCATACTTGGTGTCAGGCCTGGGTCAGACCGGTTCGGCCCAACCCAAGCCCAGGCCCACTACATGAAGAAGCCCACCTGCTGAGAAGGAAAACCCGGTCAACGATTAATGTTGACCCGGGAAAAGTCGGATGCGGCGGCATCCTCGCAGACGGCTTCGCGTCTTCGGCGTTTCGAACGCGGAAGGAACGCGAGAGAAGTTCGGACAATTCGCGCAGGCGAGCGCGAACGGAAAGGAGGCGAAAGATCGGAGCGGAAGACGCGGGCGGCGTCGAGCCGAGCTTCGGACGGCGTCGTCTTCTCCAGACGGAGGAGGCGGGCTCGCCGAGAAAGGAGGACGATGGCGAAGCTCGGCGCAGCAGAGAACGGGTCTTCAGCGAAGCAACCGAACGCGAGCGACGACTTCAACGCGGTCGGCGGCGCGAGCAAATCGGCTGGGCGACGGAGCTCGCGGAGGAGCGGAAATCTCGGACGCGGCTTGGACGCAGTCGCAGAGAAGCAAGCGGCCGCGAGTTTCGGACAACGCAGCGAGAAGAGCCCGTGAAGGCGGCTTCGTCCGCAACGAGATACGCGGACGTGCATGAAGATCGGAAGCGAAGCAAGGGAGCTCCTTCCCTATAAAGCCCGACGAGGTGGACGGAGCTCGGTGTGCGCGGAGGCGACACCACGGGAGAGGAGCGCGCGACGGGATAGCGGCTCCTCCCGGCGGGTCGGGGAGGATGCCCCTCCAGGGCGAAAGCCTTTACCAAGCGGTGAGCTTGAGAGAGAACCGGCGACGATGAGCATCGAGGCGAGAAGATGGTGAGCGATATGTAACCGGCGATGACCGGCGAGGGAGGGGAAGAGGGCGCCGACGAGGTCGGTTCAGAGATTGTAAGCTTTCACCGGAATAAAGCTTCGTTCTTCCACGTATCCCTCTTCCCTGCTTCTGAACTCCGGCAGCGGCGGCTGCCAGGTCGGCGACGAGTGGCCGGAGGCGAGATCGCGAGCGCGGCGGCGCTCGGCAGAAACAACGACCTTGCGGCGTCGTGCGTCGAAAGGAAGAAGACGAAGCGCGTTCGCTTCGAGACGGAGACACAGGCGGCTGACGCAAGCAGACGTCAGCGAGGTGAAGTCAAAATCGGCGGCGCAAATTCGAAATCGCGAATTTGTCGCTGACGTAAGCAAAACGTCACCCGGAGAACGAGTTCGCGGCGAAGGAATTAATCGGCGGCTGACGTCAGCGTGACGTCAGCACGAACGATTCGGCGGCCGAGTTGGAACAGTGAACTCCGATTAAATTGATAGTAATTTTGACTTTCGGTCAAAATTAGAAGAGGAGGTATTTTAATTTCCTGATTTGGGAATTAGGGTTAGGGTTTTCCTGGAGTGAATTGTAATTTGGGGATTAAAAAGTTGAGCGGGAACTAGGGTTTCGAAGTTGGGGACGAGATTCGGTCCGGAAACCCTAGCACAGTTGCGTTCCGGTGTTCCGCCGGACGGCTCTGAGACAACAGATAAGCGTTGTATTCAGGCCGTTCCGACTGGGGCGTGACACCTGGCACAGCCCATTTCGTGCCTAGCACAATTTTTGTGGCACCGGACCATAGCAAGCTGGTGTCTAGGTAGCTCTGCACAATCCATTGTCCACCTCTATGCGGCTTAAGAGGGGGGGGGGGCTTGAATAACTCAAAGAAATAAATATTTAATATATTTATACGAATATATACAGGCATTTATTAAAATATAAAATTACATATTTAATTTTTTTTTAAAAAAAAAATTTATAACACCAATAACCTGTCTCCAGATCATGCTGCATGAGAATAAACCCATAAAGCAAGGATGCGGCGGTCAGAATATTTGGGAAAACACCGACCAAATTAACCGTCCGACAGGTCAGCATTCGGTCAAAGTCAAGGGCAAGTCAAGGAATCCACTCAGTGCTCGTATGATCAAGAAGAACAGAACACCAACACCGCCCTCCCAAACCCATTCATATTAATTTTAGTTCCACAGACATAGGAGAGAAACAAAAATAAAAAAAAGACAAAAAGTACAAGAATAAATTGAAGAAAAAGACAAATAAATTACCCCAAAAACAATAATTTGCCCGACAAAATCACTTTACAGGACACCGACCGTGGAACGGATCAACTGTTCCTACTAATATTTCCAGTAGAATAAGAACTCACTTGTGCTGAGCGTATCTCTCACCGTCCTAAATCTGATTAATTCCCAGAATCATTCTCACTAATCCTGTACGTTCTCACTATAAATACCGAGCTGCACTCTTCACTGCAGCTCAGAACAGACACACATGGGAAATGCCTGCTTTGGCCACGAAAAAATCAGGCCCTGCAAGCCGTCTGACGCCAAGCTCAGTAACGGCCATGAAGTGCACCGCAACCAGTCGCCGCCGCCGCGGCCGATGACCAACTACGAGGTGGAGCAACAGAAGTTGTTGGCTGGGCCGACGAGGATCGACTGGGAGGCTGAAAAGTTCATCCACGATCAGCTGAGGAAAATGAAGGACGCGCACTGGAAGGAGACCACCGCCTCCATCAATTCTGGCTAATTGTATGTAGCAAGTAATAGTGCAAGACTGTCTCATGCTTGGTTGTTAGTTAACTAAAGAGTGTTATGGTTTAAATCAAATAAGACTAAGGTCGTGTTTGGCTCCACTACAAAAACTCATTTGATCTCTTTTACTTCTGAACTTATTTTATCTATTAACTCTTCCGTCTCTTGAAGTGACAGGTGATATCTCATATTTTATTTATTCTAGATAAATAATAATAATAATAATAATAATATTATTATTATTATTATTATTATTATGACTATATTAATTATAAATCAATCTGATAAAAAAATATTTTTGTAAAATTAAAATTGCTAAAGCACAAACTTTACAAAAATTGTACTCTTAGCCGCTTAAATTTTGGGGGGTTTTAGGAAAAAAAATAGCTTGTTAGGTTCTCGTGTGTGAGAAGCATGAGACATATTCTAAGCAATTAATTAGCCGTCCAACCAAGCAATCATTCTTGCCCTTGCACTCATCCATAATGATGGATTCTTGGATTCTTTGGTTCTTGTTTGCTCATAGAAAGTATGATTTGGCGGGTAATTAATGATTTTTTTTTGTAAAAGTGGGATCCGATTAGATTTTTCTTTTGTTTTACCTATAAAATCATTCTTTTATAAGGCCCACCAATTCGACTAAATTTTTTTTTTATTACTATTATTTTTATATAAACAAGTAAAGTAATGAAGGCGGAGACACAGGATTTGGCCCTAAGATTTTGTTATCAATAATTAAAGTCTTTTAAATAAAATTATTACTACCTATGGAGTTATAGCTAAAAACACATGCAGAGTTCTTTTTTTTATTGACATGGTGGTTGAGGTATCTCCGACCTCAAAGATGTTTTTCGAGTTCTTAAAAAATCTTCTTGCATGACTTGATCCGTCTACCTCATTAGCGCTTTGAAGAAGTAAGACTATCTAGAATGGAAATTAGGATGATGCTACTAAACAAGAAATTAATTTTTTGATTAAGGTAAAGAGTAGTCATATCCTCAACGATGAATCAAATTAAGAAATTATCAGATATCATGTTGAACTACACTTCAAAAGGTTGAACCCCAATTTAATGATTTGTAGCACCAACAAGAAAATGACCTCCATATTAGTAAGTGTTGCTTGAACAAATAGGTGTTCACTAACACATCATCAATGTAGGCCTTGATGTTTCTCTCGAAGTGGTTTTCAAAGGCTTAGTTAATGAGAATAGAATCTAAATTGTACGCTTGCATAACCAAATACTAACTAAATTGATCCACCTCAAATTGAATGATCCAATGGTCCGATTAAGTAAACCCTTACTTTGACTATTAACCTCAATCTATACGTATAAACTCAACTATTATCACTCTCAATCATAATTAATAATTGGAGTGTGACACTTAGATAATCTTTATAATTTCTCTTAAAATGCCTCAATAAAGGAGTCAATTATCGTCTTGTCCTACCCTTGAGGCTTATACTAGCATAGTAGCATAGTATAGGGTGGTGCGTACAATAAATATAGTTAGAATCTTCAAAGTCACACATGGCCATAAAATTGTGGTCCTTAATTATGTTCCCATCTAGTGCCAAAGAATTGGCCCTAAATGATTTAAACAATTGACGTATATCATTGTGACTTTTAATAACCATTACAATTGTGTAGGAGGCTTTTTCCTCAAGAGGGCCAAGTTCAGCCAAGATAGGACCATTCGACTTTAATACACATGGTATTTAAAAACACTTGTAGATTGCAATATAATTAAAATTAGACATCTAATTGCCATTACTAAAGCCTTCTTGCATATAAGGGTGACTAACATATATGAATCCATAAGATTCAATGAAGAGCATTCTAAGGAACTTCATTAAGATATGTAAGATCATTTGAGTTTGATGAGATTAGGAACGAGTAATATTATAAATCAACCGTGTAAAAAATAGATGGTGACAAAAGGTCCGTTTGGCATAATTGAAACTTTTAGCTTTTACTAGTTGAAAAAGTACTGGTTAAAAAGGAGTTAGCTGGAAAAGTTTTAAGGTGTTTGATAAAATCAATTTTTTGACCAACCAGTAGCTTTGGCTAGCCATAAGCAGGAGGGCAATAGCTTCTCAAGAAAGCAACTGCTACTAACAACTAAACACTCCAGCTTTTGAAAATCTACTTTTGCCACCAGCAGAAGCAGTTAAAAAGCTATGCTAAACACACCCAAAGTGAGGTATCCCCATCGATACCTGATTTTCTAGTAGGTTCAAAAGTAGAATAGGTTTTCTCAAACCTAGCAAGGTTAGAGGTGGAGTTAGAGATGATGGGAACTTGACCTATTACTATATCTAATTCCGAGAGAGAAGCTTCTCTCTAGCCTTTTAACTCCAGGTTTGAGATATTGTTAAATGTCAATTTTTTTAAAAAAAATCTTTAAAAATATGAGGTGTATTCTTTGTTCAACACTTGGACGGAGAATGAAGAAGCTTTTGGAAGTTCAAGATGTTGATGTGGTGTGACAACTAACCCAACCAAACAGACTAAAGCAGTGCTTTGATATTTATTAATCATTCATTGACTTGTTGTTCATGAATTTATGGACTCCTCTCCATCTCCCCCTCTTTATCTTACCAATTTGAACTATTGGAGGGCTCCAAAAAAACCTCATGTGGAGAGAAAAAGAGAGAGAGAAGGGTCATGGTCATGGACCAAGCCATTGTTTGCAGGGTCCCTCACAGCAAGCTGGAAACATGTACAGTGCTCAAAGACAAAAGAGAAATGGCATTCTCAAGTGAGGGACCAAGTGTTGCAGAAATCACACATGAAAAAGATGGTTTTTTGTATTGGTTGCTATATAAAATTAATGGTCACAGTGTTTTTCCATTTACCATACTTGTTTTTCTTCAATATCAACTCAGCAGCATGGCCACTGATTTGGATCTTTCATGCTTCTTCTCTCAAAACTCCAAAATGAAAGCAATAGTAAGTCCAGGTTGTTGGAGAAAATAAATAAATAAATAAATAAAATTTTTTCTATATTAATATATTGTACTTTACAATTGTCGCATATTAATGCACGACTATTATAGGCCGTAGTGTATTAATGTGTCATCGGAGGTTATCGGTTGTCATCAGTTGTCGTACATTAACGTGCTATGTTTTCTACCATTTTATAATTAATTCTATATACACCTATAGAAAGATGTGCATCCCTCACCTAGGATGTTTCCCAACATCTTGTTTTTTTCTATTTTTTTTTTTTGGTTTTTACTACTTATTGTTGAAAGGACAACCGATTAACCTCTCCACAATTATGTCTCGCAAGAGTTTAACTTGTACAAAAGGAAAGATTTTGACCTAATGACAAGCTTATTTCGTATTCTATCTTTTCAACTCTTCTCATTTATTTATTTATATTTATTTTCCATTTTATTTGTTTTAGTTTATGATAATTCTGAAAATAACAAAACTCTCACAACAATCTTAGATAAATATTTGTTTTTAAATAAAATTCTAAAATAAATTTTAGAATATCACAGGATTTTAACTCTTATTTATCTTAGGGGAAGAGAAATCAGAAAAGAAGAATGCAATGATATTTTGGAAGACAGATGCATGCAGTAGGATTCAAAAGGAATCAAACAAAAAGGTTCCTGTTGAGTGTTTGAGTTTATTGTGTGCTGCATGCAAAGGTGTGAAAAAGATAAGTGGAATGGCTTGCAGCAACTGTTGCTGATTTGTGCAAGACACTGCCAAGAAATCAAAAAGAAGAAATGTAAAATTCATGTCTTTATCTCATGGTTGCATGCAACTCACAGATAGCTTTCACTCTTTTTCTTTTCATTTCATTTATATTTTTGTTTTTCATCTGGATTGTCTGATTTTTCAGTATCAGCAGATGCAGAACAAACTTTCTTGACAAGTAACTTGAAACTTACCTGGAAAATTGGTTCTGTCTTGCAATGCAATTCTTCTGCCCTTTTCATCCATGATTGAATCTGAATAAAGTTTTCACCAAACATTATATGAACTTCTCTCCAACTAGTGCTGAAAGTGCAGCTATGTTCAGCTTTTTTATGTCCTTGAGAGGAGAAATATTCTAGTACTGAAGCATTCCCTTCCACAGGGGTCCTTTTTTATCCTGATTTTGTAAGGTCATACTTTTCTTTTGTCAGAGCATGCTGGTAGACTGTAGGATGAGAAGCTAGAATTGGATTCCTTCAAGTCTAATCCATCCACAGCTCATTCACAAGGAAATATATGTTCAGGTCACTGTAAAATTTCTCCTCTCTGAGATGCTAATTGTTCTGCTTTTAATTCTCATCCTAAAGTCTCCTCCTAAATTATCAGAGAATGCCCCACCATTAGGGGCTCCTTTAAGTTCATCTCCCTTTCTCTCCTTGCCAGTTCCATTTCCTCTCATCTTGCTCAGCTGATTCCTTCTGTGAATGGGGAGGCACACCTGCTATTACAAACAGAAGCTGAGGAAAGGCTTGTGGTCTCCTGAAGAGGACGAGAAGCTGGTGAGCCACATCACGAAGTATGGCCATGGATGTTGGAGCTCAGTCCCCAAATTAGCAGGTAATTTAATTCACTGTTTCAAGGGACTCAAAAGATCCACGCAGGATTCTAAGAACAAAAGGCTGCAAAATTTCAGGCCTTGAGAGGTGTGGAAAGAGCTGCAGGTTGAGGTGGATAAACTACCTGAGGCCAGATTTGAAGAGGGGCACATTCTCACTGCAAGAGGAGAACCTCATCATTGAGCTCCATGCAGCCTTAGGCAACAGGTATCGAACTCAAATCGGCTAACCCTCGAGTCGAATTCGGGTTATCAGATTCTAACAATTACATCTTGAATTTCTTCCTCAGATGGTCCCAAATTGCATCCCAATTGCCTGGAAGAACAGATAATGAGATCAAGAACTACTGGAACTCATGCATCAAGAAGAAGCTGAGGCAGCGAGGCATTGATCCAAGCACCCACACATCCCTTGCTGTATCAGACGGAAGAGAAGACAAAGCAACCATGAACGTTGACCTGGCTCCAATCGACCTACACCTGGAGGATTCTAAGCCAAATCCGTCACCAATTGAGCCATTAGTTCAATTGTATCAAGCCACTCTTCCATCATCAATCTCAAGCTCTATCCTTACATCAGAACTCCAGTGCCTGGAGGCTGGCAATTCAAGTAACAGCAGTGCAAATAGCGCCAACAGCAGCAATGAGTTCGAGTTGCAGAGCAGTAGTACTCTCTTTGACACTGGCATTTTCCAGTGGACGGATTTACTGCCAAACAAAGGAGTTCATACACATTTTGACTCTGAGCCGGAGGATTTGAAGTGGTCTGAGTATCTCAATGGCACCATTCTTTGTGGAGCATCTGATTTTGAGACCAAAAGGAGCAATTCCACTGACAATTTCAGATTTGGGGAATGTGGAACAGGGAAGAACAATTAACTTGAGACAGCTTACTGGTGTGTGTGTGTGTGCCACAGATTTTTTGCATGTAGATACATGTTGGGATACAAGATCTTCTTACCTATATTTGATCTTGAAATTGTTGTAGGATGAAAGTTAATCTTGTTTCAGTTTGCTTGTGTGTTGCATTCTCTATTACCTAAACAATCAATAGACAAATCTGTATTTCAGACTGGACCAAAATCTGAAGACAACTGAAATATTTTCATTTCATAGAGATGTTCAGGTTTGTTCATTTTCCTTAATTTGTTGAACTTTTTCTTCAATCTCTTCCACTTTGTTTTCTATTTTCTTCAAGTTGTTTGGCAGATGCTTCAAACACAAGGGAGCAAAAGGTAGAGCTGTTTCAGTCATCTTTCACATCAATGAAAACTACTGCAAGTAACAAATATCTGCTTTATGGTCTGAATTATGCATGTCTACATCTTTCTAGCTCATCTGATAGCTGCCAAATCACCTCAGCTTAGCTTCAAGCATTCCTAGTTGAATGTTCCTTGGCATTATACTGTGGAGGAATTAATACAAAGTCTAGGAAAGAACATTCTGCACTTATTTCAGCCAACTACAACTAGTAGATGGATATTGACTACTAGACTTTTTTCAACCATTAGCATTCTGGTTTCTTGTGCTTCTACTTTAGTGAAACTAAAATGCTTAGGCTAAAATGAAAAGCAATATGTGATTAACATATAATTTACCCCTATTGATAAATGTTATATCTTATTTCTCAAGTAGGTTTATTTATGAATTATAAAATACGCAACGCGAACTATACAAATATAACACATTCGATGAATTATGCTCAATCAAATATAGCAAGAATACGAAGAACATTACTGTTATGAAAATGTGTTTTCAATACTAATGTGCAAACATTTACTACTGCCAATATGTACTATAGTGTATGGTTGTGCATTGTGAGGAGTAGAATTAACTTAACCTCTTGCTCTTTGTAATGTGAATTATAAAATTGCCAATATGTACTATAGTGTATGGTTGTGCATTGTGAGGAGTAGAATTAACTTAACCTCTTGCTCTTTGTAATGTGAATTATAAAATTCTCTCCAAGGCCCTTGCTAACAGGCTAAAGAAGCTTCTGCCTAATCTTATAAGTATTGAAAAATCTGCTTTTATAAAAGAAGAAATATCCATGATAATGTTTGCATTGTCCAAGAGTTGGCCTACAGTATTCATCACTCTAATTCCAAGAACCCTGTTGTGCTCATCAAAATTGACTTGAGAAAAGCTTTTGATACTATTGAAAGAAAGGCAATCATCTTGGGTCTTAGGGTGCTTAATTTTCCTGAGCCTTTTATAAATTGGATTGAGACTTGCATTTCCTCTCCCTCCTACACCTGCTACATCAATGGTAGCTTGACTAGCACCTTTGAGGGTAGCAAAGGCATTAGGCAAGGGGACCCCTTATCTCCGTACCTTTACGTTATCATGGCTAATCTCTTTAGTATTCTCTTAAATGACACTATAAACCATAAGAAAATCACTCCTTATAACATTAGAGGCAAGTGCAAAGTTTCTCACTTAATGTATGCTGATGACATAATTCTTTGTGTTAGAGCTAACAAAAAAATTTGCATGAATTTGAAGAGAATTTTTAAGATTTATTCTGAGATTACTGGTCAGCATGTTAGTAAAGAGGAAAGTAGGATTTATTTCCCTAAGTATTGTTCAGACAGCACTAAAGCTAACATTGTTCAAGAGCTTGGTTTTGACCATGGCAACTTTCCTTTCAATTACTAAGGGTCTATCATTAGTCTAGGAATACTTCTACTCAAATCTTTAATGAATGCATTGCTAAATTCCACGAAAAGATTCATTCTTGGCATGGAAGGTTCTTATCACAAGCTGGTAAGATAACTTTAGCTAAAAGTGTGCTCTCTTCTATTCCAATCCACAATATGATATCCAATGGCCTTAATGATGCCCATATGAAGAAGCTAAATGCTCAAATTAGAAGATTCATTTGGTCTAATAATAAGAATAAAAAAGGCATACATCTTATAAATTGGGATACTTTCATTAAGCCTAAGAAACAAGAAGGTATTTACATTAAGGACTTTAAAATCCACAAACAGGCCATGAATTGCAAAAGAATCCTTGACTATCTTAACAACAAGGACAAAATGTGGATTAAAGTTTGTATGGCTAAATATGGTAGAATTCAACCTGGAGTTCCTAAGAGAATAAACAAATCTACTCAAAGCTGGAAAGGGCTTTTGCATGATTTAGAAATTATTGCCCCCTATATCTCCCAAGAGGGAGGTAGCACTTCTAATGACATGTTTAGTGAGAGGGAAGAGGCTGAGGTAAAGTGGGTCTGGAAAAAGGGTACTAATGGCCTTCCCCTTACTAAATCCATTTATAATACATTGTTATTGAAAGATTGTGAACAGAATGAGGATGACTGCTGCTGGAAGTTGCTTTGGAAGTTGCCAACTACTCAAAAAATCAAAACATTTGGTTGGAAAATGCTTCATAAAAGGCTCCCAACTTTTGAGAGGCTCAACAAGTTGGGGATGAGAGGAAACACTATATGCATGCTTTGCAACAAGGATACTAAAACTGTGGAGCACCTTTTTCATAAGTGTGACTACTCTATAGAAGTCTGGAAGCATCACTCAAGATATTTGAAGGAATGCAACCCAAAGCTGGAAGCATGGAGGAAGGACACATGGATAAATAATGGTAAGGATACTACATTAAAAACCCAAGCTCTAATCCTAACTACATTTTGGTAGGTGTGGAAGGCTAGAAACGCGAGGGTCTTCAAAGGGGAAATGATTAGTCCAGCTTGGACAAGCAAGGAGGCCATGATGGATTTCACTATGATATATGAGGAACTAACCAAGGATAAATCGAGCAAAATGGAGAATAGAGAAAGTGCTAGTTGCAGATGGAAGAAGCCTCCCGAAAATCAGCCCAAAATTAATACTGACGAGGCCTGGGAAAGTAAAACTAAGAAGGGAGGTATTGGCTATATTGTTAGAGATAGCAATGGAGACATCCTCTGTGCTGTTTCTGCTTTTCACTATAGTCTCGACACTACACTCAAAGCTAAGGGCGACCAGGAATGCAATGTTATATATCTATACCAATCAAGATAGGAAAGAGGAGAAAATCATAATAGAGTCAGACAGCTTAGAAGCAATCAATTTTATCACTGAAAAATCCTCATACCCGCCAATTGAGATTCAAGAAATGCTTCAGGAGATACAATTTTATGTCTGTAAACAATAGATTTGAATTTTTCTCATGTTAGTAGGATATGGAACAGAGCTGTAAACTGGCTTGCAAACAATAGATTTGAATTTTTCTCATGTTAGTAGGATGTGGAATAGAGCTGTAAACTGGCTTGCTGTTTATGCCACAGAGAATATGCTATCTAATGTCTAGTTTGTAAATTGGCCAAGTGAGCTCGCCAAGCTAGTCAATGCTGATGTAGGAGGTTAACTATCAATAAAGGTTGTGTTGTTAAAAAAAAAACACTTAACCTCTTGTAAATCTAGTATCAAATGGCGCCAAGTGCTTAACACATTTGATATTTTCGTTTCCTCGATCTCCTCCCTTTTGTGACGACCACTGCGATTGTGCTTAGCAGCAGCAGCAGCAGATGATAGAAGCAGCGACTTACATTTAAGAGCGAAAACCGAATTACTCACACGATCGATCACCCAGAGAAGAGGAGAAGGTTCGCTGGCGAGCTTGCGTCAAGGGAACGGCGGCGGCGGCGAACGATCGGAGTGCTCAATCCAGTTAGGAAGGCGCTTCGTTCGTCAAATCCGAGAAGAATGCTGCGCGCCCTGCACTCGTATGTTCGGAACGGCCGCGTCTTTCAAGATCCAGAAGGATCGCCGTGAGGTGGGTGAGAGCGTCGGAGTCGGCGATAGTTTGCGACCGGTCCAATCGTCTTAATCGTCCCCTGATTCAATTCTCCCTTCCAGGATCTGTTCATGCCGTTCGGGATTTGGGCGAATGCATCGCCGCCGCCATTAATGGCGTTACCGTACTGCTGCTGCTGCATCTCTTGCTACCGACTTTGAGAAAAATGTTGCTGAAACTTTTTACTTGAAAAAGTGCTACTAATTGAAAAATAGTTGATTGTTTGAAAAAGTTAGGTATTTGGATAAATTGTTACGTTGGTCAATGTTTTTAAAAAATAAATAATATTTTCAAAGATAAGATAATAATAATAATAATAATAGATAATTTTAAATTAAAAAATAAATTTAATAATAATAATTTTAATTAAAATAATATTAAATTTTTGTAAAAGAGAAAATTTTAAAATAATAATAATAAATAATTTTAAATTTAATACTTTTTTAAAAAATAATTTTGCCAATAAAAAAACTGCATAAATATAGATATGGGAGATATAAAAATAAAATATTACTATAACTAGAAAACAGCCAAAAACAGTCTCTCCTAGTTTTTCCAACTATGCTACTTTGGGTTTGAAATCGAGAAACAGCTTATCAAAAAACTCAATTTTTCAAAAATCTATTGTCTTAACTAGCAAAAGTAGCTGACTAGTTGTGCCAAACGGGGCTTTTATCTAGTTTCACAAATAATTTTTTTTTATCTGTAAATCTTTGTATGACATCAACAAGACTTCTTATAAATCTCAATCCCTAATTTAAAATACATTATCCAATTAGGAATATTAAGTGGAAGTACAAGTACTTGTAGACTATTTTCGATTAAAAGGAGTTTATTAAGTGAATACGCTTATAGAATCACACCCTGAAATACCTACGTATAAGAGTGGACGACTGGGTTCATACTCATGATACCCCCAAAAAATCTCTTAGCCAACACAACTCACTCGTCATAATACACAAACTAGGTGGATTTTTCGAGAGACCAGACCAAAAAATACTAATAATATCAATTAGTAATGCTCACACACTAGTAGAAAAGACAGACCAGAGAAAAACCTGAAAGATCTCTACCAGTGATGCAGTACAATGTTAAGTTAAATTCGAAAGTTAATGTTTACTTTGTAGTTGTCGAAGAAGCTTCCACTTATCGCCCTAATCGATGAAAATTATCTCTAGGGACATTATTATGTAAATGTACAAAAGACGTAAATATAGACACAACATAATAACGATAATACTAGAATGATATATATAAAATATCAATGTCAAGTAGTACAATAGATAAACCAACAACAGGTCCTAGGGCATAAACACCAACAAACGTTGCTTGCTGGACATGCGCACTTGTGGCGACCGCCTATCGCCGCTTGCCGAACTCAACCATCTACGCCTACCAGCTAGAGTGGCTTGCTGGGCGTGGGCATGGAAGACTAACGTACAAGTGCCGTGGGGAGCCATCGCTTAGCAAGGACCACCAAAGGTGCCGCTCGCTGTTGCTGCAGCATAGAACCCCAATAGTGCATGTGTGGAATCGGGAAGTGCACACACATCCCTCTTCATCACTTTAGAGTTCCAATCTATTAGCGTTGCACGCTCGAGGGAACCATCTAGACTCTTCAACACTTTTGTTACCCAGTAGCCCTTAGGTCCATTTAAACTCTAAGTTTGCCACCCACACGTGTTATTGTCGATACAACATGTGCACCACCATAGTTTGGTCTTAAGTTGGGCCTTGGGTTTGCCAATAATTCAATTTGAACCTTGTGTTCAAACTCATGCTGTCACCACTTTACCTGCGCCAATAGTAGGTCTAGTTGCCCCCATCCACACGGGGTAAGGTCACCCATGTAATTATGTGCACAACCATTGTGCATGCTAGAGTGAGCGTCTACACCTTCTCTGTGTGTCTATTGTTTAACCTTGATGTGGGAGCATCTTGACATGATATTTGACTTAGTCAAATTTTGTATAATTATTTTGAAACCTTGATTAAACATAGGCTTAGTCAATCAATGTCTAAATTTTAATTTTTAGGCAATCCTAATGAGGCACTAATCCATATCATATTATTTTATATACCATGTCATCAATGCGAGGTCACATCGAATCAAGATCAAATCTTCAGCCCAAGTTCAACTCAAATTCAAGTATAAATCCAACTGACAAAGGAAGAAGACTTTGGGTTGTATAACTGACTAGCCCAAGAGAGACAAAGCCCAAGGATTGGCAGCCTAAGTCAACAAGAAGAAAACACTAAAATGGTTGCTTGCGTATGGATGCAACTAGTTGCTGAGCATAGAGAGCTGCCCATTGCAGCAGACATATGGAAGAGGAAAGCATCGTGCGCAGTAGAGGAAGAGCCGCCCGTTGCAGCTGGCATTTGCAGCTGACATGAAACCAAGAAAGGAGCAACGGCTAGAATTCTCAGCCATCTTCAATCTCCTAACTATAAATTCTCTCCAATGTAATCAGTAAGCTAAGTTAGAATTTTTGAATCAAATGAAATGGAAATAGTTCTCATCCTCTTTATCGGATGTCTCTCTACCTATGGTGCATGTTTCGCCATTCTCTTCTCTCCCTCTTCTCCAGCTGAACGCCATCCATCTTCTACCTCTAACCACGTTTAAACAATCTTACGCCGTTGTCGCAAGCAACTCTGCCTCCTACTGTGTCTAGCCTTGGGCTCTCTATCTGGTTCGCCACCAACGACGATCCAACCAATGGATCATCCCCAAACTCTAGCCACCCCTCCTCCCCTTCGAGTTGAAATCATAGCCAGAAGGATCGCCCCATCGGCCAGCTAATCATTGGAATCAGAAGATTTCCAATGATGCCCTAGCTTCAGCCCCTATTTCCACTCATCTCCATTAATCAACGTTGTCCTCCTCTAACCAGCCACCATCCGCTCCCCAAACTCCGGCCACGAGTTCACCATGGTTAGGGTTACCTCCAGCTGCAGCAGGTCTGGAGCTCGTGCACCACTGGACGAACGGCGACCATCCATGCTCCACATGCGAAGCTTCCCCTATTCCGACCGAACCGCTGCATCTCCGCCTCCGTCGGTGCCCCAACGTCGATGGCTGTCCACCTCCATTCCCTCTTAGTCTGACGCCATACTTTTTGATGTTTTCTCTCTCCCTAGTGTCGGACAAAAGCATCACAAGATCGCTCGCAAATCATCCCGGCTTCCACCTGCATCCAGATTTTCCCCTACTTCCTGTTTCTAGTTTCCTGCTTTGCTCCTAATGCTAATTTGATTAACCCTTTTATGCAGGTAACTAATGAGCTTGGACAAACTACAACCTCTGATCTCTGGCACAACAAAGAAGAACAAGTTTCGCTCTTCCTACTAGAATACTTAGTTCTAGCTGAGTGTTACCAAATCAATCTACGAAACCTAGCAAAATTTGATGACTAATTAACTCCCGCAATTGTCTTATTTACTAATCTGATTAGTATTTTTGTTGCGGGTACTTAATGATCTTTGACGATTTAGAACCTTGATCTTTCACACGAATTGGAAGAACATATTTAGTTCTAACACTAGGATCAGTTGGTTCCATTAAATGGTTGTTAACACATATTTATATAGAGTTTTACACGTCATTTTACTAATAAAATCATCCCCATTACACGATTTTAAGTCCCGTAATTGCCTTTATTTGGATACATCTATGGAATCTATACCTCCTTGAGCATTTTCACGTTTTTAGATCAAAACGACCATAAAGAGGGTGGATTCTGGAACTTTTGTAGCAGAGGAGCTCTTCCTAATTTAAGATGATCCTGGCTGAAAGTTTTCGGATTCACTGGAGCCCTCGTCGAGAATCACAACTAGGTCACAATTAGATTCATGCCCGTGACTCATCTCTACGCTTGAAGCCGCAACTGGAAATCACGATTAGGTCACGACAAGAATCACGCCCGAGATCACAAACCCACCTGTTTCGAAACCATGATTTTAACTCCAGTTTGCTCAACCTGACCTAAGGTAACACGAGAGGGCATAAAGGACCTTTCTTCCCCATTGACAAAAGAGGCGTGGAGCAGTTTTTGACGGCAAATTTGGCCACAAAATCATGATTTCGTGGAGGTTAGGCGGCTGAAGCTTTACAGGGCATGGAGGAGGTTGGCGAAGACTTTCTTTTGCTAGAAAAATGGCAGCGGCTACAACAACTTTGGCAAAGCATAGGGAAGAAGAGAAAACGTAGAGGTGAGGAAGATAAAATCCCTTAGAGAGGAAGAAAAAAGGGGATCGCATGGGAGGATCGCATACGAGAGGGGGCTGCACTTCAGAGAAGGGAGGATTGCTGGAAAGAGAGGGCTACGCATCAGCTTTCATTGAAGATCTTCTTGCATAGAACACCTCAGAATAAGACTTATAAGGAAAGATCTTTAAGCTTCATTCTATTTGTTGCGTTTATTGCATATCTCGTGCAAAGTATTGTATGATTTTACCTCTCCTTTGTAATTCCTACACAAACTTGCCTATGCGTGTATTGTTAAAGACTGTAGCTTGTGATATCATGATGAGCATGATAGGCTAACTATTCATTTAGGATGTGGGGCACCCTTTGACGTCTTAATAGTTGTAATAATCTTACTCCTAATGCCCTAGAGCTTTACTTAACCTTATGTACACACTTTGTCTACACTTCCCGAGAGGGGATGCTTGAGCCTCTAATCGCCAAAGTGAGGTTTGTCAATCAGTATCACTAGGAGAATAAACCCGCTTGCGGATCTATACTCACTTGCGGCGATTACGTGGGTCCTAGATACGTCGGAGAGACCAAAAGTCCGACCGCGCATCGGAAGCATTCGATTGAGGGTTTATTTAGTCCGTTTGTACACTTTGTCTACGTTGCCTGAAAGGGAATGTTTGAGCCTCTTATCGTCTTGAGCGTGGTTTGTAATCAGGGGCTCAGGGAAGTCTCCTTGCCGAACTGTACTCCCTTGGTGTGAGTATTTGGATCTTAGATGCGTCTGGCAAACCAAAAGTGCGCCAACACGTTGGATTATTTCGGTGCTCTTTGCCTGTGCTGCTCGAAAGAGTGCGCTTGAGCCAGTACTCCGTGAGGGAGGTATGTAAATCAAGAATTCTCAGGGAGGACCCCTTTTGTTAACTTGTACTCGCCTTGAAGGTATTAGGGTCTTAGACGTATTAGGGAGACCACTAGTCCAACTGAACGTCAGAACCCTTCGGACTAGACTGGTAACCCCTTCCATGGGAATAGACGAGGCTACTGGAGGGAGCAACCTTCACGTCGGGTGGCTGAATCCCTTGAGCTAGATAGGACTATGACAATGGAGTTTGATTATTCAGCAGTGAGGAGTCAAAGCGGTAAACCCATGTCCTGATGAATCTCCCCGTTAAATTTCTCTCGTGTAATTCCTCTATTTACGTTCATGTTCATTTAATTAGATCAACATTTAATTTAACCAATTTCGACATTGTCTAGTTAGCAAATTCAAGATCTGTCGGTATTTACCCATTAATCCCTGTGGGATCGATATTTTTACTACTTCGATAGACCCGTGCACTTGTGGGACACCTATCAATGGTCAATGGATAGTAAATTTTCATAACCAGTTAAATATTTTTCTGCAAAATTGGTGTTTTTATGCTACCCCATTACATGTGTTCGCCCTCCACATCACCCCTAGATCAAGAGTTAGGGTGACCCGAGGAGATAACCATGGTGGAAATTGACTCCAATCACCTTGAGCTTAGGTGACCTCTATGCCTATCCACGTCACTGGATGATCAAGGAATCAATGTCATCTGTCGTGCTCAGTGTGCCCTGGGATTTATGCTAAGATCTGGGGGCATCACACTAGGAATCTTTGGAAGGGTCTGTTGGTGTTTATGCCCTGCAGACCAATGTTTGGACATGGTCGGGCATTGTTTGAATGTACTTTGATGGAATTGTTATTCTTTATAGAAGCATGGTCGTTATTATGCAGACTTCTCTACCTACGTTGATGTATTGAGTTGCATAAATAATGTCCCAGGAGTTTGGTTGGATCCATTCTCATAAGCTATCCCCAGTCAAGGTACCTTAGCAGATATGGGACAGCTTTGGTACATGTGAGACTGGTGTATGGGCTGGTTAGGTGCGGGGCACAGTAACGCAGACATACAGGTGCATTGGATGCACTGGAGTGATCCACCGTGAGGATTGACATGTCTAGTCAACAAGTCAATTTCACATGCAAGAGGTTTGCATTGATCCTTAGACTTGAGGTATTCATGTCTAGATTTGATGATGGGTATGCTTTGATACAGTCTTACGTCTCTCCGTAATTGGGAGACCAAAATGACTGACATTGGGCATGCCATAAGTCATGTAGAGACATGGATGACCAATAGTAGGATTTGCCCCTTCCTTATTGGAAGCATGATATCCACTTGGGGCACCCCACTTTATTGGTGCATGACAGGAATGTGTGGCCGCACTTGTTAAGTCATGACCAATGCATTGGATTGATAAACTTGAGATTAATCCAATAGCAGGATATCAGTTTAGGCAAAGGGATCTATAATGCAATGGGAATCCTCGTTGCTTGTTAGGAGTTGTTGCCATAATGATTTAAGTCCTATGACATGGGTAGTAGTGATGTGTTGCTAGATACCCCTCACTACTTATGATGTTTACATCATTGCCATCGTCATATGGATCCTACGGGGTCACACGCAATAGACTCTTGACGTTGCTTTAATCAGAAGCCTTAGGATCAAGTTATTGGATAACTTGGATCCATTTGGAAGATTTCGTCAGCGCCAATGGGCCTGATGAGTTGGAAGAAGGTTGTTGGAGCCAAACTTCATTTTTGGCAGGTTGACCCGAAATTGACCTAGATCGGTCACATTTGGATTATGGTTGCATTGGATTGGATCCAATAGCTTAATCAACCCATGCCATGAAGTTTGGGCTTGCTCATTATTCAATGAGGCCCAATAATTAGTTGTCATGAAGAAAGAATTGGCTAAAAGGGTATAATGGGGAGAAGTCTTCACCCATTAGCGCCTAGGGGCATAATGGGGTGAAGTGGGCGGTTTTGCTTCATTAAGGAAGTAAAAGGCGCCTTGCCCTTTTCTCCCTTGATGGAAACCTTGCCTCTAAGGCAAGTCTTGGGGCTAATATGGCTTGAGAACTTTTATGGGAAGTTCCTAGGCGCATATGGATGTTGGGAAGGGGTATATGGTAAAGTCTTGGAGACTTACCTTACCTCAAACCCTAATTTCTCCCAAGACACCACCCTAGCTGAATTCCTCTTACATGTTGCGCCTAGCCCTTCTCCTTGGATGGAATGCATGCCTCTAAGGCATGTCTTGGGCTGATATGGCCATTGGGCAAATTAGGATAGGTTGAATGAGGTTTATGGTAAAGTCTTGGAGACTTTCCTTACCTCAAGACTCCTTTATCCTAGCCGCCCACTTGGCATGATCCTAGCCATTGCCCTAGCCGCCCCTTGTCCTATTAATAGGACCCTTGCCACCCCCTCTTAGAGGTTGATTCGTGTGGACAACATCTTGGAGGGGTGACATATCTCTTGGAGAGACTTGGAGTGCAAGGGGCGAGAGTAACATAGGCTTGGCGCAAACTTCTTCCTTGGAGCCGCAAGTTCTTCCTCTCCCTCTCTTCTTGGCGCAAGGACTATTAGTGCTTGGTGGCATCTCCTTGCCACAAGCTCTCTCCCTTCCTTGGCCATAGGCGCACCTTGCTTGAAGGTGGCGCAAGCAAAGAAGAAGAAGGAAGCAACTTGGCGGCATCATCTTCCTCCTCATCTCTTCTTGGCGCTTTCATCTTGGAGGTGGCGCAAGAGAAGTGAAGGAACCCTAAGGCTTGATTCTCAAGGCTTGATTCTCTTCCTGAGGCTAGCACCAAGCGTGGAAGGGAGCAACGATCAAGGAGTCGACGCGTGGATACTTGTAGAGGGCGAGCACTTGATCGTCTTCGAACATGGCTTCAAGAACCGAGCAAGCAATAGAGGTATTATCCTTGTCACATCCTTGTGTTCTCCCTCGCATGGATCCTTGGGCAAAGGAATATGTTTCGGGTGTGATGCTTCCGCTGCGTCCTGGGACTGCAAAATTTTAAATTACACCCGGTATTCCCTAACAGTGGTATCAGAGCTACTTGCGAGAAACACAAGGTGTATGTTTGCTTGTATGAAAAATTTTTGGAAAATTTTTCTTCTATCCATGCGCGTTTCACATAGAAAGCCTCTTTCATCCAAACTTCTTTTATCATTTTTATGGCCGAAATTAGGATTGTGTTTATGATGGATGTAAGACCAAAGGCGCACGTAGTTTTGTCAAGTAGGACGGGCATTGTGTCTTCGGACTGGCCGGGTCTCTTGATCTGACAAAATTGCTAGCCGATAGGGTCCATGAAATCATCATGAAACTTGATCCCAATTTTAGCATAAATTTGGTTAAGAGAGTGCTTTTGGATGATGTTGGCGCATAAGGTGCTAAAATTTGATTTTTCTGGATTTTCAAATTTTACATGCGCCACTTGATTGGGTTGATATGGTCATAGCGAGTGCCCTCTTGTGTTGTGATGTGGAAGCATGTTTCCACTTGTGATGAATGCTTGTAAAATCTCTTTCCACCTGCGTGTGGTTCTCTCCCTATCTTGTTGTAAAGAATTTTTCATCTTATTTAGAATAGATGTAGAATTATATGATAGGTTAAGGCTTCATCTTGACAACAAGGAGTCTTCTTCAATCGGAATCAGTGTGGCGCCAGCTTTGGAAGTATGGTGATGGACTTGCGGCTGAAGGAAGGACACTTGCTTTCGGCTTCTGGCATGGGCTGACTTGCTTCAGGGACTCGCAACCCTTGGATGCACGATAACATGTCACATGGCTCGTGACAAGTTATGTGTATGAAAAGGGCTATGACCATATCGACCAAACTAGCATGCCTGTGATGGTTTATTATTCTGTCCATAGCATGCCTGTGATGTTTTTCCTTTTGCTGCCATAACTATAGGAAAACTGCATGCTAGAAAAGAATAAAATAAACATGCAAAAACTCTCATTGAAATATCAAGTCAATAGCCTTCTAACGTGTAGCCCTCATCAAACTATCGATCGGTGGTGTTGTGAACTGTTTCCCACCCTCGTGGGACACACCCACTTATCTTTAGGAGGTGTGTGGTGTCAATGGTTTCCCCAGTCCGTTTTAATCGGGCGTGCCTTCGCAAGGAAACTCGTTGACCCTGGGCATAACGGTTAGGATCTGACTTGACTAGTTTTTCATATGTCACTGACATGATGAATCACTAGAGGCAGCTGTTGAGATGATAGGGTTCTGTGCTGTATCCAGCCCTCGCTGGACACAGGGCGCCTAGTCTGTCTTAACTAAGAGGAATTGTGCACGGCACAATTGGCTGACATGCCTACCTAAAGAAGCATGAGATCACTCTGTGCATCCCAACTCACCCTCGTGAGTCGCGGAGACCTCATGTGAAATTAGGATCCTACTCACCTCTTTCCATGTTGAGTTTGAGAGTTCTCAACTTGTTTTTGGAAATAGTGGGAGCATAGCATTTAAGTTAAAGTCCTTGTTAAATGCTTTGTCATAGTACTTATTTTACTTATTTGCTTATTGTAGAAGGCATCTCCTGATCTAAGATTGAAACTCTATAAAAACAAATTGGATGGGACAAATTGGACAAAGTGGTTCAAGATTTTGTCTAAGATACTCGAACAAGAAAATAAGATGCATCTTCTTGAAAGACCTCCATCCCAGCCCAGTGTGTATTTCACTACTGAGTGGGAGTGGAATATCTATCTTGAACATTGTGAAGATAACGAACAGTACACTGCTCTTGTCTTAGAGTGCATGACCCCAGAGGTCAAAGTTGAGTGTGATGAGATGGGGATTTGTGATCTTATCATACATCTCAAAGGTCTCTTCACACCATGCTCTATAGACAATGATCAGGAGAGTTCTGTTGGATCTTCAGAGTGTATGCCTAAATCTGAGAATGACCATGGTTCTGTATCTTCGAAGCTAATACTTCGGAAGACTGGGAATGCATGGGTATTTCGAAGAGGATTAATGGCCAAGAAGAGCATGGCAAAGAAGAAGGGATGTAATCCATCCGGTTCAGGTATTGTGCTACCAAGGTCTTTATGTCTACTTCTTATTCATGGGTACTGGGTACCGCATGTGAGGCTCACATATATTTTACATGTGCAGGAGCTCAGAAGAAGTAGGATGATTAGGCTTGGTGGGATCGACTCTCGGGTCAGGGACGGAGCATTGGATGCTGCTGTTGATATCATCTCACTGCCTTGAAGACTTTATCTAGAACTTTGCTATTATGTATCAGCTTATGTATTAGAACATCATTCCTTTTGGAAAGGATTTCAGTTTGAAATAATATATGATATTTTCTTTAAATCTGAGATGTTCTATTGAAGTGATATAGTTGATAATAGTTTGTGGTTCTATATGTAACACAAGATCAGATCCAATGATTCAATAAACACCCTCTTATAGCATTGTCTCTTGAACCATAGAACAATGGTCACATCCAAAGGTCCATGGACTATTGGGATCATTATCCTTTCAGGTTTATGATACATGTGAGCTTAGTTCAAAGGAACAATGTGACATATGCTGCCTTCACCATAAAGGGTGAAAGGATTATTGGCTTGTTGGATCTATTACACAGCAATGTATGTGGACCCGTGTAAACAAGCACTAAGAGGTGTTATATGCTTCATCAGGTGTGGGTATGCCCTATCCAACCTAAGAACTTTGGAGAAATCCAAGAAGTTCACAAATGAAGTATTGAGTCAAATTGGAGGATCTATTAAAGCACTTTGATTGGATCAAGGTGATTAGTGGAGAATTTGATGACTGTCCTAAGAAGTGTGGAGTTATCTCACAGCTTACTTAGTACACCACTGTGTGGTGAATTTCAAAGAAAGAAAAAGGAACACATTGGATGTGGTTCCATCTTTGAATAGTCATGCAAATATACTACTATGATGCCATGCAAACAGATATACTACCACTCCATAAGAAAATGTCTAAGTTAGCTTTTGAGTTGCGAACTGCAAATATCACATTTCTTCAATGGAATTGGGAATGTAATGTGCAGTGATTCAAAAGTATGTGTTTGTGGTGCACTGTAGAGTGCTAATTCTATCCCAAAGAGAACAAAATATTTGTTGCTCAAACTGATGTCTCTCTTGAGAAAGTATTTCTTTTGAAAGAAGCTAGTGGGAGTAGATTTGATTTGGACAAGGTCCAGAATCAACCACAATATAATTAGACACAGATGGAGAGCAATATCTCACATACAGGTTGAAAGTCAACCTGAGGTTCAAGTAACACAGGAACCACATAAGTCTGGATCGATTCGATATACTGGGCATAACGAATTTTTCATCATGGATGAACCTAAGACTTATGAGGAAATGGAAGCGGTCGGTGGACCAGATTACAAGAAATGGCTAAGGGTCATGAGAACCATAATGGACTCCATGTCTGCTAATCAAGTTTGGGACTTGGATGAGCTGCCAAAGGGGTAATTCCCACAGGCTGTAAATAAATCTTCTAGGAAGATAGACATGGAAGGTAACATTGTTACCTTGAAAGGAAAGCTAGTGAACAGAAATTTCAGGCAAATCCACTGGGTGGATAATGATGAAATTTTTCACCAATAGCTGAGTTTTAAGTCCATTAGGGATCTGCTTGTTATAATTGCATGATCAATTATGGCGTGTTGTTATGAAAACTGCCTTTCTTGCATGGACGTCTGAAAAGATATCTATAAGGAAATAGCCAGAAGGTTTTCATATCAAGGCCATAAAGATATGCATGGTGTTATGCAAGCATGTTTAAAAGAGCCTGTGTTTACAAGAAGATCAGCGGGAGCACCTTAATAGTATTTCTTGTTCTAGATGATTGATGATATTCTCCTCACATGGAATGACATCTCAGCTCTTCACATGGTGAAGAAAAGGCTTGAGATGTATTTCGAGAAGAATGATCTAGGGAATGATGCCTACATCCTAGGCATGGGGATCTATAGATAGAGATCCAAGAAAGTCATTGCCCTTTAGTCAATCTATGTTCATCCAAGAGTTTCTGGAAAGGTTTATATTGGATGATTCCAAATATTGATACCTTCCAGAGATATGATCTGACTCTCATGAGGATGTTGTGTCCTATGACACAGCTGGAGAGTAATAACATGGGTCTAAAATCCTGATACATGGTGTATAGGATGGATCATGTTTTGAGTAATATACACAAGACCATTTGTGGCAAATGCTTGGAGCATAGCCAGTAAGTTTCAATCAGATCCTAGTATTTGACACTGGATAGCTGTGAAAGCAATCCTTATATATACTTGGGAAGTATAAAGGATTGAAGTCTAGTCTATGATAGACAGGAAGAATTTTGTGTACAAGGGTACACAAATACTTTGTTCCAGTCTTATGACCACAGCTAGGATTTGCGCTTTGCCTTGTTGTGGTGTTGTGTGCTGAAAGAGCATTATGCAAACCATAGTGGCAAAATTCTACAAATAAGGCTGAGTACATTGTAGCTTCTTGTGGTAGCCAAGGAAGCAACTTCATTCATTTGAACTTGATTTAGTTCCTGGTGCTTGATGGTCCAGTATAGTTCTTACTGGGGCCATAGCATAAGTAAAGGAACTTAGTGCTCAAATATGTACTGCAGCATATCATCTGATCTTAGAGATCATGGATAGGGATGATGATCAAATTTGTTAAAATAAACACAGATAGCAATCTGGAAAAACCCACTGACATAGCCTCTGGCGCAGCGGAAGCTAAATGGGTCATACTAGAGACATTGGAACTAACTAAACATCAGTTGTCCTTGGTCTTAGTGCAAGTGGGAGATTGTTGGTGTTTATGCCCTGCAGACCAATGTTTGGACATGGTCGGGCATTGTTTGAATGTACTTTGATGGAATTGTTATTCTTTATAGAGGCATGGTCGTTATTATACAGACTTCTCTACCTGCGTTGATGTATTGAGTTGCATAAATAATGTCCCAGGAGTTTGGTTGGATCCATTCTCATAAGCTATCCCCAGTCAAGGTACCTTAGCAGATATGAGACAGCTTTGGTACATGTGAGACTGGTGTATGGGCTGGTTAGGTGCGGGGTACAGTAACGCAGACATACAGGTGCATTGGATGTACTGGAGTGATCCACCGTGAGGATTGACATGTCTAGTCAACAAGTCAATTTCACATGCAAGAGGTTTGCATTGATCCTTAGACTTGAGGTATTCATGTCTAGATTTGATGATGGGTATGCTTTGATACAGTCTTACGTCTCTCCGTAATTGGGAGACCAAAACGACTGACATTGGGCATGTCATAAGTCATGTAGAGACATGGATGACCAATAGTAGGATTTGCCCCTTCCTTATTGGAAGCATGATATCCACTTGGGGCGCCCCACCTTATTGGTGCATGACAGGAATGTGTGGCCACACTTGTTAAGTCATGACCAATGCATTGGATTGATAAACTTGAGACTAATCCAATGGCAGGATATCAGTTTAGGCAAAGAGATCTATAATGCAATGGGAATCCTCATTGCTTGTTAGGAGTTGTTGCCATAATGACTTAAGTCCTATGACATGGGTAGTAGTGATGTGTTGCTAGATACCCCTCACTACTTATGATGTTTACATCATTGCCATCGTCATATGGATCCTACGGGGTCACACGCAATAGACTCTTGACGTTGCTTTAATCAGAAGCCTTAGGATCAAGTTATTGGATAACTTGGATCCATTTGGAAGATTTCGTCAGCGCCAATGGGCCTGATGAGTTGGAAGAAGGTTGTTGGAGCCAAACTTCATTTTTGGCAGGTTGACCCGAAATTGACCTAGATTGATCACATTTGGATTAGGGTTGTATTGGATTGGATCCAATAGCTTAATCAACCCATGCCATGAAGTTTGGGCTTGCTCATTATTCAATGAGGCCCAATAATTAGTTGTCATGAAGAGAGAATTGGCTAAAAGGGTATAATGGGGAGAAGTCTTCACCCATTAGCGCCTAGGGGCATAATGGGGTGAAGTGGGCGGTTTTGCTTCATTAAGGAAGTAAAAGGCGCCTTGCCCTTTTCTCCCTTGATGGAAACCTTGCCTCTAAGGCAAGTCTTGGGGCTAATATGGATTCAGAACTTTTATGGGAAGTTCCTAGGCGCATATGGATGTTGGGAAGGGGTATATGGTAAAGTCTTGGAGACTTACCTTACCTCAAACCCTAATTTCTCCCAAGACACCACCCTAGCTGAATTCCTCTTGCTTGTTGCGCCTAGCCCTTCTCCTTGGATGGAATGCATGCCTCTAAGGCATGTCTTGGGCTGATATGGCTATTGGGCAAATTAGGATAGGTTGAATGAGGTTTATGGTAAAGTCTTGGAGACTTTCCTTACCTCAAGACTCCTTTATCCTAGCCGCCCACTTGGCATGATCCTAGCCATTGCCCTAGCCGCCCCTTGTCCTATTAATAGGACCCTTGCCGCCCCCTCTTAGAGGTTGATTCGTGTGGACAACATCTTGGAGGGGTGACATATCTCTTGGAGAGACTTGGAGTGCAAGGGGCGAGAGTAACATAGGCTTGGCGCAAACTTCTTCCTTGGAGCCGCAAGTTCTTCCTCTCCCTCTCTTCTTGGCGCAAGGACTATTAGTGCTTGGTGGCATCTCCTTGCCACAAGCTCTCTCCCTTCCTTGGCCATAGGCGCACCTTGCTTGAAGGTGGCGCAAGCAAAGAAGAAGAAGTAAGCAACTTGGCGGCATCATCTTCCTCCTCATCTCTTCTTGGTGCTTTCATCTTGGAGGTGGCGCAAGAAAAGTGAAGGAACCCTAAGGCTTGATTCTCTTCCTGAGGCTAGCACCAAGCGTGGAAGGGAGCAACGATCAAGGAGTCGACGCGTGGATACTTGTAGAGGGCGAGCACTTGATCGTCTTCGAACATGGCTTCAAGAACCGAGCAAGCAATAGAGGTATTATCCTTGTCACATCCTTGTGTTCTCCCTCGCATGGATCCTTGGGCAAAGGAATATGTTTCGGGTGTGATGCTTCCGCTGCGTCCTAGGACTGCAAAATTTTAAATTACACCCGGTATTCCCTAACAGGGTCAATCCATCATATAAACACACGTCTTTAAGTAATTAATTGCGCACAACTCATAAAGCACTAATAAGAGTAAATTTCTTAGAATTTGACAAAATTTTATAAAATTCGATCAAATTCCACCAATTTTTATCAAAATTTGTATAAATTGACTACAATTTCATAGATTTTGACCCAAATTATGTAGATGTTGACCAAATTCTCTATAATGCTAACAAATTTCATTGATTTTGAGTAACATTATCAAAATTGGTCAATATTCTACAAATTTTGTTCAACTGAAATTTGGTCATGAAAATTTATATGAAATTTGGTCAAATTTGTTAGCATTTTTGTATGAAAATTTGGTCATGACTATAAATGTATGAAAATTTGGTCAAATTATATGAAATTTACTATTTTTTTACCCATTAGTGCTTGTGATTTGTACTCCATTAACTACTTTAAGATCTGTTTTATGTGATGGATGGACCTTACATCCTTGCCTAGGCATTTTTGTCTACAACCCTGGCCTTGTCTCCTAAACTATACAAGGAAAGAAAAGTAAAAAAAGAAAGATAAGAGGAAGGAAAAAAAATGTCATGTGAACTTCATGTGACCATTGTTTGCTGCGCACGTGAGCGCAAAAGGCTGAATGAAGGAAAGGGGAAGTAGCATCGGCGTCAAAGGCTTCTATGTAGCGGTGGTCGCTACACATGGTAAGGAGAGGAAGGGAGAGAGAATGGATGGTGATAGGAGTGGGAGCAGGGAGTGGGAGGGGGCGGGTTCACGGTAGGTGGCTTGGGAGTCAAAATGGGTGGGTGCAACATTGGTGGGGATAGGGAGGGGGTTTCTCTAGGGAGCATCATGTAGGGGTGAGGGAAAAGTGGTGGCGGCAGGAGAGGGAAGCAATGGCAGAGCGGGGTGGCGGCGAAAAGAGAGGGAGAAGGGGTGTTGCCGGGGGGTTGCACCATCTACATGCGTCCATGCTATCTTTCCTTTCACATTTCTGCCTTATTTGGGCAGGAGCTATTTCGAAGGAAAATTGACTACTTTTTCTTTCCTTCATGTTTTTTCTCCCAAGGAAACAAAGAAAACCCACTTTTACTTTCTCTCCTTCTAGTTTTTCATCCAAGGAAATAGAATAGTTGTGTCATTAGTGATGATGATATTTTGTCTAATATAGGCAAATTTCCTCAAATAGTGACTCTCTAGCTAGGGGTATTCAAAATAACTAGAAAATTGTGGTTAATCGACCAAACCGAACCTAATAAGTGATTAACCAAACTAATCGATTCGATAAATTTGAACCTTGTGTGTTACTTTTTTTTCTTTTCCTTCTTTACCACTACACTATATATATAAAATTTCCCTTGCTGCCCTCGCACCGCTTGCCTTGCCTCGCTACCCTCATGCTGCTCAAGCTCTCACTCTCCCACTCTCCATTGCTATTCGTTGTCGTCAGTGTTGTTGCTAATTGCTTGTTGTCTCCGTCTCCACTCGACCCCACTTCTTGCTACAGGGTCGGGTATCCCCATCAATACTTAATTCTCTAGTGGAGTCAAGTTTGAGATGAGTTTTTCCATACCCATCGGGATCAAGGTCATGGTCGGGTAGGGTTGGGTTTGGCACTACTGGCCCTACTTTGACCCTAGCATCCCTAGTGCTAGCTAGTAAAAGATATTTTTTGGTACTGGCAAGCCGTGAATTACAAAAGCATATGGTGATGTAGAAGTTCATAACTACATTGGCATATTTTAATTTATACAATTTAATATTCATTATTTAGTTACCAAGTGGTTTTAAATTATAAAATTTTAAAAGATATATATTTCCAAATTATAAATTTAATTTATTAACAAAATTTTCCACACGTATGGATATTCCTCTTCAAAACTCATTCAACTGTTATGGATGCCTTTAAAATCTTTTGTTAGCAAATAAAGACCTAGTTTCATTCTTCGGTTAAGACAGTCTATAATAATCATGTTAAAGAATATATGCAATTCCCCTCTGATGTCCTTATCAATCTCAAAGTGTAATATATTATTATACTTCCCATTAATATAGGATGAGGGAGCATGAGAATTGTCATCTACTTGAGATGGTATATGTTATGATCTTCCATATGCTCGTAACCAAGTCTTGTTAGGATAGCGTGGTTCTTACTACAAACTATGTCCTTAATTGCAAGAGTCCTAGGGTTAGCAAAAAAACTGAGATCAGCCTCGACCCGACTTGCCGTTGATGAGAAAATCCCAAGTGGGTTTCAGGGCAAATTTGGGTAAAATCCGAGTCTTCATAGTGGGGCAAAATGGGGCCTGACCTGCCCCAAACCCGAACCAAAGTATAGTTTCACAAAACTACCCTTATATATATAAGAAAATTAAAAATCTTAAATTCCTCTCTCACTTCACTTACTTCTTAGTTTATATTATGTATATTAGTATTATAAAAAAATATTTTTTAATCAATTTTTTTATCGGGGTTAGGTTTTCTTGCGGGGACTTGACTCCCCGACGGAATCAGGTATGAGATATGGTTTTTAACCTTGTCAGGTTTGGATTCAAAGTCGAGGATGGGTTTAAGAGTGGTGCAGTTGTGTCAAGTTTGATCAAACCCATCCCTTGCTCCATTTTCATCCCTAGCCCCTACTCCATAATATACCCCTTGTATTTCTACCTTGAAGCTGAGCTGTTAGCCATCAGATTGGTTTTGGGGTATTTACATAGCAACCCAATTTAGGAGACTCCAAGGATCATTTTGAAAAGTGATTGCAAGGGCACCATCCATCTTTTGCAGTTGAACTGAATCAAATTGTACTTGAAATTAGATTCATCTTGAATAAAAAGTCCAATTGTATGGTACAATATGCACCACATGAGGTTAACAAGATAGCTCGTCATGCTCCTTCAAATACCTCTTGTAATGTCTGGACACAGGCCTGAGGAGTTATGCTGTATTTTAACCTTCGACTCCAGAGGTGCATTTCAAGGAATAATATTCTGTGTTTTTTTAAAAAAAATATTGTTTATCTTAGGTATTCTTATAGTTAAAAGGTCAGTATTGTTATAATCCTATTGATCCTTGGTTCTATATTTTTGTTGATGTCATAATCTTTAAATCAACCCCCTAGTATGCATGTATTCCTCAATCACCACCACATAAATGTACTCTACTATTAATGCATCATCAACCTCCATTTCACCCGTTGAGACTTATAGCAAATGACCAAAGAACCTTCAATAGCACCTCCATATGAACTACCTCTGTACGCAAATCCTCTACACAAAAGTAAACAATCCATTACTATACATCATGTGTCTCAATGTCTAGCATATAATTGTTTATCCTCTATCTTTTCTTTTTTTTCTCCTTTGTTATTGTCATCTACCTCTTTTCCCAAAAACATATAGGAAACTATACTCATTCCTCATTGAAAAGTTGTCAGGGATAAGGACTAGAGCTATTGGGGATTGTATTCATTATCTTCATAGGGTATATATTGTAAAATACAACCCTAATGGCTATGTGAAACAATAAAAAGCTAAACTTGTGGCTAAACTCTTTAATCCATCTTGTGAAGTAGAGTACTGGGAGGTTTTTTTTTTCTATGGCAAGATTAAATTCTATTTGAGTTATTCTAACTTTAGCTACTATTTAAAGTTGGCAAATATTTAGATGGATGCAAAGAAAGTCTTTCAAAACTAATCAAAATAAGTAGAGATTTTGTATGAATATAAAGAATGTCTTCCATAATTCAAACTATAATTAACATTAACTCATCAAGCCTCTGCAAATCTCTTATATGCCTCAAGAACTTAGTTGTCACCATCTAAAGTAGTTGAATATGTGCTGATAACAAGATTCTCGGTTCCAATCTCATCTTCATCACTAGTACCAATTCCCTTCTTGTAATACATACTTTTAAAATGAGCATGACAAAATGCCTGAAGCATATTCGTAGCAAATGATCAGTCAATAATCTCAAACAAGGCTTAAGGAATAGAAAAAACACCTTGGAAAACTGCAGGTTCTGTGCGGTGCTGAATGAAAATGCTAACCTGGAAATACAAACCTAAATACACGACTGTTTAGTTTACTAAAGGCTAACCTCTTGAATGAACAAAGATTTGTGGCATAGTAATGGTGGTTATTTCATCCTTGTAGTTAAAATAGGAGCCTTTAAGGACCTAATGAGCTAGGGGCCATTACTGCACTTGATGAAAGAGTGAGATACAACAAAGCATAGTCAGGCTACTTTCTTTGAACTGCAGCTATAATATTGTTATGCAATAGAATTTTATTTGATAAGAAAAAAGTAAAAAATATTAAGCAAACATAGCAAGAACATGCATATGTAAGATACAGCTTTATTGTGCTTCAATTACAAAAGAACATAAAATCCTCCCTGAACTAAACAAAATCATTATAACTTTAGATACAACAAAATTAGGGGCAATAGTTCAACAATGAATGTCTTAGTTAATGGATAAAATTATATACTCAAATATCATAACTTGCCATGCTTTTTTCCGCTGATACATCTACACATATAATCAGCATAAGAAGATATTAACCACCTGTCTATTCACCTCTCTGAACTAGAACTAACAGAAGGCAATACAGTATGTTATTATCATTTCTCACTTTGGCTTTTTCCTGAGTAAACTAATTGCTTTGTTCTACCACAATTCATTCCGTCATATAAAGCAGCCATCATAGGTTACCTCTCAAGTTGAATTTGTAGTCAGATTGGATAGAAAATGTAAATCAAACTAGCAACTAGAGAAGGTTCACTATATCTAGCATCAAAATCTCAGACAAAAGTAAACAAAAAGTAGTAACGAGTTCCTACCATCAGATTTGTGCCAAAGTGACCGAATTTCTGAACATTATCTAATAGTGTGAGAACTAAGAATACAATGTTCAATGCCTTTGTGCTATATAATGATACTAAATAAGAAGTCGGTAATACTTGTGACATTGAATCCACAGTGTATTATTGCAAAAAAAAAGACTACAAGATAAAGGCAAGCTTTGACCTCTATTTCCAGCTCCCTATCTGGGCAAAAGGAAGAACAATTACTGATCCTCATCCCAAAGTTCTGTAATTTCTTTCACAATTCCGACTCATCGTAAAGTTTGAGCTCCTCCGCAGCGGCCTCCTCTTCCTCGTCATCAATGGCAAAATAGGGGTTGTGAGCCACGGGCCTGAACTTGTACCCAGTGAAGACGTAAAACGCCAAGGTTACAAGCTCCCCTGCGACCACGCTGGTCCACAGGTAGTGGTAGGAGGTGATGGTGGAGAGGGCGTAGACCGCCACCCTTGTGAAGTATATGTAGCAGATGACGACGATATAGTACTGGCGAAACAGGGTGAGTTTCATGAGGTTCACAGCCGCCTTGCCGTCGGTCCTGGCCGCCTCCTGGAGGTTCTTGATGGACCAGACAATGGGGAAGAGGACGGCGCAGCAGCAGATGATGTCAACGAGGAGGAAGATCTGCTTCCAGGTGACCCAATCGCGGGCGAAAGGCCTCGATTCGTCTATGGCGACCTGGGCTATGTTGGAGACGACCTGGAGGGGGATGACGACCATGAGCACCTTTCTCTCACGGCCCTGGAGATGGGGCTTGAGGAAGGACCATCCGGTGCCGATGAGGACTAGGAGGGTGAAGAGAGAGACGCCCTTAAGGAAGCTGAAGATGTAGAAAAGGACGTCCCATCCGTGGGCGGATCCGGTACGGCCGATGTAAGACTTGTCCTCGGCCTCGCAGAGGAGGTTGAGGGCCTTGAGGACGACGACGGCGAGCATGAAATAGTGGATGCGGTAGGCCGTGCGGCGCCTACGGAGGAGAACACTGGCCCAGGTAGCGGCGAGGGCGTCGTAGGCGAAGAAGAGGAGGGAATAGATAATTGGGAGGGAAGTGGCGCCGGCAGAAAGGTAGGCGCGACGGGAAGGGTTAGCAGGGTCGGGGATATTGAACATGGCGGAGCGGACAGCCATGGATACCCGAAGCTTGGGGAGGCAATTGGCGAAGACGAGAGTGAACTGGCCTGGATTGTCAGTGAGGTTGATTGCGACGCGGAAGGATGTGGAGGGGGCGACGGCGACGCCGGCGGGATTGGTCGGCGGCACGAGGCTATCGAAAGTGTAGACGGTGCGCACGTGGTCAGACTGGAGGGCGCAGGTGATGTCGAGGTCCTTCAGCTGCCGCAAAACGTCTGACCAAGCTTCACGGGTGGATAGGAAGAAGCCGAGCTGCTCAAGGTCGGGGGAGTCATCGCCGGAGAAGGCGATTCCGGAGACGTTAAGCTCGAGGCCACAAAACCGGGTGAAGCCGAACTCATCGAAGGTGATGATGGATAGAGCGGCGGATCGGACCATCGTCTCCCGGATCTCCGCTCTCGCCGGCCGGATCCACGACGACGAGAGGGCTGCAGTCAGCGCCAACGCCAATCCAAGTAGAGATCTGGCCGATCCCGCCATTGCTGCTCTGTGGATCCTGTCGTCGTCTTCTCCTTTACTCTGCCTCGCGTCAACGGTGGGTTTCGTTGGTTGAGGAAGGGGTGAGGCGTTACTCGCTTGGAAGCGCGGGTCACCCTCCAGCTTACTTTTCTTTACTCCTTTTTCTTTTCATTTTTCGTCGTGAGTCGTGCAGCAAACGCTATCGGATTCCGTAATAAAATACCGGATTCGGCCCGGTTTGCGAAGACTTTACTTTATAAAATGTATGGACAATTTATTTTTTTAATAATAAATTATATTAAAACCGGTTGATCCTCATGCGAAGATCTTAATTCAATACTAAAGTTGGTTAGGATTGCATTGTAAAAGCTGATTAAGTATACAACAATATCTCACATCCCATATGCGCCAATAGTTTACGTGCGTTAGGGTGCCGAAGACTCTTTGACTATTTTTGAATTCGAGTTATTATTTTAGGTTCACTAAAAAAAATTTAGATAGCCTAGTAAGTATGAATCATGAAGTAGGTGGATGCTAGTTTGATCAAGAGTGGATCACAAAACCTTATAAATTGTAAGTTGTTAGCTAAGCTCGAGCACTTTCGGAGGAACAATGAGCAACTCAAGATCAAGGCTAATTTAGAGAAATCTTAGCTTTTGGGCCTTGGTTTAAGACTTGCGGATTCAAGTACTCAATTGCTCAAGTATCAAACTATGATGCTCACCTTGTTGGGCTTTGAGTTACTAAGTGTCATGCCCAGCCCAAACCAACCCATCCACGTCAGTCACCCGTACGTGGGACTGTGCACCAAAACCCGATCGAAGCCGAAAATCAAAATCCAATTTGAATTTCACTCAGCGAAATTCACTGTGCGCCCATATCGCGTTGACTTGGGTCAACGTGTGCATGCGCCTCGTTTCGAACGCCGCCACGTTCAAAACCACTGCATCGTCTTCATGCGGACATTGCCTGCATCTGGAGATTGACGTCGGGTTTACTCGCTGGAGGGTACGGGTGGAGGAAAAAAAAGGCGTGCGGCAGGCTCGAATACATCCGAGCCTCAGCCTTCAACCTTGCGGAAGCTTTCAACGCCGAAGAACCTCACCGCTAGAGGCTTTGAACGGAGATAGGGAAGATGGCCTAAGCACTCATCGGAGAAGACAAAGACATAGGAAAAATTTCTCTGATTACTCTATTAATCAGTTACCTAAAACCCTTACAAGCTCACTCCCTCTCGTCGACGGCCCCTCGCCATTAACTTACAGTACTCTCACTATTCATCGGAAGAACTTCATTGTCACCTGCCTGGCGATGACATCAGAGCTCGGGGCTCTGGGAAGAGTTTCCGTTGACCTCTCTTTGTCCCCCTCCCGGCAACAGCATCAGAGCCGTGGCTCTGGAATAGGGGAGGGGCGGCGGACGTCCTCCACGCCGCCTGGATGCTGCCGCTGCTCGGGGGAGGTGGAAGAAGCACACCATCGGTGGCTCTAGTCCCATCTCCCCCTCCTTCTTCTGGATGGAGCTAGAAAGGAGAACAAGGGTGCCGCCCGCCTGGTGAAGTCTCGATGACTTTCTAAGATAGGGGAAGCTGCTCGTCTTCACCCCCTCATGCTATGCTTCTTCCTCGCTTCTAGCATTAAGGACGAGGGAACAATCCTACCTTGGAAGGGAGCTGCCGGCCAGCCGACCTTCCTATAAGAGACGTCCACGAATCACTCCCCCGCGTGTGATTCGCTCGCCTGTCACCGCCTCTTCCGCGATCGTATCCGCCTTCACCCAAGCCGCTGAAGGCTCTTGCCTTATCCGTGTCCGCGTGCACATCTGCCAGCGGAGCTCGTCGATCCTGCCGGAGATAAGGCCAGAGGCATCGTCGAAGATCTCATCGGAGATGGCACCGGAGATAGCGCACTGGAAAACACCGTGGAAGTAGCTGCCATTCCTTCCATCTGCGTGATCGAGGAAGAAGCCGAGGCCGCCTGCCTCACGCGCTTCCGATTTGGGTGTTGACCCAAATCTTGACTCACGATTTGGATCCGCGGGATGGATCATGACATGGATATGGGCCGCTGCCCAATCCACATACCTTCAGCTCGGTCCATCAGAAAACAAGCATCACATTCTCCCCCACAAAACCTAGAAGTCACCTCAAAGTCCTCCAAAGGGTCTTCCATCAGAGCACAGCCTGTGCTCTTGATCCGACACGCCTCACCCTTGAATCCCTCGTCAGCATCTTGCAGATGCCGGAATCTCATTGTTGCCCTCCCAACGACGACATCAAAGCCCACTACTTCGGAAAGGGACCTCGCAGATCCCTCATCAGCGTCCCACCTGACGCCGGAACTCCTCGTCCCCCGCTTGGCGACGGTGATGCCTTGCATTTTGATAGTATTTTTATTGGGAAATCCCGATGATATTTTACAATTTTCAGAGATAGAAATTACACAAATACATTGCACAGCGGAAGCAATATCCCCGAAACGAGCCAGTCCCAAAAACCCAGTGAAGATCGCATGCGAGGGAGTCGATTAGATGAGATAAAATATACCTTACAGCAAGATGAGGCCGATGTCGAGGTAGGCGCCTAAGCGTGCGCCCTCTGCAGTCTCACACACACAGATGCCTCGAGTCCTCTTCTTCCACGCTCGGTGCTAGCCTCGGGAAGAAGATCCAAGCCTTGTATCACCTTCTTCAAGTTGCGCCACCCTCCAAGAGTATGCGCCAAGGATGAAGAAGGATGGGAAGAGGAAAGCCGCCACTCTCTCAAGCCCTTCTTGCACCAAGAGCAGAAGGAGAGGAAGAAGAACACTTGCGGCTAGGGTTTGATGGAAGATGCGCCTCTTTCCCTTGCTCTCGCCCCTCTATGTATTCTCACGCCTCCAAGCAGTAGAATGCAAGAAAGGGGGCGTCTAGGGCCTCTTATATAGAGCAAGGGGCGGCTAGGGTTAGGGCTAGGCGTACAATGAAGTAACTTTGGCCATCCTAACCCCATTATACCCCTTAGGTGCCAATGGGGTTGGATCTCTCCTCATTATACCCTTTAGGCGCCAATGGGGTTGTTATTGGGTCTCATTGGGTAATGAGCAAGCCCAAACCTCATTGAATGGGTTGATTAAGCAATTGGATCCAATCTAATGCAACCCAAATCAAAATGTGACCTAACCATGGTCAAATTCGAGTCAACCTGCCAAAAATGAAGTTTGGCACCAATAACATTCTTCCATCTCATCAGGTCTATCGGCGCTGATGAAATCTCCCAAATAGATCTGAGTCATCCAATAACTCGATCATAAGGCTTCTCGATCAATACGAGAACTCGAATATCAAGGTGTGCGACCCTGTAGGTTCCTCTGACGTTAGCAGTGCTGACCTAAGGTCACCACAAGTAGTGAGTGGCACCTAGCAGTGCATCGCTGCTACCCAAGTCATCGGAATGGATATTGACATCGACATCCCTATCATCGCAATCAGGTACAGATGCATATAGTCTCTTTGCCGAACTGATATCCGATTGGACAAGTGTGTCACCACTTGTTTTTATCCAATCTCCTGGTTATGACTAAATCAGATCTCACCTGGGTATGGTCATATACTTTCAATCATAGAACCATAGAGGAGCTCCATGGATATCATGCTTCCCTTAGGAAGGGGCAAATCCTATGTCTGTCTATTGACCTTCTCCTATGGGTCATGACATGCTCAATGACAACCGTTATTACCCCCAAACTACGGCGAGATGTTAGGTTGTATCAAAGCATGTCCCTAACCATATAGAATGGTTAATGACCTCAAGTCAAGGGATCAATGCATCTCATATCACTTGTGAGGATAACTCGTGACACCAAGTCATTGCCTTACAACGGGTCGGTCCAATATATCCACCACTGATATACTCATATGTCTGCATTAGCACCTCGTGCCTAACCAGCCCATATACCAATCTCACAAGTACCAGAGTTGTCCCATATCCACTCTGGTACATCGACTGGGGACGATCATTTGAGCACATATCCAATCTGTCTCCAGGGACATTATCATGTAAGTACATAATCGCAGATGTAGACAAATATTCATAATGACAATGCCAGAATGATATATATAAAATATCAATGTCAAGTAGTACAATAATGGACCATAACTAGGTCCTAGGGCATATACACCAACAATCTCCCACTTGCACTAAGACCTAGAGGTTGAGGAATCTCAACCCCATATCTCTAGCGTGACAATCATGCTTCTGCTGCGCCAAAGCCATGGTCAATGGGTCTGCCTGATTGTTCTCTGTGTCAACTCTGCTAATCTTGACATCACCTCTGTCTATGATTTCTCTGATCAGGTGAAATCTTTTGAGTATATGTTTGGATCTTTGATGAGACTGTGGTTCCTTGGCTTGTGCAATTGCTCCATTGTTATCACAGTAGATTTCAATGGGATCCACTGCACTGGGAACCACCTGAAGTTCAGAAATGAACTTCCTTATCCAAACAGCTTCTTTGGTTGCCTCAGAAGTGACCACATACTCAGCTTCGGTTGTAGAATCGGCAATAGTGGATTGCTTGAAGCTCTTCCAGCAAACAGCACCTCCATTCATCTTAAACACATAGTCGGCCTGCGATCTGAAGTCGTCAGGGTCAGACTGGAAAGACGCATCAGTGTAGCCCTGCATACTGAGCTCTTCTTGTCCCCATAGACTAGGAACAAATCCTTAGTTCTTCTCAGATACTTCAGGATTTTCTTTACAGCCACCCAGTGCTGTAAACCAGGATTGGATTGGTATCGGCTGCTTATTCTCACAGCATAAGCCACATCTGGTCTAGTACACAACATTGCATACATGATCGATCCCACTGCTGAAGCATAAGGCACTCGACTCATGTCATCCCTCTCAGCCTGTGTGGTGGGAAACTGGCTCTTTGAGAGAGTAAGGTCATGTCTCACTGGATGGTACCCTTTCTTGGATTGCTCCAAGTTGAACCTCTCCAGGGCCTTATCAAAGGAGGTACTCTGACTAAGGGCTAGGAGCCTCTTGGATCTATCCTGGTAGATCCTCATGCCTAGGATATAGGCGGCCTCCCCTAAGTCCTTCATCTCAAAACACTTCCCTAACCATGTCTTCACAACTTGAAGACTAGGGATGTCGTTCCCGATGAGCAATATGTCATTGACATACAAGACCAGAAAAGTCACCAAGCTCCCACTGAATTTTCTGTATACACAGGCGTCATTTTCGCTTTTGATAAAGTCATAATCTCTCACAGCTTCATCAAATCGAAGATTCCAACTTCGAGGTGCTTGTTTTAATCCATAGATGGATCTCTTTAGCCTGCAGACCTTATTGGCCTCTGCAGGATGGATCAGCTTGTGTCATATACACATCCTCGATTAGTTTCCCATTAAGGAAAACTGTCTTTACATTCATCTGTCATATCTCATAATCATGATATGCAGCTATAGCAAGCAGAATCCGAATGGATTTGATCATGGCAACTGGCGAGAAGGTTTCATCATAGTCCACCCCATGGATTTGTTTGAATCCCTTAGCCACTAGTCTACCTTTATAGGTAACTACGTTGTCATCCATGTCTATCTTCCTCTTGAAGACCCATTTACACCCTATGGGTTTTACCCCATCAGGTAGCTCAACCAAATCCCAGACTTGGTTAGCTGACATGGTTAGCTGTCATCTCCTCCATTTGGGAACAACTTCTTGTTCCTCAGTTCCGGTCAACATCTTCGCCGAAAACCTCGCTCATATACCACTATCGCACCCACCCAAATCAACCCATCCACGTCAGCCACCCGTACGTGGGACTGTGCGCCAAAACCCAATGGAAGTCAAAAATCAAAATCCAAATCGAATTCGACTTGGCGAAATTCACCGCGCGTCCAGATCGCGTTGACTCGGGTCAAGGTGTGCATGCTATAAAATTTTGATTTGGCTTGGTGCTGGAAGGTCGCATTCACGTGTTCGCTCTATTTAGCTTGGCGCTGGAAGGTCTCATTCACGTGTTCGCTCTGTTTAGATTGGCTAGCTATAAAATTTTCAAGCAATGACTCCAAACTTGATTTGGCTGGTTGATGTGGAGGTTGTTGTCTTTGTTGTTGGAATCTCGTTGGTTGCCTATACTCGGGTTGTTGTGCCGCGTTGTTGTTGCGGTAAGAGAAGTTTGGGTGGCTCTTCCACCCAGGATTATACGTGTTGGAGTACGGATCATATTGCGGTCTTGATTGGAAGCTATTAAGAGCGTTTACTTGATCCGGTGTAGAGTCTCCACAAGCAGGAAGTCTCATTTGGTACTCGGTTGAGGGTTGGCTTTGCATACCACCATTCTCCCAAGAGATACTATTGACTGATGCAGTGGTGGAGTTCAGCCCCCATGTATCAAACTTGTGAGCCAAGGAATCAACTATGGCTGCTATAGAAGTCAAGGTATCCAATTCAGATTTACCACTCGCTTTAGATGGCCCTGCCCTTTCAGTCGACCACTGGTGGTGGTTCATTGTCATATTCTCTATTAAATTGAAAGCTTCATCAATTTCCTTGCTCATTAGCACACCACCGGCTGCCGCATCAATGGTAAGTCTGGTATTGTAGTTGAGACCATTGTAGAAGGTGTGGATAAGAAACCACTTCTCCATACCATGGTAAGGGCACATCATTTGCTATTCCTTGAAGCGATCTCACGCTTCACACAGTGACTCATTGTCTCTTTGAGCGAAATTAATGATCTGAGCTCTCAACTGGGCCGTCTTACTTAGCGAAAAATATTTAGAAAGGAATGCTGTGGAGAGCTGACTCCATGTTGAAATAGATCCAGATGATAGAGAGTGCATCCAAGCACGAGCACGGTCCCGCAGTGAGAATGGAAATAACCTCAACCGTATTGCGTTATCCGATACTCCATTCATCTTCAGTGTATCACATACTTCAAGAAAGATTGATAGATGTAAATTCGGGTCCTCAAGTGGCGAACCTCCGAATTGGTGTTGGGTCACCATGTTCACAAGTGCCAGCTTGATTTCAAAATTATTTGCCTCGATCGGAGGCTGAGTAATACTGGTATGAAGCCCTTGTGCGTTTGATGAAGCAAAGTCCCTAAGAGTTCGGCGGTTATCCATCTTGAGCTGTTCAAGAGATTCTTCAGAAATAGCTGCCTTGAACTTAGCTTTTCTACGGCACCGGAAGGTCTTTTCAACTTCAGGATCTGAAGGTACTAGTTCTCCCGTCCTTACAGTCCTACGCATAAACCAAGTGAGTTCAGAGGCAACCTTTCCAATTAACAAAAAGATAAGCAGTGATTATCAAATATCTAAAAGAGCTTAACACTAAATAACTAAAAAAAAATAAGCTAAAAGAAAGAAAAAATGTCTAGTCTAGCAATAACACAACCGTGTCGATATTGATAAATTTGGTCCCCGGCAACGGCGCCAAAAACTTGATAGCCGTTCCGCAAGTATACGGACTATCGAAGTAATATAAATGTATCGATCCCACAGGGACCAAATACCAAGTACCGACTAGGGATGTCAACGGGTCGGGTACCCGCCCTTTTTGGCCAAAACCGAACCCAACCCAACCGGACCCGCCCCAAACCCGAACCCGATTAAACCCGAGTCGGGTATTTAAACGGGTACCCGCAGGTACCCGTTTAAATTAAAATATTTACTTTTAAATTATTTTTATAAAATATAACTATAAAATAATAATAATAATAATAAGTATATTTATAAAAAATTATTTTATTATATATAATCGGGTATCAAGTACCCGCGGGTACCCATGGGAGTAAACCCGAACCCGAACCCGAACCCGCCATAAACGAGTCGGGTCGGGTCGGATACCCGCGAAGTCGGGTACCCATTGACACCCCTAGTACCGACTGATTCTGTTATCATAGCTAGACAATCCTTTTGATGGTTTTGATATGGTTGCTAAATTAGAGCTAAACAATAAAGCAAGATAACTAAAGAGGAAAGCAATGTAATAGCACAACTAAGGATCCAAGGATGCAAGAGATCAGGGCTAGGGTCCACCACCTTGATGTGTTATGCATGGATGAAATAACAACATGCAATTCCCTTTTAATATCCTAGGGTGATCCAAGAGTGCGCAAGTCATCCTCTCTCGAGCGATGCAACTTGCGACTAGGAGCTTTACCCGATTTAACGTCTACCGTCATAGGACGCAAAACCGAATAAATTCATTGAGTGCCGGATCGTACATACCATCCCATCATTTGTACATGTTGTCCCCTCTCGGGTGATGCAACAAGGTGTTTGTACGGTTCAACGCCTACCCTCGTAGTACGCCTACCCGAACAAACCCAATGAGCACAAAATGGTATGCACTATCCGTACCTAATCAACCACTCTCGTGCGATGATTGAGGTACCCTCGTCTAGGTTATCAAATATCTAGATGTGCCTCTCGGCAATACTGGATATCTAAAACATGAAGAAAGCAACAAGGTAATCTTTATTCAAGAGGTGCAACTAGGCAAGGTAAGACAATCTAGGGTTTGCAAAATGTCATTATAATCCACACATAGAACAGTCAAGGGGCTTTTCATAGCCCTAAAACAAGTTTAAGCTACAAAACTCATGTTCCAAAGTAAAGCATAAATCAGTTCAGTCAATACATCCATGGTTAACAATGGGGCGATCAAATAGATAAGGGATGAGAAGACAAGATTCCCTCAAGAAGGAAGGAGCCGCCTGAAGTAGCCTCCTCTTCCTCTCTCCGGTCGTCGTCCTCCTTCATGCCCTCGCGTTGAAGAGTTGTCTTCTTCTCCTAACGCTCAGCCGCCACTTCCTTCCGTTCGTGCCCCCTTTTTTCAAAAAAAATCTGGATCTCCCTCTACCTTACGTGAATAGGGTTTTTGTCCTTTTCTCCCCCTTGGTCGAATTCCCCTTTTGCCATCTTGGATCCCTCTATCTGACGTGGATAAGTCGAGGGTCAAAATCTGGAAAAATCAGCATCATGCGACACATAAGCCATGGGGTGTGATTTTGGTCGCTAGGCGGACCGTGGTTCTTGCCGAAAATACAGATTTAGCTAAAAATAGTCGCATTCCCTCGCTTTTTCCCTGAAATGATGCAAAAACACCGAAGAGTGTAGATTCCAAAGATAAAGCAATAATTCCATGCAAATAAGGTGTAAATGCTAGAAAAGTAAGGATATAACAAGGGAAATAACATATAAATCTCTATATAAAAACTACTTAACACTACTCTATTAATCAATTACCTAAAACCCTTATAAGCTCACTTCCTCTCATCGTCGACCCCTCGCCGTCGACTTACAGTACTCTCACTATTCACCGGAGGAATTTCATCGTCGCCCACCTGGCAACGGCATCAGAGCTTGGGGCTCTGGGAAGAGGTCCCGCTGACCTCTCTTCATCGCCCTCCCGGCGACGGCATCAGAGCCGTGGCTCTGGAACAGGGGAGGGGCGGCGGACGTCCTCCACGCCGCCGGGATGTTGCCACTGCTCGTGGAAGACGGAAGAAGCACACCGTCGGTGGCTCCGGTCCCACCTCCCCCTCCTTCTTCTGGACGGAGCTGGAAAGGAGAAGAGGGGTGCCACCCGCCTAGTGAAGTCTCAATAGCTTTCTAAGACAGGGGAAGCCGCTCATCTTTGCCCCCTCATGCCATGCTTCTTACTCACTTCCAGCTTTAAGAACAAGGGAACGATCTTGCCTTGGAAGGGAGCTGCCGGCCAGCCGACCTTCCCATAAGAGACGTCCGCAAATCACGCCCCCGCACGTGATTCGCTCGCCTGTAACCGCCTCTTCCGCCTTCGCCCAAGCCACTAAAGGCTCTCACCTTATCCGTGTTCACGAGCACATCTGCCAGCCGATCCCGCAGGAGATAAGGCCGGAGGCATTGCCAAAGATCTCATCGGAGATGGCGCTAGAGAAGGCGCACTGGACGACGCCGTGGAAGCAGCTGACATTCCTTTCGTCCACGTGATCGAGGAACAAGCCGAGGCCGCCTGCCTCACGCGCTTCCAATTTGGGCATTGACCCAAATCTTGACTCGCGATTTGGATCCGCGGGATGGATCACGACGTGGATATGGGCCGCCACCCAATCCACTTACTTTCAGCCCAGTCCATCAGAAATCGAGCATCACACTAAGGCATTAACAAATTGAGCTAAAGCACTTGCAATTCAAGCTCTCTCAATTGCGGTTTTGGTTCAAGTTGCTTTCGCAACACTTGTGGTAGTCAGATGTTGCATTTGAATCAGAGTGAGTATCACTTCGCTGTGTTTAACAGAAAAGAAAGAAAATTGAAAGGAAAGGAAAATGAAAAGAAAGGGAAAGTAAGAAGATTTTTTTCAATTATGTTTAATTAGAGGGAAAGAAAATTGGAAAGATTGATATAGTCACTCCATTTTTTTTTATTTTTACACTCATATTATATAAATATCATTAAATACTATTAAAAAATTATCATTTAATATTATTAAATACTATAAAACTAATTAATCAACTATTAAATACTATAAAATTAAGTAAATATTATTAAATACTATAAAATTAATTAAATAATATTAAATACTATAAAACTAATTAAGCATTATTAAATACTATAATATTAATTAAATATTATTAAATACTATAACATTAATTAAATATTATTACTTGCTATAAAATTAATTAAATACTATAAAATTATAAATATAATATTAAATACTATAAAATTAATTAAATATTATTAAATTCTATAACATTAATTAAATATTATTAAATACTATAAAATAAATTAAATATTATTAAATACTATAACATTAATTAAATATTATTAATAATATAACATTAATATTAATTACTATAAATTAATTAAATATTATTAAATACTATAAAATTATAAAAATATTATTAAATACTATAATATTAATTAAATACTAATATAAACGTGTGAGAGCGGTGAAATTAGGGTGAATTGGGCAAGCTTGTCGTTACGCTGGATTTGGGCAGAACGATTTCGAGGGAAAGCTAATCAACTGTCCCTTTGCTTTTTCCCTCCTCAATTTTCCCTCTACCCTATTAAACAACCAAATTCTGCTATCCATCTATCTTTCCTTCCATTCCCTTCCTCTTTCCTCTCCATTAAACATAGTCTTATACCTGACAATTCGGGTCAACGGTTCATAAATGAGTCATGTCAGTTGTGACCAGTGACTCTATTAAGCTAACCCAAACATGACCCGTTTAATTAATTGAGTCAAACTGTCTAACCCGAACACGATCTGAATATAATCGGTTAAACCCGACACGACTCGAATAACTCGTTTATTAAATGGGTCATTTATTAATCCGATTTGTCTAACCCGATATGAACTGATTATAAATTTAAATTAATAAAAATTTAGGCTTGTGGTGCGGGCCAAAAATTGAGTCAAAAGATGGTTAGAAGAGATTTGGGCTTAATGGCTAACATTGGGAGTTGCGCGGGCCTATATTTCAAATTTATATATGTAAATATATAATATAATCGGGTTAAGCGGGTCAACCCGTTTATAACCCGACACAACCCGATTCTTTTCGGGTCATAAATGGCTTGACCTGTTTATGGGCCAAACACAATTCTAACTGACCTGAACCAGCCTAACTTCATGTCGAGTTGGTTTGGGTCAGTGGGTCAGGTCAAGTTTTGCCAGGTCTAGTATCACTCATGATTTATTTTTAAGTTATATTATGGAAAAAAGATGTAAATGTTATCCCAACTTTAAGTTTTGATACTCAACCGATAAGCAAGGCTTAGGGAGGTTAGAAGTATATGCATTTCTATAAGGTCTTACCATGAATGAGCTTTGCCTATCGGTGTGTATGGCTTGACCACAACTCAAGGATTGGGTCTGATAAGTATAGATGGGTCATACTATATTTTAGCAAAGAGTGAGATAAACCCAAGGGTGTAGATGACATAGGCTCAAACTAGGGTTTGTGATCTTTTGCATACATAGATGCTACGCCAGGTTATAGCGAGAGTGAGCTTTACCTAGAATTATGTATAAGATACACATGTTCAACCTTAACTAGACACTAAAGAGCTTAGAGTTAACCTCAAAGGACATGTAAGAATGAACTAGGCTAAAAACTTTGAGTTGACGTCAAAGGACTTGCAGGAAAAAGTTAGCCTAAGCATATTGAGTTAGTCTCAAAGGGTTATAGGGTATAACTAGCATGAGAATTTTAAGTTGGCCTTTGTAATATCTAAAATTTTGGATTTTACATCCAAAAATATTTTTAGAATATCAAAAATAATTTTATAGAATGTACAAAATTTTAGTATAATTTTATTTTTTTTCCTGATTTTATAGAAATTATTACACTCTAGGACTCAAACCCATGCACCCAAATTTATAGTGGTGAAGCTTGATCATTGGGTTAATTAGGCATTTTGATGTAAAATTGTATTGTATTTTAAAATCTAAACAATAATCTTTATGCCTTGTTTGCTAGAGAGGATGGAAAATGAAGGGAAGGGAAAAGAGATGGAAGGGAAAAACATATCACGTGACTTTCACGTGTCCAACAGTGAATAGGGAAAGGAATGAAGAGTCGGTGGAAGAGAGGAGAAGATGGCGGTGGCGGCGAGCAGGCGATCAGCGGTGGTGGCGAGCGGGAGAGGCAACGGGTGAGTGGGGAGCAGCGTCGAGTAGGCGAGCGGGGAGCAACATTGAGCAGGTGAGCGGGGAGCAACATCGAGCAGGTGAGCGGGGAGCAACGTCCAGCAAGCGTCGAGTGGGCGAGCGAGAGAGGCAATGGGGGAGTGGTAGCGAGCGAGAGAGGCAGCGGGGGAGTGGCGTCAAGCGGGCAAGGTGATAGCGTTGAGCGGTGTCGAGCGGGCAAGGGGATAGCGAGAGGGCGAAGTGGCAACAACAAACGGGCAAGCATGTAGTGGCAAACAGGAAAAGCGGCAACGGCGAACGGGCGAGGCAGAGAAGAAGCAACATTGAGATAGTTTTTTTTCCAATTTGGGCGGATCAAAAAACGAGGGAAAAGGAGTACTTTTTCCTTCCTTATTTCCATCCTTCCTAGTAAACGAGGGAAAATTTCATTTTCCCTCCATTCTCTCATCCTTTCCCTCCAAGTCGATAAGGTGTTACTGAGTCGTGAAGCGACACGGCTGTCTTCCTCAATTTCACTAGCGATCAAATCTTCTATGGTGACCTCTCTATTCTGGGTGAGATAGAGGGTTTAAAGGGGAAAGTTGCTTTGTCTCGGTTACCCTTGAAACCCTACTGCCTTTGTGAGCAAAGACATGCCGCTTGGGAGTGTTTTCGCATTGATGGATCATCATTGGAATTTGGGCAATGCCGCCTTGATGCTTCATCTTCCTAGAGGCCAGTAAAGTGATTCCTCACAATCATCATCCTTCCTATGTTATTGCAATGTATCTCATCCTTCAAGCATGTTTTATTATGTTTTGTTATGCTTCTATTGAGTTTATATATCAACGGAAACAAAGCCGCTATCAGTTAGCATTGGGCTTCATCGATCTAAGGAGTCTAGTGGCCTACATCTATCACCAGCGATCATCTAGCAAACTTTGGGGTTGAATGAATGCACAATGTTCCCTGGTGTCAGGCCCGGAATTTCCAGTTCGGCCCAACCCAAACCCAGGCCCATAAGGAGAAGCCCGGTCAACTGAGGAGGTTGACCAAGCAAATCACGCGGAGCAATGCAACCACGCGTGCGCGTTGCAGCGTGCGAACGCGTCTTCGCGAACGCTGCGGACGCGAGCGGCGCGGGCGGCGTCGAGCAGAGGAGATGGACGATGTCTCCAGCTGAAGACGCGGACAACGACGATGGAAGGAACGTGAGCGAAGTTTCGGATCAGAGTGGCGCAAGCGGCGCGAGCTTCGTGAGCAGCGCGGAGTCGGCGACGGGCATGGACGGCGCAACTCCGGAGGAAACAGCTGGCGAGGTTTTCGGAGGTCTCGGCGACGGTCACGAGAGACGCGGACGTCGAGGATGAATCAGCCAGGTCGGTGCACGAGAGATGCAGGGCAGCGGAGTCTTCGCGTGGGAAGCGGACTTCTCGGGCACGGGCACGCGAAGGACGCGGAGCTGCAGTCGGACGCGGCGGCTGATCACGCGGACAACAACAGATCCGGAAGTGGCGGAAGACGCGGATCGACGGACGAGTCGGCAGGAGACTCGGGTAACATCTGCGGCGGCTCTTCCTATATATGTCCGACGAAACGGACGAGATCGGGGGGTGCGCGGAGGCGGCACCACAAGGGAGAGGAGCGCGCGACGGAAAGCGGCTCCTCCCGGCGGGTAGGGGAGGACGCCCCTCTAGGGCGAGAGCCCATTATCAGCGGTGAGATTAAGGGAGCCGGCGACGACGAGCGTCAAGGCGACAGAGGATGCTTGAGTGTAGAGAGCTTGTAGCCGGTGGTGACCGGTGAGGGAGGGGAAGGGGCACCGGCGACGGTGGTCGTCGGCGTTGAGAGAGGAGAGCTTTGTAACCTGTTTGAGGGAATAAACAGAGCTTTTACACCTTCCCCTGTTTCCAGTTTCGGCGGCGTGTCCCGGCAGTTCTAGCGACAACGACGGTCGTCGAGTGGCAGACGAAGACCGAAGGAGAAAGGCGGCGATCCTCCAGCGAGGATTTATCATCTCCGACGACCTCGTCGGCGAGCAGACGGATGAGCGCGGCCCTCATCCACGCGAGGAAGATGACGGCGCGTCACGAACGCGTGAGCGTTCGAAACAAGGCGCGGTCGACGTGGCAAAGGCGGAGTCAACGGTCAACGATTTCGGAACGAAATCGATTTGGAGGCTGACGTCGGCGTGACGTCAGCGAGGCAAAATTACGAGCGCAATTTCGATTTCGAATTCGTCGCTGACGCAAGCAAAATGTCACCCGGAAACCGAGTTCGCGGCGAAGGAATTAATCGTCGGCTGACGTCAGCGAGGGCGGAGTCGGCGACGGGCATGGACGGCGCAACTCCGGAGGAAACAGCTGGCGAGGTTTTCGGAGGTCTCGGCGACGGTCGCGAGAGACGCGGACGTCGAGGATGAATCAGCCAGGTCGGCGCACGAGAGATGCAGGGCAGCGGAGTCTTCACGTGGGAAGCGAACTTCTCGGGCACGGGCACGCGAAGGATGCGGAGCTGCAGTCGGACGCGGCGGCTGATCACGCAGACAACAACAGATCCGGAAGTGGCGGAAGACGCGGATCGACGGACGAGTCGGCAGGAGACTCGGGTAACATCTGCAGCGGCTCTTCCTATATATGTCCGACGAAACGGACGAGATCGGGGGGTGCGCGGAGGCGGCACCACAAGGGAGAGGAGCGCGCGACGGAAAGCGGCTCCTCCCGGCGGGTCGGGGAGGACGCCCCTCCAGGGCGAGAGCCCATTATCAGCGGTGAGCTTGAGAGAGAGCCGGTGACGATGAGCGTCGAGGCGAGAAGACCGTGAGTGATTTGTAACCGGCAGCGCCGGCGAGGGAGGGGAAGCGGGCACCGGCGACGAGGGTCGTCGATTTAGAGCTTTGTACACTGTTTCGGAGTAATAAGAACGAAGCTTGATTCCATCTCCCCCTCCCCTGTTCTCGGTTCACGGCGACGCTTCCAATAGGTTTTCCGGACGGCGACGGGAGCTTGGGGCGACGCGCAGGTGGCGCGGCGTCTTTTCCGGCGAGGTCGCGAGCGCGGCGGCGCTTGGCGGCAGGAAGACGAGTGCAATCGGCACTCTGTTTTGGCGACGAACGGCGAGCGCAGGGGATGCTCGCGTTGCGAAGAAGACGAAGCGCGTTCGCTTCGAGACGGAGACACAGACGACTGACGCAAGCAGACATCAGCGAGGCCAAGTCAAAATCGGCGGCGCAATTCGATTTCGAATTCGTCGCTGACGCAAGCAAAACGTCACCCGGAAACTGAGTTCGCGGCGAAGGAATTAATCGTCGGCTGACGTCAGCGTGACGTCAGCAAGGGCGATTCGGCGGCCGAGTTCGAACAGTAAAGATCGATTTAATTTTGGTGTGATTTTGACTCTCGGGTCAAAATCGATTTAAGGTATTTTGATTTCGGATTTCTCGAATTAGGGTTAGGGTTTTCCACCCCTTTTCCATGTGAATTGTAATTTGGGGATTAAAGTTGAGCGGGGAACTAGGGTTTTGAATTTGGGGACGAAATTCGGTCCGGAAACCCTAGCGCGATCACGTTCTGGTGTTCCGCCGGACGGCTTTGAGACAACGGATAAGCGTTGTTTTTAGGCCGATCCGACCGGGGCATGACACCTGGGGAGCTCATTGGAGTAAACATAGACCTTGGGTTTGGCAGCCTTGCGCAATGGGGCCCGAGTGGCGGGCGATGGGTAAATTTGTGTTAATCCAATCTATTTTGTAGTTTGTTGGAAATAAACTAGGTCTAATATCATATATGACACAATTTTTTATTTAGGCCGATTAAACAGATTGAGCAATTCCATTTCAAAGTTGACCTAGAGTGTGTTTTAGGATTAGTTCAATGCAAATGAATGATTGTTGGAACTTTGTTGAAACTCAATTGATTTAATGGTAGAAGAAAATTTATCAAACTAGGTACGAGAAGCTTGCTTCAAACCATAAAGAGACTTGTTGAATTTACATACTAAATTTGGTTTAGAAAGAGAATACCCTGGTGGTGGTTTCATATATGTAGTCTCTTGCAAATCTTCATAAAAAAAGGCATTTTTAATGTCCATCTAGTATAATAACGATCTTTCGGTGGATGCAATAGCTAACAATGTTCGAATAGTGGTCATTTTAGCTACTGGAGAAAAGGACTCCTCATAGTCAATACCATATTCTTGTATATATCCTTGGGCAACTAGTCAAGCTTTATACCTATCAATAGAACCTTCATGTTTAAGCTTTATAGTGTATACCCATTTGATGCCAACAAGAGAGACATCATTAGGAGCTGGAACTAATTCCCAAGTTTGATTTTCCTCAAGAGCTAAAATCTCCTCTTCCATTGCACTCTTCCAATATGCAATTTCTGCTGATTATTTATAACTAGAAGGTGTGAAATTTGTTTCAAAAGTGCTAAGAAAAGCAATGGAAAGACCGTAGCATTCTAGGGAATAACCATAATGATCTGGAGGTTGTCCAAAGTTGGAACGAGTTGATTGACGTGGCTCTGAATGAGGCATTGATGAGGATTGAGGAGTTGTTGGACCTTTAGAAGATGATTGGGTTGAGGCATCTGTGATATAGTCGAACGTGAGCCTGGAGAATCATCTTCTATATTGGTTTCAGAAAATGAAGGCATAAATGTTATTGTTTCCTTAGTCGATGTTTCATGTGGAGATGAAAAATAATACAGATTTTCAAAGAAAGTCACATGGCAAGAGATGCACATTCTTTTTGTTTGGAAATCATAACAAAGATAGCTTTTATGCTTATCACTATAACTGAAACACACATTTGGTAGCTTTTGGAGATAATTTGGTTTGTTCATGAGGAGCTTTTAGGACAAAACAAACACAACCAAAGACTTTAAGCTGAGAATATATGGGTGATTCTTATACAAGTAGAACCATGGTGTTTTGTTCTCAAGCACAAAGGTGGGTTGATGATTTACTAGAAAAATTGTTGTATGAATACCTTCCACCCAAAAGCTATGAGGGACATGAGATTCAAGAAGAACAGTGCGATCAATCTCAACAATATGCCTATGCTTTCTTTCTACAACCCCATTTTGTTATGGGGTTTGAGGACAAGAGAGTTGGTGTAAAATTCCTTTGCTTTGAAAAAAAAAGGATGTAAGCTATGAACAACAGAATTCTCCTCCATTGTCGAATCGAAAGATTTTAATAGTTTTTCCAAATTGAGTATCAATCATGTTAACAAAGACTTTTGCTATATTGGTAAATTCTGATTTAGCACGCAAGAAAAACACCCAAATAAAACGTGTGTAATGGTCAATGAAAAGGGTAAAGAATCTATACCCCATCCTTGATATGGTTGGAGATGGTCCCCATAAATCTGTATGAATAAGATCAAAGGGTGCATCAACATTAGAGGAACTGTGAATGAAAGATAATTTGGTAGCTTTACCAAGCGCACAACTTTCACATTTCAAAGTTAAGGAATCATAATCAGCATTTATTTGAGTAGGAAGAATACATGATTGAAACATGTTTTTGAGTCTATTGATATGAGGATGCCCAAGGCAACGATGCAAAGACTCCACTTTTTATTTTCTATGGAAACATCATTAGAAGAAGGAACAACATAGGCCCCGTTAGGGGCGGCTTCCCACGTGCGTTAGCGTTTGCGGGCAGCCAAAAATAGGAAGTGGCGTCGTTTGGTACGCAAAGCTGCACTGTTTTTCTAAAGCTTCTCACAGGTAGCTTTTGGTAGATGCGAAGCAGCTTTGAGAAAACAATAACGCGTCTCGCCGCAGCTTGTACGCATCTCGATCGTTCACCCTCGCCAGCTCTCCATCTTCGGCGCCGATCATTCACCCTTGTTGCCGGTCGTCACCAGCATTCATTGCCCGTCATCGTAGAAGTTCAATCGCAAGACCCTTCTCCCACTTTTCTCCATCGTCGCTGATGCGTTGTATTTACACCACATTTTTTTTCTTATATTGTATACTATATTTTAGGCTTAATTGCATGATTTTATGCTAATTTTGAAATTTTTACTTCACTTGGCACAGAATCTTTACTTTTCTTGGTTTTATTGAAAATGCAAGTAAAAAGGCACAAAAATGATGGATTTCATGAGTTTTAACGCCAAAGCAAGATTCCCGAGGAGATCACGAGCTTACAAGTCAAATTTGGAGCAAAAACGGTGAAGATCGCGATTTTCACGGCCTTCGCCGTAATTATTGGGCCAGCCGTAATTTTGACGTTCGAACAAGCGAAATGCAACTAAGTATGGAAGTCCACAAAAACTTTCATGGGTGAGGCCGTGAATCCTTCATGGTCCGTGAAACTTTCTATGTACAAAGGGCTGTAGGCACAGAAACATTTACGGCCTCAGCCGTAAATGCATTACGGGCCATGAAAACGTCCGCCCCTTCGAGTTTTTCACTCGATTCAACTCCAAATCAAACCGGATTTGATCCAAACTCTCCAGAAACGTTCCTTGAAGGGTTCCGAACAGGTCAAAGTATAAAAGATTGGATTTTTGGAAGGTTTAGGGAGGACTTTTTGGATGAAGACGATCGGCGACGGCGACTGAGGCGATATTCCAATTCCCGAGCAGATTCTGGCGAAATTTCACATAAAAGAGAAGTTTGATCGGCTCTTTTTCATCTTCAGATCGAGGGGAAGCTAATTTAACTATTTTCTTAGTCAAGTTCTTATGATTTTGAGAAGATTTTATGCTTGTTCATCATATAAACATATTGTTTCTTCATAACATGAGCGAGTAACTTTTATTTCAGGATTAAGGGCATAGCCTGCTGACAATATGACTTAAACTATATTCTTCACTCCTTTGATACGATTATTTTATCATGATTTGATTAAAATTATGCTTAATCCGTAGTTTACACTGGCCACGTACAATTGCGTTTTAGACGTTGCGAGAAGTACCGGGAGGTGAATCGCAACGTCAGATCTATTTTAATCAAACCAGCGAATCCAATCACGAGAGTAGTTTGGATTCATTTGTAGGATTTATTAGGCTTTTCACAGAACTTAATGGGTTTAGGTACGTTAACTGTCACGAGAGTAGGGAGTTAACGTAGTTAGACATCGGATTACGCTTCGGGAGAAGGTAATCCGTATATTAGGAAAAGTCCCTATCATGATCATAACTTTTTGTTCAAAGAGTAATTTCTATATGATTCATAATTCTCAATGTGGTAAAACCCTGAGTCCCGATCTTCCAGAATTTGAATCTCCCTAAAGGTTGTTTTCGTTATTTCTCGTACTTAGAGTTCGAAACAAACCTTTACTTGATTTTTGCCTAGATTCTAACAAGTCAAAAAGTTGGTACTTAACTGCCTAATCCTCGAGGGAACGATCGTATTTTATTACTTCGATAAATCCGTGCATTTGCGGACGTTTCAGTCGCCAGCGTTGGATCGCAGTCGCCTTCTCCCGATTTCGCCATCCCCTTCTTCTAATTTAACCATCATCCCTGTCTCATTCGCCCGTCATCGCCCATCGTCCCCGTCTCCTTCACCCTTCAGTCACGGACGCACTTTCCTTAGTGCCTAATGTCCGCGCGGCAGACTACTTGGAGTAGTCTCAGCCTTAATCTCATGTGCACTGACGCACTAAATTCGGAAGCGTCACTATAAAACCGAGGCACGATGTAGAATTCGAGGGCAACAACAGAAATCGAGAGGCACAACAGATTTGCACAGGACGGTGAGTAAAATGCTCACACCGCCGTTGTATATTGATAAAAAGGCAACAATACAAGAAAACAATATAGGACACTGAGAAAATATTAAGTAGACCCTAGACCTATGACTTGGTGGAGAGGGCAGGTGTGACGACCCGGGTGTGTGGGGTACGCACCTAGACCCCTCTGTGTACTCATTGGAGGTTACGAGCAGGGAGAGACCCTCATCTTGGTGAGGCCCAAAGCAGAAGAGGGCAAAATAACCAATCCTTGTGTTAGGATGTTTTGCAGGTACCTTGCTAGGAGCATGGATACTTATGTTGTTCACACTCTTGGGTTTGGCCCGGGGGCATGGAACAACATGGTGCGCGGGCGCGCGCACTGGCAAAAATATATGGGCACATGTAGGAGGCTACATGAGCCTTGGCACACCCTCAGAACTTGTGCAGAGGTGCAAGAAAAAGGTTTGACAAAATGGGGCAAGGGTGAGTCTCGAACCCAGGACCCAATGGAGTGCCAAAGACCTATGGTGCATGGGAGTGCCGACCCAGCATCAGGGTGGTTGCTAAAAACTAAGGGGATGTATGCTTGTTGAAGGCTTCTTCCTTCACTAATCTCAGAGCACATGGTTGGTGAGCTGATTTGAGTAAGTGAAGCAAAACAAGTGGCGCAAGGAGGGCAACCTAATGAAACCTAATCGAGTAAACTCTTGGAGTTTTGGGGCTGAGTTTTGTTGGCGACAAGGGCGATCTTGAAGGTCCGACGGCAACTCCCTCCACCTTCTTCTCCGGCGAGAGTTGAGGGACCTTTGGGGATCCCAAAGGGTGCGGCGGCAAGGTCATCTTGGCGTTGGGTCTTGGAGCGGCAGCAAGAAGAAGTGACTTCTCCATCTCGGCAGCACTTGGGTCTTCTTCACCGGCGGCGTGTGGGCGGCGTTGGGCTCATCTTCGGTGAGCTTGGGTGGTTTCCGGCGAAGGGCAGCAAGGAGATCCATCTTGTACACCATCGCCCAAGGGTCTTGCGGATCCTTGAGGTATATTTACTTGCTTACTAGTTAGAGTTTGTAAAGAACTTGTATGAGACATGTTGTATGAGTAGAATAGGGTGAGTTTTTTTATCCCTTAGCCCACATTGGGTTGAAGGGGTTTTCCTCACAAAAGATATCATTATGTCTTTGCGCTTGGCAAGCCGGTGCTCGTGTGTGATTATGGGCGGGCGCACCTTACTCATAGGGCGTTCCCTCCTTGCTGTGTAGTGGTGATATCTGCTTAGGTTTTGGGGCATATGTATAGTGCCCGTCTATTGTGACTGCCAGCATTGAGTGTGTGACCTTTGTAGGGCGCTTAAGTTTAAGCCGGTCTTTAAGTGCACAATGAGGTTGAGGAGCAGTGTGTGCTACCCACCCGCCACTTATTGATGTAGGTCTAGGGCTAGGAGAAGGCTAGGTTCAGTTCCGTCTGAGATCAGCCTTGGAGCTCAGTTCCATCAGAGCTTAGCGCAGTGATCAGAGGGCACAGGGGCAGTTAGTCAGGGCGCGTGATTTTTCCATCCCGGGGTCGTGCATTTTGGTTGAGGGCACAAGCGCTTTGCTTGGCGTGGGGGTGTTGATTTCCTGGGATTCCGCATTAGCGCGCATGAGTGGAGTGGCTGATCGGTTTACACACACCGTGTAAGTCATGCCATCACCCTCAATTTACATAGTGAAAAATTGGGGCGTGATAGAGTGGTATCAGAACGCGCTTCATCAACGATCAACCCAACCATCAACCTGACAAGCAGTGATTGTTTGTGACACCGAGATATCGACGTGAGTTTGTTGTGTTGTTTGGGGATTGCGTACGTCGGTGCTTAGTGCCGGGGCGTAATTCCTTTGTTACACAACTCATCGCTCAGTTTTGGTTCCATTCAATCGTCAGCACAGTTCTATCATCACAGCACACAAATGGCAGAGCCAGACTTGCCAGGCTTGGATGAGAGGTTCACCAGACTGGAGTTAGCAGTTGGATTGGACGAGGGTGAGTGGCAGGGAGATCCACTGGCTGAGCGCATGCAAGCACTCAGGGATCTCTACCAGCATTATTAGCACACCAACAATGCTAGAGTGGGAGTGCTGGAGGCCACCGTGGCGAATCTGACAGTAGAGATTGCTACTTTGAAGCTTGCTATGGCACAAGTGAGCTCAAATCCGCCAACACCCATGTCAGGGATCATGCCTTCACATCCAGCAGTGAAGCGCAATATACCTGATCCCTCTACCTTTGGAGGAGCGAGGGTAGCAAAAGAGCTAGAGAACTTTCTGTTCGACATGGAGCATTACTTCAAGGCTGCTCGGGTGCCAGAAGCTGATAAGATTGAGGTTTGTGCATCATTCCTCACGGGAGATGCCAAAGTGTGGTGGCGCACTTCTGTTGCATCGAGGACTGAAGGAGAGGATCCTGAGGTTATGTCTTGGGAGGATTTGAAGCTGGAAATGAGAGCCCAGTTTTGGCCTGCAAACACTTTGTTTACAGCTCACATGCAGTTCAGGAATCTCAAGCAAACAGACACTGTAAGGGAATATGTCAAGCAATTTGCCACATTGCTTCTGGAGATTCCTAACATGAACGAAGAGGAGAAGTTCAACTCATTTTTAAGGGGTCTTCAGGACTGGGCACTTCTAGATCTCAGGAGACAGGGAGTGACCACTTACAAAGAGGCTGTAGTTGCTGCAGACACACTTCTAGACCTGAGGAGTACTCGGTCTAATGCTCGGGGAGTACCTTCTTCTACATCTTCCCATACCCGCGTGCCAAATAAGGGTAAGAAGAAGTATGTCCCAAAACAGAAAGCAAAAGGGAAAGCACCACTTCCTCAGACTCATCAGAAGCCACCTATGCAGAAGAAGAAGGAGTCTGGTCCTGGTAGGAAGATGGAGTGCTTTATTTGCAATGGCCCTCACATGATGAGGGAATGTCCTACAAAGAGAGCAGTAGCAGCTGTCCTTGCTGAGAAGGAGAGCACAGAGGAAGAAGATCAACAGGTTTTTGCATCTGTCAACCCTTTAGTCATTGCTAATGTGTCAGTGAGATCTTCCCCATTGATGTACACAAACATCAGCCTGAACGATGTAGAGATTGCAGCCATGGTAGACACTGGGGCGACACACCTATTTGTTTCAGATATGTTGCGTGAGCGGCTGAAGCTAAAAACTACCACCAGTGATACCCATGTGAAGACTATGAATGCTGAGGCTAGAAAGGCAATGGGTGTTTCATATGACGTTCCAGTTAAGATGGGACCATGGAGTGGGAAGTGTATAGTTCTTGTGACTCAGTTGGATGCTTTTGATGTCATTGTGGGTATGGACTTGTTGAGGAGAGCTAAAGCTACCTCAATGCCACATCTCAACAGCTTGTTGGTACTTGATGAGAAGAATCCTTGTTTCATTCCTTGCTTTACTGGGATGAAGGAGGAGAAGAAGAAAGCTAAGGAGAGGGAGCTTACTCCTTCGGCCCTGGCAAATGGAGTTAGGCATGGTGCTTCCACTTATCTAGCACATATCAGAGTAGTGGAAGACATTCCCCAGGTGGATTCAGCCCCTAGACAGCTTATGAGGAGTGCGAGGGAACCGGCCACTTCCTCCAGTTCTTGTAGCCGAAAGGGGAAGGAAGTCATTGTGGGGGCTGTCGTAGCTTCATTGGAGGACATCATGACATCAGTACCACTATCTATTGGGTCCTTACTGAGGGAATTTGCAGATGTAATCCCTCAAGAGATGCCCAAAGTGCTGCCACCCAGGCGCGACATTGATCATCAAATAAAGTTGATCCCTGGAGCAGTACCCCCAGCCCAGCCTCCATACCGCATGCCACTGTTAGAATTGGTAGAACTCAGGAAACAATTGAATGAGTTGCTTGAATTAGGGTATGTTCAGCCCTCCAAGGAACCTTATGGGGTGTCTGTGCTCTTCTAGAAGAAGAAAGATGGGAGCTTGCGCATGTGTGTGGACTATAGAGCACTGAACAAAGTCACAGTGCGTAATGCCTATCCCATCCCATTGAGATAAGACTTGTTGAACAGATTGGCGCATGCTAAGATTTTCAGCAAGTTGGACTTGAGATCTGGATACTGGCAGGTGTGCATAGCTAAGGGGGATGAGCCAAAGACCACCTGTGTCATGCGGTATGGCTCTTTTGAGTTCCTGGTTATGCCATTTGTGCTAACCAACGCTCCTGCAACATTTTGCAACCTCATGAACAACATCCTAAACCCATTTTTGGATAAGTTCGTGGTGGTCTACTTAGATAATATAGTGGTGTATTCATCTGATCTGAGGGAGCACGAGAAGCATTTGCGACAAGTTCTACATGTCCTGAGGGACAACCAGTTATATTTGAAGGCTGAAAAGTGTGAGTTTGCGCAGACTGAGATTCAATTTCTAGGGCATGTGGTATCTCAGGGCACCGTGAGGATGGATAATGAGAAGGTTAAGACCATTTGGGACTGGCCAAACCCTTCTAATATGACACAGTTGCGATCGTTCTTGGGTCTAGCAAACTTTTATAAGAAGTTCATCATGGGATATTCAAAGGTAGTGACACCTTTGACTGACCTGCTGAAGAAGGACAAACCTTGGTGTTGGGAGGTGGCACACCAAGAGGCTGGTTACTTCAGAGCCCGTGTTAAAACTACCAGATTTCTCACAGGAGTTTGAAGTTCATACTGACGCTTCAGACCGTGCTCTAGGTGGAGTTCTTGTTCAGGATGGCCGACCAGTGGCCTATGAAAGCAGAAAGCTGAAAGCAGCCGAACTTAACTATTATGCACATGAAAAAGAGATGTTGGTTATTGTTCACTATCTCAGATTGTGGCGTATATACCTTCTGGGGAGTCACTTTATTGTAAAGACTGATAACATTGCTAACACCTTCTTCCAGACTCAGAAGAAGTTGTCAGCCAGGCAGGCTCGTTGGCAGGAACTTCTAGCGGAATTTAATTTCAGTTGGGAGCATAAACCGGGCAAATGTCATCAGGTCCCAGATGCACTTAGTAAGATCGGCAGTTTTATTGTGATAAGTGCACTTTCTAAGGCAAAGGGCAAGATCTTTCAGGACCTCAAGCATACCGCCAACACAGATCATGTATATCAGAAGCTTGTTGCACAGATCAGAGATGGTACAGTGCGCAGATTCTATGTGGATGAGGATGGCTTGATCATGGCTTAGGGTAATCGAACCTATGTGCCTGCTTCAAGGCAGATTCGGTTTGGTCTAATGAGAGAGTACCATGACACTGTTTGGGCAGGACATCCTAGTGGTAGAAGGATGTATGCATTGCTTTCTAGGGGATGGTTTTGGCCAGGAATGAAAGCTGATGTAGAGCATTATGTGAAAATCTGTTTGATATGTCAACAGGATAAGATTGAGAGAAGACAGGAGGCAGGTCTTCTCCAACCTTTGCCCACACTAGCGAGACCCTTCATGTCAGTCTCAATGGACTTCATCACACATTTCCCTGTATTTGATGGATTCGGTTCTGTATTTGTAGTGGTGGATCGATTCAGCAAGTATGCTATATTTGTAGCTACACCAGAGGTCTGTTCTGCAGAGGTGACAGCTAATTTGTTCTTTGCTAATGTGGTCAAACATTTTGGGTTGCCAAGAGATATTATCAGTGACAAGGATACCAGGTTCACAGGCAGATTTTGGGGATCCCTATTCAAGAAGCTTGGCACCGATTTGAAGATGTCTACTGCGTTCCACCCCCAGACTGATGGGCAGACCGAACGCATCAATGCCATGTTAGAAAAGTACCTGAAGTACTTTATATCTACTATTTAGAGGAATTGGGTTATCCTGCTTGATACAGCCCAATTTACCTACAACATACAAGTGTCCTCAGGTACTGGGAGAAGTCCATTTGAGATGATCTTAGGATTTCAACCAGCTACACCGGTTGATTTCCTCGCTAGTGGCTCAAGCAGCAAGCACCAGGCTATTAATCAGTATGTCCAGGATCGCATAGAGATCTAGGAGGAAGCTTGTGATAGTTTGAGGAAAGCTACCAACCGAATGGTAAAGTATGCGAACCGCCACAGACGTCACATTGAGTTTGAGGTTGGAAATCCCTCTGATACCACTTTGTCACGCCCTAAATTTCGTGCTAAATTTTTGCCTTAGAAATTCTCGAGCGTGATGGCGCAATCTACACACCCTCTGTGTAAATTGCCAGCCAACACTCAATACGCGGAAACTAACCAAGATCTTCAAGCACAATCTGAACTTCTCTCTCTGATCCACTGCGCTCTCAGGGCTGAGCTCTGATGGAACTGAGCTCCAAGGCTGATCTGATGGAACTGAGTCCTAGCCTTCTCCTAACCCTAGACCTAGGTCAATAAGTGGCGGGTGGCAAGCACATGTTGCTTCTCAACCCCATATGCACACTTAAAGACGGCCTTATACCTAAGCGCCCTGTAAATGACACACACACAACGCTGGCAGTTCACAAGATAAGGGCACTAGACATATGCCCAAACCCTAGTACAGATATCAACAACTACACAGCGAGCGAGCTCCTTGCACAAGCACGGCGCTTATACAAGTCACAAGCTAAACACACCGGACAATGTAATAATAGCAACCCCTCCAAGGATACAACCTCGGGTATGAGCAGAATATCTCTTCCAATATGGATAGAGATACTAACAATGAGCTATAATAACAACTACACAATGTTCATACAATGGTTCTACAATGCTATGCAAAGTAAATAACACAATGTAAGTAAGGTATACCACTCCAATGCTAGTGGTGATGAAGTTCAGCCCGTGACTCCCTCGAGATGGCCGAACTTTCTCCTTCAAGCTCCAAAACACTCCTCAAGCGCAAGCCCTTGAGGAACCACCCTAGAGTCGCCCCTCTAGGTGGTTTTGATGCTCCAAAGTGTCCCTTAGCTCCTAGGAACACTCTCAGCCCTCTATGGACAGCAATGAAGCCGCCCCAATGGATGAAGAATAGGGTTGGCGCCTCCAAGATGAATGGCCACCAATCAGCCCCCTCCTTCCCCAAATCAGCCCCCTTCTTCCAAAGGGACAAAACGTCAAACACAATGGCTGCCTGGTCTGATCCGAGAGCTCCCTCAAGCTCTCCTCCAAGATCAGCAACTCTCCTCCAAGCTAGAGTAATGTGGGGTAAATGGATGGACTCCTCCTAAGCAAGCCGCCACCACCACCAAATCGCCAAGAGCAAGGATCTCTTATCCAACTCCAAGTGGACAGCAACTCTTTCCCACTCCAAGAGCAAGATGTTGGGTGCTTGAGCTCCTCTCAAGCTAACCGAATGGAAGAAAGAAGGGATGGTGGCTGAAGCTCCCTCAAACCAGCCCCAAATCGCAAGGAAGAAGATGAAGCTCGGTTCTTCTCCTTCAAGTCGCCCCTCTCCTTCAATTTCGGAGGAGATCCCCTTTTGCAAAGCCGAATGTCCTCAAATCGATTTGCCCTCTTTTGTTTAAGTGATTTGGGCCATATGGATGAAGAAGCCCTTAAGAAGATGCGCCTCCTCTTTCTTTCAGCTAATGACCCAAGCTCGGGTTGGACATCTCATGCAACTTAAGTCTTTGGCTCTCCATAGGTCTTGGGTTCAAATCCTGCCCATGACATATTTTTTGCCAAGCTTGTACACCTCTATACAAGCCCAAATAATGCTCCAAGGTCCATGTAGCCTCCTACATTAAATCCCATAAAGAGAGTTGGTCCAGTTTCTTACAGGCTAGATTTACCTTCTTGGCTACAGTTCTATCCTACTTTCCACACCAGTCTTCTTAAGAAATATCACGAGGATGATAGGCATCCCAACCGTGGACAGGTGAGAAGACAACCTGCGAGGGGCAGAGTTGAGTATGGAAAGAGACCCGTGAAGATATTAGACCATAGAGTCTATGGTTCGGGTTCACCTGGAGGTCAACGTTCTGAGTTTTTGATTCAGTGGGCGGAGGAGCCTGAGGAGGATGCTACTTGGGAGAAGACTGAGGACATTGCTCATTTTGAGGAGCTAGCTAGAGCTTACCAGGATCACATGGACTCGAGGGCGAGTGCCATCTCAGGTGGGGGAGTATTGTGATGCCCTGGGTATGCTGGGGTTATACCCCAGCCCATCCCATGGATCCAGCGGGATTCTAGGGAGGGATGGATGAGTCTGACGGGGAGTTAGGCTGGTGTTGCAGGGAGCCTACTAGAGGAGTTAGGTTACTGACACCGTGTTAGTATGTTTTTGCAGGTACATCTACATACTTATCCTTAGGCATGGCCTGGGGGTGCTTTGGAGAACTTTGGAGGACATCGGAGTTCTTTGGTGAACCAGGGTTAGCTTAACCATGGTTAACTTAACCAAGGTTAGCCTAACCATGGTCAGGTCTCATCTGGACTTGATCAGGGTTCATTCTAGAGGCTTGAGGGGGCTGATCTAGTCTTCTTAGGGCCTTGGCGAAAATGGCTAAGTGTTTGAATAAGTTGCACATGTCTTGCATGTGCTAACTTATGAGAACATCCAATAAGGGACTTAAGTGAAGATCCATTAAGATGTTATTGGATCCCCACTCACTTAAGGACCTTGGATCCATCATGGGACGACTATCCACTTGAGGAGGCGACTTGGATCCACTTGACCTAGCGGGTTGGATCACTTGATGACTTGTGGATCCGATCCACTAATTCAAATATGGCGTGAAGGCTTGGCGGCAACAATCATCAACCCTAACGCTAAGGCTAAGGCGACATCTTGTTGGAGGCGACAAGAGGTGTTCTTGGTGTTCTTGAGCGAGTTCTTCATCCTTGTGGCGAGGAAGAAGAACTAGAAGGAGGCGTTTGGCTAAGCAGGTTCCTTGAGGTGAGGGCCCTTGCATCCGGCGACCATCCTTCCATTATCTTCATCACCGGCGACTCTTAGAGGGGCGGCAACTTGCTGTTCTTGGTGTTCTTGGACGGTGCTTGAAGAACTCTTGAGCTTGAGGCGAGTTCAAGAGGAGAGACATCCACAACTACCTAGGGAGGCGACCCTAGGGTTTGGGCTTCTCATCACCTTGGTGTGGAGCGCTTGTGGAGACTTCTTGTGGGCGGCTTCTTGTGGAGAGGGGGCTGTTCTCACTACCATCATTGTTCATACGCATACTTTGGTATAACCCTAACTTAGTTTGACTAGGGTGATTGTATGAACGCTTATTGATCATTGTTATATATTTGTGTACCTATTCCCGGGATTAGGGAATAGGGTCCTCTTATACTTCGAGAGTTATCTTGGAGTTGAGTCGGTTTTATTCGTTGGTTTTACGGGTTTAGCTTAGGTGGGCGCAAGCACTGTGCTTGTTACCATCCTTCGCTCGCTGTGTAGTTGTGGATATATTGCCCTAGGTTAAGCAGGTCGGTAGTTGATATTATCTGCTAGGGTTTTCATTGGGTGCGATATCTGCCAGCGTCTCTTGTGTGTGGACAGGGCGCCTGAAGTGTGCAAAGAGGTTAGGGTCTTGAAACCCTAATCCGCCACTCAGTCAGTGCTTCAGAGGTTCGGTCAGACTCTTAGGCTGAGCTAGAGGCAGTTGTGGTTAGGCAGATAAGAGGTTGAGTGATCTGTACTGCTGGGAGAGCGATCTATTGTAGTGAGGCGCGCATTGTATTCATATTCACGTTTCCGCATAGTTTATTGTATAGGTGTGATTAGCTGACGGGTTACACAGAGGTTGTGTAATCTGTGCTATCACGTCCTAGTTTTAGGCGCGAAAAATTGGGGCGTGACAACTGGTATCAGAGGCCACTTCCAGCACAGATCAGCAGGATTTTACTGGGACTTCACAGAGTTGGGACGAGTGAGTCAGGGATATCGACGTTAGTTAGGTTACTGTTTGGGGGTTGCGTACGTCGGAGCCTTGTGCCCGGGGCGTAATTCCTCAGTAACTTAGTCTAATCGGTCAGTTCCGATCACTTTGAGTCATTACCCAGTAATTCCCTAGTTCCACCCTTTTTACATAGCGATTTCAGAGATTGCGCCATCTACGAGGAGTATGGCGGCGCAGGCACAGCTCGAGGAGAGGATCTCGAGGCTGGAGGGAGCTTTGACTCGGATACAGCTAGCCATTGGGGTTGATGGCGACGCTGATCAGGGTCCCCTCAGTGAGAGGGTTAGCGCTATGAGAGACATCATCCATCATGTCCAGATGGAGGCCGAGGGCCATATGACAGAGTTGACACAGACTGTTGAGGGTTAGATGGCTGAGATGTCTCAGGGGATGGAGACACTCATGGCAGACCTGAATCTGGTGAAGATAGGTCTGGCGCACTTGTCAGCACACCCACCTACACCCATAGCGCCAGCACCAGTTCAGACTGCCAGGCGCCATGTCCCAGAGCCGACTACCTTTGCGGGGGCGCGGGTAGCTAAAGAAGTGGAGAACTTCTTATTCGACATGGAGCATTATTTCAGAGCAGCAGGTATCACTGCAGCGGAGCGGATAGAGGTTTGCGCAGCCTATCTGAGAGGCGATGCGAAACTATGGTGGAGGACACACATAGCCCCACGGACAGAGGGGGACGCTCCTGAGATCCCAGACTGGGATGCTCTTAAGGCTGAAATGATGGCTCATTTCAGACCAGCTGATACATTACATAGTGCTCGCATGGCTCTGAGGTACTTAAAGCACACTGGTCAACATAAGGGAGTATGTGAAGCAGTTTGGTATCCTACTGCTAGAGGTGCCAAACAAGAGTGAGGAAGAAAAGTTTCATGATTTTATTGGTGGCTTGCAAGATTGGGCATACAGAGAGCTCCAGAGGAAGGGAGTTTCTACTTATAGAGAGGCAGTAGCAGCTGCAGATGCATTAGTTGATATGGGAGGAGCCAGAACTACTGCAAAGACCACTTCATCACCACCTAGGAGGCCTACAGGGCAGGGTCAAGTGAAGAAGTGGGTGCCCAACTGGAAGAAAGGCAAAACCGTGGCACATCAGCCACAGGCTCAACAGAGGAGGCCACAGCCTGTTCAGCACAGACCCCAGCCACAGCAGGGGAAAGCCACTGTATCTGGCGCCAGCAGTAGCAGGGCTAGGCCAGGATGTTTCATATGTAACGGTCCTCATATGATGAGAGACTGTCCTAGGAAGCAGGGGATAGCTTCCTTAGCCATGGGAGACATGTCAGAGGGCAGGGACGACCAGGGATGCACCGGGGCTTCAGTTAACCCCTTAGTAATTGCAAATATCAGTGCTAGGTCCAGTCCTCTCATGTATGTTGACATAGTGATTAATGACATTCAGATAGCAGCCATGGTTGACACAGGAGCCACCCATCTGTTTGTGTCAGATAGGGTGAAAGAGAGATTGAGGCTCAAAACAATGCCCTGTGCCAACAGTGTCAAGACCGTGAATACAGACCCGAAGAAAGCTGCAGGAGTTTCTTATGATGTTCCTGTGAGGTTGGGAACCTGGTCTGGTAGGGTACATGCTATGGTGATAACCCTAGATGACTTTGATGTCATAGTGGGCATGGATTTGCTGCGGCGAGCTAAGGCAATTCCAATGCCTCACTTGAATGGAGTGCAGATTACAGATGAGCGTGCTCCTTGCTTCATACCTTGCCACACTGGGGCAAAGGTAGAGAAGAGCAACAAAGGCAAGGAGGTCATGGCAGCCTCAGTCATTGCTAGAGGTCTTCGACGTGGAGAGACCACCTACTTAGCACATGTTAGGTTAGTGGAGGATCTTCCCCAGTTCAGTTCGACAGTCGAGCAGCACAGAGGACATAGAGGAGGCTTGATCACACTTCCTAGTTCTAGCCGCGAGGGAGTTGATATGAGGTTGGGGGCGGCGAAGATGTCTCTGGGGGAGCGCATTCAGTAGTTGCCTGCACATATAGGGGAGTTATTACAGGAGTTCAGAGATGTAGTGCCACTAGAGATGCCGAAGGTGTTACCACCTAGGCGAGATATCGATCATGCTATTGAGCTGATCCCAGGGGCATTACCACCATCACAGGCGCCATACAGAATGCCACCTGCAGAGCTAGCTGAGCTGAGGAGACAGCTAGATGAGTTATTGGAGTCGGGGTATATTCAACCATCTAAGGCACCGTACGGAGCACCAGTTCTGTTCCAGAGGAAGAAAGATGGGTCTATGAGGATGTGCGTAGACTACAGAGCTCTTAACAAGGTTACAGTTAAGAACTCCTATCCTATTCCACTTATACAAGACTTGATTGACCGGCTTGTGCATGCCAAGGTGTTCAGCAAGCTTGATTTGAGATCTGGATACTGGCAGGTGAGGATTGCCGAGGGAGATGAGCCCAAGACTACATGTGTTACACGTTATGGGTCTTATGAATTCTTGGTTATGCCATTTGGGCTAACCAATGCTCCAGCCACGTTCTGTAACTTGATGAACAACATTCTTCATCCATTCCTGGATAAGTTTGTTGTAGTTTATTTGGATGACATTGTCATATACTCTGGCAGTTTAAAGGAGCATGAGGATCACTTGAGGCAGGTCTTGAGGGTTCTGAGGGAGAACCAGCTATATCTGAAATTGGAGAAATGCGATTTTGCCCAGTCAGAGGTTGAGTTTCTAGGGCATATCGTTGGCTCAGGTCAAGTTAAGATGGATGAAAGAAAGGTGGAGGCAATCAGGGATTGGCAGGCCCCTACATCTGTTAGCACCCTGAGGTCTTTCCTAGGGTTGGCTAACTTTTATAGAAGGTTCATCCAGGGCTACTCCAGGGTAGTAGCGCCACTTACAGACCTATTGAGGAAGGATGTTTCCTGGTGTTGGGGAGACAAACACCAGATGGCATTCGATGATCTGAAGACTAGGGTGACTTCAGAACCCATTCTCAGACTTCCTGACTTCACATTGCCTTTTGAGGTGCATACAGATGCTAGTGATAGAGCCTTGGGTGGGGTTCTTATTCAGGAAGGTAGGCCGATTGCCTACGAGAGCAGAAAACTTAAGAATGCTGAGGTTAATTATTCTGCTCATGAGAAGGAGATGTTAGCAGTTGTGCATTGTCTTAAGCTATGGAGAGTGTACTTGCTGGGGAGCAAGTTCACTGTAAAGACAGACAATGTAGCAAATACCTTCTTCCAGACCCAGAAGAAGTTATCTGCTAGACAGGCCAGATGGCAGGAGCAACTGGCTGAGTTTGATTTTACTTGGGAGCACAAACCAGGGAGGATACATCAGGTCCCTGATGCATTGAGCAGGATAGCAGAGGTTGCTCACTGCTGTGCTATGTCTTACGCTGAGAGTAAGATTGTAGGATTGATCAGAGATTCTGCTATGGCAGACCGTGCCTATGAGAAGCTTGTATCTCAGATTCGCATGGGGGTTGTGCGGAGATACTATCTCAGTGACGAGGGGTTGATTATGGCACGAGGAGACAGACCCTATGTTCCAGCTTCAGAGAACATTAGATATGGTCTTATGCGTGAGTACCATGACACGGTGTGGGCAGGACACCCGGGTGGTAGGCGCATGTATGCATTGATTTCTAGAGCTTGGTATTGGCAGGGAATGAAAGAGGACATAGAGCACTATACCAAGACTTGCTTGGTGTGCCAGCAGGACAAGGTAGAGAGAAGGAAAGAAGCAGGACTTCTACAGCCACTACCTAATCCTGAGAGACCGTTTGTCTCATTGTCCATGGACTTCATTACCCACTTTCCCAGAGTGGATGGGATGGCATCAGTATTCGTGGTGGTAGACCGATACTCAAAATATGCCATTTTTGTTGCTGCACCTGAGGAGTGCAAGGCTGAGACGACTGCAAACTTATTCATGGATAATGTAGTCAAACATTTTGGCTTACCCAGAGAGATAATAAGTGACAGAGACCCTAGATTCACAGGGAAATTTTGGTCTTCATTGTTTCAGAAGCTGGGTACAGACCTGAAGATGTCTACAGCTTACCATCCACAGACAGATGGACAGACAGAGAGAGTTAATGCCTTACTGGAGGAGTATCTTAGGCATTATGTCTCTGCTACACAGAAGAATTGGATTAGGCTACTGGACACTGCCCAGTTTGCCTATAACATACAGAAGTCATCTGCAACAGAGAAAAGCCCGTTTGAGTTAGCATTGGGGTGGCAACCATTGACACCCATGGACACTTTAAACAGGGGCGCAGGGGGGAAGTGCCAAGCGGCTATTGATTATGTGCATGACAGATCCGAGCTGTGGGAGGAAGCTCAGGATTCTCTGAGGGAGGCTAGAGATAGGATGAAGCTCTATGCCGACAGAGACAGGAGGCACGTTGAGTTTGAGGTAGGAGAGTTGGTTCTTCTCAAACTCACACCTCAGATGTGGAGGAAGACAGAAGCCAGAACATATCACAGAGGCTTGGTAAGAAGATATGAAGGTCCTTTTAGGATCATAAAGAGAGTTGGTCCAGTTTCTTACAGGCTAGATTTACCTTCTTGGCTACAGTTCTATCCTACTTTCCACACCAGTCTTCTTAAGAAATATCACGAGGATGATAGGCATCCCGACCGTGGACAGGTGAGAAGACAACCTGCGAGGGGCAGAGTTGAGTATGGAAAGAGACCCGTGAAGATATTAGACCATAGAGTCTATGGTTCGGGTTCACCTACGTATGATCCCTATGGATGGTACGTACGATCAGCTGCGCCCTCTTGAAAGGTTGCAGGGTCTTATGACGTTGTGGTCTTATGACCTGACGTCAGCTCGGAACTATTATATTATATGTCCAAGGTCCAATATTGAAATCATTTCAACGAGCAATAAAGCGAGCGAAGACGGAGACAGAGGGAAGACCAAGGCAGGGATGGTTCGGCCCCCCCGGAAGGAGGCCTTCTTCGCCTTCCACCTAAGCTGCGCAGGAAAGGCCCAAAGCCAATCCCAGGGAACAGTAAAGCTTCATAGGGTCTTTCTGTCCAGGTGCGGGTAGGTTTTTGATTCAGTGGGCGGAGGAGCCTGAGGAGGATGCTACTTGGGAGAAGACTGAGGACATTGCTCATTTTGAGGAGCTAGCTAGAGCTTACCAGGATCACATGGACTCGAGGGCGAGTGCCATCTCAGGTGGGGGAGTATTGTGATGCCCTGGGTATGCTGGGGTTATACCCCAGCCCATCCCATGGATCCAGCGGGATTCTAGGGAGGGATGGATGAGTCTGACGGGGAGTTAGGCTGGTGTTGCAGGGAGCCTACTAGAGGAGTTAGGTTACTGACACCGTGTTAGTATGTTTTTGCAGGTACATCTACATACTTATCCTTAGGCATGGCCTGGGGGTGCTTTGGAGAACTTTGGAGGACATCGGAGTTCTTTGGTGAACCAGGGTTAGCTTAACCATGGTTAACTTAACCAGGGTTAGCCTAACCATGGTCAGGTCTCATCTGGACTTGATCAGGGTTCATTCTAGAGGCTTGAGGGGGCTGATCTAGTCTTCTTAGGGCCTTGGCGAAAATGGCTAAGTGTTTGAATAAGTTGCACATGTCTTGCATGTGCTAACTTATGAGAACATCCAATAAGGGACTTAAGTGAAGATCCATTAAGATGTTATTGGATCCCCACTCACTTAAGGACCTTGGATCCATCATGGGACGACTATCCACTTGAGGAGGCGACTTGGATCCACTTGACCTAGCGGGTTGGATCACTTGATGACTTGTGGATCCGATCCACTAATTCAAATATGGCGTGAAGGCTTGGCGGCAACAATCATCAACCCTAACGCTAAGGCTAAGGCGACATCTTGTTGGAGGCGACAAGAGGTGTTCTTGGTGTTCTTGAGCGAGTTCTTCATCCTTGTGGCGAGGAAGAAGAACTAGAAGGAGGCGTTTGGCTAAGCGGGTTCCTTGAGGTGAGGGCCCTTGCATCCGGCGACCATCCTTCCATTATCTTCATCACCGGCGACTCTTAGAGGGGCGGCAACTTGCTGTTCTTGGTGTTCTTGGACGGTGCTTGAAGAACTCTTGAGCTTGAGGCGAGTTCAAGAGGAGAGACATCCACAACTACCTAGTGTGAGACCCTGGGTATCTTGGGGTTATACCCCGCCTTTCCCATGGACTCATAGAGGTTATGAGTAGGGATGAAGGGGGTAAAATTGATGGAGTTTACACATACAAAAGGTTTGGGTCAATGTAGGGGGACTACATGAACCTTAGAGCAATATTTGAGCTTGTATAGAGGTATACAAGCATATGCAAAAAAATATGTCATGGGTGAGATTTGAACCCAAGACCTAGGAGAGAGCAAAGCCTTATGTTTCATGAGATGACCAACCCAAGCATGGGTCATTAGCTGAAAGTAGAGAAGGCGCTTTCTACTTAAAGACTTAAAAATGCAAAAGGGCAAATTTGACAAATGGCAAACTAATTGGGGATCTTGGATTGCAATCGAAATCAATTGGGAATGAGAGACATTCGGCCATTGAAGAAACCGAAGCTTGAGGGGAGACTTGTGGTGGCGACAAGCTCTTGGAGGAGGTGACATTGTTGGAGAAGATCGGCTTGGAGGACTTGGCGATCATCTCCCTTCTCCTTCCCTTAGCGTGGAAACCTTCTTTGGAGGAAAAGGAGGACGACATTGATCTTGAAGAGTGCAGCAACCTGCTGTTCTTCCTGATATTAGCGAATACTTCCTTGAGGTGAGGAAGAACCCTAGAAGAGGGGCGGTTTCATCCTTGGTGGCGGATTGAGTGAGGGGAGCTCATTTCTTCCACCATAGCCGAAAGTTTCCTTCAATTTGGAGTGGAGTAGGGGGCTGTTTGAGAGGAGCTCAAGCCTCATCTCCTAGAGCCAAGAGTCATCCTTGCATTTGGTTTGGTTCCCTTGGAGGAAAAGGGGCCGAAACTTGGAGGAGGAGCTAAGGAGGTCCGGCGGCCATTTTTGGTGGCGCCACAACCTTTCCACCATCCACTTGGAGAGGAGACACCTTGCTATCCATTTGGGGCTGAAGGTGTCCATTAGTGCACTTGGAGCATTGCAACCACCTAGAGGGGCGACTCTAGGGTGGTGCCTCAAGTGCTTGCACTTGAGGAGTATTCTTGGAGCTTGGAGAGAAGACCGGCCACCTTGGAGGAGCTGGAGGTTGATCTTCATCCACATCCAGCATTGCGTAGGAGTGGTATACATTCCTTCCTTGTGTTATTTACATTGCTCTAGCATTGTGTAAGAACTGGTGTAAGAACTCTATGCTATCTTGAGTAGTTGATAGGTGTTTACTTTTATCGATCGGTGTGATTATCGCTGTGTAGTTGTCGATACTTGTATTAGGGTTTGGGCATATGTCTAGTGCCCGTATTCTGTGAACTGCCAGCGATTGTGTGAATTATCATTTGCAGGGCGCTTAGGTTTAAGGTTGTTGGTAAGTGTGCATATGGGGTTGAGAAGCAACATGTGCTTGCCACCCGCCACTTACTGACCTAGGTCTAGGGCTAGGAGAAGGCTAGGACTCAGTTCCATCAGCACAGCCTTGGAGCTCAGTTCCATCAGAGCTCAGCCCTGAGAGCGCAGAGGATCCAGAGGAGTCTGATCTTGCTTGGGAGACGGTCTTGGATAGCTTCCGCAGATAGAGTGTTGGCTGGCAATCCACACGGAGGGTGTGTGATTGCGCCATCACGCCCTAGATTCTAATGCAAAAATTTAGCACAGAAATTGGGGCGTGACACCTAGTGTGACACCCGGGGTACTATGGGGTACTACCCCGCCTTTCCCATGGACTCATAGAGGTTATGAGTAGGGGTTAAGGGGGTAAAATTGATGGAGCATACACATGCAAAAAGGTAAGGTTCATTGGAGGAGGATACATGAACCTTAGTGTGTAATTTGGGCTTGTATAGAGGTGTACAAGCTTAGGCAAAAAAATATGTCATGGGCAGGATTTGAACCCAAGACCTATGGAGAGCCAAAGCCTTAAGTTGCATGAGGTAACCAACCCGAGCTTGGGTCATTCGCTGAAGTAAAGGGGAGGCGCATCTTCTTAAAGGCTTCTTCATCTAAAGGCCCAAATCACTTAAGCAAAAGAGGGCAAATCGATTTGGGGATCTAGATGCATTCGGCCATTGGAGAAAAACCGAAAGTGAGAAGTGTGTGGCGACTTGGAGAAGAAGGAGGGTGATCCATCTTCTTCCTTGGCGATTTGGGGCTGATCTTGAGGGAGTTCACGCCACCATCCACCCTTCCATTCTCCACCTTCCTTTGGAGCTTCTTGGTGGTGGTTTACTTGAGGGAGTTCCGGCCACCTTGCTGCTCATTGGATATAGGGCGATTGCAGCCTTGTTCTTGGCGGTTGCTTGAGAGGAGCTCAAGCATCATCCCACCTTGCTCCCACTTGGCCGAGAGGTTCATTGAAGCTTGGAGGCGACATTTGGAGCTTGAAGCCAAGAGTTGCTTGCTGTCCATTGGAGCTTGGAGCAAGCGCAGCCCTTGTGTTTGGCATATTGCCCCTTTGGAGGAAAGGGGGCTGAGTTGGGGAAGAAGGGGGCTGAGTTTGTGCACCCTCTTCATCCATCTTTGGGCAGCTTGTTTGCTGTCCATTTGAGGGCTGAAGGCGTCCATTGGAGATTTGGAGCATCTAAACCACCTAGAGGGGCGACTCTAGGGTGGTGCCTCAAGTGTTTGCACTTGAGGAGTGTTCGGAGCTTGAAGGAGGAAGTTCAGCCATCTCGAGGGAGTTACGGACTGAACTTCATCACCACTAGCGTTGGAGTGGTATACATTCCTTACACTGTCTTATTTACTTTGCATAGCATTGTAAGAACTTGTGTAGAATCTTGTGTATGAACTCTATTACTTGTTGAGTAGTTGATAGGGTGTTGATTTTAATCGTCCGGTGTGATTATCGCTGTGTAGTTGTCGATATTTGTACTAGGGTTTGGGCATATGTCTAGTGCCCGTATTCTGTGAACTGCCAGCGTTGTGATTGTCATTTACAGGGCGCTTAGGTTTAAGGCTGTTAGTAAGTGTGCATATGGGGTTGAGAAGCAACATGTGCTTGCCACCCGCCACTTATTGACCTAGGTCTAGGGCTAGGAGAAGGCTAGGAATCAGTTCCTTCAGATCAGCCTTGGAGCTCAGTTCCATCAGAGCTCAGCCCTGAGAGCGCAGTGGATCAGACAGTGAGGTTCAGAGCGTGCACGAGTAAAAGATCTTGGTTAATTTCCGCATATTGAGTGTTGGCTGGCAATTTACACAGAGGGTGTGTAGATTGCGCCATCACGCTCGAGAATTTCTAAGGCAAAAATTTAGCACGAAATTTAGGGCGTGACAAAGTGGTATCAGAGCGATAGCTCAGCACGAGTCTGGACCACCAGGATATAGACGTTAGTTGGATTGCTGTTTGGGTGTTGCGTACGTCGGTGCTTAGCGCCGGGGCGTAAGACCTCAGTACTTCCTTCTAATCGATCAGTTCTGGCCAGGCGAGTACAGGAGCACTCCATTTAGTCAGCCGATCCACAGGACACCACAGAGCAGCACACCATTGCACCCAGGACCAGGAGTATGGCACAGTTCGAGGAGCGATTCTCTAGACTGGAGGACGCCATTGGCTTAGATACAGAGTCTGAGTGGCAGGGAGAGCCTCTTTCTGAGCGCCTAGAGACTTTGATGGAGATGTTCCATCAGTACAGAGATTACACTGATGGGAGAATTAGTACTCTAGCGCAGGATTTAGCGACAGCTACCACAGAGGTTACTGCCTTGAGATTGTTGGTGGCACAGGTGGCTTCCCATCCAGCTACTCCACCTGCACCACAGTTTATGCAGCCTGCCAGACGCCATATTCCAGATCCAGTCACTTTTGCCGGGACTAGAGTGGCAAAAGAGCTAGACAACTTCATCTTTGACATGGAGCACTACTTTAGAGCAGCAGGAGTCATCGATGAAGATAGGATAGAGGTCTGTGCATCCTACCTGCGTGGGGATGCCAAACTATGGTGGAGAACCTCTATTGCTCCCAGGACAGAGGGAGATAACCCAGAGATAGCCTCATGGGAAGATCTAAAAACTGAGATGAGGGCTCAGTTTAGACCAGTCAATACCTTACATGATGCTAGGATGACTTTGAGGTATTTGAGGCAAACTGGTTCAGTTAGAGACTATGTCAAGCAGTTTGCTACCTTATTGCTTGAGATACCTAACAAGACTGAAGAAGAGAAGTTCCACGACTTCCTAGGAGGATTACAGCCGTGGGCACTTGCAGAGGTTAGGCGACAGTCGGTGACTACCTACAGGGAGGCAGTTGCAGCAGCTGATGGATTAGTGGACATGAGAGGCTCACGTCCCACTATGACAGCTCAGGGAGCTAGACCAGCTACCCAGAACAAACCACCGGTACAGAATAGACAGCCACAGAAGAAGAGTGCGCAAAATTGGAAAAACAAAGGAAAAGCGATAGTGTACCAGCAGAAAAGCCCACAAAAGAAGCACTATCAGCCTCAGCAGAAGAGGGCTGCTGAGCCTAGCACAAAGAACAAGATAGAGTGCTTTATTTGCTATGGACCACATTTGATGAGGGACTGTCCTACCAGGAAGATGATTAGTTCATTGGTGACAGTAGAGGGAGAGAAAGCACAGAAGGAGCAGGGGTGCTCTGGAGTTTCTGTCAATCCTTTGGTGATTGCCAATGTCAGTGCAAAGTCCTCACCCCTAATGTATGTGGATGTGGAGCTGAATGGTACAACTATAGCAGCTATGGTAGACACTGGAGCTACACATGTATTTGTCTCAGATAGAGTAAAGGATCAGTTGAGACTTAAGACTAGCCAGTGTGATACCAGTGTGAAAACAGTTAACGCAGACCCGAGGAAGGCATTCGGAGTTAGTTATGATGTGCCTGTGAAATTGGGGCCATGGGCAGGGAGAGTACACACTATGGTGACAGCCTTGGATGATTTTGATGTCATCATAGGGATGGATTTGCTTAGGAGGGCCAAAGCAATTCCCATGCCTCATTTGAATGGGTTGCAGATACTGGATGAGAAGGCACCTTGCTTTCTTCCTTGTCATTCGATGGGTAAGGTAGAGAAGAGCAACAAGGGCAAGGAGGTGATTGCAGCCTCAGTCCTTGCAAAGGGGATACGACGTGGCGAGACTACCTATTTGGCACATGTCAGAGTGGTAGAATCCATTCCTGTTATTGATTCTAGGCCGATGCAGTCGAGGGGACATGTGGGAGACTTGATCAACCTTCCTAGTTCCAGTAGCCGTGGAGGTCATGGAGTTGAGATAGGAGCGGCGAGTCTTACTTTGGGTGAACGGATCAGTCAACTACCTGCACCGATTGGGGGCCTGTTGCATGAGTTTAGAGACGTTATTCCCCCTGAGATGCCTAAGGTGTTACCACCTAGGAGGGACATCGACCATGCTATTGAATTAGTGCCAGGGGCAGTCCCACCAGCACAGTCACCATACAGAATGCCACCATCAGAACTAGCTGAGTTAAGGAAGCAGCTAGATGAATTAATTGAGTCAGGGTTTATTCAGCCTTCAAAAGCACCATATGGAGCACCTGTGCTATTTCAGAAAAAGAAGGATGGAAGTTTAAGGATGTGTGTTGACTATAGAGCTTTGAACAAAGTAACGGTGAAGAATGCATATCCTATTCCATTGATCCAGGATTTGATTGACCGCCTTGTGCATGCAAAGGTGTTTACTAAATTGGACCTTCGATCAGGTTATTGGCAGGTGAGAATTGCTGAAGGAGATGAGCCTAAGACTACATGCGTAACTAGATACGGATCATATGAGTTCTTGGTCATGCCATTTGGGCTGACCAACGCACCAGCTACATTCTGCAATTTGATGAACAACATTCTGCATCCGTTCTTGGACAAATTTGTTGTTGTTTATCTAGATGATATTGTTATCTATTCTGCCAATATGGAAGAACATAGAGAGCACTTAAGAGAGGTCTTAACAGTGCTAAGGCAGAATCAGTTATACCTGAAGCTGGAGAAGTGTGAATTTGCGCGCAGTGAGATAGAGTTTCTGGGACATGTTGTCGGTGGAGGTCAGGTTCACATGGATTCTGGCAAAATTAGAGCCATTGAGGAGTGGCCTGCACCTACTTCAGTTAGCACATTGAGGTCTTTTCTAGGACTAGCTAACTTCTATAGGCGATTTATCAAGGATTATTCCAAGATAGCAGCGCCTTTGACTGACCTTTTGAGGAAGGACGTCACTTGGGCTTGGGAGGCCAAGCACCAAACTGCATTTGATAGACTGAAGTTACAGGTGACTTCAGAACCAGTCCTGAGGTTACCAGACTTTTCCTTAGCTTTTGAAGTACATACAGATGCATCTGATAGAGCATTGGGAGGAGTGTTGGTACAGGATGGGAGACCAGTAGCTTTCGAGAGCAGAAAGTTAAAAAGTGCCGAAATGAACTATTCAGCTCACGAGAAGGAAATGCTAGCAGTGGTACATTGTCTGAAGCTATGGAGGGTATATTTGTTGGGGAACAAATTTACAGTGAAAACTGATAATGTGGCCAATACTTTTTTTCAGACTCAGAAGAAATTGTCTGCCAGACAGGCCAGATGGCAAGAACAGCTAGCTGAGTTTGATTTCTGTTGGGAACACAAGCCAGGGCGCATTCATCAGGTTCCAGATGCATTGAGCAGAGTGACCTCCATTTCTCACTGTTCTGCTATGTCATATGCCGTGAGTAAGGTCATTCAGTTGATCAGAGACACTATGGGTTCAGATCAATCCTATATGAAGCTAGTAGCGAAGATAAGAGAGGGTGTAACCCGTCGCTTCTACTTGAGTGAGGATGGATTGATCATGGCACGAGGTGATAGGCCTTATGTACATTCATCTGGGAATGTCAGATTTGGCCTCATGCGTGAGTATCATGATACAGTCTGGGCTGGTCACCCAGGAGGAAAACGCATGTTTGCTTTGCTGAGTAGAGCTTGGTACTGGCCGGGGATGAAAGAGGACGTAGAACACTATGTGAGAACTTGTCTTGTCTGCCAGCAAGACAAAATTGAGAGGAAAAAGGAGGCAGGACTGTTGCAGCCCTTGCCTATTCCAGAGAAACCATTTGTTTCTGTGTCTATGGATTTCATCACCCATTTTCCTCGTGTGGAAGGAATGGCATCTGTGTTCGTAGTGGTGGACAGATGTTCAAAATATGCTGTGTTCGCACCTGCACCGGAGCCGTGTACTGCGGAGGTGACGGCTAATCTGTTTATGACACATGTGGTTAAACATTTTGGTTTACCCAGAGAGATCATTAGTGATAGAGACCCGAGATTCACTGGGAAATTCTGGTCTTCACTGTTTAAAAAGTTGGGTACAGATCTCAAAATGTCAACAGCATACCATCCACAGACTGATGGGCAGACAGAGAGGATTAATGCTTTGCTAGAGGGGTATCTTAGACACTTTGTTTCTTCGACTCAGAAGAATTGGATCAGATTGCTAGATACAGCCCAGTTTGCATATAATATTCAAGTTTCTTCTGCCACAGGAAAGAGTCCATTTGAGTTAGTGTTAGGGTGGCAGCCTATGACACCCGTGGATACACTGAATAGGACGTTGGAGGGGAAATGCCAGGCCGCTACAAAATTTGTTGAAGATAGAACCGAGCTATGGCAGGAAGCTCGTGATAGCTTGCAGGAAGCTAGAAACAGAATGGTACTATATGCAAATAGAGACAGAAGACATCTAGAGTTTGATGTGGGGGACTTGGTGTTACTCAAACTCACCCCACAGATGTGGAGAAGAACTGAAGCCCGAACTTATCACAGAGGTCTTGTTAGAAGGTATGAAGGGCCTTTCAAGATTATCAAGAGGGTTGGAGCTGTTGCTTACAGACTTCAGTTACCACCATGGCTGCAGTTTTATCCTACCTTTCATGTCAGTCTATTGAAAAGGTACCATCCAGATGAAAGACACCCAGACCGTGGAATAGAAAGAAGGCAACCATCCCAAGGGAAGATTGAGTATGGCAGGAGACCATTGAAGATTCTAGATCATAGAGTCTATGCATCTAGTGGGCCCAGTGGGCGAAAGACTGAGTTTTTAGTCCAGTGGTTGGACGAGGCAGTCGAAGATGCAACTTGGGAGAAAGCCACGGATTTGGAACAGTATGAAGGATTATTGCGGCAGTATGAGAAGTACCTAGCATCGAGGGCGAATGCTAATTCAGCCGGGGGAGAATTGTGACACCCGGGGTACTATGGGGTACTACCCCGCCTTTCCCATGGACTCATAGAGGTTATGAGTAGGGGTTAAGGGGGTAAAATTGATGGAGCATACACATGCAAAAAGGTAAGGTTCATTGGAGGAGGATACATGAACCTTAGTGTGTAATTTGGGCTTGTATAGAGGTGTACAAGCTTAGGCAAAAAAATATGTCATGGGCAGGATTTGAACCCAAGACCTATGGAGAGCCAAAGCCTTAAGTTGCATGAGGTAACCAACCCGAGCTTGGGTCATTCGCTGAAGTAAAGGGGAGGCGCATCTTCTTAAAGGCTTCTTCATCTAAAGGCCCAAATCACTTAAGCAAAAGAGGGCAAATCGATTTGGGGATCTAGATGCATTCGGCCATTGGAGAAAAACCGAAAGTGAGAAGTGTGTGGCGACTTGGAGAAGAAGGAGGGTGATCCATCTTCTTCCTTGGCGATTTGGGGCTGATCTTGAGGGAGTTCACGCCACCATCCACCCTTCCATTCTCCACCTTCCTTTGGAGCTTCTTGGTGGTGGTTTACTTGAGGGAGTTCCGGCCACCTTGCTGCTCATTGGATATAGGGCGATTGCAGCCTTGTTCTTGGCGGTTGCTTGAGAGGAGCTCAAGCATCATCCCACCTTGCTCCCACTTGGCCGAGAGGTTCATTGAAGCTTGGAGGCGACATTTGGAGCTTGAAGCCAAGAGTTGCTTGCTGTCCATTGGAGCTTGGAGCAAGCGCAGCCCTTGTGTTTGGCATATTGCCCCTTTGGAGGAAAGGGGGCTGAGTTGGGGAAGAAGGGGGCTGAGTTTGTGCACCCTCTTCATCCATCTTTGGGCAGCTTGTTTGCTGTCCATTTGAGGGCTGAAGGCGTCCATTGGAGATTTGGAGCATCTAAACCACCTAGAGGGGCGACTCTAGGGTGGTGCCTCAAGTGTTTGCACTTGAGGAGTGTTCGGAGCTTGAAGGAGGAAGTTCAGCCATCTCGAGGGAGTTACGGACTGAACTTCATCACCACTAGCGTTGGAGTGGTATACATTCCTTACACTGTCTTATTTACTTTGCATAGCATTGTAAGAACTTGTGTAGAATCTTGTGTATGAACTCTATTACTTGTTGAGTAGTTGATAGGGTGTTGATTTTAATCGTCCGGTGTGATTATCGCTGTGTAGTTGTCGATATTTGTACTAGGGTTTGGGCATATGTCTAGTGCCCGTATTCTGTGAACTGCCAGCGTTGTGATTGTCATTTACAGGGCGCTTAGGTTTAAGGCTGTTAGTAAGTGTGCATATGGGGTTGAGAAGCAACATGTGCTTGCCACCCGCCACTTATTGACCTAGGTCTAGGGCTAGGAGAAGGCTAGGAATCAGTTCCTTCAGATCAGCCTTGGAGCTCAGTTCCATCAGAGCTCAGCCCTGAGAGCGCAGTGGATCAGACAGTGAGGTTCAGAGCGTGCACGAGTAAAAGATCTTGGTTAATTTCCGCATATTGAGTGTTGGCTGGCAATTTACACAGAGGGTGTGTAGATTGCGCCATCACGCTCGAGAATTTCTAAGGCAAAAATTTAGCACGAAATTTAGGGCGTGACACCTAGGGAGGCGACCCTAGGGTTTGGGCTTCTCATCACCTTGGTGTGGAGCGCTTGTGGAGACTTCTTGTGGGCGGCTTCTTGTGGAGAGGGGGCTGTTCTCACTACCATCATTGTTCATACGCATACTTTGGTATAACCCTAACTTAGTTTGACTAGGGTGATTGTATGAACGCTTATTGATCATTGTTATATATTTGTGTACCTATTCCCGGGATTAGGGAATAGGGTCCTCTTATACTTCGAGAGTTATCTTGGAGTTGAGTCGATTTTATTCGTTGGTTTTACAGGTTTAGCTTAGGTGGGCGCAAGCACTGTGCTTGTTACCATCCTTCGCTCGCTGTGTAGTTGTGGATATATTGCCCTAGGTTAAGCAGGTCGGTAGTTGATATTATCTGCTAGGGTTTTCATTGGGTGCGATATCTGCCAGCGTCTCTTGTGTGTGGACAGGGCGCCTGAAGTGTGCAAAGAGGTTAGGGTCTTGAAACCCTAATCCGCCACTCAGTCAGTGCTTCAGAGGTTCGGTCAGACTCTTAGGCTGAGCTAGAGGCAGTTGTGGTTAGGCAGATAAGAGGTTGAGTGATCTGTACTGCTGGGAGAGCGATCTATTGTAGTGAGGCGCGCATTGTATTCATATTCACGTTTTCGCATAGTTTATTGTATAGGTGTGATTAGCTGACGGGTTACACAGAGGTTGTGTAATCTGTGCTATCACGTCCTAGTTTTAGGCGCGAAAAATTAGGGCGTGACACCGGGTGTCACACATGGGATCACAAGACTGCATTTAACCAAGGCAATACCACCCCTCTCAATACTATCCCAAGTACACAATCTAAGGGGTGTGAGTAGAAGGCTTCACAAGGGTTGGGTAGGCTAATTTTACACATTTGAGCCCCCCATCCTGGGGTACTTATGAAAACATAGTCCCCCACTCACATGTACATGCCCCGGGATAGTCCCCCGAGTGCATCGCTACCCCAATGACCAAAACACATGGCATACATGTGCCAAAGCCTATTTTTACATAGGTCTACCTATCTACCAAGTCTTACCCCAAAAGATAGCGTCAGGGTCGGGTAACATTGGAATTACACCCAAACTCCTCCGATCCCTGACATACTCCCCCACTTGAACGGTCGATGCCCTCATCGACGCAAAACATCCTTGTAGCTGGCCTTCGAGGTTGAAGCTTTGTGAGCATTGCGCTGCGGTGAAGGAAAACTTCCTCCTTCGTTAGTGTCGCAGTCGGAACACAGAGAGAATGTGACCTTCTTCTCTTTCGTTGGCTTCATGGACACGGCCTCCTCGGCTACCAAGGCGTGCAATATCTTCTTCTGGGGGCAAGACCAGGGTTGGTGTTTTCCTCTACAAATAAAGCAATCCCATGTCTTCTTGGGATGCCAATGTTGTCGGTTTGGTCACCTCTTAGGTTGTCCCTTCGATCGTTGCTCCCCCACTTGAGCGTTGCTCGAGTCGATCACCCGAAGTGCTCCTATCCTTGACGTCTTGGAAGAATAAGTGATTGCGCCTATCCTCGGCGTCTGTGAAGAGAAAGGCTTGCCCGAAATAACGATGGTTTCATCTGAGTCACTTGAGCTAGATGATGGCATCGGGGCTTTCCCTTTCCGCTTGTTGTCGGTTAAAGCCTTCTCAACCAACATTGCGTTCAACATCTTCCTCTGTTGGCAATCATGTATGTGATGGTTGCCGCCACAAAGATAATATACGAATGGCCGATTGTGTGGTGGGCTTCTTTGGTTGCCACCGTTGTGGGGACGCTGGGGTCTGTTCTGATGCTGGGTCCCGTTATTCTGCGGACTATGCGGTGGACTCCTCCCATATTGATTCTCATTACAGTGCGGAGGATTCCTAGGATTGTCTCTCTGACTATCCCCATTCACTTGATGGGGTCGCTGCGGAGGTGAAGAACGGCGCCTTTCCACGAGCTTAAAGTCAGTCAATTGCTCTACTGCAGCTTGTGCGGATGCAAAATCTTGAACATTCCTCCTTTGCAACTCTTGTTGTGCCCAAGGTTGCAAGCCATCGATGAAGAAAAATAACTTTTCCTCATCCTCCATCTTGATGTCTAGGGAGATAGATGCGAACTTCCTAACATAATCACGGTTATCATCTGCGTGATAGAGGTTCGACAACTTTTTCCTGACGATCAATTCCATATTCTCGGGACGGAACTGGGTCTTTAGTGTCTGTTTTAGTTCCTCCCAACTCTTCATGGTGTCAGTGCCATCTTGCATTCTGGTGTGCCACCATAACTTTGCGTCACCAGTTAGATACCATGTTGCCGTGGCAATCTTCAGACCTTCCGAGTCAAGTCGGGTGACAAGGAAATACTGTTCCATATCAAATAAGAAGTTCTCGAGTTCCTTAGCGTCTCAAGTGCTGTTAAAACTTTGGGGTTCAGGAACCCTCATTTGTGCAAGCTAGGGTTGCACAGTTCCCCCTCTTGCATGTAATGCCATGGTGAGGACGGCTATCTGAGCCTTCAATTCCTCAATCTGAGCCCTCAGAAACTTGATGGACTCACGAGTACTATCTTCGTGTCCCTCCATTTCCGAAGTCATTGAAGCATGTCTCGCCTCAAATAGGTCTAGTCGGCCTTCGATCTCAGTGAAACACGCTTCTTGGCGTTCACGGTGCCTTCTTCGTCTTTCCTCCCTATCCAGCTCGGGAGGGTTGCCCACTAGTGTTTCCACATCGGTTCCCTCGTAAATAGACATTCTTGAGACTTGTCACGTATAGAAACAACGGCCTCTGATACCACTTGTCACGGACGCACTTTCCTTAGTGCTTGATGTTCGCGCGGAAGATTACTTGGAGTAGTCTCGGCCTTAATCCCGTGTGCACTTATGCACTAAATTCGGAAACGTCACTATAAAACTGAGGCACGATGTAGAATTCGAGGGCAACAACAGAAATCGAGAGGCACAACATATTTGCACAGGACGGTGAGTAAAATGCTCACACCGCCGTTGTATATTGATAAAAAGGCAACAATACAAGAAAACAATATAGGACACTGAGCAAATATTAAGTAGACCCTAGACCTATGACTTGGTGGAGAGGGCAGGTGTGTGGAACCTTGCAATTTTATACTTGCATGGGATCACAAGACTGCATTTAACCAAGGCACTACCACCCCTCTCAATACTATCTCAAGTACACAATCTAAGGGGTGTGAGTAGAAGGCTTCACAAGGGTTGGGTAGGCTAATTTTACACATTTGAGCCCCCCATCCTGGAGTACTTGTGAAAACATAGTCCCCCACTCACATGTACATGCCCCAGGACAGTCCCCCGAGTGCATCGCTACCCCAATGACCAAAACACATGGCATACATGTGCCAAAGCCTATTTTTACATAGGTCTACCTATCTACCAAGTCTTACACCAAAAGATAGCGTCAGGGTCGGGTAATAGTGGAATTACACCCAAACTCCTCTGATACCTGACACTTCGGCGATCTAGAGCACTGTCCATCGCCCCCGTCTGCGATCTGGAGCACCTGTCGACGCTTGTCGAAAGCCCGTCCTACTAAAAAAAATTTTAGTAGGTATAAGCATAGAGTAAAAATAATAAAAATTAAATATAAGATTAGATATATAAATCAATACGAATTTTTAAAATCAAAATAATAAAAAAATATAAAAACAAAAGAATAAATATTATAATTATTTTTAGCTAAATTTTAAGATACTAATTCTTGCACTTAGGGAATAAGTAACATAATATACGAATTTGTATGTAGGGTTATGTACTTAGAGAATCCTTGCAAAAAAAAAAAAATTAAGATTAGTCCCCTTCGAGATAAATTGCACGTATATATAATAGTTAAAAATCTATATTTATTATTGTATTAAATAATTTTAAATTTTTATATATATGGATATTAAAAAAATTATTTCTATTGTAAATTATTAAATTTTATATGTATTTATAAATTTTTCACTTAATAAAATATAATAGCATAACACAATATTTCTAAACTGCTATCTAGACCAGCTATTTTATCTAAACAGCCTCAGCTTTTCTAACCAGCTCTAGTCAAACCAGCTAAAAGCCAGAAGCTCCAGCCGCCCCAAACTGGCCCATAATAAAGAGAAGAATAAGATTTATCTTGAAAAGCTGAATTATCCAAGTCCAAGTGAAACAATCGTCCTTGTTTATGCCGCTTCCCGATCACCTTCCCCATTGTGAAGGTCCTGTATAGAGCAACCAAAAGGTGAAAAATTAACTAAATAGTTGTTATTAACTAATTAGCCAACATAGATTAAGTTTGCAATTAAATTTGGAACATAAAGAGAATGAGAGAAAGGTAGACATGATTTATGTAAAGAGAGAGTTCCTATCCTTTTATGGGTAGTTTTTCACCATTAGCAGTAGTAACAAATTGATTTGGTGGATAAGATTGGAATTTTGAAAAATTGTTCTCATGATTGGACATGTGATTAAATGCTACAGAATCAAGGAACCAAGGAGAATTTTTGCCTTTACCTGATAAACCAATAGCAAAAAAAAAAAGCAAAGGAAATTGCACCTAAAAGAGCGATCTGTAGGGTAATTTGTATCATTTGTTGTATAACTTCTTGAGGTAGTTTTGAGCTATTTTTAGAATAATCATCAATGCTCTTTCTTCCCTCAAGCTCTTAGTAAAATAAACAGATTGATATTGTTTATTTTTTCTATAGAAGTCGGCACTCACTTATCACATGTTCTTTCTTCTTGCAATAGTAGCATTCATTCCTCTTTTTGCAATGAGCTTGTATATGTCCAAAACCATTACAAAATTAATATTGAACTTTATTTGAATTTGCATTAGGATATTATCAACAGAATTAGTCTTTGCATCCAAATTAGCTTGAGTACGAAGTTTGGTTTCTTCTTAGAGAAGATCGCCCAGGACAAAATCAATATACATTATGTCTCGATTAATTATATTGGCTCTAGCATTCTCAAACTCAGGTCGGAGTTTCATGAGAAATTAAAAAACTCAACTTCTCTCCTTTTCTTTCTTAAATTGTTGATATGTTGTATTGTCAACAAAACGTATAGATGTCATATCTAATTCAGTCCACAATCCCAATAACTCAAAATAAAAAGTTTATATGTCTCTATCATCTTGATAAAGTTTAGCAATCTCATACTAATTTCAAATTGTCTAACTTGATTTGTTTGTTAATATACATTCTTAAGATGATCCCATATGCTACTAACATAGCAATATCTTTTTCTACAGAATTCAAGATCCATGTGATAACTCTAACATTATTTACCTTCCATCTCGCCTTTTTCTCTATCATCAGTTGGTTCTTTTTATGACTCATCTAAAATTCCAAATAATTATTTACCTTCTATGAACATATAAAAATGAAATTCCCACATAGAATAATTTTTTTCATTAAACTTGACCTAGATTGAATCAGATTTTTCACAGTCCATAATAAAGGTAAATTAGTGTAGATTGCACCTGAAAATGTTGAAATTGAAAGACTATAGATCCGAAAGTAGAAGTAGGAGAGGGAGCCTTTCCCAAGATGTAGATTTGAGACAAGATGCAATTAATTCCAAATCAAATTTTGCTCGACAGAAAGTCAAACTTTGCTTGATGTTGCTAGGAAGAAAATATGATTTGGAAATATCAGATGTTGCCAAGAGGATGACCAACAGATGTTGATTTGGAAAAACACCAAGAACATATTCAAGAGCTCTAGTGCTGAGAACAGATGTTACAGAGAAATGATACTATGTAAGAAGAGCGACATAGAACAAGAACGATTATGAAAAATGAAACTTAACTTCTCTATTCAATGTTTGTATGTAAATATACATGAATGATAACCATAAACTAGGAAATATATATTCTAGGAATATTATAGGAAAGATATATACAATTGATTTATATATATAAGGTAATAATCTGTTAACAGTATAAACTCCCTATCAAGATTTATGGGTGTCAGTCTAACAATGCATGTGGTACAAACTTCCAACCAAGGTTCATTAATAAGAATTGATAAGCACAACTTAATTACTTAATTATCAATTTATTATAGCTTTTATATAAAAATGGTTTATTAATTTTTATATGATATTATATATGTATATATATCATAAAGTTTATAATCTTGGTTAACAAGTACATAACCATGACTAAAATCTTAGTTCATAAAAGAAATAGATAAGGTTATGGAATATATTTACTTCAATATATCCCAAAAGTAACCTTATAATTAATAATATTTGAAATATCACCATAAGATGTTGTTTTATTTTTTGAAAAATCAATAATATTTATAAATACAATTTAAGATAAATTTTTATAAGATTATCATTCTTAGTTTGAAATATGTGAATCGTGGGTAATTAATAATGATATCTTTAAATTTCCTAAATGATAAAGTAACTTTAAAAATTAAAATATGAGAAATTTAACAAATTTTGGCTATTTATTTTTATTCATGTTCTGAAATATTGGTCTAATACTAATTAATTTAGGTGAGTATTTATTAATTAATTAATAGGTCTATAATACTTTATTACTTAATATGATGGATGACTTATGTAGCCCATGGGCTAGCGAGAAATCCTCCTTGGACTTAGATTCTGCACCTTGAACCCAAACTTCTTGATACACAAAGTCTAGGTTTTAAAACTTAAGCGTCTAGATCACATTATTTAAGGCTTATTAAATTACTGAATCAATTTTCCTATTAGATGAGTAGTTTCAAGCCAGTTTGGAAAATTGATTCGAACCAATGGTTTTATCTAGGCTTGGATCGGTATATACCGGTTTGTACCAAATTAAACTAAAAACATATCTATGAAAGTTTACATCTCTTCGCCTTCAACCACGTCCATCTCGTCTTCACTTCGCGGCCTCATTCATCACTTCATCTTCACAACTGTAGTTCACTAGATGGAACCGAGAGCAATGAGCAATGGTGGCGAGCATAGTGAAAAAGGAAAATGAAGAGACGGAAATGAAAGTTTTGTCTACAACTTCGACCACAAGCAAAAGCGGCATATGAGCTTTCGCTTGTAGCGAAAAGCTTCCGTAAAGCTCTTGCTAAAGGTGACTCTTTTTTTTTTTACTTTTTGGCTGCTTTTACTTTTAATAACCAAATACTTTTTATTAATTTTGTGTTTAAAAGCAACTCGGTAGTGGACCAAATAGGGCCTTACTAAGCAGTCTACTTGAGAGAACTCAAGCTTATTAACTTATGCTTTTGAAACTATTCTCAATGATAATTAATATTATGATTGTTTTATCACACAATAGGGTTAATTATTAATTAATCAATTATTAATAATGACTATAGAAAAAAAAAATTAGGTAAACACAAGTAATTATATTAAAAAAAAGTGATACTTTCAACATTCTAATCTTCACTTTCATAGCAAATTAATCACATTATTATTCTTGTTATAGTAGTTTTATGCATGTTATATAAGTCCAAATATACTATTCATAATTGACGAACCTAATAAAATTACTTCCTTGTGTTGCGTAGGCATCTCTTAGAAACTTTGATATATTTAGAAACAGGTTCATGTTTTTTAAAAAAAAAATATCACTAATTGCATTAAGACTTATTATTTTGCTTTGTTGCTTAGGCATCTCTTAACAACAACCTGGACTCGTTTTTCACTTTTGAAACCTCAAGTGATTATGATGCAAGAAGACTCAGTCATCATGTGATTATATTTGAGTCTTAATAATCATGAAGTCTGCCTCCATAACTACTGTTTTCTATTTGGTTGCAGATGGTGAGAATAAACAGAAGGATAAGCAAATGGACACATAGGAAGAGAACATGTGGCCATAAATGTATTGCGTGAGATCTCTAATAAATACATCATACAAGGACGAGCAGCTTATCCTGCGAGCCATTAATGGAGCATTCAAATAATTCACGAGATTCTTGGTTCAAGAAGAGGTACTGTACTTCCAACTAAATAAAGCAGAAACGCCAAATGACCACACCAAAAGAACAAAAATAAAAAGCTCCTCTATACGCTCTAACGATGCATTCATCTGGACAGCTTGCTCAGTTTGAATGCGCTTTCAGACCTACCATCATGACAACAAAATTACATGGACTAGCTCTTTTTTCACTTCAGTAACTGATGAACTTCCAATTGAAGAAACATCAAAGCGAGGACTTTGAAATAACTTCACCAAATCTCACAAACCACTGGGCGTCGGACAAGCTGCTGCTATCATTCTTGGCATTTACATTTGCGTCAGGAGCAGTAGATAGGTAATGAGTGTAGTCCATTGGCTTCGGGGACACCATGCCAAGTTTTGAGCTTGGAGCAGGCAGCAAGGTGAGCAGCACTCGCGCGACCTCATGCATAGTTGGCCGGTCAGAAGGATGCCGCTTAGTGCACAATAATGCGAGTTGGAATGCCTTCTTGACGAGACCCATGTCCATGCATGTCACAGATACTTCAGAGTCCACTGCCTCCATTACAGTGTTATCGTCAGCCTTGGATAGTATCTGTATACCAAAATCAGTCGATTAACAGTATAGAATATGAATGTAATGTGATTTGGATTACTAAAAGTAAAGGTCTGATGTAAGGTTTTATTCGTACCAGTTGGTGCAAATTGGATTCATTATCAACAGGCTTCTTCCCAGTGAGTAGCTCCAGGAGAACGATTCCAAAGCTGTAAACATCAGATTTTTCAGTGAGCCTGGATGTTCGAGCATACTCGGGATCAATGTACCCGATAGTGCCTAGCACATAGGTTGATGCATGAGTCTTGGCAGATGAGATGGACTTGGCAATGCCGAAATCCGAGAGGTGAGCTTCAAAGTTCTCATCAAGCAGGATGTTGGATGACTTCACATCCCTGTGGATGATTCGTGGGTTGCAGTCATGATGAAGATAAGCTAGCCCTTGTGCTGCACCAACTGCAATTTTCAGGCGTGTATCCCAGTCTAGCTTCACTTTCTTTGATGGGCCTGAAATGAACAGAATTTGTCCATGATTGCATATGAGAAAAAAATAGCAAATAGGTGTCTTAAGGGCGAACCATGAAGTAGATCCCACAATGAGCCATTTTCCATGTAATCATAGAAGAGGAGATTGCCATTGGGGGAAAGCGAGTAGCCATGTAAGCTGACTAAGTTTCTGTGTCTAATGCTTCCAATAGTCTCTAGCTCAGTCTCAAACTCGCGTAGGTTGTGGGGATACTGACTGTAGAGTCTCTTTACAGCAATTGCCTTGGAATTCTTGAGAACACACTTGTAAACTGTGCTAGAAGCACCATAACCAATTATGTGTTTCTCGCTCAAGTTATCAGTGAGTCTCATGATATCATCGTATGTATGAATGGCCATATCCATTTGAAGAACTATCAGTTTTGGGGGACCTGAGTACGGAGAACAATACCATAATTTAGAAATTTATAAACTGGAAGAAAAAAGTGGATATGGTTATTGCAAGTAACTAAGAAATACCTTGAATATCTCTGTTTGTCCCCTTGATGACTTGGTTTGGCTGATTTGATCTATATATTGCCACTAATGCCATTGCAAGCAACGCAATGCAGCCCAAACTAATGCACACAACTGCAGCTCGAGAAATAGTGACTACAAACAAGACGAAGTACTAAAATATCTCTTAGCATAGTGCACATACTATTCCAAAAAAACAACCTAGCTATAAAAAGGCTTACCTTTTGGTTGGCGAACAACTGGTCCGCATATGGACTCTAACCAATTTCCACATAGCAATGCATTACCTAAGAAACTGAAAAGAGCAGTAGAATGAATACTTAATGATTACTAACTTGAGATATTGACCGAGAAATTGATTACTTCAGTTGCAACCTTTCAGGAGGAAATCTTGTGAAGTTCTTGTACAGAGGAATACTACCAGAAAAGTTATTATACGAAAGATTCCTGAATTCACAGAAAAGAACAGTCAATGAATAATGTGTAATTTACCAGGTAACCTAGAATATTGAAAATTGTCGGGTCTCCAAGGATGATATACTCACAGTGAAGTTAAACTGAAGCAGTTAGCTAACTGGACAGGGATCTCTCCGTACAGGTGGTTGTTGTTTAGAATCCTAAATTCAGAACACACTTGGTTATAGACGCAGATATTGACAAGTTTGAGTAGATGCACTAGAACTTACAGCGTATCCAGATACTGCAATTGACCCAATTCTTCAGGAATATTTCCGACAAGCTGGTTATGGGAGATATTACTGTTGAATAGTAAACTATTCAATTAGCAACTGAGAAACAAAAAATATCCAAGATTCTGAGCCTGTAGCCCCTGCTCAATAGACTTACATGACTTGAACACTTCTAAGATTTCCAAATTCAGCAGGCAGAGGTCCAGTAAGATAATTTTTGCTAAGATCCCTATAATAAAGAGAGAATCGCATTTGCAATAAGAAATATTGCAACAGCAAGCTGAATAATGAAAAATAATGAGAATGGATTCACTCATCGAATTTACCAATTCTGTTTTTTACTTACAAAACAAGAAGATGCTCAAGGTCACCAACAGAATCAGGAATTGGCCCAGAGAAGTCATTATCAGAGAGATCTCTGGTAGTCAGGCATGTACGCAAGTATCCAGTATAAATTAAAGGTGCTAAAGAAGTATCAGCATACAGAAGTAACAGAACAAATGAAATACTTACAAGGTATCAAGATTTACAATTCTACCTAACTCAGCAGGAATTTCTCCACTAAAATTGTTAGAAGATAAGTTCCTGCAAACAACAACAGAACATTTAGAAAGTACAACAAATTGCTTATCGATCCAGTGTTACGTTATAGAGAGATCATACTTTAGCCTCCATAAACTATAAAAAGAAAGGACCAACAAAAACCTCTAAAATGTGCTACACCTTCTGAATTGCAAAAAATATTTAGTTATTCCAATATAAGAAAAAGAACATTGAATGGAAGTCTTTGAATATTATAAAAAAAAAGAAATTGAAGAAATGTGTTGCAGAAAATTGATACTCACAGATAGGTTAGACTCTCAAGCTTCTGAAACTCCAGAGGTATAGAACCATTTAGTAGGTTACCATGAATATTGCTGGAAATCACTTAAATATAAGAACAAGGACATTTAAATTTCAAACAAAATGCAAAAAAGATGCTTACAATTTATTCAGTGCAGTGCAAGAGCTAATGTTTAGTGGTATAGGTCCCACAAGAAAGTTATTGGCAAGATTCCTAACAACCGAATTCGTAAATAACAGATCAATTAACGTGCAAAAATAATAATTTCCAGCATAATTAGCCATGTACCGAAAGAACTTTAGGGTTAATGGTGCTCACAGTTCAAAGAGCTCTTCAAGTCTACCAAGTTCCTCTGGAATACTACCCACTAGTTGGTTATCATTTAATTGCCTGTGCATAAATAGCATAAGAATAATAGAAGATGGGTGTGTCAGAACTTTAGTAAAAAAGTCACTCTCACAGATAGCTAAGCCTCGTCATGTTCCCCAACTCAGGAGGGATTGGTCCTTTCAGCTTGTTACCATGTAAGTACCTAGAATGAACCAACATAATGTATATTAAACTCCTTTTAATGATATAAATAAAAAATTTAGCATACTTACAGCTTGCCAGTGTATGATAAATTCCCAAGGATAGGTGGAATGGTCCCAACAAGCTCATTTTCGCTCAAATCACTGTGAAATAAGAAGATATATATATATATAGGTTAATCATAACCTTCTCACAGAGAAATGGTGTCAGATTTTCTTGCACTTAACAGTACTTCAAAAAAGCAAGATCGAAACAATAAAAGCACTGTTGTACAGCAAGCAAGTAGGAAGCAACTATTTGAAAAGGCACAACCAATTATTGATTTGTTTCCAGAGTAGACTTTTCATAGTGTAGTAGTAGTAACAGAAATACAATATGGCATTGTGATAATAAAAAATGTCGGTAAATGCTTTCAATCCATACGGATATGTAGAAAAGAGGAACTCATTTCCGTCTACAAGTAATATAATGCTTCAGTCTGTGATGTAAAGAACAGAGAAGCAAGATCAACGGCTGATGTGGAATTTATTTGATTAAAGTGATTAAATAACCATAGAAGGAAAACGTGAACGCAATGTCACATCTCGTAGCCACAGGTAAGTCCCAACAACAACGGAAAAGATATGCGATCAGAAAGTGTAGGCTCTTGGGAAACAAAAAAAGTTACTTACAGAACTGCAAGGGCCTGCATTAGACCAATCACTTCTGGAATCTTCCCAGTGAGCCTATTTCCTTGAAGTGACCTATGGAGAGAAATAGGGCCAGATTGCAGTAAGCTACAAATAACCAGTTTAGAAGTGTAATATAAATTAAGATTAAGAATATAACAACAAAATGTAACTCTCTTGGTGGAAAATGCATGACTATTACAGTAAGTAACTACTTCAATAAGATGAGGAAACGCACTTATGAGCGTTTACTACAATTTAACTAAATCACTGATAACTGTAAAGAGAAAACGACGCATCTTTGCTCCTGGCAGATGCATAGTTACATACAATGTAGCAACTTGTAGAAAGCCAATGTTGTAAGGAATCTCTCCCCAGATCTGGTTGTATGATATATCCCTACAAATCAAAATAAGCGAAATCAGAACTATTTCGCATCATGAAAAGAACGACACTTTTCCAACAATTTTAGCTTCATACAGTATCTCAAAGCTGGTACAGTTTCCAATGTTATCAGGGATAGTCCCAGTAAGGTTATTTCCTCGCACATCACTGCAGGGCAAAAATGTGGAGGATGATAATATAATAGAAGGGAAAAAAATCCAGCGCAAGAAAAAATGAACATGACCAAGATGGAGACACGGTAACTTACAAGTACCACAGGCCGGTCAATTGGCACATATCAGGAGACAGAGTCCCAGTAAGTTGGTTACCACGCAAACCTCTATATGTGGAACATGTAGTAAAGTAGTCAGTATCACAGTGTATTCCCAAACAAAATTTGCTCAGTGTTCAACATGGTGGTAGGCATATGAATAGAAATGGAAATGTCAAGAAAATTACAGATACTGCAGCACTTCGTTCCAGTAAATGAGTCGAGGAATCTCTCCAGTGAGTTGATTTTGAGCTAAATCCCTGTCCCATAAACGTATCACGTCAAATGCTTTGCTTCTTCCGATAAGAATAAAGTGCAAAGTAGGATCATTAAAGCAGAAACGACAAAAGTTTCAAGAAAACTAAGAAGCTGACAGTGTTTTAAGGTTTGGGATTTGAGATAGTGTCGAAGGAATTGGGCCTGTCAGCTTGTTGTTCTTCAAGTTTCTGCATTGCAACGCATGTTAGCTACATCCAGGGAGAAGAGGAATCATATTGCAGAGGATTAGCTTACAGTTCCTCGAGCTGCTTGAGCTTAGATATTGAGAATGGAATGTCGCCATACAAGGCATTTGCAGACAAATCCCTGCAACGTTTTCCCAATTAAAAAAGTAATTATAATAGTAAGAGTGAAACAGTAAGGGCTAATAAAGAATGCATATTATAGTACAAGTTTTTTAGCGAGACACAGTCCCCAATCTCATCCGGGATTTGCCCCGTAAGCTTATTCCCCTTCAAATCACTGCACACGCCATTAAAAAAAAATGCAGCAATCAACATTAAATTAATCAGAGAAAGGTTGTAATATAAAAGGGGAAATGAGTCTTCAAAAAACGTTGACCAAGATTACATGGATTCCAAATTCTTGAGCTCCCCAACCACCGGCGAGATCTCTCCGCCAAGGTTTAAGTTCGATAAATTCCTTGGATTTCAGTTAGTCAGATCAGATGGAGAGGGAGATTAAAAAATGGGTTAAGAAAAAGGAGTAGAAAAATTACAAGGCAACGACGGCGGAGGTGAGGTTGTCGCAGAGCACGCCCCGCCAGGCGCAGTGGTCGCTCTCATCGGCGGTGGCGTTCGTGGCGCTGGGGGAGGGGGTCCAGTCGAGGAGGACGTTGGCGACGTTGCTGAAGGAGGCCTTGAGCGAAAGCAGAGCTCTCCCTGTGCAAAAGGCGCTTCCCACTGGTTAGCATTCGGAATAGGGTTCGAGAGAGAGGGGGAGAGAGGAAGAAAGGCAGGCAGGACGGCGAGGGGAGTAACGACCTTCGTCCGGGAGCGGACAAGCGGGTGGGATGAGGCCAATGAGCAGCGCGGCGGCCGTGATGGCCACGAGACGATGCAGCGGTGGATTCCTCGCCATGGATGGGGGACGCGGCTTTGGAAGCTAGCCGAGGGCGGAACCGGAGAGGGCGCTGCAGTACATTCCACAACTGTGAAGGAGCGAGCGAGCGAGAGTGTGAGAGCGAGAGAGATGGAGAGAGAGTGGGGGGATGAAACGAGCGGGCAGTAAGCACAGCAACCAAAATGGCGGTGGCGACAACGACGTGACCGTTCCTTGCTGGTCCCGCGCTCGGCCCCACATCTGGGCCCATCTCGCTGCCGCCGCGCCAGCGCTGGTCCCCATGGACCACATCGCCTCTCTCTCACTCTCTTCTCTCTCCTTCTATGCGTCGCAGACTCGCAGCGCATAATAATATCGGACAGCAGGGCGTACTGCAAAGCTACAGCCGTTTGCTGCAGCGAGTGCTCCCCCCGCCAAAAGCAAAGCAGCTTTACCATGATTTTTCAGCTTAGTCCCATTCTCAAGCAGTATTCTTAATTTGTTCCTCATCTTTCGAAATTGTAAATTAACTACAGCTTGGTTAAATCTAAAATTAATTCATTTAAGAAATAGGGACCGAGCTAAAATTAGATACAACACCGAGGCCCCATTTCGAAACCGTCCCGTCATAAGTATAGAACACGCTGGATCGGCATCGGGAGGCTAACAACCGGACTCTCCGGCGATCGAGGCGGCGCGCGCCTCGACGCAGCGCCTGGGGAAGAGCGAGATGGCGACAAGCACGAAACGAAGAACGGCAAAAGTTTTATTTCATTGTACTAATCGCCTCCGAAGAGCTAATATACGCTATCCGGCGTCCTGGAAAGAGAAAAGAGGTCCGCTTTCCCGGTTGGAAAAGCACGGAGGAGGAGGAGGAGCAGCCCATTAACCGCTGCTCCGGTAAATGATCGCGAGGCGCTGGGGCTTCCTCCTCTCCCTTCTTCCCGGTCAAATGGGTGGGGGAGGCGGGGACTTGCCAAAGCCGTACTAATTGGCCTGCGGCAGAAGAAGCAGCATTTACGCCGCGATAAAGAGACAGCAGAGGACGGCCGCTGCTGGCCTTTACCCTTCCCCGCCCTGCCTACCCTACGGGCTACGGCTGCTTCCCCGGCCTGTGCTTCCGGGCTTCCCCTGCAGGGTAGCTCTGTTGCGTGCGTCCGCCGTACGATATGAATATACGCATAAAAAAAAGCTTTAATAATTTTCTTTTTGTAGCTTTAGATAATTCTAAAAGTAGTGAGGGTCTCAGTGCAATTTATTCGCAGTTAAAACTGCCACGCGTATCGACGTGACACGTACGTCTGTGCGTAAATGTACGAAGTTGTGCGCAGCGCAGCGAAGCGGTTTATTTTATTTTATTTTATTTATTTATTCATAGAATTATAGTTCTGTAAAATAAAGTAGAGCTGCTTCTAGTTTATTCAACTTGTAGTATGCGTGCGTCCGTATAAGGATTGAGGAAGAGGAGAAGGGTACAAGTTGGTTAATCGTGGTTCGACACGTGGGCCCTGCTGAACGGGGAACATGATCGAGGCAGGCAACTAATTGGAAAGGCGGGTGAGTAGGAGGATATCATAATATCTTCGTGCTTATCTGGAAGTATATAGAGGGTGGGCACCACCGGGGCCCAGTATATTTTTTATTATAAATAATTAATATATTTATATAATAAGATAAAGTATATAGTTACATATGACTAAATCCTAAATTGATTCGCTTACTTCCTTCCCCCTTCTGAGTTTCGACCTAAATCCTAAATTGATTCGACTATCGACTCTATCTTTACCCTATCACCACTCTCCACTACTACCAACCCATTGCCAGTAGACCAATGCTGCCGCCACTAGCCTGTTGGTAGTAGATTATATAAAAAATATGATTAATCGAAAATCAAAAGTTAATTGGTTCTATCAATTTGAGGCTGGATTCACATTTTGTTTTCTTGACCAATAAGTTAGGTTTAATTCAAAATTATGATTCACAGTTCAGTTCGGTTTGGTGCAATTAACTTTCCATAGAAATTTAATCTATGTGAAGTTTATTACTAAAAATAATTAATATAAAATATTTTTTATGATATCCAAGGAGTAATTTCATATCTAATAATGAATTTGCTCTTGATAATACTAATAAGATGTAGTAATTCAAGTTAGCCATCAAAGGGTAGTGTCGACATGATTAAATCTGATTAGTTTTAGGTCATAAGTAGATTGGCCTTGTTATAACATAAAGACGACTATACTAAACTCAAACTCGTTTAACTTTGTGTCAATTCAAGTTAGCTTAGTAAATCAGGTCAATTGTTTTGCCAACCTTTAACTAAAGTAAAATTTTATCCATAAATAGAACTTAATCTCAAGTAGTGCGATAGTCATTCTGTCACTATCTTAGTAAATCTCCTTGACTTCTATTGATGACCTTGGCTTTGTTCATTCATTCAATTAGGTAATTACTTAGATGTTTCTATGTGATATTATAGTTAATGATAGATCATCAAAATCATAAAACTTCAATAAAGAAAATTTTGATTATAAAGAAAGTATATATTAATTATCAAAGGGTATAAAATAGGTCATTTTATTAAATTGTTCAATAATGATAAAATAGAATCATTTTGAGTAGAGGTATTCAGAACACTTAGAACAATATCCATGATAATATAGGTAAGTATGTGCATAAATGAGTATTATATTTGAAAGTTTTGGACATCGCACAAGTTCGCTCGATGTCCTTCCACTTTGTGTCACACTATGTCTATATTTTAGGCAAAGCTTCGAGCTTATTATCATGGGTGATCTCTTTAACTAATAATGCATATAATCAAGGACTCTCTAGTTAAAGATGGGATATATCCATCAGATCACCACATTATACGTTGTCCACATGTGAGGCAATATGTATAGACACAAGACTCATTTGTGATTATGGAAGTTCATCTACTTGACTTATAAGGTGGAGTAGGATTCTGAATGTGATTCTAAACTCATGCTATATTTACAAGATTTGTTAGTTTAGGCATTTAGCAAGCAACTTATGATAGTCGAAATCTTTGTAATCATATGAATTAGAAGATAATTAGAAATAAAAAGACAGTGGTAATATATAGGGTCTATCATTGCACAAGTTCATTCGAGGGTGAAGACCTCTAAACAATGTGTGTCACACCAGATGAATGCTAAATATAACATTAGGAACAGTAATTATTTATTGTTGTAACTCTAAAATCAAGAAAATGTTGTTAAGTCTCACATATTTGCTTTTGAAATAAAAGATGATATGACAACAACCCTATCGGATATCAAATGCATTGTGAGGATACAATTGTCCTATGCATCATAAGGAATCTTCGAGTAATATTGGTTAAGTTACTTATGTCAATGGGCCTATCATAATATCATTTTTATCAACCCCACAATAATAGTCGTAGCCACATTATGCACCACATTAAATTCTAGATCACATGTAGTATATTCTTCTTTAGTTGAGTCATAGTCACTACAATACTACCACTAATCTTATCACTTTGAGTGATATGTAGAGTCAACGAATTACTAAGTATTGAGGAATTTTGCAACTCAACACCTAAGTGATCTAAACTAAGTAATATTGAGAATCAATCACGAGTAACTATCAAGTGAACTTTTAACATAGAATGTTTAACCTAATTATTTATAAAGAGTGAAGATCTATGATCAAATAAGATGATTATTATCTTATTCATTATTAAATAAGAGTTTATCAGAAAATAATCTAATGGATAAGGAAGTGTAAGGTCAACGAATGGGAGGGAGAGAGAAAGAAAAAGGTGACCACCGTGGACTTGTAATCCAACCCCAATCTTTGTTCTTGGATTGCGCTTCATTTAAAGATAAAAGGTGATTGAAAGGAACACAATAAGATCAATGATTACATACTCACATGCACGTCCAATCATTCATTATTTAATTTGTAGTATGCACGATGATGCATTCCCAATCCTAGGAACCCCCAATTTCAACCTAATTTTGTTTATTTACACTTCAATTTAATAAAGATTTTTAGACTTTACATATAGGGTTAGGTTTTATTTTACTCACAACTTCTTCAAAATCTAGAGAAGATATAGGGCTTTTATGGCAAAAATGACCAAAAAAAAAAAAAAAACTTATTAGTGAATTGTGGGTGTTAAATTGAAAACATAGAATATGATGGCACTTGGGAACTAGAGATTAATTCAATGTTGATTGTTTAGGTTGACTAGTGTATCACTTGGGAAATATAGAATGTGGTGTAACTTGATTGTTAATATTTACTAATGTGTCACTAGTGTCAAATTATAGACACAAATTATGATAACGCTTAGAATTGGGTTGACAATAGGGTGCGTTGGGAGTAGGTTTTGTTGTTTCCGACGAGGGATGAAGCAAGCGAATGTGAGCAACCTACGGGACCCGTAGGAGCTTGCATAAGTCTAGGGGTTGCTCTGGTGGCAGGCGCACGAGGGGATGTGCAAAGCAGGCGGGCACAAGGGGAGAAGAGGGGGCAATGTAAGGTCCGACGCTATAGAACTTGGCGCTAAGAGGAGGGGCGATGAGGGGAGCACAGCGCTAACTATAAGGAGTGATAGCAATCAAATTTAGGATCGGAGGGAGTAGGTGGTAAGCGAAAGCTTGGCACCAAGGGGGACTAGGGCAATGAGTGTGCAATTTTTCTTTTCCTTTATGTTTTTAACCCAAGCAGAATCGATTTCGTGAGTCACTTTTTCCTTACTTTCTTTCCTTCAAAGGAAACAAGGAAAAATGATATTTTTCTTTCTTTCCTTTTTCCCCTCAAGCAAACAAGGTGATAAGGTATTTTGGCTCTAAAATTTGAGCGTTAGTTGGCTCTATCTTGGATGACCTAGCTAGGTTGCTCTAATCATTATGGCATATAACAATCCTAGTACAAAATACCAAAGTCAGCGTTATATGCATATATTAGTTAGATTAGTCGATTCCAACCAACACCGACCAATATCTACCTGTTTAACTTAACTAATTTGTACCAATTTGACATTAGATCGATACACCAAATCTAGCAAGTTTTTTTGAACAGGTCAAATAGATTCAATCCTACTTCCCATGAAACTTAATATTTTAAACATAATTATTACATATATAATCCATCAAACATTACAAGACAAAAAAAAATTAATCCAATATTATCAAAATAAAATAAAATTATAAATTGAATGTGAAAACATATAACCACAGCATCAAAGTCCCAATACCCAGTCGATGCCATGACCTAACAACACACCACCGGAACCCGGTAAAAGCAGAGGGCAGGGGACAGACACTGAGAGGCCTTGCTGCTGTCTGCCTCTGCTGCCTCCTTGCCCCCATAAACCAGCAAGTGATCAAACCAAATCACTACAAAAGTAGCAGCAGCCTAAGGGGATCCTTCTCCTTATCCACCAAACCAAGGCCGCCTAAAGACTCAAGGGCTAAGGGGTGGACGCCTGTAAAGGGAGGGAGGGAGGGTAAGATGCAGTAAGTACTTCTGTACTTGTGTGCATGAGAGAGAATGAGAAGGAGGAGGGGGTGCCCTACAGCCTTAATTGGGGCCATGAAGATGCATTGATTGAACCCATCATGGAGTCCGTGACACCCTCCTCATTCTTTTTCTTCTCGCTTGTAATGGAAAGCCATGATGCTGCCTGCTGGGCTGCGCTCTCCTCCTTCCTCTGCTCAATAATGTGGCTGGCTGGGTAGCTGGGTGGATTAAGAGGATAGCAGTATGCATCGGCCTCCACTCACTAATGGGGGGACAGCACTTGTCTGAGTTTTAGCAAAAATTATGTATGGTAATTAAATTATTATTATTTTATTATTTTCTCAAACTTTAAATTAATCCAAACTAGGGTGTGAAAAATATCCTCGGCGATTTAGTGCTCATCTCTTCTTTAAGATGTGAAAAATATCCTCGGCGATTAGAAAATGCAGTCTCTCCTTACTCTACTCATACCCCTTTGGTTCTTTCTAGTTCTCTTTTGTTTTTCTAAATTTTTTTTTCCAATCAATTAAATTCAGATCAAATATATCTCACGCTTTTGAAAATCATATATTTTAAATATGGTCTAATTTCAAATTAAATTAAATTATTTAATTTATCATCGTCCCTTTCAACAAAGACACTAATACTATGTTTAGTATGAAGGAAATGATGAAGAGGAAAGGAAAAAAAAAATTTTTTCTTGTTTAGTATGAAAAAAAGGAAGGATGAGAAGCCTATTTTCCCTCGAAAAAAAAAGGAAGGATGAGAAGCCTATTTTCCCTCGAAATGTTTTTCGTCTGATTAAAAAAATTTACCCATTTTCCTTCAAAATGCTTTCCACCTAAATCGGGCGGAAAGCTTAAAATGCATTGCTTGTCTACGCACTCTCGTCGTCATCCACGCGAGCTCGAGCATGCCCTTATCACCATCCACGCACCCTTGTCATCTTCCACGTGAGCTGGAACTCACCCTTGCCATCATCTACGTGAGCTCGAGTTCGCCCTTGCCGCCATCCACGCAATCTGGCCCTCACCACCGTCCATGCGCCCGCGTGGTCATCCATGTGAGCTTGAGCTCACCCTCGTGTCGTCTACGTGTCCTCGCTGTGGTCCACACAAGCTCAAGCTCAACCTTGTCATCGTCCATGCAAGCTAACCCTCGCCATTGTCCATGCACCCTCATTGTTATCCACACGAGCTCAAGCACACCTTAGCCATCGTCCACTCATCCTCGCCATCATACGCGAGTGCAAACTCGGTACTTGTCGAATGCACATGAGCTCACGTGTAACACGTGATTTCATCTTCTTTTCTCTTCTCTTCTTTTCTTTTTCTTTTCTTTTCCTTGAAGACAATTATAATACACAAGCTAAATATAAATTCAACTACATTACATAAACATAATATTTAAATCTAATATCCTAAATATAAATTAGATACTCTACTATATAACTTAAACTCAATTAAAATACAATCATAAGTATGTCAAAGAATTTTGATTAAAAGATATTAGTTAGTTCAATTAGTAAAAACTTTTGTTATTGATAATAAAGTTTTGGGATCAAAAACTTGTCTTCATCAATTACTTGCTTATGTCAAAAAAAAATATTAAATTTAATTTTTTTTTTAATTTTTATTTTCATTTCAAATTATTTAGAATATATAATTTTATAAATTAATATAAGGTGTTCTACCTTTTTTAATATTAATTAATTAAAAGTTTAATTTTAAAATTTGAATCTAATTATATGACATGTTTGAGGTAAATCGTTGGTTTAAATTTAAATTTGACTTATAAAATTTAAATTCTTTTCATAAAAATTCAAAAAATTTGAATCTACTATAATTAAAATCGAATACTTAGCTGTCTGAAATTTAATTGTAATCCAAATATTGTCCCAAATAAGTAATGAATATAAATTTAATTTTTTTTAGGGTTTCACTTAATTCTACTGGTAAAGATCTTAGTTGTTAATAACAAGGTGATAAGATTAAATCCAGCTTATATTACTTAACTTATCTATCGAAAATAAAATAAAATATTTATTTTAGAGTATGAATATCAATAAGTAAGATATTTATGATAAATAATTTGGTTCAACTCGCAAGGCCCGATACTCTTGTTAGCCAACTTGGGCCAGGCACCAGCAAAAGATGGAATGTGTTTAGTCATGACTTAAGCCGGAACTAAGGTACCTAAGGCGTTTCTCCCATCTAGGGGTGTCCAATTTTCTATTCAACCCAAAAAAAATAAATTGAACCAAAAATTTTAATTTGGTTCCGTTTATAATTTATCAGTTCGATTTGATTTTTTTTTTAATTTTGGTTATATTTTCATTTTACCTTCAAAATTTTGAGTTCAACAAAATAAATTAAATTTTAAATAATTATATAATTTTTATTTTTTAATATTATTTTAATTTAAAATTGATAATAATAATAATAATAGCAAAAAATTAATAAAAAAATTAATTTTGATTTAAGACGAATCGAACTGAATCAAACTAAATTTTCGATTCGATTATAGTTTATTTTTTAAAAAAAATAAGTTCCATTTCGATTTTTAAAATAAATAAAAAAACCGGTTCGGTCCAATCTGCACTGATTGGGTTCGGCACGTGCTAACCTTCTCTTGGGCTTTGTCGATGGCAATCGAACCCTATAAATATTCCACCTCCTCCACCACCCTAGTCGGGTAGTCGCCACCACTACATGCGTCGCAGCGGCTACACGCGCAACCCTTGTTCCACCGGCGAAAGAGCGTAAGCCTCCGTGATGCCTTGCCTGCTCTTGTCTGATTCTAATCTCGCCTCCAAGGAGACGAAGATGTCGAAGCGCAAGAAGCCAAAGGAGGCCCAGGATGTCGCCTCGCCTGAGGAGCAGAAGAGCAGCAAGAAGCAGAAGAAGAAGGAGCCCCAGGATGTCGCCTCGCCTGAGGAGCAGAAGAGCAGCAAGAAGCAGAAGAAGAAGCATGCTGATGTCGAAGAAAACAAGAGCAACAGCATGAGGTCTGAGGATGTGGAGGAGAAGAAGGCTAATAAGGAGAAGAAGAGGAAGGCCGTTGAGGAGGAAGAGGAGGAGAAGAGTGACAACACGTCCGATTCCACTGAACCGGCTGTTTCTGAGAAGAAGGTGACGGCAGGTAATGGGTCGGCAGTGAAGAAGCAGAAGCTGGCTGAGGATGAAGAGGGGGGGAACGATAGCGCTGCAGACGATCCCAATGTCTTATCCAATTTTAGGATCTCGAAGATCTTGAGGGATACCCTAAATTCGAAGGGGATAAAGACTCTGTTCCCCATCCAGGCCATGACTTTTGATCTCGTACTCGACGGCTTTGATTTAGTGGGCCGAGCACGGACGGGTCAGGTATTGGCTGTCCTGATATTGATTCTATTCGTTATCTTCTAGTTTTATAACCAAAGCTATTAATCTGTATGAAATATGTTATTCTTATTGATACATGGTTCAATGGTTTGTTTTAAACTTGAATTGGTTTGTCATGCTAGCTCAATTGATGTCTTGACAAATCATATCGTAAAACTGAAGTAGGATGAAACACAAAACGACGTAGTTTAATATCAAACTATTTGATAGGTGCACAAAACTGGAAGTGGTGTATCAGTTTTTTCTCTTCCAAGTTTCGGTATATGTTAATTAACTATCAGAGTTGTTGATGTACATAAAAACTCCAGGAAGCATACAATTTTGGATGCAACTATCAGGACTCAAAGCATAATTCTAACAAGTCCATAGCCTTTATGCTTGAACTTTACGATTAATATAAATCTTTTTGAGATGAAACCCAGGTGGCCAACTGATGGAGCGTGAATCCACGCTGAGGATGAGCCTCTAATGTAGAACCAAAAGTCCAAGTGGCCAAATGGGTACTGCAAGCATGGTTTAAAATATTGGCGTATTCTGATGCACTAGTATTTGCTCGAATTGGTACTTTTTGATATGTACTGACATGTAGCACCAATTGGTGTTGTTTGATACTAGTATTTTATATATAGTCTATATTATGTATAGTATATATAATGGACTGCAACTGACATTTCAATGTATAGTATAGCTTCAAATCTCCACGTACTGGGCTTATCCTTGGCATGGATTGGTGCAAATCTATGATTGTGAATAGAAGCAGAGGAAGAATTTAATTTGATGGCACAATAGAAATTACAGTCAAGGAGTCCATTGAGTTGCGACTCAGCAAGTTAGCACTCTCTTGGAATTCAGTGCTGCGCAAAACTTGGTCAGGTTTGTCCTTCAATTAGGAAGCTCGTGAATTGAGCACTAAATGATTTGGGATGCCCATCAATGCATTAAGCCAATCGCTCAGCAAGATTAGTTCATGAGTCTAGATTCTCAATTAGTTGGGAACTCAACGAGGTTGGGTCTAGGATGCTCCTTTGATTAGGAATCTCAAAAGGTTGGGCACAACTGGGCCTGGTCCAATTAGTCGAGATGCCAATGATTCAGGAGTGTGGTAGTGTTGTCTAAGGTATAAATGCGGCATAGATTAGTACAAAAGGAGAAGGATAGAATAGAGGATGGAACATGAAAATATGGTGCACTTTAGAACACTAGTGATGATGACTTGGTAGTGACCCAGGGAAGTGTTTCTGGCCATCTGTTGATGAAAGCGACCATGCTTACAATGGCAATAAGTTGACTACCCAAATTTTCATCCTAAATTTGAACCTAAACTTCTTTTTTTGACATAGGTAAGTAAAGTAATTAAGGTAGAGTTCGACCCCCAAGTTGTAAACAACAACTAAAGTCCTTCCCGGTTAAACAAACTGATACTAAACTTGACCTAATAATCAATGCTGATTAAATACTCAATTAAGTATTCTTTTATATAACTTGAACTCAACTTGGATACTCAAAAAGGGAAGCAATAGGTACCGTACAACCTGATCAAATCAATATTTTAATTACGATTTTCATCATAAATGATTCAATAAAATAAATTTGTAATTTAAACTAATATTATATTTTATGTAAAAAGTATCTTAAATGTTATTTAATTAATGATTAAGGATTAAATTATATACATTTATATTTTTATTATGGTATCATCATATCAAGTATTGTGTGCTCATACACATAAACCTAAACTCGACTGGAAGTTCACATTTAAAATCCAAATTCATAGTGGCAATGCACTAAATGAGAGCATAGTGAACGGTCAGAAAAATTGATATTTGTGAGTTGTGACATAAGACATCAATTGATGGGATGGGGGGATGAGCATTCACACCATGCTTGAGGAGCCACATGACATGAACAATCACAACCTTGTGTTGGTGGCAGAACACCATGATCAAAAATAGGAGAAAAACGAGCTATTAGCCATCATGCTCAAGCTAGATAACACAGGGTCCTCATGAGCTTCCTCGTCTCTCACCAACACAGGTTGAAAAAAACTCTAATATCATATACCCACATGTAGATGCCATTAAAGACAAAATGAAGCAAATTGGGCTGGCTACTGTTGTGTTTGTTGCGGCGTCAACATAAGGACAAAGTAAGAGATTTATCAGACCAGTTGTCACACTGTGTTGCCTCAAACATTAGAGCTGCGGCACCATGTTGAGCCTTCATCACCAACAGAAAATACAAATAGACCCTGAAATATTGTTTTATTGTTATGATCATCATATCAATTTGTAAATTCTATTTTCATGCATCTCCACAAATTTCCTTCACATCCATTGTATCTATTTCTTCCACTTGTCATTATAATATTTTGGTAATATGGGCATTCACAGGGTAAAACATTGGCTTTTGTATTGCCTATATTGGAGTCGTTGACCAATGGGATGCATAAATCTTCAAGGAACACTGGTTATGGAAGATCTCCAAGTGTTTTGGTGCTACTACCAACTCGAGAACTTGCAAACCAGGTAATCATAAAGTCAATCATTGTTAGCTTATGTAAATATGTGGTGTTTCATGTTTCCTAATCTTGGAATGTGAAACTACGTTGAGCTACAGGTGCATGCCGACTTTGAGGTATATGGTGGGGCGGTGGGGTTGTCTTCATGCTGCTTGTATGGTGGATCTCCTTACCGTGCTCAAGAAATTTCACTAAAACGAGGAGTTGATATTGTTGTTGCAACTCCAGGGCGTGTAAAAGTAATCTCTTTTGAACTATAAATTCATAAAACCTTGTTCGCCATCATAATTTAGTATTTATTCATGGAACCTTTTTCTGTTCTTGCAGGACCATATTGTGAGGGGAACTCTGGACCTGAAAGCGTTAAAGTTCCGTGTCCTTGATGAAGCTGATGAAATGTTGAATATGGGCTTTGTGGATGACGTAGAATTAATTCTTGGTATGATCCTTATTCATATTCACTCCACCAGTTTATTATTCCCACATTTACATTATGTAAATGGATCTCTACGGAAGGTCTTGTTTTTAATCTTTTGCCCTTGCCATTCCTTATATATGTAGGTTTTGTTAGAACTGTAGTTTTACATGCCAAATAACCAAGCCACTTACCATACTGAATCTTATTAAATCGTTGGTGCGTGTGTGTGGTGGTGTTGTCTCGAAAGGCTTGTTGAAAATTCATGTTAACTATATGCAAGAAGTTGTGGACACATATGCTTAGAGTTTAATTTGATGATTTTTAGTCTAGGGTGAATTTTTCCCCAGTATGAAATATATTATTCTTATTATTGAGTTTCACATCTGCTGTATCCTAACTAGACTGAGTTTTGCTCACTATTATTGTTGTTGAGCATAATTCACATATATTTTGTCAATTTTAGTTCGTAATTCACTTTTTTGTGTTCTTTATTTGCAGGTAAAGTTGATGATGCCAGTAAAGTTCAGACACTTCTCTTCAGTGCTACACTGCCTCACTGGGTGAAGAAGGTACACATCAAAACAATTCTCCCCTCGTTTGAGTACATTTTAGAATTGGATCAAAGAGAAGTTTTAAATACTCTGGCCATGCCACAACATTCCAATGCCTTAAATGTACTCGTATATTGTCATACTAAGCACTTAAACGAATTTGTTGATGGTGTTAGAGATGTAGAGGTCAATGTCTGGTAAGGTTGTTGCATTTTGATCTGGCTTGTACGTTGTGATTCACTGAAATTACCTTTTTCATGCATCGAAATTTGTGCATATTTGATCATCTGAAATCTCAAATTTGTGGAAGCCTCGTTGGTTATACTGCCCTAAAATTGTCCAATAATTTTTCCAAAGTGGATGCTAATTCAACATTATGTTCCAAGTCCATTTGTGTGCTTGAAAATCTTTCTTTTAATCATATCGCTTCTAAATATTTCCAGATATCTGCAAGGTTTTTAAAGCAAGATAAGAGAACAGCTGATCTTGTTGGCAATGAGAAACTCAAGGCTAGCGCCAGTGTCAGACATCTTGTTCTTCCTTGTACTCGTTCAGCAAGAGCACAACTTATACCAGATATCATCCGCTGTTATAGCCAGTTTGTTACCCTTAGGCCCTCATTGTTCTGTTTGTTTACTTTTCTTTTGTACATTCAGTTCTAAACTGTATCTTTATGTACATTTTCTTAGTGGTGGCCGAACTATTATTTTCACTGAAACCAAAGAATCTGCGTCTGAACTTGCTGGATTATTAACTGGAGCACGGGCTTTACATGGTGATATAGTGCAAGCACAACGTGAAGTGAGTAGAATGATGGTGATAATGTATAGTTTCTTCATAATCAGATAATTGTCAATTAATCATTTGAGAATTTGAATTTTGTAGGTCATACTTGCTGGATTTAGGTCAGGCAGGTTTTTGGTTTTGGTTGCTACAAATGTGGCTGCACGGGGTTTAGATATAAATGACGTGCAGTTGATAATACAGGTACATCTCGAAGCAGTTTTATTCCAGATGTTTAGACTTTGTAGTTAATATATTCTTCCATGTAACTTTGACAACTTTCTTAGTGTGAACCCCCACGTGATGTTGAAGCTTACATCCATCGATCAGGGCGAACTGGAAGGGCTGGTAAGTTGAATGACTTGCCTAGTATTGTTATTGCCTTATGTTTTAGCAGTTGTAAAGAGATGTCTTTTTCAGGCAATACTGGTGTCTCCATTTTGCTTTATGAACCAAAATACAAGTTTAGCGTTTCTAGAATTGAAAGAGAGTCGGGTGTCAAGTTTGAACACATATCCGCACCTCAGCCTGTTGATATTGCTGAGTCAGCTGGATCTGACGCAGCTGATGCTATCTCAAATGTCTCTGACACGTAAGCTGCTGCGAATTCTTGTTTGGAAATGCCTCTCGCGTGGTTGCTTTTACTTTCAGCTAAGGTATATTTGCTTAAAATGCAGCGTCATTCCAGTTTTTCGTTCACAAGCAGAGCAGCTTCTAAGTTCTTCTGGATTACCGGCAGTCGATTTACTAGCCAAAGCCCTTGCTAAGGCCGCTGTAAGTCTTGCTCCTTGCTTGATTAACTTGTATATTCTTGTGCTATATTGTCATAGTCATTTCTTTGACAGGGGTTCACAGATATAAAGAAGAGGTCACTGCTTTCTTCTGTGGAGAATTGCGTGACATTACTTCTACAGACGGGAAAACCGATCTATACACCATCGTGAGTGATTAAAAGCATTTGTTAATGTTCTTCAATTTGAAATCTTTTAAAATTCTTCAATGTTTAATATAGCATATCAACCTTGGTTAATTCAATATGCACTCTGTTCTCACTTGTCATCATCGTGTTTCAGCGTTGCTTTTAGCATCTTGCGAAGATTTTTACCTGAAGAGAAGATTGAAGGAGTTAAAGGCCTTTCCATCACAGCCGATGGCTCAGGCGCAGTGTTTGATGTGCCCGCGGATGATGTGAATGCATTTCTTGAAGGTAGAATGCTGAGTACACGATTCAGGACTAAGCTTTCCTAATTTATTGCATTTGCTCAGCAAATTCAGTATACAAAATGCTAATTCCAGCGTCACCCACTTTTCCGGTCTTGTGTACATGCAATCTTGCTACTTCACTTCGGTTCCTACTTGTGCAAGGAATGCAAGTTAAACACCAATTTGATTAATGAATTGGTAGTTTGTAGTTGTACCAAGGGAACTAAATTTGGCCAGTATTAGCTTGTAGTAGATTATGAGCTCTAGGACATGATTGGAAACCCTATGAGTTCTTTTGGTTCTGTTACTGAATTTGATCCTTTTGTTGCTTATTTTGAGTTTATTACTCATTATTTAGTATTTGGCATTACAGGACAAGCAAATGCCAACTCAGTGGCCATCGAGGTCTTGGATCGATTGCCTGCTTTGCAAGACAGAGTTCAATTCAGAGGTGGCGGCTCGGGGCGAGGGGGATTTGCTGGCGGTGGCCGCTTTTCTGGTGGTCGAACTGGAGGCAGCAATTTCTCCGGTGGTAGAGGAGGCAACGGATTCTCAAGTGGAGGGGGGCCGAGGAAAGGCCGCAGTGGAGGACGAGGCAACACATTTGACAGGAGACATTGAAATGCATAATTTGGTGTTCTATTCACACACAAGGAGCTGAAAATAGAGGTCCAAATTATTTATTCAATTATAGCGAGGAATTGTAATTTTTCACACAACAGCGCCCGTTAGTTCTTCCCTAATCCGCTGATGTGTCACCAGATGTAGCTTAACCTGATTCATATAACAAAATATTTTGCTTTTATTAGTTAAATGAAAATACGAATGTTACGCCCAGACAGAGTACCAACCAAAAACATTAGCCGATATATTCTATTATCGAGGTGAACTTGTCTCTAAATCACTACAAAACCAATCTTATACCAATACATACATAAATTACATATGCGCATGCCTATTGCTAATCTATTCTACAACTTAGTTGTTTCTACCTATCAATAAAAAGCAAATATGCGAATCGTAAGTTTAATTCCAATTACTCTTCTAATGCCCTTGTACCTTATTCCCTTACAAATTACATGTAAAAGTAATATTATTATTTGACTAATTTACATTCAATATATATCTACGTACTTTATCTCATATACAAACATACTTATATATATATATATATGCACATTCACACTTCTCTATAGACCTGGTAATTCAGGTTAACGGATCATAAATAAGTTGTGTTTGCTATGATCTATGACTCGATTAAATTAATTTGAACACGATCCATTTAAATTAATTAGATCAAAATATTTAACATGAATACGATTTGGATAACTAGTTTAATCAAATAAGTGACCTATTAATTTATAGGGACACAGACTCGTTGACTCATTTAGATTTGACTTACTAACTTGACTCGACCCATAGATGACCCGACTCGTAAAGGGAAAGAGAGAGGAGGAGACGGTGGTGAAAGAAAGAGAAAGAGAGCGAGGGTGCCCATGAGAGAGGAGGATTGGACGCAAGAGATGGAGGAGTCGAGAGAAAGAGAGGGAAGATGAAGCGGCCTAATAACAGCTTCATCACAACATAGAAGTTGGTGGAAATGAATTCTCTAGAATTAAAAAATTTACATTCCAATCCACTTATTTCATTTAATTACCATCCGGTCTTTATTAGTTTACAAATTACAAATTAGTTCCTACATAGTAAAAGTTTATTTAATTGTTATTATTATTACCGTTTTTTATTTAATTATTATTATTATTACCATTTTTTATTTCATTTAATTACCATTTTTATTTCTACCGTTTAGCCCTAAATTTTCAAGTAAACCCTTTTACATCAAAATATAGTTAATTTAATAATGATATTTTCTTTTCAGTTACAACATATGAAGAGAAGCTCGTGGGATTTTCTGGAATGTTAGATTATATTTTAATCCACTAATTTAATTAAATTTACAATTTCGTCCCTGTAATCTAAAAAAATAAAGTGTGTTATAACAACGACTATACAAGATTACATACGAGTGATGCTGCTGCGTTACAACAATTGTATGTTGTAAGATGATGCTGAACAAAAGTGTTCCAAATATCCTAACGAGACAGGCACCATAATATTAATTTTGAATAGGGATGATATTGGGTAGTAATTTAGTGGGTATTTGCCCCCATCTAAACTCATTTAAAAATAATTGGGTACATATTATTAGGCTTCAGGTATAGTATGAGTAGTGCATATGCTACTATGAGTCGGGTTCGAATAGGGTTTAGGTAGTATAAGATGGATACCCACTACCCGAATCTGGTTATATTTTTTTATTTATTTGTGTATTAAAAGTTATATTTTTTAAATATATTAATCGGGTTTATGGGTACCCGTTTTACCCTACCCAAAATTTAATAATTATTAGGGTTTGACTATGATCGAGTACTAGAATTTTAATTGGATAACTATATATATAAGTTAAAATTTTATAGAGTATGCATTTAAGTCAGGTATTAAATAGGTAGTTAAATTTATAATATGGTAAGATACCAGTAGGAGTTCTAAAAAATAAACCAGTACTTATCCGGATATAGTCAGTAGAAAAGTTATTTTGATTAAAGTAAGAGTAGTATGAAAAATTAGACCTGGCAATTTGGGTCAGCGGGTCATAAATGGGTCGTGTCAGCTGTGACCCGTGACCCGGTTAAGCCAACCCGAACACTATCCATTTAATTAATTGGGTCAAACTGTATAACCTGAACACGACCCGAATAATATGTTTATCATTCATATTTTAAATATAAATAATAAATTGATAAAAATTATATTAAAATTAATAAAAATTTGGGCTTATGAGTGGGCCAAAATCTAGATTAAAAGATAGTTAGAAGATATTTTGGCTTATGGACTAGCAATGAGAGTTAAATGAGCCTATATTTAAATTATATATATATAAATATATATTGTAATCAGGTTAAGCGGATCAACCCGTTTACAATTCGACATGACCCGATTATTTTTAGGTCATAAACGGGTTGACCTATTTATGACCCAAACACGATTATAACTGATTCAAACTCGCCTAACTTCATTTCAAATTGAGTCAAATAAGCGGGTCATGTTAAATTTTGTGAGGTCCATGAAAAATATATGTTACCCTACTTAGTGACATCCCTAATTCTAAAGTAGGGTTTCTGCTTGTCTTCTAGCGGAAAAAAAAAAACATAAGAAAGCCGACAAAGATGATTCAGCTCCGTCTGGTTGAGCTGGACAGCTACTGGTGGATACGGAAGCTAGACTTTTCCAGAAACCAAAAAATTTAATGCAGACTAGACTATGGTCAAAAAGTGGCCAATCTGAAAAACGGAGCGAAAATCTCCATCAAACAAACCCGAATTCGAGTCGTTAAGCCTATCCCATTTAGAATAAGAAAAAATTGCCAAGTGGATCAATTCACTCTAAAATTAATTTTATTATTTTTTTAATATATAATCGGTAGATTAATTATCGGTTCAATTAATCTTTGAATGGATCTCGAATTAAAAACCGATCAACCTATAAAAAAAAATCACTCAGTAGAGAATCTAAAAACTGTTTGATTGAATCGGTTAATTGTATTTATGATTTAATTCGATCGGTTAACCACGGTTAATAGTTTAATAATTTTTAAAACACCATTAAAAAAAAACCATTCACTTAGTACAGTTTTAACGTCTACTTTTGACTTCGATGCATCTTTTGCGGATCGACTTGCGCAACCTTCCAAATGCATGTGCGGTTTGATTTCAAGACTCTGCAACTTGCTCATCAAATATTCATGCCAAGTTGATGACTGGTAGAAAGAGTCCCGTTTTGGCCTGCTGTCAGTTGTCACAAAAAAAAATATAAGGAAAAACAAATGTGTTTGAAGATATTTTATTATTAAATTAAATAAATTCGAATTAAAATATACTTTATTATTAAAATATTTATTTAAATAATACACACATTTCTGCTTAATACCACACTTTGAGTTAGCAACAGCACAACAATCTACCGAAGCCCCTTTTTGAACTTATCCAACTAGTAGCTTTCCAGCCGATGCTTACAGAGGGGGAAGGGCTCTGCTTGCCATGGATTTCTACTCCTCCTCCTCCTCCTCCTATCACTACTACTCCCTTTCATCAATTGCAGCGGCTGCAGCCGTCATCGTCTTCCTTGTATGCTTGCCCTCCTTCCTCCGAGCTGCAAAACGAAGGCTTCCTCCCCCGGCCGGCACCGTCTTGCATCAGCTTCTCTACTTCAGCACAGTCCACGACTACCACACCGGCCTCGCCGCCCGCCACAAGACCTTCAGGCTACTCAGACCCGGCCACAGCTTCTTCTACACCGTCGACCCCGCTGTCGTTGAGCACGTCCTCAGGACCAACTTCGTTAGATATGGCAAGGTATCTGTCTTCCTTTTCTTTTGGCTTAATTATTCTGCAGTAATTAAACGCGCTCCAGTTCGATCTGCGCTTCAGCGTGGTTTCCCTAAATTTTCAAGCTCTGCACGTTTAGAAATTCAGTTTAAAATTACAACTTACATGCAGGGATTCTTCAACTACGACAACCTGAAGGATTTGTTTGGAGATGGAATCTTTGCGGTCGATGGCGAGAGGTGGCGCCACCAGAGGAAGGTCGCAAGCTACGAGTTCTCCACCAAGAACTTGAGAGAGTTCAGCAGTGACGTATTCAGGAAGAATTCAGCCAAGCTTGCTCTTATGGTTTCTGATGCAGCAGTGTCCAACAAGTCCATGGACATCCAAGTAGGATACATACGAGTCCAACAGTATCCAATTCTCATTTTGAGGAATCTTGCCTAGAATTTTCTTCTTGCTGCAGGATCTGTTGATGAGGTCCACAATGGATTCCATATTCACTGTCGGGTTTGGTGTAGAGTTGGACACACTTTCCGGTTTGAGCGAGGAGGGCAAGGCCTTCGCGGCTGCCTTCGACGAAGCAAGTGACTTGATCCTCTGGCGCTATGTCGATCTCTCCTGGAAGATCAAGAGGCTGCTTAATGTTGGATCCGAAGCAGCACTCAAGAGGGATATCCGAGTCATCGATGAGTTCGTCTACAGTGTGATCAGAAGCAAAGCCGAATCGTTCTCCAAGCAGCAAAAGTTCCTTGTCAGTGGCAAGAGAAGCTCCATACCTTGTTTATCTGCTTCTTTCTCACACTGAATTGTAAATATGCTGTGTTCTAGATGGCGAAGCCGGATATCCTGTCGAGGTTCCTTGTGGAGAAGGAGAAGGATCCAGAGAAGATGAATGATAAGTACTTGAGAGACATAATCCTGAACATACTAATAGCTGGCAGAGACACCACAGCTGTTACACTGGCCTGGTTTTTCTACATGCTGTGCGTGCATCCTTCTCTGCAAGACAGGATTGCTCAGGAAGTCGAGGAGGCGACTGGAGCAGACAGCAGCAGCACAGACATGGCAGGCTTCAGCTCCAAATTAACAGAAGAGGCCCTCAACAAGATGCAATTTCTTTATGCAGCACTCACAGAAACACTGAGGCTGTACCCTGCAATCCCTGAGGTGTGCTCTTCTATCACTTGGAACTAGTGGCATTGCTCTCTGCATCTTAACCTGACTCTGTTTTGCTGTTGAAGGATCCAAAGATTTGCTTATCTGATGACACACTGCTAGGCTGCTTCGATATAAAGGAAGGGGACGTTATCTGCTACTCACCTTATTCGATGGGCAGAATGAGATCACTCTGGGGAGAGAATGCAGAGGAATTCAGACCCCAAAGATGGCTTGATGAGAATGGGGATTTCCAGCCAGACAGTCCCTTCAAGTTCACAGCATTTCAGGTGAGAAAAAATTTCACATGATTTTGATCCAAGTTTGATTCAAAATATGCAAGAACAACTCAAGAACTCAGCTCTGTGAATAATTGATTCTCTCTAGTTCTTATTCTTTTCTTCATTTGGCAGGCAGGCCCGAGGATTTGTCTTGGGAAGGAATTCGCCTACAGGCAGATGATGATTGTCTCTTCTGTCCTCATACATTTCTTCAGATTCAAGTTGAAGGATGAGGCGAAGAAGGTCTGCTACAAAAGCACAATTACACTCCGGATTGATCAGGGTCTCCACCTTCTTGCCTATCGTAGACGACCAATCGATGCAACGGTGAATCATCTGGATTGACAACCAGGAAGCACCTGACATGAGAACCATACGGTGTCAAGTACTGGAGCATATTTGAAATAAAATGCAGTGATAATAAATGCCTTCAAATAAAAAGTAAATCTATTGTTACACAGAACATAATCAATCACCTGCTGTCAAAAGAAGCTCAAGTGACAAGAAACTTCAGAAACAATACTATTGTTCCTCGGTAATTCATGCAATAATGAAGTGACAGTAACAGAACTCCAGAAACTTACTGAAGGGAGGATTTTCCTTTCTGATTCCTGTAAGCTTCAATAGTCTCTAACCTGATTCTTTCATGAAAAGCATCAAGGGACACTTTGTAGACCTCTGCAAAAGAAAAACACGTAGCAAATCTACTTACACCAACTCTTCCAGACGTCGGATTTGTTTCCAAGACAAAGCATAGACAACAGCTTCTATAGACCTTCAACGATTTCACCAGAGTTGATCTCTTCACTTCCAGGGAAATCGGAACAGCTTAGATTTCCACACAACTAGTACACCAAGATAGACCATCTTGAAGCCCCAACCTTTTACTAACATAAAAGGATAAAACATAAGTCATAACTTAGGATTTCATGCTTAATAAAGTCACCCTTGCATGCAGCCTGGGACAAAACCTGCGTAAAGACTAGCGGCGGCTTACCAATCAAGTTGCTAGTGACTAGCCAAACAGATGCAGAAGTCGCTTATCGAATTGAGAATTCAGGTTCATTGAATGAAGACTGAGGAAATTGGAAGAAGTCGACTATTGGATGTGACTCCAAAGAGAAATTTCTCTTATCGAATTTAATATTTGATGTGTTTTAAACACAACGCTAAGCATTCGGCCGCTGCTTGCATTAATGATCAGTGTGGGGTAAGATGGGCTAACCTTTTACATTCCATACAGCTAAAACACCAAGATCATTTTATTATCAAACTCAAATGAAGAGCAGATCTGTTTTGACACCATCAGACAGTAACCCTAGATTCCAAGTTAAATAACCCAAAGACTGCAAATGAAAATCTAAAAGAAGAAACCTAAAAGTGTATGGTGAAGCATGGAACCCTTACATTACACCAAACCCCAGAGCATGATCCAATTTCACTTGGAAACTTTTATTAAAAAAAAAATTATAATCCCTTTTCTTCTGGACGTCTCTTCTCATCCCCGCCATCTCTGTGGATCGGCGCAGCCCCTAAAACCTATCGAAGGTTATATAGCAAACGAGATATTTGAACGAAAGAGACTCAGCGTTCGAGGTTTGTATACGACAACTCTACCTGGCTTAGCGGAAGAGGAGATGTTGCTGTTCCTGAGCTCCATGATCTTGCGGAGCTTCGAGGGGATGACCTCAAGTTCCTTGAGATGCAGAGGAGGCGGAAGCCGCGTGTCGCCGCCGTGAGCAGATCTGTAATTCTTCTCCCTCCGCCGCTGCCCCTTGCCGCTATCGCCGCCGGTAGCGATGCCCGCCGCCAGAAAAAGTCGAACAGCATGGGCGAGAAAGTTTGGTTTGGTAATTTGGTTGAAAGATTGGCTACGGTTCGGTTACGGGCCAAATTTTTTTAACCGAACCAAACTAATCCATTTGGGAAAAACTAAGAATCATTTTCGAACCATTTAAATCGGTTTATCAATATTTTGATATAGTTAATCATAATTTTATATATAAAAAAATATTTAAAATTATAAAATAATTTAAAATAAATAAATATAAATATTTTTAATTAATTATCAATTTTCGGTTAATAGATGGTTTTCAGTTAATCATTGATTTTTAGCTATTAACTATTGATTTTCAGTGGTTAATCATTAAAAATCAACGATTAATTGGTTCAATTTTTATATAAAATATTTATTTTTATATATAAATATATATTATATAACAATTCAATTCGGTTAATCACGATTTGGCCAAGTCCCAAACCAATAACCGGTCAATGAGTAAAAAACCCGACCAGTTAAGAATCATTTGATTCGGTTAACTGGAAAATCGGTTTAGTTCAGTTAACCACGATTCAATAGTTCAACCGTTTTTGCACACCCTTACGACTCACTACGTCTTTATTTTAAATTTAAAATATTTTAATTAAGTGATAAAAATATTGATTTTAAAAAATTATAAAAATATAGTTAAATATATTAATTAACTTTTAATAAGAATTTTTTTACATAGACAAATTAGGTAAAAAAAGACTAGGTTCGACTCCAATATCGTGTTATTAAGAAGTAAAGCCATAACAGTTAAATTAACTAAATTTGATTATAAAAATTATTATTTTTATTGAATTCTTTACATTATTTATTTGATTTAATCTAAACATCTACTTATATATATAGTACGATGTAAAAGTATACACACATGTTTTTTATAATTAAATAAAATTTAATTTTTTAAAAATAAATAAGTTTATAAAATTATTATATTTTACATTAACTAATTTATAATTAATTAATTAATTAAATACTAATTAATATATACTTAATTAATAAATAAATACTAAGTCAAAAACAATTCTAATTTTATAGATAATTTAATTTAAATCTGATTTAAGTATTAGAGTAAAAAATATCCATAATCTTTTTAAGCCTCCTCTTACTTAAAATAGGTAACAAAAATAAGAATAGAAATAAGTCGTGCAACGATGTGACACAAATTTGCGTGAATTTAGGGTCTATTTGGCCTTGCTTTTAACTTGCTTTTAATTAGTTTTTAAGTAGAAAGCATAAAGAAAATTGTTTGGTAATAAACAACAGAAACAGAAAAAAGTAGTAAAAAAGCAGAAGTTGAAAAAGCTACAATTTGATAAGCTATAATTTGATGCTTTTGTAGCTTCAGCTTTTTCAAAAAGTAATTTACGTTATTTCGTTTAAAATTTTAAGTATTATTATTTTAAATAATTTAAAATTTTCATACTAAAGAAAAATAAAATTTATTATTATTTTAAATAATTTAAAATAATATATTTATTTATTATTTTAAATTTTGACAGCAGTTAAAAAACTATTAACCAAACATCTTATAAATTTTGATAATACGAAATAGTGCAACATAGCACAGTTATAAAGCTATTAACAACGGAACCAAAACAGGTCCTTAGACTTGAGTATCATGCAGAAGCACATGATTATGAATTAAGCCTAGAGTTAATTAATTATAAATTAAGTTAGACTTAGGGTTTGACAAGAAAACTCAAACTCACCTCAATGTGACATGTTGTTGATAGGGAAAACGTGAGTTCACCGAGTTTTAGGTTGGTTGAGGTAAAACCTAAGTTTTCATTATGCGGAGGAAGGGTTTAGATATTTTGGAACCCGCCATGAATATAAACTTGAACTTTATCAGACCCAAAGTATAATTTTATTAAATTACTTTCTATATACATTAAAAAATTTAAAATCCTTATATATTAGTATTAAAAGAATATTATTTTTTTAGTTTATTTTTTATAAGGGTCGAGTTTCCTCGTAGAGACTCCACTCTCTAATAGAGTTGGGTATAAGATATAGTTTTTTTAACTTCATCGAGTTTAGAGTCAAGGATGAGTTCAAGAGTGGTAGGATCGTTGCCATCCATAGAATTAGATTTATCTATTTAGGTTATTTTATCTATATAAATATAATATTTTTAAAAAATATATTTATAAAAAATTACTGATTATATATATGAGCGAATTTATTAATTTGGCAATTTACTGAATCAGAGTTATTGAATTTATTAATTTAGTTTATATGAGCGAATTTAATTTTTTTATTAAACTAAAAAAATTTATAACTGAAAATTAAATTATAAAAAATTAATTGCCGACATAGAAATTATGGAAAGACTTGTTTACTTAGAGGAAAGACTTGTTTTCTGCCCAATTTGAATGAAAAGTTGAAACTATGTCTTAACTTCACTAACTTTATATCTCGTTTTTCATCACACTACTACTTGTCCTCGCTCACTATGAGCTTTAATCGACTATTTATCTTCATCATCATTGCTCAAGCTCGCCGCCATTGCTTATTTCGCTGCCGCTGCTTGTCTTTGCCGTTATTATTTGTATTTAATATTTAATATTTAATACTTTAATAATTTTAATAGTGTATATTTAATATATGTAAAAAAATAAAAATTAAGATATATATATATATATATATATTAATTTTTTTTTATTTTTAGATAAATTTAAGGATAAAACCTATAATATATTTTATTCATCTATTATTTTATTTTTCTTTCCTGCGCACTTTCCATCCCTCCAACACAGTAAAACCGATTCTCACGCTACTCAATGGTCAGAACGCCTGAACCGAACTAAAACGATCCGATCGCATGGCGGCTCGCGCACATCGGTTTCACATCTCCGCGACCGTCTCCCGTATCCATAGCCCCAATCTACTTCTTCCGCTGCCTCCAACCGTCGGCGGCCGTCTTCGCTGGAGAAATCGCTTCCCACTTATCTTCGGAAGGATGGCATCCGGAGACTCCAGAGTACCTGCGTCACCGGCGAGCATCGCCTTGCCGAGCGGCGACACCGTCGAGGTCGTTGCTGCCCCTGGCGTCTCCGATTCCGATCTCAGGTTAGTGCATCCGTTCCGAGATCCTTTATTTCTTGTTGTTGCCTTGCTTTTTGTGGGATTCAATGCCTTTATTTTATTCGTTGTTTTTTACATTTTTTAAGTGCAGAAATGCTATCGACTCTTTTCTCCTTAAGCAGTGGTTGAAAAATATGCAGAGTGAAACGGGCCTGCTATCAGGAGGACGCACGTCTTTAAGACGAATATACATTCAGGTTGTAGTATCTCCTATCCATCAATTAATTAATTTGCGGATCAACAATGAATGAACTACTTCGGCTTTTTCCCTATCAAGTTAGCTTTTGTTTCCTTATTCCTTAGCGTTTCGAAAATTCAACATCAGAACAGTTAACTTTCAGTCGGACGTTCCTGCAACTAGCTGGTTGGCAGGCAGTTGTACACTTGAAAATGATTCATAAGATCTATGGAGAATTCCATTACCCACATGAAATTCTCGACACTATGTGGTGAATACTAAAAAGTTGTTAAATTAATAAAACGAGATGCTTGCTATAGGCCTAACTCTAATATTGCATGGGTACAAGGTCAGCCATAATTCATTTAGTGAAATAGAAGGAAAAACAATAATTTGCTCCTCAAATTTTGCACCCAAATTCACTTTCTATCAATTTTGTTTGTCTCCTCAAATTTTATTAAGCCATTTAGTGTTTGTGTTATGTAGGCTAAGTAAGCTGAGCAGAGGTTAATGCTATGTAGTCAACTAGCGAGGGGCATGTTTTATTAAGCCATTTAGTGTTTGTGTTATGTAGGGTAAGTAAGCTGAGCAGAGGTTAATGCTATGTCGTCAACTAGCGAGGGGCATGCCTATTTACACACCCTCTCCACTGCCCCCCCCCCCCCCCCCCCCCCCCCACTCCTTTGGCTCTTATTTGGAAGGATAATACCATTTTTCCATGGCGATTTTAACCTTTTTATATGATTTTTTATTCATGCTATAATTGTTATTTATATCATGAATGACTAAAACAACTTGTTAAGCCATATAGTGTTTTGTTATTTTTGTTAAGGATCAGATCTAGTGACTTAAAGATGCCTTTTGCCTCTATTTCTTAGTTTTCTATAAGGATCAGATCTTAGTGATGTTGTGCCCTGGATGTTTCTCATGTTTTATTAGGTACGCTTTGGTTCTATAACCTTAGTGTGACCCAAACAATAGTGCTAACACATATTTTTTAGTTTGGAGGTAAGAAGATTAGATCTGACCCTAGTGAAGCAAAAGAGCTAAAGATGAATACAACTAAAGGTAAGATGATACTATCAACTGTGTTCAAAAACTTCAAATCAAGAAACCTTTCACTATAATGAAATAGATTTCTTTCCCACAAGAGGTGTAGGATAATGGGGTTGTTTATACCCTTGTGGTTGATAAGCTAAATTTGAACTTAAACATGCATTTTTTTATTATCATCTAAGATAGAATTAGTATTAGACAGTGTTATCAATACTCAATAGCGTTTCGCGGAAAATAGCGGAAAGCTAAAAATCCGCAATATGATATAGCGGATTGCGTTGCAGGCAAATAGCAGAAGTCACATAACGTTTAAAATATATATTATACACATAAAAAATTAAGTATAACGTTTGAAATATATGTTATATACCTAATAAATTAAGCTGCATAAAAATAAAATAAATTATATAAAAAAAGATCACATAGTACCAACTCAATTCAAGTCATAATTTTATTTTCTAAAATTTAAAAATATTATAATGTGGTATTATCCGCTATAGCGGTGCTATAGCGTTTCATAGCGGATTACTCAAAAACCGCTATGAAAAAATGACACTGGTATTAGAAGACTATATGGACATTACACTTGAGGAGCATTCTAATGAATTACCTCCCATGAGGGACATTCAATGGACCATTGACTTGGTACTTTGGTGTTCTTTACCTAGACTACCTTAAGTTGAGGATTTGCTCAATAAGGGTTTTATCAAGGAGAATTTGAGTCCTTGCTCAGTCTTTGCTTTGTCGATCCATAAAAAGGATGGATTGGCACATATGTATCCATTTTCAAACCATTAGCAATAGCTTGGTTATGTACATATTTCCAATAATCTACCTTCACGACATGTTGGATTGTGGGTTTAGGTGGTTCTTAAAAATAAATCTTCCTAGTGGCTACCATAAAATTAAGATTCTACCCAGGGACACATAGAAATTGTGTTTGGTACTAAATATGAATTGTGTGAGTGGTTAGTTATGCTTTTTGGGCATTAGTTTTATAAAGCCCCCTTGACCTTTATGAAATATATGACACAAGTATTTAGACCATTTGTGGTAAGTTTTGGTGGTGTATTTTGAATTTTGATGATATCCTGTTGTTGCCCAATTGGACAAGTGTTTAAGACCCTGACTACAGAATTTTTAGGGTTCATGTTTTTGTAGATGGACATGGGGCTAACCTTGCCAAGTATAAATCATTAGGGATTGGGTTGAATCAACCACTATATGGGATTTGCCACGCTTTGTTGTCAATTCATCTATAGGTTTAGTTCCATCACCACCTTTCTCACTGATTGCATTCATAAATTGGAATCTGATGAATTGAGGCTATGAGTTCAGCGTTCCAAAACTTGGAAGTACAAAATGTTAAAGGCTCATATACTTTGATTCTTGATTTCTATAAAGTATTTCTAAGTGGTATGACCTCTGGGATTAATGTTGGTGGATCCCTCTATCAAGAGGGCTGATAGTTGCCTTTTCAGTTAGAAATAAAAATGAGGCTAAATAACAATATGCAATGCATGATAACATCTTGTTTGTTGTTGTTTAGACCATATGTTATTGGCAGCAATATTTCCTTCCACGTTTGTTTTATATAGTAACCACCATGCCTTCTAGTTTCGTACTACCTAGAAGAAGTTAGGGATATATCATACTCAGTAAGTTGTGTTTATACAACAAAATACCTTTGTTTCTAAGCATAAGGCATTTGCTGAAGTTGCTAATGCCCTTAGTTAGGTCCATTCATCATTGCACAACTTGATAGTTGAGGTCAATAGGTTTGATCTCTAAAGGAGCATACCAACTATAGATAGATATTTGAGGAGTTATATTAGAGATCTAAAATGATATCTTCTAAGTGCTTAGTACTTGATGAATGCTTATTTCAAGAGGGCATCTTTAAGACATTGATTAGGAACTTGTTAAGTTGTTTCGTTTTGCACCCAAATAGAGATCAAACGCCTCTTGAAGTTGATAGATGTTGTTAGTTAGGGGTTAAGAGAGATGTTACCGGAGTAACTTGACATTGCAAAACTTTTCAATTTGTTATAGTTAGTAAATAAAATATTGATTTGTATCCACCTTCATGTTTCCATATGCTTCTTAGAGGGATATGACATGGACTTCATTGTAAGTTTACCTAAGACTATTGCCATTCTGTCCTTGCTTTTGTGGTGGTAGATAGGTTTTCTAAAATGACATGTTTTATCTCTTGTCCTAGGATTGTTGATTTCACTTATATAGCACACATACTTTAGGCAAAGCAAGGTTTAAAATATCAATGTGGCACTTACTAGGCCACCTGATATGTTTTAGTCGAAGCATAACTTGGTACGCAAACCATATGCATATCAAGTTAAGCTACTAATATTATAATATAAATTTTACAATATAATATAGTGTATCATATGTAGGGGTGAACGAAAATTCATTAAAAACTAATTTTACCCATTTTCCTAAAAAAATCAGGAATATCGGCTCAATAATTTTGGTAATGGTAATAGCTTAAGTAAATTTTTTTTCGTTATTTGATTTTTGGTAACTATAATGGTAATGGTAAAATTGTTCAGTTCAATGATTTACCGAAATAATATTTTATAAAATGAAAGAAAAATAGGACAGGCTAATGTAGTGTTAGAAACTAGATCCATTGCTAGTGGGCCACTGGCCTATTAAATTGTAGGATATCTAGTTATCAACACTAATAACCTAATAACCTCTTACCCATCAATGAGCCAACTAGCTAGCTACTCTAGTTCTTGTCTCCTTACTATCTCTCTTCTACTCTCTCCTCCATGAACTCTTTGACTCGCTCTTGACCTTACAATCAACCCCCACCAATTTGCTGCCTCATCTCAACCTTGTCAATTCCTCGATTGTCACTTCTCATCCTTGTCTCAATTGTCAACCTCATCAGCTCCCCGATAGGATGCCCCCAGCTATTGCCCCCAGCTATTGAGAACTCAACCTCACTCTCGGCTTCTCATCATCGATTAGAAGTCTTGCACATCAAGTCTTCATCACATTGTCATCTCTCCTCTGTCCTTGCCTCCTCACCAGCTCGCCACCTTGCCCTTGGCTCCTCAGTCCTCACAAAGATCTCACAATAGTTACTATTTGCTCAAAATTTTATCAGACTTATATGTTTAAATAGCTTATATACTTCTTGACGTATTGTATCTATTTTGAATTTTTTTTATTATTTATGTTTGCTTTAGACATAAAAGCTCTAAAACGTAATTATTATTGTGTGACATTAATAAATTTTAATTATTAATGTTGAAGCTTAAAACTCAACCCAAATAGGTATAGGTCTCTAATAAACCTACTGTGATTCCCTTGTGCCTCTATCACTTTATTTTAAGGAGTGCAGTCAAGCTCTTTTAGTTTAGTGTATATATACACTTATAAAACTTAATTGGAGATTTTTATTGTTTATATTTTTTTACTATTTTCTTGTAATTCAATTAGAAATTTTGTTGCCACGTAAATTTAGTTTAAGACTAGTTTATAATATTTTGTGTGTGTACATGTATCTATAAAAATATATTTAATTCATATTTAAATGCACTTTAATTAGTCTTAGATAATTTTAAATAGAAAAATATGTTTGTCATAATCGTCTTAAATGTATTAAATATCATTTTTAAATAGCTAAGATTGTATTTTGTTAAACACAAAAGGACCATATTTAGATGAAACTAATTAATTAATTATGAATTTGTGAGAAAATTCAAAATTAATTAAATAGATAGTGAATGATTACTATTTCTAAGATTTTAATTTAATATGTTTTGGTGATGTGTTACCAAATTGGTACATTCAGTTCGATGATATTTATTTATTTTTTTTAATTTAGTAAGGATAATGAAAATTTCAATTCAGTAAAGTTTGGTATAATCAGAGTGATGATTGGCATATTGGCTTGGACCAATGCTTCAACTAAGGGATGTAGTTAAGCATTCGATTACCATATAGTATAATGTCTAAAAAGATGCCTGATTCATGGGATATTTAAAAGATCTCATGGAAACTAAAGCATAAGCTCTTGTCTTTATCAAATTTTCACCCTCACACTGATTGACAAATTGCGGTGTTAGTGGGAGTTTAGGTTCTCTTGCTTGGTCAATGATCATATCAGTAATTAGGATCGTGTTTTGCATATTACATGAATTTGATTTCAATACTTAATTGCTCATGAGTCTTAGTCCTTTTCAAACTACTTTGGCCATCGACTGAAAGCTCCTATTACTATGATCCCTTTACCAATTAGTGTCATATGTTTTTAAATCTGCTAGGCTTTTTGCTAGGTACATACTTTACATTATGATATTAAGCATAGAATTTGTAAATATTGAATTGTATAAGTGTGTTATAGATGTGCATAGAAGGGAGATAAGTGATTATGAGATTGTACCTGGGAAGGTTCCCACTTGGAATCTGAAAGAAATTCTATAAAAGAATTATTGATTCCCCTCAACATCAAAAAGTCAACATAAATGCTTATGTTATTGATCTATATGAATATACGAGCATTGGCAACATCTATAACATTGAGACTTCCTTGCTATGAGCTAGTTGATAACACTATTGACTATCTAGAACAGCCCAACTAGGAAAGAGATATATCTTCCAATTCCATACCTTTACCAGTAGTGCTAGTTCTTCCATTGTTATTGCAGCACCATGAGAAGATTGAAGACTTCCTTACTATGAGCTAGTTGATAACACTATTGACTATCTAGAACCAAGGTTTGTAATACCGGTTTGGTGACTCGGTCTGATGAGCCGTCGGACCACCGGACCGGTATAGTACCGGTACAAACCGGCGGTTTCGAGCGGCAGCGGACGTTGGAAGCTTTGATTGAAGCTTCAATCGAAGCTTCCGGTGCCTGCTGCTCGCCCGCTGCTCGCCCTCCGTCGTCCGCCCTGAGCCGCGCTCCGATGGCCATTCCGAGACCAGACGGCGAGCGGACTGGTACATACGTCCGATACAGAACGGTTTTGGGATCACTGTCTAGAACATCCCAACTAGGAAAAAGATAGATCTACCAACTCCATACCTTTACCAGTAGTGCTAGTTCTTCCACTATTATTGCAGCACCATGAGAAGATTGACATCGTCCTTGATAACAAAATTCATACATCTTTTGATTGTGGAAAACATCTCTACTTGGTTCATTAGAAAGACAAAATTAGATTATGGAGACACTTGGGTCTATAAAGACAAACTTAAGAGTATCAACTCTGACTTGTACGAACTTTACATCACCTCTGGCTCATGGAGTTGATCTTCTTGAAGGTGGAGGAATTGATGGAGATCAAGGTCCAAGTCGAGTTCATTGGCTGTGTTCAAAGACCTAATCGCTAATAATGCATATTGCATATGCTAGTAGATTTCAGTTGTTCAATTCAATTCTTGCCCAACCAATTTATTTCATGTGCATACATATTTGTCTAGCATTTTTCTTAGTCCACCTTAGTTTGACATCGTCACTCGATTATGGAAAGGAAAAAGCCTGTAGCAGGGTATATACTTCCTAGTGGCCATTGCAGTTTCACAAGCAAATTCTTCTGTTTATTGATAATTTGCTTCTCTGACTTTTTGTGATTTTTAAAGTAATTTGAAGCTTTTGCAGGGTGTGGATATGTTTGGGAGAGGTGTTGGATTTTTGAAGTTCAAAGCAGATATTATTGATAAGGAAACACAACAACGGGTAAGCAAATTATTTAGGCCTAGTTTGGTTCTACTGTGCTACCGCAGTTGCGCTATGATAGCTGTACTGTTGCTGTAGCACCTGCTGTTAAGGGTGTTTGGTGGATCCAACCACAAATATTGTTAAAATTTTTTAGTAGATCTATTAGTGTTGTTAATAAATAAATAAATAAATATTAATTTAATAAACTATATCAAAATTAAAATTATATATTTTTATAATAAAATAAAAATTATTTTTTATAAATTAAAATAATTATTTTAATAAAATTGTTAAATTTTATGAGATCAAATAATTAATTTTATTTTTAAAGGAAGAAATTAAAATTATATATTTTTATAATAAAACAAAATTTTTTTGAAATTTAAAATAATTATTTTAATAAAATTATTAATTTTTATAAGATCAAATAAAAATTATTATAAGTTTTAAACATTATAATTAATAATGATATTTATTAAATGTATATATTTTTATAATTAAATAATTTTTTTAAAAAATAATTTGATGAGATAATTAATTAAATATAAAATTATTATATTTTAAAGTAGTTAATTTAAAATTATTATATTTTTTATTAAAAATATTAATTAATATATTTTAATATATATAATATAATTAACAAAATATAGTATAGTTACAATTATAAAAATATATGTATAAGTAATTATTTAATTTTTATGATTAAATTTTTTATAATAATTAATTAAAAATTATTAGATAATATTACATTTAGTACATATATAATATTATTTTAAAATACATTTATATTTATATTTAATTGATATATATTATAAATATATATATATATATATAAATTTATAAAGTATACAATAGCATTACATGCTACTGTAGATGGAAGCTACAAAAGCAGTTGATTGGTGCTTTGGTCAACAGTACCAAAGCAGGTACTGTTTTGCAACATAAGCTGCTAAACAAATGTGAGCACAGTGCTCGGTTTTGCTTTCCATTAACGTGCAGCAGGAAGTGCCGCAATCCCAAACGGGCACTTAGTTTTTAGACCAGGCATGTAACCCATTTCTAATAAACTTGAAGCAATAGCAGGTTCATTTGAGAAAGAAACTTTCATTTTTTATGCTTCTCTTTTTGTTCATTTTCCAGTATTTGTGCTGTGTGCACAATGTTTGGAAAAGTGTTAACCAGGTGCTTATGACAAGGAAATGTAAACGATATTATGATAGCTGCTATATTAGCTGTTAACATCTATGTTCACTAAAGATCACATTAACAGTAGGCATATCTGGAAAACATCATTTCATCCTTCCTGTGGGGTTTCATTGTCTCCTATCTGATGATTTGTGTATGAATGCATGTCTCCTTGTGCCTCATCCTTTTTTTGGTCTCTGTTCCTTTAGAGTTCTCCTTTTTTACATTTGGGTAAGTTCAATTACCTGCACTATTATTTCCTTTGGCATTCAAGGTATAGGCATAAGCATTCATCAATTCATCCATACCTAAGCTTCCTTCAGTTTGTTTATTTCTTCTTCTGTACTATCTTCAGATTCCAGGTATTGTGTTTTCAAGGGGGCCAGCTGTTGCTGTGTTGATACTATTAGAGTCGAGAGGGAAAACTTACGTTGTTCTAACAGAGCAGGTATGCTCCAATTCTTAGAACAATCACATTGTTATTTCATGGGCAACATTGCCCACTTGATATGTATGATCAGCTGTTATTTATAGCAAATCTGTTGCATATATTAGAAACAACAGCACTGCTATGTGTTGTTTGGAAAACCTGATGGAATATAGTGAATGTTTAAGCCTAGGGTTCCTGTTGGAAAACTAATTCTGGAACTTCCGGCTGGAATGATAGACGATGAAGCTGGTGATGTTGTTGGCACTGCACTTCGTGAGGTAATTTTTATTTTATTTTTTATCTTCACATCAGCTTGAAAAAGGAACTTTTTTTCTTTTGGACATTGACCTTATCCACAGAAGATGCAGGTTATGTTAGATTGAAGGGTTAATTATACAAAAAAAACCTGACAAAGGAAATGCATGATTGAAGGGGACTGAAATAAACTAGGACTTCCAAGAACAACAAAATCTCTCCGATTGTGTTTCGGCGTTTAAACTTGTTTCACGTATGTTGCACGGGTTAAAATTGATACTCCACAACGAGTGGATTGGTACATTTTCATATATATGTTATAAATACTGCCTTATGAACAAGTACATGAATTATTTTGTTTCATTTGATCTAAGTATTATCGGATAGTACCATTCATTGAAACATAGTATCTTCTTCAAAGGGTTGGCGACTCAACTTTAACGTCTTCTAGATATGCACTTTTAACAACAGAGACATTAAGCTGTGGACTGAGTTTTTATCATAGCACTTGGGTATAGAAAAGCACATGTGGATTCATTGTTTAATGGTAGTCACAGTTGCTACAAGGACAGTTGAGAATACAAATATCCTGAGCATCTATGAAGTTATCAATTTGTGAAGGCATGAATGTCAACACTTTCTGAAATTTTTGAGAACTCGAGGCTGAACTTTTATTTTTTTTCATTGGATGAAATGAAATTGTTGTGTCATATACGCCATGTCCAACATGTCAATACGATTAAATGGTGCGAGTACGCGAGATTTTGATATTATACTTTATAATTTATATTTTTCATATACTTGTATTTGGCATAAAAAACATTGTACATCACCACTCCATCCTGGCTTTACATTCAATTTTATAATTGCATGGACAGTCTTTACAAATATTTTTTTTTCTGTTTTAGTTATTGATATTAAGATTAAATCGCTGTGACAGGTTGAAGAGGAGGTAGGGATATCCTTAAACAAGGACGACATGGTGAATCTAACAGCATTGCTTGATCCAGTAACTGGATGCAAAGTTTTCCCATCGCCGGTAAATTAAACAAACTTGCTCATTTATGTTCCATTGAGGCGAGTGCATTAACGACTACGGCAAGATAACTCATGAAATGTTGGCGAGGTTGTAGAATTAGAGAACACATAATTAAGGAAAAACATGCTAAGCGTTTGTGATAGAACTTGGCAGAACAAAAGCAAAATAACTGTGGTTCCAAACTTGCAATTTCCAGCTAAAAAGATGATTCATCAGTTTGGTAGAGAGCTGAACAGTCACAAAGTATTCATGTGAATATAATTCTAAAAGTACATATGTGATTCTCTTAATCGGAGTGAGAAAATACACTAAGATCAGCCCATGCCATGGGCTGATGGGAGTATCTGATCTCAATTCCTCACAACTTTAAGATCAACGAGGGAGATCACATGACTCTTGTGGTGCTGGATCTCATGTCATGAATTGCCCAAATGTCTCTTTTTTGAATATATGCAACTGTTTTTCTTGCTATGAACAAGATTTTTTTTGCTTTGTCAGGGTGGGTCTGACGAGGAACTGAGTCTGTTCCTGTATAGAAGCACTGTAGAGGACGAGATCATAAGCTCCCTGGAGGGGAAGGAGATGGGCCTCCGTGAACATGGGGAGCTGATTAAAGTACATGTTGTTCCTTACGAGACGCTTTGGCGTGTGACTGCCGATGCAAAAGCTCTTGCTGCTATTGCCCTCTATGAAATGGCCAAGAAGAACGGCCTTCTTCTTTGAATTGTGAGTTTTCTGCGAATAGCTTTCCTGCACTTAACAACGACGCATTTGCTAATATACTCCTTATTGCTGATTGATCAGGTAGGCCAGTGGAAAATTTTTCATATTGGTTTTTTCTTAAGTTTACAAATTTTCTCATATTAATAGTTGGAAATTTTAAATTCAATTCAATATATAATTTCTATAGTTAATTTTTTTAATAACTTAATTATAATATTTAAAACTCAAAATAACATTGCTAAGCACTTAATGGTAGCACAGTGTTACCGCAGCCTCAATCGTTGGATACTTTAAATTCAAATTCAATGAGGGGTACTTTTTCGCTCAATTTTAATGGGACAGTTTTCTATTGAACTTCATCAATCCATTTCCTACTTATGAAATCAATTCCTTAAGTGATTTATGCGTATTGGATGAAATCATAGAATGCCACTATAAGTTTAATTATTTTAGGTTCTCTGTTTTGGAAAAAACAAATACTATCTTTGTTTTTGTTTTCCTTTCTCTTTACTTTCTTTACTTTTTATTACTTTCGAGGAGGCGGAAACTCATCTCACTCGAGAAGACATGCTCTACTTCCCTGGTATAAGATGCATTCATCTGTAGTTATTCTGTATTAAAAGACGAGGATGTGGGGATGAAAATTGTAAGCCCCAGCGCAGGCTCTCCATTGCTATCCTTAATGATTTGGACTCAATCAGGTACACTTTTAGAACTATAAACAAAAAAAAATGCTGAACAAACAGTGCGGTAAACGCCCAAAAGAAAATTTATATTATGTATGACAAAATAATTAATTTGTATAATTATGGTGTTTGATGAAATTGTAAAAAACATATTAAGACAAAAAGTAAAATGGAATCTAACTTATCATAGTTCATCGACTGTCATGGTTAACTACTAAATATATCTTGAACTTCGAGAGTTTAGTAGATCTTGAACTTTCAATTTTGATAATCCAATTCGCAAACTCTTAAATTTATAATTTTATGGCTCCATTAGACAAATGAATTCTTGTTATTTATGATGTGATAGTCCTACATGAAGTTCAAATATGATTAAACGATAAAGATAATGTCTTATAAGCTACTCTAAATTTTTTTTTTTTCATATATTTTTATTGTGTAACAAAACTTTTATTCTACCTTAGCTTGCTCTAGGTGGCTACAAGAGCTAGGGCAATGTAGCCTATAAAGAAGGTTGAGAAATATAAAAAACAAAATAGTTTATAAATAATTGACAAAACATAGTAGCTAACATTTTAGTTAAATTTGGCTACAGCGTACAACCACCATGTTCAAATGATCGTATAACAAAGCGGAGAAAGAGCGTATAATTACCATGTTCAAATATCGTATAACCAAAGTAAATAAGTGGTGAACAAATGGTTAAACATAGAATTCTATGTATTGTAGCACAAATGATATGGTTGGTTTGACAAATGGCCTGTGATTTAGTGTTTATCTATTGTCTATCTTTTTAGCTATTATCCCATGAAAAGCAAAAGCTTAAAGTTCTACCAAATGAGCCCAAGGTAGTGTTAGATAGAACGACCGATATGGTGTTAGATAGCATGAGCAAAGTAATATTAAGTTTAAAAAACAAATAAACATAAAATATAATATTAGATAGCTTGCGCAACATAGTGTTAAGCGGGCAATGACACAAATGATACCATAGCATTAAGCAACATTAGTGAAATAGTGGTAGGCAACATGAGCGAAATGATAGTGGGTAGGAGGCACAAGTGAAGCAATAATAAGCAACATTAGCAAAGTGATGCTATGCGCCACCAGCACAAGCGACACTATATTGGCAAAGGAATGGTAGGCAACACAAGACAGACAATGTTAATAGGTTAGACGATGATGACAAAGGCAGATGGTTGATAACTCGAATACAAACAACAACATAAAATTTAGATTTTAGGTTCAAGTTCAGGTTTTAGTTTAGAGCGAGTTTTGAAAAATCTGGTATTGGATTTATAAAAGTCAAGTTTTATTTCAGCTCAAGTCAAATTAAGTGTTTTTTTTTCTCAACCTGAGATTTAGTTTTTGTTGTCAACATTAAACATAATAGTTAACATTTTATTTAAATTCGGTGACTTCACCACATGTACATTTTTTATTTGCAACTTTTTGAAATGGCAAATATATACATGAGATCCAGATTAGAAATCAACCCGGAGGACACCTAGATTAGAAATTCTAGCGAGGGTTGGAAAGCTACTATGGAAGGCTTCAAAATTCTCATACCTTATCTCAGTATGTCCATCCCCAATGGGGAGAAAATTAGTATCATACATCATCCTTAGTGCGTTGATGTCCCCTGGCTTGCAAATTTGCTTTCATCAATTATGAGATTAACTCCAATAATCGAGTGGCTTCTCTTATTCAAAACCAATCCTAGAATATAGATGTTTTAGAAGGCCAGAGAAGTCATGAAATTATCTAAATCATAATAAATATTTCCATTAACCCCGACCTTGATGAGGATAAACGAGTATGGAACCAAAAAACTAGGGGGTTACTTGTCACTAAATCGGTGTACAAAACTTTGCTTAGCACAAAACTCCTTGATATTGATAATTAGTTAGGTTGGCAGATCTTATGGAAACTACATTTAGCTGTCAATCTTAAGTTTTTTGGTTGAAAGCTCATCCACCAAAGGCTCCCTACTTATAACAGGTTGATTAAGCTTGGATTTAATGGCCCTAATACGTGTCCCCTCTGTTTGAAGGCTCAGGAAATATGTTACTATCTCTTTTATGATTGCGATTTCACTAAACAAGTTTGGGCTTATATTGAATAATACACTAAATTTAGTTGGATGCAAAAGCTACTGGGAGCAATGCAAATTATAATATGCCAAACCTAGAGCTTACACTTTGCATTTATTGGCAGGTTTGGAAAATAAGAAACGCAAAAATCTTCAAAGAAGAGACACCGATGATCTTAAAAACAAGCATGAATACAATTATTGAATTCATAAATGAAGCTAGCTTGGGTTTTGTGCTTTGCAATAGTTCATAAATGTAATACTCCACTCTTGGCAGAGCTTCTTGCAATCAAAAGCGCTCTTGCATATCTCTATAGTAGTGAAGATTATAGGGACACACAAATTATTCTTGAGATTGATTGCAAGAAGGCGTTGAACCTTATCAAGGACTCCTCCCAACATTCTCCCATTCACATCACCGGAGTGTTAAGAGAAATTGCTTTCCTCAAGCGTAACAGGGAGGTTAGATTTGTGCACACTTTAGACATTGTAATGTTGTCGCTGACTAGCTTGCCAAATTTGCTAAACATAGCAAGTGAGATGTATTTCGGAGCCAATCTTGGCCCACTTGGCCAACCTTTTATACTACAATGCGGGAGGTAGGTAATTTGAATAATATTACTTATTTAAAAAAAATTTGCACGCGATCCAAAATCAATTGAGGGAACGAGAAGAGACGAGAGGCATAAAGCAGCGCTCTTTCCTTTCCACGCTGATAATGGAGGCAACCAGAAAAGGCCATCAATGCTACACAACTTGAGCCACGAATATATATTATTATCCGGTGCATATACTCTATGAACACAAACCCGCTGCACGAATGGCTTTAGGAACGGGGCCCTTGAAAGCTGGGGCCGAGCATCGGTGAGTTCCTTCGACGAAGGCAGCCGAGTAGTTCCTCGTAGATTTTCAATCCCAATGGATAAGAAACAAATATGCAACAGAATCCACACTCGCCCCCACTTGCCCTTCTTGTGGCCTTAGATCCTCCTCGACGAGGACCGCGACAAACGTTTAAGCAGACACCACCGATCCCAAGGCCGATCAACTCACCGCGGGAGGCCGATGGGGAAGGGCGGCGAAGGAGGCGGCGATGAGGGCAAGGTGGAGGAGAACATGGCAGCTTGGCTGGTGTCTGTTAACACCCTCAAGATCCAACCGTTTCAGCTCCCACCCCTTGGTCTGCCTTTGCTCTCTCGGTTTCTCTCTTGCTCCTCTCTTTGATCTGTTATGTCCCTGTGTTTTGAGTCCCTTTTTTCCTTTTCTTTTCCTTCCATTTTCTTCGTGTTTTGATTTATGTTGAGAGTTTTGATCAAAACCGATTTTTTTTAGGGCCTCATGACGTTCGGGTGAGGATGAAGGCTGTCGGCATTTGCGGCAGCGACGTTCACTACCTCAAGGTTCGGTTTTCTTTGGGTGGACCTCATTTCACTTAACGAGTGTAAACATGTCGAGAGGCTGTATGTGGATCGGGTGCATAATGTGATTGTCTTCCCTGAGTGCTGCAGAACATGAGGTGCGCCCATTTCGTGGTTAAAGAACCCATGGTGATCGGGCATGAGTGTGCTGGGGTGATCGAAGAGGTAGGCATTGAAGTGAAATCTCTGGTTGTGGGTGATCGTGTGGCATTAGAACCTGGGATCAGCTGCTGGCGCTGCAAACACTGCAAGGGCGGTCGCTATAACCTTTGCCCTGACATGAAGTTCTTTGCCACGCCTCCTGTTCATGGATCCCTGGCTAATCAGGTGAGCAAGCTTGTACCTTCTTTATTTTTATTATTTTTTTGTTTCTTGGACTACTTTTGGAGTTAGTTTTTGTTTTATCTGATGAATGGAATGAACATTCAAGAACCCATCATGTAGTTGCCCCCACGCTACTCAATCTAAAAAAGTTCAGTGTGATAAAAAAAAGATAAAAAGAAAAAAAATTGTCCAGTTCAGAAATTAGAGTAGATCTCCATGTGTGTGTGTTCTTTTTTCTTCTTACTGTAGAATTTTATACAACAAGGGAATCCTTATCAAGCTCTTTGCTTCGCAGCTTTGCCTGTTGATAATTTAAGCTAAAAGATACAAATAATGCACTTACTATTAGTGTAAAAAATTGTTAATTTAAGGTCAGGAGTCTGTCTTACTTGAAAATTTGGAATTATGACGTTCAAAATTTTTTTTTTTTTGCTAAATAATTAATTTGTGCAGGTGGTTCACCCTGCCGATCTGTGCTTTAAGCTTCCAGATAATGTGAGCTTAGAGGAAGGGGCAATGTGTGAGCCACTTAGTGTTGGGATTCATGCTTGTCGTCGCGCTGATGTTGGTCCTGAGACTACTGTGCTAATTATGGGTGCTGGGCCAATAGGGCTAGTCACAATGCTTGCTGCCCGTGCTTTTGGTGCTTCAAAAATCGTCATAGTTGATGTTGATGGTTATCGTCTATCTGTTGCAAAATCTCTTGGTGCAGATGAATTCGTAAAAGTTTCTACAAACAGCCAGGTAGAATTTCTTTTTCTAATTATAAGTTTGTTGAAATTTTCATGCATTGTACCAAGGCTTGAAATTTCGGTTTGAACCAACCGAAATTTTCAATACAAACCGGTCCAATTTACTATAGCATATCGGTCCGAGACTCGAACCATTGGTTCAGACCAATTTTTCAAACTTTGATTGTACCTAAATCATGTACTTAGTGTTATTATCTTAATCATATATTTTCAACTGAAGAGATTACTCTTAATATCTAGTTATCTTGGAGGAATTTTTTTTCTTTTACCGAAATTTAAAGTACTAGTTGATCATAGGTATGGTTAATCTTGGATTGTATATATGTGGATGTAGCCAAGCATGTTTTGGAAATAATAACAAAATTGGTTTGGTTTAATTCTAACTTTGCAGGATGAAGAATGTAAGAACTATCACATTTGAAATTCACCAAGGAAAAATAATAATTTTATGATACATATACATAAAACTGAGCTTAACAAAATCTTTTTGTATTACATTCATGAGACTACGTGATTTTAAATAATGGAGATACTAGGACTCTATGAAGGTTATTGAAACCCTTCCTTTTGGGTCCCCGTAGTGAACTTACTCGAAAAGTGTGATTTTTTGATGTTAAATTCTCTTGAAATCTTTCTATTAATCATGAAAACACATTTCTGAAAATGCCTTTGGTCATGCACTTGGATTGTATAATTGGATCCAAGTTCTTCATTTCCGTAGAATGAACTTTTCTCATCATAAAAACATTTATTTGATTCATCTAGATACAACCTTGTTTGCTTGTTTGCATTGTGGTTATCTCACACGTGCTCCTACAGGATGTAGACGAGGATGTTATTCAGATACAAAAAGCCATGGGCAGTGACATTGATGTGAGCTTCGACTGTGCTGGTTTTAGTAAAACCATGTCAACTGCCTTGAATGCCACTAGGCCTGGTGGTAGAGTTTGTCTAGTTGGAATGGGTCACAATGAGATGACTGTGCCCCTCACTTCTGCTGCAGCAAGGTATTAGCTTCTCCATTTTGAGATATTGTTGAATATTTCAAGTCTGATGTGCTGAAAGGATTAATGTTTTAGCTTTTTGATGACAAGTTTTTCTTACTTGTACCATTTTCTACAGAGAGGTTGATGTTGTTGGCATCTTCCGCTACAAGGATACTTGGCCATTATGTCTTGAGTTCCTGAGGACTGGAAAGATAGATGTCAAGCCCCTCATCACACACAGATTCAAGTTCTCACAGGAGGATGTTGTGGAAGCATTTGAAGTCAGCGCAAGGGGTGGCGATGCCATAAAAGTGATGTTCAATCTCTAGATATCGAAGTCCCGCTCCCATGTATGTTGTATTATATGGGTCAAATAAGAGCTATGCTAGATCTTACTGGACATGTCCTTGGACAATGCTCCATTGCCTCGGACAATGTCATTAAGTATCTCTTAACTGTCTAATAAGAGATCTGTCTAATAAGAGTTGTGCTGAGATGTTACTGTAAATTTGCTAAGATTTAAGAGTGGCGATGACTCTTTGGTGTTATGCCCAATATTGATAGACTAATTCGGGTCAGCGGGTCATAAACGGATCGTGTCAGCTTTTACCTGTGACTCGATTAAGTTAATCCGAATATGATCCATTTAATTAATTGGGTTAAATTGTCTAACTCGAATACGGTCTAAATATAATCGGGTTAACCTGACATTACCTAAATAATCCGTTTATTAAATAGGTCATTTATTAATTCAATCTGCTTGACTGGACATGACCTGATTATAAATTTATCATTCATATTTTAAACATAAATAATAAATTAATAAAAAATTTATTAAAATTAATAAAAATTTAGGTTTATTAGTGGACTGAAATCTAGATTAAAAGATGGTTAGAAAATATTTGGATTTATAGGCTAACGATGGGAGTTGAGCTAGTCTATATTTAAAATGTATATATACATAAATATATAATGTAAATGGGTTAAGTAGGTCAACTTGTTTACAACCCAACATGACCTGATTATTTTTGGGTCATAAATGGGTTGACCTGTTTATGACCCGAACACTCACTTGAACCTGCCTAACTCCGTGTCGAGTTGGGTCGGGTCAACAAATTGGGTCAGTTTTTACTAGATCTAAATATCGATTCGACTATTGGACCAATATGTCTCAATATTAGTCAATATTATTTAAAAAATTATATATGTATATAATACAAACATTATATTGGTACTAGTATAAGATCGAGTCGGCACATATCACGTAAAACCTTGGTTCAATCTCTATTTTCCTAAACAAGGTCACCTAGTACTGTAGCCATTTTGAGTTTTTCTATGTTGACTTTTGATGAAGATCAAGGCAAGTTAAGTAATTGCTGGTCAAAACCTCGAACTTTCATAATTTAGTATGCAATAAAAGAAATATAATCAAACTATCTTTGTGATGTGAATGTCCATTGATTAATGTCACAAATTCTACTAAATGATTTCTAAGTGAATATATTAATTTGGTTTTCTCTCTTGTATATCTTAAAGAAATTAGCTTTAATTGTGTTCTAAATAATAATAATGCAATTTTGTTGTAGGTACAAGAATAATACTATAAGCCTATATGGTAATTATAAATTGTGCATAATATCACTTAGTAGTATTCATAAAGAGAAAAGAATTTAAATGCTATTTTTATGACTAAATTATAACTTTAAAAATGACGAATATCTCTTGTAATTTTTTTCTAATATAACTTTAAAAATTCTTTTACGAATATCTCTTGTAGTCATAACTTTGAAGAGTGGATGTGCTTAGTTAAATCAAATCTTTAGGGCTTTCCCAAATTTTAAAGTGAAGGTTCTATGTTTTATACGGTGAGAGAAGAGGTAAAAGACGATGCTAGAAGAGAGGAAGAGAGAGGAGCGTGCTTTTTTTTTTTTTAAAGTGGGGTAAGGTGCTTAATTTTTTTAAGCGAGTTACTTAAATGTTTTTCACTATTGTTTTTAATTAAAAATGTATCTTAATCTAACTATTATTTTAAATTTTTTTCTCGTGCATGACAAAGGTGATGCCACCGCGTGAATCTCAAAACTATGGTTGAGTCAGAAAGACATGAGCCGCTACATTTGGCCTAACTTTTATTTCTAGCTTTTACTGATTGAAAAATTACTTATTAAAAAAATACTGACTGAAAAAATTTAGAGAGTGTTTGGATGCATAATTTTTAGTTAGATTATTCTGTTTATAATAAATAAGTTTTTTATTTAAAAAAATTATATGACTAAATTTTTAGTTAACTATAATTAAAATATTTATTAAAAATATTATAAGTTATACTATTAATGTTTTAATAATAATTAAAAAAATATTTTAAAAATATTATAGGTTACACTACTAAACTTATTTAAGATAAATAAATTATACTTAAAATAATTACTACAAAAAGTTAAAAATAATTAGCATAAATAGGAATAGGGAGCATGAAAAGGAGAGTCAGCATCGGGTGAGAGAAAGGCTCGAGTGGGAGAGGGAAGAGAAAAGGAAGAAGCTGGGAAGGGGTCTAGATAAGTAGGTATATCCCTAGTTCTTAGCTACAGTAAAACTTCTCGGACTAGGACCAAGAAGTTGCAAAATCAAACACTATCCCAATCTCATAAACTGCTAAATAAGCTAGGCCAAATGTAGCCATGATCCTGCTTAGAAATTTTTAAGTACCCTCGTTTAAATATCTTTCTTTTCGAAAGGAACAGCTACGTGTCACACTGTAACGCCCGGCGGGTCGGTGGGGGCCAGACGGGACGACACGGAGGCGCGGGAGGAGACGCGACTTTGAGGTCAAACGGGTCTGGTAGGAACGACGGGTGCGTGGACTTTACCCGAAGGTGGCAGTCACCCGACCCGAAGCTGGCAGCAGACGCGCGAAAGTAATCCGGCGGAGCACGCAACGGTGACGTGACGATGAACCCGAAGCAACAGCCAAGTCCGGCCTGGGGACTCGTTCGAAGGGACGCTGTGCGGGAAGAAATGGTGATGATGGCGTTTGAAGCCGAGGAGGCGGAAGAGAAAGCTTGGAAAGAAAGTCTCCGGCAAAGGATGTGGACACCTGCCGTGTGGTGAGATGAGGGAACATGTATATATATACAAGGAGAGGGTTTTATGTAATTTTCATGTGGGAAATAAGAACGAAACTTTCCCTCTCACTTTGTGGTGTTATTCTGTTCACCGGCGACTGCGTTAACAGGGTGCTCGTCGTCTTCCGCTTCACGACCTCGCATTATCATCTCGTCAACGTCCACGTGGGGCAAGGTTTGACTCGGGGTAGTGTGTGGTAAGTCATCGCGAGTTAGTGCGTGACAAATTGATATCAGAGCAGGTTGACGAGAAGCATATTGCCTATATTCCGGCGACATGGTGTCGGCGGCGGATCAGTTAAATCGCATAGAGGCGTTGTTGGGCCTGACTGGGGGCGTGGAGGACCAAATGTTGGTTTCCAGGGTTGAGGATCTGGCGCGGCGAGCGGAGGCGCAGCAGCAACAGATTGCTCTGCTGCAGGAGGCAGCGGCGAGGCTGACGAGTGCGCAGGAGAGGACCTCCGCGGAACTCACGGTGATGAGGGGCGCATTGGCACAGGTCCTGTCGCCCACAGCCGACCCAGTGGAGACAACATCCCTCCCTCCGACGAAGATTCGGGTCCCCAAACCAACTCCATTCACAGGCGTTCGAAGTGCCAAAGAGCTGGAAAATTTCCTATGGGACGTTGAACAGTTCTTCGACTCCGGAAGGATCCCGGAGACGGAGAAGGCGAAAGTGGGGTCGGCTTACCTTGCAGGAGACGCTAAACTCTAGTGGAGGACCAGAGTTCCCACCATCTCCGAAGGGCCAGAAATGGCGTGGGAACAGTTCAAAGAGGAGTTGCGTCGACAATTTCTCCCCGGCAATTGCATGGAGCAAGCTCGCGACGCACTCCTCCGCCTGCGTCACACCGGGACGGTTAGAGAGTACGTTCGGGCGTACTCGGCGCTAATGCTCGAAATCCCGGACATGGCGGAGGCTGATCGGAGGTTTATGTTCCTCAAATACCTCCAAGATTGGGCGCAACAGGAGGTCCGGTGGCAGAATCCGGTGGACTGGCGTGAGGCGGCAGCAATGGCAGAAGCGCTGGTGGACACGAGGGGTCCTCATACCTCTCCGCCTCGCCCCCGTTCCCCACCGGCGAGGCGTGCTCCTACTCCTAAGACCCGAGGAGCGGGCAGAGGCAGGGCACCTCCCCGGCGGGGGCGGGGCGATGCGCGTCCACCGCCGCCACATGAGGAGCCTCCCCGAACGGGGGATAAAACATCTGACAAGCCACGTTCACTTGCATGCTTCCTATGTCATGGTTCCCATTGGATGAGGGACTGCCCCACCCGAGAACGCTTGTCGGCCATGGTAGCGAAGGAGGTGGCCATGACGGAGACAGCAACGATGGGAGCGATGTCCATCGCAGCCATGGCAGCGATGTCGACCTCGGCCAATGCTCGGGTGCTATACGTGCCCTTGTCGGTGAACGGGGTGGAATTACGGGCGATGGTCGACACGGGAGCCACTCATCTCTTTGTATCTGAGGTGGTGGCACGTCGGCTGGAGTTGAGGATCTCTCCGACAACTGATGTTATGAAGACGGTGAACACAGTCGGCCAAAGGATGCTAGGGATAGCGTATGATGTGCCGATAATCCTCGGACAGTGGTCAGGGCGGCATCACACACGGGTGGTCAGGATCGACAACTATGAGGTAGTCATTGGTATCGAGCTCCTCCGCCAAGCCAAAGTGGCGGTCTTCCCCCACCTAGATGGGGTTCAAATCCTACATGAGAAAGGACCTTGCTGGATTCTGGCATTGAAGGAGACGACGGGAGATGGTTCCCCGACCAGCCGAGCACAGGAGGAGGGGGTCGTCCCCACGCTCTCCGCCGCCGCTCTCGCCACAGGGGTCCGGAGGGGAGACCCCACGTACGTCACCGTGATTGAAGCGACAACAGCGGACGCGGATACAGAGAACACCAGAAGGATTACGGGGGTAGAAGAGATCCTCGAGGAGTTTCGTGAGCTGCTAGTGGAAGCCTTGCCAAAGGAGTTGCCTCCGAGACGGGAGGTCGACCATCGGATTGAATTAGTGCCAGGGTCGACACCGCCGGCAAGATCCCCGTATCGTATGGCGCCAAGCGAATTGCGTGAGCTGCACCGGCAACTGGACCAGTTACTCGAGGCCGGGTTCATTCGACCCTCGACGTCGTCGTACGGCGCTCCCGTATTGTTCCAACGGAAGAAAGATGGGATGCTTCGAATGTGCGTTGACTACCGTGCGCTAAACAGGGTCACTGTGAGGGACAGGTATCCCGTTCCCCTAATCCCGTAGTTGATGGATCGCCTGGGGGAGGCGACGATCTTCTCCAAATTAGACCTCCGATCCGGACTTGCCGATCCGGCTACTGGCAAGTCTGGATCGTGGAAGGGGAGGAGCGGAAAACGACATGTTCCACGCGCTATGGAGCGTACGAGTTTATGGTCATGCCTTTCTGCCTGGCCAACGCGCCGGCCACCTTCTGCCGACTCATGAACCAGGTGTTGGGCGTTTTCCTCGACGAATTTGTGGTCGTGTACCTTGACGACATCGTCGTCTACTCCGCGACACTGGGTGAGCACCGGCAGCATCTCCGCCTGGTACTTCAGAAACTCAAGGACAATCACCTCTATCTTCATCCGGTGAAGTGCGAATTCGCCACCCGGGAGATTTCCTTCCTGGGTCACTTGATCGGGGGTGGACGAGTGCGGATGGACCCAGACAAGGTCCGCGCTATTGCTGACTGGTCGACTCCCCGGACGACAACGGAGGTACGATCGTTCCTAGGGGTTGCCAATTTCTACCGGCGATTTATTGCCGGATACTCGAGGATTGCTTCGCCTCTCTCGGACCTGCTCCCGAAGGAGGAACCGTGGAAGTGGCGCGCGGAACAACGGTCAGCGTTTCAAGAGTTGAAACAGAGGTTGACGTCGGAACCCATCTTGGCTCTCCCCGACTTCCGTCAGCCGTTCGAGATCCACTCGGACGCCTCGGATCGAGCCATAGGTGGGGTTCTGGTACAAGGAGGCCATCCAGTGGCCTACGAAAGCCGGAAGATCAGCCCAACGGAACAGCGATATACCGTTCATGAAAAAGAAATGCTCGCCGTCTTGCATTGTCTGAGGGCTTGGCGGGTATATGTGTTGGGGGCACCATTGGTGGTGCGCACCGACAACGTCACCAACACCTTCTTCGCAACACAGCCTAGGTTATCGGCCCGCCAAGCTCGGTGGCAAGAACAAATGGCCGAGTTTGAGATACACTGGCAACACAAGCCGGGGCGCGCGAACGTCGTGCCCGATGCTCTGAGCCGACTTTCGGTGTTAGCCTGCGGCACGATGACCACAGTGGAAGGCGATCTCTTAGCCAGGGTGGAGGAGGCCGCAAAACAAGACATCCGGTACTAGGCCCTTCTTAAAAGGGTACAGGCCGGAGTGGTGCGGCGCTTCTCAATCGGTATCCGGGGATTGTTAATGGCGAGCGAGGAAAGGCCCTTCATCCCTGGAACTGGCACACTCCGACGGGAACTGATGGCGGAGGTACACGATGTCCCCTGGGCGGGCCACCCGGACAAAGCCGGATGCATGCGCTAATGTCCAGACTTTGTTACTGGCCCTCGATGAAAGCTGACATCGGATAGTATGTCCGGACGTGTGTAGTCTGCCAAAAAGACAAGGTGGAACGACGTCACGAAGCAGGATTGCTCCAACCATTGCCGCGACCTGAGCAACCGTGGACGTCGGTGTCCATGGATTTTATTACGGGTTTCCCCTTGGTCGGAGGACGAGGTTCGGTGATGGTCGTCGTCGACCGCTTCTCTAAGTACGCGGTTTTTATGGCGGCCACCCCCCACTGCCCGGCCGAGGAAGCCGCCAGTCTCTTTTGGAGCGGAGTGGTGAAACTCTTTGGTCTTCCTGTCGACATCATTAGCGATCGCAATCCCCGCTTCACGGGGCGGTTTTGGAGGACACTGTTCCGGCGGATGGGATCGCAGCTGAAGATGTCCACGGCGTATCATCCGCAGACCGACGGTCAAACGGAGTGGATAAACACCATGCTAGAAGAGTTCCTACGGCATTATGTGACAGCGAGCCAGCGAAATTGGCTAGATCTGCTGGACGCTGCGCAGTTCTCTCACAATCTCCACCGGTCGACGGCCATTGGGAAAAGCCCCTTCGAGGTGGTGCTGGGCCGTCAACCCCTCACCCCACTTGATGTTGCAGTGCGCGACGATGATGGAATCTGCCCGGCGGCACACCGAATGGCAAGGGAGCGGTCAGAAATCCTGATGGAAGCTCGAGATAGTTTGGAAGAAGCCGCTCGACGGATGGAATATTTCGCCAATCGGAGCCGCCGAGAGGAGGAATATTACCCCGGGGACCAAGTTCTTCTGAAGATCACCCCCAAAATGTGGAAACATATTCCAGCAAAATGAGTGCTTCGCAGCCTGGTTCCGCGGTACGACGGACCTTTCCGGGTAATCGACCGAGTGGGTAGGGTCGCTTACCGTCTCTCGCTGCCTGAACGACTAAAGATACACCCTGTTTTCCATGTATCTTTCCTGAAGCGTTTCTACTCCGACCCTGACGAAGGTAGGTTACAGCCAACCCGAGCTCCACCGACAACTCGAGCACACTTTGAAGGTGAACCAGTTCGCATTGTAGATTGCCGGACGAAGGGGACGCGCGCTGGTAATCGCTCGACTGAGTTTCTCATACAATGGCAGGGAGCTACGGAACCGACATGGGAGAAAGCTCGGGACCTCTGGCAATTTGAGGATTTGTTGACAGAATTCATGGCTGCAAGGACGCCGAGGGCGGCGTCCGAGTCCGCCGGGGGAGAATTGTAACGCCCGGCGGGTCGGTGGGGACCAGACGGGACGACACGAAGGTGCGGGAGGAGACGCGACTTTGGGGTCAAATGGGTCGGGTAGGAACGACAGGTGCGTGGACTTTACTCGAAGGTGGCAGTCACCCGACCCGAAGTTGGCAGCAGACGCGCGAAAGTAATCCGGCGGAGCACGCAACGGTGACGTGACGATGAACCCGAAGCAACAACCGAGGCCGGCCTGGGGACTCGTTCGAAGGGACGCTGTGCGGGAAGAAATGGTGATGATGGCGTTTGAAGCCGAGGAGGCAGAAGAGAAAGCTTGGAAAGAAAGTCTGCGGCAAAGGATGTGGACACCTGCCGTGTGGTGAGACGAGGGAATATGTATATATATACAAGGAGAGGGTTTTATGTAATTCTCATGTGGGAAATAAGAACGAAACTTTCCCTCTCACTTTGTGGTGTTATTCTGTTCGCCGGCGACTGCGTTAACGGGTTGCTCGTCGTCTTCCGCTTCACGACCTCGCATTGGGATCACGTGAGGCACGTGCATCACCTCGTCAACGTCCACGTGGGGCAAGGTTTGACTCGGGGTAGTGTGTGGTAAGTCATCGCGAGTTAGTGTGTGACACACACCCTATTTCATCCAACCTCCACGTTAGCTACTCTGCCCTCATATTTGCGTCGAAACTGAAATCTTCACCGCTCGATTTGGATTTTGACCATGCTTTTCTATTGACTGAGCCTCGCCTCGTGCGCCTCGATTCGAACGCCACTCCCAGGCGTTCGTCTTCGTCGTGCTCGAATGAACGCTGCTGCGTTTGCTGCCGAACCGGAGGAGGAACGGACGTGGAGTTCCGGCGTGTAGCAGGGGAGGAGCTCGCACCTCGCCCTCAGTCCTCGTCGCTGTTGGAAGCTGCCGTTGCCGGATCATCGTCGACGGTGATGGTGAAGTAGGGGAAGAATCTTGCTGGAGAACACAGAGAAGAAGCTCGTCGAAGTAAGGGAAAACTCACCTTTATTTCTCGTCCAAAGGTTACAAAACCCCTCCCTCACTCACTCTCGTCGATGGCTGACACTCGACGGTATAATCACTTAGGTCCTCTCTTCGCTCGTTGTTCACACCTAAACAGGCGACACTCGTCGTCGCCACAAAAGCTCTCCTTCTCCACGAGCTCTCTCTCAAAGCTCACTCTGGAAGGATGACACTCTTGTCGTTAATGGAGTAGAATGTTAGCTGCTCAACTCTCTCTCTCGCAGGTTCTCCTCCTCTCGGACCTTACTGCCTCGTTCATCTGCTCGTCGAATGCTTTATAGGGAAGAGGGACGCTTTCCTTCAGCCACGCTGAAGACCTCGTCAGCGTTGGAATCGCTCGCTCGATTCGCTGCTACGCCGAAGACTCCAGTGTGAACCGCGTCCTTTCTAAATCGAGCTCGCTGGAGACCTCACCTTTGCCATCGAATTTGAAGCCTCTGCTCATGTCCGCTAACATCGCTGAAGGAAGCGCTCACGTCTGCGTCCGCCAAAGAACCCGTTGAAGAAGCCAGCCGCTCGCATCTGACGAAATCATTGCTTACGTCTTTCAATTTGGGTGTTGACCCAAATGTTGACCCGATCTGCAACCTTGACTTGGATCTAGGTTCATTTCCTCAACGTGGGCTTGGGCTGCCAGCCCAACCTCCTTTGGCCTGGTCCAATTACATCTAGGCATCACAGTAGGGTTGCTTTAGAAAGTGGTGATGTAATTTTTTTATATCAAGGCAGCTTCTAGCGGTATCTAAAATTTTATACCAATCACGATCTGACTTATAAGGATCTGGAATTTCTCTAAACCAGATTCGAGATCTCGACAACTCGAATAGTTTTTTGCTTAAAATTGGATCGGTCAGGTCGGGTGGGTTTTTCCGGCATCCGTACATCCCACCTCTCCTCCCCGTCGCCGGAGATGGGCGTCGGTGGAAACTCATGGGTCCTTCTGAAACCGTACGCCAGCAATGAGAGCATCGACTTCCTACAAGACAAGCAAGTCGCTGCCGATCTTTACCTTCTAGATCATGCAGCATGACGCTACCATCTAGGCAAGCCGTGCTCGGAACCCTCACCTTCATTTCGTCTCCCTCTTCTCCAAGGTTTCACTTTTTGATCCAACCCTCTTCTTTTGCCTAAACGAAAGTGGGCATATGGTTAGGGCTTACGTTCCTTGAGGCCGAGTGGTTCCGTTCTGCAAGGATTGAGCGTTCCTACCAGATGTCGAGGCTGGACCTCTCGGAGATGCCGAAGCCTGTGCAAAGTGTGGAAGAGATGACTCCCGTTGAGCAGCGTACGCATTTGTTCAATAGATATCCGCGGGAGTGCGGGGTAAGAAAAAATTTATGCAGATCTTAATTCTCTGCTGGCGATTGGTTTAGTTTCTTAAATTTAAGATTCGTTTTAGAGAAGGGGCGTAATGTTCTTAAATTTAGGATTCGTTATCCAAGACAGCAAAAGCTCCAATCTAAACTTGCTTATGAACATTATTTTTGTAGTGGTTCACAAAATCGCATTAAAAAGTTATCTGGGTTCAAATGTACATGCTCCTGCTATGACAAGGTACACTTTTTTTTCTCACATGGTTGCCATTTTTGCTTACTCTGCTATCTTCCTTTCCTTTCTTTTTTTTTTTTTTTTTTTTTTTTGTTATATAGAAAAAAAACAAGAGCAACATTTAAAGGATTACATCAGCGGATAAGAGTGTGGTCAGCTCGGTGGGCATCTTCCTTTCTTTGATCGAATTCAGATTGAGAAAAATATTCTGTTCTTGCTGATTCTAACTACCCGAACAATGAGATCACAGCTATATATGGAAGTGACAACCATGGATACTAGATTGGTAAGAGGTCTGTAAAAAATTAACTGTACTTATGGAGATACTGGGTTACTGAATGAAATAGGAAGAAATTAAAATGTTTGAAAAAGATTGTATGGCAATAGACTGGAAGCATTCTTATGATTAAAGAGAGACACTGTTTTTTTTTTATTGAATTTGCTTCCTTTGTGCAGATTTCCGGTTTTGGGAAAACTAGTATATGGTGTTCTGAATCTCAAGGATTAATTCTTAAGAATGAGTTGAAAAAATGACTTAAAATTATAGGCATCAAGATTGAACTTTGATGGACGAGAGAACTTTCCTGGCAACTGCCGAAGACCATCTGCCATTCTATTCTTCTCTTCGAAGAATCTCTAGTGTATTCTTTCTGATGACAAGATCTTTACTGTGTCTTTCTTCGTCATGTTCAGACTTTGATTATTTTTCTTATGAACTCTGGCATCAGCTGATTGGTTAGCCGGCTGAGAGGACGAACTCAATCTGATCACAATAATAGTACAGACATGTGGCAGATTAGGTGGAACTCTGTGTATAAGCTTATCGTTGATGGATGGCTGATAAATTAGCTGCCCTGGATAAACGGTTTGTGATGAAGAGAGCTGATATTTTCCTGAAAATTGCGAGTATCTCAATGGAAACAGAGCATTGAAGCAGGTGTTTGAGAACTGGGCTCGCAGTTTTTTTATTCTCTTCAAACAAATACATGACTTAAAATTACAGGTATAATTTTCTATTTCTAATTCCTGGTATCATTAAAAATTTAGATACTCTTTAGGATGTTTCCCAAAATATTCACATCTGTCAGGTGCCACATAATCTTGATCGTTGTCATCAAATGGAGTAGCTCCATAGGGGCAGGTCGGTACACAGGTCCAAATCATCCCAATTGTGCCCGCCAGTCGTCGGATGCTCCAGCAGCGACCCCTCCGCCATGCCGGAGTAGTAACCGTAGCCAAAATCCAAGTCCTCAAAAGTGCTCATCGCATTGGAGGCGCCGGAGACGGTGCCCTCCTCCGCCAATTGAGTGGCTGGCGTCGTGTTTACTGAGCTCTCCATCGCGGAAGGCGACGCGGCATTGGCGCCGGCGGGGGAATCAGACCGCGGCCGGAACGCTTCAGCTGCCTCTGCCGCGGCTCGCGCGATGTCACGCGGGCCGGAGAACGATGGTGGTACCTGGAGCAGCCAGGCCGAGTCGGCGAAGTTGAGGCAAGCCGCGCGGCCGCGGAGCATCATTGCAGCGACGTCGTGCGCGCGCGCCGCCATCTCGGCGGTAGGGAACGTGCCCAACCAGATCCTGGACTTCTTGTTGGGCTCCCGCACCTCGCTGACCCACCGCCCCGCCGCGCCCCGCCGGCGCACGCCCTTATATATCGGGTGGCGCGTCTCCCGGAACTTGGTGCGCCCTGCAGGCCTCTTCGGCGGAGCCGATGACACGGTCGCGTAGTACCACGTCGTCTCCTCCGGCGATGATAAGTTGGAACCCGAGGCAGGAACAGAAAAGTCGGTCTCCATGTTCGTAGACGCTCTTTTTGCGATTGAGTGAAGTGAACAAGTGAAGAAGAAGAAGAAGACTGAGATATGTCTGCGTTAATTTGCTGGGAGAAACACACACATAAATAGCCATGGATGTGAACAGAGAAATCGCGCTCGTTTGCAACGCGGGTCGTTTGCAACGCGGGGGAACAGCTGGATTAAGCCAAGCACAAGCAGGTAACTTTCTGTCTACTTCAAAAGTACTTTTATGGCTTTGGCCTCCCTTTTGAGTTGGGCGCGGGTTGATAAAACTGGGGACGTGGCGCGTGGGCTCGTTCGTGGGGGCGAAGCTTGTCTGCTCTGTTCTCAGAGGGCGTCGCGCTGACCTCTCCAATGCAGCGGAGCGAAGAAATTAATTCAGTCCTAGTTCGAAGGGTCGGCGGCTGTGGTCAGCGCGAAGGCGACGTGAAGTGGGTTGAATGATTACGTGGGCGGTGACAGGGGCTTTGACGCGGTATTGGTCCACTATTGGATACGCGATGAGGACGCCGTGGCGAAACGTTTATCTGCTTTATACTTAGCTACTCAGAGATGAGGATCTTGTGCTATTTGAATTCTTCTTCTGCCATCCTGTCTCTCGTCATCCGACAAACCCGCACTTTTTGATTCACAAACGACGCTCATGATACGTTGACCTCTACGTATTCAACGGAGACAAATCATTGGCAGCCCTGTGCGCACGTGCATACTCAGGTACCTAGCTGACCACTAAGGAATGGGGCTACATGAGACAAAATTTAACTTTTGTCAATTAATATAATATTGACTCGGTCAGTATTCTGCACAGGTCACGGTGTCCATCTCTCGCTCTCTCACCAGCTGCGAATTAGTAATTAGATCCTGCGCTCATCGCTGACAGTTGGAGTCAGTTGGGCCGCCCGCGGAAACAACGCGCTTTTCCAGTGACGTGGTGGTGTGACGGTTTGGATTAGGATCAGAAGGAATCTTCTCCCCCACTCACTCCCGCGGAAGCTTCATTTCGAGTTCGACTCCAAGCTTATCTAAACAACTGTGATTCAACTAGACTAATATATGATTACTTTTGTTTTCTTAGCTTTTCACTGGACTACTTTAGGAGCTATCAGAAGTTCGCTCGATACCCGATCTAATCCGATATGATTTAATTTTGATAAGAGAAAAGTTACTAAACTGCCCCTTAAATAATAATAATACTAAACTTACACTCCCTCGCTGCGGCGGCATCTGTCGCGGCCCAGCGAGGACGAGGATGTAGCGACGATGACTGTCACGCAAACTGACAGATCTTCAACTCCCGTGGCCGCTGGAATCCAGGGTTTGATAGCTCCTTGTTTCTTTACTCTCTTCCGTAGCATCATATGTTGACTTTTCAGGTGTTAGCGAGGAGCTTGTCAGTATCGCTGGGGTTGGGAGAGGGCTTCGCGGTGTTTGAGATAGGCCCAGGAACAGGTTATTTGACCAACGTTCTTACCGGTATCAACGCAATGATGGTTGCGTGGAAGAGGTGAGAAATTCACTTCATGTGATTTCAACAATCCTTTGATGATGAAGTCTACCTGGATTTTGAAAAGCTTTTGAGCATATCACATCGAATAGTTCTTGAAAACGGATTTTTGCTAAAATGAGTTAAAGTTCAATGGAATGATTAAGCTAGGAAAGAAAAAAAAAACTCTCTGGACTCTGTATAGTTTGACTAGTTTGGCTCCTTCCTAAATCATGGATATTTGCAATGAGTATTGAATTGGATTGCAATATGATGTGCTATAATTAATTAGTTAAAATTAGTTGTTAGAGAGTTAGTTATAACAGTTTTACCATGCTACTGGAGTGTTATGTTGGGAATGGATTAAAGCTTATATAAAGTTTAACTATAACTATAATAAAAGGGAGAGTTTGATTACCTATTTATTATTTCACTTTTCTTTTTCTTCTTCTTCTTCTTTGACTCATATCTTTCAATTTAAGAGCAAACACTATCTTTCAATTTGTAATCAACAAATGACTCAGCATATCAAAATCAAATTATATTCCAAAGAATGGTGTATTATAGTTTGCATTCATTTAATTATGTTAGTGTGTTAGTGATGTTGACATGGTCAAATGTTGGTGGGTATAGTTAATTAGGTCATGTCTTAGTTGTAGGTTTTTAATATATGGTTAGTATTTAAGGATTTAAATATTGAGGTAATTATGACTACAATGAATAATTGGATTGGTTTGCTTCTCTTAGTCTCTTTCTCTAGGCCACAAGCAAATCCTCTACTCATTTTACCTTGATTCACTCCCTCATTTTCTGTCCTCTGCTTTTCTTCTCTATCTTTCTCTCTCTCCAACACTCTTTTATTCTCCTATCTCTTCTCTCTGTCTATTTCTATTTTGCATCGATAATGATGTGATGTAATTAATTAATATTAGTGGTTAGTGGGCTAGTAGTAGTTTTACCATGTTATTGGGGTGGCGTATGCTAGGTGTGGATTAAAGCCTATATAAAGGCTTAAATTATAATGGAGAGGAGACTTAAATTAATGGATTATAGACTATTTCACAATGGTATCTCTTTCTTCTTTATCTCTTGGTTCTAATTTTCCTTTCTTCCACTCTTCTTTTCCTCCCTTTCTTGCCGTCCACCATCAATTTGTGTTAGAGCCTAGTTTATCCCTCTCTCTTTTCTTCCCCTATCCTCAGCACTAATACCCCCCTTAGTCATCTTCACAAGAAACCTTAATTCATACTGCCAACATTGTCTTGTTACATTCCGAGCTCACTGCTTGGTGTTAGTACTTTAAACTGTCTAGTCATTTCTCACTTCTTCACTTTGTAATTTTTATCGGGAAATTCTGAGGCATTTTCTACTTTTTCATCAGACATTCTCTATATTAGAAATTCAACTTATGTTGTCTGCAGAAGTTTGATATAATCTTTTAGAAAATTAACTATGCCTCTAGTCTTACTAAATACAAGTATTACCTTGTTTTGAAGTAACTGCCTTGATTGTAGAATTGCATCATGATTGGAGAATTGTTCTTTATGGACACCAGAATATCAACCCATTAACATTTTTCCAAAATTTTACTGAGTAGTGAAATTTTCTTCTATGTTAAGGATTTTGGGCGTTGTTGTAGATGAAAATTTTGCACTTGGTGTTGCATTCCTAATAGTTGAGATCACAATGTTAAACAATTACTTGTGCTAATAAAATAAAAAGGTAGGGTTATTTTATATACTTGTGTCCAAGGTTTTAAATACCAACATATACTATCGATAATATCGGTTGGTATTACTAAAAGATTATATATATGCACATGATACCGACCCTTATACCACTACAATCTATATGTATTGCTGATATGGTATGTACCAGGTAGTATGGACTTGTTTTTATACTATGCTTTGAGTCTACTTAGCTAGCTTTCTAGGTTGGATAGTGCTGATTCAGTATGGATATGATTTCACTAAATATTAAATTCTAACTTTGACATTGGAAGAGGTTCAACTGAAGAAAAAATTGTGTCCTGAACTGCTGAACATGATGCTTAACTATGGCCGATTTATGTTAACATCATTGTAACCACTGCCTTCACTTCTCAGCTGGTTTCTTAGAAGTGCAAGAGCATGCATCGATCTGGGGTTCATGTAATTAAATTTTGGTCTGTTAAATAACTCAGCAATGCATGAGACAAGCCAACTCATTTCAAGTCTCGCTAGGCAGGCATAATCTAATTCTAGTATATAGATTATACCTTCCAACTCTGTCCTGCTCCACTGACCTGGCTATCTTTAAACATTTGAAAACGGTTTATTCTGTGGCATACCTTATTAGTCAGATTACTATTGAATAGTTATATCCTCTGCCGAATTAACTGTCTATATTGTCAGTGATTAATTTTGAAATGCGCACATCAGTATTGGGTCCGTAAGGCTATGTTCTATTGAATGGAATCTACAGTAGAAAGGATGAAAAATGCAATGAATCTCCATCTAGATTCATTACATTTTTCATCTTTTCCACTGTGGATTCCATCCAACAGAATATAGCCTAAGGTAATTTATAACACTTGATAATTTGGAATACCATGTGACATTACACGCTGTTACATCACCTAACCTGTTAGATCTGCAACATCCTGTGTGCATCATGGTGAAGAAATAGATGATATTCTGTCTAAGGGAAAAAAAGAAGGCAAAGAAAAGAGAAAGTAAGGAATTATGGGTTACATGAAAGTCACATGACCTGGCAGCGGCGAACGGGGAGAGGCAATAGCATGGACATGGTAGCGACGGCGAGCAAAGCACAAGATATCGTTTCCCCCCGATTTGGGTGAATCATTCTTTCCCTCCTATAATTTTCATCCTTCCTTGTAAACAAGGGAAAATATCATTTTTCCTCCTTTCCACAGCAATTATAATGGTCTAGCAACTTCATTAGTCATGCTATGATCAAACAAACATATTACTTGCTACAGAAATACTAAAGAATATATTTCATTATAAGAAAAAAATTATTTCTAAAACATCGTACTGCTGTTCTAGACTTTACTTGAATATAACAATTGATAGATGAGATAGGCTAAGCAAAAAGGTTTAAATCAATAAGAGTGCATATTGTCACTAAAATAATCAAAACACTTTTGACATGGACTGGTGACATGTATCTATCTAATATGGGAAAATAATTTTGAGTCTGTTGGTGCAACATTGAAATTTAGAAGAAGGAATATCAAGAAGGAAGATGACAAGAGTAATAGTTAAACTTGTACATTCACAAAGCCTACAAGAGTTAACATATGGTGCAATTGTTTTGATAATAACATCATTTGCATCATTTCTTTTTCCTCCAATAATTAACATATTGATATTAACTAACCTTTTGAAGAACATATCTAACTTTCTTGAATTCCTTATTGTTAAACAAACTTTTCTACCTAAGAATGGATGAGAGTATGTGTACTCCAATTATAATATCAAAATTTATGATTGTCAAATCCCACTACTTAATTTTTTTAAAAAAATTTATACAAATATAACCTCCAAATAAAAAACAATTAGTCATATCATATTGAGGTCCACGTGGTAGAACAACCAAAGGACTGAAATACTAATTCGAACTGATCGATATTGTTGGTTTGTACTAGCCTTGAGCTAGGACGAATACACAACACTTTGGTGCCAGATTGGCATAGTTAGCAGCTTCGATGAGACGTAGAGTTGCCTTTGAGTGTGCAAGCACGGAGTCACCTTCGACAAGAGGTAGAGATTATGAGACGAAGTGGGCTCCTTACCTCACCTTTGATGCAAAGATGGAGAAGTAGACCGGATGTTGTGGGCTCGACGACAACTCTACCTTTGTGTGCAACTGTCTTTCGCCTGGCCTTTTGCACTCAAATTCTTGAAGACAGAGCTAGCCTTTACATATTAATTCTTCATGCAGTACTTAGTTGTGACATGCAGGGTCTATTTGCAATTTTTTAAAAATTCTGGATTTAAGCGCAAATATGGTAATATGGACAGGACTCGCTAACTCAGTGGTGTCGAGAGAACAGCAGATGGATATCACCGGTAGTCATAAAGGACCTGAACTAATTATGCAGTGTCACAAGAAAGTTGAAGAAAAAGTGTTGTTTCAGTTCATTTTGACAGGAAAAACTCTGCTGTCCAGGTTGGGACAGCAAAGTTTGTGATAACCCAATTTTGGACTGCAATGCTAACGTGTGATTTCTGCTCGGATTTGATCAGCTTGGAGGCTAGTAATACTGCCCTGATCTGGGAAACGAAATGGCTCCAGTGTTTTTTTTGGAGAGCAAAAGAGTTGAAAATTAGGATAGCATACAACATAGTTAAGTTTACAATATCTAAACTTATGGTCTAGCATTTCTATAAAATAGATCTCGTTGAAATTTCAACTATCCAAGTTTGACTTCTAAACATCCCAATTTTTTTTTTTTTCAAATATTTCTCTTTGGTTTTTTTGCTCAAATATTAGTGTATTGAAATAATATAAATCTCTCCTAATTGAAACAAAGGATCAAAAAACTGTTCTGGTACCAACCGGTACTAGAACAGAAGGAAGCCGTCGGTAGGCTCAGTACATGTCTTGCGCCCTTTCGCTAGTGAAGGAAGCTTCGTCTGTTGAGTGTGCGACGGAAGCATGAGAAGTAGGAAACTGTACCAGCGGCATACTGCCCGGTACCAATCGGTACGTACTCGTCAGACCGATTCGCTATACCGTTTTTCGATCCTTGATTGGAACATCTAGCATAAAATGTTGATATGCCATGACCTTATCAATATTGTAAATTGTAGGTCAGTTCTCTTAGATTCTGTAGAATTTTTACTCTCCACTTATGCCACTAATCTAGATGTCTTCCCTCAATTTAGTTGTAGAACTACTATTATGTTTCCTTTCCACACCCATATTATTAATGTTTGGTTGGGCCATGGATGCAATACTTTGTGAATCATGACTTCCTTCCATTGGCTAATTAACATCATCATATACATCCACATCCACGTTCTCCAGACATATTAAACATTACTAGGGTACAACGATCATCCCCAGTAGTGATAATACGCCTAAACATAATAGTTTTCTTATTCTCAAGGTTGGGATGAATTTCTTTTTTCTTGAACTTGGTGTAATCCTTATTAATCTACATTTGAACAATATTAATTTATTTTTGGGACTTAGATAAACTACAAACATATATAAAAATAATAAACATATTGATATTTTTGTTGCCCACCAATTAGTTGGAATCCAATGTTAATCTAGTCTCTTTTCCCTTCAACTCTTTTCGTTTTCAATCAGTTTTTAATTAATTACTTATTTTTCAATTGTATTTTATCATAATTTAGTCTATTTAAATAGGTTCTAGGTCACATATTCCTCTTGATAGTTGTATCGCATACATAAAAAAAATGTGTTGAATGTAAAGTCTAAATGACCTTCCCGTATTTTTACGAATTGTGTCATCTAGATAGGAAATAATATTATACATTATGTAATAATATATCAAATTTGATAATGAAGCAAATATTGCAATTTAATATAAAATGTAAAACATATATATAGGAAAGAAGTTTGAAAACTAATTAATAATAGTATATTGGTAGACAATATTGTATACAAAGTTTCAAGAATTGGTCTTGTAGCTTGGTACGGCCGGTACAATATGGCTTGAGATGAAATCGGTATTGGTATATGGTATCAGTACATAGAAGTGTTAGTACCACTACGGAACCATATGAGATTGGACTGCTATACTAGTATAAACAGTGTTCTAAAACCATAGTTGTATATACATAAAAATCATGTACTAATTTTGTACAATTAAATATATACCAAATGCTTCCCTTGTTAATTGAGTAGATCTATAGAAATGAAAGACCGGATATTACCATATATATAGGGAGGGAGCATGGCAAAAGGGAGCTAAATGACTCATGAAGCTCAACAACGATGACATAAAAGGAGATCGGTAAGACAATGATTGTGTTAAAGGAGCTGGGTGAAGTGACAACATTGAAGCTACAAGTCAGCAATACGGGAAGGTAACTCAACTAGGCGATAATGGTGATGCTAGAAGTTTGATGTGTGAAGGTAGCTTGGCGAGGTGTGAATGCACCGTGCGATGTGTGATGGCAGCTCGGTGACATGTGATAGCAACTTGGTGAGGCATGAAGGTAGATTTTCCAGACCCAGTTTATGGAAAATACAAGATCTGGTTCAAATTGAGTTGATAAAAGATCTAGGTCCTAAACCCACTATTTTTACGGAAATCTAGCTATCTTGACTTTTCTTTTCTTTGGAGTTCAGTGGCAAGAATAAAAGTTAATTATTATCATTAGTTCATGCTACTGTATTTTTGTTTTTCGATGCATTGTAGTGTAGGTATCCGCATTTTTCATACTACCCATACTCGAATCCGGATAATTCTTGTACTACCCATACCTACCCATACCTGAATAACTACCATTTTTGTTATAACCCCTATCCGAATCTTACCATATTAAAACTTTAACTACTCATTTAATGCTTGAACCCTATAAAATATCCAACTTAAACATCTACCCAATTTAATTTCAACCTATATATATGGTAACTAGAATAAAATTCTAGTACTCGACCCTATAGAAATTCTAATAATGGCCAAATTTTGGGTAGGATAAAATAGGTACATGCCAACCCGATTAATATATAATGGGGTTCGGATAGTGGATATCTGTCCTATGCTATTCGAACCCAACTTGGTTAGTATATACATTACCCATACCCAGACCGAACCCGATTAACAAGTACCCACTAAATCACTACCCAACTGCTATCCCTATGCTAGCGGGTTGGTAATGCTGCAGATGTAGACTAAAGCGAAGCCCAATGCAATCGCCTACCTTTTGAGCTTCATTTGTCTACAAAATACTGCTTTTTGAGAATTGTAATAGTTGGGCTTTGTTTCATTCATCTCCAAAATAATGGTTATTCATCTTTGGAAATCAAAACAAATGGAATCTACTCAGATGAGTACAATTCCAATAGTACAATTGTAAGTTTTAGCTAGATTGTTTTTCATAATCTTACAGCTTGCTCATGAAGAGACGCGGACATTAAATGGGATGAGCACTAAATTTTTTAAAAAATCATTTGCAAATGAACTACTATCCAATCATAACCAAGGATTCAAAGACCTGTACATACCACCCGACCGGTCCAACCTAGTATCTGTAATGGTACAAGACCGGTACATATATTTGTTTATATTCTATCTATCTATATATATATATATATATTGACCGGTTCCATTGGATTAATATAAACCAGTCCAATGGATCGGTACAACTGTATCCCCTTCTCCATTACCTTATCTTTCTGTGTTCAATGTCTTATTTCTGGCAGCTTATGGTATTTTCATCTGCAATTCCTCCAGTTACTGTTTTTTGTAACTTATTTTGCTGGTTAGAGAACTTGTGCAACTGTACCTTTACATAGGAATTAGAGAAATAACATAAGGTGCATTTGTAATGGATTTCGTTTCTGTTTTCTGGTTTCAGTATGGATGGCATTCTTCACGAATGCACTTGACACTATTCACTTAGTTTTTCTCTTCATTCTGTTTAGTGTTTGTCATTCATCTCTCTGTTTTTTATATTGAATAAGGTTGCTTGGTAAAGTTAATTACCTACAGAAGGCATTATGATCCAGAAATTTTTTAATTTATAAGTGTTGTATGCTGCACATACATGTTGATTTTGTATAGAGGATCTACTTACAATATGCCAGGATTTACTTGCAATTTTCTATAATCTAAGTTCTAGAAGCAAATACATCAATTATGAAGTTTAAATAAAATATGTAAATTTGGAGAATAAGTTTTGAATCTTAATCTGTACTGATTAGTGCTGGTTGGATTCCTGATGGAATGTAAATGTAGAGTGGTTGGAGTTAATTCTAACTGCTTTTCTTACTTTTCCTCCCTTTTCTTCCACTATCTACAAAGAGCCGGGTGAACTGCTGAACCAAAGAAGAGAAGGATAATCTATCTCATACTAAGGTAAGGGGTTCTAGCCTTAATCTTGGATTTTTGAGATTTAAAATGATGGTGTAAACATAGCTTTTAAATTAGAAATGAGAAAGAAATTTGTTATTGATCTCAAGTTTATATAACAAATCAAAAGCTTTTCCAATGTTGGAATAGGTAGGGGGGCCGTTTGGCTTCATGTGACTGTGATTCCTAGTTTGCCAAGTCTTTTTGATTGCTGCATGAGAAATTTAACATGTATGTACCTATGAAATTGTAAAACATCAAATTTTCAGTCTAATTTCTTTAGGTATTGTTAAAATATATATAGAACTTTAGTCCAATATAAGGGGCTTGTACATGAGTAAATTGTATAAACTCCTATAAAGGGCTATGCCCTAGATGTATCAAAGTTTAACATGTTCTAATATCACACCTAAGTTTTTAAATGATATCGATCACGAACCAAGCCTGTACAGGACTATATATAGACACAACATAGATCAACGCTAATATGCTAATATGTACTAGATTGTACTAGTCTTATTCAAGGTATTAAAAATCAATAGTACTGGGTAGTATGGCCAATATGTATCAGTTTTACTATAGACAAAACCGGTAAATGGTTGGTACCAATTATATAGGTATATATATACTAGTATGAACTGATTGGTACATACCGGCTCGAACTAATATCTTAAACTTTGACTTATCCAACACTAGTACACCAATATGGGCTGGTTTTAAAAAGTTTGATTCAAACTCCTTCACTTGCCATCTTTTTTGAAGCCCATTTTAGTTGTGCATTCGTCTTCATTTATTTCCACGGATTCTTATGCTCATCTCTTATAAGATGGGGGCTTTTATCACCACATTTCTTCTTCTCCACTAGCATAGTGATCTACTTCTTGCTTATTCTCCATGCTTCTGCTTCTTCTCCACAGGTATCTGTTGGGAAACTCCGGGGATTTTAAAATTTTACAGACATGCACAGCGGAAGCAATCTTCGAAACAGGCCAGTCCCAAAAATCCAGAAAATCGAGTCATGCGAGAGAATCGACACGGTGAGTAAGAGATATACCTTTAGAGCAATGCAAGGAGATGCGATATAGGCGCCCAAATGTTTGCCCTCTGCAGTCTTGCACATAGCCGACACTCGAGTTCTCTTTTTCACGCCCGGTGCTAGCCTCGGGAAGAAGATCCACGCCTCTGGGAGTCCACTTTAAGAACTTGCACCACCTACAAGGAGAAGACGCCAAGGAGAGGGATGATGGAAACTCGCCAAGGTCCAACCTTGCGAATGCCAAGAGGAGAAGGAAGAAGAGAGAAGGTGCCTGGGAGAAAATCTTCCAAAGATTCAAGAGTAGCATTGGGGGCAAACTCATCTCTCCCTTTCTTTTATAGAAATCACGGTGACCTTTGGTATTCTGAAATAAATTCAGAATTAATCTTTAAATTAATTGATCATTAATTATAAAATTAAATTTAGAATTAATTATATAATTAAACTTTGAATTAAAGTCTCATAACGGCCCATTAAAACTCTGAATTAAAGTCTCATAAGGGTCATTAATGACGTGATTCTTCAAATTCAGAATTAAATTCATAATTAATTACAGAATTAAATGAAGAATTAATTCCCCATGATGACTATTGGGCCAGGTGACTTATTCCCATGGCCCATTAGGCCTGATGGCCCATTGGGCCTCTTGACCAATTGGGCCTCACGGCCCATTGGGCCATGCACCCATTTGGGCCACATGCCCTATTGGGCTTCAAGGCCATTGGTCCATGCTAGACTTCATTTGACCCACTTGGCCTATTAGGCCCAAAATAAAGTTTAGCTCCAATAAGTCCCTTTCATCTCATCAGTCACAATGGCGCTGATGAATTCTCCTAAAGAGATCCGAGTTATCCAATAATTTGATCATTAGGCTACTCGATCAATACGAGAACCTGAGTATCAAGTTGTGCGACCCTGTAGGTTCCTCTGACGTTGGTAGTGATGAACTCAGTCATCACAAGCAGTGAGTGGCATCTAGCAGTGCATCGCTGCTACCTAAGTCTTCGAAATGGATATCAACATCGACATCCTCATCATCGCAACAAGATACCGATGCATTATAGTTTCTTTGCCAAACTGATATCCGATTGGACAAAGTGTGTCACCATTTTGTTTTCACCTAATCTCATGGTCATGACTAAATCAGGTCTTCACCTGGGTATGGCCATACACTTTCAGTTATGCAACCATAGGGGGGCCCATGAATATCAAGCTTCCCTTAAGAAGGGGTAAATCCTATGTCTGTCAATTGATCTTCTCATATGGGTCGTGACATACCCAATGACAACCGTTATGACCTCCCTGCTACGGCGAGGTGTTAGGTTGTATCAAAGCATGTCCCTAACCATATAGAAGAGTCAATGACCTCAAGTCAAGGGATTAATGCATCTCCTATCACTTGTAAGGTTAACTCATGACACCAAGTTAGAGCCTCACAGCGGGTCGGTCCAGTATATCCACCACTGATATACCCATATGTCTGCGTTAGCACCTCGTGCCTAACCAGCCCATATACCAGTCTCATATGTACCAGAGCTGTCCGTTATCTACTCAAGTACTTGACTGGGGACACACCTTTTGAGCATATATACAATTTGTCTCCAGGGACATTGCTATGTATATATATAATCGCAGATGTAAACATAACATAATAACGACAATACCAGAATGATATATTAAATATCAATATCAAGTAGTACAAGATAGACCAACAACGGGTCTAAGGGCATAAACCCTAACAATCTCCCACTTGCACTTAGACTTAGTTGTTGAGAAATCTCACCTCCATGTCCCTCGTATGACCATCATGCTTCTGCTGTGCCAAAGCCTTGGTCAGTGGGTCTGCCAGATTATTATCTGTGTCAACTGTGCTTATCTTGATATCACCTTTATCAATGATCTCCTAGATCAGGTGAAATCTCCTGAGTATGTGTTTAGAATTTTTTGATGAGACCGTGGTTCCTTTACCTGTGCAATCACTTCATTCTGGCACAATAGAGATCAATCGGATCCACAGCAGTTGGAACCACCTGAAGTTCAAGTTTAGAAATGAACTTCCGTATCCAAACGGCTTCTTTGGCTGCCTTAGAAGCAGCGACATACTTAGTCTCAGTTGTAGAATCAACTACAATAGACTGCTTAGAGTTCTCTCAGCTCATAGCACCTCCACTTAATCTGAACACATAGCCTGTCTGCAATCTTATGTCATCAGGGTTTGACTAGAACAATACATCAGTGTAGCCCTGAACACTAAGCTCTTCCTGTCTCCCATAAACCAAGAACAAATCCTTAGTTCTTCTCAGAAACTTCAGAATGTTCTTTACAGCCACCTAGTGCTGCAGACCTGGATTGAATTGGTATCGACTGGTTATACTCATAGCATAAGCCATGTTTGGTCTAGTACACAACATCGCATACATGATCGAACCTACTGCCGAAGCATAGGGTACTTGACTCATGTCGTCCCTCTCAGCTTGTGTGGTGGGACATTGGCTCTTGGAGAGAATAAGACCATGTCTCACTGGAAAGTATCCTTTCTTGGATTGCTCCAAGTTGAACCTCTGTAGGACCTTATCAATGTAGGTACTCTGACAAAGGGCCAGGAGCTTCTTGAATCTATCCCGGTAGATCCTCATGCCTAGGATAGAGGCGGCCTCCCCTAAGTCTTTCATCTCAAAATACTTCCCCAACCATGTCTTCACAGATTGAAGACTAGGGATGTCGTTTCCGATGAGTAGTATGTCATCAACATACAAGACTAGAAATGTCACCAAGCTCCCACTGAATTTTCTGTATACACAGGCGTCATCTTTGCTCTTGATAAAGCCATAATCTCGTACTGCCTCATCAAATCAAAGATTCCAACTTCGAGATGCTTGCTTTAATCCATAAATTGATTTCTTTAGCCTATAGACCTTATTGGCCTCTGCAGGATAGATGAAACCGTCAGGTTATGTCATATACACATCCTCTGTCAGCTTCCCGTTAAGGAACGCTGTCTTTACATCCATCTGCTATATCTCATAATCATGATATGCAGCTATAGCAAGCAGGATTCGAATGGATTTGAACATGACAACTGGCGAGAAGGTTTCATCATAGTCTACCCCGTAGATTTGTCTGAATCCTTTAGCCACAAGTCTACTGATGTAGGGAGGCTCCTCAGAATATCAACAAGGGTCAAGAAGCCCCCCATTCGATATGGAATAAATATCTAATGTTCAAATGGGCACTTTGGAACTAGTCCAACTTTTGTAAAAGAAAACTTGACAATTTCTTGTCCACTTCATTACCATGTAATCGTCTAAACTCTATGTAATTTTAGCCCTTACGTTTTGTAGATAGGATATAGCCTAGGGTTATTTTGAAGACCTTATTTTTGTTTTAGTGTATGTATTAGGTTGTTTTAGCCTAGGACTATGCACACATGTAATCACACATGCAGGTACCTTGCTCACAACCTCAATTTGATCCGGACATGAATGAAAACTCAGCCGTGGTTCAGTCCAGATTTACCATCATTTGAAGCTCAAGATTAATGCCAGCCGTAGAGGATCAAGCCCAAGACCATTTTGATTTACCATCATTTGAAGCTCAAGACGAATGCCAGCCGTAGAGGATCAAGCCCAAGACAATTTTTGAAGAGCAACAACCCAAATACATTTTGAAAAGTTCAGTTCCAACCAAAAAGATCAAGTCCAAGAGCAAATCAAGTCCAAGACACTGATGCCAAGTCAACACTAGCACTTTGGAGGATCAAAAGCCAACAAGACACCGGTTCAGTCCAGATTTACACAAGTCGGCAATTCTCACCTTGTTAAACCAACGGCTAGTAAACTTTCCATCACAAGTCCCATGTCAGCAAAATGTAACATTGGGAGAGGTTTAAAACCTACTCATGTACACTTTTGGCACTAGACTGGATATTTTGAAACTTTGGAAATCTCTGTGTTAGCGTGCGATCGTAGAGGGTTGAGCTTGCTCCTCCACCCCTTTCTTTGCATTTGCCCCCATTACCGAGCCCCATTTACTACATCCATCTCCATCGCCAGCCACTGTTTCATTGCCCAGCGCCAGAACTACATTTGCGGCATCCTCCAAGTTAGATTCTAGTGAAGTTGGAGTGCAGCAAGAACCTTGAAGGCACGCCACCAAAGGTCTCTGTGGAAGGGAGCTAGAAGGGGGGCCGGCCCCATCCTCTGAAAGGGGGCCTCAGGTGTTCTCCTTCCAACCCTTAGACCTAGGGTTAATGCTTGATTATTTCTCTTGTCACTGTTTTACTTGTTTACACGAGCTCCACACCTAAGGGATCTAGGGCGTAGGATTCTCATCCTACATTAGTGGTATCAGAGGGAGGTTAGGTGCTCGTTTGATTGCTGCTTGTCTTTGTTCATTCCTGTCATTCGCTGAAAGTTCTGTTCTCGCATTTTTGAAACTTGAAATCGCGTGCTGTTCCAGCTTGATTTTACAATCGCCTGCAGTTTCTCCTCTGTGTTTGGTTCGATTGTTGTCAAGTTTCTTGGGTTTAAACCTGTAATTATATCTCTGCTGCATCCTGCAAACGCCCGTGGGAAGCTTCGTTTCCTGAATTCTCGATTCCGCCACTGTAGCTTACCGGATTCCTTGTATGGTTGAATTTGTCTTCTGGTTTTCTTGTGATCATCTGATCCGTGTATTTGGTTCAGCAAAGTAAACTTGGGTGTGAGTTTTCATCTGAATATTGGTTGGGGGTAACTCACTCAATTACAGAATCTGCACTCTGAAATCTGCATTTTCCGAATTTGGCTGAAAGATACTGTTCCTTACTATCTTACTTGCTGATATTTACAAGTGCCCCTTGTGTCTTGCCTTGCTAGTTGTCGGTTATTTATTTGTTCATTACTTGTCTCTATGATCACCTCCACCATGGTTGTTCGCACAAGGAACAACTAGCAGCCTGAAGAGGCTGAGCCAAACCAAAATTTCATAAGCACTGTCCTTAGCGCGCTTGCAAACTTGCAAACCTCTATGGATGATTTGAACCAACGGGTGGGGGAATTAGAGAGTGCCAGGCATAGCAACACTACCCCACCTACTCATCTACCTGATCCCTAGTTAGGAAACCCTAATCAGACCCAACCTCTGCATCTCAGGAGGCCCTTAGAACCACAATGGGGGGAAGGTACTAGTCGAGCTCATAATGAACCTAGGGGAAGTCCTCGGCCTGAGCAGGGAGCTAGGCCTGAAATTCATGCAGGCCTCCCTCGGAATCCAACTTATGCGTCCCATGGGTACCCTTTAGAAAACCCCACCCATCGAACCAACACTTACCATCGTGAAGAGGAGGACATGTATCACAATCTGAGGCTTACCACCCCTATCTTTGAAGGCAGTCTAGACACCCATACCTTTCTAGAATGACAAACCCAAGTGGAACACTATTTCATTTGGAGTAGGATCCCTGAACATGGCAAGGTCCAGTACGTTAAATTCCTATTAAGAGGATCCACTCAAATGTATTGGAATAGTGTGGAGCTTAAGCTAGCTAGGAGTGGTATTCCCCCCATCACCACTTGGGATGAAATGAAGTGGAAATTGAGGGAGAAGTATGTGTCTCCCAACTATAGGCAAAAATTATATGATCAACTTACTAGACTTACACAAGGAACAGACCCTGTAGTTGAGTATAACCGGATGTTTGAGGATCTCCTACTTCGGTGTGAACTCAATGAAGAACCTTGGCTATCTTTGAACCGATACAAGGGAGGATTACAGACTGACATTAAAAAGGGCATTTATTCATCATAGGTGTGAGTCCCTAGCTGAAGCCTACCAGCTTTCCATGGAGATTGAGTATGATCTCCAGCAACTTAGGCCGCCTCCACCTAAACCCAGTGCCCCGGGTCCAACTAACAAGTTGGCTGCCCCTTTTGTGGAACCGAGTACACCTACTCTTTCTCCTAAGGCATCAGTTGCTGAAGGAAGTCTTAGAGACCAGGGAATCCCCACCCAATCCACTACAGTAACTTGCTATAACTGCTCCCAAACTGGACATGTCTCTAAAAATTGCCCACATAAGACCTTGTTGATAGAGGAACTAGAAGGGGAAGAGCCGGCTGAGGGTGAACTCGAGCAGGTTATGTATCAACCCGAGTATAATAGTGAGGTGGAACCGGCCCAGCACACCATGGTGGTAAGGTGTACATACCTTAAGGATAGCCCTGCAATGATTGAAAAAGAACCAGCTTGTTTTACACTTATACCCAGTGTAATGGTAAGGTTTGTAAAATTGTGGTGGATAGTGGCAGTAATTTGAATGTGATATCCAAACAAGCTGTGGCTAGATTTGGGTTACCTCAAGAGAAACACCCTAAGCCCTACAACATATCTTGGGTAGACCAAACCAGTGTCCCAGTGGCTTTTAGGTGCCTAGTCCCCCTCAAATTAGCTACCCACCAAGGGAATGTGTGGTGTGACATAACTAATATGGATGTGGCAGATGTGCTCCTAGGACGCCCCTGGTTGTATGACATGAACGTAACTCATTATGGTAGGAGCAACACATGAATTCATTGTGGATAAAAAGAAAATCATCCTTATGCCTAGCTTACCAAGGGAGTTGAGAACCTCACACAAGAAGAGGAAGACACTAGAAACCTCTAAGCCCATTACTTTGCTAAGGCCCCAAGCCTTCCTACAGGATGTTAAGGAAACTGGGTTGCTCTATACCCTTTTTGTGCAGCAAATCAGTGGTGAGACCGAAGCAAACCACCCTCCCATCATAACTGACATGTTAAAGAGTTATCCTACTATCACCCCAGCTAAACTTCCTAGTGAACTCCCACCCGAGAGAGTTGTCCAACATGCCATTGACCTTGTGCCAGGTTCTACCTTGCCTCATTTGCCCCACTATCGTATGAGCCCCCTAGAGCATGTTGAACTCAAAAGACAAGTAGATGAACTACTTAGTAAAGGATTGATTAGGGAAAGCCTCAGCCCTTGTGTCGTGCTTGCCTTGCTCACACTAAAAAAAGATGGTACATGGCGAATGTGCATTGATTGTAGGGCCATTAACAAGATAACAGTTAAATACCGGTTCCCAATTCCCCGGCTTGATGATCTCCTTGACATGATTGTAGGTTCGAGTTGGTTTTCCAAGGTGGACCTCCGTAGTGGGTACCTCCAAGTTAGGATTAGGGAAGGGGATGAGTGGAAAACGGCTTTCAAGACCCAAAATGGCCTCTATGAATGGATGCTTATGCCCTTTGGGCTAACCAACACCCCTTCCACTTTCATGAGACTAATGCACCATGTTCTCAAGCCATACATTGGTAAATTCCTAGTGGTGTATTTTGATGATATTTTAATTTTTAGCAAAACCCAGCAAGAGCATTTAGATCATTTGAGGTCCACCCTTGAGTTGCTAAAGAAGGAGCACTTGTTACTGAACCTTAAGAAGTGTATTTTCCTAGTTCAAGAAGTGGAATTTTTAGGCTTCATCATCAATGATCAAGGGTTAAAAGCCGACCCCTCCAAGGTGCATGCTATCACCAATTGGCCGACCCCTAAGTCTATTACCGAGGCTAGGAGCTTCCACGGCCTCGCCACTTTCTATAGGCAGTTTATACACAACTTTAGCTCCTTGGTGGCTCCCATAACCAACTGTTTACGCCAAAGGACATTTGAGTGGACAACATCGGTTGAGAAAGCTTTCTAAGCATTAAAGGTCAAAATTACCACTACACCGGTATTGAAGCTGCTGGATTTTACTAAGGTGTTTGTGATGCCTCAGGGGATGGAATTGGAGGTACACTTAGTCAAGAGGGGCATCCAATCACTTTCCATAGTGAAAAATTAAATGAAACTAGGCAACACTACTCAACTTATGATAAAGAGTTTTATGCCATAGTTCAAGTCCCTAAGCATTGGAGGCACTACCTCATCCACAAAGAGTTCATCCTTAATAGTGACCACCAAGCTTTGATCTATTTAAACAGCCAAACCAAATTGAATCCTAGCCATGCTAAATGGGTGGAGTTCCTACAGCAATATACCTTCGTCCTCAAACATAAGGCTGGCTCCCAAAATAAAGTGGCTGGCACCCTAAGTAGGAAATTGCTCCTCTTAAATACCTTGCATGTATCGGTCATTGGGTTTGATAGGATCAAAGGGGAGTATGACACATGCCCTGATTTCAAAGATACCTTCCTGAATCTTAAGACCGGTACCACATGCCTTCCAGATTTTGAGATTAAGAATGACCATCTATTTAGAAGGGGTAAGCTTTGTATCCCGCGTTCTTCTTTGAGAGCTTTCCTCGTGTGGGAATTACATGGGGGTGGCACAGCCAGCCATCACGGCAGGGACAAGACTTTAGCTCTGGTGGAGGAAAGATTTTATTGGCCAACGATGTTTAGAGATGTATCCAGGATAGTGGGACATTGTCAAGTGTGTTAAGTTGCCAAGATCAAGAAACACAACACAGGCCTCTATATGCCTTTACCCATACCCGAGGGGCCCTGGCAAGACCTGAGCATGGATTTTGTGCTAGGTCTCCCTCGTACCAGTGCTCATTATGATTCCATTTTTGTGGTGGTGGATAGATTTACCAGGATGGCTCACTTCATCCCGTGCACTAAAACCACCGACGCCTCTCATGTAGCTAGACTTTTCTTTAGGGAGGTGGTGCGGTTACATAGGCTGCCTCGTACCATTATGTCCAATAGGGATGTCAAGTTTGTTGGTCATTTTTGGATTACCCTATGGAAGCTAATGGACACCAAGCTAAATTTTTCTACTGCTTACCACCCACAATCCGATGGCCAAACTGAGGTGGTAAATCGCTCTCTTGGCAATATCCTAAGGTGTCTAGTGGGAGCTCACCCGGGTACATGGGATAAACTGCTACCCATGGCTGAATTTGCTTTTAACAGTGCAGTGAACCGAACCACCGGTCCTAGCCCCTTCCAACTGAATTTTGGATTCCAACATCTAAGCCAATTGACCTAGCACCTTTGCCTTCCCCTTTCAAGCCAAACCAATCAGCCCTGTCATTTGCGCAACACATAGTAAAGATACATAATGAAGTGCGCGATCACATTACAAAGAACACCCTTAAATATGAACTGGCTGCTAATCATCATCGTCATGCTATGCATTTGCAGGAAGGTGACTTGGTCATGCTGAGAAACCGCAAGGAGAGACAACATGGTCCCAACAGCACGTTGCAACCAAGAGCCATGGGTCCTTTCCGGATCTTGAAGAGAGTAAATGATAATGCCTATCTCTTTGATTTACCACCAGATATGGGAATACACAACACTATCAATGTGGAGGACTTGACACCTTACAAAGCTCCTATCCACATTGAGATACCAGTTCCAACGAAGAAGAAAGGCCGGATACTTGATGTGCAGCAACGCTTTACCAAACAAGGAACCCACAGCCACTACCTTATCCGATGGGAGGACAATACTGAAGAGTGGCTTCCTAAAGAGGAGACGCGTCTACACCTTCCCGGGGCCATTGAGAGCTTCCCATCTAATTCTCCGGAGGAGAATTCTTCAGCCCCCGGGAAGGCTGATGTAGGGAGGCTCCTCAGAAGATCAACAAGGGTCAAGAAGCCCCTCATTCGATATGGAATAAATATCTAATGTTCAAATGGGCACCTTGGAACTAGTCCAACTTTTGTAAAAGAAAACTTGACAATTTCCTATCCACTTCATTACCATGTAATCGTCTAAACTCTATGTAATTTCAGCCCTTATGTTTTGTAGATAGGATATAGCCTAGGGTTATTTTGAAGACCTTGTTTTTGTTTTAGTGTATGTATTAGGTTGTTTTAGCCTAGGACTATGCACACATGTAATCGCACATGCAGGTACCTTGCTCCCAACCTCAATTTGATCTGGACATGAATGTAAACTCAGCCGTGGTTCAGTCCAGATTTACCATCATTTGAAGCTCAAGATGAATGCCAGCCGTAGAGGATCAAGCCCAAGACCATTTTTGAAGAGCAACAGCCCAAATACATTTTGAAAAGTTCAGTTCCAGCCAAGAAGATCAAGTCCGAGACCAAATTAAGTCCAAGACACTAATGCCAAGTCAACACTAGCACTTTGGAGGATCAAAAGCCAACAAGACATCGGTTCAGTCCAGATTTACACAAGTCGGCAATTCTCACCTTGTTCAACCAACGGCTAGTAAACTTTCCATCACAAGTCCCATGTCAGCAAAATGTAACGTTGGGAGAGGTTTAAAACATGCTCATGTACACTTTTGGCACTAGACTGAATATTTTGAAACTTTGGAAATCTCTGTGTTAGAGTGCGATCGTAGAGGGTTGAGCTTGCTCCCCTATAGTTGAGCTTGCTCCTCCACCCCTTTCTTTGCATTTACCCCATTACCGAGCCCCATTTACTGCATCCATCTCCATCGCCAGCCACTGTTTCATTGCCCAGTGCCAGAACTACATTTGCGGCATCCTCCAAGTTGGATTCTAGTGAAGTTGGAGTGCAGCTGGAACCTTCAAGGCACACCACCAGAGGTCTCTGCGGAAGGGAGCTAGAGGGGGGGGGGGGGGTGGGTCGGCCCCCTCCTCTGAAAGGGGGCCTCAGGTGTTCTCCTTCCAACCCTTAGACCTAGGGTTAATGCTTGATTGTTTCTCTTGTCACTGTTTTACTTGTTTACACGAGCTCCATACCTAAGGGATCTAGGGCGTAGGATTCTCATCCTACATTATCTACCCTTATAAGTAACAATGTTATCATCCATGTCAGTCTTCCTTTTGAAGACCCATTTACACCCTATGGGTTTTACCCCTTCAGGTAGCTCAAATAATCCCAGACTTCATTAGCTGACATAGAATCCATCTCCGACCTCATGGCCTCAAGCTATCTCTCAGAGTCCAGTCCAGTGACTGCCTCGTCATAGATCCTGGGTTCATCCTCAATGATGAAGATCTCGTCATGTTGGGTCGGCAGCGACCCATACCTCTCAAGTGCACGACGAATCCTCCCAGACCTATGTTGGACCTGTGTTTGAGCCTCCAGTTGCCCAGCAACCGGTGCAGGTGGCTCAGGTTCCATCTCAGTGTCTTGTGGTTGCACTTGGACCTCGTACAAGTCAAACTTCCTTTCACTGACTTCTATCATGAGAAATTCTTTCTCTAGAAAGACAACACCCTGAGCAAAAAACACTTTGTTCTCGGTGGGAATATAGAAGTAATATCCTTTAGTTTCCTTATGATACCCCACAAACACGCATTTATCATATCTGGGTTCTAGCTTGCTAGAATTCTGATGTTTGACATAAGCCTCACATCCCCAGACTCTGATAAAGGAGAGATTTAGGCATCTCCCACTCCATACCTCGTACGGAATCTTGGAGACACTCTTAGATGGAACATTATTCAGTATACGAGAAACGATCTCAAGTGCATGACCCTAGAATGAGGGTGGTAGAGTTGCATGACTCATCATAGATCGAACCATGTCCAAGAACTCACTGCTCAGGTACTCTCGACCACGATCTGATCGAAGAGTCTTAATAAATCTACCAAGCTGGTTCTCTACTTCATGTCTGAACTACTTAAATTTCTCAAAGGATTCAGACTTATGTCTCATCAAATAGACATAACCATATCTACTGAAATTATCAGTAAATGTGATGTAGTAGTTGTACCCTCCTCTGGCTTGTTTACTGAAAGACCCACCCACATCGCTATGTATGAGGTCTAATAACCCTCCTGCCCTTTCACTAACCTTGATGAAGGGTGCTTTGTTATCTTCCCTAATAAAGAAGGCTCACAAGTATCAAACTCCTCCAAGGAGGTTGAATCTAACAATCCATTGACATTAAGTTGTTGAATGCGATTCTTGTTTATATGGGCTAATTGACAATGCCAATGGTACGTACCAACTGAACCACTCAGTTTGATCTTTTTATGATTTATGTTATATTTAGAGTTATCCATGTCCAAGACATATAATATATTGCACAATGTACCTTTCCCATAAAACACATTTGCAAATGAAAAAGAACAAGAGTCCTCTTTTATTTCAAATTTAAATCCTTTCCTTGCCAAACAAGGAATAAATATAATATTTTTGGTAAGAGAAAGTATATAATAGCAATGATCTAACTCTAACTAAAGTCCAGAAGGCAGGGAGAGTGTCAAAAGTCCTACAGCAACAGTAGCAACCTGTGCCCCGTTTCCAACTCGTAGGTCAATCTCTTAGGCTGCATTTATCTACTTTTCTTGTGCCCTTGCATATTTGTACAAATATGAGCTCTGCATGCAGTATCCAATACCCATGATATAGAAGTAGAAAGGTTGACTTCGGTAACATAAATACCTGAGCCAGAAGATGAAGCCTTGCTTCTCTTCTCCTCGTTCTGAAGTTATATGCAGTCCTCTTTCAAGTAGCCCTGCTTGCCACAATGTAAGCACCTATCTATCCTTGCCCTTTTCACTTTTATTTTCAATGCTTTGGTCAAGCCCTTGGGCTTACCTTTGCATTGATGGACCGCTTTAGAGGTGTCATAACTTTCTGTTCTAGCCTGTCCCTTGAAGTGCTACTTTAGATTATGAATAATCTTGTAAGCATTATGCTCTTCGTGTTGCCCAGCAACTCAGGCGATATGTTGGCAAGTTACCTCTGAAGCATCCTTTCGATGCTTATGAAAACATCCCTCTTAGCCACTAAGGCTAAGCATGAAAGGGGTTCAGGAATAGGCTGCTCAAGGACATATAGCTTCCTCTCGAGCTTGAGGACGATCCTCAAGTTTCGATACCAGTCCATAAAGTTGGATCCAACCAACTTATCCCTTTATAGGATAGACCGCAGAGGCCATTTGCTATTGTTCGTAGCCATTGATTTACAACAACTAAGAAAACAGATTAGTACTACTTCGAATCATTTAATCTGGACTTGTATTAAATGATCATGACTCCCACTATTTTGATAGAATTGACAACCCACAAAGTCAATCAGAAAATTCGAGATTTCCTAGTGAGATGGGATCATTATTTCATATGAGGCTTTGCGTCCCACAAGGGTGGGATGAGATGCACAAAGTGACTTATGCTTCTTAAGGTGGGCACGCCGGCTGATTGCTCCCAAGCAATTCTCCTTCTCAAGATAGTTTAAGCATTTTGTGCCCAGCTAGGCTGGAACAACACAAAACCCTAACTTCTTGAAACTACCTCTAGAGTTTCATCATGTGGCCACCATATATGAAAAACCAGTCAAGTCCATCCTGACCGTTATGCCCAAGGCTAATGAGTTTTCTTACGAAGGCACGCCCAGATTTTTTACTAGACTGGGGAAATCATTGCCACCACACGCCTTCTAAAGATAAATAGGTGTGTCCCACGAGGGTGGAAAATAGTGCACAACACCACTGATCGATAGCTTGACGAGGGCTACGCGTCAGAAGGCTATTACAGACTTGATATTGTTTTGAGGGTTTCTGAGGTCTCATTCTCTTAGTTCTTCCACAGCAAGACATAGCACACAAACCCTAGGGTTCGGCCAAGACCTTGGTAGCTCCTCCATGCATGATGCGCCATCATACTTGTGCCAAGAGGGATAGCTCACAAGCCCTACGGTTCGGCCAAGCCCTTACTTGCGCCACCAAGCAAGACGCGCTATCATGGTTGATGCGCCAAGATGCAAGCTCCATGAGGGATGCGCCCCTAATCTTCTTTGTGCATTTACACAACAAAAAGAAAAAGCGGCACGCAGGCCTCATACATAATACATCACAGGCATACAAGGGGCTTGACTATGACCACAACACGATGCACAATCAAGATATCTATCTCATGCTTTTCTATATGCTCATGAAAATATAAAACTCAAAGTTTTAGTTTCTTAGAAAACATGTCTTTCATCCTCAACGTCTCTTCACAAATCTAAGATTTTTAGTTTCTCTCGGGAGTCTACAAGTGACGCATGCATGCTCCAAGCACGCTTGCCGCCTACCCTTGCAATCCTTAACCTGCCAAGATTAGGACAATCACCATGCCCCATAATCGTGACAAGTCCCACACAATAGGTCTATCCTACATGCGTGGGGAGAAATTAATTCTCTCACATATGAGTCTATCCCACCATGTGAAGAAAGCAAAAAGCCAAAGAAATCAAATAGATGTTAGAAACGAAAAACTTACAGTTTTTCCTACTTACAAAAACCTATGTGCATATGCAAATTTTCAAAAAAAATTTAGATGACATGTGAGCATGCAATCAAAGCATAAAACACCATTCAAGTCTCGTAAACCGCTCTGATACCACTGTTTGGAAACCCTGGGGTTTCAAAATTTTACAGTCATGCACAACGGAAGCAATCCCTGAAACAGGCCGGTCCCAAAAACCCAGAAGATTGAGTCATACGAGGGAATCAATACGGTGAGTAAGAGATTATACCTTTAGAGCAATGCAAGAAGATGTGATATATGTGCCTAAATGTTCGCCCTCTACAATCTCGCACATAGCCAATGCTCGATTCTCTTCTTCCACGCCCGGTGCTAGGTTCAGGAAGAAGATCCACGCCTCTGGGAGTCCACCTCAAGAACTTGTGCCACCCACAAGGAGAAGATGCCAAGGAGAGGGATGATGGAAACTTGCCAAGGTCCAACCTTGCGAATGCTCAGAGGAGAAGGAAGAAGAGAGAAGGTGCCTGGGAGAAAATTTTCAAAAGATTCAAGAGTAGCATTGGGCGCAAACTCATCTCTCCCTCTCTTTTATAGAAATCATAGTGACCTTTGGTATTCTGAAATAAATTTAGAATTAATCTCTGAATTAATTTATCATTAATTATGGAATTAAATTCAGAATTAATTATAGAATTAAACTCTGAATTAAAGTCTCATAATAGCCCATTAAAACTCTAAATTAAAGTCTCATAATAGTCATTAATGACGTGACTCTTCAAATTCAAAATTAAATTCATAATTAATTACAGAATTAAATGTAGAATTAATTCCCCATAATGACTATTGGGCCAGGCGACTTATTCCCATGGCCCATTAGGCCTGATGGCCCATTGGGCCTCTTGACCAACTGGGCATCACGGCCCATTGGGCCATATGCCCCATTGGGCCATGCGCCCATTTGGGTCACATGCCCTATTGGGCTTCAAGGCCCATTGGTCCATGCTAGACTTCATTTGGCCCACTTAGCCTATTAGGCCCATTTGGCCCAAAATAAAGTTTAGCTCCAATAAGTCCTTTCCATCTCATCAGGCACAATGGCGCTGATGAATTCTCCCAAAGAGATCCGAGTTATCTAATAACTCGATCATTAGGCTACTCGATCAATACAAGAACCCAAGTATCAAGTTGTGCGACTCTGTAGGTTCCTCTGACGTTAGCAGTGATGAACTCAGTCATCACAAGCAGTGAATAGCACCTAGCAATGCATCGCTGCTACCCAAGTCTTTGGAATGGATATCAACATCGACATCCCCATCATCGCAACAAGATACCGATGCATTACAGTCTCTTTGCCAAACTGATATCCGATTGGACAAAGTGTGTCACCACTTTTTTTTCACCCAATCTCATAGTAATGACTAAATCAGGTCTTCACCTGGGTATGCCCATACACTTTCAGTCTTGCAACCATAGGGGGAGCCCGTGGATATCAAGCTTCCCTTAGGGAGGGGTAAATCCTATGTCTGTCCATTGATCTTCTCATATAGGTAGTGACATACCCAATGACAACCGTTATGACCTCCCTACCACGGCGAGGTGTTAGGTTGTATCAAAGCATGTCCCTAACCATATAAAAGAGTCAATGACATCAAGTCAAGGGATCAATGCATCTCTTATCACTTGTAAGGTTAACTCATGACATATCCACCACTGATATACCCATATGCTTACGTTAGCACCTTGTGCCTAATCAGCCCATATACCAGTCTCATATGTACTAGAGCTGTCCGTTATCTACTCAGGTACTTGACTAGGGACACACCGTTTGAGCACAGATACAATCTGTCTCCAGAGACATTACCATGTATGTACATAATTGCAGATGTAAACATAACATAATAACGACAATGCCATAACGATATATTAAATATTAATGTCAAGTAGTACAAATAGACTAACAACAGGTCTAAGGGCATAAACACCAACAACATCAACTTCATAGAAAGTGTGGAGTTCATCCTTTACAATGTACACGAGCTTCTTCTTTCATGGATTCATAGCTATCTCACTTCGGCGACAAACTCCATGTTTATGTCTACCTACACCTTTAGCCTCCTGATGATCCTTTTGCCACATTACCTTGAGCCTTGATTTCTCCATTTCAAAGTTTACTCATTAGTTTTGACCTCTTCAAGGTGACATCCCCTGCTCTCAAATTTGTAGGTCTAGTCAGTTTCTCGCCTTCACCTCATGATCTAACCCTCTACTCTCCTTCACCACATGATCTAACCCTCTACTCTGCCTCACTTAGAATTGGAAATAGCTAAGCCTTGCATAAAAGGAAATAAATAGCTAGCAGGTACATTTGCTACTGACAATAGATGCTTTGACGATACGTTTTGCTAATAGTGATATTCATAAAGATGCAACAAGATGCACCCCGTTACAAAGGTGGTGGAAATTGAACAGCTACAGTTTATGACAACATAGTTCAGTGGATCATCTCTTGCAGATTATATTTTGGATATTTCTTTTGTCTATCGACTCTCTGATTTATTGTGGCCCGTTGCACATAGTTAAAATTGTATTGTATGATTTATTGTGGTTTTCTAAATGCTGGTCGTTTTGTGACGTCTACTTCATTCATGATATATTTTGAGTGGCAGGTTCAGCCACCTACATCAAGCTATATTTCATGAAGTCAATCACTATCTCCTTGTCAGAACTCGTTTAACGAGAAACGTGACTCAAGATCCTAGACATGTCAATGGATCAGCTCTTAAAAGATCGTGGGAGCTGAACAAGTAGGGCTGTTGGTATATGATATATAGGTTATGCATCAGCAGCACATACATACTTAGATTCTGAAGATTTTTCTTTATCAGTTTCCAACTCTGGATAAATCACCTAATTGATGTGCAAGTTTGCAGCAATGGCGCTTCCTGGATAAATCACCAGGTAGATCTCCTTGGCAGGACTCCTTTTAATTTGAAATTGTGAGTTGGAAGATAGTAGACGTATTGTGCTTCTCAATCCTGGCATGTGCTTGTTTCAGATAAGGACAGGAGAGAATGCAAATGTATAAATCAGTGAAACAAACCCATAAAATTTGACAATGTCAGTTTATTCTTAGCATCTTCAGCATGAAAAAAAAGCTGCGCCGGCTTGTTGCTCACACATAAATTGAACTGATTCTAAATGCCTTCAAGGCTCAAGCTGTCTAATTTCTGTCTGCTAACGTTGCCAGCTGAGCTCGAGTCAGTATATTCTGCCGGCATTGTTTGCAATGGCTGAAGTTAATCACCATAGTACTTGTCCTAAATTGAACACTTCCTATGTACATTAAACATGTTGCAGTGCATGCAGAAAGGGAGAGCTGAGACTGGAAATTTTCAGCGGAGGAATCCAAGGCTTTGCTAGTTTCTGGGAAGCTGACAAATTTGCGGTCTAAATTTATGATTCTCATGGCTAATATTCTGGTAACTCAAGTTGTCCAAGAGGAAAGAAAAATGATCCAGCAAGTACTACTTTGACACTGCACTAATCCAAAGGACCTACCGCAAGAATGTCATTGTGTTTGAGTTGTTTCATGCCGACTCAAGCCAAACCCCTCAAGTGGTAGGTCAGTGGCTGCTTCAAATATGAACTCTTCTTACTAATGTATGAACATGAGAATTTTCGTGAAAAACAAAGGGCAGCGAAATAACTGCTAATGTGGTGCAAAGAAGTGACCGTGATTCAGCAACGCGAAAAGCCTGCGGAAGCCACAAATTACTGTACAGATTTGGACAAATGTTTCGGCGGCGAGAAGGCAACGTTCTATTCAAGGCAGCCTTTCGATGTCATTTCCTCCGGCTGCATTCAGCGGCAGCAACAACCAACCGATATCGACCGATCTATGTGCAGTCAATGCGTGGAACAAAAGCAAACCCGGGACGCTTGGAGCTATCTGACAGCCGGCATTCTAGGTAGGGGTGGCAATTCCACCCGTTGGGTCCCGACCCGATCCGACTCATTTAGTATGAGTTCAGGTATTTGTTTAGCTAAACGGGTTGAGTTCGGGTTTAGGGGTATGGGTACCTGCGGGTACCCGATACCCGATTTCAAATAAATATAAATAAATTTTTTATATTATTAGGATATAAATAATAATAAAATAACTATTATATAAATATTTATTACTATTAAAAATATAATAATAATAATAAATAGATATTATATAAATATTTTTATTTTTATTTTAATTTTTAAATTATATTTTATTAAAATAATATAATAAATAATTTATTTTTTATTTAATCGGGTACCGCGGGTACCCGTTTAAATACCCGACCCAGATTTGGGTCGGGTTCGGGTAGCGAGTTCGGGTAGCGGATCGGGTTTGGGTTTAGGATAAAACCGCGGGTACTTGACCCGTTGCCACTCCTAATTCTAGTGGTCTTATATGACAGCAAGAAAAAGATGTTTTTCTCTGTATATAATATATATTGTTTTGAGAAAAAAAGAGAGATATCCATTAATGGAGCAGCACAGCAGCCGTAGTTGAGGAGGGGAGAGAGCAGATAAGCATTGAATCGGCATGCAGGTGGGAATTGCTCCTTGTGGAGGGGATTCTCTCTGCTCCGGATAAGCATTTTATCGTTAAGTTCTAAACATATATACATACTCGTGGCCTCGAACTTTTCACAGTGGCCTGTACAATGTTTTAGTACTTGCCAGGTATATAGTCTGAACCATGAACTACACAGCTCACCTGATTCAAGCATAGGTTTATAAAATTTAGCTCAGAACATAAAAATGAGATTTGGTTCCATGAATACTACCATCGTTCAAAAACTGACGTTGATTTCTTTACAGTGGAGCAAGAATCCAACAAGAAATCTGGAATGATCAAGCCTGGATATCCCTTCCCGTGGTCCTCTACTAGAACCACAAACTGATGCATGCATTAAATGCTATGGGCAATTGGAAGCTATTTATACAGGTTACTGTTTTCATCAGATATCAAATGCTGTAATAATCAATGGACAGCTGCCAGCCAATCTGTGATGCAGGAAATTTCCTTTTATAGCAAGTGGGAGTTCTGGAGCGCTGACATCAAATGAACACTACTATCAACTGGAGCAAACAGTGGTGCCCTATGTCTTGCAATGAAGAAACAGTACTATATTTAGCATATCTTTTTTTAGGAAACTTTAGAATGGAAATTTAAGTTTTTTATCCTAATTTGAGGAAATTTAATAGAAAGTTTTTTTTTTCTCCATGCAATTTAGTGGAATTAGATTTACCAACCGTTGTACCTAAGAGATCAAAGTGGAAAACCTCGTGTGGTCTAAAGGGTTTGAGCTAGATTAGTCCTTGGTCTATAGATTAGCCAATAAGCCAATAGATCAGATAGTAAAGGTGACAAGTGAGGGTGGGTGGAGTCAATGCATATGGCACTGCTAGTAGATGATGAGCAATTGAAGTGACTCAGATTCATTGCAGTTGGCCCTTCTTCAAGCGATGTTTATGATATTTAAGTTTTTCCTACATGAAGCGCTGCTTAATTTAATTCCTTGACCTTTGTAGTACCTTTTGCCAAGTTGCAAGTTACATGTTTCTCATTAGTTGAGTTACGCAATCTTGTATGAAAAGAGAGCAACGTTTTTCTATGCATTCTCCATTGAAAAAGCTTTTAAGCACTCATGGATACTTAGATTTTTTTAAGAGGGATCAATCAAATTCGTCTAATCATGTTTTGAGATTCGTGTAATGATTAAATATATTTTTACTTTTACCGCCCCTCCTATGTGCCAGAGAAGAAATTAGAGCAATAGTTGGATTAAAATGCAATTCTATTTTAAGATTCATAAAAATATTTGAATAATCTCACTTAAGAAAGTTAAGCACCTATTCCGCTTAAAAAACACACCCATTCTCTATTTATTAGCAAAAAGATAATAAGAAAAAAACATAAAAAAAAGAAGAGTGGAGTTTAGAGGTTTTGTCCTTATTTGAGGGATTTTTATACCTACTACATTGACAAAGCTTAATGAAGCTTAATTCATTTCGAATGACAATGATAGCAATTATTATTTGTCGGTGTAATACCTACAAATTATATTAGAAATCATATGGATTGTGTGCATATGCATATGGTCTTGACTAGGCGGCAACATTAATAAATGTGAGGAGGGTGATGTTTAATAATGGTGTTATAGTGGGAACTATGGTGGGATTGTGCGATCAAGTCTAGTGACTTAGATTATTTCTAACGTAATCACATGTAGGCTCTATATTTCTTTGACTCACAAGGTGCCCTAGCATTAATGACTCTAGGGCCAATCATAATTAGGAAACTAGCATCTTTATGCTTGAGAAACTCCGGAATAACTTAGGCCGGGTAATTTAATGACTTAACTTCCCACAATCATGTGTAATCTGACTTGGTACTTCCACATCAAGCATGACATAATTCATGAGAATAACAACCAAACTAAAGGCCTCACAATGAAGACAATTTCCATGAGCCCACGATAGCTTTCTTGAGATGATTCCCATGTCTCTTCATCCCCTGCTTCACCTTCAACTATGCAGCCTTGGGATGATTACCAAGTACAGATAGAGATGAACCTGGACCTCTAATTCCAAGTTTTGAACTTAATGAATTGCTGGAGTCTAAGCCACAGCATCTGCCTAAACGACAAGTAAAAGCTTTGTCCAATCCATTGATCTGTGACCTTTCCACCCCATTCAAAAGCCTCTTTTGTTCCACCTCAATCTCTACCTCTATAAAAAGCCTCCATGGCCTCCTCCATGGCCTCCCTGAGCATTCCCCAGGCCTCGCCCAAAAAAAAGGCGGCAGGCTTTTGATCGATCATCCTCTCTCTCTTTCTCTCCTTGCAATTTGCATGCATCGTCAGCAGGGAAGCTGAATCATGCCAATACTTGGGCTTAATCGGGGTTGGATCAAGCCATGGATCAGCGATAGGCAGGCCGATTGGGCGAGCCCAACTGAGGCGCCGCTGCTTGGGCCGCGGGCGCCCGCAAACCCTGGCGCCGCCGCGGAGGCGGCGGCGGAGGCGAAGCGCATCCTCTCGTTGGCTTCGCCCATGGCGGCCGCCGGCCTGCTCCTCTACTCCCGATCCCTCGTCTCCATGCTATTCCTCGGCGGTCTCGGACCGCTCCCACTCGCAGGCGGCGCTCTCGCCATCGGCTTCGCGAACATCACCGGCTACTCCGTCCTTTCCGGCCTCGCCATGGGCATGGAGCCCCTCTGCGGCCAGGCCTTCGGCGCGCGCAGACCCGAGCTCCTCGGCCCCGCTCTACACCGCGCCGTCCTCCTCCTCCTCGCAGCCTCCCTCCCTATCGCCTCCCTCTGGCTCGCCATGCGCCACCTCCTTCTCGTCTGTGGCCAGGACGCGGACATCGCCGCTGCCGCCCACGCCTACGTCATCGCCTCCCTCCCCGACCTCCTCATCCAAGCCTTCCTCCACCCCATTCGAATCTACCTCCGCGTTCAATCCATCACCCTCCCCCTCACCTACGCCGCCGCTGCCGCCGCCCTAATCCACCTCCCCCTCAACTACCTTTTCGTCGCCGTCCTCCGCCTCGGCATCCGCGGCGTTGCGATCGGCTCCGTCCTCAGCAACCTCAACCTCCTCATCTTCCTCCTCGCCTACATGTACTTATCCGGTGCCCATGAGTCCACAGCGGGGCTCCGCCTCACGGCGGAGAACTTCAAACATTGGGGATCTCTGCTCCGCCTCGCGATCCCGAGCTGCGCCTCCGTGTGCCTCGAATGGTGGTGGTACGAGATCATGGTCTTCCTATGCGGTCTCCTCATCGACCCAAAATCAACAGTCGCCGCCATGGGAATCCTCATCCAGACCACATCCCTGATCTACATTTTCCCCTCCTCGCTCAGCTTCGGCGTATCCACGCGCGTCGCCAACGAGCTCGGCGCGAACCGGCCCGACCGCGCCCGCCGCGCCGCCACCGTCGGCCTCGCCCTCGGCGCCGTGCTTGGGCTTCTCGCGCTCGTATTCGCTATGGCGGTGAGGAGCGGCTGGGCGCGGTTGTTCACGGCAGACGCGGCCATCGGGGGGCTGACGGCGGCCGTGCTCCCCATCGTGGGGCTGTGCGAGCTGGGGAACTGCCCACAGACAGCGGGGTGCGGCGTCCTGCGGGGCAGCGCTCGGCCGCGAGCCGGCGCGAACATAAACCTGGGATCGTTCTACGGCGTGGGGATGCCAGTGGCGGCTGCGCTCGCGTTCTGGGCCGGGCTGGACTTTGCCGGTCTGTGGCTAGGAATGCTGGCGGCGCAGGCGACGTGCGTCTCTCTAATGCTGGCGGTCGTGAGCCGCACGAACTGGAAGAAGCAGGCGGAGCGAGCGCAGCGGCTCACTGGCGGCCATCTCGATGGCAATGACGAAGAAACCGTTGCCGTCATCGTGGAGAAGAATGACGCCGACTGCGCGAAGCAGGTGGCGAGGTTAGTAGACGCCGTCATTTCTAACGTTGACACCGATTCATTTGTTGGGCTCAAGATTGATCCATTGACCGCCGTGTCAAACCAATGAGCTTAATTTATATATTTCCATTCATTTTTTATTTGAAAAATCAATTTTTTTCTGATAAAAAAATTACAAAATTGAAATAATTTCATTACTATGTAAGCATTTTTTAAATAGAAAAAATTGGAATTTTTTCTTACACAAAATTTGGATGCATTGTATGTGAATGTTGTGAATAGAACCCAATTCAATAGCATAAATGAGAAGGCATTAGGAAGAAGAGAAGATGAAATTTTCCCTTAAATTTCAACTTTTGATTTGTCGGCTGGTTAATTAGTCATGATAAGTTGAAATCTCTTGATAGAATGAGTTTGACCAAACTAGTCAAAGTTGTGCACGCAGCTACCACATTCTCATTTCATGCGTGCACACAAGAATCAGTGGACTTGAGATGCATGCATGGAGATGCACTTCATTCTTTTTTCTTGTCCAAGTCAACTATGAGTTACTCTTGAGTATGATGTGGCACATAGTGATTGCAATAAGTCAAAGCATTTTGCACTCACAAGAAAATTTTAAGATATGGACGACAATGGTGATGTGCCACACATGGTCTTAATTATAGAACCCCTCCAGAGGAAAAGATTTGCATGAACTCGTCAATCCAGCTGCCAAACACATCAGCATGAATGCATGCAGTGGATTCTAGAACTAAAATTTCAGTCAAACAATCTCATTCAGAAAAAAAAAAGACTTTTTTAAATTGGGTTTAATGAAACCACTTTCTGTAATGGTTTTTTAGCAAGTCAACTGGAATCAATCAACGATCTTGTTAGCTTTCCAAGGAATATGGAGAGAAGTAAGTCAACTCGTTGTAAGTTATTTTCTCATTGCACCACAATCACAGTCTACTTCTCTCCAAAGAAAACTAAATATTTCTGTCACCCTACAAATATGTATCCACAAGGTCAAGGACCATCTTTGCAGTTCATCAAGATTGACCTTAGATTGTGTTCATCAATTAACTCTCTCTGAACAAACATTGACATCATTAATCACTTGGCGCTCAGCTTTTTGAAATATTAAATGCATTCAGAAATCCATCTGCACCAGAAAAATAGAGAGAAGTAATAAAAAAAGGTCTACTGCTTCCTTGAAAGATTTTTAACAGTCATAAAAGTCAATGAATGCAGTTTCCTTGAGAGATTTGTAGCCGTCAGGGGACATGTCTACTGCCTCCTCAAGCTCCCTGACATTTCATTTCTGAAGATAAAAGTCAAAGTCAACACATCTTTGGCTTATGTTTCAATTCAGATACAGAAACTTGCAATGTGGTTTGATATCTACTCATTAATTTGACTGCAAAAATTTACAGAAAAGGTTAGTACTTATCCCGTTTGCAGACAGAAAGTCAATTGCTGGTTGCTTCGAGGGAACTGTGGAGAGGATAAGGTAGATGCATTAATCTAAAGCAAAAGATGAAGTAGCAAGTCAAACAATAGCTAGAAATTTATAGAGTTCAGCAACAAGTAAACACATCTGTTGGAGAATGCATATAAAAAATAATCGAGGGATGAAGCTCTAGAACACAATTCAGTGAAGTGAATAATAATACGGATTAAATTATTCAATCATTTCTTGATCCTATTCACATAAAATCAAGGAGATGTTTGAAATTTGAATCAAATGTCTTCAGCTCAAGCAATGAAAGGCACTATCCTAGAACAAATCTACTTATTAAACGAATACTTTCAGCAACCAACAACAATTGAATGTACATGCTTTTTTTCTTTTGAACAAGAGAGACAAATTCACAAGATAAATATATAGTTCTTGAGATGCAAACGCTCTTTCCTTATGTAATAATCCGTTTGATTTCCTCAGAAAAAAAATCAGCAGCTTCGTTGCGCATTTTATCGAGCACCTTACAGGCAGTGAGTGAATTGCACTGCAACGCCAAGCCTGGAGAAATTGGATTCGACTTGCAGGTGTAAATCCAAGGGAAGGAACCACTTACAAAACCAACCAAGGGGCAAACATAAAACTTACACCAATCAAAACTCCTGGAATTCTGACTCTTTCTTATTAAGCCAAAGAACTGGCCGTAATCCCTTTGGTTTCCAAAGAAGTAGTCTCAAGAGCTAAGCATAAAAATCAAAGCAGTTCGATCCATCAACTACGTGCGATAGGTTGTACTTGAGTCTTAATCATTTTATTTTCATAGTTAAAGGTGAAAGGATAAGAGAGAAAACTTGATTCATGTAAGGCTAGGGTTACAAACATATATGAAGATGGGTTAATTTAAGTTAACGGATCGAATAATTCAAACCCATTAACGTGAACTAACCCGTTAAGCTAATACACAGTATATCCTCAACACACCCCCTCAAGCTGGAGCAAATATATCAATCATGCCCAGCTTGTTACAGAATTCACACACATTGGCTGAGTTGAGAGCTTTAGTAAAGATATCTGCGACCTGCTCTTCAGACTTGGTATATGGAGTGGTGATCTGACGATTTGAGATAGCATCTCTGATAAAGTGACAATCAATTTCAACATGTTTGGTGCGCTCGTGAAAGGATGGATTGTTTGCAATGAAAATAGCTGACTGGTTATCGCAATGCATAATCATGGGACTTTCAACAACTAAGCCAAACTCTATCATTAAACCTTTGATCCATAACAGCTCACATGTGGTATGGGCCATAGCACGGTACTCTGCTTCACAACTTGACCTAGATACCACATTTTGTTTCTTGCTCTTCCAAGTGACAAGATTTCCCCCAACATACACACAGAAGCCTGATATGGACTTACGGTCATCAACGTTCCCTGCGTAGTCAGCATCAGAGTAGGACTCAACAGCAAGGTGTCCATTTTTCTTGTATAGGAGGCCTTTACCTGGGCATTTCTTAAGATATTGAAGAATTCTCAGTACGGCTTTTCAGTGACATTTTTTGGGGGACTGCATAAACTGACTGACGACACCAACTGCAAATGAAATATCTGGGCGAGTAACAGTAAGATAAATGAGTTTGCCCACAACTTGTCTGTACAAGAGAGGATCAGTATCTTCAGATATTTCCCATAAGCTATGCCGTTCATTTGAAACCATCGGCACATCATAGGGTTTGCACTCTAGCATGCCAGTGTCAGATAGAAGATCAAGGACATACTTTCTTTGAGACAAGTGAACATTTGGACCTTTATAGGCAATTTCAATACCAAGAAAATAACGAGGTTTACCCATATCACGGAGGGAGAATTGAGATTGAAGATATGTCTTGGTCTCATGGATACCTTTGGAATCATTGCCAGATAAAAGAATATCATCAACATAAATGGCCAAGATAATAATACCAGAAGGTGACTTCTTAATGAAGATCGAGTGATCAGATTTGCAGTGAAGGAAGCCAATGTGAGATATTATAGTAGAAAACTTCTGGAACCACACCCTTGGGCTCTGTTTGAGACCATATATAGCTTTATGTAACTTGCAGACCATCCCCCCCGGCTCGACATAACTAGGAGATTGATGCATATAAACATCTTCAGTAAGATCACCATACAGAAAGGCGTTCTTAATATCCAGCTGATGAAGTGACCACTCAAGGTTAATGGCAAGGGAAAGAATAATGCGAACAGAGTTCAACCGGGCAACCAGAGAGAACGTATCCAGGTAGTCAACACCATATATCTGTGTAAAGCCCTTGGCCACTAAGCGGACCTTATAGCGATGGACAGATCCATCAGGGTTATGTTTGACAGTGTATACCCACCGACACATAACAGGTCGAGCCCCAGAAGGAAGGGGAACAAGACTCCATGTGCATCTCGAGGTAAGAGCATCCATTTCCTCATCCATGGCGGCCTTCCAGTGCGGAAGAGAAAGAGCTGTAGAGTGGCTGGTAGGAACTGAACTAGAGGATAGTGCAGTTATAAAGGCATTATGAAAGGTGGAAATACGTTTGTAGGAAACATAATGAGAAATGGGATACTTAGCGGTAGAGCGACGCCTTTTGCGAAGAGCAATGGGTAGATCATCTGGATCTGGACAAGGACCCTCAGGTAAGGGCGTGTCAGGTGGGGGAGCAGGAGCTGGAGCGACCGGTGCCCGACGATGATACACCTGTAAAGGAACAGAAGAGGTACCAGGAACCAGCGAAGGCACAGATGGTACATCTAAGGGGCATGGAGTAGGAACATGAATGAGGTGATCAACAGGGACAGAAGTTGGAAAGTATGGTGTAGATTCAACGAATGAGACATCCATGCTTACCAAATACCGTCCCGTCCTAGGATCAAAACATCTGTACCCTTTCTGAGTTCGAGAGTAGCCAAGAAAGACACATTTAACAGCACGCGGATTCAACTTATCATTACGGGGAGAGAGATTGTGAACATAACAAAGACACCCAAAGGTCTTGGGCGGAATGAGAAAAATAGGGCAGTCCGATGAGAGAACTGAAAGAGGGCATTTACCTTGAAGTGTGGAGGTAGGGACACGGTTAATCAAGTATGTGGCAGTCAGAACAGCATCACCCCAAAAAATTTTAGGAACATGCATATGAAACATGAGAGCTCGAGTGACATCAAGGAGGTGACGGTTCTTACGTTCAGCAACACCATTCTGTTGAGAGGTATAAGGACAAGTAGTTTGGTGGAGAATTCCTTATGACTCACAGAACCGGGTAAAACCTGAACTGGTATACTCAAGTGCATTATCAGTTCTCAAAATTTTCAATGGTAAGCCAAATTGATTTTTAATTTCAAGATAGAACAGTTGAAAAACATGAAACACATCTGAACGATTCTTTAATAAGTAAATCCAACACATGCGAGAAAAGTCATCGATAAATGTCACAAAGTATTTAAAACCATTTCTGGTTGGAACAGGACTCGGACCCCAAATATCTGAATGAACAATATGAAAAGGTACACTAGTTGGAGGACTGACACTATTAGGAAAAGAGGTGCGATGATGCTTTCCAACCTGACATGCATCACACTCAAAAGAAGGACAAGATTTAAGAGACAAAAATTGCTGCACTTTCGTTGATGAAATGTGACCCAAGCGACAATGCCACGTGTAAGGAGAAGAAGCAGCCGTCAAAACACTGGATGAAATAGAAGCAGGGTCAGTCAACACATAGACACCACCAACCTTAAGCCCCCCACCAATCTTCGCCTTCGTCCTGAGGTCCTGAAAAACACAAGAGGAGGAGAAAAAGGTGATTGAACAGTTCAAACTTTTAGATAGAGCATACACAGAAATGAGATTCACAGGAAACTGTGGGACATAAAGGACATTAATCAAGGTAAGTTTAGAGCCTAAGTGAATTGTCCCGATGCCATGGACAGGAATAAGGGAGCCATCAGCAATGGATACCGGACTATGGTTGGTACCAATTTGAAGTGAAGCAAATAATGAACGATTACCTGAAACATGAGAAGTAGCTCCGGAATCTAAGATCCAAGTATTAGAAGATGCAGCAAGGGAGGCAATACCAAAAACACCAGGAGCAGTAGCCACCAAGGATGAGGAGGAGGACTCAGCCTGAGCTGCCAATCTAATAAGACGATCATACTCTGCCGAAGACACCGTAATCATCGAATCAGCCTGAGAGGATGAAGTCGGGGTATCAGTGTGCCCAGAGATAAGTATACCAGCTTGTCCATGATCAGCAGCCAACTTGGCATAAGTAGTTTTGCCAAATTTTTTCCAACACCGGTCAGATGAGTGATTAACACGGCCACAATGTTCACATGGTGCAATGGCCCGGCCACGCCCCCTGCCTCGACCAGAACTGCCAGCACCACGTCTCCCACCATGGGGAGCAATAAGAGCACTACTAACGGTGGGGGTAGGAGTGGCCATAGAGACGCGCAGAAGGCGAGAGTAGACACTCTGAATTGTGGAGACAGAAGGGTCAGCAAGAAGCTGTGCTTTAGCAGCCGCATAAGAGTCATCTAGGGCGGTGAGAAAGCAAGAAACAAAGAATTCCTGTCGTTGTTGAATGGTCACGGAAACATCAGTAGTCGACGGTTGTAACATTTGCAATTGATCCCATTTGCCCTTAAGAATCCGATAGAGATCAGGTATGGGCATTCCTGCTTGTTTAAGATTAAAAAGGTCCTCATACAGTTGATGAACCTGACCGATAGTCTCTTGAGGAGCATAAATAGATATTAGAGCGTCCCAAATTTCTTTGGCTGTATCCAAACACATGACAGTGGACGCTATACTTGTCTCAATGTTGGCCAGAAGAGACGTGACAACAGCCATGTCTGAACGTTTCCATGACTCATAAGAAGCATCTGAGGGGTTGGGCGGCATGCTAGTAAGATGCAGTTCTTTCCCGTGTGAACCAAGATAAAAACGTATAGATCTAGCCCAAAGTAAATAGTTGCTACCATCAAACTTAACAGTGGTTGCAACACTGGAGGCAGGCTTAAATTCAGTCATAGTTGATAAATCCATATAAGAGAACAACAGCAAGGGGCAGCTGGAGCAAGGAAGGAGTTGACCGAAAATGGGAAGGCACGTGAGAAGATAGAACCTGCGTGAAGCGAGGAAGATCACAAGCGCTTGCAATAAGAGAGCGCCCTGGATGCTTCGTCCGGAAGAACCCCAGTGATAAGAAGACCGCCAGCAATGAAGAGGGCGCCCAGCGTCGAGCTGTAAGAGCGTCAACGTCGAGCGTCGAACGTTGATCTGTAGGAGCGTCGAGCGCGAGAGCGTCGAGCGGCGAGATCACCGGATGATGACCCTGGCGGAATCGCTGGAAGGAGCGTCGAGCGTGAGAGCGTCGAACGCGAGAGCGTCGAGCGGCGAGATCACCGGATGATGCGCCTGGAGGAATCACTGGAAGGAGCGCTGATGATGTAGAGCGCCAGGAAGGATCACTAGGTCAGAGCAGTCACACGTGCACTAGCTTCGGTCAAGCTTCACTCATCTCCAGCTGCCTTCTCCTGAGGAAGATGAGGGAGCAAGCGAGGCGAAAGAAGCGGCGGAAGTGGAAGGTTGATGAACGCTTGGCGGAAGAGGAAGACCATGAAGACCACTGCAGTTGTCACTAGCTCAAGATGTCCAATGGAGGTTGCTACAATTTGTGCCAATGAATTATATGACCATATCCAACATAACTACTCAATTGATTAGATGATGTGAGAATTACCAAGGCTAAATAATTATTCATAAATTTTTATATCAAATTATTATCACTTAGATATTTATCAAATCATTAAATAATTATATGCCAAGGCTAAATAATTATTTCTGAATTTTCATATCAATATAGATAAATATTTACATGTTTTTAAGGCTCTGTTTACTTGCGTGGATAGAAATGTAGAGGGAAGGAAAAGCCAGGAGGGAAATAAAATGGATCACATCATTTTCATGTGTCCAAATTATAAAAGGGAGCTTGACGATAGCAGAAGAGAGGCATCGTCGCACGCAGCAGCGATGGCGAGCGGGAGCGGCGAGCGGACGAGGAGGGAAGATGGGCAACGAGCAAGCGCGGCAAGCAAAGCAACAAGTAGCGAGCAGTCTAGGAGGAAAGACGAGCAGCGAGCGGGCAAGGAGGAAAGACGGTGGCGGTGAGCAGGCGGCGAGCTGGCGAGGAGGGAAGATGGGCGGCTAGCTGGTGAGGAGGGAAGACAAGTAGGGGTGTTCACGGTTTGGCTTGTCCCGAACCGATTAAAACGGTTCGGCTATTTTGGAAACCATTCCCGAACCAAAAAACCGGTTAGTTCGGTTAACCACCGGTTTTTGGTTAACCGGTTAAAAAAATATTTTTTTTAATCTTAGGCCATCGGATTAAAAGAATCTCTGCAGTCTACACATCCAAATTCCCTCAATTGAGATCACATTTAAACTTCCTGTTGGTTCAGGAAAAAACAAACTAAAATAAACTAAAATATTAGGGAAGAATACAACTCATATAACTAAAGACAAAGCCTGAGCTTTGAGTAAAAGGATTTAAACTGTAAATCAAGAAAGCAAATGGATGAAGATCACTACAGATTAAGGCAGTTGTCAAAAATTATGATAGATCATGTCCCATCTATGCTTAAACCGATTGCATACAACAAAGATCAAGTCGTGATCACAATAGCTGAACATTTTACAGTGCAAAAGTTACCAAAAACATAATGTGCATTGGTTCTCATTCAACAGCAATAAATTGTAATCATTCCCACTATTTCTCAATCCAACTCACTACCATTTACACGAAACGAAAAAGAAAGAAGCAGTGCCCTGGATTCAATAAACAGTTCATTAAAAACCACTGCGTCTGGACAAATGCAATGAAAGATTGGATAGATAAAAAAACTACACAAACCCTAAACAATGAAATAGGGCGATTGGGACTGGCGACGGCAGAGAGAATGGAATTAGGGCAGGCCTGCGACGGGAGACTGGCGACTCGAGTCCTCGACCAGCGGCAGCAGTTGCTCGACGCAGACGCAGTGTAGAAAATAGGGCAGACCGGCGCCGGCAGAGAGAATGGAATTAGGGCAGAGTGGTGTCGCCGTGAGGGTCGCGTGGTGGCGTGATGTCGAGTGTCGAGTGTATAAAATAGGGCAGACTCATCACTAACTTAGTTGTGGAATTAGGGAAGGCTGGCTAAGTGACAACTGGCAAGCATTAATCGTGGAATTAGGGCAAACAACTAAACAAAATAAGAGTTAGATAATATTATAAAATATTTAATATATATATTATTAACTATACGGTCGGTCGATTAACCGATTGAAAAACTTATCCTCGAACCGTAACTAAACTAAACCGTCTACTTTACCTAAAAAACCCGACCGTAAACCGAACTGAATAAATCGGTTAACCGTCCGAACGGTCCGGTTCGGTCGGTTACCCACGGTCTAACGGTTTTCTGGTTTTTTTGAACAGCCCTAAAGACAAGCGGTGAGCGAAGGAGGGAAGACGGGCAGCAAGCTGGCGAGGAGGGAAGATAGGCCGCGAGTAAAGCAACAGACAGCAAGAGGGCAACAAGTGGTGAGCGTCAACAAGTGGGAAAGACAATGGCAGTGAGTGGGCGGCAAGCTAGTGAGCCTGCAAAATGAAGGATGATGGTGGATGTGCAGCATCAGTGGGAAAAAAAAAAACCTACGAAGCAACATTTCCACCCCAGAAACCAAAGGATTTTGATGAAATTTTCCTTCCACTTTTTATTCCACCCTGGTATCCCGAGAATTTTGATGAAATTTTCATTCCATTTTTTATTCGTTCTTTTCAGTCCTTCCAAATAAAGGATAAAAAAATTTTCTTTTCCATCTTTTTCCTCTTATTTTCCTTCCAAGTAAACAAGGAGGTTGAATATTTATTAAGCCATGGAATAATTATGTGCTCAACGTTAAAGGCTAAATAATTGTTCTCAAATCTCTATATCAGATTGATAAATGTCCACTTGGATATTTTTCAAATCATAGATAATCATATGCCTAAGGTTAAAGGCAAAATAATTATGCTCAAAACTTCATATCAGATTCATAAATATCCAAAATTCATAAATATTCGTTTGAATATTTATGAAATCATGGGATAATTATATGCCCAAATTTAATGGCTAAATAATTATTTCTAATTTTTTTTATACCAAATTGATAAATATTCACGAGGATATTTGTCTCTTTATCTTATATGGATAAATATTCACTTTAATATTTATTGCTTTATCTCAGTAAATACTCACTTGGATATTTATCTCTTTATCTCAAATTGATAAACATTTGTTTTGATATTTATCTCTTCATATCAAATTAATAAATATTTGCTTGAATATTTATCTTTTTATATTAAATTGATAAATATTCACTTTGGTATTGATCTCTTATACCAAATTGACAAATATTCGCTTGGATATGTATCTTCTCAATCAAATGGACAAATATTCTCTAGGGTATTTGTCATTTCATATCAAATTGATAAATATTCACTTGGATATTTATCTCTTAATAAAAGGGATAAATGTTCATTTGGATATTTATTATTTCATACCAAATTAATAAATATTCGCTTATATATATTTTTCTTTTCATATCAAACAGATAAATATTTGCTTGGATATTTATCTCTTCATCTCAAAATGACAAATACCCACTTGGATATTTATCTCTTCATGTAAAATGGATAAATATTCTTTATCAAAACAACTAAATATTCACAAGCTATTTGCAAGCTGAGTATTTATTATCAAGCCCTTGGCTAATGACCACTCTTGTACCTATAAGCCATAATATGACTAAATATTTATAAATTATAGTCTTTCAACCATGTATCATCACATATTGAATATAATATCACTTATATATAGGACTCTTAATATGAGATATCCTAATTTAAGACCACTCTTGTGTTTATTAGAAGCCAGAACCTACAAAAACAAAAAAAGCCCTATAATTTTAGGATAAATTTGATACAGTGGTATCATATCCATCATATCTATCATATTTATTTATAACTCTTATCTTAATAAGTTTTGACCCTACAAGATATGTTTCTTAAATTAACTTTTACACACATAAGAAATTTCCTTTGATGAAATCTTAGTGCAAGACTTTATATCATAATCTAGTAGGGTGTATGTATATAAATAAGGACATATCAATGTTGTTGTTGATACCTTGAGTTAAAAGGTAAAGTAATCTAGTATTGGAACCATTGTTGGCGTTGCTCGCCAAGTATGGGTAGCTTCATTTTGAAGAAATTAGAGTATGACTAAGTTGGCATATGTAAGTGGCAACCATAAAGAGATTGATTGACAAAGAAAAGACTTAATGCTTTTAGATGAAAATAGTCTAATAATCGAATATATGTACAACAAGTGGATAGTTGATGGGGGAAAAAGTATTGCAAGAATACTTGTTACTATTAAGGAAGAGGTAAGATAGGTATTTATTTATTTCATTAAAAATTAAGTTGCACTAAGTTCTTGGCCATTTTGAGGAATTTTCATATCCAAGTTAACTTGGCGGCCCCATCTCCCCAATTCCTCTGCCCACACAATAAAGGGAAGTGAATGTATAATGGTTCCTTTACCTTGGAATTCATATTGTTAGATCATGTTATAAATCTTGCACATAAATTTTATAGAAAAACAACTATAAGAAGACATACCAAATTCCATTAAATCAGTTAATTTGACTGGAGTGATCTTCTAATTGATTGTGTTGTTGTTCACAAGAGGTGGGGCGACTAATGGGAACCAGATGAAAACCTCTTGACAACTTGTACACTTCAATCAAGGACCACACCTTTATATAGGAAAAACATAATGGACATAATTACTTATCAGCCCATCATAGATAAGACAATTATGCCCCCAGGGATTCTACACATAATTAAAAACTCCTCTATACTTTAATTATTTAGATGATAATAAATAGATAAGAGATTAGATTATATATATACGATTCATTACTGCAACGCATATATGTCTACATGCCCAAATGCATTTTATTATGCATGTACATGTTACACAGTCCATAGATCCTAACAATCTCCCACTTGGACGAGACAACCATGTACTTACACAATAAAATCTTCAATCGCATATAAATCTTTAGAACAATTTTTATGTGCACATAATTGTATAAATGTCATCTAAATCAATCTCGTCCATCAATCTCATTAATACAAGGACCAAAGAGGCAGTCATTGAATCTATTTGTTAATTAGACCCACAGTGATCACATGCATAACTTGGCTGAATGACATAAATCTAGTATAGATATGCAGCATGAAAATTACATAATGTGATAATGTCACGTTTTATTTCCAACTGATCCAACTTTAACCAAATAAGATCAAAAGTATAAAGCAAAAGAAAATTGAACATAATTACAGGTATCAATAAACATACAAGCCAACTCACTGATTAAAAGACAATACTGACAACACCCATATTTTCAACAGGTTGATGAAAAGCCTTTGGCGTTAATGCCTTAGTGAGTTGGTCTGTAACCATAGAGTTTGTTCCTGTAAGCTCAATGGAAATGCAACTATTATGAACTCTTTCTTTTACAACGAGGAACTTGATATCTATATACTTAGACCTGGAAGAGCTCCTATTATTGTTTGAAAACAAAACTGCAGCTCTATTGTCACAGTATAACCTGAGTGGCCTTTCTATACCTTCAACAATTTACAGTCTTGAAATGAAATTACATAGCCAAATTAGCATGATTGGATGCCTCAAAACATGCAATGAATTCTGCCTCCATAGTTGAAGATGCAATTAGTGTTTGCTTGACACTTTTCCAAAATATCGCACCTCCAGCTAAAGTGAATATGTAACCTGATGTCAATTTTCGACTGTCTTGGCATTCAGCAAAGTCAAAATTAGAAAACCCAATGATCTCAAGTTTATCCGACTTTCTATATGTAAGCATATGGTCTTTAGTGTTTTACAAATATCTGAATACCCTTTTGGATGCAACCCAATGTTCTCTTCCTGGATTACTTTGATATCTGCGAAGCATTCCAACAATGTATGCAAGGTCAGGACGAGTGCAGACCTATGCATACATCAAACTCTCTACTACCGACGCATAAGGGATATTTTTCATAAATTTTGAATCAATTTCACCCTTTGGACACTGCTTGAGACTGAATTTATCTCCTTTAGCCATAGAGGCTTCAAGTGGTCTACTGTTTTGCATGCCAAACCGTTGTAATATTTTTTTTCAACATAGCTCTTTTGTGATAATCCCAAGATTCCTCGTCAACGATCATAATGAATCTGGATCCCTAAGACAAAAGATGCTTTACCAAGATTTTTTTATTACAAATTGCTTTGAAAGATATTTTTTAGTATCCTGAAGTAGTTGCATATCATTACTGGTAAGCAAAATGTCATCCACATATAGAACTAGAAAAAATATATTTACTCCCACTAAACTCATGGTACACATAATCTTCAACAGTATTCACCTCAAAACCAAATAAGAGAATTACTTGATGAAATTTTTTGTACCACTGACGGGAAGCTTGCTTGAGCTTATAAATGGATTTCTTCAATTTACAAACCAATTGATTAGTTTTTATCTAATTCTAATCTTTATGATTGTAACATATAAATTGTTTCCTCAATGTCACCATTGAGAAAAGCTATCTTAACATCCATTTGATGAAGCTCAAGATCAAAATGAGCTACCAAAGCCATAATTATTCTAAAAGAGTCTTTCAATGAAACCAGAGAGAAAGTCTCTTTATAGTCAATGCCATCCCTTTGGGTGAAACCCTTAGCGACAAAACATGCTTTAAATCTTTCCACATTGCCTTGCGAATCCCTTTTGGTTTTAAAAATCCATTTACAACCAATAGGTCTCACTCCTTCAGGTAATGGTACAAGATCCCAAACATCATTGTCTTTCATAGATTGAATTTCTTCACTCATGGCATCGATCCACTTTTGAGCATTAGAACAATTTAATTGCTTCATGGAAGGTGAGTGGATCATCTCCCACTGAATCAATATTGTTCTGATGCTCTTAGATAAATACAACATAATCACTGAAAATTGCACTTCTCCTGTGATTAGGTGTTGACACAGATTTTTATAGTATTCTAAGCATGATTTTATAGTTAGAATCATCTATATTTCTAGCCTTTCTGCCTCTTTATCGCCTTAATTGCCTTACATCTATGGAATCTACACCTCTCTTGGTATTTTTGTGTTTTTAGGTCAAAACGACCACAAACAGGGTAGATTCTGACATTTCTGTGGTAGAGAAGCTTATCCTAACTCAAGATGATCTTAACCAAAAGTTTTCAGATTCATTGAAGCTTTTGTTGGAAATCACGACCGGGTCCCGATCAGAATCATGCCCGTGATCGCCACTATGCCTGAAGCTGAAACTGATAAATCACGATCGGGTCACGACCAAATTCATGCCCGAGATCGCGGACCTGCCTGTTACGAAATCGTGATTTTAGCCCAGATTTCTTCAATCTAACCTAAGGGAAGGCTGAAGGGCACTTAGGACTTTCCTCCACCGTTGACAAAGGGGCGAAGAGCAGGGTTTATACGGCGGATCTGGCCACGAAATCATTATTTCGTGAAGAATAGCAGTGGCTGTAGTGTTGCAGGGCATGGAGAAGGCTGGCGAAGACCTTCTTTCGGCTGAGCAGAGGCTTTTTGCAGAGCACGAGGAAGAGGAGAGAGCCCATCAGAGAAGGGAAATAAAAACCCTTCATTCAAGAAGAGAAAGGGGGATTCGCACGGGTGAAGAGAAAGGGGGGATTCGCACGAGTGAAGAGAAAGGGGGAAATTGCTGTGCTTGGAGAGGGAGGAGAAGAAAGAGCCACACATCTGCCTTCATTAAAGATCTTTTCCTGCGTGAGCATCTCAAAGACAAGCTGTAAGAAGGATCTTAGATCTACACTTAATTTGCTACATTATTGTATAACCTTTGCAAGATATCTCATGATCTTACCTTTCTATTGCAACTCTTGCGCAAATATGTTATTACGCATAATGTTCATGCTTGAGAATATTGTTTATGCTGTTACCATGAATATGATAGGCTAAACTCTCAATTCAGGATGTGGGAGTAGCCCTTTGATGATTTATTAGCTTAGTAGTCTTGCTCCAAGAACCGATATCACAGCTCGATCTTATGTGCGTGCCTTGCCTGTGTCATTGATAGGCTCCGCAAGTGCACGGTCTATTGAAGTAGTAAATAATATCGTTCCCACAGGAAACAGGTGTCAAGTATCAACCTTTAGTTTCATCGATAGCTAGACAATTCAAACTCGGAATGAAAGAATATCTCTAAATCTAATTTATCGAATCAAGAATCGAACAACTACTCGGGAAAATACAGTTTTAGAAATGTTCAGGACTTCAGGTTTCACCTCGTTGAATGCTTTATATGCAAAACAATGAATCAAAACAAAATTAGAAAACAGATCTCCTTCTCTCGAAGCTCAATCCGATAGTAAATAACTTAAGGCGATCTCTCCTAAAGTACGGATTACCTTCTCTCGAAGCGTAATCCGGTGTCTAGCATAAGCTAATCTCCTACTCTCATAGCAAAATTAACCTAAGAGACCCATTAGGCTCTATGAAAGATCGTAAATCCTCGAGTGACGTTGAACGACTCTTGTAATTCAAGTCACAAGTTTAAATGCGAGAGTTCGAGTGTTACGATTCACCTCTCAGTCCATCTCGTAACACTTAACACATATATATGCTTGGCCAAAACATAAATATGCAATAAGCACAACTCATTTAAATAAGTGAAATTACTTAAAATAACACTAAGATTCAATAAAATATTTTACACAAGGAAATGTGTTCAACGGGCTACGCCCGAGTCCCGAACTAGGGTTTTACTCTAAAGCATACATCGTTTTACACACAAAAACCTTAGAAATTAAACTCGAAAGTGAGGGAAATTACTAATCAAAGGTAGGAGACGATGAGTCTTCGGTCTTCTCTTGAAAACCCCAAAGAATCTGGTCGAATCGAGCCCTCGAACGAGCAAAATCGCCCTTTTTCGTCCTAGTCACGTTTTCTCCAAAGTTTGACTTGATTACCGCCCAAAATTCCCACGTTGATGTCTTAATTGATGCCTTGGGCGGTTAGGAAGGGTAATTGGGCATTTCCCCTAATTTCTAGGCTCTTGGACAGTCAGATTTGATGAAGAAACCGTTGAAACTCGTGATCTGCGAACGCGAACACGGGCGTGACGGCAGGCACGGGCAAGCCGTGTTCGGTTCGGTGAACTGCAGGTAAGTAAGCATGACCGTGCGTCTAGACACGGGCAGGCCATGTTCAATTCTGTAATTTTGGATTGCCCGAACATGGGCGTGTGCACGGCGGTGGCGTCTGTGCCGAAGTCAACACGGGCGTGATCGTCATCACGGCTAGGCCGTGTTGAGTTCGCTGAATGGCCGAACACGCCCGTTCTTCAAGCCGTGTCGAGTGCGCAAATTCCTGGATTTTGGTGATTACGGCCGTGATGATGAACACGGCCAGACCGTGTTCTCTTCGTCAAATGTGGATTTTGAAGCCGCGATGAACACGGCCGTGAACACAAGCATGGCCAAGCCGTGTTCTCCATAGAAAGCTCCAAAAATTCCCAAAATTTTCCTGTGTGATGCTTGAAATGTGCTGAACCTTTCCATAACTTCATATCTTCACAATATCTTCGAAAATCTAGAGAAATAACCTGCATTTCATAAATAATTGGGAAAAGAGTGAAGATTCTGAACTCAAAGAGAAAAGATTCAAAATAATAGCTTAAAAACAGGAATAAGTCTGAAAACATCACATAAATAAGACTTTAAATCATGTAAAAATAACGCTTATTAAAATATCACAGACTTAAAATCTTGCTTGTCCTCAAGCAATTACACTATCTGGCATAATCAGATATCAAGAAGACAACATGTTCAAAAGCTAAAGTACGAACCTCATATGACAACACTTATACCCAATCCTAGGTTGAAGAATGTAAATCAAGATATAATCTATACTATGAGCAAAGCATAACATTCAGAGTCAAACCCAAATCTGAAAAAGGAAAAACACTGCACCATGTTAAAACTATTCATACTCATCATTTCCTTATAAAGTCAGCCAATCAAGTCAAGTTGCACTAGATAACTTATTCAACATAATAACCATTAATTTTCAATCGGTAGGTTCAAGCTACTTCCCTAAATTCACTTTCAACCTTGTTACACGAAGGACAAACATTTGTGATGAATGCGCCCCCGGTACGTAGTTAGAAAATGAACTCAAGGTGTATGCATCACATAATGCACACAAACTCATTTCTTCACCCTAAAGTAGAAGAAAGAGGAGTTGTTCACTTTTCCCTAACCCCTTCTTTTCTCATATTCACTTTTATTCTTTTTTTTTGTCGACAGTGCCAAGTTGGATGAATCTGTATTCATCGTCACTTAGGTACCACGCCCCTTTTTTTATGCAACCTAATGCAACCAAATTGAAAAGCTGGTAACAAGGGCTAAAATAAGTATGAATATTCCAAAACATAATGTTGTGTAAGAAGTAATTCAGAATAAGAAGGATCGACTACTGACACATCATGCAAGCCACAGTAAGCATACTCAATTACAATATAAAACCATGGATTCCTAAGCATAAAAGCAGTCATAATAAGAATTTTCATTCCCTTAACGTAAGAGACAGACATATCTTTATGCATCTATCATGATTCAGAATAGCGTAAGAGCTAAGGACAAGGATAAGGGTTACCATCACAGACTTAGAAGTTTGACATAGTCATAGAATCAAAATATAGACATGAAAAACATCAAAGAAACTTAGTGCATGAGACTGCACATAACATAGCACTAACACATGAAAAACCAAAGTCTTAAAAAGAACAGTACATGATTACTGACTAACACATACTAAGAGGGAAACCCTCTAACCACGGCAAAGAACTGCATAGTCTCCTATGCAGGTGAAAATACATGAATTGCATAGAAAAGGAAGCAACTTACTAAATATTAAGCAAGATCACCAATCACGAGTATTCAGCTTCCGCAGCATCTCTTGAATATCCCGATGGTCCTCGGCCTGAAGACGACCGTGGCGAGCTTGCTCGGTCTCAATGTCTCCCAAGTGCCGTAACACATCCTACATCTCCAGGCACGTTTCGTGCTGGTCGTCACGAATCGCCTTAAGATAGCCTTCAATATTGGCGTAGGCGTTCGCGGTGGAAGCAGAAGCAGATGGCTCGGCATGACGGAAGGTGCGGAAGGACGGAGAAGGTGGCGCAGTCTCCATCAGAGTGTCATCATCAGGTACCGGGAGCATGCACCAGTTTTGCCTTTCGCAGATGGTAATACGAGGAGGGTTCGGCAGCGGCAGCGTGAAGTCACTATCACGGAAGAGAAGGTAATAGATATTGCCCTCGCTGGTGATCATCTTCATCGAGAGACAAGACTCGATATCAATCCGCGAACTCCCCCTAGCCTGCTCCACCCCATGAAGGTCGACACTCATGGCAAGAGCGATTGGTGTGATAAGGCCGCCTAAGGCAATGACCCCCTTTTGCGTGGTAGCAAGCTTTTGCAGTTGTTTAACAAAATAAAATGCAGTATTAATCTTGAAAGAGTGTACCATCGCCCATAGGAAGAACACCTTGGAGGCTCGCACCATGCCGTCGCTCTCGCCCCGTGCAAATATAGTGTGCTCCAAGACCCGATGAATATAACGGAAACAAGGATTACTGACGTAGCTGGCCCGTGCTATCTGAGATACAAAGGGGTGGCGCTTAGAAATCGCAGCCCAGAACTCATTATCACTATACTCATCTGGAATGTGGCGAGTACCATCCACTAGGAATCCGAAGATCTGATTAAGCTGCGAGAGGGTGAGAGTGCGCTCCTGGTTCCCCAATTGGAAAGAAATACATCCATCGTCATTATCATCGTGAATGTTGACATTAACCTCAAGCGACGATAGGAACTCCAATGTGATCGGGATGTACGTCGGTGAAGCTATCTCAAAGAACCGCGTCCACCTGATGTTCTGGAACATCCAATAGACATCGTCGAATAATCCCAACGACATAAGAGTCCCTCGATCAAGATACCGGGTAGTGATAACCCGTCTGGACTCAAGCAGCTCATAGCGCGCCTTCTGCACAGGATCCCGGAAGATAATGCCGTCTTGGTTCAGCTTCCCCTCCACAGCGGGACGCTTGGAGGACTTCCGCGCCATCACCTTCCTTCGACCAGACATGGTGTAAAGTGTTGGATGGAGCTCGGAAGGTGGCTGAGGAGAAAACCAACGTCCGGCGAAGGAATCCGGTGAGGTGGTGGCGCTGGCGACGCTAGAAGGGGAAGCAACACCTGACAGAGAGAGGCAGCAATAGATCTGAAGATCTGGAAGTGTTTGGGGAAGAGCTAGCGACAGCACTAGAGAAAACCGGCGGCGGTGTTGGAAATGAAGAACTAGCAGCGGCGGCTACGAAAACTCAGATCTGGGATGAAACACCCCCAGATCTAGAAATCCGGAGGGGACCAAAGGCTGAAGGAACTGGCGGCAGGCAATGCTGAAGCTCAGGGAACTATCGGCGGCAAGATCCGGCAGAAAACAGCGAAGAATGGCAGCAGGCGGCGAAATCTGGCAAATGGCGGAAATGTGCCCAGAAAACTAGATCTGGGTGTCGCCGAGAACCGGAGAAAGATGCTGAAGCTTCAGACGGCGGAGGAAACGAAATATGGAGAGTATGGAGGCCGGGTTCGACGGAAAGGGGTGGCGGTGGTGCGGGAACGGGCGTGAACCCTAGGTTCCGCCGCCGGGCCTATCTTATAATCGAAGACCCGTGATACAAACACGGGCGTGGTGAGGTGCACGGCACAGCCGTGTTTGGCTCGTCAAAAATGGGTGGTAAGTAAACATGCCCGTGACGGAGACCACGGCGAGGCCGTGGTGGGCTCGGCGAAATCCCGTGGACTCGAACACAACCGGGCAGAGGAACACGCCCAAGCCGTGATTGGTTCGGTGAAAATTCTCCAAAACTCGATCACAGCCGTGACCATGAACACGGCATGCCCGTGATGACTACGGCAACATGCTGGAAATCTGCGAGCTGAGGACGGCCGTGAAGGCACGCACGGCCAGGCCGTGTTCGTCTCATCAATTAGGAAAAAATTCCTCGAAAATTACCAAAAATTCCCAGGATTAATATGATGTTATTCAATGTATAAAACAAGAAAAATCATGCCAAGAGTCATCTAAAAAATTATCAAAACAAATATAACAATACAACAAAATAATCACAACAATAACTATCAAGTTTGTCTAACCACACAATAGAAAATAAATCCATGGGGTGCCTCCCATGTAGCGCTGATTTAAGGTCAACAGCTTGACCGATGATCATGCCTCAAGGTACGTCCAGTGGATCGGAGGCAGAAGAAATGGCATATGAACGCCCCTTTCTTCTGCGCCTAAAAATTACACCTATAGAGATAAACAGTAATAATAATAGGTGTATAAAGGAAAATGTCTTAGTATCATGCAAAATAAAAATGTTTTTAAGTTCACTGTCTGTCTTCCTGAAAAATATTAAATGTGGCTCTCCAACCCCGTCATGAAAAATCGCAGTGCAACTAGAATCAGGGTCCGCATCAAATAGGTCATCAAGAGTGGTCCATTCATCTCTCATCTGTGTAGCACCTATTTCCTTATCGGTACAACGATGGGATGCAAGAAAAGCCCACTCGTGGCATGAACAATGTACAAGCTCAGGCACTATCTCAACACTGCAGCACGAGCCTGAAAAAGGAAGACCTGGCATATCAATAGATAAATGAAATTCTAAAATAGCATCACAAAAGTTCAGAGAAAGCTTCCCCTTCTTGACATCTATAACTGCCCCGGTGGTAGCTAGGAAAGGGCGGCCCAAAATAAGTGGTAATCTTGAATTTCTGGACATATCCAAGACGACAAAGTCGACTGTGACAAAGAGTTCCCCGACTTTAATTAGCACATCCTCTACTATTCCCACTGGCCGGTGTATAGAGCCATTCGCGACATGCCTCCCAAGTCCAGACTTTGGAACAGGGAGAGGGGCATGATACTCACACTAGCCCCCAAATCATAGAGAGCTCTCTCAATAGAAATATCACTGATACTACATGGAACAGAAAAACTACCTGGATCAGGAAGCTTCGTAGGCATCAGCGAGCTGTACTGTCCCGTCAATGCCTTTACCAATCTCTGGTGACAGAAGATAGGTGGCGCGTGAGGTGGTGGGTGAATTGAAACTGACTCTTGCCTGACCGCTGACTCCATAGTGATCTCCCTTGAACACTTGGCCCTTGTGCTTACATAAGACAACTCTTCACCTATACAATCCTTCGCCGCCACCTGAGGGTCTTCCATCTGGGTACCACTGAAAATCATAATCGCGTTACAGTGCTCCCTTGGATTAGCCTCGGGTTGGGAAGAAAGCTTCCCTAATGGCCTAGAGGTTGAAGAAGCTTGCTGGGCAATCTGGTTCTCCAGCATCCTAGAGTGCGTGATCAATGAATCCACTTTAGAAGTTAGTTGCCCCACCGTAGAATTCAATTTCCTGATAGACTCGTCCACATCCTCATTTCTCTTTGACTGGGTGGTGACAAAGTTCTCAAGCAATATTTCTAAATTGGACTTCTGTGGTTGATTAAACTGTCTCGGTGGAAGTCCTGGTGGCGGTCTGAAGGATGACTGGGGAAACTGATTACCAACATTTCCCTGTTGCGCTTGGCTATTGAGGTTCTGGGGGTTCGCTTGGTTCTGAGTATTCCGGTAGGAGAAGTTGGGATGATTTCTCCAACCAGGGTTATAGGTGTCTGAAAAAGGATTATTCTGTTGCGTCGGATTGGGATTGCCTAGGGTATTCGCCTGTTCAACAGAAACATCAGAAGAACAAGGTGCCATTATCTAGCAGTCAGTGGCACCATGTCCAGAAACCCCCACAAAGTTCACAAGAAATAGAATTAATAGACGATGCATTGAAATTCATAGAAGTAAGTTGGTGGGACAAGGAATCAACCTTGGCTGCCAACGAACTCAACATGTCTAGGTCATGCTTACCTCCTCCTCTTACCGGGGCGTTTCTCTCACTCGTCCACTGGTAATGATTCAGAGCCATGTCCTCAATCAAATTCATGGCATCGTAAATATTTTTCTTCATAAGCGCACCGCCCGCGGTTGCATCTACAGACAAACGAGTTTGATATAGAAGACCATTATAAAAAATATGCACAAGTACCCATTTTTCTAGTCCGTGATGCGGGCACCAATTCCTTAAAACGGTCCCAGGCTTCATATAACGACTCACCTTCCCTTTGGCTAAAATTTGTTATCTGGTTCCTCAATTGAGCGGTCTTGCTCGGCGGGAAATACTTGGAGAGGAACACGTGGGAAAGCTGATCCTATGTTGTGATTGAGCCTTGGGGAAGGGACTACAGCCATGCTCGCGTGCGATCCCTAAGGGAAAAAGGACAGAGACGTAAGCGGATTGCATCAGAAGTTACCCTATTTATCTTCAGGGTATCACAATATTCAAGGAAAATAGACAAATGTAAATTTGGATTGTCCTGTGGTGAACCGCTAAATTGGTTTTGCTAAACCATATGCATGAGGGCCAGCTTGATCTCATAGTTATTTGCTTCAACCGCCGGCCGAGCAATGCTAGAATGCAAGCTCTGCACATTCGGTGCAGCAAAATCTCTTAGTGAGCGGTTCTGGTCCATTGCAACTGTATTAGGATGAGGTTCTTAAAGCTATTGATCGTGGACTTTCCTTTGAGCTCGAAAGGTCTTTTCAATCTCGGGGTCTTCTGGAACTAGCTGACCTGTTCTAATTGTTCTTGGCATGCACAGTGTTAGCAGACCAGAGAGTAATATAAGCTTGAAGAATGAAAGAAGACAAGAAATATGAACAAATCAAGTAAAAGAAAAATAAAAAGCAAACAAAAATAAAAAAAAATATCTTGTCTATCAACTCAACTATTTAATCGATATTGACTACACCTTGCTCCCCGGCAACGGCGCCAAAAACTTGATAGGCTCCGCAAGTGCACGGTCTATCGAAGTAGTAAATAATATCGTTCCCACAGGGAGCAGGTGTCAAGTACCGATCTTTAGTTTTATCGATAGCTAGATAATTCAAACTCGGAATGAAAGAATATCTCTAAATCTAATTTATCGAATCAAGAATCGAACAACTACTCGGGAAAATACAGTTTTAGAAATGCTCAGGACTTCAGGTTTCACCTCGTTGAATGCTTTATATGCAAAACAATGAATCAAAACAAAATTAGAAAACGGATCTCCTTCTCTCGAAGCTCAATCTGACAATAAATAACTTAAGGCGATCTCTCCTAAAGTACGGATTACCTTCTCTCGAAGCGTAATCCGGTGTCTAGCATAAGCTAATCTCCTACTCTCGTAGCAAAATTAACCTAAGAGATCCATTAGGCTCTATGAAAGACCGTAAATCCTCGAGTGACGTTGAACGACTCTCGTAATTCAAGTCACAAGTTTAAATGCGAGAGTTTGAGTGTTATGATTCACCTCTCAGTCCATCTCGTAACACTTAACACATATATATGCTTGGCCAAAACATAAATACGCAATAAGCACAACTCATTTAAATAAGTGAAATTACTTAAAATAACACTGAGATTAAATAAAATATTTTACACGAGGAAATGTGTTCAACGGGCTACGCCCGAGTCCCGAACTAGGGTTTTACTCTAAAGCATACATCGTTTTACACACAAAAACCTTAGAAATTAAACTCGAAAGTGAGGGAAATTACTAATCAAGGGTAGGAGACGATGAGTCTTCGGTCTTCTCTTGAAAGCCCCAAAGAATCTGGTTGAAACGAGCTCTCGAACGAGCAAAATTGCCCTTTTTTGCCCTAGTCACGTTTTCTCCAAAGTTTGACTTGATTACCGCCCAAAATTCCCACGTTGATGTCTTAATTGATGCCTTGGGCGGTTAGGAAGGGTAATTGGGCGTTTCCCCCAATTTCTAGGCTCTTGGACCGTCAGATTTGATGAAGAAATCGTCGAAACTCGCGATCTGCGAACGTGAACACGGGCGTGATGGCGGGCACAGGCAGGCCGTGTTCTGTTCGGTGAACTGTAGGTAAGTAAGCACGGCCGTACATCTAGACACGGGCAGGCCATGTTCAATTCTGTAATTTAGGATTGCCCGAACACGGGTGTGCTCACGGCGGTGATGTCTGTGCCGAAGTCAACACAGGCGTGATCGTCATCACGGCTAGGCCGTGTTGAGTTTGCTGAATGGCCGAACACGCCCGTTCTTCAAGTCGTGTCGAGCGCGCAAATTCCTGGATTTTGGTGATTACGGCCGTGATGATGAACACGGCCAGGCCGTGTTTTCTTCGTCAAACGTGGATTTTGAAGCTGCGATGAACACGACCGTGAACACAAGCATGGCCAGGCCGTGTTCTCTTCGTCAAATGTGGATTTTGAAGCTGTGATGAACACGACCGTGAACACAAGCATGGCCAGGCCGTGTTCTCCTTAGAAAGCTCCAAAAATTCCCAAAATTTTCCTGTGTGATGCTTGAAATGTGTTGAATCTTTCCATAACTTCATATCTTCACAATATCTTCGAAAATCTAGAGAAATAACCTGCATTTCATAAATAATCATAAAAAGAGTGAAGATTCTGAACTTAAAGAGAAAAGATTCAAAATAATAGCTTAAAAACAGGAATAAGTCTGAAAACATCACATAAATAAGACTTTAAATCATGTAAAAATAATGCTTATCAGTCATTCGAAAGAATGCACTTGAGCCTTTCCCGCCTCAGTCGAGGTTCGTAAATCAGAGAATCATGGGGAAACGCGCTGATTGTCTGTACTCGACTAAGGCATCGTTAGGGACTTAGATGTGTTGGGGAGATTAGAAATCCGACCGCACGGCGGAAGCATTTGGTTGAGGGTTTATCAAATCCATTTGCATGTTATGCCTACGTTGCCCGAAAGGGAATGTTTGAGCCTTTTATTTTCTTGTGTGGGGTTTGTAAATCAGGGCCTAGGGAAAATCTGCTTGACACGAACTGCACTCTCCTTGTGTTAGCTTCTAGATCCTAGATGCACCTGGCGACGTGAAAGCGTGTCAGTACGTTGGATTGCTTAGGAACACTACACCTGCACTGCCCGAGAGGGTGTGCTTGAGCTAGAGGTTATGCAGGAGAGGTTTTTAAGACAAGAATTCTTGAGGAGGATCCCTTTTGTTTAAACCTGTACCCACCTTGAAGGTATTAGGAGCTTAGACACATCAGGAAGACGACTAGTCCGACTGAACCTCAGAACCCTACGAATTTGACCGGTAGCCGGGTTCGTGGGAGCAGACTGACACGATCCGCAAGTGCACGGAAATGTCGAAGTAATACAAAAGACGTCGAATCCCACAGAGAACAAGGTCGAGCACCAGAAAATCCAATTCTTGATATCTAAGCTGATCAAAAATAGAGTTTTAAAAACTTAAAATGAAAACTAAGTGAAACTATAAATGAAGGAATCAAGCAATAACGGTAAGGAAAATATATGAGAGAGATATCGGGGCTATGGTTTCCACCACACTGACGATCTTAATTGCGTTTAAAAATATCACTTACAAGGATTTATGATTTTACACAAGGAATCTAACCCTAGGGTATAAGGTGCTCTCTCTCAAGTGTACACTCCGGTGCTTGCCTAGAACGGTCTCCTACTCTCGCGGTAGATCGTTCTAGACAAACCCAATGAGTTTTGTGGTAGATTATGAACCCTCAAGCGAAGACCAAGCACTCTCGTGTCGAGGCTTCACAAGTTTCACAAAGAGGTTCTGTCGTTACGATCCTCCTGTCGGTATGAATCATAACAACTAAGACATGTCAATACTTGGCCAAGGTAAAAATCATGAAATAAGTACATCAAGTGAAGTATGCTCACAATATAATCCAAATAATAGAATTAAAACATGGATTGCAAATAAAAATTGTCAGCGGGCTTCAACCGAGCCCCGAAATAGGGTTTACGCTACAATCATCATTGAAACGCTCAAAATCTCTCTTTAAACATAGGAAAATCCTGGGAAAGAGTTTCTAAGAGGGAGGAGATGATAAACTGAAACAAATAACCAAGAATCGCCTCAGAGTCGCCTATTCGCCGTGTTCTTCCACCCTAGCAATTTCGTCGTGTGATTGCTCGATGATTAGGGCACGAGAATTGGTGCTTTTATGTTCCTTGCCCTCTCCTTCGAATCAGCTTTCCAAAGAGTGCTTACTTGCCAAATTTGGACTTGAATCGGGCCCAAAATCTTTGAAAATCCGAATAGAGGTCGAGCTGTCCAGAAAGTATCACGGGTGAACCCCACCGGGTTCACTAGGCAGTGAAGCTTCCTGTACAGTTCTGTCACTAAAGAAGCACCGGTGAACCCCGCCGGGTTCACCAGGCAGTGAAGTGCACTGTGGGTTTCATCCTTCGGCAAGATCACCAGTGAACCCCATGGGGTTCACTTAGCCGTGAAGTCCAGAAAAAGCTCCGATTGAGCCCAAATTTGATGGGCAGCTTCGTCTTCTCATAAGGAATCGCCCCATGCTCTTAGATTCTTCAAAAAGACTTCAAAATTGGGTGATTTTACCTGAAATTCCACAAGAAAGATGAAAAGTGAAGATTCTGAAGCTTTAAAGTAAATAAGCCTTAAAGGAGTGTAAAAATATTAAAATAGGCCTAAATTCATAATGGAATAATAATAAAAATCACTACTAAAATGCAAGGCATCACGGACGTGGCTATTGGAGGGAGCAACCTACGTGACAAGGAAGCTGAGTCCCTTGAACTTTTTAGGATAACGGTAATAGAGCTTGACTATGCAGCTGTAAAGAGTCAAAGTGGTGAACCCATATCCTGATACATCTCCCCATTAGAATTCCCTCGTGCAAATTCCTCTGTTTACATTCTTGTGCATTTAATTAGTTTAACACTTCAAACTTGATAAATTTCGACGTCGTCTAGCTAGCAAATTCGAAATCTATCGGTACTTGCCCATTAGTCCCTGTGGGATCGATATTTTACTACTTCGATAGACCCGTGCACTTGCGGGAAGCCTAACAAGCATCTTTTGGGCCTATCAAGTTTTTGGCGCCATTGCCGGGGACTAATTTTGGCAATATTGATAAGATTTAGAAGTTACCAGACTAGACATTTTTTTTTACTTATTAGTATATTTTGTTTCGCTTCATTTTACACCTTTCTTGATTTAACGAAACACTTGCTTGATTAGATTTTAGTTTATGCATAGAACTCCGTGACTGGAACCTGCGATACCATTTGATTCGGAAATTGAAAGAACATTCCGGCGTCGCAGAAATTTTCAGAAACATCAATCCAACAAGAATTCGCAAACATCAATCATGGACGGTAACAAGTCATTCCGAGACTTCGCCGCACCAAATGTTCAAGGACTGCATTCTAGCATTGCACGTCCACCAATAGAAGCGAACAAATTCGAGATAAAACCGTCACTTCTGTCAATGTCACAACAAAACCAGTTCGGTGGGGCACCGACTGAGGATCCAAACATGCATTTATCTATTTTTCTCGAATACTGTGACACTATTAAAATGAATGGTGTAACCACTAACGCTCTGCGAATATGCCTTTTTCCTTTTTCACTTAGAGACAGGGCGCGAGCATGGTTACATTCTTTACCATTTGGATCCATCACTTCGTGGGAGCAACTCTCACATGCTTTCCTTGCAAAGTACTTTCCTTTGAGAAAAACCGCACAGCTAAGAAACTAGCTTACCAATTTCTCTCAAAGAGAGGGCAAATCGTTATATGAGGCGTGGGATCGCTTCACGGAATTGCAGCGAATGTGTCCTCACCATGGCCTCGAGAAATGGGTACTGGTACATACTTTTTATAACGGTCTGCTTGATACCACATGCCTTACTGTGGATGTAGCTACTGGAGGAGCTCTTATGAGCAAAGTAGTTGATGACGCCTACAATCTGATTGAGGAGATGGCGTTGAACCACCACCAATGGTCGAGTGAAAGAGGTACTTCGTCACAACAAGCTGGTAAGTATGAATTTGATGCCCTTACTTCTGTAGCTGCAAAAGTAGACTCTTTATCTTACAAGCTAAATTCCATGAACATGCGTCCTGCTATTTTTAACTCTGCTATGTGTGAAGTTTGTGGAATAGAAGGTCATCTTTCTGAAACTTGCCAGTTAAGAATTTTGACATCTCAAGATCCTCCACCCACTCTAGTGAATGCTATAGGTGACTTTAATGCGAGAGTCCCAAACAACCCCTATTCAAACACCTACAATCCTGGATGGGGGAATCATCCTAATTTTTCCTACAGAAACAACAACTTAGCTCAACCATCAAACTATAGACAACCTCCTGGATTTCATTCATCTAACATCGGGTACCAACCTATGCAATTTGACCAACCTCCACAACCAAATACTAACACAATACCACAAGAGCAAACTTTAGAGTCACGCTTTGATAGCTTTGTGTCAACGTAGACCAAGGCCATAGACAGCATGTTAGAAGCAATCAAAGGCTTAACCACACACCAAAAGATGCTAGAGAACCAAATAGCACAGTAGGCTAGTACATCTACCAAACCGCCGGGCAGATTGCCTGGACAGCCTGAAACAAATCCTAGGGAACATTGCAACACCATTACCATGCATAGTGGCAAGCAACTTGAGGAACCAGAAATGCCTAAGGATGACCATTGTGAGAATGAAGCCAAAACTCTTGAGTCTGAGGAACCAGCTGTCGTTGAACGTGAATCACAGATGAAAGAGACTGAACCTGTATATGTCCCACCACCACCTTACAAACCACCCATTCCATTTCCCCAGAGATTGGCAAAAGCAAAACTTGATCAGCAATTCGGTAAATTCTTGGAAGTTTTAAAGAAACTATATATCAACATACCATTTACCGATGCTCTATCACAAATGCCATCTTATGCTAAGTTTTTGAAGGAAATCTTATCTAATAAAAGGAGAATGGAAGAGCATGGCACAGTGGCGTTGACTGAGGAATGTAGCGCAATCATCCAGAATAAGTTACCGCCAAAGTTGAAAGATCCAGGGAGCTTTACCATTCAATGCCTGATCGGAAACACCCCCTTTGACCGAGCTTTATGCGATCTCGGCGCCAGTGTAAGTTTAATGCCACCCTCCCTTTGCAAGAAACTGGATATCAGAGATTTAAAGCCGACAAATATTTCTTTGCAATTGGCCGGCCGATCTGTACAACATTCGATAGGAATTTTAGAGGATGTGCCAATAAAGGTTGGTAAATTTTATATTCCAGCTGATTTCATTGTACTTGAGATGAAGGAAGACTCCAAGCTTCCTATAATACTAGGCAGACCATTTTTGGCAACTGCCGATGCTATAACCGATGTTAAGAATGGGAAGTTGACACTACGCATAGGTGAGGAAACGGTAGAATTTGATATAACAGAAAGTCTGAAGAAACCTATTTTTGCAAATTCTTGATTTAGCGTCGGAGTCATTGATAATGTGCTCAATCCATCCCATTTCCCTTGGAAAGCTATTGACCCACTCAAGGCGTGCCTAATGAATGAATATGACGATGAGCAGGAGGAGGAAGTACATGCTTATGCAAATATTCTTGACACAACCACCGAAACTAAGTCAGATACAGAAGAACTTGAAAAGTTACCAGCACCGAAACCCGAGGTTTGTGAACGGACGAATCTAGAACTCAAATCCTTACCAAGCAACCTCAGGTATGAATTCTTAGGAGAAAATTCTACTTACCCCATTATTGTAGCTGCCCATCTCAATTCGGAACAAACAAGCCTTCTCATTGATAAGCTTCGAAAGCATAAGAAAGTAATCGGCTACACTTTGGAAGATATAAAAGGTATTAACCCTTCTTTATGTATGCACAGGATACATCTCGAAGAAGGCAGCACCCCATCTATCGAATACCAGAGACGATTGAACCCGAATTTAAAGGAGGTAGTAAAGAAAAAAATTCTGAAACTATTAGATGCTGGGGTTATTTACCCTATTTCAGATAGCCAATGGGTAAGTCCGGTACATGTGGTAACAAAAAAAGGAGGGATAACGGTAGTTAAAAACAAAGATAACGAATTGATCCCGCAAAGAACCGTTACCGGGTGGCGCATGTGCATCGACTACCGAAAATTGAACAAAGCCACCCGCAAGGACCATTTTTCTCTTCCCTTTATTGATCAAATGCTTGAAAGATTGGCTACTAACTCTTATTTTTGTTTCTTGGATGGGTACTCAGGATTTTTTTCAAATACTGATACATCCAGACGATCAAGAGAAAACCACATTCACGTGTCCCTTTGGCACGTTCGTGTACCGGCGAATGCCGTTTGGTTTATGTAATGCGCCAGCTACATTCCAGCGTTGCATGATGGTAATTTTCTCCGATCTGATTGAAGGCATCATGGACGTCTTTATGGATGACTTTTTGGTATACGGGTCTAGTTTCGATTCTTGTTTATCTAATCTGAACAGTGTTTTGCAGCGTTGCAAAGAGACAAATTTAGTGCTTAATTGGGAGAAATGCCATTTTATGGTAAAAGAAGGAATCGTTTTTGGCCATTTGATATCAGAGCGTGGTATCGAAGTTGACAAGGCGAAAATCGATGTAATCGAAAGGATGCCACCTCCAAACTCTGTCAAAGGAATAAGAAGCTTCCTAGGACATGCGGGCTTTTATAAGCGTTTCATTAAAATTTTTTCTAAAATTGCTAGGCCTTTGACATCTTTACTTGCTAAGGATATACCATTTGATTTTGACCATAATTGCATGGACGCTTTTCAGCAGCTGAAGAATGCGTTGATTTCTGCCCCGATAATGCAACCTCCAGATTGATCGCTACCCTTCGAAGTTATGTGCGATGCCAGCGACTATGTGGTGAGAGCTGTATTGGGACAGCGGAAAAACAACTGAACACATGCCATTTATTACGCTAGCCGAACGCTTGATGGGGCACAGAGCAACTACGCCACGACGGAAAAAGAATTCTTAGCTGTAGTTTTTGCGTTCGACAAGTTTCGATCATACTTAATTAACTCACGTGTTATTGATATACAGATCACGCGGCAATTCGGTATCTCATGACCAAGAAAGATGCGAAACTGCAACTGATTAAATACTATTATTGCAAGAATTCGATATTTAGATCAAAGATAAGAAGGGAACAGACAATTTAATAGCGGACCATCTGTCCCACTTGACGGCCACTCCCGAGAGTAATTCAGAAGATGAAATAGATGATGCATTCCTAGATGAGAACCTATTAGCTACCACCACGGTAAAAACACCCTGGTATGCCGACCTAGTGAATTTCTTGGCAGCCGGTATCATGCCTCCAAACCTTACACACCAGCAACGAAAGAGATTCATATCAATTGCTAAATACTATTATTGGGACGAACCACTTTTGTTCGAACGTTGTGCCGACTACATCATTTGAAGATGCTTGCTAGAGGAAGAAGTTTCAGATGTCCTGTTCCAGTGTCATTCATCACCTTTTGGGGGGCACTGTAGTGGTAAGAAAACAGCATATAAGGTCCTCCAATGTGGATTTTTTTGGCCAACGCTATTCAGAGACACAAGGGACTATGTACAGTCTTGTGATTGTTGCCAAAGGATGGGAGGAATATCGCGGAGAGACGAGATGCCTCTCAATACCATTCTTGAGATTGAAATCCTTGACGTATGGGGTATCGATTTTATGGGTCCATTTTCGCTCTCCTATGGTAACAGATTCATCTTAGTTGGAGTTGATTATGTTTTCAAATGGGTCGAAGCCTTGGCTGCCTCGACAAATGATTCTAAGGTAGTTCTCTGATTTTTCAAGAAGTTAATATTTCCACGATTTGGAACACCCCGCGTTGTAATAAGCGATGGTGGATCTCATTTCATTGAACGAGGATTTGAACTACTTCTCAAAAAGTATGGGGTAATATACAAGGTAGCCACTACTTACCACCCTCAGACTAGCGGACAAGTTGAAATATCATACTGGGAGATAAAGCATATTCTTGAAAAAATCGTATCGCACACACGAACAGACTGGTCACTCAAACTTGATGATGCTTTATGGGCATACCGTACATCATTCAAAACTCCAATAGACCAGTTGATATATGGTAAATCGTGTCATTTACCAGTTGAGATTGAGCACAAAGCCTATTGGGCGATACGACAACTGAACTTCGACGGAAAATAAGTTAGTAAAGCCAGAAAACTCCTGCTTAATGAGCTCGAGAAATTTCGACAAGAAGCTTATGAGAATGCCAGAATTTATAAAGAACACATCAAAAGATGGCACGATAAAAGAATTACAAGGAAGGAATTCCGCGAAGGCGATATGGTACTTTTGTTTAATTCAAGGATCAAGTTTTTCCCTGGAAAACTTCGAACTAAATGGACAGGATCATTTGAAGTGCGAAAAGTCTACCCTCACGGTGCCGTAGACATTTTCCGAGAGCAAACTAGCACATTCAAGGTCAATGGGCAAAGGCTTAAGCATTATTTCCCATGCGAGCCAATACCAGAAGGGACTGCACTGGTCCTCATGGATCCTCCTTCACCGAAATGACACTGACTATGGTCAAGCTGACAGACCATTAAATCAACGCTTCTTGGAAGGTAACCCAAGCATCTTACTCTAGTTGAATTTATTTTCAACATCTTTTTCTTCTTATTTTCATATTTTGTGCAATATTAGTCTAGTTTGCATATTTTAAGGAGTTCTCTTGATGATTGGTCTGAAATCTTTAGTGATCACATATTCCTGTTACATATTAAATTGATACTAGGACGCTTCGACCAACCTTAGAATATCCTAGCTTCCTCTATTATAAATTTGAATCTCATCTCCTAGTTGTGTCTATTTTTGTTCTAATGCATGGTTTTGGTATCTAACACTGATGGTAAAACTTGCAGAAAATGCGCATGCACTATGTCGATGCCAACCATCAAACTCCAAATACCGGCGCAGAATACCGATATTGAAGTAGGGTGAGAAGGTCCTCAACAAGAAACACCCACGAGAAGGATGCAAGCTACGCTTGCACCAATTGATTTTAATCCGTTCTATTTGGGAACTTATATGCATTTGTGAACTGATCTTGTTTATCTTTAGCATTGAGAACTAATTCTCACAAAAGTTGAAAATGATATTTGGGCCTTGTTGTGCCCTCTCACTACTTGCATTGTTTGCTATACTCCTGTTTATATAGCTATGGATATTGATGTTCTTACTTGACTTTGAATGACACAGGGTTATCGCAAACTAATGCAGTAAAGAAAGGTGTTTTCCGCCAATTTTCTCAAAATCATGGGCAGGTCCTGATAGAAATCTCGACCGTGATTCTCACTCAGTCCGAACATCAGAAAACTCACCGAGAAAATTACGGCAGAGAGGAGACTGGAGCCACGGCGGTAATCAGCAACAAAGAATTTCATGAAAAAATCATGATTGGGGAACGCTGGAAGTCGTGACCAAGATTTTTCGAAGAGGCAAAACGAGACTTATCTGCCGAAAGGTTCACGGTAGACCCATAACTATGGTCACGGCTGTAAAATCTATGCAAATCCATACAGAAGAAATCACGGGTGGGTCATGATGAAAATCATGGGCAAGATTTCCAGAAGACAAAACGAGTACAAAATTTATGAGAACGTCACGGCTGCCCCTTGATTGAAGTCACCACCCTGAAGATTTGCATCAAAGATTTACGAGAGAATCATGCCTGGGTACCGACAAAAATCTCGACCATGACTTCCCTACTGATGCTTCTACTGAACTTCATGATCGGATCCAGATAGGAATCTCGGACGTAAACCTTGGCAGCTTAACGGATCCGCCTCGCCAGCCCGACCTGTTAAGCCATCCACTTAACTTAGCCCCAAATCTTTCCGCCTAGGGTTCCCAATTTTTCTTTCGTATGACGCGCCGACCCCACTGTGTGCCTCACCTGCTGCCGCTGCTCACTTCACCGCCGGCCAGTGACTAGCCAGCGACTCTTCCAACGACAACAACAACTTCCGGCGAGCTCTCACTCCAGGTTTTCAATCCTTTTCTCGCCGCATACTCTGCTTTCACTCAAACTCTATTCTTCACCAATCTCGACCAGCATTCGAGCAACCATGCCGCCAAGAAGAAAGAATAACGGCAAGCGCCCAACTGGAGCTACCAGCCCATGGCCTGAAACACGGCAGCAGCAATCCGCTCCGCCTGAGATTCAAATGAGGGATAGTCACCAAGTTGCCATATATCAAGTTCTATCTAACCGCCACATAATCAACACCAGATACATCGACCCGCCTTCGCTGGCGGCGTCAGGAATCTTCGACGATCTCCTTTGGATATTCCAGTAGTTCGGCTGGGGACGCTTCTTACAATATGCGTAGCCCACCTACATCCCCTTTACGCTTGAGTTTCTCAGTTCGGTGGAGGTTAAAGTTTCGGCACTTGAGACTGATCCTGGACTGATTACCTTCAGGCTTTCCAACAATAAGTATCGCCTCATAGTCGCTGATCTGAATGACATTTTTGGATTTCCAGCTTACGCATCCAGGCTAGGTTCCCCTAACTTCAACGAGGACATCTTTTGGTGCTGTATTTGTTCTATGACAGCTTATCCACCGAGGAACGTCAGAGCCTCCACCATCTCCAATCCCTGTATCAAATACACACATCGATTGCTCGCACATTCAATCTTCGCAAGGGAGGGAGATGGGATTGTCCGCCAGCCGAAATTACTTTGCTTGTGGGGACTCTTGCATCAATTCTAGATTAATGCCGGGTATCACCTTGCCCGGCAGTTCCTTCGTGTCGCCCATGCATCAAAGGGGAATATTTGTATTGGTGGCATGATCACCACTATTGCTTTATCCTTGGGCCACAACCCTTTCGGACAATCGGAGGTGATTGGATCTTGAGCACCTACTTTCGATGAAGATGATCATCAGGAGAGGGGACATTTACTACCTCAGCTTCACAGATACCACTGCCACTATGGCTTTACCAAATACCGCACGGACCGATATCAGAGATAGCGCCAACTGGCACCTTCATCCCGACTCTGCCGCACCGGAAGACTAGACTACACCACTCGACATGGACCCTAGCTCCACTATCGGTGGACAGCCTCGGACTGCAGCGCGCCCTTCTATGGACGATATGCTTCATCTTCTCCGGCAGGAGCAACTAAACCAGGGGAAGCAGCTAACAACCCTGGTAGAAACGGTAAAATCTATTGAACTCTTCTTACACTGCAACATGTCTGGACCTCCGCCGCGAGATGAAGATGAGGACGTTGACGATACTATCCACGTCTCTGATTCCTCATACGGTGCTGATGATGATGACGACCCGGCTGAGTGCAGTGGATAGGACTGCACTTTAGTAAGTCTTCCCTCACCCCTTTTGATATATATCTATACCACATGCATCATGGATGGTGCAATATTTTGCTTGGAGAGGGGAGATTTACATATTTTGATGGGTCGCTTTATTGTTTTTATGAAATTATGTTGTATGCACTATATGGAAAACTTTGTGATGTGTTGAACTGTCTTGTTGAAGTACGGATGTGCCAAACTTGCCAGCTTTAAACTCCTTTACTGCTGGACGTACATCGAGCATTATGGATTTTGTTGACACTATACTCCTCCTTCCTGATAGATGTGCTATTTTTATGATGTTTCGATTTTACAAGGACACTATCATAATGCATTTCATTGTGCCTTGTTGATAGACCTCGATGTTTAGATAACAAGCTATATCCATCTGATGTGATTTCATGATTTTGTTGATAAGCTGTGAACCTTGTTGGTGATTGTTTCCTGAACACGTAAAATCCAAGGAGGATTCTGGCTGAAGTTTTATAGAATTTTGAATGATATTTTCTCATTTATGATTGATTTCTATTTTTGGATTCATTCACCTAATTTATGATTGATTCATGCTCCTACACTACACTGAAAGTATCTTTCAATGCTAAACAATTCACCTAGTGACTTGATTCCTTATACACTGGACACTTAAGGATTGAACTTTGATAAAGCTTTGAATCTAGGAAATATCTGTATCCCGACATGAGTACTATTTGTTTGTATAATTATAGACCAAACCACTTGACACACACTTACCACTCTTGGTAACTCTCGGTGTTAGTTTTGGTTCGAGTTCCTCTAACTTGGCACCGCACGAGAAATAGAGAGAAAGAAAAGAGAAGAAAACAAAAGGTAGTAGTACCGAAGTTAGAACTTGGCACTACCCAACAAAATGAGAAAAGAAAGGAGAGCAGTGGTACCGAAGTCTTGACTTGGCACTGCCACTAAAAGAAAAGAAAGAGAAAGGCAGTGATACCGAAGTTGTGACTGAAAGTCCCCTAAAACAAGGGGGCGAAACCCTAAAGGGGGGGCGCATATTAAATTTTCGAGCGGAAGCAAGGGTTTCATAGATCGATTTATATGTCATATGATCAACTTTCAATACCTTGCAATGTAGATAGATCTAGAAGAAAGATCATACCATTGCCATCGCTTGGATGGTGCCTTGGAAGCAAAGATCGAAAGGGGTCTTCTCCAAAGGTACCGCACACAAGAAGAGAGATGGCTTCTCCTTGATGTTCTTTGTGCTAGCAAGGTTCACCAAGTTTTCTTGTCGCGTGAAGGAAGATGAGATGAAGTTCCTTTCGCTTGTCAAACTCTCCTGGTGTAAACTCTATCACCACACACGAGAGGCTTCGAGTAGTGAAGAGGGGCGATGAGAGAAACGTTCCTTGTGAACGTTGAGACATGGCTTCTAAAAATAGCAAGCCTTAACGTCTCATGCGGTTATGCGTTATGTGTTCACTTCAAGTGAACCGAACGCTCATCCTTCTCTCTTTGAACCATGCGCTCATTCTTGAGCCGGTTCAATTTGGTTCAAAGACCAAAAACAAATCAGCCCAAGCCATGGCCTAGATCTCATTAAACCAAATGGTTCAAGATCTAACCGTTCATCTCCTGATGCTCTTGATCTCACCGATCTAGCATCAATTCTCTCGATCGAAGCTTACCGATCTAAAGCCCTAATCAATCAAACATGATCAGACCAGATCTCACTTACAATCAGAGTTTAAATTCCTTTAAACTGAACCAAAACAATTCAGTCCACACGATCTGACATGAGTAAGCCATATCATCAAATTGTGCGACCCTGAGGGTTTCCTTTAAATGTCGGTAACGATAACTCACGTTATCACGATCAGTGAGGGGTATCTAGCAACACATCACTGTCTCCCGATATAAAGGAAAGAGTCTTCCAAGACTACACCCAAACCACAGCACAAGTGTGAATCTACTTCACTAAACATACATGATTCCTTTGCCACTGGATGTTCTTATTGGACAAGCGTGTCAAGCTTGTAACTCCAATATGATGAGCATGATTAGATCAGATGAACATAGTCATCTGGGTATGGCCATACACTTTCTCAATCATCTCATCCAGGGGGGCCCCTTTAGAACATCACACTCCTATTAAAGAGACGGCAATCCTTTATCTATCACTAGTGTCCTAACCTGACTCATGATCATTATCCAAGATAGTCTATAACCATTATGTTTCAAATGATATTGAACTACCTCAAAATAATGACAATCATCATTTAGAAACACAAGTGATCTCAAGTCAGAGGAAGTATGTCACTTGTTCGCATACAAGGATTATTCACATTATGACAAGCAATTGAATATCCTAGTAGGGTCTGTCCAGTACATCCAATGTACCTATGAGTCTACATCTTATTCCATGCTCGAAGCATCCTATAAGATTAGAACACATATTAGTCTCAATCATATCTAGGCTGTCTCATGTTCACCAAGATATCTCGACTAAGGACTTAACTGCATGTTAGCCAAGCTGAACAGCATTGAGACATTATTCAGAAGTATACATATGACAGCAGATGATGTAACAACCTGAATAACAACCATTGCCTTTATAAACATAAGAGTTTATACATGATACTGAAAGAATCCCTAGGCCTCAAACATTAGCCTTAAGGGCATACCCCAACAATCTCCCACTTGCACTTAATCTAATGGTTGAGAAATCTCAAACCCATATTATTACAGTGCTTCTCATGCTTCTGCTGCGCTAGAGGCTTTGTAAGCGGGTCAGCCAGATTGTCATCTGTATGAACCTTGCAAACTTTGATCTCGCCACGATCAATGATCTCCCGGATCAAGTGAAACCGTCTCTGTATGTGCTTGGACTTCTGGTGCGACCGTGGTTCCTTTGCTTGTGCTATTGCTCCAGTGTTATCACAAAAGATAACCAAAGGATCTGCACTCGAAGGAACAACACCAAGTTCCTGAATGAACTTACGAATCCACACTGCCTCCTTGGATGCTTCTGAGGCTGCAACATACTCGGCTTCTGTTGTGGAATCAGCAACGATAGATTGTTTGAAACTTTTCCACACCACTGCACCTCCATTCAAGCTAAAAACATAGCCTGATTGCGATCGGAAATCATCCTGGTCAGATTGGAATGAAGCGTCAGTATATCCTTCAATACTGAGTTCTTCCTGACCACCATACACCAAGAACATATCTTTGGTCCTCCGAAGATATTTCAAAATGTTCTTGACTGCAATCCAGTGTGCCTGACCTGGATTACTTTGGAATCGACTGGTCACGCTTAACCCGTAAGCGACGTCTGGGCGAGTACACAACATCGCATACATAATGGACCCAATAGCCGAAGCATAAGGCGTTTTGTCCATTTCATCTTTCTCAGTCTGTGTTTGCGGACACTGACTCTTTGAAAGATTCAGACCATGTCTGACTGGAAGATATCCTCTTTTAGAATTCTCTAAATGAAATCTCTCCAGGACTTTATCGATGTAAGTACTCTGGCACAGCCCGAGAAGCCTCTTAGATCTATCCCTGTAGATCTTCACACCTAATACATAGGCTGCTTCTCCTAAATCTTTCATCTGGAAACATTTTCTTAACCATGCTTTAACCGCATGTAGTTGAGGAATATCGTTTCCAATGATTAAGATATCATCGACGTAGAGGACTAGGAAAGTAATCACGCTCCCACTAAACCTCTTATATACACACGGGTCATCTTCTTTCTTGATGAAACCAAATTCACAGATTGATTCATCAAAACGAATATTCCAGCTTCTAGATGCTTGCTTAAGTCCATAAATGGACTTCTTCAACTTGCATATTTTATGACGATCTGATGGATTAGTGAAACCTTCAGGTTGTGTCATATACACATCCTCATCCAGATTTCCATTAAGGAAAGCGGTCTTCACATCCATCTGCCAGATCTCATAATCGTAATATGCTGCTATCGCAAGAATAATCCGAATAGACTTGAACATGGCTACAGGAGAGAAAGTTTCATCATAATCTATCCCGTAGATTTGTTTGAAACCTTTCGCAACTAGCCTGCCTTTATAGGTAACCACGTTACCATCCATGTCAATCTTCCTTTTGAAGATCCATTTACAGCCTATAGGGATTACTCCCGGAGGCGGATCAACCAAATCCCAGACTTGGTTATCTGACATGGAGTCCATCTCGGTGCGCATAGCTTCAAGCCATCTCGCTGATTCCGGTCCACTGACCGCATCCGCATAAGTGAGGGGTTCATCATGATCAATGATGTAGACTCCGTCATAGCGCTCAGGCTGTCGACGGATCCTTCCCGATCTTCGCGGTTCCCGTGATATCTGAGCCTCAGGTTGTTCAATAACCTGTTCTACTGGCTCATGCTCATCCAACTGTGCTTGACTACTTTGTCCTTCTTCTGGATTCTCATCCAGCTTTATTTCTCTCCCACTGGCCTCTTGCAGAAGAAATTCCTTCTCAAGAAAAATGGCCGTCCGAGCAACAAATACCTTGTTCTCTTTGGGATCGTAGAAATAATAACCCTTAGTTTCCTTAGGGTAACCGACAAAGATACATTTCTCAGATCTGCTCTCTAGTTTCCCACAGGTGAGCTTTTTGACATAAGCCTCGCAACCCCAGATCTTAATAAATGTCAAGCTCGGCTGTTTCCCATACCATAACTCATATGGAGTCTTTGAAACTGCCTTGGATGGCACTCGGTTTAGTACCTTTGCAGCTGTTTCCAGTGCAAATCCCCAAAAGGAGTAAGGTAGAGTAGCCTGACTCATCATTGAACGAACCATATCCAATAAGGTTCTGTTCCTCCTTTCGGACACACCATTCCATTGCGGTGTTCCTGGCGGAGTGAGCTGTGAGATAATCCCACACTCCTTCAGATAGTCAGTAAACTCTCGACTTAGGTATTCTCCACCTCGATCTGAGCGAAGTGCCTTGATATTTCGGCCTAGCTGATTCTGTACTTCATTTTTGAACTCTTTGAACTTGTCAAAAGATTCACTTTTATGTCTCATTAGATAGACATACCCGTATCTACTGAAATCATCAGTAAAGGTAATGAAGTATGAATAGCCACCTCTGGCATGTTTACTAAATGGCCCACACACATCACTGTGTATAAGGTCAAGTAAACCTGAAGCCCTTTGACCTTTCTTAGAAAAAGGAGACTTCGTCATTTTACCCATTAAACAAGCTTTGCATGTATCAATCTCCTCATAGGAGAATGATCCCAGCAGTCCATGGTCATGCAACCGCTTAATGCGTTTCTTGTTAATATGGCCTAAACGACTATGCCATAGCAAGGTGCTATCATCAGCATACTTGGCTTTCTTATTATCAATATTTTGTACAGAACATTCCATGTCCAACATGAATAACCCATTGTTAATTGATCCAGTAGCATAAACAATATTATCATAAGAAATAACACACTTTGAAATATTGCATTCAAAGGAAAATCCTTTCCTGACAAGAGCAGGAATAGAGATAATATTTTTCGTAATGCTTGGTACAAAGTAACAATTGTTCAATTCTAATACAAGTCCAGATGGTAATGAGATGTGATATTCTCCTACAGCAACAGCAGCAACCCGTGCCCCGTTTCCAACTCGTAGGTCCACCTCATGCTGTCCCACCTGTCTTCTTCTCTTGAGTTCCTGTACATTTGAACAAATGTGAACTCCACATGCAGTGTCCAACACCCATGAAATAGAAGAAGAAGATATCATGACTTCAGTCACAAATATACCTGAGCCAGAAGCGATGCTTCCCTTCTTGTCTCCTTGGAGCGCTTTACAGTCCTTTTTCCAGTGACCCAGCTGGCCACAATGGAAACATCTGTATTCCTTCGACCGCTTGACCTTTTGTTTCAGAGCCTTGTTGTAGCTCTTGACAGGGGCTTTGCCCTTCTTCCCCTTCTTCTTGTTCCTTGAAGGAACCATTAAGACAGAGGTTGAAGGCTTTCCCTTAAGAGTCAGCTCTGTAGTCAAGAGCATATTCAGTAACTCTGCCGGCGTACAGTCGATCTTATTCATATTAAAGTTAATGATGAACGGATCGAAAGAGGTCGGGAGAGACTGCAATATGATGTCTACAGCAAGCTCCTGATTGACGGTATGTCCCAGTTTCTCTAGAGCCTCCTTGTACCCAATCATCTTGAGTACGTGAGCTCCCACTGGACTCCCTTCAGCCAGTTTGCTCTGAAAGAAAAGCTTAGTCAAATTGTAGCGTTCAGTCCTAGCCTGTGCAGCATACAGCAGCTTGAGGTTTGCTATAATCTGTATAGCAGATAGATCCTCATGCTGACGCTGCAGCTCTGGCGTCATAGACGCAAGCATCAGGCATGCGACATCAATGCTATCATTGACATGCTTTTCATAGGCATCACGAACCGCCCTTGCGGCGTTCGCAGCGGGTTGAGGCGGTATAGCCGTCTCGAGGACATACAGCTTCCTCTCTGCCTTAAGAACAATCTTAAGGTGTCCGTACCAGTCCGAGAAGTTTGGCCCAGCAAACTTCTCCCTTTCCAGTAGGGATCGCACATTGAAATTCGTGGTGTTCGTTGCTGCAGAAATCTACAACATTGCAAGAACAGCAAGGTCAGTATCAATGTTTAGAATCAATCCAGGACTTAAGAAAGATTCTTTTCTCACTATTTTATCTGACTGAAAAATCCATTAAACAGTCCGAAAGAGCAACACTCTTTTAGTGAGATGGGATCCAGATTTCATACTTGGTCTCCGCGTCCCGCTCAGGCGAGATAAGATGCACAGAGAGTACAAGCACTAATTTCTGGTAGGCAGTCCCTGCCAATCGCCAACCCGTGCGATTCCCCTTCATCTGGGCAATCCAGCAGACTGTGCCAACTGAGTTGGTACAACACAGTCTCTGATCCCACAGATGGCTGCCTCCATATAGCTACTATATGCGCCACATATGTAGCCTACATGGTCAAGCTGACCTGACCTACTCCCTGGACCACCACGTGCTATGCTGAGCAACGAGAAGCGATAAATCCCTTCCCTGTAACACGCAGGTGTAATCACACACCGTCTGAAGATAGATGGGCGTGCCCACTGAGTGGGTACAACACGGCCCCAACGATAGTCAGAACAGTGAGGTTTCGCGTCAGAAGGCTATCGTGCTTGATATTTTAACATTGGATTTTAACGGTCTTTTATCTTCTTACTATCATTCAAATCCTATGGTGATAGCAGAAGAAAAATCATGCAGTTCTAATTATATAAACAATAAGTAGAAAGCATGCTGATCTTATGTGGTAAAAGCCCATAAGCCTAGGTAAGACCTTAATTTAAGTCTTCACTTGAGCTCTTCATGGGTCTTTTGCATCTCATCTGGCCCAACCCAGGGCCCAAGCGCCCACTGCAGCTCAGGTGCGCCCACCAGGTAAATGCGCCTGTCATAGGGTCGAACCCTAGACCTCCCACCTGGTCAAGCCTCTGCTGCATGCGCCTCTGCCAAGTGTGCTTTGTGCTCATATCTGATTAAAATACAATTTAATCTATCTAGACATGATTGACACGCAGGTCAATTACACAATAAATTAATTAAAATGTGATACGCAGATCATAATAAATATTAATTTACAATTTTAACCCAGGCACGCAGGCCCCAGCACAGCACACATTAAATAGGCAGCCCACATAAGATTAAATAAACAAGCATCATGGCATCCAATCAACATGTGATCCATAAACAAAATAAAATTTTCAAAATCCCATTGGAATCAATTTTATTTTTCTTATGTGCCCTACTACCTTACAACGGACCATTAATAGGGATCCACTCATCAGACCTAGTCAGACCCACTGCCCTTGCGTGCATCAAGTCCTAACTGACTTGAGTCGACCCAGTGGTCAACAATGCATGCAATGGGCTGAACGACCCTCATGAGTTCAGGCAAGCGGGTGTGACCCCGGGCCTAACTCATGCACGTTCACTGGTTGTCTCAACCAGACCTCGCTACACGCTCTTGATGCAGTCGACCTATAGCCACCTCGTGCTTGCGCACAGGTGCCATCTGGTCGACCCATCTAGGCTGTCAGATGGTCTGATCAGACTGGTTGGATCTTAACTAGATGATGACTTCAACCCTATCAACCCGTCTAAGGGTTTATAGTAGGCGCTTATTAGATCTAATGAAGGGCGCGCAAGTCCTTTTGTTTTGAGAAAAACTAAAGCATGCGCCAACAAACATGCGCCAAGGAGAAAACATACATCTATGATAAGCATGTATTTTCGCCAACTCACATATGTTTACAACAATCTTCGCATGTAACCTTAGATCTAATTAAAAGCGCATACATGGATCAAGCATGAAGATCAAGCAATCATATGAACATATAAAAACCATATGCTCTGATACCAATTGAAAGTCCCCTAAAACAAGGGGGCGAAACCCTAAAGGGGGGTCGTATATTAAATTTTCGAGCGGAAGCAAGGGTTTCATAGATCGATTTATATGTCATATGATCAACTTTCAATACCTTGCAATGTAGATAGATCTAGAAGAAAGATCATACCATTGCCATCGCTTGGATGGTGCCTTGGAAGCAAAGATCGAAAGGGGTCTTCTCCAAAGGTACCGCACACAAGAAGAGAGATGGCTTCTCCTTGATGTTCTTTGTGCTAGCAAGGTTCACCAAGTTTTCTTGTCGCGTGAAGGAAGATGAGATGAAGTTCCTTTCGCTTGTCAAACTCTCCTGGCATAAACTCTATCACCACACACGAGAGGCTTCGAGTAGTGAAGAGGGGCGACGAGAGAAACGTTCCTTGTGAACGTTGAGACATGGCTTCTAAAAATAGCAAGCCTTAACGTCTCATGCGGTTATGCGTTATGTGTTCACTTCAAGTGAACTGAACGCTCATCCTTCTCTCTTTGAACCATGCGCTCATTCTTGAGCCGGTTCAATTTGGTTCAAAGACCAAAAACAAATCAGCCCAAGCCATGGCCTAGATCTCATTAAACCAAATGGTTCAAGATCTAACCGTTCATCTCCTGATGCTCTTGATCTCACCGATCTAGCATCAATTCTCTCGATCGAAGCTTACCGATCTAAAGCCCTAATCAATCAAACATGATCAGACCAGATCTCACTTACAATCAGAGTTTAAATTCCTTTAAACTGAACCAAAACAATTCAGTCCACATGATCTGACATGAGTAAGCCATATCATCAAATTGTGCGACCCTGAGGGTTTCCTTTAAATGTCGGTAACGATAACTCACGTTATCACGATCAGTGAGGGGTATCTAGCAACACATCACTGTCTCCCGATATAAAGGAAAGAGTCTTCCAAGACTACACCCAAACCACAGCACAAGTGTGAATCTACTTCACTAAACATACATGATTCCTTTGCCACTGGATGTTCTTATTGGACAAGCGTGTCAAGCTTGTAACTCCAATATGATGAGCATGATTAGATCAGATGAACATAGTCATCTGGGTATGGCCATACACTTTCTCAATCATCTCATCCAGGGGGGCCCCTTTAGAACATCACACTCCTATTAAGGAGACGGCAATCCTTTATCTATCACTAGTGTCCTAACCTGACTCATGATCATTATCCAAGATAGTCTATAACCATTATGTTTCAAATGATATTGAACTACCTCAAAACAATGACAATCATCATTTAGAAACACAAGTGATCTCAAGTCAGAGGAAGTATGTCACTTGTTCGCATACAAGGATTATTCACATTGTGACAAGCAATTGAATATCCTAGTAGGGTCTGTCCAGTACATCCAATGTACCTATGAGTCTACATCTTATTCCACGCTCGAAGCATCCTATAAGATTAGAACACATATTAGTCTCAATCATATCTAGGCTGTCTCATGTTCACCAAGATATCTCGACTAAGGACTTAACTGCATGTTAGCCAAGCTGAACAGCATTGAGACATTATTCAGAAGTATACATATGACAGCAGATGATGTAACAACCTGAATAACAACCATTGCCTTTATAAACATAAGAGTTTATACATGATACTGAAAGAATCCCTAGGCCTCAAACATTAGCCTTAAGGGCATACCCCAATAGTGACTTGGCACTGCAAATCAAGATAAAATAAAAGAAATGGTAGTGGTACCGAAGCTACGGCTTGACACTGCAGAAAAGAAAAAGTGCGGTGGTACCGAAGTTATGAGCAAGACTTTTACTACTACCTTAGAGTTTACCTTCTGGGTGCTTAGGCGGATTAGTGCTTTATGTGGTAAGAAACTATTATTATCCAATATTATCGTACAACTGTTGTCCATAGATCTGACCTAGATACTTTGCCTTTTCATCCTAACATCTTTAAAGTCTACAGTGATTTGTGCATCCTGGGACTAGCTGAGATTATTTAGCATTTATAGATCATTGGGGAATATAACTTCAGTTGAACAATCCTTATGGAATTTCATTTCTTTCTATTTGCTTGAGGATAAACAAAGATTTAAGTCGTAGGTATTTTGTTGACACAAATTTTTATAGCATTCTAAGCATGATTTTATAGTTAGAATCATCTATATTTCTAGCCTTTCTGCCTCTTTATCGCCTTAATTGCCTTACATCTATGAAATCTACACATCTCTTGGTGTTTTCGCATTTTTAGGTCAAAACGACCTCAAACAGGGTAGATTCTGACATTTCTATGGTAGAGAAGCTCATCCAAACTCAAGATGATCCTAACCAGAAGTTTTCAGATTCATTGAAGCTTTTGCTGGAAATCACGACGAGGTCCTGATCAGAATCATGCCCGTGATCGCCACTATGCCTGAAGCTGAAACAGATAAATCACGACTGGGTCATGTCCAAATTCACGCCCGAGATTGCGGACCCACCCGTTACGAAATCACGATTTTAGCCCAAATTTCTTCAATCTAACCTAAGGGAAGGCTGAAGGGCACTTAGGACTTTCCTCCACCGTTGACAAAGGGGCGAAGAGTAGGGTTTATACGGCGGATCTGGCCACGAAATCATCATTTCATGAAGAATAGCAGAGGCTGCAGTGTTGCAGGGCATGGAGAAGGCTGGCGAAGACCTTCTTTCGGCTAAGAAGAGGCTTTTTGCAGAGCACGGGGAAGAGGAGAGAGCCCGTCAGAGAAGGGGAATAAAAACCCTTCATTCAAGAAGAGAAAGTGGGGATTCACGCGGGTGAAGAGAAAGGGGGGGATTCGCACGGGTGAAGAGAAAGGGGGAAATTGTTGCGCTTGGAGAGGGAGGAGAAGAAAGAGCCACACATCTGCCTTCATTGGAGATCTTTTCCTGCGTGAGCATCCTAGAGACAAGCTGTAAGACGGATCTTAGATCTACACTTAATTCGATACATTATTGTATAACCTTTGCAAGATATCTCATGATCTAACCTTTCTATTGCAACTCCTACGCAAATCTGTTATTACACATAATGTTCATGCTTGAGAATATTGTTTATGCTGTTACCATGAATATGATAGGCTAAACTCTCAATTCAGGATGTGGGAGTAGCCCTTTGATGATTTATTAGCTTAGTAGTCTTACTCCAAGAACCGATATCACAGCTCGATCTTATGTGCGTGCCTTGCCTGTGTCATTCGAAAGAATGCGCTTGAGCCTTTCCCACCTCAGTCGAGGTTTGTAAATCAAAGAATCACGGGGAAATGCGCTGATTGTCTGTACTCGACTAAGGCGTCGTTAGGGTCTTAGATGTGTTGGGGAGACTAAAAATCCGACCGCACGTCGGAAGCATTTAGTTGAGGGTTTATCAAATCCATTTGCACAGTATGCCTACGTTGGCCGAAAGGGAATGTTTGAGCCTTTTAGTTTCTCGTGTGGGGTTCATAAATCAGGGGACACACCTACCGATGCGAAAGCGTGTCAGTACGTTGGATTGCTTAGGAACGGTACTCCTGCACTGCCCGAGAGGGGTGCTTGAGCTAGAGGTTATGCAGGAGAGGTTTTTAAGATAGGAATTCTTGAGGAGGATCCCTTTTGTTTAAACCTATACCCACCTTGAAGGTATTAGGAGCTTAGACGCATCAGGAAGATGACCAGTCCGATTGAACGTCAGAACCCTACGAATTTGACTGGTAGCCGGGTTCGTGGGGGCGGACGCGGCTATTGGAGGGAGCAACCTACGTGACAAGGAAGCTGAGTCCCTTGAACTTTTTAGGATAACGGTAATAGAGCTTGACTATGCAGCTGTAAAGAGTCAAAGTGGTGAACCCATATCCTGATACATCTCCCTATTAGAATTCCCTCGTGCAAATTCCTCTGTTTACATTCTTGTGCATTTAATTAGTTTAACACTTCAAACTTGACAAATTTTGATGTCATCTAGCTATCAAATTTGAAATCTATCAGTACTTGCCCATTAGTCTCTATGGGATAGATATTTTACTACTTCGATATACCCGTGCACTTGTGGGAAGCCTAATAAGCATCTTTTGGGCCTATCATTAGGGCTGTTCAAAAAACCAACCGAACCGAAAAACCGACCGAACCGAACTGAGCCGAACTGAATGGGAAGTTAACCGAATGGATCGGTTCGGTTAATGGTCATTTTTTGGGTATAATGGTTCGGTTTGGTTTGGTTACGGTTTGGGGAAAAAATTTCACCGGTTAACTGAACCAACTGGTGTGTATATATCTCAAAATTATTTTGATTATGTATCTAGTGTAATGGTTAGAGATTATTTTGCAAGTTACTAGGTCATGGGTTCAAAACCCATTCACTACAATTTAAAAATTAATTATTTTACATATATAATTACCAAATAATAATATTTAATAACTAAAGTTAGTTTAAAAATCAATTTTTAAAATATTTAATAGTCAAAGTCAACTTTTTAAAATAAATTTTAGTAAATAAATTATGATCGGTTAACCGTTTGACCTGTTAATCGGTCCAATGGTTCGGGAACAGTTCATGGTTTTTTCGAACCGAATGGTTCGGTTAACCGGTTGACTATGGTCAACGGTTCGGTTAACCGGTTGACTATGGTCAACGGTTCGGTTAACCGAATCACAAACAGGCCTACCTGTGATAGAACACCTCAGCCGTCACCAATGAGAAATCGTGCTAAACACGCCCTAGGAAGACAATAATCAAATACTAGACACCAAACTCTAAACTCTAGGCTTTTATTTATAACTTTTTCCTACTTAGCAAACCGAGTATGATAAACCAAACCGGATCTGCTTTATTAATAACCTACTAATGAAACTGGGCCCGTAACAATTGCCCCCCTCTCTAACTAGCCTTGTCCTCAAGGCTGTAAGCTTCATCTTGTGCTTTCTCTAGGGTCCCAAGTCACTCAATCTTCTCCCTCCATATCTCCATCTTCGGATAGTATCATCAACCGGAATTTCTTGTTCTTGCATCGGTGCATTGGATGATACGGTTGGTCATAATGGAACCATAACCCTTTTTCTTTTTTATTGACATATTCCTGGTGGGACATAGCTCGACTCCTCCTAGCGTGGTCATAAGTGCTTGAAGATGTACGTTGACCTCTGACCTCTTTGGAGCCATTATGGGATGACCCACCTCCTCTCCCCTCAGCATGTAGTGTAGTGCTAGAGTTGACACTAAAGCTTCTCCTTGGCTGTTGGACACTATAAGTAGAAACAGTTCTGGAAGTGAATTTGGTAAGGCTGGATTAGAAGGAAGGCTTCCTCCCCAAGAGTAGTTTCCATTACTCGATTGGCTTTTGCAAACTACCCCTTCAGCCTGTGTTTGCTCTTTTAATGTTGATCCCCCTGTCAGCTCCCTCTCAATGACTCGAGCAAGTGTCATGGCTCACATAACATTAGTGGGTGAGAAAGCTCGCATCTTTTCTCTAATATTATTATTTAAACTTTTCAAAAAAAAACCCACGTACTGTTCTTTAGAAAGATCAGGTATCTATGAGACTATTGATGCCTTGCATTTTAACAGTAATTTCTAGTATTATTTCATCTCAAATCTAGGCCTATTTTAATGTTTTTATACTCTATTTAGACTTATTTACTTGATTGCTTCATAATCATCACTTTTTCTCATTTTTGTGAAATTTCAAGTAAATCACCCAAGTTTGAAGTCTTTTGAAGATTCTAAAGTCATGGGGTGATTCCTTACGAGAAAAGGAAGCTGCACATCAAATTTGAGCCCAATCTGAGCTACTTTGAAAAATACGGCCATGTGAACCCCGCGGGGTTTACCGGTGCTTTCACCGGATGTCCGAAAGTTCACAGAAGACTTCACCACCTGGTGAACCTGGTGGGGTTCACCCGTGATTCTCTCAGAGGGAATTTTCGCAGAAACATATAGTCCACTTCACTAGTAGGTGAACCCCATGGGGTTCACTAGTGATTTTTACCTGAAAGAACTACACAGTAGACTTCACCACCTGGTGAACCCCACGGTGTTCACCCGTAATCGTGACTCTACAGAGCGACACCCACTCGATTTTTCTTCGATTCCCGGCCCTAGAAAATTTCAAAAAAGGCAAGAAAATATATTTTGGAAAGCTAACAGAGAGGCGAATCCAAAAAATATAAAAGCTCTCTCTAATATTGCCTAATTATCAAGAAATTGGTAGACAAAGCGGCTAGGGTGGATGGAACAGGCAATAACACGTTTTCAGGGTGATTTAGAGAGATTGGAGTGTCAGATCTTCACGATTTTTGGGGATCTTGTTTGGTTTATCCTCTCCTTCCTCTCAAAAACGCTTTGTAATAATTTTCGTAACTTTTTAGAGATATTCTTGCGAGTTTTCATGTCGATTGTAGCGTAAAACCCTTTTTGGGACTTGGTTGAAGCCCGCTGATGATTTCTTTCATGCTATTTTAATTCAATCTTGTTATTTGGATGTTCATATGAGTATATTTTACCTTGTTGCATTTATTTCGTGATGTTTCTTTGGCCGCGTAATATTATGTTTTAGCCGACGCGATTCATACCGAGAGGAGGATCGTGGCGGTGGAACTCCTAGGTAAAACTTGTGAATCCATGATACGAGAGTGCTTGGTTTTTTCTCGAGGGTAATATAATTTTCTATAAAACTCATTGGGTTTATCTGGAAAGACTACCGCGAGAGTATGAGATCGTTTCGGATAAGCACCAGGGTGTACCATCGAGAGAGGGCATCTTATAACTTAGGAAAAATTCCTTATGCAAAACTATGAACCCTTGTAATAGATCACTTTATCGCATGATAGATTCGTCAGTGTGGTGGATACTGAAGTCCCGATCTCTCTCATATAGATACTTCCCTCGTCGTTGCATTTGATTTCTTATTTTCAACTGAAGATTACAAAAACCCCATTTTGGTTCGCTTAGCTATTGAAACTTAGATCTTCTAGTACTTAATCTTGTTCGCTGTGGGTTCGACAACCTTTTATATTACTTCGACATAACCGTGAACTTGGGGGACATGTCAAGTTTTTGGCACTATTGCCAGGGAACAACGGTTAATATTAGTATATTTCTAAGGATTGGTAGACTAAGCTTTAGTTAGTTTTTTTTTTACTTTAATGCTATTTTTCGTTACTTTCTACTTGTCATCTGCCTTAAAACTTTATAACTGTGTTTGACTTCTTTTTATGCAAAGAAGCTTGAGGGCAAGTGAATTTTTTGAGATTGATATTGAGATAGAAAGGACATTCAGAAGAAGGAGGAGACTCAAGCAACTTCAGCAAAAAGAAGATAAAAACCAAATGGAGCACATTCCACTAGACCTAAACAATGATCAAGCACCCCAACCTGCGGGGAATAACAATAACAGAACACTGAGAGATTATGCTGCTCCCTACATTCATGGACTTCAATTAGGAATTGCTAGGCCTAATGTAGAGGCCAATAATTTTGAGATTAAACCTGCTTTACTTTCCATGGTTCAACAACATCAATTTGGTGGCTCTCCTCTTGAGGACCCCAACATGCATATAGTTATATTTTTAGAGTACTGCGATACATTGAAAATAAATAGTGTTTCTACTGATGCTATCAAGTTGAGATTGTTTCCCTTCTCTCTTAGGGATAGAGCAAGAGCATGGCTACACAACATACCATCAACTTCGATAAGAACATGGGGAGAACTACCACAAGCCTTCCTTTCCAAGTACTTTCCTCCTTCAAAGACGATTTAACTGAGGAATCAAATCACGAGCTTCGTGCAAAAAGATAGAGAATCTTTATATGAGGCTTGGGACAGATTTAAAGAGCTACAGAGAATGTGCCCACACCACGGGATAGAAACTTGGGTGCTAATGCACACGTTCTACAATGGGCTGAATTACAACATAAGGCTCACTATTGATGTTGCAGCTGGAGGGGCCTTAATAAACAGAGGAGTTGAAGATGCTACGAACCTCTTAGAAGATATGGTGATGAACTACCACTAGTGGTCATCTGAGAGAGGTATCTGAAAGTCCCCTTCAAGGGGGAGCGAAACCCTAGATTGGCGCATAACAATAATTTTTCGAGCGGAAGCAAGGGTTTCTCATGACCTTTTGCATGTCATATGATCAACTTTCATGAACTAGTATAGATCAGAGAAGATTCATACCATGGCCATCGCTTTGATGGAGCTTTGGAAGAAGATCGCAAGAGAGCTTTCCTCCTAAGGTACCGCACACAAGATGTGATCGCCTACTCCCTTAGTGCTCCTTGTGCTAGCAAGGTTCTAAGGAGTTCTTGTCGAGTGAAAGGGATGAGAAGAATTTTGCTTGGCCGAAACCTTCACCAATGTCGTCCACCTTCTTTTCTCGCAAGAGAGTGTAAGAACCCAAAAACAAGAGGCGACCAGAGGGCGAGAGGAAGGCGTGAAGATACAACGTGAGTTGTGGTCACGTAAGTGATCATGTTTTCTAAAAATAGAAAACCACTCCTCTACATGCGACCATGGGTTTATCCCAATCGCAAAAACCTCTTCACTTGAACCATACGCTCACATGATGAGCTGGTTCAATTTGGTTTGGTTCAAAGACCAATTAACCCAAGCAATTTGGTCTAGATCATAATAAACTCTAAGGTTTCAGATCTAACCGTTCATCTCTTGATGCCCCTGATCTCACCGATCTAGCATCCATTCTCTCGATCGAAGCTTACCGATCTCAAGCCCTAATCAATCAAACATGATCAGACCAGATCTCACTTACAATCAGAGATTAAATCCCTTTAAACTGAACCCAGACAATTCAGTCCACACGATCTGACTTAAGTAAGCCATATCATCAATTTGTGCGACCCTGAGGGTTTCCTTTAATGTCGGTAACGATAACTCACGTCATCACGATCAGTGAGGGGTATCTAGCAACACATCACTGTCTCCCGATATAAAGGAAAGAGTCTTCCAAGACTACACCCAAACCACAGCACAAGTGTGAATCAACTCACTAGGCATACATGATTCCTTTGCCACTGGATGTTCTTATTGGACAAGCGTGTCAAGCCTGTAACTCCAATATGATGAGCATGATTAGATCAGATGAACATTGTCACCTGGGTATGGCCATACACTTTCTCAATCATCTCATCCAGGGGGGCCCCTTTAGAACATCACACTCCAATTAAGGAGACGGCAATCCTATATCTATCACTAGTGCCCTAACATGACTCAAGCTCACCATCCAAGATAGTCTATAACCATTATGTTTCAAATGATATTGAACCACCTCAAAACAATGACAATCATCATTTAGAAACACAAGTGATCTCAAGTCAGAGGAAATGTGCCACTTGTTGCAATCAAGGATTATTCACATTGTGACAAGCAATTGAATATCCTAGTAGGGTCTGTCCAGTACATCCAATGTACCCATGAGTCTACATCTTATTCCATGCTCGAAGCATCCTATAAGACTAGAACACATATTAGTCTCAATCATATCAAGGCTGTCTCATGTTCACCAAGATATATCGACTAAGGACTTTACTGCATGTCAGCCCAGCTGAACAGCATTGAGACATTATTCAGAAGTATATATATTGCAGCAGATAATATAACAAACTGAATAACAACCATTGCCTTTATAAACATAAGAGTTTATACATGATACTGTTACAATCCCAAGGCCTCAAACATTAGCCTTAAGGGCATACCCCAACAATCTCCCACTTGCACTTAATCTAATGGTTGAGAAATCTCAAACCCATATTATTACAGTGCTTCTCATGCTTCTGCTGCGCCAGAGGCTTGGTAAGCGGGTCAGCCAGATTGTCATCTGTATGAACCTTGCGGACTTTGATCTCGCCACGATCAATGATCTCCCGGATCAAATGAAACCGTCTCTGTATGTGCTTGGACTTCTGGTGCGACCGTGGTTCCTTTGCTTGTGCGATTGCTCCAGTGTTATCACAAAAGATAACCAAAGGATCTGCACTCGAAGGAACAACACCAAGTTCTCTCACGAACTTACGAATCCACACTGCCTCCTTGGATGCTTCCGAGGCTGCAACATACTCGGCTTCTGTTGTGGAATCAGCAACAGTTGACTGTTTGAAACTCTTCCACACCACCGCTCCTCCATTCAAGCTAAAAACATAGCCTGATTGCGATCGGAAATCATCCTGGTCTGACTGGAACGAAGCGTCAGTATATCCTTCAATACTGAGTTCTTCCTGACCACCATATATCAAGAACATATCTTTGGTCCTCCGAAGATATTTTAAAATGTTCTTGACTGCAATCTAGTGCGCCAATCCTGGATTACTTTGGAACCGACTGGTCACGCTTAACCCGTAAGCAACGTCTGGGCGAGTACACAACATCGCATACATAATGGACCCAATAGCCGAAGCATAAGGCGTATTGTCCATTTCATCTTTCTCAGTCTGTGTTTGTGGACACTGACTCTTCGAAAGATTCAGACCATGTCTGACTGGAAGATATCCTCTTTTAGAATTCTCTAAATGGAATCTCTCCAGGACCTTATCGATGTAAGTACTCTGGCACAGCCCGAGAAGCCTCTTAGATCTATCCCTGTAGATCTTCACACCTAATACATAGGCTGCTTCTCCTAGATCTTTCATCTGGAAACATTTCCTTAACCATGCCTTAACCGCATGCATTTCAGGAATGTCATTTCCAATGATCAAGATGTCATCGACGTAGAGGACTAGGAAAGTAATCACGCTCCCACTAAACCTCTTATATACACACGGGTCATCCTCGTTCTTGATGAAACCAAACTCAGAGATTGATTCATCAAAACGAATATTCCAGCTTCTCGATGCTTGTTTAAGTCCATAAATAGACTTCTTTAACTTGCATATTTTATGACGATCTGATGGATTAGTGAAACCTTCAGGTTGTGTCATATACACATCCTCATCCAGATTTCCATTAAGGAAAGCTGTCTTCACATCCATTTGCCAGATCTCATAATCATAATATGCTGCTATCGCGAAAAGAATCCGAATAGACTTAAACATAGCTACAGGTGAGAAAGTTTCATCATAATCTATCCCGTAGATTTGTTTGAAACCTTTCGCAACTAGCCTGCCTTTATAGGTAACCACGTTACCATCCATGTCAATCTTCTTCTTGAAGATCCATTTGCAGCCTATAGGGATAACTCCCGGAGGCGGATCAACCAAATCCCAGACTTGGTTATCTGACATGGAGTCCATCTCGGCGCGCATAGCTTCAAGCCATCTCGCTGATTCCGGTCCACTGACCGCATCCGCATAAGTGAGGGGTTCATCATTATCAATGATGTAGACTCCGTCATAGCGCTCAGGCTATCGACGGATCCTTCCCGATCTTCGCGGTTCCCGTGATATCTGAGCCTCAGGTTGTTCAGTAACCTATTCTACTGGCTCAGGCTCATCCAACTGTGCTTGAGCACTTTGTCCTTCCTCTGGATTCTCATCCAGCTTTATTTCTCTCCCACTGGCCTCTTGCAGAAGATACTCCTTCTCAAGAAATATGGCCGTCTGAGCAACAAATACTTTGTTCTCTTTGGGATCGTAGAAATAATAACCCTTAGTTTCCTTAGGGTAACCGACAAAGATACATTTGTCAGATCTGCTCTCTAGTTTCCCAGAGGCGAGCTTTTTGACATAAGCCTCGCAGCCCCAGATCTTGATAAATGTCAAGCTCGGCTGTTTCCCATACCATAACTCATATGGCGTCTTAGAAACTGCCTTGGATGGCACTCGGTTTAGTACCTTTGCAGTTGTCTCCAGTGCAAATCCCCAAAAGGAATATGGAAGAGTAGCCTGACTCATCATAGAACGAACCATATCAAGTAACGTTCTATTTCTCCTCTCGGACACACCATTCCATTGCGGTGTTCCTGGCGGAGTGAGCTGTGAGATAATCCCACACTCCTTCAGATAGTCAGTAAACGCATGACTCAAGTATTCTCCACCTCGATCAGAACGAAGTGCCTTGATATTTCGGCCAAGCTGATTCTGTACTTCATTCTTGAACTCTTTGAACTTGTCAAAAGATTCACTCTTGTGTCTCATAAGATAGACATACCCATACCTACTGAAATCATCAGTGAAGGTAATGAAGTACTGATAGCCACCTCTGGCATGTTTACTAAATGGCCCACACACATCACTGTGTATAAGGTCAAGTAAACCTGAAGCCCTTTGACCTTTGTGGGAAAAAGGTGACTTCGTCATTTTACCCATTAAACAAGATTTGCATGTATCAATCTCCTCATAGGAGAATGATCCCAGCAGTCCATAATCATGCAACCGCTTAATGCGCTTCTTGTTAATATGGCCTAAACGACTATGCCATAGCAAGGTGCTGTCATCAGCATACTTGGCTTTTTTATTATCAATGTTTTGTATAGAACATTCCATGTCCAACATGAATAACCCATTGTTAATTGCACCAGTAGCATAAACAATATTATCTAAAGAAAGAACACACTTTGAAATATTGCATTCAAAGGAAAACCCCTTCCTGACAAGAGCAGGAATGGAGATAATATTTTTAGTAATGCTGGGAACAAAGTAACAACTGTTTAGTTCTAATACAAGTCCAGATGGTAATGAGATGAAATAGTCTCCTACAGCAACAGCAGCAACCCGTGCCCCGTTTCCAACTCGTAGGTCCACCTCATGCTGTCCCACCTGTCTTCTTCTCTTGAGTTCCTGTACATTTGAACAAATGTGAACTCCACATGCAGTGTCCAACACCCATGAAATAGAAGAAGATGAAACCATGACTTCCGTCACGTATATACCTGAGCTAGAAGCGATGCTTCCCCTCTTGTCTCCTTGGAGCGCTTTACAGTCCTTTTTCCAGTGACCTAGCTGGCCACAGTGGAAACATCTGTATTCCTTAGATAGCTTAACTTTTTGCTTCAGAGCCTTGCTGTAACTCTTGACGGGGGCCTTGCCCTTCTTCCCCTTCTTCTTGTTCCTGGAAGGAACCATTAAGATAGAGGTCGAAGGCTTTCCCTTCAGAGTCTCCTCAGTAGTCAAGAGCATATTCAGCAGCTCTGCCGGAGTACAGTCGATTTTGTTCATATTAAAGTTAATGATGAACGCATCGAAAGAGGGCGGGAGAGACTGTAGAATAATGTCTACAGCAAGCTCCTGATTGATGGTATGCCCCAGTTTCTCTAGAGCCTCCTTGTGCCCAATCATCTTGAGCACGTGAGCTCCCACTGGGCTCCCTTCAGCCAGTTTGCTCTGAAAGAAAAGCTTGGTCAGATTATAGCATTCTGTCCTCGCCTGTGCAGCATACAGCAGCTTGAGGTTTGCTATAATCTGTATAGCAGATAGATCCTCATGCTGACGCTGCAGCGGTGGCGTCATAGACGCTAGCATCAGGCAAGCGACATCAATGCTATCATTGACGTGCTTTTCATAAGCTTCACGAACCGCCCTTGCGGCGTTCGCAGTGGGTTGAGGCGACACAGCCGTCTCGAGGACATACAGTTTCCTCTCTGCCTTAAGAACAATCTTAAGGTGTCCGTACCAGTCTGAGAAGTTCGGCCCAGCAAACTTCTCCCTTTCCAGTAGGGATCGCACATTGAAGCTCATGGTGTTCGTTGCTGCAGGTATCTACAACAATGCAAGAACAGCAAGGTCAGTATCAATGTTCAGAATCAATCCAGGACTTAAGAAAGATTCTTTTCTCACTATTTTATCTGGCTGAAAAATCCAGCAAAACAGCCCGAAAGAGTAGAACTCTTTTAGTGAGATGGGATCCAGATTTCATACTTGGTCTCCGCGTCCCGCTCAGGCGAGATAAGATGCACAGAGAGTACAAACACTAATTTCTGGTAGGCAGTCCCTACCAATCGCCAACCCGTGCGATTCCCCTTCATCTGGGCAATCCAGCAGACTGTGCCAACTGAGTTGGTACAACACAATCTCTGACCCCACAGATGGCTGCCTCCATGTGCTACCATATGCGCCACATATGTAGCCTACATGGTCAAGCTGACCCGACCTACTCCCTGGACCACCACGTGCTATGCTGAGCAACGAGAAGCGATAAATCCCTTCTCTGTAACACGCAGGTGTAATCCCGCACCGTCTGAAGATAGATGGACGTGCCCACTGAGTGGGTACAACACGGCTCCAACGATAATCAGAACAGTGAGGTTTCGCGTCAGAAGGCTTACGAGCTTGATATTTTAGCGTTGGATTTTAACGGTCTTTTATCTTCTTCACTATCATGCAATTCCTATGGTGATAGCAGAAGATAAACTCATGCAATTCTAATTATAAAAGCAATAAATAGAAAGCATGCTGATCTTATGTGGTAAAAGCCCATTAAGCCTAAGTTAGACCTTAAATTAAACTTAAGTCTTCACTTGCTTTTCTTCATGGGTCTTTTGCTCCTTATCTGGCCCAACCCAGGGCCCAAGCGCCCACTGCAGCTCAGGTGCGCCCACCAGGTAAATGCGCCTGGTCCCAGAGTCGAACCCTGGACCTCCCACCTGGTCAAGCCACTGCTGCATGCGCCTCTACCAAGTGTGCTCTGTGCTCTTGTCTGATTAAATTACAAAATAATCTATCTAGACAAGATTGACTCGCAGGTCAATTACATTTAATAAATTAAATAACATGTGATGCGCAGATCACATTAATTAATTTACATCTTTAAGACAGGCACGCAGGCCCCAGCACAGCACACATTAATTAGGCGTCCCACATAAGATGAAATAGACAAGCAGATGGCATCAATCAACATGTGATCCATAAAATAAAATTTTTCAAAACCCCATTGAAATCCATTTTATTTTTCTTATGTGCCCTACTACTAGAGGTGGCCAACGGGCCGGGCCGGCCCGCGGCCCGCACGGCCCGGCACGACACGGGCCGGCCCGGGCACGGCCCGTTGACCAAGTCAACGGGCCGCGGGCGGCCCGCGGCCCGGCTCGGGTCGTGCTGGGCCGAAGGTCCGCGGCCCGCGGGCCGGGCCGGGCACGGCCCGTGGTCGGGCCGGGCCAGGCACGGCACGGACCCGTGCACGGCACGGACCCGTGCACGGCACGGACCCGTGCTCGGCACGGCCCGCGGGCCGGGCCAGGCACGGCACGGACCCGTGCTCGGCACGGCACGCGGGCCGGCACGGGCACGGCACGGCTGGAATGGGCGGCAACGTTCGAAAATTTGATTTGGGCATGCGTTTTTACCAAAATAGCCCTATAACGGTTTGAAAAAATTTAAAAGTTAGGGATATAATTGTCTTTATGTTATAAAATTACCATTTTAGCCCCTTTTAATAATTAAAAATAGGGGATAAATATGTAAATTTACACCCAATTCATCCCTATAAATTGACCCCCCAACCCTCTCATTTCTTCACACAAGTTTCCAATTAACTTTGGATTACTTTCTCATTCTCTCTTAATACTTTCTTAATCTCTTTTCTAAGTCTTGAGTTTCAATTAGCCATCAAGATTTCAAAGCTCCCTCAGTCCCTCGGTCTAGTCACGTGGAGAAGATCAAGTAAGTAGTAAATTAATTTACTTTTAGTCTTTTATAATGTAATTGTACTTAAATTTAAATTATTCTAATATAATTTTTTTTCATAATTATGATTAAATTAAGGTTGTTGAAGGCTGAAAGTGAAACCTCAACTTCTTAGTTCTTACTTACTAAGCGATCTTCAAACACGTGATAAGGTAATTTTTTAATGTATAATTTATTATTAGTAAGTATTTAATCTTATTTTTTAAATTTTTTTGGCTAACTTTTAATATTATATGTAGAATTAATGGCGGGATTGAACAATACATGGGATCTTTTGCCATGGGAGATTGAGGCATTCGAGCAAGAGCTAATGGGGACAAGTACTAACCCCGTTATGCCACCCGATCAAGATCAAGATGCCAACCCTCCGCCTTACGACCCAAATCAACAACAGCAAGATCATGTTGAATTTGAGCCTACTAACACTATGCAGGGAGAGGAGGGATGCAGTGCAAACCCTCACGAGTCTACTGTGTCAGGCTCAAGAAAACGCACGAGCGACGTTTGGAAGAGCTTCAATGTGGTGATGATTAACGGCGAAGAAAGAGCCAGCTGCAAAAAGTGCAAAAAAGTCTTGACTTGCAAATCATCGGGTGGAACTGGTCATTTGACTCGCCACATCAGAAGCCATCAAACTCAAATCGATCGTGCACAGGCTACTCTAAATCTTTCCTCTAGTTCTTTTGAAATTTATAATTATTCTACTGAAGTTCTTAGAAAAGAATTAGCTAAATTTATTATTTGGGATGAACAACCATTTTCTTTAGCAGAAAATTATAAATTTGAAAAATTTATACATAAATCACTACAACCTAAATATAAAAAAGTAAGTAGACAAACCATGCGTAGGGATGCTATAAAATTTTTTTCTGAATATAAAACTAATCTTTTACAAGCTTTAATTACATTAACTTCTTGTATTTCTTTAACATCTGATATTTGGACTAGTAATCATTCTGATCAGTCATACATGTGTATTACGGCACATTGGATAGATAGTGAATTTTTTATCCAAAAAAGAATTATTGCATTTAAAATTTTTGAATATCCTCATACTGCAAATGCTATAGTTAGACAATTTCATAGCATTTTACATTCATATAATATAATTAATAAAATTTTTTCAATTAGTTTTGATAATGCAAGTAATAATGATAGTGCAATTGATAAATTAAAAAGATTGTTAAATCCAATATTTAATGGTGCTTTTTTTCATATACGATGTGCATGCCATATTCTAAACTTATGTGTTCAAGATGGAATAAGAGAAGTAGATGAACATGTAACTAAATTAAGAAATGCTGTTAGATTTGTTACTTCTTCTACTTCTAGAAATCAAGATTTTAGACAAACATGTAAATCTTATGGTTTGTCATATAAAAAATTTAAACTTGATATTAAAACACGATGGAATTCTACTTATGATATGCTAACAACATGTTTTCCATTTAAGGATCCTCTTACATTATTTTATAATGAAAGAATGCCTGATGGAAACATTGAAGAAAATGATTGGGATAAAGCAAAATTATTACATAATATTTTAGAAATTTTTTATAATGCTAGCACTCATTTATCTGGTGTTTATTATCCTACATCATGTTTAATTTTAGAACATTTAGTTTTAATTAGTGAAATGTTTTCTCAATATAGACATGATGAAAATGTTTTTCAAGTAATTTTTAAAATGGAAACAAAATTTAAAAAATATTAGAAAAATATATCTCCTTTATATTGTTTAGTTTCAATTATGGATCCTAGATTAAAATTAGAAGGTGTTCATATTTTATTAGATGAATATTATAGAAATATGGAACTTGAAGGAGTAGATGAGAAAAAAAAATGAAGTTTCTACCTTATTAGATGAAATGTATAATGTTTATAATTTAAAATTTGGACATACAATGAATCCAACATCCTCTCAAACTAATGTATCTACTAGTAGTAAAAATATTACAGGAAGAATACGCTCAATTTTAAATAGAAAAGGAACATCAACAAGTAGATCTAGTAATTTTAATGAATTAACATTTTTTTTAGAAAATAATCATACATCTTTACTCACAGAAGAACAAATAGATAATTTTGATATTTTATCATGGTGGAGATCACAAGGAAAATCATATCCTGTGATTTCTGCCATGGCACGTGATCTACTAACTCCTCCGGTGTCTACTGTAGCATCGGAGTCTTGTTTTAGTGCCGGCGGCAGGGTGCTGGACGAGAAGCGAAGCCGAATGAACGAAGAAAGCGTGGAAATGTGTATTTGTCTTAAAGATTGGCTAGATGCTGAAGATCGTCTTCAAGATAAAGGTGGTCATTCAACTTCATCAGATGATGATGAACAAAGTCTTGGAAGTGCAAGCGGAAGCACCAATGGATAAACGTTGTAATAAATAATTATAAAAAAAAGTTGTAAAAAAGTTGTAGAAAGAGTGGTAGAAAGAGTTGTAAAAAGAGTTGTAAAAAGAGAACTACGTAGACCTGATTCCTCCTTTGAGTGGGGTACGTAGGCAGCCTGTAATGGGTCCGGTCTAAAATATATAAAAGTTTAACATTTTTTCAAAAATTTGTGTAATATACATTCTCAATTTTTTTTATTTTTTCACATTTTATATATTTTAATTAAGTAATTTACTTATTAAAATATTTTTTTTAAAATTCGGCCCACGGGCCAAATTCGGCCCACGGGCCAAAACCGGGCCGGGCCCAACACGGCCCGCGTGCCTAATTGGGCCCGTTGGGCCGTATTTGACCCACGTGCCGCCGTTAGCCCGCGGGCCGTGCCAGGCCCGCGTGCCGGATCTGGCCCGCGGGCCGGATTCGTGCCCACGGCCCGGCGGAGCCGTGCCGGCGACGGCAATCCTAATCGTGCCGCGTGCCGTGCCGGGCCGAAGAAAATTTCAGCCGTGCCGTGCCTGGCACGGCCCGATTTTTGGCGGGCTGAGGCGGGCCCGGGCCCGGGCCGGCCCGGGCACGGCCCATGGCCAACTCTACCTACTACCTTACAACGGTCCATTAATAGGGATCCACTCATCAGCTAGTCAGATCCACTGCCCTTGCATGCACCAAGTCCTAACTGACTTGAGTTGACCCAATGGTCAACCATGCATGCGCTAGGGCTGAACAACCTACATGAGTTTTGGCAAGCGGGTGTGACCCCGGGCCTAACTCATGCGTGTTCACTAGTTGTCTCAACCAGACCTCGCTACACACCTGTCTGCAGTCGACCTATAGCCACCTCGTGCTAGCGCACAGGTGCCATCTGGTCGACCCATCTAGGCTGTCAGATGGTCTGATCAGACTGGTTGGATCTTACCTAGACTGTGACTTCAACCCTATCACCCGTCTAAGGGTTTATAGTAGGCGCTCTTAGATCTAATGAAGGCGTGCAAGTCATGAAGTGTTTGAGAAAAACAACTATGCGCCCACAAACATGCGCCAAGTAAACAAGAATCAAGATTGTGCATATGCAACAACTTAACATGTAATTTTCGCATGTTAGAGATCTAAGCAATCATTCCAAACAAGGATCACAAGCCTTAAGCAATCATAATAACATGCAAAAACCGGATGCTCTGATACCAATTGAAAGTCCCCTTCAAGGGGGAGCGAAACCCTAGATTGGCGCATAACAATAATTTTTCGAGCGGAAGCAAGGGTTTCTCATGACCTTTTGCATGTCATATGATCAACTTTCATGAACTAGTATAGATCAGAGAAGATTCATACCATGGCCATCGCTTTGATGGAGCTTTGGAAGAAGATCGCAAGAGAGCTTTCCTCCTAAGGTACCGCACACAAGATGTGATCGCCTACTCCCTTAGTGCTCCTTGTGCTAGCAAGGTTCTAAGGAGTTCTTGTCGAGTGAAAGGGATGAGAAGAATTTTGCTTGGCCGAAACCTTCACCAATGTCGTCCACCTTCTTTTCTCACAAGAGAGTGTAAGAACCCAAAAACAAGAGGCGACCAGAGGGCGAGAGGAAGGCGTGAAGATACAACGTGAGTTGTGGTCACGTAAGTGATCATGTTTTCTAAAAATAGAAAACCACTCCTCTACATGCGACCATGGGTTTATCCCAATCGCAAAAACCTCTTCACTTGAACCATACGCTCACATGATGAGCTGGTTCAATTTGGTTTGGTTCAAAGACCAATTAACCCAAGCAATTTGGTCTAGATCATAATAAACTCTAAGGTTTCAGATCTAACCGTTCATCTCTTGATGCCCCTGATCTCACCGATCTAGCATCCATTCTCTCGATCGAAGCTTACTGATCTCAAGCCCTAATCAATCAAACATGATCAGACCAGATCTCACTTACAATCAGAGATTAAATCCCTTTAAACTGAACCCAGACAATTCAGTCCACACGATCTGACTTAAGTAAGCCATATCATCAATTTGTGCGACCCTGAGGGTTTCCTTTAATGTCGGTAACGATAACTCACGTCATCACGATCAGTGAGGGGTATCTAGCAACACATCACTGTCTCCCGATATAAAGGAAAGAGTCTTCCAAGACTACACCCAAACCACAGCACAAGTGTGAATCAACTCACTAGGCATACATGATTCCTTTGCCACTGGATGTTCTTATTGGACAAGCGTGTCAAGCCTGTAACTCCAATATGATGAGCATGATTAGATCAGATGAACATTGTCACCTGGGTATGGCCATACACTTTCTCAATCATCTCATCCAGGGGGGCCCCTTTAGAACATCACACTCCAATTAAGGAGACGGCAATCCTATATCTATCACTAGTGCCCTAACATGACTCAAGCTCACCATCCAAGATAGTCTATAACCATTATGTTTCAAATGATATTGAACCACCTCAAAACAATGACAATCATCATTTAGAAACACAAGTGATCTCAAGTCAGAGGAAATGTGCCACTTGTTGCAATCAAGGATTATTCACATTGTGACAAGCAATTGAATATCCTAGTAGGGTCTGTCCAGTACATCCAATGTACCCATGAGTCTACATCTTATTCCATGCTCGAAGCATCCTATAAGACTAGAACACATATTAGTCTCAATCATATCAAGGCTGTCTCATGTTCACCAAGATATATCGACTAAGGACTTTACTGCATGTCAGCCCAGCTGAACAGCATTGAGACATTATTCAGAAGTATATATATTGCAGCAGATAATATAACAAACTGAATAACAACCATTGCCTTTATAAACATAAGAGTTTATACATGATACTGTTACAATCCCAAGGCCTCAAACATTAGCCTTAAGGGCATACCCCAACAGTATCCCTCATAGGGCAGCAAGTAAGTATGAAGTAGATGTTTTAACCTCACTTACCGCTAAGGTAGATTCTTTAACTAAGAAGATGAATTCTTTTACAATCAACTCTACTAAATCTAATGTTGTATCTTGTGAGTTGTATGGAATTACAAAACATGTTGGTCGTGAATGTCAATTGGGGAGCAGACAGTTCATCCAAAACCCTCATGAGCAGACGAATGTTGTTGGAAACATTAACCTTTTGAATAACCCATATTCCAATACATACAACCCAGGATGGTGCAATCACTCTAATTTCTCATATCGGACTACCCAACCATTACAACTAGTACAAGTTCCATAATCAAACTTCAGGCAACCTCTAGACTTCCAAGCCAGGACTTACACTCCTCCGCAAAAGTCAAATTTGGAGTCTCTTCTTGAGACTTTTATGGCAGCATAGATCAATCAAAATAAAGAACTCAATGAGACCCTGAAACAGGTTATATTAGGGATGGATGCCTTAGTTGCTCATAACAAGATGCTAGAAACCCAGTTAGCCGAGCAAGCTAGCTCATCCACTAAACCTTTAGGAAAACTTTCATCTCAACCAGAGGTCAATCTGAGGGAGTATTGCAATGCAATCTCAATAAGAAGTGGAAAGCAGCTTGAGGACCCAAAGATGCCAGAAAATGAAGAGCGAGTGCAGGAACCTGAAATTCCACAGACACCAGAGACCAGCATGGAGAAAGCACCAGTAGTACCTAAGTCAGTTGAAGAAGAAAGACCCTATGTCATATCACCTACCTACAAACCCCCCATCCCTTTTCCACAGAGATTAGTCAAGGCCAAGCTAGACAAATAATTTGGTAAGTTTCTTGAAGTTTTGAAAAAGCTTTATATTAACATGGCTTTTGTCGATGTATTGTCAAAGATGCCTATATATGCCAAATTTCTGAAGGACATCTTGTCCAATAAAAGAAAGCTAGAGGAGCAAGGAACTGTTGCACTTACTGTGGAGTGCAGTGCGATTATCCAGAATGAACCCCTCCAAAAGCTCAAGGACCCAAGCAGTTTTTCCATACACTGCCAGATTGGGGAGATGACATTCCAGCGGGCCCTTTGTGACTTGGGGGCGAGTGTTAGTTTGATACCCCTGTCCTTGTGCAAGAAGCTAAATTTAGGAGACTTGAAGTCAACCACAATTTCACTTCAGTTGGCTGATAGATTGATCCGCCAAGCTATTGGGATCGTGGAGGATGTCCTTGTGAAAGTAGGCAACTATTTTATTGATGAAGCGTCTAATAGGTGAGGGGATCCTTAAGCCGTACTCTAGGGTTGTACACAATGCTCGATAAAATGGGAGAGGGTCGTGAGACGAGGGAAGAGAAAACGCATCGAAAAAGTGCAGGGAATCCGGTAGAAAGCACGACGAAATAGCAACGAGTTCAATTAGGGCAACATGAATGCGAATGAAGGGAACGACACCCAACTAAGTAATACAGCGCACTAACCTCGTAGCAAATTTAGCGAATTCCTGTAGCTCTCTTAGTGTGTTTTAAGCTTAGCTTGCGTTGGGGGATTGCGGCTTTGTGGGGTTCAGCTCGCACGTCTACGTAACTGAAACAAACCAAGAATAAGAGATACCACACCTCCGATGAACAGACAACCGTGGGTGAAGAAGAAAGGAGAAAGCCAACTCGGTATCAAAGCAAGAAAATAGAAAAATAGGTGAACCTGACCCACTGGAGGGTGAGATTTACTTCTTATAAAGCTGGAAACCAAGCCGAGTCGAGACACCGATCGCCGATTCTTACAACTCCGAAGGCGAAGCAACTTCACCTTCCACACAAGCTGGAAGCTCACTCTAGCTCACCAGGAGATCCCTACCTCTAAGAGAACTACTCAACACTTAGCCCTACCTCCTCTTTTATAGAATAAGAGGGGTGGGAACAAACAAAACACATAAGAGACAACCTACTCTAACAAACTAACCACTCTTGCAAGCCACTAAAGTGGCCAATCTGCAACTACAAGACAAGGAATAAAAACTACCTAATATTCTCTAAAGCTGGTCGCACGATCCTGCGTCATTGTATAGAGACAGTTTAGACGCGCTCGGAGCACATCGTGACAAAACAACAGAACTTTGATGTCGTGGGTTAGGCCACCACTGTCGCAGCTCGGTCCTGGGCCATGTTGCTAATCAGATTAAGCGGCCCACTTGGAGTTGGATCTTCAAGGGGTTGGCTCATAGTGCCCTTGGGCTGTGCCACTTCGGTATGGATGGAAAGAGGGCTAAAGACGCCCAAGAAATGGTCCGGGGGCTTACTTTGGTGTTGGGATCGCCGGATTTCCACCTTGTTGGGTTCCTTTGGGTCATCATGGGGTGGAGCAACATGGTAGGGAGGGCGATGCATATCGAAACGGGGTCGTCGGGGCTTGATTTGATCTTGAGGGGCAAACATGGCCTGGCCGTGATGGTGAACATGGCCATGTTCGGAGTTGCCGAAATCCACAGAATCAAGCACGGCTTGCCCATGACCAAGAGCACGCCCGTGACTAGAGTTTCCGAAATCCACAGAATCAAGCACGGCTTGCCCGTGACCAGGAGCATGCCCGTGACTGGAGTTGCCGAAATCCACAGAATCAAGCACGGCTTGCCCGTGACCAGGAGCACTCCCGTGACTGGAGTTGCCGAAATCCACAGAATTAAGCACGACTTGCCCGTGACTAGGAGCACGCCAGTGACTATTTCCAAGCACTTCGGCCGAAGCAGGCATGGTGTGCAGTACGGTTGTGGCGGCAGGCGTATCGGCGTTCGCGTCCGCTGACGACCGTGACAGTGGGCATGGCCTAGCCGTGTCGGGGTCTGGGGAACTCTGGCTGAGGCAAAAATTCCGGGGGAAATTCCTGGGGTCCTAGGGAGTGTCCCCAAGTGTCTTTTGGAGGGATTGGGCCGCCCTCAAGTGTGTCCATGGGCCCGTATGCTCCTGCATCAGCTTCCGCTCCGTGATCTGATGAGTTCTCCTCCAGAGAACTAGGGGGCAGTGGGTCATCGGGGTCAGATGGGCCCTCCAAAGGGCCGTGGAAGGGGAGGAGGTCTACCACATTGAAGATGGGGTGGATCCCCATGTCCTCAGGCAAGTCCAGAACGTAGGCGTTGGAGCCGATCCGCCGCATCACTGCGTAAGGTCCCATGTAACGCGGCTAAAGCTTAAAATGCACCCTGTTGGATAGACGCTCGGGGTGGACATGCACCCTCACCAGCTCACCTACAGAGAAATGATGTGGCTTACGATGCTCGTTGGCCTTCATTGTATTATGAATGTTGCCCGAAAAGATATGACGCCGAACCTCATCATGCAGACTAGCAATATGTTGGGCAAAGGAATATGCATGCGGGGAGAGATGAGACTCCATGGGTGTTGGTGTATATGCCCTAAAGACCAATGTATGGACATGGTCAGGCATTGGTTGAATGTACTTTGATAGAACTATTACTCTTTATATAGGCATGGTCATTATTATGCAGACTTCTCTACCTGCGTTGATGTATTGAGTTGCATAAATAATGTCCCAGGAGTTTGGATTGGATCCATTCTCATAAGCTATCCGCAGACAAGGTACCTTAGCAGATATGAGACAGCTTTGGTACATGTGAGACTGGTGTATGGGCTGGTTAGGTGCAGGGCACAGTAACGCAGACATACAGGTGCATTGGATGCACTGGAGTGATCCACCGTGAGGATTGACTTGTCTAGTCAACAAGTCAATCTCACATGCAAGAGGTTTTGCATTGATCCTTAGACTTGAGGTATTCATGTCTAGACTTGATGATGGGTATGCTTTAATACAGTCTTACGTCTCACCGTAATTGGGAGACCAAAACGACTGTCATTGGGCATGTCATAACTCACGTAGAGACATGAATGACCAATAGTAGGATTTGCTCCTTCCTTCTGAGGAAGCATGATATCCACCTCGGGGCGCCCCACCTTATTGGTGCATGACAGGAGAGTGTGGCCACACTTGTTGAGTCATGACCAATGCATTGGATAATAAACTTGAGACTAATCCAATGGCAGGATATCAGCTTAGGCAAAGGGATCTGTAATGAAATAGGAATCCTCGTTGCTTGTTAGGAGTTGTTGCCATAATGACTTAAGTCCTATGACATGGGTAGTAGTGATGTGTTGCTAGATACCCCTCACTACTTATGATGTTTACATCATTGCCATCGTCATATGGATCCTACGGGGTCACACGCAATAGACTCTTGACGTTGCTTTAATCAGAAGCCTTATGATCAAGTTATTGGATAACTTGGATCGATTTGGAAGATTTCATCAGCGCCAATGGGCCTGATAAGTTGGAAGAAAGTTATTGGAGCCAAACTTCATTTTTGGCAGGTTGACCCGATATTGACCTAGATTGGTCACATTTGGATTAGGGTTGCATTGGATTAGATCCAATGGCTTAATCAACCCATGCCATGAAGTTTGGGCTAGCTCATTATCCAATGAGGCCCAATAATTAGTTGTCATGAAGAGGAATTGGCTTAAAAGGATATAATGGGGAGAAATCTCACCCCATTGGCGCCTAGGGGCATAATGGGGTGAGGGAGGCGCCTTTGCTTCATTATGGAAGTAAAGGGCGCCTAGCCCTTCTCCTTGGATGGAAAGAATGCCTCTAAGGCATGTCTTAGGCTGATATGGCCATTGGGCAAATTAGGATAGGTTGAATGAGGTTTATGGTAAAGTCTTGGAGACTTTCCTTACCTCAAGACTCCTTTATCCTAGCCGCCCACTTGGGATGATCCTAGGCATTATCCTTGCCGCCTCTTGTCCTATTTATAGGACCCCTTACCGCCCCTTCCAATGTTCAACTTCTAGGAGGCGTGAACATACATAGAGAGGCGTGAGCAAGGGCAAAGGGTGACAACAACAAAGGCTTGGCGCAACCCTTCTTCCAAGTGGCCGAAAGACATCCTTTCTTCTTCTCCTCTTCTTGGCGCAAAGAGAAATTGGGCTTGGTGGCTTCTCCTTCTATTGTCGCAAGCCCTCTCCCTCTCATAGCCATTGGCGCATCTTGCTTGAAGGTGGCGCAAGCAAAAGAAGAAGAGGGAAGTTCTTGGCGGCATCTTCCCTATTCCCTCCTTGGCGTAACTTCTCTTGAAGGTGGCGTAAGTGGAGTGAAGGCTTGATTCTCTTCCCGAGGCTAGCACCAAGCGTGGAAGGGAGCAACGATCAAGGAGTCGACGCGTGGATACTTGTAGAGGGCGAACACATGGGCGCCTTCAACATGGCTTCGACATCTAGACAATCAAAAGAGGTACATCTCTATCACATCCTTGTGTATACTAACTCGCATGGATCCTTGGGAAAGGAATGTGTTTCGGGTGTAATGCTTCTTCCGCTGCGTCCTGGGACTGCAAAATTTTAAATTACACCCGGCATTCCCTAACAATGGGAAGGTCATGCAGGTCTATAGGTTTACGCGGTTGATGGCCCGAAATGATCTAGAAGGGACTAAGACCCGTAGACCTATTAGAAGCACTATTGTACGCGAACTCGACCATGGGTAGGATGGATTCCCAAGGCCTCGAATGGTCGCCGATGAGATAATGGAGAAGATTGCCCAAACTGCAGTTAACGACCTCAGTTTGCCCATCGGTTTGGGGATGATACGCCATGGAGAATTTCAGAGTGATGCCCACGAGGGCCCATAGTGAGTGCTAGAAGTGGCTCACAAAACGCGTGTTGCGGTCGGACACGATGGTGGAGGGAAGGCCATGGAGGTGCACAATCTCGCGGACAAAAAGATGTGCAATGTGAGAAGCGTCCGCAGTGCGCGAACAGGGGATAAAGTGGGCCATCTTCGAAAACTGATCAACAACAACGTAGATCGAATCGAAGCGGGAGGCGGTCCGGGGCAACCCAAGGACAAAGTCCATACTCAGGTCGCGCCACAGGCCGCTGTCCACCGGCAATGGGGTATAGAGACCTGTGTTCGAAGGGCGGGGCTTGGACAACTGACACGTACCGCAATGGTGCACAATGCGCTCAACATCCTTACGGAGGGAAGGCCAAAAGAGGCGTTCCTCCGCCATCTCAAGGGTTTTATCGCGGCCATGATGGCCGGCGACGCCACCCGCATGAAGCTCGAGCAAAAGATGATCTCGAAGCGAAGAACGGGGAATGCACAAAATTCCCCAAGAAGAGGTAACCCTCGCACAATTGGTAGGGGGAGTCGGGGTCAGTGGACTCGGTCAAAGAGGCATAGAGGGCGCCAAAATCAGAGCAAGTGGTGTACTCCTCTTTGACATGGTCAAAGGTATTGAGGCGAGTGCGGATCACGCATAAGAGGGTCCGGATGCGACTCAAGGCATCCGCGATGACGTTCTCCTTACCCGCCTTGTGATTAATCATGAAGGAATACTATTGTAGGTACTCGACCCACTTATCATGGTGGGCGCCCAACTTCTTTTGGGCATTAAGGAATGTGAGGGCCTGATGGTCGCTATACAACACGAACTCACTGTGGAGGAGGTAATGCCTCCACTGCCGGAGGGATTGAACGATCGCGTAAAACTCCTTGTCGTACGTGGATTAACGCTGTCGAACCACGTTCAGTTTTTCGCTAAAGAAAGCCACGGGATGGCCTTCTTGACTAAGGGAACCACCGATGCTGGACCCGGAGGCATCGCATGCTACCTCGAAGACTTTTGAGAAATCAGGGAGGCGCAAGACAGGAGCGGTGGTCAGGGCGTCCTTAAGCGCGTCAAAAGCCCGTTGAGCGGCAAGGGTCCACTCAAAGTCGTCCTTAGAGAGACGCTGGGTTAAGGGGGTTGCAATTGTGCTGAACCCATGAATGAACCTGCGGTAAAAGCTCGCAAGACCCAGGAAACTACGAACCTCATTCACGGTGCGAGGCTCAGGCCAATGCCGGATGGCCTCAACCTTCGTAGGATCAACGGACAGGCCTTCGTCGGACACAATGTAACCAAGGAAATACACCTGGTTAGTCATGAAGGCACACTTCTTCGTGTTAAGGAAGAGGTGCTCCTTGCGCAGGAGTTCAAAAGTGGAGCGAAGATGCTCCAAGTGTTCATCGCGGGTCCGACTAAAGATCAGAATGTCGTCGAAGTAAACGACCAAAAACTTGCCCATGTATGGCCTAAGGACTTGACTCATCAAGCGCATAAACGTAGATGGGGCATTGGACAACCCGAATGGCATGACGAGCCACTCGTAAAGACCAACCTTGGTCTTGAACGTGGTCTTCCACTCATCGCCCTCGCGAATGTGGACCTGGTGATATCCGCTCCGGAGGTCGAGCTTGAAAAACCAAGACGTGCCGGAGATCAAATCTAGCATATCGTCTAGCCGAGGAATGGGAAACTGATACTTGATAGTGATTCGATTGATGGCGCGGCTATCGACACACATGCGCCACGACCCATCCTTTTTGGGTGTGAGGAGCGCAGGAAAGGCGCAAGGGCTGAGACTCTCGCGAATGTACCCCTTAGTGAGGAGATCATCCACCTGACGCTGTAGCTCAGCATGCTCCATGGGGTTAAGGTGATGATGGGGCAAGTTAGGGAGGGGTGCTCCCGGGAGAAGGTCAATCGCGTGCTAAATTTCCCTTTCCGGGGGAAGGCCATGAGGCAAATCCTCGGGGCTGATATCACTAAACTCGGCAAGGAGGTCGGACACCTCAACAGGAGGCGCTGGATCAAGGCAAAGGACAGGGTCCTACACTTCGCGCATCATGAGCGCGTAGATGGTCTTGGCCGCATGGGCCTCGCGAAGCAGCGCGGGGTGCGCATGAGGGAGACCATGGGGGAACGTGGAGGGGCAAGTGCCGAGGGCGTAATTAGGCCCTTAGAGGTGGACGCACGAAGCTCCTTGGTCAGAGCCGGGATCAGACGGATCTTCTGCTCATCGTGGTCGAACACATAAGTGTTCGACCGGCCATAGTGGACTACGTCCCTATCGTACAACCACGGGCGACCAAGGAGGACGTGAGTGACGTCCATAGTCGCAACATCGCACAATACCTTCTCATAATAGTTCCCAAATGCGATGGGGACCTGACATTGGTGTGTGACCAAAAGGCTCGTAGTATCGACCCATACGATAGAGTAAGGTCTCGGGTGGGGTTCCAGGGGAAGGCCGAAACGCGTGACCGCGGTCCGAGAGACCACGTTCAAGCTACTACCACCGTCAATGACGATCTTACACGAGTGCCCATTGCACTTAATGTAAGTCGTAAAAATGCCCGAGCGCCTCCAATCCTCGGTAGGCGCGGGTTGCACAAGGTTGCAACGGACGACAAGTGTGGACGGACCCGACTCCTCGTCACTAGTGTAACACTCCACCTCAACATCGTGCTCAGCGGGGGTTATGGTGGTGATGCGAGCCGGACCCATGTCGCCTCGAGCGGGTTTCTTGGGACATTCACGCGACAAGTGACCCAGCTGCAAACAGTTGTAGCAAGTGATGCGACTAGAGGTGCCAACTGTGGGGGCCTTACCCTTCTCTTCCCAAGTGGGCCGAGAAGATGAAGCCTCGAGGTGTGGGGGCTTAGGGGATGGTTGGGCCGGGGGTACGGGTCTCGGATCCGGATGAGGTTCTGGCTGCTCAAGTCACGGGTGGGGTTGCGGGGGACCGCCCGCATGTGGACGCCTATGGGGGGCCAAGGTCACTGCATCTTGCAGCGACGCAAAGGTCATGCTCGATGTCTCGAGCATGCTGAAATGTTTGGTCAAGGGTCTCCGATCCATACGTAGGTAAGGCTCGGCGGATATCCGCACGGACCACGTTCTTGAATTTCGACAAAACTAACTCAGGGTCCTCCTGCAAATTGCAACGGAGTTGCAACGTCTCGAAGGTGAGACGGTACTCCTCGATGGTACCTGACCCTTGGTGTAGGCTACTATATTGATCAAGAAGGCACTACCTATACGAACGGGGTACATAACGCTTGTGGAGGCGATACCGCATCTCCGCCCACTCAGTGACCGGGGGAAGAGCCTGCTGTGCATTTTGGCGCTCCACGTTTTCCCAATGTAAACTTGCAGGCCCCTCAAGTAAGGTGCGCACATAGCGAACCCGTGAGTGCGGAGGCCAGTCGCTAAGGTCAAAATACGCGTCAACGGATGCGACCCAATCTAAGAACTGTGTGGGGGGTCAAGACCACCCGTGAATGGTGCAGGGGTGTTATGAATGAAACGACAGAAATCTTCGTCTACCCGAGGGCGCTCAACACGGGTTTGGGCTAGGGTTCGAGGTGCAGCCCAAGCGTGGCCAAAACGACCACCGGGCTGGGGTCCTTGTGCGGCCCCAACATCGTCTTCATCGAGGGGATCATCACCGTAACTTGGATTCCCAGGGACCTCATGAAGTCGCGGGTGACCCCATTCATCCTCGTGGACACGCCGCCGTGTGGGCGCGGCCATCGGGGGCAATTCTCTAGTGGGGGCCGGGTTTGTGGACACTGGGGGATTAACCGAGTTCGGGTGGCCATGCTCCGCGGACCCGGGTTGACCAATAAGGTGTTGGATCCCAACCAAAATCTACTGGACCATGGCATGTGTGCTTGCTTGTTGAGCGTCCACTCGCGCGGACAACACATCAAGTTTCGCATCGATCCGCTCCTCAAGAGCAACCATAGACTCTAACCGGGTGTTAGCCCCTTCCGAAGGTGATGTGGGACCGAGGCAGGACCTTCGGAGGTCCACCCGGGTTCGAAAGAAGCCCTCTAGGTATGTCTATCCTAGCCCCTAGACATGGCTTCCTTAGGACCCCATTTTGCTTATTTTGTCTTAGATTAGGGTGCATCATGTGGTAGGTTAGATCCACCCCCCAATTACACCATGTAGTTACATTTCTAGGTTCCGCCACTTATGTATGGTAGGTTAGTTCATGCAATTAATGTAATAGATTAGGACATTCCATTTTGGGACTCAAGTCCAAATCAGGTCAAACTACATCAAGGAGGCGCCAAGCTCAATCCAACCCACCATGAAGTGCACCCTCAACAAATCCACCCAAGTTCCACCCTCCATGTTGTCATCCATGTGGATCTATTTTGTCTTCATCTCCAACAGCCCTTTCTACTTAAGGAAGGGGCTCAAATCAAGATGTTTGCGCCAGCTATCCCAGCAGCCCTTGAAGGCAAAGCACAGCCCACAAGCAAGGAAAAGGGTCAGCCACAACACCACCTTCAAGTGCAGGAAATTGTCTTGCCAATTCCAGCAAGTTTCAGCCCACTTCTTCAAGGAGGATCGCCAGCTTTAAAGGAGGGAATCAGCTCATTTAATGTGTCCACAACCAGCTAAGCCCCCCCTTACCATTTAGGGGAAAGCTCCAAAGCAAGTCCAAAGAGGACAGCCCACAAACAGGGAAAGTTTCAGCCCATCAATGCTCCCTGCACAAATGCAGAATTCTGGTTTGTTCATTGTTTGTCTTGAGCGCCTAGAGGATGAGATATCCGTTGGGAGTCTCCTATATTGCTGTAACCTTTTGTAAGTTTGAGTTAGTTGAATATTTTGAAAGAAAACTTCAGAAGTGTGTCTTCTAGTGGTGTGTGTCACCACAACTCTCCCCTTCTTCCAAACCTAGCCGAGAGCTCCTCTCCTCTTCCCCTCTTCAACCTTCTTCCACCACTTGCTCATGTCTTGAAGTTGGAAGCTCACGCCTCCCTTCCCCTCAGCCTTGAAGAGTATCCAATCCAAGAGGAGGAGCTAGGATCAAACCGTGGCACAAAGTGGTGTTGCCTACACCATGCCGAGACCAAGACACTTCCCTAAGCTAGCTAAGTTCCCTCTCTACTTTGTTGTTGTATCTTCTTGATGTGTTGAGCATCCATCTACACTCACCTTCCTGTTCCATGAAGGTTGCACAAGGATTAGAAGGATATGCAAGGCGTCATCCCTTCCCTCCCTCTCTTAGCTAGTTAGTCCCTAACTTGTTAGCAAGGGAACTTGGAGGTAGCCTCCCCCTTGATTGTTCTTGTAATTTGTCCTCGTAATATTCTTTCAATCACTCACCCACGCATGTGTGGGATGCTGTAATGTCATGGTTGTAAGCTCATAGGGCCCTACTTCGTGAGTTTCAACCATTGGACCGGTGAAGAACGGGAAGTTCGCCCTTTCTATTCTCAAAGGGCGCAAGGTGAGCCTCTCCCTTAGAATAGTGTTGTTTTCAAGCTCTAGATTGCATGCTAGGTTTCAATTTCGGTTTTAACACTTGCCTTAGACTTGCATGATAGGATTTAATTTCAGTTTGCTACTTGCCTAGTTTCTGTTTTACCTATAAAAATACCAAAACAAGCTATTTTCAACTACGTTAGCTTAACGGGGTTCTTTAACCTATACTTAACTAGCAAAATATTTTCAAATCGCGTTGTTTGAATGTGTGCATGCCGGCGACCCCCATCATCTTGGTATCAGAGCTTAGGCTCTTAGAGTAGGATTTTATAAGACCAAAAAATTTATTTTCCTACTACTAGGACGATTTTGGACCTAGGTGCTTGAAAGAACTTGATTAGCTATATTTTACCACCTTAGGGGCTATTTTCAAAACTCTACTTGTTTTCAAAAAATGGCAACTAGATCCGGTGCTCCCTATGGTCTTAATCAAGCTATTGACCATGAGGTGAGTGCCCTTTCAATTGATATGGCCTCCATTAAAGAAACCCTAGCATCCCTTCAACACTCTATAGGTGTCATAGACAATAGGCTTAACACCCTAGAGTCTAACTCTAAGATGGATCCCCCAAACACTAGCCGGCCCAATAGTGGATCCCACACAAGGGAACCAAACGACCTAGGACCTCCATCTCACACCCCTAGAGTCACTCATGCTCAAACCGAGTGGGAAGGACCCTATGCCCAACAACCACCCTATCATAGACCTAGAGATCATGATGTGCAACGTGCCATCAAGATCAACCCTCCTACTTTTGGAGGATCCCTTAACCCTAAGGAGTTCCTAGATTGGACCACAAAGCTAGATCAATACTTTGACTATAGCCTTATGCACAATGAAAGTAAGGTTAGGTTCACAAAGTGCTTACTAGAAGGACCCGCTAGACTTTACTGGACCCATGTCGAGAGAACCATAGAAAGGGATGGTAAGCCACCCGTTGAGTCTTGGGATGAAATGAAACTCCTACTTAGGCAAAAGTATGTCCCTCCCGGCTTCATGCAAAAGCTTAAGGACGAACTCGGTAGCCACACTCAAGGCTCCTCTACAGTAGAAGCCTACCAAACCAAGTTAGAAGAGCTTCTCATTAGGTGTGAGGTCAATGAAGATCCGGGTATGATTCTAAGCAGATTCAAAAATGGCCTTAGACCTGACATTAAAAGGGCTTTGACCTATTTCCAATTAGACACCCCCGAGATAGCTTATCAAAGGGCCATAGAGGTGGAACAAGAACTTAAGAATAGGAAGGAGACTCTCCCTCCCCGGCCTATCTATAGGCCCACCCCTATGCCCCAGCCTTCCAGCTCAAACCCCAAACCTAGGCCTACTCAACCTATAGACAACTCCACCATCACTTGTTATAACTGTAGGCAAAGGGGACACCTTGCAAAGGACTGCAAAAAGAAGGTCATGGTCCTAACTGAGGAACATGTAGACCCTGAGCCCACCCTTGAGGGGGACCCTGATCAAGAGATTGAAATCAATGACTATGATAGTAGTGATGACATCTTCAACACCTTAGGGGTAGTTAGATGTACCCTTGTCAAGCCTACCCCTACTGAAGACTGGCGTCGGACCAGCATCTTCCACACTTACACCAAATGCCATGGTCACATGTGCAAGGTGGTAATTGATGGAGGAAGCAGTCTCAATGCTGTCTCCCACATAGCTGCTACTAAACTGAATCTCAAAATGGAACCCCGACCTAGCCCTTACAACATTTCCTGGGTCAACCAAACTAGTGTTCCAGTGACCCATAGATGCCTCGTACCTATCCAGTTTGGCACATATGAGGACAAGGTTTGGTGTGACGTCCTTACTATGGATGTAGCCCAAATCCTCTTAGGACGCCCCTGGCTATATGACATGGATGTTGTCCACTACGGTAGGACCAACACCTATGTCTTTAACCATAAGGACCAAAAGATTAGGCTAAAACCCTCTCTTCCCAAATAACTTAGAGCTACAACTAGTAAGGGTAAGTTGGAGGAACCCAAGAATAGCCAGCCCACCGTTCAGCTCATAAGACCTCAAACCTTCACTAAGGAGATTATAGAAGATCAACCCCTTTATACCTTAGTCATCAAAGAAATCAACCCTGAAACAGAAGAGAAACCCTCCCCAGAAGTAGAATCCTTGCTCCAAGAATTTAGTGAGCTCACTCCCGAGGACCTCCCTGAAGGACTGCCACCCCTTAGGGATATACAACATGCCATAGACCTAGTACCTGGATCCTCTCTTCCCAACTTACCCCACTATAGGATGAACCCTACCGAACATGCGGAGCTTAAGAGACAAGTAGATGACTTGATGTGCAAGGGTTACATAAGGGAAAGCCTAAGCCCCTGTACCGTCCCAGCCCTCCTTACCCCAAAGAAGGATGGCAGCTGGCGCATGTGTATAGATTGTAGAGCCATCAATAAGATTACTATCAAATATAGGTTCCCCATACCTAGACTTGATGACATGCTAGATATGTTGGTAGGATCCAAGTGGTTCTCCAAGCTTGACCTTAGGAGTGGGTACCATCAAGTCAGGATAAGGGAAGGGGATGAGTGGAAGACCGCTTTCAAAACCAAAGACGGTCTATATGAGTGGTTGGTCATGCCTTTTGGGCTAACCAATGCCCCTTCCACATTTATGAGGCTCATGACCCAAGTGCTTAGACCCTACATAGGAAAATTCCTAGTTGTGTACTTTGATGACATACTTATCTATAGTAAGTCACAGGAGGAACATCTAGGGCATTTAAGGCAAACCCTAACCCTTCTTAGAGATGAAAAGCTTTATGTTAACCTAAAGAAGTGTTCTTTCCTATCTCCCAAAGTTGTCTTTCTAGGGTTCATTGTCTCCGACTTAGGGCTTCGAGCTGATCCATCTAAGGTCCAAGCCATACTAGACTGGCCAGAACCCAAAACCCTTACGGAAGTTAGGAGTTTCCATGGCCTTGCTACCTTCTACCGTAGGTTCATACGGAATTTTAGCACCATAGTAGCTCCCATCACCAACTGCATGAAACAAGGGGACTTTAGTTGGACTAAGTCTGCCAGTAGGGCTTTCACTGAACTTAAGAGTAGGATGACCTCTGCCCCTATTTTAAGATTGCCTGACTTTGGCAAGGTCTTTGAGGTTGATTGCGATGCTTCTGGCATTGGCATAGGGGGAACCCTCAGCCAGGAAGGTCACCCTATTGCCTTCTTCAGTGAAAAGCTGAATGAGGCCAAGCAGAAATACTCAACCTATGACAAAGAGTTCTATGGCGTGGTTCAATCTTTGAGGCATTGGCGGCACTACCTTCTCCACCATGAATTTACCTTAAATAGTGATCACCAAGCCCTGTCTTACCTTAGTGCCCAAAGAAAACTCAATGCTAGACATGCCAAGTGGGTAGAGTATCTACAACAGTACACTTTTGTCTTAAAACACAAGTCTGGAGTTAACAACAAAGTTGCTGATGCTTTGAGTAGGGTAGTCTTCGTTTTGCAAACTATGCATGCTGAGCTTGTAGGATTTGAGCATATGAAAGCTGCCTATCTAGATTGCCCTGATTTTTCTACTATCTATGCTGATATGACTAGAGATATCCTGAGTCACCCTCTGTACACCCTTAGGGATGGGTATCTTTTCCTTGGGCCGACACTTTGTGTGCCTAAGACCTCAATCCGGGATTTCCTAATTTGGGAACTCCATGGGGGAGGGTCTGCTGGGCACCACGGTTGAGAAAAGACCCGTGCTTTGGTAGATGAGCGGTTCTTTTGGCCTAAGCTCTACCGAGATATGGCCAAGGTGGTTAGGCATTGTGGGACCTGTCAATCCACCAAGGTCCAGAAGCACAATTTTGGACTGTACACCCCCCTGCCTATTCCCCAGGCACCCTGGCAGGAAATCAGTATGGACTTTATTCTAGGATTGCCTAGGACTGCTGCTAGGCATGACTCTATTTATGTTGTGGTAGACAGGTTCACCAAAATGGCACATTTTATACCTTGCACTAAGACTACCGATGCCTCCCATATGGCCAGGCTCTTCTTTAGAGACATTGTTAGGCTACATGGTACCCCTCTCACTATAGTTTAGGATAGAGATACCTGGTTCATTAGCCATTTTTGGAGGACCCTATGGGCTCTACTAGGCACAAAACTGAAGTTCTCGACGGCCTACCATCCCCAGACGGATGGGCAGACCGAGGTGGTCAACAGATCACTTGGGAGCATCCTTAGGAGTCTTGTCGGAGAACACCCCAGTGATTGGGACAAGCTGCTGCCCACAGCTGAATTCTCTTACAATAGTGTTCCAAATAGGACTACTGGTCTGTCTCCCTTCCAGGCAAACTTAGGGTACCAACCTAATAAGCCCATTGATCTATTTGCTGCCCCTAAGCATTGCAAGACTTCTATTTTGGCCGGAGATTATGCTTTTCATATCTCGCAGTTACATCATGAGTTATTTAGTAAGATTCAGGATTCTATTGACCAATATCGTAACGATACTAATAAACGACGCCGAGGGAAGGTATTTTCTGTAGGGGATCAGGTGATGTTGCGGGTCCGTGAGGAGCGTATCCAAGGACACGGCCGCAAGTTGGACGCAAAGGGAATCGGGCCCTTCGCTATTCTGAAGAGAGTCAACAACAACGCCTATCTATTGGACCTGCCACCAGAATTGGGGATATCCTCCACCATCAATGTGGAGGATCTGGCGCTTTACCATCCACCTCTCTCTATACAAGAGCCCGGCGTCTGCCACGAGTTAGAGATTGAGGCCATACTTGAGGACCAGACCCGACTCACCCCTGATGAGGTACAACTTTATTACCGCGTCAAATTTGCTGATGGTGAGGAGGCATGGCTCCCCGAGGCTGAGCTTGCTAGGTCTGCACCTGAGCTTCTCCAAGGGTACAAAAATAATTCTCCAGAGGAGAATTTCTCTCACCCCGGGAGAGCTGATGTGGGACCGAGGCAGGACCTTCGGAGGTCCACCCGGGTTCAAAAGAAGCCCTCTAGGTATGTCTATCCTAGCCCCTAGACATGGCTTCCTTAGGACCCCATTTTGCTTATTTTGTCTTAGATTAGGGTGCATCATGTGGTAGGTTAGATCCACCCCCCAATTACACCATGTAGTTACATTTCTAGGTTCCGCCACTTATGTATGGTAGGTTAGTTCATGCAATTAATGTAATAGATTAGGACATTCCATTTTGGGACTCAAGTCCAAATCAGGTCAAACTACATCAAGGAGGCGCCAAGCTCAATCCAACCCACCATGAAGTGCACCCTCAACAAATCCACCCAAGTTCCACCCTCCATGTTGTCATCCATGTGGATCTATTTTGTCTTCATCTCCAACAGCCCTTTCTACTTAAGGAAGGGGCTCAAATCAAGATGTTTGCGCCAGCTATCCCAGCAGCCTTGAAGGCAAAGCACAGCCCACAAGCAAGGAAAAGGGTCAGCCACAACACCACCTTCAAGTGCAGGAAATTGTCTTGCCAATTCCAGCAAGTTTCAGCCCACTTCTTCAAGGAGGATCGCCAGCTTTAAAGGAGGGAATCAGCTCATTTAATGTGTCCACAACCAGCTAAGCCCCCCTTACCATTTAGGGGAAAGCTCCAAAGCAAGTCCAAAGAGGACAGCCCACAAACAGGGAAAGTTTCAGCCCATCAATGCTCCCTGCACAAATGCAGAATTCTGGTTTGTTCATTGTTTGTCTTGAGCGCCTAGAGGATGAGATATCCGTTGGGAGTCTCCTATATTGCTGTAACCTTTTGTAAGTTTGAGTTAGTTGAATATTTTGAAAGAAAACTTTAGAAGTGTGTCTTCTAGTGGTGTGTGTCACCACAACTCTCCCCTTCTTCCAAACCTAGCCGAGAGCTCCTCTCCTCTTCCCCTCTTCAACCTTCTTCCACCACTTGCTCATGTCTTGAAGTTGGAAGCTCACGCCTCCCTTCCCCTCAGCCTTGAAGAGTATCCAATCCAAGAGGAGGAGCTAGGATCAAACCGTGGCACAAAGTGGTGTTGCCTACACCATGCCGAGACCAAGACACTTCCCTAAGCTAGCTAAGTTCCCTCTCTACTTTGTTGTTGTATCTTCTTGATGTGTTGAGCATCCATCTACACTCACGTTCCTGTTCCATGAAGGTTGCACAAGGATTAGAAGGATATGCAAGGCGTCATCCCTTCCCTCCCTCTCTTAGCTAGTTAGTCCCTAACATGTTAGCAAGGGAACTTGGAGGTAGCCTCCCCCTTGATTGTTCTTGTAATTTGTCCTCGTAATATTCTTTCAATCACTCACCCACGCATGTGTGGGATGCTGTAATGTCATGGTTGTAAGCTCATAGGGCCCTACTTCGTGAGTTTCAACCATTGGACCGGTGAAGAACGGGAAGTTCGCCCTTTCTATTCTCAAAGGGCGCAAGGTGAGCCTCTCCCTTAGAATAGTGTTGTTTTCAAGCTCTAGATTGCATGCTAGGTTTCAATTTCGGTTTTAACACTTGCCTTAGACTTGCATGATAGGATTTAATTTCAGTTTGCTACTTGCCTAGTTTCTGTTTTACCTATAAAAATACCAAAACAAGCTATTTTCAACTACGTTAGCTTAACGGGGTTCTTTAACATATACTTAACTAGCAAAATGTTTTCAAATCGCGTTGTTTGAATGTGTGCATGCCGGCGACCCCCATCAGAAGGCTGAACTGTTACGCCCCAAAATCCACTCGGAACCCGCGCCGAGAATCCCGGACCTCGGGACGCACAACACTGTACCTGTCAAATCAATCCTGACAACTGAAAGGTACAGACTGAATAAAATAACATAACCAGAGGTCAGCCCGGCCTTAAATATCCATAATACAACACCGACAGATAAAAAATATACCGGCACAGCGGTCAATAAGAAACAACAAGACCGGCGCAGCGGTCAACCGAACCAACAGATAACAAGACCGACGCAGCGGTCAAAAGTCCAACAACATAACATAATATAACCACAAACTAATATGCATCACAACCCACCCAGACTGGTGGTCAAACTACTAACTATCTACTCTGCTCCAGGTGGAGCCGCGCCTGAACCTGGAGGCAAACCAAAGGGGGTTAGCCGGAGGCTAAGTAGGGATATCACAATGTATATGGTGCATGATCAGATATAAGGAATTTACCAGAATACAACCAAGACTCTATATGACCATATAGAGTATAATCAAATCTCAAATACGTATCAATATATATATATCCTCATACACAGATAAAAATTGGGAGCTGGTACAGCAGTGGTCCACAACCCGCAACTCTAAAAATAGAGTGGTCCCTACTGATGGCTCCCTGAACAGTAGAGACGACTGTCCGTTGACAGCCCGCTAGTGTAGCGTCCTACACTCAGTACAACCCCTCATTGGGCTGATAACAGACCTCAAGCCCATAACATCGGACTCTCTCAGTCTGAGACGATCACACAGCGTCTCAACAAAAATATCACAGGCAGTACATCAAGGTACACTGAAGTATCTATCGCTAGACATTCATCCCTCATACATACGTATAACATAACTCATACCAGCTATCTCTACAAACTAGCATGCAATACCGATACTCATACCATGTGTCATACAGGCAGTATATGTCAACGGATAAGGACTAGAGTAGAATAGGAATCAGAACAGTAACCAACAGGGTTAATCAGCAAGAAGAAGGTGCCGCTATCTACACATGCGGTTGGCACCGTAACAAAGGAAGGAGGTAGAATCCCTACCTCAGATGCAGACGTATAGAAAAATATAGATCCAACCAGACGTACATAGTCAATCAACAGTTCCTAACAGGTTAATCAAGGTATAAGTCCACAATATTCCATTTAATCCATTTTAATCGTAATTACTAGTTAACAAGTTAATCCAAGTTCGTCAGGTATTTATGTCCAGATCTAGGTTCGGTTTACGCATGCATTCGTTTACTAGTATACGAAGGGGGTTCGGGTACTAACCTAGTTCGCAGCCTTGTGCGAACGCAAATACCACCGAGTCATCGAGAATACGTCAGAACCAACCAGAACGCGTAACATGAGACATCGGCACGAACTTCAAGGTTCACCGGAAAGTTCACCGAAGCAGTAGTGCCGCCGCTACAGTACCGCCGGAACAGTGTTTCCGGTGGCCGATCGAAGCTCTCCAGTAGTCAAATGAAAGCCGGCGCCGAGAGGGATACGGCCGTACAGCTCGTTTCGCGAAAGGGGGTCAGGGTCACCGGAGATCTGTGTTTGAAGCTAGCGGCGCCGCTCACGCAACTCGCCGGCGCCGGAGACGAAGACGCCAGAAAAGCTTCGGGAGGTGGCGGAAATGTCCGCCGAGGCCGGAGGAAGAGGGACGAGAGCTCGCCGGCGCAAGGAGGAGGTCATGCGCACGTCGCGTCCGCCACCAAACTAGAATCGCGAGTGGAGTAAGAGTAAGGAAGCGACGCCGAACCAGTTCGCAGGGTCTTCAAGCTTCGTCGACGCCGGCAGAGAAGCACGCCGGAGCAGTCACCGGACAGAGGGGAAAACACATGAAGGAGGAGTCGCAGTCGAAGGTGAGAAGGCCGTGTTCGTTCGCTCAGTGGGGAAGACGAGCGGCTGGGGAGAAATAAAGGAAGAAAAGGAGGCGTACGCGACCGGATGGGATGGCACAGCGTGGGCTTGACCACCGCGCACAGTGACGTCCCATCAATTCATTATTTTAACATTACTTTATTTAAAATTTATCCGCAATTTTGTCCGTTTGCATCACGGGTGTAACATGAACCGACTCTTGGGTTTCGGGGATGGTTTTCGGGTATTGGGATGACATAATTTGTGACCGCATAGTCACCATGCACAAACAAGGGGGACACGACTAAGGTAAAATGCTGAAAACACCGAAAGGATGCAAAAATATGCAATGCGATGTTGAGGGATCGTGCAAACGATAAGAATCGAACGCGCAACGTCCTCTGATACCAGAATTGATGAAGCATCTAATAGGTGAGGGGATCCTTAAGCCGTACTCTAGGGTTGTACACAATGCTCGATAAAACGGGAGAGGGTCGTGAGACGAGGGAAGAGAAAATGCGTCGGAATAGTGCAGGGAATCCGGTAGAAAGCACGGCGAAACAGCGATGAGTTCAATTAGGGCAACACGAATGCGAATGAAGGGAACGACACCCAACTAAGTAATACAATGCACTAACCTCGTAGCAAATTTAGCGAATTCCTGCAGCTCTATTTGCGCGTTTTAAGCTTAGCTTGTGTTGGGGGACTGCGGCTTTGCGGGGTTTAGCTCGTGCGTCTACGCAGCTGAAACAAACCAAGAACAAGAGATACCACGCCTTCGATGAACGGACAACCGTGGGTGAAGAAGAAATGAGAAAGCCAACTCGGTATCAAAGCAAGAAAATAGAAAAACAGGCGAACCTGACCCACCGGAGGGTAGGATTTACTTCTTATAAAGCTGAAAACCAAGCCGAGTCGAGACACCGATCGCCAACTCTTACAACTCCAAAGGCGAACAACTTCACCTTCCACACAAGCTGGAAGCTCACTCTAGCTCACTAGGAGATCCCTACCTCTAAGAGAACTACTCAACACTTAGCCCTACCTCCTCTTTTATAGAATAAGAGGGGTGAGAACAAACAAAACACATAAGAGACAACCTACTCTAACAAACTAACCACTCTTGCAGGCCACTAAAGTGGTCAATCTGCAACTACAAGACAAGGAATAACAACTACCTAATATTCTCCGAAGCTGGTCGCGCGATCCTGTGTCTTTGTACGGAGACGGTTTAGACGTGCTCGAAGCACATCGCAACAAAACAGCAGAACTTTGATGTCGTGGGCTGGGCCACCACTGTCGCGGCTCGGTCCTGGGCCATGTTGCTAATCAGATTAAGCGGCCCACTTGGAGTTGGATCTTCAGGGGGTTGGCTCGTAGTGCCCTTGGGCTGCGCCACTTCGGTATGGATGGAAAGAGGGCTAATGACGCTCAAGAAATAGTCTGGGGGCTTACTTTGGCATTGGGATCGCCGGATTTCCACCTTGTTGGGCTCCTTTGGGTCGTCATGGGGTGGAGCAACATGGTAGGGAGGGCGATGCACATCGATACGGGGTCGTCGGGGCTTGATTTGATCTTCAGGGGCGAACACGGCCTGGCCGTGATGGTGAACATGGCCGTGAAAGTCCCCTTCAAGGGGGAGCGCAAAGGGGGTGAAACCCTAATAAAGGGGGCGCATGAAAAATTTCTAGGGTTTCAACTAGATCGATTGCATGAATACATATGATTAACTTGGTTATATTGCAAAGATCAAGTTAAGATCTTTTACCATAGCCATGATGAAGGAGGCGGCTTGGAAGCAAGAGAGCAAATAAGCACTCCTCCAAAGAAAACGCACACTAGATGAGAGATGGCTACCTCCTTGGATGTTCCTTGTGCTAGCAAGAATCTCCCAAGTTTCTTGTCGTGTGTCGAAGTAGTGAGATGCTTGGCCGAACTCCCTCCTCGTCAAGGAAGAAAACCTCTCCAAGAGCCAAGGCGACAAATGAATTGAATTGGCCATAATCTTTGAGGCGTTTTCAAGAGATGGCGTTTCATGACTTCCAAATATGGAAAGTCATGAAGCCATGCGCTCACCCATAAGAAAACCGCCCAAACACAATTAAGCCTTGAACCATGCGTTCACATATGTGAACCGGTTCAAGCCAACTCAATTCAATTCAATTCGGTCCAAAGACCAAACCAAAACAGCCCATGGTCTAGATCTCTCTGAACCAAATGGCTCAAGATCTAACCGTTCATCTCATGATGTTCCTGATCTCACCGATCTAGAATCATCTCTCTCGATCGAAGCTTACCGATCTCAAGCCCTAATCAATCAAACATGATCAGACCAGATCTCACTTACAATCAGAGTTTAAACTCCTTTAAACTGAACCTCAACAATTCAGTCCACACGATCAGGCTTAAGTAAGCCATATCATCAAATTGTGCGACCCTGAGGGTTTCCTTTAAATGTCGGTAACGATAACTTACGTTATCACGATCAGTGAGGGGTATCTAGCAACACATCACTGTCTCCCGATATAAAGGAAAGAGTCTTCCAAGACTACTCCCAAACCACAGCACAAGTGTGAATCCACTTCACTAGGCATGCATGTTTCCTTTGCCACTGGATGTTCTTATTGGACAAGCGTGTCAAGCCTGTAGCTCCAATATGATGAGCATGATTAGATCAGATGAACATAGTCACCTGGGTATGGCCATACACTTTCTCAATCATCTCATTCAGGGGGGCCCCTTTAGAACATCACACTCCTTAAGGAGACGGCAATCCTATATCTATCACTGGTGCCCTAACATGACTCATGATCATTATCCAAGATAATCTATAACCATTATGTTTCAAATGATATTGAACTACCTCAAAACAATGACAATCATCATTTAGAAACACAAGTGATCTCAAGTCAGAGGACATGTGCCACTTGATGCAAACAAGGATTATTCACATTGTGACAAGCAATTGAATATCCTAGTAGGGTCTGTCCAGTACATCCAATGTACCCATGAGTCTACATCTTATTCCATGCTCGAAGCATCCTATAAGATTAGAACACATATTAGTCTCAATCATATCAAGGTTGTCTCATGTTCACCAAGATATCTCGACTAAGGACATTACAGCATGTCAGCCTAGCTGAACAGCATTGAGACATTATTCAGAAGCACACTTATTGCAGCAGACAATGTAACATACTGAATAACAACCATTGCCTTTATAAACATAAGAGTTTATATACATGATACTGATAGAATCCCAAGGCCTCAAACATTAGCCTTAAGGGCATACCCTAACAGGCCGTGTTTGGAGTTGCCGAAATCGATAGAATCAAGCACAACTTGCCCGTGACCAGGAGCACTCCCCTGACTGGAGTTGCCAAAATCCACAGAATCAAGCACGACTTGCCCATGACCAGGAGCACGCCTGTGACTGGAGTTGCCGAAATCCACAGAATCAAGCACGGCTTGCCCGTGACCAGGAGCACGCCCATGATTGGAGTTGCCTAAATCCACAGAATCAAGCACGGCTTGCCCGTGACCAGGAGCACGCCCGTAACTATTTCCAAGCACTTTGGCCGAAGCGGGCATGGTGTGCAGCATGGGCGTGGCGGTAGGCGTGTTGGCGTTCGCGTCTGGGACGACCGTGTCACAGTCGTGACGGTGGGCACGGCCTGGCCGTGTCGGGGTCTAGGGAACTCTGGCCGAGGCAAAAATTCCTGGGAAAATTCCTGGGGTCCTGGGGAGTCTCGCCAAGTGTCTTTTGGAGGGATTGGGCTACCCTCAAGTGTGTCCGTGGGCTCGTATGCTCCTGCATCATTTATTTTGACAGATTTTATTGCACTAGAGATTGATGAGGATGACAGATTACCTATCATTCTTGGGAGACCATTCCTAGCCACAGCTGGTGCGGTGGTTGATGTCACAAATGGGAAATTGGATTGAAACATCAGTGATAATATTGTACAATTTAATTTATCAGACTTTTTAAAGAAACCTTCTCTTGCAGGTACATGTTGCCATGTTGATATCATAGAGAGAGATGTGAAGCTCATTGAACCATACAAGAAAGACATTGACCCACTAGAACTATGTTTGCTTGATGCTAAGGACCGAGACATTGATGACCACACTACTGAATATTCACTATTGTTGGACTCGCACACAGTTTTGGAGTCCAAGTCATCAAAGTTGGAAACTCTTTATAAAGTGATCTTAGGAGAGATAGAAGAAAAGAAGATTGAGTACGAGAGCCTTCCTAGCAACCTTCACCATGAGTTCCTTGGTAACAACTCTACTTATCAAGTGATAGTCAATGCCAATTTGAACAAATAACACACTAAGCGATGGCACGACCAACGCATTATCAAAGAGGAATTTCTTGAAGGTGATAGAGTTCTGCTCTTTAACTCTAAGCTAAAACTGTTTCATGGAAAGTCAAGAACAAGGTGGTCAAGACCCTTCACTGTGCAACAAGTATATCCTCGTAGGGCTATCAAGATTTGTGTAGAGCATACAAGAAGTTTTATTGTGAATGGCCAGAGACTAAAACACTATTATCAGGATGATCGAACTGACAAAAGGGTTGTTCTCACCCTTTTTGATTTATCTAGTGTGGGTTGATAAACACTGTTTATGGTCGAGCTATAGACCTAAAACTAGCACTCCTTAGGAGGCAGCCCAAGTTTTTGCTTGTTTATTTCTGTGATGTGTTGATTTTTTTTTGTTATGTTTTAGTTGAAAACTCTTATAGGTGGATTTTGATGTGTTTTGTTATGTTTTCATCAAGGTTTTTGCTGATTGAGATTTATTCTATATTATAGGAACACTTTCTAGAGAATAGGAAATCAAAGCCAAGTATTTTTTTTTTGCAGCACAGTGTGAATCACGGCCAGGCTGTGATTATGGTGTTCGCTCGTGATAGCATGCCATTTTTGTTCTCTTCGCCGTCCGCCATTTTTCTCTCAATAACTCTTCGCCGCTGCCATAGCAAACGCTGCCATTATGATTTCAAATGCAAGGGGAAGAGTGCAAAGTCAACGGGTTCATGCTCTAAGAAGTAATTTTCTCTATTTGCCAGCTCTTGGTCCACCCATTCTCTTATGTATTACTAACTTGCATAGAGGACTATGCGATATTTAGAGTGGGTGGGTTGTTGCTCGTTGTTATATTGCTGCTGATACTTAGTTCTGATGTTGTTGCCTTTGGTTGTGCTACTCTGTGCTGTTGTTGTTGCTTTATTTGATTATGCTTTGATATAATGAATATTTGATGCCATTATGCTATAATGCTATGATCCTGTGATAGCTATACATAAATTTTGAGATTGATTCCATGCATGGTATGGAGTAACTATAATTTGTTGAATGCACCATCCAATTAGAACATACTCTATGATCATGCCCATTTATTCTGAGATTCTAGAATCTTTTGATTAGGATATTTGAAACTATTAATTAGTGGGTCACATATTGCTTTGTATGTTCAAGAATTGCATGCTAATAGTGTACACACACTTTTATATTAATGTACATATCTGCTTATTCACTCTTGAATCCTTACTTCTTGTTGGGGTTTGATTTCTTAAGTGATGAAGAGCTCTTTCTTTAATTGTTCCGCTTATTAAAAAAAAAAAACTCTTAGACTCCTCTACTTGGCATTATGAAAAATTAGTAGTGGTACCTAAGATAAGAGTTGAAGTCTAAGAGAGACTCCTCTACTTGGCACTGCGAAAAATTGGTAGTGGTACCTAAGATAAGAGTTGAAGTCTAATATCACCCTATGATTTGAAAGCCGGAATCAACACCTAGTTACAATAGGAAGTTATCATACCATAGCTTAATTTCTTAATAATACATTAGTATCTATCCCAACAAGTTGATTTTGGATGAGTTGGATTTGCATAAGTGGTATATGTGCTTAATTGGGTTTTTATATGCTTTTAGTTGAATGTCTTGACTTCTAGGAATTGTGGGACCTAACTGCTGAACATTTTGGATATTTTCTAATCACTTGATTTCTTCTATTTGGATCATGGATTACTCATAGATATTTTCTGATTTGGGTACACGCTTTCAACCAGAATAATTACTTTCACACCTGTCATGCAATTCACTATATTTTATTGTTTGAGGACAAGCAAAGATTTAAGTTTGGGAGTATTTGATGCCTTGCATTTTAACAGTAATTTGTAGTATTATTTCATCTTAAATCTAGGCCTATTTTAATGTTTTTATACTCTATTTAGACTTATTTACTTAATTGCTTCGGAATCTTCACTTTTTCTCATTTTTATGGAATTTTAGGTAAAATCACCCAATTTTGAAGTCTTTTGAATATTCTAAAGTCATGGGGTGATTCCTTACGAGAAGAGGAAGCTGCACATCAAATTTGGGTCTAATCTGAGCTACTTTGAAAAATATGGCTAGGTGAACCCAGCGGGGTTCACTGGATGTCCGAAAGTTCACAGAAGACGTCACCACCTGGTGAACCCGGCAGGGTTCAACCGTGATTCTCTCAGAGGAAGTTTTCTTAGAAGCATACAATGCACTTCACTGGTAGGTGAACCCCACGGGGTTCATCGGTGATTTTTACCCAAAAGAAGTGCACAGTAGACTTCACCACCTGGTGAACCCCATGGGGTTCACTCGTAATCGTGACTCTGTAGACCGACACCTACTCGGTTTTTCTTCGATTCCTGGCCCTAGAAAAATCCAAAAAAGGCAAGAAAATATAGTTTGGAAAGTTATCAGAGAGGCGAATCCAAAGAATATAAAAGCCTCTTAATATTGCCTAATTATTGAGAAATCGGTAGACGAAGCGGCTAGAGCGGACATAACAGGCGACAACACATTTTCGGGGTGATTTCGAGAGATTGGAGTGTCAGATCTTCATGATTTTTGGGGATCTTGTTCTGTTTATCCTCTCCTTCCTCTCAAAAATGCTTTGTAATAATTTTCCTAACTTTTTAGAGAGATTCTTGTGAGTTTTCATGTTGATTGTAGCGTAAAACCCGTTTTCGGGACTTGGTTGAAGCCCGCTGATGATTTCTTTCATGCTATTTTAATTCAATCTTGTTATTTGAATGTTCATATGACTATATTTTACCTTGCTGTGTTTATTCCGTGATGTTGCTTTGGCCACGTAATATCATGTTTTAGCCGACGCGATTCATACCGAGAGGAGGATCGTGGCGGTGGAACTCCTAGGTAAAACTTGTGAATCCATGACACGAGAGTGCTTGGTTTTCACTCGAGAGTAATATAATTTTCCATAGAACTCATTGGGTTTATCTGGAAAGATCCACCGCGAGAGTAGGAGATAGTTCCGGATAAGCACCAAGGTGTACCACCGAGAAGGGGCATCTTGTAACTTAGGGAAAATTCCTTATGCAAAACTATGAACCCTTGTAATAGATCACTTTTATCGCATGATAGATTCGTCAGTGTGGTGGATACTGAAGTCCCGATCTCTCTCATATAGATACTTCCCTCATCATTGCGTTTGATTTCTTGTTTTCAACTGAAGATTACAAAAACCCCGTTTTGGTTCGCTTAGCTATTGAAACTTAGATTTTCTAGTACTTAACCTTGTTCCCTGTGAGTTCGACAACCTTTTATATTACTTCGACATAACTGTGCACTTGCAGGATGTGTCAACTATCTCCTCAAAAATCCCTATATGCTCTGTCACAATTAGAAGACCTTGTTCTTGGGCCGCCAGACGCTCATATGCAGAAGTGGCTGGGAACTCACTATAGTGTTGTATCATTTCTTCCTTCAACCTTTCCCATGTAAGATTGAGAATTCTTTTCTTCACCTATCGAATCTAATGTTCTGTTGATCCTTCCATGCTCATGAAAGCTATTAGAACCTTATAGTCATCAGTCATCCTCTAGATATCAAAGTATTGCTTTGCCCATGTAATCCATCCTGTTGGATCAGTTCCATCAAATCCTGAAAGCTCTATGCGCTTATGGATCCAGCGTATGTCATCCCCCTAAGTGCACTCCACCTTCCCGTCTGTCTTCATCAATAATTTCTATTCTGTTTGGCCTCATACTAGACTCTGGTGGAGTCCAATGCTCACGTGATGGTGGTGGTCGGTATGGCTCTTTGCCTTGGCGATGTTTAGGGCCTATTGGAAGCTCTCTTTGTTTGTCTCTCTTTTCTTTCACTATCTCTGCAACTAAATTTCTCATCTCATTCCTTAGCTCATATATAGCCCCGAAGTGACGATCCATCTCAGTCTGACGCCTCTTAATTTTAGCCATTTTCTTTCGATATAGACGGCGCTCTTTTACTACTGTCATAGCTTCAATTCTCCTTTCCTTCCCTGTGATGTGTCCGCAAGTGCACGGATATGTCAAAGTAATAAAAAGATATCGAACCCATAGAGACCTACATGTTAAGTACCAAATAGTCGAATTCTAACTAGCTAAGCGATCGATGTACGATGGGTATAAAGCAAAAATGAAATAACAAAATCTGTTGTCGAAAATTAGAGAGAAAAAACTGGGACTAAGGTTTCATCAGTTTTTAATTCCCATACTAGATATAATAAAGTTTTTATTAGTTATTCAAATCATGATAAAGAAAAGTTTACTTAAAAAGAAATTGTCTTCTCTCGGATGTCCAATTTACACATAACAGCCTTCACTATCGTGACTTGCTGCTTAGTGTTAAATAAAAGTAAACCACAAAAAGAAAATTAAAATTCACTCTGGTGGTTTAACTCTCAAAGTCTACTTCTCAAGTAAAATTAAATACTCTCGTATCTTAATTTTACAAGTTTTACCTAAGGGGTTCTAACAATCAAAATCACCTCTCGGTCCATATTATCATGTCTGAAACAATGAAATCAATACTCACATGTAAAATAAGCATCATAAATTAGGGTTCTAGGACTTAGCTACTCTCGTAGTCTAGGTTTCTAGATCTAATCTAAGGGTTCCAGGTTTATAAATCACCTCTCGGTCCATATTACAAACCCTAAAACATGCAAATAATAATTTCAAAGTAATTAAATCACAAAGACAAAATTAACATTCAAAGAATAAGTAATAGAGTAAAAATTGTCCAGTCATTACAAAATTAAAAAGAAACTACTCCCTAAGTCCTAAAGAAAATTTATGCTACCATGGATTCGAAAACAGAACAAAAATTCATCTTAAATAATTAGAATTCGATAGAGAGAGAAATAGAAAAGTTACTGATTTCACAGGGGTGTGAAAATTTTCACAGCCATGTGAATTTTTTCGGGTTGATAATACAGTACTACTATAGTAAACTGTGAACTCTTTTTTCTCTGATTTTTCTTCTGATTGAACTACTTTCGATTTGAAATTTCTGGTGTATCTTCTCCTCCCTTGGGCGAAGCTCTCCTAAAAATTTTGTCACCAGAGGTGGCTTCTACGCCTCTCTCGATTTCTCTTTCGATTCTTGATGAAATTGGATGATTCTTGTCTTCAAATGCTCTTCTCAATTTATAGAAGGGCTCGGTTCTTTTAGATTTTGAAATGGTGCTCTAGATCTTTCTAATTTTGCTTCGAAAAATTCAGACTTTGGAGGTGGCGGAAGACTTGGGCAACAATTAAAATTATGGCCGTGATTATTATTATGGCACTGCCATAATTTCTTCTATGTATTTTGGATCAAGAATTATGGCTGGGAAAATAATTACGGCCCTGCTATAATTTCTTTATGTATTATGGATTAAGAATTATGGCTGTGAAAATAATTACAGCCCCGCCGTAATTTTTCTTTGTGCTTTCCAAAATTATGGCTGTGCTTTTCCTTCAATTTACGATCGTGATAATAATTACGGTAGTGTCGTAATTTTGCCTTAAACTTCAATTTGCTTGAAAATTGACGAGCAGCTTCGTCTTGACATCAGGAACTCATTCGCGCACTCGGATACTTTAAAATCCATCATATTTTAATTGTGTTCCCCTGAAATATGACAAAAATGAGAAGAAGTGTAGATTCTAAAATAATTGACTAAATAAATTTAAAAAAAAGAAGCAAAAGAGCATAAATATAACTCAAAAATAATATACAATTAATATAAAATTTACTATGAATTTTTGAGTCATCACCCTGCAGATTGGAGTTCCTCCTGCATAATTGCAATAGAACTCTGCACTTCTACCACTGTCTTCTCAAGAGCCTCCAAACGCGCCTCACTTCTCGTCATCTTCTTTCAAAGGAGTTTTTTTTTAAATAATTTTTTTGCTATAGTACTTGCTACAGTAACTTGTAACAGTAACACCAATTTTTTTATCTCTCATTTTTTTTCTCTAGCCTAATGCTACAGTACCCGCCCCGTGTTCGCACGTGCAGGCGCTGCTTCTCCGGTCTACGGCACCCTTCGCCGGCTAGGGTTCCGGCCACTTGCTTCACCGGCCAATTTCTTCTGTTGCCGGCTAGGGTTTCGGTGGCGAAATCGATCGGTCACTGCTCCTATCGCCGTCACCGCAAGGAATTTTGGAAGGGAAGCGTCGACTGAAATCGCCGAGTGGATTCGTCCGTTGGTCATCAACAACGATGTTGCCGAAGAGATGCCACTGCACGTCGCCAAAGATGTTAGAGCAGGGCTGCCAGAGGACAAATCTGAAGCCGCTACCACTGGGTGCCCACCGAAGATGACACCTTGTCGTCGCTGGAGTCTTCTTTGAAGAATTCTTTGTCTGTAGCAATGTTGTTTTCGTGTCGCTAAAAGCAACGCTACTGCCTGCCGTCAAACACTCCGTTCCTTGGATTCAAGAGGTCAAAGTCGAACCAGATTGTAGCTGCCTAGATTCACGGCTCTCATTGGAAAAGGCTTTGTGTGTAGAACTCTTACGCCCTAGGTTATCTTCGTCTGCTCGATCAACGATAATAGACCTACCGTTCAGATCTACTACCAACAACAAAATTTCTTCTATCTTTATCCATCGCTGGACCACCAGTTCCCCGACAATCAATTCAGCAGGTCGGACCAATTGATAGAACACATCAGCCGTCACTAGTGAGAAATCGTGCTAAGCATGCCCTAGGAAGACAATAATCAAATACTAGACACCAAACTCTAAACCCTAGGCCCTTATTTATAACCTTTTCCTACTTAGCGAACTAGGTATGACAAACCAAACCGGATATACTTTATTAATAACCTACTAATGAAACTGGGCCTGTAACATTCTGTCTCTTATGGATCTCCTTAAAGGCTCTGGTTCATTTTGGGTTTGAGTTTGTTGAGTTTGATCCACATGCTCCTCATAAACATTGTATTGAAGAACAATTGGATATTCTTGATAGTAGGAAGCTCAACATTATCTTCCAAATGCTATTGTTGAATGATATTTGGAATAAAAACTGGATCATGGTCAAGAACAGCTATAGGAGGAATATTAACTGATTCCTCTTTTAAGACAAAGTCATTAGCCTTATCGCCCCCCCCCCCCCCCCCCCACCCCCCAATCAAAAAAAAAAAAAAAAAAAAAACTCAACATCCTAAAAAATCTAGCATTTCCGATCTTAAAAAGTTCTAGTTTTGGGATCATAGAATTTGAAACCCCTTGACTTTTCAGAGTATCCTAATTTTCCTTTTGTTAGTGATTTCTACTTTTATGCATTCAACACAATTATCCAAACTTGAATCATCAAGTTTCTCAAGAATCCTCTCTAACTCAAGCATGCACTTCGCGTACGTCGCCCCTAGCAGCTTGGAGCGAACCTACCACTCGCTCGCCTTCGTGCTCAGCGGCGAGAGAGGAGGGGCGGCGAGGTTTGGCGAGAGGGGAGGGGCGGCGAGCTCGTCGGGTAAGATAGGAGGGGGTCGGCGAGATGGGGGGCTGTGAGGTTGGGCTGCGAGAGGGGAGAGGGGGCAGCGAGGTTAGGCGAGAGGGGAGGGGCGGCGAGCTCGTTAGGCGAGAGAGGAGGGGCGGGCGAGATGGTCTACCTTTCTCGAAGGCGAGAGAGGAGGGGTCAGCGAGATGGGAGGGCTGTGAGGTTGGGCTGCGAGAGGGGAGAGGGGGCAGCGAGGCTAGGCGAGAGGGGAGGGGCGGCGAGCTCGTCGGGTGAGAGAGGAGGAGCGGGCGAGATGGTCGAGCGAGAGAGGAGGGGTCGGCGAGATGGTTGGGCGAGAGAGGAGGGGCGGGCGAGATGGTCGAGCGAGAGAGGAGGGGTCGGCGAGATGGTTGGGCGAGTTGATGGTTGGGTTGCGAGAGAGGAGGGGCGGCGAGCTCGTCGGGCGAGAGAGGAGGGGCGGCGAGAGGGGAGGGGCAGCGAGCTCATCGAGCGAGAGAGGAGGGGCAGCGAGCTCGTCGAGCGAGAGAGGAGGGGCAGCGAGCTCTTTCGGGCGAGAGGGGAGGGGTTGCAGCATCACGAGGGAAAGGAAATGGCTTTCCCTCTGATTTAGAAGGAACAGTTTTGGAGAGAAAGGAAAGATTTTTTTTCCTTTCTCTTGTTTATTTCCTTCCTCTGAAACTAAGGAAATGGAAGGAAAAAACACTATTTCTTTCCTTTCCCTCCTTGTTTCTCTCCTCTGAAACAGACCGTGAATGATGGAAGGTTAGCTTCGATGTTCGCTTATATTGAATGGTGAACGCAAGCTCACCTCAAGCATCTACGAGTTCCGACTCTTTTGCCGGAAGCACGTTGAACACAACCGTTCGGCTTCACCACATGCATCCCCTGCGCCAACATCCGTGAATCCAAATTGGACAGAATTTTTGGATCACTCCACCGACAACGATTAAGGCAAAAGCCCTTGCGCCGCTGACAAGAACCGGACACAACGAAAAACGCAAAATCAAAAGTTTGATTCGTTAAAATCAAACACAAAATTTTTGATTTTGCTCTAATTAATCACAAAGCATCAATCACAGCCAAAAATATTTTCCAAACAAAATAAGGCAAGACTAATCTGCCTTTGATACCAATTGTTAGATCATGTTATAAATCTTGCATATAAATTGTATGGAAAGACAACTGTAAGAAGACATACTAGATTCCATTAGATCAGTTAATTTGACTGGAGTGATCTTCTAATTGATTGTGTCATTGTTCATGAGAGGTGGGGTGGCTAATGGGAACCAGAAACCTCTCTCGACAAGTTGTACACCTCAATCAAGGACCACACATTTATAGAGGAAAAAGATAATGGACATAATTACTTATCAGCCCATCATAGATAAAACAATTATGCCCCCCCCCCCAAGGGATTCTACATATAATTAAAAGCCCCTTCATACTTTAATTATTTAGATGACAAAAAATAGATAAGAGATTATATATATACGATTTATTACTGCAACGATGTCATCTATATGCCCAAATGCATTTTATTATGCATGTATATGGTATGCAGTCCATAGATCTTAACACATATGTGTTGGGGAACACACAAAGAATAGCATAGCATAAATAAAATTTAGTTTCCCACTAAGGATCTTTACGAAGGAGATTCTAGTAGTTGTTACAAAAATATACTTTTTGTAGATCGGATCTGTTAAGCAAGACAATGTCAATGCCTTGCCTCTTATGGTATCCACATGCAATAAATTAGAATCTCTTCATCTGCTCTAGTGCTAGTGTCGAGAGAGGGAGGCCTTCTTCTACTTGTCTCACATGTAGAAGGGGGGTGGCAACTAAGAGGAGAGAGGCGACTTGGTGGAGGCTACTAGGAGGCAAGCAAAAACTTATCCATGTATGATAGCCCACACCTATTTATACATGTAACCCTAGCATTTAGATGACATGGACCTATCCCATTTGAATTAACATATTTAATTCAAATAAACAAAAATAAATAAAATATCACACCCATGATTTAATATCATGACCCATTGTCTTCTAAATGATTTATCATCACCATCATGCCATTAGACAACTCTTGTTAGGATGAGATTCAAATTTAATCTTATTGTGTGACCCAATAGGTTCTTATGATGTTAATAACAGTGAATGATATTTATTAACATGTCACTACTACCTAAATCATAAGAGAATCAAGATTTGACCTAACCTTTGTGTGATAATATTATCGTGTAGTTTAATCCCTTTGTCCTTGTTATCTAGATTGACCGCAAGTCATGTAACATATCTAGATTGAACTTTCACATTCCTCTCAATGATTTGTGGCATTGCCAATGACAAGCTTTGTGATCACCTATTATGAATGATGTTTGACTGTATCAAACTATATGACTACTTATGTAGGTGACATCTCACATTTATATAGGATTTTTAGTGTATTTAACTATTAAATTGAGTCCCTTTCTATTCAGGGTTAATTACTTGCCTTTGTTTGAAATCTTCACTTTTGCTAGTTTTTATAAAATTTCAAGAAAATGTGCCCAAAGATTTGATGCTAGGGATGACTCCTGATAATAAGATAGAGTTGCCTATCATATTTTGTATGAATTAGAGCTTCTAGGAAAAAATCATGGCCAGCCAATGATAGAAATCGGGACCATAATCTTCATATGAGCATAGAAAGAATCATGTCCAAGCTTTCATACTAATCATAACTGTAAAGTTTTTTGACTAGAAGTTGTGAGAATCCCACAAAAAATCATGACTTACCTATGATTTCCGTCATGGCTATGAAACTCTTGGGTTGACTCTGTAGAAGCACATAGAATCACGACCCACCTTTGATCTTGGTCACAACTATAATTTTGTTTGTCAAACTTGATTTCTCCCTCATTTCTTACTTGTTTTGGCTCATTTTGGAATAGGAAATGGGAAAACAATTATGGAAACTTCCTAATCAACTTTGGGAGGTTTTGGAAGGATTCTAGGGATCTTTTTAGCATATTTTTAGTGGCATTTCTAGAGCAGGTGATGGCTAGGGTGGCTAGGTGGCAACTGGAGCAAAGAGATGAGTCTGGAGGCTAGAAAATCACCATTTTCATAAGGGAATAATGAATTCTTCTCTTCATAATGCTTTTTGTAATTATTTTTCCATTATAATAGTATTTTTGAGATATCTCATTGTGCAAATCATGCATGTGATAGCGTAACCCCCTTTTTAAGGATGAGGGCATAGCGTGCTAGTTGTTTTACTAATTAAAACATTGATTCTCCTCTGTTTAGTGACTTCTACTATTGCTAATTCAATTTTACTCACATTTATTTACATGTGATTCTCTAGCCAAGTTTTGTATGATTTTGGGTATCACAAGAAGAACCGAAAGGTGAATTGTGATGTTGGAAATACTTTATCAAGCTTGTAGTTTAGATCACAAAATTAGATCTAAACTATTTAAGGAATCTCATAGTTTATCATAGAATTCATTGGATCTACTTTGAGTTAATAAGCCATGAAAGTAGAAGATTAACTCAATTTGTACCAGTTATACTACTGAAAGGAGGCAATCTGTATATTTGGATAAACTCCCTTGAACAATGTCGGCTTGTTTCAATGAGAATTAATTTGCTTAGTCGTAAAACGCCAACACGGTGAAACCCAAAGGTTTGATCTCTCATTATAGTGTTACACCCCTCTATGTTTTGTTCTGCTACTTAAACTTGCATTATTATAATTTTAGCTTATTTCGGTATTTTTGACCATTCTAATTTGTCTAGCTTGTGAACTCAAGATTTGTCAATATTTGATGACTTGGTCCTTGAGGGAGCAACATTTACTACTTTGATAAGCCATGCACTTATGACAATTATACAACAATCCTAAAGAAGATGCAAAGGACTTTGAACGTCGTAATTCATTCACTATTGTTGCGCAATTATATATAAAATTTATAAAGAGTTTAGACCAAAATAGAATTCATACAAATGTTCCTTTTAGAACTAAACAAGAAAAGGAAAACAAAACCATTAACAGTTAAATTTAATAATGTACACAACTTGTCCATCATTTTTTGGACATCAATCTTCTCTTGCATCATGTTCTGTGATGGTTGGATTGCATGAATTTTGGATTCTTTGACACTCCCCTTCAAGTTTGGAATATATGTTCATGGTTTCTAACTTGCTGACTATTGTTTGGAATTATGTGGCATTCAATGACTTGGTTAACATGTCTGCTATCTAATTTTGTAATTGCACATGTTGTAACTTGATCATGCCTTTTGGATCTTTTCTTAGATGAATTGGCAATCCAGTTCTATATGTTTTGTCCACTTGTGGTAAAATGGATTTGTGGCTATGTAAATTGTTGCTTGGTTATCACAATGTATCAATTGGATTTTCTTGATCAATATTCAATTAATGTATCGAGGTCTTCAACCAAGTAATATCACATGTTGTGGCCATGGATCAATCCTCAGCCTCAACACTTGATCTCGAGACTATTAGTACTTCCATGAAATAAGAGACATTCCAAGGAATATGCAATAACTGGTGACTAACCTTTGTGTGTCTGGACATTGTACCCAATCTACATCGCATAAGGTTTTCAAGTGTGTGGAGTTTGCTGAAGGGAAAAATATGCCTTGTCTACGTGTTCATTTTATATATAGCAAAACTTGTTGTGCAGCCTTCAAGTGAATATTGGCTTAGAGTTTGGACAACATAAGTTGAGTCTAAGCAAGTAATAATTATATATATTAATCTTCCAATGAGTCTTCTATATGCTGACGGGTTGCTAAGTTGGTCTCCTTTAAAGCAAATGAGTGATATATTTTGTTCCATTGGAGATGCTGTTGGTTTGTAGCTAAGTAGCCAAAATCTTCTTGGTTTTCCAATGCATATTTCTACTAGGAAATAGTAATTCCTTTGTTGCATCTGGCTACTTCAATTTTGAGAAAATACTTTAGTTGTCCAAGGTTTTTCAACTTGAATTGTTTATTGAGGAATGCTTTGATGCATTTGATTTCCTTTAGATCATTTCCAACTATTATGGCATCATCAACATAAATAAGAAGGATTGTGGATCTACGTTCATGAGATCGGAGGAACATGGAATAATCACTTTTTGACTATATGAAGTTTACTTGCTTAAGTGCCCCGGTGATTTTAATGAACCATTGTCAGGAGCTTTGTTTGAGGCTATATATTGATTTGCGAAGTCTACAAACATGCGTCTCCACCCTTTTGTTCGAAGCTAGGAGACAAAGACATGTAAACTTCTTTACAGAGGTAATCATTTAGGTATGTATTATTAATGTCAAGTTGGTGCAAATGTCATCCTTTGATTGCAGCAGTCACTAAAGGTAATCTGATTGTCACATGTTTGGCAACCAACGTGAAGTTTTCATGATAATCAATTCCTTCTACTTGGTTATAACCTTTAGCTACCAACCTTGCTTTGTATCTTTTGATTTTGCCATTTGGTCCATATTTTATTTTATATATCCACTTGCACCCAATTGGTCTTTTAATGGAGGCAAATGATCCAAGTGGTACTTGCTCAAGTATCTTGGCATCTTAGTGCTGCGAATTGGGGGATGTGCATTGCTACTCTCATTTTATTAATCATTTTGTACATCTTTAAAGTTTGATTCATGTTGTTCATTGGTTCTCTTTTGTTTCCCAACTAAGTTTTACTCCTCTTCTTCACAGCAAAATGCTTTCGAGGTAATTGCTGGTGTCATAATGTTTTCTTGATCCTTTTCTTTTTATGATTCTTGTGTAAATGGTAAAATGTCCTCATAAAAAAATAACATCACGTGAGACGACAATGTTGTAATTGGATAGGTTGAGCACTTTGTATCCCTTTTGAGTGGTAGGATATCCTAGAAGTATGCATTTTATGGATCTCTGATCAAATTTGGCGCAATTTTGTTGGTGTGATGATGCATAGCACAAGCTTCTGAACATACGGAGATTATCATAAGTTGGTTGCTTGTGGTTGAGAATTTGGATTGGTGTTTTCCCTTATAGAACTTGTGTGGGTGTCTAATTGATTAGAGAAGTCAACTTGGCTACATAAGTGAATATATAATAGTTCCTCTACCTTGGAGTTCATATATGCTTTCATTGCTTAGCATTAGCAATGCATTCCTATCTAAAAAATGATAATTTATGAAGCAGCAATAACATAATATATATTTTTTAAAAGAAATAACAGCGGAGGTAGCTTAGTTGTGATATAGGGCCTGTTTAGCCCCGCTATTAATAGCTTTTATAACTGTGCTGTGTTGTACTATGTTTCACTGTCAAAATTTATAAAATATTTGATTAATAACTTTTTAACTATTGTAAAAATTTAAAATAATAAATAAATAAATTATTTTAAATTATTTAAAATAATAATGTATTTTATTTTTTCTAGTATTAAAATTTTGAATTATTTAAAATAATAATACTTAAAATTTTAAATGAAATTATGTGAATTACTTTTTTATAGAATCAGAAGCTAAAAAAACATCAAATTATAGTTTTCTCAAATTCTACTTTTTACTGCTTTTTTCTACTTCTGCTTTTCATTACCAAATATTTTTTATCTGCTTTCTGCTTAAAAGCTACTTAAAATCAACTTAAAAGTGGGGCCAAACATGCTCATACTCAAATTGAAAATGTCAAAGTCATTTGTTCGATACATGTCCATTATTTTTGGAAATATATAAATTGATTTTATTTCTTATGTAATTGATTTTTTTTAGCTTTCACAAAATGATAGTTTACAAGAGAACAACATTAAAATTTAGAATAAGTATTTATTTTTTAAAAACCAAAAGTGATAAACTATGAGATACCTTTTTTAGTTTCTATGAAATGAAATATGATGAAGGAATGAAAGAACAATTGCATAATTTTTTTTTAAAAAAAATTATCGACAGAGATAGCTCAGTTGTGAGAGAGCGTTAGATTGAAGATATGAAATTTACGTGTTCGATCCATGTTCACTGCAAAAGATTTTTTCTTTCCCCATTTTTTTAAGAAATATAAATTTTGATTTTCTAATTGATATTATTTCTAGCTTATCCAAAATCATAATTCACTATGGAACAATATTAAAATTAAGAATAAGTATTTATCTCCTAAAAACCAACACTTATAATCTATGTTTTGTGAATCAAGAACATTAGAATTAAGAATAAGTATTTATCTTCTAAGTTGGGCGAGTGTCACAGTTATCATCTAAAGGTCAAGTATTTCATCCATGTTTTCTGAAAAACTTTATTTTTTCCTTATTTGTTTTTTTCTAGAATTATATGAACTAATTTTATTTCTTATGCAATCAATCCTTTTTTTTTTGTTTATGTATATTGATAAATTATGAAGTAATGAAGGAACTATCACATAATATTTATTTTTAAAAACTTAAATGTGGTGAAGGTTTACTTGGGTGAGTGTAAGACAAAAGATATGAAGGTCATGCGATTGAAGGGTCTTTTTTGTTAAAGGGTCTTTATACATTCACCGCAAAATATTCTTTATACATTTTTTATGAAATATATAAATCGATCTTATTTTTACTTTCTACAATACGATAATTTATGTAAGAACAATATCAAAATTAAGAATGAGTATTTATTTTCTAAAAACCAACAATGAGGATAGATCTGATTATCACATATTTGATACTCGTTCAACGCAAAACTTTATATTCTTTCTTTATTTTCTTGGGAATTAGGAATTATATGAATTTATTTTATTTCTTATGTAACCAATCCTTTTCTAGTTTCTGCAAATTCATAAATTACGAAAGAATAAAGGAACAATTGCATAATATTTATTTTTGAAAATTCAACTACAAGGATAGCTCAGTTGGTAAGCATTAGACTTAAGATATGAAGGCACTTGTCTAATTCATATTCAAAGCAAAAAAAAAAATTTCTTTCTACATTTTTTAAGAAATATATAAATTGATTTTATTTCTTATGTAATTGATCCTATTTTCAGTTTCTAAAAATTTATGAAATAATATTACCAGAATTTAGAATGATTATTTGTTTCCTTTCTTAGTTTCTATGAAATGATAAATGATAAAGGAATGAAGGAACAATTGTATAATATTTATCTTAATAAATTTATCTATGGGTATAGCTCAATTGGGAAAGCGATAAACTAAAGATGTGAAGGTCAAGTGTTTGATCTATGTTGACTGAAAACAAAATTCTATATTTTTTAAGAAATATAAATTTTGATTTTATTTCTTTGATAATTGATCTAATTTTTAACTTCTCCAATGTGATAATTTATTAAGGAACAATATTAGAATGAAGAATAAATATTTATTTTCTAAAAACCAATAGTGTGGATTGCTCAATTGTGAAGCATCAAACTTAAGATCAAAAGGGCATGTATTTGATCTACGTTCAACACAAAAGTTATTTTCTTTCCTTTTTTTTGTTGGGAATTATATAAATTGATTTTATTTCTTATGTAATTGATCCTTTTTTAGTTTATGCAAAAATGATAAATGACGAATGAATTACAAAACAATTACATATTCTTTATTTATTAAAATCTATTTGCGGGGATAGCTCAGTTGGGAGAGTGTTAAACTAATGTTCTGAAGGTCAGGTGTTTGATCTACATTGAATACTAAGTGTTTATTTTCTAAAAAAACCAATTGTGAGGACAACTACGTTTATCACAAAACTTTATTTTCTTTCTTAGTGTATTTAGAAATTATATGAATTGATTTTTTTTCTTATGTAATCAATACTTTTTTTAGTTTTTGAAAAATGTGTTAAATCAATTAATGTGGACCACACATATATTAATTATTAATTGTATATGGATATCTTAAATTTTAGCAGTGCTAAAGTGATCGATTAAGAAATTAATTATTACGGCTTAATTATCTCAAATTTGTATGAAATATTATTATGTGTAGAGACTTAGGTTTTATTTCTATTTTTGTGATGGGTTAGAAATAGAAATAATATTAATATGTCGTGGTCCCTGCAGACGTGTGTATCCTTATTTAATTAATAAGGAGTTTTCTCTCCTTCCCCTATATATATAGGTGAACCCTATCAAGAAGACTCTGACCATGATTTTCATTCTAAGTCTGGGAAACACAAAGCCTGTGGAAGACCAAGACAGGTTCCTTTTCTCAACTTCAGAAATACTTTAGATCTTCAGGTACGCTTCCGCTACGGTATATATTTTCTCAATGCTTTAACATAAATTATCATATTATGATTTAGTCATAATCTTTAGTCAATCCTACAAGTGGTATCAAAGCCAAGTTATGTTAATTCATTGAGAAAGTTTAAGAATTTTCCGTCTATATCATGATAGTTTGATCCTTATTTTCATCGCATGCATTTGGTATATTTGCCCTTTTTTTTTGCCGGTCGATGCCTGCGATGATCTATTGCTCTTTGTTATCGCCGATTGTATCAAGATTTCTCGTTAGCATTCGTCGCTGACATCAGGATTAAAAAAAAATCAGCGACGAGATTTCTTAGCATTCGATTTTTGGATTTTACTCGACGGCATCGCTGATCTCAGATTGAAAATCGCATTCATTTTTGGGCTTCTCCCCTATCCCCGACGTCGTCGCTGACATCAGGTTGAAATGGCGTCATCTTCGTTGTCGTCACCGTGTCCCACCGTCATTCGTCTTCGGATTAGAACTTCTGCCCTAATTTTTGGTCGGCAATGGGGAAAGGCGGCGCCGTCATTCTCGCTGTTAGGCTTCTGCCCTAATTTCAGGTCGGCGGCAACTTTAGGGATGAGAGCTTTGGGCGAAAGGGCTTCGCCCCTATTTTTGGTCGCAGGCTGAATCGGCGTCTGCACTCACGGTTGATTGGCGGCGCTGTTGTTGGCGGATGACTTAGGGCTTCCGCCCCAATCCGATGATCGTCATCCCCAAGAGGACCTGTGCCCTTATCGCCGTCGGTGGTTCGCCGCCTCACGCTACTTGCGGGCAGTTTCAGCAACACCGCACGCTGCGAGATTTAGAGGCGACGTGCGTGCGGTTGGCGAGGGCTGCTTCGTGCGGGTTTCTGGCGACGTTTGGTCTAGCGACGAGCGGGCTTTCAGTGAAAGAGGTGAAGGCGACGTGTGTCGCATGCGGCGCCGACTTTGCTACTCGCGTGTAGTCGTGGCGAGTGAACGTCGCACGCTAGGGCAGACGTGTGTGTGAGCAGCCAATTTTTAAGGGCTCGTGGGCGTGTCCTGCTCGCGTGCAATTTTGGGTTTCAGGTTTGGATCCAAATTTCGGGTCGGATCCGGATTTGGGTAAAGTCAACAGCGGGTCAGATATAGGTTCGGGCCAGATTTGGTTTTGAATTCGTTTCATTAACAAATTTGGCCTTAACGGGTTTCGGGTCTGGCTATTGGGCTGCATCTGGACAAGTTTTTTCCGGACCTAGTGCCTGGGCCTGACTTGCTGGGCTTGGGCTTAGGCTGTGCCCTTCTGCTGTGCTGTACGCAGAAGCAATGCTACTGTGCGCAGAAGCAGGCTGCTGTGCTATTTCAATTGTCTGGGCCTGGTTTGGGCCCAGTCATGTGGGACATGTTTTCTGCTGCAAGCAGAAGCAGCAGAGAGCTGTTTGGCTAGCTGTGCTGTGCAGCGGTTGCCTGCTGTATATTTTCATAAATTCTAGAAAAATAATTTTCTAATAATTTCAAACAATGGCATAATTATTTTTATTATTGTTTCAATAATAAAAAGTCTGACCTTATGAAATATATTAATTGAAACAATATGACTACCAAAGTAGCGTATTGTGTAGGTTAATTTATTTTATATTGTTAAGATGGTGTGTATGTAATTCATACAGGTATTAATCGGCCCAAAGGAAGGTTGATACTTGGCCGAATTATGTGCACACATGTGGTAATAACATGTGATGATTATTTGATTTTCTTGTCAACATTAAGTCGGTCGAAAAAAAGGCTTAGTGTTGGATGGGACTTATTATTAGTGTTTGATTACTACAATGAGAGTACCACTTACAAGTTAATATTTATGTCCAAAGATGAAATATTAACGTTGTGCTATGTATCTTGTTATGCACCCATCATTGTTTGATTTTAATAATGTTTAATACTTGAATTTTAATTTAAGTATGATTTGGAACTAATGTGAGTTTATTTAGTGATTAATTCTGCTTCCAGTATTACTACTAATATTAACTCCATACATATGCTTAATGGCACAAATTTTTTAAAGTATGACAAGAGAACGTTGCCATTGTTCTCAAAGTCATGGATCCAGACCTTGCGTTTAGGGTAGAACGTCCTGCTGATCTTACCACTACAAGTTCCTCTGGTGATAAGAGGGAGTTCGAAAGATAGGACCGTTTAAATCGCATGAGTCTAATGATCATGAAGCGTGTCATACTAGAAGCATTTAGGGGCATATTACTAACAAACCTTATCTCTCTAATGTATAAGAGTAAAGGAAACATAAGAGAGCACATTATGAATATGTCTCGTCTTGCTTTAAAGTTAAAGGCACTTAAGTTAGAGTTGTCTAAAGACTTACTCATGTTTTTGGTTCTCATATCTCTTACTACATAGTTTAATCAATTTAAGGTCATTTATAACTACTAAAGGGAGAAATAGACTCTTAATGAGTTAATTTCTCATTATATATAAGAGGAATAGATATTGAAGCAAGACAAGTTAGTGAGTGCTTATTTGACCTCTACCTTAAAGCATATTAAATAAATAAATAAAGAAATATACACTTCTCACTTTGGTTTGTTTTGAAGTTAATTTAGCTGATGCACCTGGACACATATGGTGAGTGGGTTCGGTTGTCACTACTCACATAAGGGTCCATGCAGGGTTACATGAATTGTTGAGAGTCAATTGATGCTGAAAGATTCATCTATGTGAACAATAGCAAAACAGTTGAAGTTCATGCAATAGACATGTTTAGGTTATTATGTAAGACTAGTCACTATATAGATTTGAATGAGACATTTGTTGTTCTGTCTCTTAGACATAATTTAGTTTCTATTCCTATTTTGAACAAATCAGTATATTATTGTTCATTTAGGAATAGTAAATTTATTTTGTCTAAAGATTCAAATCTTATTAGTACTAGTTTATTAAGTTATTTTAATAACCTTTATGTGCTATATACAATTGCTTCATTTAATGAAACCCTGCATATGCGTGGTACAAAGTGAAAAATTAACAAATGAGAATTCTTCATGACACAAAAGATTATGTTATATTTCTAGATGGAGAATGGAAGGACTTGTGTCTAATGAAATTCTTGAGCCCTTTGATTTTACAAATTTTGAAATTTGTAAAGGAGAAACAAACAAAAATAAAGAAGAAATTGGGAGCCTATAATACTTCAGACGTCTTAGAATTAATTCATATAGAAATTCATGGTCCATTCCCTCTGGCTTCTTGGAATGGTTAACGGTATTTCATTACATTCATAGACGATTACTCCAGATATGACTACCTCCATCTAATTCATGAGAAGTCACAAGCATTGGATGTGTTCAAAAGTTTTAAGGCAGAAGTTGAAAATCAACTTGGCAAGCCTATTAAGAGTGTTAGATAGTTGAAAATCAACGGTATTTCTATATTTATTTTAGAAAAATAACTTTTTATTTTATTTCTTTTCTAATTCATATAAATTTTAGCTACTTCAAAATAGTAATTTATTATGGTCCAATATCATAATGAAAAATAAGTATTTATTTTCTAGAAATCAATAGTGAGGATTGCTCGATTGCGAGAGCATCAAACTTAAGATCTAAGGTCATGTATTTGATCAATGTTCAACACAAAACTTTATTTCGATCCTTATTTTATTGGGAATTATATGAATTAATTTTATATCTTATGTAATGGATTCTTTTTTAGTTTATGCAAATTGATAAATGATGAATGAATTAAGGAAGAATTGCATATTATTTATCTCTCAAAATCTATCTACGGGGATAGCTCTATTGTGAGACCGTGAGAATGAAGATATGAAGGTCATCCGTTCGATCCACATTCACTAGAAAAAAAAATTCTTTCTATATTTTTTTAGAAAAATAAATTTATATTTTATTTCTTTTCTAATTGATCTTATTTTTAGCTTCCGCAAAATGGTAATTGTTTAAGGAACAATATCAAAATGAAGAATAAGTATTTATTTTCTAGAAACCGATAGTGAGGATTGCTCAATTGCGAGAGCGCCAACTTAAGATCTTAAGGTCATGTATTTGATCAATGTTCAACACAAAACTTTATTTTCTATCCATATTTTGTTGGGAATTATATGAATTGATTTTATATCCTATGTAATCGATTCTTTTTTAGTTTCTGCAAATTGATAAATGATGAATGAATTAAGGAAGAATTGCATATTATTTATTTCTCAAAATCTATTTGCGGGGATAGCTCTATTGGGAGAGCATGAGATTGAAAATTTGAAGGTCATCTGTTCGATCCACATTCACTAGAAAAAAAATTTTCTTTCTATATTTTTTAGAAAAATAAAATTTTATTTTATTTCTTTTGTAATTGATCTTATTCTTAGGTTCTGCAAAATGGTTATTTATTAAGGAACAATATCAAAATAAAGAATAAGTATTTATTTTCTAAAATCCAATAGTGGGAAATTGCTCAAATGCGAGAGCATCAAACTTTAGATCTTAAGGTCATGTATTTGATAAATGTTCAACACAAAACTTTATTTTCTTTCCTTATTTTATAGGGAATTATATGAATTGATTTTATATCTTATGTAATGGATTCTTTTTTAGTTTATGCAAATTGATAAATGATGAATGAATTAAGGAAGAATTGCATATTATTTATCTCTCAAAATCTATCTGCAGGGATAGCTCTATTGTGAGACAGTGAGAATGAAGATATGAAGGTCATCCGTTCGATCCACATTCACTAGAAAAAAAAAATCTTTCTACATTTTTTTAGAAAAATAAATTTTTATTTTATTTCTTTTCTAATTGATCTTATTTTTAGCTTCCGCAAAATGGTAATTGTTTAAGGAACAGTATCAAAATGAAGAATAAGTATTTATTTTCTAGAAACCGATAGTGAGGATTGTTCAATTGCGAGAGCATCAAACTTAAGATTTTAAGGTCATGTATTTGATCAATGCTCAACACAAAACTTTCTTTTCTATCCATATTTTGTTGAAAATTATATGAATTGATTTTATATCCTATGTAATCGATTCTTTTTTAGTTTTTGCAAATTGATAAATGATGAATAAATTAAGGAAGAATTGCATATTATTTATCTCTCAAAATCTATGGGATAGCTCTAATGTGAGACCGTGTGATTTGAAGATCTGAAGGTCATCCGTTCGATCCACATTCACTAGAAAAAAAAATTCTCTGTATATTTTTGTACAAAAAATAAATTTTTATTTTATTTCTTTTGTAATTGATCCTTTTTTAGCTTTCTCAAAATGGTAATTTTTTAAGGAACAATATCAAAATGAAGAATAAGTATTTATTTTCTAAAAACTGATAGTGAGGATTGATCAATTGTGAGAGCGTCAAACTTAAGATCTTCAGGTCATGTATTTGATCAATGTTCAACACAAAACTTTATTTTCTATCCTTATTTTGTTGGGAATTATATGAATTGATATTATATCCTATGTAATCGATTCTTTTTTAGTTTATGCAAATTGATAAATGATGAATGAATTAAGGAAGAATTGCGTATTATTTATTTTTCAAAATCTATTTGCGGGGATAGCTCTGTTGGGAGAGCGTGAGATTGATGATCTGACGGTCATCCATTTGATCCACATTTACTAGAAAATTTTTTTTTTCTTTCTATATCTTTTAGAAAAATAAAATCTTATTTTATTTCTTTTGTAATTGATCTTATTCTTAGCTTCCGCAAAATGGTTATTTATTAAGGAACAATATCAAAATGAAGAATAAAAATTTATTTTCTAAAATCCAATAGTCTGAAATTGCTCAATTGCGAGAGCATCAAACTTTAGATCTTAAGGTCATGTATTTGATAAATGTTCAACACAAAACTTTATTTTCTTTACTTATTTTATTGGGAATTATATGAATTGATTTTATATCGTATGTAATCAATCCTTTTTTAGTTTATGCAAAATGATAAATGATGAATGAATAAAGGAACAATTGCATACTATTTATTTTCTATAATCTATCTATGGGGATAGCTTAGTTGGGAGAGCGTTAGACTGGAGATCTGAAGGTCACGTGTTTGATCCACGTTCATCGCAAAAAAAAAATTATTTTTAATTTTTTAGAAATATAAAATTTTCTTTTATTTCTTTTGTAATTGATCTTAGTGTTAGCTTCTCCAAAATGTTAATTAATTAACGAACATTATCAAAATAAAGTATAAGTATTTATTTTCTAAAAAACCGATAGTGTGGATTGCTCAAGTACGAGAGCGTCAAACTTAATATCTTATAGTCATGTATTTGATCCATGTTCAACACAACTTTATTTTCTATCCTTATTTTGTTGCAATTATATGAATTGATTTTATATCTTATGTAATCGATTATTTTTTAGTTTATGCAAAATGATAAATGATGAATGAATTAAGGAAAAGTTGCATATTATTTATTTTTTAAAATCAATATGCGGAGATAGCTCATTTGGTAGAGCTTGAGACTAAAGATCTAATGGTAACATTTTTCAACCAAGTTCACCTTAAAAAGAAAATTTCTTTCTGTATTTATTTTTTAAAAAATAACTTTTTATTTTATTTCTTTTCTAATTCATCTTAATTTTAGCTACTCCAAAATGGTAGTTTATTATGGTCCAATATCATAATGAAAAATAAGTATTTATTTTCTAGAAATCGATAGTGAGGATTGCTCGATTGTGAGAGCATCAAACTTAAGATCTTAAGGTCATGTATTTGATCAATGTTCAACACAAAACTTTATTTTCTATCCTTATTTTATTGGGAATTATATGAATTAATTTTATATCTTATGTACTGGATTCTTTTTTAGTTTATGCAAATTGATAAATGATGAATGAATTAAGGAAGAATTGCATAATATTTATCTCTCAAAATCTATCTGCGAGGATAGCTCTATTGTGAGACCGCGAGATTGAAGATCTGAACGTCATCCGTTCGATCCACATTCACTAGAAAAAAAAAATCCTTTCTATATTTTTTTAGAAAAATAAATTTTTATTTTATTTCTTTTCTAATTGATCTTATTTTTAGCTTCCGCAAAATGGTAATTTTTTAAGGAACAATATCAAAATGAAGAATAAGTATTTCTTTTCTAGAAACCGATAGTGAGGATTGCTCTAGAAACCGATAGTGAGGATTGCTCAATTGAATAAATAAACAATTGCACACTATTTATTTTCTATAATCTATCTGCGGGGATAATTTAGTTGGGAGAGTGTCAGACTGAAGATTTGAAGGTCACGTGTTCGATCCACGTTCATTACAAAAACAAAATATTTGAATTTTTTTAGAAATATAAAATTTTCTTTTATATCTTTTGTAATTGATCTTAGTGTTAGCTTCTCAAAAATGTTAATTAATTAACGAACATTATCAAAATAAATTTATTTTCTAAAAAACCGATAGTGTGGATTGCTCAATTGCGAAAGTGTCAAACTTAATATCTTATAGTCATGTATTTGATCCATGTTCAACACAACTTTATTTTCTATCCTTATTTTGTTGGATTATATGAATTGATTTTATATCTTATGTAATCGATTCTTTTTTAGCCTATGCAAAATGATAAATGATGAATGAATTAAGGAAAAGTTGCATATTATTTATTTTTTAAAATCAATATGCGGAGATAGCTCATTTGGTAGAGCTTGAGACAAAAGATCTAATGGTCACATTTTTGAACCACTTTCACCTTAAAAAGAAAATTTCTTTCTATATTTATTTTAGAAAAATAAAATTTTATTTTATTTCTTTTTTAATTCATCTTAATTTTAACTACTCCAAAATGGTAATTTATTATGGTCCAATATCATAATGAAAAATAAGTATTTATTTTCTAGAAATCGATAGTGAGGATTGCTCGATTGCGAGAGCATCAAATTTAAGATTTTAAGGTCATGTATTTGATCAATGTTCAACACAAAAATTTATTTTCTATCCTTATTTTGTTGGGAATTATATGAATTAATTTTATATCTTATGTACTGGATTCTTTTTTAGTTTATGCAAATTGATAAATGATGAATGAATTAAGGAAGAATTGCATAATATTTATCTCTCAAAATCTATCTGCGAGGATAGCTCTATTGTGAGACCGCGAGATTGAAGATCTGAACGTCATCCGTTCGATCCACATTCACTAGAAAAAAAAAATCCTTTCTATATTTTTTTAGAAAAATAAATTTTTATTTTATTTCTTTTCTAATTGATCTTATTTTTAGCTTCCGCAAAATGGTAATTTTTTAAGGAACAATATCAAAATGAAGAATATGTATTTATTCTTTTAGAAACCGATAGTGAGGATTGCTCAATTGCGAGAGCGTCAAACTTAAGATCTTAAGGTCATGTATTTGATCAATGTTCAACACAAAACTTTATTTTCTATCCATATTTTGTTGGGAATTATATGAATTGATTTTATATCCTATGTAATCGATTCTTTTTTACTTTCTACATATTGATAAATGATGAATGAATTAAGTAAGAATTGCATATTATTTATTTCTCAAAATCTATTTGCGGGGATAGCTCTATTGGGAGAGCGTGAGATTGAAGATCTTAAGGTCATCCGCTCCATCCACATTCACTAGAAAAAAAAAATTTCTTTCTATATTTTTTAGAAAAATAAATTTTTATTGTATTTCTTTTGTAATTGATCTTATTCTTAGCTTATGCAAAATGGTTATTTATTAAGGAACAATATCAAAATAAAGAATAAGTATTTATTTTCTAAAATCCAATAGTGGGAAATTGCTCAATTGCGAGAGCATCAAACTTTAGATATTAAGGTCATGTATTTGATAAATGTTCAACACAAAACTTTATTTTCTTTCCTTATTTTATTGGGAATTATATGAATTGATTTTATATCTTATGTATTGGATTCTTTTTTAGTTTATACAAATTAGTAAATGATGAATGAATTAAGGAAGAATTACATATTATTTATCTCTCAAAATCTATCTGCGGGGATAGCTCTATTGTGAGACCGTGAGATTGAAGATCTGAAGGTCATCCGTTCGATCCACATTCACTAGAAAAAATAATTCTCTCTATATTTTTTTAAAAAATTAATTTTTATTTATTTCTTTTGTAATTGATCTTTTTTTAGCTTCCGCAAAATGGTTATTTTTTAAGGAACAATATCAAAATGAAGAATAAGTATATATTTTCTAGAAACCGATAGTGAGGATTGCTCAATTGCGAGAGCGTCAAACTTAAGATCTTAAGGTCATGTATTTGATCAATGTTCAACAGAAAACTTTATTTTCTATCCTTATTTTGTTGGGAATTATATGAATTGATTTTATATCCTATGTAATCGATTCTTTTTTAGTTTATGCAAATTGATAAATGATGAATGAATTAAGTAAGAATTACATATTATTTATTTCACAAAATCTATTTGCGGGGATAGCTCTGTTGGGAGAGAGTGAGATTGAAGATCTGAAGGTCATCGGTTCAATCTACATTCACTAGAAAAAAAAAATTTCTTTCTATATTTTTTAGAAAAAAAAATTTTTATTTTATTTCTTTTGTAATTGATCTTATTCTTAGCTTCCGCAAAATGGTTATTTATTAAGGAACAATATCAAAATGAAGATCAATATTTATTTTCTAAAATCCAATAGTGGGAAATTGCTCAATTGCGAGAGCATCAAACTTTAGATCCTAAGGTCATGTATTTGATAAATGTTCAACACAAAACTTTATTTTCTTTACTTATTTTTTTGGGAATTATATGAATTGATTTTATATCTTATGTAATCAATCCTTTTTTAGTTTATGCAAAATGATAAATGATGAATGAATAAAGGAACAATTGCATACTATTTATTTTTTATAATTTATCTACGGGGATAGCTCAGATAGGAGAGCGTCAAACTGAAGATCTAAAGGTCACGTGTTTGATCCACATTCACCGCAAAAAAAAACTTATTTCTTTTGTAATTGATCTTAGTGTTAGCATCTCCAAAATGTTAATGCATTAACGAACATTATCAAAGTAAAGAGTAAGTATTTATTTTCCAAAAATCCGATAGTGGGGATTGCTAAATTGCAAGAGCGTCAAACTTAATATCTTAAAGTCATGTATTTGATCCATGTTCAACACAACTTTATTTTCTATCCTTATTTTGCTGGAATTATATGAATTGATTTTATATCTTATGTAATCGATTCTTTTTTAGTTTGTGCAAAATGATAAATGATGAATGAATTAATAAAAAGTTGCATATTATATATTTTTTAAAATCAATATGCGGAGATAGCTCATTTGGGAGAGCATTAGACTAAAGATCTAATGCTCACATTTTTTAACTACGTTCACCTTAAAAAGAAAACTTCTTTCTATATTTATTTTAGAAAAATAACTTTTTATTTTATTTCTTTTCTAATTCATCTTAATTTTAGCAATTCAAAAATGGTAATTTATTATGGTCCAATATCAGAATGAAAAATAAGTATTTATTTTCTAGAAATCGATAGTGAGGATTATTCAATTGCGAGAGCATCAAACTTAAGATCTTAAGGTCATGTATTTGATCAATGTTCAACACAAACTCTATTTTCTATCTTTATTTTATTGGGAATTATATGAATTAATTTTATATCTTATGTAATGGATTCTTTTTTAGATTATGCAAATTGATGAATGAATTAAGGAAGAATTGCATATTATTATCTCTCAAAATCAATCTACAGGGATAGCTCTATTGTTAGACCATGAGATTCAAGATCTGAAGGTCATCCGTTCGATCTACATTCACTAGAAAAAAAAATTCTTTCTATATTTTTTGAGAAATTTTTATTTTATTTTATTTCTTTTCTAATTGATCTTATTTTTAGCTTCTGCAAAATGGTATTTTTTTAAGGAACAATATCAAAATGAAGAATAAGTATTTATTTTCTCAAAACCGATAGCGAGGATTGCTCAATTGCGAGAGTGTCAAACTTAAGATCTTAAGGTCATGTATTTGATCAATTTTCAACACAAAACTTTATTTTCTATCCATATTTTGTTGGGAATTATATGCATTGATTTTATATCCTATGTAATCGATTTTCTTTGTTAGTTTCTGCAAATTGATAAATGATGAATGAATTAAGGAAGAATTGCATATTATTTATTTTTTAAAATCTATTTGCAGGGATAGCTCTGTTGGAAGAGCTTGAGATTGAAGATCTGAAGGTCATCTGTTCGATCCACATTCACAAGAAAAAAAATTTTCTTTCTATATTTTTCAAAAAAATAAAATTTTATTTTATTTCTTTTGTAACTGATCTAATTCTTAGCTTTTGCAAAATGGTTATTTATTAAGGAACAATATCAAAATGAAGAAAAAGTATTTATTTTCCAAAATCCAATAGTGGGAAATTGCTCAATTGCGAGAGCATCAAACTTTAGAACTTAATGTCATGTATTTGATAAATGTTCAAAACAAAACTTTATTTTCTATCCATATTTTGTTGGGAATTATATGAATTGATTTTATATCCTATGTAATCGATTCTTTTTTAGTTTATGCAAATTGATAAATGATGAATGAATTAAGGAAGAATTGCAAATTATTTATTTCTTAAAATCTATCTGCGGGGATTGCTCTATTGTGAGACCGTGAGATTGAAGATCTGAAGGTCATCCATTCAGTCCACATTCACTAGAAAAAAAAATTCTCTTTATATTTTTTTAGAATTTTTTTTATTTTATTTCTTTTCTAATTGATCTTATTTTTAGCTTCCGCAAAATGGTAATTTTTTAAGGAACAATATCAAAATGAAGAATAAGTATTTATTTTCTAGAAACCGATAGTGAGGATTGCTCAATTGCGAGAGCGTCAAACTTAAGATCTTAAGGTCATGTATTTGATCAATGTTCAACACAAAACTTTATTTTCTATCCATATTTTGTTGGGAATTATATGAATTGATTTTATATCCTATGTAATCGATTCTTTTTTAGTTTCTACAAATTGATAAATGATGAATGAATTAAGGAAGAATTGCATATTATTTGTTTCTTAAAATCTATTTGCGGGAATAGCTCTGTTGGGAGGGTGTTAGATTGAAGATTTGAAGGTCATCCGTTCGATCCACATTCACTAGAAAAAAAATTTTCTTTCTATATTTTTTAGAAAAATAAATTTTTATTTTATTTCTTTTGTATTTGATCTTATTCTTATCTTCTGCAAAATGGTTATTTATTAAGGAACAATAACAAAATGAAGAAAAAGTATTTATTTTCCAAAATCCAATAGTGGGAAATTGCTCAATTGCGAGAGCATCAAACTTTTGATCTTAAGGTCATGTATTTGATAAATGTTCAACACAAAACTTTATTTTCTTTACTTATTTTATTGGGAATTATATGAATTGATTTCATATCTTATGTTATCAATCCTTTTTTTACTTTATGCAAAATGATAAATGATGAATGAATAAAGGGACAATTGAATACTATTTAATTTCGATAATCTATCTATGTGGATAGTTCAGTTGGGAGAGCGTTAGACTTAAGATTTGAAGGTCACGTGTTCGATCCACATTCACCGGAAAAAAAAAATATTTTTATTTTTTTTAAAATATAAAATTTCCTTTTATTTCTTTTGTAATTGATCTTAGTGTTAGCCTCTCCAAAATGTTAATTAATTAACGAACATTATCAAAATAAAGAATAAGTATTTATTTTCTAAAAAACCGATAGTAGGGATTGCTCAATTGCGAGAGCATCAAACTTAATATCTTAAAGTCATGTATTTGATCCATGTTCAACACAACTTTATTTTCTATCCTTATTTTGTTGGAATTATATGAATTGATTTTATATCTTATGTAATCGATTATTTTTTAGTTTATGCAAAATGATAAATGATGAATGAATTAATGAAAAGTTGCATATTATTTATTTTTTAAAATCAATATGCGGAGATAGCTCATTCGGGAGAGCATCAGACTAAAGATCTAATGGTCACATTTTTGAACTACGTTCACCTTAAAAAGAAAATTTCTTTCTATATTTATTTTAGAAAAATAACTTTTTATTTTATTTCTTTTCTAATTCATCTTAATTTTAGCTATTCCAAAATGGTAATTTATTATGGTCCAATATCATAATGAAAAATATGTATTTATTTTCTAGAAATCGATAGTGAGAATTGTTCAATTGCTAGAGCATCAAACTTAAGATCTTAAGGTCATGTATTTGATCAATGTTCAACACAAAACTTTATTTTCTATCTTTATTTTATTGGGAATTATATGAATTAATTTTATATCTTATGTAATGGATTCTTTTTTAGTTTATGCAAATTGATAAATGATGAATGAATTAAGGAAGAATTGCGTATTATTTATCTCTCAAAATCTATCTGCGGGGATAGCTCTATTGTGAGACTGTGAGATTGAAGATCTGAAGGTCATCCGTTCGATCCACATTCACTAGAAAAAAAATTCTTTGTATATTTTTTTAGAATTTTTTTTTCTTTCTTTTCTAATTGATCTTATTTTTAGCTTCTGCAAAATGGTAATTTTTTAAGGAACAATATCAAAATGAAGAATAAGTATTTATTTTCTAGAAACCGATAGTGAGGATTGCTCAATTGCGAGAGCGTCAAACTTAAGATCTTAAGGTCATGTATTTGATCAATGTTCAACACAAAACTTTATTTTCTATCCATATTTTGTTGGGAATTATATGAATTGATTTTATATCTTATGTAATGGGTTCTTTTTTAGTTTATGCAAATTGATAAATTGATGCAGGATGGATTTCCTAAGCCCTAGATCTCCTTAGGTATGTGGCTCTTAAATGGTGTTTATGTATGCGTGAATGTAGGATATCAAATGGTAATCAAACTTTAAACATGTGAATCTAAGAGACTGAGTGGCTATTTAGTTAGAGAACACCTGAGGGCCCCCTTGTAGGAAGGGGGTCAAATCCCTTCTAAGACTCTGATGGCAGTGGTGGCGGGTAAACAATGCTCCAAGAGGGTGAGTTGTCGCATCCTTCACGTCTTCCAGCTTTCAAACGAAGTGAACCTTGCGTGAGCTTCAACCGGCAGTTATGGAACAGTGACGAGAGGAAGGTGGAGGGGTTAAGATGGTTGGCAGTAGGTTGTAACAGGAGCACTAGAAGAGAAGATTGAGGATTTGACGAGAAGAGAAAAGATTGAAAGAAGAGAAGGATAAGAGAGGAGTAAGCTCAACTCTCGTACACAAGAAGAGCAAGCTCCATTCTTGGCACAAACACAACGCTAACACAAGGGTTTTCAGAATTCAAAATGTTCAACCTTCCGTGCAAAGTGTGTGACTTACAAGCTTTAAACCTTAACCCTACAATGTTCATATTTGGTATTCCAATGCTGAGATTTGATGCTAACATGTGATTAGGTATTGGCGTGAATAGCACTCCATTTGTGCATGCTGGAAAGAACTTTGTGACCGTTGGTGGATAGCTTGCATATTGTCTTTGGTTGTGGGATCATCTCCAGATTTGAGCTGTGGCCTTTAGACCCAATGTTGACGTGAGTTTGATTGTGGAGTTGACCGGTCTTTGTTTGATGTTGAAGTGGCAGCTTTTGATTTGAACTTGAACTAGATGTTGTTGATTTGGAGGCTACGCACTTTGGTTTGGTGTTGCTGAGATTGAGCTGGACTTGAGTTTGAGTTGACTTTGACTTTATCTTGACTTTGACTTTATCTTGATGCCTTTATTGAGCTAGAGTTGAATGTTGCCTTTGCCAAAAGGTTGAAGGGTGTAGGTGCTTGTAAGTGCAATACATGTGTATGTCCCAGGCTAGAAGCAATCTAATACATTCACTAAAACAAAAACAAAGACTTCAAAATAAATCCTAGGCTAAATCCTAGCTACAACATAAAACAACAAGTGCAGAAAATATGATAATGTTGCACATACAAACATTAAACAAGTCTCAAAATATCAAAATGCAACAATTTTTCAAAATAACATCAAGCACAATTAAGTCCTTGAAGATGTCCCTACATCATAAATGATGAATGAAGTAAGGAAGAATTGCATATTATTTATCTCTCAAAATCTATCTGCGGGGATAGCTCTATTGTGACACCGCGAGATTGAAGAATAAGTATTTATTTTCTAAAATCCAATGGTGGGAAATTGCTCAATTGCGAGAGCATCAAACTTTAGATCTTAAGGTCATGTATTTGATAAATGTTCAACACAAAACTTTATTTTCTTTCCTTATTTTATTGGGAATTATATGAATTGATTTTTTATCTTATGTAATGGGTTCTTTTTTAGTTTATGCAAATTGATAAATGATGAATGAATTAAGGAAGAATTGCATATTATTTATCTCTCAAAATCTATCTGTGGGGATAGCTCTATTGTGAGATCGTGAGATTGAAGATCTGAAGGTCATCCGTTCGATCCACATTCACCAGAAAAAAAAAATTCTCTGTATATTTTTTTAGAAAAATAAATTTTTATTTAATTTCTTTTGTAATTAATCTTTTTTTAGCTTCCACAAAATTGTTATTTTTTAAGGAACAATATCAAAATGAAGAATAAGTATTTATTTTCTAGAAACCGATAGTGAGGATTGCTCAATTGCGAGAGCGTCAAACTTAAGATCTTCAGGTCATGTATTTGATCAATGTTCAACACAAAACTTTATTTTCTATCCTTATTTTGTTGGGAATTATATGAATTGATTTTATATCCTATGTAATCGATTCTTTTTTAGTTTATGCAAATTGATAAATGATGAATTAATTAAGGAAGAATTGCATATTATTTATTTCACAAAATCTATTCGCGGGGATAGCTCTATTAGGAGAGCGTGAGATTGAAGATCTGAAGGTCAACAGTTCGATACACATTCACTAGAAAAAAAAAAATTTCTTTCTATATTTTTTAGAAAAATAAAATTTTATTTTATTTCTTTTGTAATTGATCTTATTCTTAGCTTCCACAAAATGGTTATTTATTAAGGAACAATATCAAAATGAAGAATAAGTATTTATTTTCTAAAATCCAATAGTGGGAAATTGCTCAATTGCAAGAGCATCAAACATTAGATCCTAAGGTCATGTAATTGATAAATGTTCAACACAAAACTTTATTTTCTTTACTTATTTTATTGGGAATTATATGAATTGATTTTATATCTTATGTAATCAATCCTTTTTTAGTTTATGCAAAAATGATAAATGATGAATGAATAAAGGAACAATTGCATACTATTTACTTTCTCTAATTTATCTGCGGGGATAGCTCAGTTGGGAAAGCGTCAGACTGAAGATCTAACGGTCACGTATTCGATCCACGTTCACCGCAAAAAAAAATTATTTCTATTTTTTAGAAATATAAAATTTTCTTTTATTTCTTTTGTAATTGATCTTAGTGTTAGCTTCTCCAAAATGTTAATTAATTAACGAACATTATCAAAATAAAGAATAAGTATTTATTTTCTAAAAATCTGATAGTGGGGATTGCTCAATTGCGAGAGTGTAAAATTTGATATCTTAAAGTCATGTATTTGATCCATGTTCAACACAACTTTATTTTATATCCTTATTTTGTTCGAATTATATGAATTTATTTTATATCTTATGTAATTGATTCTTTTTTAGTTTATGCAAAATGATAAATGATGAATGAATTAAGGAAAAGTTGCATATTATTTATTTTTTAAAATCAATATGCAGAGATGGCTCATTTGGGATAGCGTCAGAAGATCTAATGGTCACATTTTTGAACCACGTTCACCTTAAAAAGAAATTTCTTTTTATATTTATTTTAGAAAAATAACTTTTTATTTTATTTCTTTTCTAATTCAACTTAATTTTAGCTACTCCAAAATGGTAATTTATTATGGTCCAATATCAAAAATGAAAAATAAGTATTTATTTTCTAGAAATCGATAATGAGGATTGCTCGATTGCGAGAGCATCAAACTTAAGATCCTAAGGTCATGTATTTGATCAATGTTCAATACAAAACTTCATTTTCTATCTTTCATTTATTGGGAATTATATGAATTGATTTTATATCTTATGTAATGGATTCTTTTTTAGTTTATGCAAATTGATAAATGATGAATGAATTAAGGAAGAATTGCATATTATTTATCTCTCAAAATCTATCTGCGGGGATAGCTCTATTGTGAGACCGTGAGATTGAAGATCCAATGGTCATTCGTTCGATCCACATTCACTAGAAAAAAAAAATTCTCTCTATCGTTTTTAGAAAAATAAATTTTTATTTTATTTCTCATGTAATTGATCTTTTTTTAGCTTCCGCAAAATGGTTATTTTTTAAGGAACAATATCAAAATGAAGAATAAGTATTTATTTTCTAGAAATCGATAGTGAGGATTGCTCAATTACGAGAGCGTCAAACTTAAGATCTCCAGGTCAAGTATTTGATCAATGTTCAACACAAAACTTTATTCTCTATCCTTATTTTGTTGGGAATTATATGAATTGATTTTATATCCTATGTAATCGATTCTTGTTTAGTTTCTGCAAATTGATAAATGATGAATGAATTAAGGAAGAATTGCATATTATTTATTTCTTAAAATCTATTTGCGGGGATAGCTCTGTTGGGAGGGCATAAGATTGAAGAATTGCATATTATTTATTTCTTAAAATCTATTTGCGGGTATCGCTCTATTGAAGATCTGAAGGTCATCCGTCCGATCCACATTCACTAGAAAAAAAAATTTTCCTTCTATATTTTTTAGAAAAATAAAATTTTATTTTATTTCTTTTGTAATTGATCTTATTCTTAGCTTCTGCAAAATGGTTATTTATTAAGGAACAATATCAAAATGAAGAAAAATTAGTTATTTTCTAAAATCCAATAATGGGAAATTGCTCAAATGCGAGAGCATCAAACTTTAGATCTTAAGGTCATGTATTTGATAAATGTTCAACACAAAACTTTATTTTCTTTCTTTATTTTATTGGGAATAATATGAAATGATTTTATATCTTTTGTAATGAGTTATTTTTTAGTTTATGCAAATTGATAAATGATGAATGAAGTAAGGAAGAATTGCATATTATTTATGTCTCAAAATCTATCTGTGGGGATAGCTCTATTGTGAGTCCGTGAGATTGAAGATCTGAAGGTCATCCGTTCGATCCACATTGACTAGAAAAAAAAAATCTCGCTATATTTTTTTAGAAAAATAAAATTTTATTTCTTTTGTAATTGATCTTTTTTTAGCTTCCGCAAAATGGCTATTTTTTAAGGAACAATATCAAAATGAAGATTAAGTATTTATTTTCTAGAAACCGATAGTGAGGATTGCTCAATTGCGAGAGCGCCAAAGTTAAGATCTTCAGGTTATGTATTTGATCAATGTTCAACACAAAACTTTATTCTCTATCCTTATTTTGTTGGGAATTATATGAATTGATTTTATATCCTATGTAATCGATTCTTTTTTAGTTTATGCAAATTGATAAATAATGAATTAATTAAGGAAGAATTGCATATTATTTATTTCTCAAAATCTATTTGCGGGGATAGCTCTATTGGGAGAGCGTGAGATTGAAGATCTGAAGGTCATCTGTTCGATCCACATTCACTAGAAAAAAAATTTTCTTTCTATATTTTATACAAAAATAAATTTTTATTTTATTTATTTTTCATATCGATTCTTTTTTAGTTTAATCAAAATGATAAATGATGAATGAATTAATGAAAAGTTACATATTATTTATTTTTTAAAATCAATATGCGGAGATAGCTCATTTGGGAGAGCGTCAGACTAAAGATCTAATGGTCACATTTTTGAACCACGTTCACCTTAAAAAGAAAATTTCTTTCTATATTTTTTTTAGAAAAATAACTTTTTATTTTATTTCTTTTCTAATTCATCTTAATTTTAGCTACTCCAAATTGGTAATTTATTATGGTCCAATATCAGAATGAAAAATAAGTATTTAGTTTCTAGAAATCGATAGTGAGGATTGTTCGATTGCGAGAGCATCAAACTTAAGATCTTAAGGTCATGTATTTGATCAATGTTCAACACAAAACTTTATTTTCTATCCTTATTTTATTGGGAATTATATGAATTAATTTTATATCTTATGTAATGGATTGTTTTTTAGTTTGTGCAAATTGATAAATGATGAATGAATTAAGGAAAAATTGCATATTATTTTTCTCTCAAAATCAATCTGCGGGGATAGCTCTATTGTGGGACCGTGAGATTGAAGATCTGAAGGTCATCCATTCGATTCATATTCACTCGAAAAAAAATCTTTCTATATTTTCTTACAAAAATTTTTATTTTCTTTAATTTCTTTTCTAATTGATCTTACTTTTAGCTTCCGCACAATGGTAATTTTTTAAGGAACAATATCAAAATGAAGAATAAGTATTCATTTTCTAGAAACCGACAGTGAGGATTGCTCAATTGCGAGAGCGTCAAACTTAAGATCTTAAGGTCATGTATTTGATCATTGTTCAACACAAAACTTTAGCTTTTATCCATATTTTTTATCCTATGTAATCGATTCTTTTTTAATTTCTGCAAATTAATAAATGATGATTGAATTAAGGAAGAATTGCATATTATTTATTTTTTAAAATTTATTTGCGGGGATAGCTCTGTTGGGAGAGCATGAGATTGAAGATTTGAAGGTCATCCGTTCGATCCACATTCATTAGAAAAAAATTTTCTTTCTATATTTTTTAGAAAAATAATTTTTTATTTTATTTCTTTTGTAATTGATCTTATTCTTAGCCTCTGTAAAATGGTTATTTATTAAGTAACAATATCAAAGTGAAGAAAAAGTATTTATTTTCTAAAATCCAATAGTGGGAAATTGCTCAATTGCGGGAGCATCAAACTTTAGATCTTAAGGTCATTACTTGATAAACGTTCAACAAAACTTTATTATCTTTACTTATTTTATTGGGAATTATATGAATTGATTTTATATCTTATGTAATCAATCCATTTTTAGTTTATGCGAAATGATAAATGATGAATGAATAAAGGGACAATTGTATACTATTTATTTTTTATAATTTATCTGCGGGTATAGCTCAGTTGGGAGAGCATCAGACTGAAGATCTGAAAGTCACGTGTTTGATCCACGTTCACCGCAAAAAAAAATAATTTTTATTTTTTTAGAAATATAAAATTTTCTTTTATTTCTTTTGAAATTGATCTTAGTGTTAGCTTCCCCAAAATGTTAATTAATTAACGAACATTATCAAAATAAAGAATAAGTATTTATTTTCTAAAAAACCGATAGTGGGGATTGCTCAATTGCGAGAGCGTCAAAGTTAATATCCTAAAGTCATGTATTTGATCCATGTTCAACACAACTTTATTTTCTATCCTTATTTTGTTGGAATTATATGAATTGATTTTATATCTTATGTAATTGATTCTTTTTTAGTTTATGCAAAATGATAAATGATGAATGAATTAACGAAAAGTTGCATATTATTTATTTTTTAAAATCAATATGCGGAGATAGCTCATTTAGGAGAGCGTCACACTAAAGATCTAATGGTCACATTTTTGAACCACGATCACCTTAAAAAGAAAATTTCTTTCTATATTTATTTTAGAAAAATAACCTTTTATTTTTTTTCTTTTCTAATTCATCTTAATTTTACCTACTCCAAAATGGTAATTTATTATGGTCCAATATCAAATTGAAAAATAAGTATTTAGTTTCTAGAAATCGATAGTGAGGATTGCTCTATTGCGAGAGCATCAAACTTAAGATCTTAAGGTCATCTATTTGATCAATGTTCAACACCAAACTTTATTTTCTATCCATATTTTATTGGGAATTATATAAATTAATTTTATTTCTTATGTAATGGATTCATTTTTACTTTATGCAAACTGATAAATGATGAATGAATTAAGGAAGAATTGCATATTCTTTATCTCTCAAAATCAATCTACGGGGATAGCTCTATTGTGAGAGCGTGAGATTGAAGATCTGAAGGTCATCCATTCAATCCACGTTCACTAGAAAAGGTTTTTTTTATTTTATTTTTGTTCTAATTGATCTTATTTTTAGCTTCCGCAAAATGGCAATTTTTTAAGGAACAATATGAAAATGAAGAATAAGTATTTATTTTCTAGACACCGATAGTGAGGATTGCTCAATTGCGAGAGTGTCAAACTTAATTTCTTAAGGTCATGTATTTGATCAATGTTCAACACAAAACTTTATTTTTTATCCATATTTTGTTGGGAATTATATGAATTGATTTTATATCCTATGTAATCGATTCTTTTTTAGTTTCTGCAAATTGATAAATGATGAATGAATTAATGAAGAATTGCATATTATTTATTTCTTAAAATCTATTTGCAGGGATAGCTCTATTGGGAGAGCGTGAGATTGAAGATTTGAAGGTCATCCGTTTGATCCACATTCACTAGAAAAAAATTTTCCTTCTATATCTTTAAGAAAAATAAATTTTTATTTTATTTCATTTGTAATTGATCTTATTCTTAAGTAACAATATCAAAATGAGGAAAAAGTATTTATTTTCTAAAATCCAATAGTGGGAAATTGCTCAATTGCGAGAGCATCAAACTTTAGATCTTAAGGTCATGTATTGGATAAACGTTCAACACAAAACTTTATTTTCTTTACTTATTTTATTGGGAATTATATGAATTGATTTTATATCTTATGTAATCAATCCATTTTTAGTTTATGCAAAATGATAAAAGATGAATGAATAAAGGAACAATTGCATACTATTTATTTTCTATAATCTATCTGCGGGGATAGCTCAGTTGGGAGAGCGTCAGACTGAAGATCTGAAGGTCACGTGTTCAATCCACGTTCACCGCAAAAAAATAATTTTTATTTTTTTGAAATATAAAATTTTCTTTTATTTCTTTTGTAATTGATCTTAGTGTTAGCTTCCTCAAAATGTTAATTTATTCACGAACATTATCAAAATAAAGAATAAGTATTTATTTTCTAAAAAACCGATAGTGGGGATTGCTCAATTGCGAGAGCGTCAAAGTTAATATCTTAAAGGCATGTATTTGATCCATGTTCAACACAAATTTTTTTATCCATATTTTTTATCCTATGTAATCGATTTTTTTTTAATTTCTGCAAATTAATAAATGATGAATGAATTAAGGAAGAATTGCATATTATTTATCTCTTAAAATTTATTTGCGGGGATAGCTCTGTTGGGAGAGCATGAGATTGAAGATTTTAAGGTCATCCGTTCGATCCACATTTACTAAAAAAAAAATTTTCTTTCTATATTTTTTAGAAAAATAAATTTTTATTTTATTTCTTTTGTAATTGATCTTATTCTTAGCTTCTGCAAAATGGTTATTTATTAAGGAACAATATCAAAATGAAGAAAAAAGTATTTATTTTCTAAAATCCAATAGTGGGAAATTGCTCAATTGCGAGAGCATCAAACTTTAGATCTTAAGGTCATGTATTTGATAAATCTTCAACACAAAACTTTATTTTCTTTACTGATTTTATTGGGAATTATATGAATTGATTTTATATCTTATGTAATCAATCCATTTTTAGTTTATGCAAAAGGATAAATGATGAATCAATAAAGGAATAATTATATACTATTTATTTTTTATAATCTATCTATGAGCAAAGCTCAGTTGGGAGAGCGTCAAACTGAAGATCTGAAAGTCACGTGTTCAATCCACATTCACCGCAAAAAAATAATTTTTATTTTTTTATAAATATAAAATTTTCTTTTATTTCTTTTGTAATTGATCTTAGTGTTAGCTTCCCCAAAATGTTAATTAATTAACAAACATTATCAAAATAAAGAATAAGTATTTATTTTCAAAAAAACTAATAGTGGGGATTGCTGAATTGCGAGAGCGTCAAAGTTAATATCTTAAAGTCATGTATTTGATCCATGTTCAACACAACTTTATTTTCTATCCTTATTTTGTCGGAATTATATGAATTGATTTTATATCTTATGTAATCGATTATTTTTTAGTTTATGCAAAATGATAAATGATGAATGAATAAACGAAAAGTTGCATATTATTTATTTTTTAAAATCAATATGCGGAGATAGCTCATTTGGGTGAGCGTCAGACTAAAGATCTAATGGTCACATTTTTGAACCACGTTCACCTTAAAAAGAAAATTTCTTTCTATATTTATTTTAGAAAAATAACTTTTTATTTTATTTTGTTTCTACTTCATCTTAATTTTAGCTACCCCAAAATGGTAATTTGTTATGGTCCAATATCAAAATGAAAAATAAGTATTTACTTTCTAGAAATCGATAGTGAGGATTGCTCGATTGCGAGAGCATCAAACGTAAGATCTTAAGGTCATGTATTTAATCAATGTTCAACACAAAACTTTATTTTCTATCCTTATTTTATTGGGAATTATATGAATTAATTTTATATCTTATGTAATGGATTCTTTTTTAGTTTATGCAAATTGATAAATGATGAATGAATTAAGGAAGAATTGCATATTATTTATCTCTCAAAATCAATCTGCGCGGATAGCTCTATTGTGAGACCGTGAGATTGAAGATCCGAAGGTCATCCGTTCGACCCATATTTACTCGAAAAAAAAAATCTTTCTACATTTTTTTTAAAAAAAAATTATTTTATTTTATTTCTTTTCTAATTGATCTTATTTTTAGCTTCCGCAAAATGGTAATTTTTTAAGGAACAATATGAAAATGAAGAATAAGTATTTATCTTCTAGAAACCGATCGTGAGGATTGCTCAATTGCGAGAGCGTCAAACCTAAGATCTTAAGGTCATGTATTTGATCAATTTTCAACACACAACTTTATTTTTTTATCCATATTTTGTTGGGAATTATATGAATTGATTTTATATCCTATGTAATCGATTCTTTTTTAGTTTCTGCAAATTGATAAATGATGAATGAATTAAGGAAGAATTGCATATTATTTATTTCTTAAAATATATTTGCGGGGATAGCTCTATTGGGAGAGCGTGAGATTGAAGATTTGAAGGTCATCCGTTGGATCCACATTCACTAGAAAAAAATTTCTTTCTATATCTTTAAGAAAAATAAAATTTTATTTTATTTCAATTGTAATTGATCTTATTCTTAAGTAACAATATCAAAATGAGGAAAAAGTATTTACTTTCTAAAATCCAATAGTGGGAAATTGCTCAATTGCGAGAGCATCAAACTTTAGATCTTAAGGTCATGTATTGGATAAACGTTCAACACAAAACTTTATTTTCTTTACTTATTTTATTGGGAATTATATGAATTGATTTTATATCTTATGTAATCAGTCCAGTTTTAGTTTATGCAAAATGATAAAAGATCAATGAATAAAGGAACAATTACACACTATTTATTTTCTATAATTTATCTGCGGGGATAGCTCAGTTGGGAGAGCGTCAGACTGAAGATTTGAAGGTCACGTGTTCAATCCACGTTCACTGCAAAAAAAATAATTTTTATTTTTTTGAAATATAAAATTTTCTTTTATTTCTTTTGTAATTGATCTTAGTGTTAGCTTCCCCAAAATGTTAATTTATTCACGAACATTATCAAAATAAAGAATAAGTATTTATTTTCTAAAAAACCGATAGTGGGGATTTCTCAATTGCGAGAGCGTCAAAGTTAATATCTTAAAGTCATGTATTTGATCCATGTTCAACACAACTTTATTTTCTATCCTTATTTTGTCGGAATTATATGAATTGATTTTATATCTTATGTAATCGATTCTTTTTTAGTTTATGCAAAATGATAAATGATGAATGAATTAAGGAAGAATTGCATATTATTTATCTCTCAAAATCAATCTGTGGGTATAGCTCTATTGTGAGACCGTGAGATTGAAGATCTGAAGGTCATCCGTTCGACCCATATTCACTCGAAAAAAAAAATCATTCTATATTTTTTTAAAAAAATTATTTTTTTTATTTCTTTTCTAATTGATCTTATTTTTAGCTTCCGCAAAATGGTAATTTTGTAAGAAACAATATCAAAATGAAGAATAAGTATTTATTTTCTAGAAACCGATAGTGAGGATTGCTCAATTGCGAGAGTGTCAAGCCTAAGATCTTAAGGTCATGTATTTGATCAATGTTCAACACAAAACTTTATTTTTTATCCTTATTTTGTTGGGAGTTATATGAATTGATTTTATATCCTATGTAATCGATTCTTTTTTAGTTTCTACAAATTGATAAATGATGAATGAATTAAGGAAGAATTGCATATTATTTATTTCTTAAAATCTATTTGCGGGGATAGCTCTGTTGGGAGAGCATAAGATTGAAGATATTTGAAGGTTATCCGTTCCATCCACATTCACTAGAAAAAAATTTTAGTTCTATATTTTTTAGAAAAATAAATTTTTATTTTATTTCTTTTGTAACTGATCTAATTCTTAGCTTCTGCAAAATGGTTATTTATTAAGGAACAATATCAAAATGAAGAAAAAGTATTTATTTTCTAAAATCCAATAGTGGGAAATAGCTCAATTGCGAGAGCATCAAACTTTAGATCTTAAGGTCATGTATTTGATAAATGTTCAACACAAAACTTTATTTTCTTCACTTTATTTTCTTTTTATTTCTTTGGTAATTGATCTTAGTGTTAGCTTCCCCAAAATGTTAATTAATTAACAAACATTATCAAAATAAAGAATAAGTATTTATTTTCTAAAAAACTGATAGTGGGCATTGCTGAATTGCGAGAACGTCAAAGTTAATATCTTAAAGTCATGTATTTGATCCATGTTCAACACAACTTTATTTTCTATCCTTATTTTGTCAGAATTATATGAATTGATTTTATATCTTATGTAATCGATTCTTTTTTAGTATATGCAAAATGATAAATGATGAATGAATTAACGAAAAGTTGCATATTATTTATTTTTTAAAATCAATATGCGGAGATAACTCATTTAGGAGAGCGTCAAACTAAAGATCTAATGGTCACATTTTTGAACCACGTTCACCTTAAAAAGAAAGTTTCTTTCTATATTTACTTTAGAAAAATAACTTTTTATTTTATTTGTTTTCTAATTCATCTTAATTTTAGCTACTCCAAAATGGTAATTTATTATGGTCCAATATCAAAATGAAAAATAAGTATTTAGTTTCTAGAAATCGATAGTGAGGATTGCTCAATTGCGAGAGCATCAAACATACGATCTTAAGGTCATGTATTTAATCAATGTTCAACACAAAACTTTATTTTCTATCCTTATTTTATTGGGAATTATATGAATTAATTTTATATCTTATGTAATGGATTCTTTTTAAGTTTATGCAAATTGATAAATGATGAATGAATTAAGAAGGAATTGCATATTATTTATCTCTCAAAATCAATCTACGGGGATAGCTCTATTGTGAGACCGTGAGATTGAAGATCTGAAGGTCATCCATTCAATCCACGTTCACTAGAAAATAAAATTCTCTTTATATTTTTTTAGAAAATTTTTTTTTTCGTTTATAATTGATCTTATTTTTAGCTTCCGCAAAATGGTAATTTTTTAAGGAACAATATCAAAATGAAGAATAAGTATTTATTTTCTAGAAACAGATAGTGAGGATTGCTCAATTGCGAGAGCGTCAAACTTAATATCTTAAGGTCATGTATTTGATCAATGTTCAACACAAAACTTTATTTTTTATCCATATTTTGTTGGGAATTATATGAATTGATTTTATATCCTATGTAATCGATTCTTTTTCAGTTTCTGCAAATTGTTAAATGGTGAATGAATTAAGGAAGAATTGCATATTATTTATTTTCTAAAATCTATTTGCGGGGATAGCTATGTTGGGAGAGCGTGAGATTGAAGATTTTAAGGTCATCCGTTCGATCCACATTCACTAGAAAAAAAAAATTTCTATATTTTTTAGAAAAATAAATTTTTATTTTATTTCTTTTGTAATTGATCTTATTCTTAGCTTTAGCAAAATGGTTATTTATTAAGGAACAATATCAAAATGAAGAAAAGGTATTTATTTTCTAAAATCCAATAGTGGGAAATTGCTCAATTGCGAAAGCATCAAACTTTAGATCTTAAGGTCATGTATTTGATAAATGTTCAACACAAAACTTTATTTTCTTCACTTTATTTTCTTTTATTTATTTTGTAATTGATCTTATTGTTAGCTTCCTCAAAATGTTAATTAATTAACAAACATTATCAAAATAAAGAATAAGTATTTATTTTCTAAAAAACTGATAGTGGGCATTGCTGAATTGCGAGAGCGTCAAAGTTAATATCTTAAAGTCATGTATTTGATCCATGTTCAACACAACTTTATTTTCTATCCTTATTTTGTCAGAATTATATGAATTGATTTTATATCTTATGTAATCGATTCTTTTTTAGTTTATGCAAAATGATAAATGATGAATGAATTAACGAAAAGTTGCATATTATTTATTTTTTAAAATCAATATGCAGAGATAGCTCATTTGGGAGAGCGTCAAACTAAAGATCTAATGGTCACATTTTTGAACCATGTTCACCTTAAAAAGAAAATTTTTTTCTATATTTACTTTAGAAAAATAACTTTTTATTTTATTTGTTTTCTAATTCATCTTAATTTTAGCTACTCCAAAATGGTAATTTATTATGGTCCAATATCAAAATGAAAAATAAGTATTTAGTTTCTAGAAATCGATAGTGAGGATTGCTCAATTGCGAGAGCATCAAACGTACGATCTTAAGGTCATGTATTTAATCAATGTTCAACACAAAACTTTATTTTCTATCCTTATTTTATTGGGAATTATATGAATTAATTTTATATCTTATGTAAGGATTCTTTTTAAGTTTATGCAAATTGATGAATGATGAATGAATTAAGAAGGAATTGCATATTATTTATCTCTCAAAATCAATCTACGGGGATAGCTCTATTGTGAGACCGTGAGATTGAAGATCTGAAGGTCATCCATTCAATCCACGTTCACTAGAAAATAAAATTCTCTTTATATTTTTTTAGAAAATTTTTTTTTTCGTTTCTAATTGATCTTATTTTTAGCTTCCGCAAAATGGTAATTTTTTAAGGAACAATATCAAAATGAAGAATAAGTATTTATTTTCTAGAAACAGATAGTGAGGATTGCTCAATTGCGAGAGCGTCAAACTTAATATCTTAAGGTCATGTATTTGATCAATGTTCAACACAAAACTTTATTTTTTATCCATATTTTGTTGGGAATTATATGAATTGATTTTATATCCTATGTAATCGATTCTTTTTCAGTTTCTGCAAATTGTTAAATGATGAATGAATTAAGGAAGAATTGCATATTATTTATTTTCTAAAATCTATTTGCGGGGATAGCTATGTTGGGAGAGCGTGAGATTGAAGATTTTAAGGTCATCCGTTCGATCCACATTCACTAGAAAAAAAATTTCTTTCTATATTTTTTAGAAAAATAAATTTTTATTTTATTTCTTTTGTAATTGATCTTATTCTTAGCTTTAGCAAAATGGTTATTTATTAAGGAACAATATCAAAATGAAGAAAAGGTATTTATTTTCTAAAATCCAATAGTGGGAAATTGCTCAATTGCGAAAGCATCAAACTTTAGATCTTAAGGTCATGTATTTGATAAATGTTCAACACAAAACTTTATTTTCTTCACTTTATTTTCTTTTATTTATTTTGTAATTGATCTTATTGTTAGCTTCCCCAAAATGTTAATTAATTAACAAACATTATCGAAATAAAGAATAAGTATTTATTTTCTAAAAAACTGATAGTGGGCATTGCTGAATTGCGAGAGCGTCAAAGTTAATATCTTAAAGTCATGTATTTGATCCATGTTCAACACAACTTTATTTTCTATCCTTATTTTGTCAGAATTATATGAATTGATTTTATATCTTATGTAATCGATTCTTTTTTAGTTTATGCAAAATGATAAATGATGAATGAATTAACGAAAAGTTGCATATTATTTATTTTTTAAAATCAATATGCAGAGATAGCTCATTTGGGAGAGCGTCAAACTAAAGATCTAATGGTCACATTTTTGAACCATGTTCACCTTAAAAAGAAAATTTCTTTCTATATTTACTTTAGAAAAATAACTTTTTATTTTATTTGTTTTCTAATTCATCTTAATTTTAGCTACTCCAAAATGGTAATTTATTATGGTCCAATATCAAAATGAAAAATAAGTATTTAGTTTCTAGAAATCGATAGTGAGGATTGCTCAATTGCGAGAGCATCAAACGTACGATCTTAAGGTCATGTATTTAATCAATGTTCAACACAAAACTTTATTTTCTATCCTTATTTTATTGGGAATTATATGAATTAATTTTATATCTTATGTAATGGATTCTTTTTTAGTTTATGCAAATTGATAAATGATGAATGAATTAAGGAGGAATTGCATATTATTTATCTCTCAAAATCAATCTACGGGGATAGCTCTATTGTGAGACCGTGAGATTGAAGATCTGAAGGTCATCCATTCAATCCACGTTCACTAGAAAAAAAAATTCTCTTTATATTTTTTTAGAAATTTTTTTTTTTCGTTTCTAATTGATCTTATTTTTAGCTTCCGCAAAATGGTAATTTTTTAAGGAACAATATCAAAATGAAGAATAAGTATTTATTTTTTAGAAACATATAGTGAGGATTGCTCAATTGCGAGAGCGTCAAACTTAATATCTTAAGGTCATGTATTTGATCAATGTTCAACACAAAACTTTATTTTTTATCCATATTTTGTTGGGAATTATATGAATTGATTTTATATCCTATGTAATCGATTCTTTTTCAGTTTCTGCAAATTGTTAAATGATGAATGAATTAAGGAAGAATTGCATATTATTTATTTTCTAAAATCTATTTGCGGGGATAGCTATGTTGGGAGAGCGTGAGATTGAAGATTTTAAGGTCATCCGTTCGATCCACATTCACTAGAAAAAAATTTTCTTTCTATATTTTTTAGAAAAATAAATTTTTATTTTATTTCTTTTGTAATTGATCTTATTCTTAGCTTTAGCAAAATGGTTATTTATTAAGGAACAATATCAAAATGAAGAAAAGGTATTTATTTTCTAAAATCCAATAGTGGAAAATTGCTCAATTGCGAAAGCATCAAACTTTAGATCTTAAGGTCATGTATTTGATAAATGTTCAACACAAAACTTTATTTTCTTCACTTTATTTTCTTTTATTTATTTTGTAATTGATCTTATTGTTAGCTTCCCCAAAATGTTAATTAATTAACAAACATTATCGAAATAAAGAATAAGTATTTATTTTCTAAAAAACTGATAGTGGGCATTGCTGAATTGCGAGAGCGTCAAAGTTAATATCTTAAAGTCATGTATTTGATCCATGTTCAACACAACTTTATTTTCTATCCTTATTTTGTCAGAATTATATGAATTCATTTTATATCTTATGTAATCGATTCTTTTTTAGTTTATGCAAAATGATAAATGATGAATGAATTAACGAAAAGTTGCATATTATTTATTTTTTAAAATCAATATGCAGAGATAGCTCATTTGGGAGAGCGTCAAACTAAAGATCTAATGGTCACATTTTTGAACCATGTTCACCTTAAAAAGAAAATTTCTTTCTATATTTACTTTAGAAAAATAACTTTTTATTTTATTTGTTTTCTAATTCATCTTAATTTTAGCTACTCCAAAATGGTAATTTATTATGGTCCAATATCAAAATGAAAAATAAGTATTTAGTTTCTAGAAATCGATAGTGAGGATTGCTCAATTGCGAGAGCATCAAACGTACGATCTTAAGGTCATGTATTTAATCAATGTTCAACACAAAACTTTATTTTCTATCCTTATTTTATTGGGAATTATATGAATTAATTTTATATCTTATGTAATGGATTCTTTTTAAGTTTATGCAAATTGATAAATGATGAATGAATTAAGAAGGAATTGCATATTATTTATCTCTCAAAATCAATCTACGGGGATAGCTCTATTGTGAGACCGTGAGATTGAAGATCTGAAGGTCATCCATTCAATCCACGTTCACTAGAAAAAAAAATTCTCTTTATATTTTTTTAGAAATTTTTTTTTTTCGTTTCTAATTGATCTTATTTTTAGCTTCCGCAAAATGGTAATTTTTTAAGGAACAATATCAAAATGAAGAATAAGTAATTATTTTCTAGAAACCGATAGTGAGGATTGCTCAATTGCGAGAGCGTCAAACTTAATATCTTAAGGTCGTGTATTTCATCAATGTTCAACACAAAACTTTATTTTTTATCCATATTTTGTTGGGAATTATATGAATTGATTTTATATCCTTTGTAATCGATTCTTTTTTACTTTCTGCAAATTGTTAAATGATGAATGAATTAAGGAAGAATTGCATATTATTTATTTTCTAAAATCTATTTGCGGGGATAGCTATGTTGGGAGAGCGTGAGATTGAAGATTTTAAGGTCATCCGTTCGATCCACATTCACTAGAAAAAAAATTTCTTTCTATATTTTTTAGAAAAATAAATTTTTATTTTATTTCTTTTGTAATTGATCTTATTCTTAGCTTTAGCAAAATGGTTATTTATTAAGGAACAATATCAAAATGAAGAAAAGGTATTTATTTTCTAAAATCCAATAGTGGGAAATTGCTCAATTGCGAAAGCATCAAACTTTAGATCTTAAGGTCATGTATTTGATAAATGTTCAACACAAAACTTTATTTTCTTCACTTTATTTTCTTTTATTTATTTTGTAATTGATCTTATTGTTAGCTTCCCCAAAATGTTAATTAATTAACAAACATTATCGAAATAAAGAATAAGTATTTATTTTCTAAAAAACTGATAGTGGGCATTGCTGAATTGCGAGAGCGTCAAAGTTAATATCTTAAAGTCATGTATTTGATCCATGTTCAACACAACTTTATTTTCTATCCTTATTTTGTCAGAATTATATGAATTGATTTTATATCTTATGTAATCGATTCTTTTTTAGTTTATGCAAAATGATAAATGATGAATGAATTAACGAAAAGTTGCATATTATTTATTTTTTAAAATCAATATGCAGAGATAGCTCATTTGGGAGAGCGTCAAACTAAAGATCTAATGGTCACATTTTTGAACCATGTTCACCTTAAAAAGAAAATTTCTTTCTATATTTACTTTAGAAAAATAACTTTTTATTTTATTTGTTTTCTAATTCATCTTAATTTTAGCTACTCCAAAATGGTAATTTATTATGGTCCAATATCAAAATGAAAAATAAGTATTTAGTTTCTAGAAATCGATAGTGAGGATTGCTCAATTGCGAGAGCATCAAACGTACGATCTTAAGGCCATGTATTTAATCAATGTTCAACACAAAACTTTATTTTCTATCCTTATTTTATTGGGAATTATATGAATTAATTTTATATCTTATGTAATGGATTCTTTTTTAGTTTATGCAAATTGATAAATGATGAATGAATTAAGGAGGAATTGCATATTATTTATCTCTCAAAATCAATCTACGGGGATAGCTCTATTGTGAGACCGTGAGATTGAAGATCTGAAGGTCATCCATTCAATCCACGTTCACTAGAAAAAAAAATTCTCTTTATATTTTTTTAGAAATTTTTTTTTTCGTTTCTAATTGATCTTATTTTTAGCTTCCGCAAAATGGTAATTTTTTAAGGAACAATATCAAAATGAAGAATAAGTATTTATTTTCTAGAAACCGATAGTGAGGATTGCTCAATTGCGAGAGCGTCAAACTTAATATCTTAAGGTCATGTATTTGATCAATGTTCAACACAAAACTTTATTTTTTATCCATAATTTGTTGGGAATTATATGAATTGATTTTATATCCTATGTAATCGATTCTTTTTCAGTTTCTGCAAATTGTAAAATGATGAATGAATTAAGGAAGAATTGCATATTATTTATTTTCTAAAATCTATTTGCGGGGATAGCTATGTTGGGAGAGCGTGAGATTGAAGATTTTAAGGTCATCCGTTCGATCCACATTCACTAGAAAAAAAATTTCTTTCTATATTTTTTAGAAAAATCAATTTTTATTTTATTTCTTTTGTAATTGATCTTATTCTTAGCTTTAGCAAAATGGTTATTTATTAAGGAACAATATCAAAATGAAGAAAAGGTATTTATTTTCTAAAATCCAATAGTGGGAAATTGCTCAATTGCGAAAGCATCAAACTTTAGATCTTAAGGTCATGTATTTGATAAATGTTCAACACAAAACTTTATTTTCTTCACTTTATTTTCTTTTATTTATTTTGTAATTGATCTTATTGTTAGCTTCCCCAAAATGTTAATTAATTAACAAACATTATCGAAATAAAGAATAAGTATTTATTTTCTAAAAAACTAATAGTGGGCATTGCTGAATTGCGAGAGCGTCAAAGTTAATATCTTAAAGTCATGTATTTGATCCATGTTCAACACAACTTTATTTTCTATCCTTATTTTGTCAGAATTATATGAATTGATTTTATATCTTATGTAATCGATTCTTTTTTAGTTTATGCAAAATGATAAATGATGAATGAATTAACGAAAAGTTGCATATTATTTATTTTTTAAAATCTATATGCAGAGATAGCTCATTTGGGAGAGCGTCAAACTAAAGATCTAATGGTCACATTTTTGAACCATGTTCACCTTAAAAAGAAAATTTCTTTCTATATTTACTTTAGAAAAATAACTTTTTATTTTATTTGTTTTCTAATTCATCTTAATTTTAGCTACTCCAAAATGGTAATTTATTATGGTCCAATATCAAAATGAAAAATAAGTATTTAGTTTCTAGAAATCGATAGTGAGGATTGCTCAATTGCGAGAGCATCAAACGTACGATCTTAAGGCCATGTATTTAATCAATGTTCAACACAAAACTTTATTTTCTATCCTTATTTTATTGGGAATTATATGAATTAATTTTATATCTTATGTAATGGATTCTTTTTTAGTTTATGCAAATTGATAAATGATGAATGAATTAAGGAGGAATTGCATATTATTTATCTCTCAAAATCAATCTACGGGGATAGCTCTATTGTGAGACCGTGAGATTGAAGATCTGAAGGTCATCCATTCAATCCACGTTCACTAGAAAAAAAAATTCTCTTTATATTTTTTTAGAAATTTTTTTTTTTCGTTTCTAATTGATCTTATTTTTAGCTTCCGCAAAATGGTAATTTTTTAAGGAACAATATCAAAATGAAGAATAAGTATTTATTTTCTAGAAACCGATAGTGAGGATTGCTCAATTGCGAGAGCGTCAAACTTAATATCTTAAGGTCGTGTATTTGATCAATGTTCAACACAAAACTTTATTTTTTATCCATATTTTGTTGGGAATTATATGAATTGATTTTATATCCTTTGTAATCGATTCTTTTTCAGTTTCTGCAAATTGTTAAATGATGAATGAATTAAGGAAGAATTGCATATTATTTATTTTCTAAAATCTATTTGCGGGGATAGCTATGTTGGGAGAGCGTGTGATTGAAGATTTTAAGGTCATCCGTTCGATCCACATTCACTAGAAAAAAAATTTCTTTCTATATTTTTTAGAAAAATAAATTTTTATTTTATTTCTTTTGTAATTGATCTTATTCTTAGCATTAGCAAAATGGTTATTTATTAAGGAACAATATCAAAATGAAGAAAAGGTATTTATTTTCTAAAATCCAATAGTGGGAAATTGCTCAATTGCGAAAGCATCAAACTTTAGATCTTAAGGTCATGTATTTGATAAATGTTCAACACAAAACTTTATTTTCTTCACTTTATTTTCTTTTATTTCTTTTGTAATTGATCTTATTGTTAGCTTCCCCAAAATGTTAATTAATTAACAAACATTATCAAAATAAAGAATAAGTATTTATTTTCTAAAAAACTGATAGTGGGCATTGCTGAATTGCGAGAGCGTCAAAGTTAATATCTTAAAGTCATGTATTTGATCCATGTTCAACACAACTTTATTTTCTATCCTTATTTTGTCAGAATTATATGAATTGATTTTATATCTTATGTAATCGATTCTTTTTTAGTTTATGCAAAATGATAAATGATGAATGAATTAACGAAAAGTTGCATATTATTTATTTTTTAAAATCAATATGCAGAGATAGCTCATTTGGGAGAGCGTCAAACTAAAGATCTAATGGTCACATTTTTGAACCATGTTCACCTTAAAAAGAAAATTTCTTTCTATATTTACTTTAGAAAAATAACTTTTTATTTTATTTGTTTTCTAATTCATCTTAATTTTAGCTACTCCAAAATGGTAATTTATTATGGTCCAATATCAAAATGAAAAATAAGTATTTAGTTTCTAGAAATCGATAGTGAGGATTGCTCAATTGCGAGAGCATCAAACGTACGATCTTAAGGTCATGTATTTAATCAATGTTCAACACAAAACTTTATTTTCTATCCTTATTTTATTGGGAATTACATGAATTAATTTTATATCTTATGTAATGGATTCTTTTTTAGTTTATGCAAATTGATAAATGATGAATGAATTAAGGAGGAATTGCATATTATTTATCTCTCAAAATCAATCTACGGGGATAGCTCTATTGTGAGACCGTGAGATTGAAGATCTGAAGGTCATCCATTCAATCCACGTTCACTAGAAAAAAAAATTCTCTTTATATTTTTTTAGAAATTTTTTTTTTTCGTTTCTAATTGATCTTATTTTTATCTTACGCAAAATAGTAATTTTTTAAGGAACAATATCAAAATGAAGAATAAGTATTTATTTTGTAGAAACCAATAGTGAGGATTGCTCAATTGCGAGAGCGTCAAACTTAATATCTTAAGGTCATGTATTTGATCAATGTTCAACACAAAACTTTATTTTTTATCCATATTTTGTTGGGAATTATATGAATTGATTTTATATCCTTTGTAATCGATTCTTTTTTACTTTCTGTAAATTGTTAAATGATGAATGAATTAAGGAAGAATTGCATATTATTTATTTTCTAAAATCTATTTGCGGGGATAGCTATGTTGGGAGAGCGTGAGATTGAAGATTTTAACGTCATCCGTTCGATCCACATTCACTAGAAAAAAATTTTCTTTCTATATTTTTTAGAAAAATCAATTTTTATTTTATTTCTTTTGTAATTGATCTTATTCTTAGCTTTAGCAAAATGGTTATTTATTAAGGAACAATATCAAAATGAAGAAAAGGTATTTATTTTCTAAAATCCAATAGTGGGAAATTGCTCAATTGCGAAAGCATCAAACTTTAGATCTTAAGGTCATGTATTTGATAAATGTTCAACACAAAACTTTATTTTCTTCACTTTATTTTCTTTTATTTCTTTTGTAATTGATCTTATTGTTAGCTTCCCCAAAATGTTAATTAATTAACAAACATTATCAAAATAAAGAATAAATATTTATTTTCTAAAAAACTGATAGTGGGCATTGCTGAATTGCGAGAGCGTCAAAGTTAATATCTTAAAGTCATGTATTTGATCCATGTTCAACACAACTTTATTTTCTATCCTTATTTTGTCAGAATTATATGAATTGATTTTATTTCTTATGAAATCGATTCTTTTTTAGTTTATGCAAAATGATAAATGATGAATGAATTAACGAAAAGTTGCATATTATTTATTTTTTAAAATCAATATGCAGAGATAGCTCATTTGGGAGAGCGTCAAACTAAAGATCTAATGGTCACATTTTTGAACCATGTTCACCTTAAAAAGAAAATTTCTTTCTATATTTACTTTAGAAAAATAACTTTTTATTTTATTTGTTTTCAAATTCATCTTAATTTTAGCTACTCCAAAATGGTAATTTATTATGGTCCAATATCAAAATGAAAAATAAGTATTTAGTTTCTAGAAATCGATAGTGAGGATTGCTCAATTGCGAGAGCATCAAACGTACGATCTTAAGGCCATGTATTTAATCAATGTTCAACACAAAACTTTATTTTCTATCCTTATTTTATTGGGAATTATATGAATTAATTTTATATCTTATGTAATGGATTCTTTTTTAGTTTATGCAAATTGATAAATGATGAATGAATTAAGGAGGAATTGCATATTATTTATCTCTCAAAATCAATATATGGGGATAGCTCTATTGTGAGACCGTGAGATTGAAGATCTGAAGGTCATCCATTCAATCCACGTTCACTAGAAAAAAAAATTCTCTTTATATATTTTTAGAAATTTTTTTTTTTCGTTTCTAATTGATCTTATTTTTAGCTTCCGCAAAATAGTAATTTTTTAAGGAACAATATCAAAATGAAGAATAAGTATTTATTTTCTAGAAACCGATAGTGAGGATTGCTCAATTGCGAGAGCGTCAAACTTAATATCTTAAGGTCATGTATTTGATCAATGTTCAACACAAAACTTTATTTTTTATCCATATTTTGTTGGGAATTATATGAATTGATTTTATATCCTTTGTAATCGATTCTTTTTTACTTTCTGCAAATTGTTAAATGATGAATGAATTAAGGAAGAATTGCATATTATTTATTTTCTAAAATCTATTTGCGGGGATAGATATGTTGGGAGAGCGTGAGATTGAAGATTTTAACGTCATCCGTTCGATCCACATTCACTAGAAAAAAAATTTCTTTCTATATTTTTTAGAAAAATAAATTTTTATTTTATTTCTTTTGTAATTGATCTTATTCTTAGCTTTAGCAAAATGGTTATTTATTAAGGAACAATATCAAAATGAAGAAAAGGTATTTATTTTCTAAAATCCAATAGTGGGAAATTGCTCAATTGCGAAAGCATCAAACTTTAGATCTTAAGGTTATGTATTTGATAAATGTTCAACACAAAACTTTATTTTCTTTTATTTCTTTTGTAATTGATCTTAGTGCTAGCTTCCCCAAAATGTTAATTAATTAACGAACATTATCAAAATAAAGAATAAGTATTTATTTTCTACAAAACCGATAGTTGGGATTGCTGAATTGCGAGAGCGTCAAAGTTAATATCTTAAAGTCATGTATTTGATCCATGTTCAACACAACTTTATTTTCTATCCTTATTTTGTCAGAATTATATGAATTGATTTTATATCTTATGTAATCGATTCTTTTTTAGTTTATGCAAAATGATAAATGATGAATGAATTAACGAAAAGTTGCATATTATTTATTTTTTAAAATCAATATGCGGGGATAGCTCATTTGGGAGAAAGTCAGACTAAAGATCTAATGGTCACATTTTTGAACCACGTTCACCTTAAAAAGAAAATTTCTTTCTATATTTCTTTTAGAAAAATAATGTTCTATTTTATTTCTTTTCTAATTCATCTTAATTTTATCTACTCCAAAATGGTATTTTATTATGCTCCAATATCAAAATGAAAAATAAGTATTTAGTTTCTAGAAATCGATAGTGAGGATTGCTCAATTGCGAGAGCGTCAAACGTAAGATCTTAAGGTCATGTATTTAATCAATGTTCAACACTAAACTTTATTTTCTATCCTTATTTTATTGGGAATTATATGAATTAATTTTATATCTTATGTAATGGACTCTTTTTTAGTTTATGCAAATTGATAAATGATGAATGAATTAAGGAAGAATTGCATATTATTTATCTCTCAAAATCAATCTACGGGGATAGCTCTATTGTGAGACCGTGAGATTGAAGATCTGAAGGTCATCCATTCAATCCACGTTCACTGGAAAAAAAAATTCTCTTTATATTTTTTTAGAAATTTTTTTTTTCGTTTCTAATTGATCTTATTTTTAGCTTCCGCAAAATATTAATTTTTTAAGGAACAATATCAAAATGAAGAATAAGTATTTATTTTCTAGAAACCGATAGTGAGGATTGCTCAATTGCGAGAGCGTCAAACTTAATATCTTAAGGTCATGTATTTGATCAATGTTCAACACAAAACTTTATTTTTTATCCATATTTTGTTGGGAATTATATGAATTGATTTTATATGCTATGTAATCGATTCTTTTTTACTTTCTGCAAATTGTTAAATGATGAATGAATTAAGGAAGAATTGCATATTATTTATTTTCTAAAATCTATTTGCGGGGATAGCTATGTTGGGAGAGCGTGAGATTGAAGATTTTAACGTCATCCGTTCGATCCACATTCACTAGAAAAAAATTTTCTTTCTATATTTTTTAGAAAAATCAATTTTTATTTTATTTCTTTTGTAATTGATCTTATTCTTAGCTTTAGCAAAATGGTTATTTATTAAGGAACAATATCAAAATGAAGAAAAGGTATTTATTTTCTAAAATCCAATAGTGGGAAATTGCTCAATTGCGAAAGCATCAAACTTTAGATCTTAAGGTCATGTATTTGATAAATGTTCAACACAAAACTTTATTTTCTTTACTTATTTTATTGGGAATTATATAAATTGATTTTATATCTTATGTAATCAATCCATTTTTAGTTTATGCAAAATGATAAATAATGAATGAATAAAGGAACAATTGCATACTATTTATTTTTTATAATTTATCTGCGGGGATAGCTCAGTTGGGAGAGCGTGAGATTGAAGATCTGAAGGTCACTTGTTCAATCCACGTTCACTGCAAAAAAATTAATTTTTATTTTTTTTGAAATATAAAATTTTCTTTTTTTCTTTTCTAATTGATCTTAGTGTTAGCTTCCCCAAAATGTTAATTAATTAATGAACATTATCAAAAAGAAAAATAAGTATTTATTTTCTAAAAAACCGATAGTGGGGATTGCTCAATTGCGAGAGCGTCAAAGTTAATATCTTAAAGTCATGTATTTGATGAATATTCAACACAACTTTATTTTCTTTCCTTATTTTGTCGGAATTATATGGATTGATTTTATATCTTATGTAATCGATTCTTTTTTAGTTTATGCAAAATGATCAATGATGAATGAGGATTGCTCCAAAATGGTAATTTATTATGCTCCAATATCAAAATGAAAAATAAGTATTTAGTTTCTAGAAACCGATAGTGAGGATTGCTCGATTGCGAGAGCATCAAATTGAAGATCTTAAGGTCATGTATTTAATCAATGTTCAACACAAAACTTTATTTTCTATCCTTATTTTATTGAGAATTATATGAATTAATTTTATATCTTATGTAATGGATTCTTTTTTAGTTTATGCAAATTGATAAATGATGAATGAATTAAGGAAGAATTCCATATTATTTATCTCTCAAATTCAATCTGCGGGGATAGCTCTATTGTGAGACCGTGAGATTGAAGATCTGAAGGTCATCCGTTCGGCCCATATTCACTCGAAAAAAAAAAATCTTTCTATATATTTTTTTAAAAAAATTTATTTTATTTTATTTCTTTTCTAATTGATCTTATTTGTAGCTTCTACAAAATGGTAATTTTTTAAGGAACAATACCAAAATGAAGAATATATTTATTTTCTAGAAACAGGTAGTGAGGATTGCTCAATTGCGAGAGCGTCATACCTAAGATCTTAAGGTCATGTATTTGATCAATGTTCAACACAAAACTTTATTTTTTATCCATATTTTGTTGAGAATTATATGAATTGATTTTATATCCTATGTAATCGATTCTTTTTTAGTTTCTGCAAATTGATAATTGATGAATGAATCAAGGAAGAATTGCATATTATTTATTTCTTAAAATCTATTTGCGGGGATAGCTTTATTGGGAGAGCGTGAGATTGAAGATTTGAAGGTCATCCGTTCGATTCACATTCACTAGAAAAAAATTTCTTTCTATATTTTTTAGAAAAATAAAATTTTATTTTATTTCTTTTGTATTTGATCTTATTCTTAGCTTCCGCAAAATGGTTATTTATAAAGGAACAATATCAAAATGAAGAATAAGTATTTATTTTCTTAAATCCAATAGTGGGAAATTGCTCAATTGCGAGTGCATCAAACTTTAGATCTTAAGGTCATGTATTTGATAAATGTTCAACACAAAACTTTATTTTCTTTACTTATTTGATTGGGAATTATATGAATTGATTTTATATCTTATGTAATCAATCCATTTTTAGTTTATGCAAAATGATAAAAGATGAATGAATAAAGGAACAATTGCATACTATTTATTTTCTATAATTTATCTGCGGGGATAGCTCAGTTGGGAGATCGTCAGACTGAAGATCTGAACGTGTTCGATCCACGTTCATCGCAAAAAAAATAATTTTTATTTTTTTGAAATATAAAATTTTCTTTTATTTCTTTTGTAATTGATCTTAGTGTTAGCTTCCCCCAAAATGTTAATTAATTAACGAAGATTATCAAAATAAAGAATGAGTATTTATTTTTTAAAAACCGATAGTGGGGATTGCTCAATTGCGAGAGCGTCAAAGTTAATATCTTAAAGTCATGTATTTGATCCATGTTCAACACAACTTTATTTTCTATCCTTATTTTGTCGGAATTATATGAATTGATTTTATATCTTATGTAATCGATTCTTTTTTAGTTTATGCAAAATGATAAATGATGAATGAATTAACGAAAAGTTGCATATTATTTATTTTTTAAAATCAATATGCGGGGATAGCTCATTTTGGAGAACGTCACACTAAAGATCTAATGGTCACATTTTTGAACCACGTTCACCTTAAAAAGAAAATTTCTTTCTATATTTATTTTAGAAAAATAATGTTCTATTTTATTTCTTTTCTAATTCATCTTAATTTTAGCTACTCCAAAATGGTAATTTATTATGCTCCAATATCAAAATGAAAAATAAGTATTTAGTTTCTAGAAATCGATAGTGAGGATTGCTCAATTGCGAGAGCATCAAACGTAAGATCTTAAGGTCATGTATTTAATCAATGTTCAACACAGAACTTTATTTTCTATCCTTATTTTATTGGGAATTATATGAATTAATTTTATATCTTATGTAATGGGTTCTTTTTTAGTTTATGCAAATTGATAAATGATGAATGAATTAAGGAAGATTTGCATATTATTTATCTCTCAAAATCAATCTGCGGGGATAGCTCTATTGTGAGATCGTGAGATTGAAGATCTGAAGGTCATCCGTTCGACCCATATTCACTTGAAAAAAAAAATCTTTCTATATTTTTTTTTAAAAAAAATTATTTTATTCATTTCTTTTCTAATTTATCTTATTTTTAGCTTCCGCAAAATGGTAATTTTTTAAGGAACAATATCAAAATGAAGAATAAGTATTTATTTTCTTGAAACCGATAGTGAGGATTGCTCAATTGCGAGAGCGTCAAACCTAAGATCTTATGGTCATGTATTTGATAAATGTTCAACACAAAACTTTATTTTTTTTTTCCATATTTTGTTGGGAATTATATGAATTGATTTTATATCCTATGTAATCGATTCTTTTTTAGTTTCTGCAAATTGATAAATGATGAATGAATTAAGGAAGAATTGCATATTATTTATTTCTTAAAATCTATTTGCGGGGATAGCTCTATTGGGAGAGCGTGAGATTGAAGATTTGAAGGTCGTCTATTCGATCCACATTCACTAGAAAAAAATTTTCTTTCTATATTTTTTAGAAAAATAAAATTTTATTTTATTTCTTTTGTAAGTGATCTTATTCTTAGCTTCCGCAAAATGGTTATTTATTAAGGAACAATATCCAAATGAATAAAAAGTATTTGTTTTCTAAAATCCAATAGTGGGAAATTGCTCAATTGCGAGAGCATCAAACTTTAGATCTTAAGGTCATGTATTTGATAAATGTTCAACACAAAACTTTATTTTCTTTACTTATTTTATTGAGAATTATATGAATTGATTTTATATCTTATGTAATCAATCCATTTTTAGTTTATGCAAAATGATAAAAGATGAATGAATAAAGGAACAACTGTATACTATTTATTTTTTATAATTTATTTGCGGGGATAGCTCAGTTGGGAGAGCGTTAGACTGAAGATCTGAAGGTCACGTGTTCGATCCACGTTCACCGCAAAAAAAAATAATTTTTATTTTTTTAAAATATAAAATTTCTTTTATTTCTTTTGTAATTGATCTTAGTGTTAGCTTCCCCAAAATGTTAATTAATTAACGAACATTATCAAAATAAAGAATGAGTATTTATTTTCTACAAAACCGATAGTTGGGATTGCTCAATTGCCAGTGCGTCAAAGTTAATATCTTAAAGTCATGTATTTGATCCATGTTCAACACAACTTTATTTTCTATCCTTATTTTGTTAGAATTATATGAATTGATTTTATATCTTATGTAATCGATTCTTTTTTAGTTTATGCAAAATGATAAATGATGAATGAATTAATGAAAAGTTGCATATTATTTATTTTTTAAAATCAATATGCGGGGATAGCTCATTTGGGAGAAAGTCAGACTAAAGATCTAATGGTCACATTTTTGAACCACGTTCACCTTAAAAAGAAAATTTCTTTCTATATTTATTTTAGAAAAATAATGTTCTATTTTATTTCTTTTCTAATTCATCTTAATTTTAGCTACTCCAAAATGGTAATTTATTATGCTCCAATATCAAAATGAAAAATAAGTATTTTGTTTCTAGAAATCGATAGTGAGGATTGCTCGATTGCGAGAGCATCAAACTGAAGATCTTAAGGTCATGTATTTGATCAATGTTCAACACAAAACTTTATTTTCTATCCTTATTTTATTGGGAATTATATGAATTAATTTTATATCTTATGTAATGGATTCTTTTTTAGTTTAGGCAAATTGATAAATGATGAATGAATTAAGGAAGAATTCCATATTATTTATCTCTCCAATTCAATCTGCGGGGATAGCTCTATTGTGAGACCGTGAGATTGAAGATTTGAAGGTCATCCGTTCGGCCCATATTCACTCGAAAAAAAAATGTTTATATATATTTTATTAAAAAAATTTATTTTATTTTTTTCTTTTCTAATTGATCTTATTTGTAGCTTCTGCAAAATGGTAATTTTTTAAGGAACAATACCAAAATGAAGAATATATTTATTTTCTAGAAACAGGTAGTGAGGATTGCTCAATTGCGAGAGCGTCAAACCTAAGATCTTAAGGTCATGTATTTGATCAATGTTCAACACAAAACTTTATTTTTTATCCATATTTTGTTGGGAATTATATGAATTGATTTTATATCCTATGTAATCGATTCTTTTTTAGTTTCTACAAATTGATAATTGATGAATGAATTAAGGAAGAATTGCATATTATTTATTTCTTAAAATCTATTTGCGGGGATAGCTTTATTGGGAGAGCGTGAGATTGAAGATTTGAAGGTCATCCGTTCGATTCACATTCACTAGAAAAAAATTTTCTTTCTATATTTTTTAGAAAAATAAAATTTTATTTTATTTCTTTTGTATTTGATCTTATTCTTAGCTCCCGCAAAATGGTTATTTATTAAGGAACAATATCAAAAAGAAGAATAAGTATTTATTTTCTTAAATCCAATAGTGGGAAATTGCTCAATTGTGAGTGCATCAAACTTTAGATCTTAAGGTCAGGTATTTGATAAATGTTCAACACAAAACTTTATTTTCTTTACTTATTTTATTGGGAATTATATGAATTGATTTTATATCTTATGTAATCAATCCATTTTTAGTTTATGCAAAATGATAAAAGATGAATGAATAAAGGAACAATTGCATACTATTTATTTTCTATAATTTATCTGCGGGGATAGCTCAGTTGGGAGAGCGTCAGACTGAAGATCTGAAGGTCACGTGTTCGATCCACGTTTAACGCAAAAAAAATAATTTTTATTTTTTTGAAATATAAAATTTCTTTTATTTCTTTTGTAATTGATCTTAGTGTTAGCTTCCCCCAAAATGTTAATTAATTAACGAACATTATCAAAATAAAGAATGAGTATTTATTTTCTACAAAACCGATAGTTGGGATTGCTCAATTGCCAGAGCGTCAAAGTTAATATCTTAAAGTCATGTATTTGATCCATGTTCAACACAACTTTATTTTCTATCCTTATTTTGTCAGAATTATATGAATTGATTTTATATCTTATGTAATCGATTCTTTTTTAGTTTATGCAAAATGATAAATGATGAATGAATTAACGAAAAGTTGCATATTATTTATTTTTTAAAATCAATATGCGGGGATAGCTCATTTGGGAGAAAGTCAGACTAAAGATCTAATGGTCACATTTTTGAACCACGTTCACCTTAAAAAAAAAATTTCTTTCTATATTTATTTTAGAAAAATAATATTCTATTTTATTTCTTTTCTAATTCATCTTAATTTTAGCTACTCCAAAATGGTAATTTATTATGCTCCAATATCAAAATGAAAAATAAGTATTTTGTTTCTAGAAATCGATAGTGAGGATTGCTCGATTGCGAGAGCATCAAACTGAAGATCTTAAGGTCATGTATTTGATCAATGTTCATCACAAAACTTTATTTTCTATCCTTATTTTATTGGGAATTATATGAATTAATTTTATATCTTATGTAATGGATTCTTTTTTAGTTTAGGCAAATTGATAAATGATGAATGAATTAAGGAAGAATTCCATATTATTTATCTCTCCAATTCAATCTGCGGGGATAGCTCTATTGTGAGACCGTGAGATTGAAGATCTGAAGGTCATCCGTTCGGCCCATATTCACTTGAAAAAAAAATCTTTATATATATTTTATTAAAAAAATTTATTTTATTTTTTTCTTTTCTAATTGATCTTATTTGTAGCTTCTGCAAAATGGTAATTTTTTAAGGAACAATACCAAAATGAAGAATATATTTATTTTCTAGAAACAGGTAGTGAGGATTGCTCAATTGCGAGAGCGTCAAAACTAAGATCTTAAGGTCATGTATTTGATCAATGTTCAACACAAAACTTTATTTTTTATCCATATTTTGTTGGGAATTATATGAATTGATTTTATATCCTATGTAATCGATTCTTTTTTAGTTTCTGCAAATTGATAATTGATGAATGAATTAAGGAAGAATTGCATATTATTTATTTCTTAAAATCTATTTGCGGGGATAGCTTTATTGGGAGAGCGTGAGATTGAAGATTTGAAGGTCATCCGTTCGATTCACATTCACTAGAAAAAAATTTCTTTCTATATTTTTTAGAAAAATAAAATTTTATTTTATTTCTTTTGTATTTGATCTTATTCTTAGCTTCCGCAAAATGGTTATTTATAAAGGAACAATATCAAAATGAAGAATAAGTATTTATTTTCTTAAATCCAATAGTGGGAAATTGCTCAATTGCGAGTGCATCAAACTTTAGATCTTAAGGTCATGTATTTGATAAATGTTCAACACAAAACTTTATTTTCTTTACTTATTTTATTGGGAATTATATGAATTGATTTTATATGTTATGTAATCAATCCATTTTTAGTTTATGCAAAATGATAAAAGATGAATGAATAAAGGAACAACTGTATACTATTTATTTTTTATAATTTATCTGCGGGGATAGCTCAGTTGGGAGAGCGTCAGACTGAAGATCTGAAGGTCACGTGTTCGATCCACGTTCACCGCAAAAAAAAATAATTTTTATTTTATTAAAATATAAAATTTCTTTTATTTCTTTTGTAATTGATCTTAGTGTTAGCTTCCCCAAAATGTTAATTAATTAACGAACATTATCAAAATAAAGAATGAGTATTTATTTTCTACAAAACCGATAGTTGGGATTGCTCAATTGCCAGAGCGTCAAAGTTAATATCTTAAAGTCATGTATTTGATCCATGTTCAACACAACTTTATTTTCTATCCTTATTTTGTCAGAATTATATGAATTGATTTTATATCTTATGTAATCGATTCTTTTTTAGTTTATGCAAAATGATAAATGATGAATGAATTAACGAAAAGTTGCATATTATTTATTTTTTAAAATCAATATGCGGGGATAGCTCATTTGGGAGAAAGTCAGACTAAAGATCTAATGGTCACATTTTTGAACCACGTTCACCTTAAAAAAAAAATTTCTTTCTATATTTATTTTAGAAAAATAATGTTCTATTTTATTTCTTTTCTAATTCATCTTAATTTTAGCTACTCCAAAATGGTAATTTATTATGCTCCAATATCAAAATGAAAAATAAGTATTTTGTTTCTAGAAATCGATAGTGAGGATTGCTCGATTGCGAGAGCATCAAACTGAAGATCTTAAGGTCATGTATTTGATCAACGTTCATCACAAAACTTTATTTTCTATCCTTATTTTATTGGGAATTATATGAATTAATTTTATATCTTATGTAATGGATTCTTTTTTAGTTTAGGCAAATTGATAAATGATGAATGAATTAAGGAAGAATTCCATATTATTTATCTCTCCAATTCAATCTGCGGGGATAGCTCTATTGTGAGACCGTGAGTTTGAAGATCTGAAGGTCATCCGTTCGGCCCATATTCACTCGAAAAAAAAATCTTTATATATATTTTATTAAAAAAATTTATTTTATTTTTTTCTTTTCTAATTGATCTTATTTGTAGCTTCTGCAAAATGGTAATTTTTTAAGGAACAATACCAAAATGAAGAATATATTTATTTTCTAGAAACAGGTAGTGAGGATTGCTCAATTGCGAGAGCGTCAAAACTAACATCTTAAGGTCATGTATTTGATCAATGTTCAACACAAAACTTTATTTTTTATCCATATTTTGTTGGGAATTATATGAATTGATTTTATATCCTATGTAATCGATTCTTTTTTAGTTTCTGCAAATTGATAATTGATGAATGAATTAAGGAAGAATTGCATATTATTTATTTCTTAAAATCTATTTGCGGGGATAGCTTTATTGGGAGAGCGTGAGATTGAAGATTTGAAGGTCATCCGTTCGATTCACATTCACTAGAAAAAAACTTCTTTCTATATTTTTTAGAAAAATAAAATTTTATTTTATTTCTTTTGTATTTGATCTTATTCTTAGCTTCCGCAAAATGGTTATTTATAAAGGAACAATATCAAAATGAAGAATAAGTATTTATTTTCTTAAATCCAATAGTGGGAAATTGCTCAATTGCGAGTGCATCAAACTTTAGTTCTTAAGGTCATGTATTTGATAAATGTTCAACAAAAAACTTTATTTTCATTACTTATTTTATTGGGAATTATATGAATTGATTTTATATCTTATGTAATCAATCCATTTTTAGTTTATGCAAAATGATAAAAGATGAATGAACAAAGGAACAATTGCATACTATTTATTTTCTATAATTTATTTGCGGGGATAGCTCAGTTGGGAGAGCGTCAGACTGAAGATCTGAAGGTCACGTGTTCGATCCACGTTCACCGCAAAAAAAATAATTTTTATTTTTTTTAAATATAAAATTTTCTTTTATTTCTTTTGTAATTGATCTTAGTGTTAGCTTCACCAAAATGTTAATTAATTAACGAAGATTATCAAAATAAAGAATGAGTATTTATTTTTTAAAAACCGATAGTGGGGATTGCTCAATTGCGAGAGCGTCAAAGTTAATATCTTAAAGTCATGTATTTGATCCATGTTCAACACAACTTTATTTTCTATCCTTATTTTGTCGGAATTATATGAATTGATTTTATATCTTATGTAATCGATTCTTTTTTAGTTTATGCAAAATGATAAATGATGAATGAATTAACGAAAAGTTGTATATTATTTATTTTTTAAAATCAATATGCGGGGATAGCTCATTTGGGAGAAAGTCAGACTAAAGATCTAATGGTCACATTTTTGTACCACGTTCACCTTAAAAAGAAAATTTCTTTCTATATTTATTTTAGAAAAATAATGTTCTATTTTATTTCTTTTCTAATTCATCTTAATTTTAGCTACTCCAAAATGGTATTTTATTATGCTCCAATATCAAAATGAAAAATAAGTATTTTGTTTCTAGAAATCGATAGTGAGGATTGCTCGATTGCGAGAGAATCAAACGTAAGATCTTAAGGTCATGTATTTAATCAATGTTCAACACAAAACTTTATTTTCTATCCTTATTTTATTGGGAATTATATGAATTAATTTTATATCTTATGTAATGGATTCTTTTTTAGTTTATGCAAATTAATAAATGATGAATGAATTAAGGAAGAATTCCATATTATTTATCTCTCAAAATCAATCTGCGGGGATAGCTCTATTGTGAGACTGTGAGATTGAAGATCTGAAGGTCATCCGTTCGACCCATATTCACTTGAAAAAAAAAATCTTTCTATATTTTATTTTATTTCTTTTCTAATTTATCTTATTTTTAGCTTCCGCAAAATGGTAATTTTTTAAGGAACAATATCAAAATGAAGAATAAGTATTTATTTTCTTGAAACCGATAGTGAGGATTGCTCAATTGCGAGAGCGTCAAACCTAAGATCTTATGGTCATGTATTTGATAAATGTTCAACACAAAACTTTATTTTTTTTTTCCATATTTTGTTGGGAATTATATGAATTGATTTTATATCCTATGTAATCGATTCTTTTTTAGTTTCTGCAAATTGATAAATGATGAATGAATTAAGGAAGAATTGCATATTATTTATGTCTTAAAATCTATTTGCGGGGATAGCTCTATTGGGAGAGCGTGAGATGGAAGATTTGAAGGTCGTCTATTCGATCCACATTCACTAGAAAAAAATTTTCTTTCTATATTTTTTAGAAAAATAAATTTTTATTTTATTTCTTTTGTAAGTGATCTTATTCTTAGCTTCTGCAAAATGGTAATTTATTAAGGAACAATATCCAAATGAAGAAAAAGTATTTGTTTTCTAAAATCCAATAGTGGGAAATTGCTCAATTGCGAGAGCATCAAACTTTAGATCTTATGGTCATGTATTTGATAAATGTTCAACACAAAACTTTATTTTCTTTACTTATTTTATTGGGAATTATATGAATTGATTTTATATCTTATGTAATCAATCCATTTTTAGTTTATGCAAAATGATAAAAGATGTATGAATAAAGGAACAACTGTATACTATTTATTTTTTATAATTTATCTACGGGATAGCTCAGTTGGGAGAGCGTCAGACTGAAGATCTGAACGTGTTCGATCCACGTTCACCACAAAAAAAAATAATTTTTATTTTTTTAAAATATAAAATTTCTTTTATTTCTTTTGTAATTGATCTTAGTGTTAGCTTCCCCAAAATGTTAATTAATTAACGAACATTATCAAAATAAAGAATGAGTATTTATTTTCTACAAAACCGATAGTTGGGATTGCTCAATTGCTAGAGCGTCAAAGTTAATATCTTAAAGTCATGTATTTGATCCATGTTCAACACAACTTTATTTTCTATCCTTATTTTGTCAGAATTATATGAATTGATTTTATATCTTATGTAATCGATTCTTTTTTAGTTTATGCAAAATGATAAATGATGAATGAATTAACGAAAAGTTGAATATTATTTATTTTTTAAAATCATATGCGGGGATAGCTCATTTGGGAGAAAGTCAGACTAAAGATCTAATGGTCACATTTTTGAACCACGTTCACCTTAAAAAGAAAATTTCTTTCTATATTTATTTTAGAAAAATAATGTTCTATTTTATTTCTTTTCTAATTCATCTTAATTTTAGCTACTCCCAAATGGTAATTTATTATGCTCCAATATCAAAATCAAAAATAAGTATTTAGTTTCTAGAAATCGATAGTGAGGATTGCTCAATTGCGAGAGCATCAAATGTAAGATCTTAAGGTCATGTATTTAATCAATGTTCAACACAGAACTTTATTTTCTATCCTTATTTTATTGGGAATTATATGAATTAATTTTATATCTTATGTAATGGATTCTTTTTTAGTTTATGCAAATTGATAAATGATGAATGAATTAAGGAAGAATTGCATATTATTTATCTCTCAAAATCAATCTGCGGGGATAGCTCTATTGTGAGATCGTGAGATTGAAGATCTGAAGGTCATCCGTTCGACCCATATTCACTTGAAAAAAAAATCTTTCTATATTTTTTTTTAAAAAAAATTATTTTCTTTTATTTCTTTTCTAATTTATCTTATTTTTAGCTTCCGCAAAATTGTAATTTTTTAAGGAACAATATCAAAATGAAGAATAAGTATTTATTTTCTTGAAACCGATAGTGAGGATTGCTCAATTGCGAGAGCGTCAAACCTAAGATCTTATGGTCATGTATTTGATAAATGTTCAACACAAAACTTTATTTTTTTTCCATATTTTGTTGGGAATTATATGAATTGATTTTATATCCTATGTAATCAATTCTTTTTTAGTTTCTGCAAATTGACAAATGATGAATGAATTAAGGAAGAATTGCATATTATTTATTTCTTAAAATCTATTTGCGGGGATAGCTCTATTGGGAGAGCGTGAGATTGAAGATTTGAAGGTCGTCTATTCGATCCACATTCACTAGAAAAAAATTTTCTTTCTATATTTTTTAGAAAAATAAATTTTTATTTTATTTCTTTTGTAAGTGATCTTATTCTTAGCTTCTGCAAAATGGTAATTTATTAAGGAACAATATCCAAATGAAGAAAAAGTATTTGTTTTCTAAAATCCAATAGTGGGAAATTGCTCAATTGCGAGAGCATCAAACTTTAGATCTTAAGGTCATGTATTTGATAAATGTTCAACACAAAACTTAATTTTCTTTACTTATTTTATTGAGAATTATATGAATTGATTTTATATCTTATGTAATCAATCCATTTTTAGTTTATGCAAAATGATAAAAGATGAATGAATAAAGGAACAACTGTAAACTATTTATTTTTTATAATTTATCTGCGGGGATAGCTCAGTTGGGAGAGCGTCAGACTGAAGATCTGAACGTGTTCGATCCATTCACCGCAAAAAAAAATAATTTTTATTTTTTTAAAATATAAAATTTCTTTTATTTCTTTTGTAATTGATCTTAGTGTTAGCTTCCCCAAAATGTTAATTAATTAACGAACATTATCAAAATAAAGAATGAGTATTTATTTTCTACAAAACCGATAGTTGGGATTGCTCAATTGCCAGAGCGTCAAAGTTAATATCTTAAAGTGATGTATTTGATCCATGTTCAACACAACTTTATTTTCTATCCTTATTTTGTCAGAATTATATGAATTGATTTTATATCTTATGTAATCGATTCTTTTTTAGTTTATGCAAAATGATAAATGATGAATGAATTAACGAAAAGTTGCATATTATTTATTTTTAAAAATCAATATGCGGGGATAGCTCATTTGGGAGAAAGTCAGACTAAAGATCTAATGGTCACATTTTTGAACCACGTTCACCTTAAAAAGAAAATTTCTTTCTATATTTATTTTAGAAAAATAATGTTCTATTTTATTTCTTTTCTAATTCATCTTAATTTTAGCTGCTCCAAAATGGTAATTTATTATGCTCTAATATCAAAATGAAAAATAAGTATTTTGTTTCTAGAAATCGATAGTGAGGATTGCTCGATTGCGAGAGCATCAAACTGAAGATCTTAAGGTCATGTATTTGATCAATGTTCAACACAAAACTTTATTTTCTATCCTTATTTTATTGGGAATTATATGAATTAATTTTATATCTTATGTAATGGATTCTTTTTTAGTTTAGGCAAATTGATAAATGATGAATGAATTAAGGAAGAATTCCATATTATTTATCTCTCCAATTCAATCTGCGGGGATAGCTCTATTGTGAGACCGTGAGATTGAAGATCTGAAGGTCATCCGTTCGGCCCATATTCACTCGAAAAAAAATCTTTATATATATTTTATTAAAAAAATTTATTTTATTTTATTTCTTTTCTAATTGATCTTATTTGTAACTTCTGCAAAATGGTAATTTTTTAAGGAACAATACCAAAATGAAGAATATATTTATTTTCTAGAAACAGGTAGTGAGGATTGCTCAATTGCGAGAGCGTCAAACCTAAGATCTTAAGGTCATGTATTTGATCAATGTTCAACACAAAACTTTATTTTTTATCCATATTTTGTTGGGAATTATATGAATTGATTTTATATCCTATGTAATCGATTCTTTTTTAGTTTCTGCAAATTGATAATTGATGAATGAATTAAGGAAGAATTGCATATTATTTATTTCTTAAAATCTATTTGCGGGGATAGCTTTATTGGGAGAGCGTGAGATTGAAGATTTGAAGGTCATCCGTTCGATTCACATTCACTAGAAAAAAATTTTCTTTCTATATTTTTTAGAAAAATAAAATTTTATTTTATTTCTTTTGTATTTGATCTTATTCTTAGCTCCCGCAAAATGGTTATTTATTAAGGAACAATATCAAAATGAAGAATAAGTATTTATTTTCTTAAATCCAATAGTGGGAAATTGCTCAATTGTGAGTGCATCAAACTTTAGATCTTAAGGTCAGGTATTTGATAAATGTTCAACATAAAACTTTATTTTCTTTACTTATTTTATTGGGAATTATATGAATTGATTTTATATCTTATGTAATCATTCCATTTTTAGTTTATGCAAAATGATAAAAGATGAATGAATAAAGGAACAATTGCATACTATTTATTTTCTATAATTTATCTGCGGGGATAGCTCAGTTGGGAGAGCGTCAGACTGAAGATCTGAAGGTCACGTGTTCGATCCACGTTTACCGCAAAAAAAAATAATTTTTATTTTTTTGAAATATAAAATTTCTTTTATTTCTTTTGTAATTGATCTTAGTGTTAGCTTCCCCAAAATGTTAATTAATTAACGAACATTATCAAAATAAAGAATGAGTATTTATTTTCTACAAAACCGATAGTTGGGATTGCTCAATTGCCAGAGCGTCAAAGTTAATATCTTAAAGTCATGTTTTTGATCCATGTTCAACACAACTTTATTTTCTATCCTTATTTTGTCAGAATTATTTGAATTGATTTTATATCTTATGTAATCGATTCTTTTTTAGTTTATGCAAAATGATAAATGATGAATGAATTAACGAAAAGTTGCATATTATTTATTTTTAAAAATCAATATGCGGGGATAGCTCATTTGGGAGAAAGTCAGACTAAAGATCTAATGGTCACATTTTTGAACCACGTTCACCTTAAAAAGAAAATTTCTTTCTATATTTATTTTAGAAAAATAATGTTCTATTTTATTTCTTTTCTAATTCATCTTAATTTTAGCTACTCCAAAATGGTAATTTATTATGCTCCAATATCAAAATGAAAAATAAGTATTTTGTTTCTAGAAATCGATAGTGAGGATTGCTCGATTGCGAGAGCATCAAACTGAAGATCTTAAGGTCATGTATTTGATCAATGTTCAACACAAAACTTTATTTTCTATCCTTATTTTATTGGGAATTATATGAATTAATTTTATATCTTATGTAATGGATTCTTTTTTAGTTTAGGCAAATTGATAAATGATGAATGAATTAAGGAAGAATTCCATATTATTTATCTCTCCAATTCAATCTGCGGGGATAGCTCTATTGTGAGACCGTGAGATTGAAGATCTGAAGGTCATCCGTTCGGCCCATATTCACTCGAAAAAAAAATCTTTATATATATTTTATTAAAAAAATTTATTTTATTTTTTTCTTTTCTAATTGATCTTATTTGTAGCTTCTGCAAAATGGTAATTTTTTAAGGAACAATACCAAAATGAAGAATATATTTATTTTCTAGAAACAGGTAGTGAGGATTGCTCAATTGCGAGAGCGTCAAACCTAAGATCTTAAGGTCATGTATTTGATCAATGTTCAACACAAAACTTTATTTTTTATCCATATTTTGTTGGGAATTATATGAATTGATTTTATATCCTATGTAATCGATTCTTTTTTAGTTTCTGCAAATTGATAATTGATGAATGAATTAAGGAAGAATTGCATATTATTTATTTCTTAAAATCTATTTGCGGGGATAGCTTTATTGGGAGAGCGTGAGATTGAAGATTTGAAGGTCATCCGTTCGATTCACATTCACTAGAAAAAAATTTTCTTTCTATATTTTTTAGAAAAATAAAATTTTATTTTATTTCTTTTGTATTTGATCTTATTCTTAGCTCCCGCAAAATGGTTATTTATTAAGGAACAATATCAAAATGAAGAATAAGTATTTATTTTCTTAAATCCAATTAGTGGGAAATTGCTCAATTGTGAGTGCATCAAACTTTAGATCTTAAGGTCAGGTATTTGATAAATGTTCAACACAAAACTTTATTTTCTTTACTTATTTTATTGGGAATTATATGAATTGATTTTATATCTTATGTAATCAATCCATTTTTAGTTTATGCAAAATGATAAAAGATGAATGAATAAAGGAACAATTGCATACTATTTATTTTCTATAATTTATCTGCAGGGATAGCTCAGTTGGGAGAGCGTCAGACTGAAGATCTGTTGAGTCCCCTTCAAGGGGGAGCGCAAGGGGGTGAAACCCTATGGATGGCGCATCTTTGATTTTTTAAGCGGAAGCAAGGGTTTCAAGGGATCGGCTGCATGATATATGATCAACTAACATAAAGCTTGATAAAATCTACAAAGGATCATACCAATGCCATAGTTTCGATGGCGCCTTGGAAGCAAAGGCGCAAGTGCTCCTTCTCCAAAGAGGACGCACACAAGAGGATGAAGATGGCTACTTCTTGGTGTTCTTTGTGCTAGCAAAGACCTCCAAGGTGTGCTTGTCGCATGAAGGTGATGAGAAAAAGCTTGGCCGAGCCTCCCTCCTCTTTCTCTGCGTCAACACCTTCTCTCCTACCAAAGTGGAGATGCGATTAGACCAAGAGGAGAAGCGTTAGGCGTTTCTCTTAGGAGATGGCGTTACATGACTTCCAATTATGGAAAGTCATGAAGCCATGCGCTCCCACTCCAAGCAAACCGCCCAAAACGCCTTATGGATCGAACCATGCGTTCACCCATGTGAACCGGTTCAATCCAAATTGGTCCAAACCAATTTGGTTCAAAGACCACATGAAACCAGCCCAAGCCATGGTCTAGATCTCTCTGAACCAAAATGGTTCAAGATCTAACCGTTGATCTCTTGACGCTTCTGATCTCACCGATCTAGCATCACTACTCTCGATCGAAGCTTACCGATCTCAAGCCCTAATCAATCACACATGATCAGACCAGATCTCACTTACAATCAGAGTTTAAATCCCTTTAAACTGAACCGAAACAATTCAGTCCACACGATCAGACTTAAGTAAGCCATATCATCAAATTGTGCGACCCTAAGGGTTTCCTTTAGATGTCGGTAACGATAACTAACGTTATCACGATCAGTGAGGGGTATCTAGCAACACATCACTGTCTCCCGATATAAAGGAAAGAGTCTTCCAAGACTACACCCAAACCACAGCACAAGGGTGAATGCACTTCACTAGGCATACATGTTTCCTTTGCCACTGGATGTTCTTATTGGACAAGCGTGTCAAGCCTGTAGCTCCAATATGATGAGCATGATTAGACCAGATGAACATAGTCACCTGGGTATGGCCATACACTTTCTCAATCATCTCATAGGGGGGGGGCCCATTAGAACATCTCACTCCTTGAACAAGGAGACGGCAATCCTGTATCTATCACGAGTGCCCTAACCTGACTCAAGCTCACCATCCAAGATAGTCAATAATCATTATGTTTCAAATGATATCGAACTACCTCAAAACAATGACAATCATCATTTAGAAACACAAGTGATCTCAAGTCAGAGGACATGTGCCACTTGATGCAAACAAGGATTATTCACATTGTGACAAGCAATTGAATATCCTACTAGGGTCTGTCCAGTACATCCAATGTACCCATGAGTCTACATCTTATTCCATGCTCGAAGCATCCTATAAGATTAGAATACATATTAGTCTCAATCATATCATGGCTGTCTCATGTTCACCAAGTATCTCGACTAAGGACTTTATAGCATGTCAGCCCAGCTGAACAGCTTTGAGACATTATTCAGAAGTACACTAATTGCAGCAGAGAAGGTAACAACCTGAACAATAACCATGCCTTTATAAACACAAGAGTTTATTACATGATACTGATACAATCCCAAGGCCTCAAACATTAGCCTTAAGGGCATACCCCAACAATCTCCCACTTGCACTTAATCTAATGGTTGAGAAATCTCAAACCCATGTTATTACAGTGCTTCTCATGCTTCTGCTGCGCCAGAGGCTTGGTAAGCGGGTCAGCTAGATTGTCATCTGTATGAACCTTGCATATTTTGATCTCGCCACGATCAATGATCTCCCGGATCAAGTGAAACCGTCTCTGTATGTGCTTGGACTTCTGGTGCGACCGTGGTTCCTTTGCTTGTGCGATTGCTCCAGTGTTATCACAGAAGATAACCAAAGGATCTGCACTCGAAGGAACGACACCAAGTTCTCTCACGAACTTACGAATCCACACTGCCTCCTTGGATGCTTCCGAGGCTGCAACATACTCGGCTTCTGTTGTGGAATCAGCAACAGTTGACTGTTTGAAACTCTTCCACACCACTGCTCCACCATTCAAGCTAAAAACATAGCCTGATTGCGATCGGAAATCATCCTAGTCCGACTGGAACGAAGCGTCAGTATATCCTTCTATACTGAGTTCTTCCTGACCACCATATATCAAGAACATATCTTTGGTCCTCCGCAGATATTTCAAGATGTTCTTGACTGCAATCCAGTGTGCCTGTCCTGGATTACTTTGGAAACGACTGGTTACGCTTAACCCGTAAGCGACGTCTGGGCGAGTACACAACATCGCATACATAATGGACCCAATAGCCGAAGCATAAGGCGTATTGTCCATTTCATCTTTTTCAGTCTGTGTTTGTGGACACTGACTCTTCGAAAGATTCAGACCATGTCTGACTGGAAGATATCCTCTTTTAGAATTCTCTAAATGAAATCTCTCCAGGACTTTATCGATGTAAGTACTCTGGCACAGCCCGAGAAGCCTCTTAGATCTATCCCTGTAGATCTTCACACCTAATACATAGGCTGCTTCTCCTAAATCTTTCATCTGGAAACATTTCCTTAGCCATGCCTTAACCGCATACATTTCAGGAATATCATTTCCAATGATCAAGTTGTCATCGACGTAGAGGACTAGGAATGTAATCACGCTCCCACTAAACCTCTTATATACACACGGGTCGTCCTCGTTCTTGATGAAACCAAACTCAGAGATTGATTCATCAAAACGAATATTCCAGCTCCTAGATGCTTGCTTAAGTCCATAAATGGACTTCTTTAACTTGCATATTTTATGACGATCTGATGGATTAGTGAAACCTTCAGGTTGTGTCATATACACATCCTCATTAAGATTTCCATTAAGGAAAGCTGTCTTCACATCCATCTGCCAGATCTCATAATCGTAATATGCAGCTATCGCGAAAAGAATCCGAATAGACTTAAACATGGCTACAGGAGAGAAAGTTTCATCATAATCTATCCCGTAGATTTGTTTGAAACCTTTCGCAACTAGCCTGCCTTTATAGGTAACTATGTTACCATCCATGTCAATCTTCTTCTTGAAGATCCATTTACAGCCTATAGGGATTACTCCCGGAGGCGGATCAACCAAATCCCAGACTTGGTTATCTGACATGGAGTCCATCTCGGCTCGCATAGCTTCAAGCCATCTAGCTGACTCCGGTCCACTGACCGCATCCGCATATGTGAGGGGTTCATCATTATCAATGATGTAGACTCCGTCATAGCGCTCAGGCTGTCGACGGATCCTTCCCGATCTACGCGGTTCCCGTGATATCTGAGCCTCAGGTTGTTCAGTAACCTGTTCTACCGGCTCAGGCACATCCAACTGTGCTTGACTACTTTGTCCTTCCTCTGGATTCTCATCCAGTTTTATTTCTCTCCCACTGGCCTCTTGCAGAAGAAATTCCTTCTCAAGAAATATTGCCGTCCGAGCAACAAATACTTTGTTCTCTTTGGGATCGTAGAAATAATAACCCTTAGTTTCCTTAGGGTAACCGACAAAGATACATTTGTCAGATCTGCTCTCCAGTTTCCCAGAGGCGAGCTTTTTGACATAAGCCTCGCAACCCCAGATCCTGATAAATGTCAAGCTCGGCTGTTTCCCATACCATAACTCGTATGGAGTCTTAGAAACTGCCTTGGATGGCACTCGGTTTAGTACCTTTGCAGCTGTTTCCAGTGCAAATCCCCAAAAGGAGTATGGAAGAGTAGCCTGACTCATCATAGAACGAACCATATCAAGTAACGTTCTATTTCTCCTCTCGGACACACCATTCCATTGCGGTGTTCCTGGCGGAGTGAACTGTGAGATAATCCCACACTCCTTCAGATAGTCAGTAAACGTATGACTCAAGTATTCTCCACCTCGATCAGAACGAAGTGCCTTGATATTTCGGCCTAGCTGATTCTGTACTTCATTCTTGAACTCTTTGAACTTGTCAAAAGATTCACTCTTATGTCTCATTAGATAGACATAACCATATCTACTGAAATCATCAGTAAATGTAATGAAGTACTGATAGCCACCTCTGGCATGTTTACTAAATGGCCCACACACGTCACTGTGTATAAGGTCAAGTAGACCTGAAGCCCTTTGACCTTTGTGAGGAAAAGGTGACTTCGTCATTTTACCCATCAAACAAGCTTTGCATGTATCAATCTCCTCATAGGAGAATGATCCCAGCAGTCCATGATCATGCAACCGCTTAATGCGCTTCTTGTTAATATGGCCTAAACGACTATGCCATAACAAGGTGCTGTCATCAGCATACTTGGCTTTCTTATTATCAATGTTTTGTATAGAATATTCCATGTCCAACATGAATAACCCATTGTTAATTGAACCAGTAGCATAGACAATATTATCAAGAGTAAGATAACACTTTGAAATCTTGCATTCAAAGGAAAACCCTTTCCTGACAAGAGCAGGAATAGAGATAATATTTTTGGTGATACTAGGTACAAAATAACAATTGTTTAATTCCAATACAATGCCAGATGGTAAAGAAATGAAATAGTCTCCTACAGCAACAGCAGCAACCCGTGCCCCGTTTCCAACGCGTAGGTCTACCTCATGCTGTCCCACCTGCCTTCTTCTCTTGAGTTCCTGTACATTTGAACAAATGTGAACTCCACATGCAGTGTCCAACACCCATGAAATAGAAGAAGATGAAACCATGACTTCCGTCACGTAAATACCTGAGCCAGAAGCGATGCTTCCCCTCTTGTCTCCTTGGAGCGCTTTACAGTCCTTTTTCCAGTGACCCAGCTGGCCACAGTGGAAACACCTGTTGTCCTTTGACCGCTTTACCTTCTGTTTCAGAGCCTTACTGTAGTTCTTGACAGGGGCTTTGCCCTTCTTCCCCTTCTTCTTGTTCCTGGAAGGAACCATTAAGACAAAGGTTGAAGGCTTTCCCTTCAGAGTTTCCTCAGTAGTCAAGAGCATATTCAGCAGCTCTGCCGGAGTACAATCGATTTTGTTCATATTAAAGTTAATGATGAACGCATCGAAAGAAGGCGGAAGAGACTGCAGAATAATATCTACAGCAAGCTCCTGGTTGATGGTATGCCCCAGTTTCTCCAGAGCCTCCTTGTGCCCAATCATCTTGAGCACGTGAGCTCCCACTGGGCTCCCTTCAGCCAGTTTGCTCTGAAAGAAAAGCTTTGTCAGATTATAGCGTTCTGTCCTCGCCTGTGCAGCATACAGCATCTTGAGGTTCGCTATAATCTCTATAGCCGACATATCCTCATGCTGACGCTGCAGCGGTGGCGTCATAGACGCTAGCATCAGGCAAGCGACATCAATGCTATCATTGACGTGCTTTTCATAGGCATCACGAACCGCCCTTGCGGCGTTCGCAGCGGGTTGAGGCGGCACAGCCGTCTCGAGGACATACAGTTTCCTCTCTGCCTTAAGAACGATCTTAAGGTGTCCGAACCAGTCTGAGAAGTTTGGCCCAGCAAACTTCTCCCTTTCCAGTAGGGATCGCACATTGAAGCTCATGGTGTTCGTTGCTGCAGGAATCTACAACAATGCAAGAACAGCAAGGTCAGTATCAATGTATAGAATCAATCCAGGACTTAAGAAAGATCCTTTTTCTCACTATTTTATCTGGCTGAAAAATCCAGCAAAACAGCCCGAAAGAGTAGAACTCTTTTAGTGAGATGGGATCCAGATTTCATACTTGGTCTCCGCGTCCCGCTCAGGCGAGATAAGATGCACAGAGAGTACAAGCACTAATTTCTGGTAGGCAGTCCCTGCCAATCGCCAACCCGTGCGATTCCCCTTCATCTGGGCAATCCAGCAGACTGTGCCAACTGAGTTGGTACAACACAATCTCTGACCCCACAGATGGCTGCCTCCATGTGCTACCATATGCGCCACATATGTAGCCTACATGGTCAAGCTGACCCGACCTACTCCCTGGACCACCACGTGCTATGCTGAGCAACGAGAAGCGATAAATCCCTTCTCTGTAACACACAGGTGTAATCCAGCACCGTCTGAAGATAGATGGACGTGCCCACTGAGTGGGTACAACACGGCTCCAACGATAGTCAGAACAGTGAGGTTTCGCGTCAGAAGGCATTACGTGCTTGATATTTTAGCGTTTGGATTTTAACGGTCTTTTATCTTCTTACTATCAGGCAAATCCTATGGCTATAGCAGAAGATAAATAAAACATGCTGTTCTACTTATATAAACAATAACAGAAAGCATGGATCTTATGTGGTAAAAGCCCATAGCCTAAGTAAGACCTTAAGATACTTAAGTCTTCACTTGCTCTTCTTGGGTCTTTAGCATCTCATCTGGTCCAACCCAGGGCCCTTGCGCCAAGAGCACCTCAGGTGTGCCACCAGCTGAATGCCCCTCTGGGATGTGTGCCTTTGTGCTCTTGTCTAATCAAAATACATTTTGATCTATCTAGACAAGTTTGACTCGCAGGTCAATTATACAATAAATTAATTAAAAAGTGATTCGCAGATCACAATAATATTAATTTACAGGTTTAATTCCAGGCACGCAGGCCCCAGCACAGCACACATTAAATTGGGCACCCACATAAGAATAAATAAACAAGCATAGGCATCAATCAACATGTGATCCAATTAAAAGAAAATAAAATTTTGAAAACCCCATTGGCATCAATTTTAATTTTCTTATGTGCCCTACAACCTTACAACGGTCCATTGATAGGGATCCACTCATCCATCTAGTTAGATCCATGCCCTTGCATGCACCAAGTCCTAACTGACTCGAGTTGACCTAATGGTCAACCATGCATGCGCCAAGGGCTGAACAACCTTCAAGAGTTCTGGCAAGCGGGTGTGACCCCGGGCCTAACTCAAGAGTGTTCACTGGTTGTCTCAACCAGACCTCGCTACACGCCTGTGATGCAGTCGACCTATAGCCACCTCGTGCTTGCGCACAGGTGCCATCTGGTCGACCCATCTAGGCTGTCAGATGGTCTGATCAGACTAGTTTGATCTAATCTAGGGGATGACTTCAACCCCATCAACCCGTCTAAGGGTTTACAGTAGGCACAACTTAGATCTAATCATAGGCGCGCAAGTGAAGGTTTGATAAAAACAATAACATAAACCTAGCGCCACCATCAAGTCATGCCGCAAGCATGAACAAACAACATGCGCCAACATAAGTGTATTATATCCTATTTTTCGCATGATGAAAACAACTAGATCTAATCACTTGCGCAAGCATGGATCACAAGAGCAAACATAGCAATCATATTAGCATGCATAAATGGCTCTGATACCAATTGTTGAGTCCCCTTCAAGGGGGAGCGCAAGGGGGTGAAACCCTATGGATGGCGCATCTTTGATTTTTTAAGCGGAAGCAAGGGTTTCAAGGGATCGGCTGCATGATATATGATCAACTAACATAAAGCTTGATAAAATCTACAAAGGATCATACCAATGCCATAGTTTCGATGGCGCCTTGGAAGCAAAGGCGCAAGTGCTCCTTCTCCAAAGAGGACGCACACAAGAGGATGAAGATGGCTACTTCTTGGTGTTCTTTGTGCTAGCAAAGACCTCCAAGGTGTGCTTGTCGCATGAAGGTGATGAGAAAAAGCTTGGCCGAGCCTCCCTCCTCTTTCTTGGCGTCAACACCTTCTCTCCTACCAAAGTGGAGATGCGATTAGACCAAGAGGAGAAGCGTTAGGCGTTTCTCTTAGGAGATGGCGTTACATGACTTCCAATTATGGAAAGTCATGAAGCCATGCGCTCCCACTCCAAGCAAACCGCCCAAAACGCCTTATGGATCGAACCATGCGTTCACCCATGTGAACCGGTTCAATCCAAATTGGTCCAAACCAATTTGGTTCAAAGACCACATGAAACCAGCCCAAGCCATGGTCTAGATCTCTCTGAACCAAAATGGTTCAAGATCTAACCGTTGATCTCTTGACGCTTCTGATCTCACCGATCTAGCATCACTACTCTCGATCGAAGCTTACCGATCTCAAGCCCTAATCAATCACACATGATCAGACCAGATCTCACTTACAATCAGAGTTTAAATCCCTTTAAACTGAACCGAAACAATTCAGTCCACACGATCAGACTTAAGTAAGCCATATCATCAAATTGTGCGACCCTAAGGGTTTCCTTTAGATGTCGGTAACGATAACTAACGTTATCACGATCAGTGAGGGGTATCTAGCAACACATCACTGTCTCCCGATATAAAGGAAAGAGTCTTCCAAGACTACACCCAAACCACAGCACAAGGGTGAATGCACTTCACTAGGCATACATGTTTCCTTTGCCACTGGATGTTCTTATTGGACAAGCGTGTCAAGCCTGTAGCTCCAATATGATGAGCATGATTAGACCAGATGAACATAGTCACCTGGGTATGGCCATACACTTTCTCAATCATCTCATAGGGGGGGGCCCATTAGAACATCTCACTCCTTGAACAAGGAGACGGCAATCCTGTATCTATCACGAGTGCCCTAACCTGACTCAAGCTCACCATCCAAGATAGTCAATAATCATTATGTTTCAAATGATATCGAACTACCTCAAAACAATGACAATCATCATTTAGAAACACAAGTGATCTCAAGTCAGAGGACATGTGCCACTTGATGCAAACAAGGATTATTCACATTGTGACAAGCAATTGAATATCCTACTAGGGTCTGTCCAGTACATCCAATGTACCCATGAGTCTACATCTTATTCCATGCTCGAAGCATCCTATAAGATTAGAATACATATTAGTCTCAATCATATCATGGCTGTCTCATGTTCACCAAGATATCTCGACTAAGGACTTTATAGCATGTCAGCCCAGCTGAACAGCTTTGAGACATTATTCAGAAGTACACTAATTGCAGCAGAGAAGGTAACAACCTGAACAATAACCATGCCTTTATAAACACAAGAGTTTATTACATGATACTGATACAATCCCAAGGCCTCAAACATTAGCCTTAAGGGCATACCCCAACAAGATCTGAAGGTCATGTGTTCGATCCACGTTCACCGCAAAAAAAAATAATTTTTATTTTTTTGAAATATAAAATTTCTTTTATTTCTTTTGTAATTGATCTTAGTGTTAGCTTCCCCAAAATGTTAATTAATTAACGAACATTATCAAAATAAAGAATGAGTATTTATTTTCTACAAAACCGATAGTGGGGATTGCTCAATTGCGAGAGCGTCAAAGTTAATATCTTAAAGTCATGTATTTGATCCATGTTCAACACAACTTTATTTTCTATCCTTATTTTGTCAGAATTATATGAATTGATTTTATATCTTATGTAATCGATTCTTTTTTAGTTTATGCAAAATGATAAATGATGAATGAATTAACGAAAAGTTGCGTATTATTTATTTTTTAAAATCAATATGCGGGGATAGCTCATTTGGGAGAAAGTCAGACTAAAGATCTAATGGTCACATTTTTGAACCACGTTCACCTTAAAAAGAAAATTTCTTTCTATATTTATTTTAGAAAAATAATGTTCTATTTTATTTCTTTTCTAATTCATCTTAATTTTAGCTACTCCAAAATGGTAATTTATTATGCTCCAATATCAAAATGAAAAATAAGTATTTTGTTTCTAGAAATCGATAGTGAGGATTGCTCGATTGCGAGAGCATCAAACTGAAGATCTTCAGGTCATGTATTTGATCAATGTTCAACACAAAACTTTATTTTCTATCCTTATTTTATTGGGAATTATATGAATTAATTTTATATCTTATGTAATGGATTCTTTTTTAGTTTAGGCAAATTGATAAATGATGAATGAATTAAGGAAGAATTCCATATTATTTATCTCTCCAATTCAATCTGCGGGGATAGCTCTATTGTGAGACCGTGAGATTGAAGATCTGAAGGTCATCCGTTCGGCCCATATTCACTCGAAAAAAAAATCTTTATATATATTTTATTAAAAAAAATTATTTTATTTTATTTCATTTCTAATTGATCTTATTTGTAGCTTCTGCAAAATGGTAATTTTTTAAGGAACAATACCAAAATGAAGAATATATTTATTTTCTAGAAACAGGTAGTGAGGATTGCTCAATTGCGAGAGCGTCAAAGCTAAGATCTTAAGGTCATGTATTTGATCAATGTTCAACACAAAACTTTATTTTTTATCCATATTTTGTTGGGAATTATATGAATTGATTTTATATCCTATGTAATCGATTCTTTTTTAGTTTCTGCAAATTGATAATTGATGAATGAATCAAGGAAGAATTGCAATTATTTATTTCTTAAAATCTATTTGCGGGGATAGCTTTATTGGGAGAGCGTGAGATTGAAGATTTGAAGGTCATCCGTTCGATTCACATTCACTAGAAAAAAATTTCTTTCTATATTTTTTAGAAAAATAAAATTTTATTTTATTTCTTTTGTATTTGATCTTATTCTTAGCTTCCGCAAAATGGTTATTTATAAAGGAACAATATCAAAATGAAGAATAAGTATTTATTTTCTTAAATCCAATAGTGGGAAATTGCTCAATTGCGAGTGCATCAAACTTTAGATCTTAAGGTCATGTATTTGATAAATGTTCAACACAAAACTTTATTTTCTTTACTTATTTTATTGGGAATTATATGAATTGATTTTATATCTTATGTAATCAATCCATTTTTAGTTTATTCAAAATGATAAAAGATGAATGAATAAAGGAACAATTGCATACTATTTATTTTCTATAATTTATCTGCGGGGATAGCTCAGTTGGGAGAGCGTCAGACTGAAGATCTGAAGGTCACGTGTTCGATCCACGTTCACCGCAAAAAAAATAATTTTTTTTTTTTAAATATAAAATTTTCTTTTATTTCTTTTGTAATTGATCTTAGTGTTAGCTTCACCAAAATGTTAATTAATTAACGAAGATTATCAAAATAAAGAATGAGTATTTATTTTTTAAAAACCGATAGTGGGGATTGCTCAATTGCGAGAGCGTCAAAGTTAATATCTTAAAGTCATGTATTTGATCCACGTTCAACACAACTTTATTTTCTATCCTTATTTTGGCGGAATTATATGAATTGATTTTATATCTTATGTAATCGATTCTTTTTTAGTTTATGCAAAATGATAAATGATGAATGAATTAACGAAAAGTTGCATATTATTTATTTTTTAAAATCAATATGCGGGGATAGCTCATTTGGGAGAAAGTCAGACTAAAGATCTAATGGTCACATTTTTGTACCACGTTCACCTTAAAAAGAAAATTTCTTTCTATATTTATTTTAGAAAAATAATGTTCTATTTTATTTCTTTTCTAATTCATCTTAATTTTAGCTACTCCAAAATGGTATTTTATTATGCTCCAATATCAAAATGAAAAATAAGTATTTTGTTTCTAGAAATCGATAGTGAGGATTGCTCGATTGCGAGAGCATCAAACGTAAGATCTTAAGGTCATGTATTTAATCAATGTTCAACACAAAACTTTATTTTCTATCCTTATTTTATTGGGAATTATATGAATTAATTTTATATCTTATGTAATGGATTCTTTTTTAGTTTATGCAAATTGATAAATGATGAATGAATTAAGGAAGAATTCCATATTATTTATCTCTCAAAATCAATCTGCGGGGATAGCTCTATTGTGAGACCGTGAGATTGAAGATCTGAAGGTCATCCGTTCGACCCATATTCACTTGAAAAAAAAAATCTTTCTATATTTTTTTTAAAAAAAAAATATTTTATTTTATTTCTTTTCTAATTTATCTTATTTTTAGCTTCCGCAAAATGGTAATTTTTAAAGGAACAATATCAAAATGAAGAATAAGTATTTATTTTCTAGAAACCGATAGTGAGGATTGCTCAATTGCGAGAGCGTCAAACCAAAGATCTTATGGTCATATATTTGATAAATGTTCAACACAAAACTTTATTTTTTTTTCCATATTTTGTTGGGAATTATATGAATTGATTTTATATCCTATGTAATCGATTCTTTTTTAGTTTCTGCAAATTGATAAATGATGAATGAATTAAGGAAGAATTGCATATTATTAATTTCTTAAAATCTATTTGCGGGCATAGCTCTATTGGGAGAGCGTGAGATTGAAGATTTGAAGGTCGTCTATTCGATCCACATTCACTAGAAAAAAATTTTCTTTCTATATTTTTTGGAAAAATAAAATTTTATTTTATTTCTTTTGTAAGTGATCTTATTCTTAGCTTCTGCAAAATGGTTATTTATTAAGGAACAATATCCAAATGAAGAAAAAGTATTTGTTTTCTAAAATCTAATAGTGGGAAATTGCTCAATTGCGAGAGCATCAAACTTTAGATCTTAAGGTCATGTATTTGATAAATGTTCAACACAAAACTTTATTTTCTTTACTTATTTTATTGAGAATTATATGAATTGATTTTATATCTTATGTAATCAATCCATTTTTAGTTTATGCAAAATGATAAAAGATGAATGAATAAAGGAACAACTATAAACTATTTAGTTTTTATAATTTATCTGCGGGGATAGCTCAGTTGGGAGAGCGTCAGACTGAAGATCTGAAGGTCACGTGTTCGATCCACGTTCACCGCAAAAAAAAATAATTTTTATTTTTTTGAAATATAAAATTTCTTTTATTTCTTTCGTAATTGATCTTAGTGTTAGCTTCCCCAAAATGTTAATTAATTAACGAACATTATCAAAATAAAGAATGATTATTTATTTTCTACAAAACTGATAGTTGGGATTGCTCAATTGCCAGAGCGTCAAAGTTAATATCTTAAAGTCATGTATTTGATCCATGTTCAACACAACTTTATTCTCTATCCTTATTTTGTCAGAATTATATGAATTGATTTTATATCTTATGTAATCGATTCTTTTTTAGTTTATGCAAAATGATAAATGATGAATGAATTAACGAAAAGTTGCATATTATTTATTTTTCAAAATCAATATGCGGGGATAGCTCATTTGGGAGAAAGTCAGACTAAAGATCTAATGGTCACATTTTTGAACCATGTTCTCCTTAAAAAGAAAATTTCTTTCTATATTTCTTTTAGAAAATTAATGTTCTATTTTATTTCTTTTCTAATTCATCTTAATTTTAGCTACTCCAAAATGGTATTTTATTATGCTCCAATATCAAAATGAAAAATAAGTATTTAGTTTCTAGAAATCGATAGTGAGGATTGCTCAATTGCGAGAGCATCAAACGTAAGATCTTAAGGTCATGTATTTAATCAATGTTCAACACAAAACTTTATTTTCTATCCTTATTTTATTGGGAATTATATGAATTAATTTTATATCTTATGTAATGGATTCTTTTTTAGTTTATGCAAATTGATAAATGATGAATGAATTAAGGAAGATTTGCATATTATTTATCTCTCAAAATCAATCTGCGGGGATAGCTCTATTGTGACCGTGAGATTGAAGATCTGAAGGTCATCCGTTCGACCCATATTCACTTGAAAAAAAAAATCATTCTATATTTTTTTTTAAAAAAAATTATTTTATTTTATTTCTTTTCTAATTTATCTTATTTTTAGCTACCGCAAAATGGTAATTTTTAAAGGAACAATATCAAAATGAAGAATAAGTATTTATTTTCTAGAAACCGATAGTGAGGATTGCTCAATTGCAAGAGCGTCAAACCTAAGATCTTATGGTCATGTATTTGATAAATGTTCAACACAAAACTTTATTTTTTTTTCCATATTTTGTTGGGAATTATATGAATTGATTTTATATCCTATGTAATCGATTCTTTTTTAGTTTCTGCAAATTGACAAATGATGAATGAATTAAGCAAGAATTGCATATTATTTATTTCTTAAAATCTATTTGCGGGGATAGCTCTATTGGGAGAGCGTGAGATTGAAGACTTGAAGGTCGTCTATTCGATCCACATTCACTAGAAAAAAATTTTCTTTCTATATTTTTTAGAAAAATAAATTTTTATTTTATTTCTTTTGTAAGTGATCTTATTCTTAGCTTCTGCAAAATGGTTATTTATTAAGGAACAATATCCAAATGAAGAAAAAGTATTTGTTTTCTAAAATCCAATAGTGGGAAATTGCTCAATTGCGAGAGCATCAAACTTTAGATCTTAAGGTCATGTATTTGATAAATGTTCAACACAAAACTTTATTTTCTTTACTTAATTTATTGAGAATTATATGAATTGATTTTATATCTTATGTAATCAATCCATTTTTAGTTTATGCAAAATGATAAAAGATGAATGAATAAAGGAACAACTGTAAACTATTTATTTTTTATAATTTATCTGCGGGGATAGCTCAGTTGGGAGAGCGTCAGACTGAAGATCTGAAGGTCACGTGTTTGATCCACGTTCACCGCAAAAAAAAATAATTTTTATTTTTTTAAAATATAAAATTTCTTTTATTTCTTTTGTAATTGATCTTAGTGTTAGCTTCCCCAAAATGTTAATTAATTAACGAACATTATCAAAATAAAGAATGAGTATTTATTTTCTACAAAACCGATAGTTGGGATTGCTCAATTGCCAGAGCGTCAAAGTTAATATCTTAAAGTCATGTATTTGATCCATGTTCAACACAACTTTATTTTCTATCCTTATTTTGTCAGAATTATATGAATTGATTTTATATCTTATGTAATCGATTCTTTTTTAGTTTATGCAAAATGATAAATGATGAATGAATTAACGAAAAGTTGAATATTATTTATTTTTTAAAATCATATGCGGGGATAGCTCATTTGGGAGAAAGTCAGACTAAAGATCTAATGGTCACATTTTTGAACCACGTTCACCTTAAAAAGAAAATTTCTTTCTATATTTATTTTAGAAAAATAATATTTATTTTATTTCTTTTCTAATTCATCATAATTTTAGCTACTCCAAAATGGTAATTTATTATGCTCCAATATCAAAATCAAAAATAAGTATTTAGTTTCTAGAAATCGATAGTGAGGATTGCTCAATTGCGAGAGCATCAAATGTAAGATCTTAAGGTCATGTATTTAATCAATGTTCAACACAGAACTTTATTTTCTATCCTTATTTTATTGGGAATTATATGAATTAATTTTATATCTTATGTAATGGATTCTTTTTTAGTTTATGCAAATTGATAAATGATGAATGAATTAAGGAAGAATTGCATATTATTTATCTCTCAAAATCAATCTGCGGGGATAGCTCTATTGTGAGATCGTGAGATTGAAGATCTGAAGGTCATCCGTTCGACCCATATTCACTTGAAAAAAAAAATCTTTCTATATTTTTTTTAAAAAAAAATTTTTTATTTTATTTCTTTACTAATTTATCTTATTTTTAGCTACCGCAAAATGGTAATTTTTAAAGGAACAATATCAAAATGAAGAATAAGTATTTATTTCTAGAAACCGATAGTGAGGATTGCTCAATTGCGAGAGCGTCAAACCTAAGATCTTATGGTCATGTATTTGATAAATGTTCAACACAAAACTTTATTTTTTTTCCATATTTTGTTGGGAATTATATGAATTGATTTTATATCCTATGTAATCGATTCTTTTTTAGTTTCTGCAAATTGACAAATGATGAATGAATTAAGGAAGAATTGCATATTATTTATTTCTTAAAATCTATTTGCGGGGATAGCTCTATTGGGAGAGCATGAGATTGAAGATTTGAAGGTCGTCTATTCGATCCACATTCACTAGAAAAAAATTTTCTTTCTATATTTTTTAGAAAAATAAATTTTTATTTTATTTCTTTTGTAAGTGATCTTATTCTTAGCTTCTGCAAAATGGTTATTTATTAAGGAACAATATCCAAATGAAGAAAAAGTATTTGTTTTCTAAAATCCAATAGTGGGAAATTGCTCAATTGCGAGAGCATCAAACTTTAGATCTTAAGGTCATGTATTTGATAAATGTTCAACACAAAACTTAATTTTCTTTACTTATTTTATTGAGAATTATATGAATTGATTTTATATCTTATGTAATCAATCCATTTTTAGTTTATGCAAAATGATAAAAGATGAATGAATAAAGGAACAACTGTAAACTATTTATTTTTTATAATTTATCTGCGGGGATAGCTCAGTTGGGAGAGCGTCAGACTGAAGATCTGAACGTGTTCGATCCATTCACCGCAAAAAAAAAAAAATTTTATTTTTTTAAAATATAAAATTTCTTTTATTTCTTTTGTAATTGATCTTAGTGTTAGCTTCCCCAAAATGTTAATTAATTAACGAACATTATCAAAATAAAGAATGAGTATTTATTTTCTACAAAACCGATAGTTGGGATTGCTCAATTGCCAGAGCGTCAAAGTTAATATCTTAAAGTCATGTATTTGATCCATGTTCAACACAACTTTATTTTCTATCCTTATTTTGTCAGAATTATATGAATTGATTTTATATCTTATGTAATCGATTCTTTTTTAGTTTATGCAAAATGATAAATGATGAATGAATTAACGAAAAGTTGCATATTATTTATTTTTAAAAATCAATATGCGGGGATAGCTCATTTGGGAGAAAGTCAGACTAAAGATCTAATGGTCACATTTTTGAACCACGTTCACCTTAAAAAGAAAATTTCTTTCTATATTTATTTTAGAAAAATAATGTTCTATTTTATTTCTTTTCTAATTCATCTTAATTTTAGCTGCTCCAAAATGGTAATTTATTATGCTCCAATATCAAAATGAAAAATAAGTATTTTGTTTCTAGAAATCGATAGTGAGGATTGCTCGATTGCGAGAGCATCAAACTGAAGATCTTAAGGTCATGTATTTGATCAATGTTCAACACAAAACTTTATTTTCTATCCTTATTTTATTGGGAATTATATGAATTAATTTTATATCTTATGTAATGGATTCTTTTTTAGTTTAGGCAAATTGATAAATGATGAATGAATTAAGGAAGAATTCCATATTATTTATCTCTCCAATTCAATCTGCGGGGATAGCTCTATTGTGAGACCGTGAGATTGAAGATCTGAAGGTCATCCGTTCGGCCCATATTCACTCGAAAAAAAATCTTTATATATATTTTATTAAAAAAATTTATTTTATTTTATTTCTTTTCTAATTGATCTTATTTGTAACTTCTGCAAAATGGTAATTTTTTAAGGAACAATACCAAAATGAAGAATATATTTATTTTCTAGAAACAGGTAGTGAGGATTGCTCAATTGCGAGAGCGTCAAACCTAAGATCTTAAGGTCATGTATTTGATCAATGTTCAACACAAAACTTTATTTTTTATCCATATTTTGTTGGGAATTATATGAATTGATTTTATATCCTACGTAATCGATTCTTTTTTAGTTTCTGCAAATTGATAATTGATGAATGAATTAAGGAAGAATTGCATATTATTTATTTCTTAAAATCTATTTGCGGGGATAGCTTTATTGGAAGAGCGTGAGATTGAAGATTTGAAGGTCATCCGTTCGATTCACATTCACTAGAAAAAATTTTCTTTCTATATTTTTTAGAAAAATAAAATTTTATTTTATTTCTTTTGTATTTGATCTTATTCTTAGCTTCCGCAAAATGGTTATTTATTAAGGAACAATATCAAAATGAAGAATAAGTATTTATTTTCTTAAATCCAATAGTGGGAAATTGCTCAATTGCGAGTGCATCAAACTTTAGATCTTAAGGTCATGTATTTGATAAATGTTCAACACAAAACTTTATTTTCTTTACTTATTTTATTGGGAATTATATGAATTGATTTTATATCTTATGTAATCAATCCTTTTTTAGTTTATGCAAAATGATAAAAGATGAATGAATAAAGGAACAACTGTATACTATTTATTTTTTATAATTTATCTACCCGGATAGCTCAGTTGGGAGAGCGTCAGACTGAAGATCTGAAGGTCACGTGTTCGATCCACGTTCACCGCAAAAAAAAAATAATTTTTATTCTTTGAAAATATAAAATTTCTTTTATTTCTTTTGTAATTGATCTTAGTGTTAGCTTCCCCAAAATGTTAATTAATTAACGAACATTATCAAAATAAAGAATGAGTATTTATTTTCTGCAAAACCGATAGTTGGGATTGCTCAATTGCCAGAGCGTCAAAGTTAATATCTTAAAGTCATGTATTTGATCCATGTTCAACACAACTTTATTTTCTATCCTTATTTTGTCAGAATTATATGAATTGATTTTATATCTTATGTAATCGATTCTTTTTTAGTTTATGCAAAATGATAAATGATGAATGAATTAACGAAAATTTGCATATTATTTATTTTTTAAAATCAATATGCGGGGATAGCTCATTTGGGAGAAAGTCAGACTAAAGATCTAATGGTCACATTTTTGAACCACGTTCACCTTAAAAAGAAAATTTCTTTCTATATTTATTTTAGAAAAATAATGTTCTATTTTATTTCTTTTCTAATTCATCTTAATTTTAGCTACTCCAAAATGGTAATTTATTATGCTCCAATATCAAAATGAAAAATAAGTATTTTGTTTCTAGAAATCGATAGTGAGGATTGCTCGATTGCGAGAGCATCAAACTGAAGATCTTAAGGTCATGTATTTGATCAATGTTCAACACAAAACTTTATTTTCTATCCTTATTTTATTGGGAATTATATGAATTAATTTTATATCTTATGTAATGGATTCTTTTTTAGTTTAGGCAAATTGATAAATGATGAATGAATTAAGGAAGAATTCCATATTATTTATCTCTCCAATTCAATCTGCGGGGATAGCTCTATTGTGAGACCGTGAGATTGGAGATATGAAGGTCATCCGTTCGGCCCATATTCAGTCGAAAAAAAAATCTTTATATATATTTTATTAAAAAAATTTATTTTATTTTTTTCTTTTCTAATTGATCTTATTTGTAGCTTCTGCAAAATGGTAATTTTTTAAGGAACAATTCCAAAATGAAGAATATATTTATTTTCTAGAAACAGGTAGTGAGGATTGCTCAATTGCGAGAGCGTCAAACCTAAGATCTTAAGGTCATGTATTTGATCAATGTTCAACACAAAACTTTATTTTTTATCCATATTTTGTTGGGAATTATATGAATTGATTTTATATCCTATGTAATCGATTCTTTTTTAGTTTCTGCAAATTGATAATTGATGAATGAATTAAGGAAGATTTGCATATTATTTATTTCTTAAAATCTATTTGCGGGGATAGCTTTATTGGGAGAGCGTGAGATTGAAGATTTGAAGGTCATCCGTTCGATTCACATTCACTAGAAAAAATTTTCTTTCTATATTTTTTAGAAAAATAAAATTTTATTTTATTTCTTTTGTATTTGATCTTATTCTTAGCTTCCGCAAAATGGTTATTTATTAAGGAACAATATCAAAATGAAGAATAAGTATTTATTTTCTTAAATCCAATAGTGGGAAATTGCTCAATAGCGAGTGCATCAAACTTTAGATCTTAAGGTCATGTATTTGATAAATGTTCAACACAAAACTTTATTTTCTTTACTTATTTTATTGGGAATTATATGAATTGATTTTATATCTTATGTAATCAATCCATTTTTAGTTTATGCAAAATGATAAAAGATAAATGAATAAAGGAACAATTGCATACTATTTATTTTCTATAATTTATCTGCGGGGATAGCTCAGTTGGGAGATCGTCAGAATGAAGATCTAAAGGTCACGTGTTCGATTCACGTTCACCGCAAAAAAAATAATTTTTATTTTTTTGAAATATAAAATTTTCTTTTATTTCTTTTGTAATTGATCTTAGTGTTAGCTTCACGAAAATGTTAATTAATTAACGAAGATTATCAAAATAAAGAATGAGTATTTATTTTTTAAAAACCGATAGTGGGGATTGCTCAATTGCGAGAGCGTCAAAGTTAATATCTTAAAGTCATGTATTTGATACATGTTCAACACAACTTTATTTTCTATCCTTATTTTGTCGGAATTATATGAATTGTTTTTATATCTTATGTAATCGATTCTTTTTTAGTTTATGCAAAATGATAAATGATGAATGAATTAACGAAAAGTTGCATATTATTTATTTTTTAAAATCAATATGCGGGGATAGCTCATTTGGGAGAAAGTCAGACTAAAGATCTAATGGTCACATTTTTGAACCACGTTCACCTTAAAAAAAAAATTTCTTTCTATATTTATTTTAGAAAAATAATGTTCTATTTTATTTCTTTTCTAATTCATCATAATTTTAGCTACTCCAAAATGGTAATTTATTATGCTCCAATATCAAAATCAAAAATAAGTATTTAGTTTCTAGAAATCGATAGTGAGGATTGCTCAATTGCGAGAGCATCAAATGTAAGATCTTAAGGTCATGTATTTAATCAATGTTCAACACATAACTTTATTTTCTATCCTTATTTTATTGGGAATTATATGAATTAATTTTATATCTTATGTAATGGATTCTTTTTTAGTTTATGCAAATTGATAAATGATGAATGAATTAAGGAAGAATTGCATATTATTTATCTCTCAAAATCAATCTGCGGGGATAGCTCTATTGTGAGATCGTGAGATTGAAGATCTGAAGGTCATCCGTTCGACCCATATTCACTTGAAAAAAAAAATCTTTCTATATTTTTTTTAAAAAAAAAATATTTTATTTTATTTCTTTTCTAATTTATCTTATTTTTAGCTTCCGCATACTGGTAATTTTTTAAGGAACAATATCAAAATGAAGAATAAGTATTTATTTTCTTGAAACCGATAGTGAGGATTGCTCAATTGCGAGAGCGTCAAACCTAAGATCTTATGGTCATGTATTTGATAAATGTTCAACACAAAACTTTATTTTTTTTTCCATATTTTGTTGGGAATTATATGAATTGATTTTATATCCTATGTAATCGATTCTTTTTTAGTTTCTGCAAATTGATAAATGATGAATGAATTAAGGAAGAATTGCATATTATTTATTTCTTAAAATCTATTTGCGGGGATAGCTCTATTGGGAGAGCGTGAGATTGAAGATTTGAAGGTCGTCTATTCGATCCACATTCACTAGAAAAAAATTTTCTTTCTATATTTTTTGGAAAAATAAAATTTTATTTTATTTCTTTTGTAAGTGATCTTATTCTTAGCTTCTGCAAAATGGTTATTTATTAAGGAACAATATCCAAATGAAGAAAAAGTATTTGTTTTCTAAAATCCAATAGTGGGAAATTGCTCAATTGCGAGAGCATCAAACTTTAGATCTTAAAGTCATGTATTTGAAAAATGTTCAACACAAAACTTTATTTTCTTTACTTATTTTATTGAGAATTATATGAATTGATTTTATATCTTATGTAATCAATCCATTTTTAGTTTATGCAAAATGATAAAAGATGAATGAATAAAGGAACAACTGTATACTATTTATTTTTTATAATTTATCTGCGGGGATAGCTCAGTTGGGAGAGCGTCAGACTGAAGATCTGAAGGTCACGTGTTCGATCCACGTTCACCGCAAAAAAAAATAATTTTTATTTTTTTGAAATATAAAATTTCTTTTATTTCTTTTGTAATTGATCTTAGTGTTAGCTTCCCCAAAATGTTAATTAATTAACGAACATTATCAAAATAAAGAATGAGTATTTATTTTCTACAAAACCGATAGTTGGGATTGCTCAATTGCCAGAGCGTCAAAGTTAATATCTTAAAGTCATGTATTTGATCCATGTTCAACACAACTTTATTTTCTATCCTTATTTTGTCAGAATTATATGAATTGATTTTATATCTTATGTAATCGATTCTTTTTTAGTTTATGCAAAATGATAAATGATGAATGAATTAATGAAAAGTTGAATATTATTTATTTTTTAAAATCAATATGCGGGGATAGCTCATTTGGGAGAAAGTCAGACTAAAGATCTAATGGTCACATTTTTGAACCAGGTTCACCTTAAAAAGAAAATTTCTTTCTATATTTATTTTAAAAAATTAATGTTCTATTTATTTCTTTTCTAATTCATCTTAATTTTAGCTACTCCAAAATGGTAGTTTATTATGCTCCAATATCAAAATGAAAAATAAGTATTTAGTTTCTAGAAATCGATAGTGAGGATTGCTCAATTGCGAGAGCATCAAACGTAAGATCTTAAGGTCATGTATTTAATCAATGTTCAACACAGAACATTATTTTCTATCCTTATTTTATTGGGAATTATATGAATTAATTTTATATCTTATGTAATGGATTCTTTTTTAGTTTATGCAAATTGATAAATGATGAATGAATTAAGGAAGATTTGCATATTATTTATCTCTCAAAATCAATCTGCGGGGATTCCTCTATTGTGAGATCGTGAGATTGAAGATCTGAAGGTCATCCGTTCGACCCATATTCACTTGAAAAAAAAAATCTTTCTATATTTTTTTTTAAAAAAAATTGTTTTAATTTATTTCTTTTCTAATTTATCTTATTTTTAGCTTCCGCAAAATGGTAATTTTTTAAGGAACAATATCAAAATGAAGAATAAGTATTTATTTTCTTGAAACCGATAGTGAGGATTGCTCAATTGCGAGAGCGTCAAACCTAAGATCTTATGGTCATGTATTTGATAAATGTTCAACACAAAACTTTATTTTTTTTTCCATATTTTGTTGGGAATTATATGAATTGATTTTATATCCTATGTAATCGATTCTTTTTTAGTTTCTGCAAATTGATAAATGATGAATGAATTAAGGAAGAATTGCATATTATTTATTTCTTAAAATCTATTTGCGGGGATAGCTCTTTTGGGAGAGCGTGAGATTGAAGATTTGAAGGTCGTCTATTCGATCCACATTCACTAGAAAAAAATTTTCTTTCTATATTTTTTAGAAAAATAAATTTTTATTTTATTTCTTTTGTAAGTGATCTTATTCTTAGCTTTTGCAAAATGGTTATTTATTAAGGAACAATATCCAAATGAAGAAAAAGTATTTGTTTTCTAAAATCCAATAGTGGGAAATTGCTCAATTGCGAGAGCATCAAACTTTAGATCTTAAGGTCATGTATTTGATAAATGTTCAACACAAAACTTTATTTTCTTTACTTATTTTATTGAGAATTATATGAATTGATTTTATATCTTATGTAATCAATCCATTTTTAGTTTATGCAAAATGATAAAAGATGAATGAATAAAGGAACAACTGTATACTATTTATTTTTTATAATTTATCTGCGGGGATAGCTCAGTTGGGAGAGCGTCAGACTGAAGATCTGAAGGGTCACGTGTTCGATCAACGTTCACCGCAAAAAAAAAATAATTTTTATTTTTTTGAAATATAAAATTTCTTTTATTTCTTTTGTAATTGATCTTAGTGATAGCTTCCCCAAAATGTTAATTAATTAACGAACATTATCAAAATAAAGAATGAGTATTTATTTTCTACAAAACCGATAGTTGGGATTGCTCAATTGCCAGAGCGTCAAAATTAATATCTTAAAGTCATGTATTTGATCCATGTTCAACACAACTTTATTTTCTATCCTTATTTTGTCAGAATTATATGAATTGATTTTATATCTTATGTAATCGATTCTTTTTTAGTTTATGCAAAATGATAAATGATGAATGAATTAACGAAAAGTTGCATATTATTTATTTTTTAAAATCAATATGCGGGGATAGCTCATTTGGGAGAAAGTCAGACTAAAGATCTAATGGTCACATTTTTGAACCACGTTCACCTTAAAAAGAAAATTTCATTCTATATTTATTTTAGAAAAATAATGTTCTATTTTATTTCTTTTCTAATTCATCTTAATTTTAGCTACTCCAAAATGGTAATTTATTATGCTCCAATATCAAAATCAAAAATAAGTATTTAGTTTCTAGAAATCGATAGTGAGGATTGCTCAATTGCGAGAGCATCAAATGTAAGATCTTAAGGTCATGTATTTAATCAATGTTCAACACAGAACTTTATTTTCTATCCTTATTTTATTGGGAATTATATGAATTAATTTTATATCTTATGTAATGGATTCTTTTTTAGTTTATGCAAATTGATAAATGATGAATGAATTAAGGAAGAATTGCATATTATTTATCTCTCAAAATCAATCTGCGGGGATAGCTCTATTGTGAGATCGTGAGATTGAAGATCTGAACGTCATCCGTTCGACCCATATTCACTTGAAAAAAAAAATCTTTCTATATTTTTTTTAAAAAAAAATTATTTTCTTTTATTTCTTTTCTAATTTATCTTATTTTTAGCTTCCGCAAAATGGTAATTTTTTAAGGAACAATATCAAAATGAAGAATAAGCATTTATTTTCTTGAAACCGATAGTGAGGATTGCTCAATTGCGAGAGCGTCAAACTTAAGATCTTATGGTCATGTATTAGATAAATGTTCAACACAAAACTTTATTTTTTTTCCATATTTTATTGGGAATTATATGAATTGATTTTATATCCTATGTAATCGATTCTTTTTTGGTTTCTGCAAATTGATAAATGATGAATGAATTAAGGAAGAATTGCATATTATTTATTTCTTAAAATCTATTTGCGGGGATAGCTCTATTGGGAGAGCGTGAGATTGAAGATTTGAAGGTCGTCTATTCGATCCACATTAACTAGAAAAAAATTTTCTTTCTATATTTTTTAGAAAAATAAATTTTTATTTTATTTCTTTTGTAAGTGATCTTATTCTTAGCTTCTGCAAAATGGTTATTTATTAAGGAACAATATCCAAATGAGGAAAAAGTATTTGTTTTCTAAAATCCAATAGTGGGAAATTGCTCAATTGCGAGAGCATCAAACTTTAGATCTTAAGGTCATGTATTTGATAAATGTTCAACACAAAACTTTATTTTCTTTACTTATTTTATTGAGAATTATATGAATTGATTTTATATCTTATGTAATCAATCCATTTTTAGTTTATGCAAAATGATAAAAGATGAATGAATAAAGGAACAACTGTATACTATTTATTTTTTATAATTTATCTGCGGGGATAGCTCAGTTGGGAGAGCGTCAGACTGAAGATCTGAAGGTCACGTGTTCGATCCACGTTCACCGCAAAAAAAAATAATTTTTATTTTTTTGAAATATAAAATTTCTTTTATTTCTTTTGTAATTGATCTTAGTGTTAGCTTCCCCAAAATGTTAATTAATTAACGAACATTATCAAAATAAAGAATGAGTATTTATTTTCTACAAAACCGATAGTTGGGATTGCTCAATTGCCAGAGCGTCAAAGTTAATATCTTAAAGTCATGTATTTGATCCATGTTCAACACAACTTTATTTTCTATCCTTATTTTGTCAGAATTATATGAATTGATTTTATATCTTATGTAATCGATTCTTTTTTAGTTTATGCAAAATGATAAATGATGAATGAATTAACGAAAAGTTGCATATTATTTATTTTTTAAAATCAATATGCGGGGATAGCTCATTTGGGAGAAAGTCAGACTAAAGATCTAATGGTCACATTTTTGAACCACGTTCACCATAAAAAGAAAATTTCATTCTATATTTATTTTAGAAAAATAATGTTCTATTTTATTTCTTTTCTAATTCATCTTAATTTTAGCTACTCCAAAATGGTAATTTATTATGCTCCAATATCAAAATGAAAAATAGGTATTTAGTTTCTAGAAATCGATAGTGAGGATTGCTCGATTGCGAGAGCATCAAACTGAAGATCTTAAGGTCATGTATTTGATCAATGTTCAACACAAAACTTTATTTTCTATCCTTATTTTATTGGGAATTATATGAATTAATTTTATATCTTATGTAATGGATTCTTTTTTAGTTTAGGCAAATTGATAATGATGAATGAATTAAGGAAGAATTCCATATTATTTATCTCTCCAATTCAATCTGCGGGGATAGCTCTATTGTGAGACCGTGAGATTGAAGATCTGAAGGTCATCCGTTCGGCCCATATTCACTCGAAAAAAAAGTCTTTCTATATATTTTATTAAAAAAATTTATTTTACTTTATTTCTTTTCAAATTGATCTTATTTGTAGCTTCTGCAAAATGGTAATTTTTTAAGGAACAATACCAAAATGAAGAATATATTTATTTTCTAGAAACAGGTAGTGAGGATTGCTCAATTGCGAGAGCGTCAAACCTAAGATCTTAAGGTCATGTATTTGATCAATGTTCAACACAAAACTTTATTTTTTATCCATATTTTGTTGGGAATTATATGAATTGATTTCATATCCTATGTAATCGATTCTTTTTTAGTTTCTGCAAATTGATAATTGATGAATGAATTAAGGAAGAATTGCATATTATTTATTTCTTAAAATCTATTTGCGGGGATAGCTTTATTGGGAGAGCGTGAGATTGAAGATTTGAAGGTCATCCGTTCGATTCACATTCACTAGAAAAAAATTTTCTTTCTATATTTTTTAGAAAAATAAAATTTTATTTTATTTCTTTTGTATTTGATCTTATTCTTAGCTTCCGCAAAATGGTTATTTATTAAGGAACAATATCAAAATGAAGAATAAGTATTTATTTTCTTAAATCCAATAGTGGGAAATTGCTCAATTGCGAGTGCATCAAACTTTAGATCTTAAGGTCATGTATTTGATAAATGTTCAACACAAAACTTTATTTTCTTTACTTATTTTATTGGGAATTATATGAATTGATTTTATATCTTATGTAATCAATCCATTTTTAGTTTATGCAAAATGATAAAAGATGAATGAATAAAGGAACAATTGCATACTATTTATTTTCTATAATTTATCTGCGGGGATAGCTCACTTGGGAGATCGTTAGACTGAAGATCTGAAGGTCACGTGTTCGATCCACGTTCACCGCAAAAAAAATAATTTTTATTTTTTTGAAATATAAAATTTTCTTTTATTTCTTTTGTAATTGATCTTAGTGTTAGCTTCCCCAAAATGTTAATTAATTAACGAACATTATCAAAATAAAGAATGAGTATTTATTTTCTACAAAACCGATAGTTGGGATTGCTCAATTGCCAGAGCGTCAAAGTTAATATCTTAAAGTCATGTATTTGATCCATGTTCAACACAACTTTATTTTCTATCCTTATTTTGTCGGAATTATATGAATTGATTTTATATCTTATGTTATCGATTCTTTTTTAGTTTATGCAAAATGATAAATGATGAATGAATTAACGAAAAGTTGCATATTATTTATTTTTTAAAATCAATATGCGGGGATAGCTCATTTGGGAGAAAGTCAGACTAAAGATCTAATGGTCACATTTTTGAACCACGTTCACCTTAAACAGAAAATTTCTTTCTATATTTATTTTAGAAAAATAATGTTCTATTTTATTTCTTTTCTAATTCATCTTAATTTTAGCTACTCCAAAATGGTAATTTATTATGCTCCAATATCAAAATGAAAAATAAGTATTTAGTTTCTAGAAATCGATAGTGAGGATTGCTCAATTGCGAGAGCATCAAACGTAAGATCTTAAGGTCATGTATTTAATCAATGTTCAACACAAAACTTTATTTTCTATCCTTATTTTATTGGGAATTATATGAATTAATTTTATATCTTATGTAATGGATTCTTTTTTAGTTTATGCAAATTGATAAATGATGAATGAATTAAGGAAGAATTCCATATTATTTATCTCTCAAATTCAATCTGTGGGGATAGCTCTATTGTGAGACCGTGAGATTGAAGATCTGAAGGTCATCCATTCGGCCCATATTCACTCGAAAAAAAAATCTCTCTATATATTTTTTTGAAAAATTTTATTTTATTTTATTTCTTTTCTAATTGATCTTATTTGTAGCTTCTGCAAAATGGTAATTTTTTAAGGAACAATACCAAAATGAAGAATATATTTATTTTCTAGAAACCGGTAGTGAGGATTGCTCAATTGCGAGAGCGTCAAACCTAAGATCTTAAGGTCATGTATTTGATCAATGTTCAACACAAAACTTTATTTTTTATCCATATTTTGTTGGGAATTATATGAATTGATTTTATATCCTATGTAATCGATTCTTTTTTAGTTTCTGCAAATTGATAATTGATGAATGAATTAAGGAAGAATTGCATATTATTTATTTCTTAAAATCTATTTGCGGGGATAGCTCTATTGGGAGAGCGTCAGATTGAAGATTTGAAGGTCATCCGTTCGAATCACATTCACTAGAAAAAAATTTTCTTTCTATATTTTTTAGAAAAATAAAATTTTATTTTATTTCTTTTGTATTTGATCTTATTCTTAGCTTCCGCAAAATGGTTATTTATTAAGGAACAATATTAAAATAAAGAATAAGTATTTATTTTCTTAAATCCAATAGTGGGAAATTGCTCAATTGCGAGTGCATCAAACTTTAGATCTTAAGGTCATGTATTTGATAAATGTTCAACACAAAACTTTATTTTCTTTACTTATTTTATTGGGAATTATATGAATTGATTTTATATCTTATGTAATCAATCCATTTTTAGTTTATGCAAAATGATAAAAGATGAAAGAATAAAGGAACAATTGCAAACTATTTATTTTCTATAATTTATCTGCGGGGATAGCTCAGTCGGGAGATCGTCAGACTGAAGATCTGAAGGTCACGTGTTCGATCCACGTTCACCGCAAAAAAAAAAAAATTATTTTTTTGAAATATAAAATTTTCTTTTATTTCTTTTGTAATTGATCTTAGTGTTAGCTTCACCAAAATGTTAATTAATTAACGAACATTATCAAAATAAAGAATGAGTATTTATTTTTTAAAAACCATTAGTGGGGATTGCTCAATTGCGAGAGCGTCAAAGTTAATATTTTAAAGTCATGTATTTGATCCATGTTCAACACAACTTTATTTTCTATCCTTATTTTGTCGGAATTATATGAATTGATTTTATATCTTATGTAATCGATTCTTTTTTAGTTTATGCAAAATGATAAATGATGAATGAATTAACGAAAAATTGCATATTATTTATTTTTTAAATTCAATATGCGGGGATAGCTCATATGGGAGAACGTCAGACTAAATATCTAATGGTCACATTTTTGAACCACGTTCACCTTAAAAAGAAAATTTCTTTCTATATTTATTTTAGAAAAATAATGTTCTATTTTATTTCTTTTATAATTCATCTTAATTTTAGCTACTCCAAAATGGTAATTTATTATGCTCCAATATCAAAATGAAAAATAAGTATTTAGTTTCTAGAAATCGATAGTGAGGATTGCTCGATTGCGAGAGCATCAAACTGAAGATCTTAAGGTCATGTATTTGATCAATGTTCAACACAAAACTTTATTTTCTATCCTTATTTTATTGGGAATTATATGAATTAATTTTATATCTTATGTAATGGATTCTTTTTTAGTTTATGCAAATTGATAAATGATGAATGAATTAAGGAAGAATTGCATATTATTTATCTCTCAAAATCAATATGCGGGGATAGCTCTATTGTGAGACCGTGAGATTGAATATCTGAAGGTCATCCGTTCGACCCATATTCACTTGAAAAAAACAATCTTTCTATATATTTTTTTAAAAAAATTATTTTATTTATTTCTTTTCTAATTTATCTTATTTTTAATTTCGCAAAATGGTAATTTTTTAAGGAACAATATCAAAATGAAGAATAAGTATTTATTTTCTAGAAACTGATAGTGAGGATTGCTCAATTGCGAGAGCGTCAAACCTAAGATCTTATGGTCATGTATTTGATAAATGTTCAACACAAAACTTTAATTTTTTTCCATATTTTGTTGGGAATTATATGAATTGATTTTATATCCTATGTAATCGATTCTTTTTTAGTTTCTGCAAATTGATAAATGATGAATGAATTAAGGAAGAATTGCATATTATTTATTTCTTAAAATCTATTTGCGGGGATAGCTCTATTGGGAGAGCGTGAGATTGAAGATTTGAAGGTCGTCTATTCGATCCACATTCACTAGAAAAAAAATTTCTTTCTATATTTTTTAGAAAAATAAATTTTTATTTTATTTCTTTTGTAAGTTATCTTATTCTTAGATTCTGCAAAATGGTTATTTATTAAGGAACAATATCCAAATGAAGAAAAAGTATTTGTTTTCTAAAATCCAATAGTGGGAAATTGCTCAATTGCGAGAGCATCAAACTTTAGATCTTAAGGTCATGTATTTGATAAATGTTCAACACAAAACTTTATTTTCTTTACTTATTTTATTGAGAATTATATAAATTGATTTTATATCTTATGTAATCAATCCATTTTTAGTTTATGCAAAATGATAAAAGATGATTGAATAAAGGAACAACTGTATACTATTTATTTTTTATAATTTATCTGCGGGGATAGCTCAGTTGGGAGAGCGTCAGACTGAAGATCTGAAGGTCACGTGTTCGACCCACGTTCACCGCAAAAAAAAATAATTTTTATTTTTTTGAAATATAAAATTTCTTTTATTTCTTTTGTAATTGATCTTAGTGTTAGCTTCCCCAAAATGTTAATTAATTAACGAACATTATCAAAATAAAGAATGAGTATTTATTTTCTACAAAACCGATAGTTGGGATTGCTCAATTGCCAGAGCGTCAAAGTTAATATCTTAAAGTCATGTATTTGATCCATATTCAACACAACTTTATTTTCTATCCTTATTTTGTCAGAATTATATGAATTGATTTTATATCTTATGTAATCAATTCTTTTTTAGTTTATGCAAAATGATAAATGATGAATGAATTAACTAAAAGTTGCATATTATTTATTTTTTAAAATCAATATGCGGGGATAGCTTATTTGGGAGAGCGTCAAACTAAAGATCTAATGGTCACATTTTTGAACCACATTCACCTTAAAAAGAAATTTTCTTTCTATATTTATTTTAGAAAAATAACGTTTTATTTTATTTCTTTTCTAATTCATCTTTATTTTAGCTACTCCAAAATGGTAATTTATTATGGTCCAATATGAAAATGAAAAATAAGTATTTAGTTTCTAGAAATCGATAGTGAGGATTGCTCGATTGGCAGAGCATCAAACTTAAGATCTTAAGGTCATGTATTTGATCAATGTTCAAAACAAAACTTTATTTTCTATCCTTATTTTATTGGGAATTATATGAATTAATTTTATATCTTATGTAATTGATTTTTTTTTAGTTTCTACAAATTGATAAATGATGAATGAATTAAGGAAGAATTACATATTATTTATCTCTCAAAATCAATCTACGGGGATAGCTCTATTGTGAGACCGTGAGATTGAGGATCTGAAGGTCATCCGTTCAATCCATATTTCACTCGAAAAAAAAAATCTTTCTAAATTTTTTAGAAAAGGTTTTTTTCTTTTATTTATGTTCTAATTGATCTTATTTTTAGCTTCCGCAAAATGGTAATTTTTTAAGGAACAATATCAAAATGAAAAATAAGTATTTTTTTTTTCTAGAAACCGATAGTGAGGATTGCTCAATTGCGAGAGCGTCAAACTTAATATCTTAAGGTCATGTATTTGATCAATGTTCAGCACAAAACTTTACTTTTTATCCATATTTTGTTGGGAATTATATGAATAGATTTTATATCCTATGTAATCGATTCTTTTTTAGTTTCTGTAAATTGTTAAATGATGAATGAATTAAGGAAGAATTGCATATTATTTATTTCTTAAAATCTATTTGCAGGGATAGCTCTATTGGGAGAGCGTTAGATTGAAGATTTTAAGGTCATCCGTTCGATCCGCATTCACTAGAAAAAATTTTCTTTCTATATTTTTTAGAAAAATAAATTTTTATTTTATTTCTTTTTTAATTGATCTTATTCTTAGCTTCATCAAAATGGTTATTTATTAAGGAACAATATGAAGATGAAGAAAAAGTATTTATTTTCTAAAATCCAATAGTGGGAAATTGCTCAACTACGAGAGCATCAAACTTTAGATCTTAAGGTCATGTATTTGATAAATGTTCAACACAAACTTTATTTTCTTTACTTATTTTATTGGGAATTATATGAATTGATTTTATATCTTATGTAATCAATCCATTTTTAGTTTATGCAAAATGATAAATGATGAATGAATAAAGGAACAATTGCATACTATTTATTTTCTATAATTTATCTGCAGGGATAGCTCAGTTGGGAGAGCGTCAGACTGAAGATCTGAAGGTCACTTGTTCGATCCATGTTCACCGCAATAAAAAATAATTTTTATTTTTTTAGAAATATAAAATTTTCTTTTTTTTCTTTTCTAATTAATCTTAGTGTTAGCTTCACCAAAATGTTAATTAATTAACGAACATTATCAAAATAAATAATAAGTATTTATTTTCTAAAAAACCGATAGTGGGGATTGCTCAATTGCGAGAGCATCAAAGTTAATATTCTAAAGCGATCCATGTTCAACACAACTTTATTTTCTATCCTTATTTTGTCGGAATTATATGAATTGATTTTATATCTTATGTAATCGATTCTTTTTTAGATTATGCAAATTGATAAATGATTAATGAATTAACCGATAGTGGGAATTGATTTTATATCTTATGTAAGCGATCCATGTCCCAAATTGATAGCTCATTTGGGAGATCGGCAGACTAAAGATCTAATGGTCAAATTTTTTAACCACGTTCACCTTAAAAAGAAAATTTCTTTCTATATTTATTTTAGAAAAATAACTTTTTATTTTTTTTCTTTTCTAATTCATCTTAATTCTAGCTACTCCAAAATGGTAATTTATTATGTTCCAATATCGAAATGAAAAATAAGTATTTAGTTTCTAGAAATCGATAGTGAGGATTGCTCGCTTGCGAGAGCATCAAACTTAAGATCTTAAAGTCATGTATTTGATCAATGTTCAACACAAGACTTTATTTTCTATCCTTATTTTATTGGGAATTATATAAATTAATTTTATATCTTATGTAATGGATTCTTTTTTAGTTTATAGAAATTGATAAATGTTGAATGAATTAAGGGAGAATTGCATATTATTTATCTCTCAAAATCAATCTGCGGGGATAGCTCTATTGTGAGACCGTGAGATTGAAGATCTGAAGGTCATCCGTTCGATCCACATTCACTAGAAAAAAAATTCTTTGTATATTGTTTTAGAAAAAAAAAATTATTTTATCTCTTTTCTAATTGATCTTATTTTTAGCTCCCGTAAAATGGTAATTTTTTAAGGAACAATATCAAAATGAAGAAAAAGTATTTATTTTCTAGAAACCGGTAGTGAGGATTGCTCAATTGCGAGAGCTTCAAACCTAAGATCTTAAGGTCATGTATTTGATCAATGTTCAACATAAAACTTTATTTTTTATCCATATTTTGTTGGGAATTATATGAATTGATTTTATATCCTACGTAATCGATTCTTTTTTAGTTTCTGCAAATTGATAAATGATGAATGAATTAAGGAAGAATTGCATATTATTTATTTCTTAAAATCTATTTGCGGGGATAGCTCTATTGTGTGACCGTGAGATTGAAGATCTGAAGGTCATCCGTTCAATCCATATTTCACTCGAAAAAAAAATCTTTCTAAATTTTTTTAGAAAAGGTTTTTTTTTTCTTTTATTTATGTTCTAATTGATCTTATTTTTAGCTTCCGCAAAATGGTAATTTTTTAAGGAACAATATCAAAATGAAAAATAAGTATTTTTTTTCTAGAAACCGATAGTGAGTATTGCTCAATTGCGAGAGCGTCAAACTTAATATCTTAAGGTCATGTATTTGATCAATGTTCAACACAAAACTTTACTTTTTATCCATATTTTGTTGGGAATTATATGAATTGATTTTATATCCTATGTAATCGATTCTTTTTTAGTTTATGTAAATTGTTAAATGACGAATGAATTAAGGAAGAATTGCATATTATTTATTTTTTAAAATCTATTTGCAGGGATAGCTCTGTTGGGAGAGCGTGAGATTGAAGATTTTAAGGTCATCCGTTCGATCCACATTCACTAGAAAAAAATTTTCTTTCTATATTTTTTAGAAAAATAAATTTTTATTTTATTTCTTTTGTAACTGATCTTATTCTTAGCTTCTGCAAAATGGTTATTTATTAAGGAACAATATCAAAATGAAGAAAAAGTATTTATTTTCTGAAATCCAATAGTGGGAAATTGCTCAATTGCGAGAGCATCAAACTTTAGATCTTAAGGTCATGTATTTTGTTGGGGTATGCCCTTAAGCCTAATGTTTGAGGCCTTGGGATTGTAACAGTATCATGTAATAAACTCTTGTGTTTATAAAGGCATGGTTATTATTCAGTTTGTTACCTTGTCTGCTGCAATAAGTATACTTCTGAATAATGTCTCAAAGCTGTTCATCTGGGCTGACATGCTATTATGTCCTTAGTCGATGTGTCTTGGTGAACATGAGACAGCCTTGATATGGTTAAGACTAATGTGTGTTCTAATCTTATAGGATGCTTCGAGCATGGAATAAGATGTAGACTCATGGGTACATTGGATGTACTGGACAGACCCTACTAGGATATTCAGTTGCTTGTCACAATGTGAATAATCCTTGAGTGCAACAAGTGGCACATTTCCTCTGACTTGAGATCACTTGTGTTTTCTAAATGATGATTGTCATTGTTTTGAGGTAGTTCAATATCATTTGAGAAATAATGATTATAGACTATCTTGGATAATGAGCTTGAGTCATGTTAGGGCACTAGTGATAGACATAGGATTGCCGTCTCCTTGTTTAAGGAGTGTGATGTTCTAAAGGGGCCCCCTGGATGAGATGATTGAGAAAGTGTATGGCCATACCCAGGTGACAGTGTTCATCTGATCTAATCTTGCTCATCATATTGGAGCTACAAGCTTGACACGCTTGTCCAATAAGAACATCCAGTGGCAAAGGAAATATGCATGCCTAGTGAGTTGATTCACACTTGTGCTGTTTTTGGGTGTAGTCTTGGAAGACTCTTTTCTTTATATCGGGAGACAGTGATGTGTTGCTAGATACCCCTCACTGATCGTGATGACGTGAGTTATCGTTACCGACATTTAAAGGAAACCCTCAGGGTCGCACAATTTGATGATATGGCTTACTTGAGTCAGATCGTGTGGACTGAATTGTTCAGGTTCAGTTTAAAGGGATTTAATCTCTGATTGTAAGTGAGATCTGGTCTGATCATGTTTGATTGATTAGGGCTTAAGATCGGTAAGCTTCGATTGAGAGAATGGATGCTGGATCGGTGAGATCAGGAGCATCAGGAGATGAACGGTCAGATCAAATACCTTAGGGTTTTAATGTGATCTGGACTTATGGCTTGGTTTATTTGGTTATTGAACCAAATTCAAGTGAACCGGCTCATGAATGAGCGCATGGTTCAAGGGTGAAGTGGAGATTGCGATTGGGGTAAACCCAAGATCGCATGTGGAGAAGTTATATGCTATTTTTGGATAGCACTTCTCAACGTGACCACGTTTTCACGTCCTCCCTCTTCACGCCTTCACTCTTTGTCGCCAACTTGTCTTTGGCTCTTGGGGCATTCTCGCGTGGAGGAGAGGAAGAGACGATAGGGAAAAATCGCCAAGCCAAGAAGTTCTTCTTCCCTTTCACTCGACCAAGACATCTTTGGACCTTGCTAGCACAAGGATCGCAAGGAGGAGTAGGCGACATCAATTGTGTGTGTCACCTCTGGAGAAGATCCAGATCGATCTTTGCTTCCAAGGCGCCATCTAGAAATGGCTATGGTATGATCCTTCTCTATATGCAATCGGGTTCCTTTTGTTAATCATATAGCATGCAAGATCTAGAAACCCCCTTTCCGCTGCTTGCATCTTCCATATGCGCCAATGCTTTAGGGTTTCACCCCCTTGTGGGGATTTTCAATTGGTATCAGAGCCTAGGTTTCATGCATGTTTTATGATTGCAAGCCATTTTGTGATCCTTGTTTGCGAACAATGCTTAGATCTGTATTACATGCGAAAATACATTACATGCGAAAATACATGTTAAGTTATCATAGGCGAAACTTGTATTTTGTTTATGGGGCATGTATGAGGTTACCTTCAGTTGGCGCTTGTATGTTGTTGGTTTTCTTAAAAACTTAAATACTTGCGCGACTCACACTAGATCTAAGGCCTTACTGTAAACCCTTAGACGGGTTACTAGGGTTGAAGTCATCCCCTAGGTTAGATCCAGACAGTCTGATCAGACCATCTGACAGCCTTGATGGGTTGACCAGATAGCACCTGTGCGCAAGCACCTGGTGGCTATAGGTCGACTGCAGACAGGCGTGTAGCGATGTCTGATTGAGACAACCTATGAACGCACATGAGTTAGGCCCGGGGTCACACCCGTTTGCCAGACCTCATTGTGGTTGTTCAGCCCTGGCGCATGCATGGTTGACCTTTTGGTCGACTCAAGTCAGTTAGGACTTGGTGCATGCAAGGGCAGTGGATCTGACTAGGTTGGATGAGTGGATCCCTAGTAATGGACCGTTGTAAGGATGTAGGGCAAATAAGGAAATTAAAATTGATGCCTATGGGGTTTTTCAAAAAAATTTAATTTTCTTGATTGGATCACATGTTGATTGATGCCTATGTTTGTTTATTTATTCTTATGTGGGCTGCCCATGTTAATTGTGTGCTGTGCTGGGGCCTGCGTGCCTGGACTTTAATTTTGTAAATTAATTTTTAATTGTGATCTGCGCATCACATTTATTTAATTTATAAAAATGTAATTGACCTGCGTGTCAATCTTGTCTAGATAAATTAATTTGTAAATTAATCAGACAAGAGCACAGAGCACACTTGGCAGAGGCGCTTGCAGCAGTGGCTTGACCAGGTGGGAGGTCCAGGGTTCGACTCTGGGACCAGGCGCATTTTCCCTGGTAGGCGCACCTGAGCTGCAGATGGCGCTTGGGCCCTGGTTTGGGCCAGATGAGCAGCAAAAGACCCATGAAGAAAAGCAAGTGAAGACTTAAGTTAATTAAGGTCTTACTAGGGCTATGGGCTTTTACCACATAAGATCCATGCTTTCTTTTATTGTTTAAATAAGTAGAACAGCATGATTTATTTATCTTCTGCTATCACCATAGGAATTGAATGATAGTGAAGAAGATAAAAGACCGTTAAAATCCAACGCTAAAATATCAGGCTCGTATGCCTTCTGACGCGAAACCTCACTGTTCTGATTATCGTTGGAGCCGTGTTGTACCTACTCAGTGGGCACGTCCATCTATCTTCAGACGGTGCGGGATTACACCTGCGTGTTACAGAGAAGGGATTTATCGCTTCTCGTTGCTCAGCATAGCACGTGGTGGTCCAGGGAGTAGGTCGGGTCAGCTTGACCGTGTAGCCTACATATGTGGCGCATATGGTAGCGCATGGAGGTAGCCATCTGTGGGGTCAGAGATTGTGTTGTACCAACTCAGTTGGCACAGTCTGCTGGATTGCCCAGATGAAGGGGAATCGCACAGGTTGGCGATTGGCAGGGACTGCCTACCAGAGATTAGTGCTTGTACTCTCTGTGCATCTTATCTCGCCTGAGCGGGACGCGGAGACCAAGTATGAAATCTGGATCCCATCTCACTAAAAGAGTTCTACTCTTTCGGGCTGTTTTGCTGGATTTTTCAGCCAGATAAAATAGTGAGAAAAAGAATCTTTCTTAAGTCCTGATTGATTCTTAACATTGATACTGACCTTGCTGTTCTTGCATTGTTGTAGATACCTGCAGCAACGAACACCATGAGCTTCAATGTGCGATCCCTACTGGAAAGGGAGAAGTTTGCTGGGCCGAACTTCTCAGACTGGTTCGGACACCTTAAGATTGTTCTTAAGGCTGAGAGGAAACTGTATGTCCTCGAGACGGCGATACCGCCTCAGCCCGCTCCGAACGCCGCAAGGGCGGTTCGGGAAGCCTATGAAAAGCACGTCAGTGATAGCATTGATGTCGCTTGCCTGATGCTAGCGTCTATGACGCCACCGCTGCAGCGTCAGCATGAGGATATGTCTGCTATAGACATGATAGCAAACCTCAAGATGCTGTATGCTGCACAGGCGAGGACAGAACGCTATAATCTGACAAAGCTATTCTTTCAGAGCAAACTGGCTGAAGGGAGCCCAGTGGGAGCTCACGTGCTCAAGATGATTGGGCACAAGGAGGCTCTAGAGAAACTGGGGCATACCATCAACCAGGAGCTTGCTGTAGACATCATTCTGCAGTCTCTCCCGCCCTCTTTCGATGCGTTCATTATTAACTTTAATATGAACAAAATCGACTGTACTCCGGCAGAGCTGCTGAATATGCTCTTGACTACTGAGGAAACTCTGAAGGGAAAGCCTTCGACCTCTGTCTTGATGGTTCCTTCAAGGAACAAGAAGAAGGGGAAGAAGGGCAAGGCCCCTGTCAAGAATTACAGCAAGGTTCTGAAGCAGAAGGTTAAGCGGTCCAAGGAATACAGGTGTTTCCACTGTGGCCAGCTGGGTCACTGGAAAAAGGACTGTAAAGCGCTCCAAGGAGATAAGAGGGGAAGCTTCGCTTCTGGCTCAGGTATATACGTGACGGAAGTCATGGTTTCATCTTCTTCTATTTCATGGGTGTTGGACACTGCATGTGGAGTTCACATTTGTTCAAATGTACAGGAACTCAAGAGAAGAAGGCAGGTGGGACAGCATGAGGTGGACCTACGCGTTGGAAACGGGGCACGGGTTGCTGCTGTTGCTGTAGGAGACTATTTCATTTCTTTACCATCTGGTCTTGTATTAGAACTAAACAGTTGTTACTTTGTTCCCAGTATTACTAAAAATATTATCTCTATTCCTGCTCTTGTCAGGAAGGGATTTTCCTTTGAATGCAATATTTCAAAGTGTGTTTTATCTTTTGATAATATTGTTTATGCCACTGGTTCAATTAACAATGGGTTATTCATGTTGGACATGGAAAGTTCTATACAAAACATTGATATTAAGAAAGCCAAGTATGCTGATGACAGCACCTTGCTATGGCATAGTCGTTTAGGCCATATTAACGAGAAACGCATTAAGCGGTTGCATGATCATGGACTGCTGGGATCATTCTCCTATGAGGAGATTGATACATGCAAGGCTTGTTTAATGGGTAAAATGACGAAGTCACCTTTTCCTCACAAAGGTCAAAGGGCTTCAGGTTTACTTGACCTTATACACAGTGATGTGTGTGGGCCCTTTAGTAAACATGCCAGAGGTGGCTATCAGTACTTCATTACCTTTACTGATGATTTCAGTAGGTATGGGTATGTCTATCTGATGAGACATAAAAGTGAATCTTTTGACAAGTTCAAAGAGTTCAAGAATGAAGTACAAAATCAGCTAGGCCGAAATATCAAGGCACTTCGTTCTGATCGAGGTGGAGAATACTTGAGTCATGTGTTTACTGACTATCTGAAGGAGTGTGGGATTATCTCACAGCTCACTCCGCCAGGAACACCGCAATGGAATGGTGTGTCCGAAAGGAGAAATAGAACGTTACTTGATATGGTTCGTTCTATGATGAGTCAGGCTACTCTTCCATATTCCTTTTGGGGGTTTGCACTAGAAACAGCTGCAAAGGTACTAAACCGAGTGCCATCCAAGGCCGTTTCTAAGACTCCATATGAGTTATGGTATGGGAAACAGCCGAGCTTGTCATTTATCAGGATCTGGGGCTGCGAGGCTTATGTCAAAAAGCTCGCCTCTGGGAAACTAGAGAGCAGATCTGACAAATGCATCTTTGTCGGTTACCCTAAGGAAACTAAGGGTTATTATTTCTACGATCCCAAAGAGAACAAGGTTTTTGTTGCTCGGACGGCCATATTTCTTGAGAAGGAATTTCTTCTGCAAGAGGCCAGTGGGAGAGAAATAAAGCTGGATGAGAATCCAGAAGAAGGACAAAGTGCGCAAGCAGAGTTGGATGAGCCTGAGCCGGTAGAACGGGTTTCTGATCAACCTGAGGTTCAGATATCACGGGAACCGCGAAGATCAGGAAGGATCCGTCGACAGCCTGAGCGCTATGACGGAGTCTACATCATTGATAATGATGAGCCCCTCTCTTATGCGGATGCGGTCAGTGGACCGGAGTCAGCGAGATGGCTTGAAGCTATGCGCGCCGAGATGGACTCCATGTCAGATAACCAAGTCTGGGATTTGGTTGATCCGCCTCCGGGAGTTATCCCTATAGGCTGTAAATGGATCTTCAAGAAGAAGATTGACATGGATGGTAACGTGGTTACCTATAAAGGCAGGCTAGTTGCGAAAGGTTTCAAACAAATCTACGGGATAGATTATGATGAAACTTTCTCACCTGTAGCTATGTTTAAGTCTATTCGGATTCTTTTCGCGATAGCTGCATATTATGATTATGAGATCTGGCAGATGGATGTGAAAATAGCTTTTCTTAATGGAAATCTGGATGAGGATGTGTATATGACACAACCAGAAGGTTTCACTAATCCATCAGATCGTCATAAGATATGCAAGTTAAAGAAGTCCATTTATGGACTGAAACAAGCATCAAGAAGCTGGAATATTCGTTTTGATGAATCAGTCAGTAAATTTGGTTTCATCAAGAACGAGGATGACCCGTGTGTATATAAGAGGTTTAGTGGGAGCGTGATTACTTTCTTAGTCCTCTACGTCGATGATATCTTGATCATTGGAAATGACATTCCTGAAATGCATGCGGTTAAGGCATGGCTAAGGAAATGTTTCCAGATGAAAGATCTAGGAGAAGCAGCCTATGTATTAGGTGTGAAGATCTACAGGGATAGATCTAAGAGGCTTCTCGGGCTGTGCCAGAGTACTTACATCGATAAAGTCCTGGAGAGATTTCATTTAGAGAATTCTAAAAGAGGATATCTTCCAGTCAGACATGGTCTGAATCTTTCGAAGAGTCAGTGTCCACAAACACAGACTGAGAAAGATGAAATGGACAATACGCCTTATGCTTCGGCTATTGGATCCATTATGTATGCGATGTTGTGTACTCGCCCAGACGTCGCTTACGGGTTAAGCGTGACCAGTCGGTTCCAAAGTAATCCAGGTGTGGCGCACTGGATTGCAGTCAAGAACATTTTAAAATATCTGCGGAGGACCAAAGATATGTTCTTGATATATGGTGGTCAGGAAGAACTCAGTATTGAAGGATATACTGACGCTTCGTTCCAGTCGGACCAGGATGATTTCCGATCGCAATCAGGCTATGTTTTTAGCTTGAATGGAGGAGCAGTGGTGTGGAAAAGTTTCAAACAGTCAACTGTTGCTGATTCCACAACAGAAGCCGAGTATGTTGCAGCCTCGGAAGCATCCAAGGAGGCAGTGTGGATTCGTAAGTTCGTGAGAGAACTTGGTGTTGTTCCTTCGAGTGCAGATCCTTTGGTTATCTTCTGTGATAACACTGGAGCAATCGCACAAGCAAAGGAACCACGGTCACACCAGAAGTCCAAGCACATACAGAGACGGTTTCATTTGATCAGGGAGATCATAGATCGTGGCGAGATCAAAGTCTGCAAGGTTCATACAGATGACAATCTAGCAGACCCGCTTACAAAGCCTCTGGCGCAGCAGAAGCATGAGAAGCACTGTAATAATATGGGTTTGAGATTTCTCAACCATTAGATTAAGTGCAAGTGGGAGATTGTTGGGGTATGCCCTTAAGCCTAATGTTTGAGGCCTTGGGATTGTAACAGTATCATGTAATAAACTCTTGTGTTTATAAAGGCATGGTTATTATTCAGTTTGTTACCTTGTCTGCTGCAATAAGTATACTTCTGAATAATGTCTCAAAGCTGTTCAGCTGGGCTGACATGCTATTATGTCCTTAGTCGATGTGTCTTGGTGAACATGAGACAGCCTTGATATGGTTAAGACTAATGTGTGTTCTAATCTTATAGGATGCTTCGAGCATGGAATAAGATGTAGACTCATGGGTACATTGGATGTACTGGACAGACCCTACTAGGATATTCAGTTGCTTGTCACAATGTGAATAATCCTTGAGTGCAACAAGTGGCACATTTCCTCTGACTTGAGATCACTTGTGTTTTCTAAATGATGATTGTCATTGTTTTGAGGTAGTTCAATATCATTTGAGAAATAATGATTATAGACTATCTTGGATAATGAGCTTGAGTCATGTTAGGGCACTAGTGATAGACATAGGATTGCCGTCTCCTTGTTTAAGGAGTGTGATGTTCTAAAGGGGCCCCCTGGATGAGATGATTGAGAAAGTATATGGCCATACCCAGGTGACAGTGTTCATCTGATCTAATCTTGCTCATCATATTGGAGCTACAAGCTTGACACGCTTGTCCAATAAGAACATCCAGTGGCAAAGGAAATATGCATGCCTAGTGAGTTGATTCACACTTGTGCTGTTTTTGGGTGTAGTCTTGGAAGACTCTTTTCTTTATATCGGGAGACAGTGATGTGTTGCTAGATACCCCTCACTGATCGTGATGACGTGAGTTATCGTTACCGACATTTAAAGGAAACCCTCAGGGTCGCACAATTTGATGATATGGCTTACTTGAGTCAGATCGTGTGGACTGAATTGTTCAGGTTCAGTTTAAAGGGATTTAATCTCTGATTGTAAGTGAGATCTGGTCTGATCATGTTTGATTGATTAGGGCTTAAGATCGGTAAGCTTCGATTGAGAGAATGGATGCTGGATCGGTGAGATCAGGAGCATCAGGAGATGAACAGTCAGATCAAATACCTTAGGGTTTTAATGTGATCTGGACTTATGGCTTGGTTTATTTGGTTATTGAACCAAATTCAAGTGAACCGGCTCATGAATGAGCGCATGGTTCAAGGGTGAAGTGGAGATTGCGATTGGGGTAAACCCAAGATCGCATGTGGAGAAGTTATATGCTATTTTTGGATAGCACTTCTCAACGTGACCACGTTTTCACGTCCTCCCTCTTCACGCCTTCACGCTTTGTCGCCAACTTGTCTTTGGCTCTTGGGGCATTCTCGCGTGGAGGAGAGGAAGAGACAATAGGGAAAAATCGCCAAGCCAAGAAGTTCTTCTTCCCTTTCACTCGACCAAGACATCTTTGGACCTTGCTAGCACAAGGATCGCAAGGAGGAGTAGGCGACATCAATTGTGTGCGTCACCTCTGGAGAAGATCCAGATCGATCTTTGCTTCCAAGGTGCCATCTAGAAATGGCTATGGTATGATCCTTCTCTATATGCAATCGGGTTCCTTTTGTTAATCATATAGCATGCAAGATCTAGAAACCCCCTTTCCGCTGCTTGCATCTTCCATATGCGCCAATGCTTTAGGGTTTCACCCCCTTGTGGGGATTTTCATATTTGATAAATGTTCAACACAAAACTTTATTTTCTTTACTTATTTTATTGGGAATTATATGAATTGATTTTATATCTTATGTAATGAGTTCTTTTTTAGTTTTTGCAAATTTATAAATGATGAATGAAGTAAGGAAGAATTGCATATTATTTATCTCTCAAAATCTATCTGTGAGAATAGCTCTATTGTGAGACCGTGAGTTTGAAGATCCGTAGGTAATCCGTTCGATCCACATTCACAAGAAAAAAATTTTCTCTCTATATTTTTTTAGAAAAATAAAATTTTATTTTATTTCTATTCTAATTTATCTTTTTTTAGCTTCCACAAAATGGTTATTTTTTAAGGAACAATATCAAAATGAAGAATATGTATTTATTTTCTAGAAACCGATAGTGAGGATTGCTAAATTGCGAAAGCGTCAAACTTAATATCTTCAGGTCATGTATTTGATCAATGTTCAACATAGAACTTCATTTTTTATCCTTATTTTGTTGGGAATTATATAAATTGATTTTATATCCTATTTAATCGATTCTTTTTTAGTTTATCCAAATTGACAAATGATGAATTAATTCAGGAATAATTGCATATTATTTATTCTGAAAACCTATTTTCGGGGATAGCTCTATTGGGAGAGAGTGAGATTGAAGATCTGAAGGTCATCCGTTCCATCCACATTCACTAGAAAAAAAAATTTCTTTCTATATTTTTTATAAAAATAAAATTTTATTTTATTTCTTTTGTAATTGATCTTATTCTTAGCTTCCGCAAAATGGTTATTTATTAAGGAACAATATCAAAATGAAGAATAAGTATTTATTTTCTTAAATCCGATAGTGGGAAATTGCTCAATTGCGAGTGCATCAAACTTTAGATCTTAAGGTCATGTATTGGATAAATGTTCAACACAAAACTTTATTTTCTTTACTTATTTTATTGAGAATTATATGAATTGATTTTATATCTTATGTAATCAATCCATTTTTAGTTTATGCAAAATGATAAATGATGAATGAATAAAGGAACAATTGAATACTATTTATTTTCTATAATTTTTCTGCGGGGATAGCTCAGTTGGGAGAGCGTCAGACTGAAGATCTGAAGGTCACTTATTCGATCCACGTTCACTGCAAAAAAAATAATTTTTATTTTTTTTGAAATATAAAATTTTCTTTTTTTTCTTTTCTAATTGATCTTAGTGTTAGCTTCCCCAAAATGTTAATTAATTAACGAACATTATCAAAAAGAAAAATAAGTATTTATTTTCTAAAAAACCGATAGTGGGGATTGCTCAATTGCGAGAGCGTCAAAGTTAATATCTTAAAGTCATGTATTTGATGCATGTTCAACACAACTTTATTTTCTTTACTTATTTTGTCGGAATTATATGAATTGATTTTATATCTTATGTAATCAATCCATTTTTAGTTTATGCAAAATGATAAATGATGAATGAATAAAGAAACAATTGAATACTATTTATTTTCTCTAATCTATCTGCGGGGATAGCTCAGTTGGGAGAGCGTCTGACTGAAGATCTAAAGGTCACGTGTTTGATCCACGTTCACAGCAAAAAAAAATAATTTTTATTTTTTTGAAATATAAAATTTCTTTTATTTCTTTTGTAATTGATCTTAGTGTTAGCTTCCCCAAAATGTTAATTAATTAACGAATATTATCAAAATAAAGAATGAGTATCTATTTTCTACAAAACCGATAGTTGGGATTGCTCAATTGCGAGAGCGTCAAAGTTAATATCTTAAAGTCATGTATTTGATCCATGTTCAACACAACTTTATTTTCTATCCTTATTTTGTCAGAATTATATGAATTGATTTTATATCTTATGTAATCGATTCTTTTTTAGTTTATGCAAAATGATAAATGATGAATGAATTAACGAAAAGTTGCATATTATTTATTTTTTAAAATCAATATGCAGGGATAGCTCGTTTGGGAGAGCGTCAGACTAAAGATCTAATGGTCACATTTTTGAACCACATTCACCTTAAAAAGAAATTTTCTTTCTATATTTATTTTAGAAAAATAACGCTTTATTTTATTTCTTTTCTAATTCATCTTAATTTTAGCTACTCCAAAATGGTAATTTATTATGGTCCAATATCAAAATAAAAAATAAGTATTTAGTTTCTAGAAATCGATAGTGAGGATTGCTCGATTGCGAGAGCATCAAACTTAAGATCTTAAGGTCATGTATTTGATCAATGTTCAACACAAAACTTTATTTTCTATCCTTATTTTATTGGGAATTATATGAATTAATTTTATATCTTATGTAATGGATTCTTTTTTAGTTTCTGCAAATTGATAAATGATGAATGAATTAAGGAAGAATTACATATTATTTATCTCTCAAAATCAATCTACGGGGATAGCTCTATTGTGTGACCGTGAGATTGAAGATCTGAAGGTCATCCGTTCAATCCATATTTCACTCGAAAAAAAAATCTTTCTAAATTTTTTTAGAAAAGGTTTTTTTTTTCTTTTATTTATGTTCTAATTGATCTTATTTTTAGCTTCCGCAAAATGGTAATTTTTTAAGGAACAATATCAAAATGAAAAATAAGTATTTTTTTTTCTAGAAACCGATAGTGAGTATTGCTCAATTGCGAGAGCGTCAAACTTAATATCTTAAGGTCATGTATTTGATCAATGTTCAACACAAAACTTTACTTTTTATCCATATTTTGTTGGGAATTATATGAATTGATTTTATATCCTTTGTAATCGATTCTTTTTTAGTTTATGTAAATTGTTAAATGATGAATGAATTAAGGAAGAATTGCATATTATTTATTTTTTAAAATCTATTTGCAGGGATAGCTCTGTTGGGAGAGCGTGAGATTGAAGATTTTAAGGTCATCCATTCGATCCGCATTCACTAGAAAAAAAAAATTTATATATTTTTTAGAAAAATAAATTTTTATTTTATTTCTTTTGTAATTGATCTTATTCTTAGCTTCTGCAAAATGGTTATTTATTAAGCAACAATATCAAAATAAAGAACAAGTATTTATTTTCTAAAATCCAATAGTGGGAAATTGCTCAATTGCGAGAGCATCAAACTTTAGATCTTAAGGTCATGTATTTGATAAAAGTTCAACACAAAACTTTATTTTCTTTACTTATTTTATTGGGAATTATATGAATTGATTTTATATCTTATGAAATAAATCCATTTTTAGTTTATGCAAAATGATAAATGATGAATGAATAAAGGAACAATTGCATACTATTTTATTCTATAATCTATCTGCGCGGATAGCTCAGTTGGGAAAGCGTTAGACTGAAGATCAGAAGGTCACGTGTTTGATCCACGTTCACCGCAAAAAAAATAATTTTTATTTTTTTAGAAATATAAAATTTTCTTTTATTTCTTTTGTAATTGATCTTAGTGTTAGCTTCTCCAAAATGTTAATTAATTAACGAACATTATTAAAATAAAGAATAAGTATTTATTTTCTAAAAAACCGATAGTGGGGATTGCTCAATTGCGAGAGCGTTAAACTTAATATCTTTAAGTCATGTATGTGATCCATGTTCAACACAACTTTATTTTCTATCCTTATTTTGTTGGAATTATATGAATTGATTTTATATCTTATGTAATCGATTCTTTTTTAGTTTATGCAAAATGATAAATGATGAATGAATTAACGAAAAGTTGCATATTATTTATTTTTTAAAATCAATATGCGGAGATAGCTCATTTGGGAGAGCGTCAGACTAAAGATCTAATGGTCACATTTTTGAACCACGTTCACCTTAAAAAGAAAATTTCTTTCTATATTTATTTTAGAAAAATAACTTTTTATTTTCTTTTCTTTTCTAATTCATCTTAATTCTAGCTACTCCAAAATGGTAATTTATTATGTTCCAATATTGAAATGAAAAATAAATATTTAGTTTCTAGAAATCGATAGTGAGGATTGCTCGATTGCGAGAGCATCAAACTTAAGATCTTAAGGTCATGTATTTGATTAATGTTCAACACAAAACTTTATTTTCTATCCTTATTTTATTGGGAAGTATATAAATTAATTTTATATCTTATGTAATGGATTCTTTTTTAGTTTACGGAAATTGATAAATGATGAATGAATTAAGGGAGAATTGCATATTAGTTATCTCTCAAAATCAATATGCGGGGATAGCTCTATTGTGAGACCGTGAGATTGAAGATCTGAAGGTCATCCGTTCGATCCACATTCACTAGAAAAAAAATTCTTTGTATATTGTTTTAGAAAAAAAAATTATTTTATCTCTTTTCTTATTGATCTTATTTTTAGCTCCCGTAAAATGGTAATTTTTTAAGGAACAATATCAAAATGAAGAAAAAGTATTTATTTTCTAGAAACCGGTAGTGAGGATTGCTCAATTGCGAGAGCTTCAAACTAAAGATCTTAAGGTCATGTATTTGATTAATGTTCAACACAAAACTTTATTTTCTATCCTTATTTTGTTAGGAATGATATGAATTGATTTTATATCCTATGTAATCGATTCTTTATTAGTGTCTACAAATTGATAAATGATGAATGAATTAAGGAAGAATTGCTTATTATTTACTTCTTAAAATCTATTTGCGGGGATTGCTCTGTTGGGAGAGCGTGAGATTGAAGATCTGAAGGTCATTCGTTTGATCCACATTCACTAGAAAAAAAATTTCTTTCTATATTTTTTAGGAAAATAAAATTTTATTTTATTTCTTTTGTAATTGATCTTATTCTTAGCTTCTACAAAATGGTTATTTATTAAGGAACAATATCAAAATGAAGAAAAAGTATTTATTTTTTAAAATCCAATAGTGGAAAATTGCTCAATTGCGAGAGCATCAAACATTAGATCTTAAGGTCATGTATTTGATAAATGTTCAACACAAAACTTTATTTTCTTTCCTTATTTTATTGGGAATTATATGAATTGATTTTATATCTTTTGTAATGGGTTCTTTTTTAGTTTATGCAAATTGATAAATGATGAATGAAGTAAGGAAGAATTGCATATTATTTATCTCTCAAAATCTATCTGCGAGGATAGCTCTATTGTGAGACCGTGAGATTGTAGATCCAAAGGTAATCCGTTCGATCCACATTCACAAGAAAAAAAATTTCTCTCTATATTTTTTTAGAAAAATGAAATTTTATTTTATTTCTTTTGTAATTTATCTTTTTTTAGCTTCCACAAAATGGTTATTTTTTAAGGAACAATATCAAAATGAAGAATATGTATTTATTTTCTAGAAACCGATAGTGAGTATTGCTAAATTGCGAAAGCGTCAAACTTAATATCTTCAGGTCATGTATTTGATCAATGTTCAACACAAAACTTCATTTTCTGTCCTTTTTTGTTGGGAATTATATAAATTGATTTTATATCCTATTTAATCGATTCTTTTTTAGTTTATGCAAATTGACAAATGATAAATTAATTCAGGAAGAATTGCATATTATTTATTTCTGAAAATCTATTTGCGGGGATAGCTCTATTGGGAGAGCGTGAGATTGAAGATCTGAAGGTCATCTGTTCCATCCACATTCACTAGAAAAAAATTTTCTTTCTATATTTTTTAGAAAAATAAAATTTTATTTTATTTCTTTTGTAATTGATCTTATTCTTAGCTTCCGCAAATTGGTTATTTATTGAGGAACAATATCAAAATGAAGAATAAGTATTTATTTTCTTAAATCCAATAGTGGGAAATTGCTCAATTGCGAGAGCATCAAACTTTAGATCTTGAGGTGTCATGTACTTGATAAATGTTCAACACAAAACTTTATTTTCTTTCCTTATTTTATTGGGAATTATAAGAATTGATTTTATATCTTATGTAATGGGTTCTTTTTTAGTTTATGCAAATTGAAAAATGATGAATGAAGTAAGGAAGAATTGCATATTATTTATCTCTCAAAATCTATCTGCGAGGATAGCTCTATTGTGATACCGTGACATTGAAGATCTGAAGGTAATCCGTTCGATCCACATTCACTAGAAAAAAAATTTCACTCTATATTTCTTTAGAATTGCATATTATTTATTTCTTAAAATCTATTTGCGGGGATAGCTCTATTGGGAGAGCGTGAGATTGAAGATTTGAAGGTCATCTATTCGATCCACATTCACTAGAAAAAAATTTTCTTTGTATATTTTTTAGAAAAATAAATTTTTATTTTATTTCTTTTGTAAGTGATCTTATTCTTAGCATCTGCAAAATGGTTATTTATTAAGGAACAATATCCAAATGAAGAAAAAGTATTTGTTTTCTAAAATCCAATAGTGGGAAATTGCTCAATTGCGAGAGCATCAAACTTTAGATCTTAATTTCATGTATTTGATAAATGTTCAACACAAAAATTTATTTTCTTTACTTATTTTATTGGGAATTATATGAATTGATTTTATATCTTATGTAATCAATCCTTTTTTAGTTTATGCAAAATGATAAATGATGAATGAATAAAGGAACAATAGCATACTATTTATTTTTTATAATCTATCTGCGGGGATAGCTCAGTTGGGAGAGCGTCAGACTGAAGATTTGAAGGTCACATGTTTGATCCACATTCACCGCAAAAAAATCATTTTTAGTTTTTTAGAAATATAAAATTTCTTTTATTTCTTTTGTAATTGATCTTAGTGTTAGCTTCCCCAAAATGTTAATTAATTAACGAACATTATAAAAATAAAGAATAAGTATTTATTTTCTAAAAAACCGATAGTGGGAATTGCTCAATTGCGAGAGCGTCAAAGTTAATATCCTAAAGTCATGTATTTGATCCATGTTCAACACAACTTTATTTTCTATCCTTATTTTTTCAGAATTATATGAATTGATTTTATATCTTATGTAATCGACTCTTTTTTAGTTTATGCAAAATGATAAATGATGAATGAATTAACAAAAAGTTGCATATTATTTATTTTTTAAAATCAATATGCGGAGATAGCTCATTTGGGAGAGCATTAGACTAAAGATCTAATGGTCACATTTTTGAACCACGTTCACCTTAAAAAGAAAATTTCTTTTTATATTTATTTTAGAAAAATAAATTTTTTATTTTATTTCCTTTCAATTCATCTTTATTTTAGCTACTCCAAATTGGCAATTTATTATGGTCCAATATCAAAATGAAAAATAAGTATTTAGTTTCTAGAAATCGATAGTGAGGATTGCTCAATTGCGAGAGCATCAAACTTAAGACCTTAAGGTCATGTATTTGATCAATGTTCAACACAAAACTTTATTTTCTATCCTTATTTTATTGGGAATTATGTGAATTAATTTTATATCTTATGTAATGGATTCTTTTTTAGTTTATGCAAATTGATAAATGATGAATGAATTAAGTAAGAATTGCATATTATTTATCTCTCAAAATCAATCTGCGGGGATAGCTCTATTGTGAGGCCGTGAGATTGAAGATCTGAAGGTCATCAGTTCGATCCATATTCACTTGAAAAAAAACTTTTTCTATATTTTTTTAGAATTTTTTTTTATTTCATTTCTAATTGACCTATTTTTATCAAAATGAAGAATAAGTATTTATTTTCTAGAAACTGATAGTGAGGATTGCTCAATTGCGGGAGCGTCAAACTTAAGATCTTAAGGTCATGTATTTGATCAATGTTCAACACAAAACATTATTTTTTATCCTTATTTTGTTGGGAATTATATGAATTGATTTTATGTCCTATGTAATCGATTCTTTTTTAGTTTCTGCAAATTGATAAATGATGAATAAATTAAGAAAGAATTACATATTATTTATTTCTTAAAATCTATTTGTGGGGATAGCTCTATTGAAAGAGCGTGAGATTGAAGATCTCAATGTCATCCGTTCCATCCACATTCACTAGAAAAAAAAATTTTCTTTTTATATTTTTTAGAAAAATAAATTTTTATTTTATTTCTTTTGTAATTGATCTTATTCTTAGCTTCCGCAAAATGGTTATTTATTAAGGAACAATATCAAAATGAAGAATAAGTATTTATTTTCTTAAATCCAATAGTGGGAAATTGCTCAATTGCGAGAGCATCAAGCTTTAGATCTTAAGGTCATGTATTTGATAAATGTTCAACACAAAACTTTATTTTCTTTACTTATTTTATTGGGAATTATATGAATTGATTTTATCAATCCTTTTTTAGTTTATGCGAAATGATAAATGAAGAATGAATAAAGGAACAATAGCGTACTATTTATTTTCTATAATCTATCTGCGAGGATAGCTCAGATGGGAGAGCGTCAGACTGAAGATTTCAAGGTCACGATTTGATCCACGTTCACCGCAAAAAAAAATTATTTCTATTTTTTTTAGAAATATAAATTTTTCTTTTATTTCTTTTGTAATTGATCTCAGTGTTAGCTTCTCCAAAATGTTAATTAATTAACGAACATTATTAAAATAAAGAATAAGTATTTATTTTCTAAAAAATCGATAGTGGGGATTGCTCAATTGCGAGAGCGTCAAACTTAATATCTCAAAGTCATGTATTTGATCCATGTTCAACACAACTTTATTTTCTATCCTTATTTTGTTGGAATTATATGAATTGATTTTATATCTTATGTAATCGATTCTTTTTTAGTTTATGCAAAATGATAAATGATGAATGAATTAATGAAAAGTTTCATATTATTTATTTTTTAAAATCAATATGCGGAGATAGCTCATTTGGCAGAGTGTCAGACTAAAGATCTAATGGTCACATTTTTGAACCACGTTCACCTTAAAAAGAAAATTTCTTTCTAAATTTATTTTAGAAAAATAACTTTTTATTTTATTTCTTTTCTAATTCATCTTAATTTTAGCTACTCCAAAATGGTAATTTATCATGGTCCAATAACAGAATGAAAAATAAGTATTTATTTTCTAGAAATCGATAGTGAGGATTGCTCGATTGAGAGAGCATCAAACTTAAGATCTTAAGGTCATGTATTTGATCAATGTTCAATACAAAACTTTATTTTCTATCTTTATTTTATTGGGAATTATATGAATTAATTTTATATCTTATGTAATGGATTCTTTTTTAGTTTATGAATGAATTAAGGAAGAATTGCATATTATTTATCTCCCAAAATCAATCTGCGTGGATAGCTCTATTGTGAGACCGTGAGATTGAAGATCTGAAGGTCATCCGTTCGATCCACATTCACTAGAAAAAAAATTCTTTGTATATTTTTTTTAAAAAGAATTATTTTATTTCTTTTCTAATTGATCTAATTTTTAGCTCCCGCAAAATGGTAATTTTTTAAGGAACAATATCAAAATGAAGAAAAAGTATTTATTTTCTAGAACCGGTAGTGAGGATTGCTCAATTGCGAGAGCGTCAAACTTAAGATCTTAAGGTCATGTATTTGATCAATGTTCAACACAAAACTTTATTTTCCATCCATATTTTGTTGGGAATGATATGAATTGATTTTATATCCTATGTAATCGATTCTTTTTTAGTTTCTACAAATTGATAAATGATGAATGAATTAAGGAAGAATTGCATATTATTTATTTCTTAAAATCTATTTGCAGGGATAGCTCTGTTGGGAGAGAATGAGAATGAAGATCTGAAGGTCATTCGTTCGATCCACATTCACTAGAAAAAAAAATTTCTTATTTTTATTTTATTTCTTTTGTAATTGATCTTATTCTTAGCTTCTGCAAAATGGTTATTTATTAAGGAACAATATCAAAATGAAGAAAAACTATTTATTTTCTAAAATCCAATAGTGGGAAATTGCTCAATTGCGAGAGCATCAAACTTTAGATCTTAAGGTCATGTATTTGATAAATGTTCAATACAAAACATTATTTTCTTTCCTTATTTTATTGGTAATTATATAAAATGATTTTATATCTTATGTAATGGATTCTTTTTTGATGCATGAATTAAGGAAGAATTGCATATTATTTATCTCTCAAAATCTATCTACGGGGATAGCTCTATTGAGAGACCATGAGATTGAAGATCTGAAGGTAATCCGTTCGATCCACATTCACTAGAAAAAAAATTTCTCTCTATATTTTTTTAGAAAAATAAATTTTTATTTTATTTCTTTTGTAATTGATCTTTTTTTAGCTTCCATAAAATGGTTATTTTTTAAGAAACAATATCAAAATGAGGAATAAGTATTTATTTTCTAGAAACCGATAGTGAGGATTGCTCAATTGCGAGAGCGTCAAACTTAAGATCTTCAGGTTATGTATTTGATCAATGTTCAACACAAAACTTTATTTTCTATCCTTATTTTGTTGGGAATTATATGAATTGATTTTATATGCTATGTAATCGATTCTTTTTTAGTTTATCCAAATTGACAAATGATGAATTAATTCAAGAAGAATTGCATATTATTTATGTCTCAAAATCTATTTGCGAGCATAGCTCTATTGGGAGAGCGTGAGATTGAAGATCTGAAGGTCATCCGTTCCATCCACATTCACTAGAAAAAAAAATTCTTTCTATATTTTTTAGAAAAATAAATTTTTATTTTATTTCTTTTGTAATTGATCTTTTTCTTAGCTTCTCCAAACTGGTTATTTTTTAAGGAACAATATCAAAATGAAGAAAAAGTATTTATTTTCTAAAAACCAATAGTGGAAATTGCTAAATTGCGAGAGCATCAAACATTAGATCTTAAGGTGTCATGTACTTGATAAATGTTCAACACAAAACTTTATTTTCTTTCCTTATTTTATTGGGAATTATAAGAATTGATTTTATATCTTATGTAATGGATTCTTTTTTAGTTTATGCAAATTGAAAAATGATCAATGAAGTAAGGAAGAATTTGATATTATTTATCTCTCAAAATCTATCTGCGAGGATAGCTCTATTGTGATACCGTGACATTGAAGATCTGAAGGTAATCCATTCGATCCACATTCACTAGAAAAAAAATTTCACTCTATATTTCTTTAGAAAAACAAAATTTTATTTTATTTCTTCTGTAATTGATCTTTTTTTAGCTTCCGCAAAATGGTTATTTTTTAAGGAACAATATCAAAATAAAGAATAAGTATTTATTTTCTAGAAACTGATAGTGAGGATTGCTCAATTGCGAGAGCGTCAAACTTAAGATCTTCAAGTTATGTATTTGATCAATGTTCACACAAAACTTTATTTTCTATCCTTATTTTGTTGGGAATTATATGAATTGATTTTATATCCTATGTAGTCGATTCTTTTTTAATTTATGCAAATTGACAAATGATGAATTAATTCAGGAAGTAATGTAGGATGGAAAATCCTAAGCCCAAGGAACCCCTTAAGTATGTAGCTCTATTATGATTCCGGTAACCAATATCAAGTAATGCACAGATGGTTTTGGAAACTTAAGCATGCAGATGAGATTTTAAAAGAGTGATGGAGTGAGAACACCTTGGGTCCCCTTGAAGGAAGGGGACCAACCCCTTCGTAACCTTCAGCCGAGAGCCTCCAAGGTTGGTCTCATGCTGCAGGTCGGAGATGTGTGCGCAGAGTATCAGCTTCAGCAGTTCAGCATTGATTATCATATCCAAGTTCACCAAAGATTGCGTGAGAAGATTGAGGGATGCTCATGCGGCGAGATGGTGGTGTGAAGGGCCTTCCGGCACACCATCGAGGGGATAAAGTAGAGGGGCCAAAGGCTCACTCTCAAGAACACAAGGGGCCTTCCGGCTCACCCTCAACACAAGCAACAAGGGCCTTCCGGCACTCCTCGGCAAGCATACGCTAACACAGGTTTTTTCTCAGAATTTTCAACTTAGTGCAAGTGTCGAAAACTACATGGACTTAAACCCTTTCTTCCCAACGTTACAATCTCACGGTGACTCTTGTCCTTCTTTGTTGTTACCAGATGCAGCTGTAGCTTGGTTGTTGATTGGTGGGTGTGGTCGGTTCAGATCTGAGCTGGCAGAATTGTATTAGCTTGGCGGAATTTGTAATGCGGGAGTTGGAACTCTTGGCGCATGCTGATGAGGCGTCAGTTGTGGTTATTGGATGCTGGTGTCCTTGCTTTGTTGTTGAAGATGTTGACTGGCGTGACGGCGCTGGAACTTGCTAGGCTGGAGATTTGTTGTGAGGGTGTTGACAATGTTGAGGTGCAGGGGATGTTGACTTCCTGGGCTGATGTTGACCTCCTCCATTTGGTGATGGAATCGGCTTGCAAGGTGGATCTGAAGGCTGGGAAGCATAGGGGCCATGTAGGTGCATTACAGGTGACAAGAACCTAGGCTATAACACCCTATTACATAAACTACAAAATAAAAACAAGAGCTTGAAAGTAAATCCTAGGCTACATCCTAACTACAATGATAACTTAAGAGTTTAAGCACAAAATTGTCCACAACTAGTCCTACAAACATCAAGATTAGCTTGGACCACAAGTCATAAGTTTATCAAAGTTAAGCAAACGAAAGTAAAATAAATAAGTGTTCAGCATAGCGATTTCTATAAATGAAGTTCTTCAAGGGGTCCTCCCATAGCGGATCGGGGGCTTCTTGATTCTTTTGGATCTTCGTGGTAATGCCCCTGCATCAGGAAGAATTGCATATTATTTATTTCTCAAAATCGATTTGCGGGCTTAGCTCTATTCGAAGAGTGTGAGATTGAAGATCTGAAGGTCATCCGTTCCATCCACATTCACTAGAAAAAGAAATTTTCTTTCCATATTTTTTAGAAAAATAAAATTTTATTTTATTTCTTTTGTAATTGATCTTATTCTTAGCTTCTGCAAAATGGTTATTTATTAAGGAACAATATCAAAATGAAGAAAAAGTATTTATTTTCTAAAATCCAATAGTGGGAAATTGCTCAATTGCGAGAGCATCAAACTTTAGATCTTAAGGTCATGTATTTGATAAATGTTCAATACAAAACATTATTTTCTTTCCTTATTTTATTGGTAATTATATGAATTGATTTTATATCTTATGTAATGGATTCTTTTTTAGTTTATGCAAATTGATAAATGATGAATGAATTAAGGAAGAATTGCATATTATTTATCTCTCAAAATCTATCTACGGGGATAGCTCTATTGAGAGACCATGAGATTGAAGATCTGAAGGTCATCCGTTCGATCCACATTCACTAGAAAAAAAATTCTCTCTATATTTTTTTAGAAAAATAAAATTTTATTCTATTTCTTTTGTAATTGATCTTTTTTTAGCTTCCGCAAAATGGTTATTTTTTAAGGAACAATATCAAAATGAAGAATAAGTATTTATTTTCTAGAAACCGATAGTGAGGATTGCTCAATTGCGAGAGCGTCAAACTTAAGATCTTCAGGTCATGTATTTGATCAATGTTCAACACAAAACTTTATTTTCTATCCTTATTTTGTTGGGAATTATATGAATTGATTTTATATCCTATGTAATCGATTCTCTTTTAGTTTATGCAAATTGATAAATGATGAATGAATTAAGGAAGAATTGCATATTATATATTTCTCAAAATCTATTTGCGGGGACAGCTCTATTGGCGTGAGATTGAAAATCTGAAGGTCATCCGTTCGATCCACATTCACTAGAAAAAAAATTTTCCTTTCTATATTTTTTTAAAAAATAAAATTTTATTTTATTTCTTTTGTAATTGATCTTATTCTTAGCTTCCGCAAAATGGTTATTTATTAAGGAACAATATCAAAATGAAGAATAAGTATTTATTTTCTAAAATCCAATCGTGGGAAATTGCTCAATTGCGAGAGCATCAAACTTTAGATCTTAAGGTCATGTATTTGATAAATGTTCAACACAAAACTTTATTTTCTTTACTTATTTTATTGGGAATAATATAAAATGATTTTATATCTTATGTAACCAATCCTTTTTTAGTTTATGCAAAATGATAAATGATGAATGGATAAAGAAACAATTGCACACTATTTATTTTCTATAATTTATTTGCGGGGATAGCTCAGTTGGGAGAGCGTTAGACTAAAGATCTGAAGGTCACGTGTTTGATCCACGTTCACCACAAAAAAAAAATTATTTCTATTTTTTTAGAAATATAAAATTTTCTTTTATTTCTTTTGTAATTGATCTTAGTGTTAGCTTCTCCAAAATGTTAATTAATTAACGAACATTATCAAAATAAAGAATAAGTATTTATTTTCTAAAAAACTGATAGTGGGGATTGCTTAATTGCAAGAGCGTTAAACTTAATATATTAAAGTCATGCATTTGATCCATGTTCAACACAACTTTATTTTCTATCCTTATTTTGTTGGAATTATATAAATTGATTTTATATCTTATGTAATCGATTCTTTTTTAGTTTATGCAAAATGATAAATGATGAATGAATTGAGGAAAAGTTGCATATTATTTATTTTTTAAAATCAATATGCGGAGATAGCTCATTTGGGAGAGCGTCAGACTAAAGATCTAATGGTCACATTTTTTGAACCACGTTCACCTTAAAAAGAAAATTTCTTTCTATATTTATTTTAGAAAAATAACTTTTTATTTCATTTCTTTTCTAATTCATCTTAATTTTAGCTACTCCAAAAAGGTAATTTATTATGATTGAATATCAGAATGAAAAATAAATATTTATTTTCTAGAAATCGATATTGAGTATTGCTTGATTGCAAGAGCATCAAACTTAAGATCTTAAGGTCATGTATTTGATCAATGTTCAACACAAAACTTTATTTTCTATCCTTATTTTATTGGAAATTATATGAATTAATTTTATATCTTATGTAATGGTTTCTTTATTAGTTTATGCAAATTTGATAAATGATGAGTAAAGTAACGAAGAATTGCATATTATTTATCTCTCAAAATATATCTGCAGGGATAGCTCAATTGTGAGAACGTGAGATTGAACATTTGAAGGTCATCCGTTCGATCCACATTCACTAGAAAAAAAAATTCTTTCTATATTTTTTTAGAAAAATAAATTGTTATTTTATTTCTTTTCTAATTGATCTTATTTTTAGCTTCCGTAAAATGGTAATTTTTTAAGAAACAATATCAAAATGAAGAATAAGTATTTATTTTCTAGAAACCGATAGTGAGGATTGCTCAATTGCGAGAGCGTCAAAATTAAGATCTTAAGGCCATGTATTTGATCAATGTTCAACACAAAACTTTATTTTCTATCCATATTTTGTTGGGAATTATATGAATTTATTTTATATCCTGTGTAATCGATTCTTTTTTAGTTTTTGCAAATTGATAAATGATGAATGAATTAAGGAAGAATTGCATATTATTTATTTCTCAAAATCTATTTGTGGGGATAGCTCTGTTGGGAGAGCGTGAGATTGAAGATTTGAAGGTGTTCGATCCACATTCACTAGAAAAAAAATTTTCTTTCTATATTTTTTAGAAAAATAAATTTTTATTTTATTTCTTTTGTAATTGATCGTATTCTTAACTTCTGTAAAATGGTTATTTATTAAGGAACAATATCAAAATGAAGAATAAGTATATATTTTCTAAAATCCAATAATGGGAAATTGCTCAATTCGAGAGCATCAAACTCTAGATCTTAAGGTCATGTATTTGATAAATGTTCAACACAAAATTTTATTTTCTTTCCTTATTTTATTGGGAATTATATGAATTGATTTTATATCTTATGTAATGGATTCTTTTTTAGTTTGTGCAAATTGATAAATGATGAATGAATTAAGGAAGAATTGCATATTATTTATGTCTCAAAATCTATCTGTGGGGATAGCTCTATTGTGAGACAGTGAGATTGAAGATCTGAAGGTCATCCGCTCGATCCACATTCACTAGAAAAAAAATTCTCTCTATATTTTTTTAGAAAAATAAATTCTTATTTTATTTCTTTTGTAATTGATTTTTTTTAGCTTCCGCAAAATGGTTATTTTTTAAGGAACAATATCAAAATGAAGAATAAGTATTTATTTTCTAGAAACCGATAGTGAGGATTGATCAATTGTGTGAGCGTCAAACTTAGGATCTTCAGGTCATGTATTTGATCAATGTTCAACACAAAACTTTATTTTCTATCCTTATTTTGTTGGGAATTATATGAATTGATTTTATATCCTATGTAATCGATTCTTTTTTAGTTTATGCAAATTGATAAATGATGAATGATTTAAGGAAGAATTGCATATTATTTATTTATCAAAATCTATTTGTGGGGATAGCTTTGTCGGGAGAGCATGAGATTGAAGATCTAAAGGTCATCCGTTCCACATTCTCTAGAAAAAAAAAATTCTCTTTTCATATTTTTTTTAAAAAATAAAATTTTATTTTATTTCTTTTGTAATTGATCTTATTCTTAGCTTCTGCAAAATGGTAATTTATTGAGGAACAATATCAAAATGAAGAATAAGTATTTATCAAAATTTTCTATCCTTATTTTGTTCGAAATTATATGAATTGATCTTATATCCTATGTAATTGAGTCTTTTTTAGTTTATGCAAATTGATAAATGAAGAATGAATTAAGGAAGAATTGCATATTATTTATTTCTAGAAATCTATTTGCGGGGATAGCTCTGTCAGGAGAGTGTGTGATTGAAGATCTGAAGGTCATCCGTTTGGGTTTGATCCACATTCTCTAGAAAAAAAAAATTTCTTTTTATATTTTTTTTAAAATAGAAATTTTTATTTTATTTCTTTTGTAATTGATCTTATTCTTAGCTTCCGCAAATGGTAATTTATTAAGGAACAATATCAAAATGAAGAATAAGTATTTATTTTCTAAAATCCAATAGTGGGAAATTGCTCAATTGCTAGAGTATCAAACTTTAGATCTTATGGTCTTGTATTTGATAAATCTTTAACTCAAAACTTTATTTTCTTTCTTTATTTTATTGGGAATTATATGAACTAATTTTATATCTTATGTAATCGATCCTTTTTTTAGTTTATGCAAAATGATAAATGATGAATGAATAAAGGAACAATTGCATACTATTTATTTTCTACAATCTATCTGCGGAGTTAGCTCAGTTGGGAGAGCGTCAGACTGAAGATCAGAAGGTCACGTCTTTGATCCATGTTCACTGCACACAAAAAAAATATTTTTATTTCTTTTGTAAATGATCTTAGTTTTAGCTTCTCCAAAATGGTAATCAATTAACCAACATTATCAAAATAAAGAATAAGTATTTATTTTCTAAAAAACCGATAGTGGGGATTGCTCAATTGCGAGAGCGTCAAACTTAATATCTTAAAGTCATGTATTTGATCCATGTTCAACACAAAATTTTATTTTCTATCCTTATTTTGTTGGGAATTATATGAATTGATTTTATATCTTATCTAATCGATCCTCTTTTAGTATATGCAAAATGATGAATGATGAATGAATTAAGAAATAGTTGCATATTATTTATTTTTTAAAATCAATATTCGAAGATAGATAATTTGGGAGAGCGTCAGACTAAAGATCTAATGGTCACATATTTGATCCACGTTCACCTTAAAAAAAAAAAAATTCTATAATTCTTTTAGAAAAATAACTTTTTATTTTTATTTCTTTTGTAATTCATCTTAATTTTAGCGTCTCCAAAATTGTAATTTATTATGGACCAATATCAGATTGAGAAATAAGTATTTATTTTCTAGAAATCGATAGTGTGGATTGCTCGATTGCGAGAGTGTCAAACTTAAGATCTTAAGGTCTTGTATTTGATCAAGGTTCAACACAAAACTTTATTTTCTATCCCTATTTTGTTGGGAATTATATGAATTGATTTTATATCTTATGCAATCGATTCTTTTTTAGTTTATGCAAATTGATAAAAGATGAACGAATTAAGAAAGAATTGCATATTATTTATTTCTCAAAATCCATCTTCGGGGATATCTCTGTTGTGAGACCATGAGATTGAAGATCTGAAGGTCATCCGTTCGATCCACATTCACTAGAAAAACAAATTCTTTCTATATTTTTTTAAAAAATAAATTTTTATTTTATTTCTTTTCTAATTGATCTTATTTTTAGCTTCCGCAAAATGGTAATTTTTTAAGAAACAATATCAAAATGAAGAATAAGTATTTATTTTCTAGAAACCGATAGTGACGATTGCTCAATTGCGAGAGCGTCAAACTTAAGATCTTAAGGTCATGTATTTGATCAATGTTCAACACAACTTTATTTTCTATCCATATTTTGTTGGGAATTATATGAATTGATTTTATATCCTATGTAATCGATTCTTTTTTAGTTTCTGCAAATTGATAAATGATGAATGAATTAAGGAAGAATTGCATTTTATTTATTTCTCAAAATCTATTTGCGGGGATAGCTCTGTTGGGAGAGCATGAGATTGAAGATCTGAAGGTCATCCGTCCGATCCACATTCACTAGAAAAAAATTTTCTTTCTATATTTTTTAGAAAAATAAATTTTTATTTTATTTCTTTTGTAATTGATCTTATTCTTAACTTCCGCAAATGGTTATTTATTAAGGAACAATATCAAAATGGAGAATAAGTATTTATTTTCTAAAATCCAATAGTGGGAAATTGCTCAATTGCGAGAGCATCAAACTTTATATCTTAAGGTCATGTATTTGATAAATGTTCAACACAAAACTTTATTTTCTTTCCTTATTTTATTAGGAATTATATGAATTGATTTTATATCTTATGTAACGATCCTTTTTTAGTTTATGCAAAATGATATATTATGAATGAATAAAGGAAGAATTGCATACTATTTATTTTTTATAGTTTATCTGAGGGGATAGCTCAGTTGGTAGAGCGTCAGACTGAAGATTTGAAGGTCACGTGTTCAATCCATGTTCAACGCATAAAAATATTATTTTTATTTTTTTTGTAAATGATCTTAGTTTTTGCTTCTCCAAAATGGTAATTAATTAACGACCATTATCAAAATAAAGAATAAGTATTTATTTTCTAAAAAACCGATAGTGGGGATTGCCCAATTGCGAGAGCGTCAAACTTAATATCTTAAAGTCATGTATTTGATCCATGTTCAACACAAAACTTTATTTTCTATCCTTATTTTCTTGGAATTATATGAATTGATTTTATATCTATGTAATCGATCCTTTTTTTAGTTTATGCAATATGATGAATGAATTAAGGAAGAATTGCATATTATTTATTTCTCAAAATCTATCTGCGGGAATATCTCTGTTGTGAGACTGTGAGATTGAAGATATGAAGGACATCCGTTTGATCCACATTCACTAGAAAAAAAATTCTTTCTATATTTTTTTAGAAAAATAAATTTTTATTTTATTTTTTTTTCTAATTGATCTTATTTTTAGCTTCCGCAAAATGGTAATTTTTTAAGGAACAATAACAAAATGAAGAATAATTATTTATTTTCTAGAAACCGATAGTGAGGATTGCTCAATTGCAAGAGCGTCAAACTTAAGATCTTAAGGTCATGTATTTGATCAATGTTCAACACAAAACTTTATTTTCTATCCTTATTTTGTTGGGAATTATATGAATTGATTTTATATCCTATGTAATTGATTCTTTTTTAGTTTATGCAAATTGATAAATGAAAAATGAATTAAGGAAGAATTGCATATTATTTATTTCTCATAATCTATTTGCGGGGATAGCTCTGTCGGGAGAGCGAGAGAAACTTCAGGTGGCTAGCTGAGAGGGTTTAAGACACTAGAAACTTGCGCTGAGTGGTTCAGCACAAGCAAGACTTGTTGCCAGAATAGTTCTCTAGTAACCCAAGGCAGCCAAGTGAAGTTTGCACCTGATGGTGCAATTGGCTGAACTCAAAATGCTATGTTATAGTAAAACCCATAAATCTCAGTTTTGTGTTTGCTCAATCTCTCGGCCACAGCAATGAGTTTGTTGGGCCTAGGCTTATGCAGCTAGAGGACCAAAATTCTATCTATTGGTTAGATAGCTTGATGGTCCGCTCAGTTCAGAATATACCTGTAGAGTCCAAGAACAGAGATCCAGCGAGCTCAAAGCAAATTTGCAAATCAACAGTAACATAAATCTCAGCTTCTATTGATTCCAGTTTCAGCCCTAACAATGAACCTACTATACCCGAAACTGACGTAACCTGAAGACGTGCTGCTATCCATCAGTTAGATAGTTCAAGGATCTCTCGGTTCAGAAAATTCAAGCAGATATTCAAGAGTAAAGTTCAGTGGCAATTCAGAAAACTTCAAATGGTAACTACTGTAACAATTTTCAGCGGATTCAGAGATTTCAGCGAACAGCAGATTTCAGAAATTTCAGCAATAACAGATGGTGATTTTAGTATACTATCAGGTGTTAGTGCAGCAGAATCCAGGCTAGTCAGTTTACAATGAATGTACGAGACCAGTTCAGCAATTATCAGAGATATGCGATGGTAAGCTACAGTGCATAAGCAGATTTTCCGGAAAATTAAGCTAGCAAATAAGATTCAGTTCAGCAAGACTTAACGCAAGATTACGGTTTCCAAATAATTGTTCACAGCCTAAGCGGTTTCACAGTTTCAGCAGCAAGAGAACTCCAGAAATCAGACAGCAAGTATTCAGAAATCCAACAGAGGAAAATCGGTGAACAGTTACAGTGCAAGTGTTTAAGTAATAATGCAGCAGTGTGTACTCAATACCAATAGCTCAGTATTCGCAGACAAATAAGACTCAGATACGCGTGAGCAAGAACAACAAGCAGATTTTAGTTCTAACATGCAAGATTTCAGGGGAAGAAGCTAAGTGTTCAGTTCACAGCGACAGGAGGTAATGTGCAGGATTTTCACGCAAAAATTCAGATCAAGAAAACAGGAAACTAAGAGCACTTAAGGGTTGCTCTGATACCACTGATGTAGGAAGCTTTTATGCCCTAGATCTTCCCTTAGGTATGTAGCTCTCTATGGGGTTAATCTCTAAGTGCAGGTTTATGTTTCAGATGAGCAAGGATGCTAAGCATGTGAGTGAGTGGAAAATGTAGCTAGTTTAGAGGAGTATGCGGGTTCAATGTGAGATGAGTTGGAATGACAACACCTGAGGCCCCCTTTGAGGAAGGGGGCCAAGCTTCCTCCTCGGCTAATTAGCACCCAGTGATGGCTTGTTCCCGCAGGTGGTTTCTAGAAGTTATAATCCAGTTCTATTCAGCTCCACGACTCCACAAGCTTCAGTAACATTCAATCTCTCCAGGGGAACGGGAGGTTCGGCAGGTTGGAATCAGTAAAGAAACAGGGAAGAGGGGCCTTCCGGCACACCCTCAGGGAACCAAGATGGAGGGGTCAAAGGCTCACCCTCAACGAGCACAAGGGGCCAAAGGCTCACCCTCAATAGCACAAGGCTAACACAAAGAGTTTTTCTTCAACATTCATTAACTTGTGCAGTGTGACAAAATACATGGACTTTAAACCAAGCTCCAACGTTTACATTTGCAAGACTCTCGGCATTCCCTCTTTGCTGCAGATTTAGTCTTCAACGGTAACAAAGCTGAGCTGGCCATATCTTAGCATGGGTTTGATGTGTTACTAGCCGTTGGTGGTTTGTAGCCGGCTGCTTGATCTGATTTGATGATGGCTGGCTGGATTAGATATATGGCTGGTGCTGCCCTCTTGCATGAAATAAGATGGACTGGTACTTCTAGCTGATTTGTTTTATAATGGCTGGCTGAAGTAGAAATATAGCTGGTCTTGACCTCTTGCATGATATTGTTGACCCTTTGACTGTTATTGACCTTGTTGTTAGACTTAGCAATTCGGGTCAGCGGGTCATAAACGGGTCATGTCAGCTGTGACCCGTTACCCGTTTAAGCCAACTCGAACACGACCCGTTTAACTAATTGGGTCAAACTGTCTAACCCGAACACGACCCGTATATAATCGGGTCAACCAGACACGACCCGAATAACCTGTTTATCATTCATATTTTAAACATAGATAATAAATTGATAAAAATTATATTAAAATTAATAAAAATTTGGGCTTATGAGAGGGCCGAAATCTAGGTTAAAAGATATTTGGGTTTATGGGCTAGCAAAAGGAATTAGTGAGCCTATATTTAAATTACATATATATAAATATATAATGTAATCGGGTTAAGCGGGTCAACCCGTTTACAACCCGACACGACCCGATTATTTTCGGGTCATAAACGGGTTGACCTGTTTATGACCCGAACACGATTATGGCTGACCCGAACCCGCCTAACTTCGTGTCGGTCGGGTCGGGTCAGCGGGTCGTGTCAAGTTTTGCCAGGTCTACTTGTTGTAAGTGGGAATAGCTGGGATGTGAGAATGCCTTGAGGATTGAGGAGCTTTGGTGCCATGTAAGTGCTAGTACAAGTGTTGTTTACCTAGGCCACAACATCCTACTACATCAACTACAAAATAAAACAAGAACTTAGAAAATAAACCTAGGTTAATCCTAACTACCACAACAACAACATAAGAGCTTTACAAAATGGTCCACCAACTAGTCTCACAACCATCAAGACTAGCTTGGACCGAATAATCAAAATTTAACAAGTTTCCAAAATTAAAGATAAACGGAAATGTAAACAAGTTTTCAAAACACAATTTAGTCCCAAAAGATGCCCCTGCATCATGAATTAAGGAACAATTGCATATTATTTATTTTTTAAAATCTATCTGCATGGATCGCTCAATTGGGAGAGTGTGAGACTGAAGATCTGAATGTCATGTGTTTGATCCACGTTCACCACAAAAAAAAATATTTCTATATTTTTTTAGATTTATAAATTTTTCTTTCGTTTCTTTTGTAATTGATCTTATTTTTAGCTTCTCCAAAATGGTAATTAATTAAGGTACAATATCAGAATGAAGAATAAGTATTTACTTTCAAGGTCGTCAAACTTAATATCTTAAGGTCATGTATTTGATCCATGGTCAACACAAAAGTTTGTTTTCTTTCCTTATTTAGTTCGGAATTATATGAATTGATTTTACATCATATGTAATATATCCTTTTTTAATTTATGCTTAATGGTAAATGATGAATGAATTAAGGAACAATTGCGTACTATTTATTTTTTAAAATCTATCTACGGGGTTAGCTTAGTTTGGAGAGCACTGAAGATTTGAAGTGAAGGTCACGTGTTCGATCAACGTTCAGCACAAATGGAAATTTCTTTCTATATTTCTTTAGAAATATAACTATTTATTTTATTTCTATTGTAAGTGATCTTATTTTTACTTTATTTTCTTTCCTTATTTTGTTGGGAATTATATGAATTGATTTTATATCTTATGTAATCAATGCTTTTTTAATTTCTGCAAATTGATAAATGATGAATGAATTAAGGAACAATGGCTTTCAAAATCTATCTGAAGGGATCGCTTGGGAGAGCGTGAGATTGAAGATCTAAAGGTCATTCGTTTGATCCACATTCACTGCAAATAAAAATTTCCATCTATATTTTTTTAGAAATATTAATTTTTCTTTTAATTTTTTTGTAATTGATCTTATTTTTGGCTTCTCCAAAATGGTAATTTAGTAAGGTACAATACCAAAATGAAGAATAAGTATTTATTTTCTAAAAACCGTTAGTGTGGAATTGCTCAAGTGCGAAAGCATCAAACTTTAGATCTTAAGGTCATGTATTTGATCCATGTTTAACACAAAACTTTATTTTATTTCCTTATTTTATTGGGAATTATATGTATTGATTTTATATATTATATAATCTATCCTTTTTTAGTTTATGAAAAATGATAAATGATGAATGAATTAAGGAACAATTGCATTTTTATTTATTTTTTAAAATTTATTTTTGGAGATAGCTCAGTTGGGAGAGCGTTAGACTGAATATCTGAAGGTCACGTGTTTGATCAACGTTCATATAATTCTTTTTGGAGATAGCAAATAAAAATTTCTTTTTATATTTTTTTAGAAATATATTTTTTTTCTTTTATTTCTTTTGTAATTATATTATTTTTAGCTTCTCCAAAATGGTAATTTTTAAGGAACAATATGAAAATAAAGAATAATTATTTATTTTGTAAAAATTGTTAGTGGCAATTGCTCAATTGCGAGAGCGTCAAACTTATGATCTTAAGGTCATGTATTTGATCCATGTGCAACACAAAAGTTTATTTTCTTTTCTTATTTTGATGCGAATTATATGAATTGATTTTATATCTTATGTAATCAATCCTTTTTTAGTTTATGCAAATTGATAAATGATGAATGAATTAAGGAACAATTGCATATTGTTTATTTTTTAAAATTTATCTGCGGGGATCGCTCAGTTAAGAGAGCGTGAGACTGAAGATCCGAAGGTCATGCATTCGATTCACTTTCACTGCAAAAAAAATTCTTTCAATATTTTTTTATAAAAATAAAATTTTCTTTTCTTTTGTAATTAATCTTATTTTTAGCTTCCGCAAAATGGTAATTTGTTAAGGAACAATATCAAAATGAAGAAAAGTATTTATTTTCTAAAAACTGATAATGGGGAATTGCGAGAGCTGTCATACTTAAGATCTTAAGTTCATGTATTTGATCCATGTTCAATGCAAAACTTTATTTTCTTTTCTTATTTTATTGGGAATTATATGAATTGATTTTATATCTTATGTAATCGATCCTTTTTTAGTTTATGCAAAATGGTAAATGATGAATAAATAAAGGAACAATTGTATACTTTTTTAAAATCTATTTGCGGGGATAGGTTAGTTGGGAGAGCATCCGACTAAAGATCTGAAGGTCATGTGTTTGATCCATGTTCACCATAAACAAGAATTTCTTTCTATATTTTTTTAGAAATATAAAATTTTCTCTTTTTTTTGTAATTGATCTTATTTTTAGCTTCTCCAAAATGGTAATTAATTAAGGAACATTATCAAAATGAAAGATAAGTATTTATTTTTTGAAAACCAATAGTGGGAATTGATCAATTGCAAGAGCGTCAAATTTAATATCTTAAAGTCATGTATCTGATCCATGTTCAACACAAAACTGTAGGTTATTTTATGGTCCATATGTTCTAATCTATTTATTATTTAAAATAACTTATCATATTTTAATAATTGATAAGTTTCTAAATCCTATTGGTTACAAGAATTATTTGTTAACCTATACATTGATGGGATGTGGGTTATAATAGATAAAAAGAAATGGGTCCTCTCTCTACCCATTAACATAAATTCTCCATCAATAAAAGGATGATATGGTCTTTAATCATGGATCAAGGGGTCAAGAGAGAGAAATCTAGTTTCATCAAACAAGAGATTATTTTAATCAATCATTATCAAATCTTCATGGATCAAGGTATGATTTTATTCTTAACTTTTATTATGCATGTGAAAATTATATAGTTCAAAGATCTTGATATAATGCTAATGTAATTATAATATACATTATTTACATAATAATAATATAGAAATAAAAATTATCTTACAGTTGGTATCAGAGCTATGGTTTTAGAACATATAATTTTCCATTAATATATTTTTTTATGGCATGATGATAATATATTCTACATCAATTCAAATAATTTCAGGTATATATAAATAAATTAGAAGTTATGTGTTTAAGTTGGACACGTAATTATGATAGAAAATTTATTTACCATGAACGTTATATAAATTATATCTTTTTATTTGGATTTATATATTGAAATCAATGCACTAATGAATTTTGGTTTACTATTTTTTTGTGACATATTCTTTACGTGTTTTTCTCTTTCGTTGGTTTAAATGTTTTAATGCTTCCTTAATCATTTGTGACATATTTATAAAGTTCAACAAATAATAGTAACATTTGAAATATAATGGATTAAGTTATATGAATAATTTTATGTTATGACTTCTTTAGAATTAGTTAATGTGATTAACAACATAGTGAAAATATTATATATAGTCATGTTTAAACAAAAGTTTTTTTTAAAGAACCTTTTATTAAGTTGTAGAACATTACAATTAATTTGGAATCTATATTATGAATAATTTGTTAGTCACCAAAGTGGCCAAATTAGAATATTTCTATAGATACCAAATTAAAATTTCAATCACCCATTATTATGTGATGTTATTAAAAGGATAACATGATGATATATATTATATTAATGGGTATATTGAAATTCATTGATTATAAAATATTTATGAATCACCCAAAGGTTGATTAGTTATTTTGTAATCATGAACATGACAATGGTTAATTGATTGATATATTTGGTTAGATATGTTTGGTACATCCAAAGATTATCGGCATGCCTAATTAAAATATACTTTAATTACCAATTATGTTAAAATAATAAGCATTGATAATATTTATTATTGTGCATTATTGAATCACCCAAAGGAGAACATCAATGCACATTTAATTCTATCATCTAATCTATATTATATGTTTATTTAAAACTTGAAGCATTAATGTATGAGCATTTTATTTATTTGCAACATTTGGTCCTATTTCTCTTCATTCGCAAGCTTCATCTATTATAAAGTTCAATGGGCTTAATTTTTCTGAATGGTCTAAACAAGTCCAGTTTCACTTAGGAATTTTGGATCTTGATTTAGCACTTATAGATGATAAGCCTGATGCTATCACTGACTCTAGTAGTGCAGACCAAATATCTTTCTATAATGCTTGGGAAAGATCAAATAGAATGAGTTTAATGTTTATGCGAATGACAATAGCAGAGAACATCAAGTCAACAATTTCTAAAACTGATAGGGACATTAATGGGTACATTAACCACCATGAAGTTCGATGGTTCTCGTACCATGCATGAGCACCTTACTGAAATGATAAATATAGCAGCAAGATTGGGATCCATCGAAATGAAAGTTGATGAAAGCTTCCTTGTGACATTCATCATGAACTCCTTACCTCCTCAATATGGTCCATTCCAAATAAATTACAATACAATAAAAGATAAATGGAATGTGACAGAATTTCAAACTTTGCTTATTCAAGAGGAAGCAAGATTAAGAAAACAAGGAACTCACTCAATTAATCTCATGGGTCAATGATGACTCTAAATTTCATAATAATTTTCATACTTATTAAATGGTCTTTTGGGGTCATAATCATGCTCGTTTGCTTATTTTTATGCCTTATTTATCAAATATTTCAAAATCTATACCTTTCTTGGTTTTTGATCAATTTCAGGTAAAAAGACATCATTATCATGAGTTTTCAAGCAATTTCAATGCATGGACGAGTTCTAATCATCAAGAGGAGTTCACACATCAAATTTCAAGTTAAACCGAGTTTTCTGAAAAAATTATGGTTGTGCCGTAATGAATTTTACAGCTGTAATATGTGAATATGGCACTACCGTAATGATTTTCATGGCCATATCCCGCAGAGATTTTTTTTGGAAAATTACGGTACTACCGTAATGCTTTTTACGATGCGGTAATTTCAGTCCATGTTCATACAGAGACTTTCATAGGATTTCGATGAATTACGCCACCAACAAAATATATTTTATGGTACCATAATTTCGGGCAAATTTCATACAGAGACTTTCAGAAACAATCGAGAAGATTACGGCACTGCCATAATGCTTTTACAGTGCCATAATTGCAGGCCATTTCCCTACAATAACTTCAGAATGAATTACGATGTTTCATGCTAGCTTAAACCTTCTTTTGGGACACGGGGGAGTAATCCCCTAAATTTCTTAATGACTAGATTAATTTTACTTTCGTCTTGATAATTTTACTGTGATAATTCTATTTATGTGATGATTGCCCTTAATTCTCCATAGATTCATATTAATCAGCATGATTTAGAGTTTTTACATTATGGACTGAAAAGTGATTTGTGAAAACTTGGAACCCTAAAATTGAACGTTATGAACTCATCGTAAGAAATTAGATCTGTTCTTATTTCTCGATTTTAGAAGTATATTGCCATATTGATAATCTGAACTTAGGATTGAGTTATTGAAATAAACATGATGATACTGTGAGAGATCAAGTATCGGATCGTTGGAGAACCTTAAGTAAAACCTGTGAAAATTATAGTTTGAAAATATGTAGTTTTCACTTAAGATGATTGACTTAGAATTCGGATGCATGAGAGTGATCCTTGAGTTCTTTGTCAATGATTTACTTATATCTAACATTGAATAAATCCTGCATGAGAGTGAGGATTAGTTCTTTGTAAATTGTCTATGCGAGAGCGAGATGATTTCTTTTTATGTCTTTATCATAATAAAATTTGATTGACGAACATCTATTCATATCTAGTCATGGAAATTAAGGCGGATGAAACCCTAGTCCCAGTTTCTCTCTCTGATATTTTCGTGTAGCTTCCGATACTTTGCTTTCACATTTTCGATTGCCTAGCTAGTAAGAAATTGATTATATGGTACTTGGCAAACGAGGTCTCTGTGGTTCGATATCTTAATTATTACTTCGAGTATCCATGCACTTGCAGACTACAACAGTCAATAAGGAGCTAAAAATAAATCAAGAAAGAAGAATCCAAAGGGTAATAAAGGACCATTGAAGGTTAATGAGTCATCTACCCAGATCTAAAAAAGGAACAAAAGAAAAATGGTTGTCATTTTTGTGGAAAGCCTGGACACCATAAGAAAGATTGCCTAAAACACAAGGCATGGTTCGAAAGTAGAGGTAAGCATAATGCTTTCGTATGTTTCGAATCAAATTTTGTTGAAGTTCCTTTTAATACTTGGTGGATTGATTCTGGTTGTACTACTCATGTTTCAAATACGATGCAGGGATTCCTTATGACCCAAACCATAAACGCAAATGAAAATTTTGTGCTTATGAGAAATCGAGTTAAAGCTCCAATTGAAGCCATCGGAACTTATCGTTTGATTTTAGACACTGGACATCATTTAGATCTTTTCCAAACTCTTTATGTTCCTTCTATTTCTTGTAATTTAATTTCTTTATCAAAACTTGATACAGCTGGATACTCCTTTAAGTTTGGAAATAGATGTTGTAGCTTGTTTAATTACAATCATTTTATTGGTTCTGGTGTTCTTAATGATGGCTTATATAAAATAAATCTTGATAATCTATTTGCCGAGACTCTACTAACTTTGTATCATCCTCTTGGTACCAAACGAGGTTTAATAGATGAAAGTTTAGCTTACCTGTGGCATAAACGTTTAGGTCACATATCCAAAAAAAGGATACAAGGATTAATAAAAAATAATATCCTTCCTGATTTGGATTTTACTGATTTTGGTATTTGTATAGATTGTATTAAAGGAAAATACACAAAATATACAAATAAGAAGAAAGCCACAAGAAGCACACAACTCCTTGAACTTGTACACACCGATATATGGTCCTTTTTGTCGCACCCCCAGAATAATCATGTAATTGAATATTTGTTTTATAATTCAATCTCCCAGGATTCAAATCAAATAAATTTATAAACTCACAATTGAGAATAACCTCAACACTATACTTATATACTTCTAGGGTTGCAACAACATCACTTATCAAATTTATACAAAACATCACACTACTAGTATGAACATTATAATTCTCATTTATACAACTAACTCACAAGATAGAATCAAACATCAAACTTCATATATACATTAACAAGTTCATATTGTTTTATCATGGTACAACATTGTTCTAACCAAAATGCATATACAAGTGAGTTTTCTCTCAGCTCATCAAAATCTTCTATTGCCCCAAGGAAAAGCAACCAAAAGCTAACTTGTAATATATATAAAATCACAAGAGTGAGCTAGGAAAACTCAGCAAGAACTACATAGCCCATAGAATAAATACACCTGTAGTCTAACTTTTGAAAATAGAGTTCATGAATATTATAACCAAATATGAGAAAGAGATTGATATCATAAGCATCAAGAACAATGGGCATATGAATACAATAGCTTACAAGTATCTAAACCATTTTAGGAACACATGATCAGATCACTATCACAAGGTAGCAATAAACATATAGAACTAATAACTGATAGCATATCTCATGAGTATCAAAAGTATCATATAAGAACAAGTATCAAATCCGAACAAGTATCAATGATATCAAAACATCATAGAAAGATAGTATCATACAAAGAGTAGTGGGAACAAAGTAAAACAAAGTCCTCCACGTTTGGAAGCAAGACTAACCCACGTCTGGGAAAGCCCACAAAGCAAAAGCCGGCAAATGGCTCACCATGGTCCAACCAAATGTGAATGGAGGGATTCTAGAGGTGGCTCCCATGGATTCAAGAGGTGGCCCCCCATTATTTCTAATGTGGCACTTTGCTCCATGTAGCACTTAGTTCCATATCCATCACCTGATTCCCATACATGGGATCACATCATTTTCCCACTAGAGTTGTAAGGGCCAAAGGACAAAGTTACCAACTTAGTGTTAGTCTTGTATTATACACCAATGCCCTTACAACATGATCATCATGGATAAAAGTATCAATAAAAGGATATCCATGAATCAGACCAATAATAATACCGGATGCATTTACCAAAAGCATAAGCATCCTTACCACGTATACCACAATACAGCTAGGCTAAGAGTAAAATATGTTAACCTAGATCAGCCCAATTTATTCCAATGAATCATAAGGATATATGAAATATCCTCCTACCAAATAGGAGTCATTGAAACCAAATTTGAGTCTAATTTCCAATAAAAATTGTTTGATACGATTTGACAAAATACACAAAAAGATATATGGATTAGAGTGGCAAGGGATCAACCTGCCTTGTTTCTGGTATTGAACTAGATAATACAGTCGGTTGAAGGATATTACACATATTACAAATATGCACTATATGGTCCGTTGGACAGCTATTTGAATCTGCTTTCGTTTGAAACAAAAATCATTCAAAACCGATTTGTATATCAATAGTTATAAGCAAAATAACACAAGAAGGTCAGATTGGTATTATAGAAAAGATGTGCTGAATGTTGCTATGTATTGGATGCCTTCATGTTGAACAACTATATGCAATATCAGATTTATTGGAAAGATAATCAAGTTCTCTTTCATGTACAATAGATTTTGTCAAATAATCTTGTGTATAGACAAAGTTATACAAGAATAACCATAACAAGGACAGATGTGCATGAATTGCATCATCCTATCCACTATCATAAAATTTTCCATATTAATTCAAGAAAACATCCAAATTCGATATGATTACACCAAATCAAAGAATAAAATAGGTATTTTTAGGGTAATTTTAACGTAATCTATGGTTTTGGAAAACATAAATCTAGGCTTAGGGTAGAAACTTGCCTTAATCAAAATTTGAGTGCTCTAATCTCTTCTTCTCCAATTTCACCACCTTCACTTTGCTCTCCCCCAAACCAAAAAAAAGTTACTAGTGAAAACCTTCATCTTTTCCCTTTTTTTTCCTTCTGCCTTATCCCTCGGTAGGAGGTGTCAAGTGTAGGTTGATTCCATCTCTCAAGCAAGCTTGAGGTGGCATGGAAGCTAAGCATGGCATGGTAAGTAAATGCTCAATTCTCACTTACATTTCTCTTTTCCAGTTTCTCTTTTTTTTTTATTTCTCCTAACTTGAGTTTTAGTTCCCTTCCTTTAACAATACTTCACTTGATATGTATTATGTATCATGACATGAATGGGTGACAAAATACAAATGTGCTTTGATGCTAATGTAAAATGGAATGAGATGAAAAATATGAGTTAATCTTCATAATTAGTGTACTAAGAGCATGGATAGTACACTTTTGATATTCCATCATTTGGTGGAGAAAAATATTTTATCACCTTTATCGATGATTTTTCACATTATGGATATATTTATTTGTTATATGAAAAATCTCAATCAGTAAATGTCTTAGAGGTATTTATTACTGAAGTTGAAAGACAATTAGATACAAAAGTGAAAATTATTAGATCTGATAGAGGTGGTGAATATTATGGAAGGTATGATGAACATGGACAACACCCCAGTCCATTTGCTAAATTTCTTGAAAGGCATGACATATGTGCTCAATATACAATGCCAGGAACACCAAAACAGAATGGTGTTGCAGAAAGGCGTAATTGTACCTTAATGGATATGGTTAGAAGCATGTTATGTTATTCTTCTTTATCCTTGTCATTGTGGATGTATGCCTTAAAAACTGCCATGTATGTATTAAATAGGGTTCCTAGTAAAGCAGTTCAAAAGACTCCTTTTGACCTATGGACAGGAAGGAAACCTAGTTTAAGGCACCTACATGTATGGGGTTGCCCGGCAGAAGTAAGAATTTATAATCCACTTGAAAAGAAATTGGATTTAAAAACAACCAGTGGTTTCTTCATTGGTTATCCAGAAAAATATAAAGGGTATAGATTTTATTGCCCTAGCCATAGTACAAGAATTGTTGAAACTGGAAATGCAAAATTTATTGAAAATGGTGACATCAGTGGGAGTGTAGAACCACGTAAAGTTGAAATTCAAGAAGTCTTCGTAGAGTTTTCTTTACCTAAAACTTCTTCTAATGTTGTTGTTCTCATAGTTGCTAGACAACCAGGCAACATACAAGAACAATAAACATATGATGTAACACCTCATAGTGAAGATGCTACCAATGAACCAATAGTTGATGGACCACAAGAGATGGTATTAAGAAGGTCTGAAAGACAAAGACGACCTGCTATCTCTAATGATTATGTGGTTTATCTACAAGAGTCAGAACATGACTTAGGAATGAATGATGATCCAGTTTCATTTTCACAAGCCATAGAAAGTAATAATTCTATTAAGTGGTTAGATGCCATGAAAGAAGAGTTGAAATCAATGAATGATAATGAAGTCTGAGATATTGTTGAATTACCAAAAGGTTGTAAAAGAGTTGGGTGTAAATGGGTCTTTAAGACCAAACGCGACTGTAATGGCAATATCAAACGCTATAAATCTAGACTTGTTGCTAAATGTTTCACTCAAAAGGATGGTATTGACTACAAAGAGACTTTTTCTCCAGTTTGGAAAAAGGACTCATTTAGAATTATTATGGCAATGGTAGCTCATTATGATTTAGAGCTTCACCAAATGGATGTGAAAACTGCCTTTCTAAATGGGAATTTAGAAGAAGAGGTCTACATGAATCAACCTGAGGGTTTTATAATTAAAGGAAAGGAACACATGGTATGTAAACTTAAAAGGTCAATATATGGTCTTAAACAAGCTTCCCGACAATGGTATCTTAAGTTCAATGATATCATCACTTCCTTCGGATTTAAAGAAAATACTATTGATAGATATATATTTGAAGGTTAGTGGGAGCAAGTTTATAATTATAATTCTATATGTTAATGATATTTTATTTGCTACTAATAATTATAGTCTATTACATGAGACCAAGAAATTTCTCTCACAGAACTTTAAAATGAAAGATTTAGGTGAGGCATCCTATGTGATTGGAATTGAAATAATTCGTGATAGATCACAAGGAATATTGAGATTATCCCAAAAAGCATATATTAATAAAGTTCTAGAGAGATTCAATATGGAGAGGTGCTCTGCAAGTGTTGTTCCAATTCAGAAAGGAGATAAATTGAGCCTTATGCAATGCCCAAGGAATGAATTGGAACGTAAAGAAATGGATCGAATTCCATATGCTTCTATCATTGGTAGCTTGATGTATGCTTAAACATGTACAAGGCCAGACATTAGTTTTGCTGTTGGAATGCTAGGCAAATATCAAAGTAATCCAGGATTGGATCATTGGAAAGCTGCAAAGAAAGTATTGAGATACTTACAAGGAACAAAAGATCATATGCTCACTTATAGAAAATCTGATCATCTTGAGGTGATAGGATACTCAGATTCAGATTATGCTGGATGTGTTGATACTAGAAAATCCACATTTGGCTATTTATTCCTTCTAACTGAAGGAGCAGTCTCGTGGAAAAGTGCAAAGCAGTCTGTTATCGCTGCATCAACTATGGAGGCTGAATTTGTGGCATGCTTTGAGGCCACTATTTAAGGCTTATGGCTGCAGAACTTTATTTTAGGACTTGGAATTGTTGACAGTATTGCCAAGCCACTGAAAATTTATTGTGATAATTCTGCAGCAGTCTTTTTTTTCTAAAAATGACAAGTATTCAAGAGGTGCTAAACATATGGAATTGAAATACTTTTCCGTTAAAGAGGAAGTTCAGAAACAAAGAGTGTCAATTGAACACATTAGCACAAATCTTATGATCGCAGATCCATTGACAAAAGGATTGTTGTTGTAGTCCGCAAGTACATGGATACTCGAAGTAATATTTAAGATATCGAACCACAGAGACTTCGTTGTTAAGTACCGACGAATTGAGTTTTCACTAGCTAAACAAATCGAATAATGATGCAAGTAAACGATCGAACAATGCACGAAAAAATCAGAGAGAAAAGATTGGGACTAGGGGTTCATCCAACTTGATATCCATGATTAGATATAATTAAATGTTCATCAATCAATTTTCGTTATGGTAAAGATATGGCTTACTTAATAAAGAAATTAACTCACTCTCGCGCAGTCAATTTGCAAAGAACGATCCTCACTCTCGTGCAAGATCTATTTAGTGCTTAAGATAAGTAAACTTCAACAAAGAGATCAAGAATCACTCTTGTGCATTCCATCTCAATGTCAAGATCTCAAGCAAAGCTAAGCACTCTCATGTCTTAGCTTCACAGGTTTTACTTAAGGTTTTCAAACAATTCAATATCTATCTCTAGCATATTTTCATGTCTAAAACAATAATGATTTCTGGGTCAAAACATCAACAAGAATTATACTTCTAAAATCTAAAAATAGGAACACAACTAATCTCTTACGATGAGTTCCTATCATAGATTCTAGGGTTCCAAGTTCTATGAATCACCTCTCGGTATATATCACAAAACTCCAACAAATGTTAATGCATGAAACTAGGAAAAATTAAAAACGTTAATCTCTTAAGTAAAATTACCATACCAAGAATATATTGATGGAGTAAAAGTCATCTAATCATTAGAATATCAAGGGGATTAAACCCCTCATGTCCCAAAAGAAAGTTTTAAGCTAGAATGATGGAAGAATTACAGTAAAACATGGTTTTAGATTGATTAGAAATCGAAAGGGAGGAGTAAAAATTACAAAACAGGGTTGTAATCAAAATTACAGCCCGTAATTTCTGTAGAGTTGCAATGAACCATGCATGCGACCATGTTTTCATTGATTTCTCCCTTGATCAGCCTTCTTTCACTCTAAAACTTCTGTGGCGTGTTCTCCTTCCTCAGGCGAAGCTTCCTTGCAAATTTCGTGGCCGGAGATAGTCTGTGCAATGAGTGGCGATGAACCCTAAAGCGGCGGCAATTTTCTAAATTCTCCGTGAAATGTTGATGAAAATTGTTCCTTTTGCTTCGAATATCCTCCCCTCCTAATGCTGAGTTTTCTCCTTTTTACGGATCTTCAATTGGTGCCCTAAATCTCGAGAAATCATCTTTTTAATCTTTCGGCAGAAAAATCAGGAATCTGGGTGCAGAATTACGGTGCCGTGAAATTAATTACGGTACTTCCGTGATTGCTTCTGAATGTTCTGTAAAGAATTAGCTCGGAATTACGGCATCATAAAAGTTTAGCCCAAAGTTACAGTAGTGCCATATTTCTCTCGGTTGTCTGAAAGTTTCTATATGAAATTTGTCTGGAATTACGGCACCGTGAAAAATATTATGGCAGTGCCGAAATTCGTCCGAAGTCTCTGGTCGAATTTGAACTGAATTATGGTACCATAAAATTCTAGTACAAAATTATGGTGGTGCCGTATTTTCCCAAGAAATATGTTGCGAGTTGCTGCCGTAAAATTCATTACGGTAGTGCCATAATTCTGGATTACGATACCGTGCAAATAATTACGGCATTGCCATAATTTCTCTAGGAAGCTTGGTTTGACTTGAAATTTGATGTGTAGACTCCTCTTGATGCTTAGAACTCGCTCATGCGTCGAAAGTGCTCGAGAACTTGTGATATTGATGCCTTTTTACCTAAAAGTGATCAAAAACCAAGAAAGGTGTAGATTCCGAAGTATTTGGCAAATAAGGCATAAAAATAAAGCAAAAGGGCAAAATTATGACCCAAAAGATGAGTTAATCAGTATGAAAAATACTATGAAATTTAGAGTCATCAAACACATAAGGCTCAAACTTTGCTTGTCCTCAAGCAAATAAAGAAAACAATACTGATTATGAAAATAAACTTTCAGATGATGAATAAATTTCTAAGATACAATTACATATGAAAAATTCTCATCAAATAAATACTCAAAATTTCAAGTAAATATATAGTCCTCCGAATTCAATCTTTAAGATCCATAATTCAATCAAATAAAATTTCGCAATGTGTATAAATAGACTTTCAATCTCATGAGTTTACCTAGTTCAAGTTTTGAGTCCATGATGTTTTTGTTTACAGGAATATGAATCACAAAATCTTTTTTTCACTCAAATTTTTTCTCTATCTTTTCTTTTTATGCATCTTTGACATTTTCTAAAATGAATATCACCTTTATGTCACCATTCTTTTTGAGATAGCGGTGTTAATGTCAAAGAATCTCTCTCTTGGCATGCACCCACATAGATACATACTTTTTTTTTGAACTTCAACTCTTATCTTAGGTACCATTGCAAATATAATGCCAAGAAGAGGAGTTATTCTTTTTAGACTTCAACCCATGACTTTAGGTACCACTGCCAAATTTTCGCAGTGCCAAATGGGGGAGTCATTTTTCTTTTTGGATTTTGGATTCTTTCTTCCCAACAAATAACAAGATTAATTATTTACTAGGTTTATTCAATTGATATCAATCCAAAATCACACAACATATGCTCATTTTATTCAAGAGAATTACTTTACTCTCAAATCTCATTCATCAAACAATTTATTCACCCAAAACTTCATGCATTAATCAATGGAAGATTTCAATAGATAGATCATATCAAAGAAATAAACTCATCATTTTAGGTCTATTTCCAATTCTCAAGTATCGTTATGAACAATAATCTATCATCAAGAAAATTTTGGCATGATAACGGTAGCATTTTCGTGATCAAACAAACCACACAGGCATATAGCCATCATATCAAATCACAATAAAAATCATCAATACCAAATCATATATCATATCAAACATCATGGTGCATCAACCTCAAACATCATAATATCATATACAACCATATCGAAGAAAAATCTAGTCAAGTATCAATGGAATCTCAATACAACCACATTGAAGAAAAAGTATAGCAAATCATCAAATCATCTCAGTACAACCAAATCGAAAGTATATAGCAAGCAAATCTCAAAAGCAAGGATCCGTAGCAGTAGGACACAAGAAGTTTGACATAGTCATCCTTCCCTACATAAGTATGAAATCAGTATCAATCAGTAGTGCACGAATAAAGCAATGAGAACAAGAGAAAGATACTCACAAAGTCTTACTCATCTGAATGTGTCTCCTCGTCGTCTCCCTCAGCCTGAGCGGCGTCCATGGGATCATGAGAACCTCCCTCACCTGCATCGCCATAGATACCATCCCTCCTGGAATCTTCGAAGCTAAAACGATCATAGAGAAAATTGCCCATATCCTCCATGTAGTTCCCTAACGCTTCGACATCCAAGTGGATGTGCCTCATCTGATCGGACATCCTCCCCATGGCACCCATCATCTTCTCCATGCGCTGCTCCTGTCGGTACATCTGCGCAGAGATAGCCTGGAATCCGGGGTCCTGATAAGTATGCCACCCACTCTGGTCTGGAGCTGCGTGATGTGTAGATGATCTGGTGGCTCTATGCGGTGGTGGATCAGTGGCTCTAGGTGGTGAGGAATCGATGCCCATACCAAACGGGTCATCACCCCAAGTAGGAGGTGGTGGTGGTACTGATGCCTCTAGTGCAGGTGTGGCGTAAGATACGCAACTTGGTGACAACTTCTAATTCTCAAGATTTTGCACTGAGGTCCATCCAGGATTAGGTAATGGCAATGTGAGAAGCCCAGGTTGCAAGATCAAGCAATATGTGTCGCCATCTCGTACAATCATCTTCATGGCAACACAAGATTCAATGTCGATCCTTGCATTGCCCCTAGCGACCTCGACCCCATAGGGCTCAATCCCTAAAAATAATGCTATAGGAGTGAGAAAACCTCCTATCACGATTGTGCCTCTCTTGGCTCTAGCCACTTTATGTAGATGCTTCATGAAGAAGAAAGCTACATCTATCGTATAACCATGAAACATACCCCAAAGAAAAAATAACTCAGCATGACGGACCATACCGTCGCTATCTCCTCGCCCGAATATGGTGTGTGCAAGGACGCGGTGGGCATATCTGACACATGGGTTTGAGATGCTTGAGGCTCTCGCTAATGAAGGTGAAAATCGAGTCTCTGCTGTGATTTGATTCCAAAAAATATTCTCAATAAATCCAATAGGTGGCTCTGTGCGTCCTCTCTCTGGAAGGTGGAATATGCATCGAATCTCTTTGAATGAGAGCTTCATATCTTCATTAGCCATTCTGAACCTGATTTCTCCTTCAGCTGAATGATCTACATACTCATCCCAATCTACCTCTAAACTGCTAAGGAACTCCAACACAATAGGTAGATAGGTCTGAGGCGTCATGTCAAAAAATTACCTCATAGCTATCCTATCAAACATCCACAACACATCATCTTTCAATCCTAAGAGTTCCAATGCTCGTGTATCCGTGTATTTTGTCTTCACAACACGTCGGGTAAGTAGCAAATTGTATTTCTGCTCTTGAGCTTCATCTTTGAATATGATACCGAAAGGATTTAGTGGAGGCACTGGAGTTTCAGCTGGGGTCTTACCTTTCCTCTTAGAGACCATTCTCTTGACCGGAGACATGATAATGTGCAAGTAAAAGAGTAAAAATTCCCTGAAGAAAGGCTGGAAATGGAAGTGTTACCAAAGAGGCGAACAAGGCTAAAAACAGGGTTGGATTCAAGCTTCAGATCTGAACTTTCGGGCTACAATCAAGCTTCCTATCACTTCAAGGACCAATCTTCTTCTTCCTTCGAACCTCCTGGAAGCTGGAAGTAGCTCAAATGAAGCTCGAACAAAAGAAAATGAAGAGGGTGAAATTGCGCAGACGAATAGTGGCTGAACTTGATTTGAGCTCGAAATCTCTCCAAATCTCAGGTGGAAATCGCTAAAATCTGGTTAGGGATGGTCGTAAGAGGGTTTAGGAGGCAAGAACACGAAGAAATCTGGAGGTCGGCGCGAAGTGGAGTGAAGAAACCTAAAAAGAACGGCGCCGAACCCTAAATACGATACCTGTATCGCGTGGGGTCGGGCAGATTACAGTACCGTAATGCAATTATGGTAGTGCCGTAAAATCGCGACAAGCTCTCGGCTGAAAAAAATGTCAAATTACAGTACCGTGAAGACAAATACGGTAGTGTCATATTTCGTTCAAAAATTCCAAAAGTTTCTGTTTGAAAATGCTCCACTTTTACGGTACTGTGAAATTCGTCACGGCACAGCCGTAAAATTCACAAAAAATTAAAAACTTTCTGGTCAAAATAATCTAAAAATACGGTACCATGAAAATCCCCACGGCACTGCCGTAAAATTTTCAAAAATCCAAAAACTTTCTGTACGAAAATGGACGGAAATTACGGCTTGTAAAATTTACCACGGTAGTGTCGTAATCCATGTAATCTTTCTGTAAAGAAACAATATCAATTACGGTACTATAATTTGTCAAAAATCATAAAAATTACAAAAAAAAACGTATCTAAAAATAAGAAAAAGAAAAATTAACCCTAAACAAAACAAATTAAGACGAAAACAAACCAAAAATAAAAGAAAAAGTGCTTGGGTTGCCTCCCAAGAAGCGCTAGTTTTCGGTCATTAGTTTGACTGTTCTGCACTCAGATTTGCTCGTGGTTCATCAAGTAAAAAATTCTCTCCTTTTTCAATTGCTCCTCATGGTAGTAGTGTTTTAATGTTTGGCCATTAACTTTGAATATTCCCTTCTCTTCACTCCAAATATCAACTGCTCCATATGGATAGGTCTTCTTAACCTGAAAGGGCCTAGACCATCGAGATTTAAGCTTGCTGGGACAAAGTCTTAGTCTAGAATTAAACAAAAGAACGAAGTCACCTGGTTGGAATTCTTTTCTGAGTATGTGTCGATCATGCCACCTTTTAGTCCTCTCCTTATAGATCTTTGCATTTTCATAAGCAGAGAGTCTGATCTCATCAAGCTAGTTCAATTGTAACTTTCGTTTCTCACCCGCGCTCTTCAAGTAAAAATTCAATGCTCTGATCGCCCAGAACGCTCTGTGTTCAAGCTCTACAGGAAGGTGACATGATTTACCATAAATCAATTGAAAAGGAGATACCTATTGGTGTTTTGAAAGCAGTCCGGTATGCCCAAAGTGCATCATCAAGCTTGAAAGCCCAATCCTTCCTTGTTCTTGACACTGTTTTCTCTAATATCTCTTTAATCTCTCTATTTGATATTTCCACTTGTCCACTTGTTTGGGGGTGGTGGCCTGGTTTGGGGTTGCTGCCCGCCATGCTTTTGCTAGGGCGGGCAGTAGAAGTAGATCTAATCATATGGTTTGGGGGTGCTTTGGCGGCCAGCAGCAGCAAAATGCTGCTTTTTTGGGGAAGCTGGGGAAATGATGCTTTTCCCCAGCAGCAGCAGCTTCTCCGCGTACGCGTCTCAAAGCTCTCTGTCTCGCTGCTCCAGTCACCGTCCACGCTGTAGATCTTTGCCCGCCATCCGTCTCCTATCGTTGCGCGTCTGTCCTCCATCCGTCCTCCGTCCATCCGCCGTCCATCCTCCGTCCGTCCGCTGTCCGCTGTTCGCTGTAACTCATCCTGCCGTCTGCTACAGCTCGGCATCCCCGTCCGTGACTCCTAGCAACAGATCCAGCTCGGAGACAGATCTGCGTCCGCTCCCGGCAGTGGATACCTCGGCACAGTGACGTTCAGCAAGAGATCTGCGTTGCGACAGATCTGTTGGCTCGGCGACAGACGCCGACGGATCTGAGGCTGCGAACAAGCTCCGGCGACATTTCCGTGTCCGCGGAGCTTCTCGGCAACTGATCTGGGGCTGCAAACCATCGCCGGCGATACCTGTGTCCGCGAACCAGATCCGGCAAGAGAAAGGTCCGGCATCGAGCCTTGCATCTCGGCGACCAACACAGGGCAGCCATCTTGGCCCCGCAATCATCTCCGGCGTCGAGCCCTACAGCTCTGCCTCTTGCCCCGACGACCAGCTCTAGCTAACGTCAGCAACTCCGGTGATCAGCTGAGGCTTCTCCCCCGGCGACCAGCTTCAGCGAGCTTCAGCGACTCCTCTGCTCGGCGACTCCTCGGCAGGTAAGCTTTACATATGTTTACTCATATGTTTACTTAAGTAAACATATGTTTACTTTAAGTAAATACTTAAAGTAAACAATGGCATCAACAGCATGCTTATAGCCGTATATTTTTGCTTAATAGTTTACTTTTTGTTTGCATAATTTTGTTTAATAGCATGCTTATAGCTGTATATTTTTTAATTCAAGCTCAATGGCACCAACAGCAAAAAACAAAGCAACATGGAATATGCAAACCATAATTATCTTTTGTGACATCTGTATCCATGCAATCAACAAAAATATGCGTCCAGGAACACATTTCAATGTCCAAGGATGGAAATTCGTGATCGAAAATTTCCATCAACTCACTGGACTGAATTACGATAAAGTTCAATTGAAAAATAAATGGGATCAGCTAAAAGCTGATTGGAAATTGTGGAAAGAGTTAAAGGACAGAGAAACTGGACTTAGGTGGAATATAAGATTAGATACAGTAGATGCAACTCCTGAGTGGTGGGCAACAAAGATTGCGGTATGAATCTTAATTAGTAATTGTTGTTTGTTTAGTTGTTACCAATTATAAATATCTTATGTTAATTGTAGATTAACAAGGAGTATGCTAAGTTTCAAAAGAAGGGTCTCCACCCAGACATCGAGGAAAAAAATGATGTCATGTTTGGGCAAACAGTTGCATCCGGCAATTCTTGTTATGCTGCAAGTGTTGAAGATGCAGTAGGAGAAGATAATAATGAAGAATATGTGCCGGAAGAAGAACCAATCACACCAGTCTCACAACCATCCTCCAAGCCAAGCTCTAGTAGAAAGAAGACTAGGAGCACTTCTTCAGCGAGCTTGAAGGATGATATTAATAGATTGACATCTTGCGTTGAACGAAGATTGGATGAGCCCGAACAACATTATGCTGAATGCATGGATGAGCTCAATGATCTCTTGGGTATTCATCGTGGTGGTCGGTTGTATTTCTTTGCCTCTACTCTCCTTGAACAGAAATCAAAGAGAATAGCTTTTAAATGGATGGCAACTACTGAGGAGAAGCTAGGATGGTTGATCTATCACTATGAGGAGGCTCATAAGTAGTTGAGATCTTTGTTATGTTTGTTAGGAGTGACTTTTCTTATGTTGTTTGTCTATGTAGGCATTGGACTTTTGTTATGTTTATTTGTTAATGTAGGAGTTGGACTTTTGTTATGATGAACTAAGCTTGTGATGATGCCTTTTTATTTATGTCTTATGTTTGCTATCTTATTTGTTGTTAGTTTGAATTATTGAATGTTTTGTATTATTTGTTGTTAGATATGAACCCTAATAGTTGTGGAGATGGAGATGGGAGTACAGATTCATCAGAAGAGTTTTGGACTATAGTTCAATGTGCACAGGTTGCAATAACAGAATATTATGAAACATACCTGAACAAATCGCCTTGTATGACATCTGAGTTTACAGGAATAAGGTGGATGTTTGAAATAGTAGAGGGACACCCTGAAAGATCTAGAAGAATGATGAGGATGGAAAAAGCTGATTTCATACAATTATGTAATATTCTAGAGAACACATATGAATTGAAGCCCTCAAGGAACATGTCAATCATTGAAAAAGTTAGAATGTTTATTTATACACTGGCCCAAGGTGCTTCAAATAGACATGTCCAGGAAAGGTTTCAACATTCTGGTGAAACTGTGAGTAGAACTTTCCATAAGATATTAAAATCAGTTTGTAAATTTGCAAAGGTGTTGATAGAACCGGATGATAGGGAGTTTCGAGAAATTCCACAACAGATACTCAATGATAGCCGGTATATGCCTCATTTTAAGGTAAGATTACACCTTTATTTATATACAAAATTTTATATAATAATGATTTTTTACAATATTTATTCTACATTTATAGGGTTGTATTGGGGCACTTGATGGTACACATATAGATGTAGTTATACCACTTGCAGATCAATTGCCATTTATAGAGAGAAAAGGTCGATCAACACAAAACATTCTAGTTGTTTGTAGCTTTGATATGAGATTCATATTTGCACTAGCTAGATTTGAAGGTTCAGCTCATGATGCTCGTGTTCTCTCAAGAGCTATAAATGAACCAGTTTATAAATTTCCAAAACCTCCTTCGGGTATGTTTCCAAAACTATTAATAATGTATTTTGAGAAGCTTTTACTATCGTTAATCAAAAATATTCTTATAACTTGTAGGGAATTATTGTTTAGTTGATGCTGGCTACTCACTGATGAGTGGATACCTCGAGCCTTACAGAGGAGTGAGGTATCATCTTCAAGAATTTCAACAAGGGCGACAACCACAAGGACTTAAGGAAGTGTTTAATAAGGCACACTCCTCGTTTAGGAGTTGCATAGAGAGATGTTTTGGAGTCTGGAAAAAGAGATGGGATGTATTACGAGACATGCCTTCATTTGCTTATACAACACAGGTGAAAATTGTAATTGCAACAATGGCACTACACAATTACATTAGGCAAACAACGAATTCAGACTCTATTTTCCAAGAAGCTGATGCTATTCCGGATTTTGTTCCGGAAGATGATTCTGATCAAGCTGAGGAGGCCAATGAAGAGCAATCAAACCCTACTGAGATGGATATGATACGTAATCAGATTGCTTTAAGTTTATTAACATGAGCTGCGTAGCCTAAAAACAATTTCATTATGTGTAATGACTTTGGTATTGTATTGGTAACATTATGAACTTCTTGTATTATGTAAGAACTCTTTATGGAATTAAATTATGAGCTTGTCATGTTATTAAAATTACAAAGGTAGGTGGAGTTGATCTCCAAGAAAAATGTTATTTTTCAGCCTCTGCTTAATATTACAGCACAGTAGTAGCTTCTGCTTATTGAACCAAGCAGTTAGGTACTTCCCCAGCCAGCAGAAGCTAAAAGCAGACTTTCCCAGCCAGCAGAAGCTAAAAGCAGAAATAACCCCAAACTGGCCCGGTATGGTGTTGCAACTATGTGATTCACCCCATATTTTCTAAGTAAAGCTAAAAATTTGTGTTCAATAAAGTGAGAGCCTCCATCACTAATTACCACTCGTGGTATTCTAAAGCTTGGGAAGATAATTCTTTTAAACAATTTCACCACAACCCTAGAATCATTAGTAGGAGAAGCAATGGCCTCCACCCACTTGGAAACATAGTCTACCGCCATGAGTATATACTTGTTTCCCCCAGACGATGGAAATGGTCCCATAAAATCAATCCCCCAAACATCAAATATTTCAACTTCAAGTATTGTGGACAATGGCATCTCATTCCTCTTGTTGATGTTCCCCATCCTCTGACAACTATCACAAGACAGTATAAAATTTCTTGCATCTTTAAATAAAGAGGGCCAATATAATCTGGATTGTAGTACTTTAAAAACAGTTTTTTCAATGCTAGCATGCCTTCCATATGATGATCCATGACACTGTGATAATATATCTTTGATTTATTCTTCGGGGATACATCTCCTGAATATGCCATCTACACATCTTCTAAACACATAAGACTCATCCCAAAAATAGTGCTTGACATCAGCTAAAAATCTTTTCTTGCCTTGATAGCTCAAATCAATAGGAAAGATATTAGCAACAAGATAGTTCACAATGTCTGCATACCAAGGAGCCTTAACCTGATCAATTCTCAAAAGTTGTTCCTCAGGAAAGGAATCATTAATAATATCACCTTTATTATTTTCTACAATTATCCTTGAAAGATGATCTACAACAAAATTTTTAGTTCCTTTCTTGTCCTTGATCTCTAAATCAAATTCTTGTAAAAGCAGAATCCATCTCAGCAGGCGCGGTTTACTGTCCTTTTTCTGCATCAAATACTTAACCGCTGCATGATCAATGTACACCATAACTTTTGAATTTATCAAATAAGATCTAAATTTATCAAATGCAAAAACAATGGCTAACAGTTCCTTCTCAGTGGTGGTGTAATTCTTTTGTGTCTCATCCAAAGCTTTACTAGCATAGTAGATTACATAGGGCTTCTTTTCCTTCCTTTGTCCTAGAACTGCCCCCACAGCAAAGTCACTAGCATCACACATGAGCTCAAAAGGTAACGCCCAGTCAGGTGGTTATATGATCGGTGTAGATGTTAGGGTCTTCTTCAATTCCTGAAAAGCAAGCAAGCAACTTTCATCAAAGCAGAATTTAGCATCTTTACAAAGTAAATCAGTGAGTGGTTTAGCAAGTTTAGAAAAATCCCTGATAAAATACCGGTAAAATCCTGCATGTCCCAAGAAGCTTCTAATCTCCTTAACCGTGGTGGGTGGTGCTAACTTCTCAATCACTTCAACTTTGGTCTTATCAACTTTAATCCCTCTTTCTGAAATAAGGTGACCCAAAACTATTCTCTATCTAACCATAAAGTGACATTTTTTCCAGTTAAGGACAAGGTTAGTTTCTTCACACCTCTGCAAAACTCAAGACAAATTAACCAAACAGTCATCAAAGGAAAAGCCATAAACAGAAAAATCATCCATGAAAACATCCATAAAATCTTCAATAAATTTAGAAAATATTCCCATCATGCATCTTTGAAAAGTGGCAGGTGCATTACATAATCCAAAAGGCATTCTCCTATATGCAAATGTACCATATGGGCATGTAAAGGTGGTCTTATCTTGATCATCAAGGTGAATGGGAATTTGAAAAAATCCAGAATATCCATCAAGAAAACAAAAATAAGAGTGCTTTGCTTGTCTCTCAACCATCTGGTCAATAAAAGGTAAAGAGAAGTGATCTTTCCTAGTGGCAATATTTAACTTTCTATAATCAATACACATACACCAATTAGTAATTGTTCTAACAGGTATCAATTCATTATCTTTATTCTTCATAACTGTGACACCCCCCCCCTTTTTAGGAACACAATGTACAGGACTTACCCACTTACTATCTGAGATAGGGTAGATAATACATGCATCCAACAATTTCAATACCTCCTTCTTTACAACTTCCTTCATGGATGGATTGAGTCTCCTTTGGAAATCCACATGTGGCTTGTGCTCATCCTCCATATGAATCCTGTGCATACAAAAAGAAGGATTAATTCTTTTCAAGTCATCAATGGTGTACCCAATTACCTTTCTATGATCTCTCAACTCCTTCAAGAGCAAATCAGTTTCCCTTTCATCTAATTGAGCATCAACAATCACAGGGTAAGTAGAGTTAGGGCCAAGAAATTCATATTTAAGGTTATCAGGTAAAGCTTTCAATTCAACCTTTGGAATCTTTTTTTTTTCATCATCAAATGTAGCACAATCCAAAATATCATGACTTTTATTACAAGAATCATTATCAAAGTCAGAATCATCAAATTCAGCATATGAATTTTCACAAGAATCAGAACAAGAATCATCAAACAAAAAACCAAGATCATAAACCACATCATCAACAGCGTGAATACTACAGCATACCTACAGGATACTTCAATAGGTGCTCCAGCAGTGGCTAAGAACGGTCTACCAAGAATAATAGGAATTTTCGCATCTTCTTCCATCTCAAGAACCACAAAATCAATAGGCACAAAATACCTACCAACTTGGATAGGAACATCCTCAAGAATACCTACAGGATACTTCACTGAGCGATCGGCGAGCTGCAAAGATATTGAAGTTGGCTTAGGAGCTCCCATATCCAGTTTCCTGCACACAGATAAAGGCATCAGACTCACACTGGCTCCCAAATCACATAAGGCTCGACCAAAAGCAACATTCCCAATTAAACAAGGGATAGAGAAATTATCTGGATCTTTTAATTTCGGTGGCAACTTGTTTTAAATAAGAGCACTGCATTCCTCAGTTAGTGCCACAGTACCATACTCCTCTATTTTTTTTTGTTGGATAAAATTTCTTTTAAAAATTTTGCATATGTAGGCATTTGAGATAAGGCATCAGTAAATGGAATATTAATATATAACTTTTTCAACACTTCCAAAAATTTCCCAAACTGCCTATCCAACTTAGCTTGCACAATCCTCTCGGGAAAAGGAATATGTGGCCTATATGGTGGTGGTGAACTGGGTCTAGGAATCTCAACTTCACAAGGCAAATCACCATTCTGTGAAGGCTCATCCTCCTTAGAAGGTGGAGAGTTAGGATGGGATTGCACACATGTAGGTTGTGATTCCAAAACTGGTTCACCTCTAGGTTAACATTAGGCTCTTCCTCATCATCATCTAATGGTCCCCTGGGGTCCTCTAACTATTTTCCGCTCCTAGCTGTGATGGCATTACAATGTTCCCTAGGGTTAAGTTCAGGTTTGGCAGGTAATTTCCCTAGGGGTCTATAAACTGTGCTAGCTTGTTGTGCTATCTGTGTCTCTAGAATCTTATTGTGAGCAACAACACCATCTAACCTAGAATTAATTTCCTTAAGACTCTCTGTAACTACCTCATTTTGCTTCATCTAAGCACCCATGAATTTTTCAAACATGTCTTCTAAACTAGAAATTTAGGGTTGATTCTGAACCGGTTGCCTCTGTTGATGCCCTCTACTTTCATTCTGCCCACTGACACACTCTGCAAGTGCACGGAAATGTCGAAGTAATACAAAAGATATCAAATCCCACAGGGAACAAGGTGAGTACCAGAAAATCTAATTCTTGGAATCTAAGCTGGTCAAATCATGGTTTTTGGAACTTAAAAACTAAAACTAAGCGAAATTGTAGTCAATAAATCAAACAACTACGGCAAAAAAAAATATATGAGAGAGAATATCAGGGCTTTGGTTTCCATCACTCTGACGATTTTAATTGCACTAAGAAATAAATATCAGTTACATGGATTTACAAATATGCATAAGGAATCTACCCTATGGTACAAGGTGCCTTCTTTCGAGTGTACACCCTGGTATTTACCCAAAACGCCTCCTACTTTCGTGGTGGATCATTCTAGACAAACCCAATAGGTTTCGTGGTAGATTATGGACCCTCAAGCGAAGAACAAGTACTTTCGTGTCGAGCTTTCGCAAGATTCACAAAGAGGTTCCGTCGTTACAATCCTACTTTCGTTATGAACTGTAATAACTATGACATGATAATAGTTGCCCAAAGTAAATATCAAGAAGTTAATACTTCAAGTGAAATATGCTCAAAATATGATCCAAATAACAAAGTTAACACAATAATTGCAAATAGAAATCGTCAGAGGGCTTAACCTAGCCCTGAAATAAAGTTTACGCTACAACCATCGTTGAATCGCTAAAAATTCTCTCTTTGTACATAGGAAAATCACATGAAAAGGTTTCTAAGAGGGAGGAGATGATGAACCAAAAGAAATAAACAATAATCCCTGAGTTCCGATGGTTGAATCTCCAGAAATCGTCTCGAAGTCGCCTGTTCGCCGTTATTTTCCACCCTAGCTACTTCGTCACCCGATTTCTCCCTTATCAGGTCACAGAAATTAGGGATTTTATACTCTATTTGTTCTCCTTCGAATCAGCTTTCCAAAAAGTCCTCACTTGCTAAATTTGGACTTGAATCGGGCCCAAAATTGATGAAAAACCGAGTGAATGTCGAGCTGTTCCGATAGTGTCACGGGTGAACCCCGCCGGGTTCACCAGGTGGTGAAGTGTTCTGTGTAGTTCTGTTGTGAAATAATCACAGGTAAACCACACCGGGTTCACCTACCAGTGAAGTCCACGGTATATTTTTGCGCAGGTTTTGTCAGACAGAATCACGGGTGAACCCCATGGGGTTCACCTGCCAGTGAAGCATGCGGCGAATTTCGGATATCTTGACATCATCGGTGAACCCCGTCGGGTTCACCTGGCAGTGAAACGCGCAGTGAGTTTCATCCTTCGGCAAGATCACTGGTGAACCCCGCCGGGTTCATGTTGGTGTATATGCCCTAAAGACCAATATATGGACATGGTCAGGCATTGGTTGAATGTACTTTGATAGAACTATTACTCTTTATATAGGCATGGTCGTTATTATGCAGACTTCTCTACCTGCGTTGATGTATTGAGTTGCATAAATAATGTCCCAGGAGTTTGGATTGGATCCATTCTCATAAGCTATCCCCAGACAAGGTACCTTAGCAGATATGGGACAGCTTTGGTACATGTGAGACTGGTGTATGGGCTGGTTAGGTGCGGGGCACAGTAACGCAGACATACAGGTGCATTGGATGCACTGGAGTGATCCACCGTGAGGATTGACTTGTCTAGTCAACAAGTCAATCTCACATGCAAGAGGTTTTGCATTGATCCTTAGACTTGAGGTATTCATGTCTAGATTTGATGATGGGTATGCTTTAATACAGTCTTACGTCTCTCCGTAACTGGGAGACCAAAATGACTGTCATTGGGCATGTCATAAGTCACGTAGAGACATGGATGACCAATAGTAGGATTTGCCCCTTCCTTCAGAGGAAGCATGATATCCACCTCGGGGCGCCCCACCTTATTGGTGCATGACAGGAGAGTGTGGCCACACTTGTTGAGTCATGACCAATGCATTGGATAATAAACTTGAGACTAATCCAATGGCAGGATATCAGCTTAGGCAAAGGGATCTGTAATGCAATGGGAATCCTCGTTGCTTGTTAGGAGTTGTTGCCATAATGACTTAAGTCCTATGACATGGGTAGTAGTGATGTGTTGCTAGATACCCCTCACTACTTATGATGTTTACATCATTACCATCGTCATATGGATCCTACGGGGTCACACGCAATAGACTCTTGACGTTGCTTTAATCAGAAGCCTTAGGATCAAGTTATTGGATAACTTGAATCAACTTGGAAGATTTCATCAGCGCCAATGGGCCTGATGAGTTGGAAGAAAGTTATTGGAGCCAAACTTCATTTTTGGCAGGTTGACCCGAACTTGACCTAGATTGGTCACATTTGGATTAGGGTTGCATTGGATTGGATCCAATGGCTTAATCAACCCATGCCATGAAGTTTGGGCTAGCTCATTATCCAATGAGGCCCAATAATTAGTTGTCATGAAGAGGAATTGGCTTAAAAGGGTATAATGGGGAGAAATCTCACCCCCATTGGCGCCTAGGGGCATAATGGGGTGAGGGAGGCGCCTTTGCTTCATTATGGAAGTAAAGGGCGCCTAGCCCTTCTTCCTTGGATGGAATACTTGCCTCTAAGGTAAGTCTTGGGGCTGATATGGCTTGAGAACTTTTATGGGAAGTTCCTAGGCGCATATGGACATAGGGAAGAGGTATGTGGTAATGTCTTGGAGACTTACCTTACCTTAAACCCTAGTTTCTCCCAAAACCCTTACCCTAGCCGAAACTCCTCATGCATGTTGCACCTAGCCACTTAGCCTTTGATGGTAAGAATGCATTTGAGGCATGTCTTGGGCTGATATAGTGTTTAGACTTTTATGGATAGGTTGAATGAGGTTTATGGTAAAGTCTTGGAGACTTTCCTTACTTCAAGACACCTCATCCTAGCCATACACTTGGCATGATCCTAGCCCTTGCTCAAACCGCCTCTAGTCCTATTTATAGGACCCATTGTCGCCCTCTCTAGATGATGAACGCTTGGAGACGTGAACACAAGTAGAAGAGCGAAAGCAAGGGCGAAAGCAAGGGCAAAGGGTGACAACATCAAAGTGGCGCAACCCTTCTTCCAACAATTGACCGCAAGTCTTCTCCTTCCTCTCCTCTTGGCGTGACTTGGAGAAGGACTTGGTGGCGCAATTTTCCTCTAATCTTCCTCAAGGCCGAAACTCATCTTCTCCCTCTTCTCTTGGAGTAAAGAGGATAAGGAGTTGGCGGCATCTTCCTTGCACTTGGCACATGAACCTTGGAGGTGGCGCAAGAAGAGTGAAGGAACCCTAAGGCTTGATTCTCTTCCCGAGGCTAGCACCGAGCGTGGAAGGGAGCAACGATCAAGGAGTCGACGCGTGGATACTTGTAGAGGGCGAACACTTGGGCGCCTTCAACATTGCTTCGACATCTAAACAAGCAAAAGAGGTACATCTCTAACACATCCTTGTGTCTTCTCTCTCGCATGAATCCTTGGGAAAGGAATGTATTTCGGGTGTAATGCTTCTTCCGCTGCGTCCTGGGACTGCAAAATTTTAAATTACACCCGGCATTCCCTAACAGTTCACCTGGCCGTGAAGTCCAGAAAAAGCTCTGATTGAGCCCAAATTTTATGGGCAGCTTCGTCTTCTCATAAGGAATCACCCCATGCTCTTAGATTCTTCAAAAGGACTTCAAAATTGGGTGATTTTACCTGAAATTCCATAAGACAGATGAAAAGTGAAGATTCTGAAGCTTTGAAGTAAATAAGCCTTAAAGGAGTGTAAAAACATTCAAGTAGGCCTAAATTTATCATGGAATAATAATAAAAATCACTATAAAAATGCAAAGCATCAAACACTCCAGACTTAAATCTTTGCTTGTCCTCAAGCAATAAAATAAGTTGAAATACATGCTTGGTATAAGAATAATCTTTTGTATTGAAGTTCGCACCCAAGTTCAGAAAAACTCTTTTTAGCAATCCAAGATCTAATCAGAAGAAATCAACTAAAATGAGTGTCTTAAGCATTCACTAGTTTGGTCCCACAGTTTCTAGATGTCAATCAATTCAGAAAGCAGTAAACATGAGATTCAATCAAACATCCACAATACTCATTCCATCCCTATCCTTCTAATTCATAATGTTGGGGTTGACTCAAATGTTTTATTCAGGATACAAAACACTGATCATTGCATTAAACTTCAACTCATATCTTTAGGTACCATTGCCAATTTTTCGCAATGCCAAGTAGAGGAGTCTTTTTTATTTCAATTCACATTTCTTAGATTTTAACTCGTATCCTTCGGTACCACTGCCAATTTTTCACAGTGCCAAGTAGAGGAATCTAAGTGTGATTTTTTTTATCAAGCGCAAATCAACATATCCTGGCTTTTGACAAATGCAGTGTTTCCCCAATACTAGAAAGGAATTCAAAGTTTGAGAAGATATTATGTGTCCTGATATGTATCGAATGTAAATTGCAAACCAAAATCAATTGAAGCATCATGAAAACACTTGACCCACTAAATGAACAACCTAAAATCAATCCACTTAGAGAATTTCTAATTCATAGAATATATGGACATGACTATTGAGTAAATTTCCAACAAGTACTACATCCAACATGTCTTGATAAATTCCAACCAATCATGCATTTAACTTTAAGAGTTTTGCAAAGCTATCATTAGACAAGACTTAGCCTGACAGGTCAACAATGAATCCTTCTTCACAAAATTTACAATATATGTTTTAAAACATCTTCATGTAAGCTCACAGATTCACACAACATGTAACATAGATTGTAGCATAGTACTGAAGCAAAAAAAAATAAGTAGTTCAAACATGTGTGTTATACACTACAGAGGGTGGGGCCTGTAGATGTGGACCAGGCCCACGAATAGTGGCATATAAGATACAATGCCAATATCAAAATAACATCCATCAGAAAGTGTCATAACAAATCCATAAAGAGTCAGAATACAACAACCAAACAAAAGATGGAGTAAAGACAGCTCACCCGCTCTAAAATGTTGCATAGTCCTCTATGCAACGTCGTATATGTGAGAGGAGAAGGTGGGTGTGTCAAGTCCGGATGGAGCTAGCACCTCTTGCACGATTTGGAACCAGAAGCTCGGGAGCTCCTTCCCTTACCGCGCGAAGTGTAATCGGGCTCGTCCTCCTCATCTGAAGAGACCGGAATGTTTTTTATGTTCTCCTCATTGAGCAAGGCGAACCGGTCATCCAAAGCAGATAGCTTTTCCCAAATCGAACCCAACATCTTGTGCTGTCATTGCATCCCGGCTTCATTAGCTTCCCAATGGGAAGCTTGCTCCTGGCATATAAAGGAGATGGAGGAATCCATCTGATCAATAAGCTCGCACTGCTGAAGCTGCTCCTCCCTCATCTCCTAAAGAATACCCAACATAGAATCCGAGGAGGAGCCACCAAAGAAGAACGCGCCTGGGGCTGGTGGTGCAGTGTCTACAGGGTCTGGTGAGGGTCGGCAGTTGGCTTGATGGGCCAGTTCTCTCGAACACGCACAGTGGTGCGCTCTGGATTAGGCAATGGCAAACAAAACTGGCTATCCTTGAATGTCATGCAGTAGGCATCACCCCGGCAGATGATGAGTTTCATGGAAACGCACGACTCGATCTCGAGCCGATTGTTTCCACTGGCCTCAGCCGTACCGTAGGGAATGATCCCAAGAGAGACTGCAAGTGGGGTGATGAGGCCACCAATGACTATCGCGCCTTTGCAGCAATGCGCGATGCGGCTGAATTACTTTGCTAAGTAGAATCCAGAATCGACCCTGAAAGAGTGAAGCATGCACCATAAGTAAAATAACTTTGACTGACGTACCATGCCGTCGCTCTCCCCTCGCCCGAAGATGGTATGGGCGAGTACGCAGTGGACATATCTGATAGTTGGATTGCAGATGCTGGAGGCCCTTGCGACTCTGGCTGAATAGAAGTGCTCATTCGTAATTGACGCCCAAAAAGCTTGCTTGTTAAACACCACCAGGACTTTGCGCGTGCAAGGTTCCAGGAAACCATAAATCTGGCGAAGCTGAGAAAGAGATAAATAGTACTCATATTCCCCATACGGAAGGAGATGCGCCCTGGATCCTCATCGACGATGGCAGCAGCCTTCATATCCAATGAGCTGAGGAATTCCAACGTTATTCCAATGTACGTGGGAGAGGCGAGCCTTAGGAACTGCTCCCATCCAATATTTGAGTACATTCATTCAACATCATCTAAAAGCCCTAGCATAACAAGAGTGTTTTTGTCCAAGTATTGGGTGTTGGTCATCTGACGATGGAGAAGATGCTCGTAGTTCTGCTCGTGCTCTGCATTTCTGAATACTATGCCGAATTCGTTCGGCGGAGATACATAGGCCTGGGGCTGCCGAGCAGAATGGCATACCAGATTTCTGGAGGAGGAAGGCTACGCCGGCTGACTAGCAGGAGTGGCTTGTGGCGACGGAGGCTGTTCGTGCGGCACGAAGTCATCGTCATCTGTGGAAGACTCGGATATCGGTTGCGGATTTCAGCGACAGAAGGGAAGCACCTTTCACCGCGGTGCCATTAGGTCAGATTGCCAGAGAAGATCAGAAAAATCGTAAAGATTCACACGAGAACAAGAGAGGCACCCGATCGAGGAGGCAGAAGCGAAAAAAATTGGCGAACAAGAGAAACCAGAGTACCAATGCTGGGGAATAAATCGAGGCTGTGAGAACCTCACCAGAGATGTAAATCGTGAAGACGAAGGTCCCTGATGATCTGAGGGCGAGAGCTCGTCGAGAGGATCATGGATCTGGAGCAGAGGGAGCGGTGGCGGCGTGAAACCAAGAAAACCCTACCCGTGGTTTAGGGCGAACACGGGCAGTGCTCCAAAAGAAACACGGGTGAACTCAGTCGGGTTCACCTAACCATGAAGCACACTATAAGGATGCGTCCAGTCTGATTCAGTTGTCTTCACGGGTGAACCCCATCGGGTTCACCTAGCCGTGAAGTGCACGGTAAATTGCTAAAAATCCATGAATAATATGCACCACTTGATATGGTCGGCTCCATCTTTATTTAACAAAAATACCCTTCGAAAAACTGCTCGTCAAGATGCAAAGTGTATTTCACAAGTGAACCCCATCGGGTTCACCTGGTCGTGAAGTGCACTGGGCTTCAATAAAAATCCAGCAAAAATCTACTGTTCGCATAGCGCATTTGCATCCCAAAAATAGAGCTCTCTCAGTGTATATCAATATCAAAATCTCCTAAAATAGTACTAGATAAGTAAGAGAGTGAACTATTCAACGATGGTAAACTAAAAACTGAATGTCAACAAATGTAACAGAAAGAAAATAAAAACAACGAGAAAACTTGGGTTGCCTCCTAAGAGCGCTAGTTTTAGGTCAATAGTTTGACCGTAGAATCATCAAGTTATCTAATCAGGGGGGTCAAAAGGGGTGAGAACTTCCCCTTGCTTGACTATCCATCTTCAAAACAATGTTCGAGGCGGTGTCCATTGTCTTCCAAACTTCTAGTGCTCTTAAGTACACCCACGCTGTAACATATACCTGCAAGAGGAGGTTTTTTGAGAGAGTTAGACAGGTCAAATTGAATAACATTGCCACCGATGTTTAAATCCAGTTTCCCGTTTTTAACATTGATGACCACACCAGCTGTAGCAAGAAAAGGTCTTCCTAAAATAATAGGGAGTCTGTCGTCCTCATCAATGTCTAACACAACAAAGTCAGTAGGAATAAAATAATCTCCTACTTTAATGGGTACATCCTCTAAAATATCCACTGGACTTTGAACTGATCTATCAGCAAGCTGCAAAGAAATACTAGTCGATTTTAAATCACCCAAATCTAGCTTTTTACACAATGATAACGGCATAATGCTGACACTCGCTCCTAAATCGCACAGTGCTCTCTGAAAGGTCATCTCTCTTATCTGGCACGGTATGGAAAAGCTGCAAGGGTCCTTGAGTTTTTGTGGAAGCTTGTTTTGCAAAATCGCACTGCACTCCTCAGTGAGTGCCACGGTTCCTTGGTCTTCTAGCTTATGTTTATTTGAGAGGATGTCCTTCAGGAACTTCGCATAGGTCGGCATCTGTGAAAGGGCATCAACAAAGGGAATGTTAATATATAGTTTTTTCAATATTTCCAAAAACTTACTAAATTGCTTGTCTAGCTTGGCTTTGACAAGCCTCTGAGGGAAAGGTATCGGCGGCTTGTAGGCTGACGGCCCAACATAAGGTCGCTCTTCCTCTGTTCGCTCAGGTTCTGCCGGTGTTGAATCTGTGTGTGGCTCCTTAGGATTCGGTGTCACTTCATCCCTTATTTCATTGGTCGGCATGGTAGGGTCTTCAAGTTGCTTGCCGCTCCAAGTGGAGATTGCATTGCAATGCTCCCTCGGGTTAACTTCTGGTTGTGATGGAAGCTTCCCTAGCACTCTTGAGGATGAGCTAGCAAGCTGGCTCTCCAATATTTTGTTGTGCGTCTCCAAGGAGTCCATCCTTGTCATCATCAGTTTCATCATATTTGTCAGCCCTTCTATCTGCTTACTCAGTTGAGGGTCTTGGGCCGGTATTGGGGGAGGATTGTAATTTGCTTGTTGAGGGGGAGGATTGTAGTTTCTCTGTTGGAACCCAGGTGGCTGCTTATAATTTTCTTGTTGCGGCGGCCTAAAGTTCCCTTGCTGGGGTTGAACTTATGGTGGTGCTTGCCCTGGTTGTATAGGCTGTGTGGTCCGATAGGAGAAGTTCGGGTGGTTGTGCCAGCCAGGGTTGTAATAGTTGGAATAAGGGTTGTTCATGGGGTTTGCATTTCCAACTGCATTTAGATGTTCAGGCTGACCTTGGACCACTTGTCCATCTCCCATTCGGCACTCAGCACCTGTATGTCCTGCAACGCCACAAAACTCACAAGACAATGAATTAGTGTCTAAAGAGTTAACAGACCATAAATCAAATTTCTTAGTCAGATTGTCTACCTTTGCAGTGAGAGCAATTAATGATTCAAGATCAAATTTATCTGCTTTCCTGGAAGGTACACCCAGCTCTGGATTCCATTGATGATAGTTTAGTGTCATGTCCTCCAGGAGGCTTATAGCATCTTCAAGTACTTTGCTCATAAGTCCCGATCCTCCAGCAGCTGCATTGACTGTGAGTCTAGTATTGTACTCCAATCCCATGTAGAACGTGTGTACTAGAACCCAAGTCTCAATCCCATGGTGCGGACATAATCTTTGAAGCTCTTTGAATCTTTCCCAGCCTTCGTACAAAGACTCTCCATCCTTTTACATGAAGCTCGTTATCTGGTTTCTGAGGTGGATTATCTTCGAAGGAGGGAAATACTTTGAGAGGAAAGCTTGAGACAGTTCATCCCATGTCTGAATTGAAGCTGAGGGGATCGTGTGGAGCTATGCCCTTGCTCTATCCCTTAAGGAGAAGGGAAACAAACGCAACCTGATAGCATCAGAAGTAGCTCCATTAATCTTTAACATATCACAATATTCCAAAAATATGGACAAATGCATATTAGGGTGCTCAAGAGGAGAACCACCAAATTGATTTAGTTGTATCATGGAAAGTAGAGCGGGTTTAATTTTGAAATTATTGGCCTCGACACTAGGCCTAACGATTCCTGATTGAAACCCATGTATAAAAGGCGCTGCATATTCTCACAGTGTTCTGGCATTGTTGTTGTTCACAGGTTGAGGCGCTGATTCGTTCTCCATGTTAATGTGAAGGTGTTCCATCTGTTCTTGATTCTCCTTTTTCAGATCTTGCTTAAGCTTCATTCCTTGTCTGAAGGTTCGTTCTATTTCGAGATCGATTTCCAAGAGTGCTTCTGCCTTGGAACTTCTTTGCATAAAAATTTGTCAGATTCAATTATGAAGTTCAAAACAATCGACAAGCAGAAAGCAGCGTAAAACCGAATAAAGAAAAAAAAAACTAACTAAAACTTAGTCTACCAATCCTTAGAAGTATACTGATATCAACCGTTGTTCCCTGGCAACGGCGCCAAAAACTTGACACACTCCGCAAGTGCACGGAAATGTCGAAGTAATACAAAAGATATCGAATCCCACAGGGAACAAGGTGAGTACCAGAAAATCTAATTCTTGAAATCTAAGCTGGTCAAATCATGGTTTTTGGAATATAAAAACTAAAACTAAGCGAAATTGTAGTCAATAAATCAAACAACTATGGCAAAAAAAAATATATGAGAGAGAATATCAGGGCTTTGGTTTCCACCACTCTGACGATTTTAATTGTGCTAAGAAATAAATATCAGTTACATGGATTTACAAATATGCATAAGGAATCTACCCTATGGTACAAGGTGCCCTCTTTCGAGTGTACACCCTGGTATTTACCCAGAACGTCTCCTACTTTCGCGGTGGATCGTTCTAGACAAACCCAATGGGTTCCATGGTAGATTATGGACCCTCGAGAGAAGAACAAGCACTTTCGTGTCGAGCCTTCGCAAGATTCACAAAGAGGTTCCGTCGTTACAATCCTACTTTCGTTATGAACTATAATAACTATGACATGATAATACTTAGCTAGAGTAAATATCAAGAAGTTAATACTTCAAGTGAAATATGCTCAAAATATGATCCAAATAACAAAGTTAACACAATAATTGCAAATAGAAATCGTCAGAGGGCTTAACCTAGCCCTGAAATAAAGTTTACGCTACAACCATTGTTGAATCGCTAAAAATTCTCTCTTTGTACATAGGAAAATCACAGGAAAAGGTTTATAAGAGGGAGGAGATGATGAACCGAAAGAAATAAACAAGAATCACTAAGTTCCGATGGTTGAATCTCCAAAAATCACCTCGAAGTCGCCTGTTCACCGCTGTTTTCCGCTCTAGCTGCTTCGTTGCCCAATTTCTCCCTTATTAGATCACGAAAATTAGGGCTTTTATACTCTATTTGTTCTCCTTCAAATCAGCTTTCCAAAAACTTCTCACTTGCTAAATTTGGACTTGAATCGGACCCGAAATCAACGAAAAACCGAGTGAAGGTCGGGCTGTTCCGATAGTGTCACGGGTGAACCCCGCTGGGTTCACCAGGTGGTGAAGTGTTCTGTGCAGTTCTGTTGCGAAATAATCATAGGTGGTGAAGGGTTCACCTACCAGTGAAGTCCATGGTATATTTTTGCACAGGTTTTGTCAAACAAAATCACGGTTGAACCCTATGGGGTTCACCTGCCAGTGAAGCGTGCGGCGAATTTCGGATATCCTTGTCATCATCGGTGAACCCCGCCGGGTTCACCTGGCAGTGAAACGTGCGGTGAGTTTCGTCCTTCGGCAAGATCACCAGTGAACCCCGCCGGGTTCACCTAGTCGTGAAGCCCAGAAAAAACTCCGATTGAGCCCAAATTTTACGGGCAGTTTCGTCTTCTCATAAGGAATCACCCCATGCTCTAAGATTCTTCAAAAGGACTTCCAAATTGGGTGATTTTACCTAAAATTCTATAAGACAAACGAAAAGTGAAGATTCTGAAGCTTTGAAGTAAATAAGCCTTAAAGGAGTGTAAAAACATTCAAATAGGCCTAAATTTATCATGGAATAATAATAAAAATTACTAGAAAAATGCAAGGCATCACCCACTAGCATGATTGTCACTTCTCCAAGACAAGTTAGGGTGGTTTCTCCAACCAGGGTTCTAGGTATTAGAGTAAGGGTCATTACTTCTACCTTGATTGTACCCCCCCCCCCTACTGCATTGACTTGCTCACTATCCTGATCAACAAGGACCTTATACTCTTCAGCATAGTGCCCATAGTTCCCACAAACATCACAAGAAACAGAAGAAACAGCAGCAGTTTGCATCTGAAAAGAATCGAAACGATTACATAAAGAATCTACCTTTTCTGCCAGAGAGCGCCAACCATCACCATCATTCTTACCATGAGGAGGACGATACAGTACTCCTCTCTCAGTAGTCCATTGGTTGTGGTTTAGTGTCATCTCTTCAATCAACGCATAGGCACCTTCAACGGTCTTTTTCATCAGTGCTCCTCCTGCAGCAGCATCAACAGTTAAGCAAGTGTTGTAAAGCAAACCATTATAGAAAGTTTGAATCAAAACCTAATCTTCTAATCCATGGTGAGGGCACTTCTATTGTAACTCATTGAAGCGCTCTCATGCTTCACTAAGTGATTCGCTATCCCTCTGTACAAAGCCTGTGATCTGGTTCCTTAACTGAATCATTTTACTAGGTGGAAAGTATTTCAGCAAGAAAGCCTTTGACAATTGCTCCCAAGTAATGAATGTTCCAGTTGGATGAGAATGTAGCCATGCTTTTGCCCGGTCCCTGAGGGAAAAGGAAACAATCTTAGTCTAAGGGCATCATCAGAAACATCATTAATTTTTATTGTATCACAAAATTCAAGGAAAAAAAGATAAGTGTTGATTTGGATCTTCCAGAGGAAATCCTCCAAATTGGTTCTGTTGGATCATTGACAAGAACGCTGGTTTAATCTCAAAGTTGTTTGCATCAATTGTAGGCCTAGTAATGCTGGAACAAATTTCCTGTGTGTTCAGGGCTGCATAATCTATAAGTGTTCTTCTTTCAGCCATAATTGACTCTTCTTCTCTCTCCTTTGCAAACCTCAATTTCCTGTGCAATCTAAGAGTTTTGTTAATTTCAGGATCAAAAGGAACTAATGGTCCTGACCTAAGATTCCTACGCATAAACAAGTAGAAGGTTTGAAAAATTTAGATTTTTCAAAAAAAAAAAAACTAGAATCTATCACAGAAAATACTAAAAACAAAAACAAAAGGCTTAGTCTAGCAATACTATCAATTATATCAATATTAACAAAACCAAGGTCCCCGGCAACGACGCCAAAAACTTGTTGTAGTCCGCAAGTGCATGGATACTCGAAGTAATATTTAAGATATCGAACCACAGAGACCTCGTTGTTAAATACCGACGAATTGAGTTTTCACTAGCTAAACAAATCGAATAATGATGCAAGTAAACAATCGAACGATGTACGAAAAAATCAGAGAGAAAAGCTTGGGACTAGGGGTTCATCCAACTTGATATCCATGATTAGATATAATTAAATGTTCACCAATCTATTTTCGTTATGGTAAAGATATGGCTTACTTAATAAAGAAATTAACTCGCTCTCGCGTAGTCAATTTGCAAAGAACGATCCTCACTCTCGTGCAAGATCTATTCAGTGCTTAAGATAAGTAAACTTTAACAGAGAGATCAAGAATCACTCTCGTGCATTCCATCTCAATGTCGAGATCTCAAGCAAAGCTAAGCACTCTCATGCCTTAGCTTCACAGGTTTTACTTAAGGTTTTCAAACAATTTAATATATATCTCTAGCATATTTTTATGTCTAAAACAATAATGATTTCTAGGTCAAAACATCAACAAGAATTATACTTCTAAAATCTAAAAATAGGAACACAACTAATCTCTTACGATGAGTTCCTATCATAGATTCTAGGGTTCCAAGTTCTATGAATCACCTCTCGGTCCATATCACAAAACTCCAACACATGTTAATGCATGAAACTAGGAAAAATTAAAGACGTTAATCTCTTAAGTAAAATTACCATACCAAGAATATATTGATGGAGTAAAAGTCATCTAACCATTAGAATATCAAGGGGGATAAACCCCCATGTCCCAAAAGAAAGTTTTAAGCTAGCATGATGGAAGAATTATAGAAAAACATGGTTTTAGATTGATTAGAAAATCAAAGGGATGAGTAAAAATTATAAAACAGGGTTGTAATCAAAATTACAGTCCGTAATTTGTGTAGAGTCACGATGAACAGTGCACGCGACAACGTTTTCGTTGATTTCTCCCTTGATCGGCCTTCTTTCACTCTGAAACTTCTGTGGCATGTTCTCCTTCCTCAGGCAAAGCTTCCTTGCAAATTTCATGGCCGAAGATGGTCTATGAGATGAACGGCGATGAACCCTAGTACGGCGGCAATTTTCTAAAATTCTCCTTGAAGTGTTGATGAAAATTGTTCCTTTTGCTTCAAATATCCTCCCCTCCTAATGCTAAGTCTTCCCCTTTTTATGGATCTTCAATTGGTGCCCTAAATCTCGAGAAATCATCTTTTTAATCTTTCGGCGGAAAAATCGAGAATCTGGGTGCAGAATTACGGTGCCGTGAAATTAATTACGGTACTGCCATGATTGCTTCTGTTCTGTAAATAATTGGCTCGGAATTACAGCACCGTAAAAGTTTAGCCTAAAGTTATTACAGTAGTGCTGTATTTCTCTCAATTGTCTCTGAAAGTTTCTGTATGAAATTTGTCCGGAATTACGGCACCATGAAAAATATTACGGCAGTGCTGTAATTTGTCAGAAGTCTCTGGTCGAATTTAAACTGAATTACGGTACCATAAAATTCTAGCCCAAAATTATGGTGGTGTCGTATTTTCCCAAGAAATATGCTACGAGTTGCTGCCGTAAAATTCATTACGGTAGTGCCATAATTCTAGATTATGGTACCGTGAAAATAATTACGGCACTGCCGTAATTTCTCTAGGAAGCTTGGTTTGACTTAAAATTTGATGTGTAGACTCCTCTTGATGCTTAGAACTCGCTCATGCGTCGAAAGTGCTCGAGAACTTGTGATATTGATGCCTTTTTACCTGAAAGTGATCAAAAACCAAGAAAGGTGCAGATTCTGAAGTATTTAGCAAATAAGGCATAAAAATAAAGCAAAAGGGCAAAATTATGACCCAAAAGATGAGTTAATCAGTATGAAAAATACTATGAAATTTAGAGTCATCAATTGCCACCAAAGATGTTTGGTGCGCATGTCAAAAGGATGGGCATTACTGAAAACCATTATTGATATCATGATGATATTTCATATTTTTGACACATTGAGCTCATTTCATTCATGTTTCTGATATATTTTAATGAATCATGTTTCATTATGCTATTTGTTGTATATACATGAATGAATTATGTTAGTATAACAGAATTTGTCTTTAACAAAGACATTATTGTTGGACCATTATGACATATTAACATATTATATTGAGTATTTAACTAATAATGTGATACATAGAAGGGACTATGTCGATCTAATGACATACAACCGCTATGATCCTTATTAGTACATACTTAATAGAGATTATGATTTGACCAATTTAAAGAATGGATTTATTATTAGAAGATTAGATAATGTCATATGGACCAAGTGGGAGAATGTAGGTTATTTTATGGTCCATATGTTCTAATCTATTAATTATTTAAAATAATTTATCATATTTTAATAATTGATAAGTTTCTAAATCCTATTGGTTACAAGAATTATTTGTTAACCTATGCATTGATGGGATGTGGGTTATAATAGATAAAAAGAAACAGGTTCTCTCTCTACCCATTAACGTAAATTCTCCATCAATAAAAGGATTATTTGGTCTTTAATCATGGATCAAGGGGTCAAGAGAGAGAAATCTAGTTTCATCAAACAAGAGATTATTTTAATCAATCATTATCAAATCTTCATGGATCAAGGTATGATTTTATTCTTAACTTTTATTATGCATGTGAAAATTATATAGTTCAAAGATCTTGATATAATGCTAATGTAATTATAATATATATTATTTACATAATAATAATACAGAAATAAAAATTATCTTATAAAAACTACATTTTCTATCCATATTTCTTTGGGAATTATATGAATTGATTTTATATCTTATGTAATCAATCCTTTTTTAGTTTATGCAAAATGATAAATGATGAATGAAGTAAGAAACAATTACACAATATTTATTTATTAAAATGTATCTGTGGGGATACCTTAGTTGGCAGAGTGTTAGATTAAAGATGTAAAGGTTATGTGTTTGATCCACGTTCATCACAAAAGAAAATTTTTTTCTATATTTTTTAGAAATATAACACTTTATTTTATTTCTTTTATAATTGATCTTATTTTTAGCTTCTCTGGTAATTTATTAAGGAACAATCAAAATGAAAAATAAGTATTTATTTTCTTGGAACCGATAATGGGAAATTGCTGAAATGCAAGAGCGTCAAACTTAAGATCTTAAGGTCGTGTATTTGAACAATGTTCAACACAAAACTTTATTTTCTTTTCTTATTTTGTTGGTAATTATATGAATTGATTTTATATCTTATGTAATCGATTCTTTTTTAGTTTATGCAAAATGATAAATGATGAATGAATTAAGGAACAATTGCATATTATTTATTTTTTAAAATCTATCTATGGGGATAGATCACGTGTTTAACCCATGTTCACCACAAAAGAAAAAAAAATTATTAGAAATATATAAATTGATTATATTTCTGACCTAATTGATCTTATTTATATTTTCTGCAAAATGATAATTGATGAAAGTACAATTTTAGAATGAAGAATAAGTATTTATTTTTAGAAAACCAATTGTGGGGACAGGTACATTTGGAGAGTGTCAAACTTAAGATATGAAGGTTACGTCTTTGATCCACGTTTATCACAAAACGTTTTTTTCTTTCTTAGTATATTTTGGAATTATATGAATTGATTTTTTTTTTCTTATGCAATCGATTCTTTTTTAGTTTCTGCAAATGAGAATTATATGTATTGGAATTATATGAACAATTGTATTGTATTAATTTATTAAAATTTATATACGGAGATAAATGAGTTGGGAGAGGGTCAAATTGAAGATATGAAGGTCATGTGTTAAATCGCTCACCTCATAAGATTTTTTCTCTCTTATTTTTATAAGAAATATAAAATTTTATTTTATTTCTTTTGCAATTGATCTTATTTTTAGGTTAAGATCTGAATGTCACGTATTTCATGCATGTTTAACGAAAAACTTTATTTTCCAAATTTGTTTTTTCTTGAATTATGTGAACTAATTTTATTTCTTATGTAATGTATCTTTTTTTGTGTATATAAATTGATAAATTATGAAGTAATGAATGAACTATTACATAATATTTATTTTTAAAATTTAATTGGGGTGAAGGCTTAGTTGGGTAAGTGACTAAAGATATCAAGGTGTTGTGATTGCTTTACATTCACCCCAAAGATTTTCTTTATACATTTTTTATGAAATTTATAAATTGATCTTATTTTTACTATCTGCAATAGGATACTTTATGAAAGAATAATTTCGGAATTAAGAATAACTTTTTATTTTCTAAAAACAACCAATAATGGGGATAAATCTGATTATCACGTATTTGATACTCGTTCAACGCAAAGCTTTATTTTATTTCTTGTTTTTTTAGGAATTATATGAATTGATTTTATTTCTTATGTGATCAATACTTTTCTAGTTTCTACATATTCATAAATTATGAAGAATAAAGGAACAATTGCATAATATTTATTTTTTAAAATTCAACTTCAAGGAATATGAAGGTGTTTAACGCAAAAAATAAGTTTTTTCTATATGTTTTAAGAAATATATAAATTGATTTTATGTCTTATGTAATTCATCCTATTTTTAGATTGTATAAATTTATGAAGTAATATTATCAAAATGTAATATAATTATTTGTTTCCTTTTTTAGTTTATGTGAAAGGATAAATGATGAAGAAATGAAAGAACAATTGCATAATATTTATTTTAATAAATTTATTTGCTAAGGATCACTCAGAGCGTTAGACTGGAGATGGAGATTTGAAAGTCATGTGCTCAATCCATGTTCACCACAAAAAAAAATTATGTTTTTTTAGAAATATAAATTTTTATTTTATTTCTTTTATAATTGTTCTTATTTTTAGCTTCTCCAAAATGGTAATTAATTAAGAAATAATTTCAAAATAAAGAATAAGTATTTATTTTCTGTAAACCGATAGTGGGGATTGCTCAATTGGGAGACCGTTAAACTTAAGATCTTATGAATGATAAATGATGAATGAATTAAGTAACAATTGCATATTATTTATTTTTCAAAATCAGTTTGCAGGATAGCTCAGTTGGGAGAGCAAAGATTTGATGGTCATGTGTTTGATCCACGTTCACAGCAAAAAAAAAAATATTTTTATAAGAAATATATAAATTGATTTTATTTCTTATCCAATTGATCTTGTTTTTATTTTCTGCAAAATGATAATTTATGAAAGTACAATATTAGAATGAAGAATAAGTATTTTTTTTCTGAAAACCAAGTGTGGGTACGTTGGGAGAGCGTCAAACTTAAGATATGAAGGTTACGTCTTTGATCCATGTTTATAACAAAACTTTATTTTCTTTCTGAGTGTATTTAGGAATTAAATGAATTGAGTTTTTTTTTTCTTATGCAATCGATCCTTTTTAAGTTTCTGCAAAATGAGAAATGATGAACGAATCAATGAACAATTGTATAATATTTATATGTTAAAATTTATCTATGGAGATTAATGAGTAAGGAGAGAGTCAAATTGAAGATATGAAGTTCATGTGTTCGATCAATGCTCACAATAAAAGATTTTTCTTTCTCCATTTTTATAAGAAATATAAAAAAAAAATTTCAATTGATCTTATTTTTAGCTTATCCAAAATCATAATTTATTAAGGAACAATATTAGAATTAAGAATGTATTTATCTTCTAAAAACCAACTTCACGAATAGCTGAGTTGGGAGAGTGTCCCACTTAATATCTGAATGTCACGTATTTCTTGCATGTTTAATGAAAAAACTTTATTTTCCTTTTTTTTTTTTTGAATTATATGAACTAATTTTATTTCTTATGTAATCAATCTTTTTTTATATAAATCAATAAATTATGAAGGAATGGAGGAACTATTACATAATATTTATTTTAAAAAACTTAATTGTGGTGAAGGCTCAGTTGGGTGAGTGTAAATATTTATACATTTTTTATGAAATATATAAATTGATCTTATTTTTACTTTCTACAATACGGTAATTTATGAAAGAACAATATCAGAATTAAGAATAAGCATTTATTTTATAAAAACCAACAATGTGGATAATCTGATTATCATGTATTTGATACTCGTTCAACGCAAAACTTTAGGAATTGTATGAATTGATTTTATTTCTTTTGTAATCAATACTTTTCTAGTTTATGCAAATTCATAAATTATAAAGGGATAAAGGAACAATTGCATAATATTTATTTTTTAAAAAATTCAAATACAAGGATGCCTTAGTTGGGAGAGCATTAGACGTAAGATATAAAGGTCATTTATTTTATTCACGTTCAACGTTCAATGTTCAACGCAAAAAATAAGTTTTTTTGTACATGTTTTAAGAAATATAAAATTGATTTTATTTCTTATGTAATTGATCTTATTTTTAGTTTTAAATTTATGAAATAATATTATCAGAATTCAGTAATTATTTGTTTCCTTTTTAGTTTATATGAAAGGATAAATGATGAAAGAATAAATGAACAACTACATAATATTATTTATTAAAATGTATCTATGGGATAACTTAGTTGGCGGAGTGTAAGGCTGAAGATCTGAATGTTATGAGTTTAATTCACATCTACCTAAAAAAGGGAACAATATCAAAATTAAGAATAAGTATTTATTTTCTAAAAATTGATAGTGGGAATTGCTTAATTGCGATACCGTCAAATTTAAGATCGGTCATGTATTTGATCCATTTTCAACACAAAACCTTATTTTCTTTGTTTTGTTGGGAATTATATGAATTGACTTTATTTCTTATGTATTCGATCCTTTTTAGTTTATGCAAAAGATATATGATGAATGAATTAAGAAACAATTGCACATTATTTATTTTAAAAAATTTATCTGTGAGGATAGCTCAGTTGTAAAAGCTTCAAACTAAAGATCTGAAGTCACCTACATTTATTGCAAAAAAAATATATTTTTATAAGAACTATATAAATTGATTTCATTTCTTACCTAATTGATCTTATTTTTATTTTATGAAAAATGGTAATTTATGAAAGTACAATATGAGAAAGAATAATAAGTATTTATTTTCTAAAAACCAATAGTGGGGACAGCGAAGTTGGGAGAGCATCAAACTTAAAATATGAAGGTCAAGTATTTGATTCACGTTCATCACAAAACTTTATTTTCTTTCTTAGTGGTTTTAGGAATTATATGAATTGAAGATATGAAGGTCACATGTTCGATTTTACCGCAAAAGATATCTTCTTTCTATATTTTTTTTAACAAATATAAAATTTAATTTAATTTGTGTTGTAATTGATCTTATTTTTAGCTTATCCAAAATGATAATTTATTAAAGAACAATATTAGAATTAAGAATAAGTATTTATCTTTAAAAACCAACCGTGTACTAGCTCAAATGTGAAAGTGTCACACCACTTAATATATGAATGTCACTTATTTCATCCATATTTAATGAAAAACTTTATTTTACTTATTTATTTTTTCTAGAATTATATGAACTAATTTATTTCTTATGTAATCGATCCTTTTTTTGTTTATCTAAATTGATAAATTATCAAAGAATGAAGAAACTGTTACAATAATATTTATTTTAAAAAACTTAATTGTGGTGAAGGCTCAATTGGATGAGTGTAAGACTAAGGATCTAAAAGTCATGTGTTTGTTCTACATTCACTACAAAGATTTTCTTTATACATTTTTTATGAAATTTATAAATTGTTCTTATGTTTTTTACTTTCTACAATACAATAATTTATGAAAGAACAATATCAGAATTAAGAATAAGTATTTAGTTTCTAAAAACTAGGGGATGGATCTTATTATCATGTATTTGATACTCATTCAACGCAAAACTTTATGTTCTTTCTTTGCTTTTTTGGGAATTATATGAATTGATTTTATTTCTTATGTAATCAATCCTTTTTTAGTCTATGCAAAGTCATAAATTATGAAGAATAAAGGAACAATTGCATAATATTTATTTTTGAAAATTCAACTGCAAGGATACCTCAGTTGGGAGAACGTTAGACTTAGGATATGAAGGTCACTTGTTTGATTCACGTTAAATGTATAAAAAAGTTTCTTTCTACATTTTTTAAGAAATCTATAAATTGATTTTATTTCTTATCAAGTAATATTATCAGAATTCAGAATAATTATTTCATTTTCTAAAAACCAATAGTGGGGATAGCTAAGTTAGGAGAGATGAAACTTTAGATCTAAAGGTCATGTATTTGATCCATGTTCAACACAAAACTGTATTTTCTTTTCTTATTTTGTTGAAAATTATATGAATTGATTTTATTTTTTATGTAATTGATCTTTTTATAGTTTCTGCAAAATGATAAATGATGAATGAATTAAGGAAGGAACAATTGCACTATATTTATTTTTAAAAAATTATCTGCGGGGAAGCTCAATTAGCACAGAGTGAAGATTTGAAGGTCAGGTGTTTGATCCGCATTCACCGTAAAAAAATTATTTTTTTCTAAGAAATATATAAACTGATTTTATTTCTTACCTAATTGATCTTATTTTTAGTTTATGCAAAATGATAATTTATGAGGAACAATATCATAATGAAGAATAAGTATTTATTTTCTAAAAACCAATAGTGGAGATAGCTCAATTGGGAGTACGTCAAACTTAAGATATGAATTTCATGTATTTGATCGCAAAACTTTATTTCATTTCTTTGTGTTTTTAGGAATTATATGAATTGATTTTTTTTCTTATGTAATTGATCTTTTTTAGCTTCTGTAAAATGAAAAATGATGAAGGAGTTATAGAATAATTGCATAATATTTATTTTTTAAAATTTATCTAGGGAGATAGCTTAGTTGGTAGAGCGTAAAATTGAAGGTCTAAAGGTGACTTGTTTGATCCATGCACACCGTAAAAGATTTTTTTTCTTTCTACATTTTTAAAGAAATATAAATTTTGATTTTGTTTCTTTTGTAATTGATCTTATATTTAGCTTCTCCAAAATGATAGTTTATTAAGGAATATTAGAATTAAGAATAATTATTTATCTTCAAAAAAACCAACAGCATGAATAGCTAAGTTGGGAGAGTGTCACACTTAAGATATGAAGGTCACATATTTCATCCATGTTTAATGAAAAACTTTATTTTCCTTATCTGTTTTTTCTGGAATTATATAAACTAATTTTATTTCTTATGTAATTGATCTTTTTTTTGTTTCTGCAAATTGATAAATTATGAAGAAATAATGGAACTATTATTTAAATTATATGAACTAATTGTGGTGATGGCTAAGTTGGGTGAGTGTAAGAGTAAAGATTTGATGGTCACTTGTTTGCTCTACATTCACCACAATGATTTTCTTTATAAATTTTTTTAAGAAATATATAATTTGATCTTATTTTTTACTTTCTACAATGGAATAATTTATGAAAGAAAAATATCAAAATTAAGAATAAGTATTTATTTTATAAAAACCAACAATGAGGATAGATCTAATGGTCACGTATTTGATACTCATTTAACACAAAACTTTATTTTCTTTCTTTATTTTTTTTGGGTATTATATGAATTGATTTTATTTCTTATTCAATTAGCCTTTTTTAATATTTATTTTTAAAAACTCAACTGCAAGTTAGTTAGGAAGCGTTAGACTTAATATATGAAGTTCACTTGTTTGATCCACGTTCACCAAAAAAATGAAAGAATGAAAAAACAATTGCATAATATTTATTTTTAAAAATTTATTTGTGGGGATAGCTTAGTTATGAGGGTTTCATACTGAAGATTTGAAGGTCACGTGTTTAATATACATCACTGAAAAAAAAAATATTATTTTTATATTTTTTAGGAAATATGAATTTTGATTTTATTTCTTGTATAATCAATCCTTTTTTAGTTTATGCTAAATGCTAAATGATGAATGAATGAAAGAACAATTGAATAATATTTATTTTTTAAAATCTATCTTCAGGGATAACTCAGTTGTAGAGCGTAAGTCTAAAGATGTAAAGGTCATGTGTTTGATCCACGTTCATCGCACACACAAAAAAAATAATAAATAAATAATCTTATTTTTATAAGAAATATATAATTTTTTTTTTCTTACCTAGTTGATCATATTTTTAGATTTTGCAAAATGATAATTTATGAATGAACAATAGAATAAAGAATAAATATTTTCTTACCCAGTTGATCTCAAAACTTTATTTTCTTTCTTTGTCTCTTTTTTTAATTCCTTTTTTTGAGTAAATTCTTTAGCGGTGAGTTTAGTTTTATATCTCTCAATATTGCCTAATAATTTTTTTTAAAAAAAAACCCACTTATCATCCATGACTTTTCTACTGTTTGGCAATGTGATAAGATCACAAACTTCATTACCTATCATTGAATTCATCTCATCTTTCATGACGTTATACTACAATATAGATTTATTATAATTTATAGTTTGTTAAAATGTCAATATAGATTTATTATAATTTATAGTTTGTTAAAATGTTTGAGGATTGTTTTTGGCTCCAACATTAAAATCAAATTCATGTAGATACACAATATAATTATTAGATATTAATGATCTCTTTTCCCTCGTTAATCTTCTCAATGTTGTACCAACATTTTCTAAAGAGTTTTTCCTAAGAATAATGTTACTCAATTCATTGACTCGTATTTTCTTATAATTATGGAACTATTGTATCTAGTAGATTATTGTTAGGCCTACGGGCTAGAAATTGGTCGCAGCCCAAATTTCTAGCCCACCCAGCCCTCATTTTCCTTCTCCTGTTGACCGGGTCGGGGTAGTGGATTGGGCACCGCCCGAATCCGGATCCAATTCGCTCAACGGGCGAAATGTGCGTACAGCGAGGAACGTTGACGCGGATGGGACGGGGTGTGGGCACGCGTTGACGTGCGTCGTATGACGCGGGTGAAAAAGGCAAGGAGAGAGAACGTCGTCCTCGTCTCGGTTCGCAGAGGAGCTTCCAAACGAAAGCTTACCGGCGGACTCCGGTCTCCCTCTTACTCTCCCTCTCCGATCTCCGATCTTCGTCGTACGTCCGTCGGCCGAGTTTTCCAGCGTTCCGGTGGTGCAGGTGGGAGGTGGAACGTCGCGGGAAAACTCTGCCCTCTCCCTCTATTCCTCTTCCGCCACCTGAGTCGTCTTCTTCCCTCAACACCGCCGCCGCCATTGCCGATCCTCACTGCCAGACCGCCTTGGAAGGCGCGGCCGTCCACCACGTCATCGACTTGAAGGAGCCGGCGGCCTGAGAGATCGCCGAGGTACTTTCCTTCTCTCCTCACCTTCCGTTCCGGTCGAGTGTGCCACTCCCGGTGATGCCCCTTTTTGGTTTCTCTCTCGCCACCGTTTTCCTGTCGTGGTCGTGCTCCTCCGGCGAGCCCTCTCCTCCCTCCTCCCGGCTACTGGCCCGCCTGCGTGCGGAAATTTTTGGAGCTGCTTCTCGCCTGCATGCGAGCCTTCTCTGTTCTCCTCCGTCGCCTGCGTGCGATGTCTTTCACTTGTGGTTCGCCGCCCGTTTCGCGCCGCCTGCGTGTGGCTGCCGGCCTCTGTTCCTCGGTCCACCTGGAGCTGCACCACTTTCATCGCCAACAAGGGGAGAACAGCAGCTGGTTGCCTCAGTCGCCGTCCGTGCAGTGCTTCTTCCGCCGCCTCCCGTGGATCTTCCCAGCCGCCATCCGCGTGCGCTCTCCTGCCGCCGTCCCTACCTTCCAGCAAGGAAGAAGTCGCCAGTGGATCAGCCACCGGCGAAGCTACTAGGCGGGCAATGTTTTCCCTCCCGGCGGTGGCGTTGCGAGGGTGGCCACCGCCACCCTCTTCTCCTGCTCCTCTTAGGTGCTACCAAGTTGGACGAGTCTCCCTGGGAAATTTGCGATCCGATTCGATCGCGGGTATTGTCGAACCCTCTCTGCAATTCAATTGAAATTTCGAGTGCGAGTCGAACCACACTAAAAGATTCGTCGAGGACGACGAACGGCTGAAAGTTGGACTTAAGATGTCCCCAGCACAGGGCCGAGTGAGGTCAGTTGGTGCAGTAGACCTCGAAGTCTTAGGAGTATCGTACGATGTGGATATCATAATCGGCAGTTGGCAGGGCCGCTGCTATGTGAAGATTCTGAAACTGCCAAACTATGAAGCAATCTTTGGCCTCGAACTTTTGGTCAAGGCAAAGATAGCTGCGATGCCTTATCTGTATGGGATACAAATATACGATGAGGATTCCCCTTGCCTCGTGCCATGCATTGGAAGCATGGAGCCAAGGAAGGGAAAGAAGAGGAACTCCCGGGGAGTGCCCTTGTCAACGAACGCCTTAGCTGCAGGGTTGCGCTAAGGAGATCCGACGCTTCGGATCAAGCGATAGATAGTGTGCTAATACAGGATGGGCATCCTGTAGCTTTCGAGAGCCGAAAGCTTAATGAGACAGAGCAGAGGTACTCTGTGCATGAAAAAAGGAATGGTAACAGTGGTGCACTGCCTCCGAACATGGAGAATTGATCTTCTGGGTAACGCCTTGCTTTGTTGTCCAGGTCATATTATTGGCCAGATATGCATGCCGATATTAAGATATTTGTCTACACATGTCTTGTTTGTCAGCAAGACAAGGTCGATCGGAGGACTACCTTCGTCATTTTGTGACTGCGAGTCAGAAGGACTGGGTGAAGTGGGTTGATTCGGCACAATTTGCCTACAATCTCCACATATCATCGTCGATAGGGCACAACCCCTTTGAGCTTGTGTTAGGGAGACAACCCCTAACTCCTGTTGATATCGCGATGAGGACCTCCGAGGGGAGATGTCCTACGGCTCAAGGGACAACTCCTGAGTGAGTGGGGTCGCTCCAGGAGACTAGGGATAGCCTTGAGCTAGCAGCTAGACGAATGCAATATTATGTTTGTTGAGTGACAGGACATTCCTCTGATGATTGCCACATCTTGAACGCTCCCTCTGAACAAGTCAACGCTATTGGAAATTTCAGGAACCAGAACGACCCCTACTCGAACACCTATAATCCGGGATGGAGAAATCATTCGAATTTCTCCTACATGTTGAATCAAGAGTAAATCCCTCCTGCAAATTTTTCTAATCAGAATTTCTCTTCTAATTTCAGGCCTCCTCCTAGGATACAACATCCATCTGTCAACCAAAGACAACCAGAACCTCCTCTAAAGTCTAGGTTAGAGTCGATGCTAGAGAATTTCATGGCAAGTCAAATGAAGCACAATGACTCTATGAGTGAGCAGATTCGTCAGCTAAACATGAAAGTGGACTCGGTATCCACACACGTGAAAATGATGGAGAATCGGATCACAGAACTGGACCAGCGAACCAGTTCACTCTCTAGAACCCCAGGAATGCTTCCAGCTCAACCAGAAGCAAATCCGAGAGACCAATGCAACGCCATCATAACATGCAAAGATGAGCAATTAAAGGACTCTGAAGTTGAAAATATGGAAAATGAAAAAGAAGAGTCTGGAAGCCGAAAATAGGAGCCTCATCATGAGATTCTTGACACACCGAATGTTGAAAAGATAATGATGGTTACTAAAGACTCTACAGATTGCATGAGTAAACAACCACCTCTCAAATCTGAAGACACTGGTAGTTTTGATATACCATGCATGATTGGCAACATTTTGTTCGATAGAGCACTCTTGGATTTAGGCTCTGGAGTCAGTATCATGTCATTCGTCACCTTCAAGAAGCTGAACTTGGGAAATCTCAAATCAACATCACAGGTTCTCCAGTTTGCAAACAGCTCTAAACTTTGCCCGCTCGAGATCACCGAGAATGTGTCGTTGCATATTAAAGGATTCTCTGTCCCGGTAGACTTCATGATTCTAGATATGGCTAAGAATTCCATTTTTCCTCTTATATTAGGCAGGCCATTCCTCGCTGCGATCAAAGCCATAATCGATGTCCCACATAGGATAATGACTTTTTGCATTAATGGGAATAATATGTCATTTAATCTTCCTGCTAATAATAAAGAATTCTATTTTTCAGGTTCCAGGGAGAGCAGAGCGAAGGCGAAAGAAAGTACTACACAGTCAAGAAGCAAGCTAGAACTCCTACCAGAAACCTTTCCTAAACATTTTGAGGATGAGCCCAACGATTCAATTGGTCTAAGAGGAGACAAGATGGATACTATGATATTCCAAGTTGAAGATGCAACGAGAACCGATCCGAAGAAGAAGACACTGGATTGTTTGGGGATGAAGTTTTGATTGACTTTGCGACCGCTTATGTGTTTTACTACTTTGTTGTTCCATGCTCTGTCAAAACAGTTAGAAAAGAATATTTATATTTTGTGCTCATTTTAATAGGTGCAATTCATGGACGACAACGAATGCAGAGGCTCCATGCCACATACTTTGCCTCTGCCACACCAGACCCACCATGAGCATCATGATGGTCAAGCTAGTGACCCTAAAGAAGCGCTTGTTGGGAGGCAACCCAACTTCTTGTTTACTCTTATTTATCTTCTTTCTTATTTATTTTCATTACTTAATCTTAGTTATTTTTCAGTTTTTCTTTCATATTCATGCTCCTTAGGCTGTACCCTGCTGATGGTAATTTTTCTGGATTTTTCAGGCACTTGCGAGCCATTCACGGTCGCACCCGTGCATCCATGCACAGCCGTGAATGCCTCGCAGACTCTTCTGCACTCAGCACCGAAGTCTTCACGGGCAGGGGTGTGAAGGGACGCATGGCCATGATGGAGGTTTGCAGCTTTCGCCGAGGCGTGCACGGGCGCACCCGTGCATTCATGCACGGGCGTGACACGTAAGTGGTGTTCGCGTCATTTTGTTGCCGAAGCTTTCATGGGCTGGGCGTGCGTTCACTCATGGCCGTGCGAAGCAAAGTTATAAAAACACCAAGCCGTGCACACCCGCATACACACTCGTGTACGCAACCCTAGCGCCGCCGCCACCACTTCGATCCGCTACCTCCGATACCCGATCGACTACCGGCGACCCTCCACCGTCCTCTCCATCCTTCGGCGACACTTTCCCCCAAGTTTCCGCAGCCGATCAGCGCCTCCCATCGCCGTTCGCCGTTGCCCTAATTCCTTTCGCCGCCCGCTGTTTCGCCGCCGCCGACTTTCCCTCTTCGCCGCTGACGCCTCTGAAGACTCCCCTACACCTGCTACTACCTTCCCGTCACCCTCCTACGCCTCCAGAATGTCTCGACGCAAGCATGCCACCTCCAAGCACCGAGCTTCATTTTCCAGCGTCGCCGCCGCACAACAACCGCCGCCTGCACCACCGCCAACACCTTATGGGATTATATGCTGATATCCTGAGCAGCTTGCCAAGCTCACCGCCCGCACATGCCCCCCGGTGGTTACCACCAGGTTCCTTGATCATTCAACACTGAACACCTTGGGTTTCCATGAAGATGTGTAGTGGCTTTTCCAGCGTATAGGGTGGGAGCAGTTCTTCACGATCTCCTACCCCACATACATTCCCATCGTGTTGGAGTTTTTGTCTTCAATGGAGTTTCACGCTAACATCCATACCGACGAAGATGATGGCAGTTTATCCTTCCGGCTCAACAATACTAAGTATGTTCTTACTCTAACAGAGCTGAACCAGATCTATGGCTTTCCTATTGATGGGACGCGGCTGACACCCGGAGCATTCAATGCTAGTACCTTTTGGAATCAACTGACCAGTTATCCACCTTTTGATACTAGGACTGCTAGAGCCACCTCTCTCGGCAACCCCGTCTTGAAGTATGTGCACTGTGTCATGGCAAACACTATATTTGGCTGAGGAGAGTCTAATGGCCTTGTTCAAGCGTCTGAGCTCCTATTTCTCTAGGCTATGCTGCATGAGGTTCGACTTAACACTGCTTTCCATTTCGCCAAGCAACCACAGAAAGTTTCAAGGGCGCCAAAGGGTGTCATTGCTCTCGGGGGACTTCTTACCCCAATTGCTCTTGCCGTCGGGATTCGGCCCTACCAGATGGAGCAAGCCCATGTCAACTCCCACCTTAACCTTGACGCCTGCATCTCTATGCGGATGATAGTCAAGGAGGGAGAATTTTACAGTATACTCTTCCCCGGGAGCGATGTCAAGCTTCCACTACCAAATCCCGCACGCACCACAGTCCGCGAGTAACACAACTGGAGAGTTGAGGCAGTTGAGGATCATGACGTGTCTCTTGCGACAGAGCCACCACCACCTTCTCAGCAACGGCCCACTACTCAGCTTGACCGCATGGAGACTATGATCCAGTTTGTCCGCGATGCCCAACAAGAGACTCACCTTACCGTCGATGAAAGACTTGATCGCATTCGCCATCTTGAGACAGAGGTAGATCGCCAGGGAGGAGTACAGTCCTTTATTTTAGACTCTGTGCATGACCTTCAGGCGAGACTCCGTCGGCGCTGGGGATGAGCAGCATCATTGGTTTCACCCATCACTTGGTCAGCTTTCTGCTTTTCCAGTAGTTTACTTTTGTCATTAGTTGTTTGTTTACTTTTATTAGATTGTCATTTCCCTTTCTGCATGTTTTAGTTTGCTAGTTGTATCAACATCTTTAGTGTCTTGCCCACCCCATTTTTTATGCTATTTGCTTTGTCTTCTGGTATTGCATTGCTCTATGAGTACTTGATTGATTGTCATAGGAATCTTGACTTTTATTTGCCAATGGTCTATAATGGTTATGGTATGCACATATATTTCTTTGGTTTAATGTAGTTGAATGATGTAATTAACTCAATTCATTATTTGTATAATCTTGAAGAATGTGCTTATTACTTTACCTTACCCTTAGCATGCATCTCATGTGTGGTGATTGATTGTATCTTGCTTCATAACTCTATTGTCCTTGTACACTTTGTCATGGGAATTAGAAATAATAATAGTGGTACCGAAGTGTTCTTGTACATTACACATTGCATTTCCACTTGGCACTATTCATAGCATCTCAACAATAAAAGGGATAGCGGTACCTAAGTTCATTGTTTATCATACTTGGCACTAACCCCATGATTCAAAATAAAGATAGTGGTACCGAAGCAAAGCTTGGCACTTGGCACTATCTCTTCTCCAAAAAAAGGGCACCACATAGGGACTATGTGGTACTGATGCTATTTTCTCATGACTCGATGTACAATTATCTGCTTGGTGAATGCTTGATCAATTATGTCACTCATGTGAGCTGTGCTGTAAAGGTTTTTGGTACTGTCAATTTCGCACACTTTAATAGATTGTACTAGTGAGATTTGGTTTAATTTGCTTTCGATACTGCATTATAACTAGATATATTGTGATTAACCTATAGCCATGCTAGACTAATTTAAGCTATCTGAGATTCTCTATTTCATGTCATCACTCTAGACAATTCAACTGCTTGAGGACAAGCAAAACTTTAAGTCCGATATATTTTGATGACATGCAAATATATGATATATCGTGACTTATTTCTGCTATTATTTTGGAGTAAAATGCATGTTTTGTCTCATTTATATACTTAATTGTTTCATATTCTTCAGAGTCTTCACTTTTCCCTTGTTTTATTGAAATGTAGGGATTTCACCCTAAAATTAATGGAATTTGAAAGATATGAAGATATAAGACGAATCCTCATGGTGAGACGAAGCTGCACGTCGAATTTCAGTGCAAACGGAGTTATCTGTGCTCTTTACGGGCATGGTCGTGTATCCATGCACGGCCGTGTATAAACTTGCACTTTCAGATCTTTCGACGAAATGTTCACGGGCACACCCGTGAACCCATGCATGGCCGTGAAGAGCAATTTTTCTAGAAAAATAAAGTTGCTAAGCCATACACGGGCATGGCCGTGCATCGTCCCGCCCAGTTCGACACCCATTCAATTTTTCAGCCATAACTTACTATTTTGGAAGCGGATTTTGTTGAAATTTGGTGGAGACCTTCCTAACTTAGCAACGCACGTTTTGGGACCAAAATCATCGGATTTGATCAAGCGGTTGAGGAGAAAAAAGTAAAACGGCGACAACCTAGGGTTTGGGGCGATTTTCTAGGCGACAACAATGTTCCAGCGTGATTCTTCCTTTGTTCCGACGTGGATCTTCGTGCAGGACCTCCTTCCATCAAGGATCTACCCTTCCCTCTAGTTTGATTTGATTTTTATGAGAGATTTGGTGTATTTCATGATGTATACGATAGCGTAAACTCTCCTTTCGGGGTTTGGGCGTAGCCCACTATATGAATGTTAAATATTATGACTTGATCTATATATTTCTCCACTTATCTTTGTTCTTATTCATACCTAGAAAGTTTTCACTCACGTTTATGTACTGGTCATATATATGCATGTCTTAGATGTTGTGGGAAGGACTGAGAGGTGAACCACAGTCATCGGAATCCCTTAGACTGGACTGGTGATTTCGTTTGGCGAGAGCATTCGAAATCACCCGAGGAATCCTAATCCTTCACAGAACCCATTGGATCCGCTTAACCTGGTAAGCCACGAGAGTAGGAGACTTGGGTTAAGTCGGATACCGGACCGTGTCCTGAGAGGGAGCGCGTCTGTACCCTAGGAAGGATTACCTTAAGAACTTAGATAAAACTTGATTAGAACATCAAACCTTAATATTTCTTCATATTTCAGTGCAGTGAAACCCGATACCCCGAATCTCTCTCATAGATTTGAAACCCCGATTGTTTTGCTCTCTGTTCTGCTTGATTTCATTTGCTTTAGTTTAATTATCTGCATTAGGATTCTAGACATTTCTCCATTAATTGTTAACCTAGCTACTAGTTGATTGATTAGTTAGTACTTGACCCTTAGTCCTCGTGGGATCGATACTTATTTTATTATGCAATAGACCGTGCACTTGCGGTAGTAGCCGTCTAGGCCCTATCATGAAGCTACATCCGATATTCCATGTGAGCTTTCTAAAGAGGTTCCATAAGGATCCAGGGGATCCATCTCGGTCACAGTCGCTTCGTACGCCTCCTACGGATCGAATGGAGTTCGACCAAAGGATCGGAGAGATCCTAGACCACCGAGTTTCGAGACATGGCAGGATGAACCGACGAACAGAGTTTCTTTTTCAGTGGGAAGGTTCTCCAAGGGAAGAAGCTACATGGTATAAGGCGTCCGAACTGTGGCAATTTGAAGACGAGATCCGACGTTATTTTGAGTCACCGAGGGCGGCGACTCGCTTCGGAGGGGGAGAATGTTAGGCCTATGGGCCAGAAATTGGGCGTGGACCAAATTTCCAGCCCAGCCTAGCCCTCATTTCCCTTCTCCTGTTGACCGGGTCGGGGTAGTGGATCGGGGGCCGCCCGAATCCGGATCTGATTCGCTCAACGGGCAAAATGTGCGTACAGCGTGGAATGCTGACGCGGATGGGACGAGGCGTGGGTGCGCGTTGACGTGCGTCGTCTGACGTGGGTGAAAAATGCAAGGAGAGAGGACGTCATCCTCGTCTCGGTTCGCGGAGGAGCTTTCGAATGAAAGCTTACCGGCGGACTCCGATCTCTCTCCTCCTCTCCCTCTCCGATCTCCGATCTTCGTCGGACGTCCGTCGGACGAGTTTTCCAGCGTTCCGGTGGTGCGGGTGGGAGGTGGAACGTCGCGGGAAAACTCTGCCCTCTCCCTCTATTCCTCTTCCGCCGCCTGAGTCATCTTCTTCCCTCGACACCCGCCGCCACCGTCGCCGATCCTCACTGCCAGACCACCTTGGAAGGCACGGCCGGCCACCACGTCGTCAACCTGAAGGAGCCGGCGGCCTGAGAGATCACCGAGGTAGTTTCCTTCTCTCCTCGCCTTCCGTTCCGGTCGAGTGCGCCACTCCCGGCGACGCCCCTTTTTGGTTTCTCTCTCGTCGCAGTTTGCCTGTTGTGGCTGTGCTCCTCTAGCGAGCCCTCTCCTCCCTCCTCCCGGCTGCCGGCCCGCCTGCGTGTGAAAATTTTCGAAGCTGCTTCTCGCCTGCATGCGAGCCTTCTCCATTCTCCTCCGTCGCCTGCGTGCGACGTCTTTCACTTATGGTTCGCCGCCCGTTTCGTGCCGCCTGCGTGTGGTTGCCAGCCTTTGTCCGTCGGTCCGCCTAGAGCTGTGCCGCTTTCATCGCCAACGAGGGGAGAACAGCAGCTGGTTGCCTCAGTCGCCGTCCGTGCGGTGCTTCTTCCGCCGCCTCAGGTGGATCTTCCCAGCCGCCGTCCGCGTGCACTCTCCTGCTGCCATCCCTATCTTCCAACGAGGAAGAAGTCGCTAGTGGATCAACCACCAGCGAAGCTACTAGGCGGGCAATGTTTTCCCTCCCGGCGAAGGCGTTGCGAGGGTGGCCAGCGCCACCCTCTTCTCCTGCTCCTCTTGGCTACTGAGCTTGCCTCCGGGTGAGCGTAACTCTTTCGATGCGGCCGTCGCCTACATGCGACTGTGGCCTCCGTTCATTCCGGCCGTTCTCGCCTACGTGCGAGAGGGACGAAGCCGCAAACTTCGACCCCCACCTTCAGGTGACGTCGTTTGTGGAGCGTCGTCCGGCCTCATCGCCAGCGTGCGTGTGAGGAGCCGGTCGGATCCTTCTTCTCACCGGCGTGCGACGCTGTGTTGATGGTCGTTCGTGATCGCCGAGCGCCGGCTAGATCTGTGGACGTGTGTGTGAGGTTGGCTACTCCCCTCGGTTCTCCGTCCGGCACGTGAGTGTGCTCGGATATAGTTGTGGACCCCGTCCGATGCGGTCGGTTACGGGTGCATCCCTTTTGGGTTCGGGTGAACCCGGTCTGACTCAGCGATACCGGTTCTTGGTAAATCGCGAGCATTGATCCAGTCGTGTTGGAACGGCAGCGATCTTCCGCAGAGTCCATAGTCGGGCTGGGAGTCGGTTCGAGGAATCGACTACGCCAGTCACGCCCAATCCAACGGTTTCGACCGTTGTGATATCCGCGTTGACGCATTTGGACTCGAGTCAAGCGTTGACTCATGGGTGAAATAATTAAAAAAATATTACTGTAATTCAAGGCGTGACAATTATTATCATCAATTACTTATGGAGTTTCAATGATTGATTATTAAGCACCATTTGACATAGAGGGATGTAACAATAATTAACTTATTACTTATAGGAGTTTGATTATCACAACTGCGTTTTTTAGAGACTAAGGCTCCGTTTGGCATAACTGAAACCTTTAACTTTTGCTGGTTGAAAAGTAATTGATTGGAAAAGTTAAAAAATATTTGGCTAAACTGTTATGCTAATCAATTTTAATATATATATATATAATTAAAAGAATTTTTAAAAGTAAAACTAAAATAATGGTAATAAATAATTTAAAATTTAAAATTAATTTTAATAATAATAATTTTAGTAATTTTTATTAAAATAATATTAATTTTTAATAAATTTTTTTGTAAAAGAGAAATTTTTAAATAATAATAAAAAAGTAATTTTAAATTTAATAATTTATATTAAAATAATAATTTATATTAAAATAATAATTTTATTATGGAAAAAACATACAAATATAAATATAGATATGAGAAAAAAAATAGTTAAAAAACAGCCAAAAATAACTCCCTTCTAGTTTTTCCAAACCCATGCCAGAACCTAAAAGCAACTTGCAAATTCCTCAACTTCTCAAAATCTACTATTTTGACCAGCAAATCTACTATTTTGACCAGCAAAAGCAGCTGACCAACTACAAAACAGAACCAAGTTATTAGCTTTACCCCCCTAAACAACATTTATGACCTAGCACAACCCACATATTAGTAGTCCATCCACATATTAGTAGTCCATAAACAGGTTGACTGATTCAAATACAATTAGTCTTAATCGTAATCTATGAAACTTTATATCGTGTTAGACAAGTTGTCAGATTTTGCCGCCCCCAATAACAAGCTCGAGAAACAATTAAAAGGTGGAAAAACCGATCAAAATGAGTTATCTGACTATCACTCGAGACCAAATTCATTGTCTTTGGAAATTCCATTATTAGCGTACATAGAACCCACGTCCCTGTGATGTCACCCTCGCCGCCTCATCGTAGTCTTTGATGTATTCGTTCCGAGTTGCAGTTAATCTCTTCGACGAAACGCCCTAACTTGGATGGAATGAGAAACAAAATTAGTGATTTTGAGAAGCCTTGTGCTGTAACCATCCTGCCTGCGCTTTCCTCCACATTTCTACGGGAAGCCAGTTTGCCCAACGCAATAAAAACATGATTTGGGAAGGTAAAGTCGCCGATTCTGTCTTAAAAGAGTAAACAATTTAGAATGCACCAAAGACATGCAGTAATACGCAGCAAATAACTTGACTGGTGCAACAAAGACCACAATTCATAACATCTATTCTAACATATTATGCATTATTTAACATTTTAACTCCAGATACACAGACCGATTTGACTTTCCTAACATAAATTTTACTTGCAGACGCATGAATACTGTGTGCAAGCTATCCTCCAGAAACACAAATAGTAAATACAGAAGCCGACCAAGTTTAAGCGCATCAAGATAGAATATGGGGGGTAAATGATTTCCAGCATTTCATTGCTATGGTATGTGACTATATGTACATCAAGGAAAGTAGGAAACTGGTTTAGAATTTCGCTAGACAATTACAATGTAGTAGAAAGTCACCTGATAATCAGCCGTCTCGTGACCAGTTACAATTGATAAAGCAAGTCACTTGGGCAATGACACGTGTATCACCTATCTAGGAAGCATTTACAACAGAAGAGAAAGATGATAACAACCCTACGCAAAAATTTCTGGGTCATCCTTCTGGCAAGTTACATGAAAAACAGAAGTAGTCATGTCTAAGCAACCACGTGAGGTAATCGCCATACACAGCAACTAATAAAAAAAACAAGTATCTAACAGCAATCACATCCAAGATTTCACTCCCGTGGTGTCTGACCAAAAGCTATAATCCAACATGCTCTTGAGAGACCACAATCATCAACAATGTGGCCCATTTTTATCAAGTTTCAATTAACCTGCAATATTAAATGCAGCTTTGACACGAGGAAAATCTTAGCAGAGCGGCCCAAGAAACATAGCTACAGCTCAGTGTCTGATTATAGACCATAATTAGTGCCTTATCAAAAGTTCTTTTGGCAAAATAATCACTACTCCAGTCCCAAATATTTTTTTCAGAACTTACCGACAAGTTCACTTATAACTTAAACATCACGCACTCTAGCTACGAGTCATTCGCACAAAAGAGCATCACCGAAACTGCAGCTTACAACTCCTAACTGCAGAATTAGAACAATACTAAGAGTCAATGATATATTCATACAAAAAGCACTAAATTAGCAGAAAGCTAAAAAGAGTAAAGCAACTTCTTGCCTAAGATCGTAAAGCTACAAGTTCACTTTAGGAAAAAAGCAAGCCAGTTTAAGTTACAATCTTCTGAAGGGTGATAGGAATTACATACAAGTTTGGCTGCTGCATATCAAAATTAAACAAGAGACAGAAATAAACTACTGCTTTGACAAATCAATAATTCATAATCTGTATATTTTTACTCATCTCTTCTTCTTATAATCCAATTAACAAATTTAAACCTTTTCAATAGTAATATTCATGGAGCTATTTAAGGATTAAAGCAAACCAATGATGAAAAATATTTTGGGAAAAGATCTTCAACTTAACCACTCAATATTGGGCTTACAGCTTATTATACATGTTTTGCACAGTAGCACAGAAGGCTCTTTCTTTTTGGAAAGATATTTATAAAAAAGTGTTGATACTCGACAAGAGAATGGCATAAATTTGAATACAGACCAACAACCAAATGCAAACTGAAGTCACACAATGTCAAGAGGAGCCACAAGGCCACAACATTGAAGCACGACTGATTGCACATGACATAAATGATTTGTAGCAATCTTTAAAACCATGGTCAATCATGGCCATGTGAGCAACAAGTAAAAAAAAAAAAGAATGAAGCAAAACAAACCCAAAACCAACAAAAAAAGGAAAATGCAAAGATGAATAAGTAACTAAAATTTCTAGAAAGGATGAAACTGAGAAATAAAAATCAAAAGATACGGTATGGAGAGTAAACCTGAATAGGTTTCTCTGCCCACCAAATTTCACAAGTTAGCTTGACACGTCAAAATCAAGTTCTTTATTAGATTATTACTGTTCTATGGCCAAATGCAAACTGTGATATATACATACAATAGGACATACGATCTGAAAGTTTCTCGTAATCGCTCCTTAAAATCATCTTAACAATGAAATATTGCTCCATTAGAACATTACATAATCCAATTCCACCTATGCAAAAAATCTAAAATTACTCCATTACTCAATAAAAGCCTCTTTCAAATTATATTAGTTGTGAGAATTTTACTAAGTAAAGCGTTAGCGAAACAGTTACTATAGTATGTCTAAAGGACCATTGTCTGAACCTTCCTTCTCTCTCTCTCTCTCTCTCTCTCCCCCCCCCCCCCCAATTCACCAAGCGAGAGTCTAATCCCTCTTGCCATCACCTTTTGTTCATAGGGATGACGAAGATGAATTTTTAATATCCTACTTATTTTCACAGTTTGTTTTGAAAGGGCCGAAACCTTACAAGTTTCACCCATCTTACTTGGCATCCCAAGAAAGCTTTCTCATCAAGTTTTGCCGTTGATTAGGTAAGATTACTGCTACTGTATAAAAGTAATAGTATGAGCAATGAGGATGTAATAATCGCATGGTATAAGAATATCTTGATTAAGGATGGAAATCTGATTTGAATTCAATGAATTCATGTATGTAGATATAGATGTGTGAATCCGTAGGATTTGGAATGTGTTAAGATCGGTAGGAATGTCAATCTAAGTAGTAGGGTCGAGTGGGATTGAATGGTCCCACTAACTCTACTAGCTCCCAAGTTATAGGGTTATAGGTACAATAGGTTTGGATTTAATTATCATTATACCAAAATTCACCTATTATCCCTAAAGTCCTAAATGAGTTAACTTTAACATTTTCAACCAGTAATGGCTTTGTCTTTGATTCATCATTGTTGGCTCTATTCATTTTCAAGTGTTCATCATTTGCTCTCTGTCTTCGAAAAACTTTTATCAACTTTGACTCTGTCATCTTCAACTATTTGACTTTAACAATTCATTAACATCAATTTTGTAATTTTTCATCTTTATTGGTTGCCTTCATAGTCATTTTTGACATCTTCCTTGTGTGTCTTATCTTATGTGCCTTTGTCTTGTTGTCCTACTGCATACTTATATTGTTTCAGTTCATTTTGCATCTTTATTATACTCATCTCATCCGCTCGTAAATACTCAATTTCATGACTATTTAGATGATTTGATAGGATCTTATGATTATACTACATTCCAATCGCAAATACTTATATTGTTTCAGTTCATCCGCTCGTAAATACTCAATATTCATCTCATCCGCTCGTAAATACTTATATTGTTTCAGTTCATTTTTCATCTTATAGAGCCTCTATCATTCATAGGTTAATATCTTGATTCTAACAACCTTAGTGGTTGGTTCTTGATAGATATTTATCATTTTGTATTACTTCTTACTTATTTGAATATTTATGTAATTTTTAAGTCTTATTGTTGAATATATTTTGTAAAATATATGTATCTAGCGTGATTCTGTAGGATCTTATGATCCTATAAGATCCTACAATCCAATTCTACATTCAGATCCTACACTCCTAGTTAGAATCTCAATCCTAACTTGATTCATTCTCCAAATCTCTCCAAACATATGAAGTATGCATATTGGTAAACTTATTTATTTTTTAAATTATATATAGATCATATGATTGTAGAGACAAGAGAAGGAATTTAGGATCTAAGCAATGTAGAAGATGGACAATTTCACTTGATATTAAAATAGAAAAGAGGACAAGTGCTTAAGGTAGATTGGTTGACTGTGATTGTATTATCATGATAATAGGAGATATACATATAAAAATATAGTAATATCGGTTTGCAAGACCATGTCATATTGGTATGTATTAGTTATACTATCTAGTATGAACCTGCACCATAAACTTGCATAAAGTAGATAAATTTATCATATAACGTTCGTGCATGATTCTTTTTTAGGAGAGACAGATGAGCAAAACAATTTGTTCTTTAAATGTTGATTTTCCATGCAATAAAGGTAGCAGGGGAGGAAACAAAGAGAATCATACATATAATTGTGTACCATGTCCTGGATTTGGATGAAAAGATGATCATGTTTAATCACAAAAGTCTGTCGACAACCATAACCTTTACTAAGATCCATCACAAAGTATAACAATCATATGAAACTCTTGAAAGATAATAGTTTGAAACTGCAAAACCAAATGCCTACTCATTGGATGAGTTCTTCCGAATGGGTGGATCAAAGTGAACACAAGTTGGGCTTGCATATGACCAAGCAGATATGTAAAATCAAAATGCTCATTGTCCCACATAAAGGCTCTAGCTATTAAAGACCTTTCTTGCTAGGATACACCCGAATAACACTTGCTCATGATATATCCTAAAGAAAAGAGCGCATCAATGAACTTTGCACTCTACTGTACAGAATTGTTGTGTCAAATTTAGTGAAATTAAGAATTTCGTAAGAACCCACATGTTTAGGGAGGATAACTGCAGCATATTGGGTTGCGATCTTTGCCTTTTGTTCCAAATTTTCTATTGATTGGATGTATAATTTTGCTAACATTTTAAGCTTTGAGCTTTAGTTTAATGTCAAAACAAAGTTCAAATGATGGCTACACTACAAACGCATACCCAAAACATTCAAATGTGATGGCTAACTTAGCTATTATCAACCTCCATAGCTTAGAAGCAAGGTCCTAGTTCAAATCCAATGCCAACACTTTATCCAAATCTTCTTGACTATTCATAGTAGCACCATTGGACAAAACCCCATGTCTCTACTCACACCAAATGAAGGTGCTTATCCAAAGTATTACCTAGTTTAGCAGATAAATGATACTACTAGACTGAATCTCACCTTTCAACCGCGTTGCTTGCCTATAAAAGCTTCAACTAAAATAGTTCTTTATGGTCACTAAAATACTATTAAGATCCATCCTATTTGCATACCAACATGCAAGGACATCATTCATTAAAATTGAATATGTGTCAATATATAACTTGTCAAGACTCAAGAAATAGCATCATAGATAGTTAGAGGCTCAAGACTTAAATTAAGCTCTAAGTATGCTCATAAAGAACCTCATTTAACAAAGATCTTAGGCAACTCCAATACGAACGTGAACACTCAATTAAGAAGTTCCTACAAGCCAATCCTTGGCAATGATGAACCAAATATAACTCCTACAAACACAATTTCTCAAAAAAAAAAGATCAATCCAAGGAAAATAGTTTGCAAGCAAAATGGGAAATATTTTATACTAAATAAAAGTATATGTAGAGCAAACTAATGGTCTAATAGTGCGTGTGCAGAAAGATCAATTCTACAAACTAATATGATTAGACCAATGGAAAATCAGAAGTTTAGAATTGTTAAAAATATGGAAGTGGCAAACATTACAGAATTAAATATGGATTGCACTACTATGACAACATCAACAAATCTTCTACCGTGATTTAATATTTTACCACCATAAAAAAGTCACCATCTTAGCATGTATATCTAGCACCATATTTGTGGCTATATCATAATATGCCACATTGTATACTTCTACTATGATTATTATAACCCAACCTCTACATATATCCTGGTGCTAAAAAATCATGTTGCATGCAAACATATATAATATTCTACACTTTTTTCATCCAACTTCATATCATAGCAAGACTTTGGCTCTAAGGAATTTCCTCTATGCCATCACTGGTTAAGTCTCTCTCACTCTCACGTAACACCATCACTACGTGTATGATTGCTCGCTCACTCTCAAAAACAGTACCATCTCTGTGTGAACCGCCTCCTAAATTTGTATAGCACTCAATTTCTAGTGTGGTTCGCCTCCTTGGCGACTTCACAATGTCAACACCATTACATGCTATTGAAAACCACTGTGCTCTCAACACAAACTATTTATAGATTTTCACCCTCATAGCCTCTTTACAACCCCTAAAGCACCATCTACCTTCTCGCATGGTTCTTTCCTTTGCACTAGCATCGTCATACATTTCTATACTCGTCATAATCATAACCCATAGGCCTCCACCATGTCAGATGCGTTCATCCCCCTTTCAAATAACATATTTGGCTCCATTTCACAAAAAAATTAGTATACTGAACAATATTTCTCCCCATCTAAATCACTTGCTCATCTTTTTCTCATATGGTATGCATACAAGCAAAATTTGAGTGTCATATGCAAACTAAAGAAACCATCTATATTGTGTATGGGCGTGTGAAAGTTAGTTACTATCTTCTCTCTCTTACACGCATAAACAAAATAAGACTTCTTATACATGCAAAAAAAATCCTTCTCGTAAATGCAACTCGCATATTAAGCTCTAAGTTACTCAAATTTACCACCTTCAGTTTTACGAGTATGTATTGAAAAATATAAAAGAAGGTAGTAACATCATTAAATCTTCTATTTTGATTTCAAATTTACCACCATTATTTTTATTACCTTTATCATCTATATCTAACACCAAATTCATTATTAACTTATTATGTATTATCTATTACATATTTCCTTTGTCATTATAATCCAACCTCAACATAAGCGGCTTCATGCAGTCATCTCATAAGCAATATATAATATATATATGAAAATACAACTTATGTATCAAGCTTTGAATGTCATGTTTAAACATGTCCTTTTACCCTATGTCTTCTTGCCCAATTAAACCACTTGAAAATACATGCACGTTAGATGTTTGTCCTTTTCCATTCACATAACAGTCTAAGTTGGCTGCAAATCATTCTCACGTGATGAATGTTAAGTCACCTAGGCAATTAACCAATACTTCTTACAAACATGAAGTAATCATTGAGATATGCACCCCACAAAAAGTTTACACAAATCTAATTTTGAATTATAAGGTATACCTTAATAGTTGATAAAGAATAAAGCTCCTGAGGAGAGTTACATAGTTTTAGACTTTTAACTAATCTCCCACTAGAAGAATATCTAAGCATGGTCCATTTAGAATGCTTGACAAGCATATATGAACATGATTAAAAAGTTTCTTCTATTTATGTGTCAAAAATGCCTAACAAAGCAGGTCATGGCATATAACATACTTCAGTCACCATAACATGCTTGTAAATCACAAGTATCAATTATACTTCAAATAACCAAATATCCACAATAAGTTTCCCTATGTTTGCTGGAAGATACTATGAAATTACCTAAGGTTCGCTTTACCAAAATGAAGCTTATGGCCAATGAACATTAGACTCAACATTTGCATGAATTGTAAATAAATCATATCTTACTTCGATAAAACTGTTAGTAAACATTGAAATAAACTATATCTAAGTCCCAGATTTTGATTGTTCCTCAAATAAAATTAATTAAGATAAAAAACTTAATTATAAAATAATACAAACTATGACTTTTTAAAGAATAACATGCTTGAGACCTCAATATTTGCCTAAAATCTAAGGCACCATTTAAATTCGACAAAGATTTACAACTTGGTTTGACAAACAAAGGTATTGCTAGAAACGACTGAAAAAAAACTAAAAAACTTATGTTAGTACGAATCAGTGATAAAAGTTGCCAACAAACTGATATCAAACCCTTTTATGCATGTTACGAATTTGAACAACAATTTGAAGTAATGAACTCCTTAGTATTTAACAAAAATGGGTGAAATTAAATTATATAAAGTTTACTTCAGATCCTAGATTTTCTGTGAATAGACAGTAAATGGAAGTTAAGCTTACCTATTCAGCCTGACGATTGAGCAGGATCCTCACATGGATTATATACAGACTAATCTTGAACTTGGAGTAAGCGTGACTTCTAAAACAGTAAAACATATGCTTAAAGTTAGACTACATTTTTGTATTCAGAAAGTTGTCAGGCGCAGAATCATTCAGGGGTTAGCCGACGCCTTTTAGAATGTTCTACATCGCGTGATTTGCTGCTAGGCCTAGATGATCTTCCTCTGTCCCAGTCATCATCCCGCTGTGGTTCACGATCCCTGTGCCTATGGTGAGCAACATGTCTATCTCTGTCATCTCGATATCTATCTCGTTCACGATCAATTTCACGCTCCCTCTCTCTATCTCTTTCTCTCTCTCTCTCCCTTTCCCTATCTCTTTCTCTATCTCTCTCTCGGCTAATCTCCTTATCTCTCCCTGTATCCCTCTCCCTCTCATCCTGGTGTCTTCTCTCTGACCACTCCTGCCCAGAACCCATGTCTTTCTCCCTTTCTTGTCTTCTCTCAGGAGCACCATAACGGTCCCGTTCAGTCATTCTGTCCTTCCCATGGCTCCCTTCTCCATAGTGCTGATCGGATGTGGCATCCTCCCCATAGCTTGACTGTTCTTCACCTCCCCATCCACCCATGTTAGGGTCAGGCCACATCCCCATGCCACCAGGTGCCAATCCCCTTCCGAAGAAAGCCGGGTTGACATGGGGAGCAACAACAGGGGGGAACGCCGGCATCATCCCAGGAAAAGGAGCTCCAGCTGCACCTGCAGGAAATCCTCCAAAACCAGCACCCACTCTCCCCATTGCTGCGCCATAGCCAGTGGGATCAAACCCTTGACCAAGCATAGCACCAGGGTGCATCATAGATGGTGGCGGGGCGACAATCCCCCCATTGCCCATGATACCCCTTCCGCCTACTGGACCCATTCGGTTCCTCATATTACTCATTGACTCTCGGTTCCCCATTCCGCCGCCTCTCCCCCAATTTCCGCCACCACCACCTCCCCGTCCAAAATTACCACCAGCTGAAGGCCCACCACCTCCTCTTCCCCTCTGGGCAGGTGCTGGTGGCTGATTCTGTGTTATGCCCTGCTGGTTCTTGTTCATTTGGTTTTCACCCATCCGGCGAACAGTGGACGGTGTTGCTAAAGCCACTAGACAAGGCCTTCCATTGAAAAGATGTCCATTCATACCCTCCTTACAGGCTGTTGCAGCCATCGGATCGTAGAAGTCAACTTGGCAATATCCCTTTGATTTTCCGCTCGCCCTCTCATCAAAAAATTTCACTTCTTTAACCTGTCCATACTTGCACAGCTCGGCCTCAAGGTCTGCATCGGTAGTCCACCAGTGTAGCTCCCCAACGAAAAGCGTTGTCCCTCCAAGTCCACCACCACCTACATCCCCTACACCGTTAGCATTACCTACGGCTACAACAACGTTGCCTCCACCACCTCCTTGCCGCTGAAAACCATCGTTCCCAAACCCACCGCCTTGCCGCTGAAAGCCCTCGTTGGAAAAGCTGTTATTCCCATTATGGGTCTGGATCTGGATAGATCTACCGGGAGGCTGACCGAGGTCAGCCCTTCCAGCACTTACCGCCGGTGGCGGTGGTGGCAAAGGCGGGGAGACTATCTGCCTCGTCCCGGTCGGCTCGCCGCTTCCTCTTACAGTCGTGTCCTGGAAACCACCCGATCTATCTTCGGATCTCTCAGTCGCCCTCTCGATCTTCGGATCGCCGGCGATCCCAGGGATCAGAACTCTCTCCGAAGTCTCAACGACCGGCTGTTGCTGCGGCTGCTGCTGCGTTGGCGGAATCGGAGGAGGAGGAGGCGGGTGCTGACCTTGCCGGTTGTCCCCCGCCTGAAACCCGGACGGATCGCTGCTCCCCTGGAAGGTCTGGTGGAATCCTTCACCGACGTTGACATCACTGTAGAGGTCGTCGAACTCGTCGTCGTCCCCGTAGAACTGCTCCTCGTCCTGCACGGCGGAGATTGCCTCGTTCCGGTGGAACCCTCCGCCACCTCGATCCATGGAGGTGCACTGCAGATCTCCAGTAAGGGTTTGCGATCGAAAAAGCAAAACGAAAAACCTAATGTTGGAAAAGATTTCGAAATCGGAAGCGGTACAGATTTGCAAATCGGTAACTATAGGGCCGCAATTGCTGTCCGTTGAAGCCAAAACGAAGTTGATCTAAATCTTTGAACTCGGGTCGGGCAGTCCATTTCAAGATGACACGCGCCGAGATCTGGAATCTTGTGATGGATTGTCGTCGTTAACGCGTGTCCGAGCCTCCGAGGCGTACCGCTAATTCGGTGGCCCGGTTGTTGACAGCGAGAAAATCGCATCCGTGCATCGCCTTCAGGATAGAATCGTACGGCTGTAATGTCCACTTCTTGAGTCAACTAATAAAACTAAAAAAGAAATCAAAAGCATTGGTTGTATTGTAAAACTAGTATGAAATTGAAAAAAGGAGTAAGAAGAGTATTCTTATTACTTCATTTGTAACATCTGTAATCAAATGAAATTTATAATCCCTAATTTATAAGGTAAGTGGATACATGGATATATATTCCTCTCAAAGATTGAAAAATCATATGCACTAAATATGAAGAGTCATCCACTGTATACGAAGAGTCATCCACAAATTCGTAGGCATCTACAAGATATAAATTCACAATACTCTCCCTTGGATGTCATTTCAGATGTTGCCTCATTAAAAACTTTACTAAGAAAACCCTGTGGGAAAAACCATAGTTAAGGAAAAAAGAGTGCAGTCGTTTACTTCCCCTCGTTGTAATGTTACTTTAAATTTTCGAGTTTGCGCATTCCGATTTGATTAATAAGCCTTTCAAAGGTTACAGTAGGCAATGTTTTGGTAAATAAATCCGTTAAGTTATCGGACGAACGAATTTGTTGAATATCAATATCACCTCTCTTTTGGATATCGTGTGTAAAAAAAAACTTTGGTGATATATGTTTCGTTCGATCGCCTTTAATATATCCTTCCTTTAATTGGGCAATACATGCAGCATTATCCTCATATAATATTGTCGAGACATTCTTATCTAAAGCCAACCCAGATGCCTCCCGAATATGATAGATAACAGATCTTAACCATACACATTCTCGATTTGCCTCATGAATTGCTATGATCTCAGAATGATTAGAAGATGTGGCAGTAATTGTTTGTTTCATAGATCTCCAAGATATAGATGTACCTCCACTTGTGAATACATAACCTATTTGAGATCTACCATTATGAGGATTAGATAAATAGCCCGCATGTGCATATCCAATTAATTCAGCTTCAGGCATATGAGGATAATATAATCCCAAATTCATTGTACCTCGAAGATATCAAAATATATGTTTAATTTCATTCCAATGTCTTCTCGTCGGAGAAGAACTATATCTTTTTAATAAATTTACAACAAATGTGATATCCGGTCGAGTATGATTAGCGAGGTACATTAGTGCCCCAATAGCACTAAGATATGGTACTTCTGGACAGTGGCGGAGCCACATTGTAGTTAGTGGGGGCAAATGCCCCCACTCAATTTTTCAAATCAATGGAATATATACATATATATGTTATGTTATATGTTTAAAAATTATTAATTGCCCCCACTAAAAAAATTTAATCTATATAATTTTGCTCTTATATATTGGTTGCCCCCATATACCTTCGGGTCCTAGATCCGCCACTGCTTCTGGGCCAATCAGTTTTTCATCTTTCATTTGAAGTCGAAATAGATCTTTATTTACATCAAGCAACCTACCAACCATCGGGCTACTTAATGGATGTGCTTTATCCATATAAAATCTTTTCAACATTTTGGCTATATAAGTGGATTGATGAACAAAATTTTCATTTTCTAAATGTTCAATTTGTAGTCCGAGACAAAGTTTTGTTTTCCCGAGATCTTTCATCTCAAACTCATTCTTTAAATAATCAACTGCGTCGGAAAGCTCTTCGGGAGTTCCAATAATATTTATATCATCAACATATACTGCAATTATCACAAACTTTGATCCAGAACTCTTAATAAAAATGCATGAGCAAATAGGATTATTTTGGTATCCCTTGTTCAACAAATACTCACTCAAACGTTTATACCACATTCGACTAGATTGTTTCAATCCATATAGAGATCTACACAATTTAATTGAGAATAATTCTCGATGATTTGAATTAAATGCTTCTAGCATTTTAAATCCTTCGGGGAGTTTCATGTAAATGTTATTGTCAAATGAGTCATACAAATATGCAGTAACAACATCCATTAATCGCATTTCTAATTTTCCATGGATTGATAAACTTATAAAATATCGAAAAGTCGTTGCATCTATCACAGGAGAATACGTTTCCTCATAATCAATCTCAGGTTTCTAAGAGAACCCTTGGGCAACAAGTCGTGTCTTATATCTGATAATCTCTTCATTTTTATTTCGTTTGCGCACAAACACCCATTTTATATCCAATTGGTAGGGATGGCAAAAAACCCCATCCCCGATCCGACCCGACCCGACCCGACCCGAAGTCAACGGGGAAAACCCGAGTTGACTGGGGTCGGGTCGGGTTCGGGGAAAACCCGACGGGGGTATAGTCGGGTCGGGGTCGGGTATGGGAATTTAGGTACCCGCCCCGAACCCGACCCCGAACCCGCCCCAACTATTAAAATAACAAATTTACCCCTTATAAGTTATAACCTAGTTACTAAATTTTAATAATTTATGTAGAAATGATGATATAGTTTATGTAAAATATTTTTTTATTTATATATTATGAATAAAGAATGCAAATTAATTTTAAAATATTATTTATAATATATATTTATTTTTTAGGTCGGGCGGGGTCGGGTTTCCCCGCGGGGTCGGGTGTGGGGCAGGGTTTTCTAAACCCGTCGGGTTCGGGGTCGGGTTCGGGGACGGGTTTGGGGAAGTCGGGGTCGGGTCGGGAATGGCAAAACCCGACCCCGACCCGCCCCGTTGCCATCCCTACCAATTGGTATGATACCTTCTAGTGTACGAACTATATATCCAAAAACTTTATGTTTTGCGAGTGATTTTAATTCAGCATCAATCACATCTTTCCATTTTGGCCAATCATTTCTTCGTCTTCATTCTTCAACAGACTTTGGTTCATGATCCTCATCATGTTTCATAATATTGTATGCAATATGATAAGCAAAAATATCATCGATGTCGATTTTACCTCGGTTCCATCTTTTTCTAATCATAATATAATTTATGGAGATCTCTTCATTATCAGGTACTTGAGATTCTACCGGAATCATATTATGAATGACTGGAGTCTCTTCTAGAGTCATAACATTCTCATTTTGAGCCTTTATTTCTTTTCTTTTTTGAGGATTTTATCTTTAAAACCAACAGGTCTACCACGTTTCACTTGCATTCTAGGCTCATTTACAATCATAGGTTGTCCTCCAGGAACATTAATTCTGATTAGAGCATTTGCAGATGGAATATATGACTTTGTCACTCTCTTGGGGTCAATAAAAGCATCTGGCACTTGATTTGCTAAATTTTGCAAGTGAATAATGCTTTGAACCTCCAGTTCAGATTGCTTTGTACGAAGATCATAATGATATTTCACGCTAGATAATTTCATTCTCCAAGTGCTTATTTTCCCCTTTCAATGTTGGAAATGTCATTTCATTAAAATGACAATCGGCAAAACGAGCCGTAAATAAATCTCCAGTTAATGGCTCTAAATATTTAATAATTGATGGAGATTCATATCCAACGTAAATTCCCAACCTCCTTTGAGGTCCCATCTTAGTGCGTTGTGGTGGAGCCATTGGCACATATACCGCACATCTGAAAATTCTTAGATGGGAAATATTTGGTTCCTAACCATAATCTAATTGTAAATGGGAGACTTCATGATAATTAGTAGGTCTGATGCGAATTAATGTCACTGCATGCAAAATAGTATGTCCCCATGTAGTAATTGGTAATTTTGTCTTCATTAGTAAAGGTTTTGCAATTAATTGAAAACGTTTTATCAATGACTCTGCAAGGTCATTTTGTGTGTGAACATGTGCTACAGGATGTTCAACACTTATTCCAATTGACATACAATAATCATTAAAAGCTTGGGAAGTAAATTCTCCGGCATTATCAAGACGAATAGTTTTAATTGGATAATCCGGGAATTGTACTCGTAATCGAATGATTTGTGCAAGTAATCTTGCGAAAGCTTGATTACGAGTCGATAAAAGACATACACGTGACCATTTAGTTGATGCGTCAATTAAGACCATAAAATATCTGAATGGTCCACATGACGAATGTATAAGCCCACAAATATCACCTTGTATTCGCTCTAAGAATGTTGGGATTCATTCCTAACTTTAATTGGTGATGGCCTTATTATTAATTTCCCTTGGGAACAAGCAGCACATGAAAATTTACTAGACTAAAAAATCTTCTGGTTTTTCAATTAATGTCCAGTTGAATTATTAATAATCCTTCGCATCATAATAGAACCTGGATGCCCCAACCGTTCATGCCATGTAATAAAATTGTCCTGCTCAACAAACTTCTGGTTTGTAACAGCGTGTATTTCAATGACACTTACCTTTGTATAATATAACCCGGATGAGACCACAGGTAGTTTTTCTAATAAGCTTTTCTTACCCGAGATGTTACTTGTTATACAAAGATATTCAGTATTATTTTCATTTATAGTCTCGACATGATAATTATTTTGATGGATGTCTTTGAAACTTAGTAAATTTCTGAGAGACTTAGAAGAAAATAATGCTTCATTAATATGAATATTTGTTCCACCAGGTAGAAGAATGTTAGCTCTTCCGGAGCCTTCTATCATTTTTGCACTTCCTAAAATGGTATTCACATTTGTATTATTCATTACCAGCGAGGTAAAGAATTTCTTATTTTTGAGAATAGTATGTGTTGATGCGCTATCAATGAGACATGCATCATCATCGTTGATTGAGAATCCAATTGAGGGTTTTTCCATTTTCTTCGTAAAGGTAAAATAATAGAATTAATAAACAGAAAAGTAAGATAAAGTAAATGCAATATTATAAGTAAAGAAAGTGCAAGACTTAAGATGTTCGATGTGTTATATGCACAGACCCACTTATAATTAAAAGAAGGAGGAGGAGTTATTTGCAAAAAGGTCTTTAATTGGAATCAAAGGTGAACGTGGCAAGTGATTTGGATTTGAGAGAAATAGGTTTTTTCTCTCTGTCGACGTGGCTGGCGATTAAAGAGAAAATTTTAGTTTTCTCTAAAATTTGACGAGAGCAAAGAAGCGAGCAGCGGCAAGAGAGAGGAGAGAGAGAACAAAAGGTTGATTTCTTCTTGGCATGATCTTAGTGTCATCTTTTGTCTGATCAGCACGAAATTTTATAGAGTTTCTTCTCGGGTAATTTCTTACATATCTAACGGTCAGATTTTTCATTGGTCTCTTCTAGATACTATTTTAAATATAGTGGCAAATTTAGGGATAGTTTTTCCCTTGGGTGATTTTTTATATTTGTTGTTGATGAAATTCTTATTGTGAAGAGACATTGTATTTGTTGGATATATAGTAGAATTTTGGTGGCCAGCTCTGTGGTTTTTTACCCTATCTTTAAGGGTTTTTCCACGTAAAATCTTGGTGTTCATATTTTCTGGATTGATATTCTCTTGGTTTCATTATTTGCATCCTATATATTGTTGTGATTGCATAAGTGAAATTTAGATATTTATCAAGTTGGGCATATAAATCCCAACAGTGGTATCAGAGCCAGGTTGATTATTTACTTGTGTTAATCATGGAAATTGGCAATCGAATGGTAGTCTTGAATGGAGAAAATTGGCTTATCTAGAAAGCCAAGATGGAAGACTATTTATATTGCAAAGACTTATTTGATGCAGTTGAGAATGAAACCAAACCAGAAAAAATAGCAGACGATGATTGGAACAAGTTGAATAGAAAAGCCATCAGTTACATTCGGCAATGGGTGGAAGATAGTGTTTTTCATCATATTGTGAATGAAAAAGTAGCATATAAGTTATGGAAAAAATTAGAAGACTTATATGAGAGAAAGACTGCTGGTAACAAGGCTTTCTTAATTAGAAAACTGGTGAATCTGAAGTATATAGAAGGTGGAAAAATTATTGATCATTTGAATGACATAAAAAGCATCATCAATCAATTGGCTTCTATGAAGATGATCATTGAAGATGAATTGCAGGCACTTCTGTTATTGAGTTCTCTACCAGAGAGTTGGGAGACTTTGGTTGTATCTCTCAGTAATGCAGACACCAGATGGTATGCTATCCATGAGCCTAGTAACTTCAAGCTTGTTGAATGAAGAAACTAGAAGAATGTCTGTGGATGCAAATAGATCTCAAGTATTGGTGACTGAAAATCATGATAGAAGCTCAAATAGATCTCCACACCAACATGGGAATTCTAGGAACAGTTCATCTACTAGGAAAGATATTGAGTGCTTTTATTGTCATAAGAAAGGACATATTAAAAAATATTGTTGGTCATTCAAGAAGGCTCAGAGATGAGAAAACAGTGGAATCACAAGAGAGGATAAAAAGAGTAACACTACAATTACTATGGATAATGATGTTGGCATTCTAGCAGCAAATGACAAAAAAAAAAATATTGGCGATCAATGGAAAAGACAGTTGGATCATTAACACAGGTGCTTTTTTTCATGCTACCCCTCGTATTGATTATTTTTCATCATTATATCATGTGACTTAGGTGTTGTAAAGATGGAAAATAAGGATACTGCAGTTATCAGAGGTAAAGGGGATATATATCATTGAGAAGACTGAGGTTTGTAAGAAGATGAGCGGCTTGGTCATCCCTGCATGATATAGGAGGGGGAGATTATTATATGTGGGTCTAGACCCACTTATAATTAAAAGAAGGAGGAGGACTTATTTGCAAAAAGGTCTTTAATTGGAATCAAAGGTGCACGTGAAGAAAAAGGTGAACGTGGCAAGTGATTTGGATTTGAGAGAAATAGGTTTTTTCTCACTTGGATTTGAGAGAAACAGGCTTTTTCTCTCGGTCGACGTGGCTGGCGATTAGAGAGGAAATTTTGGTTTTCTCTCGAATTTGACGAGAGCAAAGAAGCGAGCAACGGCGAGAGAGAAGAAAAGGTTGATTTTTTTTGGTGTGATCTTAGTGTTATTTTTTGTCTGATCAATGCGAAATTTTATAAGAGTTTTTCCTTAGGTAATTTCTCACATATCCAATGGTCAGATTTTTTTATTGGTTTCTTCTAGATATTGTTTTGAATACAGTGGTAAATTTAGGGATAGTATTTCCCTTATCTAATTTTTCATCTTGTTGTTGATGAAATTCTTATTGTGAAGAGACATTGTATTTGTTGGATATATAGTAGAATTTTGGTGGCTGGCTCCGTGGTTTTTTACCTTATCTTTTAGGGGTTTTTCCACATAAAATCTTGGTGTTCATATTTTCTGGATTGATATTATCTTGGTTTCATTATTTGCATCCTATATATTGTTGTGATTGCACAAGTGAGATTTAGAGATTTATCAAGTTGAGCATATAAATCCCAACACGATGTTATCCTCAAGCTGAATTATGAAATCAGCTACGTCAAATTGAGAGATATCGTTGAGGCCATAATCAACATTAGCATCATTGGAGATAAAATTTGCCTCTACCACGTCTTTTCCTTTATTTCTCATATTCTTGGTAGAGATCGGTAAGATGTTTTGGTATACGACAGGTACGTGACCAATAGCCTTTCATACCGCAATGATAACATTTGTTTTCCACAGTTTTAGTGTCTTAGCCTTTTTTGCTTTCATGTGTCTCTTTGGTATCTTCTCCCTTATCCATATAACGAGGGCGATCATTGTGAAAATATTTGTGACCTCGTCCATGTCCAAGTCCATGTCTACGTCCATAATCATGACCACAACCGCGTCCACGACCACGATTTTGGCTTCCATAATTATATGTTGTCGCATTCACTTTAGGGAATGGAGCAGATCCAGTTGGACGGGTCTCATGATTTTTCATCAAAAGCTCATTATTTTGTTCGGGAAACAATAGACATGAGATTAGTTCAGAATACTTCTCAAAGCCCTTTGCACGATATTGCTGCTGCAGGAGCACATTTGATGCATGAAAAGTAGAGAATGTTTTCTCTAACATATCTCCGTCAGTAATAGTTTCCCCACATAATTTCAGTTGAGAAGTAATTCGAAATATCGCCAAATTATAGTCACTTACAGATTTGAAATCTTGTAGGCGCAAGTGCAACCAATCAAATTGAGCTTTTGGAAGGATGATTGTCTTTAGATGATCATACCTCTCCTTTAAATTGTTCCAAAGAATAAGAGGATCCTTCACGGTGAGGTATTCAATTTTCAAAGCTTCGTGAAGGTGACGATGGAGAAAGATCATCACTTTAGCCTTATCTTGGTTGGACGTGGTGTTTTGCCTTTTGATGGTATCTTCAAGACCATTAGCAGCAAGATGGATTTCAGCATCTAGAATCCATCAAAGATAATTCTTTCCGGTGATATCAAGGGTCGTGTATTCCAATTTTTGTGAGGTTCGACATGGTAACTCAAAGAACGAAGAGTGATTAAAAACAAAATGGACGGAAGTACCATTTACACCCTCAAAGAATCTGGTTTCCTTCGTCGATAAGAGCTTGGTGCTGATAACGTATTGTAAAACAAGTATGAAATTGAGAGAGGAGTAAGTAGAGAGTACTCTTATTACTTCATTTGTAATCAAATGGAACTTACAACCCCTATTTATAGGGCAAGTGGATACATGGATATGTATTCCTCTCAAAGATCGAAGAGTCATATGCACCGAATATGAAGAGTCATCCACTGTATACGAAGAGTCATCCATAAATTCGTAGGCATCCACACGATATAAATTCACAATAGGTTGGAATTACTCTAAATTCTGGTCAAAAGCTACGGTGATTTTTCCAAATACTCAGCTTACTTTTCTAACCTCGCTATTCTAATCGTCGTTCAATTCACCTATTCCATTTTACTAATAAATATAAATCTCGATACAAATTTCTCAGTTAACTATCTCGTTATTTTTTACTAATGTATCAACAATAATTTAATTTATATCAATGAAATTTTAAACTATGTGTATCAACGAAAAATTTTTATGTATAACAAAAAAATTTTATATGTATCAATGAATTTTATGTGTATCAATGAAAATTTAAACTATGCGTATCAACAATAAATTTCTATATATCAATAAAAAAATTTTTATATATTAACGAAAAATTTCTATGTGTATCAACGAAAATTTAAACTATGTGTATCAACGAAAAATTTCTATGTATCAATAAAAAAATTTATGTATAAACAAAAAATTTCTATGTGTACTAACAAATTTTTTATGTATGTGCATCAACGAAAAAATTCTATGTCTCAATAATAAATTCTTGTGTATCAATGATAAGTAATAGTAGGTTAACGAAGAAATTTGCATCGAGATTTATATCTATTGTGAAGTGGATCAAACAACAATTAAACTACCCAAGTTAGGAGTACCTAGCTTAGGCCATTTCTTCAATTTTCCTTCATTCTTATTTTTCTATTGTTCTTTCTTCTAAGAAAATAGAAAAAATATATATATATCTTTTTTTTCATTTCACCCTATATTTCCTCTTTAAGAAATGGATTATTAGCTAATGATCCTCCTTACCCTAGGTGCTTAGCTTTTTTATGTCTTTTTAAGTATGTGATTCTTTGATATTAGTGCTTAGACTTATTGGCTTAATATCGTTTAGTTTATAAGTATTTTTTTTCTAATTAACATGTTAGACTTATTAAAGGCAATAAATTAGTTGTTGATAACAAAGTACTAGAGATCAAGTCTCTTAATTAATTCATAGATGTGAATACTCCTTATAACTCAGTTGGGAGAGATTCTCTTAATAGTTTACACCCAAACATAGATTTCATTAAAAAAATATAAACATAATTTAAAATTCTTTAGAATGTGAGAGCATCCAGCTAAAAATAATATACCAAAATTTACAAGGAAAATAGGTTTTATAACTTTGGATGCCATCTTTATAGGTTATTCCCTTAATTCTAACACATTTCTAGCTGTAAATTCTAAATTTATATATTTTTTTCAATGATGCCTCAATTGAATCAAGATGTGATACTTTGAAAATATATTTCCTTTCAAATTTAAAATAAACCTCCTATTTCAAATGACATTAGAGTTAAAGATATTCCTTCTTTTATCTATTACTTTATAGGAAACTTATAATTATGGTTGAATCAAGAAGTAAAAGAGCTAGAATTGGGAAAAAAAAATAGAGATAGATTTCATTACTTATCTAATTGAAGACACACCAAAGTAACACCATGAAATTTTAAGCTCTATTTATGCCTTCCTTATTGGGAAGAAGTCATGGATAATAAATTTTGGACAATAATTAAAATTAAGAATTGTATTCTTATTAATTTTCCCTCTTGTAGTAAAATTTCATGGTATAAGAGGACTTCAAAAAAGAGACTAAGGCCCTGTTTCCTTAGATGGAAAACACAGAGGAAAAAAGGAAAAACACATCGAATCTAGTAGATTCAATATGTTTTTTCTTCCTTTCCCTGTGGATTCCGTCCAAGAAAATAGGACCTAAGTAATGATGGAATTGTGAAAAAGTATAAGGCATATTTGATTACTTAAGATTTTTGGTAAAAAAATAATATTGATTACTTTGGCACATATTACTAAAACCATTATAATTCATGTTCTTCTCTCTTTAGCTTCTATTTATGGTCTAATAATTTGTCACACAAATATAAAAATTACTTTTCTCTATGAAATCTTGAGAAGGAAATCTACATGCTAGCCTAAGGGCTTTATTGTGCGAGATAATGAAAGAGAAGTTTTCAAGGGGAAGAGATGATCTAAGTGGTAGAGACTATGGTAAGAAAAGGAACATGCATAAGAAGTAGCAAAGAGATTGTTGCGTAAAATGAGTGTAATACTATAAAATTAACAAAACATAAAATAAAAGAACTTGGAGGCAACTTAATAATTTGTCTTTAGGCAAATCCAGTCCCTCGCACAGGATGAAATCTATTCTTTTGCCCGAAGATTTAACCAGAAATCCGCTTCTGCTGGCACATCAGTGGAGCGATTGTCGAAGAAATTCTTTCGACGTATGACAGCAAAAAAGAGAGATCTTTTTTTAGAGAAAAAACAGAGAGATTTTCTCTATTGTCTCCTCTCCTAAAGAGTTATGCTTCTTCTCGTAAGAAGATACACTCTCGAGGGGAAAAACATATACCTATTTAGTTAGCCACAATTAATGTCATCATTAATTGACATAATGGCTACTAATTAAGGCTATTTATTAGTCTTAATTATAAGTTAACTAGGTAAATAAAATAAGTAGGCAAAATTAATAAATAGTAATTTTAAGGCTCAAAAAATACATAAATAAATAAATGAGCTTTTTGGGTTTTCCACATAAAACACCAACAATCCCTCACAAAACTCAAAAAGTCCAAAGAATAATCATAAATAATGAAAATGCTATCACATGCCTACATCATGCGGTCAGGGAAAAGTTATGCTTAACATACTGAGTGCACGAAACTCCATTAGAAGGGATATAGTAAACCAGGTCTTAAACTACACCCTTTTTACGCAATGTTGAACGGTGCACACATAATATAGAATCTATACGACGCGGTGTTGTAAATTATTGGTCGTGTGCATAATCTTCTTATTCATATGACTTTCACATAACTAGAGGGGCCCACTCTCTAGTTCGCGACCATATACGGAAAAGCCATATATAGGAGAACCCCTATGAAGAAGTGTATAGAGGCACTTCTCAAGATATACGGGTTCTTTTAAGAGTTATAAACTCAACCTTATATCTACATAGGAGTACTACAATCACCTTAGGAATAGGGTATTAGAGCCTTTAAATTAACTCCAATAAACACAAAAGGTGTTTTTATAATTTATTATTTGGTACTCTTTGGCTAACCAGTCAGCTTGTTGTTACCCATTGAGGGCCAGTTTGGGGCTGATTCTGCTTTTGCTGGCTGCTGGTTGGAGAATTGCTGGTTGAAAGGTAGCTGGCTAAGAGAAGCAGAAGTTGTTTGGGAACTATAAGTGCTGGTGAATAAAATAAAAATGCTACGATGTTATATTAAGTAGAAAATTTTAATATTACTTTAAGATTTGTATTTTTAAAGCACCTGATTAAATTTCATGATATGGACCCTACCTTAACATTTTTATTATTTAATATATTAGTAACATATTAATATTCATGTATTAAACTACTAGTTTAAAACTCAAAATAATTAATAACTACTTATAGTCTTAAAAAAAGTACCTCAATTATATAAGCAATATGTTAATTCGATATGAGTGAGATTACACACATGTTAATTTTTTATAATTACTTAAATATTTTAGTTTATTCTAATATCATATCTTAACATTCTAACCCTAACTCCTAACTCATTTTGAATTGATAAGAGTAAGATCACATACACATGTTTTTTTTCATAATTACTTAAATATTTCAGCACAAAATTATCTCCTCTGAGTAAAATGAAACACAAATTCTTTTTATTTAAGATAAATGAATAAAATTACATTAAAAATAATATATAAAAAACGGTTCGAGAGCTCAATCCAAGCTGAACCCCTTCATGGAGCAAGCGACGGCCATGGAGGAGTTGACGAGGGAACGAGGGAAGAGGAAGGCGCTAGCACCGCCGTCCTTTTCGTCCTCGAGGAGCCAGAAGGGGTCGCAGTCGCTCTCCCCGCTCAAAGGCAGCTGCCCTGCTTCATCCGTGCCTTCCGTCGCGGTCGCTCTTCCGGAGCGCGTCGGAGGGCCACACCACGGGGAATCAGAGCAAGGATCCCCTCCGCAGGTACACCCTGCTTTCACCGTCGGCATCGTCGAGCGGCAAAGTGGTGGACGCAGCTATAGGCTGTTGGAGGTTGGCGAGAAGGGAGCGGGAGCGGGAGTAGGCCGGAGGTTGAGCAGGGAGCCGGCGGACGTCAGGAGAGACGAGCTCACTCTTGGCGCTCGGCCTGTGTGCCAAGGTCGCCCGCTTGATCCCGTGCCCTGGCCAGAGGAGGAGGCGGCGGAGGTGAGGCGCTGGTGCCGGAGTTGAAGGCGCAGGGGTTGGATCTGGAGCTAGAGGTGGAGCTGGTGAGGCGAGGCGGAGGAGGTCGGCTAGGCGTTGGAGTTAGCGAGGTGCTGGAGCTGACGAGGCGAGGGAGTGAGCTGGAGCGGCGGATCTGGAGAGGGGAGCTCGGCACCGACGGCGGCAGAGGAAGCAAGAGCAGGGAGTGGAGCATAGAGCAACCGGCAGGCTGGGAACTGGGAGCAGGCGGTCGGCGAGGAGCAGATTGTTGGTGTCGCGAGAGAGCAGGCGGTCGAAGAGGTGTCTGCTGTGTTCGTGTCGCGAGAGGTTGCTGATACTGTTCACATGCGCTGCGGGCCGAGAGAAGCATGTAATCGGCTGATTCTGCGGGGCAGCAAATTTCTGCTGGTGCGCCCAGCAGAATCAGCCCCAAACGTTATGATTGAATACTATTCCCGCTGGCCGCACCTGCAAAAGTAGGCGGCCAGCAATTCCAAACCAGCCCTGAATTTCTTTCCAGGGTCTACCTATCATGGAGGTTAGGTTACCACTGTAGGAGGGCTCATTATGGATAAATCCTCATTCCCCTAAATGAGGCCATCACCTTAATTTGATTCAAACCCTTAGTGAGACAATCAACAATGTTATCATCAGTTTTTACAAATAAAAAAGAAATCACATTATGAGTTGATAACCATCTTATAGAGTTTTGTCTTATTTTAATATGTCTACTTAATTTAGTATTAACCAATTTCTTTTTATAAAAAATCTATTACAGCTTTGTTATCACAATTTATGGAAATTGGTGGATAAATAGAAATAACCATAGGTAAAGAAGAACCTAGGTTTTTAAGTCATTCAGCTTCAGAACATGCTAAGTCTAAAGCTACCAGTTCAGCTTCTATAGTACTTCTAGCAATTATAGTTTATTTTGTAGATTGCCATGAAATAACACCTCCACCTAAAGAGAAAACAAATTAAGAAGTGGATTTGATGTCATTGGAGTCTGAAATCCAATTGGCATCACAATATCCTTCTAACACAAAAGGATATCTACTATAGGATATGGTATAATTTTTAGTTCCTTTAAGGTATCTAAACACCATATTTAAGGCAGTCCAGTGAGAATTATTAGGATATGAGGTGTACCTACTCAATCTAGATATAGCATAAGCTATGTCAGGTCTAGTTCTATTAGCTAGAAAAAGAAATGAACCAATAGCCTTTGAATAAAGTTCTTGATTTATAGCATTTCCTTGATTTTTAACCATGTGACAGTTAGGGTCAAAATGTGTACTTAATGGTGATGAAGAGTTATGATTAAATTTCTCTAAAATTTTATTAATATAATGAGATTGAGAAAGAGAAACAGAATTATCTTTTTTTAATGATTTTCATTCCAATAATTACACTTGCTTCTCTTATGTCTTATTTTAAATTATTTAGTTAAGAAACTTTTAGTATCAGAAATTATGTCTATGTTATTAGAGAATATTATAATATCATCTACATATAGACATAAGAGCACAAAATTAGAGTTTATATTTTTAGAATAAAGACAGTTATCAGAGTCATTGATTTGGAAACCATATGACAAAACAGCTTTATCAAATTTTTTGTGCCACTATTTAGGGGCTTGCTTGAGACCATATAGACAATAGACTAACTTGCAAACTTTTACTTCATAGCCACTCACGATAAATCCTTTAAACTGAGTCATATAAATTTCCTCATCAAGGTCTCCATGAAGAAAAATAGTTTTTACATCTATTTAATGAATTATAGCTAAAGATAAAAAGAATTTGATGGTAATAATTCTAGCAACTGGCGCATAGGTATCAATATAGTCAATATCAACTCTCTACCGAAATCCTTGAACTACCAAATGATAGCGCCCACAGATATAGTGGGCGTTTCCCGCAAGTGCATGGGACTACCGAAGTAATAAAATATCGATCCCACATGGACTATTGGACAAGTACCGACAGATCTTGAATTTGCTAACTAGACGATGCGAAATTGATGAAGTCTAAATGTTAACTAATTGAATGCACGAAAATGTAATTGGAGGAATTGCACGAGAGAGTCTTAATAGTATGAAACATCAAGATGTGGGTTCACCGCCTTGACTTCTTACACCTGAATAGTCCAGACTCTAACGCCTTTATCCTATCTAGTTCAAGGGACTCGACTTCCTTGTCACTTAGGTAGCTGCTCCCTCAGATAGCTAGTTTGTTTCCACAATCACGGCTATAGGTCAAACCTATTATGTTCTGGCGCTTGGTCGGAAACGCTTCTCCCCAACACGCCTAAGCTCCTAGTACTTCCAAGATGGGTACAAGATGACAAAAGGGGTCCTCCCCAAGAATTCCTGACTTACAAACCTCCCACGCGTAACTTCTGGCTCAAGCGTGCCCTCTCGGGCTACGCAGGCATAGCGTTCCTAAATTATCTAACGTCCTGGCGCGCAAGAAGTTTGCCAAGTACGTCTAAGATCCAGGAGCTAACACAAGGAGAGTGCAGTTCATCAAGTGAATTCTCCCCAAGAATTCCTGCCTTACAAATCCCACACGAGGAATTACAGGCTCAAACGCTCCCTTTCGGGCAACGTAGGCAAAGAGTTTAAACAGATTTGATAAAACCCCCGATCAAATGCTTCGGACGCGAGGTCGGACTTGTGGTCTCCCATACGCATCTAAGATCCTAACTACCTCTCGATGGAGTACGGACAATCAGCGAGTCTCCTCGTGATTCTCCGATTTACAAACCTCAACCAAGGCTAGAAGGCTCAAACGCATTCCTTCGAATGGGGTAGGCAAGGGGTGCACATAAGATCGAGCTGGATATTGGCACTTAGAGCTAGACCATAGAACTAATAAGTTATCAAGAGGCTACACCCACACCCTGATTTGAGGGTTTAGTCAACCATATTCATGCTGATAGTATAAATAATGTTCTCAAGCATAAACATCACATATAATAGCAGGTTTTGAGCAAAAGTTGCAAAAGAGAGATAAGATCATGCGATAGTATGCAAAGATTATACAATAGATGTAGCAAATCGAATGCAGCGTTAAGACCTCCCCTTACAACTTTTTCCTTGAGGTGCTGGCGCAAAAAGGTCTTCAATATTTGCATATGCGCAGCCCTTTCTTCCTGGTGTGGCCTTCTCCTCCAAGGTGCAGCACTCTCCTATGCGATTCCTCCCCCTTTCTTTGCTGAACTCCCTCTTTTATCTCCTCTCCTCCTAGTGAGCTGCTGCCCCTTTCCAAGATTCTGCAAAGTTGTTGCAGTTTTCCAGCTGAAGAAAGTCTTCGCTGCCTTCTTTTCCATACCCTGCACACTGTAGCCGCCCATCCCTCATGGAATCATGATTTCGCAGCCAAAACCTCCCCTAAAAGCTGCTCTACGCCCCCTTTGTCAACGGAGGAGAAAGGTCCTAGGTGCCCCTTGAGCTTCCCCTAGGGTTAGGTTGAGGAAATCTGGGCTAAAATCGCAATTTCATAACAGGCGGGTCCGCAATCTCGGGCGAGAATTTGGTCGTGACTCGGTCATGATTTGTCAGTTTCAGCTTCAGGCATAACGACGATCACGGGCACGATTCTGATCGGGACCCGGTCGTGATTTCCAACAAAGGCCTCAACGAATCTGAAAGCTTCTGGTTAGGATCATCTCGAGCTAGGATGAGCTCCTTTCCCACAAGAGTGCCAGAATCTACCCTTTTGTGGTCCTTTTGACCTGAAAACGTGAAAAATACCGAAACAGGTGTAGATTCCATAGATGTATCTAAATAGAGGCAGTTATGAGGTGTAAAGTCGTGAAATGAGAATGATTTCACAAGTAAATTGACATGTAAAACTCTATATAAATCTGTGTCAACACCAAACACGCCTTATACTTTTCTATACTACCATTGGTCCTTAAAATCTTTTTAAAAATCCATTTACAACCTAAGGGTTTGTTACCAGGTGGTAAATCAGTTAAAATCCATGTATTATTATTTGTTATGGATTGAAACTCATTATCAATTGCTTCTTTTTAAAAGGAGCATCACGAGAACTAAGAGCTTCTACCTACAATCTAAATGGCTTGTGTCCAAGAAGAACAGACGCTCAAAAAGATCATTCCCCGTAATTCAAGCTCGTTACCAAGAAACCCTTGAATTTGCTCGCACCCTGTAACCCAAGCTTCCATGAAATCCTTCATATAATGACCTAATCTAGAGTTCGCAACCGGATACTCGATCTTTGCTTTAACACAAGTGATAAGATCGTATATCATGTGCCATTCCTCTGTATAAGTATGGTTAAAGATACGATTATTTATTTCTCTCCAAACCATATGGACAAAATCGATAATGATGAGCTTTTTGATAATATGGGATTGAGACGATCTCCACTTATGGTAAAAGTGCCAAGAGATCGAACACATGAATAGCACTGAGGGACCCTACTATCTAGCCTCATGACACCAACTAACCTATTATTAGGATTTGCTATGGCTTGGCCTAAACATAGGTTTCGCACTAATCACAACTCTATCAAATGGAACAACCATGAAGTCTCTCTCCACATGAAGCAAGACTTTCAATCTAAACAGGAACAATATAGCCATCTATATGTTTTATTATCCAATTATATAATAAATATAAATATATATTATAATATATATTTTTATTTTATAAATATATTAAAACTATAATATATTATATATATATATATATTAAATACATAATATTAATAGCTTATGTGAGTTAATTTATTTATGATTAATTTGACTCATTTATTTTTTTGAATCGATGCAATTACGACTCAGTTACGATTATATTTACCGTAAGTCGCGAAATGGTCAGATAATTTCTGCCGGCTCGATCAGTTGCGGCAAATTCTGCTCCCCAATCTTATTTATTTTTCAGGGTATTCTCGCGTTGAATTGGCGATCAATTTCATCTTCTTGTCGCGTCCAAGGAAATCCCTTCCTTCCTGCCACTGCCGCTCTCGGATTCGAGCCACCGTTGTATCCTCGATCACGTTTCGTTGTAGCCCTCATCTCCAAAAGCCCTCGGTTCGTGTTGCCTTCGATATTTCGAAGAATTTCGATCAGTTGATCTCTCACAGTCTTATTTGTTTTATTTCCTTCCTTTTGATTTCTGTCACGGAATTCTCTCGAATGCGTATTCGGCGTTGATCTAAAAGAGATTTTGCACTCTCTTCTAGGGTTCCAAGCTTGTCTCCGGCTGAGTCTAAATCTTTTTTTTTTGGTTGCAGAAATTTTTTTCTTTGGTTGAAGATTCAACCATCAAAGATGTTTAGTAGGCTGTTTGGAAAGCCCAAGGAACAAGCCAATACCTTGGCCACTCTTGATAAATTAAACGAGGTAATTTGAAATGTGCCCCTTCGGTTCGGTTCGGTAATTGGTTATAGTTTTCTTGGTGCGTGCTTGATAAATATAATTTCTTGAATCATGGATTCGAAATGGTGTGATCTTGGTTGCAGTAAGGAGATTTCAGAGACTATGTTGTCATATTTCCCGTGCTATAATTATTGAAGAGTAGAATTTTGCATGATTGTGTTTTTTGTTCCCCATTATGTGACCTTGGTTGTAGGTGAGGAGTTCTCTTTTGCAACTAGTTCTGGAATTCAACTTCGATATGTTCATTTCATTACCACAAACTCATAGCTATCTTCCAGATTAATAAGTTGCTCTGATTGCTCAGAAGAACTAGAGAGAGTGCTTTGCAGAATTCTGATGATTTATGCGTGGATTTGGAAAAATGACCACCTTACAGGACTAAAGAATAATAAATCACAGTCTAGTTTACACAGCTAAGTAATAATGGGATTCGACAAGAAACTAATAAAAAAGTAGAAAAGATTTAAAAATTCTTGCTGTAGAATAATGTAGCTGCATAACTTGAGTGAACTGAAATTTAGTTGACCATGTAGAAGATATTGTATATAAATGCTGATTCACCACTCGACCCATTCCCTTATTTCGATTTTGGTGGGTAGTGAGCTATTGATGTGGATGGGCTTGATGAGGTATTCAATTCCTTGCTTGAATGACCAACCACTAAATGGCTTATATTGGTAACAAATTGATTATGAGATGTTAACTTATACAATTTGAGGGATAGACATCAGCACTTTGGTCCCTTAAATCTACCAAAATATTCTCTGCTCTGCTTTTGTATATTCTTCAATGAAATGTTGTTTTTTTGTTGTCTTCTGCTAAGACAGGTCTGAAGAGGTGGACCATTTAACATCTGTAAGGGTATCACATTCTGTTTCACGAAATATAAATGGAAATATTTAATAGGACAAAAATATTATTATGGACCTTGTCTTCATCTTACATTCTGTACAGCGTTGGCCATTCATTTTAATACATGCAGACAATTGGCAACTTCTTGTCTCAGAATATCTACTTAATTCATTTTAATATGAGTTTGTATAATACAATAACAACCCAAAGACTTCACTTCTGTTTAGGTGTGGCAACATTGATCCATCCTATCTTACGTAGCTTTGTCATGCGCTATCAGGTATTGACCTAGCTGTGGCCGATTGACCACTTGTGAGATGAAACAATTGACCTACCTACCACTGCAATAACCAATTTATTACCAAGTGCCATCTGCAATTATAATTCATTTACAAAACATTATAACAAGTCCAAAAAATATATAAAGCTATTAAACTGTTCCCCCACGTAGTCTGGCATCACATAACTAAAACTATATATGCTACATAAGTACCACTACAACTTAAGTCGGTGCCTAGATATGCTAGATAACTCTAAGGGTGGTTGTCTATAGTTATATTGCGCCCTAGCAGGAGTCAAATTTGTTCCTGGATGGAGGCAAGTGGATTAGTGAAAGTGCTAAGTGGAAATTTAAAACAAGTTGATACATCATGCATGTTTAAGTAATCAAGATAACAAGAAGCATCCTACTGTAAAGCTACATGATTATACAGCTACTGTAAAGCTACATGATTATACAGCATAGTATCATAATACATATCAATATAAAGACCAATCATGTCGTGAAATTATCAAAATGTGGCCAAACACTCAATTATGAGCCATACTTTATAGTAGAGTATTTCTATTGTCAACTCATGGAACATCTAGCTACCCTAGCAGTGTCAAAATGATAGTCTAGTATTTGCTTTAGTCGGCACCCTATAGTTTGATTTGTTGGTCATCCATCTTCCGGCCCTGTAATTAGGTACTTATTGCAAACCCACACAACACACAATTCTTAGATCTATAAACAGTATGCAAATAAAGTATTTTACTCATGTGCCATCTAAACCAAAATAAAAACAAACATAAGCACTTCATATTCAATGCAAGAACACAAATCAGGAATATTTCCCATCATGAACATGGAAAGAAAACAGGGCCAAAACCCTACCTCAAAACTTGTTATCCTCTTTCTTCCTTTTTATCCGACCAAATATATTACCAGAAGTCCACTTGTCGGCGCCTTCCTCCTTTCTGTCTCATGTAACTAAAATAAACCTTAAATCATCATTCTCGTTTATAAAGAAGCTGAAGCTATTGTTCTTTCATATTAGCTACAGCAATGAATTTGTATTGATTTTACTTTGAGGTGAAAACTGAGAAGGTTAAGATGAGAAAAACAATGAAACTTGCTGCGGAGGAAGAGGAATTGAGGAGCTGAAGAGATAAATTTCTGTGAATATACATAGGCACACTGAATCAACTGTTACGTGTTGGAACCGTGCAAAGTGTTGGCTTAACCTTAATTGTAAAATTTTACAGACAAGCTCACAATTTAATGAAAATAATGTCCTTCGAAAAGTTACAGATTAGTTCTTAAAATCAGATTGTATAGAATTAGGTTGAAATGATAAAAAAAGTTCAGAAATGAATTATATTATTAATATTTTTAATTATATATATTTTCATATATAACATTAGAATATTTAATTGATTTTTGAGCATCCTCTTCTTAGCTATACTTTTGAATGACTCTGACCAAGGTAACAGGTGAGTGGGTTTGTTTTTATCTAAGAACTATATTGAATTAGTTAATCTACAAACCCATTAGACTAAAATGCATGAAGTATGGACAATGACAAAAACTTGCTTTGAAACATTTTTTTGGACTGTTAAGTCAATATTGTTGTCATAGTTCCACAATACTATTATTCGAAGGAAAAATTTGAAAAAGGAATATTCCCCTCATTTGCTGCTCTATCTACTTTAGACACTTGAAATGCTTGAGAAAAAAGAGAATGTTCTTCTAAAGAAGGCTGCTGCGGAGGTTGAGAAGGCTAAGGAGTTCACTAGAGCAAAAAATAAGAGAGGTAAGATATGTACTCTTCTTGCTGCTACTAAAGTTGTCTATTAGACCGGAAATTGTTCAATCATTTAAATTGTTGAACTTATTATGCACATCTAGCTTCATATACATGCTATCTTCATAATGTGCATTGCTCACAATTTTTTCTTTCTATTGGAATGTTTGGATTTCTCTGCTTGACCCTAGCTATAGTGATCTAGTTTCAAAGATCCTTGTTAAAATGTTGAACTTTGTTATATTCTCATTTTCTGATAATCTGACTGTATTTAAATTTTTCTATTGTGGTGGAGTTTATCTAGGTCGTTTTAATATCTGTGGTTAATATTGAGTTAGTAAAAATGCCTAAAGCATAGGCTTCTTTGGTTGTAAAATATACTTTGATTAATGAATTACTAAAGCCATCCACCTCTTGTATCTCTGTATTTCCTTGATTTATTTTCTATTTCTACTCTTCTCATCTCTCTTCTAAAATTCTATCTTGTGTGAATTAGTGTCAGAAATGTTGGTCGTTGGTCCTTCCCTCTATTACTTTTTGCTAACTGCCCCAGCACATATTGCTTACAATAACTTACCCCACCTTTGGTCTCACCCTGCGGTATGATTCTTGCGCAGCAGCTATTATGAGTGTGATTTGAACCGCTGTCTCCATAACACTCAGTGCCACCAGCTACTAGCAACACCCCCTTAGTAACTACCTACAGCTGTAACCCATTTGAAACAAAGAGAAAGGAGGAACATTGACGAAGGATCATTGGAGAAAAGAAAGACATTGTCCATAGATGTATTACACCATCCTTATTAACCAACTTGCTACCTTTCACCAACTTTAACAAATTATCGATTAGTAATGGGTTGTGATAATATGCCTTTGGATGCTCAGTACCTACTACCCATGCTTGCCACATAGCTAGATACTGCCACTGTATTTGATGAAACTACTGTTTCGGCTGTTGCTTGTTCCGTCATTTGCATCACGCATGTTGCCTAAGTCTTTTAGGAGATGCGATGTTGCAATTCGTTGCACATTGTTTGCCACTGTTCAACTACATTAACTGCTTCTATCTCACCAGCTTTCATCACCTTTCACCCTTGCCAACAATTCATCTTCCCCTCTTGCTCTGCTGTGGCTGCTATTATGCTATTGTGGGTGTAAAAGAAAGCAAGAGCACACAATGTGATCACATGACCACTTAAGGTTAAGTAAGAAGGGCAGCTTGGTTGTCACGTACACCTTATGTTCACAAAATTTAAAAAAGATGAAAAGAACGAAATGAGCAAAGAAGATAAAATTAAAAACATAGAAATTTAATGATGAGGCATTTCTTTCTTTAGGCATTAATAGCAGGGGTTTACTTTCATACTATGGGTCAATTCATTAGTGTCCAATTCGTTTACTGGATGGGAGAATGATGTGTTGTAATTTGTGATTATTTAGTTATAGTGTGTTAAGTGTGTTTTAGTAGATTAACTGATCAAGTGTTAGTGGAGTTTTTCTAAGTAGAAAAGGCAGCTTAGCTGTCACGTTGACCTTATGTACAAAAAAAAATTAAAAAGATGGATGAAGAAAAAGGGAAAAAAAGATAAAACTACACAAATTAGAAATTTAATGGTGAGGCATTTTTCTTTAGGCATTCATAGTAGGCATCAACTTCCACATTATGGATAATCTCATTAGAGTCAAGTTCGTTTATTGGGGAGGAGTATGATGTGTTGTAATTTTTTTATTATTCGGTTATAGTGTATGTTTTAATAGATCAAGTGTTAGTGGAGTTTATCTGGGTAGTTCTAACATTTGTGGTTAATATTGGGTTAGTGAAAATGTCTTAAAGCTTATAATGCAACTATTGAAGATGCACTGTTGTTGTGCAGCCATTTTTTAGTTGCTGAAAGTTTGAAACTTCTTCTTTTTTAAAAAAATTAGCTGCAATACAATGCTTGAAGAGGAAGAGACTCTATGAGCAACAAGTTGAGCAACTAGGAAATTTCCAGTTGAGGATTCATGATCAGGTATTTATTGAAATTAAAAGTGATATTCGGTTATGTTTATGAAATTTTGTCAGTAACATATTGTCCTTTTTTTATTATTATTTGGTGTCAAGATGATAATGTTAGAAGGTGCAAAAGCTACAACAGAGACTGTTGATGCATTAAGAACTGGAGCAGCAACAATGAAAGCTATGCAAAAAGCAACGTGAGTCATTACTTCTGTTTTTTTCAAACAAAGTAAACTTTATTATCAAGTAGGCTCGTGTAAAATGTTCCACAAGGGATATAGCAAGTCAACCAACAAATATATAATCATTTTTAGGGAGTAAATATTCTGTATGCACTATATGAGTATATGTACTTCAATACATGTAAGCATGAGAATCTATTATACCAACCAAGGTTTCAAGTATTGGTATCGGCTGCTGGACCCGTATGTACTACTAGTATCGGCGGGAAATCAGTTTTTTACTTTAAAAAAATTAATATTTAAGTTTGAAAAATATTTTAATTAAGATTAATACATAAAACAATAGGTACAAAACATAAACATATAAATTATAAGGTAAAAACTACCACTTGACCTGTCAACTAGGATCTAGTTAACCAAGGTCAAATGTAATCACCCATAGGTCAACTGATCTCAAAATATAATCTAGCTCTATATAAAATTTTCCATCATAATAGATGCATTCGTGATACATCAAACTCCCAAACAAATCTGAATCATCTAGTGATTCGATATAAGGTTATTTGATCAATATGAGATTTTGAGTGTCTAGGTATACAACCTTATAAGTTCTTTTGATGTTGGCAATGATAATATGATAATCACCACAAGCAGTGAGGGAGTATTTAGCAATACTTCGCTGTTAACTAAGTCATTGGAATGACTGTCATCATCGACATTCCTCAAACTGCAACAAAGTATTTGTGCACTATAGTTTCTTTGTCAGATTGATATCTTGATTGAACAAGCGTGTCATACTTGTTTAAATCAATATAATAGTTATGACTAAATTAGGCTTTCACCTGAGTGTGACTACACATTTTCAGTCATGTATTCATATGAGACCCATGGATATCAAGCTTCTTAAAAGACAAATCTTCTCTTGGCTAGTTGAACCTCTCATATGGCTTATGATATATCCAATGACAATCGTTATGATCCCCTACTACGGTAAGATATTAGGTTGTATCAAAGGACACTTATCATATAAATGTCAACTATCTCAAGTCAAAGGACAAGTTCACCTGAGATTAACTTGAGACACGAAGTTGAATCTTCACGGCAGGTCGGTTTAGTATATCTACTTTGATATACACATATGCCTGCGGTAGCAACCAGTGCTCAACCAGCACATATACCAGTCTTATATGTGTCATAGATATCCCTTATGCACTATAGGACTCGACCGGGGATAAGCTTTAAGACTAAATATAATCTATCTCCGGAGACATTATTATGCAGACATATACAATCGCAAACGGATCAAAAGCATAATAATGACAATGCCAAGATATATATAAATATCAAGAGTGAATATAGTACAAATTAGGGGTGTGCAAAAAAACTGAACTAAACCTAAACTGATCGAACCGAACCGCAATTTTCGGTTAACCGCACTGACGGTTAATTCAACGGTCTAGTTTTTCCTCTCCCAAACAGTTCGCGGTTCAATTTCGGTTCAGAAATTTTCTGAACTGCGGTTAACCAAACTGAACCGAATATATATAATTATATATATTATTATTATTATATATATTATTATTATTATATATATAAGTTAAATGTTAATAATAAATTAATAATATTTTTAAACCGGTAAAGTGGTAAACCCTCGTTTTCGATCTTTCCGGTTTCCATCGCTCATTCGCTCCCATCAGCCTTGTCATACTCTTTGCAACTATTGCCAGCTGAGGCACTATTTTAAAAAAAATCAGCCTTGTCATTTTTTTTTATATACATAACATGTAATCAACTAATATTAACTAAAAATTTAGTAAATTTAAATGTAAATGAAAGAGAAAAACCAAATTTATATAGTATCTTTTAAGTAATTATATGAGGAGAGTTTTGTAATTTTTTTTAAAAAATTTATAATTTATAATTTTAATTTTTTATAAAAAAATCGGTTAACCATAAATTGATGGTTAACCGAACTGATTAAACGGTTAATCGGTTAACCGGTAGAATCGGTTCAGAATTTCTCCGAACCGATCATACCAGCTCGGTTCGGTTGTTTGACAAACGGTTTAGTAAACCGAACTATGCACACCCCTGGTACAAATGTTTGGACCTAGTCCTAGGGCATAAACACTAACTCTTATTGGTTGGTTCCGATTATTTATATATACACACCGATATTGTTGGACTGATATGGGCTGTCCGTATGGAGTGATATAGATTAATTTTTGATACATTGCTTTAACCATGATACTAGCATTTCCAATAAGTGACCTTATCTAGGTAGCTAAAGACATGTTCTAGAAAAAAATGGTTTGTAATGCTCAATACAGGTGGTATGTATCAATTCAACTTTGTATCGATGTTGGTATAAGGGTGAAGACCGACCGTGTGTATATATATATATATATATATATATATATATATATACGGTCTTCACCCTTATACCAACATCGATACAAAGTTGTATATATATATATATAATATTTTAATAATATTGATTGGTATCATTGGTATCTATAGACCAATATGTACTAGTATAAATCGGTTTAATAGTGGACTAGTAAACCAATACGAATCGGTATTTATAACCTCAGTTAGAAATTATGAGAGCAAATCTAACAATAATCCAAGCTACATGATCATTTAGCCTTCTTTCAATTTTAATATTAACATATGGGTATTTGCCTTGGGACAAGTGAGTGGAATAAGTAACTCTTGGGCAATAAGTATATTCTTTTGAATATTTTTGTTCTTAATGAATGTATATGCTCCTTGGAGATGATTTTATCTAACATAGGATTGATATTGTTGGCTAAGACTTTAGTCCGGATCCTACAATTAACATTGCATAATGAGACGAACATATAGTCATTAATTAAAGATAGATTACTCATTACTCTCCTTGGTAATAAAGGATAAATAGGCAGTATTCCAAGATGAGGATAATCTAAGTGCAAAAGGTGACAAAAAGCTATTTTAAGGTAAGGAGAAATATTCTACCAATAATTCTTGTAAAATGTGGCCATATATCTATCAGGACTAAGACTAATACCGATTCCCATAGAATTAGTAACTTGCCATATCTTTTCCAAGGAATAAGATTGAGAGGATTTATGACTATACTATAGAGTAAGGCTAGCTATTACCATTATTAACAATAGGAGGCCATGTCTTTTGTTAAAAAAAATTACTAGGGTAGCTATAATATCATTATGATAAAGAAGTTCGAATATCATCAATAATAGTCAAAATTATATTTTGATGCATATACATGCTAATAGCCTGATGATAGCAGAATTTTGATGACTCTGATGTGCCTGCCCATCTACATTTAGTCTTGACCTAATTACAATTTACAAGGGAGATCTGAAAGTTTGCAATCTTAAGTTACAAAAAAAAGGAGTCTTATTTTGGCTATTTTTGGTTTGTGTATGATAGCTTATTCTTTGCCTACCTTGTCCCTTCCTGTACTTCTGCTGTTATGTGTTTTTTAATACTTGACAAGAATTATGATTCTGATTTGTTGCCTTGTTTTCATAGTAACATTGATGATGTTGACAAGACTATGGATGAGATTAATGAACAGACAGAGAACATGAAACAAATTCAGGAAGCATTAGCCACTCCTATTGGAGCAGCAGTAGACTTTGATGATGTATGTCTTCCTATCATGTGTTCTGATCTACTTTCCTTGATTTTGATTTAAACATCAAGCTTTGTGATGTCAGGATGAATTAGAAGCAGAATTGGAAGAGTTGGAGGGGGCTGAGCTCGAGGAACAGCTTCTTCAGCCCGCTACAAGTGCTCCTGCAGCTCCGGTGCGTATTCCTGATGGTAGAGTACCAGCTCGGCCAGCTCCTAGGATAAATACCGCAGAAGAAGATGAACTTGCAGCACTACAAGCTGAGATGGCAATGTAGTGAGGTATTTTGATCTTCACCTTGATGCTATGTTTCTCACAAGATTAAGACAACAGCTACAATTTTCTACTTGATGTTATCGTAGTCAACATCTGTAGTACCTACAAAGAAATCAAGTTTAATGAATGGAAGTGCTACGTTTGAATCTTAGAATTAACTACCTGTAGTAAAGTCCAACCTTGTATTGGTCGGGATACTACCAGTTTGGTTTAATATATTTGAATTGATTTAGGACTAGTGAAAGTCTTTTGAAATTTTGTATCAGTTTTACTGGTGACTCTGAAGGAAAAAAATCAGTTAATGATGATACAATTATTTGATGATGCGGGCTAAGTATTTAGAGGTAGGACGTCTATGATAAATTCTTTCAGCAGTGAAGGTAACTCTTGGGCTTGCAGGAAGCTTTCACAGTCTCAACCAATTGCTTTTAAATCCTTCACCTTACATTTGACCATCCTAAGGAATTGGTAGGCATTTCAGCAGTTCAACACCCTTAATTTTGTCCTTTAAAACCCAGGTATCATTTTCATGCGTCTAGGCAAGTCAACCTTGGCAATGAGATTCACCAAGGCAGTGCACGAGTAGCAAGTACAGAGTTGAAGTTCTAGTTTTGGTTAGATCGAGAGATTTAATACTAATATCATGGGGAAGAGTAGCCATGTTCTTGAAAGTTGGTTTAATGTCAATGAGCATATTGAAAAGCCAATTGTCATTAAGAATCCTAGGGTTGTGCTCAAAGCAGATTGCACAAGTGGAACCCGACTTAGGCTACCAAGGGTTTTAAGAAAGACTCCAAGCTGCACTCATCATAGAGTAGGAAGGTTTGGCTTATAGATAAATATATACTCAACTTTGATCAACCTCACCGAGATGGTATACAATTTCTTAAGGATAGATCGAAATGTCAAAGAGAGACAAAGAAGAGATGAGTGAATATCTCTAATGCCTAGCTCATCAAGAGGCTTAGAATAAGTGTTAGTAACCCAAGAAAGCATATGTAGACAATGATAGGCCTTAGAAAAGGTCCAAATGAGATCCCTATTAATCTTGATGATGTGATTCAAAAGTTTCGTAGAGACTCAACAAAAGATTGTGTGGATAGGGGCATTATAGGAACTGTGTTTTAAATACCTATTTTTATTAGGTGATGAGCTTGGTTTGTACTGGTTTCCAACCCTATATAGGTATATGAAACAAGGTTGGTACCTATAATATCAAATACTAGCCTAGGTGGCACCAACGTTTTCAAAATCATTTTGTATCACATATATAGGTACACCGGTGTGAGTATGTGACCATGTCTAAAACCTTGGGTGCATTTACAGGTCCAGGCATTGAACATAAGAACATAATTAACCACAATGTTTGCTTGCTTGTGAAAGCTATGAAGATGCTAACTCCGAAGCTTCATATGCAAATCTTGGATGAGAGGGTCATGAGATTGAAGGGAAAAATTTCTAGGAGAGATATGAGTACCCAAGAATTGAAGGGAAAACGTCCTATTAGCATGTTCAACTTAGCACAAATTGAGGCCTGAGTGTGTGTGTGTAGGATAGTTTCAGGAAAGAAGGTCTTGGATTTACTTAAGGTTTATCTTTTGCTTAATGAGAGCTTCATAATTATGAAAAAAATATTAAGAATGATATTCATAGATGGCATTGATTTTCATACACAACATGGTATTATTAGCAAACAGCAAGTGACCAATTGAAAAGAGCCTCTAAATTTGAAAAGAAGCAGTAGATTGGTAGAGACAACATCATTATATTCAAGCAGTGAGAAATTGAGAGACTAGGATATAATGGCAGGGAAAGCATAGTTTTCGCTGCTTGATCCTTAATTACTCTTAAAGGTAGAATAAAGCTATTTATCCTAATTCGAAAGGAAGAGGAAGGGATACTGGTTCTAATCTAGTTGATTAGGTATCATGAAAATTTATAAGTTGGAGATCTTATCAATTGTAGGCTAAGAAATCTTGGCAAATCTTGGATGAGAGGGTCATGAGATTGAAGGGAAAATTTTCTAGGAGAGATATGGGTGCCCGAGGAATTGAAGGGAAAACGTCCTACTAGCATGTTCAACTTAGCACAAATTGAGGCGTGAGTGAGTGTGTGTAGGATAGTTTCAGGACAGAAGGTCTTGGATTTACTTAAGGTTTATCTTTTGTTTAATGAGGGCTTCATAATTATGAAAAAAAAATATTAAGAATGACATTGATAGATCGCATTGGTTTTAATACACAACATGGTATTATTAGCAAACAGCAAGTGACCAATTGAAAAGAGCCTCTAAATTTGAAAAGAAGCAATAGATTGGTAGAGACAACATCATTTATTCGAGCAGCAAGAAATTGAGAGACTAGGATATAATGGTGGGGAAAAAGTAGTTTTCCCTGCTTGATCCTTTAATTACTCTTAAAGGTAGAATGAAGCTATTTATCCTAATTATAAAAGAAGAGGAAGGGATACTGCTACTAATCTAGTTGATTTGGTATCATGAAAATTTATAAGTTGGTCGTCTTATCAATTATAGGATAAGAAATCTTGGCAAAGCCTTCTTGAGAAGATTATATGGATGATTGACCTTAGAGTCATGGATAGAATGTACCAGCATTTAAGCAATCAAGATATTGTCATGGATATTTAGTCTAGAGGAAGGTATACTGCTTTTGGAAATGAGCTTAGGATATCATAGTTTTAGTCTTTTAGCAAATATTTTGAAGAGAATGATGTAAATCACTTTACGCTAGGCAATGTCTAATGTCATTGACAGCATGAAGATTAGAAATCTCAGAATTAGAAAGTAAAGGTAGTTTGATTTCTGGAGTTGAGGAGACTAAAACAAGTCATGAGAGTGCTTTAAGGTCTACCCAAGGAGGGAGCAAATAATGACTCATGAACCCTCGAAGAACTACAAAATACAGCTATCAGACTAGAACTTTTCCAAGATCCTTTGTGTATTATTCTGGAAGTAGCATAGGGGCAATTATTACATTTCAAAATTTCACACAATTTCTTTGAATAGTTGATTGCGTAAGTTCAGGATACAGTGTGCTAATAAATAGAACTTCTACAATCATGTAGTCTAAATGTTAAGATTACCAAATTGCTAAGTGCACTTCTTGTGAGTTAAGGGCAGTATTGAAATTTTGTCGTTTCATTAAGTTAATAAACTAATTGAAAGTAAGGTTTTTTTTTTTATATTTAAAAGAAAACTAAGAGGAGCCGCATCTTTAAGGAATACCATGCGAGTCTTGCATTTTAAGTGGTTCATATGTGGATCTTATTGTAACATATGTCAGCCTTATTTACCTTGTTAAATCTACCCCATCTGTGATTAGTAAGGGAGTTCTGTCTATGTGAGAGGAGAAACAAAATTGATTCTGGAGCGCCGCATGGGAAATTTTGCTGAAGAAATTTCAAGTATAGAACTTGAATTGGGTACTAATGTGGATTCCTAGAGTTTATTTCAGATATGGAGTAGACTTAAGATTTTTGTTTGTAACGTCCTCCTTTTTCGTTTGATTGGGTTCGATTTGAGGTTTATCACATTGTACTGCAAAGAAATTACGACTTTATATGTTGACAAAAGGAAGAAATCTGAAAGGGAATTTCAAACTTTATCTAATAAAGTTTTGTGTCGTTTTTTCCTTTCCTATATTTTCAAATATATACTTAAAGTTTGTGTCGAACATGTAGTTGGAATATGTTTTACAACATTTGAATTTGTTTTTACAAGTAAAAGCAATTTAGAAAACCTGCTGATTCAGAGTCTGGTAGAACCTGAAACAGAAGAGAATTATGTCATGTTTATGACTGTTGCTATGAGCTTTGTCATAATTGGAGTTGAAACAGAAGCTGAGATGTATACAAATAATGCTTTAAAACTATGTAGTTGGTTTATTTCGAATTTTTGAAACTTTTGTCTTTCAGGGGGTTCTGTTGAACATGTATATAACTATGACATTTTTTATGCTTAGAACTTTATGTAACTTGGTCTTTATGTTGGAATGTGTTTATCGTATGAGTTGATTTAGAAGCCGTAACATGTGGATAAAATGCTGAAAAGTCTGCAGCAGCCTAAATATAATTTCTGAACTTAGTTATTTCATGTACCTTAGTTCTAAATTATGCCAAACTGACACGTGGGTTTTAGGTGAACTTTGAACGCTTGGTATCCATAGTTTTAGTCATAAGTCTAACAAGGGTAAACTTCTTGATGAATGGATATAGAAGTGATATTATGAGATATAAATTTATTATGATGTAGTTTACTTGAGATGATCTGGGGTTGAGATAGGTAAATTTAGATTATGCTTTAAGATGTAGCATTATCCAATTTATTTAAAAAAAATTAAGACTCATGCTGGTAAGATTGTGCATAATGTAAGTGACTGTGATATCTTTTAGAGGTGCTAGATACAGTCTTAATATAAATATATCTGAAGTGAAAAAATTGTGAGCTAATGATATGTGCCAAGAGTTGGAAATGGAAGGGAGGGTATGTTACGGAATAGGGAAATCATAAAGATTCCTCAAAACGAAGGGAAGGTATGTTGAGGAGCGTCTTTAGCTTTCAGGGTGGAGATCTAGTTGGAGCTGCCATCTAATCTGGCCTCTAATTTCCACAATTTAGAGTTATTCCAAGAACATGCAGTGCCCATAAGGCTACAAGGGCAGGTTGGCAAATGGCAAGGTCCAAGACTATTTTATGATGTTAATATGGGGTAGTCAATCCAAAAATTCTAGAAATGAGTTATGCTTCTTAGATCTATTAGACATGGGGGTATTCAGTCCATGCTTTTTACATTTGGGGGTACTCAGTCCCAATAGACTCCACATATCCCTATTAAAATTAGATTAGTGTCGGCATAAACACAGCATTTGAGAAGATACTAATTATGATATTGAATAATAAATGGAGTATTTAAGCTTGGATAGATATTACGAGCTCTTATAAGATCACAAAAACCAAGCATCTAGGATCCAGAAACTCCCATGCCAAAGATAACCGACGGATTTGACAAATCAACATTGATTGGGAGTTGTTCTAGTGAAACTATTGAAGACAATAATATGATGTGTGAATGTTTCATTTTAAAGAGTTTCGTGTGGTACCAATTTGGGATCCTGGGGTTCCATGAATGTTCCATTTAAGAAGAATAATGGGAATTAAAGATAGAAGCACTTATGGCGATGACATAATCCGGGGGGATGATTTGATGAGAGGTGGTTAAAAAAACCCTATTGAAGACTCCAAAGGCCATTTTTTTGCTGTAGATCAGAATCACTTGTAGGGATGTTAAAGCTTAGGACAGGGAGACTTCCATCACTAGTGTGTTGAAAAGTTTGAGAATCACGAAGTACTATCGGAATAAAAAGTTCGCTAGTTTTATATGAAGCAATGCCGTCCTACATAAGTCAACTATGAAAGAAAATTAAGGAGATATGAAACCACATTAGAGAGATATGAAAGAAAATTAAGGAGGCGCCCTAATAACACTGAAACACAATCAAGGCAATCAAAGCCCGTGTTGCTGTTAGGAGCTTTAGAAGGTGTTATTGGCCACATTGGTCCTAGGGGCGTGGCTCGGTGACATGAGTGAAATGGGTGGAGGTTCTAAGATGTTAGTAGCTGACACGTCTCGCAAGTGCATGGTTATGTCGAAGTAATATAAAAGATGTCGAATCCCACAGGGAACAAGGTTGAGTACCAGAAAATCCGAGTCCTAATAGCTAAGCAAATCGAAATTGGGTTTTGAAAGCAGAAATTGAAAACAAGTAATCAACGCTACGACGGCAGGGATTAAATATGAGAGAGAAATCAGGGCTTTGGTTTCCACCACGATGATTATTTTAATCGCACAAGACAGACGTCGGTTATTTGGATTATTGAATTTGCACAAGGAATATAACCATAAGGTACAAGGTGACCTCTCTTGAGTGTACGCCCTGGTGTTCGGCTTAGATCGACCTCCTACTCTCGAGGTGGATCGTTCTAAGACGAACCCAATGAGTTTTATGACAGATTATAAAACCCTCGAGCGAAGACCAAACACTCTCGTGTTGAGGTCTCACAAGTTTTACTAAGGGATTCCACCCTTACGATCCTTCTCTCGATATGAATCGTAACGGCTAACACGTGAAAGTACTCGGCCAAGGTAAGATCACGAAATAAACACTTCAAAGTAAAATATGCTCATAACACAATCCAAATTACAGAATAAAGATAAAGTTTGCGATTAAATTCGTCAACGGGTTTCAACCAAGCCCCGAAATAGGGTTTACGCTACAATCGTCATTGAAACGCTCAAAAATCTCTTTTTTAACATAGGAAGATCACAAGGAAGAGTTTATAAAGGATAGGAGAGGGTAAACCGAAGCAAATTTGCAAGGATCGTGACGCTCCGATGATCAGATCTCCAAAAATCACCCCAAACTCGTGTTGACGCCTTGTTCTTCCGCCCGCACCGCTTCGTCGCCTGATCCCTCGATCATTAGGGCAAAAAAATTAGGGCTTTTATGTCCTCCGCGTTCTCCTTCGAAAGAGCTTTCCATAGACACCTTACTTGCCAAATTTAGACTCCAAACGGGTTGGTAATCATCAAAAATCCGAGTGGAACTTGGACTCGCGCGTGACTGGGTTGAAATCACGGGTGAACCCCGCCGGGTTCACTTAGTCGTGATTTGTTCTGTGAAGTTTGGCTGAAAGAAGCGCGGTGCACCCCGCTGGGGTTTACCAGGCTGTGCTTTGTTTTGTGAAATTTTCGGCGGTTCACTTGGCCGTGAAACTCTCTGTGAGTTCTGTTGGCTAGCGACTGGGATGATGAACCCCACCTGGCCGTATTTTTCAGGCTAACTCCGTTTTGGCCCAAATTTGACGTGTAGCTTCGTTTTCGCATAAGAAATCGTCTCATGGCCTTAGAATCTCCAAAATACGTCAAAAAAGGGTGATTTTATCTGAAATTTTACAAAAAACCAAAAAGTGAAGATTCCGAAGATATGAAGGAAATAAGCTTATAAAGAGTATAAGTGTCAAAATAAGCCTAGATTTAGAATGAAATGACCATCAAAATTACTACCAAAATGCAAGGCATCAGTAGCCCCATGGCTCAAGGTGTTGTGAGCAACTGAGTTTTATAAAGCCACATGGCTCAAGGTATTGTGAGCAATTGAGAGTTTTAGAAAGCCACATGGCTTAAGCACCCGAGGCAACTACCCATGATGCATGGATAATAGTTGCACACCCCGTTTAGACAAATGAACCAGGGACGAATCTAGCCAAGGAGCAAAATCTGTCATGGAAGCAAGCCTTACATGTGAGCAGACAATAGATCGTTGGAGAGCATTGTCAAGTCGGATCTTGTGCCAACCCACCTCATCAGTGATATTGCAGGCACTGGATATGATTCCACAACACGTAGATAGGCACATCGGTAGATTAACAAATATTAGGAGGAGCCTCAACCTCAGACTTCCCTCTTCTGGCACCATCCATCCAGCAAGGCTAGGGCTTTCTCTGTTTGAGGAGAGACTTTGGCTGGGAAATTTTCTCCCCATTACCTGGACATTCACAAAAAAAAAAAACATAGTGAGTGGAGGTTATGCAAAGAATGGGTTGGATACCCATTACAGTCGGAGGCATGATCCACTCCTTGTTTCATCGGGCATTCAAATTAATTTGGATGCAATGGCTAGCAAAAGTTCCACTTTGAAGGGAGAAAGATTTGTCAACTATTTTCAGGAGTTTACATTTCAGATAGAGTGTTCATTGACTAATATTCAATAGGTATAACCCAAGGTTCGAGAAACTAGTAAGGCGAGCCACTGGACCGGTACGGTACTAGTATGGTACTGGCAAACTGGGTAGAGCAGAGGCAGCGGAACTGTGGAAGAGCGAGCACTGGAAACACGGAAAGCTTTGTTCGAAGCCACCCGAGCGAGCACTGGAAACACGGAAAGCTTTGTTCGAAGCCACCCGCTGCTCCGATGCTTGTTCCGGTGCCGGTGCCTTGCTGGACCAGTACCAACTAGAGGAACTGGTCGGGAGGCATACCAAAGAAGTTCCTCGATCCATGGTATAACCTCGGGAGGCATACCCAAATTATGGTTGTGGCAACAATGCATGTCTTCCACAGCAAGAAGTTTGACTACTATCATGTCCGAAGAAGAACATCCCCACCCAGGACTACTATGGCCCAAGCACAAGACTTTAATCATTGCCGCAGTGGAAAAGCCAAATAGAAAAAAACTAGCCTCAAGTTCAAGCACCAATGTCAAACCCTCCTTCCTAAGCTCAGATACTAGTTTTCATGTTGAAGGACAAGGAGGTAAGGGTTCAGACAAATTTTTTTTTTTAACAGAGATAAGTGGGTCACGGTTTGTGGAGATCCACAATGAAGGCATCGTTGAAGGACAATGGAAACTATTCTCTAGGGGGACGTATTCTTTCAGGTCCTGTACCACTTGATCTTAGATTGCATATTTGACACTAGTCAGTGATTCACTTTGTTTGAGACTTGAGTTGCTTATTTGTTCCATGTTCATGACATTTGACCTTGCATAAGTTGCAACGCTTGGCACAGCCTAACAACTGAACACTTTGTCTGATGTATTTTATCATTTTGCTAGCTGTATGGCAACCATGTAGTAATAAAATAGTACTTGATCACCTATCATAATTTGGATATTTCCAGTGTAGATATAATATTTGTGATTGCTTGTTGCTCATAGATAATATTATTATAAATCACTGGCATGTAGATGATTATCTTCTATTTCATCATGAACTCAATTACACTTGCATAGCCTGTTGGCAATTTTTTGGCCATTAATTTACTGTTGTCTTATGCCTCAATTCACCGAATATCTCATTTGGTTGGTTTTCAGGTCCATTTATGATCATGGACGAAAGTGCATTTGGACAACGTAAAATGATTTAGTATCCACCAGATGGTGATATAAAGTCTGAAATGATGCATCCTGCTGCACTGTCAATATGCACTCTATTAAATAGCAGCATGAAAAAAAAAGACATTGTCTAATAAAATATTTTCTGCTTTGATTTCTAGGGGTATAGTTTCTTATATACATTCTTATCATAAATATTCTAGCATCATTTTATTCTAATGCATAGATAGTTGGTCTATGTGTTTAGTCTTCGTTTGATGGAAAATTGTTTGCATGTGGGTTATTGAGTATGATTGCTGCAATTGAGTTAAGACCACGGCAATGTGTTCTTTGCAAGCACAATCTGATTCTGCGTACACTAAGTAGAGACATAAATAAAAAAGCTCGTGCAAGCAGTAGGGTAATTGTTGCTTTTGAGCTCCTTTGCAGTAATATATTCATCACATGAACAAGTTTTAACACTCTGCTTTCAGTAGTATATTAAGCTTTCGCGTAATTAGTACTGCGTTTTCCATTGTGATCCGTATTATTTTAGTGTGTTGTGCTTTCAGCTTTTAGAATTGTTGAAATTGAAAGATGTTGAGGTGGTAATAGTAACCTTTGCCTCTTTGGATTTCATTAGCTAGTTTTCGGGCTGGGCCATGTTTATGCTTTTTTCTAAAGAAATATTTATGAAGCTTAAAATTGTTGTTCAAACTTTGGAATTGTGGAGGTCGAGCAAGTTTGAAACTTAAATTTGACTTAATAAACAATTTAAACTTATTTACAGATTTATTAGGCATATAAAATAATTTGAAAATTAATTACCAATTTAGTTATATGTATTAAAATGCTCATTGTATCCTTGAAAAAAAAATGGTTAGTAGGCTATAGCACTCGATGTGCGCAACCTTACATATATAAACAAAAAAATGATACACTTTTTTAGTCTGAAATACATCAAAAACCCATAAACGACAAATAGACCCAGTAAAACTTGACTTGACCCTTTAACCTGATTTGATTCGACATAAAGTTAGGCGAGTTTGGGTCACTTATAATCATATTTTTATGGTTCGAAAATAATTGGATCGTGTCTGGGTTATAAACATGTTGATCCGTTTAATTTGATTATATTATATATTTACATATATAAATTTTAAATATTGACCCGCTTAACTTTTAATGCTAGCCTATAAGTTCAAATCCCTTTTATTCATTTTTTTAATCTAAATTTCGACCCACATTATAAGCCTAAATTTTTTATAAATTTTAATAAAATTTTTATTAATTTATTATTTATATATAAAATATGAATAATAAATTTATAATTGGGTTATGTCGGGTCAAGCAAATCAGGTTCATAAATGACCTATTTAATAAACGGGTTATTTGGATCGTGTCATATTGATTTGATTATATTCGGGTCGTGTTCAAGTTGAACAATTTAACCTAATTTATTAAATTGATCGTGTTGGGATTGGCTTAATGAGATCACAGGTCATGAGTCATAGCTGACACAATCCATTTATAATCCATTAACCCGTAAACAAACAAGGGGATAAAAAATAGTTCCTCATGCCAATATATCACACAAAATCGCCAAATGTGGTATTTGACATCATCCAGATGCCTTTAATCAAGAACTGTCTGCCGTTGTCTCCAAGCTTTTTCATATTAGCATGTACAAATCTCAAATCAGACAATGAAGAAATATTCTATCCGGTATAAATCTCTCTATGGTGATGAAATCTCAAAACTATCACTTCCAAAAACGCATCATCCTGTGATCTTTAACGTGGGAATAGATTGTCTCAAAACCAGATTTATAGAAACCAATCACACAATAAAAAAACAGGCAGGTCAAAATAGAGTAATGGTCAAATTTAAATTCACACAATAGAGTTAAATCAGTTAGACAGCATATAATAATATCATCTTTCTCTTTTAGAGACCATTTTCGAAGCAAGTCGAATACAAGAAGAACAACAATATGTAGTATAAAAGAAGAAACCCCCGATCCGTGCATCGCTAAAATATAATGCAACTGAGAATCCAAGCTACAGTAACTATAGCCGGAGACCGGGGAAAAAAATTTTATGAGATGGGCATTTCCTGTGTTTTGTCACCAATTGATAATGGCAGAGCATATGTGAAAGGCATCAGATATTTTTCTTTATTCAGAATTAAAAATCCACTTTTAAGCTTGGTGTTGGTCTTTTGTACACTATTTACCCCGTAAATAGAATACTCGCCAGTTGGCTCATAACAGTCGGAGTCCTTGGTTTCTTGTACTGGAGAGAACCAAGTCCAAATGAACTTTGTTAATAAAGAATCAAGACATAAGTTGTTGTCACAAGACTATAAGACTATCCATTTAGGATTGTGTCTTATTGTCTTCATGGTCTTCACCGGGCTTATTGCGGCTGCAAATGCCTGGTTACACTTAAAAATATTTTTTTTTATTTTTTATTATTTAAAAATAATGTACTCCTTGTAAGCTATTCAATGATATTAATATTATAGTATTTTAGATTATATATACATATAAAATATCTTAATCAATATTATAAAATAAATAATATTTTTATCATATATATCATATTGATTAGAACCCAGGAAAGAAGCAGGTTTTGATCGTCTGACTTTGTAGCAAATATCAGATAAAAGGTCCTGGAGCAACCGCCTTTGCTCCTTGCTCACTTTTCGAAACATTGTTGCATTACGTTCTGACATATGTGAATAATAGTTTCTTAATAATCACAAGGGTGTTCGTAGCCGTTCCCGTAGAACTAACATAATTTAAAATTTCACTCTAGACAAAAAAAATCTGACACAAGGCTGATTTTCTCCTAATAGAAACTGAATCATAATCCTCTTGTTAGCATTCTTTTGATTAACTTCAGCTTTGAAGATCATATCCCTTTTTATCATGGCTAATTGTCTGCTCAAAATGCATTTGATTTAACACCAGAATTCCGTTCTTCTGTTTCTGTCCTTTTGCAAAGTATAGTTTCGAGGTTTAGATCAAGGATTTGCTCAGGTTATTGCGTCTCAGGACGTGAGTATCGTACCGTATCTTGAGCGATTAGCAGTATTTGTAGGATTTTGCTTTAAACCTTTGATCTCAGGCTTCTCTGTTCTGTGTCAAATTTTATCCTAGGGATTTCAATTACTTGTTCTTTATTCTTTAACATGTAAATTGGAAGGCTTCGATTGTTGAAGATGGAATCTTATGGAGGTCCAACCACTGTTGCTGCTTTCATCTTTCTTTGTCGGTCGGCAAAACACGATTTTGGCGTCTATTTGTCACGCAAAATGCAACTTTTCCCAGTGTTTCTATTTCACCGCTGCCAGATCGACATCAATTCTCATGTTCTTTCTTGTTCTTTTCGATTTGCAGCAACCAATCACCTACCAGTAAGCTCCGGCTCTCTCTTCATTCAATCCAGCTCCCATTCGCTCCGCTTTCGAATTTCGTATTACTCTTTATCTTCATCACAAGATCACAGCAATCCGACGCCTGTCATAAAAGCAACCGAATTCTAAGATTCTTTCGCCGAGATTGCTCATTCCGCATCCCATCTACTTCATTTTTTCTTTCTGCTTTAAACGTCTGCAGCATCTACATTAATTGTCACTTTTGGTGGCCCTTCCCTTTCTGGTGCTCAGAGCTGCCGCTTTGCCCCCTCTCCAACCCACCCCAATCCCATGCTGCCTGCTTCTTTCAAGCTCTGGAGATCCCTGTGAAACAAAGTTCAAAGCTTTGGTGGAAATGACGAGTCTTCATTTGGTAAAGATCCTGTTTTGGGGATTTTTCCTTCAGAGGTGGCTCCTTTCGGTGGACTCCGCCATTGGCGTTAACTGGGGGACGCTGTCGTCCCACAGGCTCCCTGCCCCTGTCGTGGTGGATCTCATGAAGGATAACAAGATTGGGAAGGTGAAGCTGTTCGAAGCCGACCCCGAGGTCCTCCGGGCTCTTAGGGGTAGCGGCATCGAGGTGATGGTTGGGATCCCCAATGAGCTCTTGGCGTTCTTGGCATCCTCCGTTTCTGCTTCAGATCTGTGGGTGAGTCAGAATGTGTCCAGTTACATGGTTAAAGGCGGCGTTGATATCAGGTACTCTCAACTTTGTAGATAAACTGTTTGAGCAATTGCTTCAGTTGCATTGTGTTTTCTAACAAAAACATCATTAACAAGATTGTTTGTTCTTGCCGATTGATTTAAACTTATTATTGTGTAATTTCATGATTCAGGAAGTGAGGATATAGTTTTGATCAAAATCCATTGCGTTCCTTTCGGTTATTAATGTCTGAGATTTCCTTGAACCATTTTACATGTTACAAGTTTTAAATTACTTTTTATGATCTCTCATGCGTGTGCCTATGTTCATACTCTGAAGATGATAATAATGTCAAGCAATGGATGCGTTGAATGAGGAGAAAATATATACTTTTATTTACTAAGATTCACGTAGAATTCTTGAATAATAAAGTACATTTAGGATTGATCTTCCTTTAAGCTGTTCTTTTTATGAATTTTTATGCATGTTTATACTCTGAAGAGGATAAGAATGTAAGCGATGGATGAGTTGAATGCGGAGAAAACATATACGTTTGTCAGCTAAGATTCGTACAGAATGCTTGGCTATAAACGTGTCTATCATGTTGGATTGATCTTCCATTTAATCTTACACTTTATATTTCCAGATAAAATATTATTAACCATATGCTTATATCAACAAGCATGGAAAATTCAATTTTTTTCCCTTTAAGTGTAACCCTTTACACTCATGAACCAAGGAGGGGGGGTTTGGCCCTTTGTTCCAGAAGAACAAACATGGAAATAAAGTCATAATGGATTGTTGAACACTTTCCTCTTAACTACAAGGAACAAGGTTTCCGAATTCTTGGTTCACCATTCTCACAATTAGTTTCCTTGGTTTATTATTCTCAGGAATTACTTTGATGATGTTTCGGACTCAAATACCATGCAAAACCTAAGTGGTAGTATTCAGAGTTGATTTTAGACTTTGATGAACATCTTGGAAGAATGAGTATACAAACGTAATGAGTTTAGGAAATATTAGTTTAGGATTAAAAAAAAGGCTAAAAAAACGAGTTAAAGAGTTTGAGTGTGTGGACAATAGACTGAGCTAAACTCAGGTCATGATCATGAAGATCAAAAGAGACAGACAGATGTTTAAGATCAATATTAATGAAGAAACTTAGATTACAAATAGCTTATGTTAAACTTGATCAACCTATTTGTAACTAAATCAGAGATCCATCAGTTTAGGTTAGTAAACCTATTAATAAGAAACTATGACGTAATCATGTGACCTGTGTTAAAGTACTTTTACAGTCTAGTTACAATGGCATTGTGCTGATTTTCCACATTCAACATAATTGTGAGTTTTACTTTGATGTTTTTGACTTTGATCTACATTGTTATGCCGGAAATTTCTTCAATGAACAAACAAACTTATTTCTTTATCCTATAATTTATGGCTTGATAATGCAATCATTGAGAAACAGGATTTTTGTGAGTGTTGTTCTTCAAATTATTATCACTCGGAACTCAAATTATTCTACTGTAAGATATGTTGCAGTTGGAAATGAGCCCTTCCTCACAAGCTATCAAGGGCGCTATCAATCACTTGTACTTCCTGCAATTCTCAACCTTCAGCAATCACTGGCGAGAGCAAACCTTGCAGGCTATATAAAGCTAGTAGTCCCTTGCAATGCTGATGCATACGAGTCGTCGTCGGTGCCTTCTCAAGGAGCATTTCGGCCAGAACTGACGCAGATAATGACTCAACTCGTCTCTTTTCTCAACTCAAATGGCTCGCCCTTTGTTGTCAACATCTATCCTTTTTTAAGTCTATACCAGAGTGCAGACTTCCCCCAAGACTATGCCTTTTTTGAGGGATCTTCTCACCCTGTTGTCGATGGCCCGAATGTTTATTACAATGCATTCGATGGCAATTTTGATACCCTAGTTGCTGCCCTCTCCAAAATTGGTTATAGCCAAATGCCTATTGCCATAGGTGAGGTGGGTTGGCCAACAGATGGAGCATCAAGTGCCAATGTAAGTGCTGCAAGAGCCTTTAACCAGGGCCTAATTAGTCATGTTTTGAGCAACAAAGGAACACCTCTGAGGGCAGGGATTCCACCAGTCGATGTATACCTCTTCAGTCTCCTTGATGAAGGGCAAAAGAGCACGATACCAGGAAACTTTGAGCGTCACTGGGGGATCTACTCCTTCGACGGCCAGGCTAAGTACCCCTTGAACCTTGGTTTAGGCAATGGCTGGATGAAGAATGCTAAACGTGTTCCATACCTTCCCTCAAGGTGGTGCATTGCCAATCCATCTCAGGATCTCACCACCGTCACCAACCACATGAAGCTTGCTTGCAGCCTTGCCGATTGTACGACACTATACTATGGAGGATCATGCAATGCAATCGGTGACAAGGCAAACATCTCCTATGCCTTAAACAGTTACTACCAGCTGCAGAAACAGGACTCAAGGAGCTGTGACTTCGATGGGCTTGGAATGGTTACATTTCTCGATCCGTCGGTCGGGGACTGCCGGTTTCTCGTCGGAATCAATGACAGCAGTTGTGGATGCGCAGGGTGTGGAATATTTTGTGCATTGTGGATCATGGCACTCTGGGTTTTCATTTATCTTAGAGTCATGAATTCCTTGTGATTGTTGGTGGCGGCTTGGAGGTCTAGTGGTGGTTATGGAACATGAGTATACTTCAAAGGCAGAAGAATACAAACATACTTGTACACAAGTTGGAATTGTCTTCACTTGAGAAAAGATTCGTGTGGTTCCTTTTAAACTTGGAATTAAAGACTCAGAACATTCTCATTTAGTCTATGATGAAGAGTCTCAGCTACATGACCCAGAGATCAAATTTAGATACCAGATTGTTTCCATTTGTAGAAGAAAACGGCAGAGAAGTGTATTCTTGGAAACAGGAAACATTGAAATATATAATTCCTCTCATTTCTTCAACTTACTGATTTATCTCACTTGTTAAACTTGTGGGGGCTTTTTTGTGAAATGGTAAAAGAATTCAAAGTAACCCCTTTTATCTCTTCACCGCTTTGTGTCCTCACTCTCCTCTTCCGATCCAATATCAAATAGGGGTATTTAGAAAAACGAAAAAATCACTAAACTGTCGGTTAACCACCCGAACTAAAACTGAACTGGTGGTTAACTTAATAGATAGGTTCGGTCATTGGGCTGATTTTCAAAAAGATAAAAGCCTAGTTTGGGAGCCAAAGAAAGTTTAGTTTAGGACCGTGCTGTGTCGAACCATTGATTAACCGCCCGAACAAAGTTATCAAGAATAATATATAAAAATTTATGTTTAAAAGAAGATTTAAATTTTGTCATATATATATATATATATATATATATATATATATTTACCACTACTAGACTTGGCAATTTGGGTCAATGGGTCATAAATAGGTTGTGTCAGCTATGACCCATGACCCGATTAAGCCAACCCGAACACGACTCATTTAATTAATTGGGTTAAATTATCTAACACGAACACGACCCGAGTATAATCGGGTCAACCCGACAAAACCCGAATAACCCGCTTATCATTTATATTTTAAATATAAATAATAAATTAATAAAAATTCTATTAAAAATAATAATTTTTTGGGCTTATGTATGAGCCAAAATCTGAGTTAAAAGATAGGTAAAAGATACTTGGGCTTATAGGCTAGCAACAATAGTTAGATGAGTCTATATTTAAATTTTTTTTATATATACATATATAATGTAATCGGGTTAAGTGGGTCAACCCGTTTATAACTCGACACGACCCAATTATTTTCAGGTCATAAACGGGTTGAACTGAACATGATTATGGATTATATATATATATATATATATATATATATATATATATATATATATATATATATACTTTTATAAATTAATAATTTTATAGATTAATAATTTTATAAAGAACTAATACTATTGCTAGTTAGAAACTTATATATATATATATGATTACCAATTCATAAAAAATCAATGGTTAATCAAACTTTTAACTGGTTTTTTGGGTTGGTTATGGTTTAAAATTTTTTCAAACCGATAGGTTTAGTTTGGGACAAAAAAAGAGGTCACCAAAGCATGAACACCTTAGCATTAGATCATCATTAATCAAGTTTCAACAACCTTCCCTTTCTCCTTTATTGGTGAGTATTCAGCGATGATTCAGCTAGCATCGACGTGGAAAAATTTTATAGGAATCCCCGGATTCCTACTTTTTTAAGAAGCCCCGCATTTTGCCCGTTGATTTGCACACTTTGCACACCAATTCCAAGGCATTCCGTTAATATTAGGATCGGGATTAGTATTAATATTAGCATTAGGATTAGCATTAGTATTAGGATTAATATTAGCGTTAGCATTAACATTAGCATTAGTATTACTAATTAGTATTTAGTATTAATATTAATATTAATATTAGTATTAAGTCTTTTTCCTAAACCACCTTGAGATCTGTACTAATATGAATCAACCGTTATCTTTCTGGCTTTTGAAAATTCTAAGAATATGCGCATTCCTAGAAAACGCGCCCCTATTTCTTGGGCGCTAGTAATGCATGTTTCTCGTTGGAGTTCATTTCCATCATCGTCACCTTTTGGCGACTATTTCATCTAGCAAGGTATTTAGAGAAAGGAGAGGTAGCTTCATTGTTGCCTTTTTTTCCTAATTTTTCACCACTATTGTGCTATTGTTATATCGCCGCCACCACTAGTGATCTTCTAGTACTGCCCTTAGGCGCTAGAAATGTCAAGTTGTGCATAGTGACATTTGTGTTGAGGTTAGGACATGTGTGTATATCTAAGTATGTGTGTATATACATGAATATCAGGAGAGAGTATTAGTTATACTTATACATGTGTATAAGTGATAATTAAATCAAAATTAAATGATATTGGTAGAAATATATTTTGGTTATTGTGGTACATATGTGAAACAAGATTTGAGTCTAAACAAGGTGATTTGAGGTACATATGTGAAACAAGAGTTGAGTCTAAACAAGGTGATTTGAAGATAGTGAGCGTTAATTAAGGTAAAAGCTACAGTAGGGACCATATTTGGATTCTTACAAATCATGATATTAGTTAGTAGTGCTACATTTCTTGTTAAGTGGTTAAAGAATATCACGATACCTTATAGTTCCTATGTTTGATATTATTTTAGCTCCATTGTGCTTTTGTTGTGTTATTTGACAGAACTCTTTATAAGAGTGCAAATTTGTAATAAAGCGATTATACAATCATTGCTCATGATTCACACAACATTATTGTTGTTAATTCATTTTGTTGTGCTATTTGATATCATGTAAAGGTTATGTTTAGATGTTAAAAGTTTTTAGTAATGTTTTATTTGATATCATGTATAACATTATTGTGTATTTATGTAATTAATCAACTTATGTTCTATGGTGCCCGGTTATAGAAAGGACCATGTGGAGGGGCATAAATAATCAATCGTGTCATAATTAACCCACATTAAACTCATCAAAGACTAGTTGATTGTGCCACAACCAAATTTTTATATCATAAATATTTTATACGTATTCACTATACTAGCTGTGATGCCTAGATCTTTAGGGGCCAAGTTGGGCTGGGTGGCAGCCCAAGCCCATAGCCCAAAGCCCATGACATTGGCACAGGGTAGCCGACACCAGATCCACACAACAGCTAACACTCGAGCGGGCGAAGCGGACGCAGCTTCGGCATCTTTGTCCTCTTTTGCAGAAACCTCGGGCGGCAGACGTGGATGCCGAGGGGATACGAGGTAGGCGGTTTCGCTTCCCTCGGCGATTTCATCAGACGAGCAAGACAGTGGAGATAGATTCTTTAGCATAGGATCTGGGCGTAAGGCGAAGGAAGTAGAGGGCTTCCCCTTCGTCGACGCAGTCTGTAAAGCATTTGGTGACATTGGCGGCGTTGGAGTCGACGTCGTGTTCCTCAACATAGAGTCAAAAGAAGTGGATGGCAAGAGCAAATCACGCGGAGGCATGATACGTGAACGGCTTCTGCCCTTCCCCCTTTAAAGCTTGAGGGGAGGCCGCGAGGAGGGAATCCAAAGTGAGGAGAAGGATCTTGAGTGTTTCTGTCGCCAGAGAGCAACGACGGGCAGAGTGTGTAGGGCTGCGAGCAAGAGAGATCAAGATGCAGAGAGGAGAGAGTACTCTATAGTCGGCGGTGAGAGGTGCCGCCGACGTGAGAGAGAGAGAGGCGAGGGAGGGTTTTGTAATCTGTTTGACATGAATAAACAGGAGAGTTTCCCTTCATCATCGTTTTCTTCCTCTCCGGCGTCTTCTCCCCTTTTCTTCTCCTGCGGCATGTCTTCTTCTTCTGTTCACCCACGTTGAAGACGATCCAAATTCGATTTCAAATTTCTGGGATTGCACTATTCTGAGGAGTAAAGTGCTGACGTGGACAGAAGGGTAAAGTAGGACGTGACAAACCAGTATCAGAGGTAGGTTCGACGATATGGTGACACAAGGAGAGCGTTTGGCGTGAGTAGAGTAGGTGCTCGACATAACGGGAGATCGGGAACACGTTGTTGTTCCTCAAGTGGAGAACTTACAACGCATGGTGGAGCAACAGAGATTGCAAATAATCGCCCTCCAACAAACTTTAGAAGGGATGACTGTGCCCCAACAAAGTTTGGAAGAGATGGCGGCGCTACGAGAGCAAGTACCAAGCTTTGCAGCAGCACAACAGCCGGTACAAGAGGATCTCGCAGTAATGCACATGGCATTAGCACAGGCACAAGGCAGTATGCCTGCAGCACCAACGATGGAGCAGGCGGCTCCTAAATTGAAGATTTGCATCCCAGAACCTGCGATGTTCGGAGGAGTCCGATCATCCAAAGAGTTGAGAAATTTCCTTTGGGATATGGAGTAATTTTTCGTCGCCAATCATGTCCCAGACCAGGAATGACTGCGAGTGTATACTGCATACCTTACAGATGATGCAAAGCTTTGGTGGAGAACCAAAGTTGATTCAACGTCAAAAGCAGCTGATTGGACATAGGAGGTGTTTCGAGAGGAACTGTGGCAACAATTTCTTCCCGGGAACTCAGCGAATCAGGTGCGCGACGCGGTGAATCGGCTCAGGCATACTGGCCCAATCCAGGAGTATGTCTGGGCTTATTCAGCACTCATGTTGGAGATGTCGGACATGTCAGATACAGACAGACGATATAACTTCCCCCAAAATCTTCAACTATGGGCGGAGGCTGAAGTCCGACGGCATGCACCGCGGGACTGGAGGACGGCCGCAGCAATAGCCGAATCCCTCGTGGATATGAGAGCTTCAGGTACGACTTCTTCGAGAGCATCGAAGTCGCCCCCAAAGCGTCGCTCTCTGGCAAGGGCGAGAGCACCAGAAAGGGAGAGGCCCTTTCCCCGGTGAGGCGAAGGCCAGCCGGCACGACAGGAGCAGAACCAACCTGTAGAGAGGGTGCAGGATCGACCGAGACCGATGGGGTGCTTCTTGTGCAAAGGACCACATCGAATGCGCGACTGCCCAACCCGAGAGCGGATTGCAGTAATAGTACAGCGAGAGTTCGTTGAGAAGGAGGTAGCTGACGACGACCCTGTGGTGACATGCATAAGAGCAATGGCATTGAATGCGATCACAGTAGTGTCAGACTCAGGAGGAGTAGAATTAATGTATCTTCCAATGCAGATATGTGGGGTCGAGGCGGAGGCGATGGTCGACACCGATGCGATTCATCTATTTGTATTAGAACGCATGGCGGCACAGCTTGGCTTGCGCACTTCATCGACGATGGCTCGGATAAAAACCATCAACACCGCAAAGCACCAGATATTGGGCATCTCCTACGACGTCCTGGTGAAGCGTGGAGACTGGACGGGATGATATCACATCCGAGTGGTAAAGATGGACGATTACGACGTAATCCTCGACATTGAACTACTTCGACGAGTGAAAGTTTTTATCGTTCCACACTTGGAAGGAGTCCAGGTGGTTCATGAGGAAGCACCAGGGTGGGTCCCTGGTATTCAGCGATGATAGCCTCAACTTCGAGAACACAGGGGACATGTAGAGTGACGGAACCCGCACGAGCACAAGGTGTGCATATCGCAGCAGTGGTTACGACAAGTACGCCCATAGCAGACATCAAGGGTAATGTCCAAGTTAGGCAGAGGAGGATTGTGATGCCTAGATCTCTAGGGGGCAGGCTGGGCTGGGCTGCAGCCCAAGCCCATGACATTGGCGTAGGGTAGCCGATGCCAGAGCCACACAATAGCCGACGCTCGAGCGGGCGAAGCGGACATAGCTTTGGCTTCTTCGTCTTCTTTTGCAGAAACCTCGGGCAGCAAATGCAGACGCCGAGGGGACGCGAGGCAGGCGGCTTCGCTTCCCTCGGCGATTTCATCGGACGGGCAAGGCAGTGGAGACGTGTTCTTCAGTAGAGGATCCAGGTGCAAGGCGAAGGAAGCAGAGGGCTTCCCCTTTGTCGACACGGTTTGCAAAGCATTCGAGAGTGGATCACGCGGAGGCATGATACGCGAACGACTTCTTCCCTTCGCCCTTTAAAGCTTGAGGGGAGGCCGTGAGGAGGGAATCCAGAGTGAGGAGGAGGATCCTGAGTGTTTCCGTCACCAGAGAGCAACGACAAGCATATTGTGTAGGGCTGCGAGTGAGAGAGATCAAGAGGCAAAGAGGAGAGAGTACTCTATAGTCGGCGGCGAGAGGTGCCGCCGATGTGTGAAAGAGAAAGAGGCGAGGGAGGGTTTTGTAATTTGTTTGATGTGAATAAACAGAGGAGTTTCCCTTCATCATCGTCTTCTTCCTTTCCAGCGTCTTCTCCCCTTTTCTTCTCTGGCTGTGTTTCTTCTTCTGTTCACCCACGTCGAAGACGGTCCAGCAAGCGGCGGCGGCTTCTGCGACTGCGACGAAGACCAGGGGAGGCACGAGTTCTTCCCCTGCCGTCCCTTTCTTCTCTCCGGGGAGACTGCGGCGGCGGCGTATTCGGCTCGAACACAGGCGGCGTTCGAGTGTGTGAGGCGTTTGGCGAGATCGAATGCGTGGGCGTTCGATTCGATGTGCGAGTCAATGCATCGTGCGGTCCAATTTCGGGTGAGGATTTGGAATTTCGGCCGTGGAATCGAAATTCAATTTCGAATAGCACTGTTCCGAGGAGTAAAGTGCTGACGTGGATAAAAGGGTAAAGTAGGGCGTGACACTAGCCACTAATAAAAACATATTCAGTTGCACAATGACATATGATTTAGTATTAAAGAGGGGAACGTAACAAAAAAAATGTAGTGCTCCCTAACTTTCTATGTAACTTCCCAACCTTTTTTACACTCTTTTGCCATGCTTAGATACCACATGAGCTCATTTCTTTAATAAGGTAAGGTCTAAATATAATTCACACAAAATTGTTACACATTGTTAAAAAATAATTGCCATATAGTTATTATTCCATTACAAATTTTTGAAAGTAAAATTACGCAATCGGATGAATTTTCTATGGTAGAGATGTTACAAACTGTTCCACCGACATGCCTCCCACCATGTGATGTTACAAACTGTTCCACCGACATGCCTCCCACCATGTGCAAGCACATTATATATTGCCCTTTGCCAGCTGTACAGCAAACATGAACCATCGGCAGCCCACATGCAGCTAAGGCGTGCTGCGACAAAATTGCTTGTCATCTGCCAATAGCGTAAAGAGTGCTCAAACAATTTGCATTAAAGCGCTACATCTCGCAGATTTTTCCACTTAACCTCTTCAAAAGGAGCATGTGCTCTTTCCTCCAAAAGTAAATAAAGTTGCAGACACTTAATTTAATCAAGACCATCGTCGCAATTGACAAAATCCTCCAGCCAGAGAGGACGAAACTTTTTTAAGGGTCAAAAGCAAATTCATTAAATTGAACATCGGGGGTAATTGAAACAATAGGGCTTACAATAATTCATACAAGTGCTACCGCGCAAGTTTATATTACATGAAATTTAAAGGAACGGGCATCCCCTGATGCGAATCCTAGTGCCTAATATTAGTGGAGAGACATGTACATTAGAACCGCAATTTTTTTGCAGATTAAACAAAGAGGAGCAACAAATATGAGGCTATTGAGAAAAATGGAGCAAATTTAGGCTGCAGAAAAAAAAACTTCAAAATATGGCTGCGAGAAGTTTAAGCTCTATGTAGGCTCTCAGGGATTGATGTTGCATTCCCGTAGGAAAATGTGATCATAGTCAACATACTTGGACCAATAGCCACGAAACTTGGGTATGGCAATATCCAACCAAGGCTTCATGTTTCCATTATAGTGAATTACTGCTGCCTGGAGGATTTCCTTCTGGTCGACCTGTGCGTTATACCCAAGACCCAAAACGTGCCACCAATGATCGAGCGGAAGCGTACGGTTGTAGAATGTTATTAAACCAGGAGGCAGACTTCCCAGTTTCCACAACTGCCTATTAGTGTTCTGCGAAAATCAAAAGAATGAGATGAATGAGAGAGACATGTATAACGCGTACGTGTGCGTAATGCTGCTGCAATTATCAGGAAGAACATAATCTCAAAGTTTTTTCTGTTAAAGAATGCACGGAATCCAGCCAGATTCCCACCAGAAAACCGAGACTGTTAATCACACTACACAATGAAAACTTGATCTGTGCCACAAGCCATGATTCTAACTCCACTCATCAAACATCAGCAAAACTAAAAATTTTACCAGCCTTTCTAAAAATGATATACTATTTTCTAGTTCGTAAAGTTAGGCAAGTTTCGAGGGCTATGAGTATAAAAATTTGTCAAATGTAGTTATAGTTAATAGGCGAACATAGATTAAAAGGATACTCATAGTATCTTACCAAACTTTGCCAACGATGATAGACTTCGGTGATCTTCTGCTTTCTCCACTCATCCAAATCAAACACATTCATTCCATATGCCCAACCACAAGCACGAGGGTTGAAGTTCTTGGCAATGAGAGGATTCGAGAAGTTGAGATACTTATCAAAACGGTGAAAGCTTTCACCACAAGTCTCAATTGCACCATTAACTTTCCCTTTCATGTTGATGTTCCATAAGCCAGCAAGGTCCTTCTGCACGACAATGTCATCATCTAGAAATAACACTTTGTGAAGCTTTGGGAAGACCTCAGGTAGGTAAAATCGCAGATGATTCAGAATGGATAGATACTTCGGATTTCTGTATTTCAAATTTCCATCAGAGTTTGCTGAAGCATGAGTCCTAAAGTAATAGTCGATTGCAGACTGGGATCTAAGCTGTTTCAAAACTGGACTATAACTTTCGGTTAGCCAGGTAAATTCTTCAATGTTCTGGACTTGAATGGCAGCTTTTCCAGGTGGATTAGCTAAAAACCACATCCTCATTGCTGCATAGTTCAGTCTATCAGATACAATGTGGAAAACAATATCTGCAGGATTCTGCAACAGAGATATTCATTAGTATTCCGTAACCAACTGAATAATATTAATAAGTCAGTGGTCGAGATGAAAGACAGTACTGGTGAAGTGGTGATAGCCAAGCGCTGACCTTAGCATTAGATACAGTTGAGTTCACGACCACAGCTGTAGCCAATACATTGTCCGAGAACAAAGCATAGTGATGGAGACCAGGATCTTCAAGCCTTTCTTCATGTGGGAACTGTTGCTGGCTTGAGTTCAGAGAGAAGTACTCGTTGGATAACCTTAGGGGAAGACAGTGTAGACCTTTGGGTATGGTTTTAGCAGCAAGTTGTGTAAGAAATAATGTTTGCTTCTTGTGAACTCGTAATTGTTCCTCGCTGGCATGAACCATAGCACGGAGCTTCTTTACAGCAGCACCACAATCATCTTGAATCTGCCTGCCTTTAGCCAGCGCTAGCTCCATTGCCTTCATTTTGTCGATTGCACTAAATTGTCCAACACAAAGTTAAAAGTATAAATAATCATGGAAGCAAACAGATGGTATACATTTAGAACATGCAAACGTACATGACCAGCCCACGTAAATATATAGCTTATGTCACATGCAAATATACTAAAATTTGACAGATTAATTTTAACTTCACATAAGAATTGAAAGTTCACCAATCAGTAATGCATATAATCAGAATTTGTTGTATAACCAGACACTCACTGCTTTGGTAGATCAGAATCCTTTGTTGCTTCTCCAAGTGTCCGCTGAACTTCCTTTATCCGTAAGCGTAACTCTCGTACCAGGAGAGGATTCGATCGAATGGGACCAATGCCAAGATAGACTTTTGCAAGAATCAATTGATCCTTGAGTTGCCTTACCATAGCATCAGGAATTTGTGCGCTGCTGCTTTTCTTCTCACTACGCACTGCCTGTTGATTTACAACATTTTTCCTAGTAGCTATCTGTTTAACTTGCTGTTCAGATTTATTTTCCTGAAAAGATGAGCAAAGAAGTAACAATATAATGGGAGCCTAAGCAATGAAGAATAGGAGATGAAGTTGGCATGGTTATTAATATAAAGATCACAGAAGACTAAAACGATTGGTTCAATGAATAGCCGAGTCATACTTTTATTACCCCTAGTTACATCAGCTAACTTATGCGCTGCTGGAGACCTTGTCTAATTATTTATATAAAGGAGAAGAAGCCAAAGTTATTGAAACGAACACCTAATAGTTTTGAACAATTCCAATACAATAAATAAATTGACTCAACACAGAGTTGAAGAAGCTTCCCTAGTAATAAATTCAAAAAATCCCCATCCCAGCTCTTACTTTCTTAAAAGCTTATTCCTAGCATTTGCAGTGATACTATTGATAGACCAAACTACAATGCTCAAGCCATCAAGTCAAAACTATCATAGTCTTTCAACAATAACACAAGTACAGGACTAGTTGGCTTGAACAATATATTCCAATAAAATTTTATCTAATCACACAAGAAGTTTAACATGTCACCAAAATGTAAGAGGTCGTCCTTGTAAATAAGCAAAAGAAAAGGCTAAGGTAGGGAGAACAAACATGAAAGGTCAACAATCAAGGGTGCACTCTACAGGGGAGAACTTTGTAAAATCACACTCAATAGGATCAAGCAAAAGCAATTAGGTATTAGATACAATACCATTCCATATGGAAATAAATAGATAAAGAAGAAAATAAAGAAGGGAGAACAGTCAATAAAATCTATTAAAATTTAGGCAAATTTACACCATAAGAACAAACTAACAGCCGAAAGTACAACAGTAAGCTACCTCTGTTACTGAAACAGCATTAATGGTGGTCGGTTGGGATCCAGTTTCCTTGCTCTTGTTCTGGCCGACTGATTGTAGCATCTCCAAGCCATTGTTCCCAATTGCCCTGTCGGTCACTTCCTTGATTACAGGCTCCTCAGGCGAAGTCCTCTCGTCCAGAGTTGCAGATAAAACTCTGCTCTTGTGTTCCTCAGACTTTCTCAATGGCAATTCTGTGAATAGGTCAACAACCAAAAATCACCATCAACCTACCATTATTTAAAGATAGGTCACAGCATCTCAACTATCAAAAATACCTTGTTAACCAGATCTCACCATCAATGGATTAATTGGATTCAACAGATAAATTCTTCAAATGGATAGCAAAAGAACCTATTACAATCTGCACGGAAAATGAAACCTTACCTTGAGTGGTAGATTCTTTCAACCCGTCCTCTGGTGTGGCGGAAGCCTGAATAGAATTGTTCGAATTATCAAAATATACGACTCCTATAGGCTCCTTGACATCATTCGTCAACTCCTGAGGCCACAAATGGAAATGCATTTTAAAAAAGAAATCTAGGTTACGCCATAATATCAAATCTATCACCAATTACTTGGCTTAAAAAGAGTGCAGAAGCAGAAAAAAAAAGTAGAGAATCTCAAAAACTACCAGTGGAAGCGCATGCAGTTCCCTCACTTTGTTCGTTCCAAAACTCTACAAAAGTAACGGTTATTCATGAAATTAAAGAATAAAACAAAAGAAACTCTCTCCTCCGTAGTCCGCGGTAATTTTTCAAAGTGAAATCGAAAACAATCAAATCCTCCATAGAAAAACAAGAGATTGACATACCAAATTGGAAGCGCCATCCCCAATCTCATTATTTGCTGTAAACAGGTAAAAGAGAGCAATGAGAACAACAATACCACAAACGAGAAGACGCTCTGTTGGAAATAACAAATCACAATCCCATTCCCTCCTAACGACTCGATATTTCCCGTTTTTCACCAAATCAAATACACTCACAGCTGGGATTGGAGGCCGACGAGAGCCGATCTGTGTAAAGAAGGATGGGAGAAAGGACGGTGAGGCAGAGCAAGGCCACAACGATCTTCCTCTTCACCATCTTAGGCCACCGATCATCCTCCGCCGGGAAGCCAACCTCAAGAAACGACAACCTCTTGAACCTGCTCTCTCTATCGCCTCGCAGCGGGAAAGGCAAGGACGAAAAGGAAAGCTTCCGGCTAGTGCAAGGCCCTTGAACAGGATCTTGTTAGCCGCCGTAGATCACCGGAAAACAGCTTCCGGCCTCACGTTTAGGAGGAAAACTAGTCACGAGAGTGCTCGATCGCTCGATTCGCTGCCCTCGCTCTCTCTTCCGTTACTTTCCAATTAAAAAAGAATAACAAGTCCGATGACGATAAGGATACCCCCATCATTTTTTTATCTGTTTCCCACGAGAGTCAATCTCACTTTCTACTGCTATTAGTGACTCCCAGTTCCAGTGATTGGTGGGAGCCTGGGAAGCGCAGTTATTCAAGAATAGGAGTGAATCTATCGTTCCCAGATCTGAGATCCTGACCGTCCACGTTAGGTTTCAATTCTCCGTTGAGAACGATGTGATAGCCTGTTGGGCAACGGTTTAATTAAATGTCATTTTAATAATTAAAATAACTAGTAAAACATAATATAATTGCTTTACAATTTTATTTTATTTTACAATTTAAAAATGCAAAAAAGCCCCTCCTTGTCTGGTAATTATTAGATTTCAAGGGCCAGCTGCTCTCCATAATCAAGGAGATGAAAGGTGGGTGGCATACACGGTAGACCCCACAAGTACGTAGGTCCCACTGTTTGTCACTGAATCTGTGTGGAGATCGATGGAAGCATGCGGCATCTGCAGGGACATTTACTCTTTTTTTGTTTATCATTTATAATTTTACCCGCACTTCTTGTGACTTACCCATAAAGACGCCTCGTGTTTCATGGAGGGACCCAGCCGCAATAAATTAAAGATGGCGAAGGCAATGCGGCGGGCCAGCTTTCGAAAGCTCGGTGAGCGCCCACAGATGTTAGGGGCTCCACCTCGCCACGTGGACGCAGATGCGGAGCCATCGCGCTCTCCGATAATTACGCGAGTGAAAGAAACCTTGACACTAAAAATTAAAGTTCAAGTCTAAAGTCTTAGTTTTACTAATTGATCCATTAATAATTAATTAATTACATTAGGGGAAGCAAAATTCAAGCGACGTGGAAATGCTGAGTTGGTGATCCAGCTGTCGCCAGCTCATCAAGTGCGGAGGCAAGCTATTAAGCGGAGTGAAGTTTCGTTCCAGCGAGCCGCGCCGACAGTTTTAAATTGCCGACACTCTTTCTTTTCTAATTTTTAATTGATCCCTAGATCCTTCCAAAAAAAACAAAAGAAAAAAATAATAAATAAATAAGTGGGCCCACAATGGCCATCAATAATAATAAAAAACATAAAGAATGGAGCAGCCATCAGCATCAGAGTGGGCTGGCGACGCTTGGCCCAATCTGTGCTTTAAGTGGTGCGCGAAGCACTGTTGGATTAGGTTATGCTGCCGCCTGTCTTTATTATTTTATATTATTGGTACTCTTGTTGTGAGTATCATTTTAAATTTTAAATTTTATAATTACATTTTAAAATTTTTTATCTCCCTTAGATTATAAAATTTTAATAATATATATAATATTATTAAATAAAAGCGATTTGATTATAAAGTCTTCAATTTATTAATCTATTATCTAATAATTTATTTATTTTAATATGAATACATCTACTAAAAAAAGATTGGGCTCTAGTTGGTATTTGTGCAATACTAATACGTTCAATTAATTATATTTTGTTCATAAATTAAAATAATAGTCAAATTTGGGAATAGTGATATTAAGTAAAACAATTTGTATAAAATTTTAATTATTTTGATGTAATAAAAGTGATATATTTATATACATATGTTAATAAAGTGAAAAGGTGATATTTAGCTTTAGGGAGTAAATTGATAAAAAAATCAAATTACAAATCAAAACTCTAAGGACTAAAGTGAAAAAGTTGCAAATTGTAGGAACAAAGTGAAATTGTAGAAACCATATTATAAGGAGCTAGGGTGAAATTTTAAATGAAGTTTTAAAGACCATACAATTAATGTTAAAAGTTTTAATGGATACACTGAAAAAAAAAAGTAATATCTTTAAAGATTGAGCGTAGAAAATTTTTAAGTTTTAATTAAGGTCCAAATCTATTAAACATGAATGCTATTCGTTAAAAGAAGAAATTAATCTTTTTTGCATTTATCCCCCTCAAAGGTTAGCATATAATTTGCAAAAAGATACATATATCAGTGGAGTTATACAAGGCAAAATTTTTCTTTTTCTTTCTTAGACACAGTCTAAATGTATTTTCTGATATCTGAGACTCATTGAATTGTTCAATGCGCAATTTATTCAAACAGACCCCATCATTTTTCTTTCCACTAATTCTGAGCAGAGTCAGAAATGAGAAATCTTACATGACTAGTTCAAATCATGAGAACTGTCTCACACGGCATGCAGAAGCAGAAAACATGAAAAAAAATGCTGATGAACAAAGAGAACGCAGAAAGAGAGTGTTAGACCATCTGGCCAATTGACCAATTGACTTGGAAATTTTCGTGGACCATGAACTTGTATAAATCAGCAGAATACAGTGGCATAAATCAGAAGTTGCAAGCTAAAATGGAGAACAGATATCGCTGCTGCAAGGCTTTGCTCCTGCTCCTGTTCCTTCTTGCTTGCTCAGTTGTTGCTGAGTCCAGAGTCATTCATCTTCCAGCTGTTCATGGTATTGCTATTTCCATCTTTAAATAGATTCTAGCAATGACTTTATCAAGGGTTATTTGCAGCTTTCTCACCTAAGAGATGCAGTTGTGGACTTAAGAGAGAGAGAGAGAGAGAGAGAGAGAGAGAGAGATTTTACATGCTTGATCCTTACTGCTTTACCTTTCGGCACCCTGCATGAGTTTACTCAAGTACAAATTTGTGATTTGCAGGGAAAAACAGGGCTTTTGTGATACACAAAAGGCTTGCAAGAGTTCTGCTTGGAAATAAACCCGCTTATCATCCACCAAGTCCTGCTGCAAACCCTCCTAATATTGTACACTGAAAAACTCTAAATGGCATTTGATTTCAGACATGCATATATCAGATACTGGATTCAGTAAATCAATACTTAATTTGTGAGTTGTACAAATCTGTGTCTTCCACTGTGGAATTCCACATCTGTTGCACCTTTTCCATTCCATACGGAGCCCAGAATAGCTGAAATGTAACGGTAAAAAGTTGATACATGAACGTGTTCAGAAGTTTTAACCCAGATTCAGGTTTCTGATCCAGACTGCTAATGAACTCTGATTTTTTTTTTTTTTCAATGCCATATCAATTATAAAGTAGTAATCCTGAATAAAGGAGTGAATCGATTAATTTTGAGTTCAAGTTGGATCAAAGAAAAGCTCAAACATTTATGATAATGGTAAGAAATCAGAAATGATACTCCACTATTATTAGCTTAAATTATATGCATAAGAACTTGTTGGTTATCCTTTTCAAATGAGTCATTCAAGATCGATATAAAATACATGGATCTTTGGCAAATCACTTTCGCAAGCTTTGGACGAAATATTATTTACTAAAGAATAAACCTTAAATTCATATATAGCGATCCTACAAACACCTGCTTAGGGGGCTCATAACTCACTATTTATACAGATAAACTAACTTTTCCACACCCCCACACTAGTATCAAAATTGTACTCACATAAGATCCTACTTAAGATAACATGCATACACATATTTGACTGCCTAACACTTTTGTAGCAAACCCCCTCCAGCAGGATGATAGTGTGACAACCAAAGTAAAGATGCACGCCTTAGTCCAGCAACCTAATGCTATTTAGAACGGATCATTGATCTTTCATGGAGAAAGAACTTATCATGGCCCAAGAAAGACAGCCCCTAGAAGAGAGCAGTAGAATGAACGCATCGGCTCACCCCCTTGTCTTGGCTCTCTTCATGCCGAAGCTGTTGTGGAAAGGGGAAACAGATCCAGATGTGTGAGAACCTTCATCACGGAGGGTACCGTTAAGCAGGGCAAGCTCACGTAGCTGTTGTTTCTTAAAGAAATCTACTGATTCATCCTGCATAAAACATCGTGAATGGCGTAAGAGGTAATGTAATTCAATTCTCGTTAGGCAGGGGAATATTTTACTCCATGAGGGATAGCAGAATAATACCACAGGCTTCAGCATCTCTTCAAGTGCTTCTCGGGCCTGCATTAAGCGAGCATCTATAATTTCAACTGGCAAATCTGCTTCTACGAGAATGTGAAGGGGCTCGTTTAGATGTTCATACCCTGGCTTGCCCCGCATCATCTCCTCCTATGAAATATAACCATTAGTATTGAAATATTGACACAAGCCAAGCAAGAAGAGCTAGTAAATAAGATGGCAAAAGAATCATAAAGCAGGCTGCACTGTGAGTAATACTCTCAACATGTCTTGATTAATTACATTATGTCAATTGTTTGTTGAAATCAATTTGGAAAAGAGGTTTTTTCTTAGTACTTAAAAACTGAATTCTCAGGCCTCTAGATATTCTTTATTTAGATGGACTTGGATACGCAAGACACGAGCAACTCCCAACTCAATATTCGCATTAGTAGTCTAACAGAATACAACTAATCATCTTTCCAGACCACTGGTAAACTCTTGATTTCATGAAATGAAGGCAATCAAAAACATGATTCCTGGTAGATAATCAATTGAACTTGCAAAATGTGTAAGCAGCAGTCTTGTAGAAGCAAATGAAACACTTTCAAATACCCAATAGCACCTTTCAGCTAGCCTGGAAATGGAAGGAATATATTCCAAGATCACTCAGATGGACTACTCCCAACTTCACAAAATCTTGATATATATGCAGGTCCCTGATCAATGAGATTAAACCCACATCCACCACACGATGAGAACATAACTCTTATTTCAAGCTTTCATTAGCTACCATGAAAATATAATTCTACCAAAAAAATCCTTACATGGCCTTATTTCGCATCGCACCTTAATATAAGTTTGATACTAGGTTATCAGGATCAATCCACCTTTCTTTTCAAGCAGAATATAATATATATATATATATATATATATATATATATATACACATAAAATTTTAATTTTATACCTTTAAATAGCCTATTGGATATTTTTTTTGTCTAAGAAACCTTAATGGGTTAAGACCTGTTAAGATCAGTATTTATATCTGGATATTATCTTTGTATTGATGAGAGATTTTAATAAAGCTTTAGTTTTATAACATGGTATACAAACTATATGCCGCATACCATCTTGCCTATCTCTCTCTTGCTTGGGTCGGGGCCTTCAGCCGCTTTAATTGCGAAGGTCTCCTCTCCTCCTCTAGTAATGCCCTGCATCATCTTCTTCATGGCGAGCTTCCAGCGCGATTGTATGTTTGGCAATGGGCCCCTGGGCGGAAGGTGAGCGGCGACCACCTTCTTCTCTTAGTACGGCGGAGATCTTTGTCTCCTTGCCTCTCGCATCCTTCCGATGATGAGCTAGGGTGTCGATGCCAATAGAAAGAACGTAGCGACCCCAATCGTTCATCACCACATCCTTCTTCCTTTCTTTTTCTCTATCATTTGAAGCAGCCACGCGAGTTATTATACTCGTGTCCTCTCCTCCAGGCGGACGCGCGTGCCTTAAAGGGCATGAGGGATGAACTCTCTAAATATCATCCACCTGTGACTTACGAATTATTCAGCAACTACGCATTGAGCTTATGGTAGCTAAATTTCTCTCTGGGCTTGATGCTCCTTACTCCTCTGCTAGAGGACTTATATTATTAGACTATATTATTCCAAGTCTTGAAGATGCCTATTCTCGGCACAAATTCCCTTTGCTGGTTCTTCCTCATTTGTTCCTTCTAATAGTGCAACACTGCCACAGTTTAGTGGTCGATTTGGAGGTAAAGGCCAAGGACGTGGCCATGGTCGTGGATGCACATGACCGCCTTGTGTTCATTGTAAGTGGTCCAATCATTCTTGTGAGAGATGCTGGCAAAAATTTGGTAAACCACAATATGCACTAATTGTTACTGACTCACAGCTATGGTTTCTTCTAGCACCGATTATGGTCTTGCAACTGGCATGGCTCCATTTGCTACATCTTCCACTACTGATACACTTACTAGTGCAAAGCTTGAATGCCTGCTACGTTCTATTGCTCAACTTGGATCTTCTACATTGTCATTACTTGCCTCTTTGACACCTGGACCTGGTATTGCCTCTGTTGTATCATCTCAAGCACCTTGGATTATTGATTCGGGTGCTTTGTCTAGTATAAGTGATAACATGCACTTATTTACTATTCTTAATAAACATATGTATGAGTATTACCCCCATTAGCTACTACATATGGTACCTTTGCTCTTGTATGTGGTGTTGGTACTATCCACATTAATCATAAACTCACTTTATCAAATATTTTTTATATACCTAAATTCTTTATTAATCTACTTTCTATATCGTCACTCACCAAAACACTGTCATATACTGTTCTCATTTCTCCGTCTTCATATCTATTCTCATTTCTCTGTCTTCATATCTATTTCAGGACACGAAGGTGATTGGTGGGGTTATGAAGTTGGTGGAGTCTATTTCACCTTTTTTTGCTCTAGTCGAGGCATCAGACCTATCCTTATATATCCCAACAAAATAATGTTGTTGAATATAAAAATTGCCATTTTGTTAAATATTGATTGGACGTTACTTTTTCATATGCAATGTTCCTCACTGATTTTGGGGTAATGTGGTTTTAATGGCTTGTCATTTAATAATTAATTGATCAGCATATATTTTAAAGAACTCTACTCTATTTTTTATAATGTTTCCATCACTTCCTCTATTTCCACTCACTCCACATGTTTTTGGCTACTTGTGCTAATGTCATGCCCTTGGCCCTTTTTCTAACAAACTTGATCCTCACGCAATTCGATGTGTCTTTCTCGGATACTCGAGAACACAAAAGAGGTATCGATGTTATGATCCAAAAAACAGGTGCATGCTCATTTCCTGTGATGTCACATTCTTTGAGTCTACCCCATATTTTACCAAATCAAAAATTGTGTCAGATTCTTCATCAATACCACTACAGGTTTGGTTAGATCCAACTTTTTTTACAATGATATACCAAGTTTCCCTTTATTGAGTCCCTCATATGGGACTTCTTGGCCCCCTGTTTTACAGGTCCATAAACATCGTTGGCTCAATCAATCTTCTGACATCCTAATTCTCCATTCCTCTATAGGTCCATTGTCCACCAACCTAGCTTCCTTGATCAACCATCAGGTAATAATACATCAAGCACTGTTTATCCTATATCTAACTTCGTGTCATATAGTAGGTTGACTACCTCTCATCGTGCATTTGCTACATCACTTTTGGCATCCTCTATTCCTAAAAGCCATTATGAAGCATTACTAGATCCTGAATGGAAGAAGGCTATGGATGATGAAATAAGAGTTTTAATTTCCTGTGGTACTTGGATACTTGTTTCTCGCTCAAAAGGTATTCATTATGTTGCTTGCAAGTGGGTGTATGCCTATAACATATAATTCTGATGGTTTTGTTGCTCGTCGCAAGGCTCAGTTGGTTGCTAAAAGTTTCACTCAAACTTATAGAGTTGATTATTTTAATACTCTCTCCAGTGGCTCGTTTAAACTAGTTCGTATTCTATTTTCTCTTGTTGTTAACTTAGATTGGCAGTTTATCCAAATGGATGATAAAAATGCATTTTTATATGGTGATCTCACTGCACAGTGTATATGGAACAACCTTCAAGCTATGTTGTTCATGGGGAGTGTGTGAGCAAGCTTGAAAAGGCTATATATAGCTTAAAACAAAGTCCTCAAGCTTGGTTTCAAAAATTCTCACAAATAATCATGATTGCTGAGTTTAAGTGTAGCAAAACAAATCATTCTATATTTTTTAGAAAATCCAAATCTGGTGAGGTAGTTGTCATCATATACGTTAATAACTTTTTGCTAGTAGGGAGTGATAAACAGGGCATCTCCAGTATTGGAAAGTAAATTTAGTGTCAAGAATCTAGGAAAACCAAAATATTTTTTGGCTATTGAGATAGCACATAAAGATAATGGTATATCTCTATCATAAAGAAAATATATATTAGATCTTCTTAAAGAGAGAAAGCTGCAAGCCAGCTGAAACCCCTATTGCTCCTAGAATAAAACAAATTGTTCAATGTTCACAGCGATTCAAAAGGTAGGGGATCCAACTAAATATTAGAGATTGGTTAGAAAATTAATTTACCTTACTAGACCTAATATTTCTTATGCAGTAGTGATAATAAGTCAGTGTATACAAAAACCAAGGAAATATCATTGGGTGTAAACCAAGGAAATATCATTGGGAGGCTGCTTGCAGAGTTGTAGAATACATTAAGAGGTCTTCAAGAAAGGAATTACAATATCAGCGACATGTCCATATTCATGTGGCCTATACTAATGCTGATTATGTAGGAAATATGGATGATCGCAAGTTTTACAAGATTAGCACCTATGTTGGTGGTAACCTTGTTACCTGAAAAAGTAAGAAACAATATGTAGTTGTAAAATCCAGTTATGAAGCAGAATATAGAGCCCAAGCTACTTGTGAAATATTATGGATTCAAATTCTTTTTATTGATCTTGGTTTGATATGTCCTCTTATGATCTTGGCAATCAGTCTGCTATATTTATTGCAAATAATCTTATGTTTCATGAGGACCAAGCACATTGAAGTTGATTATCACTTTACAAGAGATGCAGTTCTCAACCAAAGATTTATACTCCTTACATTAGATCTAAAGAGCAGATTGTGGATATTTTCATAAAGCAGTCCTAGGCTCCCGAACTTATGCAACAAGCTGAGCATGATTGATATTTATGCTCCAGCTTGAGGGAGAGTGTATATATATATATATGTATATGTATATGTATATATATATATATATATATATATATATATATATAATTTTAATTTTCTACCTTTAAATAGCCTATTGGATATTTTACATCTAAGTAGTCTTAATGGGTTAAGACCCGTTAAGATTAGTATACATACTGGATACTATCTTTGTATTGATAAGAGATTTTAGGAAAGCATTAGTTTTAACCGATACTAGGTTTTCAGGATCAATCCACCATTCCTTTCAAGTTGAAAAACATAGTAAAATGACCAATCAGCCAGTGCTAAGAAATACTTGTTTAACAGAAGCGACATTAACTTATTTGCAAGGACCATGTAAGTTGCATGCCAATTCAGTATTTAAAGTTATGGTCCATACCAGGTGATATTGCTGGCTTGTACCAGTCTATGTACTCAGTACCACATATACTAGTTGGTATGGCACAAACTGGTATAGATTGGTATAGCAACGTGGACAGATATGTAAAATAATGTGCCAATAGTTACTTGCCAATTAGCATTGTAGCTAAGAGATGTTCCACAAAAAACAAAAAGAAATATAGCAAAAGATTTAAATTTAAATAGAAATATCTATGTGAAGGATAATCAAAGAAAAATTCATATTCATTTTTCACTGAGCTAAAAACTCACGAGGGCAGGGAAATAAACCAAACCACAAAGATTCTGATTGTGTAGGATGGATATGATATTTTTTTAATACCAAAATACTAATTCAGGCAGGTGATTTACCTCTACATTGCATTTACATACTAATTTTAAAGCTTCAGCATACTTGATGACAATATTTAGGTAACAATGCATGCTATAGCACATCTAACCAAAAGGAATGGCTAAACTTAAACAATTGGAAAGCATAAGAAGTTAAACCAAGTCAAATTGGTTATATATGAAACTCTTAAAGTTATGTTACTTATCGAATAGAAAGAGTAACAGTTAAGATGATTTTTTTTTACCCGAGCAGGATCTTTTATACTGCTCCGCCCCCTTATTAGAACGCGGCAACCAGTAACTGCTTCAAGCCTCTTAAGAGAGTTTCCTCTAGGACCAAGGAGTCGACCAACAAAGTTGTACTGTTTAATAAATAAAAAATCAAAATCCAAATGAAGATCTTGCATAATACAGTTAAGAAGAAGGTGACGGTGTGGCATACATTTGGGAACTGATCCACTGGAATATCCACCCTAATTGCTTTCTTCGCAACAATACCAGAGGAACTGCCTTGTGGCAAACCCCAACCATTTCCTGATGAGGGCTGCAAAGTTCCAAATCTCTGAAGGATACAAGCAAACAACAACAAATTAATCAACTCTGAATGCAGAATTTCAATAGAGTAACATTATGAGTACATGAACTGACACATTCTTTACAAAGTAAATCATAGTCAAGCACATCAGAAGAGGAAAATTCTGATGCACTGAGAAAAATGCTCCAGGTGCAACGAAAGGAAGCTGGAGCGGCAAGGTTATCAAGTACATAGATACAAAGCACAAATGGTTAAATACATTAAACAACGACAAAATACTAAATTAAGGAAAATAAGTAGTTGATAAATGCAATTAAGAAGAGTAAAAGTAATGTTAGACTACAACAACTTGAAAAAGAAATATGGCTATTTTTCTGTCTTATGTGAAGGTTACCTAGAATGAAATACAATCAAAAGAAAAGATATAAATTCAAAGACGGGGTTCAGCATGCTGTATTGATTTCAACCACCAACCCACCCTTTATAAGATGCTAAAGCTTTGAAGCAGTAAATAATATTAATCTGGGACTTTCAAGACAACTAGGTTCTCTGTCAAATGAATGTCATAACTATGCCAAACAAGCAGAAGCACAAACAGCACATCCTACCCTAAATTAATTGTTAAAGCACATAAAAACGGGTTGCACTCTAACAGATCAACTTATCAGTGTTAGTTTATATAGCATCAGATATGCAGGATAAAGTTTTAGTTAGAAGTACACTATACAAAAAAGAAGAGTTATGTTAATGGTTAGTATCCGTACTTCAGATTGAAATGCTGATGCCCGGCCATTCATATCAGCAACGCCTCCATTTGGAAATAATCCTCCAATGATTAGCGGGCTACCATGTTCAAGCCCAGTTTGTTCTAAGAGGGAGGCATTCTCCAACAGTGTGGTTATACGCAAAATTTCTGCTCCACATTCAATTTCAAGCACAAGAGTGACCAGTTAGTCTTGTTAATTGGAGTTAGCAGTAAATGGACAGGTATGGGTTATCTGATATTGGCAATTTATAACCATGTTCAAATAGAAAGAAAAACTATAGTAAGCAAATACTACTGCTAAAACAAACGAAGTCCTGAATTAGTTTATACTTTATACTAATCCCAAAAAACCAACTAAAATAACATTAGCCGCAAAAAATGAAGACTAATGCTCATTAGAAAGGCTATCATAATTGTCAAAATAACAAATAATCTAACTGATAAACTATAAAATATAGTCCTCAACTAATATATAGATAGATAGATAGATAGATATATTCTACATTGCAATGTCGTTGTCATATAGCACATCAATTGTTCTAAACTAGGCACAATAAGAAATTCGAGGTTCTTACTATCAGCTAAAAGTTTTTCTTCATTGTTCATATGACACCAGCTCATTATTCCAATATTCAAAATACAACAGGAAGGGCACAATACAGACTACAATATACACGTGCATGCTTGCATGTCTGTCTTCAAAAGGCTTGTAAGTTGTAACTAGCCAAAGGTTCATTACGAGGCATTGTGCACTGCTTGCACGATGTGATTCTTGGTTCTTTAGAACCTAGATCTCAATTAATAAATTTCTGATAGCAGCAAGCCAAGGCTTCATTTAAGATGATTGGGGAAGAACCATATTATCAGAAGAGTATCCTTACAATTTTTTTTATTTGAAATGTGAAATCTTAATTTTCAAGATTAAGATATACACGAGTATCCTGAGATATCTCATAAGCTAACCATCATAAATCTCACATAAACTCATCCAGGAGAAGGCAAACGCCATTTCATGTTGGTCAGTCGCAAAGTAGGTCCAGAAAAAAAAAAGTGGTGTTATTCAATAAGAAACCTACCCTGATTAAGCAAGTGATAGCTGTGAGGCAGTACTGGCATAAATGGATTGAGCTTCTGACGCTCCGCTAGCAACTCCGCGAGGTACCTGGCAAACATACTCCAAATAACTTAAACAGGCATAAGAAATCAAAAGGATCAGGTCCCAAACAGCCAATAGAAACCTAACACAATTGCAATTCCCTTGTATCAAAGTTCACATCTAGATCTCATAAACCATCCACAGCAGAAGACTGATTATATATAGCCACATTAGAAGTTAAAAAAATACATATCATTCATAAACCAAACAATCTAGTTGATCAAAGCATGGCGAAAACTACCAAAAGAAATATCTTTTCAACGGAAAAAGAAGGGTTTGTCTCAATCGTAGCATCCGCAGCTTAAAAAGATGTTCGGGCGATTACAAAGTAAAATAAGGAAATATTCATAAATCTATTAAACGATTATCGGAAAAATACAACTGAAGAAAAGAAATCGAACGCCAGTTAGAAAGTTCCTGGGTTTTACGCTATGGAACAAGGAGAGTTCATGAAACTTCGCCCGCAAGAGAAAACTAGATAGGTAAACAGAAAGATGGACTTTTCTTATGGAGAAGGTGGATGGTTTAAGGAAGAACGAAACCGTACTCCTGCTCAGCGAGGGCGCTGCTGGCGGCGGCACGCCTGCCAGAGATATGGGGGGAGTGAGGAGCGGTGGAGGGGGAAGGCGAATAGGCCATGTAACTGCCGGAAGCCATGGTTCCGGTCGGATCGGCACCGGATTCTTGCAGGAAACAGCGATCGGTGGTGGATTCCTACGAGATCTCGATGCCCCAACAGAGGCTTGATTGGATTAGCCTGCACTCTGATGGTGCCTTGGTGAGCGATCGGAGGCGGCGGAGGACGAGACGAATGGGAATTACTATTTATAGTCGTGAGAAGAGACTGGAAACAGTAAAACACCCCTCACCCCTCACTCATCACTTGAACAAGGCAGGGAAAAAAAATCTGTGTGATTTACTAAAACTAGTTATTATCTTATTCTTAAATAAAAAAATATATAATTTTTAAATTTACCAAAAGAAGCTATTCTCTGTTTTTTAAGAAAGCACATGGTATTAAGCAAAACAAATAATTGAATATTCAATAACCACTGTATGAAGAGTATATTAAATCAAAATAATTGAATATTTAAAATGCAATTGCAAGAATATAATTTCATGTCAACTATTTTTTTTCTACCATAAATAGGGAGTAGGGATAGCAACAAGTCGAGAGTGGGAGCGCCGAACTTAACCCCGACAAGGATCAGGTCCCTTTGAGAAAATTGACCCCGCAAGTAGTAAGGGTGTGTGGAGCAAGTATAGAGAGAGGATGGATAAGGGAGAGGAGAAGAAAGGAGATGGGAAAGAGATGGGAGTGACCAGAAGGGGAGGAGAACAAGAAAAGAGAGAGCAGTTGTGAAGAGAGGAGATAGAAGAAATAGGTGTTGGGAGAAAGAGGGGGAGTGAAAGGGGAAACTTGACCTCGCGAGTAGTAAGAGCGAGTGGAGCAGGTATGGAGAGAGGAGGGATAAGGGAGAGGAGAAGAAGTGAGAGGGGAGGGAGAAAGAGTGGCTGAAAGGGGAGGAGAGCAAAAAAAGGAGGGAGCGGCTGTGCTTGAATGAAGAGGGGAGGGAAAAGGGAAAACTTGACCCTGCGAGTAGTAAGGGTGACTGGAGTAGGTATGGAGAGAGGAGGGATACGAGAGAAGAGAAGAAAAGAGAGAGGAGGGAGAAGAGAGTGAGAGGAGGGATAAGAGAGAGGAGAAGAAAAAAGAGGGGAGGGAGAAGAGCAAAAAAAGGAGGGAGTGGCTACGCTTGAACAAAGAGGGGAGAGAGAAGGAAGAGGTGCTGGGAGGACGAGGGGAGGGAGAAGGGGAAACTCGACCCCACAAGTAGTAAGGGCGAGTGGAGTAGGTTTGGAGAGAGGAGGGATAAGGATGAGGAGAAGAAAGGAGAGGGGAAGGAGAAGAGAGTGGCTGGAAGGGGAGGAGAGCAAGAAAGGAGGGAGTGGCTATGCTTGATCGAAGAGGGGAGGGAGAAGGAAGAGGAGGTAGCAGCATTGGGTAGGGAGGAGAGGAAGGAAGGAGGAGTAGCATGAGAGGGAAGAGGGAAAGAGAGAGGAAGGTAGACTAGGGTTAACTTAGGGTAGTAAATAGGTAGGATGGGTTCAGGGTTGAGTATGGGATGAGTAGTGAAAATTTCACACCTTACCCGAAGTCGACTTATAGAAGTTGAGTTTTACCTAAACCTGACCTAACACTCGATCACCTCAGCTTTTCCCTAGTCAAATCAGGGCGAGGCGGCAGAGGGGGGGGGGGGCGAGGGGGGGGGGGGCTTGGCATTAGTTATTTTACCAAGCCTATTAGGGAAAAAATTTTCACAGCGAGGTACCCTGCTGCAAACTTTTCGGTATAACAAGGTTATATTATCGTATAATGTTATATAAAATTTTTTCATGTTATACGAAATTAGATTTCATATAGCACTAATTTTTTTCGTATAATATGACTAGATTTTGCATAAAGATATATGAAAATATATTTATATTATATATATATATATATATATATATATATATATATATATTTCTATATTTTATATAATATTAATATATTTTCGTATATCTTTATACAAAATCTAGTCATATTATACGTATAACATGAAAAAAATTTCATATAACAATATATGATAATATAACCTTGTTATACATAATGGGTACCCTACTGCAAACTTTTCGGTAGGGTACCCTGCTGCGAAAATTTTTTCCCTATTAGAGAGGACAACGAGTAGGTACTTGCTAATTTTTTTCATACTCATATTTGAACAGAATATTTATCATGGAACCTAATCTAGATTATCTACCCAACTTTTTGAAGCCCTACCCAAACTCAATCCTATTTTATTTTAGACTACCTATTAACTACCCGAACCTCATAAGTACCCAACTTAACCCTGTCTCACACTTTGTCCTAACCCTAATTATACCGTGCCCTTGCCTTGCCTTTGACTCCACCCACCCTTTGCCACTTGGCCCTACCTCGCCTCCAATGATTGCAACCTCTAGCCCACCACCCTTTCGCCTCTGCCACCAACTCTGTGCTCCCCTCACCACTAGCGATGCACTTGTCATAGGGGATTTGAGTGAGTTCTTGTTATCTATTGAAATCTAATGTAACTCCAATGACAATGGTGGTGGAGGCTTCTCCATCAACCTCCCCGTAGCACCAATCCTATCCTTGCCTAGTTTTGGAGCTACATAGTCGTCATGCATTTTGCTACCTGATCTATGGTCAATTGTACCATGCCGCCCAGGCCCTTGCCTCCCTTACCTTTGACAACAATTGCAAAGATCCTCCTTGAGAACGATATGCCACTGCTTATCACCCTTCTTTGTGATGTCCCCTCCATCGAGTCATAGATTACTATAGTGGTTGGAGAAATGGAAAAAAAAAAAAGAAGGAGAATTAGGGATTTCAAATAGTCAAGCTAATGAGCTATAGGGTATATTAAATATATAATTATATTTAGATAATCGGTATATACACTACCCAAACTCAACTTAGGTAACTTGTTCCATATACTCGACAAACCACCACCCAATGGTCATCAATAAATATAATGCATCATCTATTTTTGGAGGCATGCCATGATCATTTTTACATTTTTATTATATGTTTACTCTGAGATGGTGTGATTAGTTTGCATAATTTTGTATGTCATACATGAAGTGTGAGTGTTTGTATGCACATGAATGTGCTATGAAATAAAATGAATGCATTAGCATACAATTCTAATTAAGCAATAACAAAAAGATAGCATGTACATAAATTGTAATGTTAACATGCTTTTACAAACAAAGACGATATGAGAAGGGTAAACAGTATTCAATATTCAAGATAAGTGTAGTTCAATTATAGGGATGCTCCCCCAATTTGAACTTATGTATTGCTTCTCCTATACCTAACACAAACAACTTGTGACTACTTATATATGGATAAAGATCACATTACTAATTTCAATGAACTTGGATAAACTAGGTCTACAAGGCCTCTTGGTCTCTACAATGCTTCCAACATCTAAAGGTAGAGCTTTCACTCACTAAGCTTCAGTCTACCCTAAAAGTCTCAATTTAGGACTAATAACTTCTCTGTGATGAGCCCTTGGCAGAACTCACTATTATTAAGCTATAGTGTAGCTCCCAGTGGTGTATCACCTTAGAGGTCATGCATTTTTGAGTTGAGGGTTTTCCATATACTTTTAGGTCAATATCTTCTTTAAATTTCAAGATATAAGTTGCATGTGGCTTAATTTAAGTCCATCGTAGCAAATGCCCTCTTGACAACTATCAAATAAGGTCCAATTACAAACCCAACACTAGAGATGTAGAGGCTAGAATGAGTAGAGGTGGCAACAGGTTGGGTGCCCGCATTGCCACCCTAAACTCAAATCTGACCCAATTGGTAAACGCGCTACCTGAACTCGACCCGCATTACCACCCTAAATCTAGGCCTGTCTATTCGGTTTGAACCGAATCGATTTTGTTTCAATGGTAAGAACCTGAACTTGAACTGAATTATGTCTAAACCGGATAAGAACCGAACCAAATAGCTCGGTTCGGTTCGATTCAAACTGATTAAAACCGAATAGCCACGAGCCTGAACTTGTACCTAGTGAAGACGTAAAACTCCAAGGTTACAAGCTCCCTGTGACCACGCTGGTCCACTGGTAGTGGTAGGGGGTGATGGTGGAGAGGGCGTAGACTGCCACCCTTGTGAAGTATATGTAGCAAATGACGACGATATAGTACTGGCGAAACAGGGTGAGTTTCATGAGGTTCATAGCCGCCTTGCCGTCGGTCCTGGCCGCCTCCTGGGGGTTCTTGATGGACCAGACAATGGGGAAGAGGACGTCGTAGCAGCAGATGATGTCAACGAGGAGGAAGATCTGCTTCTAGGTCACCCAATCATGGGCGAAAGGCCTCGATTTGTCTATGGCGGCCTGCTATGTTGGCGACGACCTGGAGGGGGATGACAACCATGAGCACCTTTCTCTCATGGCCCTGGAGATGGGGCTTGAGGAAGGACCATCCGGTGCGGCCGTGCCGATGAGAACGAGGAGGGTAAAGAGAGAGACACCCTTAAGAAAGTTGAAGATGTAGAAGAGGATATCCCATCCGTGGGCGGATCCGGTATGGTAGATGTAAGACTTGTCCTCGGCCTCACAGAGGAGGTTGAGGGCCTTGAGGACGACGACAACGAACATGAAATAGTGGATGCGGTAGGCCGTGCGGTGCCTACAAAGGAGAACACCAGCCCAGGTAGCGGCGAGGGCGGCGTAGGCGAAGAACGTGTGACCAAGCTTCATGGGTGGATAGGAAGAATCCGAGCTGCTCCAGGTAGAGGGAGTCGTCATCGGAGAAGGCGATTCCGGAGACGTTAATGTTGTGTTTAGTAAGAAAGAAAGAAAGTTAAAAGGAAAAGAAAGTAAGAAAGAAGGGAAAATAAAGAAGAAATAAAATAATAAGATTTTTTTATCATTGTATTTATTTAGAAGGAAAGAAAGTTAGAAAGATTAATAAACATACTTTTTTTTTATGTTGATGACGATGATAAGAGGTGACTGTGAAATAGCGGCGACAAGAGATGAGAGGCAACAGTGAAGAGGCGATGACGACGACGATGATGACGACAATGGCAATGGAGATGGCGATAACAACAATAGCAATGACGACGACAATGACAACGATGATGAAGAAGATTGCAAGAAAAGCATGAGAGAGAGAGCGAGCATAAAAAAGAAAAGGGTGAAAATAGGTATGAGAAGGGCAAATCTAACTTTCCGTCCAATTTTCCGCTCAATTTGGGCGGAAAGCAAATAGAGCTATTTTCCCTCTCACTTTTCTTCTATTTTTCCATCCTTATTTCCATCCGTCCTACTAAACATGATTTTATAGCTCTTCTTTCAACTTTCTATCAATTCCCTCCTCTTTTCCTTCCTACTAAACACACTATAAGCTCGAGGCCACCAAATCGGGTGAAGCCGAATTCATCGAAGGTGATGATGGATAGCGCGGCGGATCAGACCATCGTCTCCCGGATCTCTGCTCTCGCCGGCGGGATCTAGTACGACGAGAGGGCTACAATAAGTGCCAACGCCAATCCAAGTAGAGATCTGGCCGATCCCGCCATTGCTACTCTGTGGATCCCTTCGTCGTCGTCTCCTTTACTCTGCCTCACGTCAACGGTGGGTTTCGTTGGTTGAGGAAGGGGAGATGGCTGAATTCAATGGTCATTGGTCAATACAGACGGAAATCACCAAATTGGAATTTGAAAATCGGAATGGTGGTTGCGATTTGTGGTAATGCCTTGACTAGTTGACTGATTGCTAATCGGTTCAGTGATTAGCAATCGGTTTTGTTATTTTTTAATTAAAATATATTCGGTTCGGTTCGGTTTATATGGTTTTTGAAAATGAAAACCCGAAACCGAACCGATTTGAATTCAATCTCACCCACACCAAACCGACCCTACCCAAATTAATCAAAAACTGAACCAAACCAACAAATTCGGTTCGGTTCGATTTATCGGGTTGAACCAATTAACCGACAGCCCTACCTAAATCTGAACCCAACTCAATTAACAAAATTCGCTATCCAAATCTAACTCGAACTCGGGTCGGGTACCCTATTGTATAACTCGAACCTGGGTCAAGTATTTAAACCGGTACCAATTAAATAAAATATAATTTAAAATTTTAAAATAATAATAAATATATTTATATAATAACTATTTATTATTATTTTAATATTTTTACTAATAATACATATTTATATACTAGTTATTTTATTATTATTTATATTTTAATATAATATATATTTATCATTGAATGTGGGTATTGGATTCCTGCATCCCTAAATCCGAATTCGATTAAAGCTCAACACATTAAACTCAAATCTATCCCATTTAAATAAACATGTATCTAAACCCGGTATAAAATGATTGACCCCGACAGGTAAAATTGCTATCACTTTGAGAGCAAGATAACTTCGGCCCCATTTGGTCGTATGCCATGCATAACAAAAGCAATTTTGTAGGGTTTGTATACTAGAAATGATTTTAGGAGGAAAGAGATGTGATTAAAAAAATCCGTCATATACTAGAACAGACGGATCCAAGGAAGGCAAAAGTTGGACGGATGGACGAGAGAAAAATCCCTCGTTTCCAATCCATCGAAATCGGGCAGACGAGGGTAAAATCGCTCGCTCGCATGCACAAGCTGGCATTGGAGCTGCGGACGGTGACCTCGCGGAGCTGCTGCCACCGCCCTTTGCTCGCGTGCACAAGCTAGCACTGGAGCTGTGGACGGTGACCTCACTAGAGCTGTGGACGGTGACCTCACGGAGCTACTGCCACCGCCCTCTGCTCGCGTTCGCGAGCTGGCACTAGAGTTGTGGATGCCGACCTCGCGCAGGCAAGAGCTCGCGGGGACGACGACCTTGCGCGGATGCCTCGCTGAGCTCGCGGGGGGGTGGCAACCTCGCACGGATGCTGAGCTCGCGGATGGCGACTTCTGCTCATGCAGACACTGAGCTCGCGGGGACGACGATCTCTACTCACGCGGATGGCGAGCTCATCGTGTGGACGCTTTGCTCGTGGGGATGCTGACCTCTGCTCGGGTGGATGAGAGCTGCAAACATCTCGACCATGTGAAAATCACATGATGACCTTTTCCTATCCTCCTATTTGTCCCTTTCTCCCTCTTTTCCATATGTCGTTTTTCCCATCTGCTAGTAAACTAGGTGTTAGTGTTTCGCGGGGCTTTACTCAATAGTACACTTTCGGCTTTTGTCAACGACGAGCTACTTCGCGCATGGCACGAAAAGGAAGGGGGGAGGAGGAGAGAGATAGAAAGAGAGTGGAAAGTCAACCATTAATCAATTACTCAAAGAAACTTGAGCTCAAATGCAGCCGCAAAGACTTGACTGCGGATAAGGCACATATATGGCTCTGGTGATCTGAGCTTGCCTTCTTTCCCCGATAAATGGGAAACCGAAGTAAACTTAAGCCAGACGCCACCCCCATCATGCAGGGTAGAGTTGACCAAGAGCATGTGCACGTGTATGCATGCCTGTATACATAAAAATAAAGGTTAATTACATATAACTTGGTTTTCTTGGGAGCATACACGAGGTACACAATGAGATAGATTACCTTAAGAATGCATACGCCAATGCTGATGTGAGCAGCTGCACGTGAGCAGTGATGACGCCACAATAAGGCAACACCATGGCGTTGGACAATCCCACAACATGGTTGACCGGCTGGAATGACTGGTTGACTTCCTCTTGTTGATTCGGTAGAATATTGACCTTATATTTATAGCAGTAAAATCCTATACTCTGGAGTTTTAGGTTGAGGATGCAAACTCTAGATCCATTAAGGATTCCTCGTAAATCGAAGATACATAGGCTCCATTTGATCCAATTTTTGTTTCTAATTTTTCTAGTTGAAGAAGTGATTATTGAAAAGATATTGGTTGAAGAAGTTTAAAAGTATTTAGATGCACAGTTTATGGTTAAGTTATTTTATTTATAATAAATAATTTTTTATTAAAAAATTTACTCAGATAAAAATTATATGATTAAATTTATAGTTAATTATAATTAAAATATTTATTAAAAAAATAGAGTTATAATATTAAAAAATTATTATTACATATAAGGGTTATTGAACATAAGCAGTGGGGCCAGAGAAGTAGCTTTACCCATGTTTCTCAGAGAAGCAGCTTCACCTCTGCTTCTCAGAGAAGAAGCTAATTTGTGGGTTGGAATAGAAAATCTGAATGACCAAACGCCCTAGCTTCTTGATTTTTGCTGGCCACAAAACCATAAACATACCCAGAAGCTAGGCCAAATGGGGCTATAATCTAAAACGATTAATGATTCCTCTCAAATCTGTTAGCTAAAATCGTCTATTATGTTCAATAATATTGTGTTATGAGCTCACTAATTGATCAATAAATGCTATTTAGAATAAATTAAGCTAAAAAGTTTTGACATTATCCCCCTTAGTCAGTGTTAATTTTGTTTCATACCAAAGATCTATGAGAAGTTAATTAGTTATTCAAAAAATATACCTTTTGAGTGTTTGAAGATCTAATCTCTAGCAAAGGCTACATAAACTCCTCGCCTTTTCTGTATTCATATATATACGGATTGAAACTTAGTACAGGTATCTTTTTAGATGCAAGTGTTCATATTATTAGTAACCAAACATTAGCCATTTTATACATAATTTAGTGCTGTTTGTATGTGCTCTTATCGACTCGAATGCCTCTCCTCGACTATCATTCAATTGCACAATGCCACTAAGTAGACGACTTAATTTCATCCCCATTTTTGTCCTTACAACTCAATTATTCACTCATGTAAAACTAAAATCATAAAAGAGTAATCAAAGATGATCTACTTATTCCTTTAAATATGTCAATTATATCATTGGATCATAAGATGTAGGACTCATATGCCTTTCAGTACATGCTCCATCTAATTATTGCTCACATTATATATTATCGATATCAATTCTTTCAAACTCTAGATGGCTCGCCATCCATAATATCACTGTTTTTCTCCTTCTTCTTCGTCTCAGCAAGTTGTATATGATCTTTGGTCATGACCACACCTCCTGTACTCGCCACTTGTTCATCTTCAGATGCTGACGCTGCTCCATCCTTATCGCCGTTCATGTACATCATGTACAAGATTATCTGCCCCACCCCGAACAGCAAGCCCACCACATTTGGCATCTGAATCAATAAAAAAATTATCCATCCTATATTAATCCTCCAATCCAATCAATCAATTAACTAATTAATATTAAAAAATATTTTAAAAATACAAATGATAATCAGTTGTAACAGTGAGATTTGAATTCAGATCCTTATTATCAACAATTAAGATCTTTAGTTAATTAAATTAACTAATTTTACTATAATTAGTTAGAATACCGCGATGAAGATGTCATGTATAAGAATGCCATAGCCGAGCCAAGCAATTGCGGAGAGCGTGAGGAAGAAGGAGAGCGAAAATGGCATGTACTCCACGCTCTTTGTTGTTACTACCACCCTCTGTTGATGAAACCAAATACGAAAATTAGTCATATCAAATATTAAAATAATAATAATATAATTAAATAAAAGATTGCCGAATAATTACAATAATGCTGAGAGGAGCCACGAAGACGCTGACTGCAAAGGAGGCGCAAATTCCTCCAGTGATTGGAGTCCGTTTCTTTCCCTTGATAAATAGGATGCTGAAAAGAACGACACAGCCGACCACACCCACATTCAACAAGGCCATCAACTTCACCGTCCGAATCTGCAAATTTATAGATAATTAATAAATAAGTAAAATGAATAATTAATAGTTAATAAACTAATAAATTAAAAACCTTGGCTCTTTTAGGAGCATAAATGAGGAATATGGTGAGGTAGATGAGCTGAACGAAGCAAACGCCGATGTTGATGGTGAGCAAGAGAATGTCGTGGGTGAGGATACCATAGTAAGTCCACATCATCGCACTGAACAATCCCACAACATATGGCGTGCTCTTGAATGACTCTGTTGATTTCTTCTTACAAATCCTATAGAACGTTGGCCTGCATCCATCCATCCATGCATAATCCATACACGTATATGTAACTGTAATTTTACTATTATAATAATAATAATAATAATAATAATAAATTTTAGACTTACACGGGTGCCAAGACGACCATGGCAGAAAGAATATTGCCTGTATACATGCAAGGAAACAAAAAGACACTATTATACTTGTATTTAAGCATTGTGCTCAATGTGCCTGGGGATAAAATCGTACCTATGAGGCCAACTAAAGTGACCACGGGATTTGCAATGGTGATGACTAACATCTTCTCAGTTTGAGCTTGGGCAATTAGTCGAGAGATCTCTTGGCTGTGTAGCTGCTGGCCATGGCTTCTGGCTTGAGCAGCTATATAGAGAGCTAGGAAGAAACATAGAGACGTAAAGTGCGAATTAATAAGAATTCATGAATCAAAGCAACATGACATCTGGAACATGCAATGCGATTGGTAATTGAATGGCGATGCCCGATTTTGATTGATTGAGTGATTGATGGATTGAATGGGATTTAGATATCTATGTAATGGGAGTAATAGCGAGCATGGGACATGCATGTTCATTTACATCCCTCGAGTTAATTAACGTTAGATACGTGCATTAATGTTAATTAATATGTGCATATGAGAAATCATATGCTACAACTAATCAGCTACATTTGTTTAAGGGGAGGATTTATCCTTGAAATCATAATAATTAAGTTTCGTTTTGATTTTTTTTAAGTTTAGGGTTTAGGATCAATAGTATAAATGTTGCACTGGTCAATTCTCGCCTCAACCCAAGAAATCGAACTAAATGAAATCAAATTAAACTTTTGATTTGGTTTGATTTTTGGTTCAATCCAAAATTTCATATTGAACCAAAAAATTTTAAAAATTACTTTCAACATGTTATATAAAAATATAATAGGTATATTTTATTAAAAACATATAATATAATATAATATTTTTAAAAATATATTCAAAACAAACTTAAAATTTTGCTCTTATTGATTTGGTCAATTTTTTTAAAAATTTCTAGTTCAAGTTGAACCAATTGAACAGTCCTGAATATATCAAGGCAATTAACACAAGAAGATAATAATAAGATAAAGTAAGAAGTATTAACATATCATACACTTTTCTATCTACCACCTCAAGTGATGACAAGCGAAATAATAATTGCTTGAGGAACAAGAAAGAGGAAGGCAATTAGGGGTGTCAATGGGTACCCGAACTCGCGGGTATCCGACTCGACTCGACCCGTTTATGGTTGGTTTGGGTACCCGATTAGCTAATCGAGTCGGGTTCAGGTTTACTCTCACGGGTTCGGATACTCGATTAAGATACCCGATATCCGATTAATATATAATAAAAAATAATTTTTTATATTTATATATATATATTTATATAGTAAAATAATTTTCAATAAATATATTTATTATTATTATTATTTTATAGTTATATTTTATAAAAAATAATTTAAAAATAAATATTTTAATTTAAACGGGTACCTGTGAGTACCCGTTTAAATACCCAACTCGGGTTTAGTCGAATTCGGGTTTAGGCCAGGTCGGATCGAGTTCGGATTTAGCCAAAAGTCGTGGGTACCCGACCATCCCTAAAGGCAATTGACCCCTTAAATTCTATTATCAAGTGTACAAGATAGTTCAGCTAAGATGATGAGACACACAAGGAGGGGTGATAGGTAGACTTGTATTTTTGAAAGTACAAGAAAAGTATAGCTGTGGGCTTAAAAAGCATAATCACACATGCTACCAAGATTAAAAAAAGAAAAAGCTAGGTGGTCAACAATGCCAAATGAAAAGCTCAAAACAATCATGAAAGAGGTCAATGAATGGTACTTTTGAGATATGATCTTGTTAATTTAATCTTCTAGCTCTTCAAATGCCTTTGTGCAATCCTATGCTGGAAAAATTTTTTAGATTCTTGAAAGCTTTGAAGAAGGATAGGTACTTATTATTTTATCTCATAATAACCTTAAAAATCTATATCAAATCTAGTAATTACACTTATTTGACTATAGTCAAGGTTGACATCGTTATAGTATCTAGATTGACGTATATTCCTCTATGATGAATTATATGACCTATAAATTTACAAAAACCATACTAAAGTAGCACATAAGCAAATTGAACCTTATGTTTGTTCTTGACTATAGTCCTTAAGCTAAGCATATCATCAATTTAAGCTTTCATTTTTCTATTTAAGGTATTTTTTAAATGCTTTGTTGACTACCCTTTGGTAAGTAAACCTAGCATTCTATAGTCCTAACATTATAAATTTATAATAGAAGTTACCTAGAGAGATATGAATTTTGTGACATCTATCTAATTGTGTCTTAAGAAGTTGTCAAGTTAGGAGAGAAGAAGTATCAAATTGTAGCATTAATTATTTGATACATTCTTGAAAGTAGATATCATTCCCTCAATCTTCTTCATTCTCCTCACAAGGACAATCTCGCCCAAGTAGGCTAGAAATATGATTCACAAATTAATATGCAACACAGTTGCTTGACATCCTCCTCCTTGATGCCTTTTTAGTCTCTCTTATGCAAACTTTTGGGAGTGTTCTGACTTTTGCTTCACCTCAAGGTTCAAATGTAGGCAACCTGCAGGTAACTCAAATATGACATCAAGTATATCACTTGGATTTCAAGCAAAGAACTTAGCAAAACATTTTAGCATAGCAAGAAACTAGGACATCATATTAGAAGACAAGTCAATGTTAAACAAATATTTTTTTTAAAAAAAAAAAACCTTGGCAAAAAGGGAAGGTTCTTTAGTGGTGTCCACACCAAAATAAGATAACATTTCTCAAATTCCTTGGGATTGCTTAACCTCTATCTTAATTGTGTCCCTCTCATTGAAGTGCACATTAAAGTTTAGCTCTAGTATTCCCTACTAATTTAACTTAGCTATATGCTTCTTCAAATTTCATTACTCAGTAGTATTCTATGATATGCCCTTGAAACCACTATAGCATTATTTCTTTAGTCGACTCCTAATCTTTGATAGATGTAAAGTAAGTTTCTATTTTCCTATCCACACAGCCTTCAGTTGGTGGTGTGTACGTGAAGCAAGTACACTATACTTTGAGCTCCCTCTTAATGGGGCATGTGGATGCCTTCCTCAATTAAACTAAAGTTAGCCTATAGTAGAAATTGCTTGGAGTGAGGACATTGTTGGGTAGTACAACATTAGCTCCCATCAAATGGGTTGCTCTAGGATTACCCAAAGTTATTATTGAGGTGATAAGAAGGATTGGTTAGGAATGACTCTAGCCTCCTACTCAAGTTCAACTAGTAAGATATACAATGTGCTTGGACTGTGAAGTAGGCTAAGGTGTTGCTAGCAAAATTAGAAAGAATATCAACGAGGTCAATATTTGTGGTGGAACAAACCATTAGTCAAGCTAGTCCTATGCTTCTACTAATGTTGAATAGTTCAATTGAATCTGGATATATACCAATTGGGTTCTAATGCCAATGTTCAACTAGTTGTGTTACCTTTCTACAATAGAAAGCTCTCAAATCGATTTATTAGTTGAACTAGGTCATACTCTTTAACTTGGTTTCGAGTCAGAGTATTGAAGCCAAATTCAACCAGCGTTAGGCATATGAAGAAGAGAGCACCTCACAAGGATTAGACCCTAGATCTCTCTCTTGAAGTCAAAAGCAATAACCAAAAGTATATAAAAAAATATTTAAAAAAGTTAATATTTATTAAAAGTTACATGAGTCATAAATATGTACATGATCATAAAGAAGAAATTGAATGTAAAACCTAAAGCAACTAGACTTCTATCAAGTCATTTACCAAACTTGCCATTCGAGATGCGATCAAGGCACTCCCAAAAGTATTGCTCCATTCTAAAGCATTGGCCTTCGGTGTCCAAATAGGGAAGGTCAGAACACTCTTGATCATCAAGTTAGGTCCGTTGCCTAATCAAATTGGTCGACAGAAGCGGCTAAGTTGGCTTTTGCTCCCAATTCACTTCTGGACTTGGTCTGATATTCTCATTCCCATCAGGTTTTTGTGTAAGTTTGTCCTCACATTCAAGTTGGATCAGGAGGGCTCAACTGCATCGTTCCGCTGCCTGCTAGTTTTCGTTTTGAAAAATTTTCCCTGACAATTTCTGTAATCTAATGGAGGTTCCAATGAATGTGCGAAACACATTGGGATCTTCAAGAATCAAGTTCAGAAGCTGTACACAGGGCACAACCTGCACATTCACATGAATGAAACTGCACACAGTTCAGAAGCAGTAATTGTTACTTACACGAGGGAATGCATGAAGCAGGTGAAATCACTAGTGGAGAAGCTGGCAGGTACAGTTATTGCTAAATATAAGAAGTCCCTTGTATCAATTCTTTCTTACCACAAGCATCTGACTAGAAAAAGGATTCTGACGATAAGAATTGAACAAGACAAAGAATCATTCACAAAAAAAGAAAAGATTAAATTAAGAATCAGAATCTTGGCCATTCGATCAAAAAGGCAGCTTTGTTAAAGTTACGCAACGTCTTATCAACAAGAAATAAACTCAAAAAGATAGGACGAACAAGGATCAATTCTTCGCTATAAAAGAAGACCAAAAAAGGATTAGTTTTCACATTTTCACTAGCGTCGCCAAGGCGCACAAGTCTTTCGACGTTTTTTTGGTTTAGCTTATCATTTACTGGACTTATAGTTCTGAATATTCCAAAGACCTTAAGCTCTTCGGCATCTCATCAGTTGCTGCCTCGACGACGAGGGTGGTGGTAGTAACGCATAGTCTGCCAAATGAGCAACAAGCAAAAATTTTCTGAACAAGGTGTGCTGCTCAAAATTCAAGCTGAGCTTCTGCAAAATATGGCTGCAAATGAAATATAAAAAAAAATCAAGTGAAGAGCAGCATGTGATACGTGAAAATTTAAGCTCACATTTTTCTAAAACGTGAATGACTAGACCAAGTAATACACTTGAGATGTAAAGAGGCATCTAGGTACAGTAAAGCAAAAAGGCTAGGCAGCTGCTTCAACCTTCAAAGTTAAAATCAACGGTGTGGTAACAAAAATGTTGTAGTTTCATACCATTTGTGGATAATAATGTGTGACTAACTCAGCTACAAGCTTTAGTATATTCGTATGTATATGGTCTGTTTTTGGTTTCCCCTTTTTTAATTCCTCTCACATTCGTCCTTCTGTCTGTCTCATTTCCTCTCTTCAAACCATTTCTTCACACTGCATTAATGGAAACGGACGATTTGAAATATATTTACCTTGAGCTCAACTTTCTGCTTCATTACAACCTCACTATTATTAAACTCAACCAGATAAAATTATCTATCCATTTACAGAGTGAGTCGTGCGACCTACATGGATTGACCCAAGTTATCATGGCATTTAATTAATTACCTACTAATCTTGAAGCTATGATAATTATATCTGTCTAGAGATTCAATTGCGAGTCCAAGAACCTGTCCAGAAACACAGAAAGGTACAATAATATATGGTAATGGTTCCAACTATTATATACTAAGCATCCTCCAATGACTTTTGAAGAAAGAGAATCATTTGTACTCAATGGGTCGAATGCTTGTCCAGGTTTAGTTGACCTATATTTCACTTTTGCCTTATAGTCAATTATTCATACTGGTCGAAACCGGTACTTGTACTGGTTCGAGCTTATATATATAACAGCTGGTACCATTAGTATTAGTACTAATCAATATGCAATACACCATCCGGACCAGTTTAGCACAAAACTATGAACATTATGCATATTCATTTTCCATTTAGAACGTCTTCCATTGAAGATCAGGTTTGCAACATCTTAAACTGCATGGATGTGGAAAATAATTTTATAATAAGCGTGAGAATAGCAGTACCATTTGAAGGATACTGTATTGATTTGTTTAGCTGAAGAATCATATTAGCTGTTATATAAACAAAACAAAATTTGAACTTGCCACACAGGCAGCAAGAAGAGTGTCGGTGGACGCTTTCAATGTGGGTGTGTTATACAACACTAAACAGCTCTTGATGTCATGAAGAGAACTCGTTGAATTGCAACTTTGTTGATCGCAACAATGAGAGGGAACGACTCTGTTTTAGTTAGTCACGTGTATTGGATTTTCTAATTAAAAGAGCTCTTTTACCATTAGACAAATCCAGTGTAACAAGTTAGTGCCAGTAAAAGCGTCATGCATAACTTGCGAAATATTGAAAAAAAATAATTGCAGCATGCTAAATTTGTGTTATTCCTTTCTCACCTTACTGCTATTTAAATTGCAAAATTTATCATATATGGACTACAGTAGTTCAAGGCCTATCGTAAATTTTAAATGGCAATTTACCAAACAGTAAATTGCTGTAAATGCACTTTGAAACAATGAATGTTTGGAATGCCAAAGCTCACTCTACACTGTCTTCCTTATTCATTAATTGCGAACAATAGTGGATATTAGGTTATTTTCCCCATCAATAACAAACAATCATCTTACTAGAAAAAACCTGGACCTTGGACCTAGAATATGTACTATTAATACATGCTCATTTATTGCTTACAATACAAACATGAAAGAGAAAGGACCCTCATTCTAAAAGCTTATCAGAGAGCTTAGCATATGTGATTATTTAAATTTTTGAAACATTTCACGTAAATATATGGGTAAGAAAAATGTTCTGATATTTTTCCAATGAGAATTTTTAGCTTTAGTAACCACCCAAACATAATTGTGTTTAACAGTAAATACCCTTCAAGTCATCAACTAACGGTCATCTGCATACTTCAAATATTATAATTCTTCAGTCTTCACATTTGTTGGTTCTTGTTATCTGTCATTGCATAGTGATCTACAGGGCTCATCAAGTTACAATCAGTTACGTATGGCCAACATCAACTACAGGAAAAAAAAACCTTCGATTCAAACGTAAATTATGCAAGTGAAAGGTAGGTGTCACTTTTCAGATCTACTTGATGAACAGCCTATGCCTAGGTAAGACGATTATGAATGCATAACCCATTAATCCATATTTCCTTCACAAATCAATCATGCTTCTGTCTTTATATTTGATCTTCAAGGACAATGTATGCAAACAAAGAAAAATTAGTTTGATCTTACAAGCAATTTTTTTGAACTTAGTGGTCGGATTCTGGCCAAAGTCAAAAGAAGATTTTATCAAGAAAATTGATGACTTCATATATATGATGGTTTTTGCTAGCTGCTTCATATATTCAGGAAATGATCATGACTTGGTTGGGAGCTTGAGATCAATCATGGATTAAATTGACTAATCTCACACCAAAATTTAGACTGTATGTGTTTGGAAAACTTTGGTAGAATATCCATATTTCTTGTGTAGAATTAGAAAATTCCTTGCGTTCCTTGCATTAGTTACAATTAGGGTACTTTACACAGTTTATATACGAGAGAGAAACCTTTTGTTGTCCCGGATAAACAGGGCCCATATTCAACACTCTCCTCGAGTTGGAGCAAAAATATTGAATAAGCCCAACTTGTTACACAAGATGCTGAACCTAGGAGTAAGAGCTTTTGTAAAGATATCATCTATTTGATCTTTAGATTTAGTATGAGTGGTAATGTGATTGTTGATAATAGCTTATAAAGTGACATTTGACTTCGATATGTTTGGTTCTTTCATAAAACACATAGCTGTTGGCAATAAATATGATAGCCTAATTGTAACAGTGTAATTTTATGGGAGTATGACAGAGAATATCCGATTCTTGGAGAAAACCCTTCAACCACATAGGTTGTGTGAGCCATAGCTTGATATTCAGCTTCACAACTGGATCTAGTCACTAACACTTTATTTTTTTGCTTTTCCAAGTAACAAGATTGCCCCCCATGTATGTGCACAACCCTGAAATAGACTTTCGGTCATCAATATTTCTAACATAATTTGCATCAGTGTATGCTTCGATAGAGTTATGTCCATTCTTCTTATATAACAAACCAAGACCAAGATCTTTCTTAATATACCAGAGAATAAGCATGGTAGCAACCCAATGACAACGCTTGGGTTTCTACATAAACTTATTGACGACCCCAACGGCATAAGAAATGTCAGAGCGAGTAACAGTAAGATAGATGAGTTTCCCTACCAATTGACGATATCGAGTAAGATCAACATCTTCAGAGCGAATATGACAGCTACATTTCACATTTGGCACCATAGGAGTTACCACAGGTTTACAGTATAGCATGTCTATTTCTTGTAAGAGGTCAACAACATACTTATGTTGCGACAATGATATTGTCGAGTTATGATATGTTATTTCAATTCCCAAGAAATATTTAGGCCTGCCTAAGTCCCTTAGCTCGAATTGAGATTGCAGATATGTCTTAGTTTCACATATCCCCTTAAAGTCACTTCCAGTAAGAATGATATCATCAACATATACGTTCATACCTGAGTTGGGGTGCTTTAGAAAAATAAAATTGTCAGCTTTAACTTGTGAAATTCTACTGACTTTATTAAGTCTGGGAATAGGAGAGAATGTGTCCAGTAATCAATGCCATAGACATGTGTAAAGCCTTTCGCTACCAATCGAGTTTTGTACCATTGTATGGATCCACCAGGATTATGTTTGATGGTGTAAACTCATCGGCATTGAACTGGTTTTACACAGAGAGGCGGTTTGACAAGTGACCAAGTGTTCTGATTTCGCAAGGTCTCCATTTCTTCATCCATAGCAGCCTTCCACTCCGGAATGACAATAACAATGGAGAAATGTCTAGGTAGCGTGGTAGATGAAAGAGCAGTAAGAAATGTAAGATTGGATGGAGATAAGCAAGAGTATGAAATATACTTGAAAATATGATAAGTGGTCATACCCTTCCTAAGAGCAATAGGAAGGTAAAATGTGTCAAGCTGCGGACCCCGACGGAGACAATTCGGTGATGGGGATTTGTTGGCCTTGTGTATGTCTCCTGCGTTGGTAAACCTGCAACATTGGTGATTGAGGTTGTTCCACTAGAGAGGTATCAATATCCAAGTTAATAGGAGTAAATAGAGGAATCTCGAGAGATTTATCTTATGATGATGTATGTTGTTCATGGTAATAGGGAACAGACTCACAAAAGGTAACATCACAATTGACGAATGTGCGACGAGAACTATGATTAAAGCACCGATAACCCTTTTGGGTTCTAGAGTAGCAAAAAAAAATGCATTTTACAGCACGATGACTTAGTTTGTCCAGTTTAGGACTAAGAAGATGAACATAACACAGGGATCCGAAAACACGAGGAGTAAGAGTAAAAAACTTCTGAGAGGGAAAAAGAATAGAGAAGGGAGGCTTAGTACCTAACATTGAAGTTGGCATTCAATTAATGAGAAAGGTAAGAACATCATTTGCCTTGCATATTCATGTGGAACAACAAAGTCCTCGCCACATCAAGAAGATGACGATTCTTACGTTCAGCCACACTATTTTGTTTAGAGGAATAAGGATATGACGTTTGATGTATAATTCTTGAGTAGAACAAAACATGGAAAAATCAGAACTTGTATATTTCAAGGCATTGTCAGTGCGAAGAATTTTTAAAGAAGTATCAAACTGATTTTTCACTTGAGCAAAGAATTTTTGAAAAACAGAAAATACATCAGAATGATTTTTCAACAAGAAAATCCAACACATACGAGAATGGTCATCAATGAATGTGACAAAATATCGATGACCATCCTTATTGAGTAAGGAAATCGCCCCCATATATCAGAATGAACTAAACCAAACGGGATATTACTCAAAACATGATCCTTGGACTGAAAGAAAGAACAAAAGTGTTTACCAAGTTGACATGCATTACAATGAAACTGAGATCTTAGATCGGAGGAAACAAACAAACGTAGTTTATCCAACAAAGAACGGCCCAAACAATAGTGCCATTGATAGGCAGTGTTCTGCGATGAGTGGTGAGCTGAGGAGGCAGAGTTGGAGAAGACATACACGCTGCCCTGCTTATGCCCCCCACCAATCATCGCCTTCGTCTTGAGGTCCTAAAAGACACAATGTGAAGAGAAGAAGGTTACGGAATAATTTAACACAGTAGTTAAGGTAGATATAGACAAGGTTGATAGGAAATTTAGGCACATAAAAGAACATGACATAGTTCTAATTTAGAGGTCAACTGGATAGTGCCAACTCCTAGAGCTGGTATAAGGGATCCATCAGCAATGGAGACAAATAGGAGGTGAGTATCAAGATGTAAAGATGTAAACAATGCTCTGTTACTAGTCATATAAGAAGAGGCACCTAAATCTAATACCCAACAGGTGGTTGAGGCAAGAGTGGCTATACCAGATGGGTGGCCGTTGGATGTAGCCATAGAAGACGACTGAGCTTTCCTGGTAGTCTTTCCTTTTAGCAATCTTTCATACTTAGATACAGTGATGATAAGTGTCGCCTCTGGTGGACTAGTTAATGTCCTAGTTTGATACTCAATAGATGTGCTTGCAGTAGGTAATACTTCAAATGTAGTGTTAGCATGAGATGACCTTCCAAATTTTTTCTAGCACCGGTTGGGTGTGTGATTTGTGTGACCACAATGTTCACACAGAGAGAAACCACGACCGCACCCTCGTCCACAACCAACACTTCTCTTTCCCCTTTCACGATCTTCCAGTCAAGGTGCAACAAATGCACTATCGGTATCAGCAATAGTACTTGATGTAGAGATACACAATAATCGAGAGAATACATTTTGAATGTTGGGAATGGAAGGGTCCACAAGAAGTTGAGCTCGTGCAGCGGAGTAATTGTCATTCAGCCCAGATATAAACTTAGCTGCAAGAAAGTCCTGACATTGCTGACGGATAATTGCAATATCTGCTATAGCAGGATGAAGTTGACACAATTGGTCTCATTTTCCCTTTAATAGATTATAGCATTCTTGAAGAGATCTTTCCCCCTGTTTCATATTGAAAATCCCTTCATACAGATGATACACATGATATATATTCCCTTGAGGAGCATAAGTAACAGCAAGAGAGTTCCAAATTTCCTTGGATGTGTCAAGCAACATAATAGTGTTAGCAATATCTGTTCTATGCTATTCAATAAGGTGTTAAAGACTGCTAAATCAGATCTATGTCAGCCTTCAAAAGAGGGATCTAAGGAGTCGGGGGGCAAACTAACTATGTGCTGCTCCTTTCCGTATGAGCCAAGGATGCAATGCATTGATTTTGCCCAAAGAAGGTAGTTCACTCCATTAAGTTTGATGGAAGTGCCAACAAAAGTCACAGGCTTAGTTTCAGTGTTAGCGAGAGTTAAATTCCATTGCTGGCAGTACAAGAACAGGTTTGTCAAAAAGAAAAATTTGTAGATACAAGAACTAGAAGGAAAGTACCATCAGTAGCAACATAGTAACCTCCCAACCTTTACTCTATTGAAATTTCGCCGATTGCTAGCATAAATAAAGATAGCGAAATCAGAGCTTGATTTCGTCGAGCGCCAAAAGGTAACAAGGAGTAGCGTCGAGGACTCCGAAAACCACAGCTCCAGCTCGAGAATCTCGCCGAGGTCAAACATCATCAGAAGAGAGGGAGGCGCCAAAGAATTCGCCGACAAGCGTCCGCTCTAGATTTTCTATTGATCTGCAAAAGATCCACCAGTGAATCCTTCCGCCTAGAGATTCTACTTAGCGCCTAGGGTTGACAAAAAAGAGGAAGGCAAAGGGGGAGCGGGAGAAGGTCGGACACAAGGGAGGGTCGAAAATGAGAGACAGCGAAAGTTGAGCGCCTGCCTCTGATACCATGTAGAATTAGAAAATTTCTTGCGTTCCTTGCATTAGTTACAATTAGGGTACTGTACACAATTTATATACAAAAGAGAGGGAACCTGGATCCAATAACAAAGTGGATCCGGGTAAACAGGGCCCATATTCAATATCTTGAAGCAGCCAAAAATATAAATTAGCATCTATATTTCTTTGATAAACATGATATCCAAGTCTTTATTGCTATCTCTTTAGGTATGCAAAGGGTGATCTATCCAATACTTGGGAGTTTAAATTTTGAAAAAAGTACAGCCAAAAATAAAAGTGGTTCCAAGAACAACGTTTTAGATTAGTAAGCAATCATAATCTTATTAATTAGAAAACAGTTTAAATCTCTCTTTTTCTCTTTTTAATTATTTAACTTCTATTAAAATATTATTTCCTCTTCGATTTGAGATATTTTTACAATATTTAAGAACTAAAATTATGTTTCAATTATACGAGTGAGAGATTATGTCCAAAACATGTATTGACACAAGTTCAAACCTGTACACCAGATTCATAGGCTTCTTATAGCTAATATGAATGGTAGATATGTTCAGCTATACATTCCGGATGTAACACGAATTGTGAAAAGAAAATATGCAAAAAAGAATGTACCTCCCATTCTACTATGGCTCGGCAGGTTTTGATTGCTGCTGGATCTGTTGAAGAAGAGCTGCAGCCAATTGTAGAGTTGCCTGCAAACGCTTCTGAGGATCTGATTCTGTATCTGAAAGCTGTTGGTTTTGTTGTCCAGAATTTACTGCTGGTTGCACTGCAGGAACATTTGTTGGTTGCTGTTGGTCATGCATAAGTTGGGCAGCTGATGAGCTAGAAGCAACAGAAGAATAGGCATGCGTCACAGTGTCCTGAGCATGTGCGTCCGTGGTCTGGGCATGCATTATTGGGATCTGGCTATGTGAATTGTCTGACCGTGACAAGTTTGAGTGTTTACTCTGAGTCTTCTGACCATCTGTTGGTAAGGCTGTTTCGTTGCCTGACTGTTTATGTTGCCCAAGAAGAACTGCGAGTTGTGCAAGTTGCTCTGGCTGCAAGGGAAGCAGCAAACTTGAAGAAGCCTGAGGCTTATTTCCTTCTTGTGAGGGGATTTTGCCGGCATGCAAGGGAATACCAGAAGTATCTGGTGAATAATTGGTGGAAACAGATCTTTGGGCAACTTTATTATTTCCCAGCTGCTGAAGCTGTGCATTAGAATCGCTACTTAAATGTGACACAGGACTTGGAACTGGGAGTGGAAAGCAACCAAGGTCAGAACTTTGACCGTGAATTTGTTTAGCCAAGTGTGATGACATTTTTGAGATTTGGTGCTGGTTGCGTCTACTTTCTACATGATAGTCGGGCAGTTGTTCTATTGGATGCATTGCTCCTGAGCAAGGAATATTGTCGCGTATTTGAGGTGGCAGTGATGGAGGTGAAGGTTCCTCTTGTGGATTGAAATACTTCTGAGTGTGAGAAAATGTCCTGAAATCAGGGGATCTAGGCTTTGCAAATGATGTATCTTCATGGAGGCTACCACAATCATTTCGGGGAGGCAGAATGGGTGGCAGTTTTGCTTCTGAAACTTCAAGTGGATAGTGAAGAGAACTGAAGTTAGAACCAGGCTGTTGAAACTTTATAATGACACCAGAGATGCTCAATTTTCCAGGTACTCTTAGAACTTGTTCAGAAAACTCTGATGGCGGCACTAGAAACAAAGTGACCTTGTCGCTGAGTTTAGAGACAGCAGCTCGCTGCTTCTCGCCAAGATAATGCATGAATTCATTGAAAAAAATAATATCAGCATCATTTTCTGGAACAAAAAACACCACCCAGGTATTGGTTGCCTGGTAATAATGTTTAGCGAGCATATCAAGGCTTGTTCTTGCAGTGCAGTTTAAGAACTCCGGTCTGCAATAAAAACAATATGAGAAATAAGGAAACGTGAAACATTAACAGAAAAAGCAGCAACAATCTTTTGACATTTTAACTGAAAAAACAGCAACAATCCTTTGACCAACTAGGTTTAACAATCAGAGAAACTTCACTCCTTATATCTAAAGCAACAGTATAATGACAAGTGAACACTATGAAATTAGTAGAATATCAAATAACGATGCCAAAACATATAGCCCATGCAGATGTGAATCATAAATAAGAAAACTAGAATATAAAATATTTAGTCCAATGAGAAAATTCACTACACAACTGTAACAAACATGTACTGACATTTTAGGTATATACTTATTGTTATGTGGTGTCAACCAAATCTCGACGATAACAAAACAAGATTATGAGAAACTTACAACATAAAATCAAGGACCTTTCCCACAGGAAAACATCGAGCCCGGCAAACCGGTGTCCCTCCCTTAGCTATTGTTCCTTCCCATTTCCATTCTAGAAGCCGTGGAGTCTGACGATGCTCAGGACTTGGTCTTTGCAGCTTGGCTATATTTAAAGGCAAAGGACCAGAACCTGAACCTAAATTATCAAGCATTCTCCACGATTCATCCATATCTGTAAGAGGACCATTCATAGTCCTCAATTGAAGGGCCCTTTTATGATCAAAAGGAGCAGATTCAAGACCTTTATTGTAGGCAGTATTGCAAGGCAAAATGGGAGAGAACTTTGACCTGCCAAATTCATGTCTACCTTGTTCTGTGTCGGAGAATGGATACTCAGGAAGCTCCTTGTCAGAAAATAGATCTATCTTTGCCTTCTTAGCTAATGGAAACATGCCATTCTCCGTGCCCCAAGAATCATCAAGAGGTGGAGTTCTCTGTCGTCTCTCAGAAGGAACATCATGCCACAGTCCACCTCTCTCTGCTAATGGACTATTTCTATAGCGTTCATAAAGTTCTTCTGAAATTTTTCTCTCGGAATTGAAGTCTTGCATCCTATTATGTTCAATATTGCCTGCAAAAATGGATCCTGAACCCATACCAGACTTTACAAAACTGTTTCCCCCCAAACCAGTAAAACTTACATCACTAGATCGTATGAAACTTGCATCTCTTGGAGATCTCAGTGGAAAATCTGCAATATGACTATCAAGTCCTCTATCCAAGTGGGAAGATTCCAAACTACTTGGGCCGGGTTGAAAACTAGGTTTCGCATGTGGAGGGAAAGGAGCATTGCTAGAATTCCTTCCATAGTCAGTTGAGGGTAGTCCATTTTTGGCAAAGCATATGTGCACTCGGGGATTGTTGAATAGTTTTCCTTGAAGAGCTTCTTTAGCCCTGCAAGCTGCAACTAGACTTTGGAAACGAACAAAAGCATAACTCCGGCCAGGAAATGCAGAGATACTCTCAATATCACCAAAAGGTGAAAAAGCCCTCCTTAAAGCTTCTTCATCAACATTGAGAAATGCTGGGAACCCTATCCATAGCTCTTCGCTAGGTTCAGTACTCTTAATTCGCTTGTTCTTCTCAACTGACTTTTCAGGACTTTGACCATGAGCTCTTACGTCTCTTCCAGCTGGTGTCTCTCCCCGATCAATTGAATATCTTCCTTCATTAACTTTTGAATATTCATCATCCAAGGAGGCTGCTGAAGCCCTGTCCTGTAATTCAATTATTCTGGATTAAAAAAACACTGATGAGTTAAACTACTTGGACTCTTTAGTGCTGGATATGACAATGATAATTTGGGCCTAACAATTAACCAAATAAAATAGAAGGTTACTGATGCCTCTATCACATTAAGGCTGCTTCATATTTATAAAGAAGATAATTCTCTAGATATGACGAGTCTAAAGGAAACTATACAAAACACATTTGATTTCTAGAAAATAAACTTTAAATGGCTCTCAACCGTGACTTCGGATCAAGTGAGCTTGAGCTCTAATTCAATTGTAATTAAAAGATGAAAGAACACTTGTAATGCTCTCACAAACTAGAGCATAGTCCAAGCCAAGTTTTCAAGTAGTGTTTCTGGCAAGACATGCATAAGCATCAATCATAGAGTCATAAGCCAATAAAAGTAAAGTTTTTGAAGTGTACCAACTTACTACAATAATTACAAGAAAAATTGACACTTGAAGCATACCCTAAAGAACAATAACAGTAATTCATACATTCTTGCATCAGAACATCACATGACCGGACGGTCATGCATGAACTTGTAGGTCACTTTAAACAAGTAGAAACTTTTGGTGAGAGCTTGCTCAAAAGGCAAATGTTTGAGTGCCCCATGCTCACACTGCTTCCTGCCTTCTAGTTCAGAAACAATACAACTTGTTTTGTGGCTCGGTACATGCATATTAAGCAAAGTAGCTAGCACCCTGGCCCACATATAAATGAGAAAAACATGCCCCAAAATCCACCATGATAAAGGTTTCGCTATTCTTTCATCACCATTGCAGATACAAAGAGGTATATCCGAACAAAGTCTTCAAAATTGAAGCCATAATTAAAAAAAAAAAAGAAAAAAAAAGCTCTACTTTTCAGCACTCGAGTGATCTTACTACCACAAGTAGCCTTTAGATTCCACACTAGAATTGATCCTATCGATGGTACTACCTTACCACACTCGAGTGATCTTACTACCACAAGTAGCCTTTTCTGGACTGCCCTATTCCTAAGATTTAGAGCAGCCAATTTAGGAGCATGAACAGCATGCATTCACCTCACAGAATTGTTAAGGTTTAATTTAAAGTAACGAAATGCCAGCACCTGTCTAGACCTTTAAAGTCTTTTTATTGTAGTTTACCATGAATCATACCAGTGAAATACAAATTATTCGTGAAGCAAAAGGAAACCTTTCATATTAAGGTTAAAACAAAAACTCATTTCTCCAAAGATATGGTTCTTTTTTTTTTCTCTTCTTCCATATCTTCTCTTTCCTTTACAAATTACAGCACAAATAATTCTTAATGGATACAAATTTATAAGACCTATTAGCTCAAAATCATTGCCCAGGCATGAAAGAGAATCCAGAGTTTTATACAAGAATTTGTTAATGCTGAGAAGAAAAACATTTGTGTATAACCTCAACAGTGAAGTTAAATTAGCACTTGAAATTAATCACTGAAACCAAAAGAAAATACTTACTACTCGCTCTTTTCAAGGTTAGCAATTATATGATTGTTATATGATAACACCAACCGGTTTATCATTCAGTTATTGTAGTACCTTGACTCTTAACTAACACGTGATAAAATGAAATAGTGCTTGGAGCTACGAATGTGAATTAAGCTCAACCAAAAAAAGTCTGTTCTGATTGTTATGAAACTCAGAATTTCAGATAGAAGAAAATCTTTGCCTTTTCATTTCATTCAGATTTACAACCTTGATTGCAACATCTGAAAAGCATTTGATAATATTAGACAATTCATGTATCTATAATTGTCAACTTAAAGTTCTCAATCTACCCAAAGAAGAAACAAGGAAAATAAGGGAATAAAACGAAAAAGCACAAATAAAATATAAGATAATTCATGACTGATTGACTTCTACATAATAGCTATCCAACTGAGATACTGAAAGTCCTTTACCAATATTTTTTCATGAACTTTCTTGTCCATTCATGTTCATCTTCTCCATACCTCTACACAAAAGCAAGCAGTTATACTAATCGTATTCTCCCAATAAATACACATGTTCATACCATCTAAGATAATTCACTTTCAAACAGTTCCAGTAAAACTGATACTTCCATTATGCATTTCCAACAATAGATTCCTAATTAGAAGTTTTACAACACTTTTTTCTAAAAATCCGACAGTGAAGTTTTTTCACCTTACCAGACCACTGAACCTGTCACCTTAAAATCTATTCATTTCACTATCCACTCCCAAGTAAAAAATGTCATTAATCTGTTATTTTACCACTTCTGTATGTGCATAACTCAAATTACATCATTAAAGTTCCCAAACTTGATACTTAGGTTGTGTTTATGCTGATTTTTTCCTTTGTCTTGAATTGCAATTCAGGTACTCTGATTTTCAGCACATTTTGCTAGTCAGCAGTGGCCACCGCTATCTTTCACCTGCTACTCTGACATATTGATACAACAGAGCTTTTCATTAGTTTGACATGGATCATTGTTGTTGTTCTTGGAACTTACTAAGAATCTTTATTTCCTACAGCTCAATAGAGTTGTCTGGTGGCAATCTAAGTAGGTTAGAGAGTCTTGAGACAAAAATATGATGAATTGTTTGTAGCAAATCACGGACTACCATACAGACAATTATGCCAAAAGAACATAGTATATTTCCACTCCACTAAGCAATATGATTTGATCTCCATTAAGTTTAGAACAATCAAATAATTATTCACCTCACAAGGCGTATTTCTAATAAGATGAGATTCAGTACATTCTTTAAATTTTAAGAGTTATGGCATTCTTCAACATTGTTAAGACGATAGGTGCTATCGGCCATGAGAAATGGATGCAAATTCCACTCTTGTAAACGTGCATTGTTCTGCTCATTCTTAGACCACCTAAACAGAGAACTAAGCAGGTAATCCATGTAGACATAGTTAGATAAGTTAAATCAGGAAGAGAATCCAATAATTCCATGATCAGATGGTGATATTGTCATCAGAAGAGTTCAATGATGGGAGGTTTACTCTGATTAACATTAGGGACGTACCAGGCAACCATTAATGCATGTTATAAAGAGAGACCCAAACAGAACAAACTGCATAGATCTAACTTGGATCTCTTGACTATCATGTAACATAAAACACCTAAGAGGTGGATGATTGTCATTTGACAAACATGGCCAGTTTGTGAAAGAATATTTTTGCGTCTTGTAACTTGTGAGCTTACACAATATTGTGGTTATTATTTGATTAAAAACATGTGATGACTTATGATAGATTGACATGGCAGGTTTGACACCTTCTAGTTACAAAAGAAACATCACACTCATGACAACATGGAATTCCTTTGACATTGAATAAAAGGTACAACAGGTTGAAATGCCAATAAAAACTAGAAACCCCGTGCAGGAAAAGAAATGATCCCTGGTACTGGCTGTAAAAACTACAATTTAAGAAAGAAATGTGTTTGAAATGCCTAAGAAAACATGTGTTCATTAACAACAAAGAGTTCAATCTATGGGTATAGAACAGTTTTTTTTTAAAAAGAACAAAAATACTACCGAACAAAGAGATGACAGGCTCAAGCTTGAGAGATATAGGATAGTGTGAAACGACTCGGCTCGTGGTCTAGGAGGTTGGGCATACATAGAGGAATAAGAAGGCAAAGCAGACCATTGCATATATAGTCTCTACTACTGCTGATCTACTGAAAGGTATTAGATTGTTCAATAACAATCTGAAATTAAGCGGGAATACATAATATTTCAAATGTTATTTTCACTATTAATTCACTTAAACGCTGGTATTAAATGAATTTGAAGACAAAACATAAATTTACATATTCATACCTATTATAGTATTAGTTACAAGGAAAGGCTTTACACTTCATGTCAAGTAAAAAAATCAAGGTTTTAAGTACTGGTCTATACCCCATTATTGAACAGCCACATATACTAGTCCGTACCAATTTCTATAACCTTTGTAAAAAATTACTATAAGTTGAATGGTAAATGAAACTTTTTTATGTGGAAGTTAGTATGTTTTATGAAGCCTCCTTGGACCCGCTCATATGCAGAAGATTTTCGCACAAGGCAACATTTCCTATGTAAATATGCTCTTTATCTATTATAAAAGAGTTTTCCTGATGTACCAATTTGATATTGTATCTTATATTTAATACTAAGACCAAAAGAGAAGTTACATCATAGTACCAAATTGATGTACGCTTTTCTTCAGAATTAATTTAAATAGTAGAAAACACAAGTTGATATAAGGTCGATAAGACAGCTTTGGGTTCAATGTGCTGGATAATGATGGTTGCTTACTTGCTTACATATGTGTTTTTGCTGAAATTTACACTAACGTTGATGTGCATTCAGTTAAAACAATTTTCACATGTTCTTGCAACCACTGTATATTCTTTGAGTGATTTTAAGCCTTTGGAAAACTTCAGAAATCTATATTCACCTTAGTAAATATGAAAGCCTCCACATATTGAATTCTTGAACAGGAAGCAGATCGATTGTAGTTCATTACGATATATGATGATCATGCTTTGCTTAGGCTGTCATTTGGTGATCCATCATAGTCTTTAATAAATAACTAACTAGCATGGTGCTTTGTATATTTAAGCGCAAAAGCATCCATATCAGATTATAAAGTAAATCATTTCTGCGTGATTTGAAGCTTAGATTGCACTGTCCAGCTTGTTCAAGCAAAGTGAAGGCAGTGAAATGGTACCAGGAAGGAATTAGTTTTTGGTAACTGAGTTAAGTAGTCTCAAATTCTTGTAGTTAGCTCACAAATTTTAGAATTATTTGATGTCTCAAATAAGGCCAAACAATTGCTAGGAAGAAAGCAAATTTGTTACTGAAAGCACGGTTTAAGAAATTATATGGAGAATTGTTATCCTTGTTTTTCTATTGTATATGTTAAATCCATTTAGTTCATTAGAATGGTGAGAATCTGCAGTCCTATCCTAAATTTTGATAGATTAAACCAAGAATTCATCCCACAAATAAAAGGTTGATCATGTAAGAAAAATGAACATCTAAAAGGAAATCAGCAATGTAAAAAGTTTTGCAGAGAAGTAACTGGGTTAACTAGTGAAGTTTGCTTGTATAGTTGCAATACTCAATATTTTTTTAAGTGCATTAGAATGATGAGAATCTGCAATCCTATCCTAAGTGCTCCCGAATTTTTTTTCTTTTGTACGAGCAACTCGTAAGTAACATCAAAATCAAAGACTAATATATTTCCTAAAAGCAACAATTGCTCTGAATTATCATTAAAACCCGTAGGAGATAGAGTCAGAAGGCAACTGCCAAACTATAAAGACTATCAGAAAATTTTTTAATAACCAATTCATTATCACGATCCAAGAGATCATGACATAAATACAATTTAGAAATATGGTACTTTGCCTCGTAATGGATGGAGTAGCTCTGACAACTCATAATTGTTAATACCTTTTCCTGGTACTAAATGAACTACAATAGATGGTTGTTTATGTCGATAAGATCAGAGATAGTGTTAACTTACGTTCTTACATGAAATGTATAACATATGAACAATTATTTCCAAGCTTCTTATCAAAAATATATGTTATTTATATGCAATGTGTGGGTACTATAAGAGTAGAAATGCGAACTCTTGAAAGAAATTATTAGTTAAATGCAGGTACCTACTTATGTTTTAGTATTACTTAAGTTCACGCCAGCAACAAACATAATTATAATATAAAAACCACCATACCAAGATTGAACTTTTAAAAACCAAACAAACTTACAGTTAATAAGTCTTATGCATAATTGTTAGTTGGAATTTGAAAACCCCACATAAAACAAGCAAGTAAAGAGGGAAATAAAGCCACCTACATATAAGGCAGTGTTGTTTAATCGACATGGATTTTCTTATTACTCTTTTAATTAGTACGCTTGCACTCTTTTCCATTCAAGTGATCCTATATACTCAAAATGTATATAAATAGCAAATTGGTGAAAACCATCAATGGGAATAGTAAGTTGAAAGGATAATTACAAAATTAATCAAACAACAATTCAATGACATAGGATAGCCATTTCTTAAAAGGTAAGATGAGTGAAATGATAGATTAGAGGTAACTTAATTTCATGAATTATTCTTTTTTCCTGCAAATGATTGTTGTGACTTGGTAAATTGGACAGCACGATGTACCTTTTTTTCATGTTTAGACATTTTAAACGTGGGCCCAAGTTCATTATTTTGTAGATCCAATGGAATTTCTCTTAGTAGTATCCTAATAGATAAGGCTCGTGAATGAAAGAGAACATGATACGAGAGTACATGATTACTGCATGCCAAAAAGCAAACGGGATTTGCTGACAAACAAGGATTTTTTTATGACTAACCCCCTTTGAAAACTCGACTCTAAGAGGTTTCCCTGCCACAATGAATCCCTGGAGCCCTCTCAACGCAACAACCGCGTCTTCTTCTTTCCTATAGCTCACATAGGCGAAGTTCCTGCCAGGCACATAAGATATGTCCTCGATGTCTCCAAACCTCAGAAAATACTCGCAAAGAGCATTCTGCGAAACATGAGAACTCAAGTTTCCGACCCACAGATGCCTTGTTGGAGGAGCAACGCCCCACCCACTCCGACGTTCCTTCTCTTCATGCCTTGGCAAATACTCATTGCTTGTTCTATCCCTTCCTCCGCTTCTTCCAATCTAATAATAAAAGTAAAAGAGCGAAATTAACAGCCCAGCACCAGAAAACGATTAATTCAGAAAAAAAAAAATGGTTAAACAAACTGAGCACAAGAGAACAATCAATTTGAAAATCGTCGTTTCATCCTCTGAAGTGAATTATGGGAACTGAAATACGGTGCTTAACGAACGCCATCAACAAAGGAAGATAATGAGCAAGAGTAATGGCTCATTCAAATCAAAACAAAAAAAAAAAAAACCCTAAAAAATAATCATATTTTTGGCCCAAAATCTGAACTAAAAACACATCAAACAGAAATTGATATTTGAGAACGACGTGCTCCAACAAAAAAAAAGAACTACTATGGACGAACAGAGACAAAACGGAAAGCGCAGATTAATAGAAACGAAGGAACAGTTGCAAAAGGATCGAAAATCCCAAAATCAGCTACGGAGGTGGATAGGAGGAACTAACCATCGCTCAGGGGCTAGGGTTCCGGCGGCGGCTATCGTAGAACAAGGTTTTGGAAGAAGAACGAGGGTAGGGCAAGAAGATTTTCTGGCCGACGCCCTGCCTTGTGCTTAATCCGAGGACGAGGCCAGGGGGATGGCGATCGACGGATTTTCTGATGATTTTAGGAAGGAAATTAACCGAGCAGATTTACGTGCATTTTTTTTATGAATATAGAAATTAAAATTAAAAAAAAAAAAGGAACACGAATCGGGAAACGGCTTTCAAATGCATCTCTACCGTAGGATCAACTAAAATATTTTTGCTCGGATCTTTTTGGGCAGTGAGCGGTGGGCGGTTCACCAAGCCTTTTGCAATCCGGCCCTATATTTCTTCTTAATTACAAGTTGGCAAAATAATCAGATGCATAATTTTATTAAATAATAGTTTTTTTAGTATTACTTTTTTCTTAACTTTTTATAAAATTTAAAATTCACTAATGCTGTAATGCATCGTGTTTTGTTTTTAAAAAGCTAAATAAATAATATTAATTGAACGCTTTAATGATCAGATGGGTAAATAAGTCTCCATCCAAGATAATATAACTTTGCACTGAACCATCTCAGCTAAGTTCATGGGCCGGAGATAAGCGAATTCGAACCGCTAACATCCATCATAGAGTTAGATCATTGCATCTTTGGCCTCCCCGACTCATTCTACCGCTAACATCCATCATGTGGTTTATCAATCTCTTCCTGGCCTTGTTGGTCTCTCTTTCACGATGGATTCAATCAAATTTTCCCTCGCCTTTTGCGGTTACAAAGTAGGAATCGGTCTTTTTTGGTTCTTGAAGAATTGCCTTTGAATCCAAAGCACGGAGAGACAAACTTCCCACCAGAAAATTCCTTCTTCATTTTTGGCGATTTGTTCTCTCTACCTACAATCCTTTAGAGTTAGATTGGGACCTTTGTTCTCCTCTCTTCCACCTCATCTGGCTGGCTGGACTCCAACTTGCAAACTTCAACACTAATATCCTCAATGGGTGGTATTTCTCAAATCGAAGAGGATCAGAATAAGCCTATTGATGAAGCTGATCATGGAGATATGGAAGGTAATGCTAGGCAGGTGTCAGGGAGATCTTTGTTTTCTAACAATAGTTCTCATACCACTAGCTGTGAGCTTCATCATACCCCTATCTCTCTTGGGAATTGTGCAATAAAAATTACCGCCCCCGGATGAGTTAGCTCAAAATATCCAATACTAGAAGAGTTCCCTTGTGGGGTATTTTGTTGGAGGTAGACTAGCATTTCATCCTATTGAAAAGAAATTACAAGGTGAGATGAAAGTCTTGGAAGGAGGTCCTTGGTTCTTCTTTGGTAGAATACTTATATTGAAACGGGAAGCTAATTCTATGTTAATAAAAATGGATTTCTCAACACTCTTGATATGGCTTCACTTATATAATCTCCTGTTGAAGTAGTGGTCTAAAGGAATTATTAGTCAAATTACAAGTGCACTTAGGCCAACCGCTTTATATGGATTAGGCCATGGCTTTGAAAGTAGAATCTTATATGCTAGGGCATGTGTTGAGATGAATGCAAAAGCTGATTTTATATTTGAAATTTTTGTCTCACTAATAAATGGTGGAACTGCTATTCCCCTTCACATTGAATATGAATGACATCCTTTTGTTTGCGCTATGCGATGGTATTACAATTCCCAACACAAATGATCAAATTGATCAAAGCTTGTATCTCATCTCCCACATATTCCATAAACTTCAATGAGAGATGTTGGATTCTTTAAAAATACACGTAGGCTTAGACAAGGATGTAATATGGCTCCATACTTATTTGTTATGGTAATGCAGCATCTTACAGATTTGTTATGCAAAGAGGTGGACAATGGAGATTTTCAGTTGGACAAGAAATGCTCAACCTTACCTATAACTAATCTCCAACCTATAACTAATCTCCAATTTGTAGATGATATTTTTTTTCCAAGGCGACTATGAGATTATCTTGCTGCATTTCTAAAGTACTCAATGATTTTGCAAATGAGTTAGGATTAAGGTTGAACAAAATAAAATTTGAGATTCTTTTTTCTACTTCATGCCAAGAAGACTTACAACATTCTATTATTGAAATACTTGGTATTCCACCTAGCTCTTTTCCTTTTAAGCATCTAGGAATCTCTGTTACTTAAGAAACTCTCTGATAAAGATTGTTGACCCTTGGTTGAAAATTGGTATCTAACAGCCTTGAAAGGGATGAATTGAGATGGAATCTAATTGCCACGGGGATTTCTCAGTCAAAACTACATATGAAGCTTTAACACCATTCAACCTTGTATAGTGGACATCTACTATCTAGTTTAAAGGTCGTATACCTAAATTCTCCTTCACTTCTTGGTTGTTAAGTTTGAAATGATTAACTACTTTGGATAGATTATCCAAATGGGGAATAACATGCAATAAGCAATGTTATATTCGTCATTTGGAGGATGAAACAATGGACCACCTTTTTTCACTTGTCTTGAAGTCAATAAGGTATGGAAACATGTTCAAAACAAATGTGTTGTGGACTCCTCCTTGAATTCTTGGCCCGTGATACTTCAAATGGTGGAATCTCAATGGAAGGGGCCTTCGATTTTGTTTACTATTAAAAAATTATTGTTTACTAGCACTGTATACCATGTATGGATGGAAAGGAATGCTGGGGTTTTTAAGAATTCCAAGAGAGACTTGGCGAATTCTTAGGAACAATTTTGCAAACTATTGGAGTAAGATAAAATTACTTAAAATTTGGGTTTGTCAACAAAATTTCATTAATGAGTTTGTAAAATCTTGGGATCTGCATGTACAAGAATATATTAGAGAAAAATCTACTGGGAACAATGATGGTGATTAAGTGAATTGATTCTAGTGGATGATTACATTTTATATTATGGATCTAAGGAACAATAATGGTGATTAAGTGAATTGATTCTGGTGAGTGATTACATTCTATATTATGGATCTAAACCTCTAAGGACAATGCTTGTTAAATCCAACCTTTATGATTACATTCTATATTATGGATCTAAACCTCTAAGGACAATGCTTGTTAAATCCAACCTTTACTCATATTGGAACTGATTGAGGAGAAGTAAACCTCGGGTCAGCTATACCAAGAGCTAGAAAATTTTAAGGTCATATATAACATGTAATAGGTCTTCCCTATGTTTGTTGATTAACTATTTGTATATATGTACGGTAGATTTGGATTAATTAGAGTCTGGACTCTAAGGCCCTGTTTAGGGGGGCGGATAAAAAATTACACTTTTTGGTGTTTAACAGGGCGGACAGATCTTTGTGAAAGGAAAATAGGAAGGATATTTACTCAGCTTTCCTTCGAAAGTTGATCCGTCCGAATCGGACGGATACATGAACAAACACACGTTGCCTCCTATTCTCACGCTGCCGCATGAAAACCTACCCTGTCGCGTACATTCGTTGCTGTCGCCGCCCTTCTTCGTTGCTGCCGCCGCCCTTCTCACCCAGCCGCACGCCCTTCTCACCCCGCCGCCGCCCTTCTTCGCTGCTGTCGCAGCTAGACGGTCGTGGGCGGCTGAGGAGGAGATGCAGCTTGCAGTGGCAGTGCAGCCTTGCAGTGCCGGCTGAGGAGGTTGAGGGGAAGGTGAGGTGGCTGATGGAGTCGGAAGGGGGAAGGGAGCTGAGGGAGCGGACGACGGAGATGAAGAGGAAGGCGGAAGAGGCAGTCGGAGAAGGAATATTCTCACCCCCTCACGGATCAACAGCCTGGCGACAGCGGTGTCGGGAATAGGGGAAGCTGCAGCCCGTCGAATGCTCCGTCGCCTCAATCGCCTGAATCGGAAAGGCGACAAAGCTTCGTCTTCCACGAAGTAGTGTGCAGCGGCTGGCTTCAAGCGTCAGAGACCAACTGAAGCTTGCTTCCCATGGTTCGCGTGAAGCCCGCAAGCTCGCCGAGCTCACCGGAGACCAACTAGAGCAGAGGCGGCGGCTAACAATCGGAGCTGTGGATGAGTAGAGGCGGCAGCTAACAAGCAGATGCGGCGGCTAACAATCGGAGCAGACGAGTCAGACGAGTCAAGAAGAAGGAGAAGTATAAAAATAAAAAAAAGAGTGAGTATATTAATCCGTCTCAGTTTTCGTCCCTCTAGGTAAACACAAAGAGAGAAAAATTTTTTATTTTCTTTCATTCTTATTTTCCTTTCTTTCTTATTTTTCCATCCTTCTCAGTTTCGACTCCCAATGCTAAACACAGCCTAATATCATAATCATTTTCTTGCAATACAATTTCTCTTGCCATTGGTAAAAAAAAGTAAGGAGCCTAAGGAATTGAGACAAAATGATAGGTAAATGTTCAAAACCCCAAAGACAAATGGGCTATAAACACATAATTCACATCCCTTCTCAAAATATGTGCAACCTTAATTCCTTGTCAATTGCTTGACATCTCAGGAGTCACTTAGTTCTTATTGTTGTGATAATTTTAAAAGGATAAATGTCCCTCTATTTCCTAAAGGGTTAAAAAAAAACCAATAAACTGGTAAATTGTGGTTAATCAATCGAACTAAATTGAACCGGTGATTTACCAAACTATACGATTTAGTGATCAAGTGGTTTTTCAACTGGGTAAATAAATTCCAATTTGGGATCCTAGACTGAACTATTAATTGACCACCCAAATTGATAATACTTAAGTATCAATAAAATAAATTAATCATATGTGCGGAAAGCTGTTCCTTCTCCTCATTCTCTTTTTGGGCGGTTTATAGGGCAACTCGTTGAAACTACTCGTGGATTCCTTTACGTTCCAAGCGCTTTTTCGGTAGAGTGAGAAGTATAGTCGAACATATGATTTTTGATGCGGAAAAAAGACGCAAGTCATTTAATTGACCTAAATTTAAACTTGCTTATAATATTTTTTTAATGATTATCTAATAACTAGTCACAAATATATATTAATTAGAAAATCAATTTAGTTATTTTGGTTTTGGAATGATTTGCAGATTTGGTGAATTGATAAGTTTGATTCAAGACAAGATATTGAGTCGTGATTCAATTAACCGAACCATTGACACCCTGATATGCCGACCACAAGTACACGATTTTAATATCGAAGTAATAAAAATAATTGTTCTTATGAGAACTAACGAGTGTTAATTTGCCAACCACAAGTGTTAATTTGTCACGTCCCAACGAACACTAACCTAACCAAGGTTAGCAAAGTACTCATGAAACACAACAAATATAAACCCACAGGACATCATTCCCTCTGAAAATTAATCAAAATTCACAATAGACTAATAACTCAACCTGTATATCCACAATCAAGATAAGAAAATAAAACCAACTAATACGATCAAAATAGCAAATGTACATCACTAAAACCAACATCAGACGATCAGAAATGAAATCATAATGAATCTGATCGATCAAAATATCAAACCAAAAGATCGATACACTCGATCAACCAAAACATATCAACACAATATCTCTAACTATCTATCAGGTGCTGATATCAACTCCAGGGTCCAGGTAGTCTCTAATCTAGCTATCACTAGCATCATGAGCAATTTCCTTACCTGAGGCAAAACAAAGGGAGTTAGCCCAAAAGGTTAAGCAGGAATCAACAGATATGGTACTGCATCAAAGAACTACCAAATATACAAGATAACTCAATGTAATAAGATGCAAAATCACCAAAATAGAAAAACAACACATGTGTCATGCAATCAAGAGCAATGACCATATAATGCTCCATAACGAGCCCACACTCTAATAGGAGTATTTCCACTGTTGCTCACACGATGGAACAACTGCCTCAATGACAGCTCAGAGGTGTTGCGTCCAACACCCAGGTAACCCTGGAAAATCCCGAAGGACTCCATCTAGGAAACCTACCAGCCGGCCCCATAGTCGTGAAATAGCATCTGGTATAATCCCTGGTCCGCTAGCCTCGAAGGCATAGCCCTGACTAATATCAGCCAGAAAGGATCACAATATAGCACGACAAGTCATACAACTGTCCGATGGGCCAAATATCACAACTGTGCAATACATGGATCCATGGCTCAATAGTCTATATCAACTCAATCACTAACTCAAGAATAATATAACTACCATGCGACCCATGTAAAATCACACAAGCATCTGTATGCATGAATAAAGACAACACATAGAGTGCAATGGATATTGAATCAAAAGCAAACAATAGAGCTACAAGATATCATGGTATTTAGCAACTACTCAATATAACACAACTAATACTATGATTGTAAAAAGGTAGGATAGGATTCCTACCTGTATCACAGTAGCTCATAGTGCGTCTGACGCTCTTTGTCCGAAGACCTCCTTGTCCAACCTCGGTCCGCATAACACCTATAACAATACAAAAGATAAAATACATCACATGACCAGTAAGCAACTGATACACTAGTCTATTAAGACAACACATAGAGTGCAATGGATACTGAATCAAAAGCAAACAACAGAGCTATAAGATATCATGGTATTTAGCAACTACTCAATATAAGACAACTAATACCATGATTGTAAAAAGGTAGGATATGATTCCTGCCTGTATCACACAGTAGCTCCTAGTGCGTCTAACGCTCTCTATCCGAGGACCTCCTTGTCCAACCTCGGTCCGCGTAACACCTATAACAACACAAAAGATGTTAGGTCTATGACTCATAACAATCTAGGCCTATAGGTTTTCAAAAGCAAACAATAGAGCTACAAGTTATCATGGTATTTAGCAACTACTCAATATAACACAACTAATACCATGATTGTAAAAAGGTAGGATAGGATTCCTGCCTGTATCACAGTAGCTCATAGTGCGTCTGACGCTCTTTGTCTGAAGACCTCCTTGTCCAACCTCGGTCCGCATAACACCTATAACAATACAAAAGATAAAATACATCACATGGCCAGTAAGTAACTGATACACTAGTCTATTAAGACAACACATAGAGTGCAATGGATACTGAATCAAAAGCAAACAACAGAGCTACAAGATATCATGGTATTTAGCAACTACTCAATATATGACAACTAATACCATGATTGTAAAAAGGTAGGATAGGATTCCTGCCTGTATCACACAGTAGCTCCTAGTGCGTCTAACGACCTCTATCCGAGGACCTCCTTGTCCAACCTCGGTCCGCGTAACACCTATAACAACACAAAAGGTGTTAGGTCTATGACTCATAACAATCTAGGCCCAGAGGTTTGGGCCTTAACCCAAGGTTTACAAACCCGAATCCCGATTCGGTTTTTTCGAATATATTTCATCTACAACGGAATTCGACCCCTGGACATGACCCTCACGAGTTATGATCTTCTAACCAGTGAGCTGCAGCTCAAATGGTTAGAAGGTCATGACCTGTGAGGGTCATGTCCAGAGGTCGAATCTCGCTGCAGAAGAAATATTTTCGAGGGCATGATGACCCATGAAACGGAACGGGATTCGGGTTTGTAAACCTTGGGTTGAGGCTAGGCCCAGACATTCTATCCTTGGGCATGGCCTGGGGGTGCTTTGGCGATCTTTGGAGTTCTTTGGTGGAGCATGGTTAGCTTAACCATGGTTACCTTAACCATGGTCAGCCTAACCATGGTCAGGGCGCATCTGGACTCGATCAGGGTTCACACCGGAGTCCTATGGGCTGATCTAGTCAGCTAGGACTTAGGCGCCATCATCATATGTGTTTGAATAAGTTGGCACATGTCTTGCATGTGACAACTTATGAGAACATCCAATAAGGTTTAAGTGGAAGATCCATTAAGAGGTTAATGGACTTAAGTTATCTTAACCACTTGGATCCATCACTTGGCGCATATCCATCATGGAGGACTTGGCGGATTGGATCTCTTGGAGGCTTGAAGATTCGATCCACTTGAAGATTCAAACAAAAGGCGAGTTCATGAGGTTGGCGGCTTCCTCATGCAACCCTAACGCTCAAGCTAAGGTGAACTCTTGTTGGAGGCAACAAGAGCTTGGCGACCTTCTTCCTTGAGGCGAGGAAGAACAATTGGAGAGGAGTGGCATTGCTTTGGCGAGTCCTTGGGGCAAGGGCTTCAACCGGCGACCACTTCCTCTTCATCTTCATCACCGACGACCATCTTTGGGTGGCTTCTTGAGGAGAGGGGCTGTTCTTCATCTTCCTTGTTCATACACGCTGTGTGGTATAAACTCTATCATAGTAGAGATAACAATGTATGAACGATAGTTGATTGTGTACCTCTTCCCGGGATTAGGGAAGAGGGTCCTCTTATACTTCGAGAGTCATCTTGGAGGAGAGTTGATTCTATCATTGGTTTCATCGGATTTAGGTGTAGGGTAGGTGCAAGTATTGTACTTGTCTTGCCCGAACCTCGCTGTGTAGTTGTGGATATATCTGTCTTAGGGTTTGAGCAGGCCGGTAGTTATTGGGTGTTAGGTTTTGAGCATCTGTCTATTGCTCTTTGATCTACGATAGATCACCTTGCTGTGTGCGATACCTACCAGTGAACTCTAGTATGTGACAGGGTGCAACTAGGTGTGCAAAGTGGTTAGGTGCAGAGGAAGGACCTAACCCGCCACCTAGTCCATCAGTTCAGTGCATCAGAGTTTCGGCTAGAGGGATTAGGCAGAGCTAGACTCAGTTTGATTAGGCCGAGTGAGGGAGAGATCTGTATTGCTGAGAGAGGCCTTAACCCAAGATTTACAAACCCGAATCCTGTTCCGTTTCATGGGTCATCATGCCCTCGGAAATATTCCGTTTACGGATTCGACCCCTAGACATGACCCTCACAGGTCATGACCTTTTAACCATCTGAGCTGTTAAGGCCCAAACCTCTGGGCCTAGAGGTTTGGGCCTTAACCCAAGGTTTACAAACCCGAATCCCGATTCAATTTTTCTGAATATATTTCGTCTGCAGCGGGATTCGACCCCCGAATCCAGCGGGTTCGACCCCGAATCCCGATTCAATTTTTCTGAATATATTTCGTCTGCAGCGGGATTCGACCCCTAGACATGACCCTCACGAGTCATAACCTTCTAACCATCTGAGCTGCAGCTCAATGGTTAAAGATCATGACCCGTGAGGGTCATTTCCATAGGTTGAATCCCGCTGTAGATGGAATATTTCCGAGGGCATGATGACCCATGAAACGGAACGGGATTCGGGTTTGTAAACCTTGGGTTGAGGCCCAAACCTCTGAGCCTAGCTTGTTACGGGTTATGACCTAACAAAAGGTAAATTACATCACATTACCAGTAAGCAACTGATACACTAGTCTATTCTACCAAAAGCCAACCTAGTATACAAGTACGCATAAGTATACCCATATATACATCCATATACGTGTACACACTACATAATTACACCTATAATTAACCAAACACACACTAGGGTTAGCAAAGATATGTTTTTCATCTGAACCAACAACAAGGAAAGGTCAGCGGCTACAAACAACGGCAAACGGTGGTGCAACAACTTCCAACAAGGAAGGAAGCATCGTCGGTGCCTGAACACACGTGAGCATGCTACCACTTGGTGCTAGAGGTGAACCCACGTTAACCAACAATGAATGGTGACTCGATGGTGAATGGCAGCGTATAACGAAGCAGCCAACTCTGACAAGGACGAAGGCGTTGTCAGTGCTCGAACACACACGACACACTGCAAAAACACTACTGGAAAGGCTAACCCTCACATGCCGACAAAGGAAGAGGGCTAGGAGTTGCTGGAGCATGAATGTCGGTGAAATCAGGTACAAAGGCGATGGAAGTTCGGTGAAATCGGAAGAGGCAGTGGTGGAAACGGCGAAATTAGGTGAGGCGGTAAGTTTCGGTGAAAGCAACGAGGGAAATTGGGTGAAAGCGGAGGAAATCAAGCAAAAGGGCGACGGCAAAGTGGAGAGAGAGAAGAAAAAGGATTAAATTAGATTTCTTTGCCACTTTGCGATTTAGTCCACAGGTTCTATAATTTTACAAAGTGGTCCTTGGACCACATGGCATCACATAATTACTGTTAAATCATAGGGTCATTAGCCAAACGGTCAAATTAATATTTTAAGATAATAACTAGAGGAAAGGAACTACTAAGTCAAAACGATTTAGCAAAAACAAGAACGATGGGTGAAAAAACTATAATAAAAGAACTCAGGATATTGAGGCGCACTGCATGAATATAAGCAACTAAATTGAAATAAATTAAATAACGATCTATTGTGTTAAAAGAAATTTACCCAAAAGTACAGATTGCCCCCTCTCGGCAGTACAATCCGGTATCTAATCGAGTCAATCTCCTACTCTCGTGGCTTACTAACTCGGACTAGGCCCATTATGTTTGATGTTAAATTGGAGAGTCCCTCGAGTGAGGTTAACCTACTCTCATGGTTAATCACATAAGCACAAACTTGATGGATCCAACATCGCGATTCACCTCTCAGTCCATCTCACGACGCCTCAAATGCATGAAATCCCAACCAAAGAGTTTACACTAAAATAACATAACCAAGTTCATACTAACAATAATAAATCACTTTATATATATAAATCGAAGAGTTCAGTTATAAAATATCATTGGGTTAAAACCCCAAGTCCTAAAAAAAAGATATATTCCATAGTTTCTGATGCAGGGGCATTGCCAAGGAGATCTAAGAGAATCAAGAAGCCTTCGGTTTGTTACGGGATGACTACTTGAAGACTTTCACTTGAGAACTTGTTATGTTAAGAACTTATCTACATTGCTGCCCATTTCTTTAGCTTTTTGGTTTGTTAAACTATGACTTGTGGTCCAAGCTAGTCCTGATGGTTTGAGACTAGTTGATGGACAATTTGTAGGTAGGGCTTAGCCTAGAATTTACTTTCCAAGTCTTTATTTTACGTTGTAGTTGATGAATTTTGAAAAAAAAAAACCTTGAGTTAGCTTGCGCTGCTTGTTGAGGGAGAGCCTATGGCCCCTTGTGTTCGTTGAGGGTGAGCCTTTGGCCCCTCTATCTTGGTTCCCTGAGGGTGTGCCGGAAGGCCCCTCCATTCCATCTCCTTGTTGACTTCCAACTTGCCGAACCCCCTGATTTCCTGGTGGAACTGAGTGTTGATGAAACTAGTGGAGACGTGGGGCTGAAAGTAGCTGAACAACAACTTCCAGAAGTTAGCTGTGAGAACAGACAATCCATAGTTGCTGATTAGCCGAGGAAGGAGCTTGGCCCCCTTCCCATAAGGGGGCCTCAGGTGTGATCATTCCAACACACTTTGCATTTGAACCTGCATGCTTAATCCATAAACCACCTAGACACTTAATCTGGCACTTAAAAACTGATAACCCTAAGAGCTACATACCTGAGGGGATTCTAGGAAAAATTCATTTTACATCAGTGGTATCAGAACAATCCTTAGGTGCTCTTCATTAATCTGCTATTAATATGAGTTTTGGCATTGGAAAATTTATACACACTGTATTCGGTATTTTTGGACTGGGTTCTGTTTTGTTTTCTCTGAGTTTTTTGGCTGTGTTTTCTCACTGCTGGATTTTGCTGAATTTCTGACTTGTGCTTGGATCGTTGTCCGCTGAGTTTTGCCGAAATTTGTTCGCAAAGAGTTGTGAAATCTTTACTGTCCTGTGCACACTGTTTCCTGCAATTTTGAACTGAAATCTAATTGTTTCCCTGCAGTTTCGCTTGTGTTTTCTTGTCACTAAGTGGATCTTTTCTTGCTGGTTTTCTTGCTCACAAATCTCTAAGTTTTACTTTCTTTATACACTGTATTACTTGCGTTGAGAACAAAATTTTCTGCAAAGCTGTATCTAGTTTTTCTGCATTGCAACTGTTTGCTGAAACTCCTTGTTTCTGAATTTCTATTTTGGCTCTTTGTTGCTGTGTCTACGCTTGATATCTGCTGAGTTTAATCTCTGAAAATACTGCATTGTGTGGTGCGCTAATTACTGAGTTGAGAGGTCTCTAGCTGCTGGTTTTCCACTTCTGAAATATGAAACTTTACTGTAGCTTACCATCTACATTCCCGATATCTACTGAATTAGTGTCGAGGAATCTTGTGAACTGAGTCTCTTACATGCTGCTGCATTAGTATCTTATAGTAAGTTAAGACTGTCATTTGCTACTGCTGTTGAATTGCAAACTTTGATTCCTGCTGAAAACTCAGACACTCTACTGTAACTTACCATCGCACCTCTCTGATATTTGCTGAACTGGCCTAGTATATTCATTGTGGACTGAATATCTTAAATCCTGCTGCACTAATACCCGATAGTAGGCTAAAATCACCATCTGTTATTACTGAATCACTATCGAATATCAATTGCTAGTGGCTAACTGGGAAAATCTGAATTTGCATACTGTCGCACTTATTTCCTGCTGTTATTGTAGCTTACCAGTTGAATCATCTGATAACCTGCTAAACCATTGTGCTGCATGATACTTGGGTTGGTTCATAATTTCTACTAGCTGCGAAACCTGCACACTAGTTATATTATTAACCAAACTTGCGCTCATCATTGTCATTCCTTGTTTTCATGCTAGCTGATATATGTCATTCTAAACACTTGTGTTGGCTTTTACCTGCTACTTATCTATCTTGATTTGCTGTTACTTTCCTGCTTGTCAACACTCTGTGTGAACTTGACCTATCATCATGGTGCGTACTAGGAATAACTTCTTAGCTAGTGAACCCGAACTAGATCCTGCAACTATAGCTGATGTGGTGGCCATGTTAGCTGATATGAAAAAAATCATTAGACACTTTAAACCTAAGAGTGGGACACCTAGAATTTGCTTCTAGGCACAACTCAGCGCAACCTGATCCTGAACCTAATTTTCCCATAGAGGAAACCCAACCTTCTCCTAGAAGATCAAATGAACACAATTGGGGGGAGGGGACTAGTAGGTCTAACCTAGGAAATAGAACCGTCCAAAGACTGGAAACCCAATACCAAGCCAACAACCCAAAGAGATCCATACCCACTAGTGACGAACCTCTAGTTAAAGAACCATTCGGCAGAGCCCCTAACTACACTAGGGAGGATGATGAGATGTCTAGGACTATTAGGCTTAATCCACCTATCTTTGAGGGAGGACTAGACACACAAGAGTTTCTGAATTGGCAAGCTAATGTTGAGCAATACTTTGAGTGGGGAAGTATACCAGACACTAGGAAGGTTCAATGTGTTAAGTTTCTCTTGCGGGGATCTGCTCAAATGTATTGGAATAGTGTAGAGGTTAAACTAGCTAGAAGTGGTATCCCACCCATTACTACTTGGAATGACATGAAGTAGAAATTGAGGGAGAAATATGTCTCCCCTAACTATAGGCAAAGGATTTATGACCAGCTCTCTAGATTGGTTCAAGGCAATGATACTACTGCCGAATATGTGAGAAAATTTGAGGACCTCTTGACTAAATGTGATCTACATGAGGATCAATGGTTGACATTAAATCGATTTAAAGGAGGCTTAAGGGCTGATATTAAGAAAGCGTTAATACACCATAGATGTGAGAATTTACAAGAAGCCTATCACTTTGTTATGGACATTGAATATGATTTACAACAACTAAGGGTCACTCAGCCTAGGACCAGCACCCCTACTGTTTCAGTTCCAATCAATCCCAGCCCGTCACCTGCTAAGGCACCCATAGTGGAAGGTAATCCGAGAGACAAGAGGCCTACAAACCCACCTAGCAACAAGGTTACTTGCTACAAGTGTTCTCAGCCGGGCCATATTGCTAAGGATTGTCCAAAGAAGACTTTACTCATAGAGGAGGTGGAGGAGGATGAAACCGAGGGAGGGGAAGTTGAGAATGTGGCCTATGCTCCTGAATATAATAGTGAAGAAGAGCCCCCTTCTACCATGGCCATTGTGAGGTGTACATACATTAAAAATACTCACGCTGAGGATTGGAAAAGGATTAGTCTCTTCTACACCTATACCCAATGCAATGAGAAGGTGTGAAAGATCATCATAGACAGCAGAAGTAGCCTTAAATGTCATATCCAAACAAGCTATAAGTAAGTTCGGATTAGAGCAAGAAAAGCACCCTAAACCTTATAGTATCTCTTGGGTTGACAAAACAAGTATCCCTATTGCATTTAAATGTATGGTACCCTTAAAATTAGCTACCTACCAAGGAAGTATTTGGTGTGATGTGACAGAGATGGACGTGGCTGATGTCTTACTTGGTAGGCCATAGCTATATGACCTTGATGTCACTCACTATGGGAGAAGTAACACATATGAGTTCATGGCTGAAAACAAAAAGATCACCCTTATGCCTAGTTTACCACGTGAACTTTGAGCATCCCATAAGAAAGGCAAGGCAATTGAGGATAAGAAACCTATCATCCTATTAAGGACCCAACCTTTCCTACAAGCCACTAAGCAGACCGGTGCCATCTATACCTTACTTGTGCAGCCCACTAATCTTGAAATCCAACAAGAATAGCCGGCCATCATAATCGAACTACTTAAGGATTATGTCTCCATTACTCCATGTGAGTTACCAAGCGAATTACCACCTGAAAGATGTGTGCAACATGTTATAGATCTTGTACCCGGGGCCACCTTACCACACCTTCCCCATTACCACATGAGTCCTACTGAACCTGCCGAGCTAAAGAGGCAAGTGGATGAGTTGTTAGAGAGGGGACTTATACGTGAGGGCCTCAGCCCATGTGCAGTTCCTGCACTTCTTACACCAAAAAAAGATCGGACTTGGAGGATGTGTATAGATTGTAGAGCCATCAATAAGATCACTATCAAATATAGAAAGCTCATACCCCGACTTGATGATCTTTTGGACAAGATTGTGGGCTCAGCTTGGTTTTCTAAGATCGATGGTTATCACCAAGTTAGAATCTGGGAAGGGGATGAATGGAAAACAACCTTTAAGACTCAAGATGGGTTGTATGAATGGATGGTTATGCCTTTTGGGCTGACCAATGCCCCCTCCACTTTCATGAGGTTAATGTATCAAGTTTTGAAACCTTACATTGGTAAATTTTTAGTGGTAAATTTTGATGATATTTTGATCTTTAGCAAGACAAGTGAGGAGCATCTAGAACATGTTAGAGCCACCCTTGATCTTTTACAAAAGGAACAATTCATGCTGAATATTAAGAAGTGTGTTTTCTTGACACAAGAGTTGGAGTTCTTAGGATTTATCATCGATCATCAAGGGTTGAAGGCTACCCCTTCAAAAATTGCTGCTATCTTAGATTGGCCACCCCCTACCACAATAACCGAGGCTAGAAGTTTCCATGGCTAGCTAGTTTCTATAGGCGCTTCATTCACAACTTTAGTACATTTGTGGCTCTAATTACAAATTGCTTGTGCCAAGGGAAGTTTGAGTGGACACCGGCGGTCGAGAAGGCCTTCCAAGAATTGAAAAGGAGAATTACTACTACCCCCATATTGAGATTACTCGATTTTGGTAAAGTTTTTGTTGTTGATTGCGATGCTTCTGGGGTAGGGATAAGTGGAACCCTTAGTCAAGATGGACATCCTATTGCTTTTTTTAGTGAGAAATTGAATGACACTAGACAAAAGTATTCCACCTATGATAAGGAGTTCTATGCGGTGGTACAAGCGCTGAAACATTAGAGACATTACTTGGTACATAAAGAGTTCATTCTTAATAGTGATCATCAAGCTTTGATATACCTCACCAGTCAAGTCAAGCTGAATCCTAGACATGCTAAGTGGATAGAATTCTTGCAGCAATATACCTTTGTCCTAAAACATAAGGCTGGGATCCAAAACAAAGTGGCCAATGCATTGAGCCGAAAGGTTATGATCTTGAATACTTTGCATATTTCGGTTGTTGGTTTTGACCGAATCAAGGATGAATATGTTTTCTGCCCAGATTTCAAAGATATCTTTCATAGTGCTAAGGAACTCTCAATGCCATCTACTACTTATTCTATTCATGATGCGTTCTTATTCAAGGATGGCAGATTGTGTATTCCTCGCACATCTCTAAGGGATTTCCTAGTTTGGGAGCTACATGGAGGGGGAACCGCAGGTCATCATGGTAGGGACAAAACTCAAGCATTAGTTGATGAAAGATTTTATTGGCCCTCTATTTACAAAGATGTTTCCAAGATTGTGAGCCATTGTCAAGTTTGCCAAATTGCTAAGACCCATAAGCAAAATACCAGACCATACATGCCCTTACCTATTCCTGAAGGCCCTTGGCAAGACTTAAGCATGGACTTTGTGCTTGGTCTACCCAAAACTAGTGCTCATCATGATTCCATCTTTGTGGTGGTGGACCGGTTCTCAAAAATGGCACATTTCATCCCTTGTAGTAAGACCACATATGCCTCCCATGTTGCTAGGCTGTTTTTTAAGGAGGTGGTCCGTTTACATGGTCTACCACACACTATTGTTTTAGACCGTGATACTAAGTTTGTGGGACACTTTTGGGTGACTTTATGGAAACTCTTAGGGACAAAGCTGAACTTTTCCACTGCATATCATCCACAATCTGATGGGCAAACTGAAGTGATAAATAGGTCCTTGGGAAACATTCTTCGTTGCCTTGTTGGGGAACATCCGGGCACTTGGGATAAGTTGCTACCCACAGCTGAATTCATTTTCAATAGTGTTGTCAATAGGACTACCGGTGCCAGCCCATTCCAAATTAATCTAGGGTATCAGCCCCGTAAGCTGATAGGGCCTTTCGGCTGCTACCGCAAGTGCACGGTCTATCGCGTAATAAATAAGATCGAACCCACAGGGACTAGGGTCAAGTACTAACAAATCAGTCAATCGAAAGCTAGGTTAATGATTAATGAGAGAATGGTTAATGTCCTAGAGCAAGTAATTAAACTGAGGCGAATTAAGAGCAGGCAACACAGAGAGTAAAACAAAGCAAACGGGGTTTTAAGATTATGAGAGAGGATCTGGGTTTTAGGTTTCACCACACTGAAGCATGTAGAGATATTAAAACTTGATATTCTAATTAAATTTTATTTAAGTTCTCAAGGTAATCCTTCCTAGGGTACAGACGCGCTCTCTCTCAAGACACGGTCCAGTATTCGTCTTAACCCAAGTCTCCTACTCTCGTGGCTTACTAGGGTTAAGACGAATCCAATGGGATCTGTGAAGGATTAGGGTTCCTCGGGTGATTTCGAGTGCTCTCGCAACACGAAATCACCAGTCCAGTCTAGGGGTTCCGAGTGTCAAGGTTCACCTCTCAGTCCTTCCCTCGACATCTAAAGCATGCATACATATGGCCAGTATGTAAACAAGAATTAAAACATCCTAAACATGAATAAGAACAAAGACAAGTAAAAAAATATATAGATCAAACTTTAATATTCAACATTCATACAGTGGGCTACGCCCAAACCCCGAAAAATAGAGTTACGCTACAGGATTCATCGTGTAATACATCAAATCTCTCATGAAAGTTAAATCAAACCAAAGGGAAGGGTAGATCATCGATGGAAGAAGGCTCAGCGTGATCTTCTACGTTGGAACGAAGAGAAGAACTCGCCGGAACAGTGTTGTCGCCCAGAAAATCGCCCCAAACCCTAAGGTCTCGCCGTTCACACTCGTTCTCCCCATTTGCTTGACCAAATCCAATGATTTTGTTCCCAAAACGTCTGTGTCTTAGTTGAGAAGGTCTTCCCAAAATTTTGTCTAATTCCGAGCCCAGAATAGAAAGTTACAGGCAAAATACCGAGCGCCTGTCAAGCTGTACGCGTTACGATACACGGCCGTGCATGGATGCACGGCCATGCCCCTGTACGGCTCGGTTAAGTAAATTCTGATGACTTATGATGCACGGTCATGCATGGATGCACACCCATGGCCGTGCACTTTGTAGAGGACTCCGATTGAGCTGAAATTTGGCGTGTAGCTCCATCTCATCATGGGAAATCGTCCCATACCTTCATATTCTCCAAATTCCATTGATTTTGAGGTCAAATACCTGCATTTCATTAAAACAAAGGAAAAGTGAAGATTCTGAAGGATATGAAGCATTTGAGTAAATAAATGAGATGAAACATGCATTATGCTCTAAAATAAGAATGAAATTGAGTTACAAAATATCATATTTTTACATGTCTTCAAATACATCGGACTTAAAGTTTTGTTTGTCCTCAAGCAATTGAATTGTCTAAAATACAATGATGACATGGAATAGGGAATCTCATGCAGGTTAAGTAGGTCTAGCATAGTTATAGGTTAAGCACAACAATTCTTCAGGTTATAATGCAATATCGAAAGCAAATTAAACCAATTATCATGAATACAATCTATAGAACATGCAAAGTTACAAACCAAAAACCTCTACAGTGCATCTCACAACAATGAAATAATTGATCCAACATTCAAAAAGTATAACATTGTGAACTAAAGTCATGGGGGAATAGCATCAGTACCACATAGTCCCTATGTGGTGCTTTTTTTTTTAAGAACAGTGCCAAGTGCCAAGCTTTGCTTTGGTACCACTTCGGTACCACTGTCATTATTGAAAATCATGGGGTAGTGCCAAGTGTGATGAACAAAGAACTTAGGTACCACTAACCCCCCTTTTTTTGGATGCTATGAATAGTGCCAAGTGGAAGTACAAAGTGCAATGTACAAGAACACTTCAGTACCACTATTATTATTTCTAACCCTGATGACAAGGTGCACAAATGAAGTAAAAATTTGAAGTAAGATACAATAACTCATCACACATGAGATGCATATGAAGGATAAGGTAAAATACAAGCATATTCCTCAAGATCTTACGAATAATAAATTGGGTTAATTACATCATTCAACTATATTAAACCAAAGGGTCATATGTGCTAACCATAACCAGTATAGACCCTAGGTAGATAAAAGTCAAGATTCCCATCCCAAGTAACCAAATAGTCATAGAACAATGCAACACCATAGGATAAAGCAAATATCATGAATGAAAAGAGTGGGGTTGGGAAAGACACTAAAGATGTTGATACAACTAATTAACTAAGCATGCAAGAAAAAGAAAGCATATGCAGAAAAAGAAAAGAAAGCACAACTAAAATAAACTACTGGAAAAAATAGAAAGCTGACTAAGTGATGGGTGAAACCAATAATGCTCATCCCCAGCGTCGACGCCTGAAGCTCGTGGACAGATTCTAAAATGGAGGACTGTGTTCGTCCTTGGCACTCCACTTCTGTCTCAAGTTGGCGGATCCGGTCTATTCCTTCGTCGACGGACAGGTGAGTCTCTTGCTGGGCGTCGCGGACGAAGTGGATCATAGTCTCAATGCGGTCGAGCTAGGTAGAAGGGCGCTGCTGAGAAGGTTGTGGTGGTTCAGTTGCAAGAGGTACGTCCTCATCCTCAACTGCTTCTACTCTCCAGTTCCGCCGCTCATGAACTGTGGTGCGTGCAGGGTTTGGTAGCGGCAACTTCACATCGCTCCCGGGGAAGATCAAGCTGTAAAGTTCACCTTCCTTCACTATCATCCGCATCGAGATGCAAGAATCAAGGTCAAGTCGGTAGTTGCCCCGCGCCTGCTCCATCTGGTAGGGATGAATCTCTACTGCATAAGCAAGTGGGGTAAGAAGTCCTTCAAGAGCTATTGCACCTTTCGGTGCCCTTGATACCTTCTGGAGTTGTCGGGCAAAGTGAAAAGCAGTGTTGAGGCGGACCCCATGCAGCATGGCCCAAAGAAATTGAAGCTCAGAAGCTCGGACAAGACTGTCAGACTTCCCTCGACCGAAAATAGTATGTGCTAGGACACGGTGCACATATTTCACCACGGGGTTCCTTAGGTAGGTGGCTCTAGCTGTCCTGGTGTCAAAGGGTCGGAAGCCAGTCAGGTCGGCCCAGAAGTCACTCGGTTTGAACTCAGGAGGTGTGTGGCGCGTCCCATCAGTAGGAAAGCCATAAATAGAATTCAACTCTGTCAGTGTAAGCACGAACTCATTGTTGTTGAGTCGGAAAGATAGGCTCCCACCATCTTCGTCGATGTGAATGCTAGCATGGAGCTCCATGGATGATAAGAACTCCAGTACAATGGGGATGTAGGTGGGGTAGCAGATGGTAAAGAATTGATCCCACCCTATACGTTGAAAGAGCCATTGTACATCTTCGTAGAAGCCCAAAGTGTTGAGTGTACCATGATCGAGGAACTTGGTGGTGATCACTGGGCGGCGTGCGAGGGCAGTAAGCCTGATGAGCTGCTCAGGATCACGGCAGATGATCCTATAAGGTGTCGGTGGCATAGCTACCGGCGGTTGTAGGGCGGCGGCGGCGCTAGAGGAGGTTGACGCTTGGTGTTTGGAGATGGGTTGCTTGCGTCTGGACATCCTGGAGGCTTTGGAAGGTGACAGGAAAGTGGCCGGGGATGATGAGGAAGCTTCACGGCGGCGGAATGGCAGGCGGCGACAGAAACTAGGGCAGTCGCGAACGGCGTCGTGTGGCACGGATCGGTGCCAGAAGGTTGGGGGAAACAGTTGCCGGGAGATGGGGAAGACGATGGAGGGTCGCCGGCGATCGATCGGGCTCCGGAGGTGGCGGATCGGGAGGGCGGCGACGGCGGCTAGGGTTTCGTGCACAGCTGTGCACGAGCTTGTGTATCCTGCTCCTTTTATCACTTAGCGTACACGGCCATGTATGCTGTGCACGAGCCTGTGTATCCTGCTCCTTTTATCACTTAGCGTACACGGCCATGTATGGATACATGGGCCTGCCCATGTAACTCTCAGTCAGATTGAGCCAACTGAGTCCACTTATGATGCACGGGTGTGCATCGGCGCACAGATACGCCCGGGCATGTCTCGGTGAAAATCCAGAAAAGCATTCACGGCCGTGCATCTCTTCAAGCCCCTGCCCATGCATCTCTCAGCCTCGCGCTGGGAAGAGATAACCGAGCTGTGCACGGCCGTGCATGGATGCACGGGTGCGACCGTGCATGGCTCGGTAATTCCTGAAAAATCCAGAAAAATTCCTATCAGTGTGGTACAGCTTATAGAGCATGAGTATGAAAAGAAAATTGAAAAATAACAATGTCTAAATGAAGAAAATAAATAAGAAAGTATAAAAATGCAAAAGAGGTTGGGCTGCCTCCCAACAAGCACTTCTTTAAGGTCACTAGCTTGACCGTAATGGTGCTCATGGTGGAGGTTCAGAAATATGCAAGGAGACGCCTTTGTCGATGATATCATGCGCGAAATAGAATCGTTGGCCATTCACTTTAAAGTTTCCTGATCGCTGACTCCAAATTTCAATAGCTCCATGTGGAAAGATTCTTTTCACAATAAATGGCCCAGACCATCTTGTTCTCAATTTTCCTGGAAAGAGCTTCAAGCGCGAATTAAACAGAAGAACATGATCCCCTACTTGGAAGTTCTTTGTAATGATGTGTTTATCGTGCCATCTTTTCGTCCGTTCTTTGTAGATCTTCGCATTGTGATATGCAGACAGACGGACTTCATCTAGTTCATTGAGTTGGAGCTTTCTGTTATCACCAGCACTTCAAAGGTTATAGTTCAGCTTTCTGACAGCCCAATAAACTCTGTGCTCAACTTCAACTGGGAGATGACAGGATTTGCCATATACTAGCTGATAGGGAGACATCCCTAGTGGGGTCTTGAAGGCTGTTCTATAAGCCCAGAGTGCGTCATCTAGCTTCAATGACCAATCAGTCCGTGAGAAGTTAACCGTCTTTTGTAAGATATTCTTTTTCTCCCTGTTGGATATTTCCACTTGTCCGCTAGTCTGTGGGTGGTATGAGGTTGCGACCTTGTGGGTTACCCCATACTTCTTCAATAAGGAGGCTAATTTGTGATTCAGAAAATGAGAGCCTCTATCACTTATCAGCACTCGGGGTATACCAAATCTGGGGAAGATGGTGCGTTTGAGCATTCGGGTTACTGCCTTAGCATCGGATGTGTGTTCAGCTGAGGCTTCTACCCACTTAGAGACATAGTCCACAGCTACCAGTATGAATCGATGTCCACAGGAGGATGGGAATGGTCCCATAAAATCCACCCCCCAAATGTCGAAGATTTTCAGTTCCAAGATGTTGGTCAATGGTAACTATCTCTTTTGGAAATGTTGCCTGATCGTTGACACTGATCGCAATGAGTAATGAATCGCCAGGCATCCCAAAAAATAGTAGGCCAGTAAAGTCCGGATTGCAGTACTTTGAAGGCTGTCTTTGAAGCACTAGCGTGGCCCCCATAAGGAGATGAGTGACAGTGAAATAGTACATCTTGGATCTCAGTCTCAGGTATGCACTGCCGAAAGAGCCCATCGACGCACCTTCGAAATAGGAGAGGATCGTCCCAATAATAGTGTTTCACGTCGTGTAGAAATCTCTTCTTTTACTGCCACGAAAGATCAAAAGGAATGACGTCAGACACTAAATAATTTACAAAGTCAGCATACCACGGGCTTCAATTTCGGTTAAGGCTAGGAGATGCTCATCAGGGAAATAATCGTTAATGTCCTAGCAACTCTCCTCTTCTTAGTCCTCATGCGGTAATCGGGATAAATGATCAGCCACCAAGTTCTCTGAGCCTTTCTTGTCGTGGATTTCTAAATCGAATTCTTGTAGTAAGAGGATCTAGCAACTCTCCTCTTCTTGGTTTTGCATCTTTCTTGGTTAGAAGGTACCTGATAGCTGCATGATCAGTGTATACAATTACTTTTGAATCAATAACATAGGATCTAAACTTATCAAAAGCAAAAATAATAGCAAGGAGCTCCTTGTCCGTGGTAGCATAGTTGATCTGAGCTTCATTCAACGTCCGGCTAGCATAGTAGATGGCATGTAACTTGTTGTCTTCCCGTTGTCCTAACACTGCTCCAACCGCGAAATCGCTGGCGTCTCACATGAGCTCGAACGGGAGTGTCCAATTCGGCGGTTGCATGACAGGGGCTGAGGTTAGGGCTTTCTTCAGTTTCTCAAAAGCCGTCATGCAAACCTGGTCGAAAGAAAAGGGAACATCTTTAGCGAGCAGGTTAGTCAATAGTCTAGCAATTTTTGAAAAGTCTTTTATAAAACGGCGGTAAAAGTCAACATTCCCAAGAAAACTTCGAACTCCCTTTTCAGATAAAGGTGGTGGCATCTTTTCAATGACTTCCACTTTGGATCGGTCAACCTCGATGTCACGCTCTGAGATCAAATGTCCGAGCACTATTCCCTCTCGCACCATGAAATGACACTTCTCCCGGTTCAAAATGAGGTTGACTTCTTTGCACCTGTTCAACACTTTAGAGAGGTTAGCCAAACAGTTATCAAATGAAGTGCCATAAACTGAGAAGTCTTCCATGAAAACGTCCATTATAGTTTCTATAAAATCTGAGAAAATTGAAACCATGCATATTTGAAAAGTGGCGGGGGCATTACACAGCCCAAATGACATCCGACGGTAGGCGAATGTCCCATAAGGACAGGTGAAAGTAGTCTTTTCCTAGTCTTCTAGATGGATGGGGATTTGGAAAAAATCCAGAGAAACCATCAAGAAAACAGAAGTGAGAGTTCTTCGCCAACCGCTCCAGCATCTGGTCAATAAATGGGAGTGGGTAGTGGTCTTTGCGCGTGGCTTTGTTTAGTTTCCTGTAGTCGATGCACATACGCCACCCAGTCACAGTACGGGTGGGTATGAGCTGGTTATTCTTGTTTTATACCACAGTGACTCCTCCTTTCTTAGGTATGACATGTACCGGACTTACCCATTCACTGTCAGATATTCGGTAGATAACCCCTGCATCAAGTAGTTTCAATATCTCCTTCTTGACCACTTCTTTCATGTTTGGGTTCAAACGGCGCTGAAATTCCACCGAAGCTCTACTATCGCTCTCCAAGAAAATCATGTGCATACAGAACGAAGGGTTAATCCCTTTAATATCTTCTAATGAGTATCCAATTACCCGTTTGTGGAGCCGTAGTTCATTCAATAGCTTCGCGGTCTCCTCTGCATTGAGGACAACACTAATGATGACAGGGCAGGTAGAGTTGGCGTCAAGGAATTTATACTTAAGATTATCAGGAAGAGGTTTGAACTCCAGTTCCTTCTTGATGGAAGGACCAGACTTAAACTCTCCAAGACTTTCGAATTGTGGCCTCCGAGACCTCTCAGTGTGAACTCCTAGACTTTTTGCTTGATGCTGATGCTCATCAGCGTCTCCTTCGTGTTCATCATTTAGCAGACAAACTTTCGAAGTGTCCTCGGCAGTTGGTGTGGTGGGTTCAACATCGTCCTCCTTGGTATCAATTTCGCAGCAAGAACTTGCAAAAGATGGTTTTTTTTAGAGCAGAAGACATATCAAATTCTAATTTTTCCTTACCAACATTCAATGCCAATTTCCTATTTTTCACATCAATAATAGCGCCAGCAGTTGCAAGAAAGGGGCGCCCAAGGATAATGGGTAATCGAGTGTCCTCTTCCATCTCCAGTACTACGAAGTCTGTAGGTATAAAGAATTCTCCAACCTTTATTGGTACATCTTCAATGATCCCTACCAGTCGGCGCATTGATCGGTCAGCCAGCTGGAGACATATAGAAGTAGGCTTCATATCTCCCATACCCAGCTTCCTGCAGATAGACAATGGAATTAGGCTAACACTAGCCCCTAAATCGCATAGAGCTCTATCAAAAGGCATATTCCCGATTTGACAGGGGATAGAAAAACTCCCTGGGTCTTTCAGCTTGGGTGGAAGTTTATTCTGAAGCACAGTACTGCATTCTTCAGTCAGGGCAACTGTTCCTTGCTCCTCGATCTTTCTTTTCTTAGAAAGTATCTCCTTTAAAAATTTTGTGTATGCTGGCATTTGTGAAAGAGCGTCAGTAAAAAGGAATATTGATATATAATTTCTTTAATACCTCCAGGAATTTTCCAAACTACCGATCCAGTTTAGCCTTAGCTAATCGCTGAGGAAAAGGGATGGGCGGTTTGTATGATGGAGGTGGAATGTAAACCTGCTCCTTCTGCACATGCAGTCTTTGTTGTACTAGATTTGAGTTAACTGCGGGATTCTCATCTGGCGGAACTTCCTCAGGTGAATTTTGCCTTGCTCTTTCCTTAGGTTCGGGCATCTTTGGATCCTCCAACTGGATTCCGCTCCTCGTCGTTATCGCATTACAGTGCTCGTTCTGGTTAATTGTTTCCTAGATTGAATTGGTTCGTTGGTCAAGTTGTGTGATCTGATTCTCCATCAATTTCTGGTGGGTTGCGACAGAGTCCACTTTCATGCTTAGCTGGCAAATCTGTTCACTCATGGTATTCATGGTCTCGTTGTGCTTTGTCTGACTCGCCATGAGGTTCTCTAGCATTAGTTCCAGTCTGGACTTCTGTGGAGGATCTTGTTGTCTCTGGTTGGATGATGGATGCTGTATCCCAGGAGGCCTGAAATTAGAAGAGAAATCCTGATTAGGAAAATTAGCAGGAGGAACTTGCCCTTGATTTAACCTGTAGGAAAAATTCGAATAATTTCTCCATCCCGGATTGTAGGTGTTCGAGTATGGGTCGTTCTGGTTCCTAAAGTTCCCAATAACATTGACTTGTTCAAAGGAGCACTCAAGGTTTGACAATCATCAGCTGAATGTCCTGTCACTCCACAAACTTCACAAGTCACAGAGTTAGAAGTAGAAACATTCATGGAATCAATTTTTGAAGTAAGTGAATCTACTTTAGCTACTAGGGAATTAACTATGTGCATATCAAACTTCCCTGGACCTCGAACCGGTTGGCTTCTCTCTCCCGACCACTGGTAATGGTTGAGAGCCATGTCTTATATCAGCTCCATCGCTTCATCATAATTTTTGTTCATTAACGCCCCACCAGCAGCAGCGTCTACAGAAAGTCTAGTCTGGTATAGCAATCCATTGTAAAAGGTGGTGATGACCACCCACTTCTGCAAACCGTGGTGCGGGCACATTCTCAAAAGTTCCTTGAATCTCTCCCATGCTTCATATAGGGACTCCCCCTCTCTTTGGGCGAAGTTGGTTATTTGATTCCTGAGCTGGGCGGTTTTGCTTGGTGGGAAGTACTTTGATAGAAACGCTTGTGGCAGCTGTTCCCACGTTGTGATTGATGCCTGCGGTAAAGATTGCAACCACGCCCTAGCTCGATTCTTGAGAAAGCAAGGGAAAAGATTCAGTTTGATAGCATCAGGATGAGCACCATTAATTTTCAAAGTGTCGCAGCATTCTAAGAAAATAGATAAATGAAGGTTAGGATCGTCAGTGGCTGCTCCACTAAATGGGTTCTGCTGCACCATCTATACAAATGACGGCTTGATCTCGAAGTTGTTGGCTTCGATAGCCAGTCGCGATATGCTCGAGTGCACGCCAGAAATGGTGGGCGCTGCATAATCCTTCAAGGAGCGATTGCCTTCCATCGTTTGACTGTCAGAAAAGTTGCCTTTAAGCTTAAGTCTTTTCAAATTTCTTCTGACTTGACGGAAAGTGCGTTCTATCTCCAGGTCTTCAGGTACAAGTGTTCCTGTTCTAGTAGTGTTCCTGGGCATAAACAAGTACCTAGACAGAAAAGATTAGTAGCACCGCACCAAATAGAAATTACAACTAAAAATAAAAGCAAATAAATAGAATTAAGAACAAAATGAAATCTAACTAAACCTAGTCTATCAATCTTCTGATTGTGTTAATATTGGCAACCTAATCCCCGACAACGGCGCCAAAAACTTGATAGGGCCTTTCGGCTGCTACCACAAGTGCATTGTCTATCGCATAATAAATAAGATCGAACCCATAGGGACTAGGGTCAAGTACTAACAAATCAGTCAATCGAAAGCTAGGTTAATGATTAATGGGAGAATGGTTAATGTCCTAGAGCAAGTAATTAAACTGAGGCGAATTAAGAGTAGGCAGCGTAGAGAGTAAAACAAAGCAAACGGGGTTTTAAGATTATGAGAGAGGATCGGGGTTTTAGGTTTCACCACACTGAAGCATGTAGAGATATTAAAACTTGATATTCTAATTAAATTTTATCTAAGTTCTCAAGGTAATCCTTCCTAGGGTATAGACGCGCTCTCTCTCAAGACACGGTCTGGTATCCGTCTTAACCCAAGTCTCCTACTCTCGTGGCTTACTAGGGTTAAGGCGAATCCAATGGGATTTGTGAAGGATTAGGGTTCCTCGGGTGATTTCGAGTGCTCTCGCAACACGAAATCACCAGTCCAGTCTAGGGGTTCTGAGTGTCAAGGTTCACCTCTCAGTCCTTCCCTCGACATCTAAAGCATGCATACATATGGCTAGTATGTAAACAAGAATTAAAACATCCTAAACATGAATAAGAACAAAGACAAGTAAAGAAACATATAGATCAAACTTTAATATTCAACATTCATACAATGGGCTATGCCCAAACCCCGAAAAGTAGAGTTACGCTACAGGATTCATCGTGTAATACATCAAATCTCTCATGAAAGTTAAATCAAACCAAAGGGAAGGGTAGATCATCGATGGAAGAAGGCTCAGCATGATCTTCCACGTCGGAACGAAGAGAAGAACTCGCCGGAACAGTGTTGTCGCCCAGAAAATCGCCCCAAACCCTAAGGTCTCGCCCTTCGCACTCGTTCTCCTCCGTTTCTTGACCAAATCTGATGATTTCAGTCCCAAAACGTTTGTGTCTTAGTTGGGAAGGTCTCCCAAAATTTCGTCCAATTCCGAGCCCAGAATAGAAAGTTACGGGCAAAATACCAAACGCCTGTCAAGCTGTACGCGTTACGATACACGGCCGTGCATGGATGCACTGCCATGCCCGTGTACGGCTTGGTTAAGTAAATTCTGATGACTTATGATGCACGGCCGTGCATGGATGCACACCCATGGCCGTGCACTCTGTAGAGGACTCCGATTGAGCTGAAATTTGGCGTGTAGCTCCATCTCATCATGGGAAATCGTCCCATACCTTCATATTCTTCAAATTCCATTGATTTTGAGGTCAAATACCTGCATTTCATTAAAACAAAGGAAAAGTGAAGGTTCTGAAGGATATGAAGCATTTGAGTAAATAAATGAGATGAAACATGCATTATGCTCTAAAATAAGAATGAAATTGAGTTACGAAATATCATATTTTTACATGTCATCATAAGCCTATAGATCTTGCACCTTTGCCATCACCCTTTAAGACCAACCAAATTGCCCTCTCCTTTGTGCAACATATAGTCAAGATTCACAATGAAGTTAGAGACAGCATTGTTAAACACACTCTTAAATATCAAGTTGCTGCTAATGCTCATAGGCGTTGTCCCTCTTTTAATGAAGGTGATTTGGTAATTTTCAGGAACAAGAAAGAAAGGCAACAAGGAGCCAATCATAAGTTGCAATCAAGAGGGATGAGACCCTTCCGCATCATAAAGAAGGTCAATGATAATGCCTACACGTTGGACCTTCCACCAGCCCTTGGGATTCACCCCACGGTGAATGTGGAGGACCTCACATTGTACAAGGAGCCTTTACCCATCACTGTACCATCTATACCGCTGCAAGCATGCCCAATTATGGAGGAACAACAACATCTCACCAACAATGGAATCCAGCATTATTACCTTATCAAATGGAGTGACCACACCGAGCATTAGGTACCCGAAGAGGAGGCGCATCAACTCTTATCGGAGGAGCTAGAGAACTTTAGAATTAATTCTCCGGAGGAGAATTCTGCAGCCCCCGGGAAAGCTGATGCAGGGGCATTACTAAGGAGATCTAAGAGAATCAAGAAGCCCCCGATTCGTTACGGGATGACTACTTGAAGACTTTCACTTGAGAACTTGTTATGTTAAGAACTTATCTACATTGCTGCTCATTTCTTTAGCTTTTTGGTTTGTTAAACTATGACTTGTGGTCCAAGCTGGTCCTGATGGTTTGAGACTAGTTGATGGACAATTTTGTAACTTAAACACTTGTGTTGTTATTGTTGTAGGTAGGGCTTAGCCTAGAATTTACTTTCCAAGTCTTTATTTTACGTTGTAGTTGATGATTTCTGAAAAAAAAACCTTGAGTTAGCTTGCGCTGCTTGTTGAGGGAGAGCCTGTGGCCCCTTGTGTTCGTTGAGGGTGAGCCTTTGGCCCCTCTATCTTGGTTCCCTGAGGGTGTGCCGGAAAGCCCCTCCATTCCATCTCCTTGTTGACTTCTAACTTGCCGGACCCCCTAATTTCTTGGTGGAACCGAGTGTTGCTGAAACTGGTGGAGACGTGGGGCTGAAAGTAGCTGAACAACAACTTCCAGATGTTAGCTGTGAGAACAGACAATCCATAGTTGCTGATTAGCCGAGGAAGGAGCTTGGCCCCCTTCCCATAAAGGGGCCTCAGGTGTGATCATTCCAACTCACTTTGCATCTGAACCCACATGCTTAATCCATAAACCACCTAGACACTTAATCTGGCACTTAAAACTGATAAACCTAAGAGCTACATATCTGAGGGGATTCTAGGGAAAATTCATTTTACATCAATTTCTATGAAACATATTTTTGAGTTCTCTTTAAAATAACTTTACAAGACTAAGAAAGAAGTAAAGAAACAAGAAAAGGAAGAAAGTCATGTCTCCCCTTTCTCAAGGATGAAGAACCGTTAGTCTCTAGCCTCTTCTCCACTTCCCAAGCTTTAATTCTTGATCTCCAAGTCATTTTTGCCCTAGCAGTCACCTCTTCTCCTTTTCCCCTCTTGTTCCAAGTTTTTCGACTAACTTTTGAGTCCTAAGTCTTCCCCTTTTATACTTGGACTATCCTTCCACCATTTTAGAAAGTTTTCTCATGCATTTGTCCTTGTTTCTGATGCAAGACAACATATAAAACTGAGTACAAAGGTGTGTAAGTGAGTCTGGTGGAACATACCAGGACTTGGAAGATTTTCACGACGCCGTCCTAAAAGTTTCTATGGAAAACTAGTAATTGTGTTGTAGAGACTTTAGGATTGTAAAAATTTTTAGGACCCGGTCCTGAATCTTTCTATGGACATTTGCACTTCGCGTTTAGGGACGTGACGATAGTCAGAACCCTATCCTGAACTATTATGTGGTTTGTTTGCATCTTATCTTTGCATCATGAATCATCTTAGGACTTCAGAAGTCTCCAAAAATCATTTGATATTGAGCTATATTTTTTACAATCCAGCAAAGACGAAGAGAAGTAAAGATTTTGAAATAAGATGATAAAATGAGCCAAAAAGGGTTAAAGAAATGAGCAATTTGGCTTAAATTCATGATTAAGACACCTTACAAATTACTATAAAATTGCAGTGCATCACACCCCAAGGTTGGTGGAACCCTATCATAAACTATATTAAATAAACTAAGTTAACTCTTCGTTCCAGGTTAAATTAAACTCAGTTCAGTTTTGGTTTGAAAAATAGGTTAACAAAATAGTCTGGTCATATCTATTTCAGCTCTACTAAAGTCAAATCGACCCAATTGGATAGCCGCCACGAGCTCAAACATACAGCCACTAAAAAAAAAAATCCTAGGATCTCTGATCTATTTATAAAGTGGTTGGTCGCTTGCAGCAATGGTGTTTGAGTCTTGTTTGTTCTACCTACACCATGCGTTCTGTTGATTGGTGGAGCTGAAATGGTAAGTTTAGTCTAACTTCACCTGAAATGATATATGCTATATGAGACAATGCATTTAAGTGAAAAATTATACTGTAGATTGCTGTTGGAGAAAAGTATAAATTATATTACATAAAAATTTTAATAATACAAAAATTTTGACATCACAAGTACCCCATTTATACAAATGTACAACTCATAAATAGTTAAATATACATCACATAAATATATAAAAATACAATTCCTACCTTCTAGATTCTATAGAACTAATTATAATTTTACTATGAACATTATCAATCTCAATATAATTAGCTTGACTTTGACTGATGTGCATGTGCTTCATCATCTCATCAATTTTCTTCTAACACCACATTAGGTTTAGCTTCAATCTCTTGAAAAATTGCATCATTGCATACAGTTCCCCTAATGTAGTTATGCAATGTCATTGTTGCAACTACAATTTTCACTTGTGTTCGATATTGATAGGATGACATATCATATAATATACCCTATCTTTTCCTCCATACTCCATCTATTCTTTCAATGCAACTCCTGATAGAGGAATGAGGTTTATTGAATATTTCTTTATAGCCTTTGGTTGGATGACTATGTTGAAAATCTAGAAAATGATACCTCACTCCTCAATATGGTCCAAGACATACCCTTATCTGAGAATATCCAGCATTAACCAAATAATATTTTCCTATGATAAACACATAAAACATGTTAAACTAGAAATACTAGGTTTAATGTTATTTATATAGAAATGCTCACATACCTTGTGGAAGCTCTAGAAACTTATATTTCGGTGTATTAATCGTTGTTGTTAAAAGACGATTATCATGCATTGTACCCTTAAAACTAGCTAGTATATATATAAATTTCATATCAAAATTATATATTGTCAATATATTTTGTTTGGTCTACATTTTCGTCCACTAAAAAGAACTTGTTTGTGAATAGTACAATAACATTCACATGAGTGACATGAAGAGCTCCAACGCAATCTTATGATAAATATAAAAGAATTGGATAATATTACTGTAAGTAATAAAGTAAAATATTTATTGTCATTAAACATATCTTAAAATAAGGTATATATCGGCTATCATTCAATATTTTAATATTTTTGTCCACTAATACATCTTATGCTAATATAATATAAATTGAAAGAAGATTTGTTTAGACGAGCCCCCCCCCCCATACACACACACACAAAATATTGAATAATTACTTATATATGCTAAGTTTAATTACTATAAATATTATACTTCTTACTTGATAGTAATATTATCTAATTCTTTTATATCTCTCATAGGATTGCATTTGAGCTATTGATGACTCTCATGTGGATGTTATTATACCATATTAACAAACAAGTTCCTTTTATTCAACGAAAAGTTCAACCAATACAAAATATATTGGCAATATATAGTTTTGATATAAAAATCATTTAGTTTTGAGGGTAAAACTCATGATAATCATGTTTTAACAATAATGATTAATACACCAAAATATAAGTTTCTAAAGCTTCCACCAGGTATGTGAGCATTTCTATATAAATATTATTAAATCTAGTTTTTATAATTTTAACATTTTTTATGTGTTTATCATAGGCAAATATTATGTGGTTGATACTGGATACTCTTAGATAAGGGGATATCTTGGACCATTTCGAGGAGTGAGGTGTCATCTTCTAGATTTTCAACATAGTCATCCACGAGAAGGCTATAAAAAAAAATAGTCAATAAAGCATATTCCTCTCTTAGAAGTTGCATTGAAAGAATATTAGAGTATGGAAGAAAAGGTAGGGTATGTCATCCTATCAATATCCAACACAAGTGAAAATTGTAGTTGTAATAATAACATTGCATAACTACATGAGTGGAGCTATATGTAATGATGCAATTTTTTCAAAAGGTTGAAGCTAATTATAATGTGATTGATAATATTTATAATAAATTATAATTAGTTTAATGAAATTTAAAAGGTAGAAACGTATTTTTATATATTTGTGTAATATAAATTTAATAATTTATGATTTGTACATTTGTGTGAATAAGGTACTTGTGATATTAAAATTTTTTGTATAATATAATATCTTATTGTCTTTAACAACAATCTATAATACAACTTTTTTTTCTAAAAGCATTATCTTACACAGAACTTATTATTTCATCTGAAACTAGACAACAGTTACCATTTCAACTCTACCAAACGTAACATCAGGTTTCTTACGGAATTTTCATAATGATGTCTGGTAAACGATGATGATGGTATGATTAGGCTAGCATTGGGTGGGCAGCGGCTGTGACATAACTTTGTCATCGCCGCGGCACATCCTGATAGTCTAATACATCAACACACAAATTGATAGTCTAATACATCAACACACAAATTGAATATTGATATGATTACCCTTAAATGTTTAGAAGATCTTTATGAAATCCCAGAGGGAAAGATGATTTTCGAAGTTGTTTGTATGGAAATTAGGAACTTCTGAATAATGTTTGAATGAAATGGATTGAAAGTTAGACAGTTTAATACTTGCTCTGTTGCTTCTGTAACGTGAGATAACCTGATATGTATTTGATTATTAAGGATGAAGTACTCTCAAGGATTAGCTTGGTGAGCTTTGAAATTGCCCTTAGAAATTGAAATTCTCTTTCACATTTGATCTTATGAAATTATCATCTCATCTAATCATTCTTAGGATCTGTTTGGCCTAGCTATTAATAGCTTTATAACTGTGTTGTGTTGTACTATGCTGTACTGTCAAAATTTATAAAATATTTAGCTAATAATTTTTTAATTGCTATCAAAATTTAAAATAATAAATAAATATTTATTTTAAATTATTTAAAATAATTATATATTTTATTTTTTTAGTATTAAAATTTTAATTTTTTAAAATAATAATACTTAAAATTTTAATCAAAATCATATAAATTACCTTTTTTGAAAAGCAGAAACTGTAAAAGCATTAAATTATAGCTTTCCTAACTTTTGATTTTTTTTCTGCTTCTGCTTTCCTTTACTAAATAGTTTTTTAACTATTTTTTGCTTAAAAATAACTCAAAATCAGCTTAAAAACGAGGCCAAATAGGCTCTTAGTATGAAAATTATCTAAACCTTTAATTTATGACAATTTTATTCGTCACTTAATAGAACTTTTTATATTATAAATTGGATGCCTTAGATCATTTTATACTTGATATGATTTGATAGGATGATGATGTTCTTGATGAGGCCTTCAAGGAATTTTTTTTTCTATTGTTACCCCTATACTATTAGCTAATTGAAGAGCTCATTAAATAGGGAATGAATTTTATACAAAATTGATTTTTTTTACTAATTTTAATTTTTATAATTTTTATTCATTATTTATATCAAATCTTAGACAACCCTACAAGTACTTAGGGCTCGTTTGGATCTAAGCCGCTTCCTTGCTTTTCTCAATGCTTCTTCCTATGGCATAGGATGGGTGGCGAAAGCGGCACAAAAATATTGACGTTTTTTCAATGCTTCGCAATGGAACCCCTCCTTTGAAAAACTGTTGGGAGCGGGGCCACTGCTGCCGGCAATGGCTCCATCCATCGTCTAAGTCCCAAAAAACACTTTGAGATGTGTGAAAACACAAATCTCAACACTTAGGGGATCGGTGGATGGGGCCACCGCCCCGCTTTCGACATTCCCCCCCCCCCCCCCCCTCTTTTCCCTACTAGTGATGCTCCAGTAATAAGCTTGAAATCTATATTTAATTAATTACTTAAAAAATACTAAATTGATTAACATAATATATAACAATTTTAAATTACTTTTAAAATAAAATTAATCATTGAAATTTATATTAAATTTAATTGTATAAAAATAATTGTTTTTATTTTAAAGAATAAATTTTATTTAATATTAAATATTATATAATTTTATCTTTAATATTTTTTCTAATTATATTATATTATAATAATTTAATTAAATATTAATTAATTTTAATTTTTCAATTTTCCTTTTTTAAATTTTTTAAAATTCTATTTTTAATTTTTTTTTCTTTTGAAAAGTCAAGTTAGGTCCTGCGCATGACCTATTTATGTTGTGTGTTAGGTTGGGAAAGCTCTTAAAAAGTCAGCTTATGCCTGACATCGTCCACTCGTGTTGTGTGCCAGGTTGAGTCGAGATTTTGAATAGTCAAGCTGTGTTAGACATAGCTAGAATATTGTCATGTCATGTGTGAGATAACCCATGTAGGGCCAGAACACAAAAAAATAGTTTAAGCTGTAACCAACTTAGAATTTTTAAGATGAGTATTCTAATCTATATTATACGAATCCTACAGCTACGTGATAGAGAAACGAATCTTGAGATTTTTATATATTGAATTATTGATAAATCTTCTGTCAATGTTAATTATAATTAACATATCTTTTGTTAATTATAATTATCATTGATGAATCCTAATTTAAAATATGTCAATAATAAATTAAGGCATATCAACGATAATTATCATTGATAAAAAGTCTGTCAACAATAATTATAGTCCATAAAAGGTAATTATCGTTGACGGAAAGTCTGTCAACAATTTAACACATGAAAATCTTAAGATTCATGCCCCCATCATAGAACTTTAGAATTCGTAAAACGCATATTAGAATATCCAATTTAAAAATTCTAAGTTAGATACTAACCTAAGATTTTTTTTCTCTCTCTCAAAACAGGCCTCGCCTGCCCTGCCGGCATTGCCCACCACTATCCTGGCTTCTAGGTGGAATAAATATATCCTAATAATTCAATTCTAAGTCAGCTTTGAGTTTAAAAAGATTAAATTTAATTCCCGTCATATAAAACACTCATTACAATGAAAATGAATTAAAGTGATATATATATATAGTGGGGGTAAATCATAATTTATATACACACAATATTAAAGATATGCATATGAACTTATATAATTTGAAGAATTGAGTGAGGACATTTGCCCACACTCACCTCTATGTGGCTTTGCCACTATATAATTGAAGTTAAACAGTAGCATCCACTAAAAGTTTTTAGTGAAAGAAAGATAGTTGAAATCCCTTTTCATCTAAACATAATCTTCTAAAATTTTATTTTACAAATTCAATGAAATCTAATTTATGCCAAACCAATAGAATTACATATAATAATTTTATTTTTAAAATATATATATTTTAACAAAAGATCACATCACAAAAATATATTACGCTATTTGTAAAGTTTGTAAACTCATTTTTTGAATGTGGAATTATATCATAAAAGTCACATTTGTATGACATATTTATTAATTCATATTACACTAGTTTTAAATGTTAGATAATTTTGCATATTCATAAATATAGGATCTCTTGTATAGATTTAGAACAATATGGATAACAAAATAATTAAGATATACCTGATTACGGCATCAATTCTTTTGTGCTTTAATGTCCACCGTCGGGCTAGAAATCTTCCATTACTATCCTTCTTTAGACAGCTCTCAATGGGAAGAGACAACTTTTGATTAAGGATGCAAGTGGGGACCTAGCCCATATTTATAATGGTAAAACCCTAAGCTCCTCCCATAAAGGACTTTTGGGTTTCGGGTGCAAAATCCATAATCCAATAAGGATTATCCAATAAAAATTTCTCTCAAACACAAGGTGCAGAATCCAATATCCAATAGTGATTCCTCTTAAAACCCACGGGCTACACAGGCCATCTTTCACATTTAATAATGAGATGTTATGGGCCCATTAATTAATTAACAAATGCTCTCATAAATCAATTATGTTAGACCAAAAATTGCAACATTCTCTCACTTGATCAGCATTAATTGATTTATAATCTAAAAATTTTATAAAATAATAATCATTTGTAATATATATTAAAAATAATTTTGAAAGAGAGATGCATTTGTTAATCCTGATAACACTTTATTCAATCCGGTCTAATGCAATTGCCAATATTGAATCATGACGAAACATTGTATTAATGTACAATACAAGTCCTCTATGGTCACAAATATTAGCAAATTACATCAACATGGATCGCAATTTGACTGTGTAGTAAAATGATAAAAACTTAATATCATTTTTTTATCGGTCCTTTTTATGATTTCTCGAACCAAATGAGAAATCCACCTTATGATTTCTCTAAACTAAATGAGAAATCTATAAATTTTGTAGCAAGATATATTATATATCAAACAGTCATGCTTAAGGTTGCATTATCCTTAAGACTTTAAACTTATTTAGCAAACCGCCATGCTTAAGGTTACAATATCCTTAAGACTTTAAACTTATTTAGCAAACCATAATGCTTAAGATTACATTATCCTCAAGACTTTAAACTTATTTAGCAAACCGCCATGCTTAAGATTACATTATCCTTAAGACTTTAAACTTATTTAGCAAACCACAATGCTTAAGTTTACAGTATCCTTAAGACTTTGTATTGTACAATTGCAAATATTATGCACATTAAGAGTACAATATAAATTAAAAGAAATGACATGAACTCAATATCACATAACATGTATCAATTCAAAATAATATATAATGCACTCTAATTGATACAAATAAGAAATGTGAATCAAACAATTGAGTTCAACATTATATTGCATGAAACTCCCACTAACCAAATACATCAAAAGATTCTACAATACCCCATGTTTATAACATGGTTCTCAAATAGTTGATATTGAGCTCTTAATCAATGGATATGCAATAAAAAATATTAAAATTAATATATTCAATCACTCTGTCTCATTTCTTAATTAGATCCATGACTGAAAGACACTTAACCTCATGATATTTATTTCACTTTGAACTTCTGGTAAACCACTCAGCACAAGTTTTGAAACTCTATCTCTTTAATGCATGTAAACTTAATATATTAGATCTCTGCCACTTTGAACTATCAATGGAAGGTTTTGGTGGTTCACTTCCTCTAAGGACAAAGTCAATGTCACCTATGCCAGGTGCAAATAAAATATCTTTTTTTTCATCTTTTAAAGTTTATGCCAGTTAGGATCTCTTTAGTAAATTGATTACTATTAACGAAGAAGGAAATTGATTGAAATAACAAGAATAAGTCAACATATTTTACAACAAATGTGTAAACATATAACTCAAAATTGATAAAGCATGATCATAAATCACATTTTATCCTTTGGAGATGAATATAATATGAAATTTTATCTCAATAAAAGAAAAAACAACCATTATGAATATTATCTCATATTATATCAACTAATTACTGCCTTTGGGCAAGTAAATTAATTAGTATAATTTTGATAAAATTCATCATTAATATTAATGTTGAAGTATATTATAATTAACTATAAATGAGCCACTTTGGCAGCCAAACATTTATAGTAATTATAATTTTAATGTATTATATAATGAGACTAACATGTCTGTATAAAATTATCCTATATATACTGATTAATTACCCCCTTTGGGTAGGTAAATTAATTAATATAACAAAAATAAAATGTAATCATATCATAAATATTGAATGAGCTACTTTGGTAGCCAAATATTTATAATAATTATAATATAATATATTTATATAATAATAATGACATGATTATATATTGGATTTAAACTAATGTTTATAACATTTTCTCTTATGACATGACTGTAACAAAAAATCATCCTATATTAATTAATTAATTACCCCCTTTGGATAGGTAAATTAATTAATATAATTGGGATAAAAAAAAATTCTTTTATAAACAATTGAATATACAAATTATGCTATGAATGAACCACTTTGGTAGCAAATATTTATAATATAGCATGTCATCAATGTCAGGAGTAGAAAATAATTCATTAACATTGTCATAAATTAACAAACCATTATGAAATATGGCCAAAAATTGTATTACAATAAATTTACATATCAACTTAAATTTTAATAATTGTGATAAGACATACATTTATGACATACATATGATTCAAAATGAATCTATATTATTGCTAAATATTTTTTCAAGAATTATGGATCAAGTTTTTTTTTTTTTTTGCAATAGCAATACCAACACAATTAACAATGCATAAAAAATTCCAACATTCTAAAGGCATTTATGTGCCACTATTGTGATGTTTAACATAGCACAAAATAAACAACTTATTGATGAGCCTTATTTTTATTGGATTTAAAATCTTATTCTTATGACTTATTTAGGCTTAATTCTTATTTTCGGTCTTATTTTGGATTATTTTCCTTTAAAGTATAGAATCTTTACTATTTTCGATTGTTTGTGAAATACAGGGTATTTTCCTCATTTTTCATGAAGAATTTAAAGATTTGAAGTCATGAGAAGATTAGTCACAGTGCTAGGAGGTCACAGGTCAAATTTGAGGCAAAATCGCAAATTGGAGCTTTCTGCAAAGAACATGGGCAGGCCATGATCATGATCACGGCCATGATCATCTCGGCAGAACTCTGCAGCATTCTGCGAGACAGTCACGGCCAGGGTGTGATCATGTTCACGGCCGTGAAGAGGTAAAAATCTGTGCGATGGGATGATCATGGCCAGGCCATGATGGCCATCACAGCCGTGACAGCTTCCGCCAATTTCAACCTTTCGACGGTTTTTCACCTGATTTGGATGATTCTGAAGTCGGAATTTGCTAAAATTTTAGGGGAAACTTCTTAACTGCCTAAGGAAGAGATTGAGCTATAAAAATATATTTTTTGAGTGGTTACAGGGTTTGAACTTTGGAGAGAGGCGACTAGGGCGAAGAAAGGGGCGATTTCTGCAATTGAAGGTTTATTTGATCGAGTTTCTTCAGGGCTATCGAGAGAAGACCGAAGATCTGATGTCTCCTAACCTTGGATTGTAATTTCCCCTCCTTTCAAATACATTTTCTTGGGTTTTAATTGATAAACGATGTATTTCTTAGCGTAAAACCTTAGTTCGAGACTTGGGCGTAGCCCGTTGGACAAATTTTCACATGTAAACATCTTTTATGAATCTCAGTGATACCTTTTAGTAAATTGACTTATTTAAATGTGATATGCTCATTGCGTATTTATGTTTTGGCCAAACATTGATATGTGTTAAGTGTTACGAGAAGAGCCGAGAGGTGAATCGTAACACCCGACTGCCCATTTGAACTTGTGACTTGAATTACGAGAGTCATTCAAAGTCACTCGAGGACTTACGATTATCATTGAGCCCATTGGGTCTTTCTTAAGTTAATTTTGCTACGAGAGTAGGAAATTAGCTTAAGTAGGCACAAGATTACGTTTCGAGAGAAGATAATCCGTACAATAGGATTGATTGCCTTAAGTGATTTATTGTCAGATTATGCTTTGAGAGAAGGTAGTCTATTTCTATTTCCTAAATTATGATTCAATGCTTTACATTATTCATTCAACCTGATGAAACTTGTGGTCCCGAATCTTTGTAAAATAGTAATTTTCCCACTTAGTCGTTGATTCCTTTAGTCGATATTTCCAGCTTAGTTTAGATTTTTTCAATTCTTATTTTGGATTGTCTAGCTATCAATGACACTAGAAATCGGTACTTGACACCTCACTCCCTTGGGACGATATTTTACTACTACGATAGAAACCATGCACTTGCGGGGGCCTATCAAGTTTTTGGTGCCATTGCCGGGGATTAAGGCGTAGTCAATATCGACTTAACTCGTAGAATTGATAGACTAGATATTATTATTTTTTATTTCTATTAGCTTTTAGTTTTAGATTCTTTTTCTATACTTTTTTTTCCTTTACCTTTCTTCGAGCTTTTGCTATTTTCTGGTATTACTAATCTTGTTTACTACTTCAATGAACTTTAATTCAGTATCAATTAATTTAGTTTCTTATGAAGTTTGTGGAAATGTTGGACATGGTGCTACTGACTGCCAGATTATGGCTTTGTTTTCTTCTTTTGATCTATCTTTAGACCAGGTTCATGCGGTAGACATTGTGAATCAGAGGAGCCAGAACGATCCATTTTCAGGCACATACAACCCGGGATGGAGGAATCATCCCAATATCTCCTTCCGGAACAATCAGAACCCAGCTTTCCTACCAAACTTTACTAGTCAAGCTTAGCAAGGAAATGTCAGCAATCAGTTCCCTCATCCAAATTTCTAGCAACCACTAGGGTTTCAAAAACAACAGTTTAATCCATCACATAAATCTAACTTGGAGCTGCTGTTGGAAAATTTCGTCGCCACCCAATCAAAGCACAATGAGAGTGTGGATGAATCCATCAGGCTATTAAACTCAAGCGTGGATGCCCTGATTTCCCATTCAAAGATGTTTGAGTACTAGATTGCTCAACAAGCCAGTTCATCCTCTAGGCCATTAGAGAAACTTCCTTTTCAAGCCAAGGCAAATCCAAGGGAGCACTGCAACGCGATTTTGATATGCGGTAGCACCCAGATGGAAGATCCCCATATGTCACCTAGAGATGCTATTGTTAGAGAGTCTGAAGATGAAAGTAAATATGCTTAGTATTCAGAGAAGATACCTACAGAGTTGGAGGTTAAGCAAGAGCCAGTCCTTATTCCTCCACCTCCTCAAAGGCCACCTGTCCCCTATCCTCAGAGGTTGGCCAAAGCATTGACAGGACAATACAGTGCAATCATTCAGAACTCGCTGCCTCCAAAGCTTAAAGATCTTGGAAGTTTTTTTATCTCTTGCAGAATTAGCAACTTCTCATTCGAGCCAGCACTCTGTGACTTGGGGGCTAGTATTAGTCTCATGCCTCTCTCACTTTTTAAAAATCTGGACTTGAGAGGCTTAAAACTAACAACCATAGCCCTTCAGTTCGCTAATGGCTCCATACACCACCCAGTGGGCATTGTGGAGGATGTGCCGATTAAAATCGAAGAACTCTTTGTTCCTGTGGACTTTGTAGTCTTGGATTTGACAGAGAATTCTAGACTACCGCTTATATTGGGCCGCCCTTTCCTTTCTATTGCTGGAGCAGTTATTGATGTTAAAAATGAGAAGCTGTCCCTGAACATTGGTGAGACCATTTTAGAATTTGCTTTTTCAGTTGATATACATGAATTGTCTTTTCTAGGGTCATGCTGCAATGTTGAGGTGTTAGCAGAGCTTGCCGATTTTTCTAGGGCCAAGCGCAATCCTCTTGCGACCTATTATTTATACAATCTGGATGGCCGTGCCAAACAGATGAGGCAGGAGGTGATTACTTATGTGGACTTGTTCAAAGCAAGCCCCGAAGTACATCTTAAGAAAGTGCTACACGAAAAGCTTGAAGACAAGGAACCACAGGGCGCTAGAAAGAAAGACTATGAGTTTAAATATCTTCCTATTCCACGCTATTTGAGGACATTTTTTATTGTACACCTATTATATTTAATGCTCATCTCTATAGATGTAATTTTTAGGCGACGAAAAAAGGGGCAACTACATGCCATTTCTTCTGCCTCTGATCCACCAGACGTGCATTGATACATAGACATTGGTCAAGCTAATGACCTTAAACGAGCGCTTCTTGGGAGGCAACCCAAGCTTTATCTTTTATTCTTTGAGTTGTGTTTGTGTGAATAATTTTTATCTTTGTTTTTGTTGTTATTATTTAGTGGTGTGCCATAGCAAGTTTATCTTATATATTATTCACTGAATAGCATCAAGTTTACTATGGCTAGCTCTGCTATTTTTCAGGAAATTTTTTTCCAATTGCCGAAGAGATCACGGCTGTGATCACCTTGCAGATGGCTTTGCGTAGCTTGCAAAACCTGTCACTGGCGTGGGCGTGTTCTCCTTCACGGGTGTGTGCATCCGCGACTGAAATTCTGCCAGGATAGTCATGCCCGGGCCGTGCTTGTGTTCACGAGCGTGTTCTCCTTCACGCATGTGCTTCTGAGGATTTATCTTCGCCTCGACTACTAATTTTACTTTTAATAAGTTTCTGGATTCTCTTCAAGTCTTGCTTCTATTTTGCTGCTGCATAGGAGACTATGCAGTTCTTTGCTGTGGGTAGGAGGGTATCCCTCCTTGCTTGATTATGGATTGTATTATTTTAATCTGCTTCTAATTTGGACTGAGTTACGTTGAATGCTGATGATATATTTTTGCTTGTGATCTTGTGAATAGTGCAAAACTCTAAGTCTGTGATGATTTTTCCAGTTATTCTCACTTTATTTTCAGTTATTAAGTTATTTAGAGCTTATGATGTGAAAAGGTTTAGTTTGTTCTTTGTGTTAAAGTAGTTCTTATTATGGCTACTTTTATGCATTCAATCCGAGTTTTCAGATTATTATTGAGTATGATTCTGTTGTAGCATGAATGATGTTCATTGGGTTAAACCTTATTTTCTGACTTAATTATTGGCATGAAGCTATGTTGTTGATTGGTCATGATTATATTATTCCTTATTTCAGCCCTTCAATCTGGTTGCATACATTTGCTTAATGAAGGAAAAAAACAAAAAGAAAATAAAAGAGTTTGAAAAACAAAAAGGGGGCAGTGGTACCTAAGTGACGATGAACCCAAAGATTCATCCAACTTGGCACTGTCGACAAAAAAAAGAGAATGAAAGGGTCATGAGAAAAGATGGGGTTTGGTAAAGGTGAACAACTCCGCTTTCTTCTAACTTAGTATAAAGAAATGAGTTTTGTGTGCATTATATGGTGTTCACACTCTGAATTTGTTTTCTAATCAAGTACCGGGGGTGCATTCATTACAAATGTTTATCCTTCGCGTAATAAGGTTAAAGGCAAATTCAGGGAAGTAGCTTGAGCCAACCGATTATAATTCATGATTCCATTATTGCAATTTGAAAAACTCTTTTGGTGCAACTTGGTTAGATTAGCTGACTACATAAGGAATTGATGATCATGCATGGTCTCAATATGGTGATAATGTTTAATTCTTTTTCAGATTTAAGGTTTAACTTTGAGAATTATTTCTGTTATCAGTTCTGATTGTATCTCAATTTTATTCTTAAATAGTGGATTTAGTATAATGGTTTTTATGTTAGACAATACTTTGACCTTAGAACATTCTTCTTTCATTATCATTGATTTTCTAAATGGTTTAATTGCTTGAGGACAAACAAGATTTAAGTCTGTGATATTTTGATGAGCCTTATTTTTTATTGGATTTAAAGTCTTATTCTTATGACTTATTCAGGCTTAATTCTTGTTTTCTGCCTTATTTTGGATTCTTTTCCTTTAAAGTATAGAATCTTCACTATTTTTGATTGTTTATGAAATACAGGGTATTTTCCTCATTTTTCATGAAGAATTTAAAGATTTGGAGTCATGAGAAGATTCCTCACAGTGCTAGGAGGTCACAGGTCAAATTTGAGGCAAATCGAAGCTTTCTGCAAAGAACACGAGCTGGCCATGATCATAATCATGGCCATGATTATCTCGGCAGAACTCTGCAGCATTCTGTGAGACAGTCACGGCTAGGGTGTGATCATGTTCACGGCCATGAAGAGGTAAAAATATGTGCGACGGGATGATCACGACCAGGCCATGATGGCCATCACGGCCGTGACAGCTTCCGCCAGTTTCGACCTTTCGACGGTTTTTCGCCCGATTTGGATGATTCTGAAGTCAGAATTTGCTAAAATTTTAGGAAAAACTTTCTAACTGCCTAAGGAAGAGATTGAACTATAAAAAGACATTTTTTGAGTGGTTACGAGGTTTGAACTTTGGAGAGAGGCGACTAGGGCGAAGAAAGGGGCGATTTCTGCAATTGAAGGTTTATTTGATCGAGTTTCTTTAGGGCTATCGAGAGAAGACCGAAGATCTGACATCTACTAACCTTGGATTGTAATTTCCCCTCCTTTAGAATACATTTTCTTGGGTTTTAGTTGATAAACGATGTATTTCTTAGCGTAAAACCCTAGTTCGGGACTTGGGCGTAGCCCGTTGGACAAATTTTCACATGTAAATATCTTTTATGAATCTCAGTGATACCTTTTAGTAAATTGACTTATTTAAATGTGGTGTGCTCATTGTATATTTATGTTTTAGCCAAACATTGATATGTGTTAAGTGTTACGAGAAGAGTCGAGTGGTTAATCGTAACACTCGACTGCCCATTTGAACTTGTAACTTCAATTACGAGAGTCGTTCAAAGTCACTCGAGGACTTACGATTATCATAAAGCCCATTGAGTTTTTCTTAAGTTAGTTTTGCTACAAGAGTAGGAAATTAGCTTAAGTAGGCACCGGATTATGCTTCGAGAGAATGTAATCCGTACAATAGGATTGATCGCCTTAAGTGATTTATTGTTAGATTATGCTTCGAGAGAAGGTAGTCTGTTTTCTATTTCCTAAATTATGATTCAATGTTTTACATTATTCATTCAACGTGGTGAAACCTGTGGTCCCGAATCTTTGTAAAATAATAATTTTCCCACTTAATCGTTGATTCCTTTAGTCGATATTTCCAGCTTAGTTTAGATTTTTCAATTCTTACATTGGATTGTCTAGCTATTAATGACACTAGAAGTCGGTACTTGACACCTCTCTCCCCTAGGACGATATTTTACAACTGCAATAGAAACCATGCACTTGCGGGGCCTATCACTTATGTCAAACACCTTACATCAGTATTACATCCAAGAAATATTGTAAACAGTTTCATAGAAAGAGTGTTAGTTAGTTCAACTAGTAAAGATCTTAGTTGTTGATAACAAGGTCTTGGGTTCAATTCCCACTCTCAGTGCTTAACTTACCTATGGCAAATAAAAAAAAAAAATTGAATCATAGATCCAAATTATATCATATTACACATACACAACCATCTTAACATTATAAATTAACTTATACAATACGCTACTTTGATAGTCATATTGCTTCAATTAATTTATTTTATAATATTAGACCTTTTATTATTTAGACAATAATAAAAAATTAATTAATTTAGACATTATTTGAATTTTATTAGAAAATTATTTTTCCTGGATTTTATAGAATTTAGAAATAGAGGCAGGCAACAGCTGCACAGCACAGCTAGCCAAATAGCTCTCTACTGCTTCTGCACGTAGCAGGAAAAATAGCCCAAATGGCTGGGCCCAAACTAGGCCTACATAGTAGAAAACAGCACCGCAGCCTAGCTTCTGCACATAGCTGCCCTACTTCTGCACACATCACAGCTGAGGGAACAGATCAAGCCCAAGCCCAACAAGCCAGCCCAAAGTGCCAGACCTGGACTACAAGCCCAAAAGAGGCCCAAATCTAGCGCAATAGCTAGACCCGACCTGGTTCAGCCAAACCGCCACACCTGGCTTGGTTCAGCCGAACTGCCAGACCTGGACAGGTTCAGCTAAATTGCCAGACCTGACCCAAATCCGTTAGACCAATTCTGAGATTGGATTCGGACCGGATCTAGACCACACACCCGTGAACCCAAATCTGTATAGCCTTCACCCGCGAACAGAGACCTGCAGATCTCAACCACATCCGCGAGCCCACATTCAGTCTTCACGCCGCACGCCGCACGTGAGCAGCATTGCCCACGATGCCCATTGATAGGACCCGCAAGTGCATGGTCTATCGAAGAAGTAAATAATATCGTTCCCACAGGGAGCAGGTGTCAAGTACTGACCTTTAGTGTCATTGAAAGCTAGATAATTCAAACTCAGAATTAAAGAATTACACTAAAACTAAATTATCTAAATTATCGAATCAAGAAGTCGACGACCTTAAGGGAAAATTACAGTTTAGAAAGTGTTTGGAACTTCAGGTTTTACCACGTTGAATGCTTTAAATGTAAAACATTGAATCAAATTGAAATAGCAAACGGATCTCCTTCTCTCGAAGCGCAATCCGACAGTAAACAACTTAAGGCGATCAATCCTATGGTACAGATTACCTTCTCTCGAAGCGCAATCCAGTGCCTACTTAAGCTAATTTCTTACTCTCGTAGCAAAATTAACTTAAGAAAGACCCAATGGGCTCTATGATGATCGTAAATCCTTGAGTGACTTTGAACGACTCTCGTAATTCAAGTCACAAGTTTAAATGCGAGAGTTCGAGTGTTACGATTCACCTCTCAGTTCATCTCGTAACACTTAACACATATATATGCTTGGCCAAAACACAAATATGCAATATGAACAACTCATTTAAATAAGTAAATTTACTAAAAATGGCATTGAGATTCATAAAAAGTGTTTTACATGTGTAGAAATGTTCAACGGGTTACGCCCGAGTCCCGAACTAGGGTTTTACTCTAAAACATGCATCGTTTAACAATGAAAACCCAAGTAAAAATACTCGAAAAGAAGGGAAATTACAATCCAAGGGTAGGAGACGTCGAATCTTCAGTCCTCTCTCGAAAGCCCCAAAGAATCCAGTCGAATCAAGCCCTCGAATGCAGATTTTTGCCCTTTTCGCCCTAGGTCGCGTCCTTCAAGAATTCGAACCCTGTAACTGCCTAATAATCTCGATTATATGCCTCAATTGAAGCCTTGGGCGGTTAGGAATGTTAATTGAGAATTTTCCCCAAATTTCTGGCATCTGGAGCATCCAATTTGGTGGAAAATAGACGAACGGTCGCGAATAGCTTACGCGAACACGGCCGTGATGATGAACACGGCCAGGCCGTGTCGGCTACGATGAACTGCGGATAAGTGAACACGGGCGTGACGGCGAACACGGGCAAGCCATGTTCGGTTCGGTGAGTTTCTGATAAATGAACACGGTCGTGTGTCTGGACACGGGCAAGCCGTGTTTGTCTCGAAAAATTCTGAAGCACCCGAACACGGGCGTGCACACGGCGGTGACGACTTCGGCGGATTTTTGATTCCTGTCGAACACGGCCGTGACGATAAGCACGGCCAGGTCGTGTTCTCCTCGTTACATGTAGATGATGATGCCGCGATGAACACGGTCGTGACTGTAAGCACGGGCAGGCCGTGTTCAGCATAGGAAGCTCCAAAAATTTCAAAATTTTGCCCGTCTGATGCTTGTAATATGCTGATCCTTTCCCTAACTTCAAATCTCGAATAAACTTCATGAAAATAAATGATAATGACCTATATTTCATAAAGAAATGAAAATTAGTGAAGATTCTATACTTTATGGGAAAAGGTATCAAATTGTGACATAAAATAGAAGTTAAGCCTCAAATTATGGTATAAATTAGACTCTAAATCCTATAAAAATTACACCTATCACCCATGTTTGCCCTAACGCCATGCTGAGTCGATCATCCCGAAACTGCACCGATCGCATGCAGCATGTCACACTCATGTTGCCATGCTCACTCGCGATGAAGGTGGTGGAGGTAGCATTTGCTGCCACCACGCTCCGCTGCAGCTCCCAGCGACCCACATCACTCGGTCGAAAACCTGTCTGCAGCCGTCGCCTTCAAAATTTGCCGCCGCTACGTTCAAAAATCTTCAACGGCAGCCCGCACGTTGTTGGAATGCCAACGGTGAAATCCGCAGCTCGAGGACGCTAATGTCGACTGAAGAACGCCAACAAGGAACGAAAGAAGATGGATCGATGTGATTAAAGCAAAGTCCGGATGCCGATCCAGCAACGACGACACTGGGTGCATTTGGCATAGCTTCTGAGCTGCTTTTGCTGGCTGCAAAAGCTATTTTTGAGAAGTTGGCCTGTTTGGCTATCAACTTATGTACTAATTTAACACATCACTCAGCTTTTCCAACCAGCTATTTTTAAATCAGCACTTTCTCAACCAGTAGAAGCTAAAAGCTCCAGCTATACCAAACATACCCATTATCTGCCAACGACAGCAACACGCCGACCACGGTTGGAAGCTGATAGGGGCGGCGACCATCCGGCGCCGGCGAAACAAGGTTAGGGTAGAAGCCCCAAGGTCATCCGGCGATGGCAACGACGTCATTCAAAACTTGGGCAAAACATGTGCCCCAGATTTTAATCGCAATATCAAAATCGAAAACGAAAAGTATATATGTGAAACATGAATTAATTTTGATCTTGTTAAACTTAAGAATTCATAATTCCATCAATCTAAAAACAAATAGATAAAATATTTTGACAATTATATTTATGATGCATTCTAAATTTATACAAGTCCGTTCTGATACCAAATGTTAGATAATTTTGCATATTCATAAATACAGGATCTCTTGTATAGATTTAGAACAACATGGATAATAAAAAAAATTAAGACATATTTGATTACGCCATCAATTCTTTTGTGCTTTAATGTCCACCGTTGGGCTAGAAATCTTCCACTACTATCCTTCTTTAGATAGTTCTCAATGGGAAGAGACAACTTTTGATTAAGGATGCAAGTGGGGACGTAGCTCATATTTATAATGGTAAAACCCTAAGCTCCCCCAAAAAGGAGTTTTGGGTTTCGAGTGCGAAATCCATAATCCAATAAGGATTTCTCTCAAATCTAGGGTGCAGAATCCAATATCCAATAGTGATTTCTCTTAAAACCTGCGGGCTACACAAGCCCATTAATTAATTAACAAATGCTCTCACAAATCAATAATGTTAGATCAAAAATTCCAATATTAAATTCCAACATTAAATTTTAACATAAAAAAATTATTTATATGGTATATTGACAGTTAGGTACTTAAGTTTTGGCCTAAATAAAAAAAATCCACTAAATACTTTTGTCTAATACCCTATTCAATATTTGATAATTTAAAGATTTAATTGACATTTCTTATCTCAATATCTTATATTAAAATATATAATTTTTAAAATAAAATTATTTTATATATTTATAAAATAGTTATTTTTATGATGAATTGATTACGACTTAAGTTAGAATTATAAATTTATTTTTATTTTTTGTTATTATAGCTTTAAAATTTTATTTTATTTTACCAATCCAATGTATATTAACTCAAGTGTCAAATCAAATTAATTTCCTACATTAATAATTAAAGTAAATCAAAGAGGAATACTTCTAGTGTGATGCTCCTGGGATTTAGCACAAATCCCAAAGCACACCGAGATGGAGCGATGGCGGGACCCCTCGTCATCAGCCGTGTTGGACGACTCGGGTGTGCGATCGTGTCACTGAGGCTGACACAAGTCCATAGGGCGAGGGTCGAGTCAAACCACGGAGTGTGGGTTCACACGTGGATGTGGGCTTCTGACTCGACCCATGGACCCCGGATCCTCTCGCATGAGCTTGCAAGCGTGTGCATCGAGGAGGGTCAACCGTGGGGTGATTCTGAGGTCGAATCAGCCTTGAACCGGGCCTGAACCCATCTTCCAGGCTGAACCGAACCGGTTCAGCAGGTTCAATTCGGTCCATGGTGCAGCGTACGCGTGAAAGGGGATTTTTCCCCTGTTCTTCGTTGCGCTGAGAGCGCCGCTGACGCCGGCGTTGATTCCGGCCAGCTGGAGGAGGCGCGCCGGGAAAGGAAGGTTGCCGACGGTGCGTGACAGCTTGGCGGCGAGGTTGGCGGCGAATTAGGGCGTGGAATCCACTTGGACGAGCCCAGGGTTGAGATTTAATCTCACCCCGGTGGACGCGAGATCTCCGGCGATTCGGCGGCGGAGATCGACGCTAGCGTGGCGGCAAGGGTGGTTTTCCATCCTCGTCGAGGGGAGGCTGCCTATTGAGCATCCTGAGAGCTCGGGCAGGTCTGGCGACGACGAAAGTTTGGATATGAGAACAGAGCTTCGCATCTTCCGTTGGCGACGAGGTTTTGGCCGTGGACTCGTCGGCGCGAGGCTTCCAGATCGATTTCTGGTGCCCTGAGGTAAGGAGGGACTCATCCCCTCCGGTGCCGGCAGCCAGACGCGAGAGTGGGATCGGATTTTTCGATTTTCGGTTCCACGCGAGCAATGCATCCATTGGGTTCAAATTCTTGTCGACGGCGGCTTCTCCGGCGACAATACTCCGGCAGCGGCTTCTCCTATCGTCGGCGACCAGATCCCGACCCTCCTGCGTGACTCCGGTGGCCGGACGGTGACGGACGGAGGAGGACTCTCCTCCCCTGTTTCAGCCGGAAACTCGGCTCTGTTCGCACGCGAGCTGCGGAGAAGGGAGAAGGGAGGAGAGAGAGGGTTCGTCGCGCGGGTTCGTACGCGCGTCTCGCTTCGTCTCCGACTGGAGTTTCCGACGCAGCTTCTCGGAGGATCTCGGTGGGCTCGGCTCGTGGAGTGGTGGCACGCTACAAGGGTAAACCCTCCTCGGATCTATCGTGTGTAGTGGTAGTAGGACGGTTTTCTCGTGTGTAGTGGATAGGGACTTTACCGCCGTCCGGACTTCGTGTGGCTTTTCGTCCGGACGGTTCTTTTGCGTTATCTGCGCCCGCATATGTGTAGTGCGGGCTGTGCTTGTTTGTAGGGGCTGCATTTCTTGCTTGTTGCAAAGTCCCGGACGTGTGCGCCGGCACCCTCGAAGGTGTTCGCTACCGTCCCCTTGTGATTGATTGAGGCCGCGCCGGTGCCTATCTCAGCTGTGTAGAGAAAGGAGCGCGGGCTAAGGATATTTCTGTGAGTGCAAAGTGTTTGGAGAGTCTCCATCACTTTGACACAGTTGAGAGATCTGTATCCGTGTCCGAGGGGTGGTATTCATACCGAACCCTTCGCGCACATGGTGTGAGGACTTGTAGAGTGCTGGGCCAGCTTCCGCAACGCGATCCTAACCGGTCGGGGGCCACTCTAGTGTAGGGCTGAGATCTCCGCGAGGGGATCTGCCGGTTGTGGTTAAGTTTATTATAAAAAAATAAATTTGCCCATAACATCTAGCATAATAAGTTTATTTTTAAATTTTAAAAAAACATAACGTTATTAGGAACCACTTGGTAAAGCTACATCTCATTTGTATTGTGTGGATTTTATTAACTTTAAATTTAAATAACTAAATATTTTTTTCTCTAAGAAATAAAAAAAAGTCACCAAAAGTAAAAAAGAGTGTTCCATTGACTTAGGAAGTCAATGTTACGAGGTGGTCAATTCCCTCTCATTGACTTGTCTCTCTCTCTCACTCAGTTACGAATGACAACAGGCAGGTCAACAGGCAGGTCGGAGATAGGTTTTTCCATCCCTAACTTGATCTCGACTTTTTTAAACTCATTTCTGATTTCGACTTCAAACCCGATGGGTTTAGAAAACCCAATCTAACACCCAACCCCGATTGACCTAAAAAATAAGTATATGTTGTAAATAATATATTCAAAATTAATTTTCATTGCATATTCACAATATATAAATAAAAAATATTATATATAAACTACACAATCATTTCTACATCATTCCTATATAAATAATAATAAAAAGAATTAACAAAGTATCAAACTAGTATAAATTTAATAACTAAGTTATAATTTAGAAGAGATAAATTTATCATTTTAATAATCAGGGTGGGTACCTGAATTCCCATACATCGACCTCGACCATGACCCAACTTTACTCAGTCGGATTTTACTCGAACCCGACTCGAGACCCAATCAACTTAAATTTTTTCTATTAATTTAAGATCAAGTTGGGACAAGGATGAGCCTGCGTGCCATCCCTACTCTCAATGCCATATGGTTTTTTTTTCTTTCAAATTTTTTTTTTCCATCTTCGTTAGTTAACCATCTCCATCAACAACTTTAATTCAGTGAAAAAAATGGGGGAGAGGATTAATAAAGAATTCCAGCAAAAAAAAATGTTCCATTGACTTGGGAAGGCAAGTGTAGGAGGTGGGTAATTACCTCACGTTGACTTGTCGGTCTCTCTCACTCTCAAGTCTCAATGCCATAGGCTTCATTTCTTTTTTTTTTTTCAAATTTTTTTTTTTTCGTTTCTATCTTCCTTGGTCAACCATCTCCATCAACAACTTTAATTCAATAAAAAAAGAAGTGGGAGAGAGGACTAATTACAATTCCAAGCTTCCTATTGGTTCAATGCTCAAAAGTGCCAAATCCCACCTCGCATTAATGGCTTCAGTTTGAGCTAGGAGCCAAAACGCCACTACCTTTCCCTTCTCTCTCCCTCTTCCTTCCCTCTTCTTCCAAGTGGATTTCTACCTCTTTTGATCCGTTTGCCTTTCTGTTCGCTTTTCGAGGATCGCTTTTCTCCCGTAAAGAAGGATGTTTTCTAGCTTGATCCACCGGCCGGAAGCTTCGATTCATGCGGAGGAGCCGCACGGCCCCAGCCTCGTCCTCACGGCGGACCCCAAGCCGCGCCTCCGATGGACGACCGACCTCCACGAGCGTTTCGTCGACGCCGTCGCCCAGCTCGGCGGCCCCGAAAGTTAGTAGCTCTTTAAGTTTTTTTTTGCCTTCAATTGCAAGTGTTCCCAGGTCTTTTGTCACAAATGGGAGAAAGGTGTGGTCTTGTGAACCGATTTCTCCGTCATTTTGCGATTGATCCAGAGCGCGGTAGGCTTAGTGATTGTTTTTACCGATTGTCTTACATCTAAAACTGCAGCCTTGTGGCATTAATCGCCGTAGTTTGTGGGTGCTCTTTAGTTAGGGATAGACAGTTGTATCCTTGCTATTTGACTTCTGGTTTAATTCTTGATTCAATCATCCAATTGGGAGTTCTTTGACATCCTTGTCACTTGTTCTGAATCTGATGCTTTACAATTCCTTGTTCAGTGTACCTCGTAAAAGAAATCTCTCATTCTTGAATAGTGCAGAGATTTTAGTTTAGAAAGCTTTGAGCTCTCAATATTTCTATTTGATAAAAGCTTGATTTGTTTTATGCCATGAAATTGGGTCTTATGATAAGAGTCCAAGCAAACAAATAAGTAGTTTCATGTGTACTTTTCCTGACTTTCTTTGAACAAATATTGGGCGTTAGAGTTTTCGTCATACTACAAAATCTGCCCTAGTTTTTAAAGAAATATCTAAGTTAGCAATGTATTGGATAGGCATAAACTAAGCATGACTTTATTAAATGACCGACGAAAATAATGGAAGCTCAATTGTGATTTAAGAACTCATCTAATGAGGATCTTAGCTCCATATACAGCTTGTTTCATGATATCAAATCCGACACTTAGATTTTTGACAGTCCATGTAGTGATAAATTATAATGCAGATTTAGTAAAGATTACTGCATTGGAGTAAGTGGTAGCACATAGATTTTTGCTAGCCAATTCCAGTTAATCTATGAGAAGATATACCAATTTTTGTATGGTTACCCTTGACCCTGATCGAAATATAAAGAATTAAGAAATGTCTATTAAGAGTCATAAATCAGACTACTTTAGAAAATGAGCAGAGATACTAAAATATTTGATGTAGTGTAGGCAAGTTGGGCACAAATGGAAGTGCAAAGAGGACTCTTTGAACAATTGTTATGAAGATGATAAAAAATTCTCCTAGGAGCCATAAGAGCCCCAAGGTAGGGAAAGGATCCTTTTTTTGTCCCAAGAAAGGAATGAACATTAAATTTGATATTATTCCTTCCTTGGCCTGTAAGAAGTATCCTTCCCCTTCACTTACCTTGGGACTCTTTTACTCCCGGAAGGATTTTGAATCATCATAGTGACAAGTTATTTTCATAAATGCAAAATAGTCAAAACCGTTCTTATTAATTCTGCCATAAATTCCATGCTGCTCCACTCTTCATCTGTTGGATTGTTACTCCTAGAAGGATTTTCAATCATCATAGCGACAAGTTATTTTCACAAAAATGCAAAATAGGCATTCTATTATCTGTGTAAAATAATTTAGGACCATTAACTCTGAAAGATTACAGTTTAAAATGATTTATTTTATCTTATAACAATATATTTAGGTTTTCTAGAAAATATCAAGAACATTAAGTCAACATAATCTAAAATTTCTGCAAGCTTAAGAAGTCCACTAGTACCCAAATTCACAATTTGGGCTGCACTTTAGCTTGTCCATGAGATCGGCCAGCATCATTGTCAGGTGGAGGTGTGCAGACTTAGTTTGAACAAGTTGGACATGATTCTAATATGAACCAAGATTTACAAAACCAGTCCATCCACATAGTCCGACCTGCCACATAAGAAACAAAGGCTGCTCTATACATTTGGCAAAATTGGCATGCATTAACTGTCATATAAACTTCCTGTTCTTTCTGCCTTTAGTGGTTCAAGTTTACAGTCTTTCAGTGTCTTGTTCTCTGGATGACTGTTTTTTTCTTCACTTTTAGCTATTCTATACTGCATGCTAAAACATTGATTACCTTGGGCTGGTCTTAAATTACTTTAGCTCGTTGAATATCTGCCTTAAATCTGATGGTTATTTGCTTGCCTATAATTTGTTTACTGACCCAGAACATAGTTATGTTACTATGTTCTTGTTCAGCAATATGGGATTTATTTTGTAAACATTTTATTGTGGTGCCATTCGCTATATCTGGCATCCCAGTTCTATCTATTTGCAGCAATTCTTACCGATGATATCAAAAGTGACTATTGGATCTAGATACATCTACCAAAGCATTGTTTGACAATTGACTGCTTAGAATTCATTTTTGTAAACATTTGGTTCTAATTCAATACGTCTGTTACATTGGGAAATATTGTAGAGGCAACTCCAAAGGCAATCATGAGGACGATGGGCGTTAAAGGGCTTACACTTTTTCACCTGAAGAGTCATCTCCAGGTAGACATATTTAAGAACTACATCGTCATAAGTTCCTTCAACCTCTTTTGTTTGAACTTGAATTTAATTCTTTAATTGGTGCGCTTGGTTTTCCCTTTACTGTTTCCAGAAATACAGATTAGGAAAACAGTCAGGCAAAGAAGCAACTGAACAATCAAAAGATGGTAGGTTGATGAATTTTTCTACCTCATCTGCTATCTTTTTCAAAACACTTCATATAGACTCATTAATTGAGTCCTCAAAAAGTTTCAGAGAAAACAGTGCGCAGCCTCAATATAGTTCAACAATCCGTTTTCATTTATATTAGTTTTGAGACTTAACTTATCTCAATTTAATTAGGCAACATGATGGATGTTTCTAGGTTCTCAATTTTGTTGACACAACTAGCAACATATTTTATCAGTAGATTTTTCCCAGAAGCTACAACACATGATGACATAAGAAGTACACAAAGAAGATTGAATTTTTTATAAGGAATTAAATACTGCAGGGCAGTCCGAGATGTACTAGTACCATTGGGACAGAATCAGTCCACTATCATTGTGCTTGTAGCACAGTATATTGGTACCTACCGGTCCGAGGCAGGACCAATACTCCAATACTGCAATATGAACCGAGATTTGCAATACTCCAATATGAACCAAGATTTTAAACTTTGTTCTTGACTACGACTCTTTCACCTTGTTCTAAATAGCTTTAGCACACTAATTTTATGCAAGGAAAATAAGAAGAAACCTTTTTGTTGAGAGCATTGTTTTCTGAAATTTCATGGAATTAAAGCTCAGGGATGGTTTTATTTCACATACAAACTATTTCTTTCATTGTCACTGCGTATCATGAACCTTATTATATTAAAATGATGTTTTTAATTCTTTGCACTTTGAATTTCAGCTTCTTATGTGTCAGAGAATCCGAGCACCAGTGCTTTGTCTCCGAGAGTGCCTACACCTGATGTCCATGAGTAAGTATTACTTAATCTTCCGTTGACATAATTTGCATGAGTTCATAACTCTAAAATATACATGATTTGTATACATTAACACAGTTGATACTCCTGATAGGGGTCAGGAAGTCAAAGAGGCACTGAGAGCACAAATGGAAGTGCAAAGAAGACTCTTTGAACAAGTGGAGGTACTAAAACTTTGCTTCTTGTAGTCTAGTAACATTTTTGCCAAGGTTTCAAAAACTAGTACAGATTGGTGTTCTAGTTAGACCTGTACATACTGAACAGAACCGAGCATAGTGGGAGTAGCGGAAAAAGCAAAAGCGCAACATTCGCCTCCTCTGCCTACGAGCAGAACAGAAGCAGAAGCTCAAGTGGAGGTGGGTGCTGCTCTTCCTCTTCTTCTTCTTCACCGCTGCTCCCCAGCGATAGTTTCATCGTCAAGCAGGCTTGATTATTGATCCACGAATCCACTCAAGTCAGTGGCGAGCTATGAGTTTCTACCTCCTTCTCTTCTTTCTCTCCTTTCTTCCTTCTCTTTTTCCACTCCATTCTACGGCCACAGCCTTGGTTGGTTCATCAGTGATGAACGAAGGTGGATGAGTTTTTCCTTCTTTTCTGTCTTCTTTCTCTTCTTATTTTTTCCTATCTTTCTCTTCTATTTGGTTACTTTGCCGCACTACAACCTTGGTCCATGCTTGAGCTAGTACAAACTGACTGTACTGTTCAGAACGGACTAGTTTTTTAAACCTTAATTTTAGTTATCTAAACTTATGTTCTGCATTCTTCTATTTTGACCTGATATGTTGTACATTTTGACTTAACAAACATTGCCAAACAACCAGTGTTTTATCAAGTTATCCAATCCGATGTACTAGTCATAACTTGGACTGTTAGGCACTGGTATACTAGCTAGGTGTATCAAATATATCTACACATAGTATGATGAGTTTACCAGTCTAATTCGGTAACGGCACAAACTGATTATCAGATTTAACTACTTGATCAGGTGCAGAAGCATGTGCAGATTCGAGTGGAGGCCTATGAGAAGTACATCGATTCGTTGCTGTCAAAGGCATATAAGATAGCATCAAAGCAAGTTGCTTCAAATAGTTTTACCTTGACTGAACATGAACTTCCAGAGCTTGCGAGTAGAGTTATATGCTCCCCATCTGATCCCTTGAGCCACTCTGTCCTCCATCAGTTATCGGTGAGTTCAGTCAACTTGCACAGCTCTGGTTGCAAGACGACTCCTCCTCTGGCTGGGATTGAAGGTCAGTTCTTTTATTAGAAGCCACCTGAATTGAAGAACAAACCATGCTAGAACTGTTGGTCAAAAATACACAAAATTGTTCTCTCTCGTTAGCTAGTTTCTCTCCCGTTCCTGAAATCTTGGGAAAGATCATTGCCTTGCAGGGAATCTCCCTCTGGAGGCTACCATCCTCAAGTCGTTTTTCATATTTCTTTATCAGCTCATGTACTATGAACCATGAACAAGTTGTATAATTATGTATTTATGTTCTTTGGAATAGCTACTTGAGTTGACATTGACCATTTGTTCTTGTCAACCCTTAACCACAGCAGGTGGTGAATGAGTAACCCTGCTCAATGGAACCCTATAAATTTGACCTTTTTCTCCCATTTTATTCTCTGTATGCGCTCTATGATGTTGAAGTTGCAAACACGGGACTTTTCAGCACTCATGGAGATAGCCAGTTTTCTTACAATTTTTTTAAACAAAAAGATATAAGATACTTACATTTGATTGTATCATAATGGACTAGAACACTCAATAATAATGAAGCATTTGATTATATCATAATGGACTAAAGTTCTAACACTGTATACCAACAAGTGTTTTTCACCCAAATGCCTCCAATATGTATTTACCAATCTGGAAAACAACATTCTGTTGACGGCAAAATAAAAAGAGATTAATTAATTAATTAATTAATTAGTTATTGATTAATTAACTCTTATTTATCTGTTTCGAGCATCCTCATGTGTCATAATGATGCAATGTGGAGATATAAAAAAAATAATAAAAAAGAGAAGAAAGTTGCAAACTAAATTGCAGTCAAAATATCATGGGGCTGTTCTAAGTGTAAAAAAAAATAATACAGCTTCATATGCTATTTTTGTAGCAACGTCTAGCCATGCGCATAGACAAAAAAAAATAAAAAAAAAAAAGAGTGATCGTGGGAGCTTTCAAAAAGGAAAAAAAAATGGAAGCCATGATTTGCAACGAGGGAGGTAGCAACATCCTATTATGGGAGAAATATATGCATGTCACGCCCCGGTCAGATCAACCCTAAATTGGTACTTAACTGATGTCTTAGAGTTGTCCGGCGGAACATCAGAGCGTAAACTCTCTAGAGTTTCCGTCCAATTTTTATCCTCAAATCCAAAAACGTCCGGAAAACCCTAAATCTGAAATCAAACCCAAATTGAGTTTTACCTCTCGTCAACGCCGATTTTGACTACGGTCCAATTTCTTACGCTTGCTGACATCAGCCTGACGCCAGTGCCGCTCTTCGCCACTCGTGTGAATTTTCCGGACCGCTGACGTTGGGCTTGCGTCAGCCCGATTTCGAACTCACTCGTTGTTACTCGATTTTGACTCAGTCAAAATCGCTGTGTCGCCTCGTTTCGAATGCCCGCCCACGTTCGAAACTCTCCTCCGTTGCGTCGACTTCAACCTCTCGCTGAAAACGTCCGCCACCGCTGCTCGAGTAGTGTCGCTGGAGAGGGAAGGCGTCGCCCTTCTACCTTCAACCGTCGACAGTCTCTAGTCACCGTCTGGCAGCCGCGTATTACCAGAATCGCTTCGCTGAAGCTAAGAACCAGGGAAGGGAACGTATGAAAGGAAGAAGCTTTATTCCCTCTATAAAGCTTACAACGTCTCTCAAAGCCGACGACCCCCGTCGCCGGTGCCCCCGTCCCTCCCTCGCCGGTCATCGCCGGTTACAAGCTCTCAATGCTCTCGTCGGTCGTCTCCCCAAACGCCGGATTCTTCCCGTCTTTGCCCCCTGGCGGCATTAGGGCCCCTGCCCTGGAAGGGCGCCGTCGCCGGTGGAGTTGCTCCCCAGCACTCTCTCTCTTTCCTCTTGGTCCTGTCACCCAATTTATAGATGAGAGGGCTTCCGCCGCCGCCTCCTCTAAGCTCCGTGTCGAACGCATCTTCCACCCTAATTAGAGTAGTCTACAGACGCCGAGATCCTAGCTGCGTCCGATATCTCCGTTGGCGACCGCTTCCTGCTCCCTCCAAGTCGCTCGTACCATCGGCTGTCGCCTGCGTCCGACGAACACGGTGAGGAAGCCGCATCCTCGCGTACGCGTTCTACGCCCGGGTCAACAGTGAAGGTTGACCGAAGATTTCTCCCCTGCAGATGGGCTTGGGCCTCCTTTCGGCCCGGTGGGCTTTGGGCTGAACCAGGCCTGACAATTCTCCCCCACCTGATTTGAACATCGTCTCCGATGTTCGTGGAACGTCCTCCTGACGTTATCATCGGAGCTCGCTGCTCCGGGAAGAGGTCTCATATACCTCTCTTCGTTACCCTCTCAGTAACGGCATCAAAGCCTCCAGCTCTGGAAAGGATCCCGCTAACCCCTCTTCATCACCCTCCTGATGATGGCATCGGAACCTCTTGCTCCGGGAAGTGATCTTGTAGGTCTCTCGTCATGGTCCACCTCTCATGGACCTGGCTAGAGCGTGAACTCCCTAGGGTTTCCGTCCAATTTTTATCCTCAAATCCAAAAACGTCCAGAAAACCCTAAATCTGAAATCAAACCCAAATTGAGTTTTACCTCTGGTCAACGCCGATTTTGACTACGGTTCGATTTCTTTCGCTTGCTGACGTCAGCCTGACGTCAGTGCCGCTCTTTGCCGCTCGCGTGAATTTTTCGGACCGCTGACGTTGGGCTTGCGTCAGCCCGATTTCGAACTCACTCGCCGTTACTCGATTTTGACGCAATCAAAATCGCTGTGCCGCCTCGTTTCGAATGCCCGCCCGCATTCGAAACTCTCCTCCGCTACGTCGTCTTCAACCTCTCGCTGAAAACGTCCGCCACCGCTGCTCGAGTAGTGTCGCTAGAGAGGGAAGGCGTCGCCCTTCTACCTTCAACCGTCGACAGTCTCTGGTCACCGTCCGGCAGCCGTGTTTTACCAGAATCGCTTCGCCGAAGCTAAGAAATAGGGAAGGGAACGTATGAAAGGAAGAAGCTTTATTCCCTCTGTAAAGCTTACAACGTCTCTCAAAGCCGACGACCCCCCGTCGCCGGTGCCCCCGTCCCTCCCTCGCCGGTTACAAGCTCTCAACGCTCTTGCCGGTCGTCTCCCCAGACGCCGGATTCTTCCTGTCTTCGCCCCCTGGCGGCATCAGGGCCCCTGCCCTGGAAGGGTGACGGCGCCCTCGCCGTCGCCGGTGGAGTTACTCCCCAGCACTCTCTCTCTTTCCTCTTGGTCCTGTCGTCCGATTTATAGATGAGAGGGCTTCCACCGCCGCCTCCTCTAAGCTACGTGTCGAACGCGTCTTCCACCCTAATTAGAGTAGTCTGTAGATGCCAAGATCCTAGTTGCATCCGAGATCTCCGTTGGCGACTGCTTCCTGCTCCCTCCGAGTCGCTCGTACCATCGGCCGTCGCCCACGTCCAACGAACACGGTGAGGAAGCCGCATCCTCGCGTACGCGTTCTGCGCCCGGGTCAACAGTGAAGGTTGACCGAAGATTTCTCCCCTGCATATGGGCTCCGTTGGTTGCTTTATTGCCTTGGGCTTGGGCCTCCTTTCGGCCCGGTGGGCTTTGGGCTGAATCAGGCTTGACAGAGTTCTATTATGGGAGAAATATATGCACGTATGGAAGCGTGATGAGAAAAATAAATAAAAATATTAATAATAAATTACAAGCCTTGGGAAGCGTGGGGGAGAATTAGTGGCTTGGTCTCTCAATTAAAATAGCCTGAGGCGGGGCTATATGAGGGGGGAATTCACAAGACAAAAGAGGAGATTTTGGACGGCTGCCACTCACACAAGCAATTTTTATTTTCTATTCGACTATTCAACCATTGGAGGCTATTCGACTATTCTCCATTGCCATTGTTGTCGTAGCCATTATTGTCGTCGTCATCGCTATCGCCATTGCCGTTGTCATCATCTCCGTTGCCGTCGCCGCCTCTTCACCATTGTCTTTCACCTCTCGTCACTGCCTTTTTACTGTCGCCTCTCATCGTCTTCATCGATGTAAAAATAAAAAAAAATAAAATAAGTTTACCAATCTTTTTAACTTTCTTTCCCTCTAAATAAACACATAGAGGGAAAATCTAATTATTTCCTTTCTTTTTTATTTTCCTTTCTTTCTAACTTTCCTTTCCTTTTAACTTTCTTTCCTTCTAAACACAGATTAAGAATTTCTAGAACCCAAGGACTTTCTAGAATTAAAAAAGCAGAAAAGATTAAGGGCCTGTTTGGCCCTGCTCCCATTCATATTATAATTAGCTTTTAAGTCAAAATCTATTTGGAAATAGTTTGGTAATCAAAAACTTAAAGCGGATGACAGCAGGAAAAATCAGAATTTTAGGAAGCTAGAAATCGTAGCTTTCTTCTTATTTTGATTCTCTTCAAAAATCAAAATCAATTAACAAAAGTTGTCATTGCCAATATTTCTAATTTTGCCCTTGTAACTTACCTTCTTTGGAGCACGTTTTTCCCCTTCTCGATTCCCATGCAACCCTTACCTTCTTTTATATTTTATATATTATTTTAAATAAGTGTTCATATTTTAACTAATATGTGGATATATAAAAATAAAGAAAAAAAGAAAAATATTAACTTTTAAAATTATATATATATATATATATATATATATATATATATATTTGTGTATATATGTACACTATGGTCATTTTGATATTTGAGAGTAGAAAAATAAAAAAAATTACCAAACAGTTATAAATTATGACAGTACGTAAAAATAGTTAAAAAGTCATTTACCAAACAATTTATAAATTTGACAGTGTAGTACAGTTCAACACAGTACAGTTTAGCACAGTTGTAACAGTTATTAACAGTGGGGCCAAACATGCCCTAAGGATTTCTAGAATCTAAGGACTTTCTAGAATATAAAAGAAGAGAAAAGGCTAAGGATTTTCTAGGAAATCAGAAAGGCAAAAAAAAAAGAGAGAGAGAGAAAAAGAGGTGCTGTTTGACGCATAAAAAAAAGAAAAAAAAAGGGGCTGCTGCGCAAAAAAATCATAGTTGCTTTAGGGTGGAGAGAATTATGGTAGAAAGGGTTTTGGTGGAAAATCATCAAAAGAAGGAGGGATGGTCAAATTTCAATTCAGATTTCTGCTAAGGAAATCAAATTCTGCGTTTGCTCTGCTACATCATCGGTAAACTGAAACAAATCTGTTGTTGAAGAAAAAGTTTACCACTTGAGCTTGTTAACAACACATGCAAATTTGTCGCGAGAACAAAGGCCCAGTTTGGGGTGGCTGGAGCTTCTGGCTAGTGGCTGATCTGAGTAGAGCTGGTTTAAGTAGAGCTGGTCTGAAAAGCTAAAGCTGTTTGGGTGTATTAGGTGGTCTGATAAACAACTGTGAGCTGTTGTGCTGTGCTGTTCAGTTTTATTAAGAAATTATCCATAATTCATCACAAATACTTGGTAATCACACATAAAATAATTTTTTTCAAGAATTCCCTAATTTTTAATTTTTTAAAAAATTTAAAGAAATAATCATACAAATATAAATATTTAAATTTATTTTTTTCAAGAATTTTTTATTTTTTTAAAAAAATTCCCTAAGTGCAAACCATACATGCATGATATATAAAATTTAAAGAAATAATCATAATATATTACAAATATAAATTTAAGTTTTTATTATATATTATTAATTTAGATAGAAATATTTATTCACTTATTTTTTATAATTTTTTATTATTTTAATTTTAAAAATTTATATTTATTAATACTTGGTAAAAAAATAGAAAAAAAAGTGAAATTAAAAATCCCAAATCCCTTCGTCGTCTCCACGCGAGATGGGATTTGGGATTCTTGCATTCGGCGCCTTGCCGACGTCTCGGCGACGGGCGACGGGCGGCCACCGGCGACGGGCGACGGAAGGTTCGGCGACGGGCGATGAGAAGATGCGGCAACGGGCGATGGAAGGTTCAGTGACGGGAGCTGATCTGCTAGGCGTCGACAGTGATGGCCATAGGCGATGATGGCTGGAGGCGGTGAGGAAGTTGGCGACGATGGGCGACGAGAAGATGCTACGACGGAAGGTGCGGCGACGGGAACTGATCTGCTAGGCGGCGACGACCAGCGGAGTCGGTGACGGGCAAAGGCGGCGACGGCTGAAGGCGACGATGGGCGGAGGCGGCGACGGCTGGAGGCGACGACGGGAGGAGCTTGAGACGTGTACGAGCGGCGAGATGCGTAAGGGCTGTTGTTACTGTTCCACTAAAGCCGCTTCTGATTTCCAAAAGCTACCCCTCATATGCTTCTATAGCACATGCAGAAGCTGCTCCCCAAACAGCCTGGCTTTCCATTTTTAGCTGCCCGCAAATGCTAACGCGTGCGGGAAGCCGCCCCCAAATGGGGCCAGCCTGGCTTTCCATTTTTAGCTGCCCGCAAATGCTAACGCATGCGGGAAGCCGTCCCCAAATGGGGCCAACCAAACGGGGCCAGCCTAGCTTTCCATTTTTAACTGCCCGCAAACGCTAACGTGTGCGGGAAGCCGCCCCCAAACGGGGCCAAAGAACCCACCGCCAAACTTGATGCTGAAGTCAAAGAGCAAAGAACAAAAAAAAAAAAAAAAAAAAAAAACAAGAAATAAGCTGTGCTCCTCATTGTCGATATTGCCTACAAGCGTCTTCACCGGCGTCGAATCATGCTAAATCTATTCGTCGCTAGCCACGGAATTTCTCCAAAGCATACCTCATGACATCGCGTGTCACCGTTCGTCACTCGAAACACAAAGAAAAGAGAAACGAACTCTTCTTCGTCACTGAAGCGGCTCCGTGACAGCCCGACAAAAAAAAAACACGACATTCCCTTCGTCGAACTTTGCATCCACTAATCTGATCGAGCCAAAATTTTGTACACGCCTTCTCCTAACTCATCCAAATCGATGACCGGAAAGATCCGGCTATCTGACCGCCAGATTGCCGGAATAGACTACCTGAAGAACCGGCGATCTAGAAGAATTCGGCGATTACTTTTCACTGCCGCGTTCAACATCCAGCAGCCTGATCGAGCCCAGATTTTCTCCACGGATTCTCGTTGAGTGTGCGAATCGACTACCAAAAGAATCCGGCCATCTGACGGTCAGATCGCCGGAATCGAAGCTTTTTACCAGCAACCCTGCTGTCGTCTCTATTTCGAACAAAAAATCACTCGCATGGTTTTGTTTGGTGTCAAATCGCTGCCCGCCTCCGGCCACTGTTCCGACGAGATGCAAGGAGTCTTCAGCAGCCGGAGCATGCGAGTGGGGGACAGCGGATGGCGGACGGAGAAAGCGGAAGGCGGGACGAGCGACGAACACTGTTGCCATAGGCACAAAAATCACAATTGGATCCAACGTTCCAATTTTGTTCGGGATGATCCAACAGCCTGGATTAAAATTAAATTTGACGGCTCAGATTTAATCACCTAGGCTCCAACAGCCTAGATTAAAATTAAAATTGGCGGTGCAGATTTGATCACTCAGAATCCAACGAGCAGGATTAAACTTAAATTTAATGGTTTCGATTTAATCTCTCAACTCTGATCTAACGGTCCAGATTAAATCTAAAGATAATGACCCAGATTTGATCATCAAAGATCTGCCGGCTAGATTTTTTCAACTCTAATTCAACGACCTAGATCTTCTTATCCTAATCAGACGCACCAGATCTTCCGTATTTGATCCAACAGCTTGGATATCCTCTAATTTCAATTTGGCCTGACGACCTAGATTTGTTCCAGAATCAATGATCATATCGAGAGTCAGGATTAATCCAAACTCAAATAATCCAGATTTAATATAATATAATCAATGGCTGATATTAATCCACTCAAATCCAGATCAATCAGATGGCGTCTAATGTGATACGAATATTAATCCTTATAAATTTGGATCAGATCTTTTCAGATCCACCTTCGGATTTTCAATTAGAAATCTGGATCTAAGTAGATCTGCGAATCAAAGTTTCAAAGGTTAAGATTTGCACAAATCTTAGCCAATCGGATGAGTTCTGAAATGACCCAAATATTGATCATTACTCATTTGAGTCAGATCTTTCCAGATCCGCCCTTAAGTTTCAATCAGAGATCTAGATCAGAGCAAATCTATAAATCAAACTTTCAATGGCTGAAATTAATTCACCTGAATCTCAGTCAATCGAATGGCTGCCAAAGTGATCCAAACACTGATCCTTACAAATTTGGGTTGAATCTTTCCAAATCAGCCCTTGGATTTTCGATTAAAGCTCTAGATCATAGTGGATCTATAAGTTAAGATTTCAACGGCTGAAATTAATTTTCCTGAATGTCAGCTAATCAGATAGCTTTCAAAATGCTTCGAATATCGACTCTTACCAAATTGAGTTAGATCTTTTTGAATTTGGTCTCGGATTTTTGATTAGAAACCTAGATCTAAGCAGATTTATAAATCATTTAACCAAATTCTAAATGATTGGTGCCACAACCATTCATCCAAATTTTGAACGTTTGGTCCCATGACCTGTTCACCCAAACTTTGAACACTTGGTCCATCAGCTCGTTCACCTAAATTCGAACGTTTGGCCGCACGGCTCGTTCACCTAACTCATGTACTCAACTCGTCCAACTCATTCAAACATAGTCGTGGACGATAAAACACCTGACGCATATTGTTAATAACGTTGTTTGGGAGGTGCGTACATCAATACTTCATATCGGGGCATAGTTCCTCAACGTTGTTACAATATAACTTAGATTTTTCTCCATGACCTATGTCACATGAACATCAGTCTTGAGAGTGTACTCTTGTAATCAAATTATAAACTATGAATGACATTATTCTTTCAACCATTTGTCTTTACTCTGTTATATGTTATAGATATCTTAATCAAAGGTACCCTAAGCTCCTTAGGGGTAATTAACAATGAACGCTTGCGTTCATTAGAAGCTAGAACCTACTAAAACAAAAAAAATCTTATAATTTATAAAGTGAATTTGAAACGGTCGCACTACTTTTCAATATTTCAATTTACATTGAAATTTAACCAAAAATGAGCCCACACATTCCTATGGAGTTTTTCAACTATTATTTTTGGTATACTAATTTGAACACTGTATATCAACAAAAAATAATTTTGAATAATTATAGGGCATAATACTAAGTGCTCAAAAAGACTTAGAAAAACATATATTTTTTATGTCAAAATATTTTTAGTTCTTAAAATGTTTTATATAATCTATTCCTAATCTATAAGCTTTGTGTTGATAAAAATGAGGCTGGCCAAATTTTGCTCCTAACTTAATTGCCTTTCACTTTAATAGAACTCCGATCGCTAACAATATTTGTTTAGCTTCTTCTTGCAAAGCCTATAAAGAAATATTTAGAGGGATTTGAGCACCCTCCCTTTGATATTTAGTTTAGACAAGAATATAACCTAAAGAAATTTAATTAGTGCAAGATAAGGAGCGTATGTACCTACTCCTAAGCATGAAAAATGAGTTCTTTCTTGTGATAGAGTGAAGTGGAATAACTTCAAATGATATCATAACAAAACTATTATCAGTTAGCTATTATAGCTTCAAGAATGTGTGACATACATAAATTGAGAAAAAAAATTGAGACTTAGTTATTGATTCAAGGGAGTGAAATTGATGAAAATTTATGCTTATTGTTCCTCTTTAACTAGTGTTAGGCCACGGGTGGCCCAATTTTGGGCCCAGCCCAACCAGCCTAGCCCACTTAACTTATCCAAGCGGGTTGGATAAAAAGGGGACGGATCGGGCGCCTGTCCGGATCCAATAGCTCGCCAACAGGCGAAATTCGTTCGCGCGTGCGGAGCTGGCGTGGTGGACGCGTCAATGTCGCGTCAGTGTGGGCGCGTCAGTGAAGGGTGGTTGGCTCAAAAAATGGAAAAGGCGACTTCGTCGTCTTTGTCGAGGAGGGAGGCACGGTTCGAAAAGGAAGAGAGGCGGAAAAACTCGTTAGGAGCCAGTGTTGCTCCCTGACTTTCCCCTCTCCCGGTGTCAACGACCTTGTCAGCGTCCTCTTTGAGCTCATTCTCGTGGGACCGGTGGTGCGGGTGGGAGGAGTGGTTCGCGAGGAGCTCTTCGGTCTCCCTATTCTTCTTTCATCTTCTCCGGTGTCGTCGCCGACCTCTTCGGACAGCCTTGGAAGGCGTCGCCGACAGGAAGGACCCGGATATTCCGGCCAAGGTACCTTCCCTCGCCGGTATCGGCGTCTTCTCAGTCTTCCGCCCCGGTCGATCCGTTTCTTCCCGGCGGCGTCGTTTCCTTGTGTTGTCTGCATTTACATGCTTGAGCTTTGGTTGTGCTCCACGTCTCCGGCGAGCCCTCTCCCTCTCTACGAGAGTCCTGATCCGCCTGCGTGCGGAAATTGTCGGGCTCGGTCCACCTGCGTGTGGACTCTTTATTGTCGACGTTCTCGCCGGTCGACTTCGCCTGTGTGCGGATCCTCGCCTCTGCTCCTTTCTCGTGTTGGCTCGAGTCGGACGTCGCCGCCGTCGTTCAAGGTTCCCCTTTGCTCGGTTGATCGCGGGAGAGCGCTGGCGCGGATGGGGAGTTTTGTCGTTCCGTGTTCAGCTCCCGCTTCCTCTCATGCCGGACCGGAGCCGTTCGGAGGAAGCGCCCGTTACTCCGTCGTTGTACTCCCTCCTTCCGTCAGATGCGAAGGTCCGCCGGCCAGTCTCTGCACTTGATGTCCAAGCGCCATCCGCTTCTACGGCGGGAAAAGAGGTGGCTCCGCCCCTCGCGGCTTCTGTGTCCATGGGTTCTTCTATTGTTCCGGCGTGCGACGCCAATGGTCGGACGATCCGACGGTAGTAGTCGCCGATCATCCCTCCGTCGTGAGGACGTGCTGGATCCCCCGATCCGAGGGGTCCGATTGTACGCTCTCGCGAATCTTGGTGCACGAACGTGCTATTTAGAACGTATGCGTCGGTGGGTGTCGCCGACGTCCCCGATGCTGGCGTTCCGATTGTCGCGATCGTATTCCGCTGTAGCCCCGATCCGACTCGGTCGGATCCATTTGGGTTCGCTTTGGGTTGGGACGGCAGAGATCCACATTGAGTCCCTGCTTCGGCTGGGAGATGGTCCGAGGGATTGCCTCCGCCGATCACGTCCAACCCTGCGGTTTCGACCGTAGTGCCCCTGCGTGGGCGTGTATGGACTCGAGTCAAGCGTTGACTCACGTGTATTTCATTAAAAATGTGTTACAGTAAACATGGGCGTGACAGTTGGTATCAAAGCCGGTTTCTGCACGTCCCAACTTGTACAAGCGTTGTACAACTGTTTTGGCTGAACCTGTTGCTCATTTGCAGATGACACTTACAGTTGATAGCAGGGTCTCCTCCTTGGAGGACATCGTTGGGGATGGCTCCCTAGCCCCCAAGACGTTGGTGGATCTGGTTTCCACCTTGCTCGCCTCATACGAGAGTCTCGTAGCTCAGGTGACTCGACTCACCGAGGAGCTGGAGACGGCTCAGGTGGAGATTGCGCTTCTTAAGCGCCTTACGGCGACTATGCCGATGCAGATTGCGACTGAGTCCGGCCAGGGACCGTCGTGCGACGACGTGTCCCGGAGCCTAGCCCATTCAAGGGGGTGCGCTGCTCCAAGGAAGTTGAGAACTTCCTATGGGACATGGAGATGTTCTTTCAGAACGCCCAGATCCTTGAGGGAGAGCAGGCCCTAACCGCTATCGCTTATCTCTCCGGAGATGAGAAATTGTGGTGGTGGACTCAGGCTGCACCGAATCTACTCGGATCCGATCCCACTTGCAAGCTCTCCTGGGAAGAGCTTAAAGCTGAAATTAGGGAGCAATTCCTTCCGGGGAAATCGACTTGGGCGGCAAGGGACGCTCTGAAGAAGGTTCGACACACCGGGAGTATCCGAGATTATGTATAGCAGTTCTCCCAGCTTATGCTGGAAATTGACGACATGTCAGAGGAGGGTCGACTTTACACGTTTATGGACCACCTTCAGAGCTGGGCCCGTGATGAGCTATGCCGCCAGGAGGTGAGGACGCTGAAAGCCGCCATGCAGGCTGCTGATGCTCTGGCGGACTGTAGAGACCCAAGGGGACAGGCCCCTCCTCCTGCTGTTGAGACTACGATGGCTTCTACCTCGTGGGCAAGAGGCCCGTATGCCATGAGGGGTAGGAGGCCATTTGCGAGGAAGAATCGCCCCGCTGTGTCGAGACCATTGAGGTCTGCCAGGGACTGCTCACCCACTCCAGCACCGAAGAAGACATCTACTCCTATAGAGTGTTACATCTGCAGGGGCCCTCATCTGATGAGGGATTGCCCCAAGAGAGAGCGGATTGCTGCCCTAGTAGCAGCGGAGCAGAGCATGGGAAAAGAGGGTGAGGCAACCCTCAATCCAGCTGGACTTGGTGTTGCTTCTACTTCCTCGGACAGACCTACATTGCTTTAGGAGGCGCTCCTTCATATTTTGTACTTTTGTATTTGGTACGATTGTCAGGGTTACTAACTGACTTATTCTGGACATGACTGTTGATGGATTTGTTTTGGGACGTGGACACTAATCGACATGTTTTGGATGTGTACATTTCTATATATATATTGTGTGTCTTTTAGAATTAGGGATGGCAAAAAACCCCATACCCAACCCGACCCGACCCGAAGTCAACGGGGAAAACCCGAGTTGACCAGGGGTCGGGTCGGGTTCGGGGAAAACCATTTTAGAAGTATAGTCAGGTCGGGGTCGGGTATGGGAATTTAGGTACCCGCCCCGAACCCGACCCCGAACCCGCCCCGACTATTAAAATAACAAATTTACCCCTTATAAGTTATAACCTAGTTACTAAATTTTAATAATTTATGTAGAAATGATGATATAGTTTATGTAAAATATTTTTTTATTTATATATTATGAATAAATAATGCAAAATAATTTTAAAATATTATTTATAATATATATTTATTTTTTAGGTCGGGCGGGGTCGGGTTTCCCCGTGGGGTCGGGTGTGGGGCAGGGTTTTCTAAACCCATCGGGTTCGGGGACGGGTTTGGGAAAGTCGGGGTCGGGTCGGGGATGGCAAAACCCGACCCCGACCCGCCCCGTTGCCATCCCTATTTAGAATTTGTGCATGTGAATGATGTGGTTGGTACGGGTACATTGTACCTTCTTTCTTTTGTGGGGGCAGACCATTGCCAGATGTGGGTTCTAGGACCTCCGGGCACGGGACCGAATGCGGTCGGTGCAGTGGATCCCTGAGCTCGTAGTGCCGGCCTATGACATGCTTGTTGGGATTGTTTATCGGCATGGCTGTCGCCCTGAAAAGATCCACCACCTCGTGGGCTACGAGGTTAGCTTGGCCTTGTGCCATTGGTCCAGAATAAGGTGACGGTGATGCCGTACCTGTGTGGCATTATTACCCGGATCTGTTGGCCACAGGGCTCCTTTGATAGGTTGAGAAGAGCTTGGATATTCTCCAAGCCCGATTGGGGGAACAGGATTCGGGTAAAGTAAGGTCGCCGTGGGCGACAAAAAGGGAAATTCCGAAAAGGGTAATATACCTTAAAGAGAGCATTATTTAGGGAGATATAAAGTGTGGAAGAGTTAGCAGACTCTAAAACTGCTATTTGGGACACGGAGAGAGGACGATGTCCAACTAAAACAAAAGAGATCCCTCTCCTTGGTTCAACCAAGCCAACCTTGCATAAGAGGATGCCTTTGTGTAGGGGAAGCTTGGAAGAACAAACAGGGGAAAACCCTTGAAACCTGTCCAAGCTGGGTTTCTCGTCATAAGGGGATGCCTTTATGAAGGGAAGACCCAGGGACAAAATAGTGATTGGGGCGAGCTAAGTTACTTATGGACGGAGGTGGTATGGGACACCTTCGAAATGGAGGAGACTTAGTCGCAACCCAATTCGACGAATCTCCCTGGAAACATGCGGTCTGAGTTGATCGCGGACCTCGTTATGCCCTTTTCGGTCATCTTGTTAGAATTTCGAGTGCGGAGTGAGTCGCACTCAGGGATTCGTCGAGGACGACGAACGACTTAGGAGGGGGAGAATGTTAGGCCACGGGCCGAAATTGGGCGTGGCCCAATTTTGGGCCCAACCCAACCAGCCTAGCCCACTTAACTTATCCAAGCGGGTTGGATAAAAAGGGGACGGATCGGGCGCCTTCCCGGATCCAATAGCTCGCCAACGGGCGAAATTCGTTCGCGCGCGCGGAGCTGGCATGGTGGACGCGTCAATGTCGTGTCAGTGTGGGCGCGTCAGTGAAGGGTGGTTGGCTCAAAAAACGGAAAAGGCGACTTCGTCATCTTTGTCGGGGAGGGAGGCACGGTTCAAAAAGGAAGAGAGGCAGAAAAACTCGTTGGGAGCCCGTGTTGCTCCCTGACTTTCCCCTCTCCCGGCGTCAATGACCTTGTCAGCATCCTCTTTGAGCTCATTCTCGTGGGACCGGTGGTGCGGGTGGGAGGAGCGGTTTGCGAGGAGCTCTTCGGTCTCCCTATTCTTCTTTCATCTTCTCCGGTGTCGTCGCCGCCGTGTCGCCGACCTCTTCGGACAGCCTTGGAAGGCGTCACAGCCACCTCGTCGCCGACAAGAAGGACCCGGATATTCCGGCCAAGGTACCTTCCCTCGCCGGTATCGGCATCTTCTCGGTCTTCCGCCCCGGTCAATCCGTTTCTTCCCGGCGGCGTCGTTTCCTTGTGTTGTCTGCGTTTGCATGCTTGAGCTTTGGTCGTGCTCCACGTCTCCGGCGATCCCTCTTCCTCTCTACGAGAGTCCCGATCCGCCTGCGTGCGGAAATTGTCGGGCTCGGTCCACCTGCGTGTGGACTCTTTATTGTCGACGTTCTCGCCGGTCGACTCTGCTTGTGTGCGGATCCTCGCCTCTGCTCCTTTCTCGTGTTGGCTCGGGTCGGACGTCGCCGCTGTCGTTCAAGGTTATCCTTTGCTCGGTTGATCGCGGGAGAGCGCTGGCGCGAATGGGGAGTTTTGTCGTTCCGTGTTCAGCTCCCGCTTCCTCTCATGCCGGACCGGAGCCGTTCGGAGGAAGCGCCCGTTACTCCGTCGCCGTACTCCCTCCTTCCGTCAGATGCGAAGGTCCGCCGGCCAGTCTCTGCACTTGATGTCCAAGCGCCATCCGCTTCTACGGCGGGAAAAGAGGTGGCTCCGCCCCTCGCGGCTTCTGTGTCCATGGGTTCTTCTATTGTTCCGGCGTGCGACGCCAATGGTCGGACGATCCGACGGTAGTAGTCGCCGGTCATCCCTCTGTCGTGAGGATGTGCTGGATGCCCCGATTCGAGGGGTCCGATTGTACGCTCTCGTGAATCTTGGTGCACGAACGTGCTATTTAGAACGTATGCGTCGGTGGGTGTGTCGCCGATGTCCCCGATGCTGGCGTTCCGATTGTCGCGATCGTATTCCGCTATAGCCCCGATCCGACGCGGTCGGATCCATTTGGGTTCGCTTTGGGTTGGGACGACAGAGATCCACATTGAGTCCCTACTTCGGCTGGGAGATGGTCCGAGGGATTGCCTCCGCCGATCACGTCCAACCCTGCGGTTTCGACCGTAGTGCCCCTGCGTGGGCGTGTATGGACTCGAGTCAAGCGTTGACTTGCGTGTATTTCATTAAAAATGTGTTACAGTAAACATGGGCGTGACAACTAGTATCTTGCATTTATAGAGGAATTTTAGTATATTAATTATCAAATTAATTATTTTTTTTATTACTTTTGCACCTATTTAGACTTAATAACTTGTATTTGTTTGGAGTTCTCACTTCTCTTTATTTTTGTGAATTCACATAAAAGAAACACATTTTGCTTGTGATTTCCATCACAGTCGTGATTCCCTCAAAGTCGATTTCGCTAAAGTGCATAGAATGAATCATGGCCAACTAGTGAAAATAATTATGGCTGTGATACTCTTTGGACTAAATTTACATAAAAGGCACATAAAAAAAATCATAAGTAGGCCTGCCTGCGATTCTATCTAGAAGATATTGATTTCTCTAATAATTTTTTTTTTTCGTTTTGGCTCATTTTTGAAATAGAAAATTGGGAAACAAATATGAAAGCTTTCTTATCTACTTAGTGGAGTTTTGAAAGGATTTCAATGGATCTTTGAAAGTTTTTAGTGGGGATTTGGAAGCAATGAGAGCAGCGACTAGGGTGGCAACTGTAGTAGAAATTATATTATCGTTGTAATCGACTTATAAGAGATTTCTATTACGTACGTGAATAAGAAAAAAATGAAATTGAATTGATTGATGGGATGCATCACTGCATTTCTCTCTCCCCTAATTCTCGCCCGTGATTCCCCTCGCCCCTTTATTTTAGAAAAAAAAACTCTTTGGTAGGCCCCGATCTTGCCCCGTCGCTACCGCCTCCCGCCGCGTCGCCACCTCGCTGCCACCTACCTCCAGTTTCCCTGCCGCCTCCAGTTTCCTTGCCGTGCTCCAGCTTCCCTGCCGCCGCCTCCAGTTTCCCTGCCGCCTCTAGCTTCCCTGCCGCCGCCTCCAGCTTCCCTACCGCCGCCTCTGGTTTCCCTGTCGCCGCCAGCAGCTTTCCCCATTTCTCCACCTCGCCGCCTCGCAGCTCGCCTCTCACAACTTCGCCTCCCATGCCTGCTCCGCTGTCGCCGGTCGCCCCTGCTCCACTGCCGCCGGCTGCCCCCAACAACTTCCCTGACCCTGCCTGCAGCTTCGATGATGCCGCCGCAACGCCACCCCGTCGCTGCCGCCTTCCGATTTCTCCAAAGCTAAGTTTTAGCTCACGTGATTATCACATGATGTATTTCTTCCCTCTTATTTTTCGTTCCGTTCTTTTTATTTTCCCCTCTTGTTTTTCTTAACCTCCAATAAAACAGACCCTAAATAGCCTTAGGGTGTATTTTATTGGAGAGAATCTATAAGGGAGAGAAAAGAAAAAGAAAATGCAATGAATATGGATGCAAAAGGCAAAGACCTTATCTTCCATTGGATGGAAATAAATGGGAATCCAACCGCCATGCTTGACACTCCTCTCCGGCCGCCGCCCCTCGACGCTCCTTTTCGATTAGAGCCTCTTGACGCTCTCTAATCGGCTGGCACTCCTCTCCAGCCAACGCTCCTCTCTAACAATTGTCTTCTATGACACTAACTCACTAATGCGTTGTGTTGGTATTGGGTTGCCTCTTTTGGTTGCTGGCAAGGATGGTTATCCAAATGCATGACACTATTCTTCCTGGCTACAAATGGGAAGTGATAATATTCTCATGTTGATTTTTTTTAACAACTTATATATTTTGGCCATAGTCAGGAGTGACTGGAGTCTCCTCTTCCTCTTGTTCCTTGGCCTCCTTCCATTTTAGTAAGTGAATCTCAAGATGGCGGTATGCTCATCCTTGCTTTTCCACTTGGCCGAGGCAAAATATGAAAGGGGTCTTGATGAAAACCGGTCAAACCATCCCCAATTGCATAAACTATAAAATATCAGTGTATTTGAATGGGCATCTATCCATTGATGAGATTATGTATCTTGTATCAGAGGATTTTTGTATTTTTTTTCATAAATTCCTTGTAAATGGGATTCTATCCAGATTTGAAACTTTGTTTATATCTAGTTTGTGCAGTGTATTTGAAACCTTGTGCAATGTATTTGTATCTCAAGATGGTAACCAATGGTTGAAACTTTGTTTTCATGGTCTCTCTTTTGATATCATTGAATTAGTGGATGAAAGTGCCACATCACGAGAATGGCTGATTCATAATCAACTATATTTGATTCTAACATAATGCAAATTTATTTTAACGGTACTCTTTTGGCTCGACTTAATTATCCATAATTGATTCAATCTAGTCAAAATTTAAAAGAGTTCTACCATATTTGATTCATATTCAAAGGGTTTCTACCATAACTTAAAGGGGTTCTATCATATTTGAAAGAGGTTACACCATAACCCCTATAAGTTATGGTAGAACCCCTTTGAATATGAATCAAATATGGTAGAACCCCTTTAAGTTTTGATTGAATTGAATCAATTATAGGTAATTAGGTTGAGTCAAAAGAGTACTATTAAAATAAATTTGCATTATGGTATAATCAAATATGGTTAATTATGAATCAACCCTTCTCATAATGCGGCACTTTCATCCACTAATTCAATGATATCAAAACTAGTTCAATGATATCAAAAGAGAGACCATATAAACAAAGTTTCAACCATTGGTTACCATCTTGAGATACAAATACAGTGCACAAGATTTCAAATACACTGTGCAAACTGGATATAAACAAAGTTTCAAATCTGGGTAGAATCCCATTTACAAGGAATTTATGAAAAAACACAAAAATCCTCTAATATTAGCTACATAATCTCATAACTGGATAGATGCCCATTCAAATACACTAATATTTTACCGTTTATGCAATTGGGGATGGTTTGACCAGTTTTCATCAAGACCCCCTTTCATATTTTGCCTCAGCCAAGTGGAAAAGCAAGGATGAGCATACTGCCATCTTGAGATTCACTGACTGATGTAGGGGGTAAACACATGATTAGAATATCTTGAAAAAAAAATACTAAACTCATTTAGCAGCCAAAATTATCAATTAGGAAAAGTAGTTATGCCTTAGAGATGATTCTAATGATCAATAATGAAAGCTAATAAAGCCAAATAGCAGAGTGAAGTTTGTTCTCTTCAGCGTATAAAATAAATGAAGTGTCATTCTCAGTCAAATAGGGCATCTCCAAGAAAATTAATCAGATCAGCAAAGGAAATCAACACATAAATTTTATCAAACAGCTTAATTTGCTTGGATGCGCAGGTTGATCTGATTACGCTCAGCTGCCCCAAGTAATTCAGGATGTAGAGCAAATCACGTTCTTCCCAATCATAGAAAATCAGGTACTTCAGGATCACCCAGCACGTTAATTACCTGCATTAAAAATGCTAAGCAAATTAGTCTTAGAAGCTAAACTAGAAAGCAGGAACAGAATGGGAAATCAGGAAGCAGGGCTTGCGCCGATCAACGACGCTGGCGCATGGATCGCTCGTCGGCGGCGATGGAGACAAGGGAAGGACGAGAGGGTGTTGATGGCGCCAGAGCAACGGCGAGGGGTGGCGGAACGACGGAGCATTGGCAGAGGCGGAGAAGCGCCTGTTCTGTCAGAACAGGGGAAGTGCGTAGGAGGAACATAGGTCGTCGCCGTTCGTCCGGTGGTGCACGAACGCCAAACCTGTTACAGCTGGACGTTACCCTGACCACGACGAACTCGTGGCTGGAGTTTGGGGTCGAACGGGGGCTTGTCGGAGGAGATCGACGGCGATCAGTGGAGAAGGGCGGAAACAGGGGCGTGAGCTGAGGCGTCACCGGAAATCTTCCGATTCCGGTGATCCAGACGGCGGATGGGGCGATCCCTCCGGTTGTGGGTTCGGATGGAGAAGGAGAGGAGGTGGCCAAAGTTTCGGCTTGATCGGCCTCCTAGATTGGATGCACGACGCCAGGAAGCAACAACAATGGGACTTGCAGGCTGAAGCAGGGGATGTTTCGGGTGGATCTTTCGGCAACAGGGCTGAGAACAATGTGGAGCGACGATGGCGATAGGTGATGGGCTGGAGGTGCGGGACTTGGTTGGAGGGGTAGAGGCTGGGAATCAGCAACGGTGAGCTACGGTAGGTGAGGATGAAATCGGTTGTGTAGCGTGGCTGGAAGTGGCGATTAGGTGTTGGATTGCAGGAAGCGGCGACGTAGCAGGGAACTGGACTGGAGACCAGGAGCAGCGTGTTTGGTTGGAGGAGATGAAGAAGGTGGCGACACAAGCGCCGGAGAAGAGAAGGGGGAGGTGCCCGGCACCTAGAGAAGAGAAGAGGAGACCATCCGATAGGAGGAAGATACGAAAACTATTTCATTCATTGTCAAAACTTGTCTAAAAACTCTAATACATTGGGGGAGATTACATTTATAGAACAACAAAGAGAAGATAGGCATGCGTTGAAGCTAGAAGCTTTTTTTTGTGACCGTTGGCTGCAAGTTCCAACGTTCACTTCTTCTTTGGGTAAGCTGTAGTTTGTCTCCTTTGCTCTCAAGTTCAGTTTACTGCATTTGGCAAAGCTTCTCGTTTGAGCTGAGAACTTTCTTCTTCCATACGCTGGCTAAAAACCTGCGTTCCTTCTTGTTCAAGTTAGCTGCAACGGGTGCAAGGGCAGCTCATCTTTGTGGGCAGCAACCTGGGCTTCATCTCTTGGCTGGTTTATCCTTTAAACTTGATTAGCTTGAGCTAAACTTGGGCTTGATGGTTTGACCTTGATAATTCATTCAACGGGCTTAACCTCGCATTCATGACATGACAAATAATTAGGATTAGTGATTCTATGAAGTCAAATTTTAAATATAAACATTGATGAAGTCTTAAGTTCAATCAAGATATACGATAATTATGCAAAAATTGACTAAGTCAAAATTAAGTCAAATATGTTAAAATGCTCCTGCATCATACACCCCCGGTTCAAATGTTTCTACTCCTGGAGAAACTTAGGTTAATTAAAAATGACTAGCAACAATTAAACTACTAGCATGGAAATTAACAATTTATCACGCTTAGGTGGAGGCCTATAAGTGTATTCATCTTTGAGGATAAGTAGGAAGAGAAGTTGATCATGCATAAATTGAGTGGGTTGTCTTGTTTTAACCCCTAATGTACTTCTCACAATCAATAAGCAGGGTGATAGAAAATTCATATTAGGACAAGCTAGATTAGCATGCTCATGTTTTCTTTTATAGCATCCAAATAGAAGAGAGGAAAGAATAACAAAATCATATGCATTCAATGTGAGTTGTGTTGGAGAGAAATTAACACCCATAAAATTAAAATATTGCATGTCATGGTTCATGGGAGGGGCAATCACAAACTCAATTGGCTCTAAAGATTTTGGCATCACAAAGTCAAAATGTTCAAGTTGAGTGGTTTCTATGTGTGCCTTAAATGTGTGGGTAGAAGGGTTTAAGAGACAAGATTCAAGGATCATAGGATCTTCTAATTCTAAGGTTTCTCCTAAGGGTTGAGGATGAGGGTCTAAGTCAATTTCAAAAGGAGCTAACTTAGGTTCAAAGTGTGGTTCAAGAAGATCTATGGATTGGGGTTCAACTTGGCTCTCAATTAAGTTATCACTGGAAAATGGCCCAAACTTAAGTTGTGACATGCCTAATGGAGTCTCTAAGGGCAATAAGTTGATGGGTTCCTTAGTTGGAATATATGTGCTAGACTCAAGTTGAGGCATGTTTTCTAAAGAACCTGTGGGTATGGGCCCTAAAATTAAAGGTAATGGTTCTACTTGAAGGTTTGGTTCAACATGATTTGCTTCTTGGGCTTCAAAATTCTCATCTAGACTTGTTTTGGTTTCTTGGGTAAGCTCTAAGGGTTGTTCTATAAATTTTAGCCTTTGTTGAAATTCTTTAATTTGTTTAGCCAATTTGTCAAAAGTACTATTGGTGTTTACTTGTGTTAGTTTTTCATCCTTAGGGTAAATTATGTGTTTCAAACCTTTATGAATAAAACTATAACACTAAGGTTTGCTAAAATGATATCCTTGATAATCATGCATAAATTCTTTCCCTAATAAGATGTCAAAACCTTCTAGACTCATTACATCACACCAAATTTTTGTTTTAATATTGCCTAATTGAATAGGAACTAAGCATTGAAAGTCAATTAAACTTATAGTCAAATCATCCCAAGTTATGCAATAAGGGTTAGGATGTTTCTCTATGGTGAGGCCAAATTGTTCAAGGGTTTCAATAAATATAACATTAAACTTGACCTGATGATCAATAATAGTTTTACCTTTATAACCATTACACCAAACATTTGTAGTAAAACTATTAGGCCTATATGTGAGAACCTTATATCCATCCCTAACAGTTACTAATTCTTTTCTTGCTATAATTTCCCTTTGAGTAAAGTGACGCATGATGAAAAGTTTGGGGTGCAACTAGGGTGTAAGCAATTTTTTTTTTTTTGAAATAAACTACAACTAGCAAATAACTCAAAAATGCAAACTAAATAGAAGAACTAAAAATGAAAGCATGAAACATTTTTTTTTTTTTGTTAATTAAAACAAAGAGCAAACCAGGGATCGGTGTGGCCAGACAAGAGTTGGCCACTTGCTCCCTCTGATACCAAACTGATGTAGGGGGTAAACACATGATTAGAATATCTTGAAAAAAAATACTAAACTCATTTAGCAGCCAAAATTATCAATTAGGAAAAGTAGTTATGCCTTAGAGATGATTCTAATGATCAATAATGAAAGCTAATAAAGCCAAATAGCAGAGTGAAGTTTGTTCTCTTCAGCGTATAAAATAAATGAAGTGTCATTCTCAGTCAAATAGGGCATCTCCAAGAAAATTAATCAGATCAGCAAAGGAAATCAACACAGAAATTTTATCAAACAGCTTAATTTGCTTGGATGCGCAGGTTGATCTGATTACGCTCAGCTGCCCCAAGTAATTCAGGATGTAGAGCAAATCACGTTCTTCCCAATCGTAGAAAATCAGGTACTTCAGGATCACCCATCACGTTAATTACCTGCATTAAAAATGCTAAGCAAATTAGTCTTAGAAGCTAAACTAGAAAGCAGGAACAGAATGGGAAATCAGGAAGCAGGGCTTGCGCCGATCAACGACGCTGGCGCATGGATCGCTCGTCGGCGGCGATGGAGACAAGGGAAGGACGAGAGGGTGTTGATGGCGCCAGAGCAACGGCGAGGGGTGGCGGAACGACGGAGCATTGGCAGAGGCGGAGAAGCGCCTGTTCTGTCAGAACAGGGGAAGTGCGTAGGAGGAACATAGGTCGTCGCCGTTCGTCCGGTGGTGCACGAACGCCAAACCTGTTACAGCTGGACGTTACCCTGACCACGACGAACTCGTGGCTGGAGTTTGGGGTCGAACGGGGGCTTGTCGGAGGAGATCGACGGCGATCAGTGGAGAAGGGCGGAAACAGGGGCGTGAGCTGAGGCGTCACCGGAAATCTTCCGATTCCGGTGATCCAGACGGCGGATGGGGCGATCCCTCCGGTTGTGGGTTCGGATGGAGAAGGAGAGGAGGTGGCCAAAGTTTCGGCTTGATCGGCCTCCTAGATTGGATGCACGACGCCAGGAAGCAACAACAATGGGACTTGCAGGCTGAAGCAGGGGATGTTTCGGGTGGATCTTTCGGCAACAGGGCTGAGAACAATGTGGAGCGACGATGGCGATAGGTGATGGGCTGGAGGTGCGGGACTTGGTTGGAGGGGTAGAGGCTGGGAATCAGCAACGGTGAGCTACGGTAGGTGAGGATGAAATCGGTTGTGTAGCGTGGCTGGAAGTGGCGATTAGGTGTTGGATTGCAGGAAGCGGCGACGTAGCAGGGAACTGGACTGGAGACCAGGAGCAGCGTGTTTGGTTGGAGGAGATGAAGAAGGTGGCGACACAAGCGCCGGAGAAGAGAAGGGGGAGGTGCCCGGCACCTAGAGAAGAGAAGAGGAGACCATCCGATAGGAGGAAGATACGAAAACTATTTCATTCATTGTCAAAACTTGTCTAAAAACTCTAATACATTGGGGGAGATTACATTTATAGAACAACAAAGAGAAGATAGGCATGCGTTGAAGCTAGAAGCTTTTTTTTGTGACCGTTGGCTGCAAGTTCCAACGTTCACTTCTTCTTTGGGTAAGCTGCAGTTTGTCTCCTTTGCTCTCAAGTTCAGTTTACTGCATTTGGCAAAGCTTCTCGTTTGAGCTGAGAACTTTCTTCTTCCATACGCTGGCTAAAAACCTGCGTTCCTTCTTGTTCAAGTTAGCTGCAACGGGTGCAAGGGCAGCTCATCTTTGTGGGCAGCAACCTGGGCTTCATCTCTTGGCTGGTTTATCCTTTAAACTTGATTAGCTTGAGCTAAACTTGGGCTTGATGGTTTGACCTTGATAATTCATTCAACGGGCTTAACCTCGCATTCATGACATGACAAATAATTAGGATTAGTGATTCTATGAAGTCAAATTTTAAATATAAACATTGATGAAGTCTTAAGTTTAATCAAGATATACGATAATTATGCAAAAATTGACTAAGTCAAAATTAAGTCAAATATGTCAAAATGCTCCTGCATCACTGACTGAAATGGAAGGAGGCCAAGGAATAAGAGGAAGAGAGGACTCTAGTCGCTCCTAACTATGGCTAAAAAGTCTAAGCAGTTAAAAAAATCAACATGAGAATATCATCACTTTCCATTTATGGCTAGGAAGAATAGTACCATGCATTTGGAGAATCATCCTTGCAAGCAACCATAAGAGGCAACCAATATCAACACAACGCATTAATGAGTTAGTGTCATAGAAGGTAATTGTTAGAGAGGAGTGTTGGCTGGAGAGGAGCGCCAACCGGCTAGAGAGCACCGAGAGGTGCTAACCGAAGAGGAGCATCAAGTGCGGTAGCCGAAGAGGAATGTTGAGGGTGGAGGCTGGAGGGGAGTTTCCAGGTGGGCGAGGGATTTTTTTTACAAGAGGTGAAGTGGCAAATGGAAGAAGGAGAAAGTAAATTTTTAATACAACTTAACATAAGCTTTGAGATTCCCATTTCTTTCCATCCAATGGCAGATAAGGTCTCTGCCTAAGGCGGTATTTACTTGTGGGGAAGGAAAAATAGAGGAAAGGAAAAAAGAGAGAATGAAAAGAGAAAGGAGGGAAACACATTTCACAAGTCACGTGTCCAATTATGAACAGGGGAGAGAGAGAAGCAATGGAAGAGAGGAGTCGACGGGGGTGGCAAGAAGGCGAGGCAACAACAACGGCGAGTGGCGAGCGAATAGGCAGCACCATGGAGGCACACAACACAAAATCACTTTTTCGCTCGATTTGGCTTTGTTTATTTGCGGGGATGGAAAAAGAAGAAGAGAAGGAAAAGAGAAAAGAGGGAAACACAAGTCATGTGTCTAGTTGCGAATGGGGGAGAGGGAGAAGTGAAGGAAGAGAGGAGCTGGCGGCGGTGGTGAATGGGCAAGGCAATGGCAGCGAATGGAGAGCGTCGAGTGGGTGAGGTGGCACCAGTGTACGAGGTGACCAACGGCGAGTAGGTGATTGATACGTCCGCAAGTGCACGGATTTATCGAAGTAATACAATTAAGATCGTTCCCACGAGAATCTGGCAGTCAAGTACCGACTACACGATTAATCTATATCTAACGAATCAAATTTGTGGTTTTTGTTTTGGAAACTTCTAAGTACACATAAAAAGAAACAGATATAGCGTTTTGGGTAAAAATCAATTCGGATAAAATCAGGATTTGGGGTTTCACCACGCTGATAATTATGAATTTAATAAAAATAAATCTTTAAATAGAAAATTATAGTTTTGAAAGGAATTTTTCCTATGGTGCAGATTACCTCCTCCCGAAGCATAATCTGGAATTTATTTATATTAATTCCCTACTTTCGTGACAATTAACATAAATAGACTCATTAAGTTCTATGAAAAACCTTGAAATCCTTCAAACGAATCCAAACTACTCCCGTGATTGGATTCGTAGGTTTGAAAAAAATAGTTTCGACATTGCGATTCACCCCCCGGTCCTTCTCGCAACGTCTAAGATGTAAACATACTTGATCAGAGTAAATTACGGAATAAACATAATTCTAATCAAATCAACTCTATAAAATTTATGACAAAGATTTAAAACAATAGATTTAATCTATAATCGTCAATAGGTTACTTCTCAAATCCCGAAAAAGCGTTTACATGCTCATGTTCAAAGCAAATAGCATGTTGATCCATGAAACTTACATGATAACTCAATAAGATTACAAAAAAACACTAGAAAGGTAATTAGAAATCCTTATCCTCGATCTAGAGATGAAGATGGAATGCTCAATTCCTCCTTTACGTGATCTTCTTGCTCGAATTTTGTTCAGAAAGTTGATTTTCGCCCTAGTCGCCGCCTCTGTTCGTGTTCATGCATCAAAGCCCCCCAAAACCCTCCAAAATCCTTCTTTTTATAGTTTAATCAGTGTAGAACCCATCTAGGAAGGTTTCTGCAAAGTTTGGTTCAATTCCGACTCGATTCAGGTTTGAATCGAGTGAAAAACGTGAAGGGGCGAAAATATTCACGGGCTATAAACTGTTTACAGCTGAGGCCGTAAATGTTTCTGTGTCTACAGCTCTTTGTACACAGAAAGTTTCACTGACAATGAAGGATTCACGACCTCACCCGTGAAAGTTTCTGTGAACTTTTTAACTTAGCCACATTTCGCCCGTTTCAACGTCAAAATTACGGCCGACCCAATAATTACGACCAAGGCTGTGAAAGTCACGATCTTTACTGTTTTCACTCCAAATTTGACGTGTAAGCTCGTGATCTCCTTGGGAATCGTGCTATGACCTTAAAACTCGTGAAATCTATCATTTTGGTGTCTTTTTCCCTGCATTTTTTATAAAACTAAGAAAAGTGAAGATTCTATGTCAAGTGAAGTAAAAATACCAAATTAGCATAAAATCATGCAATTAAGCCTAAAATACAGTATAAAATACAAGTAAAAATGTGGTGTAAATACAACACATTAGTGGTGGCAAGTGAATAGGTAGTAGCATGGAGGCATATGACACAAAATCACTTTTCCACCCAATTTGGGCAGATCCAAAAACGAACTTTCCCTTCTATAATTTTCATTCTTCCTAGTAAATGAGGGGAAAATAGCACTTTCTTCTTTCCACCCTCCTATCCTCCCTAGTAAACACAGAGTAAAAATCTTTAGGTGGGGGCCCTGCCGAGGAGTTTTTTCCCTTTATTTCTTCCCTCGTTGTCTCCTCCTTCACGCAACTCTCACGCACATCTCCATTTCGTCCCTCCCATTCTTTTCATCCCCCTTCCTCTCTCACGTCCAGCGAGCTCCGACGATCTTTGGCAGCAAGCTCCGGCATCGGCGACGAGCCCACTGACAAGCTTCGGCTCTACCTCCCCTCCTCTCTCTCACGGCTCTATTGGACAAGAGCATGACGCGTTGTTCTCATCTGACGAACTCCTGCGCTAGAGACAAGCTCCAGCGAAGGACTCTTACCAGCTACATTGCTTTTCCCCTTCCCTCGTCTCTTTGAACAATGAGATGCTGTGAAACGAAGGATGAGATAGGAAACGAGCTCTGGCGATGCTGCCCACTACCGGTGAACTCTGACGCTTGCCATTGAGTTCCCGTGAACAGGCGACGAACTTTGGCGAGTTTCTAGTAGGGTTCGATGAGTCTCCGGCGGGTTTCTGGTGAGATTCGGATGGTTCTGGTGACCTCCAGTTACGTCCAATGTTGATGCCCATATTAGAACCCTCCAGCTCCGGCAAGGTCCCTAACGCTCGTGGACGTGGTGTGATCAAAGCCGACAGTCTTTCCGGTGATCGCCGTTGGCATGGGATATTCCGATGACATGTTCCAACGACACTTTTCGGCGACACGTGTGTTGCGTCTGCATGAGCTGAAGACTAGGTTAGTAGCGTATCATATTTGTACACAAATAAATTTTATACCTGCATCAATATCAGAATTTACCTTGTTTACCTCCCTAATTTATTCAGACGAGCATAACAATATGATTTAATAACATTAGAATAATTAAGAATCAATATGAATAAAAAAATAACAATAACATTAATAATGCAAATAAGTATGATACTTTAGAGACATAGACACCTAGGATCCAGTTTGACCGTAGTCAGACCGACTATTATTGTCGGGTAGGGATCCTTTCCTATCTTTTGATAAGGTGCCAATGACATGCGTATGATAGTGGCACCATATCTTATCTTTCCTTCCATTGTTTATTTTCAGTTTCGTTGTTCTCCTATGATTCCATTGACATATGATCTTCATTGTCTGTTGCATATGCACGAATTTATACAATTTGTTGCATTGCTTATTATGAGTATTTAGATTCATCGTAGTTTTGTTTGGGCTATTTGTTATTATCTACTGAGAATTAGTTGGAGTAGGAAGAACCAATTAGGCCACGACCATAGTCATGGTGTGGGCTATTGGACTATGGGCCTCTGGGTTGTGTCATACTAATGAGTTGCCTCAGGCACTACGATATGACTAGGTGTAGGATGCTATACTAGTGGGCTATCGACAGACAGTTACCTTCACTTAGAGGTGGCCAACGGGCCGGGCCGGCCCGCGGCCCGCACGGCCCGGCACGACACGGGCCGGCCCGGGCACGGCCCGTTGACCAAGTCAACGGGCCGCGGGCGGCCCGCGGCCCGGTTCGGGTCGTGCTGGGTCGGAGGTCCGCGGCCCGCGGGCCGGGCCGGGCACGGCCCGTGGTCGGGCCGGGCCAGGCACGGCACGGGCCCGTGCCGAGCACGGCACGCGGGCCGGGCCAGGCACGGCACGGGACCGTGCTCGGCACGGCACGCGGGCCGTGCCAGGCACGGCACGCGGGCCGTGCCAGGCACGGCACGCGGGCCGGCACGAGCACGGCAGGCACGCGTGGTTTAGGCGCCAACGGTAGAAAATTTGATTTTGGCATGTGTTTTTACCCAAATACCCCTATAACGGTTTGAAAAAATTTAAAAGTTAGGGATATAATTGTCTTTATGTTATAAAATTACCATTTTAGCCCCTTTTAATAATTAAAAATAGGGGATAAATATGTAAATTTACACCCAATTCATCCCTATAAATTGACCCCCCAACCCTCTCATTTCTTCACACAAGTTTCCAATTAACTTTGGATTACTTTCTCATTCTCTCTTAATACTTTCCTAATCTCTTTTCTAAGTCTTGAGTTTCAATTAGCCATCAAGATTTCAAAGCTCCCTCGGTCTAGTCACGTGGAGAAGATCAAGTAAGTAGTAAATTAATTTACTTTTAGTCTTTTTTTAATGTAATTGTACTTAAATTTAAATTATTCTAATATAAATTTTTTTCATAATTATGATTAATTAAGGTTGTTGAAGGCTGAAACCTCAACTTCTAAGTTCTTACTAAGCGATCTTCAAACACGTGATAAGGTAATTTTTTAATGTATAATTTATTATTAGTAAGTATTTAATCTTATTTTATAAATTTTTTTTGCTAACTTTTAATATTATATGTAGAATTAATGGCGGGATTTAACAATACATGGGATCTTTTGCCATGGGAGATTGAATTAGAGCAGGAGCTAATGGGGACAACTAACCCCGTTATGCCACCCGATCAAGATGTCAACCCTCCGCCTTACGACCCAAATCAACAACAGCAAGATCATGTTGAATTTGAGCCTACTAACACTATGCAGGGAGAGGAGGGATGCAGTGCAAACCCTCACGAGTCTACTGTGTCAGGCTCAAGAAAACGCACGAGCGACGTTTGGAAGAGCTTCGATGTGGTGATGATTAACGGCGAAGAAAGAGCCAGCTGCAAAAAATGCAAAAAAGTCTTGACTTGCAAATCATCGGGTGGAACTGGTCATTTGACTCGCCACATCAGAAGCCATCAAACTCAAATCGATCGTGCACAGGCTACTCTAAATCTTTCCTCTAGTTCTTTTGAAATTTTTAATTATTCTACTGAAGTTCTTAGAAAAGAATTAGCTAAATTTATTGTTTGGGATGAACAACCATTTTCTTTAGCAGAAAATTATAAATTTGAAAAATTTATACATAAATCACTACAACCTAAATATAAAAAAGTAAGTAGACAAACCATGCGTAGGGATGCTATAAAAATTTTTTCTGAATATAAAACTAATCTTTTACAAGCTTTAATTACATTAACTTCTTGTATTTCTTTAACATCTGATATTTGGACCAGTAATCATTCTGATCAGTCATACATGTGTATTACGGCACATTGGATAGATAGTGAATTTTTTTTACAAAAAAGAATTATTGCATTTAAAATTTTTGAATATCCTCATACTGCAAATGCTATAGTTAGACAATTTCATAGCATTTTACATTCATATAATATAATTAATAAAATTTTTTCAATTAGTTTTGATAATGCAAGTAATAATGATAGTGCAATTGATAAATTAAAAAGATTGTTAAATCCAATATTTAATGGTGCTTTTTTTCATATACGATGTGCATGCCATATTCTAAACTTATGTGTTCAAGATGGAATAAGAGAAGTAGATGAACATGTAACTAAATTAAGAAATGCTGTTAGATTTGTTACTTCTTCTACTTCTAGAAATCAAGATTTTAGACAAATATGTAAATCTTATGGTTTGTCATATAAAAAATTTAAACTTGATATTAAAACACGATGGAATTCTACTTATGATATGCTAACAACATGTTTTCCATTTAAGGATCCTCTTACATTATTTTATAATGAAAGAATGCCTGATGGAAATATCGAAGAAAATGATTGGGATAAAGCAAAGTTACTACAAAATATTTTAGAAATTTTTTATAATGCTAGCACTCATTTATCTGGTGTTTATTATCCTACATCATGTTTAATTTTAGAACATTTAGTTTTAATTAGTGAAATTTTTTCTCAATATAGACATGATGAAAATGTTTTTCAAGTAATTTTAAAAATGGAAACAAAATTTAAAAAATATTGGAAAAATATATCTCCTTTATATTGTTTAGCTTCAATTATGGATCCTAGATTAAAATTAGAAGGTGTTCATATTTTATTAGATGAATATTATAAAAATATGGAACTTGAAGGAGTAGATGAGAAAAAAAATGAAGTTTCTACCTTATTAGATGAAATGTATAATGTTTATAATTTAAAATTTGGAAATACAATGAATCCAACATCCTCTCAAACTAATGTATCTACTAGTAGTAAAAATATTACAGGAAGAATACGCTCAATCTTAAATAGAAAAGGAACATCAACAAGTCGATCTAGTAATTTTAATGAATTAACATTTTTTTTAGAAAATAATCATACATCTTTACTCACAGAAGAACAAATAGATAATTTTGATATTTTATCATGGTGGAGATTACAAGGAAAATCATATCCTGTGGTTTCTGCCATGGCACGTGATCTACTCACTCCTCCGGTGTCTACTGTAGCATCGGAGTCTTGTTTTAGTGCAGGCGGCAGGGTGCTGGACGAGAAGCGAAGCCGAATGAACGAAGAAAGCGTGGAAATGTGTATTTGTCTTAAAGATTGGCTAGATGCTGAAGATCGTCTTCAAGATAAAGGTGGTCATTCAACTTCATCGGATGATGATGAACGAAGTCTTGGAAGTGCAAGCGGAAGCAACAATGGATAAACGTTGTAATAAATAATTATAAAAAAAGTTGTAAAAGAGTTGTAGAAAGAGTTGTAAAAAGAGTTGTAAAAAAAGAACTACGTAGACCTGATTCCTCCTTTGAGTGAGGTACGTAGGCAGCCTGTAATGGGTCCGATCTAAAATATATAAAATTTTAACATTTGTTCAAAAATTTGTGCAATATACATTCTCAATTTCTCAATTTTTTTTATTTTTTCATATTTTATATATTTTAATTAAGTAATAATTTACTTATTAAATTTTTTTTTAAATTTGGCCCGCGGGCCAACTTTGGCCCATGGGCCACAATCGGCCCGCGGGCCAACTTTGGCCCATGGGCCACAATCGGGCCGGGCCAAACACGGCCTGAACCCCCTCATTTGGCCCGTTGGGCCGTATTCGGCCCGCGTGCCGAAATTAGCCCGCGGGCCGTGCCTGGCCCGCGGGCCGGATCCGTGCTCACGGTTCAACCGAACCGTGCCTGGGCCGGCACGGTTAATCGGGCCGCGGGCCGTGCCGGGCCCAAGAATTTTCCGGCCGTGCCGTGCCCGGCACGGCACGACTTGAACCGGGCCGTGCTTGGCACGGCCCGACCGGAAGCGGGCCGAGGCGGGCCCGGGCCCGGGCCCGGCCCATGGCCACCTCTACCTTCACTCTCTAGGGAGCTGGCAGTGGAATCACTCTTTGAGTGTGGGTCGTTAGACCATTTTGGCCACGAGCTCTTAGTTTTATCTGTGATGTGTAGCACATATTTGTTATCGTATTTAGATACAGTATACGATATATGACTCATGTAGAGTACGGTAGAAATTGGATGCCACTCCTTATTGTTGTTCATGCATCATATTTAACTTATTTCCCTACTTAGCCGTTCTGGCTAACAACCGTTTGTTTCTCCTCCAAGTCTTGGCGCTGCTCCTTTTGGAGATGAGTAGATAGTGGTAGTGGCTACCAGCATAGTCGGTCATTTTGTTATTTTTTTTTTGTAGTTATTTTCATATTTGCATGGTTATATCCGAATCTGTATTTAAATTTGTTACCTTGGTCATGGACTAGTGGATTCTGTTTCGGGTTATGTTTAGATCAGTTATGTTATCTACATAATTTTATACCTCAATATTTTTCTGATTATATGAGAGGTTTGATTCATTGCGTCCCAAGGGTGGATTATCGGGCATGGGCCTGGGTGCCTCGTCAGCGCATGATAATTTCTGTGTGAATTATGTATGCAATAGCATGGACTCTTTTTTAGGGATAAGGCGTAGCCCGTTTTGATGTTTTATTAATTTAAAACTTTGATTCTTGTCTGTCAATTGATTTCTATTATTTTTAATTAGATTTGAGTTGCATTTAATTACATGTGATGCGCTGGTCATGCATTTGTATAATTTATACATTGCAAAAAGGGATTAAAAGGTGAATTGTGACATTGAAAATACTTTTGTCAAATTTGTAGTTTAGATCATGAAGATAGATCTGAAGTATTAAAGGGATCACATAATTTATCACAAAACACATTAGATCTATTTTGAGTTAATAACCCACTAAAGCAGGAGATTAACTCAGGTAGCTATTAGATTGTGCTATTGAAAGGGGCAATCTACACATTCGGATAAATTTCCTTTAACACAATAGTTTTGTTTCAAAGAGAAATAATTTGTTAAGTTATTAAACACTAATGCGGTGAAACTCGAAGTCTTGATCTAGACATTATAGCATTTTATCCCTTTACATTTGTTGCAGCAGCACAAATATGTGCAAGTTATATTTTAGTTTATTTTTATTCAATCAATCATTCTCGTCCATCTAGCTAGTGAACTTAGGATAGTCGGTATTTAACAACTCAATATGGGAACAATATTTTTATTACTTCAATAAGTTATGCACTTGCAGCTTCCGTTGATAATTTGCATCTAAGAGATGCCTACTACATGTAGAAATCCCATTTGTGTATGTGTGTCATAAGGTAACAAATAATTAGTTATGTTTAGCCTAGCTATGTACGCACATTTTATATCATTATGTTCAAAGTGTTAGAAAATAATATAAATTCCAAAGATCATTAACTATAACTTGTAAGTCATGAACATAATATTTAAAATATACCTTATGCCATAGCATGCAACAATTGATATGCTAACTTGAATAACCTTGTTATATTGACCTCTATAAGATCTTGATCTCCTCTTTCCTAACTCTCTTATGTTTGTGCCTTAGTGATGGATAATTTACATAAACTTGCTTGAGTAAAGAGAGGGTCCAAGAACCTATTTATAGGAGTGCACGAATGGCCCTTGCCATCATGGTTTTTATCAGGCTCATCAATTCTTCCACTTGGATAAGATAATATACATTTTATTCTAAATGGTTAATTATGCGATGTAATCATAAATGTATATATATTAATTACATTAACTTCTCATTAATGCAAAAAAAAAAGTTCATAATCACCTAATGAGATTCATAACTTTGGTCATTTATATTTTAAACTTATCTATGCATGCCCAATCATTGTCATTTAATATGTGTGCGATATGATGCATTATATGGTCACAAAGGCCACTAGAGATTAAGTATTAATATAATAATACTTATTAATAATTAATCTAACATAAATTAAGTATTATTGTCTTTTTTATGTAAGTTATGTATTGATATTATCTAATCCATAATAAAAACATGAGGGTTGGATTGTAAAGTTTACACCAAAATGTTCTCTTCAAATCTCATTGGTTGATTTTTCTTCTTTGGATGCCCCAAGTACTAAATCTTTTGTTCAAGCATTTGCCTAACAAGTAACAAATGCCTAGTTTAGTCACTTTGCTTTGAGTTGATATGAGGCATTGAGGGTTCATCTCCTCTAACTTGGGCATCTAGCGATTCTCCTAGGCACCTGATAATATCATTGATCACAAGAATGTAGGGCTTTTGACAACTTTGCTTTGTTGCTAAAAAAGGAACAAGAGAAATACCACTACCTACTCTGTAACTATTTGACTTCTGTTCTAGAATGATTTTCATGACAAAGAAAATCAGACTTAGCTTTCTGTCAGCTTAGATGGCAAATGAAATACCACCACCTACTCTGTAACTATTTGACTTCTGTTATGGAGTGATTTTCATGACAAAGAAAATCAGACTTAGCTTTCTGTTCTTCAGCTTAGATGACAAATGAATGGATATCTTTTCCTTTTTAATGCTCAAGACTAGGGGAACAACGCTTACAAGCAAGATAGTATTGGGATTTCCTGACGTCTTGGAATAAGAGTATCACCAAATCATTGTAAACTTTCAACACAAGCTATGCTGCTTTTCTTGAATAATCTGACTTCTTAAGCTGCATTCCATCATCTGAAAAGAACAAGGAACACGGTATGTTAAAACTGCTATTTCCAGTTGATAGTCAAACATTACCTAGGTTATATTTCCTATTTATAGTAAGAGATGGTAAAACAATTCATACCCAAGCTAACCTAATCCCGGTCCCAGGGTGGAGCTTTTGAAATCTGACGATATCAAATATAGGGTTTTTGAGTCGGGTCAGGTTTCACACTATCAATTCTCACCCTAACCTGTTTTCATCCCTACTTAGTCTTTATCGGTTATATAATGTGAATTAAATATATTTGCATTAGAGTGGAAATGACAAATGGTATGATGAGAAATGCAAGATAAATGGAAGAAGCTATGTGCACTGATAACATATTTTATCATATCTATTCCTTTGGTGAACCTTTTTTTTACCATATATATATTTGTATAATTTAATTTATTATAAATAAATAAACGAAACATGTGAAGAAAAAAATATCATAATAAACAAAAAAATGCATTAACAAAAAAAGTAAAAATGACAGGATATATAAAAAAAAGGTAAAACATTTCAATCTAAAAGAAATCATTAAAACTAAAATTAATATAAAATGAAATGTAGCAACCTAAAAATAATAAAAATGGGCAACATGACACTCTAAAAAATAAATAATCATGCCAATTCTAAAAATATAAATAGTAAGCAAATAAAAAGGAAAGATGACTAATGTAAAAATAATAAATAAAAGTAGTGAAACATAATAATAAATACAATAAAACATGGCAACTTGAGCTAAAAAAATAATCAAACATGGGCAAATAGAAACGGTCGTGGAATTCTAAAACTAATAATGATAATATGCCAAAGATGGCCTTGCAAAACAAGAGAGACGAGGATAAAAAATAAAAAAAATGGAAGCAAAGATTGTTACATGACAGAATCAAAACATAAAAACGTAGAATTAATAAACATAAACAATGGAAGCGAAGATTGGAAATGAATAAAAAATAATAATAAAATAGTAGAATTGGAACATGTCATTGTCATAGCAGCGTATCGTTAAAAAAAAGATAAATGATGAATAGAATGATTGAATCGTGGCATGCTAGCCACGGCATTAAAATATTAACAAAGAGAAACAAATTGGGAAAGATCAATGAAATAGAAAGATAAGTGAACAGGAGTTCGCGAGACAAGCAGAGAATGAAAAGAGGAGGGCAAAAGTGAACAGACAAATGAAAAAACTTAGAACGGGAAAAAAAAAAAGAGAGCGAATAGTTGGAAAAATCGGTGAGAAGAAAACAGAAGAAGAAAGAGGAAGGTAAGTTGCGAGATCAGAAAAGATAAAAAGAGGCATCGCCCAGAAAAATAAGTGAATAGGGAAAGAGAAGTCTCATCGGAGAAAAAAAAGGGAGACAAAGAAGAAATCCGACGGTGCCATCACCTTGCTACCCTTCAATTGGTTCTTTGAACACTAAAACCCGGACACACTGTAGTGTAGTACACACTGTAGTGTAGTATTATTGGAAGATGCATATATCGATACTTGGTATTAATGCATAGCTCCTCAATAGGCCTTATGGCGCTGCCGAGATAAAAGTAATTTTAAAGGTATAATTTTTTCTTTTGATATGTAATTTGAATAGGAATGAACAAATGTGCTATTTCATTCGTTCATAGAAATTTTTTCTTTTGTGACCATGATTTTAATATGAATCAACCAATGTGCTACTTGCATTCGCTTGTGGAATTCTTTCTTTTATGATCCATAATTTTAATAATAATCAATGAATGTGCTACTTCTATTCGTTCATGAAATTCTATATATAAATCATAGTAGGAACCAACAAATATGCTAGCTGTATTCATTAATGAAATTCCTTTTTGATGTAGGAAACAGAGCCAATTTTAACTATGTAGAAAACAAGGACACATCATCAAAAGACTATATTATCACATGTCATGCCAACAAGTTTTGACCATATCATCCAACAACAAACATATGGCAACAAAGACAAGTGGATAACAACTAGGATCACCCAAGCATTCAAGGGCCTTAACCATCCCACCACCATCTACCTTCATCAAAGTTCAACTATTAACCACCCAACTACTCTTTTTTTATTGTAATGTCTTTTGTTATATAAAGACTTGTAAACTCTTTCATTAATACAAGATATGAATTAATTTTGAAAAACCTTTAGTATAGAGTAGTTCTTCCCCTTTGTGGGGTTAAGGTAACTAGTAGTAGGATAATATAGTTATTTATTTCCCCCATTAGTATGACGCTTCCCATGTGCCTCAGCCGAGTTTGTCAAGACTATGGGTGTTGCCACCCTATTTTTTCTTAAGTAAAATACTTTTCGTGTGCCTTTTAGGTTAATCAAGGCTGAGAGTTCCCCTCATTTGTTCCCACTCTACCATCGTCTTCTGCAACTTGCTCTTCATCAGTTATATCAAAGCCATGGTGGGCAACACATGTCTGCCCGCCCAATTCATTTGTTGCTTGATGAAGAGTGAGCTATGGAGGAGGATGGTGGACAGCTAACGAGTGAGTAGAAATCCTAACTCTGTTTCCTTGGATGGAATCCACAAGGAAAGGCATCACATTTCGCCATTCTCCCCCTATTCTCTTCAACCCTCCTATTTTCATTCTCTCTTTGCCTCCCCCTTTCTCCTGCCTGACTCCTCTTTTATTCATTTATCTTTCAGCATTCACTCGATCTTCCCCATCCATTCTCTCTTTTCATTAATATTTTAATATGGTCATCAGCATGCTATGATTCAATCATTCAATTAATTATGTACTTATTTTCAATACAAACGGTACTGCATTAAGATGAGGTGGGTTTTGCCAAACGACTCTAACCTTGAACTAGATAAAACTCCTCAGCAGGGAGTCAACGGTCCCATTGAGATTAAAAAAACTGTAGGAAATAAAACCCTAGCCACCCAAATTTTTTCCTCCTGGTGTTTGTCCTGCTGGCCTCTTTTTGTCTCTCTCCCTATTGAAGAAGCACCATGTCATTGTCATTGAAACTCCCTTTCCCAGTTGAAGCCGCCTCCTACGCTGCTGAAGCCGGCACTCCGATGCTCCTCATTGAACTCCCTCTTCCCAATGAAGCCAGCGCCGTAGCGCTCCCCGCTGAACTCCCTCTTCCCACTGAAGCCGGCGTGCCCCATTGAAGCTAGCGCTCTGTCACTATCGCTGAAGCTCCCTCTCCCCGCTGAAGCCACCTCCTACGCCACTAAAACCAACGCTCCCTACTGAAGCTCCCTTTTCCCGTTAAAGCCAACGTTCCCGCTGAAGCCAGTGTCCAGCGCTCCCAGGTGAACTCTCTCTTCCCGCTGAAGCCGCTTCCTACGCCACTGAAGCCGGTGCTCCCTGCTGATCCCACTTCCTACCCCGCTAAGTCGGCGTCGAACTTCTTGCTGAGAAGCGCGATGTGTCTCTCCTGTCGTGTGTCTCCCACCGCCCAACATTGTTGAGGTAAGACATTCTCTTATCGCCGACGTCTAGGTTTGCCCTCATACTCACCATAGTGTTGTTTTTGCATGTCTTGCTAGCCCGCCAGTCCCTTACCTTGTATTTCTATCTGCGTCGATGTCTCCGTTCATAGCGTTGCTTGCTGTCTACGCCTGCTGTCAACACCCGCCAAACCTCTCCAGGCTTTCTCCATCTAGATGATTTTTTCCTTAACGCTTACTGTCTTTTTATGTTAAGGTAGAACCTGCATCTAATAAGGTAGAATTTCTATATAATAAGGTAGAACTTGTATCTGATAAGGTGGAACTCTACTTAAAATAATATAAAACTTCCATATAATAAAGTAGAACTAGCATGTGATAAAGTAGAACTTGATACAGATATGGTATAACTTAATATAGATAAGGTAGAATTTGATACATATAAGGTAGAACTTGTTATAAATAAGGTAGAACTTTATATAGATAAGGTAGAACTTGATATAGATAAAGTAGAACTTTATACAGATAAGGTAGAACTTGTTACAAATAAGGTAGAACTTATTACAAATAAGGTAGAACTTGATACATATAAGTTAGAACTTGTTACAGAGAAGGTAGAATTTAACACAGATAAGACAGAACTTATTTCAAATAAGGTAGAACTTAACACAAATAAGGTATAATTTATTACAAATAAGGTAGGGTAGAACTTGTTACAGAAAATTTATTACAAATATGGTAGAACTTGATACAAATAAGGTAGAACTTAACAAAGATAAGTTAGAACTTGTTACAGATAAGGTATAACTTGACACAAATAAGGTAAAACTTCTTATAGATAAGGTAGAACTTGATACAGATAAAGTAGAACTTGTTACAGATAAGATAGAATTTGTTACAAATAAGGTAGAACTTAACACAGATAAGGTAAAACTTGACACAGATAAGATAAAACTTTATATAGATAAGGTAGAACATGTTACAGATAAAATAGAACTTGATACAAATAAAGTAGAACTTGTTATAAATAAGGTAGAAATTGACACAGATAAGGTAGAACTTTATACAAATAAGGTAGAACTTGATACAAATAAGGTAGAACTTATTACAGATAAGGTAAAACTTGTTACAGATAAGGTAAAGTTTATATAGATAAAAGGTAAAACTTATTACAGATAAGGTAAAATTTGATACAGATAAGGTAGAACTTGATACAGATAAGGTAGAATTTGTTACAGATAAGGTAAAATTTGTTACAGATAAGGTAGAATTTGTTACAGATAAGGTAGAACTTATGAGAGATAAGGTAGAACTTATTACGGATAAAGTAAAACTTATTACAGATAAGCTAACTTGTTATAGATAAGGTAGAACTTATTACAGATAAGGTAACTTATGGTTGAACTTAATATAGATAAGGTAAAACTTATTTATATTTAAGGTAGAACCTTTTTTTATATTATTTTTAACTTGTCTTATACAATGTGTTTTATTGCAGGTTACCTTTTAAAGAAAGAAAAATATGAGTACTGGCGAAGCATATGACACTGGTCACTGAGTATGAGTCTACCTCCTCTAGCGATAGATAAATTTATTGTGAAAAAGAATTTGTCTAGAAAGGAACCTAGTAGGTGTAGTGTCTAAGGCCCATGACAAACCCTCATTAACTTTGTCTATAGTAGATGCATTTCATGTCCCGCTGTTTGTCACTTATTAGATGTCGACCCTTATATACTATTCAGATACTACATAAAAGTAGAAAATTATTAAATATCAAAATGATAAACCAAAATCAACAATTAAATTGCATTAACCTTATCTACAGGTGGTGGAAGGTCCTTGGATACCTCATTAACTTCAACCACTTATACAATCACAAGTGATACCCTCCACCACCTGTAAATAAGGTTAATACAATTTAATTATTGATTTTGGTTTATCATTTTGATATCTAATGATTTTCTACTTTCATATAGTATCTGAATAATACAAAATATAAAGATCGACATGTAATAAGTGATGAACAGCAGGAAACACTAGATACATTTCTTGCATCTCCCATGGACAAAGTTAATGAGGGCTTGTCAAGGGCCTTAGACACTATACTTACTAGGTATCTTTCTAGACAAATTATTTTTCACAACAAATTTATCCACCCCGCTAGAGGAGGCAGACTAATACTCAGTTCAAAATATGGTTCGCCAGTATTCATATTTTTCTATTTTTTAAAGACAACCTATAATCAAACATGTTGTACAAAGGCAAGTTCAAAATAATATCAAAAAAAGTTCTACTTTAAATATAAATAACTTCTACCTTATATGTATTAAGTTCAACCCTGTCACAATAAAATTCTACTTTATCTGTAATAAGTTCTACCTTATATTTACCTTATCTGTAATAAGTTCTACCTTATCTATAATAAGTTCTACTTTATCTGTATCAAGTTCTACCTTATCTGTATCAAATTCTACTTTATCTATAAAAAGTTCTACCTGTATCAAGTTCTACCTTATTTGTATCAAGTTTTACTCTATCTGTAACAAGTTCTTCCTTATCTATATAAAGTACTATCTTATCTGTATTAAATTCTACCTTATCTGTATTAAGTTCTATCTTATCTGTAACAAGTTTTACGTTATCTGTATAAAGTTCTACCTTATCTGCGTCAAGTTCTACTTTATCTATGTCAAATTCTACCTTATCTGTATCAAGTTCTACCTTATCTGTAACAATTTCTACATTATCTGTACAAAGTTCTACCTATTTGTAACAAGTTCTACCTTATCTATATCAAGTTTTATCTTATCTATATCAAGTTTTACCTTATCTATATCAAGTTCTACCTTAATCTGTATCAAATTCTACTTTATCATATGCAAGTTCTACTTTATTATATGGATGTTTTACATTATTTTAAGTGAAATTCACCTTATCAGATGCAAGTTATACCTTATTACATACAAATTCTACCTTATTAGATGTAGGTTCTACCTTAATATAAAAAGACAGCAAGCGTAAAGAAAAAAATATCCTAGATGGAGAAAGTCTGGAGAGGTTTAGCGGGTGTTAATAGCAAGCACAGACAGCAAGCAATGCTATGCACAGAGACGTCAACGCAAATAGAAATACACTTTGGTGAGAAGGAGGGCAAACCTAGACGCCGGCGATAAGGGAAGGTCTTACCTCAACAATGTCGGGTAGCGGAAGACAGATGGCAAGAGTAACACCTCGCACTTCTCAGCAAGAAGTTCGACGCCGAGTCAGCAAGGTAGGAAGCGAGATTAGGGGGAGCGCTGGCTTCAGTGGCGTAGGAAGTGGCTTTAGCGAAGAGCACTAACTTCAGCTGGAAGAGGGAGTTCAGCGAGGAGCGCCGACTTCAGCAGGAAAAGGGAGCTTCACCGGGGAGCGCCGACTTCAGTAGGGAGAGGGAGCTTCAGCGTGGAGTGCGGAAGCGCCGGCTTCAACGGGAAGAGGGTGTTCAGCAGGGAGCGCTGGAGCACTGGCTTTAGCAAGAAGAGGGAGTTCAGCGGGGACGCCGGCTTCAGCGAGAAAAGGGAGCTTCAGCGGGGAGCGCCGGCTTTAGCAGCATAGGAGGCGGCTTCAGCGGGGAGAGGGAACTTCAGCGACAGTGATAGAGCACTGGCTTCAGTGGGGAGCATCGGCTTCAGCAGGAAGAGAGAGCTTCAGCGGGGAGAGGGAGTTTTAGTGACAATGACAGAGCACCGGCTTCAGCGTGAAGAGGGAGCTTCAATAGGGAGCGCTGGCTTTAGTGGCGTATGAGGCGACTTCAACGGGGAGAGGGAACTTCAGCGATAGTGACAGGGAGCTTCTTTAGCGGGGAGAGAAACGAAAAGAGGCGAGTGACGAGATAAATGTGGGGAGGAAAAAATTTAGGCGCCTAGGGTTTTTTTTCTTTAGTTTTTTTTTTTTTTGCTATAGTATTGTCTTTGAGATTCGTACACAGGACCAATTGAATTCACTTTAGTGGGGTCCCCGCTGTGGAGTTTTATCCCCTTGAACCCACCACCTTTTCCAAATGGGGAGGGCAATGGGGCATGTTGGTTCGGGGCCTCGGGCAGGAGTTTGTTTTGCATCCTTATTTCTAACTCAATTCATTAATTCTATTTATTTATGTTTCGATTCTGTCCATGTACCAATCTTTGCTTTGCTTGATATTTATTTACTTTCCCTTTTTTAAAGCTCTCGATTCTTGTTGCCATGTTTTATTACGCTTTATTATATTTTTACTATTTTTAATTATTACTTTTTACGTTCTTATGAGTTATTTTTTTATTTACTTACTATTTATTTTTTTTGAATTGGCATGTTTATTTATTTTTTTAAGTGACATGGCCATTTCTATTAATTTTAGGTTGCACAATAGTTTCAATGATTTCTTTCATATTGACAAATTTTACTATATTTTTTATTTATCCTATCATTTTTACACTTTTTAATGTATTTTTTGTTTATAATTATATTTATTTAACATGAATATGGGGTAGATAAAAGGTTCAACAGTAGTGTTGGGCAAAACCTGCAAGTTATGAGCTTCTGACAAAAGGTTTCCACATTCCCCAACCAGAGATTTCTCAAAACTGATTACGCTTGCCAGTTCCGAAACTGCAGCATCAACATCTTTAGCCTGCATAAGAGCAAGTCCATACTCCAGTAAGAGGCTTTTGATCTTGCACTATAAACTTTAACTAAACAATATAAACTATCAAACACTATAAACTGCATTTATTGGAGTTTAAAGATATAGAAAATGTACACTTTAACCAAGTATAAATATGTTTTTGATCTTGCCCAAATGGAGTATCCATTAATCCACATATGACTATCCGGTGAATAAATATCGTAAGTTCAGCATCCAGAAAATATCTAGGTCGACTCAATGTGTCAAACACGACAGGGAAAGGGGAAGTGGGGCAGAAGGTTCATTAAAATGTTCATTCCTCATGAAAATGATAAGATCTTGAAATACAAATACTAAGTTTGCTAAACAAGCCTTCCAAAACATATGAAAAGTTCGGAGGCTTAATCCTCAGATAATATTGCTCACCCCTGTGAAAAATCAATGCATGTGTCTACTTAGACATTATGCACATCATAATTTGTCTCATAGATCGGAGGTTTAATCCTCAGTAAATGTTTCTGTGCAGGTGATAAAAAAGAACTGGACATTTTAAATCCTTTTCTAATGAAATCACAAACTTAATCACCTTCGGTATTAATTTTGCCACACATGGAAAGGATGATTTCAGCACAAGCAATGCAGAGTTAAGAATTTGTTTAATTTCTGTAGTGTCGATCTGCAAATACAATTGCAGTCAATAAAATAGGAAAACCAAAACAAGAAACAAAGATCTTGACTTTTAGACTAATTAACCCAAAGGTGTGTGACACAAACCGTCACATTCCCAATAATTGGGATTCTAAGAGAACCATCATGAAGAGCATTTGTTACTCCTAAAAGAGAGCTTGAGTGATCATCTTCAAGAGTTGCCCATTTATCCAGATGCGGCATCTAAAAGTAAGTAAGAAAGAAACATGATTGTCTAAGAGGCATATTGTGTATCATATATAAACTGCATAATGTATTTGCTTAGTTTGCTTCTGTCATGATCATAAATCCATAAAGCACAAATGCGAATGTTTCAAGCACTCTCACCATTACATCATGCACAGATATAAAATAGTGAACAAAAGTGGAGTTATTTTAGGGGGTAAATGTTAAAGATACTTTATTTTAAAAAATAAAAATAGGACTTAAACAAATTCTAATTTCAGGAGGGCAGGACAAGGGGTCTCATTTGATGCTCCTCTAAATCTTAAGAAAAAGAGCTCCCATGTGTTTAGTATCAAACCCATTACATCTTCTCTCTAATTCTTCCCCTTAATCAAGGATTTAACATGTGAATAGAGAATGATTTCCATCCTATTTCACCCAGCCAAGTATTCTTATCGCTTCTATGTTACGATTGGTAATATATGGGATGTAGTATATTCTGTTTTATCTAATTACGCCACATGATAAACTTATTCTACACAATCTACTTAATTGACAAATGTCTACATGCTTAATTTTTGAACTTCTGTTAGAGATGCTATATATATTTTCTAATGGAAAAATTAAATCCGATGCAGAAGAAAAGTTCAGCAGCTATGATATAAGAAAAATTTGTATATTAATAATAAAACGTTCTGATAAATTAGCAAATGTTTGCTCACTTATAAGTGGCATTTGCGGTTTAAAGTGGATAAGGATAATATATAAATCTACACGCCCTTCGATAAATATAATGAAACCATAAGAATATCAGTCTTACTTGTCCATGGATGATAGTGAGTAGACTGTCTTTTCTCTTAAGCCCTTCGAGTTTGATCCTATTATCAGAAACAGAGCTTCGAAGATCTGATATCCTGGCCGAAACCCCGAGCAATGATTTCTGAAAATAACACGATATGTTCCGATTTGTTCCAAAATGAACATAAAGCAAATCAAGGTGCTAATTTAGCCTCCATTTCGACTAACCTCGGCAGCAATCCTCTGGGCGTCTGCTGTTCCTCGAGCTTTCGCGTTAATAAACCTCCATTGCAGATAATGGTTGTCAAGAAGCCTAAGCAAATGGATGTTCTCCTGTCGGATGAACGCCTTCCTCTCCTTCCTTTCAACAGTATTCGCCAAATTAGTTGGAGGAGGTTGTGGTGGCTTTGAAGAGAAGAGAGGCCTATTGACAGATTTGCTCAAACTGAACTGCTGCTGTTGATGATGGCCGGAGACAGCTGAGTTCAGAGAATGGAGGCACAGCGAGTTGGTCGATGCCCTACAGGAAGAGTCATCGGCAGCTTCAGCTTCCTGCCATCTAGAACATTGCTCTGTCGTGCGTCTGAGGTCGACCGCCGGCATGGAGGAGCGAACCTCAGCGACCGGCCTCGCTCTGCAAGCTACAGGAGGGTGGAGGGGCGAGCTTTCCCAAAGCTCGCCGTGACTGCTAACGCTCTCCGAATCTGACAAAGAAGTCTCCAGTGGCGTCTCACCGAGACGGGTATCGCTACTTCTAGGGCCAAAAGTGCCGGTCTCCAGAGGGAAAAGGTTAACCCGGGCGGGTGTAGGGGGGCGGCGATTGGCCCTCACGCCGCGAGGGTCATCAGAAAATGATTGGTGCGGTATTGGAGTTCCTGGCCTTCGGACCCGCCTTCGATCTGCAGATTTTTCCGCCTGATACGCCGCATTGGAGGTAGCGTTGTTCTCGGCAAATAACCGGACGACGGTCCTCTTTTTGAGGGTGGCGGAAGGCTTGGCAGCGGAGGTGGCGGCTGGGAGGGGAGTCTCCAATTTACGCAGGGTCGATGCGATGGGCTGGTTCTCGTTGGTTTCCGATGGATCGGGAGAATATGCATGGCTCCAGTGGTCAGGCTTCTGTTGATAATGCTTCTTGGAGAGAAGCGAGAAGGAGAGGGATGGCGAAGGCAATGTGTTGTGCAAGAAAGCGGGACGATGTAGGGTTTCGGAGGAATATGAAGAGCAGGAAGCTGCGGAATAAGAAGAAGGAGTAGGGGAGGGGGAGAGGTAGCGAGAGCTGACCTCCCTAGCACGGAAACGGCGCGGCCTCCGGTCTGAGGCCGGAGGGTTAGAGATCGGCGTTTGCGTCGCCTGCGGCGGTGGATACGGAGGAGGGAGTGAGGAAGAATCCGTCGACATATCGGTAACGAAGCGAAGGGAGAGGGAACGAGACGGAAAATGGAGTTTGTTGAGGGAAGTACTAGCCGTTGGGTGGGGCCGGAGCAGACGACGGTCCCGCAACGGGCCAACGGCTACCTTTTGGAGCTTTTGGCTGGGCCGGACGGGGTTTAGTCGAGGGCCGCTGCTGCCTGCTGATCGGTAAGTAAAGGAACAAAATTGGGCCCGACCCAGTTCATCTGGGCTGAAGAAGGTAATGGATTTGACAGTTATTGACGTGCATATGGAAGAATGAGTCCTTACTCCTTAGACTCATTTTAGAATATTTAGTAATTATGGGGCTTATAATCATTATTATCTTGAGGTCGGACTTAGTATTTCATGGAATTTTTTTATAAAATTATACATATAAAAATATAAGAGATAAAATTTTATCCAACATTATTTTTCTCTTTTACTTGAAAAACACACGTACTATTTTTTTCTAAAAACCTTAAATTTATATATTAGAAAAGAGTGTGTGTTCATAATGCAAACGGTGAAGATATTACTACAAGAAGAAAAAGTTTCTAGGTTCATCATCCAATTATCCATTAAGATTTATTTATATCCAAACCGCTTTATTTTTAGTACAGAGAATAATATTAAATTTGTTAGATATAAAATAAGACAAGAAAAGAATGAAAATTTTTCTTTCATTGTTTATAAGAATTAAAAAAAAAGAGAAGAAAATCGATAAAAATGATGTTTCTTTTACATTTAGATTCCTTTAAAGAAGAATATAATATATATATATATATATATATATATATATATATATATATATATTATTTTCCTAAAAATTATGACTATCTTTTAATTGTTTGCTTCCATCTTACTTTTCCATTCCACGATTACATTCATTCCATTTACTTGCTTTACTTTCAAGGCACATAATATAAAGGTTTAAAAAATAAATAAAAATTTAAAATATTTCCTAAATCTAGATTTTCACCCATTTTGAACAAAAAACCAACATCAAAATCCACGCAAAGATAAAACGCCCCTCACACAGTATATTAATCTCATCTCTGTTCTCTTAGCTTCATCACGTCAATCGTAATAAATATATTAAAAAAATATGAATATCTTATCAAAATTTAGGATACATTATAATGGAGAAACGTTCTGATACTTGTTTTTGTTCCACATTTTCTTCCCTTTCCATTTGGGATACATAATTAATCCACAAACTCTTTTGAGAATTAAATACAGAGTATAATTGTTTGTTCACATACGTATAATTTATGAAAAACATGATTTTATGTATAATATTCTTACAATATTTAATTAAATTTATAATGAGCCTATCGATCTTATTGAAACTATTCTTATTATTCCTCATCGAATCAAACATACTTACAACACCAAGATCCTATTTCTGCAACAAATTTCATCATAATTCCAATACACCATCTACTGGTTCAAGATTACATGCATTAACATTAGGAGTAGAATTATATCATAGTACAATTATCTAGTATCACAGGCTACATCTGAGTTTTGGAAGGCATTTTCAAGTAGGTAGCAAAAAGTACAGCAATGCTAAGGTGTATAAACAACACTATATTTTTACACCTAACACGAACTCTAAGTGACACATTTTTGATTTGAAATTAAACATGCCAATTATGAAGTAAGGGCTTCTTCCTCGAGCAAGCTGTTGAACTCAGATCTTGCCCCGCGAGTAGCTCAGCCACAACATATCACAACCTAATTAAGACTGCCCTAGTAAGGGGAAAAAGGAGGTAATGCATCCTAGAAACGTTTCATGGAGAAACCGGAGCTTGGTCAGGGACCGACACATGGGATGCTGCATCCTCATTTGAGATAGCAACATAGTTCACCGGAGCCACGGGTCTGTTACCGTCTTTCTTTGCATCTCTGTTCATCGATCTAGCACCATTGAGCGATAGTCGCCGATTAGGAGTTCCATTTGCTCCACCATTGGAGCGAGGTCCGACCACCTTCTTTGGACCGAGTGGCCGAGCTGGACTTGGTCTTGAACCAAAGAAAGCTTCCTGTTCAGTGGTGAGCTGCTCATTATTGCGCTTCTGATCCTGCGATCCGTAAATACAGGAGGATATGCAAGCATCATAAGCGTGAACGGATATGATTTAGGGCTAGGCTTTTGATAAATATCAAATGAGCCATAGAGTACCCTTTGCCTTCGTTTAGTCTCCTCTCTTTCCTGTCTTAGCATGGTGTACTCGTCTAGCATTGCAAGTAATGGAACACCGTCATACATGAACGACATGCCTCGGTCTTCCTCCCATGCCCGAATCTTTGCAACCAGCATATCAACAAGAGCTAAAACATAGAATGTTAGCTATGAAAGAAAGAAATTTGAAAAAATTCACCAGAAGTGTTAAAGCATACTTGCAGATTAAAATTGCTAAAAAAAAATGACTCTGGAACCTTCTGCTAGATGTCGACAATAATTCGGATTCATTTTTTTCTGTTTACTTATACAAGGTTATTTAGGTTAACAAGGGGGGCCAGGCCAAGCAAAACAACCATAGTTTCAGCCTTTCTAAATTTAAGTAATGAAAGACAAGACTGATGTGATACGAGTAACTAAAATGATAACATTTCGGGTTTCTAAATTAAAGTAATGAAGACAATCAACTTCTTCTTTGTCTATCATCGAGTACATCCATAGGAAAAGAGTGATATTTCAGGTTCAGCCTAAATGCAAAAATTTCAAAATTTCAGCTTTTGTTGCTTTTGGAATAATTATTTTAGGCTGAAGCCTTGGTTGTGACAAGTTCTTGCAATGCAACTTTTCCACCAAATTGCTTCATTCAATGATGTAATGGTGACAATGTAACTTTTGTTATTGCCTCCCCATTCCTTTTAGACAAGCCATCAGAATGTTAAATATAGAGCGACATAATAAAGAAATGTAAAAAAACTATAATAGTCTCGTCATTAACCTTCACACCAGAAAAAAAGGATTCTGCAACATATTTTAGCCATAAGACCACTGGTCTACCATTGCACATATGTTGAATCAAAAAGAGGCCAGGATGTGCAGAGGTACCTGGAATCTTGCTAACCAGTATTCGAGCTTTTTCTGCACGCTTGAGGCTTAAATGTGCACCTCTACTTGAGTTATATCTGTTATCATCCTGAGAACGGAATCATATATCAAAGAGGTCAGTTACGCTTGGAAATTTGAAAATAGATCAAGACAATGGGTTGGTCATGTTAGAATATTAGACTATTAGTTAGGAGGTCTAATCCCACGTTGCCTAGAATAATGGTTATAGCAACTGCGGCTTAAACCTCTTAACTAAATTAGTCCAATAATTAACTAAAGTTATTGATCATATGTTATGATATTTTTTGTGTTCTTATCAAATTTATTTACTATAATTGTAAATAAAATTTTGATGTAAATGTTATTACCAGTCACAATATGGAGTAAAAATGCAACATTGAATAAAGACCTTCAACAAGTGATTCAACCCTGCCTTACACAAAGTTAGATAGATTCAGTTCAAACCTTATTGTGTTCGTATTTTGATGTAATACTATTACCCGTCACAATATGATGTAAAATGCAACATTGAATAAAGACCTTCACCAAGTGACTCAACCCTGCCTCCCACAAAGTTAGATAGGTTCGGTTCAATCCTTAGTGTTCGTATTCAGGTCATGATCAACTTGTTTTTGATCCAGTGAATGCATAACCCATCTTAAATAATCATACTCAGAGCCTTGAGGGGCCAAACTCACAAGCTCATTTAAATAATTCAAATAAACTATAAAACTCTCTAGTCGTCTCCCCCCATCTCTCTCTAGTCAAGTTGGCCTTCTTATCCCTCCCTCTCTCTCACTCACAGCTCCAAACCTTCTCTCTTTTCCACCATCTGCCCTTTGCCAAATGCCCTATCCCTAAATGGGTCGGCATGTCATATCCAATTGGGTTTACAACTACATAGATGACCTAGTAGTATTAGGTCACGGGTTATATATGTAACCCATTTAATAAACAGGTTACTCAAGGTTGTGTTGGGTTACCCTAGTTATATATGGGTTGTGTTCAAGTTAGACTTCTTGCCCCAATTAGTTATACGAGCCATGTTCAAGTTAGTCTAATCAGGTCTAGGTCATAACAAACAAGACTCATTTATAACCCACGGACTCAAATTACGAGGTCTACTTGAATATAATATGTTATTCAAAGTCTTCTCAACATATAATAGTACATTTGGACTATCATATTGTTCTTTTACATACTTTATTTTATTTTATTTTTAGATAATTGTTTGGTCCAAAAATTTGTATTTGCAAAGTGATTTATCGCATATCACGTAATTTGGAACCAAAATTTAGGTTTTTTAGATAGGGTTCACCAGACTGTTGCCCATATGCTAGATAGCCAACCCAACAACCAGTGGGTGTTGGCACATGTGCAAACTTCTAATCAAGCCACAACCCACAGGAGCATGTCCAGGAGCATGTCAAGTGTAGCCTGTGTCAAAGCGGAAGCACAAATTGGTGTGTGGCCTAGCTGGGGCACACCCAGATATTCTAATTACTTCTAATGTTTTAAATTTAGAAACCATTATTAATTACTATAAATAATTAGAATTAAAATAAAATGTAATATTCATTCATTTAAAAAAATTTCCTATAAAATTAAAATAATTTAATATCCTAAGGTCAGTGTTATCAATAGCAAATCACAAAAAATAGTAGAAAACTAAAAACCACAATATGATATAGCGGAAGTCATATAGAGGTTGAAATATATGTTGTATGTATAAAAAATTATGCATAATAGTTGAAATACATGTTATATTCTTAGAAAGTTAAGCTGCATTAAAAGTAGATGTACAAAGAAAAATAGCATATTCCTAACTCAACTCAAGTCATAAGTTCAAAATTTTAAACTTCAAAACATAATAATGGCAACACTATCCGCTATAGCGGACTCTATAATCATAGTGAATTGATCATAAACCACTATGAAAAAAAAAATGCTATGACAACTATTTAACAACACTACATAAGGTGAACATTAGAGACTTTTAAAAATGGAATTATTATTGCATTATTTTTTTACTTTTAAATTTTAAATATTATATAATCTCATCATAAGAGAACTTATAGACATGATTGTGTTAACTTTATTACTAATCTTATTTAACTATTTCATGTAAAATAGTAATATATTAAATAAATATAAATTTGAATGTGAATTGGATTTAGTTTTCATATGAGAATTATGAATCTTAATTAAATATATTTTATTTTCCTATGCATGCAAATTTTTTATGAAACCATCTACTTTTATTAGATTCATTACTTATAAACATGTACATCTATTATCAATATGTGATTGTCTTCGTGATGAATGTATAAATTGTCAATATGTGTTACCCTTTGCTAGTACTAACATATGGCTCTTAAGGAATTGTAAACTATCATGCATGATACCATAAGCTCCGTTTAGCACAACTGAAACTTTTAGCTTTTGCTAGTTGAAAAAATACTAGTTGAAAACGTTAAAAAGTGTTTGACTAAATTGTTATGCTAGTCAATTTTTTAAAATAAAAGTACGATATTTTTAAAAATAAAAAATTAAGAAAATTTTTAAAAATAAAACTAAAGTAATCATAGTAAATAATTCCTACTCAGTCCGCTAGGTGTGGAGCAAAGAGTGGTGAACTGTGAGTTTTTTTTCTTTTTACGCTGTACTTTTTCCGTTGCACCACTTCAAAGAGTTTCGTATACCATCCCTACTCAGACCAGTACGGCCCAATTTTTAAATCCTTAAGTATAATTATGGTTAACCACAAAGAGGTGTCTAAGTAGTTGCATAAATAACCCCTCAGTCCAGTATAGTGACCTTGCCTTGTGGTATATTAGTATATGAATATATTATTATGGATGCACTTTGATATAATATTGTCATAATACATGATCATTCATTTGTTACTTTCCTATTGGATTCCTATTATTATTTCTTTGTTACATTATATTGCCTCTAGGAACCCTACCCATTGAAGTGCTGAACTAAAATTAAGTTTTTAGTTTTCCTTGTAGGTGGAACCATAAATTTGACATGTTAACTAGTTTGAGATGAGTGTATAAGAATATCATACGAAAAGAAAGAGATTTGGATTCTTTGAACACACATATGAATTAATGGATAGTTATTGGATCTGCTCAGCAATGTTTGTATTGGTAAATTAGCTTAGGCACAGTTTAGGTTGCATGGAATGTGAGCATAACAATAATACAGAGTTATACCTAATGCATTTCCAATATTTCCATTGGAAATTTAAGATTAAAGTGCCTAGAAGCTGGAAAATGATGCAAACGTTGAAATTGAAAGAATATGCACAGATGATAATGGAGCTAGCAATTGTTATTACCCTATTGTAGTCTTCAAGCCAGCTTTCTTCCTCACACGCTGACGTCCATTTTTCAACCTTTTCCAATATATCTTTCCTGCTTAATGCTTCCTCTTTAGCTTGCAGTATATGATTATCCATTTCTGCTAGTAATTCTGAAGGTTCGACATTTCCAGAATCAATTAAAGCCAAAATTTGGTCTCTGGAAGCAGAAGAATCTATGTCTATGTGAGCATGAGCATAAATCTCTTCAAGGTCAATTTGTTTCTTGAAAGCTATTTCCTTCATCTTGCTCGCCTTTAGCTGGTCTAACCTTTCAACTTCCACTTCAGCCTTGTTACAGAAAGCGAGTAAGAGATGCACAGCTCTAAAAAATATTTCTCATTTCCTGAAAGTGAAAAAGTTTAGCATTTTCAAAAACTCGTGCTTCCTAACTAACCTGCTCAATCAGGTCTTGGGCGAGAGCTCCAGGAACAGTAACATCATCTACTGTGGCAGACACATTGCAAGTTACATGGCTAAATAGACTTCGCTCCTCCATTGGTGTATCCATCAAATTCCAAAGATCAATAAGCTGAGCAGCCAACTCTTGAAGCTAAAAGGTATCGCGAGGAAAAGCTCAAAATTAAGCTCATGGGACTACATGGTAAGCCAAAATTTTCAGAATGATAAAATGTGATGCCCGATGTCAGGAAGAATGTTAAAAAAAAAGAATGTATCATCTGTTTAACTATATGTTTCTAAACATAAAGCAGAATCATCAGCGATTATCATCTTGATATATCACTTTCTATGCCACAAAACTTCAATTAAAATAAGGAGACAGATAAAAACAAGCTGAATTACTAGGCCAGATATATTAACAAAAAGTTGGAAACTGTAGCAGGAACAAAAGCATGACAGTGCCTCAATCTCTAGTCCTAAAAATGCAATAGGAGTGCTGCACAAATATCAATGTTTTCAGGGTAAAACCACTAAATGTGCAGTTATTTTGATTATACATAGAATGAAGGTGATGATACTTCTGAAGAGAAAATGCAATGCTTTACTTTAGAGTTTACCTTTTGCAACCTCATTTTCTTATCCTCCTTCAGAGCTATGACCATTGTAGAAAGCTTGGATAAGGTGTCATTGCTGATGCTCTTCGATTGTACACCAACAGAATCATTTAAGCTAGGATGAACTTGTGTTATCGTACTGAAGAAATCCAACCCCAGAACTGCACAGAGGTCATGTACTGTGCTAACAAAGTCAAGGACCTTGTGTAGCCTATCACTCTGCAAAGATACAAAAGCTCAGGTTACCATGAGAAGGTGTTTTCAAGATAAACAAGATAATATCAATAAGATAAGGAACCTTTTCTTTCTGAAGTTCTTGCAGTTGTGTGTGGTACTCATCCAATTTCTTCAATGACAAATCTTCCTCATCAACTCCTCGTATGTCCGCTTGCTCACCAATCTCTAATGTTCCAGCAACTTCTCTACGAATTTTCTCAATTTGTAGTTGCACATCAACAAATTCTCTCACCCTATCATCTTTCTTCTTGCACAATTGTTCCAGAAGTGGTGCTATAGCCGCTAGTTGTTCCTTAATTGTATCAGAGCATTTATCTGGCTGGTAAGGATCAAGTAGAAATCACCATGAAGAAGAGAACCCAATTTATAGTAGTAACCAGGAAACATGGTTGAGAATATAGCTTATCTTGACTTTGTTAATTAAAGTAAGTTGTTAGTTGTTCCTTGATCGTGTTAGAGGACTTCATCAGTTGATAAAGGCCAAATAGAAATCAAAACAAAACAAGAATACAAAATTTGTAGTAGTGACCAGTAAAAATGGCTTTAAGATTATAGGTAATCATGTCTTATTTAAATAAAAATGAACCTCGTAGGCAATATATCATTATAAACTTATAAATAAGTACTTGACAGCAGAAATTGCTGCATCAAAGAGAAAACTTAACATGTTCCTTTGAGTTACCCAGACAGAACTGTCCTTACGCTTTACAGCAGACCAAACTTTATCAAAATGGAACTGATTGTGTAAGCCAGGATTCATAATTCCCTTTCATTACCCTCAACATGTTTCCATATACATATGTTATTGCAGCCCTGTATTGATTTCCATTAAAAGCTTTTAAAATTTGTTTAGTATAGTACCGTCTAATGTGGACACTACTGTGTCCTTTTGCTCGTTTTTATCCAATCAAAATCCTCTCTTCTTTCCCATGCCAACAGTGAATTTAAATTGACAGAAGAGAGAAAAGAACTGGAGAAGACTGGAGCTGGGCGATCTCCATCATATTCCCGTATCATTCATGCCAATACTTTGTCATTCTTTTGATAAAATATCTTATTTTTTTCTGCATATGAATTCATGTCAACACTGTTTTTGTTCTGGAGATGTCGGTCGGTATATATTTTTTTTTACATCTACAGCATTGTGATTTACAAATTTAAAATTATTACCAAGCTTAGAAGATGTGAGAAGTGTAATCATATGTACAATATATTATTGTTAGTCTTCTATTAATTAATAACATGCTTAGATGGTTTGTAGACTATTCTAACTATATTTAACTTCATAATATCAGTTCTATATAGTGTTAGTAAACTAATTAAGTTAAATTACCCAAAAGTTCTAAAAATATTTTATAAAAATATAAATTATGTTAAATTATAAATTTTTCAGAACCAATGGTAGCTAAATCAAGAAATGGTTAAATGGATACTACAAGTATTACTTACAATCATTATAGATTGAAGTGTTAATTTGATAGTATTATGTGCATCTGTTTTTCTTTAAACGCAGTCTGATGTAATAAAATTAATAAATTATAATAGTAACCAGGAAAGATAAGTAAACCCAAGTCATTCGGGCAACTGACTAGATCCATTTGTAGCAGAGTCCAAGTACACAATTAACTCCATAGATGGGATTAGATTTCAGGTCGAGCTCCATTAAGGTTCAAACTAGGTTCAGTTTTGAAGTATGAGTATCTGATGCCAAATAGCCAATTAAAAATTTAATAAAATTAATAATTTTATTTAAAGTACCTATCTAACTAGCCTTAAAAATATTATTATATACGCATGTAAAAGTATTTTAATTATATTTTACAAAGCAGGCGCTTGGTTCATTAACAACCGTTTCCTGATTTTGAAGCCATGCATTGAAATCAACAATTCAATATGGTGGACATTAGCTCTCTCCATATTTGGTAAAGATTCTAAACCTAGCTTAGAGCTAGTGCACTCCCAACTGAATAGTCGTGTGGTTAGTGTCATTAGGAAACCCTTGTTCATGAACCAACTCACTGCTAAACGCACTTGGCTTGGTTATACCCATGTCTACATGGAGGTAATCATTAATGCTTACCTTCCTTTTAGGATTTAAGTGGCTTTAGATGGTAACAACACCCACACCATTTGATTTGAGTATGAACCCACACCATTTGATTTGAGTATGATTGATAGCTCGTTAAGCGTGACATTTGTGCTATCTTTAGCTACACAATGAGAAATTGTCTGCCACATGTTAAACTAGTTAGACCAGCAAAACCAGATGTTTTGCTAGAATAATAATGTCTAACATGTTTGAGGGACTTCTTGAAGACCCATAAGAAGCAAAAGTGAACAATGTCTAACATGTTTGAAGAAGAAGACGACATAATAATTTGAGACAAAAACAAAAATTAAAAGTTTGGTTTGGTTTGGTCAGGTACCCTGTTAGGGGTACAATGCAAACTTCCCTCAGCTGACAGTCCGGCGAGTTCGAACACAGCAAAAAACCCAAAGACAAAACTCCCCTTTCTCCCCAAAACCCCTTTTTACCCTAACAGCCCTCCCCTCCTTGAACCGGCGCTGAACCAAGCCCGGTTCGGCGCGAATAAACCCTTCAGACCGGAGGGTGGCTAACATTACCACCCTCTTGAAATTCAGCCTTGAGGACAAGGCTGTCTCGTAACTCGGGGAATTGCTCGCAGATGATCTCCGCATCCTCCTAGGTCGCTTCCTCGGCAGGTTTCATCGACCAATGGATTAACCATTGTTTGACCAATCCGTCTCCTTGAAGAATAATCCTGGAGGCCAGCACAGCTTCGGGGTTGCAGGAAGGTGGTAGCTCGACCTCTAATTCTGTAGGTAGATTAGTTTCCGCTTCCTTATGACCGAGGGCCCGCTTCAACTGAGATACATGGAAAACCGGATGAACCCGTGAGCCCGCCGGAAGCTCCAAACGATAGGCCACTGCCCCCACCTTCTTAGTTAAGCGGAAAGGCCCATAAAAACGAGCGGCAAGCTTCTGGTTAACTCTTCGAGTGACCGATTGTTGTCTGTGCGGTCGAAGCTTCACATAGACGAATTCCCCAACCGTGAAAGAGTAATCCCTGCGATGGGAGTTAGCAGCACTCGCCATGCGTTGTTGAGCCCTCACCAAATTGTGCTTGAGTTATCTCAGAATCTCGTCTCTGTCAACCAAGTCCTGCTCTACCGCATGAACTGCAGACTCACCCATGACATAACGCTGTAAGGTAGGGGGACGTCGTCCATAGACTATTTCAAAGGGGGTTTTCCTTGCTACGGATTGGAAACTGGTATTATACCAATATTCTGCCCAAGGTAACCAGGATACCCATTCTCTTGGCTGCTCCGATGCAAAACAGCGCAAATACATCTCAAGACACTGATTTAGCACTTCGGATTGGCCGTCCGTCTCAGGGTGATACGAGGAGCTCATTTTCAGAAGAGTGCCTTGTAGTTTGACTAGTTCCGACCAGAAATGACTTATGAAGATAGGGTCCCGGTCACTGACGATGGATTTAGGAACCCCGTGTAGTCGCACAACCTGCTGTACAAACAGCTCAGCTACCGACCTCGCGGAGAGGGGATGCTGAGCATTCTGCCACGAGCTGATAGATGTCTTTCTTCATTCCAACCCAATACAATTAGCAGCCACCCGTCGATAAGTCCGGTAGGCTCCAGAGTGGCCCCTCGTAGGGGTGTGATGACACTCCTGTAACAACTTATCAGACCATTTGGATTTAGCCGGTAGCACCATGCACCCCTTGTAGAATAATCGGCCGGTAACTAATTCAAAGGAGGAAGGTACGGATGGCTCGTTCTTTAATTTCGTCACGATACTTTGTAAAGTAGGGTCCTTCTCTATTGCCTGTTGAACTTCATCGGTGTCTAGCCACAATGGTCTGGAGATGGCTCTCAATTTAGCATGTTCTGGTAAGCGAGATAGGGCGTCGGCTGCCCCGTTATCACAGCCAGGTTTGTATATGACTTCCATATCGTACCACAATAACTTCGCGAGCCAATTCTGTTGAACCGGAGTAGTGATGTGTTGCTCCAACAAGTGCCGAAGGCCTTTTGATTTGTGAGGACCCTAAACTTGCACCCCAATAGGTAAGGGCGCCAATGCTGTATGGCCAGAACCAATGCCATGAGCTCTTTTTCATAAGTGGATTTAGCCAAATTCCTTTCAGATAGTGCTTTGCTAAAATAGGCTAACGGCTTCCCCTTTTGCGTGAGCACTGCCCCGATACCCCGTCCCGATGCATCACACTCGACGGTAAACTCATCGCTAAAGTCGGGCAGCCCGAGAACTGGTGATGTCATCATAACCCGTTTTAATTCCTCAAAAGAAGCTTGTGCCATCGCGTCCCAAAGAAACCCATCTTTCTTCAGTAAATTTGTAAGTGGCTGGGCGAGCTTGCCATAATCTCGAATGAACCTCCGATAATATCCGGTGAGCCCAAGGAAGCCCCGAACCTCCTTCACTGAACGCGATTGAGGCCACTGGAGCACTCGAGACACCTTCTTGGGATCCATGGCCACGCTGTCTGGACGTATAATGTATCCCAAGTACTCCACCTGCCGCTGTCCAAACTGGCATTTGTGTTTATTTGCCACAAATTGCTGCTTCCCCAAGATCTGCAACGTCAGTGTCAGATGTTCCATATGTTGTGGCCATGAGGAGAAGTAAACCAAGATGTCATCGAAAAACACCAAGATGAATTTATGGAACTAAGGTCGAAAAGTCTCATTCATGATGACTTGAAATGTCGCAAGAGCATTCTTGAGGCCAAAAGGCATCACACGAAACTCATAATGCCCCAAGTGAGTTCGGAAGGCTGTCTTGTGCACATCTTCGGGCTTGACTCAAATCTGATGATAACCCGAGCATAGATCGATTTTTGAGAAATATTCAGCCCCATGCCATTCATCAATTAATTCTTCAATCATCGGAATGGGATATTTGTCTGTTACGGTGATCTTGTTGAGAGCCCTATAATCCACACAAAATCTCCAACTGCCGTCCTTCCGGACAAGAATAACTGGACTAGAGTAAGGGCTGGAACTAGGCTGAATTACACCCGCTACCAGCATCTCATGTACCAGCCACTCCATCTTGTCTTTTTGATGATAAGCATACCGATAAGGTCGCACACGGATCGGTCCCCCGTGAGGAAGGGTAGTAATAGCATGATCGAACTCGCGTTGAGGAGGGAAAACAATGTGTTCGGCGAACACCGCAGTAAACTGTTGCAAAAGCCCTTGCAACTGTGCAGCTTGCAGCCCGGACAGCTCGCGATCCCCGATCACTAACATAGGACTACCTCCATAGCCCATAACGTGCCCCAGAACTCAGTATCCCCATCTATCTCCAAATTCTTAAGGGACGAGGGTGAGCGAGTGAGGGACGGATCACCCTCGATAATAATGTCATGACCCTCCTTCGGAATCTTCATGTACTTCTGCCCCCAATCTACCCGAATCTCTCCAAGTGTTTCAAGTCAAGCCATACCCAGAATGAGATCAACTCCCCCTAAACAGAATAGATACCCCTCAAGCATTGTGGAGTAATTTCCCAAGGCTATGGCTAAATTGTTGCAAACTCCTTGTGCCTCCACTTTTCCTCCATCTCCCAAGCTCACTCCATAAGTAGGATTGGGTGAAACTGACCATCCGTGCATCTTGATGAGGTATTCTGAGACAAAATTGTGGCTAGCCCCACTATCAATTAGGATAAGGGAAGGAACACCATTAATTGTACCTTTTAATTTCATAGTGCACGGCCCGAAATTCCCCCAATGGAATAGAGAGATAGCTCGATGGTCTGGCAGGAAGGGCGGTGGTACCATCCGGCAACTCCTCGTGTCATCCTCTTCATGGAGAAGCAACCAGCGAAAGCTCTTACCACATTGATGCATGGGGTGATAGGGCTGGTCACAACGAAAGCAAAGTCTCTTCTCCCTCTTGGTAACGTAGTCTTGATAAGACATTATCCGACCATTGCGGGTCGGTCACTCGATTGTGCGACAGTGGTAGAGCCGCGCTGGGAAACCCCAGTGCGATGACCAACCTGTCCGCTAGCTCCGCCGTGCGCAGTAGTGTTACTACCCAAACGCGAGGCGGGATGAGTCAAGGCTGAAGAGCGGGTAGATGAGCCGCCGGAGGCAAATGATGTGGGGCTCTTAGCAAACGAGTATCCACTGAAGCCCCCAGAAGATTGGCCGGGCGCCACCTCGGAGTTAATGCACCCCCGGATCCCAGAAACCCCTAAAATTTCCCTCTCGATAATGCGTGCCTGCGTCATGGCCCTCATGATGTCCGTGGGAATGAAAGCCCGGATGCGCTCTCTAATTTCCACTTGGAGTCATTTCAGAAAGAATCCCACATATTGCTGCTCCGGTAGGTCGGGGATTTGAGAGACAATTTTTTCATAGGCAAAGATATATTCAGTTACCGTCATAGAGCCTTACTCCAAAGCAGCTAGCCGTTCATAGGCCATGGTGGCCGGAAAATCACTATATCGTTGGAGCATTTCGTCCTTAAGGACCTCCCATGAGAGGTGGGGCAAGTGGCGCTTGAGCCACCGGAACCAATGGCTCACTTGACCCTCCATGCTAATAAAGGCCATTGGAATTTTATAGGCATCTACAGTGCCTTGTATGTCAAAATACTGCTCCGCGCGCACAATCCAACCGACTGGATCGCTGCCAGCAAACATGGGCAAGTCCATCTGCCGAGGCAACCAGCGGCGATCATCGTGCCCCAAAACTTCCCCCTCACGATCACCGGGATGGAAAACACCCCAGGAGCCTCGGTAGTGTTATGCACAGATTACGGAGGGCCCAAATCAGAGTCCGGAGGTGACCAATGTTCCCCCGTGCTGGGGGAGGGCGATAGGGTTCATCCCGGGACCCTTGCGGACCCACCCCCACCGCTGTGCGACCATGGCTACACCCGTGACCACCCCCAAGCGAAGGAAATGGCGGAGGATCCGCCCGCCTGTCCTTCGCCAGATCTGCCAATAGCGCCCGCATGTCGTCCAAAGCGCCCCGGCGGCGATCGATCTTAGCGTGACGATGAGAGATCGCAGCCAGTTCGTCCCGTTGCTGACGCCGCTCCTCTGCGGCAGCCAAGGATTCGAGGCGGCGATCTACGCCCACGGACTGGAGCTCAGCCTAAACGGCGGAAAGGGCCGTCCGTAACTCCCCCAAGGAATTCTCCAACGATTCCAGACGAGACTCACTCCGCGTGGTGGCCATCCGGAGGTAGGAGCGCAGCCGAAAAGGGAAGAAGTGCCCGGCGAGAAACGAGCGGAAAAAACGACACTAGCGAGGCAAGAACGGAGAACGAAAGCAAAGGCGGTACCTCAGCAAACCGCAGAGGAATCCACTCCACGAAGGCGCCGAGGAACAGGAAGAGTCCCAATCGTCGCCGGCAGGTCGGACCAATTGTTAGGGGTACAATGCAAACTTCCCTCAGCCGATAGTCCGGCGAGTTCGAACGCAGCAAAAAACCCAGAGACAAAACTCCTCTTTCTCCCCAAAACCCCTTTTTACCCTATAAGCCCTCCCCTCCTTGAACCGGCGCCGAACCAAGCCCGGTTTGGCGCGAGTAAACCCTCCAGACCTTGTACCCACAAGTACCAGTTTAGATACTCAAATTAGGTTTGAGTTATGTAATAAAGTAGCTCACATGGGAATTTAGCAAGTTTGAGTATCATGTTTATGTAATAAGATTAAATTTAAACTTTAAATAAAAAGAGTCAACAACGCGGTAGCGTGGAAAGTGGCAGCAGGCGTGGAAGGCGGCAGAAGCTTCGATTTTGATTAGTCCGCCGCCTACGCTGCCGCTGCCCACTGCCATCACCGGTACCATACCGGTCCGGTGGGTGGCTCATCGGACTAAGTCGCCAGACCGACTTTTTGAACCATGATCCCTAGTACTAACATCCTAATATCCTATCTAAATAATTCTCATATGCATGCATATTGGCATATTTGTTAATAATCCTTTATGCCTCCATTTGATTCCATTGTATGTTCAAGTAAATGTTCCTACACACTCATCCTTTCTATTTGACTATTATGCCCTTTAATGGTGTCATTGGCAGTATATGTCAACATTGCTAATGATACCATTTACATACACACTACTTGATGATACATTAAGTTATGTGAATGTACTTGTAGCTCTTCAATGTAGATAATTAGATGTGATTTCATGAGTATGGTTAGCCTCATAGGAGATGTGTTTGGTAGTTTTAAATATCATTCTTGGGATTGTTTAGAATGGTGCATTCATGCCCACATCATGTTTATACACATAATATATATTGTGATACAATCAAGGTATTAAAAAATTAATCTGCATATCGAGCAGTAGATATTGGTCTAACCTTGTCCTAGTATTGGTATAATTATAATATATACATATACACATATATATTTATAGTCATTATTATTATTATTATTATTATTATATATAATAATGACTATAAATATATATTGGTATGTATTAGTCTTGGATCGATATGGTTTTGTATTTAAAAACTTGGATACAATGAAAAAAATTATTGATAGATTAAATTTATTTCCACATTGGATGGTTTAATTTCTATCCTTCTATGTATTTAGTTTTCCATTTATTCACTCAATCAAGGTTAATTACCTTGTTTCTTTGATAACTTCTTTAAATATACATATGATACACATATCGTCTTTTAAGAATTTGTGAAGCAAGAACAAAAGAGAGTGCTTCTTTATTCTTAAGATTAGAGAGAGATAGACTTTTCTACCTCAATGCATACTAATCTTATTTAATATATTCTCTCACTCATTATTATGTATTCTTTATCTAATTCCTTCCTGTTAAAAAGGATTGATTGTTTCATTTCCAAACCATATCTTCTCATCTTAAGGGCGAGATCATTCATCATCTCTCTAATTTAGGGTCAAAATATTGAACAAGTACACCCTTAGTATTAATAGTTGATTAGCTATGTACTAATACTCTTAATAAAGATTAGAAAGTTCAATTAGAAAAATATATATTTTTTATGTTCTAATGTAACTAATTATGTTTCTAATAAATATCACTGAAAATAATAATAATAATAATATATTTATATCACTGAAAAATATATATATTACCCGTTTGGAGCTGCCGCGCTTCCGGCGGTGGTCCAACGGGCAGCAGAAGCAATTCATTTTTATCAACTTTTGTCAATTGTTGTGCTACAGAACAGTAATGAAATTTACACTGTAGCCAGAAGCAGCAAATACTTGCTTTTGCTGCTGCGCCCTTGCCTCCGCGACGCGCGTGCATATTGGGTGAGAGGACACTGGTTCGAATCCTCTCACCCAATTTTTTTTTCACCTCTCTTCTCTTATTTTCTATTAAAAATGTTATGTATTTTAATAATTAAATATATATAAATTAATTATATCTATTTAATAGCTAGGCAACGCCTTCTTCCGACTGAGCTCACAATATATGATTAATTTTTAATGATATTATATTATATTATAAAAATTAATCATAAAAATTAAATAATTAGTTATACATATATTTTTTAAAAAAATAATATTTGATTACAAATTTATAATTTTAACTATACTATATTTTGTTAATTATATTATATATATTAAAATATATTAATTAATTAATTAATTAACATATAAATTAATAGATTTATAATTAATTAATTTAATTAATTATTATTAATTTATATATAATTTAATTAATTTTAAATTAATTATTTTAAATATATATTAATATATATTTAGTAATATAATCTTTTATTTTATTATTAAAATATATATTTTTAAATTTTACTTTAAAAATAAATTAATAATAAATTTTATTTTAAAATTAATTATTTGATCTTATAAAATCTAATAATTTTATTAAAATAATTAATAATATAAAATTAAATAATTAATTTTATTATTTAATTAATTATTTTATTTTATTATAAAAATATATAATTTTAATTTTAATATATTTTATTAAATTAATATTTATTTATTTATTAACAACTCAATAAATTTATAAAATAACTTTAATAATAGTTGCTACAGTGACAGCACAGTTATATTCACTAAACACCTGTAGAAGCAGGTGCTACAGTGACAGCGCAGCTATCATAGCGCAACTGTAACAGCACAGCAGAACCAAACTAGCCCTCTCTAATTTAGGGTCAAAATATTGAACAAGTACACCCTTAGTATTAATAGTTGATTAGCTATGTGCTAATACTCTTAATAAAGATTAGAAAGTTCAATTAGAAAAATATATATTTTTTATGTTCTAATGTAACTAATTATGTTTCTAATAAATATCACTGAAAATAATAATAATAATAATTTATTTATATCAGAATTATAAATATCTTTCATTTTTAAAAATCTAAACTTATGATCTAATTGTGTAATTCTAATATCTTTAATCCAATTTTACAAAAAAAAATATCATCTCTATAATTCAAAACTAAGATATTTTGTCATGCCAATCACCATTATTCTGATGACAGTTCCTATTGTTAATATAGGCTCGAATTTCATATTTCCGTGCAACCCGATAAGTTCATATGACATTAGTAATGACACTACTAAAATATCAAAAATAGTGAGCAAAATCTAATACCACATATCAAACACCGAAATCACAAGAGTAGCAGCATTCAACATAACCTTGCTTGTGACAATGCTACAATCTTTAGTATCTTAATTGAATATAAGTTATGAAATGTGTCGTATAGTTTAATCATTCTGTTTCTTGATTCCTAAGTAAACTAACTTAATAAAATCAATATCACATATTGATTCATTTGAGCATGACCATTTAATTTAGTCTTACTAGATCTAAAGAGCAAAGATGTCACTCTTATTATATAGGAGAGACAAATCAGCTCTTGATCATACATATTTTATTATGTTATCTATGACATATCTAAACATAACCTTTATGGTCTATCCAATGGAACCTTTGACTGATGTTCCTATATTGAAGTATATAACTAGTTATGTAAAAAATCCATGGTAACCTCAAATCTAAGGATAATATTCACAATTATCATAATGAGAATACTTATAATAATCATATAACAAACTATGTAACAATTTTATAGTGAGTCTATCTAGTACATTAGTTTTCTAATATGTACAATGTGTGACTTCATATCTTATATCCATTTCCACGTACTTGTCATTAGTTAATACCAAGGTTTTAAAATTCGGTCCGGTGGCTCGGTCCGGCGAGCTGCCTGACCGATACGGTACTAGTATGGTACCGGCGAATCAGCAACAGCAGCGGGCAATGGCAGCACAGCAGAGGCAGCGGGTGGCGTAGAAGGCGGTCGAAGCTTCCGCCGCCCGCTCCTGCTTTCGCCCGCTGCTCCATGACCGGTCCTCCACCAGACCGGTACATCGGACCGAATTTTAAAACACTGGTTAATACTCATGCTAGTCTTAATATATTATTATTGCCCTGATCCATAATAATACATGCCTTGAGAAATTTATGAATAATCAATTATTCTAGAGAAATTATTACAAATACTTATATTATGCTGATATTGAACAAAATAATGACAAAATACGCTTCATACAATATAAATAAACAACATAAAATATATTGTAAAACCATCATCTAACAACCAATCCAAAGAGCAAACACTAATATTATCTCATATTAGCACAGTTGTTTCTCATTAGGAAATGCACCGCCTAGTGATATAGGATTGAATTTAGATTGCTCTTTTCTCCATTACTTTGACTTCCAAGTGCGATGGATGATTAGAGAGAGATAGGAAAGGAAAAGTGATGGAAACCCTTGAGGACTATATTGTGTTAATTCTTATTAATTACACAATAGTTGCATCCTCTACATATAAAGTTATTAAGGAGTCAAGCGTCACTAGCAGAAGTTGAAGGCAACATCAAGCGTCACCAACAGGAGTAAAAGGTGGCATAAGACATCGTCAACAAGAGTAAAAGGTAATGTAAGGCTTTGCTAGCAAGAGTAGAAGGTTGCATAAGGCTTCAGCAAGAGAAGATCTTTTAATCATCTTTTGATGGATAATCAGATGCTAGATTTGGAAAGACAGGGTCTGCTTGCTAGGAATCGATTGTTGGATCATCAAGAAACCCTTTTGATTGGCTAAAATATGAGGAAAAACAATGTGGACCATCAAAAATAATAAATAGTAATAACCAAGGTTCAAAGTATCAGTTCGACCGAATCAGTTGTATCGGTCGGCGATCGAACTGGTACATACCGAACCAGCATGGTACCAGTGGATTTGGGCAGAATAGCGGGCGGAGCAAGGGAAGAAGAAAGGAAAAAAGAAGAGGAAGAGAGAAAAAAAGAAGAAAAGAAGAAAGGAAGAAAGAAGAGCGCTCGCATCTGCAGCGCCTGTGCCTGGCGTGTCCACGTCCACTCATGCCCATCGCCCTTGCATCCACCAACTGCATCCGAGCGCCAGCGTCCGCCACACCCAAGTCCATCACGTCCGCCTCTTCTTATCTTCCTTTTCCTCATCCTTCTCCTTCCCCTTCTTTCTCCTTCTCCTTCCTCTTCCGGCAACCACTTTTGCTATTCCGCCATTGGTTCCGCTACTAATCTCTGTTCGAACCAGTACAAACCATGAAAACCGGTCAGCACAAACCAATTTTCAAAACCTTGGTAATAACATAAATTACCCCAATGGACCCATTGGATGGACTAGCTGAATCAAGTTGGATCTAGGTGGTCAATTGGACCAAGCCCACTGAATCAACTTGAATCTTATAAGTTGAACTAACATGATTGTTTGGACAAATAGAATCAAACTGGTATGCAATCGTGAATCATTGAAATGGAGCTAAGCCTTTGTCTTCTCAATCACAAACGGTTGGCGCTAAACAAGGTGGTTCAACTGCTGCCAAGTGAAGGCAGTTGGAGGCACTCTTCAAAGAAAGGACCCTGATTCTATACTTTAGTAGTTAGTGGCAAGATGGATCAGTGACAACAAAGGGAAATGTGATTGCTAGATGGTGGTTGAAATCTTGCAATTGGTCGTTATGATGTGCCGATCCTTAGAAATGGAAGGCAATGATAGCAAGGAGTAGAAGTGGTAATAGTGATGCAAAGCGGTGATTGCAACTCTAGAAGTCTGGCAGCTAGCACTTTCAGATGGGTTTGCGGCATGGAACAAATGTGGTGGAAGACTTGAGACTCGATAACCTGCCCTGAATAGGATTGGGAGGGAGTACAGGCTCAAGGCAGCTGTCAGGTCACAGTGGTGTGCTATCTATGAGAGAGGTAATGGATCCACACTAAAGGAGGTAGTAAGGAAGAGAGGTGGTGCAAGCTAGAAGAGACAGTTAGGGTTCAAAAAACCTGCTCATTAAAGTAGAGAGAAAGAGATAGAGAGAGAAAAGGAGCAAAGATGGGAAACCTAAAGGCCTACATTGTATTAATTCTCATTAATTATACAACAGATGCAACCTTTGTATATTAAGGTATTGTTTATAAAAATAATAATGTTTTAATTATTACTTCCATTACCAATTCTAACACAAATACTAATTGATTGCATATGTTAATAAGTTCAAGAAACAAGACTATTGGTATTCAAAAAATCAATTGTCGAAAACAACAAATCATAAAAAGATCACTTCTCATGTTCTACGTAAATGTATAAGTTACTGCAATTGTAACTAAATAACTAACAAAAATGCACTCACAACGCCAATGAAGGACTTCTCTCCAAGTGCACCAAGAAGTCTGGCAAGCTCAGCTTTTGAATCAGCCAAGGACTGTAGAAGAAGTGCCCTCATCTTTGAAGCTTGCTCAACTTTTCGCTTGTAAACCTCTAAGCACTCCTGCTCTAGTTGGAGAAGCATCCTGTCGCGCTCCTCATCACTTTCACCAACCTCATCCCATATTATCTAAATTAAAGGGTCAATTAGTCCACTTCAATTCACGCAAGTAAAAAAAAACGTGTAGTGATAAGGACCTGTAACTGCTGTAGCAAAGACCCACAAGTGGTTTCCACAAGCAATGAATTGCGGGTATCCGTGACTGCCATTTACAGCTCTGTTGACCAGCACAATCCGAAGACTGCAAATATGAATATATTCCCCAGTCGATCAACTATAAAAGAGGCAAGGATGTGACAAGGATCTTTATAGTTTGCACCTTAAAAGAGAAAAGACGAGATTACTTCTTGGGTCTGATGAAACATGCAACGAGTTTGTAGCTTGTCACAAGATTTTGGAACACCCCAATTAGCTCAGGTGCAGATTAAATAAAGACCGGTTGATGATTTAGCAGGATGGAGCAAATCTACTCAAGACAGAAACAAACATATGAAGTAACTGTTAAGCCAACACTGATTTCTAAACAAAAAAAATAACTGCCGACAGAACCAAACCATGATAAGACAGCCAACTGCCATCACAACAAACAAGTCAGTGAAGCTAAAGAATCTCAACAGTGAAGTACTCCAGCTTCAAATCGCTCCCAAAAAAATTCAAGATTAAACCGAAGCTAACAGATGTTTGTACTTAAAAGTAGAAGAGAACAATCAGATAAACAGAAAAAAAGAAAATGCGAAAGGACCGCCAGATCATCATCTCTCTAGATCACATCAAACAGGTTTTCCAAACTGTATCTCTCATCTTGAGACAGCGGCAGGTTGATGCAGAATAGTTTAAAGTCAAATATCAATTTCGATACTGAAGTAATAAATATTGCTCGCAATGACCAAAAACCAGCCAAACAACAGATCCACAAAGTAAACCACCAAAACCAGAACCCTAAACCCCTTTCAGCACAAAACCAACTCCAAGAAGCAGCCATCATATAAACAAAACCAAACTCCAAGAAGCAGAATAAGAACCAAAAGGACCGCCACACCGACCAACAAATCGAGGAACCCATTCAGTTCAGTAAATCCTTCACCAATTCGACACCATTCCCCAAGGCCCACTCCAAATCAAGCTAAAAACAAACGGAAGAAGCCGATGTACACCGAATGCGAGGCGCGGGAGCACGGAAACCCTCCCCAAAGAGCAGCGCACGATCACCAGATCATGAGAAAGCGGACGACCTCCGGATTGGAAAGAAGGAAGAAGGAGGGAGCGGAAGGCCTTACTGCGGAGAGCCAAACGGCACTCCTAGATCTCAAGAAGAGGAGATCGGAGCGGTTCCTAGCCCTGCTAATGTGCTATCTCGCTTCTGCCGCTGACGCCGTGCAGCGTCCGAGTTCGTCGACTTCGAACGAAAAGGCAGTCGGCGAAGTATTATTATTACTTATAAAGCGGGTCTCAAATGGACGACGAGGGGCACCGAGTCCTGCCCCGTAAACTGGCGATTGCGACGCGGTCACTTCACCGGTCCACCACCCCCGGCCTTACTGTCACTGTCATTGGCCCCAGCCCCCAGCTGTATGCGCTGCACTTCGATCGAAATCGAACGGTGGTTTGAGGGCGTAAATCAAGTTAACATAATTGATCAAAATAACTATAATTGGAGGGAAAAAATTAAATAAGATTCGATGAGGATAACAAGTACAAAATCAACGTTGTAAATTATCTGTCATAGTATGAATATATGAGAGGAAAATTATATTTTAAAAAAACTAATGTAGATTCTAGATAATAATATATTTTTAGTTAAAATTTTATACTATATATTAACTATTTTTTCAAAAAATTACAGTAGAGAGAGTTGTCTACACAGAAAATAACAAGCAAAATTCATATAACAAATTTACTATCTAGAAATCTTAGGCAAGAACACACTATCGTTCTAAAAGTACAAATTTTAAAACATAAGTTACACCAGTATAGTTTTAAGATTTACGCATCCTAAAAGATGGACGGCTAGTATAGTTTTAAGATTTACACATCCTAAAAGATGGACGGCTTTGATGTAGTCGCCACTTGCTTAAAAAATGTTCTCGAAAACAACCACCCTTGATTGAAGGATAATTAGTAGATTGATCTTAAAATTAGCTAACTACGTCACGGTGGTGGCCACACTCTAGTTACATAATTGAGCAATGTATAGACTTTCTCCATGATACTTCTACAGATGTGGCAATCATGGTGGGGGCTCTTTCTTTATTAAAACCTTACTTCAAGCATATATTTAAAGATGTCACACAAGATAACTCATTGATGATGAGAGCCAAATCTGATAAAGTACTATTGCAGGGGCATAAGAGCATAAATTTTTTTAAAGTAGGATTCGGTAGTTGGAAATGGTACAATTAAATTAAAAAAATCACATTATCCAAGAGCTAAAACACAATAAAAAAATAAATTATGCAGTATTATAATAATACAATTTTAATAGTAACTACTAGATTGTCAGCCTGGTATTTAATTTTTTGTAGAATGATCAAACTAAACTTAACCCCATGATATTTTGCAGTTGTTACTTTGGAGTTAGGTTGATCTTTGGTCCAAAGTTGTCACAACCATGAGAACAAAATATGGAATTTTGTTCATGTACCTGCGTCAAAATGGTAAAGCTTTTGACAAGAGAACAGAAACAACGTTTTAGAAAAAGATGTATACATACATTTAAGAAAAGAAAATCACTGGAGCCTCCAATAGGGCAGCATTGTTCAGAAGAACAAACGCCGAGATCTAGCGGACGCTGGTGAAGAATTGGGAGTCGTCTTTAAGGGATGTGCCCCAGTTTTAGATTCTTGAGTATCGACAACCTTTGTTGCCTTGGGATCCAGAAGAGTTTTTTGAAAGGACTGTGAAAAGCCTGTGGCAATCATAGTCACATGAATCTCCCCACTGTAACGATCGTCCACAACTGCGCCAAATATAATGTTTGCAGAAGGATCAGCAAGGCTTGTTACAACCTGCAAATGGAACCAAGATGAGCATTAATCGATATATCAAAAATAACCGGGGATCCGCTGCTACACATTGAACAATTCACTAGCAATTAGAAGAATAAGAACTTGCCTGAGAAACTTTGTTCACTTCTTGCAGTGTAATATCCTTTCCTCCTGTAATGTTGTACACAATTCCGGTAGCGGACTCGATGGAAGACCCAATTAAAGGTGCTAGAGTCGCTTGCTCAGCTGCTTCTTGTGCCCGATTCTTGCTGGATGAAACGCCGACACCAAGCATAGCTGTTCCGGAGTTCTTCATGACAGCTTTCACATCAGCAAAATCAACGTTGACAAGTCCAGGGATCTGCAAATTTGAAAAGGGTCAGTAGGGGTAGGACAATCTTACTGTAGCATGTTTCCTGATCAATCTTACAGTTATGATGTCAGATATCCCTTGAACACCTTGGCGCAAGACGTCATCAGCAAGGAGAAATGCATCCTGAAGAGGTGTATGTTCATCGACAATATCTAACAACCTATCATTAGGAATCACTATAAGTGTGTCAACACTCTTTTGTAACTTCTCTATAGCTTCCAACGCCTGAAAACAGAAAAGTCCAAAGTGAGTCATTGAAAAAAATCTCAAACTTCCAATGTGTTGACACAGAACAAAATGTATCACAAGAACAGCCATTAGAAGAGGTGCGCATGTCATTGGGACATCTACAGAAAATCCAAATGTGCAACAAAAGAAATTACTAACAATAGTGTGCAATCAGTAAAATCTATAACAAAAATAAAAATTGATTGCTGTTGTAGTTTCACTAAAAAAATTGTGCAAATGTTGAAATACTTCCTTAGCTCACATGCCTCGTTCTTTGAAGTATATTTTTTTACTCTGTGGATCTTTTAATATATTGAAGCATAAGAACTATTTCCTTCCCATCAACAATTAATCGTATGAGAAAAAAATTGCAAAGAAAGAGAGAATTAACTGAAAAACTGATATATTTGATTATACTAACAATTAAAGTTGCATATCTTTTGAGCGACTAAGTTCACGCAGTCATTTTCCGGAATAAAAATTGAAGATAAGCTATCGTGCAAGAAAAAATTTTGGACAGCTAATAGAGAAAAGATGAATATTTGAAACAAAAAACTGCACTTGGATCATGAATTATTAACAGCAACAAAGAAAGTATAGTAATTAGTAAGTAATAGATTATACCTAGCAAATAAGCAGCAATCAAGAAAGAAAATGTGTAAACCTGCCTGTATCGTGCGTTTTCGTCCTTCAAAACTAAATGGATAGGAAACCACACCAACAGTCAAATAACCTGCTTCCTTTGATATCTGAGCAACAACAGGAGCAGCACCAGAACCAGTTCCTCCACCCATGCCAGCTGTTATAAAGACCATATCTGAATCCTTAAGACAATTTGCAATAGCTTCCTTAGATTCCTCAGCAGCTTGCTCTCCAAGAAGCGGATTTCCACCAGTACCTGCATTTCCAAGATGATAACTAGCTTCTCAAATAAATGCAGCCGATAGTGAGATCGTTGGATACAGAACCCGTGCTGACTTAAGAAGGCAGTTCAAGACAGATAGTATGACATTTTTCCCATTTAATATAGTTTTCATGCTATTCTCTCCTAGAGGTCTCTCAAAATCATTATTCATAAAAACTTTGCTATCAATAATCTACCTATATGTGCTCAGAAGTAACCAGATAAATGATCTCTACATCCAGCCTGCAGACTGAGCATCAATTTGTAGTTTTTTCTTCTTTCGGTCCTATCCTTTGCCGGTGTAATATCTCCTTGTTCCAAAATTTTCAAAGCATCATATTAGACTTAAACATGTAGTAAATATAAACATAACTACAATCAACAGAAGTAAATTCTGAGAATGCTAAACAGGTTCCATCTAGCGATACTTTCTAATCTGTAGTCATTTTTATTAGTATTAAAAGCATAAACATTCATATCAGAGTACAAAGAAAAACACCATTTTTTGAAGACAAAATAACGTCATTTTGAGAATACAAGACAGGGTTGCATCTAGCAACACCTACCTATGTGTAGAAATCGATATATGCTTGCAGGAAGAAGATCCTACAAGGCATAAAAGGGGCATGCTCCAGCAGTTCCATATTTAATAAATTATATGGTGTAAACATAATTCTCTTACACCCTTAACAGAATATAAATAATGTTCCAAAATATTACAATGATAAGTTTGAAAGCGTCTGACCTAATCCACGAGTCAAGACTTCTCCTATTTGCAGTGGGTTGTTTGCTTGTGAATGCAACAATGCCTGAGAGTCAGTATTTATTGCATAAAACTCCACCCCCTGAAAGTAGATGAGACAAAGATAAACTCAAGGTTCTCAAGTTAAAAAAATATAAAAAATATATATATACATATATCAAGCATTACAAAAGAAACAAGACTGCACTTAAATCCAAGATAAGTTTTTTATCTGTTTATGTAGACACACAACATTCAAAACTTTAAGCAGAATTAAAGACCAAAAAGGAATAAAATAATTGTTGTGCATGTTGATAAAAACACACAAAAACTTGATTTTTTTCTGAAATTATAATTTTTTACATGACCAATAAAGCTCATGAAATAATATATTCACATAAGCCTTCAGAATGATAGTTAACTAGAAAATTAAAGCATTTACTGAAACAGATACAGATATAATTGCATCTACCACCAAAAAATATCTGAAACATTGATGATGCAATAAATTTATGGTATGGGGAGCTACATTCATAGCTCATCTAAGATCAATAGAAAAATACTATTCCAACAAGCAGTTATTTAGAATACAAGAACATAAATTACGGCAATTTGTTAAGGATTCAAATGTATGAGTGTGTACGATATTTCCCTGGTCACCCAAAAATATATCAATACCTTCATTGGGTGATACCATGAACTGTGAACCAAATGCTTTAATTATGACATTAATTAAGCATGTCATGATTTACACAAAGATATGTCAGTATGTACGGATACACAAAAATATATCAATACATTAGTTGGGTGATGTCATGAGCAGTGAACCAAATGTTTTAATTTTGAGATTAATTAAGCATGTCATGATTTACACGAAAATATATCAGTATGTATGTGTGTGTGTGATATTCCTCCAGTCACACGAAAATATATCAATACCTTAGTTGGGTATTTGAACCAAATGCTTTAATTGCGAAATTAATTAAGCATGTCATGATTTACACGAAGATGTATCAGTACCTTAGTTGGGTGATACCATGAACTGTAAACCAAATGCTTATTTATGAGAATATGTGCACGCATCTCAGATCCTAAATTGCTATCCATCAGTTGACAATTGCCATGGGTTAAATACTAACAAGGATACACTTCAATAGCCATCAGAGATTATGCCAAGAAGAACATTCTTTGGAGTATATTACATAACTGGACTATAACTAACTACCCATTTTATCATACATCGTGACAAAGCAGTTGTGATCCTCAGAGAGCCACAAGCATCCCAAAACTAAAGCACAGATGTAGCGACTCGATATAAAATGTTGATACGTTCCACATCAATATAAAAAAAACAACACAGGACTTTTCATCCAAAACTAAGATAAAACAGATGCACTAATTAAAGATTAAAATGGCGTAACAATTTCTAATAGCACGTTTTCACAGAGTTTTGCATTGCTTCACACGTCTTTGTTATTTGACACGAACAGAAAATCATCAATCCTGACTATACTATACTATTCTCCACATACGACAAAGTATCTAAAACTATAGCCATCATGGTATACAATACCATATGCATAGGCGAAATAAGCTTGCATTAGACCAACTAAAGAGGAAGAGTGAACACTGAGCAGCATAAGTTAACAAGTATCAGATTTTTAATCAGGCAACGTATCTACAAGCACACTAGAATACACAAAAAAAAAGCATTTGGTAGTAAAGAACCACAAGCAAGGGCAAGTTCACAGCGCCAATTAGAAGGTGAAACGCCACCTGCAGTCCGCTCCCAATCATGCGATTCACAGCGTTATTCCCGCCCCCTCCGACCCCGACCACCTTAATCCTGGCCGACTCCACCGGGACAAACGGCGAAAATGAGCACCGGGCGTTGGAGGCAGACCGACCCCGGCATAGGGACCTCCTTCCAGATGCAACGGCCGAGGCGAGGCCACCAGGGAAGCGCAGAGGAGGGAGGGAGGAAGGGGAGGCCAAATGGAGGTGACAAGGGGCGGAAAATCGAAGGGAAGAAGCCATTGTGGAGGGCGGGAGGAGGAGGGTCGATCTGGGAAGGAAGCAAGGAGGAGGAAGGAGGGCATAAGGATCCAAAAGCTAGGGTTTTGTAGCCAAAGCCCAAACTGCCGTTAAGCCTCTTTATTCTTTTGGGAGCAAACTTGTCCCTTTTTGTTTCAGATTCATGCTCCTCGTTAATGTAGTTTCTCTGTTTTCCTTCTTCGAATTAAGTTTGGAGGGATAGCAAAGAAAAGAAAGAAAAAAAATTTATATATATATATATATATATATATATATATATATATATATATATATATATATATATATTTAAACATTAATAAATGAACATGATTTTTTAAAAAATCTTTTATTGCAATAAATAAACAATATTTCAAAAGCAAGTTCAACCTTGAACTAGTTTCAATTTCAAAGTGATATTGATATCTTGAATGTTGCATCATGCCTTTTATAATAAAAAAAAATAAAAAATAAATGTAACAAATATGCATATTATTAAGAATTTATTTATCACTTTTAAATTTTAGGATGTTGTTTTACATTGTTTTAAAATTAGATAAGACTTATCCAGATGATATGGATTTTACATTGTTTTAAAATTAGATGAGACTTATCCAAATGATATGGATCAAAATTTTGTTCTCATGTGATGGCATAAGATAGATTTGATTGAGAGGTCCACAACTTGTGTTCTTTAGATACACTTAGAAACACGAATTTTTCTTTTTAAATTTATATGAGCTTGGGATCATCAAATGGTAAGTAGAGAATAAATTATTGAATATAAGAATAATATCATGTGTGCAAGAGGTGATCGAAAGAAGAGTTCGAATAGAATAATCGGTTAGTCATTGCCTCTCCTCATCTTTCCTCTAAGAGGGTGGGGGTATTTCATCGATTGTTGCATATGTAGGGTATTAGGTAGTAGGTGTACGCCCTTGGTCAATGGTGAGAAGTTAAAGCTATTTGTGGTGTCAATTTGATTGGCACAAGCATGATAATGAATATGCTGCACTAATTTGCTTTTTAGGTCTTTGGATTCCTGTCTCTATCTTGCTTCAATCTTATTGCCTTAGCCTACTACTATAGGCATCCTATTTCTTTGTCATCATTAGCCAATTATCTCATTGTCTCTAGGATTGTCCTTTCCCAGGGGAGACACAAAAATCCTCAACTCTCTTTTATCTTAGGCTTCTTCATATGCTTGATTCTTAGGTATCTTGAGTTCCGATGTGAAGAAGGGGTTATAATGATGTAACTCGAGGGGTTAGGCCTTAAAACCTTATTATCCTGAATTGTCTTAAAAACACATGAATGGAGAATTCAATATGGCCGACTAGATTGCTAAATATACTTCATATAATTCTGTTCATCTTATATTTAAGTTTGTGAATGATAAATTTTATGCAAAACATAGTCCAACATATAAAGCAACAAACTCTACAATACCCATAACACAAGAATACAATTTTACGGTGTGATGTCATTTAACTCATTAGAAAAGAACATTTATATGCGGAGTACCAAGCAGATTTTGCAAGTACATATACACTACTCATCAAAGTCTCTAGCCGTTACATTCTGACAACTATAGCATTATCCCTAGCACTACTTTCAATTGAGTGCCTAAAACAACCAAGGATCATGTAACAAGTCCACATAACAGATCAAGAATATCAATGTGCAATTGTGATGTGTTACAGTAACAAGAACTCGAGTGTTCCCACTAGTGGCCAGAAGCTTCCACCACAGCTTTCAGATAAACAAGAAGCAAGATTGGAATGCCCTTCAATCCAAAAATTGGATTAACTCGAAGCTTCTTTAACTTGCCGTAAGAATCAATCAAACAAAACTGGTGAATTAGAATCTGAAGTCCGGATCAACATCCATCGCCCATGCAAATTTTGCAAGTAGTGACTTGTTAAATATCTGGAAAGATAAAAAGGTTAAGGATAAGAAATCTGAAACGCGCCTTCTATTAGGAAATCAACTGCAGAGTAGCAGTGTACCACTGGTAATGAATTGTTCATCCATTGATGCAGAAATTAACCAATGAAAATATATCAAATCAACAATAAAGCGCCAGGAGATGATGCACCTTTTCTATAGGAACTTCATGCCTCTTGCACCATGCAACCGATATTCTAGGATCGAGGTAATTGATTTTTGAGGTTCCAAGTGCAACTGTTTTCAGATCCTCTTTTATTTTCTTATCCAATTCCATTTTCTCTATTTTTGCATCAAGCTGAGAAATCTTCTTTTCGATCCTGCAGGTTGAGGTGCCGACGATCATAAGCATTTCAAGAAAAGGCATTTCCAAGTTTGAAAGTTAGGGTAAGCGCATTACGCTTCGGGGGACAAATTTCTCTTTGGTTTTCCATCTTTGTCTTTAAGTGGAGGTTTTCCTTTCCTGGCCCTACTCAGATCCATCTTCAACTCTTCTCTCTGGGCCTGTTTAGCAGCACATTGATAAAGAAACTACATGCAAGAGTAACAGAAACCACAGATTGAACAAGAAGAATTCACAAAAGCTAGGCGAATATGGAACCTCCAAATCGTTGATCTTTTCGTTCATTCTTGACATTTGACTTTCATGAGACTTTGAGACACTGCGTTGATGATTACAAATAATTGCAACCTGTATTGCAACACAAACTATCAATCATAATCGTAACTCAGAAGCTTTAGCAGTAATAAATAGACAAACCGCGTACCTCTTTGTTTGCATGCTGATAGACTGCAACCTTTTCAGGAACGGTGCCATCCTTGGTTTCTCTATTCAACTGTTTTATCAAAGACAAAATCAGCATGGGCAGAAAAGAGAAATACAAAATTCTCTACGAGACAGGATTATGATACATTTATAGCATTGACAACGTCAAATGAAGTGCCAACAAAAGAAAATGCAAAATTTGATTCAAAGTACCAACTGTAAATAGTTAAACTTGAGAGAATTATCAAGATTAAATCATTAGCAAAGTGCAAAGGCGCAGACTTCTTATAGTATGCTTAAATTTTGTCTGTCGAGACCTCCTCCCCTACAGTATCATTTCTTAGCATTTTACAGTTTACAGCCGCAAATAAATAAGCTGTATAAATCAGATCCAAGATGAGATGAGGTTCAAACATTTGTAGGTTTAGAGGGAAAAAGATGCACATTTCTGTCTGGTTCAAATATACTTACAATAACATCCAAGGTAATAGAAGCATTGTAGGTACGGAAAACTTTCGCGGTAAGCCCAGGCATAAGCTCCTTCAGATGTGCATTGAGTTTGCTCGTGTCAAGCAAATCAAACAGATCATCACCCTTACTCTTTCTACTTCCATCACTCTTTTTAGCTAAAAGAACATAAATGTACCATCAATTCCCAGCGTATATACTCTGACAGAACATAAACATGGTATACACAATAAGCTGTTCACCACTCACCAGTTTGAAATTCTCCAATTGCTTTATAGACGGGCACTTCAACTTCCACAGTGTTCAAATATCTAATAGAATCTTTACCCAGGAAGTCAAACTGGCAAAATCAAACATTAAAACCATCCGCAAGACATCTAACATGAAAATGAAAATAACCAGAAAGATATTCTACCTTCAACTTGTTAGGTGGGACCAATTCAACGTTCTCCACCTTTAATGTACAGCAACCAACAGTATCGGCCTCATCATCATCCTGTGGAAATATTTACAGAGCAAAAAGATAAGCAAGTAGCGCTTATCTATATGTTGCAAATATATGAAATCAATTATCCTTGCCAAGAAAAAAACAATACCTAGCAATAGAACAGTCCTGAACATTTAAACACAAACTGCATAACTGAAAAACAAATGCAGCAAAATTTTAGACCTTTACATTCACTTTCTGAGTTTTTCTAGTTCAAGTCTTCCAAAAATTTAGTGAATTAGCATTTGTTGCATAGTTCTATAGACAGTTTATAATCCAACATTTGTAAGCACCATAACGCATTCAGCCATCATCTACATCTCATTTGAAGGCATAGCTTGTCTGAAGAAATGCGAAAAGCATTGAACAATGACGCCAGTTTCCTCATGTCTCCATGCTCAATGTTTATAAATGAAAACTTAAGCTTCATAGCACCAATGATGGTACGAACTGATTCAGTTCATACCAGAAATACTTGAATGTGTAAACCAAATTCTCAATGTGACTATGGTGCTAACACAAACCGACATCAGCCATTTAATTAGCTGCTTTTCAACAATGAGTTAAATTATCTCTATAGATCATCAACACAATCTTTAAACACAAAGAAAGTGGCTTTCAATCATACACTTGAGGAAAAAAAAATTATAAGATCTACTTTAGCTTTAAGCATTGTGCTGATTAGATATTTGTAAAAAGAAGACCAAAAACCAAACTACAAAACCAGAATGAAGAAGAAACAAGGTATGAAAATAGAAACTTTTACTAATTAATTACCTTTTCATTGCCAGCCCTAAGTGCTAGCTTATCAATAAGGTATGTTGCCACTGCTATTTGTCGCTTAGTTGGATCTTTACTCGTGAAATCTTTTGTATAGTTTGCACGAATATTTTGGATATAGTCCTGCAATATAAATGGCATGTAATTATGTACAGACTTGTGAAATTGTCAGCTGGTGCAAAATTAGCATTACAAGACTCCTCACAGCTTCCTATACTTCTGATGGAGCAAACTAAGGTCATGGCACGTTGCATATCTAAAGCATAAAGGAGAAATAAACTGTTACCTTTAACAGTCTTGCTTTCTCATATTTTTCTTTGTCGCTCTGCCCTTTTAAAGAACTACTTGCTGCCAAAAATACATACTTAAACTCTTTTGGGTTTATGGGATCATTCCAAAATGCCAGCCATGTGACAGTGTTATCATGTTTCACTTCTTTCCACCTGGAAAAGCAACTCAAGTGTTATACAAGCTTTACCTAAGTTTGGACTAGTCAAGTGACCTCTAAACTCAATCATTGCCTAATCAGATGGCATTACCGTTCACCAGGTATAGGACATTCTGGAACAGGTGCATCTTTCCCTATATTGATTGTAATATCCCTTGGTCGTATTCTCTTTTTCAGCTTTCCCATCTGTAATGAAGGAAAACAAACAGAAGATTAAGAAGAAAGATGAAAGGACATCTTGAAAGTTGAAACTGGAATTCCACAAAGCCAGTTAGCCAATAACAAACTTTGAGACGGTAAAAATGGGAGTAGAACCTTTGGGTGCTCTCCTCTGCCTCGAAATAAACCTGGTGGTTCAACTCTGAAGTTTCCAACCTAAAACAGACATAGTCATTAGCTCTCTACAAAAGAAAGGGAAAAACAACACTATAATGGTTGGCCACAGATTTTACAATATGCATCACCAAAGCTGAAGAACAAAAACTTGAAGTAAGCCTAATAAGCTGTAAACTCCGATATGTCCATAAAGAGACAGTATATTTGCAAAGTACAAACAAATAAAAAGAAAAGAGTTCCATGAATTTGTGGGTGACAATGACCCCCAAGATTCTCATAACATAAGATCTCTTAATTCCAGGTTTTAAATAAATGGGTATCATAAAGTCATTGGAACGACAGAGATTTAGATTAAGTTCAAAACCCTAATTTCATGTATATCCAAATGCAATGTAAGCTGCATACAACTCGATAGCCACTAGACTCGCAATAAAATGATAACAAAATGTTAGTAAAGGCAAGCATTAGAAATCACCTTCTCTTTCACACCATCTACGATAGCCCACATGTATTTCTCCTCTTGTTTCAACTTTTCTTCCTTCAAGGCCTTCTTCTCCTACAATAGAAGCGTACTTGCATATTTATTTAGCACTTCCAACATGATAATAAAATATTCTTAATTTCGGTATGCAGACTGCAAAAGGAATGCAATAGGTGCCCACATTAAAAAAGCATTGCTAACTAATGACCACTGTCCCCTATCCCTCCTCCCCCACCCACACACAACAAGTATTTTTTCCTTAAACTAGATCAATAGAAAACATAAAAGTTGCATCAGAAAAAGAATCGCATGTAGGTAAAAAAAAACCAGGATGGTAAACGACACGAACTAACTAACAGAATCCACAACGCGATGCAACTTGATTCCAATATGCAACTAGAGGCAGATGTTCAAAGAAAGGTATAAGAAACCGGTCTTATCAGTTCAAGGTCAATATTGTATATATCATTATTATTATTATTATTATTATTATTATTATTATTATTATTATTATTATTATTATATAATGTCAGTACCGATCAATTTGACAGCGGACAGTAAACTAGTTCAAACTAGTACTTAAAACCTTGGTTCAAAACAACATTGTAGCAATAATTGCTTGCAAAACATTATTGCAACATATAGTAAACAATATAACAATTTGTTGGCTTATTGATGAAAAACGGAGATAAAAATAAAAAAAAGGACTTCTTAGAATAGAAACAAACCCAATCAGTTATCCATTGACACAAAGGGGGCAAACTACCTTATAAAACATATGTTAATTCTTACAGGTTTGCTATCCCCAAAAGGATAAGAACGCAATCAATTTCTTTGTATTGGACCAGCACTAAATTCCACAAAACCTTGTGGGAAGGACTATAAAAATACGAACAGAGAAAGTAGATAAGTATCTATTGTTTGCATTAGGTATAAGTAGAGTGAAAATGAGAAATCTTATCAAATCAGTGAGTGCGATAATCTACATTGATGATTGCTGCATGATTTACCTCAGCACTCATCTGCTTCTTCTTTTCCTTCTCCCGTTGATGCCATTCATATATTGGAGTGAAGTCACAGAGTTCAAACTTCTTTATAACATGATTTTTACCAAGTATGGGTCGCCAGTCATTCATAAAATTCTCAATAAATTGTTTTTTGGTTGCATACTCAGTATCCTTCATTACAGCAAACATTGTTGCAACCTGCATCCGTTGAATTTTCAGAAGTCAAGGAAAAGAAGTTTAAATTGTAAATATCAAAACTACAGGGAGGTCAACAAGAATATCAAAGATCAATGATCTTTTTTGGAAGTACTGAAAGCACCTGCAATATGCAGAAAAAAAGTGTGAAAGGAAACAAGAATGAATATTAAAATAGTAAGATTGAAAGTAAACTATCTATTTAAAAACTAACCTCCTCTTGTTCTGGAGTCAAATCAATAGGCTGCCCGTTATACAACATTTTAACCCCATGAGGTTTGTAAGGAGGAGGAAAAATAACACCATTGTGTTCCAACCTAGTCCATTTCTGGCCCCCACCTGATCCAGGAGGCACCTTCAGTGACTTGGAAAATTTTGAATCCTTAGCTTTCTTGCTATCTTTCTTGAATGATGAGCTAGTTTTGTGTAGTTTTTTGCTGATTGATGTGCTGTTAGAAGACACTGACTTTTTCATTCTTTGAGAAATTGATAAGTGATCAGTATCATTTTCATGTGTTTCTTTCTTTATCGAAACTTGATGTCCAGCTTTTCCCGAGGTAGATGTTTCTGAAGTTCTTGCTTTCTTATTTAAAGAAGAGTCTGGAGTGTAAGTATCACTAGAAGTACGTTTTTGACCACTTTTGGCAGAATTTATCTCACGTACAATTTGTTTTTTGTCAGAACCATTTAACTTTGAATTAGGAGATAAAAGCTTCTCAGACCCATTGGAATTTTTCATAGATGAACCAGCCTTCTTTGACTGGATCCTTGCAAGAAGCGGCTTTTCATCTTCTGACTCTGATGAACCAATATCCTTTGGCTGAATCCTTGCAAGAAGTGGCTTTTCATCTTCTGAATCATCAGATTCTTCCTTGTTTTTCAAATTTAGCTTCTTCAATGTGTGTACAGTAGAGATCCCAGGTTGGGGTTCCTTTGTTTTGTGTGATGAGGCAGTACAATTAACTGCTGCTACAGAAGAAAATCTGAAGCTTAGTGGCTTATGATCATCACAATCATCTGAATTCTCACTTTTAATTGTTGTCTGGCCCACATGTAACTTATCTGTGCTCTTATTTACAACCTTTTGGTCCGGAGATCGCAACTTCCCTGAGTTCATGGAACTTCTTTTATGAACTACTGTCGAAGCTGGAACAACTCTTTGATTTAATGGTTTATTATCATCTGAATCATCCGAATCCTTAATTCCACGAGCTGATTCATCCTCATATTTTGAATCCACATTATTTGTTGTTAATTTATCATGAGACATATTTTTTGAGGGCATAGATACTGAAGATCCTGATTTTGAACTTGCAGCAGCAGGCTGCTTCTCACTTGCAGCTTTTGTGTTAGAGAGCAATTTAGAATTTTGCAAATTTGCATTCTCACCATTCCGTGCACTTTGATGTGAAGCAACATTACCGCTGTCATACTTCTGAGGATCTATCTTCTTTGAAGCAGAGCTCAACTGACTTTGTTTTGACAAAGAATTTGGCCTCCTAACAAACCTAATAGGTGCTTCATCATCTTCATCACTGTCATTCATGACTTGATTTATGCAACCATGAACAGACATTAGCTAGGTCGAAGTTCACCAGGTTCCAGCTGGAATACATGATAAAGTCTCAGAAACTTAAACAGACAGATACGACAAGAAAGATGTTACGTTAACAATATGAAGTCAGAAACCTTTTGCAACGAATTAGAAGCGGGATTAATCTAATAATAGAGAAGGAAACAGATCAAAGAATTAGTACATTACGTTCTGCTTTATCCTTCTCAATTCACAATGATGTACTAGGAGAGGAGGTCTAACTGAAATATATCATCGATAGAATTCACAAAGTAGCAAAAGATATAAAAATTTCAAAGGGAAGTCCCATGCCTCATATTTAACCCGGATCTACCGCTCAAAACTTACAAACAAATCATCCGCATGATAATAGGCATCCATTCATCATGAGATGCAAAACGCTAAGATGAATCCTGCGCAACGATATGATTTTTGCGGAAGACTTGCGTTTTCTACAAGTATGCAGGACGCGCAGGGACCATCTGTAGCATCTACAAACACTAATCCACTGCTAATAATAATTTCACAGTACAACAAATGTTCTATTCATCTCCCAGAAGTATAAATGCAAGCTGGGCCAGGCAAATCCAGTATCATAGAAATTTTCAGCAGCAATCAACGAATACACAGAAAACATAGCGATACCAATGGATTAAAAGAGCTACCTATGATTCTCATTCATAATATCTTCCGAATAGAAACTACGAAATACCAAGGAAATTGCGATTATTTCGAGGAGCAACCTGATTTCTTCCAGGGCAGAGCCTGGATGACCACGGATGGGGAAGGGGGGAGGGGGCGGTGGGATCAAGGCTCGATTGTCTCAGCACGGTGCAGCTTCGAAGTGCAGATTTAAGGTCCCGGATAAATTAGGGTTCTTGCAGAAGGAATGCGTCGGGCTCACCTCCTCTCGCTGTCCCGTCTCCCCTTCAGCTTTCACCCTTCTGTCGCTCCCCCAAATCCGAAGGGCTCGGCTTCCCTTTATATCGGAAGTGAATCTTGCAGGAAAACCCTTTGCTTTTACGTAATTAATATTATTTCCGAAATCGACGGAGTGCCATGTGGGCTTGCTTTAAGCGCGTTGGATTTGGTTCGCCGCTTTCCTAAATCGATTTGGGACCCAACTTGGTTCGATTTGATCAAGTCGGAATTTGATTGAGTTGATGATAATTTGGACATTTGTCATTGTGCACGAAAGGGCAATTTTGTTTGATGAATAAAAAAGGTGTAAAATTATATAATAAATCTCCAATTTTTAAAACAACGCTAACGAATTATTTTTCTTTTATATATATGTATATATATATATATATATATATATATATATAATATTATTTTAATTAAATAAATAAATAATATTTTTATTAACTATTAAATAAATTTATAATTTAAAGGACAAAATACTCTTAATTTTACGAAAAAATGTTAGACGCGAAGCCATCGCATCATGGGTGGCCCATCCACCCTGTCTCAAGATGCACAAATACACAAATCTTTTAAGTATTTTTGATGCCTTCTATGGTGTATGGGGCCACCCGCCCGCATATAACATTTTTCCCAATTTCAATGCATACAATGAATAAAAAATATATTACGTAGTAATAGAAGATATTTTGGGTGCATGAAGTGCTTCCCTTCGAATCATAAGCCCGAAGTACATAGTTTATCAAATTAGACCATATAATAGTTGAATTAAATTTGTAAAAGCATAAACACAGGTCTTTGATAATGCCGAGAAACAAAGGAGAATATTTGCGTGAGAAATAAATATACAGGGAATTTATCTTTGTAATTAGGATATATTTCTATAATTACACGTCCACAAGAATAAGCAAATAAAAGAAATCAGTGCAAGAAGTACTACGAACATTCCAAATGGACTTGTTACGTAGATCCACGCTTGCGATTGTAAAACAGGGATATTTAGATAGTCTGTAGCAAGACAGTTTCCAACAGAGAAACCTCATGGAGAAAACGCTTCCACTGAATTTATACAAAAGATCAATGGTATCTTACACACTTCATACAAGTTGCAACATATTTGTTCAAGAAAGTGCTGGGGACTCTGATGATCGACACCGTCGGCCATTACTATGCACAAAGTGACCTTTTCCTAAAACATAATTAACTAGGATGCAAGGATTGCATTTGGAAGCACTAGTCAGTAGAAAGCATGGAACTTCTGGTACATGACATCTGTACATCCTGCAGCTACCCCCAGGTAGCAGGAAAAAATGATGAATGACAGAATGAGAACCATGAAGTCTTCACTCTACTTTTGGTTCTTATTCAATTTACAAGAAACTACAGTGAAGAAACTGAGAAAAGAAGGAAGAAAAGTAGTTTCTGCTTTGTACTTAAAATACCAAGTTAAAAGATCTAGAGAAACTAGCCACCCGACAAAGAAGCTTAGACAACTAAGGAAAAAAGATCATATTTCCTATATAGATAATCTACTTTGACTTGCAAGGTGCTTACGTCCTATCATGAACATAATTTCGACAGCAAAACAACTGTACAGTTAAACAGACACATTCAAATGATCTAGGAGGTACCAAAACTGCAGCTAACATGTTCCTGGGTAATTAAGTGAAGCCGGTCGCGCATGATGGATTTTGAATTATAGGCGGGCAGGCACAGGCGATAAAAGCATGTCTGTGATGTTGGTAGTGAATCTTGAGAAGCTGAAGACTTGTATATGTACAATTTGGAAGCCAAGCCACCAAAACTGTCAACAGGTAAATATTTGATGGATGTCCAGAAAAAGAGTAGCACTCTTCGTTGCTCCTCAGACATGCTCTCAACAATCTGCAGTGAAATAAATTAACCAGTGTTTTCCTTCGAAGTACATTTAGAAATTAGTTATGCATGAAATTAATAAAACAATTTACATGGCATTCTAGACATTATTAAATTTACCGCCACAATGGCAACGTGAGAGAGCTTATAGGCACTTCAGATTCTATAAGAACCTGGTTGCTCTACGATTAGACTAGGATCAGATCAAAAAGGAAAGACTACAATGGATCCTTGGAGGAAATTTGGAAGGAAAAACGAAACAGAAAGAAGAAAGTTCTAGTGAAATCTGGTCTTGACGTCTGCAAATCAGCAGACAGTCAAGTTTTTACTGAGAAAAACAAAATAATGATAAAGATAGTAACTAAGGAAATAAGACATGGGGGAACGAAAGAACGCAACTACAACCAGACATTTAATTTTTAAATAAGAATAGATCTTCAGTCAAAGTCATGAATTGGAAAGGTAAGGAGGTGTCTGCCGGCAGACATTTGAATTCTGAAATATATAAAAATCCTCGCCCCAAGATCACCACTGCTTTTTGTGTATTCAATTCAAAATGGTTCAAAGAAAGAAAAGAAGAAATCAAAGTTAAGGATGGTTTACGTCCAAATGGGCCGGGAAAGCAAGACTACAAGTGGAAAGGCGAACAGATTCACCACATGTTGTCATTGAGTTCATAAGTTATCCAATTTTGGTGCTGCTCCTAAACTATGATCTATCTGCCAACCACTAACAATAAAGTTGGACTGCTGGAGTTCAAAGTTTCCACCGATACCAGGATAAAGACTCAAGAGGTTCAAAAGGTAGTACAGATTTTTTCCATGTATCTCAATTGAGTGGTCGCTTACAATGCATAGTCATAGGAAAATCATTACTAGCATTTACACATAAAAAAATAAAACATAGTTTCTTTTGGAATTATCATCTTGAATTAATCAACTATTAAAGAGCAATAATTCAACGATGAACACTATAACTTCTAAATATTAAATTTAGTATTGTTATTGTTTTGCTTGCATATCCAGAAACCTAGATCAGGAAAAATGAACTCTCAGTTGATTAAACCAAGGTTTAAAACTTCGATCCAGTGCTAGTAAAATCTTGATCTAGTACCGATTTCGGTAATGGACTTCTATGCCAACACAGCTGGACCAGTGATGGTAAAATCTCAATCAAATGTCGATTTAGGTAACAAACTTTTATGCTCACACAGCTAGCCCAGTCTTAGAGAGCTATGGCACACATGAAGACTTGATTTCCATGGAACAAATTATGATGTTTCACTTTTCAATTAACTTACCCTCTTATAGTAACTTAAGTTCTAGGATCAACTATTAGGTACATGGTATGCTATAGCAGGGTAAAGGTAACAAAGTATTATATTACATGTCCTAGTTCTTTTCCAAACATGGAGCTGTGAATTTTGTTAAGAGTCATGGAAGCAAGGAATATGAGATCTTTTTTCTGTTTCAGAATAACTCCCATGTTCTCCCTGCCTCTTATTTTACATGGTATAATCTATATATCTTTTTATGCAACTTTGCCTCATTGGCTATAGATATGATGATATGTGCTTAACAAGAATAAAGGTGGCTGGTAGCTCCTCTATTACATGACACCAAGCAAAGAAGAAGCTTAGCAAAATCTAAAAATCAAGCTTAACAAAATAACCCAACAAACAGAATGCTGAAATAATTTCATAAAGAAAGACAAATATGTGAATCAGTTCGAAGTTGCTCATCAAATTTGCAAACTCCCGAAAAGCAGGAAAAGTTATTGTAAAAGCATATGGAAAAATAACTCAAACATCTTCAAAGGATCACAAAATAGTTCAATTTATATTAGCAACATAGTATATAAGAGATGAAATATTCAAGCACAATAGCAAGAATAAATAATTTCTATCCACTATACAAAGGAAAAGTTTAACAAGAGTTACTAAATAATTCATTACTATTTGCACTGCAAAACCACAAAATTGAGCTTTACCTTCCAAAACCAACAGATTTGATTATCTTTTGCCTTGTAGCCATTATAGTTAGTATGTTTCCTCCAATCCTTCACATCGAAGAAACTAGTACTTCCACCTAGCATTCGGTCAAAATCCTCAATGTCTAGACAGTCAAAAAAAAGCTTCTGGTGCTTTGAATTAGAAAGAATATCACCAAAACCCCTAGCGAAGTGAGAAATCTGTTCAGAGACTGATGTAACAAAGCAATGCTTAATAAGGAGGTTAACGTACTCCTCTCTGTTTCTGCTATGCACTATAATATTCTTTCCACCAGGACAGAGTTCAACTGTTCTCCTTGACCCCAACATTTCTACTTCTCTGGCAAAAGTTAGTGCTAAAGCATCTGAATCGAGAAGGTTAGCGTTCATCTCCAGAATTTGTTTGCAACTCTTGTATAAGATCGGATCTGCATCACGCACATCTTCCAAAGTAACAGATTTTCCAGCTAGTTGCAAGAAAAACACACGATCAAATACAATGCCAACTTGAACTTTGTGCATCAAGGCTAGTGCAATCACTCGTCCACTGAAGCTGAAGTATTTGAGGTGTAAAGGATCTACAGATGATGCTGAATAACAAATAGAAAAGACTAACGTCTTAACAACATTGATAATAGACAAAACAAACATAGATAAGATGGTAAGTACAGGTTTTTCAAAAGCAATACAAAAAGAAATTCTGAAATTAAAATAATGATAGAAAAAATGAAAATGGAAAAGCATACATCATTTTATCTCACCATCTTGTCCTTTCAATAGAATGATCATCCCTCTTAGTTCTACCACTGCAATCAGTAGGGTTAGCAAATTTACTCTGCCCCAACATCATTGATCTTGGATAAATTAGAACTTCCATTTAGTTAGTTGAGAAAAACAAGGAAAGAAGAGAACGACATTTGTGCAACAAAATCCAACTCTATTTTAGTATGTAGAGATCAATTTCATAGGAATTGAATGATATCTTAGTATAAAGATAGTCAAATTGTGAATGATTGTAAGATATAGTCAACCTGGACGATGTTTGAGAAACCAAAATTAACAAACTGGTCTAGACTAGTGTCGATTTGACAAGTATATATAAAACCGACGGTACTAGTCAACACTGTATTGGTCCATACCAGTACATACCAGAATTATATATAGTGGTACCAACCGTACCAATACAAACCGGTCATACAGTTAAGAAACTATAGGTATCTTTGGGCCTATTCTGCTGCTATTATCTGTTGTTTAAAAAAGTGTTGTGTGGGAAAGAACAAATTGGAAAAGCATTAAGCTATGCAAATGAATTGTTCTATTGTATTGTTAAGTAGAATGTTGTACATTATATTCAAAATCTATTGATTCATAACTAAAAAGAACATTCCAATTACAACCATAATTGTATAATAAGTTTATGTGCCATGCATAAAAAAGTAATTTTACTAAATTTGTGATGCCACAAAACTTAGATTGATTTGATTGCTAATGTTAAGAGTGTTAAGCGGGTCTTCAAGTTATAATTTATAGATTCTATTATTGGGTTTATTTATAGCTTAACGGATATATATAGTTATGATTGGATTTGTATATTTAAGTACCAAAACCTGATTAATATATGAATTTTTTTTTACACCAATTCTTATATGGTGTTAGAGTAGGTTGTGCTTTTTGGACGCCAATTCTAACAAGTACCAGAGCAAGTTGTGCTAACTGACCTCTCTCATTACCACAATTGTTTACCAATTCCACTATTCATCGGTGTTACTATTCTATCAAGTACTCTCTTGACGTTTTGAATCCTCAGATTTTAAGATTCTTTTTTTCCTCTCTATAAAGAGAGATTACCTCAAAGGTGGGTTGTGTTGTAATCAAGGTTCACAAAGCCGGTCCGGTACCGTGCTCCGGCGAGCGGACCGGTACGGTACTGGACCGGTACCGGCGTACCGAGCAGGAACCGACGGCGAGCTGAGTTTAGGGTTTGAGGGAGAATAGCGGCGGCGGCGGAAGCTTCGTTCGAAGCTTCCATCGCCGGCGGAAGCTTCGTTCAGCGCTGGCGGAAGCTTCGTTCAGCGCTGGCGGAAGCTTCGAACGAAGCTTCGCTCGCCCGCTGCCGCTTCTCGCCCGCCTCAGCCGCTCGCCCAAAGCCTACCTACCTGCCTCCACCGTCCGCCTCGGAGCCGTGCTCCGACGGCTGGTTCGGGACCGGTGGCTCACCGGACCGGTATCGTACCGGCAATACCAGCCGGTACGGTACGATTTTTTATTCCTTGGTTGTAATACCCTATTCTTCTATTCTTTATTTGGGTCTTTTTATGACTGGGTTCATATAAAACTCAACTTTTATAAGTCAAGATCGGGGTTGGGGTGGGATTTTTAAAACTCATCCCAAATCCGAACTCACTCGAACAAAACTTACCCCTAATTATATAATTACTAAGCTATCATAAATCAAAATCAAAACCCTAATTGCACCCACCTCCGTTATGCCCGGTGTAGCGTGCCACCACCTGCAACTATTATTTTCCCGCAGGTTTAGGTTTCCCCGTAAATGCTTGATTTCTCAATAATGTTGAGCTTAGGATACAAACCCGATGAGCTAGAGACGAGATCAGGCCAGGGTTGGGGGGTGAGTCTTTTCAAACCCAATCTATTACCATCCCTATTAGAGAATAATCTTGAACTTAAATCCACGACAACTTATCGCACCACAAGTTGCAAGTCAAGTCATGGCTTGAAAAGAGTTTTCCACCATGTATTCATTAAAAACAAACCAACCATACATCATATCATTGTTGGTAAAAATTTGGAAAATCCCCCTCTGGCTAAGGTAGCTATTGATTCTTCTATTACTCTAGCTACCTCACGTGACATCCTCTCATGATTCCTCTAAGACGATAGTTACTATCTCCTTATTTGAGTATGAAAGACTTCTTTGGTTAGTGTCTCATACAATAGACCCTTCGATGACCCTTCTAGAGTCCTCCACCTTAATAATTGGTATAGTCTCACTTGACCCTTCTAGTGCATCTTCTCACATGAGTTAACAAGGTATTATTTACATTCCCATCTCTTTACCGTTGTCATCAACAAATGTCTAGATGGATCCATGCAACATGTTTTGTTACCGGCATTGGCACCATCTATATTGATACCCATATTATTCTTTATGATGTTCTTTAAGTACCATAATTTCCTATCAATCTTTTTTTCTACATGTGCCTTTACAAAAACCTCCAATTGTTTTGTAATTTTTTTTCCTTCTATAATCAGTGGCTTAAGGCTAAAGGGAGTATGTAATATAGCTTCCATTTCTCAATAAGCACTACCTCATTCGACTCATTGCCACATTAACGGCATTGTCGTTTAGGTCATCCATCTCTAGCTAAAGTCCAAAAACTTTTATCTTTAAAGCAATGTTCGAAGTTCCGGTCCGACCGGATGTTCCGATCGGCTGGCCGGACCAATACATACTAGTCATACCGGATGAAAATCCGATGGAACTGAAAGAGCAAAGCGGGCGGAGCAGCAGAAAAAAAAAAGAAAAAAGAAGGTGAAGAAGAAAAGGAAGAGAAAAAAGAAGGGGGAGAAGAGAAAAAAACCTCTTCCGCCGCTTGCCGCTCGCGCCCGTCACCACCCCCGCAAGCTTTCCTCTCTTTCTTCCTCTCATTTCTCTCCTTCTTTCTCTCCTATTCTCCTCCTTCTTCTTCGCCTTCTGCTGGCTGATCCTCTACTCCGCTGCTCCGAACCGGTAGCTTGGACAGCTCCCCTTCTTCCTCTCCTTCCTCTTCTTCCTCTCCTCTTCTCCTCATTCTTCTCTTTCCTTCTCCCGCTAACGCTCGATCTACTACTCCGTTTGCATGGTGACCAGTCCGAACCTGAAAAACTAGTCAGTTTAGACCAATTCCTTGAACCTTATTTTAAAACCGTGTCCAACATTTTATTATGAGGCATGTCAAGTTAGCAAACATTATATAACTTCATTTCCATCCAGTGACGAGTAGGAGTATATCTCCATTTTCAAATGTTTAGGGTCTGAGTCTTACATCTAGGAAGGATGCTCATCGATACTTTCACTTTCTTCAATGATCATTCTCATGTGTCTTGGTAAAGAGTCATTTTAAAATTTTTATTATATTTCAACACCAATGCCTTGGAACTCATTTAGATTTTAATGCCCATTGTACATCACGAGGTATCATCAAAGAAATATTTTTTTCTCTATATGTCTCAACAAAATGGTGTTGTTGAGCGCAAAAACTGTCATTTACTCAGTATTGCTCACACACTTCTTTTTCCTATGCATGCTTAGCATGCAACTCTGACAGCTAATTTATGATAAATTGAGCCCCAATGTCTATATGACAAGAAAAGTCTCCATTTTCTATATTGCGTTCATCGTTCATCGTAATTAACATTTTCAATTACCCCTTGGATGTCTCAATATCCTCATGTTCTTGGCCAAGGCTAAGACAAACTTAGTCCTTGCATAATTTGATGTATCTTTCTTAGGTACTCCTAGGATATCTTTGTTATGAACCCACCACATGTAGCTCCATTTATGTATATGTTTCTTTTTTTGAGTTCATTCCATACTACTCTAAGACAAATAAAGTTCCACCAACCACTCCATCCAATTTGTCACTTTCGGTTCATATACTATCTCCCTGCATTCGTAAGCTAACCTCACCATCTTTCATATCACAACAAGGTAGTGCCGTTCCACCACCACTACAGATTTATCATTGGCATACGTGTGCTCCTCTTTTAGGTACCCTCCATTTGCGTCATGCTCCTATTGACTAATGATCTTCCTATTGCCTATGCAATGGACAGAGAACAACTACTTATCCTATACCTCAGTATGTTTCTTAGGCTCATATATCCTCCACCCATCATACCTTTGTTACTGCTACATCTGTTATTACTCCAAGATATTTTCCTACATCTATTATTACTCTATATAAATACTAGACTGAAATACTACCATAAATGAGGAAATCAAGGTCTTATTATTAAAGAAAACATGGACAATGTTTCTCTTACCTTCGGGCGTGACTACTTGCATGCAAATGGGTGTATACAATCAAATATAATCATGATGGTTTAGTTAAGAGGTACAAAGCCCGCTCGGTTACCAAAGATTTTACTCAAACTTAGGATATTTAATTATTTTGACACATTTCTCCCATGGCATCCTTAAACTCTATAAAATCCTTTACTCTCTAGCTATTAACTTTGATTGACAATTGTATCAAATGATGTTAAAAATACTTTTCTATATGGGGATCTTCCTAAGAATATATACATAGAGCAACTACCAGTTTATGTTGCTCGCAAGTTACATAAGGTGATATTCAGGTTGAAGCAGAGTAGGGCTTGCTTCCATTAATTATCTCAGGTGATGAAGCAAGTAGGTTTCCAACATAGCAAAACTAATCACTTCACACTTAGTATAGTGATACTTGTTATTTACGTGGATAATATTTTGTCGGCAAAGAGCGATTCCAAAAATATAGTTGGAATCAAATTGCATATGCAATCTCAATTCACTCTCAAGGGCTTGGGAAGACCAAAATACCTTTTAGGAATTGAAGTGGCACATAAAGGAAAATATATCTCATTGTCATAGCATAGGTATGCATTCAATATACTTAAAGAAATTGACATAATAGACTATAAACTAATAGACACACCAATGATTCCTAATCAGAAGTACACTGCTAAAATATAATCTACCTATACAGATGAGGAAAACTTCTTTATCTGACTGTCACCGGACTAAACATTTCATACTCTAGATGAGTTGCTTATTAATTTATATAAAATCCTATAAAATGTCATTGTGATGTTGCACTTAAAATTTTATATATATATAAAAGGAGCTAGAAAGGCTTGTTGTATACAAAGAATGAACATGTTGATTACCTTGGAAATGTAGTTGACAAAAAATCAATTTCTAGATTTTGCACATGTGGGTGAAAATTTGATAACATAGAAAAGCAAGAGACAAAATGCGGCTCCCAAGTCTAGTTGTAATGTAGCATGTAGAGTGATGATACATTTCACATGTGAAATGTATGGCTTAAAAGTCTCTTACATGAATTTAATCTACTATGTCCAAGCTCAATGAATAGTATTATGACAACTAATCTACTATCTACGTTGTCAACAAACTAGTGTTCCATGAAAGAACAAAACATATAGAGATTATTATCATTCTATTTGAGAAGCAATTATGAACCAATAGATATGTACTCCTCACCAAGGATTGAAAAACCGGTCCGAGGACTTGATCCGGTGAGTTGCTGGACCGGTATGATACCAGCGAACCAGTAGCAGTAGCAGAAGCTTCCGCTGTTGAAGCTTCCGACCCACCCGCTGCCTCCCTCCACCATTCCACCGACGGCTGTTCTAGGACCGGTGAGTCACTAGACAACCGTTCGATATAGAACGGTTTTACATTCCTTGCTCCTCACACAAAGCCAAAAGACCAACAACTAGATATCTTTGCAAAGGTTTTAAGTGCAACAAGGTTTCATTACTTGTATAACAATCTATATATGATTGATATTTTTGCACCAGCTTGAGGGGGAATATTGTGTTAAGAAAGCAGGTTAAAAGTTATGTTATCCCGTTTATTTATAACTTAATGGATCTATCTGATAGACCTCAGTCATCACCGGCGAGAAATCGTGCAAAGCACGCCTAAAGAAGATAATAACAAAGTACTCCGACCCCCTACTCTAACCTTATACCCCTATTTATAATATTTTTCTACTTAGTGAACCGGGTATAACATACCAATCCAGATCCGCTTTATTACGTAACTTACTAATAGTATTGGACCCACTACTTAAAAGTTTTTCTGGATCCCACTACTTAAAAGTTGAAATTGCTTCACGATCTCGTTTATCAACAATATGCCTCTTTATTGCAAAAAGTTTTTCCTCTTTCCAGCATATATGCAAGCAATGCTAAGTCTTCCAATGTGTTTTTGCTAAATCGCTTGGCCAGCCTAGATTTAGATCTTCATCTTTGAAAAAATTAGTTATGCCATCATCATTCTTTTTGAGAGTTTACCACATTCAATACTCACCACATCTATAGTTGGAAAAATCTTATCAACAATAAGAGTGCTCAATTACTTCTTGTTTGCTGGCTTCTTCTGTTTGCCGTCAAGTTTCTTCTTGTTACAAACCCGTTTAGCTTAACGGGTTCATCACTTTGTACATATACTTTGTTTTCACCCGCATTTATAGTAACCTAGTTTCTACTACAGTAACTTGGTATCAGAGCACGCGTTCCGCCGCCACCAGTCACCTCTCCTCTTACGCCTTCTCCAGCGTCTTCCTCCACCTCCACTTCTTTCGCTTCCGTCCTCCCCACCCTCTCCTCTTCTCGCCTCTCACTGTTCACATAAACAGTCCTCTCCGCGTCCGCTCCCTGCTTCCGCCTCTTCCTTCGTCACGCTCTCTCTAAAGCACTGGACCATCTTCGGCAAGGCTAGCCTTCCTCCTTACCTGGCGAACTCCCTGGAGGAGTACCTCTAATCGAAGGAGTCTTGGACCTCGCTCTGGACACGTCAAGGCCCTCTTTCTCCTCCTGCCGTTTCCGCCAGAATCTTCCGCTGGCTTTCTTCCTCTTTTGGTTCCCAGTTGCTTCACAGATACGTATCACAGTTGCTTCCTTGCTGTGATTACTCTATGGATATGACTACTACAATTGATTCAAAGCCTGCCTCTAGTATTGCTACGATGGTTAAATTTGATGGTAGCAACTTCCTACTTTGGGCTAGATTTATGCAATTTTATCTTGGCTCCCATGGGAAAGATATGCATCCGACGGGCAATGCCCCAGACTCTTCGAGTACTGCCTATGAAGCGTGGAGGCGCTCGGATATGGCCGTTGTCATATCTCTTCTCACTATTATTGACACTAGTATAGCTTCCACGGTTATGTGTTTGGACACGGCTAAAGAAATTTAGGATGTTCTTGCTTCAACCTATGCTCCACAAGAAAGAATATGTCTGGTCCACAAGTTGTATGAGGACATCTTCAATCTAAAACAAGGGGGCATGCCACTCCCTGATCTCTATCGGATACTCAAGGAAAAGTGGGATCAACTACAGATGCTACAGCCTCCTACTGCTGATATATCTATTACCATCCAACAACGCCAGAAATTTTTATAGCCTGATTTCTCACTGCGTTGGATGATTCTTATGCTGCAGCCAAAGCCCAGCTCCTAGTTGACCCGATTGTTCCCACAATCTAGAACATTTACTCGCGCCTTCTCCGTGTTTCTATAATCACCCCTTCTCCTACTACTGAGGGCAACAATGCCCTCTTTGCTCCTCAAGGAGGCAGACGTGGCGGCCCTAGTCAAGGTCGGGGTAGGGGCCGCGGCCCATTTCTGTGTGCACAATGTGGTCGCACTAACCACCCTTCTGAACGCTGCTGGAAAAAATTTGGCAGGCCTGCTCAGGCCAGAGTTACCATTGACAGTGAACCACATGCTTTAGGGCAGGGTGTGCCCTCTGTTCCTCACTCAGCATCTTCTTCTCAGATTAACTCTACTATCACTATGTCACCGAGTATGAGCGCCTTATCCGCCTTGCAGCCCAAGCTGAAGCACCCTCCTCATCCTTGATGCCTTCCACCTCTGGTGTCTCCGGTATTGTCTCTCTAGCCACCTCCTCTAATACTTGGGTACTTGACTCTGGCGCCACCTCACATGTCTTAGGTAACCGGGCCTTGTTTGTATCTTTGCGACTTGATACTACTCACAATCCAGTGTCTATCGCGGACAGCTCTCTCATATCTGTCCTAGGCAGTGGAACTATTCATATTAACCATAAATTTATTCTTTCCAATATTCTTTACGTTCCTAATTTCCGTTAACCTTGTCTCTGTTTATGCTCTTACTAAGTCTTTGAACTACTCCGTAACATTCTTTCCTTCACATTGTGTTTTTTAGGACCTTAGAACGAAGATGACGATTGGTGGGGGGCTTAAAGTTGGTGGCCTGTATGTTCTAACCGACCCTGCTCAAGGGACTGCTCAAGCTCTGTTGTCTGCCAATGTCTCTCCATACACTTGGCATTGTCGGTTAGGTCATGTCTCTCCAACCAAAGTGCAACTTTTGTCTCTCAAGTCTTGTCCATCTTTTGAATGTGATACGTGTTAACTTAGTAAACATCATAGGACGTCATTTCCTAGTAGTGGAGGCCTGTCCTCTAGTGCACCATTTTGTATTGTTCACTCTGATATTTAGGGTCCTAGTCCTGTAACCACTAGAGATGGTTATAACTATTTTGTGACATTTATAGATGACTTCTCTCGCATGTGTTGGGCTTTCTTATTGAAAAATCATTCTGATGTGTTTGTTGCATTTAAGTTATTCTATGCTGAAATCAAAAATCAATTCTCTTTGTCATTGAAAATTTTGCGCATTAACAATGCCCGTGAGTACACTAGTTCTGTGTTTCAGGACTTTTGTGCTTCACAAGGTATTATCCACCAAACCACTTGTCCATACATTTCTCAACGAAATGGCATCGCTGAATGTAAGAACCGGCATCTCTTAGATATTTCCCGCACTCTCATGTGCACTCTCATGTTTCATATGCATGTTCCTAAACATTTTTGGGAGGATGCGATTCTTACTGCTACCTATCATTAATCGTGTGTCTTCCTCGTCCATACAGGGGAAATCCCCTCTTTCTGTTCTTTTCTCTACTCATCCTAATTTTCCTATCACTCCAAGGACTTTCGGTTGTGTGTGCTATGTCCATAACCTTTCCCCTGGGGTTGACAAGCTCAGCCCATGCTCCATCAAATGTGTCTTTCTTGGCTACTCTAGGACTCAGAAAGGATATCAATGCTTTGACCTTCGAACAGGTAAATGGTTTGTTAGCATGGATGTTTCCTTCCTTAAATCAACTTCGTATTTTACTCATGATTCCGGGGGCTTACATCGTTCTGGCTCCAGCCTCATACCTACGCTGAACATTCTACTTCCTACTCTGTCTCCGTTGCGTCCTTCCATTCCCCTATCGGTTGCGACGTCTCCACCCATCACTAACGCACCTCCTTTGCAGGTTTACCACAGATGCCCTTGGCTGGTCGTCACCTCGCCCCCCCCCCCCCCCCCCACACCTGACGCTCCTCTACCTAAGAGTCCTCCCCCCGCCTCTCCTGATCTGCCGATCGCTTTGTGTAAGGGCCGTCGCTCTACTGCTAAGTACCCCATTACTCACTTTGTTTCTTATCATCATCTCTCACCCTCTCATCATGCCTTCACCACTGTTATCTCCACTCACATTTTACCCAGGACCTTTTCTAAAGCTCATGCCCAACCAATGTGGTAAGCCGCCATGGATGAGGAGATGGATGCTCTTACCACTAGGAAGACTTGGACTCTTATTCCTTGCCCCCTCGGATTCGCCCTGTTGCTTGTAAATGGGTGTACACAATCAAGCACAACCCCGATAGGTCCATGAACCGCTTCAAAGCGATGCTTGTTGCCAAGGGATTTACATAGGTTTATGGGGTTGACTACTTGGACACTGTCTCCCCGGTGGCCCGGCTCAACTCGGTGCGGATTATTTTTTCGCTTGCCATTAACCTGGAGTGGTACCTTCATCAACTGGATGTCCGGAATGCCTTCCTTTACGGCGATCTCACCGAGGTTGTCTATATGCACCAACCTCCCGGGTATGTCAAGTAGGGGGAGTTGGTCTGCAAGTTTCACAAGGCCATTTATGGTCTAAAACAGAGTCCAAGGGCCTGGTTTTACAATTTTTTCTCAAATTATATCCAAAGTGGGCTTTCATTATCGCAGATCAGATCACTCAGTGTTTGTTCGTAAATCTGCTAAGGGCATTATTGTCTTGGCTATTTATGTTGATGATATTCTCTTTCTGGCAGTGACCTTGAAGGTATATTTGAGACTAAGCGATTTCTACAATCTCAGTTCTCTCTTCGAGACTTAGGTAAGCTCAGGTATTTTCTGGGAATTGAACTCGCGTACAAGGGCTCAAAGATATATCTATCTCAACGGAAATGTGTTAGATCTCTTAGCTGAAGCTGACATGCTTGAATGCAAACAACCCGAGGAAGTTCCTATGGTGCCAAATGAATGATACAGCAAGTGGAACGAATCGGAACCCTTTGACTCTACCTCATACAAATAAGTGATTGGCAAACTTATATATCTCACTGTTACTCGTCCTGATATATCCTTCACGGTTGGGATTATCAGTCAGTTTATGCAATCTCCAAAGAAATGCCACTGGAAAGTAGTATAAAGGATTTTAGAGTATCTCAAGAAGTCCCCAGGCAAAGGACTCCTATATCAGAAAAATGGGCACGTAAACACTAGGCGTACTCAGACACTGACTACGTGGGGAATGTAGATGACCGAAAATCCATCTCAGGGTTTTGCACATACGTTGGGGGAAATCCAGTAACCTGAAAAAGTAAGAAGCAGAATGTTGTCTTTAGATCAAGTTGTGAAGCTGAATACCATGCTATGACACATACCACTTGTGAATTGATGTGGATTAAGAGTCTGCTAAAAGAGTTTGATATATTCATTGATACCCCGATGATCATGCATTGTGATAATCAATATGCTATATTCATTGCCAACAATCTAGCCTTTCATGAAAGAAAAAGCATGTGGAGATCGATTATCACTTTATCAGAGATGCCATCACTAGTAATCAAATTCAGACTTTATACACTAAATCTGAAGACCAAGTGGCTGATATATTTACAAAGGCACTTAGTTGTTATAAATTTCATGAGTTTTGTATAAGCTGTGTTTATTTGACATATTTACTCCAGCTCGAGGGGGAGTGTTACGAACTCGTTTAGCTTAACGGGTTCATCACTTTGTACATATACCTTGTTTTCACCCATATCTATAGTAACCTAGTTTTTAGTACAATAACTCTTCTCTTCATAGTAGCTTTCATCAAGGAGCGTAATTGCATGAAATTCACTAAATCTTTGTATCATCTCTTGCTTCAACACTACCCAAGAAAGATTGAGAATCCGTCGTTTTAACTCTCGAAACCAATAGTCTGCTTGCCCCTCTATACGAACAAACGCCGTAGGAATTTTATAGTCGTCTGACGTACCTTAAATGTCGAAATATTGTTCGACTTATGCAATCCATTCTACTGGATAAGTTCCATCAAATCCTTATAATTCTACGCAGTTATGAATCCACAATCTACCCTCCATGTTACTTTGACTCTGTAATATAGTCTCCAGGACCTCACTCAAGGTTGAATATGTCTGCCCATCGACAATCACATCTGCACCCTCTCATATTTTCTTCTCTCTAACCAACTCTCTCATTGCTCTCATCTCATATACAACGTCAAGACGATAATTCATCTCCACATAATGTTGAGCAACCTCATTTCTCGTCATCTAATCTCTTTTTTAAACCAGCAATCTCTCTATAGTTTTTTTTTCAAACCACCAATCTCTCTCGAGTTTTTTTTTCCAACCCTAATCTACATATGCCGCGTGTGCACGGCAAACAAAGTGCCGCATGTCCTTCCTCTTCCACCCCTAGGTCGTTGCAATGCCCGCTGCTACAGTAATTGCGCTACAGTACTTTTGCTACGGTGTTGTCACTATAGTACCACCGCACGTGCTGGAAGATTTCCAATAAGAGGATTTTGTTGCCACTGAACTTCTTATGCCCTAGGTTTTCTTCAACGACTAGCTAACGATAATACATCCGCCGCTTAGATCTATTACCGATAACGAAATTTCTTCCGCCTTTATTCGTCGCCGGACCATCGGTTCCCGGCGATCGATCCGACAGGTCGGACCAATTGATAGACCTCAACCGTCACCAGTGAGAAATCATGCAAAGCACGCCTAAAGAAGATAATAACAAAGTACTCCGTCCCACTACTCTAACCCTAGGCCTCTATTTATAATATTTCCCTACTTAGCGAACCGAGTATAACATACCAATCCGGATCCGCTTTATTGCATAACCTATTGATAGTCTTAGGCCCGTAACACTATCCAATTACTATTGGATTTGAATATTTAATTAATAAACCTAGACAAATTAATGTATAATTTTCTTTTTGGACACCAATTCGAATAGATGAACAATATCCATCCCGTTGAAATTACTTGTCCTTCATCTAAAAGCTCATTTGCTTCACCTTTGGATTGACTCACCCTCCCACCATTCTTAATACATATTCTCATCGCCAAATTCTATAGGAGGATTTAAAAAATAATAATTTAGCATTATTACCCTATATATCTATCAAAAAAGAAATTCTAGGGCAATTAAGATAATTGGTCATATAATGCATTATAGAATTTATTTTGCAAATGTTTAAACCATCCCATTGATTTCATACAAACTTGTAAGTGTTTATTAATTGAGTGCTAGAGTTTGGTTCCTACGTATCAAAGGTGAAGTAAAACATTCAAATTCAAGAGAACAACCTCTGTATATGAGTTATGACTTGCATATTATATTAAGCACATCAGAGCAACAATCACATAGCTTTTGCCTTTGTAGTCAATATAGCAACCAAAGATTACAGGGATAATAGTGACTCATTAACAAATGCTTTTTAATAAAGGAAAATAAAAAAATGGCATTTTCTAAACTTGTACTACCCTATGGTAAGTTTTACAGGAAAATTACTCCCTGACCATGAGGATGAGTCGCATAACGTTGCAGCAGCTTGCACGTAGCTTCTCGGCTACAATAGCCACACAGAAATGCGAGGCATCCAAATACACCTAACGCAAAACTTGTTGCACAAAACTGCAGAATTTAAAAACCCTCACTTATGGATTACTTTATTGATGCAAGAGCGGGATTTCTGGCATTTAAGCAAAAGGTCCACCAGCTCTAGAACGTCAAAGGTGCTACGCATGTGTTATCCCTTCCCATCAGTCATGGAACCCAGTCCTTGGTTCATCTTTAGTCAAATTCTGATCTTGAAGACCTAATCTCCCTAGTCTCCCTCTGAGCCTTTGGCAAGGGTGGACTTCTCAACCCTCCCAGTTTGGGTACACATCCAAACTTACCCTTAAAATTGTGATCACCAGGCATAATTGGGCAAATTTCTAAGTGCATTGGGCTCCCCTCTATGCACAAACCAGGCTACAATGTCTAGGTCCACAATTGGTTTCGCCTAGGCATGCATTGAAATGGGCAGAATTGCCCCCTTTCCCAAAAGAGGGAGTCTAGGTTAAGTTTAAATATGAGTGGAAACCTCAGTTATGTAATTAGTGTAAAATCTTTTGCTACCTTAAGGACTGCATGCTCCAAAACAAACCTAAATGGCAAAAAATGTCATGAAGCAGTCACCAACTGGCAGAGGTTGTGACCCGGAGGCTTCAACCAAACACCCCCCTCCACCTGGTTCAACCCTACAACTAGTGAGTTATACTAAGACAGATCTGCCTACACAGACTAGTCAACCTATGGCAGGAGAACAAGCAAGCAGAAGGGGTCTGATTGCCCATATCTATCTAGACCGATAATTGGCATCCATTGCACCCCAATCAAAGACCCAAGTACAACACACTTCTTAGCTTATTAACCATGACCGACAACTACACTAAAAAAGACGAAGGAAAAAAAGGCAAGAGTATCATATTAACTTATTTCAAAGCTAACCATAACCTAATCAAGGACCATAAGAGCTCTGGTCCTTCAGCATCCTACTCCCATGAAGCTTAAACTTTCCTCAATCCCATGTTGGAACCTCGGGCGATTCAATTATGTTAAAAGGCACTACAGGATGCCCTCACAACTATACTTTTTTTAATCAAGATTGGTCAATCTCACTTTGCTGACTTTGATACCAAAAGTCCCAAACCCAATCAAGATCAATCTCGAGATGCAAGATGATTTACATATTTGTCGCAATGGTGCTCACTGACCATACTAGAGCCAACATCCCGGAGATCATCAATAAGAACCAACATGCTTTCATCAAGGGCTGATCCATCCAAAAAACATTATGTTGCGCTACAAGCTTATACATAATTGACAGAACCAACCAGAGTTTCCAATAAGAAGATCAAAATCGATCTTCAAAAGGCCTATGATTCCATCTGATGAGATTTTATAGAAAGGGCACTGACTTCTCTTGATGGTTTACAGATAAAATTACAGTATACATTAAATCCCCTACACTCACAATCAATATCAATGGATAGGATACAGGTTTCTTTCAAAGCACCCAGGGATTAAGATAGAGTGCCCCATGGCACTTATATTTTTTCTCCTTGTTGTGCAACAATTTTATTACTCAAGAAATTCTAGCTTGGGAACTTCATGCTACACTGTAAATATAGCAACTCTATCATTTCGTAGATGATGTTATAATCTTCTCAAAGGCCACAAAGAAATCATCACAAACAATTAGGAGGGTCCTGAACAATTTGCACCAGATTCGAGCCTGAAAATAAATCAGGAGAAATCACAGTGCTTTTTTGCATCTAGTGACATAAACAATCACAAAAGTTTAGCAAAAACCATTAGGGTCTCTAAGGGCCAACTTCCCTTCCTATACTTAAACATTTTAGTTAAAAGCACAAAACCCTCCTACAGGGATTGTACGCCACTCCAAGAAAAAATATCTAAGCGCCTAGAGATATGGAAAAGTAAACTGCTATCTTATGGGCATAACTTATAAATCAGTATACCAGGGAAATATCATTATTGGAGTAGAGGGTCGTCTTGAAATTAAACTCAATGCTTTACTCCTTATGGTTGACTGATCCTTAAAAAGGGATAACTAAGGTATTTTGGGACAAGGTTACTCGATCGGTTAGTACAGGCCCGGCTTAAGAGATATAAAACCCTAAACTCAGCTATGACCATGAGATGTCTATGGAACCTAGCCACTAAATCCCGCTCCAAAGGGTGAATTGGGTATGCATGAACCACCTAGGCACAGACTCTATATAGACCCTACATATTCCCAAGTGATGTTTATGGTGCCTACTAAGTATATTTGACCTCAGAGATATCTATAGGTCTATAATATATTTCTGCATCACAAATGGGAAGTTTATTAGAATATGGCTTGACCCTGGCTTGTTGATAAGCAGATTTTATACCACAATCTAGAATTTTTTACTCGAAAATCCTCTAGGGAAAGATGCATTGCTCAGCTCCCTCATTGTCAATGGGGAATGGCAAATCCCAATCCCGAGGTCAACTAGATTGGTTGATATATTTAGCTCGATCCATGCTATCCCTATTGATCACTCTCTCAATAGAGACAAGATATGTTGGAAGCCATGTCCATCTAGTAAATGCTCCTTAGCTTACAGTGCCTCAACACCCTTGACAGGCTACAGAGGCAAGGAATCATAGACGACAGGATATGTTCCCTTTGCTAGGTGCTGGATGAATCAATGCAACATTTGTTCTTTGAATGCTCAGCTATAGCCAGCACTTGGGAGGTTATCAAATTAATCCATGGTATCCTGCGCTCCTTTACTTGGCAAAATACCTCCTAATTTATTTCAGCTGATCGCAATATCTAAAGATGTATTTTGGTGGTCCAAAAACTAATACTCACTGGGTTCATATACCATATATGGTATGAACGCAATGACCACATTTTCAAACACCAAAGTAGGCAGCCGAAACTATTGCTTTTGGATTTATTTCCAAATATGCAGTCCCAAAATTTCTATCCTATTTTCATCATCCAAACTAGACTTCACACTCCACTGTGTTGTACTTCTTGGCTGCTTAGGGAGCTGACATTATCGAACATCTAGAAGCCCAATGCACACAGAGATTTCTATCTTCTCAACCAGATGGCTGTAATTTATCAATTGCTGAGAGTACCATTGCAGGTCAGTTTTTCCGACTTCTGCAAGAATGACAACACAATTCCAAAGCCCGTATGGGAGGAGCAAATATTGATTCTCGCAAGCATTGTAATAGATGTTGAATTGATAAAGTGGTCAATTGTATTGAGTCAAAGTGGTGGAGTCAATATCTTTCGCTGTATGGTATAGACTGTAAAATTTTTTTCTGTCCTTCATATTCCTTACTTGTCATTGGCAAAAAATGAAAAAAAAAAAAAAAAAAAAAAATAGAGAGAGAAAGAAACCGCACAATGCCTGCTCTAGCAACCCCAAATGGTGCCTAAATATGTGGAATGAAATTCATGCTACCTTCAAGCTATAGAGTCAAATTTTACTGCAAAAGAATTAAATTAAGTATGATGCAGGACCAAGTCCTAATATAGAAATAAAATTTTAGAATAGAAATTTTAAGCACTTAAGATGATGAGCAAAATATGCTAGTAAATATCTTAGTACAACTTTGAGATTGACAAATTTATTTTCTATGCAAAATGGGTTCTGAAGGCTTCTACAATCTGGTTGATTGTCATGTGCCTTCTCCTTTAAATGAATGAGAAAAATATGATTATGCTTTTGGGGTATTATTGAGTAGTTAAGAACTAATATACAAAAAAGTGTATTAAAGAGATGAGCGTGTTGAGGTGGGATCACAAGAACATATAAAAACTATAGTTCATTAATAATTGGATATTTCCTATAATAAAATGAGAGAAAACAAACTATGAAGGTTTATAACAACATTCAAAAAACCAGTCCATAGCGGCTGGTTCGACCGGTTTGTGAACAGGAACCGGTACACGGCCGTAGGCAGAACCAAGCGGGAGAAGAAGGAGAAGGAGAAGAAGAAGAGGGGCAGTACACAGACCTAGTGGAACACGGACACGAGTAGAGCGGCGAAAGTGCATTCGTCTGTCTCTGCCCGTGAACAAAAGTGGAATGGAGTGGAGTCATCTTCTTCTTCCACTGCTCCTATCCAGTTCCGTCCAATATGAACCTATACATACCGGTCTGAGCATGGACCGGTACGCTGATTCGGACTGGCTTTTAAAATCTTAGTTTATACATCCTCAAAAAACCACCATTAAAGTTTTAGGAACTGACTATAATAGAACAAAGTAAAGACACTCAGAACAATTCTTTTGTTAAAAGAATACAGGGGCATTTAATGAACTTGGTATATACAATCTCAAATGTGGAAAAACCTAGATCTGTAATCACATGGAGAAGTGATAAAGCCAAGAATCAAAAGTCGGAAAAGATTAATGTTGCCAGCCCAAATTGTTTAGTTATGTCCTGCCGTGTTCAGAAAACTTCATAGGTTATTTTTTGTTGATTGGGTATGATAAATTGATGTTCAACAAAATGAAAATTTTCTCCAATAAGACCATGTAATTCCAAATATAAATGATATGATGTAAGCATCAAGCTTGTCAAAATCGCGTTCCGGGTCGTAGGAACGTCCGATCCTACGACCCGAATCATGCGTTGCGTGCTGGATCGTGAGAGGGATCGGTTCCTATGTACGAACGGTAGGAACGCCGTTCCGGAATGTAGGAACGGTAGGAACGCCGTTCCGGAACGTAGGAACGAATGGGAACGGGCGTTCCCCACGATCCCAGATAATTTTCCGCTAACCCATACCCGAACCCGCTTAAAAACCCTAATCTAGGTTTTTACCCCGCTTCCGCTCCCTTCCGCCCACTTCCACTCGCTTCCGCCAGCTTCTACGTGCGCAGCTTTCGCTCCCTTCGCTCGCCATTGTTGCTCACCATCGCCGGCCACTTTTCCGTCGCTGCTCACCACAAGCTGCTGCTGAAGGCAACGTCTGACGAGTTGCTACCGCCTGCCGAAGCCGCCTAACGAGTTGCTGCCGCCTGCCGCAACCGCCTTCACTCTTCGCTGCGAGCTGCTGCCGCCTGCCGAAGCCGCCTGCGAGTTGCTGCCGCCTGCGAGTTGCTGCCGCCTGCCGCAGCTGCCTTCACTCTTCGCTGCGAGCTGCTGCCGCCTGCTGAAGCCACCTCCTTCACTCTTCGCTGGAGCCGCCGCCGCCGCCTTTACTCTTCGCTGGAGCCGCCGCCTTCAGCCCTCGCTGGAGCAAGCTGCCGCCTTCAGCCTTCGGGAGCAAGCCGCCGCCTTCAATCCTTGCTAGAGCAAGCCGCTACTAATCTTCAAGAAAGTCGTAAGTTAATAATAATTATTTGACTGCCCTTTCAATCTTCATTCCCTTTCAATCTTCACTTAAGTCTTAGACAGTAGACACTTATATGATTACATCTATATGGAATATTGATACATCATATGATCATACATGATTGATAATTCAATTGTCTACTTACCTTCATCATTTGTATTATATTAGGTTTATTCTAATTTTTAATGGCCGATACTAGTAAATCTAAGAGAAAGAATGCGCCTGGAAATAAATCAGATATTGGTTGGGAGCATGAAGTTGAAGTTAATAACAACCCAAGGAAAATCAAGTGCAAGTACTACGAGAAGATTATATCTGGAAATATTTATCGGTTGAAACATCATTTAGCTTTGCACGAGGAAAGATGTTGAACCTTGCAAAGCTGTGCCAGATGATGTTAAAAAGCAAACAATATCAATTATGACACAGTTGGAGCAACTAGCACAATCAAAAAAAAAAGTTGATCAACAAGATGAGGAGGATAGTAAAGATACAAATGTGGTGAATGATAATATTTCAAGAAAGGGAAGACAATTATGGAGTCTTTTGGGTCTTCTTTTGCCGTTGATAAGAAAGCTACTACACTTGTTGCTGGTATCAAAGCACAATGAATCAAATATTCAAAAAGGACTTGAGGGAGGAGGCTTGCCAACAAATTGCTAGGTTTTTTTACACAAGTTCAATTCCATTTAATTGTGTTAAAAATCCAGAGTTCATAAAAATTTTTGATCTTGTAGCAAGATATGGTATTGGTTTTAAGCCTCCTTCCTATCATGAGATTAGAGAAACATTTTTGAAAAAAGAAATAGGAAAGACAATGGATTTACTTGAATCTCATAAACTAGAGTGGAAGAGAACTGGATGTACAATAATGTCTGATGGGTGGACAGATAGAAAAAGAAGATCAATTTGTAATTTTCTAGTTAATAGTCCTAAGGGTACTATTTTTCTATCTTCTGTTGATACATCAAATATTTCCAAAACCGCTGATAAAGTTTTTGAGATGTTAGATGACATTGTTGAAAAGGTTGGTGAAGAAAATGTAGTCCAAATTATTACCCATAATGCTGCAAACTATAAGGCAGCAGGAGAGATATTGATGGAGAAAAGAAAGAGTTTATTTTGGACTCCTTGTGCAGCTCATTGCCTTGACTTGATTCTTGAAGACTTTGAGAAGAAATTAAGTATACATCGAACAACTATTGCTAAAGGTAAAAAGATATGCACATTTATTTATTCAAGGACTATGGTTATATCAATGTTAAAGCATTTTACAAAGGGAAAAGATTTGATTAGACCCGCCATCACTCGATTTGCTACTTCATACTTGACTTTGAGCTCTCTTAGTGATTCAAAGGGGGCATTGATGACCATGTTTACATCTAATCAATGGAAGTCAAGTAAATTTTCAAAAATTGAAGAGGGAAAGAAGATTCAACCGTTAGTGCTGGATAGTAGTTTTTGAAAAAATGTTATTACGTGTCTTAAAGCTGCTCTTCCCGTCATTAGAGTGTTGCGCATGGTTGATTCTGATGAAAAGCCAGCTATGGGATTTATTTATAAAGCGATAGATCGTGCCAAAGAAAAGATCCAATTGAACTTTAATTCTGTTAAGAAAAAAGTATATTTCTAAAGTTAATTAGTTATTACTTATTAGTTCTTTAGTCTTTTCTTCTAAAGGTAAATTTGTTTACTTTATTATACAGATATGAGCCAATTTGGCAAATCATAGATGATAAATGGGATGTGCAACTTCATAGGCCATTACATGCTGTAGGCTATTATCTAAATCCCCAGTTTCATTATAGCCCTACTTTTAAACCCGATGCTGAAGTCAAAAGAGGGATGTATAGTTGCTTGGTAAGAATGGTTCCTGATTCTGAAGAAAGATTCAAAATTGACATGCAACTTGAAGATTTTAAGGATGTCAAGGGATTGTTTAGTATTAGCCCTGCAATTATGACGAGAGATAAAAAACTTCCAGCTAAATGGTGGGATTCATATGGAGATGAGTGTCCTGAGTTGAAGAGATTTGCTATACGTATATTAAGTCTAACTTGCAGTTCTTCAGGTTGTGAAAGAAATTAGAGTGTTTTTGAACAAGTAAGTTTCATTTGATTTATTTATAATTTTATTATTTTATATACTAAATATCATTTTTTTCATAATCTAACTATTATGTTTGAAATTGTTATTTTTTTAGGTCCATTCAAAAAGAAGAAATCGTTTGCACCAAAAAAAGATGAATGATTTAGTTTTTATAAAACATAATTTGAAACTCAATGTGCAACAAGATAAGAGAAAAACTCTAGAGGATATAAGTTTTGAAGAATTATCCTCAGATGACGAATGGATAACTAATAAGCATGTAGAGAATTCAAGCCAACCAAGTTGCTCAAAGAAAGAATGGCTTGGTGCTCTTAATATGGATCAAGAGAGTGATGATGAAGGAGAACAAGAGAATGAAGAGGCTCCTATACTTAATGAAGAAATTAATCAACTTGATGAAGAGATTGTGTCTTTTGATGATCCTGTGTTAAGAGAAGATGACATAGAAGAAATAGGTGATGAAAAGGAAGAAGAGGGAGAAGATGACAATCTTGAGGATGACTCTACTGAGAACTTATTTTAGACTTTAAATTAATTGGACTTGTATTTAATCATGTGACTTGTGACTTGTGACAATGTGGCTTTTAATTATGGATTTTGTAATGTTTTGTTATCCATTTTGGTTGATATTTGATAATTAGTTATCTATTTTGGTTGCAATTTAATAGGATAATAGTTTGTTTTTGTTGTATTGTTGATGTAAATTTCTTTTTAAAATTTATTGGGTAAATTGTTATAAAATATATTGGTTGCCTAGTTTGTTTTAGATAGGTATACTTTTTAAAAAAATATATTTTTTTATCTTTTGGTAGGATCTTACGATCCTACGTTCCAAGCCTACATAGCCTCTACCGTTCCTCGGTAGGAACTCGAACCTGACAACCTCGGTAAGCATAACGGCTCATGCTTGGTTGTCACTTTATTCTTTGTGCAATGAAGCTATTTTAGTTCTCCCATTGTCATGTATCATATGTCAGATACGTCATTTACAGTCAGTTTCAACCAAAAAAAAAGAGCAGCAAGAGCAATTAATAAATAGAAAATGATGTCATCTGACATACATTCCTAAATTGCTTTAGAGAAGCTGTAAAGTATTACAATTGAAGGAACTCAAACATATTTATTTAAAAAACACCAGAATCACTTGATAGGGAAAAAGGATAATGGGATATCAATAAGCTTGTAAAAATGCATAAAAAATCTATCGACTCACCTGGATTTGGAAAGAACCGTCGTTGATCATGAGGACATGGCAAGAAAAGGGGATTCTGTGGATTGAAAATTGCTTTGCATAATATACAAAACCACTCTCTGAGAACACCAGGACCTGTAGCCTCCTCATTTTTGAACTCCATAAAAAGCCCTCCGTGCAATGCAGTAGCATCGACCTGACCGATATATTCAAATGAGTCAGACAACAACTGCGACCTATCAATTAGCATCTCGTGCAGCTCATCTTCCTCCTTCCCTTCAGAAAGCAACATCAGAACCAAATTCCTCCTAGTCTCAAAATCGGTCACATCTTTATACCTGAGAAACCAACGAAACTTAGGATCCATCCTGGCATGTCTGAGAAGAATATTCAGCATCCTCCGTCGCTCAAGGAGAAGCGTATGAAGCAACTGATCAGCGCCTTCAAAAATTTTGGAGAAGACCTTAACCACCGTCAGAACGAGTAGGAGTTGTGACCATGTTATGAATTGAGATTCACAATGTGCCTGCCCTCTTTTGTCAATGATGTCTTCCACCCTCTTCAGAGACAAACCAACCTTGTTCAGAAGCTTGATAAATAGCTCATGTAACCAACCGATGCCATTCTCGTATCTTGGTTTCTCACGGTTAAACAAATTCTCAGAGATGGGACCTTTTATGGCCTTCCAGTCCTGGATTGCATGGTGAATTGCAGTCAAGAAATTGGAGAGATCAGTTAGAATAACATCGGAGATCAATAAGTTTTCCGATGAAAGAGCCGCATCCACTACCCCAACAAGCTCGACAATAAACAGGTGTAGCTCCAGCAGCAACTCAGTGGTCTTCCAATGAGCAGAGAACAGAAGCCGGTCTGCATCCTTCAGAAGCCTAGCCAATGTGCTCCTGCACCCAACATAAAGCCGGTCGGTCTGGCCTACTGCGGAGGCGAGTATCTTACAGAATGTTAACACAATAGGAGCGCACTGCAAATGCACAGATTCTGGAAGGAATTCAGCGTTTGAGGTGAGAAACAATCGGATGGCATTTTCAGCAATTGCACGGTTTTCTATTATAGGTGAAAGATACAGCTTCACAAGCGCTGAAGGAAGCCCGGCCGAAGTAAAGACTTCGAGATAGGCTGTAATCTTATCGCTATCGGTGTTGGCCTCCAACAGGGTGCTGGTGAAGAAGTGCTTTATAAGACGATCGATGTTGTTATACTGCCGAACGAGGGCGACGTCACGGGACAAGCCGCTGAAGAAGCAGATGGATGACATGAGATCGTTGGCAATCTTCCAAGCCTTCGGTTGGTCCGTGCTCCTGAGACGAGCAGTCAGATAGAGGGTGGCGTCTTTTTTGACACCGCTGCATAGGAGGGTGGACTCGCCGCAGAGCTGACGACCGCAATAGATCAAACGCTGATCAAAGGTGGGCATCCCGGTGACCGACGCGATCCATTCGATGACCGAATTCACAGTATCGGTGGGGCGGGCGTGGATCACGAGGCTTCCCTGCGACAGAAGCCGGACGAAGAAGTCGAGCTGCTCAGCCGGCTGAGACGGCGTCGACGAGGACGAAGACGCGGACGCAGACGCAGACGAAGACGCGCGAGAGTTGGATAAGGAGGAAGGGGGGCAGGGAGACATCGGCGCCGTGGACTCGTCAAGATCGGCCGGCGCATGGTTGGGGGAAAAGGCGGAGGAAGACAGATGGTAGGGCTTCGTAATCTTAACCGCGGTAACTGAGTGTTCGTGATCGGCGCGGTCCTCCATCTTCCGTTTTACAGTGTGTTGGAGGTAGTTGAAGGGTTGAAGGAGGTACGGGGCGGAGTCAGGAAAGTACATGAGGCGCAGGGAATCGAGCGAGCGAGCGAACGAACGGACGCCGGTGGTGGCGGCGGCGGGTGATCTAGGATTCCATCGCCAGAGATCCAGGTCGAGCAAACGAGGGAGTCGGAAGGGGAAGAGAAAGAGTTGGAGAGGGGTTTTGATCGAGAGAAGGAAAGAGGGGAGAGGAATACCGCGTGCGTAGGTCGTCGCCTTGCCCTCTTTGCCTTCTTTTATCTTTGCCGTCGAGCCCGAGGAAAGCCTTGCAGTGAGCTTGTTGCGGATCAGAGACACGTGGCAGTCAACGTTTTGCATAAAGAATCGAAGCTTCGGCCCGGACATATTATTCCCGCCGCAATGCGTAACCGATTTCTCAATTCTGTCCGTAGGGCTGATCATTCGGGTGAACTCGTACTAAAACGAACCGGTTTAGATAAACTCAAAATTTTTTATCAAAAAATTTTAAACTGAAACTAAACAATATAATATTAAAACCACTTTTATACTGGGCAAGCGGCAGAAAAGAGAGAAAGATCATGTAGAAGGTGTTATCACCTAGGCGGGATATCGATCATGTCATAGAGCTGATCCCAGAGACTGTACCACCTGCACAGTCACCATACAGGATGCCACCTGCAGAGCTAGCTGAGTTGAGGAGACAGCTAGATGAGCTTCTAGAGTCTGGGTATATTCAACCATCGAAGGCACAATACGGAGCACCAATTCTGTTCCAGAGGAAGAAAGATGGGTCTATGCGCATGTATGTAGATTACAGGGCTCTTAACAAAGTGACTGTTAAGAATTCCTATCCTATTCCACTGATCCAAGACTTGATTGACCGGCTTGTGCATGCCAAGGTGTTCAGCAAACTTGATCTGAGATCTGGATACTGGCAGGTGAGGATTGCCGAGGGAGATGAGCCCAAGACAACATGTGTGACAAGATATGGGTCATAAGAATTTCTGGTTATGTCATTTGGGCTGACCAATGCTCCAGCCACATTCTGTAATTTAATGAATAACATACTTCATCCATTCCTGGATAAGTTTGTTGTTGTATACTTGGATGATATAGTTATATATTCTGGCAGCTTAGAGGAGCATGAGGAACACTTGAGGCAGGTCTTGATGGTTCTGAGGGAGAACCAGCTGTATTTGAAGCTTGAAAAATGCGATTTTGCCCAGTCAGAAGTGGAGTTTCTGGGGCATATTGTAGGCTCAGGACAAGTCAGGATGGATGAAAGGAAGGTGGAGGCCATTAGGGAGTGGCCGGCCCCTACATCTGTTAGTACCCTGAGATCTTTTCTAGGGTTGGCTAACTTCTACAGGAGGTTCATCCAGGGCTACTCCAGGGTAGTAACGCCACTTACAGACTTGCTGAGGAAGGATGTTTCCTGGTGTTGGGAGGACAGACACCAGAGGGCATTTGATGATCTGAAGGATAGGGTGACTTCAAAACCTATCCTCAGACTTGCTGATTTCACTTTGCCATTTGAGGTGCACACTGATGCAAGTGATAGAGCCTTGGGTGGGGTTTTAATTCAGGAAGGTGGGCCGATTGCCTACGAGAGCAGAAAACTAAAGAATGTTGAGGTTAATTATTCTGCTCATGAAAAGGAAATGTTGGCAGTTGTTCATTGTCTTAAGCTATGGAGAGTGTACTTGCTGGGGAGCAAGTTCACAGTGAAGACAGACAATGTATCAAATACCTTCTTCCAGACCCAGAAGAAGCTATCTGCTAGACAGGCCAGGTGGCAGGAGCAACTGGCCGAGTTTGATTTCACATGGGAGCACAAACCAGGGAGGATACATCAGGTCCCTGATGCATTGAGCAGGATTGCTGAGGTTGCTCATTGCTGTGCTATGTCTTACTCAGAGAGTAAGATAGTTGGATTGATCAGAGATTCTGCTATGGCAGACCATGCCTATGAGAAGCTAGTATCTCAGATTCGCATGGGGGTTGTGCGGAGATACTATCTCAATGATGAGGGATTGATTATGGCACGAGGAGACAGACCTTATGTCCCTTCTACAGGGAACATTAGATATGGTCTGATGCGTGAGTACCATGACACGGTGTGGGCAAGACACCCGGGTGGTAAACGCATGTATGCATTGATCTCTAGAGCTTGGTACTGGCCGGGAATGAAAGAGGACATAGAGCACTACACGAAGACATGTTTAGTGTGCCAGCAGGACAAGGTAGAGAGGAGGAAAGAAGCAGGGCTTCTACAGCCACTACCTGCTCCTGAGAGACCTTTTGTCTCATTGTCCATGGACTTCATTACCCACTTTCCCCGGGTGGATGGGATGGCATCGGTATTCATGGCTGTAGACCGATGTTCAAAGTATGCTATATTTGTTGCAGCACCTGAGGTGTGCACAGCTGAAACCACTGCTAACTTGTTTATGACTCATGTGGTGAAGCACTTTGGCTTACCCAGAGAGATAATAAGTGATAGAGACCCTAGATTTACAGGAAAATTTTGGTCTTCTTTGTTTCAAAAACTGGGTACAGACCTTAAGATGTCTACAGCATACCATCCACAGATAGATGGACAGACGGAGAGAGTAAATGCCTTACTGGAGGAGTATCTTAGGCATTATGTCTCTGCCACACAGAAAAACTAGATTAGGCTACTGGATACAGCCCAGTTTGCCTATAATATTCAAAAGTCATCTGCTACTGAAAAGAGCCCGTTTGAAATGGTATTGGGGTGGCAACCATTCACACCCATGGATACATTGAACAGGGGCGCAGGGGGGAAATGCCAGGCGGCTATTGAGTATGTACAGGACAGATCCGAGCTGTGGGAGGAAGCTCAGGATTCTCTGAGGGAGGCTAGAGATAGAATGAAGCTCTATGCCGACAGAGACAGGAGGCATGTAGAGTTTAAGGTAGGAGAATTGGTCCTTCTCAAACTCACACCTCAGATGTGGAGGAAGACTGAAGCAAGAACATATCACAGAGGCCTAGTAAGGAGATATGAAGGTCCTTTCAGGATCATAAAGAGAGTTGGTCCAGTGTCTTACAGGCTAGATTTACCTTCTTGGCTGCAGTTCTATCCTACTTTCCACACCATTCTTCTCAAGAAATATCATAAGGATGATAGACATCCCGACCGTGGACAGGTGAGAAGACAACCTGCGAGGGGCAGAGTTGATTTTGGAAAGAGACCCGTGAAGATTCTAGACCACAGGGTCTATGGTTCGGGTTCACCTGGAGGTCGACGCTCTGAATTTCTTATTCAGTGGGCCGAGGAGCCTGAGGAGGATGCGACTTGGGAGAAGACTGAGGATATAGCTCATTTTGAGGAGCTTGCTAGAGCATACCAGGATCACATGGACTCGAGGGCGAGTGCCATCTCAGGTGGGGGAGTATTGTGATGCCCTGGGTATACTGGGGTTATACCCCAGCCCATCCCATGGACTCAGTGGGATCTGAGGAGGGATGGAGGAGTCTGACGGGGAGTTAGGCTGGTGTTGCAGGGAGCCTACTAGAGGAGTTAGGTTACTGACACCGTGTTAGTATGTTTTTGCAGGTACATCTACATACTTATCCTTGGGCATGGCCTGGGGGTGCTTTGGAGTGCTTGGAGTCACTTTGAAGATTGGGGCATGGTTAGCTTAACCATGGTTAACTTAACCAGGGTTAGCCTAACCATGGTCTGGACGCTTATGGACTCAACCTGGGTTCAGTTCTGAAGTCTAGGGGCTGACCTAGGGGCCTAACACTTAGGCGCCAAAGAGATGCATGTTTAAATAAATTGGCACATGTCTTGCATGTGACAACTTATGAGAACATCCATTAAGAGGTTAAGTGAGGATCCATTAAGGCATTAATTGGATCTCACTCACTTAAGGCTCTTGGATCCAATGGGGGCGCATATCCACTTAGGGTTTGAACTTAATGGATTCGGTTCATTACATCAAACCCGATCCACTTGGTTTAAATTGGCGAATTAGAAGCTTTGGCGGCTATCTCTTCTCCACACGCTCAAGCTAGGGCGAAGCTTTGTTGGAGGCGACAACTTCTTGGAGGTGTTCGGCTTGGAGGTTCTTGGCGATCATCTTCCATCCTTCCCCTTTGGCGAGTTCTCTTGGAGGGAGAGAACATCATCACTTTGGTGTGGAGACCTTCCTTGGAGGAAAGGAAGGGCGAGATCATCATCCTTTAAGGGTGGCAACTTGCTGTTCTTGGCGAGTTCTTCCTAGAGGCGAGGAAGAACATCAAAGAGGGAGGCTTCATCATCTTGGCGATTCTTTGGAGGCAAAGATCATCACCGGCGGCCTTCCCATCTTCATCACCATCACCGGCAGCACCTTGGAGTGGCGGCACCTTGCTGTCCACTTGAGGTTCTTGGCGTTCTTGAACTTGGAGGCGAGTTCAAGAAGGAGGTTATCATCTTCAACTACCTAGGGAGGTGACCCTAGGGTTGGAGCTCTTCATCACCTTGGTGGAGAGCATCTTTGAGGGGCGGCTCTTGAGGAGAGGGGGCTGTTCTCTACACCTTGTTCATACGCATTGCTTTTGGGTATAACTCTAACTTAGTTGAGTAGGGTTGATTGTATGAACGCTATTTGTTGATATATATTATTTGTGTACCTCTTCCCGGGATTAGGGAAGAGGGTCCTCTTATACTTCGAGAGTTATCTTGGAGGAGAGTCGGTTTTATCGTTGGATTACGGATTTAGCTTAGGTGAGGCGCAAGCATTGTGCTTGTCTTCATCCTTCGCTCGCTGTGTAGTTGTGGATATATTGCCCTAGGTTAAGCAGGCCGGTAGTTGACATATCTGCTTAGGGTTTTCTGGGTGCGATATCTGCCAGCGTCTCTTGTGTGTGGACAGGGCGCCTGAAGTGTGCAAAGTGATTGGGGTCTCGAAACCCTAATCCGCCACTCAGTCAGTGCTTCAGAGGTTCGGTCAGATTATTAGGCTGAGCTAGAGGCAGTGTGGTTGAGGCAGATTGAGTGTGAGTGATCTGTATTGCTGGGAGAGACGATCATTGTAGTGAGGCGCGCATTGTATTTCATATTTGCTTCCGCATAGACGCATTGTATAGGTGTGTGTTAGCTGACGGGTTACACAGAGGTTGTGTAATTCGTGCTATCACGTCCTAGTTTTAGGCGCGAAAAATTGGGGCGTGACAACTTGGTTTCCCTATTTGCTTCTATTTTAATATATTTACTAAACTAAAACTAAAACCAACTGAAATATTATTATATATATCTCAACTGAAACCAAACCAATTGATTTTAATTCGAATGGAATTAACTTATTTCGTTTAGTTCAATTCAATTCAGTGCAACTTATCAAGTTAACCCAAACTTTGGACCCCACTTGTCTATTCGATTGGTTTGAATCAAATCTAAGTCAGACTCAATTAGGCAAGCCTCATCAAACAAATTCTTTAGTAATTATGCCTAAATTAATATCTAAAATTTAAAAGTAAACACATGTTCTGAAAATCCAAATAAATCTAAATAATTTGATTGGCAAATACTTTTTATAGCAATTTTGCCACTCTTCTTACGCAAGTTGTTCAGAATTTATTTTATTTGTCATTCTAAAATTTTGGCTCGCAAATTCCTCTATAAAATAGGTGCAAGTTGCAAGTAGAGTTGTGTTCGTGGGAACTTAAAACTTGTCTTATTATTCTTTTTATGTTTTCTAAAGTCTAAATAAGGAAATTATGAGTTGGGTAGCACTTATATAGAATAGTGGAGGAAGAAAATAGTAAATTATTTAATATGTTAAAATAATTTTATTAATAATTTTAAAAATATTGTAAGAAAAAGTACATATAAAATTTTGATCTTTTAAAAATAAAAAAAATACATAACTGAAAATATGTAAAATTGCAACAAAAATAATAAATTTTTAATCAAAACTATATCACTTTTATATGTAATAGGTGTGAGAAATCGATATTTTAATACTAGTATCAATACTGAAAATTTGGTACTGAACTCCCGAAGTAATTTATTTTTGTACCGATATTAGCACCAAATTCCAAAATTTTTTTAATATAAGTACTGAATACCCAAAATTTATTCTGGTATCAAACTCCCAAAGTAATATATTTTAATACCGTTACTAATACCAAATCCTAGAATTGTAATCGATACTAGTACCAAATTCTAGAAATTTATTTTGGTACTGGTATTAAATTCTCAAATTTTATTTTAGTACCACTACCAAATTCCAGAAATTTATTTTGGTACCAATACTAAATTTCTAAAATTTATTTTGGTACCATTACTAAATTCTTAAAAATTAATTTGATACTGGTACCAAATTCTTAAAATTTATTTGAGTATCGATACTGAATTCCCAAAACACTAATCCAATCACAAAATCCAATCATGGTAGGTGTCACGCCCACGTTTACAGTAATTTTTTTTTTAATTATTTCCACGTGAGTCAACGCTTTACTCGAGTCTAACTGCGTCAACGCAGGTATCCTAACGGTCGAAACTGCCGGATTGGGCGCGACTGGCGGAGTTGATTTCTCAAATCGACTCCCAGCCCGATAATGGACTCAACTCGGATCGCTGCTATTCCAACACGGCTCAGGTCAACATAAACGATTCACCGAAGACCGGTGTCGTCGAGTCAAACGGGTTCACCCGAACCCAAAAGGGATGTACTCGTGTCCGACCGCGTCAGACGAGGCCCACAACAGAATTCGAACCCAGTCGCCCGTCCACAGATCAAGCCGGTGCCCGGCGATCGTAGACATACGTCCACATGGCGTCGCACGTCGGTAAGTGGTAATGGGGAATTCAGCCGGATAGAAGTCCGGCAAGGACACGCACACACCGATAATGCATGGATGAAACGTCCCTACCCACGTGCCGGAGCACGTCTCGCGTGCGTCCGCCGACTGGCCAAAGGGTCGGCCGCCCATCTTCACGTGAAGGCGAGGTGGGGAAGAAGAGGGAGAAGTCGCCGGAGCGACTGACGATGTCGATGGCGGAGCGGCAGAGGTACTGGGCAGGAAAATGGCACTATCGGCAATAGGCGGATGGAGGCCGGCTGCCTCCTTTGCTTGCGACGATGACCCGGCAGCACTGCTTCGCTGGCGAAGATGGTAGCGAACGCGTCCGCCTGGAGAGGAGGCTCACGCCGTCCGCCGATCGTCCGGGCTGGCGATGTGAACCACGACCCTCCTCCTAGTTACTCGCCGGACAAGAAAAAGACTGCTGCACGCAGGCGGCGAAGGAGGCGAGAGAAGGACGTCACACGCAAGCGACGCCGGCTCCGGGAGTTCCTGCTCGCAGGCGGACCGGCAGCCAGGGGAGGAGGAGAGGGCTCGCCGAAGGGAGCACTAAGACGCAGCCACGCCCACGCATGCAAACGCAGATCGACGGAAAATAAAGGCATCGTCGGAGCCGAGTGGATGGCCGGGACGAAGACCAGGAGGGCCCCGGACCGGCGAGAACGTACCTTGGCGATCACATGGACGTTGGCTCCTTCTTTCCGGTGAAGTTGATGATGTCGCCGCCTTTCGAGGCGATCTGAAGGTGTCGCCGGCATCGGAGACGAAGGAGGGAGACGGGGCTCTTCCGTGCGTTCCACCACCCGCCCACACCACCGGAACGCAGAGAGAGAGCTCGTCGGAAGGACGTCTGACGACGTCAGGCTGGCCGGAGTCAGCCGGAGAGGAGAGGGAGATGATCCATTCCAGCGGCCAGAGAGCTCTTTTCTTTCTTCCTTCAAAGCTCCCCTGCGAGAGAGACGTCCCGTCTCTTTTCTTCCAGCCCCACCCAAGTCAACGTGATGCTCGAGGCATCAGACCCCCACGTCGTGCGCCCTGTCCGCATCACCCACAAGCACACGCAACCGCGCGCGTAAATCGCCCGTTGGCGATTTCGGATCCGGGTATCACGCTCGATCCGACCTGCTTACCCGCCGACCCGGTCGGCCGCTTAAATGGGCTGGGTTGGGAAAATTGGGCAGCGCCCAATTCCTGGGCCCGTAGGCCTAATATTCTCCTCCTCCGGAGCGAGTCGCCGCCCTCGGCGACTCTAAGTAACGCCGGATCTCATCGTCGAACTACCACAGTTTGGACGCCTTATACCATGTAGCTTTTTCCATTGGAGAACCTTCCCATCGAACGAGAAACTCTGTTCTACGGTTCATCTTACTATGTCCCAAAACTCGGTAATCTAGGATTTCTCCGATCCTTTGGTCGAACTCCGTTCGAACTGTTGGAAGTGCATGAAACGACTGTGACCGAGTTGGATCCCTCGGATCCTTATGAAAACTCTTCTTGGAAGCTCACATGGAATGTCGGCTGTCGCTCCATCCTGATATTGACGATTTGCATTCGTTTAGCGACTACCTCGAGGTTGACCCTAGCCTCCTGGAGTGACTCCACTCGCTCACTAGCTATCCGTAGGATAGCAGGACATCTCCCTTTTCGAAGGTCCTCATCGCAATACCAACCGAAGTTAGGGAATGTCTCCCTAACACAAGCTCAAACGGGCCGTGCCCCGTAGACGGCAATTTGTGGAGATTATAGGCAAATTATGCCTAATCAATCCACTTCACCCAGTCTTTTGACTCACAGTCACCAAAATGATGAAGGCAGTCCTCCATGAGGACATTAACCCACTCCGTCTGTCCAAGTACTATCATCGGGTCGTACCCGACTTGGTCTGCTCAACAGACTTTCGATATTCCTTGTCGATCACAACTGTTGCTTTTATCCTCGTAAGGAGATCTCCTTCCACTCTGGAGATCGCAAAGCGAACTAAGGCGTTTAGCCTACTCAGTGCATCAAGTACTACATTAGCCTTTCCAGGCTTGTGTTCCCACCGGAACTAGAATTCTGCTAGGAATTCCTACCATCGGGCCAGTTTGGCCGACAATCTCTTCCGAGTGGTGAAATATGTATTCACCACCTTATCAGTTTTCGCCACGAAAGCGATACCCAGGAGAAGGACTCTCCATACCTGGAGGTAGTGCAACACTGCAACCATCTCTTTTTCCATGCGTAGAGTATCTCTGCGCTACCTCGCTTAGCTTTCGACTATCAAAAGCTACATGATGCCCATCCTGTATCAACACATCATCTATCGTTTGATCCGAAGTATCGGATCTCTTTGGCGCAACACTACAGCTACGGCATTCGCCAACAAGGGCACTCCCTTGGGGCCCCTCCTTTTTCCTTTCCTTGGCTCCTTGCTCTCAATGCCCGGCCCGAGGCAAGGGAAATCCTCATCGTATATCTGTATCTGATACAGATAAGGCAACACAACCATCTCTGCTTTGACCGAAAGTTCGAGGTCAAAGATTGCTTCGTAGTCTAGAAAATTTGAAATCTTCATATGGCAGCGGCCCTGCCAATTGCCATTTTCGATATCCATATCGTGCGATACCCCAAAGGTCTCAGGGTCTACTGCACCAACCGACATCCCTCGGTTCTGTGCTGGGGACTTCTCAAGTCCAGATCTGTTAACTGCGCATCGTCCTAGACGAATCTTCTAGTGCAGCTCAACTCGCACTCAAAATTCCAACTGAATTGTAGAAAAGGGTTCTACAATACCCGCGATTGAATCAGATTACATAAATTCCCAAGAAACGCGTCCAACATCGTAACTTGGCCACCCCTAAGTCTCATCCTCTTCGAAGGTGTCCCATACCACCCCCGTCGAAGACTAACTTAGCTCGCCCCAATTTGTCCCTAGGTCTCCTCCACTCATACAGGCGTCCGTATATGCCGAGGAACCCCGGACTATTTGCAAGGATTTTTCCTTGCTGTCCTCCCAAGCTTCCCTCACATAAGGCGCCCCTTTATGCGAAGTTGGCTCAGTTGGACCAAGGAGAGGGATCTCTTTTGTTTTAGTTGGGCCTCGTCCACCCTCCTTGCCCCCAAATAGCAGTTTTAGAGTCTGCTAACTCGTCCTCAAATTATGTCTCCCTAGGTAGCAGTTTCAAGGTCTGCCAACCTTTCCCCATAAGTCGAGAGCGGCCTGTAACCGCCTCCATGACTTTGTGTCTCCAGAGAGATTCACGATGCAAGCTTGGGCTTGCTTCCCCTCGGGGATCTGAATAGGGTGGGAATATGTCACCATTTCCCAGAGAAAGTTCACAACTTCCGCGGAGCAACGTACTCCTCCAACCTGTGGGTTCTGGGTCCACTCCCACGACGTACGCGAACCCCATTGGTTAACAGGGCCGGATCCAGGTTCGGGGCCTCGCCCGATCCTGTACCGCGACCCGAATAACCGGAGCGCTCAAGTGGGCCGTGAACCGGAATGTTGGTCGTCGCACGACGGTCTCTTGACCGGAATCGGTCATGGTCGATGCTATCGAAGCCGCCGGAGCGCGCTTCAACATCGCAACCTCTGCCCGGGATGCCTCTAGCTCCTCGGTGATTCGAGTCACCTGAGCTACGAGGCACTCGAGTTACATCTGCACACAAGCAGTGGATCTATCAAAATGCATGTACGACGCTCGTACGGGTTGGAACGTGCAGAAACCTGCCTCTGATACCAAGCTGTCACGCCCACGTTTACGGTAATATTTTTTTAATTATTTCCACGTGAGTCAACACTTGACTCGAGTCCAACTGCGTCAACGCAGGTATCCTAACGGTAGAAACTGCCGGATTGGGCGCGACTGGCGGAGTTGATTTCTCAAATCGACTCCCAGCCCGATTATGGACTCAACTCGGATCACTATTGTTCCAACATGGCTCAGGTCAACGTAGACGATTCACCGAAGACCGGTGTCGTCGAGTCAAACGGGTTCACCCGAACCCAAAAGGGATGTACTCGTGTCCGACCGCGTCAGACGAGGTCCACAACAGAATTCGAACCCACTCGCCCGTCCACAGATCAAGCCGGTGCCCGGCGATTGTAGATAGGCGTCCACATGGCGTCGCACGCCGGTAACCGGTAACTAGGAAATCGGCCGGATAGAAGTCCGGCAAGGACACGCACACACCAATAATGCATGGACGAAACGTCCCTACCCACGCGCCGGAGCACGCCTCGCGTGCGTCCGCCGACTGGCCAAAGGGCCGGCCGCCCATCTTCACGTGAAGGCGAGGTGGGGAAGAAGAGGGAGAAGTCGCCGGAGCGACTGACGATGTCGATGGCGGACCGGCAGAGGTACTGGGCAGAAAAATGGCACTATCGGCAACAGGCGGATGGAGGCCGGCCGCCTCCTTTGCTAGCGACGATGACCGGGCCTCACTGCTTCGCTGGCGAAGATGGTAGCGAACACATCCGCCTGGAGAGGAGGCTCACGCCGTCCGCCGATCGTCCGGGCTAGCGATGTGAACCACGACCCTCCTCCTAGTTACTCGCCGGACAAGAAAAACACTGCTGCACGCAGGCGGCGAAGGAGGCGAGAGAAGGACGTTGCACGCAGGCGACGCCGGCTCCGGGAGTTTTCGCTCGTAGGCGGACCGGCAGCCAGGGGAGGAGGAGAGGGCTCGCCGGAGGGAGCACTAAGACGTGACCACGCCCACGCATGCAAACGCAGATCGACGAAAAATAAAGGCGTCGCCGGAGCCGAGCGGATGGCCGGGACGAAGACCAGGAGGGCACCGGACCGGCGAGAACGTACCTCGGCGATCACATGGCCGCCAACTCCTTCTTTCCGGTGAAGTTGATGATGTCGCCGCCTTCCGAGGCGATCTGAAGGTGTCGCCAGCGTCGGAGACGAAGGAGGGAGACGGGGCTCTTCCGTGCCATCCACCACCGGAACACAGAGAGAGAGCTCATCGGAAGGACGTCCGATGACGTCGAGCTGGCCGGAGTCAGCCAGAGAGGAGAGGGAGATGATCCATTCCAGCGGCCGGAGAGCTCTTTTCTTTCTTCCTCCAAAGCTCCCCCGCGAGAGAGACGTCCTGTCTCTTTTCTTCCAACCCCACCCAAGTCAACGTGACGCTCGAGGCGTCAGACCCCCACGTCGTGCGCCCTGTCCGCGTCACCCACAAGCACACGCAATCGCGCGTGCGTAAATCGCCCGTTGGCGATTTCGGATCCGGGCATCAGCCCGATCCGACCTGCTTACACGCCGACCCGGTCGGCCGCTTAAATGAGCTGGGTTGGGAAAATTGGGCCGCGCCCAATTCCTGGGCTCGTAGGCCTAACAGTAGGGTCAGATGTAGTAGAGTGCACCCAAAAAAAAAAAAAAAAAAAAAAAAAAAAAAAAACAAAGAAGCCAATGTCATCTTCTCACTCATAGTCATTAGATATTCTACTTACTAGTCACTAGAGGCTTAGAGATTAGCACAATAATATACACCACATCAAAGACAAAGTAGAGGTTAGCATTAATATGTAATTATCAATTTTACCAAAGGTATCAATACAGTCCGTTTGGTAACTTTAGTAATGGTAAAGGTAATTTTTTTATTAGTTAGTATTCGGTAACGGTAAAATATTTTTGATTATGTAATTTATAGCTTTACCAAAATTATTATATATAAATAATAAATATAATTAAATTTAATAAAAATTATTATATATTAATAATAAATATAATTAAAGTTAATAAAATTATTATATATAAATAATAAATTTAACTAGATCATTATTATAAACAAATGGGTAAAAGTACAAACTCACAAAAATTTTAATTAAAAAATTATAAAAATTATTTATATAAAAAATAATATAATAACTGGTAAAATTGGTAATTTATCTTTTTTTTACCAATTATCGATGGTAAAATCGGTAAATTATCAATCCATAATTCTTTATTCGGTAATGTTAACAATATTTGCTTGATAAAATGAGTAATCAGTAAATTAGAAATTACCGATTGCACACTCCTAAGATAAAGATAGGTTTTTAGAATTTAATTGCGTGATGCAGGTAAACTATATTGATGTCAAACAGTTTGCCCCATGGATAAATGTGTTATGGGTTGTCAGTTTTGTTAACAAGTACTACCAAATACCTTTATTATTATTATTATTATGCTTATGAGTGACTGCAAAGCGGTGAGGAATTTCGTGAGTACACAACTATTTTCCCTAGCAAGTTGGAATCAATAAGACACATGAGCAAAATCAAGATACTTGATGCCGTTTTACATAAAGATTTCCATGATTACATTCATATTGATTCTAAGTCACAAAGGTCATTGTGCAATTCCACATCAGAAACATTTCTTCATCCATTGAGGAGATTTGTCAGTACAGAATTTCCTTCCCTAGCAAGATTTATTCAGTAAGACCACTGCACCCAAGTATGATTGCCCAAGTATGATTGAGAAAGAGGCAAATTCTGGCTCTTCTTTCTTTATGACGGTGGTACTTTCATGGAACTCCACTTTTTATGATGGTGGTACTTTAATGGGAAAAAGCACAAGATTGATGAAGTATGATTCCACTTTAGAAACACTTATTCATCCAAGTATTCTTTCTTCCCTAGCAAGATTGATTCTAAGCCACCCGGATCCACTTGAACCCGCCAACCCGATCCACCAAAGCTAAGTGGGATGGGCTGGCAGCAGGGTGGGCCTGGGCCTGGGCTTGGGCCCAGTGCCTGAACCTCATATTCTCCCCCACTTGAGATGGTCGCCGTCCTCGGTGACTTGAGATAGCTCCTCAGCTACAACCTCGTCAACCAGAACTCTGAAGCCTCTCACCAAATAGCTCTGTCCTCAGGTATATCTCTCTCCCAATGAATGAGAAACACTCACTGTTTACTCATCCAACAACGATCCAAGAGTCGATAACCTCGAATCTCGACAATTCATAGATTGAACCTTATCCGAATCATCGGAGAAGTATAATTTGGAAGACTTGTGCCAGGTTGCTTCCCTCATACGGGATTCATCCCATCGAATGTGAAACTCCGTATATCGGTTCAGCTTACTTTGCCCTAACACCCAGTGATATAAAATATCACGTATCCCTTAGTCGAACTTTGTTCGCACCATTGGTGGGGCTCGGTAAGACAATGACCGAAAAGGATTGTCCGGATCCTTATGAAACTTCCCCAAGTTCACATGGAATGTAGGGTACATCTGCATTCTCTATTAGAGTTTCAAATAGTATGCTACTGAGCCCACTCGACTCAGTATCTCACACGGACCGTCGTATCTTCGGATAAGACCCCGGTGAGCCTCCCTCACAGAGATTTTCTTACCGATCTGCGAGGTAAGTCGGAGAAGAATTAAGTCGCCCACGACTAATTCTTCGTTCCAACAACGACGGTGTGCATACCTTTGCATTGTACAACCAACTCCTAGCTACCTTTAGCTTCTCTGAGTGAATAGATTCGTTCCCGAGCATTCCGTTGAGTCATAGGGCACTTCTTCGTTCCATTGTACAACCAACTCCTAGCTACCTTTAGCTTCTCTGAGTGAATAGATTCGTTCCCGAGCATTCCGTTGAGTCATAGGGCACTTCCCGTAGGAATCCCTTTGTACCACATCAACGGGGGTTAGGGGCTGACTCCCTAACACTAACTCGAAGCTCAAATGAGGTGGGACTTGTGGATGACAACCTTTGCAAGGTGTAGGCATTCCATACCACATCAATCCACTTCACTCAGTCATCCTGACTGGCGATCACAAAGTGACGGGGGAATTCTTCCACAAGAGCATTCACCCACTCAATTTGCCCATCCTCCTGAGAATGATTGGCTATGGAGAAACTTATCTTGGACAAAATTTATTGAGCAACATGGTTCAAAAGTGTCCAGCCAAAATGGGCATCCATATCGCTCTCGATATCCACTTGGGTGCCAAAATGTTTCACCATTTCCTGGAAGACTAGGTTTACAGCAACCCTTGCTGTGCAGTACTCAAGTGCTGGGATAAAGACCCCACTCATGGAAACTCATTCCACAACTACCGGCACTGAGCTTATCCCGTCAACTTTAGGACCCCACTAATAAAGTCCTTGGACACCCTTGTCCAGGATGTCTCGGGAACAGGCAATGGTTGTAACAACTCTGCCCCTAGTCTCCAATCGATCTTAACTTCCTGGCAATTTTGGTAAGTGCGGACCTACATCCTCATGTTTGCGCACGTATTGGGCTAATAGCATAGTCGTGCAGACAGGGCAATTTTCCCCTTTTGTCCTGGATGCCTTGCCCAAAGCCTGTCATGGAGCTCCCTCAGTAGCTCCCGGCACAGTCCGCCCATCGATGTGACTAATGGCCTATCGCCTCTGGCCATGACAATGTCAACTGGACCCGGATAGTAGTGTCGGATTATGTCCGATATAACCTGCTGTACTTAGCTTTTGATTCTCTCTATCAAAAGCTGAGGCTGCCTTTATTCTGCTTAGCAGATCCCCGTCCACTCGGGAGAGAGTACAACACACAAGGGCATTTAGTCTACTGAGCTCATAAGGAAACATGTTGCCTTTACCCAATTTATGTTCCCTCTAGAACTGGAATTCACCCAAGAATTCTGGCCAACGTGTTTATTTTGCCGACAACTTCTTTTATGTGGTGTTATGTTGTCGGACTTCATAACCCCGAGAAGGTTCTCCGCGTCCGGAGATAGTGGACTCCTACCACCTTTTCCCTTCTCGTGGTCAAAATACCGTCGCTCAGCCCTGTTAGCTTTTAAGTCCCAAAAGCTAAAGGTTGCCCACACTATGACTTATACCACCGATAGCTTGGTCCGAAGCATCGGTGTGAAACTCGAAAGGCATACTGAAGTCGGGTAACTTTAGGATCAGCTCAGAGGCAATACAGACCTTCACTATCGGAAGGCCAACTGATACCGATCAAGCCACTCCCATTTTGAGTTTCGTATCAGCAGATCACTGAGGGTAAGACTTTTCTTGAATAGCCTTTGATGAACCTTCGATAGAAGTTCACCACACCGAGAAAACTCCATACTCGGTTTGATTTGAGGGGGCGCACCATTCCGCAATGGATTGGACCTATACCTTGTCCATGCGCGCTTGTCTGTGGTCCATCCCAAGACCAAAGAAAGAAATCTCATCCACCACAAATGAGCATTTCTCCAACTCCAGATAGAGTTGATTTTACCCTCAACAACAGTCATATATGACTTGGGTATTTCTCAACGCTTGAGGAGAATACCACGATATAGTCCAAATACACAACTACATAGTCATCTAAGAAAAGGGGTCAACACTTATTCCTTAGATGACAAAATGTAGAAGGGCTTTAATAGTTCAAAGGGCATCACTTTGAACTTGAGGACTCATATCGGGTTACCTATATGGTTTTCCTATTCGTTGCCCTCGGCATAACAAATTTGTTGGCGACCTACCCTCAGGTCTAGCGTAGAGAAAACCATTGCTTTCCCTAGTCGATCTCTCAGATCAAGGATAAGCAGTATAAGATAACAGTCCTGCACCATTATCTTATCTAAGGTTCGATAGCCAACCCAGAACCTTAGCGACCAATCCTTCTTCTTTTAGAACAGGATCAGCGCTGCATAAGGCGATACCACAGGCCGAATGAACCCGGCTTCGAGCAATCCACTTAATTGCTAACGAAGCTCGGCCAACTCCATTGGAAAAATACGGTATAAGACTTTTAGTGGAGGAGTGGATCCTTTCACAAGCTCAACTTGTGATGATCCCTCTCCTCTAGGGAAGGTATTTAGGAAACTCCGAGGATAACTCGTCGGATAACTCTTCCAACCAAACCTTCTTCATCATCGAGAGAACCTCTCCTCCGCAAGGAGAGTTGTCAACCCATGTCTCTCGATGGCAAAACCCTACCGCTAGGGTATTATTGAATGGAAACCCCTCGTTTCCAGCATCACTTGAGCATACCGCCGCCGGATTTAGTCCCGTATGACCCAGTATACTTCAGTCGTGTTAGGGTGCCTCGCGCAACCCACGACAAGTTCCCCGAGTAGGAACTAATCATTGATCCTATCCTTGTTTTGAGCTCTCCTCACGAAAGCTTAAAAGTCGGATCAAACCCCAAAAGGGACTGTGTGCAGTCTAAGTCTGCCATCATAGCTTTGTATCTCTAAAGAGATACATGATACAGGTTTGCACCTGCTCCTCCGTAGGAACATGGGTATTATGGAAATATAGTTCCAATACCCACCCCCCCGCCCCACCGTAGGAAGCCCTCAACTTCTTCAACGTAGCAAACCCCTAAAAAGGGTGCTAGCTGGTGAGTATGTCGTCGCACGGCGATCACATGGCCACTCTTGGCCGGTGTTCCAAAGATGTTGTCGCATGACATTGCTTATGCTACAAAGGCCTCAGTTCCTATAACGTGTCGTCGCACGACAATTATTTGACCGTCATCGGCCGGTCTCTAGGATACGTCGTCACACGATGGTCCCATGGAGATATCAGCTGGTGTCCGTGACACATCGTCGCACGATTGTCCCTCAACAACCAGCAACCACTCTCCAGGACAAGTCGTCGCACGACTGTCCTATGACATCAATGATTGATGTTCGGGATATATTGTTGCATAATTATCCCATAGGCACACTCGACTGCCCCTCGGGACAAGTCGTCACACGACAGTCCCTATGGCCACCTCTGGCCTTGGTCGGTGCTATAGAAGTAGTGTAAACACAAGCTTTAGCAACATGACCCCCATAAGATATGCCTCCGCTAGGGAGACAAGAGAACTGAGCCGTGAGGCTCTAGTTGGACAAAGCCAACTCTGTCGGTATCTTTGGAGCGAAGGTCCCCCATATCCGACAGTCTCCACCAGCAACTCAATGCTGTGGACACTTGTGATCATCGTATTGATCACAGCTGCCAACACGTATAATGCCGGTGTACAAGTTGGAACGTGCAGAACTTGGCCTCTGATACCAGTCTGTCACGCCTAGAATTACGGTAATAAATTTTTAAACAAATTACACCCGAGTCAACACATTGACTCACACCCAAGCACGCCCACGCAGGGGCTAAGCGGCTGAATCGCTGATCTAGGCGCGACCGGCAGGAGCACGTCCTCGACGTGTTCCTCAGCCTATCCCAGGTGGCCACCTCGACTCTCGTCTCGATGAGTCATCGACCGCCACGTGCCCACTGAGGACCGCTGCACGATCCAGCTCCACTATCCACCAAAATACATAACCCGAGACTCGACGCTGGCACAGCGCGCGTACGAGTCCGGTACACCGGAAAAGAAGCAAATCCACATGCAGGCGGAGGCGCACACTCGCGCAAAAGATGACGTCACGCAGGACGCCGGGCACACGCCCAAACTCCGACCAGATCGCACGCAGGCGATCAAGTACCTCACTCGCCCAAGAAGGGACGTTGACATGTCCCGCAAGTGCACGGTTATATCGAAGTAATATAAAAGATATCGAATCCCACAGGGAACAAGGTTGAATACTAGAAAATTCGAGTCCTAATAGCTAGGCGAATCGAAATTGGGTTTTGAAGACAGAAATCGAAAATAAGCAATTGCAACTACGTCGGTAGAGGTTAAATATGAGAGAGATATCAGGGCTATGATTTCCACCGCAATGATAATCTTAATCGCACAAGAAAGATATTAATTATTTGGTTTACTGGTTTTGCACAAGGAGTCTAGCCCTAGGGTACAAGGTGCCCTCTCTCGAGTGTACACTCCAGTGTTCGTCTTAGACCGATCTCCTACTCTCGCGGTGGATCGTTCTAAGACGAACCCAATGAGTTCTATAGCAGACTATGAAATCCTAGAGCGAAGACCAAGCACTCTCGTGTCGAGGTCTCGCAAGTTTTACTAAGAGATTCCACCCTTACAATCATTCTCTCGATATGAATCGTAACGGCTAACACGTGAGAATACTCGGCCAAGGTAAAATCACGAAATAAATACGTCAAAGTAAAATATGCTCACAATTCATTCCAAATAACGAAAATAGATACAAAGTTTGCGATCAAAATCATCAAAGGGCTTCAACCAAGCCTCGAAATAGGGTTTATGCTACAATCATCATTGAAATGCTCAAAATCTCTTTTTTAATGAAAGGGAAAGTACAAGGAAACGAATCAAAGAGGAAGGAGATGATGAACCAAAGGAATCCTGAAGAAATTGTGATGATCTTGTGTATCAATCTCCGAAAATCTCCAAAAATCGCCTCGTCGCCGTGTTCTTCCACCCTGGGCCGCTTCCTTGCATGATTCCTCAAAAATCAGGACAAGAAAATTAGGGATTTTATATCCCTTGCGTTCGCCTCTGAAAGAGCTTTCCATAGACACCTCACTTGCTAAATTCGAACTCCAAACGAGTGAGAAATCAAGGAAAAATCGAGTAAGACTCGGACACGCGCGTGAGCCTGGGTTAGAATCACAGGTAAACCCCGCGGGGTTCACCTGCCCGTGATTCATTATGTAAATTTTGGCTGAAAGTAGCGCGGTGAACCCCGCCGGGTTCACCTGGCCATGCTTTTCTCTGTGCAGATCTTGACCTTCAGGAAAACCGGTGAACTCGGTGGGGTTCACCCGGCTGTGATTCTCTCTGTGAGTTCTACTGGCTGGCGACTGGGATGGTGAACCCCATGGGGTTCACCTGGCCGTGATTCTCTAGCAAACTCCGAATGAGCTCCAATTTGACGGGCGGCTTCGTTTTCACACAAGAAATCGTCCTATGGCCTCAAAATCTCTAAAATATGTCGAAAAAGTGTGTTTTTACCTGAAATTCCATAAAAGTGCCAAAAAGTGAAGATTCCGAAGATATGAAAGAAATAAGGCGATAATGAGTATAAAAGTGTTAAAATAAGCCTAGATTTGGCATGAAATATAACGAAAAAACACTACCAAAATGCGATGCATCAAAATACTCCAGACCTAAATCTTTGCTTGTCCTCAAGCAATAAAATAAGATGAAATACTTGTTTGGTATAAGAGTAATCTTTCGTGTCAAGATATACATCCAAGTTAGAAAAACATTTAATAACAATCCAATATCTAATCAGGAGAAATTAAGTAAATGGTTGCATGAAGTGTTCAACAGTTTGATCCCACAATATTGGATACCAAACAACTTAGTAAGCAGCAAACATAGGATTCAATCAAGCTTACACAAAACACTCATGCGATTCCAATCCTTCCAAGTCAAATCGTTGGGGTTAAATCAAATGTTTCATTTAGGGTATGATACATTGATTTTTGCATTAGACTTCAACTCATAACCTTAGGTACCATTGCCAATTTTTCGCAATGCCAAGTAGAGGAGTCTCTTTTTTTTTTTGTTTTCAACTTCACATCCCTTAGATTTCAAGTCATGTCCTTCGGTACCACTGCCAATTTTTTGCGGTGCCAAATAGAGGAATCTAAGGATGGTATATATTATATTATTATTATTATTATTATTATTATTATATATATATATATATATATATATATCAGCAGTTGATAACACATCCTTTTTGAATACATGTAGTGTCTCCCCAATAACAGAAAGGAATTCAAAGAATAACAAAGTGAATATGTATCTCAATATAATTCTCATGTAAGTTGCAAGCTTGAGTTGATTCAACAATCATATCAATGTTTGACCCACTAATGAACATATCAAAATTAATCCAAATCATAAAATTTCTAAATCATAGAACATATGGATATGATCAAACAGTATTTCTAACAAGTACTCCAGACATAATTCTTTGATTATTCCTAACCAATCATGCATTCAACTCACTCAAAATTTCGAAATAGCTTTCATAGGACAATTCTCATGCAATCTCATGGAAAAATTTCACACAACAAATATGAAAAGCATAATCATCATAACATAGTGCGGACGCAAATATGAAAGTAATGTCATACAGTCACAAGGTGGGGCCTGAAGATGTGGACCAGGCCCACTAATATAATGGCATATAAGATATAATGCCACATAATATCCATCACAGAATAAATGTATCCATCCAAACATAACAAGTTCAAGAGAACACAATCAAATAGCCACATGAAGCAAGAAAATAGAAACCGAAATTTAGAAAGCTCACCCACTCTAAAATTTTGCATAGTCCTCTATGCAATACCATGATGTGAGAGGAGTGGATGATGATGCTGCTGATGCTGATAGGAAGCTACCTCCGCTTACGCGGGCAAGAGCTAGAAGCCCTGGAGCTCTTGCTCTTCCCGCATGCGCTATAATCTGGCTCGGCCTCCTCGTCAGAAGTGATGTCCATGCGTGCCATGTTCTCCTCATTGATGAAGGCCAACCTATCATCCATGCGTGATAGCTTCTCCCAAACAGAACCCATCATCTTGTGTTGCCTCTGCATGTGTGCTTCCATCGACTCCCATTGTGAAGATTGGTTCTGCTAGATGTAGGTAACGGTGGTGTCCAGGTGATCGATCATCTCTCGCTGATGAAGCTGCTCCTCTTTAATTTCCTGTAATACAGACATCATAAAATCGTGAGAGGAGGTGCCGCCAAAAGAAAATGCTCCAGGTGCTGGTGGCGCAGTGTCGACTGGATCGGGCTGTGCGTCCTCAACTGGCTCGATGCGCCAGTTTCCACGGACTCTGACTGATGTGCGCTCCGGGTTTGGCAAAGGTAGGCAGAAGGGGTTTCCCTTGAATGTCATGCAATATGAATCACCCTTGTGAATGATCAGCTTCATGCCAACACAAGACTCGATGTCGAGCCTGTTGTTGCCGGTAGCTTCCAATGTGCCGTAGGGGATGATGCCTAGGGAAACTGCCAAAGGTGTGATCAAGCCGCCAATTACTATCGCCCCCCTCAAAGAACGGGCAATGCGGCTGAGATGCTTTGCCAGATAATACCCAGAATCGACTCTAAAACTGTGGAGCATGCAACAGATATAGAATAACTCAGTCTGTCGAACCATACCGTCACTTTCACCCCGGCCAAAGAGAGTGTGGGCCAATACACGGTGAACGTACTTGATCACTGGGTTGCACATACTGGAAGCACGAGCTACACGAGCGGAGTATATGTGCTCGTTAGTAATAGCGCCCCAGAAGTTCTGCTCACTGTACTCGGTAGGGACTCTGCGTGCACAAGGTTCTGGAAAGCCGTAAATGCTGCAAAATTGTGAAAGAGTGAGGATGTGTTCGATATTACCCAAGCGGAAAGACAGACGGCTTGGATCGTCCTCAATGATAGGATCTGCCTTTACTTCCAATGAACTCAGAAATTCCAATGTGGTGCCAATGTAAGTAGGTGAGAATAGCTGCTGGAATTGCTCCCACCCTATGGCTGCATACATCAAATCAACGTCTCCTAGCATCCCTAGTATCTGTAGTGTGGTTTTGTCAAGATACCTTGTATTGAGCACGCGACGTTGTCGCAGTATCTGATACCGTGCCTCTTGCGCGTTCCGGAAGATAATCTCAAACTCATTCGGGGGAGATACGTAGGGCTGTGGTCGGCTGGCAGGTGTGCGACCGTGACGAGACGAAAAGGAGCCTGGCGTAGCCGAAGAAGGCCGGTAGGAAGGAGAAGTAGGCGTCGGCTCGTACTCCTCATCGTCCGTGGCAGACGAATCTGAAAGTGCCTGCTGCGGTCGTGCGGTTCTCTTGCTGGCCATGGCCTTCGTCCTAGGAGGCATAGTTACTGGAGATGATCGGAAGATGGCTGGTAAGTGTCAGTGAGAGAATCTGAGAGGTCGCCCTCGAGTGTTAGGATGGGGAGAAGGCGGCGGAAGATGCCTTCGTCGAGCTCGAGAGGTGGCGGCGATCGACTGAAAAACTCGAAGAAACCGGCGAATCGAAAATCTGGGACTGATTGAAGAATAAACCGGTTTGGATGAGAGGGGAAATCAAGATCAAACCCTTAGAGATCCCTTCGGAGGCTTAGAAGAAGAGAAGGCGGCGCGATCGGCTGGATTTTCGTCAAGTATGGAAGGCGGTGGCAGATACCTCGCGTGCGTGCCCTAATTTTGGGCGATCATAAGATGAAATTCTAGTGAACCCGCCCGGGTTCACTCGCCCATGAAGTTTACTGTGATTGGGCTGAAGCAACAGAAACACGGGTGAACCCGCTGGGGTTCACCGACCCATGTCGCGTTCTGGAAATTTTTTGGTCTTCGGAAAGATGGTGAACCCCGTGGGGTTCACCTGCCTGTGAAGCTCATTGGATGGTTTCTGCCCAGAAAGAATACTGGTGAACCCACTGGGGTTCACCTGCCCATGAAATTCTCTGGGTCACAAAGTCTGGGCGCACCGGTACAATACACATCACGGTGAACCCCATGGGGTTCACCAGGCCGTGATGTTCACTGTACACTCGAGAAAATCTAAAAAAATCTAAAAAAAAATTTCTAACGCTCCCTCTTCTTGCTACAACGTATAGAGACATCAAATTAGTGGCGATCCCTTCTAGAAAAGCAAAAGTAAATGAAAAATAAATCAACGATCTAAAACACTAACTAATGACAAGGAAAAATTGTGTATGAGAACTAAAATCAATCAAAAACTTGGGTTGCCTCCCAAGAGCGCTAAGTTTGGGTCGGTAGCTCGACCATAAGAGTTTTCAGAGTTGCAAATTTGTGGGGTCTGAGAGAGTAAGAACTTCCTCTCTTTCGACCCTCTGATCTTCAAAGTAGTGCTTGAGGCGGTGTCCGTTTACTGTGAAACTCCCAGTTCGTTCTGTCCAAATAGTGATGGCACCATAAGGTTGAACTTTCTGAACTGTGAAAGGACCGGACCATCTCGTGTGAAGCTTCCCTGGAAATAGCCGAAGTCTTGAATTAAACAAAAGTATTTTGTCCCCTTCATGAAATTTCTTCTTTGCAATGCGCTTGTCATGCCAGAACTTGGTGCGTGCTTTGTAGCTTTTGGCATTTTCGTAGGCAAAAAGGCGCATCTCGTGCACTCGTCAAGTTGTAGCTTTCTCCTTTCACCAGCGTTCTTGAAATCGAAGTTGATTTGCTTGACAGCTCAATATGCCCTGTGCTCAAGCTCAACGGGTAAATGACATGATTTCCCATAAATAAGTTGGAAAGGAGACATACCGAGGGGTGTTTTGAGTGCGGTCCTATAAGCCCATAAGACATCTGGTAATTGCATTGCCCAATCCTTCCGTGATCGCGATACAGTCTTCTCCAAAATTTGTTTGATTTCTCTATTGGAGACTTCTACCTGACCACTAGTCTGAGGATGATAGGGCGTAGCAATTCTGTGCTTCACGCCGTACTTTTTCAGTAGTGCTCCAAATTTCTGCTCAATGAAGTGGGAGCCGCCGTCGCTAATTAACACACGTGGAACTTCAAATCGGGGGAAAATAGTCTGCTTCATAAACCTCATAACGACTCTAGAATCGTTTGTAGTTTCAGCGGATGCCTCCACCCACTTCGACACGTAGTCGACGGCGACCAGAATGTACCATTTTCCACATGAAGAGGGGAAGGGGCCCATGAAGTCTATACCCCATACATCAAAAATTTCCACTTCCATGATGTTGTTGAGTGAGAGCTTATCTCTTTTTTATAAGTTTCCAGCCCGTTGGCAACTATCACAAGTGGAGACAAATTGTTTAGCATTATGGAATATGGAAGACCAATACAAACCAGACTGTAAAACTTTAAAAGCTGTTTTAGAGGCCCCCGAGTGTCCTCCGTAAGGTGAAGTATGACAATGGCTCAACACATCATGTATCTCCACTTCTGGTACGCATCGTCTGTACAACCCGTCCGCACATCTCTGGTATAGATATGACTCGTCCCAATAATAAAACTTCACATCATGTAGAAACCGCTTCTTCCTCTAAAAAGTGAGATCAGGAGGAAAAATGTTAGACACAATGTAATTAACAAAATCTACATACCATGGGACTTGTTGATCTAAAAAGGCATAAAGGTGTTCTTTAGGGAATGTATCATTAATCTCTAGTTCTGCAACAATCTCTTTGTCTGCGCTGCGGTCAAGTCTGGAAAGATGATCAGCGACTAGATTTTCACTCCCCTTCTTGTCCCTGATCTCTATATCGAATTCTTGCAAGAGGAGGACCCATTGAATGAGCCTTGGCTTCGCATCCTTCTTGTTGATCAGGTATTTTATAGCTGCATGATTAGTAAACACGATTACTTTCGAATTAACTAGATAGGAACGAAACTTATCGAAAGCAAAGACAATTGCTAGCAGCTCTTTCTCTCCGTAGTCGCATAATTTATCTGAGTGTCGTCAAGTGTACGACTGGCATAATAGATAGTGTGAAGCTTCTTATCCTTCCTCTGACCCAAGACTGCCCCAACAGCTTGGTCGCTAGCATCACACATCAACTCAAAAGGTAGCGACCAATCCGGGGGTTGAATTATTGGAGCTGAGATTAATGCTTCCTTTAGTTTTGAGAAGGCCTCCTCGCAATCCCTTATCCCCTTTACTGATGTAGGTGGCTTGAGATGTTCGATGACTTCAATCTTCGCTCTGTCCACCTCTATCCCTCGTTCAGACACTAGGTGCCTAAGGACAATGTCTTCCTTGACCATGAAGTGGCACTTCTCCTAGTTCAAGACTAGGTTCACCTCTTCGCACCTCTGCAAAACCTTAGACAAATTAGACAAGCAATGATGAAATGAAGAACCATACACAGAAAAATCGTCCATAAATATATCCATGAAATCTTCGTTGAAATCAGAAAATATGGCCATCATTGCTCGCTGAAAGGTCGTGGGGGCGTTGCAGAGGCCAAAGGGCATCCTTCTATACGCATATGTGCCATAGGGACATGTGAAGATTGTTTTCTCCTGGTCATCCTGGTGGATAGGGATCTAGAAGAAACCTGAAAAGCCATCCAAAAAGCAAAAATAAAAGTTATGCGCTAATCTATCTAACATCTGATCTATAAATGGAAGAGAGAAACGATCCTTTCGCGTAGCCGAATTCAACTTCCTATAGTCTATGCACATCCTGTGTCCCGTGACCGTGCGCGTAGGTATCAGCTCGTCTGCCTCGGTCTTTATCACTGTGATGCCACTTTTCTTGGGTACAACATGTACTGGACTTACCCAAGAGCTGTCTGAAATTGGATATATAACTCCGGCGTCTAGTAGTTTGAGCACTTCTTTCTTCACTACATCCTTTAGATGCGGGTTTAGTCGGCGCTGGAACTCTACAGAAGGTTTACTGTTGTCTTCCAATAGGATCATGTGCATGCAAACAGAGGGGTTAATCCCTTTTATGTCATCTAATGAGTAACCTATTACCTTCCTATGGAGGCGAAGTTCATTAAGCAGTAATTCGGTTTGCTCCTTGTCCAACGCTGCACTAACAATCACGGGGTATGTAGAATCATCCCCCAAGAACTCGTATCTCAAAGTGCTGGGCAAGTTCTTGAGTTCAATTTTCCTCTATTCCTGAGTCTCCTGAATTTGTTCTTTCTTGTTTTCAGGACTTGCATCACCGTCCAGCATTGTAACAAACTTCTCAGCTTCCCCTTTTTCATTTTTGTCAACAGAGTTTGTTAGGGCAAGCTCCAGTGGGTCCACCTCTCTCCTGTGCGGCTCAATATCCTGTGTGGCTTTTTCCACAATGTCCACCCTATAGCATGTACCTGCAAGAGAAGGTTTTTTCAACGTGTCAGTAAGATCAAATTGGACGACGTTGCCACAAATGTTCAAAGACAGTTTCCCATTCTTGGCATCCATGACAGCGCCTGCAGTAGCAAGGAAAGGTCTCCCCAGAATGATAGAGAGCTTGTCATCCTCATCAATCTCCAAAACGATAAAATCAGCAGGGATAAAGTAATCTCCTACTTTAATAGGAACGTCCTCTAGAATACCTACTGGGTGGCGTACAGATCTGTCTGCAAGCTGTATGGAAATACTAGTTGGTTGCAAATCTCCTAAGTCTAGCCTTTTACAAAGTGAAAGTGGCATGAGGCTAACGCTTGCTCCTAGATCGCACAAAGCTCTCTGAAAAGACATCTCCTCAATCTAGCAGGGTATGGAGAAACTGTCTGAGTCTTTAAGCTTCTGAGGGAGCTTGTTCTGAATGATGGCGCTGCACTACTCAGTAAGTGCAACAGTCCCTTGATCTTCTAGCTTCCTCTTATTTGATAAGATGTCTTTCAGGAATTTTTCATAAGTCGGCATCTGCGAAAGAGCATCAACGAAAGGGATGTTAATATAAAGTTTCTTTAATACTTCTAAAAACTTACCAAACTGCTTGTCCAATTTAGCCTTGACAAGCCTCTGTGGAAAAGGAATCGGTGGCTTGTATGCAGGCGGTCCCACATAGGGCCGCTCCTCTTCAACTGGTTCAGGTGCCACTGGTGTTGCATCTGACTGCGGTTCCACAGGTCTGGTAGTGAACTCATCTATCCTGTCATCAGTCGGCATCTTTGGATCTTCAAGCTGCTTGCCGCTCTGAGTGGAGATTGCATTGCAGTGCTCCCTCGGGTTTACTTCTGGTTGGGATGGAAGCTTGCCTGGTGCTCTAGAAGATGAGCTAGCTTGCTGGGCTAGCTAACTCTCTAGCATCTTATTGTGTGTCTTCAGGGAGTCCATCCTTGTCATCATCATCTTCATCATGTCTGTAAGTCCTTCAAGTTGCTTGCTCAGATTTGAATCATTATTGAGCCTTGGCTGTGGTGGTGGTGCATTGTAGTTCCTAGCCTGAAATCCTGGCGGTCTGAAATTGTTCTGTTGGGGTTGCCTAAAGTTTCCTTGTGGGGGCTGGGTTTGCTGTGGTGGAACTTGTCCAGGCTGAATCGGCTGAGTTGTCCGGTAAGAGAAATTTGGGTGGTTGCGCCACCCTGGATTGAATGTGTTGGAGTATGGATTATTGTTCGGGTTAAAATTTCCAACAGCATTCAATTGCTTAGAGTTGATCACAGCCATCTGTCCATCCTCCACCTGGCAATCTGCCCCTGCATGTCCTGCAACTCCACAGACCTCACAAGAAATAGCGTTAACATCCATAGAATTAATAGACCAAGAATCAAGCTTCCTAGTCAAATTATCAACTTTAGCTGTGAGTGCAGTAAGAGTGTCTAGGTCATACTTACCTGACTTCTTGGTAGAAGTACCTCTCTTAGATGTCCATTGGTGATGGTTGATCGTCATATCCTCGAGAAGGTTCATTGCATCATCAACTCTCCTATTCATCAAAGTGCCTCATGCTACTGCGTCCACTGTAAGTCTTGTGTTGTAATCCAAACCGCTGTAGAATGTTTGGATCAAAACCCAAGTTTCAACTCCGTGATGCGGACACGGACACATCCTCTGGAGCTCCTTAAACCTCTCCCAAGCTTCATATAGAGACTCTCCATCCTTTTGCATGAAACTCGTTATCTAATTTCGCAATTGAATTATCTTTGATGGAGGGGAGTACTTGGAGAGAAAGGCTTGAGAAAGCTCTGCCCATGTTCTTATCGAAGCAGCAGGTAGTGTGTGCAGCCAAGCTCTCGCCCTATCCCTCAGAAAGAAGGGAAATAGTCGCAACCTGATAGCATCAGCAGACACACCATTAATTTTCAACATATCGCAATATTCTAGAAAAATAGAGAGGTGCATATTGGGGTCCTCAAGAGGAGAACCACTGAATTGGTTTTGTTGCACCATAGAAAGAAGTGCAGGTTTAATTTCGAAGTTATTGGCCTCTACTGTAGGCCTTGCAATTCCTGATTGAAAACCATAAGCATGGGGGGCAGAGTAATCCTTCAATGTCATGTTGTTATAGTTGTTTCCCGTTGGTTGTGGTACTCGGTCATTGTTCACATTAAGCTGAATGTGCTCCATCTGATTTTTTCCTTCTGGATGGTTCATGATTTCTTTCTTCAGAATTTGATTTTGCTTCCTTCTTGTCCTGAAGGTGTGCTCGATCTCTGGATCAATGTCAAAGAATGTACCTGCCCTAGAACTTCTTTGCATAAAATGGTCAGTCAAAATTATGAAGTTCTAAGACCCCAAGTAAATAAAAAGAAAAAGAAAAATAGCAGTGCAGTAAGGAAAATCTAACCTAAGGCCTAGTCTACCAATTCTCAGAAATATACTAATATCAACCGTTGTTCCTCGGCAACGGCGCCAAAAACTTGACACGTCCCGCAAGTGCACGGTTATGTCGAAGTAATATAAAAGATATCGAATCCCACAGGGAACAAGTTTGAATACTAGAAAATCCGAGTCCTAATAGCTAGGCGAATCGAAATTGGGTTTTGAAGACAGAAATCGAAAACAAGCAATTGCAACTACGTCGGTAGAGGTTAAATATGAGAGAGATATCAGGGCTACGGTTTCCACCGCAATGATAATCTTAATCGCACAAGAAAGATATTAATTATTTGGTTTATTGATTTTGCACAAGGAGTCTAGCCCTAGGGTACAAGGTGCCCTCTCTCGAGTGTACACCCCGGTGTTCGTCTTAGACCGACCTCCTACTCTCGTGGTGGATCGTTCTAAGACGAACCCAATGAGTTCTATGGCAGACTATGAAATCCTCGAGCGAAGACCAAGCACTCTCGTGTCGAGGTCTCGCAAGTTTTACTAAGAGATTCCACCCTTACGATCCTTCTCTCGATATGAATCGTAATGGCTAATACGTGAGAATACTCGGCCAAGGTAAAATCACGAAATAAATACGTCAAAGTAAAATATGCTCACAATTCATCCCAAATAACGAAAATAGATACAAAGTTTGCGATCAAAATCATCAAAGGGCTTCAACCAAGCCCCGAAATAGGGTTTACGCTACAATCATCATTGAAATGCTCAAAATCTCTCTTTTAATGAAAGGGAAAGTACAAGAAAACGAATCTAAGAGGAAGGAGACGATGAACCGAAGGAATCCTGAAGAAATCGTGATGATCTTGTGTCTCAATCTCCGAAAATCTTCAAAAATTGCCTCATCGCCGTGTTCTTCCACCCCGGGCCGCTTCCTTGCGTGATTCCTCAAAAATTAGGGCAAGAAAATTAGGGATTTTATATCCCCTGCGTTCGCCTCTGAAAGAGCATTCCATAGACACCTCACTTGCCAAATTCGGACTCTAAACGAGTGAGAAATCAAGGAAAAACCGAGTAAGACTCGGACACGCGCGTGAGCCTGGGTTAGAATCATGGGTGCGCGGGGTTCACCTGCTCGTGATTCATTCTGTAAATTTCGGCTGAAAGAAGCACGGTGAACCCCGCCGGGTTCGCCTGGCCATGCTTTTCTCTATGCGGATCTCGACCTTTAGGAAAACCGGTGAACTCGGTGGGGTTCACCTGGCTGTGATTCTCTCTGTGAGTTCTGCTGGCTGGCGACTGGGATGGGGTTCACCTGGCCGTGATTCTCTGGCAAACTCCGAATGAGCTCAAATTAGACGGGTGTCTTCGTTTTCACACAAGAAATCGTCCCATGGCCTCAGAATCTCTAAAATATGTCGAAAAAAGGGTGTTTTTACCTGAAATTCCATAAAAGTACCAAAAAGTGAAGATTCAGAAGATATGAAAGAAATATGGCTATAATGAGTATAAAAGTGTTAAAATAAGCCTAGATTTGACATGAAATATAACGGAAAAACACTACCAAAATGCGATGCATCAGACGTCTCACAGACGTCCAACACAAGCAAACCGGCAAACGCCGGGCAACACCACACAAGGCCGGCGCACTTGTCCGGAGCGCGGAGAGGGGCGAGGAATCGCCAACCGAGTAGGACAACCCGGCCGGGAGCGCGAAGCTCTGGGAGCCGGAGAGAAGAAGACGCCAGTCGAGGACAGCTGATCGGCCGGGAACGGGAACCGCGTCCGGAACCCGTTAGAGGCTCACGCACAGAAAATGAGGCACATGCACGCTAACCAAAGCGCATGCACGCAAACCGAGGCACATGGATCGGCAGCCGAAGCATGCCGGAGACCCGCCTGAGGCTCGCCGGAGCTCACTCCAGCCGAGCCCGACCTCGCCGGAAGCCAGGGAGGCGCTGGCGAACTCCTCCAGGTTCACCAGACGCGACCAACCAAAGGGGGCGAAGCTGCCGCCCAAGCAACAACAGCCGGAGACGCTGGCGGACACCCTCACGGTCGCCGGATGTCGCCAGGAAGAGGAACAGGTGCCCCAGCCTCGCCGGCCGTCCCTATCCTCGCCAAAAACGAGAGAAGGAGGGAGGCGCGACGAAAGGCGGAGAAGAGGTGTCGACGCCGCTCGTCGATGGAAACCTACCCGCCGGACGAAGCCGGAGCGGGAGGGGGAAGAAGATTACCTCGGCGGACGTCCGTCTGCCGGCTCCACCACCGGCGACGCCGAAGAATAAGGAGGAGGAAGGAAGAAAGGGGTCGCCGCCCCGTTGCTCCAGCGTATCCCGTACCGCAGTACCCATACCCACCGGGAAGGACGCCGGAACCCGTCGCGGCTGCTGGAGACCTCTCGCCGGAGCCGCACTCGACGGAGGGAGAAGATCGAGGGGAGGAGGTGGAAGAGAAACCGCCGCCGTCGCGTTCGAACGAACGCGTGCGTGTACAGTAGCTAGGGCACTGTAGCCCTAATTCATTTCCTCCAAACGGGTCCCCGACCCGATAAGCCACCCGGATCCGCTTGAACCCGCTAACCCGATCTGCCAAAGCTAAGTGGGATGGGCTGGCAGCAAGGTGGGCCTGGGCCCAGCGCCTGGGCCTCACACAAGTGGTGTAGTGAATTCTTGCATTTGTTGAATCAAATGATGCCCGAAAGTGCACCTAATGTTTCTAAAGACTCGTACATCAATCTATAAACAAACGGTAATATATAATACTTCCACAAAATGTTCAATGAATGTTAAAAGAAAAGTTTATAATTATATAAAAACAAATTTAAGATGTGCACAAAATAAATTTTGTGATGGCAACTTGAGATACAACATTTAGAGTACTACCACAATCTATGACTATTTTGTAAATGTATCTATTACACTTAGTGTATATGTAGAAAATGCTAGTTCGACACCGATGGGTTAGAGTTGAACCAAGATACAGCGAACTGCAGCTGTTATGGGTTGGATTTAGTCTAAGTCAGGTTCCTCATCATTATTAGTTTGTTCACTAGAAGAATGGTTCAGGTAGTCTTCCAGTTTTGGTTTGCGAAGGATTAAACTTCCCTCTCCTGCATACATGGTTCAGTGAGGGTAATTAGCAGCTAAGTGCCCCGAATTATGGCATTTAAATCATTCAATCTATTTTATTTTCCTAACAGCAACAAACTTGCCCTTGACGAGCAGAGGCAGATGACTAGGGGGTGGAGGATTTACTAGTCTAAGGACTAAGATGTGAAGACCTCATGATCTGATCAGGAGGTTTCTTTGCTAGAGCCGAGGGTATCGAATATCTAGACTTAACTTTATGGTAATGCTCAATTTTATATGCACGTTGAAAGGCTACCTCTAGTGTCTCAATAGTGTGTGACCATTTCCAAAGAAATTTGAGTCAAAGCCCTTACTCAAATCGAGCCAGGGTGAGTTTGAGGTCTTCATGCACATCACATCTAATTCTGAGTTTGTTAAAACAAATCATATATTCTACAACAGAGCTAGAGCTGGTGCCCGGGCATATGCTATTGTATTGTTCTAGCAATTGTTTTCTAAAATGGTGAGCTCTAGCCCGGGCATATGCTATTGTATTGTTCTAGCAATTGCTTTCTAAAATGGTGAGAGACATATTTATCTCAGAGATTGTATATCATTTCATCCCATCGATCTATGGGGGGTTGATGATTGCATTCAAGCTATTGCTCTATGTTGATCCAGTAGAGCTTGGTTGGTCCGATTAAACACATGTTAGTAAACCTAATTTTACAATTTTCAAGCATAGAGCACCAACTAAAGTATTACGCTATGGGTAGAAGCCAATCTAAGAAAATGCATAGGTCTAAACTCTCTTCGAAGAAAGATGGGTCAAGTCAGATTGTTCGAATGACTTTGTCATCCTCACGGTCACGACATGCATACCTTCCTATGGTGCATCCATCTCTCATTTGGATGGATCAGAAGGAGGTTAAGCTCTAAGGGGATTTGAATTAGTGTTAAACCTAGGGTTAAACCGACATGCATCTATTCTAGACTCAAGTCGAGGCTAGTCTGACACTCTGGATGGGGTGAGACTAGGGCAGCACGATCTAAGTGACTGTTGAGATGCTCAAAGCGCTCCTCATGTAGATTCAACTGGGCAATAATAGTGTCGAATTGTGCATTCATTTAAGCCATGAGTTTGGTTAACTGGTTCAATTCACTGGTAGAGGCTCGTTTAGGGGAAAAAGGATGTTGATAGGTGGTGGATGATCTAGTAATCACACCCATAATTTAGTTAAAAGGAATCGAGATTTGCTCTGATACCAAGTTGATGGAGGGGTAAAAGAATTAGGGGTATATGTGGGGTTGTCATAGGCATAGGTAATTAAAATCTCTTTTAAGCAAAGAAAATAATGTAACATGAGATAAGCAAAGAGAGGCGGTGCACCGAACTATGAGCACAGTGGAGGGTTGTGCACAGATGATGGCAAAAAGATGATGGAACAAGGGGGTAGAGAAGGAGGCTGGACTGATGGAAGCGGAGTTGGTGACGGAGCAGGAAGGCAAGTTGACAATGCTAAGCAAGGAGCAGTAACAACATGGAAGGGGAAAGGAGAAGAATAGGAAAAAGTTGCGCACTCTTGCCAAACAAATCAGAAATCAGAGATGCATGCAGTCAATTGGATTGTATGCCATCTGCCCATTAACGAAATGAGCAGAAATATAGCTCTAACAAAACTAATACTTTGTTTACTAGGAGGGAAAATAGATAGAAAAAAGGAAAATACACTTTTTCATCATTTACTAGGAAGGATAGAAAAGGCCAGACGAAAAAGACAAAGAAAAATTACCCTATTTTCCTTTATTTTCTAATCTACCCAAATCGGGCGGAAACACATCCTTCAACGCTTTGCACATGCCTCACTTACGTCTCCGTCTACATGTGTCTCCTCCGGCGACCTTGCCTCGCCGACCTCACCAGCTCACGGACGCCGACCTCGTGACACCAACCTCGCCACACCGATTGCTGAACTTGCGGACGCCGACCTGGTCTCGTCACGTGAAAATCACGTAACTCAAATTTTCTATCTTTTCACATGACTCAGATTTTTTATTCTTAGATTTTTTTTTTCTTCATCTCTTCTTTTCCCATTTTTCTACTTCCCATTTCTCTACTTTCCCATCCCTGCTAATAAACAAAGCCAAAGTGTAATGATGGCAGCCATGGAAACTCATCTCAGGGGTGGCATCATAAATACTAGTGGCAGTGGTCAATCCGACGGAAATGTACCGATGTCAAATTCTCATCATCGATCGTTGGGGATAGCTCTGATTCTTATCAAGTATTTTTCATGAATGCCTTGAAGATACTTCGATGTCCTTTTTACAGTTAGTGTTTTTAGGCTTAGGCAGATAGATCCCGTGGTTACATTCATTCTGATTCCAAGTGCAATTCTACTTCAGAAGCATTTCTTCAAATTCTGTCACTTACAAAGAAGGATTTAGTAGTCAATGTTCTCTTACATAACCTTTCCAACTCATCAATCAAAGTGCTAACTAGTATTGACCAACTCACACAACCCTTTCTTCATTCATGCAACTTGCAGTTGCTGCTAGCTGACTCATAACCCAGTCCCAAGCTGTTGCCCTGCTTGCTGTGTGGATAGAGTAGCTGTGCACTCAGCCACCAACTCAATCGTCTCCTTGAAATTTATCTGTATTCTGTAAAAATTTTCAGATAAATAAGCTAAATCAACAATGAGCATGTATATAACACACATACACCCAAGCCAATGACCATGTATACAATATAAATTCAATTTTTTTTCTTAAACTATTATATAATTATTTTTTGTTGACGAGTGAAGCTTAAACACTATAATAACACACACATACACACGCCAATGACCATGCATATAATATGAATTCACACACACATACATATGTACCCCTCTAAGTCTTCCTGTACCCCTCTAAGTCTCAAACCAGCCAAGTAAAACTCAATATTCTACTCATGTGAAATGGTTGAGGCAGACATAGTGGATGACTTATCTAAACGAATAAAGGGAAAAAAATTCACAAAACCTTACTCCATTAGATAAGATTCGACTGTGGTGCTTCCTAATTGTGGTCTTGAATGAACCATCAGTCGTCCTGTACCCCACTAAGTTTCAATCCAGCCAAGTAAAACTCACATATTCAATTCATGTGAAATGGTTGATGCAGACAATTTGGAGGACTTATCTAAACGAATAAAGGGAAAAGAAATTCCTGAAAACCTTACAATTTTCTGGAACTACAGTTGGTTTTGGGATGAGATTGATAAGGGAAGTAAAGAATAGACACCTACAGAGAACTGCAAAAGTAATCTTGGAGGATCAATTCAAGAAAAGCACTCATTTGAAGATATTAAAGTAAGAAACAACCTTTAGCAGATCCTGGCGTACAATTGATGTACGAGAATAATCAAAAGCGTTATAGAGGTAATCTCATTCTCACCCGGAAGTTGCCTTTGTGGAAACAAATGAGTTCATAGAATTGTGCACCAAGTCGAAGAAGGACACCCTCAAAATAAGACCAGCAGCGAACCCTGATATGAGAATCATAAACAGGTTTGATTGCCTCCTTGGAGGAAAAGAGTAATTAAAACAAGGCTAAAAAATAAAAGCAAATCACCGAGCATCTTGAGGTTAGGAGGATTACCAAGAATAACGAAAAGCTCACCCGTTGAGATAGTCAATATTCACTTCAGATAAATGCACTGAAAAATGAATAAAAAAACAAAGACATGATGCAATTTTTAAATTTGAAATTTCATGAGATTACTTCACTATGTGAAAGGATACTATTGCAATTTCATCACTGAACTTAACTTCCCATTACAATGCACGATAATCATTACAGATGGCAACATGAGATTCTCAAGTAAAATAGTTCCATTTTTTGGGAGTAGTATGGAACTCTCATCATATTGGACAAACTATGGCTTTGCTTGACATAGCCGAAACTTTTAATTTTTATTGAATGAAAAAGTGATAGTTGAAAAGTAACTAGTTGAAAATAAGGGTGGTAAAAAAAAACCGATAAACCGAAAAACCGTGGTTAACTGACCGAACCGAACCGAACAAGCGGTTAACCGAATGGGTCGGTTCGGTTTACGGTCGGTCTTTAGCTTATAAATTTATGGTTCGGTTCAGTTACGATTTAGGGAAAAAATTTTCACCGGTTAACCAAACCGACCGATATATATATATATATAGATATATATATATATAGATATATATATATATAGATATATATATATATAGATATATATATATAGATATATATATATATAGATATATATATATATATATATATATATATATATATATATATATATATATATATATATATATATGTTCTAAACTTATAATATAATTAGTTATTTAGTGCAACAGTTAGATGTTGCTCTATGAGTTAGCAAGTCATTGGTTCAAAACCTATTGATTGTAGTTTAAAAATTAATTATTTTACATATTTAATTATCAAATAATAATATATAATAGTTAGAGTCAGCTTAAAAAAATTATTTTAATTATCAAATAATAATATTTAATAGTCAAAGTCAATTTTTTTGAATAGATATTAATAAATAAATTATGATCCGTTAACCAGGTGACTGGTTACTGATGGTTAACCGGTTGACTGGTTAACCCGGTCAAATCGGTTCAGGAACGGTTCATGATTTTTGTTGAACCGAACGGTTTGGTTAACCGTTGACCAAGTCAATCGGTTCGGCTAACTGAACCATGAACAACCCTAGTTGAAAAAATTAAAAGGTGTCTGGGAAAATTATTATGCTAGTCAAATTTAAAAAAAAAGAATAATATTTTTTAAAATAAAAAAATAATTTTAAATTAAAAAAATTTATTAATAATAGAAAATAATTTTAAATTTATTAATTTTTATTAAAATAATTTTTAAAAATAATTTTGCCATTGAAAGGTTGCATAAATGTAGGTGCCGATATGAAATACAAAAAGAAAATATTACTATAGCTAGAAAGCAACCAAAAAGCTCCCTCCCAGCTTTTTTCAAACCCATGCTGCTCTAAGTTTGGAATCGAGAAGCAGCCTGCCAAACATCTCAACCTTTTTAAAATCTATTATTTGCCAAACAGAACCTATATTTACTGAAAAAAATAGTTTATAATTCAATAGATTCATATGCGTTCTATAAGGGCATTTGAAATTAACAATGAAAACTAGTCCCACTTGTTGATAATGAAGTCTTGAAGTCGGTATACTATATTCATCAATTAATTGCCCATGTCATCACACAACAAAAGCAACATCACTGCAGCTACCTGAAGTTGCAAAAGCACTATGTTCTATAATAAATGAAATGAGCTCCCAAGGAGTGACCAGATGCTTTGATCAATTAGCAATCGACCACCTTGTTTATGATCAACATGAAGAGAGTAGAGATAAACCAACAAAAGACAATGGGACGAAGGAGACACTCCGGCTTCGAGAGCTCAATATGCCTTGAGAAAAGATTGGCACACCTCTTTGTTGCATTATGTTGAATGATCAAATATGAAGCTGGAAACAAGAGGAGTGTCAACAAAAGTGCCGCAAAATCCATCAACATTACATGTATAATAGTAGGAGCAAGTAATCTTGGAAGCCTAATAAGCTCTAATGCTCCTTACTAAGGACAATGGTAGTTGAGATTAGGGTGTTAAATAGTAGTCCATGCCGGTGTATTAATCCATATCAGGTTGGTAGTTGGTACTACTAAATAGACTGATTTTTTATTCCATGATCAATAAGTCTTTTGATTGACGTGATGATGAGTAGCTTGAGTTCATTGATCTTAACTCAAGAGTCTTGCCCACTTAGGCAAGCAAAAATATGTGTATAAATGATGGCTCCGCCAAGACATGAAGCTATGTATTGGTCAGATAATATCTAAATAGTTTAGTTTATAATTCAATCCTCTACGTGGAGCTAGTGGAATCTATTAATGAGGTATGATGCCCAAGGGGCAAAAGAGTATATTTGGAATCCAGCCTCCAACTCCTTATTTGGTTATTGATCTCTGTCTTGGTAATGAATTAGAAGAATGTCAAAAATGGATCTTATGAGGGATTGGCTTAGACTTTGATCAACAAATCAGAAAGTTCAGCTGAAAATGAGATAAAATTAACCATTACAGCAAAAATTCGACTATTGGAACCTAATGATTCCAGTGATCTGATTTAAAATCTTGTCTATTGCTTGTTATCTCACCTATTATAGTCCTCCCTCACACTTTGTACTCATCACTCTTGCTCATGCGCAACCCTAGTTTCTGAAAACTTAGTGGTGCCATCATGACTCACACTTAGAATTATCATTGTTATTCATGTTTCCTCATATTTCCTTGGCTAGTGAAACCTCACCACTATTGACTAATTCAAATTGAGATGAAATCAACCAATAAAATGAAAAGCCCAATTCAAATAATTGGGATCTAGTGATTATAATGATATAATTAAAAACCTTGCACACTACTCATTATCTCTTGTCTCTTGTCACTCCTCCCTACTTGGTCCTGATATCTCACTCACACTCAAACTTAGTGGCTCACATCATCGTGGCTCACACTCGGCGCTATGGTTGTCACTCATGTTTTGCATCTTAGCTAATGAAAACTCACCACTTTTAAGAGGTAGTCTAAGTCTAGTCCTAAATAAGTTAATACAATTATCTAACTTTTAATTTAATTAATGTATATTATTTTGTACTAGGTAAATGTTTATAATCTAATAATTAAACTTATCTTAATTACTAGTTAGCATCTTAGGCATAAATAATTAAGCATCAACAAATAATTTAGTCATTCATATAAATAAAAATTATTTAATATATATTTGAACATAATCATTAAAAAATTACAATTATAAATAATGTTTAATCATATCCAATAATTTAGTTAAACTAAATATTGACCATATAAATTTTGTGAACATTATCAATTATTTATATATTAAAATTTTCAATTATCTATGATTAAAAAAAGCATAATATTAAAATTCCATAAAATAGGAGGATAGTATATATTTTAAGTTTTTATATGATTATCAGAATACTATGAAGTATGAAGAAAAATTAAAAATTCATTAATTGTAAATTTCAAATGCGTTTATTTCTGATATGTTAAATACATTTATTGTAATAATGAAATATTATGAATGAAATAAAAACACATATTGTAGTAACTAGATACAATTACTCAATAACAAATCATACCAAATTACCAATTTAAAATTTTATTTTTATATTTGTCTTATTTTTATTTTTATTTAACTAATTTTTTCTCCAATTCTAATGTTATGGCTGATACAATTGAGATTGTCTTTTATATTATGAAAATTATAGAAGGATGCATGTCTGAAGCGGGTGATATACCCTTCAGTTATCTGTGGTGATGAATTTAAGATATAAAAATGAATTTGAATGAGTACCTAGAAATTATTAATTTTTCACTATAACTTGTAAGACTTTTAATATGTGATATTACAATTCATACTTATATGGGATTTACATCAAAGTGATGGTTTTAGTTTGGGGTCCAGGCATCAAGCTTGCACAAAATTGTTGTCTACACCTTAGCTAAATTTTGTCAAGTGGCATAACATGAGTATGAAATTACAAATTAAATAGGAAGATCATTAGCAAGAGTAAGAGAAAGTATTGACCCATTCATCTCATCATTTGTCAGGTACAAGAAAGACCTGCCAGGATCCCGGACAATGTAGAAGACCCACTATGTCCCTCTCAATATATTTCCAAGCTAATTGATACTATGTTAGCAACCAACACAGTGCATACAAAAAAAAAATGAAGATGATGATGGTTGGATAGAGGTAAAACCATTAACACACTCTATATGTTCCCAAGCATAGTGATAATTCTCCCAGCCTACTTATTTGCAATATCAGCAAAAACAAACGTTGGTAAAAAAATAAATCTACATAAGAAACCAACCCAATCAAGCTTATCACGAAAGGTTATGAAATGAAAAAAAAATCCTCTTGCAAGATACAAAGTAAAAGAGGAAGTTCTAACCCCTTAACTCACTGAAGAGGAATACTAAGTTGTCAAAACCACTTCTTCATACAAGTCTTCTATTGTGAAGTATTCTGTGATCCAAGAAATGTTTAAGTAATAGAAAAACAGGGGTTGATAGAGATAAAGGGGCAATGAGAAGATTTATATCCCTCAACTCAGCAAAACATCATGTTGTAAATTTGTGAACCAAATCCACTCGTGCCACCCAAGAAGAAAATCATGGTTGCCATAAAATCATGAGTAAAAATATTGACCAACACTACAAGGGCAGATGATGTAGCAACTAATAGGTGAGGGGGTTCTTAAGCCGTACTCTAGGGTTTTACACAATGCGCGATAAAACGGGAGAGGGTCATGAGACGAGGGAAGAGAAAACGCGTCAGAAAAGTGCAGGGAATCTGATAGAAAGCACGACGAAACAACGACGAGTTCGATTAGGGCAACACGAATGCGAATGAAGAGAACGACACCCAACTAAAATAATGCAACGCACTAACCTCGTAGCAATTTTAGCAATTTCCTGCAACTCACTTAGCATGTTTAAGCGTAGCTCGCGTTGGGGATTGCGGTTTCGCGCCGTTTAGCTCGGGCGCCTATGAAGCTGAAATAGACCAAGAACAAGAGATCTGACCACGCCTTCGATGGCGGATGGCCGGGGGTGAAGGATCAAAGAAAACCACAGCAAAGGAATGCGATGAAAACGTAAAGAAAACAGGCGAACCTGACCCACCAGAAAGGTAGGATCTACTCCTTATAAGGCGGGGAACACAAGCTGGAAACACGTCGAGTCGAGACACCGGTCGCCGACTCTTACAAACTCCGAAGGCGAAGCGACTTCACCCTCCACACAAGCTGGAAGCTCTCTTGCTCACCAGGAGATCTCTACCTCTAAGAGAACTAATAACATACTAGCCCTACCTCCTCTTTTATAGAATAAGAGGGATGGGAACAAACAAAATGCACAAGAGACAAGGAACTTTAACCACCTAACAACTATTGCAGGCCACTAAAGTGGTCAAGCTGCAACTACAAGACAAAGATTAACAAACTATTGCCTAATATTCTTCGAAGCTGGTAGCACGATCCTGCGTCTTCGTATGGGGGCGGCTTAGATGCGCTCGGAGCACATGGCGACAAAACAGCAGAATTTGGACGTCGTGGGCTGAGTTACCACCGTGGCGGCTCCATCTTGGGCCGAGTTACTGATGAGATTGAGCGGCCCACTTGGGAATGGGTTCTCAGGCGGTTGGCTTGTAGTGTCCTTGGGTTGAGTCGCATCGGTTTGAGTGGAAAGGGGACTAACGACGCTCATGAAACGGTCCGGAGGCTTGCTCTGGCGTTGGGATCGCCGGATTATCACTTTGTTGGGCACCTTTGGATCATCATGAGGTGGAGCAACAAAGTAGGGGGGGTGGTGCACGTCGAAATGGGGTCGTCGGGGCCTGATCTGATCTTCAGAGGCGAACACGGCCTGCCCGTGTCGGTGGTCACGGGCGTGTTCGGATGCTCCAGGTTCCGTCGCGGAGATTACGGCCGGGTGCACGGGCGTGTTGCAGGCCGTGTTTGCGTCCACGTCATGGCTGGGCCGTGCCGTGCTGGTCTTCACGGCCTGGCTATGTTGGGGCAGACAGTCGGGGCCGTAGTCCGCTTTACGGGCCGTAATGTTGGGCCCAAAATCCACAGAAGGTTGCGTCATGGCCGTGCTGGTCTTCACGGCCTGGCCGTGTCCGGGTTGGTTTGGTGCGGCACCGAACACGGTTGTGGGAACAAGCGTGCAGAGGGGTTGCGTCCTCGTCACGGGCGTGACCGCCGTCAAGGCCTGGCCGTGTCGTGGTCTGGGAAACTCCGATCGCGCTAAAAATCGCGCTGTATCTTTCCCACGTCCAGGGGAGTCTTCCCAAGTGCCTTCCAGGGAGTTTGGGCCGTCCTCAAGTATGTTCATAGGCCCATTTGCTCCTGCATCAGCCGAGGACCCACGAAAATATTGACTTAAGTTAATTGTCCCTTGTACGAAACTTATATCATAATTCAATATCTTTTATTCTGTTCATTCAAATGCTGGTTAATTTTGATTTTATTTTATCCTAAACAAACAAATTTAATATATTTACATGCTAAACACATATTGTAGGATGGAATTGGAGAGTGAGGCTAGTTCCAAAGTTGTTTGAGATGTTATCCCCTTGATTTAGACATGTTGTATCTTGGCATATACACAATATCAATACAGTATGAATCCAAGAATAATGAGGCAACGTCTCAAATTGGGTTTCTAAAATCTTGGTACATCATATATTCCTGACTTTGTAAATTTGTCTGACCTTAGTTCCGTGAAAGAGCTCGAAGATCAGACAAGATCAATGAGTAATAACAAAATACTTTTTTTTTCTCTTCCTTAAAAGTTCATTGTTTTAGCAAGATGTATCGTGTCCAACTGATAGTTGGCAACCAATTTAAAAACTTTTAAAACACAAACTGATTTGGCCATAGTACCATATATTCTCAATTGCTAAACTCTATTGACCTTTCCATGAGAGGGCTCAAAGATTCAGGAGAAACTAATGAGTCTGAACAAAATAATCTTTCCCCTCTCTGAGAAGTGCACATTTTAGTGTCACTAATAGAAAGCAACCAATTTCTCAAGCTTCTAATCGTAGACTAATTTAGACCTCTTTCAGAAGCTTCAGCCATGAAAACCAACTATTTATGATAAGAACATATTCTCAGAGTCAAACTACATTCCTATGATTCCACTCCATAATCCTGTTGCTCTGTTTGTTTGCGCTCAGGGAGTAAGTGGTTATGAAATATGAAGCTTTCAAGCATATGTAAAATCAAACGGGTAATCAGTAGTCATACACAGTTACACAATATTTAAAATCAAATCATTATTCACTGCTCAGAACTAATAATACACACCAACTTAATGAGAGGAAGATCGAAATTGTATGACCCCAGCAGCAATAACTGGTATACTGTTCCGCATAAAATAGGTTCAAGGTGATGTCGCTTTGAACACGGGATCATCACAAATACAGATCCAAGTGCTCCAATCAATAACCCAAATAATAAACCCTCCCTTTTTCTTCTCACTTCCTTTTGTAGGAATGTCCGTCCATATACAAAATACGAACCAACTAATATGCAATTTGAAGTGGAATTTTAACACCAAACATGAGACCAATGCAACATGATTCTTATCCTTTTCTTCTCCGACAAAACTATTGATAACTTCAAGTGACCCGCCCAAAAATGTGACGTCAAACAATACGAAAAGTAGAAAGAAAGAAAGAAAGAAAGACTCAGCTAAGCATAGTGCAAATATCTATTGTTTCATCAGCAAAACCACTGAGCGGAATGTACCAGCTTCGACCAAAGATCTATTGTTTCATTATTTCAGATAGATTAAAGCGGAAACGGAAAGGACGACATCAATTTACCTTTCTCAATCCGCCTGCCACCGAGAGGGCGCGGGCGATGAACACTTTGAGCATCTATCAAGAACGAACCCTAACCGTCCCGCGAAAAGAGAGAGAGCTCGGTTGAAACCACAATCGCGCTGTGAGAAATATCAGAGAGACGTTGAAGTGGGCTCAGAACAATTTTATTTTTAAGGGATAACTGCTACTCTAATAATTATTAGAGATAATTAATATATTAATATTAATAAAAATTTTCAAAAAAATAAAATTTTAATTAAATAATTTAAATAGTTGATATAATTATTAATAAATTTTAATGTATAATTTTATGTGTATAATCATTTTACGTAATAGTATAATATAATTTACAGTATTTTTCCGTCAGAATTGCCTGACTTTTGACCCATTAGAGCATTAGTGTAGAACACTGAAAGCTAATTCATTCGTCTAACGCCTCGTACTAATTTTAGTTTCATATAACCTAAAGTCGAGACAACCCACGATGTTACCAGAAAAATATACTTGAAAGTGGAGATGTTTAGGGTAGTCAAAATATGACATTACTTGTCAACACAATAAGATACGATACGAGATTTTATGGGTTTGAGTTAAATTAATTATGTTTCATGTCGTAAACATGTCGACTTGTTTATAACTCGCCAAATTTTGTATCGTGTTGACGAGTCAACCCGTATAATCTGAGAAAATTTCCTAGGCGCAAGGTCCCTGCCTAGGAAATTTAGGCGAGATTCAATCTCAACCAAATTATGTTGCTTTGAAAAGAGTGTAAAATTTGATATACTTGCACAACATTCGAGTGCACGAATATTAAAATAGTGTAAATGGTTAGATTATACTAGCCTAACAATCCTAGACGGCGTCTCTGCCTAGGAAAAATTTTCGTATAACCTATATATATAATATAAAAAATAATATATTATATAAATATTAAAATATAAAACTAAAACTAATAACTAATAATTTAATTGTTCATCTTAAACATCTAATAAAATGATATATTTTTAATCTTTACTTCTTTAAAAATATGATATGAAAATGTGTAATAGAATGAATTAAATATGTTATTTGTGTTTTATTGCATGTGTCATATTGTGTCGTATAATATGACATATTTATTAATTGTGTTATTCGTATCATATTGTGTTATTCGGGTCATAATATAAGTGGATCATGTTTGTGTTTTGTATATTGACCCGTATACATAAACGAGTCATGTTCATGTCAAGCATAATCGTGTCACATGTCAAGTTATTCATGTCGTATTGTCTTATTCATGTCATAATATAAGTGGATCATGTTTGAAATTTGTATATTGACCCATATACATAAACAGGTCATGTTCGTGTCAAGCATAATCGTGTTACGTGTCAAGTATGACACGATCCATTATGACACGTGAAACACAAATTGCTAGCCCTAACACTATGTTTACTAGAGAAGAAAGGGGAGAGAAAAGACATAAAACTTTATTTTCCTTAGTTTACCGGAAAAGAAAGGAAAATCAAGGAAGGAAAAGTCCCCTGATTTTCCTTCCAAAAGACATAACACTGTGCATTCGGGCAGAACGCCACGCTCACCTCGTAGCCTCATCGCCAGGCGATGTTGTGGAAGATGCTCACCGAGTCGACCACTGACGTGCTTGCCCTACGTGCCGTGGTTAGTCGTCTCCCCTCCATCGCCTACGTCCTCCTCTTGTCCTTCGCCTTCCTCACCCTCCTCTCCCTCTGCCTCCTCTACGCTGCCGGCTGCACCCTCTGCTTCCGCAGCGTCCGCACCGAGCTCGCACACCACGTTGGCATGAACTACCTCTTCGCCCCCTAGATCTCGTGGCTCCTCTTACTCCAGTTCGCACCTACACCCCTCCTCTGTGCTTCCGCCGCCGAATACCCCTTCTTCTATTGGCTCTTCGCCCTGCCCATCATCGCCCTTGACATCAAGATCTACGGGCAGTGGTTCACGCTCTTCGTCCGCCTCGTCTGCCTCGTCGCTGCCTTATCGCCGGTGCGTTAGCCTCGTCGCCTGCAAACTTCTTTATCTTCTCTTATTCTCACGTGATTTTACTTTTCCTTTTCACCCATTTTCTTTTCTTCATAAATTTTCTTTTCTATCCTTTTTCTATCCTTACTTATAAGCATAAAGGTAGAGATGAGAACAATTGATAAAAATTGAATTTATCGATTTTACTAAAATATTAATTAATTCGATGAATGACAAGGGTTGAGTGAAGTAATCTACAATAGTTAATATAATTTTTTTACCAAATTTTTGCTCACCCCTTACGTTTGTGTTCGTCATGCATCTTCAACAGCAGGCTCCCTTACTAGATTAGACATTGGAACTGTTATTGTAGGTTCCTTCACTCGACGCTAGAGACTTCGCAACAAAGTGGTTTCCAAGCTCTTTGATGACTCAAATAGTGTGGACCCTATATATCTATTACCTTTTAGTCGTGCTCTCTGATAACTTAAATTTATTGAATTTACTAAAAACAATCTAGATACTACGAATTTGCTTAGTAATTTTTTTGGTTCAGTACTATATATATATATGCACCAAGCCTAAAGCCATCCCTCTATGCGTTGGCTCGTTAATTCACTTGATAAATTGTATAAAGTTATAAATAATTTATTATATACAAAAAATATGAATATTATAATTGGTAAATATGTAAGTGATTTACTGATGAATAAATTTTTTATTTGGTTCGATATAGATAATAAAATTTTAATTCAATAAATTTTATAAAATTATAAATTGGTCATTGGTAATTTAGTAATTACAAAATACTCACTCCTAACAACTATATGGCAAGACATGCTACCTTACCAAAGATCATTGTCACTGCATTGGCTATACCAGTGATATCATATATTGTATTCCCTAAAAAAACTTGAGCTTCAATTTGGGCAAACAAGCCTAGCTTGTTAAGTCTTCGGGCTTATTTATTGGGGGGAAAGTTAGAAGAAAAGAAGAGAAAGTAGGAAGAAAATAACTATAAACTTATTTATTTGGGCGGACGAATAGTTTAAGAGGGAAAGCTAGACATTAATCCTTCCATTTTCTTTCCTCGTGTGTGTGTATATATATATATACAATATGAGTGAAAAAAATAAAAATTAGGATGCATATATCAATCCTTCAAACTTTTTTTCCTTCTAAATAAATACAAGGAAGGAAAATCTATAACACATTTCATCTATTTATTTTTCTTTTTTTTTTCTTTCCTTCCCTTTGTACTTTGTATCTATGTAAACACAATGTTAATATAGCTTGTCTATATTGATAAGCTCTTAGAACCTCACTTGGAGGCCAAATACTTTTCTCCTTATGCTCTCTCCGACATAGAACATCTTCCCTTTGTACTTTCTATCCGTGTAAACACAATGTTAATATAGCTTGTCTATATTGATAAACTCTTAGAACCTCACTTGAAGGCCAAATACTTTTCTCTTATGCTCTCTCCGACATAGAACATTCTTTCATTAAATCCTAGCTAAATCCACCGATATTCATAAAACCCCAAAACCTTGCCCTGGGTTTGGGCATTATGACATTATCAATTGAAGCCATTACAAGTATTCTCACGAGACTTGCTCTACTTTTCTCCAAATCACAAGAGGAGAATATATTGAAAACTTATTAGGCGAGACCCTAAAAGTTTATTTCCAAAATTGGAGAATGGCTTTTCCTCAAGAGTATCAGCAACTCACAATGACTGCAGATGATACTTCAAATGTAACCACACAGATAAGACAAATGATTCTTGGATACGATGAGTATAGAGGTTACACTACCATGCAGAATCAGGCTATCTTAGATCTGGAAGCTCTAGTAATAACTTCCATGAAAGATATTGTACCATTTTCAAACCAATTTCTATCTCTGGCTGGGAAAACATGAGCTGCATTTCTGTCAACAGAAATGTCAGAAAGATATTTTAGAAAATTACCAGCACCATATAATACTAAGATAGCAGAACTGTGGAAAGAAAAATATCCTCGAATGACTGTTGGCATTTTGCCAAGGATTATGTTCACGTATGGAGTCTTACAAGAAATTTGTAAGACTAATGAAATGAATAGACAGACAAAAGACTTCTCTTTTTGCCAAACGATTGCAGTTCCAGGCACCTATTCATCAAATTCTAGACCAAAGAAATTTTTTAGGAAAGCTACGACTTACAAGAGCCACCCACACAAAAATCATGTCAGAAAACTGAAAAAGAAAAAAACCAGGTAAAGCCAAGTGTAAGTGTTTTGTTTGCGGAGAGTTCGGACATTTTGCAAATGAATGCCGAAGTAAGAAGGTAAATAGAGAACGTCTAGCAGTCTACCAACAGTTGGAACTACTACCAGAATGGGATGTAGTTAGTGTAGAAGAAGATGAAGATCCAGATGATTCGGATCTGTGTTCTTTCTCTGATGATGAACAAGACAACAAAGAGAGACATAATTTTGTTTTAATGATGACAGAAAGAGTGTTAGATTGGAATTCTGAGAGAGAGAATTTTAAGCTAACCAAAGAACAAGAAGAGTGTTTACATCAGTGGATAATACATCCTGATTTATTACCACACTCGAATAAATGTCTATTTTGCCCAATCAAGACTGTGAAATGGGCTCGGATGCAATGTGCTGTTTGTTATATAATTGCTTGTTCAGTCTGTAGTAAGCTCAAGTTTAACATAGAAATACCTTTGGGAGATTTACCACCTAGATATGTGAAGATTGACTTCAGAAAGTTGACAGAAGAACAAGCGAATCACATAATAAATTTAGAAGAAGAAATAAGAAAATTGTCAAGAAAAGGAAAAAGCATAATGATGGAGGAAGAGATCATTCTAAAAGCTGAAGAACGTAAGCCAGTACGTTTTGCAAGTATCAGTAATAATTTACTGAACTTAACAGCTACATTGGAGATAGATAGTGAGAAGTATAATGTTCAAGCAATTTTAGACACAGGTGCTTCAAAATGCTGTATAACACCTACGGCATTACCAGAAAAATGTTATGAAAATACAGGAGAATACACCATCTACGGAGTTAACAATGTTCAGGTAACCAGTAAAAGGTTGAAAAATGGATTCTTAATCTTAAACAAAGAAAAGTACTTGATGCCTTTCACATATGCTCTACCACTATCAATTGGCGACAAAACTCAGCTGATTATTGGGATGAATTTTGTTCATAGTTTTAAAGGAGGTTTAAGAATAGAACAAGGAACACTGACTTTCTACAAGAAGGTAGAAGTAATACAAACAACTCCAATCAGTTCTCGAGTTGCTTTGAATATATTCCATGAAGAAGAAGACTTAGACTACATTAGTAGAGATGCAGTCTGTGAATTGTGTTCTTATGATCTGGGAAAGCTGTCAGATTATGAACCTCAAATACTTCCTACTTTGAAAGATTTAGAGGCTTCACAAAACATTGGATTAGACCCTAAAGTACATTGGGAAGCAGACTCTGTCAAGTGTTTTATAGAGATAATAAATGAAGACCTAATTATCCAAGATAAACCTATTGTGCCCAATCTAGAAATGAACATGGAGTTCAAAAAGCATATTCAGGAATTACTTGACATGAAACTGATCAGACCATCCAAATCCAAACATAGGACGGCAGCTTTTATCGTCAACAAACACTCTGAAATAGTGAGGGGAAAGACAAGAATGGTTTGTAATTACAAACGTCTGAATGATAATACTTACAAAGACCCCTACATATTGCCAAATATTGACCTACTAATTTCAAAGGTCAAAGATAAAAAAGTATTCAGCAAATTCGACTTAAAATATGGGTTCCATCAGGTAGCTATGGCTGAAGAAAGCATCAACTGGACTGCTTTTGTGTGTCCACAAGGCCATTTTGAATGGTTAGTAATGCCCTTTGGGTTGAAAAACGCTCCTTCTATTTTTTAGAGAAAAATGGACCAGATATTTGGCGAGTATGAAGAGTTTATATGTGTTTATATTGACGATATCCTGATTTTTTCTAATGACATAACCCAACATCTCGGTCATTTGTCAAAATTCTTTGCAAAAGTTAAAGAAAAAGGGTTAATTCTAAGTCAGACAAAGATGAAACTGGGAGTTTCGATTATTGAGTTTTTAGGATTGGAAATTGGAGAAGGTAAGATAAAACTGCAGCCACATATCATTAAGAAGTTATTAGAATTCCCAGATGACACCCTAGAAACTTTAAAGGGATTGCAGAGATTTTTAGGAATTTTGAACTATGCAAGAAGTTATATTCCTATCTCAGCAAGTATACTGGACCTCTCTGCAATAAGTGTTCAAAAACAGGAGAAAGAAAGTTCAACAAATATGACTGGGCATCTATACAGCATATCAGGCAAATTGTACAGAAGTTGCCACCATTGCAGATGCCACCTCCAAATGCTTATATAATAGTAGAGACAGATGGCTGTTTATCAGGATGGGGTGGAATTTTGAAATGGAGACCCAATAAAGGAGATTCACAGACGAAAGAACAAGTTGCTAGGTATTGTTCAGGAAAGTATAAGACGGCAATCTCTACAATAGACGCAGAAATAATGGCTTGTATCTATGCACTGGACAAGTTCAAGATATTCTTACTAGCTAAAACTAAATTTACGCTCAGGACAGATTGCCATGCTATAGTCTCATTTTTTTCAAACAGTCACTACTAGCAAACTTGCAAAGAATCGATGGGTCAATTTCATTGATTACGTCACAACTATGGGAGTAGACGTAAAGGTTGAACATATCAAAGGAGTAAATAATGTTGGTGCAGACAAATTGTCAAGGATTATAGCCACAAATTCTATTTATGTGCTCGTTGATAGTCCAAGCTATGAAGTCTTTTCGGCAAAAATGACATTAAGTTTAAAATATAGACAGAACATGTTGCATAAATTACCTGACTCTGTCAGTAGTTATATCCAGAATTTAGCCGAAAGAAAGACATTGGAAGCTTTAATTTCTTTGCAAGAAATATTAAAGCACCAGATTGAACCCCTTCCAGGAATATACATCAGACAACAAGCTGGAAGACTGTATTATACAACTCTAATACAGTTTGATGAAGTTGAAGAGAAAGACTATCCGTTTGTTCAACGATTATACGAGCATGGCATGATTCGGCATATTGAATTTGAGTTTATTACTCCAACGTTTCTTAATCCCGCATTACTGGAAAAGGTCACTGATGATGTTTTCAGAGTATTAACTATCCATTCTGATTTTTCCGCTTTTTAAAGATCATCAGTTTAAACCCATTTCTCGGATAGTTACAATTCATTATGAGAGAATTTGGTCTCAAGATCTGGAAGCTCCTTGGTATTCATAGATATACGATGAAAGCACTTATCAAATTTCCATTGATGGACTTCCACATTCTTATTTTGGTATATGGAGTTCTACATACGATCAGGTATTGGATTTACCTTTTTTGCAGGTATGGGCTAGAAACGACAAAGACCGGTTATCTCCCTCGATTTATGGATATGACTCAGACAATATTGGCGAAGATTTTTAGCATCTGTCATACACATCAACTTTAAGTACACGCACTGACAAAAGATGTCTAGGGTATCTTTTGTAGCTGAAGCTTTATTCTCAAAGGACAGCTAAAAGGACAAAGATTAATGGAAGACAGCAAGAAAAGATTCTGAAAGGACAAAGCTAATTGATGCATGACCGCACAAAAGGATTCAGACTTCAAATTATAAAAATACATCCTGGTTGTATTTTTATACTCAACTTAATAAATCCCTAAATATCACTTGTGTAATCACAATAATATATAGATGTAATAAAATTATAATCAACTCAGGAAAATACAACCAAACACAAGAACACCAATATTTAACGTGAAAAAACCCCTAGAAAATAGGATAAAAAATCACGGGAGCCGGCCACCAAATTTTCACTATGAAGGAAAACTACAAAGTCTCTTCTCAATCAACAATTTCATCAAACAGAATCAAATTCAACTCAAGGGAAATACAAATCCCGAAATCACTCTCTGAATTAATTCAGACAAACGAAGAGACTAATAAAAAATATGACCGTTGGATATGTAAGGAATTACCCCAGGAGCAACCCTGTAAATTCTTGCATCGATCAAACGATGAATGGCACCAAGATCACGCCCAGAAGTTTTTAGCCAACTTCTCTTCTCTATTTCTATCTCCTACCGCCGCTCTCGTCAAAATCGAGAGCAAACCCAAAATCCTTTTCACCAATCCAATTCTCTACCTATTCCTTCACGTGGGCATTAGGTTTTAATTTTTTAAAAAAAAACCTTTTACAATAAGGTCCACTCCCTTCTTCTATTTGCATGTGGGTCCCTACTGTTGGGGTATGCCCTTAAGGCTAATGTTTGAGGCCTTGGGATTATATCAGTATCATGTATAAACTTTATGTTTATAAAGGCAATGGTTGTTATTCAGGTTGTTATATTATCTGCTGCAATACATATACTTCTGAATAATGTCTCAATGCTGTTCAGCTTGGCTGACATGCACTTTTGTCCTTAGTCGAGATATCTTGGTGAACATGAGACAGCCTTGATATGATTGAGACTAATATGTGTTCTAATCTTATAGGATGCTTCGAGCATGGAATAAGATGTAGACTCATGGGTACATTGGATGTACTGGACAGACCCTACTAGGATATTCAATTGCTTGTCACAATGTGAATAATCCTTGTATGCAAACAAGTGGCATACTTCCTCTGACTTGAGATAACTTGTGTTTCTAAATGATGATTGGCATTGTTTTGAGGTAGTTCGATATCATTTGAAACATAATGGTTATAGACTATCTTGGATGATGAGCATGAGTCATGTTAGGGTGCTAGTGATAGATAAAGGATTGCCGTCTCCTAGTTTGGAGTGTGATGTTCTATAGGGGCCCCCTGGATGAGATGATTGAGAAAGTGTATGGCCATACCCAGGTGACTATGTTCATCTGATCTAATCATTCTCATCATATTGGAGCTACAGGCTTGACTCGCTTGTCCAATAAGAACATCCAGTGGCAAAGGAAACATGTATGCCTAGTGAAGTGGATTCACACTTGTGCTGTGGTTTGGGTGTAGTCTTGGAAGACTCTTTCCTTTATATCGGGAGACAGTGATGTGTTGCTAGATACCCCTCACTGATCGTGATAACGTAAGTTGTCGTTACCGACATTTAAAGGAAACCCTTAGGGTCGCACAATTTGATGATATGGCTTACTTAAGTCAGATCGTGTGGACTGAATTGTTTGGGTTCAGTTTAAAGGGATTTAAACTCTGATTGTAAGTGAGATCTGGTCTGATCATGTTTGATTGATTAGGGCTTGAGATCGGTAAGCTTTGATCGAGAGAATGGATGCTAGATCAGTGAGATCAGGAGCATCAAGAGATGAACGGTTAGATCTGGAGCCTTAGGGTTTATTGTGATCTAGACCAAATTGCTTGGGTTAATTGGTCTTTGAACCAGACCAAATTGAACCGGCTCATCAAGTGAGCGCATGGTTCAAGAGGAGAGGAATTTGCGATTGGGGTAAACCCATGGTCGCATCACAAGTTGAGATTTTTCTATTTTTAGAAAACATGTCTCTAAATGTGGGCACGCCTCACGTTCTCTCTTTCACGCCTCTTGTCGCCTCTTTGGCTTGGTCTCTACACACATTCTCGAGAGGAGAAGTTGAGACGACAAGGGAGAGGTTTCGCCAAGCAAAGTTGTTTTCTCTTCCCTTCCATACGACAAGGACCTTTGGAGAACCTTGCTAGCACAAGGATCAACAAGGAGTAGGCGACATCACCTTGTGTGCGCACCATTTGGAGGAGAAGCATTCGACTCTCTTCTTCCTAGACGCCATCCAAGAAATGGCATTGGTAAGAATCGATCCTCATGTATATGAAAATATAAAGTTGATCATACTGCATGCATCGATCTAGAAACCTATTCCGCTGCGTTAAATCCTCTGCATGCGCCTATTAGGGTTTCGCCCCATGTTAGGGGACTTTCACCTGCATGATATAGGACCCACATATAACAATCTCCCTCTCCTACATCATGCAGGGATGACCAAGCTGGCCATCTTCTTACAAACCTCACTCTTCTCTTTTGTCATAACCTTCTTCACTCGATAGCACTCTGGCTTTCTTTCTCTAATCATGACAAAATCATTGTCATATTGCCTTGAAAGTTTTCTTTCACTAAGTGACCTTCTCAACTAAGTTTTCTTCTGAGATTGCTGAGATATCTGTCTTTTTTGTGCTCTGCTTGCAACATTTGATTGGTGCTCATCCTGGAACTCTCCCCCTGGTTGAGATACTAGCTCACTTTGTACTTTAGGAGAAATGACATTCTTTAATAGAATCTTCACATCCTTCTGACTTAAGGGTCCAATCCTTCTGTGATATAATTTTGAAGTAGGTGCTGAAACAGTACTAATTTCTGAAACCTCAATATCAATATGATAAAGAGCATGTTGCTTACTTCCTCTAGCACATATAAGTGATCCTTTTATTAGCTTCCACTTTTCATTACCAAATGTGCTCACTAAGCCCTCATCATCAAGAACACCAGGTGAAATCAAACTGAATCTCAAGTCAGAAATATACCTTACATCTTTGAGAATCATCTTATATCCAAGGTTAGTCTTGATAATGATATCTCCTTTTCTTCTGATAACTACAGTATCCTTATTTCCCATCTTTACAATGCCTAAGTCATAATGATGTAATGATAAAAAATAATCAATATGAGGGGTAGTATGAAAAGAAGCACCTGTGTCAATGATCCAACTGTTTTTCCATTGATTGCCAATATACTTTCTGTGTCACTTGCTGCTAGAATGTCAACATCACTGTTCATAGTGATTATAGGGTTGCTCTCTTTATCCTCTCTTATGATTCCACTGTTTTCTCCTCTCTAAGCCTTCTTGAATGACCAACAATACTTCTAAATGCTACATAATTCTTTTCTTCTTTTTTTGATTTTTCATCTAAAAAAAGCATTTCAAAATATGTCCCTTCCTATGGCAATAAAAGTACTCAACATCTTTTCTAGTAGATGAACTATTCTTAGAATTCCCATGCTGGTATGAAGATCTATTTGTGCTTCTACCACGATTTTTAGTCACAAATACTTGAGATCTATTTGCATCCATAGACATTCTTCTAATTTCTTCATTCAACAAGCTTGAAGTTACTAGGCTCATGGATAACATACCATCTCGTGCTGCATTACTGAGAGATACAACTAAAGTTTCCCAACTCTATGATACAGAACTCAATAATAAAAGTGCCTGCAATTCATTTTCAATTATCATCTTTATAGAAGCCAACTGATTGATGGTACTTTTCATGTCATTCAAATGCTCAATAATTTTTTCACTTTCCATATACTTCAAATTCACCAGATTCATAATCAAGAAAGCCTTGTTACCAGCAATCTTTTTCTCATATAAGTCTTCTAATTTTTTCCATAACTTATATGTTTCTTTTTTGTTCACAATATGATGAAAAACATTATCTTCCACCCACTGCCAAATATAACTGATGACTTTTCTATTCAACTTCTTCCAATCACTATCTGCTATTTTTTCTGGTTTGGTTTCATTTTCAACTGCATCAAATGAGTCTTTGCAATATAGATAGTCTTCCATCTTGGCTTTCCAAATAAGCCAATTTTTTCCATTCAAGACTACCATTCGATTGTCAATTTTCATGATTAACACAAATGACTGAACAACCTTGCTCTAATACCACTGTTGGGATTTTATATAGTCAACTTGATAAATCTCTAAATATCACTTGTGTAATCACAATAATATATAGATGTAATAAAATTGTAATCAACTCAGGAAAACACAACCAAACATAATAACACCAATATTTAATGTGGAAAACCCCCTAAAAAATAGAGTAAAAAACCATGGAAGCCGGCCACCAAATTTTCACTATGAAGAAATACTACAAAATCTCTTTTCAATCAATAATTTCATCAAACAGAATGAAATTCGAAAACAGAAATCCCGAAATCACTCTCTGAATTAATTCAGATAAAAGAAGAGACTAATCAAAAATATGACTGTTGAATATGTAAGGAATTATTCTAAGAGCAACTCTGTAAATTCTTGCCAGACAATGAATAACACTAAGGTTGCACCCAAAAGTTTTGAGCCTAACTTTTTTTCTGTATTTCTATCTCCTCTCCTACTGCCGCTCTCGTCAAAATCGAGAGTAAACCCAAAATCCTTTTTACCAATCCAATTCTCTCTTTATTCCTTCACGTTGGCATTAGATTTTAATAAAAAAAACTTTTTACAATAAGGTATACTCCCTTCTTCTATTTACATGTGGATCCCCTATAATATAGGACCCATATATGAAAAAATTTTCTGAGCAGCCGGGCTGCTCAGGAATTTTGGAGCACAACCCTTATCAACCTATTCAATAAGCTTTGAGATTTGTGCTTATTACCTCGTGATTTGTGTCTATCACCTAATCATGTAGAGCACAAATCTCAAAGCTTATTGAACGAAATTTTTTCCCCATATATAACATGGTGCCCGCCCTAAAGTCAAGGGTAACAGTAACTCCAAGGAAAACCTAAGTGATGTAAACAAAAATAAATATAACATAACACTAAGTTTCAATCACTAGAGTCTCTATGGTTTAACCTATTACCCAAATCATTTTAAGGCTATGTTTTGTTGAAAAAAATTCACGGTGGAAAAGATGGAACGTGCAATGAATCTAGATGGAAAGTGCAATGAATCTATATGACTATGAATCTAGATTCATTGCACTTTCCATCATTTTCATCATGGATTCCTTCCAACAGAACATAGTCTTAGAGCCAAATATACACATACTTGAGATTGAGACATCTTTAGGCTAAAATAACCTAAGATAAAGATATAGCTCATGGTTGAGACAATCGAAGACAAAGACAATTAAGACCTGAGATACTCTACGATTTGAGCCCATCATGGATCTACTCAAGAGGACCCCAAAGGATATACAAATAGTTGTGTGACACTTAAGTGGTCAAGCTCAACTAGAAGATACTATGTCACCCACTACAAATCATGGAGCCGATATCCAAATTTGACTGGTCAAACTTAAAACTATCCTAATAAATTAATGAGATATTTGAGTTTATTAAAAAAAATTGCGTCAAGATCAATTACCTAACTTAAATTTAATTGTCCTACCTACAAAACATAACTATTAAGTCCAATTAGTTGTCATACAATTAATAAAAAAAAACACAAACTATTGCTTTAAAATCTAAAATTTGTAAGATGAACTATTGCCATCATTTTAAAAAAAATCTCCTTTGGTGGGTTTCCTCTATTCATTTCTAGTTGAGAAAGGCTACATCATAAACAAAACAAATTAATGTTGCAAGGCACGATCGAAGTAAAATTTCAACACTTTTCAACTTTTTATATGTTTTATAAATTATTTTATGTATTTGTATAATGAAAAATATCATTTGTAAAAACTTAGCCCTTAATTAAAGGCGTAATGTGGAATCCACTATGGTTGACCGAGCTTGGAAGGCCCAACTCAACATTAAGATAAAGTTAAGTCAAAGTCAAGGTTTATTTCTTTTTATAGAATTCCACACAACTGGGAATGAAGACTTTGACCACAAAAATTAAACTTTAGATACTTGAACCCATCGGTTTGCAAGTACAACCCTCTTAAAATTATAACCCAATTAAATACTCTTAAAATATTAAAGAAGGCTTATGATTGCATATAAGTGAATACGTAGAGATGGCAAAAAAAAAAAAAAAAAAAAAAAAGCTTAATCGATTTTTAATCTAATCTGATTTGATTTGACTACGGAAAACTCAAGTTAGTCAAGTGTCGAGTTGAGTTTGAGTAATATCTAATTCTTATAAATCAAATCGATGTAAGATATTCAAAGTCCTTCCCAAACCCAAACCCACATCTGCCTCGAATTAGTAGTTTATTAAAATAAATTAACCTTATGCTTGCCATTCCCCTCTCTTCAAGTGCCACTTGCCTCTTGTTCCTCCCTGTGTGTCATTGTTCATTGCTCATCGTTCACCTCACAACTCATCATCACTGCTTGATGCTCACCACTATTGCCGCTCGCTGTGGGGTTGAGTTTTCTCATAGGGGACTTGATTCCCTAGCGGGTTGGGTGTGAGATTGAATTTTTAAAACCTTAAGAGGTTGCGTATAGCGAGTGAGGTTTGGGGTTAAGTTTAAATTTGACAAAATCTCCTCTTGGCTCGACCAATTACCATCCCTAGGTTCTAAATATAGTTAATCATGTTTTGGGTCATAATCTTATCAATTCTTTTATGACTTAAAACTAGTCAAGTCAAGTTGCTCTTAGGTTATAATTTTATCAACTAGTTTATGACTCAAAATTAGTTAAGTCAAGTTGGATGATAGACGTGTAAGATTGGAGATATGTTTAAACAAGTTACTTGTCACGTTGACATCACCCGAATTACTAGCTATAAATAATACACCCTTGCAATTTTTTTATGTGGGAATAGAATTATTATTATGTATTTAAAATACATAAAGATTATAGTGATTTTTTTTTTTTCAAAAAATGAATAGCCAACATCTTCGTAGCTAGTGGCGAGGGCGAAAGGTCGAATAATTCCATAGAAAATGGAGGAAAATAATAATAAAGTCAATGCAGCTTATGAATCGCCCCTCTATAAATTCAACTCACCTGCCTCAAGGCACAGCAGCGGGAAGAGGAACCAAGGCGAACCAGCGATCTCATCGTCTTCGCCCCCGGCGCATCAATTAACGCAGCGACATCATCCGGCGTCGATCGATGGAGATGAAGAAGCTCGCCTTCGCCGTCCTCTTCGCCGTCGCTGCCACCGCCACCGCGGTGCTGGCCCACGAAGGCCACGACCACGAAGCCCCTGAGCCGTCCGCGATGCCGCCTTCGCCGCCGACGGGCGCCGCGTTCTCTGCGGTCCCCGCCATCGCCGCGCTCGTCGGCGCGTCCCTCCTCTCCTTCGTCGCCGGCTACTTCAACTAATTGAGCCCTAATTGGACACGGTTACTTGTCGGTGCCTCTACGTCAATTGTTAGGTCGTGATTGCTTGTTGTTTCTCCCCGTCCTCGGCTGTTCATGTTTCTTGGTTTGTAACTGGCGTTTGCATTTCAGAGAACTGCAATTTATTTGGAATATTTATCATTAATATTGGTAATTCATAATCCTAATTTCTAAGGATGACAACAGTGCAAGTAGAGGCGGATTTTAACAAACTCAACCTAACCTCACCACTCTTAAACCCATCTTTGACTCTAATCGAGGGAGTTAAAAAATCATATCCCATACCTAATCCCGTCGGGAGTAGAGTGCCCGCAGGGAAACTCCATCCGGACAAAAAAGATATTTTTAATACTAATATATAAAATATAAATTAAAGAGTCAAGTGGGAGAGATATTTAGGATTTTTAATTTTGTTATATATATAAGAGTAATTTAGTAAAATTGTATTTCGGGTTAGAGTTGAGTTGGGTTCCAAAATACTCAGAATAGACCGGCCTCGCTTAATGAAGACTCGGGTTTTACTTAAACTCACCCTGAAATCTGATCTAACTCTGGTTTTTCTATCAACGGTAGAGAGGGTTTGGGTTTTCTTACCAACCCTATTCTTGGGGATGAAACTTGCATTCATCAATTACTTTCCTAGAAACGAACTTGTAAGTGCCCTCGACGCTCGAGATTTTCTAAGCGAGTCAGATCTATCTCATTTAATCATGTTTTGAGATCTATGCAATGGTCACATATTCCATTATTCTTAATGCCCCTCTTGCAGGGAAAAAAAAATTAGAGCAACGATAAGATTAAGATGTGTTCCTGATTTAAGATTCATTAAAAAATATCTAAGTGACCTGCTTAAAAAATACTTAAAAATAAATAATTTTATTTCTCTATATTTCTACTATTTTATTTTTTGTTATTCTTTTCATCAAAATATAGAATTAGAGTTGCCACTTGAACAAGTTGGACTAAATCTACCATTGAAATTATTACTTCTCTAATCCACTCATAATAGAATCTACTAAGAAAAGTTAATGATAAGAATGAAACATTGAACATTTGATGGATATATATTTTTTAAATCAACTCTTCATTCAACTTACACCATAAATGTTTCCCCCACCAACTCCCTTCCCCTGGATATCTAGAAACTACATTAATTAATTCTAGTAAGTATGCTTTTCATCTCATTATTGCTTCTGCCTCAACTACTATTATATTACGTTAGAAATAGAATGATAAATAATATATATTATATATACATATTTTTAACATATGTATATGATACAAATATATTTATGTTTATTTTTGTTTTTAACAGAATTGTTTGACGTTTAGATAGGGATGACATAAAAATCCATCTTCGCCCCAATTTGACTAGGGAAAACCATGGTTGACTCGGGGTTAGTTGGGTTCAGGTAAACCCCAACTTATAGAAGTCAGGTTGGGGTCGGGTGTAGGATTTTAATACCCATCTGCCTATGAAAATTATAATTTTACCCTCAATAAAATAACAAAACCCTAACCCTCGTTATTCGCGCTGCACCACCCTCACTACCCGTGCGCCACCTATACTGCTGGCGCGGAGCCCTGTTGCCCACGCACTGCCCATGCATTACTACGGGGTCCGATTTCCCTGTAGGTACCTAGCAAGGTTGGATTTGGAATGAGTTTTCTCAATTTGGCAGATTCAGGGGCGAAGTTAGGTATAGGATTTGGAGGTCTGGTTTGGCACTCCCCACCTCCGCCTCATCCTATTGCCATCCCTACACTTAGATAGCTCAATAAATGAATTTTATATGATTTATAATATATTGATATGATACATGATAAATGTGAATATTTAGTGAAGCTAAATTTGGTACTTGCTCTAGTTAATAATATAAAAAGTTCTATTGCATATTTTTGATCTGGATCAATTATGGTGGTTTGTATATGAATATACAAAACTAGTTTAGCCCATTCTTATCACAATGGATTAAGATTATGTAAACAACATATACTTTGTCTTCATCACTCCTAATTTTTTTTTTAGGGAGATTGTTTACTGGAATTGTCGGATGAGATCCTTACAAAATCTAATCTGCGATGTTGTGGTGCATGTTAGCAAGATGTTATCGTGCATGCACTATTTATTTGATCTAAGGGTCTGCTGTGTTGTTCATATAATCTAATTGTCACACTCTAGATGATAATAATGATAATCGATAAATGAAAATTTAAATCATATAAAATAATTTTGATATATCTATCCAAAATCATTACTCGATAACCGATTCGGCGTGAATTATAAAATTTATAAGATTTCCTATACAAGTGTTCAATTATATTCTCATGCATAATTATTTTGCAAATCATAATAATAATTTTTTTTCTATTGAGGGTATTATACTAATGGTTCAGATTTTTTTTTTCTTAAAATTTATAAAAAAAAAACGGAGTTGAGGTTTTCTCCCTCTAACACTCAAATACTAATATGTAAAAGAAACATTAATAAGTTAACTATAATACCTTTTCTTTACGGGGCTTAAGAATATTTAGCTCTATAATTAGATAAGAACTCTAAATTAATAGCACTAGAATCTATCCTAGAGTTGTATTTTTTTAGGATTTTTTACTTAACTTGAAAAAATCTCTAAACGTCACTTATTTAATCACAGTGATATATAGATGTAATAATAATTATAATCAATTGAGAAAAATAACAAATACACGAACACCAAAATTTTACATGAAAAAAATTAATTAGAAAAGGGTAAAAAATCATAGATGAGCCATCAAATTTTCACTATCTAGAAGACACCAATCAAAAATCACATGTTGGATAGATAAAAGATTATACCAAGAGCTGCTTTATAAAATTTTGTGCCGATTAGGTAGTGGATGACGCTAAGATAGCACTGAAAGTCCGCATCCTCTTCCCTTCTCTCCGGTCACCACTGTAGTCAAAAACAAAGAAAAAATTCTCTCTACTCCCAGTGAACGTCGACATTCACCCTAATTAATAAAAACATTTTTACAAAAAAAATAATTTTTTTTGCAAGTGGGTCCTACATAACGTAGGACCCACATATAACCGTTTTTACCACTGTGCACATATTTCCCTCACTGTTCATAGTGGTACCGTCCACAAACTTACATAAAGTGTTTTTTGGCCATATTTTTATGTATGGTTTTGTAAACTTATAGCTTAAGGCTTCTTTGACCCCACTGTTAATAGCTTTATAATTATGCTAAACTGTGCTATACTGTACTGTGCTGCACTGTTAAAATTTATAAGATGTTTGATTATAACTTTTTAATTGCTGTCAGAATTTAAAATAATAAGTAAATATATTATTCTAAATTATTTAAAATAATAATATATTTTATTTGACTTTGTATTAAAATTTTAAATTATTTAAAATAATAATACTTAAAATTTTAAATAAAATTATGTAAATTACTTTTTTAGAGAAGCAGAAGCTGGAAAAGCATCAAATTGTAGCTTTTCTAACTTCTGCTTTTTTATTACTTTTTTTTTCTTCTACTGTTCATTACCAAACAGTTTTTTTAACTGCTTTCTACTTAAAAGCTACTTAAAATCAGCTGCAAAGTGGGGCCAAATAGGCCCTTATAGTTTGTTTCAGAGGAGGGATATCTGGAGGGAAAGGAAAGATTTCTACCTTTTCCCTTGTTCCAATAAAAAAAAGGAAAGAAAGGAAACAAAAGAGAGAAAATTTGAGGTCTTTTCCCTTCAAACTAATCCCTCCAAATAAGATAGAAATCACTTTTCTCTCCCTCTCACGCCTCGACTCTCGCGCTGTACTACCTCATGTCTCACGCTCGAACCCTTCCCCGTTCTCTCACGCCTCTCACGTCTCTCCCTCATGCCTCTATCTCCCAAACGCCTGTCCTTGCCTCTTTCCTCGCCGTTCGCCTCTCCTGAAGCCCTGAAGAAGGGCGCTGTCCTCCCTCCCTCACTCGACGCCGGAGCAAATGGGGCAGAAGAAGGGCACCACGAGGTCGGCACGACAGACGGAGTGCGAGCCGCTGACAATCGCCGACTGCTTGCGTCGTCCTCCCTCGCTCGGCACTAGAGCAGCTGGGGCAGAAGAAAGGCGCCTGAAGCCCTGAAGAAGGGCGTCGTCCTCCCTCCCTCGCTCGACGCCGGAGCACATGGGGCAGAAGAAGGGCGCCGTGAGGTTGGCAATGCAGACGACAAGGAAGAGAAGAAAAAAGCTCTCCCTCAACGACGCTGAGGAGCTTGCCGACACCAATTCGGCTGCCGAAGCTCTCCTTCATCCTCGTTCTGCTTCCAAAAGTCGTAGCATTAGGAGCTTGGATCGGAAGGCGGAATGGAGTGCGTTCATCTCGTGGGGGCTGCATTTCCTCTGAGGCGATGGACATCTAGGCTCACGCGACCTGGGTGGCGGCGATGACCGGCCGCGAGAAGGAGCCCGAAGATCATCAAGCGCTCCTCCGTCCGGCTCAAGTGGATTCCGACTCAGATTTGGAAGCTCAGGGAGCTTCGTCCGGATTGGTGGCTGCACCTACTCAGATCTCCTGAGCCGATTTCTTTCTTTCCTTCAGTAGTGAAACAAGGGAAAAGGAAATCAATATAATTTTCCTTTCTCTTCATTTTCTTTTTTATCCCTTTTTTTTTTCCTTCTTATTTTTAATCCCTTCTCTGAAACAGGCTGTTAGTCTCATGATAGCTTGCCCACTTGAAGATAGGATGCTGCTGATGTCAGCGTTTGAGGGGAGAGAGAGAAAGAGAGACATTTTTTATTTTGTTTTTCTTTGGGGATGGGAGAGAGGAGAATAAGAACCCTTGAAGCTGGAATTTTATCTACACAATCATGAAGTCGTTTGCCAAAAATTTATAGAGTTGCTCGAATGTTCTATATATTCTATGGCAAGATTTTTTATTTATCCCTTTATTCTTCTGAATTAATTCATATTGTAATTTCAAAATTCTTATTTTCCTTGTGTTAAATTTCATTGTGACATTGTATCATTCCTTCCTATGGAAAACTTGTGGCTTGCTCTAGTAGTTTTTTATTCTATTTTTGAGAATTTTTTTCATATAAAATTTTTGTGTTTTTCTTGTTTGGTGATTTTATTGTTATTTAGCTTCATCTATATCTACATATAGAGAGAAAATCAGAATGGTGGTATCAGAGCAAGTTCATTAGCCATCTATGCTAATCCTAAAATTTGGCACTAGAATGATAGTTTTGAATGGGAAAAGTTGGCTTATTTGGAGAGCCGGGAAGATTAACTATATTACAATAATTTATTTGATATAATTGAGAATGAAACCAAGCATAAAAAATATTAGATGATTAGTAGAGCAAGTTAAACAAAAAAGCCATAAGTTATATTCGACAATAAGTAGAAGATAATATTTTGCATTATACTGTGAATGAAGAAGTGCATAAGTTATTGAAAAAAAAATTAGAAGATATATATGAGCGAAAGACTACCGACAACAAATCTCTCCTTACTGGAAAATTGGTAGATTTGAAATATAAATAATGTGCAAAATATTGAGCACTTGAATGACATGAAATACATCATTAACTATTAGCCTCTATAAAGATAGTAATTGAAGATGAATTGCAAGCACTTTTATTATTGATTTCTCTATAGAGTTAAGAGACTTTAGTTGTATCTCTTAATAATGCAATACAAGATGGTAAGCTATACATAAGCTTAGTCTTTAAGTCTATTAAACGAGGAAACTAGAAGAATATATGTAGAAACAAATATATCTTAAATATTAGTGAGAGAAAAATTATCGTATAAGCAAAAGTATATCTCCTTATCAACATGAGAATTCTAAGAACATGTCATCTTTTAGAAAAAAATGTAGAGCGTTATTACGACATACAAAAGGGCATATCAAGAAGTACTATTGGTTATTTAGGAAGTCTTAGAAAGTAGAAAGTAATGGTAATAAAGAAAAGGATAAATAGAGTGCTACTGTTACAATAGACAGAGATATTAGTATTCTATTAATAAGTTATATTAATAATATATTGAAAGTTAATATAAAAGAGAGTTGATCATTGACATAAGTGCTTCTTTCCATGCTACCCCTCATATTAATTATTTTCAACACTATAGCATTATGAGTTAGGTGTTATCAAGATGGAAAATAAGGATACTGCAATTATCAAAGGAAAAAAGGGATATCATTATCTAGACTAATCTTAGGTAGAAGATGGTTTTTAAAGGCATGAGATTCATTCCTAATTTGAGATTCGGTCTAATCTCACCTGATATTCTTGATGATAATGGATTAGTAAGTATATTTGGTAATAAAAAGTGAAAGCTCACAAAAATATCACTTATTTGTGCTAGAGGTAGCAAGCAAGAATATACTCTTTTATCATACTAATGATGTTAAGGTTCTCAAGGAAAGATAAATATCATATGAGCATCTACCTCAAATATGTGGCATAAAAGACTTGGAAACATGAATCATAAGCACATGAAGATTCTATCAAAAAAGGATGTTCTCCCCGGATGTATGATTATTAGTTTATGTGATCACTATTTATTTGTTAAGCAATATATAATTGTTTTTCTTAGAAATGATTCAAAGAAAGGTACTATGCCACTTGATATTATTTATTTAGATGTTTATTTTATGGATGCTAAATCAGTAAAGGGTGCTTCATAGTTTGTTACATTTATAGATGATGCATCTATTAAAGTATAATGGTGTACATTATGGAAAACAAAGATGAAGTGTGTAAAATTTTTAGAAAATTTTGTTCTTTTATAGAAAAGAAAATAAGTAGAAAATTAAAATACTTGCATACTAACAATTGGGGGAGAATACACATTTAATAGGTTTAAGGAATACTTAGTTAGACATATAATTAGACATCAATTGATTGTTCCATTGACTCCTTAACAAATAGTGTAGCTAAGAGGATGAATCACACAATTGTCGAAAAGATTAGATGCATATTTTTCTACACTAGATTCTCTAAATCTTTTTGGGCTGAAGCATTAAAAATTACTATTTATTGTATCATTCCTTAGAAAGTTTAATCTAGAAAGGATATTTCTTATCATCACTTGCATGTTTTTTTGTTGTAAAGCTTTTATACATGTTCCTAAAGAAAATAGGTAAAACCTTAGTGTCAAAGTAATTTAGTGTATTTTCCTTTGCTATGATGATGATGAGTTTGGATATATAGTGTGAGATCCAATTAACAGAAAAATATATAAAGTATGTAGGTCACCTCAAGTTGAGTTCTATGCAATACTCCTCAAATGAGAAAAAAAGTATGAGGTATAAAATATCTTATGCATATGTGGTAGGTAGTTTAATGTATACAATAATTTATACAAGGCCAGATATTGCACAAGTAGTTGGAGTGGTTAGTAGATATCTTACAAATCCATGTAAAAGTTATTGAGAAGCAATAAAGTGGATTAGTTTAATGTATGCAATAATTTGTACAAGGCCAGATATTGCACAAGTAGTTGGAGTGGTTAGTAGATATCTTACAAATCTATGTAAAAGTTATTGAGAAGCAATACAGTGGATCCTAAGATGGCTAAAAAGTATATTTACAATATGTTTGTTTTTCGGTACTTCAAAACCTATTTTAGAAATCTTTACTAAAACTGATTTAGCAAGCGACTTAGAAGGAATAAAATATATTTCTAGGTATCTGTTTATATTTGCATAGGGAGCCATCTCATGGCAATATAAGTTACAAAAATGTGTTGTTTTATCTACTGCTAAAGTAAAGTATATTGCAGCCACTAAAGTTGGAAGGAAACGATATGGTTAAAAGATTTTCTAACTAAGTTGAATATATATCAAAACAAATATGTGAATTACTATAATAGTAAATTTGCTATAGAGTTTAGGAAAACTGTCACGTATTATTCCAGACAAAGCACATTGATGTTAGATATTACTGGATCAGAGATGTTGTAACTAGAAAAATGATGAGTTTTAATAAAATCCACATTGACAAAAAATCCATCTAATATGGTAACTAAAGTTATAACAAAGGTGAAAACTGAGATTTGTGAAAAGATGACTGATTTGGTCATCCTTACATGATGCGGGAGAGGCAAATTGTTATATATGAGTTTTGCATCACGGAGGAAGCTACTTTCAAATAGGATGCTGCTCATGTGAACATGTGAAAGGAGAGAGAAATTTTGATTTTTTTTTTCTTTGGGAAAAATCACCATGTGAAACTTTCTCTAGATATTCAGGAAATCATTTACCATCAAATCAATACGAAAATGTACAAAATTGCTAATGTGGTATTTTTTTTTTCTACATACCCTACAGTCGAATTTTTAATTTATCTCTTCATGCTTTTGAATTAGTTCATATTATGATTTCGTGATCTTTGTTTTTCTTGTATTGAACTTTGTCATGTATGAAGAAATCCTTGGATGTGAAAAGACAATGTATCATTCCTTCATAGTAAACATTTTATGGTATGCTCCTATGATTTTTAACACTCTTTTTGAGAAATTTTTAAACGTAAAATTTTTGTATTTCTTGTCTGATAATTAATTACTATTTGGCTTGATTATTTATATTTTTATATATTATTATAATTATACAAGTGACATTTAAAGATTATATTAAACAGAGAAAAAAAATCCCAATAAAGATTAAAGTGTCTCTAGTTTGTAATGTGGACTTGGCTTGGTCTTCTCAATGAGAATAGAAGCGAAAAGGAGAACCACACATCTTAGTCCAAGTGTGCCGAGTTCTTTAGAGAGAGTTGTCTCGCGCCCCTAGTTATTCATTGCCTACCCACCTGTGTTGGTTTTGGGTACAAGTACCCTTTTGTTGAAGGTCGTTTGAGCTTTTCCTAGTCCCATGTTCTTCAAATGGATCTCTTAGTTTTCCTAAGACTTTTAACTTCGTGACACTTTATGGATTTGAAGTTCTTAGATTTTCAAAAACCCTAGGTCTCATGGGATCTTAGCTTTCTAAGATATTAGTCTCACAAGCTCTTAACTTCTCAAAACCTTGGTCACCGAATACCTTAGCCTTTGAGACTAGTTCAACTTATTAGAAGTTGCTTCTTTTGATATTGCTAATTCAATTACTCCTAAGTTCTTTTATTTATTCAATCAATTTATGATTAATTTTATAAAGATTTCAAGCATATCTCGACTTTGATTATTAAACTCTCATATTATGATCATATGACACATAATGTTGCAAAATTTAATATTTATTTTCTTATAAAAAGATGGCATTGAATTGAGTAATCCATATCATTTTGGTTTTGCCACCTAATTGAAATTTATTAAGTAAACAAATGACACTCATGAAGATTCAACCTAGTTTTACAATAAAACATTTATTTTTAAAAAATGAATCTAGTCATAATATTCAAATACTTATTTTTTAAAAAAAAAAAGAAAAAAATACGGTGCACTTTTTAAGCGGGCCTCGCTAAAGTTAGGTTAAGTCCCTTGAGATGAAGTTCATGGATCTCAAAGTAGCAATAGAAAAATAAAAAATAAACTCTATTCCATGTCTCTCCCAACTACTTGCTTCCCCGCTGAAGTCTTAATTTTTTTTTTTTTGCAAAAGGGTACCCTGCCCCATGTGATGCAGTAGGGTACCTCAATCTTCAATACACAAATCTTAATGTAAGTCAAAATACACAAAGTTTTAGTCAATATACACGAACATCTGAAGTCAATATACACGATGTTAGGATTTCGTGTGTTGACTAAACATCGTGTATAGTAACTTCAAATGTTCATGTGTATTCACTGTACATCGTATATATTGACTTCAAGTGTTTGTGTTTGTTGATTGCATATTATATACATTGACTTCAATGTTCATGTTGACCGAACATCATATATGTTGACTTTAGATATTATGTATTTGTTGACCAAAACTTTGTATATTTTGACTTATATTAGAATTTGTGTTTTTTTTTTAAGATTCGTGCATTGGGTGCCCTAAGTGACGCAACAGTGCACCTTCTACAAAAATATTTTTCCTAATGTATGCTTGCTATTGCAGAGGAGAGCGGACGTTAGGGTGTTGGACATGGCCGATGGTGCCAAGCTTCGTTAAGAAACCCTTCTCCCGGTGCGTGTCCATAGAAGTCCTCCTCAACCTCTTCACGACGATCACTTGTCCGTCTTCCATGACTCCCTATTCACCTCGGTGTGGCCTCCCTTACTGACCAAATTTAATATCCAGCATAAAATCGTCCATGAAGAAGCGCAAGATTAGATTTTGGCAAGTAATTCTTATCAGAATGCAGCTGGATTGGTCTAAAAGACTGACCTTTGTGGAATCCGTCGGTCAGTTTGAGCGAAATCTTTAGCTAATATGGGACAAGAGCCTCTCCCACCTCTCCTACCTTGGACCTTGATCCAAGGGCCAATGTTAGGAATGTGTTCTGAAGGAGAGGAGAAGACTTCACTGTTGGTGGGAGCAGCCTCCAGAATAGGACCATCAACAATGACATTCTTAGCAGCTATGGATGATTTAGCCAAACATTGTGCCAGTAAATGCCCAGATGCACACAGCCTGTACACAGAGAGGGAAGATTTTCAAAAGAACAAATTTGGAACAATCGAGTATTAGAACCTAGTTGCCCAACCCAATCCCCTTTGCTGAGCAGCTGGTCCAACTCAATTTCAATACAAATACAAAAGGAAGCCCGGGCAATTGGACCTAGACAAGAGCTATTTGAATGGATTGTTATAGTGCTTGAAAATCTAGCTTTCATGGAATCAGGTTTAGGATAGTACCCAACACTGTCTAAAGTCCTCCAGTGAGGATCTCAAGAGCTATCTCCTTAGTTTTGAATCGAAAGATGTAAAAATTATTCTCCATATCTATGATCTATAGTTGGAACTTCGAGAGCTTGGCTACAATAAATTTTAGAGAGTGAACCGGGGGCTTTTGTTTAAGAATTTTCCAATGAGGGAGCGCGCCAGCTAGCGAGCTTGGCATCATCAAAGACCATACAATCAGAGTATTTGCTTGAAATCGATCCTAGTACTAATTATGAGAAAAAAGTATTCAAGGATGGAATGCCAATGTTTGTTCTGAATAGCCCTGCCCAAGATTTGCCTTGCGAAGCAGAGGGGTACGAGAGGGAGTCGGGCAAACTGAACAGCTTGGGTGGTGCCATCTCCTTCCTTTCCATGCCCAAGTCTTGTCTTGTGGAGCAGAGGGGATTGAGGGGCTGCCCGGCAAACCAGACAGGCTAGGGGGTGCCGTCTCCTCCCCTTTCCCTGAAGAGGAGCTAGTAGGTTGGGAAAAAGGATCCACCCAGCTCCTGAAGCATGGGGAGCAACTTTGGCGAGCTCCACATCCAAATCTGGTGGCTCTGGCGGAGGAGGACGAGGGCGAGGACGAGAGCGGTCTTTCACAGGAGGGGCCATTTCACACCTAACAATTGAAGCTAATCTTCTCCATGTTGGTTTAACCAGCGAGTTAAGGTCAAGCGATGAATCAATGCACTGGCGCTCCACAACAAGGAGGGGTTCTTAGCTTGAGGCTTCTTCTCGCTTTGAGATACGTGATTGATCTCTTTAAGAATCGTGAACTTAATATGAGAGGACCCGCTTACACTGACTTCAGTGAGTCTTGCTTAAGAGTTTTTTTTGCATAATCCAGATGGTATATAAAACAATTTTATCTAGAGTCACACAATTCTTTTGAGGGAGTAATAAATAGGGGTGAGCATTCGGTACTGGTATCGAAGTACCGTATCAAAATTTTCGATATTCAGTATTTCGGTATCAGTATTTCGGTATTTCGGTACTTCAGTATCAGTACCGATTTTTAAATTGGGATTTCGGTACCAGTACCGGTACTTGAAAAAAAACTTCGGGATTTTTTTTAGTCCCGAAGTACTGAAATATATATTAATAATTAATTAATATATTTATTTATATATTATTTACTAATTTATGAGACATATTTATGAGGTATATTTATAACTTATAAGGTATATTCACTAATTAATTAATTATTTTTATATTATTTATTAATTTAGATAATTAAATACTTAAAAAAATTTAAAATTTAAAATTTTGGGATTTCAAGAATTTTTTGAAATAATTTTCGGGAGTTCGGTACTGGCTCCCGAATTAGAATTCGGTATCGGTACCAATACCAACGATTTGAAATTTGGGAATTCAGGACTGGAAGATCAATACCGGTACTAGTCTCGAACTCTCGTTTGCTCACCCTTAGTAATAAACAACTTATGTAAACACGAACTCTACCCACATTATAAAAATAAATATTATATATATTATATTCAAAAATATATTTACTATGTATTAAAAGTAAAAAAATAATATATTATAGTATATAAAAAGGTAAAATAACGTATATATAATATATATAATATAAACAAGTAATCTATTTATAATTTAATTTGATCTAAATATATTAAAAAATTAATTCATAAGTTTGCCCTGAATTTATTTAATTTAGTGTCAGTTAGAGTTAAATCAGATCGTGATTATTGTGATTTAACTCTTCAAAACTTCCAACTACCATGATATATTTAAATCTAATTTAGCTCGTCGTTTCTCTGCTCGGCTGTATTGCTCCAGACCGGGAAAGTCTTATTTTCATTCCATCAAATTTGCGGCGCACGCCATTTCTAGCCAGAGTGAACCGAGAACTTGCGCGTTTGACATATCGACGATACAAGTGATCAATGCAAGATGAGTCGCCAGTCGCAATATCTCAAGTAAATCACGCGCATAGGGATCTCTATACGGGAATGCACATCCACCGTCCGAATCATGCAGGAATTTATTTCAGAAAAGATCTTACAGTGGATGGAACTCTTTGTATAGTATGTTCGTCTGTGATCTATGTGACGCGGGCGTCGTTTTATAGACGTCACTAAACCATCGAAGAAGCAAATAAATACTTCTCTTTCCTCTGGCTCTCTCTTTCGGATTCATGTCATTCTCTCTCCCTCACTCTCACGCTACTTTTTTGGTGCCCTAGATTCCACGACTCGGAGACGGGTTCCGTCCGATTAGGGATACCGGGTTAGGGTTTCGCTTCGCATCAACGTTTTTCTTCCATTTGATCCTTTTATGCGTCCGGTGGATGAGGATTGTTGATTCGATTGCTAACTGCCCTTCCTTTTATTGCGGTTTCGTGATTGTAGAGGCGTTCCAAATTACGATTGAGGAGATCGGCGTAAACAAATCCCGACGAAGGCTGATCGTAAAAGGTGTTTTTTTTTGTTCTTTGTTTTGTATTTCTTGTTGAAGCTCGTAGACCTCGGATTGAATTTTGCTGTTTCCTTGCATTCTTGGGCGGGCGAAGGTTGGATTTTTTTTAGGCCAGATGGTTTCTTTTCTTTTCATTTATAGATTATATTTGTATATGTTTTTATTGAAGAAAAATTGTTCAATAGTTACGTGAAGCACGGTTTTTATTTGGGTTATTGTTGCTGTTCACAAGATTCAAGCTATCTCACATTTTGGTGTTGATGTTTGAACGTTTGCAGTTTAAAAAATACGGTATATTTGGAAAAGTTGCAATTTTTTATAGACGTTGATTTGTTCTATTCGATTAATTGTTTATCAAGTCATTCGATAATGGATCTGAAGATACAGGTCATGGATATTATGGTAATCTGACCAAGTTTACGTGTTGCGTCTTGTTCTTATTCTGGATCGTTCTAGATTTTTTTTTTCGTTCTCACTAATGAGAAAGGGGATAACTTATTTAAAGGTTTTTTTTTTTCATTATTTTACCTTAGGTCTAACCGTCCATGGTTAGAATTGTGTCAATGAAAACGGTCGTAAGTGTTCTATAGAGCTTGGGGTTGTAATTTTGCTTGAATCTAGAGTTCAATTTACGTATAATATCTCTGTTTTTCAACAAGGTTTGTGTAATGCAGAAAACATAGCAATGGAGCAAGATGAGACTGGCTACCAAGCGCCAGAAGGGCCAATTCTTTGCATCAACAACTGTGGCTTTTTTGGAAGTACGGCAACCATGAACATGTGCTCCAAGTGTCACAAGGACATGATTCTGAAGCAGGAACAAGCCCAGCTTGCAGCCTCTTCGATTGACAACCTTGTGAATGGCAGCAGCAGTGGAAAAGAGCCCGTCGTTTCTGGATTTGCTGAAGTTGCTGCAGAGTCTGTGGAGCCCGTAACGGTTGTGCCAGAGTCGTCTTATACTCTAGGCTTAGTTGGGGAAGCAAAGGCCAAGGTGAAGCAAGGTCCAAACAGGTGCAGCACTTGTAAGAAACGGGTTGGTCTTACCGGCTTCAGTTGTCGATGCGGGAACATCTTTTGTTCAGTGCATCGATACTCAGATAAGCATGATTGCGCATTTGATTATCGACAGGAGGCCCAGGTTGCTATCGCCAAGGCCAATCCTGTTGTTAAGGCTGAAAAGCTCGACAAGATCTAGCAACATGAGATGAAGGTTAATGATCCCTATCCTCATGATTGATGGTTTCTATATTCATGCCCTTTCATTCAGTCAGCTGCTTGATGGTGCTCTTTGCATTCCATAAATCGGTTGAGAAATGTTGCATTGGGCATCCTTGCAGCCTCAAGAACTATATCTTGTTGGGTGAAAAGGTTCGCATGTTGGATCTGGTGTGTAAGCTTTAATCCGTACTGGTTTGGTGGATGCATATTCTGTCTAATGCTATGGTTGTGATTGTAAATTGCTATCATGGTCAAGATGTAACGTTCTATTGATGGTGCTAATAAGCAATTAGTTCATAGAATGTTGTCCATTTCATCATTTTCTTGCCATTTAATTTTCTATTAATGATGCAGAATCCAAATATGCAAATCATGCCCTTTCTTGTGTAGCAGCGGTCTCCCATGGATTACCATATGGAAGTGCTCTTCTATATGGCGTTTTAATGATAATTTTCAAATAATATCCTTTATCTGCTCCTTTCCATTTTCTGTTGTTTCTTCTTATACTGTAACCACCTTTACTCTCTTGTTTTACTCGGGTTTTCCTACAGTTTTCTGTACCCTTGTAACTTGTTGGCAACTTAAAACATGAAACAGACAACTATTGTGTGGTGAATGTGCTTGTTATATTTGCATTTTTAAGGTACAAACAGAGAACTAGACTGCCATGTTTAGTCGGTTGTTCTGGTGTAATCTTGATGAGGATTGAGCTGCTTGTTTTTTCTTGTGGTACTGTTGAGCTTTTCAGTTAGCAGATGATAGCCCATTTGGGGATGCTCTACGTTTGCAACCAGTGCTTTTGGGGTTCACTGGCCGCCAGGGAGGGGTAGTGGAGTAGAGGGGAGGTCAAGAGGGAGATTGCTGGTTGCTGGAAGATCACTCGGTGGAGCTCCGTCTACGGCCCCATTTGGAGGCCGCGTTTGGGCGGCTTCTGCATTTGTGGGCAGTCGAAATCCCGAAGCAGTGGCGTTTGGCAGTTAGCTTCTCAATCGGCGACTGAGAAGCTCTACTGTTACAAGGAAGCGGTGTATAGGGAGCTTTTGGAAATTGTAAGCGGTTGCCTGTGAACAGTGGTAGCCGCTTGCGCGTCTCAAGGTTTTCGGGTTCGTCCTCGCTCACCGCCTCTGTTCGTTGCCGCCCTCGGCGGTCGCACGTAATCGCCTTCGGCTGTTGCCCATTGCCTTGGTTCGCCGCCTCCAGCCCATTACCTCCGGTCGTTGCCCGTCGCCTTGGTTCGCGCGTAGATCTGAGAGCCGTCCGTCACCGCCTTCGGCTGTCGCCCCCTCCGGCCATCGTAGTCGTCGCCCCCTTCGGCCATCGCCGTCATCGCCCGTCGCCTTAGTTCGCAAGCAGATCCGATTTCGTCGTCCGTCGCCGCCCGTTTTCACCGTTTGTCGCCACTGTCGCTTACGTCGAACGTTTCAACAGCGAGGCGAAGACGACGATGAGAAATCGGGATCTCCCAAATCCCAAATCGATTTGGGATTTTTTATTGATTTTTTATTATTTTTTTATTATTTTTTTATTTTTTTATGTATACGTAATTAGGTATAAGGTAAAAATAAGAATAATTAAATATAAAATTAGATATATTAATTAATACTAATTTTTAAAATTAAAATAATAAAAAATATATTAATCAATACTAATTTTTATTTATTATTATATTAAATAATTTTAAATTTTTTATATACATAGATGAGAAAATTTTTTAGATACATGGAATAAGAAACATTAAACAATAAACAAAATAAAAATATTTATTGAAGATATAATTATTTCTATTTAAATTAATAATATATAATAAAAATTAAATTATAGATATTATTAGCATGATACCATAAGTAATTTTAAATTTTAAGAATAAAATAAAATAATTTTCTTAATAAAATCGAACAGCACAGCATAGTAGCTCATAATTACTTATCAAACAAGCTAATACGTCCAAACAGTCTCAGCTTTTCAGATCAGCTCTACTCATATTAGCCAACAGTCAAAAGTTCTAGCCACCCCAAACGGAGCCTACGTCAACAGGGAAGATCAACTTTATAGACAGGTCGCAGGGGAGAGGGAGCCTTCCTTGCTTCAGGTTGGAGAAAAGGAGACAGGTACTTCTCATCTACAGTGGAACTTTCAAAACAACACCCCAAACATTTGACTTTTGCACCCTGCTGCAGCACGCAGTCACACAGTAGCTAAAACATCAAGATGGCCTTAAAAAGTTTTCTCCGACTTGGAGAGTTTTACTTGTTAATCACACATCCTGCTCCAACATCAAGATTGTACGTTAAGAGTTTCAGTGAAGTAAAACTTATCACTTTCTGTAGGAGAACTTGAATTCAAACTCAGTGACTCAGAAGCTAGCCATGTTGGATCCAGATGAGCTTAATGGCACGGTAATGCTCACTTTGAAGATATGTCTTTTGGTGTCACACCCTAAATTTCGTGCTAAATTTTTGCCTTAAAATCTCGAGCGTGATGGCGCAATCTACACACCCTCTGTGTAAATTGCCAGCCAACACTCTATATGCGGAATTAACCAAGATCTACTAGCACGGATAGAAGTTCCTCTGAATCCACTGCGCTCTCAGGGCTGAGCTCTGATGGAACTGAGCTCCAAGGCTGATCTGATGGAACTGAGTCCTAGCCTTCTCCTAACCCTAGACCTAGGTCAATAAGTGGCGGGTGGCAAGCACATGTTGCTTCTCAACCCCATATGCTCACTTAATGACGGCCTTAGACTTAAGCGCCCTGTAAATTGACACACACACAAGCGCTGGCAGTCACAAGTAAAGGGCACTAGACATATGCCCAAACCCTAATACAGATATCAACAACTACACAGCGAGCGAGCTCCTTGCACAAGCACGGCACTTGCACAAGTCACAAGCTAAACACACCGAACGATAAAATCACAAACCCCTCCAAGGACACAACCTCGGGTATGAGCAGAATATCTCTTCCAATGTGGATAGAGATACTAACAATAAGCTATCAACACTACTCAATGAAACATGAGGTTCATACAATGTTCATACAAGTTAATAACTCAAAGCAAGTAAAGTATACCACTCCAACGCTAGGCTAGGTGGTGATGAAGTGTTCGGCTCACTCCTCCTCAAGGTGGCCGAACTTTCTCTTTCAAGCTCCAAAACACTCCTCAAGCGCAAGCCCTTGAGGATCCACCCTAGGGTCGCCCCCCTAGGTGGTTATGATGCCTTCAATGTGTCCCTTAGCTCCAAGGAACACTTCAGCCCTCCAATGGACAGCAAGGTGCCGCCCCTAAGTGTGGGTGAATGAAGGTGGTGGCGCCACCCAAGATGATGACCGCCGGCCTCCCTCAACTCCTACAAGCAAACCGGTTCTCCTCCCTCAAAGAGAACCCTCCAAGACAAGGTGGAAGCTCTCCTTTCCTCCAAGGAGATCCACCCCAAGAACAAGGAAGCTCTCAGCCCCCAAATGAGATGACCGAATCTTGAGCTCCCCCAAATGATCCTCCTCCAAGCTCCAAGCAAGTCTCGGCTAAAGTGGAACAAGGTGGCTGAGTCTCCTCCTCTCAAGCTAGTCTCGGCCAAGGTGGGAGATGAGCTCCCTCAAGCTCTCGCCACCAAGGATGGATGAAGGGGAAGATGGCGAGTAAGCTCCCTCAAGCTCCTCTCCAAATCGCCCAAGGATGAAGGAGATCCGATGATGAGAATCGCCCTCTCCAAGTCGCCAAGTCCTTCCCCCAATTTCGGCTTTAATCCTCCAAAAATGCCGATTGCCTTCTTTCCCAATCGAGATCCCCAATTAGTTGAGCCATTTGTCAATTTTGCCCTTATGCTTAATGAAGACTTTAAGAAGATGGCGCCTCCTCTTTCTTTCAGCTAATGACCTAAGCTCGAGTTGGTCCTCTCATGCAACATAAGTCTTTGGCTCTCCATAGGTCTTGGGTTCAAATCTTACCCATGATATATTTTTTTCCAAGCTTGTACACCTCCATACAAGCCTTTGATGATGCATCATGGTCTATGTAGCCTTCTACATTGACCCTTATATTTTTGCAAGTGCATGCTCCTTGCCATGTACCTACAAAATATCATAACACAAGAGTTAGTGACCTAACTTCACTACTTCTCATGTTCTCCTTCAACTTTACCCCCTTCATCCCTACTCATAATCTCCATGAGTCCATGGGAAAGGCGGGGTAGTACCCCAAAATACCCCGGGCATCACACTTAGTGACCTTGTGACTAGGAGAAATGTGAGGTTTGCTCGACTACTATGTTATCACGTAATGAGTTCATCCCATAGATAAAGATTTAGGAAGCAAATGAATTGAAAAATCGATTCACTGGCATCTATCTATCATAATGCTGGAAGACTTACTTGCTGAATCGATACTCGTACTTCGCTGTTGTGCTTGCCAAATTGCCACAATAGCTTAATTCTATCCTCCATAACTTGTGCTGTTATAAATGGTATTATTGGAATACTTTGGCAATGTTCAATGTCAAGATTGTATCTGTTGTTGCAAAAGGTGTTTTTTTTTCTTTTCTTTTTTTTCACTGGCAATGGTGCTTGAATCAGCCACCTTAATCACTCATGGTGCTTCAATATTACCTATTAGACTCGAGCTTGTCCCCTTATCATCAGCTTCCATGATAATGCTAAACTGTTTCTCACTATATGTATGGACAAATTTGAAAGTAGCTTAAAATTGTTGCCTCAGCGGAAGGGGCTTTGGATGCCTATCTTATCAAATATGCATTTAGAGTTCTTTGGCCTATTGTCACGGATGCACTTCCCTTAGTGCTTAATGTCCGTGCGGTACACTACTTTCCCAGCTAAGGAGTAGTGCTCAACCGATCCGAGGCAACAATTTGAAGGCAACGCAAGTAATCGAAGGCACAAGGAACACAAGTAGCTTCCACAAGATGGCGAGTAAAATGCTCAGTGAAATGACTCAACCGAACACTCCACCGTTATATTATTGATAGAGGCAACAGTACAAGACACAAAACATAAAACAGACACTAAGTGGACATTAAGTAGACCTTAGACCTATGACTTGGCGGAGAGGGCAGGTGTGTGGAACCTTGTAATTTTATACTTGCATGGGATCACAAGACTGCATTTAACCAAGGCACTACCACCCTTCTCAATACTATCTCAAGCACACAAACTAAGGGGTGTGAGTAGAAGGCTTTACAAGGGTTAGGTAGGCTAATTTTACACATTTGAGCCTCCCATCCTGGAGTACATGCCCCGGGACAATTCCCCGAGTGCATCGCTACCCCAATGACCAAAACACATGACACACAAGTGCCAAACCCTATTTTTACAGGGATCTACCCAAATACCCAAGTCTTAAACCAAAAGACAGCGTCAGGGTCGGGTAACAGTGGAATTATACCAAACTCCTTCGATCCTTGGTACTATGTTCTCTTCCACGGAGCTTAAAGGTGAAAAAAGATTTAGATATTGTATATTGCTATGGAGGTAGGGATGTCAATTATATTAGTCATAATTAGGTACTGACTCAATTTATATATGTCAAATTTAGGTACCTTATTAGTAAAAGAGTTAGATTCAAATTTTTAGATACGAGTATCCAATTTAAAAATAATTAAAAATATATTTTAGTATTAAAAAAATAAAATAATAAAAAATATTGATAAATATATTTATTATAATTGTATTTTATAGAATAATATAAATAAGTAATAAAAATAAATTATTTTTTATTTAAATGAGTAGCTTTTAAAATACTCGAGCTGGAGTATAATAAGATATCCAACTTGATTTTAGTTATTGGGTAAAAAGTATCATCCCTGCTTGAAGGCAAAATATTAGCATTAGAAACTCTTGTATCGATGTTTGGCTTCAGCAAGTTTCCTTAGATGGGTCTAATTAGAAAGCCTTAGATATTTTGCAATATGTTTAATTTATCAATGCCCACTTTTGCATTAGATTTGGCTTTCCTTAAAATAGAATTTTAATCTCTTTCTAGCTAGAAAATTTTTAGTCTTCTGTTTTGGAGTTTTGAATCAAATGAACATTGCCATATACCGTAGAACTCAGTTTTTGTTGGATTCTAGTTATCGTGTAAAGCTAGAACTGATAACTTTGTTAACCCTGACCACACCCAATCCCGGAATGGTGGAAAGAACAACAATGTCAGAGCTATGTCATGTTTTCATGTCTTATCACCCAAAGAAATGATGCATCAAAGCTGATACATGAACTACACCTTGAAAACCCATTGAAGAGAACTCAAAATTAATATGGATGGTGTTTGGCACCAATCAATGTATAGAAGGGAGCGTAGCTTGTCTTATTAGGGATGCTATCTATTTATTAAGTATGAAGTCTAACCAACAACTCATGTAACCTGACGGCCTGAGGCTCAACCAGGTCGATGCGTGTCTAGGATCAAGAATTATGTGAAAATAAGTTCGAACTCGAACTTATTTATAATTGATTAAGCCAAACTGGAGCGAAGTAAAATTTGCCTTGTGCTATTTGCAGCCGTTCATTTATGGTACAACTTTTAAATGCTGGTGTCGTAGGAACATGATAGCAGCTTTTTATCAGCCTCTCTAAGCATAAGAAAAGGTAAATTTAATGAATAAAATATGAATAATACAAAGCACGTGATTCGTTCGACAAGATGTTTTTCAGCACATTACGACGATATTTACATTGTTAAAGCAAAGCTCACCTTATGCAACTCTTAACTCACTGAATTTCAGCAATAATTCAGTAGACTGAATCATCAGTAAAAGGTCGTATTTAATTTGTCTAATTTATAAAATGGAAGCCTGAACGGCACAAAGCGATTTACTGCTCTCTAAAATTTACATATATAAGCATAATATATGAGGAACTAGGGTATCGCTCACAACTTAATTAATCATGAGAGAGCTCGTCAATAGGAGGAACATAGCTTCCACTCTACTCATCCTAAGAAATAAACTTAATTCTCCTCTGTACATATAGGGTATGCTGGTGTAGGAAAGCATCACCCTAGTTCGTCTAGAGTTCTGTCTTCAATTGGTTTGCACTCATTGGCACTGTGTAATAAAAAAAAGGAAATGAAAGTCATTGTCTAGGTCAGCACCTTGCATGTGGCAAGAATAAAACAATACATCGAAGTCTAAGTTTCTTAATTATGCATGTCTCGTTGACTAAATATGTACTCTAAATTTATCCTTATCTCTCTTATATGTATATCTGTGTAAGTATTGAAGTACTCGGAGACACTCTTAAATTATCAAATAACAAACCAGAAGCGGCTTTCAAGTGCTACCTGTGGTTGATCTTAATATAAGTGAAATGGTGGGTCATCACAATTAATAACACATCCATGAAATTAACTTCTTTTACTACAAAAAAAAGGTAATCTCTCGCATGTATCATCATCTCTCTTTTTTGAGGTTACGAAGCATAAGCAATGAGAAGGTTTTAAAAAGCATAGTTTAAAGGAAGCTTGTTGCTTCCACTAACACATGGGTAATGCCACCACAATTACCAAGGTCTAGAATAGGATAACAAGAATTGCTGATCTTTCATTTTAGAAGGAATGAACTAGTGATGATCAAACTGTGGAACTTTCTTTTTTGAGCTATAGGATTTGGTAGTCACTCAGAAGAACAGAATGAAATACAATACTTTTTGTTAATAGAAAAGCTATATTACTTATCAACCTTTACATCCCAAAATAGTAACTGCGTGAGCTTAGGCCGGTATCAAACCAAACATTTGATGCTAGTTTCTCTTAGGCATTTAGCGCAAGCCAGAATGAAAAACAATACTTAAAATGAACACGGTAGAACAGCTAATTGAGACTACACTCATGTTAATAAGAAAAATCAAGAAATCTATGTAAAACCTATCTATATGCACTTGAGTGATTATTCAAAACTGAAACTGACTGAAGGCAGAAAAGGCATGTCTACCATACCGACTCGCTAAGCACCACTGTGACCTGGTAATCAATCGCAAAGACATATGTACGTATGTGTTTCAATGTTTTTTACACTGGTAAAGAGATTTTCTTTCCAATGGCATATGAGGTAAAACACCATTGGATAACCAGATGGAGAGAAATCATAAACAAAATTGTCTGTTGGGCAAAATAAAGAAACAACATTCGATTTTATCAAATTAGAGTACCAGAGAGAGAGAGAGAGAGAGAGAGAGAGAGAGAGAGAGAGAGGCTTCCGAAGATTAGAATCTAGACCTTTCAATCAAGGTGCAATAGGATCTGGACTGTAGGACACAGTAGAATAAAAAAAATTCAGCTATCAAATGATCAAGACTCAATCGTACCAGCTAGATCTAAAGTGGATTATTTGGATGGTCTAAATATACTATGCATGTTTTTGTAGGATATTTACCAAATAAATAAGAAGGGTTCATGCATATGTTTTCTTGTTTGGACATTATTAATGTATCCACTCATTCAGGTTAAATTATCATGTAAACAACTCAATTCATAGTAATCATGTTTATGCTTATTATGGTCCATATTATATAATCATTTAAAAGAAAGAAAGACTCTTATCGAATCTTCCTGGGCTAAAAATGTGGGCAAACTTTTTTATCTGCGTAATTGCAACTTGTGTTCTTTGACAGGATCATGATATGCCAATTTGTGTTCTAGCATACCGCCTCAAAATAGCACATAATTAGTACAAAAGAATCGGTTATGATTCAAAGCAAGTTTCAGAAAGCAATTTATAGTCAGAGTGGTGGCCCAGATGCCTGCCAGAATTTAGATTGTCACTCAATGACTTAGCCGCTGACGCTCAAATAATAGTAGGCGACTTGTTATGTTCTGAGCTTCGTTGGAGCCAGCTGTACTGAGACAAACTAGGAGGTGAAAGAAAGCTTCATGTCTCTCTCTTTGTGGGTATAATAAAGCAAAGAAAGATATCTAGCAAAGCACCAAATCGAAATGACAAAATGACAAGACGGAATCAACTTGATCCAACACCCCTCAGTCCCGATGGCGAATTATGAGGTAGGAACAGGAAAAAACACCCACTGTGCAGACAATAGAGTTAAGACACCAACTTTTCTTTTGAGGCCCAAGACCGTCAGAAGCAAAAGATGACAGTTGTACAAAGTGATGGGAGAAATCTACACGCTAAAGGGACCATGGGGACCAGATTCGAATTCGTTGTGGTCCAGCGCAGGCCAATTAGAGAAGGGTCGGTCCTCGTTGCCTGAATCAGTCATTTATAGCTTTTGGGGCCCTGCCGTGCCATTGGGACAGCAGCAGCCAGGATCCCCCAAAATACGGATCTTTACCCTACCCCCCAACAAATCATCCAACTAAGAATTGAGTCTGACGCTTACGCTTCTTAATTCTTCACTCTACATAAATTCATAAACCTTAGAAACAATCATAGAAACATGGATATTCAGCACTGTAACAGCGGAGGGTTAGGCAACATTACCGGACTTGGCAGGGTCGTAACCTAAGACCGATGCTGCAGTGTTGAGGAGGGCGTGAGGATGGGACTCAGCGGCCCTGTCCCACAGCGCCGTAGAGGGCAGATCGACGTGCCAGATGTGTTGCTGCGGTAATCTTCGTACTCCACTGGCTGCGGCAGCATCCGGTGACCAAAGCGCAGGATCCAAGGCCAACCCTACTCTCCCGTTAGCCAGCGGTCCATGCTGCCATCAACGACATAGCACATTAACTTGTGGTTCCAATCTTAATGGTGTACCAGGGTGCATGGTACGTGGACCACCCGCAAATAGCGAGGCGTTACTGTGTGCTCTACGAGCGCAAGGATTGAAATGGGGAGCGGAGCGGCTGCTTTCAATAGCGGCGTCGCTGGCAGTGCGACAACGGCCAATTGTATTTATTGCCGTAAGCAAATATTTCACCTTCTTAAAAGAAAATTTCTTCCACTATTGTATTTTTGAGGAAGAACGAGGCGATGTAGAGGAATTACCTCCGCCGATAAAAAGCTGTCCAGGCTGCTAAGGTTGATCCTTGTGTTCACCGTTGCTAGTTTCATCGACAGGAACTGAGCACAACAGTGGTAGTGGTATCAGCAAACTGCTGTTGTTTTCATCTCTTTGTTTTACAGTAAGGAGTGGATTTTTAGTAAGTTTGAGACTATAATGACTGAGGGAGGTGGAAGAATGGTACCTCTACTTGCCTTTGGAGGTACTGTACGTGGTTTATGATTTCATCAAGCACTAAAGCCGTACCTGTTATCTGCGTCACAGTCGGAAAGATTTTATAAATGATGCACCTTTCCAATTTGCTGTCGTCAAATGTAGAGTCTTACAAAATATTAAGCTTAAATATAATTTGTCATCTCAGCCAACAAATGAACATAATAGAAAAAATCCCTGACATGAGCCTCAATACAAAAGATGCACTCCAGAGTAACAAAATCTTTCAAAAACAAATCTGCTTTAGCTTTTTTAATAGATTAAGCTCGATTTTAGTAAAGATTTGATTTACCACTTATCCTAGAAAATAAATATATTAGAATGAGTAGGGCATGCTAATCTATAATTTTAATTTAACATTCCTTTATATCCAAACTTAATTCAAATTCACACAGAATGAACAGAATTGATATACGAGATGTTTGTTAGTCCTCACAGGTGAATTTTGGAAAGCAGAACAGTAATTGGCAAATTTTGAAAAGAAAGTGGGATAAAGCCTCAAATTCGGATGCTCCATCATGACTCAATTAAGTAATCATCTGTCCCACAAACGTATGGTTATAGAAGTACTTCAAATTATATATTTTCACTGCGTTAAAGCTACAAACAAAAACTAGCAAAAGTCTACCGCTAATCGTTATTTGTATTCAATTTAATCGTTTAGATTAGTCTATTCATGTAGTTGACTCCCTGATCTGCAAGGGTGTGATGTGAAGCTTACAAGTCTAAAAATAGTTGTCTCTGTGTGCCTGTCAACATAAAGACTTGTGTCGATTGTACACCATTCGACCGCCCAAATCACATCACGTCGCCATCCCTGTGAACTTTTCCTACATGGGCGGCCTGGAAATTGGGTCATGACTTACACCTAACCATCCCCAAACCGGCTCCAAAGCTAAAAAAACAGGCACATTTGAACCAATAACTCAAATTCCATCCACTTGTACGTCTCAACCAAGCTCGAACCGGAACCAAATTCTTTAGGTTGTGTCGTACCTTGTTTCCGCGAGTAGAAATTTCAATCTTGAATAGTGACACGAAGCCTAGTCCTCCATACTTAAAGCGATGTCAGATCTACATACAAATCTGACCAATTCTTGGGTCGGACATGACAAGAAAAAAGGGTAGATCCGACCAAGTCGAGCATGGCCCAGTCAGAGGACAGACAGAGTATCTAACAAAAGGAAGCAGACGCAATGTTTGGTAGGCCAAACCCAGTCCCAATCTCTTGGCTCCAGGCAATTGCAAACTACCCTCCAGGATAAGACCAGTCCCTCTTGTCACCTCTCACTTTCTTCTCATTAGAAGGTCAAGAGCTAGATCTTAGCTCCTTAGCTACATAACACTGAGCTATTTAACAAAACTATCGCACAAGTAATTAGAATTAGAATTTTGTAGCATATAGAGCTTATAGAAGTATCCAAAAATATGAAAAGTCAATTAAGGATCAGTACAAACAACTCCATCAAAAATGATTGAGAAAATTACCAACCTTGCTGCACCCTGGGACCAGCTCTTGGAGAAGTTTCATCCGAGCATTAATTTTTTCCCTCCGCGCCTACAAGAAATTGAAATGAAAAAAGGATAAACTTTAATATTACAATAATGATGAGGGACTATTATACTTAATTATTACAATTTCTGGATTATTTAGACACAAATTAAGCAGTACCCGCTCCGCCAAGCTGTGACTATCGGTAGCTTGGCCACGGCGAGCGCGGACGTGAACATAGGGGAGCTTGTCAGCGGCTGCCTCCGGCGCGACCTTAGCAGAGTCGGTCTCCTCCGTGCTCTTACTTTTCTTGGTGGTTCCCTTTGCCTGCGTCTCAAAAGAGGGAAACATTTCACCCCATGCATTCAGCCAAAAAAGGAGGTTAATCTTACTTGTATATGTTCTGCTTACCTTGTTCTTCTCGCATTCCTTCCTCTTCGACGACCGCTGAGCCTTATCGGTTGTTTGCGGGACAGAAGGCGGTGAATCGGAGTCTGGTGGTTCAACTTTTAGCCGCGGCGAGGGATCACCACCGGAGCTCGATGCTGGTGACTCATCGGCGGCAAATTCGGAGAACTTTGTGGTGCGCTCCACTAAGGCCGCGTTAGAGGGGAAGGTGGGAGCGCCGCAGCCTAAGGGAAGGCGGACGGGGGCTGCTGCGTGCTCCCCGAGTCGGAGCCGCCACAGCTCTCCGGCTTGGGAGGAAGCCGCCGCGCCGGGACCAGGCTCGTGGAGGAGCTCCACGGCCTGAGTCGCAGGCAGCCCGAGGAGGGCGGTGAAGGAGCCACCGGCTGCAGGAGAAGCATCAAAAATAGGGTGGATGAGGCTCTGGATTTCCTCCTCGAAGCGGAAGGATTCCGCGATCTCCGCCGTGTAGGTGCCGGAATTCCCTGATCCAACCCCAGACATCCGCTCAGCCTCCATTTGATTGCCTCCAGACCAGAACAACCCAGACGGAATACAGCACAATTCCCCGACCCCGCTGCAGAATGCAGCTGGAAATCCCCAAATCGAGGCGATCACTCCTCGCTGCTTCGCTCGGGAAGAGGTTCTCTGGTGATCAAGGTCTCTGATTCAAATGGTGTCTCGTCGGAAGAATATTGGCGCTGGAGCGATCGAAGCGGGAAGTGGAAACGGAAGGGGAAGCGTCAAGTGGAGCTAAACCGAGTTATATAGAACTCCTCCATTGCCGTCAAATCGCCGTCCTCTCTGTTCTCTCGTCGTCTTTTCTTATTTTTCCCTTTTTTTTTCTCTTTTCTGGCGGTTTTGACGGAATGGAACGGCCGGGCTCTGAAAGCAACGCATGATAGGCAGTACGGAGAAATACGTTCATACGAACGGAGCCTGGGTGTCCAATCACCTCCGGTGAGAGCAAGTGCAAACCGATTAATGATAGATTGGATATTAATAAGAATTAATCAAATGGATAAATAAAGAAATAAATTAACCTAACTTTTATACTTAATTATTTCTTTCATGAGAATATGAGATAGAGGGATGTCCTCTCTTGAGTTAGACATGATATTAAATAATTTATAATAAAATATTTTTTTTCTTTGCTTTAAATTTTCCAAGCCTCGTTCTTCATGCTTGAATGTCCTCGGTAATTTCACCTGCAATTTGGGCGCAGCAGCGAATACACCGCAGTTGAAGCTTGAAGGAGAAAATTTTTTATATTGAGTGCTTCAATTTTATAAAAAAAAGTATTTTTAAAAAAAATATAAAGAAATAATTTATACATTATACGCTTTTTAATAATATTAATATTATCATAAAAAATTTACACAGAATAAAAAATTAATAAAAATATTATTATAAATTTAATAATTATTTATTTATATTTATTCCACAGTTGAAGCCGGCTTTTTTGGAAAAATAAAAATTTGGAAAGCTTCTTTTTCTAGTTTCCATATCTTTTGATTTTTAGCACTAGAGTTTTTTTATTACCAAATACTATTTTAACAACCGCTTAAAAGCTATTTTGAAGAGGACTAAATATGCCTTAAGTGGTGAATCCAAGACTTAGAGCATATGAGCCATAATTATATTTATACATGTTTTTTTATGCAATTGGGACCATATACATGTCATTTAGCTAGACTATTATAATATATGTCCTAGACACCCTTTATAAGAAATATATTCTTCATAAATCTTAGTTGGGGCAATTACTGTTACGCCCACAATTAACAGTAAAATTTTTTTAAGCAATGTGACTAGATGCCAACAAAAGAGTCGCGCAGACTCCCGAACTCGCATGCTATCCCACGCAAGGGACGAAGAGAGTAGGACGGAAGCTAACGAACGACACTGGCCGACGGCGAGACTGGCAGGTGAAGCCGAACTCACCTCAGCCGAACGAAATACACACAAGAGCAAAACACTACATGTAGGTAGAGAGAGACGCCGAGAACAGAAACTCTGCACGCAGGTAGAGAAGATGCGCGCATGAACAGGTGCGAAAGACAACGAAAGGTTGCTCGTAGGCAACCGAGGAGTGAAGGATACAACGGCGTAACGTCCTCAGGCGGACAGAAACAAGAGCTTCCACACGCAGGTGGAAAGAATGTATCAAACGAGTCCACACGCAGGTGGACAACATAACTGAAGGAGGCGACGGATAAATACATGTCAACGGAAACTCGAAACACAGAACACAACAAACGAAATGAACGGAGAGAACTATCAGCCGAGAGCAGGATGACATCGGAAAACCCAAGCCGCGACGCCAACGGGACTCACAGATGAGCAGACAGCGGAAAACGATGCCCAAAGAGGGGGTTACCTCGTCGGAGTCAAGTTGTTGACTCCGCCGCAACAACACCGGACTGGAAGGAGAAGAAGCCGAAACAGGAGCACCTTCGACGTTGCACCACCACGCAACCACCCACTGGACGCCGGAAGGATGGCCGGAGTTCGCCGCCGAACGCCGGGCCGAGAGAGGAAGGGAAGCAAGAGCAGGAAGCCAAAATCGCCAAGAACCGGTTGGAGAGCAGAACGAGAGTGAAGAGCCCGTGCCGAAGCCTTTGCGAGCGTCGCCTATATGGCGTCACTTCGTCGCGTCTGTTGAATACCACCCGAGCCAGACTCGGATGCCACATCTACTCCACGTTGGTAAGCGACTCGGATGCGAGCCAGACTGACCGCCGCGTCTGTTGAATACCACCCGAGCCGCCACGCGGCCGCTGATGAGGGTTATTTCTATATGATTTAGAGTATCATTTATATAATCTTTTCAGGCTTTTAATCCTGTTTTATCACTTAATTTGACATTTTTTCTTGTAAAGTTCAGAATCTTCACTCTTTTTCGATTTTCTATAAAATACAGGTCATTATCATTTATTTTCGTGAAGTTTATTCGAGATTTGAAGTTAGAGAAAGGTTCAGCATATTACAAGCATCAGACAGGCAAAATTTTAGAATTTTTTGGAGCTTCCTATGCTGAACACGGCCTGCCCGTGCCTATGATCATGGCCGTGTTCATCGCGTCTTCAGAATCAGCATTTGGCGAAATGAACACGGCCGGCCCGTGCTTATCGTCACGGCCGTGTTCGACAGAAAATGTTTGACCGAACTCGTCACCGCCGTGTGCACGCCCGTGTTCGGGTGTTCCGAAAATTTTGAGCTAAACACGGCCTGCCCGTGTTCCGACACACGGCCGTGTTCACTTATCCGCAGTTCATCGCAGCCGACACGGCCTGGCCGTGTTCATCATCACGGCCATGTTCGCGACTGTTCGTCCGTTTTCCACCAAATTGGACGCTCCAGATGCCAGAAAATTAGGAAAATTCCCAATTAACATTCCTAACCGCCCAAGGCTTCGATTGAGGCATATAATCGAGATTATTAGGCGGTTACAGGGGTCGATTCTATGAAGAACGCGACTAGGGCGAAAGTTGGGCGATTTCTGCATTTAAGGGCTTGATTCGACAAATTTCTTCGGGGCTATCGAGAGAAGACCGAAGATCTGACGTCTCCTACCCTTGGATTATAATTTCCCTTCTTTTCGAGTATTTTTACTTGGGTTTTCATTGTTAAACGATGCATGTTTTAGGTTAAAACCCTAGTTCGGGACTCGGGCGTACATCTTTTATGAAAATTTACTTATTTGAATGAGTTGTGCTTATTGCGTATGATTGTTCTGATCAAACATTCGTATGTGTTAAGTGTTACGAGAAGTACTGAGAGGTGAATCGTAACACTCGATCGTTCTCATTAAACTTGTGACTTGAATTGCGAGAGCCGTTTAACGTCACTCGAGGATTCACGATCATCATAGAGCCCATTGGGTCTTTCTTAAGTTAATTTTGCTACGAGAGTAGGAAATTAGCTTAAGTAGGCACCGGACTACGCTTCGAGAGAAGGTTATCCGTACCGTAGGATGATCGCCTTAAGTTGTTTACTGTCGGATTGAGCTTCGAGAGAAGGAGATCCATTTTCTAATTTAATTTGATTCATTGTTTTGCATTTAATTTATTCAACGAGGTGAAACCTGAAGTTCTGAACACTTCCTAAACTGTAATTTTCCCTTAAGGTCGTCGACTTCTTGATTCGATAATTTAGATAATTTAGTTTTAGTGTAATTCTTTAATTCTGAGTTTGAATTATCTAGCTTTCAATGACACTAAAGGTCGGTACTTGACACCTGCTCTATGTGGGAACGATATTATTTACTACTTCGATAGACCGTGCACTTGCGGGACCTATCAAGTTTTTGACGCCGTTGCCGGGGAGCAAGACGTAGTCAATATCGATTAAATAGTTGAGTTGATAGACTAGATATATATATATATATATATATATATATATATATATATATATATATATATATATATATATATATATATATATATATATATATATATATATATATATATATATATATATATATATTTTTGCTTTTTCTTCTCTTTTATTTGATTTATTCATATTTCTTGTCTTCTTTCATTCTTCAAGCTTATATTATTATTCTCTGGTCTGCTAACCCTGTGCATGCCAAGAACCATTAGAACAGGTCAGCTAGTGCTAGAAGACCCCGAGATTGAACGGGCCTTTAGAGCTCAGAGGAAAGTTCACGATTAAAAGCTTGAGGAAGCCCATCCGAACCCGACTACTATAATGGACCAGAACCGCTCACTCAGAGATTTTGCTGCACCCAATGTACAGGGCCTGCACTCCAGTATTGCTCGACCGGCGATCGAAGCAAATAACTTTGAGATAAAGCCGGCCCTTGTGCATATGGTTCAGCAGAACCAGTTCAGCGGTTCACCACAGGAAGACCCCAACTTACATTTATCAATTTTTCTAGAATATTGTGATACCCTGAAGATAAATGGGGTAACATCTGATGCAATACACTTACGTCTTTTTCCCTTTTCCCTTAGGGACCGCGCGCGAGCATGGCTACAGTCCCTTCCGCAAGGCTCAGTTGAGGAACCAAATAACGAACTTCAGCCAGAGGGAAGGCGAGTCACTATACGAGGCCTGGGACCGTTTCAAGGAGTTGTTACGATTGTGCCCACATCACAGACTGGAAAAATGGGTACTTGTACATACTTTTTATAACGATCTTTTATATAATACTCGTTTGTTTGTAGATGCAGCCGTGGGCGGAGCGCTTATGAACAAGAACGTTGACGATGGCATGAATTTGATCGAGGACATGGCTCTGAATCATTACCAGTGGACAAATGGGAGAAATGTCCCGGTAAGAGGAGGAGGTAAGCATGACCTTGACATGCTCAGTTCATTGGCGGCGAAGGTTGATTCCTTATCCCACCATCTTACTTCTATGAATTTTCATGCATCGTCTGTCAATTCTATTCCTTGTGAACTTTGTGGGAATTTTGGGCATGGTGCTACTGACTGCCAGATAATGACACCTTCTTTTTCTGATGTTTTTGTTGAGCAGGTGAATGCCCTAGGCAATCCCAATCAGAGGCAACAGAATAATCCTTTCTCAGGCACCTATAATCCCGGTTGGAGAAATCATCCCAACTTCTTCTATCGGAATAATTAGAACCAGGAGATTCCCCAGAACTTCAACAATCCAGCTCCTCAGGGAAATTTTGGTACTCAGTTTCCCCAGACATCCTTCAGGCCACCACCTAGACTTCCACCCCGACAATTTAACCAACCACAGAAGTCCAATTTGGAAATATTGCTTGAGAACTTCGTCACCTCTCAGTCTAAGCGAAATGAAGATGTAGACGAGTCTATTAGGCAATTGAATTCAACGGTGGGGCAATTGAATTCAAAGGTGGATTCATTGATCACGCACTCAAGGATACTGGAGAACCAGATTGCTCAGCAAGCAGTTTCAACCTCTAGGCCATTGGGGATGCTTCCTTCTCAGCCCGAGGCAAATCCAAAGGAGCACTGCAACGTGATTGTTACATGCAGTGGAACTCAAGTGGAAGATCCTCAGATGATGCCTAGAGAAGTGCTTGATGGAGAGTCTGAAGAGCAAAGCTCAGATGTCCAGTATTCTGAGAAAATGCCCATAGAGTCAGAGGTCACACAAGAGCAAGTCCTTGTTCCTTCACTACCTCATTTACCAACTGTCTCCTGCCCACCACTAATAGTTAAAGCATTGACAGGACAGTACAGCTCGCTGATGCCTACAAAACTTCCTGACCCTGGCAGTTTTTCTATCTCTTGTAGTATCAGTAATTTTTCTATTGAGAGAGCGCTCTGTGATTTGGGGGCCAGTGTGAGTATCATGCCCCTCTCCCTATTCAAAAATCTGGACCTGGGAGGCATGAAACCCACGCCTATATCTCTCCAATTCGTGAACGGCTCTATACACCGCCCAGTGGGAATAGTAGAGGATGTCCCAATTAAAGTCACGGAACTTTATGTTCCTGTCGACTTCATAGTCTTGGATATGTCCGGAAATTCCAGATTACCTCTTATTTTGGGTCGCCCTTTCCTAGCTACCACCAGAGTAGTTATAGATGTCAAGAAGGGGAAGCTTTCTCTGAACTTTTGTGATACTATTTTGGATTTCCATTTATCTGTTGATATGCCAGGTTCTTCTTTTTCAGGCTCCTGCTGTAGTGTCGAGACAGTACCTCTGCTTGCCGATGGTTCAAAGGCCAAGTGGGATTTTCTTGCATCCCACCTTTGCACCGATATGCAAGCAGGTGCCACATTGATGACGAAGGACCAGACCACTCTGGATGACTTGTTTGATGCGGACCCTGATTCTGGTTGCACCACGTTTTTCATGATGGGGATGAAGAGGAACATTTATTATTTTTCAGAAGACAGATAGTGAATTTAAAAACTTTTTCATTTTGCATGACATCAGGACATTTTCCTATGTACACCTATTATTATTATTGCTTATCTCTATAGGTGTTACATTTAGGCGAAGAAGAAAGGGGCATTTCCATGCTCTTTCTTCTGCCTCTGATCCATTGGATGTGCACTGAAGCATGTTCATTGGTCAAGTTGTTGACCTTAAACCAGCGCTGCTTGAGAGGCACCCCAAGTATTTATCTTTTCTTATGTTGTGTTGATGGACAGACTTCGTTTGTTGTTGTTGTTGTTGTTTGTTTGTTTAGTTAGTTTGTTTTGATAACTTTTGTGATACTCCATGGCATGATTTTTATGATTTTATACATTGAAAAGCATCTTACTAATGATGGCAATTTTTTTATAATTTTTCAGGAAATTTTTGCTTATTGCCGAGTCGTTCACGGCCTGGCCGTGATGGCCATCACGGTCGTGATCAGCTCGTAGTATTCCAGCAGTGCCTGCCGCAGCGATCACGGGTATGCCGTGATAATCGTCACGGGCGTGCACGTGATCTGGCCGATTTGCGCCGAGGTGAACACGGGTTGGTCGTAATCATCGTCACGGGCGTGAAAGTGTTTGGACGGGATTTTGACGAGGGGATCACGGCTATGCCGTGCTTACAGACACAAGCGTGCTTCTGAAGCCATTTCAGCACCGAGCTAGTCACGGCTAAGCCGTGCATCCAGACACGGCCGTGCTTGCGTTCGCCTTTTCCGCGTATAAAAGCGGGCCGTGGCGGAACCCTAGGGTTCACGCCCGTGCTTGAGCCGCCGTCGCCACTTCTCTGCCTTTTCCGGCCTTCTCCTTCGCCCGCATTCTGCTTCGCCGCCGTCCGAAGCTTCCTCGCCACTCTCCGCTTCTCGGCGACACCCGGATCTGGTTTTCTGGGTGAGTTTCCGCCGCTCGCCTGATTTCGCTGCCTGCAGCCGCATTCCGCCGATTTCTACCAAATCCGGCCGCCGGCTGCGCTCTCAGCTTTCCTACTTCCAGGCGCCGCTTCCCCTCACCCTTTGGCACCTCCAGATTTCTAGATCTGGGGGTGTTTAGTCCCAGATCTGAGTTTTCTTAGCCGCCGCCGCCAGTTCTTCGTTTCCAGCACCGCCGCTGGTTTTCTCTAGTGCTGTCGCCAGCTCTTCCCCCAACACTTCCAGATCTTCAGATCTATAGCTGCCTCTCTCTGCCGGGCGTTGCTTCCCCTTCTAGCGTCGCCAGCGCCGCCACCGCGCCGGAAGTTGGTTTTCTGCTCAGCCACCTTCCGAGTTCCATCCATCACTTTACACCATGTCTGGTCGAAGGAAGGTGATGACGCGGAAGTCCTCCAAGCGTCCGGCTGTGGAGGAGAAGCCGAACCAATACGGCATCATCTTTCGCGATCCCGCGCAGAAGGCGCGTTATGAGCTGCTTGAGTCCAGATGGGTAGTCACTACCCGGTATCTTGATCGAGGGGCCCTTACATCTTTGGGGTTATTCGACGACGTCTATTGGATGTTCCAGAACATCGGGTGGACGAGGTTCTTCGAGATAGTTCCACCTACCTACATCCCGCTCACGCTGGAGTTTCTCTCATCGCTAGAGGTTGCTTTCCATCTCCATGATGATAATGACGATGGTCTTATTTCTTTCCGGTTGGGGAACCAGGAGCGCAAACTTACCCTCTCGCAGCTTAATCTGATTTTTGGATTCCCCGAGGATGGTTCTCGCCATATTCCAGATGAGTAAATCTATAATGAGTTTTGGGCTGCGATTTCTGGGCATCACCCCTTCGTGTCTCGGACCGCACGGGCGAGCTCCCTCAGCAACCCTTGCTTTTGTTATGTTCATCGGGTGCTGGCCCATACTATATTTGCACGGGACGAGAGTGACGACATCGTGTGAGCCACCGAGGTGTTCTTCCTATAGGCGATGGTACACTCTTTCAGAATTAATACTGCATTTTACTTCGTTAACCAATTGCAGAAACTAGCTACCGCGCAGAAGGGAGTCGTCGCCATAGGCGGCCTTATTACACAGATCGCTACCGCTTTGGGCGTCGTGCCTCATGTGATGGGGCAGTCCAGGGGGAGTTCTAGGATTGACATCGAGACTTGTCTCTCGATGAAGATGATCTCTCACGAGGGTGATATCTATTGTCTTCTCTTCCGCGATAGTGACCTCACGATGCCGCTGCCGAACCCTCTTCGTACCACTATCTGTGATAGACGGAACTGGCGTCTACTTCCAGAGGCCACCGAGGATGTCCCCATGGACACAGCACCGTCCACTCCTTCCTTCCGGACCTTTAGGCATACCGAGCCACCTGCCTCCGCTTCCACCGCGAACACTTATGCCAGGATCAAGGGTTATCTCAAGGCGATTCGCGAGGACTAGCAGGAGACTCTGCCGCCTGCCCGCTGCTCTTGCGCCACGCGGAAACACTGCTGACCGACGAAGCACCACGCGTTGCAGTTGTACCTGCCTGAGGTCGCCGCTGACCTCGTCTTCCCTGTCCGTCAGCGCGTGCCCCTGGAACTCGAGTTGCCGCCGCTCGCTCCACGCGCGTGAGATCTCGGCAGATCTGCCCCCTCTCCGCGTGCTCCACGCGTCGAACCTGCCGCCGGTCTCCAGCCGCCTGTCACCGACCGCCGCAGAAGCTCGAAACCGGACGACGCTTGCCAGCGGACACTGCCGCCTGCTGCAAGCCACCAACGTCGCCTGACTCAAATCACACGCCCAAGCCCTAAATCGAATTGATTTCCAATTCGGGCCGATTTTGATCCGGTCAACTATTTTGACCCAGTCAACGACCCAGTTGATCGGTCAAAATCAATAGGGAAATTTGGGCCTAACATCCTCCCCCGCCTGAGGTGGTCGCTGTCCTCGATGACTCGAGGTAGCTCCTCAGCTCACCCTCGAATTGCCATAGTTCGGAAGCCTTGTGCCAGGTTGCTTCCTCTATGGGGGATCCATCCCATTGGATGAGAAACTCCATATGTCGGTTCCTCTTACTTCGCCCCAGAACTCGGTGATCTAGAATACTGTCGATTCTCCGGTGGAACTCCGTCCTAACCATCGGTGGGGCTCGGTAAGATTGCGACCGAGAAGGATAATCCAGATCCGAGTGAAACTTCCTCAAGAAGCTTACATGGAATATAAGGTGCATTTGCATTCTCTCGGGGAGTTTCAAGCTGTATGCTACTGAGCCCACTCGACTCAGTATCTCAAATGGACCATCGTATCTACGGATAAGACCTCGATGAGCCTCCTTTGCCGAGATCTTCCTCCAGATCTGCGGGGTGAGTCGGAGAAGAACTAAGTCACCCACCGCGAATTCTTCGTCCCGACATCGGCGATTGGCATACCTTTGCATCCGTTGCGCAGCCAACTCCAAACTATCTCTAGCCTTTCGGAGTGAGTCGATTCGTTCCCGAGCTTCCCGTTGAGCTTCAGGGCACTTCCCCTCGGAATCCCTTTGCACCACGTCAACAGGCATTAGGGGCTATCTTCCTAACACTAGCTCAAATGGACTGTGACCAGTGGAGGATGACTTCTGCAAGTTGAAGGCATACTGTGCCACATCCATCCACTTCACCCAGTCTCTCTAACTAGCTGTCACAAAGTGATGGAGGTAATCTTCCACAAGAGTATTCACTCGCTCTGTCTGCCCATCCGTTTGAGGATGATTGGCTGTGTAGAAGTTCAACTTGGACCCCAACTTGCTGAACAAAGTTGTCTAAAAGCATCCAGTAAACCGGGCATCCCTATCGCTCACGTATCCACTAGGATGCCAAAATGCTTCACCACATTTTGGAAGAATAACTTTGCAGCAACTCTTGTTATACAGGGATCAGGGGCTGGGATAAAGACTCCATACTTGGAGAACCTATCAACCACCACCAGCATTGAGCTCTTCCCGTCAACTTTTGGGAACCCACCAATGAAGTTTATGGACACACTCGTCCAGGACGTCTCGGGAATAGGCAACGGTTGTAACAACCCTGCCTCTAGTCGCTGATCGATCTTGTCTTGCTGGCAAATAAGACAAGTGCGGACATACATCACAATGTCTGCGCACATATCGGGCCAATAGCACGATCGTGCCAACAAGGCAAACATTCTGCGTTGCCCTGGATGCCCAGCCCAAGGTGTATCATGGAGCTCCCTCAGTAGCTCCCGGCGCAATCCGCCCGTCGATGGGACTAATGGCTAATAGCAATTCGCAAGTGCACAGATTTATCGAAGTAATAAAAGATTATCGATCTCACGAGGATCAGGCGGTCAAGTACCGATTACACGTTTGATCTATATCTAGATGATTCAATATGTGGTTTTTGTTGTGGAATCTTCTAATGCAAGAAAATAAAAAGGTGATTTTAGGGTTTTGGCTAAAAATCAATTCGGATAAATTCAGGACTCAGGGTTTCACCACGTTGATGATATAAATTTAGTAAAAATAAATCTTTAATAGATTATTATAGTTTTGAAAGGGATTTTTCCTAGGGTACAGATTACCTCCTCCCGAAGCGTAACCCCGTATCTATTTACATTAATTCCCTACTCTCGTGACAATTAACATAAATAGACCCATTAAGTTCTATGAAAAACTATGGAATCCTTCAAGCAAATATGAACTACTCTCGTGATTGAATTCACATGTTTGAAAAGAATAATTCCAACGTTGCGATTCACCTCCCGGTCCTTCTTGCAACGTCTAAGACGTAAAAATACTTGATCAGGGTAATTTACGGAATAAGCACAATTCTAATCAAATCAAATCTATAAAAATTCATGTAAAAGATTTAGAACAATGTATTTAATCCATAAATCGTCAACGGGCTATTCCCCAAATCCCAAAATAAGGTTTACACATTCATGTTCATAACAAACAGCATGCTCATCGATGAATTAAACATGTAATCTCTCTAAAATAATGCAAAAAGACACTAGGAAAGTATTTAGAACTCTTCCCCTTGATCTGGTGATGAAGAAAAAGCATCAAATCCCCTTCTTTGCGTGATCTCTCGCCGTCGTTTTGCCCTAGAACTGATTTCCGCCGCCGCCGCTATAGCCCTTCATTTTCGTGCCTAGAAGCCCCCGAAACCCTTCCAAAACTTTTCCTTTTATAGTCTAATCAGTATAGAACCCATGTAAGAAGGTTTCTGGAAAGTTTGGTTCAATTCTGGTTCAATTTGGAGTCGAACTGAGTGAAAAACCGAAAGGGCGAACGTTTTTACGGTTCGTGATGAGTTTACGGCCACGGCCGTAAATGTCTCTGTGTGTACAACACTTAAGTCACAGAAATATTCACGACCCGTGATGGATTCATGGTTTCACCTGTGAAAGTTTCTGTGGACTTCTTTACTTAGCCGTTTTACGCCCGTTCAAACGCCAGAATTACGGCCGACTCAGAATTACGGCCAAGGCCGTGAATGTTGCGTACTTCACCATTTTCACTCCAAATTTGACGTAAAGGCTCGTGATTTCCTCGGGAATCATAATATGGCCTCAAAACTCTCAAAATTCATCATTTTTATGCCTTTTTACCTATATTTTCATAAAAAACCAGAAAAAGTGAAGATTCTGTGCAAAGTAAAGTAAAAGCACTAAAAATTGCATAAAATCATTCAATTAAGCCCAAAATATCATGTAAAATATAGGCAAAAACATGGTGTAAATGCAACGCATCAAAAACCCTAGACTTAAAATTTGCTTGTTCTCAAGCAATACTCTGATATGTATGGAGAATGTAAGGATAAGGAATACTTATTTGTTTTTGCCTTTAATAACATCCTTTGTCCACAAATTAAGTAATCAATCTTTCAAACTCAAGTAATTCAAGAAAAATTATAATAGAGATAAATTCCCAAGAGGTTACAATCCAAGAAAGATAAAATTCATAATTCATGTCATAATATTCATTCTTCACACACTAAATATCAAATACTCTCATTTTAATAAATCCATTTCACTTAACAGATAAAATTTATACTTCAAGAATTTTAGTGATGTTAAAGATAAGAGATTTTTAAAGCAATTTGGTCTTTAAACGGTTATGTGCCCTTTCCTGTTGGCATCATAACATTGTTTAAAGTATACCACAAAGCAGTATAATATAACTCATAGTCTCAATCATGAAAGTCAGTGGAGTTGTCCACATAACCTACAGCTTTCTCTTTTTCTCCATTTATTTTATTTTATTTTATTTTTCTCTCTTCCTTTTTTATTAGACTTCAACTCATGTCTTAAGTACCACTGTCAGATTTAACAGTGCTAAGTAGAGGAGTCTCCTTTTTTTTTCTGGAGAAAGACGGTCAGTGGCATGGTATTTAAATCGTTGTTGATCTTTCTGCAAGAGGGTTAAATATCTGTTTTAAAAATTCTCCCTCTGTTACTTGAACACAACAGATTTAAAGTATACCAAACGATGGTATAATATAACTCATGACCTTAGATTTCTCAACTAGAGGAGTTGGGGCAAATCTCAAATTAAAGATATATCACTAATTTTCTATTCATAAAAATTTTCATCAAGCATAAATAGGTAAATTAAACTTCAAGTAACAAGATACTATGCATGTGTCGCATGAACATATAACAATTCACAAATGTATTTTATCAATACCAGAATTGAATTTACTCAACAATTTAAGTCTTCATGAAATTTCAAAAAATTCCTAAGTCATCAAATCAATCACTCAAAATGTTTCCTAGGTTTAAAATTAAGGACAAAACAAATTTGATAATTCTTAACAATCATAAACATTCAAAATTCATATCTATAAAGCTTTTGAAGAAAAGCTAAATATATAGGGACACCCTAGACTTAAATTGTTACATATACATAAGCATTAAACCAAGTTATGATGAATTTTAGAAAAATTTTGCAAGAGTTCCCTTTAAAATATGAGCGAAATCCTGTACAGTTATATCAAAAGATGAAAACATGACTCAGAAAAATCTAGAAACTATGTCACATCAAAGATCAACAAATTTCAAACATCAAATACCGTCATGTTTTAGCAATCAAATAAGCATCTACCATCTCTAATATCAAAATTCAGTATAATACCAAAATACATTCCAAATCAACATCATGCATCCAAATACATCAAAAATCATCATATATGTCAAATTAATATCACAAACATCAAATACCAACACAGATATATAGAGTTTTTGCAAAAAATCGTGAAGCTACAGTAACTCTAGAAAAACTTCAACCACGATTTTACATAAATCTCACTCAAGAATCAAGTAATCTCGGTTCCAAATTAGTGCAAAAGCATATAAATCAAGTGGAGAAATCAAATGTAACAGTTAGGTAAGAGACTCTCACAAATTTGAGCAAAAATCGTGCTGAAATCAAGCTTCGGCGGTGAACTCGTGTTCCTACAAACGTCCGGCGCTTCCTGATGATATCCGACCGAAATCTCGTCGGAGGATCAACGGAAAGGGCCGCTGGTGATGAAGGAAAGTCTGGAACAGAGATCCGTCGCCTGAGGTGGAAGGAATCAACGAGAAATCGAGTTTTCATCATCCGTAAGCCATTCACAGCTGCAGCCGTGAAAGTTTCTGTAACTTAAATCCACCTGCAAAAATTAAATTTACAGCCGTGAGTGTTTCATGGCCACGCTCGTGAATGTCTCGTTGGATACCTTTTCTTCATGTAAAAATTTTCCAAAAAATCCTGCACGTAAAAAACAGATTAAAAGATTTTCTATCAATAAAAATTTATCAATACATGCTGTATAAATTTTATTTTAGAGCAAAGCAAAGATAAAATAAAACAAAAGAAATAATAAAAGTTAGAAGTTTGGGTTGCCTCCCAAAAAGCGCTTGTTTAAGGTCATTAGCTTGACCACAGCTTCATGTCATGGTGGAGTTGGTGAATCTGTGCCATAGTAGAGAGCATATAATCTTCTTCTTTTCCTCCGTCTCAAGAGTGTGTCCACCAAAATATAAATCCAGTCAAACAGGTGGATCTATGTTGCAGTAGCCAGTACATGCATACAAAAACAAGAGTTAAAATGATGCAATGAATAATCAATAATTTTCCTATATTTATCCAAGAGTAAAATCATGCATTCTTCCTTTAGATTTACATTAGCAACAGGAAGAAGATTAGAATTAAAATCAAAGAATTCATACCCTGGATTGATCAAGAAGTTTTCAAATTTCATTTTTGATTTTTCACTTACCTCAATGCCAATGTGATCAAAAATCCCATGTGCTATCATCTTTTGGGTACCTGTGGTAGCATTTAAATCAAATAATAGTTCATCTACCTCATCATCATTATCCTCTCCACCACCTATAATGCGAATCCCTAATGATTTTTCCTGGAGAAAAGGAATTGTTGGTTCATATGGTGGTGGTGGTGTAATATGCTCAGGATCCTCTTCCTCAATTTCTTTCTCTTCAATGGGGTATTTCATCCTAACACAATCAAATTTCTCCCCATCTATCTCACTATTTCTTACTTGAGGATCCTTAAATTCATCATCCTTCTCCTCACAAGACTCAAAAAATTCATATATCTCTTCAAACATGTCCCAAGTATTTGTGTTGCAAGACACTTCATTATGTGAGAGGGGACTAGATGACTGGTAAAGTGCAGAGGAAGGTAAATCATAATAATCCAAATCATCAAAATTTGAAGAAGGTAAATCACAATCATCAAAATTTTTAAAATCATCAAAATTTGAAGAAGGTAAATCATAATCAGGAGTCATGACTAATGATTGTTCCATCTCTACAAAATTCTCAGATTTATCTTGAATTCCATCCTCTATGTCATTTTTATCAGTGCCATAAATCATACTATGAATATTCTCATTTTCCAAATCAAACTCAAGTATACAACTTTGTTGTGCTATCTGGGTTTCTAGCATTTAAGTATTAGCAGTTATAAATTCTACTTGAGAAGTAAGCTGAGCAATCATCCCACTAAGATCTTCAAGTTTCTTACTTTGATTTATCATAATTTTTTCAAGCATGGATTCTAGCATGGATTCTTCGGTATCCTCAAAGTGTGGTTCTGAAATATTATTTGAGAAATCCTCATAAAAAGAACTTTGGTGATTTTTCCATCTAGAATTATACTGATCATCTTGGTACCATGATAAATTAGAACTAGCAGGATTTCCAAATTGGCAATCATAAGCATAATGATAATAACTTCCACAAATATCACAAGTAATAGAAGATTGCATTCTTAAATATTCAGTGTATTGAGAAAAAGAATTTACCCTTGCTGTAGGCGATTGAAATGCAACTGTGCCATATTCTCTTGTCATCGTCGGTGGCACATATGTCTGACCTGACCATTGACATTGATTAAACATCATTTTTTTTCAATAAAATTCAGAAATATAAAATGTAGAACAGGAAATGAAAAATATGTAGACAAGTGATTTTTTTTAGTTATCCTGTTCATACAACGTGTTAATACAAAAAGAGAAAAATAAAATAAACTACCTATAAAAAATGCGATAAATAAATAAAATAAACAAAAATGAAAACAAAAACAAATAAAATAAATAAAAAAACAAAAATAAAAACAAAAACAAACAAATAAGAAAAAAAATGTCTAGTCTATAAATCTCACGATTAAATCAATATTGACTGGCCTGATCCCCGGCAACGACGGCAAAAACTTGATAGCAATCCGCAAGTGCACGGATTTATCGAAGTAATAAAAGATTATCGATCCCACGAGGATCAGACGGTCAAGTACCGATTACACGTTTGATCTATATCTGGACGATTCAATATGTGGTTTTTGTTGTGGAATCTTCTAATGCAAGAAAAATAAAAAGGTGGTTTTAGGGTTTTGGCTAAAAATCAATTCGGATAAATTTAGGACTCAGGGTTTCACCACGTTGACGATTATGAATTTAGTAAAAATAAATCTTTAATAGATTATTATAGTTTTGAAAGAAATTTTTCCTAGGGTACAGATTACCTCCTCCCGAAGTGTAACCCGGTATCTATTTACATTAATTCTCTATTCTCGTGACAATTAACATAAATAGACCCATTAAGTTCTGTGAAAAACCATAGAATCCTTCAAGCAAATTCAAACTACTCTCGTGATCGAATTCACAGGTTTGAAAAGAATAATTCCAACGTTGCGATTCACCTCCCGGTCCTTCTCGCAACGTCTAAGACGTAAAAATACTTGATCAGGGTAATTTATGGAATAAGCATAATTCTAATCAAATCAAATCTATAAAAATTAATGTAAAAGATTTAGAACAATGTATTTAATCCATAAATCGTCAACGGGCTATTCCCCAAATCCCAAAATAAGGTTTACACGTTCATGTTCATAACAAACAGCATGTTCATCGATGAATTAAACATGTAATCTCTCTAAAATAATGCAAAGAGACACTAGGAAAGTATTTAGAACTCTTCCCCTTGATCTGGTGATGAAGAAGAAGCGTCAAATCCCCTTCTTTGCGTGATCTCTCGCCGTCGTTTTGCCCTAGAACTGATTTCCGCCGCCGCCACTACAACCCTTCGTTTTCATGCCTAGAAGCCCCTGAAACCCTTCCAAAACCTTTTCTTTTATAGTCTAATCAGTATAGAACCCATGTAGGAAGGTTTCTAGAGAGTTTGGTTCAATTCTGGTTCAATTTGGAGTCGAACAGAGTGAAAAACCGAAAGGGCATACATTTTTACGGTCCGTGATGAGTTTACGGCCACGGCCGTAAATGTCTCTGTGTGTACAGCACTTAAGTCACAGAAATATTCACGGCCCGTGATGGATTCACGGCTTCACCAGTGAAAGTTTCTTTAGACTTCTTTACTGAGCCGTTTTACGCCCGTTAGAACGCCAGAATTACGGCTGACTCAGAATTACGGCCAAGGCCGTGAATGTTGCGTTCTTCACCATTTTCGCTCCAAATTTGACGTAAAGGCTTGTGATTTCCTCGTGAATCATAATATGGCCTCAAAACTCTCGAAATTCATCATTTTTGTGCCTTTTTACTTACATTTTCATAAAAACCAGAAAAAGTGAAGATTCTGTGCAAAGTAAAGTAAAAGCACTAAAAATTGCATAAAATCATTCAATTAATCCCAAAATATCATGTAAAATATAGGCAAAAATATGGTGTAAATGCAACGCATCAATGGCCTACCGCCTTTGGCCATAACAACATCATCTGGACCCAGATAATAACGTCGGATTGTGCCCGACTGAATCTGCTGAACTAGCTTTTGATACTTCCCATCAAAAGCGGAGGCTGCCTTGATTCTGTCTAGCATATCCCCTTCCACTTCGGATAGGGTGCAGCACACTAGAGCGTTAAGTCTACTGAGCGCGTCAGGCACAACGTTGGCTTTACCCGGTTTGTGTTCCCACTAGAATGAGAATTCAGTCAAGAATTCCTGCCAACGTGCCTGTTTTGCCGACAATTTCTTTTGTGTGGTGAAATAGATATTCGCCACATTGTCGGTCTTCACCACGAAGGCACACCCAAGAAGGTAGACTCTCCAGGTCCGTAGGCAATGTACCACTGCCACCATTTCCTTCTCGTGAGCCGAGTATCGCTGCTCAGTCTCGTTTAGCTTTCGACTCTCGAAAGCTACATGATGTCCATCCTGTAATAAGACACCACCGATAGCTTGGTCCGAAGCATCGGTGTGAACTTCGAAAGGCAAATTGAAGTCGGGTAACTTCAGGATCAGTTCAGAGGCGATGCGGTCCTTCAACTCCTGGAAGGCCGACTGTTGTATCCCAACAAGTATCTAAACAAAAACTTATCTCCGACGTTACCGCCAAAACCTTGTTATGTCCAGAAACCTATTGTGTCTGCAAGTGCACGGATACTCGAAGTAATAAAAAATATCGATCTCATAGAGACCTTGTTTGTCAAGTACCGAATAATTGAGTTCTTACTATCTAGGCAATCGAAACTATGCAGATGAATTATCGAAAGCAAACGAAAATACCAGAGAGAGAAACTGGGACTAGGGTTTCATCCACTTTGATTTCTATGACTAGATATGAATAAAAGGTTAAAAGGTTGTCAGTCTAATTTCATTATGATAAAGATATAATTTACTTCATAAAAGGATCATCTCACTTTCGTGCAAACAATCATGCAGGGACCAATCCTCGCTTTCGCGCATGATCTATCCCAACGCTGAAAATAAATAAATCATCAAACGAAGAACTCAAGGATCACTTTCGTGCATCCGAATTCTAAGTTGATTATTTCAAGGATCACTTTCGTGCATCCGAGTCTCAACATAGGTTCTACTTAGGGTTTTCCAACGTTCCTATCCTTGCTTTCGCACAAGATCTTCCCGTTTTACAAAATAACTCAATCCTAGATTCTTTTTATCAAACATGACAATTATTATTCTAAAATCAGGAAATAAGAACTAACCTAATTTCTTACAGTGAGTTCCTATTATTCAATTTTAGGGTTCCAAGTTCTCAAGTAAGTCACTTTTCAGTTTATTGCGAAAACTCTAGAATCATGCATGATAATTAGAAAACTATGGAGAATCATAGAGCAATCTATCACATAAGTAGAATTATCATAATAAAACTATTCTAACAAAAATTAAAGTTATCTAGTCATTAAGAAATCAGAGGGAATTACTCCCCCATGTCCCACAAAAGGTTTAAGCTAGTATGGAGAAAAGATTACAATAAAACATAGTTTCTAGCGATCGAAAATCGAAAAGAAAGAAGAAGAACGAATAACCACTCGGCTGTAATGAAAATTACAGCCGTAATAATCAAGCATGAACAGTGCTAGCGCCGGGTTCTTCGTCGATTTCTCCTCTGATCGAGATCCTTTCGAGTTGAAACTTCTAGGGTATGTTCTCTGGCTCCAGGCGAAGCTTCACTTCAAATTTCACGGCCGGAGATGCGCTGTATGCTTCCCGGCGGCGAACCCTAAGGCGGCGGCATGAAGGTCGATTTCTCCTCTATTAGTGGATGAAATTTAGGGCTTTTGGTCTCTCGTTCTCCTCTCGTCGAAAGCCCTCTTTTTGCTTCTTACAACTTTTGATTTTATGGCCTAGATCGTCCGCAATAGATCCCACAAAAATCGGACTCAAATTTGACCGTGAAAATCACGTCTCCAGGTTGTAATTACGGCCGTAAAAATGATTATGGCACTGCCGTAATTTCAGTCGAGTTCTCGGGTTGAAATCTGTCTGGCAATTACGACACCGTGAAATAGGTTACGTCAGTGCCGTAATTTCATCCAAAATTTCTGGTCGAAAATCACTCCAAATTACGGCCCGTGAAAATCTTTACGGTAGTGCTGTAATTTCTGAAAATCTTTCTGGATCAAAAATTCCCAAATTACGGCAGTGCTCTGATATTACGGTAGCCGTCAAAATTACGGTACCGTAATATAAATTACGGCCCTGCCGTAATTTGGTCTGAAGCTCGAATCTTCATGAATCTTGTCGTGTAATCTCCTATTGATGTTGGGAATTCGTCCATGCATCTGGATTGCTTGAAAACGCCTAAAAACCGTGCCTTTTTGCCTGAAAATCATCAAAAACTAAAAAGAGTGTAGATTCCGCAGTAATTGATAAAAAAGGCATAAAAATAAGCAAATGTTCATGAATTTGACACAAAAAGATATATGAAATGGCATGAAATTTACTATAAATTTCAGTGTCATCAAACACATAAAGTTCAAACTTTGCTTGTCCTCAAGCAAAAATCAAAAATTGATCATAGGAAAAGATTTTCTCATTAAGAATAAATTTCTAAAATACAATCACTAATGAAAAATCCACCAATTGATTCATAAAATTTTAAATAAACATATCGTCCTTTCAATTCAATTTTCAAGATCCACAACTTATTCAAATAAAACTTTGCAACTTGTATAAAATGGCAGAATTTCAGTCTCATGAATTCATCTAATCTTTAGTTCAAATCTATCATGTTTTTGTTTACAGGAATAAGATATCCAAAAATCTTTTTCCACTCAGATTTTTCTTTTCTATTCTATTTTTGTTTTTATTCTTTTTGTGTTTTTGATGGTATGCACCCACATAGATACACACTTTTTATTTGGGACTTCAACTCTTGTCTTAGGTACCACTGTCAATTTTGCACAGTGCCAAGTAGAGGAGTCATTTTCTTTTTCTTTCTCTCTAAATTTTTTTTTTCAGACTTCAACTCATATCCTTTGGTACCACTGTCAATTTTACACAGTTCCAAGTAGGGGAGTCACTCACTATTTTTGAATCTCGGATTCTTTCTTCCTAACAAATAGCAAATAGACTAAACATCAACTAGACTAATCAATTGACCTCAATTCAAAAATTACACTCATATGCTGATTTTATTCAAAAAGTAGCTTCACTTTTAAATTGAATTCTCCAAAGAATATATCTCCTTAAAATCTCATTCATCAACCAATGAAAAATTTCAAAAGTAGATATGTATAAGAGAAATAAATTTGACATGATAGATCTAATCCTAATCACAAGCATGAGTTCATTCACCATCAATAGAATTAAACAAATCATCAACAATAAATAGATCAAGGCCATAAATCAATCACATCAATCAAAATTATACTTGTCAATCATCAAATTATATCATCAAAAATATTAAAAACATCATCATGTGTAATACAACCATATCGAAATAGATCATCAATACCAAGATATGATAATACAACCCCATCGAAGATCAAAAATCAATACCATCATCATCATACAACCATATCGAAAATAAGAATATAGGCATGTAAAGCAGAGTGAAGTAGCACGGTGGACACAATATGTATGGAGGAATCATCTTTTCCTATAAAACATTGAACATCAATAAGATAAAGAAAATAGAATGCAAAAAATAAAGGGAAAAAGATACTCACATAACTCTACTCATCATCGGATCCAATCTCCTCGGTGTCCTGAGCTGCTGTGTCCATCAGATCACCATCCTCCAGTAGGTCTGTGGGAAGATCCAGCAGTAGGGGGAGTAGGATCTGCAGGTCGGTGAGATGGTGACTTCATACCATAAGGATCATCCCTTCCACCCCCAAGTGGGTGGTGGTGGAATTGCACTCAGCGGTGGTGTGAAGGCGGCCTCGGCGGTGCTCGGTGAAAGCTTCCAATTCGTTCTTTCTTTCACAGTGGTTTTCTCTGGATGGGGTAATGGTAGAGTAGGGGCATTTAGTCCAAGGACCAAACAAAAGACATCCCCTTCTCTAACTATTATTTTCATTGTCATGCAAGACTCAAGATCAAGTCTTGCATTCCCCCTTGCTACTTCTATCCCATATGGCTCAACATTTAGATTAGGGCTATAGGTGTAATCAGCCCTCCTATCACAATGGCACCCCTCTTGGCCCTAGCCACTTTATCCATGTGTTTCATTATAAAGAATGCAACATCTACTACTACTCCATTGAGCATCCCCCAAAGAAGGTAGAGTTCAGACTGTCTTACCATGCCATCATTGTCTCCTCTGCCAAAGACAGTGTGGGCAAGAACTCTATGCACATACTTGATACAGGGGTTCGTGATCTTTGAAGCTCTAGCAGAAACAGCAGAAAAGTGAGTCTCATGGGTTATCTGGTTCCAAAACACATGTTCAATAGATCCAATTGGTATTTTTGTAAATCCTCCAGAACCCAAGTGAAATATAGATCTGACTTCTCTTATGGTTAGCTTTCTCTCAACATTAGCCAATCTAAACGTGATCTCTCCCTCAGCATGTCCATTAGAAAACTCTCTTAGATCCACATTCAAGCAGCTCAGAAATTCCAAAGTAAGTGGCAAATAGGTGTAAGGTGTCATTTTAAAAAATCTTCTGGTCCTGACTTGCTCAAACATCCACATCACATCCTCATAAAGCCCAAGTGCCTCTAAAGTCCTTCTATCAGCATATTTGGTGTTGACAACTCTTCTTTCAACCAATTGATTGTATCTGGATTCTTGAATTTCATCCCTAAAACAATGCCATAGGGATTTGGTGGTGTAGAAGATGTGGTTGGTCCTTTTCCTCTCTTCTTCAAAACAACTTGTTTGATCTTAGGTGCCATGAGTGAACTTCAAGAATGAACTAAGCTGCAGCTCAAGATTGACAACACAATATAGCAAAGTATAACAGAGATAAGATTCCAATAACACTTTCTACATGAATGTCAATACTCATCAAGCAGGATAAGAGTAAGAATCAATTAAAATCATGCTTAACTTTAACATTTCAGTTAAAAATGAAAAGGGGCGAACATGGACAGTAAAAATTCAGCAATCCAGTACGTTTAAGCTTAAATCTCTCCACAGAAATTGGTCAAAAACTTTAGAAATGGTCAAAAACTGGTCGCCTATCATCTAAGAAGTAAATGGAAGCAAAAATTTCTGAAAACGACTAAGAATCGAAGACAAATGACGAAAGGGGCGACGTATGCGTGAAAACTCGCCAAAAGTGAGAAATCGGGTGAAAGAGTACCAGATCGGCAGCAATAACCGGAATGGAAGGGTCACCGGCGTTCTCTGAAGGTCGGAGATGGTCTAGAGACGAAGGTCGGCACTCGAACGAGTGAGAAAACTCAAAACACGACCCATAAAACCCTAAAAAACGGCACAGGAATTGTGTCTAAAAACAGAATTACGGCCATAATATTCATTACAGCAGTGTCGTATTCTGGTGAAATCGAAAAACACAGGCCGTAAAACAAATACGGTAGTACCGTAATTTGGCTCCAACTCTCGAGTTGAAAAAACGGATAAAATTACGGTACCACAAAAATGGTTACGGCAGTGCCGTAAAAATAATCAATTTTTTTAAGGTAAATAAAAAAAACAACTCAAAAATACGGCACCGTAAAATTCTTTACGACAGTGCTGTAAAAGCTAAAACACTCTCGGGTTGATTTAGGACACAAAATACAGTACTATGAAAATACTTACTACAGTGTCGTAATCTCGTCACAACCTTCTGATCAAAATTGACAGGAATTACGGTACCGTAATATGAATTACGGTAGTGCCATAATTTGCGCTAAAACTTGCTTACCTACAAAAATAAAAGAAAAAAATTAGTTCTAAATGGAAACTAAGGAAAAAGTAAATAAAATAAAGCAAACTAAAGTTAGAAAGCTTGGGTTGCCTCCTAAGAAACGCTAATTTAAAGGTCTTTAGCTTGACCCTTTTGCACTCAGTTTTGGTTTTGATTTCCTCAATTTCCACTATGATTTTTCTTTGATTTGAGCATCTCTTTCAATCACATAAGGCTCAGCCTTGAAACAGTATCCAAATTTGCTCAAGATCTTCTTTCCTTTATCAAACAATCTAGAGCCTCTTCTTCTTCTTCTCTTTTTCTTCTTCTTCTCAGAAATTTGGTGTTCTTTCTCCTGTAATCCTTCATTAATATCCTTAGAAAAATTGTTAGTTTCCAAATTAGAGGATTCATCAAATAAATTACAAATATCATAAACAACATCATCAACTATGTCAACACTACAACATGATCCAGAGTATGATAGTTTATTCAAAGAATCAGCAAGATCAAATTTAATTATTTTTTCACAAATATCAAAAGTGAATTTTCCCTTTTTTTACATCTATGTGAGCTCTAGCAGTAGCTAAAAAGGGTCTACCAAGAATTATGGAATTTTTATGATTTTCCTCCATGTCTAAAACTACAAAATCTTCAGGTATGAAAAATTCACCTACCTTGATTGGAACATTTTCTAAAATACCTATGGGGTACTTTACCGAGCTATCAGCGAGTTGTAAAATATGAATGTGGGTTTAAGCTCTCCAATGTCCAGCTTCCTGCAAATAGATAAAGGCATTAGGCTTACACTGGCTCCTAAATCACATAAGGTTCGGTCAAAATTCATTCTTCCAATTGAACAAGGTATAGAGAAGCTACCTGGGTCCTTCAGTTTTGGTGGCCATTGGTTTTGTATAATGGCACTACAATCCTCGGTTAAAGTCATAGTGCAAGTACCATAATCATCTAATTTTCTCTTGTTAGATAATATCTCTTTCAAAAATTTTGCATAAGATGACATTTGAGAAATAGCTTCAGTGAAAGGAATGTTAATGTAAAGTTTTTTCAAAATTTCAAGAAATTTACCAAATTATGTGTCTAACTTATTTTGAACTAACCTTTGTGGAAAGGGTATTGGTGGCCTATAGGGTGGAGGTAAACTAGATTTAGAATTATCTTCCTTACATGACACATCCCCTTTTGGTTCATCACCCTTTTGGGGGGGGGGGGGGGGGGGGTGGCAAACTAGTTTGGGTTTGCTCATGCTCAGAGGGTTTTTTTAACTCTAGTTTATCTTCATGATCATTCTTTGGCTCTTTTTCATGGTTTTCAATATTCCCTTTGGGTTCTTCTAATTGTTTCCCACTTCTTGTGATAATAGCATTACAGTGCTCCCTAGGGTTTATCTTAGGTTTAGCAGGCAATTTTCCAGGGGGTTTGTAAGAACTACTAGCTTGTTGAGCAATTTGATTTTCTAAGATTTTGTTGTGGGCTGTTAAAGATCCTACTTGTGAAAGCTAATTGACTAACCATTTCTTTGAGATCTTCAATTTCCTTATTTTTATTTTGCATGAACTGATTTTGATTAGCCATCTTTTCACGCATGGACTCAATGTTTGAATTCTGATTTGAATTTTGATTTTGATTTGGATTTGGCCTTTGGTATCCTTTGTTTTCAGTTTGTCCCCCTACATTACTATGTTTTTCCAAGATAAGTTGGGGTGATTTCTCCATCCAGGGTTGTAGGTTCCAGAATAGGGATCATTGTTTCTACTTTGATTATAGTTCCCCAATGCATTAACATGTTCACTACCCTGATCAGCAATGACTTTACAATCTTCAGAGACATGACCATTATTACCACATATATCACAAACAACAGATGAAGAAATAACAGCAGTTTGCATCTTAAATGAATCAAATCTGTTGCATAAAGAGTCTACCTTCTCTGCCAAGGTGCGCCAACCATCACTTTCATTCTTACCTTGGGAAGGTTTATAAAACACTCCTCTCTCTAAAGTCCACTGGTTATGATTCAAAGTCATCTCTCCAAGCAATTTGAAAGCATCATCAATGGTTTTGCTCATCAGAGCTCCTCCTACAGCAGCATCAACAGTTAGTCCGGTATTATAAAGTAAACCATTGTAAAAAGTATGAATTAAAATCCAGTCTTCAATGCCATGGTGAGGACACTTCCATTGTAAATCATTGAATCTCTCTCATGTCTCACTGAAAGAATCACCATCTCTCTATGCAAAGCTTGAGATCTGATTTCTCATTTGAATGGTCTTGCTTGGTGGAAAATATTTCATCAAGAAGGCATTGGACAGTTGCTCTCATGTTGTAAAGGTACCGGTAGGTTGTGCTTGAAGCCAAGATCACACTCGGTCCCTAAGAGAAAAAGGAAACAATCTCAATTTTAGTACATCGTTAGAAACTCCATTAATCTTAATTGTATCACAAAGTTCATTTGCTATACTGTACTTAGTTTTCACTAGCAGCTTAATGTAAGTCAGATTATAAGCTATGAGAAAAGTATGAGTCCAAATCAAAGTAGTGCTTGTGAGAGGTGAAATTTTTCATGAGAATGTAATACTAAGCATGATTTTACTAGTTGGAGGCAAATTCACTTTAACAATGTCCATCTATTCTATAAATGCCATCGAAGATCTAAAGACGCTATTGAAGAGTGCAAGAACAAAAAAGAAATAAAATAGGGAGCTAATCTATATTGTGTTGTACTGTACTATAACACGAGATGTTTTAAATATGGTCACCCTTCGATACTAAGAGCTTATAACTATGCTAAATTGTACTGTACTATATTGTGTTGTACTATAAAAAATTATAAGTTATTTAGTAAATAACTTTTTAACTATTATTATTTGTTATCACAATTAATAAACTTTTTGCTTTTGGTAATGTCAAATATCAAAATGATTAAGTTTTACATTGCACACACACATATATAATAATAGTTATTTATTTATATTTATTTAGGCAAATCGAGCATGCAAGTGGCGTTAGGAGTTGAATCTAACTTTTTTAGAAAAGTAAAAAAAAACTTTATTTTCCATATTTCATAACCTTCTCATTTTTAGTTATTTTATTATTATTTTTTAAACTTTTTATTACCAAATGCTATTTTAATAGTTTTCGGTGCAAAAAATTACTTGAAAGCCCCTTCAAAGTGGGGGCGAAACAAGCCCTAATTAAGCCAACTAATTATGAAAGTTTAGGACCTTCCTCCTCACCTTGGCCATGTAGTCATATAATCTACCATATTGATTTGATGATCATGGTGCTTGTAGTGTTATGTGTGGAAGGGAATTGGGATGGTACATACGTGTGATCGGTATAGGGCCACTAGAGTGGGGAAGAGGGTTTGCCCTAAATCTAACCCTGACCTATTCTTCTATGAAGGTGAGATAGAAGAGATTGAAGATGAATATAACGATTACTTAGTTATTACTATTCCACTAGAAGTCAAACTCTCTTAAAATAGACAGTGTCTACTAAGGTGAAAAGTGTTTTCCATAACTTAATTATATGTTTTAAAACTTAAAATAACATGATCAACGTAATAATAACAATCAACCGAAGAACGTTGACTTCATCCGGATGATCAATTGTCATTCAATGTGAGAGGCAGATAACTCATTCAAGCAACATGCAGATGAAGAAAAATGCATATGTTTTCAGAAGTCAAACCATTTTGGTTCTGTTTTGGAAGACTTTTTTGCATAGTAGCTTATAGTTGAAGCCTTATTACATTACAAGCAAAAGTTTAAATATTATGTTTGAAACAAAGACTCAATCCAAATTCCAACTTACTCCAACACTATGACTTTATTGGATTGACTTTTCAATCCAAACAGTAGATATTCAGTCAACTCTTCTTTTCATCTTTAGAACTTTTCAAGAAACAAACTTAGTAAGCCTAGTGAGTGTCAGCGCATTCCTACAGGAAGTCAAAACCACTTATCTTCGGTTGGGATGCTGTGACAGATCCTGGACACAAAGCAGCTGTACATCTTCGATGCTTTCTGCTGAATCATTTGAAAACAAAATGTCAAAGTTTGCGTCGTCAAAGAGATCTTTCTTTGGTTTTTCTTGCCCTTCAAACAACTTCTGCAGCTTCCTGCCTTGCGCTTCTATTTTCAGCTGCAACTTTTGCTGAATCTGGTTGAATAAAAGATGAAAAGAAACAGAGTTAATCTGAATTCACAAACAAATGATATAAAGGGGATTACTGGAAGAGGACACATTTAAGGGCACCTCTAGTTGTTCATGGAGGCGCATTTGGACATCAAGTTGAAGGAGCAGTGCTTCTGATATTTGCAAGCCACTGCACCAGAATCAGTCTCAAATTAGAGAAGAATGGGGATCTAATTAAGTAATTGTTTTACTTTCGAACATGGACTAGTGTTGATAATTCTTTGAGTTCAAGATATGAGAAGAAGTTACATTTTAGGATCGATTTCTGTAACATTGACAATAGCCCTTTGTTCAAACTTGCCTGGGACATTCAAAACAAAAACAAAAGTCAGAGATGGAATATCCAAATGACACTCATGAAACTGATTTAGGTGTTTGAGCACTTCATATTAGTTTGTAAGAAGAGTTGTGCCCAAATCTTTGATCGCATACTTAGTTATTCAATAAATCATTTTTGTCAAACTCAAGAGCTAACTCCTTCAATCTCACAATTCTATGTTCGAAGTCAGTCTCGGTGTGGGGGGATTATTATTATTATTTTGATAAACTTAGCTAAACCAATGAGTTCATTTTGTAGAATCGGTTGACTCATGCAAGTCAACCTCCTTTTGTCCAGTCAAAAGTAATTAGGGATTAATGAGCATATTATGACCATATATCTAATGCTTGCAAGCAGCGTTTGATTTTAATCAATCCGTATTGAGCGTTAAGATCAGTTTGTACTGGTATAGAGTGGAGTGGAAGAATGACGAAGAAGGAGAAGAAGAAGAAAGAGGAAGAGAAAGAGGAAGATGCTTGCAACATGAAAAGCACCTCATTCGTCGTGGCGAGGCGAGGGATCCTTTTCTTTCGTTCCTGCCTTCTTTCTTTCTCTCTTTCTCTCTTTCTCTCTTTCTCTCTTTCTCTCTTTCTTCTTTCTTCTCTTTATAGACCAGTAACCAGTCTTGGACCGAGTATTAGAACCTTGCTTTCAAGTTACAATTATAGTTTAATCAGCATATTATGATCATATATCTGATACAAGAACCCTAGTACTGATTGTACCAACGTAGAGGGCTTGTTATGTTCTCTTATGGTCTATTTCCTTGAAAGGAAAACTAGAAGGAAAAAAAAAATAAGTTTTTTGTTGTTTTCTTAGGCGGAAGAAAAAATTTGAGAGGAAAAGAGGGTGAAAAATTTTGTAATTTTTCCTCCGAAACTTTTCCGCCCGAATCGGACGGAAAAGTTGGAAAAAACACAACGCCACTTCGCTCGACCTTCGAAATTAATTTTCCTTTTTCTTTTCCTTCCTTCAAAGGAAACAGGATATTGATTTTTTTATTTCCTTGGAGTTTTTTTTCCTTGCAGTTTTTCATTCCTTACAATTTTTCTTCCCTCCAAGAAAACAGAGGGTTAGTCTCATCATATTAACATTTTCATTAGTTCCTATTCTCATACATTAGACCTGACAAAATTTGACCTGACCCGCTGACTCCACTCAACTCAACACAAAATTAGACGGGTTCGGGTCAGCCATAATCGTGTTCGGGTAATAAACAGGTCAACCCATTTATGACCTGAAAATAATGGGGTCATGTCGGGTTGTAAACGGGTTGACCCGCTTAACCCGATTACATTATTCGGGTCATGTCGGGTTGACCCGATTATATTTGGATTGTGTTCGTGTTAGATAATTTGACTCAATTAATTAAATAGGTCGTATTCAAGTTGGCTTAATCGGGTCACGGATCACAGCTGACACGACTCATTTATGATCTGCTGACCTGAATTACCAGGTCTATCGTACATGGTTAAAAAAAAAGTATATCTTTCAATTATTTAAAATTTTTTCCATATTAGTGAATCCATTTTTTTGGTGAAAATTTTTGTTACATTTGTTTCTTATGTACTTCATCAAACAATACTTGGTTTACATAGAATCATAGCAATAGCGATTAGTAAACTCATTAATTCGATTGTAGTATCTTTTGGATGTTAAATGATCTAATAAACAATACGATCTGAATCTATAGGCCCAACTATTACAGCATATTTGACAATGATGCAATATTGATTTGATCTTAGTGCAAGCATTTACCTTCTGTAGATTCTGGTATGTGCTTCGCAATCCGATATTTCTGCAAGACATGTTGCATTCATCTTTAGTTCCCAAATAAAACATCAATTACAGTTTTTAGAATGAGCTTACAGTACCTGCAAATGGCTCTTGACATGGTATATAGTTAAGCCTGCTGAATTCATCAGCTTCAGAATCCCCTTTGGAGTTGCTTCTGCATACATCACTCTTCCAGCTTAGAACACCTGAACACATTCTACCTTGTAGAGTAGACTACAAAAACCACCAAATTACTCACTCTCTGCGCCCCCAAGGCGATCGACAGACTCGACGAATCGATCATGTAGATCAGAAGTCCACCTTATTCTTGGTTTATTTGTGAGATTTGTGCCAGATGAGACATTTGCAGGAGTGATTGGAGTACTCAATTCAGCCTTACGCAGTTGCCTCTTTGTCTGAAGATGAAACTTCAGTTTCTCCATTGGAGATCTTGACCTCTGCAAAAGTTGATACCAAACAATCATGAAGAAGAAAGAAAACTCATGATAGTGATTCAGATTCAGAGCTGAATTAAGCTAGTGGATATAATGATACATACACAAGAACTATGAATTGGAGAGATATGTGAACTTGAAATCCTGAACTCCAATGGAACAGTCCAATCTGCTTGTGTGCTTTCTACACCCAGAAACTCGCTCAAGTTATCTGCAATTGGAACCCGAACCCTAGTTTGCGACGGCATCGAAGAGCTAAAGATGGAGACTATAGGATCATTTGGTTGGAAAACAAGCTTATCTTGCTTCTCTGAGCTGACTTTACAGAAGAATGATTGATCAAGTTGAGGGAAGCCCATCAATTTCTCGGCGGCATAGAAGGCAGCAGGCGATGATCCGACGCAGCTAGGAACATGACCAATCAGATTAGGGGGCAGAAAAGTTGGCCTTGGCGAGTCCTCAACTTGAGGTGGGAAAGGATTTCTTGCCAGAGGAGAATCGCCCATGAGAGAGGATTTCTGGTAAGAAATGGTGTTCTGGAAGGAAGCAAGGTTGGTGGCATCGAATGGAGCATTGCTGAATGATCCATAGATGTACTCATGGAGATCATTTGTTTGGAGATTCATTGAAACAAATCTGAGTGCAGAACGGGAAGAACAACCGGAGTTTCTTTCTTTCAGAACTCGAAAGTGGCATCTAAATAATGCATCGATCGATTATTGACTCCAAAAAGAATCAAAACGGAGGCAGGCAAGCCGCCGACGCTATTCTAAAGATTCAAATGCCCTCTCTATTTGCAGGATTAATGGCGCTCATATTCCTTCAGGCTTCAAGAACAAGAAGAGAATCTGAAGCACAAGCTTATGTCAGGTTATTCCTCAGATGGATACTTATGGACAGTGATCGATGGATCACCACAAAAATGCCTTAAAACTGTCCCTTTTAGCCCCAAAAAATAGTTAAAAAATGGAACTCGAGAGAACTACTAGCTCCAAGGATGAAGCTTGTTCTTGATGAGGTGGAACTCAGCTCAAGAACAAACAAGAACAGCTCCGGAAGAATTTTTTTGATTCAAAATCACCCGCCCACATCAGAACAAAACCCAGCGTCAAGAATCCCTTTGGAATCATCAACCTGCTAAGAGCTTCAAGTTATTTATGAACTTTCTCTTGAAAAATAAATCAAAAGAGTATAAAATTGTCGAGTTTTTAACATTTTACAGAGAATCTTACAATAGCGTTGACTTTTGAGGCTTAGTTTCCAATCAGGATTGCATTCCCACTAGCTGGGAGGCTCATTTTCAACCATTTGAGAATGATTATAGAAAATTTATCAAAATGTAATGACAAAAAAATTCCATTATAATTGCAATCCTTGCATTAACTAATTAACTAATTAGGTGAAGCTCTCCATGCTGCTCCATGATTTGGAATTATTGAATTTAACAAAGTGTGTGGACAGCTCCAAGAAAACGGGAGGACCCTTAGATTCCGGAAAGGACACTACTTCGCTATAACCTTTTTTTTTTTTAAATTCCGGAAGGGCCATTAAGTTCGGTTCAAATAAGTCGCCGATCAAAGACCCAAAGTATATGGGGGGCAATAGGCATACGAGGATAATATTAACAAGATTAAAAAATTTCATTAATACGAGGATAATATTAACAAGATTAAAAAATTTATAATGAAGGCAAATTAAAATTTATATATATGTATATAAATATAACTACTTTGAAGAAATAAATGGGGGCATTTGCCCACACTCCACTCTATGTGGCTCTGCTACTGACCATAACACTAGTCACTCATCTAATAAGGGGTATGGTATAAGTTGCAATGGGAGCATATAAGGTATCAATTATTTTTATAATATCGGTATCTGAATTCGAATAATGGTAAAGGCACCAAAATATGATTATCTACTTGACTATTTTCTCAACCCCTACTTGATTCTATGAAATTTTTTACCTCCCATTGACTGTCCAAGCCCAATACCTACTTGACTTACCCTACCCAACCTATCTCACCTCGAAGGCTCGGATGGCACCTAGCATTATTAGAATTTCTATAAAAGAAAAAACTCAAATCCCTTAATAGTCCCATGTAATGATATGAAAGGGAAGCTTGAGTTTAAATTGAGTTGAGTCACCTTAGCCTATTAGGGCACTTCAAGAGCATTCAATTGATTAGATCCAAGCTGATGAGGTTAGTGACTTGCATATTATTTTATCGAGTAACTAGTTTTAGTTTTTTTTATTTTGCTTAAATAAATATTTCACATACTATTAATAAATAATAATTAAAACCAACTGTTATTCCTCTCCTCCGCTATATATTGATTCTGATTCTCTCTTTTCTCAACTGTTTTACTATTTTCATACGTTCGATGTTAAAAGTGTCTATGACAGGTTCCTCACTAACACACCAGTAAAGGAGCAACGATCAGTTGTGTTTTGGTATAGGAGATCCAAACAAAACCAATGCGAGGGTCAAAAATCTTTATCTTAGGACAGACGAAAACATTGCCTCTAGTGATATCTCTCTATTTCTATCTTTATTCATTATTACATTGCATGCGTAATTAGAATTATTTGCATATATGATTAATTGCAACCAACAAGTCTTGCCTTGCCTTCGAGGCTCCAACGCCACCAAGGCCTGCCTCACCTCAAGGCTCGACTAATTAGAGGGATTGAGAGATTCGAGCAATAACTTAATGGGTTATAGAGTTAGTAATATATAATTATTCGATTCAAATACGGGGTATCCCGTGTATATTATTCGAATTCGATCTGACTTAGGGTAGTATATATAAAACTCAAACCCATTTAATAGATATCTTGTTATTATTTTTATAATTGTAAACAAAAAATCATCTTTAGTTCCACATTGCTAAAAGGTACAAGTATTTATATGCTTATATACTTTAATGGTATTTATTAAATCAAGAAAAGATAAAGGAGTACAAATTAATTGCTTAAGCTTCATGAATTTGGGATTATAGTAATATTTAATATCTTGATTGGGCACTTAGGCACCTTGGGGGTATAATTATGGGTGGGGTGTGAAATTGGTCATGACCGTTTGTGTCGAGTTCACACCTTGTTTCATTGAGAATAGTTATAAAGCTATTAACAACAAGCCAAACAGGCACTAAATATTATTCCAGAATGTTACTTAATATGCTGGGTGGGCACATGCTTCATTTGCCATTTTATATTATTTTTTTGGATCTATATATATATATATATATATATATATATATAAACGGTCGCAGTTCACACTATATTTCATCAAGAATAGTTATAAAGTTATTAACAGTGGGGCCAAACAGGCCCTAAGTATTATTCCAGAATGTTACTTAATATGATGGGTGGTATATTATAAGACAATAAATACGCACATGCTTCATTTGCCATTTTATATTATTTTTTGGGAACAATATATATATATATATATATATATATATATATATATATATAAACGGTCGCAGTTCACACTATATTTCATCAAGAATAGTTATAAAGCTATTAACAGCGGGGCCAAACAGGCCCTAAGTATTATTCTAGAATGTTACTTAATATGATGGGTGGTATATTATAAGACAATAAATACGCACATGCTTCATTTGCCATTTTATATTATTTTTTGGGAACAATATATATATATATATATATATATATATATATATATATTAATATGGGTACTTTATGATAAAAATGCACATATGGGAAAAAAAATTAATATAAAAATTTTATATTAGCATTATTATCCAATTATTAATTTTAATTAATGTAATATGCACATGATCTCATAACAATGATGTTTACACATATGTAGCCTACATTAATAAGTTAGGCTTAGTGGTAAGCATTTACTAAAAATTAAAAATTAAAACTTCTACACCATGTCATAAGCCCTAACATAGACCTAACAATTTGAGTTAACGGGTCATAAATGAATTATGTTTGTCTTGACCTATGACTTGATTAGACTAATCCAAATACGATTCGTTTAATTAATTATGTTAAAATGCTTAACTTAAACACGACCAACATATAATTGTGTTAGACTTACATAACTTGAGTAACCTATTTATTAAATGGGTCATATATGAGTAATGAAGTGTATATTAAACATATATGTGTAGACTCGACTTAATATGACTCGCTAACTGTTTAGGGTTTAGGACATTCAGCTAGCGATAGTGAGAGGGGCTGTCGGAGGAGAGAGAGGGACTTCAAACCCGTGAGAGAGAGGGAGATAGTGAAGGGGGAGATGAGCTCCTGGAGGACTCAGAGAGGGGGGGGGGGGTAGAAGAGATAGAAGAAGAGAGAGGAGAGGAGCACCCTATGACGACCTAGAGAGAACGAGAGTGGGGAGAAGCTCTTGTGGTGGATCCAACAAGAGGAAGATGAGGGGAAGAAGAGCTCCTAATGATAGACCCAATGAGAGAGAGGAAGAGGAGCTGCAGCTTAGTGGACTCGATGTGAGAGAGAGAGTGAGGGGGAAGAAGAGATAGGAGTTAGGAGCTCGATGGTAGAAGGAAAAAGAGGGAGTAGAGGGAAGGAGGAAGAAAGGAGAGAGAAGTTTCGGGTGTTGAATCATTGGGTCAAACTATGTTGACTTGATTACGACTTGAACACGATAAGACTTAACCTGAACTTATCTAACTTCGTGTTGGATCAGGGTTAGATTAGTTTTTGCTAGATCTACTTTAACATAAAGAATTATCTTATTACTAGTAACCTAGTAGGTAAAGAAAAATACGTGTTATCAAAACTAAATTAGTAATACTAGTTACTCTTTTTAAAAATTTAATAATTCTTTAAGAATTTTAGTTTTAAAAATAAAAAACTAATTAAAAAGCTTTGATAAACTTTTATCTCATATTTTTCCACCCATATTCATTCTTTTAAAAATATTATGATATATGCAGGAAAATCCAAAATTTTCCATTTAAATAATTATTTCTTAGTAATTTTCCTTTTGTAATTTAATAATTATTGAAATTTAAAAGCCATTCTAACCAAAGAAGAAAAAATAATTAAAAAAAAAGGACCGGACTCAAACTCGACCGGAGTTGCATGCGACGTTGGGCCCGTCTCATGTTTTGCGGAACTAAAAATCTGTTGAAATTTCCTCTATAAAATGGTTGGAGTCCGCACTCTTTACTTTTGTCCCCCCCCCCTCGACGGCTCACATTTCCCCCCCGGTGTCGCTCGCTCTCAGGAGCTACCCTAAATTCAAACGCTCGATCCGGATTGCTGGTTCGAAGTTGCCTCATCGTCTTCGATTTGGATCCTCTTTTTCCTCATGAGCGAGTGAAATCGGCGCTCAGGTGGGCGTTGTTTCCTTTTGGTCGCCGTTTCTTGGTTCTTGGCAAGGAGAAATCGCGCTTGCGGGCTCTCGCGAAATATATCTTGGAGCATGGTGTTTTCGCAGCAATCAGGATCTTCCCTTGGCTAAATTGGTAGAGGAAGGATTCCTGGCATGGAATTCGATCCATCCGATAGCAGCGGTGAGCGTTCTTTAATGTTCCTTCATATGGTTCGTTAATAGTTTGTCTTAGGGTTACGATTTTGGTCTTCATCGAAGCGTGTTTTGCAATATATTTTTGGCACACTAGTGTTGCTGCGGAAATTTGCTCGATAAGCGCATTTGGCTAGTGAGAAAGGCAAGAGCTTACACCTAGGGTTAGATCTTGATTTCTTCTTAAGAAACTCTAGCACTTCGAATTTTCACTGTAAAATGTTATCCTTTTGTTCACCTACCTCGGGGAATTCTTATGTTAGGCCGTGCGCGTCAACCAAGCGGTGATCTTTATCGTTCAGTACGTTAACATCTTTTGCTTTACAAATCAGCTTACGTTTCCCGAACATAATTGGCCTCCCTATGGAGTGATGATTTTGCTAGTTACAGAAGAAGCTTTAGCTCATTTTAGATGCTTCTTGACAGTTGAAGCTCTTGAAGATATCAAAACAAGAAAGTTAAGTCTGCAGTGTTAAGTAGCTTGTATTACTGTGGTGCATCTATTCTTGTCACGAGAATGTTTAACAGCATGCTTTACTGTAGGTGTGTTAGGGACTGAGCAACCGTTTTTCACTGCATATAGCTTGATAGCTAGATTGGGAATATACCTGTTGCAATATGGTTATATAAAATGAGCAACCGTATTTCAAATGCATCTAACTATTTCATAATCACTGCCTGCTGAGTCCTCGTCTCAATTAAAGTTAAAGGGTGTTGTTCATACTCAATTCTTATATTTGATGTCTTGATCCAAAATTCTTTGCTGTGTGATAATGATGCATTTGAAAAATTTTCCATCTTTTCTATTTGTCAAGACAAGTCTTGGTTTTTCAACCTTTTAACCTTTTATGTGTGAGGATGAGGGATGATTTCATCAATCTGAAGTTATGAGCTATTGGTTAAGGTTAAGGGGTGTCAGAATGAGGGATGATTTCAACAAACTGAAGTTCTGAGGTATTGGTAGCAAGTATGCATTGCAACAATCTGCAAAAATGGTTAAGGATATTTAGTGTTAATGTCACATAGTATTAGCAATATGCACTCAAACCCAGAATTGATTAATTTCCATTTTTTTAAGGCATTACTTTCGATGACCATACACTGCAAAAACAAGTGGGGGGAAAAGGTAGACTCTGCACAGTCAACTAAATGATTTCTCTTTATATTCAAGATAAATGCCTTGCCAAGTCAATCAAAATAAAAGCCGTTACAGGCACTGTGACTAAATATTTTTTTCTCCTTCAATTATACAAAATCCAATTTTTTTTAAAAATGCCACCGCAGGTATGATTCAGTATTAAGATGTTCTGTGAAATTCCACCAGTTGGCATGGACCTTAATTTGCCTTTTGTTATTAAGATAACTCATTGGTTTAGTTCTCAGCACATATGGCTAGCGAGTAAAATTTTAGTGCACTGAGTTCATTTCGAATATAATTTTACAATGTATATGATACAGTTTTGTATATTAGTAAAATAGATTGTTGCATTTTTCAGATTCTCTGATGTTGTTTTTACAAGTATGCTTGTAAATTGTAATATGATGATCATAGTTGTTAAATAGTCGCAATAGCGGCGCTATAGCGTTTTTTCATAGCGGTTTTTGAGCAATTCGCTATGAAACGTTATAGCACCGCTATGGCGGATAGAACCGCATTATTATGCTTTTAAGTTTGAGAAATTAAAATTATGACTTGAATTGAGTTAGTACTATGTTATCATTCTTTATATAATTTATTTTATTTTTATGCAGTTTAATTTATTAGGTGTATAACATATATTTCAAACGTTATACTTAATTTTTATGTATATAATATATATTTCAAACGCTATGTGACTTCCGCTATTTACGTGCAACGTAATCCGTTATATCATATTGCGGATTTTTAGCTTTCCGTTATTTTTCGCGATCCACTATTGATAACACTGGTGATGATACTGAGTGGCTGCAGGAACTGATGATGATCTTCCACCACCCCATCAGAATAGGAATGTAAGAGGACATGCGACTGGTAATGGAAGGATGATTGTTGGTGCTATTCCCTATGTTAGGGTGCAAAATGATATGGAGATCCAAATACATCGACTTGAACAAGATGCATATAGTTCAGTTCTTCGAGCATTTAAGGCTCAGTCTGATGCCATTACTTGGGTAATTAATCACATTATGATGAAGACATTATCTTTGTTTTTTTCCTTTTTATTCTATGAGTACATGTTGCTGCGTGCCTGATGGAAATGTATTTCAGGAGAAAGAAAGTCTAATAACTGAACTCAGGAAGGAGCTCAGAGTTTCAGATGAAGAACACAGAGAATTATTAAGTAGAGTCAATGCAGATGATATTATTCGAAGAATAAGGTTCGTTGATAAATATACTTACAATTTTTTAGTCCAAGATCTAGTTATGTTATGTTTTATAATCTGTTGTCATTTTTCAATAGGGAATGGAGGCAAGAAGGCGGGCTTCAATCTGGAATGTATAATAATGCTCAGCCAGATATGCCGGAACCAAGTTCTACCATCTCAGCATCTCGAAAGAGACAAAGAACATCTCAGCCAGTACCATCTTTATCTTTGGAAGCACCATCTCCTGGATTGCACTCACAGCCTGTTGCAGCTCCTATTCAACCCTCCTCTTCCACTGCAAAAAGGGGAGCTGCAGCGGGAGCCAAGGGCAAGAAACCTAAATCTGTAAGTTATCCAGGTTCATGGACATTTTCCTAGTTGTTTTTTCATTAAGCATGTGCACGCATGCATACTTTTGGCTGCCATAAAGATGTTACCATATTGCAGGGTCAGGCATTGCCTGGTGTATCGTCAATGAAGTCCATGCAGTATCCTTCTGCAGGTCCTAGTGGAAGGAGTCAAATGGCCAATAGAAGCTCTTCTGGTGCACCTGCTGCAATTGAACCAGCTAAAAGAGCACCATATGACCCACTAATTGGGAAAAAAGTCAAGACTAGGTGGCCAGAAGATAATAATTTCTATGAAGCTGTTATCACTGATTATAATCCAGTTGAAGTGAGTTTATGAAGTGTTCCTAGTGCTTGTCTTTATAGTATATCTGAGTGAATTGCCAAGTCTTGGATTCTGTTAATATCAATACTTGGCAGGGCCTACACGCTCTGGTTTATGATATTGGCACGAACAAAGAGACATGGGAATGGGTCAATTTGAAAGAGGTAAGTGATCTATTTTTTGTGCTAAACCTAAATCATATACTTGTGTAGTATCTACTCCTGAAATTTTAGCTAGTTGAATAAATTCATTCATCATGTCTGCTTTTGGTTTTACATTAGTAATGTTGAGCAAAATACTCTTCAGCAAGGCACCAAAACGTTGTCAAAAACCAAAATTTGCAGATTTCTCCCGAGGACATTAGATGGGAGGATGGTGAGGCAGGCCTCAATCATCGTTCTGGTCAAGTTGCACCAGAACGTGGGGTTAAGAAGCCCTCAGGCCGTGGTGGTGCTATTTCAGGAGCAGGTAGGGGAAGAGGAAACATGAAGAATCAAGCTAAGAAAGAGTTCCCGCCGTCCCAAAACGGCATTGGCAAGAAGAGCACCGGTGACATTGAGATACTCGATACAGAGGCGCTTATTAAAGAAGTGTGTGTAGTAGAAATACCAGAAAGTTGTTTAACAATCAAGTGGTTAACTTGACTTTCTGTTTTAAATAGGTGGAGAAGGTATTTGCTGCAAGCCATCCTGATCCGCATGATATGGAGAAAGCCAAGAAATTGTTGAAAGTATGAAGATTTTCTCACTGATATATTCAAGCATTAAAATTAGCTTATGAGTTAACATTGTGAAGTCCTTATTTGCAGGAGCAAGAACAATCACTAATAGATGCTATTGAGAGGCTTGCTGAAGCATCTGATGGTGAAAGTGGTAAATATGCATGAGATAATGTGCATCTGGGGGTTGGTTTTTAATCTAAGATATACCTTTAGCATGTTATCAAAGCTGTCTTTTTGGATTAAACACAGAAACATTTCAATCGATCGAAATTTTCATTCAACGGTTTGATTTTAAGAAATGTAGTGATGGCTAAATTCTTTGTTACGCATAAAAAAATAAGTAGGATTTGATAGCTAATTTCTTTTCATTCCTTTCACTTCCTGCAATTCCCATACAAACGCCCCATAAGAAAGAAACTATCAATTAAACAAAGTAGTGAAGGTTACTCTGTTTGATGCATTAGAATTAACGCACACGCATTTTACCCTGACAGAAGAAGGTGAGCATCAGTTTTCACATGAGCAATCGGTGGAGCGGGATCGAGGATGGAGGAACCGGCAGTTTGGCGGAAACCATCATGGAGCTAGTTTCAAGGAGGATATGACCACCGGTGGAGGCAGAGAAGGGTACGATGGTGATCATTTGGTAGGGGATGGAGACGACGATGACTCCTAACTTATGGCTTTAGAAGTATCTAGGTTCCTGCTTTATTAGATTCTTGCAACTGCCCCTGCCATGACTCGCTAATATTTTCTTCTTACATGTGAGAGTGGCGGCACAACCTTCACGGAAGAAAAAATGCCGAGAAATGTGGCACCCTATGATGATTATTATTATACATAGGTTAGCATCTTGTAAATCAGAAACAGTTGCCATTATTAGTTTGCATCGGATTACATCAAAATGCAGCTTGCCAATGCATTCAAGTGTAGGGGATTGAATTGGGCCAAATAATAAAGTTATGTAAAATAATTGTTTTGAATTTTAAAACATTATTTCCTTTCGACGAGGGAAAAAGGATTGACGGTGGAAACGAGGCCTTGGATATTGCCACTAGTGCGGCTCGTGTTGCAGCTCGTCTTTTTTGCTGTTGATAAAGAGGGCTGCGTAGGTGCTGCAAAAGGTTGTGAGTGCAATCCCGGAGACGGTGGTGCATCCAAAGATTAGGATGGTACTGGCTGAGCTGTTGAGTCTCTTTCGAGACCTGAGATGGTGGAACTTGGTTCCGGCGGATCTGGCTGAGCATTATTATACATCCAAGATTGGAGCCCACCTTTTTGCCTCCATTTCCCATTCAAAAATGACAGCAGATTTAAAACATCATCAGCATACGTCTTTTATCGTGAAAGGATCAAATTGATAATTTTGATACTTTGATCACAGATGATGCTAAAAAAATTATCATCTCATTTTTGTTATGATACAATATCTACTTGCATCTCATTTTTGTTATGGTACAATATCTACTAGCTCCTTTGTTATTTATAGTAATATCTAGTCTTGTTTTAATGTAGATGATAAAGTGTTGGATGAGAAATAAAGTTGGGATGAATAAAAAATATCAAAATATGCATTTTTGCCTCCATTTCCTATTAAAAAATGACAGCAAACTATAAAACTCATTAGCATACATCTTTATCTAGAAAAGATCTTGATAATTTTGATACTTTATTATGATTGAGATCATAAGAAAAATTTTATATCTTGTTTCTGTTATGGTATAGGATCTAACTCCTTTGATGTCTATGATAATATAGGAGTCTTGTTTTAGTGTAGATGATAGGGTGTTGGATGAGAAACAAAGTTAGATAAATGAAGAAAATATTAAAATATGTATTTGTCTTAAAAATTAATTAGTTATTAAAACTATCTTTTAAGAATAAAGAAGTCATTCAACTTCGTCATAATCAACAATGTTTTGAAAGTAAAAAGTATTAGTTAATTTAATTGATAAAATTTTTTTTGGTCTTCCGGTTAAATTTTGCCAAAAAAAAGCATAACAAAATTAATTATTATTAAAAAAACTTGTACATTAGATTATTTTATACAATTTATTTTTATTTTCTATTTTTTATAAAACTTTTTTTTATTTGTCCTCTTCCCTTTTCCTCTAAAATTTTCTTTTTCTTTTTCTTATTTTTAAATATTCTTTCTTATTTTTTATTTTGAAACGCTAGTTTAAGTTACGCCAGGTGTCACGCCCCGGTCGGATCGGCCTGAAAACAGCGCTTAAATGCTGTCTTAGGGCAATCCGGCAGAACACCGGAACGCAACTCGCCCTAGGGTTTCCGACCCGAAATTAGAAACCCTAATCTCCCCGGATAATTTTTATCCCCAAAATACAATTCGCACGAAAATCCCTAACCCTAATTTAGGAAAATTCAACCCAAATTTGAAAATACTTCTGATTTTGACTTTGGTCAAAATCACGCCTTGCTCTGCTTTCGCTGCGCTGTGCTCGCGTCGTCTTCGAGCTCGTTGCGAACGAACGCCGCGTTCGTCCGTCCGTCGCCGGAAGAGAGAAGCGTATCAACAAAGGAAGGCCGCCTGCCTTCCTGTCCACCGTCGCGTCGTCGCCGGCCGGACAGCCGCCTGCTGCCGAAATCGAGAAGACGCTGCTGCGGAGAGATCGGAACAGAGGAAACAGGGGAAAGACGCTGTTGAAGAAGAAAGCTTGGATTAACCTTCAAAAGCTACAAAACTTCTCCACTATCGTCGCCGACCCCCTGGTCGTCGACGGCCCTCGTCCCTCCCTCGCCGGCGATCCCTATCGCCGGTTACAGTTCTCTCAATCGCTCTCTGATATCTCTCCCTGGTGGTCGATCGCGGAAGAGGAAGCTCTCTCGCCGAAGAACCTCCTCAGGTTTTATAAGGGAAGCGCCGCCGCTCCCTTCCGCGCGACCCGTTCGTGCTGCTATATCCAGCTGCCTCCGCTTCCGTCGTCGACGACGAGGTCGTCGCTCGCGTCCGCGTCCTTGCCTCCGAGTCTTCCTCTACAGTCGCCACGTCGTCCGCAATACTCGGCTTCGTCCGCGCCCACACGCTCCGCCGCCTTCCCACGTCGTTCGCCGACGAATGCGTCCGCGTCCGTGTGTTGCGGAGACGACGCCGTCTTCGTTTGGTACGAATCCGTCACACGCGAGCTCCGCGCGAGCGTTTGAACGGAAATTCGTGGGTTGGGCTGCTGCTCCTTGGTTGGACCTGGGCTTGGGCCGAACCGGCCTGACCCAGGCCTGACAATTCTCCCCCGCCCAATTTGAACATCGTCCTTGATGTTCGATGCACGCTGAACACTGGCTCTCCAATGTTGATGTCCTCCATCTCTTGTCTTCAGTCTGATGATGATTATTTGCTGTACCATGTTGCATGGAATTGGCGCCCTTTAGCTTGACACAACTAAGCCGCATATTCACCCCTTGGTGCTCTGCCTGAGCTCCTGTGTCCCAGCCGTCTCGCCATAGTGCTCCCGCTGAACTGAATGCAAACAGGGTCACGTCCGTAGCGCATCTCCCCAGATGCTCCGCTCAACCTGTGGCCATTGAGTTCACGGTCTAACGCACTGCATCATCATGCTTACAGTAACCTCTATCGTCAAACTCTGTCAAGGATAATCTTGGACCTGTGGGTCATGGGCCCACAGCAATCTTGTCGTTGGTTACAATCACTCAGCTCCTACAGAGCTCTCCCTCGATGTCCCCTGACATCGGCATCGACGCCCCTGGCGCCGACATCAACGCTCTCAGACGTTGGCATCAGGGCCCCTGCCCTGGAAGGATGACACTCCTTGTCGCCGATGGTGATGGTGTTGCCTCTCGGATCTTTATGATTCACCATCATGGCTGAATCTTTTAGCTCTGATACCTGTTGTCACGCCCCGGTCGGATCGGCCTGAAAACAGCGCTTAAATGCTGTCTTAGGGCAATCCGGCGGAACACCGGAACGCAACTCGCCCTAGGGTTTCCGACCGAAATTAGAAACCCTAATCTCCCCGGATAATTTTTATCCCCAAAATACAATTCGCACAAAAATCCCTAACCCTAATTTAGGAAAATTCAACCCAAATTCGAAAATACTTCTGATTTTGACTTTGGTCAAAATCACGCCTTGCTCTGCTTTCGCTGCGCTGTGCTCGCGTCGTCTTCGAGCTCGTTGCGAACGAACGCCGCGTTCGTCCGTCCGTCGCCGGAAGAGAGAAGCGTATCAACAAAGGAAGGCCGCCTGCCTTCCTGTCCACCGTCGCGTCGTCGCCGGCCGGACAGCCGCCTGCTGCCGAAATCGAGAAGACGCTGCTGCGGAGAGATCGGAACAGAGGAAACAGGGGAAAGACGCCGTTGAAGAAGAAAGCTTGGATTAACCTTCAAAAGCTACAAAACTTCTCCACTATCGTCGCCGACCCCCTGGTCGTCGACGGCCCTCGTCCCTCCCTCGCCGGCGATCCCTATCGCCGGTTACAGTTCTCTCAATCGCTCTCTGATATCTCTCCCTGGTGGTCGATCGCGGAAGAGGAAGCTCTCTCGCCGAAGAACCTCCTCAGGTTTTATAAGGGAAGCGCCGCCGCTCCCTTCCGCGCGACCCGTTCGTGCTGCTATATCCAGCTGCCTCCGCTTCCGTCGTCGACGACGAGGTCGTCGCTCGCGTCTGCGTCCTTGCCTCCGAGTCTTCCTCTACAGTCGCCACGTCGTCCGCAATACTCGGCTTCGTCCGCGCCCACACGCTCCGCCGCCTTCCCACGTCGTTCGCCGACGAATGCGTCCGTGTCCGTGTGTTGCGGAGACGACGCCGTCTTCGTTCGGTACGAATCCATCACACGCGAGCTCCGCGCGAGCGTTTGAACGGAAATTCGTGGGTTGGGCTGCTGCTCCTTGGTTGGACCTGGGCTTGGGCCGAACCGGCCTGACCCAGGCCTGACACCAGGCATAGCCCATTCGTGTTGTGTGTTCCATGCTAAGTCAAGGGTTTGAGAAGTCATGTCATACCCGACACGATCTGTATAGAAACAAGACAAAGAAGGCTTGTGTTCAAGCTGGTCCAACACGACCTGTTGGCCACCAATACCCATGGTGGCAACTTCAGCATTTTTTTGAATTTGATTTTGTATAATTGAAGGGTAAAAAATATTTAATCATAGTGTCATCGGTTTTTATTTTGATTGACTTGGCATGATATTTATCTAGAATATAAAGAGAATTATTTACTTGATTGTGATTTACCTATTTTTTTCCCCACTTGTTTTTGCAGTGTATTGACAGTGAAAGTAATGCTTCAATCCTATTAATTAATCGATAGGTTATTGTCAGCGTATTTTCAATCCTCCAAGCTTCATAGCAACTGAAACTACACAAACATATATTCAAAGGCGGCAGATTAACGCAATACTCCCTAAAGCAGTACCACGAAGATTATAATTCAATAATTCTAACTCCCAATTACTTCACTGGCAGATGTCCAGCCATCAATTCCTGTAATCAAACGTTCAACAGTTTCAGTCCTAAACGCTCTATATTTAATGGAGATAAAAGCCGCACATGAAAGAAAAAAAAAATAAAACTTTGTCGAGAACGTATGTCAATTTGTTTTCATCAACAACGTCAAACTGCCAGTGTTGGGCTGTCGGTTGCTAGCCCCATGGTATTCAAACCATTATCAACGTAGACAACAGATCCAGTAATTGCTGAAGCTAGTGGAGATACCAAGAATGCTGCGGTGTTGCCAACCTCATCTGCTTCAAATGATCAAAATTTAAACAATACTATAATACATGCTGAAAATGTGATGAAAGGTTATTAGTGGGAGGAGATGGAACATCAACGAAAAAAAAGTTCTGAATGTTCACCTGCGAGTAGTTCTTTCTGCACCGGTGCATTAGCATAAGAATAATCAATCATCTTCTCGATGAATCCAATAGCTTTTGCAGCTCGACTTCCAAGTGGCCCTGAGCAAATGTTTAATAGATGTGATAGTCACCAAATAATAGTGCTAAAGAAGTGCAAGTTTAGTATCAGTATAAGATAATTGATTTACTGTAATAACTGCAAACTAACAAAGGCCTATATACATAAGTTTAATTTGCACCACTGCTCCTGGTTTTTGAGATAGACAGGACTAGAGAAAACAAACACCTGCAGATATTGTATTGACTCTAATTTGGCCTTTTCTTCCAGCTTCAAAAGCCAGCACCTACGCCAGATAAAAATGTGAAAAAAAAATAATTCAAACAAAATGATATACACCTTGATAAAATTGAAAAGTTAAAGAAGCTTGATAAACCGACACTAGAACTTACTCTTGTATCACTCTCCAATGCTGCTTTTGCAGAACTCATACCACCTCCATACCTGCAGGTTGACAAAAGGGCTAAAATTTTTCTTTTTTTTTTTAACAGGGCAATGCAAAATATTACCCTGGGATGGTCCTCTCGGAAGCAATGTATGTCAGAGAGATAGTAGCACCCCCTGCAATATTGATACGCTCATGTTTCTAGCAAATAAATTTGCCAAATGATGTAGAGATGAAAATGTCAAAGTTTTCCAGCAGAAAGTAAAAGTGAAGAAAAATAATTTACATGATATCAAACAAATAATTGTTGTATGAACAATGCATGATGAGTAAATTTAGGCAATTATACTTATGATCGACTCTCGAAACCCTGTTGAGCAGTCTACTGTTTCATTTATGTTATTGCATATTTGGAATTTCACTAGTTCTTTTTTCACTATGTTACTGTTCCTTTGCCTAAAATGAAGAGGTATAATAAAGGGCTTTGTTTCAAATTCTGAGTGTATACTTTCAGTTCCAAGTGCTGGGATTTCTTTAATAAACAAATCACAATTCATAATGTAGTTACAATTAGTAATCGTTGAGTTTGCTTAAATTTATCTAATTATTTTTTTTTTCTTTTTGAATAGTGTATTCTCCTTAAAATAGGAGCCTTCTTTTCCCATTCTCAATTGTCTCATCCCTAGAAAAGGTTTGTGCTCTTTCTACTTCTCAAATTCTTGGGGTTTCACCGTTTAAGTTCTCAGTTTTTTTTTTCAGTTTTGAATCACAATAAATTTAGCCACCCAGCAGTGGAAGGTTATACACTAAAGCTGCTGTGTGTTAAAATAGATTGCATCTTCATATAAAAAACCAAATTAAACTCATATGAGAGCTTAAATTATTGCCTCAAATTCTATTTTTCTAACTTTCTCCTCTATTTATTATTTTCCATTATTTTGAATTAAATTTCTTGATCAAATTTTAATTATTAGACTAGCCTTACATAAAAAATCTGACAAAAATAAGGCAATTCTTAATAGTCAAAATTTCTGTTTACTCAATTTGCCTTTTCAATCTAAACTAAATAATGGTATGATCTTTCCATTATTTGCAATAAGTAAAAATTTACAATCTTTGAAGATGTTATTGAGATTATGCTAATTATTGAAGCCAATTAGTTGTTTATCATTTTAATTATAATGATTTGCATTTTATCCAAAGATTGTTACAATTCTTAGAAATCATTTTATTGAACATTTATATACATGACAATATTAAATCATTTATGTTAAGCATAACTAATTGGTGAAGACGATATATTATTTTTCATCATTTGGCATTTTCTATTACAACCATAGGTCATAAGGCACTATATGTTACCTACAAAAGACAGCAACTTAGATTTTATTTTTAAATATCTAATTTAAAATTTTGAGTGTTTTTCAAATGTTTTCCATAGTACATTAAGATCACTTCCATCTAAAAGCAAAACTAATACAATTGTATTTTAAAATTTATTTAGAGACATCTAAAAGATAAAAAAAAATGCTTAGACTATTTTAAGGTTCTTCCAGTTGAACCTTTTCTCTTTTTTGGCATAGTTAAGTGAAATAATAAGGGTGGGCTTCGACGCCAAGATCTTGTTAAACCTTTTCCATTATTTTATTAATAAGAATTATCAAATTTAACTGAAATGTGAGGAACAAGTGATTAACGTAACTTAATAATGTGATTGATTTGTTTAAATGGAACTTATGATATGTATAATTATAAATTTATTATCTCCTTTTTCAGTATCTTGTTTCAAGGAAGAAAAGTGGGGTTCACTTAATTGAACATGTAAATATAATGAAAAATTAATTATCTTCATATAGATTGTGAGATTTAACTAATTTTGCATTTGACGCAATTTCATTTACCAATTATGTTAATGTTCCATAAAAATATATTGGCTTTCCATTATTATTATTATTATCATTTTTATGTACTTGGGGATATAAAATCATACATTTACATCTAATTACCTTACAAGGACCAATGAGGCTCTAATTCTAAACTTTTCGAATTAAAAGAACCAAGGACAAGGATCTAAAGAAAAATAAAGAAAAAGTCTTGTTGAATGACATTTTGTAAGTAGGTAGTGATATATAGGGCGTTACTGAAACAAAAAAACATTTGGAGTGTCAGTTCAATCTAAGAGACCATATGAGGCCAAAATACTTTCTAGCAATTGAAGTTATTTACAAAGGACAAAAAATATCTCTCATAGCACAAGTACGCTCTAGATTTGTTGGAAAAAATTGATTTTTGAGGTGCAAACTAGTAGATACTCCTTTATTATTTTTTTATCAAATATATCATGCCAACAATGAACCAAAACAATTGATTCCACTAGGTATAGATTATTGGTTGCTAAACTTATATTTCTTACTATGACGAGAGCAGCTATCTCCTCATTGTTAGTCAGTTGCAAAAGCCAAATTATGTATCCTTCAATATATAAAAGAAGCACTAGGAAAAGGATTATTATACATGAAAAAATGGACATATTGAAGTTAAAGTCTATTAAAAATGGACATATTTAAGTTAAAGTCTATTAAAAATGGACATATTGAAGTTAAAGTCTATATTGATGCAGATTATGTAGTAACGTAGGAGACAAGTGATCGATTTCTACATGTTGCACTTATGCGGGTGAAAATTTAATTTAGTCATTTGGAACAGCAGGAAACAAACGATAATGGTTAACTCAAGCGATGAAGCTAAATATAGAGACATGGCATAAACTACTTATATGGATTTGAATGATATTGTAAGAATTCAATCACTAATGCTCTTGTTGTTTTGTGATAATCAGTTTGTTATATAAATAGCTAGTAATCTTGTATTTCATGAAAGAAATGTTAACCACTACTTACAAGATAATCTTGAATGTCACATTATCTAACAAGAAATGTTAAACAAACAAATATGCTCTCCCTAAATCAAGTCAATAAAAGAGCTTACTATAAGTAAAGTTCTTAATGCTATATGTTTTTTTGCATTGTGCAATAAGTTCTTAAGTTCTATGCTTTAGCTTTCCGGAAGAAATAGAATTTACGATTTTCTTCAACTATTTATTATTAACTTAAATTGTTAGATCTCTTATTGGATAGTTATCTTAGTGCGACTAATACAACTATCCCTCAAGATACGACAAGTTCATGCCAAGTGCACAAACTAATCAAAAGAAACAATTACCCTCCCAAAACCCTGATACATATTACTCTCTTAACCCTCACAAACCCGGTCTAACCCATTAACCCATTGACGACTTAAGAAATTATTTTCATAGCTCGGAACCTAAGGCTACTATCTCTCTAAATTTCTGTGTTGCCTCATCTTTGACCCCTTCCGTGTCCTCATCCTTTGAGTAAAATCAAAGGTAGACTTTTGTTCTCACATCGATGTATCAGGTAGTAAAGTTTGATAAAGTTGTTCATATCAAAAACACAATCCTTTTCTCTTTTGTTGATGTAGTAAATTCTTTAGAACCTTATATGAGATGGGTGGCCTCCTCTACCCTCCACATGTATTTTGGTACTAGAGTTGACACAGGTACTTTTCCTCGGTTGAGGAACACCATGGGTCGAAGTGACCCTTGAGAGTGAAGCTGGGATACGAAGGAGGGCTTCCTCCCCAAAAGTTGTTTCCAGAACTCGATTGGTTGCTCCCCTTGTCATTTCCCTCTCAATAATGTGAGTGTCATGGATAGCAAAACATTGATGGGAAAAATGGGATCACACCCTCTCTAATGTTTGAATTTAATCCCTTTAAGAAAACTCACATATAATTTGTTCAAGAAGATTAGATATTTATAAGACTATTTCCTCATAGGCTGTCACGTACTCCATAGTCATCATATATCTTTGCTTTAAGGGCTACCAAGTGCTCAAATATAGTGGTGGCTGGAAATTCACTATACGTTTGCATCTTTGAACATTTCCATAGTGAAGTTGGGAATGCTCCATCTGAACCAATTGCCTGTTTAGCTTTCATACTCACTAAAGTCGTTGGAACTTTATACTCTTTAGCTATCTCTTGGATATCAAAGTATAGTTGGATATCAAAGTATAGTTCTGCGCATGCTACCTACCCCACTGGTCAACTCCATCAAATCCCAGTAGTTCCATACACTTATAGATCTATCATTTGTCCTCTCCCACTGCCATCTCCTGTCTAAGTCTCCTCCTATGCAAACACCCCCTCCCCGCTTGTCATCAACATAGATTCCTATAATGTTGGGCTCTAGACCTGACCCTTATAGAGACTAGTGCTCCTTACGTGGTGGTGGTGGTCGATGTAGTTCTCTTAAGTCCACCCTCCTCTTCTTCACTAGCTCTGCTAGTAAGCCCTTCAACTTGTCTAAAACTCTAAGGCAACAATCCATTTCTACATGAGTAATCTTTGCTAGCTCTCTTAATTCTGTCATTGTTCCTTTGTCGTTGCTAAGACTTCTATTCTCCTTTCTTCTCCTAAAGACCGGAGTTCCACTTGCCTGCAATGGAAACTTGCACTGTTTGCACTTCTACCTCTATCTTCTCAAGTGCTTCTAGTTGCACCCTCAAAGCATTTTTTTTTGTTCCCTGGCTTAAGGAGATCTCGCCAAGCTCCTCCACCACTTTTTTTCCTCCCTCTTAATGAACACTAATCTCCTCTTACTTCTATCAACCCAGCTCCTCTAATCTCCTTGCCTGCCTTCACATGCCGCCATGATGTCTTACCCGGTTATGTGGTGCTGATCCGAATGTCAAAAGGGATTTCATGCTTGTTCACTGCACCTTCCCATCGAGCGACGCTTCTAGCCACGCCTTGACAGCCTTTAGCTACACCTTCCCATTGCGTGGTAGAGCCTTGCCATTGATACCGACAGTCACGCCTCACATTCAAATAAATCCACTTGCTATCGTGCCTCTCGTTTGAATAGAGGCACATGTGATGCATTGCCACTAACATAGTTGACTCACTGAGGAAACCTTCCTGTTGCTGCCTTCTTATCGCCGGTAAGATGTTTTGCTAGTACCTTTCCTCCTCGTAGCAACAATTAGATTCGAAGCAAATCTTTTCAGTTGCCCCTCCATCTACTAGATCATGTATTCCAATGGCAGATCCACCATCCAAATCTATCACAGACAACAAAACTCACTTCCACCTTATCCCATTATCGGATCACTGGCATCTCGGCAATCAATTAGGTCAAACCAATTTATACAACTATCCCTCAACTAGCAAGCTCATGCCAAAAGCACTCCCTAAAGAAAAGAAGATACCCTCTTTCAAACCCCAAATCCTATTACATACTCTCTTACCCTCACAAACCCGGTCTAACCCACTGACAAGAACCCGATTTATTAGTATTAGAGTTGAGCCCATATCAGTGCCTCAATCCATTAAGGGTACATATTTATGGATTATTTGCACTCAATAGAAGAGATTTCCCACTTTCCTCTCCTAACATCATCCAAATTCAAAATTACTACACCACAAATTATCAACAAGCATTCAACTTACTCAAATCTAAAAACAGACTCTCAACAAATCATCCATTAGTGTTACAAGACACTCAAACTTAAAGACAAATTCTTCTAGTCCTAAGAGTTATTCAAATTCAAATGAGAATTCTCCACAAGTCATAAACTAGAGTCTTTACAAGATACCAAAGGCTGAAGCAATATCATGTCCATAAGCTAAGCCAAATAGAAAGCCAACAACACCCAGAAACACCTCGATAGTGATCCATTCAACAAGCCACATGGGAGAACATTTCCTTTTATAAACCGAAATTCATGTTGACCAAGTGTGATACTTCCGACAAGTCACTGGGCACCAAATTCTCGAGGACCAACACACAAATTTTTATCAATAGTAGTGATCCACTTTTAACAACTCAAAAGGCAATACCCACATTGGAGCAAAAATCCAATTCAATTCAAAGCTCTATTAACAATAAGTCATCAAACTCAAATAGCTTAACAGGAGATAAAAAAGAAAATTTGGCATTAATATTAGCAATCTAATTCCAAAATCCTCAACCTAATTTAGCCCCATGAACGTAGAGATCAACATGTTTACCATTTACAAGTTGCAAACCAAGAGGTCTACTCAAGGTGTGGCTTAAAACCTCACACAATTAGGAGTAAAGGATATCCTTTCATTACAAAGAAAGAACAAGATGAAAAAGGGCAAATAATACAAAAGAGTTTTTGACAAGACAAAAAGAGAACTTTACTCTTGTACATTGACGTTATGCCTCTAGTATAGCTCAGTTAAATCAAGTGCAAAAAGTAATGAAGCTCGTATAATTAGATGTGTGAGCATGTCAAGTGTTTCATTATTAACAAGTATATTAGTTAAAGATTCCCCAGCAATCTCAAGGTGAGGTCTTGTGCTCATCAGGATGTATCAAACCCACAACCAAAAAATCTTATTTATGAAGGTTACTGTTGATTGTTGCATAACATGTAAATGGTAAGTGAAACCTTATTTTGCATTATTTTGGATTTAATTTTCAATCACATATTCCTTATTTTGCATTATTTTGATTCAAATTTTTTGATCAATTTTTTTATAACTAGGTCTTGTTCCAGCAACACCAATTTAAAACATACATCGACATAACAAATATGACAAATGAAATGTTTCTTCCTCTTCAAAATGAGTTAAACCTGGATTCATGATTGGTAGAAAATGTTGGAGCAAGGAAACAAAAGAATAACTTGATGCTGAGATTGCAGCAAGGTATCCTCTTCTCGAGGTCTTCAAAAGTGGCTTTGTTACCTGTTTATGGAAGTCATGATTTTGAACAACATGAAAACAAAATGAAATTAATGGAAGAAATAGAACCTCTGGTCCATTAGCAAGAGAATGAACGAGGATGTCAATGGTCCCAAAATCATTCTTCACAGACTCAGCTACTTCCTGTGCGTCAAACAGAAAACCTTACATAATAAGACAACAAATGTGAAATTCAAAGGCATCTATGGCACAAGACGCTCAAGCATTGTGTCTCACTAAGAAAAAAGAAATTATGTAGTTAGATATAGAAAGTTCACATTTTGATAAAGACAAGAATTTACTGGTCTACCTTAACTGTCCAATTTGATGATCCTGAATAACGTTTATTTGCTTTGACCTAAAATGAATACCATAACAGAAATTGATAATGTTTGAAAATATAAATAAAAAGATACGAACAAAAGCTTTAACTTTATACATCGTCAGGTACATCTTCCGGAGTATCATAAACAGCATCAAGAGGATATACTTTGACAATCTCCATGAGAGAGCCATTTGGCAGTCTTCACAGGCAACAGAATCCATAGTTTTAGAAGTTATACTCGGAGTTATACCAGAGCACAGAGGAATGAAACAAAAACATTAAGCATGAATGCATATGATCTCATTGAGAACACACCTACGTGACTCATCAAATTTTCCACGTCTTAAGCTTGTCTCAAATATGTTCAAGGCCTGCAGATGGTATTAGCACCATATTTTACTTGACAGGTAATTGGAGAGTTACTAACAAGATAACAATTAGTGCAAAATCACTTACGGGCACCCATGTGCCAACAAGTATTTCTGCCCCGGCTGCAGCAAGAGCCTTTGCAATTGCCCATCCATAGCCATTGTCGTCAGCCACTCCAGCAATAAATGCCCTCTTACCTGAATAAAAGAATGCAACATGAAGTTGAAGCTTACCACAGAATAAAAAGCAGCTAGTTGTACCGAAGAGATATATTATGCTGAAAATGTCAAGTTGCATGATACCTAATTCATTAAACACCGTTATAATTTAAAAAACAATCAACCATTAGGGAAACTGGTCTTTTTGGATGTGTGCACTGACAAACAATCATTCACCATGTAATGTTGATAATAAAGAGATAAGTTTCACTCTATAACTACACATCTGTTATTGAAAAAGTTGACATTTTAAGTGAAGAAAACAGTGTCACGTGAGTAGCATTTTATATGCAAATTGTGCAAGGAAAATAAAGAAAAGATAATCAAGTCAAACTAACCGGCAATAACTGAATGAACTAAAAGAATCCAATACCCCTTAGATCAATAGGCAATCCATATGCTGTCTCTTTCTCACTTTCCTCAGTCATTGCCCTGGTAGCAACTCTGTAATACTTTGAAGATGACGGGTGCTCCTTACAAGGAAATCGGAGTGAAAAGCCATTTCGTGAGTTTGTTAAACTTTGCTTGGCTACTTTCACTTTCGATCGCCAAATTGCTGTCCTTGACATGAACATTCTCCTAGGAGAAGACACGCAGGATTGTGCTACCAGGACTTGGAAACCAGCCGCTGTTGATGCCTCCATTCTTCTTTACACGTTTTAGAAACCTGGATGGACTACAAAAGAACCAATGGCTTCGCATCAGTTACACTAATTTGGTCCGATTCAAGAGTAAGCAGCCAGTAGCTGTCAATAAGTGGAAGATGATCATAATTTTGAAGGGCATACAGGCAGAAATTTTTTTTGCATGCGTCAAAATGAACACATAAAATTGCAAGAATGCGAAGCCGAGCTCCTCTTCGGCATTACGGAAAACGCATTACGAAAGCTACACCTTGGATGAATCAAGTACAAACAAATGTGATAGAGTTAACAAGAAAATAGACTACCTAGATGCATAGATGAAGTTCAATGAATAACAAAATAAAGCAGATCGACGATGCAAAGCAAAACAAGATGCAAATAATTCCATTATTCAATCCTAAACTGAGATAAAAACTTGGATCAAATGGAAAAATCCTCCGCAGCATAGAACATTTAAATTTGAACAATATTACACCATAATGCACCAAATCAGCAGTTCGCAGGAAAACATGATCAATCCGAACTTGTTACTAAACACATCATCACGCATCCAGACAGACGAAGAAATTTCGCTACAAAAGCGAGAAGGCCAGTGGCTTCCAAGTCAAGGGGTCCAGATTGCGAGAAATGCATGGCAGAAATAATCATGGAGATCCGAGTGATTTCAAGAACATCATCAGTCACATAAATGGAGAGAGGTAGAGCCAAATAATAGAGATCGTAGCAGGGCGGTGAGATCTCTCACCTGCCGAAGGAGTAAGAGAAGCAGGGACTGGCCTTCGGAACAAGCTCAGCCGATCCCGCACAACTTATAAAATGGCGGAAGATTTCGATGCGGCCGAGGTGCTGGAACAGTCCCACCTCCCTGGCGGAGAGTTCGAGAGCGAGCCTTGTCGTTGGACTACCGATAGCAATGGATCGGTGAGCTTGGATTCATCTCGAATTCGAGCCCAAGCCACACCTTTTTGGGCCTTCATTTGTACCTAACAATCAATCTTCATTGGGTCAAAAGATCGAATTCAGGTTTTGGGCCACAGCCCAATATATGAGGTCAGTACCTATGAGCACGTGAGCGCTCGAAGTCGGCACGGATATTAAAGCAAGCTATGAGTCCCGTTGTAATCCAAGGCGTATAACGACCGAAGCCAGCCCAAATATCTGCCGCCGACTTCGAGCGTGTTCCAGGCTTTAGTTGGCCCGTGTCCGCTCGTCTCCTCCGAACCCTAGCTAGGGATTCGACAGATCTACCCTCTCCTTGGTGCGTCCGCTTACGGGGATCTCTTCCTTCGCCTCGTATTCGCTCACGGTCTGTGATCCGGATCCACTGGTCTCCAGGCTCCTCCATGGAAGCGGCTCGCAAGAGAGGAAGGATGGAAGTTGCTAATGGAGGCAGCGCTGGTCCGGAGTGGCTAACAGGTGAGTAGTTAAATCTCTGAGCTTCTTTTCTTGTTTGTCTCCTTTTGATTCTCTCTTTACGACTGTGGTTGTCGATGTCGATGTAGTTATAGAGATTCATGTTATATGTGCATTTGTCGTTCTGTATCACTAGCATCAACGGCAAAATATGTTTCTGGTCGCGCATGGTATCAACTCAATACACTTCGCTGAAACTACTGTTGTTTGAATGAATATGATTGTTGGTAATTTTGCACTCATTGTGGATCACTACTGTGGTTGTCCGCGTCCAGAATAACATGAAAAAACGAGTTACCTATTTATGACATGACAATATTATTATGTTTTACTGCTTAGGTAAATGAACTTTGTTTTTGTTAGTTAATCTATCGGCTTTTTTTTAGAGGATGGTAAGTTGTTTAATGTATACTTCAAATATTAAGATTATCAGATTAACATAACTGAACTGAGAACGTAAAATTAATGTATACAGAAACGGATTCTTTCCAACCTGGTATAGGAAGCAAATCAAAGCCATGCACCAAGTTCTTCAGGTTATAATCTTAACTTGTAAAAATCTACTTTATGTAGTAATTTCTATTTCAGTAACTTTATATGATAATAGAGATGAAATTTGCTTACTTTGTGGACTTGTTGCTAATCGATCAGCCATTTTAGATTTTGATACAGGTTCATGTGCTTTATGAATGTTAACAACATGAACAGATTAAATTGGAGTTTGCAAGAGCATAATGGTTTTCAAACCACACGATTCTAGGAAAAATTTAAAGCAAGCTAAATATGATTGATTATGATCAACAACTACGGTTACTTTCAGATGTTTTCTGTTATGTTCTCACTATTTACTTTCTGTGATTTCACTCAATTTCATAGCAACCTTTGTTCAGTAACTTCATATAATAGTTGAGATAAAATTCCAAAGTTAATGGATTTGGTGGTTAATTAATTAGCCATTCAAGATTATGATGCAAATTCATGTGCTAAGAGCAATTAAACACGAACAGAATAAATTGGAGATCGTTTTCAACCACCCAACTCTCCTATAGCAAATTTAAAGCAAGGTGAATATGAATGATAGCAAATTTAAAGCAAGAAAAAAAAAAGTCAAGTTTATAGCCTACCTTTTTATTCTATTTGGTGTACTACCAAGATAATGGTAACAATCAACATATTCATTTTATTTTTCACTTTTACTCCTTTGATTGCTTATGTTGAGTTCAGCATGGCCCTTGAGTTTAGTTGCCGCTGTTGATTATTTATTTATATATCCAATATTATTCTTTTCTAGTCCATTTCAGTGCATGTTAGAGTGAGTGAGATCACAAAATAACGAAAGAAAATAGATTAATCAAGGCTAATAACAGGTTCAAAGTATGTATATCCAAATTATGAGCTCTATTAAAGATCCAAATTAGGCATTGCTTACGGAAAGCAACCTATAATAGGTACCTTAAAAATAAATCGAGTTTCCCTAAGTGGACCTTGAATTATTATTCCCTCATAAAACCTAAAATAAGACTGCCATAATAACATTATTATATTAGCAAAAGAAAGCAATTAAGGCCACAAGAGGATTGTTCTAAGCTAGTAAATCACCTGATCTTCACTTGACCTTCTCCAACATCTTGGACTCTTAGACGATCAATATCTTGGAACGAATATACTTGAGAGATTTCATACTACATAGTAGTTTTGAAAACAGAAAACCTTCCTTGGAATGGTGAGTAGCTGTTTGATTTTGGAACCAGCATTAGATAAACAAAGTGATATAAGATAAATACCATCATCGAGTGATCTTGCAGGTACATGAACTACAACACAAGATTAAAGGGTAGGAAATCTAATTCCAAAAAGGCTTCATAAACCCCAATTATGAAAGGTGGGATCACATTTATCTCCTTCTAAAATAGTTTATTTTCATACTTTCCACTCTAATCTTAATTCGGCATATACATTATATTAAATTTGTAAGTCTTGCAAGTATATTATTTGTGCTTAATTTATATGAATAAACTATCATTATTTCCTTAGTGTGCAGATAATGTCTATGAATTGAAACATAAAATAGAACTCAGGATTTGAGGATCCCAACAATTTTACTTGGAAGTTGTGTTTTGTTAAACCCAACAATTTCACTCATATCTGGAGGTAATTTGGTAAGTACTATTTAGAAATCTCTTATCGCATAAATAAGAAACATGTGAAAGGAAATTTTGATTCCCAACTTTATACTTACATCCAAGCAAAGAATTAGATCTTACATTCCTGAGTATTCCTTTCCAATATGGAATTATAAGTCTTTTCCAATTGAATTGATACCAAACAAGCTGTTGGAAGAAACAGGGTGAACCTGGTGATGTTCATGAAGCCATAACTTTGAATCTCCCGACTTTGAAAGCATCTGGCTCCGTGATGAGAGCAGTAGTGATGGAGGGAGGCCTCTGCCTTTTATTGCTGCGAGGCAATCCGAGAGGAAGAAATCTCGAAGCAGAAGAAACACAGCTGCAGTAGGGCTTGGGCACAACATTCGGGAGCAAGTGGTGTTTAGGAAACAAAATTGGTGTCACCATTAGGACGGTTTTGGATCGCCCTCTCTTTGTCTACCAGATGGATAGAACTCAGAGTTTGGTTGGACACGGTTGGACACCAAGCACACGATGGCAGTGGCATAAATTTTATTTTGGGCGGGAGCTAGATTCACTTCACCCCGCAATTTGTAAGTTATTACATTATAACCCTCAATAGGAAAAAAAACCCTTTTAAGATAAATTTTGCATTATAGCAATACAAATCTGCAAAGTTATTCGCAGTTATTCGCAAATGATCAGTTCTATGAGTTACGGATGAGATTTGCATTTTGAGTGGTGTGTACTTAAGCTGGTTCAATTGGGACAAGGGCTCTTCATTGAATCTGGTTTGATTCGATCGGGGGATCACATGGAGGCGAGATAGAGTCCCGTATGACATTTTTTGATCTCTTTCCATATTACTATTTAAGGTTTTGGAGTCACTTCGCCCCATTTCCCCGTCGCAGCTCCAATTGTGGGCTTCGCTCCCTACACTTCTCCCATTGATGGCTTCTTCGCCAACTTTGTTGTCAGTTTTGGAGGTAAGGAGTAAGGACTCCTCTCTCACGCCGCCACAGGCTATGTTGTATCCAGTGGCACCTCCTTCGTTACTATTGACTTTGCCGTTGTTGATAAGCTCTCGCATTCCAAGCAATTGTCACCTTTCAATCCATCTAAGTACGGTCCTGTGAACACTTCAATTAGACATCATATTAGTTTCTTATGTTATAATTTTTCTTATTTAGACCCGCCTGACACTTGGTATTTATTCCTATTGCCATTGGAATATAATGATATTAAAAATCCAAGAGCTCTTACATGAGATAATGGAAGACGTCACATTTGAAATTAAGACTAGATCTCTCGTCACTATGCATTTTGCACTGTTTCGCTTCTTGTTAAAAGATGTTCTTATTGATAGTGAGACATTTGGTAAAGTACTCACTGCATTTTACACTGTTTCATTTCTTGTTACAAAATGTTCATTTCAGGACAACAAGTTTCAAATTTTGGAAAGAGACTTCGAAGTAAGACCAGATCTCCCGCCACTGTGCAAAAGTCATTAAACCTCACTGTACCTGTTTTGCAAGAAGAAATTGTTCCCCTCTCAGGAAATTCATTTTTCACATTTGTCATCTCAAAGTCTCATATCACTAGTTACAGAATGGTATGCATTAAAATTCTATAGTTTCCGTTGCTAGTATGTTCAATAGCACTCCTATGTTTCCTTTTTCACTCAGTTGATCTTTGGTTGTTTAGAAACTATTTTCAGTCCACAAGAGTTGCAATAGTTAATTGATGCTTATATCAGATATTCAAACATCAAGGAATTTAGAAATTATTTGAAATGATTACTACAATATTTTTGCTGCTTTCAGTTTTCTAACTTGTTTGGGTTTGCCAAACAAATTTAACATCCTTGCTCATTTGATTAATATTTTTTACTTTAGTGTTTCTGAAGAGACTAATCAAACCGAGCTTCAAAGTATTAAGAGCTTATATTATTACCTCTTAACATGGTACTGGTTATTTTTCGCAGATTGCCATTTTTCTTCATAGTGTTCTAGAGGTCCTAATTAGTTGGTGTTTGTTATCAAATATAAGATGACTACTGTTTGTTGTGTGAATTACTTAATTTAATGAGTTCCCTGTACCTAAGCTTATATGTGACTTGTCTAGTCAATCGTTTGTAGCATTCTCGTATTAATTCCTTTTATCATGCTTTTGCTCCAAAAAGTTCCGTGCTTAGTCCCTACTGCATGCAGGGAAAATTTGTTGGGAATGCAACCCGCCACATTTTCTTCTTGAAATTGTTTAGTTGCAACTAAATTTGTCCTTCTGGCGTTGGCATTCCAGGTCATTCCGCATCATTTCTGTCAACTCCTTCCTGATTGTAATGTACCTGCAACCCTCTATTGCGGAAACAGAACATGGGAGGTTAAATATTGTGGCAGCGATGAGCCCAAGCGATTTAGCACTGGATGGAAGAGTTTTGTGAACGATACCAAGATAAGTCTAGGAGATGGATGTGTCTTTGAATTGATGGACAAGGAGAAGTTGCACTTTAGAGTGCAAATTTTGCGTGCGCAGTTACCAGTTCTTGCTGCTGAGGGTGGAGATACTTCTGATAGTCCTATCGTAATTGACTAGCTGCTGCTTTTTGTCTACACTTGTAGATTAATCTTCGAAGGTATGCAGTTACTAATGTCCCCCACCATACATCACTGGATCATATCATGATGCCTCACAAACTGCATGCAGTCCGTTTGATTCAGTAAAAATGAGGCTTGGAAAGCATTAAAGATTGCTTATGATTCGATGGCCAGATTTTGAAACTTTGGTAACCTTACTATAAATCTTGTATATTTTTTAGTCCTGCTTGAGCCGAGTGTGCACTACATGTTGAATCACATTGTTTAATGATTTACTTTGATCTCTTGCTCGTCTCAGTGTTTTGAAACCGTAGTTTTTCATACTAATGAAATGACGGGCACACCTCAAAAACTGAAATGATGAGGTGATTTTTGCGATGTGTATTTTTTAGCAAATGGCTCATTATTTTATGAATTATTTTAAACCTCCCCCAATGTTTTCATAGAGCTTGCATATTTGTAAAATTCCACACCTCCTACGCATTGTAGTTTATTCTCAAATTTCTACTACAAACTTCTAAAAAAACGTTTCTTCGTTCATGCAATTATTTTTTAAAAAAATCTAGCTTTAACCATGCTTTTAAAATACTAACAGGCCACGTGTTAATTAGAAAATATTGAACCCCCATGAGAAAAAAAGTCTTAATCAAAACATAGGTTTTAAATTGTAATATTTACTTTCGCCGTGAAAGCATATAAGCAACTCTTTCGTTTGTTTTATAACATGCGGAAAAAAAAAGTTTTAATCAAAACATAGTTTGTTTTATAATATTTTCTCTCTTTTTTCATTCAGTAAAATAGCTGACAATCATTTTAGGGAAAAAATTTTCTGGGCACCTCCGCTGCCTACGATTTCCCGTGCACAGTCCTATCAAAGCGTTAAAAATGCTTTGAGATTTGTGTCCATCAACTCATGCATTGAAAATCATGTAGAGCATGAATCTCAAAGCTGATTTAATGGCTTGATGGGGGCTGTGCATGGGAAATCCTGAGGGCTGTCCAGGAAATTTTTTCCATTTTAAGCGTATGTGTAATTGTGTATACCTTGACGAATGGCTTTGAGATCCCTTACCATAAAAAAAGAAAAAGCACTTACACATAGGGAATTTAGTAAGCTTGTATTACTCTATTGACTAATGGCAAGAACTTGAGCACCTTCACACAGGGAATTTAGTAAGCTTATATTACCCTATTGACTAATGGCAAGAACTTGAGTTTCTCATCTCATATCGAGAATGCTATGTAAGTGTTGGCACAAGAGGACATCGAGATCAAAAGAATTAGTGATAGTTGTTGTACTCGGTTCACCCGAAGCAAAGAACTCCTCTTTGCATCTCAGTTTCCATTTTTTTTTTCTTCAATTTCGAAGTGAAATAAGTGTCTCGCTAATGATATCCATTACAAGATACTCTTTAACTGTTCCAGCTGAATCATACTGTGTAGTTGACAATGGATAATACCAAACATACTAAGTATACATTATGTGCTATAATTGTTTTTGTTACTTCGATTTTCTTGTCATTGTAAATTGTGGTGCCTTTGTTCAGGTTTCTTTACAATCGGCTATTCACTATCTAAGATGCATGATTGTTTAACATTAGTCTGTGAATATCCGGTGGTAAATGGATTGTGTGCGTACTAAAGGTTGTCTCTTCCTTGACTTTGCAGCAACTTCCTTCCATGTATAATCCATGATCCATATTGCAAAGGCTACCCGGTATAATTTTGTGATGAAAGTTTTAAACTCTTCATATCAAATGAATAGTTTCTAGTTTTGCTGGCCAATACTGAACTTGAATTGATCTGTTTTCTTTCTTTTTTACCTGTTCCAGGTTTAAGCTTCTGATAGTATATTTGTCTTCCAAATCTCATCACCTTTCCATGTTTTTCACAAAATGCACTTGATTTTTCAGAAAATGCCCTTGATTTTATTTAATGAAATGCTAGCTTTTGTAGTTTCAACCAATACTTCATGTATCTGGACTAGTAAACAGAAAGATACATGAGTGCGAAGAAGATAACCAATGGGGCTTAATTGGAAAATTGTTGGAAGCGGTGGCTGCATCCACCGTTTACCATCTCTAAAATACTTAGAGATATGTGCCAACACATATCCCAAGATAGGTTTAAACGGTGGATGCAACCACTGTCCAACAATTTTCGGATTTAATTTAGGCAAGAGATTAACGCTACCTATCTACGAATAAATGTTGTATACGGTGCGATGGCACCGTACGGTGGCATCATCCACCGTTGCTGCACTTAAAACATACTTTGAGATGCATTTTTACACGTATCCAAAGTGTCACGCCCCGGTCGGATCGATCAAGAAAGAGCGCTTATCCGCTTCCTAGAGCCGTCCGGCGGAATACCAGAACGCAACTCGCCCTAGGGTTTCCGACCCAAAACTCGAAACCCTAATCTCCCCGGATAATTTTTTTCCCCAAATACAAGATCGCACGGAGAAAACCCTAACCCCAATTTAGAAATCCGGAAAAGAACGGAACCCTAAATTAATTTCCTCCTCTGATTTTGACCAAAGTCAAAATCAAAGCTTCGCTGACGTCGGCGTGACGTCAGCCCTCGATCGATTTGCGCCGCCGCGCCAAATTACCGTCGCTGACGTCAGGATGACGTCAGCCGCCCGATTTCGTTCGCTGAAATCGAATTTCGCCGTTGCCGATTTTGACTTCGTCAACGCCTCGTTTGAACGCCGAGCGTTCGAAACTCGTCTTCTTCCTCTCGACGCACGACGCCGCCGCGTTGTCGCTGCTGCCGAGCGCCGCCGCGCTCTGGATACCGTTGGAACAAAGGGGAAGGCCGCCGCCTCCCGTCGTCGTAGAACAGGGGAAGGAGGTAAAAAGTAATGCTTCGTTTATTCCTGGAAGAAACTTACAAACCTCTCCTCGACGCCCGCCGGCGCCCCCATCCCACCCTCGCCGTCAGCGCACTCGCCGACGGTTACAGTCTCTCTCTCAGTCTCCCAGCCATCGACGTTGCCCTGAACGTCGGCATCGACGCCCGCCGGCGTCGGCATCGGTTCCCTCCTGGAACCGGCATCAGAGCCCTGCTCTGGAAGGGCGACGGCGCCTCGCCGTCGCCGGTGGAGTCGCTCCCCGGCGCTCGCTGGTGTGGTGTGGTGTGGTGACGCCCTCGCGCACACCATCTTCGTCTCCGTCAAGCTTCTTATAGCGAAGCTTTGCCTGTCCGCGCGATCCGCTCGCTCGTCTCCAGCTCCGCGTCTTTCGCGTGAGGATTCCGTCCGTGCCGCTGGAACCGCTCGACGCCTCCAACCGCGTCCGTCGCCTGCGTCGTCCGCCGCGAACGTCGCTGAGCCTTGCCTTGAAGCCGTCCGAGTGTCCAGCTGACGCAGCCGTATCTCGCTTCGTCCGCGTCCGAGTGGTGCGGAGATGAAGACGAAGACAACGTGCCGCGGTCAACATTATGTGTTGACCGAACTTTTCCCTGATTTCGGCCTTGTCTGCGTGCTCGTGGCTTGGGCTTGGGCCTCCTGTCGGCCTAGTGGGCCTTGGGCTGAACCGGATGAATCCGGGCCTGACACTAAGTATCATTAAATGGTAGATGATGCCACACCACGTTACGGTGGCATTGCATATAAGTTTTTTTCCGTACCTACAAATAAAGTGAAAAAGATTTCACTTTTCTATTACCCACCTACCCACCTACAAGCACATTGAGCGTTTTCTTGATTCAGTAGGTATTTTTGTATTTTGCAGTAATATCCATATATATTGTTTTGATATAAATCATATAAAGCAGTATAAAATTTTTAAATAATATCCATATTACTGCTATCAAAAAGGATTTGCAGCATGAAACATATTTTAATATACAAGGATGAAAATTTTATAATTGAAAATTTCCAACAATTGATTGGATTACAATATGATTGGACGAAACTAAAAAACAAATGAGATCACATCAAAGTGGATTAGAAGTTATGGAAAAAAATTAAAAGGTAAGGAAACAAATTTAGGATGGGATATGAGGTTATAGACTGTAGATGGGGTTACTAAGATTTGGATAAGTATTTTATTTATTTCTACTTAATAATGGTAATAATATTTGGTTTTTTTTAATGTTTGTAATCTGTAGGTTATCAAAGATTACGCAAAATTTAGAAAAAAAAAGTATTCAACTTGATTTTGAGAAGAATAATGATATTATGTTTGGATCGTTAGTAGCTACTAAAGAGTTCTTTTGCGCACCTGCTACAATTAATGAGAGTGATGAAGACATGATTTAATGGAATAACTATTATGTGATAATAGATATACAAAATGGACCATGCCACTATGAGTATCATCTTAACGAAGTAGTAAAAGTGATAAAAGAAAGTTAAAGAGGAGAAGAGATGATGAAATAAGAGATGATATACACTTATTGAAAGAACTATATTGAACGAAGAACTCAGTTAAGGAAGAACCTGGTTGAAAGTTGTTTGGTAATTAAAATCAAAAGTATAACTTTTAGATGCTAGAAAATGATATTTTTTCAGCTTTTGCCAGCTTTTGTTTTTACAGCAAAGTTTATAAAGTGGGGGCCAAATGGGCCCGAAATCTAAGTTAGCAAAGTCTTGAGGCTGTCATTTAGCTGAAATATATTCCAGGAGTTGAAGATCATATTTAGTTCTTTCATTTTGCTATAGAATTGCTTTAATAAAGAACCAAAAGACTTGTTTGGTTAGAATTAGAAACTTTTGAAACTAAGTTTGCATGGTTACAGTATCATATTCAAAAGACAAAGAAGTAGATTTGTATATTTGAGAGTCACTTATGTGTGTTGTTGATACTTCAAAAGACAAAGAAATAGATTTGTATATTTGAGAGTCTACTTATGTGTGTTGTTTGGTATGAACTTTCATAAGTGTTATTGTATATTTTTAGTCTAGTTGTCTAAACATGGTAGTTGATATCTAATTTAAGTTTTAATGGTTGTGTAAACAAGCTTAAAGTATATTATTATTAAGCATGTGTGTAATGCTTTTGTTAAGTTGTTTAATAATTTTTTATTGTATATTTTTTTGTAGATATAAATTCTAAAAATAGTGATTATGAATCTAGGAGAAGACATTAAAGATATTTTGCATATCGAAGATACCTATGATGAATTTTGGGGTGTTGTTCATTATATAACTTTTGCACTAGAAGAATACTACTTAAGATATATTGACCAAACACCTTACATGACATCAGAGTATATAGACATAAGATGAATGCGAGAAATAGTAGAAGGATATCCTAAAAGGTATAGAAAAATGATGAGGATGGAGCGAGATAATTTTTTACAACTGTGTAATATTTTAGACACCTCATACAATCTAAGGCCCTCAAGAAATATGACAATTATTAAGAAAATTAACATCTTCATTTATACGTGTTATAACCTGCTTAGTAAACATGTTACAACCTACCATAGTAAGCTAATTATTCATAAGCTTGGTGAGCTAAAATGACAACATGACCTAATTTATTAAAATATTTAAGCTCAAATTAATGATAGTAAGCCCACTAAGTCTTATATAATATACTATCTTTTCTTCTACATTCAATGTGAGATTAAATCGGGATATTATAATTTCTCATACTTAAGACTTGATGTCTTTGTCAAGGACAAGACTGAACACATATCCCAGAACCATCCCTTATTCGGCAGTATGTGAGATTAGCCCAATAGCAGCTCCACCATCCTCATGCTTATGGCTAAATTTTTGCTCTGATACCATTTGTTATGATGTACTTAATGAGCTAACTATTATTACGACCCATTTAATGAGCAAATTGGCCCATTAACTTAGTGAGCCAAAATGACAACATGATTTGACACGTACCGCAAGTGCATGGTAATGTCGCAGTAATATAAAAGATTGTCAATCCCACAGGGAACAAGGTTAATTGCCAGAAAATCTAAGTTTCAAAAGCTAAGCAATTTGAAAACGTGGTTTTAAAAATAGTAAGTTAGCATAAGAAATCAATCGCAACTAAACTGAAGATGTCTATAGGAAAGACATCGAGACTTCGGTATCCACCACGCTGATAAATTTATCTGAATTAAAACTTATCTATTATATGAGTTTGTAATATTGCATAAGGAATCTTTCCACAAGTGAAGATTCTGAAGCTAATAAGCAAATAAGCCTAAACAGAGCATAAAAATATTGAAATTGGCCTAGTTTTGAGATAAAATATTACTAGAAATCACTGTCAAAATGTAAGGCATCATGATCCAATTTATTAAAATACTTAAGCCCAAGTTAATGGTAGTAAGTCCACTAAACCTTATATGCTATACTATCTTTTCTTTCATGTGAGATTAAATTAGGATATTACAATCAACTCAATGGCAGCTCCACCAACTTCGATAGCCTTTTCCTATTGGAATCTCACCATAGCCTTTAAGTTATCTGATGTAGGAGCATGGACCTCACTCAAATTCTCCATCAAACATGAACCTCCGGATCCAGGGTGATCCAATTTTGACTTATACCTGCATATTGACCTGCAGGGCATTTTGGACAATTGAATGTTTTAAGCATGTTTAAATTTCAGTATTGCATTTGGCATCATTTTTCATTGCATGTAGTTAGGTAGCATAGGTTTTATTTTATTTTAAAGAATGTTTAATTTCCTAGAATTTTATAGTAGGGTGCAAAATAGAGTAGGAAGCATTACATGCATAATTCATACAAGCCACCCGAAGGCAAAATGACTAAAATATCCCTCAAAAGTCAAAATCAATAAGTTAAAGTCAACTCCATCAACAAGTCAAGGAAAACACATCATCAAAAGGTCAAGTAAAGTTTAGCCCATCATCTCAAAGCCAAGGGGCATAAAGAAAAATAACACTTGGCACCAAGACAATAAAGAAGATCAAACTACCTTGCCACATCATCAATATAATCCACCTCATCTTCGAAGTCATCTCTTCAATCAGCCAACTCATGAAAAGAAAATGTTGGGGGCAACAAATTGGAAGCAACATGCAACATTGAAAGCGCACCACAACTACCTTCATTTAATACTCCACTAAAGCTTGAAGAAAATGATGGCTGAAGTTGTTGGAGACTTAAATCAAGCAAACCAAATTCAAAATCCCATCTCCACCATGCCTTGAGTGAATGTTGGAGGCTTTAATGGTCAAATTCTTTTATGTAAATGTTGAGGGTTTGGGGGTTTAAAGTGCTTGTATTTTGACATTCATCATAGTGCATTTCTTCATGAAAAATTTCTAAAATTTGAGTTAACTCCTTGTAGCCGAAAGTGGTGTTCTTCCCTTGCTTCCCTAGCTGATGTCTTCCATCATCTTCTTCCATTCTTGGGCACCCTTGATTGAAGATTCATCTTGAAGATTCCTGAAGGACTTAAGGATTAGAGGAGCACACTCTCGGTTTTCAAGAAAGAAGACTTGAACAAGACCCTTCCTAAGGATCCCATTGTTCTAGTTTAAAGGGGAGTTTGTGGACCTTTGTATTTCATCTTCTCCTAGTTCTTATTGTTTATAGATCATTTAAATATCCATATTTTAGCCTCATCTCCAAGATTTAGGAGCTTGGAGCAAAGAAAAGGGTTAGGCCCCTTCCCTAAAGGGGCCATAGGTGACATCTTTCCTCTTCTCTCTTTTGTTTTCCATGCTTGTTGGTTATTCTCTATTTGTGCATACCTTCTTGTTTGAGTTATTTTGTTGGGAGCTACATACCTTAGGATGATCTAGAAAGCTTAGACTGAATTTTAGAAACCCTAAAAATCAATCTTCTATCAGTGGTATCAGAGGAAACCTAGGGTGCTCCATTAGGTGTTGCATGCACAAGTTAAATGAACATTTAGTTCTCAATTTTTTTTTGAAATTTTTTCTACTATTTTCTAAGCTTAAAAACAACAAAAATATCACTTTACATTGTTGTGTTTTTAGTCAAAAAAATTAGAAAAAAAAATAGGACTTGCATGCTAGTATTTTCAAACAAGTTTGCATTCACAAGTCTAAAATTTCAGTATCTTGTTCTTTTTTTCTTAGCACTAAAAGGTACTACTTTTTTGTTGTTTTACAGCATATTTCCATCCAAAAACCAAGTATTTTACCTACTATATTTTTCAGTTTAAAAAAGTAAAAAAAAAATAGAGTAGCATGTTAGAGTTTTGAATGTCTACATCATCCCATATTAAATTTCAGCATAGTTTTCTTGTTCTTATTTGTACTTGTGTTCACCAATTTTTTTGTCACCAATTTTTGTGATCAAACCTCATCTTAACTTGATGTATTTCTCTATTAAAAGGTCAAAAAAAAGAGAGCTTGTATCTAGTGTTTCAACTAATTTTCATACAATTTGCATGTTATTTCTTTGCATTACTCAAAACATTGCTTTATGATTATTTGTTGTCATTTTCTGATAAAATCACAAAAACATATTCTCTTGAGTTTTTGGTTTGAAAAAAAATAGTTTACTTGGTTCACTTGTTAAGTAGTTTTAGAGTCTAGTTGCATTATTAACTTGACACTTGTGTTTATTGTTGTTTCTTTGCACTTTGCTATTGTTGTTTGCATGTATCATTGTGCCTAACTTGGTTGCTCAAATTGAAATTTTCAAATCAAAATGGCATGCCAATCTACTGAGCTTATTATTATCCATATGAACAAAATTGTGCTCAAACTGATCATGCCCCTAGGAGAACTTTTGAACCAAGTTGGGAAGAGGATCTAAGTCAACACCTCTATAGAGCTAGTAATTTGGCTATAAAAGAATATGAGTCACATTGACCATAGTATCAAGAATGGGATCCAGGGTATATAAGTCAAGACTCATACCATAGAGTTACACCTTCCCTTAGAGAAACTAATGATAAAAAATCCTTTAGATCCTCACCTCTCTTTGGAGGAAACTTAGACTCCCATGAGTTTCTAGATTGGCTCAAACTTGTTGAGCAATATTTTGAGTGAAATGCTACACCCAAAGATAGAAAAATACAACATGTCCAATATCTTTTGTGGCTCAGCTATAAAGTATTAGCAAGGAGTGAAATAATAGCTAGCATGTTGTGGACTTCAAATCACTAAGTGGGAAGGAATGCATGGGAAGTTAAGGGATGAATATATAACCCCACCTATAAGAAGTACATGAATGACTAGTTGTCTAGGTTGACCCAAGGAAATGATTTTGTGTCCCAATACATGTCTAAACATGAAGATTTACTCTTTAAAGCTATGTTCTATTGGATGGAATCCATAATGGAAAGGATTCATTGCATTTTTTATCCTTTCCACTGTGGATTCCATCCAACAGAACATAGCCTAAATGTGATAAAGTTGAAGATCCATGGTTAACCATTGATCGATTTGAAAGTGGACTTAGGAATGACATCAGGAGAGCTTTAATGTAATATATTATTAAGATCTTAGAAGATGCCTACCACTTACCTTGTGAAATTGAATATGAACTAGAATTGGCTAGGACTCTAACACCACCACCCGAAACTCAAGCTAGCCAATTTGACTCCCCAATTCCTATGAAATCCCCTAAGACTATAACTACACAACTGTGAGGAAGTGATAGAACAAGTCATATATGCCTCATATAGTGAAGATGACCTTGAACCACAGGAGATAGAACAAGACATATATGCCCTAGATTACACTAGCGAAGATGAACTTGAACCACAAGTGATAGAAATTGACTAGGGACAAACTAAAACAACATCGCTTCAAGAGCTAATAATCTGTCATCCTTGAGGATCATCTATATTGCCACCACTCTTGGACTCTGAACTTGAATATAAGGAGACACCACTCTTAGGGTCACCCCAGTCTAACCCAATATTTGAAGTAAATGAGACCCCTGCAACACAAGAGGAACACAATGAATTTATGATCCCACATTCTCTAGGAGGATTTCATGACTCTAGCTTTGCTGGTTTAAAAATCTCAACCCAAGCTTCAATGTTGATCAATAACAATATTGACTTAGTTCCACTTGATTTGACTGGTAAGTATTTTCCTGACAAGGATATTGACTTAGTTCCACTTGATTTGAGCTTACAACATGAGATCTTTGAACCTATCTAGAATTTCATCTCTCATTACCCAAAACTTGTGAGTCATTATTGGATGATTTTGTGGGAATTAATTGGGTCCAAACATAACTTCTTAATGGGATACCCACCAAGGGAAAGCAAAAATCTACCTCTGTGTCCAATCAAACTTATGACATCTAGACTTACATTTGAGTATCATGTGTTCAAATCATATATTGTCGGTACACATAAGAAAACAATTACTTTTAAATCTATGTATTTCACTTGTAAGGATGAAGAAACCAAGAAGGTTGATAATAATTTTCATACATTGGGATGACCACCAGAGTTAGGACAAGGCTTCATTTTTAATTCTCCGAAGGAGAGTTCTTCACTACCGGAGAAAGCTGATGCAGAAGCATAGCCCCGAGATGATCTCTACACTTTAGGCTTACCACCAAAGTCTCCACATAGTCTCAAATTTAATTCTCCAGAGAGGAATTCTTTACCATCAGAGAAAGCTAATGCAGGAGTATGGACCTCACTCAAATTCTCCATTAAACATGAACCTCCAGATCCATGGTGATCCAATTTTGACTTCTACCTGCATATTGACTTGTAGGGTATTTTGGATAATTTAATGTTTTAAGCATGTTTAAATTTTGGTATTGTATTTGGCATCATTTGCATTGCATGTAGTTAGGTAGCCTAGGTTTTATTTTATTTGAAAAAATATTTAATTTTCTAGAATTTTGTAGTAGGGTACAAAATAGAGTAGGAAGTATTGCATGTGTAATTCATACATGCCACCTCTTAGCCCGAGGCAAAATAAATAAAATACCCTCAAAAGTCAAAATCAAGAAGTAAAAGTCAACTTCATCAACAAGTCAAGAAGAACACATCATCAAAAGGTCAAGTCAAAGTTCAGCCCATCATCTCAAAGCTAAGGAGAATGAAGAAAAACAACACTTGACCATCATCTCAAAGCCAAGGAGAATGAAGAAAAGCAACACTTGACATTAAGACAATAAAGAAGATCCAACTACCTTGCCACCAAGCCAACTACCTTGCCACATCATCAATATAATCCACCTCAGCTTCCAAGTCATTTCTTCAATCAGCCAACTCATGAAAAGAAAATGTTGACGACAATAAATTGGAAGTAACATGCAACATTGAAAGCTCGCCACAACTACCTTCATTTAATACTCCACTAAAGCTTGAAGAAAATGATGGCTAAAGTTGTTGGAGACTTAAATCAAGCAAACCAAATTCGAAATCCCCTCCATCAGCTAAAGCATTAATGGAGGCTGCCACCAAAATGAACCAATGAGAGCAAGGAAGCTTCATGACATTTCAAACCTCAATCTCAACCATCCAAGTTCAAACCATGGAGTATTCACCCTAGATCTAGACTTGAGGGGATGTATATGTTGAGGGAAAAGGGTTTTAAGCCCTTGTATTCGAGCATACATGCATCTTTGATCCTCTTATGAAAAAAAATCTTCTGAAACTCTTGTTGTTAGTGCTTGGTGACTGAGCTTGTCTTCCTCTTCCTTGCTTTTCATGATCACAACCCTAATCCCCTCTTCCTCCTTTCATCTTTCGAGCAACCCTCGCTTGAGTGGTGATTTGTGGAGGGCTCTTGGAGTTGAAGGAGTTCTTGGAGACAAGGAGTAAAGGGAGCGCAAGTCAAAGACTTCGGCGTTAGGAGAAGATTTGAACAAGACCACCCTAAGGGCCTCTCTTGTTCTAGTATATAGGGGACTTGTGTGAGATTGTATTCTCCTCCCTTTGCACATTGTTATTGTAAAGTCTATTAAACACCCCTTTTTTTATAAACCTCACCACCAAGATCCGGGAGTGGGGGGATTCAAAAAAAGTGGCTAGGTCCCTTCCCTAAAGGGGCCATCCGATAATTTCTACTCTAAGTTATTTCTTCTTTCCCCTAGGTGGCGCATGCTAGTCTTCTTATTGTGTTTCACTTGCTCATTTGGTGGTGTACATAGTTGTTTGTTGTGCTTGCTTGTTTAATTAGGTTGTGCATGTCAGTGTTGTGTTGTGTTTCATTTGCTTATCTAGGTTGCATACTAGATAACTTTGTTATTATTTGCTTAAGTGGCGCATGTTTGTGTGTTTGTCATAGAGCTACTTACCTTAGGTCAAGCCTTGGGATTTTACCCAACTTCAGTCACTCATGAGTGATAGTTTAACTCTTAGTTTTCAAACTTATTTCATAAGGGTATTACTCAAGTTTAAGTTCTCATAAGCCTTAAACCTTAAACTAATCTTAGCCTTAGCTATACCTCAATCCTTAAACTTGGTCTGATACCATTTATTACGACCCATTTAATAAGCAAACTGGCCAATTAACTTGGTGAGTTAAAATGACAACATGACCCAATTTATTAAAACGGATAGTTTTAAAATTTAATGTGAAACTAAATTAAGGTATTATAATACGTTAGCCCAAGGTGCATCGAACAGACAAGTACAAGAAAATTTTCAACATTAAGATGAAACTATAAGCACAATTTTTCATAAAGTGTTTAAATCCATATGCAAGTTTGTAAAAGTTTTGATAGAGCTCCCTAATAGAGGGTTTCAACATATTCCAAGTCACATACTAAATGATAACCATTATATGTCTTATTTAAAGATAATTTATCATTATTTATGAAAATACTATATTTATATTGATTTTTAAATTTATTTATTTTATTTTCTTACAATTGTATTTGGGGCTATTGATGACACGCATATAGATGTAGTTATACCAGTTCAGGATCAATTGCAATTTATATGAAGACTATATCGATCGACCCAAAATATCTTAGTTGTATGCAACTTTAATATGAAATTCATATTTGTACTAGTTGGATATAAAGGTTAAGCTCATGATACACATGTTATGTCAAAAGCAATAAATACACTTTACAACTTCCAAAACCTCCTCAAGTATGTCACTAATTTCAAACTGATTTATAATATGAGGTCATTGCATTAATTATTTACAATTACCTATTCAATTTGCAGGAAAATACTATTTATTATTTGATGTTAGCTACTCACAAATGAGTGGGTATCTTGGCTCTTATAGAGGTGTGAGATATTATTTGCAAAATATCAACAAGTGCATTCACCATAAGGGCTTAAAGAAGTATTTAATAACAAGACACACTTCTCTCTTAGAAGTATCATTAAGGCTATGTTTCCTTAACAAAGTAATAATTAAAGCACGTTCTCCTTTTTTCCGCTATGGATCCCTTCCAAGGAAACACATCCTAAAAGATGTTTTGGAGTGTGAAAGAAAAGGTAGGATATATTATATGATATGCCTTGTTTGCATTTAAAACATAGGTTAAGATTGTAATTACATTAATGATACTATATAATTATATTAGGCAAAAAACAAGTTCTGATCATATTTTTTCAAAAGGAGACAAAAATCATGCTATCATTGTGGAAAATATTTTTGACAACCCTAAAGAAAATGAGTTTTACAAGAGGGGATATAGTGTATTTGCACTGATTTTGATATGCTTCGCAATTAGATTTCTTTAAGTTTAATGGCTTGAAATGTGTAGCAAAAATACTTTTTAATATGTATGAAATGATATTTATCCATATATTAGATGGTTTCTAATTTTAGATATGTTTGATTAGTTGAAAACTTTATTTTCATTACGAATCTATATATTTGAAATGCATACACAAACTTCAACTTAATATTACAGCACAACACCTTTAAACTATTAATCAGCACAACTATTTACCCAAATAACTTAAATTTTTTTTAACTAACTCTAGTCAAATTAACTCTGGTTAAATCAGCAAAAAGAATAAGCATCAGCGGCCCAAACTAGCCCTTAAATGGAAGAAGATTTCGATGAGGCCAAGGTGCTGGAACAGTCCCACCTCCATGGAGAGAATTTGAGAGCGAGTCTTCTCGTTGGGCTAGAGCAAACTTTGCGGGAGCGGACCCCTGCTCGCCGATGGCAAGAAGGGTGGCGATTTTGCCACCCTAATGATCCTAAAAAAATTTAAAAATTAGTATAATAATCTACGTAAAATTATCTATCCAACGGTACCAATATTTCTATGGAAGAAATCTTCTACGATGAAAAACAAAATCGTGAAAGATAATAAAAGATATGCTATAATAATATTTTATTATTATCTATTACTTTTTCACGATTTTGTTTTTCATCGTAGAAGATTTCATCCATAGCAATATTAGTACCGTTGGATAAATAATTTTACGTAGATTATTATACTAATTTTTAAAAGTTTTTTTAGGATCATTAGGGTGGCAAAACTGCTTTGCCACCCTTCTTGGTCTGCTCCCTCAAAGTTTGGTCGTTGGGCTACCAATACTAATAGATCGGTGGGCTTGGGTTCATCTCGAGTTCGAGCCCACGCCAGACATAATTGGGCCTTCATTTGTTCTTAACACGGAATCTTCTTTGGTCAAAACATCGAACTCAAGTTTTGGGCATATTGGGCCACAGCCCAATACATGAGGCAGTACCTATGAGCCCGTGAGCGCTCGTGCAGACAATCATAGTTGGCACGGATATTAAAGCAAGCTGTGAGTCCCGTTGTAATCCAAGGCGTATAACGACGGAAGCCAGCTTGAGCTTGCTTTAAATAGACAAAAATATCTGCCGCCGACTTCGAACGTGTTCCAGGCTTTAGTTGGCCCGTGTCCGCTCGTCTCCTCCAAACCCTAGCTAGGGTTTCGGCAGATCTACCCTCTCCTTGGTGCGTCCGCTTACAGGGATCTCTTCCTTCGCCTCGTATTCGCTCATGGTCTGTGATCCTCCACTGGTCTCCAGGCTCCTCCATGGAAGCGGCTCGCAAGAGAGGAAGGCTGGAAGTTGCTAATGGAGGCAGCGCTGGGCCGAAGCGGCTAAGAGGTGAGTAGTTAAATCTCTGGGTCTCTTTTCTTTTTTGTCTCCTTTTGATTCTCTCTTACGACTGCGGTTGTCGATGTCGATGTAGTTATAGAGATTCATGTTATATATGCATTTGTCGTTCTGTATCACTGGCATCAACGGTAAAATATGTTTCTGGTCGCACATGGTGTCAACTCAATACACTTGTTTGAATGAATATGATTGCTGGTATTTTTGCACTCATTATGGATCACAACTGTGGTTATCCGCTTCCAGACAATAACATGAAAAAACGAGTTACCTATTTATGACATGGCAATATTATTATGTTTTACTGCTTAGGTAAATGAACTTTGTTTTTGTTACTTATCGACTGTTTTTTAGATGATGGTAAGTTGTTTAATGTATACTTCAAATAGTAAGATTATCAGATTAACATAACTGAACTGAGAACGTAAAATTAATGTTATACAGAAACGGATTCTTTCCAACCTGGTATAGGAAGCAAATCAAAGCCATGCACCAAGTTCTTCAGGTTATAATCTTAACTTGTAAAAATCTACTTTATGTAGTAATTTCTATTTCAGTAACATTATATGATAATAGAGATGAAATTTGTTTACTTTGTGGACTTGTTTCTAATCGATCAGCCATTTTAGATTTTGATACAGGTTCATGTGCTTTATGAAAGTTAACAACATGAACAGATTAAATTGGAGTTTGCAAGAGCATAATGGTTTTCAAACCACACGATTCCAGGAAAATTTAAAGCAAGCTAAATATGATTGATTATGATCAATAACTACAGTTACTTCCAGATGTTTTCTGTTATATTCTCACTATTTTACTTTATGTGATTTCACTCAATTTCATAGCAACCTTTGTTCAGTAACTTCATATAATCGTGGAGATAAAATTCCAAACTTAATGAATTTGGTTGTTAATTAATTAGCCATTCAAGATTATGATGCAAATTCATGAGATATGAGCAATTAAACACGAACAAAATAAATTGGAGATAGTTTTCAACCACCCAACTCTCCTATAGCAAATTTAAGGCAAAGTGAATATGAATGATAATGATTAAATTGACAAGGCTTTGATGCGGAGGGTTTTTGTTGTGATAGTGACCTATTTATTTTATTTGTGATTTATTTAGTGTCTTAAATTTTAATCGATATTTTACTAGTAATTTTGTAAGTTAATTACCATATGAAGGAGAAAGACTTACAGTTAATCATTATTCAACATCTAGTACTTGATCCTTGTGTAGATCTGAAAACAAAGTCTACAGATCACTTAGAGAGGGTTTTAATTGGAGTTGCCTAGGGTGGTTGGCAATGCCTATATGCCTGCCTTGGCTCCATCACCTTCCTATCTTTTTTATTAATAGTTATGTTTGACTATAATATGGTCTGATCTGATTGCTTATAAAAATTGCTGAATTATAGCATATTTTTTCTTGATTTATGTACATGTTTGATTTGTCAACCATCTCTTTTTTTTGTTATTGTACCAATTGCAAACAGTATGGCGTCAAGTTTCTTTAATTTTTTGTGGCGTTGATGTAGACATTATATGTAAGATGGAAAATACAGAGAAAATAGGAAGAATGTGAATGATACATGAATGGATGAAATGAAAATGCAAATCTAAGACTAAATATGGCACAATCATGAAATATAACATGATAATTGCAATATGCAATGAGAGAGCTTAATGATTACATAGTAATTAGGATTATAGATGAATTCTAAAATTCTGAACAACCTAGAAATCTCAATCTTGTCCCAGTTTTTTAAAGGAAGCTTGTTGTGAAAAAATTGCTAGCTAGGATGCAAACTGTACTCTGAAATGGATATTTGGAGTTGCAGAGGTTTTACAGTGGACTGTTTTTGTGATGAACACGCATTGATATGGATGACAATTAGGAGATGAGAAGAAGAGAAGGAAAAGGAGATACCATTCTATGAGAAAACATTCAATTCAGTCTATGTGAGAGGAGAATAAATAGTGATATGATATTTTCTCCTTGGTGTAATTTGTTTTACCCTAATTTTTGACTCAAACCTGAAGCTAATTTAAAGCTAACACTACCACTTCTCACAACATGTTACAACCATAAATCGATCCTAGTAAATTATTCGAATAATAAACTGGGACATCTAATTTGGTGGTTAAACAAAAAAGATGGGAATGCCAACAATCAGGTATCTTAGGTTTAAATCATCTGTGAGTTAGATGACCCAATAATTTTTTTATGGTGTAACATGAATAAAATACCTCCAAGTGTTTGCTGATCTATTGTTCTAAGTCGGACCATATTTTTTAATAAATACATTAGTTGATGTCTCTTTGTTTTTTTAACTTTGCTTCCTTCAAATGGTTATTTAGTCGGTTTTTTCCTGTGGAAATCTAGCCCTAATAATAGATAAACGTTTCGGTTATGGATATGTAAAATTGACGTATTAGTTGCTTTGCAGCACTGCTGGTTGCCCATTTGGAGAGGGCTGCCATTTTCTCCACTATGTTCCTGGCGGCCTTCAGGCTGTTGCACAGATGACCAACCTAGGCAACCCAACACTTGGACTCCCTCCCTCAAGGAATCATATGCCGCCTCCAGCCCTTCACGATGGTCTTGCTATGCCAACAGTGAAGACACGGATATGCAACAAATATAACACAGCAGAAGGCTGCAAATTTGGTGAGAAATGCCATTTTGCCCATGGTGAACGGGAGCTTGGCAAGCCCGTTCTGCCATCCCTTGATAGTCCAATGGCAGCACCTCCCATGGGAGGTAGATTGGGAGTCCGAGTAGAGCCACCGTTGCCTCCCGTTGGTGCCCATGCAGCTACTGCCAGCTTTGGAGCGTCCGCCACTGCGAAGATTAGCGTGGATGCCTCTCTTGCCGGTGCCATTATTGGGAAGGGAGGAGTCAATACCAAGCAGATTTGCCGGTTGACTGGAGCAAAGTTGGCCATACGTGAGCATGAGTCTGACCCTAATCTGAAGAACATTGAACTGGAGGGTTCTTTCGATCAGATCAATCAGGCTAGTGCAATGGTCAGGGAACTAATTGTTAACATCAGCGGTACTATCGGAATGTCATCAAGGAACCTGGCACCTGTAGCTGCATCTGGCCCCGGTAGCAACTTGAAGACAAAGTTGTGCGATAACTTTAGCAAAGGGTCGTGCACATTCGGTGATCGATGCCACTTTGCTCATGGCGCAAGTGAGCTGCGCAAGCCTGCCTCATGAAATTTCTTACTAGATTGTAGAATTGATTTTCGAGTGTTTCTTTTTGACCTCCGAGACATCCACAAGTTAGTAGGATTATGCAGCTTTTGACTTTATTGGTGCTCGATGCTCAAGGTGGAATCTCGTTTTTCTGTTTTCCTATAAGATTCCATGAATTATTCTTAGTACTCGGATTTACGCACCGGCGCCAATCTGCACCACTTCGGATTTGTAGTTGAGCAACTGCCTAGTAATGAAAGACGTCCTTTGTAGCTGTTGGAATTAGATTACTGTCTAGAATTCTAAAAAAAATAAAAAGCTTTATCTTTGGTTGAGTAGTGTGTATGCAGCTCAGACAAACGGATGTGTTTGTGCTCGATGTTCAAGATGTACCTCCCGCGTTGAAAATTTTTTTGCATAAGGGGCATTCAGCTAACTCACGCAGCAGCCCCCTTTGTAAGAGCATATCGTATAAAATTTATACGATAATTATCATATAACTTTATACGATATTTATCGTGTAAAAGCTCTTGCAAGTTGCAAAGGGGGACTTATACAATAATTTATCGTATAAAAGTTTTTTCAGTGTTTTATTGTATATTTTATATCATAAAATATTGTGTAAAGGCTCTTACAAAGGGGGCCTGCTGCGTGAGTTCGCATAATGCCCCTCCTGCAAAATTTTTTTCTCCCGCGTTTATGTTTTCTAAAGATTCCTCGAATTGTTTTTGGTACTCAGATGTACAAATACAGCGCCAAGCTGCACTGATTCAGATTTGTAGTTGGAATATCTTTTAGAAAGAGTTGTCCATAAAATACTATTGTTTTTTAAGCATAAAATTTTTAGTAGCTCAATGATAAATGCAGTAGTTTTTTAAATAATGTTATTACACCTTGGAAATTTTCGATCAAGATGAAATTTACTAGTTTGAGTATTTTGTAGAGCTTAAAATAACAAATTATAGGAAACATTGTGGTCTTAAAAATTGAATTATTTCGAGAATAAAATGGTAACAATGGCATAAAGGGTTTATAGTCACAGCACAAGAAAAAAATTTATTTTTTGTAATTAATTATAATGTGACCATTAATACAAGATTAAATTAATATGTAGCATACTATTATATTAATGATAATAATGTGACATATAAGAAGTGATGGGGGTCGAACTAGGGGTGGCAATTTCACCAGAACTCAGCGGGTACTTAAACTTGGCGGGTACCTAACCTGACCAGACCCGTTTATGGTGGATTCGGGTACCCAATTAGCTAAACGGGTCAGGTTCGGGTTTAGGAGCATGGGTACTCGATACCCGATATCCGACTTCAATAAAAAAAATATAAATATTAATTTTTATTATTAGAGTATAAATAATAATAAAATAACTATTATATAAATATTTATTACAATTAAAAATATAAAAATAATAATAAATAATTATTATATAAATATATTTAATTAAATTTTAATTTTTTTAAAAAATATTTTATATAATACATAATTTAGTTTTTTAATTAATCAGATACCTGCATATACCCGTTTAAATACCCAACCCGGGTTTGGGTCGGGTTCAGGTGGCGAGTCGAGTTCGGGTTCGGGTAGCTAGTGAAGGATGAATATATGTACTGTTCACAAGACTTCAATAGATATATTAAAACATTTTAGAACACTTTGAAAATATTAAAGACACTAGCTTTATCTTCCAAAATATATCTTCATGCCATGCGAGAGTAGCCATCAAAGGTTTTAAGAAAATTGTTAAATTCTCCTCTAGAAACAAGACTTAGACCCTAAATATTACATTATATTATTTCAAAAGGAGAGTTACATCTAGAATTTGTACAAGAAAAGATAATCAATGATGTTTGCCTAATTGGCAAGCATCATAAACAAAACTAGAAATGTGGTCTAACGACGTAAGTTTCTGTTAGAGCAAAAAAAGGATGACTAATGCCACTAGCAGCTAGCTGACTATGACCAAAATGATCTAACATGTAAACACCACCATTCCCATAACCCCCTCCAAAAAAAAACACCAATTGTTGCCTTCATTTGTAAATCTTATAATATATGCAAAAAAAGTGGCTTGGTAGGGAAGAACAAGTTCATGGAAAAACTCATAATACATCATGAGAAGTATGACTAACAGTGGTGATAATAGCTCTTGGGCCACAAACTAGTACGATAGTATAATTTGCTATATTGACAGAGTGTATTGTTTGCATAACATGAAAATTTAAAATAGATTGTGGTCATTTGTCATGTAAGTAGAAGCTCCTGAATCAAGAATCTTAAGGAGTATAATATGAAGTCAAGGAAGTTACCAGTTATAGCAAAACTATATGAGAAGAAGCAGAAGAGCCAAACTTAGTAGTGACCATATTTGCCTGAGGACATCCAAATTTCTACCAGCATTGATCAATAATATGATTTATTCATCCACAACAAGTACAAGGAAGAAGTCATGTCGCCATCCTCTACCTTGCTAGACCATCCAATTCTATGACCAAACCCTTATTTTGAAGCAAGAGCAATTGCCTTTGGATTTGTATTAGATGAACTTTTGGATAAAGTATTCTTTGAAACATTAATATGCAAAATCTATTACAAGCATTTTCAAAATTTGGCATTATAGCATCCACCTTAAGATTTTTGCGAGAAATGGCATACAAATCATTATGTCTAGAGATAAATTTTGCAGCAACAAGAAAGTCTTGACACTATTTCAATATATTTTTAAGATTTGTGTAGGACATTGTTACACTTGAAATCATCCCATTTTGATCGCTATAAAGAATAACTTTCTTGAAATTTTATAGCCTCTTGTTTAGGTTGAACAACTCTCATAAATTGACTATACTTGTATAATGTTGTTCTCAGAGGAGTAAGTCTTGCATAGAGAATCCTATTTCTCCTTTGCAGTTAAAAGAAACATAACAATGCCCTATATGACGTTTTATGTTATTGATAAGCCATAACACAACATGTGGCCATCTCCAATTTGGGAAATTCTAGATAATTATTAAGTGATGAAAGAGAAGTAAAATGATAGGATTTCCCTATTGATATGAGTATCAAAATGCTCTTGCCCACATGATAAAGGTCTTTCCATTAAATTTAACAATTGGACCAATAAGTTATAGATTTCATATCAGAGGAAAACTAGAGAGATCTAGAAAAAGATGACAATTAGGGTTATACAAGTTTAGCAAATATATAACCCTAGAACAATGTTTCTTCTATAATAAGTTCTCAAGTACTAAAAAAATTTAACATAAGTAATTTCCAATAACAATATAATTTGATAGTACCAATAACAAAATAGCCTGTGGTAGTAGAAATTTGTTCTCAGGAGATCTAGCGACTATATGCTGAGTAGAATACTAAAAAATTATGCAAAGGGAGCAAAATTTTGGCAAAAAAAGGAAACATAAGTAATTTCCCATATGATACCTGAAGTAAAAAATATTTATCTCGTGGTCTTATATATGTCGACACATTAAACATAAAAGACCAATTTCCCGTATGGTTCTAAATATTTTCTTAAACAGGATAATACATCAAAAATCTAATAAATTTATTGGAATAATAATTATGCGGTGCATATTAAAATTCTAACAAATTTAATGCAACAATAACTATGAGGCTCATAGAAGTTCATAAATCTAAGTATCATCATCACATGGATCAAGCTCCTAAGCAAACACCTCAAAAAGATGTGGCCACCATAAAAATATTAAATTGTAATGCTCTGGGTACCATCATCCATTCTAGATACTTCAGATGTATTCCTTTCCATAGCAGGCTACAGCTAACTAGTTCAACATGGAAATTTGAAAAGATGACTCTTAGCCAAAAAAAAAATCTAGAAAAAGAAAAAATGACAAGTGAAGTTCCAGATATCACAGCAAGGTGAGGCTAAACCTAGAGTGCATCTCTAAGTCCAAGCAGATGAGTCGAGCTACCAGACTAGAAGGTCTTACCACTGCTATTAGACAACAGAGAAGCTGCAGCAGCTGCAGCAGTAGGCACTATACCAGTTGAGGCACCAGGCTTCGACAGGTGCAGAAGCCTGCGGATACAATAAACATAACATGATAAATCATCTTCAATAAGTTTATAATAATAAAAGTAAGATATCTACATACGGAGCCAAATATTCACAAAATGAAGAAACAGCCGCAGCTACTTCACTGTAATTGTCCCCAGCAGCAGGCGCTGTGATTTCAACCAATTGAATTCCAGGAGTGACAGGCACGGCCTCATCTGTTGCATGAAGCCTAGGCATTTTGTTAGCAGAGGTCACGGTAATAGTGATAGGCACTCCTCTTTGAATATGGAAGGCATAACCTATCTTGAGAAGCTCATGATCCAATTTGTAGCCAAGGACATAAAAGAAGCGTAGTGCGTTGTTGCTCACTTTGCTTTCAACTACAGATCGAACTAAAACAGATATTTGCTCAGCTCCAGCGCCTCTCATTGCACCTCCAACGTGTCGTACAGACCTAATTCGCAGATAGATTCAAACAACTTGCAGTGCAAACTAAATGATGGAGATTTAAGGCATACCAAGTTGGTGTAGGCTGCGCCAAATCACACAAGAGACGGATCTCGGAAGGTACCATTCCTAGGATAAAAAAGAAAGCTCCTCTAAGTAGCGAGTAGAAAAGAAGTGCAAACCGGAGTTGTGATCGACTCACCCAGGTTGGGTCCACTTTTTAAACAAAGCTCATGTACCCTAATGCGCTCCTTTGAAACACCGCATAAGCCCTGGAGAAGAATCTGCAGGGCCTCAACATGCTGGTAAGAAAAACACTTGTCATGTAAAGAATGGGAATCTCTATCAAGTTTCAGCTGAGTCAAACATATGACGACAGCAGGTAAGAAAAACACTTGTCATGTAAAGAATGGGAATCTCTAACAATCAAAAATCAATCGCATCTTTCAAGAAAAAAAGATCATTGAAAATTCTGAAGTCAAGCTAACATACATAAGAATCATAATATGTTCCAAAGAAATGTATTCTTTCTCCAAATATGTTAAGATGTAACTTTTTGTTCAAGAATCCAATACCATCTTAAAACGAGTAAAATTCAAACAAAACAAGCAATCAGCTTTAATGATTCATCTATGACGATTATGCAGGAAAAGAATCCCTTTAATACAATTGCAACACAAACAAGATCCAATTGCAGTGATTCTTCAGCACTCTGAAACTAATAACATAGCAAACATATGGAAAAAGTACCTGTGTCTCGATGATCCCTTGTACGACACACTCCATCCTACGTCTGCGAGCAGTGAGCTACAGAAAATACATAAACAAGACTAGTTGAATCATTTCGTCAAATATGTGGGATAACACATCAAAAACAAGCATAGGCAGGTTGACAAGAGGTTTTTTTAATTCTTCAAATATCTATAATGGATTTGTTTTATTTCTTCATATTCACTAAGAACCAATTACAGAATTTGAAAAGCCAATCAAAGCTCGTATAGACACGTTTGAAGTAAAATCAATCAAGATGAATATTTTATTTTCTTATAAATGTTTAGTATTATAATAATATAGTTACAAACTAGAAAGATCAACCTGAGAGCCGATACAATATCTAAATATACCTAAGAAGTAAATTTAAATTACAAAAATGGCATATTTACGTCGGTAGTGAGTACAAGAAAGTAAGGAGTAAGGACAACATATTTTATTCGAAGGTGCACATAAGATTATTTTAATAAAAAAAATATATTTGACTCTTATGAATTTTTCATGTCCTTCTGTCTTGATAATAGCTAGTACATTCTCCAGTTTGATTTACTTCATATAAATTGAAGTGATGCCTATTTACAATTTTAATATCATTAAAATTAATATTTTTCTGAAGACCTTTCAGAATACAAACATATATTCTTATCTCCGTTTTTATGAAATTCAATAATAAAATAAGGCATTACATACTACTTGTGCAGGTTTTCTCATCATTCAAGTATCATTTTTCAATTTTAGCACAATAAAAAAATGCTTTACAAAAATACCTTTCAACCAATGAAATCTGGCCAAGTATATTTTACATCTCCCAGTACCATATTTAATATTTGATAAATTATAAGTCACTAGTGTTAAATATCATATCATTATGAAATGTCTTTTTTATTGTAACACCATGAAAACTATTTTTATGAAACACCTTTCTAAACATAAAATATGTGCTTTGTTCAATTTATTGCATTTATAACAAAAACTCACAAGTACTATTTCTCTGGATCCTGTCATCACCCAAATATACCTAGCAAGTTTAGCACTATCAAAGGTATTTTTGCAATAGCACTTTTCAAAACATACAATACGGAGGACCTAAAGGCAACAGGTTCTAAATATGACTTAAGTTTGATATAATGATGTTATTGTTTTGCCCTGTAGCTGACACATGATATATTGTAATGCATATTTTTTCATCAATATTACTCATCGGCATATTATTCAATTTGATGAGGTCTATGGATCACTTGAGCTTAAGCTGCAAGATTATGCACCGGGAGATGATCAAGCTTAACGCTTGTATCCAAATTCTAAATATTCATAGTTATAGATTTATCAACAACTAACACCAATAGATCGGAAAGATTAGCAAACAATACATACTCAGTTGGGACGATAACTCATTTCAAGACTATTAGAATACACTGATGTCCACATGTAGCTTGTCCAATCGGTTCGACCCAAACCAAGGCAAACCGATTGGACCTGAACCAAACTTTTTTTCACTCAAATTTGCAAACCCAAAACCGAACTGAATTTGAGGGAAACTAATTTGAACCGAACCAAAAATGTTGGGTTCGGTTCAAACGGATTAAAACCGAAATTTGGCCTTTTAACACCGCTACTTTAACACAAAATGAAAATTTGAGTGAAAATTTTCACCCAACACAGAATGAAAACATAGTGCGAAAGCTGCCAAGATAAGAATATGACAAGAAGAATGAAAACATAGTGCAAAAGCTGCAAAATTTTCACCCAACACAATGAAAACATAGAATCATACTTCATATGAAAAATCTAAAAGGAAAGTGATAATCGGACCAGCAGGTGGAGTGGAGGCTGCGCAGATGAATAAAAAAGAGGGCGAGAGCAATATGACAATGCAATATAGAAAAGGTAATAATCGGAACCAAGAAAAAAGAGGAACAGATGAATAAAGAGAAAACCTCGGAGGCGAGAGCAAGAAGACGGCGTTGGAGATGGAGACCACACCCACATTGCCACGGCAGAGTAGGACCAGCAGGTGGAGTGGAGGCTGAGCGGCAGAGCAGCAGGCGGAGCCATGACGTGCTAGAGGGCAGAGGCATCCGAACTCTGGACGGAGGCTAAGCAAGAGTTGAGAGATCTCGAGCAGGCGGAGCAGAGGCTAGCCACCGAAGAGGAAGCCAGAGAAGGTCGAGGCTCGGAGCAGCAAATCGGAGAGGTGAGAGGAGGTTGGAGGTGGAGCGGGCCGAGCGGTTAGGGTTAGCCGAATTAGGGAAATCAGAAATGAATAGGCATATTAAACCGATCCCGGATTTTGCATTGAACTTATGTAATTTCGATTTGGTTGAATTTTGCAAAAATTTATCTCCTTCAACCCAAAACCGAACCGGACTAATTTTTTATTTCAGAAAACTAAACCGAACCAAATCAATTGGGTTCAAAACCTTTTACGATTCGGTTCGGTTCGATTATTCGGTTTGAACCGAATTATGATCAGGCCTATCCACATGTGAGTGCTCCACCTTACAATCCTAAGAGCTGTAAACCTTACGAGGCTAATAGCCTCATAACCTTAGTACCCTTATAAACCTTATGATACCAATTGCCCCAAAACAGGTACCAATCCAACGGTCACGCCCAAATAATTTAGGCCCGTCCACGTCACCTCTAATGGCTCCAAATGTTCGCCAAAATCAAATTGAATTCGCGTTTCACCAATTTCAGCCGCATTTGAATTCTGTTGACTCGGGTCAACGTCTCAATTTGAACGCCACCCGAAACTCATCTCGCGTATTCAGCCGAGTACAGCGAACGCCGCCTGCGTTCATCGACGTCTGCATCCGCCGTCGGAGAGGAAGGTGGACGGAGTTCAAGGCGTCTGGCAGGACCGAGCAGCGCCTGCCTAGCCCTCAACCTTCATCGTCGACGTCCCTCTGGACATCTAAACTGTCGGACGGTGGTGAAGAAGGAGATCGGAGAAGGAAGAGACAGCAGCCGAAATCAGAGATCGGAAATAGAGAACGGACACCGGAATAGGGAAATTTACATTTGATTTCACAAATCAAACCTACATAAACACTCTTCTCACCTCTCGTTACAAAGCCTCACTCACGAATCTCTCACCAATGGATCTCGTCGACGTCGGAGGTGGACTCGTCGGACTCGTCGAAGATCGTCACCTAGAGGGGAGAACGTTCGCCTACGAACCCCGGAGAGGAAGGAGCAGTGTCGCACACTGCTCACTAGAGATCCGCCAGATGATGATGTCTTGCCGCTTGGAGAAGTTTTCGTCACCAAAGGAAGCAACCCTGCCCTCTTCGTCGTCCGGCCTCTTAAAGGAAAGGGATGCCTCCTTTGGAAATCCAGCCGGTGCCAACCCTCGTCCGCTTCCTTCTTCCAGATTTGATAAGGCGGAGAATCAAGTCTCCGCATGACTTCGCCTCCAAATGTGTCCGCTGACGCAGCCGCCCGCCATTGCGCCGGAAACGTCGCAGACCTCTCTTCGTCGCCCACCTGGCGACGGCATTAGAGCCGCCTGCTTTGGAAAGGGGGAGTGCGCTCGCCACCGCCCTGTTGGTGCGCCACCTGTGCACTGCTATCTCCTTGCGTCACTATTATCACCGGCAGAACCTTTCCTCTAATACCACTGTCACGCCCAGCCCAACTAGCCCGTCCACGTCACCCAGAATGCATGAAATTGTGTGCCAACGAGCCCCAAAATCAATTCCAATTTTGAAATCGATTTCAGCCGCGTTCATTGAACCGGTCAACTCATCGAAACGAACGCCGAACGTGTTCGATCCTGTGCATCATCTTCACACGGCATCGAACGAATGCCACTTGCATTCGTCGACCGCCGGCGCCCGAAGGGGAAGGTGGACGGTGAAGGACGTGCGGCAGGACCGAGTGACGCCGCTCGGCCCTCAGCCCTCGTCGCGAAAGCTCCCATCGTCGGGAATGGTGAAGAAGAAGACGTCGCCAGAAAACTCAAGGAACACGCCGGAAACCACAGAGGCTCGTCGAAGCCGGAGAAGAAGATGGAAGAGGTAAGGGAAATTTATGTTTGTTCGATTGATCAAGTCGACCAAACCTACCTAAACCCTTATACAAGCTCTCCCTCACGTCGACGGCACCTCGCCGTCGACTTATAGTTCCCTCAACCTCGCCGGAGAAAACTCTTCGTCACCACCTGCGACGGCATCGGAGCCGTTGCTCCGAGAAGAGGCCTCGCCGGCCTCTCTTCGTCGCCCTCCCGGCGACGGCATCAGGGCCGAAGCCCTGGAACAGGGGAAGGGAGATGCAGCGGACGCTCACACCGCCTGGATGCTGCCGCTGCCATCGTCGGGGGAGGCGAAGGAGCACGCTGCCGGCTCCGGTCCCGCCTCCCCCTCCTCTCTCTCTTCGTGGACGAAGCTAGAAAGGAGGCTACATTCGTCTACTTCAGCGGCCTCTAGAGACAGGGGAACGCTGCCTGCTCGGACAGCTCCCTTTCTTGTCCGTTGCCGATCGAATGTCCCCTCCTCTCGTCGTCTGTGCCTTAAAGAGGAGGAGGCGCCGCCTGGGTTGGAAGGGCGTCGTCCGCCAGCCGACTTTCCAAAGCAATCGCCATGATTCCCTCGCCCGCCTGGAGCGTCCGCTTTGTCTGATCTCGCCATCCTTCCATTTGGAGCCCCCGCCGATCACGTCCACCCTTCCTCCTGTCATCGTTGACGCACGCGAATCACGCCTCACGTGATTGCGCTAGCTCGACTCGAGTCTGCTCCTTCCGCTTTCTCCGCCGGAGGAGAAGCCGTCGTCCGTGCCGTCGACCTCGCCGCTGCTGACGCCGAAGATGGTGCCGGAGTCCTCGTCAGAGAAGGGGCCGTAGATGGAGCCGGAAGCATCGCCGGGAAGGACACCATTGATCGCGTCCTAGGGATGAAGCCACTGCTTCATTCGTTCCGCTCGCCCAGCGCGCTTTGCTGGGTTGGAAATGGGTAGTGGACTTGGGTCGCCAATGTGGATTCGGGCCCGTCTGCCCTCTAGCCCAGTCCAGAGAGAAATGATCCTCACACCAACCATGGTTGGCTTACCATTTGCAGGGTACGAAAATATATGAAGTGATCCATAAACTCACAATGAACTCATACAAAAATTCAACAATATAACCTTTACACAATATGTACTCAATAAAACCATATCAAATCATTTTAAAATCATATCACAATAAAACCATACTTACACAACCAAAATGATTGTATAAGCAACAATGTAAATAGATAACACCTTAAATCCATTATCCATATCATCATAAAACCAAAATGATTGTTCCACGTACCAAAACTAAAACGGTTTCAATTGATCCAAATGCTAATTTAAAGATCGGCATACTCGATTAGTCGGAATATCAAATCCAAAACCATAACATGATAATATCAAAATCACAGTAATTAAAAACATTAATACAAGTAACTATTTACATCACCGTAACATGAAGTCCATCTATCTGTCTATACCATGCCACTATAGTATCTATAACTCTACATCTAGCTGCCACTATCATCAACCTAAGCAATCTCTTTACTTGGAGGCAAAATAAGAAATGTTAGCCCAAATGGCTAAGTAGGAATCATAGGATATACAGGTGCATTAAGTTGAATCATAACTAATACTATACTCATAACAAAATATTTCTACGTGCAACTAGGAATGGCAGCGGGTACCCTACCCACTATTTTTATCTTACCCATACCCGAATTCAAATAATGTCCTAACTACCCATACCCGATTAACTACCTGACTTATTTTCCAAACCCCTACTCGAACCTGACTCTATTAAAATTTTAACGACCCAAATCATATAAATATCTGGTTTGATTCTTTAACCTTTTAAATTATTTACTATCTATCCAAGTAACCGAATAAAATTTGGGTACCCGTCTATGTCAAAAGCTTATTAATACCTATATATCGAATTAGGTTTAATGGGTACGCACAACCCGACCCACAAATGATATATTGATATTAATTATTATGGAACAAACAAGTTACTGATTTCAAATATCCCAAGATAGTAGGAAAAAAAGGATTGAAGAGCAAGAGAAATCAATATATGAAATACAACCTTGGCTGTTTTGAATAACACTTGGAGTCTAGGAGTCATCGAGCTGGCGATAAGATTAGGGATTTTTGGGTTAACTTGGGATGGGGATAAGGGGAGACAGGGAATTGACAAGTGGCACCATGGCAGAGCTAGGGAGTTGGTAGGTGACACCGCAGCGGAGATAGGGAGACGGCATGTGGCACTATGGCAAAGATGGGGAGACAGCTGGTGGCACCATAGTGGTGGCCCGTAGTGGAGATGGGGAGACAATAGGTAGCACCATAGTAGAGATAGAGAGACGACAAGCGGCACGTGGCACCATAGCAGCAGCACCACAACAGAAATGAGGAGATGGCAGGCGGAGCTGCGGGAGATGAGTAGACAGGCGACATCATAAGATTAGGGATTTAGGTTTGGACTGAAGAGGTGTAAGGAATCGAGGGATTTTAAGTTTTAGACATTTGGGTAATGGATCTTAGGGTTAATGGGGGAGACGGCAGGCAGAGTTGTGGGGGAGATGAGTAAACAGGCAGTATCACAAGATTAGAGATTTAGGGTTTCGACTAAAGAGGTGTAAGGAGTCAAGGGATTTTGAGTTTTAGACATTTGGGTAATGGGATTTAGGGTTAATGGGTTCTAGGTAATGAGTTATGGCACCACAAATTTAAACTATAAATATAAATTAACATTTATAAATTTATTTTTTTATTATTATATAATTATATATAATTGAGTTCGGATAGTGGATATCCGATCTATATTCTATACTACTCGAACCCGACTCGGGTAGCATACATGTTACCTATACCCCAACCAAACTATTTAATAGGTACTTGATTACCTACATTCGAGTTCAGGTAGGTCAGGTACACATGAAATATCAACCCGACTACCATCCCTATGTGCAATCAAGAACAATGGCCATGACCCAACTTCATTACGAGTCTGCACTCTTATCAAGAGTTTTTCCATTGTTGCTTACATGATGAAATAACTATACACGATAGTTCAAAAGGTGTTGCATCCAACACTTAAGTAACCTCAGGATAGCCCTAAAGGGCCACAGGTAACTAGAATAGCTAGACCCATAGCTGCAACATGGAGTCTAGTACAAAACATGGTCTACTAGCTCACATGGCCCAACATAGCACCCTAGCTACAATCGGCTAATCCAAAGATCATACAATGTCACGACATATACCATATAAGCATATATTAAATGGATCAATAACATAATTGTACAAGACGAACACATGCCCATAAGCCCATCACAATGATTACTTTATTGTATCCATACCAAATACTTAAAATCATAATCCATTTAAATTACCAACTACACTATACTGAACTCAACCACATCCATACAAATAAACAATGCAATGTGGTACTATCGTATAACTCATGAAACATTCACAATCACATGTAAACATCAATGAACAACTATACAAAAGCACAATGGATATATAATCGAGATCAACAAAAAAGATGAATAAGATATTATGGCATTTCCATCCTTATCAAACATACATTATCAGCACTATGCCATGATTGCAAGAATAGGAAAATGATTCTTACTTGTATCCCAGTAACTTCTAATACATATGTAGCGTTTAGTCCTTAGACCGACAGCCTCAATCTAAGTATAACCTACAATGTCATATAACAAAACATAATGATATTCTCTATCTTTCACACTTATTTACTAATTTATCAATTCCAACCCATTATACACACATACCTATATATACATATGTATATGTGCATACACCTTAAACACTATTCCAACTTATTTTAATGATTATACGTTGATTTTTCTCTTTCCATACCAATTATTTATTTCAATAATACTTATCATTCATTCACTTATAAATGCTTAAACATATATTTATCCATAAACATCTATAATTCCCATTGGTATACGCATATACATATGTATACCCATACATGTACACCCCTACACACCACCATACAAAAACCCAATAAATAAAAAGGGAAAAAAAATAGGGTAAGTCGTCGTTACCCAACAGGATACTGCAGAGATCACGGGCAGAAATTGGGGAAAATGGCAGCGCAATGGCGGCACGGCGCGGCTGGCCCGGAAGCAACGTCCGCCAGATAGGAACAGTGCCGGAAGCCGGCGATGACGCGGATGAACACTGAGAGAAAGAAGATGGCGCCGGCACGTGCTCACGCGAGAGGAAGCCGAATCGTCGCAGCCCGGAGCGTCGCCCAGATTCTAATCCACCGGACGCAATCACGAGTCGCTGGTGCTTGCCTAGAATCGAGATACGAGAGAGATCGGGGAGAGGGAGAACGCGGGAGAGAGGGTTCGGGCAGAAAAAGATTCCAGGGTCCTTGCCTAGAATCGTGGCAAGAATCGGGAAAAAACTTTCCCAGCAGACACTGCAGCAGCCGTCCCATCTAATCCGCACGTATCTTGATGCTGGTTTAAGTATTAAAATCTTAAAGAAGTGATCGCCGTCCGATTGAATTATCACAAATCTAGATGTTAACCTTAATCCTTGAAACAAAAAATTCTCTCGAACGAAAGTTTTGCAACGGCTCTCTCGCTGAAAACGCTTGCTTGGAAAAACTTTTTTTCAACAAAAAATTCTCTCGAACGAATGTTTTGCAACGGCTCTCTTGCTGAAAACGCTTGCTTGGAAAAACTTTTTTTCTTCCTTTTCGCCGTTGTTTCTATTTCTCCCCTGAACCTCCCGCCGTCGACTCTATTTCTTCCCTAAACCTTTCTCCTTCCTCTCCCCCTTCACTATCGTCTCTGGCTGGACGAGCTCGGCCCATTAACGACGGGCTGCTGCAATGTTTTTTCCCATTAACGACGCCACTCAACGTTCAACTGTCGATGCCCAGCTCTGAGGAACGACTTCACCGAGGCATCATCGACGATTATTCGGCCGCAACTTAGTCAAAATACGATTGTCTCCGGCAAGCAGCATCAAAGCATCTGTTCGGGCAAGATCAACTCCATATCTGACGATTGACGTCAAGAACTTCTACACGTACATCAACCAACATCCGTGGAGTATGTGGTATATATGCATTTATATTTGACCTAAACATTAATTAGTTGTTAATGCAATTTTTTTTCTATTTCTACCAACATATATTTAGGTCAACAATGGATTTAAATAACATTATGGCATCATCAAGTGAGTCTGCACCAATAGAAAAAAATACCAGAACCCGAACAAGTATGTTTATTTGTTTTTATGTTGAATGCTTAAATTATATAGTTTTTGTTTATATGTTGAATGCTTAAATTAAATTATTTGTAATAGGAAAAATTTGAGTGCCCTTCAAATGAGCCAAAAATTGGTATGGAGTTTTTGAATGAAGAGGAAGCTTATGCATTTTATAACGAATATACAAGAAGAATGGGGTTTAGCATTAAGAAATATCACATCGGGCGTCGGAAAGATAAATCTTTAAAGTTTCGAAGTTTTGTTTGCAGTAATCAGGGCACTAAACAAATAGACAATAGACATGTTACTAAGAAGCCTCAATCTAATTGCAGAACTAACTGCATGGCTCATGTTGAATTCAAAATAGATGTGAATGATGTATGGAAGTTAAGTCGTTTAGAGTTGAAGCACAATCATGAAATGACAAGTCCTAATAAAGTTCATTTGCTGAGGTCACATAGAAAGATTTAACCGTATCAACGTGCCATGATAGAGCAAATGAGTAACTCTGGAATGAAGGCAACACAAATATTTAATTTTTTTCAGTCTGCATCTAATACTTCAGATGAGATTGGATTTATTAGAAAAGACAGCAACAATTTGATTAGCAGGAAAAAAAGGGATCAATTACAAGTGAAAGAAGCACAGGGCCTTCTTGAATATTTAAGAAATAGACAAATATCAGATCCAACTTTTGTTTATGTTATTCAGCTGCATGATACAGGAGAAGTTGCTAATCTATTTTGGGTAGATGGTAAAGCAATTATTGATTATGCTTATTTTGGGGACGTTGTGTCATTTGACACGACATTTCAAACCAATAGCCACGAAATGTCATTTGCCCCTATTCTTGGAATTAATCATCACAAGCAAACTATTTTATTTGGGGCTGCCTTACTTTTTGATGAAAGTGCAGATTCATTTATTTGGTTGTTTAACACTTTTTTATCAGTAATGTCTGGAAAAGAACCAGTGACAATGTTTACCGACCAATCTGCTGCTATTTCCAAAGCAATAAAACAAGTTTTTCCTACCACTAGTCATAGATTATGTTTGTGGCATATTTTTATGAATGACACAACCAATTTGAGTAATTTGATTCATGGTACACCTACTTTATTGTCGGACTTAAAAGCTTGTGTTTATGAGCGGACTAGTGTACAAAAGTTTGAGTTATTGTGGGAAGAGTTGATGAACAAGTACAACCTACACAAGAATAGTTGGATTCAAAATTTTTATAAAATTCGAGAGAAATGGGCTTCTGTGTATCATGTGGATTCATTCTGTGCTGACTTGACTACCACCCAACGGAGCGAGAGCATGAACTGTAAGTTCAAAAAAAATTTTAAGAAAAAATTAACAATGTTTGAATTCTTAGAGCAGTATGATAGAGCTGTTGCATATTTTCATGAGAAAGAAATGTATGAAGATTTTTGGTCCAGAAATAGCAGTCCATTTTTGCAAATCGGTGATATGTCAATGTTAGAGGAAGCTGTAGCACTTTATACATGGGTTATATATACAGAATTTGCTGAACAGTTTTCCAATCAACTATTATTTTCATGTGAACTATGCAATTGTGAAGGGTCAGAGCAAACATATAAGCTAGCATGTAAACGCAGGAAGCAATCATATTTCGTCATATTTAACACTATTTCATTGACAGTTGATTGTGAATGTAAAATGATGCAATGTTATGATATTTTGTGCTCGCATAGTTTAAGAGTGTTGACCCACAACAATATCCTAATTTTGCCTTCACAATATGTGTTGAAGAGATGGACAAAATATGCAAAAGGTGGGATCAGTTCTAGTGTAAGTGGTAAGCAAATGGATTCCAATGGGAAAGAAAGGTTATCATCATTGTATACCCGTGTTTGTCAGAAATCATATACATTATCAACAAAAAGTATGAACTGTCGAAAAGGCCTTGAGATGATTGATGGTGCAATTGATAATATCACATCGATGGTGGAGCATGCAATTATAAATGACGTCGAGGATAATAGTGCTGAAATATGTAGTAATAATGTGGTCACCGGGACTAACATTACAATTAGGCCACCTCCGATTAAAAAGGGACCTAAGGAGAAAAGGAAGAAAAGCGTGCTTGAAAGGATACCGAAGAAGAATTCAAAATCAAAACCAATACCGTGTAGTCCTGAAGTTATATTCAATGAACTTGGAGGATACCATAATGGGATGGTTGAGTCACAGGTAATTGCTTGATTTAATTTATGTTTCATATTATTTAATGTATATTATTCAATTTTCTAATACTCTAGCTTTGTTGGTAGGAATCACATATGCACATGATGAATCCCCAAATGGATATATCGTTCATGCAATTGCTACTATCTAAGTCAACTCTAAACCAGGTATGTGAGGGGAGTTGACTTTGATCGGCATTATGTAATTTTGTTAGTTTATATATGACACTACTAACTCAATTGATTTCTTGCAGCATCAGCCTGAAGAAAGGTCGGCTGGTACTAGTAGGAGACTTGACTTTGATCAGATGTCGTAGTACAACATGTGTTATTTAAAATGTTTAATGTAACAAATGTAAACTTACTTGATCGGCTGCTACTGGTAGAATTTGAATTGGTGTTTGTGATAAAACATGTTGTTTATGTATTATGATTGGTATTTGACATTTTGTTGTGATAGTCTCCGTCTTATGACCTTGTCTCATTTGGATTTACCAATGTTATACATGTCAATGGTAAATCGGTTTATATATGCCAATGTACACAAGAACAGGAGGATATTGAGCATTTATAAGTGACATCTTGCCAATTTTTTTTTTCAATATACAGCAGGATATCGAGCATTTATTAAGGTCATCCCTGGCAAAATTTTTTACTTGATGATCTACCATTTTGACTTGATGATCTACTATTTTTTACTTGATGATCTACCATTTTGACATGATGATCTACCATTTTGACTTAATGATCTACCTTTTTTACTTGATGATCTACCTTTTTTACTTGATGACCTACCATTTTGACTTGATGATCTACCATTTTGACATGATGATCTACCTTTTTTACTTGATGATCTACCATTTTGACATGATGATCTACCATTTTAACTTGATGATCTACCTTTTTTACTTGATGATCTACCATTTTTTACTTGATGATCTACCATTTTGACTTGATGATCTACCATTTTTACTGGATGATCTACCTTTTTTACTTGATGATCTACCATTTTGACATGATGATCTACCATTTTTACTGGATGATCTACCTTTTTTACTTGATGATATACCATTTTGACTTGATGATCTACCTTTTTTCTACCTTTTTTACATGATGATCTACCATTTTGACTTGATGATCTACCTTTTTTACTTGATGATCTACCATTTTTTACTTGATGATCTACCTTTTTTACTTGATGATCTACCTTTTTTACTTGATGATCTACCATTTTGACTTGATGATCTACCTTTTTGACTTGATGATCTACCTTTTTGACTTGATGATCTACCATTTTGTTTTCATGATCTACCATTTTGACATGATGATCTACCATTTTTTACTTGATGATCTACCTTTTTTACTTGATGATCTACCATTTTTTACTTGATGATCTACCATTTTGACTTGATGATCTACCATTTTGACTTGATGATCTACCATTCTTTACTTGATGATCTACCTTTTTTACTTGATGATCTACCATTTTTTACTTGATGATCTACCATTTTGTTTTCATGATCTACCATTTTGTTTTCATGATCTACCATTTTGACATGATGATCTACCATTTTTTACTTGATGATCTACCTTTTTTACTTGATGATCTACCTTTTTTGTTTTCATGATCTACCATTTTGACTTGATGATCTACCATTTTTTACTTGATGATCTACCATTTTGACATGATGATCTACCATTTTGACTTGATGATCTACCTTTTTTACTTGATGATCTACTTTTTTTACTTGATGATCTACCATTTTGACTTGATGATCTACCTTTTTTACTTGATGATCTACCATTTTGACATGGTGATCTACCATTTTGACATGATGATTTACCTTTTTTACTTGATGATCTACCATTTTGACTTGATAATCTACCATTTTGACTTGATGATCTACCATTTTGACTTGATGATCTACCTTTTTTACTTGATGATCTACCATTTTTTACTTGATGATCTACCATTTTGACTTGATGATCTACCTTTTTACTTGATGATCTACCATTTTTTACTTGATGATCTACCTTTTTTACTTGATGATCTACCATTTTTTACTTGATGATCTATGATAGCACCCACCGGTATAGGTAGGCATTACCCGCAAGTACACGGGTCTATCGAAGTAATAAAATATCGATCTCACAGGGACTAACTGGCAAGTACCGATAGATCTCGAAATGACTAGCTAGACGAAGTCGAAATCGGTGAAGTTTAAGATAACAAAATAATTAAAAGTGCACGAATGTAAACTAAGGAAATCACACGAGAGAATTATAATGAGGAGGTGTATCAGGATATGGGTTCACCACATTGACTCCTTACAGTTGAATAGCCAAAGTTTATTACCAATGCCCTATCAAGTTCAAGGGGGTTAGCTTCCTTGTCACGTAGGTAGCTCCCCTCCGATAATCTCGTCCGCTTCCACGAACTAAATTACCGGTCCAATCCGTAGGGTTCTAACGTGCGGTCAGACGAGTGTCTTTCCACAACGTCCAAGATTCTTATAATCCCTGCAAATAAGTACAGACCCGCAAGCGAGGTTTTACCCTCCTAGAGATGCTGAACCATACTTGAGGTGATTAAAGACTCAAACGCCCCCTCTCGGGTAGCGTAGGGATAACGTACAAACGGAATGGATAAACTCTCAACCAAGTGGGTTGGACGCGTGGTCGGACTGGGGTCTCTCCGACTCATCTAAACTCCTACAGTCACGCGGGCGAGTACGAATCTGCGAGCGAGTTTTTCTTCCGGAGATCTGATTAACAAACCTCACTAAGGTGTTTCCCTAAGTGAGTACAGTCTAGCGGGCAAGTTTTCTCCTCTAGATCCGATTAACAAACCTCGCCTTTGCAACTTTAGGCTCAAGCATACCTTTCGGAATAATGCTTTCCTTTAATCCTACGGGTGAGTACAGCTATGCAAGCGAGTAAACTCCTAGAAAAGCTGATTTACAAACCTCACCCGAGGGGTTGAAAGTCGAACATATCCTTCCGGGTACACAGGCGAAGCATGCACACTAGGCTAAGCAAGGACTTTAGCAAATAAACCTAACTATCACAACTAATAAATCGCCAAGGGCTAACCCCACATCCTGATTGAGTGTTTAGCCAAGCATGTTCACGGTAACAATGTGGACAATGTATTCAGCCATGAACATCACAAATAATAACAGGTTTTGCATAAGAGCTGCAGAGGAAAAATAGATCATGCAGCACTCTATTAAGATCATACAATAGATGCAGCAACTCAAAGATGAAGGCTAAGTATTACAAATATGTTTCTAGGAGGCTTACGCAACAGAGGGTGTTCAAAGTTGTACAGGTGCGTAGCTTCCTTTTCCTCTAGCAAGTGCAGCTTCTACTCGTTTCCTTCTCTGTGCGAATCCTCTGATGGACCGAACCTCCTCTCTTTCTCCTTGGAACAAAGAAAGCCTTTTATCGTCTTCTCTTTTGAACCTTCTTCTCTTCCCCATGCCCTGCAAAAAGAGCTTGCTGAAAAGCTTCAGCCGATAGAGATTTCTGCCAGCCTACAACGCTTCAGCCGCCCATACCTCACGAAATGATGATTTCGTGAGCAAAACCTCCCCTAAAAGCTGCTCCATGCCTCCTTCGTCAACGGGGGAGAAAGGTCCTAGGTGCCCTTCAGCTTCCCCTTAGGTCAGATCAAAGAAACATGGGAGAAAACGTTGATTTCGTAACAGACGGGTCCACGATCTCGTGCGAGAATTTGGTCGTGACCCGGTCGTGATTTGTCGATTTCAGCTTCAAGCATAACAACGATCACGGGCATGATTTTGATCGGGACCCGGTCGTGATTTCCAACGAAGGCTTCAATGAATCCGAAAACTTCTGGTTATGATGATCTTGAGTTAGGATGAGCTCCTCTACTACCAAAGTGTCAGAATCTACCCTCTATGTGGTCAATTTGACCTGAAAACGTGAAAATACTGAAACAGGTGTAGATTCGATAGATGTATCCAAATAAAGGCAATTGTAAGGCTTAAAGCCGTGAAATATGCATGATTCCATAAGCAAATTGATATGTAAAACTCTATATAAATCTGTGTCAACAGAATACCTATGACTTAAACCTTTGCTTGTCCTCAAGCAAAAAGAAAGAAATGAAGTTCCATGAGGGTTGTTCAATTAAAGTTATACTCCTCAATGATCTATAAATGTGAAATGATTACAACTAGTCACAGGATGCACATACCACTGTAGACTTTAAAGATGTCAAGATGAAAAGCAGAGTATCTGGGTTAAATCTATAGATAACAGTTGCACAATAATATTGGATAGAAAATAGTTCCTTACCACATGAGACACCAATACACTCAAGGCACCAAAAGGGCAAACTCTAAGGTGGAAGTAAAGGCCATACTCATGACTTTGGTACCACCACACTTTTTCTTTCTGTTTTTGCAGTGCCAAGCCGAGGCTTTGGTACCACTGCTTTCTTTCCTTTTGAATTTCAGTGTCAAGTTGCAACTTCGGTACCACTGCTCTTCTTTCTTTTATCTTCTTTTCTTTTGATGGCAACGCCAAGTTGAGACTTCGGTACCACTGCTCTTTTCCTTTTTTCTCAATGTATTGGGCAGCGCCAAGTTGCAACTTCGGTACCACTGTTTCTTGTTTTCCATTCTTTTCTTTCTTTCTATCTTTTGTACGATGCCAAGTCAGAGGAGTTCGAACCAAAACTAATACTTAGAATTACCAAGGGTGATAAGTGTGTGTCAAGTGGTTCAGTCTATAGCCTTCCAAATAAATACTACGCATGTTGACATATAGATGCTTCCTAGATTCAAAGCTCATCAAAGTTCAATCCTTAAGTTTCCGGTGTATAAGGTATCGAGTGACTAGATGTTCAATCCTTAATAATGCTCTTAATATAGTGTGGGAGTCCATATCAATCTTGAATCAACTAAACGAACAAGAATCAATCATGAATGAGGAAAATACCGAACAATGAAAATAAGAAATTCCAGCTAGGACCTACGACTTAGGCTTTGACGTGTTTGGGAAACAATCATCGCAAGGTTCAAAGTTTATCTACAAGACTATGACGTAAGTGTAGCAAGAAAATGCAAATGTGACAAGTATGCTACAATAAAGATGTCCTTGCAAGGTTAAAGCATCACTAAAGCAATCGTGCAATAAAAGCAGTACGAAGGATTCCTAAAGTTGCGGCAGGTGCGCCACAGCGGCACGTTAATAGTATCACAACAAGCAGTAATAGTTCAACAGTACCAACAGTTCATACAACATCATAAAGTCAAAATATCAGCACAACACCTCATCATAGGATTCATAAGAGTCACGACGACCTACCAAAATGTGTAAGTACCCTCACCCAAAGCAAAAGATGCATCATCCTGATGCATAAAACATAGGCATATATCAAAAGGGGTGAGGGAGAACTTACTAGAGTGCAGCCCTACTCACTGCACTCAGCCAGGTCGTCATCGTCATCGTCGTCGGCTGGCTCGGAGGAATCAGAGACATGGATGGTGTCGTCAACGTCCTCATCCTCGTCTCGCGGTGGTGGTGGAGCCATGTTGCTGTGGAGGAAAACTTCAATGCAGTTCACCGTATCCATCAGGGCTGCTAGCTGCTTCCCTTGGTGGATCTGATCTTGGCGAAGTAAGTGGAACAAATCTTCCGTAGAAGGGTGCGCGGCAGTCCGAGGCTGTCCACCGATAGAGGAACCGGGGTCCATGTCGAGAGGTGTAGCCTGGTCGTCCGGTGCAGCAGAGTCGGGATGAAGGCGCCAGTTGGCGCTATCTCTGATGTCAGTCTGCGCGGTATTTGGTAAAGCCATGGTGGTACTGGTATCTGCGAAAGTGAGATGGTAGATGTCCCCTCGTCTAATAATCATTTTCATGGAAAGCAAATGCTCAAGGTCCAATCGTCTGCTGCCTACTGCCTCTGGCTGACCGAATGGGTTGTGTCCAAGAGAAAGTGCAATCATGGTGATCATTCCCCCAATGCAAATAACTCCTTTTTGAGCGTGGGCGACACGGAGGAACTGCCGAGCTAAGTGGTAGCCGGCATTGATCTGGAAATGGTGCAAGAGGCCCCAAAGGCAAAGTAATTCCGGTTGGCGGACGATTCCATCCCCCTCCCTTGCGAAGATTGAATGTGCGAGTAGCCTGTGGGCATAGCGGATGTAGGGATTAGAGAGCGTGGATGCTCTGGCATTGCGGGGCGAGTAGGCGGACATGGTGGAGATACACCTCCAGAAAATATCCTCATTGAAGTTAGGTGGACCAACTCTGGAAGCATAAGCAGGAAAACCGAAAATGTCATTGAGGTCAGCTATAGTAAATCGGTATTCCGTATTCGCAAGCCTGAACGTTAGCAGCCCTGGATCCGTGTCTAGCGCCGAGACCTTGAGTTCCATCGAGCTCAAGAATTCAAGTGTAAAGGGGATGTACGTGGGATGAGCATACTGCAAAAATCATCCCCAGCCAAATTGTTGAAAAACCCAAAGTAGATCGTCGAAGATTCCGAGTGCAGTAAGCGTGGGCGGATCGATATAACGAGTATTAACGATTCTGCGGTTGGATAGGACTTGGTACCTTGCCGCCTGGTGATTATCCCTCATCTGGATTTCTGGTGGCACTGGTTGTTGCTGTGGTGGCGCCGCCGGTCGAGGGCTCGTTGCTCCAGCTGGACGCTTGCCCGTATTCTTCCGTCTTGGCGGCATGGTTCTCGATTCGAAGCAGAAGTCAAGCAAGAAACAGAGTACGCGGCGAGAGAAGGTTGAGAACTTGAAGTGAGAGCTCGCCGGAGGTTGCCTGACGATGCCGGAAGAGTCGCCGGAGAGCTGGTGGTCGGCGGTGAAGTAGACGGCGGCGAATGGTGGGGCACACAGTGGGGTCGGCGAAAGGTACGGAAACAAAAAAATCGGGAATCCTAGCGAAATCCCGGGTGAGCAGCTTACGTGAAATCTCTTAATGGGTTTCCTAACGGGTCGGGCTGGCCAGGTGAACCTGTTAAACTGTTAATTTTCGTAATCTCACCCAAGATTCCTATCAGGGCCCGGTCGTGATTTTACCACGGTCTTTGAATTCCTGTCTTCACGGTGGTAATTTCATCCACGGGGCAGCCGTGATGTCCTCGTCAAATTTGTAAGCATTCTGTCTTCTGAAAGATCCTGCCCGTGATTTTCGTCGTGACCCACCCCTGATTGTCCTCTGTTCGATTGTGCACAAATTCCACGGCCGTGCCTCTAGTTACGGGACTGCCGTGAACCTTTCAACGGATAATAGTCTGAAAACTCTTCGGAAAGATCTCGGTCATGACTTCCATCGTTCCCCGGTCATGATTTCCTCGCGAAATCCTTTATTACCGTTTACGGCCGTGGCTCTAATGTCTTCATTGCCGTAATGTTCTCTACGAATTTTCTGATGTTCGAGTTGAGTGAGAATCACGGTGGAGATTTTTGTCGGGACCCGCCCGTGATTTTGGAGAAACTGACAGAAAATGCCTCCTCTCATTGCATCAGTTTGCGATATCCCTGTGTCATTCCAAATCAAGTAAAAACATCAATATCCACCACTAAATGGTCAGGGAAATATCAAACAATGTAAGTAAATGGAAGGGGCACAACAAGGCGTCAAATGTTGTTTTCAACTTTCAGTAGAATCAATCTGCAATGCCGAAGATAAATAAAATCAATTCATGGATGTACTTTATGCTTTCAAATTCAAAGATAATTAGAAATCAATTAGTAAAGATGCAGTGCATTTGGTTTCCCAACAGATCAGCTGAAACTTGTTAAATGTTGGTAGAATTGGCATTCGGAATTGGTAGAGCAACGTCGTAGCTCATGCGCGTTCCCTGCAAGAGTATCACCATTGTTAAACATCAAAACCATGTGTTGGAACAAAATGACTACGACTAAGAAATGAAATCTAAACTCAGTGGAGAAGGTCTAAAACATTCTAAGGCTGGGTTGGTGTGTCCTGGCATGCGATTGCTAAGGTTTCAACGCTAATTATCAAAAGAGCTTCCAAGAATATGCAAACTAACCGAAGCTTTAACAAAACATGAAAATGAAAAAAAAAAGATGCTGAAAATGAATTTAACTAAAGTAAAATGCTTGGGTTGCCTCCCAAGAAGCGCTGATTTAATGGTTCGTCAGCTTGACCATAGTCAATGTCATTCCGGTGAAAGAGGATCCGTGAGGAGCAATGCAGTGTCCTCCGGTATCGGTTCATGGGAGATGTAGTGCTTGAGTCTCTGTCCATTAACTTTGAATGTCCCAGTTGACTTTTGGAAAATGTCTACAGCACCGTGAGGGTAGACGTTTTGTACTATATACGGTCCTATCCATTTGGTTCGAAGTTTACCAGGAAAGAGTTTGATCCTAGAGTTAAACAAGAGCACCAATTCGCCTTCGCGAAATTCCCTCTTCATAATTCTTTGATCGTGCCATCTTTTGGTGCGTTCTTTATAAATCATGGCATTCTCATAAGCTTCTTGTCTAAATTCGTCGAGCTCGTTAAGTTGAAGTTTTCTGACCTTCCCAGCTTGGTTCCCATCAAAATTTAGTCGTCGTACGCCCAATAAGCTTTATGTTCGATCTCAACTGGTAGGTGACACGATTTACCGTATATTAGCTGAAATGGGGACATACCAATTGGAGTTTTGAATGCCGTATGGTAGGCCCATAATGCATCGTCAAGTTTAAGTGACCAATCGGTGCGAGTACGCGACACAGTCTTCTCAAGTATGTGCTTAATCTCTCGATTTGATATTTCCACTTGGCCGCTAGTCTGAGGATGGTACGCAGTGGCAACCTTGTGTAATACTCCATATCTCTTGAGAAGTGATTCAAATCCTCGCTCAATAAAATGAGATCCACCATCGCTGATTACCACGCGAGGCGTTCCAAATCGTGGGAGTATTAATTTCTTGAAAAATTTTGTGACCACCTTCGAGTCGTTTGTCGGTGCAGCCAAAGCTTCTACCCACTTGGATACATAATCGATTTCAACTAAAATGAATTTGTTACCGCAAGAAGGTGGGAATGGACCCATAAAGTCAATCCCCCATACGTCAAAAATTTTGATTTCAAGGATGGTATTCAGAGGCATCTCATTCCTTCGTGATATTCCACCCATCCGTTGGCAACGATCACAAGACTGTACATAGTCCCTTGCGTCTCTGAATAAAGTTGGCCAAAAGAAACTACACTGGAGAATCTTATGTGCTGTCTTCTTACCACTGAAATGCCCTCCATAAGAAGAAGAATGACATTGGAACAGGACATATGGAATCTCCTCTTCCGGTAAGCATCTTCGGATGATACAATCAGCACAATGCTTAAACAAGAGTGGTTCGCCCCAATAATAGTGTTTTGTCATAGACATAAACTTCCTTCGTTGTTGGTACGTGAGCTTCGGAGGCATAATACCGGCTGCCAAGTAGTTTACCAGATCGGCATACCATGGTGCTTTCACAGCGGTGACAGCTAGTAATTTCTCGTCTGGGAATGTATCGTCAATCTCTTCTTCCAAATTTTTTTTCGATAGTAAATGTCAGACGGGAGAGATGGTCTGCCACCAGATTATCGGCTCCCTTCTTATCTTTGATCTGAACGTCAAATTCTTGCAACAATAATATCCATCTGATTAGTCTTGGTTTCGCGTCTTTCTTTTCCATGAGATAGCGAATTGCTGCATGATCTGTATAAACGATAACACGTGAGTTAATCAAATATGATCGAAACTTATCAAAAGCGAAAACTACAGCTAGAAGTTCTTTTTCAGTTGTGGCGTAATTGCTCTGTGCTCCATCCAGTGTTCGGCTGGCGTAGTAAATGGCATGTGTTAGGTTGTCTTTCCGTTGTCCCAATACAGCTCCTACCGCATAGTCACTAGCGTCACACATAATTTCGAAGGGCAGTGACCAATCCGGAGGTTGTATTATTGGAGCAGAAATCAACGCCTTTTTCAGTTGTTGAAATGCATCCATGCAGTTCTGGTCAAAAACAAATGAAACATCCTTAGCAAGTACAGATGTTAAAGGTCTAGAGATTTTAGAAAAATTTTCAATGAAACGCCTGTAAAAGCCTGCATGGCCCAAGAAACTTCTTATCCCTCTGACGGAGTTCGGAGGCGGCATTCCCTCTATCACACTGATTTTTGCTTTATCGACTTCGATACCACGCTCTGATATCAAATGACCAAGAACAATTCCTTCCCTTACCATAAAATGGCATTTCTCCCAATTCAACACCAAGTTTGTCTCTTCACAACGCTGCAAAACACGAGTCAGATTAGATAGACAAGAATCAAAGCTAGACCCGTATACTGAAAAGTTATTCATAAAGACGTCCACGATGTCTTCAATCAGGTCAGAGAAAATAGCTGTCATGCAACGCTGAAAGGTAGCTGGTGCATTATATAAACCAACGGCATACGACGATAAGCGAAAGTACCGAAGGGGCATGTAAACGTGGGTTTCTCTTGGTCGTCCGGATGTATCAGTATTTGAAAAAATTCTGAGTATCCATCCAAGAAACAAAAATAAGAGTTAGTGGCTAATCGTTCAAGCATTTGATCAATAAATGGAAGTGGAAAATGATCCTTGAGGGTGGCTTTGTTCAGTTTCCGATAGTCGATACACATGCGCCACCCGGTAACGGTTCTTTGCGGGATCAATTCATCATCTTCATTCTTTACTACCGTTACTCCTCCTTTCTTTGGTACCACATGTATCGGACTTACCCATTGGCTATCCGAAATGGGGTAGATGACTCCAGCATCTAACAACTTCAGGATTTCTTTCTTATCCATCTCCTTCAAATTCGGGTTCAAACGCCTCTGGTATTCAATAGATGGTTTGCTGTCTTCTTCGAGGTGTATCCTGTGCATACATAAAGAATGGTTAATACCTTTTATATCATCCAAAGTGTACCCAATTACCTTCTTATATTTTTGAAGTTTATCTAGGAGAAGGCTTGTTTGCTCTGAATCAAGATGGTTTGCAATGATGACCGGGTAAGTATAATTCTCACCCAAAAATTCATACCTGAGGGTGCTCGGTAAGGATTTGAGCTCTAGCTTAAGTTGCTTACAGACCTCAGATTTCGGTGCAGGTGGCTGCTCAAGCTCCTCTTCATTTGGTACAATTTCTGTGCTTGAATCAAGAATATCGGTATAAGCACGGACTTCTTCCTCTTGTTCTTCGTCGTAGTCGCCCAGTAAGCATAGTTCGAGAGGGTCGGCATTTTTTCGAGGGATATAAGTCGGATCAAGCTCATCGTCGACGACTCCGATACTATAGTAGGAATCTGCAAAAAGAGGTTTCTTTAGGCTCTTGGTAATATCAAATTCAACCGTGTCTTCACCTACGCGCAGTGTCAACTTTCTATTTTTAAGGTCAATTATAGCACCGGCAGTGGCCAAAAATGGTCTGCCCAATATAATAGGAAGTTTGGAGTCTTCTTCCATCTTAAGTACAACAAAATCAGCTGGACTGAAAAATTTACCGACCTTTATTGGCACGTCCTCTAGAATTCCTATCGGATGTCGTACAGAACGGTCGGCCAATTGCAAAGAGATATTCGTCAGCTTCAAGTCTCCGATGTCCAGTTTCTTGCAAAGGGAGAGTAGCATCAGACTTACGCTGGCACCAAGATCGCATAAAGCTCGGTCAAAAGGTGTGTCTCCTATCAGGCATTGAATGGTAAAGCTGCCTGGATCTTTCAACTTTGGCGGTAACTTGTTTGGATGATTGCACTGCATTCCTCAGTTAACGCCACTGTGCCGTGTTCTTCCATTTTTCTTTTATTGGATAGGATTTCCTTCAAAAACTTAGCATAGGATGACATTTGTGATAAAGCATCGGTAAATGGTATGTTAATATACAGTTTCTTTAAAATTTCTAAAAATTTACCGAATTGATGATCGAGTTTTGCTTTTGCCAACCTCTGGGGAAATGGAATTGGCGGTCTGTACGGTGGTGAAGGCACATAAACAGGTTCTGTTTCCTTCGTTTGTGGTTCACTCTCAACAGGTTCATTCGGTTCTTCAGATTCAGGGGTTCTGATATCATTCTCACAATGGTCATCATTTGGCATTTCTGGTTCTTCAAGTTGCTTGCCACTGCGTGTGGTAATGGCATTGCAATGTTCTTTGGGATTCGTCTCAGGCTGTCCAGGTAATATGCCCGGCGGTCTAGTAGATGTACTAGCCTGTTAGGCAATTTAGTTTTCCATTATCTTCTGGTTTGTGGTTAAATTTTTGATTGCCTCTAACATGCAGTCCATTGCTTTTGTTTGCGTTGACACGAAGCTGTCAAAGCGCGACTCTAAGGTTTGTTTTTGTGGTACTGTGTTGGTGCTTGGTTGTGGTGCTTGGTCAAATTGTTTAGGCTGATACCCAGTGTTGGATGAATGAAATCCAGGGGGTTGCCTATAGTTCGATGGTTGAGCTGCATTGTTGTTTCTATAAGAAAAGTTGGGATGATTTTTCCACCCAGGGTTGTAGGTGTCGGAATAAGGGTTGTTTTGGACCCTTTGGTTAAAGTTCCCTACAACATTTACCAAGGCGGGTGGGGTGTCTTGTGATACCAAATTTCCTAATTGACAAGTGTCAGAAAGATGACCCTCCACTCCACAAATTTCACACATAGCAATATTATGACGCATGTTCATGGAATCAAGTTTATGAAAAAATGAATCTACTTTCGCAGCAAGAGAACTAAGAGCGTCAAGTTCATATTTACCGGCTTGTCGAGAAGAAGTATCTCTTTCGCCCGACCATTGATAGTGGTTGAGCGCCATTTCATCGATTAAATTGTAGGCTTCATCGATTGCCTTGTTCATCAAAGCTCCTCCAGCGGCTGCATCAACGGTAAGACGAGTATTATAAAGCAGTCTGTTATAAAATGTATGTACCAGTACCCATTTCTCGAGGCCGTGGTGAGGACACATTCGCTGCAATTCCTTGAAGCGATCCCACGCCTCATATAATGATTCGCCTTCTTTTTGAGAGAAATTGGTAATCTGGTTTCTCAGTTGCGCGGTTTTGCTTGGAGGAAAATATTTTGCAAGGAAAGCATGTGAGAGTTGATCCCATGTGGTAATGGATCCAGATGGTAGTGAATGTAACCAAGCCCGCGCTCTGTCTCTTAGTGAAAAAGAAAAAAGTCGTAGCCGCAGAGCGTCAGTGGTTACACCATTCATTTTAAGGGTGTCACAGTATTCAAGAAAAATAGATAAATGCATGTTTGGATCTTCAGTCGGTGATCCACCGAATTGGTTTTGCTGTAACATTGATAAAAGTGACGATTTTATCTCAAAGTTGTTCGCTTCTATTGGTGGACGTGCAATGCTAGAATGCAGTCCTTGAACATTCGGTGCAGCGAAGTCACGAAGTGATTTGTTACCGTCCATTGATGTTTGTAAATTCTTCTTGGGTTGATATTTCTGAAGATTTTTGCGACACCGGAACGTTCTTTCAATTTCTGAATCAAACGGTATTGCAGGTTCCGGTCGCGGAGTTCTATGCATAAACTAAAATTCTAACAAGCAGATGTTTCGTTAAATCAAATAAGGTGTAAAATGAAATAAAAGAAAGTATATTAAATAGCTAAAAATGTCTAGTCTAATAACTCCTTAATCTAGTTAATATTGCCGAAATTAGTCCCCGGCAACGGCGCTAAAAACTTGATAGCACCCACCGGTATAGGTAGGCGTTACCCACAAGTGCACGGGTCTATCGAAGTAATAAAATATCGATCGCACATGGACTAACTGGCAAATACCGATAGATATCGAAATGACTAGCTAGACGAAGTCGAAATTGGTGAAGTTTAAGATAACGAAATAATTAAAAGTGCAGGAATGTAAACTAAGGAAATCACACGAGAGAATTATAATGAGGAGGTGTATCAGGATATGGGTTCACCACATTGACTCCTTACAGTTGAATAGCCAAAGTTTATTACCAATGCCCTATCAAGTTCAAGGGGGTCAGCTTCCTTGTCACGTAGGTAGCTCCCCTCCGATAATCTCGTCCGCTTCCACGAACTAAATTACCGGTCCAATCCATAGGGTTCTAACGTGCGGTCAGACGAGTGTCTTTCCACAACGTCCAAGATTCTTATAATCCCTGCAAATACGTACAGACCCGCAAGCGAGGTTTTACCCTCCTAGAGATGCTGAACCATACTTGAGGTGATTAAAGACTCAAACGCCCCCTCTCGGGTAGCGTAGGGATAACGTACAAACGGAATGGATAAACTCTCAACCAAGTGGGTCGGACGCGTGGTCGGACTGGGGTCTCTCCGACGCGTCTAAACTCATACAATAGATGGAGCAACTCAAAGATGAAGGCTAAGTATTACAAATATGTTTCTAGGAGGCTTACGCAATAGAGGGTGTTCAAAGTTGTACAGGTGCGCAGCTTCCTTTTCCTCTCGCAAGTGCAACTTCTACTCGTTTCCTTCTCCGTGCGAATCCTCTGATGGACCGAACCTCCTCTCTTTCTCCTTGGAACAAAGAAAGCCTTTTATCGTCTTCTCTTCTGAACCTTCTTCTCTTCCCCATGCCCTACAAAAAGAGTTTGCTGAAAAGCTTCAGCCGATAGAGATTTCTGCCAGCCTACAACGCTTCAGCCGCCCATACCTCACGAAATGATGATTTTGTGAGCAAAACCTCCCCTAAAAGCTGCTCCACGCCTCCTTCGTCAATGGGGGAGAAAGGTCCTAGGTGCCCTTCAGCTTCCCCTTAGGTCAGATCAAAGAAACATGGGAGAAAACGGTGATTTCGTAATAGGCGGGTCCGCGATCTCGTGCGAGAATTTGGTCATGACCCGGTCGTGATTTGTCGATTTCAGTTTCAGGCATAACAACGATCACGGGCATGATTTTGATCGGGACCCGGTCGTGATTTCCAACGAAGGCTTCAATGAATCCGAAAACTTCTGGTTATGATGATCTTGAGTTAGGATGAGCTCCTCTACTACCAAAGTGTCAGAATCTACCCTCTATGTGGTCAATTTGACCTGAAAACGTGAAAATACTGAAACAGGTGTAGATTCCATAGATGTATCCAAATAAAGGCAATTGTAAGGCTTAAAGCCGTGAAATATGCATGATTCCATAAGCAAATTGATATGTAAAACTCTATATAAATCTGTGTCAACAATCTACCATTTTGACTTGATGATCTACCATTTTTTACTTGATGATCTACCATTTTGACATGATGATCTACCATTTTGTCTTCATGATCTACCTTTTTTACTTGACGATCTACCATTTTTTACATGATGATCTATCATTTTTACTTGATGATCTACCTTTTTTACTTGATGATCTACCTTTTTTTACTTGATAATCTACCATTTTGACTTGATGATCTACCATTTTTTACTTGATGATCTACCATTTTGACATGATGATCTACCATTTTGACTTAATGATCTACCTTTTTTACTTGATGATCTACCTTTTTTACTTGATGACCTACCATTTTGGCTTGATGATCTACCATTTTGACTTGATGATCTACCATTTTTTACTTGATGATCTACCATTTTGACATGATGATCTACCATTTTGACTTGATGATCTACTTTTTTTACTTCAAGAGTCTACCATTTTTTACTTGATGATCTACCATCTTGACTTGATGATCTACCTTTTTTACTTGATGATCTACCATTTTGACATGATGATCTATCTTTTTTAATTGATGATCTACCATTTTGACATGTTGATCTACCATTTTTACATGATGATCTACCTTTTTTACTTGATAATCTACCATTTTGATATGATGATCTACCATTTTGACTTGATGATCTACCTTTTTTACTTGATGATCTATCTTTCTTACCGTTACTATATGTAGCAATGCTTACCACAATTAATGAAAATCCAACAATTTCTACTATGTTTCAAATCATATTGAAAAAAGCATAAACAACACGTTGAAGCTTTTACAATTTTGATTACAAAGTTTCAACACCATTGCCATATTAGAGCAATGGAAATTTGACAATGTAAATCTGGATTCCAATGCCATTCCTTGCCCAGCTTGCTGCGCCCAGGATTGCCCAGTTTGCTGCGTCCCTTGCCTACTTTTGATTGAAGTCTTTGAGTACACAATGCAAATTTGGATTCCAATGTCATTCCAATGCAAATTTTGATTGAAGAAGAAAAGGCAAACAAGAAAAAGACAAAATCTTTTCCGGCAAACAAGAAAAGGCAAGGGGTGCTATAATCACAAGAATTAATCTATTGACCTCGACACTGCTGGAGACTTTTTTCCCCCTCGGCAATGGAAACCAGAGACGGAACAAAAAAACTTTCCAGAAGGGCTTCCGCTGAAGTTGACCGTGAAGGAGAAGCGCCGGCCAAGTTTAGGAAAGAAGTAGAGTCGTTGCACGATTCGTTGGAAGCCGAAAGAAGGGAAGCAGAAAAGAGTTTCTTCACCGGAAAGAAGAAGCGAAGCGTTCACCGGAAAGGGGAAGCGGGGAAGGGAGAAGAAGAGAGCGAGAGAGCCGTTGCAAAACATTCGTTCGAGAGAGGTTTTTGTTTCAAGGATTAAAGTTAACATCTAGATTTGTGATTATTCAATCGGACGGCTGCCGCTTCCTTAAAATTTTAATACTTAAACTAGCATCAAGATACGTGCAGATTAAATCGGACGGCTGCAGTGTCTGCTGAAGTCAGACGGACTGCTGGAAAGTTTTTTCCCAAGAATCGTGGCAAGGGTGTAATTATAATCGTTCATCGTTGAAGTTGTGTAAATCGTAAAGCAATATAGATATAATCTTATTTTAAAATTCATAATTTTAATACGATGGAGGGTTCTACTTACTCGCTCCCCTTGCCAAGATTACGAGAGAAGGCTAGGAAATTTTTTTAGTCGTGGCCAAAGTTCGCTGCTCTCTCCTTTTTTAGAAATAATAAAAAAATGTCACTTTTACAAATAAACCCACCACTTTTCACTATTTACAAAATGGTACTCGCTAGGGGCAACTCTTTAGTTAGATAAAAAAAAGGGGGCATTTTTAATATCTAACGAAGATTTCAATTCAAAATAACAATAAAAGAGAATAGTGTCCTCCTTGAATTTAGCTTGTTTACAAGAGGAAAGATATCAAGATAGTCAACACCATATGTTGTTGTGAAACTTTTTGCAACAAGTTTCGCTTTATAGCAATTCACTATTCTATTTTAATTATACTTAATAATATACACCCATTTATAGGAGATTTGACTATGGTGTAGGTTTTCTGTGCTGGTAGCACATTCATTTCTTCATCCATTATTATCTTTCATTTAGAAATGAGAATAGCCTTTAGAAAATATCTAAGAAGCATAATAAATAAAAGTTACAGCACTACTATAGTACCCAAATTCAGCTACTGAGCATAGTGTGAGAATTTCAACTTTCTCATTACTGTAGCAACTTTCCGCCAAAATTTGCTGCAGGAAAAGCTCTGTCAAACGCAGCCTTACATCCCTTTTGAAAAGGGGTTGAACAATCTAGCAAGTGACTTGAAGGCGAAGACAACTCAAGTTAGGGGACTCTTTAGCCAAAAATTTATCCTCAATGATGGTTAACTTATAGTGGTGAATGAGTAGCTTCTTCTCGTACTATGTCTTTGCTATAATGGTGAATTTAGTGGAACATGATAAAGAAGAGTACTGTTATTGGTATCTCTATATGGCCTATCATGTATATCCAGGCAATATGAAGTTATTCACAAAAGGAGACGTAAATACTAGTAATAAAATATTCTAAAAAGATATATTTTACTACATGAGGACTTACATAACAGAAATATCTAAAAACATGAGGTGTAACATAAATTGCAGGTGTATTGAAAAAATATGAAAAAAATGGAGAATTATTATTCAATAGCATCTACTTAAAGTATTTTCGCACGGTCATGTGGAATAGATGGGTACAAGTTTACATCAAATAAATGTCGATTTTTAAGTTCAATAAAAAAGTCAACTTGCGGCTAGAGAAACACCATGCATTAAAGTAAAACATATATAAACCCAATAATGGTAAATGTCAGACCCGGAGGACGGTCGTTGGGCCAGGTTGGACGGTCGTTGGGCCAAGTTTACATCAAATAAATCTCGGGCCAGGTTGGACGGTCGTTGGGCCTGGGCGCGGGCCCAAGACCCGATCTTCTTCCTGCTGAGCAGCGGCTGGCGGAGGCGGAGCGGGCGGCACATGCGCGCGGAGGCGCGACCCGACCCGGCTCCGATCGAAAGCGCACGGAGGCGCGAGGCTGGTGAAGCGACGGAGCAGCTGACCTGCTCAGGTCCCGTCGGTGCAGGGTGTGGGCAGTGGCTGCGGTGCAGAGAAAAGGGAGACGTGCGATCGTCTCCCTCACGGGCTTCCACACGAGAGCCTAGGACACCATCTCCACCCAAGAGACGAGCGATCTCAACTGGACGAGAGCTTCGGACGAGCGAACTCCCCTTTAGACGACGACTTCCGGCGGCTTCGCGGCGAGGTTTCCGGTGACGGGAAGTCAGGCAAAGGCAAGGCGAGTGAGCGAGGAGATCAGTGTACAGAGAGTGGAAAGGGAGGGGTTTTAAGACGGCTGTACATGGAGGAATAATAGCAAGCTTTCCCCTCAATATCTCTGTGTCTTTCAGTGTCGATCTTTGTGTTTCCGGCGTGTTTTCCCAGTCGTCTTCTCAGGCGACGCTTCTCCACCTCCGACGGTCTTTCCGACGTCCAGCGGCGGCGCCGACGAGGGAGGCTGAGGGCGGAAGGCTTGCGTGTCCTTCCCCTGCCAGCAGGCTCCAGGCCGACGACGTTCTGGCTAGTGCACATCGACGGCGGTACGCGCCTGACGCGCGTGAAGAAGACGCCTCGGACGAACGTGCATGGCGTTCGGTTCGAGGAGCGATCAAAGGTCTACGCAGGAGGGAAATTTTGATTTTCAGGCATGGGATTGCTGCCGTGGCATGATTTGGGTTAATTAAGCACACTTAGCTTAATTAGAACCTGACAGTAAACCCGTTGAAGACTTCACAGACTTCTTGGTTTAAGACTTACCCAATGCCTGCTTGGTCTAGCTTTACGTTCTGGTGTTCCTTAGTATCAATATTCAAAGTAAAATTCAGTAGAAAATGAAAGCTATTTATGGTTAAATGGTGGCTGATAGACCTTTCACTAAATCATTACCAGAATTAGTACTTGAGAGTAATTCATAACCTCGTGGCTGTACTTAAGAGAGTGATGGTTCAATCTAGGACGACGATCTACACAATCCGATTGGCATTATCTTGGAGATTAGGATGGCTAATAATGAAAACAACTTCAAATGGAGAAGTACTTCTCAAGATAGCTGATTGGCATTATCTTGGAGATTAGGATGGCTGATAATGAAGACAACTTCAAATGGACCGTGCATGATGAAATGCTTCAGAGAAAGAACAGCAAATTAATCAAACCTATTGCTTAGCCAATGGATCTAGATATGGTGGGAACAGACTAATGAGATACAGTTTTGTGTTCCGGAGAAGAAAAATTTTCGATTGATACAAAAAGCGTTAGAAAAGTAAGCATAATCAAGACATAGACAAGCAGCTATACTTAGAGCACAGCCTTTTCTTTAATTCAAACAAGCAGCTCTACGAGGCCTTGCGTCTTTCATTGACTACATTGCTTTGATAATCAAACAAAGAAGAATACCACAAACAATGATGAGCATTCAAAAGCTTCACAATTTCGATGAGCCCAAACAAAATAACGTAATGTCATTTTGAGAGTGACCTGCGATATCATTTTGTTAAGCAATGATGCCCAGAAATGTATGTCAACGTAAGGTCCCTTGCCAATGTCGAAAGCCAATATTACAATCTCCAAAGGATTAAGGTGAAAAGTAAAAATTAATTGACTAAATAACACTAAACTTTAAAAGTAACCTCTGCTTATGCAGATATAACATGAGCAAAGAACAAACCACATTAAGTCATGAAAGAAAATTTGACATGGTGGTGATCTCTAATAAACTTCCAAATCCTATGTGCAACAAAAACGTTTTATCAGTCCTCTCCTGATCAGAAATTTCTCAACATTAGCATAAAGCCACAATTTATCCAAAATAACTTTGTATATAGCGTCGTTGATGGAGTTCCAAGATTCAACGCATGGGTGGGCGTGACGATCGTGGGCGCACCGGTGTCTTCGACGGGCTCACCCTGAAAGCTCAGATGGATAGTCAACTAGTTTATGACAATTGTTTCCAATGTTAATTGATCATGAGAAATTATGCAAGGAAAATGGTATGAGATGCAAGAGCTCAAGAGAACATAGAGAACCGTGCGTACCTAATTGGGAACGATCCCAAGACAACCCCACTGCAGTTCAGAGCGGCAGTTGCACTTTCAGCCTGCAAAAAACACGAGTTGTGACTTCTAGTTAAAATTAACGCAAGTAACGATCAGCGAAACAAGAAAAGAAGAAATGTGTCGAGGAAAGGAAGTTGCTGTGTTCCGATATTTTGAACTCCTGGTAGTAATTCAGAATATTCAAGTAGTTTACATGCAGTAAATAAGCCTCTGACGATCAAGCGCAGCAAAATGCTAAGGATGATGACAAGCACAATCAAATTATCCATACTCCATAAATCCATACTAGTTGATAAGATTAGAAAAACAGCAGTGTAAAAGATGTCTAGTTGACTAAAGGCTTGCCCAACCCAAGGATTAAGAAACTGTTCCGTACCCGGAACCGGTCGAGCAAGAAGGTGGCTCCAGCACAAGCCTCGGAGCACGGCTCCTGACGGAACGGCGGCAAACGGCAGCGGCTGCGGCGGAGGGAGGTCTGGCGGCGGTTGGATGCTTGAAGCTCCCGCTGCCACTGGGGCGCCAGAAGCTTCGACTTGAAAGTGGAAGGCATTGGAAGCTTCGGTCGCCCGAAGCTCACTGCTGCCACCGGGTCGCCCGAAGCTCGCTGTGCTGCTTGCTACTATCCGGTATGAACGGTACTGGTACCGTACCGGTCCGGCGGCTCACCGGACCGAGTCGCCGGACCGGTTTTTCGAACCTTGGCCCAACCACGTATGCATGATAATCATATTATAAAAAATGCATGCAATTCCACAATATATGCAGCAACCAAACATTTTTTTTTAACAAGTATCATATCTGAATTTTCATATAATTGGTAAGAATGATCAGGTACATGAATCATTTTTCACTACACTTCATAGGGACCATAATTTTCAGGCAACATTATTAAGAGACCATTTTGCTAGGTAGCATTGATATTCAAGTCTCTAACACATGGTATCAACTATGTTGATATTTGTGAAGATACCATAACCCGCCTAGCTATGACATAATAACCCACAAATATGAGATCATATCTTTCTCTTTAATTGGCAAAACATACATGCACAACCAATTAATTAGTAACATTTGATTGTGGAGAAATCATGAATCATTCTCTTCCGAAGTATTCAAACAGAACCATCACGTATTTGCAAATGAGTCAACCAATTGGCTTCGTGCCCATCAAATAGAAGAACTCCAACAACAGTTTTTCCATCTCAGCTGAGCCAAATCTAACCTGACAACGTTGGATTGGAGTATAGCCAATCGGCATTGACCTATGGAATACTACACAAATTCTGAAGCATCCTGAGATAGCTAGGGATCAGTGAGATAATTAGAGAACTTAAAGGATATATCAATATTGAATTGCCAGGATTGAAGTAATTCTAGCAATTCAACTCAAATCATCTACAATTATTGTCCAATGTCAACTGTCTGAATACCCCAGAATACACAGCTTCCTACTCTGATGGTCGCGCTGTTTGCATTCTCTTCTGACAAGGAAAAGTAGAAAGCCAATATATAGAGGCTAGAGTCTCATCAGAGGTTGCTCTTCCACATTGGAGGTAATGAGGCTTAGACCACTGGTTCTTCCTCCACAATCACTCTATCAAGCAACTCCCTCGACCCTGCCAACATTGTGCACACTGTTCACGATAATGAACTACCAACCTCGCCCATGCCGCCTTTGAATCTATCACTGCACTTGCAACATCAGTGATGATATAGGCATCGCAACCTTGAAGCTGCTACCTTAAATCAAGCCATGATTTAGGTGGAGTGAGAAACCACAAAATAGTGCGGTCACATGTTGTGTGACTCACTGTGACCACATGCACAAAATAATGAAGATGCAGTTGCAAAACACAACAAAAAATGACATAAAAAAGAGGCAACTAAAGAAACTAAAAACATGAAACGAAATTAAAAAAAGGAAATGCATAAAAGAAAAAAAGAAAAGAAAAATAAGTGGGAATTAATGACGAGCATGTTTTTTTTGTAGGCATCAACTCTAATAGTTTGGAGTCAACACATAATAGTTGAGTTCTTTTCCATCACAAACTCAAATTCAAAAAAATTGCAAAATCGTTTTCTAATTAATTTTACCTTCATAAACGATTAAAAATTTTCTAGCTATTCAATTTAGTGAATGCAAAATAAATTTTGAATTGCTATACAATTTAATTAGTTTTTAAAAGTAATCACTCAATATTTAGTGTAAAAAAATATTAAATAGTGTATTTAAAGTATTCAATTAAGTAATTTAACATTATAGTATATAAATAAAAACATTTAAGTTTACTATGTATAAAATTTTATTAAATAATTAATAATCAATGAGTCAATAATTATTAAAAAAGTATTGCATTCTATTCAATAAACATAAGTAAATTACTTATTAATTATATATACTATAATGATGTTAATAACACTAATGAATTGTAGTCTTATGAACTAAAATGTACAATTATGTACAAAACTACAATTAATTAATGAAATGCAATATTAAATTGTTTTTTCTCTTATAGAAATAACTACTCTTATATTTGTCCTAATTCTTTCCTTTGTTTATTATTTTTTATTTTTTTGAATATTTTTATTTTCTATTTTTGATTCAAATGCTCTCCTATTGATACAACCAAAATCATATATTTTGTATTGTTTGATGTTGGTACTAACACTTTGAACCATAATCCGTATCTGCAGTAGAGAGAAAAGCATAAAAACTTCAAAACCTATCCCAACCACCTGAGAGAGGAAGAAAAGGTAAATGATAACTGGATTAGGCCATGTAAACGAACTAGTCCAACCCATAACGTTGCAACACTTCCCCTCAAAACCAGAGCATAAATACAAAGAGTACAAAATCAAGTTGCAACTCCTTCGTTCAAATGTAAGGAAGACAAATAAACTTGGTGGAGACTGCATCTCACATAAAATGACAATCAACTTGTATGTAATTAGTTCTTTTATGGAACACCATATTACTAGCAATAAATATAGTGACTCGATTATCATAGAGCATGGACATCAGGCTAGGACATGTTACTCTAATATCACATAATAAGTTCTTGAGTCATATCATCTAACAAGTAGTGCGTGTCATCACGCTCTACTCAGCTTGATCTTGATACCATATTTTGCTTCTTACTCTTCCATTTTTATGAGATTTCCACCAACATAAGTACAAAAGCTAGAAACTGATCATCTATCACCTACATTCCCTGCATAAACTACAGTTATTGTATGCTATATTTCTTACACAACAACCCATTTCCAAGTGCTCCTTTAATATATTATAATATTCTCATTACAGCTTCTATGTGTACCTTTCTTTATTTTTGCATGAATAGGCTCAATACTCTTACATAGAAGGAAATGTCAGGCCTTGTGATAGGAAGATATATAAACTTTCCCACAAGACGATGATAGCTGGTTGCATTTATGAATCCAAAGTCCATCTCATATTAGTTACTAATCGGGCGCGGGCAAGGTTTTCACAGGATTACACCCAAGCATCTCCGTATGTTCAAGTAAGTCCAGTGAATATTTTCGTTATGAAAGTAATATACTTGGCCCCTTATAGACAATCTCAATTCTCAATAAATATTTTGATCGACAAAGATCTTTTGGGAAAGTTTGAATTGTAGATAAGTTTTAGATTCAATAACACCTACTATATCACTGTCAGTTAGGATAATATCATCAACATATATAGCAAGAATTACAACAACGCAAATCAGAACGTCGTGTGAAAATAGAATGATTAGCTTTCCTGCCTTGAAAACCAACTAACCACCATCATATTCTGAGAAAATTTATGAAACTATGCTCATGGGCTTTGTTCCGAATCATAACCATAAATTGCTTTGTGTAGCTCACACACTAACACCCCTAGCAACATAGCTAGAACATTGCTCGATATAAATCCTCATAAAGAAAGATCATATAAGAAGACAATGCAGATATCACAGTTGTTAGTCTAAATTGATTGCATTAAGGCAAGCTATAGGTGAGAAGATCTCAAATAATCAATATCAAAAGTTTGAGTGAACTCTTTAGCAACTATTCTAGCTTTATACTTGTTCACATAACCACCAAGATTATATTTGTTAGTGTATAGCCATTGAGGCCAAAAGCCCAAGGTCCAAGTAAGGCATGAGTGTAAAGCCTCCATCACTTCCTCCATAGCAAGGCACCACTCTGGAAGAAGAATAGTTTCATCATATGGTTTAGGGATTAAAATAGAAAAAATACTACATGTTAATCTTTGCACAAGGCAACATGAAGATCTAAAGAGTTAGGTGGAGAACCATTCGACAAGAAGATGAGGTGGGGGGGGGGGGGGGTCATGAATCCTTGAGCACGTAAGCAATTACAATCCTGCAGAGGCCTCTAGGAGATGAATCTCGCAGTACTAGTGCTAGGAGAGGAATGTCTCACAGAGACAAGACCATCGTTGATATGGGCCTACATGTTTATCTTTGCACAACGCAATAAGAAGAACTAAAGAATTAGGTGGAGAACCATTCGACAAAGAAGATGAGGTTAGGGAGGCATTGAATGCTTCAGTACGTGAGCGGTTTAGAATGCTGCCGAGGCCTCTAGGGATTCGGTGGTTGGAGATGAATCTCGTAGCACTAGAGCTAGGAGAGGAATGTCTCACGGAGACAATACCATCATGTTTGGTATGAGCTGAAAAATAAGGAATAGATTCACAAAATGAAATATTGACACTAGCGAATCACCATCGGTCAGTGAGGTCATAACACTTATATCACTTGTGAGTGTGATTATAACCCAAGAACACAGTAAGTGGCCCTAGGTTGTAATTAGTCAAACTTTTGATCAAGAATTTGAACATAGTACAAACACCCAAAAACCCAAGGGAACTGTGTAATAATGACATGGGAACACAATTGATAAGGAAGGTGGCTGGTAACACGACATCTCTCTTATACTACTAGTAGGGTGGGCAAACGGTTCGGTTTATTCGGTTTTTACCGATTTACCGATCAATTTGGTTCGATAAATTTGATTTCGGTATCAATATCGGTATCAGTAATAAATTTTCTAAAATTCGATTTTCGGTATCGGTATCGGTTTTTTATTTTTTGGTTCGGTAAAAATCAAATTTACTGATACTAAGTATTAAATTAATAAATTCAGTATGGTAAATTACCAAATTTACCGATATGAACTAAAATTATTAAATTTTATTTGATAAATATTTAAAAATAAAAATATTATTATATTTATATAAATAAAATAATTTAAATCAGTAATTTACCGAATTTACTGAAAAAGTTTAGGTAAATTTGGTTAGGTAACTATTCGGCTCGGTGTCGATTTTAAAATTTTCGATAAATATTTAATTGATAAATTTGGTTCAGTTGACGAGAAGGGGGGAAGAAAAATTCGTGTATGACCAAATTAGGGTTACAAGCACATATATGCATATAGGGTTAGGCTAGTTAATGGGTCTAATACCACAAACCCACTAACACAACCGAACCCGCTAAGCTAATACAGCATATTCTTAACACACCCCCTCAAGCTGGAGCAAATATATCAATCATGCCCAGCTTGTTACAGAATTCACACACTTTAGCAGAGTTGAGAGCTTTAGTAAAAATATCTGCGATCTGCTCTTCAGACTTGGTATATGGAGTGGTGATTTGACGAGTTGAAATAGCATCTCTGATAAAGTGACAATCAACTTCAACATGTTTGGTACGCTCGTGAAAGGACGGATTATTTGCAATAAAAATAGCTGACTGGTTATCACAATGCATGATCATGGGGCCCCCCACGACTAAGCCAAATTCTTGTACTAACCCTTTGATCCATAACAGCTCACATGTGGTGTGGGCCATAGCACGGTACTCAGCTTCACAACTTGACCTAGATACAACATTTTGTTTCTTGCTCTTCCAAGTAACAAGATTCCCCCCAATATATACACAAAAACCTGATATGGACTTACGGTCATCAATGTTCCCTGCATAATCAGCATCAGAGTAGGACTCAACAGTAAGGTGTCCATTTTTCTTGTATAGGAGACCTTTACCAGGGCATTTCTTCAGATATTGAAGAATGCGCAGTACAGCTTTCCAGTGACACTCTTTGGGGGACTGCATAAACTGACTGACTACACCAACTGCAAACGAAATATCCGGGCGAGTGACAGTAAGATAAATGAGTTTGCCCACAACTTGTCTATACAAGAGAGTATCCGTATCTTTAGATGTTTCCCATAAGCTATGTCGTTCATTCGGAACCATCGGCACATCATAGGGTTTACACTCTAGCATTCCAGTGTCAGATAGAAGATCAAGGGTATACTTCCTCTGAGATAAGTGAACATTGGGACCTTTATAGGCAATTTCAATTCCAAGAAAATAACGAGGTTTACCCATATCACGGAGGGAGAATTGAGATTGAAGATATGTCTTGGTTTCGTGGATACCTTTGGAATCACTGCCGGATAAAAGAATGTCATCAACATAAATGGCCAAAATAATAATACCAGAAGGTGACTTCTTAATAAAGATCGAGTGATCAGATTTGCAGTGAAGGAAGCCAATTTGAGATATTATAGTAGAAAACTTCTGGAACCATGCTCTTGGGCTTTGTTTGAGACCATATATTGTTTTATGCAACTTGCAGACCATCCCCCCCGGCTTGACATAACCTGGAGGTTGATGCATATAAACAGCCTCAGTAAGATCACCATACAGAAAGGCGTTCTTGATATCCAGCTGATGAAGAGACCACTCAAGGTTAACGGCAAGCGAAAGAATAATGCGAACAGAGTTCAACCGGGCAACCGGAGAGAACGTATCCAAGTAGTCAACACCATATATCTGTGTAAAGCCCTTGGCCACCAAGCGGGCCTTATAGCGATGTACAGAGCCATCAGGGTTGTGTTTGACAGTGTACACCCACCGACACATAAGAGGACGAGCCCCAGAAGGAAGGGGAACAAGGCTCCAGGTGCACCTCGAGGTAAGAGCATCCATTTCTTCATCCATGGCGGCCTTCCAGTGTGGAAGAGAAAGAGCTGCAGAGTGGCTGGTAGGAACGGAGCTAGAGGACAGAGCAGTTATAAAGGCATGATGAACATTGGAAATGCGCTTGTAAGAAACATAATGAGAAATGGGATACTTAGCGGTAGAGCGACGCCCTTTGCGAAGAGCAATAGGTAGATCATCTGGAGCTGGACAAGGATCCTCAGGCAAGGGCGTGTCAGGCGGGGGAGCAGGAGCTGGAGCAGGAGCTGGAGCAGGAGCTGGAGCTGCTGTGGCCCGACGATGGTACACCTGTAAGGGGACAGGCGAGGTACCAGGAACCAACGAAGGTACAGAGGATACATCGAAGGAGCATGGAGTAGGGACAGGAATGAGATGATCAACAGGGACAGAATTTGAGAAGTAGGGTGTAGATTCAAAGAATGATACATCCATACTTACCAAATGCCGTCCCATCTTAGGATCAAAACATCTGTACCCTTTCTGAGTTCGAGAGTAGCCAAGAAATAGACATTTAACAGCGCGCGGACTTAACTTATCACGACCAGGAGAAAGGTTGTGAACATAACAAAGACACCCAAAAGTCTTGGGAGGAATGAGAAAAGTAGGGCAGTCCGGTAAGAGAACGGAAAGAGGGGATTTACCTTGAAGTGTGGAGGTAGGAACACGGTTGATCAAGTATGTGGCAGTCAGAACAGCATCACCCCAAAAATGTTTAGGAACATGCATGTGAAACATGAGAGCCCGAGTGACATCAAGGAGGTGACGGTTCTTACGTTCAGCAACACCATTCTGTTGTGAGGTATAAGGACAAGTAGTTTGGTGGAGAATACCCTGCGACGCACAGAATTGGGTAAAACCCGAACTGGTATACTCAAGTGCATTATCAGTACGCAAAATTTTCAAAGGCAAGCCAAATTGATTTTTAATTTCAAGATAAAACAGTTGAAAAACATGAAACACATCTGAACGATTTTTTAATAAGTAAATCCAACACATTCTAGAAAAGTCATCGATAAATGTCACAAAGTATTTAAAACCATCTCTGGTGGGAACAGGACTCGGACCCCAAATGTCTGAATGAACAATATGAAAAGGTACAAAGGTTGGAGAACTGACACTATTAGGAAATGAGGTGCGATGATGCTTTCCAACCTGACATGCATCACACTCAAAAGTAGGACAAGAATTAAGAGACAAAAATTGCTGCACTTTTGTTGAGGAGATGTGACCCAAGCGACAATGACATGTGTAAGGAGAAGGAGCAGCCGTCAAGGCACGTGATGAAAGAGAAGCAGGGTCAGTCAAAACATAGACACCACCAACTTTAAGCCCCCCACCAATCTTCGCCTTCGTCCTGAGGTCCTGAAAAACGCAGGAGGAGGAAAAAAAAGTGACTGAACAGTTCAAACCTTTAGATAGGGCATACACAGAAAGAAGATTAACAGGAAACTGTGGGACATAAAGAACATTTAGTAAGGTAAGGTTAGAGCTTAAGCGAATGGTCCCTATGCCATGGACAGGGATAAGGGAGCCATCAGCAATGGACACGGGGCTATGGTTGGTGCCAAGTTGAAGAGAATCAAATAATGAACGATTACCTGAAACATGAGAAGTAGCGCCGGAATCTAAGATCCAAGTATTAGGAGATGCAGCAAGGGAGGCAATACCCGAAACACCAGGAACAGTAGCCACCATGGATGAGGAGGAGGACTCAGCCTGAGCTGCCAACCGAATAAGACGATCATACTCCGCTGAAGACACAGTGATCATCGAGTCAGCCTGAGTGGATGGAGGAGGAGTATCAGCTTGCCCAGAGGTAGGTAAACCATGATCAGCAGCCAACTTGGCATAAGTAGGTTTGCCAAATTTTTTCCAGCACCGGTCTGATGAGTGATTAACACGGCCACAATGTTCACAGGGAGGCATAGCCCGGCCACGTCCCCTCCCTCGACTAGAACCACCAGTACCACGTCTACCACCATGGGGGGCAACAAGAGCACTACTAACAGTGGTGGTGGGAGTGGCCATAGAAACACGCAGAAGGCGGGAGTAGACACTCTGAATTGTTGATACAGAAGGGTCAGCCAGAAGCTGAGCCTTAGCAGCTGCATAGGAATCATCCAGGGCTGTGAGGAAGCGAGAGACAAAGAGTTCCTGCCGTTGTTGAATGGTTACAGAAACATCAGCAGTCGGCGGTTGTAACATTTGCAATTGATCCCACTTGCCCTTAAGAATCCGATAAAGATCGGGAATGGGCATTCCAGCTTGTTTAAGATTAAAGAGATCCTCATACAGTTGATGAACCTGGCCAATAGTCTCCTGAGGAGCATAAATAGAGATCAGAGCATCCCAAATTTCTTTAGCTGTATCCAAACACATAACAGTGGAGGCGATACTTGGCTCAATGTTGGCTAGAAGAGACGTGACAACTGCCATGTCCGATCGTTTCCATGATGCATAAGAAGCATCTGAGGGACTTGGTGGCATGCTAGTGAGATGTAGTTCTTTCCCATGTGAACCAAGATAAAAACGTATAGATCTAGCCCAAAGTAAATAGTTACTACCATCAAACTTAACAGTAGTTGCAACACTAGAGGTAGGCTTAAATTCTGACATAGCTGAGGAATCCATATGAAGAACAATAATAGGAGAGGCGGCGGCTGGATATGCTTGAAAAGAGAAGAGCTTGACCAAGTAAGAAAAACCTGCGTATAGGAAGCGACGATCAGTGCCGCTTTGGAAGAGAGCTCTTCGATATTGCCGACGACTATAAGCGCACGTCTGGAGGAAGAGCTGCTACGTCGACGATGAAGCGCGAGGATCCGCTGAAGAGCTGCTACCGGCGACTATGAGCGTGCGTCCGGTAGGAACGGAAGGCGGAAGAAACGCTGGAGATTCGCCGTAGGATTGAGCAGGAAGAGAAGTCAAGCTTCAAGCCTCAAGCATCGACAGCCGCCTGACCTGAGGAGGCGAGCGAAAAAGAACGGAGGTCGACGCGCGCCTGGCGAGCGAGTGAAGATTTACGGAAACGCGAGCGAGCGAGCGACGAACGAGCGGAAGGTGGAGGGAGGCGCGAGCGAGCGACGCAAGTGGAAGTGAAGGCGGGCGGAAGAAGGGCGACGCGAGTCGCTCTGATACCAAGTTGACGAGAAGGGGGGAAGAAAAATTCGTGTATGACCAAATTAGGGTTACAAGCACATATATGCATATAGGGTTAGGCTAGTTAATGGGTCTAATACCACAAACCCACTAACACAACCGAGCCCGCTAAGCTAATACAGCATATTCTTAACAGGTTCAATAAATTCGGTATCAATTTTTACCGATTCCCACCCCTAACTACTGGAGCACATTCATGTGGAAGGGAAGAGACATGGCAACAACTAAAATATAATGGTTTTTATATTCAGCAATATCATTTTGTTGAGATGTGTAGGGGCATATGGTCTATACAACTGGAATTATTAATTAGTAAATTCTAAGGCATTGCCGGTGCAAAGAATTTTTAAGGCCCTATCCAATTGATTTTTCATTTCATAAAAAGTACAAAAATACAAGAAACACATCAGACCATTCTTTTAACAAAAAAAGCCTCGCAGGAGTGGTCTTTGATAAAAGTAGCAAAATAATGATAACCATCTTTGGTAGACACATAGACCCAGATCCCATATGTTGAAGTGAACAAGAGCAAATAGTTCATCACTATGATTATGATGATTAAGGGGAAAGGAAAATGGGAAATATAATGGTGTTTACCAAGTTGAGAAGCATTACAATAAAAAATAAGTTATGAATTTAGTGACAAAAAATGCTGCCACTAGAACAAAGAAATAGCTACTAACATGAAAACTTGTTGTGGAACAAGAGTTGGCTCTGTCAGAACATACACCCTATCTTTAAGCCCCCTACCAATCAACTTCGTCATCCATAGGTCCTAAAAGATTTAATATAAAGGAAAGACCTCACAGAATAATTTAAGACTTTAGTAATGGTGCAAACGAACAAGAAGTTGTTTGAAATTTGAGGAACATGAAGTATGTCAGATAAGATAAGTAAAGCATTAATGCAAATGGAGTCAACACCTTTACCTGATATAAATGAATCATCTACTATTTGAACAGGAGGGTGATGGTTGCTAAAAGTAAGTGAGAAGAACAAATTCTTATTAACCTAACATGTGAGAAGTAGCCCCTGAATCTAGAACCTATGAAGTATCAAAAGCACCAACGGAGGCTACACCAAAGATGAAGGCAAAGGGGGACTGAATCAAGTTGAAGCTAGTGATTATTCTGCGTGGTGCGATGGGAGTTCTTAAGAGTTGGACACCTCAGACCTCAGTTGAACCAACTACAACTCTCACATGAGGGTCTTCCAAACTTGGACCAACAATGATAAGAGGAATGGTTAGTTCGGAGGTATGGTTAGTTCTGCCACGGTGAGTAAAAGCATTAAGACAATGCTCGTGACTTTGTCCACGAGTGAGTTAGGAGCTCTAGTCGTACTACCGGACCGTTGGGCTAGAAGCGCACGCCTAGACCCAATGGAGAAGGAAGCCATAGGTACAAAAAGCAATATGGAGAAGGCAGAAAAGTTGGAACAATGGGTGCCACCAACAACTAGTCTCAGGCAATAGAGAAGTTCTCATCCAGATAAGAATTTGACAATTATGAAGTTTTGTTGCTGCTAAAGAACTACTAACATATCCGTAAGAGGATGATATTGCAATAATTCATCCCACTTCCCTACCAACCGAGTGCAATATTCATGTAACAAGCAGCCATCCTATCTTATAGAGAAAAAGTCCTCATACAAATGATAAATGTGACTGATATTCAATTGAGATGCATAAGTACTAGCTAATGAGTCGCAATAGCTTTGGTTGTTTTGTGAAACATGACAATTGAGGCAATGTTTGCCTCCATACAATTGAGTGACATAGTGACAACATCCATATTAGATTTGCAAGATATTTACACAAAATACCTAATTTATGCATGGATTTTCATTTTAACTTTATTTTTTTTCCAAATAAGCACATGAACCTTGTTTTGTTTCAATGGAGTACTTAAACTTCCTTTTTTATTTCAATTAAGTACCTTTGTTAATTTTTAACAATGAAATGCTTGTGGCCTAATATGACATTTGTGTGCACTATCAAAAATGGGGAGAAGTAAAATGAAAATGTTATGTGCCCACCCATGCAGCATCATGATGCTCAAGTGGAGCTATATGAGGTTCATCTAAGCAATATTTGGGCCACAGCCAAAGCTACTGCACGGTGTAGCTTTTCACAAGCAAACCCATTTATGTGTTTAATAGGGAAGAAAGGAAAGCTGAAAGGATGGAAAGTAAAAAAGGCAGGCTGTTTTTTATTGTTTAATAAGGTGGACGGAAAATAGGGCAGACTAAATAGTGACTAAACAGTAGTCATTTTCCGCCCAATTACGATTCCTCCAAATTGGAAGGAAAGCTCACGGATGCTCGTGAACGCTGCTTGCGTCGGCTTCAAACTCGCGCACGCTGCTGCAAGCAGCGGACGGCGACGATGGCTCGACACAGACGGCGACGACGGCTCGGCACGAACGCATAGGCGACGGCAACGGCGAATGCTACTCCTGGCGACGGCTTGGCACGGACGGGAGAGAGGGACGGTGACACTCGACGCGAGCGAACGACCGATGCTCGCAGCGAATGGACACTCGCAGCGGACAGCGACGGCGGCAAGGGACAGGGAGTTCCTGAGCGGGCTCGATGCAGGCGCTCGACGCGGACGGGAGAGACAGCTGGCGGCGACTTGACGGGGATGGGAGAGGGCTGGCGATGGCTCGACGGGGCGGGAGTTCTGGCGCTCGATGGGGGATAGCTAGGGCTACACGGGAGAGGGAGGGGAAACTGGGCACATGCAAGTCACATGCATTTCCTTTCCATCCCCTCTTCTTTCTATTCTCTTCTAGAATCCCTTCCCTCTTATTTTCCATCTGCCTGGTTAAACACAGCCTTAGGGGTGCTATTGCACATTTTAGGCTTAGCCATAGCAACAACTTCCAACCTACTACTAGCTTAACAGCAATTCTCCACTACATTAATAATATAAAATTTAATATATTCATAAAATAATATAAAATATACAACTACATACTACTACTATTATTAATATAAAAGTTCTTGTACTAGTGGATGAAACTAAACGGAACTGAGCTACTTGTGGTGGATGCAATGGAGGTTAAGCCGCGAATGCGGCGAGCTATCACGGGTTGATTGTTGTTAGGTGTCATCAACCGTGACCTATGCGTTGGAGTTAAGTATTGAGCCTATATTAATGTCTATGTCTAATGTTTTAGATCCACTACAAAATATTTGATAAAATATCTCAACAATATCAACCCTTGCGAATAATTGTGTTTTGGTTATATACTTAGCCCCGTTTGGCAATGTAGCACGAGTGCCATCACAGCTCCACGCCATAGGAAACATGATAAATTTCATGTTTTGGGTTGGATGATTGTGCGGCCGAATAATGAAAAAAAAATCAAAAACACAAAATCAATCGTGAGATGCTTCAAGCCTGGTATGAGTATGACTAGGAAGAGAGAAATAAATAAATATGTGGGTTCCAATGGCAAGTGTTATAGACCCACGGCAGGTAGAGAGAGGATGCGGTCCCAATGAAGAGAGGGACAAAGAGGGAGAGATTAATATAAATTTAATATTACTATTATATAAAATTAAAATTAAATTAAAAATAACTAAATTTAGTAATATAATAAAATAAAATAAATCTAAATTTTAATTAATAATTAATTATTTATAAAAATATTTTTTAAATTTTATTTAATTACCAACTAGGGGGCGAGGACAAAGTATGCAAAGTGAAGACCCTTCCTATGTACTAGGGTTTAACCATTTCATTCTATGCTATCCTTCTTTATATGGCTTTAATTTCTCCCTTGCTTTTTGGCCCCTCCCTACTAAGATGTGAGTTAAGCATATGTTCATACCTACGCGTACTCTTTTTCCCTTGACGACCTCCAGGCTCAACAAGTACTTTCTTCTGCCGATCCTTTTACATATGCTAATCCTCCCATTTCCTCAAGAGGTTTCAAGCATCTTTGTAGGTTCTCATTTAAGAAATGTATAGGGGAAATTTAGGCCATATAACCATTTTCGATCCGCTTATCACATAGCATAGGGTTGCAAGGTTTTTCCCATTCAAGGGGGTTTAATTACTCATGTATATTTATAGCAGAAGGATAATCTTATTAAATTTAAGAACTTTATAGAAATAGTACAAAAGACTTTCAGACTAAAAGTACAAGATTAAGCTATCTTTCTCTCCTCTTCTCGGTGTACTCCCGATTTCTCTCTCCCGATTTCTATATATGTACTCCCAATTTCTCTATCATCTTCCTTCATCGATCTCCTTATATAGAGGAGAACCAGCTTCCTTCATTGTTAAGAAAAGGATACATTGAGTGGGGTGACTCAAAAGTTGTTCAGATACTCTAGAACCTAGTATTAAAGCATGACTGACTCAAAAGTAAGATGCTCTAGGTCTAGTAAAGTTACATACTCAAAAGTAAGATGCTATGAAGTCTCCTAGAATTACATGACTCAAAAGTAAGATGCTTCCATCCTATTTATTCAGATTTAATCTCTATGTCGAGGTAATCTCCTTCATCATCTTCATAACTGTTGCTATAGCTTACATAATTACAAGCAGTATCTCCTTTATTCTTAAGTCTTTCATAAGCCCTAATTTGCTTCTGTTATGTTGCTTTCTAATATCTCTTTTGATTCTTCTTCTATAATCACCAAAGGTGTGGTGTATGGTTTTGCGTGATTGACCACTACAAGTACTATTTCTCTATCCGAAAAACCTCTTATCCGTGGCTTATTGATTTGATGTTTAGTTGAGAAATCCAGGCTTCTTAAGAAATTTGAAGAGTCTTCTTAATGTCATTTGTTGTCAATCTTTTGTAATCATTTCTACTTGATACTCACTATATATCATTATTTTAGACATAAATCCTTCCGAGTCCTTTAGGCTAATTAATTGCTTGATTATGTCAATCCATTAGGTATATTGACAATTTGATTATATGGTATTCTTATTCACACTTGCAGCTTGTGTTCTGGTGTAGATTTCTCTTGCATGCTTCATAACCTAGTTTTAGTCCTAGTATAATATTCAGAATTGCTTAAGTTTTGCAAATGTTCCTATTTCTTTATAAATTCTCAATATTTTTCTTTTCTTATTTTTTCGAATACTAATTTTTTGACCTCATTTATTTTTTCTAATAACTCTTCATAGACTAATTTTTATCTCTCTTGTTTGTAATATTCTTTTATCACTTTATATTCTTTTTCATTCTCCTTAGTTTTTTCCCTCAATATTTTATTTTTTGCTTATAACTCTCTTACATAGTTATATCCTTTCGAAGCTAAAGAAATGTATACCTATGAGGTTTGATTTTAGATGAATTCAATTATGTAATGGAATAATGCTTCGAGGTTTCTCATGCCAGGAAGGAATAAGCTTTACTAAAAGATTCAATAGAGTGATCATGACCACTATTGTCATGGCTAGCCCAAAACAAACGGCTTTGGTAAAGGCAAATCAAATCCGTTGATGATTAAAATCTTACCTAAAGATCTAAAAAGACTTCTCTAGTAACCATGTGTTAAATTACAAAGGGAAGAAACTCATACCAAACAGCCAGAAGCCTCATCCACCTAGTCTACCCGCTTCAATTACTTCACTTCCCATGGCACCACAAAAGTTTCATACCAATATCCACTTCATGAATTCCAACAAAAAATCCTAGACCATGAACATCCTGAAACAACCTAAGCTTATTCCTTTTCAGTATGAAAAACCTCGAAGCATTACTCTATTACACAAATAAATTCATCCAAATATCAAACCTCATAAAGAGTAGACATTTCTTTAGCTTCGAAAAGATATAACCATGTAAGAGAGTTAGAAATAAAAAATAAAATATTAAGAGAAAAAACTAAGGGGAGAGAAAAAGAATATAAAGTGATAAAAGAATATTACAGAGAAAAGAAAAAATTAGTCTATGAATAATTCCCATAAGAAATAGATGAGGTCAAAAAATTAGTATTCGAAAAAATATAAAAAGAAAAATACTGAGAATTTGTAAAGAAAATGAAACATTTGCAAGGCAATTCTCAATATTACACTCCCCAGAGGACTAAAACTAAGTTATCAAGCAAATAAGGGAAATCCACTACGGAACATAAGTTACAAGTGCAAAAAAGATACCATATAATCAAATTGTCAATAGACCTAATGGGTTAGGATGATCAAGTAGTTAATGGAGAATTAATTAGCCTAAAAGACTATATGTCGGGAGAATTTGTATCTAAAATAATGATATATAGTGAGTATCAAGTAGAAATGATTATAGAAGATTAGCCAATACAAAGACTCTTCAAACATCTTGAAAAGTCTGAATTTCTTAACTTAAGCATCAAATCAATAAGCCTTGGATACGAAATAGGTTTTTCGGATAGAGCCAAACATGAAATAGTAATATCAGTGGTCAATCATGCAAAACCATACACCACCCCTCTAGTGATTACAGAAGAAGAATCAAAGGAGATGTTAGAAAGCAATATTATATGACAAAGAATTTGCTGAACTAGAGGACAATGAACATAGCAAACAAAACAAAGAGGACCAAATTAATCTTAGAAAATAAGAATCACAAAATTTATCTTGATAATTTTGAGAAAATTTTGAATATTTTGTATTCCAATCTAGTAAACCACGATTAAAGACAATCCAAGCACCTAAAGCAAATCAGGGCTTATGAAAGTATTAAGAAAAAAAGAGATCCTACTTGTAATTATGTAAACTATAACAATAGCTATGAAGATAATGAAGGAGATTATCTCGGCAATCACGACATACAGACACTAAATTTGAATAACATGATGGAGATCTAGAAGGCCCCAGAGCATCTTACTTTTAAGTCGTGTAACTCTAGAAGGCCAAGTGCATCTTACTTTTGAGTCATGTAACCTTACTAGGCCCCAGAGCATCTTACTTTTGAGTCATACTTTAATACTAGGTCATACAGCATCTGAATAACTTTTGAGTCACCCCACTCAATAATGTATCCTTTCCTTAATAAGGAAGGAAGCTAGTTCCCCTTCTCTATATAAGGAGAAGATCGATGAAGGAAGAAGACATAAAAATTAGGAGTACATATATAGAAATCGGAGAGAGAAATCAGCAGTACACATAGAAATCAGAGATAGAAATCAGAGATAGAAATCAAGAGATATAGAAATCGGGGGTACACTAAGCATTAGAGAAGAGGAGATAGAAAGATAGCTTGATCTTTTGCTTCTAGTTTAAGTCTTTTGTGCTATTTCTGTAAAGCTCTTAAGTTTAATAAGATTATCCTTCTGCTCTAAATATACGTGAGCATTTAAATCCTCCTAAACAGAAAGGGTAAAACCTTTCAACTAAGCAAATCGAAAATGGTTCTATGACCCAAATTTCCCCCATATCGATTGCGGTTCTTAAACAAATATGCTTGAAAACTCTTGTGGAAATGAGAGGATTAACATATGTCAAAGGACCGGCGGAAGAGAGTACCCATTGAGGCAGGAGGCCATTAAGGGAAAAAGAGTACACGGAGGTATGAACATACGTTGAACTCATATCTTAGTAAGGAGGGGTTGAAAAGCAAGATTATTAGGAAAAGAATGGAGGATAGCATAAAATGAAATAGTTAAACCCAAGTACCTAGTAAGGATCTTCACTTTATCTTCACTTTGCTTATTTCGTCCTCGCTTCCCCTAGTTATTATTAATATAAATTTAATATTACTATTATATAAAATTAAAATTAACTAAATTTAGTAATATAATAAAATAAAATTTAACTAAGTTAGGTTTAGAGAACCAAAAACATATCTTTCATTAAGGAGAACCATGATTATAAGTACAAGCTTAACAGGTAATAGGTAGTATACCAAACCCGATGACATACCAAACCTAATAACATTATAAGAGAGAGAACCCTAAGGAAACTCTAACAACTCTAACACTCTCCCTCAAGCTGGAGCAAAGATGTTTATTAACTTCAGCTTGTTACATAGTTTATGAAGTCTAGCTGGTTCCAAGGACTTGGTAAAAATATCTACAATCTTTTCTTCAGATTTTATATAAGAAGCAAAGATGTTTATTACATTCAGCTTGTTACACAGTTTATGAAGTCTAGCTGGTTCAAATATCTACAATTTGTTCTTCACATTTTATATATGGAGTATTAATAATTTTATTGGCAATGGCCTCCTTGATGAAATGACAATCCACTTCAACGTGTTTAATTCACTCATGAAATACATGATTGTTGGCAATAAAAATGGCAGTTTGATTATCACAAAACATATCCATTGGACTTCGGTAATTTTGCCCATATTCTTGTATAAAATTTTTTAACCACAATATTTTACAAACTGTATGAGCCATTGCTCTATACTCACCTTCACAACTTGATCTGGCTACCATATATTTTTTTTGCTTCTCCAAGTGACCAAATTACCTCCTCGATAAGTGCAGAATCCAGAAATAGATTTTTTTTGTCATCAATGCTCCCGGCTTAGTCAGCATGAAAATAGGCCTCAATGTGATTGTGTCCATTTTTGTATATCTTAAACCTTTGACTGGAGAACTCTTAATAATAATATATTGAAGCATCTGAGTGGCAGAATCCCAATGACACTGTTTTGGCTTCTACATAAACCGGCTAATAATATCTATTGCGTAAGATATATCTGATCTTGTAACAGTAATATAATTAAGTTTGCTTACAAGGCATCTGTATTTGGGGGCATCAACATGTTTGGAGTCCTTATTTTCACTATATTTTTGGTCTGGAATAAGAGTCAACTCACTTACAATCACTCATACCCGGTTCTTTTTGAAGATTCATGACATATTTTCTTTATGACATAAATATGCAGTTTTGCTTGTAAGCTATTTCGATTCCCAGAAATGCCTTGGTTTCCCATATCTTTAATGGTGAAATGAGATTGTAAGTATAACTTAATTTGATCAAATACCATTTACATCATTGCCTGTGAGTAGCATATTGTCCACATAAACTGCCAGGATGGTGACACCAGCATCTGACCGACGAATGAATATAGAGGGTCAGCTCGACTATGACAAAAACCTATTGACTTCATTATCTATAAGAGTTTATGAAACCATGCACGTGGACTCTGCTTAAGACCATAAATAAATTTGTGCAACTTACACACCATCTCCCCCCGAGCAACGTAACTTGGAGGTTGCTCCATGTAGACATCCTTAGAAAGATCACTATATAGGAAGCCATTAGTAACATCAATTTGAAGAAGAGGCCAATCACAATTAATAGCCAAGAGTTCAAACAAAATTAACATGGGCCACCGGAGAAACAGTATCGAGATAATCAAACCCGTCAACTTGAAAGTAACCTTTGGCTACCAACCAAGCATTGTGACGAGCAATAGAGTCATCAGAGTGATACTTAATAGTGAATACCCACCGACATGGAACAACACGAGCGTCAGAAGGAGGAGAAACTACTGGCCAAGTCTGGCGAGATTTTAAAATGGCAATCATATCGTCCATAGCTTGTTTCCACTCAGAAACCAGTATAGCCTACAAGGCAAAGAAACAGAGGACAAGGCCATAGAGAATGCGCGGTAAAGAGGAGAAAAGTGACTAAAGGAAGCATAATTGGAAATAGGATATCGAGAGACATTACGCTTGCCTTTCTGTAAATAGACCTGAAATGGAACAAACAACAGACCGTAGACGAAGAAGGGACGGCGAGTGGAGGTTGTGGGGGCCAACAATAGACCTGAAATGGAACAGACAAAGTATGTGGTATATTGGTAGATGGTGTATCAAATGAAAGCACGGAAGGAAGCATGATGTGCACAGTAAGATGATCATGAGTGGATGGGGATAACAAAAGGTTGAAACGTATCAAAAGTCACATTGATACTAACAAAAGTGCAACTACTACTCGGATCCAAGCTGTTAGAGTTTCCTTTGCTTCTTCTTTAGTAGTTTGCTATCGGGTATGGTATAACATCCAATACTCATTAATCTTGTACTTATATTCTCTATTCAACCTTAATGAAAGTTAATTTTCTTTGGTCTAAAACCCTAACTTGGTATCTAAGCATTTTTCGTGTCGCGTCTTCCTCCCCTCCACCCTTCTGCCCCCTCGATTCCTTCCATCTCGCATATGTTTCACCCTTCCGCCTCTTCCTCTTTCCTTCCTTGGTCTTGATCTGATTTTTCAGCTGTGTCTGGCTCCTTTGTTGGCAATGCGATGACTCATTTTCTAACTTCCGCAGCATCCTATTCGGCCGCCTGACTCCTTCGTCCATCGCCTGACATCGTTGTATGTCACCCTAGATGTTCTTCATTGCCATGTCATGCTCTCCAAGTGTCCTGCTCTTGCTCCTCTCTAGTTTCTCCACTCGATGAGATGCCCTATTATCGGTGAGCTCTCCTCTTGGTCTTCTTCCAGATGCGTGCGAGTACTCCATGTGCTATCTCCTCTTTGGTTTCTCCTCTCGGTGAGATGCCTTGTTCTCGGTGAGCTCTCCTCTTGGTTTTCTTCCAGCAGCGATGGTGTTCTCCTGATGCTACTTATTATTGCTTCATTATTCCTTCTTTAATCTACTGAGACTCTAGGATGGATCCCTTTGCTTCCAATGTTGAGATCAAACCTAGCTCCTTCTTTGGAGCAAATATTGTTAAATTTGATGGAACTAATTTTTCATTATGGACTCAATTGATGCGCCTCTTTTTGAGGTCTCATGGCAAGGAGCATCACTTAACACACGATGCTCCTCTCTCTACGGATTTGTCTTATGAGCTTTGGCGTCGTTATGCCATGGTTGTGCTTAAACAATAGTATGGATCACAAAATTGCTCCTACTATCACCTCAAGTCTACTAAAATAGAGTGGGATTTCCTTAACAATACTTATGCCCCTAAACAAAATCTCAATCATGTTTTTCAGCTCTACGAAGAGATCATTAATATGCAACAAGAAGATTGCACACCACAAGAGTTCTATACCTTATTACAAGGGAAATGGGATGAATTATCACAGTATCATCCTCCTTCTACTGATATAGAAGTTACCCTTCAACAACAAGAAGAGTTTCTGGTCGCCAAGTTTTATCTGCTCTTAACTCTCAGCACTCGGCTGTCGGCTCTCAATTACTTGTGGACTCTACTATTACCTCCATCTAGGCTGCTTTCTCTTGTCTACTGTGTGTCTTGGTTTCTTCTCAATCCAAGGACACTCTGAGCGCTCTAGCAGCTCAGCGTGCTCCCTATGTTGGAGGCCGAGGTCGCATGCCTGGCTGAGGGAGTGGTGTGGCCACACCTTTGCACCGTGCTCTCATTGTGGCTATACCAACCATACTCTAGACCATTGTTGGCAAAAGTTTAATCATACTCAGGCCCAAGTGGCTACTGACGTTATCACACCAGATGCTAGCCAATCCTTAACTGTGGACAAAATTGTTACTATATCCGCAACTGAGTATGATAGATTGATGCAATCTGCGTCTACAAATGCTACAGGGCCTTTTACTTTCGTAGCTCCTTCCACTTCTGAATCGGGTATAGCTTCTTCTTCTGGCAATACTTGGAATGTTGATTATGGTACCTCTGCTCATATGACAGGTAATCACGCCTTGTTTGTCCCCTTATCCACTAGGGGTGCTTATGCTCTAGTTTCCATTGTCGATGGTTATCTTGTCCCTGTCCTTGGTATTGGGATGGTTCTTATTTCCACTGTTAATACTCTTCATGATGTTTTGTATATTCCTCAATTTCCTATTAACTTGTTTTCTGTTACTCATTAATGCAACAGTTTTTTCCTCACATTGTTTGTTTCAGGATCTAAAGACGAAGAGGACGATTGGTAGGGAGCCTAGGTGCAGCGGTATCTACATTCTCAATGCATCCTTGTTGTCTCATGTGTTCTCCTCTACTGTAGTCTCTCCTTTCCGGTGGCATTGTCGGCTGGGTCATCCCTCACCTGCTCATCTCCGGCAGTTTTTGTCTTTGCAATCCAAGCCGTCCTTCACTTATGACGCTTGTTAACTTAGCAAACACTATCACACCTCATTGCCTCGTCTATCTACCACTAGAAGTCTGCATCTTTTTCATCTTATACATTCTGACACCTGGGACCTAGTCCAGTTCCTGGTCACGAGGGTTATAAATATTTTATAACTTTTATTGATGATTTCTCTCGTATGTGTTGGTGTTATATTTTGACGAAAAAGTTTGAACTATTTGGTGTATTTTGCAACTTTTAAGCCGAAATTCAAGCTCAATTTGATGTTTCTATCAAACAATTGCGTTTTGATAATTGGAGTATAATAGTGCTTAGTTTACTTCGTTCTGTCACTCTCATGGCATTATGTATCAGACTACTTGTAGCATAGAATGACATTGTTGAACGCAAGAATCGGCACTTGCTTGATGTTGTCAAGACTCTTCTGTTCCATATGCAAGTTCTTCATTCCTTTTGGCCAGATGTTGTCCTTACGGCTTCCTTTCTCTTTATCGGGTTTGTACTCCTGTGCTTGCCAATAATTCTCCATTTTCTCTTCTTTTTTGTCTAAGGTTCCATTTTCTCTTCATATTTTTGCCCCAGACACAAAGCCTGTGTAGCTGCTACTCAATGCATTTTTATTGGCTATTCTCGTACCTTGGAGGGGTATCATTGTGTTGATCCATGTGGTGGTCGCACCTTCATTAGTGTCGATGTGACCTTTCCTGAGTCTCAATATTTTTTTTTCTTCATCGGGTCTAGTGTTCCCATCCCCCTGCTCGTCTTATGGTTCCACTCCTGCTTCTGGCCCTACTCTTCGATGATATTCCTTCCTCCACCGCTCTGCCAGATACTTTGTCTGTTCCCTTATAGGTCTATCGCCAGGGCCCACGCCCTCCACCTGTCGCCCCTTCTTCATCCACAGATCTTGCTGACGATCTTCCTATCGCTTTACGAAAAGGCCAACGTACCATATCTCGGTATCCTCTATCTGATTATGTTTCCTTTGCTTAATTATCTCCTCTTTATCGGGTGTTATTTGTCGCTCTGTCCTCTGCTTCCCTACCACACTCTCATTTACAGGCTATGCTTATTCCTGAGTGAAAACAGACTACGGATGTGGCGATCACCACTTTAAATCTCGCCAGACATGGACGTTAGTTTCTCCTCCCTCTGGCACTTGAGTTGTTCCATGTTGATGGGTGTTCACGGTTAAGAATCCCCCAATGGCTCCATTGCTCGTCACAATGACCGATTGGTCGCCAAGGTTAACTCTCAGCTTTATGGGATTGATTATATCGATACTTTTTCCCCGTGGCCCGCCTTAACTGTGATTGGCTTCTTCAAATAGATGTTACTAATGTCTTCCTGTATGGTGATCTTTCTAAGAATGTCTATATAGAGCAACCTCCCGGATATGTTGCTCAGAGGGAGATGGTGTGTAAACTGCATAAGTCCATTTATGGCCTTACATAGAGTCCACAGGTCTGGTTTCATAAACTCTTCCAGATAATGATGTCAGCAAGCTTTTGTCATAGTCGGATCACTCTATGTATGTTGAGTCATCATCCTGGCGGCATATGTGGATGATATGCTACTCACAAGCAATAATGTAAATGGTATGGATCAAACCAAGTCACACTTACAATCACATTTCCCCGTTAAAGATATGGGAAACTAAAGTATTTTTTAGAATTGAAATAGCCTATAAGCAAAATTGTCTACTTTTGTCATAGAGAAAATATGTCATGGATCTTTTGGAAGAGATAGGTTTGAGTGATTGTACGCCAGTTGACTCTCCTCTCGTTTCAAACCAAAAAATAGTGACGATAAGGACTTCAGGCGTGTTGATGCCACGAAATACAGACGTCTTATTAGCAAACTTAATTATCTTACTGTCATAAGACCATATATATCTCATGTAGTGGATATTATTAGTCAATTCATGCAAAAACCAAAACAATGTCATTGGGACGCTACCACTCGAATTCTTCAATATATTAAAAGTATTCTTGGGAACAAAAATGGACATAATCATGTTGAGGCATATACTGATGCTGATTACACCGAGAACGTTGATGATAGAAAATCCATTTCTAGGCTTTGCACTTATCTAAGAGGTAATTTGGTCACTTGGCAAAGCAAAAAATAAAATGTGGTAATTAGGTCTAGTTGTGAATCTGATTATAGGGCGATGGCTCATACAATTTGTAAAATGCTATGGTTAAAAAATTTTATACAAGAATGCGGGCAAAAGTATCCTACGTCCAATAGATATGTTTTATGATAATCAGGCGGCTCCTGTGTTTCATAAGCAAACTAAATACATCGAAGTGGATTGTCATTTCATCAAGGAGACCAAAGTCATCAATACTCCAAATATAAAGTATGAAGAATAGCTTGCAAATATTTTTACAAAGTTTTTACAATTAGTTAGACTTCATAAACTTTGTAACAAGCTAAAGTTAATAATCATCTTTACTTCAGCTTAAGGGGGAGTGTTAGAGTTTCCTTTGCTTCTTCTTTAGTATTTTGCTATCGGGTTTGGTATAACATCTAATACCTATTAAGCTTGTACTTATATTATCTATTCAACCCTAATGAAAGTTAATTTTCTCTAGTCTAAAACCCTAACTCAAGCAACGATATCCTTTTTGGGTACAAGATTAGCCAATAAAAACATACCGAATAGCGCATGGGCTTAACTTAACAATGCCCAGGCCTAAAACATAAACATAACAAAGACAAACAATCACATGAGGAGTAAGAGAGAAAGGAAACTTAGAAGGAAATATGATAGAAAAGGGAGAATTACCTACAAGAATAGAAGTACGATTTCGATTAATGAATAATGAAGCCGTAAGAACAGCATCATGTCAAAAAGAGCAAAGAACCTACATGTGAAATAATAAGATTCGGGCAACATCAAGCAAGTGTTGATTCTTATGTTCAGCAACTTCATTCTGTGCCGCTATATAGCTACAAATGGTCTAATATATAATGTCATGAGATTGACAGAATGAAGTAAATTGAGCACTATTATACTATAAGGCATTATAAGAATACAAAAGTTTTATAAATACTCCAAATTGAGTTTGGATTTAAGCACAAAAGTTGTAAAATACATCTAAAAATTTAACCTTGTAGTCAAAATATAACACCAACACATACAAGAGAAATCATCTATAAAGGTTACAAAATATTTACGACCCTCTCGACCAAAAATAGGATTAGGGCCCCAAATATCAGAATACATAAGATGAAAAAGATGAGGACTTCTAGTGGCAGTCATATGAGGTAATGAGTTGCAATGGTGTTTGCCTAGTTGACAAGCATCACATGTAAAAGACGACCTGGACTGCAAGAACAAAAATTGCTGGAGACGAGCAAAAGAAGGATGACCCAGCCTATAATGCCACTAGAAGAGAGAGACCACAATGGAGAATGTAGACACCTATACACCTAGGCCTCCTACCAATGGTCTTCTTCATTTTTAGGTTATAAAACAAATAATGTGAGAAAAGAAAGGTGACACTGGTGTTGCATTGGGTAGTAAAAGCACATACAATAAATAGACTAATAGAAAATTGAGGTATATACAAGACATTATAAAGGGTAAGAGCATAGGAAATATGAATTGTCTCAATACTAAGCACAGGGACTAGAACTATCAGCAATGGAAACTGGAAGATAGGCACCTCTAGTGGACAAAGAGGCAAATAAAGTGCGGTTATCTGTCATATGAGATAAAGCACCAGAATCAATAATCCAAGTACTATCAGAAGAAGCAAGAGATGCTATACCCAATTCAAAAGTGGAAGAAGCTACAAAAGTAGAGGGCCCGCATTACCCGTAGGCATAGACTAAGTAATCTATCATACTCAGCAGCATATATGATGATAATTTTAACCAAATTCGAGGATTGACTTGCATCTGGTGTGGTAGTATCAGTAGCAATTTTGGCTTGAGGCAACTAAATTTCTGCCAACAACGGTCATGATTATGGTTGTTACGGCCACAATAAGAACATGGAGAGAAAGTACGACCACGACCTCTCCCATAACTAGACATGCGACCTTGACCCCCAATATAGGGTGCCGACGGAGTAGTAAGCGCGCTAAGAGTATCCTTGGATTTAGAAGATATCGAGATACGCAATAGATGGGAGAAAGCAGCCTGAAGTGATGTGATGGTAGAGTCCACAAGTAGCTGAGAGCCAACAGTAGAGTACCAAGAATTAAGAGCAAATAAAAACTTAGCAACTAGGAACTTGAAGAGTAACTTCCATATCATATGAAGGAGGATGATACTGTGATAGTTCATCCCATTTGTCATGTAATAAGGTATAGAACTCCTGTGGCGTGCGATCTTGGTTATTAGGAACTCTTGCTGTTATTGAAGAGTAACTTCCATGTCAGATGAAGGAGAATGATACTATGATAGTTCATCCTATTTGCCATGTAATAAGGTATAGAACTCCTGTGGTGTGTGATTTTCTTGTTGCATATTGATAATCTCTTCGGAAATCGAAAAACATGACTGAGATATTATTTGGGGGCATAAGTGTTGTTAAGAAAGTCTCATGTTGTTTTATTAGACTTATGATACATAATAGTGGGAGCAATTTTGTGATCTATGCTGTTGAGCAAAAGATTGAGCACTGCCATGTCAGAACGAGGTTAAATCTCATAAGGTGGATCAATAGAAAGGGGAGCATTTTGAGTTAAGTGATGCTCCTTGCCATAAAATCCCAAAAAGAGATGCATCGATTGAGCCCATAATGGAAAATTGGTGCCATGAAATTTGACTATATTTGCTCCAAAGATAGAGTTAGGTTTAATCTCAGCATTAGAAGAGAATGAATCCATCCCAATATAAGTCTTAGTTTGTCAAACAAATAGAGAGTAGGAGTACAAGGGAAGCAATGTGACATCACCTACAGCACTGTATAGACATCCCGATAGTAGAAAATGGAAGTCAGGTTAAAGTCTCACAATGGAAGATTGGAGCAAATGATGCTTCAATGGAAAAATTGAGGCATGTCGTTCGCTCCGCTCACAAAAAGATATCCATCAGGCGCCGAACAAGGTGATAGACAAGGATTGAGCCGGATGAAGTCCGGCTGCTACATCGTTGCCGCGGATAAGTTTTAGTCAACACTGTACATCGAGCTAAAGATGAAGCTCGAGTTGAAGATCAAGCGAGAAACGAAGAGAAAAAAAACTAGACAAGGTGAGCGTGGAGAGAAGGTGGGGTGTGGTGAGCGTGGAGGCGGAAAGGCGGAAGGGCGGAGGGGCGGAAGACGCGAGTAGTCAGTCTTCTGATACCAAGTTAGGTTTAGATAACCAAAAAGACATCTTTCATCAAAGAGAACGATGATTATAAGTACAAGCTTAACAGGTAATGGTTAGCATACCAAACCCAATAACATTATAAGAGAGAGAACCCTAAAAACTCTAACAAACTAAATTTTAATTAATAATTAATTATTAAAATTTTTATTTAATTATAACATATATGAATGATTACCTTTTATATGTTACTAAATTGTTTGATTATTTAAAAAAATAATTTTTAATTTTTATTATATTAATAAAATTTTAAAAATATTATAAAATTATAAAAAAATTACTATTGTACTAAGACAACATCAATTGCAATGTAAATTACCAAACACCTTTTAAAATACTCAGTCACTGCCCTGTTACAACTGCACAGCTACAACTGCAATGTACTCCCAAACAGAGTTTTAGTGGAGTAACGTACCATGAAGCAACTCAGCTCCACGTAGCTTTCATGGAGAAGGCTGGCTAAGCCCCCGAATCAAGTAGAGCAAACCCACAACAAAGAGAATGAAATGGATTCACAATGAAGATAAGCTCAATATGGGAATCAAGGCATCACTGATGGCATCGCAGAGGGCATTGATAATTCGAGTGGGGGAGAATGTCATGGATCAATTATTGTCAGGCGACACCTGACCCATGTGTTGAAGTTAAGTTTTAAGTCTATATTAGTGTCTATATAATATTTTGGGTCAATTACAAGGTGTTTAATGAAATATCTCAATAACACCCACCCTTATGAATAGTTGTATTTTGGTCATGTACTTAATGGACACTTAGTCTATTAAGTTAGTACAATGTAGTTATGTGTATATGGAAACCGATATGTTTATGATTGTGTTAATCTCAGAGTGCTTGAGAGCTTGGAATACATAAAATCAACCTACCAAGGCCTAGGGAAGCCTTCTACACATACATGGTACTTAGTAGTATCTAGGTATTATTAGAGGTGTAAAGGTGCTTATTTAAATCAAACCTTAGGATAACTCCTAAATTTAAAATTGAATGTTACATGCTTTTTGTCATCCCACCCAAGTGCTTGAGTTAGTGTCCTTTTGTAATTGTTGTCTTTTTAATAAAATATAGGGGTGTTTGATTATGTTATTTCACCAAGCGTTTTACTTGCTATCCTTGGAAAAGCTCTATGTTACCACGTGTGCCTTACATAGTGTTGCATGACTTGCATTATTGAAACTATCTTGTCGAAGTAGTTGATCACATGGTTTTAAAACTCGTTCCGTACAAGCGATATATACCGCTGACTATGGATTGATATCAGTTATATATATATATATATATATATATATATATATATATATATATATATATATATATATATATATATTGGTACAAACCAACACTGTTGGTACCATGTGTCGATACCACCGGTACGATACATGTACCAATCCGACAATGAATTGGTATGCCAATTCTGAAGCTGGAAGGGAGATGAATTGCACGAACTAGTGTCCAACACTATTGGTACTCCCTACTTAGACCAGTACAAGCAGGCCATACCACCTATACGGACAAAAATTTTAAACTTGATTAATATAATTAATACAATATAGTTAAAATGTTAATCTCATTATAATTAATTATTCTAATTATTAAATTTTTATTATAATTATGGTTTTTTATTTTTAATGCTATATATTAAAAAAATTAATGTATGGCCGGCTCTGTAACAATTTGTACTCATTTAGATTTGGATTGTGACTAGCGGTGGAACCATGTTGAGAGGAGTGTGGGCAAATGTCTCACTCAAAATTTGAAATATTAAATATTAATATATAATATATAAAAAATTTTAATTTGCCCCCCCCCCTAAATAAATTTTAATCTTTCTAATATTACCCCATATATCTTTGGGTCCTGGATCCGCAATTTGTGACTTACCCTTATTTTACAATTATTATTATCGCCGCCACCACCACCTTATTTCGTCGTCTTTAAATTCACAAGGCTGAGTTTTTCATTAAGTATAATTCTGAAATACCAAATGAAATGTCAAACTAATGAATTTTAACTCGGTGTTCACAGTGCAGTATAGTTATGGTAGCAATTTATTATTCTAACAAAATTTTTATTAACACAAACTGTCAAGCAACTTTTTTAAAAAACACAATAATTTTTAAAATAATACTTTTTTTCACAACTTCAGCATCAACAACACAACCGCAGACATACCCTAAGTGTTATATGCCACATGTATAATCACACTGTGGTCATGCATTAACTAAGATATGACATGAGACCAAGATGTCATATGGACTGGCCAGTCCATATGACAAAAGTACACTATTTTCCCATGGGGTCGAAAGGTAAAGTGATCAACGTCACATGGTACATGTTATCCCTCCGGCAATCCATGTAACAACTTATTACCCATATAGTTGTCAAGTTCAAATATTCACATCTCATAAGCATTCTATAAGTTAAAGCTAATGGAAGCAACTACATTAAAATAAAATCAAAAGTTTAACTGTTCAACTAAAACAAGATAACATTTATGTAACAGAGTGAAACTTGGGGCATAATTTAGGTATAACATCTGCAGTTTACCCTACACTATATGATAACATCTTGAAAGAGGATGTAGCCAATTAAAGGACCACTATCACACTAGGTGCGACCATGAATTCTAACTTCCTTTCAATCTGAAGTTGTATTTACCTTTATGGTCAAGCTGTCAAGTGAAAGATACTAACCATTACAAATTCGACAAAAGCAATCCGAGTAGAATGATGAGAGTCTCCCAGCAGTCTTAGTCGATAAACCTGCATCATAAGAGAGGTTATTCACACTTCTACAGTTCTACTTATGTTGTTCAAGCAGGAATGGTTTTAGTAGAGGCCAACTGGATTGGCTTTGAGTAGCGCATACTAACCTCTCCACAAAGAGATTCAAAGAAGAGTCTAACTTCAGCTTGAGATACCTGTACCAATATAAACCAATTAGAAAAAGGAGACCCAGAAGGATGTTGGATTTAGCCGGAGTTCCGTGGTAGAGAGCTCCAAAGAACTTGAGTGTTCTTTTGAACTTTGTTTACAATTCTTTCAAATAATGTTTGTTGCATCAGAAGTGTTTTACAGGTGCAGTAGCAGAAAAATACAGACTTATTGAACCATAATAATAAAAAACCAATGTGATGCAAAGAACTTCACATGGGAACTAAGTATGTTCTCTTGAGAAAATCTGCATTGAGAAAGCTTGGCCTAAAACAATGCGATGCGAAATTGAGTGAACAATCAATCAAACGCCAGCTTTGAACTTGCTTATGGACCCCTCCTGACTGAACTAAAAAAATTTATACTTTCCAAAATTAGAGGTACGTTTTCATATCTTAGCCCAGAGTTATTTGTGAAATTAATGGATTGACATTGTTGCTTCCAAACGGAACTGCAGTTCAGGACTAACCCAAACCTCAAACAGTTAAAAAATAACGACCAGTGTACGAAGCTGGACACAACTTGCATATTAAACTGCCATGAGATCTATAATGCGAGAGTTACCACACCTTCTTGTCAATATTTGTGCAGTACACGGTTCTCAAACACATCTCACGTTCATCATCCGACTGAAACCACAGCAGTGCTTACATAGGAGGAATAATAAGACAAAAGAGAAAAACCCATAAAATTATCATTGACTTTGACGAACCTAACAGTCAAGTTTCACATACTAAAATACCTTTGGCAAAAACGTAGGATTGACAGGTGCAATTGCAGTCTTTGAAGGAAGCACCCTAACAGGGTAAAACCCAAGCATGGTTCCTGAAAGATCTAAAGCAGCTCTTGCGCCTTCTGAATCACATCAGCTTAAACAAGGGTTGTTAACTTCAAATATCTTAATTGAAATAGAATGAGATGCAGATTTATTGCACTGAATCTTACCCTCATCAGTGAACTCTATGAAGGCAAAACGAAGGACAGTCTTTGGGTCCCCACATATGCGACAGTCAACAACCTGCGGAATTAAAAAACACATTAATCATATACAAGGTGATTAATCTCCTTGAAGCAGCCTGAAAGATTCTTTAAGGTAATTCACCTGACCACAGTTGATGAAAAGAGCTGCAAGCTCTTCTTCAGTAACCTACATAACAGAGTTGTAGAGAAGATTTCAACCAAAAGATGCAAAGAGGATCAACCACAACAGAGCATAAAGAATATGGTGTAATGAAACAACTAAGTGACAACTAGGGGTGTCCAAAACAATTAAAAAAACCACTGAACCAATCAATTCGGTCATCGGCCAATTTTTCAAGAGGATAATAGAGGTTCAGTTCGGGACTATACATACATACATACATATATATATATATATAATTATTATTAATTATTATACTTAAAAAAGTTTTTTTTATTTTTATGTGGACCAGCAATTCATCAGACCAATCCATCAATGCTGCCAAAGCCCCAACCAGGCCAGGACTTTGTTAATTAGTAAATTAGTAGCTATCAGATGCCCTAGCCACCATTCCCCATGCCAATCTCAATTCCCATCACCACTTCTCTCCTCGCCGGCCGGTGGCTGCCATCTCCCAATCTCCCTCGACTTCCACTCGTCTCCACTTCGCACCGGCTACTATCTCCCACTCTCCCTCAAAAGCTTGACTCTTGATCTAGACTCATGCGAGTGCGAGGTATGACTCCCCTCAATCCAGTGGCTCATCTCCGACTTCTTTGTCTCCTCGACCTCGCGCTCACTACTCTGCATTGGTTTGGTGCTTTCCACTTTAGTTCCAATCAAGTCTCATGGTTCAGGACTACCGGCACAATGAAGCCTTCAACTTTCTAAAATTACTAGTTTACTATAAACTAGTGGTTAACCAAAAATCAGTAGTTAACCGAACTAAAAAATTGATTAACTAGTTAACCAGGATTTTCGTTTTTCGTTCAGTGGCGGTTTGCAAGTTTGTCAAACCAATAAATTTGGTTCAAGACAAATTTTTAACTCTCAGTTCGGTTAATTGAACCATAAACACCCTAGTGACAACAACATCAATTAATAAGCTCTCAAATTCTTTATCCACCTAGTTTGTATATTGCTATAGAATATGATGGTACAACCTAGAAGTTATTTGGATATATAAAAGCTTAGCTACATGTCTGCCAGAATCATTCTGCAATCTATATGGAAAAGTCCAGAATCCAGGTAAGAATTTATCTCCAAATATCTTGTGAGCCTATGTGGATGAGGACAAAGAAATGAATAATAACGAGATTGTCAAATAATTGAACTTTCCCTTTATTCATTCCACCATGACAAGGAGATCATCCATTGCCCTTGAGCAAACTGGTGTTCAGTGAGACATAATTTATTTAATAATGCATCAGGAGATTTAAAACTAAGAAACCTACAATAGGCGTAATATAAAAAAAACAATCAAGGTAAAGTACAAAATCATAAGCATAGCTTTAGCTGGCATTTTAAGTCAAACATTCAATGCACCACCAGCCAAAGTTTTCACACTCCCAGCAATATATAACATTCATAAAAAAGAAAAAAGAAAAAGGAAGCTATCACTTGCAACAATGTCGTACGTGTATGTTGTCTATCAGTGGTATAATTCAATAGGATATCAAAGGTCTTACATTCGATTAAAAAAATCTAGCTGTGGTTAAATTTGGGTCAATTAGATTGTTATAAGCTCCATACTAATTAATCAGCATAATTTCCTAAAAACCTAGATTTATACTTTACCACTCAGAGAGTCGTCCATGTCAAGTCCTTAAAAACATTTTAATGTGTAATGATCATGATAATAGAGTAGTATATTTTTCATTTACGTAAAAATTGGTGGTGTTAGACAGCCACAGATCTAAATGAGTAAGGTATCTTGGTAAGATATCCGCAAATTGAAACAAAGCTTAAATGTCGTTTTACCTGATGATCTATATCTGCAACATATACAGTTCGTCTTATCACCTCGTCTCTCTGGGCCAAGCTCGTCCGATGATTAATCCGACGCTTAACCTGACAGTATAAATTTTTATTCTAATCAAACAACCCGACATAATAAGAAATCAGAAAAAAGCATACCAAGAGATAACAAGCACAAACAAAAACCCTTACCCGCCTCGCACCATCCCCACAGACGCCTCCGTTCCTACCCTGACCAGCCCCAAATCCATTACCATAAAAACCACCTCCAAATGCGACGTCACGGCCTCCGTTGGAAGCGGCCTGCCTGCTATCAGCAATCGATGGTGGAATGAACTCCTCCGCCATCGGATTCAACTTCGACAAGAGCTCCTCCAGATCCCTCATATCCCGGTCGGACCCCTGTACGTCCGAGCGCTGCGATAAAACGGAGGGCCGAGGATCGGTTGAACGGTGGATTTGCTGAGCATTCGCCAGGAACCCTGCAGCAGGGGAGGGGTCATGTTGGGATCGGTGAGTAAGGAGAGAGTCGCTGCCGACGGTGGCGGCGAAGAGCTCGATGGTCTTGTTGGAAGCGGATGCGACTGAACAAGGGACCCGATCATCGCCGTTCGCTGACTCCATGACGGCCATGATCCGATCAGATGGGGCAAGGGCCAACTCGTCGCACTCGCTCGCGTCTCTACTGCCATCGCACATAGAATTGAAGCTTTTATAACATTTCGCCACAAAACTAATTTAATTATTTAGTCCTCCCTTATTTCTTATTTACAATAAAGTACTTATTTCATTGTATATGGTGAGTAGTGACAAGTTACAAAACAAGAATGCTCATGTGTCTAGATGCATAATTAGAAGTGAACATTCGGTTTGGTAGAATTAAATTTTATTAATTATTAAATATTTTGATAAATTTGATTCAATAAAAATAAATTTGATTTTAATTTCGGTTTCAAGTTTAGTGAAGTTCAATTTTTATTTCGGTTTCGGTTTTTATCTTTTCGATTAGATAAAAAACTGAAGTTATTGACATTTATAAATATATATATTCTAATTTCTAAGTACCTAATATTGATGTGTTATTATGTCATCAAATTAAAATAAAAGTTGATTAAGTGGATATCACTTTGTGTGTTTGTGCTAGAGTGTAAGATTGTGTGGATTGAATTTATAAATATTTTTTTATGTAATTATGATTTATGTAATAATAAATTATAAATATTTTATTTTATTTTTAGTATTTTATCAAATTTATTAAAAAAATATTAAATTTGGTTCGATAAAAAAATTAATTTATTAAAAATTCAATTCGTTTTCAGTTTATAAAGTTTTGGTATAAAATTTTTTTGATAAATTTAATTCATAAATACCTCACGTCTATGTATAATTTATTGTAATCAATTATGACACATGTATAAACAATGTACCAGATCAAATAAAATTTTTATAGAAAATACTTTTTTGTATTTATATAATGTTTGACTATTGAGTTGTCTAATAAAATTAAACTTTAGGATAACTTTCAAAATTAAAATTAAAAATTTTGAAATTATTATTATTATTTACTCTGAGTGGTTTTTACCAAATCTAGTATTATGGGACATTTAATCCAATATTTTACCTTGCATTGCCCAAATTTAAAATATTGCAATTAAGGAGATTTGATATCTCACAGTATTTGGCATCAACATATATCAACAAAGCACGTATGAATTCTCTAAAAGTAAAAAAAATTAGGTTGCATGATGAAGCTAAACGTATACAAAGTTGTACTCAATAATATACTCAAATTTTTTTTTTTTTTTAAAAAATCTATTTGTACAAAAATTCAATTGCATATATTATTGCTCCCTTGTCATTGCCTTTATCTAGGCCAATGCACGATTCGGTTAACCGAACCGTGAGGCTAAAATCCAAACTGAACTGAATCTATCAGTTAAGAAAAAATACTAACTATTCCCAAATCAATATACTGATTAACCGATTTTAACCGATTAATCAGTTAATTATTTTTTTATTCGATTAACCATCAGTTTCTGATTAACTGAATCTATTAATCTTTCTATTTCTATGTGTTTTAGACCTTAATTTCTTACAATTTAGTAATTTACATAGCCCAAAATTAATCATCAACACAATATGGTCCAAGTGATCAAACTCTAGCACAATTAAATCTTGGGTTATAATAATAATTGTTGTTTCCCTTCATACAAATACATACAAACTAATACTTAATGCTATAAATTTTACTGCACAACTGAAGGAAGTGAAGAATGGAAACTCTTAGAAGTGAAGACTGGAAACTTGTATAGCTGTATCAACTATCAACCCAAATGACTTAAGGAAGTGGCTTTAATCACTGCTGCATGACATTGATAAGATTCTAATAGACTAGGTTCCATTTTAATGGATTAGTTAGAAGTTAGAACACTGCCTATCCATTTAGCTCTGTTGGGCACACGGGCACAATTTGTGGTGGAGAAGAGACTGTCATTGGTGGGAGAGAAATCGAAACTCAGTCACTGGTTTGCCGAGATGATGGTGACTGGTGAGGAAGGGAAACGCTTTCCTCAAACCTCGCTAGGACAATGGTGGGAGGCCGAGGGTGAAGTGGAGAGAGAAAGCGCCAGCGAAGGGGCGAGGGTTAGGGCAAAGGGCGATCGGTGAGGGGCGAAGTCGAAGGGGGGTGAGAGCGATAGCTTTACAGGTCAAGGGCGACTAAAGGGCGGCAAAGGGCGACTAACGAGGGCACACGGGCACGATTTATAAAGTCGAAGGGCATTCAGGAAATGGGGCGAGGGCGAAAGTGCGGCTGGCGACTGGCGAGTGTAAAGTCGAGGCTTCGAGGGCAAGTGGCTGACTCGCCCGTTCTCTCGTGCCCTCGCCCGTTCCCGGATCGTATTCCAACCTCCTTACTGCGAAGCCTCATTTCGGATAGACGATGCCAGCCGGAATCCCGATTCGACTTTAAAATGCAAGAACAAGAATGCGGAGCCCTATCTCAGAAATGCAAGGCAAAATCATGTTTTCTTTGATGAGATTGGGTTTTTAAAAGTTATGTTCTCTCTCGTCCTCTCGCCGTCTGCAACAGACGCGCCAACAGAATAATTCTTCTATCAGTTCACATCTCCGAGTACAGATCTAACGAGCGGATCTCCGCTTCCAGTATCACTTCCCTATTCCACCGCCACAAGCCCTGGCCGCCTAGCACAACGACAGCCGATCGTGCACAACATTTTCTAATCGGCGATCTCCTTCCTCCTCTCCAATCGCTCCTTCCGCCGGCATCCTCCACGCCAACGGCAGCATTCCCCCGTCCGTTAGTATCTCCAAGTACAGATCTAAACAGAGGATCACCGCTTCCAGCATCGCTTCCCTTTTCCACCGCCACAAGCCCTGGCCGCCCACTATCATCGACGGCCGATCGTGCACACCATTTTCTAATCGGCGATCTCCTTCCTCCTCTCCAATCGCTCCTTCCGCCGGCATTCTCCACGCCAACGCCCTTTCCCCTGTTCGAGATCCGATCGGCGTCGGACTTCACCCATCTCCTTCCGCACGCGAGCTCTTTCAACGAGTGCTGCCACCAGATCCGCCGGCTATGCATTCCACGTCCGTCGTCTAGCCGCTTCTGCCATCCCCGTGAAAGGAGCCGGCGAAGCCACAGAAGAAAGCGACATCAAGATCGGTATTCTTCTTTAACAACTAGTCACATACTCCTTTCTTTTTTACCAAAAGAAAACAAATAAGATCCTAAATTCTCTAGTTTTCCCTCATCAAATCTCGTGCCTAACATAGAAATCATCTTCCATCCATCAACAAAATTCATTAGGGTTCTATACAATTCATATTAAAATCATCTTCTTTCCCTTTTATCTAAATACCTTAATATTAAGACTTAACATAAAGATCAATAATGTAGATATTGGCAGTAAATTATTTTACATCACCCTCCTCTATTTCCTTCCCGCTGTGTTTTAGTAGAGGGATAAAAATCACGAAAGAAAGAAAATATAATAGAAAAAATAAGAATTAAAAGAAATAATTATTTTCTCTTATAAACTTGTTGGGAGGAAAGAAAATATGATAAACTTATTTTTAAAACTATATCTATTATACTTAATGAATAGATAATTAATAATTATATAAATAATATAGTTTACTAATTAAATAAAATATTAAAATTTTCTATTAAATATCATTATTATTATCTAGCATATTATTTATTTATCTTTATTTAATATTATAATTATATTAATATAATATTATAATGTAATAATATATTATATTATATTATATGTTACATTATATAATATATAATAGAGCAACAATCTCACCTGCGAGTAAGGAAATATTGTTTCCATCTAATTTATGGCTTATTTGAGGGAAAGGAAAGAAATATAATTCTTTCTTTTCATTTTCTTAGTTTCAAAGAAGGAAAATACAAAAGAAAAGAAAACAATTAAAACCATTCCCTCGAAAAGAGGCGGAAATCCAATTTCCATCCTCTCGCTTAAAAAAAACCTTGCTGCTTGCTTTCATCCTCTCTCGCACGCCGCTCAAAGCTTGCTGTCTTCCTCCTCTCTTGCCCGCCGGAAGCTCGCCGTCCGAGCTCACCCCCTCCGTCCAGCCGGTGGGCGGCAGAGATCCTCGCCATGCTCACCCCTCTCCTCTCCAATTGTTCGAGGCTCCGAGCTCGCCCCTCTCGCGCTCATGGATCTGGCGGAAGTGGTGTACGAAGAAGAGGCGGCGGCAGACGCGGCACAGGTAGGGGACGGGGGAGGGAGTAGTTGCCTCGGCGCAGTCGGCAGCTCGGTGGGGGGGCGTGAGCGGCTCTGACTGGGGCGGTGGCAGAAGGCGTGGTGGTTGGCGTAGGTGACGGAGAACCGAAGGCGGCCGCGAGGTGTAGGCAACTACTCTCATCCCCTCTCAACCTCTTGCCGCCATCCTCCTCTCTCGCCCGCCCGAGCTCATCTGCCTTCCTCCCCTCTCATCCGCCAAGCAGAGAGCTTGGTATGTAGATCGGTGAAGGCGAGGGCGTCGGACGATCTTCCGCAGCTAGCGAGGTGGCACTTGATGGACTCAGCCATCGTGAGCTCATCGGGGACAGTGGGCGAAATGGAGGGCGCAGGGAAGCTCTTCGCCAGCGGACGAGAAGGGCGAATCTCCACCGGAGAGGAGGTAGAAGACGAGCAGGAGACGATATTGAGGCTTTCTTTTCCCTGTTGCTTTCTTTTCACAGAAACAAGAGACCTGAAAAGAAAAGAAATTATTTATTTCCTTTGTTATTTCTATTCTATCCTCATTTTTTTTCCTTATTTCTTTCCTTTCTTTGAAACATACCTCAGAGAAAAAGTTTTGAAGTTTTTTCCATTCCGTCCCTTTCCTTTTATTTTCTTTTCTCTCCGAATTTTCTTCCACTAAAACACAGTGTTAATAATAAAGTCACGGGTCAAATATTACCTTCGTTACTTACTCGTCTTCACACTTAATATTCACTATAAAATTTTGATATATTGATAGAGACCTCCTTTAATAAGGAGGGGTGTCCTCCCCTTTGAATTCAAAGCATTACCAAAAAGAAAATAAAATAAAATATCATTATCATTAGACATTACACAGCCCCTCTATAAATACAATTAAGCATTTTGAACTAGAAAATTGATGCCATAATCATTCTTCTTCTCGAGCACAACAAATACTCCTTTCAATTTTGCTTATACAACCAATAGGAGAGTTGCAACACCATTCCTTCCTTTTTAGGCCACAAGCAACACAAGTTAATCTTTCTTCAGCTACTATGCATCAAAATGTTATTAAAAAAAAAAAAAAAGAAAAGAAAGAAACCAATGGACTTTTGCTATTGATTATGCCACCACCTAGAATAGAGGATGGGCCTCTCCCGTTGAAAAAATTTTCTAAGCAAAGGGCTGCTCAAGATTCCTGAGCACAGCCCCCTACGATTCGAAAACGTGTTCAACTTTTGCAAATCTCAAGAAAATAAACAGTAATAAATTACTCCGTCAACCGACGTTAATAGCTCCATTAACGTCTGTTATATTTTTTATATCCACGATTATCGCGATAATCATGGATAATGCATCCACGATAATCGTGGATGCAGCCTGTATTATCGTGGATACAGCCTACATTATCGTGGATGCAACCTGCATTATCGTGGATACAACCTATATTATCATGGATACAGCCTGTATTATCGTGGATACAGTCTACATTATCGTGGATGCAGCCTACATTATTGTGGATACAGCCTGCATTATCGTGGATACAGCCTATATTATCGTGGATATAGCCTGTATTATCGTGGATACAACCTACATTATCATGGATGCAACCTGTATTATCATGGATACAGCCTACATTATCGTGGATGTAGCCTGCATTATCGTGGATACAGTCTACATTATCGTGGATGTAGCCTGCATTATCGTGGATACAACATATATTATCGTGAATGCAGCCTGCATTATCATGGATACAGCCTGTATAAATATCCATAATTATGGAGAGTGTATCCACGATTTTTTTTAATATCCATGATGGTGGATGCAACCTGCTTGATCGTGGATATAAAAAAAATAACAGATGTTAATGGTGCTATTAACGTCCATTGACGGAGCTATTTATTACTGTCTATTTTCTTAAGATTTGTAAAAGTTGAACACGTTCTCAAATTGTAGGGGGCTGTGCTTAGGAATCTTGAGCAACTTCGTTGCTCAGAAAAATTTTTCTCTCGTGTTGCCCCTACACACCAAGGATAAAAGAGGTTGGCCTCAACTACTACTTACACTCATCCTGCATTTGTCCATTAATTCTAATAATATTATGAGAAGAGAGGTTGATGACGGCTTTTCTCTCGTGTCAATCATCAATATTTCACTACTATGCTTGACTTGTCTATGCCATTTCATATTGTGTTGATCTAATAACATCCTCTCCTCCTTGCTTAATCAATAGAAGAAATACAATCTTAACAGCCCTGTTTAGCCATACTTTTAAGCAAAAAAGTATGAAAAAAAAAAGAGTTTGGTAATAAAAAATAGGAGTAGAAAGTAGTAAAGAGAAAGTAAAAATTGAAAAAAAAAATTATAAATTGATTTTTTTTACTTTTTTTGCTTTTCTAAAAAGTCAGAGATAAGAAAAAAAAATATAATAACCAATTATAGTTTATCATATTTACAACACATGAGAATATATATTATTTTTTAAATAATTTAAAATTTTAAAACAAAAAATTATCAAATATCTTAAATTACGCTAGTAGATAAAAGTAGTTAAAAAATTATTTATTAAACAACTTAAGAATTTTAACAAAAAGTATATTATAATTCAAAGACAATTATACTAGCAAGTAACACCATGGCCAGTTTGGCCCTAACTTAGTGGTCAAAGCACTCTTTTCATTGTGCCGCCCTTTCTATCATAAAAAACCACATTTGCTTTCCCATCTAAATTTTTAGAAACTATCTTACAGGACTTTTTGCAAAAATAAAACATGAAAAATGTATAAAAATTAAAATATAATGCCGCTGAAAAATTAAAAGTGACAAAAAGACCAATTGTAAAGATTATTGATTATTTGATAAAGTATGACTACTCAACTCTCTCTGTTTAACCATATAGAGTTGCTTACAAAATTTATTTTTTTTAAAAGCATAACCCTTATTTCATTTTGTGATGTTTGCTTGTTAGTTTTGTTTTATAGTCTGTTTGGTTAATAAATTTATAAGATATTTGGTTAATAAATTTTTAATTAATGTTAAAATTTAAAATAATAAATAAATATATTTTTTTAAATTAATTAAAATAATAATATATTTTATTTTTTTATATTAAAATTTTAAATTATTTAAAATAATAATATCTAAAATTTTAAATAAAATTATATAAATTACTTTTTAGAGAAAGCAGAAAAATTAGATAGCATATATAGCAACATAAAAAATAATAATATTTTTCTAGTGCTAGCCCAACCTAGTTATAGGCTTTTTTCGTAAAATGATCTAAAATATAATATTTTTATAAATTAAAAGTATATTACTATTTTATTAATTGTAAAAACATTTAAAATTAGATCTTTCCACCCATCATGTTGTGCATCTTTTCAAGATTTCATTCACATAAAATTAGAAAACACTCATCATTAAAATTGGAACATGGAGAATGTTGACTTTTAGGCGTTCTAGCATGTTACAGCCACAGATTTACAAACTCACGCTCACCTCAAATTTCCCTTTTATTTAATTTAGCCCCTCATTAAATATCACACCACATAAATTAATAATTATATCTTCTTTTTTTTTTTTGTGAATTTCGCTCTTCGTTAATTCAATGAACTTCTTCGTTTGTACAGCACTGAGGAATAATAAATAAACAATAACACCACGTCAATGTCACGTGCTCCGATCATTAAAGCAAATAAATATCGTGTTGCATCACATTTTTCTTGTCCTCTCGAAATTTCCCAGCTCTAATTTTATTTTTAAAATTTCTCTTAAATTTGTGAGTCTATTTTTTTTTCTTTCAAAATGAAATAATAATTTATTCGAATAAATATAGTAATACTTAATATTTTATTAAATTTATAATATTTTTAATACATTATAAATTATAAGAAAGCCAATGTGCACAATAATTTGGAGAAAAAAAAAACCTAAAACCAGAATTGCATGGCCGACCGTCATTTCAATTGAAGTGAACCGTCCAATTTTGTGGAATTGAATTAATTACAATAAAAAAATTTCTCTGTTTTTTTATTGGACTATGTTATGTCTAACCATTCAAATGACTCCGACCTCGGAACTGTGGACCGACGTCCTCCTCCATAAAAATCGTCTGCCTACGTGGCAGGATCTAGCGGTTGTTCTTGGAGGAGCATATTCGCGCTGTTTCGCCACGGTAGGACCCGCTCGCAGACCCAACGCGAGGACGGGGATATCCCACCACTAGTTCACTGCCACGCGTCGCCTGCTCTTCGTCCCCGCTCGTTAGGACTTCCCGGTTAAAGTACCGGCGTCGCCGCTGCCTCCGCTCGCCGTCTCACGTAGTCTTGCAGAAGCAGTAAGCCAGGGATTTCTCTCCTCTGTGTGGTAAATGCTACTGGTTTACTTCTCATTCCTCGTGTGAAGCGAGAACTATCGCATTGTGGTTTGTAGGATTTTTTTTCTTTTTTATTTTTTTCATTATTGTGTAGAAGATTTCATGGGGGAAGTTCGGGTTTTTAGGTTTTCGTTAGTTTGGATTGATCGGAGGATGAGACACTGGAATGAAATCCCTCATGGTAACGACACCAAATGAGCTTTCTGGTGATTTGCTATAGCTATAAATCTCTTTACTTGGAGATGATGGATTCCTGTAGATTTCACTAGAACTTAGTGTTGAATGAAGCAGATCCTTTGTTTATGCCTTTCAACACACGCTAACATAAATGAATCTAGTTCGAACTTGAGGAAGAAAGAGGGTTTTCATAGTCCCAAAATAAAGTCGGTAAATTTATAATTTTACTTTCATTTAACTTCAATCTTTGTACCACTTGAAATCTTTTTCTAGTTAATCTGTGATAATTAAGTTTGTGGAAATTACTTTCCATTTTTTAGTTGGCCATCATTTTGAAAAATGTTCAAACGGAAGACCATTTTTTGACCATCAATTTGGTTGCTGCCAGTTTGCTCAAAAAGAAAATTGGTTGCAGGGAGCTTCTTCCAATGGCTGCTGTTACCGCCTCATACTTGATCTCAAAGTGCTCATATTCCAGCCATGATGTAGCTTTTGATTCCGAGGCTAAGACCTTCCAGAGCAGAAGGATTCCATGCTTGAAGAGCCATGCCTCTACTTATGAAGGGTTGAGAACGAGGAATGCTGTGGATTCACGTCAGATGCGATTGAACACCAATAGAACTTCAAGGGTAGCTGGGAGGGAGATTCGGCAAGCTAGCCGAAGACCCTGGGCTGTCGTTGTCTGTGGTACTGGTATGAACATTATATTTGTTGGTACTGAGGTGGCTCCATGGAGCAAAACTGGGGGGCTCGGTGACGTTCTTGGAGGATTGCCACCAGCTTTGGCGGTAATTATATGCTACAACAGCATGCTATTCTGATTATTATTATTATTATTATTTGCTATTTTGAGTGTTTCTAACTAAGTTCGTTCTTTTGTCTGGTTCTTATGCAGGCAAATGGACACAGAGTTATGACTTTCGCACCACGATATGATCAATACAAAGATGGATGGGATACCAGTGTCCTAGTTCAGGTATACTGGTTTCTTGATGATACATGCTAGATTTATTAGATAAAATCGTTTGTAATCTTTTGAGTCTCCTTGCTCAAAATTCCTATATGCAGTTGCAAGTTGGGGATAAAGTTGAAACTGTTCGCTTCTTCCACTGCTATAAAAGAGGAGTCGATCGGGTGTTTGTGGATCACCCTATGTTCCTTGAGAAGGTTTTCTTACTTCTAAGATTGAATGATGTTCTTGTTTATCAATACTATCTGTTTCTCTTTTTCTATATAAGAAATCAAGCTGAGTCCTTACTATGTATCTGCAATCTACATCCTGTAGGTTTGGGGGAAAACTGGAGGAAAAATATATGGTCCTGTCACAGGAACTGACTATGAAGACAATCAGCTAAGATTTAGCCTCTTTTGTCAGGTAAGTTTTTGCTTTATATCTAAATGATTTCTTGGATAAAGAAAAGAGAATATGACAGAATTCATGAGACTGATTTTTGTACAAATAAAAGAGATGAACATCAAATAGTCTTGCAATAGGTTAATTAACAAGCAAGAATGGATCATTCAAAGGTTTTGTTTTAGTGATTGTTTTCATGAGAAGTATATACCCAATCAATTTAGTGTGATTGGAAAGAGCAAAATATTTATGACAATCAATAGTTGGAATTATAAAAAATGACACCATTCCACTCTTAGAATGCAACTTGGTTCAATTCTTCTGTGCTGAGTGAACCACAACTAGAGCTTAGTTACATAGGAATATTAAAACTATGTTTCCCATAGGAGAAATAAAAGTAAAAAAGAAGTAAAATAATTAAGGAATGAAAATAAAGGTAAAATAGATACATGTTTTCAGTCACATATGATATATGAAAGTTCATATTTATGATTTTTTACACTGATGATTTTTCTAGGCGGCTTTGGTGGCTCCAAGAGTTCTAAATCTCACGAACAAACATTTCTCAGGACCATATGGTGTGAAAAATATTTGCTGGTACTCCTTTTTTAGACGATTCCTGCATATTATATTGTGTTGACAATTGAGTCTTTTATTAGGGGAGGATGTTGTGTTTGTTGCTAATGATTGGCACACTGCTCTTTTGCCCTGCTACTTAAAGACTATGTACCAATCATATGGCATCTACAAGAATGCAAAGGCATGTCTCTCGGACTTTGTGCTTGCTTCTCGAAGAATTATTACTGACATAAGTGACTGATTCCTGATCAATTGTTTACTTGGTTTCAGGTCGTTTTCTGCATTCACAATGTTGCTTACCAGGGCCGGTTTGCCTTCTCAGATTTTTCACGTCTTAATCTTCCTGACAAATTTAAAGCGTCTTTTGATTTCATGGATGGGTATAACATCTTTATTTACTAGCTTCAATTCATACCATGAGGTTAATGAATTTTTTTCTCCCGGCCAAAATAACATAATAAACTTGATTTACAGATATGACAAACCTGTGAAAGGAAGGAAAATTAATTGGATGAAAGCTGCAATAATAGAATCACATAGGGTCTTGACTGTGAGCCCACATTACGCCCAAGAGCTTCTGTCAGGTCCAGAAAAAGGTGTTGAGTTGGACAATATCCTACGACTGAAAACCATCTCTGGAATAGTAAATGGGATGGACACTAATGAGTGGAATCCATCCAACGACAAGTACATACCTGTACATTACGACTCAACTACTGTCAGTTCCTTAAGCCAAGTTTCTTTTTCTTTTAATTTTACTTGCAAAATCAAGCTTCTATTACCTCAGTTTTGACATATAGACGAAACTGACAAGGGAAATTTCAGGTAATGGATGCAAAACCTCTCAACAAGGAAGCTTTACAAGCTGAAGTCGGTCTACCTGTTGATAGAGACATCCCTGTGATAGCCTTCATTGGCAGACTAGAAGAGCAGAAAGGCTCAGACATTCTAGCTGCAGCAATTCCAGGATTCATTAATGAGAATGCTCAAGTGATTGTGCTTGTAAGTAAAAAAGTTAAATCTGTGCCTGAGACGTTGCTGCTACACTGACTGTATACGTTTTGCTACTTAGCATTGAGGCTAATTGCGCACTACTATAGGGTACTGGCAAAAAGAAGTTGGAGAGTCAGCTTGCATTACTTGAGAAAAAGTATCCAGACAAATTCAGAGCGCATCTGAAGTTCAATGTTCCTTTGGCTCATGCAATCATGGCAGGAGCAGATATTCTTGCTATTCCTAGCAGATTTGAACCATGTGGCCTAATTCAGCTTCAGAGCATGCGATATGGAACTGTATGTTGCCTCTTCTCTTTAGTATTACATTCATCAACTTTTCTCCATCTGTCTAGTATTGTATATGTTGCCTCTTCTCATATATGCATGCGACATGGAACTGTTTGTTGCCTTACCTGATAATTTTTGACCTGCTGTATTCATTCTTATTATGTTCGGCTTGTCACTGGATTGAAATCTGGTTTTTGAAATATTTAGCTATTGGCCAAGGCGATCAGAAACTCCACCGACAAAGTTCCTAATCATCTTAGCTGTTATCCAATGCCCGAATGTTCATCTCGTCTGATCTCTGGAATGCTCGTACCTTTGCCTTGTTTCAAGAACCATTTTTTGATGTGATTCTAAGATGATGTAGACATGTAGTATCATATCATTTTGCAGCATATTACGCACTCCTCGATCTGATTATTTGTGTTTAAACTATTTAAGCTGTTAAGCATCTACAAATTGCTTTGGCAACCACCACAATTAACTAAAGTAATCACTGACCATTTCTAATACTTGATGCAGATCCCCTTGTGCAGCAGCACCGGTGGACTCGTTGACACTGTCAAAGAAGGCATCACAGGTTTCCATATGGGCCCCTTCAATGTGGTGGTAGGAACACACACCCTTGTTAAGTTCAATAGATGATCGCCATATCAATGCACAAACATGATTCTAGAACTCATTGAAACTCCCATCTCTGCTATCTTCCAGTGCGAAGCCGTCGATAAAGCCGACGTGCAAAAGATTGTGAAAACTGCAAAAAGGGCCCTCAAGTTTTATGGAACGCCTGCTTTCCAAGTGATGATCCAGAACTGCATGGCCCAGGAACTCTCCTGGAAGGTGCGTCTTAAAGATCATTTTACTATATAGTTCTCACGTGCATATTCTATAGCACCTCATCTAATATATTTAATACTTCATACATTTTCGGACTTTGCCGGTACCTTATACACCATTTTGATGTGGTTGTTATGTAACAGGGACCTGCTAAGATGTGGGAGCAGTATCTCCTCAGCCTGGAGGTTGCCGGTAGTGAACCTGGAATTGATGGGGAGGAAATCGCTCCTCTTGCCAAAGAAAATGTGGCTACTCCATGAAAATGATCGAGTGAGAACTTATTCTGGGAGAAAAATTGTAAGGTGTAGTATCTAGTTATTTCTGGAGAGTTTGAGAAATGTAGAGTTAGAGAAATGTATTATTCATTATTAGTCTTTTTATAGCAGCGAGCGTGAGAGTTTGGGATTGCATTCCAGTGTAGGTTTTGCAATTGTGAGTTGTAAAAGTGTTGAATTGTAGATTGCTGTTGGAAAGAGCACCGTAAAATATAATTAAGTAAAATTTAATATAAAATTAAAAATAATAATTAAATAAATAAAATATTACAAAATTCAACATTAATAACAACTAAACAAAGATCATCCTAAGTCTTCAATAGGCCCCCAAACATCAGTAAACTTGGTAATTTTTTGGCTTATATTTGATAAAAGTATAATTGAACGTACCACATAATTTCATATTTATTTATAGTAAGTTCAACCACATCATATCTCAAAATTAAGAGATGAATTAAGAGCTTCATCAACTAAATTAAGTAGAACCTTTAAGAATCAATTGCATGTCCTAAATAGACTCACGCTAATCACTCATTTCTAGTTCCGCTAATGAAAATTACTGTTAATGAAGAGAAAATTACAAGAATAATTGCAGCATCATAGGATAAATATAAACATGAATAATTCTGTCGTCGCCTTCTCTTCCTGCCATTTCCCAGTTGCCCCGACTTGAACGCATGCTCCTGTTCTTGAAGGAAAGCCATCTTTTCATATAGTTCACGGATGCTCCTCTCTTTTCACTTTTATAGTGTGTTTCGTTGATGAAAAATAAAAAGGAAAGAATGAAAAGTAGATTAAAACTAGACGCAAAATGTTAAAAAAAAAAACACAGCCTTTAATTTAAGGAGTTTCTAATTTAAAGAGTTTCTTCAACTTCTTCATCTCTACCCTCTCTATGGCAGGATCGTAATCCCAAACCTTAACAAAGCTGCATTTATCTTGGGACAATACTACTTGCATCACAAAGTAAAAAAAAATCTCCAAATTCCAACAAATAGGATATTAAAAATGGGGGCAAACAAAACAATCAATTAATATAAACAAATGCCCTCAATCATTAGCATTTTCAGCAATCTTAAATTAATTGATCAAGACTATTGTTTGGTGCACTCAACTGGGAGGTGATGCGGATCTCGTTCTCGTTGATGGCCGCTGATTCAGGCCGCGGCTTCTGGACTCTCTGGTATCTATCCATGCCTCAAGCGCCACTCCAACGAATCAAGAGGCCTACGATTGGGAACGACGAGCATGATTTGGGTTTCAGATGAGATAAGCCACGGGGAGGCGGGAATACCGTTAGGGTTCGGTGCGGGCTGGCGGTGGTGGATGCGGCTAGTTGTGCGGCGATGAGAATGAAGGCAACGGCGGCAATGTTGGCTCGCGAGCAAGAGAGGCGATGCAGCTAGCGACGGCGGCGGGTATGCGGCTCGCGAGCTGCGACGACGGCAGTGTTGGCACCAACACGGTGACGAGATAGGGCACACGCAGAGAGACAACCAAATCACTTATATTAAAATACTGTTACTACAAAATAATAAAAGTTAGAGATATTTAAAAGAAATAAAATAACTAGTTTATGCTAAAAATAAAATACCATTGACCTCAACTCAGGACATCACTAAACCTCAATTCTCATATCACACACATGATACAGAGTTGTGTTTACACATTTATTATTTTTAACATTTCCCCTTAAACACGAAATACTTTAACTTGACACTAACTAATTCTAAGCATATGTTACAGAAATATTAACTAATGCCTTTACACTGCTAGTATCTCCTTCCCACGAGCTTTGCTTTATGTTTTTTCTTCTTTCTTCTACTATATACCCTTTTACCTTTTGCATTAGCATGCTCTTCTATTTCTTCGTTGATGATCCTTCTGAATTGATCAACTTTATTAATTTCAACAAAGTTAATAGGCTCTACATGACTACATCTGCAAAGTGACATATAAAATACCATTTTCAAGATATGAGTCTTTTATTTCTGTTATATGGGGATGTCTTGAACTCTCTCTAATTTTCTAAGATACTTCATTTGATGGTCCTCTGTCAGTAACCTCTGTCTGCAGCACTGTATCTAGCATAAACCCATCATCATCCTCAGTGTCTCTCTGTAGCCTCTGTCTTGAACTCTCTCCAATCTCCCAAAATATAGCTTGAGACATAATTTCATATTCATCAAGGCTAGTCTTTTGTTTTTCCTTTTCTTGTTCTACTTCTTTTCTTGGCTCATGCTCATTATCTACATTTATCTTAACACAAACTCTTTCTCATTCTTCATAGTCATCTAGGCATGCTTCCAAACATGTAACTATGACTTCCTCTTGTACATCCATCTTCAGAGGGTCTTCAGACGTGGTAATGTCATTGTCATTCTCATCATCAAAATCTATAAAATAGAATTTATCTCCACACATGTCAATGTAACAAGAATTTACTTCCAATGTAGAGTTCTTATATGCCATTAGAAGTGTACAATCTATCTTTTCATCTCTCTTTTTTTTTTATCTTCTTTACTTTCTTTTTGAGATAGATAAACCATTTCATTACAAGCATGATTGCATTCCCTAGCATAATGTCCGAACTTGTTACAGTTGTAACATCTCACTTGTGATTTGTCAGGCCTCTGAGTTCGATATGTTCTACCTTTACCTCTTCCTTTTGTCGAGGTAAATTGAGAAGTATTTTTATGAGTTTGTGTACCTCTACCTCTTGCAGGACCTTGACTTTGTCCTCGTCCATGACCTCGGCCTCTATAATTTTCAGGTCTTCTCTTTATTGTCTCTTTTAGATTCAATTGAGACTGTAGAACCTGCTCTAAAGGTTCTTTCTTCCTTCTGTTTAATTTTTCCTCAAGATCTTCTAAGGAGCCTCATAATTCTTCCAAGGACATTTCTTCCAAGTCCTTTGATTCTTCTATGGCCGTGATAATATAGTCAAATTTCTCAGACAGAGATATCAAAATCTTCTCAATGATCTTAATTTCAGATACTTCATCACCCAACCTTCTCATTTAATTTGTAATCATTGCAACACTTGAGATATGATCTGATACCTTCTCAGATTCATTCATACAGAGAGCTTCAAATTCTCCTCTCAAGCTTTGAAGGTGAACCCTTTTGGCCTTCAAGCTTCCTTTACAAGCACTTTGCAATATTTCCCATAGTTGCTTAGTTGTTATTGCATTGGATATTTTCTCGAATGTAGCTTCATCTAATGCCTGATGAATCAAAGAAACAGCCTTTTGATCATTCTTTCTTGAATTTTGAAACAGGTCTATCTGTGCTTGGGTTAGAGTAGCTGGGTTAGCTGGAGCTACTTATCCATTTTCTACCATATCCCACATATCATATGCACCTAAAAATGCTTTCATTCGGATGCACTAGTTATCAAATTTTTTACTAGAGAATTTTGGAACTTGGAATGGTATCATACTATTGTTCATCATTTTGATAACAAAGTTTTCACTCCTGGTCCAGAAAAATCTTGATCAAGTTCGCTTAATACACTGATGTTGGCCCACTTAATTAAGCTCAAGTTGGATCTGATGAGGTCCGGTCTAAAATTTGGGTAAACTAATCAGGTTGAACCGAAATTGATTCAAAAATTAGACCTCAATTGGTCTTAAAGAAGTAAACCGATTCAAATGTAATTGAACTGAATCTCTCAAACCAAATGCGCCAGACAAAAATGAGGTTAGAATTGATGGTTTAGTGGGCGCCGAACCAAAAAACTTTATCTACGAGCGAAGCTGGATATGGCTTCAACGTGGAGGCGAAAAGTTGGCGAACAACAACAGTCGGCGACGCTGAAATTTAGCTGAGCGAAAAACAGAGGTTTTTCATTGGCTGGCGATGCAAAAACCTTCGAGCAGGGATTTTAGCGAGACTCTTCTCATAGTCGGCCGTAGGATGTTCGCGTGCGACATTTTGTTGGCGAACAGGCGCAGATCTGTAGGCTTCAGTGTGTGTGGCAAGTGTCTATGACATCTCTTTTTTTGTTAAGAAGAGTAGTGGTCAGCGGCAGATCTATAGGCGTGAAACAGATGTTTCACCTGGCACCAAACGAGTAAGCGGTGGCGGGGTAGACGCCGGATCTGAGCGGCAAGCGCTAGAGTTGGATCGTCGGCGCTGTGAGCAGCGAATCGACAGGAACCCAAAATCAGAGAAGAGCGAGCTAAGCTAGAGATGGCTTCGGTGCTCGTTCTTGGAGCTGAATCTGTGTGCGAGGCAAGCAGTCAGGCGGATCTGCAAATGAGAAGTTCTCATCTTCCTTTAGCAGTTTTATCTCGTCGTCTCTCAAACGAAACAAAATTTAGTGATACACAATCTTCAGATGTTGGTGGCGGAAAACCTTATCTTTTGAATCATTGGATCTCATAGTCTCGATGAGATTTTTCTTCTTCTCTCGTCAAACGGATCTCAATCTTTGGATCTCACAATATCAGTGAGATGATTTTCTTCTTTCGTCAATGGATCCTGCTCTCTCAACGAGGATCTCTCAACGAGGATCTCCAATCTTCAGATCTCAAAATAGCAGTGAGATGTAATTCTCGCCCAACGAGTAACAGGCCTTCGGCTATACCATCACACGACTACAACATCGACAGGCAAAAAATGAGATTTAACTCTTTGTTGGAGCAGTTCTTCAACCTTACTCTGATACCACTGTTGGCAACAACACGGAGATGAGAGAGAGAGCACACGCACAATAGAAATAGTGACAACGAAATTACTTATATTAGAATGTTGCTGCTATGAAACAATAAAAGTTACAGATATTTATAGGAAATAAAATATCTAGTCTATGTTAAAAATAAAAGATCATTAACCCTCAACTCACGCCATCACTAAACCTCAACCCTCACATCACACACACACACACACGACACAAAATCGTGTTTACACATTTACTATTTTTAACAGGTGGGTGATAGCACCCACCGATATAGTAGGCGTTACCCGCAAGTGCACGGGTCTATCGAAGTAATAAAATATCGATCCCACAGGGACTGATAGACAAATAACGACAGATCTCGAATTTGTTAGCTAGACGATGTGAAATTAGCGAAGTCTAAATGTTAAGTAATTAAATACACAGAAATGTAATTGGAGGAATTGCACGAGAGAGTCTTAATAGTATGAAACATCAGGATGTTGGTTCACCGCCTTGACTTCTTACAGCTTAATAGTCCAGCCTCTAATGCCCTAATCCAGTCTAGTTCAAGGGATTCAGCTTCCTTGTCACTTAGGTAGTCGCTCCCTCCGATAGCTGGCTTGCATTCACAATCACGGCTATAGGTCAAATCTATTAGGTTCTGGCACTCGGTCAGAAACGCTTCTCCCTAACGCGCCTAAGTTCCTAATACTTCCAAGATGGGCACAGGATGACAAAAGAGGTCCTTCCCAAGAATTCCTGGCTTACAAACCTTCCTCGCGTAACTTCTGGCTCAAGTGCGCCCTCTCGGGCTGCGCAGGCATAGCGTTCCTAAATTGTCTAACATACAGGCGCGCAAGAAGTTTGCCAAGTGCGTCTAAGATCCATGAGCTAATACAAGGAGAGTGCAGTTCATCAAGAGGATTCTCCCCAAGAATTCCTGCCTTACAAATCCCACACGAGGAATTACAGGCTCAAAGGCTCCCTTTCGGGAGACGTAGGCAAAGTGATCAAACAAATCTGATAAACCCCCAATCAAATGCTTCCGACACGCGGTCGGACTTGTGGTCTTCCCAACGCGTCTAAAATCCTAACTACCCCTGGGTTGAGTACAGACAATCAGTGAGTTTCCTCGTGATTATCTGATTTACAAACCTCAAATCAAGGGGCAAAGGCTCAAGCGCATTCTTTTAAAATGCGCAGGCAATGCGTGCACATATGATCGAGTTGGATTATAGCATTCAAATCTAGACTACCAAGCTAGTAAGGCATCAAAAGGGCTACTCCCACATCCTGATTGGGAGTTTAGCCTATCATTCTCATGATAAAAGCACAAATGATAATTTTTGACAACATGCGCATATATAAAATTGTGCAGGAAATACAATACAAAGATAGGATCATATGTTTGCTAAGCAAGATTTATCAAAGAAACGCAAGAGGTGGGATGTTACTTCTAGATTTCCCTTACAAGCTCCTCTTTGAGGTGATAACACAATAAGATCTTCAATAGATTCTGATGCGCACCCTCTATTCTGCCTAGCAGCAAGCGCTTCCTCCTCCTCTCTGTTCTCTCGTGCGAAGCCTCCTTATGCGAATCCTTCTTCTCTCTTTTATCTCCTCTCATTAGTGGGCTGCTGCACCTTCCCCATGCCCTGCAAAAGCTGCCTCAGCCGCTGCAGTTTTTCCAGCAAAAGAAGTCTTCGCTGCAAGCCTCCTTATCCTGCAAAGTTCAGCCGCCCATCCCTCACGACATGATGATTTTGTGGGCAAAATCTCTCCTAAAAGCTGCTCCACGCCCCCTTTGTCAACGAGGGAGAAAGATCCTAGGTGCCCTTCAGCCTCCCCTTAGGTTAGATCAGAGAAATATGGAAGAAAACAGTGATTTCGTAACAGGCGGGTCCACGATCATGGGGGAGAATTTGGTCGTGACCCGGTCGTGATTTGTCGATTTCAGCTTCAGGCATAGCGACGATCACGGGCATGATTCTGATCGGGACCCGGTCGTGATTTCCAGCAAAGGCTTCAATGAATCTGGAATCTTCCAGTTTGGATCATCTTGGGTTAGGACGAGCTCCTCTGCTACCAAAGTGTCAGAATCTATCTTTTAAGTGGTCCTTTTGACCTGAAACATGAAAATACCGAAATAGGTGCAGATTCCATAGATGTATCCAAATACATGCAATTGTAAGGCTTAAAGTCGTGAGATAGGTATGATTCTATGAGTAAATTGACACGCAAATCTCTATATAAATCTGTGTCAACAGAATACCTACGACTTAAACCTTTGCTTGTCCCCAAGTAAATAGAAAGAAATGAAGTTCCATGAGGGTTGTTCAATTAATGTTATACTCTTCAATGATCTATAAATGTGAAATGATTATAACTAGTCACAGGATGCACATACCACTGTAGACTTTAAAGATGGCAAGATGAAAAGCAGAGTATCCGGGTTAAATCTATAGATAACAGTTGCACGATAATATTGGATAGAAAATAGTTGCTTACCACATGAGACACCAATACATTCAAAGCAACAAAAGGATAAATTCTAAGGTGGTGGTAAAGGCCTTACTCATGACTTTGGTACCACCACACTTTTTCTTTCTGTTTTTGCAGTGCCAAGCCGAGGCTTTGGTACCACTGTTTTCTTTCCTTTTGAATTTCAGTACCAAGTTGCAACTTCGGTACCACTGCTCTTCTTTCTTTTATCTTCTTTTCTTTTGATGGCAGCGCCAAGTTAAGACTTCGGTACCACTGCTCTTTTCCTTTTTTTTCTCAATGTATTGGGCAGCGCCAAGGTGCAACTTCGGTACCATTGTTTCTTGTTTTCCTTTTTTTTTCTCTCTTTCTATCTTTTGTATGGTGCCAAGTCAGAGGAGTTCGAACCAAAACCAATACTTAGAATTACCAAGGGTAATAAGTGTGTGTCAAGTGGTTCGGTCTATAGTCTTCCAAATAAATAGTACGCATGTTGACATATAGATATTTTCCTAGACTCAAAGCTCATCAAAGTTCAATCCTTAAGTTTCCAGTGTATAAGGTATCGAGTGCCTAGTTGTTCAACATAAATGACGCGCTTAATGAAGTGTGGGAGTCTAGATAAATTATAAATGAGGCAAATGGACCATGAATAAGAATCAATTATAAATAAGGAAAATATCAGTCAATGAAAATAAGAAATCTTGGCTAGGACCTACGACTTAGATCCTCACGTATTTGGGAAGTTGCCATCAATCAGGGGTCAAAATGTATCTACAAAGTTATGCCGAAAGTGTAGCAAAGGGGTTCGGACATGAAAAGCGTGCTACAAAATTGATGTCCTTACAAAGTTGAAGTGTTTAAGAGATGACATAATATGAGTATAAGACATCAAGAAAGCAAGTCATAGATCAAAATGTTCCTCAAGTTCTACACATGTTTGGCAGTCGTAGTTTAAAGTCACGGTAAAACAGGTCCAGCATCACATCAAGTAGCAATAGTTTGACAATATACACAACATAAGAAAGTTGAAATATTACTCTTGTACAACTATATCATCATTAAAGCACATGCAGTCAAAGCATTATGAAAGTAAGGGATATTAAAGTTCAGTAGTGAGCAGGTTAGCGAGTTTGGTACAACAGCACAGCATAGCAACAGTTTCATCACAACACAAAGTTCTCCATACAGTGCACACATCATCATTTTATGAAAATGGTAGACGACCCATCAAAATATGCAAGTCTTCCCTCCCAAGGCAAAATATCGCACCGTCCATGGTACGAATAGCATAGATATATATCAAAAGAGGTGGGGGAAGAACTTACTAGAGTGCAGCCCTACTCACTGCACTCAGCCAGGTCGTCATCGTCATCGTCGTCGGCTGGCTCGGAGGAATCAGAGACATGGATGGTGTCGTCGGCATACTCGTCTTCATCCCGCGGTGGTGGTGGAGCCATGTTGCTGTGGAGGAAAACTTCAATACAGTTCACCGTATCCATCAGGGCTGCTAGCTGCTTCCCTTGGTGGATCTGATCTTCGCGAAGCAAATGAAGCATATCTTCCGTAGAAGGGCGCTGATACCATCCGCAAGTGCACGGATTTATCGAAGTAATAAAAAGATATCGCTCCCAACGAGGATCTGGCGGTCAAGTACCAATTACACGGTCGATTTATATCTAGACGATTCAAATAGTGTTTTTGTTGTGGAATCTTCTAATGCAAGAAAATAAAAATGTGGTTTTAGGGTTTTGGCTAAAAATCAATTCGGATAAATTCAGGACTCAGGGTTTCACCACGTTGACGATTATGAATTTAGTAAAAATAGATCCTTGAACAGAAAAATATAGTTTTGAAAGGGATTTTTCCTAAGGTACAGACTACCTCCTCCCGGAGTGTAATCCGGAATCTATTTACATTAATTCCCTACTCCCGTGACAATTAACATAAATAGACCCATTAAGTTCTGTGAAAAACCATGGTAATCCTTCAAGCGAATCCGAACTACTCCCATGATCGGATTCACAGGTTTGAAAAGAATAGATCCGACGTTGTGATTCACCTCCGGGTCCTTCTCGCAACGTCTAAGACGTACAGTTACTTGATTAGGGTAAATTACAGAATAACACAATTCTAATCAAATCAAATCTATAAAATTCATGTAAAAGATCTAAAACAATATATTCAATCCATAAATCGTCAACGGGCTATTCCCCAAATCCCAAAAATATGGCTTACACGTTCATGTTCATAACAAACAGCATGTTCATCAATGAAAATTACATGAAAACCCTAAAAGATTACAGGAAATCGCTAGACAAGTAATTAGAAAAGCTTCCCCTCGATGTGGAGACGAAGATGAAGCATCTAATTCTTCCTTTGCACGGCTTTCCTGATCGAATTCTGCCATGGAATTGATTTCCGCCACCGCCGCTACAGCCCTTCGTTTTCGTGTCTAGAAGCCCCCGAAACCCTTCCAAAACCCTTCATTTTATAGTCTAATCAGTATAAAACCCATGTAGGAAGGTTTCTGGAGAGTTTGGTTCAATTATGGTTTAATTTGGAGTTGAACCGAGTGAAAAATCAAAGGGCAGACGTATTCACGGACTGTAACACGTTCACGGCCACAGCCGTAAAAGCCTCTGTGTGTAGAAGACTTAAGCCACAGAAATATTCACGGCCCGTGATAGATTCATGGCCTCACCCGTGAAAGTTTTTGTGAGCTTTTTAACTTAGCCGTGTTTCGCCCTATGCTCGAACTCAAGATTACGGCTGACCCATAATTACTGCCAAGGCCGTAATTCTCGTATTCTTTATTATTTTGACTCCAAATTCGACGTGTAAGCTCATGATTTCCTCGGGAATCGTGCTTTGGCTTCAAAACCCTCAAAATCCATCATTTTTAGGCCATTTTACCTACATTTTCACAAAAACCAAGAACAGTTAAGATTCTGTGCAAAGTAAGATAAAAACACTAAAAGTAGCACAAAATCATGCAAATAAGCCCAAAATATGATCTAAAACATAGGCAAAAACACTATATAAATGCAACGCATCAAAAACCCTAGACTTAAAATTTGCTTGTCCTCAAGCAATACCTCGATATGTATAAAGAATGTAAAGATAAGGAACACTCATTTGTTTTTGCCTTAATAATACATTAGTCCACAAATTAAGCAATCAATCCTTCAGAACTCAAGTAACTCAAGAAAAATCATAATAGAGATAAATTCCCAAGAGGTTACAATCCAAGAAAGATAAAATTCACAATTCATGTCATAATATTCATTCTTCACACACTAAATATCAGATACTTTCAATTTAATAAATCCATCTTACTCAATAGATATAAATTTATTTCAAGAATCTTGGTGATGTTAAAGATAAGAGACTTTTAATGTAATTTGGTCTTTAAACGGTTATGTGCCCTTTCCTGTTAGCATCATAACATTGTTTAAAGTATACTGCAAAGCAATATAATTTAACACATAGCCTCAATCACAAAGTCAGGGAGTTGTCCACTTGACCTACAGCTCTCTTATTTCTTTTTTTTTCTCATTTTTATTCTACTTTTTTTTTCATTTTTTTTCATTTTTTTTTGGAGAAAGCCGGTCACTGGCATGGTATTTAAATCGTTGTTGATCTTTCTGCAAGAGGGTTAAATATTTGTTTTAAAAGTTCTCCCACTGTTACTTGATCACAACAGATTTAAAGTATACCACATCGTGGTATAATATAACTCTTGACTTCAGATTTCTCAACTAGAGGAGTTGGAGCAAATCTCAGTTTAAAGATATATCACCAATTTTCTATTCATAAAAATTTCCATCAAGCAAAAATAGATAAATTAAATTTCAAGTATAAAGATATATGCACGTGTCGCATGAACATATAACAATTCACAAATGTATTTTATCAATACCAGAATTGAATTTACTCAAAAATTTAAGTCTATATAAAATTTTAAAAATTTCCTAAGTCATCAAATCAATCACTCAAAATGTCTCCTAAGTCTAAAACTAAGGATTAAACAAATTTAATTATCCTTAGCAATCATAAACATTTAGGATATATACCCATAAAGCTCGAATACAATCAAAATACATGAAAGCACCCTAGACTTAAATTGTTGCATACACATAAGCATTAAAATCAATGAATTATAGATTTCAAAATTTTTTTTGCAAGAATTCCCTTTAAAATGTTGGCGAAACCCTATGCAGTTATATCAAAATGTGAAAACATGACTCAGAAAAAACCTAGAAACTGTATTACACTAAAGATATTCATATTTTATTTGGTAAATAAGTTTCAAACATTAAATACCATCATGTTTCATTATCTAAATCACATTTACTGTTTCAAAAATCAAAATTCAGTATAATACCAAAATACATCCCAAATCAACATCATACATCCAAATACATCAAAAACCATCATATATATCAAATCACAAACATCATATACCAACACAAATATATAGAGTTTTTGCAAAAATCGTGAAGCTACAGTAACTCTAGAAAAACTTCAACCACGATTTTGCATAAATCTCACTCAAGAATCAAATAATCTCGGTTCCAAATCAATGCAAAAGCATGTAAATCGAATGGAGAAACCAAATGTAACAGCTAGGTAAAGAGATTCTCACAAATTTGAGCAAAAAATCGGGCTGCAATCAAGCTTCGGCGGCCAACTCGTGTTCTTGCGAATGTCCGGCGCTTCCTGATGATATCCGGCCAAAATCTCGTCGGAGGATCAACGGAAAGGGTCGCTGGTGATGAAGGAAGGTCGGGAATAGAGATCTGTCACATGAGGTGGAAGGAATCATCGAGAAATCGGGTTTTCATGGTTCGTAAGCCATTCACGGTTGCGGCCGTAAAAGTTTCTGTGACGTAAATCCATCTGCAAAAGTTAAATTTACGGCCGTGAATGACTCACGGCCACGCCTGTGAATATCTTGTCGGATACCTTTTCTTCATGTAAAAATTTTCCAAAAATTCCTGCACATAAAATAACTTATTAAAAGATTTTCTATCAGTAAAAATTCATCAATACATGCTGCAAAAATTTATTAAAATTAAAATAAAATAAATTTAGTAAAGAAAAATCAAAACTAAAAATGTTGGAATGAATAAAGTTCAAAGCCTCTAGGTTGCCTCCCAGGAAGCGCTTGTTTAAGGTCATTAGCTTGACCATAGTTTCATGTCATGGTAGAGTTGGTGAGTCTGTGCCAAAGTAGAGAGCATATAATCTTATACTTTTTCTCCGTCTCAAGAGTGTGTCCACCAAATATATCCAATTATGCAGGTGGATCCATATCTCAGTGGCCAGTACATGCATAAAAAAATAAAAGTCAAAATCATGCAAAGAATACTCAATAATTTTTCTATATTTATCCAAGAGTAAAATCATGCATTCTTCCTTTAGATTTATATCAGCAATTGGAAGAAGATTAGAATTAAGATCAAAGAATTCATTCTCTGGATTGATTGAGAAGCTTTCAAATTTTATTTTTGGTTTTTCAGTTACCTCAATGTCAATGTGATCAATAATTTCATGTGTTACCATCTTTTCAGTACCACCTGTGCTTGAATTTGATTCAAAAATTATTTCAATCACCTCATCAGCTTTATCATTAAAATCATCTCCTTTATCATCTGTCATGCAAATTTTCAATGAATTTTCTTGGAGAATAAGAATTGATGGTACAATATGCATAAGATCCTCTTTCTCATCTTTTTCCTTAGTTTCTTTCTCTTCACAGGGGTACGCCTTCTTAACACTGTCAAATTTATCCTCATCTATCTCGTTAATTCTTTCTTGAGGATCCTTAAATTCATCATCCTCCTTCTCACAAGACTCAAAAAATTCATATATCACTTCAAACATGTCCCAAGTATTTGTGTTGCAAGACACTTCATTATGTGAGAAGGGACTAGATGGCTGATGAATTGTTGAAGAAAATAAATCACAATCATCCAAATCATCAAAATTTGAGGAAGGTAAATCACAATCATAAAAATTTTTAAAATCATCAAAATTTGCAGAATCATCAAAATTTGCATAAGGTAAATCAAAAATTGCAGAAGGTAAATCAAAATCAGGAGTCACGACTAATGATTAATTCATCTCTACAAAATTCTCAGATTCTTCATGGATTTCTTCCTCTATGTTCTTTTTATCAGTGCCATCAATCATACTATGATTATCCTCACTTTCCAAATCAAACTCAAGTATACAATTTTGCTGTGCTATCTGGGTTTCTAGCATTTTAGTATTAGCACATATAGATTCTACTTGAGAAGTAAGCTGAGCAATCATCCCACTAAGATCATCAAGTTTCTTACTTTGATTTATTATAATTTTCTCAAGCATGGATTCTTCAGATTCCTCAAAGTGTGGTACTGAAATATTATTTGAGAAATCCTCATAAAAAGAAGTTTGCTGATTTTTCCATCTAGAATTATACTCATCATCTTGTAACCATGAAAAATTAGAACTGGCAGGTCTGGCAGGAATTCCAAATTGACACTCAGAAGGATAATGATAATAGCTTCCACAAATATCACAAGCAACATAAGATTTCATTCTTAAATATTTAGTGTGTTGAGAAAAAGAATTTACCCTTGATGCAGGTGATTGAAATGCAACTGGCGGCACATACCTCTTTGCTGCAGGTGATTGAAATGCAACTGGCGGCACATATCCCTGATTTTACCATTGACATTAGTTAAATATCATATTTTTCAATTAATGCAAATAAATTCAAAAATAATTAATGTAGAACAGGAAATGCAAAATATGTAGACAAGTGATTTTCGAGTTATCCTATTCATACAACGTGTTAATCTAAAAAGGGAAAAATAAAACAAACTACCTATATAAAAAAAATTGTGAAAAATAAATAAAAAAATAAAAACAAATGAAACAAATAAAACAAATAAAATAAAAACAAAAATAAATAAATAAAAAAATGTCTAGTCTATAAATCTCACGATTAAATCAATATTGACTAGCCTGATCCCCGGCAACGGCGCCAAAAACTTGATACGATCCGCAAGTGCACGGATTTATCGAAGTAATAAAAAGATATCGTTCCTAACGAGGATCTGACGGTCAAGTACTGATTACACGGTCGATTTATATCTAGACGATTCAAATAGTGTTTTTGTTGTGGAATCTTCTAATGTAAGAAAATAAAAAGGTGGTTTTAGGGTTTTGGCTAAAAATCAATTCGGATAAATTCAGGACTCATGGTTTCACCACGTTGACGATTATGAATTTAGTAAAAATAGATCTTTGAACAGAAAAATATAGTTTTGAAAGGGATTTTTCCTAAGGTACAGACTACCTCCTCCCGGAGTGTAATACGGAATCTATTTACATTAATTCCCTACTCCCGTGATAATTAACATAAATAGACCCATTAAGTTCTGTGAAAAACCATGGTAATCCTTCAAGCGAATCCGAACTACTCCCGTGATCGGATTCACAGGTTTGAAAAGAATAGATCCGACGTTGCGATTCACCTCCCGGTCTTTCTCGCAACGTCTAAGACGTACAGTTACTTGATCAGGGTAAATTACAGAATAACACAATTCTAATCAAATCAAATCTATAAAATTCATGTAAAAGATCTAAAACAATATATTCAATCCATAAATCGTCAACGGGCTATTCCCCAAATCCCAAAAATATGGCTTACACGTTCATGTTCATAACAAATATCATGTTCATCAATGAAAATCACATGAAGCATCCAATTCTTCTTTTGCACGGCTTTCCTGATCGAATTCTGCCCTGGAATTGATTTCCGCCGCCGCCGCTACAGCCCTTCGTTTTCGTGCCTAGAAGCCCCCGAAACCCTTCCAAAACCCTTCATTTTATAGTCTAATCAGTATAGAACCCATGTAGGAAGGTTTCTGGAGAGTTTGGTTCAATTCTGGTTTAATTTGGAGTCGAACCGAGTGAAAAATTGAAGGGCGGACGTTTTCATGGTCCGTAACACGTTCACGGCCACGGCCGTAAAAGCCTCTGTGTGTACAGGACTTAAGCCACAGAAATATTCACGGCCTCACCCGTGAAAGTTTCTGTGAGCTTTTTAACTTAGCCGTGTTTCGCCCTGTGCTCGAACTCAAGATTACGGCTGACCCATAATTACGGCCAAGGCCGTAATTCTCGCATTCTTCACTATTTTGACTCCAAATTCGACGTATAAGCAGGTGATTTTCTCGGGAATCGTGCTTTGGCTTCAAAACCCTCAAAATCCATCATTTTAAGGCCATTTTACCTATATTTTCACAAAAACCAAGAAAAGTGAAGATTCTGTGCAAAGTAAGATAAAAAAAACACTAAAAGTAGCACAAAATCATGCTAATAAGCTCAAAATATGATCTAAAACATAGGCAAAAATACTATATAAATGCAACGCATTAGGCGCGCGGCAGTCCGAGGCTGTCCACCGATAGAGGAGCCGGGGTCCATGTCGAGAGGTGCTGTCTGCTCTTCTGGTGCTACCGGTTCTAGGTGCAAGCGCCAGTTGGCGCTGTCTTTGATATTAGTTCGGGCAGAATTTGGAAGTGCCATAGTGACAACGATGTTCGCGAAGGTCAGATGATATATATCGCCCCTCCTAACAATCATCTTTGTTGAAAGTAGATGTTCAATGTCTAGTCGTCTGCTTCCTATCGCTTCCGGCTGTCCATAAGGGTTGCGCCTCAGAGATAAAGCGATAGTAGTGATCATGCCACCAATACAGATAACCCCCTTCGATGCATGAGCAACGCGAAGGAACTGCCGAGCTAGGTGGTAGCCGGCGTTGATCTGGAAACCATGAAGAAGACCCCACAAGCACAACAACTCAGGCTGGCGAACTATTCCATCCCCCTCTCTCGCAAAGATGGAGTGGGCAAGCAAACGGTGTGCATAACGGATACAGGGGTTCGAAAGGGTGGAGGCTCTGGCGTTCCTTGGTGAATAAGCTACCATGGATGAGATGCAACACCAGAAGATGTCCTCTTTGAAGTTAGGAGGACCGAGCCTGGATGCGTAAGCTGGAAATCCAAATATGTCATTCAAATCTGCGACAGTGAGGCGATACTCGTTGTTGCAAAGCCCGAAGGTAATCAGGCCTGGATCGGTTTCAAGCGCCGAGACTTTCACTTCAATGGAGCTGAGAAACTCGAGAGTAAAGGGTATGTAGGTGGGCTGTGCATATTGAAGGAATCTCCCCCAGCCAAACTGCCTAAACATCCAGAGTAGATCATCGAAAATTCCAAGTGTAGCGAGTGAAGGCTGGTCGATGTACCGTGTATTGATTATGCGGCGGTTAGAGAGCACCTAATACCTAGCAGCCTGATGATTATCCCTCATTTGGAGCTCTGGTGGTGCAGCCTGTTGTTGCTGAGGTTCAGGTCGAGGGCTTGAGGTTCCCGCCGGTCGCTTCCCAGTGTTCTTCCGACGTGGTGGCATGGTTGCTCGAGCAGCAAAGTGCGGACACGGAAGTATCGGCAGTTGATTGCGGAAGACCTCGCAGCGAAATAAGGACTAAAATCCTGGAATGAGAGCTCGCCTGAGATGATCGGAGAAGTCGGCGGCGAATGGTGGGGCAGAGCAGTGGGGTCGGCGCACCGTACGGAAGTAGAAAGTTCGAAAGATCAGGAACCCTAGACGGAAAGCTCGGGCGAGCTGCTTAAGTGAAACCCTTAACGGGTTGCTTAACGGGTCGGGCTGGCCAGGCGGATCCGCTAAGGTGTTAAGGTTCAGAGATCTCGCCCAAGATTTTCATCAGGACCCGCCTGTGACTTCACCGCGGTCTTTGAATGCACATCTTCACGGCTGTGTCTTCATTCACGGGGCAGCCGTGATGTTCTCGTCATTGTTATACTTCATTCTGTCTTTTAGAAATTCTGCCCATGATTTTCGTCATGACCCGCCCGTGTTTCTTCTGGAAGATTTCGCATAGATTTTACGGCCGTGATAAGTCTTTGTTTTGTCTCTGAAAAATCTCGGTCATGACTTTTAGCATTCCCCGGTCATGATCTTCTCGTAAAATCCTTCATTACTTATTACGGCCATGGCTTCAGTGTCTATCTTGCCGTAATGCTCTCAGCGAATTTTCTGACGTTTGAGCTGAGTGAAAATCACGGTCATGATTTGCGTTGGGAGCCTCCCGTGATTTTGAAGAAATCACAGAAAAACGCCTCTCTTTACTGCATCAGTTTGCGATACTCCTGTTCATTTTTAACCAAGTAAAGACATCAGCGTTCATAGCAAAAATAGGCAGGAACATAACAACTAATGCAAGTAGAGAAAGGGCACAACAAGGCCCAAATGTTGTTTTCAACTTTCAGTAGAATCGATCGGTAACGCTAAAGATAAACAAGATCAATTCATGGATGTACATTATGCTCTAAAATTCAGAGATCATTAGAAATCAATTAGTGAAGATGCAATGCATTTGGTTTCCCAACAAATCAGCTGAAACTTTGTTAAATGTTGGTAGAATAGACATTCGGAATTGGTAGAGTAACGTCGAAGCTCATGCGCGTTCCTTGCAAGAGTATCATCATTGTAAAACATCAATACCATGGGTTGGAACGAAATGACTACGACTAAGAAATGAAACCCAAACTCATAGTAGAGAGTGTGTTCTAGCATACGATCACTAAGGTTTTAACACTAATCATCAAAAGAGCTTCTAAGAATATGCAAACTAATTAAAGTTTTAACAAAAATATGAAAACAGAAATGTAAGATGCTGAAAATTAAATTAACTAAAGTAAGATGCTTGGGTTGCCTCCCAAGAAGCACGGATTTAATGGTCCGTCAGCTTGACCACAGTCAATGTCATCCTGGTGAAGGAACATCCGCAAGGACCAGAACGGTCCCCTTCGGTATCGGTTCATGGGAGATATAGTGCTTAAGCCTTTGTCCATTAACCTTGAATGTACCGGTTGACTCTCGGTAAATGTCTACAGCACCGTGAGGGTAAACCTTCTGTACTACATACGGTCCTGTCCATTTAGTTCGAAGCTTACCAGAAAAAAGTTTGATCCTGGAGTTAAACAATAGTACCAATTCACCTTCTCAAAATTCCCTTTTCATAATCCTTCGGTCGTGCCATCTTTTGGTGCGTTCTTTATAAATTCTGGCGTTCTCATAAACTTCTTGTTGGAACTCATCGAGCTCATTAAGTTGCGGCTTCCTGGCCTTACTCGCTTGCTTTCCGTGGAAGTTCAGTCGTCGAATCGCCCAGTAAGCTCTGTGCTCAATCTCAACCGGTAAGTGGCATGATTTACCATATATCAACTGGAATGGGGACATACCTATAGGGGTTTTGAATGCCGTACGGTATGCCCATAAGGCATCATCGAGTTTGAGTGACCAATCAGTGCGCGTGTGTGATACGGTTTTCTCAAGAATGCGCTTTATTTCCCGGTTTGATATCTCAACTTGTCCGCTAGTTTGAGGGTGGTAAATGGTGGCTACCTTGTGCATTACTTCATATTTTCTGAGAAGTATTTCAAATCTTCGTTCAATAAAATGAGATCCTCCATCACTGATTACCACGCGAGACATTCCAAATCGTGGAAATATTAACTTCTTGAAGAATCTGTGAACTACCTTGGAGTCATTTGTTGGGGAAGCCAAGGCCTCAACCCATTTGGAAACATAATCAACTCCAACTAAGATGAATCGATTACCACAGGAGGGTGGAAATGGTCCCATAAAGTCGATACCCCATACGTCAAAGATCTCGATCTCAAGAATGGTATTAAGAGGCATCTCATTTCTTTGCGATATTCCCCCTATCCTCTGGCAGCGATCACAAGACAGTACGTAGTCTCTCGCGTCTTTAAATAGGGTTGACCAAAAGAATCCACATTGGAGAACCTTATATGCTATTTTCTTACCGCTGCAGTGTCCTCCATAAGAAGATGAATGACACTGGAACAGGACATCCGAGATTTCTTCCTCAGGAAAGCATCTTCAAATAATACAATCGGCACAGCGCTTGAACAAGAGTGGATCGTCCCAATAGTAGTACTTTGCGCTTGACCAAATCGGCGTACCAGGGTGCCTTTACCGTGGCTGCGGTTACTAGGTTCTCATCCAAAAATGCATCATCAATTTCATCTTCCGATCCTCCCTCGGGAGTGGTCGTCAAGCGGGATAGATGGTCTGCTACTAAATTATCAGTCCCTTTCTTGTCTTTGATCTGAATATCGAATTCTTGCAGTAACAGTATCCACCTGATTAGCCGCGGCTTTGCGTCTTTCTTGTCCATGAGATATCGAATCGCCGCATGATCTGTATAGACAATGACACGTGAGTTAACCAAATAAGATCGAAACTTATCAAAGGCGAAGACGATAGCTAAAAATTCTTTTTCTGTGGTGGCGTAGTTGCTCTGCGCTCCATCCAGTGTTTGGCTGGCGTAGTAAATGGCATGAGTTCGGTTGTTCTTCCGTTGCCCCAATACAGCTCCTACCACATAGTCACTAGTGTCGCACATAATTTCGAAAGGTAGCGACCAATCCGGAGGTTGTATTATTGGAGCGAAAATCAACGCCTTCTTCAATTGTTGAAACGCATCCATACAGTTCTGGTCAAAAACAAATGGAACATCCTTAGCGAGTAAAGATGTTAAAGGTCTAGAAATTTTAGAAAAGTTTTCAATGAAACGCCTATAAAAGCCTGCATGGCCTAGGAAGCTTCTTATTCCTCTGACGGAGTTTGGAGGTGGCATTTTTTCTATCACGTTGATTTTTTGCTTTATCAACTTCGATCCCGCGTTCCAATATTAAATGACCAAGAACGATCCCTTCCTTTACCATAAAGTGGCATTTTTCCCAATTTAACACCAGGCTTGTCTCTTTGCAACGCTGCAAAACACGGGTCAAATTAGATAGACAAGAGTCAAAACTGGACCCATATACCGAAAAGTCATCCATGAAGACGTCCATGATGTTTTCAATGAAATCGGAGAAGATGGCCGTCATGCATCGCTGGAATGTAGCTGGTGCGTTACACAGACCAAACGGCATTCGCCGGTAAGCGAAAGTACCGAAGGGACATGTAAATGTGGTTTTCTCTTGGTCGTCTGGATGTATCGGTATTTGGAAAAATCCTGAATATTCATCTAAGAAACAAAAATAAGAGTTAGTGGCTAATCTTTCAAGCATTTGATCAATAAAGGGGAGAGGAAAATGATCCTTGCGAGTGGCCTTGTTCACTTTTCGATAATCGATACACATGCGCCAACCGGTAACGGTTCTTTGCGGGATCAATTCATTATTTTCATTTTTTACCACCGTCACTCCTCCTTTCTTTGGTACCACATGTATCGGACTTACCCATTGGCTATCCGAAATGGGGTAGATGACCCCAGCATCTAACAGCTTCAAAATTTCTTTCTTAACTACCTCTTTCAAATTTGGATTCAAACGTCTCTGGTATTCGATAGATGGTTTGCTGTCCTCTTCAAGGTGTATCCTGTGCATGCATAAAGAAGGGTTAATACCTTTTATATCATCCCAAGTGTACCCAATTACCTTCTTATATTGTCGAAGCTTATCTAGGAGAAGGCTTGTTTGCTCTGGATCAAGATGGTTTGCTATGATGACAGGATAAGTAGAGTTCTCACCCAAAAATTCATACCTGAGGTTGCTCGGTAAGGATTTGAGCTCTAAGTTAAGTTGTTTACAGACCTCAGATTTCGGTACAGATGGTCCCTCACGCCTTTCTTCTTCTGGCTCAATGGTTGCGCTCGAGTCGAGAATATCAGCATAGACGCGGACTTCCTCCTCTTGTTCTTCGTCATATTCACCCAGTAGGCATAATTCGAGAGGGTCGACGTTTGTCCGAGGGATGTAAGATGGGTCAAATTCATCGTCGACGACTCCGATACTATAGTAGGAATATGCAAAAAGAGGTTTCTTTAAGCTCTCGGTAATATCAAATTCAACCGTGTCTTCACCTACGCGCAGTGTCAACTTTCCATTTTTAACGTCGATTATGGCACTGGCAGTTGCCAAAAATGGTCTGCCCAATATAATTGGAAGTTTGGAGTCTTCTTCCATCTCAAGTACAACAAAATCAACTGGAATGAAAAATTTACCGACCTTTATTGGCATGTCCTCTAGAATTCCTACCGGATGTCGTACAGAATGGTCGGCCAATTGCAAAGAGATGTTCGTCGGCTTCAAGTCTCCGATGTCTAGTTTCTTGCAAAGGGAGAGTGGCATCAGACTTACGCTGGCACCAAGATCGCATAAAGCTTGGTCGAAAGGTGTGTCTCCGATCAGGCATAGAATGGTAAAGCTGCCTGGATCTTTCAACTTTGGCGGTAACTTATTTTGGATGATTGTGCTGCATTCCTCAGTTAACGCCACTGTGCCGTGTTCTTTCATTTTTCTTTTATTGGATAGGATTTCCTTCAAAAACTTAGCATAGGATGACATTTGTGACAAAGCATCGGTAAATGGTATGTTAATATACAGTTTCTTCAAATTTTCTAAAAATTTACTGAATTGATGATCGAGTTTTGCTTTTGCCAACCTCTGGGGAAATGGAATTGGCGGTTTGTAGGGTGGTGGAGGCACATAAACAGGTTCTGTTTGTTTCGTTTGTGGTTCACTCTCAACAGGTTCATTCGGTTCATCAGATTCAGGGGTTCTGGTCTCATTCTCACAATGGTCATCCTTGGGCATTTCTGGTTCCTCAAGTTGCTTACCACTACGCGTGGTAATGGCATTACAATGTTCTTTGGGATTCGTCTCGGGCTGTCCAGGCAATCTGCCCGGCGGTCTAGTACATGTACTAGCCTGTTGGGCTATTTGGTTTTCCATTATTTTTTGGTTTGTGGTCAAGTTTTTGATTGCCTCTAACACACAATCCATTGCTTTTGTTTGCGCTGACACGAAGCTGTCAAAGCGCTATTCGAAAGTTTGTTCCTGTGGTATTGTGTTGGTGCTTGGTTGTGGTGGTTGATCAAATTGTTTAGGCTGATACCCGGTGTTTGACGAATGAAATCCAGGGGGTTGCCTAAAGTTTGATGGCTGAACTGCATTGTTGTTTCTATAGGAAAAATTGGGATGACTTTTCCACCCAGGGTTGTAGGTGTTGGAATAAGGGTTATTTTGGACCCTTGAGTTAAAGTTTCCTACAACATTTACCAAAGCAGGTGGGGTGTCTTGTGATACCATATTTCCTAATTGACAAGTGTCAGACAGATGACCTTCTATTCCACAAATTTCACACATAGCAGAATTATGATGCATGTTCATAGAATCAAGTTTATAAGATAACGAATCCACTTTTGCAGCAAGAGAACTAAGAGCGTCAAGTTCATACTTACCGGCTTGTCAAGATGAAGTACCTCTTTCGCTCGACCATTGGTAATGGTTGAGCGCCATTTCTTCAATCAAATTGTAGGCTTCATCGCCAGCTTTGTTCATCAAGGCTCCTCCAGCGGCTGCATCAACGGTAAGACGAGTGTTATAAAGCAATCCATTATAAAATGTATGTACCAGTACCCATTTCTTGAGGCCGTGGTGAGCACACATTCGCTGCAACTCCTTGAAGGGATCCCATGCCTCATACAATGATTCGCCTTCTCTTTGAGAGAAATTGGTAATCTGGTTCCTTAATTGCGCGGTTTTGCTGGGAGGAAAGTATTTTGCGAGGAAAGCATGTGAGAGTTGTTCCCATGTGGTAATGGATCCGAATGGTAATGAATGTAACCAAGCTCGCGCCCTGTCTCTAAGTGAAAAAGGAAAAAGTCGTAGCCGCAGAGCGTCAGTGGTTACACCATTCATTTTAAGAGTGTCACAGTATTCAAGAAAAACAGATAGATGCATGTTCGGATCCTCAGTTGGTGATCCACCGAATTGGTTTTGCTGTAACATTGATAAGAGTGACGGTTTTATCTCAAAATTATTCGCCTCTATTGGCGGACGTGCAATGCTAGAATGCAGTCCTTGAACATTTGGTGTAGCGAAGTCACGAAGTGATTTGTTACCATCCATGATTGATGTTTGTGAATTCTTTTTCGGTTGATATTTCTGAAGATTTCTGTGACGCCGGAACGTTCTTTCGATTTCTGAATCAAATGGTATTGTAGGTTCTGGTCACGGAGTTTTATGCATAAACTAAAATTCTAACAAGTAGATGTTTCGTTAAATCAAGAAAAGTGTAAAATGAAGTAAAAGAAAGTATATTAATAAACTAAAAATGTCTAGTCTAATAACTTCTTAATCTAGTCAATATTGCTAAAATCAGTCCCCGGCAACGGCGCCAAAAACTTGATAGCACCCACCGATATAGTAGGCGTTACCCGCAAGTGCACGGGTCTATCGAAGTAATAAAATATCGATCCCACAAGGACTGATGGACAAATACCGACAAATCTCGAATTTGTTAGCTAGATGATGTGAAATTAGCGAAGTCTAAATGTTAAGTAATTAAATACACAGAAATGTAATTGGAGGAATTGCACGAGAGAGTCTTAATAGTATGAAACATCAGGATGTGGGTTCACCGCCTTGACTTCTTACATCTTAATAGTCCAGCCTCTAATGCCCTAATCCAGTCTAGTTCAAGGGATTCGGCTTCCTTGTCACTTAGGTAGTCGCTCCCTCCGATAGTTGGCTTGCATTCACAATCACGTCTATAGGTCAAATCTGTTAGGTTCTGGCACTCGGTCGAAAATGCTTCTCCCCAACGCGCCTAAGTTCCTAATACTTCCAAGATGGGCACAGGATGACAAAAGAGGTCCTCCCCAAAAATTCCTGGCTTACAAACCTCCCCCGCATAACCTCTGGCTCAAGCGCGCCCTCTCGGGCTGCGCAGGCATAGCGTTCCTAAATTGTCTAACGTACAGGCGCACAAGAAGTTTGCCAAGTGCGTCTAAGATCCAGGAGCTAATACAAGGAGAGTGCAGTTCATCAAGAGGATTCTCCCCAAGAATTCCTGCCTTACAAATCCCACACGAGGAATTACAGGCTCAAACACTCCCTTTCGGGAGACGTAGGCAAAGTGATCAAACAAATCTGATAAACCCTGGATCAAATGCTTCCGACACGCGGTCGGACTTGTGGTCTTCCCAACGCGTCTAAAATCCTAACTACCCCTGGGTTGAGTACAGACAATCAGCGAGTTTCCTCGTGATTATCTGATTTACAAACCTCAAATCAAGGGGCAAAGGCTCAAGCGCATTCTTTCGAAACGCGCAGGCAATGCATGCACATAGGATCAAGTTGGATTATAGCATTCAAATCTAGACTACCAAGCTAGTAAGGCATCAAAAGGGCTACTCCCACATCCTGATTGGGAGTTTAGCCTATCATTCTCATGATAAAAGCACAAATGATAATTTTTGACAACATGCGCATATATGAAATTGTGTAGGAAATACAATACAAAGATAGGATCATATGTTTGCTAAGCAAGATTTATCAAAGAAACGCAAGAGGTGAGATGTTACTTCTAGATTTCCCTTACAAGCTCCTCTTTGAGGTGATAACATAATAAGATCTTCAATAGATTCTGATGCGCACCCTCTATTCTGCCTAGCAGCAAGCGCTTCCTCCTCCTCTTTGTTCTCCCGTGCGAAACCTCCTTATGCGAATCCTTCTTCTCTCTTTTATCTCCTCTCATTAGTTGGCTGCTGCACCTTCCCCATGCCTTGCAAAAGCTACCTCAGCCGCTGCAGTTTTTCCAGCAAAAGAAGTCTTCGCTGCCAGCCTCCATATCCTGCAAAGTTCAGCCACCCATCCCTCACAACATGATGATTTTGTTGGCAAAATCTCTCCTAAAAGCTGCTCCATGCCCCCTTTGTGAACAGGGGAGAAAGGTCCTAGGTGCCCTTCAGCCTCCCCTTAGGTTAGATCAGAGAAATATGGAAGAAAACGGTGATTTCGTAACAGGCGGGTCCACGATCACGGGCGAGAATTTGGTCGTGACCCGGTCGTGATTTGTCGATTTTAGCTTCAGGCATAGCGACGATCACGGGCATGATTCTGATCGGGACCCGGTCGTGATTTCCAGCAAAGGCTTCAATGAATTTGGAATCTTCCAGTTTGGATCATCTTGGGTTAGGATGAGTTCCTATGCTACCAAAGTGTCAGAATCTACCTTTTAAGTGATCCTTTTGACCTAAAACATGAAAATACCGAAATAGGTGCAGATTCCATAGATGTATCCAAATATAGGCAATTGTAAGGCTTAAAGTCGTGAGATAGGTATGATTCTATGAGTAAATTGACACGCAAATCTCTATATAAATCTGTGTCAACAATGGGTATGCGGCTCGTAAGCAAGAGAGGCGATGAGACTATCGACGATTTAGCAAGCGACGGTGGCGGTGATGTGGCTCGCAAGTGAGAGATGGCATCATCGAAAGAGAAAGGTTGGGGGGGGGGGGAAGTTTTTCTCCTTCAGGTTTTTTTATTTCCTTTCACCCGCCCACACGACCTATAAGGGAGCCCCACGGGCGGAACCAGGTGAAAATCCGTTGGTCAGTATTGGTCAACCTTCGCAAGTGCTTGAAAGTACTTGTATTGGTTTGCATTTGCTGCTTTGTGAACCTACAGCCCATCTGACTTACGGCCATGCCTACAATGTCAAATGCAGCCTTAGGCCCCGTTTGGGATTGCACCGTGGGCCGCGGGTCGTGTGTGGGGCAGGGACAGAACTCGCAGCGGGGCAACGCTATGCGCTTGCTTTTTGGTATTGAGGGGCAATTCAGACTGTTGACCCACAATTTTCTTGCGGGGCGGGCCTATAGCTCCTTGATGTCTCGTATTTTTATAGTCTTTTTGACCTATATTTACTAGTGAATCGAGACCTACTATCACGTTTTTATATCCTTTTTCGGCTTATTTCATTAACTTTCTTCAAAAGCTTTACTACTTGTCATGTTTGTTGAAAACATGACAATTCATTCGCTTTTAGAGCTATATGAAAGTATATCTACATTCTCAAGTGAATCAAGAATCTTGACAAGAAGTTTGGCTTCAAACGGGACTAATTTCTAGAATTACGGCTAAAGCCATAATCTACATCATGACCATAATTCCTGTATTGACTTCCCAATGGACCCGTTTTTATGCAAGCATGAAGTTACGCCCTTAACCTCCTCAACAGCAGCCTCTTGGAAGACAAAGACTTTGACAAGGGAAATTATGGGTATGGCCATAATTTTAGCACGCCCGTAATCTTCTGATCAGCAATCTTTAACATCACACTACGGCTGAAATTCAAGTCAAGGCAAACATCAACTCACCTGCAAAATTTCAAAAGAAACGGAGTTTGACACTGAAATTACGGGCATGGCCGTAATGACCATTATGCCCGTAATCTCCACATGCAATAATAAAGGCCAGCATTCAATTGGTCATAACTTCTTCGTTTTAACTCCAAATCAAGCATTCTTGGAGTCATTATTTAATGGGCCATATTTATGTGAGCGTTTCAGGCATGAAAGTAGGACGCCTATCTAGATTGATACCGGATTATACCATCGAAAGAGGATAATTTGTACCATTTGATATTTCCTTAAACACTTTTAAAATTGCGTTGTTATAATTTTACCTCATTTGAATTTAAGATCTATCAACAAGATGAACCCGATGTTCGGATATCTCTAACCCTTGTTTTTTACCCAAAATTTTCTCTTGCTAGATTCGGCTTGTATTTTGCATTCAGTTATATTTGATTTATTTTCTGCAAACCGAAAATCATTCACCGGATTGTCTAGCTATTAATTTATAATCACTTGGTACTTGATCACTGTCCCTGTAGGATCGACACTTAAGTTCTACTACGACAAAGCCGTTATGCTTGTGGTTAGTAGTACAGCAAAGTACACACATCACTCCTCCCCTACGAGCCCGAGTCAAGGATCACGGATGAATAGTAACAAGGTAAAAAAAATCACGCAAAGAGCTTTTCCGTGAGCCCCTTCTCTCAATTCGTGCCCTCGCTCGTGATCTCGCCTCTGAGACACTACCGCTGCCGCTCGCTCATGATCTTTGCCTCCGAGATGTTGCCGCCACCTGCTTGTTCGTGATCTCGCCTCCGAGACATTGTCGCTGCAGATCTTGCCTTCGAGACACTAACGTCGCTGCCGCTTGCGATCTTCGCCTCTAAGATGCTGCGGCCGCCTACTCGCTCCTGATCTTGGCTTCGAAACCCTATCGCTGCTCAAAGATAAGATGAGCATAACATATAAAAATATATATATAAATATATAAAAAAATATAAATATATAATATATATATATATATATATATATAATATAAATAATATAATATAAATAAACATATATATAAATATAAATAAATAAAAAATATAAATAGTACTGCTTATTCCAACCGTTATTTATAGTATTTTGATAGTAAATAGTAATGTTTTTTATCCTACAGCAACAACAACACGTGCACCAGTAGCATCTGCACTGTAATCCCAAACTATCCCTTAGTCTATTAGAATTTTGAGTTTTCGATTTAAAAGCTACACAAATAGTATATCAAACTAAGAAATATATGTAATATATTTAACATGAATATTCATAATCCTTATAATAATAAAAATAATTTTCTCAGAGTTAGCTAATTTGGCAATTCTACTAATTCACTTCAAATGTTATTGGTTGATAAATGTAATATCTTTGTTATATTGGACCTTGAATAACTATTTCAATATTTGATCAAGATTTTTTACCCTCTTAACTTTTCTCTCTTTCCGTAAGTGCATGGTTGGATTGGCACCATGTTTTTACCTTTATGATTTACAATCAATTTTCACCTATATCATATCTTCAAATTATTCATTATATGATTGTACATTTCAATATAATCAATTCTCCCTTACTCTTTTATCATCTCTTGCTAATTTTCCTCCATATTTTTGAGATAATTAACCCTCATATATGCGCATACATGCCCAATATTTAAGAAGATCCACATAGAAAAATAATTGGTACCCTAAATAAATTATTTCGTGTTTATTCTTTCTTAAAGTTTATCAAACTTTTTCAATAAATTAATAACCATTTAATCAATTATATGTTTAGTTTAAATAATTTTATGTTTCATGCATTTTTTGCTTAATCTTCATGTCTAAGTTCTAATTAATTAATTTTTAGGTGGCATTTTTAATTTTTATATCGAATTTCTAAATAATGCTGCTTCCATGTATATTTGACATGTAACCTTGTTAAGCATGTCAATGCTTTTACACATTGTAAAAAAATTAGATAGAATATCGTGTATAATCAATTCATATAGTGTGAGATGTGTGAGATAGTAGTGCTTGTGATGACATAATGACGATGATAATAATAATAATAATATATTATTATTATTATTATATACAAGAAGAGTATTTAGTAATTATTGAATTATCAAGTTTATTGATCTAACATGTTTATTATTAATACCAAATAAGAAAGTTATTGATTGGTAATTTACCTTTAACAATAATATTATTATATATATTTATGAATAATTAATTTTTTATATAAATTTATATATTTTATTGACTGGGCCAACCCAAAATCACTGGTCAATGCGTAGTTGGCTGGCGATTGGGCCTGACAATATAGATCGAAGAAAAAAAAAACCAAATTGATTACAGAAAATTATGACAGAATTTACAGAAGTGATTACGCCCCGTTTGACCCAGCTTTTGTTTATAGTTTTTATTGGTTGAAAAAGTGCTGGTTGAAAAGATGCTGGCTGAAAAAGTTTAAAGGTATTTGGATGTACAGCTTATGGTTAGATTATTCTATTTATAATAAAAAAATTACTAAGATAAAAATTATATAATTAAATTTATAGTTAATTATAATTAAAATATTTATTAAAAATATTATGAGTTATACTATTAAAAAATTATTATTACATATAAAGATTATTGAGCATAAGCAAATGGGGTCAAAGAAGCAGCTTCACCCTTGCTTCTCATAGAAGTAACTAATTTGTGGGTTGGAATAGAGAAGCTGAAGGGCTAAACGCCTCAACTTCTTAATTTCTACTGGCTGCAAAGCTATAAGTAGGCCCGAAGCTAGGCCAAATGGGGCCTACACTGGTTTGGGGTTGTAGTAGGTGCTGTTTTTACATTACAAATAATTTCAATTCAATATATTCACTAACAATAATAGCCATGGTAAATACATTCTTGTTATTCAATAATTGATAAAAATAAAAAAATCTTTGATTTAGTTTGGTAATTACCAAAATCACTAACATTCCTAACTTAACACTCAATTTGAGTGAAAAAAAAAAATAATAACAAAAGCAGCTTCAAAATACATAATAGCAAATTTGAAATAGGTGCAACCACTAAAATAGATAATATCAATAATTTAACAATATAATAGAAATCAAAATTTCTTTTATTTGATTTAATAAGAGTAATAAAAGTTTCAGCTTTGGAAAAATTTTATAATTTTCTTTAAATCAGTAATATCGAAAGCTCACTCTAGCTATATTTCATATCTTCCAATTACATGAGATACTTAGTTTCCTTATAAAAGATCGCTATTACACGTTTCTTTTACAAATATGAAACTTACAATTCGCCGCATTACCACTTCATTATGCGAAAACCAATTACAAGAAGCCCATTATACACGCTTCTGAGTTGATGAACTACTAACAAATCTACCATTTCCAAGCTAGTAAACTCAGAGAGTGCTTAAACATAACAAGTACAGGATCAATTCTTGCATTAATCAATTATTTATTTATCTATACAAAAAAAAACCCTCATAGTGCTGCGTATAGTTTGCGCCCCAAGCAGTTTTCCTCGAGGCTAAGGTAAACTGGAATCAAATTACTCGAGCAAAGATTTTGTTGCGTATAAAAAAATCTATTTGACTAAAATAATTCTTTAAAAGTTCATGGTAGGCATCATTTCAACTGTTTAAATTAAGATGTAATCTTATTCACATTAATATTGGACAAACACAATCCAACTAGTACGGCATTCCTCTTGACAATGATTTAGTGCATCAATTAAAACAAAATTGTACCATATTGCATGAGTTCACCAGCTGACGAAAGAGCAGCAAACTAAAATAGAGGTTAAAACAAGTGCAATAAAATATCCCCTTAAAAGAGTCAAAAACAATCAAAACCACATGCAAGTGCAAAACACCTAAAAACAATTGGATTAACCGACAAAAATAAGCCTATGGATCTGCAATCGTCACTTCAACCTCGACACCAGGCTCAATGGTGATTGAGGTGATCTGCTTCACAACCTCGGATGAGCTGACAAGATCTATCACCCTCTTGTGCACACGGAGCTCAAATCGATCCCATGTGTTGGTTCCTGCAATAATAACAAGGTGAAAATCAAGATCAAACAAAATCGAAGGAAACCTCTGATAACACTGACGCCTTTGCCAGATAAAAAGCATTCCCTTTAATTAGACTAGTACAACTAGATGTATGGGCATGATGAACCATGTCAGCCTGTAATATAATTAACACTCTAGACAAAATAATGGATTTATATAGGAGAGAATAATACATCGGCCATTCATTCCAAAATAAAAAGGTTATCAAAGAAAATGAACATTCCCAAGAATAACAATTTGTAAACGAGGTTATTGCTTATTTTCACCATCCTCATAATATGTATATAGAAGAGACCTCAAATACTAGATCGTGCATCAGTTTTAAAAAGCTCGATTTGTTGAGACTTCATAGAGAAAATCTCAGGGCAAAACATGATTTTCATCATCTGCACAATCAAAGTCATAAACGAAAAACACAAAGGGAACCCCCGGCTGTAAAACATTAAAAAAAACTTTTGTAGATTGCAACAAGCAAAAAGTCCAAATCATGAATCTAAATAAAAAAATAAAATAATTAGAACTTCAACAAAATTAGAAATTCAGAGTAAATATAAAGAAGCATTTTTCACACATATTGATAGTCTATATGAAGGATTCCATTAAAATATTTACACAGGCCTCATTCCCGGAATAAGAGAGGCAAGAAGCTCTTAACAGATTCTGCTCAGTGAATAATTTTAGGTACTGAGCCCCGCACAAGGGCTCAATCATTTAAACGTATTAGACAAGAAGCTCTAATATCATACACTAGATTAAACTCTATTATTTCATAAAATTTAACATCTTTCATTATCTAGACTCCTAAACTGCATAATTGTGGAAGATGTAAAATAAAAAGTGGATATACTCGTTTAAACATGGATATGCAACTTTTTCACATATACCTTTATAGCTGTTATTGCCCGAATGAAATGCTTTATTTGGTATATAATTTGAGATTATCAATGTATCATCATCAAACTTCTGTCTTTTTAAACAAACCAGCGACAACCTTATGAATTTCTAACTGCGTTTTGCTAACAGTGTAGTAATCGATCTCAAGTATAATATCAGCAGAAAGTTCAGAAGAATTGACACTTTAAAATGCCTGCGCAATAATTGAAGTGCAGATATACACATACGATAATCTCAACTAGAGACAATGGAAGTAATGCAGTAGACACAGTACTCCACACGCACCGCATGATGATCAAATCAATCAACTTTACATGTGTAAATTTTGAAAAGTGAGACTTGCAGAATATACCTTCACCACAGGGGGATTTCCGGGTGGTAATGTGGAGGACCTTTGTGGGCATTCTCACAGGCCCCTTCACATTCAAGCGCTTGTCCTTCGCTCCCCTAACAAGATCCGCGCACACTGGACAATCAAACTCGATCAGCATCAGAAAAAAAATGAGGGAAAAAAAACCGATAAGTCGACAGAGACAGACCCTTCTCCAGATTCTTCACGTTCTTGGAGGAGAGGGTGATTCGAATGCGGTGCAGCTGCTCCTGGGACTCCTCAAGCCCCAGCTTGGCCGGTTTCATCGCTCCATACGCCGCCGCCATCGTCTCGTGATCGACCGTGCTAAGCGCCTGGTAATAAAAATCAAAGACGAGAGGAACGATTCAGATGTGAGATGGAACTGATGAGAAGGGGAAGACACAAAACGAGAAGAAGAGAACCGCACCTGACACCACCCGCCGCACGCCGAATTAAGCAGAGTGCAAGAGAGGGTTAGGGTTCGGAAGTGGAAGAAGGGAAGTTAATTTATATACTGGATCCAAAACTTGATGAACGGCCCTAGTGGACCTTATTGGGCCAAAAAGAATTGGGCCGTCTATATAGTAGATCAAAAACGAGATTAGATGAGGGATGTCAATGAGTACCTGACCTGACCTGATTCATTTATGGCGAGTTTGAGTACCCAATTAACTAATCATGTCGGGTTCGGATTTACTCTCACGAGTTCGGGTACCCAATTAAGATACTCAATACTCGATTAATATATAATAAAAAATAAAATTTTATATTTATATAATAAAATAATTTTTAATAAATATATTTATTATTATTATTATTATTTTATAATTATATTTTATAAAAATAATTTAAAAATAAATATTTTAATTTAAACGAGTACCTGCGGGGTTTTAAATACCCAACTCGGTTTAGTCGAGTTCAGGTCGAGTCCGGTCGGATCAGGTCGGGTTAGGATTTGACCAAAACTCGCAAGTACCTGATCCGTTGACATATCTAATTAGGTCTGTCTAATCTATTCAACCAATCAAAACCAAATCAAACCGAACCAATTTAATTTGAGTTTTAAAAAACTTTAAACCGAAACTGATTTTTTAAAAAGAAATCTGAAGCCAAATTTAGCTATAAACATATATAGTTATATTATTATTTTTAAATAAAATAATATCATAAATGATATGGAAAAAGAAATGGTATTTAAATTATCATTAGAAAGATGTAATTCATTCCAAATTAAATTCAGTAAGACAACTGAATCAAATTCCAAGAACAAGATGAACAAGTGACATAAATGCAAAAGAATCTAAAGATATCGGCAACACTAATTGTTCATGTAAGCATTGAATAAGAAAGTTAGTCTACAGTCTACAGTCTACAGTAGTAAAATTAATAATAGTTTAAGTAGCAAGTGATGACCACAACAACACAACCAGATGTTACAATCATAGACTAATAATCTAAACAACAAAAGCTAACAAATCCAGAAGCCAAACAATTTGAGTCCGAGCAGTGTGAACACGTTCTAAAAATACATGTTAGAGCCTGAATGTAACGCCAGCCGATGCTTAGATCTTTCTGATCAGTAAACTAGTGAAGACTGAAGACTGACTCCTCCCAGTTGGAGAAAACAAATGGCTCCCAAGTGAGAGAGAGAGATGAATCTTTTATACTGTCACCCGCTAGGCAAACTTATGTTGATATCTGTAGTTGCACTCTGAAGTGCTGCTGACTGAGGACTCTGAAGCGGGGCTGAGTGAGGGTAAGTAGCAGACCAGTTTTCGACCCTGAAAGAGGGCGCTGCCGTTGACGGACTCGGCTTCGCCACCACAAAGCCGAGCTGGCCTTGCCTGCTACCACTAGCATCCTCAACATCTGTGCTTGAAAGTGGAGTCGCAGATCGCGGCGTGGACTGCGTTCCAGCTTCGATTCGCGGCTTCTTAACCTTCTGCTCCATCTGGTAGCTGGGCAGGAAACTTCCCACCACAACCTGGAAAGGGTAGCAGGTCATAAGCTGAACAATTGGTATGCAGTGAGAGGACTTTTAGATCATGTAAATATGCCAGTGCAAGAAGCATCACCTGCACTGGACTGGCAGCCACCAGCAGACCGGCAACTCCGCCGCCGACAACTCGACCGTCAGGACTTGCCAAAGAAACACTTAAACCACCTGAACGGCTTCTTGTCCCTCCATTCTCAGTCGGCATGAATGATCCAGATAAGGAGAGCAGCTCAAAGCGGCCCTGGCTCACAGCAGATTAGACATCATACTTCAGAGAAATTTGATGTCATTATATCAAGCATTGCTAGAGAACTAATAAGGATAGATATAGACCTCATAAGTTAAAGTGCCACCACTCGAATCAGGTTGACGAAGAGTAACATTTGAGATGACACCATTAGCAGATAAAATACAAATAGCTCGAGGACCTTGTTGTGAAAATGATATGATCTTCATAGTAACATCCTGCAGACAACATTTCAAACGAATAGAAACATGTTCAACACAGAGATTGAAGATGCTTCGAAGATTGAATATCGGTTTCTTTAGAATCTACCAAAATGTGCAAGGTAGATAAATGGCAAAGGCTGGAAATAGAGTGAGACAAATACTGGTCTGAAAAATGTAGATAATGATGTTAATATACTAAAATGAAGGGCCTCTATGTAAAAATCCTCAAATCAAGATGGTAAAATGCATTTCAAGAGAAGTGAATCAAAATAGTAGTACAAAACATAAAATAAGTAGGATGAGGCAAAGCTACAAACCTAGTAAAGAAGTGCACCGAAGAATTTACAATTGTGATACCTAATTTAGTCTCACACAAAAAATGAGATTAGAAATATAGCTTAACTTGGGCTTAAGCATTTTTAGTTGGGCACATCGTTACGACTAATCAAGTTACCATATTAGTTGTATTATTGGACGGATCATAACAAACGTAAACTTAGAGAAGCCAATAGGAAAGGGCTATTGTGAATACTTCATTCCTAATTTCTAATAGTTTATATGCCCTGAAAATATAGAACAATAATAGCTATTAGATTTCCGAATGTGAAATCAAAGACATCAAGGTCCACTTTCCCTATTCTTACATGTGAGTACAACAATTCGACATGAGCTTTCTCCATGATTATATACCTAACAAAATTTTAGAAACCAAGTATACATTTAATATATATATCTTCTATGAGTGACAAACCAATCTATTTTAAATCCATAGGGTTACTTACAATCCAACAAGAATCAAACTCAATTGTGAATGACTATCCAATAAGTCTGCAACAATTAATAATCTTATAGATTAACGAATGTCTTTGCTAAGTCTTTAGCCATATACAAGACATTAAAGTCAAAGCCAATAAAAATGAAATATAGGTTCAAGTGCCATTACCTCGCCGGTGGCGACCGTAATGATATGAGGCGTGAAATTTGCACCGGCTACCATTTCCCCTGCACCAAAAGATTCAGATAGTTAGAGATTCTACAACTGTGCCTTAACCCTAATTTTGCCTCTTGATAATTGAAGTATTCTTGAAACAAATTAAGTGATAAGATCTGTGGTTATTGGAGCTACCAGTAGCTATCAAGAGTCAAAACTGATGTAAACTAGTCAATAAGTATTAATGCAAATCCACAGTTGACTCGAGAAAAGGAGATACAATGCCCCAACATAATGCTCTAGCAGTTGCTGAATTTTTCACAGGGCAGTGAAAGTAGTGTGCTCGTGAGGATGAGCAGTAAAGGATTCCGATGTTAGTCAACCCACTTAGGAAAGTCAACTGCCTGCCAGCATGAAAGTAAACGACTCTGGATGAGAGTCCAACAGGCAAAACCTAGTTTGGAAATGATCCAACCCCACTGCAACTTTGATCTCCATTTCCAACGGCGAAAGTCTTCAGTTTTTAAGAATTATCCAAAGGCTACATCAGTGCATATTCACAAGTTCTCAGAAGTAGGCATGATGGAGACAGACCACAAGATCAGGGTTGAAGTCCTCATGTTTCCGGGTCAACCCCACTGACTTTGCTTTCACTGCCACATCCAAAAGCCCTAATTCTTATCAGGTCTGCGCAGGCAAAGATCATGATCCAATGGTCCCATCCCATGTTCCAAAGAACTTGCTTCTTGAACTCCCAAGAGCTACTATTGAAAATGGATCAGATGAAAAGGAACAGAGGCGCAGAGAGGGGGGGGGGGGGGGGGGGGGGGGGGGGGGGGGGGAGAGGCGGGGTGGGGACAGAAGAATAAAAAAGACAATTTTGGATTCACAGATCTTCACCTTCAACCGAGATTAAACTCCAAAATGTCAACTTGATCAAACAGACAGGAGGTCAACGCCATCAGTTACAGCAAAAAGAGATCAATTATCGTCCAGAAGAGAAGAAAGAACAAGAACGATTAAGAAGTTCTGGAATCACTTCAATTAGCGTTTGGTTTGCCCTAAGTAGAAAATAGGAAGGGCGTACCTAAAGAATCCACCTGGATGCCGTACTGCGACGGCTTGCTCACCAACCCCACTGGCCGCCCTCTAATCCGCTTTATCGCCGCCCCCACCGCTGCCGCCGACGTGTACTCGACGCCGGCCGGCGCAGACGCCGATATCGGCATCGCGTTCAGCGGCAGGAGGAGGCTCCCGTCCGGCCCGTACTTCCTCGGGCGCCCCTTCTTCTTCTTAGGCAGTCCCACCGCCAAAGCACCTGCAGCCGCCGCCTCAGTAGGACTCACCAACGCCCCAGCCAGCGGAGCCGGCGGTGCCGTCGTCACTCCGCTGACACCCGCAGTCGCCTCCACCTCCGCCGCCGCCGCACTCCCGGCCTCGTTAACAGGCTTCTCCGGTGCCGCCGACGCAGGCGGCGTCCAGTAGCTTCCAGAACCCTCCTCCGCCGCCGGCTTCACTGCCTCCGCCGCCCCCGGAGAAGTAACCTCTCCTTCCTTCCCCTCCATGCATAGATTAATAATCCCCGACAACCCTTCAAATCTAGGATTTGTTTCCTCAAGCTCTGGCCATCAGAGCTCACCACTGCGAGCTTCACCGAGCCAAAATTCCAAGAAAAAACCTCAAAAAAATCAAATTTTGAACTACTCTTCCTGCAAAACCTTCCTCGCACTCCTTGATTCCAGTGCTCTTGCACCGATTCCGCCGCAGCCGATGCAGAAAAAAGGAGGAAGAAAGTCCAATAGTGCAAGGAAAAGAGTCGAGGGAAATTATTAAAAATGTTAATTTATTACTACAATTATGATCTAAGAAGCAAGAGCACGATACTATTATATAGATTAAACATTAAATAATTACTAAAAATACTCGATAATTCGATTATTTTAATTGGGTTGGCTACAAAAATCGAAATATTCTGGCAAAAGATGCTTGTGCATTTGAATATAAATGCTAATGGGCGGCCATTAGCAGAAGCTTTTATTTTAAAAGGAAAAAAAAAGAGTATAATTTAGTGATTTAGGAGTGGAAATTTCTCATCTGTGACTGTAAATGAAGAATTTTTTTTACTTTTTTGGCATTAAATTTATTGCAAAAAAGCAAGCGGACAATCGTCGAAGACTCCGCTTTGCTTTAGCTCGCCAGTGCCAGTGACCTGCTCCTTTTGTCACCTTCCTCTATAAAGTTTATTTGTCTTCGAAACATATGCCACTGGAGTTACGTGTAATCACCGTATTGCCATTCGCAGCGGCATTGCTTTCCAGCTTACTAAACGGCCTAATTTTCAAAATCCTCCTCTAATTTATGCATTTTGTAAATACATCCCTCTAGTTTAAAATAACAGCTTAAATTGTAGTATTACTGCAAATTTTATCTTATATTACGAATTATAGATATATAAATTTGAAAATAAAGGGCAATATTTTCTATTCTGAAAAGTAAATATTAAATATTTTTATATTAAAAATTTTACTTTGGCACGTGAAATGAGGGAAGTCATATAATTACTATGTCGGGTGGTTGACTCACAGTCACGTGTCTGTGGTCGGAGGTCAAAAGGGTGGGATGCAGGCCAATGCATATTAATTACTATGCGTGCATGACGGGTTGAAAGAAAAAAAAAAGGTGATAGAAAAAAAAAAATCTTGTTCAAGTTGTACATCTTTTAAAAAATCCCCTATTTTAACTTGAAGGTTAATTAATATTACATGATATAAGAATATTATATGAGAATAATAAATATTTTTAATACGATAATAATATATAAAATTTTTAGACTTAGATCATATGATTATTCATATACTTTGATATTATTAAACAATAAACATCGCTCACAATTGGGTAGAAAAAAAATTTACATCCAAAAATTTAAAAAATGATAATATTATCATTTTTGATTCTGTTTTGAGATTCGCACAATTTATGAATTTTAAAGTTAAATGTAAGCAACACAAATCTCAAAGCACATGAAGAATAATGATATCATTCTTTCTAAATTTCTAGACAGTGACTCTGCCTAGAAAATTTTTTTATTAGGTTGTTATAACTTAGACGATAGTAATAAATTACGTAAGCAGATAGTCACTAGCATTTTTCGGAAAGTTGCTATACTCCTGCTTGTTGTGCATAGTGAAGTTTCTTAGTTTCGAACTAAGATGTGCCCCAAACGCTCTAGCTTTTCATTTTGGGCTATCCGCAAATGCAAAAGCTGACAGGCAGCCGCCTCAATGCGGCCATTGTCATTATTAATAGTATAAGAATTCCTTCTAAAGGTGTATTTTATAGGAAGCCGATCTTTCGATAAATTTTAAGAAACCTAACACTTAGATAACTCACACAATAGCTTGTGTCCCTTGTATTAAAGCTGAAGATATCATGTTATATGTTTTATTAAGATGTCATAAAATCTATGAGTCAGATTCTTCTACTTCTTACTCGAGGATTTAAAAGGTGGGCTACTTAAAATTTTTTAGAAAGTCGATCCCTCTAAAATTTTTTTTCGTCCAACTAAATTAATAATAAAAATTATTTGTAGAATAATTGTAATACAGATTGCTTTAGCTGCAAACAAGTATTGATTTTTTAATTAGAAAGATGTTGCTTTATGTAAATTGGATTAAATAAATTTAATTGGAGTTGAATCACATAAAAGGAGCTTCAATAACTAAAATAGTAGTGAAGATAAAGAAAAGTGGGAGCATGTGAGATTTTGCTGATGTCTCTACAATTGGCTTTATTCACCTCAATCAACACTATAGCATATTAATACATGCATTTAAACAAGCAAATAAAATATTACATACAAGTAGAGGTGAGCATGATAAAAGCCGACCCTACCCGCTGACTTACCCTGACTTAACAAAAAGTTAGATGAGTTCAAATCAGTCATAATTGTGTTTGGGTTATAAACAGATCAACTCATTTATGATCTAAAAATAATCAGATAGTGTCGGGTTGTAAACTGGTTGACTCGCTCAACCCGATTATATTATATACTTTTATATATACATTTTAAATATAAGCTAGCCTAACTTTCATTGCTAGCTCATAAGCCTAAATCTCTTCGAATCATCTTTTAACCAAGATATCGGCTCACAATAAGCTCAAATTTTTATTAATTTTAATAAAAATTTTATCAATTTATTATTTATATTTAAAATATAATTGATAAATTTATAATCAGATTGTGTCAAATCAAGCAGATCGAGTTAATAAATGACTCATTTAATAAACTGGTTATTCGGGTCGTGTCGAATTGACCCGATTATATTCGAGTCATATTTGGGTTAGAGAGTTTGACTCAATTAAGTAAACGGGTCGTGTTCAAGTTGGCTTAATAGGGTCATGGGTTACAACTGACACGACCTGTTTGTGACCCACTGACCTAAATTGCCAAGTCTAGGTGACTTTGTAAAAACTTAGGGCTAGTTTGATTCTACTATGCTGCTGCAACTGCATTATAATAGCTGCACTGTCACTGTAGCACTTGCTGTTAAGGGTGTTTGATGGATACAACTGTGTTGTCACTATAGCAATTATTATTAAAATTATTTGGTAAATTTATTTTGTTATTGGTGTTATTAATAAATATTAATTTAATAAAATATATTGATATTAAAATTATATATTTTTATAATAAAATAAAATTTATTTTTAAAATTTAAAACAATTATTTTAATAAAATTATTAAAATTTAAAAGATCAAATAATTAATTTTAATGTAAATTTTAATTATTAATTTTATTTTTAAATTAAATTTATAAATTTTTACAATAAAACAAAATTATTTATAAAATGTAAAATAATCATTGTAATAAAATTATTAATTTTTATAAGATTAAATAATTAATTTTAATATAAAATTTAATTATTAATTTTATTTTAGAAGTAAAAAACTAAAATTATATATTTTTATAATAAAACAAAATTTATTTTTAAAATTTAAAATAATTGTTTTTAATAAAATTATTAATTTTAATAATATTAAATAATTAATTTTAATATAAAATTTAATTATCAATTCTATTTTTAAAATAATTAATTTATAAATTATTATACATTATATTACTAAACAAATATAATATTATATATTTTACATAACAATGAAAGCATGAACATACTTTATAATATTATATTATTATATTATATATTATTCATGGGAGAGCACATTACTTTAATCCAGTCTAATGTAGCCATGTGCATCTACATTGACTCATAAGTTCATAACAATTGTTTAAAAAATTTAGGTAAATTTGATCAAAATTAAGTTGTTTTAACATTATAAGTAAATCTGATTCAATTTTCATTTTGAAAAATTTTATTATCAATTTTTGTAGTAAAATAATAACACAATATATGTGCATAAAAATAATAAAGAAATAATCCTTTTTCTTAGTTTCCAAACTCGAGCGAAAAAAATTTAAAAACAAATAAAAAATTATTTTAAATTCAATTTGATTTTTCGTGCTAAACTAAGAATTGGGCACTCGTTTTTAAAATCCAAATTATTGTGTGGGTCCAAAACTTATTGATTAATTAATGAATTCATATTGTTTCAAGCAATAATAATAGATGTCCCCATCTACTAGGCCCAAACAATTTTGCTTACAAGCAATAAATTGTTGCATTTAGCCGAACAGTGGTTGTCAACCCTAATCGAACATTTTCCTTGTCTTAATCCCCGTCAATGCCAATTCTCAATTTATAGTTCGTAGGTGTATCTATATATAGTACGAAGCCATGAGACATTTAACTAAAAAGGAATAGAACAAAAAAGAAATCTAAAACTTAAAATAATTTAATATATGATAAAGATTTCTAAATCTTAGAGATGTAACTTATGCATTCTAGTCAAACTGAGGCCGAGAGTCAAAGTCAACTCTACAATAGAGTTAAAAGGGGATTGGCCGAGAGTCTAAGATTTCTAAATCTTAGAGATGTAACTTATGTAACTTCTGCAGTTCTGCTAGTCTTAGATTTAAGAGTCCAATTAACCTACATGGACATGACTAATCACAAGCGCTATGAATCAAGTGCCAAGCCGGGCGTCTATTCTATTGTTTATGAAAGCAGCGAGCGAAAAGGGGATTGGCCGCCGAGAGGAGAAGAAGCTATTCTGACCTAAGTAGTCATTAATTAAGAGATGCAGAGGAGCTCGACGGGAGTGCATGTGGCGGGAGCATGATTAGCTCACGCTGCACTAAACGCAGCTTTCATTCGCCCGAGCATGCCATTCGCAAAAGCCTAATAGAAAAGAGCCATTTTTTTTTTAATTTTATTATATATAAAAAAAGAATTGGGGCATCATCAAAAGGCGAGACTGCAGAGAGATGGACAAACGAAACAGCCGCATTAGTTTAATTGTTATCCAGAGCAAAGAGATTTAAGAGTCCACTTGTTGCACAGTTTCTAAATTGTAACAACTCCAAGAGTATACTATTAAACACAGCCTTTGTGTTTAATACTGTACTCTTGGAGTTGTTACAATTTAGAAACTGTGCAACAAGTGGACTCTTGGAGTTGCAGACTTAAAATTGAGCTGAACGAGGGCGTAGCTACTAGCTGCTGCATAATATCACCTGCCACCTGAAGTAGAAGACGACAGGAAAGGTGCGAGTTGTTAGAGACAAGAAGAAAAGGAGCATTTTGGATGCGTCTTCCTGCCAGGTAGAGATTAGATGCTCCGTTACATCGATAGTAAGTCTTGACTTTCAGTCTAAAATCATTATCAGTTTGGTAGTAAATCTACCCCAACTCTACCTTTGCTACTCATAGGTTCGCAACAGATATGGAGAGACAAGACAAGAGCAAAGTACATGAGAGAATCCAATCCATCTAATTAATGCTGTTAAACAATAAATAATCCTTCCTAACACCACTGCCCAACTCATGTAAAGACAGAGTAAGAACCAAAAACAAAAAAAAACTAAGAAAATAAAAGAGAGATTCATATTCAAATGAAACAAACCACCATCTTTCACCGGATCCGCTTCATTAGGATCTGAATGCATGGCACCTATCAGACTCCCCGCAGCAACTTAAATTTCGTTGCCATTTCTGACTTCGGTTCCCACCTTCTGCTATGTTCAAACAGAATGTGAAGAAAACTAATCTAAGAACATGACTTGATCAACCCCAAATTGTACAGATTTCTCCTAACTAAACTGCCCAAATACAGCAGCCCAATGCCGACGCCACTCTGACCTGCTTCCCTGCCGTCGGCAGACTCCTTGCGGCAAAAACGCGGTCTTTGCTCCTCCTTCACCTCTAGGCAATCTAAACCAATCCTCCGCCGGACCGCCTCGATCGCCTTTGGGTCCGCCGGCTCCCCGGCCGTACCGGTTACGTAGAATACGTTTGATACCACGTGGCCTTTTGTTGAAACCTCTGCTCTTGCCACCAGGAGCCCGTTCTCGCGGAAGGTACGGGTCACGTCGGAGAGCAGCCCCGGCCGGTCATCCGTGCAAAGCTCTAATCTTGTTCCCTGTTTATCACCAAAATGGATCAGAATTGTTCTATTGGGGAATAAAAACTATCGTATTTTTAGTGGAAGATGTAATTTTCGTTATTTAAATTTGGGGGAAATTTCAAATTGCCTCCAAAAAATTCACCTCCTATCAACTTCCAATCCAATAAGGAACAAGGTTTACCTCTGACGTTCTTCTCTCGATTGATGCTTGCAAGCACTGCATCACCCGATGCCTCTCTGCTTCCGAGCGGATGGGGTGGCCGTCCTTATGCCTAATATAAAACTCCTGGACGAATCAAATGGTACATTAGCATCAAAACAGTAAGAAAGGCCAAATCTTGAGAACAGAAATCGAACCTGACGAGCTAATTCGCCGTCAGTGTCCACAGTGCCATGGAAGACGATGTAATCTATATCCGCGAGCGTGCATACGACGTCGAACAGCAGCTTGGGTCGGTCGCAGCACTGCAGACTGACCACGGAGTAACCCCTCTCGGCCCAGTTCTGAACCGAGACAGCGGGCGCTGTCACTGTCCCTGGCGAGGCACGCTCGAAGTCCCGGTCGCGGAGCATCAGCTGGTGGAGGCGGCGGTCCGGGTGGCCAACGGCCGCGGAGAGGGTGACGGCGGTTTTGCCGCCTCTGAGGACTTGGCGGAGGCGGGACTCGACGAGGTGCGTCCGCTGCGATTCCGCAATGGGCGCGCCGGAGTGAGCGTCATTGACGGAAAGGACACACGCGATGCGGCCGCAGTGGGTCCACACCTTGGCAGCCGCCACCCCACATTGGAGGTCTGCGAGCACGGCGAAGATCTCGGAGAGGAGGCCTGGACGATCGGGTCCCACAAGCTCTAGCGCAGTGAGGTTCTCGCCGGCGAGGCATCGGTTGCTTTCGGGGTTACCCGTGTCCAACGACTGCATTTTCAGGAGGACAACCATTTTTTAGATAGCAAGGACTACAACAGTTGATTTTCCATATGATATTGGAAGGAAGAATTGAACCTGTTCGAGACAAGAGATGATGCTTTCGTCGGTGAGCTTGTGGCCAAACTGGTCGGTGACGTGGAAGACGTCCATAAACCAGCGGCCGTCGGAGGAAATGTAGGCCTTCTTGACGGAGAGGTTGAGGTCAGTGAGCACTTGGATTGATTCCAACAGAACGCTGTGCTTGCTGGACGCGCTGTCCACCTATTTTTGCTCTCCATTAGATAGATAGAACAAAACAAACAAGGGAACCCTAATCCTAGAGCGAATGTGCAAGGAATTGTAACACCTCACCTTGACCAGAGTCGCCGTCGAGCAGACGGCGTTGTCAATGACGACCCTGCATCCATAATGCAAATGAGGGAAAAAAAATTAGTATCGCCTCGAAATGAATCCTTTCTCTTCCCCAATTTACCAACACAATGCGAATAAGCAAATGAGATCAAATTACGATCGAAAATTTTCCGCATTGTTCTTATACGAAGAACAAGGAAAATTGGGGTTTAATAAGGAAAAAAAAAAGGGAACATAGATCTTGAATGACCAAACAGGGTTTCGCAAACCCTAGAGAAAGAACAAAAATACCTCGGCGTGTTCATCCTGATGACGAGCTTCTCGTATTCATCGAGATTCCTCGGCCACTCCATGATTCTTAGCACCTTCCCTTCGCAATCCAACCAAGATTCGTAGAGAAAATCAAACCAATCTTCTTCGCCCTCGGACTTCCCACAGTTCCCCTCCACCTCGCTTCAACCTACTCCGCTTCTCTCGCCGCACGAAAGAGAGAAGAAAGCTTTCGAAAGATCCGCCGACGCCCCCTTTTGTCTTCCCTCAAACGAAGCCGAGCGTCATTGGATCCGCCGTTTATAAAGAGACCAACCGCCGGCTTATTCACGTGACGTGGAACAGACCGCCAGCTAATCCTCAATCCACCAACCAGCTCACGCTCGGGCCCACCGTCACTGACACGTCCGCCATACTACTCCCGCTTTTTTTGCTTCGCGTCGGGGCGAAGACTGACTCTCACGTGATACCATGTGGGCTTGCCCCGGTTCAATCGAGACCCGCCGGTCCCGTCGGACCCGACCAAAAGGCTAAATGCCGCTGTTGCCGGCCGAGTTATTTTATTAAAAAAAACCGTACGGCCGCTTCCCGCCGTTGCCGTTTTGTGCTGTCGTTATCTTCGTCCGTTTACTTAGAAGTAAAGATAATGTTAATTTAATGTATCATGGCCAGCCTTGGGTCCACACGTGGTTTTGAGCCAATGAAAGGCAGGTAAACTAAGCGGGTAGCATTTAAAAAATGAAGCCTCAGCGTAGTTGGCGAGTGATGGAGCTCCATGAAGTTGGGTGCGGGCAACTCGATCGCCCCCGACACGATCTTGCAAAACGTGAAACGTTGTCGGATACGGGTGCGCGCATGTACGGGTATTATGAGGTCGATCATGGCGCGCGAGATACACGTACGTATAATATTTTATGTGATGATAATGGCAAACATGGGGCGGAGTGGCATGCGTTCATGCATGCATGCAAGCAAGCATGCGCAGGGTATGGCGCGGTGATGGAGGCAAAGCAGTGAAGCAACTGCATGATCTAATCATTTATTTATGTTAGATAAAATTAGGGGATATTTTCTGGGTAAATTAATTAGGAAGTGGAAGAGTACATACCAAATTAATTAATTTTAATGTGATGTAGCCACATGGATGGGTCTTTGGATGGATATGTGGGATCAGGATCATGCATGGGAGTAGTTAGTAGTGTGCATGGGGCCTGGTAAAATAAATTGGGATAAAAATAATAATAATAAATTGGGATCCAAATGAATATTAATTGTGGTTTTGTGTGGAGTGAGGTCCGGCAGAGCCCCCGTAAAAAGGGGGAGCAATGCTCCCCAAAAGAGTTGCAGGGGCGTCCAATTAGGTGCTGCACGGGCCATGGGGCCCAGTTTCCGGTAATGCGGCTCGTCTTAATTTGTCGGCTCCCGTTTGCGCACGAAGATGTGAAAGTGTGCTGCAGCTTTCGCAGGTGGAGTCCCGGTTTCCAGCAACAGGTTGCGGGTTCGAGTCCCGGATGTCAGCTACGGGTTGTGGCAAATAAGGCCCGTGGTCCCAAACAAGGCCCGTCAAACTGAAATGAGAGTAGAAAAGATGAAGAAGTAAGAAGCTCCACCTGGGAGGTCTCAACAATGATATCAATGTTAGAAAACATATAAAAACATAATAATATGTGCTCTATAATATTTATACTTTATAAATATTCTTAATTAAGAGCATAAACAAGAGAAGGTTGGAAGTTGTTATTTTTATAAATAAATAAAATAAAATACTTACCTCTATCCATGAATGCAAATCTTAAAGTCGTAACTCGTAATCTTTTCCTTTAATCGATCTTCTCTTCTTTTCTTTAGATTTGTTATGCTTTCAATTTTGATGAGTATTTTGAGAGCAATCGTCGGAAGGAGAGAGGAGGCTGGTTTTCCCCTTCTTACTGTCTTTAGTAACTGCTCTCATCAAACGGTTACGTAACTTAAATAGACGTGTCTTTTCATACTGCACATCTATTCATAATACACATGAGACATTTCTTACATTCTCCCACTTTGCTCATGTGTTGATGTCATTCATAATTTCATAAAGTATCAATCATAACACGCTTAAATAAAATCAACATATATTTGTTGCATCATAAGTCATAACTAAGAATAAGAACTAATAAGGGTTATGACGGTTATATATCATTAAACCAATATATTTCCTTCCATGTACCACTATATCAGTTTTTTTAATTAATATGACACTTCAATGGGAGTGCATAATACATCTAACAACAATATTTCTTTATTAAAATAAAATTTTGGTTTTCAATATTTTTCATTCATACATGTACTCACAAATCATGAAAACCAACAATCAGAAACTTATACATTAATGAGCTCAGAGTGTCAAATATATATTAAGGCTAAATAATCACATCATTCTTAACATTCATTAACAGACATGATACTCATATATTTAACATGGCCAATAAATGTTTTAGGCAGTAACCCTTTTGTCAAGGGGTCTGCAATCATAACATCAGTGCTAATATGCTCAATTGACACTCTTTGTTTCTGAACTTCTTCTTTAACAACAAGGTATTTTAATTCTATATGTTTAACACCTTTAGAATACCTGTCATTTTTAGAAAAGAAGACTGCTGCAGAATTATCACAATAAATTTTCAGCGGCTTAGCAATACTGTCGACTAGTCCAAGTCCTGAAATAAATTTCTACAGCTATTTAGCTTGAACCATGGCCTCAAAGCAAGCCACAAATTCAGCTTCCATAGTGGATGCAGCAATAATTGACTTCTTCACACTCTTCCATGAGATAGCTCCTCCAGCTAAAAGATATAGATAACCAAAAGTAAACTTTCTTGTATCCATACAACCAGCAAAGTCTGAATCTGAATATCCGATCACCTCAAGATGATCAGATCTTTTATATGTAAGCATGTGATCCTTTGTCCCTTGTAGATATCTCAAAACTTTCTTTGCAGCTTTCCAATGATCCATACCAGGATTACTCTGGTATCTTCCTAACATTCCAACTGCAAAACTAATATCTGGTCGAGTATAAGTCTGAGCATATATTAAACTCCCAACAACAGATGCATAAGGAATTGTTCCCATCTATTTGCGTTCAATATCATTCTTAGGACTTTGCATAAGACTAAATTTATCTTTTTTTTTGAATTGGTGCAGGAGATGGTGAACACTTATCCATTTTGAATCTCTCTAAAACTCTATTAATATATGTTTTCTAAGACAAGCCTAACATTCCTTGTGATCTATCTCGGAATATTTCTATTCCTATCACATAGCTTGCCTCGCCCATATCCTTCATTTCAAAGTTATTAGAGAGAAACTTTTTAGTCTCACTTAATAGACCAAGATTATTAGTTGCAAGCAAGATATCATCAACATACATAACTAAAAAGATAAACTTACTCCCACTGACCTTAAGATATATACATCGATCAATAGTATTTTCCTTAAATCCAAACAAAACAACTGTATCATTAAACTTAAGGTACCATTGCCGGAAAGTCTGTTTAAGTCCATATATTGACTTCTTAAGTTTACACACTATGTGTTCTTTATCCTTTTCTATGAACCCAATTGGTTGATCCATATAAACTTCTTCATCTAAATTCCCATTTAGAAAGGCTGTTTTAACATACATTTGGTGTAACTCTAAATCATAATGAGCCACCAATGCCATGATAATTCTAAGTGAATCCTTTTAGAGACCAGTGAAAATATTTCTTTATAGTCAATACCATCTTTCTGAGTAAATCCTTTTGCAACTAATCTAGCCTTGTAACGTTCTATGTTACCATGAGAGTCACGTTTGGTCTTAAAGACTCACTTGCAACCAACTCTCTTACAACCTTCAGGCAACTAAACAAGGTCCCAAATTTCATTTTGTTCCATAGATTTTAACTCATCTTTCATGGCATTTAACCAATTTTCAACATTATCACTATTCATGGCTTAAGAAAATGTAACTGGGTCATTTTCAATTCCTAAGTCAACTTCAGACTCTTGTAGATATACCACATAATCATTAGAAATGGCTTATCTCCTTTCTCTTTGATATCTTTTTAATGTCATTAGTTGTGGTTCTTCTACTAAAGGCTCATTTATTTCATTCTCATTATGGATAATGAGATCATTTATTTATTGTTCCTCTTGATTATTAATTGGATCAATAACTTGAGGAATAACAAACTTACTAGATGTACAAGTCAATGGGACTTGCACTCTTATTTCTTGAATTTCCACTTTACGTGGAGTTTGACTCCCACTATTATCACCATTTTCAATGAACCTAGCATTCCCAGTTTCAATAATTCTTGTATTATAGTTAGGACAATAAAATCTATATTCTTTTGATTTTTCAGGATAACTAATAAAATAATCACTAATTGTTCTTGCATCTAATTTCTTTTCATGTGGATTATAAAATCTTATTTCTGCTTGGCATCCCCAAACACGTAGGTGCCTCAAACTAGGTTTCCTGCCAGTCCATAGTTCATAAGGTGTTTTTGGAACCACCTTACTAGGAACTCTATTCAATAAATACATAACAATCTTTAAAGCATAAGTCCACAAAGAAATAGGTAAAGAACAATTACTTAACATACTTCTAACCATATCCAACAAGGTTCTATTGCGCCTTTCTGATATACCATTTTGTTGTAGTGTATCTGGCATTGTATATTGAGCACAAATGCCACGCTTCTCAAGGAATTTAGCAAATGGACCTGTGTGTTATCCATTTTCATCATATCTTCCATAATACTCACCACCTCTATCAGACTATATGATTTTCACCTTTTTATCTAATTGTCTTTCTACTTCTTCAATGAAAATCTCTAATGCATTTACAGCTTGAGATTTTTCATGTAATAGATAAACAAATCTATAACGTGAATAATCATCAATAAAGGTAATAAAGTATTTTTCTTTATTGAAAGAACTAACATCAAAGGGTCCACAAATATCAGTGTGTATAATTTCAAGAAGCTGAGTGCTTCTTGTGGCACCTTTCTTAGTGTGTTTTGTTTGTTTTCCTTTAATACAATTTATACAAACATTAAGATCAGTGAAATCCAATTCTGGAAGGATTTCATTACTCACTAATCTTTTAATTCTTTCTATAGATATGTGACCTAAACGCTTATGTCACAAGTAAGCAGAACATTCATTAACTAAACTACGTTTAGTACCAACATTATAATGCAAGGTCATAAGTGTTTCAGCATACAAATTGTCAAGTTTCAATTATATAAACCATCACAAAGTGTACCAGATCCAATCATACAGATATGTTTATGCAAACTGAAACATCCATTACCAAATTTAAAAGAGTATCCAGCAACATCAAGTTTAGATAGTGAAATCAAATTCCTAGAAATACTAGGTACATAAAGTGTTTCAAATAAATCTAAATGATGTCTAGTGTCTAGGATTAAACAATAAGTCCCGACAGCTTTCACTAGAACTTTCACTCTATTTCCCATGAAGACAAACTTCTCATTTGGGCTTATGGTTTGGATTGTAAGGAATGCCTGCATAGAATGAGAAATATGAGTTATACATCCAGAATCTATCCACCATGTATTATAAGGAACTTCAGCTAAATTTGATTCGAAACATACATAAGCACTAAGCTTACCTTTCTTTTCGAATCATGCCTTGCGCTTTGAATAATCCTTTTGGAAATGTCCAAATTTTCTACAGAAATGACATTGTTTCCTTGTGGTTCCTTCTTGTGGACTTGAACAATCCTTTATCATTATTTAATTCCAAAGTTTAAACACTTTATAAATATTTAAAAATTTAAATATTCACATTTAGTTTCGTTTAAGAGGTATATTATTTATCATTTAATAAAATAATTTTTTTAATATTTTATTTTGATTTTACCTCACATTATTATAAATTTTATTTTAATTTGCATAAACAGTTTAGTAAAACATAATAAGATTGCATTAAATGTGTACATAAATATGGTCAAGCTTTCTAATTCATTAATTTCATACTAATGCAATGCAAAAATAGTAAATGAAATAAACACAAACAATGCGTTTAATACTCCTTTAATTGTGCTAACCAAGAATTAATATAATAATTAGCTTTCCCAAATGGTAAGAAAGAGATGCGGCAAGAAGAATTTGCACCATAATCGAGATATTTTGTAACATAATGTTTTCTCACGCACTTTACACAATCCATAAATAGTATAACATAAAATTAACATTTAAGTACTTGTGAGTACCATGAAAATTAATATTCTAATTACTAAAATAGAAACCATTATGCAATCCAAATTCATACGGCGGAAATTGATAGGAAAGCAAAATACTCAAGAACAAATTAATTTGATAAATAATATTCATGAATCAAATTAATTATCATGATAAAAAATTAATAAATTTCTTAACCATGCTCTTGATACCACATGTTAGAAAACATATAAAAATATAATAATATATGCTCTATAATATTCATATTTTATAAATATTCTTAATTAAGAGCACAAGATAACGTTGAAATTTACTATTCTTATCAATAAATAAAATAAAATACTTATCTCTGTCAGGTTTTTTTATCTTGAATTCTTCCCTGATTGATTTAGAGAGGTCTCAAATTGTCTTCTTTTTATCACGCTACTTGTTAAACAAAATTTAACAAAAGTTGTGATACAGAAATTGATCAAATTTCTAAAATTGCATTGAATAAAATCAAATCTATGTCAATCCCTATTAGTTAGGATTTATTTTCTAAATTTTTTGACTGTTAGTTAGTTTGCTGCTTCTTTAAGCGTTTTACTTTATATATTATGGTTTATTTTGAATCGCGGATCCAGGAATTAAAGAAATATCTTTCTGCCATAATTTTACTGTTACATAAGTTGAAATTATTAAAAAAAACATAATGAAAAAATGCACGTATGAAAAATATGCATTGTCATAAAGAACTTTTTCACTTAATAATCATAATGTGCATAATAAATCTTATATGTATAATATATAATTTAATTTAAATCTCAATATCTCAAAAATTTTTAAATTCACTTTAAAATGGTAATGTCTTTTATAAATTAGGCTAATGATCCTAACTGTGGGGGGTGACCTAGTTTATAGTGTAACTTATAATTTATCAGATTTGATATTTGATTCAACTTAATTTAGCTTGGGCTAGTTCAGAACATGCATAATGTGTAATCTAAATATTTAAACTAATACTTATAGGCATTATGCAAAATATAGTCATAATATATATTTTGAAATATACTTGATGTACATATAAAAATGATGTACATGCAAATGGTGAACATAATATACATAATTGTATATAATAGTCATAATATACACGGGTCAAAATGAACATCATGAAAAACTTTGTTCATAAGGATTTAAATATATATGAGGATTATGTTTAAAATAATTCTCATAAGAAAAATTATTTATTAAAAATCCCCTTAAAATTAAAATGACTTTAAAATTAATTTAAAGTCAAAAAAATTTAGAAGAATTGGCTTTGCTTCATGATAAGAACAACTAAAAGCCTAATTAATTTTTAGGTCATATTGCTATTTAGAAAAATAATTCTTTTCTCTCTTTATAATTTCAAAAATAAGAAATTTAAAGTAAGAGTAAAGGATTCAATAATAAATATAAATTATTAAAATTATAAAGCAGTAATATACTTATGTATATAAAAAAAAGAGTAACCATATTAAAATTAGACATAAAGTCTATAAATGGTTTGACTCATAAAAAGTTGTAGTTCTTTTTTTCATAAAAGACTGAGGACAATAAAGTTATTGGCTTGACCAAGATTATATTCTTGGAAGTATCGATAGGAATGAGATTAGTCTGAAAATAGATCTCTCAGTAGTGGAAACCCAACCCAACCTCTATGATAGGAGATCCCTTGAAGGAGGTTCAATGTAGTAATAACAAGCTGATTGATTGGCTTGGAAGTACTTTGAAAAATAAAAATTATAAAATACTATGGTGTATAAAAATATTTATGTGATAGAGTTGATACTCTACACTCTCATTCCTGAGGATACATTTATGCTTCTTATTGTAGAGGTAAGGAAAACTTTCCGAAGTGGTTAATTACCATGAGAGGAGCCTCTACACTCATCCCTTGTAGGGAACTTCCTATATGAGGGAGTTAGTACACGGCCACGACTAAGGACATGGACAATCCTCATAAGCTCTCATGAAGATATACGCGCATAGCAAAAAATGCGCAACCCCACGATCGGACAAACCCTGTATCGTGTGTGAATTTGTTGAAGTCTAGGTCAAAGGAAAGTAGTTCAAGACTAGTTCACTACCTTTTCTTCAGATGAAAATATTTTCACTAAGTAAAAGTTATGTCTTTAAGTGCACTTTACTGATCGCATGATATAAGCATGAGCAACAATTTAAATTCATTTAATTATCTTGTTAAGTTTAATTATATTCAATTTTTTTAAAAAAATTTTATAGGGAATTGTTGAAAAAAATATTTAAAAAATCTCTTTAACATTGGCATTTATTGCTAACGTTAGTTGATGGTTATTGTTAGCATTAACTTGCTAACAATTGTTGTTGGATTTAAAAGCCGATGATGGTTTAATCCAATTGGCAAGTGTGTCATTTGGCTCTTTCTTCGTCCCCTTTCTTATTCTCTTATTTCTTTTATCTCTCTTTAGATATTTGTTTTTGCTGCTTATTGCTGAAAGGCCGTCTTGATCAACTTCTCCATGGTCATGCCCGCAGGAGAGGAATAGCAGATTGTATCCTACATGTTCAATCCAGATTTAATTTGCACGAGAGTTTGGATTTTCACCTAGGGACAAGCCACAATGCGCCTCCGGATTTTATCATTCTAACTCTCTTTTAAATATCTTTTATAAGTTTTATTGCTTGATAATCTATGTTTTTATTTTCTATTTAAATAAAGGTCTTTATGAAATTTTAGACCAACACAACCATGGCTATAGCCTATAGGTGCTACAATTATGCCGGCCACTTTGGGTTTAATGTGCTACTTTGTAGTTGATCACAGGATCGAAGAGAAGAAGGAACATAAGGAGAAACTCAAGGAGCATATCCCACTCCTTGTCTATATCAGTTGGTTCAGACACAGAGTTACTGAATAGTGAATACAAAAAGATGTATGCACTTCAGAAATATATTTTGGGATGAGCCGGTTCAACTTAAAATAGCATTTGTCCTGTTGCAGCCATGTTTTTATGAATACAAAAAGATGTATGCACTTCAGAAATATATTTTGGGATGAGCCGGTTCAACTTAAAATAGCATTTGTCCTGTTGCAGCCATGTTTTTATATGTTTTACCTTTGTTTTCTTAGGAGGAAAATTAGAGGGAAAAAATAGAACAATGAATTTTCACTGTTTTCATGGCCGGAAAGAAAATTTTGAGTAAAAAAATAAATAAATAATTTATAACTTTTCTTCCGAAATTAATCTGTTTGAATCGGATAGAAAAATTGAGGAAAACACAACACCAGTTCATCCGACCTACAAAATTAATTCTTCTTCTTCTTTTTTTTTCCTCTCAAGAAAATAAAATTATAGATTTTTCTTTTTCTTTTTTTTTCTTGCAGTTTTCATTCCTTACAACTTTTTTTTTCTCCAAAAAACAGAGTGTTTAAGGTCTTCCCTTTCCTACAATGAAGCTGAAGCATTCAAGTATGATACTTAAAATAAACTATTTCTCAAGGGTTAATTGAGCATTCAAATTTGCTTATGTTTTTAAATCAATCTCTACAATTTTAAAATACATGACTTGGCCCAATCTAGTTTAAATGGTCATTTCAACTCCAATTTGCTTGGTTTTGTATTGATCTCTATAGTTCTGAAAAAAATATATAAATTGGCTCAACGAATTTCTATATTCATTACAAAATTGACTCTCTGGACCTAGACAATTAGATTTCTATGGACTTAGACAATTAGATTTCTAAGTGCATGCAGCATGAATGTAGACTCCTGAGACTGTCAACGGATACAAAGCAAGTAGGATCAAGAATGGCTCGTTTTAGGTGTTCACTCAACCAGATAGGGGGTTGCTGCTGCACCGTCGGCAGGGTTTGGTTGAGTAGCTCCAACGGAGCCTGGTTGTTGCGTAGAACACTGAACGATGAAGTTGAATTTAAGAAGTTAATATTAACATTTTGCATCGAATGATGTCAAATGTGCAACAATATCTGGCGATAAAGGCAATACCCTACATATTGAAATATATATATATATTTGATCGGACAGCCTGTGTCTAATTTATCCTAGTTAGATAGTTTAACTTGAGCCTCCATGAAAGGACCTATGAATGTCCCCTCCATATTATTTCTGCTCAATGATTGATTTAGCGTTGAGAAGGCCAGAGCTACAATGTGTTATATCACTGCAACTATCACTACTAGTAGTTAATTTTTTAGGCATAACATCAGAATATTCCAGCGCAGGTTAACAGACTATGCTAATTCCAGACGAATCCTCGTAAATTTGCATCTGGATTCTGCGGCGCAAATCTCTGAAGCTTCTGAAACATCTCGCCTACCAATAAGAAAATTGAACTGAACCGTACGTCATGCTTGAGTTGAGTCTGCACTTGTTCATCAGCTACAACCTAATACCAAGAGAGAAAATTGTATCAAATGGAGAGTGAAATGTAACTTATTAGTAGGGGTGCTTTACAAATGATGAAAGGAAACCCCCTTTTGGACTGTGATTGTATTTCAAAGTACAAATGCACATAAACCCTACCCTCACTTAACTCTTATCCCTTCCTTTTGGCCATCCTTATAAACCAAGATGAGTCAGCCTCTCCTGTTTGGCAAGGGGCAGATTTTTGTAAAAGAAAATATGTCGCAGTCCGTGACCTCTCCTTCTTGCCAGCTCCTACTGAGTTTCCAAATTAAAGCTTCCTAGTTATGGCAGTGTAAACAGAAATATGGAAACGCTCTTTTCTGTTCCATCTGCATCTATCCTAAAGCCATTGTAAAGTGTCTATGTCTCGTAAAAGAATGCAAAAGAAAAGCATGGAAGATGTGCTCAGAGAATCTCAACAAACAAGTACTCGTGAAGATTATTCTGAACCGCTTTACAAAACTCAAGATGGTAAATTATGTATAAAATGACTGTAATCAAATATGTTCTGTCATATTTGAATTAAATTGTCAACTGCCAGCTACAAATTTCATGTAATAGAAAAATCTACTGTGAGCTAGTTACATTTACTACTACAAAATGATAGAATCTAATGATCAACTAGTAAAGGGCCTGCCTGAGAAATATCTTAAACCTCACCTGCCAATTTTTTTCACGTGAAGTATCTTGTTGTACAGACCGTAGTTATAGTTGTTTTCCATTCAGTTTGGCTTCCTCGACTCATATGCATTCTTAATTGCAGTCCAAAATGCAGGTATAGCATCAGCATCAGGTACTTCCTTGAAAGAGGGCAGATAGTTCAAGTCAACAATAACATGGTCTCCGCTATCTTCTTGAATCTGAGAAGACCGTAACAGTGAGAACATTAAGAATTGCTATAAAGAAAGTAGATCTCCCTTACTTATAAAGCAAATTTCAAGAATGTTTGCATCTGAAAGATTATTTTAAAATCATGATGCTAATTGAGTTCCATATTTTCACAATTCATGTAAAATTTTGTGGTGACATTGAGATTCAGGTAAGTAGTAGGATTACTTACAACCACGTCAAATCCAAAAATTGTAAGATCAAGCTTTGTCTTTAGCCACCTTGCAGCATTATTAACAAGATCCACATCCAGAGATTCGTTGTGACTTTTCACCCTGTCTACTGAAATCTGATCATCAGTAGCTACTGGAAGAGATTTCAAACTGTTACAGCCAAAGAGACCAAAAGTCGGCATTTTTCACATTTAGGCTTCCACTACCTATCTGATTCATGAACGAGAAAAACCACAAATATTTATTAGATGTTTCCATTACCTGTCAAAGGTGAAGGCTTTAAAACCAGTTCTCTCTGTCAATGACATTAGATAACTAGCATTTGGCATAGACTTCTTAACAGCATGAAAGACATTTGTTCCCAGTACATAAAACTTATATATCAAAGATCCATGATCCACATATTCCTGATGTACCAGAAAAAAGTGGAATTTAAAATCAAAAGTTGGGAATCAAAAAGAGTCCCATATAACAGATCTAGTAAACAAAATAAGGAAGCCTATTACAGAAACAAAATATTAAGGTGCATTCACTCTTCTGCTCAGGGAAAAAAAAAGTATCAGATAGTTCCTAAATAAAGTCTGCCAAAGTAGATGGAAAAAACAAATATTCTATGACAAGAATAAAAAAGAAAGGACCTTGAAGATTATCAGTTGACCACTATGTGTGAGTTTCTTCTTGTTTACCTGAAGCACAGCGGGAAGAGGAACGTGTAGGTCTTTGAAATCTTCGAACTTAAATACTAAAGCCTGAAAAGAAGTATAAGTGTCAGTTGAAAAGATAAGTGGGCGGTACCAGCATAAATCAATGTATCTATACCAACAGCTGATGTATTGAATAGCTGTTAGAATTTTTTAAAAAATCAAAATTATCATTCCAGTTGCATGTCCAGAAAGATCACTGTATTTGTCATTAAGGAATTGAAAACCGGTCCGGTATCAACCGGTTTGTACTGGTCCGGTGAGGGAGCGGTCTTGGAACTATGGTAAACCGATAGTATTATATGGAAATTAATATTTTATTTCGGTACTAATACAATAAAACCGGTCGATTTGTACCGGTTTTGATAAAATCGATCACTTTATACCAGTTTTAATAGAGAAAATTTGATTTTGAATCGGTATCAGTACGGTACCAATATATATCGGGCGATTTTGATGAAATATTTAATTATTATATTAAAAAAATTAAATTAAAATCAGATTTTTTCTAGTTTACCACTGGTATCATATCGGTACCGGTCGGTATGTACTGATCCAGCGACCCATTGGATTGGTTTTCCAATCCTTGTTTGTCATGGCCTTAGAATTCATTGTACAACATTGCAGCATGTTATAGTCAAGGGGCTAATAGAAAATGTAAGTAGCAAGTATAAAAGAAATTACCATATTGTGAGCATCACCACAATGATGGGAAAGAATAAATTGGCTTCTGATAGTTGATCACGCAGATTAGGTTCATTAAAGTTATCAATCTGCAAATTGAAGCATCACATTACAACATTAAGAAAATAAAGCGGAAGCTAGCAGGAAATGTACATAAAAATAGATAAAAATATGGATACATATGCATAAGTATATGTATAAACACATAAATACATACACACATAGCTATTACACAGTTATTTTGAATACAGCTCTCACCATTGCTACAACCATTGAGGAACAAGAACAAAATAACCTTACATGTCAGGCTTGGAATTTATTACATAGTTTTCTTCATTGACAGCTCAAACATGAATAGTCACAAATGTGCTAAAGGAAGACTCTCTCTAACATTATTGCTCTGCATGCATACGGCAGGCTATATTGATACAAACAAGATTGAACACAATTGCATATTAAACTGTCCAACTTAGCCAAAAAAATATGGTGCAAGCATAGGTGAATCAAACATGATTTTAAAATTAATTATATATATATATATATATATACACACACACGTAACGCAACCCTCAAGTGATAAGTGAAAAGTATGATCATGTGTGGACGAAGAGTGAAGTATTTTAAGAACCCTAATTTGATGAAAAAAACAGTTTATTTTACAATTCTTTATGTTAAACACATTGAGAAAGAAATATTAGAAACGAAGTGTACCAGATCAATCCATCGACTGCCTTTTGGGATTGTTTTGTCTTGATCTTCTAAAACCTTGTGTTTCCTTTGGACGTTCAAGAGAGGTAGAGAGTTTTCTATTTTTCTACTCTCTTTTGTCTAAATGATGGGATACTTAAACAAAAGGATGAAAAGTTTTCACAACCTTTTAATAATTAAAAGAAACATGTCTTGAGGACCATGACTTATACAACATTGTTTCTATTTTGGCCCATTTAGGTCTCTACGCACACAAAAAAAGCCCATACAACGTGAGATGCTTCAAAGCCCATAAATTTATTCTATATTTGATCGCCTTAATTGGGCTTAATTCTCATGATATGTCATATACATGCAGACCCACAACAATTGTATTCAACAACTAATATAAATGTAGGCCCACAACTAATATAAATTGTATCCAATAATTAATATATATTAATTGTATATGATTATCATGGGATTTAAGCCCAATTAAAGTGATCAAATAAAGAATAGATTAATGGGCTTTGAAACATCTCACATTGTATGGGCTTTTTTTGCATGTAGAGACCTAAAATTCTTTATATTTTGTGATGGGCCAAAATTGGAATAATATTTCATGAGTCATGGTCCCCTAATTATTAAAAAGGTGTGTCCTTTTGGAAACTTTTCACCCTTTTAATTAAGTATACTATCATATGGACAAAAGAGAGCAGAAAATAGAAAACTCTCTCCCTCTCTCGAACGTCCAAAAGAAACAACCGTCTTGGAAGATCAAGAGAAAACAATTCCAAGAGGCAATCAATGGATTGGTCAAGTACACTTCCTCTCTAATCTTTCTTTCTCAATAGAAAGAATTGTTCAGTGGACTATTTTTTTTATCTAGTTAGAGTTCTTACAAGTATCTCATTTTTTTATCAAGTTAGAGTTCTTACAAGTATCTCATCATAGGCACAACTTCTTATCAATACAGAATAGTGATGCAATGGCCAAAGCAATGCGTCAATGGCAGTGGTTATACAAGTATTCTCTCATTTCTCTACTCCCTTCGTCCTAGGTAGTTAGAAATATGGGTCAACGAGAAAATATTACCCTATTCATATAACCACAAACCGGAAAGCAGATTAGCATTTCCTTTACTATAGGTGGGCTACGACTCAAGAATTGGTGCAAGTATTCATTCAAATGGTGAAAAAATATAAAAGTGGAGAGATGCAAGTTATCATGCAAAATAATAGACGAAGGAGAGAAAGTAGGGCCCGGGAAAGTGTAAATAGATTGAGAAAAGTACATGTTGCAAACATGTATTTAAATATGGGAATTCTAATTGAAAGATTTGAATCCTTAAAGGATATAAAATCATAAACATTGCTTGTGCAATCATGAATGTATAAATTGGGACATTTCCTAGTAACTTGATCTTTTGAGATAATTGGTTACTAAATCAAAGTTAATGATAATAGAGCAAGATGTCATGAGTTTGAAACCTCATTTACTTTCTTTTGGCAATTTCTTGGTTACTCTTGAGCTTTACATTACTAATCGAATCCATCTTTATGAAGGATCATAAGTAGCAGATCAATTCTACTCGCTTGGGTTCACGTGCAAGCTTAATTGACTTGCACATGAGAAGTGTTAAATCATAGACAAACTTGTGCGATCATAGATTATAAATTGGATACTTTCCTAATAGCTTAAATATGGTTATTATTGTACTTTACACTGCTATTCAAATTCAACCTTTCAGAAGGGTCGTAAGATGTGCATCAGTTCTACTCTAGCACTCCTGGTGCAAGTTTTAGTTGGCTGGCACATGAGGAGGAAGCGTTAAATCATAGACTTGACTTGTGCAATGACAAATGTAAAAAATTGAACATTTCATACTAACTTAAGCTTTTGGGATATTGATCATTAATCAAACTTAACGATAGAAAATAAGTATAATTGTATAAACACGAATATATTAAATCTATTGCACACCAAATGATAGGCTTTCTTTTTGACCTTCCTCAAACTCAGCATTGCTAGAAGCTTGCGCAAGGGACATCTTTCATGGAATAAAAGCTATTGCTAAATCATAAATCTAATTTAATTGAAATATTTTGTGTAGCATACTATATGATTCATGTAATTACAAAGGTCATAAAGGTCTAAAGTGTATGAAAATTTTCTCCTTTAGAAGATATTAGTTAACTGCACTAAGAAAATTGGTTCCTTAGAAAATTCATGAAAGTGTATTTGAAAAGCTGGAGAAAAGCAGCTGGAATGGTTTGCAGTGTATAAACATACAATTTTTGAAGTAACTTGCTACTGAAGGAAAGCATTGATTGCCAAATTTCCCCTTGCGTTCTCTTTTTATTTTATTGCAATGTTCAATTTATGTAGGAAAAAAGTTAATCTAATAGAAAAACCTTTAGAAAATAAGGTGCCCGCAGTTTGCAGTGATCTTTCGTGTTGAGTTCCTGCAGTCCAAGTAGAAGTTGCTGGATGCTGTACCGATCTAACAAAGGGTATAGGTTCTTCAATGGATCAATGATGCAACATTCTGGGTGGTCCTTGATAAATCTGCAAGATTAAAATAATCAAATAACAAACACAGCAACCATTTTTACTACGAGGGATCATTTACCTAGAAGCAGCACGGGTCCAAATTGGCAAAAAAAGAAAAAAAAACTGAGATGCGGCACAAATTTTCTTAAAGAGAATGCACATATGATTTATTGAATAGTTACATTCATAGCCAATCAAAAATAAAATAAAATAATTATCCCATTGACAAATAGCATATATTTCTTAGAAGAATCACCTTTCCAGTTCCAGTATTCCATTGGAAAACAAAATCCCTTGGGAAAATTGTGCTGATATGTGAGGATTGGACTTGATAATTTCATCAGTTGCTTTGTGAAAGACTGCATCAACCTTTTGAAGTTGGAGTTCTAAAGGAATCTCAAAAGTGAGAGGAACAAACATCAGTCCATTCTGAATAGGATGAATGGGAAATGCGCCCCTCTGTCAAGAGAAAAGCCACATCAAACGAACTATTATTCAATAACTAATTGATCCTCGTTTGAACTTTCGATTATTTACCTTTGCAAAATCTTCTTCACGAGAAGGTTTCATAACATACCCAACAATGATTCCAGGAAAATTCTGCAAAGCATTGAGGGAGGAAAGAAATTGTTAACCAAACAAATACATAAACTATTACGAAAGGTGGAAATAAAGCAAATCACCCACAAATTAACAGTTAAATTTTAATCAGATATCTTCTGGGTTTCAATTAACCTTTTTACTGAAGCTGCATATAGTAATAAGCAGTTCTTCCAACGTTTTAATACACAAAATTTTCTCGTTCACAGCAGAATTGCTGTCAAAACCTACAGAGTAAGCACTGCAGTTAATACAAAAACTAAGTAACTAGTCAACAATTTCAAGAAAAAGTTGCAGCCAAATGTAAGAAGATAAATTGATATTCCATGTATGAAAAATTATATCAATTACTTTGAAGCTTCTTACCTACATATACAATTACCCAATTCAGGTCCTGAATCTCATAGGCAATTTCTACATCTTTTCTTGACGTGACATAAAAACAACTGTCTCCAGCAGTGCTCCAGTCTGGCAATAAGTGGTTGCATGCATCTTGAACATCAAGTGGGATGCAATTGAATGAGTATGTTCTTGCTGTGTCTTGTAAAAATGTTGCCTGCGAAATGTCATTAAAAATCTTAAAGGCATTCAATCATTCTGCGGAATAAATATCCTTTGACAGAAAGTAAGCTAAAGAGGAAAGAATTTACACACATTATTGTTAGAATTAGAAAGATGAAATAAGTTATTACCACATATTTCAAAAACTCTCTGTGTATATATATATATACTAGTCTTGGGTCAAAATCGGTACAAACCTATATAAACCAACATTATGGTACCAACCATACCAACCAATACTAATCCATGTACCAGTACTATTCCTATATTGCCCTGTATAGACCGGTACCTTGAACCCTGTATGTATGCATATATATGTGTGTAGAATACATACATTATATATGTGTCTATACATAAATACACTTAACTCTTAGTATAAAAGAAATATATTTAACCCCCTTAGTTTTGCTCACTCATCCCCATCTCCACCCTTTATCACAGCAAACACTCACAATAACAGGCACCAGCAGCCAACCATCTTCTATTGTTCTTCACTAGTCGGCCCCTTCTTTCTCTCTCAAGAGTCAGCATATGTGAGTCCTCTTCTTAACTCTAGAAATATTGTCTTTGTCTTCCTCTCATAGCCAAGATGCATCAGATTTGAAGTTTGTAATGGTGTAAGCTACCTTCCTTGAACTCAAACTCTTTGTCGATGGTGTAGGCTACCTTCTTTATACTCAAACTCTTCATTTCATTCTTAGTTTGCATGGTAAACTCCCAACATAACAATTCTCCATCTGATCCAAATTTCCCGATTGTCAAGTGTATGACTAGTTTGACCACATCATCATATGATTTACTACAGTTATATTCCCCTACAGGATTAGGGTATGGAAGTCTAGCTGCGTCTATTTATTTGTAGATCATTATGTTATTCTTGCTTTGTCTTCCACCATCCACTCTTCATATCAAAGACATTACTGTCTTATTCCTCCTCTTGCATTATCGAATAATTTGTCTTTATGAAGGTTTGAAATTTTGATTTATATCAATGCAAGATGGATCCAAACTGTGTATTCCAGTCCGAGACCAAACCAGTACACTAGTTCAGTTTTTCAAACCTTGGTCTATATTATGTTATCCCAACATATCATTGTACATATTTTTATAATATTGTTACTAAATGGAGTAGTGTTCCTTTTCAATTGTTCAGCTATAATATCAAGAACCAAGTCATGTGTTTACATCTACTAGTTCTCTTTATTTTATTATCTGGATTGGCGACTAATCTTATATGACATGACTCCATCTCATTAAGAAAGGATATTAGGTATTTTATGTTTTTAAAGTTTTTTCATCATAAAAATAAAAACTAGTTTGATGTTGCTATAAAATTCTTACACATTGATAATGTGTATGACTTATCAATGAATGAAAATAAAAATAAAACATGTTCCTCATTACTACTAGAGAGAAAAAAAAGGATAATAGCCAAAATCATATAAAGACTTGTTTTATATCAGCTTCACAATTGACATACTTCCCGTTGTATTTTCACCAAGAATACAAGTGGGTGGCAGATTATTGAGATGTGTTGTAGTAATAAATAATTTCCCAACTAAAAAGCATCAAAATATACTTCTAGAGAACAGTGAAAACAAATGTGCGTGAGAAGAAATAAGGAATGCAATGAGCTACCATGCTCCAATCGAAACTCAGCTTAGCTGGCTGTACTGGATAGGCCGTTTGATGTAAGGAAAAAACAGCAAAGGAAGAGATACCTTCCCACAAACAGGAACCATAGGAATAAACAGAAACAGGGAAGTACTGAACAAATAGTTGCTCCGTTATCTATCTGCATCCACACTTGCTAAACAATTGATATTGGAAAATACCGGTCACATTCAGAAAACACAAAAAGCTACCTATGCTTATGAGTAGCAAATAATTTGCAATTTTGTAAACATGAATACTGACTTGACAAAATTATGTTGGGAATAATCAGTGGAGTTATTTGGACGTTGAAGCATTATTTCAATGGTCATATGCAGCAATGCATGGGCAAGAACCTAAATCCAGGATGAAGTTGATTTACTTGTGTAACCTTGATGTATGTGAAACTCTCCATCTAGAAGTCCAACACAAGAAGTATATCTAACCTGCTCTGACATAAGAAGAAAAAGAATAGCAGTCTGACCAGGTCCAAAAATAATTTTTTAAGGAATATAAATAAGTGTCTTCACAAAACCATAGTAATTATGGAAATATTAGCTAGGATCAGTAACAATTGTTATTTGTAAGACTTTTATGGCTATGTGGCATTAGATACTGTGACTGCTATTTACCAAATCACAAAAAATGAGAAACTATATGCAGGTTAGCTTAGAATTATATTTCTAGATGAATAAAATTACAGTTCTGCAAGTGTTTCAAAAGAAGAAACTAGATTACTTAAAAAGGTATAGTCAAAGTGTCAAACATAGAATGTCTTTTACCTTTTCAGCTCCTACATCCTCAGCATGACAAAATCCCTGGAAAGAAACAGAAATAGGTCATAAGTCCTCTGGAACTAGAGAAACATAAGTAAGCCACTGAGAAAAAAAGCATCTTCCACAAAGAAAATTAGCCAATTGGTATAATAAGATAAGGAAATGAGATTGATTAAAAGAGAATCGACTGGGCAGTAATTTTTGGCAATGTATTTAATATTGAGGTCTATAAAACTGGAATGCTAATACAGAGGCTAATAGTATATCTTGAACAAATGACTGTGGTTTCAAATTGTCTAAAAAATCCTTTATATCTAAAACCCACAAGACAAATGAATTTATGCAGGACGGCTTTATATTTTGTGTAAGATTATAGAATTTGACATACAGATTTTAAAGGTAGAAATAACTACTCAAGGATAAATTTCTTATCAGAAGCTAAAAGTTTTATTTCTTTAGAAAATAGTATATCCAACCTTAACACTCTATTTCAGTAGATTGTTCCTTTCATACTTAAATCCTCTTAGTTTCCTTTTAATTTTAGTACATGATTGGATCTATAAATTTAAGCATTACAACTCTGATCTTTCTATTCAATGAGGTAGATCTAGACCTTACAACACCAAAAAAAAACAATCATATTGAAAACAAACATAATAATAAATCATGGTGAAGGCAGTTTGGCACCAAATTGACATGCAATTAGTTAATCAATCCAAATCCCATAATACTTTGGACTTATCCACACATAGTTTGCAATATAGATAACAAAACACTGTTAATCCATTAGAATAAAAATATATATTTAATACAAACATTTATATAAGAAAATGTAAACTAGAAATTGAAGTACTTGCCTTAACTAAATACCTTATTGTTGATAATTTTATGAATTCATCTCTTTTCCCATATTTGATCTCTATGCATTCTCATGCACCGAAAAATTGATTCTTTTAGTTCTTTTAATTTTGCATCCAGGACGAACTGCATGTATAGGGTACCATGATCTGTCAAAGCCATCATATGCGAAGGGAAAAGGCACAAAGGACATGTGATTACTTTGCTCCACATTGGAAATGACACAATTCTACTTCGTAACAGATTTTTAACTTTAATAATTCCAAGAAAACCATGTGGATATCGCCATATACAAGCATGAAAACTTATCATTTTAACAACAAAAAATTGATTTCCAATTATCACAGCACCCACGGCCGATAGAAAAACATTGCAAATCTAGGTCTTGTCTTTTCCACTGCAAACTACCAATTGCAGCTTTTCGAAGATAAAAGATCGTGCCTTTTGAAGATTGAAAAAAATGCTTATAAAAACCAACAAATTTTCCTCAAATGTAATTCCACAACACAGTGAAAAAAAAAATTGGCTTGGGAGCCCCCAAGTCAAACGGAATTATTCAGAAAACCACGAGCTCCGATGGAAAGATTGTATACCACTTGCAATCCGGAGTATCTAAGTCTTCGAAACACAGCTTCCACTCCCGGTTTCAGGCTAGGGCTTCTGCTTCCATTGTCGACTAGTAGGACGGATTCATCCGAGAGCACCCCTCGAACTACACCCATCTCTAGGCCAGTTTGGGATTGCAGTGTAGGTTCTGCAGTTATAGGTTGTATAAGCAGTACTATTTATTGTACTATAATATTAAAAGCAGTATTGTTTACTGTGAAGTACTGTAGATTGCTGGTAGAAAAAGTAGAATAAAATATAATTAAATAAAATTTTATAGAAAATTAAAAATAATGATTAAGCAAACAGAAGACTACAAACTGTCCTGAAATAATAATTAAAGAGATTTTCTGTTGAAAACTTCTATGAATACTTGAGTGTGCAATTTCAATTGCTATATAGAACTCAAACTATGGAAAGAATAGTTAGAAAAATATATAAATTTGATTATGTAACCAATTATTAGGAAAATGTTTCGGTCACTAGGAATTCATTGAATGGGTATTGGGTAGTGAAGGTTTCACTGACTCAATATTTCCAAAGGGAATTGGAATTATAGTGAGAATTATCTGGCAAAAAGTTATTGGTCACTTAAAATAAATATATAATTACCTCACATTCATTAACTCTTCTATGCGTACATTGGTTTTTTCATTAACCCTATTTCAGCAGATAATGAACAGAATATGCTGCTCCCAAAGAACGGGAACAATAATTAATTGTAGTAAATAGGATCTGGCTTGCCCAAATAAAAATACGCATGATTAACCTCAAGCAAGTTTCATCAAGAATTTCCAATTTTGACGAATGCGAAGACAATCGGAACTGCAAAATCTGCTACCTGTGGACTAGGGCGAGCTTATCCTTACAGAGAGTGGAGAATGAGTTGAGGAAGCGAGCCGTGTTGCCGATGAAGATGTTCACCTGACGCATCAACACAGATCGGACATCAAGATCAACAAATCATCCTTAACAAGAAAGAGGGGGGAGCGAAGGGGACGAAAAAACACACAAGATAAGAGGGTTCTCTGATGGCGGCTTCCTCTTCCTTCTCGTCCTCGATCGCCCCTGGATTAGCAGCGGGACTGAAGCTTCGTCTTGCCGACGAAGCCGCCCCTCCTCGCGATGCTGCTGGCGACACGAGCGATGTGTCACACCCCGCGAACCGTTACTCAGGTCAACAACATGAGTTTGTGTGCCGTAATCAAAATTTACTCTCTCAATTTTGATCCATGTTGAATTTGGACCCGGTGCTCTCTCACCTCGTGCTCCTCTCAAGCTCGGCTGAGTCACCTTCAATCGCGCCATCATCTTCATACGTACACACGTAACTCTCCACCAAAGAACCTGGATGTGCCGGCAGGAAAAGGGCCTCGTGCCTCGTCCTCAGCCTCATCACAATCGTTTGTCAGCCATTGGAATCATACAAGAACTGTTGATGGAAATAAGGGATAGGGAAATTTCATTCTTTATTTCTCTCTCAAATAATGAGTTACAAAAACCCTCCCTCTTCTCTCACAGATCTCTCCCCAGATCTCGCTCAACCCATAATGTGGCTACAACAACCACTCCTTTAAGGTAACGCTACAACAGCGCTCCTTCTCTCACCTTGACACGACAACAGTGTCCACTCCATGGTGACGCTCTAACAACGCACACCAGATAGAAGCTCCTCAGCCCCGATGGGAACACCTCTCACACAGATGCCGCACCGTACTCACTAAAGAGGGGCTCCAACAGCCCCGGTGGTGGGGGGGGGGGGGGGGTGCCTCCGCCCACGCCACACACCGCCTCGATGACGCCTCCTCGCGCACACCCTGCAACAATCACCCTCCTGGTGATTTAAAGGAAAGGGGAGATGCCTTGTTGTCTGCGTGCTCCAACCGCCAGGGAACCGCCAAGGAACCACCAAGAAACCGCCAAGGAACCGCCACTAACCCACGTCGAGGCAACCGCCCGTCTCCGCGTTTGAAGCTCGCCAACCGCCTCATCGCCAACCGTCGACGTTGCTGTCCGCGTCCAGAAAGCACGCCGAAGAAGACGCTCGCGTCCGATGTGGGCGTTGACCCAAATATTGACAGGAATTTGGGCTTCTCCACCGTGGGTTTGGGCTGTGGCCCAGGCTTGCTTCATCTAGCCCGGCCTCCTCAGATCCGGGTGTCACATGATGCTCCCCAAAAGAGTTGCAGGGGCATCCAATGAGGTGCTGCACGGGGCATGGGCTCCAGCAATGCGGCTCGTCTTAAGATGAGAAAGGGCGCGTTTGGCAGGGCTTTCCGCCCTGCTTCACCGCCTAGCTATGCTGGAAGAGGAAAAGATTTCTCCAGCTTTTCGCCCGCTCCCGCTTTCTTACTTTTTACGGTCTATTTCAAAGGAAGGAAATTCAGGAAGAAAGGAAAGAAATTTGAAACGAAATCTAGGGAGGAAAGAAAGAAATGTTTCTTTTCTTCCATTTTGCTTGTTTTAACAGCCTGTTTTAGAGGAAGGATATAAAATAAAAGGGAATAGAAAATAGGATAGAATGAAAAAATGAAAAGAAAGGAAAATAGCTTTCATTTTCCTTTCTCTTGTTTCAAGATCGGGAAGAAAGGAAAATAAAAAACTACTGCTGGGAGAGGCGACGAGCTTTGCAGTTTGCAGCTTCAACTTCCCTTCTCCCGCTTGGCATCTTCTCCAGCGGCTATCTCCAGCAGCGTCCGCTGGAAGGAAGAGGGCGGCGGAGGCTTGTCGAAGAGGAGGGCGCGGATGCGGAGCTGGAGGTGGAGGTGGATTCGGGAGGCAGTGGGGGGAAGGGGAGATGAAGGCGGCGGGAGAGGCGAGGTTGTGGTCGAATGCGGCGTGGGTTGTGTCGCCTAGCCACACCGCCACGAGCTGCAGGCGTTGATGAGCTCCTTGTCAGGCTGGCGGAGGAAGAGGAAGATGGTATCGAAGGCGACAGCTAGGGATTTGGCGGCGAGAGGCCTTGTCGAAGAGGAGGGCGCGGATGCGGAGCTGGAGATGGAGGTGGATTCGGGAGGCGGTGGGGAAAGGGGAGATGAAGGCGGTGGGAGAGGCGAGGCTGTGGGCGAATGCGGCGTGGGCTGCGTCGCCTAGCCACACCGCCACGAGCTGCAGGCGTTGATGAGCTCCTTGTCGGGCTGGTGGAGGAAGAGGAAGATGGTATCGAAGGCGACAGCTAGGGCTTCGGCGGCGAGAGGTGTGAGGGAAACCAGAGGCGTGAGGGGAAGATGGTATCGAGAGCGTGAGGCGTGAGGGAGCGAGAAGGTTGTCTAGCGCGAGAGTTGAGACGTGAGAGGGAGAGAAAATGCATTTCCTTCTGATTTGGAGGGATTGGATTGAGGGGAAAATGTCTCAAATTTCCCTCTCATTTTCTTTCCATTCTTTCCTTTTTTTACTGAAACAAGGGAAAAGGTAGTTTTCTTTCCTTTGTCTCTAGAAATCCCTTCTCTGAAACTGGCTGTAAAGGAAAGAATGGATAGAAAAGAAAATAAAAATATCTTTCCTTTCTCTCGAAAATGTTCCCTCTAAATCGGAGGGAAATCGATTTCTTTCATTCGCTCGTGCCCAAGTTGTCTGGCCTTCCCCTTCCTGCACTTAATGGGTTGCCGTCATTGGCTAGCCTTCCCCTTCCGACGCCTCCAGCTAGCCTTCCTGCCTGGTCGCCGTCGTTGGCGACTCCCACCGTGGATGGAAGCTCGCCGCAGCCGCCACCTTCACCACCCTTCTCGCCTTCGCTGCCCTCTCCCTTGAGCAACTGCCTTCTCACCCTCTCGCCAAGCTCTCACGAGCTTGCCCTCTTGCCTTCGCCACCTTCTTCGCTCACCCTCGCCGCCTTCTCCGCCCTCTTGCCTTTGCCGCCTTCTTCGCTCACCCTCTTGCCTTCACTACCTTCTCCGTCCTCTCGCCTTCGCCGCCTTCTTTGCTCACCCTCTCGCCTTCGCCGCCCTTCTCGCCCGAGCTCGCCGCCCTTCACCCTCCCCTTTCCCATCTTGCCTGAAACACGAGGCATAAAAAGGAAAGTAATTGTTTTCTTTCCATTCTATTTCCTTTCTATAAGCATTTCTCTTCTTCCTTATTTCTATCCTACTTTGAAATAGATCGTTAAAGAAGCTAATAATGCACATTTTAATAGAATGCAGAAAGCTGGGAAAAGTTTTCCGCCCAAAGCCCCTGCTTTCCGCCTTCACAAAAGAGAGGGTGAGGGTTCGAATCTCACCCCTTTCTCTTTTATTCATCTCATTTCACCACCCTGCTAAAATTTTATTATATCAAAACCTTATAAAATCAAAACTAAAACTTTATAAAAGCAAAATTTTATGAATAATATTTATAAAATAATAATATTTATAAAATAATAATCTTTATAAAATAAAATTCTTATAAAATAATAATCTTTAAAAATTAATAATGTTTATAGAATAATAATCTTTATAATATAATAATCTTTATAATAATAATAATCTTTATAAAATAATAATCTTTATAAAATAATAATCTTTATAAAATAAAATCCTTACAAAATAATAATCTTTAAAAATTAATAATCTTTATAGAATAATAATCTTTATAATATAATAATCTTTATAAAATAAAATATTTATAAAATAATAATCTTTAAAAAATAATAATCTTTAAAAAATAATAATCTTTAAAAAATAATAATCTTTAAAAAATAATAATCTTTATAAAATAATAATCTTTAAAAAATAATAATCTTTATAGAATAATAATCTTTTATAATATAATAATCTTTATAAAATAAAATATTTATAAAATAATAGTCTTTATAAAATAATAATGTTTATTAAATAATAATGTTTATAAAATAATAATCTTTATAAAACAATAATCTTTAAAAAATAATAATCTTTATAAAATAAAATGTTTATAAAATATTGATCTTTATAAATAAAATATTTATAAATTAATAATCTTTATAAATAAATTATTTATAGACAAAACATTTATAAAATATAATCTTTATAAAATAATAAAATTTATAAATAAAGTATTTATTTATAATAATCATTATAAAATAATAATCATTAATGATTATTATAAATAAATAATAATCAATATAAATAATAAAGTCTTTGTGTAATATATTATATAACTTTCTGCAATAGCTATCTACAGTAAGATTTTTCAGCTACACCTGACAGCACTTCTTATTTTAGCTATACCAAACAACACTTTCCATTTAAACTCTACCAAATGAAGCCAAAGTGTGCCTGCAGCTTTCGCAGGTGGAGTCCCCGTGTCAGGCCCAAATTAAGCTAAGCCCGCTTAATCAAGCAAACCCCGCGCAACATAAGCAATCACGCCCGATTTCTAAATTTTCGCCCACGGTGTTGACTTGACCGTGCCTCGAATCGAACCCCAACGCCAAAAAAATTTTGGCAGCTGGGTACCTGCTGCCGAACCCAAAAGCTGTGACAAAGGTTCGTGAAGTGAAACCCTAGATTTCGTAAAATCTTGGGATGCGTGTCATTTCACGAAAACCCTAGATTTCGTAAACCCAACTGTCTCGTAGCTCAGCCCAGAACCGCTTGGGCCTAACATTCACCGATTCACGGCACGACCTCCACGAGTAGCGGCGAGAGAACGCCGCGCTCCTCTTCCCCAAGACGGCGATCTCTGACGGCGTGATCGGCGAGTACTCCTGCGCCAGTGAGATCAGACGGAGAGGAAGACTGGTGAGGATGTAGATAGAGAGGAGAGGAGGGGTTTTGTAATCGGATTTTGGAAAGAATAAAACCGGCAAAGCTTTCCCCTCCGTTTCTGCGGTTTGGTGTGCTTCCGGCCGGCAATCCCTGGCGACGGTTCCCGGCGTCCGGAGGGGTGCCGATGAGGCTGAGGGGTGAAGGTGCCCTTCCCCTGCCGCAGACCCGAGCTTTCCCGACATCCTTTCCAGTTCGGCGTTCGAAGTCAAGTCAACGACAAAATTTTGAACCCAAGCGTGAATTGCTGGCGTGGCGGGATTAAGCTAATAAGGGTCTGACACCCGGTTTCCAGCAACAGAATGCCGGTTTGAGTCCCGGATGTCAGCTACAGGTTGTGCCAATTAAGGCCTGTGGCCCAGAGTTTTACAAGTGAGTTTGTTTTATCATATCAGTATCACCCACTCATCTGGCACTAGAAGGAATATAACCTAATTGTCACGCCCATGTTTACTATAATACGTTTTTTTAACAAAATATAAGTGAATCAACGCTTGACTCGAGTCCATACATGCCCGCGTAGGGGCACTACGGTTGAAACCGCATAATTTGGGCGCGACCGGCGGGAACGATTACCCGAATCGAACCCCAGCCGGATCAAGGACTCGACACGGATCTCTGCCGTCCCAACCGAGATCAGGTCAACGTTCACCAACTTCCGCGGACGGAGGTCGTCGAACCAAACCCGATTTCAATTAAGGACCAATACCAGTGCACAGTCAACGGCTGGAACGTCTATATCGAGGGGGTCGGAGACGCCCCATCTCCATCTACGTTGTCGTCGACGTCCACAACAACCAAAGAGAAACACAACCTCACACCTGGACGCGCCAAAGTAGGGACCCGGTTTGCCCCGACGGCGTTGGGATAGCCGACAACTGCCGACGTCGGACTACCCAACGAACAGCGATGAATGCCGGAACCGAAGAGAGCCACCTCAAAATCCATCGCGGGAGCAAGCGACGGCATAAGTGGGCTCTGATAGCCTCCGAGTAAACTCGCCACCGCCTGCGTCGTAGAGACCGGCCACGGAAGAAAGTTCAGAGGGGAGAACGGCGGTGGAGCAGCAGGCGTCACCTCCGAACAGGTCCGGTCCAGCATGGAAGAACGAGGAGCTGAACGGGCCATGACGAGAGCCACCAAGAAGGAGGAACAGAACTGAAGATCCGCGCGCAGGCGGAGTCGACCGGCGAGAGCGTCGACACTAAGAAGTCCACGCGCAGGCGGGCCGAGCCCGAGAATTTCCACACGCAGGCGGATCGGAGCTCTCGTAGAGAGGGAGAGGGCTCGCCGGAGATACGGAGCACGGCCAAAGCTCAGGCATACAGACGCAAAAACGAAGGAGAAACGGCGCCGCAGGAAAGAAACGATCGACCGGGGCGGGAGACCAAGAGGAAAGCCGTTTCCGACGAGGAGTACCTCGGCAACTTAGCCGGCTCCTTCGAGTCGATGAAACGGTTGCGTTCTGAGCCTTCCGAGGCTGTCCGAAAGTGGGGCAGCTCCGGCGACGGCGACTGCAGCGTCGGAGACACAGAGGCGATGGACGGACTGGGGAGCTTCTCGCAAACCGCTCCTCCCACCCACACCACCGGTTCCGCGAGAGGGAGCTCCAAAGGACGGCCGGCAAGGTCGCCGGCGTCGAAGGGGAAGTCGGAGATGAAAACGAGAGCAAGGGAGGTTTCGCAACACTTCGGCCCGTAATCTCTCTCTCCCTCCGTCCCTGATGCTTCGTTCGATTTTCTTCCGCCTCTGCTACCTCAATTCACGCACCTACCAACCAAATACTGCCGCCCATGCCTGACGTGATGTCACCGCGTCCACCACGCAAACTCTGCGCGTATAATCAAATTTTGCCTGTTGGCGAATGATTGGATCCGGGCAGGCGCCCGATCCGTCCGCTTTTATCCGACCTGTTTGGGTAAATTCAATGGGCTGGGCTGAGGTAGAAATTGGGCCGCGCCCAATTTTGGGCCAAAGCCTAACATTCTCCCCCTCCTAAGTCGTTCGTCGGCCCCGACGAATCCTTGGGTGTGACTCACTCCGCACTCGAAATTTTTAATAGAATTATCGAAAAAGGGTTCGACGATGCCCGCGATCGACTCAGATCGCACGTTTCCAGGGAGATTCGTCTAACTAGGTTGCGCCTAAATCTCCTTCTTTTCGAAGGTGTCCCATACCACCTCCGTCGAGAAGTAATTTAGCTCGCCCCAATCACTAATTTATCCCTAGGTCTTCCCTTCATAAAGGCGTCCCCTTACGACGGGAAACCCAGCTTAGACAGATTTTAAGGATTTTTCCTTGTTTGTTCTCCCAAGCTTTCTTTACACAAAGGCGTCTCCTTATGCAAAGTTAGCCTAGTTGAACTAAGGAGAAGGATCTCTTTTGTTTTAGTTGGACATCGTCAACTCTCCTTGTCCTAGGTAGCAGTTTTAGAGTCTGCTAACTCTTCCTCATTTTACATCTCCCTAAATAGCGATCTCTTTTAAGGTATATTTCCCTTTTTGGAATTTCCCTTTGTCGCTCGTAGCGATATCAATCTACCCGAATCCTGTTTCCCCAATCAGGCTTGGAGAATATCCAAGCTTTTCTCAACCTATCAAAAGAGCTCCGCGGCCAACAGATCCGGGTAACAATGCCACACAGGTACGGCATCACCGTCATCTTACTCTGGACCAATGGCATAAGGCCAAAGCTAACCTCGTAGTCCACGAGGTGGTGGGTCTTTTCAGGGCAACAACCACACCGGTAAGTAATCCCAACATACACGTCGTAGGCCGGCACTACGAGCTCAGGGATTCACTGCACCGACCGCACTCGGTCCCATGCCTGGAGGTCCTAGAACCAACATCTGGCAATGGCCTGCCCACACAAAACAAAGGGAGTGCAATGTACCCGTACTAACCACATCATTCACATGCGCAAAGTCTAAAAGACACGCAATATATATAAATATACACAACCAAAACATGTCGGTCAGTATCCACGTCCAAAATAAGACCATCAATCAGTCATGTCCAGAATAAGTTTGTCAGGAACCCTAACAACCGTACCAAATACAAAATACAAAATATGAAGGAGCACCTCCTAAAGCAATGTAGGTCTGTCCGTGGAAGTAGAAGCAACACCAAGTCCATCTGGATTGAGGATCGCCTCCTCCTCTTTTCCCATGCTCTGCTCCGCTGCTACTAGGGCAGCAATCCGCTCTCTCTTGGGGCAATCCCTCATCAAATGAGGGCCCCTGCAGATGTAACACTCTATAGGAGCAGATGTCTTCTTCGGTGCTACAGTGGGTGAGCGGGCCCTGGTAGACCTCAATGGTCTCAACACAGCGGGGCGATTCTTCCTCACAAACAGCCTCCTACCCCTCGTGGCATACAGGCCTCTCGCCTGCGAGGCAAAAGCCCCAGCAGTCTCAACAGTAGTAGGAGGGGCCTGTCCCCTCGGGTCCCTACGGTCTGCCAAAGCGTCGGCGGCCTTCAGGGTCCTCACCTCCTGGCGGCATAGCTCATCACAGGCTCAGCTCTGGAGGTGGTCCATAAACGTATAAAGCCGACCCTCCTCTGACATGTCGTCAATCTCCAGCATAAGCTGAGAGAACTACTGTACATAATCTCAGATACTCCCGGTGTGCCGAACCTTCTTCAGTGCGTCCCTTGCCGCCCAAGTCGATTTTCCCGGAAGGAATTGCTCCCTGATTTCAGCTTTAAGCTCCTCCCAGGTGAGCTTATAGGTGGGATCGGATCCGAGCAGATTAGGTGCGGCCTGAGTCCGCCACCACAATTTCGTATCTCCGGAGAGATAAGCGATAGTGGTCTGGGCCTGCTCTCCCTCGGGGATCTGGGCGTTCTGAAAGAGCATCTCCATATCCCATAGGAAGTTCTCAACTTCCTTGGAGCAGCGCACCCCCTTGAAGGGGCTAGGCTCCGGGACACGTCGTCGCACGACGGCACCTTGGCCGGACTCAGTCGCAATCTGCATCAGCATAGCTGCGGTAAGGCGCTTAAGAAGTGCAATCTCCACCTGAGTCGTCTCCAGCTCCCCGGTGAGTCGAGTCACCTGGGCTGCGAGACTCTAGTGTGAGGCGAGCAAGGTGGAAACCACATCCACCAACGCCTTGGGGGCTAAGGAGCCATCCCCAACAATGTCCTCCAAGGAGGAGATCCTGCTATCAACTATAAGCGTCATCTGCAAATGAACAACAGGATAAGCCAAAACAGTTGTACAACGCTTGTACAAGTTGGAACGTGCAGAAACCTGGGCTCTGATACCAGCTGTCACGCCCATGTTTACTGTAATACGTTTTTTTAACGAAATACACGTGAGTCAACGCTTGACTCGAGTCCATACATGCCCGCGTAGGGGCACTACGGTCGAAACCGCATAATTTGGGTGCGACCAGTGGGAACGATTACCCGAATCGAACCCCAGCCGGATCAAGGACTCGGCGTGGATCTCTGCCGTCCCAACCGAGATCATGTCAACGTTCACCAACTTCCACGGACGAAGGTCGTCGAACCAGACCCGATTTCAACCAAGGACCAATACTAGTGCACAGTCAACGGCTGGAACGTCTATATCGAGGGTGTCGGAGACGACCCATCTCCACCTACGTTGTCGTCGACGTCCACAACAACCAAAGAGAAACTCAACCTCACACCCGGATGCCCCAAAGTAGGGACCCGGTTTGCCCCGACGGCGTTGGGATAGCCGACAACTGCCGACGTCGGACTACCCAACGAACGAAGAGAGCCACCTCAAAATCCATCGCGGGAGCAAGCGACGGCATAAGCGGGCTCTGATAGCCTCCGAGTAAACTCGCCCCCACCTGCGTCATAGAGACCGGCCACGGAAGAAAGTTCAGAGGGGAGAACGACGGTGGAGCAGCAGGCGTCACCTCCGAACAGGTCCGGTCCAGCATGGAAGAAGGAGGAGCTGAACGCGCCATGCCATGACGAGAGCCACCAAGAAGGAGGAACAGAGCTGAAGATCCACGCGCAGGCGGAGTCGACCGGCGAGAGCGTCGACACTAAGAAGTCAACGTGCAGGCGGACTGAGCCCAAGAATTTTCGCACGCAAGCGGATCTGAGCTCTCGTAGAGAGGGAGAGGGCTCGCCGGAGATACGGAGCACGGCCAAAGCTCAGGCATACAGACGCAAAAACGAAGGAGAAACGGCGCCGCAGGAAAGAAACGATCGACCGGGGCGGGAGACCAAGAGGAAAGCCGTTTCCGACGAGGAGTACCTCGGCAACTTAGCCGGCTCCTTCGAGTCGATGAAACGGTTGCGTTCTGAGCCTTCCGAGGCTGTCCGAAAGTGGGGCAGCTCCGGCGACGGCGACTGCAGCGTCGGAGACACAGAGCCGATGGACGGACTGGGGAGCTTCTCGCGAACGGCTCCTCCCACCCACACCACCAGTTCCGCGAGAGGGAGCTCCAAAGGACGGCCGGCAAGGTCGCCGGCGTCGAAGGGGAAGTCGGAGATGAAAACGAGAGCAAGGGAGGTTTCGCAACACTTCGGCCCGTAATCTCTCTCTCCCTCCGTCTCTGATGCTTCGTTTGATTTTCTTCCGCCTCTGCTACCTCGATTCACGCACCTGCCAACCAAATACTGCCGCCCATGCCTGACGCGACGTCACCGCGTCCACCACGCCAACTCTGCGCGTATAATCAAATTTTGCCCGTTGGCGAATGATTGGATCCAGGCAGGCGCCCGATCCGTCCGCTTTTATCTGACCCGTTTGGGTAAATTCAATGGGCTGGGCTGGCTGGGCTGAGGTAGAAATTGGGCCCAATTTTGGCCCAAAGCCTAACACTAATTTAATAAGTGATATAAACTTATTTAAAATGCTTATGTTAATAACATAATAAGCTCACGCCTTATATTCAATATCATTATTTTTCTTATTTGGGACAAGAATAGTATTACACTCATAATAATGATTCAACACAAGCCCTACCGCTATAGAAGAAAATTGCCAATTATAAATTCACTAAACAATTGTAATAAAGTTTTACAATTCAAAGAAAACTATGAGCCTGTTAGCTCTGTTTTTAAGTTGCTTTTAATCAGCTTTTAAATAGAAAACAGAAAAAAAAAAATTGTTTGTAATGAAAAGGTAGAAAAAAGTAGTAAAAAAGCAGAAGTTAGAAAAGCTACAATATAAAGCTTTTGTTCTTCAAAAAAATAATTTACATTATTTTATTTAAAATTTTAAGTATTATTGTTTTAAATAATTTAAAATTTTAATACTAAAAAAAATAAAATATAACATTATTTTAAATAATTTAAAATAATATATTTATTTATTATTAAAATTTTGATAGCAATTAAAAAGCTATTAACCAAATATCTTATAAATTTTGACAATACAACATAATGCAACACATCACAATTTAACACCGTTATAAAACTATCACACAATTCAATTACTTTTCCATATGATAGTTGTATATTAATTCCAGGAAGATCAACTAGTAAAATAAATTGTCCAATGTGGATGCTTACGAGTGTCAAAAAAATATCTGGATGAAAGAAAAAAAAAAGCTTTTATTTTGAAACAGATATTAAGCTTTTCATTTTTTTTTTCCTCATCAGGAATATTTAACCAGTAACAACGTTCATGACACCAAAAGATAGCTAAAAGTGATCCAGGTACTCGAATTGTTGGAACAATACTCTTCAGTTCAAGAGTCAACATATATAAAAGAATGAAGCTCAAGTCAAAATCTCATGAGACTAGTTAAATATCCATTCGATACAGCAGGGATATGGCTACAAGTAATGCTAAAGACTCGCCCACCCCGGTAAATCTTTACACACTATTTACCTTTCTAAAAGAAAATAAATTTACAGTGTAGGTCGGCCGGATTTAGTTTCACGATGACAACCAGCTTGAAGAAAAAAAATAATCAATCGCAGTAACCCACTTGGCTAAAAGATGAAAAATTCAATTAGCCATTTTTTGAATTGGAAGCCTCGTCCACGATGCACTGATGTTAATGAAAGTAGAAGCTGCATTACTTTCCTTTCTCAACCTTTTGTGAGATGTGAAGTCCTCAATCAATTAGCCACCAGACCTCAACCAAGTTGCCCACGAGGCATGTCATTTTATACAAATCTCAAAATTCAATGCGCAACCTCCTCAATTCTGCCTGGAAAGTAGGACTTGAGATCAAAGTTCTGTGCGCTAGCGTCCTGATATCCTCTCGTGAACAATCTCGTGAAATGCGAACCAACTCCCACAATGCTCCTTGGCTGATCATTTCCTTTGCATTCACTTCTGCAAATAAATGAAAGAGAGGTATATGTTTATCTCTAAATTACTGTAGTATGGAGTAAGGACTAAGGAGATAAATGGGAAAATTACCATGTTGTGCCAAGTGGCATAATGCAAGCTCAATGTGGCGTCTTATGGGTGAAGCTTCATGATTGGCATTTTTTACAATCCAAGGAAGAGCACCATCTTCAATCAAGAGAGAGACACCCGCCTTGTTTCCTGCATGATAAAATAGCATGAAAGTGTAAGTAATTGTTCTACATTAAACCGGGATGACAGCGGCAATCTATACTAGAGCGGCACCGAATCCAATAAAACTGTTTTAACAATCTATTTGGTAACTATTTGTTCAACTTCAGAACAATTTCTATCCTACAAGATTAAATAGATTTGGGGGAAAGAAAAAACACTATCATACTGCCACAACTTACAAATAGAATAAGCATGATTGCCTCATGCAAAATAATAGATGGAACTAAATCCTATTCTATAATTCAGAACATTCCATCACTGTAATAATTGCATGTAATACTAGTGAAAATAGAAGCATAATAATATTAAAAATACAAGAGATAAGAAATCTTTACCTTGAGTAGATGCTCGTGACTCACACTTCGCAAAGTTTGCAATGCCACGTGCAACTTGTGCAAGAACATCGGGATGGCCACACCTAACCATACCTAGCATCGCTTTAATTCCACTTTCCCCACTAAGTCTTGTCTGTAGCTTATCTGCAGGAAAAAAAAGAGGCATTTTTGTGGCTGCGGAAGTTTTTAAAGCACGTCATTTCAAAACATATTTCACTCCCATTCAATCATATCTCGTAACTGGTTGAAGATCAGTTGTCCAAATTGTGGATGTACCACAAACAGTATATTTCACACAATAATAGGCTAACAGAAGCATGTATTTTTTTTGGGAACATATAGAATCCATAAAGTAATAATTAGCCAGGCAAAAAAAACACTCAATCAGACGTGTATTAATTTCAGTTACAGATGAACATTTATAAGAGTACCATGGAGTAGGGTTTTAAACAGAAGCCCATTACATTTCAGTCTAAGCATAAGTACATAGACCACCTCTATACCAGGTTATGCCATCAAATGCAATATCTTGTAATATAATATAGCAGAAAGTGTATCAGTAGGCTCAATGTATACCAGCCAATATAGCGGCAGTATGTAGTTGTGTACTAGTCTCTAAGCCATGAATGATACAACAGCTCAGACCAGCACCTTAATCCGTGCCATGGAGTCATAAAACAGAGGAAATTCATTGAGCATTATCAACTTATAGCAAATATATGTACAATCTCAACCAGAAACAACTTTTCTACTTGCTTAGCCGGAGGTATACTGGCTAAGGAAATGTATAGAATTGGAATTAACTTAGTTCTCTTCAACTAATTAGTTATACTCATTCTTGGTGTCTTGGATGGAAACAATGTTAAAGCAGAGATCAAGGTTGTCATCGAGATACTAATGAAGGAGGCTTTTTTTTAGGATCGGATCGCAAGATCCTACCAAATTATCTAAAAAATATACTTTTAAAAAATTTTATTCCTCTAATTAGACCTGTAAGATAAATATTCTAATAACTACTAAGTAATAAAAAAAAATAGTATATCTCCATCTAATATCATGCACCAAGGTTAAATTATTTATATCAAACATTTTATATTATTATTCAAATGTATCTTTTGTATAGTGTAAAAGAGTGAATTTAAATACTTGTGGGGTGATAATGATGGAGATAAGTTAATAGAAGATAAATACAACAAAGGTGTACAATGAAATTAGAACCATGCAATGAAATGAAGATGATGAAAGATGATGAAGGTAAAAGTATATATGGTAATGACAACATAAATAACAAAAATGACAATGAAGACACTAAATAAATAAGAAAAAGATTACAAAGTTGATTTTGATAAATAATTAAAGTTAGATAAATATAGTTGTAAATGATAATAAGTTTAAGTTGATGAATGTTGAATGCTAACAATTAATGACAAAATTATATTCCATATCAATTTAGAGCTTTTGGCATAATAGATTATTGCTTTTGGTATAACGACAATCAAATCTGAACTCATTATACCTATTAACTTAGGGTCGAGTAGAATTGGTGGGGTCATAAAGATTCTACTTGATACTAAGACCCAGATTGGTGGGGATCTTATATCCACCACATATTAGATCTTATGTTCGTTCTGAAATAGTTTGTCTAATTTGGGTCATAGGATCGATTCAAAGACTTTGGAATGCATTTTGCCACCAACAAGATATCATAAATATGAAAAAAAAAACAAAGGCAAAAGATTGTATTCCCACTAAACAATATAATTGTTCAAAACCACACAAGTTTGGGGAAATTTTTGGTCGCATGAAACGTGCTGCATTTGATACATATCCATGAAATGATGAATGATGATGCAAATGCCTTTGATGGATGATGATACAAATGCCTCTATGAACGGGATTATTATATTCAGCTAGAACAAAGATCTAGGGACATGAATCAACCAGTAAGAGGGATAAGCAATGCTAAACATAAAGTTACTAGGAAAGGTGGAAGTAAAAACATATACCATCACAGTAAAATTCTTGAGAAAACATATGTCAAATAGAGATAAAGATTGCAATCTGCTTCATTATTATGCATGGTTTCACAATGGGTGACAGATTATTAATCACGACAGAGAAGTAGCATTAGCAGCTTGAACAAACAATGAAGTAAAGGAGCTACCATTTCCACATAGATTAGCAATGGCTCCAGCAACCATTCTGAGAGTTTGAGGATCATCGGCATCAGCAGCAGTCAAAGACAACAAGCTAACGCCACCTTGAGCCATTATAAGCTCTTGGTTTGTCTCTGAAGTGATATAGAAGGAACAAGGGGCATACAAGAGAAAGTTAAGGGTGAAAATTTGTCATATCAGTTGAAACAAATACAACGTATTCGTCAATACAGGAAACATGGGCAACACTGGACCCATTATATACTTGCCATTCATTGCAAGGTTGGCAATTGCACCAGCTGCCACTCGTCTAATAGTTTCATCCTCTGAGCATCTAAGAAGCATCAGCAAAGATGACAAGCCACCCGCTTCTACAATCTTCTCCTGGTTTGCTTCTGATAACAAAACGAAATTTAACATTAATCACAATGGAAAGAAGTTATACTTTAGTCATAAAGATCCCTATAGCTAGCAAGTGGTATAGTATTCATGCTGAAAGACACCAAGTCAAAGATCACCTTCCGCTGCCAGGTTTGCTACTACTTTCACGGCATGAACTCGAACGTCAGGATCTTCTGATTCAAGCAATGACAATATTTTATGCAAACCAACTGCACGTGGTAGAAACAAATTAGAAAAGAAACAACACCTATAAAAATTCATTTAGCTAATGAATCTAGCGATACAGCACAATTGTATTGGTAAAATTAAGTTATACTGAAAAAATTGAACTAGTACCTTGTTCAAAAAGTTTGGCAATTGAAGCCTTAGGCCCATTTGCTGAGTCTCTAAGCTGTGATTGTCTAGCTTGAGACACAAGTGAGTCAAATCCAGTCAACACTTTTCCAGATCCACCTCTATCAAGACTCTTCCTTGTCTAAATCAAGGAAATGAAATAACTAAATATAAGAAAGACCAAGTGCTAGCAGGATATGTTTTCTGAATATATTTGTATGGATATACATGTATAGACTAAAGAAAGTTTTGGTAAATGATACTCAAAACATGCAGGTACATCAGACGCAAAAAAAAAAAAAAAAATGCACGCAAATTGTCAAAGTGAACAAATTGCTTGGTGAATATATTTCACTGAAGCGACATCCTTCAACACAACGCAGTAAGATTCAAATATCTTGCTCAACTAATCAGCTACAGTGCAATGCAGCGTAGGATGCACAAAAAAAAAGAGAAGTATGACAGGTAGCAGCTAGAAGTCACAAGTGTGGAAGTAAATATCTCTAGAAAGGTTGCGAACAAGCAAATTGAATAACTAATTACCTCGTCAGCTTGAAAACTTATCTGCAACAATTGACTTTTTAGTATTGCTATTTCTTCTTCAAGTTTCTGTTTCTGATTAGCTTCACTGTCCAGCAGCTTGTGAAGCTTCAAAATTTCAGCATTTCCAGCTGCCTAATAGCAATGAAGTGCATATCATAAAGAAACTCCAACTAACCAGATTTTAGAAATTGAAATCTAAACCATATTCCGAGCAACCATACCTCTAAACTTTTCCAATGTGATACTTCACTTTTAAGTTTGCTAACATCGTCTTCAAAAGATTGCCGCAAAAGCTTTTCATTCTCGAGTAGTTGTCTGACTTCAGTAACATCTGAGGTAGATGTTGGAGCCTGTGACCAAAATTAGTTTCAGGCAAATTTTATTAAACAAATTAAGAAAATAAGTAAATAAGTATGTACTTCATCAAATAAAAGCTTAACATCATTAAAGTAGATTAAATACTTTCAGAACATATAAATAATGTTCCATCTCATTATATAGTATAAAGCTCAAGATCTTGTATGCGGATCCCGATTAGGTATCACAGCAATAATGTAGCCAAGGATTTTACAAGGCAATATTTATACCACACAATGTACTGTACAGTAACAAATTGGATGATGAGCAACTATCTTCTATCTTCTGGGTCAGAAATTCATCTACTAAGCATATCCTCATTATAACAAAAAGATTTAATCCTTGTCAAATATCACTAAGATCAAATGTCATATTTTATATATGGAATACGACAGCAGCTAATTGGTTAAAGCTATAAATTAGGGGCTGCCTACGAAAATCACTCTTGTAGAAAAATGATGAATGAGATTAACTAGTTACGAAAGATATGACGTAAAGCCAGATGATTTTTTTTTTGAAGATATGAATGAGATCAATTATCTTCTATAGATTTCAGTGCATTACAAATGGTAACCCTACCAAGGAACAAGGCCTACCAAAAATATGCATGAGGAATAATATTAATTTATTATTTTATAGGAAAAATCAAGCTTGTGGGGTGAACCAAAAAGATGTGGAACAGCTTGAGATGGCTAGTGTGATGCTCCCAAAACTTAGCCCATAAATTCCATCGCACACCGAGCATGACATATGACTTGATCCTATCATCCAACGATAGGACAGGCAGTGGCCCAAGCTTGGGGGTGCCCGTTTGATGATGGTTGACACACGATCCTCCATGGAGGACCTTGAGACATTGATCCCTATGATCAGATCTGCACATGGGCCATGGGCCATGAGATTGATGGAGCAGGATGCGTGATGACTTCGGAGGCTTGAGGCCTAATAAACCTTAAGTATGCAAATAAGCAATTAAGCCTGTACCCCATAATTACTGGACCTGCAAAACTCTCTCTATCGGTGAGGAGGATTAGAAGGTTGAGAGACGAACACTCTCTCTCCTCTCTCTCTCTCGGCGTTGCATTCCTCCCCTCTTCCTCCCTTCCGGCATCAACGGTGTCGGCAACAACACAACCAGGCGGTGCTGGAACCCTAGCGCCACCGGCGGAACCCTAGGTGTTGGCGTTCATGCTCCAAGCGAGCACGTCTCTCCCTTCATTCCCAGCGATGGCAGTGCCAACCTCCATTCGAGCGGCAGCACTTGCAGCCGCAAGATCGGAACTCAAAGGCGTCTCTCGGCATCTCACAAGCGGCGAGATCAAGATGCAGCAACGGCATTCATCATCCCCAAGCGCGGCGGCAACGTTCGACGCCCCAACCTTTGCCAGCGTGGTAGCAACGACTTCAAGCGTGCGCCAGAACCAGCCGACACCCATTCTTTCCCTTGTTCACAGTGCCCATGGGCATTAGGACTGACAGCTAGGGCTTGGGATCGGTTCTGAGGCTACTTCGATGTAACAATGGCAAACTCTTCTTCGACGACGATGCACCAGATCTACGAGGAGCGAGGCACGCTTCAAGGGTAATCTCTACCTATTGAATCACACTGTTGGTTTGGTATTTTTAGATATTATTATTATTATTTGTGCGTTATCCCCTTGAAGGGTCAACCTTGCTCTTATTTTGCTCGCTATATGTCAGTCTCATCGTCCCGAGGTAATTACGGCAGTAAAGCAGTAAGGAGTACGGGTCGATGTGTCACTTTGTGAGTGCAAGGAGTAGGGCTGACCATTATTCGGTTTAACCCGACAAACCGAACTGAACCGAACCGAACAGAATTAGTCGGTTCGGTTTGGTTTTTTGGCTAATCAGTTCGGTTCGATTCGGTTCGGGTTGAAAAGTTAAAAACCTTATTCGGTTCGGTTTCGGGTTGAAAGAAAAAAAAAACCGTGTAACCCGAACCGAACCGAATAACATATAATTTAAAAAAATATATATTTTTAAACCTTAAACCTAATTTCCCTAAATTGAATCCATCTGCCACAACTCACGCCCAGACGCCCTCGCCTCCGCTGCTCCCGCTCCGTGCCTCCGTGTCTCCTTCTCCCATCTGCCGCTGCTATGTGAGTTGCCGGCGAACTCCTCTTCCCATCGACGGCTTGATGCCATGTGGGAAAGGATCACGAAGGGCGATGATAGGGAGGTCGAGGTCTAGGGAGCAGTTGGCAAGGTAGAGGGAGACGAGGTGAGAGCGGCGACTCCACCTCTTCGAACGCCGGGTGGGTGAGGATGCTGCGGAGCGGGGGAGCTGGGTTCCGCGGAGGGCGTTGGTGAGCAGCAGATGCCCCTCCGGTGTGCTGCCCTCGAGCTCCCACGTGAAGGGTTTCCGCTGCTGCGGAGGAGTTGGGTTCCGCGGAGGGCGTTGGTGAGCAGCAAATGCCCCTCCGGCGTGCTGCCCTCCACCTCCGATTCCAGCTTCTTCATCCACCTGTGACCCGACCCTCATGAAGCGCGTGAAGTCGAGGCTGGACTTCTCCCACTCACAGCAACCTCTGCAGTCTGCACGCCGAGGAACGCCGACGGCTGCCGACGCATGTGTGCTAGCGTCGTCGATGTTCCCCTCCTCATCGTCGTCGTCCTCCTCGTCGAAGAAGGGTTGGAGGTGGGGATCGAAGGAGGAGGATGATTGTTTGACAAGGGGAAGGAGGGGGAGGGGGTCATTGAAGGGCGGCGGCTGGGGAGTCTTCTTCCGCTTGATGGGGAGCTTGCGAGTGGCAGCTGCAGCGGATGGATCGATGTGTGATGGGGACCTTGCGAGGGGCAGCTGCAGCTATTGACTATTGCCTAGAGTAAGTATATCATTTTTATTCGGTTTTGGTCAGTTTAAACCGAACCGAGCTTATTCGGTTCGGTTCATATTTGGTTTGGCTTTAATCGGTTCGGGTTCGGTTTCTTACCATCGAAATCAAATCGATTCGGTTTAGCCTTAATCGGTTCGGTTCGATTCAGTCCAAACCGAATAGACAGGCCTAGCAAGGAGAGTGAAGAATCTCCTCTTCTTTGCATATGGTGTGAGCAATCATTGTGAGCATACACGGGGATTCGATGAGTCATCAAACTTCGCAAATTAAGAGGTGAGCAATAGTGGTCCTTGGATCTTCCACATTAAAGATAGTCTTAATAGATTACCTAACTCTAGATTAGGGCTTTGGGGTCTCATTGAGATCCAGCTAGTCTCGGTGTAAGGTTTCAAATTAAAAAAAAAAAATTGCCCGTGACAGATAGACACTAGCTCAAGCATATCCATTGTCAAGTAGCATCTTCTTGATGCAGCACATGTCCAACTAAAGTCGGAATCGGCACTAGTGCTGAAATTTTAAACCTTATATTTTATGTTAGTGCAACATATATTAGAAGATAAGAGAAGATATCATGTTCAAAGCAAATCTTTAAAAGAACAGAGAAATCCTGGCAAGCTAACTTAAAATTTCAAATAATAGTCAAATAGGGAAATGAAGATGAAAGAAGACATGGTTAAGAATGTTGACATGCATTATCCCGGTATCCAGATAAAACAAAAGTCAAAATCAAGCAGTCTTTCACAATCATAACACCAATCACCATTACCAATAGGCCTGCTGGATTGTTGTTTTGGCTGCTCAAGTTGTTTGTTGTTCAAGAATTCTTAATTCTAATCCCAAAGTACAGATTCTCTTTAATCAAGTCAAAGGAAACTCTGGAAATGGACTATTTTCTAAACATGTCTCGCACTAGTAAGGTTAAGGCTGTTTTACCACAATCAATTAATTGAATCAGCTGGTGCTCAAGCAACAATCGGATGAAGAAAACTACTTATCCAACAGTGTACTGCATTTCTCCTAGATACTGAGTTTAGGTTATCCCCTACAAGAAAGTTAACTTCGTGCTGCATACAATAATAGCAAATGATATGATAGTCCAGAATTAGTAATTTATCATTGTAAAAAGAATTTATGTTTCACAACCGAAGCTTTAACAAATGAAAACAGTAAACAGGAAAAAGAATACCCATACATGAGATGCTTCAATTCCCGGCAAAGCAATCTTACTTTCATATAATCAAATAATGAAAGTATTGAGCATCCAATAATACAAGCATGAAACTTTACACTCTACAATTGGGTATATTTCATATTGGCTGGCCATCCGTAATGAAATATTCTGAAGCAGCAGCAACCCATAAACACAATGACATCTTTTACAAGATCAATTTGCGGTTGTGGAGTGCAATTGATTAAAAAATGAAATGAACTGGAGCATTAGATAAACAAATATATAGAGTTGAAAAAGTAGCTAGCTGTAACTCTATTTTTAAGTATATCTTCAAAATCATCAGACTACCACACTTTTTAAACATGAATGCCAATAAAGAGTTGGATTCCTTCTTCAGTTTTATTGTTTCCTTTATGTTATATCATAAAATAAAAGTTCTTCACAGAACTGTTCTATAGTATTCAACTAATCATTAAATTTGACATGTGAAGTAGCTTTATATCATATTAAGAGGCCCAAGTTAAAAATATACCTTAATTTGTCTGAAAATACAATATACATATTAGCATAGACATCTATTCTACATACCTTTTCTAGGCAAAGGTTCTGATGCTCCACTCTAGCTTTCTCGACATTAACCTTCCATTTCTCCTCAAGTGTCTTTATGGAGTCCATATAATCTTGCTGGTACCGCAGTCTCTCACCCTAAACAAGAAAAAGATAGGATTAGTATATGGCATGTTATAGTAATAGTCTCCACCTATAAGAACAGAAGGTTAAATAAACATATTTTGGTTCATCTCAACTTGATTGTAGATCAGAGTCGCTAACCCTACCACTCCCATCCCCAAAAAACATAGTTGCCCTTCTTCCATCATTCTGGAGGGGATGAAGAGTATCCTCTCTGGTTTCTTTTATTTCATTTGTTTCTAGGGTTAAGAATGTCATAAGTTGTACTAATATCCTAACCTATGCCCTATAACTTTTCCGTCTGCACCTTGTAAAATGCAAAGTTTACTACGTCCTTCCACGTCCAGCCTTACCACTCTCTTTGAAACAAGAGTTCAACTTTGCATTTCTCATTAGCTTATAAAGAAAAATCATCATCTTACTGATTCTCCTCTAGTCACTACCACATGTTAGTTCCTATATTATGAAATAATCTACTAACAAAGAAATATGAGATCATGTCAACACTACCATCTCTTAAGAAAAGAATGTTTCTTGTGCCAATAAGTAAATACAAAGAATTCTCACCAACAAGATGGCCAACCTCTTTAGTAATCTTTACCTACCTATTTCAACAAGCGGAATGAGCAACCTATCTACCATCTTACTATAGATGACATTGAAGATCAAAAGAGGTGGGACTTGTGATGAAAGCTAAAATAATGTCACCAGAATGTAGTACCTTACATTCTTCACAGTTTGAAGGGGTCTTTGCTTTAAGCAAAGGCTTTGACACAGCAAGAATCGTCATCCAAGCTTTGAATTATATTCTGATGTTATAACATCAGATAAAAGAAAAGTTTAGTGACATGAGAAGCAAGAAAAACTGTAGTTGATGCTCAAGTGCTGAAGCACAATTCAGAGTTAATGGTCTATATTGCTTTTGAGATTATATAACTAATGTTTTAAAAATTGGTCCAAACCAGTCAGTTTTTCTGGTTCGTACCGGTCCGATGGAGATCCGGATTGGACCAAATGGTGGAGTGGCAGAAGAGGAAGAGGAAGGAGAAGAGGAGAAAAAGAAGAGAAAAAGAAGGAGAAGAAGAAGAGAAATAAGAAAGCTTACGGGAGAGCAGCGGATGCAAACAGTGAGTGGCAGCGATCAGGGGTGAGCGGCCAAGCGGCATATGCAATTGGCGAATGCAAGTGGGCAAGGGCTTCTTCTTCTTCTTTTTCTTCTTCTTCCACTACTTTTCCCAATTCCACTAGTTTTTGTCCGGTTCAAACTAGGAGCAAGGAACGGCAAGCCGATTCAGCCCAACTTTTCAAACCTCGGATATAACTATGGATGGCAATTAAACCGGGGTCAATTTGGCACCCAATCCAAACCATTTATTATGATTCAAGCACCAATTTAAGTTAATGGGATGATTAGAATTTTATATATATAACTCAATCTGGGTTACATCTATAAATATCCAAAACCCAAAAAATGACCAAAATACAGACACAAATCTAAGAGTTACATTTTATAATCCCCAACTATCAACTTTGCAGATGATCTTCTCTCCAATACTTGCATTGCAGTCTTCTCCTTCATCTTCTCTCTAAGACCAGAAGTACATTTCCACAAGTTGTTCTCCGTATAGTCTCACAATCCCTTCTCTCCCCCATTTCATGTTTGGATGGAGTTCTTAGCTAAAATAGACACTTTGCCACTACTCCCATGTCTCACAACCAAGCTGTACACGCTCTAACTTTGAGAGGTGTTGAAAGCATATAAGGAGGTAAATTGTAATTAACACACTATACTGATTATTATTACATGTGACGTTTTTGACATAGTCAATGTTCATGTGTGGGTATTATTTGTCTTGAAGTTTCTTAAATACAAGCCTGTTAAGTGTTATAATATGGCAATATACCAAGGATTAAAATATCAAGTTGTACTACTCGGCATAAGCGGTACATATTAGTTCGACCTTATACCATAACAAAGTCAATACTATATATTAATATTATATATACATATATATACATATGTACATATATGTACATATATGTATACATATATGTACATATGTACATATATGTACATATATGTATACATATATGTACATATGTACATATATGTATACATATATATATATATACATATAGTAATATCGATTAACATTTAAAAAACCGATTCGTGTCACTCGATATGGGTGGTGCAAACTAGCCTGACCTTATCCTAATACCAGAGCAAGGTCGGTATCAAGGGAGAGGGGAGCGCAAGCGGAAGCTGCTCATGAACAAAGCTTCCACTCGCCTTGGTACACTACGGTTCTATCTGGTATATACTAGTCTAAGCTTATGCTACCTAGTTTTTCAAACCTTGATAACGACCAGTAATTGGTACTTTAAACCTTGCAATGTGATAATGTAATATATACAAGTTATTTTAATATCTTCACTTATTCTCATGCTCCAACAAACTATTATTGCTAATGTTGCTTCCTAATGGTCTTCCCCCCAACACACCCACTCCTACAAACACCTCTCCACAACAAGTTTAAGATACTGGTATCTCAAATCTCAAGCATTCTATCATAAACTATTTACTCATGTTTGACAAGTTCAGTTTCACATTTCTTAGCTTTTCATTTGTCTAAAGTTAATATTACTCCTTTTTATTTCTTTGCAACTCAATGAATTGTCATGCTTAGATTATCTTCAACAATGTTTTCATATGAAATATTTGGGATCTTTGCAATATTTCTTAGATCTTAAAGTTTACCTCTGGTATTTTCTTACATCAACATAAATATAGTGTGGATTTAATTGTTTTAGCTAATATTCAAGACTGATGATCAGTTGATACTCCTTTGGAAGTAAATGTCAAATACTATATAAGAATAAGGGTAACTTTTTTCCTTGACCCATATTTATATCGAAGTTGAATTATTTAACTATCACTTGGGCCTAAGATTTCATTTACTATTCAACAAAAGCCTCTATTTTCTAGCAAATTTTTATATTCAACTAATCTCTTATCATGATGCTGATTGGGCTAGTTGTTCTAACACGAGGCAATTTGTTACTAGTTGTTGTATATTTCTTGGTAATTCTTGAAAAAGGAAGAAAGATCATGTCTAAATCTTCCATTGAATTTGAGTGTGAGTCATATCTTCTTTTGAAATGATTTGGCTCCATAATTTGTTGTGTGAGCTTGATTTTCCTTAAATTAGTCCTACTTGGAGATAACACTACTGTCCTTCAAATTGTTGCTAATCGGATATTTCATGAGCATGCTAAACATATTAAAATAGATTGTCACATCATTCACAATGGTTTTGATGCTCATGTCATTTCTCATCCGCATATTACCACTAATCTTTAGATAGTGGATATTTTTTACTAAAGCTCTTTCTTAAAATCATCATTATTTTCTAGTTGACAAACTAATGCTTGTTGATCACTCCATAGGATGTTAGTGGCAAATAATGTAAATATATATATATATATATATATATATATATATATATATTAGCATAAATAATTTAAGTAAATATATTAGCTTTATATGAAGTAGGTTATACCTATATTAACCAATAAAGAGGGTTGCACCCACAGGAAAGAGGACCATCTAGAAGTGAACTAGTTTTGCACTATAAAATTCTGTCAATCTTACTTGTAGCAAGACCTATATAAATATATGAGGGAAAATAACTAGAACTGATGAAAGATAAGAAAATAATAAATAAAACCATATCCGCCATTCTAATAACAAGCTCAACCTCTTGAATTGTTCCAAAGAAATGAGGACATAAGTTGTGCATAGTTTAAATCAGTGTTTGAGGTACTGGACCGGTACCTCCGGTTTGTACCAGTCCGGTGAGGGACCGGCACCAGACACGCTCGGAGCAAGCTTCCAACGAAGCTTCCACCGCCGTCACCCTCTTCCGCCGCCGCTCACTCTCTTTCGCCGCTCTCCCTCTGCCGCCGATTTGCCGGTACAGTACCAGTACCATACCGGTCCGGTGGCTCGCCGCCGGTCCGTTTCTTCAAACCTTGGTTTATATGCGGTGAATTAGTAACATGTAAAAATCTCTATCCACTTAAAATTTTGCCCAAAGTTCACAATGAAAGTGCAGGAGCTAACAATTAATCTTTTTGTCCACCCTTCCCTTCAAGGGAGGACAGCAGAAAATAGCTCTAGTGCAGTATAGGAAAAAATCAAATTAGAAATAGTAATAATTTATTAAGACAAATAGCAAAAGTTAAATATAACTGCTACGAAGGACTTATGTATAAAATGCTGAAAAGATTAATTTAAAAGCACACCTCAAGAGCATCAAGATAGCTTCTTTCAGTTTCAGCAATACGGCTCTCTGCTTCTGTTCTTATCCTCTCAATCTCATCTTCAAAATCTTTCCGTTGTCTTTCATTTTCTGCAATTAATTTATCAAGTTCTATATCAAGCCTCCTGCATAAGCTTTTATAATCAAATTCCTCTTTTAGTTTCACCATATTTTCCACCTTCATTGCCTGCAATTAATAGACCAAAAAAACAGCGGGGATTATGATTATAAAGCAGAGAAGGAAGAGATTATGATTACAAAGCAGAGTTACAGGCAGATAGTGTATTTAAGTTACAATAGTTTGTTAAACAAAAAATTGATTGATTAAAATATATTAATAATATACTTAATGCAAAACGCTATGGAAATACTAGGAGAACAATACCCTTTGTCCAAACATTATTGTGCTTGCAGTCTCTCCTCTATGACGAGGAGAAGGGCCAATTGTCACTACCAATGAAGTTCTTGCACTGCCTGCAAAAATATTTCTATCTTTAAAGAATATGTGAACCTAGATAAAGATACTTTAATAGTAAGACAAAAAAATTAAGTTGATTGGATCAGAAAGCAATTATTTTGCAAGTCAAGTACGACTAGATCCAATTCAAAACGTTTTTGTTAGAATGTAAGCACACAAAAAAAAGAAAAACAAGAGATAAAATGGCATAGTTGAGCCATTAAGTAAAGCTATCAATCACGCATGTAATCACAATGAACAATAAATTTTATACAACTAGAAAGTTAATGTATATTCCTTAAACAAGTTAAGATATTGGCTAAAATTAAGAAAATGAAATGTCTAGGTTAAAGAAATTAATTAACTTAAAATAAAAGGGCCAAGGCAATTTTGATGCTAAAAGAAAAGACTCGTTTAGGTTATGTTTAAAAATCGCCTATGTTTATACCATCACGTGTCGTTATGAAGTATCTCGACATGGTGGTCCAACTTTGCAAGTTCTCTGCAAAAAACTGATATCCTAGATAGTCTCCTCCTGTTTTTTTCACAAGAGTTCAATTCTGGTTGTTGAAATCAACATGATTTTTCAATTTGGCCTTCGTACCATTCATGGGCTATAGCAGATTCTTATAATACAAGATTGCAATGACAATCATAAAACAGTAGTTCCCAAGACATGTTTGAAACGACATGGCAGGCACAAGGAAAATTCAACAACTAATCCACCACGCAAAGGTAATATGTGAAGAACAACTTGATTGAATTTGAAGTTCCTAAGTTGGCAATAGAAGAGCAACAAATGTTGGGCTAGCAACAAAATTAGGTAGAGTTCCTTCTTGATATGATAATAATACAATGAGAGTGATTGCATTAATCAATAACTCTCAAAGGCGTAGCTGTCGTGAGGCAATAAAAAAACAGCGTGATAGCCATGAGGTGGTCAGAGAAGTCGTTTGAATGGCCATGAGGTCGCAAAAGGAAGAGGTCTCTCAAGCTAGAGACATCCAAAAGAGTTTTCCGTTGATGAAGAGGTCTAATAATTGTTTCCACAATCCACAAAGATCAACATGTGCTCCAATGAACACGTCAACAATAAAGTGAAAGCAAAGAGAAATAGATTTGCTTTAGATGACAAATAGCAAGCTTCATGGTTGTTGTCAGAGGTTGAGTGTCAACTGTCAAGCTTTAAATGAGGTAACAAGCTTCAGAGTTATTTCTATGGAGGTAAGGTGACAACGGCAAAAACTTAGATGACGTATCAATTGGAAGATTCAGTCGACATGCAGCGAATTTTTGGAATTGAACGCCTTTCTGTTTATGAGCCACCATCATCTTATATATAGAGAGCATTCATCTAATGTATAACCAAATACCACAAATATTTACCAACACAATTGTGAAGAGGATACATATGATAGATTGCTTCGATTAAAATATGATCAACTAGCAAAAGAAAGAAATGAAAAATAATACAGCTAGGTAGTAAACCAAAATAATTTGCCTTTAAATCACTAAGATATGAGACCATCTAATATAGCAGTCAGGTGCTTAATTTAACTGGTAATCCTAAACTTTCAGCAACATACCTCCAAATGAATCTCGAAGCAATCTTGTCAACTTTGAATCACGAACTGGAACGTGTGGACTATTCTCAGCGAGAGCATTAATGCATTTTCCTAAAGCACTTAATGATAGGTTAATTGACTTTGCTTCTTCTAGAGTATGTCCCTCGCTTCCTATATACATTTATAGCACAAGAAGAGCATTAAAGAAAAAGTCATAATTACTAACAAGAAAGGTATAATCTATTAAAGTAAGAAACTAAAATATTAGTCTTCGAATATAGATCAAAATGACAGCATAATGATTGTCCAGAAAATAATGCAATTTCTTCCCAATATATCTCTTGGAATTAACTGAAAATTTTTCATCATCATTATAACTTGTACATTATAACTATATCAAGGATGTTGTGTTGAAACTAAGGTTTTTAACCATTTTATACCACCCACTAGTGTCAGTTCATCCAATACCAATACAATATAGTGTTGGTACATTTAGTGCATCCTAGTTTGAGATAGGTTCGGTATGTGTCAGTTCAAGATAGGTTTCATACGTATCAATCCGAAATAGGTTCGATCTGTATCAAACATGTATTGCTCCAAGATAGGTTCAATACATACATGTCCGAGTGTACCAATCCAAGATACGTTCAATGCATACCGGTCTGAACTAGGGTCGATACATAAAGTCTATGATAGGATTAGTACACAAGTATAGACGGAGATCTTAAACCTTGGTTGAAACTCTAGGAAAACATCCTAATGAGATTTTATCTATCATCTGAGATAGGATAATACAACTAAGATCTTAAAACTTAGCTGCCACTCTAGGGAAAACATCTTTTTGAGATTTGATCTATCATCTGAACTAATAACAAGCAAATGCATCTTGACATTTTAGCTCAAAATAAAGTCGTTAAGGCACAAAAATGATAGACAGAAGGGTGTAAAGGATATGGTAGATCTTTTCTTTTCTTTTTAGGACACTTGGAATAGAATAAGCCAACTCTCAAACCTTATTTTGTGTTCTATCACATAGTAATATGTTGCTTGATACAAAGAAAGTGGCCAAAATAATCTGAAAAAATAAAATTCCCAACCACGGTTTAGACCTACAACTAGCTTGACATTGAAGGAATACCGAGGTAAGAAGCAACCTATTCATATAAAATGGTTAATGGATAAATAAAAGAAACTAAAAATAAGAGCTCATGACATTGAGTATTTGCATATAGCCGGTCCAATCAAAGAAGATGATGATACCCTAGTTCATTCCAAATGTCATGTTAACACATTACTATGCTTAAATTTGTGATGAATCTATAGGCAAGTTTTGGTTGAAGTATAAATTAGAAAAAATTAATACTCTCAAATTGGTTAAAGATCTGGATAAGAATACCTGATTTATCGATCCTCTCTGAACCAGCAAGATCCACAACAACAAACTTGCTTTTTCTGACTATCGGAGGTCTAAAAGATGTGACCAAGTTGGAGGCGCCATTCTCACTGGGAAAACCTTGATCAGTGTCATGCCTACCTTTAATTGACCTCTTAACATGGACCTGAAATATGCAGCAAAAGTTATCATAACTTTCAGTTAATCAATCAAATAAAATAACTTTTGCTCACAATGAGAATAGCATGACTTCGAGATGATTCTGTGTTCAGCTTTGTATTGGCAGCAAAACGGTGAGCCTCTCCTAATCTTAAGAGTTCCATAAAACTTTTCTGATCATTAATGTCTACACTTGTTGCCCCTGGGAGTGAAACATCCCCAGTTCTTGGATCTTCTACGATGGTGATATTGTCATTTGCAGGAACAAGAAGGTCTTGTATGCTTTCCATATATAGCTATTAAAAAAATAAAATCATATCTTAGCCCTCACTGATGAATGGACTTGGAAGTCAGACAAGCTACACATTAAAATGTTACACCTATGATGTAAACAGAATTTCTAGCAGCAAAGAACCTGTAAATATGACACAGAAACAGAATCTGTATCTGGAGATGTAGCAGCAAGAATCTCTTCAAGTGCACGGACCATAATTCCTCTTGCAGCAGTATCTTCCTCTCCAAGCCTTCCCAAAGTAAATGTCTTTCCAGTGCCGGTCTGTCCATAGGCCATAACTGTGCCATTATAGCCTTCAAGAACACTCTACAAAAGGAATGACTCGGATCACAAGCTGCAACTAAACACAGTTGAAAAGCAATGACACGGAAATCAACTCTACATTGATAGAGTTGTAATCTAACATAGAATGCAAGGCACACGAGTACAATAGCTTGGTATATCAAAGAAAGAAAGTACGAAGAATGAAAGCCAAAATATTCAAATTATGCTGCTACTTTAGCAGTTTCAGAATGTCACCAGTGTTAGAGTGCAAGGGCACTAAGGCACCGATATATCATCTTCATGCTAGGTTGACCCATAAAAGCAAGGCACTAAATTCAAAAAAGTTACAAAAGAACATTTTTAAGCCATCAAAACAAAATAAAAAAATCAGTGAATATGCAAAGCATAATAATACTACACTATATGGGTATATACTTCAACACTAGATCAGTTACTGTTGTGCCTTTGAAGCCAATAGCTATGGAATTTTTTCTTTTTAATCAATATTATTACATAAGACATGATTATTCATTTGATGAAGTCTATGGACTCCACAAACTCATAAAACATGACCATGCATTGGATGGCAAGTTTGGTATATGTTCATCATATGTTGTTATAAACAGTTGCCATCATAGATGTAGTGTAAAGGACACCAAGAATCAGACATACTACAATATAATTACACACTCAATTTAAAGACTACTTCAATTCATGAATATCAAAGTGGTGAGTCCACTGTTCATGCACATGTACAGGTGATCATAACACGAATGCTATTAAATTAGACCAATAGTGTTTTTTAGTTGAACTTTGTCCAATACAAATTTTTCATATTGGGTTTGTGCAAATTTGTCATTGAACCTAAGACACTATGATAACCTTCTACTATGTCATCTTCGCTTCTATATTGTACCAATTATAAGAGCATCAAAAGGGGTACCCCATTAAGTATTCCATTTGATGAAAACATATGAATGCCTTGTAGGGAATTTGGCACTCCCCAAAGAAGAAAGATTCTTGTGTTCATAAGAAACATAAAATATGAAATCCTAGTACAAGGTAAGCAATTGAACAAAAAAATTCTTGAATTGATCAAATGACTCATGGATCCAAAGTTAGATAAAAATGACAAGAAAAGGATATCCCTCAAGCAGACATGCTCCTGCTACCACCAAACCAACACATTACCGGCAAGAAGTTTGGTGGAAAGGAAAAATGTTGTTGCATGGAAGAACTTGATGCAGCAGTAGAAAATAAAAGGAAAGTTTCAGACAAGTTCACAAACAAAGACAGCCAAAGTTTATGAAATTACTCAATGTTAAAGGAGAAAAAATAACAAATTTAAGATTGACCTAATGTGTAAGTATGGAGAGTGAGAAAAGCCAAATATTAGGCATGTGTGTCATATACCTCCACAACTGGCTTTGCAACAACTTCATAAACCCGTTTTTGCGAGGCAAATTCTGTCAGTACCTCGTCAAACTCGTACGTTTCTGATTCCCAATTGTTTTTGCGGAGCTTCAATCTTTTAAGCTGTAACCCAGCAGTAATAGATAATAACAAAAATAACAGTATATTCCATGTTTAAACAAATAATCAGTAACACTAACACATTGTTCATTTGTTTTTTAAGTAAAAAAGGGAAAAAGTGAAGAACCTCAGGTTGCAATTCAACACAGTCAGCAAAATCAGCATCTGCTATCATCTCCTCTGCATTTCGAGGACGAAGTCTTACAGCCACTCGCACTCTCCCAGGAACTGTATATTGCATGAAAGATTATAAATACATCAGCTATTTGAAAGTAATATACAATATAGCTGACAGGGAAAACTCAAGATCTAGCCATATTATAGCTACAATGATGTAACACCTCTTTTCTCATTTGAACTTTCTACAAAGGAATAAAAAGATGTGGCTTAACTGCAAGCAGAAGATGTTGATTTCATGTTCTATGATATTAATGGAAGCACTTAAACAACATTAAGAATTAAGATATATACTCCAGGTAACTGATATGCCTTAATAGCGTTCATCCATTCTTCCATCAGATATCTCCTCGTCCCTTGCAAAATACACAATAATTATTTGAAAGCAGAATACTGATCCCGAAATTGTCTTGCAGATGACACTGAAGTAGAATTGAATTTCAGATGAATTACTATTGAGACAAAATTTTGTTAATCCCAATAAAGTTTTATTAATAACACCAATTCTTCCAAGGTGCAAAAGTTAAGAAAAAAATGCTACAATAGGTATAGGATTTTGTTGCGGAAGAAATAGAAAAGAGGTGCATCAAAAGAATTTAATTCACGATTGGAAGTGTGCACGAACAAGGACCAAAAACACATGGCAAGAAAAGAAAACCAATAGGGAAGAGATCAAAAAGGCAAAAATTAAAGGGTACATTCTGGACTCAGTACGTTAGAACTTTGAATGACATAAGTAGAATGTTTACAATATGTCTGTCCATAGTTAAATGTGTTTTTTATTTCTCGGGCATCTTCTCATAGGTAACTCTTAACTTCTAGAATCTTGCCAAACAGGAAATAAAGCGAAAGAACTAAGAGTAATAAGTTCCTTTCGGTACATTTTTGTTGTCACTTCACCATAATTATACCAACACAATGGTGAAACTTATCAGCGTGTCTTCAAACATTAGCTTTGATTTGAACTCAAAAATCCCAAACTAGATGTTCAATTAACCTGTCATTTATTTACAATGAGGAGAGAAGTTATATAATGGCCGCTCTTTTTTCCAATCAATACTGTTGTTAGGATGTCCTTAATAGCCGATCCCAATAGTTGGAACGTTTAACGTCTTGTGAATGTTGGTATTGTTGCTCTTGCTAATAATTGTCTATTGCAATTTATTAAAATCTGTGAGCACGCAGGATCATGATCTTCTAGTGAGCATATATAAGATATTGAATAGTTGTTCTCATTTCCAGCAGTGGCAATTAGGGGGCCACACTCAATTGTCAGCTTACTCAATCTGCACATATATCTAATTATCTAGGACAGGTATTTGCAGCCACATTGATTGCCAATCACTCCAATTCTCCGCTTCTGCTTTGCGTTTCTTTTTCTAAGGCAGTCACGACCAAATAGAAATCTCAGAGAAGCGACGCAGCACGTAGGGAACAAGAATATGCAGCATTCAGGAATCCATTGTAACCCCATCATAACGGCAAAATCTGCCTTGATTTACTATTTAGAGTAAAGAAATACAAAGGACAAAAGGAATGACGCAATTGTAAGAGAAAAAACAAGGAGCAAGGATTTATTAGCCTCGTCTCAGTCGTTAGATCCAATAAAACCACAGATCAGGAGTCGAGTGCACGCGATCTAACCAGATCTCCATGGGAGAGGGGAGGAGGAGAGAGATAGACCAACCTCCGGCGTCGCCTCCAGTCTTGCCGGAGGAGGCAGGAGCCACGGAGCCGCCTCGGCGAGGGGCGGCGGCGGTGGAGGGCCTAGACTTGGCGGAGGGCTTAGGCGTAGAATAGCTTGCGGAGGACGGCAGGCGGTCGAGCTTGGATGCCAGCTTGACGCCGCCATTCCTGTAGGTCCCTGAAGCCATCGCGTCCGACCAAATCAAGAAAGAGAAGAAGAGGGAAAAAAATCTTGTCTCCTTGCTCCGGCGGCGCCGCCTCTGCTACTGCAATAACACAACAAATAATTTTCCCCGCCTCGATCGAGCGAAAGCTTGACGGTTCACGGGAGGCGGAAGAAGAAGCAGAAGATGAGAGAGAAAGAGAGTGTGTGTGAAGGGTTTAAATCAAACGAAGAATGAAAAGAAAAAGGGGAAGCGTAGTTGTTGTCTGCTGTCCTGGCGATGGAGTCCGGGCAGCGGCCGAAGGGCCCACCAAAGCATCTCTATGTATGAGAGAGCAGCAGCAGCAGCAGCTTATACTCCTCATCGTTGCTGGTGAGAAATGGGGTGGTAAAGATTGGGCACGCGAAGGAAGTCCCTTTTTTATTTCACCTAATCTTTCTCGCATTTTTTTACCTTGTCTCTGTATAGGGACGATCCGGTGCTCGACCCTCTCCTTTATTCGGGTCAACCCAAAAACCTGACCCAAGCTGGAATTGGTTTGATTTGAATTCTAAAATATTAGGTTTAGTTCAAGTTAAAATATTTTTTAAAGAATTTAATTAATTTTTGATTTAACACTAAAGTTTTCAATTAAACCAATTTAAAAATTAAAATAATTATTTTAAATTTAAAATTTATTTATATTCTAATATTTTAAAAAATAATAAAAATATAAAAAATTAAATTTAGTTTAAATTGTGTTAAACTGAACATAATGGGAAATTTCGATTAGGTGCAAAATTATCTTTATCAATTTTTGGTTCAATTTTGAGTTTTATTATATAAAAATTTTTAGATTAATCCAAACTGATTTACTTCAGTGAAGGTTGACCAAATGGACTGCCTTTATTGTAGATTTTAGAATTGGAATCATTATAAGGATGAGAATTCGATATTTAATATTTGATTTAAAATAAATATAAATATATTTTTATGTTAAAAATATAAAATTAAATATTATTATAATTTATAAAATTAAATTTTAAAATTAAAATTTATAAATTTTTATTTAATTATTTACCCATAGGTATCCATTACCTAGGTCAAGATTACCTTATTTGAATTCTAGTATCATATTTTTATAATTAAATAAGTTTATTTCCTAAAAAAATAGTTTAAATAAGAAAAAGTAGAAAGGAGTATAAGCTTATTTACTTGGGCAGATAGATAGTTTATAAAGGAAAGTAAGAAAGAAACTTATGCATTAAACTCTTCATTTGTCTTCCGCCCGAATTGGAATATATATATAAATCCTTCAAACTTTTTTTCCTTCTAAGTAAACACAAGGAAGAAAAATCTATAACATATTTTATATATTTTTTTTTATTTTGCACTTTCCATCTGTCCTAGTAAATATAACATAAAAATCAACTTAAGGAAGGAAACCGCAATATTTAATTCATATTTTCACTTAAATGGAGCAAAATGATTCTATCATATGATTAATTTTAATCACTTATAATATTTTAAAATTAAATTATTTTATTTTTTTTATGCAAACTTAAATACCACATTAGTGCATGACTATTGTATGGACTCTAATGAGTGGTTTTTATATAATTAACTAAGAATATATATCATTAATAATTTGTTTACTATAATTCTAATCATGAAATTATACTTGACAATAGGTCAATGGGTATCTTGCCAATATGACTCGTAACTTATTTACGGCCTGTTTCAAAGCAAGGATAGAAATAACAATGGAAAAGAAATGGCTGTAGAAAGGAAGTAGAGAAGGAAAGAAATATGTTGACCAGTCTTTGAGTTATTGACTGGGTCAAAATCATTGCTGCTCTCTTTGGGGCGCCCTTCCGCCGACCACATCGAGCGCCATCCATCCCCTCTCTTCGCTTGTTCAGCCACCTCCCCCGCCCTCGAGTGTCCCCTCCTCTGCCCCTGTTCAGCCACCTCTCCTGCCGAGGCGGCCGCGTGGCCCGCCTCGTCCTCGAGGACCTTTGTTATAACCTTAATTTTTGAAATTTAATTTTAGAAATTCGAAAATTTACTTTTTGATTTTTTTAAAATTTTCTGGGATTTTTCAGAATTTTTAAAAGGTTAAAAATTAAGTTTTTTATAAAAAGTTTACATTTTGCGCTCGCGGGGGCTCGAACCCGCGTCGCGCGGCATCAAACGTCGTTGTCTAACCAACGCGGCGATTTGAGTTTTTTTAATATAATATTGGATTTGTTTTTTTTATATTAGATTTAGATTTGAATTCGGGGACCAAGTCAACTCGTTGTCTTCCCCGAATTTCTCGGCGATTTTCTCGCCGCCGCGTTCTCGCCGTCGGGAACGAGTTTCACCTCTATATTAGAGGGCTTTTGTTCGACTCGAGGAGTTTAGAAACCCTGGAACATCTTCACGCCTCGACGCGCCGCCAGGAAGGAGAAATCGTGCTCAAACCAGTCGCCGGAGTTCTAGCGGCGCCGCCTCGTGTTCCAGCCATCCAGCGCCTTCGTCGACGGCGATCTCGGTGTTCTGGGCTACGATACATCGTCGTAGCAAGGTATGTAAGCTTCTGTGAAGTTTTAGTGAAGTTTCGTTTGGGTTTGGGTGGGTTTTGTGTATCGACGGCGGCGGCGCCACCGTCGATACCTGCTGTCGCTTCGGATGCTTCGACCGTGGGTCGAAACCTCGCCGAAGCTTGTCGTGGATGCTCGTCTCGTCGTCAGAAGTGTTCTGGCGAAGTTTGGCAGCGAACGGCTCTTCGACGCGCCCTCGGGAGCTCGCCGGCGCAAGCAGCGGACGCAAGTCCAGCGGACTTGCGCGGCGGCGTTCGGGCGGCGCGGGCGATCGTCGGTTCGGTCCGAAATTTGGTTTGGGCGGCGGTTTATTTATAAATAAACCGGTCGCTGAGTTTTGAAATCGAATTGAACCGGACTGAGCGGTTCAATTCCAGTTTCGGGTCAGTAATTGAATTTAGACCGGTTCGACCCCGAGTCGGTCGAATCTGGGCCGGTTCAGGTAGCCGTTGGAAAGGTAATTAAATTTCCCATCTAATGGTAATATGTATAGCTTTAGATGAGTTTTATATTTTATGTAATTTAAGTTAGAAGTCTCGGTTTAACTTGGTTCAGGGTGAATTTGAGCAGTTCAGTGCAATTCTGTTCGGTTCAGTGGGTTTTAGGTTCGGTTCATATGGTCTGAGACTGGTTCTTTAGGTTTAGGGTTATGTTCTACATGTTGGTAGTTTTAGTTTTCAAGTTAGAATGTTTAATGATAGAGTTCATGTACAAATTCGTGTTACAGAGTGGTTAATCTAGTAATCAGCCTGCATCAGTGATAAGCAATTAGTGACTTTTCAAAAGGACTCAGAGGTAACATCGTTTGAGGTAGGAATCTTACCCTACTCCTTTGTTACAGTGTCATGAATTATAGGAATTGTTGTTTAATCCTTTGATTTAATATATGATGCATTTGATAGAATGACACTGGTATCTGATTGCTTCGTCTGCTTGATTTGTTTCTGAATTCCTGTTGACCTCAATTATCTTGTTTATTTGGTCATACTCTGTTTCTGTATGAATGATTAACAAACCTGTTTTGAGATATCTGATATATTGGCTTATGAGCCTGGTTGAACAATTGTGTATCTGAGATATTGACGTATAAGTATGTGGAACCGTTGTAAATCTGAGATGATAAAGTCGTGTTATATTTTGACCTCTAACCTGGATGATTTATTCTCCAGTGGCCTGTTTATCTGAGTTATAGTTCTGATTATATCAGACTATCTGAGTTATAGTTCCGACGCGCATCGGACTATCTGAGATGCCGGTATGGCACCGCCAGTTGTCTTAGGACAATACTACGGATGTCAGTGTTGGACGCAACACTCCGGGCTGTTTAGGACAGTCGTTCCATTGCATGAGCAACAATGGAAACACTCTGAAAATGAGTGCGGCTCTTAAGTGAGATCTGTGTGGCCAGCTTGATGATTTGCACGACATTCCTATATTATTTGTATATCATTGTTTCAGTTATTGTATTATCCTGTTATTTGATTCCCTCACCATGTTTGTTGATTCCTACTTAGCATTTCTGCTAACTCCCTTTGTTTCTCCTCCAGGTATAGAGTTATCTTCTGGGAGGGATAGAGTAGATAGCAGATACCAGCCCGAGTTGAGATAGTTGTCTTTTGTATTTTATTCAGTTGATAATTTGGATAGTTGTATTCAGATATTGTGTTGATATTAAATTTGGATTGTTTATTAAATAAAGGTTATGTGATTATTGTAGTTCTCTGGTTCCTATCAATATTGTTACTCCCTGGGGAACCCTGAGCTAGAAATAGCCGGCTTCCGCCGGGGCGTGACAACCTTCGCCTCGACAGTCCCATTGACCACCTCGCACGCCTCCACGGACCTGCGCACAACAATCGCTCGTCCGATGTCCGTCGCCGCTGTAAGCGCGGCCGCCTGCAGGCGACTTGTCGTCCGTCCGCAGCCGTCGCCGCGAGGATCATGTCCAACCGCAGATCGGCGCCTGCCAACGAGACTTCAACATTAGGTGTTGACGAAGCCTGGTGGCGTCTGATGTCCGACGTCCGTGACGACGAGAAGGGACAGAGCCGGATGACTATACAGCAACGGAGAACGCAAATTAGGGCAGAAGCCCTTGCGCCGACACCGATCTCCACTAGAAGAACAACAACAACGACTGCCGACAAACATCTCATAGATCGGGTGGACGAGATGGTCGGGGAAGAGAGGATGGATCCAGCGGGGAAGAAGAAGTACGTGGGAGGAGGGGGCGAGCTCGGCTGCGAACTCGAATGAGAGGAGAGAGGGCGAGAACGCGGCGAACAAGGTGAGAACACGGCAAACGAGGGAAAGGAAATGGATTTCTCTCCGATTTGGAGGGAACGTTTTTAGAGAGAAAGGAAAGAAATAATTGCTTTCCTTTCTGCTCATTCCTTCCTCTGAAACAAGCAAAATGGAGGGAAAGAAATTCATTTCTTTCCTTTCCCTCCTTATTTCTCTTCTTTGAAACAGGCTGTTAAGCTCAACTAGAATCTAACCCATTTATTAATTGCTTCAATTTGACTCAACCCCAAACATAATCTGCTTTATACAATAAGTCAACCTGATTCAACTCACATAACTAATTTAAGATATAAAAATATATCAAAAATATAAAACAAATATTATTCATACTAATATATTCATATTAAATATATATATATACATATATATATATATATATATACATGTATATATATGTATATATATATATATATGTATGTATATATATATGTATATATGTATGTATATATATATATACATATATACATATATATATACATACATATATACATATATATATACATACATATATATATATATATACATATATATATATATATATATATATATGTATATATATATATATATATCAAATATTACGATAGATATAATATAAATAGTTCACATGAGTCAATCCATATACGACTCAACCTGATTAATTTTGAGTTATAAATGGGTTGATATGATTATGATCCGAACAAGATAACACCTAACTCGAACTTGTCTAACTTTGTGTCAAGTTTGGTCAATTTTTGCCAAGTTTTATGTGAAACTTTATTTATTTATTTTTTTGCATCTTACTTTTATAAATTGATTAATAAATTTATACAAGTGGCAGTCTAAATTTAGCAAAGAAATTAGAAGATTAATTATAGAGATTATAAAAACATAGTAGACTTTTTTAAAAGTTGGTGCATTGTAATTGTCACACCCCTAGACATCATGCCAATTTTTTTTATATGATATCAATTTTGAATAATTGATTACCATTTAGGGGTGTGACAGTAATTCACCCTATGTGAATTATATAACTGAAAGAAAAAAATAGAACTCTTCTTGATATATTATTTATGTCATCATAGAAGTGGACTGGTTGCATTCTCACTTAAAATAACTATGCACATAAGTTATAATGAGCTATGACCATAAACTCTAGTTGCAAGTTATGCTCTAGGTAAAGTATTTTCATCAATAGCTCGTAGTAGAACGATAGTCCATACTAATATAATAGTATTATGAGTTATACTCTGGGTAGAGTGTGAGAGATAGGACTAGGATAGAAATTTAGAACATGCCAAGATCATACATTGAACTAAGATTTGAAACCGATATAAACAAGTAGGAAAGAAATGGAATGAACGATAGATCCTTACTTAGAAGGATTCTCATAGATGGACAATAGATCCTATATAACCATAGTTGATCAGTGTTCTATGAATTCCCTAATTAGGTTGAAGAATACTAGGCTCTTGATTCAAGTTGAAAAGAACATACATTTAATAAAGAAAAATATTAGAGCTAAAATTGTGTACAAAACATACTAAATTTCTAGATTGATGTTTTGGATACCTTAGTACATTTTATACAATTATTTTTACAACATGACTTATGGTGAAGCATGGATATAGGATAATTTAATCATGTGAGCATCTTTTGAGAGATAGATACTTGGATGAGAGATTACTTGGGTTTTGCAACTCTCAAGTGAGGCAAGATTTGAATCTAATGAATTTGTGGACTCAACTTTCGTTGATCTAGGAAACCCTAATGTGTAGCTATACAACTAGAAGAGTTTATGCACTTAGCTACTATTGATCGTCAAGAAAACCTAAGTTCATATCACCTTATCTTAATGACTATGGTGCATAGTTAGTGTCAACCACAATGTGATTTAAGTCATCTCACCTAGGTTGAGGACTTGGGTATCCAACTATTATAGTTCTTTCTCAAATTCTAGAGATTGCTTGACTTAGATGTCTTGCTAATTTGTAGTAGATGTGGCTCTATCCTAGATCAATCATCATATTTGCTATTATTCATATCTACGCCTTGAGTTAATTTTAGTGTACATCCTCACCTATATCTATACGCTCTAGAGCAATGTATAGTTTGAGGTAGAAACAATGACTTCAATGCCGTTATAGAATAAGCAACATCATGAATGAATTATATAGCGAGTTTTTGGTGAAACATGTAGAAGAAAATTGAATCCTGCATAGATCCAACCACTAGGAGGTTGGTGGAATATGAGACATCCTATTGTCAGTTTGAGCAAAAATGCTTGAAAGTACTATATCTTTCATTAAATATAAAACTTTATTTTAATGTATGGCATATTAAAACACCCTTTATCTTACAAACATAAGACTTAGCCTTGGCATTGGACCAATTTGTTGACTTGTTTTGATTAGGATGATACTTCAAGACAGTTGAGGTCATTAGAATGTTGTTAGGCACCTTGTTGGAGTTTGTCTACTGTTAAGTAGTTTTTATATAGAGATTTATATGTTATTTCCATTGTTAAATCTTTACTATTTCGGCATTTACACCTAATTTATATGGATTTATTGCATTATCTTTGGAATCTACACTCGTTGGTATTTTTGCATCATTTCAGGAAAAAAGCGAGGGAATGCGACTGTTTTCAGCTGGATCAGCATTCTCGGCAAGAACCACGGTCCACCCAGCGACCGGAATCACACCCGTGGCTTCTATGTTGCCCGATGTTGATTTTTCCAGACTTTACCCCTTGCCTTATCCACGTCAGATAGAGGGCTCCAAAGGGGCAGAAGAGGAATTCGACCTGGAGGGAGGAGAAAATGACAAAAACCCTATTCATGTAAGGAATAGGGAGGGATTCGACGGAGGATTTTTGAGAAGGACGAGCACGTAGGCGGAAGCGGCGGCTGAGCGAGGAGCAAAGAACCTGAGCTCATCGAATCTGAGGGGAGAGCTCTGGCGGCGGGAGCTCTAGAAGCTTCGAGCGAATTCTTCCTCCTTGAGGGAGTCCTAACGCCCTCTCCTCATTTATCTTGTTCTACTTGTTTCTCCATGGATAGTGTATTGGGATTGTTTTATGTTTTGCCTTGGATCATGAACATTGTAGCTTAACTTTGTTTCGGGGCTAGGGGAAGCCTCTTGGATGATTTATGTGTGGATGATAACTCTATCTTGTTAACCCTAGATTGTTCTACTTTACCTAGTTGCACTTGTTGAATGAAGTATATCATTTTGCTATCTTCTTATATTGGATATCTGGTACTGTCGGGAGGCACATCTGGATATTGGAAAGCCTAGGTAGGGGTGTGTCAATCATCACACGGGAGTGGGTGATTGCATACGGGTAGTGTATACTATCTTGTGCTTAAAGGGTTTACTCGGCTAAGCGTACTACGGAGGTAGACGTCTAGCCTGGTAAACACCTCGTTGCATCCTTGGGAGAGGACAACTCAAATGATGAGATGGTATACACAGTCCGGAGCTCATTGGGCTTGCCTGGGTAGGTGCACTACGGAGGTAGACATCTAGCCTGGTAAGCACCTCATTGCATCCTCGGGAGAGGACAACGCGTACCTTTTGGATTACCCTAGGATTCAGCAAAAAGGGAATTCTATTTAGTTATTCATCCACGCATAATGTTCCAAAGTGGTGGACCTTAGCCCTGGTTTAGCGCAATCCTTATATCTTCTGTTGTGCTATTACTTAGCTTTCCTCTTTAGTCACTTGCTTTCTTATTTAGCTTAGCTTAGATCTTAGCAACCCTTTCAAAACCATCAAAGGATTGTCTAGCTTGTGATAACAGAATCAGTCGGTACTTGGAATTTGGTCCCTATGGGATCGATACATTTATATTACTCTGATAATCCGTATACTTGCGGAACGGCTATCAAGTTTTTGGCGCCGTTGCCAGGGACCAAATTTATCAATATCGATACGGTTAAGTTATTACTAGACTAGACATTTTTCTTTCATTTAGTTTACTTGTGTTTTAGTTATTTAGTGCTAAACTCTTTTGCATTTCTAATAATCACTGAATATCTTTTTGTTGATTGGAAAAGTTGCTTTTGAACTTAGTTGGTTTATGCATAGGACTATACGGTCTGGAAAATTAATACCTGCAGATCCTGAGATTGGGAAGACATTCCGACGCCGTAGAAAAGCTAAGACCAAAGTAGCTATTTCAGAAGAATCTCTTGAACAGCTTAAGATGGATAACCGCCGAACACTTAGAGACTTTGCTTCACCGAGTGCACAAGGGCTACATACCAGCATCACTCAACCTCCGATCGAGGCAAATAATTTTGAAATCAAACCGGCTCTTGTGAACATGGTAACCCAACATCAATTCGGAGGTTCGCCACTTGAGGATCCGAATCTTCATCTATCAATTTTTCTTGAAGTTTGTGATACGCTGAAGATGAATGGAGTATCAGATGACGCAATACGGTTCAGGTTATTTCCGTTCTCGTTGCGGGACCGCGCCCGTGCTTGGCTGCATTCATTGTCTTCTGGATCTATCTCGACATGGGGGCAGTTTTTCACTGCTTTCCTTTCTAAGTATTTTCCGCCAAGCAAGACGGCTCAATTGAGAGCTCAAATCATTAATTTTGCTCAAAGGGACAACGAGTCGTATGTGAAGCATGGGATCGCTTCAAGGAATATCAAATGATGTGCCCTCACCGTGGTATGGAGAAGTGGTTTCTCATCCATACCTTCTACAATGGTCTGAACTATAATACCAGACTTACCATTGATGCGGTAGCTGGTGGTGCATTGATGAACAAGGAAATTGATGAAGCCTTCAATCTGATAGAAAGTATTGTAATGAACCACCACCAGTGGTCAACTGAAAGGGGAGGGACACCTAAAACTAGTGGTAAATTTGAATTGGATACCTTGACTTCGATAGCAGCCAAAGTTGATTCTTTAGCTCACAAGTTTGATACATGAGGGCTGAATTCCACCACCGCATCAGTCAATAGTGTCTCTTGGGAAAATGGTCCTACATCAGGACAAACTTCAATTAATTACCAAATGGGACCGCCTCCTTTTGGGGACTCTACACCGGATCAAGTTAATGCTCTCAATAGCTTCCCATCAAGACCACAAACATGATCCGTACTCCAACACGTATAATCCTGGGTGGAGGAGTCACCCAAATTTCTCTTACTGCAACAACAACACCGCACAACAACCCAATTATGGACAACCCCAGGGATTTCAACAACCAAGACAAGCACCTCTACCGCAACTGACAAAGTCAAACTTGGAAACTATGTTGGAGAACTTCATTGCAGGACAAGCTAAGCAAAGTGAGCGCATGAACGAGACCATCCAACAACTAGCTTCTCAAGTTGAAGCCTTAACCACGCATGGAAAGATGCTTGGAAATCAAGTTGCACAACAGGCCCTATCATCACCTAGACCTCCCGGGAGACTTCCGGGACAACCTAAGGCCAACCCTAGAGAACAGTGCAACGCTATCAACACATGCATAGTGGAGCCACTAAATGAGCCCAACACGTATTTGGATGTGGAGAAAGACCCTAGTAGTTTCTCAATATCATGTCGGATTGGGAATGTTAGTTTTGATCACGCCCTATGTGACCTTGGGGCCAGCGTGAGTCTTATACCACTGTCAATTTGCAAGAATTTGGATATGGGGGAACCAAAGGAGACAAGTGTTTCATTGGAACTTACCGACCACTCGATACGACACCCGATAGGCGTATTGAGAGATATCCCAGTCAAAGTTGGTAAATTCTCTATTCCAGAGGACTTTGTTGTGTTGGATATGGAAGAAGATGCCCAATGTTCTATAATCCTTGGCCGACCCTTCTTGGCAACCGCGGGTGCCATAATTGATGTTAGGAACGAAAAGTTTAGGTTGAATATCAGTGGGGATGTTATCAACTTTGAAATCTCTAGAAGTCCAAAGTGCTCTTCCTTTGCAGAAACATACCGTAGCATGGATGTTATAGAGGATGAGTGGGCCAACACAATTGCATTAAAACAAGAAAAGAGAATAGAGGCATGTGAAGAAGTGAAGCCTAGAGAGCACTATGAAGCTGACAACGAATTACTTAATGGATCAAACTATGTTGCCAACCATGAGGTGCAGGAAGGTAATACCATGGTAAACGAGCAAGATTATGCACCCTTCGGCTCGGCTGATTTTGAAACTGCCACTACTAGTGATCCTCCTCCCACTCATGACGTCATTGTCTATTATGAATTAACACCCAGCCAAGTTTTTGGATCAACTGATTTTAATGATGGATTGGGCACTACGACCAGCTTAGGAAAGAAGGAGAAGCCTTCGTTGGAAACTTATGATTGGAGAGATGTGACAGGTATCTCTACTCCGATATTAAAGATATCACAGAAAGGAGCAACTATGCATCATGATGATGGTGGTTCAAGAATTGCTAATCAGAGGAAATACTCCAAGGAATTTCTTTTGATGCTCGCACAACAATACATTAAACTCCCGATGGGTCTTGAGATTGATCCAGATGTACTGGACTCACTGTTTACCATTGGTGTGAGAGGTTTACCATGTTCCAGGTCAAAGAAGATTACAGGCAGATCATCATGTACCCCATGGGCACATGAGCCATTTAAGGAGCCGAGCACTGTCCATCTTTCCAACCCCCCGGATCCACCTTGACATGGCATCATGGTCAAGCCAAAGACCTTAACATGGCGCTTCTTGGGAGGCAACCCAAGCCCTTTTCCTTTTTCTTGCTAGTTCTTTTAATAGTCTGGTTAATGGTATTTTCAGTTTTTGGTAGTTAGCTTAATGGTAATTTAATCTGCTTAGTTGTAATGAGTTTTGATCTACCGACCACCTGCTTGATTCCACTCTACCATGATTTTGTTGACGGTTTACTTGCTTGTACTCTTTTTATGTAAGTTTGCTTAGCCGTGTATCTATTTTGCTAGTCCTCCCTATAGCAAATACCATGGTATTTTCGCTTGCTACTTTCATTTGCTGTGCTGAATTAGTATTGAGCTGATATTTGGCTTTATAAATTATTTGCTCAATTTTGACTCTCTCTATGTAGTCTACCAGCTGTGTGCTTATCTTGCTCATCCTTTTAGTAGCCTACTTACTGGTATTCCTGCTTGCTGTTTACCATGGTATTTCACTTGCTTATTTCATTTCTTGTATTGTGATGGTTTGGGGCTGCTATTTACAATTAGTGATCATTTGCCCAGTTTCTGCTCTCCCACTCTAGTCTATCCCTGTAGCACATACCATGGTATTGCCGCTTGCTGCTTACATTTGTGCTGAACCGGTATGGTGTTGATACCTTGGAGGATTTTTGACAATACCATAACATTTTCACTCGCTGCATCTGGATTACTTGCTTGGTCATTGATGTGTGTTGATATTTCAATGTGGCTGTCAATTGCCTACTTCCACTCTCTTCATGTGGTTAGATGACCTATCTGTTCACTATGCTGAAGTTTTGAATGAAGTACTCCATGATTTTTGTACTTAGCATTGCCTATTGATTGTATTGAGGTGGCTTTGTGATGGTATTATGTTTTAATCTATTTTGATGACTTTGTGGAGCCTAATTATATGTTTATCATTGCTCAGGGACGATCTGGGTGCAGTTTGAGAGCAATTGCGTTGTTTCCAGAATTCCACGGTCGACCCGGCGATGATAGTCGCGCCCGTGGTTCCAGTAGCTGCACTTCACGTTATGAGTTCCGTTCTCCTCAGAAAGTTCCTCGGGCCGCCCAGCGATTAAGACCTTGACCCGCGTAATTTCAGACCATTGGAGGCGACTCTCTAAGTACAAGTAAAGTTTTTCATAGAAAGTTCCTCGGGGAACCCAGTGACCGAGACCTCGGTCGTGGTTTTATGGAGGTAGATTTCGTAGAGGAAAACATTAAGTCCAAGTTTTTTCACAGAAAGTTCCTCTGGGCACCCAGTGACCCACACCTCGGCCTGTGGTTCCGAAGGCAGTTCTCTGCAGTGCAAAATCGTCTAAGTCCCAGTTTTGCTCAGAATGTTACTCGGGCCGCCCAGTGTTCACAACCTCGACCCGAGGTTTTCGGTGGGGTCCATCTCACTTAACTTCGAAAATTCCTGCCTGCTTAAACCCTTCATCCTGCCTGCGCTCTCTCACTTCACCGCCCCGAACCTTCCTCACCCCGTGAAAACCCTACTTCGCCTTCGCCCCTTTCGTCGCCCCTCCTCTTCTCCGAGATCTCACCTGAGCCCCTTCTATTCTCGACTCCATGGGGCCTCGCAAGGTGTGCGCCAGCAAGGCCTCCTCCAGCAAGCATCCATGCGAACTGGTCGCGCCCTCGGCCTCTACTCCCACTCTGACTCCCCCAAGCGCACCTGCGCCGCCCACCTCCACCTATCGCCAGCGTCGGGCAGGGAAGCAGCCTGCGTGATCTTTGACCCCTCCTCCACCACACAACCCAACCTTCCATCCCACTACAAAAGGCACTTCTATTCGATTCCGCGACGCAGAGCACGAAGCCCGCTATTTCGCCCTCTCCAGGTGGTGGATAGTCAACACCAGATATATGGATGCTCCTACACTGGTGCAGCCTGGTCTCCTTGATGACATTCTGTGGCTCTTCCGGAACCTAGGCTGGGAGCAATTTCTGAATCAAGCATCCCCCACACATATCGGTCTCACCCTTGAGGTACCCAACTCTTTTTCTACTCAGCGATCGGGTCCTGAAAACGAGACCTTCTTGATTTGCTTCCGCCTGAATAATATCGAGTACCGCTTGCCTCTTGAGGATTTCAATTCGGTTTACGGCTTTCCTTCTAATGTGGAGCTTCACACGCCTAGTGGAAACTGGGAGAATGTCTTCTGGCATTCCATCTCTTCTGAGGCGCGCTATTCTTCGAAGAATACTACGGCGAGCGCCATCTCCAACCCGTGCCTTTGATACACCCACCGTCTGTTGTCCAACATGATTTTTGCTAGAGGGGGCAGTGACTGTATGCTGCGCCAAGTCGAGCTTATCTATTTATGGGCAATGTTGAATCAGTTTCCTATAAACTCCGGTTACCATCTTTCTAAGCACCTAGAACATATCGGCCGCACCTCCAGAGGAACTATCGCTATCGGCGGCTTGCTCACTCCGCTAGCTCTTCACTTGGGGCATAATCCCCATGGCACTCCCGAAGCCAGAGGGAGCCGACGACTCGACATCGAGGCTTGTATCGCAATGAAGATGATCTTTCGCAGCAGCGATGTGTACCATCTCACTCTACGAGGGAGCCTTCAAACCATACCACTGCCCAACACAGCGCGCACCTCTATTCGCCACCGCGAGAACTGGAACCTCACCGCTGCAGATGCCGATGATCCTGCTCAATCCATGAGTGCGCTAGCTCCCTTCACAACCAGACCACCACCAAGAGCTCCTCATGAGCCCTCAACTTATGAACTCCTGCAAACGATCCTCCAGCAACTCCAAACTCACGGGAACCAGCTCAGCACCTTAACAGAGAACGTATAGGGTGTATACACCTTCCTACGTTCCCGTTTCCCTGGTTTCCGGAGCAATGCCCCTTACCAGCGCCATCCAGGTCATGATGACACTTCCTCGGCTTCATCTGATACCTCTTCATTTGATGCCTCTAGCGACAATCTCAGCGACGCGGGGGATGACCCCCGCGATTAGTTTTGTGAGCCCTCTGCACCCCCCCCCCCCAATTTTTGTACCGTTTACTGCTTTTCTATTTTGGCATCGGGGACGATGCCTCTTTTACCATGTGGGTGGGGGGTACTTGTGCATTTTCGATATTACTAGCTTCATGCACTTTTACCATTTGGTGCTCATTTTTGTTGACTTCGGTTTTATCATTTACCATCTTGTTGATCTTGGTAAGTTGAGCTCCATATGCATATTTAGCTCTCTCTAATTGGTGTGCATTAATGTTGTTTTTATCAGTCGCTAAACTATCTCCCCTAGTTCTAGAATTTATAGTATAACTCACTTGTCTTTGAGCATGTTCCTAAGTTGTTCTCTGCTGTTAGTGTGACCCATATGCATGAATCTGCCCCTTACTGATTTTGCTTGCATAGATCTAGTACTTGCGATTAATCCCCTCGTGGTAGATAACTAAAAGATTGATTCTTAGTAAGTTGAACTCCCACTTAAATTGTGGGACGCCGCTGGCTTTCTACACCTAATTTGACACTGAATGGTTCCTCCTCCTCACCTACCATATCCTCCATTTTGGTTACCACAAAAGTCAAATCAAGAAAAGATTCTCTAGCAAAGTCTACAGACACTTCCAAAAAAAAAAAAAGAGGACAAAGATCCTCTAAAAAAAAAAAGAGGACAAAGATCCGCTCAAAAAACAAAAGGAGGACAAAGATCCTCTCAAAATTCTCCAAATATATGCATACCTTCACATCACTTGTAGAAATATCCTGATGTTTCCTTTTTTCCACTTTCATCTCAAACCACTTGGAGGCTTCAAACCTTGTCTGGGGAGGAACTGGGACGTTGATTAGGAGGTGTAGTAGCTATGTGTGGAATGCATTTACTTTGGGATGCAATGCTTACCGCTTTGATATCCGATAGGAGTCTACCACTTGTGAGATGTTTGACCATTACATGGATCGGTGTTAGCTTTATCTTAGAGGGGTTTGAACTTAAGTCTTATGGATCCTCGTTACAGCTTAGCTTCATTTTATCTTTGCTTGAGGACAAGCAAGAGTTTAAGTCTGGGGAGATTTGTTAAGTAGTTTTTATATAGAGATTTATATGTTATTTCCATTGTTAAATCTTTACTATTTCGGCATTTACACCTAATTTACATGGATTTATTGCATTTTCTTCGGAATCTACACTCGTTGGTGTTTTTGCATCATTTCAGGGAAAAAGCGAGGGAATGCAACTGTTTTCAGCTGGATTAGCATTCTCGGCAAGAACCATGGTCCACCCAGCGACCGGAATCACACCAGTGGCTTATGTGTCGCCCGATGTTGATTTTTTCAGACTTTACCCCTCACCTTATCCACGTCAGATAGAGGGCTCCAAAGGGGCAGAAGAGGAATTCGACCTAGAGGGAGGAGAAAATGACAAAAACCCTATTCTCGTAAGGAATAGGGAGGGATTCGGCGGAGGATTTTTGAGAAGGACGAGCACGTAGGCAGAAGCGGTGGCTGAGCGAGGAGCAAAGAACCTGAGCTCATCGAATCTGAGGGGAGAGCTCTGGCGGCGGGAGCTCTAGAAGCTTCGAGCGGATTCTTTCTCCTTGAGGGAGTCCTAACGCCCTCTCCTCATTTATCTAGTTCCACTCGTTTCTCCATGGATAGTGTATTGGGATTGTTTTATGCTTTGCCTTGGATCATGAACATTGTAGCTTAACTTTGTTTTGGGGCTAGGGGATGCCTCTTGGATGATTTATGTGTGGATGATAACTCTATCTTGTTAACCCTAGATTGTTCTACTTTACCTAGTTGCACTTGTTGAATGAAGTATGTCATTTTGCTATCTTCTTATATTGGATATCTGGTACTATTGGGAGGCACATCTGGATATTGGAAAGCCTAGGTAGGGGTGTGTCAATCATCACACGGGAGTGGGTGATTGCATAGGGTAGTGTATATTATCTTGTGCTTAAAGGGTTTACTCGGCTAAGCGTACTACAGAGGTAGACGTCTAGCCTGGTAAACATCTCGTTGCATCCTTGAGAGAGGACAACTCAAATGATGAGATGGTATACACAGTTCAGAGCTCATTGGGCTTGCCTGGGTAGGTGCACTACGGAGATAGACATCTAGCCTAGTAAGCACCTTGTTGCATCCTCGGGAGAGGACAACGCGTACCTTTTGGATTACCCTAGGATTCAGCAAAAAGGGAATTCTATTTAGTTATTCATCCGCGCATAACGTTCCAAGGTGGTGGACCTTAGCCCTGGTTTAGCGCAATCATTATATCTTCTGTCGTGCTATTACTTAGCTTTCCTCTTTAGTCACTTGCTTTCTTATTTAGCTTAGCTTAGATCTTAGCAACCCTTTCAAAACCATCAAAGGATTGTCTAGCTTGTGATAATAGAATCAGTCGGTACTTGGTATTTGGTCCCTGTGGGATCGATACATTTATATTACTTCGATAGTCCGTATACTTGCGGAACGACTATCATCTACCTTGTCAGGGCTCTTGCTAAATTATAATCTATCACTTCTCATCTTGGGCCAATTGATGAATTTAGGATAAAGGCTTCTATATTCCTTTGTATTGTCGTATGAACGCTAATGGAATATATAGAAAAGACTTGTTGTCATGGCATTGGCCCTTTGAGTAATTAATGGTAATGGTGTGATGACATGCATTTTATAGAGTTTGTTCATGTTTAAAACTTGTCAATGGCTTCTTTTCACTATTTTTACACTTTATTTAATCTATTTTCCCTTATTTGTTTGAAATTCATATTTTTGGATGTCTTTGTGAAATCAGAGGTAAAAGCACTGAAAAGTGATGGATTCTGAAAGTTTTCAAGCTTCGTGAAGTTTTTATGCGAAAAGATAAATTTACCCTTAGAACTTAGAGCAAGATGGAGTTCACCGAGAAGGACACAGTCAACCCATAATGTTGAGCACGATCATGACTCAATAGAACATCACACGGCTAACTAATGTCACCAGCCATGACTAGTGTCCAGATCATAGCTAAATTTGCTGAGAGCCCAAAAAGATGCATGGTTTGCCCATGCCTTCACACTTAGTTGTGTTGTTAACTACTGTCCTCCCAAAGTTATTTTCCAAGAAAGACATGCTTGAATTGTGTCTCTACACATGACTGTGTCTCTTTCTACTGCATACATGAAGAACAGGTCAAACTTGTCTTGTTTCAATCTCCGCTAAAAATAGCAAGCCTTGACTATAAAAGAATGCTTCCTATATCTAGAAAGAAGACTAAAGTTCACTAGAAGAAATCCTAGGTGAGTTTGGAGCAAAGCAATGGCGACTAAAAGGAAGTAGGGCAACAATTAGATTTTATTGGGAAGGAATTGCAACACTTGAGGCAATGGCAATAGTGAACCTTAGTAAGGGAACTCTTATCCTTTTTCTCTCAAAGATGTTGTATCTTCTGAGTCATATCTTGCATGGTTTTGCTTTGGTCACCATGTACCCCATAGTGTAAACTTATTTTTAGGACAAAGGCATAGCCCGTTATGATCTATGGCTTAATACATTTGCACTTTAAAGTTAATTTAATTTTAGTCGTGCTTTAATTACTTATTATTTATTTGACCAATTTATTATAGGTGCTAGATGATGTGTGAAGGACTGAGAAATGAATCATGTCATTGGATTGCCTTTAATCAAACCTGTAGGTTGAACAATGAGAGTAGTTCCAATTTACTCGAGGGACTAAACAATTTCTCATGGACCTCAAAAGGGTCTAGGTAAGTGATAAGGCATAAGAGTAAGAGATTGACCAAATTAGATACAAGATTGGGAACTTGAGATAAGGCAATTTATACCCTAGGATAAATTTTCTTTCACTAGACCAAACCCTAAATCAAAGAGAGTTATTTATTGTAGTCATAGAAATCTAACAAGGTGAAACCCAAAGTCCTAAATTTCACCATCTTGATTTTATTCTAATCTATGACTCATTTGCATAAACCTTCTTTTGTGTGATTTATGAGGATTTTCCAACCACAACACTTAAATTCCGATTTACCTAGGTTGTAAGAGCAATGATTAGTCGGTACTTGATAACTTCATTTCTATAGGAGCAATACTTTCTTATTGCTTTGATAAAGTCATGCACTTAAGGCCGCATCATAGTGCTAACTGTAACTTTAAAGTTATTACAATTTAAGAATGATGAGGGATATCCAGTTATCCACTAGGAGCCTATGAGATTTGGTATGCTAGTTGAGATGAGGGAAACATTTTTTATAGATTGGTTTCTGTTAACATATATATGAAATGACTCTCATGTCTACATAGGATGTACATAGGAGGCACTAATAGTGTTGGTGGTGTCATTATATTTAAAAGTTATAAAGAAATATGATCCCTCAATTTTTGCTCTTATAGATTATTGCATTCCACAACTATATGGATACAAGTAGATAGATTTTTTTTTGAGAAAGGGGATGAGGGGTTTGGGCCCCTCCAAATTGGCAAATGATGTTGTGAATAAATAAGGTAAATGAAAGATTAGTAGAGTTGGTGGTGCATACTTAGATCTGACAATTCGGGTCAGCAGATCATAAACGGGTTGTGTCAGCTGTGACCCGCGAACACGACCTGTGATCTGCTTAAATTAACTCAAACATGACTCATTTAATTAATTAGATTAAACTCTCTAACCCAAATACGACCCGAATATAATCGGGTCAACCTGACACGACCCGAATAACTCATTTATTAACCCGATATGACTCGATTATAAATTTATCATTCATATTTTATACATAAATAATAAATTAATAAAAATTATATTAAATTTTAATAAAAATTTAGGCTTAATGGGCTTATGGTGTGGGCCAAAATCTGAGTTAAATGATAGTTAGAAAAGATTTAGACTTATAGCTAACACTGGGAGTTGGGCGGGCCTATATTTAAAATTTATAAACATAAATATATGATGTAATCGAGTTAAGCAAGTCAACCCATTTATAACTTGACAAGACCCAATTATTTTTGGGTCATAAATGGGTTGACCTGTTTATGACCTAAACACGATTATGACTAACCCGAACTCACCTAACTTCATATTGAGTTGGGTCGGGTCAGGTTTTGCCAGGTCTATGCATACTATCATTTGCAAGGGAAGATAATTGGTTGGAAAGACTATGATCTGTGTTGATATGTAGCCCTTAAATTGATATAGATAACTTTATCGATTAAATAGATTTGGCTTAGGTCCACTAGTAGGTATGGCAACGGTGCGAGTAAGTGTCGAGTTTTACCAAACCTAACCCTACTCCGCACTCTTAAACCTATCCTCGATGAGGTTAAACAATTATATCTCATACCCAACCCCATCGAGGAGTTGGGTCCCTGCAGAGAAACCCAATCCTGACAAAAAAAATCAACTAATTTTCTTCTAATTCATATATATATATAATACAAACTAAGGAGTGAGTCAAGTGAGAGAGGGAGTGAGGAATTTAGGATTTTTTTTTATTTTTTTATGTATATAAGGATAATTTAATAAAATTATACTTTGGATTAGGTTCGAATTGTAAAATATCCAGACTCGACCCCACCCCGCTTAACGAACACTCAGGCTTTGAGGTTTTACCCAAACTTGCGCCGAAACCCGATCAACTCGGGTCCCCATTAACGACAAATTAGGTCGGGGCGGGTCTGGGTTTTCTTGCCAACTTTATTTACTCATCAACATAAATCTAGCCTTTTTTCCTTAAGGTCCAAAAGGCTGGGACAATAAGGTGATCATAGAATTGTGAAATATCATAGAAAATTATAGCCTTAATTGCTTGAGAATAAATGGATAAACTCTAGTTGGGTGGAGTATTTATGCATGTTTTTTTTTGTGAGAAGGAATATATTTATTAATGGATGATCAATTATAATATATTAGGGCGTATAAGTTAGTTTAATTGGTATGGACTTGAATTTTTAATAATAAGATTTTGTATCGAATCCCTGCCTTCTGAAAAACTTTCCTATGCAAGAGGGCTACCGAGGATTTTTTCCGCAGTGCCCCCTAGGATTCGAGTACCTAATCTTGAAGCACTGAGATTTTGCAAATCTTAAAAAATAATTAGCCTCATTAACGCTCCGTTATTTGTCACTGTAGTTATTTGTAAATGATATTTATTTCTATTGGATATTTATTTATAATAGATATTTATTTGTAATGAATATTTATTTATAATATATTTAAAACAAGATCATGGATATTGAAAATAAGATCATGAATATAATAATCGTGGATGGAGGTGCATGATTGTGGATAGAATGACCGTAGATAGCAAGCTTGTCAAAATCGCGATCCAGATCGTAGGATTGTCCGATCCTATGACCCGGATCAATACTTGCGTTCTGGATCGGTTCCTATGTAGGAACGGTGGGATCGCCGTTCCAGAACGTAGGAACGGTTGGGATCGGGCGTTCCCATCGATCCCCATTAACCTAAACCCTAGACCCAATACTCGTTAACCCAAACTCAAACCCGTTTACAAAATCCCTAATCTAGGTTTTTTCCCTTCTTCCGCTCGCTTCTCCACTATTCGCAGTTGCAGCTTTCGCTCCCTTCGCTCGCCGTTGTCGCTCACTTCTCTAGTGACTTTTCCGTTGCTGCTCACCGCCACTAGCTTCTTCCTCGCTAGCTGCTTTCTCTCCCTTCGCGAGTTGCTGCTTGCCGAAGTGTCGTGAGTTGTTGTCAAAGATGACGAGTTGCTGCCAAAGTTGACATCCGACGAGTTACTACCGAAGCCGACATCCGACGAGTTGTTGCCTGCCGAAAGTTGCTACCGAAACTGATGACGCCTACTACTTGCTGCCACCTGCCGAAGTCGCCTTCAATCTTCATTGGAGCAAGCCGCCTTCAAATAGTACCCTGAAGAAATCAAGAAAGTCCATAAGTTAATAAGTATTCGACTGCCTTCGCCTTCAAACTTCACTTAGAGTCTTAGACACTTACATAATACATTTATATGGATACATGATTCATGATACATCATACATGATAACATTTTTGAAGCCTCCTTCCTATCATGATTGATGATACATAATTTCAAATTGCATAGTTGCATTCATAATTTTATTTTTACATGTTCATTTACAGCATCAATACTTGTCATTTGTCAATTGTTAATTGAGATTTGTCAATCATCAATTGTCTACTTATGTTCATCATTTGTAGTGCACCAATACTTAACTAGTTGACGCACTATTTTTTATGTATTATATTAGGTTTATTATAATTTTTAATGGCTAACACTAGTAAATCTAAGAGAAAGAATGCACCTGGAAGTAAATCAAATATTGGTTGGGAGCATGGAGTTGAAGTTAATAACAACCCAAGGAAAATCAAGTGCAAGTATTGTGAGAAGATTATATCTGGAAATATTTATCGGTTGAAACATCATTTAGCTTGCACGAGGAAAGATGTTGAATCGTGCAAAGCTGTGCCAGATGATATTAAAAAGCAAATCATATCAGTTATGACACAGTTGGAACAAGTAGCACAATAAAAAAAAGAATTGATCAACAAGATGAGGAGGATAGTAAGGATACAAATGTGGTTAACGATAATATTTTAAGAAAGGGAAGACAATTATGGAGTCTTTTGGGTTTCTTCTGCCATTGGTAAGAAAGCTACTACACTTGTTGCTGGTAGTACTCAAAGCACAATGAATCAAATATTCAAAAAGGACTTGAGGGAGGACGCTTGCCAACAAATTGCTAGTTTTTTTTACACAAGTTCAATTCCATTTAATTATGTTAAAAATCCAGAGTTCATAAAAATTTTTGATAGTGTAGCAAGATATGGCATTAGTTTTAAGTCTCCTTCCTATTATGAGATTAGAGAAACATTTTTGAAAAAGGAAATATGAAAGACAATGGATTTACTTGAATCTCATAAACTAGAGTGGAAGAGAACTGGATGTATAACAATGTCTGATGTGTGGACAGATAAAAAAAGAAGATCAATTTATAATTTTCTAGTTAATAGTCATAAGGGTACTATTTTTCTATCTTCTGTTGATACATCAAATATTTCTAAAACTGCCGATAAAGTTTTTGAGATGTTAGATGACATTGTTGAAAAGGTTGGTGAAGAAAATGTAGTCCAAATTATTACCGAGCAGCAGAAGAGATGTTGATGGAGAAAAGAAAAGTTTATTTTGACTCCTTGTGCAGCTCATTGCCTTGACTTAATTCCTGAAGATTTTGAGAAGAAATTAAGTATATATCGAACAACTATTGCTAAAGGTAAAAAGATATGCACATTTATTTATTCAAGGACTATGGTTATATCAATGTTAAGGCATTTTACAGAGGCATTTTACAGTCAAGTAAATTTTCAAGAACTGAGGAGGGAAAGAAGATACAACAGTTAGTGCTAAATAGTAGTTTTTGGAAAAATGTTATTATGTGTCTTAAAGCTGCTTTTCCCGTTATTAGAGTGTTGCGCATGGTTGATTCTGATGAAAAGCCAGCTATGGGATTTATTTATAAAGAGATGGATCGTGCCAAAGAAAAAATCCAATTGAACTTTAATTCTGTTAAGAAAAGGTAAATTTCTAAAGTTAATTAGTTATTAGTTATTAGTTATTACTTTTGTTCTTTACTTCTTTTATTAATTTTTATTTAAAGAAATATTTTTTTGTGTTTGTCCATTATAGCCCTACTTTTAAGCCCGATGCTGAAGTCAAAAGAAGGTTGTATAGTTGCTTGGTAAGAATGGTTCCTGATTCTAAAGAAAGATTTAAAATTGACATGCAACTTGAAGATTTTAAGGATGTCAAGGGATTGTTTGGTATTAGCCCTGCAATTATGACGAGAGATAAAAAGCTTCCAGCTAAATGGTGGGATTCATATGGAAATGAGTGTCCTGAGTTAAAGAGATTTGCTATACATTTATTAAGTCTAACTTGCAGTTTTTTAGGTTGCGAAAGAAATTGAAGTGTATTTGAACAAGTAAGTTTCATTTGATTTATTTATAATTTTATTATTTTATATACTGAATATCATTTTATTTCATAATCTAACTATTATGTTTGAAATTGTCATTTTTTTAGGTCCATTCAAAAAGAAGAAATCGTTTGTACTAAAAAAATATGAATGATTTGATTTTTATAAAACATAATTTGAAACTCAATGTGCTACAAGATAAGAGGAAAACTCTAGAGGATATCAGTTTTGAAGAATTATCCTCAGATGAAAAATGGATAACTGATAAGCATATAGAGAATTCTAAGTCAACCAAGTTGCTCGAAGAAAGAATAGCTTGGTGCTCTTAATATGGATCAAGAGAGTGATGATGAAGGAGAACAAGAGAATGAGGAGGCTCCTATACTTAATGAAGAAATTGATGAAGAAATTAATCAACTTGATGAAGAGATTGTGTCTTTTGATGGTCCTATGTTAAGAGAAGATGAAAAAAAAAGAAATAGGTGATCAAGAGAAAGAAAATGATAATCTTGAGGATGACACTACGGAGAACTTATTTTAGACTTTAAATTAATTGCACTTGTATTTAATCATTTGATATACTTGGATGTGACTTATGAGTTGTGACATTGTGACTTTTGATACTTAACTTTTATGAGTTATGTGACCTTATGGATTTTGTAATATTTTGTACTTGATATTTTATAATTAGTTATCCATTCTGGTTGCAATTTAATAGTAGAATAGTTTTTTTTTTTTTTGTATTGTTGATGTAAATTTCTTTTTAAAATTTATTAGGTGAATTGTTATAAAATATTTAATTTATTGGTTGCCTAGTTTGTTTCAGGTAGGTATACTTTTTTAAAAAGTATATTCTTTATCTTTTGGTAGGATCTTATGATCCTATGTTCCGAGCCTATGGAGCCCTTATCGTTTTTCGGTAGGATTTCGAATCTGACAATTTTAATAGATAGAGTTTGTATGATCGTGGATATTTTAAAAAAATTATAGATATAGCTTGTTTGATCGTGAACGGAGGTTGACATCGCTGCATTGTGTATGATCGTGTTGCATGAATGAGGTCTCCCGCCTTCTAGTAAAAAGAAAAATTAACATAATGTTTCCTTGAAAGGATATATGGAAGGATTGATAAAATTAGCATTTGATCCCTTGTTTCCATGAAAGGGTATACAGAAGTGGGGAAAATTAGAGGGGGCAAAAAGCTAATTTATCCCTCGATTGCTCGTCCCCCCAAATCGAGGGGAAGAGTAGAGGGACAAACTCCAGGCGTGCCCGACGCTCGCCATCCTCATTGATCCAGCCGCGCTTGACACTCACCCTCCTCACCGATCCAGTCACTTGCCCTCCATCTTCCAGCTGCTCCAGCCGCCCTCCCTCCTCACCCTCTCCCAGCCGCTCGCTACGCCCGACGCTCGCCCTCCTCGCCGATCCAGCCACTCCAGCTACCCTCCCTCCTCACCCTTTCCTAGTCGCTCGCCGTGCTGGACACTCGCCCTCCTCGCCGCTCCAACCACCCTCCCTCCTCACACTCTCCCAGTCGCTCGTTGCGCCCGACGCTCGCCCTCGCCAATCTAGCCGCTCCAGCCGCCCTCTCCCAGCAGCTCGCCTCGCCCTCCTCGCCGATCCAGCCACTCGCCCTCCCTCTCCCAACTGCTCCAACAGCTCGCCCTCCCTCCTCGCTCGTCAGCCGCAGCCTCAATTGCCCTCCTCATAGTCGCCAGCCGCTCGCCATCTCCCACCCGCTCGCCCTCCTTGCCTCCGTTCCGCTTCCCTCCCAGCCACTCCAGTCGCTCGCCATCTCCTAGCTGCTCGCCCTCCTCGCCTCCGTTCCGCTTCCCTCTCAGCCGCTCGCCCACTCCCAACCGCTCGCCCTCCTCGCCTCCATTCTGCTTCGCTCCCAGCTGCTTGCCCTCCCTCCTCGCCCTCTCCTAATAAAAGCCCTTCTCCTTGACGACGATTCACTAGCAGCCAACGAGAAGGGGCGAAGCTCTAGCACTACTACGTCCTGCCAGTGATGAGCGCCAATGAGGATAGAGCAAAAGGCCATCGCCGATTTTCAATGAAGGCGAACATTTCACGTGAGAGTCACGTGGCCACGTGATCAGTTGTTGTGGATAATTAATCCATTCATTGGAAATTATTAATCTGTTCCCCTATTTTTATTTTCTTCCATGGAAACAGACTGTAAATCTCTGTGGCAGTGGTGTTTTTTGATCTACGTCATGGATTTAGTTATGCACCGGCGATCTCCAGAACTTTCGTCCTTCCGTGACGAAGCACGTGCTGCTGTTTGACCGCTACTCAAATGCCCAGTCACATCACGATTTTAGCCGCGGAGACAAGATAATATTCCCCACACCCTCGCAGCCAACCAGAACGACACAGAAGAGACGACCCACAATGGCAGCCACCTTTCGTCAACCAATGAAAAGAGAGGTATGTTATCCAATGAATTAAAGTTGACGAAACACATCGTTCACAGATTAATCTTCTCCCCTGATACCTTTTGCGATAATGGTAGGCGGCCACTCCGCCATCCGCCATGGCCATGCACTCGTTACATGGCTTGTCCGCAACACGACGCAGCGATGTCAACCTCAAGTCACCTTTCTCTGCCGCCGTTCAAAGCTCATCTTAGACTCACTTTGCTCAGAATAATATGGAGTCTGAAGAAGCTTCTGAATCTGCTGCTGCAGCAGAAGAATTCAGTTCATCTGAGCTTATGCTCCAGTGAGATTGTTCTTGAGCTATTGGAGAGGAGTATCAGCTGAATCCACTAGATTATATATAAATAAGCCATAATGAAATAGCTTTCAATCATTCAGTCAATCACTTTCCCACACGCAAATGAACAATCTTACAGACGCAAATCTCTGGCTGCTGATTAAAACTAATGAATCTTGCAAGATTTTGACAACTTGCAGCGCACTCACTCGGCAAAACCCTAGTGATGGCAACTCACTGCCAAAACCCTAGAATGATGATCAAAGGCTCAACTTTGGAGAGCGAAATGAGCTGTTTAAAGAAGAACAAATGTAGCTAGGTAGCTAGAGCAAAGCCCAGTTGGATGTGGCCCTAAAAGGTGAAAATAATTGGCAGCTAAAATGATGATAAAAAGCAGCAACCCCTTATCTCTTGCTTCACATGATGATGGACCAGTCTGTCTAAATCCTTTTCTTTCAATCATATGCCTCAAAAGTTCCACCAGATGTTGATTGTCCTGGATCAGTCTCTTACTAATCTAGTTATGGTGCTGTCTCTCATCGTTCTTGCAAGTAATTACAACCTTGTAGAAGTTGCTATCTCTAAATATGATGAGAGTTTTTATTAGAAATTGTACTTAACTAAGAAAATTCATAAGTATTAATATTTGAATATACGTAATCCTCTGATTAGTCCCACGAAAGTAAGAAAAAAGATAGTATGATATATAAGGTTTAGTGAGCTTATTATCATAACTTAGTTTAAGCATAAGTTATAACTCACTTTTGGCCTTATAAGAAACTAATATTTCAATTATATATCTTTTTTATTAGACTATTCAATTAGATATCAGTTCAATTTATGGGTGAGCATTTAGTAAAAATTAAAAATGAATTTACTAAAATATCATTTTTAAAAAAAATTGAAACCAGATCGAATTATAAAAAAAATTGTTCTCTTACAAAACTGAATTTACCAAATTTTTTTGATAAATTTGGTAAACTATTGATTAACTGATTTAGATTATTTTACCTATATAAATATTATTTATTTTTAATATATTTATCAAATAAAGAATCAAATTTACTGATTTAGTATTAGTAAATTTGGTATTTATAGAACTGAAAAAAATTGAAACTAAAACTAAAAACCAAAGTACAAAAAAATGATACCAACATTGAAATTGTATTTACTGGACTTGGTTTTTACAAACTAATGTTCAACCTTAATTGAATTAGGCAATGTAAACCCAAGGATTAGGATTAAGAAGGATTTTAATTTTAGAAGTATTCTAATCATATTGTTATTCCTAGTTGATGTGATTATTTTCTATACTAGGTAGGTATTTCTCCCATTTATTAGTTAAGATTTTGTAACATAAATTTGCTTCTATCAATGTTTATTATGATAGAAGCAAGGTCTAGAGATCGAGTTTCGTCTTCATCAATTATTTACCCATACAAAAAAAATTATGATGATATTTCATGAAGAACTTAGAGCTATTTAACAATTGTATATATCAATAGTTTAGATTTTTTTTAAAAAAAACATTGGTAATATATATAATATATGAATTTCTTAATCGTCGCTAAATCTAAGACAAATTAAAAATTGAAGATGACAACTTTAAACGTTACTAATAATGTAGGAAATTAAACACTATTATACATGGTAGTAAAATTATTAACATTTATAATTTTTATAGTGTCTTTGTAGTGTTAGCATTTTAGGGATCACAGTGAGTTTATTTTAAATGGATACCCGAGCTACCCTAACCTTTATATATATATATATATATATATATATATATATATATATATATATATATATATATATATATATATATTCAAAGTATTAGGGTCGGGTTCCGGTAGAAGTTTTGAAAAAAAATTTAGATAAATAATCGGATATAAATAATAGGGTAATTATATGTGTTCGAATATAAGTAAAAAAAATAGCGGGTATAATCAATTTTAGACTACATGAATAAAATATAACGAGAATTGAGTCGACCCTAAATGCATATCTAATTTAAACCCATGAATAAGATACACATACACATTGAATTGAGTCGTGCTAGGTAATTTTACTCATTGTTCAGGACCTCGTTCACAATGCTTTTGGTTTATTCTAATCGCCTCACTTGGCCCAAATAATATAGGTGACACAGTGACTCTTAAACAATCGGCTTTTCACAACATTGAATGCCGAAAGCCGAATGCCACGTTATAAAAACCTTAAAGCCCTACCTTGAGGCTACCTAACAAGTCTTTGGACTAAGTTTACACTCAATAATCTCCAATTTATATTCTAAGCTCTCTGGCCCTGCACATAAGATGTATTGTCCCATCGATGTGGACAGGTGGGTGATGTATTATGTATATGTACTTTGAATTTGTTATTATTGATTTAATCTATAGTGTTGAGTTAGGTTGAATTAGCAGGCCCAATTGTCATGTGCAACAAGTGGGCTACTGGTTGGGGCCTAATACCTATTGGGGCGTGATAATTAGTGGTATTAGAGCTATGCGTTTCGCCTTAAGAGTCAAATTGGCCATAAGGATTTAGGATAAACTCTAGGACTAGGACATAGGATACCGTTAAGATTTATATACTTAATGCAAATTACCCATGAAAATAAATATGGAATATATAGACACAATTTCTCTTATATGATTGAACATCATAGAGAATGTCCTTATAGCAAATGATGTGCACGTATTGTACTCACGTGGGTTGAGTACAGAGCCTAATTGTGAGGCTGATGGCCTTGTTCGAGCGTCTGAGCTCTTATTTCATTGGGCTATGCTGCATGAGGTCCGACTTAACACCGCTTTCCATTTCGCCAAGCAACTCCAGAAAGTTTCTAGGGCTCCGAAGGGTGCCATTACTCTCGGGGGACTTCTTACCCCAATTGCTCTTGCCGTTGGGATCCGACCATATCAGATGGAGCAAGCCCGGGGTAGCTCCCACCTTGACCTTGACGCCTGCATCTCCATGCAGATGATAGTCAAGAAGGGAGAATTCTACAGTCTGCTTTTCCCCGAGAGCGATGTCAAGCTACCATTGCCAAATCCTGCATGCACCACAGTCCGCGAGCAGCAAAACTGGATAGTTGAGGTAGTTGAGGATCACGACATGCCTCTTGCAACTAACCCACCACCACCTTCTCAGCAGCGGCCCACTACTCAGCTTGACCGCATGGAGACTATGATCCGATTTGTTCGAGACGCCCAACAAGAGACTCACCTTACCGTCGATGAAGGACTTGATCGGATTCGCTAACTTGAGACAGAGGTCGACCGCCAAGGACGAGTGTAGTCCTCTATTTTAGAGTTTGTGCATGATCTTCAGGCGCGAATTAGTCGGCGCTGGGGATGAGCATCATTGATTTCACCCGTCACTCGGTCAGCTTTCTGTTTTTCCAGTAGTTTACTTTAGTCATTAGTTGTTTGTTTACTTTTATTAGATTGTCATTTTCCTTTTTGCATGTTTTAGTTTTCTCGTTGCTGCAACACCTTAAGTGTCTTGCCCACACCCCTTCTTTATGCTATTTGCTTTGCCTTTGGCATTGACTTGTTCTATGAATACTTGATTGATTGGGATGAGAATCTTATCTTTTACTTGTCCATAGTCTGTAATGGTTATGGTTTACCTATATAGTTCTTTAGTTTAATGTAGTTGAATAATGTAATTAACTCAATTCATTATTTGTATGATCTTGAAGAATGTATTATTACTTTACCTTACCCTTGGTATGCATCTCATGTGTAATGATTGATTGTATCTTGCTTCTAACTATCATTTCTTTGTACACTTTGTCATGGGAATCAGAAATAATAATAGTGGTACCGAAGTGTACTTGTACATTGCACATAGTACTTCCACTTGGCACTATTCATGACATCTCAATAAAAAAAGGATAGTGGTACCTAAGTTCATTGTTTATCATATTTAGCACTATCCCCAATGATCAAAATAATAACAGTGGTACCGAAGCTAGGATGCCCCTACTTCTATGGCTTGACACTGTTCCAAAAAAAAAAGGAAAAAAAAGGCATCACATAGGGACTATGTGGTACAGATGTTATTTTCTCATGACTTGGTATACAATTATTTGCTTTGTGAATGCTTGATCAATTATGTCATTTATGTGAGATATATTGTAAAGGTTTTGGTATTATCAATTTCGCATGCTCTAATAGATTGTACTAGTAATATTTGGATTAATTTCATTTCGATACTGCATTATAACTTGAGACTTGTTGTGTGATTAGCCTATAACCTTACCAGACCTACTTAAGCTGTTTGAGATTCCTCATTTTATTTCATCACCGTGTTCTAGACAATTTAATTGCTTGAGGACAAGCAAAACTTTAAGTCTGATGTAGGCCCCATTTGGAGCCCGCTGCCCACCCACGTTTGTGTTTGTGGGTAGCCAAAAATCGGAAGCCATCCCGTTTGCCACACAAAACTGAGAAGCTGCACTGTTGGGTAAGCCGCTCAGACCCAGCTTTTAGAAATGATAAGCAGCTGCCACGCTACAGTGGCCAGCCGCTCGCGATCCGTTTTTCGCTCAGACCCAGCTTTCCTCAGGCTGTCGCCGCCTCCGATCGTTGCCCCCTCCGGCAGTCGCCGCCTCCGATCGTTGCCCCCTCCGGCCGTCGCCGAAGAAAAGGTTTGCACATCACGATCTATGCACCTCGTCATCTTCGTCGATCCGCTGTTGAGATTTAACACTAACTTTCATCCTTTTCGTCGATCCGCCGCTCCTCGCCTCCTCGGGGATTCACCTCTTGTCGATCGCCACCCTCGATGTCTCGCCGGTGCTGGCACCTGAAACTTTTCCAAATCCAGCGGCGTACTTGGTGCATCTAACAGACAATCGCCTCCAGCTGCCGCCGAGCTGGTTTGCGTTGTCTCCACAAGCTCTTCAACATTCTGGTGCATCTCCCCAAGTCTCCAGCTGCCGCCGAACTGGTTTGCTTCACTTCTTCTTTTATGAAATTTTATGCATCTTTCCCTCAACCTCTAATTGTTGCTTCACTGGTTTGCTTCACTCGTGGCCTGCTATGTACAAAGAATTAGCCGCATTCATCGTTTCACTGGTTTGCTTCACTCGTGGCCTGCTATGTACAAAGAATTAGCCGCATTCATCATTTCTCTGGTTTGCTTCACTGGTTTGTTTCACTCATGGCCTGCTATGTACAAAGAATTAGCCGCATTCATCATTTTGCAAAGAACAAATAGATTGACATTAGAAATGAAAACCTAAATAATTCTTGTGGATTAATTATTTTGTACTCTCTCTTTCATTGATCTTGTATATTCTGGAGGAAATTGTATAGTTCTTTTAGTAAAGTTCTATCTTTCTTGGATATATATTGCAAATATTTCATTCCCTTCCACAATAAACTGTCTCATGATTAAAATCCTGCTTGAAAAGGGAGTGGCCATTAATAGATGCGTGCCTAGTCATTCTATTTGTTCATTGTTTTCAAGCCTGCTTTGGTTGTTCATGCCTCAGTTCTGATTCAACCTTCTTCCTCTGTATTGTTCAGCAGCCTATCAATTGTAGATTTACTCAATAAGGGAGTGAAATAGAAATCAATTCTATAAGCTGTCTCAAGATAGAATGAGGAGCTTGCTAATGTAATATTCTTCATATTATGTTTTCAGTTTGTGTTTGTACGAAACGTTTGTTCCCTTTGACTTTGTATTGCTGGATGTAGATTGTGCTTCCAAGTGACCATTTACTTTAGATCGTGAACCATGTAGTGGTTTTAGATATAATTCTCCAAGTACAAAAACTTGCCCTTGAAATTTGTTATTAACCTCATACATTTTTTTAAGATTCGGTAACTCTTTACTTAGATTTGTGTGTTTTCTTACCGTACTCCTTGAATTCATGTAATTATCCTAAATGTACTCTTTTGTGTCTATGTTCAAGATTCAATGGCAACTAAAGATAACAAAGCAGTTTGGAATATACAAACAACACAAAATTTATGTGATGTTTGTATTGCTGCTATTGATAAAAATATGCGCGCTGGATCTCATTTTAACCCGAATGGATGGAAGTATGTTGTTGAAAACTTCCAACAAATTAGTGGGCTACCATATGACCGAAAAGTATTAAAAAACAAATGGGATCAATTAAAATCAGACTGGAAGTTATGGAAAGAATTAAAGGACAAAGAGACTGGACTAGGATGAGACTCAAGATTCGAAATAGTAGATGCGATTCCAGATTGGTGGGCTAGCAAGATTGCGGTATGCACTTAGTGTGATATTAATATTTTATCAAATGTAATCAAATCAATTTTTAATCCAATGTAAATGTATGTGAATAAAGATTATGCAAAATTTCGCAAAAAAAGTATTCATCCTGACATTGAATCCAAGTTGGATATGATGTTTGGAGATACAATAGCAACTGGCGAGTATACATTTACACCAGAAGTGCACGAAGAATCTGCTGCAGACTTGGGTGTAAATGAAGAAAGTGATGTGCCCATGGCTGATACTAATGAATCAGTGCATGTCGCTACAACCTCTCGACCAAGTAGTGGCAGTCAACGGGGAAAAAGGAAGAATGTAGGTGCATCACTGATGAGGGATAATATGATTGAAATGAGAGACTTTCTTCATCAAAGAAAGAATCTTGAATCTCAGCTAGCAGATGCTCCTGGGTGCACTATGGACGAGATACTGGAGGATGTACGGTTTCTTCCTAGTGTAGATGGTACTTCTGAGTTATTTTATTTCGCGTGTGCTTTATTGAGGGACCAACGAAATAGATCAGTGTGGAAAAATCTGAAGACAGTTGGAGAAAGGATGGGATGGTTGACATTTATGCAACATTCCACCAGAAAATTCATTCCATAGACTGCATCTATATATGTTGGTAACTAGTCTTGTGTTCTTGAATTCTACTCTAATTGTAATATGTGTTGGATGCTTATGTGTTGAGCACTTTCACTGTTGGATGCATATGTACTTAAATTCTACTTTGTTGGATGTTTGTCGTTAAATTTTAATACTATCTATTCTGTTGGATGCTTGTGTACTTAAATTCTTAACAATGTCCATAATTTTTTGTTCCTAGATATGGCTGATCATAACAGTGACAGTAGCAATGACAGTGATGTTCCACAGGAGATCGATGCACAAGAGTATATTAAAAATACAATGCATGACACTTTGATGCTGATTTATTATAATAGTATTATTGCACACGAGTATTATTCAAAATATTTAGATAAGTCACCTTGTATGGTATCTGGTGTCTGAGCATACAGGAATGAGATGGATGAGAGAGCTAATGGAAGGGAACCCTGAAAGATGTAGGCGAATGATGCGAATGGATAAACATGATTTCACACAATTATGTACTATTTTGGAGAACTCATATGGTCTGAAATCCTCAAACAATCTAACAATTCTTGAAAAGATGGTTCTTTTATTTTTGTATTAGCACAAGGTGCATCTAATAGACATACGCAAGAAAGATTTCAACATTCCGGTGAAACAATAAGTCGGATTTTTCATGAGGTGTTGAAACCAGTATGCAAGTATGCCAAGGTTTTGATACAACCCACAGATAGAGAGTTTCGAGACATTTCACCACAAATATTACATGATACTCGTTATTACCCTTATTTTAAGGTAAGTTTTTTGATTAAAATAATATGATATCTTATAGTATGTATTATATTCTAAAATTTTGTTATATTTTCATAGAATTGCATTTGAGCTATAGACGGAACTCATATAGATGCAGTTGTACCTCTTTGTGATCAAGTTCGATTTATCGGAAGAAAAGGTCGTCTAACTCAAAATATCTTAGCTGTATGCACATTTGATATGAGATTCATATACGTACTAGCTGGATATGAAGGTTCTGCACATGATGCTCGAGTTCTTTCAAAGGCGATGAATTTAAACTTTCCAAAACCCCCAGTAGGTATAAATTTATTTTCATTTATACACGTTCTAGTATAAACTTTCCAATTTACAACCCTTCATCACAAATAAGTACTAATTAAACTTTTTCGTAATATTTGTAGGAAAGTATTATTTAGTTGATGCTGGATACTCACAAACGAGTGGGTTTCTTGGACCTTATAGAGGAGTGAGATATCATCTCCAAGAATACCAACAAGGACATCCACCACAAGGACTTAAAGAAGTATTTAACAAATTTCATTCATCTCTTAGAAGTTGTATTGAACGATGTTTTGGAGTATGGAAGAAGAGGTGAAATATATTACGTGACATGCCTTCATATGCATTTGAGACACAAGTCAAAATTGTAGTTGCATCAATGGCAATCCATAATTTTATTAGGCAAAGAACAAATACAGATGAAATTTTTCAAGAATTTGATGATAATCCAGAGCTTATCCCAACAGATGATTATGAGGTAGATGAAGAGGCTGCTGAAGATCAACATGATGCTATGGAGATAGATCACCTTCGGAATCAGATTGCATTAAGTTTAATGAATTCACATGTGTAGCAAATATTTTATTGTATTGCTATTATATGGATGTGGTTACTTTGTACTCATTGGATGTTGTGATATTTAGATGGTTTGTTAAGTGTACTTGAATTCTACTATGTTGTGATATTTAGAAGATTTGTTATGTGTGATTACTAAGTATTTGTGATGAATTCTGGATAATTTTTTCTTGTCATGGTTGTATATTATTTTATATATTATGTATGCAGGGTTTCACATTTAAAATATAGGGGAAACTCTTGCAATTTTTTAATTTATCCACTTTAAAATATAGGAGAAACTCCAGCCACCCCAAACGGGGCCGTATTTGATGACATGCAAATATATGATATATCATGACTTATTTCTGTTATTATTTTAGAGTATAATGCATGTTTTATCTCATTTATCTACTTAATTGCTTCATATTCTTTAGAGCCTTCACTTTTCCCTTGTTTTATTGAAATGTAGGGATTTCGCTCTAAAATCGATGGAATTTGGAAGATCTGAGGATATGAGACGAATCCTCATGATGAGATGAAGCTACACGTCGAATTTCAGCGCAAACAGAGTTATCTGTGCTCTTCACGGGCATGGCCGTGTATCCATGCACGACCGTGTATGAACCTGCACTTTCAGATTTGTTGACGAAACGTTCACGGGCACACTCGTGAACCCATGCACAGCCGTGAAGAGCAATTTTTCTAGAAAAATAAAGTCGCCGAGCCATACACGGGCATGACCGTGCATCCATGCACGGCCGTGTATCGTTCCGCCCAGTTCGACACCCATTCAGTTTTTCGGCCATAACTTGCTATTTTGAAAGCGGATTTCACTGAAATTTTACGAAAACCTTCCTAACTTAGCTACGAACGTTTTGGGACTGAAATCATTGGATTTGATTAAGCGGTTGAGGAGAATGAGCGAAAGGGGCAACAACTAGGGTTTGGGGGCGATTTTCTTGAAGGCGAGACTGTTCCGGCGCGTTTCTTCTTCGTTCGGATGTGGATCATCGTGCTGGACCTTCTCCCATCAAGGATCTACCTCTCCCTCTGGTTTGAAGCAATTTGTATGATAGATTTCATATATTTCGTGATGAATCTTGTAGCGTAAACTCTCTTTTCGGGGTTCGGGCGTAGCCCACTGTAAGAATGTTGATCTTTAACGTTTGATTAATATATTTCTCTTATTTATCTCTGTTCTTATTCATGTCTAGGAAGTTTTCATTCATGTTTATGTACTGGCCATGCATGTTCATGTTTTAGATGTTGTGGGAATGACTGAGAAGTGAATCACAATCATCGGATCCCCTTAGACTGGACTAGTGATTTCGGCAATGAGAGTTGTCGAAATAACCCGAGGAACCCTAATTCTTCATAGAACCCATTGTGTATACTTAAACTAGTAAGCCACGAGAGTAAGAGACTTGGGTTAAGTTAGACACCGGACCGTGTTCTGAGAGGGAGCGTGTCTGTACCTTAGGAAGGATTACCTTGAGAACATAGATGAAACTTAATCAAAATATCAAACTTTAACTTTCTTCATGCTTCAGTGTAGTGAAACCTAAAATCCGGATTTTCTCTCAAGATATCAAACCCCGATTTCTTTGTTTTATGTTCTGCTTGTTCTTCGCTTGCTTTTCATTAGCATTAGTTTACTTTCTTGCATTAGGATTTAGTGACACCCCTACGCATATTTGTTTACCTAGCTATTGATTGATTGATCAGTTAATACTTGACCTCTAGTCCTCGTGGGATCGATCTTATTTATTACATGATAGACCGTGCACTTGCGGTAGCAGCCTGTCTAGGCCCTATCAAAAAGAAAAAGTTTTTTTTTGGACTCCTTGTGCAGCTCATTGCCTTGACTTGATTCTTGAAGACTTTGAGAAGAAATTAAGTATATATCGAACAACTATTGCTAAAGGTAAAAAGATATGCACATTTATTTATTCAAGGACTATGGTTATATCAATGTTAAGACATTTTACAAAGGGAAAAGATTTGATTAGACCAGCCACCACTCGATTTGCTACTTCATACTTGACTTTGAGCTCTCTTAGTGATTCAAAGGGGGCATTGATGACCATGTTTACATCTAATCAATAAAAGTCAAGTAAATTTTCAAGAATTGAGGAGGGAAAGAAGATGCAACAGTTAGTGCTAGATAGTAGTTTTTGGAAAAATGTTATTATGTGTCTTAAAGCTGCTCTTCCTGTTATTAGAGTGTTGTGCATGGTTGATTCTGATGAAAAGCCAGCTATGAGATTTATTTATGAAGAGATGGATCGTGCCAAAGAAAAGATCCAATTGAACTTTAATTCTGTTAAGAAAATGTAAATTTCTAAAGTTAATTAGTTATTAGTTTTGTTCTTTACTTCTTTTACTAATTTTTATTTAAAGAAATATTTTTTTATATTTGTTTACTTTATTATACAGATATGAGCCACTTTGGCAAATCATAAATGAAAGATGAGATGTACAACTTCATAGGCCATTACATACTGCAGGCTATTATCTAAATCCCTAGTTCCATTATAGCCCTACTTTTAAGCCCGATGCTGAAGTCAAAAGAGGGTTGTATAGTTGCTTGGTAAGAATGGTTCCTAATTCTGAAGAAAGATTTAAAATTGACATGCAACTTGAAGATTTTACGGATGTCAAGGGATTGTTTGGTTTTAGCTCTGCAATTATGACGAGAGATAAAAAAGCTTCCAACTAAATGGTGGGATTCATAAGGAAACGAGTGTCCTGAGTTGAAAAGATTTGCTATACATATATTAAGTCTAACTTGCAGTTCTTTAGGTTGCGAAAGAAATTGGAGTGTATTTGAACAAATAAGTTTCATTTGATTTATTTATAATTTTATTATTTTATATACTGAATATCGATTTATTTCATAATCTAACTATTATGTTTGAAATTATTATTTTTTTAGGTCCATTCAAAAAGAAGAAATCGTTTGTACCAAAAAAAGATGAATGATTTGATTTTTATAAAACATAATTTGAAACTCAATGTGCAACAAGATAAGAGGAAAACTCTAAAGGATATCAGTTTTGAAGAATTATCCTCAGATGAAGAATAGACAACTGATAAGCATGTAGAGAATTCAAGCCAACCAAGTTGCTCAAAGAAAGAATGGCTTGGTGCTCTTAATATGGATCAAGAGAGTGATGAAGAAGGAGAACAAAAGAATGAGGAAGCTCATATACTTAATGAAGAAATTGATGAAGAAATTAATCAACTTGATGAAAAGATTGTGACTTTTGATGGTCCTATGTTAAGAGAAGATAAAAAAAAAAAGAAATAGGTGATCAAGAGAAAGAAGAGGGAGAAGAAGATAATCTTGGGGATGACGCTACTAAGAACTTATTTTAGACTTTAAATTAATTGGACTTGTATTTAATCATTCGATATACTTAGATGCGACTTATAAGTTGTGACATTGTGACTTTTGATACTAAACTTTTTATAAGTTATGTGACCTTATGGATTTTGTAATATTTTGTACTTGATATTTGATAATTAGTTATCTATTCTAGTTATAATTTAATAGTAGAATAGTTTATTTTTATTGTATTGTTGATGTAAATTTCTTTTTAAAATTTATTGGGTGAATTGTTATAAAATATTTAATTTATTGGTTGCGTAATTTATTTTAGATAGGTATACTTTTTAAAAAAAATATATTTTTTTTATCTTTTGATAGGATCTTATGATCCTATGTTTCGAGCCTAAGGAGCTTCTATCATTCCTCGATAGGATCTTAAATCTGATAACCTTGATAGATAGAATTTATATGATCATGAATATTAAAAAAAAATCATAGATATTGCATGATTGTCATCGCTGCGCTGTGTATGATCGTGTTGCATGATTGAGGTCTCCCGCCTTCCGGTAAAAAGAAAAATTAAATCTGTGGCAGTGGTGTTTTTTGGTCTACGTCATGGATTTAGTTTTGCACCGACGATCTCCAGAACTTTCGTCCTTGCGTGACGAAGCACGTGCTGCTGTTTGACCGCCAGTCAAATGCCCAGTCACATCACGATTTTAGCCGCGGAGACAAGATAATATTCCCCCCACCCTCGCATCGAACCAGAACGACAGAAGAGACGACCCACAATGGAACCCACCCTTCGTCAACTAATGAAAAGAGAGGTATCTTATCCAATGAATTAAAGTTGACGAAACACATCGTTCACAAATTAACCTTCTCCCCTGATACCTTTTGCGATAAACAAAGTCAATGGTAGGCGGCCACTCCGCCATGCACTCGTTACATGGCTTGTCGGCAACACGACGCAGCGATGTCAACCTCAAGTCACCTTTCTCTGCCGCCGTTCAAAGCTCATCATAGACTCACTTTAAGAATAATATGGAGTCTGAAGAAGCTTCTGAATCTGCTGCTGCAGCAGAAGAATTCAGTTCATCTGAGCTTATGCTCCAGTGAGATTGTTCTTGAGCTATTGGAGAGGAGTATCAGCTGAATCCACTAGATTATATATAAATAAGCCATAATGAAATAGCTTTCAATCAATCAGTCAAATCACTTTCCCACACGCAAATGAACAATCTTACAGACGCAAATCTCTGGCTGCTGATTAAAACTAATGAATCTTGCAAGATTTTGACAACTTGCAGCGCACTCACTCGGCAAAACCCTAGTGATGGCAACTCACTGCCAAAACCCTAGAATGATGAGCAAAGGCTCAACTTTGGAGAGCGAAATGAGCTGTTTAAAGAAGAACAAATGTAGCTAGGTAGCTAGAGCAAAGCCCAGTTGGATGTGGCCCTAAAAGGTGAAAATAATTGGCAGCTAAAATGATGATAAAAAGCAGCAACCCCTTATCTCTTCCTTCACATGATGATGGACCAGTCTGTCTAAATCCTTTTCTTTCAATCATATGCCTCAAAAGTTCCACCAGATGTTGATTGTCCTGGATCAGTCTCTTACTAATCTAGTTATGGTGCTCTCTCTCATCGTTCTTGCAAGTAATTACAGCCTTGTAGAAGTTGCTACCTCTAAATATGATGAGAGTTTTTATTAGAAACTGTACTTAACAAAGAAAATTCATAAGTATTAATATTTGAATATATGTAACACTCCGATTTAGTCCCGCATAAGAAGTAAGAAAAAAGATAATTGATATATAAGGTTTAGTGAGCTTATTATCATTAACTTCGTTTAAGTCATGACTCACTCTTGGCCTCATAAGAACTAATCTCTCAATAAGATATCTTTTAGTTTAGACTATTCAATTAGATATCAGTTCAATTTAGGGGGTGAGCATTTAGTAAAAATTAAAAATGAATTTACTAAAATACCATTTTTTAAAAATATTGAAACCAAATCGAATTATAAAAAAAACTGTTCTCTTACATAACTAAATTTACCAAATTCTTTTGATAAATTTGGTAAACTATTGATTAACTGATTTAGATTATTTTACCTATATAAATATTATTTATTTTTAATATATTTATCAAATAAAGAATCAAATGTACTAATTTAGTATTAGTAAATTTGGTATTTATAGAACTGAAAAAAACTGAAACTAAAACTAAAAACAGAAGTACAGAAAAATGATACCAACACTGAAATTGTATTTACTGGACTTGGTTTTTACAAACTAATGTTCAACCCTAATTGAATTGGGCAATGTAAACCCAAGGATTAGGATTAAGAAGGATTTTAATTTTAGAAGTATTCTAATCATATTGATATTCCTAGTTGATGTGATTATTTTGTATACTAGGTGGGTATTTCTCCCATTTATTAGTTAAGATTTTGTAACATAAATTTGCTTCTATCAATGTTTATTATGATAGAAGCAAGGTCTAGAGATCGAGTTTCGTCTTCATCAATTATTTGCCCATGCAAAAAAAAATTATGATGATATTTCATGAAGAACTTAGAGCTATTTAACAATTGTATATATCAATAGTTTAGATTTTTTTAAAAAAAATTGATAATATATATAATATATGAATTTCTTAATCATCGCTAAATCTAAGACAAATTAAAAATTGAAGATGGCAACTTTAAACGTTACTAATAATGCAGAAAATTAAACACTATTATAAATGGTTCTAAAATTATTAACATTTATAATTTTTATAGTGTCTTTGTAGTGTTAGCATTTAGTATTCCCACTAGGGATCACAGTGAGTTTATTTTAAATGGATACTCGAGCTACCCTAACCTTATATATATATATATATATCTCCTAAGTATTATAGTCGGTTCAGGTAAAAGTTTTGAAAAAAAAAAATAGATAAATAATCTGATATGAATAGTAGAGTAATTATTTATGATCGAATATAGGTAAAAAAATAGCGGGTATAATCAATTTTAGTCACATGAATAAAATATAACGAGAATTGAGTCGACCCTAAATGCATATCTAATTTAAACCCAAGAATAAGATACACATTCACATTGAATTGAGTCGTGCTAGGTAATTTTACTCATTGTTCAGGACCTCGTTCACAATGCTTTTGGTTTATTCTAATCGCCTCACTTGGCCCAAATAATATAGATGACACAGTGACTCTTAAACAATTGGCTTTTCACAACATTGAATGCCGAATGCCACGTTATAAAAACCTTAAAGCCCTACCTTGAGGCCACCTAACAAGTCTTTGGACCAAGTTTACACTCAATAATCTCCAATTTATATTCTAAGCTCTCTGGCCCTGCACATAAGTTCATACATGACAAGTTGTTGTGTTTAGTATAAGAGGAAGAAAGTTGAAAATAACTGAAAATAAAGAAAAAATAAGAAAAAAAGGAAAATAAAGAATATAATAAATAATTAGATTTTTTTTCTCTTTGTATTTATTTAGAGGGAATGAAAGTAAGAAAATTTGATAAACATATCTTATCTTTTTATTTTTTTACATATAAGAAGAGAAAAAAAATAAATAGAGAAGAGAAAAAAATAAATAGAACCTTCAAAATAGTGCAATCTTACCCAAAATTACGTATACTTGACTTTTTTTTCTTACAAAATTCAGTATGCTACGCCGTCAAGACCCTGCTCGAGCTCGGCACTACCAACGTTAACTACCCCGCGGGCCCAACAAGGCTCACGCCGTTGCATGTGGCGGCGGAGATGGTGTGCCCAGACATGGTGGCCATGCTACTCAAGCACCATGCTGACCCCAACATGCGCACTATCGATGGCGTGACAGCACTCGACATCTTGTGCACGCTCACCTTTGACTTCCTCTTCAAGGGTGTTGTCCTAGGGCTAGCCCATGACAATAATGCCGACGACAACGATGAGAGGCGATGGTGAAAAGGCAACAAAGATGTTACATCCATAACTTAAAAAAATAATAATAGTAAAAAATTAATAATAATAAAGTTTAAAAGGATTGATGGGACATAATAGTGTTGTCACGTCCCCAACCCTTTTTCTCTCTCCCTTTCTCTTTCCCCATTTCTCCCTCGCCACTTACCTTCACCGCCCGTGCTTCTCCCTCAAGCTCTCTTCACCCTTTTTCTCCCTCTTGTCCGGTGAGTTAACGCTGTAGGTTATTTTATGGTCCATATGTTCTAAGCTATTAAAAGTAACTTATTATATTTTAATAATTGATGAGTTTCTAAATCCTATTGGTTACAAAATCATTTGTTAACCTATACATTGATGGGATGTGGGTTATAATAGATAAAAAGAAACGGGTCCTCTCTCTACCCAATAACGTAAATTCTCCATCAATAAAAGGATGATGAGATCTTCAATCATGGTACAAGCCATCAAGGGGTCAAGAGAGAGAAATCTAGTTTCATCAAACAAGAGATTATTTTAATCAATCATTATCAAATCATCATGGAGCAAGGTATGATTTCATTCTTGAATTTTATTATGCATGTGAAAATTATATAGTTCAAAGATCTTGATATAATGCTAATGTAAATTATAATATATATTATTTATATAATGATAATACAGAAAAATTATCTAACAAATGCCAGTGTCGAGCTCCGGTCTCTGGCGACGAGTCTGACAATAAGTTCCAACATTGCCTCCCTCTTCCTCCCTCGCGGCTCCATTCAGCGAGGCACTGCTGGACAGGAACATCAAGAGATAGCTTCAACGGCGCTGCTCATTTCGGTAGCTCCCACGCCTGTGATAGAGCTCCGACGACAAGGTGACAAGCATCCGGTGAGCTCTGGTGACTTCCGACATGGTTTTTGTTGCTTTCCGGCGAGTTTCAACGATTTTCGGTGAAGCTCCGGTGAGGTCTGCCGACCCTCTTTTCTAGCTTCCGACAAAGTTTGTGACACGGCTAAGTTTCGGTTGGAACAAGTGGCTGCCGGGGTCGGGGAAAATATACTATTCCAGCGAACTTCCGACGCGTCAGTTTGACTCAACTGGTGGTACATCCACACGTGTTGTGGGCTAGGTTAGTTTCTAACCTACTCTGTACGGAATTCTGCAACGAACCCTGCATGCATAACATAGCGAACTGGTTAGACAAATGCATGCTTAGGATACGATAATAACTGTTTATATGTTGTTGACGAATGAACTGCATGACCGATCATAATAGACCCATAAAAGTACTTAAAGGAAAATAAAAAATAAATTAAAATAAATAAATAAATATATAGATGGTAATATGGTGTAAACGGGAAGATTAATACCTGCGTATTTTATTTCATTATGAGGACTGTAGCTTTGGACGTGCAAGATACATTTCTGATTCGGGTGCGGGATTAGTCAGACCTACATTGGCAGGTAGGGATCTTTTTCCTATACATTGATCAAGGTGCCTACCGTTTGGTTAGGAGGCATCTTACGGTTAGACGTTACCGCTTAGTTAGAGATGCAATGCTGATTTACTCTATTGCTATCATTTACATTGAGCTGTTATTCCTTTGTACATGATATGGATGATTATTTATATTTCTTGGCATAATATGTTCTTATCCCGGATTACTGGGATTTATGTTGTTCGCATCGCATGCGTGCTCTTTAGTATAGTACATTGTTATTATGAGTGCTATTTAGTACGGTACACTGTTATTATGAGTGCTCTTTAGTACGGTACACTGTTATTATGCGTGCTCCTTAGCACAACACGTTGTTGTTCGGGCTGCACTGGTGGCGCTAAAGTGCCAGTCAGATGTGTTTTGGGGCTAGACCCATAAAGTACTATGGAGGATGACCTCATAGACTATATTGTTATCTCCATACAACTGTGCTATTATGCACGGGGTATGATAGGGTACTAGACGCACTATCAGCAGACTATTTACGAGTAGTCATTTCCAGTGTGCAAGCTGACACTGGGAACCACTCAGATATGAGTGCGTGTCCATAGGGGACGACTCGGCCCACAGCTCAGCATTATTTGGTGTGTTGTAGTATATTTATGATACTTGTTCATGGTTTATCAAGTACATGTTTGTTGCACTTGTTAGGTTACATTGTTGATGCCATGTATTTTTATAGTAATTTTTATTATTATTTCATGATAAATTCAGGCTTATTTGAATGTTTTTACATTCCTTTAAAGCTTATTTACTTCAAAGCTTTAGAATCTTCACTTTTCATCTTTCTTATGGAATTTCAGGTTAAATCACCCAATTTTGAAGCCATTTTGAAGAATCTAAAAGCATGGGGTGATTCCTTATGAGAAGACAAAGCTGCCTATAAAATTTGGGCGCAATCGGAGCTTTTTCTGGACTTCACGGTCACCGGTGATCTTGCCAAAGGACAAAACTCACCGCGCGTTTCACTGCCTGGTGAACCCGGTGGGGTTCACCGATGATGTCAGGGTATCCGAAATTCACCGCACGTTTCACTGGCATGGGGTTCACCCGCGATTTTGTCTGATAAAACGTGCGCAAAAATATACCGTGGACTTCACTGGTAGGTGAACCCGGCGGGGTTCACCTGTGATTATTTCACAACAGAACTGCACAAAAGACTTCACCACCTGGTGAACCCGGCGGGATTCACCCGTGATGCTTTCTGGACAGCCCGACATTCATTCGGTTTTTCGCCGATTTCAGACCCGATTCAAGTCCAAATTTGGCAAGTGAGGACTCTATGGAAAGCTTATTCGAAAGAGAACAAATAGAGTATAAAAGCCCTAATTTTCATGACCTAATCATCGAGCAATCGGGCAACGCAGCGGCGAGGGCGGATGGACACGGCGAACAGGCGACTTTGAGGCGATTTCTAGAGATTCAACCATCGGAACTTAGTGATTCTTGTTTATTTCTTTCGGTTCATCGTCTCCTCCCTCTTAGAAACCTTTTCTTGTGATTTTCCTCTGTACAAAGAGAGAATTTTTAGCAATTCAACGATGGTTGTAGCGTAAACTTTATCTCAGGGCTAGGTTGAAGCCCTCTGACGATTTCTATTTTGTAATTCATGTGTTAACTTTGTTATTTGGATCATATTCTGAGCATATTTCACTTGAAGTATTAATTTCTTGATATTTACTCTGGCCAAGTATTATCATGTCATAGTTATTACAGTTCATAACGAAAGTAGGATTGTAACGACGGAACCTCTTTGTGAATCTTGCGAAGGCTTGACACGAAAGTGCTTGTTCTTCGCTCGAGGGTGCATAATCTACCACGGAACCCATTGGGTTTGTCTAGAATGATCCACCGCGAAAGTAGGAGACGTTCTGGGTAAACACCAGGGTGTACACTCGAAAGAGGGCACCCTGTACCATAGGATAGATTCCTTATGCATATTTGTAAATCCATGTAACTGACATTTATTTCTTAGCACAATTAAAATCATCAGAGTGGTGGAAACCAAAGCCCTAATACTCTCTCTTATATATTTTTCCTGCTGTAGTTATTTGATTTCTTGCTTACGATTTCGCTTAGTTTTAGTTTTTAAGTTCTAAAAACCACGATTTGATCAGCTTAGATTCCAAGAATTAGATTTTCTAGTACTCACCTTGTTCCCTGTGGGATTCGATATCTTTTGTATTACTTCGACATTTCCGTGCACTTGCGGAGTGTGTCAATTGTATGTATGATTGGCACGATTTCTATTAGTATTGTTGTACCGTGTACTTAATCCCTACTTAGCCCTTCTGGCTAACAACCCCTACCTTTGTGTTTTATTTTAGGTCCTGGTGCGGGTTCGTCATTGGCGGATTGGTCATAGATAGATAGTTGTAGATGACTTCCCAGAAATATTTGTATTTACATTTTTGCATATTGTTTTAGCGAGTGTTGTTGTATGTTGAAGTTTGGCCATGTGGTCGATGTATTGTCCCATCGATGTGGATAGGTGATGTGTTATGTATATGTACTTTGAGTTTATTACTATTGATTTGATGTATACAGTGTTGGGTTAGGTTGAATTAACAGGCCCAATTGTCATGTGCCACAGGTGGGCTACTGGCCGGGGCCCAATACCTATTGGGGCGTGATAATTAGTGGTATCAGAGCTATGCGTTTCACCTCAAGAGTCAAATTGGCCATAAGGATTTAGGGTAAACTCTAGGACTAGGACATAGGATACCGTTAAGATTTATATACTTAATGCAAATTACACATGAAAATAAATATGGAATATATAGACACAATTTCTCTTATATGATTGAATATCATAGAGATTGTCCTTATAGCAAATGATGTGCACGTATTGTACTCACATGGGTTGAGTACAAAGACTAATTGTGAGGCTGTGTTAATGCTATTTAATTTGATCAGAGTTGAGCAACGGAAGTATGATGGATCCTCTTGAATAGATGGGTCATATGTTATGGTTTGAGTTGGGCTGAAATAAATTTGTGTCATTTAGAAGATAGTCTGAGTGCGGTTGTATTTTTATGCATCACCCGTAAATGACTATATGTGTCATTGTGACACTAGACTCGTATAATATTTAGAAGAAAAGAATGGTAATATATAAAGTTAGGGATGATGCCTTAATTATTTAACTTGCTAAGTAACTAATCTAGGGTCAAGTACTAAAGATAAATTAATAACGCTTAAATGACTCAGGGCAATGTGTTAGATACACAATAAAAATGAAAATAAAAAATGAGGTTAAAATGAATAGGAACTCAAGATCTTTTACCTATTCTTGTTAATAGTGCAAGTATTAGGAGCACATTGTTAATGGAAATTATTATCACTGTTCATAGGACGGTTAACATAAACTATATAATATAAGTGATTGTTTCAAGATGGTTGTTTTCTTGAAACAAAAGTAATTACTTATCATTATAATAATGGGTTGAGAAACTAAGAAAATTTAAGTGTCCTAGTTGATCTCACCTTGTTACTTACCTATATGATACAGTTCCAAACTCATGGAGAGATAACACTAGAATTACCGCACCCAATGCAGGCAACAGACCATAAATTCTAATAATAAGTGTAGTTAAACTAGCTTGCTTGAATAAAAATTTCCAAATCTGTCCATTTGATAGTTCTCTAGGAATTTCGAAGTTCAAAAATAGGTTCTGATTTTGAAACGCCAAGTAAACAAATCCCAACTTAAAACACAAAATAGCGTGAGAGGGGGAGGAGTGGTGGGGCAAGGGGGCATTATGGTGAGCACTACCGTGAGAGGGGGGGGGGTGGGGGGGGGGGGGGGGGGAGGGACATGGCAAGGGGGGAGTGCTAGCATGAGAGGGGGGAGGGAGGAGAGGGGCGGGGGTGTCAGGTGTCGGGGGGAGCCAGCGTGAAGAGGGAGGAGGAGGGGCATCGGGGGAGGGGGAGCATCAACATGAGGGGTTAGGAGGAGGAGGGCATGAGGGCATTGGGGGAGCGATGCATTTTCTTTCCCTTCCATTTTAGAAGCATTTTCAAAGGAAAATTATCCTTCAGTTCGTTTTCTTTCATTCTAAGAAAATAGGGAAAACTTATATTTCTTTCCTTTCACCCCCATATTTTTCTCCAAAGAAACACACCATTATAGTGTTTTTTTGAGAAGAAAAGTACAGAGGAAGGAAAAAGGCAAGTAAAATCTGCTTTTTTTTAGATGGACTATTTTGGAGGGAAAGAAAAAAGGAGAGGAAATAGACTTGATAATTCGGGTCAGTGGGTTATAAACGGGTCGTGTCAGCTATGACCTGTGACCTCATTAAGCTAATCCGAATACAACCTGTTTAATTAATTGAGTCAAAATATCTAACCTGAATATAACCCGAATATAACCAGGTCAACCCGACACGACCCAAATAACTCGTTTATTAAATATGTCATAAGTTAACCCAAATAGCCTATTTAGTAAATAGGTCATTTATTTAACCAGATTTACTTGACTCAACACGACCTAATTATATATTTATCATTCATATTTTATACATAAATAATAAATTAATAAAAATTCTATTAAATTTAATAAAAATTTGGGCTTATGGGCTAGTGATGTGAGCTAAAATGTGGGTTCAAAGAATATTAGAAGAGATTTGGGCTTGTGGGCTACCATTGGGAGTTGGGTGGGACTATATTTAAAATTTATATATAAAAATATATAATATAATCGGGTTAGGTCAACTTGTATACAACCCGACGCGACCTGATTATTTTTGGGTCATAAACAAGTTAACTTGTTTATGACTAGAATATGATTATGGTTGACCAGAACCTACCTAAATTTTTGTCAAGTCAGGTCGAGTCAATAGATCGGGTTACATTTTGGCAAGTCTAAAAGGTAATTATCCACTTTTCTCTCATTTTGGTTTCTCTCCAAATCAGAGAGAAAAACAAGAAAAAAAAAACCCAACACCCACCCCTTTCTATCTCTCTCGCTCTCCCTCGCCGCTCGCCACTTGCCGCTCCTCGCCTCACTGCTCGCCACATTGCTGCCTTACTACTTGTCGTCTCGCTATTGCCATCAACACCCTTTGGCACGGTGGTGATGTTTATTTTTTTTTCTTCCTAAAGAAATAAAAAATGAAAATAACTTTTTTTTTTCTTTCCTTTCATTTTCCTATTCCCCTTACTTTTTCTTACCTTCCTCTTTCTTTCCACTTAAAAAAACACAGCTCTAGTCTCTGCTAATCAAGGAATCGAGTAAACTTTGATCCATGTTATGTGGTATACGAATAATTATCCAAAATTAAAAAGGTACAAATGATAAAAACACTAAGGTCTAACAAGATGATCAGTAATCATAAACCAAAATTTTTTAAAACAATAAATTGATTAGTGTATTGTCTAAAATAATACGTAGTGACATGATCATCAATGAATTGGCCCTCACGACATGTTAGGATTTATGCAGGTGTCCTGGAATGTACAATGAGCACGCTCGACGGTCCCACGCCGTATGTCACGCCCCGGTCGGAACGGTCTAAAAACAGTGCTTATCTGCTTCCTAGAGCCGTCCGGCGGAATACCAGAACGTGATCAGGCTAGGGTTTCCGGACCGAATCTTGTCCCCAAACTCGAAACCCTAGTTTCCCGCTCAACTTTTTATCCCCAAATTACAGTTCTCACGGATAAACCCTAACCCTAATTCCCAAATCAAGAAATCAAAATACCTCCTCTTCTAATTTTGACCGAAGTCAAAATTAACACCAAATTAAATCGAATTTCACTGTTCGAACTCGGCCGCCGAATCGCTCTTGTTGACGTCATGCTGACGTCAGCCGCCGATTAATTCTTTCGCCGCGAACTCGTTTCCTTGCTGGCGTCCTTTCTTGCGTCAGCGACGAATTCGATTTCGATTTCGATTTCGAAATCGAAATCTGAAATACGTCGTTGACCGTTGACTCGTCTTCGATTCGAACGCTGGTAACGCGTTCGTCGTCTTCTTCATCTCTCCCACGACGCCGCCTGCGTCGTGATTCCGACCAAGCGCCGCCGCACTCGTAAGCCCACCGAAGAGGAACGGGCCGACGTTGAAAGGGTCGCCTGTCCCGCTCTCCCTCAGCTCCGTCGACGTCGATCACCGTCGCCATCGACAACAACGACGAAGAAGCACCGAACCACCGGAAACAGGGGAGGAACCGTCGCCGGAGAAGACAAGTTCGTAGGGGAAACCTTCCTCTTTATTCTCAACAATAAACGAGTACAAAACCCCTCACCTCCTCTCGTCGCTCTTCTCGTCACTCTTCCTCACGTCGGCGGCGAGAGTCGCCGCCGTTACACGCTCCCGAAAGCTCTTCTCCAATTTCTCTCCGAACGCCGATCTCTCTGCTCTCGATCCTCACGCTCGATCCTCCTACTCGAACACTCGCTCCGCAGCTTTAAAAGGGAATACCGCCTCCCTCCGTTGCCTGGTCGTGTCGTCCGGTTCTCGCGGAGAAGACGACGCCGCGTCCGCACGAAGATCTCCCCGAAGCCGCCTTCTTAGCCCGCTTCTTTCGCTACAGACGACTTTTCCAGCGCCCGCCGTCCGCTTCGCACGCGAAGACGCCGCTCGAGACCGCATCTGGGAGCTCCGCCAACGAGCTCGCGTCCGAATCCTTCGGCGAAGACGCCGTCGCAACGCGTGGGGAGGACGCGTGCGTGGACGCCGTGCTCGCGCGTTTGTCCGCTTTCCACGTGCCGCCAGGCTGCCCCGATCCTTCGCGCGGGCGTGAAGATGTCGCGCTGCAGCCGTCCGCGCTGCACGTGATTCACAAACCTCGGTCAACATCGAATGTTGACCGGGTTCTTTCCTTGTGGTTTGGGCTTGGGCCTGGGCCACCCCCTGGGCTGAACCGGGGAGCCCAGGGCCTAACAATTCTCCCCGGCCCAATTTGGACATCGCCCTCGATGTCCGGCACGGGCGCTCAGGCCCGCCCTCGCCGTTTTCTCTTTGCTTGTTGGCGGGCAGCCTCATATCTTTGAAGCCTTTGTTCTTACTCTGCAGGATCGTCTAACGAGGGCCAATACCTCCCCTGGATCTGCTGAGACCTATCATCCCTTTCTGTATCCGAAGAATTCGAGGACTTCGGTGGAGCCTTTTCCTCCACTACTTGCCTCCACGTTTTCTTCTCCTGAGGGAGGTTCGCATCTCCGGAGCTCGTCTTCTGCTCGACGTTGCCCTTGTCGACTGTGTCTTTCGGCTCTGCTTCTGCGGGGGTCGGTGATGATCGTCTTGCGACCACTGAGGCAATGTACATACCTCCTATCTGAGCCTCTACTAGTTCGTCATCAACCACCGCCGGTTTCTCAGCTAGCTCTCGGTGCACAATCGCTGCAATCGCGTTCAATCTCTGTCGATCCGGATAGTCGCGTATCCGGTGCGGTCCCTTGCACAAAAAGCAGGCAATCGGTCTCAGTTGACCTTGCCCTCGCTCTACAGGTCGAGCATGCTCCTGCCACGCTGGTTGTCCTCCATTTCGTCGGGGAGAGGGCCTCTCCCTCTCTGGCGCTCTAGGTCTGGGTGGAGATGGTCGTTTCGGGGGCGACCTCTGTGCTCTCTGGAAGGTCGTCCCAGAAGTCCTCTGGTCCACCAAAGACTCGGCTATAGCTGCAGCCGTCCTCCAGTCCTGCGGCGCATGTCGTCGAACCTCCGTTGCCGCCCAGGGTTGGAGATTCCGGAGGAAGAAGTACCTCCTATCTCCCTCCGCCATCTCAGGTAGCTCCAACATCAGCGCGGAGAACGCCCTGACGTACTCCTGGATCATCCCTGTATGCTTTAGCCGATCCACCGCCTCTCGCGCTTGGTCCACCGAGTTTCCGGGAAGGAACTGCTGCCGCAGTTCCTCTCGGAACACCTCCCAAGTCCAACTAGCCGCCTCTGATGTAGAATCAACTTTGGTTCTCCACCAGAGTTTTGCATCGTCTGAGAGATATGCTGTGCACACCCTCACCTTCTCCTGATCTGTGACATGGTTAGCCTCAAAATATTGTTGCATGTCCTAAAAGAAGTTACCCAACACTTTTGCAGATCGGGCCCCTTTGAACATTGCAGGCTCTGGGGTGCGAACCTTCCCGTTGCCGTTGGGAGCCCCATACTCCGCCCTAGTTGCTGTAGGACCACCCCCTTGTGCCTGCGCCAGTGCCATGCGCGTCACCGCCAGATCAGCCAATATCTGCTGTTGCACAGCCGTGGAGTTGGTTAACTGTGTTGTCAAGGTTGCTACCTGACCTTGCAACGCAGTCACTTGCTGGGTTTGTGCTGTCAAGGCCGCCACCTGCTGTTGTAGCGCCGCCATCCCTTCAAAGTTTTGCTGGGCTTCAGCCATCCCAGCCAAAGTTTGTTGAAGGGCAAGAATCTGCAACCTTTGCTCTTCAATCGTGCGATGAAGTTCCTCCACATGAGGAACTACCGCATCTCGGCTGTTCCCCGTCAAACCGAGCACCTGCTCGATCCGGGCAATGCGATCTCCTTGATTCACCATGTTGCTGCATAACTTTAGGCTCTGATACCTGTTGTCACGCCCCGGTCGGAACGGTCTAAAAACAGTGCTTATCTGCTTCCTAGAGCCGTCCGGCGGAATACCAGAACGTGATCGCGCTAGGGTTTCCGGACCGAATCTTGTCCCCAAACTCGAAACCCTAGTTTCCCGCTCAACTTTTTATCCCCAAATTACAGTTCTCACGGATAAACCCTAACCCTAATTCCCAAATCAAGAAATCAAAATACCTCCTCTTCTAATTTTGACCGAAGTCAAAATTAACACCAAATTAAATCGAATTTCACTGTTCGAACTCGGCCGCCGAATCGCTCTTGCTGACGTCACGCTGACGTCAGCCGCCGATTAATTCTTTCGCCGCGAACTCGTTTCCTTGCTGACGTCCTTGCTTGCGTCAGTGACGAATTCGATTTCGAAATCGAAATCCGAAATACGTCGTTGACCGTTGACTCGTCCTCGATTCGAACGCTGGTAACGCGTTCGTCGTCTTCTTCGTCTCTCCCACGACGCCGCCTGCGTCGTGATTCCGACCAAGCGCCGCCGCGCTCGTAAGCCCACCGAAGAGGAACGGGCCGACGTGGAAAGGGTCGCCTGTCCCGCTCTCCCTCAGCTCCGTCGACGTCGATCACCGTCGCCGTCGACAACAACGACGAAGAAGCACCGAACCACCGGAAACAGGGGAGGAACCGTCGCCGGAGAAGACAAGTTCGTAGGGGAAACCTTCCTCTTTATTCTCAACAATAAACGAGTACAAAACCCCTCACCTCCTCTCGTCGCTCTTCTCGTCACTCTTCCTCACGTCGGCGGCGAGAGTCACCGCCGTTACACGCTCCCGAAAGCTCTTCTCCGATTTCACTCCGAACGCCGATCTCTCTGCTCTCGATCCTCCTCCTCGAACACTCGCTCTGCAGCTTTAAAAGGGAATACCGCCTCCCTCCGTTGCCTGGTCGGGTCGTCCGGTTCTCGCGGGGAAGACGACGCCGCGTCTGCACGAAGATCTCCCCGAAGCCGCCTTCTTAGCCCGCTTCTTCCGCTACAGACGACTTTTCCAGCGCCCGCCGTCCGCTTCGCACGCGAAGACGCCGCTCGAGACCGCATCTGGGAGCTCCGCCAACGAGCTCGCGTCCGAATCCTTCAGCGAAGACGCCGTCGCAACGCGTGGGGAGGACGCGTGCATGGACGCCGTGCTCGCGCGTTTGTCCGCTTTCCACGTGCCGCCAGGCTGCCCCGATCCTTCGCCCGGGCGTGAAGATGTCGCGCTGCAGCCGTCCGCGCTGCACGTGATTCACAAACCTCGGTCAACATCGAATGTTGACCGGGTTCTTTCCTTGTGGTTTGGGCTTGGGCCTGGGCCACCCCCTGGGCTGAACCGGGGAGCCCAGGGCCTAACACCGTAGATACACCTGGGACCTTCAACCATAACTTTCGGATCGTATATGTATCACTAATAATAATAATAATAATAATAATAATAATAATAATATATTATTATTATTTAAATTTTTTAACGGATTAATTATGACACTCTCCAAGGAAAAATAATTTATTAATAAAAAATATTTTGAAATCGGGGGCGGAGGATATTTATTGTAAATAGCTTATGGTGTCAATTTTAATTCATTCAATGTGATTTATTTTTTGAAAAAAAATGAAAGCTAACCAACGTTAACACGCCGAGTAACTCCAACTATAATTATGTCTCAATCTCATTGTGAATATTGTCTAATTAGGTTAATTAGGAGTACTATAGTTACAACGGGCAAAAATTGGCGGGACATAACTCAATATAAAGTTAGGTAGATTTTGGTCGAGCTTAATCATGTATAGGCCATATTTAGGTCACAAACTATTTAAATTAAGTCGAATTGTAGGTTGACCATTATAAACCGTTTATATTAGATATATTATATATACATCATATTTATACATTTATTTTAATATTTATATTTTGTGTTACATTTACTTTTGTATATTTATCTATCTATTTATAAATTGAACAAGTTATGTGAATTAGGTTAAGTTAACCCATTTATAAATAACTTCGGTCACATTTACGTAGTTAACAAATGGGTCAGGTTCAAATTGTGTTTAATCAACACGATCAATGAAAACCTTGAAATAAAGGACTCAAAAGATCATTAGCTTAAAGAAGGCTCAAGGTCAAAATCCACGAAAACTAAGGTTGATGAGCCCAATTAGGTCAAGGTTGGATTAGAATGCATGAAATCAATTTTGAGAAGACATTGTTATATCTTTGATACATAAGGGATCACTAGAAAAAGCTAGTGATTGACTAAGGATATGAGGGGGGACCTTAACCTCTAACTTCTTGAAGGTTTCTTGAGTCATATGAGCTTCGTTATAATAGCCTAATATTGTCCCAATCACCTAGGTCACTAGCCGCTTAGATAATAAATAGAGTCACTTAAGAAATGTTTGAGTGATCAACTCCCAAGTTATATATCTTGACACCTTGGAGATCATTCAAGAGTCAATCCATGATATAAATGCATCATGGGTAATTCAGAATCCAATCCAAGTAGACTCAATTGATCATCTATTTGGTTATTTTGTTTGCTAATGTTGAGCAAAATTATTATGAAAGAGAAAATTGAGCTTTATTAAAGGATGACAAATTTGGTTATTTTGTTTGCTAATGGTTCGAGAGAGTTGAACTAAGATTTTAGCTCTCAGTTAGTACTAATTATCGGTCCAATTATCGACTAGTATGTATTAATAGTATCAACACTAAGGTGCATCTATTTGTATCAATCGTATCAATACCTGATTTATTATACTCGCTCATGCCAAATGACACAAACCATTATGAAACTTGAGTTGAACCAAAAAAAGGGGTGGCTAGAAAAAAAAAGGAAATGGCTAAGGACTTCTCTTCAGCCTCGTGATGCCAAAATTTTGGGACATAATCTAAAATTGTTTGATGTGATTAGGCTTAAATATCATTTTATATAACCAAATAACTAGATCAAGATTTAATTCAATTAATGATTGTAGGGGAAACTAATTTTTCTTTGCTGGATTTTATATGATGAAGGGTTTTTTTTTGTTAAAAAATTGTTATATTTTTTGCCGTTGGTGTTTTGTTTCATCAAATTTGCGTTCGTTATTGTAGCAAAAACAAAATTTAGAAATTTTTATTATTTAGTGGTAAAAAATTAGCAAGAGAGAAAGCTAACTCGGGACTCCTGCGATTAAAGAATGAAAAGGGAATACGCTTGTGGAAATTACTCGTCTGCTCAGCAATTAATGAATGTTTATACACTATTCAAGACAGAAATTCAACAAGAAAACAGAGAAGTCGTCAACTACAGCAACAACAAGGAGAAGAATCAACTCCTCCTGCCGCAATGCGCCGAGTGCAACATCGACGCACGCATTTGTTTCACGAAACGGGCCCGCCGGCCAGACGGTGGTGGCCGTGGAGAGTCGACGGCGAGCATCTCCAAGTCCTCGAGACAACATTGCTGAAACCTCGAAGAGGAAGAAGAAGAATAAGAGATGACGTGGAGGACGTGCTCGAAGAGGGACTCGTCGCAGGGTAGGGCGAGGGGGCCGGCGCGCCCGGAGGGGAACCCGAACTCCTCCTCCGCCAAGCAGAGCAGCTCCCTGAACGCCGGGTGGTTGAGGTGCGACGCCCGAACCACGAACCGCCGGGAGCTGCTCCCCACGCACACCGCCACGTGCCCCGCCGGCACGTCTGGCGGCGCTGCTACTGTTGCCGCTCTCTGTCTCCACCGCCGCAGCATCTGCAGCAGCCTCACGATGTGCCGGACTTTCCTACATTTCCCCATTCTGCTGCTGCTGCTTCTTCTCTCTCTTTCTAGACACTGAACAGAGGAAGGGAACAGGGAGAAGACAGTAGCCGAGAAGGGTCTTTATACCAGCAGATTTGCGAGAGAGAATAAAAAGTGTGAAGTCATAGCTGTTGCTTGCTAATTAATTGTTGGTAAACCTTTGAAATTAACATCTACGGAGTATTCCTAGTTTAAGCACAACATATCTACTTTGTTCTACTACTATCTTTAGCTACTAAGAGGGAGGATCCGCTTGAAGTCGTTGAATTAGAGAGAAAAAAATATGCACCACATTATCTATTTTGATTCAAAGGCTGCCAATCCCTAATTTCCTTAATATTTTCCCCAAAAATTCTACTCTAACATGTGTACTTGTCATATGGTTTTTATTTTTGGACTGTGAAGATAAAGCAGTCAATAATTCTGAGATTATTAGTCTATTGAACTTAATTGAGAGTCATGAACATAGACACAATGAAGCTAGTTACAGAATATCCATTGACAAATAATTTATTGCTCGCGCGTACATTGAGGCCCGGTGTCTGTCTTTTAGTGGGCAAGGCGATCACACGTGGACAACGCACACGTGTAAAGACTCCACATGTTTGCTATGGACCAGGACAGGCTTCGGTTGATTCGGTGCATGCATCCTTGACAGAAACTAGATTAATTAGATCAGTAGATGCCCATCATCACATGTGCCTGTGAGCCCATTACGTCCCTCTCCAGGCCACTGCATGTATTCTCACTCTCTCTGTTCTTTTAATTTTTTTTCTTACCTCCGAAGAAGTAATTGAAATATGCCAACGAAGAATCGAAGAATAGATACATGGAACGCAGGATAGATGCTCACCAGCTTCCCATGTTCTGGATTGTTGCCATTAATTGTTAATTGTTAACCTCTCCTACTTATCAGAAGCGGCACTTGAGTTTTACAATGTTGCTGCTGTACGCAAAGTGAAAACATGAAGGAAGCACCCGCATTGGCATATCATGAATAAAGGATTGCCTTAAATGTACCAAAAGAGAAGCAGATTAGTGGAATTGGAGGTGCACCACATATTGTTAAGCCAGCTAGGAAAGTAGGTGGGGTTTGACCTCTTACTCGAGTACGCTTCCATCTTTGTTGCCCACACTTGTTCCTGTCGAGCAAATAAATATAGATAAGACTGTTCTTTGTTTCTTCAAACTTCTCTCGTGTTTAGGGAAAAAAAACATCTTCGCTCATCACGCATGGATAAGAACAGAAATGGTTTTGGTTCCTCGGTGATTGTGCATTCTTTTTGAAACACTTATCCTATTTGGACTTCGATAATGAGACGAGCTAACATTTATTAGCTCAGTAAGTCCATTATAACAGTCCGTTTGCGCTCAGATCAGGAACAAGAAATCTTGCTACGTCGCTGGTAATAATTATCAAAATGGTAAGTTCAAGCATTGACGACTGGCATAGAAACATGGTAAACTAACACGAGCTAAAAGTACATGCCCAGACGTGCTATTGTTGCCAACTCAATGAGGTATTGTTTTCCGGAAGCAAAATTCTAGGAGATAACAAAGAAAAAAAAATTGAATTCAGTAATCAAAAAACAAAATATGCTAAGCCTTTGTTTCAATCTCTGATACAGAACAAAAAAGTGAGGAGAGTTTTCACATGGGCCGTGAACCTAGTAAATCTTCAAATTGGCCAAACAAACATGTGAGTTCCATTCTATATGTTCTCAAGGAAACAATTGTGTAAGGTAGATCAGATTAAGAGTAGGACACATCCTCGCCAAAACATTATTTTTTTTTCCAGGTGGAAGCCAGAAAAAATCTGACGACAGGGCAGCTATTTAGACGTAGCTTTCAGCAATTAATAGAAGTCGTATTTTACCACGCACACTACACAGGTACATGTAAAACAAGCAAAGTTCAAAATCCAGCGTCGAGTAAAGAAACTACAGTTCAACAATTAATCGATCCACAAAAGAGAGAGAGACCGTTGTCTTAGAAGAAGGTGCCCTCAGGAGGCTGGACCAATTTGCGATTGTGCGATGCAGCCATTTCTTTCTTAAGATGCGTCAAGATATACTCCATAGTGTACTCCCGTTGCCAGTTACCCAGGACTGCAAATTTTCGTGAATCGACCTGAATCCATTTTATCAAAATATCAGAGTATAATAAAAAAATTAATTCCACAAGGTAATCTACACTCGTGAAACTGCAAGTGTTATTGAACAGCATCTTTACCACTCCAGTGTCAGGATTGACACATGTCATGTTTATGCGTGAATGAAATCGAACGCTTGGTGGTTTATCAGGATAGTCCTTGTCACAGAACAGCTTTAGCTGATAGATTCGACCCTCATGGACAGTCTGCAGAAGGTAGTAAAACAGATGAGGAAGGTTCAAATATGACGTGGAATTAAAAGTTGAAATTGCAACGTCTAACATTATGGGGGCCGATTATAGTTCCCGTCCACGATCTCATGTAAAGGTCATCTCCGTCATCCATGCCATAACTTACTGTCCCATCACCTATGCCCTTCTCCCCTCGTTCAAGCTCTTCGAGCAATCTGAAGTTTCGGGGAACTACAAGAGAAGTAACAGCGATTTGACTATATAATTGAGGAATCTGGAACAATAGGATGTCTCCTTGAGACATAATTACGCATCTCAAAGCAGCTACCATATAACAAATTTTGGTCTAGCAAAGATAAAATTTAAAAAATAGTGCATGTAATAAGTGAGGGAAAAAGAGAAGCATAACTAGCAAGCTTAGCTGTCATAAAGTTATTATCAGAATCAGAATGATACAATAGAAGTGCCGCAGAAAATATCATTATTGTTTTCTGCCTATACAAAGTCATGGAACACACCTACAGAAGTGACAACATGTTGCTAGGACCATCAACCAATTAGTATGGCCCAAGAAAGTTCTGGCTCAATCCAGATACAGTGTTTCTGACAGGTGCTTAATAATGGGTTACAACTCCCTAGGTCACATGCACCAAATTAGAAAACAAAGAGAGGAAATTGAAATTCTGTAAATGACAATGGACCATATTCATATAACCGGATGGTAAAGTTAGTGAGTGGAATGGTCTACATTATGACATAGGCCATCTATTAATACATTTTGAACTAGGAAAAATCATAAAATATGGTGCATTTTGCTAACCAGTATTTACCAATTCCAATCAATGACATGCTCACAAATATACTTCTTATTTTTGTGACAGCCACCAGGTACAGTTCAATATAACATAGGCATGTTTGACTAACTTTTTCTGTGCCAAATCCTTGGATGAAATCCTCCTGTAAATCATACAACCATGTAGGCTACTCCTATCAGGAAGCAGTACATTTGGTTGTAGCTGTCAAGAAGAGAGAATGAGAAAGAATAGAGGAACGAAAGGATGACAAAAGGGAGAATGACATCAAAAGTAGAAGAGCATTGGGAAGTTTAGACAAGTATATGCTATCCGACAGGTACCAAATTCATAGATGAAATCCTGCAAAGCACACAACCGTGTAGGTTAGCACAGAACACACGTTGTAGCTGCCCAGAAAAGAGAATAAGAAAGAAAAATAGATAAATTAGAGGTGGATAAAAGGGAGAAATGGAACAAAGAAGGAATACAGGAAAGACTAGACAAATTGCTGCCAAACTAAGCAACATCACCAAAAACTAATCCTTCTTTCATCAGTACCATTTGGTATAAAAATCCAAAACGAAGCAATATGTTTTTTTTTTTTTTTGCAACATGTACCAATTTTACAAGGCTGTAACCACGATATCAAAGTAAGGGGTTGCATAAGTTTCACAAACTTTCCCAAATTCTGCAGTGCAAATGGAGGTCCATACCAACACACGATACCAACAATATATATATACACTCCGTACCAAACTTGTCCCAGTACTAGTAAAAAGTGTGGGAAGTATTGACTGACTGATTTTATAGACTGTAGTTCATATAAATTAGTGAGCATTCTCGACAGCTATTTGGAGTATTTGAATAACTTAAATATGAATTTCCTGAAAAATCATATAAGAATTTCCCACTTACAACCAATAGAAATTCTAGGTTGTAGTAAAAGTATATCAGTACTTTTAAGACATGCATAACTATTATAGTCGCGCTCCCTTACTACATAATGACTCTACCTTCATAGATGTTATACTAAACCAAATGAACCCTAAATGAAATATCTTGCTTTCCTAGATGTATAACTAAACCAAATGAACATGAAATATCTTTCTTTACTATATGTTTCTGAGAAACAAATGAATTCATATCATACTCTAATACTTTTGTACCCTGACAAATATCAAGCCTAAATCCTTTTCATACATAATAGATACTACAAATGTTTCAAAAATTGCTACAACTAACTAGTTACCTATAAATTATGACTTTCAATCTTGATATACCACTATAAGTGAGAAAATTAGCTATAAACTGTCCATGCAACATATGAAATCTAATACTACACATACATATATTTGTAGGAATTTTAGCTGCAGCTCAAACCCACCCCATAAGAGTTAAAACTGATACCGCCAGTTTGGTTTAACCCATATATAATAAGTTCAAAGGACTTATAAAAGTGCCCGAAATTAAAAATCCTAAGACCTACCTATAAAGATTAAAATTGCATGTGAAAGATGAATACGGAGATGGATAAAGCATAAAGAGGAACAGATAAAAGTTCAGATAAAAGTGTGGGAAGTTAAAGGACCTGAAAATAAAGAAGAGAAGAACGATAAACTCATTTTCATCACAAAGATTCATAGCCATAACTTATATATAGCAAATGGCCATGAAAGCACTACCACTTTGAGTTTGTACGTAAATACAGAAACTTAAGATAAGGACAAAGAAGATAATCCAAAAGAACTTTGAAGTCGTTAGCATGCATATGTGAGCTAGATGAAGCTGCTGCAATGCTAGCTTAATGGAGCCTGAGGCAGCAGTGCTCTTCACGTTATATCTACAATCTGCCACAGAAGCACGCCTATCTGCATAAAGTCCTAAGACATTCTTCATATCAATCAGATAATGCCTTCTCTTTCCATTCAAATCCACTAATAGATAATCAGCTTAAAGGCAATCAGAAAGCATTTTCAAGAAAATAGTTTCAACATGAATCTTGCAAGAATCACGAAGAATATGTGAAAGTAAAGATCCCTCTCCAATAAATCTCTACATGTTATGGTGAATATGGTTTTTGTTCATGTCGATCAATTATTGGCGATCTTAGAGCTTCACCGGAGAATCAAACAAAATCAAGAAGAGCATAGATTAGAACATCTCAACCAGGTAGCAGCGATGATAATCCCGGGGTCGATGTTCTGAGCGAACAGTCTAAGAATAGGCTAAAAAGCTATGACGAAACCATATGTCATAGACAAAGATTAGAGAAGATAACTGGTCGATACATATCCATCATTTTTCATCGCACCGTCAGGCGAAAGGAAGAACCTCCACTCGTAACCAAACGTCTACGATCAGATCGAAACACATCCAGTGGAATCAAGGTCCGATGAAGGCTTGATGCAGGGATCAAGCTGAAAACCCTATCGTCTAGGTTAGAAAAAAAGGTGGGAAAAGGGGGGTCCAGCGATCAGGCTCACCGACAACGCTGGATCCACCAGAACCGCCGAGCGTCATTGGAGATGACTTCTTGATCGATCGATCGATCGATGGATGATTTCCCCCGCAACTTCGTCGTCTCCGTACGAGAAGGGTGGAGGCAGACGGAGAAACTGAGGCCAGGGATGAAGGAATCGCAAGGCGCTGCGGTCCTGCACATGCGGGCCTTCACCGCGTGCGTGGTTTATAAGGTAGGGATCACAAATTCAGAATCCCATTATCCGACCGGAAGCGGTCAGGAACCGGTTCGATTCAGGTTTAGTTGATTGGACTCGAGCTAATTGAAAAAAAAAAAAGATGCAAAATGTTAAGATAACTATATTAAAAATTATTAATTATATGAGTTGAGTAAAGCTAATATTATTTTTTTTATAGACAAATATAATAATAAAGATAGGGCTCAATAGCCTCAATTCCAAGATACAAAAATTTCTTCCCTAAAATTAGGGAAAGTTAAAAGGGAAAAAAAAAGTAAGGAAGAAATAAATATAGACTTGTCTATGTTCTAATTTTACTAACTTCACATCTCGCTTTTCACTGCACCACTGCTTGTCTTTGCTTACCACGAGCTTTTTTCAACTACTTGTTCTCGTTGTCGCTACTCAAATTTGCCATGTGGCTCGTTCTCGTCATTTCTACTTGTCTTCATCGTTGTTGCTTATATTTAATATTTAATAATTAATAATTCTATAATACTAATAATATTTATATAATATAAGTAAAAAAAAATAAAAATTAGAATATATATATCAATCTTTTAAAATTTTTTCCTTTCAAGTAAACTAAAGGAGATTAACTAACTATTTACTCGACTAATCTTTTATGCAAAAAATTGTCTTCCAAGATTTTTTTTTATCAATAATTAAGATTCTTTATAGTTTAACTAGAACAAATGTTGCAAGAAGGGTGGCAATTTTGCCACTCTAACTATTCTAAAAAAAATAAATATTAGTATAATGATCTACGTGTTTTTACCTATCCAACGGTATTAATATCATTATACATGAAATCTTCTATGATGAAAAATAAAATCATAAAAAGATAATAGATAATAGAAAAGATATTATTATAGTAAAATTTCTATTATTTGTTACGATTTTGTTTTTCATCTAGAAGATTTCATTTATAATAATATTGGTACCGTTGAATAAATAAAAATGCGTAGATCATCACACTAATTTTTATTTTTTTTTAGAATTATTAGGATGATAAAATTGTCATCCTTCTTATGGATCGATGAGCAGGATACTCTACTCGCAACATTTGTTAGTTTAACTAACTAACGCCCTGAACTAGCATTGATATTAGTTTGTTAAGTAGCTCAATTTTTATAAAACCAAAGTTATAAAGTGAGTATCAAATTCCATAAAAAGCAATCAGTTCCACGTATCTGCCACGTTGCACTCAAAGGGGCAGAGAGTCCCATTCCAGCTAAGTGCCATGGAACTTTCACTCTATTTTTTCTATCACAAGCAACATGCATGGAGTAGCCTGTCACCACCCCCACCTTCCATGACAAAACAATAAAAGGGATCACAAACCTCTCACCTTACAATTAGTATTATAAGCTATTGTTTTTAAATTTTATTCAAAAATTTATTTAAATAGAAAATAAATAAATATTGTACTTAAATTTATTGTAAAAAAAATTATATAATTTTTAATTTTTAAAAAATTATAAATTAAAATAAAAAAATAATATGTAAAATATAAATAAATAAAAAGAGGAGATTGAAAAGATAGAATATAGTGTTATGTGGAAGCTTAATTTCAAGTGAAAAATCTAGCCTTTTATATAGATTAAATTTAGACTGAACATCCCATAATACAATCCATATTCTTCCTCCATTATGAAACGACTAATTGATTGTCCTTCAGGAAGTAGTAGAAAATTAGAAAATTTGAGAAAGAAAAAAAAAAAAAAGAGTTTAAATTAAGATCTAACGACTAGAAATTAATTTTAATCGCTCAAATTACTTATCATAGTGACCTCTTCATTGACTTTGGCACTTAATTAATTTAAGTCATCCACAAACTAAGGGCCAATTCACTCCATTCATCTTATCTATAATGACATGAGAATACCACGTACATATGAGATTAATTATCTCTTTGTTTTTTAACGCTATTATTATGGAATGGGGCCCGACGTTAGCATCGTTCCCAACCACTAAAAAATAAACCGAATCGTTACAAACTTATGTCGAGTCGTCTGTTGTCATTTACGCCGTTACACCGTAGCAGAAGCCGACACCGCTTGGGACCCGATATCATCGGATATTTCAACCGTCACCTCGCCTTACTAAACAACAAACTAACCTACCATAGGCCTTACCCGTCCCCGTCCCGGTCCCGGTCACTACGCTAGTGGGGCCACGAAGCGCAATGTGTAGCCAGCCTGCTTTAAATTCGCACATTTTTGAGTTGGTATGAGATCGAGGAGAGCGACCCGGGGAAGAATACTTCTCCGATATATAAGCGGACGAGCCTGATCCAAAAGCGATCGAGGAGGGAGAAGAGGAGGTGAAGATGGGGAAACCGTCGAGTTCTTGCCTCAAGATCATCGGCTGCGGCGGAGGGGATGGAGTTGACGACGACGACGACGGTCTTTTGCCGGAGGAGGTAAGCATTTGTTGGTTCGTTTGAATCCTTTTTGGCTTTGATGCTTCGGTGGCTTCTGGATCATGGAAATGGAGCGATCCGTGTGGATCTTAGATGTGCGCTTTCTTGCTTGGTTCTGACATTGCCGCTTTGGAAGCGTGATTATGGATCGCTTGAGTGGCATTTTGTAGCTAAGAAAAATCCAGTTGAAGAGGTGAGTCGACCAGATCAATAGATTCTTTCACAATTAGCTGAAGCAGTGACCCGAACCAACTTGTTCCTTTATTTAACTGCATTTTCGTAAGTTTTGTTCATCAGCATGGCTACTTGGAGAAGAGGGATTGGGCAGACGGTGGGATCGTTGGTGCTGCTGGTTTGGATCCCGCTGATCGAATTGTTTTGTTAGACGTTGTCTGTCCCGGGGTTTGTATGAATTGCTTGATCAGATCGGACATGAAAACCATTAAATTTGATATTGGAAAAAAAATTCGGCTTCGACCATGTAGTTTTTTTGTTGCGTCCATGAACTATACTGAGATTAGAATCGCTGGTGTGCAAAGAATGCTCATTAACTACTGCTATAGTTTTTATCGTTGATCATAGTCATGCACTTTTAACTTGGTGGATGGAGGAGGAAAAAAGTTCGATGATATCATAATAGCGTTATTTGGCATTGCTGTAGCATCAACTAAAATCCCAGGATTGAATGCCAATCCAAATTTCCTTTCTTGTTCTTTGATGATCTATTAGGCTTTCACTATGTTGGCCCCCTTATGCAACTGAATTTTTGTGGCCAGAAGATGCCTTATTGATTTTAGAGGCAGAGATATGTAAATTGTTAAATGGAGCATGCCAATCCTTGTATTTGCACTTGCACTTCTAGTGTCCCAATGTATAGATGACACCATTCTTTGTTAGCTTCAGCAAATTAACATTTTTCTTGTCAAACAAAACTAATGTTCATTGAACTATTATTCAATCAGAAATGGTGGCTCTAAAAGCTAACTAAAAAAAAAAAAAAGAGAAATGACAAGTCAAGGATATTCTTCATGTTCATTGAGTCTGTACATACAAGAAAGTGAAAATTACTGACTATTGATACCCCAAAATTGATTCATTTTCATGTATACGAGCTACTTTGACCACTTTTTGTGGTTTAAGCAACTTGTTTTTTGGACTTTGCTAGTGAATATGTTTATAAATTGATCTTGCTTTAGACTACCTTAACTATTCAACTATAGAATTGGTTTCAAATGAACTTCAACAAAAATGTCATGTTTATGCTATCAATAAAGATCAAACCATATATTTGCCATCTGCATCTAGTTTTAGTGCAGGCTCAAAATGATCCCTAGTTAGTTTCTTTAGCTTAATTATTGTATGATATATGCAATAAAGTGCATGCTGCATGCGGACTTGGCTGATTTGACCTGAAAAATCACAACTTTGATGCGTCTATGCTATATTCGTTCATTAATTTACTCTACATTGAGGCCTAATATCATCTAATATGGCTTCTTTATCAATTTATTTCCTTTTTATATCACTTATTCTAATTTCTGCATTTTCATTTTAACTTTCATCATAAAAGGAAGTTTATTTGAAGCATCTTGATTTTATTTTTCTAGGAATCTTGCATTAAATGTGTTACTCTTCAGTCTTCATTGTCACAATATAAGAACGTACTGATAACTATTTCTGCTGAAACTATAGAATTTTGTAGCCTATCTTGTTTTTGTAATTATGCAATATATGATTGAAATAAATGGTAAATTTGGACAAATATTGTCCAAATTGAGCATTTGAATGATATGAAATACATCATCAACCAATTGACATTTTTGTAATTATGCAATATATGATTGAAATAAATGGTAAATTTGGACAAATATTGTCCAAATTGAGCATTGAATAACACAAAGATCGGAAAACCGGTCCGGTGGGGTACGGTACCGGTACTGGTACCGTGCGTACCAGACGAAACCGACGAAGCTGGCGGAAGGCGGTGCTGGCGGAAGCAACGGACGAATCCGGCGGAAGACGTTCGTAGGCGGAAGGCGGTGCCTGAAGCTTCGATCGAGGCGGAAGCTTCGATTGAAGCTTCGATCGAGGCGGAAGCTTCGATTGAAGCTTCCAGTGATGGCGGAAGCTTCGATTGAAGCTTCCGGTGATGGCGGAAGCTTCGACATCCAGTGCTTGAAGCCTGAAGCTTCGATTGAAGCTTCCAGTGATGGCGAAGCTTCGACATCCAGTGCTTGAAGCTTCCGCTGGCGCCTGAAGATCGAAGCTTCAGGCGGCTAGCCACCGCCGTTCCGCCCGCCTGAAGCCGCCACTGCCTCCCTCCTCCGCGTCCGCCTTGAGCCGCGTTCCGCTCGTGGTTCCGGTGCTGGTCGATGGTCGGACCGGTACCGTACCGTACGGTACGGTTTTCAAATCATTAGAATAACATGAAATACATCATCAACCAATTGACCTTTATGAAGATGGTAATAAATAATGAATTGCAAGCTCTCTTATTAATGAGTTCTCTAACAAAAAGTTGAGAGACATTAGTTGTATCCCATAGCAATACAACACCTAATGACAAGTATTCATGACCCTAGCTGTATCACGTTTATTGAATGAAGAAAGTAGAAGGAAGTATGTGAAATCAAATAGCTCTCCAGCGTTGGTGATAGAAAGTCATGGTATAAGCAAAAGTAAAACTCCTCATCACCATAGAAAATTTAGAAGCAAGTCAACTTCAAGAAAGGATATAGAGTGAAAATTTGGAAGCAAATCAACTTCAAGAAAGGATATAGAATGCAACTGTTGCCATTAGGAGGGTCACATAAAGAAATATTTTTGGTCATTGAAGAAAGCTAAGGAAGGAAGCAGTAGTAAAAAAAGAAGATCAAGATAGACTACTATATAATGGATAGTGATGTTGGCCCTTAGTAACAAATGACATAAAAAGTTTTTTATTAGTCAATAGAAGAGAGTTAAATTATTGATATAGGTTCTTTTTTCCTTGCCTCCCCTAATATTGATTATTTTTTTTATTACTATAACATTGTAAATTAGGTGTTGTTGAAATGAGAAATGAAGATACTTTAGTTATTAAAGTAAAAGAATACAACATTTTCAAAACTAATCTTGAGCACAAGATAGCTCTACAAGTTGCTAGGTATATTCTAGATTTGAGATTTGGTAGGATTTCACCTAGTGTACTTGATGATAATCATGGCTTTAGGAGCATATTTGGTAATGGAAACTAAAAACCGACAAAAAGGTCAGAGGAAGTAAATAACATACTCTTTACAACATATATATAGAGCTTTTCAAAGGGCAAATCAATACTTCTTCAGCACCACCTACTTCAAATATGACCTAGGAGACTTCATGAGTTATTCTATTAAGTAAGAACATTTTTTCCAAAGGTATGGATATAAGTCTTTGTGATTATTATTTATATAGTAACCAATATAGAATTTCTAATATTACAAATGACCGAGAAAAAGACACTATGCTACTTGATATTGTTTACTCATATGCTTTTTTTATGGACACTAAATTAGTAGGGGTGCTCATACCAAGGTTATAAAAATGGGTAATATGGGGCAATACAATCGGTTTGTACCAGTTTGAGCAAGGATATGTGTACGGAATATTTTGTTTTGGATGGAAGAAGCAAAACAGAAGGAGGAAGAAAAAGAGGAAGAAGAAGAAGGGAGGAAGGAAGAAGGAGGAAGGAGGAAGGCTTGCCTTTGCAGCTTGCAACAAGTGGAAGGAGAAATGAGGAAGGAGGTAGCTCACCTTTGTGGTTAACAGTGAGCAGGAGGAGAATAGAAGAAGCGAGAGAAAAAGGAGGAGGAGAATAGAAGAAAGGAGAGAAAAAGAAGGAGATAACTCATAACTTATGCTCTTCTCTTCTCGTGGGCGAGCTTCTGCGAAGAACTTCTCCTCTGCTGAGAGTTTCTGCAATGCTACACTTGGTTCCATTTGGTTTACTCCAATATGTTTCGGTCCAAGAATGGATCGGAACACCGGTCTGGAGGTATTTAAAACCATGGTTCATGCTTTATTATATTTATAGATGATGCATTTGGTGAAGTGGGGGAGGGGGTACACCATGAAAACCAAAATGAAGTGTTTGAAAATTTTAAAACTTTTTATGCTATATTAGAAGGGGAAATGGGTAGAATGTTAAAATGACTACATAATGAGATAGAGTAGAATATACATCTAATAGGTTTAAAGAGTATTTGTTTAGCATGTTATTAGAAATTAATTAATTGTTCCATTAACTTATGGACATAATAATGTCGTTGAAAAGATGTCATTGTAGAAAAGCATAGATATATGTTATTAAATATTGGTGTTTATCTTGACTATTTATTGTTGTGATTGGATTTGATATAATTTGCATTTATATATAGTGTTATTGATTACATAATTGAAGTTTAGGGAATTGTGCAAAACTCCCAACAAATTGAACTAGAAGTTTTACAAGTTTTTCTTCAATTGAGTACTCGGCCTCACCTGTTGCCAATTATTTTATTTGTTCAAGTGATATTCACACGCTTTATGTTGTCTTTCAACTGTTCTTTATTCTCATTGCTATTTGATGCTTAGTGAATATATGCTGATTCTGTCAGGTTAAAGTTTCATCAGATAAGCGTAGGTGGAGTTTCCGGAAAAGATCATCTAGGAATCAAGTGCTAAACAACTCTGTTATTTCAGATCCTATGTCTGTTTGCTCTAGCAAGCGAACTGAAGATATTTTAACCAATAATCTCCACTCATCAAAGTATTCTTTGCCAGAGAAACCCCAAATAAAAGAAACGCCAATTGAAGAATCTCCATTACCATCTAATATTGTAAATACTGAAGCTGCTCCATCACTTTTTGATATAAGCATTTCTTCAGCTTCAACTGTCCCGAATGAACATGACATTGTTATTATTCAGACGGCTATAAGGGGATATTTGGTACTTATTTAACCTGATTTCTAATTCTTTATTATTTACTTATCTTTCTTGACAAACGGAAGTGTTTTCAGGCTAGGTATACACTTCATAAACTTAAGAGTGTTGTCAAGCTGCAAGCGGCTGTACGTGGACTTCTTGTAAGAAGGCAGGCTATTGGAACTTTGCGTTGTACTCAAGCCATCATAAGAATGCAAGCACTTGTAAGGGCTAAACGAGCTCGTCAACTGGTTGAAAACTCAACTTCTTCAGAAGAAACCAAGTTCCAGGTAGCTAAATTAAAGACCCATTAAAGCATCCCCTGAAACCATATATTAAATTTCAGGTTCTGCTAGAAATTTTAACATGTTTTATTTGATTCAGCTTTGGTCATATGTTTGCGGCTATATCAATCCTGTGAAATATCTCATGTTTGGCTGTGATTTTAAATATTCACATTATTTTTCTTCTAATTGTTTCAACTAATGTATTTCTCCACATTTTTTATGTAAGTGCCTGTTCCTCGTGATCTTTCACCTTTAAGACAGTGTGATTAGATAACTCCAATATATCATATATTTTTATTGACGGTTCTTTCTATTACTACATTGAAAGGCAGTGATGATGTCTAGGTTTATTTTTACCATGTTGATGATAAAGTTGCCCCGGTGGTCTGGATTTGACTAAAAAATAAATGAATTCGAGGATGTTTTTATGTGTTAGTATGAGTTTATAAATACGTATAATGATAATTTTATATGTTATTATGAGTTCTTCTCTAAGATCATACTTCTCATAGAATTTTTGTACGTTATAAATACACATCAGGATAAAGTTGTACTGGAACCTGACTGAATAACATTTCTAGCATTTGCTGTTGGTACTTCATAGTGTTATGTTTATTTTATTTATTAAGTTATTCTTTATCTTTGTCGTTTCTTTTCACATTCTTGATTAGGGAAAAGGAGATTCTTTTGAGAAAAAGAGTAAAACATCAATCAAGAATTTACTTTCAAATGGGCTTGCTCGACAGGTATGGCTATTTCTCATTGTTTTTTTACTGAGTATACTTCTTACAATCTGTTTTGCTTTAATGTAAAGTTCCATCTTTTCATTATTCCAAGCTTTTGGAGACCGCACCAACTCGGAAAACCATGTGCATAAAATGTGATCCTTCGAAGTCTGATTCTGCATGGAAGTGGTTGGAGAGATGGATGTCTGTAACAGCAGCAGGAGCAGGCCATCAACCTGAGCAAAACTTCAATCAAGATGGCTGGGAACTAGAGGACGATGTTCAAAAGACGATGGAGACTGATCTGCATCGTGCCGTGACACTACCTGATTTGAATACGGCTTCGACAGAATTAGTAAAGACGGGTGATGGTAACAATAGTGTGACAACTGGAAATATTGATGATATTCACATTCAAACTTCAGTCGCATCAGATAGTTCCTTTGAATCTTCACTTAAAGATGATGGAAAAGACTTGGAGCTCGAAAATGAGGGTCTGGACACCATAATTGAAGATTATACAGAAAGTGAAATGATTAAGGACAGTCTAGTTTCTAAAACGGATGACAAAGCATTGCTACAAAATGCAAGCTCAGAAACACTAGTAGGATCTGAACCTGATGGAACTGAATGTGCAAAAGACACCTATAGCCATACTAATTGCAATCCGGCATCTCCTGCAGCCCAGGCAAAGTCTGAAGAGCTGAGTTCAATTGCAATCAATGGTCGCTCTGCTAGTACTACTAATCAAAATGTTGCATCGAACCCCAACATTGAGAGCAATAGCCTTCAAGCTGCATCCTTTACAGACAAGGAAGAATGGAAGTCAGCAGAGAACTCAATGCTTCATGATTCTAGGATTCAAGCTGCAGATTCAGAATGTGATACTGAAATATCTATCTGTTCCACGCTTGACTCACTGGACAGATCTGAAATGGGAGGCGGCGAGATTGTTTCTGGAATTGGAGCAGTGGAGAAAAAGAATTGTTCCGTCAGTCTCGATGCTGATAAAGCTCTCGATATTTCCAGTATAAACGATATGGTGAGTGACTCTACCATCAATTCAGATCAAGGGCAGGATGGAAATGAGCAGACTGTGGCCAACCCAAATGATTCCATCAGCATGCTACAGATTGATCAAAATCCATCAGAGCCAACTACATTTGCCGTGCAGAATCATCTGGTAGGTACAATAGAACAAGATAGGTCGCCTGAAGGAACTCCCAGAAGTCATGCAACAACAGCACCTGATCCACATGGAACACCATCTAGTGATACCTCCTTGGGGTTCAAAAAAGGTAAGAAGGATCACAAGATTCTTACACATAAGCAAAGATCTCATTCGGTTGGTAAAAGCTCGCCATCAAATCCAAACAGCGATATAGTTGGAAGAAGTAGCACGGAGAATTTATCAAAAGATTCCAGGATCCAGAAGAGGCGCAACTCTTTTGGGATCACAAAGACCGAACATATTGCTGAGGAGCCTAGGCCCAGCAGCAGCAATCATCTTCCAGGTTACATGCAGGCCACTGCATCAGCAAGAGCTAAAGCCCATGCTATTCAATCTCAAAAGTCCAGCCCTGATCTGCTTGATCACCAGCTTAAGAAAAGACATTCTTTGCCTACTGACGATGAAAACCAAACTTCATCCCCGCGCATACAAAGGGCTGCATCACAAACTCTGCAGAGTGCAAAGTGCAATGGAACTCATTCTCCGCTGACTCATGCTGGTAAATTACTGGACTGATGAATCCTTGGTAAACTGACCTTCGTGCATTCTTTTTTGAACTGCTGTTGATGTCATTTTCTCATATCGTCAACAACTTGATTTTCTGTGCATTCCAACTCCTTGACATTTTTCACTGACACGGTCTATCATTTTCAGAGAGGTGGAAAAGATGAAATCAACCCTCGGAACCAACCTTTAATCTGAACCTTGCATATGTATATAGTTTTTCTCGATGTCACGTGTGCGCGAGATTTAATTTGCTCGGTTATGCTTTTGATGTTTTTAAAGCCATTGGATTTATATGCTTCACTGAAGTCTATGTATAATACAACTGGTGAGGGATTTGCATTTGAATACGATCCTTTGTATTTATTTGCATGTTCTTTCAAAGTCTTGGACTTCATTCAATAACTGTTATTTTTTTTTTCAAGTTCTACTGAGGAAAGCATTATTTAAGGTTTCCGTTATACATAATCGTGCATGCATAGAGGTGGCAAAGGACTTATAGCTTAGTTGTCCTTTGAAATGGTTAAAGCATTAGGCATACAAACATGTTAGGTATGACTTGGCATAGTTTTCAACTTGGCATATTTGAGATGAACTCTACTAGTTCTCGATGGCTTCAAAATGCTTGTGCCTGAACCCTCACCCTTGGTCGTTTCTTGGCAACTCGTTGGACATGGCCCAATGGAGGCTTCTCAGCCAAATCGGACAGGCCTAGTGTCTGTGATTATAGCGAACTCCTCTTGCCAATTATTGGTTTTCAAATATGTTGTCTTGGGGAACTTGGAGCCAGAGGTGCCTTTGAACCTACAAGACCGTTAGGTGCATCATCTTTGCCTCCCTTCTATCGGTTGAAAGGAATCACCCAATAATTGGCAAATCTCTCCAAAACTATAGTTAGGGTTCCTTTTCATGCCTCTATGCAATTGTTCACCATATTCTTTATTATTTCATATTAGTTAGTCCTAGTGGCAGTGATTGGAGCGAACTCCCCAAAGAATTTGGAGCTAGAGGTGTCTTTGAACCTACAAGACCCCTGCTGCCTCATCCTTTCTTCCCTCCAATAGGTCGAAAGGAGCCATCCTACAGGTAGCAAATCTCTCCAACCCATCGTTGAGGTTCCTTCTCAGGCCTTATGCTACTGTTCACCATTTTCTCTACTATTTTAAATAAATACTATGATTGAGTCCTTTTGATAGAAACAAATTTGAACAAGGGAGACTATCATGGAGGAACTATCTTATCAACAATTTTCTCACTGTCTCCACCTTTTCAAACTCTTAAAATTATAGTGCCTCCCTTTAGAAGTAGATGTTGGACATCTTTGACATAGAGAATAGATTTTATCTATTACGTTTCCAATCTAAGCATGTGGCTCTACAACCCTAACTTGTGGCCCTTGAACAATGCAAGGAGTGTCCTTACCCTAATCTCATGGAATGCTAATTTCCAAGCCCATGTTGAACATATATGGTTCCCCCCCTCCTTAGCCAATTCCTTATCCCACTTTAAAAACTTTACCTCATTGCTTGGTTTTATTAACTTTGGGTTTTTAGGGTCATGTGTAACCTTGCACCTAGTGTAATAACATAAAAGGGATTCAAATGAAATAATACTCTCTAAAGTTGATCGCGCCTTTGCTACCCAATGTAGCTCGACCTATTTAGTCAAACCATTATCACTTATCTTACATTACTCTTGTCCTATTTAGTCAAGCCATTATCACCTATTTTGCATTGCAAGTTTCTTATCATACTCCTCTTTACTTCAACGTCAAAAACTCCATCCATAACAAGTCTAAACTCTTTAAGTTTCACACTTCTTGGAAATTCTATATTAAGGTTGATCAAATTATTTCTAACCGTTGGAATTGGACTAACCTATCCGGTTCTAATATACAAGGCATGATCTTATTGAAACCACTGTTAACCTTAAGTGAGCACCACTACTCAACATCTGTAAGCCTCAAGACCTCTAACGCCTAGTGAAGGTATTGCTCTCACTTTCTTGCCTCGTTAACAAATCTAAAGCCCCATCTAGCTAGATTAAGCTTAACTGGACCTTAGCTAAGTGCAAATAGATCAAGCATGGTGAATGTAACTCAAATATTTTCATGAGCTCGTCTTTATTAGGGTATCATAAATGCTTATTCTAGGAAACCATCCTTAATGCTCCACCATCTCTGCCAACTTCGTCAGTTTCTACAAAAATCTTATAGGCTATCTAGCTTGTCACCCACACCTCTCACCTTCTCTCTCTTTCCTCTAAGGACAAAGGTAAAACCCGGTTTGGCAAAATTGGTCAGCTACTTTTGCTGATTAAGATAGTATTTTTTTGAAAAGTTAAGGTATTTAGCAAGTTGCTTCTCAGTTTCAAACCCACAAGCAACATAGGTTTGAAAAAGCTAGGAGGGAACTACTTTTGACTATTTTTTAGCTATAGTAATATATACTTTTTGTATCTCATATCCACATTTACATTCATGGGGTCTTTATGTGATAAAATTATTTTTTAAAATAATTATTTTAATAAAAATTATTAAATTTAAAATTATTTTCTATTATTATTTTTAAAAAATTTAATAAAAATTTTAGCAAAAATATTATTATTTTAATGAAATTATTATTATTTAATTTAAATTTTTAATATAAAATTATTTATTACTATTATTTTAGTTTTATTTTTAAATAATCTATTTAAAAAAATATTTTTTAAAAAATATTATTATTATTATTTTTTTAAAATTGACCAGCACAACACTTCACCCAAATACATTTTAACTTTTCTAATTAGCTACTTTTCAACTAGCACAATACTTCACCCAAACACCTTTTAATTTTTTCCAATTAGTACTTTTTAAACCATCAAATACTAAAAGTTTTAGCTTGCCAAACAGAGGCAAAAGCCTTGGACCAAATAGCTTCACTAGCAAATTATTCTAATCCATTTTTAGTACTCTCTAAGCAAGATTTCTTTCCTAGCGTTGGAAGGGCCTTCTCTCAAACATTCAATTACTTGAGAGGGCTTCACTAGAATCATTGGCAATGAAAAATCTACTAGTGACCTTAGCCAGCTTCAGTGTCAAGATCGTCTAAGATGACTTAATCCTACCATTATTAAAGCTAACTCACTGCCTGATAACATGTAGGTATCCAACTTCACGATGAATGGCTCATAGGATCTCCATACCTTTGCTTGGTGATGATATTAGCTCTTCTATTTCTAAAATTAAGCTAAATTTTGATCTTGTGAGAACCTTTTAGGCCTAGAGAGAACATAAATGATCGGCATGTAATAAAAACAAATTATCTATTTTAATTGAAACACTTTCTTGGCCTCGGTGACTCTTGAAAGGAATAAAAAATCTTATGTAGTTTGCAAGTTACCCCAAAAATTAAACTCTTCGATGAAAACTACTACTCCGTAGATTTCCTACCGCTTTCTACTTAGCTAATATTGGCATTAGTAGAGTCAAATCTTATTTTCTTTGCGGCAACTATTTCGACAATTGGTTGTTTATATTTTTTTTTTCATGAACTCATTTGGTTTGTTTTGAGTAGTTTATGTGGTTTTTTTTATTGATTTTAAAAATTGTTGCTACTATAGTTTTTTTGTTATTTGCATGCTCGATGACTGCTTCTATTACCCTAATAATTTTATGATGTTTACGAAAATCTATATTGATTTTTTTTAAAGGCAGAGCCTCTCTCAATTCTTAATATTATTAGATTAGCTCTGCTTAATCTCCATGATATTCACTACACCTAGATATCCAAGGGAAATGATCATACACCAACCAAATCGATCAACCCATACTAGGAGAAGAATAGTGGACTAGACTACCTCATTAGGGACTCGTCAAGTCACTACTTTTTAGCTCTCTAATTCTCTGGTTCGAGTCAGCATTGTTTTTGAGTTAGCTGTAATTAGAGTAATCATCCAATATATTCACTACAATATCAGAGTTGAACAATGAAGTTGGAGCTTCATCAATTTGCCATAACCTTAATTGAAGATAAAGAAGCCCAAATAGATGAAGAAGAGCTCCATGTATTAATAAAATCAATTTTCTTTTGACTAGAGTTATGAATTTTGTTATCACATACACTCCTATAAAGTCCAATCAAGCGACTAATTGGTTTGTAATTATTGGCTTACTAACTAGCTAAACGATTTAAGTCGTATCTTAGCTTTTGACCTAAGAGGTTCATTTTGTTAATGGCATTATCAAACTCAGGATACTAGGTGTCACGCCCCGGTCAGATCAGCCTAGAATTAGCGCTTATTCGCTTCCTAGAGCCGTCCGGCGGAATACCAGAACGTAACTCTCCCTAGGGTTTCCGACCCGAAATTAGAAACCCTAATCTCCCCGAACGATTTGTTTTATCCCCAAAATACAATTCGCACGGAGAAATCCGAGAAACCCTAATTCAGGAAAAATCAAACCCTAAATACCTCAACTCAATTTTGACCCGAGAGTCAAAATTATAGCCTTGCTGACGTCGGCATGACGTCAGCCCTCGATCGAATTTCGCCGCCGCGCGTAAATCTCCGTCGCTGACGTAAGCTCGCATCAGCCGCCCGAAAATGCTTCTGCCGCGCCGAATTTGCACGCTGACGTCAGGATGACGTCGGCCGCCCGATTTCGTTCGTCGAAAGAATTTCGCCCGCGCTGACGTACGCCTTGCGTCAGCGTCTCCGATTTCGAATTCGCTCGAATTCGATTTTGACTGCGCCGCTGTTGACCCGCACCGCCACGTCAGCCCGCCTCGTTTCGAATGCCAATCACCTTCACCGCGTCCGCCTTCGTCTTCTCCACACGACGCCGCTGCGTCGTTTCTTTCCGCCGAGCATCGCCGCTTTCGCGAACTCACCGGAGCCCTTCGTCGACGTCCAACTATCGTGCGTCGACAGCAGGATATCACACAGATCGGAGAAGAGGAATAGCTCTTTATTCACCTGGAAAGAGTTACAAAACCTTCTCGCCAGTCGACCCCCGGTCGCCGGACTCCCTCTTCCCTCCCTCACCAGCGAACCAATCGCCGATTACAATATCTCTCAAAGTTTTCTCTCTAACCTCAAATCCTCGCCGGAGATCGAACGCCTCCCGTCCGCCCTCGTCCGCAGCTTTATAAGGGAAGCGCCGCCGCTCCCTTCCGTGCGACCCGTTCGCGTTTCCAGATCCAGCCGCCGCCTCCGCTTTTGTCGTCGACGACGAGGTCGTCGCTTGCCTCGGCTCCGAGCGGCGCGGAGAAGACGTGGCTGCCGAAGATCTCGCTGCCGCGTCCGTGAAGATAGGAGAGGAGAGCGCATCCGCTTCCTCCGTTGTCGCCCGCGAGCTCCGCGCGGACGGGTTCGGGCGAGGAAGGATCTCCGTGGAGTGGGCCGCTGCCCACTTCATACATCCTTTGGATCTGGGCTTGGGCCGGACCGGGTAGACCGGGCCCTGACAATACTCCCCCGCCCAATTTGGACATCGTCCTCGATGTCTCTAGCGGGCGGATCCTGCAGAACCATCGCTCCGATCCTCAAAGCACCAACCCGACACTGCTGCGCTCCCGTGGCAGTGTGTGGAACTACCTGCAGTGATCCAATCCGCGGTTGCTCGGTTTCTTCAGCCTCCTCGACTGGATTCTGTGCCGCTATCGCCATGAGCTTTTGCTTGCTGGGGCAATCCTTTACCCAGTGAGGACCGCTGCACCAAAACTCCACCTGTGGCTTTTGCTCCCGTCGTCCTGGTGAACCCTTGTTCTGCCGGTAAAACGGTCTACCTCTCTCTGGAACTCTAGCTCCCGGCGGTGTGCGTGGGGAGCCGCGCTTTGGTGGTGCTGGTTTGAAATTTCTGTTATCCACCAGAGATTCGGCCACCGCCGCAGCCGCCCTCCAGTCAACTGGCTCGCGACGTCGGACCTCCGTTTCTGCCCATGGCTGAAGGCCCCGTAGGAAGAAATACCTCCTATCGTCCTCCGTCATGCCTGGAAGCTCCAGCATCAAAGTAGAGAAAGCCCGGACGTACTCCTGGATCGAGCCTGTATGCCTCAGCCGATCCAGTTTGCCACGCTCCTGGTCCGCCGAGTTTCCGGGAAGAAACTGCCGCCGCAGTTCCTCACGAAAAGTCTCCCAAGTCCAACTAGTAGTTCCTGATGTAGAGCCGACTTTGGTTCGCCACCAAAGTTTCGCGTCGCCTGTAAGATAGGCGACGCACACCTGTACCCGATCTCCTGCAGAAATATGGTTAGCTGAAAACAGTTGCTCCATATCCCAGATAAAGTTTTCGATCTCTCTGGACGATCGAGCCCCCCCGAACGTCGCTGGGTCCGGCACGCGCATCCTCGGTTTGGGAGCCTCCTGCTCCACCGGTGCTGATTTCGATACTTGCGCTAGGGCTAGGCGCAGTACCTTTACTTCTGCGTGCATGTCCTCCTTCATGCGAGCCATCTCCCCTGGCAGATGGATCAGACGCTCCATGGTCTGTTGCATGACCTTGATCTGCAACCTCCGCTGCTCGATCTGCAACCTCTGTTGCTCGATCAGCAATTCTTGATCCTCCACAGTCGTCTGAAGACTTTCCACCTGTGGAATCATCCCATTGCCTCCACCACTGGCCAAACCGAGCACCTGCTCGATCTGAGCGATGCGATCACCCTGGTTCACCATCTCCTCAGGATCAGCCGTCTCCTTGGCTTTTCCTTTATCCTACCTGGGTCGGGCGTCCTCTGACGCTCCTCTAGCAGTATGGGTGATTTTCTGGAACTTCAGACCTTTCCTCACCTTCGAGGGTGAGGCTGAAGGTGTTGTGTTTGCTGGAACACGTTAGCCTGCTCTGATACCTGTTGTCACGCCCCGGTCGGATCGGCCTAGAATTAGCGCTTATCCGCTTCCTAGAGCCGTCCGGCGGAATACCAGAACGTAACTCTCCCTAGGGTTTCCGACCCGAAATTAGAAACCCTAATCTCCCCGAACGATTTGTTTTATCCCCAAAATACAATTCGCACGGAGAAATCCGAGAAACCCTAATTCAGGAAAAATCAAACCCTAAATACCTCAACTCAATTTTGACCCGAGAGTCAAAATTATAGCCTTGCTGACGTCGGCGTGACGTCAGCCCTCGATCGAATTTCCCCGCCGCGCGTAAATCTCCGTCGCTGACGTAAGCTCGCGTCAGCCGCCCGAAAACGCTTCTGCCGCGCCGAATTTGCACGCTGACGTCAGGATGACGTCGGCCGCCCGATTTCGTTCGTCGAAAGAATTTCGCCCGCGCTGACGTACGCCTTGCGTCAGCGTCTCCGATTTCGAATTCGCTCGAATTCGATTTTGACTGCGCCGCTGTTGACCGGCACCGCCACGTCAGCCCGCCTCGTTTCGAACGCCAATCACCTTCACCGCGTCCGCCTTCGTCTTCTCCACACGATGCCGCCGCGTCGTTTCTTTCCGCCGAGCGTCGCCGCTTTTGCGAACTCACCGGAGCCCTTCGTCGACGTCCAACGATCGTGCGTCGACAGCAGGATATCACACAGATCGGAGAAGAGGAATAGCTCTTTATTCACCTGGAAAGAGTTACAAAACCTTCTCGCCAGTCGACCCCCGGTCGCCGGACTCCCTCTTCCCTCCCTCACCGGCGAACCAATCGCCGATTACAATATCTCTCAAAGCTTTCTCTCTAACCTCAAATCCTCGCCGGAGATCGAACGCCTCCCGTCCGCCCTCGTCCGCAGCTTTATAAGGGTAGCGCCGCCGCTCCCTTCCGCGCGACCCGTTCGCGTTTTCAGATCCAGCCGCCGCCTCCGCTTTTGTCGTCGACGACGAGGTCGTCGCTTGCCTCGGCTCCGAGCGGCGCGGAGAAGACGTGGCTGCCGAAGATCTCGCTGACGCGTCCGTGAAGATAGGAGAGGAGAGCGCATCCGCTTCCTCCGTTGTCGCCCGCGAGCTCCGCGCGGACGGGTTCGGGCGAGGAAGGATCTCCGTGGAGTGGGCTGCTGCCCACTTCATACATCCATTGGATCTGGGCTTGGGCCGGACCGGGTAGACCGGGCCCTGACACTAGGTGTTAGGCCCTGGGCTCCCCGGTTCAGCCCAGTGAAGGATGGGCCTGGCCCAAGCCCACGACGGAGAACAACTCACGGATCAATGTCAAAATCGGATGAAGATTTTGACCGAAGCTTAGCCATCATCTCGTGCGGACGACGGCACCCTCACGCAGGACTCGGACGAGGCTGGCAGGCACGCGCTGGCGTGCGCGAACGAAGCAACCGAGCTTCGTCAACACACCACGCAAGCTCCGGACGACGCGGTCGACGCCGAACGAAGCGGACGTCGAGCGGCTGGACGCGTAGAAGGCAGAGACGCCGTAGTCTCCGCGAGCATCAGAAGGCTTGGACGCTCGATTTGGAGTGAACGCGGACGCGATGGAAGCGGAGGCTGAAGGCAGGCGCGCACGACTCGGATGAAGGCGGTTTCTCTATAAAGCTCAACGAAGGGAGCAAGCAGAGAAGGAGGGAACGAATCAGGAAACTACGGAGAGGAGGTTCAGCGAACGTAGGAGCGAACGACGAGCGTGAGTTTTCCGGCGACGTGAGGAACAGAGACGAGAGCGTGAGAGGGAGAGGTTTTGTAGCTTCCAGTTGAGTAATAAAGCTTTCCTCTTCCACTGAATTCCTGTGTTTCTTCTCCGGCGACGGCACCTCCCCTGCTCCCCTGTTCTTCGGTGTACGGCGGCGACGAACCTCGGCAGCAGGCGGCTGCGAGGTCGTCGACGATCGGCGACAAGGCGAGAGCACAGGCGACGCATCCTTCCTTCCCGGCGACGTGCGACGAACGCGGCGGCGTTCGAAAGCTCGGTGTCGAACAGAGGTTGAAGACGACGCGAGTTTCGGCGTTCGAAACGAGGCGAAGTCAAGTCAACGGCATCGACGCGAAATCGAAACGATCGAATTCGATTTTGGTGTGACGTCAGCGTGACGTCATCGGAGGAAAATCGGCGCGCGGCGAAACCAGATCGGAGGGCTGACGTCAGGCGTGACGTCAGCGACAGAAATCAACTTTGCGAGTGATTTTGACTTCGGTCAAAATCGAATTGGAGGTATTATAATTTGGGTTTTCGATTCTTTCTCGGATTTCTCAAATTAGAGTTAGGGTTTCTTCTGAGAGAATTGTAATTTGAGGGATAAAAAGTGAGCGTGAACTAGGGTTTTGAATTTGGGGACGAAATTCGATCCGGAAACCCTAGCGCGATCACGTTCCGGTGTTCCGCCGGACGGCTCTGAGACAACGGATAAGCGTTGTTTTTGGACCGATCCGACCGGGGCGTGACAACAGGTATCAGAGCTTAAAGTGATCCAACAGCAATATGGTGAATCAAGGAGATCGTATTGCCCGGATCGAGCAAGTGCTCGGTTTGACTGGGAATAGCCGAGATGCGGTAGTTCCTCATGTGGAGGAACTCCATCGCACAATAGAGGAGCAAAGACTGCAGATCCTTGCTCTCCAACAGGCTTTGGCTGGAGTAGTGGAGGCTCCCCAGAATGCTGAAGGCATGGCAGCCCTACAAGAACAAGTAGGGGCTTTGCAAGGACAGGTGACGACGTTGGCAACGCAGGTAGCCAACACCACGGCAGTTCAGCAACAGATAGTGGCGGACCTTGCGGTGATGCGCATGGCACTGGCGCAGGCCCAAGGGAGTGGCCCTACAGCAACCAGGACAGAGTATGGGGCTCCCAACGGCAACGGGAAGATTCGCACCCCAGAACCTGCAATGTTCAAAGGGGCCAGATCTGCAAAAGTGTTGGGTAACTTTTTATGGGACATGCAACAATATTTTGAAGCTAACCATGTCACAGATCAGGAGAAAGTGAGAGTGTGCACAGCATATCTCTCAGATGATGCAAAGCTCTGGTGGAGAACCAAAGTAGATTCTACATCAGAGGCGGCGAACTGGACTTGGGAGGTGTTCCGAGAGGAACTGCGACAACAGTTCCTTCCCGGAAACTCGGTGGACCAGGCACGAGAGGCGGTGGATCGGCTAAAGCATACAGGGACGATCCAGGAGTATGTCAGGGCGTTCTCCGCGCTGATGTTGGAGCTACCTGAGATGGCAGAGGGAGATAGGAGGTACTTCTTCCTCCGGAATCTCCAACCCTGGGCGGCAACGGAGGTACGAAGACATGCACCACAGGACTGGAGGACGGCTGCTGCTATAGCCGAGTCCTTGGTGGACCAGAGGACTTCAGGGACGACCTTTCAGAGAGCACAGAGGTCACCCCCGAAGCGACCATCTCCACCTAGACCCAGAGCGCCAGAGAGAGAGAGGCCCTCTCCCCGACGAAACGGAGGACAACCAGCGTGGCAGGAGCATGCTCGACCTGCAGAGCGAGGGCAAGGTCAACTGAGACCGATTGCCTGCTTTTTGTGCAAGGGACCGCACCGGATACGCGACTGTCCGGATCGACAGAGGGTGAACGCTATTGCAGCAATCGTGCATCGGGAGCTAGCTGAGAAACCGGCAGTGGTGCAGGACGAGGAACCAGTAGAGGCCCGCATAGGAGTTGTGCGCATCGCCTCAGTGGTCGCAGGAGGACCATCGCCGACAACCGCAGAAGCAGAGCCGAAAGACGCAGTCGACAAAGGTAATGTCGAGCAAAAGCCGAACTCCGAAGAGATAGACCCTCTACAGGAGAAGAAAACATGGAGGCAAGTAGTGGAGGAGAAGGCTCCACTGAAGTCCTCGAATTCTTCGGATACAGAAAGGGATGATAGGCCTCAGTAGATTCATGGGATGTATTGGTCTTTAGACGACTCTATAGAAAACGACCCAAGGTTCCAAAGGTACGCGGCTTCCCGCCAGCAAGCAAAGAGAGAACGGCGAGGTCGGGCCTGAGCGCCCGCGCCGGACATCGAGGGCGATGTCCAAATTGGGCCGGGGAGAATTGTTAGGCCCTGGGCTCCCCGGTTCAGCCCAGTGAAGGATGGGCCTGGCCCAAGCCCACGACGGAGAACAACTCACGGATCAATGTCAAAATCGGATGAAGATTTTGACCGAAGCTTAGCCATCATCTCGTGCGGACGACGGCACCCTCACGCAGGACTCGGACAAGGATGGCAGGCACGCGCTGGCGTGCGCGAACGAAGCAACCGAGCTTCGTCAACTCACCACGCGAGCTCCGGACGACGCGGTCGACGCCGAACGAAGCGGACGTCGAGCGGCTGGACTCGTAGAAGGCAGAGACGCCGTAGTCTCCGCGAGCATCGGAAGGCTTGGACGCTCGATTTGGAGTGAACGCGGACGCGATGGAAGCGGAGGCTGAAGGCAGGCGCGCACGACTCGGATGAAGGTGGTTTCTCTATAAAGCTCAACGAAGGGAGCAAGCAGAGAAGGAGGGAACGAATCAGGAAACTACGGAGAGGAGGTTCGGCGAACGTAGGAGCGAACGACGAGCGTGAGTTTTCCGGCGACGTGAGGAACAGAGACGAGAGCGTGAGAGGGAGAGGTTTTGTAGCTTCCAGTTGAGTAATAAAGCTTTCCTCTTCCACTGAATTCCTGTGTTTCTTCTCCGGCGACGGCACCTCCCCTGCTCCCCTGTTCTTCGGTGTACGGCGGCGACGAACCTCGGCAGCAGGCGGCTACGAGGTCGTCGACGATCGACGACAAGGCGAGAGCACAGGCGACGCATCCTTCCTTCCCGGCGACGTGCGACGAACGCGGCGGCGTTCGAAAGCTCGGTGTCGAACAGAGGTTGAAGACGACGCGAGTTTCGGCGTTCGAAACGAGGCGAAGTCAAGTCAACGGCATCGACGCGAAATCGAAACGATCGAATTCGATTTTGGTGTGACGTCAGCGTGACGTCATCGGAGGAAAATCGGCGCGCGGCGAAACCAGATCGGAGGGCTGACGTCAGGCGTGACGTCAGCGACAGAAATCAACTTTGCGAGTGATTTTGACTTCGGTCAAAATCGAATTGGAGGTATTATAATTTGGGTTTTCGATTCTTTCTCGGATTTCTCAAATTAGGGTTAGGGTTTCTTCTGAGAGAATTGTAATTTGAGGGATAAAAAGTGAGCGTGAACTAGGGTTTCGAATTTGAGGACGAAATTTGGTCCGGAAACCCTAGCGCGATCACGTTCCGGTGTTCCGCCGGACGGCTCTGAGACAACGGATAAGCGTTGTTTTTGGACCGATCCGACCAGGGCGTGACACTAGGTGTTAGGCCTGTAATTAAGCTTAAGCTCGGTTAAGCAACTTAAGCCGGATTAACACGCCACGTCAGCCAAATCACAACCGAAATCGAAATTTCGGGCGTCGACTTGACCGAGCGCCTCGAATCGAACGTCGCTTCTTCATTCGCTCGAAGCACGTCACGCACGTCGGACGCGCCGCGCCTGCTCGCCGCCTGAGGGAAGGAGAGCACGACGCTGTCTCTCGCCATCGCTCGAGGAGGAGGCGACGCTCTCGTCGCTTAGTTCGTCCGCCTCCGTTGGAGAAGGGGGAACTCCACCGTTTGCCGCTCGAAGGGGAAGGATGCTCTCGTCCGCCTCTGTTCGTCGTCTTCGACTCGTGGAGAGGACGAAGCGCAGATGCTGGTGGAGGGGAGCGCTCATTGCTTGTGGTGGTGAAGATCACACTCGTCGTCACCCGTCGTGGGGGCAAGAGCAGGGTGGAGGTCAAGAGCAGGGTGGAGGTGCGCACTCGTCCGAAGCTCGTGGAGGAGATGCGTGCCTAGAGGAGGATGGCTCTATGGGGAAAGATGATCTCCTCCTTTTTCTCTGCTCCAACATCAATGGGCCTCTACCCGAATGGGACGCGAGCGGGTGAACTGCTCCCGTCTGCTGCGCCTGCTACTCATGTTGCATCATGCCACCGCCGCCTGAATTTAGTGCTTCGCGCGCGATCGGACGGAAATGGAAGCGGGTGGGTCCGCCTCCCTCCGTCGCCTGGATTCGATCCGGGATCAGCTCTTCTTCCAAGCCGTGGGCCTCCACCCAGGTCCAATCATCTCTCGGCCCACTCCAAAATCGTGTGGGCGTAACACTAGGGTGGTGTCACTCATGCTTAGAGGTGGCCATGGGCCGCGGGCCCGGGCCTGCCTCGGCCCGGTTCCAGCCGTGCCGTGCCTGGCACGACCCGTTTCAAATCGTGCCGTGCCAGGCACCGCACGGCAGGAAAACCGCTGGGCCCGGCACGGCCCGCGGCCCGATTAACCGTGCCGGCCCAGGCACGGTTCGGTTGGACCGTGAGCACGGATCCGGCACGCGGGCCAGGCATGGCCCGCGGGCTGATTTCGGCACGCGGGCCGAATACGGCCCAACGGGCCAAATGAGGGGACTCGGGCCGGGTTTGGCCCGGCCCGATTGTGGCCCATGGGCCAAAGTTGGCCCACGGGCCGATTGTGGCCATGGGCCAAAGTTGGCCCACGGGCCGACTTTGGCCCGCGTGCCAAATTTAAAAAAAATTAAAATAATTTAATAAGTAAATTATTACTTAATTAAAATATATAAAATATGAATAAATAAAAAAAATTGAGAAATTGAGAATGTATATTGCATAAATTTTTGAAAAAATGTTAAAATTTTATATATTTTAGACCGGACCCATTACAGGCTGCCTACGTACCTCACTCAAAGGAGGAATCAGGTCTACGTAGTTCTCTTTTTACAACTCTTTCTACAACTTTTTTACAACTTTTTTTATAATTATTTATTACAATGTTTATCCATTGTTGCTTCCGCTTGCACTTCCAAGACTTTGTTCATCATCATCCGATGAAGTTGAATGACCACCTTTATCTTGAAGACGATCTTCAGCATCTAGCCAATCTTTAAGACAAATACACATTTCCACGCTTTCTTCGTTCATTCGGCTTCGCTTCTCGTCCAGCACCCTGCCGCCTGCACTAAAACAAGACTCCGATGCTACAGTAGACACCGGAGGAATTAGTAGATCACGTGCCATGGCAGAAACCACAGGATATGATTTTCCTTGTGATCTCCACCATGATAAAATATCAAAATTATCTATTTGTTCTTCTGTGAGTAAAGATGTATGATTATTTTCTAAAAAAAATGTTAATTCATTAAAATTACTAGATCGACTTGTTGATGTTCCTTTTCTATTTAAAATTGTGCGTATTCTTCCTGTAATATTTTTACTACTAGTAGATACATTAGTTTGAGAGGATGTTGGATTCATTGTATTTTCAAATTTTAAATTATAAATATTATACATTTCATCTAATAAGGTAGAAACTTTAATTTTTTTCTCATCTACTCCTTCAAGTTCCATATTTTTATAATATTCATCTAATAAAATATGAACACATTCTAATTTTAATCTAGGATCCATAATTGAAGCTAAACAATATAAAGGAGATATATTTTTCTAATATTTTTTAAATTTTGTTTCCATTTTAAAAATTACTTGAAAAATATTTTCATCATGTATATATTGAAAAAACATTTCACTAATTAAAACTAAATGTTCTAAAATTAAACATGATGTAGGATAATAAACACCAGATAAATGAGTGCTAGCATTATAAAAAATTTCTAAAATATTATGTAATAACTTTGCTTTATCCCAATCATTTTCTTCAATATTTCCATCAGGCATTCTTTCATTATAAAATAATGTAAGAGGATCCTTAAATGGAAAACATGTTGTTAGCATATCATAAGTAGAATTCCATCGTGTTTTAATATCAAGTTTAAATTTTTATATGACAAACCATAAGATTTACATATTTGTCTAAAATCTTGATTTCTAGAAGTAGAAGAAGTAACAAATCTAATAGCATTTCTTAATTTAGTTACATGTTTATCTACTTCTCTTATTCCATCTTGAACACATAAGTTTAGAATATGGCATGCACATCGTATATGAAAAAAAGCACCATTAAATATTGGATTTAACAATCCTTTTAATTTATCAATTGCACTATCATTATTACTTGCATTATCAAAACTAATTGCAAAAATTTTATTAATTATATTATATGAATGTAAAATGCTATGAAATTGTCTAACTATAGCATTTGCAGTATGAGGATATTCAAAAATTTTAAATACAATAATTCTTTTTTGTATAAAAAATTCACTATCTATCCAATGTGCCGTAATACACATGTATGACTGATCAGAATGATTACTGGTCCAAATATCAGATGTTAAAGAAATACAAGAAGTTAATGTAATTAAAACTTGTAAAAGATTAGTTTTATATTCAGAAAAAATTTTTATAGCATCCCTACGCATGGTTTGTCTACTTACTTTTTTATATTTAGGTTGTAGTGATTTATGTATAAATTTTTCAAATTTATAATTTTCTGCTAAAGAAAATGGTTGTTCATCCCAAACAATAAATTTAGCTAATTCTTTTCTAAGAACTTCAGTAGAATAATTAAAAATTTCAAAAGAACTAGAGGAAAGATTTAGAGTAGCCTGTGCACGATCGATTTGAGTTTGATGGCTTCTGATGTGGCGAGTCAAATGACCAGTTCCACCCGATGATTTGCAAGTCAAGACTTTTTTGCACTTTTTGCAGCTGGCTCTTTCTTCGCCGTTAATCATTACCACATCGAAGCTCTTCCAAACGTCGCTCGTGCGTTTTCTTGAGCCCGACACAGTAGACTCATGAGGGTTTGCACTGCATCCCTCCTCTCCCTGCATAGTGTTAGTAGGCTCAAATTCAACATGATCTTGCTGTTGTTGATTTGGGTCGTAAGGCGGAGGGTTGGCATCTTGATCGGGTGGCATAACGGGGGTAGTACTAGTCCCTATTAGCTCCTGCTGTATTGCCTCAAGCTCCCATGGCAAAAAATCCCATGTATTGTTAAATCCCGCCATTAATTCTACATATAATATTAAAAGTTAGCCAAAAAATTTATAAAATAAGATTAAATACTTACTAATAATAAATTATACATTAAAAAATTACCTTATCACGTGTTTGAAGATCGCTTAGTAAGAACTAAGAAGTTGAGGTTTCAGCCTTCAACAACCTTAACTTAAACATAATTATGAAAAAAAATTTATATTAGAATAATTTAAATTTAAGTACAATTACATTATAAAAGACTAAAAGTAAATTAATTTACTACTTACTTGATCTTCTCCACGTGACTAGACCGAGGGAGCTTTGAAATCTTGATTACTAGACCGAGGGAGCTTTGAAATCTTAATCTTTTTTCTAAAAGATTAAGAGAGTATTAAGAGAGAATGAGAAATTAATCCAAAGTTAATTGGAAACTTGTGTGAAGAAATGAGAGGGTTGGGGGGTCAATTTATAGGGATGAATTCGGTATAAATTTACATATTTATCCCCTATTTTTAATTATTAAAAGGGGCTAAAATGGTAATTTTATAACATAAAGACAATTATATCCCTAACTTTTAAATTTTTTCAAACCGTTATAGGGCTATTTGGGTAAAAACGCATGCTAAATTCAAATTTTCGAACGTTGCCGCCCAAATTACTCGTGCCGTGCCCGTGCCGGCCCGCGGGCCGCGAACCTCCGGCCCAGCACGGCCCGAGACGGGCCACGGGCCACCCGCGGCCCGTTGACTTGGTCAACGGGCCGGGCCGTGCCCGGCCCGTGTCGTGCCGGGCCGTTGGCCGCCTCTACTCATGCTACTCACTTTAAGTGTATAAGTTAAGATTGTTAACTCAAGTAATTCTCTTTGGCTTATATGACGCTTTTATTTGAGATTAGGCCACTCGAACTAACCCTAATACTAGTATCTTTCAACAAAGTTTCTTAGACTTCAGTCACTCATGACTCTTGAGTGAATCAATCAAATTAATTTTATGTGAGTTATGCATTTGAGATATGTTTATGCTCTAGTTTTTTAATTTAAGATATTAGGTTAGCATAAAATAGTGTAGGAAAAGGTTGCTTAAAAATCTATAAAAGACTCACCTCTTGCCCTCTTTTGATAAGCTTTTTGAATATAAAAATCCTCTACTTTTTTCCTCCGCTTTTAAAGTCTTTTTTCTTATGTAGTCACCAAAAGACCTTCAATTGCTCACTTTATGATGCCTCAAAGTTCTAGATATATCTTTTATCCTAGAGAACAGTGTGAAACACTAAAAGGCCAAGGACTACACATCTCTAATTCTTTTCTCTAATTTTAAAATCTAATTATTATTATTTAAAATCATATTGTGTTTTTCTTTGTGAAAAAAAACCTAACTATAGTGTGTATGCCAACTCATAATGATGAACAATTGCATGATTATTAAGCATGTAAGCCTGATTGCACAATTATTGGAATAAATAGATAGAAAAAAGTTGTAAACGGAAGTCGGTATCATTGACTTTTTATTACCCCAAAAGTTTTGGATACAGTATTAGAAATGAAAATAGAGAGGTCTTGATGACTTCATCAACATACCTTAAAAGCCTCTCACCACTAATCACTGAACTAATAGCCACTAGATCTACGCTTGGATTTCTCCACACTAGTGCTCTTAAGCATGGAAAGAAGATTATTATTGAATCAGAGAGGTATTAAAGGCTATTGAAGATGTTCAATGTTACCTTCCGAGAGAGATAAAGAATTACTTAACGAAATTAGATTCCGAGTGAGAAAGAAGAGATACTGATTAGTCAATTCTGTTGCTAATTTGCTTGTGTTAAATGATTGAGAGAAACAAGTATAAGTTTGGATTGATAGTTCAGCTTAACCGGCTATTATTTTGAGATGTAAACTGTTGATAGTTAATATAATTTATTTCTTTAAAAAAAAAAGCTTCACCGTCCTTTACATTCGCCTGAAGTCTTCGTTGACCTGTAGTTTTGGCATTGCAGCAACTTGGAATGAAGTGTGCCCTAATCTTTTCTTGCTGGCAAAGCAAATTGGTGAGAGATCAATGTTTTGTTAATGAAGTCAATTGTAGCGTTGACTAAACGATTGTCCGTCTCATGCTCAAAATAGTAATCTACTCCGAAGATGATGGACATGGTAACAATTTCTAAGAGAGGTAGCACACATTCAGGGATGCGCATTGTTCAGTAAAAATTATTTTTTATAAAATTTACTGATAAATTTGGTAGATCAACTCATCATATCTACAAGTTAGGTTTATAAAAACTTGCAAATGCTACTACTCGAAAGTGGAAGGCTAAAAAAAACACTACGGCCTCTGAATGATTCGGAATGCGATGCCATCTGAATTTGGTGCAGCAGCAGTCCTCATTTAAAGATGTCAGGGGGTCAAGCAACCAATATAAGTCATCATCGTGGAGGAGGAACCGCAGAGTTTCAATCCAAGAAGGTGGGGGAAGAACAGTCATCAAGAGTGCGCAATGGGCCAGATGATTCATGCGGCTTCCACTTTTGAGGTGTCTGTCACAATGCCGAACACTACAGACCCATATTTCCAGTTTAATAAAGTGCGGAATAACACCGAATTGGATGCAATAGTAAAAATCATTATCATCATCGTCATCCTTGAAACTTCAGTGAGATCAGAGAGTCATGACAGGAGCTGCTATGTCAATTGCACTGTTGCTATTCCATCTGCTCTCTGATGCAGCAGCAGAGGCTGCAGCGGCTTTGCCAGGCTGCCGACCATCGTGCGGCAAGGTCGACATCCCCTACCCCTATGGAATCGGCAGAAACTGTTCCATAGACGAAACATTTGTGATCAACTGCGACAAGTCCCGAAACGGCGTCGAGAAACCTTTCCACAGCGATCTCGAGCTCGTCAACATTATGTTGCCTCTAGGCCGATCGCGCTATCTGAACCACATCTCATCGCAGTGCTACGACATCATGGATAAATCGATCAAAGCCAACAACTCGTTCCTGAGCATGGATGGCGGATTTAGATTTTCCGACGAGCACAACAAGTTCACAGTGATTGGTTGCCAGACTCTTGCATACATCAAGAGCCAATCCGGCGTCGGCCGCTACCAAATCGGCTGTGTGTCCGCGTGCCAAGATGAGGAAAGCTTGAGAAATAACTCGTGCGTGGGCACTGGCTGCTGTCAGATGTCCATCCCGAAGGACCTTCAATACTATGAAGTGCAGTTCGATAAGGACTACAACACCTCAAGCATCTACAACTTGAGCCGCTGCAGCTTTGCGGTCTTAATGGAGGTGGCCTCATTCCATTTTCAAGCATCGTACATCACAACCAATGATTTCATAGACGAGAACCAAGGCAAGGCGCCGGTGCTTGTAGACTGGGCAATTGGAAACACGAATGCTTGAACTCTGTCAATGCACCTGGATACCTTTGTGTAACACCCAAATTCGTCAGGCCTGGGCTAGAAGGAAGCAGATCAGGCCGTGGCCCAAATCTGCGTCGCAGAAGAAAGGGCAGAGCCCGAAATCGATCGAAGAAACAAATCGGGTCAACGCCCGCCTCACACCCGCCTTCCGATTTTGACTCCGAAGCATCGATGGCATCTTTGTCTTCGGCAACTGCTGCGGACGCCAGCTGCAGCACCGAAGCCCATGAGCAACGTGAGGACGAGGGCGACGTGGGGAAATCCGTGACGGGGGCGAGGGAGGTTTTGGGAGCAGTGGGGGTCGTGGCTTCGTGCGCCATGGTAAGGTGCGGCGCGAGCAGCACCCTCCCCTGTTCTTCTCCCCTATAAGGCGTCCGACGAGCGGACGCGGCAGGCATCTTCTCCGAGCATCTCATCGACCTTCACCGAAGCTTTCGGCGTAGAGGTGGACGACGCCGACGAAATCCGTGAGAGAGAGAGAGTTGAGAGCTTGTAAGTCGGCAGCGTGTGTGCTGACCGACGAGAGAAGGAGAGAGAAGGAGAGAGGAGAGTCGACGGCAAAGGGACGTCGACGAGAGGAGAAGCACGGTCGACGTGTAGTGTCGCCGGCGCTCGAGGGGTTTTGTAATCTTTTGGGTTAGTGAAAGAGGAAATTTCCCCTACCCTGTTTTCCCCTGTTGTCTCCGCCTTTTGTGTGTTCATCTTCTTCATCGAGTCCGGCGACGGCGCTGGCGGCTTCCGGCGAAGCGGCTAAAGGTGAGAGGACGCTAACCTCTTCCTTGCCGACACACCTGGAGGCGGAGCTTTCCAGTGCTCTGGCGGCGTGCGAGGCTTGCGAGCAAGCGCAAGCAGAGCTCGAGACGACGAGCTGTGCGCGGACGAACACGAAGGCGCACGTGTCCGAACCGTGCGTGGCGAGTCTCGCTTCAACCAAAGTCAAAATCGGGCATAAGTTCCGGAGGGTTGGGTACACAATCGCAGGTTCCCCGGAGTACCGCTTCGCGGGGTGTGACACTTTGCAACTGTTGGAGAGGCTACCAAGGCAATCCTTACCTCCCAAATGGATGCCAAGGTCTATCATGCATTAGCTACCAAAATTTTCTCTACTTTGTACTCGCTTTATTGAGACTGGTTCTAATCCTGCCTTTGAACCTTGAATGCAGACATCGACGAATGCGCTGATGAACAACCAAATCCATGCTCAGGAATCTGCAAGAATTTACCAGGCAAGTATGAGTGTTTTTGCCCGAGGGGTACACATGGCAATCCTTTCAGTGGAACATGCTACCGAAACCAACATCATCCCCTTGCAGTGAAGTTGGCTGTAGGTAAATACTTTCTTTTAACTGATAGTAGTCCTTCCATCTCTGAGAAATTAACTCCAAAGTTTGAACAGTTTCATATAACTATACAAATTCATGGAGAATATTGAGTAACACAGTTAAAAAGAAGATATTGAATAGTAGAATATAGGCAATTCTGAACCCAAAACTTAATACTGTGTGAGAGGAAACAGCAATCTATCCATAACAGATCACAAATCAGATTCACATGAAATGTAAATTTCTTCCTATTTAGGCTAAGCTAGTACCTTAAAGGTATATTTCCCCAAGTTTGTGAAATAATAGTTGAACAAATCATCCACTATCATTTCAGCCGGCAGTTCGATGATATGATTTCAGTCCTAAATGTTCATATGTCCAAAGATTATCAGACTTTCTGATGCAACGAATATACTAAAATTGCATTTCCAACAATAACAAGAAATGATTTCTTAGTCCATCTTGCTTGTTCTATATCGCTTGAGTTGGTTTTTGCTTCTCTCTGTATGAATAAAGGGAAATGATACTCATCAGAACTATAGAAGGAAATCAAAGTACTATACAATGTTCTATATATGATTTTGCAATTCTTCTATCTGCATCCATTGCATTCGTTGTGACATTACTATTTGCCTTCAATGACAGAAGCACAACCCTGAAAATGAATGAACTGGTAGTTTCCAATCCTATGACTGACATTCTTTTTGTACTTTTTAATGCTCACTAAACAAATGTCTGTTGAAGAACAAAACAATCTTCATTAGTTTTGCTACTTCTTTTTTCGTCTAAAGAACATTGGAGTCCATTGACATGCAGGAATAAGCGGGATCCTAATTGTTTTGTCATTCTGTGGCATGTTCATCTATACAATGCATGAACGAAAAAGATTTACAAAGGCAAAAGAACAATATTTTAGAGAACATGGAGGTTGGCAATTACTAGAAGAAATCAAGGGAAAACAAGGTATTGGGTTTAAGATATTCAAGATCAAAGAGCTAGAGAAAGCAACAAACAACTTTGATAAGAGCCGAGTACTTGGGCGAGGAGGGCATGGAATTGTCTACAAAGGAAGCTTAGAAGATAGTTGTGTAGTTGCCATAAAGAAAGCTCAGTTCATTAATGAGAGGCAAAAGAATGAATTCGGAAAAGAGATGCTTATCCTGTCGCAGATCAACCACAAGAACATAGTTAAACTCTTGGGGTGTTGCTTGGAAGTGGAGATTCCGATATTGGTTTATGAGTTTGTGTCCCACGGAACCCTGTTTCAACTAATACATGACAAGAGCAACAAATTTCCATTTTCTTTGGGTGTTCGCTTAAGGATTGCATATGAGTTTGCTGATGCTCTGGCATATTTACATTCAACAACTTCACCACCAATTATTCATGGAGACGTAAAGTCCTCCAATATACTTTTAGATGAAAATTATACCGCAAAAGTTTCTGATTTTGGGGCTTGTAAGCTGGTGCCAAAGGATGAAAACCAACTTGCAACCTTGGTGCAAGGAACTTGTGGCTACTTGGACCCGGAATACCTTCAAGTTGACTAGTAAAAGTGATGTTTATAGTTTTGGTGTAGTGCTACTTGAGCTACTGACTGGAAAGAAGGCTGTTTATTTTGAAGATTCTGATGTTGAGAGGAACCTTGCATCATCTTTCATTTTGGCAATGAAGGAGAATAGACTACTGGAGGTCTTGGACAATCAAGTAAAATATGAAGATGACTTGGAGCTAATTCAAGAAATCAGTGAGCTTGCAAAACAATGCCTAAATGTTAGTGGAGAGGAAAGACCTACCATGAAGCAGGTGGCAGAAAAGCTGGATAAGTGGAGGAAAATAAAAGAAGATAGATGGGTGCAACATGGTGCAGAGGAGAATGAGAACGAGCTTAGTGAAACATCAAATGGCCATGGAAATGACACCACTACTACTAGCTAAATTCAGAAACAATATCATGCTTAAACACTGAATCTAGGATGTAACCTATACACATACTCAATTGGACTCTGTGACTTGTGGTTTCCCCTAACAGTATAGAGTAAATAATATTAGCAGGTCCAGCTGCAACTATTTCTAGCATCGCAAACTGGCTTGCCACAACATAATGTTGTGTGTTCTTTTTTTAAGGAGAAAGCTAATATTTTGTATATTCAGCTGGTTGATTGTTTGTGTTACATTTACTTTATCCATCAGCATCGTTATCCACTTTGATGTTGAAACATAACTATTATAACTTTTGTAAAATGAGATAATAAAACAGCAACAATATTATTCATGGACGATTGGCTTAAAGTGTTCAATTACATGTCCAAATTGGCTTCTAATGCGGAACAGGAAGGCATGGTTTTAAAAGTCGCCACTCGCCTGACCGGTATGAACAATGCATATCACTATGCAATAGTGATTTCACCACACTATGCTACAGTAATTTTGTCTTGTACCGGTCCGGTTACCAAAAATTTTAGCCCGGTTCAAACCGGAATTTCAAACATTGCAGGAAGATGCTATTCCTTCCTATAATCACTGACTACTCCAACACTAGTAATCACTAGGTTATGTGTAGTTTTACATATTTGTGTATTTTATTTTTATGCATGGTACTGTATTGTGATGTGTGGGCTATATATATATACACTAAGGCCTATGCATTGTGTTATGTTAACTTGGTTTGAATTTGTTATCTTATGGTTGGACAAAGTGGAGGATTCCCTTTGTATATATAAGTAGATTAGTGTTATGTTTGAGGGACAATAAAGATGGAATGAATTATTAAAATTAGTGTCTCTTCTTTTCTCCTTTCAGTAATCCTCTTATCCCCCTGAAAGTAGGGTTTCATCTATCTCTCTTCCCCTTTTTTTGCTTCACTTTTCCCATTTTCTCCTTCCATCAAGTTGACATTCTATAAGTTTCATCTAGATTCCATCCAACAAGTAAGCTATTTCATATTGTTCATCTGTTTTAACATCTTCGTCTAAATTAGTTTGCCTAGATTCAAACAAAATCTGATATCTTCATTCCCCTTAAGCATCTTGCCAACAACTAAGATTTGATTGTCAAAATCCATCCTAATTTTCATTTGCATATCTTGTTTTCTGCCTTAACCATATGAAGACATGTTCTGATTTGACATGCGATGCGATGGTATTAGATTTGAACGAAAGAAAAAGGACAGATCAATTCTTTGAAAATGAAAAACAAACAAACAAAGGATCTATTTGGCCCCACTGTTAATGACTTTATAACTGTGCTAAACTGTATTGTACTATACTGTTAAATTTGTAAGATGTTTGGTTAATAACTTTTTAAACACTGTCAAAATTTAAAATAATAAGTAAATATATTATTTTAAATTATTTAAAATAATAATATATTTTATTTTTATCTAATATTAAAATTTTAAATTATTTAAAATAATAATACCTAAAATTTTAAACAAAATTATGTAAATTATTTTTTTTAAGAAGCTAAAAAGCAAAAGCTGTAAAAGTATCAAATTGTAGCTTTCTCAACTTCTGTTTTTTTACTACTTTTTTCTGCTTCTGCTTTTCATTACTAAATAGTCTAACTACTTTCTACTTAAAAACTACTTAAAATCAGCTTTGAAGCAGGGCCATATAAACAAACAAATTGCCACCGAAAAGTGCAATAGGTGCCGCAATATGCAACTCTCGATGTGAAATAACAAACAGGATAACCCAAAAAAGGATCACACACGAGGAAACTCATAACGAAAACATAGATCGAGAATCGAACACGAAATGCGACATGCTGCCTTAGGGATTCTGTGGAACCTGATGCGATTATTTCTCCAGCCAGGCTAGCCCGAACGCTTTGATCTAGCCATACGACAAATAGAAGAGCAACAATCAAAATCAACAGAAACAACTAGAGAAATATGAAGGAAGAACTTTGACTAAACAATGAGATTTTTATCTGCAAAATAGGGGATCTCACACTGTATTTTGGGCGCAGTTTGTTAATCTCGGTTCCGTTCGTGGCACAAATTTCAAGATAAAATTTATATAATTAAGCAGAATTAGATTTCCACTTTATAATATTAAATTTTCATGATATTAAAATATACATACAAAATGTATAAAAACTATGCATAAATAATAAATAACTTGTACAATATTTTATTTCTTTAATACTAAGCTAATTATCATAGCTAACTTAAGTTTAAAAAAAATTTAAACTAAATTTCCAATATGTAGTATTAAATTTTTACGAAATTATAATATATGTAAAAAATTTATGAAAAATACGCATAAATAAAAAATAACTTGTACAATGTTTTATTTTCTTAGCGCTAAGCTAGTTACTATAGTTGACTCATAGCTAACTTAGGTTTAAAATAAATTTCAACTAAGTTTCCACTATATAGTATTAAATTTCCACGATATTATAATATATGTAAAAAATTCATAAAAAATACACACAAATAGAAAATAATTTGTATAATATTTTATTTCCTTAGTACTAACCTAGTTACTATAGCTAACTTAGGTTTTAAAAAAAATTTATCCAAATTTCCACTATGTACTATTAAATTTCTACGACAATATAAAATATTCCACCATGGACTATAGAATTTCTACTATATTGTTAAGTCATTTTTATATAGGGATTTCTATGCGATTTTACCGTTATTTCTTTACCATTCTTGCATTTACACCGGATTATACTTTGAATTATTGCTATATCTTCGGAATCTACACTCTTTGGTGTTTTTGCATCATTTCAGGGTAAAAGCGAGGGAATGTGACTGTTTCCAGCTGGATCAGTGTTCTCGGCAAGAACCACGGTCTACCCAGCAACCAGAATCACACCCCGTGGCCTCTGTGTCGCCTGATACTGATTTTCCTGATTTTACCCCTCGCCTTTCTACGTCAGATAAAAGGCTTCGAAGGGGCAAAAGAGGGATTCAACAGAGGAGGCGGGAGAACAAAAAGGAAAAGCCCTATTCACGTAAGGGCATCGATTCATTGGGACGGATTTTTTATCACACGTACGTGGAAGGCGGCCGTTGAGCAAGGAAGGAAGAACCTGAGGCCAAACGAAGCGGAGAGGATACCTATTCTGTAGCGAGAGCGCAAAAGGGACAAGCGGCTCCTTCCTCCTTGAGGGAGTCCTATCCTCCTCTTCTCATTTACCTTATTTTTCTTGCTTATCCATGGATGTTGTACTGGGATTATCTTACGCTTTGCTTTGGACCATGATTATTGTAGCTTAATCTTGTTTCAGGGCTAGGGAAAGCCCCTTGGATGTTTTATGCATGGATTATCGCTTTATTGTATAAACCATAGATTGTTCTACTTTGCCTAGTTGCACTTGATGGATGGAGTATTTCATTTTGTTATCTCCATGTGTTAGATGTCTGGTAATGCCGGGAGGCACATCCGGATATTGGAAAACCTAGGTAGGGGTATATCAATCATCACACGGGAGTGGGTGATTGTATACGGGTAGTGTACACCATCTTGTGCTCAAAGGGTTTACTCGGCTGAGCGTACTACAGCGGTAGACGTCCAGCTGTGTAAATACCTCGTTGCATCTTTGGGAGAGGACAACTCAAATGATGGGACGGTATACACAATCCGGCGTTCATTGGGTTTGCCTGGGTAGGCGTACTACGGAGGTAGATGTCTAGGCTGGTAAACATATCGTTGCATCCTCCGGAGAGGACAACGTGCACTCTTTGGATTACCCTAGGACTTAAAAGAGGGAATTCTATATAGTTATTCATCCATGCTTAATGCGTTAAGGCGGTGGACCCTAGCCTTGATCCTGTGCAATCCTTAGACCTTCCGTCATGCTATTACTCTGCTTTCCTCTTTAGTTTTAATTTAGCAATCATTTCACATCCCTTTAAATGATCGTCTAGCTTGTGATAATTAGATCAGTCGGTACTTGGTATTTGGTCCCTGTGGGATCGATACATTTATATTACTTCGATAGTCCGTATACTTGCGGAGCCTATCAAGTTTTTGGCGCCGTTGCCAGGGACCAAATTTATCAATATCGACACGGTTAAGTTATTGCTAGACTAGACATTCATCTTGCCTCTAGTTTACTTGTTTTTAGTTATTTAGGTTATACTCTTTTATATATTTGATAATCACTGCAAATCTTTTTGTTATTTGGAAAGTTGCCTTTGAACTGTTTGGTTTATGTGCGGAACTCTATGGTCGGGAGAACTAATACCTGCCGACCCTGAAATTGAGAAGACCTTCCAACGCCGTAGAAAAGCTAAGTACAAGGCAACTCGTCCAGAAGAATCTCTTGAAAAGCTCAAGATGGACAACCACCGAACACTTAGAGACTTTACTTCACCAAACACACAAGGCCTACATACCGGTATTACTCGGCCTCCGATCGAGGCAAACAATTTTGAAATCAAGCCGGTGCTTGTGAACATGGTGACTCAACATCAATTCGGAGGTTCGCCACTTGAGGATCCGAATTTGCATCTATCCATCTTTCTTGAAGTATGTGACCGCTGAAGATGAATGGAGTTTCGGATGACGCGTTACGATTGAGGCTGTTCCCATTTTCATTGCGGGACTGTGCTCGTGCTTGGCTGCACTCACTCTCTTTTGGATCTATCTCGACATGGGGGCAGCTCTCTATTGCTTTCCTTTCTAAATACTTTCCGCCAAAGCAAGACGGCCCAACTGAGAGCTCAGATCATTAATTTTGCTCAAAGAGACAATGAGTTGCTATGTGAAGCGTGGGATCGCTTCAAAGAATATCAAATGATGTGCCCTCACCACGGTATGGAGAAGTGGTTTCTCATCCACACCTTCTACAGTGGTCTCAACTATAATACCAGGCTTACCATCGATGCCACAGCTGGTGGTGCATTGATGAGCAAAGAAATTGATGAAGCTTTCAATCTAATAGAAGATATGACAATGAACCACCACCAGTGGTCAACTGAGAGGGCAGGACCATCTAAAGCGAGTGGTAAATTTGAATTGGATACCTTGACTTCCATAGCAGCCAAAGTTGATTCTTTAGCTCACAAGTTTGATACATGGGGGCTGAACTCCACGACCGCATCGGTAAACAGTGTCTCTTGGGAGAATGGTGCTGCGTCAGGACAAGCTCTAACCGATTGTCAAATGGGACCTCCTCCTTTTGGGGACTCAGCACCGGACCAGGTAAATGCTCTCAAAAGTTTCCCATCAAGACCGCAACACGATCCGTACTCCAACACTTATAACCCTGGGTGGAAGAGCCACCCAAACTTCTCTTACCGCAACAACAATGCAACACAATAACCCGAGTATAGACAACCCGCGGGATTCCAGCAACATAGACAGCCACCTCCACATCAACTAGCAAAATCAAGTTTGACATCCATGTTCGAAAGTTTTATGGCTAGCCAAGCTAAGCAAATTGAACACGTGTCCAAACAGAATGAGCGCATGAACGAGACTATCCAACAACTAGCTTCTCAAGTTGAAGCTTTAACCACGCATGGAAAGATGCTTGAGACCCAGATTGCGCAGCAGGCCTCGTCATCACCTAGACCTCTCGGGAGACTTCCGGGACAGCCCGAGGCCAACCCTAGAGAACAGTGCAACGCTATCATTACATGCAATGGGGAGCAACTAGATGAGCCGAATACGAATCTGAATATGGAGAAAGACCCTAGCAGTTTCTCAATACCGTGTCGGATTGGGAATGTTAGCTTTGATCACGCCCTATATGACCTTGGGGCCAGCGTAAGTCTTATACCACTCTCAATCTGCAAAAATTTGGATATCGGGGAATTAAAGGGAATGAGTGTTTCATTACAACTTGCCGACCGCTCGATTCGACACCCGGTGGGCATATTGAAAGATATACCAATCAAAGTTGGTGAATTCTCTATCCTGGAGGACTTCGTTGTGTTGGACATGGAAGAAGATGCACAATTTTCCATAATCCTTGGCCGACCTTTCTTGGCAACCGCCGGTGCCATCATTGACGTTCGGAATGGGAAGCTCAAGTTGAACATCAGTGGGAATGTTATCAATTTTGAAATTTCTGGATGTCCAAAGTGCCCTTCTTTTACAGGGACTTACCATAGCATGAATGTTGTAGAGGATGAGTTGGGCGACACATTTGCATTAAAACAAGATAAGAGAGTAGAAGCATGTGGAGAAGGGAAACCTAGTGAGTACTATAAAGCAAACAACAAAATGCTTAATGGATCCAACTATATCGCTAATCGTGAGATGCAGGAAGATAACACCATGGTAAATGAGCAAGATAATGCATCTTTGGGCTTGGCTTATTCTGCAAGTGATGTCACTGAGAAATGTGAATGGGCATTCGACAAGATTGTTGGATCAACTGATTCCAGTGTGGTAGATATCAATAATGGTAAGAAAGAGAGGCCTTCATTTGAAACTTGTAAACCTACGATTACATCTAAAAGGAAGAATACGAAGGAATTACTCTCCAAAGTTGTTGCTGCTAGCACACTCGAGATCAAACATGAAAGTATTGATATAAATAGTCCAACCACTGTTAGGAATATCATTCCAGATGACTGGGGAGATGCAGCAGATATCCCAACTCCAAAATCAAAAATATCACGGAATGGGCAGCATAGTGTTGGAGCAACTGAGCATCATGATGATGATGGTTTAGAAGCTACTGGTCGAAAGAAATACTATAGGGACTTTCTTATGATTCTCTCACAACATTTCGCTCAATGCCCTATGGGTTTTGGAATTGGTTCAGACGTACTTGACTCATTGTTTATTGTTCCTGTAGAAAGACCACCAGATCCTGGTCATGGGAGGATTATAGACAGACCATCATGTGTTTCTCGGGCATATCAGCAACTGTTCGATGAGGATTGGCTCAAACCGCCTTGACATGGCACTAGGGTCAAGCCAAAGACCTAAAAGTGGCACTTCTTGGGAAGCAACCCAAGCCTTCTTCTTTATCTTGCTAGTTCTTTTAGTAGTTAGCTTAATGGTATTTTCGTTTGTTTAACTGTGATGGTAGTTTGACTATTTGATCACCTGCTTAGTTTCACTCTATCTTGATTTTGTTAACCATTTGTTTGCTTCTACTCTTTTTATGTAGTTTACTTAGCTGTGTGTCTACTTTGATAATCCTTTTGGTAGTTTACTCTACGGTATCTTCACTTACTGTTTTCAATTGCTGTACTGAGATGTTATTGAGCTGCTATTTGGATTTATTAATCATTTCCCCAGTTTTTACTCTTTCTATGTGGTCTATCCGCAGTGATGGTATTTCCACTTGTTGCTTACATTTGTCACGCTTAGGTTGTGTGTGATGGTATTCTAATGCTGTTTGTCACTTACCAATTCTACTTTCCTTTGATTAATTTGAATTGCTTGGTTATGGCGGTATTTCAATTCTTAGATCACTTGCTTATCCTTTCTCCATGATGAGTTGTTGACCACTAGCCTACTTTTACTCTCTTCATGTAGTTTGTTGAGCCGTGTGTTTACTTTGTTGATACTCTAGGTGATATATTCTATGATATTAACACTTAGCAATGTCCCTTGATGGTATTGGGATGGTTCGGTGATGGTATTTAGTTTTACTCTATTTTGATTACTTTAATTATGTGTTTATAATTACTCAGGGATGATCTGGGTGCAATTGGGGGCCAATCGCATCATTTCTGGAATTTCACAGTCGACCCGATGATAATAGTCACACCCGTGACTTCTGGAGCTAATTTTGCTGCCCTGACTCCCAATCCACAGAGTGTTCCATGGCTGGTCCAGCAACGCAGGCCTCGCCCATAGCACTTTCATCAGATTCTGCTATACTAATGCACTTAAGGTCCTACTCTGTAGAATGTTCCACGGTCGACCCAGCGACAGGTTCCGACCCGAGGTTCCCGTGGCTACATTTCATGTTACGAGTTCCGTTCCCTACAGAAAGTTCCTTAGGGCACTAGTAGATCACGATCTCGGCCCATGGAATTTCGGACCCTGGGGGCGACTCTTCAGCACAAGTAAAGTTCTCCACAGAAAGTTCCTTAGGGGACCATGCGACTTAAACCTCAGGCCGTGGTTTCTGGAGGCAAGTTCCGCCGAGGAAAACATAAAAACTAAGTTTTGCACAGAAAGTTCCTCGGGGAGCCCCGTGACCGAAACCTCAGCCCGTGGGTTCCTGAGGCAGATCTGCAATGCAAGTCTTTGGAGTCCCAGTTTGGCACAGAATGTATCTCGGGGCACCCAACGATGACAACAACGCCTAGAGGTTTTCGGTGGAGCCCTCCACTTAACTTCAAATTTCCCTCTGCTTATACCCTGCATCCGCCCGCGTTCCCCTCGCCTCACTGCCCCAACCTTTTCTCACCCCGTGAAAACCCTAACTCTGCCTCTGCCCCTTTTCGTCGCCCTTCTCTCCCACCACCTCACCGGAGTCCTTTCCCCTCCATCCCTCCATGGCACCTCGCAAAGTGTGCGCCACCAAGGCCTCCACCAGCAAGCATCCATCCGCGCCTTTGCCCCATCCCCCTGCTCCCGCGCCGGCCCCTCCGAGCGATCCTGAACCCTCTAGCACATATGATAGCCCCCACCGATGTAGGTAGGCGTCACCCGCAAGTGCACGGATCTATCGAAGTAATAAAATATCGATCCCACAGGGACTGATGGACAAATACCGACAGATCTCGAACTTGTTAGCTAGATGATGCGAAATTAACGAAGTCTAAATGTAAACTAATTAAATGCACGAAAATATAATGGGAGGAATTTGCACGAGAGAGTCTTAATAGTTTGAATTATCAGGATGTGGGTTCACCACCTTGACTCCTTACAGCTTAATAATCCAGACTCTAATGCCTTTATCCTTTCTAGTTCAAGGGACTCGGCTTCCTTGTCACTTAGGTAGTTGCTCCCTCCGATAGCTGGCTTGCGGCACAGCTATAGGTCAAATCTATTAGGTTCTGGCGCTTGGTCGGAAACGCTTCTCCCCAATACGCCTAAGCTCCTAGTACTTCCAAGATGGGCACAGGATGACAAAAGAGGTCCTCTACGAGAATTCCTGGCTTACAAACCTCCCCCGCGTAACTTTTGGCTCAAGTGCGCCCTTTCAGGCAGTGCAAGCATAGGGTTCCTATATAGTCTAATGTACTGGCGCGCAAGAAGTTTGCCAGATGTGTTTAATATCCAGGAGCTAACACAAAGAGAGTGCAGTTCGTCAAGTGGATTCTCCCCAAGAATTCCTGCATTACAAATCCCACACTAGAGAATACAAGCTCAAACGCTCCCTTTCGGGATGCGTAGGCAGAGAGATCAAACAGATTTGATAAAACCCTCGATCGAATGCTTCAGACGCGCGGTCGGACTTGTGGTCTCCCCGACACGTCTAAAACCCTAACTACCCCTTGGTTGAGTACAGACAATCAGCGAGTTTCCCTGTGATTATCTGATTTACAAACCTCAGTTCAAGAGGCAAAGGCTCAAGCACACCCAAAATGGGATGCGCAGGCAAGGCACAGACATAGGATCGAGTTGGACTATAACATTCAAATCTAGACTACCAAGCTAGTAAGGCATCAAAAGGGCTACTCCCACATCCTGATTAGGAGTTTAGCCTAACATGTTCATGGTGAAAGCGTGAACTACAATGATAAACATCTCATACATGTGTAGGTTTACGCTGCAATATAAGAGATAGGCAAAATCAAGTAAAACTTGCTAAAAGGATTACACAATATAGTTCAGCAAAATGAATGTAGAAACAGGATCTTCCTTACATATTTAACCTTAGGGGATTCACGCATCAAATATCTTCAATGTTTGCAAGTGCGCAGCCCCCTTTCTCTTGGTGCGTAACCTCTTTTCCGTAGCCTCTCCTCTCGTTCTTCACCCGTGCGAATCCTTCCTTTTCCCTCTTCGAAGGGCTTTTTATCCCCTTCTCCAAGTGGGTTGCTGCCATCGTCTAGATCTGCAGAGCCGCTGCAGCTTTATGCAGAGGAAAAAGTCTTCGTTGCAACTTCCATATCCTGCAAAGCCGCTGCAGCCAACTTCTTCGTGGAATGATGATTTTGTGGTCGAATCCAGCGCCGAAAGCTGCTCCACACCTCCTTCGTCAGTGGGGGAGAAAGGTCCTAGGTGCCCTTCAGCCTCTCCTCAGATCAGATCAAAGAAACGTGGGAGAAAATGGTGATTTCGTAATAGGCGGGTCCGCGATCTCGGGTGAGAATTTGGTCGTGACCCGGTCGTGATTTGCCGATTTCAGCTTCAGGCATAGCGACGATCACGGGCATGATTCTGATCGGGACCCAGTCATGATTTCCAACAAAGGCTTCAATGAATCCGAAAACTCCTGGTTAGGATCATCTTGAGTTAGGGTGAGCTCATCTGCTACCAAAGTTCCAGAATCTACCCTCTATGTGGTCAATTTGACCTGAAAATGTGAAAATACCGAAACAGGTGTAGATTCCATAAATGTATCCAAATATAGGCAATTGCAAGGTTTAAAGTCATGAAATAAGCATGATTCCATAAATAAATTGACACATGAAACTCTATACAAATCTGTGTCAACAGAATACCTACCACTTAAACGTTTGCTTGTCCCCAAGAAAATAGAAAGAAAAGGAGTTTCATGGGAATTGTTCAATCAAAGTTATATCCCCAAATGATTTGTTAATGCTAAAGAATCACAACTAGTCACAAGAGGCGCAAATCACTATAGACTTGAGAGATGTCGATATGAAAAGCAGAATATCTAGGTCAAGTTTATGTGCAACAATTGTACAATAGCATTAGATGAAAATAGATCCTTACCACATGAGACACTAATACGCTTAAAAGCACCAAGAGGGTAGATTCCAAAGTGGTAGTAAAGGTCTTACTCATGGCTTCGGTACCACCACACCCTTTTTTTTTGTCTTCTTTCTCTGCAGTGCCAAGCCTAAGCTTCGGTACCACTACTTTCTCTTCTTTTGAATTTCAGCGCCAAGTTACGACTTCGGTACTACTGCTCTTCTTTCCTTTATTTTCTTTTCTTTTGATGGCAGTGCCAAGCCAAGGCTTCGGTACCACTGCACTCTTCTTTCTTCTTCTTTGTTTTTGTTGAGCAGTGCCAAGTCGCAGCCTAGTTACCACTGTTTCTTGTTTTCCATTCTTTTCTTTCTTTCTCTCTTTTGTACAGTGTCAAGCCAGAGGAGCTTATACCAAAACTAACACCAGGAGTTACCAAAGGTGGTAAGTGTGTATCTAGTGGTTTGGTCTATAATCTCCCAAATAAATGACACTCATGTTGATATAGATTCTTCCTAGACGCAAAGCTCATCAAAGTTCAAATCCTAAGTTTCCAGTGTATAGGGAATCGAGTGACTAGTTGTTCAATCAAGAACATGATCTAAATGCAGTGTGGGGGATTGAATCGACTATAAATCAGGCCAATGAACAAGTATCAATCTCAAATGAGAAAATGTCAGGCAATAAAGAAAATCTCAGCTAGGACCTACGACTTAGGTCCTCACGTATTTGGGAAATAGCCATCAATCATGGTTTCAAAATGTATCCATAAAGTTATGTGGAAAGAGTAGCAAAAGGGTGTGGGCGTGATAAATGTGCTACAATATAGATGTCTTTGCAAAGTTAAAGTGTCTAAGGGATGACATAATGTGATGATAAGACTTCAAGAAAGCAAGTTATGAAAACGTTACTCATGTTCTACACATGTTCGACAGTTGTGGTTTAGAATCATGGTAAAGCAATCAAAGCATCACATCAAGCAGTAACAGTCTAACGATATACATGATATCAAAAAGATGAAATATATTTCCTGTACAACCATCTCATCATCAAAGCATGTGTGGTCAAGGCATTATAAAAGTAAAGTTGGATTAAAATTTCGTAGTAGAGCATATCAAAGTTTACCAGTGGAGCAAGGCGCAGCACAACAGTAAAAGATAGTTCATCACAGCATGAAAGTCTATCATCACAGACATACAAAGTAACCGCATACAACATCACATCATAAAAGTCAAGACGACCTTATCAAAATGTGTAAGTACCCTCACCCTAAGCAAAAGATGCATCGTCCAGATGCATATAACATAGGTATATATCAAAAGGGGTGAGGGGGAACTTACTAGAGTGCAGCCCTACTCACTACACTCAGCCGGGTTGTCATCATCATCGTCGTCGGCTGGCTTGGAGGAATCAGAGACATGTATGGTGTCGTCGACATCCTCATCCTCATCTCGTGGTGGTGGTGGAGCCATGTTGCTGTGGAGGAAAACTTCGATACAGTTCACTGTATCCATCAGCACCGCCAGCTGCTTCCCTTGGTGGATGTGATCTTGGTGAAGCAAGTGGAGCAAGTCTTCCGTAGAAGGGCGCGCGGCAGTTCTTGATTGTTCATAAATGGAGGCACTCGGGTCGACGTCAAGGGGGGCGGTCTGATCCTCTAGTACCGCTGGATCTGAACGCAAGCGCCAGTTGGCGATATCTATCCTCGCAGTGTTCGGCAGTGGCATGGTATCAGTGGTATCCGCGAAGGTCAGGTGGAAGATGTCCCCTCGCCGGACTATCATCTTCATAGAAAGTAGATGCTCAAGGTCCAGTCGTCTGCTACCCACTGCCTCTCGCTGTCCATAAGGATTATGTCCCAACAAGAGAGCTATATTCGTGATCATCCCGCCTATGCAGATAACTCCTTTCTGCACGTGAGCCACGCGCACGAATTGACGGGCGAGATGATAGCCGGCATTTATCTGGAAATGATGTAAGAGGCCCCAAAGGCAAAGTAACTCAGGTTGGAGTACAATTTCATCTCCTTCCCTCGCAAAAATCGAATGCACAAGTAACCTATGCGCATAGCGGATGCAGGGGTTGGAGAGCGTTGAAGCTCTGGCATTTCGGGGTGAATAAGCAGACATGGTGGAGATACACCTCCAGAAAATATCCTCATTGAAATTAGGGGGACCAACTCTTGAAGCATAAGTAGGAAAACCGAAAATGTCATTGAGGTCAGCTATAGTAAATTGGTATTCAGTATTCGCAAGCCTGAACGTTAGCAGTCCAGGATCTGTGTCCAGAGCAGAGACCTTCAATTCAACCGAGCTCAGAAATTCAAGCGTAAAAGGGATGTACGTCGGATGGGCATACTGCAGAAATCACCCCCATCCGAATTGACTGAAAACCCAAAGCAGATCATCGAAGATTCCAAGAGCAGCAAGCGTGGGTGGATCGATATAATGAGTATTGACTATGCGATGGTTGGAAAGGACTTGGTACCTTGCCACCTGGTGATTATCCCTCATCTGGATTTCTGGTGGCACTGGTTGTTGCTGTGGTGGCGCCGCCGATCGAGGGCTTGAGGTGCCTGCCGGTCGCTTTCCGGTGTTCTTCTTGTGGGGCAGCATGGCTTCTCGAGCAGCGAAAAGAGGCGGACACTGAGAATCGGAAGCTGGTTGCTGAGGACCTCGCGGTGAAATAAAGTTTAGAATCTATGAATGTCAGCTCGCCGGAGATGATCGGAGCAGTCGCCGGAGGGTTGGTGGTCGGCGATCAGGCGAACGGTGGCGTCAGTAGGTGGGGCACACAGTGGGGTGGCCGTGTGAGTTGTACGGAAAAGGGGAAAAAATCGGGAACCCTAGTTAGAAATCCCGATCGAGCAGCTTAAGTGAAACCCTTAACGGGTTGCTAACGGGTCAGGCTGGCCAGGCGGACCCATTAAGGTGTCAAGATCGGTAATCTCGCTTGAGATTCCTGTCAGGGCCCGGTCGTGATTTTACCGTGGTCTTTGAATTCCTGTCTTCACGGTGGTATTTTCATTCACGGGGCAGCCGTGATGTCCTCGTCGAATCTGTAAACATTCTATCTTTTGAAAGATCTTGCCCGTGATTTTCGTCGTGACCCACCCTTGATTGTCCTCTGTTCGTTTGTGCGCGAATTTCATGGCCATGCCTCTGGTTACGGGTTTGCCGTAATCTTCTCGGTGGATAAGTCTTTGTTTTGTCTCTAAGATATCTTGGTCATGATTTTCAGCATACCCCAGTCATGATTTTCTCGCATAATTCTGCGTTGCTAATTACGGCCGTGGTCTTAGTCACCTTCCTGCCATAATTCCCTCGGCGAACTTCTGATGTTTGAGCTGAGTGAGAATCACGGTCGGGATTTTTGTGAGGACCCACCCGTGATTTTAAAAAAAATTGACAGAAAATGCTTCTCCTTACTGCATCAGTTTGCGATATCCCTATGTCATTCAAGATCAAGTAAAATTATCAATATCCACAGCTAAACAAACAGAGATAAAACAAAATATGCAAGTAGTGAAAGGGCATATCAAGGCCCAAATATTGTTTTCAATTTTTATAAAAATCAACCGCCAGGACTAAATATAAATAAGATCAGCTCATGACTGCATATAGGCTTTCGATATCCAAAGATTAAAATTGATTGGCGCGAGTCTAGCTTGCATCCTTCTCGTGAATGCTTATCATTGAGAACCTTCACATCCTACTTCAATATCGGTATCCCGCGTCGGTATTTGGAGTTTGATGCGCATTTCCTGCAAGAATATCATCATTAAAACAAAATGGACATAACTAGGAAATGAAAATCAGACTTATAACTGAGGAAGCTAGGATCCCGTCAAAATGTGCAAACTAAATTGAACTAACACAAAACATGCAAACATGAAAGAAAAATGCTGAAAACGAATTTTGCTAAAGTAAGAAGCTTGGGTTGCCTCCCAAGAAGCGCTGGTTTAATGGTCCGTCAGCTTGACCATCATCGATGTTATTCTGGTGAAGGAGCATTCGTGAGGAGCAATGCAGTATCCTCCTTCGGTATCGGTTCATGGGAGATGTAGTGCTTAATCCTTTGTCCGTTAACCTTGAATGTACCAGCTGATTCTCGGTAAATGTCTATAGCACCGTGAGGGTAAACCTTCTATACTACATACAGTCCTGTCCATTTAGTTCGAAGTTTTCCAGGAAAAAGTTTGATCCTGGAGTTAAATAGTAGTACCAATTCACCTTCACGAAATTCCCTCTTCATAATTCTTCGGTCGTTCCATCTTTTGGTGCGTTCTTTATAAATCATGGCATTCTCATGGGCTTCTTGCCTAAATTCGTCGAGCTCATTAAGTTGAAGTTTTCTGATCTTCCCACCTCGGTTCCCATCAAAATTCAGTCGTCGAATCGCCCAATAGGATTTGTGCTCAATCTCAACTGGTAAGTGGCATGATTTACCATATATCAACTGGAATGGGGACATACCTATAGGAGTTTTGAATGCTGTACGGTATGCCCATAAAGCATCGTCAAGTTTGAGCGACCAATCTGTTCGTGTGTGTGATACGATTTTTTCAAGAATATTCTTTATTTCCCGGTTTGATATTTCGACTTGTCCGCTAGTCTGAGGATGGTAAGCCGTGGTTACCTTGTGCATTATTCCATACTTTCTGAGAAGTAATTCAAACGTTCATTCAATAAAGTGGGATCCGCCATCACTAATCACCACACGAGGCGTTCCAAATCGCGGAAATATCAGCTTCTTGAAAAATCTGTGATCTACCTTAGAATCATTCGTCGGGCCAGCCAAATCTTTGACCCATTTGGAGACATAATTAACTCCAACTAATATGAATCAGTTACCACAAGAGGGTGGAAACGGTCCCATAAAGTCGATACCCCATACGTCAAAGATCTCTATCTTAAGAATGGTATTAAGGGGCATCTCGTTTCTTTGCGATATCCCTCCTGTCCTTTGGCAGTGATCACAGGATAGTACATAGTCTCTCGCATCTTTAAATAGGGTAGGCCAAAAGAATCCACATTGGAGAACCTTAAATTCGGAGGTATAATACCGGCTACTAAGAAATTCACTAGATCAGCATACCAAGGTGTTCTTACTGTAGTAGCGGCTATTAGGTTCTCGTCTAAGAACGTATCGTCTATTTCCTCTTTAGAGTTACTTTCGGGAGTGGTCGTCAAGCTGGACAAATGGTCCGCTACTAGATTTTCGGTTCCCTTCTTATCCTTGATCTGAATAACAAATTCTTGCAATAGTAGTATCCATCTGATTAAGCGCGGTTTTGCATCCTTCTTTGTCATGAGATACCTAATTACCGCATGATCTGTATAAACAATAACACGCGAGTTAATTAAGTACGATCGAAATTTGTCGAACGCAAAAACTACAGCCAAGAGTTCTTTTTCCGTTGTGGCGTAGTTGCTTTGTGCTCCATCAAGCGTTCGGCTAGCATAGTAAATGACATGAGTTCTGTTATCCTTTCGCTGTCCTAGCACGGCCCCTACCGCATAGTCGCTCGCATCGCACATGATTTCGAAAGGCAGCGACCAATCCGGAGGTTGTATTATCGGGGCAGAAATCGACGTCTTTTTCAATTGTTGAAATGCATCCATGCAGTCCTGGTCGAAAACAAATGAAACATCCTTAGCGAGCAAAGATGTTAAAGGCCTAGAAATTTTAGAAAAATTTTCAATGAAACGCCTATAAAAGCCTGCATGGCCCAAGAAACTTCTGATTCCTTTGACGGAGTTTGGAGGCGGCATTTTCTCTATCACACAGATTTTTTCTTTATCGACTTCGATACCATGCTCCGATATCAAATGACCAAGCACAATCCCTTCTTTTACCATAAAATGACATTTCTCCCAATTTAACACCAAGTTCGTTGACACTGTCTGCAAGTGCACGAAAATGTCGCAGTAATATAAAAGATATCGTCTCTCACAGGGAACAAGGTGAGTACTAGAAAATCTAATTCTTGGAATCTAAGCTAATCAAATCGTGGTTTTTGGAGCTTGAAAACTAAAATTAAGCAGGACAGTAAACAAGAAATCAAACAACTACGACAGGGAAAATATATAAGAGAGAATATCAGGGCAAAGGTTTCCACCACTTTGACGATTTTACTTGCGCTAGAAATAAATGTTAATTACTTGGATTTACAGATATGCATAAGGAATCTACCCTATGGTACAAGGTGCCCTCTTTCGAGTGTACACCTCGGTATTTACCTAGAACGTCTCCTACTTTCGTGGTGGACCGTTCTAGACAAACCCACTGGGTTTTGTGGTAGATTATGAACCCTCGAGCAAAGAACACGCACTTTCACATCGCGTCTTCACAAGATTCACATAGAGGTTCGGTCGTTACGGTCGAACTTTCGTTATGGACCGTAACAACTATGACATGACGATACTTGGCCAAAGTAAAGATCAAGAAATAAATACATCTAGTAAAATATGCGTAGAATATGATCCAAATAACAAGATTAAAACAAGAGGTGCAAACAGAAATCGTCAGAGGGCTTCAACCTAGCCCCGATACAAAGTTTATGCTACAACCATCGTTGAATCGCTAAAAATCCTCTCTTTAAACATAGGAAAATTACAGAAAAAGGTTTCTAGGAGGGAGGAGAAGATAAACCGAATGAAATAACCCAGGATTGCAAGGTTCCGATGATCAAATCTTCAAAAATTCGCTCGAAGTCGCAGAATCGCCGTGTTCTTCCGCCCTAGCCGCTTTGTTGCCCGATTGCTTCCCATTAGGTCACGAAATTTGGGGATTTTATATCCTTTTCATTCGTCTTCGAGTTAGCTTTCTAAAAAGTCCTCACTTGATAAATTTGGACTTGAATCGGGTTCAAAATCGAGGGAAAACCGAGAGGGTGTCGAGTTGATCCGTCCGCTTCACGGGTGAACCCCACGGGGTTCACCAGGTGGTGAAGTCTTCAGCACATATTTGCTGTGAAATAGTCACGGGTGAACCCAGCGGGGTGCACCAGCTAGTGAAGTCCTCGGCGATTTCCTGCGCATAAATCTCCAAGTAGAATTACGGGTGAACCCCATGGGGTTCACCTGGCCGTGATGTGTGCGACAATTCTCAGACATCTTCACTTCATCGGTGAACCCCGCCGGGTTCACCAGGCCGTAATGCGTGCGCAGAATTCATCCTTCGGTGAGATCACGGGTGAACCCCACGCCGTGAAGTTCAGAAAAGGCTCCGATTGAGCCCAAATTTTACGGGCAACTTCGTCTTCTCATAAGGAATCACCCCATGCTCTTAGATTCTTCAAAAATACCTCAAAATTGGGTGATTTTACCTGACATTCAATAAGATAGATGAAAAGTGAAGATTCTGAAGTTTTTAACTAAATAAGCCTTAAAGGAGTATAAAAACATTCAAATAGGCTTAAATTCATCATGGAATAATAGTAAAAATCACTACTAAAATGCATGGTGTCAAATACTCCTCGACTTAAATCTTTGCTTGTCCTCAAGCAATAAAATAAGTTGAAATACATGCTTGGTACACAAATAATCTTTTGTGTTGAAGTTCGCACCCGAGTTTGGAAAAATACTTTTTAGCAATCCAAGATCTAATTAGAAGAAATCAACTAAAAGGAGTGTCTTAAGCATTCACCAGTTTGGTCCCACAGTTTCTAGATATCAAACGATTCAGAAAGCAGTAAACATGAGATTCAATCAAGCAAACACAACACTCATTTCATTCTTATCCATCCAATTCATAATGTTGGGGTTATCTCAAATGTTTTATTTAGGATACAAAACTCTGATCTTTGCATTAGACTTCAACTCATATCCTTATGTACCATTGCCAATTTTTTGCAATGCCAAGTAGAGGAGTCTTTTTATTTCAATTCATATTTCTTAGATTTCAACTCATGTCCTTTGATACCACTGCCCATTTTTCGCAGTGCCAAGTAGAGGAATCTAAGTGTGATGATTTTATTATTATTTTTATATAACAGAAGTTAACACATCCTTTCTTTTAACAAATGAAATGTTTCCCCAATAATAGAAAGGAATTCAAAGTTTGAAAAGAGATTATGCATCATAATATGAATCGAATGTAAATTGCAAACCAAAATCAATTGAAGAATCATGAAAATGTTTGACCCACTATATGAACATCATAAAATCAATCCGTTTAGAAAATTTCTAATTCAAAGAACATATGGACATGACTATTGAATAAATTTCTAACAAGTACTACATTCAACATGTCTCGATAAATTCTGACCAATCATGCATTTGACTTTAAGAATTTTGCAAAGCTATCATTGGACAAGACTAGTATGAAAAGTCAATAAAAGTTTTCATCACAAGATATGCAATATAAGCCTTAAAAATGATCATCATGAAAGCGCATAGATCCACATGTCATTCATCATGCAAAGAGAGTTATAGCATAGCACTAAAATGGAAAACAGGTGGTCCGAATATCTGTTTTACACTGCAAAAAGTGTGGGGCCTGAAGATGTGGACCAGGCCCACGAATAGTGGCATATATGATACAATGCCAATATCAAAATATCCATCATAGAGTAGCAGAACAAAGCCATAAAGAAAAATAGAAAGTCACAACAACTACAACCAAACAACCAAGAAGAAGCTGGAGTCAAGACAGCTCACCCGCTCTAGAATATTGCATAGTCCTCTATGCAATGTCGTATATGCAAGAGGAGAAGGTGGCGTTGTCGAGTCTGGATGGAGCTAGCGCCTCCTGCGCCCCAAAAAAATAGAGCTCTATCAGTGTATACCAAGATCAAAATCTCCGAAAATAAACTAGATAAACAAGAGAGTGATCTATTCAACGATGATAAACTAAAAATCGAACGACAACTAATGTAACAGAGAGCAAATGGAAATAACGAGAAAACTTGGGTTGCCTCTCAAGAGCGCTTGTTTTAGGTCAACAGCTCGACCATAGAAGTGTTATGTAGTGGCATCAGTGGGGTCGAAAAGGGCGTGAACTTCCCCTTGTTCGACCCGTTCATCTTCAAAATAATGCTTGAGGCGATGCCCATTAACCACAAAACTCTCAGTGTGTTCAGCCCATATGGTGATTGCATCGTAAGGTTGGACATGTTGAACTATGAACGGTCCAGACCACCTCGTGCAAAGCTTCCCTAGAAAGAGACGAAGTCTCGAGTTGAACAGAAGCACTTTGTCCCCTTCGTGCAATTCCTTCTTAAGTATGCGTTTGTCATGCCAATGCTTGGTACGAGCTTTATAAATCTTTGCATTTTCGTAGGCGTAGAGGCGCATCTCATCCAGCTCGTCTATCTGTAGTTTTCTCCTTTCACTGGCGCTCTTAAAGTCATAATTTATTTGCTTGATTGCCTAGTGCGCCATGTGCTCAAGTTCAACGGGTAAGTGACAGGATTTTCCATAAATAATTGGAAAGGAGACATACCTAGGGGGGTCTTGAATACAATCCTATAGGCCCATAAAGCGTCGGGTAACTTCAATGCCCAATCCTTTCATGATCGAGATACAGTCTTTTCCAATATTTGCTTGATTTCTCTATTGGAGACTTCTACCTGACCACTAGTCTGAGGATGGTAAGGCGTGACGATTCTGTGCTTGACCCCATACTTTTTCAAGAGTGCTCCAAATTTTTGCTCAATGAAGTGGGATCCTCCGTCACTTATCAATATGCGTGGGATTCCAAATCGGGGGAAAAATCACTCGCTTCATGAACTTCATAACTACCCTGGAGTCGTTGGTGGCTTCAGCTGAAGCCTCAACCCACTTTGACACATAGTCGATGGCAACAAGGATGTACCGTTTCCCACATGAAGAAGGGAAGGGACCCATGAAGTTTATCCCCCATACATCAAAAATCTCTACTTCTAACATGTCATTCAAAGGCAACTCGTTCCTTCTTGAAATGTTTCCAGTTCGTTGACAGCTGTCACAAATTGAAACGAATTGTTTAGCATCATGAAAAATAGATGGCCAATACAAACCAGATTGTAGGACTTTGAAGGCAGTTTTAGAGGCCGCAGCATGCCCTCCATAAGGTGAGGTGTGGCATTGAGCTAACACATCTTGTATCTCCACTTCCGGTACACACCGTCTGTACATCCCATCGGCGCACCTCCGGTATAAGAATGGCTCATCACAATAATATGACTTCACATCATGCAAGAACCTTTGCTTTTTCTGAAAGTAAAGATCAGGAGGAAATATATCAGAAACTATAAAATTGACAAAATCTGCATACCACGACTCTTGTTGTTCAAGTAAGACAAATAAGTGTTCTTCAGGGAACGTGTCATTAATTTCCAGCTCGTGGTCAGTCCTTGCGTCAACATTTCGTTCCAGCCTAGAGAGGTGGTCGGCTATAAGATTTTCACTCCCCTTCTTATCTTTAATTTCCACATCAAATTCTTGTAAGAGGAGGATCCATCGAATAAGCCTTGGTTTGGCGTCCTTTTTGTTGATCAAATATTTAATGGCTGCATGGTTAGTGAAAACAATTACTTTTGAATTAACTAAATATGAACGAAATTTATCAAAAGCAAAAACTATTGCTAGCAGCTCTTTCTCTGTGGTGGCATAATTTATCTGGGCATCATCGAGCGTGCGACTAGCATAGTAAATGGCGTGAAGCTTCTTGTCTTTTCTTTGCCCTAATACCGCCCCCATTGCCTGGTCACTAGCGTCGCACATCAATTCAAAGGGGAGGGACCAGTCTGGAGGTTGAATTATTAGAGCGGTAGTCAACGCTTCCTTGAGCCTCGCGAAAGCATCCTCGCAATCCCTGTCAAAGCAAAAGATGGAGTCTTTAGCAAGTAAATTGGTCAGGGGGTGAGATATTTTAGAGAAATCTTTAATAAAGCGTCGGTAGAAGCCAGCATGTCCCAAGAAGCTTCTAATCCCTTTTACAGAAGTTGGCGGCTTGAGATTTTCAATGATTTCAATTTTCGCTTTGTCCACCTTTATCCCTCGCTCCGAGACTAGATGACCAAGCACAATGCCTTCTTTCACCATGAAGTGGCACTTCTCCCAATTTAGTACCAAGTTCACCTCTTCGCATCTCTGCAAAACCTTAGATAAGTTAGATAAGCAATGATGGAAGGAAGAACCATACACAGAAAAATCATCCATAAACATATCCATAAAATCTTCGTTAAAGTCAGAGAATATAGCCATCATTGCTCTTTGGAAAGTTACGGGGGCATTGCAGAGACCAAACGGCATCCTCCTATATGCGTATGTGCCGTAGGGGCATGTGAAGGTGGTTCGCTCCTGATCGTCTGGATGGATGGGGATTTGAAAGAAACCTGAGAACCCATCCAAGAAGCAAAAGTAAGAATTATGGGCGAATCTATCAAGCATCTGGTCAATGAAAGGAAGAGGAAAATTGTCTTTTCTTGTTGCAGAGTTCAACTTTCTGTAATCAATGCACATTCAGTGTCCTGTGATCGTGCGGGTTGTTATCAACTCGTCTGTGTCAGTCTTTACAACCGTGATGCCTCCCTTTTTCGGAACCACATGGACCGGACTCACCCAAGAGCTATCTGAAATTGGGTAGATCACGCCATCATCCAATAATTTAAGCACCTCCTTCTTCACTACCTCTTTCAAGTGTGGGTTGAGTCAGCATTGGAATTCCACTGAGGGCTTGCTATTTTCTTCCAACAGGATCCTGTGTATGCAAATAGATGGGTTAATACCTTTTATATCATCAAGAGAGTACCCAATTACCTTCCTGTGTAGACGGAGTTCTTGCAAAAGTAATTCAGTATGTTCCTTATCCAACTCAGCACTAACTATTACAGGGTAAGTGAAGTTTTCACCCAGGAATTCATATCTCAAATTTTCGGGCAAACTTTTGAGCTCGATCTTCTTTTGTCCTTCATCTGCTTGATTCTCGTCTGGTTCGGTTCTCAAACCTGGATCGGCATCAAGCAGGGAAATATATTCCTCAACTCACCCTCACTGGTGTCACCAGCAGCGCTGATAAGGGCGAGCTCCAATGGATCACTCTTTTTCTCAGGCGGCTCGGATTGCTGAACAATTTGCTCAATCAAATCCACGCTGTGACATGCGCTTGCAAAAGAAGGTTTTTTAAGAGAATTAGACAGATCAAATTGAATAATATTGTCACCGATGTTTAAACCTAGTTTTCCGTTTTTAACATCGATGACGACACCAGCTGTAGCAAGAAAAGGCCTTCCTAAAATAATAGGAAGCCTGTCATCCTCATCGATGTCTAATACAACAAAGTTTGCAGGAACAAAATAATCCCCCACTTTAATGGGTACATCCTCTAAAATGCTAACGGGATTCCTAACTGATCTGTCAGCCAACTGCAGAGAAATATTCGTTGACTTCAATTCACCCAGATCTAGCTTTCTACACAAAGATAACGGCATGATGCTGACACTCGCCCCTAAATCGCACAATACTCTTCGAAAGGTCATCTCTCCTATCTGGCATGGTATGGAAAAGCTGCCAGGGTCTTTGAGTTTTTGTGGAAGCTTGTTCTGCAAAATCGCACTGCACTCTTCAGTAAGAGCCACAATGCCTTGATCTTCTAGCTTCCTCTTATTTGAGAGAATATCCTTCAGGAACTTCGCATAGGTCGGCATCTGCGAAAGGGCATCAACAAAGGGAATGTTAATATATAATTTTTTTCAAAATTTCCAGAAACTTACTGAATTGCTTGTCTAGCTTGGCTTTGACAAGCCTCTGAGGGAAAGGTATCGGCGGCTTGTAGGCCGGCGGCCCAACATAGGGTTGCTCTTCCTCTGTTCGTTCAGGCTCCGCCGGTGTTGAATTCGCGTGTGGCTCCTCAGGGTTTAGTGTCTCATCATCCCTTGTTTCATTGGTCGGCATTGGTGGGTCTTCGAGTTGCTTGCCGCTCTGAGTGGAGATTGCATTCCACTGTTCCATCGGGTTAACTTCTGGCTGTGATGGAAGCTTCCCTGGCGCTCTAGAGGATGAGCTAGCCTGTTGCGCAAGATGGCTCTCTAGCATTTTGTTGTGCGTCTCCAAGGAATCCATCCTGGTCATCATCAATTTCATCATGTAAGTGAGCCCTTCTAGTTGCTTACTCAGCTGAGAGTCTTGGGCTAATCTTTGAGGAGGATTGTAATTCGCTTGTTGAGGGGGAGGGTTGTAATTTCTCTGTTGGAACCTAGGTGACTGCCTAATGTTCTCTTGTAGTGGCAGCCTGAAGTTCCCTTGTTGAGGTTGTGCTTGTGGTGGCGCTTGCCCTGGTTGAAGTGGATGCGTGGTACGGTAGAAAAAGTTCGGGTGGTTGCGCCAGCCAGGGTTGTAGTAATTGGAATAAGGGTTGTTCATGAGGTTTGCATTGCCAACTGCATTTAGCTGTTCAGGCTGACCTTGGGCTGCCTGCCCATCTCCCAATTGGCATTCAACATTTGTATGACCTGCAACGCCACAAAGCTCACAAGATACTGAATTAGTGCTCAAAGAATTAACAGACCATAAATCAAATTTCTGAGTTAGATTATCCGCCTTTGCTGTCAAAGCAGTTAATGAATCAAGATCGAATTTACCTGTTTTGCTTGAAAGTGTACCTCGCTCTGGATTCCATTGATGGTAGTTCAGTGCCATGTCTTCAAGGAGGCTTATCGCATCTTCAGGTACTTTGCTCATTAATCCTGATCCTCCAGCAGCTGCATCGACTGTGAGTCTAGTATTGTATTGCAATCCCATGTAGAACGTGTGTACTAGGACCCAAGTCTCGATCCCATGATGGGGACATAGTCTTTGAAGCTCTTTAAATCTTTCCCAGGCTTCATACAAAGACTCTCCATCCTTCTGCATGAAGCTCGTTAGCTGGTTTCTGAGGTGGATCGTCTTCGAATGAGGGAAATACTTCGAGAGGAAAGCTTGATACAGTTCATCCCATGTCCATATTGAAGCTGGGGGGATCGTGTGGAGCCATGCCCTTGCTCTATCCCGCAGAGAGAATGGGAACAAGCGTAACCTGATAGCATCAGAAGTAGCTCCGTTAATCTTAAGCATATCGCAATATTCCAAAAATATAGATAAGTGCATATTGGGGTCCTCAAGAGGAGAACCACCGAATTGATTTTATTGAATCATGGAAAGTAATGCAGGTTTAATTTTAAAATTGTTGGCCTCGACACTAGGCCTAACTATTCCTGATTGAAACCCATGTGTAAAAGGTACTGCGTAGTCGCGCAGTGTTCTGGCATGGTTGTTGTTCACGGGTTAGGGCGCTGGTTCATTTTCCATGTCGATGTGAAGATGTTCCATCTGTTCTAGACCTTCCTTTTGCCGAATTAGATTAAGCTTCCTTCTTTGTCTGAAGGTCCGTTCTATCTCAAGATCGATTTCGAATAGTGGTCCTAGCCTGGAACTTCTTTGCATAAAAATTTGTCAGATCCAATTAAGAAGTTCAAAGCAATCGAAACAAGCAAAAAGCAATATGAAGCAGAATAAAAAAAGAAAAGAAAAAAAAAACTAACTAAAGCTTAGTCTCCCAATCCTTAGAAGTATACTAATATCAACCGTTGTTCCCCGGCAACGGCGCTAAAAACTTGACACTGTCCGCAAGTGCACAGAAATGTCGTAGTAATATAAAAGATATCGTCTCCCATATGGAACAAGGTGAGTACTAGAAAATCTAATTCTTGGAATCTAAGCTAATCAAATCGTGGTTTTTGGAGCTTGAAAACTAAAAGTAAGCAGGACAGTAAACAAGAAATCAAACAACTATGACAGGGAAAATATATGAGAGATAATATCAGGGCAAAGGTTTCCACCACTCTGACGATTTTACTTGCGCTAGAAATAAATGTAAATTACTTGGATTTACAGATATGCATAAGGAATCTACCCTATGGTACAAGGTGCCCTCTTTCGAGTGTACACCCCGGTATTTACCTAGAACGTCTCCTACTTTCGTGGTGGACCGTTCTAGATAAACCCACTGGGTTCCGTGGTAGATTATGAACCCTCGAGCAAAGAATACGCACTTTCACATCGCGTCTTCACAAGATTCACATAGAGGTTCGGTCGTTACAGTCGAACTTTCGTTATTGACCGTAACAACTATGACATGACGATACTTGGCTAAAGTAAAGATCAAGAAATAAATGCATCTAGTAAAATATGCTCAGAATATGATCCAAATAACAAGATTAAAACAAGAGTTGCAAACAGAAATCATCAGAGGGCTTCAACCTAGCCCCGATACAAAGTTTACGCTACAATCATCGTTGAATCGCTAAAAATCCTCTCTTTAAACATAGGAAAATTATAGGAAAAGGTTTCTAGGAGGGAGGAGAAGATAAACCGAACGAAATAACCCAGGATTGCAAGGTTCCGATGATCAAATCTTCAAAAATCCGCTCGAAGTCGCCGAATCACCGTGTTCTTCCGCCCCTAGCCGCTTCGTCGCCTGATTGCTTCCCATTAGGTCATGAAATTTGGGGCTTTTATATCCTTTTCGTTCGTCTTCGAGTTAGCTTTCCAAAAAGTCCTCACTTGCTAAATTTGGACTTGAATCGGGTTCAAAATCGAGGGAAAACCGAGAGGGTGTCGAGTTGATCCGTCCGCTTCACGGGTGAACCCCACGGGGTTCACCAGGTGGTGAAGTCTTCGGCACATATTTGCTGTGAAATAGTCACGGGTGAACCCAGCGGGGTTCACCAGCTAGTGAAGTCCTCGGTGATTTCCTGCGCTTAAATCTCCACGTAGAATTACGGGTGAACCCCATGGGGTTCACCTGGCCGTGATGTGTGCGGCAATTCTCAGACATCTTCACTTCATCGGTGAACCCCGCCGGGTTCACCAGGCCATAATGCGTGCACAGAATTCATCCTTCGGTGAGATCACGGGTGAACCCCACGGCGTGAAGTCCAGAAAAGGCTCCGATTGAGCCCAAATTTTACGGGCAGCTTCATCTTCTCATAAGGAATCACCCCATGCCCTTAGATTCTTCAAAAAGACCTCAAAATTGGGTGATTTTATTTGAAATTCAATAAGATAGATGAAAAGTGAAGATTCTGAAGTTTTTAACTAAATAAGCCTTAAAGGAGTATAAAAATATTCAAATAGGCTTAAATTCATCATGGAATAATAGTAAAAATCACTACTAAAATGCATGCTGCCATTCGTCTCTTCATAACATTGCAAAACACGGGTCAGATTAGATAAGCAAGATTCAAAACTAGACCCGTATACTGAAAAATCGTCCATAAAGACGTCCATGATGTCTTTAATGAAATCTGAGAAGATTGCCATCATGCACCGCTGTAATGTAGCTGGTGCATTACACAAGCCGAATGGCATACCTCGATAAGCGAAAGTGCCAAAAGGACATGTCAATGTGATTTTCTCTTGGTCGTCTGGATGTATCGGTATTTGGAAAAATCCTGAGTAGCCGTCCAAGAAACAAAAATAAGAATTAGTAGCTAATCTTTCAAGCATTTGATCAATAAAAGGGAGAGGAAAATGATCTTTGCGGGTGGCCTTATTCAGTTTCCGATAGTCGATACACATGCGCCACCCGGTGACGGTTCTTTGCGGGATCAATTCGTCATCTTCATTCCTTACTACTGTTACTCCTCCTTTCTTTGGTACCATGTGTACCGGACTTACCCATTGGCTATCTGAAATAGGGTATATGACCCCAACATCTAATAGTTTCAGAATTTCTTTTTTAACTACTTCCTTTAAGTTCGGGTTCAAACGCCTCTGGTATAGATGGTTTACTGTCCTCTTCGAGGTGTATCCTGTGCATGCATAAAGAAGGATTAATGTCTTTTATATCATCTAAAGTATACGCGATTACCTTTTTGTATTTCCGAAGCTTTTCAAGAAAAAGGGTTGTCTGTTCTGAGTCAAGATGGGTAGCTACTATAACAGGATAAGCAGAATTTTCACCCAAAAATTCATACCTGAGGTTGCTCGGTAAGGATTTGAGTTCTAAGTTAAGTTGTTCGCGAACCTCGGATTTAGGCTCTGGTAACTCCTCGAGTTCTTCTGTGCCCATCTCAATTTCGGTGGTTGTGTCAAGAATACTGGCATAAGCCTGTGCTTCCTCCTTTCCTTCGTCGTCATACTCGTTCACCAGACATGCCTCGAGTGGGTCAATGTCTTTTTGATGAACATGGGGCGAACAAAGCTCTTGGTCCATGACTCCGATGCTAAAGCAAGAATCTGCAAAAAGAGGTTTCTTTAGGCTTTCAGTTATATCAAACTCCACTGTTTCTTCACCTATCCGTAGTGTCAACTTCCCATTTTTAACATCGATTACTGCTCCGGCAGTTGCCAAAAATGGTCTACCCAATATAATAGGAAGCTTGGAGTCTGCTTCCATCTCAAGCACAATGAAATAAGCTGGAATATAAAATTTACCGACCTTTATTGGCACATCCTCTAAAATTCCTACCGGATGCCGTACAGAACGGTCGACCAGTTGCAAAGAAATATTTGTCAGCTTCAAATCTCCAATATTCAGTTTTCTGCAAAGAGAGAGTGGCATTAGACTCACGCTAGCACCAAGGTCACATAAAGCGCGGTCAAATGGGGTATTTCCGATTAAACACTAAATGGTAAAACTACCGGGGTCCTTCAACTTTGGCGGTAGCTTATTTTGAATAATTGCGCTGCATTCCTCGGTTAATGCCACCGTGCCGTGTTCTTCCATTTGTCTTTTATTTGACAAGATTTCCTTCAAGAACTTAGCATAAGATGACATTTGTGATAAAGCATCGGTAAATGGAATGTTGATATATAATTTCTTTAAAACTTCCAAGAATTTACCAAATTGCTGATCAAGTTTCGCCTTAGCCAACCTTTGTGGAAATGGAATGGGCGGCTTATAAGGTGGTGGTGGAACATATACAGGTTCAGTTTCCTTCATCTGTGGTCCATGTTCAACAACAGCAGGTTCCTCAGTTTCAGGGGTCTTGGCTTCATCCTCACAACGGTCATCTTTAGGTCCTTCTGGTTCCTCAAGTTGCTTGCCACTACGTGTGGTAATGGCATTGCAATGTTCCCCAGGATTCGTTTCGGGCTATCCAGGCAGTCTGCCCGGCGGTCTAGTTGGTGTACTAGCCTGTTGGGCTATTTGGTTCTCTAACATCTTCTGGTGTGTAGTTAAGCCTTTGATTGCTTCCAAAATACTATCTATGGCTTTCGTTTGCGTTGACACAAAGTTATCAAATCGCGATTCTAGGGTATGCTCTTGTGGTGTTACATTGGTACCCGAATGTGATGATTGCTCAAATTGTTTGGGCTGATACCCGGTGTTGGGTGGGTGAAAACCAGTAGGTTGCCTATAGTTTGATGGTTGGGTTGCATTGTTGTTCCTATAGGAAAAGTTAGGATGATTCCTCCATCCAGGATTGTAGGTGTTTGAATAGGGGTTGTTTGGGACCCTCGCATTAAAGTCTCCTACAACGTTCACTAGAGCGGGTGGAGGATCTTGAGACGTCAAAATTCTTAACTGACAAGTTTCAGGAAGATGACCTTCTATCCCACAAACTTCACATATGGCAAGGTTAGACACAGTAGGATGCATATTGATGTGATGCATTTATGCTTAATATTTTCATATACTATGAAACATTTTTTCGGTTAAATTGTCGCTTTTGCATCATCACTTTTACTTAAATTCTTCCATATGCACAGAATCTACACAAGATCTGGTGTTATCTAACTTTTCAGGAAATTCTGAAGAAACTGAAGCTTTCACAGCCGGGTTGAGAAGATTTTTCCAACCTGGGAAAAGTTCCGCCTGTCACGAAAACCTGCTCGACTCTAACTCGGTGGGCTCCAAATCTTAGGGGTACTTTGGTAAATGTTAATCACGACTATAGGGGGATAAAAGGGAAGCTTTGGGACCTTAATCGATATCAAACCCTAACCAAGTGAAGGGAAAAAACGGCTGAGGACGTGACCTGGGCGGCTGGAGAAGACTAAACACGATTTCAAGGAAAAGAGGAGCCCTTCGAAGCCCCTAGCAAAGATCTCTTCATCTACTCGGAAAGGGGAGTCAAGATATCCCTTAATCCTTCATTTTCATTGCTGCTTCTAGCCTCCAAATGGATTTCTTGAGTGTGAGCTTGTTGTCGAATATTCATGATGTCTCTAAGATGATTGTAGCTTAAAGTACTATCGGGGTTAGGGCTTAGCCCTATGCCTAAAACACATTCATGAAGTAGTTTATTATTTTGATATGTTGGTTTGATTTAGTTGACCTAGCATATGTGTTTGTCATTTCCTTACAACTCTTATTGCATATTATTGATCTCCGATATCGAGAGAAAAAGCGACAGCCCAATCTCGATATCGGTGTTTGTATGTTTTGGACGTTGGGAGAAAAAGCGACAGCCCAATCCCGACGTCGGATCTCGTATGCTTGGGCGCGTGAAGAAGAGCATGAGAGTAGCCCTTCTCCCACGTGAGAGAACAACTATTCATCCCTCGCCCAATGGGCCTATGTAAATTTACAAGCCACGAAAGTAGGAGGTAGATTTGCATATGCACCGAACCGTGCTGCTGAAAGGGGGCGGTTTGTACCATTTGATGGATCTCTTCAACTTATCAAACCTTGCATATCACGAAGTCACTACTTTCATTTGCGGATTGGCATAGCGGTGAAACCCGACGCCCCGATATTCTCCCATAACAGAAATCCGATCGTTTATCTGTCCGCTTGTTACTTTCCTTGCTTAGCATTTACCTATTAATTGTTAGTTATTTCGATCGCTTTAAATCAACCCTTGATTTGTCTAGACCGCGACTCAAGGATTTACCGGTACTTGACAAATTGGTCTCTGTGGACGATATAATTTACTACTTCGATTAGACCGTACACTTGCGGGCCTATCACATATTCATAGAATCTAGCTTGTGAGATAAAGAATCTACTTTTGCAGCTAGAGAAGTAAGGGCGTCAAGTTCATACTTACCAGCTTGTCGGATGAAGTACCTCTTTCGCCTGACCATTGGTAGTGGTTGAGCGCCATTTCATCTATCAAATTATAGGCTTCATCGACAGCCTTGTTCATCAAAGCTCATTCAGCGGCTGCATCAACAGTAAGACGAGTGTTATAAAGCAAGCCATTATAAAATGTATGTACCAGTTCCCATTTCTCGAGGCCGTGGTGAGGACACATTCACTGCAATTCCTTGAAGCGGTCCCATGCCTCATATAATGATTCGCCTTCTTTCTAAGAGAAATTGGTAATCTGGCTTCTTAGTTGTGCGGTTTTGCTCGGAGGAAAGTATTTTGCAAGAAAAACATGTGAGAGTTGATCCCATGTGGTAATAGATCCAGATGGTAATGAATGTAACCAAGCCCGCGCCCTGTCTCTAAGTGAAAAAGGAAAAAGTCGTAGCTGCAGAGCGTTAGTGGTTACACCGTTCATTTTAAGAGTGTCACAGTATTCAAGAAAAACAGATAAATGCATGTTTGGATCTTCAGTCGGTGATCCACCGAATTGATTTTGCTGTAACATTGATAAAAGTGATGGTTTTATCTCAAAGTTGTTCGCTTCAATTGGTGGACGTGCAATGCTAGAATGCAGTCCTTGAACATTTGGTGCAGCGAAGTCTCGAAGTGATTTGCTACCGTCAATGGTTGTTGTTTGTGAATTCTTCTTAGGTTGATATTTCTGAAAATTTCTGCGACGCCGGAACGTTCGTTCGATTTCCGAATCAAATGGTGCTGTAGGTTCCGGTCGCGGAGTTCTACGCATAAACTAAAACTCTAACAAATAGATGTTTCGCTAAGTCAAGAAAGGTGTAAAATGAAATAAAAGAAAGTATATTCACAAACTAAAAATGTCTAGTCTAATAGTTTCTTAATCTAGTCAATATTGCCAATATCAGTTCCCGACAACGGCGCCAAAAACTTGATAGCCCCCACCGATGTAGGTAGTTGTCACCCGCAAGTGCACGGGTCTATCGAAGTAATAAAATATCGATCCCACAGGGACTGATGGACAAATACCGACAGATCTCGAACTTGTTAGCTAGACGATGCGAAATTAACGAAGTCTAAATGTTAACTAATTAAATGCACGAAAATGTAATTGGAGGAATTTGCACGAGAGAGTCTTAATAGTTTGAATTATGAGGATGTGGGCTCACCACCTTGACTCCTTACAGCTTAATAGTCCAGACTCTAATGCCTTTATCCTTTCTAGTTCAAGGGATTCGGCTTCCTTGTCACTTAGGTAGTTGCTCCTTCCGATAGCTGGCTTGCGGCACAGCTATAGGTCAAATCTATTAGGTTCTGGCGCTTGGTCGGAAACGCTTCTCTCCAATACGCCTAAGCTCCTAGTACTTCCAAGATGGGCACAGGATGACAAAAGAGGTCCTCCATGAGAATTCCTGGTTTACAAACCTCCCCCGCGTAACTTCTGGCTCAAGCGCGCCCTTTCGGGCAGCGCAGGCATAGGGTTCCTATATAGTCTAACGTACTGGCGCGCAAGAAGTTTTCCAGATGCGTTTAAGATCCAGGAGCTAACACAAGGAGAGTGCAGTTCGTCAAGTGGATTCTCCCCAAAAATTCCTGCCTTATAAATCCCACACTAGAGAATACATGTTCAAACGCTCCCTTTCGGGATGCGTAGGCAAAGAGATCAAACAGATTTGATAAAACCCTTGATCGAATGCTTCGGACGCGCGGTTGGACTTGTGGTCTCCCCGACACGTCTAAAACCCTAACTACCCCTTGGTTGAGTACATACAATTAGCGAGTTTCCCTGTGATTATCTGATTTACAAACCTCAGTTCAAGAGGCAAAGGCTCAAGCGCACCCAAAATGGGATGCGCAGGCAAGGCGCGCACATAGGATCGAGTTGGACTATAACATTCAAATCTAGACTACCAAGCTAGTAAGGCATCAAAAGGGCTACTCCCACATCCTGATTAGGAGTTTAGCCTAACATGTTCATGGTGAAAGCGTGAACTACAATGATAAACATCTCATACATGTGTAGGTTTACGCTGCAATATAAGAGATAGGCAAAATCAAGTAAAACTTGCTAAAAGGATTACACAATATAGTTCAGCAAAATGAATGTAGAAACAGGATCTTCCTTACAGATTTAACCTTAGGGGATTCACGCATCAAATATCTTCAATGTTTGCAAGTGCGCAGCCCCCTTTCTCTTGGTGCGTAACCTCTTTTCCGCAGCCTCTCCTCTCGTTCTTCACCCGTGCGAATCCTCCCTTTTCCCTCTTCGAAAGGCTTTTTATCCCCTTCTCCAAGTGGGTTGCTGCCATCGTCCAGATCTGCAGAGCCGCTGCAGCTTTATGCAGAGGAAAAAGTCTTCGCTGCAACTTCCATATCCTGCAAAGCCGCTGCAGCCAACTTCTTCGCGGAATGATGATTTTGTGGTCGAATCCAGCGCTGAAAGATGCTCCATGCCTCCTTCGTCAGTGGGGGAGAAAGGTCCTAGGTGCCCTTCAGCCGTTCCTCAGATCAGATCAAAGAAACGTGGGAGAAAATGGTGATTTCGTAATAGGCGGGTCCGCGATCTCGGGTGAGAATTTGGTCGTGACCCGGTCATGATTTGCAGATTTCAGCTTCAGGCATAGCGACGATCACGGGCATGATTCTGATCGAGACCCGGTCGTGATTTCTAACAAAGGCTTCAATGAATCCGAAAACTCCTGGTTATGATCATCTTGAGTTAGGGTGAGCTCCTCTGGTACCAAAGTTCCAGAATCTACCCTCTATGTGGTTAATTTGACCTGAAAACGTGAAAAATACCGAAACAGGTGTAGATTCCATAAATGTATCCAAATATAGGCAATTGCAAGGCTTAAAGTCGTGAAATAAGCATGATTCGATAAATAAATTGACACATGAAACTCTATACAAATCTGTGTCAACAACATATCGCTGGAGTCGGGTAGGGAAACAACCTGCTCGCTCTCCGACCCCTCCTCCACCACACAACCTAGCCTTCCACCCTTCAACTAATGGGCACATCATCCGTTTCCGCAACGCCACGCACGAAGCCCGGTATTTCGCCCTTTCCAGGCGGCGACTCATTAATACTAGGTACGTGGACACCCTAACCCTGGTATAGCTGGGACTTCTTGATGATATCCTCTGGCTTTTCCGGAACCTCGGGTGGGAAAAATTTCTGAATCAAGCCTCTCCCACGCATACCGGCCTTACACTGGAGGTTTTAAGCTCCTTCTCCACCAGACACTCCAGGCCTAATAACGAGGTCTTTCTAGTCTGCTTTCGACTGAACAACACGGAGTACCATTTTTTGCTTGACGAGTTCAATTCGTTCTATGGTTTTCCCCCTAATGTCGAGTGCCACAAGCCCAGCGGAAACTGGGAGGATGCTTTTTGGCACTCCATCTCCTCTGAGGCGCACTATTCTTCCAAGAACGCCAGAGCAAGCGTCATCTCCAACCCCTGTCTTCGATACGCTCATCGGCTACTGTCCAACACGATCTTTGCTCGTGGGGACAGTGACTGTATGCTATGCCATGTCGAACTCATCTATCTTTGGGCAATGCTGAATCAATTCCCCCTGAACTCGGGTTATCATCTGGCCAAGCATCTGGAACATGTTGGCCTCACCTCCAAGGGAACTATCGCAATCGGTGGTATACTAACTCCATTGGCCCTACATTTGGGGCACAATCCGTACGGCACGCCTGAGGGTAAAGGGAGTTGGAGATTTGACATTAAGGCCTGCATAGCGATGAAGATGATCTTTCGCCGAGGCAATGTTTACCACCTTACACTCCGCGGCAGCCTCCACACCATCCCACTGCCCAACACTGCGCGCACATCGGTTAGATTCCACGACAATTGTAACATCATTCCCGAAGATGCAGATGCCCCTGCCCCTCCTTTAGCTGTTCCTGCACCTTTCACTTCTGGATCGCCACCGAGAGCTCCTCACGAGCCCACCACCCATGACCTCTTGTAATCCATACTTCAGCAGCTCTAAACTCAGGGAAACCAGATTAGCACTTTGATGGAAAACGTACAGTGCGTGTACGCCTTCCTCCGTTCGCGTTTCCCTGGTTTTCGGAGCACCGCCCCTTATCAATGCCAGGCGGCCAATGATGTGACTTCTTCGGACTCTTTTGACGCTTTTTCCGACAATCTCAGCGACGCGGGGGATGACCCCCACGACTAGAGTTGTGAGTTCTCTGCAATCCCCCACCATTTTTGTACTCCGCACTGTTTTTCTATTTTGGCATCGGGGACGATGCCTCATTTTACCATGTGAGTGGGGTACTTGGTTTTATCGTTAAAAGTTTTTACCATCTGGTATTCACTCTGTTAACCTGGGTTTTGGTCTCCCCTTACTCTAGAACCTGAAAGTATATTCTTGCTTGTCTTTTGTCATGTTTTGATGTTGTTTTTTGCTGTTAGTATGATTTATTCTGTCTCTTTACCGATTTTTGCTTACATAAATCTATTACATTGAGATTAATCCCCTCGTGGTAGATAACTTAAGGATAGACTCTTGGTAAGCTACACTCCTACTTAAATTGTGGGACGCCACTAGTTTTCTACACTTAATTTGATACTGTCTAGTTCCTCTTCCTCACCTATTATAGCCGAAATATCCTCCATTTTGGTCACCCCATTTTAGCCAATAGCCATTTCAAACAAAAAGGGAGAACAAGAAAAGATTCTCTAGCAAAGTCTAGAGACATTTTGCCTAAAAAAAAAAACAAAGAGGACAAAGATCCTCTCAAAAAAAAAGGAGGACAAAGATCCTCTCAAAAAAAAAAGAGGACAAAGATCCTTAAAAAAAATATTAGGACAAAGATCGTCTCACAATTCTCCAAATATCTATATATCTTTACATCCTTTTCTACTTCCATCTCAAACCACTTGGAGGATTCAAACTTTGTATGAGGAGGAACTAGGACGTTGATTTTGAGGTGTGGCAGCTATGTGTGGAACGCATTTACTTTGGGTTGCAATGCTTACCACTTTGATATCTGATAGGAGTTTACCACTTGTGGGATGTTTGACCATTGCATGGATCGGTGTTAGCATTATCTTATAGGGGTTTGGATTCAAGTCTTATGGATCATCCGTACAGCTTAGGTTAATTTTATCTTTGCTTGAGGACAAGCAAGAGTTTAAGTCTGGGGAGATTTATTAACTCATTTTTATATAGGGATTTCTATGCGATTTTACCGTTATTTCTTTACCATTCTTGCATTTACATCGGATTATACTTTGAATTATTGCTATATCTTTGGAATCTACACTCTTTGGTGTTTTTACATCATTTCAGGGTAAAAGCGAGGGAATGCGACTGTTTCCAGCTGGATCAGTGTTCTCGGCAAGAACCACGGTCTACCCAGCAACCAGAATCACACCCTGTGGCCTCTGTGTTGCCTGATACTGATTTTCTAGATTTTACCCCTCGCCTTTTCTACGTCAGATAAAAGGCTTCAAAGGGGCAAAAGAGGGATTCGACAGAGGAGACGGGAGAACAAAAAGGAAAAGCCCTATTCACGTAAGGGCATCGATTCATTGGGACGTATTTTTTATCACACATATGCGGAAGGCGGTGGCTGAGCAAGGAAGGAGGAACTTGAGGCCAAACGAAGCAGAGAGGATACCTATTCTACAGCGAGAGCGCAAAAGGGACAAGCGGCTCCTTCCTCCTTGAGGGAGTCCTATCCTCCTCTTCTCATTTATCTTATTTTTCTTGCTTATCCATGTATATTGTACTGGGATTATCTTACGCTTTGCTTTGGACCATGATTATTGTAGCTTAATCTTGTTTCAGGGCTAGGGAAAGCCCCTTGGATGTTTTATGCATGGATTATCGCTTTATTGTATAAACCCTAGATTGTTCTACTTTGCCTAGTTGCACTTGATGAATGGAGTATGTCATTTTTGTTATTTCCATGTGTTAGATGTCTGGTAATACCGGGAGGCACATCCGGATATTGGAAAGCCTAGGTAGGGGTATATCGATCATCACATGGGAGTGGGTGATTGTATACGGGTAGTGTACACCATCTTGTGCTCAAAGGGTTTACTCGGTTGAGCGTACTACGGCGGTAGATGTCCAGCCGTGTAAATACCTCGTTGCATCCTTGGGAGAGGACAACTCAAATGATGGGACGGTATACATAATCTGGCGCTCATTGGGTTTTCTTGGGTAGGCGTACTACGGAGCTAGATGTTTAGCCTGGTAAACACCTCGTTGCATCCTCGGGAGAGGACAACGTGCACTCTTTGGATTACCCTAGGACTTAAAAGAGGGAATTCTATATAGTTATTCATCCATGCTTAATGCGTTAAGGCGGTGGACCCTAGCCTTAATCCCGTGCAATCCTTAGACCTTCCGTCGTGCTATTACTCTGCTTTCCTTTTTAGTTTTAATTTAGCAATCATTTCACATCCCTTTAAACGATCGTCTAGCTTGTGATAATTAGATCAGTCGGTACTTGGTATTTGGTCTCTGTGGGATCGAAACATTTATATTACTTCGATAGTCCGTATACTTGTGGAGCCTGTCAAATATTAAAAACCATTTGATGATGAAATGAACGATGATTAACAAACCCTGCTGATGATAGTTCGGCAGGGTTCATTTCGACAAAACGCACCCCCGTATTTTTGTCTACAAAGTAGGGGCTTCTCACATATTTTTTTGTAGGCAGGATACACTGCCCAAAGTTTCTAAGTAGGTATCCTAAAATCCATAGAACATGCCCTCGTAGTCTATTTCTGTTAGTGTAGAATGACTTTCAAAATATCATAAAATAGCTGCATTTTATAATATTAATGCCTATTAGTGTAGAATGACTTCTAAAATATTGTAGAATGGCTGCATTTTATGATATTTTGAAAGCTATTCTACGCTAATAAGTAATTATTCTATGATATATTATAATTATTTTAGGGTAATTAACATATATTCTTTCATAAAATTAGTCTATTCTATGATAATATGAGCATATTCTATGAAATTTAGGGTACCTGCTTAAAAATGTTGAGCGGAATATCCTGCCTAAATTTTGTTTTCCTTCTCACACCATCACAGTCTCTTACGCTTTTGACATCCAAGCTATCATGGTTTCAAGGATAAGAGCATGAGAGTGATTGGAGTGGGAAGTTGGACATATCATATCTTTATCACGACTTTTGAAATAGATATATTTGTCAGGCCTGGTTCAGCCCAAAGCCCACCGGGCCGAGAGGCGACCCAAATCCAGGCAACATACGTGACATGGGAGCCCGTTTCAGCCGCTTTGTTCGCATCGATGCCAACTTCACCGAGTCACTCGGGCACGGCAGAGGCATCGTCTCCGCGAGATGCGGTTGGCAGCAACGGGAAGACGCGGACCGAGGCGACTTCGGTGCACGAGAAGGGCAGCGAATGCCCTAATTTGGGGAACGGACGCGCGTGGAGCGGAAGAACCGGTCGACGCCAGGAATAGAAGAGATGCGGCCGTGAGACACAGGGAAGTGGCGGCTTTCCTTCGATAAAAGGAAGAGACGGCGAGCATCTTCTATCATCAAACCTCCATCACGAGTGATCGACGCAGCTCCACTATCAGTTCAAGGGAACTTAGGGTAGTTTTCGAGAGGCTATTGTGTGAGTTTTGAGAGGAACCTCATCGCAGGGGCGACGACGACAGAGAACTGTAACTGACGACTAGGGAGGGAGGGGAAGGGGGCGTTGTCCGGCAGGGGTCAACGACGAAGATCCGAGGAGTTTTGTAAGCTTGCTTTGAGGTGAATAGAAGCTTTCTTTCTTCTCCATTGCTTCCCCTGTTCTTCTCCGTGTTCACGACAATGATCAGCTTGGCAAAGCTTTCCGACGGTGGGCAGCTGCTGGATGACGGCTCCAAGGACAAACGGAAAGCGGGTGGCTTTCCCTGTTCTCGCACCTTCTCTCCGGTGATCTGAGTGCAGATGGCACTCCGGAGTTGAAGACGGCGGTGAGTTGCGTGAAGGAAGACGACATCGAAAACTCATTCGAACGATCGGCGTTCGAAACGAGGCAGGTTCAACGATTGGGGCGAGTCAACGAAGCAGACGAAAATTGAATTCAGCGAATTCGATCGGCGGTTGACATAAGGCAAGTGTCAACAATGCAATTGGGAATCGGCGGAAGCGAATTCACAGTTGACGTCAGGGGGACATCAGCAAGGGTGATTTCGGTGATGGTGGTCGAAATCGGCGTTGACTATTTTGACCGAGAGGTATTTTTAATTTAGGGTTTGATTTCCTAAATTAGGGTTAGGGTTTTTTGAGCGACCTTGTAATTTGGGAATAAAAATTACTCGGGAGAATTAGGGTTTCTGATTAGGGGAAAATTTTGCCCGGAAACCCTAGGGAGTTTACGCCTTGGTCTTCCGCCGGATAACCCTAAGACACCAGTTTAGGGCTGATCCGACCGGGGCATGACAATTGGTATCATAGCCAGACTGTGGGCCCATACCCACAGGTTGAAGGACACGTTGAAGGATTAACGTGTTACAGCGAACACGGCATCTTCACCCGTGAAGGTGAAGAAAGGTTTGAAGTTCCAGAAGATCACCCACACAGCCAGAGGAGCGTTAGAGGACGTCTGGCCCAAGCAGGATATAGGTAAAGCCAAGGAGACGGCTAAACCTGAGGAGATGGCGAACCATGGTGACCGCATACCACAGATCGAGAAGATGCTCGGTCTGATCGGCGATGGGGACGACGCGGTGGTTCCCCAGTTGGAGATTCTTCAGCAGACCGTGAAGGATCAGAGATTGCAAATTGATAAGTGTTATTTTTATTGGATTTAGAGTCTTATTTATACCATCATTTTAGACTTAAGTTCTATTTTATGTTACAATTGGATATCTTTTCTTTTAAAGTATGGAATCTTCACTATTTTTCATTTATTTGTAAAATGCAGGTCATTATCCTTAATTTTTGTGAAAATTTTTGAGATTTGACGTTATGGAAAGGTTCAACACAATACAAGCATCACACAGGAAAAATTTAGGAATTTTTGGACTCTTTTATGCTGATCACGTCTTGCCTGTGTTTACCATCACGGCCGTGATCAGATCGGCGTCCCAGGATGTCATTCAGCGAACTCGTCACGGCCTGCCCGTGATCATCATCACGGCCGCGACAGAATTTTGACAAAATCAGCCGAACTGTGCACGGGTGTGTTTTACCTTTGACGTGCTCATCACGGCCTAGCCGTGACGGCAATCACGGCAGTGAAGAGCCCCGACGGGAATTCCAGCCGAACTCATCACTGCCGTGCGCACGGGCATGACCAGCATCCAGTAAATTTTTGTGAGCATCACGGCCTACCCGTGTCCAGCATCACGGCCGTGCTTACTTCAATGCAAGTTTCAAAACTCGTCACGGCCTAGCCGTGACGGCCATCACGCCCGTGACGACGTCCACAGATCGCGACCTTTCATCTGTTTTTCATCAAATTGGACGCTCCATATGCCTAGAAATTGGGGAAAACGCCCAATCTACCTTTCTAACAGCCCAAAACCTCGATTGAATTATAAAATCGAGAATTTCAGGCGGTTACAGGGTTCGAATTTTTGAAGGAACGTGACAAGGGCGAAAAGGGCAATTTTCTGTGTTCGAGGGCTTGATTCGACCAGATTCTTTGGGGCTTTCGAGAGAAGATCGAAGAATTGTCATCTCTTACCCTTGTTCTGTAATTTCCCTAATTTTTGGTTATATTTTCTTGGGTTTTCATTGAGTAACTATGTGTTTTTTAGCGTAAAACCCTAGTTCGGGATTCGGGCGTAGCCCGTTGAACAAATTCTCACGTGTAAAACATTTATATTGAATCTCAGTGTAGTTTTTAGTAAATTGACTTATTTAAATGAGTTGTGCTTATTTCGTATAATTGTTGTGGCCAAACATTTATATGTGTTAAGTGTTACAAGAAGTACCGAGAGGTGAATCGTAACACTCGATCGTTCTCATTTAAACTTGTGACTAGAATTACGAGAGTCATTTGACGTCACTCGAGGATTTACGATATTTCATAGAGCCTAATGGGTCTCTTAGGTTAATTTTACTACGAGAGTAGGAGATTAGCTTATGTAGACACCGGATTACGCTTCAAGAGAATGTAATCCGTACCCTAGGAGATATCGCCTTAAGTTGTTTATTGTCGGATTGCGCTTCGAGAGAAGGAGATCCGTTTTCTAATTCAATCTGATTTAATGTTTTGCATATAAAGCATTCAACATGGTAAAACCTGAAGTTCTGAACACTTCTTAAACTGTAATTTTCCCTTAAAGTCATCGACTTCTTGGTTCAATAATTTAGTTAATTTAGTTTTAGTGCAATTCTTTTATTCCGAGTTTGAACCATCTAGCTTTCAATGATACTAAAGGTCGGTACTTGACACCTGCTCCCTGTGGGAACGATATTATTTACTACTTCGATAGACCATGCACTTGCGGAGCCTATCACAAATCGAGCAATAGAGGTTGCAGATTGAATTCATGCAGCAGACCATAGACAGTCTGATCCATCTACCAGGGGAGATGGCTCGCATGAAGGAGGGCATGTAGGCAGAGGTCACGGTATTGCGTTTGGCCCTAACGCAAGTATCGCGATCGATGGCAGCACCGGCGGAGTAGGAGGCTCCTATGCCGAAGGTACGAATACCTGAGCCAGTGACGTTCGGGGGGGGGGGGGGGGGGGGGCGATCGTCTAGAGAAGTGGAAAACTTCATCTGGGACATGGAGCAGGTGTTCTCCAGACAGAGTGCGGGTGTGTATCGCATACCTCACAGGCGGACCAAGCTCTACATCGAGGGCTACTAGCTGGCCTTGGGAGACCTTCCGTGAGGAACTGCCGCGGTAGATTCTTCCCGGAAATTTGGCGGACCAAGCTCATGGAAAGGTGGATCGGCTGAGGCACACTAGGTCGATCCAGGAGTACGTCAGGGCATTCTCTGCGTTGATGCTAGAGTTACCAGACATGGCGGAGGGTGACTAGAAGTATCTCTTCATTCGGACCTTCAGCCATGGGCGGAAGCGGAGGTTCGACGGCACTCCTCACTTGACTGGAGGGCGGCTGCGGCGGTGACAGAGTCCTTGGTGGATAACAGAAATTTCAGAGCAACACCACCAAAGAAACAGCGGTCACCACCGAAGCGCGGTTCCCCATGGACCCCATCGAAGGTTAGAGTTTCAAAAAGGGGTAGACTCTTGTTCTGGCAGGACAGAGGTTCACCGGGGTGACGAGAGCCAAATCATCTTGCGGGAAGGACTAATGCAGAGCACAAGCCACAGGGTTACTTCTTGTGCGGTGGTCCTCATTGGCTGAGGGAGTGCCCCTCAAGACAGAAACTCATGGCGATGGTAGTGTAAGAACCAGTCGAGGAAGCTGATATCAACACCGAGGAGGTGAGGATCGGTGCTCTGAGAATTGGAGTAATGGTGGCCGGAGATCTGCCCGTGACGGACATCGAGGGCGATGTCCAAATTGGGCAGGGGTGGGCAGGGGAGAATTGTCAGACCTGGTTCAGGCCGATTCAGTCCAAAGCCAACCGGGCCGAGAGGCGGCCCAAATCCAGGCAACATACGCGACATGGGAGCCCGTTTCACCCGATCCCCTTGGCGGGGGATTTTGACTACAACATCGAGGCTTTGTCCGCATCGACGCTAACTTCACCGAGCCGCTCGGGAGCGGCAGAGGCATTGTCTCCGCGAGATGCGGTTGGTAGCAACGGGGAGATGCGGACCGAGGCGACTTCGGCGTACGAGAAGGGCAGTGAATGCCCTAATTTGGGGAACGGACGCGCGTGGAGCGGAAGAACCGGTCGGCACCAAGAATAGAAGAGATGCGGCCGCGAGACGCAAGGAAGTGGCAGCTTTCCTTCGATAAAAGGAAAGGATGGCGAGCACCTTCTATCATCAGACCTCCATCATGAGTGATCGACGCAGCTCCACTATCACTTCAAGGGAACTTAGGGTAGTTTTCGAGATGCTGTTGTGTGAGGTTTGAGAGGAACCTCGTCGCCAGGGGGCGACGACGACAGAGAACTGTAACCGACGACTGGGGAGTCGGCGGCGAGGGAGGGGAAGGGGGTGTCGTCCGGCAAGGGTCGGCAATGAAGATCAGAGGAGTTTTGTAAGCTTGCTTTGAGGTGAATAAAAGCTTTCTTTCTTCTCCATCGCTTCCCCTGTTCTTCTTTGTGTTCACGGCGACGATCAGCTTGGTGAAGCTTTCCGACGATGGGCAGCCGCTGGACGACGGCTCCGAGGACGGACGTAAAGCGGGTGGTTTTCCCTGTTCTCGCACCTTCTCTCCGATGATTCAAGTGCAGACGGCACTCCGGAGTTGAAGACGACGGTGAGTCGCGTGAAGGAAGATGACATCAAAAACTCGTTCGAACGATCGGCATTCGAAACGAGGCAGGTTCAACGATTGGGGTGAGTCAACGGAGCAGACGCAAATCGAATTCGGCGAATTCGATTGGCGGCTGACGTAAGGTAAGCGTCAGTAGCGCAATTCGGAATCGGCGGAAACGAATTCACAGTTGACGTCAGGGGGACATTAGCAAGGGTGATTTCGGTGACGGTGGTCGAAATCGTCATTGACTATTTTGACCGAGAGGTATTTTCAATTTAGGGTTTGATTTACTAAATTAGGGTTAGGGTTTTTCTGAGTGACCTTGTAATTTGGCGATAAAAATTACTCGGGAGAATTAGGGTTTCTGATTAGGGAAAAATTTTGCCCGAAAAAACTAGGGAGTTCACGCCTTGGTGTTTCGCCGGATAACCCTAAGACACTAGTTTAAGGCTGATCTGACTGGGGAGTGACATATTTGTATTAGTTCAACAAATTAGAGACGATAAATAGGCTTTATAATCAACTTACTTTTATTTGATGATATTATCAAAAATTAAGATTTTATATATAAAATATTAAAATATTATATTACATTAATATATAATTTTTATAATTTGAGAAATATATAAAATTTTAAAATTTAATTATAAATTTTAAAACTCAAGACAGGTATGCCGTGAATATTACTATTCTTTACTATGAATATGTCATTGAATTGATGTTATAGTTGCCTTTATCTATGTTTTTTTAACATATAATTGGATGAGTCAAATGCTAGTTTGAAGTTTTACTTAGACTTTTGTTTAAATAGAAAAAAAATCATGAATTTAATAATCTTTATTAATTAAAAATTTTTAGAAATAAAAGGCATATAAATAATTAAAAGAAAAGTTTAGAAAGGTAGAAATTAGAGGCGCTATAAAACTTATTCTTATGTGAAAATTTGGATTCTCATATGAGTTAAATTTGAATTGAACATTTAAGGATATAATCGGGACTCGTCTCCTGTAGGACATAATTATAGAGAAGTTGATTGGATGTTGTTTCAGCAACGAACTAGTGAAAACTAGAAATCAAAGAAAAAAACTCATAGAGTCATTAGGGATTTCATCTAATTAAAGGTTAGATGCTTTCTTATAATTTCGGAAGTTTGGAATTAATTTTAAAATGACTAGAACTATCGAACTTTATTGTGCGATGACTCGTAGCCGCCGATAATGTGTTAATGCACTATGACCTATAGTAGCTGTGCGTTATTTTGCAATGACTTAAAAGTCTAATGCATTAACATATGATGCAAACAAGTAACATCTGACGCATTAAGCATGTAAAATTAATTGAACAAGTTTTAAATTTTACTCCACCTCTGATAGCCAAATATAGTTCTAATTACCTAGGTTTCGTAAGATATAACTAGATTTTGGATGACACTAACAAGTGAAGTATACACCTCACTTGGAACATAATTGACTAACTTTTGCTACAAAGTTTTATCATTTAGTACAATGAGCACAAGAGTCATATGCTAGTAACTAATCAATAAGCTATTTATAGACAATATGACTAGAATATGGGCGGCCTATATTGATAATATGCATGATAAATGATCACTATTGCTAGCGGGTTGCTAATTTGGAATAAATGCTAAAGACCTTGAACTCGTTCAAGATATGAATCAATTCTCTTCTTTATTGCCTCAAGATGGACCATAAGGGATTGAAGCCAACCCAAAATCAATGCTCTAGATTGCCATTTGGAATGACTTTCATTGATATCATCTCAACAATTCAATTACTAATATTTACATCCATATAATGCCTAAAAGGAAGATATTTGAATGCTTGATTTGTGGATATTATTCTAAGTAATTTATGCAAAAGTGTAGATGATATACTTGTATTGACCATCAATTTGGGAATATAAAGTAACAATTCTTAAAATCTAGACACAAGAGGAGGGTCCTAATCTAATTTTAAGGTTGAGGGGATCTATCATATGAATAACTAGCTGCTCAATGTGAAGTCACCCACAAAAATCCTAATGGCATATTTCTACCATGTAGTTAATAAGTCAAATATTTCATTAATTAAGTTATTGTATGTCTCAAATTTCTCTCTTTCAACATGAAGAGATGTTTAAATTTTTATGGTCTATATAAGTTTTAGTATATTCACCATGTAACTAATGTCTAACATTTTTTATGCAAAAAGTAATAGTAATAATAGTAATAATAAAAAGTCATAAATGATATTTTTGTATTCCCTTCCCAACAATCTTAGGTTGATGGCAACCTAATTTCATGTCTATTGTAGAGAAAATTTGTGTCTCACATGATTGATCAAATAGACAATCAATTCTAGAGAAAGTTACTTTTCCAAATTGTCACCTAATCAAGCTCCAAATAGTCATTTGCCTAATCCCACAAAACATAATTAGCTTGACCACAAGTCAGCACAATCTCACTTTCACAAGGATATATCTTAAGGTATCCAAAGCTTTCACAATCTTATTGTTTGGAATTCAACTCTAGTAACGTCTTTCCACAATTTTAGACCCAAACTGTTAAATCCAGCTACCACAACAGCCTTGTTTCGAGTTAAACATTTGAGTACACGACTATGCATGAGTTGTTTTCTGAATTATTGGCTGAAATAACATAAATATGCAATCACACATAGAGTGCAAATGATGTGATCTACTTGTTTATTTGCTTTAGCCCCTTCTTCAAGTTGAAAATTCTGACACCGATCACAGAGATCAATGTGACGGTTGGCACCATTACGAAGTTAGGAACGAGGTCGATTCGGAACTTCTTGAGCTGTGGAACCCTCTCCCCTGACTTCTTTAGCGCTATAGCGCCAAATGGGGCAGCACATCCAATGCTGATCATTGCAAAAGAGCTTGACTTCTCCTCCTTAATGTTATTTACCATGAACTTAACTAGTGCTTCCTTTTTTTCTTCTGCGCTTTTGTCCTTAATATTCCAAGTTGTTTTGTAAAAGTTCTGCAAAAATTTAATCATGAGATCACCGAAGGAAAATAGAATGGCAAGTTAGAGCCTGATAATTTTATACAGAATTGAAGTTGATAAGATGAAAAAAAAAGTGAGAACAAAAAGTCACAGGTCGATCTCTCTAGCTTTATTTCCACAATTTTCTCCTTCATATGCATAACAAAGCAATCAATAAGGATCGGTCAATGCTAGTTTTTCCACAATGATAGGATAAGAATGCAAAGCACATGGAACTAAGGCGAATCTTCTTTCCTCATCTTATTTTCTCTCATATGCAGAGGAAAGCAATCAACATTGATCAATTGATATTAAACTTCTCTAGACTACAAAGAAGGTGCAGAGGTCCGTCTTGTTTTTTGTCATATTAAGCGATCACAAGAATCATTCGAGCCCCATGGAACAATTGCACAGCAATCAATCAAATTGTTGATGTAATCAAATTATTGTTTAATTGGAAACGCTCACCTTAACTTCTTCTTGATTTATAGTAAAATGTTTGCCAGGCATAACGGCATTGAATTCACTGCAGCACAACCAAAAACGGATCATACCAACAAAACGGAATCTAGCAGAAAAATCAGTAACAACTAGATTTCACCTGCAAAGTTCAATAACAGCACATAAAAACTTCTCTTCTGACTTTGCTTGCTCGAAATATCTTTCATAGAGCTTTCCTCCAGTAAGTGAATCGAAACTGGGCAAACCTGCAGAGAGAAATAGCACAGAGTTATGCAATGTGCATCAAAATTATTATCCGGTCATAGCTTGGGGTTGTAGAATTGTCATGCAGAGACCATTTGTAAAATTGGCTAGGGTGTGGAGGATGACTGGAAAAACAGAAAATAAAAGAGAGGAGAACAAGATTATTTTAGGGTGATACCTTTCAAGGCTGATCGGAAGGCCGTTTACCTGATCAGCATGAAATCTTACAAGGCTGCTCGTAGGGAATGATTTCCACATATCTAATGGTTAGATTTTGGATTTGTCTCTTTAATATTATGATTTAATTATTCAATTAGAGATTTTGAGTATATTGTTTCCTTGTGTTGATTTTTGTTTTGTTTGATGAAATCATTGTTATGTAGAGATATTGTATTGTCGTTTTAAAAAAAAAAAAAAATTGGCTTGATTTTTCTATGTTAAATCTCGATATTCTTCTTGATTTGGTTAAGTTTGTATATACATTGTGTTATGACGTCATAAGTGAATAATAAAGATTTTGCTAAAAATCAACATGGATACTCTAATTCTTTATATCTAAAAAAATTTCATATGATCCACTTTATTTCCCTGCAACAGTAAAGCGCAATGACAGCACTATTAGTCATCGAGCGGCAAAAATAACATCTAAAACTGTGTGGCTATTTCACAAAAAAAAAAGTATCATGGATATGACACAGACTTATCATCAAACATTTGGTGGGCGATCTAAATAGTATGCAATTCAGCTTGAACATACGCAAATTTGGAACAAGCACTTGAAGTGAAATAGTGATTATTATCAGTTACGAACTGATGTTGATGCTTTGCATGCATAAAACGATAAAGGTAAATTGCATCAAGTGAAGGTAACTCGCCAAGGTTCCCGAGAAGACCGAAGGCGATGCCCATTCTTAGTTTGCCGGAGCGGTGGCTGCAGACAAGCGAGGAGGGAGAGGGGAGGACGGAGCGCGCCTGTGCTGTGCGAGGCGAACGATGGAGGTTGGGAGGAGCTTTATAGCACAGCAAGATAGCAGGAAAGCTTGAGTGTTTCACAAATCAGGACGAGCACAGAGGAGGTTTGGAATGTGTACCTTTCCCCTTGATTGCTCATGTTTTCCCCTCTTTTGTGCTTGTCCTCTTGATTCCTCACCTCAGGATCAAGCATGGTAACAATCACACCTTTCTGCAGAGGTTCACCTCCTCATGGATGATCGAAGGCCTCCTTTCTCCAAAAGTTTGGGAAAGATCCAACTTCTCTTTCAGAATCTTACGATTTGCGCTGCAAGTCTCGATCAGAGATTTAACGTTGTGGAAACTCAGATTTTTGCTGCAAAGTCTCGATCGCGAACACAAGATACAGATGATAAGGTAACAATTGTGAAATATAGCCATTAAAGACCTCAAATCATTGGCTAACAAGCGATTAGCAGATTCATTATGATCAAATTTAAATGAAAATAAAGCATTGTGCAAATGACAATAAGACAAGAATGGAATTCCTTAATTAGAGATCACAGGCATTGCTTAAGAAGATCATTCACCATGGCATAGAATCATCAAATAAATTAAAATTTGAAGATAAAAACCCTAATTTTGAAAAGCAAATTACAGTAAATGAAAAAAAAGGGACAAATTTGATAAAGAAGAGGACCAAAAGCAAGATCAAATCTATATAATGCCTAAGTGTAAGAACTAACCTACTCGAATTTAAAAAAGTATATTCATCACATAAAGAATTTGTAGTATATATACTATAAAAAATTAAACAAAAACAATTGTAACATTACCCACACTCATATAAAAAATTATTTAAAAATATACTTTTACCTCCACTAAATTTGGGTCGTAGATTCGTCACAACCATGGACATAAAGACATTAAAGATAATAATATTTTCAATTATTTATTTTTTTTAAAAAAACCAAAGACGCATCAAAGTACTCACAATAAAAAGTATGCAAGAATAATTAGGGGTGGGTTTTCATGTTCAAATATCCATGTTCAATATTTCTAAGTGGGACCGGGCCTAGGAAAATTTTTCATAAATAGGGGTGGGTTTTACCAAATTTGACTAGACCATGCTACTCTTAAACCCATTCCGACTCGACCAAAACTCAATATCTCATGCCTGATCTCATCGGGGAGTCGAGTCTTCATCCGGAAACCCGACTTCGACTAAGAAATTAACTAAATTTTTTTTTCTACTAATACTAATATACATAATATAAACTAAGGAATAAGCCAAGTGAGAAAAAGAATGAGAAATTTTTAATTTTTAATTTTCTTTTATATATATATAAAAGTGTAATTTAGTAAAATTATATTTTGGGTTAGGTTCATTCAGAGAGGGCTTCAAAATACCTAGACCTAACTCTGCCCTTTTTAATAAAGACTTAAATTTTTTCCATCAATAAGTCGGGTCAGGCCTGTGTTTTCTTGCCCACCCAAATTATTTACCTCTAAGCTCAAAATATAAAAAATAATAATAAACCAATCGAATATAAAAATGGAACTAGTGGATTATGTAAAGCATTTAAGAGTGGCTAGTAGCCTAGTACATATTCCTTTGCCTAGTGTCCATAAGATGCTCCCTTTAATTTGTTCCATTGGGTTGTGTGGTTGCATAACAATTAACAAGTGAAGAGATAAGCTCAATTTATGAAGCACAATTTGATTGAAAAAAAAGGTGAAAGACAAAATCTAATCATAAAAGTTTTAAGGGATCTATGATTTGTTTAATCATAATATTTTCAAATTTTGGTCACATATTATAAATTTTAGAATGATATTTAAATTATATTTGTCTTGTTTGAGTGAAAAGCTTGAATTTTTCAAAATTTTAAGTTTCAAATTTGTATTTTCAAAAATTATCATTGTCAAATAAGATTTGTTTTTGATAGAAGGTCAACACAAATGTTGAATATTGTGAGATTTGACCCAACTTCAACGTCAAAATTAATGACCGTACTTTTTCTTCATCACGTATTGGGACTCCGTTGACTATGACATTCTAACCCCTTTTCTTTGCCTCATTATGGACTTTAGAAAAATATTTAAATTTATCATTTAAAGTTGACTATAGTTAAGTCATATCTCACGAGCTGGTGTGTTATGCTTGACACGATCATAACTTGTTATTATGTCAGGTATAGTTAGCATGTCAAACAAAAATTTAATTTTACTTAGGCCTTGTCTACTTGGATTGAAAGAAAAAAGAAAAAAAAAATAGGAAGAAGAGAAAAATAGATAAAACCAAACATGTAAATCATGGGAAGAAAACAACAAGAAGAATAAAAGAAAAAAAGAAGAAGAAGTAGGTGGTAGGCGGGCTGGCGGCGGGACAAGCAATGCGGGTGGCAAGGCAAGCTGGGTGACGCAGGCAGGGTAGCTGATGCAGGTGGGCGGTGAGGTAGGCAGGGCAAGCAGGGTAAGTGAATGGTGGGCGACAGGGCAAGTGAGGCAGGCGAAGTAGGTGGGGGTAGGCAAGTGGCATGGGAGCGAGCGAGCGAGGATGGTGACAAAGGAAGAAGTAGAAGAAGCAAATGAATGTGTTTTTATGCTCGATTTAGACGGATTCTAAAATAGTAAAAAACTAACTTATTTTTTTTATACTTTTTTTTTAAAATTTTTATTCATCTTAGTAAACAAGAAAAAATATTTTTTTTTCGTAAACAGAGCATTAGTTTAATTGAATTAGCCAATCAATATACTTTATCGTATAGGCATATATTTTCATGTCAAAAGGCCAAACACAAGTTCCTCCGAATATTGGATGATTGAACACTTGCCAACTCATTCGTGGAATGTTATAAATGTCCATTTCAAGTGTCAAAAGGTCATATAATTGGAACTAAGCATAATTTAAGTCCAACATAAAGACTTGAATGATCAAACATTTGTCATTTCATTCATGTAAGATCTATTTTAAGTCATCTATATGATGCCAAAAAGTAATATAATTGGATCAATGCATAACTTAAGTCCAATATGAAAGTGTATTTTACTCATTCGATTGATCGTAATTTTACTAGCATCGTCTTATCAAAATAGAACATTTATGCTTGAATAAAATTTTATTTTAGCTTTACGATAAAATCTTAATCTCTATAATAGAAAAATTGTTTTTTCTTATCTTAAAAAATATTGATAACAAGATTTTGAGATCTATTCCTACTTTCATCAATTATTTACTTATATAAAAAATAATAATAATTGGAACATAATCTAAAAAATGAAAGTTCAAAGTTTAGAGAAATCGATTATTACAAGAAAGTCAAAATCTAAAAAAAAATAAAAAAATTTCATTATTTTTTGAGATAGAATTGATTGTTGATTGATAGATAAATTCATTAATTGCCAAACTTCTAACACCTTGCATTAATTAATATATAAGCAAAATCACTCATACTCACCTGATATTTCTAAGTCCTAATCAGTCAAAAAAAAAATCTTTTTTTTAGAAAAAAGAATTTAAGCAGAGTGTAATATAATTAAAAATATATAATTTTAAGATAGAACATGATTTTGCTAAAATAATTTTACTTTTAAGAGGAATCTGAGATTAATGATTTTTCAGTGGCATATTTATCTATAAATGCCTCTCTCCCAGTGGCCATGATCAAGCTCCCATGGCCTCCGGCGAGCTCACTGGAAAACGCCAGGCCTATGGCGGAAGGATCACGTCCTTCGTCGTCCTCTCCTGCGCCGTCGCGGCCTCCGGCGGCTTCCTCTTCGGCTACGACCTCGGCGTCTCCGGTGGAGTGACGTCGATGGAGCCGTTTCTGCGGAAATTTTTCCCGGACGTGCAGGCCAAGATGAAGGAATCTCACGGCGAGAGTAGGAGCAACTACTGCAAGTTCAACAGCCAGCTGCTGACGGCCTTCACGTCGTCGCTGTACGTCGCCGGTCTCGTCGCTTCGTTTTGCGCCTCACCGGTGACGAGGGCGCTTGGGCGCAAGGCGTCGATGCTCCTGGGCGGCGCCGCCTTCATGGCGGGAGCTGTGCTCGGCGGCCTCGCGCTTGATGTTTACATGCTTATAATCGGCCGCGTCCTGCTCGGCGTCGGCATCGGCTTCACGAATCAGGTTTTTATTTGGCTTTATTAAAGTAATGTTTTTCTATAATAAAAAATCCAGAAAAAATCATTGTTTTCTTATGCAATTATAAAATTAAAATAATTTTGCTCATCGTTTCCAAAATTAAAAAGAAATTTTGTTTCTTAAAAAGAAATTTTGTTTCTTCAAAAGAAATTCACTTTGTTTTTTTTTGGGTTGCAGTCCATTCCTCTGTACCTGTCGGAAATGGCACCATCGCAGCACCGCGGAGCCTTCACCAACGCCTTCGACTTCTTCGTCAGCTTCGGAATCGTCTCCGCCAACCTCATCAACTACGCCACCGAGAAGCTCCACTCCAATCTCGGCTGGCGAATCTCCCTCGGGGCCGCCATTGTCCCCGCCACAACCCTCTCCGTCGCCGCCCTCTTCCTCCCGGAGACCCCCAACGGCCTCATCCAGCAGCCCGACTCGGTCCCCAAGGCCGCCGAGATGCTCCGCAGAATTCGCGGCACTGACGACGTCGCCGCCGAGCTAGCCGACGTCATCGCCGCCGGCAATGCCTCTAGGGCCACGCGTCGCCCTCTGCTTGCGCTGTTGCAGCGCAAGCGCCGGCCGCAGCTCGCCATGGCCGTGCTGATCCCCTTCTTGAAGCAGATGACGGGCGTCACCGTGATCACGTTCTACTCGCCGGTCATCTTCCGGACCATCGGCCTCCGCGAGAGCTCCTCCCTCTTGTCCACCGTCGTCACCGGCGTCATCCACGCAGGGGCGACTCTCCTCGCCATGGTCGTGGTCGACAGGATGGGCCGCCGGACGCTGCTCATCGGCGGAGGCGTGCAGATGCTGGCGGCACACCTGATGATCGGGTCGGTCTTGGCGGCCAAGCTCGGCGACCACGGCGGAGTGGACAGAGGCTACGGGTACGTGATCCTGGTGTCGGCGTGCGTGTTTGTCGCTGGATTCGGGTTGTCGTGGGGGCCGCTGGGGTGGCTGGTGCCGAGTGAGATCTTTCCGTTGGAGGTGAGGTCAGTTGGGCAGAGCATCGTGGTAGCGGTGACGATGCTGTTCGTTGCCATTAACGGGCAGAGCTTGCTGGCCATGCTCTGCCGCCTCAAGTATGGGGTGTTCTTCTTCTTTGGGGGATGGATTTTGATCATGACTGTGTTCGTCGGATTGTTCTTGCCGGAGACGAAAAATGTGCCGATTGAGAAGATGGATGAGGTGTGGAGGCGGCACTGGTTCTGGAACAAGTTCGTGACCGATGAGGGGGAGAAGAGCAGTCCGTAGTTGCCACTTCACTTCATTCCTGTTAATTACCGAACATATAATATTTTTAAATTAATAGCAAAAGTACAAATCATTTCAGATATTTTTATATTTCTTTATATTAATAAATATATTTTTAGTTAAATTTTTATATTAATTGAGTTTATAAATTTTAATTTCACTCTAAGATATGCTAAAGCGCATATGAATTTTTTGGAAATTTTTTAATTCACAAAATTATATTATAGCTCATGCATATTTAAATTTTAGAGGTTTTATAGAGATAAAATGTGATATTGGAAAGTGCAAAATATTTTCATAATAATATAAGGTAGTGTGCGACATGATAAATAATTTGGCGAATGAATTGTTGGTTACCATTTCTTTGACATTTTTAATTCACTCTCACACATCCTAACATTTGCATACAAACTTTCAAGTTCGTATAGTCAAATGTGCAATTTTATAAGGTGCAAGATATTTCAATAATAAGGCAATTTCACATATAATAAGGTGTCTTTTGTAAATCAAATGTATACTCATATTTATGCTTTTGTTGATGCTAAGCAATAGCATGTACAAATGAAAAATTTAGAGGAATTACTATAATTAAAAAGTGAATTTGAGGTGCGGGATGTTTCATTGACATCATAATGTGCTTCTAAAAATAAATTATTAGTTTATATTTTTAATAATGTTAAAGAAGCTCCTAAATTTAAAAAACAACTATGTAAAATATCAACTATTTTAATTTACTAAATACTACTAAAATGTTTAAAAAAAAGTTATGTAACCATTATTTTTAATTTTTTTATATAGATAAATTATTAATGAGGGTGAAAATTAATTCCAAGACCTTGGTATGAATGACAAACACCGAATACAAATCTTGAGCGGGGTGCCCGATCTAACCTTTAAAAAACCAAAACATATTTTAGAATTCGTATTCTAAGGCTAATCCTAAGGCTAAAGCGGGGTACCCCGCTTAAGAGTTTTTTTTTTGACAAACACCTCCATAAGTGCAAGGGTTCTCCAACTAAGTGAGATGTCAGTAGGTCCAAGACTACGCGGCTTAGAAAAGTAAATAAATTACCTATTTATATGTTTTTTTTAATTTTACTTCATAGCATTATAATATGCATATGAAAACATAAAATTTTGAAAAGAAATGGCTTTTTAAAAACACAAGATATTTTTAATAATTATAAAGTCTATACTAGGGATGGCAAGAAGTAAGAGGAATATTTTTAATAATTATAAAGTCTATACTAGGGATGGCAAGAAGTAAGATCCTCGCCAATTTTCTTTTACCCATATCTGAACCCAAGTAATTAGTATATTACCATATCCAATTATCTATAATAATTTTTTTTTCTAAATCCCTACTTGAACCCCACCTATAAAAATTATTCCTACCTAATAACTACATGAACTAGATAACTAATAGCCCACCCTCTCTTGTCCTAATCCTAACAGTTCTTTAGAGGAAAAAGTAGAAGAGAGGAAAGGAAAGTGATTTTTTCTCTGTTTCCTTGGAAGAAAAAAAATAAAGGGAATGGAAAAGTAGAGGGAATAAAATGTTAGTTTTCCTTTGTTTTGTCTTTCACCCAATTTGAGGAGAAAATTCAAGGGAACACGCTCATCGCTCGTTGCACGCTCGCCCGTCCACCCATGCTTGTCCCATCCACGCTCGCCACTCTTTGCACACTCACCTGTCCGCCCACGCTTGTCCCGTCCACGCTCGCCACATCCGCCTTGTCCAAGCTCGCCCCGTCCGCCCACTCCACGCTCGCTCGTCCGCTTGTCTCGCCGAGCTCTCCCCATGTCCCACTGAGCTTGCCCCGCCTCTCGCCATGCTCGCCACGCCCTCACCAACCGCCAAGCTCACTTTGCCTCCTGCCTCCTGCTATTTTGCATCCTGCTGAGCTCCCTGCCATTGTTGCCCCTCACTACTGCTGCCCTCTTGCTGCCGTGTGCCTCTTCCTGCCATCGCCCCTCCCCTAGTACCGTGGAGAAGGGAAACACAAATTTTGTTGCACGTGATTCTTGTTTCCCTTCTTTTCATTCTTCTCTTCTCTCCATTGATCCTTTCTCCCCCTTTTTATCCCTCTCCAAAGAAACAAGTTATAAGCTACCTTGCTTGCCTCCCACACTGCCCTTCCTCCTTCATTATCGCTACTCCCCTTTGTAGCCTACCCCGCTCGTCGCTTGCTGCTTGGCAATAAAGATTTCAAGAAGACTCTTCGTTAGCAAAACTTGACGAGCTTCAAATGGGCAACAACAACAAGCACTATTGAAGCTCACGACGATAAGCGACGCATGTAGTGGGCTAGCGATGACAAGCAACGACAATGAGCAATGAGGTCACAAGGTTAAAATTGAGAATTTTAGCTAAGGCAACACAAGGTATTGGATTTGGGTATAATATAGAGAGAGAGTGAGAGAGAGACTCGAATCCCAATTCAAGCATAGGGTATTTGACTTATAGTACCCAAACCCAATGTGGATAATATAGTTACTATCTATACCCAAACTAAACCCGATAAATAAGTACCAAATTACGTATAATTGGGTTCAAATAAATTAGGTACCCACTAAAATTATACTTGACTATAATCCCTTATCTGTACATATAATAGGTTCTCAAATTAATTTAATCAATAAATTTGTATAATTAATTATCGATATGAGTAAACTGTTTATAAAATATAATTAATCTAGTTAAACCTACTTAAAAGTAAATAATACTATTTTACAATAGCATAACAATTTTTAACAATTGAAAGGAGAGATTTTTTTTTAATATAGGCAAATTATGTAATGAAAATAGAGTTTAACCTCAAGATCTTATTATCAATAACTAAAGTTCTTACTAGTTAAAACACCCTCAAATGAGAGAATTTTCACTTGTGGGTGGAGAAAATTAAGGACATATGTAATGCTTGTACCTCCAACTTTCAATAAAATGCAAGGGGTCAGTACATAATGTAATTCAACTGCAAGACCTTTCTCTAGTCGACCAAGAGTACACAAGGAAAAGCACCCAAATAAAATGGAATGGGTCAGCACATGTGCACCAATAATGTAATTCAACTGTAAGACCTCTCTTGTCGGATAAGAGTACACAAGGAAAAGCACCCAAATAAAATGCAAGGGGTCAGCACATGTACACCCATAATGTAATTCAACTGCAAGAACTTTATCTTTGTTGACCAAGAGTACACAAGGAAAAGCACCCAACACGTGGGAGGACGGGGAAGAACTAAAGAATTTTCTAAGAGCTTTAAGACATGTGAAGAGGAGTGACAGCCAATTCATAAAATGCTACCAATCTAGTCTAAAAAAGGTGTGAAACCAATGAAATATTAAAGTTAACCCACTGCAAGGTTTGGGATTACCCCAAAAACAACATTCTCTAGGCATGTTGAAACCAGCAAGAGAATCGTCTTGGTTGCATTTGCTTCGGTTTCCGTGATGATGATTATTTTTGGTGACTTGACTCGGCCATAAATTTCAAAATCATTTTCGCCTAACCTTAATATTTAGGGTCCACTGAAGTGTGCCTTCTGGGCGTGGTATCTCCCTTGGAAGCCGGAGAGGCAATTCATACTCACCCAAGGAGAGGAGCGGGGATGGCATGTGCAGGTTGTCCGGATGAATGTTGACGCAAAGCTGCCTTGCAACCTGCAATTAAAATGTTTAATCAACGTATCAGATATAAATTAGAAATAACACTTACATATACTGCCAAACCAATTTATCGGATGGTAAACTATACACTCCATTTGGGTATGAATGTAAAATCTACGCATTCCTAAATAACCCTGAATTGTTTCACGTAAACCACAAGCTTCTAGCTTCACTCAAGAGCGTAATAAGCAGGTAATTTTGCCACAGGAATGGACAATAATGTGCGCAAATAGAATACATATATGCTTAAAGGCGCACATCCGTATGCCGAAAGATAAACAAGATACACCATTTTCTGGAATCAAAACAAACTTCAAACTTTCACCAAGGATGCTGTACGGGGCTGGCACTAAGACCTGTGCTTTTATCTCTATGCCAAAAATATTTGCAACCATAAATTTAGTTTTCACATATATTTGAATATGTCAACAATAAGTTTGGGATTTTATTACTAAAAGTAAGAACATCTAGAGAAGTTATAGAGATAGCCCCTTCCATTTTTAATTGTAAAGCACAACTTTGGTGTCTGAATTGATCGAAGACTGGTCTACATTATCCAGTATATCCAACATATGAAATACAAATAGTAGCATATACTCAACTAGATATAATATTGAGAGCTACAAAAGTGAATTGAATTTGATGTACCTCAGCTACAATTTCATCCTTAGTCACAGGCTCACGGAGTTCATTGTCAACTTTGATGAATTTTTTTAGAACCTGCAATCATAACCATGCAAGTAAATTTAACACACAAACTATTTGAAAAATAAGACTGCAGCTATGAATCAGAAACTATTGAATAATTTCCATCGGCAGTAATTATCTCATAAGCAATAATTCTGAAGGACAATGGACGAACATGATGTGGTGTTGTAAGTATGGCTCACAATCTGCTTTTACTGGACATTCCAGGAGATTGCAAAAAATACAATCATAAAATATTGTCGATAAAGAATATATGTTCAAGCGCCAGTTTCATAGATTTCAAAAAGAACAGTCCTCCTAGTAATATATCTGGATGTTCAAAGATAAGATTTGAATGTTCAAAGACTGCCTAATGAGCTACAACTATATATGACCACACTCTAATGCGCTGCAATACCATTGTATTTGATTTTTCAGTATTTTAAACCTAAATATTTTGATTAATATATCTGGAGTTACTAATGAACAGAATATGAGACACTAGATTACTTGGGATGCACTGCCATCAGAGCAAGTATCCACAAATTTTACAACTAGTAAACTATTGAACTTTTCCCTATTCAAAATTATTCTTGAAAGAAATTCATAGTTCGTTGAGGTGAATAATATTAAAATTTACCTTGGTACATAAACACACATGAAACAAAAGATCTAACCAGGATCTTGAACAAACAATTCTGACAAATTCATTAATTTAAAAAGCATATGAAATACTAAACATGATTTATCCTGTACATCATTGGAAATGCATCTTGTTAATGAGTTGTGTACTCTCTTTATCCTCTTCTTATAAGTCAAGCAACCTTTTGGTAGGGCTGTTCACGCCTCTTAATGTGTAGAAATAGGACTAAATCAATTGCATGCTTTTCTTTCAGTCAGTACATATCAATTAACCAGAAATCAGATGGATCAATTCATTAGTTCGCTATCAAAAAATTCAAAATGACCACTACCAACCATGATACCACCTAAACATATCATTGTGGCAACTACCAACATGACTCCTTTTAGTTAGACTACTATTTAACATGGTTTTAACAACCCATGAACCTATGACACAGTACTACCATGTTTACCTAACCACTAACATTATAAATTAATAGCCACTAAACAATAATATTATTACTTCTAAAGTATTAAACGTTGATTAAGTACAATTTCATATTTGTCAAAAATTCACATGCATATTATCAAATGAACTTCAAAATGCTACTATAAGACTCATTGAGTGAAGAAAAACTGCCACAAAAAGCATACTCACAAGACGTGCTTTATCAAGGCGCTTTGCTGCTGTCTGATATTCCTTCATTTTATCTTCCTTAACCTGTTAAAGAAGTACATTCACCAAATTAAAGACGTCAAAATTCTAGCACAATGAATAGAAGTCTTCTATGGTTATAACCCATACGTTGATACAACTGATAGGAGAATTGGCAGAGAGAAACTTTTTTAGTATCCCACATAGACCAATATGTAGTAATTAAAACCCAAAGTAACAACATATAAGAAACATAATTTGGACCATTTTAATATAAAATAGTAATTAAGTAATTATTTGACCTGATAACTCCAACAACAGATATAGTAGACAATGCAGTCCAAGTTCAGTTATGACAATGATAGCCAAATTCACATGAAAAGATATTGCAACTATAATATTATTGGGATACTTGTAATGAACGGGCATTATATTATGAAGCAAGATAACTACAACAAAAAGAAGGAAAGATGAAGGAAGATAACAGTTTGCCTATAATGAATACAAAATTTGATGATTACTTAATTTCCAAAAACAGCGTACAATTGTAGATTTAATTTAATCATACAAGTGCTTTGAGAAAGGAGACAAATCCAATTTTTGAGAGTGGCAATATTTAGAGATCATTTCATTAAGTGTTATTGGGTAATCATAGTAATAGTGGCCATAACATACTCTAGCAAAATCGGTTATTGATCCACTTATCTATTATATAAATACTTAATAATTCATTGAATAATGAACTTCCCTTTCAACTTGGCGTAGAAGCTGATTGCTCTCCCACTTTGACGTTGCATTCCTAAAGCCAACTTTGAACACCACCATTACTCTGGACACTCTTGCGGGAAATTTTTGTCCTTAAGAAAGACAATCGCCCTCTTCAAGTTTATTATGTCATGCTTAAAGAAAAGTGGGACGGGTTGAATAAGTATCATCCACCGGCTACAAATATTCAATTCTATAATAGTGATGCTAAATTTCTCTTCAAACTTGATGGCTTTTATGGTGCTACCCGCATATAACTCCTTGTGAATTCTACTATGCCTAATCTGTAGAATACTTACTGATGATCTCAGAGTTTCTACATGTGCATTTAGTTCTGCTGCCGCTCCTATTCCCTCTGAGGTCACTGATCTTGTGGCAGGCACTAGCGACGGCCCTACCACATCTGAACATGATCATGGTAGAGGTCGAGGTTCATTCCTTGTACTCATTGAGGGAAGACCAACCACATTCCTAAACAGTGCTGACAAAAACATGGATGTCCTCACTCCTCACCATGCTTAGGTGGCTTTTGGCACGACTCTAACCTCTGGTGGTGATGATACACACACAGTACTACCTCAAGTATTCTAGGTTCATTGGATTTTGTTACAATTTTTTAGTTGGGCGTGAGTGATATCTAAGGATCATGGCTTTTGAGTAGTCTATCACCTTGACATTCATTACTCCACTTCTTCTACTTCTTGTATAACATTTTTAGCCACCTTAGTTTCTAGGTTTAGGAATCTCTTCACATATAACAGGTAAATGTGCATTATTTCAAAATTTTACCATGTGAGTTGGCGGTTCCACTATTTCTATTTGGGTATTGGTCCTAATCATTAGGCTAATTAACTATATCTATCAAATGTTCATTATATTCCAGAATTTCCTATAAATTGTACATTTGTTCTCTTACACATTCCTTATTTCTCCTCACTCTTTTAGGACCTAAAGATGCCAACATTGACTGATCCCGCATATTAGTGGCAATGTCACCTAGGTCATCCACTTCACTCATACTAGTCAAAGCTTAAGCTTTTATTATTTAGTTCATTCTGATATCCAATGCCAAGTGTTGTTGCTTCAGATCAAAGGAAACTAATCGCATTTTGCATTCCCTCCTCCGCATTGCAATTGCACTCATTCCATGATCGGGACTTAATTGTTTTTTAATCCATTGGCCGACTTTTATATGTCTAGGTTATGCACTTTCTAGATTATACAAGCTTGTGCCTTTTTGTTACTATCTGTTCCATTCCGTTACTAGTTTCTTTTCTCTGATTTATCAAAACTTTACTATCTAACTTATAATTATTTTTTCTATTTTAAGTAAATAAATTATAATGTGTTTAATAAATAATTATTTATCTATTTATCAATGTACATATTATCATAGATAATTTTTGTGCTATTCGTGTAAATATTAAATTAAATAATATTACTAATATTAATTATTTTGAGTTAAACAATTTCAATTAGAGATGGCAATTTTGTGTTAGTAGTTCATAGATTAATATAATCACTAACTCATTTGATCTAATATTAATGTATGATATAAAATTTCAACTCAACCTGTTTAATGTTTGAGTGGATATGACTCCGCTCAAATTTCAATCATTTGTAAACAAATTAACGTAATATTACTTATACAACTTATCATTTACCTACATAATGAATAAAATATAATTTTTGGGGTTTCTGAATGTGTTAATTCTATTATTACCCGAAGACTCCATTTGAACTTGCCTAATCTTATATTAGGACACACCATGTTAGAGAAATAGGTTCGATCAATTTTTTTCACTTTCTAATTTAAATAGATATTTAGGTTTTTAAACAGTAATTCAAATGATATATAATAATTAATTCAATTTGAGCTTACGAGTGTTTTCAATTTTCATAGATGAACCCAAAGACAATTACATTCAATTCAATTTGAAAATAGATTTTAGATTTTTAAACAATAACTCATATGATCTATAATAATTAATTAAATATTTTAATGATACAATTTATTTATTAAATTGTCTATGATCATACATGGAGGTAGGGATTCTTTGATTGGTAAGAAGATAATTTATGCAATAAGTTGTGGCTGTAGTTTAGTGGTTAGAATTCCACGTTGTGGCCGTGGAGACCTGGGCTTGAATCCCAGCAGCCACAGTTTTTTTCTACTGGTCCGTAGAGACTCTACTTCTTTTACTTCTCATATAACATTTTTAGCCTCCTCAATTTCCTTGGATTTTAGATTTAGTAACCTCTTCAAATATCA